>OY982954.1:12696689-22696689 GCA_963890685.1 Plagodis pulveraria
ATATGTAATCTATGACGGCACCTCCGACTGCATATTATAACGCTTACGGAAAACAGGTGGTGCAGCGTGTGCTCGTCAAACTCAATAAACATCGTCATAGCTCGCCTCATTTTTTCATAGATTATTGTAATGCAAATAAATTTCAGAAAGTATGTAAGTTCCTTGTAAAATATTAACTAACTCACCGCTGCGACAGCTGGGTTAGCTATCATTTCAGTCTTGGAGACGACGGCGAAGTACGCGAGGTTGGCCATTACGTAGATGATTGTAACCATCGGCATGGCTATCCATATCGCTCGGGGTAGGTTTCTGAAATAACAGATTTAAATATTTTTTTAATACTTAAGGTTACCACAGTTTTAACGATAGGAGGCATTCTATGTAAAAGAGTTGTAGCCAAATATATTTGTATTTTGTAAGGTAATAGAAACTATGTATGTATAACTTTATATTAAAAAAAAGAGGAGTCGGTCAGCGATTGTAGTTACAGAATTCAATAGGTAACGAAAACTGATTGAAACTGACAAAAAAATACTTGTCAACAAATGAGCCTAGATCAAATCAATTTGTATGTGCATCTGCAAAGTCGGAAGTTTTGCACTCGATGAAGCAAAACCAGAAAGAACTGCGTGTGGAGTGGTGCAGTATAAAGTTTTATGGAGGAAAGTTATAGGCTGTCTATAATATCGTAACAGGTGAGGAAACCTACTGTGTATACTGTACTGTAGGTGTACTGCTTTGGACTGAGCAGAAAAATCCAGTCTGCAGAATAGGTCTTTCCTTTTGAAGATTTACCTACGAAAGTTAAGAAAAATCGAAGCTATATGGTAAAAAAACGGTTGCGTCTCTTTTAGTCGAGCAGTAAAACTTCTAGGTCCTAGGTACAAATTCGTATAAATGACAAAGGGCTAGGTAAAAAGGGGTATAGTTAGAAAATATTACAATAAAATGGAAATATGGGAGGAGCCCTTTGCCATTTCCACTCATCCATCATTGCCATGCAATTGAATGGCCCGCGGCCATTGCACGGGAAAATGTAACAGCATTTATGTTCTTTGAATTATATTATTTAAAATTATATACTACATACGAGTATAGTTCAAATATTAAAACAGGGCGAGTGAATGATAAAGTAAAATTAGCGATTTTTAGTAATTTGTGTACTTAGAGATTTTGTGTACGCGACATCTCAAAAAAAATCGTAGGTCTTAGGAAGTGCCTCCGCAAAGCATTTTTAGAAAGGTATAATAATTAAAATAAGCATGTTGGAATCTTACGACATTGTCTTCAATCACCTTAAACTACACGTAATATATATAATTTTTACCATGCCAGAACTAGTCTTAAGCATTGACCTATATATACTAGACGCGACATCTCAAACGAGGATAGTCGAACAGTGCAAGTATGCCGGCCGGCACTTCCTAAGACCTGCGATTTTGTTTTACTATTTTCCCAGTAATGTCTCAAAATAAGGCAACAAAACCGCAACCATCGGATTACAAAAGAAGTTTTTTTTATTTTTCATACAAGAGTGATCCACCCTAATACATACATACATGAACCCTGAAACCATGACACTCCTTTTTTGGGGCATAGTGCGATAATTGAAATTTAATACTAAATTGTCGAGTTTGCATGTTGTTGACCTGAACCGATCCTTACCTACGACACTACCAAGTCATACTACCAGAACACTATGCATAGACGCAATATAGACTTTGTTTCTTTGTTGATGACGAATGCTCGATCCACTAGTATAGAGTCAGGAAACCGTCAATGGTTTTTGCGTACATTTCTATTAACTTTTCTAGGGGTACCTAGATGTAAAGAACAGTGTTAAAGGGGGCTGACTATTAAGGGTGCTTACCATTTGAAGTTAAATTCGCTAAAAACGCTAAAAACGATCACACTTCCAAAAGTTGTTCCACATGGGTCTTGGCGTTATTTTCGCCATAAACGGTATGAGGCTACTGGAACAGTTTCAATTCCCTACATCTAATGTCAAAAGTGACAGAAGTGGCAAATTTTAGTGGCATTATTAGCGTTCCTATCCTAAATGGAACAGGGGAGAAACGTTACAAACGATCACAGTGATCACAACCATAGACGCAGAATGTGATCAAAATTATCGAAAATAACGTTCTTAGCGTCAAATGGAATATACCCTATATCGAATCATATATGTTACTTTATGGTATTTCTTAATTGAGACATAGAATGTTAGGTATACCTTATGTCAAGGCGTTTTCACAAAACATACTTATTTTATATTGATTATTGGTACCAACTCGTAGTGATTGTCACATTTATTTGGGAGAGTCTACTGGTTTTTTGCGTTCCGCTCCTGTCAAACATAACGTTAGCTTGGAGTGTTTCTAGCTACTTAGACGTCTTATTAAAAGTATTACCCAAAACGACTGCAAGGATCGTATTACTCTTGTGTAAAAAACAGTGCCTTAAAAGTACTCTCTACATGCAATTTGAATGATAGCTTCAAAAGTTGCAATATTTTTAATCTAACATTATAAAGCGTTGAGACAGTCTTTGACTGATATTTTACAAATTATATTAAAAATTATTGGAGCACATTATTTTGTGCCCCGGGCGGGAATCGATCGTCCCCCACCTGATGTTAAACGTCACAACTTTTCATTACAGCACTTTCCTCATTATGCTTGACATTACACTGCACTCATAACTCCGAGACGTTCGTTCGTATCTCGTTCGCCCAGCAATTTTACTTGCTACAATGCCCTTAAGTCCTTAACACAGTAGTATTTGCACACTCCTACTTTCAGGCAGTATATCTGACACAGCAGTAATGCCCACCAAGACGGATTCTTGCTGAAGAGAACTACCACCTAGTAAAGTGAAAACACTAGAAATGTCTGAATTATTTCTATTAAATTCTTTTATCATTCGCAAGAATCGCTAGCAATTTCAATTCAAGCGTTAATCAAATAGCTAACCCGCGATAAAAGCTCAGTATATCAATTCCTTGCGACTGGCTCTCACTCTATTGCATGTTTTATTCATGGAAGAGCACACAATCAACACCCGCTTGACCGTTACATATATGTGAGGGAAACACGCGTCGAGATAGTGGAAAAGACTATTTACCACTAGCAATTCATTATTAGATTAAACGTCTTCTGGACATATGCCAATACACTGGATTTTATGTATTTTGTTTTTAATTATATTTTATTGCCTACTGACAGTATCATGCAGATTTGTTATTGTTTGCGGTTTAGGTCTTGGATATCAAGGTCTTTTGTATAATAATATATATGTGAAGCATTAATCGTGCCAATTCGTCATTCCTTCAGGTCCATAAATCGTCAACACCTTATGTATGCATATATCCTATCGTAGGCGACGGACAGTCAAGTGAGTAGTGTAATACTGTCTCTGAATGTCAGCCTAAGTCAGTAAGTAGGTATGTCAATAATATGTAATATGTCAAAGACAGACATATCAATAAGGGTGCGTACCATTTGGAGTTAAATTCGCCAAAAACGATCACACTTCCAAAAAGTTGTTCCTCTTGGGTCTTGGCATTATTTTCGCCAAAAACGCTATGAAGCTACTGGAACAGTTTGAATTACCTACATCTAATGTCAAAAGTGACAAAAGTGCCAAATTTTAGTGGCATTCTTAGCGTTCTTATCCTAAATGGAACAGTTACAAAAGATCACAGTGATCACAACCATAGACGCAGAATGTGATCAAAATTGTCGAAAATAACGAAATTGGCGTCAAATGGAGTACGCCCTAAGTAACTTTAGGGGAAATGGTAAGGACAGTCCTAGCCCTAACTACGCACAAAATACTTCTATTTATGTCATTGACGTATATATACTAGACGCGAAATCTCAAACAAGCATAGTTGAGCAGTGCAAAGAAGCCGGCCGGCATCTTCTCATCCACACGCTACTGCGGGTACTCGTAGAGATTACACGCGCATTTCGTACAAATATTGCTTTTTCATAAAGCCATCCTGCGCCTTAAGATACTACAAAAACTATTCGGAAAGAACAGATAGAAGCGATGGAATCAATTTTCACAAGTAAATTCAGATTTTGGAATTAAACACGCCCTATTACATTATTATTTTGTCGATTTGTAATCGCACAAGGCCATGCTTCGAGGCACAGCGTAGGCAGCCATGTTCACGTAAATTCATAGATTAAGTGGACAGATATGATAAATAAGAACATTGAGTTAATTACCTATTTTTTACTCTCGACGAAAAAAGTTTGGCACAGGTAAAAATTCTTTCTGTTTATCATCGTAACTTCCAAATGGCTGGACCGATTTGGACTTGGCCAACTGGTTGTGGGCGGGAGCATTGGGATTACCTTTAATTTTCGTAACTCACGCTTGACAATTTACTCCTCAGTTTTATTTATCTAAAACATTAATATCATGAACCATCATTAACAGCTATAACGTCCACCGTTGAACACAGGCAGCTCCCGTTATTGGCAAGCGTCTTGGGGATCGCAGTGTAAAATTACAGTTCTTTATAAGGCGCTGCTTCCCACCTTCTGGTCGCTTCAATTGTTACTGATTAAAAAACAATTGAAGCGTATTAGGTATTTAGCTATGTATGTCACTTCTGTAGTCGGTTCACTCTGTGAGAGCGACAAGTCGTAGTAGACAATTGAACGAAACGCGTAAGCGCCCAAAAATTCCCAGCGTTTATGACCTTTTGGGCGCGAGAAAACTGTACCTTAAAAGCGTGCTAGCACAGTGTTTCTATAGAGTCTAATTTGACACCACTAATTATGGTTTCAGCGCTGCAGCGGCTTTAAGTTTATTCCTAACAGAATGGAACATGACGATTGTTTAGAACAGCTACTCTATACGTTAGTAATAATATCTCGATGATTTATGTACGTTTTCTTGATGTAAAGAATATTAATGTATCTAAAGCCCCCACATTGGTACTTGTTGGTTATTAATACTGTAAAATTAGCTGTTACTAACAACAGCTTATATCAAGCGCCAATTGAAGTCAGTAATATTTTTAGGCAAAAAAAAATTTTGTACTTACGGGATTGAAGTGATGATATTATAGTCATTTATAGTGAATGACATCACTGTCATATCATCACAAGATAGGAAATCACTTTTCAATTAGTGGAGTGTAACTCAAAAACGGCTTGACCGATTTTGATGAAATTTAAATGAGACCACACGGGAAGCATCAGCTTTCAAAGAAAAATAAACATCAAAATAGGTTCACCCAGTTGAAAGTTCTGAAGTATCAAACATAATTAAAAAGTATACAGTTGAATTGAGAACCTCCTTTTTTGAAGTGGGTTAAAAAGATGTAACGCCTGACTGACAAAGTCCTATAAGAATAAAATCCGTATTTGAAAAAAATGGCTGAAGATGAGGAAGTAAGGTACCGAGCAAGTCCTAAACTGTTGTTTATTTAGCAACAAAATAAATGTTATAAAATGCTCACAAGACTAGTGTCTTCGAAGCGCTTTTGATACAAACGAAGTTTCGCCATATTTTAAACACTAAAGGTTCAAACTCGGTGAAATGCATGCTTGTTCTTGAGCCTCATATCCATGCTTCTGGTTTGCAAGTTTTCCGTAAATTAAAGTATTTTCTTAAATATTCATGTACATTTTAAATGGGAATTCTTATTTTTTCACTTAGGGCTAAATAAATTATAAATCTAAAAACTGGCAATGTGTGTTTGTATGTTTATTATTGTATAGATTGCTCAGGGTTCTACATGAAAAAAAATCACAAAGTTATAAGACGAAACTACGTTAGTAAGGAAAGCGCTACTTGCGCGTACTAAATTAATGCTGAATTTTAGCTGTCACTATATCAGCCTTGGCTGCAAATGATAACTTAGAATGTATTTATAAACACTTTTACCTAAACATAGACAAATAAACAAAGAATGCATTGCTAATATCTTCGTTATTTATTTGCACAATTCTTTAACCTCATGGGAAGAATGTTTGCTAGCAAGATGTCGATACACTTACAGGTTACCTGTATCAAAAGCAAAAATGTGCCATGCTGCAAAAAAGCTATCAAACAAAAATATAAAACACAACGAACTCAAATGAGCCTACGGCTACGGAAAAATACTGAGAGGTAAGGCGCCACGGACCTAAAGATTATTATAACCTTGAAGCAGAAAGAAAACAAACAAGTCCTCTTAACTTAACCCGTTTTATATTCAGCAACAACTGACTTTTAAGATGCTCACATAACTTAACACAATCCTGGTCTTCGTAATCTGGAAGTAATAAGAATGGACTGTAAATATCATATAACCATGATAAGTGATAACTACCATGCGGAAGCGTTCAAATTCCCTTAAAGTGTAAAAAAAACCTGGCAGTATGGCAGCCAAACCTGAAGCATGAAATGTAGCCTAATGTAACGTACAAAAGGATGAAACAATAAAAATTTAGCAAAGTGTGCTTGGTACATTTTACTGAGCTGCGACACGCAAAGATTAATTTGAATTACGATACCTACGACTTACAAAGTTAAGTTATGGGACAAAACAAGCATCTACTTTTGAACCATCATCATGAAATGACTTCAACAAGTTATTTCACACTTTTGAGTGTTAAAGTCGGTTCCATTTTTAGAAGAAAAATAAAAACCCTTTTTAGTGACCTTTGCTACTTACGGGACCGATTGTCATTCACTGTCAATGACTATATCATCAAGATAGAAAAAAAACAGTTATAGGAGTGTAACTCAAAAAAGGCTGAAGCGATTTTAATTAAATTTAAATGGGCCACATGGGAAGCATCAGCTTTCAAATAAAAAAGAAGCATCAAAAACGGTTCCCAGTCAAAAGTTAGGAGATAACAAACAAAAAAACAGTCGAATTGAGTACCTACTTCTTTTTTTAAAGTCGGTCAAACACATGTTTAGCCAATATAGGAGAGCCTATTGCCATTTACCAGGCACATCACCAGATTCCGGCTTCAATTCATTATTTTTTACCAGAAAAATATCTACTTCACTAGGAACCACAACACTCAATTCGACACAACGGTCGCATTGATAACAAAGAATGTACATACCAATCTCATAACAACTAGATACCTACCTACTTTCTATGAAACCTCTTGAGAACTAAATACTCTTTCATTCATTTCCTAATGTTTGCACAGCGAAATCAAACAGATCGGCCGCACAAAGCGAATGTTTGTTAAACTCTCCTGAGAACCACTTCCAAGGATTTAAAAGTCTATAGCAATCTGTATAAGTCCAGGCATTGTGGAATTGTAGAAGCTATTGACCTGATATATTAAGGTATAAGTCAGGAGCGCCGGGTTATTTGGTTTTCAATAGATTTGAAAATAGAAAAATATTTTTTAGTTTTTAATTATTTCTTATAGAGGTGAGATTGTGGTCTAAGGCTTACCTATCAGCAATAAATAAAAAAAAAATAGAGTTACAGTTACCTCCTTAGTTAGGAAATCAGAAAAAAATAAAAATAGACATACAAATTAAAATTAGGAAGGAGGACTTATCCTTCCTAAGGAGGTAATTTAAATTTGTAAGTCTATTTTTTAATTGCTGATAGGTAAGCCTTAGACCACAATCTCACCTGATAGTAAGTGATGATGTGGTCGAAGGTGTAAAAAGTTTTAACCTAGAGTTACTGGCTCTCAAGAAGGTCACCGTTAGGTGCTTGGCGACAGATTTTCTACTTGACTGCTTGCTAGCCAGGTGGACATTCGCAAAATGCCTTTCCACCATGCGGTGAAGCTCAAGCCTGCGGCGGGATTCGAACCATGAACCTGCTGCGCGGCAGTCCCTAGCCAATGCCACTGAGCCATCACTACTTCGAATTTTTTTTAATGTACTGGATACATCCGTATTTGATTTCTATAAATTATATAAATGTCTAGAAAAAAAGGTTTCAATTACACTATTAGGTTCAAATTAACTTACAAGCTAGTTGTTAGGTCTCACCCACCCAAAACAAGCAATTTTTTTTGGTTAATTGCGCTTTGTCGGAAGAGAAGAAAAAAATATTTTACGTGATTTCTATAGCGGACAAAATGCACAAAATGGTCATCATCCCACCATTCACCTTGTTGTAAATGGGGTATTTCTGCACATTGGGCGCACAAGAAGGCTCTTTAATGTTTCTCTTTATATTAACTAGTCATATAATAATTACTAGTATTGTCATGTCTGTCCTGATACCATCTCACTTAAGCTATCCGTTTGACGTTTTATTCTAAAACGTATAACAACTAAACTTGATGGTTTTAAAGCAAACTTCATCTTACTGGTTAAAGTTCAAGAAAGAATCAAATGTAGTGAAGTCAGTTCTCACGCGCCGAGATCATTAGGATAGAGAAGCAGTCGTTAGCGTTTCATCCAACAGTTGCAGTACGTGCTTATCTATAAAGACGCTTATAAAGGTATTGGTGTTCGCAAGCATTTTATGATAGCGCCTAATAGTAATCAAAAGAAAACGTAATATGTTTTTATGATGAATTTATCTTTTATGGTGAACGCTAACTTCCACAAATAACGTTTCTCTAAGCAATGGTCTTAAAATAGTGATTAAGGTTAGTATTAGACCTTTTAATATAGTACTTTTTCATAACGTTACAATATTTTAATTGTAATCATGGATTCAGACTGAAGTCGGGGTTTCTAGAGTTTAGTTGTAAAAGTGAAAAAATAATAATATCTTCAGAACATAATAGTAATTTGAACCATAATGGGTATATAGCATGATGAAATTTTCACAGAGTTGGTATGTGTTGCTATGGTGAACAGCCTAACAAATAATAATAATAACAATGAAATGCACTTGTCTAGTGTTTATTATACCTACTTATGTTGTTATATTTAGAAATTGTACTTTTCTTAAAAGTTTGTTGATTTTGCTCTATCGTCAAAACGGCGATTTCCATACAACGTGTTTCCTTATTTTAAATACCAAGGGTAGGTACAACCTCGGTGAAATTTTGCAGTTCATGAGCCTAAAGAATGCTTCTAGTTGGCCAGTTTTTCGCAAATTAAAATATTTATTTATGCAAAGAAATGTTTTTACAAAAACATTTCTTGCTAAAATAAATATTTTTGGGCTAAAATAAATTATAAAACGAAAAATTTGGCCATCCAGAAGCGTAGATATTAAACTCAGGGATATATTATATGCAAAAGTTCTCAGAGTTGTAACAGGCGGTATTGGAAATATGACGAAACTACGGTTGTATCGAAAGCGCTTCGTGCAAATCTAGCCTTATACTTCGATACGAGCATCAAACTTGATATGATTACAGCAGAAAGTCAACATTATAAAAAACCGGTCAAGCGCGAGTCGGACTCAAGCCGAGGAAATGTTTACGATTTTTGGTAAACGCGTACAACAAGTATATTGTACGGAACTTAAAAAACTAACTACGGAACCCTCGGTATGCGAGTGCGATTTGCAGTTTACTTGTTTTTTTTTCTAAGTTTTGAGACTACCGAGATAAATGAAATTGATTTAGGAACTGTAAAATATATGGCATCCTCCTCATTTAAGGTTAGTGTGGAAATAACACTCTCTATACAAACGTACTTTCGTCATATTTTGAATACTAAGAGTTCAAACTGGGTGTAATTGTTTATGCATACCCTTGAACCTAATATATAAGCTAACCAGAAGCATATATATATATGCTTCTGGGTAGCCAGTTTTCCGTATCTATTTATTTTGTTTCTAAATAATAAAACTTTAATTCCCATTAACTCCGGATTATTATGAAAATACATAGTTTTACAGCAAACTAAGCCAAGGACATCATCCAGTTTGCACACTTTGTATTTAAAATAAACGAACGATATTTAAAATAAAGAAACTACATTTGTATGGAAACCGCTAACATTGTTCATTTAGCTAAGCTTTATCATTCAAATATACACACATCAAAAAAGTCTAAGCAACATGTACTAATTAAAATTTTAGGATGGTTCTTCACATTATAACGTTTGTATTTTATTATTTAAATATTTTAGGGTCTAAATGGTGTAAAAATAACAGCTCTTGTCTTCAATAGTTATTTTAATAACACACACAAATTTAACAATATTGAATATGTACAAACAGTACAATACTGTACAAACTAAAGTACCTACATAAGAAACTAAACTTTTTTTATCAAAATGAAATATCTAAATAAAATTAATTTATTGTGAAAGAATTTGGATAATTTAATACATGGTATGGCCTCCTCTGCTATTCAGAACTTGTCGGCAACGATTATTCATAGAATTAATGAGACTGTTTATGGCATCTTGCAGAAATCGCTCCCAATGGAATTGTAGCAAATCCTTCAGCTAGGGTTGCCAGATGTCCGGGAAATCCGGGATTGTCCCGGAATGAGTTGTCTTGTCCCGTGTCCAGGAATTTCGCTCTACTGTCCCGGAATTCTCGATTTTAGGTTTTTTCAAACATAGTAGTATATAGCTGTTGTCCAATTACTACTAGGTACACACGTACTATGGTACGCAAGGCGCATGCCGGCCGTGTGTTTAGTTCCAAAGTTAGTTAAAAGGGCTAAATAAGATTACAAATTTTAGTTGTTTCCTTTGTAATTTAATTTAATCCAAAGTTTAGTATACATCTTACGAAATACCTACTATAGCCGTCAGCTACCAGTGATAGCTCTTAAAGTGACTGTTCGTGAGATCGTATATCACAATTAGGATTTTAAAATAACGGGGAACAACATTAGGAGTACATCCAAGTCTATGGTACAGAATTTAATCTGATATGGTAACGTTCTTAATTGTTTTCATTACCCACCTATAATACTAAGCATACCCTTAGCTCTAAACTATAGGTAGGTCTGTGGCAATATAGATTCCTACAATCTAAACAATAACTAGTGCCACAAAGTCTATATTAATAATTTGTCTATGTCAATGTCAATGTCTATGTCAAAGTACCAACTCGACCCTTTCTGACCCCAGAAATGTCCAGGAATTGATATACCTTAATCTGGCAACCCTACCTTCAGCTGTTGGGTTGTTGTCACTCCGTCCAAGTCCTTCAAAACACGTCTCTGGAGCATGTCCCATGCGTGCTCGATGCGGTTGAGAACTGGTGATTGTGCAGGCCAGGCCAATACCCGGATGTTCTCCGTTGCCAAGTATTCACTGGTTCGCAGAGCTAAAACTTAACGTAAAATCGGAGCCAAAGGTTTGTGCAAATGGATGAACATAAGGTCTTAGAATATTCTCAACGTAATTTTCAGCGTTCATGTTTCCATTTACAAAAACGTGCTCAGTTCGCCTGTTTTTCATAATACCCGCCCATACCATAACTGTTGAGCCGCTGTATGGATGAATTTCCTGAACGCGCCTGAGCCTTTCAGTATCTCCGGGCCGACGGTACACTCTCTTACACCTTTCTTGTATCAGGCCTAAACCCGAATCGCGACTCATTGGAAAACATAATTTTATCCCATTGCTCCTTGGTCCACGTTCTGCGTTCTCTACACCATTCAATTCGACGAGCGCGATTCCCGTAACGTATTGGCGGGCCCCTGATTGGGCGTCGAGCTCGTAGGCCGTACTCATGCAGTCGATTTCGCACAGATTTGGGACTTACAACAACACCACTTGAATACTGTAGCCTCAAACTTATCTCTCGATCGGTTAACATCGGCTGGTGTCTTGCAGTCAGTTGCCGAGTGGTTGTACTCCTTCCACGGCCTGGATGCTGTTCAGCGGGGTCTCCTGTATTATTGTAGCGCTGCCAAAGACGACAAATAACGCTTCAATGAATAGTAAAATGCCGAGATACCTGAGATTGATTTCTTCCCGCTTGCAACATCCCTACAGCTCTTTGCATTTGATTTGCAGTCTAATGATGTCGATCCATGATGTAAAGAATATCTCACAATCCAATTTTGTCGCTAACTGTATTCAAATTGATGGTAAAATTATAAAATCAAGACTAAACGTAGCAATAAAAACGCTCTTAAATTCAAACAAATTAGCATTCGTTTTTTAAAAGTTTTTTTTTTTTTTTACAACCAGTAAGAATGTCATCTAAAACAAAAAAGTTTACATACCTACGCTACTTGAGTGAGTAAAGACAGACAAATTATTAGGTCTGCGATGTTGGTGTAGTGGAGGAAAGTGTTGCTAATGGAAATTTCAAAGGGTTCGACCTCAATGATACAATGATTTTATTTGTTCTATAAAAACTATAGGTATACATAAAAGGTGTTCTCCGGTTCAAACAGATGTCCGTACTTGATTTTTTCTTGCAAAAAGTTATCAGTGACACTGGCCTTGTACCCATACGTAGACATCACTCGTTAACGTTCTTATCAAATAAACAAAATAGCAATTAGTGTGTGTAGTTCTTGATTTATTTTGTATCTCGCACCTCGCGGGAGTTAGGGAGAGTAGACGTAACAAAACATTTCTTCTTAAGTTGTTTAAATTAAGAACAGTTCAGTGTGAATTTAGATTTATACAAATAGTATTTTTTATAAAAGAGTGGCACTAGCGGTGTCTTATCCATCAACTCAATTGCCAAACAGTAATGCACTGCTGTATTCCAGAATGGAGGTCGGATTACTAAATTAATTATATATCAGGCTCTTGACATACTTTTGTTCACAAAATTACTACAATTTCCTGTCCTCTCGTTGTAATTTTATCCGCGAAGTACGCGTCATTGCAATAATAAATATATTGAACATGTTTCAATTTGGAATGCAATGTAGTTCTGCGCAGAACACTTACGTATTTAGACCAGCCTGTACTATGAAAAGAGCGTCAGGAGAACCGCTGCGCGCTAGACCCTCTTTCTACAAAACAACGGATGCTAGTTATTTGGGATTTAACTTACTTGTAAGGATCCTGAAGCTCTTCTGTGACAAAATTCAGGTAGTTCCAGCCTCCGAATGCGAAGAGACCGGAGTAGAACGCCAAAGCTATCCCGCCAGGGTTATATTTTCCTTCAAATACGTTGTCGAAGTTCTCTTTGTTTCCTGTTATCAAAAATAAAAAGGAACATAAATGAAGAGGTTCAATAATAATCAGGCTTATATTGTTAATGTTAGTATTATTGTGTTCCGGACTACAATACGATATATTAAAATATTTAAAGGTACATGTATAATGCCGTGGGCCAGGCTAGAATGTCACCCCCTATCTCTACCCGAGGGTGTCCTAAGAGTCGACTAAGGTACTAACACAACAGAAGGTGGGCAGCAGCGCTTGCTGAGGAACTCATATCTCATACTGCGATCCCCAAGACGCCTGCCACGCGTGGGGATTATGGCAAACCCCCCCGTAATGGATGGCTGAGTTCAGCAGTGGACAATCCGGCTGATACAGTACATGTATGTTGTTGTCAGAAATTGTAAGTTGATGTCGAAGCCTGTGCCAATTTTATTGATATCGGTTCAGTAGTTTTACGGTTGGCCCTCACTAATCTACCCAGAGCCATGGATAATGCCTCATCTCAAGCTGTTCAAGAACTCAAAACTACAACGCACACTAATCAAAGCCTGGACTCGGGACAAGCTTGCGAATTGTCGTAAAAATAAGTCAAGAATACGCGACGTTGATACGATGTTGAGGCGAAACGTCTGCGTTGTCCTACAATAGTGTATGCTAAACATCTCAATATGTATTACACGTGTAGCATTGTTCATTGATGGATTGCGATAAAGTATGCAGATCAACAAAATAAAAAAGCGGTCAAGTGCGAGTTGGTTTCTCACGCCGAGGGTTCCGTGCCAACTATTAAACCTATAAAAATGGGAGCACCCGTACCATAGAACATAAGCCCGTACGTCAAACATGGCAAATGTCAAATCAGACGTCTCCTGCTTGTGTGTCAGAAGTGTGCGTATGTGCGTTTACTGCATGCTTGTCTTCCTGTCTTTGTCTTTCATTGAAACGTATCACATACAATGGAAGAGTTGCTGTGTGCATTATATGCTCGTGTTAAATTTTCTTTATTTAAATTAGGGGTAAGTATGAAAATGCCGATTTGTACTGAACATTTTAAATTCGTTTTTTTTAAATTTGTTATATTAATTTAATCAAAATAATTACCATTATTGTCTATACTTTGCTGCCATCTAATATTGATTTTTCATATTTTTTTATTATATTGATTTGACGTAAATGAGTCAATATTGTTGGTAAGGTAACGCTAATTCTTGGGTAGTTTGGCTCAGATCGGCTTCCACCATCTCTTTCAATTTATTGTTATTCACCTTGTGGGTCATCCACGTGGTTCGTTCTTCAAGTCAAAGTTTCCATCACGAAAGCGTATAAACCAAAATCGCCAGTCCCCTCTCCAAACGCAACATTGATTTTGTCAGCATTTACTGCCGCGTTAGTAGGTACTGTGTCGGAACTCGTATTCAAAAATCACTTGAATCTTCGAAGTATCCATCTTTCTTGTCTAAGCGGAATAAAAAAACAACTAAAATTCGATAATCGAATGTTGCACATTTTTTAAAAGAAGAACCAGATACCATGTGAAAAAAGTTTCACTCAAAAATCTCAAACCATGAAGGTTCTATGTCAATTAGAAGTACCTACCTATTGCAATAAAATGGCAATTTCATACTTTAACCCATATTATTGTCGTGATATAAGAACGAACCCTATCTTCCTCTTTTTATTTAAATCAATGGTGCCAACAGATAATGTACAATTAACGAACTGATTCGGGCGTTACTTTGCGGAAATCCATATTTAATAAGTAATAACAATATATTAAGAAAACATCAAATCAATATTTTAATAAAACACTTATAAATATAAAATTATATCTAGTGACAATTCCGCCTAATTTTCCTGTTAAGCCGACGTGAAGTCACAAACGCCACGCATCCAAACCGGAAGAATTTTCAACGCGTTTCGCTTCTACACGAAGCATCCTCAGGAGGTCTTGACTCTAAGAGCGCACGATCTCGATCGTTCGAGTCAAGACCTCCTAAGGATATTAATTTGACGTTTTCTTAAAATATTTTAAAAATATTTGTTACTATTAATGTACAATTATAAAATAAGATTGAATACGTTAATTCCTATTTTTTATTATTAAGTTTTCTTTATATGTGCTGTAAGTTTTTGCTTCTTGCCAAATTTCATGGTTCTTGATCATCGGGATCTAAACTATAGGTTTAGATTCCTTTGTGAAATCGCAAAGTATACGAAAATATGCGATAGAAACGGTGATATATTTTGATCACAAGTTTATTTTTTTTCTCAGCTGCATGAGACCGTAGACCCAAGTACTTAACTACTTGATATATTTCAACTCGATACCTCTACGCATTCCTGAGAAAAAAAGTCTTAACAGACGGACAACAAGAGGCAAGGGTTCATTTTTCCTGTCAAGGTACGGAACTCCAAAAGTAAGGTATGCTGTAACCAGTTCAAATTACGTGATAACGCTGTCGTGACCTCGAATAATTGTGCACATTCCAATCTAGGTAAAGCAGTCAGGGTTAACTCCTTCGCAGAATAAAAGATACCGCTTTAATAGAATACAGTTTTTGTTCATAATTGTTCACAATAGGGACACGGCACCGCCTTCACCAGTACATTTAATTTAAAAAAAGTCTGTTGACAATAACGCAAACGCAATTAGCTTCAGGCAAACGGCAAACTCAATTAAGAGTAGAGTGCACGGAGCGCTTTCGATAAAAACGTAGTTTCGTCATATTTTAAACACTCGCCCCCTTACTTATAAAAACATCGCTATGTAGTTGCTAAGTAATGGATAACTAAACAGTGTTTAAGTAATGCTTAAATATTTCTTACTTATAAACGCTACATAGCACCTGTTTAGCTAATCAATGGATAATGAGGTCGAACGTATTTTAAACTGACAACATTGTACTAAAAAGTATTATGAATGACCTAAATGGTCAAATAGCATGTATCTAGTGCTAAATATCTTGAAATTAAAAAGTAAATATAATACTTTTCTTTGTATAGTACCACCAACTTAACTGTGCAGTGTTCGAGGACGCTACTGGTCAAGGAAATCAACTACGAACTGTCACAATTTGAAGGAATGTTGTTGTTCTTTTTTCTGCCACCTGAACAGATAAATTTGTGGGTCTGTAACTAAATCAGCTGATCGGAAATATGGGCGCCATCTTGTTACTTAAAATTTAAACAAGGGTGGGACGGTGTTTAAATTGACAGCTGATTTAAGCAGTACTTAGGTACTGGATAAAGTTATGTAGCGTTTATGAGTAAGAAATTTTGCTAATCAGCGGCTAAGTAATGTTTAAAATTTAAGTAGCGTTTATAAGTAAGGCTGCAAGTGTTCATACTCGGTGAAAACTTGTATGCATATTGCTGAGCCTAATAACTATGCTTCTGGTTTGCCAGTTTTTCGATTTATTATTTATTTTATCCGTAAATGTCAAATATAAATTCCCATAACGATTTTTCGAATAATTTTTGAAAATACTTACTTAATTTTACGGAAATCTGGAAAACCAGAAGCATATATATTAGGCTCAAAAAAATACATGCATAGTTTCAGCAAGTTTGAACACTTACCCCCTTACTTATAAAAACATCGCTATGTAGTTGCTAAGTAATGGATAACTAAACAGTGTTTAAGTAATGCTTAAATATTTCTTACTTATAAACGCTACATAGCACCTGTTTAGCTAAGCAATGGATAATGAGGTCGAACGTATTTTAAACTGTAAAGATTGTACTAAAAAGTATTATGAATGACCTAAATGGCCAAATAGCATGTATCTAGTGCTTAATATCTTGAAATTAAAAAGTAAATATAATACTTTTCTTTGTATAGTACCACCAACTTAACTGTGCAGTTTTCGAGGGCGCTACTGGTCAAGGAAATCAACTACGAACTGTCACAATTTGAAGGAATGTTGTAGTTCTTTTTTCTGCCACCTGAACAGATAAGTTGGTGGGTCTGTAACTAAATCAGCTGATCAGATATATGGGCGCCATCTTGTTACTTAAAATTTAAACAAGGGTGGGACGGTGTTTAAATTGACAGCTGATTTAAGCAGTACTTAGGTACTGTATAAAGTTATGTAGCGTTTATGAGTAAGAAATTTTGCTAATCAGCGGCTAAGTAATGTTTAAAATTTAAGTAGCGTTTATAAGTAAGGCTGTTAGTATTTATAATATGACGAAACTACGTTTGTATGGAAAGCGCCAAGAGCACTGTAGCCTTAAGTTGCGGTAAATAATTAGATTGTAAGTATACTTTAGAACAATGAAACAAATCATATTTTTACAAAACTACGAGATGAAAAATTGTAGTCATGTGCAGGATTCGAACCCGTGCCATGCGTCCCTATAGCAGAAGTATGCTCTGACCGCTAAGCCAAGTGACATAAGACTCAGCATGACTCTTATTTATCCTCTCGTTCTTGTTGGAAGTCGTACAAGGCGACTAACACTCGATTCCCACCGAAGGAAGTGGCAGCGGCCTGCAGTTCACTTTTACTGTTAAACTAAGTTCGACTTTATCTCAATTATTTTTTTGAAGCAGTGATGGCTCAGTGGCATTAGCTATGGACTGCCGCGCAGCAAGGCCAGGGTTCGAATCCCGCTGCGGGTTTGAGCTTCACCGCATGGTGAAGGGCATTTTCCAAATGCCAACCTGGTTAGCGACCACCCTCAAGTAGAACATCTGTCGCCAAGCATCTAGCGGTGTGTTCCGGCAGCTGTCCTCGAGAGCCACTGAAATTACAGGCACATGATACTTAACAACTATGTCTCAAAGTGACGGGCGCAGGGCAATTCGTGACTTGTGATAAAAGCATCTGTTATAGGCAGAGGTTACCCCGCTTAACATCAGGTGGGCCTCGAGCTTGTCCCATCCTAATAACATAAATAAAAAACCAACGAATAGTATCGCTTAAAAAACTTGCACTAATCAACGGCCGCCTGCTGCCCATCATTGTCAATTCTTTCATCGTATACATAGATCATTATATATAATGATGGAGGATGGATATAGTGATGGAGACAAAGTCGAAAATGGTTTTGACGGTAAAACTTCCGGCCATTACGCTGCCTGCCAGCCGCTGTCACTTCGGTGTGAATTGACGTAAAGGAAAGTATGCGATGGTAGATATATATGATAGAGTATAAGATATATGAGCATCATCTATTGATCATTGTTTTATTCCTAATTTACAAATTAGGGCGTTCACTGTAACACTTGAGCGGGAAAAACAGACGTCAGCTGTCATTACATCTAAACATAGATTATATAATCCAATGACCATGATAAGCATGCATTAGAGATGTTCCCATAAACATAGGGGTTCCTAAAGAACAATATTATTATTCCCGTACCGAGAGCGTATACGCTCTAATTCAACAGTAATAATAAATCATGCAAAAGTAGCCTTATCGTTAGCGCTGAGTTATCTATACGTTACTCTTGTGGGTACTTTGAAACCTCCATTCATTCCTAAGACAAAGGATCGTTTATAAATGAAACATGAATAGTTAATAAATTATCTTGCTATCATTCATCACTTGGCTGTCTCGATACTGACCATTTGTTTTACATTATGTTTATTATTAAATTAATTTATTAGCAAGCTATACAAATATTTTTACTATCTTACTTACTTTACACTATAGAAAAGAAGCGGAAAGTTTCTCTTCACATTAAATAAAGCAGTGTCTTATGTCTTATGTCACGGGCGGTATTTTAAATCGCGAGCGTAAGGAAGGTTTCTTTTACTTTAGAGTTACTTTAGAGTTTACTCCCGAGCGTAGCTTAGCGAGGGATTTTAAAGTTATATGCCGAGCAAATGAGGTATTTAAGATTACAATCCGGAGTGAAATGACGGATCCAAAATCCTCCATAGACAGCTCTATCTAACATTGTAGTTTTTGTATTAACGCTTGCCAAGATCGTACGAATGTATAAATCCGTTCTCGATTAAACAATAGGAACGACAGAATGAATTTGAGCTATGACCTACTCATAACGATTGCTCAATGGACAGAACATGTTGCATGAGCTTTGTTCTATGGACTGATGGTGGCGGGTTAAAACAGCCTTGTTGTAATGTTGTAAGCGAAGGCAGGTGGATAATCTACTTTATATACTCATACCTTTTGCGAGGTAAGGAAATGGAACTACGAACATTGAATTTATTTTGCGTAATACGTATAATATTAAGATATTGATATTTGATACAGGAATATTAATGAAAACATAACATCTTATTCAATGATTTTCTTCGTTTTTAACTAAATACCAAGTTTGATTGATGTGCCTATACCTATTGTTGACCTGTGTAAATGCAATATCACACGCTAAATAAAGTTTCCCACGGTCGGCTTCCGCGTCTTCCGTGGATTCCGAGGCTTGGCGCGCAGTGTGTTTACCTTTATTACTCAGTTATTTTTAATTCTTAAATGTGATTTCTGGATATGTTGGTTGCATACCAATATATCGAAAAAAATATGAAATTGCCATACTGTCAATTAATTGTAATGGAGCCGGATTCTGGTCCAAACACAAATGAGGGTTCGGAACTTCGGACCCAAATGCTGAGAACCCAGATTCTGGCTTCTATTTTTGAGATTAATCGCTGGCTTATTTTGTGCCTCAACTATGAAGCACCTTAAATATTTTATTTTGTATCAAAGTCACAGAAATGTATTAAATTTTGGTGTCTTCCAACGCTCTTAAGAAGGTCAATTACATACAAAATTGTTACTACGTCGGGCTAGAAACTCGGACCACATTTTTAAATGTTTTTACACGTTTACAATGCTCTACATAAGGTAATTTCAATTCTTATAATATAATATGTATTTACATAACAAAGGTTGATAACAGTTGGCCAGGAAGATGTGAATGTTTCAAGAATCTGTCACATTAATCTTGATCTGGTTATTAGGCTTTCCATTACTCATAATGCTTATTACCTGCGTGTGACTTATAGTATGCCTTTGCGAACACTCTGGAATTCTATTTAAATTAAAAATTGCACGCAATCCTATGCTGAATGAATAATTTGTTTATTATCTAAAATTTGGCAACGCTATCTTATCTGTACTTATTTCAAGTGTAGTAGATAATTGTGGTTATCACTGCTTCATTTCAATTTGATTCAGTTTTTCAAGCGTAGGTACATATTTTTTTAAATAAATTAAGTAGATCTCTCTTTAGCCACCATCTCGAAGATGGTAGCTGTAGTCTATATAAAACCATTGACCATTCCGATGGGAAGTACCACCGCACATTCTACAGGATTCCCAGTTTTTACAGTTAAATTAGCCCTGAACTTAATATTTAAAGCAAAATTGAGTTTCAGTGAAAGCGTTACGCCCAATAGATCAAGTTGGTAGGTTATCGATACAGGAACATTTCGGAGGACAGGAGAAAGATTGAAAAGACTCTATTTAGTAGGTACTGAATTTACACGCTTTGGTGTTCTGAGCATTGATATTAATGAAATTGGGATCACTCCGTTCGGAGATCACTTAAATTAATTAATTAAGGATAGCTATTCTCCATCAAGAAGTCAGAAATACAACAACACCAGCCAACGGGTTTGCCTATTGAAAGTTTATTAGCAAGACTGTCGTGCCAGACCCTGCCAAAGTACTTAGAAATATGTATTAAAATATTACACGAACGCTTCTTCATAATTTTCAAAATTCTTCCCTCCGCATGTGATTGACATTTTAATAAAGCCTTTCCGCATGACTTTTCCGCCGTGTAAAATACTATTATCATATCGTGAATAATCACAGCCATCTATCCTAAACTACTACTACTTAGTCATAAAAAAACTGAAGATGAATTCTTGTTCAAAGAAAATCCATCATTTGTTTCCAAACGTTACTTTTCAAATTCAATCTAGGTTAGATGCCCAGGAGTAAACACTAAACTTTCAGTATCTTTAGTATGCCCTAGGCTCGGTTTAACCCGAAATTAAGATTATGTATAAGCGTGATGCCCTATAGTTCAAATTAGTTGGTTTCCTGAATAGCCACATTTTGCAGAAGAGAAAGATCGAAAAGTCTCTGCTTAGCACAGAATGCGACACAGTAATCGACGCTGATTTATATATACCTATATATGCACATAATGTTGTGTAACACTACGATTTAAATTATGGAAACAATGCTTTCGATGAATACATCGCAAACGCTAATGGGAGTATGCACCATAGATCAGTGAAATATTCACTGTTTGCACGCAAACAATTTTAACAGATTATCAGCCGCTTATGACATCTGTCAACTGTCAATGCTGCTTCGCAATTAATATAAAATAACATTCACTTTAATTGTCGACATTAGTAGTATTAAATTTCTGGGCATTATCTTGTGAACAAGATTGTTTTACGTACAAAATTCTAACCACAACCACACAAATCTCTTCATCTATCTGTCAAAATTTGAATTTGATGTTTGTGTATAGTACCACCAACTTAAGGCTGGGCCCAATGCCAAAATTACGCAAAAGGAGTATTTTCTAACACACTTTTTGATGGTAACGAACGCAAATATTCCAATAAAAAAATATAGGAGGCAGGGGATAATCTTGAAGAAGTACAGTAATCGAATAGAATTTTGAAAAAAAACCTCATTGCACTGTAAAAAAATAACAGATACCGCGCTAAAAAAAACTGTTTTAATTCAAATGCTCAGAATTATCAGCGACAACCCCACTTTATTTTTTATAAATATAATAGCTAGACTAAAGTTCTAGTCGAATAATCGATTACATTTTTATTACTTGTTTATATTTAGAACAATTAAATAAAACTCCACCAAAAACTGTACCCCAAACCTTAAAACCATTACCATCATCAACTGAATCGTGCAATTTTCGACTTTAAACGAAGCTATTTAGACAAAAAATTGAGTACAGCATTCCGGTTAGTTGTCGGGCAGCGCTCGACGTGAAAGGTTGGTTCCGGCCGCTCTATCTGGCAATACAGCGCGTAATTTTGTTTGGGTAATAGGTTGTTTATTTTGTGAATAAGAACTGTTACATAGCCTGTATTATATGTTAAGTTTATACACTTGTATAACTGTGCAAATTAAATATTTTTAAATAATAAGTTATACTTTATTTGTGTTGTGTGTGAAGTTATAAGCCTGTAAATAGTATTTTGAAAATGGGGAGAAAGGACAAAATACGAGATTTAATTTTTTTGCGAAAAAAAGAACTATAATACATGATGGAATGTTCGGGTAAGTTGAGTTTTGTATTGAATATAAATATCAACTTGTACTTATCTGATTTTGTTATATATAATATGTATAATTAAATTCAATCACAAATTTATAATGCATATTATTTAGGCCCCATTCCAGCTAAATGCAATTTACATTATGTTTATTCACTGATAAAGAAGAACTGGCCTTTCAGATAAAATGAACGGCTGCACTATATAATTTTAGGAATAAAGCCTACTTACTATTGATCTAAACACCAAAATTGCTTGACAACGTAGAACAGAGAAGAAATGGCTAGTTGCTAGTCTCCACTACGTTGACAAACATACTTCGAGTTGTAAAATTTAACGGTAGCACCCTATTCTCCTTCAAATTGAGTCTACATTTGATAATACTTAGTGCCATCGTAATTTGGGCTAACGCTCAGATGCGGCCGGGCCGTGCCGCGTTCTACGTTATCTACACAGTATATCCAAAAATGTTTATCAATCATTGTATGTATAGTCGACAACAGGTACTCGTATCACATAAATTCATGATTCGTATTACAAATTAATTTCCATGTATTTAAGATAGCCATACGTTAGTACTACCAATGCTAGATGACGTTATATAAACTTTGTCATTTACCGAATTTATTTTTTAGGTCAAAGAAGCGCTAAACCGATTCAGATATTGACCAACCTGGTACCTTTGCAGAGTTAGTAATGAGTAAGTATCTCTCATAATATAAACATGTGTATATTTTATTTATAACTAATTATTTTTTTGGTTGTAACAACGTTACATCTGGGTCAAATGGAAGTGAAACATACCTACTTCACAGGAAAATTATTATGCTTTGCCGATTTGTGAGGTAAACAATCGATAAGGACCTTTTGTGTGATTACTCGGCCGCAACACCCGTTTGGGATTTCTAGGAACTTTACAAAATACTTATTAATTTGAAATCCCTACAAATAGGTTTGAACTCTTGTTTAGTTCTAGCAATTTTCATTTTCATACATTTTTAATAATAACAAATACTTTTAAAATATTTTAAGAAAACATCAAATTAATATTTTAATAAACACTTAAAAATATAAAATATATCTAGTGACAATGATGAATGAGAAGCGAAACTCGTTGAAAATTCTTCCGGTTTAGCTGCGTGGCGTTTGTGACGTCGCGTCGGCTTAGCAGGAAAATTAAGCGGAATTGATATATTTTTATATTTTTTAAGTGTTTTATTAAAATATTAATTTGATGTTTTCTTAAAATATTTTAAAAGTATTTGTTATTATTAAAAATGGATTTCCGCAAAGTAACGCCTGAATCTATTCATTATTCATTATTTCATACATTTTATTTACTTCAATTACTTTCAGAAATTTGTTGACAGTTTTGGACAATGTTGCAACTCAAGCTCAATTAGTAGCTCAAGAAAGGAACGTTACGTAACGTTACGTATAACAGCTGTGTAATCTCAATAGCTCGAATTTCTACGAATATCCTATAAATTTCGAGTTAAAAGGATATTCTATTGATATGTATGTCATATATGGACGCTTCATAGCGGATGGCGATTCGAGTACACATGCAAGAATTTTGGAAGTAAGTCATTACAAAGACTGCACTACATAATTGTGTGGGCAAGGTGAGTCCAAAAATCACATACTACGCAATATGTGCAATAAATTGGTCTCCGTCAGTAAGGATACGAATTATCTATTAGACCAGAGAAAGAGAATTCTCAAGAAATTTTACCAGAAAAGAATATACCAGTCGTGGGTATCTAATGACATAGAACATTTTAGAAAATTGTTAATTGACGTTACTGATATTAGTAATTAGTATTCTGACGACGATTTAATAAACAATGTGTTGCACAGTTTAAATAACAAATATGATACTATGATCAATCAAGAAAGATCTAAATTCTACACCAGACTGATAGAAAGTAGTAGAAATACCTCAAAATCTATATGGACTGTGATAAACCAACAAAAAGGAAAATGTAATGTATCTAATATTGACTTCACAGATCTTATTAGAGACGATACTGGCCAACCTTTTCAATCAAAACAGGAGGTCATAAATACGATGAACGCGAGATTTATGGCAGCTGCGGTTGGAAAAAAATTTAAAACATCACCTTCCAGAACCATCTGAACCTGGATCCTAAAAATTACCATGCGTGTAATTCTGTCCCGATATATCTACAGGTTCAGCTTTTCCTGGATTATTACATTACACAAATGAAAAACATATTTTGTCGATTGTTGAATACTGATTTAGAAATAAATTCTGTCTTTTTGGAAGTATGTTTATTCAATAATCCTTTAATATTATCTGATTATCTCCCAATCTAACCTTATTTTTGCAATTAAATTTAATGTTAATTTTGATTCATATCTATTCTAAATATCGTTAATATCCGTTAAGCTATTTTAATAGTAAAAAACAAATTTAATAATATTTTTAACCAATTTCAAAAAAGTAGGAAGTGTTTTAATGAATGACAGTACTTTTTATGTATTTTACGTGATTATTCCACCATATACGGATTGATTTTGATGATTCTTTCTTATGAGTTTTATCAAAATAGTTCCGCTAGTATGGTTTTTTAAAATCCACACAACTGGAACAATACCTATGTCATGCAAATAAAGTACTTTTCAGCAATAGAAGCCGTCGTTTTTTAAGTATTCATGAATAATACCCAGTCCTAGTTTTAGTGGTATAGATTTAATTTATCTGACTGTAACGCATATACTGCGTTCAACGTCAGGGGCTTGAGCGAGCGCGGCGCAGGGCTGTTTGCGATCGTGTCGTGACGCTGCCGCCTGGCTGTGGTTGTATTTCGCACTCGAGTGGGCGATGGAAGAAGTGGGGGTAAAAACTGATTGTTTCCTGGCTTTGGGCGCACTCTTAACTGTGCAGTTTTCGAGGGCGCTACTGGTCATGGAAATCAACTACAAACTGTCACAATTTGAAGGAATGTTGTAGTTCTTTTTTCTGCCACCTGTACAGATAAGTTGGTGGGTCTGTAGTCTGTACATGCTACGCTACTTGTTTTGAGGTGACGTCATAGATGACATCGTATTGCTATCGTGGTGTCTGTTTAGCACATTATGAACTGCTCGTTTGCCTGATTCATTACAGTGCATACAGCGCTTTGCGTGATTTGAACCGTAGCATAGTAGAAAGAGTGGGGACCCCACTCTTTCTACTATGACCGTAGGGTAGGTTATTGGAGACGATCGTTGAGACGTACAATCTAAATGTTTTATCGGACAGTGATTTCTGTTGTTGCTGAGTAGAGAAATGGGCTTTCGCTATCATTTAACATATTATCTAAATATGGTTTCATAGTCAATCATAATTATATGATAAAATTATAATAATCGTTGTTAGCTTTACCTACTGCATTATGTCACAATTATAATATGCATAGTCCACTATCTCAGTGACCTGTTGGTAGGTGTTGATATGGTCGAAAGAGTTATCAAGCTAAGCCTATAATTACTGACTTTTAACATTTTCTTATCACGTGTTTATTATTTGAGTACTTTTTGTGTGGTATAACAATAATGAATTGCCTATTTTCACCCGACTGCGGCGGAGACTAACGGTGCCTATGTGTTTGACCTGGGGCCCGATTCTCTTAGCTATTGAACGTGAAAATTTTAGTTTTGGACAGTATCCGTAGTCTGCCCGCAATTTAGGTTCGATCGCAAGTCAGTCGCTTGCTATCAATAGTTTTTGACATATTTGGTATCCTGTAATCTATTTTGTTGCGATTGCGTTGCTACAGTGGCATGAAATATTTTGGAGGATTTTAGATAGAAAATTAGCATAATGATTTAAAAATATTTATTCAATGTATTGTTTGCTAGAAAACCACTGTATTGATGTTTCGAATGATGCGTGATTGATGTAAGTTTTCATTATTATTTCAGTAACAAAATTTGTAAGCCGCACAGCCATACGATAGCGACGCGATTGCTATACAACTGCGATTAGGAGCTAGAATTAGCAGACTACCGAATTTGACATTAACAGCAGTTCGATCGCAGAAGCATCGCAGTAGTGTGGCGTTTGATCAATGGCTAAGAGAATTGAGGCCCTGTATTTATGTCCGTTGCTAGGTCCGCTCGTAACTACTCCACGGCTCAATTTTGATAAAATATCATTACATTTGTCTTGATGGATTGTCACTGAGCACATTATGCTTAGAAACTTAAAATGGTGATAATTATGCGCCTTGGTTTGCTTGGTAAAAAAACCTCTTTAACGAAATTCAAGTGATGTATAACCTAAGTATATACAATCTGTGGTCCGCTATCCGATTTTTAGTTTATAGGTTAAAATTTAAAGTTCAATTTTTCTTGTTTTTTGGCTATGGACAGACGAGTTGGGTGTTATATGATTCGAATCCTGCCGCGGACCTCAGCTTCAACATATGGTGGCATGCCTTGAAATACCACCATATGTTGAAGCTATTAGGTGAATAAAACCGGGCTGGGAACTTTAAGTATAGAAGAATATGCGAGTCAATTTTAGTTGGTGAATTTTTACATTGCTATATTTGAAGTAAGGTAAGGTATACAGGGTTATTGGTAAAATACTAACCACCTTTTAGGGTTGACTTCTGCTAGTGTTAACAAATATTTTGAGATATTTTTTTTGTGTTTATTTATGTGTATTTGACGGAATAAGCGCGAGAACCTCCTGATTTTAAAAGTATCTTGTGCCTGTAATGAAATATAAAAAAAACATCTCAAAATGTTTATTACATTACGACTAGCAGAAGTCAACCCTAAGAGGTTTTTAGCATTTTACCAGTACCCTGTACACAAGCGATCAGAAGGTAAATTGATTGGAATAGTATATAGTAGGTATGTATGCATCCACTCACCCAGTCCAATATAAGTTATGCCAGAAATGATGATGACGACCAACGCCAGGAGTTTCGACGACGTGAACACATCCTGTATTCTCATTGTCCATCTCACGCTGATGCAGTTCACCGCTGTCAGAACACCTATAACAAAAAACAAGATATTCCGCTAAGTCATATTTTTAGACCAGATTAGGCCTTCACAAACGTAGGTAATATAAAACGTATTTTTATGCAAATTTGAGCTTCATCATGCGGAAACTTATGCTAATAATAAAAGTTGTTTTAGGCCAGACAGATACTTAGAACACAGACATATTGAAATTTATAAGTCGGTAGGTTAATTAATATACCTACTTATACCTCACGCTTTAAATGTATGATCGATTCTCGCAGTGGCAGAAAATTTTGAACATACTCGCCTGGTTGGCTACCATCACAGAATAACTTATAGTATTTCCCTACCAGAAGTACGAAATCTGGCGCCAAGCACCGACCGGCGTTTTCCGGCATCTTTTCTTGAGCCAGTTCCCATTCTAGAGTAATGCACATCATCGCTTACTTTCAGGTGAGATTGTGATTGAAAAACCGAATCTAAACCTATCTGAACGCCGCGCCGGAGTGAAACTCCGAGAATAAACCTCGAATTAGCCTTTTTCTTCTTTATGCCAGATTTAATTATACTTTTGCCGAACATCAGGATTATCCTCGGAGTTTTGAAGCAGTGATGGCTCAGTGGCATTGGCTAAGGACTGCCGTGCAGCAGGTCCATGGTTCGAATCCAGTCGCGGGCTTGAGCTTCACCGCATGGTGGAAGGGCATTTTGCGAATGCCCACCTGGCTAGCGACCACCCTCAAGTAGAAAATCTGTCGCCAAGCACCTAACAGTGTGTTCCGGCAGCAGTACTTGAGATACAGTAAAATTACAGGCACATGAGACCAAACAACTGTACTTCTCTGCGTTACGGGCACAGTGCAATTCATCGTTGACGAAATGCATCTGTTATAGGCAGAGGTTAGTCCACTTAACATTAGGTGGTCCTCGGGCTTGTTCCGTCACAATAACATAAAAAAGTAAAGTAACGCACAGGTTACTTCACATTTATAAATAAGGAAGATGATGTAAGTGTTACTGTATTTTATTATGTACCTACTACCAGAGAGTTAAAATACCTTAGCCTAACTACCTACCTATATTGCTATAGGACTCTTAAAACCTATCTATATAGGTATAACCATCAAAGTCTTATTTTAGACTAAATATGACCATCCCTACCAATAACATTGAAAGCGTAATTTCATCAATCGTCTCTTTTGGATTTTAGAATATTTATAGCACAATCACAACTAGCAACATGTCCCAAACTGTAACATCGTGATTATTAATTTGAATATAATGTATCTAAGACAGAATATTATGCAATAGGCATATCAACAGCTATCAGTATTTTATCTAGTATGACGTGTACTTATTTTATTACATAACTTTATGATAGATAAGGAAATAGATAGGAGTATATCGTCTCCACGCAGCAAAACACTGGACCTAAACTAATTTCTAGACGGAACCTGTTCCCTGTCGGCAATAATGAGTTCAAGTGGAAGTTTCCTTCTCAGATCCGGGCGTGAGACGCACAGCAATCAAACAATTAGGAGCCGATAGCTTCCCGTATCGGGTTACATGTTTACTGGCGGATATAAGGTACTTATTTAAAGAGATGTGATGTCACTGAGGCTTTGCAGGCATGATTTCATTTACAGTGTTTTAACATCCATCAGACTTATGACTGCCTGGTACTTTTTACTTGAGTGATAGTTTTTTTTTTGTATGGTTTTGTGACGGAACAAGCTCGAGGCCCACCTGATGTTAAGTGGACTAACCTCTGCCTACAACAGTTGCAATTCATGACAACTCACGAATTGCTTTGCGCCCGTCACATTGAGACATAGTTGTTAAGTCTCATTGTGCCTGTAATTTCACTGGCTCTCAAGGACTACTGCCGGAACACACCTTTCAGTGCTTGGCGACAGACTTTCTACTTGAGGGTGGTCGCTAGCCCGGCGGGCATTCGCAAAATGCTCTTCCACCATGCGGTGAAGCTCAAGTTCTGGGCGGGATTCGAACCATGGACCTGCTGATGGTTTAAGCAATGATGTTCTTACACGAATCATGGGTAAGGGCATTTTCAGTGATGGTGTAACCTTTACAGAAGTCAAATTTTTTTTTCAATTATCTATGAAACACTGTATCTAAACTAATTTATAGATAGAGCCAGTTCGTCAGTAATACGCTCAAGTGGAAATTTCCTTCGCAGATCCCCGGATCTGAGACGCACAGCAATTTGAATGAGTAAGATGCCGATCGCTTCCCGTATAGGGTTACTTGTCTACTGGTGCAGGGTATCATATAGTGCTCGGTGACGTCATTGAGGTCTTGTAAGTTTGTTTTATTTAGAACAGTTCTCTTATCTGGGAACGTTGCCGTTACGTAGCTGTTAATATTGTAATTTTAGCACAGAGAAACTTGTAGGTAGTTACATTATGTTTGGGAAGAATTTATTTATTTATTGTACCTAATGTTTGTCTGTTAAAGTAGGCAATACTTTACTACCTATTAAAATAAATACGGATTATGAATTCAGTATTAATTTAAATTATTGATGCTATTTGCAGGGCTGCCTACATTCAGTACCTATATACAATGTCACTATACCTATATACTATGACTACTACCACATAGAATAAAAAATAAGTGACATTGGCATTTTCTCAAAAACATTTTAATTCGCACAAGACTACAGGTTACAGAAATTACCTATATTAGAGTTCCGTACCCAAAAGTTCAAAACTATTTTGCACCCTAACACGTGGGGTATCATCGTCTAGTGCTAATTGAGTACAGTAGGTAACAGGCATAAAGTTATTTTTTATGATAAAATTATAATGGGGTGCTGTCAAAGTTATTAATAGACCATTTTTATTATGTCTACAATCTCAAAAACTAGTTAGAAATATGTATACTATGTACTACCATAATATCCTGTATATCCTGGTGCATTATAATTTAATTTCGGGTTGTACCAAAAATCAGGTTAGCTAAAGTACAGAAACAAGGTCGTTATTCGAAAATACTGATGAAGATACTGATAAATTACCAAAAAGCTTGACCACCTTAAAATATAGTTTGCTTAAACTAAAACTTTGAAAATAATCCCTTCTACACATTACAAGAATTCATGTCAATGCAGCTTTCAGAATCTTTGTTCTTAGGACAAGTGCAAACGTGATAACTGTACATTTTATATAACAGCTGTATTATGTATACAAAATATGATAATTAAATTTTAATTAATTATTTATATAAACGTTTATATACTTCTAGGTTATCCTGAACAACATCTTCGACCACATCATCACTTACCATCAGGTGAGATAGTGGTCAAAGGCTAACCGATCAGGTATAAAAAACAAAAAAAATTATTGAAGTAGTATAAATATGTATTAAATGTACCTTGACTTGCCTGTAAAAATTTAACTAAATTTTTAAATAGTAATATTTTTACTAAAGGGCTGATAAAACTTCTTTATATCTCATTTCCAATTATGCTATGAAAACGGGTGCTGGCCAATCATATTTTCTCTTTTTTTTTCACGTTCGCGTTGGCGACATCTACTCAGATAGCAGGCTATTTATTTAGGCTACCCTACAATGTTATTCTACTGTTTTATTACATTCTGTTCGAGATGGGTCAAATCATTATGAGATTTCTAACACGGTCACTCAAAAGTTACGTCTCTTATTTGGCTAGTCTATTTCAAGCGACTTCCAAAAAGGCGGAATTATACAATGTATATTTTTAAACGTCTTCATAAAATACCATTATTTCGGGAGGTTCTCATTCGACTTACTTATATATGTCTAATTAATATGTATAATTTTATATGTCTGTTTTTTTTAAATGTTTTTGTGACGGAACAAGCTCGAGGCCCACCTGATGGTAAGCGGACCTCTGCCTATAACAATGCATTTCATCACAAGTCACGATTGCACTGCGTCCATCACCTTGAGACGTAGTTGTTAAGTCTCATGTGCCTGTAATTTCACTGGCTCTCAAGGACTGCTGCCGGAACACACCGTTAGGTGCTTGGCGACAGATTTTCTACTTGAGGGTGGAAGCTAGCCAGGCGGCCAATCGCAAAATAAAAAAAACCGTATTGAACACTCAAAAGTGTGAAATATTATATTGTGCGCATGGTACCGACTTCCAGTTATTTCACACATATGGGTGATGAAGTCGGCTCCATTTTTAAGTAAACAAAATTGTTTCTAGCTTTTTAGTGACCCTTGCTACTTACGGGATCGATTGTCATTCACTGTCAATGATCATATCATATTCAATTTCAATATCAAATAGAAGAATACTTTTCAGTTACTGGAGGGTAACTCAAAAACGGCTTGATCGATTTTGATGATATTTAAATGGGACCACAAGGCAAGCACTAGCTTTCAAATAAAAAAAGAATCATCAAAATTGGTTCACACAATCAAAAGTTATGAGGTAACAAACATAAAAAAATACAGACAAATTGAGTACCTCCTCCTTTTTTTTTGGTAAAGACTACGAATTTATTCGTAGGGTAAAGAATTAAATAACTTGCTGTTTTAATTACAATAGAATGATAAAACGTTTTACGAAAATGAATAATTTGCATCACGTTTATTATTATTATTATTGAGTAATTTAATACCTGGTTTGTTAAAATTTCTGAAAAAATGTCAGGACTGGAGTACCCTCCTAATCCGACGCTTATGTATGAAAGGATTGATGAATGCAGATGAAGCGATAGAGATTTGTAAGGATAGTAGCAATTGAAAATATGTGGTCTCTGCCTACCTCTACGAAACTACTAAAGAGGCGTGATTTTATATTTTATGTTTGTATGTTGTTACAATTTTATTGTAAGTTTGTTAAGCGATTACTCTGCTAATTATGAACGGATTTTAATGATTATTTGTTGAGTAGAGTATGATATATCTTGAATATCATACCATTTAATATTCGTCAAAATTGGTAGAGTAGTATTTAAGATAAACTTATTCAGTGCACATAGCATTCCTGGAATGTCGATGGTGAACATTTTCGATTTAATCGAGAGTTTGATAAAAGATCAAACTCTCGATTAAATCGAAAAACAGTGTGCATCACTAAAAAGACTGAAAAAAATTATAAAAAACAACGGAACCAACTTCTTTCACTGATAAGTAAGAAATAGCTTGTGGAAGTCGGACCTTTATATTATGAATCTGAACTTCGACAGTTCTTTATTTCGACACGACATTACTTCGAAAAATATAGTTCGACAAGTCATACCTAATTATTATTATCAGAAACTAATTAAGTACCTGGTCTGTGATAATATTTAATTGTTAAATATCCAAACTAACCTAACCTAATTTATAATAATGCCTTGTCGAACTTAATTTTTTTGAAGGGTGGGTGTCGATATAATACATTTTAAGGTTCATTAATTTCTAAAAAAGTATTTTTTTACATTATTGTGACGGAACAGGCTCGAGGCCCAGCTGATGTTAAGCAGACAACCTCTGCTTATAACAGATGCATTTCATCACAAGTCACGAATTGCACTGCCCCCGTCAATCACTACTTTGACACATAGTTGTTAAGTCTCATGTGCCTGTAATTTCACTGGCTCTCAAGGACTGCTGCCGGAACACACCGTTAGGTGCTTGGCGACAGATTTTCTACTTGAGGTCGATAGCCAGGCGGGCATTCGCAAAATGATCTTCCACCAAGCGGTGAAGCTCAAGCCCGCGGCGGGATTTGAATCATGGTCGTGCTGCGTCAGGCAGTCCATTGCTAATGCAACTAAGCCATCACTGCTTCAAATTAGTTACAAAAGTAAATTAGGTAATCCAATTTTACTTTTGTAACTTATTCAAAACTTGATAATGATCAGGCAAGGTTGTACGCAGGTAGGCACCTACCAATTGATATTAAGTTAACCTTATAGGGTTTTCCTGTTCCCAAAGTTACAAACAAACTTAAAGCCAAGGTTCGGTAAAGGTAAGTACTTATGCAACTCAATATTATTATAGCTTTGTTTGTCCCAAACAAAGATCTAATATACTTATATTTAACGATTTTCAAAAATATAGCTCGTCCTCTCCTTTTGAATGGGTGTATAAAACTTGTCACTTATTTTATACTGCAAAATAAATCCTTTACATATTAGCGTGATACTCGTTTAACTACGTCTCTATTCTTACGTCTTCTTCTTACGTTGTATTTTTTTTAATTATATCCCTTTTGACATATACTTAGCTTATACGCCTATTAACAAATAATTCCTCCCAAACCACTGCGATCCCCAAGACTGACTTTGCCATGCTTTGACCAGATGGCAGGTTACCTTAGCAATGGTCCGTCTTGGCGGGTACCACCGCAGTATCACATATTCTGCCTCGAAGCTGTACTTTTTTTATGTTGTTGTGACGGATCAAGCACGAGGCCGGAGGGATGTTAAGCGGACTAACCTCTGCCTATAACAGATGCATTTTTCGTCACAAGTCACGAATTGCACTGCGCCCGTCACCTTGAGACATAGTTGTAAAGTCTCATGTGCCTGTAATTTTACTGGCTCTCAAGGACTGCTGCCGGAACACACAGTTAGGAGCTTGGCGACAGATTTTCTACTTGAGGGTGGTCGCTAGCCAGGCGGGCATTCGCAAAATGCCCTTCCACCATGCGGTGAAGCTCAAGCCCGCAGCGGGATTCGAACCATGGACGTGCGGCACGGCAGTCCATAGCCAATGCCACTGAGCCATCACTGCTTCATAACTCTACTGTATTGTGCAAATACTACTGTGTTTAGGCGGGTACCGTAACTTATTTACAATTTCATGCTAAAAACCTTTTTTGAGGTAAGCCGCGGGAAATTACCCGCATTATAGTATATTTGACATCGTATCACGTGTGAATTAACTACTGAACCTAATTCTATGAAATCCAAATCTCAGACGTACAAACTTAAAGCAAAATTATAAGAGTAAATAATGTTATTATTTATTCTTATGGCCGAACTGCGAAACATACATTCAAGAACTAGCTGCACGCCACGGTTCCAACTGTGTATACATTGATGAAAAGTGATGATCATGATGCTTATGAAAAGTAGCCTACACGTTAATCCAGGACCTAAACTGTCTATTTTCTTCTTATTCAAATTTCCTCCGAATCGATTCAGCTCTTTCAGTGCAAAGGTGTAACAAACATACACACAAACTTTCACATTTGTTTTATATGCGTGATGTGAAAGGGTTTTACAACATAGGGAAAGGGATATTTTCTAACATCATGGGTCAACATTCAAATTGCTTTCTTCCGCCATTAGCTCTGACAACGAACAAGAAGCAATCACATATGAAAGTCGTGAGTATAGGTACACTCTCCATCTTAAAACCGTGACAACAATTTGATTGTAAACTCCATAGTCACTGTTGTATACTAAAATTCGGTTTGAGATAGACAGGCATAGATTAAGGTGAGTGTTCACGTAGCACTTTCCATACAAACGCAGTTTTGCCATATATAAAATTTTCAAACTCGGTGAGATTTTTATGCATCTATATTATTATAGGTCTAATATTTATGCGGCTAATTTGACAGTTTTGCGTAATATTTTTTTTTTTCAAAATTGCAAGAACGTCTTTTAGTTTGGGAATTCTTATTTTAACACTACGTTCTTATTTTCTATCGTATATTTGTATTTTGTAATGTAATCCGCATAGCAGACGTTATTGAAAACATAACAATATTAAAAAGGAGTGTTATGTTTTCAGGCATGTGTATGTTTGTGAGTTTCTTTATTCCACCATAACTTTTTCACGTCATAACCGATTTTAATGTATGAGATATCGTTAGGTTCGTGTTGATAACGCAAGGGACACTAGATACATAAAAGAAATAAAAATACTTACTGGCGGATTTCAGACGCCATATTGTGAGATAATGTTTTATTTATTCCAAACCCATTAATTGGGGTATCAAAATGAAGGGCTTTAAAAAGCAATTCCATTAATATATAAATCTTTCAGGTATAATTTCAATAGAACAGTAAAAAAAACTTAAACATAAAGAAAAAAAGTATTTTGCAGTCGGGTTTTTTATTTTTTAATTAATATTATACTTGTTACATAAAAGCTTATAATATTATACTTGTTACATAAATACTGATAAAATAAATAACTCAAATTTCACACAGTTTGACCCCCTTTTTTTCTAATGGGATATGAGGGAAACAAGCAGGTGTCTCACCTGGTGGTAAGTGATTACCGTCGCCCATGAACATCCGCAACAACAGAGGTCTCGAAGATGCGTTGCCAGCCTTTGAGGAGGGAATATGCTATTATTGGATTTAAAAATATATGTCGATACTATGTTTGTATGGGAAGCGCTACGTGCACTCTAACTGTAATATGATAGTCAATCTGGTTTTTACTATGTTAATAGTCACGGCGCAGGTTTTATATTGAACCAAAGACTATTTTTCCATTTTCTGGTGTACTTTTCACCTGGCCGTCCAAGTCAAGAATCCCGTCTTGATGGGTACCGCGACAGAGTTACATATTTACCCGGCAGGAACGTGAAAACAATATAGACAATGAAATGACTGGGTGGCCAACAGAGAGTGAAAAAATCTTAGATGGCCAAGGCGTCTAGGAGTGAGCGTTGCGTAGTACAGTGTTACACAAAACGGTGCCATGAAAGGTCATCAATATTTTTTTTTACTTACGCAGAACGGTGCCACTGTAACTGTACTAATGGGCACACGCTTACCGTTACGCGACGAGTGTGAGAAAAAATATGAAATATACTTATGTACTTAAATTTTTTTTTCCGAAGTGCATATAGGTTTTCTGTTTTGTTGCTTTATTCAGAACTCAATGAATTTTCTGAAGGTATTTTTTTTTATTTTATTGTGACGGAATGTGAGATCAAGGCCCACCTGATGTTAAGCGGACTAACCTCTGCCCATAACAGATGCATTTCGTCACAAGTCACAAATTGCACTGCGCCCGTCACCTTGAGACATAGTTATTAAGTCTTATGTGCCTGTAAAGTGCCAGGCGGGCATTCGCAAAATGCCCTTCCACTATGCGGTGAAGCTCAAGCCCGCGGCGGGATTCAAACCATGGACCTGCTGCGCGGCAGTCCATAGCCAGTGCCACTGAGCCATCACTGCTTCACAAATCATAAAAATAACATTAACTATTTCTGCGTTTACTTTTTCTGCCCATATACAATTTTATGTGAGGTCCGTTCAATATATTTTCTCAAATAAACATATTCACGAAGAGTATATTTTACGGTACGTTAGTACGCACTTACATCAACGTTAACATTTTGTTTTACATAGTTCATTTATTAAATACAAAATACGCCCACTTTATTGCTGCGAATATGATTTTTGTGTGTATTACCATATTGGTGTTAAAGGAATTTTATGGAATAATAACAAATATTTTAATTTGTAAAATATTTGTAAAATATTTCAAGAAAACATTAAATTAATATTTTAATAAAACACTCAAAAAATATATCTATAAAGACAATTCCGCCCAATTTACCTGTTAAGCCGACGTGACGTCACAAAGGCCACGCAGCCAAACCGGAAGAATTTTCAACGCATTTCGCTTTTACCCGAAGCATCGCAACATCCAGGTGTTCTTGACTCCACGAGCGCACAATCAAGAATTTTATGGAAAAATCTTTTTTACAATTATGTTTTATTCACTTGGAAGAGACTAGGCCACCCACAACACAGGGAATCCTAGTGGGGGGGCTAGTGTGATTAAGATAATAAGCACCACATGGTAATAATAAGTCAAACAACTAAATCTAATTATGTGTTTAATTATAAGGTTATATCTAAAATAGTGTAAGTTGGTAGGTATCTATTTATACGTCTAAGGGCCTGTTTCAGAATGTTCGAGTAAGTTCCGGTTATACTACCCAGAACATAAAATAACTGAATGATAAAAATTACAGTTAAGACGCTGTCAAATGCTGAAATTTTGTCACTATAGGACTGCGTAGGAGTGAAAGAGAGGCAATAATGGTGAATTCGCGATCAGTTTAGGTAAAATCCGAAAGTACGCTTAATATTACAAAATTAGTAACGTTAATCGAAAATGTAACTTTTCTAGTCCCTCTTGATGAGATTTTGCTATTTTATTAATATATTTTCATACACATTCATACGTAAATAATTAAGATATTTACGTTACAAGCGTAATTTAGAGTCAACTTTGCAATTTTATTCTATCGAGAAAATTTTAAGGAAACGTGTTTTAGACTTTTCTTGGCCTTAGATAATGTGATCAAGACTAACATATAATTTTCTTACTGCTACAAACTAAATACATTTTGCTAAAAATCTGTTCAAGTAAAGCTGTTTAGCACTTGTCAGCGCCTTAACATGCAGCGCGTTTCAAGCTTTAACCGATGGACAGGCTAAATCGATGACTGTGAAACGCAAAGATAGTGTTGTATTTATTAAATATGTTCTGGGTAGTATCACCGGAACTTACGTGAACATTCTGAAACAGACCCTAAGGCTCACTTGCGCCAACGAGGAAACGCGAGTTAAACTCGAATTAAGTGTAAATTACTTTATTTTACAAAAACCAAATTAACTCTACTTTAACTCTCGAATTTACGTTGGCGCAACCAGCACTGTTACTATTGTCTTACAACCTATGTAAAGTATTTTGATCAATAAATATTAGTATTATATTCTTGTACTAAAATGCCACCCTCGAAAATAGCTGCCAATTTCCAACGAACGGTCAATGTCCTCTGGATATGCTTTCCATGGTAACCTTATACGAGGTGTTTGGTCGAACAATCGACGGCTTCCTATTGTCTTTTAACTACCTGATACTATAATACGTACCCACTTACATTGTACTTTGTTGGGTGTTCAGGGATAATTGCTAAATATAATATAACGGAATAAATCGTAGCTGTATGTTATGTATGTACCTATATAAATATATTTATGAAGCAGTGATGGCTCAGTGGCATTGGGTATGGACTGCCGCGCAGCAGGTCCATGGTTCGAATCCCGCCGCGGGCTTGAATTTAACCGCATGCTGGAAGGGCTTTTTGCGAATGCCCGCCTGGCTAGCGACCACCCTCAAATGGAAAATCTGTCGTCAAGCACCTAACGGTGTGTTCCGGCAGCAGTCCTTGGAAGCCAGTGAAATTCCAGGCACATATGAGACTTAACAACTATGTCTCAAGGTGACGGGCGCAGTGCAATTCGTCACTTGTGATGAAATGCATCTGTTCTAGGCAGAGGTTAGTCCGCTTAACATCAGGTGGGCCTCGAGATTTTTCAATCACAAAGGCTAAAAAATATTTTTTTTTAAATGTGCCACGTTATCCGAGAGTCACATGTCGATGTGCCCTGGGTGACTGCAAAACAGGGGGAGACCCTATTAAAAATCGTAATTTTTTTATAATTTAGGTTACAAAAACATGTTTATCAATAAAATATGCCTATACGACGTCATCATAATTGCTGATGGCAGTATTTGGACAAACAACAAGCGTCTTGTTAGCAGTAGGTCCACCACAAAGTATTTTTTTTTATTATTAAAAACAGATCCGACTTCATCACTATACCTATGAAATAACTTGTAGAAGTCGGATCATACAAATATACGCTCAAATCGTTTGTGTATGAAACCCGAATACAACACCGACACACAAAATAAAACACCGAATACCAAAAGTATTTTTATACTTTTCAGAGCCACGAGAACAAGTTTAGTTTTTAGTAATTGTTTTTGATACCTTTTTGCCTCTTTGGTAGTAACGGATGACCCGCCCCATCGAGACCACATTCACTTAACGATCGAAAATTACCAACAATAAAAAAGAGTACATGAGTACCTGGTGCATCTGCATGGTGGTAGGGCATTTTGCAAACTACCAACCTCAAGTAGAAAATCTGTCGCCAAGCATCTAACGGCGTGTTCTTCAACCACACAATCACTTACCATTACGTGAGATAGTGGTCAAAGCATAAAAAAAATATATATATATTTTTACCTATTTCCTTAATTCTAGTAATAGGACAATTTAGAAATAGCGTTCATTATGAAATATCTAGTCTAAATACATAGTTATATTTCTAGACACTAGATTCTAGAGCATTCCAGAAACAAGATCGAAAGCATCCCAATTATGATAAATAATTTGTTCACATTGCCAATTGACACCTATCGAAGCTGTACGGACGTGACACACAAGTTCATTCAATTAAAGAGTTCAAAATGAGACATCGTAGATCCTTAATTTTTATAGCTACAACCGCAACCGTTAAAATAGTTCTACTTACAACGTATCGATTATATCGACACCACCTTAGAGCTGTGATACAGGTATGAAGAAGCAGAAATATAGGTAGAAACTAACAGTACAAGCTTACTGATCTCCAGTCTTCTTTTTAATTTGATAAGTTAGCTTTTGACTACTCTCTCCTGATGGTAAGTGATAAAGTGGTCGAATATATTGTTTAGGCTATCCTAGAATTACTGGCTCTCAATCACTGCTGGCAGAATACACCTTTAGATGTTTAGCGACAGATTTTCTACTTGAGGGTGTAAGCTCGCTAGTGTCAGACAGGCTACAGAAGCATGAACTAAATGACAATACATGTTCCGTATCTTTGGTAAAAATAGGAGTTCCGCAAGGATCAGTTTTAGGACCTTTTCTGTTTCTAGCGTATATTAACTATTTGCCTTACATTGTCGAAGATTTCCGCGATATTGATATAAGCAGATGATACCTCTCTGATTTAGGTAAGTGAATAGAGATAGCAAACTAATTCAAGTAAATAATGTGTTAATAATCTGTAAATGGTTCACCGCTAACAATCTTCTCATGACTATTACTTGGTCATTTTGAAATTTCCTTTAAAAAATGTTACTTATGTTGAACCAAATATTAAACTTGGCCTGTATACACTCTCGTTGCAATTCTGTAAATAAGATAGCTGCAGCTAGTTTATTTTGCGTACTTTCACAGCAATATGTCGTTTGGTGTATTGCTGTGGGGAGTATATGGTGTAGTGCTGCTGAGATGGAGACTATCTTTATCTTACTAAACCTTGCAATTCGAGCGATAATTGAAATTGATATGAGCGAATCTATGTGGGCCATTTTTAAAGAAATTGATATTTTAACTTTACGAGTCTGTATATATTTGAAAATATTATGTTATTTCGTAAAAATTTTAGTAAGTATAAATTAAGTAGTGACAATCACGATTCGAACACTATTAATAAGGATAAAGTAGCGGTGCCACGTTTTAGATAAGGCAAATATAAAGTCCTTCTTAGGGAATTGTGTGCGATTTTATAGTAAAGTTCCTAATTATATTACAGTAATGCCTAATTTGTCGTAAATGCCTAAATTGAATAAATGACTTTGATTTTGACTGAAATAGGCGATAATATAGAACTACTTATATATAAACTATACTTCCCACTCTTATATAATATGTGTCGGTATAATACGTGTTTGATGTTTCTCTTACAGCACAAATTATGAAATAAGAGCATAATATATGTTTAATAAAATATGTTTCTCTATTAGCACAGAACTCTATCTCAAAACATATTGTAGTGAAAGGAGGTGTCGTGCGCTCGTAGAGTTAAGACTCATTTCATACACGTTTTTCCTATCAAGCGGGCAGAACGCGCGCAGCCAGAAACTATCTATCTATAAATGCTATCACCCGCATGCGGACCGGATCCGCGCGCTGGCGAAAATACGCATGACAGGAAAAGAGCCCTTACGCTATATAGATAGGTCATTTCTTATTTTCATATACAAAATCTGCCACGAAGAACCTAGCAGTGCCTCCGCAGCTGTCCTTGAAACAAGACCTCAGGCTTAGCCTGAACACCATTTTCGACCAACAACAACAGGTGAGGTAGTGTATTATCAAAGACAATAACATTCAGTACAGTGAACATATACAGTGAAGAAACAAGCAAGACATGGAATACTTACACAGACAAACAGCAGCAAGCAGCCGGACAGCATTCTGTGGCGGGTCACACTCCGGGAAGAACGGCTTGACCACATAGTGGCCGAAGGTAAGCGCCACAATGGCCTGCGTGGTCGGTCTGATGATGAGCAGCGCTATCCAAAGCCTCAAGAACGCTGGCAGCGGCCCGAAAGCGGTGTAGATGTAGGCGTAGTCACCGCCAGACCGAGTAATGGATGTACCCAGTTCGGCATAACATAGGGCGCCTAGTGTAGACAATAGTCCACACACCAGCCATATTATAAGAGATGCTGCTACGGATCTGAAACAAATGAGAGTATTAATTACAGATTTTTGTTGTCTCACGACTATTCCCGGAGGTGTTGGCAGAGATTACATTTTTCCGCTTGCTATATCTTGGCATACCTCTGTTACTTGCTTTATCTCTATCTCACTACATTCTTTATACACGCTCTATTAAGGGCAGACATATCACCTATCCGTTTTCCAGAAAATCTCTATCCTGGTCAGACTACGTTTCCTAAGGTCTTCTCCATCCAACAGTTCCATTCACACTAGTCTTGTATACTTCCTAGGTCTATCTCCTTTCGTCCATCCCCTATCATGTCCAAGCTATCTCAGCACATACCTACATTTCTCACCACTGTCCTCCTAATTTTTACATTGCTTTCAAATCACGCCGTTATTCACAATCTTTCAAAGTCAATGCCACATATACTTGTCAAATGGTTCATCTAAATTGAATTATACTCATGGAAGTAATAAGTACTAGTTGTACGTAGTACTTATTACTTCCATGATTATATTGCATTGACCCTACTTCTGCTATACCTACTCAACCAACCATACATACTCAACACTGCCAGAGACAATGTCACCACTAACCATCACACTACTCCTACTCTTCTATTTGTAACACGCAAAATAGTTATACGTTATAGTTCTCATCTCCAGTACTTTCAACTTTTTATTTATTTATTGCTGGTAGGTTGGTGTTTTACGGTATTGGAATTACTGACCCTCAAGGACAGCTCCCGGAACGCACCGTTAAGTGCTTGGCTTGGAAAGCTACAGGCTACCACCTCCTAAATTAATGTTCGGAAAATGTATGCACTCGCAGAAGTGAGTTTTGTAAGGGTGTCAGTCTTAGGCTGGCGTCATATATGAGAAATACCGCCAGGATATTCAAGTGATGTAGGTACCGTAAAATCACTCAAAGATGACATCAAATTATTTACTTATTAAATAAAAAAATGTTTGATAATTTTAAAGATCATATTATTTACAATATCATTGTTTTATTTCCTTGCAAATGAAGTAAAAATCTGAGTGTATATGTCGAGCACAAAACCCAATTTGTCCTAGTTAAAATTACATATTTTATGCAATCGTTGAACAATCTACCGTTTTGCATCCTAGCTATGTGGGGTGTTATTATTTAGAGATTATTGAGTACAGTTCAATCATAAGTACGTATGTATTAAAATAACATTTTTTTATACTTAAAAAAATTTATATACATACATAAAATGTTTATAATTTAAAGTATGTAAGTACTTATACTAATATGAAGATTTTAAGCAGATAGCTATATCCGGAAAATCTTATCTGAATTTTATCTAAGTGGGCAAAACATGTAAAAGATAAGTACGTACCTGCCTATCTAAATTTAGATGACTCAAACCTTTAGACTCAACAAATTGTCTGTGAATATTTTGTGATAACGTACACAATAATCTAATCTGCTCGAGAACCTTACTACTTACATAATAAGCCTGCGGGTAGATGCTCAGTGCAGTCAGTACAGTCATAGATAAGATATATTATATTTTATCTATGGTACAATGTATATAACTTTCTTACGCTTCGCGTGCAAAATATATGTATATTTATAAATATATATATATTAGGTCCTTACATATGAAATTGGCGTTTTGTATGGGAGGAACAAAAAGTCGAATATTTTTTAATATAATATATTTAATTAATCAAAGTATGAACCATTATTTTCTATGCACTTTTGCCATCTCATAGGTAGTTCATTGATCCCTTTACTAAAAAAACCAGTCGGACGGGAATCAATAAAATCTTTGAAGGCGATTTGGACTGCCCCATCGGAGTTGAATTTTTTCCCTTGCAAGAAGTTATCCAAATTTCGAAAAAAATGGTAATCTGTTGGAGCAAGGTCCGGGGAGTACGGAGGATGTCTTAGACTTTCCAATTGAAGCTCTTCTAATTTAGTAGCCCGCGTCTGTAGCGCAGTGTGTGGTCTAGCGTTGTCGTGAAGCAGCAGTGGCGTGGAGCGATTGACCAGCCTAGGTTGTTTAGCCGCTAGCTTTTCCATCATGGTTTGCAATTCCTGACAATAGACATCAGCCGTAATAGTCTGGCCAGATTTGAAAAAACTGTAATGAACAATACCGGCACTAGTCCACCAAACGCTTACAAGTAACTTTTTTGGGGTTAATTTTCGCTTGGGGCAGGATTTGGCTGGCTGGCCAGGATCTAACCATTGCGCTGAGCGCTTCCGATTATCGTAAAGAACCCATTTTTCATCACAGGTAATGATTCGGTTTAAAATACCTTCATTATTGTGCCGGTTTAGTAATGTAACGCAGCAGTCGACGCGCGTTTGCCGGTTTGTTTCAGTCAATTCGTGAGGTACCCACCTTTCAAGCTTTTTAATCTTCCCAATTTGCTTCAAGTGAATTAAAACAGTTTTATCACTAACATCGCAGCCTGCAGCTAACTCGGACGTGGTTTGCGATGGATCCGCTTCCACAATAGCCTTCAACTCTTCATTATCAACTTGAGCCTCAGGCCGTCCACGGGGCTTGTTCTGCAGGTCGAAATTTCCAGAACGAAAACATTGGAACCAAAAACGAACTGTGTTTTCTTTTGCAACACGACCGCCATACACATCATTCACCCTTCGAGTTGTTTCCGCAGCACTAGTGCCACGGCGGAACTCGTACTCGTAAATAATGCGATATTTAAGGTTTTCCATTTTGTAAAATGAGTGACGCAAACAGAAAAAAACAGAAGAAAAAAAACAAATGAATGACGATCATCGAAGCACAAATACATGAGTCTATAGCTGTACAAATTTGAATTTGGAATTCCTTACCAAAGAGGAGAAATTCGTGATTAAAGTGGCCAGTACGAAAAACGCCAATTTCATATGTAAGGACCTAATATTTTATGTTATTGTGACGGAACAAGCTCGAGGCTCACCTGATGTAATATAACAGATACATTTCGTCACAAGTCACGAATTGCACTGCGCCCGTCACCTTGAGACATAGTTGTTAAGTTTCATGTGCCTGTAATTTCACTGGCTCTCAAGGACTGCTGCCGGAACACATCGTTAGGTGCTTGGCGACAGATTTTGTATTTGGCTTGCGACCACCCTAGCCAGGCGGGCATTCGTAAAATGCCCTTCCACCATGCGGTGAAGCTCAAGCCCGCGGCGGGATTCGAACCATGGGCCTGCTGCGCGGCAGGCCATAGCCGATGCCACTCAGCCATCACTGCTTCAAATATATTTTTTAGGCTGCCGTCCTAGAAAATGAGATCATATTACTAAGCTTTGGCTGTCCGTCTGTTCGTCGCGTCCATCCGACTTTTAGAGTTGTATGTATAGGCTGTATCTGTAGAATGATGATAGGAATCCGGTTGAAATTTTCACAGACTATACGGTTTTTTTTTTTATTATTTATAGTTTTACACTACAGACTCTGGGTCCGTACTCTTTTGAGATCTTCCTTTTCCTTATCATAGTAATACATTTTATTAAGTAATCGTTGTCTCCAATACATCAGTCTTCCTGAAGGGAAGGGTGTTAGTTTGTTAACACTAAAGTGAGTCCATTTTTTTATTTTGTTGTATACATTTTTTTTTTTTTACATATATCTAGTTTGTTAGGTGAAAAATTAAAATTTATATAGTAAGTATTTTTATTATCCTAAGTTGAAGGGCCGGCCACTGGTTCCGGCGTTGCCCTTGATAATTGTAGATGAGCCCTTACGACCCCTTCGTCCCGGTTTTTTATAGCCATTTTTAGGTTGTAGTCACAAATTACTTTTCCATTTGCCTCTGTTGCCCGCCTCATGAATCTGCCAATGGCGTCCGAGCTGTCGTCTGTGTAATAAATGCAGCGCTTTGAGTGTCGTGACACTGCTACTACTGCGTGTGATACGCTGTCTCGGAGCTTGGTGACTTTTTCCCTCAGCTGTACTATGATTACTGTCTCGTACGTCAAACCCTGCGCTTCGTGTACTGTCAAGGTGCATGACCCTGTACCAGACCCATATCCCTTGCCGACAAGTGAGGCTTTTTGCTCCTGTGTCAGACCGAGAAATAAGGTACTCTGGAGGTCTGTTGGAATGTTTGCACCTGTGTAACGTTCTAGCGTCAGGGAATGAGTTTGGGATCGCGATGAGTATATGCCCGGATACACTTCACTAAGGGCGTATGCCACATCCATGGGATTTCTGTGCGTGCAAAACAACTGTTGGGTTATGGAAGCCACCATATTTGGATTGCCGTATCGTATATCGAGTTGGTCTCCGATGATGACGACATCCTCAGCGTCCAGCAACCGCACTGCCATTATGATGGCCCCGAAGTGGTTCATGTGAGCCTCGTCTATTAGAAGACGTTGTTCACTTCGTCCCATGAACCCATTGGCCAATACGGAGGCCAGGGTACGCACTTTGGATTTGACTCCGTCGCCTATGCGTTGCGCTACCCTGTCTCGTAGATCTTTGGCTGCTTCGGTTGTTGTGGTGACTATGATGTCCTTATCAGCATCGAAGTTGTCAACTATTCAAGTTTTTTTGCCGCATCCTGGAACTCCATTAATCCATGTTATGTTTGGCATAGTCCAAAGCTCGCGTGCCGCTGATGGATCGAGAGAACCCGAAATGGTTTTGGCCATTTCTAGGATTTTCCCCTGCAGCATTATCTTCGTGCACCGGGCAGTTACGACAAGGGGATCGTTGGGTGGCGTGTTGAAGATGTTTCTGCCAGTCCTTTGTGTTTCGCTTTCATTCAAGTTAACAAAGCTGCCCGTGGAGCTGAACGCGGCCATGTATCGACCCGACATTGTTCCTTTTATAATTTGAGAAGTGTCGTTGTCATATACGGCCGCCTCCGCTTCCACAAGTCTAACGTTCAACAATCCCTCGTTTTCCCAGCGGTATGCTTTCATGATGTCTTTGCAAGTGGCCAGATTTACTTCACGTGTGGCCTTTTCAATCGCCAAGAATTCAAGAAATGTGTTAATAGCGTAGTCTATGGGCTTTGTCGTTGGAATGTAGCTGGGCGGACTGACCTGCCCCCGGTCGGCTCTTGTACGTTTTTTCTGAGGCTGAACTTGTATTTGGCGAGGTGTATTGAAATCTTGAAGGGCGGCTGCTTGTTTATCTGCTCCCCTTGAGATTTTGTCCTTTATTCCGTGGACAGCAGCACTGACGACATCCATAAAGGTCTTTGTGCGTCTTGCTTGGTCAGCTTCCTCTTTCGGATTTGCTTTATGCTTTGCGTTGGATTTAAAGGCTTCGAGTTTTTGCTGGAGGCGCTCAGGCCCAGTTTGGGTAATCGAATGCGGCTGGAGGATTCCCGTGGTGTTTGTAGGTGAAGTCGCAGTGTGTGCTTTGAGGAAACTGAGGTCATGTCCTCTATCCTCGTATCCTATCACCTCGTGATATTTCGAGGCTTTTATGCACCCTATGTGATCTGCGACCTCTCCTCTTTCGCATTCAATTACCATTGCGTCTATGCTGATTTTGCGTGGTGTTGTGCTAGCGCCTTCATCAACCACTCCAAGCTTCGAGAGCACTAAATCTGCCATAGTAAAAGGAGTTCTCGTACCCCAATCGATTAGTACAATCGTTTTGTTTCGTGATCGCACTAATCGACACTGGCAACCGGCTAAGGTAGTCTCCGCTAATTCATTGTACCTCTTGCGTTTAATGGTGGTTTTTGTAGTACTCCCGTTTAGCAATGCAGCCAGTCCGGGTGAGATTACAACGCGGTTTTTTGTATTTGCGTTGCAATAACTGATTCCAAGTCGTTCGCTGCTATTGTCCATGAAGACGGCCACCCCGCGAACCTTAATGCTTGGCTCGCCTCTCTCCCCGAACTCCAACAGTTGTTCTAGTGAGGTTCGTTGTGGGGAGGTTTGCTGGACATCGAGCACACGGTTTGTAGCTCCCGAGATGGATTGAGTCACGTTTTGTCGGCTCGGTTCAAGTGTGTTATGCCTTTTCGCTGCGAATTTGAATACTTTTTCAGCGTAGCTCAGGAAGTGTGATCTGCTTTCTGGATCTGCCATGATGGTCTGCAGATTTTGCATTGTAAGTCTGGAGTTCATCTGAATCTCCAGATCATGCCTTAATGCCAGAAAACGTGGACACTCCAGAACCACGTGCCATACCGTTTCGCATATATTGGGATCGCACGCGCAACCTGGGCTTTCCAATAATGTGAACCTGTGCAGATATTCAGCTATCCCGCCGTGTCCCGTCAGCACTTGCACATGTGTAGGTGTAAGCTTTGTGGATCTAACTATGTGGTATGACTTGTTGACATCCGATAGGAACTGCTTAGTGACCTTTCCTGTGCTGGAGGAGACATACCTGTCCTGCCATTTGCGGACTGTCTCTTCTCTGATCTTTTTCTTGACGTAGGACAAAGGGACGTTACCGTAGTCCGGATCAGAGGCTGCATGTAGGGCTCCAAACTTAGCTAGCTCATCAGATCGCTCATTTCCCGTTGTACCAACATGCGCTCTTAGCCAGAAAAACCGCACTTGCCTCCCCTCCATTTGCATTTCTTTCATGCACTCTTTGATGGATTTCGTCAGGGGGTGGGTCAGTCTGGGATTTTCCAGCAGACTATACGGATTAGTATGGCAGACTGCCTAACAACTCAAAGTTTAAAAAATAAGGCACTGTTCATTTTCAGGTTCTTGTTTTCGCTTTATCGTATAAACGTTAATACATAAAACGTCAAACTTCGTATGGTTATAGCTCAAGATCTAGCGTGCAAGATGAAATACTAAAAACAGGCCCAGTGCAAGAATCTCGATCTCTATGAAAAAAAAACGATTTTTGTAAATTCTCTGTTGGTACGGAAACCTCGCACTTGGCTGGTTTTATTATACACAATATTGTTCGAACTCCTTAGTTTTTGATGAGACAAAACTATTCATCAACTGTGATTTTCCAAAGACTTAATAATATTTTGCGACATCACGTGACGCAGATCACAGCGTGAAGGTTACGGAATTCACTGTTTAAAATAAGTACGAGAGAAAATTTGAGCAAGTATTAGCGTTCCCATAGACGCTACTGTTAACTAATATTAAATTTATCTATTAACTACACTAGTTTTTTTAAAAGAGGAGACTCGAAAATATGACTCCAAAATACAACTTTATGGTAGGGTATTCTGATGAATTGAGTACCCATGCGCATAGTAGATAATTATGTTATAATAATAGACTTTTATTCATAAATGGACGATATCGACTACGGCAGATACTCGTACATAACGGTTAAATATTTATAGTATACAGGATTATTGGTAAAATGCTTACAACCGCTTAGGGTTGACTTCTGCTAGTCCTAACAAACATTTGTAGTGTTTTTTTTTATATTTTTATTGTATTTGACGGAATAAGCACGAGAACCACCTGATGTTAAAAGTCTCTTGTGCCTGTTATGTCATATTTCATATTTTTTATTACTTAGCTCGATGTAAAAATTAAAAACTCTATTTATATTTAAAAAGGAGCGCAGCGCGGTCCAGTGTTGCCGCAGCGGGCGCTCTTACTTAATCATTCGGTACTTAGTACTTAATCATTCGGTACTTAGTACTTAATCATACGGTACTTAGTACTTAATCATTCGGTACTTAGTACTTAATCATTCGGTACTTAGTACTTAATCATTCGGTACTTAGTACTTAATCATTCGGTACTTAGTACTTAATCATTCGGTACTTAGTACTTAATCATTCGGTACTTAGTACTTAATCATTCGGTACTTAGTACTTAATCATTCGGTACTTAGTACTTAATCATTCGGTACTTAGTATTTAATCATGGGTACTTAGTACTTAATCATTCGGTCACTTGTGTTATATATAAGTACTATACTTTTAATTTAAACTGTAAATAATATGTAGAATGAAAACACTGCAAACGAACAATAAAACAAGTATAGTCTTTGTATATTACCAACTGGATGAAGCAATAACGACCAGAAAATATTCAGATAGTTTCAGATATACCTACAGTCATATAGATTCTAATGTTTGATTCAATGTAACATGTAATAACTATGACATGCAATTACACAATCAGACACCATTATTTCCATACAGCCATATATGTGTAAAACTGAAAAAACTTAGAAGAAAAGCCGTAAAGTAGGTACCTAAAATGTTTCGGGCAGAAACAAAACCGACGACAGTAACGAAATTGTATGGCATATAGGTGAACATCCACTCGGATTTAATAATAAAACGATTACCAAATTATATTCAAGAGATGCGTAATACTTAGTTATTATAGAAACGGCATATTTACCGTGTACTTATTTGGTTGCTTTTGAGGCTGTTGCAAGCGCCATGATCATGAGTAAACCGATAACTATGTTGTCGAAAACAATCAAATAAGCGAGAAATATCCCTTTTTTAATCCTACTAACTTTAGCATAAGTTACCGTTATACATTTTTTAAAGAAATTACGAGTAAATTCAGTCTGCGTCATTGTTTTTGCCAGATTGATGCCATTACCGCAATTAATCAATGCTTGTTAATAAACACGCTACAAGTTCCGATATATGTCTCGTAAAAAACACTTTTAATTTATTAACAATAAAATAAAAGCAATTCTCAAGAATAAAAATATACTTATTGAATTTTTTCACCAGCGGTATGCCTTTATTAAGAAAATAACGAACTATATACAATACTATATCGACTACTATTAAGCATTTAGACAACCTATAAGTCATTGCAGACTCACAGGCAGTCCAAATGCTCCAGCCCACTACCAGTTGGCAGCGTGCCCAGCATGCTGGCAGCATCCCGTTTATTAGAAAATTATATTAGTTAATACTTATTGATTAGCTACTTCCCTATTCTACTGTAACCAGAGATCAGAAAATTCCCTTCTCAAAGACAAACTAGGGTCTAGACAATGAAGACAGTACAACTAAGATATTCACATAACCTTGTTATTTGCTTCTGACAGTACTAATAATACCTTTATCAGATTGCGAAGTAACGGTTCCTTAGCAGGTAACTCACAGGACCGGCTTCAGGGCCATCGACACAGAATAAGTAATAGTACAAGTTTCCTCGGGCCATGGCCCACTAGTTCTACAGTTATGAATAAAATGAGGCTGTTGCCATCAGTTTCATGTTTTTGAAAAACTGCTAAGCTTGTAAGCCTAAGACTACCAAGACAAATAACTCGAAACCTAAACTAAATTCTGATATTCTTCAGCACTACGTTCTACCAAGTCTCATAGAAGTAAGATTATATTTATTTTGACATTAAATATTGTAAATTGTAATTCATGATACCAAAGTAGTCTTAAAACGCATATGTTTCTATTTTTTTATCGTAATGTAGATTATATATTAATATGCATTGATCACGTTTCAAACACCTAGGCCGCCGGCATGGTTTTGCATGACCGGTTTGATAAATACTATTTTGTATGGAGGTACATTCCTAACTAACTAGGTAGTACCAACATTATCTTTTGAGTTCAATATCTTTCCACATTAGTTCAATCATCGGCTATTAAAGGTCAATGGTATAACATTTACGAGTATATCAACATGTAGTTACTTATGTAACTACCTGTTGATATAAGTTAAGTATATGTAATACTTAGATACTACTCTGTGATAATATTTATATCCGAGTGCGAGATTGTAGGAGTACAATTACATAACAAAATTAAAAATATACGATAGGAAAAATGTAAGTCGTGTGCGGGATTCGAACCGATATTCGTATCCATAATTTTTCCTCTCGTGCATTTCTAATTTTGTAATGAAATTCGCATAGCAGGCGTTATTGCAAACATTATATATTGAAAAAAGTATAATTACATATTTTTGTAGTCTGCAATTATACTATTGTCTTCACAAGCAAGCTAGTTTTACAAGCTGTCTTGTATATTTTAGGCACGTGTATGGTGCTACTTGCTAAACACTAGAACCCGCTAAACAGCCTTGGCCCTGTTGCTAAGTCGAACATGATATGCGTTCACTATAATTAATCTTTGTGGATGCATAATAATAATCAGGGAAATAGGTTCAATTAGAAGAATAAGTTATATAGGAGGCGCTAATTACTGTTTTACGAGTAACCGACTCATTAAAATGATGTTTTCAAAATGTTTTTTGTTATATTACCCAAAAATCTGATAATTTATGAACCGATTAAAATTTTTTTTATTTAATAGGATCTACGCACATATTGTTTAGATCAATCTCATATAAATTTTATCAAAATCGTTGGTTTAAAAATCAAAATAACTGGAAAATATGCCTATACGTATATAAATACAAAACTTCTGAAATGTCTTTAAATAATGTATTTCTTACACGTAGATAATTTTTTGAGTAGCTTACGGGATCGATTGTCATTCACTGCCAATGACTATATCATCAAGCTTCGATCATATATACATATATATGTCGAATGATCGAAGTTATTAAGATAGGAAAACACTTTTCAGTTATTGGAATGGAAAACGGCTTGACCGATTTGATGAAATTTAATGGACCACACGCAGCATCAGCTTTCAAACAAAAAAAGAATCGTCAAAATCGGTTCACGCAGTCAACTTTCTGTTACCTAACAAACAAAAAATAAATAGAATCGAGTAAAGAACCTCCTCCTTTTTTTGAAGTAGGTTAACAAAACAAAATTACACACGTCTAAAATGTACCTATTTACATTATTTATATTATTACTTACGGGATATATACTTTACCAAGATTACTAATTATTATCGAACTGTAAACAGGTAATCAGGTTACAAGAGTCAATGCACCAGTCTGACACACAAAATAACAATAAAATTTAAATACGAGAACTGCAACTGGAAGGTATAAGTACTGACAACATTCACTGGAGAAGAGGTCAACATACAAAGTAGGAAGTACTTAATGGGCCGAGCCCCTGATTTAAATGGTAACTTTGACGATGAATTCTACATAGGGTATATTCTATTTGACGCTAATAACGTTATTTTCGATAGATTTGATCACATTCTGCGACTATGGTTGTGATCATTGTGATCGTTTGTAACTGTTCTCCCCTGTTCCATTTAGGATAAGAACGCTAAGAATGCCACTAAAATTTGCCACTTCTGTAAATTTTGACATTAGATGTAGCGTTTATGGCGAAAATAACGCCAAGACCCATGTGGAACAACTTTTTGGGAGTGTGATCGTTTTTAGCGTTTTTGGCGAATTTAAGTTCAAATGGTAAGCACCCATAAGACCATTGTTAGGATTCAGAAAAATACTCGTTATGTTTGTAAGGTCGTTTTGCCTATAAATCTTTGAAGCGCTCGTAGCGAAGTTTACTTAGCTGTTCTCAACCGATCAGCAAAGTTAAGCAACGTCGCGCGCGGCCATGTGTTGGATGGGTGACCGCTAGTGACATTACTACTGAGCGTTTCCGTGCTTCGGCCGTTGGTCCCGGTGGTTGTCATAGGATGGCAGTCGTTATAGCATGGTGGTAGGGCATTTTGCGAATGCCCGCCTGGCTAGCTACCACCCTCAAGTAGAAAATCTGTCTCCAAGCACCTAACGGTGTGTTCCGGCAGCAGTCCTTGAGAGCCAGTACTTCTAGGTTAGCCTGAACAACATCTTCGTCCACATCATCACTTACCATCAGGTGAGATAGTGATCAAAGGCTAACCTGTCAGGCATTAAAAAAAAAAAAACAAATCTATGCTGAAGGTTTTTTCAATAAAAGTCTGAATCTCAGCTGTTTTAAAATTACTTCTTGAAACTCCACAACGACAGTGAATTTTCAGATTTAACTTTCACTATATCCTTAACAAATTTTTATTTCGGACAATCGCATTTATTTTAACAATATTATTTTTTCTAATTTTCGCGCCTACCACTAACGAAAGGTCCTGGCCGCCACGCATACAGAATGAACTTTATTATATACATATTTTGTTTTATTTTCCTTTACAAGCTTCTCATTGATCTTAATCGCTTTATTTTTTTTATTTTTAAATCTATAGGTTCAAGACATTTAATTAATAAACGTCAGTGAGTATAAGATATGAAATATACGCCAAGTGCGATTCGGTTCTTACTCCAATAAGGTTCTATTAAATCGGCGCATTCATAAATGTGTGTAGGTAATCTAATAGGGTAGGTACGTACCTATACGTACTTATAATAATAACTTATACCGAAATTCCGGATTCTTCTATAGTGTTTGAGTAACTCCGTATCAAAAATGGTCTAAACCTATATAACAACTATAGGACAGCTCATTTTACATTATATTATTACATGAATATATTTCTTCTCCAAGATTTCTGACACGCCAAATACTATGATATTTTTTGGCTAAATTATTCTATTCTACCCCCTGCTAATTTAATTGAATGTTTAAAGCAATATTTGGTTACGGGTCGATTTTTTTTACTGATTTTTAACCGTTTACGAGCTATAGAGTAGAGACGAGTCACATTCGATGACGGATGGACAGACATTCAGACAGCAGTAGGGCATGCCAGAGTTCCATTTTGCCTTTAGGTTACGAAACCCTAACAATGACGACAGATGATTTATGTTTAAGAAGCCACATGGGTCGATAGTGACACTGAAAACAGACACCCATTAATCTAAAGCCATAAAACATGATGATTTACAATATGAGACGCCGCGAATATTAAACATTCCATGCTTATGATCTTCAGTGCTCGATATGCATTATTGCTTTTATGGTAATTTTATTGTCATAATGGTAATTTTATTGTCGTAAGTGGTAATCACGTAACATCTTAGGAAATCACTTCTTGAAATGTACCTTTAGTTCTTTTGGGAAGAAGAGAGTTATGTCTTAAGAAATTATGAATACTAACAGGTAAAACAGTAGAAGCAACAAGACCAAAACGGATAGTTTTATCTTAAAAATTGTATTTTTAAATAAAGACATGGTTAAAAAGGTAAAGACCAAAATTAGATAATGTACATATTGTCACTACACGCTACCGACCTAACTACATAAAGTATTTTCTTTCCGATTTTGCAATCAAAGACGTTCATAAATATATAATAAAGGGTTTTTCAACAAGAACTTTGTTTTCTAAAACAAAATAAAACAAAGAATTTAGATGAAAATGATTCAATTTTTTATTGTATTACGAAGAGAAAAGTTTGGCGATTATGAATGAAAATGATATCTGGCAAATGTCCACCATGCACGAGCACGCTGACAGATGTCGATTCTTTCATCAATATTTGGAAAGATGGCGGCTCATTTCGCGAGATGTTAACAACTCAATTTTGGCCTATTATTAATGACATGAATATCACTGAGATGTGGTTTCAACAGGACGGTGCCACATTTCACACAGCCAATGAAACGATCAATTTATAGCAAACGAAATTTCCCGATCGCATAATTTCACGAAATTCAGCGATTAAGTGGCCAGCCAGATCGTGTGATTTAAAACCACTGGATTATTTTTTGTGGAGCTATGTTAAGGACTATGTTGTGGAGCTATACGGAGCCAATTGAATCGAATATTGCAGCCTTAAAACTCATAATCCGTCATGTGATTAACGAAATAATTTTGCCAAAAAGTGATTAAAAACTTTGATGAAAGAGTCGACATCTGTCAGCGTGCTCGCGGTGGACATTTGCCAGATATCATGCATTTTTCATTCATGAATTCATTTTTCAAACCTTTCTCTTCGTAATACAATAAAAAATTGGAATCATCTGCATCTAAATTCGTTGTATAAGAAAACAAAGTTCTTGTTGAAACCCTACATAAAGATTCATAATGTAAAACTAAATTACCTATGTACTGAACATGTTAAATAGTATTGACCTATAACAAGTCACAGACGTCGCTATAATATACAAAGAGCTATATATTTTAGGTCACTGCTACCACATGTACTCGTAGCTATAATATGTAGCGCAATAGCGCTATATATAAGTATTATAGCGATATATATATCTGTGACGGCAATAAGAATTAATATCTCATACAGAGTCGACATCTCACTTCAATGCTGTAAATAACGATATCTAAATTACTTCTGATGAGCTTATGGCTTTGTTTATTTGGAATCATATTTCAAAATGTACTAAACCAAATCTTGCTTACAAATATGAGTAAGTAGGTTACAAAGAAACCATATTTTTTCCTCTTCAGATCAGGAAACAAGGAAACAATCTATTTCTCTGATCTGTGGTACCTTCCTACCCTTATTAGGACTCGGACGATACGGGTGGTTCGTCCAGTATAGTTGCAGTAGGAGGGTGCTCATAAGAGATATTAACTAATTTTTTCCAGCCCTGTTTTACGCCTTTTGGGTTTTTTTTATGAGTACATATGCTTAAAAGTTATACCAATAAAAATCACCTTAACAAGTTGTAAATTTTGGTATACTTATTTAATTAATTTTTATTAAATATAATTAGTAAATAATGTAATATGCATATTTAAAAATAAATACCAATATACAATATAATACATATTATGTACTTATTCTTATAAATTATTTCTGTCCTATTTTTTTCGCAACTTTAAAGTTGACACATCTGAATACTTTTCCGAATTATTTTATTTCCTATCGAACTAAGAAAAAACAACTGCACAACTCAAACACCCCACTCACAATGTAGGTAATTCATTTTAAAAACAACAAACTACATACTATTCAAAGCATTCCGAAAACATAAATAAAGAAATTGTAGAGTCGCATCAATGACATTACAAATTGAGGCGGGAAAATTGAGCGATGACTTACTCTGTATTTTTGAACACTCCAGTCGGAGATATGAAAATTCCGGATCCGATAATAGTCCCAATAATGATACCGACACCATTGAACAAAGTAATTTTACGTTTTAACACCACTTTGCCATCACCGGCTTGAGATTCTTCGCCCATTCCGCAAAAATCAATCGATTACACTGATAAACCAACGCACGTGGGCAGAACGCGTGGAGCCGGCACGGCGCAGAATCAAGTAAACACTCCGCTCTATCTAACACGACTGAATCATTTTTCAGTTACCATTTTTATGATCTGCGAAAATGTTATTTAGCGAACATAGAGCGCCGACGCGAAGCGAGTGAATGACGCGGTTCTGCGTAGCGACCGAGCGTTCCGAACAGTCGCAGGCCACGGCGCATGTGGTGTGGTGAGAGAACTAACTACTACTGAAACTTGTAGAGCCACCATGTGTATCGTATCGTACGCTATCGAGGGGGACACCCTACGGTATGACACACACCCCAGAGAAGGACGGCGAGACCTGCTACTGAATCGTATTTGGTGCACGCGGTAAAATTTAACAGGGGCTACCTGTTCGGCGAATACGTAATTTTTGATTGTACCTTTCCCAGTTTGCTCGATTACAACCGATATCACTTTCAAATAACAGTTAAATTTGTGGTTATATTTTACATTGGACCTTGCTCTACCAGCTGTTGGAGGCCATTCGTTTTTGTAACTGCATAATGCTGATTGCTGATGCCATGCAATGCTACAGAAAGTTGCATCATCTTTTAAGAACTACCTCGACTAATATCCCGTGATACATAGGGAAAACACTAGAGAAATATAATGTTAATACATTAAACTTATTGCTCAGACGACGAATTATAAATAAATACACCATTAGCGTACGTAGAGCCATAGTTATAATCTAACAGGAAAAAAAACAACAATGGTTTTATATTTCTTCTTTTATACATGGAGCCTATAGCTGAATCAATTGAGGCGCCATTCATAATTATTACAATACAATACAATAACTCTTTATTGCAAACCAATTTACAAATTTTACACATAATAATAATAAACAATAAAAACCCTTAAAAATAAATGGTATTACAATCGGCGGTCTTATCGCTATAAAAGCGATTTCTTCCCGACAACCTTTGGATGGACAGAATCAGAAATAGGGAATTGGCAGTTGGTGCAACTTGAAATCATATACAAAACGTTTACTAATACAATAATTATATTTATATACACATACATACATACATACATAATATTATACATACATATATTGTCTATATTATTGTATATATTATTGTAAATTTTTTACTGATAGGTTAGTCTTTGATCACTATCTCACCTGATGGTAATTGATGATGTGGTCGAAGGTGTTAACAGGCTTAACCTAATATTACTAGCTCTCAAGAACAGCTGCTTGGCGACAGATGTTCTACCTGAGGGTGGTAGCCAGCCAGGGGGGCATTCGCAAAATGCCCTACCATCATACCATAACGACTGTCATCCTAAGACAACAACCGGGACCGACACGACGGCTTAACGTGCCCTCCGAAGCACGGAAGCGCTCAGTAGTAATGTCACTAGCGGTCACCCATCCATGTCATGACCGCGGCGGAAGTTGCTTAACTTTGCTGATCGGTTAAGAACAGCAAACAAACTTCGCTATGAGCGCTTCTTTTCCACCTTATCCGCCACAATAAGTAATTTACTATGTATCTAATGGATTGCTTCATATTTTGTGGACTGATGGCCTGAGGGGACTTAGGAGGGTACATATGTGGTGCCTACGCTCCTTATTTAACCTATTAATTCTCTGTTGGGATTTTGGGAACTTAGCTATTTTGAGAACCGGGGGCATTCCTATCCCACTGCGTTACTATCCTGATTTTAAATTTAGTTGTTTGTCAGTAAATGAGCAAAGTTGTTTTTTGGCGCGGGAGGCGAATCGCGAACTAGCGAAGTTATTATCCCCCTTACTTATAAAAACATCGCTATGTAGTTGCTAAGTAATGGATAACTAAATAGTGTTTAAGTAATGTTTAAATATTTCTTACTTATAAACGCTACATAGCACCTGTTTAGCTAAGCAATGGATAATGAGGTCGAACGTATTTTAAACTGACAACATTGTACTAAAAAATATTATGATTGACCTAAATGGCCAAATAGCATGTATCTAGTGCTAAATATCTTGAATGTAAACAGTCGTAAGGAAACTTTTCTTTGTATAGTACCACCAACTTAACTGTGCAGTTTTCGAGGGCGCTACTGGTCAAGGAAATCAACTACAAACTGTGACAATTTGAAGGAATGTTGTAGTTCTTTTTTCTGCCACCTGAACAGATAAGTTGGTGGGTCTGTAACTAAATCAGCTGATCAGAAATACGGGCGCCATCTTGCTACTTAAATATTTAAACATGGGTGGGAAGGTGTTTAAATTGACAACTGATTTAAGCAGTACTTAGGTACTGGATAAAGTTATGTAGCGTCTATGAGTAAGAAATTTTGCTAATCAGCGGCTAAGTAGTGTTTAAAATTTAAGTAGCGTTTATAAGTAAGGCTGTTAATGTAGAATTCTAATATAGATTACTGAGCATAGTGAGCGATTTAAAGGCATGAGACCCACAATATTTGCTCTCGTACAACTTTTCTGCTTCGGTCGTGCCCCGAAATCGGAGGTTTGTATCCAGCAGAAAAAATCCTCGTTATACGATAATAGTTACTAGGTAATTCATTTTTTACACGATACACTGGGTTCCACAAAGGATAATTGTAATGAATTACCAGATGGTAGGTACTTCATACGATATCTTCAATAATCTTGTTTTAAGTTTTAATTAAAATGAAGCATTCGATATAATATTTTTTTAAACTTATCAGAGCGCTTGGTCAATGCGACGCGTGTTCAAAATGCTGGCACCTATTTGGCTCAAAGAATAAGCATTGCAATTCAACGGGGCAATGCTGCCAGCATGCTGGGCACGCTGCCAACTGGTAGTAGGCTAGAGCATTTGGACTGCTTATGAGTCCAAATGCTTTTATTGTAGTAGCTGTAGTGTTGTATATAGTTCGTAGTAATTTGTTAATAAAGACATACCATAGGTAATTTTTTTTTTAATATTATTATAACGATTTTTGGTTTGAATTGTGTCATTGCATTTGTTTTACCTTAACCTCGAATGAAGCCATGAGACCTAAATACCCTATTATTTATTCCGTAGTCATGATCAGCCATGATAAAACCAATATTTTGCTAGAAAGTATATGAATGGTGCAAGAGTTGAAAAATATATAATATTTTCATACAAAAATAAATATCATATATGTATGTACATAATAATATAATAATATATGATATTTATATTATTATATTATTATTCATATATTACCTTAGATGTTACTTTTAACTGAATATATAATAAAGAACTAATATTTTAAAAAAATATTGTGACAACTTGTTACCTACAAGTAAAACTTATTCTTTATACGACATTCGTTTCAAAATAAAAAGTAATAATCGAATTCCCTTTTCGACCGTAACTGGTCACGAACGTCCGGTTTCGTAAGCTAACGAAGCGAACTTTTCTCCTCTACCAGTGAGATAAACATCAGATAAAAAACATACTGAAGGCAATAATAAACAATAAGTTTATTTTAATTTAAAAACATCAAAGCAAGATGCATTTTGCTGCGAGGTTTTCAACAGCGAAACGAAAGGATCGTTTCGCTGTTGAAAAACTCGCAGCAAAATGAATCTTGCCCTAGAGCTGAAAAGCTTTATCCCGCTGATAAGTTAGCTCTCCCTTGCCAATTCAACTGTCTGTTAAATAATGTAATAGGTGGTGTAGTCTAGAATGGTAAACACGCGTGCCAAAGAGGATACTGAATCTCAAGGACAGCACCTATTTAAAATTAAGTAATTGAGATGTTAGAAATATTTGTGAAATTAAAAAGTTAAATTTTGCTTGAAATATTTATGTACGGCTATAGTCTGAATAGGAATTTACGACTTTCACCCTTGTTAAACACTCTACTTTTCACTACAAATATGAGTAATATATTGTTTTTCTATAATATTTATTGATAACAAGAACATGAGTGGAAACTATTTCAAATTAATGAAGTTATAGTCCAAATAGGAATTTATAACTAACATCCGCATTAAAAACACTCTACTTTTCAATAAAAATAGATTGTATATAATTCCCTTATAATTTTACTTACTATCCTGCTAATTTATATATATAGTCTTTTTTAAATGTTTAAACATGGAACACAACGCGTCTCCCCCGAGAGCCATCCTACTTAAAAGGTATTTTTTTCAAGTTATTTTTAAATGTAGGTACGCTTATGAACATAGTTATTGACTAAAATGTTCATACTATATACACTAACTTGAGAGAGTCACATTAATTCTGTTATTAACTAGTTCTTTTAGCCTTTACATAAACACAAATGTAGTCGTTATTAGTTTTTATAATACAGCAAGGTGTTTAAGAACGAAAAAATATAGACGTCTAATTTTGTTTACAACCATGGTTGCCATGGTTACAATTACAGCAGAGTACTTAGAACGAAAAAACAAACATGTTATCTTGTTTACAACAATAGTTGCCATGGTTACAAGTCATTCCGGCCCAAGAGAGGGAAGCATTCACTATGAGTTTTTCCCACCCTTAGGTGGGAAGCAGCGTCTTCCATCCGCTACTCAGATCAAATAAACTACTTTCCGAGTATGAGAAATGAAAAATATATTTAAACTGTACTCAATGATTAATAATTAATTTAAGCTCTACCTACACATATTAGCGTTTGAAAAACATTTTTGTTAGAGTTTCTTCTACTTATGAGAAATTTGTTTCTTATTTTTTTTTAGGGGTGAGAATCCTTATTTCGAATTTAATTGAATATTATACTACATAAAGTATTGGGTCATAATTCTATATAAAAAAAGTTAGGCATTTAAATTTCAGGTTTGTAAAACTACCCAGGACTTGGGGATGGATAGACAGAAGAGCTGAGTGACATTTAAAGCGCTTCGTTTTGTTTATACATCATTAATGAAATCTAAAGTGAAACAAAAACTAGTTTAGAAATAAACAAATTTTCAGAAGCCGTTTCATGTGATATATATATCTATAAACTCTACTATTTACATTGATCAATTCACTTCATGTACACACACAATTACATACCCCCTTACACCCAAAAATATTGTATTTAGGTACTCAAACATAATAAATTCAATGTTAAACAACCTTACCTTATAATAGTAAACATCTTAGAGTATACATTCCTATATCTTAGTCTTATTCCTATAGTCAAAGGTAAACCCTAACCTTAAATGTGTTATAGAATGAAACAGATTCCCGCTACACAATTTTTTTTCTTAGAGTGGGTTCTGTGTGTAACTTAATCGTCTGAAATCGCATAACACTTAGGTCCTGTTTCAGTATGTTCGAGCAAGTTCCGGTTATACTACCCAGAACATATTTAATAAATAAAACACTATCTTTGCGTTTCACAGTCATCGATTTAGCCTATCCATCGGTTGAGCTTGGAACGTTTTATCATTCAGTTATTTTATGTTCTAGGTAGTATAACCGGAACTGACTCGAACATTCTGAAACAGGCCCTTAGTGTTTTCTTCCTTATTTGTAATAATGTTAAGAGTAACTATACTTGTAAATCTATAGTGAAATAAATTATTATCATTACTTATGTTATACTTATATAAAACAAAACACCCTAAACGATTTAGCTCATATATGTTTTTTTTTTATGCCTTATAGATTAGCCTTTGGTAAGTGATGATGTGGTCGAAGATGTTGTTCAGACTAACCTAAAATTACTGGCTCTCAAGGACAGTTGCCGGAACACACCGTTAGGTGTTTGGCGACACATTTTCTACTTGAGGGTGGTAGCTACCCAGGCGGGCATTCGCAAATGGCCCTACCACCATGCATATTTTTATTTGTATATTCATAGCTACATAACTATGAATAAGTCTGAAACTTATCCTCAAACAAATCTAACATACATAAATTCTCAACTTACCACATGAACTTTTTATTTACAGCTGATTGGTTTGCCTTTGACCACTATTTCGCATGATGTTAAGTGACGATGTAGTCGAAGATGTTGTTTAGACTAACCTAGAAATACTGGCTCTCGAGTACAGCTGCCAGAACACACTGTTAGTTGTTTGGCGATAGATTTTCTAATACAGATTACAGGGTAGTAGCTATCCAGGCGGGCATTCGCAAAATACCCTACCACCATGCAAAAACTACAACTTTTTACTTTGCTGCGCTCAGTGAATAACATTTAAATATTTAAAAGCCGTATAGGTAGAGACTATATACACGCGTTCAAGTACGAAAAAACCATTAAAAAAATTATACTGAACAGGTTTTGATATATTTCCTTGAAACAATTTATACATTCAAGAGCACTGAACATAAAGGTTGACAAATTAAAAATTCATAAATAATAATACCACACTTCAATTCACAACGTAGTTGCCCGCGTGGAATTATGTTATATCGAACTGGGTATACCTTGGCGGGATCTACTCTTGGCATAAAAAATACAGTTTTATTACTAGTTCAGATCCTTTGATGCCATCAGCTTATAACAATATTTTTTGTTAACAATACGTGCACATGTATACTAATGTTATATACGATGGCAAAAATCCTATACAAGTAATTCAAGCTGAAAGTGGCAAACTTATAAACCTGTCTTATACTCGTATTCAGTTTTTAATATTAGTTTCTTAATCGAATTGTTAAATTAGTGCCATTAGTTATGTCAATAAACATTATTTATTATTACTCAGTACATAAGAGTTTTGTGTTAATCCAGGACCTAAGGAATTCATGTACCTACAAATTGGCATCATAACAGGATCAGCCGTTTTGGGGGTGCGTGGCGACGAAATAATCCAGCGAAATCTGCAGCGCTCGCAGCGGAGCTAGCCTAGTCGTTCGACGCCCGCTGCAGTCATTAGTGAAGGTGACCACTAGTGGCATTCACTACTGATTGTTTCCGTGTGCCGTAGCGTAGCTCCCGGTTGTTTAGATTAGCAGTTGTTATAGCATGGTGATAGGGCATTTTGCGATTGCCCGCCTGTCTAGCTACCACGCTCAAATAAAAATGTGTCCTCAAGCAGTGATGGCTCAGTGGCATTGGCTATGGACTACCGTGCAGCAGGTCCATGGTTTGAATCCCGCGGGCATGAGCTTCACCGCATGGTGGAAGGGCATTTTTCGAATGCCCTAAGTGAAAAATCTGTCGCCAAGCACCTAACGGTGTGTTCCGGCAGCTGTCCTTGAGAGCCAGTGAAAATACAGGCACAGGAGTCTTAACAACTATGTCCCAAAGTGAGTGCACTTTGTTTGAGGATAAGTTTCAGACTTATTCATAGTTATGTAGCTATGAATATACAAATAAAAATATGCATGGTGGTAGGGCCATTTGCGAATGCCCGCCTGGGTAGCTACCACCCTCAAGTAGAAAATGTGTCGCCAAACACCTAACGGTGTGTTCCGGCAACTGTCCTTGAGAGCCAGTAATTTTAGGTTAGTCTTAACAACATCTTCGACCACATCATCACTTACCAAAGGCTAATCTATAAGGCATAAAAAAAAACATATATGAGCTAAATCGTTTAGGGTGTTTTGTTTTATATAAGTATAACATAAGTAATGATAATAATTTATTTCACTATAGATTTACAAGTATAGTTACTCTTAACATTATTACAAATAAGGAAGAAAACACTAAGGGCCTGTTTCAGAATGTTCGAGTCAGTTCCGGTTATACTACCTAGAACATAAAATAACTGAATGATAAAACGTTCCAAGCTCAACCGATGGATAGGCTAAATCGATGACTGTGAAACGCAAAGATAGTGTTTTATTTATTAAATATGTTCTGGGTAGTATAACCGGAACTTGCTCGAACATACTGAAACAGGACCTAAGTATTATGCGATTTCAGACGATTAAGTTACACACAGAACCCACTCTAAGAAAAAAAATTGTGTAGCGGGAATCTGTTTCATTCTATAACACATTTAAGGTTAGGGTTTACCTTTGACTATAGGAATAAGACTAAGATATAGGAATGTATACTCTAAGATGTTTACTATTATAAGGTAAGGTTGTTTAACATTGAATTTATTATGTTTGAGTACCTAAATACAATATTTTTGGGTGTAAGGGGGTATGTAATTGTGTGTGTACATGAAGTGAATTGAACAATGTAAATAGTAGAGTTTATAGATATATATATCACATGAAACGGCTTCTGAAAATTTGTTTATTTCTAAACTAGTTTTTGTTTCACTTTAGATTTCATTAATGATGTATAAACAAAACGAAGCGCTTTAAATGTCACTCAGCTCTTCTGTCTATCCATCCCCAAGTCCTGGGTAGTTTTACAAACCTGAAATTTAAATGCCTAACTTTTTTTATATAGAATTATGACCCAATACTTTATGTAGTATAATATTCAATTAAATTCGAAATAAGGATTCTCACCCCTAAAAAAAAATAAGAAACAAATTTCTCATAAGTAGAAGAAACTCTAACAAAAATGTTTTTCAAACGCTAATATGTGTAGGTAGAGCTTAAATTAATTATTAATCATTGAGTACAGTTTAAATATATTTTTCATTTCTCATACTCGGAAAGTAGTTTATTTGATCTGAGTAGCGGATGGAAGACGCTGCTTCCCACCTAAGGGTGGGAAAAACTCATAGTGAATGCTTCCCTCTCTTGGGCCGGAATGACTTGTAACCATGGCAACTATTGTTGTAAACAAGATAACATGTTTGTTTTTTCGTTCTAAGTACTCTGCTGTAATTGTAACCATGGCAACCATGGTTGTAAACAAAATTAGACGTCTATATTTTTTCGTTCTTAAACACTTTGCTGTATTATAAAAACTAATAACGACTACATTTGTGTTTATGTAAAGGCTAAAAGAACTAGTTAATAACAGAATTAATGTGACTCTCTCAAGTTAGTGTATATAGTATGAACATTTTAGTCAATAACTATGTTCATAAGCGTACCTACATTTAAAAATAACTTGAAAAAAATACCTTTTAAGTAGGATGGCTCTCGGGGGAGACGCGTTGTGTTCCATGTTTAAACATTTAAAAAAGACTATATATATAAATTGGCAGGATAGTAAGTAAAATTATAAGGGAATTATATACAATCTATTTTTATTGAAAAGTAGAGTGTTTTTAATGCGGATGTTAGTTATAAATTCCTATTTGGACTATAACTTCATTAATTTGAAATAGTTTCCACTCATGTTCTTGTTATCAATAAATATTATAGAAAAACAATATATTACTCATATTTGTAGTGAAAAGTAGAGTGTTTAACAAGGGTGAAAGTCGTAAATTCCTATTCAGACTATAGCCGTACATAAATATTTCAAGCAAAATTTAACTTTTTAATTTCACAAATATTTCTAACATCTCAATTACTTAATTTTAAATAGGTGCTGTCCTTGAGATTCAGTATCCTCTTTGGCACGCGTGTTTACCATTCTAGACTACACCACCTATTACATTATTTAACAGACAGTTGAATTGGCAAGGGAGAGCTAACTTATCAGCGGGATAAAGCTTTTCAGCTCTAGGGCAAGATTCATTTTGCTGCGAGTTTTTCAACAGCGAAACGATCCTTTCGTTTCGCTGTTGAAAACCTCGCAGCAAAATGCATCTTGCTTTGATGTTTTTAAATTAAAATAAACTTATTGTTTATTATTGCCTTCAGTATGTTTTTTATCTGATGTTTATCTCACTGGTAGAGGAGAAAAGTTCGCTTCGTTAGCTTACGAAACCGGACGTTCGTGACCAGTTACGGTCGAAAAGGGAATTCGATTATTACTTTTTATTTTGAAACGAATGTCGTATAAAGAATAAGTTTTACTTGTAGGTAACAAGTTGTCACAATATTTTTTTAAAATATTAGTTCTTTATTATATATTCAGTTAAAAGTAACATCTAAGGTAATATATGAATAATAATATAATAATATAAATATCATATATTATTATATTATTATGTACATACATATATGATATTTATTTTTGTATGAAAATATTATATATTTTTCAACTCTTGCACCATTCATATACTTTCTAGCAAAATATTGGTTTTATCATGGCTGATCATGACTACGGAATAAATAATAGGGTATTTAGGTCTCATGGCTTCATTCGAGGTTAAGGTAAAACAAATGCAATGACACAATTCAAACCAAAAATCGTTATAATAATATTAAAAAAAAAATTACCTATGGTATGTCTTTATTAACAAATTACTACGAACTATATACAACACTACAGCTACTACAATAAAAGCATTTGGACTCATAAGCAGTCCAAATGCTCTAGCCTACTACCAGTTGGCAGCGTGCCCAGCATGCTGGCAGCATTGCCCCGTTGAATTGCAATGCTTATTCTTTGAGCCAAATAGGTGCCAGCATTTTGAACACGCGTCGCATTGACCAAGCGCTCTGATAAGTTTAAAAAAATATTATATCGAATGCTTCATTTTAATTAAAACTTAAAACAAGATTATTGAAGATATCGTATGAAGTACCTACCATCTGGTAATTCATTACAATTATCCTTTGTGGAACCCAGTGTATCGTGTAAAAAATGAATTACCTAGTAACTATTATCGTATAACGAGGATTTTTTCTGCTGGATACAAACCTCCGATTTCGGGGCACGACCGAAGCAGAAAAGTTGTACGAGAGCAAATATTGTGGGTCTCATGCCTTTAAATCGCTCACTATGCTCAGTAATCTATATTAGAATTCTACATTAACAGCCTTACTTATAAACGCTACTTAAATTTTAAACACTACTTAGCCGCTGATTAGCAAAATTTCTTACTCATAGACGCTACATAACTTTATCCAGTACCTAAGTACTGCTTAAATCAGTTGTCAATTTAAACACCTTCCCACCCATGTTTAAATATTTAAGTAGCAAGATGGCGCCCGTATTTCTGATCAGCTGATTTAGTTACAGACCCACCAACTTATCTGTTCAGGTGGCAGAAAAAAGAACTACAACATTCCTTCAAATTGTCACAGTTTGTAGTTGATTTCCTTGACCAGTAGCGCCCTCGAAAACTGCACAGTTAAGTTGGTGGTTGGTAGTTACGAAGCAACCAATACATTGTGACATGTCACTAGTGCACAATCGGTGTCGGAAGTCGAATCATGTCGGAGCATCAGGCATCTAGGTACAGGCTGCTGCGAAAATAAGCGCGTGAATAATGTGCTACTGCTACCGAAGGGTCAGGCCTCAATGGGACTGCAAAGCAGGCGCCATTGTCACTTTCAATACCCTCACAAACGCCACTGAAATGGCTTTAGCTATGCTACCAACCCAGAGCTCTCCTTTTACCATTTGGGATAGTTTTGGCCACTGCCCAATTTCTGGTATTTATTTCCTGGAACACAAGAAGATATGGGGGGTGTTATTATAGCCCGGCACCCCACGAAGGAGTGAGGTCAACTGCAATTTTTTTTAAAGTGTTTTTTTCTGTATTTTACGTAGGTACTCCTATGTTTAATTAATAACTTCAATAACATGAAGAAATAGAAGATAAATTAGGAATCACATTTACAAATTTTTAAGGTACACAATGTCGCTTAAAATTGCACTCGCACTTCGAGTGGGAATCTATAACCTACGTTTTTACATATCGGATGCCTTAACCACTGAGCTATCGAGGATCGCTCGACTGAGCCGAAATTTTGTGCTACAATTTTGGGCGACGGTGCGCGGTTATCAACCAGACACTAGATTAAAATCAGGGACGTGGGTTCGATTCGTTAAATGTGATTATAACTTAGCACGCGATAGTGCTTGTAAAAATAATTATAAATATACTTTCAAAATGTTCCAGTAGTAACGAAAATTAAACACAAGACATTACAGTAAAATAATTAATGCGATTGATAATAAGTAATCTTCTGAGTGCGCGACAATCATTATGAAGCGACGGAAGACGTTTATTTGTACCTATCTAGTAATACAAGAGGTGTAAGGTGTTGTACATGGGTGTATCTATCATGCATCATTAGGAATAGCAATTTAAAAACATAACTGCCATACCAAACATTTATAGCTAATCTCACTTGGCTGGCTGTTTGGGGTTCTAACTATACCCCATACATCCAAATCTGTTCAGGCATTTAACTTTTACGGTGGATTAAAGAAACTCACATACATACATAAACCCAAAAATAACATCTTTCGGACGTCGTGTAAAAACTCGCGTGATGGCAATCCATTACAAATAAGATAATAGAGCACAAAGATCCGGTTACAAGCGACTGATAACGAAGTTATTGAAGGAGTTCTTTTTATGTATTATGGTATACCTATAAAAGCAATAAAATTGCAACTCAAGTGGAATGCATGTTTTATTATCATGCAAATTTAAACAGAGCCACAAACAAAAAACATTTTTGACATATGGACAAAATGTTGTGTCAGTAAAACGTATAACAAAAAATCAAGTATCTGGGAAAAAAATATAAAACAAGCACGCGTTATTCACAATTGCACCATCGTAATATGTATAAAACAACAGATGTGCAAATTTATGCAGCTAGTTTCTTTCGATACTTTTACCTATTGTATTATGTTTTTGAAGACATCGCGGGAGAGATCCTGAAAATAACACGGATTTGCAGCGGGGATGCGCCCGCGCCGCGGCGCTGCCGTCGCTCTCTACCGACGCCATTTTCACACAGTCCCCGAGCTTTCCCGCACACAGGTACGTGCGAAAATCACACATCTTAATAATCTCAACATAAGTGCATCAAATAATAGTGAAATCACTCAAAACAAACAAACGGTGCGTCTTCCATTCAAAAATCGTTGAACAACACTGATTTACACTTTACCGCACGAAAACAAGAACATTGACCCTCGACGGCACACGTAACAGTTAGCATGTTTTTTGTTCGTAATGTAAATTGCTGAATACAAAACCCTAAAACAATGCACCTATGTAAAGTGCGCTCTACATTTATGGATTAGTGTAAATCAAATCGGTGTTCTGCACGATCGCAAAGTGCCGAGGAGTGCTAACATCTATAAGTGAACCGAGGAATGTGGCCGTCATGTTTCGGTTACATCAACGCACAACCGCGGACAGAACAATGTGCTGCCTATCTAACTGTTCGTATTAATTAGACAGTGTGTTGTGCTCTTCGAAAGACAATCTATTTGTGTCATCATGTCCTTATTTTTTTAATAGATCGGTGAGCATCCCCCGCAGCGGCAGCGTTGCGAGACACGAGTCGTGGTGCAAGCCGTAGAGCCCTTGCACGTGCTGACGAACCCTACGAATTCTGTATAAAGGATTACATATATTCCATCCCACATCTAAGTTTAACCTGAGTGAATCGTGATCCGATGACACTTATACAAAGAACGAGCGCAGGATACAACATGGACGGTCCCACAGCTAAAGAGGAAGGTGGGAAATCGACAAGGCCAGTCAGAAACAGGCGCTACACTCGGTGCGTACCTAAAAACATGACTCATTACTTTCAGTCTTTATGAAATGATTTCTTTGTGCGTCACACACAAATATTGTAGACATGAACGGCCTTTACAAAAACTAACACTATAATTAAAAGATCACTTGTTTGTGACGCACCGATAAATTTTCAAAGGTAAAATCCGCATGCGTTATGTGCAATAAAATATGTTTTCTACGTTTTCAGGAGAAGCTTGGTGGCCGGGCAACGCCCACAAAAAAGGCTTTTTACGCCTGAAATAAAGAGATTCCTGAAAGATTGGCTTGTGCGGCGAAGAGAGAACCCTTACCCTAATCGTGAGGAGAAGAAATATTTATCTCGCGAAACCGGCCTCACTTACATTCAAGTAAGATTTTTATTTATTTGATTTAAAAAACTTAAGACATTGTTTTTTTAATTTCTTGAGCAGAGGCACCAGGTCTGTAATCTGTACCTACTAGCAACCTAATTGGACCGATGCCAGATATTGCTATTTGTACATAAATAGGCACTATTTTTGTCACTGCTTTCTTGACTACAGTGTTTTGTTCAGTTTATCAGCGCATTGACTCGCATCATGTAAAATGACACGAGAACAGGCTTGCTGACAGAAAACTGTCACAATCGTCTATGAACGTGAATTTTAAAAACTGCCCCTTGATAGTCATCTAAAAGTAGTTGATACATTTTTCAACAAATTTCTTGTGTTTCAGATCTGCAATTGGTTTGCAAACTGGCGGAGGAAGTTAAAAAACGTGAACGTGGAACGCAACCAACAAACATGGGGACATCTCATTCGCACATACAATGACCGAGCACAGGGCAACGTTGAGCAATTCAGCATTTGTTCAGAAGATAGCATTTGGAGTGAGCCCGAACCGACCAGCTCTGAACTTCACTTAGACATCAACGCGGAATTCGGAGACAGCCCAGAAAGAGACTTCCAACAAGATTCAGACTCATCTTCAACTTTGAAAGACACGTGCGACAACAACAACACCTACAGTATCGAGCTGAGCAACGCAATCAATAGTGACGTATCGAAGAACATATCAGGCCCAATGCTATTGAGTAAATGGTTAGAGAGTGCGGCGCGGTTTCAACCTAGCGAAAGTAACTACTCCTGGTGGGCGGACGAGAAAAAACGAAGGCATGAGACCAAAGTACAACGTATTACTATTAACACTGTATCGCGTCATGACAGGGATGAAGTAGAGGCAGCAGTCGCCCTCACGGCATTGGCGTGTGCGACGAGTCGCCTTACCGCCACTCAATGATCAATTGATCACATAGGTGAAAGAGGCAAAACGATTCTTATCTAATAGGGATGTTGACTTACTTTTTTTTTGTTTAGACGAGTCTTTAAACTTTCTTAATAACATTTTAAAAAATCCTCTTTTTCAAGTGCACCTTGCGAATGTGTACATAATGGTGTTACAATACAACATTGGTGGTCTATGTTACGATGAGATGAACTTGCAGACGATGCCTTAAGGCAATTGTATTTATAGCGTTAAATACGGTAAAATGTTTGTATGCATGCCTTAAAGGCCAATATCTGTGCTTCTAGTTTGCTAGTAGCTAGTTATCCGAAATGTAAGTTCTTTTACAATTAATTGGAAAACAGTTTTTTATAGGAATTCTGATTTACACATTTAGAGATACAACAAATAATAGAACAAAAAAATTGGCGAACCTGAAGCGTAGATATTAGGCTTAAGGAAATGTGTGCAAAATGTCTAACTTTTGGTATATTATATATGATGATAATATGCTCTATGAATACACTTTCCATTTGGTAACGCTGCTATGTTGGTTTAAATTATAAATAGTAAGAGGTCTATACATTTTAGCATCATTTTAGTGGTAAGACACGATACTTATGTGAATGTAAGTATAAGAATCTATTTCATCGATTTTTAAGTGATAAGGAAATATAATTTTGATACTTGACTTCCAGGTTATAAATTCGTAACGTATTTTTCCCATGAAATAAGTTTGTTGTCGGATTTTTTATCTATTCTATACATAACTTTAACTAACGCCGTAAGTCAACATCTAAATGTAACCTACAGTCGACACTATATCGTAGGATTCTTATTTTATGTTTTTTAGGTTTAAGATTTTATTTTTATTTGTGGTAACACTTCCAATACACATCAATGTTGCTCAAGTATTATTATGTAAGGTTTTTTAATGTCCCTTCTTTTTAAATAGTCAATATGAATTTGATCTCTTTCGGAATTAGGTTGTAAGCTGTATGTAACTCCTGCCAAAGATTGCGTTTAAAATAAATAATTTGAATAGAGATTTTATTTGCTGTCTTCAATGTTACACCCTTGTATCCTTGCTTAGTAGTTACTAGCCTTGCTAGCTGGCTAGCCCTGGCCCACAACCTCACCTAATGGTAAATGAGGATGTGGTCGAATATGGTAAACGTGAGCTAGAATGGAAACAGGCTCTCAAGGACAGTAAAACTCATCACCTGATGGACTGATGGTAAATGAGGATGTGGTCGAACAGGCTCTCAAGGATAGTGGAATTCATTGTGCGAGTCCGTCCGGGGAGCTACTGCCATCATATCAATTCCGAGTATTATTCACATTACTGTGTTCCGGTTTGAAGGATATGGATGCCGGTGAAATTACAGGGCGATGATTCAGTGCAGTTCGCCACTTGTGCAGTTTGCAACTGTTATATACGCTTCGTGCTTGAACCATCAAACAACATAAAAAAGTTGATGGGATACTTCGTGACAAATTTTCTACTAGAAGGTGGTAGCTAGCCAGACGGACATCATACTGCACTAACATGCAGTTAAGATCAAGCGGCGGGTCGAACCTTCTGCGCCGCACGCAATCCATTGTCTAGTATTCTTTCATCTGTGACCTTGCCAACACACAGGGCCGTCATTGCTTAAAAACGTAGGCACCTTGAATGTCAAAGATTTAAATAAAAAAAGAAGATAGGGTACGCTCTAATGTCACGACAATATAATGTGGCGAAAATTTAACACAAGCATATAATGCACACACGTCCATTGTATATAATACGTTTTGATGAATGACAGACTGGAAGTGTACATAAGCATGCAGTAGACGCACATACGCACACTACTGCGACTCAATCACGAGACGACGACGCTTGATTTAACATTGCCGTGTTCGAGGAACGGGTGCCGCATCTCCCGTTTTTATAAGTTCAAAGTTGAATGTACAGTCGCCAGCAATAAGAAGTATACACTTCGTAATTTTCAAAATAATGGGATGTCGCTAAGTTATTAATAATTGAAGTTAACATTAAGATGAGTAAAAATTTTCAACTTATTCTTTGATTTTAAGATACTTCTGGTTATGTAGAGAAAAACAGAACGCTTTGCCACTATTTTGAAAATTACAATGTGTATACTTCTTATTGCAGGCGACTGTACCTATATTTTATATATTAGTTTTTTTTTAAGTTATTGTGACAGAACAAGCCCGAGGATGTTAAGTGGACTAACCTCTGCCTATAACAGACACATTTCGTCAACGACGAATTGCACTGTGCCCATCACACTGAGACGTACAGTTGTTAGGTCTCATGTGCCTGTTGCTACTTGCTCTCAAGGACTGCTGCCGGAACACACTGTTAGGTGCTTGGCGACAGATTTTCTACTTGAGGGTGGTCGCTAGCCAGGCGGGCATTCGCAATATGCCCTTCCACCATGCGGTGAAGCTCAAGCCCGCGGCGGGATTCGAATCATGGGCCTGCAGCACGGCAGTCCATGGCCAATGCCACTGAGCCATCACTGCTTCTCGGGACTCAATGAGGTGACGTATCTAATATTATTATTATTACTTGTATACAATGCAAAAAAAGCAGACAAACCTACTTACTAATGAAGTCTCCAAAACTACAATCAATAGCAATATAAGCAGTTAATCAAGAAAGTTACGGAGGTGACACGTCATACTTACAGTCGGTAGGTACACCTCTGATTTTCAGTAATAGCAAATAATATTTTTTTACAAAGAAATAGTTAATTTATTTTTTCAATATTTTTACAATTTTGGTAATTTGGAGTTAATTATGGTAATGTGCTGTCGGTAGGTAGGTATGTACTTTTCTTTCTATAGGTATATTCCATTTGACGCTAATAATGTTATTTTCGCTAATTTTGATCACATTCTGCGTCTATGGTTGTGATCACTGTGAGCGTTTGTAACTGTTCTCCCCTGTTCCATTTAGGATAAGAACGCTAAGAATGCCACTAAAATTTGCCACTACTGTCACATTTGACAAGAGATGTAGGTAATTCAAACTGTTCCAGTAGCTTCATAGCGTTTATGGCGAAAATAATGCCAAGACCCATCTGGAACAACTTTTTGGGAGTGTGATCGTTTTTTAGCGTTTTTGGCAAATCAAACTTCAAATGGTACGCACTCTATATACTCTGGTCCAGCAAAATTCTAGTAATAAACTTTTTTATACACAATCCAAAATTCCATGTTTGTATTTATTATATTGTGTTGTAGGCATGTTGTAAACCAATCAGCATGGACTAATCATCAATCATTTTGCACAATGGTGGGGCATTTTGCGACTGCTACCAAGTTCAAGTAGAAAACTGAACAACTTTTTTGACCACAATATCAATTTCCAACAGGTGAGATAGTAGACAAAGGCTAGCCTATCAGCTTTAAAAAAAATCCTGCTCGCTCATATCAGCTAGTTGTGTGCATTGCCTATTCATAACAATAATAATTTAGAAAAGTACATACTTACTTTCTGCACATAATTATAGTCATACATACTCGTATATTCACATAGGTCTTTATTATTATATCAACAATACTATCCACCCTTCAGTATTTTTGATATGGATTCGGAACAATAACTAAATGTGTTTGACTCATGTTAATATTTCACCTACACAAAATCAGTATCTTACTATTGTCTAAGCTGTAAGTTAATTGTTTTTCTTTTATTTTACTTTAGGGCTGTCCGCTCATCCGCACTTTAACGGGCTTTATTTTTGGAATTTTGTATAGGGCCATACATAAGCTGAGTATTTAATTATCACAATGAGCGATGTGGCAAATCACTGTGAGTGAACATCTTGCTGGAAGGGCTTGATGAAAAATTGGCAAAAAGAAACAATTTATACTGTGATGTTTTTCATGGTAGCACTATATTATGAAATTTAAGACATATGAACAAACATATGCTCAAAGCCAAGTATCATTGATATAAAGTGGTAAAGAGGGACCTCGGGCAAACAACCCTGAAAACAAAGTTGTAATCCCGTCACAGTCGGGGGTGTTATATGCCGGCCAACATTTTGATCCTTACTGGATTAAGGCATTTTGGGTTATAACAGAATAACTGTGAACATTTCAAAACTATACTTTGATATGAACTTTCATGCAATATTCTACTTGACCCAGTTTTGTGACCTTAAAAATGTCAACCCCTATGTTTCTCAACAACCCCTTAATCAATTTGACTCACATTCTAACTTGCAAATTCTATTTATACTACCTATGTACCAAATTTCATAGTTTGACATTAATAACAGGCTGTTTATGATGAAAATCAGAGGAATCTTATCACTTCGAGAAAATAAGGGTATACTTACATATACTACATACATAAAACAACAAATTGTCTATTTAATAGTATACTAATTAATTGATAATGTATATTTAACTGTCTATTTGTTTAGGCTCTTCTGAAGGTTTGTTCTGTAGTTCTGCATGTTTGTCCAGATGTGAAACTAGGATCTGTTGGCTTTGGTTGATTTGGCTGACTATGCTGGATCCAGCACTGTCGAGGACAGCACACAGCTGGCTACGGGCCGATTCAAGGCTTTGCATTTTACTGAACTCCACAAGTTCATTCTTTGACATCAATCTGTCTTGGATAATGCCAGCTAAAAAGCAATTATATTACACACATAAGGTTTCTTATGGAGCACTACACAAGGAGCATTAAACATTCATTGTTAAATAATACACTTCTAGTTTAGCCTGAACAACATCTTCGACCACATCATCACTTACCATCAGGTGAGATAGTGGTCAAAGGCTTAACCTATCAGGCATAAAAAAAAAAAAAAAAAAAAAAAAAGGGAATAGAATTCAGACTTGACTATATACTGGTTTGCAGGCAATGTTGTGCCAGGACCTGAGTAGCAGGTGTGTTACAGCAATTGTGATGGAGAGCCAGTTACCATTCTAGTTACTAAAGTAGTAAAGGTCTTAAGGCCCTTAAATATCGGATGTGAATTGATAGGATTCTATTGTTTCAATTAATAACCAATCTTTAACAGTTAAGCTACAAAACATCCTGGTCTAATGAAATACATACCCATAACAACCAGCTGAGGAGTTTTCTTTAATATTTTGAACATTTTTGCTGCATTCTCTGGCTGTCCAAATATAATATTTTGATGAGAAGTAAACAAGTGGTTCACAGCTTCATATCGAGTACCAGTAGTGGCCATACTGACTATTTTCTTACCATAAGTTCTCAAATGCATATCATTTTTTGTTAGTTTAGCAAATATAGGAGTTTTATCTTCCATACTAATTGAATTTACATGGAGGAATACTACCATTTTGGAGGTATTGAACCAATTAAGGCATTCTTTAGCTAAGATTCTTTCGAAAGGGTTATCCACCTCTTGCTTCCATGTTTTATCTCCTTTACCGCATAGCACAATTTCTGGAATGGTCCAATTAGGTGGAGCGTGGATAGGTTTGGCTAGGTCGATTAGAAGTTGCCTCTCAAAATGGGGCTTTCGGGGTTTTTGAATGTTAATCTTGCCACGAAATCGTTTAGCGATGGTAATAACTATCTGCGGCTGCAGAAGAGCTGGAAAATATTACAAGGTTTATTATTCTAGGTACCGGAAATTGAATTAGAATAACTTCATAAAATAATTCACACCTTTGTTAATAGATGCCATTTTATAACATTAATAAAGATGGCTTAAATAATACATAAAATCCATTAACTTTTGTTCTAAAGTTAATAAAATCTAACCTCACTTTTTTATTTTTTCCGAAAGTTTTGTTTTGACTTTTAGCAATTTTAGCATTGACATTGACATTTAAACTATCCAACACGAAAATGACAATACATATTTCCATTTTCATATGGATATTTCTCCATCCTCTTCTTTAGGAAAAAATCCTCTATTTATTGGATCTACCATCTACATCTGTCTTGATGAGTAATTTGTGTTATTTCGATTCGAATGAAGGGTAGACCTGAAGATTGTACAACTCGAAGATGAGGTTTCTTCAGGTTCGAGATCATATATACCTAAGCACATGAATATAGAACGGTACAGAAGGAAAGCTTCACTACTATACGCACAGCTATGTGTGCGTAACTTATCACTGACAAAACGTGTGGGGGTTGTAGCGATCATAGTGCCGTGCCGCCCACTCGGGTACAGAAGGGTATGAACCAGCTTAGTGAGCGGGCATAGTTGTCGTAACTTTCATTCTGTACCTTTCTTAATTCATATGAATAATGCATATTCATTTCGAGTTTGTACTAAATTGAGTTGTCTAAATTGCCGTGTATATTATAATTTTAAAGCTTCGGGGATTTTTGTCCTCCTAGGACGATACTTACTCATATTATTATGTGCAGGCCATAAGTTGTTGCTACATTGGTATATTTTTCAATTATGAATACTAGCTGTACCTGCGACTTCGTTCGTGATTGCCGTACCTGCAGACTAATTATTCACATTTGCGCACTGTATTTGTCATCTTAAGCAAAGCTGTGGTCTGCGGTGAAGCACTCTAGTAAAGCATAGCTCAGAGAGGAGCTTTTTACTTTGGATTTGAGTAGTTAAGTACTTTGTGCGTTTCTTCGGAATTTTGATTTTAAAACGGCATCTTTTTGCCGGCGTTCTCCTTGTTTGACGGTAGAACGAAAGTATATTAGATCGTGCACTTCCATTGCGCAGTCTCCAAAATATATCCGGCAAAAGATAGATAGTTAAAATAACTGAATGTTCCAGATTCCATGTTTCGTAATGTGCAAAATTATTAAAATAGTGTCGGTTGTCAAAGTATGTATTAAGCTGTTCGGATAGCATGCAGTAATTGGTGGTCAAAAATAGCAAAAGCTTCTATCCGAACGCTAATACACAAATGCCACTTTTGAAACTGCTACAAACGCAATCGAGCCAAAACGAACGCACCTTTTGCTGATAGTGATTTGCTTGATCGTAGATCAAGGGTATGTTCCATTAGTCGCTAAGAATGTTAATTTCGATAATTTTCATCACATTCTGCGTCTGTGTTGTGATCACTGTGATCGTTTGTAACTGTCATCCCCTGTTCCATTTAGGATAAGAACGCTAAGAATGCCACTAAAATTTGCCACTTCTAATGGTATGCACCCCAAGGGTGCAAAGTTGTTCCACATGGGTCTTGGCGTTATTTTCGCCATAAACGCTATGAGGCTACTGGAACAGTTTGAATTCCCTACATCTAATGTCAAAAGTGACAGAAGTGGCAAATTTTAGTGGCATTCTTAGCGTTCTTATCCTAAATGGAACAGGGGATGACAGTTACAAACGACCACAGTGATCACAACCACAGACGCAGAATGTGATCAAAATTATCGAAATTAACGTTCTTAGCGACAAATGGAACATACCCTAAATGGAACAGGGGATGACAGTTACAGACGATCACAGTGATCACAACCACAGACGCAGAATGTGATCAAAATTATCGAAATTAACGTTCTTAGCGACAAATGGAACATACCCTTGGGGTTCTTAAATTATTAATGTGATCAAAATTATCGAAATTAACGTTCTTAGCGACAAATGGAACATACCCTTGGGGTATGTTCCATAAGGGCGTGTTCCATTAGTCGCTAAGAACGTTAATTTCGATAATTTTGATCACATTCTGCGTCTGTGGTTGTGATCACTGTGATCGTTTGCAACTGTCATCCCCTGTTCCATTTAGGATAAGAACGCTAAGAATGCCACTAAAATTTGCCACTTCTCTCACTTTTGACATTAGATGTAGGGAATACAAACTGTTCCAGTAGCCTCATAGCGTTTATGGCGAAAATAACGCCAAGACCCATGTGGAACAACTTTTTGGGAGTGTGATCGTTTTTAGCGTTTTTAGCGAATCTAACTTCAAATGGTATGCACCCTTAGGGTATGTTCCATTTGTCGCTAAGAACGTTAATTTTGATCACATTCTGCGTCTGTGGTTCTGATCACTGTGATCGTTTGTAACTGTCATTCCCTGTTCCATTTAGGATAAGAACGCTAAGAATGCCACTAAAATTTGTCACTTCTGTCACTTTTGTCATTAGATGTAGGGAATTCAAACTGTTCCAGTAGCCTCATAGCGTTTATGGCGAAAATAACGCCAAGACCCATGTGGAACAACTTTTTGGGAGTGTGATGCACCCCCAGTAGCCTCATAGCGTTTATGGCGAAAATAACGCCAAGACCCATGTGGAACAACTTTTTGGGAGTGTGATCGTTTTTAGCGTTTTTAGCGAATCTAACTTCAAATGGTATGCACCCCTAGTAGAATATCTACGTATGGTATGGTGCTGATCCAGTGATGCCAGATGGGGGGAATTTTCTGCAAATTCGGGGGGTTTTTCGGCTTTAGGGGGGAGATTCGGGGGGAACGGTTATTCGGGGGGAGATTTGGGGGGAAAATTAAGTTGGGAATTTTTGGAGGTTTTGAGTATCTCAATCATGCATCCACAAACACAATTCCAACACTACTCTAGGGTAACGTTTGCGTTCACCTTAATCACTTGAAAAATGCAGTTGGTGAACGATGTTACAGACATGTTGCTAAATTGGCCATACGTATCTTATCCCTGCCATTTTCGAATGCGATTGTAGAAAGAGCTTTTTCGCAAGTAAATATTATAAAAGACAAATTACGCAACCGAATGGCAATAGAAACTGCAGAAGCGTTTCTCAGGATACGCTACTCACTGCCAAATGGTTGCATAAATTTTTATCCTACCTCGGAAATGTTAAAAAAGTTTAACTCTGAAAATGTGTATCAAACAGATAAAAACGAAAGTGAATGTGAAAATAATTGTTTAGAGATGGTTGAAGCCATGGGAGAGCTTCTAGTTTGAATAAAAAATTTACTAAATATTTTTGCTTTTTTATTTCTCCCATAAAATAAGTAAAACTGTGTCGGGGGTTATTTTTTAAAAAAATGTGTTTTTCGGGGGATTTCGAAATATGTTAGGGGGAATTTCACATGGTCATCTGGCAACACTGTGCTGATCTGTCATCTGATAAGATTAGTCTTCTTTCATCTTTGCACCTTTGGTCTTCCTTTTCTGTTTGGATTGGATTGAAAATGAATTGTTTTATAGGCATGATGGCTACATAAGAGTTATATTGATAATTGATCCATATATTCAATAACTTTGGAAGAATTGTAATTTAATTGTAAATAGTTGTGCCGAAAGTAAAGATTTATTTATATGAATACAAGTGGAAGAGGTTAGGTTATTTCTTAAATTATTATACATAATAAGTATCTATTTAATTTGATGTACTCTATTAATGATAAAGCAGAAAATTGATTTACTGAGCTCTACTTTACAGAAAATGAAGGACATTCAAAACGACACGCCGCCATCGTCTGTGAACGGTGATGAAATTTCCGGCATGGACGACGAAATGTACATGTTCGAAGAGGTAGAAGAAATCAACCTTGACGATGACGAAGACTTTATGGAAACAGAGGGCGATGCAGACATTGAAGACGAAGAAAGTGAACCTCCTGAAGACCACTCTATAATGGTATTCGACAAGCATATAGGCTCAGTTTTTTGCTGTGATCTCCATCCAGATGGCAAACTCGCGGTCACAGGTGGTGAAGACGATAAAGCCTATGTTTGGTCAGTAGAAACAGGACAGATAATCATGGATTGTACTGGTCACAAAGACTCCATAGTCTTCGTCGGATTCAGTTTTGATGGGGTATATTTAGCAACAGCAGATATGGCAGGGTTGATTAAAGTCTGGAAAGTCAATACAGAAAGTAATCAGGAACAGCCGTGGTCTGTAGCCTTTGAATATGAGGCTGATGATATATCTTGGGGTCAGTGGCACTTTGGTGCAAGGGTTCTATTATTTGGAATGGATTCAGGGGATATTTATGTCTTCAAAATTCCTTCTGGTGATACAAAAATATTAAAAGGACATAATATCAAAGCAGAGTGTGGAAAGGTGAGTCATATTACCTATCAGCTTGTTTAAAAATATATAATTTCTATAGCAAAGTGTTATCTTAATATATTATACAGTTTAGAAAAAAAAATTACAAATTGCTGACATACAGAGACATATTGACCCATTGACATCAGCGATAATGATAACAATAGAATTTCACTCATAACTAGGACATAGTGGTCCTGACAATGCCAACTTATTAATAAGCATTCCATGGATTTAACATGCAGGTGTTGGGTCCATTGCATTGCAGAGGAAAAGGCCCAAGTCACAGGGTTAATTGGCCCCTTAACAAAGTCATCAATGCTCTCATCCACCTTGCAATTTTTTGAATTTAGCTTATTTTAAGGCCATTCCATCAAAACAAACAGCATGTTGATGATCCACCTTACAAAACTTGAGAAGTTGTTTTTGGTAGATCAAGAACTTTTGCTGCGATCTGCAGAGTAATGCTGCGATCTGCAGAATTACTCTGCAGATCGCAGCAAAAAGCTGTTTTAGCGCTGCTTCACTGAACCATAGATATTCAAATAAAATATATAATAAATACATGGACTGGTCCACAGCCAAAGCGTAGAATTCAAAAAAAATTTGTTGGGGGCAATGCAGATCAATAAGGAATTTTGTCACAGTAAATATAACAAAATACCAATTAAACAAGTTTCAATCTCAATGGATGCTGCGTGTGGCAGCAACATTGTTTTGTTAACCCAAAAATTTATATATATAAAAAAAAGTGATAACTAGAAAAAATAATACTGTCACATTGTAGCGGTTGTCCAATCATAAAAGTTTAAACATGAATATGTTATGGATATAATATCTCACATTTTAGCAAAACTCAGATATAGAAATTCAGTGTTGTGGAGCAGCAGTTCCTAAAAATAATGAGAAAAGTATCAAATATATTTTATATATACACCGTGTCCCAAAATTCAACGATAAGCCGGCATCGGTGCATGGACCTACTCATGACTACTCGGGAAAAAATAAAAAAAAAATTATAACTGTTTTTTTTTATTAATTACAGAGACTTTTATAAATTTCATCGATATTCGATACCCATTATGCTATTTTCAACTACCATGACCACAATTTTTGACATATTTTTGATATTTTTTGTGCATTAGCAACCTAAGAAGGATGGCTATCTACCACAATCCTTTAAAATTACAGAAAGTCTGTAGTTATTTTACAAAAATCAGTAAAAAAAAAAATTTTTCTTATAATTTTCATAGATTTTAACATTCTATGCACTTTCTATAGTCTGGGTTAAAAAAAAAAGTATGGACACTACCATGGCAAGTTTTATTAAAAGTTGGCGCAACTTTATAAAAGCCTCTGTAATTAAAAAAAATAAAAAAAAAAATTTATTTTTTCCCGAGTAGTCATGAGTAGGTCCATGCACCGATGCCGGCTTATCGTTGAATTTTGGGACACGGTGTATATATCAGTATCTAATTCAGAACAATAGAAATGTATTGTTATCCTGTAAATATTTTGCAAGCTGATACTCAGCAATTAAGAAAAAGTTAAAATTGTGGCTACATGAATATGTATTTTATGTTACTGAGTTTGTAAATATTAAAATATGAATTATTTGTTCTGTTTATTTAAATATTTGATTACTGGCAAGCAGCAAAATGCTGTTGTGCCTATATCCTGTCTGTTGAAATTTTGTCACGTCCACACAATGTCCACAATATCACTAAGTTAGTTCACCAGTTAGAGGTCGGTAAGTGATTTTTGTCTCTATGCAACCAGCCACCAAGCCAGTTCTTAAATGCATTCACATATGTAACGCAGAAAACGTCATCAGGAAACTCGTTTCAGTTGTGAACAACTCTGTGGCTGAGGATACCATGTTCTGTATTTCTGTATTTGGGTTAGCAAGTAGACTCTGCATTTTTTGCCTAAAGCTACTGACTTTTTCATTGCATTTAATTTTCACTAACCACTTGTCAGTGGAGATAATGATGCCTAGATCTTTTTGCTGACCAACAGATGCTATGGTTAGGCCATTTCAAGTGGATTATACCTTCAAACATGTAGAACAATACTTGGCAGTATTTAGCCTAATGATCCGGTCCCTGACCCAATGTTGTATTTGTTCAATATTTTCTTGGAACTGACCTGATTTGATGAGCAGTTCAGTGAATAATTTACAATTATCCTTGAAAATTGCAGTTTGTCATTCTATGAGCGCTATCAAATTGGTTATAAAGAGCTCAAACAAGTGGGGAGCCACCACTAACAACTTTATCAAAAGATATTGATGTGAAACTTTGTCTATTGCACATTGATTATATCCATAGGATATCTTCCATCAACCTCTTTGCACCAAGTCTGAACGCAAGTAAGTTTGTAATGGTGGATCTCTTCTCCACAAAACCATGCTGTTTGGAGGAACAAAGCACTCTTTATAGAAGAAGTGGGTTAGATACTTGCTTATGATTTTCTTCATCACTTTAACACTATGCTTGTGAGATTGACTGATTGGGTGAAAATTTAAATTTTCACCGATAAGGCTTAGATCTGTCGCCTTTCTAGAGTATGAGAGCCACAACAGCATGCGTCCAGTCTTGAGGTAACCTTTATCTGTACCCTGTATCGAACAAGCTCTTCATTAGCCTTGTTAAAGCTGGGGCAATAACATTAGCACAGTTCTTAGGGATGCACATGCTGAGGGCCCCAACCTACTAAAGAGACATTGCTGTACTTATTTTTTATAAATTACTGCGGATAGTTTAGACTTTTATATAACCACTACAGATACATATCACCAGTGGGTCATTGAAGCTGCAGTTTGCTTTACTGTTCTGATTCCAGATTTTCAGTGATGGAGTTCGTTTAGTGGTTGGATATGAAGATGGTGCAGTCAAAATATGGGATTTAAAAACATGTGCTGTTGTCAATCAGTTACCTGCTAATGTGCACCAAATCAGAGTGACAGCCGTTGATACACACCCTGAAGGCAACTTAGTGGCTTCTATCTCAACAGATGGTAATGCACAGTATTGAATAGTTCAATGTTGTAGTTTATCCAGAATTTAGAAAGTAGTGACACAATTCATGCCTACATCTTAGCCTATGAAAATCTGGAGCCACAAAAGTCTGTAGTCCAAATATTTTTTTTTTCTTTCAACTTGAGGGTCGTAGCTAGCCAGGCGGGCATTCGCAAAATGCCCTACCACCATGCTATAACGACTGCCATCCTAAGACAACAACCGGGACCGACGGCTTAACGTGCCCTCCGTAGCACGGAAACGCTCAGTAGTAATGTTACTAGCGGTCACCCATCCAACTCATGACCGCACTTGATGTTGCTTAACTTTGCTGATCAGTTGAGAACAGCTAAGTAAACTTTGCTATGAGCACTTCAAATTTATTACTTATAGGCATTCCCTTTTATGCCTTATTCTTAACAATATAGTTGATTGTACAATCAGCGCATTAAACAAGTCATTTTACCTGAGAAGTTTAACAGCCTGAGCCAAAGGCGAGGACCGCTATTTAAGTCGAGGGTCATTTGGATCTTCACTACAATTGCGAAGAAATTAAATAATGATATTGTTAGTTATACATAAAACTTTAATTATAATCACTACTGGTATATTAGGAATATCTATTTTGAGTGTCACTGTTTTGAAAAAATCTTATCTTATTATGAGTATAAGGGCCTGTTTCACAATGTTCGAGTTAGTTCCGGTTATACTACCCAGAACATAAAATAACTGAATGATAAAAATGACAGTTAACATGCAGCAAATTTGAAACTTTAAACGATGGATAGGCTAAATTGATGACTGTGAAACGCAAAGATAGTGTTTTATTCATTAAATATGTTCTGGGTAGTATAACCGGAACTTACTCGAACATTCTGAAACAGGCCCTAAGTCTTTAATAACACTCAAGCAAACTTCTCACATGGAACATTACAAACTGGCTTTTTTTAATTATACACCATACACTGTGCATAATGATGATGATCCTTTGTGTGAAGCTAGGATCTAAATTATCTTTATTCTAAGTTTCATTCAAATTGGTCTAGCTATTTCAACGTGAAGAAGTAACAAACACTCAAATTCTCACTCACTCATTTTTGCATGTGTATAATCATCACCACAGCTGGAAGTTGTCAACTGATGAAAAATCCCTCCCCCATTGAACACCACAAAACGGCTTAAACATCTTAGCTACATATGTACACAACATATTTTCCAACCATCCGACTGGCTTCCCGCGACTTTCTCCATGTAGGCAGTCCGGTTTAATATGGAAACTACTTGAAACCTTGCTTCCCCATTAGTTATATTGCCTTGCCACATAAACTTGCAAATTATGAGAGCTATATGGCGGTGACTTTGGTTCTTCGGCTTATATCCTCGTTTCTGATTTCGCAATAAAACTCTAACCTCAGCTCTCTCCATATCAGCTTTTGGGGCTCTAAGCTTCTTTAAAACGGCTACAATCAATCCTCGTTTCGGATTTCAGAATTTTTTTTTTTAAAAAAATTTCGGATTTTAAAAAAGTTTTTCAATGTATTTGTGAACAATTCGACATCGCTGAAGATACTGGTAATGCAGTACCGCCCAGGTTTCGCTTGAGTTAAAGGCTTTCTCATAGTCCACAAACGCTGGACACAGTGGCTGATCATCAATATTACTCCTCAGTCTTTTTATATTCTGGCGGTTCATATGAATGTGGTCTATTGTGCTAAAGCCTAATCGGAAACTGGCTTGCTCTGGAACCTGGAAGTCATCAAATCTCATAAAACTACAAGTTAGCCTTTACCTTTCATCTGAGGTGGGGCATGAGGTCCGTGCAATATATCTCCCTAAGACAACATAGATGTTTTCGCTTAGATTTTACGTCCTGCTGCCCAGCTTGCGCTGTTCCTCAAAGACTCTAGTTTATTTAGCAACACAAGTGTTTTAAATAGCCGTAGGCGACAGCAACCATTTCCACCAGGCAAGCTGTCTAGGTTTTTTGAAACTTAATATAATTTTCTTGCTAATAAAGTTGTTGAACTGGTAAAGATGGTTAATACGTGGTGTTGTTCATCTAATGTGCTGCAATACACTAGCCTACTGAAGTCATATCAACATTGCATGCTCAATTCGAGTACTTTTTTTCTGATCAGTGATACTAATCTATTCAACTATCATATTTCAGGTAAAGTGATCCTGTCAACGTCATCCAATGGCAAGATTGTTAGTCAATTAGAAGCTGGAACAGATTTAGAAACGGTGGCCTTTTCACAGGATCCTGTTGGGTATTTTGGACTAGGTAAGTTGAAAAAAGGACTGGTGTTTGCCATAATCCATACACTTAGCATGCGTTAGAGATCATAGTTCTTCAGAATGCGCTGCGGCCCACCAGATGGGTTGTAATTCTAGCCTGGTGCCCCACGGGGGAGGTACGCTAAATTTAATCTAAAATTTATTATTTTATTTATATAACAGTAGCAGCCCGCCTCGCCTTCGCCCGTGTATTAAATAAAATAAAAAAATTTTGATAATATTCTATAGCCTATGTTCATCAGGGATCATGTAGGATTTTAATGGTGAAAGAATTTTTCAAATCGCTCCAGTAGTTTTATGTTTATTAGTTACACACAAAAATATAAATCTTTCCTCATTATAATATTAGTATAGATTAAAATCATTTTTGGAATTCAATCATAACTTATTATAAATAATTACTAAGCTTATGTCATCCGGCCGTCCTACCTTTGAAGAGCTTTATCTATTGAAAGTTTGGCTGATATCCTATAACAAATTTTAATAAAAACTAAATGTAAACATTTAAACAAAATATTAAAACAAATAACAAAGGGTGTCGCCATTGTTTTTACTCTATAGAACGATAATACTTACAAGCGTAAAAATTCAATTTGATTATAGTACAAAGAAATCCATGGGGTGTAATGTCACCCCCCATCTCAATCCGTGGGTGTCGTAACAGGCAACTAAGGGTAACACACCAGAAGCTGGGCAGCAGCACTCTCTGAGGAACTGATATCTCACACTGCGATTCCAAGACGCCTGCCAAGCGTGGGGATTATGGCAAAACCCACCATATTGGGGGAGGCTGTGTTCAGCAGTGAACTTTCCGGCTGATATAGATAGTACAAACTCAAATAAAAACAACAAATAATAAAGCCCTGCCAAGAGCGAGGTATCATGATTAACGAAAACGAAAAAAATATTTTTTTTTTTGTTAAATTTGTACCATTAATTCGTTTTGTGCTGATCTGGTACAGATCCGCGTGTATGGCTTGTACTTGGCAGGTTTTTATTGTAAGGGCAATAATGTATTAGTTCGAATTGAAATACTAATTTTGTAGGATACAAATATAAAATTATAGTGACTGGCTTTTGGTTCAGTCCAGAGGCATGATGACGTCACAAAATCGCGGGGTTCTAATTTTGGTTACAAGTTGCAGTCCAGAATATGGAACTGTGCCCGCCATTTAGATGGCAATAAGTTCGTCGATCCGAAATGTGACCAAATTATTTTTTATCCCTAATAAGGTAATCAGATCACTTACGTATTTGTAAGTGATAATGTTAACAGGAAACTTAGAAAACAGCTTTATGTGCTTGGCGAAAGATTTTACTCGAGGGTGGTAGGTAGATTGGATAACCATGCCTACGCAGTGAAGCTTAACATTTAAAGATCGAGCGTGCGAATTTGTAATAACTTTTGAAGTGATGATATAGCCCAGAGTAGTGAGTCTGGATATGGATCAAGCGATCACGGATACGAATCCTATCGCGGGCTTCCCAGGCCCCTCTGGCCTCTACCTCTACAACGCTATGGACCCGACACCCGCACGGTGAATCAATGGAATGCTAATTAATGCATCTTGTATATCAAATAATTGTTGAAAATCTATGTTTTTTTAGTTCTATCATAGAGAAAGTACTAATAAGCTCAAATCTTGTATTATATCCAGATGGCGCTGAATCGTAGCCTGGAAATGTTGGCTTCGACACTTAAAGCCGATGAATTTTAATTTCATCGATGGTAAACAGGCCTGAAAGATGTCTTGTTTTTTTTGAATACGAAATATTGTGTTAAAATGCTGCTAATAAATTCGTTTTTTACGGATAATTTACCACGATTCATAAGTTTATTGATAGATGGCGCTGCACCGCATGTAAAATATATGGCAAATAACGCCATCTAGCCATTTGTTTTCGTTCCAACACAAGTGCAAGTCATTTAAAGGAAGGCCATTAAAAATTTTATTTCGTCATTTTATGTGATTTGATACATTTAGCGACATCTTTCGCCGAAGCTGGTATTTAGCTATCGGTGTACACTGTCATGTATGGTCTTTGTCACTCTTATTAGTTCTTTCTCTATGGTTCTATTGTATCTTATCTGTACTGTAGCAGCCGGATTGTTCACCTCTGAACACAGCCTCCCCAATTGAGACCCCTCTTGACTCCCCCGGGTTTCCACAATCCTCACGCTTGGCATACGTCTTAGTGATCTCAGTTTAAATTCAAATTTGTTTATTGTGATCAATAACGTACATATTATTACAATTACAAATTATCACAGTGTAAAAATTCAATAAATCTATATTAAATGAATCAAATTAATCTGAAATCGGAAAATAATTAGATGTAAAGATAATGAAATAATGAATATCGGACAATAATCAAAATACAATCAAATGTCAAAATATTTCAACTTCAACTTTTTCTTATGGCTTCTGCGGGGCGCCGCAATTTCGCCAATGTCGCGTGGATAGAGTGGAAAACAAACGTTAGAGATTGGTCGATGGGAAGAATGATCGTTATTTATCAGATCTTCGATTCAGAATATGGGAATAATATTCTGAAAAAAAAATTCAAGCCCAGAACATTTACAAAACGACACAAATATATACATGAAATAATTGGTTAGGGTAACAAGACAAATATAGGGTTACACACAAAGATATATACCCATCCACACGCATGTATATATACATACATGTAGATGCCATATGTTTTGTTAATAATTATGTATATACTATATTATTTTATTGACTACTATACATTTACATAATACTTTTTTTTTTTTTTTTTATGTTATTGTGACGGAACAAGCCCGAGGCCCACCTGATGTTAAGTGGACTAACCTCTGCCTATAACAGACGCATTTCGTCAGTGACGAATTGCACTGTGCCCGTCACACTGAGACGTCCAGTTGGTAGGTCTCATTATCCTGTAATTTTTCTGGCTCTCAAGGACTGCTGCCGGAACACACTGTTAGGTGCTTGGCGACAGATTTTCTACTTGAGGGTGGTCGCTAGCCAGGCGGGCATTCACAAAATGCCCTTCCACCATGCGGTGAAGCTCAAGCTCTGGGCGGGATTCGAACCATGGACCTGCTGCACGGCAGTCCATAGCCAATGCCACTGAGCCATCACTGCTTCAGACATGTATAAAAGGAGTGAAAACAAGGTGTAAAAGGCAGCAAAGGTTAGTAGGACGAGGAATATCTGATGGAAGCGTATCATATAGAGAGCAGTGGAGCCTTGAACAATAAAAAATAATTATGGTGAGCAGTACCAAAATATTTCAATTCTTAAGATCCAATAGTAACATAAATATAATCAAAAGTAGTAAAAGTAATGTCAAAATAATAAAATGTAAATTTAAATACATTAAGATATCAGTTCCTCAAAAGTCGATGCTTACCTTACGGTATTTTACCTTTAGTAGCCTTTACCTTTGTTATATCAGAAAAAACATTTAGAAAGCATATCTAGTGACAATTCCGCAATCTTTATGCTCCTGCTGTATATTCCTGCATAATTTACTGAACCCAATATAACGTCGTAAACGGTCGAATTGTGGTGCGCTCAAAGAGTCAAGACCTCCTGATGATGCTTCGTGCATAATCGAAACACATCCTAAATTCTTTCAGTTACACTATGCGGCGGTCATGACGTCACATCGACTTAGCAGAAAAGTTAGGTGAAATTGTCGCTAGATATATTTTAATGTTTTTCTAAAATATAAATTAATTACTACTTAAAATCTTCACCATAGTTTTCTTGGGATCTGTACGAAGCTTTCACTAAATGAGTTTTAGATACAATACAGGTTTTTTTAAACCGTTGCGTTGGTATGCTTTTATCAATAAAATACTACAAACAATATAGAACACTATAGCTATTACAATGAAATCATTTGGAAAACCTACAATCCATTGCAGACTCACAGGCAGTCATTTGAACTGCCATCCAGCCCTTTACCAGTTGGCAGCATGCCCAGCATGCTGGCAGCTAATAATAAATATAGATACAGTTCATGTAAATGTTTGATAGTACAAAAAACAATAAACTTATTATTTGGTTTTCAGGCACCCTTAACGGCGGCGTCAGTATATGGGACGTAACTCGACAAATGGTACGATACCAATGCGTGCCAGCCGGTGAAGAGTCAGGAGTGACGCAAATGATATGGGTGAAAAACCACCTCGTAACTGGACTTCTAGACGGTTCCATCAGAATATACGAAAGCAAAACTGGAGAGCAAGCAAAAGTCTTAACAGGCCACGGATCAGCAATTCTTGACCTACGTTATAATGCTAAACAAAATATAATACTAACTGCGTCAGATGACGATACAGCTAGGATATTTAAATGTGATGTTAACAAGGATAATGATTAAAGTGAATTTATATTTTTTTTTGTAAATTATGTGTAAGTTAATATATAAATATTTATATAAATCTATAAAATAGATGTTATTTTAAAGATAGAAATAGGGACCATAGAAAATTGAGCTATGACTTATTCACCACGTTAGTTCAATAGGTAGAGCATGTCCCGGCTATATGGACGGATGCTCGCGGGTTCGAATCCCGCTCGTGGTTCAAATTTTTCCTTTTCTTGTAATTTTGTTAGCTTATTCGATTAGCAGGCGTAAAGCTGCTTTTCCTGTTACTCGGATAGGCATCCGCGTGTGGATCTAGCCCGCATGTGGGCTGCCGGCATCCTATATTTTCATACATGTTTCTACTATCACGCGGGCAGCACGCGCGCAGCCAGGAGCATCTAATGCTATAGCTATCACCCGCATGCGGGCAAAATCCGCGCGCGGGCGAAAATATTTATGACAGGAAAAGAGCCCTCAATTAAAACATACATGGTTTGAATTTTAAAACTTTTTCCATATACCCAGGCTGCGATCCTATTGTGGCCAAAATCTAAAACCCCTAAAGCTTTTAACTTGACATAACCGCTTGCAAGCAGAGGCAATGGGCTGCAAGCAGAGGCAATGGGCTGCAAGCAGAGGCAATGGGCTTACTGCTAGCTGCGAGGGCAATATCACATCTAGACATAACACCTAGTTTAGAAAATGATCGTGAGGATAAGCTCCTTCTTTTTACTACAGACAGTGCGGCTGTAATATATGCACTCAGAAGACCAGTAACCAGGTCTAGAGTCATAGCTGAGTGTCATTCTGCCTTACAAAGGCTGTCAAAAAAATACAGAATAATGATAACATGGACAAAGGGACATAGTGCATGCCCGGGTAACGCCATGGCAGATACTCTGGCAAAGAAAGGAGCAAAAAAACAAGTTTGTGATGACGTAAGGAGCCTCTGCAAGCCATCAGCAATGGAAGTACGGGAACTACTACGTCGTCACACCGAGAGAGAGCAACAAAACCTGTGGAATAAGACAGAGGATTGTAAACAAACAAAGGCCATGTTCCCAACTCTAAATAAGAAGCTGACAAACAACCTGCTGAAACTAAAGCGTGAGGAACTACGCATTGTAGCAGGCCTTATCACAGGTCATTGTAACCTGAATTACTTTCTGCATAAAACTGGAGCAACAGACAGTCCTCTATGTAGAGGCTGTATGCTAAAAGATGAGACCGTGGAGCATGTACTGTTGCACTGCGAAGCCACGGAACAGATACGATTTACAACGGACTACAAGAGTCATTCTCATCGACGACATCCTCACCACCATCACACAAGTCACTGGAGCAGCTATGCCAGCGACCCAAGGTCCTTCTCCGCTACGTTAAGGAGTCGGGATGGCTTGGGTAGAAGCTGGCGGGGGAAATGCACAATACACCCCAAGCGGGACGTCAGTGCAGGACATATCGCCCCCAAATAGAATAAGAATAAGAGTAACCGCTTGCAGTACTTAGCCGAATGCGAAACAGCGTACGAACTAAGCTACCCCTCACCAAAATAAACCAAAGAAACTCTGAATAGACTAGAAAGTTGTTGGAAGACCGGAATGAGTAATGACTGCAATCAGCTGGTAGTCGAACTACGGCAAGCTCAGTAGACGAATTTCTAAGGCAGTGCGACACGATTTGCGTTCCTGCAATACAGGCTCCAAAGTGTACGCAAAAAATCTTCTATAGGGCAAAGTTAATTGACGAAGCTGAAGATCGACGATGGCAGAATAATCTCATCAAAACTGGAGATTCTGAGAAAACTAAGAGGTGTTATTGTTATACCTCGACAGGAAAATCCGTTGACAGTGCAGCTCTGGAGAAGAGAGCCAATCAGACCAGAAAATATATGGAAAGCACCCTGGACATCAGCCGATCACGAGATAAGAATGACTCTCAATCAGATTAGGAACCACAAGGCGCCAGGTGATGGCGGAATCAAGACAGAACTTCTGAGAGCGGTTGGAAAGCCGGTACTATCAGTCCTCCAGAAGTAATTTAATTCTGTTATCTTAGAAGGATTTTATTTTTTATTTTTTTGATTCCGAATAGACACGCATTTGACCGCAGTCTCACCTGATGGTAAGTGACGACGCGGTCGACGGTGGAGCATGCTTGCCTAGAAGATATTTATTCAGTCCATATTTGAAGACATCCAGATTGTAGCTTTCGGGACACAAAGACGCTGGGAGGGTGTTCCATTCCTTCGATGTCCGTATTATAAAGGTGGATGCAAATCGCTTTGTGCGGACAGGAGGAATGTCAACCATATACGGATGCCGTGTTTCCGTACATCTTGTTGTCCTGTAGTGGAAAGTAGATGCAGGAATTAGATTATGCAACTCCATCGCACACTTTTTTTTTTTGTCTAATAGGTTAGCCTTTGACCACTATCTCACCTGATGGTAAGTGATGATGTGGTCGAAGATGTTGTTCAGGCTAACCTAAAAGTACTGGATCTCAAGGACAGCTGCCGGAACACTTGCTTGGCGACAGATTTTCTACTTGAGGGTGGTAGCTAGCTAGGCGGGCATTCGCAAAATGCCCTACCACCATGCTATAACGACTGCCATCTTAAGACAACAACCGGGACCGACAGCTTAACGTGCCCTCCGAAGCACGGAAACGCTTAGTAGTAATGTCACTAGCGGTCACCCATCCAACTCATGACCGTGCGCGACGTTGCTTAACTGATCGGTTGAGAACAGGTAAGAAAACTTCGCTACGAGCGCTTCAAACTCTCCGAAATGTATCTGTAATGTACCATGGGGGGGAGGCGTTTGTTCAAAATTTGATGTCTTCCGGCTGATGATGACCCAGGCTGAGTATCTATTGTAATTGAATATAATTATTTGCGGCATTTGATGGTTGTAACGTTTATTTTTATAGTTGATAGGCTAGTCCTTGACCACTATATCACCTGTTGGTAATGTGGTCAAATACGGTAAAGTGATCTAGGCCTACAATTACTGGCTCTCAAGAACCGCTGCCGGAACACACTGTTAGGTGCTTGGCGACAGATTCTCTACCTGAGGGTGTTAGCCAGACGTGCATTCGCAAAATGTCCATCCACCATGCGGTGACGCTCAAGCCGGCGGCGGCTGTGGGATTCGAACCATGGATCGCGGCACGGCATTTGATAGCTATAAACGCTCAGCTGTCACTGCTACAATAATAAATTACTCGTATATTTCGTGAAGACATTTTCATATGATTATATATGGGTTTGTAAATACCTACTACCTACGTGGTATGCTGCAAAAGCATGGAACTTAAAATTCTGAAATGTGAAATCAGATCCGATGTCTATATTTTTTTTTTATGCCTGATAGGTTAGCCTTTGACCACTATCTCACCTGATGGTAAGTGATGATGTGGTCGAAGATGTTGTTCAGGCTAACCTAGAAGTACTGTCTCTCAAGGACAGCTGCCGGAACACACCGTTAGGTGCTTGGCGACAGATTTTCTACTTGAGGGTGGTATCTAGCCAGGCGGGCATTCGCAAAATGCCCTACCACCATGCGATTGTTTGGTTTTTACAAGATTCTAAATATTTGTTTGGTTTTTATGCTTACTCGTCTAGCTATTGTTTTTGATCACGTAATTAATACGCGAGACTGAGAATATTAAATTATTTATTTATATTTTATTAAATAATTGACTGGATTACATATGTTACGACTTACGTATATAGTAAATGTAACTTTTAAGGCGTTCACAAATGCTGAATAGTTTTACATGAACAGAATTTTAGCAAATATTATTAGTTTGTAGCAGTAAGCAATTTGTATGTTAATCTTAATCATCATTATTTAATGTTCTCTAATGCCTAGTTGATTCCAAAACACGTTTATTTTATTTTTTCCTGATGGAATAAAATTGCAAAGTTGACTCTAAATTACGCTTGAAACGACAATTAGTATGGTCGACTATTACGTTTGTAACAGTTCCAAAACCGGCATTCGTTTGTTACTTTGTAAGCGTTCGGCAATAATTTGAGAATTTTGCTTTTTATTTTTACCAATGATATATATGCCCGAAATGGAAACGATAGTTAAAATTTCTTGCCGACTAGCTGTCATAATTCCGGATAACGCCCGCGCGTAATTTAATTTAATTTATAAAAACCTTATTATGCAGACTTTAACTCAAACAAAGCGTAAATAAATACTACGCGACAGACTAAATTAGATTTTCAATACATTTTACTATAAAAAAAACGTAAATTAAATATTTTTTCCATTATTACCAAGTTCAACTGTCAAAAAACGATTACTAAAAATCTATCATCGGACTTGGTCAAAAATAGTATTTCGCGATGTCGCTTGTAGCTGTTTTAAAGCTTTTCGAACGGCAGTAGCGTAGTATATCATTTAATACGCTATTTTTGCCGGGAACGTCCTAAAAAACGCCCAATGTGATAGTTTATAGCATTTGTGGGTGCTATTTTCGCTACCAGCTGGCTATACAAGCGCCCTAAATATCTTAGATATTTATGTGTACAAAAATATAACAATTAAATATCAAAATTTTATCGAGTCAACAGCGACAAGTTAATTCACATTTTCGATTTAAGTTCTGCAGTGATGGCTCAGTGGCATTGGCTATGAACTGCCGCGAAGCAGGTCCCCGGTTCGAATCCCGCCGCGGGCTTGAGCTTCACCGCATGGTGGAAGGGCATTTTACGAATGCCCGCCTGGCTAGCGACCACCTTCTAGTAGAAAATCTGTCGCCAAGCACCGAACGGTGTGCTCCGGCAGCTGTCCTTGAAAGCCAGTAATTCTAGGTTAAGCCTATTAACACCTTCGACCACATCATCGCTTACCATCAGGTGAGATTATAGTCAGGCTTACCTATCAGAAAAAAAAGTTACTAGTTTTGTGTCAATAAGCTTTCTTTCGTTTTTCACCATCGCTGCCTCTCTTTCACTCCTATGCAATGCGATAGTGATGGAATTTCAGCATTTGTAAGCGTCTAATATTTTTGACGGTTTTAGGGGTAATTTATGATATCATATGCATTGGTGTTCAATAAATTATCAAGATAATACGAGCAATATTCTTTTAAATTCGTGAATCATGTAGAAATGTTACAAAATCTAGCAACATGCAAACTGTTTACATTATGTTGAATTTCACACCCCTAGAAGACCTGATATTCACCATAAAGCTTCGTTATCACATCTGTCTATCGATCTATCTCTCTATTGAATAAAACTATTACCATTTTTATTATAAAAACTAACGTGGTTTTCACTCATTTTAGTAAATAATACGGGATAACTCACGTGAATAAGTCAGATAGCTCCGACTACAGTTTCACCACATTCGGTGGTCTTTTTCAAGGAGAGCTCGGGACGCCCGCGTTGACGTCTCGCTGAGCACTGCAGGCGGCAGATTTGACTGATCTGTAGAAAGAAACGCGTGTTGAAACATGCGTTGCCGTGTTTGATCGATACAGAAATGAAGCAATATTGGATCGAATTTTAACATGTGATGAAAAGTGAATTCTTTACGATAACCGTTAGCAAAAAAATGAAATGGCTGACTCCATTTGGAAATGGCTGACTCCATTTTGCCGTTATTGCTTGACCAAATGTCAAGCAATAACGGCAGATGTGTACCTACTGTACCGAACTCCGAACAATGATAGCAAAACTAGCAGTGAAACAGTCCCCACTCTTGATTCGATCTTCACCATTTTTGCTCCATGATAACGCGAGACCTCATACAGCAGGAGAAACCGTTTTAACTCAACAGGAACCATTCGTCACCCACCGTATTTGCCAGACCTTGCTCCAATGGACTACCATTTTTTTCGTGATTTGAATAATTGTTGAAAAAAATAATTGTGAGCACTCGGTAGCTGACACTGATGCCAAAACTGTATTTTTTTTATTTTTGTCTGTCTGTCTGTATCCCGGCCGCGCATCACTCCAAAACTACTGAATGGAATTCAGTGAACCTTAACACGATTTGAGTTCATACTACGAAAAATGTTATTGTATACTTTTTATCCCGAAATTCAGCATGGTTCCCTCGGGAAAGGGGATGAAAGTCAAAATTTACACATAGTTGTAATTTATTAACGCGTAGTCCGATTTCAATTATTCTTTTTTGTTAGAATAGTGTCGAGTGAGCCTGGAACCCCACGGACAGCCCGGCACCCCACGGGCAGCTCAGCACCCCACGGGCAGCCTCGTATCCTTAGTTAGATTTGCAAGCTTGACAAGATAAAACTCTAAAATATGGAACAATCGCCACAATCAGTTTATTTAACTATCCATTTTTTGCCGTATACATTTTGGAGACTGCGCAATGAAAGTGCACAATCTAAAATATTTTCGTTCTACCGCCAAACAAGGAGAGATTACAAAGAAACGCTCAAAGTACTTTGCTTCAACATTTATTGTGCGAACCGCGAAGGAACTCTTTAAGATTGTATTACAGTTCTTACGTACACAAATAAAAAAACTGCACGTAAAAAAGATTGAATTGCAACAGCGTAGGTATTATAAAATTGGTGATTGATTATATATATATGACAAAAATGCTTGGGATGTTCCACCTCTGCCAAACCACCGGCAATCACCTATGTAATAAATTTATAACACACCTACAAATTGTAAAATGGTAAAACATTATAAAAAGAATGGCCCCCGAGGTTCTTGGCCGTTCTTCTCGAAGTGGCTCTATACCACTTATGCTGAACGTGGAAGTAGAATAATTTAATAGTAAATTATGTAATTGATGATCATTAATAGCGCCGTAGAAGCTAAAATTGAATACATTATTTTGAAATTTGAAGAAGATAAAATCCACCAATAGGATCTAGGAAGTTCGCTAGGAAAATTAAGAGACCTTTATTAAGGAATTTCTTCCTGTTTTTCTTTAATTCAATAAATAATACAAGAAAGAGGTTTTATTAATTTGACTATGTATTGGAAGCATCCTGGCATGATCCTTTAGGACTAAACTTTAAATATTGAAATTTAAAAACTAAAAATAATGATTATTGTAAAATTGCTTTCAACTCATGCATGGCGCGAATTGCTGCAATAAAGACGAGAAGTTTTTTTACTCTTTTAATTAAATAAGGTTACAAATGTAAAAATATAATAACGACTGTGACCGCTTCTTGCCAAAATCACTTTGGGCATGCTTTCCATGAAGTTTTTAATATAGGTTATGCAATGACTCATTTTAGCACCCTGTTTTGTGGAGCTGGTTGCACTGATCTTATACGTCTCTTTAGAACATCCCAGACATGCTCAATTTGATTGAGATCAGGACTTCGAACTGGCCAATCTATAGGTACGACGGTTCCCAACTTCTTGCATACGCTTCCACGTTGCCAGAACAGTGCGGGCTAACATTGTCGTCCATAAAAATGAAATCTTCCTCAAGAGCAGTCAATGCGGGTTGTGCATGTGGGATGAAGACTTCATAATTCCACATGCATTAAATGCATTTAATATGCAATTTTCTATGAAAACTAACTCCGTACGCTCCGTCGAATTAATTGTGCCCGAAACATAAAAGAGCCTCCGGCATAAGGAGTGATTTCTTCAAAACACAGTTCCGCGTAGTGTTCCCGTGGTGTACACAACACACGGCGTCGATCCTCTCCACACATTTCATATAGATTCTAGCTTCATCAGAAAACGATTCTTTATTTCAGTCCTCCAGAGTTCATGAAGCATAATTTTGAGAAAACGAAAGTCTAGCAACACAGTGCTCACGGAGGACTAGGGCCCCGGGCCGGGTGGTCTCCTGATATTTGCAGCCAAAAGCCTCCTCCTGACCGTGCACCAGGTAAATTGTAACTCTCTTCTTCAAGGCTCGTCTTCAGGTCACTTGACGCCTTACGATTTCGCAACGCCTGACTCACCAAAAAGCGGTCATCTCTTGGTTCTATGTGCATCGTTTTCTTCTCGAACTGGGTCTTCTTTTGGTTAAAAGAGAACCAGACTTTTCATACCGTTGTCAAGTCCTCTGGAAAGTTGAGCGACTCACATTTTACCGCTGAGACACGTAAGTTTGCGAACAACCTCCTTCAAGTAGTGCTATAATATTACCGGCCCTTATCACTTTATCGGTCGTATCAGAAAAGGTTATTTAATGTAAAAAGATAGATTAAATTGTTTAATTTGCAGAAAATATAATTTTAATAATCTTAAAAAAAAATTCAGCAATTCACGCCATTAGTAAAGCTTTTTTACAATAATTGGATAAAATTCCAACCTCCAAGACTCTGAGCGAAGGGTTCTAAAATAAAACTCACTTTCGCTTGCTTAGTTGTATTGTACGTAAATAAATTTCAATGCACAATTCTACCAGTCTCAATTAAACAATGGCAACATTTTATCTTATAAGAAAGCGCGGAGAATAATGCTTGCGTGTTTTAACACTTGACAGTGCCATCTATGATGTTTACAATGAACTACGATACAAGGCACATAGCAAGCCAAGAAAACAGAGAAGTGAATATGGTTCGAATAGAAGGCATTGTGTTCATTGCCTCCTTCGACGATTATGTTTTTACATACCTACTTTTTACATATCTTTTTAATTAGACAATAATTATAATCATTATTTTTCTTTTGTTAATTTGTAAATTTAAATTTGGAACGTGAAGAATCATGCCAATACGAGTATTATTATGTCGTCAAATTAATAAAAACTCTTTCTTGTATTATACGTTGACGTCTACGAATAAAAATTAAGTAAAGAAATTTACAAAAGAAATTTTCTTTTTTTGCAAAAGAGTTTGTTTTGTTTGTAGCAGTAAGAGAATTGTATTTTAATCTTGATATTTAATTTCTATGCCCAAATTAATTCCTAAACATGTTCCTTACAATTTTCGCAATAAAATAAAATGGCAGTTCTAAAAATAAACTATAAATTACGCTTGTAACATAAATATCGTAATTATTTATGTATGTATGTGTATACGAATATAACAATCAAATAGCAAAACTAATCGCAAAATTACATTTGCGATTAAGTTAGGTACTAGTTTTGTGTTATTGAGTTTTCTTTCGTTTTTCACTTAAACTGATAGCGATTTCAGCTACTATCACTGCCTCTCTTTTACGCCTATGCAGTCCGATAGTGACGGAATTTCAGCATTGGCAGCGTCTTAACCCTATTTACCTTCTCATCACTTACCGGTAAGACAGTGGTCAACTTAAGCTCGGAGCATAGCTGGTCTGCTCCGTCGCTTGCTGGCAGTTTGCACTTCGCAGCCGCTGCCGCTGCGAGCTCACCCTGAAGATTAACTCCTTCATTTTACGGTTACCGTCATTTTACGGTTAATTAATATTTCAATGTGTCGAACTAACTAGAATTTCAACACGAAAACAAAAGATTTTTGCGCAAAATTCTTTGACGATAGTGAATGACGCAATTTCTTGAAGCACTTGCGTGTAGATCTGCATAAAACGTCATATGCACCGTCCATGATCAGCACGTATTACACCACACCATCATGGGTCATGAACGTTTCGGGAGAAGTCGGTAAGGTTGGTACTGCATGACATCAGATTACTGAAGAGACGAGACAGAGGACAGATTCAACTTTTCTACTACTTGTATTGTAAGTAACTATGTAGGTCGCCACTGGGCAAATATCTAAGGGTTGTATTGTGCTCACGCGCACCAATTGAAATCATGCGACAAGTCGTCGAGGGTCAATGGCAGCACAATAAAGATGCTATAAATGAATCGGTCATATCCCGTCTCCGTGAAGAAACCATTCATCATATAGTCGGTCGTGAATCTTCACATTACTCCATAATAGAGACGCTTTGTCGATGTCTCTCATAAATAAAGATATCCCGGCAAAATTAAGTCAAATTTTCACGGGCCACGCGGGTTATCGTCATTTATCGTTGTCAAGCATGGTCAGAGACAAACGGGCGACTACTAAAACGTAAAAAAGTAAAAACAGTTGTTTGAACTCCGTTCAACTAATTCGATTGCTTAGTTGGAAACTGGATCTTGCCGTCGACCATTGACGGTCGCAATTTATTCGGCGCGGCTGAACGCGCATGCTGTTTTATATTTGAATAACCATGAAGCTGTAGACGTTCGCTCGTGGAGTCGAACGAGGCAAGGCCTAGCAGTCAACTACAGGCTGAATCGTAAAGTAGCCGCGGCACAGATAGCGTGTGCACCTCGCACCATATGGAAACGATCGTGAACGGAACTTCACATAAATTAACGGAAATTATCAAATAATCGGGTTGTGCTTAGTTTCACTGATGGATATTTTTGTTGTAAACTAACTCGTGGTTAAATGTTACTTGTGTTGAATATTTTAACCTGCAATGTATAGTCGAAAATGAGTGTATTGGGAGTGGGTATTATTTATTAATAGTTCCTGTTATCAGTTACGTTGGTAAACCGCTCGGTGCGTGTGTTATTTATCAGTTGTATGGGATATTTTATGGTGTGGTACCCACGTGGTGATTCCCGCCGCAACTTGCTCCGCAGTGTGATGCAATGTTTGCATGAAGATGCCTCAGATTTTCGGCAGCGCGGGCTTATGACTGTTACCGAAAATTATGAGTGAAAGTGTTTGAATTAGCCGACCATACTTTTATAATTATTTGGAGTTGTAATTTAAATTTATAAAAGACAACAAAATGGCAAAAGTTTCGGAAGTTGACAGTATACCGCCTAAGATAATGGAAGTTGGCAGTGAATGTGGGACAACCGGTGATGAAGAGTCGAGCGATGGAGTGCGGTTGAAGAAAGAATTGGGCTTGATGAATGGAGTAGGGATCATAGTCGGGGTGATCGTGGGTTCTGGCATCTTCGTGACTCCAAGTTTGGTCCTGGAATATGCTGGCTCAAAAGGCATGGCGCTGATCGTATGGGTGCTCTCTGGAATATTGTCAATGATCGGAGCCCTGTGCTATGCAGAATTAGGTAAGTTGTAAAAATGTATAACAAACTTCCATCAATATAATTAATTAGAGTTCTGTACTAGAAAACGGGACTCAATATGAATATGACTAAGCTTCCGCTGGCCGTTCCTCTGCGTTCTTTAGAAACGTTATATAGGTTGAAATTTTCACAGAATATGAATTAGTACAGTGGATTTTTTCTCCGTGGGGTGTCGATTTAGAATAGCACCCTCCCGCCCATAATCTTCCTGCGGGTGTCGTAGGAGGCGGCTAAAGGAAAAATACCAGAAGGTGGGAAACAGATTCTTCTGTAGAGCTCCAATCTTGCACTGCAATCCCCAAGATGCCTGCCAAATTTGGGGCGCTTGTATTGACATTACAAAAGTTAAAAAAAATAGAAAGGGTCTCCATAAAATTTTACGTATTTTTTATTTGTTTTGCTCCATATATTAACCAATAATGGAATCTGGCCTAAAAAAATGTGTTGGTACGGAACCCCCGGCGTGCGAATCCTAATTACTCGCTTTATGCCGGTTTTTATTATAGTATTGTGTTACTAATAATTGGGTATATTTCGTTTTGGGGCAGTACAGCCCAATTTGATCTGCGCTGGAACTGCTGTAAAATTAACTATGTTTAGCATCAGGTATTTTCGATAATGATAACTTATGTATAGTTACATAACCACTACTTACCTATGAAACAATTTAGCGACACACTTACCTGCCTACCTACATGAATGTATACCAGAAACCTATTAGATACTGATAAGTCTTAATGAAAATGTAGCGCTTATTTTCTTTTTATGGCTATTTGTGTTGATAATGTGCATTTTTAGTACTATTGTAATGTTCTGGCCATTTGCTGGCTAAGTTTTTAGTAGCGCTTTTTCCGATCAATCACTGAATCGTATCGTTGCCGTATGCAGAGCATGACATGAATATTTTTGCTAGACAAACCTAATGTAGGTTTAAGGACATTATTAACTAACCCCTTTGATTTGTATTACTATATTTTGATGAATAAATAAATAAATAAATTTAACGTTATTGTTGGTGACAGATGCTTACTTGAGTGCTAGCCAGGCATGGATCTATGAAATCTATATATCTATATAGTATTCTTCCTCCCCTTATCCTAGGATAGGATGAGGTAGACAAAAAATATTTCTCTTAATTCGGTTCTGGTGTTCATCATCGCACTGCTCATATCTTCCGCACGTATTGACAGCTTCTTGCAGGACGTCTTTGGCCTACCTACCGTCTCCCCCACGTTCATATTCAATCCTCTTATTTTGATCGGTATACAAAAATATATAGGTAAGTACCTATATGTTTTTCTATAGCCAAGCGATTATTAGGCATATCCGCGATATTGTCATGCAGTTTTCGGAACAGAGTCATTGGTAATGTTTGTTTCTTATCAACCAATGAGAGGTATGTATGAATAATTAAAGAAAGAAAAACGTAACCTTAAATCATTATTCAAAAAAGGTAATAATATCATACTATACCACCTTTCGAGAGCCTTTTTTTTATGCATGATAGTTTAGCCTTTGACCACTATCTCACCTGATGGTAAGTGATGATGTGGTCGATTATGTTGTTCAGGCGAACCTAGAAGTACTGGCTCTCAAGAACAGCTGCCGGAACACACCGTTAGGTCCTTGGCGACAGATTTTCTACTTGACGGTGGTAGCTAGCCAGACGGGTATTCGCAAAATGCCCTACCACCATGCTATAACGACTGTCATCCTAAAACAACAACCGGGACCGACGGCTTAACGTGCCCTCCGAAGCACGGAAACGCTCAGTAGTAATGTCACTAGCGGTCACCCAACTCAAGACCGCGGGCGACGTTGCTTAACTTTGCTGATCGGTTAAGAACAGGGCTCAGTTTTCCATTGCCTGACGTCGGGTTGAGGGTTGATATTTTTTTCACAGAAAGGTTACATTATTATAAGCACACACACAAAGTTTCAAAATCAGAAAATGCGTAGTTTTTGAGAAAAAAAATATTGAAAATGAATTATTTTGCAATATTAATGCTAATCCATAGGGATTGACAAATCTGTGGTAGCATAGATTATATAGAATTCTCGCCAATGAACGTTTCGTTTTACGAACGGTTAAAGGCGTATTCCACTTGACGCTAATTTCGATATTGTCGATAATTTTGCGTCTATATGGTTCCACATTTAATATGAACCATAGATACAAAATGTGGTAAAAATAATCGAAAATAACGGCGATAATAATTGGCGTCAAGTGGAATACGTTCGGTAACGTTTTATATTAAAAAAACAGGTTAGGTTAGGTTGAAACTGCGACAACACAACGCGCGAGCCGAGCGAGCGTAGCGAGCGTGCCGCGGCAGCGGCCGGCGAAGCGCTAAAAAATCTGTTACACATCCAACAAAACAATAAATTTGATCAGTGAAGTGTTACAAAAAGTGAGGTGATGATTTTACAAATATATGCATAACTCGAAAACTATGCATTACCTTGTAATAAAAGTGGTGGGAAAGGGAAGGAATGACCCTCCCCTTCCACTGCCCTCCTTAATGGCAATCGATTTTAAAATTATTATTTTAATTTTAGTCCAGAAAATGAGGAAAATTTAAAATAAGTAAAAAAGGGGGGGGGATGCGGGACTTTTCCTTTGAAGAGGGGGGAGTGGTACCCCTCCCCCCCTCTCCCCACCCCCTCTACCCCCTGGATTCGACGGACGTCAATGGAAAGTCGTACCCACTATCTTTATAAATTATGGCTTATGTGTTATTCTGATGTATAAGCAATATTATTTTTAAGTTTCATTAAAATCATTCAGTAATTTTTGCATTTAATAATAACAAACATCCATACATACAAACTTTCGTGTTTATTATTAGTCAGGATATCATGAACATTTTATATTTATGTGAATACAAAAAATGAAATCTTTAGTAACTAAGTATCTACCTTCCTGTTTGCAATGTTCATGCGAAGGGGGACTTGGCGTGCATAATGATCAGCATTGTGTAAAATAAATAGGTCAAGGCAAGGTGGTCTACTTTACACAACGAAAAGAGGTACGATACTATTATCCCCCAGATTAACTACTCATATATAGAACGAAGTTCCTGTTCAAATCCAGACAATCAGGTCTAAAGCGAGAGCTTTATAAATTATTGCAATCGCAAGTATGCCAACCTATGTAGAACTGTAGCTTTCTATTTGGGGATCTACCGATATATAATGAAACTAAGTAAATTTACTCCAATTATCAAGCCTAGGCTAAATGAAATCCTATCAAAAATATACCATTTTCACGACGAAGATCCTCTCCGGCAGCGGGTATATAGACCAGTGAGTACTTCTTACTGGTACATTATGAAGCAATGACGGCCGAGCGGTAATAGCTATGGACTGCCGTGCCGCAGGTCCATGGTCGATCCCCACCGCCAGCTTGAGTCACCGCATCTTGGAAGGATATTTTGCGAATGCTCACCTGGCTAGCTAGAAAATCGGTCACCAAGCACCTAACAGTGAGTTCCTGCAGCAGTCCTTCAGAGACAGTAAAATTACAGGCACATCAGACTTAACAACTGTATGTCTCAGTGTGACTGGTGCAGTGCAATTCGTTGTTGACGAAATGCAACTGCTATAGGCAGAGGTAAGTCCACTTAACATCAGGTGGTACCCGGGCTACTTCCGTCATAATAACATACAAAAAAATTGAAAGTTGCAGTTAAGTCATATCGTTAGCTAGCTAGAGGTACCCTATAGTAAGTACATGAACTAAAGTAGTTTTTACTTTGGAAAACTTGTATAAATCTCGGCCCCAACATGCTTAGCCCGCTTCTACTTCTGAATACAAGACGCAAAACTGTTTTCACTCCAACAGTCAGTTTTAGCATGTGTATTTTTTTCCCATAATCCAAAATGGGTTCTTTACAATAATTACAATATATGCTAACAAAAACAAACCTAAAGTTACCAGTTCTTTATAACAAATCATCAGAGAGATCAATCTCAATCTCATCAGGCAAACAGTCACTCTAAAGGAGATCTAAAGGAGATGAGATTTTGAAGAGCTCGTAGCGTAGCTTGACCAACAAATTTAGCAGTACAACTTAATATTTTTAATTTTTTAATGACGCATCGCATGTTCCGCGGATTACATTAATAAATTACAACGAGAGGAAAATTATAAAATACCACACATTAATATAATTTTTCCTCTCGTAATTTAGCAATAGAACTCTGTGAACGAGTTCCGGTTTACCCTTCAAACCGGAACTCGTTCACAGAGTTCTATTGCTGGGGGCTATTATGGGCGCTGGTAAAATTGCAGGCACTTCAGACTTTACTTAGTGTCACATGGTGATGGGCGACTCCTAAAGAAATGCATCTTTGATTTGCAGCCTCGTGTTGTTCCGTCACAATTCTATACCTACATAAAAAAAATACAAAAAATGGAACCGACTTCAACACTCAAATGTATGAAATAACTTGTTGAGGTTGGCACGGCTGGCTTACATCGCAAATTTCCACAGCATAATACCGTATGGTGTATTGTAGCGGGGAGCCCACTTTGTCTTAAAAAGAACGGGCATTTCGTGCCATCTATATGGAATGGATTGTAAATAAATCCCTGAAAACGTTATTTAAAGAAATCAACATATATTACTTTACTAATTCTTTATACCTATCCTTGAAAATATATTTAATGCTCGAAAAAATATACATAAATTTAATACAATAACCACGATTACAACACTACGCATAAAGATAAAAAATCGGTGCTTCTTAGGCAATTTTGAATATATTATAATAAAATTCCTAAAGATATTACAGTTCTCACAGAAAAAGTTCAAGACGCATTTATAAAAAAAAATTGAAAAAAAACGTATTATACAATTGGTGATTATTTAAAAGACAAAAATGCTTCAGACATTCCAATTCTGCAAAGTCACCGTCAGGTCATTAGGTATATGTAATGTAAACAAATAATTTAATAATTTTGTAAAACATTTATGTAAAAAAATAAAGCAGTAAAAGGGTAAAGACATACAAATAACCCCAAAATTAATTTCTTGCCCGGTCCTAACTATGAAACATTTTATGGTACAATTTTGTAACTAATTGTTATTCATAAGACCGTCGTAGACGCCAAAATTTAATAAATGACTTACGTTGGACATAATATACCATTTTCCTTATATTATTACCATTATCCTCTTGTCACGTACTTATATTGTGGGGTCGGTACATGTTTATTCTAACAAGAACAAAAGCTATCTAAATGCAAGAAAATAAAACTATATGGCTGCCTGAACCATTCCTCCATGGGAATACTTTTGATGGTAGTTTCTTTCGGTTTTTGGGATATACGGGCTCACTCGTACTCGGCTGCGCATATTCATTTATGATAGCTAAAGTTAAAATATCATACCGCTCGCCCAAGGGCTGATGACACAAGTTGATTTAGCGCGGAGCAGTCGTTGAGACGTCATCTGCAAACGTGTTTATCTCCACATCTTTAATATTATTAGGGAGATCTTTGATAACTGTGGAAAATATAGAGTTGGAAAGGTTGCTGACCCCGAGGTCTGAAACCCCTTCAAAATCCACCAATAACATCTTTGGCACCTAGGCGATATGCTGGCCTAAAAAAGCACATGTAATACAAGTATAAATTAATAAAGAATGAAAAACACGACTTATTTAATTTCGTTAAGCGTTTTATTGTTCTATTGAAATGAAAACTGCAAGTTATATATATTTATGGAATGTTACTGAAAGCCCTTCATTTTGATACCACACTCGAGGGTTATGGGAGAAAAAACAAATTATTTACCATATTATGTCTAAAATTCTCCCGTTTGTTTTTTTTTTCACTTTTTATTTACATAGTGTCACCAGCGCTATCAAGACGAATCTAATGATATATTATAGAAGAAAATTGGTTAAGCCGTTTAGAAGTTATGGTGGAATAAAGAAATTCACAAACATACATACGTACATGAACTCTGAAAACATAACACATCTTTCTTTGGGCAGTTGTGTAAAAATGATTCCCTAACAAACGTTCATTTACCAAAAATACGTAGAAATATATAAACAACTAAATGAGATGAGATAACCAATATCAGTATAACCTAGGTGATGAACTGCGAATTGCGATAACAAATATGAAACACAGTATATCTATACTAAGCTTCTGATAAACATAGCAATTAACTACTTCTGAACATTATTGGGACATATGTACCTTCAATGAATTATGGCTTAAAGCAGCAGATCAGATATTAGACTAGGTAACTAAAGCCATGTTGATGAGTATTTTACATGGTAAACACTGATAAATTGATAAAGAGTTGACGTATCACACCATCGTCAATAGTTCTACATTGTCCTATGACTGTATCGAACTGTCCCTGACATTACGACTTTTTGTACAGTGCTGCACAGAACATCCTTAAGGTGCGTACAAGGAAATGGGACCCTTTTACTAAGCTGTCCATCCATACATCAGAACTGCATGCCTGTCCAATACAGTCAGCCTACAGTAATCTCACTTGCTACAGTGTCGTTCAAACTTCAAGCACAGGCCACAGCACAGTAGGGAGTGTTTGCACTACTGCTTTGAGGTGAAATATATCTTACGCTGTGCTGATACTCACTAAGACGCACTTTTGGAGGATGGAGGTGCGCGCCTTCGTGATTGAACAGGTTTGTACCGCACCTAATTAAATACTGTAGGTGCGTGTTCCAAGTACAAATCAAACATGCATAAAAGTTTTTTTTTATAGTTGTTGATATGCTCCTTTCAGCGGTGTCACACTTCTTTCTGAAATTAAGTGCCCGGAAAGAAAATAAAATAGTTATTCAGAGCGCTAGTCCATTAAAATAATATAGCCGTTAACAATAAACGCACGGATGTTAAAAAACTGGTATCTCTGTTTCAAAAGTAGGTATATGTAAAGTAGATATTTATAGATCGATCACAAAATTACTAAAACTCACATTCCAATGAGCGTTAACCTACATTTGAGAATACACAAGCGATTACGTCAATTTAGGATGTTCAGATATGATGTAAGTAATTATACTTTTGATTTCGTTTAACACCTGTTTCTATATGGCAAGTATGGCCACCTAACGCGGGTGTATTTGTAACATCGTTTCGCATAAATATTGGTTATTATATTCTACCTGATCAGCCTTGACTTTTATAGAATTTGCTTTTTATTACTTGGACGAGAAACGAAAGCTGCATTGCTTATCAGCTAATCCAAGTCTCAAGTCTGAGGAGAGGGCCTGAAAAATTTGGTTAAGAATCCTTGGGGGCGTTTGTATACTGTCTTGAGCACCGAATCCAGATAAGATCCAAGGCTAGGTCCTTAGCATCGCCCTAAAGCAGATGGGCGAACAGCTTCGAGAACTTTTGATGGGTGCTTCATGTCGTGGCGGTTCCCGAAGCTGTGAAAAGAGGGTCGGTTGTGTCTGTTGAAGAAGGAGGGTTGAACCATCGACACGTCTTCCGCATACCCGCCATTCGTCCTGCTGGATGATTCGTGGAAAGAGTGGTAGCTTCCCGTCTCATCTGGCACCTGGAGGTAACTAAAGCTGCAGTTGTTGGAGGCTACGGGTTCAGAGCAGAGTGATCTAAAATAGACGCCCTGCTCTGGCTCAAGGGGTGGACGCAAGTTGTAGTAAGGCGAGGGAAAAACGCGTTGATTGTCTCGCATAACATAGCCAATACCTTCAACAGCCTTCCGCACGGAACCATACAGGAGCCGCTTCTTTTTGGCCGCGGCTGGCTTGGGAAGGTGCTGCCCAACGGGGATGGCCCGAAAGCCGATTATTCCCGTTTATACTACAGGGCGATTTAGAGTATGGCCCTGTACGGGGCACCATTTGAGGAACATTTCGCAGCGTCCGCAGGTTTTTACTTTCTAGACTATCTAGACCATACACGTGATCCCTGGGTGATGCTAAATGAATGAAAACTTTAGGTTAGGCTTCGGCCATCAGAAAAAGCCATGTCACCTAACTGCCTAGCCGCGTTCATCTGATGAAGCCATTTCTAAGGACGGGTCGAAACGGTTGCGTTATGGGGCATGTACGTGTAGAATGATTGGGCCTAAAAATGTCAAGGCAAGTGTGAATAGAACAGTTGGAGTGGAGCAGATCTCGGGGAAAGCATTCGTCAGACTTGATTGGGGACGCTTTTTGTTTCCGTTAAGTACCCTTAAAGGACGGGTGTGTGTGATATTTTCATCAAAATTAAAATAAAACTTACTATATTTTGGTAACTGCTTCTGTGCCTGCGTTGTCCCACATCTGACACTGCGGTGGTGCCCACCAAGACGGACTCTTGCTGAAAATATCTCTACAACCTTGTATCTGGTTTACATATCGAAATTATTGATGATACTAAAACCGGCCAAGTTCGAGTTTGACATGCACACCGAGGGTTCCGTACCAACTACCTACGCAATATTACTTACCTATGAAAAATTTATTACTTTTCACACAGTTCGAGATCCTTGGCGGGATTCTGATCCGCACTTTGTCCGGTTTTATTATTTGGATGCCGACTGACAGGACCTTGTATGTTTTACCATTTTTAAGATAGAGTAAAAACTAAAAACGCTCAAAAACACGTTTCTTGTACGGGACTCCCTTTTAAACTTTTTGCTGTATTATATTTGTTGGCAATCTGCCCTACCGAGTCTGCGAAAGTTTCAGCATTCAACCTAAGCTTTCTTTTAAAGGTTGGACAAACGGACAGGCGGACAGCAATTTAGTAAATGGGGCCCGTTTTCTGATACCTACCCTAAAAAACAAAAATAATTAATATATTATCAGTGTTAGAAGTTAGAACCATCTATGTACTTATTTTAACAAGAATACATTAATTAAAATTTAAAAAACCCGACTGCAAATTATTCATTTTTGTTAAGCGTTTTGTCGTTCCATTTAAATTAAAACTGCAAGTAATAATTATTTATGGAATCGTCACTTCAAGCCCTTTTACTTGAGGGGTTTGAGATAAAAATAATCTTTTTTTACTCACAATATTGCGTCTAAAATACTTGAATTTGTTTATTTTTTACTTATTAATGCACCTTATCAAGACGTAGCTAATGATTATATTATACATCGGTTGAGCTGTTTAGAAGTTATGGTGGAGTATAGAAACTCACAAACATAGATACATGTACCCTGAAAACATAACACTCCTTTTTGACAGTCGTGTAAAAAAATGCCTAAATGCGAATCAGGCCTCGCTCTTTTAAGGTTCCTCATTGCAACGGTCCGTAAATTAAAATGTTTATTGGATTTGATCACCGCAACAAAACAAGCTTAGCAATTATTGGCGGTTTCAGTATTTGTTGGTTGAAGAGAGATTCTTATTTTAGTTTCTATATACCCCTAGTACATAACAAAAATGTTAAATTGCCAACTGTGAAGGCCCCCATTTAATTAAAATAAAAAATAAAAACGACTGTATACAGTACCTACCTAAGTTCTAGACGTTGACACTCCATATGCTAGGGTGCAAAAAATGTTTTTTTTTCGCTACTTTCTCTTACATTGCCCCATGAAAATAATTTTATCGAATTTTGTACAATCTTTGAGTCAACGCTTTATATATAAATATTTTTTATATATAGAACTGATTTCAACACTCAAATGTGTTGAAGTAGGTACTATGATGGTTCAAAAGTACCTATTATCACAATATTGTGCGCATGGTACTGATACGTCAAGTTATTTCACACATTTGAGTGCTGAAAAAAGAAGGTTCAATTTTTTGCTAAAAAAACTTTTTTCAACCTTGCTACTTATGGGATCGATTGTCATTGACTATATTATCAAGATAGAAAAATACTTTTCGGTTATTGGAGTGTAACTCAAAAACGGCTTGACCGATTTTGATGTAATTTAAATGGGATCATACGGCAAGCATCAGCTTTCAAATAAAAAAAAGAATTATCAAATTATTAAAAAATATATAAATATTTCTCCCAGTCAAAAGTTCTGAGATAACAAACATAAAAAAAAACCTACGAAATGAGTACCTACCTCCTCCTTTTTTTGAAGTCGGTAAATATCGAAATATCAGGTGTGTAACTCATTCCGTTTACGAGCCAGAGACCTGTCATCTACTCGGACGAACAGAAAGACAGCAGTTTCAATAGGGCTCCATTTTCCCCTTTGGGTTCGAAACCCTTAAATTACACTCTTAGTGATGCATGCTTCTTACAGGATCAATTTTGTAACTCGGCCTTGACAGTCATCAGCAATATTTGCTATAAAAAATCATCCAAACATTCATATATAAAAAAAAGGTTCGAACTGTTATTGTCATGGTGTGCACCGTTGACAAAATGCCAGCCCAATTATTTCTTGCCATAATCCCCACGCTTGGCAGGCATCTTGGCAGTGTAAGATAACAGTTCTTCAGAAGGCGCTGCTACCCACCTTCTGGTATTTGTCCCGTAGTCACTTCCTAGAATCCCACAGGAAGAGACTTTTATTCTGTGACCGAAGTTTTTAAAGATCTAGCGTATTGGCCGCTATGGTAGAACCTAATGATGAGATCGAAGATGTCAGCAGCCAAATCTCTACTATTAGAACTGTCTCTCAAAGACAGCTGGCGGAACATACATGTGCTTGGTAACTTTACTACTTGAGTATGGTAGCAGGATAGACGAGCATTCGAAATGACCTACCATACGATGTGAAGCTTAAGACCGCTGCATAACTTCAAGTCAAGAGCTTTGTACAAAACTTCTCATTTTCAGGTACAATGATTCCGAAGTCAGGAGGTGACTACGCCTACATTGGGGAAGCTTTCGGCAGCCTGCTCGCGTTCCTGTACCTCTGGGTGGCTCTATTCATTCTGGTGCCGACTGGAAATGCCATAACTGCTCTCACCTTCGCCCAGAACATCCTAAAACCACTGTGGCCGGAATGCGAACCGCCTGATGCAGCGGTCAGCCTTATTGCAGCTAATATCACTTGTAAGTTTTTGCAAATGTATAAAATACCAGCTGTGTGTGTTGAGTTAACAAACACATAAAAGCTTTGCAACATTTATTTTATTACTTGTAGTGCTTGTAAGAACTAACTATTAAGAAATGTGCTTTATTTGCGATTCGCTTTATTATCTATGTCTTTCGGAAAACTTCCACCCAAGTTGGTGTACGCTGAAAAAGAGCGCAGCACACATTTGTACTTATCGTGAGCGCTGCATAATGCTGAGCATTCTCCGTTTGCATTATATTTGAAACTTGTTTAACAATTCTCAAACTTTGTTATATTTTTTTGCTGTGTATAGGTACAGGCAACTTTTTTTTTTAATCTGTCGGATTAAGATAGAAAGTACCTACATAGTATATATGCAATCCAACCGTACGGTGTTTTTAAAGGTGGATGTCATACAACTTGGTAGATAGAGGCAGCTATTTGACTGAGCACAAAAAAGTCTTGAGTCAAAATTCCGGATTTATACCCTTTTCTTTGGCAACACCACGCCAAACAGTCTAAATTAACCTACCACGATAACGTATAATCATCAGCCGTAGGCTATCAACAGGGTGATCCTCTTAGTCCAGCTTTCTTTGTCCATCCACTCAATAATTAAACGTCTCAATACACAATCAAAACTCAACGTTCGGTATTTGGATGACGGAAGCTTAGGAGGCGATAAGTGTTTATATGGGGTAACTTGCAAGTACTCTTATTGGCTTAAATTTATTACTTTTTGTTTGCTACACTTGCCCGGATACAGTTTCGTTTATATTGAAAATCTTATTAATGAAATCAAGAACAATTAAAAAAAACAAATTCCCCGTCACCATTGCCTCGCTTGGTCTTGATGTGCAGTTGAAAATTGCCGCCACTACATTACTTTACAAAAGGCAAAAACGTGAATTTTCTGGTACCTACGTAGTAAATCAACTTTTTATGTAACCTACTTTTGATAAAAGCTATGAACTTGGAGGACATCCCAAAACAGGTATTTATTTTAAACTCCTAATATATATGACCATAGATGTTTCGTACCTACGTATCATTATTATCAATGCAGAGACTTGAGAGGAAGTAAAACCTGATGAAGTTGGAAAGACGCCTTTCTTCATATACTGGTTTTTAATCTAAATTCTCAGAAAACTTTACCTCTTGTCCATTGCATTTTCATATATACTTATTTAAATGGTACTTTTGAGGACATAAATACTATGCTATCCAGTTTACCGGTTCCTTCAATGTAATTACCTATGTTCGGTGCTCTTGCACGGTTGTTGTCGAAATCATTATTCAATACTTATGGTTCTGGGAATGCAGTCGGAATAATCGCTTCCACATTTTCATCAAAAAGTTAGGAGCATAATTTTAAATTTTATCCCTACCACAGGTACTTGAAATGCCTGTAACATTTTAATAAGAACCAATAACGTTATAAATAATCACCAATCTGTTGTTACATTGTAAAATTAAGATGTGGTCACACAGCAGGCAACAAAATTAGTTGGCCTTACAGTAGTATTAGTAGTTAGTCGACCCCATAAACAAGAAAGAGAGCAGGAAATGTATGATGATGCTTACTGTATGGTTCAACGAGTGTCAGTGAACCTGAACTGTCATATTAACCAGTGCAAACAAAAACGGCATCAATTACGTGTCGTCGTTACGAGGACATCGGCAAATGTACCGGTAGACCTCATCCTCACGAGGGCCCTTCCGACCCTTGTGCGAGGACTATAATAATGGTCACATATGTCGCCATCTATCATGGCTGAGCGTACTTAGAGAGGCTGACGAGTGACGACCATTAGGGCAACAGTGTCCGCGTCTGTGGCTGTACTCAGACTGTTTAGAGGGGCAGAACACAGCCAGAAATAAGCCTTAAAGAATTTACGTGTCGCAAACTGGAATGCCCAAATACAAGTTTATGATCATTTGCAATAATTGGTTTTCTGTGATTGTTATTTACGGTAACATTTATTGCATTTATGCTGTCTCGAAGGTGTAGTAGCTGAGTTGAGAGCTAGGTAAGTTCAAATCTGTAGGTTTAAATATAAGTTAGTTTCGTCAACGAAACCGTATTATTAAGTCTACATTCTTCACGTAAGGATGTTCGCCCGTCCGAAAGTCCGGACCTTTGAATACCTGTATCATTTGAACCGTAATATTAGCTGGTTGAAAACTCTTTATTAGGGTTCCATGGCATACAAATGTAAAATGAAGTCCCTGTAATATTGTCACCCTGCTAGCTGTCTCTCCGTCAAATCCTCACATCACGGGGGTCTCGCTCGTCAACGAAACTAATTATTTTGATGATCACTGGTCCTGTAACAATTTTCAAATACATACGAGGAATATTTCAAAATAACTGTATCCTTGCAAATACATTTTTGATATATGATCATCCTATACTAGTTTATTTATATATGATTTAGTAAAATATGTCCCATATGTTTACCGCAGCTTAATAATATAACAGACACCTTACCGTAAATGTAATTAGCTGGTTTTATGAATTTATGGACTGTTCATACGCTGCTGTTTGATTTCGTTCGATGGAAAACCTGACCCAAACTTAGCCGGTATTTTATAACAGAAATACTCAGCTACAGTCCGCATAGTGGAGCTGTGCCCGATGGATAGCGATATGCTTGCGCCCTATCACAAGGTATTCTGAGTCCACGTCTTTACAACCGTGTGGTAGGTATGTCACCGTCGTTGCTGATTGCGCGTGACAAGATAATGAGAGCTTCCTCCCGTATGGGTTGGCACACACTCTTACGTACAGAATTAACTTGGTTAACGGTTGCGTACGGAGCAAAGTTGCAATAGCATAGTTGCAATAGCAAGTTCATTAAAAGCCCGCATCCGATTGAACTGTTAGAATTCCTGCTATGAATAATTTTAGGTGTTAAAGTATGAAATTGCCAATTTGTACTCAAAAATTGAATTAGTTTTTTTTTTAATTTCATATAATTTAATCAAAATAATTACCATTATTATCTATACATTGCTGCCATCTAATAGGAACGTCATTTGCGCTATCTATATTGCGTTATCGCAAAGTGTTCTATAATTCTGCTGATCTAGAATCGACAAACTGTGCGAAAGCATTTTGTACTGCTGAAAATTTTCTATCACGTAGAAAATTGTCCTTAATCATGGATCAATTAGAAAAAAACGAATGGTTTCTAATTGCAGTTCCTGTAGAGTTAAAACGGTTTCTCGTGCTGTATGAGGTCTCGCGTTATCATGGAGCAATAATGGTGAAGATCGATTCATGAGTCGGGGCTGTTTCACTGCTAGTTTTGCTATCTTTGTTCGAAGTTCGGCACATAATCCTTCTTTCTTGTCTAAGCTGAATAAAAAAAAACTAATAAAAGTCGTTAATCGAATGTTGCACATTTTTCTCCTGAACCTCAAAGGTACCATGTGAAAAAAGTTTCAATCAAAAATCTCAAAGCATGAAGGTTCTATGTCAATTCGAAGTACCTATTACAATAAAACGACAATTTCATACTTTAAAACATATTACTTATTCATGACCGCAGAAAAACCAGCTTGTTAAATCATAAAGGGAAATTATCTGGAATATGCGTGTTTTAAGAATTCTAATTCACTTAGGTGCCTAAGTACTTACTCACACCAGATGGGTCGAGAAAACGTAATTTTCTCCATCCTCTCGTTTCTTTTCCATAATTATAGGTGATTTCCGTTGGACGTATAATTATACTCGAGTATTTTTTAACATAAAGCTATCCATAGACATTAATTTAGCGATGTGTATTTTTCCAGGCTTTCTGACAGTGATCAACTGCTACAACGTGAAATGGGTGACGCGAGTACAAGACTCGTTTACCGCGGCAAAGATACTAGCCCTCCTATTGACTTTCTCCGCAAGCGTGTGGTACTTATGCTCTGGGAACACGGAGAACCTCCCAAACATGATGGAAGGGACCAAGACGAGTCCCGGAAGCCTTGCGATTGCATTCTACACTGGTCTATTCTCATACTCAGGATGGAACTATTTGAATTTCGTCACAGAAGAATTGAAGGATCCGTACAAGTGAGTACTTTGACTTCGTTTGTTTGACTTAACATTTATGGTATGGTAATAAAGCTAATATATGTCTACTACCGTAAATACAAAAAAAATTAACATAACAAATGTTGACGTAAACTCAAATAATATCATTGAAAATATAAATACTAGTTATTCCCCGATTTAGGTTAGTAATTTGAATAGCTAAATAGTTATAAGATAATAATGAATAGATTCAGGCGTTACTTTGCGGAAATCCATTTTTAATAATAACAAATATTTTTAAAGTATTTTAAGAAAACATTTCATTAATTATTTAATAAAATACTTAAAAAATCTTTATAAAAATGATATATATCTAGTGACAATTCCGCCTAATTTCCTATTAAACCGACGTGACGTCACAAACGCCACGCAGCCAAACCGGAAGAGTATTCGACGCGTTTCGGTTCTCAACGAAGCACCCTCAGGAGGTCTTGACTCTACGAGCGCACGATCGAGACCGAGCTCGGTCTCGATCGTGCGAATACTCTTCCGGTTTGGCTGCGTGGCGTTTGTGACGTCACGTCGGCTTAATAGGAAATTAGGCGGAATTGTCACTAGATACTAGATATATATATCATTTTTATAAAGATTTTTTAAGTGTTTTATTAAATAATTAATTAAATGTTTTCTTAAAATTCTTTAAAAATATTTGTTATTACTATAAGATAATATTAACATGTTGCATGTAGAATTTAAAGTACATCTAAATATGTACCTAATAAAACCACTGGAGCCCAAGCGGTGCTGGTAATACTCAAGATGTCGGTCTTCCTTTTCAAATTCAGATGTTTTTATATATTTTCATTAGTTTTTAATCTTACGATCTTGATCTTATAAACAAGCATTACAACGTGTATAAATTAATTAAAAAAGTTAATAATCCAACTGCAAATATTTATTTTTATTAAACGTTTAATGTTCCATTGAAATGAAAACAGCAAGTCATTTATATTTATGGAATCTTTTTTTAAAGCCCTTCATTTTGATATCCAACTCGGTGGGTTTGGAAGAAAAAATAATTATCTCACAGTATGGCGTCTAAAGTCAGCCACTTTATTTTTATTTTATGTACCTTACGATATCCCAAATAGTTAAGCCGTTTAGAAGTTATAGTGGAATAGAGAAACTCACAAACATACATTCCTACATACATGAACCGTGCAAAACAAAACAATCCTTTTATTGGCAGTAGTGTAAAAATCCTGCTTCAAATAAAAACAACTAATATTCTACGAACAATATCACATCTTGATCTTAGAGTAAAGCCGGACATACGTGGGAGGTTCCACTGATCTAATTCTGGGCTCAAGTCAGTTATTGAGTGAACTGGGTACTTAGTTCTGAGCTAACACTCCTAATATCCAGGGCTTACTTTACTTACTTTAACAACCGACCTGTCCACTGCTGAACACAGCCTCCCCTATTAAGGGGGTATTTGCCATAATCCCTACGCTTGGCAGGTGCCTTGGGGATCGCAATGTAAGATGGCAGTTCTTTAGAAGGTGCTGCTGCCCACCTTCCAATATTTTTCCCTTAGTCGCCTCTTACGACACATACGGGATGATATGGGGAGGTGCAACACTAACCCGGCACTCCACGGAAAAATCCAGGTCCAGGGAAAATCCAGGGCTAGGGTCAATTAAATTTAAACATTATTTGTGTTATATAGTTTAATCATTATTACTCGACTGACCAAAAAAGGAGTGTAATGTTTTCAAGGTTCATGTATGTACCTATGTATGTTTGTGAGTTTCCGATTTTAGAACCGATTTTAATGTATAGTTTATCGTTAGATTCGTCTTGATAGCGCAGGTGACGTAAAGAGTTAAAAAAACCGGCCAAGTGCGAGTGGGACTCACGCACGAAGGGTTCCGTACCATTATCTGGAACCTAATCTTGCCAGTTACTGACACTTTTCGCAGTGTCCGATTGAGTTGGGTATGTACGGCGAAAACCTCTTTTATTGTATGGGAGCCCTGAATTATTTATTTTATTCTAATAAATTATATTTAAAGAGAACATTAAACTAAATATTCTGTGAATAGTTAAAGCGTCTACCGGTCACCGTTATCGAGCAAGAAACGGTAAAAAAATCAAGTTTGTTGTATGGGAGCCCCCCTTAATTATTTATTTTATTTATTGTATCTGTTGTTATAGCGGCAATAGAAATACATCATCTGTGAAAATTTCAACTGTCTATATAGCTGTCACCGTTCTTCAGATACAGCCTGGTGACAGACGGACGGACGGACGGACAGAGAGTGAAGTCTCAGTAATAGGGTACCGTTTTTACACTTTTGGATACGGAACCCTAAAAACTGGAGGAACGCCATATAGTCATATTTTTTTTTATCTCCCAAACCCATCGAATGAGGTTTGAAAATGAAGGGCGATTCTTTAAATATATATACCTAACAAGTAGTTACTTTTAATTTCAAATGAACGTAAAACGCATTTTGCATTGAGGTTTTTCAACTTTTTTTACTACTAATATAACTTCATATTTAATCATTATTTAACCATTATATTTCCGATATAATATAATCATCATTGAGTAAGACCGCTATTTCAATATTTTTGCCATAGGTATCTACGATACTAAACATACCAATGCATACGAAGAAACATCCAAGTAATTTCTTTTTGACAGCGGTTTACAATAAGTTGTAATTAATATTCCTTTTCAATAAGGATGGGCTGACATCAAACCTACAGCAGGAGGCATCATGGTGCACCAGTACCAGGTGCCTCCTGGTCGAGGATTAAAACGGACGGACGGAGGAACGGACTAGTTCTAGTGGCCGGAATACACTGTTAGGTGCTTGGCGACAGATTTTCTACTTGAGGGTGGTAGCTAGCCATGCGAGCATTCGTATAATATATTTTAATACTCTTTGAATTGATAGTATTAATTATTATACATACATACACAAAATCACGCCTAATAATAACTAATATTTTTTAAATATTTTAAGAGAACATTAATTCAATCTATATATATAAGAATCAAAGTCCTGGCTCACTGACTGACAGACAACACACAGCCTAAACCGCTGGTCGCAGACTTGAAATTTGGAGGGTGTGTTTGTCTGTATGCGTAGGGGTGTACTAAGAAAGGATTTTTTGAAATTCAACCCCGAGAGGGTGAAAATGGGAGAAAACGTTTGTATGAAAGTTCTTTGTTTTTTAACTTACAGTTCTGAAAATTAGTATCCGGATAGATCATTCAAAATAAAAATGATATGTTCAAAATTTTTCCGACAGGGATGACTTAAGGCGGTGAAATTGGGGATGAAACTTTGTTTGGAAAGGTCATTGTTTTTGAAGTGTTAGTGATTAAAATTGGTATCTGGGTAAACTTTTAAAAACAAAAACATGCCCCAATATTATTTTTTACTAGGGTTGATTAGGAGTGAAAATGGGGAAGAAAGTTTATCAACCGAACGTAAACTGCTAGGGCTCAGCCTGTTCGCCCATCTATCATATTAATGTATATTTTGAACCGTAATGGGTAAACACTTAACCTTCAAACAATTAATATTTAATAAAAAAATAAAATATATATAACAATCGAAGTCCTGACTCACTTACTCACAGACAAAGCACAGCCTAAACCGCTGGTCGCAGAGACTTGAAATTAGGAGGGTGTATTTATCTGTATGCGTAGGGGTGTACTAAGAAAGGATTTTTTGAAATTCAACCCCTAAGGGGGTAAAAAGGGGTGAAAACGTTAGTATGAAAGTCCGATATTTTTTACTTACTGTTCTGAAAATTAGTATTCGGATAAATCATTCAAAATAAAAATGATATTTTCAACATTTTTTCGACAGGGATGAAATTGGGGATGAAACTTTGTATGGAAAGGTCATTGTTTTTGAAGTGATAGTGATGAAAATTGGTATCTGGATAGACCGTTTTAAAACAAAAACATGCCATAATAATATCTGCGATCCATAACGTGGTGCTCCACCACTGAGCTCGGACCGAGGTTGCGATGAGCGCAGCCACTTTCAATCCCTGTATCCCTCCCTAAAGGGCAATGGATGTCCGTAAAGAGATTGTCTGCCATGCAGGGGCTAATTGGCAAGAATTTGCGATATTCTCTTATGATGCTAACTGTAACGGAGATAATTTTACTACTGCGACTGAGTACTATATCGACATGTTACAACACTCGACAAGGGGCATTACTTTTGAACTGGTAGCTGCGGGACAGGTTTATAACTGTGTAATCGAAGTGTACCAGGATAGAAAACTTTATGGGAAATTGGTACTGAAGATTCACGGGGCCAATTTAAAAATTTTGAAAAGGATTAAAAAGTAACCTATTTGTATATGACACGTTTTACACGACGCCCAAAAAACGGCAAGAGTTCCTGAGAGATAGTCCACGCGGGTGAAGCCGCGGGTTTAAGCTAGTATTTTAATAAAAAACTTAAAAAAAAATAAAAAAATTATAGTGACAATTCCGCCTAATTTTCCTGTTAAGCCGACGTGACGTCACAAACACTACGCAGTCTTATGGCTTTAGTAATGATAGCAGTGGGCCACTAAATAATAATAACAAAAAAAACGGCCTTTGCGGTAACCTATGGAAACATGTAGATATTGTGCAATATCTTTTTAAGATATAAAACGAGCAAAGTTATTTTGATCTCGTTTATTATTACTTAGTACTAGGCAGTCATCAGATACTTATTCCTCGAGCAGTGCATTAAAATACACAGAGAGATTGCACGTAATAAATCTCAGTAAGCGCCAAACTAAACAATTTAGGTACCTGTCATACCTCAAGATATTCCACGAATGGATTCTCTAAAAAGAAACAAAATCTTGACAAATAACGTCTGCCGTGGTGTTCCGAGAAGTCGTGTGGAATTCAGAATCTTCAAAATATGATCTGTTGATCATTTCTCAGTCCTTATTTAGAATTGATGAGTTTGTTTTGTTAAAACAAGAGAAGAATTCTTTCTTGAAGGTTTCATGTGAACATGCACTGATATTATTAGTACATGCAAAAATTAGTTTGTTAGTCTGTATTCTTCAATAACTACAGAACGCATCACAGTGATTTTTTGTAGCCTGGCAGTAGTTTAATTCTGTGATTTTGTAGGAATTAGAAAACTCTTACTTATTTTTTTTGTTCATATTTTGAAGCGCTCGTAGCGAAGTTTACTAAGCTGTTCTCAACCGATCAGCAAAGTTAAGCAACGTCGCGCGTGGTCATGAGTTGGATGGGTGACCACTAGTGACACTACTACTGAGCGTTTCCGTGCTTCGGAGGGCACGTTAAGCCGTCGGTCCCGATTGTCGTCTTAGGATGGCAGTCGTTATAGCATGGTGGTAGGGCATTTTGCGAATGCCCGCCTGGCTAGCTACCACCCTCAAATAGAAAAGCTGTCGCCAAGCACCTAACGGTGTGTTCCGGCAGCAGTCCTTGAGAGCCAGTACTTCAAGGTTAGCCTGAACAACATCTTCGACCACATCATCACTTACCATCAGGTGAGATAGTGGTCAAAGGCTAACCTATCAGGTATAAAAAAATAAAAAATAAAAAAAAGTGTCGAAATAATGAATATTTCTGAGTAATTACGTAGCTCATTGGTGATATTCATATTTTTAATGATAATATTTTATAATTTTGAATGGGTATTGTTATAATGGCTACTATATTGTACGTCACGACTTTAGTAGATAAGCATTCGCAATTTTAAAACGATAATAAACAGTATTTTTTTCCATAATACTAAAATAGCTACTTACTATCAACTTAAGGCCATATTAAATATTTTAACAATGTGAAGATGGGAATAAATTTAATGCAAAGTAAATCACATTATGATAATACTTTAATTTTTCTACTTGGTCCTCTACTTTTGTCTCGATACATATACACGTACCTCTCAGAGGATGTTAGTGATCTACTCGTATACTATGCGTGGTGGTGATACCACGCCAATAGCCTTGAGGCACTGATACTATGGGCGAGAGCAGGATGCTTTCTTAGAATAATATGAATTTCAGCCGTCCGTGCTGCTTCAATGACGTTTTGGATCAGATTTTGAGTGTTCCGTACCCAAAGGGTAAAACGTGACCCTATTACTGAGAATTCGCTGTCCGTCCGTCTGTCACCAGGCTGTATCTTTAGAACGGTGATAGCTAGACAGTTGAAATGTGACACAGATGATGTATTTCTATTGCCGCTATAACAACAAATACTAAAAATAAAATAAAATAAATATTGAAGGGGGGCTCCTAAACAACAAACTTGATTTTTTTACCGTTTCTTGCTCGATACTAATAACGGTGACAGGTAGACGTTTTAACTAATCACAGAATATTTAGTTTTATGTTCTCTTTAAATATAATTATTAAAAATAAATAATTAAGAGGGCTTCCATACAATAACAGGGATTTTCGCCGTTTATTTTCTAAAAATAATAATAATGAAAACGAGATAATGGTACGGAACCCTTCGAGTCCAACTCGCACTTGGTCGGTTTTTTGAATATTACTTCGTATTCATTAAAGACAAATCAATATTTTTTTTAGACCGAATTATGTTATTTAGCTTTGTTGAGCAGTAAATAAATAAATTATCGTGCTTTTTTTTTTAGTCGTAGGCAATGGTTAATTCTACCACACGTTACAGTCGTGTTTGGATTCGCCATTGAAAATAATCAACGCAAAACATTATGATAAGAATGCGGAAAATACTCGTTTAAAATCCACAACATAACTGGTAGTCTCAACTCAATACTAAAATAACGATAACCTTTGCTGACACCTAAAATAAATTAAGTACATATCGTAAATACTATTTCGCCGGGCCCACAGCGAGCGGGGTCTAGAGTTACACTATTTATATACAAGTTAAAATGGTAAAAGTTACTCAAGACACGATTTTCATTCTATAGATGAAGAACAGCATGAAGTACTGTCTAAAATTAGAATTCTTAGTCAAGCAATCGTCACTTTTCCTTTACTGTATAAGCATTGAGAAATCGACAAATATTTACGATTTTCCTCAAATAGTGATTTTGCGGGTATTGCATCAGAAGTGAAGTTATTTTAACATTGGAAAGCATCAAAGCAGCTTAAGGTGGTAAAAATATATCGATAATGTATTAGGTACTAGAGATTGAAGTAACCGAGCCTAGAAGTAAAGAAATAAAATTTCGTTATGTAAGTACATCTATGACATGTTTAGCTATTCGGAAAATAGTTTAAATCCCAAAAGGATCGATCGGTGCTTCCGTGATTTAGGAATCGAATGTTTTTTTTTGTTATTTTAGTGTAGAGTTCTGCGGTATGCGATCACATTGAGGTACATATGCCGCCACAGATGGATGTAGTATGAATCTGTCTGTCAGACCGTGACGGTCAAAGACAGCGCACGATCTCTCGGATCTCTCGTTCCTTTCGAGTCGACCGCAATCATCAGTCGCAATGTCCGATTCCGATTATAAGAGAAAATGTCTAACTAGTAGGGAGATAGACCTTTACTCTATGACTTAAAGGATAAGATGTACCTAACTATAAAATCATGAGAAGAAGATAGGGAAGATGCCACGTGTGACCTGAACTGTGGATATCGACGCTGGCTGTTTGTAGTACAGTTTACTTTGAACGTAGAAGTCTGAACTCAGATCTCTAGACCACACTCGCTATGGGTCTGTGTAATTCATGCCAATGAATTAGGACCTTGTAAAGGAAAATTGAAACAAAATTTGAATTAAACAAAGTTTAATCTCAAAGCGCGCAGCGCCGGCCGGCTACGACCTTTTGCTTGTCCAAAAAGCGCGAAAATGAGACAAACAAATAGTTTTCACAAAGACGCGGTTATCCGAAATAAAACTTTCAGCACTGATTTGTTTATAATTGGGGACATTTTAGCGTGAGTTCATCTTCAAAGAGACCAAATCAGCGAATCACCGCCCTTCAGAAGGAGGACGGCGCGGAGTGCGATTCTCAATAGAAATGTATTCCGCTTTTATTCCTGGATGATATGCCTGTATCTTGGATAATATCTAGGCCAGCTATAGATACGCTGCTGTAATTTTCTTTTTCACAAAAAGTACGTAATTTTACAAATTATCAGTTATGTAGGCTAGTTAGTTAAGTATTCTATATAATTTAACTTCTGATCCCTATGATTTATTTATGTAACGAAATTACGGTAATTGAAATTAGAAATGTATGTAAGAAATTAATTAAGTAAGAATTGTTATTTTAATTTCGACAACATTCAATAATAAACCTTGTCTCGTTTCAGGAACCTCCCGCGCTCCATCTGTATTTCAATGCCGGTAGTCACTCTTGTCTACGCCCTCACTAACGTAGCCTACTTTGTCGTGCTCACGAACCCTGAGATCATCGCCTCAAAAGCCGTCGCCGTCACATTCAGCGAGAAGATCCTTGGCATGATGGCTTGGATCATGCCTCTTTTCGTCGCTATAAGCACATTTGGAAGTTTAAATGGAGCCATCTACGCCTCTTCGCGATTGTTCTTCGTTGGCGCCAGGAATGGGCATTTGCCGCTGGCCATTTCTCTGATCGACGTGCGGAGGATGACGCCTGTGCCTTCACTTATTTTCATGGTTCGTATTTTTTATACCTAGTAAAACCTTTGTTTTTCGATACTTAAGGCACTTGAGCCTTCATCGCTTCAATACATATTATATACATATTCGTCTACAGTATAGTACAGACTTTTGAATGAAACTATTCCATGTCCTTCCAATTTAATATTGTAAGAGCTATTATGCTTTGAATGAGCAAAATGCCTCTACTCATATCAAACTGGGCAGGGTTTTGCTGCAAATTAAGCACACAACAGGTCTCTCTACCATCTTAACGCTCTAAGGAAAGGTACTGGGTAAACTACGTAACCATACGTTTTACAGCCGGGCGGATGGCTGTAAAACATATGGTTATGTACTGACGTCGTCTTATATGTTGTTACTGAAAGTATGTTTTTCTCAAAAATGGTATGTTATTTTGCCATAACGTCTCTAAAAAGTATCCAGAAAGTGAAATCTACCGGAGACTTATTCACAACTGTCCAGTAAGAAGAGAGATTTTAAATTTGGAATCTCCTACTGTCCAGTAAGTAAGTATGTCATTTACTTACTGGACAGTAGGTCATCCTCTTTAGATACCTACTACGTAACCATAAATATTTAATAAAAAAGCAAATGCAAACACTGTAGCAGAAAAGCCTGGAGCTGGTAATAATCACATTATTACATAATAGTAGCAAATAACGTACCTAGGTACGTAGAGAATAACACGTACATCATTAAGTAAACATTAATACTAAATAAACATTACTTACCTGCCTAACGAATGCCTCGACGACAATGCTCTTATCGATTATTTGAATACAATTGAGTTTAATGTTAACAATTACAGCGTTGGAAATGAAATTAAAATCTTCATTGAATACCTGCTTTCTTCCAAATACTACAAAACACAAAGTTCGAAGCCAAGGTCTTTGTGGTCGGTTAGGGCTCTGTATGTATGTTCTAAGTACAAAAAAATTCGAATGGTTGTTATAATAGTTAGTTTTTAAGGTTCTGTACTCAAATGACAAATCGTAGCCCTATTGATGACACTCGGCTGTCAATCTATCTGTTTACAAGTCTCTAGCACGTTAGACGTCAACGGAATTAATAGAAATTGAAATTTTAAAAATATTGTATTGGTTGACCTAAAACCAAATAGGTAATTATAAAATTAAATCATATTATTTGCCAGGAGGGGTCCATCCAGTGCATGAAAAGATAGCCGAAAAATATTAATGTTTCGTACACTAGCCCTAGCCTATGGGGAATATATCATCGTAAATTATTGAGTTATAGAGTATAGAGTTGAGTAGTGTTATATTTTCTGTATTTCTATATTATAACAATAAAGAAATACAGGGGTCGACTTCGACCGAATATCGAAATATTTTTATTTTTGTTCCCTATCCCAAAAAATTAACTAGGTACTTAGTTTGGAATGTAAAATGTCCATGTAAGTATTATGTACCTACCATAATATCTCTATTTAACCAACCAATACTGAAAATGCTGATTTGTATTTTTTAAGTTGTTTCTTTGTTTACAATACCAACAATTGTATTTTACGAACTTTTGCAAGAAACACTGAAAGAGCGAGAACCGCTTCAAACTTGGCCAGATTTTTCATTGTTTTTATCAATGATATAAGACTAATTTGCCAAAATGGATCATATATATATATATAGGATAAAATATGTTAATTAAAACTGTAAAGATAAAATATGTTTATCTATATTAAAACCGGCCTAGTGTCATTTCCTAGTGTCAACATTGCCAGTGGTCGGTACTACTAAGCTTACCATTATGAATTTATTGGGCTAGAATCCCCGTGGAGTGCGAGGTAAATTATCAACCCTGGCAGTAGATAAATATTAAAGTTTAGTAGTAAAGTGGGCGAAGAAAGCATACTACAGGATGAACTAGCAGCGTCTACGTGGGTATCCTGTACAGTACAACAGTTATGGACTAATACAGTGTTCGCATCGCCTCCTTAAGTTCCGTCAAATACTAAACGTTAAGTTTTGACTGGAGACGGTAAACTATATAGTGGATAGCAAGGCTTTAACATAGCTGGTCACAGAAGATCACAGGATGTTGGCATCGTGAGTCATACTTCGTTATTATGGTGATTTAATTTTCCCAGTTTGCCGTAGCACTGCCCAAGAATGACATTAAAATATCCAGAATCTTTCACTCAAGGGTGGATCTATGGCCTTAAATATTTTTTTGGAACTTTATAATGTTCGAATATGAAGCGCTCGTAGTGAAGTTTACTTAGCTCTTCTTAAGCGATCAGCAAAGTTAAACAACGTCGCTCGCGGTGAGTTGGATGGGTGATCGCTAGTGACATTGAGCGCTTCCGTGCTTCGGAGGGCACGTTAAGCCGTCGGTTCCGGTTGTTGTCTTAGGATGGCAGTCGTTATAGCATGGTGGTTGGGTATTTTGCGAATGCCCGCCTGTCTAGCTACCACCCTCAAGTAGAAAATCTGTCGCCAAGCACCTAACGGTGTGTTCCGGAAGCTGTCCTTGACAGCCAGTAGGTACTTCTAGGTTAGCCTCACATGCGCAAGGTTATGCAAAAAATTTAATATCCCATCGTTTTCTAAAAATAAGTATCATATATCATACTTTAAGCAAAAAACAATCAAAGCCCACATAAAATAAGAAGGTGGAGAAAGTTGTGTTTGAACAGTTGTTCCATTCCGTGTTGCTTTAAAGGTGACAAATACTAAATTCTATTACTATCGGACTTCGTTAAGGAGTGAAAGAGACGCAGCGATAGTAAAATTGCGATAAATTTTGGTGAAAATTTAAAGAAAGATGATTAACACAAAACTAGTGACTTAGATGGGCTGCGCGGCTTCGCACATCTGTTGCAAAACCTACCTCGCAAGCTCGATGTTTAGAGGTTGAATCTAAAATGTGAATTAACTTGTCCCTCGTGATAAAGTTCCTCTATTTTATTCTTATATGTATTTTGATACACGGACATAATAATCTAAAGCTATATTTCGGAGCGTGAGCACAGACAGCGTTCATTCATTAAGCAAGTTACCTTCAGGAGCGTTACGCGGGTAGCTGGAGTGAGTTTGCTACGGAACTGGCAACACTTTAATTTAATTTTAGTTCTCTCTAGTTTGTGATCACTGCCAGTCTATAGGTATTTGAGAGACTGTAACTATCCAATTCGAGACTGCATTGATGTGTGTCGTCTAATTTGCACGATACCCATATGTACGCCGGTATAGTAGTATAGAGGTCTGGCATGCCTGATGACGAATTGATGTGCAGTAAGCTACACATCTATAATTGGTTAGCAGCGTAATTAAGAAATTAGAGTCAACTATGCCATTTCATTCTATTGAGAAAATTTTAAGCAAACTTGTTTAAGAATTAAATGGGCTTTACATTATTATGATCAATATTTACATATTATTTTCTTACTGGTACAAACTAAATATATTTTAGTTAAATTCTGTTCGAGTAAAGGTTTTTAGCACTTGTCATCTAAGATGAAATCTGATATTGGGGAGTAGAAATCCATGTCTTACAGTAATAAATATATCTCTAAAATGACTCCACGCTCAGTATACCTCTACGGTTTCTGATTCTGATTTCAAATAAAAAAAAAATAAAAAAACACAACTCTGGCAAAATAGTATAGTGACGTAGATAGGGCTATCCAAACTTGGTTATCTTTTTGGTGAGGTTTAATCTTCGAGAAAGTAACCCGAAGAGACGCCATTCTATTAGCTTTGTAAGAAACAAATTTCTGTAAATTTTTCTCATATCGAAACACGTTCTAATTGGCTAAGCCACGACCACGTGATTTATAGTGATGAGACGGAATGAATGTGCATTTTTAATCGATATCGATATAGTGCATACTTAGAACATCAACGTGGTAATATATCTATAAACATCTTAAGCGTTGAGTGTGAATTCTATTTATGCTTGGCTGTACGAAGTAGGTAAACAATGGAAACTACTGTGTAACAAAACCTAATGTTAGCAAATTACAACGTCAAATACACTTACAAACTGCTGTATTGGCAGGATTGTCCACTTCCGAACACATTCTCCACCAATTAGGGAGAGTTGGCCATAATTCCCACGCTTGGCAGGCGTCTTGGGGATCGCAGTTTAAGATATCAGTTCCTCAGAAAGCGCTGCTTCCCACCTTTCGGTATTTTACCTTTAGTTACACCAATGACACCGATAGCAATGGTGGAGTAAAATTCTAGCACGGTACCCCACGGGATACTTATCAATTAACACTTATAAATTAACATGAGTCACTCACCGTGTTTATTCTACTAAGTCTATTTTTAATGAAGTCAGCGCATTTTAGCTAATCCACATAATGTAAGTTAATATTTTAGTTTTCACAGCTATCAATAAGAGAAAATAAAATACAGAAGAAATATGAAGCAGTGATGGCTCAGTGCCATTGGCTATGGACTGCCGTGCCACATGTCCATGGTTCGAATCCCACCGCGGGTTTGAGCTTAAAAGCATGGTGGAAGGGCATTTTGCGAATGCCCGCCAGGCTAGCGACCACCCTCAAGTAGAAAATCTGTCGCCAAGCACCTAACGGTGTGTTCCGGCAGCTGTCCTTGAGAGCCAGTAATTCTAGGTTAACCTGAACAACCTCTTCGACCACATCATCACTTACCATCAGGTGAGATAGTGGTCAAAGGCTATGTAATTAACAACTATGTCTCAAGGTGGCGGGCGCAGTGCAATTCGTGACTTGTAACGAAATGCATCTGTTATAGGCAGAGATTAGTCCGCTTAACATCAGGCGGGCCTTCTGCTTGATCCGTCACAATTACATAAAAAAAAGACTAAAACAACGGAAAAAAAATTAAGTTAGAATACTCATTCTAACTTATAATTTTACCAAACTCATTCTAGCTTACCAAATATTGTTTTATAAGCCTTGACTTATATATATAGGTTATAAATAAAGTAATTACTATGATTCGCATCTCTTATAATAAGTAAAATATTAAATGACTCCCTAAATAACCTAATCAAATATCAAACTATGACATTATTGAAAAAAATTAGATCGCTGAGTATTAAGAAATTCGGTATTTGAAAATATTAAAAATGGTTTACTATATAAGGCTTCCTTCGAAGTGTAACAGGTTTAGGTATAAAATAAGTATTTGAATGTGTTTAGATATACATAAAACTAATTCAAACAAATCAAATAAAGATCTTTTATACAATACATATAATAAATTGAATAATAATAATAATGGCCATATAATAAGTGTATAGGTGTAGTAGATATTTTACTAACTATGTAAGACAAAACTATATAGATAGAAATTAATAAGATATACGATATCTGTTTAAATTCCACTGTATATTTTAGAAGCAGTGATGGTCCAGATGACTATGAGTTTCCGTGTAGGAATTCCATGGTTGGAATCAAAAATTGACCATAAGAAGGGTAACATAATATCGACAATTATCTATATAAAATCGATATACACCACCATAAGCACTGTAATCACAACACTAGGAGGAAGGATATTTTAAATTTGGAGTGTGTCCGATACAACACACTAGTTGCCAGATAAACCGAACCATGAATTCCACTCTCGAGGTTAGTTTCTCGATGGGTTTAATACAAGGAATTCAATGTACTAAGTACGCACCTAGTACTACTCCAAACTAGTCTAATTATAATTTCATCAAACTTTGTAATATTTTTCAGTTAGACCTTATTAACTGAAACATGTACCTAGTTTTACCTATTGTTACCTATCATGCAAACATTATTAAAATCAAATTAAAATAATTTGATATTCTTACAAACATCTTACAATACCCAGAGATATTTAAAAAATAATTAATATATTTAATATTTCTAAACAACATAATAATATTTCTTGAAAAGGCTTGCAAAAGGTGTAGAAAGTAGAGTACCTACATATATTCCCTTCTGGAAAAAGCTGTGTGTAAATAATCTTTCCTTGCGCTCGGGATTAAAAATTTCACAATATACAAATTTTTAGAGTCCAAAATTTCGAGTGGGGATTGAAACCAACTCCCCCGATTATACGCACCAAGTGCCTTAGTCATTGGGCTATCGAGGTTCGATCTACTGATCCGAAATGTTGTACTCTAATTGTAAAATTTTAACCATCACTGGGGTGGTGCGCGGTTATCACCTGATCTGACGCCAACCTTCTTTGAGACTGCTCTCGATGATAGTAACCCGCCACCTTTTGGGATATTAAAGCGCCCAATATGCAGCAACACCCCAATCACACCGACGTAAGGCTCTATGGCAGTTTTTCGCTTAATGTGGCAGTAGAATATTTCAATATATTATTATGTAATTTACCTATTTAAGAGCTTCGCAGACACCTAAATTAAATAAGTGGTTTTGACTGCGCATATCTGCTGATCATTAGGCGCATTTCCTGCGTATTCGTCTGCGATTTCGGCCCTGTAGAATAAATTATGGTGAACGGTCACGTGTATGGCGGGAAAATAAAAACTAACATTTGTTTGTAACATTAAAATTTTCCAGAAGCCCGAAGCGAGAATTAGCTAATCTAAGCGAAGAAACTTACAAAATTACAACGAAAGGAAAAAACAAATGCCAATCATTGTTTAGCAGACGATAATGCAAACATTTCAATGTTAGAATTATCGGGTGGCGTCATCGTAACCAAGTTTAAAGCTAATTGAAAAATTAGTCTTGTTTGTAGTACAATTCAGTTTGACCGCAGATGTCGCTTGACGGACAAAAGAACGAAAGGACAAATTTCGGCTATGTCTCCAGAGCATGTCTCGTCTATAAGAACGGATAGCCGCGGGTTTAAATCCCGCTCAGTTATTTTTTTTGCTTTCGTTGTAACTTTGTAACATTTGTTTGTTTTGTTTCTGGTTATACCTAAGAACTATTTCATCATCTATGTGCCTGATCCGGAGATATGTATGGTGGTAGCATTTTGCGACTGCCCGCCTGGCTAGGTACCACCTTCAAGTAGGAAATCTGTCGCTAACTTCTAACGGTGTTTTCAGGCAGCTGTCCTTGAAGCCAGTAATTCTAGGTTAGCCTGAAGTCTGAACAACATCTTACTATTGCCTGATCATATTTGCGAGCAAACGAAGTTTGTTTTTGACTCAACCAGTAGTTACGTTTTAGTAGGCGCTAATAGCATTTACTATTATAATCCTTATTTTTAATTACTGCTCGAAGAAACGTACTAATAACTGACCAAGTTTGATCCTAAATGAGTTTCCAACAGCTCTAAAAAAACTCGGTACAAGTACCCAGACCTAAGTAAAAGTTTTAAATTAGTTCTGGGTGCTCATTCTATTCTATTATGACTAACAAAACGCATTTGAAACCTGAATAGCAACCTTTAAGATACTAAACTACATATTTACTTAATTACATATTGAATTGATCATATTTATTATATTGGCGACAAGGTTCAATAAGTTTTCAAAATAATGCGATCTTATTTTATTCTATTTCAAACTCGCCAATAACTAGTGTCTTAGACTATATACCTATATAGTGTAAGGCTCGCGCGATGAAATCCGCACAGACGCTAGAGTCCCCCCATCACCCTCTGTTGGAAACGACGCTTCCATAATATCTGTTTCCGGGATACAGGTTCAACTCTATGCCCAAATTTTTCATCATTGCGGGATTAAAAGATAGAGACATTCATTTTAGCATGCATGTCATCGTTTTAATATTGCGATATAAGACCACCTCCATGTAGTCTTATATCGCAATATTGTATAGGTAAAAATCACGTCGGTGCTTACAATATTCTAATTTTAGAACAATATTTGCATTTTTTTGTTCAATATTTAGTTGTGTTATTACCAATTTTCAGGCGTTACAAAATATGTAAAAGCAGTTATATGTATTCGACATTGAACTTGCCGTTCAAGCACCGCATTTCGTAATGTCGAGCGGTATAGTACCCGGCTTCGTTTAATAAAGTCTGCTCGATATCCTCTATAATATATGTTGTAAAAAGCGACTAAGGGATGAGGTGTTGCTATATATTATGTGCACAAAAGTGCTCTTTATTATTCCTTCGTGGGTACTACACCAAGAGCATACATACCCAAGAAGGTCGTCAGGAAGGCCGCTGGCCATAAAATCGAAGCCAAAATCTTTTTAGAGTTTGTTCTTGTATCGTTATATCGGTTTTTAAATACAAAACAGTAGGTTTTTAGACCTAAAATATAATTATTGAACTCTTACTATTGGATCTGTTATAAGTAGGTGCGAGTAACGAAGTCCTAGCTCGATCCTACAATACGGCGTCTGTGCGGCCGCCATAACCTGAGACCTAAAATGGTTGTGTATCCTAAGAACCGGAACTAGGTAGCCAGTTAAAATTTTCGCTAAATATGCTTATATATTTATATATATATTTATACATCCTTACAAATAATAATAATCAAAAATCAATGGAACCATACAAGAAACGTGTTTTTTTTCTGTACTTTGATTTAGCTGTATCGTAAAAACGATCTTGTCCCGATACATTAGTTGGATGCGTGCAAGGAAGAGGAAGAAAATTCTGGTTTAGTCGACTTTTGACGATTAGTATTCCTCTACATTTCTTCTCAAAACTGAGCCTATATTTTTATTTGCATTAATATTTTGAAACAGTATACAGGGTTATTGGTAAAATGCTAACAACCTCTTAGGGTTGACTTCTGCTAGTCCTAAGAAATATTTTGAGTTTTTTTGTTTTGTAAAAAAAAAAGAATTTTCACTACAAACCAAGAATCTGACTGACTCTATAATTAAACAATTATCAAAACCGACCAAATACAAAGGGTTGAAGATATTTTTTAGATATTTTTGGAATCAGGGACGGTACCTATAATTACTTAATAAATAAATTTTAATTACGTAGTTTAGGACCAGCGCTAATAGGAATATCAAAGTACAAAATCAAGTCAAGTAGCTATCAGAAAATTAATTAGTTCCATCGCATACAATCCAATGATCATAAAACTAACCAATCAGTCCAAATTAATGAAGTCATAACCAAGCTATAAATCAGCCAAACGATCTTCTGTTAATTCTTATGTCATAATGAAACCATTGTTGTTACAGTGCATCGTTACGCTGGCTCTGCTGATGACGAACAAAGTGGCTTCGCTGATAATATACGTGGAGTCAGTGGAGTGCCTCTTCACTCTCTGCTCGGTGGCTGGCCTCATGTGGATGCGCTGGTCCCGACCGAACCTGAACCGACCGATACGAGTCAACTTCATCCTGCCGGTTCTTTTCCTTATCATCTGCGCATTTCTTGTAATATTTTCCTGCTTCGAGCATCCCATGGAAGTCGGCATCGGCCTTGTCTTCATAGCACTAGGCGTCCCCGTGTATATCGTGTTCATCAAATGGCAAAACAGGCCGCAGTGGTTTCTGTCAGCGTGTAACTCTTTCAATTTACTATGCTCTAAAGCGTTTTTATGTCTTCCAGAAGACTCTAAGGAATTATGATCTTTTTAAATTAGTTGCATTATTTGGGACCAATGGTTCAAGTCATTCCTTGTATAGTGACGACGCGTTTTGATAATAAAAAAGTGCCAGCGTTTTTTCTGTTATATAGTAACAAAACTAAATGCAATATTGCGTTTCGTTTAGTGATAATAACTCCTTGATCTGATGATTAAGTATTTGCATTTTACAGCTTTTTAAAGCGATATAATAATAGATAGGTACGTTTAGCTGATTATATTAATTTATGACATGTTTATATATAACTACGCTTTCTAAGCATTCCTAGAGTAAGATAAATAGACGATAAATATCGAATATCTATAATAATTGTTGTGTGGAAATAAAATATTGAAAATAGCTCAGGTGTTTTTTTACTTGACAATATCCTGTATAATTCACCGGCATTTGCTGTCTCGTTTGCTACAATATACCTGAGTATCTTTATTTTGTGTTGCTATTTAGCACGCCGAATTTTCATTAATTTATGCAATAGAATTCTGTTATCTGTACAAGTATTTTATTACAAAAGAATCCCTTTGCTATTAGTAGCAAAAGCAAGTAGCACCTGTTAGTAAGTGAGAATGCGGTCGAAGATGGTACAAAGCAGTTACTGGCTTTCAAGGACGGCGGAACACACCTTTAGGCATTAGGTGACAGATTTTCTACTTGAGGGTGGCAGAAAGCCACGCCATACTACCATACATACCATACGATTACAATGTACGAATTATTATCTTATTAATAATTTAATTATTTTATTATCACCTATATATATAAGAATCAAAGTCCTGGCTCACTGACTGACAGACAACGCACAGCCTAAACCGCTGATCGCAGAAACTTGGATGATGTATTAGTCTTGATGCCTAGGGGTGTACTAAGAAAGGATTTTTTGAAATTCAACCCCTATGGGGGTAAAATTGGGTGAAAACGTTTGTATGAAAGTCCTTTGTTTTTTAACTTACAGTTCTGAAAATTTGTATTCGGATATAGATCATGCAAAATAAAAATACGTGTATACATTTTTATGGAGAGGGATGACTTATGGTTGTGAAATTGGGGCTGCAACTTTGTATGGAAAGGTCATCATTTTTGAAGTGATAGTGATGTAAATTGGTATCTGGATAGACTTTTTAAAACAACAACATGCCATTATATATATTTGATAGGGTTGATTAGTAGAAGTGAAAATGGGGAGGAAAGTTTATCACTTGCACCTAAGCCGCTGGCGCTCGGCCTGTTCGTCCATCTGTCATATTGATGTATCTTTCGATTCGTAATAGGCAGACACTTGAAAATAAAACAATTAATATTTTACATTATAAGAAAATAAAAACTAGCAAACTAATAAAACTTAATTAATTAAATGATGAATATGACTGTATCTTTGTAAATTAACATACTTTTTGAATTCAGTTACATATTAAACTCTGCACAGATATTTTACATATTTGTTTTACAAAGCAAGGAGAACGCTAAGTGCTGAGCATCAGAATTCGGATGAGACGTCCGTCACGCGTCGAGTATGACAGGTAGCTCGAGTATAGTATTGCGATCCATCACGTGGTGCCTCTCCATTGAGCTAAGCTATGAGCAGCACGAACCGTTTTTTTCATGGGACAGGAGGGCAATCGAGCAGGCGGCTCACCTGGTGGTAACTGATCACCGTCGCCCACGAACATCCGCAACACCAGAGGTATCAAAGATGCGTTGCTGGCCTTTGAGGAGGGAATATGCTCTCTTCTTGAAGGCCCCTAAGTCGTATCCGTTCGGAAATACTGCACCTGGCAGCTGGTTCTATAATGTGGCAGTGCGAGGTAGAAAATGCCGTGAAAATCGCAAAATTGGGGACTTCCAGACGTCGACATGAAATTGATGAAACATCATGCTTTGTCGGGACGTCCGATGGCGAAATTGAGTTGCAGGTAGTAAATCGAACAGTTCCTCAGAACACTCCCCGTGATAGATGCGGTAGAAGATGCAGAGTGATCCAACATCTCTACGTAGTGCCAAAGGTTACTTAAGTGATGAGCGCAGCCACTTTTAATCCCTGTTCTATTTATCTATAGCACTAAGGAAAAGGCAATTGATGTCCGTAAAGAGATTGTCAGTCACATAGTGGCTAATTGGCAAGAATTTGCTATTTTGTCTTACGATGCTAAGTGTAACGTAGACAATTTTACCACTGCGGCTGAGTACTCTAGCGATATGCTACAAAACTCGACATGGGTCACTACGTTAGAACTGGTAGCAGCGGGGCAAGTATATGAGTATGTTTTCGAAGTGTACCAGAATTGAAAACTTTTTACTAGTGAAGGTCGATCTATAAAACGATTACGGTTGACGGGGCCAATTTAAAAATATTAAAAAGTAACCTATTTATATATGACACGTTTTACACGACTCCTAAAAACCGTTAACGGTTCCTGAGGGATAGTCAACGTGGGCGAAGCCACGGAAAAAAGCTAGTGATTTTTTTTTTTTTTTTTATGCCTGATAGGTTAGCCTTTGACCACTATCTCACCTGATGGTAAGTGATGATGTGGTCGAAGATGTTGTTCAGGCTAACCTAGAAGTACTGGCTCTCAAGGACAGCTGCCGGAACACACCGTTAAGTGCTTGGCGACAGATTTTCTACTTGAGGGTGGTAGCTAGCCAGGCGGGCATTCGCAAAATGCCCTACCACCATGCAAATGCCCTACCACCATTATAAAGAGGAAAGATTTGTATTTTGACTACAGGATTTTTAAAATTCTTTCTTTATTAGAATTCTTCATAATCCCTGATGAACATAGACTATAGAAAATTATAAAATAATGTGTATTTTGTTTTTATTTTGTTAAATACCCGTGCGAAGCCGAGGCGGGCCGCTAGTTAATAATAATTTTATATTAATCAACCAAGCGACTGAATAACTATGTGTAATACAAAATTACAAATTTGCGTGAGGAAAAATTATAGTCAAGTGCGGGATACGAACCCACGTCATCCCCCCTATAGCCGGAGTCTGTTCTGAGTGACTGAGCTAACATGACAATGACTCATAATTAATTATTTTCCTGTCGTTTTTTAACCATCGTATATCGACACAAACAAAATTACGACTACAATTTTTCCTCTCGTAAATTTGTAATTTTTGGAATTAAGTGATTTATTCAGGTATACTTAGTTCTCAGACCGATTCTCGCAATTGTAGTTTGTAAAAACTGACAAAGGAAATAATTATAATATGCAAGATGAGCAGCTTCCCAGTGGCCAACCTGTTCACTTGGTACTTACATGGCAACATCATGGATTTACTGCGTGGTTTTGTGCCGCGTTTACTATCTTACTCATTACGATTTTTACGCCCTTGTTACAGCAGTCGGCTAACAGCGGGATATAAGTACTAAATTTTATTTAGTCCGCAACAATTTTTTAAAAAACAAACAACGAGGATACCCTAGGTGGTTATAGAGAAGGGAGCAAGAAGATGACGATATGAATTTTTAGCGTCATAGGTCTGACCTGCTAATTGTTTTGGTTTTCGACAAATAATAACTCCGTTTAGCACCGCGTATAAAATAGGACAATATCTTTATATCATAACTAACAATCAAACAACAAGTCCTGAATTCCCCGTCCACCCACCAATGGGAAAGTCCAGTGGGTGGACGGGACATCGCCCAATTTGTTATGTGATTGTGATTCACTAGCTTTTAACAACTAAGTATAGTCCGAGTAGGAATTGGTGATTTATCCCGTGTTGAACGCTCTACTTTTCATTTCGTATATAAAGAAAGTAAAATATTTATTGAAAATGATAACACATAGTATATAACTATTAAAAATTAATTAAGAAGTTAGAACAACTTATGAAGTGTAAGTAAAATTTCTGAATAATTAAACAACTTTAAACTGTTTAATCGCGTAGTCATTATTTTTGTCCCGATTTCAAACCCTTTGCAGTGATCGTGGTCACGGGGTGACTAATTGGTTTTCAGTTGGCTACCGTAGGCAAATCTTTGTTACAGAGAGCACATTTTTTTTAATAATTTTAATATATCTTGCATACTTTACTCGTCCCTTACGACTCGAAGGTATTGGGGGGCAGCATAAATTATTCGTAATATGAACTGAATTATTATAATTACATGTACAAGTTAGAGCTCAAGATTATGAGTCGAACCCGGGAGACGTGGATTCGACTCGGTTTGATTTACACGCAAGATAAATTTTGTTTTCTAAAAATTTGTATTGTGATTTTAGCTTAGTCCGCGATAGACAGAAATTATTATAACTAGGTTGGTGTACATACATTTAGTTCAGTTAGCTGAACATTTTTTTGTACGCCACAGTTTTTATTTGTTTTGGATGTAATATTATTTCATATTTAACCGCGCACAATTGTTTAAATATTTATTATCTTACACATGTAAAGTGGTGATCTGAATAGGTACATATACATATTTCGATAAAAGTATTTTCCTTATTTCGAAGATCATTGTGTCAAATTAACTGTATCCTGCCTACTCACCGATGTCACTTACTAAGTATAATCTTTAACAATCAACAAAAAGGACAATACCTACAAGAAGAACGTAATCCTCAAGTAGAGGCATACAATTCAACAACACAAAATAAAATGTAAGTTAAAATGCGAATAAATTGTATGGTCGTACATCGGCCCGAATGACGCTATCGTTTTTTTTTATTTCAACTCTCTGGCTATCATCACCACAACGACAGAGGCAACCAATGACCTGACGAAAAAGTAGCGCATCGTATTGGCAATCTAATGGTTGACAAGGCTTTTATGATTTTTTTGGCACCTTCGTAATAGCTGGGTAGCTATTATGAAGCTGTCAGACGAAGTTTTTCTCGGAAATGTCAACTAGTTGCCTTATTATCTGTAAGGATACCGACTTCGAACTTAGGTCATGTGCCCCGTCTGGGTGGCTCACATGACCCAGGACATGTGTTGTGCAAGCAAGGAAACAGGTGCGTAAATACGAGTAACACCCTACCTTCCATCGTCAGTAAAGAAGATAGATATTACCCCTGAATCGCACCCCAATTGTCTTCGGGTTGAAGTTCACCGAGAGATAGCTAATAAGCCGGCCGATCTTTATTCTTGAACCAAATACAGGAAGACAATGAATTTCTCGTCACTGAAGAATACCATTATACGAATTCACGACTGTCGTAATAATGATAAACACACGGTAAAGTTGAAGATTCGTGAGAGTGTTTTTCTTTAGTCGCATTTTACACTGCGATCCCCAAGCCGCCAGCCAAGCGTGAGGATTATGGCAAAATCTCCGTAATGGGGGATGGTGTGTTCGGCAGTGGACGATTCGGCTGATACAGTACAGGTATAGTTCGGAACCCGCACCACCCAAACACCATTTTAAGAAGGGATTTTACATCGGGCACCACTACACCTATAGATAGAGACGTACTTATGGTATAAGCCAAATCTGCTTATGTAATCATGTGTATATCTGTGCCCTAGGTCAATTCTCTCTGTACTGCTTATATTATATATACTAGCTGTACCTGCAACTTCGTTCGCGATTGCCGTACCTGCAAACCAATTATTCACATTTGAGCACTGTTTATCTCATATTAAGCAACGCTGTGGTCTGTGGTGAAGCACTCTTAGTAAAGCATAGTTTAGAAAGAAGCTTCTTACTTTGGGTTTGATAACTCCCAGCTTGTTTTTCCAGAAGACACGACACAGACACAGACGGAACAAGATAGATGGTTAAAAAAAAAATTGTGGTTAATGTTCCCGTGGGGTGCCGGGGAGCCCTTGGGGTGCCGGGTGGCCCGTGGGGTGCCGAGCTGCCCGTGGGGTTCCGAGCTCACTCGTCACTATTCTATCAAAAAAATAATAATTGAAATCGGACGCGTTCATAAATTACAACTAAGTAACATTTTGACTTTCATCCCCTTTCCCGAGGGAACCGTGCTGAATTTCGGGATAAACAGTACACAATAACCTTCTTCGTAGTATGAACTCAAATCGTGTTAAGTTACATTGAATTGCATTCAGTAACCCATGGGGTGCTAGGCTGCCAGTGGGGTGCCGGGCTGCCCATGGGGTTCCGAGCTCACTCATCACTATACTAACAAAAAAGAATCTTTGAAATCGGACTACGCGTTAGTAAATTACAACTAAGTGTACATTTTGATTTTCATCCCCTTTCCCGAGGGAACCGTGCTGAATTTCGGGATAAAAAGTATACAATAACCTTCTTCGTAGTATGAACTCAAATCGTGTTAAGTTCAATTGAATTCCATTCAGTAGTTTTGGAGTGATGCGCGGCCGGGATACAGACAGACAGACAGACAGACAGAAAGACAGACAGACAAAAATAAAATAAAAAAACAGTTTTGGCATCAGTATCATCTACAGGGTGCTCTCATTTTTTTTTTGCAAAATATCTTCAATGTACAGAATTGGACCTGTTACAGTTTTATTATAAGTATAGATATAGATGTATGTAGGCAGGTACATAGGTACCCCGTTTTCATGTAATCAAACTACTTTATGCCTTTTAAAAAGAAGATTATTCCTATAGAGACCCGAAATAAATTCTAAAATGTTCCGCATTATTTGACGAGTTTTTTTTTACATAAATGCTTATATACCTTACACGTAGGTACTCGTATATGGTCCGGTTATAAAAACTTATACCTACGCTTACTTACTTCAGTTATCGATTGACTTATTTTTTTACACAAAGCTATATATTTTTTATCCTATACCTACCAACTTCGATCAACTTGTGCCTTAATCAATAGACCGTAAAGTCATTGTGCTGATTTGTCCGAGCACGTACCGACCAGACGTCTACGTATCTACGGCCGACACAGAACACGTAATAGTGACAAACTGCACAGCCTGGGCCAGTCCCGTCCTTTAAGGGTGAACTGGCCGGCCCGTTCTCCATACAAACGTTGTAGTGTGATTACTCCCTTATGTGAGGATATAGTTCCAAAATAAAGCATAATACCGATTGATATCGACATTATCTAGGCTTGTATGATGCCAAAATTTTAATAAAATAATTAACTTGAGAATTATGAGCCTCGAAACATTTTCATATAAAGTTTGCGAGGCTCCTAACTTACAACATAATTATCTTTTTAAAATTTTGGCATCATACAAGCCTAGGTAATGTCGATATCAATCGTTACTATGCTTAATTCTGAACCTAAAATCTCAAATAATGGAGTGATCACTCTACGACGTTTGTATGGAGAAGTGACCGGCCAGTTCAACCTTAAGATACCATTTATACACATAAAATAAATCGGTAACAGTATCATGTCTGCACATTGTATTTTTTGTAAGGGCTTAGAAAAACGTAGATAGTTGTATATCTAGATACCTACCAGTGACAACACTTCTCCCGGCTGCGGGCCGTCTCGCCGCCAACGCGCCTCCCCATCGCGGATCGTACTTTGAAATTGCACTACAAGCTAGAAGAAACAAGCTGTACGACTGCAGTTACACCTCGAACATTTTTTTACTTGATTTTTAGAATAAGTTCGCTGAGTAAGTACAAGAACAGCTATCCGTACCACACTATCCAATCTTGTCAAAAAAAAAAACAGTGTTGATTGACTGGTAGTCATGAGAGTATCTATTCACTTAAAACATTTTTCTCGATCGTGCGCTCGTAGAGTCAAGACCTCCTGAGGATGCTTCGTGTAGAAGCGAAACGCGTCGAAAATTCTTCCGGTTTGGCTGCGTGGCGTTTGTGACGTCACGTCGGCTTAACAGGAAAATTAGGCGGAATTGTCACTAGATATATTTTTGTATTTTTTAAGTGTTTTATTAAAATATTAATTTGATGTTTTCATAAAATATTAAAAAAAACTTGTTATTATTAAATATGGATTTCCGCAAAGTAACGCCTGAATCTATTTATTCACTTAAAACAATTATATTTTTTGTACTTGTCATGGTAGACAAGTATAAAAAATATAATTGTAAATAAAGTTGTTGTAAATTATTTTATATTTAAATTACAACAGTAACTGTAAGTAAATTTAATATAATATAATTGACAACGCAAGCAAAGCAGCGTGCAGATTGACTAGTATAAACTATAACTTAATCTCTGCCACCGTGGAAATCGAGCACACAGAATGTCCAATCGGAATTTCATAACCGTTGCGGAAGTCAGGTACAACGTAGTTTAGTGAAACCGGTAACGATTTCCATCAGTTCCTACTTCTATTGAAAATTTGTTTTATTATTCGAGATATTGAATAAATAAGACTAACCTTATCTTTGACCAATGTGTCAACCGTAGGTCAATGACGATGTGGTCGAGGATGGTAGTCTCTAGGAATTTAGAACCAGACTTTCTACTTGAGGCATAGACAGGCGTGCGTTCGTAAAATGCCGTATGTACATCGTATGCTGTAAGCTCATGCCCGCAGGATTCATGATTAACACCGCATCTCACGTTTATGAGATCCTGGTCTTAGTCAATACTACTAGAAGCTTATCAAATCATTGTACATAGAACTTGTATAGTTATTCGAAGTATGTTTTTTTATATAATTGTGTCGAAACAAGCCCGAAGCCCATCTGGTGTTAAGTGCACTAAACTCTGCTTATAACAGACGCAGTTCGTAAACGACGAATTGCACTGCGGCCGTCACACTGAGTCATACAGTCTCAAATGCCTGTAATTTTACTGGCTCTTAACGACTGCTGCCGGATACACTGTTATGGGTGCTTGGTGAAAGATTTTCTACTTGAGGGTGGTAGCTAACCAGGTGAGAATTCGCAAAATGCTTTTCCACCATACGCTGAAGCTCAAGCTGGCGGTGGGGATCGAACCATGGACCTGTGGCACGGTCCAGGATCCATATTACCTATATACTACCTATAGTCCACGGTCATTATTGCTTCAAAATATACCTAAGTTTCCAAATAAAATCTCGAGCACGCTTAGGGCTTTTATAAACAAAACTTTAGGAAAGCAGATAGTCGGTGCTAGGTTTCTGAATAGAGCAATGATTTAAATACCTTCCCGAAATCAGGATTTGCATGGAAGGGTATATATAATTTGTAGGGTTATTTCTGTAGCCCCATATAAGACTTATATTATTATTATTATTTCCTTACTTGCACAATTAGTTACTAGTTGCTCTATGAGCTAAAGACCTTGTGGCTGAAATATGATTTGAGGATCTGAGATTTGATCTATGCAGATATGGTAGACCTATGCACAGAACACATGTAGAAATTAAACTGTTGAGTCCTTTTCCTGATCACAAAAGATTCCATTAAGAATATGTCTACGAATGAAGGTTTGGAGTCTGGCCCTTACATGGCGTTCTTATTCAGGAGTAGCAACAGCGTCATCGGAGGATTTCTCTAGTCTATAGCCAAATTTGTTGTTATATAGAAGGTTGTATTTCTCAAGGAAATGGACTAGGTAGGCGTCTGCTCACAATTTTTTCCAATCTTAGACAAAATGCCAAGCAAAGCAAGTTGACGGTAATGTCAACACTACTTCTTAAACCACTTTTATGGATTGGGCATACAATCTAGATCTTTCAGCATTCCGGGAAAATACCAGAAGTCGCAAATAAAACTATCCCTGTACCGCTATCCACCGACAGTTTCATAATCAATCTACCAACCTCAACATGATGCGTTTCACGAAGAAAAAGAGAGTGCGGGCATCTGTCTATTCTTCACTTTATTGTATTCTGACTCAAGTCTCTGTATCTTTAGAGACTCGAGTCAGAAAGATACCAATGGACGGCTCTGAGCAAGTGGGCGAATAATTGCCCGTCGGCACTCGCTTATAACCTAGCGACAAAACTATTAGAACTAATTGTTCGCTAGTCACTGATGGCCAGCTCGTTTATATGTAAACAGGGGTTCAAAATATAGACCTAAGATCTATGTTTATGATCAAACTTTGCATATATCTACATTCTTGAGTTTGTAGACATCAGCTAAGGGATCAATTTATTGCAAACGAAATTTCCTGATCGCTACAAATCCGTCATATGAATAACGAAATAGACCCGCCATTTTGGCAAAAAGTGATTAATTACTTTGATGAAAGAATCGACATCTGTCAGCGTGCTCGTGGTGGACATTTGCCATAGGTATATAATTTTTCATTCATAATTGCCTCATCATAATTCATAACTTTTTTCTTTGTAATACAATAAAAATATAAATCACTGTCATCTAAATTCTTTGTTTTGTTTTGTTTTAGAAAACAAAGTTCTTGATGAAAAACCCTTTATAAAGTGGTTGCGTGCTGTGCTACTGACTCCTTCACTGAAGTGGATGACAAAGTAAATATCATTTCAAAATCTTTATTGATTTTCAGCGTAACAAAGAATTTTTCTTCGAATTGTTTATATAATTAAACAACTATGATAATGAAGACTGTTGACGTAAAATCCAGAAGGTGTTTATAATCGATAAAAATTGCAAATCACGTGTGTAAGAATGGTGGTTTAAAAGATTTACTGATATAATTTTACCCCTTTTATAGAGCCGGTATTTTGCTGGTGTTATTGCAAAAATCACTTCCTATTAATAAAAGTGACGTATCTAACAACAAAATCAGAATCCATTCCGCAATTGCTTCATCCGGTGGGCCCAGCAGGGTTTCTTTGTATCTGTTATGGTTTTCGGATGGTTTCGAAAAGGATGCGGCATTTTAGTCGAACTAGATTGTTGTAAATAAATTCAATATTCCTAAAAGTCGTTTCCGTTCTTCAAGCCCGTTATCACCAACCTCCTACAAAATTCCTTCAAAGTAATGTCCAGTCTAGAGTTCAAAATTTGAAACTCAAATGCCATAACGAAATTAATCTCCAATATAATTCTTATTAGACAATAAGGCTGCGTCACTATATTATTATATTTGGTATTAAAAAAAAACAACGCAGATTAAATTTTTACGAGCCCCTTTTAGACTTTTTATGGTAGAACCGTAAATAGTATATTTCTCATCGAAATCTACATATCAAAAGCAAATATTTTTAAGGTTACTATTACTACTGATACGTAAACGTTACTTGGGTGTTTATGTAAGTTATCTACGTCCGCTCAAGTGTACATACATGCGGTGATCGGTGGGCGCAGTAGCAAACATTTGTATTGTAAACATGGGAAACACACGGAGGAACTGTGGCCTAACCAGGCATGCTTAGGAAATTACTCTTGCGTTTAATTTCTCTGAACCTACTGTTCCTCCTGAAACGCACAACCAAATGTCGCGACATACATTTAATACGCCGACTACAAACCACAGGTAAAACCATTGACCTATATATACTAGACGCGACATCTTAACCGAAATTAGTCGACCAGTGCAGATATGCCGGCCGGCATACTTTCCCCCACACGCAGCTGGACACTCGTAGAGATTACACGCGCTTTACGTTCGAATATTGTTTATTCAAAATACACAATTGATAATACACAATTTTCGAACGTAAAGCGCGTGTAATCTGTACGAGTGTCCAACTGCATGTGTAGGAGAGTATGCCGGCCGGCATATCTGCACTGGTCGACGAATTTCGTTTGAGATGTCGCGTCTAGTATATATAGGTGAATGGGTACAACAACAGTTTTACAAGGGAGTATATCGAAATACTGTAGTGCAACTTTAGAACACGTTGAGTACAGGTATTTGCACACAATATGTCAATACTGTCTGTTTTCGGTATGTTTGTTATATTTTTAGTAGATTCTCCAATGTAACAAATTTAATGAAAACCAATGTAGAAAAGTAACCACATTGAAGTATATTGAATCGCACCAGTAACCAGAAAATTACATGATATATACAGTGGATATAGCAACGCGTGCAATCTTACTCTTCTGCGCTCGTGTTTCTTATGGAATTTTTGATGCTCACCACCTGAATTGGCTTTTCCCATACCTGGACGCCTTAGAAGGGGGCCTTGACTTTTCAATCTCACCCAACTTGTGTAGGAGGCAATAAAGCTTTACCCATTGACCTATATATACTAGACGCGGCATCTCTAATGAGGATAGTTGATCAGTGCAAGTATGCCGGCCGGCATACTCTCCCCCACACGTAGCTGGGCACTCGTAGAGATTACCCGCGCTTTACGGTCCAATATTTTGTGTTATCAATTGTGTATTTCGAATACACAATTTTAGAACGTAAAGCGCGTGTAATCTCTACGGGTGCCCAGCGGCGTGTGGGAGAGTATGCCGGCCGGCATACCTGCACTGGTCCACTATCCTCGCTTGAGATGTCGCGTCTAGTATATATAGGTCAATGGCTTTACCGGACATTTTTACTGTACAGATTACTGCCTCTACGTAAAGATGATAATACATGCAGACTAATAAGTATTGGTACTCAACTAAGTATCAGTTTGATCACCGTTGGGTGGCTTTGATTGCTATCTGATCAAATCTGTCTCTCTTGTTCCCCGCCCGACCGCTGCCACAAGTAACCCGGTAGCTACAAGTCACCAAATTGTGTCAGTGTGCGGTCCTTTTTGGCATCGTATCCTTGGCAACCAGTTTTCTTCTCTTCTCAGAGAATACTGTGCTACATCAAGCAATGGAGTACTTTATTCCATTTCAGGATGCCCAGCATGGTTTCTTCTGTTTTGATTGTGGACGCGCAGAACCTGTATCTAAACATGAATCATACTAGATGCCGTCTCATAACTTTTCACTAGATTTAATACGTTATTTTTGTACTGGTTTTTACAGTCAACATCATCAGCAACAGCCGGAAGACCTTTGAACAAATGCCTCCCCCATCAAGGGAGGGTTTACCCTAATCTTCACGCTTGGCAGGCGTCTTGGTGTTAGCTGTGTGAGATTAAAATAGCTGTTCTTCAGAAGGTGCTGCTGATGTTTATCCCTTCGTCACCTCTTACGACTCTCACGGAAGATATAATAACAAAAATAAAACCTTTTCATTTCTTATCACCTAAGTATTATATATTTCAAAATATAGGTATATTTCACATAAGTATATGATTTACGATTTTTGGCCCTAGGTTTTTGCATGGTGGTAGGGTATTATGCGAATACCCGCCTGGCTAGCTACCACCCTCAAGTAAAAAATCTGTCGCCAAGCACCTAACGGTGTGTTCCGGCAGCTGTCCTTGAGAGCCAGTACTTCTAGCTTAGCCTGAACAACATCTTCGACCACATCATCACTTACCATCAGGTGAGATAGTGGTCAAAGGCTAAGCTATCAGGCATAAAAAAAAAAGGTGTATATATATGTATATATCTAGTGAATACATAGTGTCGATGCTAAAGATTTTATATGAAATGTTCCAATGTGTGGTGGTTTTTGAGTTAGGTCTCTCCTTTTTATTACAGGGTTTAGGTCTTTTCCCCCACGGGGACCAGCCAGCTTAGGGGAGTTTTTTTCTTGGTTATTTGTTGTTGCAGTGGTATGCGGTTGTTGTTCCGGTTTCCGATGTTCGTTGGTTGGTATATGCATCGGTCTTCTCTTTCATTGGGCTTGATCTCGATCGCGCGATTATTTGTGTTGGATTTCTTCAGAGTCCGTTACGTTGTAATTATAATAAAAATACGTTGGTATTTCTGTCTGTGGTGAGCTGAGATTGTACGAAGAAGGAAGGAAAGATTCTTTTAAATTTTTCTCAATTTGCATCTATTTGGTTCTTGTCTATCAGTTAAACTACTTTTATGTAACCCTTCTTTCCGCGCTGCATGTTTTGGTTGTAATTTTCAAATTCAAATTCAATTATATACTGGAATGTAGTTTGGATTGTTTTACGTACATATCTGATATTTCTTCTATGTAGTCTTCCTTCACTTAATTTAGGTATTGCCACTGAGCGCACATGTCAAATACCAGTCAAGTATCGTTATTGCTCAAATCACACATTCTCATAAAGTGCAAATCTATGTGCATATAATATGGGCTCAGAAACATTCTTGCACTTTACAGCTTACAATTATGTTTATTTTCTTAAATTCCAGGTTATAAGGACTGCTACATATCTTCCAGTTGGAAAACAAGAGGAAGTGAATACGCCTAGTGATCAGCATGCCACCATTTATTGGAGTGGGCTAATTATTTTGTAATTGCTGCACAACAGCGCTGCGTGGTAGGTGGGTACACAAACAATGAAAGCATTCCCAAGGAGGCCGGTCATTTAACCGAAGCCTACATTTTTTATCATAACATACATAAAGCCTCAAATTGAACTTCTTTTTTGGAAAATGCTTGTAACAGTTTTACATTACATTGTTAAATTAAAAATACATCGTTGAGACATTACGTCATCCATTATGCTCATTAATTAATCATCAATAATGTACACAACACAGCCATCGTAGTTCATCAAACTAGTTCTTTGTCATTCTGTCGAATCTAAACAGGCCCCATCCGCACGTGGTTATCGCAAACGTAATAATAGAACCTTTGAATAATTAATTTTATGAGAGACGACACGTGTCTCGCGTGCTAAACTTGTCAGATCGGCCCAAACCAAAACTATTGAGGCAGGCGTGGAGTGCGCGAAAACAATGAAATCACATTGTTATTTTGCGCATATGCCAGTTCTGAATGAGGAAACGTATCGACTATTGTCCTCTTATAACGTGACATACATAGAGCACACTGAAACTTCTGCACTCCTGACTTCTCTAATCTCATAAATTTTTGAATTTAGAATATTAAATTTCGTCAAAAATAATGATAAGTACATATGCGATTTTAACCATTTAAAGTTATATTTACATAAATATACAAAACAAACAGAACCACTTCACGTGAAAAAAAAGGGAAATTCAGCAAATAAAACGAAACACACCTAAATTATTGCTGTGCACCAGGATCCCCAGCATTACCCCTCTGTATTGCTAAACTTAATCTTTGGACAAAATAACTGCCTGCCCTGGGGCCTCCTGGCGAAGACCAGCCTTTATCCCAATATATGTACTAACCTTTTAAGCGTCGCCGTCGGAAGACCATGGGTGTAAAGTTTTCACCGATCTTGAATACTTCCTGCGCTTTAAGAGTTGAACGTGTTCGGTGGCGGCCCCAGAACCGCGAGCGGAGCAGCTGACATGGGATGATACCAAAGTGTCCTCACACGGGGTGTCCTAGACCTGGGTAAGGCTGAGGTACCACAGCCCTAGGGTGGCACCGTCTGGCCTCTTGCCATCGTCCCGTGACAGCTCCAGTACCGAGGGCACTTCCGCTGTGGAGAGTGCCCGCCTGATTAATTAAATCGTTCAGCGCTCAATGACGATAGAATCAGACGGTATTCCTCTTTCCTTCTTTTATTTCAGTTTTTTTCATATCGAATGTTGAATATTTTAGAATTTACAATTGATTAGAATATTTTTTTATGTGCTTTACACATAAAAAATATTCTAATTTATTATAATATTATATTATATACAATATTTTATTACCAGTTGAAGTTTATCGTTGTAACAAAAATGGAATTAACGTGAAAAGCTTATATGGCGATGATGTTTTGTGATTTTAAAAGTTCACTGCCTCCGCAAGTATGCACTAGGTACTCGAATTTGGGAGTTATGCTTTTGGGAGGGAAGGACATTATTTGAACACTATAAGGCATTGGTACGCAGAATTTTGATCGTGGTCTTTTTTCTCTCCATGATAATGGATTCCTCATGAACTTACCGCAGACACAACAAAAACAGTTGAAAAATGTTGTTTATTATAAAAAAAAATGTTGAAGTACAATCGCGGACGTTCAAATAATGTGGAAAACATTGTGACAGGAGATGAAATATAATGTTGCATGCCGGAAAGAAAGCAATGTTGTCTGGAAGAGATCGATCCTAAGCGATAAAACCGCCAATTGTACAACATTATATTTAAACTAATATAAAGCCCACGATTTTCTTACATTTTGTGTACAATAAAGTGTTATCTATCTATCTACATGTATAGGTGTTCGAAGGCGACACCAAACCAATTTTCTCCCAGACGGGTCCTGTCTGAACGATCCCATTTGAAGAACAAAAGACAGAATGTTGTACACTGCCATTTGTTTGCCCATTGCCTCTGAAAAGCAGTACATACCTATACTATATATATAATTATTACCTACTTACATCTCTATACATGTAAATGATTTTATTTATGAGTTACGCAAAACTTTCAGTTTATCCCACGTAGTACGAGGTGAGTTTAAAGCGCAAAGTATTCTCTGTATGGATATAAAAAAAAGGCAGCAAATCAGGTCTATCGTTCGATCCCACCACCGGCTTAAGCTTCACCACATGATGGAAGGGCATTTTGCGAATGCTCGCCTGGCTAGTTACCACCCTCAAGTAGAAAATCTGTCACCAATCACTTAACTTTGTGTTCCGGTAGCAGTCCTTGAAAGCCAGTAAAAATACATGCACATCAGCCTTAACATATGCCTATGCATATATGCCTATATGCCACATATGCCTCAGAGTGACGAGGTCAGTGCCGTTCTTCACTTATGACGAAATGCATCTATTATAGGTAGAAGTTACCGCTTAACATCAGGTGGGCCCCGTGCTTGTTCCTTCACAATGCCTTAACGAAAATGCCATAAAGAAATTCAGTTCAGCCAATTGAATACCATCAGCTCTTTTAGTTCCAGTTGAGAAAGGGAAGTAAGCAACTTCTTTTTCATGTGAATTCAATGATATTGCAAGAACATGGTTACCTGAAGGTTACCATGTTCTTGCAATAATGCAGCATCACTTGGAATTTGTAGCAAACTAAAATCTTCAGCAACTAAGAGCAGAGGTATCGTGATAGGATCATTGTAGTGGTTTCAATGAAAAGATGATAGATAGTGATCAGGGTTATTTACATTTAGTTATTTAGTATGTAAATATTAATATAACGTTAGTATACAAAGTACATGTAATTCTACGAAGGCTTTATTTATATAATTCTTTATCATTTTGTTGCACGTTTATCATAAAATATTGATCGCAAACCATAAACTGTCCCGCCAAGATAGCTAAATGAGAGCTAATCAGGCACCTGTTTTGCCATCACCATAAATCGGTCGTAAGTAAACTACATTGAATACTTAGTGTCCATAGCTATTTGATACCAGTGCAAAGTAAAGTATAAAATTGTAAGGTTCCGTTCCCAAACGGCAAAAGGAGTCCTTTTAGTTGACTCTGCTGTCTGTCCATCCAGTATGTAACTCTACCGAGTACACGAAATGACTCATAAACATAAATCTAATTGGATATTTCCCGTACAATGTTGATATAACAACCAATAATTAAGTTAGAAATTAATTAAAATTATTTTCCAGGGCGGCTCCAATGCATAAGAAGGTAGTTGACAATGGTAGTGGTTGTGCCATCGCGTCGCTCTCGAACTCATTGATATATATTTAATATTTTTATTCAAAAACACAATGAAATAGGGGTCCGTCGAAGTTATAAACCGTTTTAATGTTACGAGGACTGTTTCAAAAACGAAACTAGGAAGGATTCTGAAATTTCGGTATATTATCTTATCAGACTAATACCTCGTATCATAAATGTTATTCATTTATCGTATTATCAACTTGGAATATAGATAGTTTAGGTCCTAGGATTAACATAGAACACCTACTTTTAATCATGGTCTACGCTTCCAATAACCAATAAATACTGACTACGGCGATCTTTTATCTACTAACTGTGATCAAAATCTTTTTTTTTGTTTGATACGTAATTCTAAGAGAACGAGGGCGGACTGGCACTGGGTTGGTTTTTGTAGGTTATGCATTTAAACTAATTTTGGACAACACAGGTAACAAAAAATAACACATAGTAAAATAAAAAAAACCGTCTTCAATCAAAAAACCATTAACTATAGCTTCATAACACCAACATAACATATACTTACAGTTTTTTTGTTCATTTTACATCGATAAGTAAAAATTAGATCATCATCAATGTAGTTGAAGCCAATTAAATACGCATTATTAGGGACAAATCAAATATTACTCGTCAGATCTCGCTGAAATTTATGTGGGATCACATAACAAGCATCAGTTTTCTAATATATAAAAAAAAAACAAAATCGGTACTCTCAGTAAAAAGTTATGAGGTAACTTTTTTTTATGTTAAAGTGATGGATCAAGCTCGAGGCCCACCTGATGTTAAGCGGACTAACCTCTGCCTATAACAGATGCATTTCATCACAAGTCACGAATTGCACTGCGCCCGTCACTTTGAGACATAGTTGTTAAGTCTCATATGCCTGTAATTTCACTGGCTGTCAAGGACAGCTGCCGGATCACACTTGAGGGTGGTCGCTAGCGGGCATTCGCAAAAAGCCCTTCCACCATGCGCTGAAGCTCAAGACCGCGGCGGGATTCGAACCATGGACCTGCTGCGCGACAGTCCATAGCCAATGCCACTGAGCCATCAATGCTTCGAAAGTTCAAAACTACCACAAACAAAGAAAATACAGTCGAATTGAGACCCCACTCGTTTTTTTTTAAGGTGATTAAAAATAATAGAATATTTATAATTGACAGTAGCCGTTGGTTCGCATTGGGATCCTTACCTCCTTGTTAACAAATATACTCCACTCCTTTTATGCCCAAAACCCCATACAACTAGGAAATCCTAATCAGCGCACGGATGGTTACAATTACAACACAGACTCATTATGTAATGCAGTTGTTTTCTCAAGCGTGATGAGAATGCTTAATTATGTTATGAGAAAAAGACCATTTATTTTTCTTAACTAATGGATGTGTATCTTAAGTATGTAATACCTAGCCCGGCCTAGGCTTATTAAGACATGAAGTATTGTGATCGGTCCCTATATTCAAGTAATTCCAAACAAACAGTAAATCACCTCAGTGTTCTCACTAAATATTTTTAATTTATTTATTGTACTCTCTAAGTAATGTTTTTAAAAGATTGTGTCGGTAACTATGTAATAAGATAACTCCTTCAGACTTATGGGTGTTTCTTTTAGGTTGTTATTCACATATATACCTATTTATATTATCTTTATGTCTAAAGTCGGTTATACCAAGTTGTATAATATATAAGTTTATAATTTTCGAATTTACACCGTAACATACATACATTACGATGTAAATTGATACGATGTAGGCACCTAATAGTAGTTTATTGTAAATAAATTTGTAATATTTTCAAACTTAAATAAACATTTAGTTGAATGTCGGTACATATTCAAATAAACCTTTGGTTGACTGTCAGTACATACCTATTCAAACAAATATTATAAATTCTACTCTACTAAAACAAGAATGTTCAGTCAGTTTAGGACACTAATATAATCCGCACGTCTTCGGAATAACTGTTAGTATCAAACGTCAAAAGGCTTGTCTACAATTAAAATATTAGCAACGTTAGGTATAAACAATCAATGACCTTCAAGATATCCTTGAAAGTCAAAGGTGCTTCTGATAGAACATAAGTAGAAACCCCTCGATGCTCTCTTGTCACTTCGCAAACAGCTTTTATTATCAGTAACGGTGTTAGAACCGGCCTCGGAGGCTCCGTCGATTGCCAGGTGAAAGTCACTCAACGCATTGCAGACGCATACCTCGCCTCAAGTCGCACGCCCGCGGTTGCACGACTGTTATTGATACTAACTGTGATTGATAATTCGTACAAAAACAAACAAATATTCACTAGGAGCGGTCAGCAGTGAGCACAACCGATGCGTGAGCGCAGCGCTACGCGTCACATTATCACGCTTGTCGAGGTAGTCGAGGCAGATCGGCTGATAGTACCGAGTGGGTCGGGTCCACCGGCGCGGGCGCACCGGTGCCTCGCGCTGACACTCAGTCGCGACCATGTGGAGACCGTGTATCGTAGTCCTGGCGGTGCTGTGCGCTGCCGCCGAACAACCACCCGGAGCCCTCCAGCTGGACGTCAACAACACGCTGCCCGCTGAACAGTACTTCATCGACAAGATATTTACCAAGTACGGCGACAAAGGAGTGATCACGTTTGAGGTGAGCGTCTAATTCTGTCATCTGTCTACTTATCTCTTCATTGCCATCTGAATTTATGAATGAATGCGAGTTTCAATGTTTGTGTTTATAGTTATTTGCAGAGACATCTCGTCATTTTCGTGAATAATGACAGCGTGAATTAAAAAGGCATGAAAAGACATTGTATGAATTCTGTAGATACTTGTTTTCTGAAAATTATTATCTTATATTAACAGCATCAGCTTAGTAGATAGTTGCACTACTATTACATACCTCTTAATTTTACTAATTTCATTATGAGCAGAATTTTACTAAAGCATCTTTCCTTAAGTTTATAATAACTGTTTACCAGTCATCACAGCATATCAATTTAATCGAGTTAACTTTCCAACCTGTTACCATTCGCAGCACGGCAGGAAACTTCGTCAGTTCAGATTTTCTAAAACACCTTTCCCTATTTCGTAAACGGAAGTTCATCGAACTTAATCGCCATAGATATACCTACTTGTAAGTATACATAAGCCAAACGATATGAAATTATAATTTTCTTATCTATCGACATCGAAAATACCTGCTTATCTACGAGTATAAACCATTAAATGTTTCCACGTGACTTAGGCGTAAGTAACAAAAAGTTACGTCAATTTCTTGATCTTGACTGTGCCTGTGTAATACAGACAGCACTTTTGTTGATCTCACTTAGATTGTATTATATTGGATAACTTCATGAGTGCTTATTCGACTTGCCAATGTATTCTCGATAAGGATTAATAAGATCAAACAAACCTGTTTCCAAGTGTGCAATATGCGATATTTATATGAATTGCGACAATAGTTACAATGAGTACTGATGGTTGTCTAGAGTTGGCTGCACTGTACACCGCTGGGACCAAGCTCGCCCATTCGTAATCGCGGAAGCTGAAGATTCGAGTCTCGACTCTCGACGGGACAATTACATGATCGCAATTTTTATCACTGTTATTATTATTATACTTACCTACTTAGTATGTTAGATTATTTGCAAATAAAAAAAAAAAAATGAAACGAATTAACAATATACTTTCCCGCTTCTCTATAAACACATTATAATTGCGAGGTATCCATCGAACCTATGTTTGTATACGAATCATTGTATGTATTTTGTACAATGAATGTCATGAAGTACAAGTTCAATAGGGGAAAATATATAAACAATACTTTGCAATGGAAATAAACTTATATTGGGATAAAATAATATATAAAATAAATAATGTAATATAGTGGACATTTTCAGTTATTTGCCAAGGTAATTTGTCTTGTTATTAGAGTCATTAATCTCGTCAAAACAAGGAGTGTTTCTATAGGGTCTATCATTAAGCCTTTCCTAATCACAAATTTAAATAATAAAGTTTGAGTGTGAGTTATCATGTAATCATAGATATTTTTTATTATTTTGCAAGGTCTATTTATGTCAATTTATGTGAAATATAACATTCTTCAAATATCCGCCGCGGCTTCTCTGGGTAACGCGTTCGAAATGTCCAATTTTACATGACTCTGGCACATAAATGAGGCTTAATTTCAGAAATGGCATAGCGTATGTTATATTTGAAGGTCGCTATGGTTTGTGGCTTATTCACATAGACCTGCGACTAACGAAAACCCCACATAAAAAAGTCCAACGGGATCAATCCTTACGTAATCGGTGGCCAGTTTACATCACCTCCACGTGCGATGACCATGCCTTCAAATAGCTCGTGTTTAATGTCCAATGTGGCATGAGCTGTGTGGTACCTAGCAACTTCCTATTGAAACCACATTTTGGTGGTGGCCATATCATCTAATTCAGGCCCATAGAAGTTGATATTCGTCAGTCAACCCATAGTTCTAGCCGTTGACGGTGATGGCCTGGCCCACGTCGCTCTCATAGAAATATGGACCGATGACGCCGCCTGCCAAAATTCTACACCATACAGTGACTTTTTTGGGGTGCATTGGACGCTCTTGGATCTGGTGTGGATTGGTACCGTCCCAAATTTGTCAATTTTGTTTGTGGACGAACTATTCATACAGATCGCGATCGATAATGGGCCACATCGCTGGAGATAATTTGATCTCCTGCGGTGTAAGTATTGTTCAGTTTCTAACTACTTCAGAACCCATTCAGCGAACACACGTCGTTGTCTATAATGGTCTTCTGACTGATGACACTTGAATTTTGTACGGGTGCAGGTCTGCTTAAGTTGTGGCCCGCGAAAGGCCGAGTTCTCGTAAGTGCTCCCGTTCGACGTGAAATCAACTGCTTCGGATTCTCTTGCACACTCTTACGAACAGCGGAGATGATGGACAGATTTTACGTTTCAATCACGAACGGGTGTTTGTTCATTGTCCACAGGCCCAGTGGACTCATATAAATCCACCACACTGCCAATAGTCCTCTCTGTAGGACGATTATGGTGACCATAAAATGGGCGAAGCGTGAGGAACGTTGCTCAAACCCATTTTATAGAACAATAATTTTATTATATCATTAGCACGTTTTGTTGAACGCTATATCCATGGTGATTTGGCAAAACAGACAACCTAGCGACTGTAATCTTTGCAGACAACTTTACAGAGACCATAAATAAATGACAGCCAATTTGACAGATTTAGCTTCAACAATATGGCCGCTATCAACTATCAAGGTTTGAAAATCCCTATTGGAAGACCCGTTGTTACCTCATCATTGAAATTACAAGAGACAAACTTGAAAATAAAACACCGTATGTAGGTACATACATAACTCAAGAATTAATATTTGCTTTATTACAGTCTCACCAAATTAAAGTCAGATATTTTTTGTAAGTATACTTTTACGAAATATATCTGGATTTTAATTAGGCGAGACTGTGGTATCGCAAATATTAATTCTTCACGTGTATGTTTTCACCGCATAAATCATACAAACATAATAGCCACATCCATGTCTTTTATTTCTAAATTCGTAAGTCCATTAAAACCGCGAAAAAATTACACTCGGTGTGCATTGTTCTCCACAGAAAAGATAAACAAGCAATACAAACTCTAACAGATGGTTGACACTGATACTCCTACATAATTTGTAAAGGTATAACACGACACGTTACCGTTTACATCAATTTTATATAAGTTATACCTATTGTTATAAGATTTAAATATTTCATTATACCTACCGATTTTGATGATTTTCTAAATCATTTTGTTCAAAATATGTGTCACTTATTTAGCCAAGTAATGCCACACAAATTTAACGCTTTTTGGTACTTTAACACCTAAAGGGGTAAAATAGCTGTTCAAATACCTAGACTATCCTTATAATTTGTAACATTCTGAAACCGCATATTATGCATTATTTATTTGTTCTATAACCTGTGGGACTGGTACGCTGTCTGACTATAAAAATTGACAATCATCATCAGCCGGAAGACTTCCACTGTTGAACAAAAGCCTCCACCCATAGAGCGCCAAAAGAACGGCTATTAGCCGCTTAACCATTGGCACCCGCGACTTTTACGATATCGTCAGTCCACCTTGTGGGGGGCTTACCGACTCTACGTCTTCCGGTGTAATGTGGTAGCCACTCGAGAACCTTTCTTCCCCAATTGATAATCATAATCATGAGGAGCTTCGGACTTTATTATATATTTTCGAATGGGATATGTACGGTGAGTACATTTGTTATTCGTCAAGTGATATAGTAGAAGTTAGTAATCACAGTCAAGTACCAACTTACAATGACATGTAGAAATCGTGTCGATGAATCAGTCATATTTTTAGTAGATTGGGTATAACTATAGGTATAGGTAGGTAAGGTAGGTACCTATATAGGATATGGAGATCGGAGTAATATGCTTTACATATCTCTTGCTCTGTAAGTACACCCTTACACCCCTGAATGCCGGGGTGTATGACTATCATTACAGCATAGGTTTTGGAATTTGAAAAAAGAACTGTCATACTCATACTGCACGAAGAATATTTTTAAAAAGTTAATTTTAATTAAATACACATTTTTTTCTTCTTAATAAATGTTCATTGAAACCTGCTGTCTTGTTGTTTACTAACCTCACAATCGATATGTAAAGCAGAGTATTTATCTCGGGCGTAAGCATCAATTGCATACTCGGGTTAATTAGCGCCTTCGCTTCGCTCAGGCGCCAAAAACCTCGTATGCAATTGATGTCATACAGCCCTTGGTTAATAATCTACTATTATATCACACCCACTCAGAAAAGGTCTCATTACTCGTTCAAAAACATGTTATAAAGTTCGTAATTTTTCCCTTATAAATGTACGGTGGGGAAAGTTATATGGATTTTCATTCCTTCACTCCGTAGCAGTGAAGGAATGTTGTATGAAAATCCATACCTGCCCTGGTAGCGTTCTTTTGTTTTTAGCTGCTTACATAAGAAAATTCAATCTCAAAAAGGTTTTATATCAAATAATAAGAAAAAAGAGGTGTGATTTTTATTAGTACTCGATTTTCAATGAAAGGAGGTTGGCAACCTTTTTATGCACTACGAGAAAAAAAAAGCGCGGCAATTTGTTATAGGTATTTTGTTTTTATTAAATTGATATTTTTTACAGTACGCTTTTAATTATTCTAAACAATTTTCCAAAATGTCATCTGATAGTGAAAGTGACGATTTTATAATGATGACGCCACCAGAAATAAGAAATGCAGCTCAAGAAGTCATAAAGAACTTACTGCCTGAGAAGTCTCGAAATAAGTACAAGAAAACGTATTATGATTTTATTTTCCTTGTAGGTGTAGTATAAAGCACTATGTATCACTACTCGGGAGAATAGTGACATTACTAATTCGGAGGGCACGTTAACCCGTCGGTCCCGGTTGTCGTCTTAGGATGGCAATCGTTATAGCATGGTGGTAGGGTAGGTTCAAGTAGTAAATCTGTCGTCAAGCACCTAAACGGTGTGTTCCGGCAGCTATCCTTGAGAGCCAGTAATTCTATGTAGGTTAGCCTGAACAACATCTTCGATCACATCATCACTTACTATCAGGTGAGGTAGTGGTCAAAGACTATCAAGCATAAAAAAAACATAATCTAATATAGGTTTTCTATTAGGTGGACCGATGGCATCGGTAGAGTCGTTCGTTTTTCCGTTAAATGACGGCTAACGATGATAAAATTGCAAAATAAACTCTAAAACCTGGAAATGGGGTCAAATGCCCAAATGTGCTCAATTTATGGGATTTGAATCAAGACAAATAGCGTCACAAAATTATTCACGGAACTATTATATTATGTTCTATGTCTGTACGATAAATAATTACTGAAGCAGAAGCTTGAAATTTCAGATGAATATAAATTTTAAGAGTAAAATGAATTTAGAAAAAAAAAAAATCTATAGACGACTTCACTGGTGCTTTGGTAATTGTTGGATAACTTGTTCGGTTACAGTATCGAATGAATTATTAAACAATTATTTTTAAATAATAATGAAGTTCTGCGTCACTAAGAGAAGAGTAGACGATTCGTTCCAGTTCCCCACTGGTTGTAGCTAGATTTGCAAAACAAATAATATGACAAAAATGTTGTCTCAAATGGCTTAGTTATTTCAACTAAATTATTGACCAAATGACGTATATACTATAATTATTATACTGTTCCTCAGGTGTAGTTATTTAGTATATTATCATATTGAGATATTATACTATACAATGCTCGGAGAAAGTTATCTCAACTGTAGTAAATACTTAAAGTACATAAGAAAGGATAGTACTACAGAATTAATTACTACTAAAACTATTATTATATCGTTACTACAGTGAACGACTATTACTTGCAGCGAATATGGTAGGGTTTTCACAAGCCAGCCACAGATACCTACTCAGAATCTTGAGAATATTCTCTTGATGCAAATGTGGATAAGTATAATTTGTTTAATTATTTACATAATCATAATTTTAATATTATAAAATTATGACACAGTAATATTAGTTATTGTCAAACATAGAGATATAAAGCTTGTTGTTTTAAACACACTCACGCGCCGATGGCTATACGTGATTTTTTGTTCAGAAGATAACAGTATTAGTATATTACAAAATTACAAATATACGATAGGAAAAGTTTAAGTCATGTGCGGGAAGTTTTGCTGTGCTATTGCACAGCATAAAAACTAATTGTTCACTCAACTACAGTTATCGATGAAAACTATTCAATTCTCTCCTTATATTTTAGACGCCATCTGCACCACGAGGAAACTGGAAACGTATTTAATTCTGCAATAGAACTCGTGATTTATTAACAGCACACGTGAACCTGTGTTAAAATTAATACATAACCAATTTAAGTACATACATATCGATCGTCCCATACGTTTCCACAGACATGTTTGTGTCCCTGTCTATAGAGGGCGAATATATCGTGAGCGGACGCAGTTTCAGATTAATATGTATAATATGTTATTTTTACCGATTTAGGTCTTCAGGACTAATTGTCGTGATCGATGTGATTGACACCGGCTTTATGTGCAGTTTCAAATTGTCCCTTGAATTGAATAGAGAATGAAATCTCCTTTCTACTTTCAGTCTACCTGTGACTCTACATTTACCCATTTTCGAATTGAAATTGATAAACATTTTTGAATTCGATGCAATCTTGTTGGCAGCTCTTTTCTCTCTGTTCTTCAGTGATTGTTGTTGTTCGATTACGTATTGCCGCCATTGTGATTATGTCATTAGGCAAATAAATGCCCAAAACCGTTCATCTCGTGGTATACTTTCTAGCCATTACTGATTTTCTGATTGATCAGCACATCTATTTAGGTATGCGTAGACGTTTCGGGAATCATATATTTAATTGCAGACTCGCTTAAAGTCAAGTCTAGATAATGTGGAATAAAATGGGGATTTGTGGAACCACCTGCATTATGAGTGGTCGGGATAACTACTTTAACAATAAATGTGGAAATTAGACCACACGGTCAAAATTTTGCGGTCGAGATGACTACCAAATCAACTGCGCAGCTATGACTATATGATGGCATATAATGCTGTCAAAAGCCTCACTTGGTGGGTACAGTTACGCGCTGAGGCCCGTGCTCGGTACTTCACGCAATCGTGACTCACAGACGAAGGACTTCATAACAGTCCGAAACTGGTTGGAATATTCCTAATAAGTTAATGTGAATGAAGGGCATTGTAGCAAGTGCTGAAATTACTGGGCGCACGAGACATAAGGGTTAATATCCCGGAGCGTTTTCATCTTAGGCAAATGGAATAATTTCGTATGGTCTTCAACCCAGCTTACATCGGCGTATCGGTCTGGACGGGATTATTCTACGGTACGTGCCACGGCAGGAGATATCAGAGCTATCCGTGGCTATGCGATAGAAAGACAAACGCCTTGTACCCGGTCACAAGTTGGATGGGTGACCGCTAGTGAACTAACTACTGAGCGTTTCCGTGCTTCGGGGTGCACGTTAAGCCGTCGAACCCGGTTGTCAGTTTAGGATGGCAGTCGTAACTAATAGCATGGTGGTATATTGTGAATGCCCGCCTGGCTAGCCACCACCCTCAAGTAGAAAATCTGTCGTCAAGCAACTAGCGGTGTGTTCCGGCAGCTGTTTTTGAGAGTAGGTAATTCTATAGGATAGCCTGAACAACTACCATCAGGTGAGATAGAGGTAACAGAGGATAACCTATTAGGCATAGAAAAAAAAGCAGAGCCATCTCAAGAACTGTCATCTTACTCTGCGATCCCCAAGACGTCTACCAAGCGTGGGGACTATGATAAACCCCCCTGATTCCCTTTGTTTAACAGTGGACGTTATGGCTGTCGATGATGAAGATATTACTTTCAAGCTTCTCTAATACGTTTTTTTTATGAATTGATTAATAAAACTCTTCTCAATCCCAAAAAAAATATATACATTTGTACAGTATGCAATGGTATAATGTAGATATGTTAGTTAGTAACTACGAATAAATATAAATATTTACCTATGAATAATATAAACATTTATTCGTAGGTTAGTAAGTACTTTGCACCTACATTGTCGTTGGGGTTGCTGAAGCGTTACAGTTGAAGGTTAAATTACAAAATTCGTCACATGTTTTGGGTAACATACTACTCGTATTATGAACAGTAGAGGTACACTTCCATATTCTATTATATTATCATCATTACATATCTATATCTATACTAATATTATAAAGAGTAAAGATTTGTATTGTTGTAAGCAACGAATAAACTTAAAAAATACTGGACCGACGTGGTTGAAATTTGGTATGGCAATAGTTTGAGACACGGGGAAGGACAAAGGATAGTTGTTACCAACAGCGCAAAAAGAGGTTAATGGTTTTGCGCGATAACCGCTATACGCGCGGGCGGAGCCGCGGCTGGAAAGCTAGTTATAAATATAATGATGATAATAAATTTACATACAATTACATGATTAGTTAGAAAATCATTTACATTTTTATATACAAGTTTTGTAATATACAAGAATTCTAAGATAATCTACATGTTAAGGCTACTAATCATACTAATCTACACGAGCGCGTTCCATACAAGCGCATTTTCATCATATTTTAAATACAGACTCTTCAAACTCTGTGAAATGTTGCATGCATGTCTCTGAGCCTAATATTATGCTCCCGGTTTCCCAGTTTGTCTTTATTTTATCCCTAATGCAAAAAATATTTTCCAACAGTTTTTTGAAAATATTTAATATTACGGAAAACTGTCAAACCAGAAACATATATATTAGAGATATGCATGGTAAATTTCACCGAATTCAAACACTTTGAATTAAAAATATCAAAAGCTACGATATATGGACTACACTTCCCTTAACTTTATAGATAAGGGTAACTGATCACAGATTATAATTTAAACGTTGCTGTCCAAATGCTACATAGATACTTTTTAAGTTTGCCGAATCATGCAATTCTATTATATTATACATAAAACCAGGGGTGCCGGGTTAGAATTGCACCTACCCACATCATCCCGTGGGTGTCGTAAGAGGCGACTAAGGGAAAAATATCGGAAGGTGGGCAGCAGCACCTTTTAGAAAACTGCCATCTTACACGGCGATCCCCAAGCCGCCTGCCAAGCGTGGGGATTATGGCAAATACCCCCTTAATAGGGAAGGCAGTGTTCAGCAGTTGGATACAGTACAGTACATCCACATACTTCCAGTACAGTACATACTTCCAAAAAAGTATGAAAGTCCACAAGACGGCGTGTATTATTTTTTCCTATATGGACTCATAACATTCACTGGATCATTCACTCTTCCAAATTGAACTATAATAGTAATTTTTTGCAACTCTTTGATGGTAATTAAACCAGTATTGTGGGCGAGTGATGCAAACGACATCATAAACAGTATATAGGTATGCATCACTGAAAATAGAGAAAAATATATTAAAAAAAACGGAACCGACTTTCACAACACTGAAAATGTATGAAATAGAAAATAGACTAATTTAATACAACATAATCATATAAAGTAGTTTTAGTTTTATTTATGGAATGTATACACTTAACATCAGTGCAGGTGGCTTTAACTTTTCGTTTTGGTGGTAGAGAGTTCTAAATAATTAAAAGCACTGAGCACACAAGCGTGTTGAGAGAAATTCAAATATCAAATTATTGGAGTACACATTCTTTTTTTTGTTCAATAGCACCCGCGTCCTCCGATTTCGTGCCGATGCCTAATCCATTCGGCCACCGGAACCTTACTCTTTCGAGTCGAAAATTTGTACTCAATTTATCAACCAGACTGCTAGACTTCATCTGACCGAAAGGCTTTTTCGAACACTTAAATTTCGAACACGAAAAAATAAAAGATTTTTATTCCTATTAACCAATTTCTATTAACAAAATTCAAATTTCTATTAATCAAACTCCTATTAACAAAAAATAAAAATAATTGTACTCCAATAATTTGTAGATCGAAATGTTCCTTAGGATTCCTATAGGAGTTAGGATTTATTATGATTTTAAGCAAAATTATTCAGGAACGAAAAAATAATGTATTAAGTTTATAGCTATACTATATTATGAAGATATACTATGATCTCAAAAGGTAAAAAGTGTTTGTAGTTTTATAAAGGACATGTTGTTTTTTGCCTATCTATAAGTATCAACTGACTCCTTTGGCGCCTCACTTTAAATTAAGTACGTAGGTACAAAATTGCAAGCAATTTCTATTATATTCAAACATTGTTTAGAAAAAACGAATCACCTACTTAGGTTGCTTTTTGCCAGTCTAGTTAGTAGATAGACTGCTCTACATTTTTTGTCAAATTTGTTACGTTCCTACCAGGTAGATATAAAATAGTGTTCAGTTAATTCTTTACTCTATCACCCAGATTGTCCACTTCTGAACACAGCCACCCACTTTAAAGTTAGGGGAAGAGATGGGAAGGTGTCATTTTATGTTACCACAGGGTGATCTTTATTTTATTTATTAGTGCTGAATGTAGTGTGTAATTGGTAGTACAATAAACTTATTCATTATTAGGCACCTAGTAGGTAATATAATTGTTTTTCTTTATTTGAAAACTTCTTGATTTTACCTAGCATAGACCCCGTAACAAAATGGTCTAAAATTTACCACTTTTTCGTGCCCCCATTTATTATTATTCTCATTTATGGGTTAATATAACTAATTTAATAATTGGAAAAATATGTGTATATACATATATTTATTCTATTCTAGACAATTACCTCCAACATGTTGCAAATAGGTTCTTACTTCATCTTTGGGTCAACTTTATCAAAATTTCAAGTTTGTAACTCACTTCGTTTACGAGGTTGAGGTCCGTGACAGACAGAAATACAGAAAGAATATGAATTTATTCGTAGGTGTACACACTATAATTTCGACAATATTCACGCTATATATATAGGTAAACATACCTTTTTACTCACGGTGGCGCGCACCTCGATATTTTCTCCACACTAAGACGTGGTATCGTGTACAAAAGTACGCCTATCCGTATTAATGCGAATTAATCAATTACTGTGTATAAATTATGAACAACATATCTCAAAGACAGCTGCACACGTGTGTGTTTGCATACCTACACCTAACACAAAATCGACAAAACTTGCAACTCTAAACTGGATTTCATAAATCATACTATTTAGATCTAAGGCACTGTCCTTTAGGTACTGTGGTTAGAAAACAAGCGGTTGCTTCATGCATGGACTTCGGTACACTACGTAGTATTATTATAACATGTTATATGACACTAGTTTAGTTTTTGGCATAAAGCCTGTAAGAAAATGGTTTAAATATATATTTGTATTCTATTCTAGACAATGACACCTCACATGCTAGGGTGCAAATGAGTTTTTATTTTCGTCTTACTTCTCATGTATCGGAGTTCCCTGAAAAACAATTAAGTTGAATTCTAGCCCCATATTAATATTTGGGTCGACGTTTTACTCCAGATAGGAATAAAAATTTCAAGTTTGTAACTTGTTTGTAAATTTTCTATGACTTACAGAGATAAGGTAGAGTGACATTAATATGGCTTCCTATTTTCTTTAGGTAAACTTTAAAAAGAAACAGGTTCGTTTGAGCAACAAAAAAAGAACATAAAATACATGTTGGTTATTAGAAAAGGTCATGTTATATTTTACAGAACATACTTTTTTTCATTTAGCAACGTATCTACAGGCATTTTATTACTTTAGTATAGTTGCGCAGTGCGTCTATAAAATCATAACTACACAACAATACGTTGCGTGAGCAAAATAACGTTATCGATTATCATTATTATAACTTGTCACAAAATTGATATGCTTAAAATAATGTATGGAATAATCGCAACCTTCAACTTGACTTTACGACTTATTTCTAATCACATTCGTTTTACTTTTGTTAAATTCATGCTTGTAAATTACGTTTCCGCGTGTTAAACCTAATCTTAGGTGTGGCTTAAATTGATTATTCTACTTAATAGATGTTTTGCCTTCCGTATCAAATGTTGAGTACGAAATAGGTGACATAATATGCTAAAGTGAAACTAATTTAGCGCGAAATATATGCGGTCACTCTGTACTCTATGAATTGGTAGAGGTAACTCGTTTCCACATTTATTTCTTATTACATTACCACTTTTAGCAAACAAATAAGAGAACGACGTAGCGGGTATATCTCCAAAAAGAATCCAAAGACGCAGACCTTACCTCTCGAAGGCTCGACCCTCCATATTTTTTGAGTGTAATTGCATCGGATCGTGGTAGCTACCACTGCCTCATTTTACTATTTTACTGTATTTATTATTAACATTTATATCATACAAACAAGGCCTATCCATATAAATGCGTATCTTTAATTTTCTTCTTAGGATAGGTCTGTAGTAACATCTGTCGCCAAGCACCTAACGGTGTGTTCCGGTAGCTGTTCTTGAGAGCCAGTAATTCTAGGGTAAGCCTGTTAACACCTTCGACCAAGTCATCACTTACCATCAGGTGAAATTGTGGTCAACGGCTTAACTATCAGCAATGAAAAAGAAACAGGTACGAGTTATATAATTTTTTTAACAAAAAATGGAACCTAATTGAAAAGTATGATTAACTTGTTAAAGTCAGCCCCTTGCAGATTCATGACACTGAGAGATGACATTTTCATGGCCCGACTTCAACAAGTACAGAACTGTTTATTCCCACCTGTTCTGTTGGGTAACAGAACAGGTTGGAGTAAACACATACTTTTCAGTGTTGTCAGTTCCATACTATAATAAAAAAAAACATCATTTTTAGTGATAATCTCTGGTTAAACGATCGATTTTCACTCACCTACAATACAATCGACAAAACTAGCGACTATCAAGTCATCTAGGTATGTCATCAATTTTACAGATAGTTGAGTTAAAAACTAATTGACCGATTTTAATGAAACTTATATGGGACCAGTCACCATACCATACCGTGGTCACGGTATAGAACATATTATGGTCATATACCATACCGTGGTCACGGTATAGAACATATATGTTCTATGCCGTGATCACTGCAAAGTATTTGAATATACACGATTTAAACCGTTTCAAGTTGTTTAATTACTAAGTGTAATTATCACGAAAACCTAAGACAACATTATATAGGGACCATTACAGAAGTATACCCTTTCCCATAAAAAAATAATTATCAAAATCGAACCACTCTGTAAAAAGTTATACGTGGTCATACATAAAAAATATATCTACGTGACGAATTGAGAACCTGGGCTAATAATATAAAACACTCCTGATAATATTACCTAAGTACCTACTTAATTAACATAATTTGGGGTTATGACGAATATGCCGGTTTCATTGCAATATGTACTTATGTTTTCCTTTGTTAACTGCCTTACTTTGTTTTAATCTTGTTTTCACAGCGTCGTATACTGAAAATAATCATTACCATTGTCTACCCACTAACTGCTGAATCATTTATTACGCAACCAGAGCATTGGAGATTATTGACTTGAGGTATTGCTCGCAATCAAAGGTTCAAAGCAGTTGTACGACTACTTTTTTTCTATTCTTAAATAATAAAAAAAAATAAGTTATAGCGGGCACATAAAATTTATGACGTCGTGGTTCAACCACATGTCTATACTACCGCAGCGCGGTATTTGCGTCGTCGTAAAGCCGTCTGATGATGATGGGTAGATTTAGTTGTTGATGTACACGGTGTGGTGCCTAAGATTGTATGGAAGTAATCGGGCTCTTCGCCAGACGAAGGCCGACTTAAGCTGGCCCCACACTAATCTGACCACGCCGGTCCCAAACCAATGTACTAGGTATAAATTGATCAAAGTCAGTTATTATATTTATTTTAAGGTTTGGCACTCGTTCCGTTTACGAGCTAGATAGTCTAGAAATCCGTGACCTGTAACTCTGTGAAATATGGACGGTTGGAAGGATGGACAGTCAGACAGCGGAGTTAGGACTCCGATTTTAGAAAGGCAAATGGCGCATTTAATATGATTAAAAGTGAAATAATTATTTATATAGATATGATTTATTTTTAATCCTAAAGTAATATGGTTTTGCCATATAATGAATATTAATATAAAACAAGTTTGAAGTAGCTTAACAATCATAGATATATACATAGATATGGTATCAATTATATGCATATTTTTTCAGGGGTTCGAGCACTTGCTAGACAGCCTCGGGCTGGGCGGTCGTGTCTTTAACTCTCCGCATGACTTGGCACTACACCGCATCAATGGCACCTTCCGGCAAATGCACGACACGCAGCATCGCCACAAGCGGGCATTGCCGTCACCTCAAGGTAATAATACAATATGTCTACATATTATCTAGGCAGTCTCGGTTGGGAAATGTATGTTTTCAATTCACCCTTTAAAAATTAGCATGGCACCCACCAACAAATACACAATATCTGACAGTACTCAGGTTTCACCCCCAATTGCTGTGTCTTGGCTTTTAGCAACATTTAACGTCTGCTTGGAAAGAGGTAAACTACCCAAACTCTGGCGAAAAGCCAAGGTCGTAGCACTGCTTAAACCTGGTAAACCACCTACAGACCCCAAAAGCTATCGTCCCATCTTACTCCTCTGCCACACTTTTAAATTATTTGAAAGACTACTCCTCAACCGCCTTACAAGAATAGTAGAGCCAAACCTTATTCCCGAACAAGCCGGCTTCCGACCTGGTAAATCCTGTACTGGACAAGTTCTCAAACTCACACAGCATATCGAGAATGGGTTTGAAGCCAAAAAGATTACAGGAGCTGTGTTTGTAGATCTATCAGCAGCCTATGACACCATCAACATCAGTAAACTTCTCTGTAAAGTCTACTCAGTAACGGGCGACGAAAATTTCACATCAATCCTCCGTGAGATGCTTTCAAACCGTCGGTTCCAGGTCCACCTAAACAACAAAAAAAGCAGATGGCGAAGCCAAAAGAATGGTTTGCCGCAAGGCAGTGTATTAGCTCCCATCCTGTTTAACATATTTACCAATGATCAGCCCAGCCCAGCAGACACAGAAAGATTTCTCTATGCCGACGACTTAGCATTGACCACTCAAACCACCTCGTTTGAGGATGCTGAAGTGAAACTAGCAGGAGCTCTGGAAACGATCGGGAAATACTACGATGAAAATAGCCTTAGGCCAAATCCGTCCAAAACCCAATCTTGTGCTTTCCATCTCCGAAACCGTCAAGCCGAACGTTCACTCAGTATATCCTGGCGAGGTGTTGACATCGAGCACTGCAAAAACCCAACCTATCTAGGAGTTACACTAGATAGGTCCCTTACATATAAAACCCACTGCACCAAGACGAAACTTAAAGTAAGCTCCAGGAACAACCTAATTTCCCGTTTAACCTCAACCAACTGGGGTGCATCATCCGAAGTTCTACGGACATCTGGCCTAGCACTCTGCTTCTCAGCTGGAGAATATGCGTGCCCAGTGTGGCACCGATCCTCCCATGCTAAAGAAGTAGATGTTGCTCTCAATGAAACATGTAGGAAAATAACCGGCTGCCTAAAACCCACACCTCTAAACATGCTATACCCCATTGCAGGAATAGCACCACCTATAGTGCGCCGTAACATAATTTGCTCGACAGAGAAGCTAAAGCAAGAACAAGATTGTAGACACCCTCTTTACAACTCACAGCTAACCACAGGCCGTCTTACGAGCCGCAAAAGTTTTCTTGGCTTCACCAAGGCCTTGACAGGTCACCCAAAGAATGCCCGCATGGAACTGTGGCAGAACACCTGCCCTCCCCCACCCAACTACATTGAGCCGGCTGAAGAACTCCCCCCGGGCAAAGATCTGGCGTGGCCCACTTGGAAGTCGCTAAATCGACTTCGGACTCAAGTGGGTCGTTGCCGGTTTAATATGGCCAAATGGGGTTACTCTGACGTAGGAACCCAATGTAGTTGTGGCGCTACGCAGGACATGCGTCACCTGCTGTCCTGACCACAGTGTCCCAATGCTTGCACTTTGGGTGACCTGTACGAGGCCTCTACCCTTGGGGTGGCTACAGCCCAGTACTGGCAGTCATCTATCTGATAACAATGAGTCGTCGACACGAAGAAGAAGAAGACCCAAGCAGACATTGCATTCCCCTCAAGGTATATAGCGTCACTCCTATTTCCCGTCAAGGATTTTCTTGTCGTCTCTAATCCAGCCATAGTAACGTGTACTTCTCCTTCCAACTGTTCCATTCATACTCGCCGAGTTTACCAACCTGTTCACTTTATCAATCTTTTTCCCAATCATCAGTATACCTTTTGCAACGAACGTCACTAAATCCTCATTGCTTTCTTATCACGCCGGTGCTCACTCTGTCTTTCAAAGTCACACTATAAGCGATACATTGGCAACACTAACATTCCTTTATGCACAGCCAGACGTGCCCTAGACAGTAGTAGTAGTGACCCACTTTCTTTATTTCCAGAGAACTCACTCTTCTGAGTATCTTGCTCACCGTTTCTCGTAAATAAACTTCTAGCTAACTGGGAAGAGTTTGTATAATTTGTTATTATATACTTCGTATCTTGTTATAATGTATAAATGTTCAAATTTTACTCCATAAATTCAAACTAATAAGTTCATCTTGTTTAAAAACCATTACTTTCGTTTCACATATATACATTTATCATTCCGTTTCTCTCAACAGCTCCATGCATAATTGTTACCATCTCCTGTAGCTAATGCTTCGTTGAAACAGTAGATATAGGTCATCGGTGTAGATAAAAAACTGAGCTGAACGAATAGTTCTTTGCTTCTTAACCATTTTTGCCATATTTCAAAACTCTTAAACAATCGTTACCTTATCAAGGCCGGTAGTTGTACCGCTAACACTGAATTTGGAAGACGTTGACCGATTGCCTTTTATTGATATTTGCCCTTGAAGACCTAGACTGCTCCCCTCTAATGAAAGGAGGAAATGAGACCTATTGTCAAATATTCGTGGCTAATTTGTGTGTATCCTTGAGTGACCTATACTAAGTGTTTTTTTTTTATCTGTGACTAATATGGATGAATGCGGCCTTCGCGGTCTAAACAAACGCACCGGTAGTACGCTACATGGATGACTTTGATGATTTTAGTTAGTAAATGTTAAGCGGCTAGTGCCTTGATAGTGGGCAAGAGCATTTGGACTGCCTATGAGTCCAAATGCTTTTATTGTAGTAGCTGTAGTGTTGTATATAGTTTGTAGTATTTTGGTTAATAAAGGCATACCGCCGGTAAAAAAAAAGCGGCTTTACTTACTATCTATCTAGGGATCTAGGGATGAATATAGGGTGTTTCGGGACCGAAAAACACACCTAATTTGATTGAGATCACTGGAAAAAATAATTTTATCTTATATCTATTAAGAAAAGCGTTACAAATTTCAGTAAAAAATAGTAGATAAACGCAGGGTCTGGTATCACGGGGCATTACGTCCTACGACATAGGCGACAATAAGAGTTAAGAGCGTAACGAAGGACTGAGTTTAATCCTGAGTATATAGCAAGGAATTAAGGCAAAGTAGAATTCTGAGTGGAGTGATACAACGCGTTTGCGTTGTCGCGATAAAACTTCATGTTATGTCTAAGCTGAAGTGTTTGGCCAGATTGGAAAAAAACTTCGCAATAATCTAGAACGTCGCGATATTTCATTTTCATGGAAAAATGGAAGGGGAGGTTGCACTATTTTACATGTCGACAAATACTTAGATATTTATTGCATCTTTATAATTTGGACAAAATAAATAAAAGACCATTCAAGAGAAATTACAATATACTTGAATTACTCCAATCCATACCAAACCGCTCGGCGTCTTTTTTTTTTTTATGCATCATAGGTTAGCCTTTAACCACTATCTCACCTGATGGTAAGTGATGATGTGGTCGAAGATGATGTTCAGGCTAACCTAGAAGTACTGGCTCTCAAGGACAGCTGCCGGAACACACCGTTAGGTGCTTGGCGACAGATTTTCTACTTGAGGGTGGTAGCTAGCCAGGCGGGCATTCGCAAAATGCCCTACCACCATGCTATAACGACTGCCATCCTAAGACGACAACCGGGACCGACGGCTTAACGTGCCCTCCGAAGCACGGAAACGCTCAGTAGTAATGTCACTAGCGGTCACCCATCCAACTCATGACCGCGGGCGACGTTGCTTAACTTTGCTGATCGGTTAAGAACAGCTAAGTAAACTTCGCTACGAGCGCTTCAAAATAAAATAAAATTCTTGCTGTCAACAATACGCGGGTGAGGTTTGTCAAGATAGAGGAAATTTTTCGAAGCAGTGATGGCTCAGTGGCATTGGCTATGGACTGCCGCGCAGCCGGTCCATGGTTCGAATCCCGCCCAGACCTTGAGCTTCACCGCATGGTGGAAGGGCATTTTGCGAATGCCCGCCTGGCTAGCGACCACCCTCAAGTAGAAAATCTGTCGCCAAGCACCTAACGGTGTGTTCCGGCAGCAGTCCTGGAGAGCCATTGAAATAACAGGCAAAATGAGACTTAACAGGTATGTCTCAAGGTGATGGGCGCAGTGCAGTTCGTCACTTGTGATGAAATGCATCTGTTATAGGCAGAGGATACCGCTTAACATCAGGTGGGCCTCGAGCTTGTACCATCACAATTACATAAAAAAAAAACTGTAATATAGGCTCATTAACTTATTAGATGTTTGGCAGGCGGTGATGCCATACTCTAGTCGTAGCTTAAGGTAAAGTACTATTAGTACAGTAATTAACTATCAACTTACTAGATTTTCTATCAAAAGGAAATCATAAGGAAGACTCAAAAGATACAATATTAATAGGAACACATGGATCACTTTAATAAAAATAATACATTATTAGGGTCACATGGATTAATTCAATAGTAATATATAAACAAACATAGACCCACACACAACACGTGAAGATCAGTTATGTTACACTAAATAAACCAATAACACAGCACTTAACTCCCGATAAGGTAAGTCTAAAAGCAGCAGTCACTTGAAGAATAAAGAGGCTCAGTAAGGTGAGACATTGGTTTTATATCAATGACTGGCGCCAAGTGTCTGTCGCATCTCCATTAGACTTCCCGCCATATTTACCACAACCAATCAGAGAAGTAATTACGTAGTAGTACATAGTAAGTAAGTACGTTCCCGCCACAACGTATCAGCTAATCCGAAATTAGTCAGGATGGTTCGTCATTGGCTAGTCCAGAATGAATACAGATAAAATATTATTTCAGTGTGGTATTAAAAATGACAAATATCAACAAGTTTTAGGATATTCTATAATTACATAGTGAATAGTTAGTTTACAGTCTCGTAATATATTTACTTAAGATAATCTAAGATTCAGATCCAAAATATAGCATAATACCGATTGATCTCGTCATTATCTAGGCTAGTATGATGCCGAAATTTTAATAAAATAATTGACTTGAGAATTATGAGCCTTAATCTTTTTAAAATTTTGGCATCGTACAAGCCTAGATAATGACGATATCAATCGATATTAAGCTTAAGTCTGGACCTAAAATCTCAAATAAGGGTGTGATCACCCTACGACGTTTGTATGGAGAAGTGACCGGCCAGTTCAACCTTAAAAAGCAGAATTGTATGCCCTAGAGCTTAAAAAAAGTCTAAGTCAATATCATTTATTCAATGAAGGCGTCTACAACACTCTTATTAAAGGTCAATTACAATTTTTTGTATTGAAATATTCTACATTGTACTGCCACGTTCAGCAAAAAAGTATATAGAGCCACTGCGAGAAGAACGGGCCAGAAACTCGGGGCCATTCTTTTAAACGTCTTTTAACAATGTGTTACATAATTACTATATACAATAAAAGTATTACATATTACGTAGGTTACAGGCGATAACTTTGCAGACGCGGAATTGTCTAAGCATTTTTCATACTGTGTAGGTAGGTATTTGGATTTCTTAATCAATATGTTTTTCACCTGCATCTTGAATTTCCCTTCTGTGAGCGTTTTAATGTGTTTGGGAACTTTATTATAAACCTAAGAAGGACCTTTTATTTGTCTTTGCTAATCTTAAACCTGGCACCGCTATTTTATGTTTATTCCTAGTGTTAATTCGTGATGGTCACTGTTTAAAATTTATATTTACTAATTTTTTTACGAACATACATGCTATTTTCAAATATATACAGACTTGGTAAAGTTAAAATTACAATTTCTTTAAAAAGATCCCTCAGAGATTCCAACCCGCTTAGTCCGCTTACACCGAGCATGAACAACTGAACTTTACGAACATGAGAAGTGAAAAAGTATTTATGATAAGATCCTCCTCGTTTTTAAAGTTTTTCATATGTTACTGAACATAGGTAATTACCTATATAATTTTGCTATCTATTAATTAATATTCTTCACTCGAAATAAGGGGACAAGCATTAGTCTAGTAGTATAGGTTTGGGGTAGAACTACGTCGGACTATTATATGATTTATTTACGGATAGGTATTTTTATAATCAAGTTTATAATTATATTTATAATATTTGGCGTTATATCTATGTATGTATGTACCGTACCGACTTAAATTTTATCAGCAAGACTTATTAGGTATAATAAAAAAGTGTGTTGACAACAACATTGTAATACAACTTAGGTACAACTGCCTAATAAACGCCACTTTCGTAAAAGGAAAACTGTCCCTGAACTTATTTTTTGCTAATTCCAATCAACATTAGGAACCGTGATCGGTGACAGCTACAGCCTTGCGTCGAGGGCAAAAAAGGTATCTTTAGAAACATTCTATAGAAACGCAAAACGTAATCGTGGGTAGCAAAAATTTACGCTATTGGGTAATTCGCCAAAAAAAATATTTTTTGCCTAATTTCCTTGGCATGATTTTTTTTGCTAAATACTTATCAGTTAGGTTGTTGATTATATAAATGAATAAAAGCAGTATCCATTTCTGTAAAAGGGGTATCACAAAACATTCCTGAAAAAAAGTTATAAGGTCATAAAGTTTTAAACAGTCAAGGAAATTAGTAAGGTCCCAAGGAAATTAGAAAACTATTGCAAGGAAATTATAGGTTGGCACGGAAATCAGTATTATGTTATATAACACTATTTATTTTCCTTAAAGAAATGTTATGCATGAAACAAAATATTTACGTAATTAAGTTTTTATTTATATATTTAAGAAGTACTCATAACTGATAAATTATCATGTTTGAAACATTTTATAAATTTTCATATTCATACCTACGAACTGATAATTGTAAATATTAGCTAATTTTTGGAGATAAAGATTTTTATTATAATTAAATAATAATGAAGCGCAAATTGTAATATACATTTTACATGTTATTTATAACTGATATTGCCTCCTCGGGCTCTGCTTACAGCTTCAAGTCGATTTGGCATACTGAACACGAGGTTTAGGAGCTGATGTTGGGAAATATTCTCCCATTCTTCTATCAGGGCCTGTTTTAGTGCCTTGAGGGTGGTAGGTGGTGGTCTGCAGCTTTTAACTAGCTTCCCTAGCTCATCCCAGGCGTATTCAATTGGGTTGAGATCAAGACTTCTAGATGGCCAAGCCATCACGGTGATACCAACCTCCTGAATATACTCTTGCACGACCCGAGCCATGTGTGGCCTTACATGTATCAGCAACGATCCATCACCCATATTTACTAAATACGGCACTGCATACTCATTGAGAATCTCCTAGGCGTATCTTTTCCCAGTCAGAGTGCAATCTTCTATGGTCACTAACTCTGTGCGACCTTCTGAAGATATGCTAGCCCATACATGTACACTGCCTTCACCGTACTGGACTCTTTCTGAGAAGCAGGCTTGAAGGTATCACTCACCAGGTCACCTGTAGACACTTGGCCTTTTATCAGAAGTGTAAAGTGAGAATCATCTGTAAACAAAATTCTTGAACATTCTTGTTGATCCCACTGTATGTTTTCATGGGTGTATCGCAGTCTCGCTACTCGATGCTCCCTCTCAAATTTGGGACCACTCGCTGGTCTTCGGGGTTTCAGGTTTGCTTCAGCCAGTCTTCTTGTCACTGAACTGTTACTAATGTAGTCCATTCGGGTCTGAAGATGCTGGACTTCAACTGCATTTAGTTGGCGATTTCGCAACACAGTGGAGACAATATAACGGTCTTCGCGGGCACTAGAACACCTGGGTCTGCCATTACCAAATAGTTTCCAGTCTCTTCGTACCTTCGCTTCACCTTCTGGACCGTTCGTAACGTCTCACCCACCATTCTTGCTGTATAGTTAAGTAGTCCTAGCACATTCTTCAGGTGGAAGAGGCATGATAAATAAGTTTATGTGCTGATTGTCTAACTTAGCTTTTGTAACAAAATCACAAGGAAAAATTTAAGTCATGAGCTGGATTAAAAAAAATAATTCTATCGTATATTTGTGATTTTGTAATGAAATCCGCATAGCAGGCGTTATTGCAACCCTAACAATATTAAAAAGACACATCAATCAAGATTTACTTTTTAAAACAAAAATAGAAACAAGAAATGAAGAGTAAAATCGTTTTTCGAAAAGGATTATTTTTGATTTGAAAGGTTTTTCAGCCGTTTCTTAAAAGAAGGTTACCGACTATGAAGTTTTTATGTACAAAATTAAACTTTTGTCCAGACCTTTTTGTTTCAAAAGTATATCTAAAAAGTTATTGCAATTTTAAAAGTGTTGTACTTATATTTGCAGGCCAGTGTAGCAGATCACTCTTCATTTTTCTAATCTTTTTTTCGAATTTTGCAGCTTTGTGTTTTTTTTGTTTTCCCCATGTTGAGTTTTCTACGTAAGAGATAAATTAACGATTTTTTTTTTATTTTGAAATATAGTAATGTCCTTAAATATATTAGTTAAATGTTGTGAAACACGTTAAATATATCTATATTTTCAAAGAAATATATAAATTTAATATTATTTATGTAAAACTTAAAAAAAAAAAGAGATTAAATCTAATAGTATAAACATAATTCTCTTCACCACTGGTAAGACAATAAAATAAAGCGTAATTTTTATAATTTCCTTGGTAAACCATAATTTCCATGTCAAATCATGAGCCAAGGAAAACATGGAAATTAGAACCAAGGAAATTAGATTTAAGTCATTAAAAAATCGTAGACCTAAAACCATTAACTTATAATATTCATGTGTCAAATTGAGACTACCTGTGCTACAAACATTACCGTTAATTGAAACTATTAGTTAGAAGTCCATCAAACTGTTGACAAATAACGACCATGGAAATTGAAAAATCTATAAACCAAAAGCCAAGGAGGGGTGTACTTATGTGAATGGTGCGAAACTAAACAACGGTGTGCACATCTTTCTCCGATAGGTTTCTCGCGGCAAAATGGTCGAGAGAAACGGTGTAACTCAATTTGTTTCAAGCGTTTGTGTTTCGATATTACAACTGTTGAAATAACTGACCAAGGAAATTATATTTCACTCGCGGACACGGATGAAACTGAATGTAACTTTAAAACCATATCTTTTTTAACACACTAAACACTTATTTTTGATGAAGTGGGGCTTATTATACATTTTGATAAAATGTATATAATGTTACGAATACAACTTTATGCAATATGGATGATAATATAAAATAAAATACAAAACGGACATGACAAGGAAATTAGGATTTTAACATTTCGTTATTATTTTTTTATATATTTCATATAGATATTAATGTTTGATTAGCAAAATCAGGTGTATATAAGGATACATTATTTGAATAAAAATAAATATTAACTATAAACATCAAAAATATAATTTTCGTCCATTCGGACATCAAAAAATCATGATTTTGGCGAATCACCCTATTACTACTTTTTATCAGTTTCATGAGTTGTATTTTATAACAGTCATGTTTTCTAAGCTGTGACCAATCATCGAAAATTGCTTACTTGGACCGTGCTACCGTGCTATGGATGGTTGAAGAAATGCTTCATAAAAATAATATATTAGAAACTTGATAAAATTATTGAATGTAATTTTTTGCGATGGATGAGTAACGTTAAAATGTACTCTACAAACATTTTTTTTTGAATAGGTACTTTTTTTGAATTATTCTAATGATCTTTCTTTTTCCTTACGAGGAAGACCGTATCGTATGTAGACAGATAATTACTTAAATAAAACTTATATCTGAGAAGACAAAGGTACAGAAGGTTGAAAAGGCGTACAGAACTACGGAAGTATACCTAAAATTAATGAAGAAGAAAATATTGATCAAAGCTCATAAAGCCGACAATGTGTGATTACAGAAAACGGAAGAAAAATATATAAATATAAAATTTAGAAAACTTTGATAGTATCAAATCAGGGAGAGTTCCTGAGGAACATCATATCGATTGAGATACAGACCTACTAGATTGTAGCGAGTCAGTTCCAAATTTTGCTGGAACACAGCCCAATAGATTCAAATAGAAGGTAATCTTATTATCTTATAATCTTATTAATCTTATTAGCTCTTCTCTCATTGTTTATGTGTCTGAAAAACAGAGGTTCGTAAGAAATATGATATGCTGCTATAATTGTTGTTGAAAATGTCGATGAGACAATTTAATATTAGCAAAACTTCCAAGGAATATAGCTTATGTATCTCCTATATAGTATATCTATTCACAGGGAATCTTGGAGACCAGAAAGCTAACCTCTTCTAAGTTTCCTGTATTCTAGGTACCTACTGATCCTTATGATTGTGTTTATATATTGTGACTGATAAACTAGTTATTGCCTAGTAACAAAAACAAACAGCCATCAAGCATTTTTTAGAAAACAAACTAATATAAGTATCGATAAGTACATCTGTTTATTCTTGGTAAACAGCTTTCGTTCCATAACTACTTGTAATTATGTGTCTTCCACGGATACATTTCTAAATATATTTTCCCTAAGATAGCTCAGATACCTGAGGAAATATCGTGCGTAGCTACTTACAGTTGGTATATGTAGAGCAATTTCGTTTGCTTGTATAGGAGATAAGATTGCCTTACTTTATTGACTTGCAACTGTGTGTAAATTAATCGTCAGTTGTATGATTGGAATAACAAATATTTATGTAGTTACCGTCATTATTATTGCGATATTTTGTAAACAAAGCTGAAAAAAAATCAATCGTTCTAAGATGTTGTAATTTAATGTCAGTTTAATTAATTACTCTATTCTCTAAACTGACTATTCTTTTATGCCTGGTGATCAAGCGTCGAGGTTAGTCATAATATCATTTTGATGGTTATTTGTAAGTGCATGGACGCGTCAGTGATTAAAATTACATAAGGGGGCAATGCAGATCAAACAGGAGTTATGATGCAACGGAAAATAAAACAAAACATTAAATAAACAAAGCTCAATTTCAATGCGTTCTGCGCGTCGCTGCTACGACCTTTTGTTTGTACCAAAGGCGTGAAAAGTAGAGAAAATACTTTAGACATGGACATGGATGCGGTTGGCCGATGTAAAATTGTCAGCACGGATTTGTTAAGGATATCATTGGTCCCATTTGAGCATGAGTTAGAAGTGAAAATTCATTATTGTTGAGGAGGAGTACCAAAAAGTAATTTGAAAACAGCTGTTTTTTTTACCTATTAATAATTTGTTGCCGAAATGACCGTACAAAGTTTTTTTTTATCCAAACAATGATTCTCAGAGGAAGAGAAAATTCTTAAGAAAAAAAGGCTTACACAACTGAAAAGTGTGAAACGAAATGTTGTTTTCTTTACGTACTCCGAACCGATTTTGATGAAATTTCTATGGAGCCAATCTTAAAATATACCCTTACAAATATTTATTCGTAATTCAAATAAAATAAAAACAATTTTCTAAATCAATTTTGGTTAAAAAGTGAGTATAGTTTCGAGAATTACCTTACAAGTTTTTGCTCACATTAGAAATCATTTTCCGAAACTTGTCACACATATTTAAATTTCCAATACTTAGTTACCTACTGCCGCCTGATTAAATAGATTATAGACTAATGTGTATACCTATGTAATATGGCGAAAAACATGAGATGGAGTGATTTTAGGTCAAAGCATCTGTAGAGAGGTCCCGAGTACCTAGACATAGTCCCGACGTACCTAGATTTGAAATTGTTCTAACCATATACCGGTTGAAGCCGTGCGCGGTGTGAACCCCGAGAAACGGACAAAGAAATTGAAGATGATAAAACTGCGATTATCCTATTAGGTACGGCCGGCAGTCTCCTGAGGTCAGAAGCATTGCCATGCTCTGACCCTTGTTAGGGACCCTGACACGTATATAACTCGTCTTGATCTTGATATCATGCCAAACATCCTGATCTAACTAGACTACCAATTTTAATAACAACAAGAACATTGACTATTATTTAGTAACCGGTTAGGACTCTCGTAATATTTACCGGATATTGCTCCGACCAGTTCTTCCTCTGGGAGTCACGATCCTGCGCTCGCCGCTGTGCACAATCGTGACTCCCAGACGAAGAACTTCAAATAAGTTCGAAACTGGTCGGAGCAATACCCGGTAAATATTACGCGAGTCCTAGCCGGTTAGCAAATAATAATTATGGACAAAACTCGCGAGTTTTTTTAACAACATTGACTTTTGAATTACTTACCTTCTATTCGAAAACTTTCCGCATTCCTCAAGTTATACGTATGTACACGAGTTTTTTTTTTGCTGATAAGTTAGTCTTTGACCTCTATCTCACCTAATGGTAAGTGATGACGCGGTCGAAGGTGTTGTTCAGGCTAACCTAGAATTAGTGGCTCTCAATGACTGATGCCGGGACATACCGTTACGTGCTTCATGACAGATTTTGAACTTGAGGGTGGTAGTTAGCCAGGCAAGCATTCGTAGAATATCCTACCTCCATGCACGTTTTATGGATTGAATATCGTTGCTTATGTGAAGGCGTAAGAAAATTAAATTGTATATATACGTTTATTACAATTTCCTATAACTAGTTAGTTGTGGATATATTAAAGTATCTCCTTATGATTGCATTGTGCGGGGAAGTCCCGCCTCGAATATTCGTAAGGACTCGACTGACACCATACCTATTTGTATTCTACCGCCAATCAATAATGTTGACATTACTGTGTATGGGTGACGGCAAAGACTTTTTAGTCTATGGGTGCCGGTGAAATGTCATGCCTATTATTTCAGGCACATATGACTATACAAATGTATGTCTTAGGGTGATGGGCGTAGTCCAGTTTCCATGTGTTGCTGCATCTGTTATAGGCAGAGGTTGCCGCTGGGCCTCGTGCTTGTTCCATAACGATAGCTTACAAAAAACGGAAAGACAAACAGCTCAGTGTCAGCTCTGCTTTGTCCATTTGGCATGACAACAATTGGGACTCCGTTTTGCACTTTGAATAAAGGGGTTCTTCAATAATAATGAGCTAGCTTGTCGTATATGATGTGAATAGATTTATAGATTTCTGTACAATTCCGGGACAATTTCGGGACTCCGTTTTGCACTTTGGATAAAGGGGTTCTTCAATAATAATGAGCTGGCTTGTCGTAATATGATGTGAATAGGTAAATAGATTTCTGTACGATTACGTCAAACTAAGGGATGATTTATATTAGACCGGGCCGTGTCCGGGCCGGGCCGTGGACGGGGCGGGCCCGGGGCGAAGCCCGTCCGTACGTTAGTAGGCGGGCCCGGACGGGACACGGATCAGGCACGGTCTAATATAAATTGCTTCATACAAAATGTATGTAACGTTTCAAATCCGTGCCCCGTACGGGCCACGTGCACGGCACGCCCCGGGCACGGCCCGCTCTAATATAAATCTACCCTTAACAGTTTTACACATATTTTTACAGACAAACAAATGCTTCAGAAGTCATGTCTGTCACCAAAAGAAATTTTGGAGGTGTACGGAATGGAAAATGAGCCTGGAGTCATCACCATCAAACCGCAAACTTTCTTGGAGATGTGTCCAGCATTAGTGTACCAGCTGGACCAAAAATCCTGCTACAAGACTGCTGCCACTTCACCAACACTGGAAAGACATTGGAGTAAGTTTATACTAACGAAACTTTATTTTTTATTGACGATGAGTTATATTTTTCCACCACTCCTGATAAATAAGTGATGATGTGGTATACAGTTTACTCAGAAGTAGCTCTCAAGGACACCTGCCGGCTCGCACCATTGGGTGGTTGGCGACAGATGTTCTAATAGTTAATGTTATGCCGTTATCCTATAACTACTAAACGCCCTACCACCATGAAAAATGTCGGAATTTTCAGGCCGCCTGAAGGACCGACATATCTATCGAAATCTATCTAGAGACCTTCAACCGGCACCGTCGTGCCCTTCGCATTGAACGCGCTGTAGTAAATGCCACTAGGGTCACCCATCCAAGTACCGTATGCAGCGAACATCTACTAATAGATATTAATGATTAGTGTAGTTGATCGGTAAGGCAAATTTCTCTTCTTCTGGGGCCCTTCCGTTAGTACCGTTTGGTAGTGTCGTGGGGAATATTTATGTCCTTCTACACTATTGGCCAGTACTGCCGTAGGTATGACACTACTGGCCAGTAAAGCACGAGAAAAAGTACGTAGTATTATTATATGTTCTATGGTAGAAGGTAAAAATATTCCCCCGACCGATATCATGTCTAACATTCTTCGCCACACCTACACCTTCAAGTGAGTAATCGATCTCCCAGTAGAGTGTTCTGGTAGTTGTCCATAAACCCCAGTTTCTACTACAAAGTCAATCCTTTTACCATCTTTGAAAAATTTATCACTTATGTTATGACATAATACTCAAGCTAATCGGTCTCAGAGTAGAGATCCAATTAGAAACTGGCAGCAAGACTGAGAGCAATTTATTGTTAGCCCCAACTGGAATGGTTTAAATAAAACTCCAAGAATATTAAGGGAGTTCCCCCTAAAATCCTTTAAGAGCCCTTTTACATTTTGCAGCCTTCTCACTCGCACTTTTAAAGATAATTTCAAATAGCAACAATATGGTGTATATTTTTTAAAATGTGGTCAATCATTATTTTGCTGCATGCAACTATAGATGTTCTCTACTAATTTTCATTTTGATATCTGTTATGGGGGATCCAAAACGCGTAATTTAGTTATTTTAAATTTTGGGCCTCTAATTCTAATTGGACTCAACATGTAACAAAGTAAAAATATGTTGAGAACATCTATAGTTGCATGCAGCGAAATAATGATTGACTACATTTTAAAAAATATAAACCATATTATTGCTATTTGAAATAATCTTTAAAAGTGCGAGTGAGAGGGCTGCAAAATGTAAAAGGCCTCTTAAAGTAAATCTGCACAAATGGTTGGCTGAAACGTCTTTGAATAATATTACAAACAATATTACTATTACTCGATAATATTACTCCTTAATTGACATGATTCTATTCATGAGGTTTATATAGTTTTTATTATAACTGACATGTACAATTCTAATATAATAATATGTATTTTTATTATTTTTATATAAACAATGAAAATAAATGGCATGTAATGTAGCATCATACTAATTATGTTTCTTGCAACAAATGAATTTAATTCCAAATAAATAGGGGAAATATTGTTATTATTACAAAATTACAAAATCGGTCTTATGTAGATACTTCTCAGTTACAAAAAAGTTAAAAGGTATATATTCATAACGCCTTTATTTTTTTGTCGAAGAAACAAAGGTGTCTTAACACACACATTTCGTCTGATAGCTTTAAGTCCCATGACATGGGGGTAAACTTATTGCCATGTATCGGGCACAGTTCCAGGAACTGAACTCTTAAAGAAAATATGTCTTTGTCCGAAAACCCAATAACTGTGCCCCACGGAATGCAACCAAAAGACCTTACCCTGACCGAAAAATCATGAGTGGCAGTCATTATACATTAATATCATGGGCATTGTGGGATGCAAATAGAACACACATTTTTATTTTGAACATATATTATACTCTTTCAATGTTTCCTTTTTTCAGCTTGGATATACGCCAGTTTGAGCATCCTGGTAATCAGCGCAACTGGTCTGCTTGGAGTAGCGATAGTGCCGCTTTTGAAGTCAGTCATATTCAGCTATGTCCTGCATTTCCTTGTAGCAGTGGCAGTAGGCACTTTATGCGGCGATGCATTACTACATCTATTACCCCATGCCCTTAAGTCTCACGGCGGTTCACCTTCAGAACCACAAGAAGAAACAGAAGTTGTGCTCAAGTGCAGCGTTACCTTCCTAACGATTCTACTCTTTTACGCAGTAGAAGCCATCATGCAAACTTTAAATAGAGGACATTCTCATTCCCACGAACATGGGCAAACAGTGGAAGAGATGAAAACTGAAGCAGCAAAGCAAATAGAACCTATAGAATTGGGCGCAATGATGCCGGGCTCGCCGCCACCGCCAGTGGAAAGGCCAATGACTTCAACTGCTTTGATGGTGATAGTTGGAGACGGGCTTCACAACTTAACTGATGGGTTAGCCATCGGTGCTGCGTTTAGTGGAGACCCAGTTACCGGTTTTGCAACAGCTCTGGCGGTATTCTGCCACGAACTGCCTCACGAACTCGGTGACTTTGCTGTCTTGTTACGTTCGGGGATGAGTATCAGACGCGCTCTTTATTACAATATCCTGTCTTCTATCCTTAGCTTCATGGGCATGGCGGGTGGTATTTGGCTCGCAGAAGATCATGAATCGGCTTCACAGTGGATCTACGCTGCGACAGCAGGAACATTTTTTTACATAGCCCTAGCCACATTAGTGCCTGAAATTAATGAAAATAACCACGGGAAAAGTATCAATTTATTATTAGCAATATTAGGTTTTCTCACAGGCGGCGTAATAATGCTGCTAATAGCGTTACACGAGGATTCTATTCAGTATCTATTTAGGAGCCAAGAACAATAATACGAACAATTATTAGGTATTTTTCGAGTGAAATATTTGTAAGATGTTGAAGTGTCAAATGAATTGTTATAGCTATGTATTGTTACCGAGTAAAAATGATCCATATCCAAATGTCACCGACAAAATTCTTGAGTTTTTCTGTTAGACTGTTTCGAAAGATGTGGCAGTATTTGAAATTAAATTGTTGATGACATCTAACAAGTACGAAGATCTTAAAGCACCTACTCCATTTAAGAGCCTACCCTGACAACTAATACAATCAGTCTCGACTTCTAGGTTTTCAAATCTATCTATCAACTTGTAAGTAGTTACTTATATGTTTTTTCGGACACACTTTTACACGAGGAGTCAGTTTTTTCGGATGTTCTGAACCCTTAAAAGCTATTACTAATCGTGATAACCTTCTCGAATTCATAATTTATTTCCTGAATTACTTTTTGCTGTTTTCAAACAATCTAGCATCACCTAAATGACAACATGGTTTTCTTCAAAACCATTTATACGGATAAGTATATAAACTCACTTATCAGAGCGTCAAAATGCTGGCACCTATTTGGCTCAGCGAATAAGCATTGCAATTTAACGGGGCAATGCTGCCAGCATGCTGGGCACGCTGCCAACTGGTAGCGGGCATTTGGACTGCCTGTTAGTCTACAATGACTTATAGGTTGTAAAAATGCTTTTATTGTAGAAGCTGTATTGTTTTATGTAGTTCGTAGTATTTTATTTATACTATTATACATTTGTTAATACCTACGATTTTGGAATCGAGCGATACCATCCATGCCAAAAGTATTATTTTTGCAGTAGTACATACCTAAGTAGCAAGTATTAATTTATTTTATTTTCGTACATTTCAAATGGAGTGATTATTGTACGATTAGCAACTTCACTTTGAAAACTATCGCGAGTTTTATCCGAGCACGGGCCTCAGCTCGTCCATTCGTGCAATCGTGACTCCCAGACGAAGGACTTCAAAACAGTACGAAACTGTTCGGAATCTTTCCGGTAAATATAACGCGGGTCCTAGCTGGTTCCTAATAAGTTAATTATTGTATAAGCTACGAGCGCTCAGCCTTATTTCAATACTAGTTCGTTTGATTTTGGCAGGTAGGTATTTATAGTACCACCAACTTAACTTTGCAGTTTTCAAATAAAAAAAAAAAAAGAAAATCAACTACAAACTGTCAAACCCATTGGTTTCATTGGCATCGGCGATAATGATAACAATAGAATTTCATTCATAACTAGGCCATAGTCATAGTAGAAAGAGTCTTTCTACTATGCCATAGTGGTCCAGGGCGATGCCAACTTATTAATATAGGTCAGGGAAGGCTCTAATAATAATAAAAAGACTTTTAGTGCATAAGTAATATAATTTTAGAGTATATGTAATGTTGTGATAATTGTATCCTACTCGATGTTGTTCGAATCGGACTTTATTGTTAGTTAATATAAGAGTGAATATATTTCTTATATATTTAAAATGACAAATGAATAGCAGGTTGGCTATGAATAGGCCAAGAAGCAGTCTAATGTATTCAAAAAGTACGCATAATATACGAAGTAAATGCATTTTGATAAGGACCTGTTATCTGCTACGAGTTGAGATATCCGACTGTATGTTGGTAAGCTTTTGTAATAGAACCGAATGTTTTTATATATCTTGTTTGTAACGTAGAATTAAGTATTTACAAAATATTAAAATAAATAATATCAAGTGCGAGTTGGGCTCACATGCCGAGGGTTCCGTATATTTGAATGTCATGGCAACAATTTTTTTTTTATTAATATCGGAATTCTTAGCCGGAGTCTAACTTTCACTGACTTGGTTTTTGATTAGTTGTTTTACTACACTACTACTATAGGCCTACACAAGTACTATAGGCCTTGTTCCTGTAGTAGTATAATCAATCACACAATAAATAATATCAATATTATACAATATGTATATTAAAGGCCAGACACGGGGAGGCCGAACCCAACATCATACTCGGTTATCGACACACAGCAATAAGTAAGGTATTTTGGATGAAAAAACGTAGTGAGGTATTCCGAACGCTCCCAGCAGAGTTGGATTTGACGATTGACCTCTTTCACAAAGTTGCACTTGCCTAAATGGAGTATTTGTCCTAATTTAACGTACCTATTTGACAACAACTTCGAGTAGTGAGTTCTCAACTGATACCGATACGGGCCCAACATGGACTTTTGAGATTACCTTTGTCTTGTCCAAGGCACATCCATTGAGAAACTCGATTGAGGCCTTCGAGCATAGTGCTCAAGTCTTCCATCGATTCTGCCATGACCACAATATCGAGGTCAGTGATGTACTCGACGTAAATCCAAGTCCTTACCACTTCAGCAGTTTGAAGGCATCTTCCAATGCGTTAGTGAACCGTTTCGGAGATATGACATCGTCCTGTCTCCCTCCTCTAAGTAGTATCTAAGTACCTAATGAAATTGCGTTCAATCTCTGCTCCTTTACTCCGGCCGACATGGTAGCATTATTGTATAAACACTTTAGCACTTCGATGTAACGTTTTGATCGAATCGAAGGCTTTCTCATAGTCCACTAACGTTAAGCATAGTGGCAAGTTATACTCTGCGGTCTTCTGTATTACTTGCCGCAGCATATGGATATTGTCTATAGTAGGTACTATAGCCATTTCGGAAATCGGCTTGTTCTCGTTAAAATTTATCAAACCTGCGACTGAGACGACAGTTCGTGATGACCCTCGAAAACAGCTTATAAACATGACTCAGAAGCGTGATGGGTTTGTAGTTCAAATCAGTGTTATCACCTTTTTTGAACAGCGTTACCACAACCCTGTTCCGTGCTTCTGGCGTTCTACCTCCAATCAGAACGGAATTTTAGAGCTTCTGGAGTACCAGAAGCTTTATAATTAACTTCTAACTTCTAGGTTAGCCTGTACAACATCTTCGACCACATCATCACTTACCATCAGGTGAGATAGTAGTCAAAGGCTAACCTATCAGGCATAAAAAAAAAACCTTGAGAACTGGTGTTCCACCTGCTCTCCGAAGTTCAGACGTGATTCATGTGGTCATTACCGCAGGCGCTTTATTTTTCTTCAGCTGTTTCAAAACCATCCTAATGTCATACAGGCTGATGTCCGGGATATCTTCGGTATATAGTTTCGGGTCAGCTTGGCTTGGGTCTTTGGCCAAGCTGGTATCGGTTTTAGCGACCGAAATGTAAAGCTGTCCATAGGACCTCTCAACCTCTCTCAACATCTCTGGTTTGATCGTCGCTACACTGGCATCTTCTCTCTTCAGCTTTGTTAACTGCCTTTATCCAATAAACATGTAATAATAACAAATATTTTACGAAAACATCAAATTAATATTTTATTAAAACACTTAAAAAATATAAAAATATATCTAGTGACAATTCCGCCCAATTTTCCTGCTAAGCCGACGTGACGTCACAAACGCCACGCAGCCAAACCGGAAGAACCTTCGACGCGTTTCGCTTCTACACGAAGCATTTATATTTTTTAAGTGTTTTAATAAAATATGAATTTGATGTTTTCGTAAAATATTTTAAAAATATTTGTTATTATTAAATATGGATTTCCGCAAAGTAACGCCTGAATCTACTCATTATCAATAGACATGTCTTTTGCGAATCCCTTAGAGCTCTGATTTCGTTCTAGCGTCTCCTTGATACTTTCAGTATTAAAGGAATGGATGTCATGTCGCAAGTTGCGACACGACTCGACGACGACGACGACAATGAACTTGCGACTCGCAAGTAATATACTTTGACATTTGTCTACTGAGCTAACCATATGACTTAGCGTCATCGGAAGACTGTAGTGACAGCCGAGCGTCGTTTTACATGAGGTTTAGAGTATAGATACTAGAGTTTCTGAGGTCTATCTTTATTAAGGCGGAGTGCGGTCTAAATAACTTCTCCTCTAAACCATCATTTTGAAGCAATGATAGCTCAGTGGCATTGGCTATGGACTGCCGTGCAGCAGGTCCATGGTTCGAATCCCGCCACGGGCTTGAGCTTCGCCGCATGGTGGAAGGGCATTTTGCGATTGCCCACCTGGCTAGGTACCACCCTCAAGTAGAAAATATGTCGACAAGCACCTACCGGTGTGTTCCGGCAGTTGTCCTTGAGAGCCAGTAAAATTACAGGCACATGAGACCTAACACCTGTACGCCTCAGTGTGACGGGCACAGTGCAAACATTTATCTTATCCACTGAAGCTAAATTCTCTCGGCAAGCGAAGCTAGTTAGTAAGGTCGAGTTGAAAACTATCGGTGTTTTGGATATGTGCCCTAGTAGGCCGGAGCGTAGTCTTTATCAGACAGGACCTCTCAAGTTTAACATTCCTATCCAATGTGCCTCTTATAATTCAGTGATCGCTACTGGTTTCCACCCAATTTTTAGCAAGTCGAGTCTTATATGAAAGGAATCTCTGAAGGACCTTTATAAATAAATAATAATATAATTCATTTCGAATTTAAGGCAAATAATTTTTTTTAGTTTTATTTATACTCATTGAAAATTATAACATGAGTTTTAAAATTAATAGAGAATTTAGAACAATAAGAAATTAGTGTAAAATTTTTTATATATATTTTTTTTTTAATTTATATTTACTTTATATTAGGTCCGTTGGAGCAAGGTCTGGCGAATACTGAGGTTGACGAATGGTTTCTAATTGCAGTCCCTGTAGAATTAAAACTGTTTCTCGTGCTGTGTGAGGTCTCGCATTATCATGGAGCAATAATGGTGAACATCGATTCATTAGTTGGGGCTAAACCACTGCTATCATTGTTCGGAGTTCGGCACAGTAGACATCTGCCGTTATTGCTTGACCAGATCGGAGAAAGCTATAGTGAATAACACCATGCTGAGACCACCAAACAGTTACCATTACCTTTTTATTGCTAAGCTTTGCTTTATAACACTGTTATGGCGTTCGACTTGGGATCAGCCATTGCATTTTTTGCTTACGATTATCGTAAAGATCGTATCGTAACTTTTCTACCGACTTCAAAAAAAGGAGGAGGTACTCAATTCGTCCGTATTTTTTTTATCACATGTCACAATTCGATCCAATATTCCTTCATTTCTGTTTTTTTAATCTTATTGTGACGGAACAAGCTCGAGGCCCACCTGATGTTAAGCGTACTAACTCTGCCTAAACAGATGCAATTCATCACAAGTCACGAATTGCACTGCGCCCGTCACTTTAAGACATAGTTGCTAAGTCTCATGTGCCTGTAATTTCACTGGCTCTCAAGGACAGCTGCCGGATGGAACACCGTTAGGTCCTGTTCGGGCGCTCTTTTTTCGTTCTTCAAATCAAAGTTTCCATCACGAAAGCGTTTAAACTAAAATCGCACCGTGCGTTTATAAGAAGTCCCCTACTTGTTTGGAGAAACGCAACATTGATATTGCGAGCTGCTTCTGCCGCGTTAGTTCCGCGTCGGAACTCGTATTCAAAAATCACTAAAATTTTCGAAGTATCCATCTTTCCTGTCTAAGCTGAATAAAAAAAAAACAAAGTCTATAATCGAATGTTGCACATTTTTTACAAGAAGAACCTCATAGGTTCCATGTGACAAAAGTTTCACTCAAAAATCTAAAACCATGGAGGTTCTATGTCAATTCGAAATACCTATTACAATATAACGGCAATTTCATACTTTAACCCTTATTATAGCTAGTATCCCGCCAAATTATATAACCTTTTTCAAATTTTAAATATGGAACACACTGCTTCTTCTGGCTTAGTTAGTATTTTTTAATTCACACTAACTCTAGGTCATAAACAAAATTAAAAAGGTAAGTACGAGTATAATAATTAAAATTTAAAAAAGAAAATAACGAAATAATCTATAAAATTTGTATGTCGTGTATACTATTAATCTATGGTCGCGATTAGGTATACTCTCGGCACGGAACGGGCGCTAGTCACCGTCATGCATGGCATTTGCAAACTATAGTCACTCAGTCAGGCATCATCACCCTACCCTTGACCCACGCTAAGTGGGTTCGGTACAATGTTTTCTTTAACACATAGGACGTTACGCAAGAACATAATGTAAGCAATATGTTTTCGCTAACAACACACAGAAGTCTGCCTAACACAACACTCCTTGGGAATACGCTCGTTGGTAGTAAGTATAAGTAAATAAACGCTACATTTTAGTTAACAAGGGCAGTGAGATGGTAAATTTCCCCGATAAGCCCTAAAATGTGATATTGCTTTACATACCCTATGCTACATCGACGTAATTTCATGGTGCTCATTCTGAGGCTGACATTCACAGACGAATTCGAGTTTAAACTTAAACTTTTTTATGTCAAAATATGAACCTAGACTCAGACTTCAAAAAGGTTTTTATTAACAGTCGAGTTCGCCCTAACGGAGCACGAGTATAATATAATTATGCTCAGCGGAGAATGAGACGGGCTGCGTCTCTAAATTAGCGGGCGACTCCAGCCAAACTCAAGCTGCGCGCGTGGTGTCAAAACGCCGCCATCTTTGCTATGTAGTTGGAACTGAGATATGTTTTGTATTTAATATTTTTACGAAAATTAATAATAGTGATGGAGTATTTCAGTAAGATTTAGAGCAATTAGATAATTTAGATGAGTTTGATGTTATTGATAAACACTATTACCTGCCACGTTTTATAACATATTAATATACATTCGCAATATAAGGGTCGTTATCACGTTTCGTACGTATTACCCGTCCGAGCCCATAACTCATATGTCTTTAACTTTTATTTAAAAACTATGTATGTGGGACTGTTGCAGATAAATCAAGCTTTAATGCCACCCAGCGCGAAAAAGCTATACAGCTATTTATAAAAAGTAGCTGAACAAAAATGTGCTAAAATATCATTCCACTCCGTGTCCAAACAATCCATTAGCTAATTCAATATTTTTTCATTTGAAATAATTTTATGAAACGCGAATGGAATGCTTCTTTTTTGATAAATAAATAGTCAAATAATATTCTGTTGTGCTTGTTATGTTTAGAAAGCGACTACAACTTAATGATAATCCAAGTTTTATTTTTGTCAAACAAAAAGTTCATTCCTATCCGAGTTTTCGAATCTCAACATTTTTCTCAAGTCCTGCCCTGGACAGTGGCTAGGTACTCTCTCACGAGTTCAGCAACAAACCAGCTGTCGCTACAGTTCGAAGCGGAAAGACGTGTGTGGCCACGTTAAAAATAATTAAGAATCTCGTGTCGCCGGAAGGAGTTTGTCATAGATTCACTGTCATTGCCATCCACTGCTTTTTAAGGTGAGTAATTTTTTTGAATGTTTCTAAGCTACGTAATTTTGATCACTATAATTCTACTGTACTAAATAATATCTTTTAAATTTTTAGTACACACGTAACGTAAACAATTTAGGATCACACGTTTAAAACTCATTTTTCTCCAATTCATTACCTTCCATTTTACAAAAAAAATTACCGGATGGTAATGATGATGTTTGGAGAAGAATGAAATGAAATATTAAGAAAAAATTTGTAGCATATAAGTGTCTAATAAATTATCTTGGATACCTATTTATGATATTCCTTACTCATAGTTTATTTCATTTTGAATATTTTGAACGTAATATTTTTAAAATGTTGATATTTAAGTAACGTATCAAACTACTAGCTTTCTAACAAATAAATAAATTTTATACATAATACATATACGGCTATTTTGGCTAAAACGAAAAAAAAGCTACCGTAATAAAAAAAACTTAGTCAAAGACAGATTAAAAAAATATCAAAAATATGCAGAAATCAAGAACAACCCTGAGCTTCACAAACTCCAACAAGAAAATGATAGGAATATGTATCTCAGTAAAAGATGGACAAAAAAACTGTCAACTTACATAAAGAAAAAACAGAAGCAGAAAGAACTCACAAATATTTTAATTGAACATTCATCCACCGAATGCGAGAACGAGATTGAGAATGAATGCCTCAAAACCCTAATCAAATTGTCTTAGAGCCAAATACGCTACCATTTACAGTCCAAACTGAGCCAACTTCACAACGCAATTTGCAAATTAGTAACAATAGTGAAATGACTCCAACATCCCTCCGCCGATATCAATACAAGACTAGGAAACTTATAAATGGACTGTAAAACGAAATTAATAAGTAGAAGAGAGAAAAAGAGATATAACGGAAAAAAAATATGAGGCAGAAGGCAAAACTAGAGAAAATCATTGGAAGATAATAAGAGAAAAACGTAAAAGCAGTTATAGAAGACCGTAATACAGGTAAAGTTGATTAAGTACAGAAGAAATTGTTGATCGAATTGAAACTCTTACTCGGGAGCTAAAACTAAAATACAAAAGAATTAATAAGTCGGAAAAAAGGTTTCTTAAAGACATTACAATACCAAACAAGGCAAAATACACGAAGTATAAAATTATATCCAAGGTGCCATTTAATGTTAGGCGAAAGTTAGCGGTAGTTCAGAAGACTCAAATAGAGAGCAAAAATCGATGTATAGAAGATTTTTTTGAGGATGATTTAAACAGTCGCATGGCAGCAGAAAAGAATAAGTTTGTGAAAAAAGAAGCAGTAAAGAAACAGAAGCGATACCTCAACGATACTTTGAAAAATATGCACAGAAGTATCGCACATAACACGGTACCATAAGCTACTCTACATTTTGCAGATATTGACCTCACTGGGTTGTTTTCCCAAAAGAAGAGCGAGATACATGTTAATGCATGTTGCAAGCCAATGTTGATATTCTGATTAAAGCACCTCAAAAAGCTCAGATCCAAGAGAGATCATCAATGCATGTGTCGACCAGTCTTTGTTGCGACCAATATGATGGCAATTGCCTGGCAAGAACGTGTGATGTTTGTAAAAAAGAAACTTAAAACATACATGGAACTTAACAATACCAAAGCTATAGATAACTTTCGATGGGTTGTTGAAAAATAGGATTACAGAGGGAAAAACGGAGAACAAAGAGGGAAAACTGTGACTACCAAAATGAAAAATGGGGACAAACCTTGAAATATTATGAACGAATTGGACAGTATCATGATAATCTTTTTCAAATATATGCGTAATATTATCATGCAGCACTGTGCGATCAAAATTTAAAAGACACAGAAGTTCTTATACACTTTTTGTACAATGAGCCAGTGTCTGATTCATGATACGTCAGCAATATGGGCCCACATTAAACTCCAGCTGAATATAGCAAAACATCCATCGTTGTCCAAAGTTCGTTTTTGGTCATCTTCGTTTTCGTTTTGATTATCTTTCAAGCCAATTTAGGAACCGGTACATCTTTTTCATTATTATAAGAAATCATAAACAGATCCGAACGTCCAAGAAGCCAGTCATGGCCTTTTCCATGTAGCACCAGACTATGTAGGGCCAGTCATTAAGAGAAACGCAGATAACCATGTCAAATTAGGTGGCGATATCGGCTCTTTCAAAGATTTTGTAGATCTGATTCGTGAAAACGTTCAGAGTGTTGAAATTATTGTAATTTCAGATGAAGATATACCTCGAAACAAATTTCCTGCTCACGTTCCAGACTTCAAACGCACCACCAAAGTTCACAAAGCTGTCTGGTCTTCTAATTAAATAGCTTAAATAGCTACCTAACTTGTGAATACATAAAGCATTTAGGGTTGCATGACATTGAATTTGGGCAGACCACTGCCACTAGCAACTTGGATATTGACGTAAATGAATATTACTTGTCTACCGCGCCATTTGGTTCGGCTATTAAATGCAACAGTCAAATAAACTCCTAAGTGGATTTGGGAGTAGATTGTTTAGTTTGGAAGATAATGTGATAAACAAATTTAACAATCGAGAGGATGAACACCTAACTACATTATAAATAGATATTATAAATAGATTCAGACACATTTTTTAACAACATCGATGAGAACAAGTGCTCGTAAGTGAATTTGATGGTACTATATTCTTGAGCGTGCCTATTTCACCAGTGCCTGCCACAATTATGTATGTTTAATGATTATTCCAATTTATAATTTGTTTCAGAATTTCTTTTTTTCGTTCTAGAAATGTTCTTGAACTAATAATATTTTTTTAAGTGTTTGTTTGTTTGATAATTATGCTTAAAAACTTACTGACTTGCTTTGCTTGTTGAAATGTTCAACAATCGTGTTGTTTTCCTGCTTCTTTAGTTTTATTGGGTTGTTAAAATACTTTACGCCGAGTTATAATTGATTTTGTGCTCATATTTAAATAATATAATGTTGATATTAAAAATAATAAAATAAGATACATGTTTTGTACTTATTTTTCATTTTTAAACACTATTACATCTGATATTTTATATTAAATATAATTATTTTTCACCGCCTTCACATGTTTTCATTGCTTTCCAGGCAAATATCATTTCACTCCTAGTGAAGTTCATTACTCTCCAGGCGATTTTCATTACCATCCATTGGTTCATTACTATCCATTGTGTTATTAAAAATGTTTTAGACTTATCAAGGTGCCTTTCACAAGTTACTAATCCGAATATGCATCTAATGCTATAAATGCAATAAAAAGGTCAAAAAAACACTATAAATAAATATATCATAAAAGTTGAAAATCTGCACCACCCATGATAACGACCCATAAAGGATCCCTTCACACAAAAACATCAAAACCATTACAGGTTTCCAAAGACTTCCATTCTGATAGTCATCATACGCTGCGCTGGGGGAGTATGCTCCTCAACATTATAACATGAGACGGCTGCCTATCTATCTTCAATTGCTAATACTAATAAGTGCTCTGCGATATTATGCAACAGGTTCATTTTAAGTAAGTATGCCTGTTTATTCACGTAACTGTTTTTTTTTCTTTGAGTTTTTTTGTAATAGTACCTAAGTATAGTTAATTAAAGTACCTATGTATGTGCCTAATTTATTGATCTAGGTTGTTTTTGGTGACCTCCATTACTTTTATCGCAGCCCAGTCAGCCGAATATTTAAAATAATATATTTGCCACAGATCATTTTATAAAATTTCCTGCAAACTAACAAGAGAAATTTAGTAACTTCCAAAATCAACTTGAAGGCAGTTTAGTTGGGGACAGCTGCTACAGAGCTGGCACGTACAATGCGATTAAAATAAGAATAGGATCGGCCTAGCGCCATGTTGTGACGTCAAAACTAGAACATGGTACAGTGTGCAAAAAAGAAATGATAAAACAAGTAATAAATTAATATAGAAAATTAAAAAACCCGACTGCTAAGTATTTTTTTTCGTTAAGCTTTTTATCGTTCAATTGAAACTATAACTGCAAGTTATATAGATATTTGGAATCGTTTTTTAAAGCCTTTCATTTTGAAACCCAATACGATTGTTTTTTGGAAAAAGAAATGGTTTTTCTCACTATATGGTGTCAACCCACATTTTTTTTATGTACCACTAGTTAAACTATCAAGATAAATCTAACGATATCTCATACATAAAATTCAATTAAGCCGTTTAGAATTTATGGTGGAAAAAAGAAACTCACAAACATTCGTACATACATGAACCCTGAAAACATAACACTCCTTTTGTGGACAGTCGTGTAAAAAACACAAGTAATCATAGGTAGGTAAACGCAGTTGTAGGTGACTGTTCAGCAAACACAGAAATAATTTGAACTTATTTTATTTATTAGCAATATTTTGTACTTAGGTATTTTAATTTGAATCGCTTAGTTCTTCGATGCCGCTCATGTCCTGATGGCAAACTAAGTCACTCATCGTAATGGGTAGGCAACAAAAACAAATATAACCATTACCAAAAACCAATTAAACAGTTAACAAGAACAAATTATACAGTCAAAAAACAAATTAAACGAGAAGATCAACAAGCACTCGGAAACGTGTCGCGTAGTACACTGACGGAGAAATAAGACCCTGACGCCCGCGATGTCATCAAATCAGGAGGCATCTGTGCTGTCAAACTTAAAAATATTAATTTATTAAATTTAACAATTTCGGGTCACTCGTTTAAAATTACGTATAAATAAATGGTGCTGCTCAATTCATAAGTTTGTTCTGCTGATCTGATCGTACTTATTTATATGAGTGAAGTTAGCCGAGAGCCCGTCCTATTCTTATTTTAATCATTCATTGTTTAATTTGTGGTATAAGGGGATTATCCACTTGACGCCAATTTCGTTATATTCGATAATTTTGATCACATTTTGCGTCTATGGTTCCACTTTTAAGTTGGCATCATCATGACCACTATGTCCTAGTTATGAATGAAATTCTATTGTTATCATTATCGCCGATGCCAATGGGTTAATATTTAATATTCTAGGTTAGCCTGAACAACATCTTCGACCGCATCATCACTTACCATCAGCCGTGCTATTCGGGAAACTCAACTCACTTAAGTGAAGACGAAACGTGACGTGAGTTTTACGTTTGGCATTCAGGCAACAAGTTTAATTTACACTAGCGCCACTCGAGCGATATTGTCATCGTATGGAACTACTCAACGTGATATTTTGACGTTTCTCCATACAAAACGGCATTCAGTGACTAAAAATTGCTCTCACTTCACTCAGAATGTCACTCGTAAATACGGATCTAGCTGTCAAATCAAAAGTTACTATTTTGCGCGTGATTTACAAGTGAGACACTTCAAAAGTTCTTTATTATTTATTAAAATAGAGTTTATATCAACATTTTCATTCCGTTCGACTTAGCGTGTAGCTAAATACGAGTTACTTGACAGCTAAGGGTAAAAGTAGTCGGTGAAAGAGTGTGTATTTGTTCTATTTATACCTCATAAATATTGAAGTAAACCTACTTCGATAAAAATACAAACTTATTTAATAGTGTTGTCATTCAAAAAGAATAAAGTATGTTTTTATATATATTATGTCAGAGTGCGAAATAAATATGCCGTCGTAAAAGTTAAAGAATAATCTTTTATTTATCTACAGTAGTAGAAAAAGGCTTAACCGTTCACTTATTCTAAGTAAGATCTATTCGCCCTCAACTCTGCTACAGTGGTGAATTCTACTAGTTCTAATAGGTCATGAGGCCAGCGGAGGGTTACTGAAATAATTTTACGAAGATGGAAAATTTCACAACCAAGTTGCAGATAGGTAATCTGGAGGGAAGAGAAAACTGGGCTACATGGAGATACAAAATTTCCATTATGCTGAGAGGTGTAGAAGGTGCTATGGAAGCTGCCGAAGGTACACTCATCGAGCCCGTTGCCCCTGCCAAAGGAGCTGGTGACGCTGAAGTCGGCAACTATAATTTAGCTATGGCCAAGTATAGGAAGACCGAATGTAGCGCTCTGCTCATAATTACCACCAATATATCTGAAGAAACTCTGAAGAAAGTAATGAGATTTAAGACAGCAGTAGAAGTCTGGCAGGAATTGCACAGATTATTTGATGGTCAGTCAGATGATAGAGCATACAATTTGTGCGCTGAATTTTTCAGTTTCCAATACAATAAGGAAGATGATGTATCCACTCATATGTCAAAACTTAAAAATATTTGGGACAATCTGAATGAAGAAATCACAAAGAAGGATGCCACTGTAAAGTTGCCTGACTTATTTCTGATCTGCAAAATCCTGGACACACTAGATGAACGATATTTTGCGTTTAAATCGAGTTGGCTATTACTGAATTCAGGTGAAAGGACGGTTAATAACTTGACGAGCCACCTATGTGCATTCGAGAGAGCACTAGGTAATAAAGACTCTAAGCAAGAGGCTTTAGCGGCAACACGCACTGAACAGAGGAATGTAAAGCAAAGCAATGAGAGACAGCTGATCTGTAACTACTGCTCCGGTAAAGGACACATAGTGCGGAAGTGCAAAAAGTGGATTAAGGACGGGAGGCCGCCCAAACCCACACCAGACACATCAGCAGCTGCTTCAACATCAAAGCAAGTGCAACACATTTCATTGATGGTAAATGCTTGTTCCAAAGGACAAAGTCAAGACAGAGAGAGCTGGTTTGTCGATAATGGAGCAACGACTCACATTGCAGTGAGGAGTGATATCTTTCAGGAGTTTCACGAATTTGATTCAGATCACACCATTTCGACTGCGGACGGTAGCATCATTCCCGCTCTGGGGAAAGGCACTGTTGAAGTTGAATCAAATGTCAGTGGCAAGACAGAGCGAATAACACTCAACAATGTGTGGTTAGTACCATCACTAACAAAGAATCTCTTCTCACCGCTTGCTGCACAAGACAGGATGCAGAATAGTTTCTTTAGTTCCACAACTACAGAGTGCAAGTTGGATATTTATGGCACAACTAAAGTTGTCGGAAAGAGAGTCCAATATGGAGGACTGTATAAATTGGACATGAAGACGATCATTCCAATGAAACCAAGGACCATAGAGGTCAATGCTGTGACAGGCTCTAATTTGCTACAGCTATATCATGAGCGCTTTGCTCATCAGGACAAGAGACATGTTATCCGCCTTGTAAAGAGAGAACTTGGGATACAGCTAAGTCCTGATAACGTAAAATGTGAAGGCTGTATTTACGGGAAGTCACACAGAAAGCAGTTTGGAACAAGGGAAAGAGCAACAGCTGTCGGAGAGCTGATTCATACCGATGTTTGCGGCCCCTTTGTAGATAGTATCTCCAAATTTAAATACTATGTACTTTTCAAAGATGACTACTCTGGATATCGCATGGTCTACTTCATCCGTAACAAATTTGAGGTTAAAGATAAACTTCTTCAAATGCTACAAGAGGCCAAGACCGCCGGATATGACATAAAGACAATTCTTAGCGACAACGGAGCCGAATTTGACAATAGAGAAGTACGTAATATTCTTCAAAAATATGGTGTTCAACAACGGCTGACGATGCCTTACACTCCAGAACAAAACGGATGTAGTGAGCGAGAAAACCGTACCTTGGTTGAAGCTGCGAGATCTATACTACATACTAGAGGAGAATTATCGCAAATGCTTTGGGCGGAACTTATCAACACAGCCGCATACGTGCTGAACAGGACAGGTCCAACTAGAGTTGATGGTAAGGTGCCTTACGAACTCTGGCATGGAAAAAAGCCCAAGATAAGTCACTTGAGAATTATCGGAAGTGAATGCTTTGCTCATATTCCAAAGCAAAAACGTAAGAAGCTTAACAAAAAAGCTATAAAAGGTAAGCTTATAGGCTACGAAAATGACGATGGTTATCGTATTTGGGACGGAAACAAAACGTTGCGATCAAGGGACATCACGTTTCAATCTGATATTGAGTTCCGGATATCAACACAGATGCCATTAAGGTCAGAGGGAGATAACCCATTTCAAATGCAAGAAGCTATGCCAGAAAATTTCATAGAGCCGGACACTAGTCATGAACATGCTCTAGAGGGAGATATAATAAGCCAAGATCAAGTTCATGAAAGGGTTTCGGAAGATGATTCAGAAGATGTTTTGCGACACAATTCAGTTAACGAAGAGGTTTCGCAAGATAATTTAATTCGTGAAGAGGTTTCGGGTGATGAAAACGAAATGAGAGACGACGAGAGTGCGAACGAAGAGTTCGTTGACGCTGATGAGCAGTTGGAGGTTGTAGAACCTGCGTTGTCGAATGAAACGCCAAGATACAACTTACGAAATAGAAGAGGAAAGAATCGGCACAGAAGAACAAGTAGCTGATATTATGACTAAGGCCTTACCTAAGCCTCGATTCCAAATATTAAGATCGGCATTAATATGAAGTATTGTATTAGAGGGAGTATTGAAGTAAACCTACTTCGATAAAAATACAAACTTATTTAATAGTGTTGTCATTCAAAAAGAATAAAGTATGTTTTTATATATATTATGTCAGAGTGCGAAATAAATATGCCGTCGTAAAAGTTAAAGAATAATCTTTTATTTATCTACAGTAGTAGAAAAAGGCTTAACCGTTCACTTATTCTAAGTAAGATCTATTCGCCCTCAACTCTGCTACAGTGGTGAATTCTACTAGTTCTAATAATAAAGTAAGTAGGTACTTATTTATGTAATGTTTTTCTACTTTGTTGTAAATTCTTGTTGGAATCTTATAAACAAACATTTTCAGATGGCGGGTTCGTTTTTGCTTTTGAGTCTACTAAAAGAAGCTCATGATATTGATGTAAATGAAAGCCGTCAGCAACTATTGCACTTGCGTCGACTACCGTTATTAAATCGTGATGAAGACTTTGTAAATTTCTAAAGGCTTTCTGAATCACTTATTGAGACCCTTGAAATGGACCTCTATTCTCATTTAGGGGGAAACCAAAGCAAGAGTATTCCAATTAGAAGAAAGGTATATATAAAATATAATTTTAAAGTTTGTAATTAGATTTGTATTTGTTATCAAACTTTACTTCACTATCATAATATTGAATTGGAATTTTCAGATACTCTGCACATTGTAATTTTTAGCTACTGGTAGTTAGCAAAAGGTAGTGGAAAGAAATGTAAATACATTTCTCTCACAATCATCAGCTTCATGGTGCATCCACGAAGTTGTGCTGGCATTGAACAATAAGGACATAGTAAAAAATTATATAAGATTTCCTCAAAATGCACCTGAAAGACGAGCTGCAATTCAAAGGTTTATAAGTAATTCATACAATTTTGTTACATTTTATAACTGTATTCGTGAATTTGGTAAAGGTTTTATTATTATTACTATATAGCTATTAAGCTTGTTGATTAATAATGTTTAAATTTTTTATGTAAAGTGATTTTTGAACTCTTCCAAATTATATACTCTTTTTTGTCTAATATTATAGTTCATACTTTTACTTCATATGTTGTAAATATATTAATTAATTTTATAAAATGCTATGTTATTGTTTAGTGTAATGTATTTATCTGTGTACTTAATAATAACAAACAACATCATAAGTGCATAAATAATCTTAGTAGATTATTTATGCACTTATGATGTTGTTTGTTATTATTAAGTACACAGATAAATACATTAGAGAAAATAGTTTAGGATAGGAATTATGAAGGTATAGGTACATGATAGGAAATAATAATGGTTGTAATAGTTGCTATTTGCCATGTATTATTGTGTATTAATCAAAATAAATGTATAAAGTACTTTTATCATTATTGTTTTTATTTACATTAAAATTTCTGCCAGCTAGGCTTAAAATGTCACCCCACCATCTCTCTTGGGTGTCTAAGAAGGTCACTATGGGTAAAATACCAGAAGGTAGGTCCAGCAGCACCGTCTGAGGAACTGATATATTACACTGCAATCCCCAAGACGTGGGGATTATGGCAAAACTGCATTGTGGGAGAGGCTGTGTTCAGCAGGAAGTGGACATTGATTGACACAGTTGATACTGTTAAAGGTGTTTATACAAATGATCACAATATTAACATCATTATTTATTAAATATTAATATTATTATATTTACACTTAAAGCGATTACTTTTAACAAACAATTTTCTCTTATTACTAGGTACTAATATTCACTGTTTTATTAAAATTTATTTGTATTGTTTAATAATACACAATTTTCTTAACCACAGTTACACTTACACTTAAAGCAATTACCGTATAACAAACAATAAAAAACAATGTTCTCTTATTACTAGGTACTAATATTCACAGTTTTAGCAAAATTTATTTGTAGTGTTTAATTAAACACAGTTTTCTTAACCATAGTTATATTTACACTTAAAGCGATTACTTTTAACAAACAATAAAAACAATGTTCTCTTATTACTAGGTACTAATATTCACTGTTTTATTAAAATTTATTTGTATTGTTTAATAATACACAATTTTCTTAACCACAGTTATACTTACACTTAAAACAATTACCGTATAACAAACAATAAAAAACAATGTTCTCTTATTACTAGGTACTAATATTCACAGTTTTATCAAAATTTATTTGTATTATTAAATTAAACATAATTTCCTGAACCACAGGTGCATTCTTAAATGAGCATCACCTGTAGCAAACCCTTCACCACCAAGCAACGCTAACATTTTTTCCTCCACAGATGACAATTCTACACATTCCCCAGCACCACCACCAGTCCTACGCCTCTCTGCAGCTCTCTGTGCTGATTTTTTCCTCAAAGCACTTCGTTTGTCAGACCAGTACTAAAATAAGATTGGTTATAGTTCTAACAAAATACATACAGTACATAAGATTTATAAATAGACTAGCGGCCTGTACAAAATATCTTCTATGTTCAACAGGGATAATGTAGGATTCTAATGGTGAAATTCAAATGGGTCCAGTAGTTTAGGGCCTATTCAATAAAAAAAAAACACTTTATAATATTATAGTGTAGATAAACTGAACCTTCATCCACTTTTTCCAGTCTTTAAATGTTCCACCACCAACACTGTTTAATTGCAGAGCTGCATTCTCCCAAAATATTTTGGGAATTTTTCTTAGCATTCTGAGTTTTCAGGTAACCCTTAGCTATGTCAGGATTCCTCTCTAACATATCCACAAGGAGATTTATTTGAGACATTGAAGGGTGCATTGATCATTCAGTTGCTTAGCTGAAATAATGAGAAAAATGTTATTATAATATATTATAATAACATTTTTCTAATAAAACTTCATAAAACATTGTGTTATCCTCTTTTTCAAGAGAATAATGGCATGAGCAAAATACTTTTCAGTAAGTATATAGTACTATAACTTAGTACCTAACTAAATTAGTCAAACAAATACTAATAATATAAACCTACCACCTACTTGTAAATCTTGTAATATTTTAAAGGTAGGCAGTAGTTATACTGATGTGGTATGTTTCATTTATTCTGTGCAATTGAAATTACTGCTATTATTTTCATTGTAAGAAATACATTTATAATAGCACAAAGAATACATACGAATAAAAGTAAACATGAGTACCAACAATATTATGTATTTAAATAGTACTTCTTTGTTAAAAATTACTCATCAAAGACCTATCACGAATAATAAAAAATGTAGGTACTTACCTCATATTGAAATTGGTGTAAATCTACTTGTAAGTTGTACTGTAGAGATCTCTATGCACCGCTCTCAGAATACAAAATAATCTGAGGCACCGCTGTGTTGTGTAGTCCTTCAATTCCTAACGAACTATGCAATCTTTTGGTTGGAATGTTCCCAAACATAAACCACTTGAAAAGGGAATGCATTGCTGAGAATCACAAAAAATGTAGCACTGGCTAAATTCTTTACTTTTACCCGGCCCTCTTGAGTTTTAAGTCTCTTCCTGTTTTTTCTATACTTTTTCGCTAGATATAATCCCATAAACATCTTGTTTTGATTAGTTCTAACTTTTTCTTCTCCGATTTCATTTTGGGCTAATGCTTGAAGAGATTTATTGCCATGTCTATGCATTTTTTGTCATGTTTCATGTAATTATATCTATTCATTAATTATACGGTGTTAACTAACTGCGTATCACACAATTGTATTACATTCTGATGCATAAAAATGCACTTATCAACAAAAATATGAAAGACCGGTAAATACCGATTCACAAAACCTATTTACAGCGCTGCCCTCAAAACTCACGCTCGCGAACGTGATCACTTCACATCACTTGGACTGACGTCATATTCCCGAATACCAATTCAAGTGATGTGAATTCTATAGGTGAAGTGAGCGTGATTCGCTGAGCGAAACTCGCCGTGAGTTTGGCAATTTTCTGAATAGCACGGCAGGTCAGATAGTGGTCAAAGGCTAACCTACCAGGCATCAGGTCAAGGTCTAGAAAAAAAGTCACAAAAGGGAAATATGTCTTGATTTTCAGCAATTATGTATTTTAACATGTATATTTTTACACTTTAGGAATTTGTGCATATGGATTAATTATTAATAGAGATTAGCAGTTTTCCATTTTTGTGTTGTTTACCCAAGAACCGGCTTTACGGAATGTTACTAGGTAAAATAATAGGGGTTAAAGTATGAAATTGCCGTTTTATTGTAATGGGTACTTCGAGTTCGAATTGACATAGAACCTTCACGGTTTCAGATTTTTGAGTGAAACTTTTTTTTGAAAACTCGAAAACCAAATTACCGAGCATGGGATCGCACCTTGATCCTAGGATCGCACCCTTTATTAACCTTCGACACTTTTGGTTATTTACAAAATATAGATTTTTGGCATGAAAATGATCAGAGCAAATAACTGTTGTTTTAGCTGGTTGCCATACTCTCTTTGCGACTTTTTCTTATTATGCTTATCCACTTACTTTTTAAAAAGGATCATTAGGAATTCTGAAATAAAAGTATACTTATTATAAGTTAAGTTTACGCGATATTGGCTTCTGAACTTATAATTTTCACCGTTTTTTTTTTATTTAAAGATATAAACTAGAATTTGATAGTACAATTTAATGGATTAGTACTTTATTGACATTTATTTACAGCACGCTGAATGCATAATACTTTGTAGTCAGCATCTGAGAAACCCGAGAAATTGACCGCGCGATGTCAGATCATTAGAAAAACAATATCCATAATCTTGTATTTAAAATACTTAATATCGTATTCGTATTTCCACTCCGTATCCTGCACCACGAGAAACCATAATTTCAAAAGTATAGATACGCCATAATAAGAAATTTGCAAATCAAATTCTCCTTGACAAGTAGTGAATCCTATCTCTTGGACTTCGTGGTCACTAAGTTCAGCGTCAATAACACGTGGTATACGAAATTGTACGACTTAGCGAGTGTCTATTATCTAAGATATAATAAGGCGCACCTGTGATTCAATCTTAATATAGTTTTTGGAACGAAGTTCCTTATCACGCGTTGCGAAATGGGGCTAGACGGAAAAAATTAAGACCAAAAGTTGTAACGACACTTTTTGCTATAGTTGTAAGGCGTGTGGCGTGCGCGTGTTTCTCTGTCTGTCTCTCTCTCTGTCTGTCTCTCTCTCTCTCTCTCTCATAGAAAGCAAGCCAGTTATTTTCGTTTAAGCTAATATGTCATTATATTTGTTAATGATAAACTTTTTTTATAAAAAACTTTTAAAAACTAATATTTTATTACAATTCCTTCACTAATTAATCGAAAGGAACTTCGTTCCATTCGGGTGTCCCTTGACACCTCTCAAGTCTTTCTTTATTACAAAATGATAGTATTGACAACCATGATCAAGGTGATTTCAATTTGTAGCGTAGCTGTAGGGGAACGTGGGGCTCAGTGAATCACATTTCATTTGTAGGCACCTAAATCTTAAACTTCTTAATTTATAACTACACCGTTGATTTGCCTATGCTAGATATTTTGGCCAGCAAATTTATGGTTAAACTAAGCTATTTGACGATTAATTTTAAAATTATGGTCTTTTAAAAAAAAAGTGGATAATGATCCAGTGTACCCCACGCTGGGGGCACAGCGGATATAAGCTTGGGGTACTATGGACCACCAAGGGGCACAAAGAACTGCAACACTATATCTTCATACTTATTACTATGGGGAACAGTGAACCATTTGGTGTTAACTAAATAAAATATTATTTTGTATTTAAATTTATCATTAGGTCTTTATTTTGGCTTAATCAAATCAAAAACTACGTAGTGTTCTGAAAGTACTTAAAGTATATTATAAGTATTATTATTTTAATACAAAATAAAATTGAATTAAATTTCTAAAAACACTTAGGTACCTATTTAAAATTAACAACTTCAGGAACAGTAATAGCAATCAGTATTCAATATAGTTCTTAAAGTAGGTATCTAAATTTTCCTATTCTTCTTCTTCTGAATAAATAATGACTCTGTAATTTTCTTTATTACTAGATTCTGACTGTAAAACTTTCCTTTTTTTATTTTGCAACCATTTTTCTCTCTTTCTTTCTTCTGGTCTTCTCGGCCTTTTTCTATTTCTATTTCGTCGGTTGAAATTATGCTTATACCGTTACGCCTTGGTTTACGAGGATTTTTAGAGATCCTGCTTTTGGAATCCCTCTAAACTCAAAAGGAGTCACTATGTGTTGATTATTTGTTGATATTGATCCGTGATGGAGACCGAGGTTGTTTCTTTCAGTGACCTCACTTGGAGCAAAGTCAATATCAGTAAATACTAAACAGGGAGACCTGTAGTATAGGTTTTTTTTTTTTTTTTATGGTTTGTAGGTTAGCCTTTGACCACTATCTCACCTGATGGTAAGTGATCATGTGGTCGAAGATGTTGTTCAGGCTAACCTAGATGTACTGGCTCTCAAGGACAGCTGCCGGAACACACCGTTAGGTGCTTGGCGACAGATTTTCTACTTGAGGGTGGTAGCTAGCCAGGCGGGCATTCGCAAAATGCCCTACCACCATGCCATAACGATTGCCATCCGAAGACAACAACCGGGACCGACGGCTTAACGTGCCCTCCGAAGCACGGAAACGCTCAGTAGTAAAGTCACTAGCGGTCACCCATCCAACTCATGACCGCGCGCGACGTTGCTTAACTTTGCTGATCGATTGAGAACAGCTAAGTAAACTTCGCTACGAGCGCTTCAAATATTCCTATCCATTGAAAAATGCTACAAATATTTGCAGGTGTCATTGCCTTCATATGAGCTTTTCTGACGGACTGAGCTACCTCGTGAACATAGAAGGTTTTTCCAGATGTAGAGATGAAGACCAGTGTTCGTTTTTCTAACTCAATTGCAGACCATTTTGAACTTCTAAAACAAAAATATGAACATCAAATGAGCAAATTTCTCAAGGGGCACACTGAATCGCTATCCACTTTGCCCCATGACAAAATGATCCACTATACCCCATGACGCCTTATTTTAAGAAAAAACGAATTTGACTCAACCAAACATTTCTAATGTTATGCAAGTATCCATCTGTTCAAAGATTAATTATTGATTACGCCGATAAAAAAAACAACATTGTAAGTTTAACAAAGCTAACACGATTATAATGTTACGAAAAAAATGTGTATGATAAAATTATAGCACTTACTTCGGACAGTACGGCAACCGCACATCTTCACGCTCCGACGCGACAGGGCAACAAGCACTGGCGCACGGGAGGCGAATTCGCTAGATCGTTCAATCGTCAATAGAACGTGTGCGCGTATGATCACAAACAAGCGAGTTATACGATTTTAACCACTGTACCCCTCGGTCACCTGTGCCCTCCGTTCCCCTAGTCGTTGAAATCGTAAGATACTATCATTTTGGATCATTTGGATCATCGCCAATGCGATTTCGTTGAAACGGAATGGGGTAATTCGGCAAAAAATATTTTATGTTTAATTTCCTTGACATGTTTTTTTTGCTAATTACTTATCAGTAAGGTTGTTGATTATATAAAGGAATAAAAGCGGGATTCATTTCTGTAAAAGAGGTACCACAGAACATTCCTGAAAAAAACTTTTAAGGTCATTAAGTTATAAACAGTCAAGGAAATTCGTAAGGTCCCACGAAAATTAGAAAACTATTGCAAGGAAATTATAGGTTGCCACGGAAATCAGTATTATGTTATATTACACTATTTATTTTACTTAAAGAAATGTTAAGTACGAAACAATAAAGTTACATTATTAAGTTTTTATTTATATATTTAAAAACTACTCATAACTGATAAATTATCATATTTTAAACATATTATAAATTCTCTTATTCTTATACCTACCAACTGATAATTGTAAATATTAGCTCATGATGGAGATAAATATTATTATTATTATTAAAATAATAATAAATAAGCGCATATTATAATATACATTTTACATTTCAATATTGTTAGGTTTGCAATAACGCCTGCTATGCGGATTACATTACAAAATCACAAATACACGATAGGAAAAATTTAAGTCATGTGCGGGATTCGAACCTGCGATAACATATTTCTCTTCACCACTGGTAAGACAATAAAATATAATATAATTTTTAGCCAAGGAAAACATGTAAAATTAGAACCAAGGAAATTAGATAATGAATAGATTCAGGCGTTACTTTGTAGAAATCCATATTTAATAATAACAAATATTTTAAGAAAACATCAAATGCTGCCAGTTTAAGAAAATTTAAATTTTCTCGATCGTGCGCTCGTAGAATCAAGACCTACTGAGGATGCTTCGTGAAGAAGCGAATCGGGTCGAAAATTCTTCCGGTTTAGCTGCGTGGCGTTTGTGACGTCACGTCGGCTTCGCAGGAAAATTAGGCGGAATTGTCACTAGATATATGTTTATATTTTTTAAGTGATTTATTAAAATATTAATTTGATGTTTTCTTAAAATATATTAAAAATATTTGTTATTATTCAAGGAAATTACATTTAATTCATAAAAATATCGTAGACCTACAAAAATTTACTTATAATATTCATGTGTCAAATCGAGACTACATGTGCTACAAACATTACCGTTAATTGAAACTATTCGTTAGAAGTCCATCATACTATTGACAAATAACGACCATGGAAATTGAAAAATCTATTAACCAAAAACCAAGGAGGGATGTACTTATGTGAATGGTGCGAACCTAAACAACGGTGTGCATATCTTTCTCCGATGGGTTCTCGCAGCAAAATGGTCGAGTGAAACGGTGTAATTAAATTTGTTTCAAACGTTTGAGCTTCGATATTACAACTGTTGAAATAACTAACCTAGGAAATTATATTTTACTCGCGGACACAGATGAAACTGAATGTAACTTTAAAACCATATCTTTTTAATACACTAAACACTTTTTTTTGGTGAAGTGGGGCTTATTATACATTATGATAAAATCTATATAATGTTACGAATACAACTTTATGCAATATGGGTGATACTGTAAAATAAAATATGAAACGGACATGACAAAGAAATTAGGATTTTAACATTTCGTTATTATTTTTTTAATTATTTCATATAGGTATTAATGTTTGATTAGCAAAAACAGGTGAAAATAAGGATACATTATTTGAATAAAAATAAATGTAACTATAAACATCAATAATATAATTTTCATCTATTCGGACATCATTAAGTCATGATTTTGGCGAATCACCCTATGGCGATTACATCGCGAAAATCGCTTTTGGCGAGAAACGAAAGGCAGCCCATTATTGTCATTTGTGTCACTGTCACGTATGTCAAAAGATTACAAAGTCCCCTTTTGTCTTTGCATTTGTATCACACATCTGTCAGTGTGTAAACCAAATGTCAGTGTTGCCAGACCGTCCTAATAGGAACGGTTTTCCGTCCTATTTAAAGTCGAAAAGTCCCTTTACCGTCCGGCGTCCCTCCGTCAAAACCGTCCTTTTTAGGACATTCATAAGTACCATAACATGTAAGAATTTACAAGAACTACATTATGTTTTGTGGATCCCTGACTTATTTCTGAACGCATTTTTACAGAATGCAATATGATGATATTGCATCCCATAAAATTTGCTTACTCCTTATCTATTTCTAATGTACCTACCTAGTTAAAGTAGGTAGCGTGTACAATGTTATGTTATCAATGCCGAATAATGTTCATTTTTGGCATTGATAACATAACATATATAAATAGTTATTTTATTATATAATATCTAAATTCATGATTAATTAGGGTGAAGTGAGCCATATGACTATCCCACAACTTAAACATCTTGTGGTACACTTTACAGAAAAATTATCACGCCTGTAGATTTGTGCTTTAACATAGTAATATAACTTCATATCTAGGTGTGATAAATGTATAAAACAATTGTAAATATAAAAAAAATAACATTATCAATTTTGTATTCATTGGATAGAATTTTATTGTACTACTTACGCCATCTGTTAGAAACCCAAAAATTTAACATCGCTGCAACTAAACTTAACTCAATACACGGATACATCGTATTTAATCTACTTAATACTAAATGAAACCGCTAGAATCAGGTGGCAAAATAAAAGCGAGCCCTGACAAAACTCGCGTTTTTGCTAGTTAATTAGTAATTCCATTAAGCAACGTTGAAGTCGATACAACGATATCCGATTATAAAAAGTTTGTATAATCAATCCATTCGGGTAAAAATAATATTATTAGTACATATTTACATTTGGAAATAGTTGATTTCCTTTAAAACGTCATATCCTATATATTTACATGTAAAAATCTATACTTACATTTCATATAATTTGAAAGATAATATTATGAGTTTTTTTTAATTATGGCTACATTAAGCGTTATTAAACTTGCGTGAGTATTATGGAAATCCCCTCTAATTGGGGGTGGCTGTGTTTGGCAGTGTACAATCCAGCTGATACAGTAAAAGTTAACCCACACTTCAGGGACCTTCCAAAACATGGGATGACCGAAAAAAATGTTTCACATCTCAAAATGTGGGGTGGCGTCTAGAGTTCATTAAAAATAGCCAAAGGCCATCCCATACTAAAAGTGCTGATTAATTATATAGCTATGATCCAAAACCAACAAACATTTTCTTATTATATAGGTAACATATACATCAGCCCAAGACAAGGGGGTCTTGATGATTAAACAAAGCACTTCGATTGTTTTACAAACTTCGGAGAAATATGAGTACAATTCGTCTCTTAATATTTTTACTTCTGCTTATTCCGCGGATTATATTGCAAAATTAAAACTATCTTTTTAATTATACAATCTTTATTTTTTTTTTATTGGTTATCCTTTGACCACTATCTCATCTGATGGCAAGTGTAACTTGAGATGGTAAGTGGATCATGTATATGTGGATCCCACTGCAAAGTTGAATCCATTTTGATTCCCAGGAAGACTGTCGCATTGTCAATAGAGAGTTTATCTAGGCCAAGCTTAATGTTTGGTTCAACCTATGTAGTATTTGGTAAAGAAAACTTAAAACATTGCGTATTTTTTGAATTTAAGAGAAGATTATTAGCGGCAAATCATTTACAGATCATGGATAACACGTTATTTACATGAATGAGTTGCCTGTCTTTCCTATCTATTTAAAAAATCAGAGATCTTTGATTTTATCACAGAAACCGTAACCTAGTAGTCGTTGACGTCTGATCAAATGGGTATTAATGCCGGCGTTTCCCAGGGGTCAGTGCTCTCTGCGACGCTCTTCCTGCTGCATATCAACGATCTGCTAAAGCTCGGTACCTTTGATTATGCAGACGACAGCACGGTTGTAGAGAGCTATACTTCTACCGCGCGAGCCAGTGAGCCGGAGACCAGATTCAGAGAAGCTATGATCGAGCGCTTGAACTTGTCCCTTAAGGCAGTCTCCGATTGGGGCGATGCCAACATGCTCAAGTTCAATGCCATCAAGACCCAGGCGTGTCTGTTCTCAGCCAAAAGGAGACCATTCCAACTACCTCCAACATTCCGCGATGTATCCGGGCCGGTCACAGACCACCTAGAACTCCTTGGTATCACTCTATCGTCGAGTCTAAATTTTGGCTCGTATATCGAGTCAAAGGCTGAGTTAGCCGCTAAAAACTTTGCATCCTCTCAAAGGTGAGACGGTACTTTACATCGGAACAAACGCTTACTTTGTACAAAGCGCAAGTAAGGTCCTGTGTTGAGTACTGCTCTCACCTCTGGGACGGCTCTGCCAAATACCAACTTGAGGCACTTGAGTCGATTGAGGGACGCGCCAAGATGACTTTCTAGGGGAGTCTCGGCTGCAAAGCCTCGAGCACCGCCGTAAAGCTTGTTGCTTGTCTATCCGTCTTTTACCGGATAAATTTCGGTGAATGTGCAAAAGAACTGCATGACTTGGTTCCACCCTCCCCCTTTTTCTATCGGATGTCCAGACAAACGGAGAGGTGCCATCCGTACATGGATAATATTCCCAGGACTCGTACGAAGCGCTTCGCTTCCACTTTTCTCGTGCGTACTGCGAAGGAGTGGAACTCCTTACCGTTGTCAGTTTGTCCCGATGGATACAACATGGGCGTCTTCAAATCGAGAGTAAATAGGTTTCTTCTAGGTTAGCGGGCTCCATCTTAGACCACATCAATGCTTAACATTAGGCAGGGTGTGGTCAAACGCGCACCTATTATGTATAAAAAATAAAAACCTTTGACCATGCAAGGCAGATCTATAATATAAGTTAGAAACAGAAAAGGTCCTAAAATTGATCCATGTGGTACTCCCACTTTTACCAATGACCCGGAAGAAGTATTGCCATTTATTCCAACCTTCTGTAGCTTGTCTGACAGATGTGACTCTATAAGATTCAGAGCTTTTCCACGAATACCATAGTGTCAAAGTTTACGAATCAGAGTGCAGTGCTCTACACAGGCGAATGCCTTGGAAATATCACAAAATACGTTAATATCATCATGTGAACTTCCAGTATTTGTGACATCAATTGAACACTTGCATCTTTTGTGGATCTGCTCTTTGTGAAACCTAACTGATTCTCATTAAAATGGGATAGAAGTTTAGGCAAATTTTTTTCGAATCCTTTCCTCAGAACTGGTAAGATGGAAATATGTCTATAATTACAAGGGTCAGATGTAGACCCCGACTTTAAAATTAGAGTGATTTTACTTCGTTTCACTAAGTCGGGAAAATGAAACCTTTAGACCCCTCAATGAATATACAAAAAAGTTAGATGTTAATGACCATAATATGGTGTATATAGCGCCTTATATTATAGGGTATTCTATCAATCAAAGAAAAATCATTCCTCAAATTGGATTACAGCTTACGGGCATTCATGTTACAAACATTAAAAATGTGAGTTAAATTATAATCTTCTATTTAAAAGTGGATAAAAACTGTCCTTTTGCGTAGAAAATCATCCGTTTTCAGACCTATCGTCTAAAATCTTTAGCAGAAGCTGGCAACACTGCCAAATTGAACGAAAAATTACTTTTCTCTATGGAAAAAGAAACAATGATTGAATTGCGCAGTAGCTATTTCCCCGCAGTAAATGACAGGCATATATTATCTGTGGAACCTTGCATAGATAATATAAAAGATTGAATGAACCCTGTAAAACTGAGTGCGTGAATGGGCAGCTTTTAATAGTTTTAATTATTTGCTTTTTACTGACGAAAAATAGCTGTGGGAGCATAGAAATATCCCAAAGTTATTGAAAAATATTTCATTAACAATTCCCTTTGCTTCTTTTTTCGTTCCTTTTGATTTTTGTATAAACATATTATGTTCACAGTGTCCTAGATAAATACGAAATCTGAATATTCTAAAAAATGGCAATATGGGTGCCCGGAGTGTCAGAAATATGTGTATGTGTGTATGTATTTCTTTGAAAGTGTTAAGGTTTTTGTGTATGTGTGCTACTGCGTGGGCAATGTTTTGGCTATTTCCCCGCAGTACCAGCATAAAATAACCTTTGTCACCGTTCGCCTTTCTAGATTGTAGGGGTCTTTTAGACTGGTTCTTTTATAGTGTGCTGTATGTATAAGGCTTTTACGTTCTTACGAAGATATACGTTCCGTGACACGGAAGAGTTGTTCTTATTCTTTACGAATTTTGTTTTAGTAAATATATGTAAATGGCTTTTTAAAAGGATTAGGTATAAATGTATACTTAAAGTAAAGTAAATTTAGAAAATATAAGAAATTCTATAGACATAATATTATATGAATACTAGCTGGCCCGGTATATAGTACCACCAACTTAACTGTGCAGTTTTCGAGGGCGCTACTGGTCATGGAAATCAACTACAAACTGTCACAATTTGAAGGAATGTTGTAGTTCTTTTTTCTGCCACCTGAACAGATAAGTTGGTGGGTCTGTACGTTGTTTTGCCATATAAATTTTAACTAGTGAATATTATGTTAGTCACATAAAAATGACTAACTTATTTTATGTAAGTAAGTAAAAAAAGGAAGAGGAAAGAAGCGCTATTAACGATAACCGCATATAAAAATAACAAAACACCAAAGATACATTTCTTGAATTCATTGTCCTTTGATTATCTTAACTACCAAATAAATTTTAAACTACATCTCTTAGTCTACATTGATATTTTCAATACAAAATACAGCCTTATTTTGTATTGCGTTAATTCTTTCATTCACAATTACTTGCAAGTTTGCTGCTCCTCATCGTACTCAACATGCTATGCTATTTTGGATATCCGTGAACTTTTGTGCCGTATAGATAGTGAAATTTTAGGAAATAAAACTGTTCAAGCCCTAAACTTTAGAAAGTGATAGGAAGCTTATTGTGTGCATAAGACAGGAGTCCTGCCTACTCAATGCTGTTTACGGGGTGAGAAGTGACACCGATAGACGCCTGGCGGGAATAACAGAACGAGTGGTAATAGCAGCCCTAAAACGGCCACAGCAATTCATCTCTGGGCAATTCATTTCCTGATCAATTATCGACCGCCGAGAGTAGAAAATTATTAAAGTACCTACTTGTATAGCTATTAAAAATAGGTGTTGGTGGTAGAAGGGTGAAATTTTAGGGTTTATTGTATTTTAATGCCAAATCGTAGATAAATTAAAAAAAAGGGTTTTTGTCCGAAAGATAAAAATAAAATGTTGGGTATGAAAAATAGTTAACGTCCTATTCTCAGACCTACTGAATATACCCACAAAATTTCATAGGAATCGGTCAAGCCGTTTCGGTAGAGTTTGGTTACTAACACTTTGACATGAGAATTTGATATACACTACACATACACTAATTAACCGACCGAGAACTTAATTCAAGCGAAGCGTCGCTGCTACAAATGCTTTCGTATGTCCGGTTGTTCTATAAAGGTCGCATTTCTCAACAGATTCTCACGAAATTTTGTGAGCAGGTTTGATAAGTCCATAAAATATTTTTTACGATTAAGTTTTTGGAAATTTTTCATAATGACCGAAATATTTATTTCATTTATTTAGATACACAAAACAAATCACAGATAATTATGTCATACATTATCTTATGTCAATTATAACTGTTATACAAATTTTGATTTAGATTGTAATTTAACATAATGTGTGTACAGAAAGGTAAAGTAAATTATATTATGATTATACATTATATTATGGTGTTGAAAGTATTAACTCCTGCGCTATATTTAATGGCAATGTCTCGGATACGCACGTCGTCAGATGCCTATAAGTGATAGGCTCTCTCTCTCTCTTGTACAATCAATTATTTAATTATGATGTTTCTGTAGCCCGTATATTATTTGTAGTTAATTAAATAAAAAAATATATATGAATTGAGTACTTCCTCCTTTTTTTAATGTTGGCAAAAAAAATTACAAAACTCCAAACATACATTTCTTGATTTCGTTGTTGTTTTATTTATTATTCTTGCCTAACAAATTTTAAACACAATCTTTTGGTCTATATTGATATTTTCAAAATACAGCCGTATTTTTTAACGACTTCAAAAAAGGACGAGGTACTCAATTCTTCAGTATTTTTATTTTTTATGTTTGTTACCTCAGAATGTTGACTGGGTAAACCGATTTTGATGATTCTGTTTTTATTTGAAAACTGATGCTTGCCGTGTCGTGCCATTTAAATTTCATCATCGGAAATCAGAAATCGGATCAGCCTTTTTTGGGGTACACTCCAATAGTTGAAAAATATTTTCCTATCTTGATGATATAGTGATTGACAGTGAATGACAATCGATCCCATAAGTAGCAAGGGTCACTAAAAAGGGTGAAAAATAATGTATACCAAAAAATGGAACCAACTTCAACACTCAAATGTGTGAAACAACTTGTCGAAGTCGGTACCATGCGTACAACATTGTGATAGTAGGTACTTTTTAACCATCATGGTACTGACTTCAACAAGTTATTTCACACATTTGAGTGTTGATGTCGGTTCCATTTTTTGGTAAAAGAGATCCAGGGAAGGACGTAGAATAGTTCTTTCCAATTGCGCAAAACGATAACTGACATACCTACGCGCGGGCGGAGTCGCGGACGGAAAGCTAGTATTAGATATTTTCATTACGTACATTATTTTAGTTTCAATTTAGTTCGATTGATATACAATTTGAGTATTTTTATCCCATCAAAAAATCATACATAAATGTTTTATTATATTAACATACAAATAGGGTAGTGAGAATTTGTGTACACTAGTGAAATAAAATGTATATATTTTACTGTTTTTTTTGTTGATCATGGCCTTTTTCCTATCTTGTTCATTTCATAGGCATCTCCGGTATTTTTGAATACATTAATTCTTGCGCATCATAGGTAATGAAAACAATTGAATTTCATATGTACCTATGCCTGAATTCGGGTGCCGATGCTGACTTGTTAAGATGTAAATGTATGTTCGATATTTGGAAATTCAAACCATTTGACATTACGTAATGGTAATAATTTATTTTATCTATGTATTTGTTCACAAGTTATGTAGTCACAATGCTTCAGTTTCCACCCACGACTTCATACACGTGCACTATGCACTATAGGCTGTGGCTATCCCACAACATCACTCTTCCGGGAAGATAAGTACCCCATGTGCTCTATATGCAAACCCTAATATATTCTTATTATCCATTACTTACTAATATAAGATATTTATGGGGTTTACCTATAGCAGGGCCGAAGCTTTTTTGAAGCAGTGATGGCTCAGTGGCATTGGCTATGGACTGCCGTGCAGCAGGTCCATAGTTCGTATCCCGCCGCGGGCTTGAGCTTCACCGCATGGTGGAAGGGCATTATGTGAATGCCCGCCTAGCTAGGGACTACCCTCAAGTAGAAAATCTGTCCCCAAGCACCTAACAGTGTGTTCCGGCAGCAGTCCTTAAGAGCCAGAAAAATTACAGGCTAATGAGACCAAACAACTGGACGTCTCAGCGTGACGGGCACAGTGCAATTCGTCGTTGACAAAATGCGTCTGTTATAGGCAGAGGTTAGTCCACTTAACACAGCTTGTTCCGTCGCAATAACATTAAAAAAAAAAACTATTGAGCTTTCAATCGACGACACGACGCCAAAAGCTGATGATAGTAACTAACGAAGCTGTAGGTCAAACTCATGAAGTTCTAATAACATTCACTCGCCTAAAATAGTGTTCATCGTCGACAATAGCAAATACCATTAAATCATCCAGGTAAGCGAATACATTTTTCAATTAATTGACTATAACATAATTATAAACTATTCAACCGATTTTAATGAAATTTATACGGGCCCAACATAATGGTATATCCTTTCTAATAAAAAAAAGAATTATTGAAATCTGACTACAATCTGTTAAAAGTTATGCCTTCTTTCCGTGACTACACGCACATTCTTATGACAATAACAATGTTTGGCTAAATTGTTTCAAGTTCTTTACTTCTTTGAACCTGTGAAATCGCGTGTCTTGTAAGTGAGTTCTCCGTTTGGAGCTATCATCTATACATGTAATAAATCTGTAATAAACGTCATGTCTATACATGACAGATAATTGAAGCACACGTAGCGAAGTTTGCGTAGCCGTTCTGAATCGATCAACTAAGTTAAGCAATGTCCGCCGCGGTCAGGAGTTGGATGGGTGACCGCTACTGACATTACTACTGGGCGCTTTCGTGCTTCTGAGGGCATGTTAAGCCATCGGTCCCGGTTGTTGTCCCACGTTACAGCATGGTGGATGGGCATTTTGCGAATGCCTGCCTGGCTTGCTACCACCTTCAAGTAGAAAATCTGTCGCCAAGCACCTAACGGTGTGTTTCGGCAACTGTCCTTGAGAACCAGTAATTCTAGACTAGCCTGCACAACATCTTCGACCATATCATCACTTACCATCAGGTGAGATAGTGATCAAAGGCTAGCCTATCATAGATATAAAAAAAATATTAAAAACATTTTTCTTGGTAATATACCAACAAAAATCTTTTTTAATAAATAGGAAGGTTAGATACTAATATTTTTTCTTATTTCTAATACCTATATATTTATAGGAGTCATGAGGTTTAGGTTTTTGTTTTATCTAAATCAGTCTACCCAAAGATAAGTTATGGGATTAAAACATGATACTTATATGCTTAAACAATGGTAACGGAATATGGATAACACTTTGTTGATGTCATACTACTAATGGGCAATGGAAAAGGAATAAATAAAGCAGTTATTACAGGAAGAGTTTAATATTTATAAAGAATTTCTACATAGTAAATTATTTAGGTATTGAAACACAGGCACATTGATATTATCACAAAAACGTTACAGGAATATGCTTGACTGTACACAGGCTTGACTAAAGACTTGATTGAAGACGTCAATGGAGAAAGATTTTACGTTCCTGAAAAAGAATGGAAATTATATTCATCAGTACCTATGTCTCAACAAGTTCTTATTGACTGCATACAAAGCTGCGATGTGATCACAGCACACCACTGCTATCATAGCCCTAGAGCAATAGCACACATCTTATTCAACTGGCGTAATAAAATCTGTAGAGCAGCATCAAGTTGTGCCTGAAGCTAAGCACCACGCGTGCTCCCGTTGCAATGTCACCCAGGAGCTTAGATCTGAATACGAGCGTGCACTGCTCTGCCCTCGTCACTCCAGGTTTGTTACTGGAGTGACGGTTTTGGTTTTACGTTACTGGAATATAAAATCTCTACATTATAGTCGGCTTGTACACCTACCCCTACCAAGGTTTCCACTTCAATCTACCGGTTGTGACAGATGTTAACTTAAGTTCATTTATCCCTATGTATGAATATTATTTACTATATGTATGTCTGTTAATGATAGCAATTACATTATCACCTAGCCACGTTTATTAGCATAATTATAGAGTATTGAAATTATAGACTATTATAGACTATTGAAATTAAATTGATAAAGTTAATAAGAAATACTGAAGGTATAATCTAGCCCACAAAAAATATCACCAAAAACATATGATCCAGTTAGTGTAGTTAACTAACCTAGATGCATTACTATGCGTGGTTATACATAAAAATCAATCGTGACAGTACAACAATGAAACCATGTTTTGCACTTTAACATAGTACCTTTTGATAGGTTACATGGTATCTTATTGTACACATTCCACAATCACAGTATGCATACCATTATGAAGAAGCACTAAGTAATACTTTTGACTTTGTTTTTAGCATGCTGGTAGGGCATTTTGCGAATGCCCGCCTGGCTAGCAACCACCCTCGAGTAGAAAATCTTGTGCCAAGCACCTACCTTGGCAACAGATGTTAGGTGCTTGGCAAAATGAGAGCTGTCCTTGAGAGCCAGTAATTGTAGGATGATTAGTAAGTGTGTGCCTTCCTCCTTTGTCCGGGCTGAGGACCGGCATCATAACTGTCAAAATTGAACATTATGAGGCGGAGTTACACAACCACTCACACAGCTCAATTGGTTAGAGCATACCCCGGCTCAAGGGGTGGATGGACGTGGGTTCGAATCCCACGCATGACTTAAATTTTTCCTATCGTATATTTGTGATTTTGTAATAACACCTTATTTACTAGACATGCAGCCTGAGGAAGCAGAAACCCCTAAGTAAAGGTTCCTTGTCAGGACTACGGAACCCTAAAAATGTAACAAAAAACTCATTAATATTGCTCTACTATAGTTTAATGAATAACAGTATAACAAATCACAGATTAAGTAATTGTACCTATATACATAACTATGTTAGATTAATATTGTTAGGTTTGCAATAATGCCTGCTATGCGGATTACATTACTTAAGGGTGGTAGCTAGCCAGGCGGGCATTCACAAAATGCCCTACCGCTATGCTATAACGACTGCCATCCTAAGACGACAACCGTGACCGACGGCTTAACGTGCCCTCCGAAGTACGGAAGCGCACAGTAGTAATGTCACTAGCGGTCACCCATCCAACTCATGACCGCGGCGGACGTTGGCGACTGGCTAGCTACCACCCTCAAGTAGAAGATCTATCGCCAAGCACCTAATGGTGTGTTCCGGCAGCTGTCCTTGAGAGCCAGTAATTCTAGGCTAGCCTAACAACTCCTTCGACCACATCATCACTTACCATCAGGCGAGATAGTGGTCAAAAGTCTAACCTATCAAGCATAAAAAAAACTAAAAAAACTTCTGATATGCAGTATAAAGTACATTAGCTTAAAATCTCGTTCCTTTTGTTTGTACATGAATTAGTGTAAAATACAAACAATATCTTTCTACCAACACGTTTCTACAAGTAATTTTATTAAAACATTGGAAAAGTACCCTCGTTATGGCAGTAGTGATTAAATTCACAACATACACCAAACACCATTGTCGTCGAATCAAAATACAGGTAAATCATTTAATACACTTGAAGTTCTTGTACAAAAATAAGTACCTATTTATATAATTATTGTAAATAGTTCTAAGAACCTTGAAACATTGCCTGATAGACTATTTCATTTACATGTTCTGACTGACACTGAACTTATAGTTAATGAAAGCACTTAGCTCAAATGTTAATTTAAAATAAGTTATTGACTTAAGTACTTTGCCGACTAAAATACTATATATGAGTGTGTGTCTACTGACATGTAACAAAACATCAACACATGTTGACCATTTTTTAATACATTTTTAAAGAAAATGATGTGTAAATAACCTCTGCCATGGTAAAAAAAACTTGTGTACAAGGGTTTTGATTGTTATTAAAATCTATCTGACAAAGACGCTTGATTCCACTAATTCAAACTTGAATAAGTTTTAGACCAGACACAAGGACAAAATCCCGGCATATGCAATCTAATGTAATAATTACTGCAATCTAATGTAATAGTACATAATATGTGGATGGGGGAGGCATTTGTTCAAAATTGTAAGTCTTCGGCTTATGATGATAATGATAAACAAACATACCTAAAGACCACACAATAAAAACAAACAAATATTATGACCTAACAAATGAATTAACCAAGAACGGTTATTTGGTTAATTTATATGCTGTCGAAGTTAGCCTTACTCCATCTTAGGCGCAGCTCCCGATTGGACTCTTTTGATAGACATGTATGAAAAACATTACTAAATTCCTGAGGATGTTGGTGTTTCATCATCCAGACCGGATATATTTCTATACACAAAAAATCTAAAACGCATAGTACTTATAGAACTTACTGCGCCGTGGGAAACAAACATACCTAAAGACCACACAATAAAAACTAACAAATATTATGACTTAACAAATGAATTAACCAAAAACGGTTATGTGGTTAATTTATATGCTGTAGAAGTCGGAGCAGGGGTATACCAGCAAAATCCCTATATAACCTACTAAAAGACCTTGGCCTGTCAAGAACAACCGTAACTTCCATCCTAGAACGTGTATCCAAGGCGGCATTAGTAGGATCTTACCAAATTTGGTTGGGCAGGGGAGGAGGCTCGAGCGGTGAAAGGGAGCATTAATGCATCATAAAGGGGCCCCTTAACCTTACTCACTGGGTTGCAAGTCCCAGGCACCTTGACTTGGGCCTCTTCCTCTGCAACGCTATGGACCCGGCACCTGCATGGTGAACCCATGGAATGCTAAGTAAAATCGTCTTGTCCCTTGTTTCATCTTTATTAGGAATGCCATTTTGGATGGTTGCCTGCACACGCTGTGTGGGATCAATCCTGACTGGTGTGGAGCTGTAGTTAGCATAAGATGAATATCTTATGCTAACTACAGCTCCAAAGTTGACCCAGGCACATATCTCGTCTCCAAGGCGAGGGGTGAGATCTGGGTTGTTTCAGAATCTTAAGCTGCCCACTTGACCAAGTTTACGTTTCATGGGTTACCGGAGACGTCTGGTATATCACTCGCGCCTTTGAGAGTGAGATTGTATGTTAATCCGTGTATCGCGAGACGGTGATTGAATTTTAGGCATTGCCTTGATACTAGTTATGTTTGCAGTTGACCAAGTAGTGCACCAAGGAGCGCCACGGGCTTACCGTGACTTCGCGGCAGGATGGGTGATTAGGTATACTCATCTTGCATTAATATCTATAGGAGGTGGATGTAGAGAGCAGGCTGAGACACAACAACAACCCATAACCAAGGCGAAGCAGAAACAAAGAATTAGCAGCCTACAGGAAGACGAATCCAGATATGAGAAATACATTAGTACATCGCGAAGCTATAACCTCATATGTATTTTATAATAAGATAGATAATAGGTATGGCAAGTTTTGCGACACTGGCCATATAGGTTATATTATTATAGGTGACCAATTGACTATTAGTAACGTTTTCAACTGACCTATTTCGAGATTAGGAGGGCGTTTCATTATTAAAAAATAAAAGCATCTCTTTATTAATGGCAAATTGTTAGTATTTGCAGTGATTCCTACCATGCAACAGTTACAGGTTTTCATTACGACGTTTTGTTGTATTATACTCGCTTACTTACATTTGATATGGGATCGGACTTGACGGACGATTTCTAAAACAATCAATCTACATTATCTTTTATATTTATAGAACTTCAGAAATTCATAAAATACAATAATGTAAACAAACCTAATCTTAAACAGACGTTTAACACAGATAATAAATCGCTTTGCAAAGCATCCCATTCACGGTTACAAGTCAGTTGTATGGCCAATACTGAGTTACTTGAAAATCTTAGTAATGGTAACATTACACTGAAGAACGAACAGGTATATTTAGTCTGTGCTAAAATTACTGCGGGGAAATAGCTGCGGCCATTGAATTGGATGGTAAAAATTATAAATAGATATTCGAAAGAAAGAAGATAATTTTACACATATTCTAGCCAAAACTGAGCTATTGCTAGTTATTACGTTCTAAGTGAATTTAAAACATAAAAGTGGCTGGAGTTGTTGGAAAAATGTTTAAAGGACTGGTAAGGGAATCGAAGAAAAATAACATCTAAACATTAATATATTTTCAAATACATCTATATATTTTAATGTACCGCTTAAAGATATACAGAATTACTTACCCAGAAAGCATAAAGTTGGTGATTCTCAAACATCTGTACAACTTTATAAAAGCTAGAAGAAAACTGTTTAATTTTATAATTACTAGACCCTGCCATAATTTTGTCTTAAATATTACTTAAGTTGGTTAAAGTGCCTATAGTTCTCATATGTAAAACAATAAACTGTGTTACATAATATATAAAGTAAGACAAACATTACAACAGTAGAAATAGTAATTAAAAAAATTATGTGGACATTAGCGCCAAAAGTATAAAAAATAATACTTATGTCACTCTTACCTTATTTTTCTTTTATCAGTGTGTTGATGGGAAAATAATTTAAAGTGATTCTACTGTTATATCTTATTTAATAAGTGTGTATATGCATGTTACCTTACTACTATGCAACTCCATAGAATAGATTTTGATGAAAATTTGGACTTTTAAGTCACACACATAAAACTTATTGACATGCATCTTACAAAGATGCTGCTAAAGGATGGTACAATATCCAAATTCAACATACTTAGGCCATAGTGATATTTTTTTTGCATAATCTGCATACCTATTGTATTTAACCTGGATTCATGAGGGTTGAGTCAAAATCGGTTGGCTGGATGCAATTTTCATTATATATTATGATACAATTATTGCCATGTTTTTAGAATCTGTGAATTGGGATGCTGATGAACTCGGCCAATATCAATATGCAATGTTACAATTTAAAGTAAAGGTGTTGAAAGATTACAAAATCACAAATATACAATAGTAAAAATTTAAGTCATGTGTGCGATTCGAACCCACGTCCATCCACCCCTTGAGCCGGGGTATGCTATAACCAAATGAGTTAACATGACATGATGTCATAACTCAAATCTTTCCTATTGTTCTTTAACCATTGTATTGGGATGGTGTTGAAAGATTTTAATCCAAATATAATAAATTGTTTTATTCAATTTCTAACCTCATTGATGTGGTGGTGTTGTTATGTTATAAACAAGTAAATAGTAAACAACACTATGGTGTTGTTGTCAGAACATGATTTTATTATTGTTTTACAGTTATTCTCAAATTATTAGTGATTTAGTCCATTCTAAATTAATTGACGATTTTATTGGCAGTTAAAATATAGTACAAAAACATTTATTTATTTTTCATCTATTTATTCTGGTTTGTCACAATGATTATTCAGTTATTAATAAACTCATTTCAGTTCTTTTTTGAACACTTCAATAGAATACATAATAAGTACCTACTTATAAAATCCAATACTTATCAGGCTTTATGGGCTAGAAAATGCCAACATTATTGATTTCTACATATTTTAAAGAAAATAATAATAATAACTGTGATTATTGTAAAAAAAAGAACTAACACATAAATATTTTCGTCTAAAAAAATCTCACAGCAAATATTAATTATCTGATCACCTACACTGCCTTGCCAATAATTTTAATAAACAATCTTCTTTGTCTGCAACAATGGAAACTTTGGCACAGTGAAGCACATTGTTTCTGAAAGTTATTTGGCTCTGAACACTAAACAACTAGCATGATATGGCATAATACAAATTACTGTTTATTGAATTTATATAATTCTTTGATCCATTGTGGTATGGTATTGATATATCAATATCAATACCATACCACAATGGATATTGATATCATAATTGTATAAATAAACACAAACAGTACTGTATCAGCTGTGATTGAGAAGTTATTCTTTTAAATTACACTTTTGAATTAAATTGAATATTTCAATATTAAATTTTGTAATTGACATTTATAACAGCATTGTAGATAAAATTGAATTAATGATTTTGACTGTTGAAATAAACATTATAATAATGAGTAACAAGATAGTAAAACAATGGAGTTAATTGCCAAATGTGCACTGAATTTTAATGTAATGTTATTCTGTTATTATTTTCTTATTTAGCATCCTTTGTATTACTTAGGAGAAAAAAAAATTGTATTCAACCCCCAATTATGATGCATTTACTAAAGTGACTGTGAGATATTCGTTACAGTATTTAGTTTAATTAATAAAGAAAAGGGTAAAATTATTTTGTTAAATTCTTCTGTAATTTATTAGTTTGTAAGCCACTCTCATCCATGGTACCTTTCCTCCAGAGATGTGCTATGGATTTGCTTATTGTTTCATTTTTTTATGTTATTGTGATGGATCAAGCTCGAGGCCCACCTGATGTTAAGCGGACTAACCTCTGCCTAGAACAGATGCATTTCATCACAAGACGAATTGCACTGCGGCTGTCGCCTTGTTACACAGTTGTTCTAGTCTCATGTGCCTGTAATTTCACTGTCTCTCAAGGTCTGCTGCTGGAACATGTTGTTATGTGCTTGGAAAAAAATTTTTCTTGAGGGTTGTAGCTAGCCAGGTGGGCAATCGCAAAATGCCCTTCCACCATGCGGTGAAGCTCAAGCCGGTGGTAGGGATTGAACCAGGGAACTGGGGCACGGCAGTCCATAGCTATTACCACTTGGCCATCATTACTTCATTTCCTCAAACAGTCAGTGGTCTAGTTGGAAAGTTTATTAAATTAAATATATTACATATCTATTTATTCAAGTTATATTTTGATAGTACAATTAACACTCATGATCACCAATTATTTTTTTAAAAACCTTAAAATCTTTTGGTATTGCTTATGAGGGTAGGATCCTATCTGTGTGAGGAATATAACTAAAATTCACAAATCCAACATGTCATATTCCCATATTTTCTCTTCCAAAAATAAGATGTTTAATTTTTTCTTTAATCAAGCCCAGCTTAGACCCGCCCCAGTTGTTTCCTGTTTTTCAGTAACTAATTATTACCAAAGAAAATATGACTGTCTAAATCACCTCCATGTTCACAAGACACCTGACAAATTTGAAATGTTTGATAAAAGAAAATGATATGACTAGATAAACTTTTTCTTAAAATGAGAAATAAAAATTGCATCAGCTCAGTTTTTGTGGAGAAAAAGGGAATATAAAACATCAATTACATGAATTTTGCTCCTATTCCTAGCATACATCATAAGAAATAATTATGTCTTGCCTACCTACTTGCTCAGAACTATAGTTCAAAATTGGAATGGCATTATGGTCCAAGTCACAACTGTTTAATTGACATTAAAATGTCATGAAGTGAAATTAGAAGTAATGAAATAAAATATGTATATGTACATCTAAATTAAAAATGTAGTACTAACTAAAACCTAAAAAAATACCTGTCTTACATTATGGGAATTATGTTCTCTTGCCTCAGAACTGGAGTAAGTTCCTGATTTCATCAATTAACACTTGTCTACTGCTATCAACTAATTATTCAGAAGGTAGGTATTCGAAATTGGGTAACAATCAAAATTATTATTGTTGACTATCCCCACTATCAGTAAACAAATATGTAAAATAATTAAATATACAATAATAATAATACCTACATATTAACCCATTGGCATTGGCGATAATGATAACAATAGAATTTCATTCATAACTAGGACGTAGTGGTCCTGACGATGCCAACTTATTAAATAGGTAGGTCATTGTCATTTCATCTCTAGTTAAATACAATAAATACTTCATAGATAGTATTGTCACTGAAAGTAGTTCTTTACAAATAAAATCAACAACCTTATAAAACAAAAATAGCCTTCTAGATTCTGCTAAGTTGTCAATTTGTTATTGTATTTTATTGTACAATGTATTTATCAAAATTTATTTATTTTCAGATCATTTTTGGGGCTGGCCTTTATACAGGAGTTTATATAGCACAAAATTATCAGGTACATAATGCATGTAATCCTATCATATCAAAACAATTATTTAAAAGTTCATAATCATGTTAATATATTTCATAAAATATAAGAGGCTGTTTAAATTCATGTGTAAATGACCATTTTACAAATACATTCCTACTGTACTGCATCAGCTAGATCGTCTACTACTACTACTGACCACATCCTCCCCAATTAGGGGAGTTAATACCCACACTTGGATCATGTTGAAAATAGATTTATTACTTGTAATTTCATAGTCTATGATTAGTAACTAAGCAACGGTTGTTAGAAAATTTTCCTATTGACTGATGTAATGTTCTTCTACAAATAAAATACGTTTACAGCTTTATCACAAGATTTTAATATCCTATTGGCCTTTTACTGCGCTGCTCCCAGCCCATGTCCATCAGGTTATGGGCCCAGCCATAGCCAAGTGATAAAGGTATTGAATTACAGACATGCAGAGTCCAAATTTTACAAAGTTGTCCGGCCAGTCCAACTATGGGACTTGGGCATTTGCCATGGAGATGTTCCTGATTGACTGTGACCTATGGGACTGCATACAAGGTACTGTAACCGAAGTAAACGATTCGACAAAGAAGCGGGATGCTAAAGCTCGATCAAAAATTTGTCTAATGTGTGCTGAGAGTATTTATCCTCTTATAGTAAACGCACAAACAGCCCAAGAGACGTGGATAGCCCTAAAAAATGCATATGCAGACAGTGGATTGACACGGAGGTTGTCGCTACTACGAAAATTATTCAGCATTAAATTAAATGACTACCCGAACATGGAGGTTTATTGTACAGAAATACAAGCGACTCAGCAAGCCCTACAGGCTATAAAGGCAGGTTTAGAAGATGAATTTATTGGAATTATAATGTTAGCTGGACTTCCAGAAACATACAATCCATTAGTAATGGCTTTAGAGCATTCAAGTGTCAAAATCACATCAAGTAGCGTTGTGGCTGCCCTATTGAAGGAGGGCCAACGCAAGGTACATGATAATGGTGATTCTGTCTTAATGTCAAAGACAAATAAGGAGCCTATGAAGAATAAGAAGGTGATAATATGCCATTTTTGTAATAAAAGGGGGCATTTCAAGTGGCAATGTAAGCAGTACCAGGAATCCAAGAAGGGAAGAAATACTGCGGCTACTGCAGGACCATCTATAGGAGAAAGCAGCATGAGTTGTGCAGAGACAGCTGGCATTGCTAGACAGTCAAGTGAGTGGATTCTTGATTCTGGTGCGTCATCGCACATGACTTCTAAAAGAGATTTGTTGACAGATGTTAAAAACGCCCAACGTTGCATCAGTACAGCTGGTAGTGAAAATGTTGTTTCCATTTTACAAGGGAACATGAAAACAACTGTAAATAACGACGGACGACATGTCAACATAAATTTTAGAGATGTTTTGTATGTACCAGAAATTTTGATGAATTTACTATCTGTAAGTAAAATTGCTGCACATGGTCATATTGTTATTTTTGATAAAAAATCTTGTAGAGTTTTTAAAACAGAAGATGTTTCTTTACATGTAGGTAGGGCGTTGTTAACAGCATCAGTTAAAAACGGGCTCTATGTTTTAGATCAAAATATTGATAAGGCAATGGTTGTTCTTGATGACAGGGTGAAGATGAGTGCACACGAACTATGGCACCGGAGGCTTGGTCATCTTTCCAGAGTACAAATGCGTAAGTTGAAACCATTAGTACATGGACTTAACTTTGGAGCGGAGAACACTGAGCCATGCGGAGCATGCTGTAAAGGGAAACAATGCGTAAAGAAATTCCCAAAAGGAAAAGCGAACAGAGCCAAGGAGCTTTTGGAGATAATCCACACCGACCTAGCAGGACCTATGGAAGAAGTGACATGGGGTGGAGGTAAATATTGCCTAATTTTTGTTGATGATTATAGTAGAAAAGTTTTTGGCTATTTACTGAAATCTAAAACTGAGGTACTCGGTAAATTCAAAGAATTTAAGGTCTTGGTGGAAAATGAGACGAACAAGAAGATAAAATGTCTCAGAAGCGATAACGGGACTGAATATACTGGAAACGAATTCCAAACGTATTTGAAAGAAAATGGAATACGTCATAAGACGAGTGTAGCTCACACTCCTCAGCAAAATGGAGTAGCGGAACGCACTATCCGCACTATTGTTGAGAAAGCGAGGTGCATGCTTCAAGATGCGAAATTGCATAAGCGTTTTTGGGGTGAGGCAGTCAACACAGCCATATACCTAAAAAATAGGTCACCTTCAATGGCAATTTCAACTGTACCTGAAGAGATATGGACAGGAAAGAAACAAGATGTGTCTCATTTAAAGATTTTCGGAAGCAAGGCACACGTTTTAATAAAGGGCAATACAAGAAAGAAATTTGATTCTAAGTCTACTGAAATGATTATGGTTGGCTACAGTGAGAATCAAAAAGGATACAGATTTGTAGATAACATAAATAATGTGAGGCGAGTAACTGTTGCTAGAGATGTTGTATTTGTGGAAGGAGTGTCGTCCAACACTGAAGTGTCAGATGAACAAACACCTCAAACCGTAGATATCTCAGAAATCCTAGCAAATAGACCTGAACCAGTAGGAAGTATAATCCCAACTGAGTTTCATGAAATTGAATGTTCAGAACGGGAACAGGTCAGCATAGAGAGGGAACAGGAGAGTTCAGAGAGAGATGGAGAAGAAATAGACGATGCTGATGATTTCCAGGACTCGATAGATATAGGTTTAGATCAGCAATTAATAAATGAACATAGTATTACTAATTCAAATGATACTGAAATTGAAGAAGAGCCTGAAATTCGTGAAATCGTAAGTGATCGCCGGTATCCACTACGGGAAAGACGCCGAAAGGAAGAAAAAGACATGGTCTATAACTTTCATGTTTCGGACGATCCAGACCCGCAATCCTTACAAGATGCTATGGACAGGACTGATAAAGAGTTGTGGTTTTCAGCTATGGTGGATGAATATAATTCTCTGATCGAAAATGAAACTTGGGATATTGTAAATCGACCATTGGACAAAAATGTTGTTAAATGCAAATGGGTCTTCAAACTAAAAGTTGGAGCAAATGGTACAGTGCAGCGTCATAAAGCTCGATTGATGGCACGAGGCTATTCTCAGAAGTATGGAGAAGATTATTTTGAGACATTTGCCCCAGTTGTTAAATTGTCTTCCATACGTCTTTTGCTCGGACTTGCAGCTGAAATGAATTTGGATATTCACCACATTGACGTCACAACAGCGTTCCTAAATGGTGACCTCAATGAAGATATTTACATGGAACAACCTCCGATGTTTATAAAGAAAGTTGATGAAGGAAAAGTATGTAAGCTCAAGAAGGCCATATACGGATTAAAACAAGCGGCTCGTTCATGGAATGTTAAAGTACATGCACACATTATAGAAATTGGTTTTACAAGATCCAAATATGATCCTTGCGTTTACATAAAGAAAAGTAAAGAAGTTTTTATAGTTATTGGTCTATATGTTGACGATTTTTACATATTTACAAATAATGCTAGTGAAGCTTTACATTTAAAGAATGAACTTGGTAAAGTTTTTAAAATTAAAGACTTAGGTGAAGCCAAAGAGTGTCTAGGAATGAGCATTGTGAGAAACCGTCAAGAGGGGGAAATTTACCTAGATCAACGAAACTACACAAGGAAATTGTTGCAAAAATTTGGAATGGAAGAATGCAAACCAGTTGGAACTCCAATGGAATGTAATCTGAAACTTGCTAAAGGGAGTAATACAGAGAATACTAGATATCAAGAAATAATTGGATCTCTAATGTATCTGTCTACTTGTACGAGGCCAGACATATCTTTTGCTGTCAGTTATCTAAGCCAATTTAATTGTTACAATGATAACATGCATATGGCAGCATTGAAACGTGTGTTACGGTATCTCAAAGGTACAATGGATTATGCCCTTTGTTACAAGAAAATGAACAAGCCTCTGGTCGCGTATGCTGATGCAAATTGGGGTACCAATTCGGACGGCCATTCATTTTCTGGTTACTGCTTAGTTTTTGCTGGTGCTGTAATTTCGTGGCATGCTCGCAAACAGCAATGTGTTGCGTTAAGTACTGCTGAAGCAGAATTCATTGCTCTCTGTGAAGCTGCTAAGGAAATTGTTTTTATAAAAGGGATTTTTAATGAGTTGTGTACAAATAGTAAGCCTGTAACTGTGTACAGTGATAGTCAAAGTGCTAGCAAGATGATTTACAATCCAGTCACTCATAAGAGAAGTAAGCATATAAATATAAAGTACAATTATGTTAAAGAGTTAGCTGAGGCAAAGGAAATAATTATAGATTACTGTGAAACTAGTTCCATGCCTGCTGATGCTTTAACAAAATCTGTAAACAGGGTTAAACATAATTTTTGTTTTAACTATATGGGATTACAAAGACTATAAACTTAAGTGGGGGTGTTGAAAATAGATTTATTACTTGTAATTTCATAGTCTATGATTAGTAACTAAGCAACGGTTGTTAGAAAATTTTCCTATTGACTGATGTAATGTTCTTCTACAAATAAAATACGTTTACAGCTTTATCACAAGATTTTAATATCCTATTGGCCTTTTACTGCGCTGCTCCCAGCCCATGTCCATCAGATCACAATGTAAGATGGTAGTTTTCAGAAGGCGCTGCTGCATCCCACTTTGGTATTTTCCCTTTTGTTACCTATTATGACTCCCACAGGTATAGGGGACATAGGGACAGGATATACGGAAGTAAAATTCTAGCCCGGCGCCACACGGTGCCTATACATTCCTGCTACATCAATTTTATTTACTTATGTATCTGATCTAAAATCAGAATAGTTCCTGGTTCAAAAAAAACAATGACCTCTTTCATTCGATTTTATTGACTTTGAATAATTAACTATTATACTTTATAACCACAGGATGGTGTAGAAGCAATTTGTAGGAGATCAAGTGAAGCATACGACAAAGCATTGAGTGATAAAAAGAGAAAATGGTTTGTTTTACATATTTTTCTTTGTTAATTAATTTTTAGTGTAGGCTTTTGAACCAGGAATTAATAATTAGTAATAGTGCTCATATTCAATTACCCAAATGTATGTCTTACTCATTTTATTTCAGATCGACAAGGTTGAAAATCCAAAGGTTTTATTTGAAAAAGCACAAGCATTTGTAAAAGAGAAACTAGAAGATGACAGCAAGAAATCTAAATGAAATTAACGCAAACAGAAATAATTTATTGTAAATATTTTTATTAGTCCTATACAATGATAATTTAAATAAAACTTAGCCAGATAGTGAATGTATTATTTCACCTTAGTATATCTTATATCATAGAAAGACCACCTCCAACATGTTCAACCCGTGTTGTGGGATCTTCAAATGCTAACCAGTCACTAGAATGTGTTGGCAATAGTCCCATACTCTGACACTTGTATAAAGCTAAAAGGATGTTCACCACATTTCCAATGAAATATACAAACTTTTGACCAACAGCTTGTGTTCCCTCAACCATCGTAAAAGTGCTTTGTGTTGCAAATAAAGCTTTCACTGGGCGGACTATCAACATGCCAACCATCATGATAGGGAATATGGAAATAGAATTGCCAGCCATGTACATGATAAATAAATTCATTGGCACTTGTTTCAGAGGACCGAGAGCGACGTCCCATAGCTTTTTGATGAGCAATAGGTTCGAATCAGTATCCTTGGAAGTCTCTGTGTAATTTGCATTGTTGGACTGACTGTATCCAGGGGGCGAAGGCAATTCAGTAGTAACTGCTCGGCTTCTATAATAAAAACGTTTGACTTTAAAAGACACAAACATGAGACATTAATTTTTCTGCTTGTAATACCTACTTCTGATTGAAATCCAGAGCCCATTTAAATTTCTTGTTTTGCTTCACTTGAGACATTTTTGTGTATAGCAAGTGCGCGAGATTAACCAGTTTTTGAAGTACTTTTTATTTCGATGCGAAATGAAATTAACCTCCTGTTAATAAATCTTGTAGAGATGGAATTGATCACAACACAATTCACACAGGGTCCACTGTCCAGGGATATTCTGATACTAGTAATGTAAGTACTTGATACTTTTATTTCGATACCAAGTACATTTAGCATCAATTAATCATTCTTGCTATACCTACTCGGTATCGGAAAAAAGTACTTGTATCGAATCGAATCAAATGTCACCAATAAGATATTTCGATCGCATCCTGGAGAACGAACAGACCACAGAATAGAACGGGTTCCGTCCCATAGGCTGACTAAATAACAAATAGTGATTTGCGACTATTCCCGAGCCCCCCTGGACGCGATCACGCCGACCGGTTTCTCTCCCTTTCCTCATGATAAGAATACTAATTATTTCTTGCTCACATGCGCTTACGTAATGCATTTTATTGATGGCGAAATAACTGTTGAGGATCGACGTAGATTACTTATAATTTGTTAATACGGTAGTCGGCTACTATTGGTCACAGTTATTGTTTTTTTGTGTATATTATAAATTGTGAATCTAACGTACCTAAATCACAAACAATTATAAACTTAGTTACTTAGTGATAAAATTTAAGAAATGTATAACAATAAATTGATAGAAATATACAACACAAATAAACACTGACATATCATTGAAAATCTTAATAAAATTGAGAAAACAGTAGGCAAGAAGTTCTTATGACTGTAAACAAGATTTAACGTTTTCTAACACTGCCCCTTACTCATGTATTTAAATCTATCCTTAATGGAAAGAGTGTAACAATATACATATCTGAAGACTTAAATCAAACCTAGGATTCTAATAAACTAATTGTGCTTGATATTTGGCAACTTTTGTAGAAAGATCAGCATCTAAGTCAGCTGGAAGATTATTAAATATTTTAATTAACTTTCGTTCATCACACTCTTAAATAAAATAATTTTGGATATCACTGTGTTTGGTTCCGTGATAACATTGATTTTCAAACATTTTATGAGTACTTTTCTTGTCATTAGAAATAAAAATAGGCTCGAGTGAAAAATAAAACTATTTTATACACGTATGAATTTGTTTAAAAATTTAGCCTCATACTGCGTGCCAAAAGCGTGGCATTCAGCCTCAGTGCTTGAATATGTTACATTATTTTATTTGGGCCATGCCAATTTTTAAATTAATAAGTTCAAAACTACTCATAAAACTTGAGTACGATTTCCTTTTTCCCCGGATCTGCGTCGAATGAAATTTCAATGTAGTTACTACTTCGTTTAAATTTGAGTTCATAGTCAGTTGTACCAGAAAAATATTGCAGTAAGCCTGTGTGTCTCGCTGTATCTTATTGTGTTATATTGGCTAAGCTTGCTACATACAAATGCTATATCTGGTCGAGTGCATACAGCGAGATTTATTAAGCACTCAATAAATTGCTGCTAAGGAAGCCTCATATAAGTTTTCTTAGCTTTTGGCAGGTTGAAGTTAACTTCCATTGGAGTTGCTACGTTTTGTCAATAATCCACACCAAATTTTAAATAATCCACATCAAAATATTCTAAAGATAATACACACATCATAAAAGTCTAAGCAACATGTACTAATTTAAATTTTTACTTTTTTTTCACAAAATGATAAAATAATTTGTTGTGAAAGAATTGGATAGGTGGAGGCCAAACCTTGTATTAACAAGGTATGGCCTCCTCTGCTATTCAGAACTTGTCCGCAACGATTATTCATAGAATCAATGAGACTGTTTATGTCATCTTGCAGCAATGGCTCCCAATGGGATTGTAGTAAATCCTTCAGCTGTTGGGTTGTTGTCACTCCGTCCAAGTCCTTTAAAACACGTCTCTGGATGCGTGCTTGATGGGGTTGAGGTCTGCTGATTATGCAGGCTAGGGCAATACCCGGATGTTCTCCGTTGCCAAGTATTCACTGGTTCGCTGAGCTGTATGTAAACGCGCATTGTCATGCATTAACATAAAAACGAGCGTTCTTTTTCAAATAATGCTTACATCATGTTAAAAAGAACGTCGACTCGTTCAAGTTTTCACAGGAACTGTCATCGAGAAAATAAAGAAATGAAAATAGTATAGTCATTACATTAGTGTCGAATAAGGATTTGAGTACTACTCATATAAAAAGGTGTCGATACCTTGGTGGTATCGGAACATTCCAATTTACAGCGAGCGTGATATCTGGGCACAGATTATAATATAACACAGAGCGAGGTGTCAGGTGTGTGTGACATTGACATAATTATTTTTTACCCCGTACACGACGTTGGCAGACAAATGTGACAACAGAGATTTCCATTTCCCATAAATCCATGGATCTATGAAATGAAATCTATGGATAGCAACTATTGTTCTCTATGTACATACAATAGATTAAAATACAAATAATTAATATCAACGCCACATGGAAGTAATAAGTACTACGTACAACAGGAATGAGCTCTATCTGTACATCTTGCAGCTAAAATAAAGAAAATAAAACCTTATGCTAGGGGCGTAAGTCTTGTTGCGCGCAAAATAAAAATGAAGCCGAGTGAGAGGGTAACCACTGAACCCTGTGTCTCGTTCTAACAGTGACCTAGAGTTGCCAGAGTTAAGTTGATTTCAATCCTTTCGTTGTTTGTAGAAAAATATGTGATTGATGTTATGTAATGAAGTAAAACCATTTACTTCTAAAATGTTTCTAAATATAAATAATAATTGATTACCGACATGTGAAAGCAATATTTTTTGTTGCTACGTGTAAAGCCTTATTAGCGCAAAAATTTTGCTATAGCGTATAGGTTTTCTTTTATTTGTATGAAATACGGACACCTGACCTGACAACCCCACTTGAAATCGCAGACTCGGATTTTAATGGCGATTTGTTTTTTGATTGTGTGATATTTTGGAAGAATTTTAGTTAAAATGGGGAATATTTTTGTCGTGGAGGCTTGCGGAATCGATTATTATCCTGATTTTGGTTTATCTTTTCACAGGTAATAGTTTTAAACATAATTTGTTTGTGATGAATTACGGTGACCATGACTATCCAGTCCTAGTTCAAGAACAAATAACTGAAATACCTATGCATTTTTTTATTCCTTTCTCTATTAAAATCACTTCGTTTCAATTTCAGATTTCTTAAAGATCCTAATGTTATGGAAAAAATCCACCACAACCTCCTCAATATATATTTGAAGATCCACATGATATTCAATTGGTGAAGGAGTTAGCGAATTCATATCTCAATTTTCGTTTAACTCATAATGCAAAATTAGAATCAGTGAAACATATAAGGAATAAGCTGGGTTTGCGGCAGAAACTTCACAAGACTGTTTTATTTAGCAATGTCTGATTTAGAATTAAACTTAAATGTAAACTAAACTGCTTTTTTCTTAACTAATTAATTGGACAGCCGTCGAAACACACCGTTAGGTGCTTGGCGACAGATTTTCTCCTGGAGGGTGGAAGCTACACAGGTGGGCATTCGCAAATTGCCCTGCCTCCATGCTATAATAACTGCGATCCTAAGATATCAATTGGGTCGACGGCTTAACGTACCCTACAAAGCACGGAAGTGCTCAGTAGTAATGTCACTAGCGGTCACCCATCCAAGTCATGACCGCGGTGGACGTTACTTAATTGTTAGTAGCTGACAATTGCTTAGCTGATCTGTTAAGAACGGCCAAGTAAACTTTGATTTGCGTACTTTACACTTATTTTCCCCATTAAAGCACAACTGGCACTACCTAGGTGTATGAAAATCTTAAAATAGTAGGTAATAAGTTAACATTAGAAACAATAGGTTATATATACCTACCTAGGAAGGCGTACGTTTCCTTACCTTTCGATGTCTTTTGAAATTGAGAAAAAAGTGATGTTCAGACCTGTGTTATTATTTATGCAGCCAAATGCAATGCTGTATAATCTTGCCCTCATTCCAACCTACCTAATAGTACCTAATAGGTACTAACCTTTTATTCTGTGCTACTAGGTACGTAAACAGCCGAACAAACACCAACACGAAACACGGCGCGTTGAAGTGAGAAGACGTGCGTTCCGGGCGGCGCCCGGCAACCCTTGTAGAGTAAACGCGACTTGTTGCAGCCGCCGATGTACTTGTAGCTTTGTACCTAAAGTGCGGAGTGAACCAGGCCTGCCTATACGACGCGAGTGTGAAAAGCAAGCAAAAACAGGAAATGTATAGTGCTCTATAGGCAAATGTTGCTATCTGCCTTAATGGGACGATCGGAGTATTGCTAAGCTTATATAGTTTACTGTTGCTGTTAAATTGTCTACCCTACATGTATAGTGATTTTTTTATTTTTATTACTTCAGTGAGATGGATGATGTGTTTATTAAAAAATTTTTAACTATTTTAAATACCCAAGAATGTTGCTGCCCTGGAGGAAGACATTGACAACTGTAACACAGGTACGACCTACCACAGTTGTCAATGTCAATAATTCTACCATAAAATTAGATCATATACCATTAAATCAACGTTATTGTAATTAATGTATAGTTAAAAATGTTCTATGTGATTTTTAACAATTAATATTTGTATTGGCATTTATTTGTATTTATAGGGCAAGTTTATATAAGATATATAAGATGCTAACGATCTTCGGTTAAAATCCATCTGAAGCAATGATATGCTGACGTCATATCACAAATCAGTTTTTGTAATTATTGTCCTTAAATCATATTTCAATATGGTCACCATCGTCAGAAAGGGATAAGAGGTACAGTTACTGAGCTCTCGTTCGGCTTCAATTTTACGACAACAGCTCATTCCTGTTGTACGTAGTACTTATTACTTCCATGCAACGCCACAGTATCAAATAATACTTTATCTTTTTTTTGACTCACTAGTAATGTTTTAAGTAGAAAGAGATAGAGAATCGTTCGTCACTACATAGTTCGGAAATATTTTGCGATGACGACACAATCTTGACGGTACACGCCACGTTTCGCCATTTAATTTGCCCGGTTTCGTGTAGGATATGGATTTGAAGAAATACATGGATTTTCCCGTGTGGCCCGGCGCCGGGCCACGTCACCGGGCCAGATGGGATACACTCATGAATTGTATCGATAAAATATAGGTAGGTACCTACATGGTAATTTTTTCAATGCATTTTTATTTAAACATGGCAGTTTTATATACATCGAACACTTTTAGGGCATCTTCGGAGTTTCTACTCTACAGGCCCTACAGCCAATGTGATGATTTCTTTTCTTTATTGGAGCTACATAAAATTTTTTACACAATTTTGAGTTGGCTAACTACTAACTCACAATATAGTAAATGTATGAGAAAGTGGGATTTTCTCCAGGATCCCTTTGGCCCTAAACACACACCGAATAATTTTTTTTTTTTTGGCCCGAACACACGCCGAATACACCACGACGTACGTGGTAAAGTACCACGTACGTCGTGGTGTATTCGGCTGAGTTCCTGAAAGTCACAAGAAAAAACCAGCCGATCTAAGTCGAGTAGGTGAATACGGGGGAACAAATTGGTGGGAATCTACTCACCAACAAGCGGTTCGCTGAGCGTTCCGCCGAAGGGATTATTATGCTAAAACACCTAACTTATTCTAACTGCAGTTAAATAAATCTAGGCATTCTATTTGCATAAACTTCCCTTGTTACAGAAGTCGACGTCGCTGGTAGCCCGCAGAGAGGTAGGGTCCGCTTTGTCACCCACGAAATTCACCATATCACGTCACTGATAGTTCCGCTAGATGAAATGTTCAATCAAGGACGCCCGGCGTCTGAATTAATAAGTTAAATAGGTCGCCGCGACCCCACAACCATCCATAAACTGCCTTCTCCGGCGGCAAAGGTATATCAATCACTTGTTCTGTGCACGACCGCGCGCGTAGGAGCTATCGAACTGAAGTGGGGGGGGATGCGACCCGCGGCAACTATATCAAGAAGAAATAATTATCCGCGCTATCCGTATTAACAATATTATCCGCGTCCGCACGAATATGAACCCTATACACCTAGAGATAAGGTTCAACCATAAGGTAAATGGGGGAGTAGTTGACACATAGGTCGGGATATTCACCTTAAAAACAGTGTAGGGTGAGCAAAATGTTTTAATGTAATAGTGAATAATATATTCTAAAAGAAAGGGTTTTATGTACATTATTGCATATTATTCACTTAACTCATAAGAGTAACCGATAAAAAATGAAAAATACATGAATATAAAGTACCACATGCACCCATGCTTGACATGCTAAAAATTGATTTGTTTGGGTAGTTGACATAGTTGATTCAGTAGTTGACATCAAACATAGAAAAATCATTTATTTATAATGAATACTTTAATGTGGGCTTATTAATTTAAACCATGAACAAAGGTATATCATTATCATCATAAACGGACTTGTCTTTAATAACAGGCCGGTTAAAGTCACTATAATACATATCTACAACCTACTTCAAAAGTTAAAGTAAAATCTTCAAACCTTCAACCTTAAATAAAATAAAAAGATATTGTCAGTAACTTTTCCAACTTTTTTGTTCTAAATCGGATCGCTAAAACACAACACATCTCTAAGGACTCCCTATTTTAAGATGATGAAACATTTATTGGATCTTCATTGGATGGATCTTGAGTTTCTTCAATACATCTATATAACTCTGGGTACATTATGTCTATTGCTGTAGCAACCGAAATCCCTCTATTTACAATTTAAATAGCTTGTAAGAATATCCTGTTTAGGACAAGCGAACATCCTTTTTTATTGGATAAGAGGGCAAATGAGCAGGCGGCTCACCTGGTGGTAAGTGATCACCGTCGCCCACTAACATCCATAACACCATTGGTCTCGAGGATGCGTTGCCGGTCTTTGAGGAAGGAATATGCTCTCTTCTGGAAGGCCCCTAAGTCGTATCTGTTCGGAAATACTGGGCTTACTACACCAGACAGCTGGTTCAAAATTATGGCAGTGCGAGGTTGAAAATGACGTAAAAATCGCAAGGTCGTGGAATTCCAGACGTCGACATGAAATTGATGAAATATCATGCTTTGTCGGGACGTCCGATGGCAAAATTGAGCTGCAGGCAAACTGGCAACATTTTTTTTATCCCTGATAAATCAGCCTTAGTTCACTATCTCACTTGACGGTAGGATAAAGTAGGATCGACGGCTTAACGTGCCCTCCGAATCACCACATGACCGCGGCGAACGTTGCTTAACTTTGCTGATTGGTTCAGAACACTTGAGCAAACGTCAAAATCGAACATTTTCTCAGTAGACTCCCCGTGATAGATACGGTAAAAGATGTAGATGCATCCAAGATATCTACGCAGTGCCAAAGGGTTGAGCCGGTCGGAGAGAACTTGATCGTCAACGATTCGCGTCGTTTTGCGTTGAATGCGATCAAATGGAAGAAGTTGGTACTGGGGAGCTCTCGCCCAGAGGTGAGAGCAGTACTCCATGTGAGGCCGACCCTGAGCCTTATAAAGTTGCAGGCGATAGACCGACGTGAAGTTCCGTCTCGCCTTTCCACCACCGGCTTATAATCCACCACCGCCGCCCATCGATGAGTAAGGTATACTAAAAGATCACCAGCTGGGCAACCGCGGCGAAAACCGTACTGGCGATCGCTAATCAACTGGTGCTTCTCTAGAGAGCTCAGAGCTGGTTATTGATAATAGATTCCATTATCTTGGAGTACAGAGACGTTATGGCTATATGGCGGTAATTGGATCGGACGGATTTGAGCGGTCACCTTTTTAAGGGATCAGGTGCACCAAAGTCGTCTTCCATGTTTTTGGGACAACGCTTGATGTGTAGCAGAACCGGAAAAGACGCGTTAGAACCGGTTTCAACCTGGAGCACAAGTACGCAGCACAATCGGAGGGATGCCATCAGACCCACCTGATTTATGAATGTCCAAGGAGAACAGTGGGTTACGTACTGCACTTTGCCAGAAAATTATATCCGGCATCGAGGTATCACACTGTGGTATGTTCGGTGGTGAGTTCCCTTGGTCATCCAAAGTCGAGTTAGACGCAAAGAGAGAGCCCAGAAGATCGGTCTTCTCCTTTGCGGTGTGTTCATGTTTCTCTCTGATGGGCCCTGCAGAATATGGAATAAAGAGTTCCATACCTTGAAGCACTACATCAGCAACAAAATCGGCAGTGACATCTGGATCATCCGGCAAGAAGCAAACTTGCCCAAATGGGTAGGATGCAAAAAAGGACCGCATCCCGTCCAAATCTGCAGACCTATAGTGCCACACGACAACCGAGGGTGGTCCGAGGGGGTCGAGTTGGGCGTGTAACCAGCACTGAACTCCGGATCAGGCAGTGGCCCGACGACCCTAGAGGAGCGTTATGGATGAGTAGTTGTCCGTGTGAGAGGTCAGCAGAAGGTCCAACAGGGAAGGTGTATGCGAAATCGTGAACAGACCTCCCCGCATGATCGATGTTGCGCGGACTAAGCCATTCGCCATGGTGGGCGTTGAAATCGTCAAGTATCACGATCTCGATATCGAATCTATCTATATTCGATATCGAGATCGTATCGGCATTACCGTAGCAATGGGACCTATAAAGACACACATAGATTCGCTTATGGTCATCGCAGTCTACGCGCAACCAAATGTCAGAAAGGCCCCGTCCTTCAAGGCTGCTGAGACGACGAGCACAGATATCCTCTCTGACGTAAAGACACCCCCACCCGCGGCAAAAAGAAATGCTCCAGTTTGTACCCTGGGTATGTGAGGTATGAGGTGTCTGTTGGAGAGCATATCTGTGTTTCGGTCAAAAAGAGCAAGGCCAGCTTAGCAGTTTCCAGGTGGTAGTGGACATCGTTCAGGTTAGAAAGGAGACCCCGTATGTTGCAAAAGTTCACGGCTAGAATGGTGTTGAGTGACTTAAGCCTCCTGCTTCGTTTGCCTCGAGCAGCAGAAATAGGTATGAGCACGGTTTTACTCCCTCCAGAATAAGCAGTGCAGCCCAAGCATCGACCTTCAGGTTCAGGTCCTGGAGGTAGATGACCGGAGAGGGATTTTCCAGTGTTTTCGCGGCTGGTACCCTGCTCTAGATTAGGGTCATTGATTTCAATTTAAAAAAAATGTCGCAGTACTTGACACCGTATGCATGTGTAGTTGACATCCCTATCAAGTATTGGTTTTAGTGATAGGAACTAGACTCACTAAATACTAAATGATTGTCACCTTACACTGATCACTGACATAATGCAAACTTGACTTACACCTAGAAAACCAGTAGTTAACTTGGGTGTCAATTACTACTTAATGCTGAAAAATGCGTAACTAGTAGTTGACACACACAAAGTAACGGAACCCGTTGCATCCACCAGGTTAGGAGTGCAATCCGGGTGATGAGCACTAAACTATTAACAACATTATACATAAGCTAAGTGAGCTATTTGACATAGCAATACAAAAAAGTGACTTAATGTAAATTCACACACCTCTCGTAATTTTGCTAGAAATATTATAATAATCATTTTTTACCGACACCCACACAGAAAAACACACGACATTACTAAAGGGTAGAATCAATGTTGTCAAAATGAAAAAAATAATGAGTCTGGATATATTTCCTATCAATGGGATGCGTTCACATGACCTGTACTATGAAAAATCTGTCTTTATATGTCTTCAAAGTTGAAAGTGTCAACTACTACCTCAATGTCAACTATACCCACTGTTACGTTAATTCATAGTTTATCGAACAGTAAATGAGTGTCGTTCCCCCTCTAGTTTAGCATGAAAATCATCATTACCCACGTCTCTTATGGTACCAAGAGATGAGAAAATAGGGGTCAATGCTAGCCAATCTGTAATTGAATACGTATATATTAAAAGTCAATTGTATTAAAAGGTTACTAAATAATCAGGTCATAAGTTTTGCCACATGTTTAATATGAAATAATTGAGTTTATTATTGATGTAAACATTTATATCTCCCCCTTCCCTCCGGACCTCGATAGTGAGAAGTCGTGCCCCAGAACTGCATTTCTTTATTTCTTACAATTTAATTAAAATTACGGCTGATTTAATTACTAACAAAAAAATAGGAGTGCATAAATACGAAAGAGATATACGAGCGACCACGTCCGTCCGCTGCGCGTTGTCAGCCATTCTGAAAGACTCGAAGCCCCGCCCACACGAGACCGCCTACACCGACGCTGCCTCCAATACTGGAGTGACTCATCCTGCGTGAGCGCCACAACGATCCGCCCTCTCACCAATCAGCAGTGGTCAGTACGTATTAGCTTTCTTTATGCCTATGAGCGCCTAGTACTTGAGAGTTCTCTGTTGTCTGTTTATAATTAAAGAACTGCGGCTTGCGCATACCAAAAGCTTTCATTATCTCCTAATACTTACTTCAATTCAAATTATGGAGAACACACCGACCAAACAGAACCCTCTGATAACCTCGCGTAGCAAACGGCCGTGCCCTGTTGTGTCTCCTCGCTCGCCTACCCATAGTGAAAATAGGCTTGACGAACTAATGACTATGATGACCCAAGTAATAAAAGATGTCTCGGTCATCAAAACCGAGATGGTTGAATTTCGAAAAATTGACTCGGAAAGGGAAAAATGTTATGAAAAATCTATGGAATTCCACAACAAAGTTTTGGAAGAATTAAAGGATAAAATTGTGTTTTTAGAGAAGGAAAGAGACAATAGCAATAAGCATATACAAAGTTTAGAGAACAAAATTGAGGACCTAGAAAGACAGGCTCGGAGTACCTGTATTGAAATAAGAGGAATACCTGTAAAACCCAGAGAGACTAAGGCTGACTTAACTGCGACGGTTGATAAACTACATTCAGTATTAAAAGTGGATATACAACCTAATGTTATCAAGGACACATACCGATTGAAGAGCAGGACTAATGGTGATCATCCCATTGTGGTTGATTTTGCCACTACTTCACAAAAGGCTAACATCCTTATGGCAGTTAGAAAGTACAATGCCACTCGTACTACTGACAGATTAAGCACACAGGCTATGGGTATAGATGGCAATAAAATTTCTGTGTTCGTATCTGAGTTTCTAACTCCCAAGGCCAAAAGGCTCTACTTTCTTGCACGCGAAGTTGCAAAGACGTTGAAATATAATTTCTGCTGGACTGCAAATGGAAAAATTTTACTGAGAAAAGCTGAAGGCATGCAGCCCATCATCATTACTAGTGAAAGGCAACTTGAAGACCTGCAGGCAAAAAACTAACTAGCTTTCTTCATAGTCTCTACAATACTGAACTAATCATATGTTTAAGATTTAACGTAACTCAAGTACACAGTTTCTATTTTATTATATTGTTTTAGAAAATTTGTAAGTAATAATGAATCATATTGCTACAGATATTATCTTCCAACTCTCCACAGACACGCTCACACACAGTTTCACCCACATTACCATTCTTACTGCTACTACCTGTACACCATATACTACAGTAATCACATGTACAATACAAAACATCATGAACTATCGTGCAATCAAAAAGATGGGTTCGACATCAACGATATTTGTCAGATAAACAAAAACAATGCCCTCTTAAAAGTATATGTTCGCCTTGGTATTAGCTATTTAAGTAAGGGAAAGGAAATTAGTACCTCTTACTCCGTAAAAGATTATGGATAGTAACATCCCAGATAATGTCTTATGTGACCTCTTGGATGAGTTTACTGTGGCAAAAGCCATCTCTTGCACACCTGAATTATGCAATTCTTACATATACAACTGCAATGACTCAGGTCTTAATATATTATCGCTGAACATCAGGAGTATTAACAAGAATTTCATAGCACTGGAACTTTTACTAGCAAGGCTTGATTTCATATGTGACCTTATAATACTCACGGAATGCTGGATTGCCAACGGTAAACCTTTTCCTAAACTAGATAACTATCAATCATCGTTTACAAAAAAATGTTTTAATCAAAACGGCGGCATTGTAGTATTTACAAGAAATCATATTGAAATTACAGTACAAGAACCTGACTTTAAGGAAGCAAATTGTCTAATAATTAAAATAGGCAATAATATTGCACTAGTAGCATTATATAGGTCTCCTTCTTTTACTTCTACGGATGCTTTTATAGACTCCCTAGACTCTGTATTAACGTCCTTAAAAAAATACCAAACAATAACAGTGTTGGGTGATATAAATATTGATATCTCACCAAACACTACGGACAGACATTCAGCTATCTATCTAGAGTTACTTTCTTATCACGGACTACTTCCCAGTCATAATATGATAACTAGAGGTAGGAAATGCCTGGATCACGTCATGTTAAAAAGTAAAACCGATTGCACTACGATTGTCTTAGAGTCATTTGTCACTGATCATTTTCCTGTGCTTTTAAATATCAAAAATAATAAGTTAAACTCCTACTTACCCAGTAAATTAGTCTATAAAACAAACATACAAAAGGTAATTAAATCAATAAGGAACTGTGATTTTTCTGATATTTTTATTACACTAGATGCTAACTTAGCAACTGAGTTACTAATCAACAGACTTATGGAAATAATTAAAGTAAACACGCGTACATTCAATTTACCTCATAATCAACGTATAATTAAACCGTGGATTACACCAGGCATGCTTCGTTGCATACGCACACGAGATAAAATGCATTTACAGTTGAAAGAAACACCTGACAATAACATCTTAAAAGTAACTTATTCTAGGTATAGAAATTATTGTAATAATCTACTTAAAAAATTAAAATTAAATTATCACAGGACAGAATTAGACAAAAATAAAAATAATGTTAAGAAAACATGGCAAACCATAAAACAAATTACTTCGAACGAAAAGCCGAAACCTAGCAATGACGTACTACTTAAAATAAAATCTAGCCCGGAAAAGTCAATAAATTTTGTAAACGATTATTTTTCCAGTATAGGTCAAAGTTTAGCTGATAATATTATTATTAATTGTTCATTTAAAGATGACCTTTTAAAAAATACTTTTAATACAAACAGAACACCGCCCTCTCAACTAAACTCTATCGGTATTTTATGCACTGATGAAAACGAGGTTCTGTGTATAATAAATAATTTAAAAAACAACAGCGCAGCCGGGCATGATGGGATATCAACTAATATAATAAAGGAAGTAGCATCAACAGTAGTACCTCTAATCACTTATATATGTAACCTATGTCTGACTACGGGTATATTTCCTCAGGTATTCAAAACTGCAGTTATCATCTCACTGCACAAAAGTGGAAACAGAGATAGTGTCAGTAATTATCGGCCTATATCAATCCTTCCTGTATTTTCTAAAGTACTTGAGAAGATTATAAATAAAAGAATAATAGCATTTTATGAAAAATATGAAATATTGTCCCCTTCTCAATTTGGTTTTAGAAAAGGAAAATCGACTGCTGACGCCGTCACTAGTCTAACTAACTTTATAGTTGATTCACTAGATAAAAATAAAAAAGTTATTGGAATATTTCTAGACTTAGCAAAAGCCTTTGACACTGTCTCTGTTCCCCAATTACTGAGGAAACTGGAACTTACGGGAATTCGGGGTACTACACTTACTCTTATGGAGGACTACTTAAGAGGTCGAACGCAAAGGACAAAAATAGGTGATTTAATGAGTGACAGCACATCACTTCATTACGGAGTACCTCAAGGCAGTGTATTGGGTCCTACGCTGTTTCTTACGTACGTCAATGATCTATGCAACTTAAATCTATGTAACGGGACAATAGTTTCTTACGCAGATGACACTGTTTTGATATTTGCTGGGGATACGTGGGAGCAAACTCGTTTATTCGCTGAATCGGGAGTTAGGAAGGTCACTCATTGGCTTGAAGATAATTTACTGACACTCAATGTGGATAAAACCAAATTCATGGCTTTTTCTGGCTCTCGTAGGTGGGTTACCAACGTCAGTGTTAAGGTGCACCGCTCTAGCTGTGCTTTAGACGACTGCAATTGCCCGCAGCTGGAGCGGGTAAATCAAATAAAATATCTAGGTGTCACTATTGATCATAAGATGATTTGGAAACCTCACATAGACCTCCTTAGTAGTCGTGTTAGAAAACTGATTTATTTATTTAAGAATATGCGTGAAGTAGCTTGTTCTTCTTTAATTTTTAACATTTATAATGCCCTTTGTAGGTCAATTTTGACATATTGCAATACAGTTTGGGGAGGATCGTGTAAAACAAATATGCTTAAAATTGAACGAGCCCAACGTGCTGTTTTGAAAGTCGCAACTAATAAACCCTATCTTTACCCTACGGACAAACTTTACAAAGAATGTAAAGTATTGTCTGTACGGCAGCTATACATAGTTGATATTGTATTGACAATGCACAAAAAAGCAATGATACAAAATCAAAATAGCAGTAAAAGGCGTAAAGACCTAATTTTTTCACCACATAGGACTAATACAAAACTAGCAAAAAGGCATGAAATTTTTCTTGGTCCTTATGTTTATAATAAAATAAATGGAATAATCAACAATTTTGTTGCATTAAGAACCTCTGAGGCTAAGACGAAGTTATTAAATTGGATAAATACATTAAGTTATGGTGAGACAGAAGAAATTCTAATGGTGGTTTCATAAATTTATCCTTGTAACACAAACACACATTCACATTACTCACCCACGCTCACACACACATTGTCACTCTCTCACATATACACACACTTCCACACCAACACCGACAAATAAATGCACGGACACGCTGGTATACACACAACATCACAAAAGTACTTTAAGGATACATAATTATATTAGAAATAAAGTTAGTAATACATATCAATCTTAGAAGGGATGTAACAGTAACCTACAGCACAAGTTATTTTCAACTTAGTGTAGGTTCTGTTAACATTATTTTGTGTGAATGTTATATGTTGTATTGTAACTGAATTGTTTCTTTGTTTCTTTGAAATAAATTGAAATTGAAATACCAAAATGAACTTAAAACACAGATTCTTATGAGGAGTTAATTCAAAATGAAAGCCACGATTTTGATACAGGCCTTCAAGCTGCGCGACCAGTCGTCTATCGCAGCACGAACGAGGTCCATGTCAATTTCGGCGGTTGCCTTATTCAAGGATGCCTGGAGTGACTCCAATGAGGAGTACGCGTTGAGCAGGCCTTTTCCTCCCAGTGTTGCCATATCTTGTAATCTTACGGGCTCAAATCTAGACTGGAGGAGGGCCAGTCTTCGTGCCGGATGAAGAAGAAATTTCACGCGCCGCCAGCCAGTCTAGTGCTCTTCGCTCTATGAGCTGGCGCAGAATCTTGTTGGAATACCCAGCGCCTGTTATTGAACATGTATGGGAAACAAGTTCCACAAGGTTCGTGAGGACTGTATTTTGATACACAACTGCATTCGTTTTTACGCCTTTCTCACAAAAAAATACCTCAGTTACGTCCCAATAAGAGACTCCCAACCAAACCATCAGTGAGGATGGAAAATGGTCTCGTTGGACACCCGGAACACGGTTGCTCGCTTCTTCACTGCTGTGTGCGTACACCTTATCATTTTATTTGTTGTAGCTCTCTTGCACATAATTTTTTTTTCATCCTGAATTAGAATTTCCCGATACATACTGCTTCAACAAAGCGCGACATCTCTTCAACCTCAGGTCCATTAAAGGAGCGTCCAAACGATGTCCTGTTTTTCTTCGATATGCCCGAAGCCCTAAGTCTTCATTTAACACCCTTTTCACCGTGGTTCTGCTTAAACCCATCTGAATGGCCAAAAGTTTTTGCTTACGTATGGGATTTCTTTGAATTCGCGCCTTCACAGCTTTTATCACTGCTGGAGTCCTAACAGAGGGAGGGCCACCGCTTCTCGGCCTGTCATCTACACTAGTCTTCATTCTATCGTTTGATGGTACGATAAACGAATCTTTCGGTTATATTCAAATTTTGAATATGTAAAAAATCTGAATATGTAAAAAACCGCAACGATACAATACAACGCAATAACGGCAACACGAGTGCTATCAGGATCGGGATAGGGAGTACACCCAAAACATCTGAGACGTTTATTTATCCCTCTTGCGCGAAGTAGACTAGACAATGCCAGCTTTTTGTATGGCAGCATTTGTAAAACACATTTACTAAAACTAGGTAGAATGCAGAATCTGGCTATGCATGTAATCGGTGGGTATACATCAAAACGACTCCGATCCACACGGACGCGGACCTGCGTTAGCAGCGATAAAACAGTTACATTATTGCATAAGCAAGAAAATATCTTTACTAGTTACATTACCACCCATAAAGGACACCCCATTCACTCGAGTTCAAAATTAGAATGATTTTCCCTTGCTACCTGGGTAAATAGCATAAATCTACATAATGTAATACAATTTATTGAACCTTCAACTAAAGCTAAGCGTGATTATAACAGATCTGAGTTAATTAATATATGTAACGAGACGAATTTAAAATATTTAGAACTCTACGAAATATTTACTGATGGGTCGAAAGAAGCTATGGGGCGGCCGTTTTTTACGAAACAAATCAAGCCTGTGTAAAACTTAAAATAACCAGTAACATATCAATAATGCACGCAGAACTCATCGCAATCGCTGAAGCCTTACCTTATGTGGAATCAATTGACATTGAGAAAGCTGTTATTTTCACAGATTCAAAAAGTGCACTTAAACATTTGGCTCGATTTACTTCAACGTTTCGAGGTCTACCGATCGCCTATGCAATATTAAAATCGATTTTGGAATTGCTATCACAGTCTAAAATAATTATTTTACAGTGGATTCCATCCCACATTGGCATAAGCGGCAAGAGACTGCTGACTTGTTGGCAAAACAGGCGTGTAGTGACGGCACAGCCTGGACACTCGAGTCATTATCTATACAAAAGCCGCGTTCTAACTACCTATTACACAGACACTACACAAATGTTGTTTTTGTACACGCGTAAATGTGTGCGTGAAGTCTAAGGTTGTCATCGTATGAATTATTGTTGTACTTACCTACCTAACAATCTTTTGATGTTGTTATTATGACTTATTAGATTTCGTAGATTATGCGTACCTTACCTACTTCAGAAACATTTACAAGCGCAACAATCCAACTCTATGTCTGAGGTAGGAATATGCAACACACAACCGAGTACGAAACATTACTTCGCATTTCACTCCATTACTTATACAATAATAGATACCTACACTATACAAAAAGTATCATTCCAAGTTCACATTTTGTACAACTAATGATAATAATTACAATCACAATAATAATTTGTTTTCTTCTCGTATAATAAACATGCATTTAGTGTGCCGCATGTCAACCGTAGCGAAGGTCGGTATGTGTATTGCTTTTCTCTATGGTAGGTCTAGGTATAGGTTAGAAAGACACTAAACTTGTTTCGCTGCAAACAAAGTGGATATCCACGGATACTTTTTGCAAAAATCTTTAAAATAATCATTATTTGAATAGCACTTTGAATAAAATACAAAGATAAGGTATTATGTTTGTATTATTTTCAATCATCATCATCATCATCAGCCGGAAGACGTCCACTGTTGAACAAAGGCCTCCCCCATTATTTTCAATACCTACTGTAAATTACCGGTTTTTATAAGTTACCTACTGTATAACTGAAGAACGACAAGGAGGTAGGTACTTAGTGTAGGTTACCAAGAATGACTTAACTCGTTTTGTCCTTAGATAATCTACAAAAACTCCTATCCTAATCTCGTTTAGTTGATAAGCAACCGTAAACAGCAAAAGAGTACCCCATTCTCAACTTTTAAAATACTCGTACAATCGTCACGCTTCGTCGTCACGTCATCGTGCACGAGTTGCGCGTCCCGTACTCAAGTCAGCTCAGCGACAGCACAGAATTGGTGGCGTGGTGAGGACGGCTCGTTTTGGTGGGGGAGAGGAGTGTCCGTTCTATACGTAGTATTATTATATGTTCTATGGTGACGGCGTGGACATTTCTTTGTGCCCTTACCTACCTTATAGTGATTGTTAATTTATTGTGAAAAAGGTTTGTCAGGTTCTATGGAAAGACTATTTTGATGTTAGATCACGAGAAAAAGAAATCTGACGGCCTGTAACAAAGACGAAAATGCGTATACGACATTTTAATAGAATGTGTCCGAAACGAAGTAGCTAGAAGGGCATTACTCGATGACAGTTCTATTGGATTGTGTAATAGTTACCTATCATTTCCTACGTACCACAAGGCCAAAATGGTACTAGCACTGGTAAAACTTGGTCTAAAAATCAGGCTGAGTGTTCTTAATAATAGCTAAGTGTAATTATGTATAATGACATTGTTTTGTACTCGTATAATTTTGATGTATGGCATCGGAGCGCCATATTCGCTGAGCGAAGAAGCTCCTTAAATAAAGATAAAAAATGTTCAGATGGGTAGGTAGTTTCTTTATATATGAGGTAGGTTCAATCTATAAGTGTGGTCATCGTAGCTTGACGACAGCGGTACCTAGCTTATAACAACACAGCTCACTAACACATTACTCAGCAGTTGTTTTTTTAATAACAACAATTATTTTTAAAATATTTTATGAAAACATCAAATTAATATTTTAATAAAACACTTAAAAAATACAAAAATATATCTAGTGACAATTCCGCCTAATTTTCCTGTTAAGCCAAACGTGACGTCACAAACGCCACGCAGCCAAACCGGAAGAATGTTGCGACGCGTTTCGCTTCTACACGAAGCATCCTCAGGAGGTCTTGACTCTACGAGCGCACGATCGAGAATTTAAGTGTTTTATTAAAATATTAATTTGATGTTTTCATAAAATATTTTAAAAATAATTGTTATTATTAAATATGGATTTCCGCAAAGTAACGCCTGAATCTATTTATTATCTTAGTTGTTTTTTGTTTTTTATTCCTGATAGGTTAGCCTTTCACCACTATCTCACCTGATGGTAAGTGATGATGTGGTCGAAGATGTTGTTCAGGCTAACCTAGAAGTACTGGCTCTCAACGACAGCTGCCGGAACACACCATCAGATGCTTAGCGACAGATTTTCTACTTGAGGGTGGTAGCGAGCAAGGCGGGCTTTCGCAAAATGCCCTACCACCATGCTATAACGACTACCATCCTAAGACAACAACCGGGACCGACGGCTTAACGTGCCCTCCGAAGCACGGAAACGCTCAGTAGTAATGTCACTAGCGGTCACCATGCAAAGCATGACCGCGCGCGACGTTGCTTAACTTTGCTGATCTGTTGAGAACAGCTAAGTAAACTTCGCTATGTGCGCTTCAATAATGTGGGAAAGCATCTTTTGATGGAGTTTTTACTAACGCAGAACCACAAAGCACTACATTCTCTAACGAGAGAATAATCGTAGGTAACTTCATACCTAAAAAATGCTTACAGGGAGCGCTTCAGTGTATGCCATCAGTAACTTCCTAGCGCGGGATTTCTATCATTATTATTTCATATTATCATATTATTAGGCTATTTATACATCTTCAATCTTTTTTTTTCATATAATAGAATTTTTTTACCTAATGTTTCTGAACAGTATACCTACATACGTGTGAGTTACTTATGCACTATACAGTTCACACATAACATAGCATTGCAATAATTGAAGACGTGAGTGGATGATGGTGATATGTCGTATTTTCGGGTTTCGGTGTTTTTTTGTGTGGATGAAGGTGATATGTATAGTTGAATTACTATAAACCTTAAGACCGTTGAAATAAAGCTTATTTTTGTAAAAAAATTTGAAAAAGGTGTTATGTTTAGTTTATTAAAAAAATATACAGATGATGAAAGAGGTATGTACACATATCACCCTCTCCTAAATAAATAAAAGTAAAAACTTTACTTTTTGTGTGTTGAAGAAGGTGATATGTATGAACATAACACCTTCTTCCACTGCGCATACTATGTTCGAATAAAGTGACCCCTATTCTCCGTGAATGAAGGTGTTAAGTCGCAAACATAACACCTTCATTCACTCCAGAGGTTCAATGTTTTGATTACGTTCGTTCATTGCAGTTTCGCGCGCTTTCTGTTATTGTCCATTTGTTTGTTGGATAGTGTGTAAAATATTATTTAAAATATATAATTGACATTTTTTAAGCAAAAATAATATGGCAGGAGCCAAATCAAGAGCTAAATTGTTAGTGGACGCTGCTTTAGGTGACCGTGTATACGAAATAGCTCAAAACAACGATGTTTACAATAATCATAACCTCAAAAATATTGCAGGTAAGATCTTTTCGAATTCTTGATTTGTTTGCATTGTTTGAATACACTATCTTTCCTTTTCTGCTAAACTGGTGGCTATAATATGCCACACTTCATTGGTTACCATTATTATTTTTGGCATACCTACTTCAGAGGTGACAGTTGGCACCTTTTTCAACCAAAAGTACAAAACAAAACAAGTATTACGCAAAAGAACAATACTTGTTTTGTTTTGTAGTTTTGGTTGAAAAAGGTGTCAAAATAGCATGTGTTAGGATAAGTTAAATAAATGAAACATATTGAATGGCAGGAGGAAAAACCGCATAAGTCAATATTAAATTTTTTCGGGTTCCGACTTGTACCTGACCGATGTTTACTAACTTTAATTTCTTTTTTATAACTATCGCATGCCTTCTTCTATGCTTATGGCTTTGTTTTTTGTAGGTGATCTGGACCTTGCGTGTGATCTTGCAGATGCATGCATCAAAAGTTGTGAAATCGCTGAACCTTCCACAAGCGGTCAAGGCACAAATTATATTGGCGGTCTTGCGAACGTTCCTGTCTCTGTAGATGATGAGATTTCAGATGTAATAGAGAATTCCCTAGAAGAAGATAAAGGTTATTTTGGACTTATTTTGCGAAACAAAAAATCATACACAGTCTTGGGGGATGTATCTCAATTTCAGAATAGAAATGAAGACTTTTCTTCCGGTAGTGATGACATTTACATTCCTGAAAGCCCCGATAGCACTAGCTCTGGTGGCGTTAGTGAGCATGAACCTGACAATGAAAATGCTGACCGGCAGGAAAACCCCATTATTCTTTCCACTAGTGAACAGCATGTAAATGAAGATTCGGAGGAAAAAAATATCCCAAAAAAGCGCAAGGTATTTCCATCAAAAGAAAATAAATCCAAAAAACGGCCGAGGAATGAACAATCTTGGAAAAAAAAATCTGCAGCTACCGCTAGAGCAAAAGGAGAGGAATATGTATCTTACAAAGGAGAGATAGTACCGGAAAAAAAGATTAAGGAAGGGATTTTGTGCCACGAGAAGTGCAGGCATAAATGCTCAGATAAATTTTCCATTGAAGATCGGAAGTCTATTTTAAACAACTATTATTCCCTGGACACCAATAGTAAGAATGCCCTATTATTCAGCAGCATTGAGAGTAAGCCTGTAGCGAATAAACGCTGTAATGCTAGAAAGCATAAATCTGCTTCCTACAAGTACTACGTAAAAAAGCATGGAATTACGACACAAATATGCAAGTTAGGTTTGTGCGGCATTTACCAGATAGGTCTCATTATAAAAGGAATCAAGGAAGGACTTGCAGCTCCAAAACCAGATCAGAGAGGCAGACATCAGAATCGTCCTCACAAAATGGATGATGACGTTGTTAAACGTATTAAAGAACATATTTCAAGTTTTCCTGCTGAACAATCACATTACTCACGGAACAAAAATATGAACAAACTCTATTTGTCACCGCTACTGAATGTAACCAAGATGCACAGTCTATACCTAGAAATGTGTCGTAATGAAGACCTATCAGACAAATACCGTGTCAAGAAAACTTCATATAACCAAATTTTTGTCACACAATTCAACCTGTCTTTTGGATACCCAAAAAGTGACACATGCGCTACTTGCGATGCTGGAGACTCAAATGAACAACATAAGTCAAATTATTATGCTGCTGTTGAAGCTATGCAAGCTGACCGAAAAAAACCAACCCGAGATGGAGATATTGTGTACATTACGATGGATTTACAACAAACCATGCCGTTACCAAAAATAACAACTTCAAAAGCGTTCTACTTGCGTCAACTTTGGTTTTACAACCTGGGTATACATGTTTGTATGGAAGCAAAGAAAAAGCCGTATGTTGCACCTGGACTGAAGATGTTGCGGATCGCGGAAGTGCTGAAGTCGCCAGCGCACTTCTAAGATTTGTGGAAGTAGATCCAAGTTGCCAAAACAAAGATCACCTATTGATTTGGTCAGATTCATGTGCCGGCCAAAATAAAAATTTCACCATGATTACACTTTATCAATATCTTATCCTAAAAGGATATTTCAAAGTAATCGATCACAAGTTTCCTGAAGTTGGCCATTCTTATTTAGATTCAGATCGTGATTTTGGCAGAATAGAAAAAGTCTTAAGAAAGCATGACACCGTTTATGTTCCTGACCAATACCGTGACATCATTTGCAAAGCTTCTCGTAATAATACAGTCATGGATATGACCGAACATTTCAGACAAATTGGTAAGCTACAAGAGAATCTCAATTTGATAAACAGGAAAAAAGATGTAAGCAATGGAAAAATCAGTTTTAGGGATAGTATCAAATGGATTCGAGTTGAGGAGTATGGATGTTATCTATACAAAGAATCGTACGATGAAATGACACCATTTAAAAAGGTGGACATATTAAAAAAAAGATCGAACGTGTCCGAGAATTTAGAAATTCCACGTAAGACTGGTAAGTATGGTACTGTTTCAGCAGAAAAAAAACAGAATCTCCGAGAGCAACTTAAGTTCGTAAAGCCAGAATTTCGCTATTTTTTTGAGTCAATTTTAAGCCAAGAATAGTATTTTTTATATGTAAGATGTTGCACAGTTGAGATCACTGCAAATACTTAGCTTAAGTTTTTGAAGAAGCTGGTTCTGTTTATTAAAAAAATATAAATGTTTATTCAATATCAATATTCGTACTTAGCACCCTAATTTTTTAGAGCCTCAAGAACAAATTGGTTTAAGTTAGTTCATGGAAGAAAGAGTTATGTTTAGTTTTTTTTTAATATAATATTTAATAATATCGCAAGAGTTTTATTACCAACGTACCCTCAAAATTTAAGATCATTCACACTATTTTGCATTCAAATTTAAGGCATAACTAATCATTTATGCGATTTACAAAAGAATATTGTAGTAATACTTTAACATCGATTTACTCAAAATCTAAAAAAATGCACTTATCACCTTCATCCACTCACGTCTTCAATTGTTACAACACTAATATAGGTAAAGGCACAAGGAATAAAATGGATTACTGTTCTTACCTACCTACTGTATCAGCCGGATTGTCCACTGCTTGGCAGGCGTTTTGGGGATCGCAGTATATGACAGCAGTGCCCCAGAAGGTGTTGCTCCCCACCTTCCAGTATTGTACCCTTAGTAGTACCTCACGGGTGTGAATCATTTCATTCTACGCAGTGAAACGGCAGTGCCATACCATAAGGCATGTTCCAGTTTTACGGTATTGCTTGTGGAGTACAAGTTACTGATGTTTTCAAAAGTTATAGGATCAATTATTTGCTCATTTGCTCTACGTTGGAATTTTCCTAGATGATAATTTCCCAAGTCTGTTGAAAATGTAAATGGTGAAAAAAAGCAAATATTGGACAACGGCAGTAAGGTCACGAAGAACACAGCCAGAAAATGTTAAAAAAATTACCTCATATTTGGCGCAATTTGCAAAATAGCACAAAAATCTTAAAATTGACATAGAAGTGTTAAAAACGATGAATAGCATTGGGTTTACACATTGAAAATACACATCAAAACAATATCATTGGTTAAAAAAAACACAAATTGTGTTACCGAATCACTTCATTCTAAATCAATATTTTTACTGTATAAAGAGCAATATTTGAGATGCAATGGGTTTGCTTTTTCATACTACTGTTTTCCCAGTTGTTTATCTGGTAAGAACAATTTAAATTCAACTCCATATTTAATAACCTACCGGCTTAGTGTGTTAAACCCGCGCACCGAAGGTTCAGTGCCAATAACAACATTTAGGTACTTAGAAATTATTAGCACAGGTCTAACTCAATCTTTAATAAAAAAAAAAAATTTGGCTTACATTATAATACTTCTAGCACTTTAAGCATTACTGTAATGTCGTAACTTTATAAAAAATTAATACTTAAATATGCCTCATAATTCATGTGACTTTGCATTGTGTGGTCACCCTACTACACATAAATTTTAAAGAACATACTGAATAGCAGTTATCTTGTCTGAAGAGCAACCAATACATGATAAAAACATACATCCTTGTAGTAAAAAATATTTACTAAATACTGAAATATTTAATTTTTATCTACTACTTATAATTCAATAACTTTGAATTAATTTACATATTCACCATGTGTGAACTGAGTGACCAATTAAATATAAATTTAACTAAAGTAGCCAAAAACGGTGCTCTTGTTTTACTTTTACAAATTTACATGTAACTTTTACTAACGTTAGCAGTTAAAATATATAGTTTTTGTGGCATAATTAATAAAGTATATGTGTTTTATAAGTGGTCTCTCAGTGACACCAGGAAGAATTGTGTAATTTTTAATTTTAGATTCCTTGTTGTCCTTTGTTATCTTCTAAACATTTTAAACTATGTTTTACTAAATATATGTATACAATATGTGACTATAAGTTATGTATTTATGCAGATTTGGAATTTTGAGTGTGAGAACTGAGATACCATAGTTTTGGAATCATAACTTCTTTATTAGTTCATTACAAATTACAATACGCATTTTACAAATTATTTTATGACTTTTATTAAATGTTAAAGTTACTAACTTAATAAAAATAAACAAAAAAAAATGTGGTTACTCAGTCCGCACGCACATACTTAGGAGTACCTAATTGCTAACACACGATATTCGGAGAATGTTTGGTGCGATGTCTGATATATTATGTTTTTTAATACCTACTTATTGAATTGGTTAAGTACATATCTTACGGGTAAACTTATTTTTATTATTATTTACGGTTGTAGGGGATTTGTGTGCAAAATGGATTTTAGCTTCTCAAGATAATGCGAACACTATACCTATTCTACTATTTTGAAATCGCGAACACAATAACCATGTAAAACGGTTACTAAATCTAGCTGCAAGCGCGACTGAGCGAGCCGTGGTTGACCTTTATGGGCACGATAATCCGTCGGTCCTGATTGTTGTCGTAGAATGGTAGTCGTTATAGCATTGTGGTAGGATATCTTGCCAATTTCCGCCTGGCTAGGTAGAAAATCTGTCGTCAATCAACTAGGTGTGTTGTGTGTTCCGCCAGCTGTTCTCGAGAGCCAGTAATTCTAAGTGAGCGTGAACAATGCCTTCGATCACATCATCCCTTACCACCTGATGAGATTATATGCTTTAAATAAATAAAAATTAAAAAATATTTAAACTCCAGAATTGGCCTCATTATGGAACTTTTCAACGATAACAATTTTTGACATCTAATTTTTGCTAAAATGTGCCCAATTATATGCATAACCAATTCGAGTTGGAAATTTTAAAATCAGACAATCATGCATCGCATCCATGTCTTAGGTATTATTTTATAAGGTCAATGTGGCGAAGACCTGCATAGATTTTTTTTTAAAAGTTTACTTTGATCGATCATACTTCATGAAGTGTGAGGATTATTGCAAAACTAAATGCAATAATCCTCTACTATGTGCTAGGCAATTTATTTACTAGCAAGTTCCTAGTATTCACGTAATTCTATCTGCTCTCAGTACATTTGATTTTTTTTTTTTTTAAACATAGCAAGTAGACGATCTTCTCCGCTAGTATCGGGTAAGACCGTCTAGAAGCGAGTTTACTAATAAACTCTTAATTATTATACGAATGCATACAGTAGCTACACGCAGTAGTGTAAACTAACCAAATTCACGCTTTCACCCATTTAAATTAAGATCAAATTCCCTTGATTTTAACAAAAACATCATAAACCTGTTAAGACCGGCATATTTAGACAGTCAGAAGTACACAACTTTTTAACGTAGGTGATAAATTTATTTTTAAACTTACATACACAACAACTAAACTAAAAAATTAGGCACTCAAACTGAATATAATTATATACTATCATAATATAATATTAGGTCCTTACATATGAAATTGGCGTTTTGTATGGGAGGAACAAAAAGTCGAATATTTTTTAATATAATATATTTAATCAATCAAAGTATGAACCATTATTTTCTATGCACTTTTGCCATCTCATAGGTAGTTCATTGATCCCTTTACTAAAAAAACCAGTCGGACGGGAATCAATAAAATCTTTGAAGGCGATTTGGACTGCCCCATCGGAGTTGAATTTTTTCCCTTGCAAGAAGTTATCCAAATTTCGAAAAAAAAAAAATGGTAATCTGTTGGAGCAAGGTCCGGGGAGTACGGAGGATGTCTTAGACTTTCCAATTGAAGCTCTTCTAATTTAGTAGCCGTCTGTAGCGCAGTGTGTGGTCTAGCGTTGTCGTGAAGCAGCAGTGGCGTGGAGCGATTGACCAGCCTAGGTTGTTTAGCCGCTAGCTTTTCCATCATGGTTTGCAATTCCTGACAATAGACATCAGCCGTAATAGTCTGGCCAGATTTGAAAAAACTGTAATGAACAATACCGGCACTAGTCCACCAAACGCATACAAGTAACTTTTTTGGGGTTAATTTTCACTTGGGGCAGGATTTGGCTGGCTCCCCCCGAAGGGTTCCCGCCTTGTCGTGGCGGTGGGGCTTAGTAGCCGTGGCTTCGTCACCCACGGTGAAGCGAAGAGGAACCAGGGGCCGTGCTGGCTTGGGCAGTCGGCCGGCCCCAGAGGGGCCGCTCCACTGGGCTTTGCCTCTAAGTCCAGACTGGAGCGGCAACGGGTAGGCTGCGGTGCTGTATGGGCAGCACCGCATCTGAGGCGGGCTGTGGTGTTGTATGGGCGACACCACAGCTGACGGTGAGGGGCCACGGCGGGAGAGGAGTGCCGGTATCACGGTGCGCCGCTCTCCCTACCTTCCGTGGCCACGGCGGGGCCGCCACCGTTGGATGGCGGACGCGGAGGGGCCGCAGGGGAGGAGGAATGTTGGTATAGCGAGGCGCCGCTCTCCCTATCCTCTGCGGCCGAAGTAGCAGGCGACGGGGCTACTCATCTGACCCGTCGCAGGGGGACCTTGGGCGTCGGAAGCGGGGTCGTCTGACGCCCATTTGCGGGCTTGGTCCCCGGGTGGTAGCGACGTGCCATGTGTTCTGGTGCGTCGTGAGGGGTAGCACCCCAGGAGGGGTCCGGCAACGGACAACCGTGGCGGGTTCGTGGTTGAGTGCTAAAGCGACCCTGCGATCCCGCCGAGAAGCGGTAGAGACGGAACACCGTGTGTTATTTAGTCGGTAGGGGCACTTGCTGCTGTGGGAGTAGTTGGTGTCGAGCCCGACATATCCCGGCCACCTTCCCCGGGGTGGACGGGAATGCGTAAATGCATTTTTCACACGTTAAAAAAAAAAAAAAAAAAAAGGATTTGGCTGGCTGGCCAGGATCTAACCATTACGCTGGCGCTTCCGATTATCGTAAAGAACCCATTTTTCATCACAGGTAATGATTCGGTTTAAAATACCTTCATTATTGTGCCGAGTAATGTAACGCAGCAGTCGACGCGCGTTTGCCGGTTTGTTTCAGTCAATTCGTGAGGTACCCACCTTTCAAGCTTTTTAATCTTCCCAATTTGCTTCAAGTGAATTAAAACAGTTTTATCACTAACATCGCAGCCTGCAGCTAACTCGGACGTGGTTTGCGATGGATCCGCTTCCACAATAGCCTTCAACTCTTCATTATCAACTTGAGTCTCAGGTCGTCCACGGGGCTTGTTCTGCAGGTCGAAATTTCCAGAACGAAAACGTTGGAACCAAAAACGAACTGTGTTTTCTTTTGCAACACGACCGCCATACACATCATTCACCCTTCGAGTTGTTTCCGCAGCACTAGTGCCACGGCGGAACTCGTACTCGTAAATAATGCGATATTTAAGGTTTTCCATTTTGTAAAATGAGTGACGCAAACAGAAAAAAACAGAAGAAAAAAAACAAATGAATGACGATCATCGAAGCACAAATACATGAGTCTATAGCTGTACAAATTTGAATTTGGAATTCCTTACCAAAGAGGAGAAATTCGTGATTAAAGTGGCCAGTACGAAAAACGCCAATTTCATATGTAAGGACCTAATATAAACATAGGCATATATTCAGACCTACAAAACTTGATGCAATAGTAATAAAATGCTTATATAGCACTCGTATTATATTTTAACTTTGCGATACCAGTCTAATCAAATTATTTTTCAAAAATCGACTCTAACGCTGTAAAGTATGAAATAACTTGTGGAACTCGGACCATGTTAATGTTATGTCGGTGTTTTAAATCAGCATGGTACCTACCACTAGTTAATTCATACTTTTCAGTGTTGGAAGTCGTTCCGTATTTTTCGTGATAAAGACTGCTTACAAGATCATTCACTCGCCTAAAATAGTGTTCATTGTCCGAGTTCCCACGGGTAGTATAAGTAGTCAAGTATGCCACTTTCCGCTCCCTATACTTGCTAAAATCAGTTTAATTGATAACTCTTCTAAGACGTGATAGAGGAGCCCCCGTAGGGCCACTGACCATTTTGAGGTTATGTATTTTTAACATCAAATAACTTTGATAAAATGACACTTTATGCAATCCTACAACATAAAAACTCTTAAATACATATTAAACTATCAATTGTGATATCGAGCGAATGAATAATATAGGTTATTTTAAATTTACGTTGTGATGAACTGTGGCAGGTGTCACTCGACTTACTAGGTAAAAGCACGAATAAAATTTAAGATGCATTATTTCTACAACCATACTACATAGCGCCATTTCTGAATCCTTGATCGAACTAAAAAATGATACTGCTTCCTCCACGGTGTCGTAAAATGGCGTATCTGGCAGGATAAATAATGAAAACTCGGCGTCCACCGGACCATCTTCTACCATAGACGGTCTTCGCCACATTGACCTTAAATAAATATCAAAGATCGTAACAACCACGCGCAGCGCGAATACTTAGACCTTGATTTAATTAATGTGTTGTTATTTGTATATTGTATACTTATATACATACCTATAGGTAAGGGTCGGTACTTTTTTGGGTACTTACATAGCGAGTGTCTATATTTTTCATTTTACAAATTAAAAAAAAATTCAGAAATACGAAAGCACCGATATGTATATTTAATACATAATTTTAAACATTTAAAACAATTTTTCTCTTGTAAATTCTAATTTTGTCATGTAATTCGACAAGCAGGCGTTATTGCAAGCATAACAATATAAAAAAAACTAATAATAATGTTGAACTTACCTTGTAAATAAAGTTACAGGACACGAGGAGATGAAAACACTCTAGTAGCTTGCGATTAAAGTCACAGCACAGTCATTTGCATATTTCACACAACCCCGGTAAGTGGTGACAGGTGTGGGACGCAACAAAATGGCAGCCCCAATAATTACGCTAAATCTGGCAATAGGGACTACTTTTTGTGTTACTTCGTTTTTAATTTTTCCGCTACTCACCCCATTTGCGATATTGTCTTCCAATAAAAATATTTATTGAGAATATCTTTGATATACCGAGGTGAGGTAAGTACCTACTACAATGAAATAAAAGTACGGTTAAACATTCAAAAGTATTTTATAGGTAAATATGTAAATCATAATAACATCGGTTCTAATTTTAGAAACAAACAGCAAGTAGGTACTTAGCCAGATGTGACTTTGACATACCGCGCAAGCAATAGGTATGTAAATAAATAATCGGTGGTAGAAATAATAAAGCAATGTCTAAGTACCTAGTTTCATTAAAGCAAAACTAAAATTCTAATGAATAGTCTTAAACCTAGAAGGAAGAAAATGGGTAGACAAAGAATACCAACAGTGCATCCTTAGCGTTCATACAATCTAAACGTCTTTTCATCATGTTAAATGACAATGAAATTTTGCATAGCTGAGGCTCCTTAGGGTAAGATCAGAGTTCTTACTACAACTCTGATCTTACCCCAACGAACCTCCTTTTTGGTCATATTTTAAAAATTCACAAAATTGTGTTCGACTCCATTTTATTCTTAGAAATTATACAACTTTAAACTTTGGAGCTTTTTACACTTTGGAGTCTCCCCGTGACCACCATCACGAGTAACCCAGTGCCCACGATCACTGCAGTGTTTTTTAACAATAATAAGAAAGATACGCGTTTTAAACCGTTTAAAGTTGTTTTATTACTAAGTTGGTTGTGGTAAAGTTATTTTATTATTAATCACGAAAACCAAAGACGCCACTTTATACTGCTCCGACACTCGCACTTTCCGTCAGTTGCTACGATTAGTAGTTCTAATTGTCATGAGAAAACACTTTTATTTATAATTTTATCATAGGAAAAATCAGATGTACGTATAGCTATCCAAGCAACATAAGAGGTTTTATATAAAAGTCCGAACTTACCCCCCCCCATTGATATCGGCAATAATGATAACAATAGAATTTCATTCATAAATTGGCCATAGTGGGTCAGCCGATGCCAAGGGATTAATGGTCAATTCTTCAACTTGATCAAAAGTATATCTCAACTTAGCCACATATATAAGGAAGCAGGAATCGTTGAGTTTACGAAATCAAACGATATTCAAATCAAAACAACGTTTAAACTTTAAGCACTTCCGCATCTATTATTTCAGAAATTGTAAATATTATACTAGTTTAGACACCACTTAGTTATATAAAATAAAGTTTGTGCCACATCCTTTCAACTAGTTTAAAATCCGATCGATATTACCCCATTTCACTTTCATGACTTGGTTCTTAATTTATTGGATTAACGAGCGGGCGAAAGTATGAAAAAAAGATAAAGATGGATGCTAAATCTGTGTAATCCCCTGCAATTTGTCACATAACTAGAGTAGAGATATAATAGGTACCTACTACTTGTATGTTTTTTTCTCTGGCGTCAAAATAGTCTTAACAGCGTTCTCATCTCTTTATGCGTTATATGTCTAATAAAAAAATATATAAATAAAAGTAGTCCAAAGGATATAGGTAGGTATAATAAAATGACGAGGAGCTAAAATTGTGGGGTGGGTAGTTGATCTCTTCAAATCCGTTTTTCTTCAAGGAAGGCCATTTTTATAGACGCATTGGAAAATAAAAACTTCTTACACAGTTTGCCTCTTCTTTTTGAAGCTGGCCAAGTATTAATGCATAGTATTCAACATTAAATGTTGTTTTTATGGGTACAATCTATCATTGAAATCTTTTGACAGCCCCAAATAATAAAAAAAAACTATGGGGTATGCTTGGTTAGAGTATACCCCGGCCCAAGGGATGGATGGACGCGGGTTCGAATCCCGCACATGACAAATCAAATTAATTAAATTTTTCCTATCGTATATTTGTGATTTTGTAATGTAATCCGCATAGCAGGCCTTATTGCAAACCTATAACAATATTAAAATGATTGCCATTAGTTGGCATGCGGACAGTTGGACCTTGATGTTGGCTTTTCACCTTTAAATTTCCATTGCATTTCATTCTTAGTTTTGGGATCCGACTGGTGGATCCAAATATCATCACAGGTTCATCATTTGCGACATATTCTCATATTCCTTATCCTTTACTAAGTCCAAAAATGCTATACAACATTCAATACACCTTTTATCAAACTGCGTTCACATTACAGAAGGAGCTGGTACTGGGAGGGGTTCCAGAGGTGAAAAAATTGCTCATTGTGATTCGAGGCTGAAATTGAGCTTATTAAAGTTGCAGGCGATGGGCATGAATAAGTCACGAAAATGTTCATGAATTCGTTTCTTACTAATGCCAATATGTCTAGGTAACACCCATTGCTTGACTAAGCCAGCACCAATTGCTTTATTTCCGGTATTTTCCGAAATCAAAAGTTTATAACAAATTCTGAAGGAAATAAACCAGTGAGCATGTACTCCCGAATCTTAAATAGGTGTACCTATATCCTTCCTGACTGAGGGACTTAATCAAATCGAGATGGTAAATTATGTGATAAAAACTATGTAGGTACGCAAAAAAATTTCACGCATCAACAAACAAATATTGTGATATTTGAAAAAGGAATCAACAAATATATATATTTAATATGCATATATTGCGGCCAGTTCCATTTAAACACTTTCTAAAACAAAGTAGATCTTATACCAGCCACCCATTCTTATTGCCTTCTCTTATTCCATTTGAGAAAATTGTTTTTCTTGGAATTCTTAAGTCTACAAAAAATACAAAATAAGATGACCATGCCGCTGACAAACCAGGAACACAGATATTAGTTTCAAGGTCATGTATGTAAAATTTCATTGAGTATTTACACTTAGAACCTATAACACAGACGTAGTTTTGTCATATTTTAAATACCAGGTTTTAAGTGAGAGATGTTTAGCATACTTTAGGCTAATCCGGGTTTGCCGAATGTCCAGAATCCTCCAGAATTATTCGCAAAACCGTTTCGAACACATTTAAAAATAAAGTAAGTAACACATACATAATATAACGGCAAAATCCTACACCAGGAGTAAAAAAATTTGGACATGCATGCAAAATTTCAACATTTGGTTTACAAATTCGAGTACATTTTTTATCCCGGACGTGATTCGAATCCACGTCCTCCGAATTCGAGCTGGATGCCTATTCCATTCGGCCACCGGAACCTTACTCTTTCAAGTCGAAAATTTGTATTCCAATTGTATTTCCTTAACCGCCATAGGGGATGTTGTGCGGTTATCAACCAGACTACCTACTAGACTTTATCTGACGGAAAGAAGTGCTTTTTCAAACACTCTCGCAATGATGTCGCCACACATCTATATTTTTAAAATATAAATATATAATAATGATAATTTGTAAATCTGATTTTTGCTCAGCACGCGATAGTGTTTGTAATCATATTTAGGAATTAAACATTTGGTATTTAAAATATTACGAAACTACGTTTGTATAGAAAAAGCTATATATACACTATTCTTAAGCTACGCGTGCCAATCCACTGTCAGAGATAATTGGCGGTCTATTACTAACAGATACTTCATTGTTCGTTAACTCTTTTAATTTCTCTCTGGAGACTATGTTCTCTGCACAGAAGTTCGCTATCCTCTGACACGCTTCCCTCAGGATATCTTCTGGTACTGTCAGAACTATTCGCATGTAATTCGGGAACGCGAAACACTGTAAAAAACATTAACACTTTATTAGCAACATTTATTTAGTAAGCTCATTCGTGTACGAGTATTGGATAACGGCTGCTTAACATCAGTTAATCATTACACCGTTCATTTGCACGACTCAACCCCCACTTGTAGCCCAGTTTAGGTGGAAACATACTCCGGAGTATAATTAATTTAGTCAGAATATTTTTTCCTATTACAAAAGTAAGCGCCTCCAGTGGCTTCACAGTTCAGAATTTGCAAGCACTTCATAAGTGCTTGTTTTAACTAGGCGTATATTTGAGATTTTCTGCTGACCCTATTTAAGGTTAAAAATTAAAGCGTTCCTTGAACTAACGTAAACAATGATTCCAATACTAGGTATTATTTATAATAAGTACTTCATTATTTGCAACTGGACATCCCACATCATATGGCGATCCATTGTTTTCACGAAAAACACAAAAGGAATAATAGCAAACAAAGGAAAACCTTAGCAAGTAATGCCCTATCATTAGTATGTACCTCAGGAGGTCAGACGGGCTGCGATTCTACAAATAATATGCCCCTATTTTCTGCGTGGATGATGCCTTTGAACAATATTTTTTATACAAGGCCTGCTGTAGACATGCCTCTGCCATTTCCTTTTTTTTCAGTACCAAATTATAACTAAAGATAATATATCCCGGACCCTAAGGACGAAATCTAGTAATATTAACGGTGGCCGCATTTATGGCGGTTAAAAGTAATCAGGCTGCAAAATTTTCGCCTCTGCTGTCGGTATCTCTGCTATATGGTAGCGAAAACGGAAAAGCGTCTGGCATGTTTAACCGAAAGACGCGGGTTCGATCCTCACCAAGTCAATAAAACATTGCGCTCTGTTTTTTATGGATGTTCGATTGTGGCAGACAAGTGTTTATCTTCCACCCGTATCTAATAATAAAAACTTTGCAAAAACGTACTTTATACACAAAAAATTATGAAATAACTTGTTGAAGTCCGTGCTGATTCAAGACACACTGAGCTTCGATTTTTATGATCCGACTAGTCAACTCGGAGTACCTAGGTACTACAAGTAATTTTAAACATTTCAGTATTTGTGTCAACAAATAATAGACAGTCTCGTTTTTAAAAAAAATACTTTTGTAATTTTCGTGGTGCACACTGGTTACAAGATCTACTGTCAATCGCCAACAACAATAAATTACCATTAATTTGTCCAGGTAAGCAAATACATTTTTAGGTAACTTAAAAACTACTCGACTGCTGTTGATGAAAGTTAAATGGGACCAACTTGGAAGTTAACTAACGAAAAATTATTCATCATGACTGTACGGTCAAGTAAAAAAGTAATGCGTGATCGATCGTCAAAAATAATATATATACAATTGTATATACGTTGAATAGAGAACTTTCCGCCTTATATTTTTAAGGAGGACGCGACCACAATTTTTTTTATAAACATCATTTTTATCTTTATCATTACATTGTTTGTACTTTTCTCTCAATTTTTATAATCACGAAGATAGGTAACTTGAGTTGAACTTTCAAGTCAATAGGGTAGTTGACGTGTTTTCTTAAGGTATGTTAAATTATTTAGGACACTGAAATATACACCTAACATTTTTAATATTTTTTTAGGAGACCTGAAATACTAAAAATCCATCTTTTTATTTCAACTTTTGAAATTGCCGCTAAAACATCATTCAATGGCGGCCTGTATGCTTATGACGTCACAAGTACAAAAACAAATAATGCTGTTCCATAGTGTAGGGGTGTATGTAGACTCAATAAAACAATCACAGAACCAACACAGTTTGAAGCACGGATACATGAGTGGCAGCATTATCAATTCTTTTTCATAAATGGTAATTAAATAATTTTAAACGGTTCAAAATCACTATTTTATTGAACATTTTTGTAATCCGGAAATGTAAACACAGTCAAGTGATCGAACAATGGCGTGTAGTGACATCGGAATAAAAATAATAATAAACAAGCTTTTCCAACTGTTTAATTAAAGTTGTTGTATTTCTTCATTACTCATAAATGATTGCAAAATGTTTCCATAGATTCTTGTTCCGAGTTTGGGTTTTATTATCTATGCTGATCTTTGATCAAATCTCACGGCGAAATATAATCAAAGATAAGTGAGTCAAATATACGTATTACACTATTAAATATATGGGATCCAATAGATTTGATAGTGTAATAGGGGCCTAAGTAGTAAATCGATAGTGATGCGACATTTTGTGGGTTGCTTGCTATTAGCAATTACTAATGTCAACTGTCACTGTCAAAACCTTTGGAAGCAAACTCTCCAATTACTATTACCTATTTAGGGCGTTCGGATAGGCTATCGGTGCCAAAAATAACACTCACAAACGCTAAAAACGATCACACGGGCCGTTCGTTTTGGGACTTCGTGAGCAAAAATATCGTTTTCGCTCACCGTTCGGATAGCTTTGAAAACGCTACAAATGACAGAGAAAAGTGATATTTTTGACCCATGTCTTGCCGTGGGATCGTTGTGATCGTTTTTTGACAACTGCTGTTTTGACAGTTGTATTTGGCGCGATTGAAGAGTTTCACAAGTTTTATATATAAGTAACTATCAGAAGCCATTAACAAAGAAATAATAATAATATAGGTACCTACTTTTTGTTAATTTTAGAGATTGATTCCATGTTTCGTACTGTGCAAAATTGTTAAAATATTGGCGGTTGTCAAAGTATGTTTTAAGCCGTTCGGATAGCATGCAGTAATTGGTGGTCAAAAATAGCAAAAGCTTCTATCCGAACGCTAAAACACAAATGCCACTTTTGAAACTGCTACAAACGCAATCGAGCCAAAACGAACGCCCCTATTCTGTGCCTTTGTTTTTGTCCTTATGACATCATTTCCGCCTTTACTTCCGTTTGCGATCACGTGACTTAAAGAAAACTTTAAACACATTTTGTTTATTCAAAATAAAGGTAATCCAATGCAGAATAAATAATTTGTTAATTTCATCGAGTCATGTGCTCCAACTACTATCATGTTAACGTTACACTGTATTTTATTTTAGACTGTGTCAACTACCCTATTATTCTTATTATATTCTGATACAACATGTTTTTGATAAGAAAATTGGTGTTGTCATATAATCATGTATTTTGATATAACCATGTTTCATAGAGACAGTGGCCATAGAGCGGACTAGTTTTGTACTTCATAATATTCCAAATAAAATCCATGACTAACCTGTCCTGGTAAGCAAAAGACTGACTGTTCTGCAACCATGCGCTCCACAAACTGCAGTTCACTTTTGAATTTTGGGAACATGGACATTTTTATTTCGATCATCATGTACATAGCCCCTTGTGGCATTATCGGACGCAAACCTGGAATCCACCGCAGCTCTTCGTAAGCCAATTTCGCTTGATTCTGTAAAAAACATATATTTTCTAAAACTTCATGACTGCTATAGAGTTCTTTTCTTTAAACTTTCGTGAACTAAGCTCATGTTTCTAAATCCTAAACAGGTCTACTCGTGACCACGTTCAATGCAACTTGATCGAAACGTCGAGGTTAGTCAAAATATAATTATTTTGATGTTTATTCGTGCGTGAATAGACCCGTTTAGGATTTAGAAACATGCTATAGAGTTATTCTGAAAAAATAATTCACACTAGCAGACCGAAATCTGGAACTGTATGTACAAGATAGTTAGCAATAGACTCGTCCCCTTTTTAATGGGATCGAAACGTGGGTGCTTAGACACCTCTGCCAACCCCTTCTAGAAGTAGGTATGGCGCGACTTTATTGAATTTTACAACTGGTGATCAGACACGTCTAAGTCGAAAGTATTATTTTTATTTTAAAAGTTAAATGTTCAACGTTTGTTAACAGTTATCGTGTTTGAAATATAACAGATGGTAGACAGACACAACTTCATCTTATCCTTATTTATGGAAGAATTTCAGCATTGAACGTGACCAGCTAATTTCAAAGTCAAAGTCAGTCGTTTAAAGGCATTAACGACAATGACGCTATTATGGAGGTCAGTATCTAAAATGAATATCGAAGTAGTCTACATTCAGAATAGGCGTGAAGAACGAGCAAGAAGCTCGGGGCTATTATTTGAATATGTCTTTAACAGAGTGTTATACAAAATAATATAATAATTATAATATACTAGCTCTCCGGTCCCGGCTCTGCCCGCGGGTATATCGATTATCACGCAAAACCTCTTTTTTCGCAGTTGGATTAAAACTATCCTATGTCCTTCCCAGGGTCTCAAACTATTTCCATACCATATTTAATCCAAATCGGTCCAGTAGTTTCAGAGCCTATTCAATGTAAACAAACAATCAAAACTTTCCTCTTTATTATATTAGTGTAATGTGTTAGTACATTAATTTTATTAGGATAGATTTTGGCTGGAAGAGGAGAAATTTTCCAAGCATTTTATCGCTAAAGCAAATGATTTTATTCCCACTCTAGTGCAGTGGGTGGAGGGGGAAACTTGAATTTCCTGTCCACCCTCCAGTGGAAAAGGCCAGCGGACGGACGGGGCATCGCCCTTTTTGTCGTTGAAAATTTAATTCTTAGTAGGCTTATCTAAATGTTTTTCACGTGCTACTTGAAGGACTAATTAATCATTATATTTATAAATTACTTTTTTAACAAAACTGTTTGTTAATGTAATGCACATAGAGTTTTTCTTAAATGAAGAGAGCCTTTGTGTATCTACACCTCTAACTGTGTTTTAGATATCGATACCCATGTCAAACGTTGTAATCCTATAAAAATTACTGATTTATGAGTACATTTGTGAAATGAGAAAATGAAGCGATGAACGCGCAATATTTTTTTCCTTAATGTTATTATAGAAGCTATTTTAACATCTACAACACTCTATTCGCATTATAGCCCTTTGTTCTCTACTGTATTATATGTTTTAAATGCAGCACTCATTACTATAATTTTATGAACATTGACGTAATACAGGATATAGGCAAAAGTTTTATAAATTCATAATATACTTATTATTTATCTCTCAATCTTTTAAAAATATGCATAACTTTTATGATTTTTCCATTAATGTTTTATTTTAATTGAAATTCCCAATTTGATTTATTTTATTTACCTATTCGTAAATATAATTACTACTTTATAATCTCTAATTTGGACATGAACAACCTCCATTATAATATATAGGTACCTATAAGTTTGGTTACATGAATTACGTTATCTACGTCAATTGGCTCTAAAAGAGTGTTTTATTTGTGATTATGAAATAAAAATACTATTGTTTTATTAGTGTGCGCAGATTTTTTATAGGCAGTTCAGCATTTATTGTATGTATGGCCTTGCTCCAAGTACATCATAATGTGCATGAAAAACATTGCCACGTTTTGCAGAAATTAGAATTAAATAAATTCTATATTACATTGCTTCGCTAGATGATCGTTTAAGAGCGACTAAGCAAGCTCCGATACGACCGTTTAGCATCTATAAACTCTTATACTTCAGTATCTGTAAAAGGGCAAATTTAAGTAGCTTTTCTTTATTACTGATGGCTTGACTTTGATTACAGGGCAACCTCACTTAAAGGTAAGATTATGTCGTCAAAACACTTCAACAGGCGAAAATTAGAATGCGAACTGGCTCTCAATGCCAGCTTTTGTAACAATCCGTTTAGTTCATGGCGACAGATTTTCTACTTTAGGTAGGATAGCAAGGCGGGCATTTGAGAAATGCCCTATCACCATGTTGTGAACATTTAACCCGCGGTGAAATCTGAACCATGGGTCTTCTCCGCAGCAATCATCACAAAATTATACGGAATATCAGTTTGTACATATACGTTTCGGCCATAAACAGACATTCTCCTGATAAAACGGTAGAAATAAATACATATTACTGTGAAGGAATTAATATGAAATCATTAGATATTAATAATAATAAATAAATAAACTCACCTCAATGAATAACACGACGTCATCAAAGAAACTTTGCGGCGTATTTTTTAATATTGCTGGCAGAGCCCTTTGTATCAAAGTGCACGGCCCCAGAATTCTAGTAGATAAGTTCGCGAGTCCTCTACGGACTTCTTTACCTAGAATATTATTTCTATCGTGTAGTATAATCCAGCCCATTCGCCATCCAGGCACTAGAAATCTCTTCGTGAGTCCACCGCAAGATAAAACAGGAACATCTTTAGATAGCGACGATAGAGCTGCAAATGCATGGCCGGTGAATACGAAATGTTCATACACTTCATCGGCTATTATAGGAAGTCGATTTCTGGAAGCTACATCTAAGATTTCATACAAATGTTCTTTGTTATAGACGGAGCCACACGGGTTTGAAGGGTTTATAACAACTATGGCTGCAGTATCGTCATCTATCTGATTCTCTAAGTCTTCGATGTCTACTTTCCATTGTTGTTCCGGCTGCAAGAAGATAATGAATTCATTCACATTTTACGACATCTATGTATATCGATAACCTTTAATCAAGGATTTACGCAGTTGTAGAGAGAACTGATTACTGGTATATTAGTCGAGAAGCCAATATGCAAATTATATTCGTAATAAACTGGAAACTTGTTATGTTTCTAGAAACTTGTTGATATCGCATATTTAATATCGGATCAGCAGGTAGTGTAGCAGCTTTAGCTAGCCACGGGCCACCCCTGTTCATATTAACTGGCCTCTTAGATATCAACTGTTTTCTATTCTGTGCCACATCTTATCTGTCTGTATTATGTTAGTATTCTAAACAATTATAAAAACTGGCCAAGTGGTCCTCGCTCGTTTAAGGCTTCGTATTTGCAACAACCCCATTAACGAAAAAACTGTTTAATGATTTTGATCATAGCTCCAAAACTACGGGGTATATCAGTATTTTCAGCTTAGTTTTTGTTAAAAAGATAAATACTGAATTTATAATAAGTTAAAATAAAAAAATTAATAGGTTACATTTTTTTACAAAAAAATGGAACCGACTTCAACACTCAAATGTGTGAATAACCATCATGGTAGGTTTAGACAAGTGATTTCACACGTTTGAGAGTTGAAGACGGTCCCATTCTTGTGTAAAAAATAATAGCTACTTTTTTAGTGACCCTTGCTACTTATGGGATTGATTGTTATTCAATGCCATGACTATATCATCAAGATACGAAAATACTTTTCAGTTATTGGAGAGTAACTCAAAAACGTATTGTAGTAGATAAAAAAAGTATTGTGTATCAAGTATTGTATATAAATAAGTGTTGTAGATCAAAGCTTTACACAAAATATCAGGATTGTAGGTGATTCCACTTACAAGCTAGAGAACCGTGACATACGGACGGGACGGATACTCAGACAGACAACGGAGTCTCATTAACAGGGCTTCGTTTTGCCCTTCAGGCACGGAACCCTAAAAATACTTAATGCGACCAGTTTTTAATTATATTGGTTAGTAACAGTCGTATATTATGCCTATGTATGTACACTGAAAATACGACTACAAAGTTAGGTAGGTACTGTAACAGCCGACTCGTCCACTGCTGAACACAGCCTCCCCCATTAAGGGGGTATTTGCCATAATCCCCACGCTTGGCAGGCGGCTTGGGGATCGCAGTGTATGATGGCAGTTCTTTAGGAGGTGCTGCTGTCTACCATCCAGTATTTTTCCCTTAGTCGCTTCTTACGACACCCACGGGATGAAATGGGGAGGTGCAATTCTCACCCGGCACCCCACGGGGGGACAACAGATGCTAAAAACAGCCGTATAATAAAAAAAACTTTAAAATTACTTCTAGTAAATACCTTTAAATGAAATAGTTTGAATCACGGTTAAAACACTAGGAATAAAGATAAAATAGCGGTGCCAGGTCTTGAAGCAGTGATGGTTCAATGGCCTTCGCTATGGACTGTCGCGCAGCAGCACTTAACGGTGTGTTCCGGCAGCTGTCCTTGAGAGCCAGTTAATCTAATTCTAGGTTAAGCCTGTTAACTCCTTTGACCACATCGTCACTTTCCATCAGGTGAGATTGTGGTCATAGGCTTACATATCAGCAATAAAAAAAGAAAAGCAAATAAAAGGTAGAATTAAAGATATAGGTGATTTTAAAGATATTGAGCAAATTGTACGAGTATCACGCATATTCCGATTTTTTATCTTCAACTACTTGTGTTTTTATACACCATAATAAGTCTCTCAATTCTTGTAAAATTACAGTACAGCAGGTGCGCCTACGTTTACCTTTCAATTAATATTACCACGAAAGTAGACAACGCAAACATAAAAAATTAAGTGAGGTCGACATAATCAAAAAAAAGGGCGGAATAGCAAAGATGCACACGTTACGCACATTATATTTTATAGTTACTCTACAATATTTGGATATCACTCAGACATAAGCAAATGTATGTAGACAGGGTTTTCAGGTTCGGCCTCACATGGAGTACTGCTGTAGGTAACCTCTGGGCGGGAGCTCCCTAGTACCAGCTTCTTCAACGCAGAGCGACCGAGTCGACTCAATCAAGTTCTCTCCGGTCGGCTTGACTCTTTGGCACTGCGTAGAGATGTTGGATCACTCTGCATCTTTTACCGTATCTATCACGGGGAGTATTCTGAGGAACTGTTCGGTTTACTACCTGCAGTTTAATTTCGCCATCGGACGTCCCGACAAAACATGATGTTTCGTCGATTTCATGTCGATGTCAGGAAGCCCACAACCAATTTTCATGGCATTTCCTTCCTCGCACTGACACAATTTGGAACCAGCTTCCTGGTGAAATAGTTCCGATCAAGAACAGAGTAAGTGTATTCCTTTCTCAAAATCCGGCAACGCATCCTAGAGACCTCTGATGTAGCAGATGTTCGTGGGTGACGGTGATCACTTACCACCAGGTGAGCCGCCAGCTCGTTTGCCCTCCTATCCCATAAAAAAAGACACATTGCCTTCTTTTCAAAGTATTATTATACCGTTTAATCAAAAACGTTCGAATAGATATAACCGTTCGATTTCAAGGAATTGTAAACATCAAAAAAAGGCCATATGTTTAAACAAAGGTTAATTTATAGTAGAACGTTTAGGTGAATCAATGATTATTTTGTATTTGGTGAACTTGAGTCTGAAAAAGCCTAAGATAATCACGATGTTCAGATGTCCTTATCTTACATTGTTGTTTATTCGTTTGTAACCAAAACACACATAGACATTTCCGTTAAAATGTGTAAGATCGTATAGATAAGAGAGTATATTTACCAGTAGATTATAATATTTAATGATAATCCCCAGTCCTTCAGCTAGCGTTTTATAAATCATGAAACCTGGACGTGGCACTAGAATGTTCTGTCCTGAGTTAGCGAGTACCGTAATGGCCAGCTCTATTGCATGTGAGCAACCACTGCACAGGGTGACATCCTCAGCGGACACATCTCCCTGGTGAGCGCAGTACTCAGCCACCGCCTGTCTCGCTTCCGCATGTCCTTTGGCTGGACCATAACTCCGACTCTTACACCACTCTAAACTCTCATGGACTGCTTGAAGCACTTGCTCCGGAGGGTTCAAATTCCCAAAAATTGTCGGATCACCTGAAAATTCCAAACGGAACATTACAATTTGAACTTAGTTATTTAACCAAATATTCTAATTATAGAAATATTTTAGCATATATGGTATCGAAAATATTGTGAAATCGAAATCCTGCTGACCTTGATGTGGCGATTATAAAACCGGCTTCTAAATTTTTCATCGTCACACCCCTTCACATAAACGTGTCGCTTAAAAGAAGTAAATGTCCCTCATTATAAGATCATCAGCTGTAGGATGATAAATATAATGGTTCATCCATGATATTAAAGACGCGAAGGGCGAAATCGCCTGCTTCACCTGCTTGTGTAGGTACAGTTTTATGACTGCAGCGGACAACAATAGAGTGTATCAGTATTGCAATGCTATTAATGAACCTAAGGCAATTCATAAGTGATTCAATTATTCACGTCATGGAAAGCAGACAAAACAATTTTCAACATTAATATCAGAAGCGTGCAAATGTGGTTAAAAACCATTCAATTGCATCGGATCGAAACAGACAAACAAGTGTCGGTGCTGGTGATTGGCTCTTTTGTTAAACTAATTTTTTGTAAAGTTCTACGACGACCAAAAAAAATATCTGGTATTTTCTGCTTTTATTTGCTTTACCTACCCAAATTTATATCAAGGCTTGATTTTATGATACCTGTATAGAGATAAAATAAAATTTCACTAAGATGAAGGTCGTATCTCTTGATGACATAAGAAATGTGAGAAAACTAGAAGAAGCAATCAGCATCTTCTGAAGAGCAGTAATTTATTTAACATTGTAATAGGAGGGCCTTTGACCACACTCTGACCTGTTGGTAAGTGATGATAAGGTGTTTATGGGCTAAACCTTGAATAACTGACACTTGGTAACAGATCTTCTGTTTAGAGAGATAGCCTGTCTGATGATCATTCACAAAATACCCTACAAATATATACGTGTCGACAGTACTGCAATCTCTAGGGTACCTGCAAAGTATAGATTTTGCTGGTACCCTATCACATATAAGAACACTTTAGAAGATAAACAGCTGTAAAAATATGTTGTAGCTGTATAGTTGTACAATAATTTGTATATAATTTTCTTGACTGTTTGTACGTGAATCACACAATATCTTCTCGATTGATTTCAATGAATCCTGTTGAAATATTTTCCCTAAAACTTGGGAAAGCTACCCGAGTTTATTTCATTCATTCCAATCAGTTGTGCTGGCGGGATTTTAAACATGATTTATTAATGATTCGTCGTAAAATTTACAAAAATAAAGTTGTTGGTGCCAAGGGTATCCGGTTATTGTAATTTCGCCACTTGTTTTTACATCAAACGTAAGGCGGATTTGGCGGCTTAAAACCTGAGCATTCTTGCAAACATGAGGCAGTATTTCTGGATCCTGGATATAGTACCAAGCACAAGTTGAATCTTATGTTGAATGATCTCACTTGTGGGCTCGGCTAAACCAACTGTTTGCAAAGTTTTGTCTCGCTTCGTATCTAAATATGTTTTGATGTCTCGTATTGTTCGCAAAGTCCTTTTTCTTTTCTTTTCTCGAGGTATTGAAGTATTTTGCTGTCTCGTATCTAGTTTTAATGAAGACTTCTCTCTTTTCCAAACCAATGAAGACTTCTCATTTTTCTCTGTTTTCCTGTCTCGGGCCTACATACATTTTGACCATTTTTTTTTGTTTTTTTTTTATCTGGACCTTCCCAATATTAGTCAATGTTAAGAAGATCGAGGAAGCTCACCCTTGAATCTGCTGAAGCAATAAACGGCACTTTAACCCCAGCGGGAACGTATGACGTCGCGTACGCTTCATGCTGCAAATATAGAACCAACCGCATTGAACGCAATTGTTGGATTGCTCTTGGATTTCATTGAAAGACGCGTAAAAACCCTCGTTGTCTGCGATGCTTTGATGATTAGACTCCAAACCCACGAACATCGTCGCAAAGTTTCCGGTATTTCAGTGTTCTCCTGGATACATTTCGGAGAGTGTGCGATAAAGTTGCACAACTCAATTCCTGTGTCCTTTCTACTACCAGACTACAAGACGTACGGAAACACGGCATCCGTATAGGATTGACATTCCTCCTATCCGCACTAAGCCTTTAAATACGAAAAGCGAAGGAATGGAACACCCTCCCAGCATCGTTGTTTTCCGAAAGCTATAACCTGGAAGTTTCCAATTCTAGAGTAGGTAACTAGATTCTATTCTAGAGTATATAGACTTGAAAACTTCCAAATAGAAAAAGAAAAGTCTAGGGTCATTAAGGCAATCATGACCCACCGTCGACCACGTCGTCACTTACCATCAGGTGAGGCTGCGGTCAAATGTTTGTCTATTTGCAATAAATAAATAAAAAATACGTCAACGCGGGCATCCCTAACACACCCAAACTTTTAAAGGATCCGACGGATTCCACCCGAAGTGATCACAAATAACATTTTGCTTTCTATTCTTTCTTCTATTTTTTTTTATATTTAAAGTATATAAGTATCTGACTTTATCTAAGTGAGAAGTCCCGAAATATTTCAGTATAAATTGTCTCTCTCCTTTGTACTCTGTAATAATTTTTGTATTTGCTTCTCTATGTATTTTGTTTTTTTTTAAACTGCTTATTGCACTGTCTTGTCTTCTTTCTTTTCTCAATTTATTTAGTTTTATAATTGTTTATTCAATGTTGGGTAGCCAGTATACGGTCTTCAGGCTTGGGTCAAAGAGTTTCGCATTGTTTCAAAGATTTGGTTCGCTCGCGTAAAGTTTTGGCTCTAGGTTGGTATACCCGGCTTCCTCGTGAACTACACAACTTAGAACTTTAGCATAAAAGTATCCATTATGTTATTGAGGTACCCAAGGAATCTTACCTACCGTATATATACATATGCACACGTAATGGTTTAATACATGGATGAATAAAACTTAGTACCTAGGTACTTACTTTATATCTTAGGTCCCGAAATAACATATCTGTAATATTCTTTGAGTTTTCTGATTAAGAGTATTTAAAATTTTTGATGCACGCCTACTTCCTTTCTTTATAACTAATATGTGGATGTCTGGTAGAAAAAGCTTTAGAACTAAGTCCTCAATTTGTACTGTGGTGCAATAAAGAATTAAATAAAAAACATATTGGATTACATGATATATATGTGATATAATTGGAGTAAAACCGTAACCTGTTGCAGAACTGTTTTATTTATATATAGAATATTATTATTTATACCTACAGCTTGAATATTTGGATATCTTTGAAAAAAAACTAAATACTAAATATATATATCCAAACCTACAGTATAGTCATTCAAAGCCTACATCTTTTTATCAGTTTGCCCATGGTCCACCTACATAGTTTATTACGCATATAGATACAGCCTACCCTGATAAGAAAGTTACTTAGGAACTGTAAGTTTCAAAATTAAATATTGTTATACATGTTCTTCTTGCTCAAGATGATCGGTTATCTGTTTATTAATACAACAAACACTTGATCCTATTTCAAAAATAAAATTAGCATTGAGTTAATTCTGACCAAGTTTAATAGGTTGGCTACTCACCGACAGAAAGTGCGATCAACTGCTTGTTGGGGTTCGGCTCCACCTGGAGATTTTCCACAATATCTCGGATCAAGTTATGGGTATTGCGGGCCAAAGAAGACGCACGGACATCCCATGTCTGGTTGGCTTGTGACCGGCGAGACATCGGCACTAAACTTGCTGAATGTTGGAGGCTGCGGCGACACTTAAACTTGAAACGTGAATATTGCTCGCATTTCGATACACCTCAGTTTTGTATGGGAACTGTGGCGTTTGACGGCCGTAGAACTGGTTTCGAAATGTAGATGAGATGACGGCAATAGCACCAGCTTGTTTATACATACTCCATACAAACTAGCTTGACTACTGATAGACAGATTTCCACAATCATGTCTGGTATTTTCCAAATAAGCAGCAGAACGAAGCATAATTACCAAAAACTACGAGTGCACTCTCTCATTTATCACTAAACAGTCCAACACCGCGAAACAGTCATGAAAATTGTATTTTAATTTACTTTGTTTTTATGGAAAATTTGCTCAACTGGCTTGTTTACGTCGTCACATTGCAACTTCTTTGATATATTAAGTGGGTAGGTTGTTAAATACCAACGCAATACTTATGAACAACAAAAACAAATAAATAAAATCGAATATGCAAAATACTTAGGTGTACTTAAATGATTCATAATCAACTATAAGGCCAATGTAAAACTCTAAAAAGATTCAGTTATTCACTTTTAGGGTTCCGTGCCGAAATGATAAAACGGATCAATGTTAATGAGACTCGCCGCGCTTTCTGTCTGTTTATCCATCAGTCATTTGTAACGCGTTAAACGGAATGAGATGGTAACAATCCTGAAATTAAGACTTTGTATAGAAAGTCGACTAGAAAAGAAATACTAGATTTGAAATTCAATTGTAAATTATTTTTAACTCTTGACTATGTTGTAATTTTTTTGCACACTGGCATGTGGGGTGACATTAACATTACATAGCGCACGTAGAGTTCTAACCTTTTTTTCTCTGTAAAATTAAAGAAATACCCCCGTTTCCTTTAAGCACGTGTAACTCAAACTTACAATTACTGGATCGCAAGGACAGCTTACGGAACACATCGATATGTGCTTGGTGACAGATTTTCTATTTGGCGGAGGTAGCTAGCCAAGCAGGCATTCGCAGGCATCACTATGCAATATTAGTAAGGAATCTGAAATTTCGGTATATAATTCTAGATTATTCTGGACATACTTACAAATGTTGTGGGTTCCAAATAATCAAATCACGCATTTGACCAGTGGGATACATTATTGCCAAGCTAAGCCGAACATCGTAGGCCTGTATTGACTTACTTTTGGTTAGGTTTGCATGAGACATAATGTGACATTTTCGAGCATGTGGTGGTTTAAAAAAACATTTCGTTGCTATTCCCCGAAAGGCAGGAGAGTCTAAACACTAAGTTTTGTGAGGCATTTTTCTCTACCTCATATCTACCGGGAACGATTTCTGTCTCTGGACTGTTGAAACTTTCTTTGTTAAAAAGATAATAATAATAATGATTTATTGCCAAAACTTATTCAGCTATTACAAATACATTGCCTTAACAAATTTAAATGACATGCGATGGTTTGATTATTGGACACAAGGTCTAATAACTGTCTTGGTATCGAACCCAAGAACTTGATATTACTAAGTGGTGCTTTTATACAATGGCAACAAAGATGTATTTAATATAAAAATAATTAAATTATTATATACTCCATAGTACCTATGTAACAGTTTTTATGGTATAGGAGGGCAAACTGCTCACATGCTGGTAAATGATCACCGGTGCCGACGGACTTCCGCAACACCAGAAGTCTCGAGGATGCGTTGCTGGTCTTTGAGGAGGGAATATAATTCTCTCTTCTAGATAGCTCCTATGTAGGGGTTCGGAAATACTTCATATTGTGGCTGGTTCCATATAGTGGCAGTGCAAGGCAGAACATTTCGTGATAATCGCACGATTGTGGCCTGCCAGACGTCGATATGAAATTGATGAAACATCATGATCTGTCGGGACGGCCGATTGCGATACTCAACGGCAGGCAGATAGCCGAAAAGTTTCGTTCGTATAGAAATAATGTAACAACGCGTGTGCAAGGACTACAGCGGGATAGGTTCTTCTTCTAATAAATTTATATAAAAATATAATATTTGTTTTAACAGAACTAGAATAACCCCCCATCTGCCAGTAACGTATCATTTAACATAGAAATACAAATAAAATCATCCAAGTCAGAGCCAAATTCTCAAGCCAAGGGTTCCGTTATATAATGTAATACTTAAATTTTATTGTGTTACTTACCATAAAATTGCTATTTTGTCTAATGTTAAATGACACTTGTATTGCGGAAAATAAAAAGAAATAGGGGAAATATCCTTCTATTATTTTTAAATAATAAAAATTATAGCTATTCGTAATGAGCTGAGATACAGTCCCCACATGATATAGTGTAAAATAAACTGTCAAGCGCGTGTCGGGCCACGCGTAATGTAGGGTTCCGTAGTAGCCCGTTACCATAATATAGAATAATTCTGTTGTTCTTTATCTTTTTATCTCTCTACCTATAACTTTCTAAGCAATTTGTTCTTTTGTTAATAAATTGTGATTGCTTGCACGTGTAGAATGTTGTTGACCGTGACTATTAAGTAGGAATCATGGATTATCTATACGTTTCTTAGTTGCTCACAAACTTTTTTCTTCTCACCATTTAACGACACCTCTCTATAACGCCATAAAAATGCACAGTCCCTTGAGTTTACACTGTATATGTATATATATCTATATATAGTGTAAACTATATAACGATACTGAAGGGTCTGTGCATATATATATATATATTCAAGAACCAACAAACAGAGTCACAATATTTTCCCAATGAAAAAATATGCTAATTTGTAATAATAATTATGAGACGGGGTTATGAGATGAGGTCTAAAAAGTACCTTATACCGAAGCTAATCGATCAACTCTGAACAGTCATATCTGTTATGACTTATGATATAGGTCATACAGAAGCATAATATCTAATTGTTGAGAGTTCTCCTCCTAGAGTTTAAATGCAATAGTTTATATTTGTTTATCAGCTCTTCATAATGGTTTAATATTATGAAATAAATACGTTAATTCGTTGTTGAAGTTACTAGAGGACCTTATGACAAAATTAAATATTTTTAAACCACGTGCTATTATTATATTTTGAATATTTAAATTAAGGATTAATTTACTACCTAATTTATTATTATATATCCTATATGACTTGAACTTCATCAAAGTTAGAATCCCATAACACATATGTAAAATTACACATTACAAATCACATGCACGTATACTCAAACATACAGAAACACGCACCGACACATACACCTTTCAAATTCCTCACAAACATTCACTTAAACCCGTACACCAATACTACACCACAGAATAATGACTACACGTTTATATTAGTTCTTAAAAATATACAAAATTACATTAATTTCGAATAAAAACGATTTATGATTAATTATTTTCATGAAGAAGAAGCAAATTTCCAGAAATTTCATCAGTATTAAAAAAAACTATAGGTTTTAGTAACCCCATCCCATCAATGTGGAATATTCCGCCCTCTCTCCCCCTCCCCATTGCACAAAATATATACATATATACCATACCTAAAGTCCTTCTAATGTGTGTAGATACGCATTTTTATTTAATTCTTATTTAAAAAAATAGTTATCGTAATAATTAAACCCCTCTGGAGGGATGCTACAACCAGCTACCAAAAACAAAATATTTTTCAAAATTTTATTGTACCACTTTGTCGGCGTGGTAAGTTTACATACCTGTACAAAATTGCAGTTTTCTAGTACAAACGGTCTCTTAGCAAAACCTCGGACAGACGGACAGACAGACGGACATGACGAAACTATAAGGGTTCCTTGTAGGTACTACGGAACCCTAAAAAACGGCTATACATACCTTCTCATTAGTTGGACTGATAACAAAATACTTCTAATCCAATATTTGTTTTTGGGTCAACATTTTGCACAAAATGTCTAAATTTCAGGTTCGATACCAACTCCGTTTTACGCGTTAGATACGGACAAAAAGACAGCGCACGGGGTTTCATTAATTTTACAAAATTTAGTATATGATTCTTATAGTTTTGCAGATAAAAAATAATTTAGAACCCTACCTGATGCGCTGTATATAATCACACCCCACATGCCATTTAAAAAAAAAATGTTTCCTAACTTGTTATGCCTTAGGTTCAGCAATAATTACCCCAGCTACGATAGCAAAATAGCTTTAGTTAAGTTAACCATCGGGATAAGGAATAAATCTAAAGATCGTCTGCATTAAGCTGGTAAGATGAAAAAAGATTTTGTTTACGTAACGTAATCTGTGTCGGATTATCCACGTAGCAAGAGCAGGAATTGCTACGGGGCCATGCGGCAAGGGGCACCTCCACCTGAGCCTAATTTTTGAGTGATACCTACTTTCTAAAAGTTTATCGGGCACAGCGCAAATTATTTGCGAACGAAGTTGGCATCACTACATAATTAACAGGACATTCCTTTTTTATTAAATTTTATATTTATAAGTATTACTTTCTGAAGTTGATGATTTCATGGTATAACATATTCAAAATTTCGCCCATTAATAAATGGACACGCATCACATTTATCTAAAACAACAGACGAAAAGTTTATCTGAGTAATTGCATCAAACAATGATGGCCGAGCAGTACTTGCTATAGACTGCCGTGCCGCAGGTCCCTGGTTCGATCCCCACTAGTAAACTAACATAGTTCTGATACCTTCCACTAGTTGTGATACCTTCCTCTTTTTGGGATGACATTTTATCAGATAGATATATTTTTGGAGCCTTTAATAGCCATTTTATAGTCTGTGACACTTAACGCGACGCAGAAAAAGTATGCACGTTGCGTTTTGTACTCAATAATGTTATAGAAGTATAGTGTGGGATTTTATGTTTGTATTAAGTAATTTCAGTTTATAAATCATGTTGGATTAAACTTTCCATTGTAAATTAACATGGAGTTTCAAAAACAATAATTTACATATTTTTACTTAGACATTCATGTAATGTAAAAATGGAGCAATGTTCAGAACTAAACGCAAACTTTTTAGTAAAAAAAAAACAACGACTGGCGGGATTTCACATTCAATTACAACCGTGAACATAAATAATCCCAAAAAATGAGTTCAAGCGAATCTGATTCGGAAATAGATATCACTCCTCCTGATTTAAAAGCTGAGGCATTCATTTTTGAGAAAAGCATTATACAGGCCTCAACCAGTAAGAAAGCCATCCTGGCATCGCCGGACCTCAACTGCGGTTCGGTCCGCGATTGGATCTTTCTGAGGATAGCTAAATATAGTACTGTATAAGCCAAAATAGCTTGCTGGGTTTTGTAATATGATAGATACAAATTTTGTGTGCCTCCTTAAAGGGAGATAGAATATATATTTATTTATTTAGTCAATCACGGCTTACGCCAATTACACTATTGAAATAGACAAAATTACTAATAACAACTATAAAAGAAGTGTTAAAATTAAAATAAGAATAACAGATCAAAGTTAATGTCAAAAATCAATCAATCAATCATCAAAAATAGGGACTCATACTATTCGAGACGAACATACTGCTGACGATTGTGAAGATAGTGAGCGACAAAATGGAGAAGGCCAGGAGTGAATCCCAGCGCACTGAGATCAGCATCGCCAGCAGTATGTCATTATTGACCTTATCAAACGCTTTCCGGAATTCGAATTACAGTACATCTATCTGCCCTCTGCAGTTCAGCTTCGAAGAAATGAAATTTACGAGTGTCAGTAGATTAGTGTTAACTTGACTTTTTCCTAAACCCATGTTGCTCTTCTAGTAAAGAGAAATCTAGTTCAGAATAGAACTGTTTATGTGAGTTCGTCCGGGGACTTCCACCATTCCTGCCTCTACCACCATGCGGTAATGTTCACATTACTGTGTTCCAGTTTAAAGGCTATGGGTGCCGTTGAAATTACTGGCATATGAGACTTAACAACTTTGTCTCGAGAGTGATGGACGCTGTGCAGTTCGCCTCTTGTGACGAACTGCATCTGGTATAGGCAGAGGTTACCGCCACCAGGTGGGCCTCGTGATTGTTCCATTACGATAGAATAAAAAATAACTGTACCAGATTCCGGAGTATCCGAAACGCCTTTCGACTCGAGGCTTGATAAATCGGCAGGAAGATGCCCCCAAATTCCTTTCTAGAGCCCTCGTTGACCTACGGTACTCTCCTACGCTGGATAGGAAGCGAGAGGGTGTAATTTTCTCTATTCCGCTCCGTGTCTCATTTCTGTGTCATCACAGACTCCGCAAAGCTCGCGAAGCGCGAGCCAAGGCTGGCAGTGAGGTGTCCTGTCTATGGCGGAACTAAGTGCGGCACCACCCAAGCTAGGCACTCGGCGCGCGTATGTTCCGCCGTGGATGTCCTGCTCCAATCGATTTCTATCGAGATTTTTGTAATTCTCTGTTAAATTTCGCAATCGCCATCTTTGTACGGGAGAGTGGCTAAATCTACGACAGAATTCTTTAAGAATGTCTCTTCCTTTTATGTCTATGAAACTCTATTTTCAGATTCCAGCGCGGTGGAATGGCCAATAGAAAAAAACTACAACATTTAGGTAAATAATATATATATTGCCAATAAACAAACATTCACACAACTTAATAATTCAATGTCATGTTTTCAGTTAATGAATGGTCATATTTATTTAATGTGTTTTAATACTATTCATTTGTGTGTTCAACTGTTTTTTCTCATCAACTCGTGTTGTTACCACATATTTTACTCTAAAACAAGCACATACTTGTATTGTAATACATTTGTTTTCATTTACCTAGTAATTATTATATAGGATTGACTTGTCACCGTCGCGCATCGTCGCCAATAGATTATGACATATTCTGATTGTAAAACTGTGGTAATAATGTAGATGTCTCTTATGATTTACTCATTAAATATATTACTTCCCACTAGAAAAATTTTCATACAGTTAGGTATCATGTGCCTGAAATTTTACTGGCTCTCAAGGACTGTTCCTGAACACACTGTTAAGAATTTGGCGACAGATTTTCTACTTGAGGGTGGTATGGTCTCGTTTGTAATTGTAACGACACGGTCGAATTCTTAATTAATTCTGAACATGCTTACCAGGAGGATTTACTTGTTATAGGTACTATTTTTTGCTCTATGCTAGAACTACTATTAAAGTCTAGCTCGGCTAGACAATATATGCAAGTGTCATACTTAGTATGTTTGTATTTCAAAATTTAACTTATGGCAAAGTTTTGTTTCTCATATTTAAGACACACATCTATGAGGTTCTTCCTTTTTTGTATTTATAAGGGCAAGATTATTTCCTAAATATGGAAGCCGGCTAAAATTGTCCCCACACTAAAGAGAGAAGATGAAAATATTGCCATTGAAATTATTGCTCATATTTATTGTCATTTCAAACAGTTTGTTACTGGTCTTCATCATGGCTTCATAAACCAAACATGCACTAATCTATTAAAGTTTTTCATCAGCCTTGTTGAAGCTCTGGTAAAAATTAATACGTACAGATTTCAGCAAGGCATATGAAAAATTATCTCACTCTGTCAGAGAAATTCAAACGTTTTGCTTAAGGTTTTACTGGTTATATACTAAAATGGGTGAATTCTTATTTGAACGACTGCATTTTTTTGTTGTTGTGGCTGGTTTTGTCCCTACATCTCAACCTTACATTAGTTTCCGTATTCCTCAGGGCTCACACTAGGTCCGCTCTTCTTTAAACAGCTTTATAAACGTCCTTCCAGACTGTCTGACAGATTACTTTCAAATTAGCAAATGACCTGAAAATTTCTTAAATAATAAACTGATTCGATAATGCTAAAAATAGTCAGCTATTTTAGACATTATAAATAAATCTGACATAAACAGAATGTTTTAAAATCCTGGAAATTATTAAAATTTAATATGATAATATATTGAATATGATGAATATTAAAAATAGTAGTCATATGTACTAAAATAGAAACTGTTACATTAAATACTGCAAATACAATGAAGGATCTAAGTGTGACATTTGGTGATAAAGTAATATTGGAACTCATGTAGAAAATATATCTAAAAAGGCCTCTAGGATGTTGAGATTCCTCATATGGAACAGTAAGAGTATCATAATTACACTAGAACTAAAATTATATTGTAGAAATGTCTAGTCCTCAGTGTAAGTATACACACTACACCATGCATATTCCAAGAGTAGAGAGTGTACAAAAAAGATATGTGTAATTTAACTTGTTACAATAAAAAAGTAAAGCAGCTTTGTTCATATTTTTTTTTATTCTTTTTTATTCGATATTGGTTCGCGTTTGACCACACCCTGCCTGATGTTAAGCATTGATGTGGTCTAGGATGGAGCACGCTTAGCTAGAAGAAACCTATTTACCTACTCTCGATTTGAAGCAACCCATATTGTATTCATCGGGAAAGACTGACCACGGTAAGGAGTTCCACTCTTTCGCAGTACGCACGAGAAAAGTGGAAGCGAAGTGGAAGCGAAAAATAAAGATATGGTGTTTTATAAATTCAAACTTATGTGCCTAAACACATTAAAACGGATTTAGATATTAGGTGCTTTTGTTGTGTATTGCATAACAATACCAATAATATAATTACTTATAAAAAAAAAAAATTGAGTACCATATTCCGTAGAACTGTGTTAGGGGGCGAACTCGCCTTTTCCCAGAATTAAGTAACCTTATTAATGCACTAGCGTCTAGCTGTACCTGCGACTTCGTTCGCGATTGCCATACCTGCATACTAATTATTCTCATTTGAGCACTGTTTATCTCATATTACAAATATACAAATACAAATATCTTTATCGTATAAAAATTTGGTATTAAGCAACGCTTTGGTCTGCGGTGAAGCACTCTTAGTTATATATAAAGCATAGCACAGAAAGGAGATTTTTTACTCTGGATTGGTAAACTCCCGGTTTGTATTTTCCAGAATGCAGTAGTTAAGTAACTCAGAGAGTTCCTTCGCGGTTTGCACAATAAATGTTGAAGCAAAGTACTTTGGATTTCGATTTTTAAAATGGCGTCTTTTTGCCGATGCTCTCCTTGTTTGGCGGTAGAACGAATATATGTATATTAGATTGTGCTATTCCATTGCGCAGTCTCCAAAATGTATCCGGCAAGATATATAGTTAAAAAAACTGATTGACGCGAACGTTCCAGATTTTAGAGTTTTATCTTAGCACGCTGCAAAACTAAATAAGGGTGCCGGGCTGCCCGTGGGGTGCCTAGCTGCCCGTGGGGTGCCGAGCTGTCCGTGGGGTACCGGGATGCCCATGGGGTGCTGGGATGCCCGTGGGGTGCCGGGCTGCCTGTGGTATGCCAGGCTGCTCGTAGGGTGCCAAGCTGCCCGTGGGGTGCCCGGCTGCCCGTCACAATTCTAACAAAAAAATAAATACATTTCGACTTTCATCCCCTTTCCCGAGGGAACCGTGCTGAATTTCAGGATAAAAAGTATACAATAACCTTCTTCGTAGTATGAACTCAAATCGTGTTAAGTTTAATTGCATTCCATTTTCCAAGTTTTGGAGTAATGCACGGCCGGGATACAGACAGACAAAATAAAATAAAATACAGTTTTGGCATCAGTGTCAGCTACAGATTGCTAACAATGTTTTTTTCAAAATATCTGCCATGTACATAGTTTGATCTGTTACAGTTTTATTGTAAGTATAGATTATTATACTTATTGGTTCTAGTACAGAACCTTCGGTGTGTGAGTCCAACTCCTGTTTTCCATATTCGCTATATGCGTAAGTTAAAATTAATCAGACGGGATTTTAACGTACCCACGTTTACTTAAAATCCCGTCTGTTTAATTTAATGCTTAGAATTCGTTACCTACTTAGATGTATCTACGTACTGGTGCAACACATTTGAATTACACTACCCATAATTCCATCTAGACTGACGTAGACATTTGTTGATACTAATATGTAAGTTTGTTTACACATGTGTCTGCACAATATTTCCAAGTCATTACTATAGGTATTATGTATTTAATAGATTGGAGGAATATAATAAAACATTAAAGAGTTTTTATAGAGTGTAAGAAGTATATTATAGTATGATATGTTAATTAATAATGAAAAAGTTACTCGTTTCACCATTTAGTAAAATCAATGCCACTCTGTAAAACAATAATATGAAAGTCTAGAGCAGTGGTTTTCAAAGTGGGGAGCGCGCCACCCAAGGTGGACATAGTGACCTAATAAGGAGAGCGACACATTTACAGATTCCGACCGCTTACGCCGCGCCGCTCTGCCTATTTCAGGTACAAACTTCGTAAAATAGGTATAACACTAAATAAAGACCATCTTAGAAAAATATTGTTAAGCTAAAGTGAGTTTCTTTAATCCACCATAACTTCTAAACGGCTTAACCGATTTTAATGTACGAGATATCGTTAGATTGGTCACTTGGTCTTGATCGCGCAAGTTACACTAGGTACATAAAAACTGGCGGATTTTAAACACCACTTTGTGTTAGATAAAACAAATTCCAATCACATCGAGTGAGGTATCAAAACCAAAAAGGTGTTGAACGATTCCATTACTATATATATAACTTGCAAGTTTAAATTTCAATAGAACGATAAAACGTTAAACGAAAATAAATAATTTGCAGTCATGTTTTCAGTTTTTTAATGAATTCATACTTGTTTATCCGATATATTTGATTCTTTAAATTGTGATTATAGACTCAAATACATATAATGGGATCTTTGGGATAACTTATATATGACTTTGGGATCTCAAGGTATTATAATATGCAAAGCCATCTACATTTATGTACCTACCCCTGTTTTCCTAAATAATTCAGTACCTATTTCCAAAGAAACGCATTAGAAGTAGATTTTTCAGAATGCTATGATATAAATATCAAATCATTTGCAGCGCCTGACTGGTGAATAAAACCGTTTCTCGGTCGACCGGCGACGGATCTTATCCATCTCAAGGCAGTGGCCGCTTATCGAAAATAAAATGTACTAGACCCTTATCAAATATTTTCAGGTAGGCCATACATATTGTGGCAGCTTAGCTTTACAATTTTCAATTAATGATGTATCATTACAGCGAAGTTCTTTATCTCAGCACACTTCCAGTAACGACGCTTATATATTTTGACAATATTCTGAACGCTGAAGATTCGTTCTATTTAAGCATTTGAATTTGGAAGTGACATTTGACGATAGAATTCCATGCCACAGTATCAATATTTTGTCAATTTTGGGTTGCTGATAGTTAGTATCAAGTTTTGCGCCAGATTCCACTAGATATTTCTTACCGCGTAGTTATAGGAAAAAAAGCGTTAGAGATCCTAAAATTGCACTAGATCTAGCGCCAAATGCGCTTAAACGGCAACACTATCTCAGGGTAGATGATCTGCCAGATCCGCTGCAAGAGGAAGCCTTGGAAATCAAAAATGGTTCTACTACCATATACGATTTTGGTTAAAGGGTTAAAACATTGTATTGGGTCAAATTCAATTAAATTCAAATCAATTAATTTATTGCAAATAAGTAAACTTTAAATATTTCACAATGTATCCACATAACAGAGAAATAATTTCATTTGTACTAACCCTTTCCTAGTATAATAATATTTGTGCGAAAACTCAGATTATCTGTTGTTGTCGCATTAAAAAACAATTAGGTACAGAAATAAACTTGGGTTTTGCGTAATGCGATTTCTGTGGTAAAGCCGTAAATCAAAAACCTTGTAAAAAACATGCAAGCTAATTAAGTAGTAGATAAGTATTACCTAGTTCGGAATTTAAACATATGACAATAATAAAATAGATCAAGTAAATAAGTTGTATGTTGCTAGGGATCTCTATTGATGCGCAACTGGCATAGATTCAACATATTGATGATATATGTGGAAAATTGAATAAAATTTTAATTTCTTTGGAAAAACTCAGACAATGTACTCCGATGTTTACAGTCTTAATGGTGCATCACGCCTATGTATGTTCCATTATCCGATATAACATAATCGTGTGGGGAAACTCTACAGAGATGTTATAGTATTTATTGCCCAAAAAAAGTGTATTCGTGCTATGTTCGGTATGCAATGCACTAATTCTTGTAAGCCAGTGTTTAAAGTAAAATAAAACTGATAACAGTTCCATGTATATCCGGAAGTGCATTCGTAATACCTATTAAAACTTTATAGGCTATAAATATGATTATAGCTTTTATTTTATAATTTGATATATATCAACAAGATTTTCACATGAGGATTCTGATTGAAGAGACCATAATTGTACCTATTTCAGCAAGTAAATAGTTAAGTAGTTTTTAGTGCAACTCTAACAAGCAATAAAAAAACTTTGGTAATAGTAAATACGCCAGGATGATGTGTCTTTCTAGGGAACTCATCATATTATAGCTGTGACTTTATGGCATTATTTTTTTTGTTTACTATATATCACGATTATGTACCTACTTACTATTTATTGAAAACAAATTCAGACGGGAATTCGCAGCCTCGCCTAAGTTATCAAAAGTTGAGTACGCTAGGACGAACTTCATTCCAGCATACACACCAAGTGACCAAATAACTTTTAATATATATACTTATTTACTAACACCACATTGTAATAAAATAAATTCCACTCACATCGAGTGAGGTATCAAAATCAGAAAAGTGTTTAAACGATTCCATTACTTATAACTTCCAAGTTTAATTTTCTATATAACGATAAAACGTTAAACGAAAATAAATAATTTGCAGTCATGTTTTCACTTTTTTAATCAATTTATACTTGTTTATCCGATATATTTGATTCTTTAAATTCTGATTATAGTCTCAAATACAATTTATCCCCGAGATGGGATCTTTGGGATAAGTTATATATAAATTTGGGATCTCAAGGTAATATGCAAAGCAAAAAAGGTATTATAATATTTATTGACAACAAATTCAGACGGGAATTCGCAGCCTCGCCTAAGTTATCAAAACTTGAGTACGCTATGACGAACTTCATTCCAGCATACACACCAAGTGACAAAATAACTTTTAATATATATACTTATTTATTTTTTATGCCTCATAGGTTGGCCTTTGACCACTATCTCACCTGATGGTAAGTGATGATGTGGTCGATGATGTTGTTCAGGCTAACCTAGAAGTACTGGCTCTCAAGGACAGCTGCCGGAACACACCGATAGGTGCTTGGCGACAAATTTTCTACTTGAGAGTGGAAGCTAGCCAGGCGGGCATTCATAAAATACCCTACCACCATGCGGTGAAGCACAAGCCCGCAGCGGGATTCAAACCATGGACCAGCTGCGCGACAGTCCATAGCCAATGCCACTGAGCCATCACTGCTTCTAATTTAGCTTGTGATCAAACCCAAACCTTTTTCCACGGGTTGGATCGAAGTGGATCTCTAATAGGTCAGTTTCTTATGCTCCAAAGCATTTACACGTGTATGCTGCTGTATTCATTTGCCTTTTCCATAACTTGCGTGACGACCAATGTTTCATATATGATATTTCATTTCAAACAGGGACGAAATTGAAACAATGCCATAACAAATCTCCAAATTAGTATATGTACTTACTTGAAATAATCAAAAAAATATTGTGGTCTGGTTCATAGATATTTAGTATGTATAGTAGGTACTCACCAAACTATACCTGTAGCAGATATTTCTTACATTAGCACAATTTCGCTTTTGCCGCTATTCGTCAGTATGCATTTCATTTGTATGATAAATGTCATATCATTTATTCAACAAGAATTCAAATCAACGCTTTATGCCAATACTCCGATGAAGCAGTCGTTAACGTTATATACATTATATATATTTCAGTATATATTATATATCAATGAAAAAACCAAAGCACAATAGGATAAGTAGCTTTTTTTACCCGACTGCCAAGGAAGGATTATGTTTTTCTCAGATATCTTGTATTTAAGTACCTATGTTTATTGGTAAATTTCTTTATTACTTTGTATCTTCTAAACGGCTGGATGGATTTTGACGGATAAGGTAGTCGTCTTAAAAAACCCTAAATGGATGTTTGAAAAAAATACGGCGATTTTTGGAACGTTACTATTTTGCTCCAATTTCGTTGCTTAAATGGTTTCACATCAACAGTCATATCATCCCTAGTTGAACAATTGCCTCCCCATAAGGGGGGTTTGCCATAATCCCTACGCTTTTCCTTTCCTTATCTTACAGTACGACCCTCACGGCGTCTCTTGAAGGTTTTATAAGATGGCAGTTTTTCGGTATTTTCCCCTTCATCTCCTGTTATGAATCTACTCCCACAGGAAGACATGGAGGGCCCGGCACCCCACGGGTTAAGTTTTACGGATCATCATCATCATCAGCCGGAAGGCGTCCACTGTTGAACAAATGCCTTCCCCATAGAACGCCACAAAGAACGGCTACTAGCCGCTTGTAACCAGTGGCTACCCGCGACTTTAACGATGTCGTCAGTCCACCTGGTGGGAGTTTTTACTAGAAGGAGGTTAAAATAGCTATAAAATAAATAAGCTTACCAATTTTTTCAGAGACCGCTGTTTGATACAACTTGCGCAGCACAACACAACTCCAAACTGACAGGTCTTATAAATAAAGTAACATGTCAGTTTATAACCTTGAATTTATCTACAATAAATTTACAGTAAAATTGAATTAATGATCACTTTCCCTTCAAAACATCACTTATCAACTGTAAGGTTCAATGATAACCTACTGTACTAATAAAATTCTGAAAATGATATATCTGCAAATAAATGTTGCGTTACATTATTCTTCTGTCTTCATCTTCACATACCTATAGTAAAAATCAGTACTTATATCCATATAACATCAGTTTGATTATCTGTTAGTTACTACCTCACGCCTGAACGTATTGTACTGTAGAAACGATTATCATGGAATTTTATATACACCGTATGGTTAGAAACACTACCTTTTTACAATCATCATAGCTTCGAAACTATTTAACTTAGGACCTTGATGTAAAGATTATTTTAATAAAAATGTCCTGTATTATGAAAAAACAATAAAAAAAATATTGCTTGATAGGTTTGTTTTCATGAAAAAGATAAAAAAACTAAAAAAAATGCAATCTAAAATTAAGATTTTTATTTGATTAATTCGTGTTTCTTTTTTTTGAAAAAGATATTGAATGAATTGTATCATAAATTGATTGTCTACATTGTTAGCTTTCAAATGACACCTCTTTTGTCTTCCTAAGACGTCTACATCGATAGCAATGATTAAAGCAGTGCAGGCGCCTGAGCTGCGAAGTAAAAAAACAAAATGGCTGCCATTTTAGTATGGAGGGGCCAAGAGAAAATTGGGCTGGTGATTTGTCGATAAAAACCCCCATATTTCACCCCCCTTAAGTCTCCGACACCGATGCACAGACACATTGTATAGATAACCAGTGGCTCGAAGTTGCTGTATCTTACAGTATCAGTGTTCTCGTAGTTAGCAACAATTTCGCCCATTATAACATAAGAACAAAAAAAAACTGGCTAAACGTGGGTATTTACATTCCTACCCCTTCGTGGAATACAGGCGTGATACGTATAATACGCGGATGATTATTCAGTTTCTAAATTTAGTAGATCAATACCAAATTCCTTGTCGGGTTTCGGGTCAATTCCCATTTCATCAACGCCATCTTACACTGCAATCCCCAAACCCCCTGCCAATCGTGGGTTATATAGCAAATCCCCCTTTAATGGAGGAGGCTGCGATCAGCAGTGGACGATATGGCTGATACAGTGAACTGATTTCGATATTTGGGATACCTCTCTAGAAGTATGTAGGTATGACCCTATGAGATGGTTACATGACAACGTGATATAACCATCTCATAAAGACAAAGTTGAAGAAGAAGAAGCCATGATAGATCGTTAATTACTGGCCTTAGTGACAATACAAGCTGCTGATCACGACTTGATTAGTATTTTTTTACCATCCAATCATTATATTTACATAAATATCTATGTTTATAGATAGATACATAAACAAAGCAGAAAACTAAAACTAGTTAAGATCACATATATATAACAGGAATATCATTTGTGATATTCCATAATAGAGGTTATTAATTGAAGTTGAAATTAGAATAAAGGTAGCTGCAAGAAAATCTTCTGAAAGTATCTTGGTCCGAAGATAAGGTCGGTTGAAAGCTGGGATAATCCTCAAGAACCACGAAATTGGAGAGCTGGTGGACAAACCTGACTTAATTGGAGAGATTCGTGGGCTGGAGCATTTAGACTGCCTGTGGGCCTGCAATGACCTTTAGATTGCCTAAATGCTTTCATTGTAGTAGCTGTAATATTAGTATTTGGTTTAAAGTGTGTTGTTAATATTATTATATTATATACTAGGAACTCAAATCGTGTTAAGTTTCATTGAATTTCATTCAGTTGTTGTGGAGTGACGCGGCCGGGATACAGACAGACATACAGACAGACAAAAATAAAATACAGTTTTGGCATCAGTGTCAGATACAGAGTGCCGTAAATTATTTTTTTTCAAAATATCTCCCATGTATAGAATTGGATCTGTTACAGTTTTATTATAAGTTATATAGAGAGATTGCGAGCTCACAGACTCCGTCGGCTCGGCCACCTAGAAATGATGGGAGAGGAAGAAAGAGGGGAGGCCTAAAAGTGTTTTCCAGGTTCAACCAACAAGGAAAGATTCAAGTAGACGACCAAGATTCAGATGGAGCGATGCGGTTATCGCCGATTTCCACGAGCCACGACTGACATGAAACTGCACAAGACTGTGACCAGTGGCACAGATTTTCCAGCGGCGTGTTCTCATATCGGAGGCCAAGACTCATTTTGGGTTACTGAGCTAGCGGAGTAAGAATAAAAAATATTTATTTAAAGTTTCAAAAATGTATTCATGTAAAATTATTAACTATTCTTTCAATAGGTGTCTGCGAGTACATCATTCATTTAAGACAAAATGAGACTTAACAGGGATGTCTCAAGGTGATGGGCGCAGTGCAGTTCGTCACTTGTGATGAAATGCATCTGTTATAGACGCTTGTTCCTTCACAATAACATAAAAAAAGAGTGCACAAAAAGGCTGAAAAATTAAAAAAATATACTTATATCCATATTTTTTGTTACTTTTGATACCTACCTAATAACATCTTTCTTTAATAATACAATAGTTTCTCGTAAAAAAATATGATAATTATATGTAAAAATTATTATAATGAACAAAGCTGTTTCATATTTTCAAACAATTGCTCGACAATTGTGGCTAAGAAAATTTTTATAAACTCTTAGGCTCCAATAAGTATTTGTTTCTAATACAAAATATTTTACAGTAGAAGTTCATCCCAAGCTCAGATCTCGAATTGTAATCATGTCGATTTTCTCAGAAAATTTTAAAATAATTGAATAATAATAAGTATAATAGTAATAGTACAAAAGCAAACAAGAAGAAAATACTATTAGTTAGCCGTGAACAACTTTGTGATATTGAATTTATTACATTTTGACTTAAACTTAACATAGCATAGTTTTGAAATATAGAAATAAAACCTTTTTTATGATTATGACACACCACGTGAACTATATTTATCATTAAAAGGCTTGACTTTCTTTAATGACCTTATATTTTAAACTTTACTTACAATGTTTACTATATCAGCCGGATTGTCCACTGCTGAACAGAGCCTCCCCCATCAAAGGGGGGTTTGCCATAATCCCCACGCTTGGCAGGCGGCTTGGGAATCGCAGTTTAAGGTACCAATTTCTCAGAAGGCTCTGGCTGCCCACCTTCCAGTATTTTACCTTTAGTCCTCTTACGGCACCTATAGGTAGCATTGGACATTCTATCCCGTCACCCCACGGGGAAAACTTTGTTTATTGATACAAATATGTAAAACCTTCCTACCATATTTCATGAAGGATTTCGGAAATTATCAAACATACTTATTAATGCTCAGACCCCCAACTTGCCACAGAGAACTTGACTCGCTCCTTAAATTGAATAGAATGGCAAGTTAAATATGGATAAGAAAAGCCATTCGAAAGTTGTGTATGTTATTGTTGTGAGACCAGCATGCCAAAATTGCACGAAATGCATACTTCGCTCCGTCAAAAACATAGAAAATCGGTTTGAAAGTATTTTTTTTCTCATTAGTGATCGGCTACGCTTTATCAATACATCACATGTTGGTAAGTTATGATGACTTATCGATGGTTAAACAGGCTTAGACTGAAATGTAAGCTGGCTATTTATCTATACACACTGTAAGGCGCTTGGGGTTTTTCAGTCAAATTTTCTCTAATTGAAGGTATTTGAATAGCCAAGTTCGAAAAATCTCTACATGCAGTGGAAGATGAAACTCAAGCCCGTGACAGGATTTGAAACCCCATACGTGGCAGTCCATATACGACTACAGGTAACTAACTGGTCCATCGTCACTTTAAACAATGTTGCGGAATATCTTTACTATGATTAATTAATAGATGAAATTTAATTAATAGATATTAAGTATACGAACAGACTGTGGGGTGCCGGGTTAGAATTGCACCTCCCCATATCATCCCGTGGGTGTCGTAAGAGGCGACTAAGGGAAGGGCAGCACCTTCTAAAGAACTGCCATCTTACACTGCGATCCCCAAGCCGCCTGCCAAGCGTGGGATGGTAAATACCCCCTAAATAGGGGAGGCTGTGTTCAGCAGTGGACGAGCCGGCTGTTACAGTAAGTAGACGAAACATTTAAATCTATAATGTTGGAGTTCGAAAATACCCGTTCTACCTAAATATATGTTACGTTTTTTCAAGAGATATTGGGCAAAAACACCCCTTTATTTTGCAAAAGACTTCGCCCATGGAATAAGATAGGAACTAATATGTTTTGCAAAAAGTTTCCAATTGCCTCTATTTATGTTCTATATTTATATATATATACAATTATATTCTTTCCGTGTTCTATCACAGAATAAAAAGGACTTCAATGTCTACAAGACAAGCGAGGGCATCTGAGATTGTACAGTGGCCATAGTAAGTTGTTCACTGTCAGGAGACGTAACATGCTGTTTGCAGAACGCGGCGATTCTGGTGCAAGCTTCTACCAGGATGTCTTCGGGCACTGTGAGGACTATACGCATGAAGCCAGGGTAGCTGAAGCACTGAAATATTTAAAATAGATTAGAAGCAATCAATCGCCGTATATCAGTAGGGGTAACTCAGTAGACAAATAATGTTTATTATATACATCTTCACGTATAGTGGTAAAGATAAATTGGAGGCACTGGAAATCGTTCAGCGGGATTTTCAGTAGTAGCAAACGTTACCATGGAAGAGTGTTGAATGACAATTATTGACAGATACATGTTTTGCACGTATTGTATGGACAGAGGCCCTTAATCTTCTTATTCTCCGTAGTACCACTGTGTCGTGGCGCATTCGACTGGGCTCCTGGAATGTCACAGGAAGACACCAGCCGATATATGTGCTATTAGGCACGTGTGTATAAAACGGCGGGAACGACCTACCTTCGGACTACGTGCTAGTCGCTCCGTCGAAAGGGAATTATCACTAAACACCCTAAAGCTAGATAATTGATCAATCAGCTAACCATACGGAATTAAATTAGGATACATAATTATTACAAATATTTTCTGATAGTGCGTATTTCTTTGGTTATCGTGAATAGCTAGCTAGGGGGCATTCGCAAAATGCCCTGCCACCATGCAAAATAGATGTTTTAATTTCAATTTAAACCCAGATAGGGATTTATTTAAGAATGTGGAAATACAAAGATATTATCTATATATCGATCGTATATATACCATCATATAATGGGTACCCCCATGATGGATGGTAGGTTAGCCTTTGACCACTATCTCACCTGATGGTAAGTGATGATGTGGTCGAAGATGTTGTTCAGGCTAACCTAGAAGTACTGGCTCTCAAGGACTTAAAACTTATTTATAACTTAGGCAATACAATGATATTATCTACTTCACACTCTAATTATGACATGGAAAGAGAAGAGATGACGTAAAAACACTTACTTTATCATACAATTACAGATAAAGAACAAATAAAGTGAAAAGAAGAACATCATTGGAACTATACTTAGAAGTAGTGATAGTCGAGCAGTAATAGCTATGAATGTCCTTGGTTCGATCCCCACCGCCGCCGCCGGCTTGAGCTCATCGCATGGTGAGCTCATCTGTTATAGGCAGAGGTTATCGCTTAACATCAAAAATACATTCTATTTGAACAAGAGTTTGCAAAGCTATGATTTAAACACTCTCGCCAATAGTGAATTGATTCTGTTGAAATGGCCTCGAAATGGTGATTCTAATGAACTTACTAAGGGTAAAACAGTGAAAAAGAAACAAGATCAAAACAGGATCTTGAGAAAAGAGGAAAGCGTACAGGATTTTTTTGATAATTAGACATTAATTGCTGCAGATATCAAATATCAAAATGATGTTTGGAAACTACGTAGCAATTGTTGAGAGAATTTCATGAAGATAACGTAAAAATGCGCAACAGTTTCAATCACCACAATGAGCCCAGATTTTTTGTCAAATAAAATTAGGACACTTTTTGCTCAAAAAAAAAAAGAATTATTCGTGTGATTATCAAAATACATAATGAAGGCTCACAATTCATGTAGGTATCTCTACGTACCTATACTTAAAACGTATTTAAATGAACATACATATATATATATATAGCTCGTGCATATAAATATCATGTGAACCTACCTGGCCAGGTATGCATAGTACAGACTGCTCGTTACATAGTTGCTTGATAAACTGGAGTTCATTTTTGAATCTTGGGAACAGGTTCATTTTGATTTCTATCATCATATACATCGACCCTTGTGGCATTACCGGACGCAGACCAGGTGCTTTCTGCAGCTCCCTATAGGAGAGCTTGGCCTGATTCTAAAACATTCCAAATTATTATTTTCTAGAGAATATTATGTCTATGAAGTACATATACATTAAAAAACGCAATAGTGGACGTGAGTATGTTCACGTACTGCAGACTTGCTATGGTGCCCGAGCATGTTTGCAGTATTTGAACCCTAATTGCGTTCTACTAACATGGAGTACTGGCTCTCAATGACAGCTGCAGCTTATATAGGTGTTTGGCTACTTGAGGGAGGTGACTAGCCAGTAGGGCATGTGCAAAATACCCTACCACCTTGCTACTATATAACACATTTATAACAAAGAAAACATACAATCGTAAAAAAAACCCTAAGAAGGAGAGGGGGATAAAATTTTCGGAAAGTTTGTTTTTTTATCGATAGCTTCTTGGGATTGTGTCATGTAAACTGATATCCAATATCCTTTTTTATTTCGATTTACAACATTGACGAGATTATATGCAAAAATACTTTCACTATCAGAATAGATCAAATATATCAATGTCCAAGAGCTGTAAAGGTTTGAATAAGTCAGGTTGTAAGTATATTCCTTCCGTTCAAACTATTCTTTTAAAAATAATTTTTAATAAAAAAAAGTAAAGCGTGTTTTAGTTCAAATACAATAATATAAATTTACGCGTCTACTTGAGTATCATTTATAAAAACAAAAGTATTCGATAAAAACTAAAAATATATATATATATATATATAAACGTACGTATCTAAGCATACACCTACCAGATATTAGTTTCACATTTTTAAACACTCAAATGACGCCTAAGTATTCCTACAAGGAGCTAATTATACTTATTGAAGATAGAACTATACCAAATTACCTCTATAAATGACATCATTTCTTTGAAGACAATATGTGTGTCACACTTGAGTATCCTTGGTAATGCTTGTTGGATCAAAGTGTTTGCACCAAGGATTCTGCTTGACATATTCATTAGCGCCTGGCGGATTTCCTTCCCGAGGATATTGTTACGATCGTGAATGATGATCCATCCCAATCTCCAGCCAGGAACCAAAAATCCTTTCGTGAGACCGCTACATGTAATAACTGGGACGTCTATTGAAAGAGAGGATATAGGAGTGAAGGATTGGTTTGAAAATACGAAGCGTTCATAGATTTCGTCCGCTATTATCGGGATGCAATATTTCGATGCAATGTCCAGAATTTCACGCAAATGTTCTTTACTGTAGACAGAGCCGCAAGGGTTGGAAGGATTGTTCACTACTATAGCTGCTGTGTTGTCATCTATTTGAGCTTCTAGGCACTTCAGGTCCACTTTCCAGTTGTCTTTAGGCTGTAAAAAATATTTGTTTTGACGGAATGAATAGAATGGTTTATTACTGCTGTCACGCCCGTGATCAAAGTACAATAGTCACCAAATCAAGGAGGCTTCAGACGTACCTACGTCATTTTTTATCTTGAAAACAACAAGCGTGTAAAAAGTGGTATTACAAACGAGTATTGACGATTGTTAGCTTGGTACACAATCATACTTTATCAAGTAGACGGGTCGCCCTTCGTCTGGAAAACCGGATACCCGTTAAATACCAAATTAGTATATTTAGAGCTCGGTACGTGTATCATACTACAATTTGTTTTCAAAAACAGCTGAACAAAATAAGAAAATACATTAGAAAACGTTATCTTAGATATACAACCTTTATAAAACCCCTGCCATATACAGAATATCCTTAATAATAGGTTGTATCGAAGAGATCGTTTTAAGAGTTCCGGCGCTCTGACACTATGTTTAAAATGTGTCTTTATTTTGTGCGTTTAAGTAATAATCTTCATCTATCTATCAGTCTTTCACCTCATTCACAGATTACCTCGAGATTTTGGCATTCTGGTACCAAACCTTCAACTGGCATACCTACCCAAGAGGGAATATCTGTACGTTACGTACTCACTTTACCCCTTCGTCTACTAGGTACTACTACATAAATAAAGGTATGGCAATGATCAAGTTATCTGCCTATTGGTCAGCAACACCCATAGACCAATAATAGAATATTTGTCTATGGCAACATCCCACATATTGCACGTCGTGTCAACATTGGTTAAAATGGAAAAAAGAAATTAGAAAACGTAACATTTTAATTCATTATTCCAATATGAAGAACTTGAATGCACTTGCACTTAACCCTGAATGGGTGGGAAGGTTGCTCGGTCTGCGATGTCAAGATAATTGCTGCTCAGTATACTACATAATTCATAATCACTAAATAGCATTGACATTGACACTATGCATAAATACTACAGTCTATTCTTAGTGTTATTAAAAATAAACGGGCAAAGTCTGTACAGGAAAGAGACATGTTGAAAATATTTTTTTATTTGTGATTTAGAATTAAAAGACTGTACTTAGCTTTTATAATAATTTATATATGAATCTCTTATTTGATATATCGGCAAGGTGCATCGTTTTATTATACTTCATTTTGGTTGACAAGGTGCGGGCCGTTTGCCATTCACTCCGTCGTCTATTCAAAATGTTTACTCAAAAGTGTAACAATTACACTTATTATTGCTCACATATTGAAGAAGTGTCATGACGTGATATAAAGGAGAAATCATCAAATGCTAAAAATATAGCTGCTCTAGAGAAGGCACAATCTTGCAAAGAAAAGCCCTGAAGCATTATTTTTCTGTTTTCGGGTCATTTCCCTCACCTATTTTCGATTACACACGAGAAAACTGTTGAGCGTTGAGTTGAGGTTACTATACCACCGACTTGTGCATGTTTATTTTATGGTGAGATGGATTTTTAAAATTAGGCCAGGAGACTGATTTCTTCAAACATACCCTAATTAAATAAATCTCGGCTTAATAGCACTGTTGTATATGTACTTATATAATAATCCTCCTCATGCAATACCAACAATAAATCGTTATAACTTAAGAACACAGAAGTCCAGTTATTTCGGGACATCGAGAAAACCTGTAGTATATACCTCTAAGTTGGATGAAATAGCGCCAGTTCTGTAGAACAATATGAAACCAGCATTTGCCCATAATTCGATTTTTAAGATTTTTACTAGCCTGGACTCTCTTGACAATTATTTTGTTTCCTTGTCAGCCGTATGAAGTCTGGTGTTTTGTTAAGAGCAACGACAGTTACTACTCACTTTCGAGAGTAAATTATATTCGACCGATGATTCTAGTTACATGTTTTAATTAAATCAAAATAGCTGACACACATAAAATAGTTAATTGTTGAGTACTTACGTTTAGGTCATAATATTTGATCTGTATACCAAGTCCTTCTCCTAAGGTTCTGTGGATTCCATATCCCGGTCTGGCAACTATAATGTTCTGGCCGGCCTCTGCCAGTGAGCTTTGAACGAGGTCAATAGCGTGAGAACAACCGCTGCATATAATGACATCGTCAGGGCTTATGACTGTCTGATGGCTGCTGTATTCTGCAACGGCTTTCCTAGCTGCATAGTCACCGAGTATGGAGGTGTAGCTTCGACTCTCTTTTAGTAGCAAACTGTCGCGCACGGCACTTAGAACCTCTTCAGGGGGGCTGAGATTACCAAACCATGTTGGGTCTCCTGAAATCACAAGAAAGTTTTAGTTATGTATTTCGTATAACTGTCACTTGTCTTATAGTCTCGTGAGATAAGGTTCGTGATACAAATAAGGCCTAGGGCAAAATAAGGCCTCTAGCAAAAATAATAGACTTATACCATAGTGTCAATGCTTTGGGTATTTTAGAGGTCATATAGAATGAAAATTCACTGGTAAGACCAATTCACTTCTTTACTATTATTTATAATACTATTAAACATGTTAAAAGTTTTTATGCAAGGCATATGTGCATCGCATAATAAAACCAGTTCCTTCTTCAAGTTTGTTGCAAAAGTTTATTATATATATATATATATAGTGTAGCTCAACATATATAAGTATATTGTTTTGATGACCATAACAATTTAGATAAATCGTATGTTGGTAGTGATGTACTATAGAAAGATGTTAAGCCGGTCTTGACCGGTTTAACCAAATTAAGCTCACTCTGAAGGATAGGTGCCAGAGCACACCATACCAATTGAGAGTGATAACTAGCCAGACGAGCATTCGCGACATGCCCTAACTGCTTGACTTACCTACTTACCAACTCACTGCCACGTGGCTTCAGATGCTTCTACAGTGTTTATATGGATTTTGATTTGCAACTAGCAGTCTAACAGATTGATTTCCAAACTGTTAGACTGCTAGTTCTAGACTACCCTCCCACCAAACGGATGTTGATTGTTTTATTGTAGTAATTGAACAAGCTTATAATGTTCCTAGGGTTCCGTACTAGAATGGCCGTATTACTACGCTGCCTGTCGCCCGTCCGTATGTCTGTCCGTCTGTCTGAGCTTAAAAGGAAAATCTTTGAAAGATCTTAAAAACCCGGTAGAATTTTTCACAGAATATAAGTTAACATGGCAGATTGCTCGCTTAAAAATAAAAGAGGGTCCCAATACAAGATACGTGCGTAATTTGCTGTAATAGGTTTTAGCTCTATCACTCTCATCGTCACAAATAACTTGGTATGATTATATTCGAATATAGCGTATAACCGAATATAATTAAAAAAATTAAACCGGCCAAGACGCGGGTCGGATTTCAGTAGAAAATCTCGAAGTGTATGTAAAGAATAACGAGTTTATTGTACAGTCTGTATTGGCACGGAACCCTTAGTATTTGAGGCCAACTCACACTTGACCAGATTTTCATAATAAAGACAAACTACCCGAAAAAACTGTATTACGATGCCTGAATCAAATATTCGTTATTAGAACTTGCAATTGCTGTTCTTTTGGTGATCATTTACTACTTTATCCCCTTAGTCCAACCAGTTGGACAGTTGTACTATGGATCATAATAATAAATATATAAAAAAAGAGTTGAACCATGGGTAACTTTTTTCTCCGTAGTACAACCAGTTGGACATCGCAGTTGTACCACGGGTCGGTCTCGTTCTATTTTGCCCTATTTCTACATTCTCCGCGCATAATTCGAAATCCTACAATCGAGTAGCAGTAGAGCTTTTTGTGCGAATTCGTCCCGGGAAGTACTACCCCCACACCTATATCTACCGCCAAGCAGTAATGTTCACATTACTGTGTTCCGGTCGTAAGGGTATGGGTGCCTATCAATAGGGACCATCCCGTCCCGTATTTCTACATTCCCCGTATTTGGCCCCTATTGATGAGGGGGGAAAGATAAATAAATCATTGCAAAAGTAAAATCAACTTCAACTTATACTATATCTATTACCGGGCGAAAAAGTAATTTAGTAATTTGATGTTACTCAATCGTGTAACATTTCTTAGAACTTTGACATTATGATGTATAATGTATTTTATTTATTTATTACTTTTGATAGCCACTGCGTTTGAGATCAGACTCAAGACAAACTAGGTGTTTTAGATACAGTATCTAAAAACACCTAGTTTGCGTTGAATGTTTTGAGCTTTGGGCATCGGAAAAGAAAACGTCTCGTTTTAAGTTATGGCAATCCTACCTGTCGATGAAATTACAGACACATGAGATTGAACAACTTAATGTGTCAGGTCGATGGGCGCAGTACAGTTCGCCCCTTGTGAATAACTGTATCTGTTATAGGCAGAGGTTACCGCTTAACAACAAGCAATAAAAAAGAACATTTTACTAATCTACAAAATAAAATTCATATTGCGAACGCTCGCCTGACTAGCTACCACCCTTATGTAGAAAATCTTTAGCCACGCACCTAAAAGTGTGTTCCGGCAGCCGTGCGCAAGTAAAATTACAGGCACATGAGACTCAACAACTGTATGCACGGGCGCAGTACAGTACGTCACTTGTGGCAAAATGCATTTGTTATTATCAGATGTTACAGCTTTACTTCAGATGGGACTCATGCTTGTTCAATCACATTAAAAAAATGTACTTACCCACAGATAGTGGAATAAAACTCTTATCAGGGTTAGGTTTTATCTTGAGGTTCTCAATAATATCCCTGATAGGGTTGTAAGTGTTTCGGGCCAGGACCGAAGCCCTAACGTTCCACTGCCGGGCGCTGCGTGATCGAGACATCTGTTCTACTCTCACACCGAAACAAAAATAACTTATCTGATAAGCAAAGCGGCTCTTTTGTAGCCTCCACTGAAATTTTTATTTGCCCTTTCCTCCGCTGTTTAACCTCCACTTATATACAAATTGCAAATAACGAACAATAAAACCCTCATCTTAAATAGCTCAACATAAAATGTATTAAAGTTTCATTGCACGTCGTAACATTGCAATAAAGAAAAGTACGAATTATATACGCTAAGCAATGTATTGTTAGGTAGGTATTTATGTGATAAACAACAAGAAACACCACATGTGGTATTTTACCTAGACATTATAATTTTATTTATATCACGAAGAAGCACCTGTAAAGTCATCAGTCGTTGTCACATCAGGTGTAGGTACGTGTAGTTTAATCAGAATAAGTAGGTATATTATGTATATTGAAATATATATATAGAGAACTCTCTATTGTTTGTTACAAAAAGAAGCATGTTTACAATACTTATCACAAATAAAGCTTAAATATTTACCACGCAAATGGATTCGAACTCCAAACTGTTACTAATTTTTTTTTAACGGAAAGGGCAAAGAGAAATTAGGTTACCCTGGTGGTCTTACTAAAGTGTTCCTTAAAAGCACCAATCAGTATGCACACCAGACTCCTCCTGAGCATAGGGTGCTGCCCCTCGGACAAGATCTTAAATTCGCTGAAACACACTGTTTGTATTTGATTGTACACAGTTGCCAGAGAAGGGCCTTCAACCACAAGATTAATAGATTCTTCTGGTTTTAGACCACATCTGAAAACATAAAATATCGCGTAAAAATGTTCTCGAGTTACATTTTTCAATGAGAGACTATAATTATTGCATTTAGTTCGTGCAATAAAATGAGTAGGGTAATTTAAATATGGAACATTTGTATTTTTTTCTCTAAAATTATCTAATTTCTTTTCTGTATTTTTTAAGTAAAAGTATAGCTGGCCGGTGTTCCATAAATAAGAACTCTATTTAAATTTTTTTTCTGGGTGGCCTAGTATTTTATAATAATGTTTATACCACACCCACTCAGAAAGTGTCTCATTGCTCGTTCATACACGTGTCATAAAGTTTGTAATTTCTCCCTTATAAATGTGCGGATGGAATTTCATTCCTTTCTTCAAATCTTTTCAAAACGTTTTATATCAAATAATTATGATTAAGATACCTATCACGAAAAATTAAATACCGATGTGCAAGCATGTTCCACCGTCAACCGCGTCATCACTTTCCATCGGATGACACTGCGGTCAAATGTTTTCTCAACTATATTTATAAAAAAAACTTGAGCTCTAAGTACCAAACTTATTTCTGACCCCAGAAATGTCCAAAATGCCTTGATCTGGCAACCCTAGTCCTACTGGCGAAGCACCATGTACATCCAAAGATTGGATTTCACCTACCTACAAACGAATAATGAATCATCTCAAATAACTATAGAACATGAAAGTATTTCAGTAAATAATCTATCTATCTGATGATACCGCTATACCATTAAAACAGTTAATTATATTTTTTGCAAAACTGCACGTTTACTAATTGTTTCTCTAAATAAACATTTTATCTACTATATAAAATGTTTTTTTAGTATTATTTTCTTCACACTTGTGTTTAAAACCGTCGTATAATACACGTGTGTAATTGATGATTACCGTCCTCGACTCACGAAATTAAGTTTAGTAGTATTATGTACGAACTGTGTTCATGAATTAACTATTTTCGTAAATAAAGAAATTATTATTATAGTATAGGTACACTGTAAGGGCGTTTGATTTATATATATAAGACAAAATATAACATCAATTACAATAAAAAAACGACTGATTAGTCAGCATACAAGCGAAGCTTGCGGCGGAGAGCTGTAGATCATGCATTATTACGATTATTAGGAAATAAAAGGCTTTATTATTACTTATTGTACCTAAAGGCGAACCTAAAGGCATACCCCAGCTTCTAAAGAGATTTTATAAGAGCAACACTCAAATTACACGACTACTTTGGGTATGTTCCATTAGTCGCTAAGAACGTTAATTTCGATAATTTTGATTTTCTGCGTCTGTGGTTGTGATCACTGTGATCGTTTGTAACTGTCATCCCCTGTTCCATTTAGGAGAACGCTAAGAATGCCACTAAAATTTTTCACTTTTGTCATTAGATGTAGGGAATTCAAACTGTTCCAGTAGCCTCATAGCGTTTATGGCGAAAATAACGCCAAGACCCATGTGGAACAACTTTTTGGAAGTGTGATCGTTTTTAGCGTTTTTAGCGAATCTAACTTCAAATGGTATGCACCCTTTATAGGAACGGGAACAGAAGCTCCTACAGAAAAATAGGTATTTTAACAAAGTGATGCTGTCTCGCCGCTAAACGCCCGAACATAATAGTGCAATAAGGACAATTGCAGCGCAGCTTCTTCAAGTTTTGACTTAGAATTTGCGCATAATTTACGTTCTAGGAGAAAACTTTTCTCCTATAGTAAACATTAATCAAATCTAAAAATGTTGGTCTTATTTTATAACTGACAGAATAAACTACGTTTATATGTTTCTTTTATCTTTCTTTATCATTATTTTTTCCTATAAATAATTCACAAACTAGAGATACAAATTTTGAGAAAATATCGGTATTTAAATACCCATTCATTCAAATTCCTTTAATATAATGATAAAAACATAACCTAATAACCTGGATATTGATAATATCTATAACATTTTCAAAATTCATCAAAATCGGTGATTGTTTAGGGGGGTAGAAACGTTTTCGCTTTTTGTATGAACATTCGATACTTCCCACTAGTCTTAATTACACATAATTTAAATAATGATGTTTAGAAAAGAGGAAACAAAAAGAAAGAAAAAAAGAAACAAAAAAAAACAAAAAGAAACAAAAAGAAACCAAGGAAAGAGCAAAGTCTCTAACATTTTATGGTAGATAAGTATTTTTATAGCAATTAGGAGCGCACTCATCAGCTCATAATGTAAGAAGCATTATTGTAGTCATCAGGTATATATTCAGTAACAATATGATTCAGAGAATAACTTTTTTACACTGTTTTACCGACTTCAAAAATAGGAGGTACTCAATTCGTCTGTTTTTATTTTTGTATGTTTATTACGTCAGAACTTTTGACAGGGTGAACCGATATTGATGATTCTTTTTTATTTGAAAGCTAATGCTTGCCGTGGTGTCCGATTTAAATTTAATCAAAATCGGTCAATCCGTTTTTGAGTTACACTTCAATATCAAAAGTTCAAAAAGTATTTTCCTTTCTTGATGATATAATAGTCATTGACAGTGAATGACAATCGATCCTATATCTAGCAAGGGTCACTAAAACGATGAAAAAACACTCAAATGTTTGAAATAACTTGTCGAAGTCGTTACCATGCGCACAATTTTGTGATAATAGGTACTTTTGACCCATCATGGTACCGACTTCAACAAGTTATTTCACACATGTTGTGTTGAAGTCGGTTCCATTTTAAGTAAACAACATTTTTTTTGTTCAGTCAGCACGAGTTTTGCAAAGTACCGTTGATTTACAGTGGAAGTGGTAGTAATTATATCTCCTAGGCTAGCAAATGCCCCTTTGTAGGGGTTCCGAACGCAAAAGGGCACAATGGAGCCCTATTAATAGAATCCGCTGTCTCTGTCTGTTCTTCCTTCGTTCGTATGTCACGGGTTACTCGTAACCGTTAACGAAAAGGAGAAACCTAAAACTTCGATCATTTGTGTAGAACAATATCTTATTAAATTGAACTTGAAATGTAATTTAATTTAATTCCTAGTCTCATATACCTTTGGATATTGACCCTAAGATGAATATTAGAATAAAATATTAATATGAGACTAGAAAGTATCTTTAATGATATATCAGGGGGATCTAACACATGGAAAGGTCGTAACGTAGCTTGCATGTTGGTAGAACATTTTACGAATTTGCTAGCTACCACCCTCAAGTAGGAAATCTGTCGCCAAGCACCTTACGGTGTGTTCCGGCAGCTGTTCTTGTGGGCCAGTAATTTTAGGACAGCCTGAACAACATCTTTCATCGCATCATTAATTACCGTCAGGTAAGATATAGTGGTTAAAGGCTAGAATATCAGTAGGTAATTGAAAAAAAAATTCATTCACCTTACCCATTGACGTATAATATCTCGATGACCTTAGCGTGTGTCATCGTCTAAGGCAGCATTGAGTAGTGAACAAATGGATTTATTAAGTAGACATTTTTTTTTTAAAAACAAAGTCAAAATTTACAATTGAGTATATTTTAAAAAATGTACTTAACCTTGCTAATCGGCTAAGTAAACTTCGCTACGAGCGCTTGAAATCAATCTACTGCTCTAAGATTACCTCAGAGTAATCGTAAAGCGTAGGTGTATGCATGCCCTGTCCAGAGAGAAAAAAGGTTTTTTTTTAAACTTGCACCCTTTTTCGTCCCCTATCATCGCAAATGTTTTTTTCTGGCAATGAAAGAATCGCCCAAGTTGGTTAACATTTTATGTTGTTTCAACTTTATGCCGTATCTTTATCAAAACTGTATCCGTTAGGTGCATAGTCTACTATTGTATTAGGTAAGTATTTTATTTCATTTATTCGAAAAACAAACAGTGATATTATTATTATATTATACAGAGTTTCTGATATATATTGATAGACTAGCACCATTTAAGCGTTTCATTGATTAGCCTAGCAATATTGAACCTCAATCGTTACTTATCTGTTACATTACTAAATTAAAGTACCTACCATGAAATCCATATTTATATCAATAGGTACAAATATAGCATACCTTATAAAAACAACTATGAAAATCGTCAAATATAATGTAATTTTTTTTTCTTATGTTATTGTCACAGAACAAACTCGAGGTCCAGCAGACTAACCTTTTTTTCGTCATCACAGGTCACGAATTGCACTGCGCCCGTCACCTTGGGACAAAGTTGTTAAGTCTCATGTGCCTGTAATTTCACTGGCTCTCAAGGACTGCTGCCGGAACACACCGTTAAGTGCTTGGCGACAGGTTTTCTACTTGAGGGTTAGCCAGGCGGGCATTTGCAAAATGCCCTTCCACGATGCGGTGAAGCTCAAGCCCGCGGCGGGATTCGAACCATGTTCGTCACTAGTCACGAATTGCACTGCGCTCGTCACCTTGAGACATAGTTGTTAAGTCTCATGTGCCTGTATATCCACTGGCTCTCAAGGACTGCTGCCGGAACACACCGTTAGGTGCTTAGCGACAGATTTTCTACTTGAGGGTGGTCGCTGGCCAGGCGGGCATTCCCTTTCTCGCTTTCTTTCCTTACGCTCGGGATTCAGATTTTCTTGTCAAACTTTTGACAAGTTAGGTTAATGCCAAAATCTGAAATTTTCGTTTTTTTACTAAAGAGATTAGAGCCAGGTCTAATTTAAATTTGTAAGCTTTAAATTAGACCTGGCTTTATATATTGTTTTTTTTATGGCTGATAGGTTATCCTTTAACCACTATCTCACCTGATGGTAAGTGATGATGTGGTCGAAATTTTGTTCAGGCTAACCAAGAATTAATTAATTCGATAAACATTGCTTAAGTTATTTAGATATTGTATCGTTCTGATTCGCTCATTGGCATGCGAAACGAGATCTCTCCCTCCTACGACATCTCAAAGACCGCATCGTCTTAAGTAGGTACGTAGTTTTCCGTAAAAATTAATGGTGAGAACCATATTCAACTAACTTCGATTAACAATTTCTATTTAATTCCAGCATTTCTACACGTTTAATCAAATGAAGCAGCTTCAGATAAGCTTATTAAGATGTATTACTTTATCACTCCTAACACTTCCGTACATTTCTCAATATTTCGTAACGAATCGTATCGAAATCGAGATTGTAATTTGTAATCCGTACAAATGAATCCACTAATGTGGACAGGCAGTTGATTTACTAATGTATTACTAATGTAAATCAACTGCCTGTGTCAACAACTAGTGGACATACTGCGCGGCAGTCCAAAGCCAATGCCACTGAGCCATCACTGCTTCAAAATTTATCATTATATAGTAATACACATACAAATATATCATATATAATAACACACTCGCTCGTAACGGGCCTTTAAATGTACAGATTTTAGTGTCATAATATAGTCTATTACGCACTCTTGCCTTTTTTTTCACTTTACCGAACTAGTGTTTTAAATATAAAAAAAAACAACGTTTCCACACTTCTCACCAAGGAGATTGTAGTTTGTTTCGTTCGTTTTTCATATATAAAAACAAACTAAAGCGTTTTCTACCTAAGATTTAATTATAAACCTTCTTAATCAGATTATTATTGCTATCAAAAAGTTCAAGAAAGTATTTTCGTATCGAAATTTTCGTATTCGTTTCTCGCAAGTGTGTTGAAAAACGTCGTATGAAACTCGTGCGCGTTGTTTATTACAATCTCTACTCCATTTAGGCTAAAACCCGTCTCGATTGTAATAAACAACTTCGCGAACTTATTGCATAATGTACTAATCTCTAATACCATAGATAAATGAATAGCATGTATCTATGCTAATATACCAACCCTTATTATCATTATTTTGATGAGACGTTTTTCTTTTGTAAATTATAGGAACTTTTTGTAACATTCTTACAAGAAAATATTTTATTTCTCTTATCTGCGTTAACTTTAAGAAGTTTACAATATTAGAGCAAGTAAGTACATCTTAATTTATCAGATGTAATATTTTAATCGCCCAATAAAAAAATATAGCTCCTTAACTACTTACATGATATTATGATATTAAAATAACCATCTTCCCCACACCTTCTTATCTCTTAATACCTATATTAAAATATACAATAAATGCTGCAATATAATAAAAGTTATGACGCGCATAAAGTATGATCATAGTGTAATTCATAGACATAAACAAAACTATGAGTAGTAACTATTTGAAGCAGTAGTCAGTAGACCAGTGGCAATGATTTTAAACTGCCGCGCAGGACTATGGTTTGAATCCCGCTGCGGCACGGGTTTAAATTTCACCGCATTGCGATTTTGCGAATGCACTCCGGCTAGATACCCTCTAGTAGAAAATCTGTCGCCAAGCATTTACCGGTGTGTTCCGGCAGCTGTCCTTGAAAGCCAGTACTTCAAGGTTACGCCTATTAACACCATATCGTAAATTATCGGCCATTAAAGAATGTGATGTGAGTCAGCGTTGCTCCCTATCAGAGACTCAAAGGTAGAAGTCAAACTGATCACTACTTACTAATTAACTAAGCTCCAATTGCACCAAACTAGGATTAAACAAAACGAGGACAACCAACAAAATATGATAGACCATTGTCACCATAGACGTTCAATGATGTTGCAGTACCTATGTTAAATTAGCCACTGTCCAACATATTTTAATGGTTATATATTTAAAGCATTTTTTTTTATATTTTAATTTTTTATTGCTTATCGATAAGCCTTTGACAATCTCACCTAAGGTAAGTGATGATGTGGTCAAAGGTGTTAACAGGCTTAATTTTGCGAATGCCCGCCTGGCTTGCTACCACCCTTAAGTAGAAAATCTGTCGCCAAGCACCTAACGGTGTATTCTTGCTGCTCAAAAGTAAAAAAAAAAACATTTATTCAATTTAGGCGTCTACGACGCTCTTATGAAGGTCAATTACAAATTTTAGTAGGTATTGAAATATTCTACATTGTACTGCCACGTTCAGCAAATAAATTGTATAGAGTCACTGCGTGAAGAACGGGAAAGAAACTCGGGGCCATTCTTTTAAACATATTTTAACATTGTGTTACATACATACTATATAATAGAGTTATTACTTACAATATTTGTTTAAATTACGTAGGTGACAGGCAATAGCTTAGCGGAGGCGGAATTGTCCAGGCATTTTTGTCGTTTATGTAATCAGAAACCGTGTAGTTTAGTAGTAGTGCTGACCCTGAGTGCCAGTAATTCTTGGTAAGCTTGAACAACATCTTCGACCACACCATCACTTACCATCAGGTGAGATCACTATCTCAAAGGCAAAGGCTAGCCCATCACCAATCAGTTAAAAAAACAATATTTGTTTTATGCTGTTTATTTTACTACTGTTCCTTTATTTGAGGGGGAAAATTTGAACCCTCTAGAAGGGGGTATGGGAGGTAGGCCCATCAGAATGGCCGGGCCTCTACGCTTGTGGAGAGACGACCTTGCTCACCAAGGCCGTCCTGGTCTAGGGCCTTGCAAGCCAGCGGAGAATCCCCCGACTCTCCACCACCCCACTCCCACGCTGAGGGCTCTCATCTGTAACTCCTCGTCACCACGAAGTGGTACACTTTAGCGAGGATCTCCGCTTGAAGCTCCCAGAAGGGATCACCGGCCAACACGCAGGCTGCCGTCCAGGACATCGTTCGGTCTTTGAGTAGGTATTACTAATGTTCCTCATCAACCGCTGACATCTGCACAAAACAAATACTCCATCTTCATGTATATGCCTTACTTGTGAAATAGAGGAGCTTTAGGGGATCTAGTCGCGCCGGTGGTCTCTCGGATAACCTCTCTAATGCAAGCTAGATACCAAAGTATATATAACTTTCTGCTTCCTATAAATTTTTTTCATAATACCTACTCTTGCTTTACAATCATCAGCCTTGTCCCGCGTATGTGAGGTCGATGCCATTTACATAAACTACCTAAACAAAGACATATTAGAAAAGAAAGCATCGATCTCGGTTTTATGGCCGGCCGCCTACTTGATGCTAGCCCCCTTGGGAGAGTTTTACTCTTGTTGGTAGCGAGTATATTATTTAGGTACCTTTCGATTAATGAGGGATGGCAAAGAGCACCTAATGCGCCTAACTTGTGGGAACACACTTTTTTTGAACGAGGGTACTGCCTTCCACTTCCCTTCCACCATACTCTGCGTTAAGTAGGCGTTAATCCTATTTAGTGTTTACCATCCTCAAACATTTTCTTTTGTAGCCATCACTACAAAAAAAATGTTTAGTTCCATAATTCAATGCCTTACAGCATTTGAAGCATAATTTGGCAAAAATTGTACATTCCAATTTCAAAGTGAAGGAATTATAATCTATAGGTACTAACCTTGTAAAATACTAAAACATTAACAAATATTATACATTATTCAGCTTATCTACATATGCCTACAATATGTTGTTTACCTAGATGGAACCTAGCATATGGAATAACTTTCGTAGACATTTTTACAACGGGTTGAAAATAGAATACGTGGCTGAATAATAATTACTTATTACTTTTTGATCGTAGAACGAAAAAGTGGGTTGAAAGAAGCTCCAAAGGTTTTAAAATACTCACTAAAACATAACATTAAAACATAACATACACAGACAAACTGAAACAAAAACATCGAGTGACAAAAGTAATTTGTATCAATAGTCTAACCCATTAGACATTGTTCTCGACACCTCTTAAAAAAGTAAATACCGAATCAATTGCCAGCAATGGAAAACTACAATAAGCGTCAAGATTGCGTCAGTTATATTTCTTTTAATCGACATCTACATAAATCTTTAACCTGAGAAGAGACCTGGAACCTATTTTTTGGGCCTATAGTTTAGGTTCCAGGTAAGTAGGTACTCCATCACTTAATTTTTTGTGTTGTAGGTATTTATCAAATAAAGATGTTGCCATTTGCATCAAATAAAGATGTTTATTGTTATTTCATATTTTGTCTTTTTTTCTTATCAAGCTCTATACATATGCATGACAGAATATGATTAAACAAACCCTACATAAACTTTTTTAGGTTTCTTGGCGCATTTATCTTCAGGCAGTGTTGCATTATTTATGTTAAATAATCATTAAACACACAGAGGTGTCTGTGGTTTTACAAAAAAAATCTAAATGTGTCTATGGCTTCTTCTGAAATCTATACTTTTCATACTAGTTTCACTTTTTATTATCTCGCAGAAAGTGTATAAAGTAAAGTAGGTGTTCTCCTCGGGCATAAATTTGTATTTGTCTTGGACAAATTTGAATACTTCACACTCCACTCAGGATTCAAGTCTTATTGTCACCTGTATCTTAAGATACAGTTATATCCCCTTGGTGCACTATCTAATACTTTATATTCCTAACAAAGTGTCATTATATTCTAATAATCAAATTATTTAATTTAGCAGGTACCTATAATACTTCTTTCCTGAGAAGAAAAAAGAGGAAAGAAATGTCAACGCTGACGCAGAAAACACCAACAATAGATTGTTTTACCTAATTATTCCCATTTAAGTATTAGGTAACATTGTAAAAAACTGTTAAGGCCGTATCGGTTGTTAAATTTGCTATCACAGTCTATTATAAACAATTAAAAACCATAAGGATACCTACTCATTTTGACGTTCGAGATGCCATGACTGGCATGAACCATGACACGCAGTGCGTCACCAGGGCAGGGCCTTCCTTTAGCGATTATCTTCTCTAAATGGAAAACAACGATTACAATAATCGAAGTGAAGACTGATAAGTAGGGACCAATTTAAATCAGAAGTAAAGGAAAATAATTGTGATATCCTGCAGTGTTTATTAGATATATATACTAAGTATAAGTACCTACTAGTTATATTTAGCCTACATAAAGCGTATCTAATAATAAAATAAATGGTGGTGGGGTGCCGGGCTAGAATGTCACCCCATCTCAACCCGTGGATATCGTAAGAGGCTAGCTAGAACCACACCAGAAGGTGGAAGCAGCGCTTTCTGAGGAACTGATATTTGACACTGCGATCCCCAAGACGCCTGCCAAGCGTATTATGAACCCCTCCCATAATCGAGAGGCTGTGTTCAGCAGTGGACAATCCAGCTGATACAGTGCAGTACGAGTATACCTAAGTAATGCGTCATAAAGTATGGAATATGAAATATCGAATTTCATGGCTATGTAGAAATCGCGCAAGCGAGAGTGGTTGCGGAGGGGGTAAACTAAGGCTCTCCTGTGAAAACGTAGGTATTTAAATTTAATTAGTGCTAAAAGCCGTTTATCATTATAGAAAAATACAGAAGTTCGCAAGTAGCGCCTTCTGCCGCCTGACAACATAATTAGCAATATCCCAAACGATACAGTTAGTTATTAATAGGGGTGGCTGTGTTCAACAATGGACGATACGATACTGAAAAATGTTTTTTAACGTTTCACCCCATAGTTAGGTATGCCCGCCTTTTGAAAAATGTACAAAACTGAATCTTCAGAATAAAACCATATAGTGGCTCACAAAATTTCACGATAAACGGTTAAGAAATGCGGCCTATACAGACGAACAGCCGAACATACGAGAGTATTTTTGCCCAAGATGAAACAGCAACGCTTTGCTCGCGCTTCGCACTCGCTCGGTTAATAAAGGATTGCGGAGACCATTTTTGTTACGGGATCTATCTTAAAAATTAAACTTGTTAGGAATCTGAAATATGAGTGTACATATCATAAAGTACCATAATCATTAACTTAACCAACAAATACTTACTGAAATCCCTTATATAGGTACCTTTAATTTAGTTTTAAAGCTTTTAAAGTGACTTAAAGTTGATCACATCAACGTATTCAAAATCCAAAATCATTCTTCTTCGACGGGTGTTTGCGATGTGGAACCCTAATAGAAAGTGCCCGACTCGTACTTGGCAGATTTTTAGATGTTTTTAAAGTTATCCAAATGGTGTTCAAAACGCTATTATGGTATTCAATACGCAGAATATGCTTCGAGCTTCTACCATATGTGATAGATAATTGATAACAATTTTACTCTTAGACCATCCGAGCCCCTAAAGACGATATACGTCACTATATGTTAATTTAATGTACTATTAAAATTATTTGAACAGGTTTTAACAATGGGTATAAATTATGTAATGAACCTAACTTACACACAGGAGGACGACGACATTGCCAATCTCCTCGTATAAGTACCTACCTATACTAGATTAGCAGGCAGATCCAACATGCTGCTTTTAGTAATTCTTGCAAGCTACCCCATACGTTGTCGATCCGTTATTTGTATATACATTATTATTTACAGTTGATGTTTTAGCCCTTGACTATCAATCTCACCCGATGATGTGGTCGAAGATGTTATTCAGGTTAACCTAGATTTTTTGGCTGTCAAAGACTGCTGTCTGAATACACCACTGTGAAGTTGAAAATCTGATGCGTGGTGGCAGATTTTCAACTTGACGGTGGTCCTAGCCAGGCGGGCATTCTCAAAATGCCCTACCACCATCCTAAGACAACGTCCGGGATTGACGACGGCTAAACGTACTCTCCGAAGCAGGGAAGCGCTCAGTGGTAGTGTCACTAGAGGTCACCAGTCCAAGTCATGACCGCAGCGAACGTTGCTTAGTGGTTTGATTAAAAACGACACAACAAAATACGCTACGAGCACTTCTAAAATACAAACTTTTGGTATCTAAAGAACCTCTCCAAAGATTCTCATCTTTGGTATCATTGCCATTGTCGGTATTCAGTTTCGTTATTTTGATCACAACGTGCTTTATTGGTACTATGCCAGTCATGTTGATTGCCTTGGATATGACAGAAGCCAGATTTTAAAATGACATGACAGGACCGAGGACAGGCCAACGGAATAATTGTATCAGAAATATCTGTAATAATTGACCGAGCGAAAACTCAGTTCGAGCGTAGAGTTAACCGAGTTTCTTTCTCTGCTTACAAAAAATCTCTTACAAAAAATGCTTTCCGAATGTCCGGTTGTTCTCCTCTACAACTCGCAATTCTCAACCGATACTCACGAAATTTTGTGAGCATGTTTGGTAAGTGCATAATTTTTTTGTCTATTCAGCTTTTGGAAATTATTCAAAATGTCGGAGATATGATAGATATAATTTTTTATGGTTTTGAACGTATGGACGCCTGCTTTAAGTTTAGTGGCAATGTCCCGAAAACGCACGTCAGTTGCCTCATAAATGAGTGATGGTTCTCTCTCTCTCGTATAATAATTGCAACACCCTTGCGAGGAAAAATAATATATTGCACAAATGCGATACAAACAAGATACAAAAATTATGGAAATTAGCGCGCAAGTTTTTTTTTGTTTGCGCATGCATATGTATTATGGTTGGTTGCATATATACATATTTGATGTTACAAATTTGTATTACCCTGTTAAATTGAAAATGCTCTGTTTACTCGCATATAATTTGCAGTTAGGTACTAACGAAACATTGTAGGGATAAATTACCCGATTAAATTGAAAATGCTCTGTTTACTCGCATATAATTTGCAGTTAGGTACTAATTTAACTATGTAGGGATAATTCTATTACGCACTAGTCTATAATATAATTATGCACGAGGGTGTTATAGTTCGGTTTATGGCCCTAAGAACGATAAAGCTCACTTTACGAGCAATGGTGTTGAAAATATTTTTTTTCTATGTTTTTCTGTAGTGTTAATTTGAGATAAATAAGGGAGAAAATTCACAACAATCACAAGCAACAAAATTATGTAAAATTATTGTATTTTTTTACCTACTTATTTCTGATACAACTAGCTTTCGCTAGGGGCCTACGCCCGCGTGTCATTGATTTTCTTGGACATAAGTCTAAGAAAATCATTAATTTTTTACATTACATATCTAGATTTTTGGATTTTGTGAGCCATTTTCCCATCAACTTGCGCATTGAACCTTTATTCAATTGTGAGCTATGCAAGGGCAGACTCGCGAGGTTTACAGCTCGGAGACCCACTATTAGGTAATTAGGTGTTTAGAATTCTGAGACATGCCAACGTTGGCTCTGGTTGGGACTAACCTGGGATGAAATGGGCGGTTAGTCCGAAGTACTACAAGCGTGTGGGACTAAAACGTGAACAAAATTACTATATAGCAAATGTACAAACCCTACTAGGGGCATATTCCATTTGACGCCAATTTCGTTATTTTCGTCAATTTTGACCACATTCTGCGTCTATGGTTGTGAATACTGTGATCATTTGTCACTGTTCTCCCCTGTTGCATTTAGGGCCTACTCCATTTGACGATAATTTCGTTATTTTTGATAATTTTGACCATATTCTGCGTCTATGGTTGTGATCACTGTGATCGTTTGTAACAGTTCTCCCCTGTTCCATTTAGGACGTATGTACAAATCTATCAATGGGGTACGACCCATACGACCGAAATGTCCACGTTTTTTTATCCCGCGACGCCCCGTAACGTTTTTTTGTAGTACTAAGTAGTTTTCCATTACCTAAACAAGTCACCCTAACATCCCCATACCCTAATATATTACCTATACCACACAAAAATAACATTTTCATCCATTTAGTTTGAGTGGATCAAACAGCGAATAAAAATATATTTGTCCAGATTTTGAGGTATTTTGTTTTTTAATCGAGTTTATTTGTGGCAGTCTCCAATCAACATATAAACTTCTTGGTACCAATGCAATCCTCATCATATTCGCTTTACGGGAAAATAAATGAAAATAGACCTTTTCATGGAAAATTTTACAGGAAAAGGGGTTTGAACAGACGACGAAAATGGCGGGAAACAGCATTTTTTTTTTCCGAAACTATTCCACTTACAACTTTTTTTTTTTTTTAATGTGAGTATTTATTATGGTTCTTTACCCATGAATTATACCAGATTATAAGGATAAATATTTTATAAGTAGTAACGAGATTAAAACAACGCGATTTTTTTTAAAGAATTTTGGCGGGAAAACTGTACATAAGTGCATTTTTTTTTTTTCTCAAAACCTATACCACCTACGAATTTGGTTTTTCTTTTGATATGATTATTTACATGTAATCTATACACCTGAATTATTTCAGATGTTTAGGTTTATAGGTTTAAAAGTAGTTACGAGATTATTTATTACGTAAGTTTCGATCGGTGAGTGTTTGCGCGGGAAAATGCATCGAGTGAAAGTAATTTTTTTTCATTTCATGATTTGAGTAACTTTTCGTTACCATAGAGTAATGCGGTTTTTTTTGTTGCATAGCCAATGATAGTAGCTTACTAACAACGTTTGAATAATAACGATCGGATAAATACAAGCTTCACACTAAACCTTTTTTTTAGACCACCGGAATTCCGGCCGGGACAAAAACGGAGGTCAAATAAAAAAATACGTAAAAAAAAAGTTATCAATCCTTATCCTTTTAATTTCTTTTAACATCGGTATTGACTTGTTGCCTATACAAATGCAAAATTACAGCTTTCTAGGTTTACTACTTTAGAAGTAGTTACGAGATTATTTTTAAATGACATATATAAACAATATTTTGGCGCCAAAATGTAATTTGAGCTGGTTTCAGATTTCATATCAATTTTGAAACATACTTTCTGTTATATCAGAATATTATGTATTTTTTTCTCGTATAGCCAAGGATCCATCCTCACGAAAACCGTTTGAATTATGAGAATCTAACTTACGCAGATTTTATGGTGAATACTCGTATGTAAACACGACTATAATTGACCGCTCTCCGGCAGGCCGGATGGGACAGATAAGGTAAATCCGGCAGGCCGGAGGATACTTTTGAGATATTAAGAACGCTAAGAATGCCACTAAAATTTGCCACTTCTGTCACTTTTGACATTAGATGTAGGTAATTCAAACTGTTCCAGTAGCCTCATAGCGTTTATGGCGAAAATAATGCCAAGCCAATACCCAAGTGGAACAACTTTTTGGGAGTGTGATCGTTTTTAGCGTTTTTGGCGAATTTAACTTTAAATGGTACGCACCCTTAGGATAAAGTGCTAAGGGTATATTCCATTAGTCGCTAAGAACGTTATTTTCGATAATTTTGATCACATTCTGCGTCTATGGTTGTGATCACGTGATCGTTTGTAACTGTCATCCCCGTTCCATTTTTGGATAAGAACGCTAAGAATGCCACTAAAATTTGCCACTTCTGTCACTTTTGACATTAGATGTAGCGTTTAAGGCGAAAATACCGCCAAGACCCATGTGGAACGCCTTTTTGGGAGTGTGATCGTTTTTAGCGTTTTTAGCGAATCTCACTCAAATGGTAAGCACCCTAAGTATGTCACTAAAATTTGACTTTTGGCATTAGATGTAGGTGATTCAAACTGTTCCAGTAGCTTCATAGCGTTTATGGCGAAAATAATGCCATGACCCAAGTGGAACAACTTTTTGGGAGTGTGATCGTTTTTATCGTTTTTGGCGAATTTAACTCCAAATGGTACGCACCCATATAAGGTATGTGCGAATGTCACATTTGAGGGGCGTTCGTTTTGGCTCGATTGCGTTTGTAGCAGTTTCAAAAGTGGCATTTGTGTTTTAGCGTTCGGATAGAAGCTTTTGCTATTTTTGACCACCAATTACTGCATGCTATCCGAACGGCTTAAAACATACATTAGGGGCGTTCGTTTTGGCTCGATTGCGTTTGTAGCAGTTTCAAAAGTGGCATTTGTGTTTTAGCGTTCGGATAGAAGCTTTTGCTATTTTTGACCACCAATTACTGCATGCTATCCGAACGGCTTAAAACATATTTTGACAACCGACAATATTTTAACAATTTTGCACGGTACGAAACATGGAATCATTCTCTAAAATTAACAAAACAAGTAGGTACCTACTATATAATATAGTATTTATATTATATATTTATAGATAATGTAAATACTAAATAAAAAACTTGTGAAACTCTTCAATCGCGCCAAATACAACTGTCAAAACAGCAGTTGTCAAAAAACGATCACAACGATCCCACGGTAAGACATGGGTCAAAAATATCACTTTTCTCTGTCATTTGTAGCGTTTTCAAAGCTATCCGAACGGTGAGCGAAAACGATATTTTTGCTCACGAAGTCCCAAAACGAACGGCCCGTGTGATCATTTTTAGCGTTTGTGAGTGTTATTTTTGGAACCGATAGGCTATCCGAACGCCCTATTTGACAACCAACAATATTTTAACAATTTTGCACAGTACGAAACATGGAATCAATCTCTAAAATTAACAAAACAAGTAGGTACCTACTATATAATATAGTATTTATATTATATATTTATCTAAAATGTAAATACTAAATAAAAAACTTGTGAAACTCTTCAATCGCGCCAAATACAACTGTCAAAACAGCAGTTGTCAAAAAACGATCACAACGATCCCACGGTAAGACATGGGTCAAAAATATCACTTTTCTCTGTCATTTGTAGCGTTTTCAAAGCTATCCGAACGGTGAGCGAAAACGATATTTTTGCTCACGAAGTCCCAAAACGAACGGCCCGTGTGATAATTTTTAGCGTTTGTGAGTGTTATTTTTGGCACCGATAGGCTATCCGAACGCCCTATTGGTTGTCAATGTCATAATTCTGTCAATTGTTAATCAAAAACAGCTGTTTCGTGTATGTAGAAAAATTTCAAAATTTACAAAATCTAAGAAAATAGGTACTTCGGGTACAGCTCTCTGCCATAGAAATAAAAATTAAAATGGATAAACATTTGTTAATCAGACTCTTAGCTAAACATCAGAGATATTGCTTAGTTTCACGGAGTCTTACCAAGAAATCCTCTTCAAACGAAAATGCCATCAAATACTGCGCCAATATTGTAAGGTAACAAAACAACTATTATTTTTAACGAAGGATAATTTGCTATTTTATCCCACTTTATATTTTTAGTTGCATAAGGCATGACTACCTATGTGAATATTTTTTTGTAACCAGGTATTACTTACTACTTAGGTACATGTTTCCATGATGAAAATTTTGTATTTTTTTTATTATTTCGTATTGCTGATACTTTAACTTTTAACCAATCTCATTGGATGGCAAGTGATGTTGCACTCAAGGGTGCTAAACAGGCTCTTGAGGTGCTCTTTGTAGAGCTTGCCACAAGGCAACCTAGAACTACTAAGTTCTGTACCAATCAACTAGTTAAGCAACATTTGCTCCAGTCATGACTGCCTGTATTAACAAAATACTACGAACTATAAAGAATACTACAATAAAAACATTTGGACAACCTATAAGTCACTGCAGACTCACAGGTAGTCCAAATGCTCCAGCCCACTACCAGTTAGCAGCATGCCCATAAAATTGTCATGACTTTGATGGGTAATTGTTCACAGCATTTACTATTGAGCACTTCCTCAGAGAGCATGTCAAATTATACACTTAAGAAGGCAGTGGTTATAGTAGGTATGGCAATATGCAAATGCCTTATGTTGTATACTGAAAACAAATTAATCAAAACAAGCAAGAAAGTATATAAAACCCATTTGAGACCTAAAAAAGATACATTAAAATTAATAGCTGCACACTTAGAAGTAAAAATTAAATATTTCAATGTGTTGAAGCTTCCCGCGTAATCGTGCTAGCTTGCCATTGGATGGAGATGACGCGATGAGCTGCTGACCAATCATAGATGGACCCCCACTCACTAAGAGGACGCTATGACACCCAACTTTTTTACTTCAAAATTACTACTATCCTAACTAGATACTTGCGCATCATTGTTTGTTACTTTCGCTGTATTTCTTAACGACATTATAATCATTCAAGCAAATTCTAACGTTTTAATATCCACTACCACCTTGCTGAAGAAGCTGCCTCAACATTGGACCTTCTACGCCAAATATAAAAGAAACTGCGACCTTTGGAAACGTATTTGACGCTTCATTGAGCCGGTGGTGAAATTAGCCTAAAGGATACGAATGGCTGGATGCAACGAAAGAAGACGCAATTCTTCTGGATTAGCCCATCAATAATTTGTTGAAATCATCCACTGAACGAAGAAACGTACGCCTGGACTTGGACTTTGGACGGAGCCATACCTACTTACAAAGCGCAAATCGGTACGGCCAGCAAACCATCCTAATCCTCGCCTATTCCGCTTCGTTTGTGTTGATACTGTGCTTCGTATAATTTCAGTGATCTGGTGTATGCGAGCTACCCGTTTGCCTATTGTGATCAGCTGTTCCAAGTGCCGTTGCTAGCACCTGTGTCAGCCTACGCGTTAGCACTAGAAACGTGAGTACTTCCACCTTTTCATTGGTTACCAAAATGGGCTTGTCTGATAATTTACAACCGACCGGGTCATCCCGCGAAAGATCGCCTTCCAAAGCTAGCGATGACCTTAAAATTCGCGACTTAGTGAAAAAACGTGGCATCATCAAAGGCAGACTAACAAAGTTTACAAATTATGTAAGTTCATTTAGTGTTGATGCTTTAGATGACCAACAACAACGTATAGATCTTAAATTACGCATTCAAGGTGCCACGAACCTTTTTAGTGAGTTCAACAACATTCAGACCGATCTAGAGGAATCTGTTCTTGATAAAGATCTAGATGAACAGCTCACGCAAAGAGAATTATTTGAAGACAGCTACTATAGTGTGTTATCTAAGGCTGAATGCATGTACAAAATAAATGACACTGCTTCAGATGATTCTCACAAATGCAGTAGTTTTAAATCAGTGAAATTACCAACAATTTCTTTGCAAAGTTTCGAAGGTTCTCATGAAAATTGGATTCAATTTCGGGATTCATACTTATCGTTAGTTCATAATTGCAAAGAAATTAGTAATATTCAAAAATTTCATTATTTAAAGTCATCACTTAAGGGAAGTGCTGCACTAGTTATAGATTCAGTGGAATTTTCTAGTAATAATTATGATATCGCGTGGGAGTTATTGCTCACTAGATACAATAATAGCAGGTTATTAATACATAACCATGTAAAGTCTTTGTTTACTATGCATGTGCTGAATAAAGAATCACCGGGTTTGATTAGAAATCTAATTGACACAGTATTAAAAAATTTACGCGCGTTAAAAATCCTAGGCGAACCGACAGACTACTGGGATACTTTAATAATTTACATAGTTGTATCTAAATTAGATCAAACCACTGAACGTGAGTGGGAAGAGTATAAAAGTAAACTTTTTTCAGAAAATAGCAGTTCCCAGCCAGCGCTAAAGATTGATGACTTGCTTAAGTTCCTTAGGGGCAGAGCTGACATGCTGGAAGCACTGCTAGTATCCCATAATAAACAGTATAATGCTAAGCACAACTCGCAAATAAATACAAGGGTTCACTGCAATGTGTCTAACACTAAACCACAGTCACGCGATAATCGTGCTAAAAATACTTGTCTTGCATGTAAACAAAATCACCCGTTATATTCATGTCAGAGGTTTCTAGATTTTAACTTAGAAACTAAACGTTCATTCGTGAAAAATAATAAACTATGCGTTAACTGCTTGCGCTCAGGACATTCTTTAGACAACTGTAGATTCGGTCCGTGCCGGTTATGTAATAAATAACATAATTCGCTGATTCATAGTGATGGCTCTGTCAATCACACCGATGCAACTCAGTCACCGCATGCTAATGAGTCATCACAGGCATCAGGAGTACGGCAGTCGCGGCCTCCCTCCGCGTCCCCTCCGCTCGTCTCCGATACCTGCGTTATCAGTGAACCTCGCGTAGGTTCAATCCAGGTAAATAAGGCACACATTGACAATATTAATTTATCGCATTCATGTGTGCAACCGGTATTATTATCGACAGCCTTAGTGCAAATAGCTGATTCAAGTAACAATTATCACTTGGCACGAGCCTTACTCGATAGCGGCAGTCAGAGGTGTTTTATTACTGAATCATTATGCGATTTACTTAACATACCCCTTTTACAGTCCACTCAGGAAATACGTGGTGTTGGCAATTCGGTTACCCAGACCACGCAGGTCTGCGAAGTCGAAATCAAGTCGCGCATCAACACTAATTATTCCACCCTCTTACAATGTTTCGTTTTGCCAAGTATAACGTCTACACTACCAGCTGTTCCTAAGCAAAGCGTGCGGGTTATTATACCTGACGAGGTTCAGCTAGCCGATCCGCAGTTTTATGAAGCTCACGGCATTGATATTTTAATTGGTGCGGATAAGTTTTGGGAACTATTAAAAACAGGCAAAGTTAGGTTACAAAACGGACCGTACTTACACGATACCTACTTAGGTTGGATTATTTCGGGTCCAATCAATGTCAATATGCGTAATAATAGTTACATACATTGTAATTTTACTGAGTCAATTGAGACTCAACTTCGACAGTTTTGGGAACTGGAGGAGTTGCCTATATCAGGAATCGACACGCGCACTGATGAAGAGCGTGCATGTGAAGACCACTTCGTCAACACCACTACGCGTGACGGTGTTGGAAGGTTTTCTGTGCGTATCCCTTTTAAATCATCACCTGCTACATTAGGTGAATCTTTCTCCAGAGCTGAACGTCGTTTTGTGGCGCTTGAAAAACGTTTAGAACGTGACCCTAGTTATAAAAAACTATATAGCGATTTCATGAACGAATACATAGCCTTAGGTCACATGACTCGTATTCACGATTACAGCAATCCTCATTATTTTATGCCACATCATGGCGTATATCGAGAGCATAGTGCTACTACTAAATTACGTGTGGTCTTCGATGCTAGTGCTCCTTCAAGTACTGAAATTTCACTTAATGATTTGCAAATGGTTGGTCCACCTATTCAAGGCGATTTAGTATCCATTTTATTGCGATTTCGGCAGCATCGATACACGGCTTGCGCAGACGTTGAGAAAATGTATCGACAGTGCTTGATTCACGAAGATCAACGTCACTTGCAGCTCATCTTGTGGCGTGATAATCCATCTAAGCCGATAGGTATTTACCAATTAAATCGTGTTACCTACGGAACCGCGTCCGCTGCGTTCCTTAGTTGTAGGTGTCTAAAGCAGCTGGCATCTGATTGTGGTGATCTTGAAGTCGCACGTATTATAAATGAGGATTTTTATGTTGATGACATGATTACTGGAAATGATGACCAAAATTTATTATTAATAAATTGCGCAAAGGCCTCTGCGGTTTTAAAATCTGGTTGTTTCCCTTTACGCAAGTGGTTATACAACTTTGATAGCGACAACACAGACGTTACAGGTCCGGACGCATCTAGGTCTTCCAAGGCATTGACACTAGGCAATAATGTCAATGCAAAAACTTTGGGCTTAAATTGGTATAATTTGAGCGATGAGTTTTATTTTAATTCACAATTTAAACTTACATCACAGAAAATTAGTAAGTGCTACATCTTGTCCACTATGTCACAAATCTTTGATCCATTAGGATTACTTGGCCCAGTTATTATTATCGCCAAGATCATGCTTCAAAAGCTTTGGTTGTTGAAACAAGGCTGGGACGACGAGGTACCTAATGACGTCAAAATAGCTTGGTATCAATTCGCCAATGCGCTGCCTATCCTCAATACGGTCCGCATACCTCGGCATGTTATAGGTACTGACCCTATGTATGTAGAATTGCATATTTTTACGGATGCTTCAGAGACAGCTTATGGAACTTGCTGTTATGTGCGTACTATTAATACCGACTCCACAGTCTCATGTAAACTGTTAATTTCCAAAAGTAAAGTTGCGCCGTTGAAACCAATTAGCGTTCCGAAACTTGAATTATCTGCAGCTCTGCTAGGTGCGCGACTCTACGAAAAGGTGCGTAAGTCACTTCGTTGCACTTTTCGTAATGTAGTTTTTTGGTGTGACTCAACAATAGTGTTAGGCTGGCTGCGCATGGCTCCTAATATATTGAAAACCTTCGTTCAGAACAGGGTTGCAGAAATTCATGAACTGACAAAAGACCTTCCGTGGTGTCACGTGAGCGGTAAAGATAATCCTGCTGACTTAGTTTCGCGAGGATTACGGCTCGAAGATCTTTCCTCATCTACTCATTGGTGGGAAGGGCCTACGTTCCTTCGTGAATTCAGCTTTGATAGCAGTGCACTAAGTCCAAATCAATGCTTTGCAACTCCAGCTGAAACCTTAGCAGAAGTAAGACCTAAAGCGATGCATTCTTTGGTAGCCGAGATAGAGTTTTCACAGTCATTATTTCCTTTTCATCGATTTTCACAATTAAATCGCATGAGGCGCGCAGCTGCGTACGTACTACGTTTTATAAATAATGTACGCTTTAATGGTAATCGTCAATGTGGTGCTCTGTCTGTAGACGAATTAAAGGGTGCGGACGTTATGTTAGTACGATTTTCGCAAATGGAGTCATACGCGGATGAATACAAAATGATTAAGAAAAATGATGGACTTAAAGGCAAACATAACTTAACTAACTTAAATCTATTTATTGATAATGACAATATTTTACGCATAGGTGGACGTTTAAATAGTTCTTCTGAATTTACGTTCGATAAAAAACATCCGATGTTAATTTCTTCTACTCATTGGTTTTCAGTGTTACTATTTCGTCATGAGCACAAGCAGTTGAAGCATGCAGGGCCGCAAGCGCTGCTATATCACGTGCGTGATTTGTACTGGCCTGTCGGCGGTAGAAATCTTGCTCGGCAAGTGGTGAACAAATGCGTTACATGTAGGCGATTTCGAGGTAAAACCTTAAACCCTATCATGGGTAACTTACCGAAAGAAAGGATTACGCCATCCTTTCCGTTCCAAGTTTGCGGCGTAGATTACGCCGGTCCCGTTATGGTTTTGAATCGCAAAGGTAGAGGCTCAAATTTGACCAAAGGCTATATATCTTTGTTTATTTGTTTTCTGACGAGATGTGTACACCTAGAGCTTGTAAGTGACCTATCGACAGACGCGTATTTGTTGGCTCTAAAAAGGTTCATGTCCCGTCGCGGCAAACCTTCGGAAATATTTTCAGATAATGGTCGAAATTTTGTTGGTCTCATGAACGATTTTACAAAATTTTTAACTAATTGTTCGGCCGAAATTATTGAATATGCCACTAGCCAAGCCATAAAATTCAAATTTATTCCTCCATATGCAAGTCATTTTGGTGGCCTATGGGAGGCGGGAGTAAAGTCGTGTAAGCACCATCTCTTACGATCACTGGGTAACGCGCATTTAACTTTTGAAGGGATGAGTACAGCATTAACACAAATAGAAGCAATCCTTAACTCCCGTCCTCTTAGTCCTATGTCCGCAGATCCGCAAGATTACCTGCCGCTGAGTCCTGCGCATTTTTTGATTGGCCGTCCGCTAACCTCGCCTGCCTGCACCGACTTAACTGAAGTCCCTACACTGCGGCTCAACCAGTACCAAAGAGTAGAGCAAATTAGTCAACACTTCTGGATAAGGTGGGCTAAAGAATATGTTTCAGAAATGCAGACAAGAAGGAAATGGAAGGAGAACAAAGCCGATTTAAAGCCAAATACGCTTGTTGTCATCAAAGAAGATAACTCTATACCCCTAAAATGGAGTCTGGGTCGCGTTATCACCACTGTTCCAGGCAAAGATGGCGTCAGTAGAGTGGCAGATATCCGGACAGCTTCAGGAGTCGTGCGACGCGCATTTTCAAAAATCTGTCCTCTTTTTGACTTTGATGAAGTTCCTTTGGAAGACGGTGCTTCCCGCGTAATCGTGCTAGCTTGCCATTGGATGGAGATGACGCGATGAGCTGCTGACCAATCATAGATGGACCCCCACTCACTAAGAGGACGCTATGACACCCAACTTTTTTACTTCAAAATTACTACTATCCTAACTAGATACTTGCGCATCATTGTTTGTTACTTTCGCTGTATTTCTTAACGACATTATAATCATTCAAGCAAATTCTAACGTTTTAATATCCACTACCACCTTGCTGAAGAAGCTGCCTCAACACAATGTGAAAACATTCTATTTTTATTCTGCAAGAAAACAATGATAATTTCCAAAAAAAAACAGTAAATAAGTCAAGACATTAAATAAGGTACTCCATAGCGACTGGTTATGTACAGTAAATTTACTAGTACTAGTATATTTATTGTAATAAATCTACTTTAAGAAAGAGGCAAAATCATGCCTCAGAAACAAGACAAGGAACCTCTAAAAGCTATCAAAACAAATTCACATACCATCATTTTGCCGATGACTTACTAGCTTGAGGACAGCTTGAGAAGCTCAGCTAAATGCTCAGCGACCTCAGTAGTTTCCCAGCAGGCAGGTCTTATAAATTAATATGGACAAGACAACAATTAGAGACAAATTACTTAGCATGCCGTGCCGGTGCCAGGTCTGTAACGGTGCAGAGGAACAGGCCCAAGAAGCAACAGGTGCCTGGGACTTGCAACCTAGGGAGTAAGGTTAAGGGACCCCTTTATAAAGTCATCAATACTCCTCTTCACTCCTTGAGCCTCCACCCCTGCCTAGCCAAATTTGGTACTAGTGCTGCTTTGGATGCATATTTTAGGATGGAAGTTGTGGTTGTTCTTGACAGCTCAAGGTGTTTTAGTAGGTTATATAGTGTTAGATATCGCTGGTATAACCTTTCCTCCAACTTCTACCACAAATAAATTAACCATATAACCATTTTTGTTTAATTCATTAAATATTGTAATGTCTTAAGTTGTACCCAGACTGGTAGTCTATGGGCTATAACTCAGCTTTTACTTCAGCTTTTGGGGAATTTGTAATATCTTCTCGTCAATTATCCTGCAGAGCTTGTAGACCAAAGTCTCCAACCAGTGTGTGTTGCCAGTGATGACTTATGACAGGTCTTTTAATCTATTATCCTTATGCACAAGCTCAGATTCAGTCGACAAACTATGGAGAAAGCTATGGTGTTTCTTTGCCCAATAAAATCTGGCATTCTATGGGAAAGGCTTCTGGTCATCAGTGGACATCCTCCGGCTGATGATGCCCATCACATGATGACTGATGACTTTATATGAAGGGTTAAAATTAATTGGCATAGAATTCAAACACTATTCGTTCGGTACAATAAGTTTCTCTGACAACACAAAGGACATCACAAAAACATACAAAAAATTGCTATTGGTTACATGACCAGCATCAAATCTGGTGCCCTTGAAGTTTATTTTTAGTATAATAATAATAATGCTTTCTATAGTGAAATTCACAGTTTTGTATATAGCACATTATATAATGTCCCTTATTGCAGTATGCGTGTTGGCATAACCTCATCTAACCCTTTCCATTGCTATCAGTCAAGGGCAACTCTTCCCCAGACAATTCCGCCTATTTGCTGCTATATTAGACGCGTGACGTCATAAGCAATCTTCTCGATCGTGCGCTTTAAGAGTCAGACCTCATGATGCTTCATGTAGAACCGAAACACATTGAAAATAGTACTGGTTAGGCAACTTGTTTATGAAGTCGTGTCGTCTAAACGGAAAAATTAGGTGGGGTTGTCACTAGACATCATTTTATATTTAATAAGTGTGTATCTAACATAGTCAATTATTGTTTTTTTTTCATAACTTTAATGTCTTCATAAAATATTTGTTATTAATAATGGATTTCTGCAAATTAATGCCTGAATCTCCTTTTATTTATTAAAAATCAAATTTTAATCATTGACAGCTAAAATTGAGATTTCCATTATTCACCCATGTACAATCTGATGTTTTTTTGGTCGTGCATATTTATTTTGCAGATAGACAGTATGACTACGAGAACTTCTTGGCGACTCTTCTCATGACCAAAGCTATTCGCTCCCCGGCATTAGTTGTGAGAGCATTCAATGTAGAAATAGCGCGTATACAAGACCAGACCACTGACGTTCAGACCGCTGCGTTTCGAATGCAATTCTGGCAAGACACACTCAAAGATATCTACAAGAGTGACCAAGAACTTCAGAACATACCTGCTAACCCTATTGCACAAGAACTTTTTAAGGTTAATTGTTTATCTTATTTTATGAACCTTAGATACTTTAAAATTAATACGTTAATACGCTAATTTATTTCCAAACGGAAACGACTTAGGGGCCTTCAAGAAGAGAGCATATTCCCTCCTCAAAGGCTGGCAAAGCATCCTCGATACCTCTGGTGTTGCGGATGTTCGTGGGCGACGGTGATCACTTACCACCAGGTGAGCTGGCTACTCGGGTGCCTTCGAACCCAATAAAAAAAAACAACACCAAATTTGTCATTATTAACAGTACTACACATTATTTGACAGTTATCTTTCCTGTCTGTGTAGCACATGAATTAATTTTAGACACAAAAACAAGATATCAATGCTTTGTGGTGAGCAATGTATGCATAGCTCTGTCCTGCTACTGGATCGTTGTATTTTACAATACAACTGTTCATTAAATATATATAATTTTAGGCCTAGACCAAAAAAGTCTAACCTTTGTAGTACTTACTCCTATCATTTAAATACATAGTTATGTATACATAAAATATAGCTTTTATCATATCTAAGTTGGTCCATTTCCATTTCAGATATGCTGCTGCTATTCCCTTCCTCGCAGATATTTAGAAAGACTAGTTGGTGCAAGGAATACTCTTCTTAAAACAAAGTACTTCCGCAGCTTAGAAGATATTGAGATATATGCTGAAGAAACTGTGTCCTCAATTTATTACTTGATTTTGGCTGTGGCAGGGGTCACAAACGTACATGCAGATCATGCTGCTTCACATATAGGGAAGGCGCAAGGCATTACTAATATATTGAGGTATGTGTTTGAGCTAATTGCTTTGTCGTTAGAATGATGAATGTGTTGCAATGAATCTCGCCAAGGGTTCGTTTCTGTGGTCGGACTAAGGATGTTGGGTTTTCAGACACAGAAACTCACAGTAGCAGTCCAGAATCTAGAACTGTTAGCTCTCTACCAGTTTACCAAGCGTAAACAAAAAGCAACATACATGTATGTTGTTTTTTTCATTATTTACAATTTTATTGTATATATTATGTGATTTCACATTATATTATCAGTCTTTTTCTATATATGATTTCAAGCACTTGCTTGCTTAATAAATGTCATATATTAGAAGTTTACGATAGGAAAAAATATAGTCATGTGCGGGATTCGAACCCGCGCCATCCACCCCTATAGCCGGGGTGACTGATTACTCTAATTTTCCTCTCATTCTGTAATTATCGTATGGGGATGGAGCGACACCTATATTTCAACTTATGTTGTACTACGGCTAAATGGCGCGGGCTTGAATCCCGCACATGACTATAATTTTTCTATGAAAAGAACCAATAGCCCAATTTGAAATTAATTATGATTAATGGTGTAGACTTATTAATTTCTTGGTAAAAATGTATAAATTCTTGTGGATTACTCCTCTCTCTCCTAATATCATAAATACCTAATATCCTTATACCATTTTGCAGGTCAGTTCAAGTATCAAGTCAGCACAAAGCAGTCATGCTTCCTATGGACATTTTAATGAAGTATCAAATAAGTCAAGAAAGTGTTCTGAGGGGTGTCGACAGTGAAAATATGAGAAATGTTACATTTGAAGTGGCTTCCAGAGCAAACAGCCATTTAGAAAAGGTAAGACAAAGGCTGTAGTTATATAGATCTTAATTGGCCACATCTATGTTAGCATTGCACACCTAATAGTGAGTAGCCACAACTTTTTTTTTTTGGTGTGGTTAAAATGCATTTACGTATCCCGCCCGCTAAAGAGCAGTTGTATGATGTGGGGCTAAGGGTCAATAAGAACCCCACTAATGACTAAAAACCCCATGGTGTTCCTCGTCCTTGATTGGAGGTGGAGGCGCGGAATCGCTCACGCATTGAACCGCAGCCCCTACCAATGTCTCGGCCTGCCAAAGCAGGCCCAACTACCGTGGAAACTTCCCCTCTCCTCTCCTACCTCGTGGGATGCCCCGGAACACAGGGGGGCATCGAAACCTCGTGAAAACCTAACCCTGATGGGGGGCGCCAGCTGTCCCCATTACCAATACCCCAAGTCCTCAGAGCGGTGACGGAATGTGTGCCCGGTTGGCTCGCCTCCGTGTCCGCGCACTACGGATCGGAAGAGAGTGGAAATTTCTCTATCACTCCAGCTCCTCTGCCTCCCTCTGCGAAACGATAGCTTCGAAACGATGTCTCGTCACCGATCGATCTTAACGATGACGGCTGGCAAGGAGATGTCAAACCCCTCAATCGCTACCAGGGCTCGCCGCGGTCCCGCTACTCGTAGCAACAAAACGCAAACACTCATTTTTAACATGGAGATTTCAGATTCTAACGGCTACATGATATATTTCACATATCATATTCACAGAAAAAGTAATAATTTTTAGTGTCGATGCTAAAAATGGGCAGGATATAGAAGCGTTAGTATTTTTGTATAGCGCCGAACACACCTATCTCTCACGAATAAGATTCACAGTAACAAACGCTACAAAACTAAAAAAAGTTCTATATAGTATAATGTATCTACTCTTTATAAAGAACTTATACTGAAAACACAAGTTCATAATGTCAAAACAGTATATTTTTCTCTTTCGGGTTTTTGCGGTGCTAGACCCGACCATAGCTCTTAGCCGATTTTCACTTCCTAATACTTGTCCTGAGTTTTTGACAGGTATGTGATGGGAGTGATCGAATGTTATCAGGGTGAATCTACCTTTATGTAATGGCAACAGGCTATCGAGAACGGTAGCTGGAACACACTATTAGATAAGAACAAGGTGATAAAACTGTCTACTTGAGGATTATCACTAGATACACAAAAGATACTCGGTTCCTAGATAGCAAAACGCTCCACCTTGCTTTTAAAATTAAGCACGCGGCAGGTTGCCTATGAACCACGGTCTGCACAACAGTCAACATATGGTATGTTCCATTAGTCGCTAAGAACGTTATTTTCAATAATTTTGATCACATTTGCGTCTATGGTTGTGATCACGTGATCGTTTGTAACTGTCATCCCCGTTCCATTTTTGGATAAGAACGCTAAAAATGCCACTAAAATTTGCCACTTCTGTCACTTTTGACATTAGATGTAGCGTTAAGGCGAAAATAACGCCAAGACCCATGTGGAAAACTTTTTGGGAGTGTGATCGTTTTTAGCGAATCTCACGCTAATGGTACGCACCCTTATACTACTACTTAGTATTCAATTACTTCATATGTGAATAATGTTTATTTCCTTCCAGGCAAGGAAAATCACCGTTCCCAAGATTGCCAGCCAAATATTTCTACCAGCTATTGCAGTTAATGCCTATCTGAATAAATTGCAAAAATGTAATTTCAACTTATTTCACAAATCATTACATTTAGGCAATCCAACATTACCTCTAAGTTTATACTACAATAGAGTTTTGAATAGATTTTAAATTCATAAAGTGCCAGTGATGTTATTTTGTTGTTATTTAATTTGTAGTTTTAGTGAATAAAAGTTATTTCTATTTATTTTATGATTGTTTCATTAGCAACATGGTTATTGCAACTGTTTAGGGTTCCATCGAAGAAACGGAAACCCTATTTGAATCTTGTTACGTTTGCAATAACGCCTGCTCTGTAGATTACATTACCCTATTACTGAGCTTTTATTTTGACAAAATGCTTTTATGCATACTTTAACGCCGGGCTACTGTTGGACTAAGATTCAATAAGGACCTCACTACAGACTAAAAACACCACGGTGTTCCATGTGCCCGGTTCACCTCCGTGTCCGCGCACTATGGATCGGAAGAGAGTGAACATTTCTATATCTCTTCCGCCCCTGTCTGCGAAACAATAGCTTCGCAGAACGAAGCCACCGCCCCCCACGTCTCGTCACCGACCATCTTAACGATGACGGCCAGCAAGGAGAGATCAGACCCCACAACCACGGTGCCGCTCTTAGGCACAGTGCGTGCTGGGCGGTGTCTTCCACGCAGCCGCACTGGAAGGTTCTTGATGCCTTGAACAAAGTGGGGCATAAGCAATCACATTATACTATGAAAATTTATAGGTAAGGTATGAACCTATTTTTACTTATGACGTTTTTTTTATAAATAGGTACTACTGTATACTTACCTTAAACAAAAATTTACACTTTTTTATGGTACCTACTGTAACGGTACACGCACAGGGCCCACCCGATAAGCGGTGACCTCTGCATTTAGCAGATGCATTTCGTCATAAGTGACGATCTACACTGCGCCCATCACCTTGAGACATACAGTTAAGTCTCATGAGTCTGTAATTTCATAATTACTTCCTGGCTCTCAAGGACTACTGCCGGACTACACTGTTAGGTTCTTGGCCGCAGATTTTCTACTCGAGGGTGGAAGCTACGCACCCCGGCGAACATTCGCAGAATGCTCTTCCATGCGGGGAAGCTCAAGCCGACGGTGGGGATCGAACATAAACCTGCGGCACGGCAGTCCATAGCTACTATCGCTCGGATATCATTACTTAAAAATTGGTTTGTGCGGGTCCGACTCGCACTCGGCCGGCTTTGTTAAGTGTCTGCTACCTGAGCCTTTCTATAATAGAAGTTACACATGTACCTAATAGACGCATTTTAAGTTATTTTTTTTATTTTCAATAAGCTATCGTGTCAGTTGAGCTTCACTTGGCCTCGCAGGCTTGCTCCACTCAGGATCTCCATAGCAAGCTTCTGGCTCCGCATTTTTTATATATAGGTACCCTCTAGGGGTAGGGACCATAAGACCAGGTGGAATTGGTGTGCTCTGTCGGGTCTGTGACTCACTTTGAACCTAACCCAATCAACTACACTAATAACATAGGTTTTAGCCATTAGACGTACATTATCTACCTACTAAACCTGAGCAGGGGTCGCAACTTCCCTTTCACAGGGGGGCTCTACCCTTACCCCGCACCACCGTCACCCCTAAAATCGATGTCTGACAATAGTGAGGTTATATATTTTATCTCAGAAAGGGGGGGGGGGGTCACAACTTCCCCTTCACAGGGGGGGGGGTTCTAGAAGGGTGGGTTTTCATCCATTCAAAGTTCAATTAGCTCAAGAGCTAAAACCCAACGACCACTGACAGCGCCGTGTATTCGCTGATTGGGCTTAGAGCATTTGGCGGCTGACCCTGCTTCCGGAAAAAAAATCATCTTCAGAGAGAGGCTCCTTTCTGGTTAAGTGGATTTGTTAACAAACAAAATTGCCGGATTTGGAGCGACGAAAATCCTCAGGAGATTTATTTTGAAGCGCTCGTAGCGAAGTTTACTTAGCTGTTCTCAACCGATCAGCAAAGTTAAGCAACGTCGCGCGCGGTCATGAGTTGGATGGGTGACCGCTAGTGACATTACTACTGAGCGTTTCCGTGCTTCGGAGGGCACGTTAAGCCGTCGGTCCCGGTTGTTGTCTTAGGATGGCAGTCGTTATAGCATGGTGGTAGGGCATTTTGCGAATGCCCGCCTGGCTAGCTACCACCCTCAAGTAGAAAATCTGTCGCCAAGCACCTAACGGTGTGTTCCGGCAGCTGTCCTTGAGAGCCAGTACTTCTAGGTTAGCCTGAACAACATCTTCGACCACATCATCACTTACCATCAGGTGAGATAGTGGTCAAAGGCTAACCTATCAGGCATAAAAAAAAAAAAAAAAAAAAAATCAGGTGCCTCTACACTCTGAAAAAGTCACTGTTTGTTTACTTATTTCTTCGAAGATGCGCAAGGAGCCGCGCTCACTGTCAACTGCGGCCGACATCGGACGATGATAAAAAAAAAATAAGGCTTAGGTTCGATGGTACGGATCTCAAAAACATGAGGTTCCAACAGGACGGCGCCACTTGCCATACAGCACGAGAAAAAATAAATTTGGATTAAATTGTATGAGAAATTCGAAGGCTTCGTCATCTCGCGTGGTGGCGAAATCAACTGGCCAACAAGATCTTGTGACAACACCGCTCGACTACTTTCTGTGGGGTTACGTGAAGTCTCTAGTCTATGCAGACAAACCACAGACAATTGCCGCCCTGAAGGCCAACATAACTTGTGCTTTCGTGAAATTGAGCCCCATTTATGCAAAAATGTCATCCAAAATTGGTCCACCAGGATACACCACCTACAGCGGAGTCGCGGCGGCCATTTAATTATATTCCATATATAATGTCAGCGAATATCCTTTAAAATAAAATAAAAATTGTTGCAATATCACTTTAACAGGTTTTTTATTTAATTTTTAAGTTCGAGAGCTCTTAATGAAAAACCCTGTACGAAAAAAATATTTTTCGTAAAGGTCTTTTTTTTGTTCCTAGTTTCGTCACTACATTTTAAATCATATTCAATATTTGTTGGTTAAATGTAGGACATACAATACATGAAACATAAAACAAAATATATTTGTACTGTACTCAATCAGCTTTAACCCCTTTTACAAAGACACCCTACATGCTAAGGTGCCCAAGACATACTTTCTCCAGCTACCTTCTCATGTAGGTATTGGATCCACTCAAGTTTAGTATTCTGATTTGGGATAACAAAATACCAGGTTTCTAACTGATTCCGTTTACAAGCTGGAGACCCATAACGTAACGACGACAGACGGCCAGACAGCAGTAGGGTTCCGTTTTGCTCTTTCGGTACAGTAAAAAAAACCTGTGTGGCCCGATCTCATGTTAAAAATCCCGAATTGAATAAAAAAAAAGTAACTTATGTATCATTAAAAATAGTTTTTAGAAATTATGTGGCTAAAGCATTAAGGACTAAACTTTATGTTATTAATAAAACAACCTTTTATATAAATAATTGCACTGTTTACTTTCAAGCTTATTCATGCAAATAAATAGTTCATAACAATACGAGATTCAAGCAACTGTTTGGCAACTTGAGTACCTTAATTTTAGCTGCTAATACTACAATAACATATTATTAATCTCAATAGTTTCTCTTCCCTTGATGTACCCAATAACGCCTGGGAATTTAATCATATCAAATGATTCTATTATGTCCATAGTTCCACAGAGCTAATGTCACTAGGTTAAGCGATCATCTACCTATTATAGTTCCACAAATTAGATGTATCCATGTACTTACAGTGATAGTCTTAATAAATAATATTCCAAAATTCCTGATAATATCAAAAATAGAACTGCATATTATACTTACAGCAATTCCTTTCACAACTTTGGTAAAGAAATTCAACAAGAATCTTTGGTTAATATATTCAAATTTCATACTAATTTGAAGCAGTGCTTAATATTAATTTTTTGCTTGAATAAAACTTAATACTTTATTATAATATGACTTTACTGTACATATCTAGCTAACAAAGCAGTTTTGACTTAGTGTGTGTGCAGAATACCAATACAAACAGGAGGAAAAATAAGTACTAAACCCTGTCAAATACAGCTGCCTCAAATTGTTTTACTGATATGTAAATAAATGATGTAAATCAACAAAGTAATATCGTAAATATTTAAATCATTGCATTAGTGCAAACACAGCCGATTAGTTTTATATAACTCTAATTTTGGAATGTAAAATTTCACAAAGTTAAGAGATACTTAAGCCTACGTAAAAAAGCTAATTTAAGTACTATGGTATCCATCACAATGAGCTTGCTGCACAATAAGAAGCTGCAAAACGAAGAAATAAGTGGAATGCATTTCATTCGGAGGGTGTTAAGTCTTTTTCTGGCTCTCCTTCAAACAACAGCTGTTGGAGGAGATCATAAATTGGTTCAAATGCTTTCCTACAAGCTGCATTAGTTGGGATTAGGTAGTCATGCATGTCATGGTGGCTAATAGTGCCATCATTTTGTATAAACCCTTTATCTATAGAAACCATTTCTACTTTTTTCATACATGCAGCCTTTTCTTTTAATAACTGGTTTATTTTTGTATTTTTTTCCCTTAATGTGTTAGGATGTTGGCCTCGAGGAAGAAGACTCTGGAATTATAACATAAAAGTGTTAACCAAAATGACAACATATATATTTTTTCTTGAAAAATATAAGAAGGTATAATATAAACAAGTAAAGTCAGTCATTTATTCAATTTAGGCATCTACAACCCTCTAATGAAGGTCAATTACAAATTTTAATATTGAAATATACTACATTGTACTGCAAAATTTAGCAATAAAATGTTTAGAACCACTGCAAGATGAAAGGGCAAAAAACTCTGAGCCTTTCTTTTTAAAAATTATTTATCTATATTATAAACTTATTAGTACAATATTTGTTTAAATTATGTAGGTGACGACAATAGCTTGGAAGAGACAGAATTGTCCAAGGATTTTTGGTGTTTATGTAATCACAAACTGTGTAGCAGGATTTCTTAATCAAAATGTTTTTCACATGCAACTTGAAATTTCCTTCTGTGAGTGTTATAATATCATTGGGAACTTTATTATAAAACTACACACAATTACATGCCATTCTAAAACCTGGCACCACTATTTTATCTTTATTCATTTTATAATTAAAATAATATACTCACAGGCAACACTATGTATGCAGTTGGATGTTTTTCCCGAATAGTCCTTACTATTTCTAAGATGCCTTCTGATACTTGCTCCGGTGTGTGATCAACATTATTTGTACCTACATGCACAACTATCACCTGAAACAGTACATTGCAATTTCAAACAACATCAACCTCTCACATTATCAGTGTTTGGGCAAGTCTCCTTTCTGATAGAATTTGGGGACATAAAGTAAGCCCAGTATGAATGGCAAGGCATTAATAATTTGTTTGGTCTTATAGTAAGATCTATATTATAATAAAATGATTATGTATTTAAGTTTTAACTCTTGTGCAACCTTACCTTCAAAGTGATTGTTTTTTTTTTAAGTTTGATAGTTTAGCTTTTAACCACTATCTCACCTGAAGGTAAGTGATGATGCAGTCAAAGATGTTTTTTAGGCTAACCTAGAATTACTAGCTCTCAAGAACAACTGCCAGAACACATCATTTGGTGCTTGGTGACAGATTTTCTACTTAAGGGTGGTAGCTAGCCAGGTGGGCATTCGCAAAATGCCCTACCACCATGTAAAGTATATTGTATTATATACATTAAGTATGTATAATTGTATTATCATGAGATCATTGCTGCCCACATTTACGCTTATCTGCTTGGTTCGCTGGTGTGATAAAGTAAAAAAACATACTTCCATAATGACAAAACAGAAATTTCTTGAACTCATTTATGGCCCGCTATATGCACATCAATTATATTAGATAACATATAGAACATTTCTAATCAAACATTGTGGTCAGACAGATATAGCAAACATGAACTATGAAAATCATTGGTTTTAACATTGTTGTCATTGTGCATTGTATGTAAAATGCACATGGATTAATATTATCATACTGCTACAATACTGCCTGGTGCCTAGTGATAAATATATCACCCTCTAGAACTCTTAATTTTATAAATCTTGAATGATTTTGAAACAATGATCAGTTTTGACCTCATAGGTCCAGTTTTTCTCAGACTTTATACTGTTATATCACATGTACCAGAATTCAGGCATTTATAAAAGAAATTTAATTGTTATCATTATCTATTATGCACATAGATTAAACAGTTCCACTAGCTACTAAAACAGCATAAAAGGAGTTGATAGTATCAAATATTTTTTGTTTTCTTTCCCTCAGCATCCTGTTTGCTGCAGTCCAACCAACACTGGAAAATAACTATATGTTTGAAGAATCATACTTTTGGATCCACATGATCAAGTTCCCCATTCTTGATACGCCAGAGAACATTCTGAGTTTGATCTTTATGAATGCTAAAATTGAGGCAGTGAAGAGGAGCAAACCACTGATTCCAGACTTCGGTGTGTTCCAAAGCTTGCAAAATAGAATCCCCTATAAATATAACATCAGCATCTTTTCCTTTAGCATCCGACAGGAATCGGTTGTGCTGAAAAGAATTGCAATAATTTACTATACAATAATTCAATGGTAGCTTGAAAGAGTACACTCAACTCAGTTAAGGGCCGTAGGGTTAGCGAAAATATATTAACCCCTTGAAACGTAGACAATTAGTTCATATCCTTCAAAAACTTACAATGCTGTTCCATCTATCATCGCCTTCGGTGTCCTGTTGAGGCGAAGCGGCTGAGCACGGATTCATTGCTCACTTTAAAATTATAGTGTAGTGGCAACAAATTATTTACATTAAAATGCTACGTGATTAAAATTATAAATTAGAAAAATACCGATTATACCGATTGGCAGCTGGGTAATTTGTAGCATAGATCACTCATCACCATATTCCGTTTATAAAAAAGTTCTCTATGCTCATCACATAGAATATATATGGGGTGCGTACCATTTGGAGTTAAATTCGCCAAAAACGCTACATAACACTCCCAATAAGAGTTGTTCCACATGGGTCTTGGCATTATTTTCGCCATAAACGCTATGAAGCTACTGGAACAGTTTAATCTAATGTCAAAAGTGAGAATAGTGGCATTCTTAGCGTTCCTATCCTAAATGGAACAGGGAAGAACAGTTACAAACGATCACAGTGATCACAACCATAGACGCAAATGTGGTCAAAATTGACGAAAATAACGAAATAAGCGTCAATGGAGTACGCCCTAAAACATGACACTGGCAAATGCAAAATATGTGCGAGACCATATCCCGACTTATGGAGAAAAAAACAAAAAAAAAAAAAACATAACCTGTGAAAATAACTTTGTATTCAAAATCTTCAAATGGATATAAAAATTGGTAAAGTTTAAATTAAACCCTCGTAATGGAAGATTATTTGAATGAATTGAGTATGATCGAAAATAGACATCGCAAGGAAAAGAAGGAACTACAGGCAAAAGTACAGGCTATGAAAAAAGCGGCGAAAAATGATAAAACAAAAAAGAAGGAGCTTACTGTTGAAATTGTTCGGTTAGAAACTGAGCTAGATATGAAACACAAGGAAGAAATCGAGGTTTACCACCAAGATTGTGGTGAGGTAGAACCAGACCCTGACCCTGATGTGATGGATACAAAATTATCTAAAGCTCAGAAAAGAAGAGACAAGAAATCCCAACAAGAAAAAGAAAGGGAAGAACAAATTAAAATACAAGAAAAGGAAAACCTTAACGGTCCCAGAAACATGGAGATGCAAGCTATAGCAGATAAACTGAAACCTAAAAAGCTGAAGATTTTTGCTATACCTTCAGATGGGGATTGCTTGTACAAAGCTGTATCCCACCAGCTTGCAGCAAAGCGACAAATGGAAATATCTGTAATTGAGCTTAGAACTAAAGTTGCCACATACATTAAAGACAATAAAGAAGATTTCTTTCCATTTATGTGCCATCCAGAGAGTTGTGATATGCTTACAGATTCAGAATTTGAAGAATATTGTAATAAAATAAAAGACACTAAGGTGTGGGGAGGACAGCTAGAAATAAGAGCTTTGTCTAATTCTTTGAAATGTCCAATAACTGTAATACAAGCCACTGGCCCCGAGACTATTGAACAGGGTTCAGAGTATGAAGGCCCACCGCTAATTATAACATATCATAGGCATATGTTTAGTTTAGGAGAGCATTATAACTCTACATGCAATGATGAAGGGGATGAGGGAAATATTGTGTACCTTGTGTAAACTCATTTAACATCCACAGGTCATCATTATAAGTAGTGTAATAATTTATTTATATTTGCATTTATTGGCAATTAACTATATAATCAGCTTAAAAAGCATCCCAATGTACCACTATTATTTATTTATTCATAAGATCACCTACACAGTGTACACCAATACATTGAAATCAAAATAAACATTATAAAAGTTAGTCAAGTGTATATAAGTATAATAATTATAGGTGAACTCAGACTTATCAAAATAAATTAGTGTTTTCTTAACCCATTGGCTTCGGCGATAATGATAACAATAGAATTTCATTAATAACTTGGCCATGCCAACTTATTAAAATAAAATACAATAAGCCTTCTTGCTTTGCATTTGTCTCAGTTCTCATATATTTAATCCTAGACCATACCCATAGTGAATAATAGTCATTTTTTTTTTGTTGAAATGATGTATAACGTCATCAAAAGAATTCAGAACAAGCAAAACAATGACTTAATATAATTGCGTCTGCATCACCAAATTTAGTACTGATATTTGCCAATGCATCTACAAATAAGTGTTGGAGGTATTTATTAAGTTAAAAGGAAGGTGTCTTTCTTTCCTGAAAACAAAAATAACGCACTATGTGTTATGTTTTGCACATATTTTGTAGGAGTAATGGCTCAGTGGCATTGGCTATGGACTGCCGCGCAGCAGGTCCATGTTTCGAATCCCGCCACCGGCTTGAGCTTCTCAGCATGGTGGAAGAGCATTTTGCAAATGCCCGCCTGGCTAGTGACCACCCTTAAGTAGAAAATCTGTCGCCAAGCACCTAACGGTGTGTTCCGGCAGCTATAATTGTGGGCCAGTAATTCTAGGTTAAGCCTGTTAACACCTTCGACCACATCGTCACTTACTATCAGGTGAGATATTGGTCAAAGGCTGTACTATCATTATGTAAAAAATGGGATTTTTGAAAAACAAACTGTGGATAGTCTCATAATAAGATTAAATTTAAATAAAATATAAATGTTTCAAACATGTAAAAGTCTGATAAATTATTATTTAATCTATTATATTTTTATTTACTACGGGTACAGCTGTACATAAGGGACCTATTAAGCCATAGAAGTCACAGAGGCCCCACCAGAAAGTTTTGTATGAGATACTATATTGGCAAACCTAGTTGAATAAGTCTTCATTTCATTTTGATGGAAAACTACTTATTTCTGGGAAATTGAAATAGTTATCTTCGTTTTACTTTGCGGAGCTTTAACATAACATATTAATAAAGTAAATGTTGAGGTGTTATAAAACAGTATTTCAATTCCAAAAAATTATTGTGAACACATTTATTCCTTTTTAGTATCCCAATAGTCGTTGAGTAGGTAATTGGAATGGTTTTTAGGCCATAGATATTGAAGTTAACATTAACATTTTCATATTATAATGACAGGATGTACCTGTTGTGCCCCGATTTTTCGGCCCTCCATCCTCCCCCCAGTGGGGAACAAAGGGATTTTCTTGTCAGTACCATTGACATCATCAATAATATTCAAAAAAACTCTTAATAAAGTTTCTTCCAGTATAGTAATTATAGAAAATAAAGAAAAATACTAATATTGTTGGTACCCTGGGATATCGAAGTACCCAAATGCAGTGACACATCATACACTAGTTGGGTGTGCGGCCGCTTGACGATGGGCTCCATTCCAGGATGTCTCCATTCCTCCGCGCAATACCTGGACGCGCGGCGCTATCGATTCTGTAGTAAGCAACTTCGGTCTATCACCAAATTTTTTCTATTTCTGGGTTCTGTTCTAGGCTTACCATAAAGAAATCAATAGGTATGTAATTTGTTTATTCGTTCCTAGTCAAAAATACCCTAATGTCTGTCTGTTGCCCTCTATGTCCTATGACAGGTCAACAGATACCATAGCCTAACTAATAGCAGGCCTGGCGCACCCCGCATTTTAGGTAGGTACTTCTCGCTTGTTTCGTGTTCGTATTTGTTCGTTGTATGTTTACGTACCTAGTATCACAGAATAAAAAGGCTAGTATCTAGTAGGTAGGTTGAAATGAGGGCAAGATCGTCCTGCATTGCTTTTGGCTGCATTAATAACAACAAAATCCGAATCTCACTTTTTTCTCACTTCCGAAGGAGATCGAAAGGTAAGGAAATGTACGCCTAATGTTAAATTTCCCGTTTCTAATGTGTTTTAATGGGGACAAACAAGCACCTAACGGTGTGCCGGCTGCTGTCCTTGAGAGGCAGTAAGTAATTCTAGGTTAGCCTGAACCACATTCTCGACCACATCTTCACTTACCATCTAAAGAACATTTTAATTCCTTCATTTCTTATAGTGCAACAATACACTAGAAGACATACATTAGAGCTCCCGTAGCGCAGCTTGCTTAGTCATTCTTGATCTATCATCAACTATCCGCTGCAGTCATGACATGGATATAAGCACTTCCGTGCTTCGGAGGAAACGTTAAGTTGTCGGTCCTGGTTTGTGTCTTAGGATGGCAGTCATTATGGTATGGTGGTAGGGCATGCTATAATGACTGGCTAGTTACCATGAAATAGAAAATCATCGCCAAGCACCTAACGGTGTGTTACGGAAGATGTCCTAGAGAGCCAGCAATTCTAGGTTAGCCTTAAGAAGATCTTCGACCAATTCATCACTTACCATCAGGTGAGATAGTGGACAAAGTCTAGCCTTCTTAAAACCTGTAGTGTTATATTTTGATACTGCTTACCTCCTTAACATTTTATTTATTTATACACTTAAACTATACAACATAATATATTAACTTATAATAATGAGCGAATCCATGATTACCTATATTTTATGCCATGATATGATACTTTTTTATGTTATTGTGACGGAACAAGCCACCTGATGTTAAGTAGACTACATCAGGTGGGCTCTGCCGATAACAGATACATTTCGTCAACGACGAATTGCACTGTGCCCGTCACACTGAGACGGAGCACACTGTTAGGAGCTTGGCGACAGATTTTCTACTAGAGGGTGGTCGCTAGCCAGGCGGGCATTCGCAAAATGCCCTTCCACCATGCGGTGAAGGTCAAGCCCGTGGCAGGATTCGAACGATGTACCTGCTGCACGGCAGTCCATAGCCAATGCCACTGAGCCATCACTGCTTCAACATGCATGTATATATTATATCTTGTAGGCGCATGTATACAGCTTTCCTTTATGGAATATTGATAAGTAACTGTTACAGTGGGTATTATTCACGATTGATAGTTTCATATACAATAAGAGAAGGTACATACACTTGTTGGTATATAATAATAGGTAAAGTTTAGGTACTATTGAAAATAGGATTACAAAGATTATATGTTTTGCGAATGTAATATTTTGAGAAAAAAGGTATACATGTTACGTCTTATAATATCTAAATTAAATTTAAAGAATTTCAATGAATCATTGAAAATGTTAAGATCACTAAAGGCAACACGTTCAGCTGCGTCGCGATGACGTCCCAAGTGGCAATCGATTATTTTAAATCGGTTTTTAGGGTTCCGTAGTCCTGACAAGGAACCCTTATAGTTTCGTCATGTCCATCTGTCTCTCCGTCTGTCCGAGGTTTTGCTAAGAGACCGTTTGTACTAGAAAGCTGAAATTTTGTAAGGGTATATATGTAAACTTATTTAAGTTTTTTGTGAGTACTATAATGGTACGTATACTATAATGGTACCTGGGGGCCAACTCTCACCTCTCATAGTAATAATAATTTAATCTTACAGCTAAATTTTATACCTCCACGCCAATTAAGCAATCTTACAAACAGTAATAGAATCGCTCGTCGTTTTGATGACGTCACAAGAAATTGATCACTCTTTTCGCGAACTCTGACGTACTAACTATTACTGTTCCAGTGGCAAATCCGTCATCCATTTTTAAAAAGTTACTTTCTAGCAGCGGATTTAAACTTGATTTTGGGATATTTACGGTAAAAATACGTTTAATTAATGTGTAAATTACGTGCTTTTCATTTCTATTATTCATTAAAATAAATGCAGCAAAATTATTTGAAGAGTGAAACTAAAAAAAATACAGACAGCTGTTGGGCAGCATACAGTAAAATGTCGTAAAAATATGGTAAATCCGTTCCATAACATCGTAGTTCGGAACAGTGCGAGCGGGATAATGGTATATTATAAACATCTTGTATCTCGCTTGCACATCCGTGATACGTATTTCATTCGTTTTTTAAGTAGGATACAGTATATTACTTTTCTCTATGAGTAGGATCAAACCAATATTGCTTTATGCGGTTGTGGGTCGGTGATAGTTTGTGTCTACGAATGATTATTTTAAGCATGAAACAAAACGCTCCTTTTTATGATGGTTTCATAAAAGGTGGGAGATGGCGCCCTGGAACGCCATCGCGGACAAAGCTGTTCGCGTTGATTTGGGCGTAGCTTTAGATTAGCGTTATAGTTAGGTATGACATATTTGTTGTGTTGTGACTAATAGCTTTGACATAATTAAGAGCAGTGGGATATGTATGGTCTTTGATAGTGGTAGGACTGGTAGGGAACCTTCAAAATGATATCGGCTAAAGTATATGAACAGTAAATACATACACAGATAACTAAATTGTGAAGAAAACACATAGAGGGGTCACATATTTTACATACTAACACCCAACAATTGCATTTATTAAAAATTTAGTCTTGTCTAATATTAGACTTCTGTGCGAACAGGCCCTGGATCTTGTAAATGTATGTTAGATGTTTTATGTGTGAAAATGTATTGCAAACAAGATAAAATTCAACTTACAACAACACCACGCTAACATACTCAAAAGTAAACAATTTTAGACGCATGTTGAATTTTATAGTACCACCAACTTAACTGTGCAGTTTTCGAGGGCGCTACTGGTCATGGAAATCAACTACAGACTGTCACAATTTGAGGGAAAGTTTTAGTTCTTTTTTCTGCCACCTGAACAGATAAGTTGGTGGGTCTATATTGTGTTTCTTCTAATGAAATCAAGTTGTTTTGCCGATTTTTTTACAATAAAAGTCAAAGTGTAGGTATGGTGCAAGATAATTTACCAACAATGATCACCTTAAACCCCATATCTCATTTACCTCTCGAAGAAAATTTCTACTCGACGCGACGTCGTGTTTAAATGAAACGCTTCTTTATAAGCGTCTCTTTATTTTATATAATGAGTAACACTTTGGAACATTTTAGTGTATACGATTGATGCCCATGACTATTGATTATTATTGTTATTGATATCATCCAGTAAAAAAATGCGTCAAGTTAATTTTCCACTGATTTTATAATTGTAAGTTCGTCTGCAAATTGTAATATTGAATAAGTATTATTGGACCAAGATAGCAACCCTGTGGTACTCCAGAGAGGTACAGTAAGGTAGATTCTGGATTCATTTCAGTTTATGTATTAACGTTCATATACATATAAACTATGAAGCTACTTGTTTTCAAAATCAAATCGATCGTTACCATCACCCAACTTTAAAAAATCCTAGACAACCTATATTTTATTCGGTCAATAGTTTTTATTTTAATATATTTCAACGTGGTATGTACCTACCTGCGTATTTTAGATGTCCGTGTTTCTTAAACTTTTCATTGTGACTGTACAGTGTATAATCCGAAGGAATAAAAAACCTATAATATATAGGAAAATAATATACGTATTATATAGGGCTTTTATCATACAAAGTAATGGTAGTATTTTTCTCGAAGATATCTTGTCTGGAAGCATGTTTTTTTGGCACTAATAAGGTTTTACCGAGCACAAACTAGTATGAATTTTAAGCTGTAGATACATACAGCCGTTTTCTAGTATCACGTAGCACCGCTGGGGTTAAGTCATCCCAGCGCTACGCCTTTTCTTTTTAAAAAACGAGCAAAACTATTGGGTCTAGACGGATGATTTGTGGCATTAATGGCACCAATTGAGGTCTAAAGATCTGGTAAATTTGAAGAAAATTGGTCGATGCGTTTTGTCGTTAAAGATTCTCCATGCTGAAACACACACAGCGGACCTCAGTTAGGTATTGATGATTTTCTCAAAAACCAGAGACGATTGCTTTGGTTTAATTTTAATTTAAGTAATTTTTGGAGCACTAGAGTTTGGCCAAGTTACGTGTAATTCCTGTACGGTGGGTTCAGCTCGCTGTATTGTCCACGCTGAACGAAACGTCACCCTGGCGGTGCCTCCTTTTTATTGAAATATCGCGTAAACTATATGGAGGCACAAATTATAGTTTTTGAGCACTAATAGAGCACCAACTTTTTGGAAATTCTGAACCAAATCGGATTTTTTTTTTATTTTTTTTTTTTATTTTATTGTGACGGAACAAGCCCGAGGCCCACCTGATGTTAAGTGGACTAACCTCTGTCTATAACAGACGCATTTCGTCAACGACGAATTGCACTGTGCCCGTCACACTGAGACGTCCAGTTGTGAGGTCTCATTAGCCTGTAATTTTTCTGGCTCTCAAGGACTGCTGCCGGAACACACTGTTAGGTGCTTGGCGACAGATTTTCTACTTGAGGGTGGTCGCTAGCCAGGCGGGCATTCACAAAATGCCCTTCCACCATGCGGTGAAGCTCAGGCTCTGGGCGGGATTCGAACCATGGACCTGCTGCACGGCAGTCCATAGCCAATGCCACTGAGCCATCACTGCAAAAAATATGGTGGTACCGTCCTGGTGACGGACATATATTTGTCACTTTAAACGCGAGATTAAAATATCTCGCTAGATATAAACTCGCGCCGCCGCTCTGGAAAATTGTAGAACAACTGCTGTTTAAAATTTTTTTTTGTCAATGTCGCTACTGGCATGATTTTTTTATTTTACTCAATAGTTGAAGGACTGAATTAGAGTTTAATATCAATAAAATTATACATATTACCTATGTGAAATTAATTTTTTACAACACCACAAACTTTATAGTTCTTACGGACGTCGCATGTTAAGCCCGTTCACTTCATCACTTTCAAATTGATTTTATTCTTATACGTCACAGGAAAAGGTATAATGTATTATATATTTCTGGAAACATCGTCTTTTGAAAAATATGAAACAGCTAATATGCATTTAATATTATGTTAACGTTTACCTTAAAATAATTGCAAAATGAAATTTGGTGAATTTTTTTTTAAATTTATCCAGTCTTTTAACATTTGCCCACGTTTACCCCCTGCTTTACATTTAATATTGATTTGAAGCCTAGCTATCCATAAACATAATCCAATAAAAAAGCTGGGGATATTTGTGGTTTTCGGAGTAATTAGTAAAAATGTGATAAGTCAGAAAACTGAAAACTGCTCGCTATCTATTGCGGTTTGAAATGTTGCTGTTTACATAATAGTTTGCGGTATGTTTTGTAATTTATCATTGATATGAGGGCGTTTATATTTTTTGCACTCATGTTGCGTGAAAATATTAATCAACAAGATGCACACTATCCTCATATTTCATACAGTATATAAACAGTTGTTTCATTTCATTGTAAATAACAGAATAGTGGTGAATTGAAACCCAAAAACAAATGTAAGTGGGTAAATAATTTATTGAAAAACAAAACTGTTAGTAACACAGTACAGTTATTGGGTGCGATTTTTGATGGTGATGATATTTGCATTTGCATCCCATTCCATCGCGTAATCAATTCCATGGTACAGAAATAATTAGAAAGAAGTTTATGCTTAAAATACTGGCACACATGCAGCTGTAGTTGGTTGCAAAACCGATTTATATTGGCCTCCATGAAACAAAAGCTGGACTTGGAACTATTTAGTAATATATACTATTTATCATTGATTGCATCTGCTTCGTATTATTTTTGTGTTCTTTTTTGTAGGTCTATTGTACTACATTTCAGCAAATTATTGTCCATTGGGCACTGGGATATTAGTTGGAGCATTTTCATCATCAGGATTATGCTTGTTCGGATCGTCAGGTTTCATGGCAGGGAACAGCAGTACTTCCTAAAAAATAATGTTATGCTGTTAATAACTTTGATAGGTAGTCTTATACTGTTGAGGCAGTACTTCTAGTAAGAGTTTTTACATGCTGCGAGTACATTTTACTTGCGCCCCTAGCGGAAATGCGAAGGAACTAAAAATGTATGGGAGAAAACATTAATTCAATATGGTATCATAAACTATGAAAACTCATACTAAGGGTACCAACAGATCATAAGCTCATATGCAATATTGTATTTGGAAATATTATGATTAGTTCAAACTGGGCTTCCCAGCTTCTTCATGCTCATATATTGCATTCCATCATTTATATCTGCTAAAAATAGGTAGCATTTTAATGTATATATATAGTTCAAAGAAAGATTGTGGTGTAGGAATGTCAAGAGTTTATCAACACTGCATCATTACTGTTTTGTGATTGATAATGAAGTGCAAAAGATCATTTCGTGGATTGATTTGTGCAATAATGCAATGTGGAGCAACTTATTAACAGTATTTTCTCTCAAATAATTTATCATAGAAGGTATATTTAACCGATCCCACATCCGTGGAGTAATGGTAAGAAGATAATTTTTTATTGCTTTATAAATTATGCATTAATGTTACCTTGATGTTGTTTGCATTGGTAAGGAACATGGTGAGTCTATCCACGCCTAAGCCCCAGCCGGCAGTTGGAGGCAGTCCATATTCGAGAGCAGTGCAGAACGCCTCATCAGTAGGCGGTGCTTCATCGTCGCCTGCCGCCCGGTCCTTAGATTGCTGCTCGAAGCGCTCCCGCTGAATCGCAGGATCGTTCAACTCCGTGTAGGCATTGCATATTTCTTTTTTCATTACAAATAGTTCAAACCTGCAATTTTCGAAAGTACTATAAAGTCTGTATAATGCCCGTGGGGTGCCGGGCATTATACAGACTTTCGTGTCACCCCCCCATCTTTACCCGTGGATGTCGTAAGAGCCGACTAAGAGGTAGACACCAGAAGATGATCAGCAGCACTTTCTGAGGAACTGATATTTCACACTGCAATCCTCAAGACGCCTGTCAAGCGTGGGAATTATGGCAACACCAGTGGACAATCCGGCTGATACAGTAATATAATGTCCGCAAATTATAGTAGGTAATATTACATCAAAAACATATATATTTAATCAACTTAAAAAAAAAAAAAAAAAGGAGGAGCTCCTCAATCCAACTGTAATTTTTTTTATTTTTTTTTGTTGTTTGTGTTACTTCTTAACTCACAGTCCTCTATGTAGAGGCTGTATGCTAAAAGATGAGACCGTGGAGCATGTACTGTTGCACTGCGAAGCCACGGATCAGATACGATTTACAATCGGACTACAAGAGTCATTCTCATCGACGACATCCTCACCACCATCACATAAGTCACTGGAGCAGCTATGCCAGCGACCCAAGGTCCTTCTCCGCTACGTTAAGGAGTTGGGATGGCTTGGGTAGAAGATGGCGGGGGATATGCACAATACACCCCAAGCGGGACGTCAGTGCAGGACATATCGCCCCCAAATAGAATAAGAATACGATATAAGAATAAGAATACTTCTTAACTCTTTCAGGGTGTACCGATTTTAATGTTTTTTTTTGTATTCGAAAGCTAGTGCTCGTCATGTGGTCCCATTTCAATTCTAGTGAGATGTGATGAGTAGTATTTGAGTTATCCCTAATAATGCGTATTTTATGTTTAAAGTGGGTTTTTTTGTATATTTTTATAATATGTTTAAGTAGCCTTGCATCCTATGTCCTTTTTTTTTTAACCGGCGGTATGCCTTTATTATACAAATACGACAAACTATATACAACACTACAGCTACTACAATACTACACACTATCAGTTGGCAGCGTGCCCGATTATAAGTAGTTACCGATTCCAAACCATCCCCTGCAATATTGTTTATAACATATTATTGACCTTATATAATTTACTAATGCAATTTTTTTTATTTTCGGGAGCAAATGGTTATATGATATACGCAGAACAGCGGAGCAAGCAGTGTTTACCTCTCAGTTAGGCCAGGAATATCCCTGTGATATTTGGAGAGGGGACTCATGATCTGTGGATGGTCCAAGATGAAGGTAGGATTGATGCATTTTTCCTCGAGGAACTCTCCTACAAGTTTGTCCAGAAGCCTGGCTGTAGTCCTTGGTGGTGGACACTCAACCTATGAAAATTAAACATTATAAATAAATAATAAATTACATGTACCATAAATAACAATCCGCATTTTATCTATGAAATGTTATGATCAGTATTCTAAATACAATTATGATCAGTATTAATAAATGCTACGGGGGTAACATAAAATTTTTACATGAAGATTAATCAACAACAACAACATTTTTTTGTAAGTCTTGGAAGTTCAGGTCCATTGCCACCTTGTTTCATAATTGCACATCAAAGTAATGATAGTGTGTCTTGCGCCGTAGCAAGAGCTCAAACAATCTAGAATAATCCAACGTTGGTCAACAAGTATAAGAAAACAAAGAATGTATCTACTCTTCACAAAAAAATGTTATAAAAAAAGGGTCACCTTTTGTTCTCAGGCAACTAGTAAACAACCACAGTATTAAGTTAGTTTCCGTTGAATTTCATACAAAAGTTGTTTACGTTAAACAAGTGATTAATGATGGCCTCTATTGTTTTTCTATCCAGACTAGAATAGAATATTCTGGAAGCTATGACTTTTGGGTATAAATAGGGTCGGGTCCGGGCCGACGAGTCTTCCGGGCTATAAGAGGGCCTTCCCTCGCCTAAAACCCGGTGGAACTGGACGTCCGCTTAGCGGTAGTCAGCATCTATGTCCTCCCTAAAGAAAGAAAGAAGAAAGAGCCGACGAGTCAGTCTTACTTTGAAGTTTGAGTTCGAAACGAGCTACAGTGCGATTATCTTTGGACCAAGTGCTCCAAGCGCGAATAGTTAAGTACAGTGAAGTGTGTGATTAGTGATCTGTAAAGTGCGAACAGTCAGTGTTTTAGTGTTGTGGTCAGTGAAGTGACTGTAGAACTGTTGAATAAAGGTGTTAATTTGCCGAAAACGTATTGCATTATTTATCCCGAACCCTCAGCTCGTAACAATAGTTTACACTTTGCACAATTTTTAATCACATAACTTCTTTTTTTGTCATCCAATCAAAACCAACTTACATTGTTTTTTATTTATGTTATTGTGACGGAACAATCTTGGGACCCACCTGATACTAAGCGGACTAATCTCTGCTTATAACAGATTCATTTCATCACTAGTCACGAATTGCACTGCGCCTGTCACTTTGAGACATGGTTGTTAAGTCACATATGCCTGTAATATCAGCTCTCAAGGGCAGCTGTCGGAACACACCGTTATGTGCTTGGCGACAGATATTCTACTTGATTAGTTACTGATTACATAAATAACAGACCACGTTTTGGAGTCAAGCCCTCAGTATGACTCCAATTAATGGGCGAATGTTTTGAAGCGATGATGGTCGAGCGGTTATAGCTATTGTCTGCGGCGGCGCCACCCTCAAGTAGAAAATCTGTCGCCAAGCACCTAACAGTGTGTTCCGGCAACAGTCCTTGAGAGGCAGTAAAATTACAGGCACACAAGACTCAACAACGGTATGTCTTAGAGTGACGGGCGCAGTGCAGTTCGTCACTTGTGATGGAATGCATCTGTTATAGACAGTGGTTACTGCTTAACGTCAGGTAGGACTAGTGATTGTTCCGCCACAATAATAAAAAAAAAATTGACTTCTAGGTTAGCCTGAACAACATCTTCGACCACATCATCACTTACCATCAGGTGAGATAGTGGTCAAAGGCTGACCTATCAGGCATAAAAAAAAAACATATTGTTCACTCAGTCCTTACTCTTAGGTATATGAATTATATGATTCGTAGATCAGTTTATCTCTATGTTTTCCACACACGAAAACAGATTGTATGTATCTATAAACAGATTTATTGTTGTCACAAAATCCTAAATCCTGAAATTTGCAAAATAAAAATACAATTCGAGATTTCTCACCTAATTGAAATAATTTTAATACTTTTTTTTTCTATATATACACTCACTAACTACTATAAATCGGTAATTAATTGAAACAAATGAATGTATTGTGTACTTGTATATCTGTGAATTTGTATCAGCCAATGTTTAGCTGTCACATTATTACATGACTGCCCAATAAAAGGAGTGTTATGTTTTCAGGGTTCATGTATGTTTGTGAGTTTCTTTATTCCACCATAACTTCTAAACGGCTCTGCCGATTTTAATGTATGCTACATCATTAGCTTTGTCTTGATAGCGCAGGTGATACCAGGTACATAAAAAAGTAAAAATACAACTGGCGGATTTTAGACTCTATATTGAAAGAAAAAAAAAATCTTCTCCCTAACCCACAGAGTGGCGTATCAAAATGAAGGGCTTTAAGAAACGATTCCATATTTATATATACATACATAATTTGCAGTCAGGTTTTTAATTTTTACTATTTTACAGTTGTTTTTATGAATGTGAGTATGTACTTATATTTACCTCATGTTTCTCGCACAACTGGCTCAGAAGTGCATTCGCCTCTGTGGTTCCCAATTGGTCTGCAGGAGGCAGTTTGATATTCAGGATATTTTCTAACGTTGCAATCATGGGTACTCTCGCAAATGGAGGTGTAAAATCAATCTCAACCTCTTCACCTTCAGGACCATCAGGATGGTATTTTACCTGAAAAATATTTGGTTCACGAATAATGCAGTAGGTGCTAGTAGGAGGCTATCGCTTCCATTTAACCCGCTTATCAAGAACAACTAGTTTTTGAGGATTCCCATAACTCCGATGATTTACGCATGGCCACAATTTTAGAGAATCCGGTAACTGTTTCACTACTTTGTACAGACAATTTATGGACTCTCCCTAAAAGTGGATTTAAAGCGTAATAAAAATAAATTGCTTCCACTTTGAAAATGTCAAATGTAAAAAACTCCAGTACTGGCTGTAAAACACTACCCAGAGATAAAAATGTGTAATAGGGTTGTTGACTTGTTTTTTTAAAGTATGTTAAATTATTTAGAACACTGAAATATACACCTAGATTTTTTTTTTTTTTTTTTAGGAGTCCTGGAATACTAGAAATCCATCTTTTTATTTCAACTTTTAAAATTGGCGCTAAAACATCATTCAATGGCGGCCTTTATGCTTATGACGTCACTAGGGCAAAAACAAATAGTGCTGAATGTAATATGATTTGCTTGCTTGTTGTAGTGTCGTGCGTAATCGATTATACAGGTTGTTCGGCAGAACGTGTACCATAGTGTAGGGGTGTATGTAGACTGAATAAAACAATCACAGAAACAGCACAGTTTGAAGCGCGGATACATGAGTGGCAGCATTATCAATTATTTTTCATACATGGTAATTAAACAACTTTAATCGGTTCAAAATCACTATTTTATTGAACATTTTGGTAATCCCGAAATGTAAACACTTTCAAGTGATTGAGACAATGGCGTGCAGTGACATCGGAATAAATATAATGATAAACATAAGCTTTTCCAACTGTTTATAGTTGTTGTATTACCATGAGTAATAATTGCAAAATGTTTCCATAGATTCTTGTTCCGAGTTTGGGTTTTATTATCTATGCTGATCTTTGATCAAATCTCACGGCGAAATATGATCAAAGTTAAGTGAGTCAAATGTACGTATTACACTATTATATATATGGGATCCAATGGATTTGATAGTGAAATAGGGGCCTAAGTAGTAAATCGATAGTGATGCGACATTTTGTAGGTTGCTTGCTATTAGCAATTACTAATGTCAATTGTCACTGTCAAAACCTTTGGAAGCAAACTCTCATAATTACTATTACCTATTCTGTGGCTTTGTTTTTGTCCTTATGACATCATTTCCGCGTTTACTTCCGTTTGAGATCACGTGACTTAAAGAAAATTTAAACACATTTTGTTTATTCAAAATAAAGGTAATCCAATGCAGAATAAATAATTTGTTAATTTCATCGAGTTATGTGCTCCAACTACTATCATGTTAACGTTACACTGTATTTTATTTTAGACTGTGTCAACTACCCTATTGTGTTTGTTATCCCATATTACATAGTACATTATGCAGCTCATTTAGGAATAAAAATTGTATGCATTTATCTGCACTCAACTAAGCTCAAATACCTTATATCTCAACAAGCCCACCAGACTTTGCTCATATAAACACACAACCCACTAACTCATCAAAGTGATCTCAATTTTCTTGGTCAATATAATTACTAGGTATATTTCTAAGTAATGATGGCCGAAATCGCGAGCGGTTATAGCTATGAACTGCCGCGCCGCAGGTCACTTCGATCCCCACTGCAGGCTTGAGCTTCACCGCATGGTGGAAGGGCATTTTGCGATTGCCCGCCTAGCTAGCTACCACCCTCAAGTAGAAAATCTGTCGCCAAGCACCTAACAGTGTGTTTCGGTAGCAGTCCTTAAGAGCCAGTGAAATTAAAGACACATGAGACTTAACAACTATGTCTCAAAGTGATAGGCGCAGTGCAATTCAGTTCTTGTCATGAAATGCACCTGTCATAGGCTGAGGTTAGTCCGCTTAACATCAGGTGGGCCTTGTGCTTGATCCGTCACAACAACAATAAAAAAGTACTAGGATGTAATTACAGCTATAAGTATGTTCATACATTAAATAATTTGTATACTTCTTTTGAATGTGTATTATTCAAGTAAAAGTGTCCTGATATAGTTGGAAACTAATTAGACAATTGAAACTATAATTATGCAGACACAATTCTATGAATACTCTTATATGTTATTGTTTGCATCTTATTTCCAAAAAAGGCTCCCTCTGGTTTAATAATAAAAATAGGATTTTAAGTAGATATTTTGGGTAGAGTATTTTCAAAAATATCATTATCTCTACAAGTGGTCAAAGGCTGGTGTGGATTATAAAACACTACAGGACTGAATGGAGGTGAGTTTCATAGTATATTCTTACGTAATTCTCAACTAAAAAAAACAATACATACCTTGTAAGTACCATGAATACTCTTAACCATACCTGAGATCATGGTTTCAGTGATCTGTATGAGATCATTGTAGTCTGCATAAGCCATATAGAATTCACAAGTTGTGAACTCAGGATTATGAGTCAAATCAATACCTTCATTCCGGAACTGTCTTCCGATCTCATAAACACGGTCCAAGCCACCAACAACCAACATTTTGTGGTACAATTCTGGGGCTATTCTCATGTACAAGTCCATATTCAAATCATTGTGGTGTGTGATAAATGGTTTGGCAGTGGCACCTCCAGGGATCATGTTCATCATAGGTGTTTCTATTTCCAAGAAGCCCAGGTTGTCCAAAAATCTTCTCACATATGCAATTATTTTAGCTCTTGTGTAAAATGTTTGCCGTACCTATTTTAAGGAAAAATATTTGATGAGACGGGCTGCTATATTGATAAATAAATTTTTAATAAAATTCTTGTTACACTATAGCTACTTCTATTGATTTTCGTTAACTACTTGCAACTCAAGTAGTTAACTCGGAATAATTAGCACAGCCGCAACTCACAAATACTTTGAACTCTGACATGTCACCATTGTTTTGAACCACAGTTGAGCTCATCACTTTAGGCCACACTAAACTAACAAATGACACATTAAAGTTCCTCAAGATATGTGTGCAAAATAGTTCTTTTTGTATAATTACAAGAGCCAGAATCAAATTCTGTTATCGGATAGATAGCAGCCTAACTAAGATTTTGATTATAATAAATAAAGGTCAAGAAGCTATATAAATTTCCTCAAAATTAACATTAAAAAAATAAGAATATTTATTGCATATTATTTATAGCCAAATACTTACTCTATCGTTTAAAATAAGATCTAAATATCTCTTCCTAAATCTAGTCTCCTTATCCTTAAGTCCAAAATGTAAATGTGGGAGCATGTGAAGACATGGTGAGAGCAATTTAATACTTTTTGGTATGATGGAAAGCTCCCCTTTCTTAGTCTTTCCAGGGTGGCCAATGCAACCAATGATGTCACCTCTTCTCAGCTTATCAGTATCAGTTATAAAGATTTCCTCAGATTCATACAACTTAGCATTCGCCATAACCTGAAACATGAGATTTATATATACTTAGTATTATTTGTTGTATTATTTCAGTAGAATTTGCTAAGCATCTATATATCTTTATTTTATATATTGTACCTGAATCTTGACACCTTCAGCTCTGAGATCATAGAATATAAGTTTAGCCCCAGATTCTCGGATTGAGTGAACTCTTCCAGCCAGAGAGACAGTTACATTTTCTAATACCTCACCACTGGATACGTTATTGTACTTATCCATGAATTCTGACAATGATGTAGTGACAGTGAATTTGTGGGGGTATGGATGGTCTTCTTTAGACCCAGTCTTCAGAGCTGCTATTGCAGCAGATCTTAGTTTATAATACTCATTAGGACTGATTTCCTCTTCAGCAGCCTTGGACTGTTTTTTTTCTGCTTCTGGAGCAACTGGCTGTTGTGCCGCTTTTTCTGCTTTCTCTTTCAACTTTTGTTCAGCTTTCAACCGCCGCTTTAGCTCGCTAAAAGAAAAGGTTGAAGTAAAGATTTAATTGACTTATAATTTCAATTATGGTTAGAAATAAACCCACCGTTTGGTAATAGAACTGGATATCGCGAACCGCTTGATAATAGGCTCATTTTTTAAATTTATAAGTAAAGTCTTCACTGCGTACATTTTGTACCCTTCCACTAATTTAGTACTCACTTTTTAGACAATTTTTCACTGGAAGCTTCGGCCATGGCTATAAAAGAGAATATAGGTTCCCGTTCTGAACCTTTTTAATATAAGTTGAAATCGGACTGGACCTTATCGCCGATCCCAATGGGTTAATAAGTGAATGCAAACAGAACTAACAGATTTATTTTTTTTTTTCAATCTATCCAACCAAATCTACACTTAACCTACAAATTTGACATGACACGTTTCGTGGAATTCGTTGCAGTCAAAATTTTTTGACAGTGACATAAATCAAATAAATTTACCGACACTTAGGGCCTATTCCATTTTACGCTAATTTCGTTATTTTCGATAATTTTGATCACATCTGCGTCTATGGTTGTGATCACTGGTGATACATTTTAAAAGACAAAACCAAAAGGGAAACTTGGCTTTATTAAACTATAAACCAACGATATATACATTCAATATTTTTTATGTATTTGAAATATATACTGAGTTGACAATATGCGTCATACTTAAACGTGGTCTATAATCTCCGAAGTAAGTAAGGAGATCATAATCATAACAACTGGGATCGTTTGTAACTGTTCTCCCCTGTTCCATTTAGGATAAGAACGCTAAGAATGCCACTTAAATTTGCCACTTCTGTCACTTTTGACATTTGATGTAGGTAATTCAAACTGTTCCAGTAGCTTCATAGCGTTTATGGCGAAAATAATGCCAAGACCCATCTGGAACAACTTTTTGAGAGTGTGATAGTTTTTATCGTTTTTGGCGAATAGAACTTTAAATGGTAAGCACCTTTACGGCGTCCTTGTCTGGTATTTTGGAACATCAGAACAGAAAGAGCTAAGTGCATAATTCTACCTAGTCTGGAGTCCCAAAGAATAAGAATCAATCTTCTTTGTGAAATTCTATCACTATTCAAGGTGCTTCAAGGAAAATAGTCCTCTGTTCTTCCTCTACTCATTTTTTGCGCAGCCCGTGTTTAGTGCTTAGCGACTAGTGTACTGAACACGTTTGGACAGCAACTGGACGGCGATTCTCGTGCAGTGATATGAATATCATAGTAGATAAATATCGAGAAAACATGGCGAATATCGAGTCGTGTAGTTTTGTGTTATTCTCGCAATATCACTATCGATAAATATCAAGCCCTAGCGATCGCCACGCAACATTGCGATATCGGGATTATCATTATACTTTCTATACATGTGAATACAAGTTCATCTGTGGACATATTTTTATATCTACCACTCGCGAGAATAGCATTTTTGTGAAAAGTCGATATTTTTGGAATATTAATAGTCTATAGGTGACACGGGATAAATATCGAGAATCGATAAATTTATCCCAATTTTGAGAATTGCCCCCCTGTATAGTGTTTAGCGCGTTTTATTTTTTTAAGAGTAGTCACGTCCTGTGCGTCCCTACTTTACCTTCACTCTCAGTATGCACGGCGGCGCCTGCCACTTGGACAAGCGTTTTTTTGCGAAGATAGACACAGCTTAAAGATGGTACGGAGTAGTTTCCTACCTTCGATCATAAATATGTCTACTAATTTGTAAATAGTTTGAGCTTCCAAAAAAAAAATCTGCCAATTGTTGGCTCGTAAGCTTGTTCCACAGTAGCGACAACGTCGTTGTACGGAAAACACTCATTCTCTGGCAAAGAAAAATTACCATTCGCGTTATGAAAATGTGCAGGGAATACAAAGGACGATTGAAAACAACTGAAAAAAATTACGTAACATCGGCAAGTAAACTTTACATTAACATTATGTTATTCATAGATGATCATATATCGCGATCGATAATCCTGCTCTCTCTCTAATCTTGTAATAGCTCTATCTAGTGAAACAATCAAGAACTAACATAGCTTGACATTTGCAATGGCTAAGTGTGCAGCTTGCGGGAAGTTCCTCAAGCCGACGGTAGACGCTGCCACATGTACCAATTGCCCGTGCATATATCATAAAAGCTGTGTAGGGATATCTAACGGCGCACATACCTAAGGGCTGGGTATGCCTCGAGTGAAAGAAGCAGCAAAAATGCAACAATTCTAGCACACCTGCTAAGGATATCAGCGAGGCTTCTTTTCCCTGGCCGCCGTTGAAAATATAGTGTCCGGGTTGCCCCCCGCAGAAAATATATCTAGTCTTCCCCCAGGATCGCCTCATGTTGGGGACTCAGATTTCCAGGTTATGCGCCGTGAACTTGCCGATTTGATGACTGAGCTACGTGACTTTCGTAAAGAATTTCGTTCTTCTATTGAAAGAATTGTGCATCGTATGGATGGCCTAGAGCGGAGGCTTGAAGTGGTCGAGCAGAACAGGTTGGCGGAGGAAACAACCGAAATGATTGAACTGCAACAGGCAGTCGTCCAACTGAAGCAGGATCTCAATGACCGTGATCAAGAAGCCCTACTAACAGATCTGGACATTGGTCATCTTCCGGAGGAAAATGGTGAATATTGGTACATACTGTTGTTAGAGGTGCAATGTCACAACACTAGTTTTTGTTGGACGCACTAGCGTTGTCTATTATCTATAGTTAAGTTATGTCTACGGCCTACTGTCATGTCGAGAAGCACGTTTTTTTAATTAAATATAGAAAGTCTTCCACATAACTAAAAGTGTTTTTCCTTTCCTCTAACCCAAAACCAATAATAGGTTATGGGGCCCAGAGGCGCAGATGTATAAGGAAAACGCTGTTTGAAGGTGAGTCGCGTGATCTCGCGATTGAAAAGTTACGCTGTTACGGGCGTGATGAAGTAATGGCGGCAAGTTACCTCTAACCGGGTTGAAACTTGTTGTTGGCGGTAAAGCAAAGAAGGTTTACAGCTACGGTCGGCGGTAATTGCGGCGTGCTGGTAAAATGGAAGGTCGAGCAGAAAATAAGTACGTGGTACTTAATGGAAAGAATTGGGCGGCGTGGAAATTTCAAGTTTCTGTGATCTTAAAATCGAAAAAGCTCTATGGCGTCGTCACGGGATTCGAAACTGTGTTGGCGACGAGCAATGAGAAAGATTGTAAGGCGCAAGAAATTTTAGTGACGAGGGCGGATGAAAAGGTTTTGTCATACTTGTCATCATGTGCTACAAGTCATGAAATGTGGAAAAAGCTAATAACGTTGTATGAACCGTCATCGCAGGTTAGCGTTCATCTTGTACAGCAGAGATTCTTTAACATGACATTTGAGGAACCCATGATAAAGTTTATTTCAAAACTTGAGGAAATAAGTGGTCAGTTGAGAAATCTAAATGAAGAACCATCAGAGAAGATGATGATAACTAAAATTTTAATGTCATTACCAGAGAAGTATCGTCATTTTGTAAGTGCTTGGGAGTCGGTACCGGAAGGTCAACAAAATCTACAAGAATTAACTTCAAGATTGCTAATTGAAGAGGAGCGTCATAGTCAGCCTGAGTCCACTGCAAGATCATCAGCATTTGTTAGCAAGTTTAACAAGAGTGAGCAAAAGTGTTATGTGTGTGGTAAAAGTGGACATTTTAAAAGTGAGTGTCGCCAGAGAAGGTGTTTCAATTGTAATAAAACTGGACATTTAGCTAGAGACTGTAAAGCAAGTAGTAGTAATAATACATCTAAAGATAACAATTTTAAGAAGGATTATAAGAAAAATGCATTTATAGTGCAGGAGCCTGTGTTTAAAAATATTTTAGAATTCATTATGGATTCAGGAGCAAGTGATCACATGTCATATAATAAAGATTTGTTTTATAATTTCCATAAGATTGACAAACAAGTAGTTGTTGGTGACGGGAAGAGATTAAATGTTGAAGGGGTAGGATATTCACTTCTTAGCATATAACGGATCAGATTATATACCTTCTGTAATGTATAATGTATTGTTTGTTCCCGGACTAAAGGCAAATTTATTTTCATTGAGTAAGGCTGGCAGGATGGACATACAGTGTTGTCGAAGGAAAATTATTGTAAGTTTTTATTAAAAGGAGTAGTAATGGCTCAAGCTAAACGTGTAGGAAGTTTATATATGATGGAATTTAAAATGGAAATTAATAATAATGAGAGCTTGGCATTATTAAGTTTATCTTCATGGCACGAGAGGTTAGCTCACCAAAATTTTAAACATGTCAAAGAAATATTATTTAAAAGTAATGTTAAATATGAAGGGCAGATTGAACAATGCATGTCTTGTATACAAGGGAAACAGCACAGGTTACCTTTCTCTAACAGTGTCAGTAGAGCGGAGCGACCAGGGCAGCTGGTGCATGGAGATTTATGTGGACCAATGGAGACGCGGTCTCTGGGTGGCTCATCATATTTCTTATTGCTAAAGGACGACTACAGTAACTACAGGTATGTATACTGTACTGGATACACCTTACTATGCTAGTGTGCCGAGGAGGGTGTTGCTTGAGAGAAACAAGTATTGAGAGCTTCTTGTTATTTATTCTTCGGAGTTGTTTTCTTGAGGAGAGGTGAGCACTGAATGAATTTCACTTCTCGTTTTCTTCTTCGCGTTAGCCTTCATGGTTTACGCGGATGCGGTATCGGGCATTCTGTGCCCCTGACCGCGGTGTTCATACGCAGTCTGCCTCATGCAGACCGGTCGTTTGGTTGGGCTAATGTGCCCTGGTTGGTCGTTCCTCTATCTCTGTCCACTTCGCCAGTAGCACCCCTGATTGGGCTGGCCTGGTGCGTTGGGAGACTGAGTGTTGCTTCTTGGTTGTCTTCTTTTATGAGGTCTCTTGGTTGTTTCTTTGCATTTGGTTGTCTCTCATATGACGGGGCTAGTCCTTGGAGATGTTCAAATTGCGATTGATCTGCCTTTTGGAACATGTTCTTGGCCAATGTGGAAATGTGCTTATCCAAATCTTCTATCTTGAGGTCTCTCATAATCGTTGAGTTGCGCACATATCTGGGAGCGTTTGCTAGCTGTCTTAGGGCCTGGTGTTGTTGTGCTCTTAACCGCTTCTTATGACATTCAGCGGTGAGAGCATACCATGCTGGCGAGGCATATGTTAAATGTGGACGGACGTAAATCAGGTAAAGGGCTCTCTTGATGCGCAAAGGTAGTGTTGAGCATAATACTGGTTGTAGCAAAGCTCTGGCAGCTCTTGTTGAGTTAACTGTGTTTTGTACATGTTGTGCCATTGTGAGCATCCGGTCTATCGTGATCCCCAGGTACTTTGCTGTCTTTTTCCAGGGGATCGCTGTACCCTGGAGCTGTAGTTCTGGTGGGAGGGATTTCGTTCTTTGCTTGGTTATCATCATTGCCTGCGTTTTGGTCACGTTAACTTTCATTTTCCACTTGGCAAGCCAGTCTGGTAGGAGGTCAAGTGAGCGTTGCATTTTCGTTCTTGCATGGTGGCTCTTGAACGAGGCGGTCATTAGGGCCGCGTCATCTGCATAGAGGGCGAGCGTCGTCCCCGGTTCTGTTGGTAGGTCATCTGTATATATGGCGTAGCACGCGGGAGAGAGACAGCTACCCTGGGGGACGCCGGCCTCTATGTGGTGTTCTTCTGATAATATTCCGTCTACTCTGACTCGAAATTTCCTTCCCTCTAGGAACGATCGGATAGTGTAGACTGCTCTACGTGGTGCTCCTGTTTTTGCCATCTTGTATAGTAGCCCACTGTGCCAGACCCGGTCAAAAGCCTTTTCCATGTCCAGGAAAACTGCCACCGTATGTTCTTTCTTGTTGGAGTTTTCTGCCATAAGGTGGAGTACCCTGGACAGCTGTAGAGTCGTGGAGTGCTCTGACCGGAATCCGAACTGTTCAGGTCTTGGTCTCATGTATTCGGCCATCTGTTTGAGGAAAAGGCGTTCAAATACTTTGGAGATGCAGGGCAGAAGAGTAATGGGTCTGTAACTCTCAGGTTTTCTCACATCTTTGGCTGGTTTTGGGAACATGATGGCATGACCAGTCTTCCATTGTTCCGGGTAATGTCCAGTGCGGAGGATTCCATTAAATAGGCGTGTAACCGCTGCTATAGTTTTGTATGGCAGGTGGCGGAGAGCAGTGTTACTAATATCGTCCGCGCCGGGGGCTTTCTTGGGTTTCGTAGATTTAAGTGCTTTCTGCACTTGCCGTGGGGTAATAAATAGCGGATCTTCTCGTGTGTTTAATGGAGCACTGAAGTATTCTTCTAGGAATTGTTCCACTGTATCGTTGAATTCTCTATTTTCAGTGGGGTTTGGCTGGAACTGCTTCGCCAGTGATAATGCAAATATATTTGCTCTGTCTTCTGCTTTATAACGCAGGTTCCCATCATCGTGGAATAAAGGGCGCACAGGTGCCGGCTGCGTTCTCAGTTGTCTACAGAGTTTGTGGAGAGAGGACCAGTCCCCTGTTGCTTCCTCTATTCTGCTTTCCCAGCTTGCTGCGCTTTGGTCTTCTAGTTCTCTCATTACTTTCTCTTTGAGGTAGTTTAGTTTTTTCTTGATGGCTGGGTCTCTCGTCATTTGCCATGTTTGCCTGGTCTGCCGCTTTTCTTTAATTAGTTCGCGGAGATGGTATGGGAGAGTGGGTAGTCTGTTTTCATCATGAGGATTTCCTTTCTCAGTGGCATGTTTGATTGCTTCCTGAATGCAGTGTGTTATCTCTTCTGCGAGGCTGTCTACGTCTGTCGGAGTTTGGACTGGCCTTGTTATAGAGGTCTCCCATGCTTGCTTCATGAATTGAGTCCAGTCTACTTTGGGTTTGCGTGGTATTCTTGGGGTTTTGGTAATCTCTTGATCGAGGGTTAGTAGCACCGGTTGGTGGTCTGATCCTGTCTCTTCGTCCAGGACGGTGAGTTTTGGGGTATTCTGTAGCCCTTTGTGTACCACTAGATCAATGACATCTGGCAGGTGGTTTGCGTTATATGGATGTATATAGTGAGTTGGCATTTCTGGGCCTGTGACATAATAGCCTTTATCGTCTGCATCTTTGAGTAGCTGTCGGCCACTGCTATTTGTGCTTGCGGAATTCCAGGCCGGACTCTTACTATTCCAGTCTCCTGCCAATATGGTGGCTATATCCGGGTGGAGCAGTTGGCTTATGTCGTGTGGGTTGATTTGACCAGCCGGGGGTTTATATATGGAATATATGTGCATTTGCTTTCCATTGGTACAGACTTCAACTCCAAGTGCATGTAGTGAGTTCAGATTATTACTCAAATCTGGCAGCACTTGGTGTGTAATACTCCTGTGGACCAGCACTATTACGGAGTGGCATTGGCTGCCGACGTAATCGTAACTGTCTCCGTTATAAAAATTAATATAAAATAGTAAATAGTGTTATTTTTAAATTATTGTTAGATATATGTGTGCAACTATAAACAGTTTATTAGTCATAGTGTTATCTAATTGGAAACATAAGTGTATTAACAATAATCACACCAAATAAAAAAATTGGTTTGTTAAAATATTCCTAAATGAAAAGTTATGTGAATCATACACGGATTTAACTATGCCTAACAATGCGTAAGTGATTTTGACTATTTATAAGTAAACTTTACAATAAACAGTGAATTAATTATATGTGAACACGGAAATTGAAAAAGTGCAATTTAAAAGTACCCACAATAGTGAGTGACGCAAAAAGTGCAACAGCTGTCAATGACTCATTTACTTAACCATCAAGTGGTAATGCTCAATAGATACCGCATATACGAAAGCTTATTTTCGCAGCCATATATTAAGAAGGCGTGGCGCAGTGGTGTGATAAGAGACTGTGGACCAGACACCTACGGTTCGAATCTGACGATCGCCGGGTGTCTTTTTGGTATTGAATTTTTATTTTTTACTATTTTCCTTTCTTTTTTATCCTCATTATATTTATTATAAAACAAATATGAATAAAATGGCTAGTCCTAAATGTTGTTTTAAATGCAAAAAGACTATAAAAAGCAGAGAAATATTGTGCTGCTCAATATGTAAAAAGCTATTTGACATTTCCTGCGCAGAGGTGTCAAGCACAAGGTTTTATTTAATGGAAAAAGTAAAAAGGGAAAATTGGAAATGTAGGACATGTATTGAGTGTAAAAAGGCTAAAGAATTAAATATGAACACCCCAAATGCAAATGTTACCCAGAGAAAAGCAAACTACAGACCATTACCAGTCACGCCACTACATAAGTCTGAGGAGAATGAACTAACTAGCGAAGAAGACTCAGATCTTCATAGCTTGCCCGATTTATCCACACATCAATATGAGGACGACGAAAAACTCAGAAACGAAATTTCGCATTTGAAATTAGAACTAGAAAAGGCACATAAGGAAATAGAGAATTTAAACTTGGAGAATTCAGACTTAAAAAAACAAATTATAGAAAAAGATAATTTAACAGTAAAATGGAAAAAATTATTCACAGAAGCGATGAGCACACCTACAAGAAGAAGTTCTCTGGCGAATAAAATTGCATCTGGTAAGAAGAGCACCAAAAAGTTTACACAAGTACACTCGTTAGAAATGGACCATAATAATGAAACAGAGGAGAAGGATCAATACACTTCAGTAAGGCATATATTTAGTGGAGAGTCAAAGGAAAAAAATTACAAGCTTGCAAATGAGGATACCGATATCAATAATATCGAAATCGCACAACATTCGTTCTTAGAAAAGCAAGAGTCAAATGATGGTACTTATTCTCAAAACGAATATATAACCAAAAGCCCTACAAAAAAGCAGAAAATAGTCCAATCTTATAGCAAAGCGAGCAGAAGTCAAAAAACGAAAGCACCAAAGGACCAATATACCAAACAAACGAAACATATAAACAATATTTATATATTTGGAGGAGAGCAATGTGCAGGATTGTCAAGTAATTTAATAATGTCAAGACAAAACAGTCCCTATGAAAAATATAACATTACATCGTTTGTGAAACCGCAAGCAACTACAGAAGAAATATGTGGCAGTATGAAAATGTATAAAATAAGAGCGGATGATAAAGTTATCCTTTCTGTTGGCGAGCACGATGAGAATCTAAGAGATGTCTGTAAGGAACTGGACGAGGTGATACAAAACACAAATTGTAGTAATGTTTTAGTTTTAAGCATACTTAGAAACAAATATTTAAAAGAGGCAAATTTAAATGAAACTTTAAAGTCATTTAGCACAAAATTTACCAAATGTAAGTTTCTGAATATAAACAATGAATCGTCTGTGTTGAATGCTAGAATCAAAATGCTTAAAATTTGTAAAAAAATTAATGGAGTCGTTGATCAAATACACTATGATACAAAATTTTTGGATTTTAAAAATGTAACTAAAATGCGTTCTAAGGCTCAGGCTAAACATATCACATTAAAAGGTACTATTGAATACTATTTCAAAAAAACGGAAAAGACGATAACTAAGAAAAATAATGTTAAACATACAGAGAGTGAAGGCAGTTCGATCAAACGGACCCTAATAGATTATTTTCCTATTATTAGAACTAGTAAAACAAACAATAACAATGGACAAGGTGCAGAGTTTTTTCGAGCCTACAAAAACTGTTAATATGCGAATCTTTCATCAAAATATAGCTAGCGTCTTTGCTAAACTCCACGATTTAGAATTAACTTTACTAGACCTTAGGAGTAAAAATAGTGAACCAGATGTCATTTGTCTAACTGAAACTTTCATAAAGTCAGGCTCTGAGCATACTTTAAGAATTAACAACTATGATTTGGTAGCATCGTACTGTAGGACAAAAAAAGAGGTGGTACATGTATTCTGTTGAAGAGGGGTATTTTGTTTAGTGAATTGATTAATATTAAAGAGTTAGCTGTAAATGACATATTTGAGTGCTGTGGTATTGAGCTAAAAAACGAAAAAATCATTATAATTTGCATTTATAGAACTCCTAATGATTCACTTTCCTCTTTCCAAAAATTCTTTGATAAACTAGAAATATTGCTACATTCCATTCAAAGAAATCCAAAAAAAAAGTTGGTATTGGCTGGAGATTTCAACATCAACACATTAAAAACAAACTCACATACAAAACGTTATAACGAAATTTTAATGAATAGCAATCTCAAAATGCATATTACTGTGCCCACAAGACGTAAAGCATGTTTAGATCACATAATTAGCAATATAGAAGATGCTGTAGGAATTGTTTTACCTCTTGGTCTTTCTGATCATGAAACAGGGCAGATTTTAAGTATTTGTGTGAATAATACTGTAGTTCCTATCACAAAATGGTATGTTCAAAAAAAGGATTATTCAAATGAGAATCTTGAAAAGTTCCGACAATGTATTAGCTGCTTGTCCTTTAGGGACGTATATGATATACACGATCCAAATTTAGCTTTTGATGTTTTTCAGAATTCTATCAAGGTGCTGATATCAATATGTTTTCCCACACATAAGATAAAGATCCAGTCTACACAAAAAATAAAATGGATTACCAAAGGCTTAAAAATAAGTTGTAGACGAAAAAGATATTTGCGACTAAAGTACTATAGGGATAAGACAGTTAGCTCTAAAAATATTTTTAAAAACTACTCTAGTTTGCTAAAAAAGTGCATTGTTAGGGCACAGCAATTAAAAAATAGCAAAGTAATTCAAAATTCAAAAAATACCTGCAAAGCATCGTGGAACATAATAAAAAACAAAGGTCCATCGCTTCCTGAATTCATCGATGAAATAAAAATAAAAGAACGTGTCATTACGAAACCGGATGAAATAGCAAATTATATAAATAAACATTTAATAGATATAACTAATAAAAAAAACAATAATACAGTAAATAAATTTATAAATATGAATACTAAATGCGTATCTGATTCTATATTTTTAAGCCCGGTATTACCTACGGAAATCAAAACTATCATAGCTAACCTGAAAAACACTAATACCGAAGGTGAAGATGGCGTAGCAACTAAAGTTATCAAACATTGTAAGGAAGAACTTTGTGAAATACTAGCATACTTAATAAATCTATCTTTTGAACACGGCTCTTTTCCTGATGCTTTAAAAATATCTCTTATCAAGCCTCTCTTTAAAAGAGGTTCAAAAGACGACGTTGACAACTACAGGCCAATAGCGCTTTTGCCTGTTTTATCAAAAATATATGAAAGAGCAATGCATCGAAGAATCTATGATTTTTTCTCCAAACACCATGTTATCCAGCAGGAACAAAATGGCTTCCAAAAGAATAAATCGACGACACTAGCAGCTTTTAACTTAGTTAACACTATAATAGAAAATATAGATAGGAAGTATCTGACAACAGCCTTATTTTTTGACATGAAAAAAGCATTTGACTTTGTGTCTCATGACCTTCTACTTTATAAACTGCAGCATTATGGTATCAGAGGAAATGGATTAAACTGGATTAAATCTTTTATAACCAATAGAAGACAATTCGTAGAAATACCGACAATTGATGAAAATAAAATAATTCAGGGTTCAAGGTCAGAATGGAAAACTAACAGATCCGGAGTCCCTCAAGGCAGTGTACTTGGGCCACTACTATTTTTAGTATATATAAATGATATAGTATGTGTAACTCCATACAGCTCAACATTATTTGCTGATGATTTTTCCATTGTAGTCACAACAAAAAAAAACAAAGATGATGATTGTATGGAGAAACACAAATTAGACATTAAGAAAACGATTCATTCCGTAGTAAATTGGCTTGACATTAATAATTTAATTATAAATATTTCTAAAACATATTGTATGAATTTTAATAATGTTGATATTGAAATTGAATATAATGGACAAAATATTGAAAGACCTCATCAAGTCTTATTCTTAGGCCTAATAATAGATAAGGCATTAAACTGGAAAAATCAATTAGAGAAAATATGCAAGAAAATAAACAGCTACGTATACGTTTTAAAACGGCTAAGAAAAACTACAAGCTTAGAAACAGCGCTAGTAGCATATCACGGTTATGTTGGATCCCTCCTCAGATATGGTCTTATTCTGTGGGGGCGCAGTACAAATTTCGATCGAGCATTCATTGTACAAAAAAAATGCATCCGAGCACTTTGTGGAGTTGGTCCTATGGAGTCATGTAAACCACTTTTTGGTCAATTAAAGGTATTTCCTCTTCCATGTCAGTATATTTTTGATATTTCATGCTTTGTAAAACAACACAGCTATCTTTATAATACAGCGAGTGAAATTTATCCTCGAAATACCAGAAATAGTGATAGATTGGTTAATAAGTATGCTCATAAGTCAGCACGCTATCAAAAAAATAGTTACTCTATGTCAATAAAAATATATAACAAATTACCACAATATATTAAACAATTACCTTTGCACAAATTTAAGCGTGAACTAAGGGTCTGGTTGCTGCATCATGCCTTCTACTCTCTTGATGAATATTTTATTTTTAAGGCGCATGGTTAGTTATATTCGATTAGATTTAAGAAACCTGTTTATCATAACAATATGTACTTCTAGAAATTAAATTTTCATTATAAGTTTTTGCATGCCAGTAATTTGGTGAAATGTGTAAGATCTTAAATTGATTTACTTTCAACAACATTATTGTACTCGCATTTGAAGCAAATAAATGATATTCTATTCTATTCTATTCTATATTCTATTAGTCCTCTATAGGCTCTGGCTTCTGTTCGGTGATCTTGACGGTACATATAGTAGCCTGGGAATTTGATTCTATCTTGCGGTCCTAGTAGTGTTTCGCATAGAAGGGCAACATCCACTTTCTCCTGTTGTAGGATTAAACGGAATCTGAGAGCTCTTTGTTTTAATCCTGTTGCATTCCAGTAAACTATCCTTAGTTGTCTGTGTGGGTTTCTGTTTGTGGTAATTTGGTTTATTGGGACAGTACGCTGACCAGCCTGCCCATCAGGATGGGTATCGGGTCCTTGCCCGAGAGTAGGGCTTCCCGCACCGCCTGTAAGGCGGAGATGGCTGCATCCACCTCCGCTAGCTTGCGTATCTGTTCCTGGGTCATGTGGGATAGGTGTTCTGCCTCTTTGTTTGTTGTCATGGCTATGTGGCTTGTTTGTGCTGGTCTTTGTGGGGCTGCCATTGAGAGTCCACTCTTTGGTCTTTGCTCCACAGGTATGTTCATGGGAGGGACTAGATTTATTGTTACTTCGTCCTGTACTTCTTCTTCTTGCATTGGTTTAAAGGTTTTCTTTTTGTTCTTTTTCTTCTTTTTCTTTGGCAGGAACGTTTTCATGGTTGGGGCGTTTGCCGGGGCCATTAGTGTTGTTCCCGTCTGTCCATGGAATTCTTGGGGTTCTTGCGATTTTGTCGTTTGTGTGGTGGGGGCAGCGTTTGGTGGCTGCTGGGTTCTTGTTTCTGTTGTGGTAGCTATCGGGCCTGCCGTTTTGTTGCGCAATTCTTGGCGCAGTATGGGGCAGCGTGGGTTGTTGGCCGTGTGTGCTTCTTTGCAGTTTGCACAAGTTGGCGGGTCTTCTCTCGGGCGGGGGCAGTCTGCGGCGAAATGTTCTCCGCCGCAACGGACACAAGCCTGGGTTCTGTGGCAATTTTGAGATGAGTGGCGGAATCCCTGGCACCGATGGCACTGTGCGGGTCCTTTCCGTCCTCTCCAGCTCTCAATTGTAACGCCTGGCATGCACAGTAGTTCCGTGATTTCGTAGATGCCTGGTGTAACATCGGTGGTCTTCTTGAGCATTGCAAAGAAAATACACCCAGGTCTGCCCTTTCTGGCTTGTATCTTCCTTACATTTTCTGGTTCATAGCCGCGATCTCTTAGCTCTTTCTGGATTTCTGATGGTGGGGTATCTACTGGCAGTCCTCTTATGGCCACCTTAATGCTCCTTTCCTCCGGAAGAGAGTAGGAAAACCACTTTACTGGTGTGGTGGTCTCCAGGTCGGCGAGGTACCTCTGGATCATTCTGTATTCCTCCCCGTCGGCAGGGGAGAAGCGAATGCCTTTTCCAAAAGGTCTTGCATTTGGTACATGTCCGAGTTTATCTTTAAGGATTCGTAAATGGGATGTCCAGTTGGGTATTTCTTCTACCACGATTGGTGGGTAGCGGTTTGTTTTTCTTGGGGCGTTTGGGTTTTCCGGGTCCGCAATGGTGCTGACTGGGGGTATGGGTATGTGTTGGTTTTCTTCGTGGGTTTCAATGTATGATTGTTTCCCTTCCTTGGTGCTCGTTGTAGTGGGCAGTGGATCCAGTATTGGCATGCTCCTGCCTGTGGTTGCTGCCGTGATGTGCGGGTTTGCCACGTTTTGCATTGTGAAGGAGGCTGCGGCTGTGGTGCGCGTAGTCATCGGCTTAGAAGTGGTGTTGGTTGGCTCGGTGGGGTTGGTTGTAGTAACCGCCGCATAGGTTTTGGTTTTCTGTGGGATTTCGGTGCGGGGAGTAGTAGTCTGCACAGAGATGCTACTCTCGGTACTCGCCGGTGCCGCTGAGGTTTTAGTTGTTGATGTCTGTTTTACTGGAGTGCTAGCTGCGGGCATTGTGCTTGGTTGATTGTGTTCTCTGCTCGTTGGGGCTGGGATTTTTGAGCGGCGCGGATCACGTTGCTGAAGGGGGGTGCGTCCCGTACTAGGGGTACAGGCACGCTTGCTCTCCTCCAAATCTTCATCCGTTTCGCTACGTTTGCGACGTAGGTTCATGGCCTTCGCTTGGTTGGTCATGAGTGGGGTGTGGATGTCCATGCTCTGCAGTGATTGTACTGCTTTCTTTCGGGCTTCTGTCACATCGGGGCCTTCTGCGTTTAGTTCATCTTCGGTGAGTGAGGCTGATTTATTAGCTACATACTCGACCAGTGTCTTCTCGATGCCCGGGGTGGTGATGCCAGAGTTTATAATACTGTTTAGAACTGTGGCTTCATACTCTAGTCGGGCCCGTGGGGATGTTGGTATATCCTGGGTATTCTTGGGTGGTTTGGTCGGGAGGCTGAGGGGGGCTGTGGGGAGTTGCTGGTATGATGGCCCCGCCCTAGCGGTGTTATCTCCCTGCATCTCCCCTGTTCCGCTCTTGTGTGCCTCCGCGTTGGCTTTCCATTTTTTCTTTTCTTTCTGAATGGCTTCTGCTGTGCGCTGCTTGAAAAGCTTGTGAAGCTGCTCTCTGAAGCGTTCTGCATCCTCTGGGTTGATCTTCTGGCGCGTACGGGACAGGGACCTGTCTCGTATGGCCGGGCCAAGCGAGCGGCTGCTGTGCCTGGGGGCTCCAGATGGGGTCCTTTCGGCGTCAGGCTTCCTCTTGCTATCTTCAGTTGACTGCATTGTGCAACCTCGAGTTGGACGCTCCTCACACACGTGACTCTCCGAAGGGGTAGTCAAGACTATCCCTTCGTACTTCGTAGTGGTGGCTGTCTCCTCTCCTTACATCGAAGGGGCGATTTCGGAGGGCGTTTTGCTATAAAACGCCCCCGAAAGTCTTGCGGTTTAGGTGAGTCCGAACGTGTTGAAATTACTAAGTAAAGTCGCGAGTGCGTAACTTTCCAAATGAATTTCACAGCAAAATGGGCCTGTTTATAAGCCGCCTATTCTCTACAGTCTAGTCGTGCGCAGCGAGAGTGCGCGAGGCGCGCTCGGCCAATGGGAGAGGCGTATGTTGCCTCTCGCTCAGGCGCATGCTCCCTTTCACTCGCACCTATCGCTACTCCGTTGGTTGGAGCCTTACCCTATGGAGAGCACCTATTCTATTATTATTTATTTACACTTACAAATATGGTACGATACAATTTTAACTATATTACAACTATCTATAACTTATGAACTATTCTTGAAGGCGTCGTCCTGCACATCTCTCCCGCCGTGTGACCTCGTCGCATCTGCTGCCGGTGTTGGAGAGACGTCTTCAATAGGCAGGATCACCATCTTCCTTACTGGACGCCGCAGGATGCCTCCTTTAGTCTTCACGTCGACGGTGCGCACGACTGTGTCAGGCCCTGGATACGTGGCGATAACTTTTCCACGAACCCATACGTTGCGTGGCAGATTGGGGTCGATGATCTGGACTAGATCCCCGATCTGTACTGTGGGTCCTCTTCCGTGTGGCTCCCGCCGGTTTTGAAGTTCTGGGAGATACTCTCGTAGCCATCTGCCCCAGAACATGTCGGCCAGTCTCTGTGCTGCGCGCCAGCTGTCCTTCGTCAGGGTATCTCGTTCGTTGAAGGTTCCAGGTGTCGGTACTCGTCCGGGTCCTCCCAGCAATAGGTGATTCGGTGTTAAGGCTTCCGGGTCGTCCGCGCTGACGGATACGTCGGTCAGCGGGCGACTGTTCACCGTGTATTCGGCTTCTGCCAGAAGGGTGGAGAGGACTTCTTCTGTTGGTCTTCGCTCGTGGAGTGTTGCTGTGAGTGCTGTCTTCACAGATCGCACCATGCGTTCCCATGCCCCTCCCATGAACGGAGCTCCGGGAGGTATGAAACGCCAGGAGATCGTGCGTTTTGCGGCCTCTTCTGCTGTCGCGGTATCGATGGCTTGCCGTAGTTCTTTGTTGGCTCCCGTCAGGTTCGTCCCATTGTCCGACCAGATCTCTGTTGGGCAACCTCGTCGGGCGATCATTCTTCTAAGTGCCATGACTGCGGAAGATGTACTGAGTGAGTTCGCCAGTTCTAGGTGAATAGCGCGGCTCGTTAGGCAAGTGAAGATGGCGACGTATCGCTTCTGATGCGTGCGCCCCACGGTAACTGTCAGTGGGCCGAAGTAGTCGAGTCCTGTGAAGGTGAAGGGTCTTCTGTGGTGTGCCAGGCGACATGACGGCAAGTTTCCTGTTCTCGGGTACGGCGGTGTTTGAGTTTTCATTCTGCAGTGAAGGCATCTTCTTACTATGGTTCGAGCTGTAGGTCGAAGGCGCAGAACCCAATATTGTTGGCGACATTCGTTCACTGTCGCTTCGACGCCAGCGTGATGCAGCTGGGCGTGTACACTCTTGATCCATAGCTTGACTGTAGGATGATCTCCGTCTATGATCATCGGGCTTTTGACGCTTTCTGTGATTTGCGTGGTGGCGTCTATGCGGCTTCTAAGCGTCAATCTTCCATCGTTGTATACGACACTTAATTGACGTAGACGGCTTTCTTTGTCGATGGGCTTCTCTTTTGCAATGTTCTCTATGTCTTCCGTGAAGGACTCTTGTTGCGAAGAGCGCATGAGGAGTTCTTCTGCCCTTATCAGCTGTTCTGCAGTGATGGGATGGAAGTTTATTTTTTCTGTCCTTATTTTCTGTAGTGGCTGTTTATTCTTCTGATCTGTGGTTTTCTTGTTGACTTTGTTCCACGCGGGATCTTTCTCTTGGTTTCTTTTCGTTCGCCTGTAGTTGACCTTTTCTATCTTCGTCCTGCAGAGTTGTATGAACTGCAGGACTCTCGCGGTGCTGTAGCGAAGTCTCTCCCAGTTAGAGAAGCGAGAGACATCGGGTAGCCCTTCTGCGAGCCTCTGTGTCTTGCTGTTGGCTATGTGGTTGACTCTTTCATCTTCCGTTGATGTTGGGGTCGGACGTGACGTGTCCTTGGGCCAGTTTTCCTCGATCTCGTACAAGAATTCCGGTCCTCTGAACCATCTGTGGTTTGCGTCGAAGGATGGTGGAGCATCTCTGGTGGCGTCGTCTGCTACGTTGAGTTTTGTTGGTACCCAACGCCATTCATTGACTGTGGAGCTTTCCTCTATAGCTGCGAGACGGTGAGCCACATACGGTTTGTAGGATCGCGAGCCCGTCTTGATCCAGGCTAAAACTGTCTTGCTGTCAGTCCAGAAAACCTTGGAGTCTGGTTTTCTCTCATGCTCCTTCATGACGGCTTCGGCGATGCGCGCGCCCATTACTGCGGCTTGCAGTTCTAGTCTCGGTATCGATGTGAGCTTGAGAGGCGCGACTCTTGCCTTCGCTATGACGAGTGACACGTTGACTTCGCCGTTTGGAGCTTCTGTTCGCCAGAAGAGGGCTGTGGAGTAGGCCACCTCACTGGCGTCTGTGAAGATATGAAGTTGAAGGTTGGTGGCGTCGCTGTAACCGAGGTAGCACCTCGGGATGGCCACGTCGCGGAGGTTCTTCAGGTGGATGATCCATGTCTGCCAATCGAAAGACAGATCTTCATCTATTTCGTCATCCCAGGCTGTGCCTCTGCGCCATATCTCTTGCAGGATCTGTTTCGCTCTGGCTGTTACTGGAGAAGCGTATCCAAGCGGGTCGAAGAGAGACATCACAACCTTTAAAGCCTCTCTCTTAGTCGGCCTTTTCCCTTCTATGATCTGTGGTGGTACTCTGTTCAGGTTGAGATTGAACGTGAGTTTATCTTCTTCCGGTTTCCATACAAGCCCCAGAACTCTTTCTGTTTTCTGTTCGGTTTCGTAGAGTTCTGCATCTTCTGAAGCGTTCTGTTCACCGAGGGCTTCAAGAAGTCTTGTTGAGTTAGACTTCCACTGCTTGAGGATGAAGTGGGCCTTCAGGTGTACGTCTCGTACTCCCTTAGATATTCGAATCGCATCTTCTATGGTTCTGAAGCTGTCGAGGTAATCGTCAACATAGTGCTTTTCTTTTATGGCGATTGCTGCTTCGGGATGCGTCTGTTGGTTTGCTTCGGCGTTTAAATTCTTCACGAAGATGGCCGTCGATGGAGAACTGGAGGCTCCGAAAATGAGCGACGTCATCCTGTACTCTTCTGGTGGTCTGTCGTCCCGTCGATCCCGACGCCATAGATATCTGAGCGCGTCTCTGTCTTCTTTCCGAAGTTTCACCTGCATGAACATTTCCCCAATATCGGCTGTCACTGCAATCTTGTGCTGTCTGAATCGCATCATGACGCCTGGCAGTGACTGTAGGAGATCAGGGCCTTTTAGTAATGCATCGTTGAGGGCCACTCCCTTTGTCTTGGCTGCGGCGTCGTGCACAACTCGTAGCTTGTCAGGCTTCATTGGGTTTATTACCGCAAAGTGTGGGAGGTACCAGGTTTTGCCTGGAGTCTTCTCTTTCGGTGCAGGTTCTGCGTACTTCTTGGTGATGAGCGCTTCCATCTGTTCTGTGTATTTCTCTTTAAGTTTCGGGTCACGGTCGAGCTTCTTCTCTATGCCATAGAGTCGTTTCAGCGTGTTCTCGTAATTGTCGGGAAATGTGAAGTCTTCTTTCTTCCAGAGCAGAGAAGTTTCGTATCTTCCTTCTTCTGTGTGGACTGTATTCTGTATAAGGATACGCCGGGCTGTCTCTTCTGGATCTGTCGAAGGTTTCTTCGCGTTGAGGCAGAGTGCGTCTGTAGCGAAGTATTGCTTCATCATTTCCTCCAAGTTATCTTCTTCTCGGGCTTCTGTGATGTGTGAGACGAAGTCTATGCTGCGGCCGAGAGAACGTGTGTGGTTCCCGTGCAGTACCCAACCCAGTGGCGTGAGTGATGCCACTGGTTGGTTGTTGTCGCCTCTTCTTATCTTCGATGTCAGGAGCAGGTGCCAGTTATCTTGGCCTATCAGGACGCGTGGCTTCGCATTTTCATAAGTGAGGAAGCGGCTGAGGTCTCGCAGGTGTTCGCATTTCTCTATTTGTTCTTTCGGAATTTCCTGCGTTGTGACTTGTAGATTCATAACTGTTCTCGCTTGAATCGGTTCCTCATGGTTATTGAGACCCTTAATCACGAAGCTCACTCTTCTAGATTGAGTCTCTGCTGTCTTCATCTTGTTGATTGCTTCAATGCGTAGCGGGTCTATGGGCCCAGTTGCCCCGATCTTGTCGCTGATGTTGCTGTCGATGAGCGTGACTGTGGATCCGTCGTCAAGCAGCGCGTAAGTGTCAATTGTTGCTGTAGGCCCCTTCACTTGGATTGGTATAATCTTGAGGTAAGATTGCTTCTGTGTGGCGGTCCAAGTAGTGGTGACGGCCTCTGTTGTTTCCTTTTCTTTAGCAGGTTCTGTCTTCTTAACGAAGTGTAGCAATTTGTGGTGGTAGTACTTGCAGCCGTTGGTGTCGCAGGTACGTCGCTTGCAGCTGTGGTTTCTTGCTCTGTAGCGTAGGCATCGAAAACAAAGATGCTTGTTCTTGGCGATGTCCCATCTTGTGTTGCTGTCTGCGTTTTTGAACTTTTCGCAGTCTGTTGTAGTGTGTCCGGTATTGTCACATACCGCGCACTTGGCTGTGGTTTGTTGTTCTTCTGTGACTGTGTGCACTTTGTATGTGCGCTTGTTCTGTGAGGTGGGCTGTGCTTGAGTGCCCACTGGTTCGGGTTGTGCGTAAGGTGCGCACAGGTCGGCTTCTGTCTTCATAAACTTCTCCATCTTCAGTAGGTCTGGATTTTCTCTTGGTTGTTTGGCGGCGAATTCGTAGAACTTGTGACGAAGGGTAGGCGTGAGCTTATCCAGCAATATCTTGCTTGTCTCTGGATTAAACAGGAAATGTGCGCAGCCCAGAGCTTGAAGTATGCACACAGCGTTGGTGATCTTGCTTGAAACTGTGCATGTGTCTTGCGGGTTTTCTGTGAGTCGTGGCAGCGCCTTCAGTGTATTAAGTTCCGCTATGGCGATGGCTTCCGGCTTTCCGAATCTGGATTCGAGTGTGCGCATGACGTCTGCAGGATCGCTGTTGCTGATGAGTAGCCCTTCAACGGCTTCGCTGGCTTTTCCTTTCAGGTTTCTTCGTAATCTGTTGATGTTCTCGAACTTCGTAAATAATGTTGCCGTCTCATTGTAGGCGGAGCGGAACATCAGCCATTCTTGATGATTCCCACTGAAGACAGGTAGTTCGATGTATCTTGGATGACTGGCGGCCTTGACTGCCATGGTGATCGCTGAAGACAGTTGGGCGAGCTCTTGACTATGAAACGCTCCCGCCGATGTCGATGGTACTTGACGCGGGTCTTGATGACGCGGCGCAGGTACTTGCTGTGCTGTTGCAGGAACTTGCTGTGCTGTGGGTATCTGTTGATGCGCAGGTTCTCGCTGTGCTGCGGGCATCTGTCGATCCGCAGGTTGTTGCTGTGCTGCGGGCGTTGCAGGTTCTTGCTGTGTTAACCACGTGTCCACACGTGATTCGACGTCTTCCTTGGAGTATACGGAGACATCATCGTCGTCATCCGAATCTTCAATTTCTATTGCGGCTACGCGCGCTTCCATAAGCATTACTTGGTAGCGCGCGAGTTCTGCCTTCGCTTCTACTGTGCCGTCATTCGAAACCTAATTATACATGAGAGTAGCGTACTTGACTTCCGCTCCGTACTTGCCGTGCTGTGATTGGTCTACCCAATCTCCTCGCCCAATCAGCGCTGACTCCGCCCCTTCCGCCCGCCATAATGTCCGCCATCACCCCAGGTAGTGCGCCGAGCGCAACATGGCTTCATTGGCGTTTGGATTTTCATCCGGAGCGGTCGTAAGTAAGGAATTACTACTAATCGACCACGTCATGCTAATTAATATTCAGATATAAAGTGGCAATACCTGGTAAGTCCACGTGGTATTTTACTTTCTGATTTTGTTTTAACGGTGCTACCGTTCGTTTTCTTCAAGAATTTTTAAATCTCAACGGTATTTTCCGTTGGCTTTAGACATTTAAACATTTTAAACTGTCTTCATAACGTGTTTCTGTTCATTTTAGAATATGGATAATAATACTATTGGTCTAGCCCCAACGATGGATGCTACAGGAAGTACGAGAAAAGAACAAAAAGGAAAAAAGAGGAAAATCTACCAATCCTCCAGCTCGGAATCAAGTTCCGATTCTTCATCGAGCTCCAGCTCGTCGTCAGGCAAAAGTGACGTCAAGAGACGTAAGAAAAACAAGCACAAGAGGAAGAGAAACCGTAAGTTTGACTTATTGTTTTCCGAAATAACTCAAATTAAATCTCGGTTAAACGATAATAATCAAAGTAACCGTCTAACCGATTCGTTTTGCGATGATGACCATATTAGCATATGCGCAGACCCAAACATGTGTGGGGAACTATATGACGATGAGTCCTACGTAACATCGCCAGCGAAAAACACCGAGCCATTAAATGACCAACAGTTCAGCTTATCTGTTAAGACAAAATTACGGGAACCTGCAATTCCTAAGGCCCCTGCGGCTTATTTAGAACAGCTCAAACAATTACAACACTTTGAGAAATCCGACTGGAATAGTGTCCGCTACTCTGAAACTCAGAAACACTATATCCATTCGCCAGGATTCACAAGTCTTGATTCCAATGAAGAAGTCAAGAGCTACGACAACTCAAAGTTCACAGCACGAATGGAAAATGCTTTTGCAGGGTTGACATATGCTTTGCTTAAACAAAAAGAAGCCCTGCAAACAGATTTGAAAGGTTTTTTAGATGGTATACATCAAAGTAATTTGAATACAGTGGAAATTGGTCTTAAACTAAACGAAATATTTTCTAAGGGTGAATATTCAAAAGTAACTGATGATATATTTCAAATTGTATGTGGCCATAGAGCAGAACTTGTTCAGAATAGGCGCGAGTCAATACTCACAGCTGTGAAAGACCCGTTCTATAAAAACGTACTTAGAAAACTTCCACCTACATGCACTTCCCTATTCGAAAGTGAAAACTTCAGTACTACTCTACAAAAAGCCGGCGGTGTCAAAGGTATTTTTTGGCCACCATCAGGGCAAAAGGAACGCATACCGGAACCTTTAAATGTTCCCGGACCATCGCAATCATCAATCCAACATACGAAATTTCGGCCTGTACCTCACCCGAAACAAAACGCAGCAAGGAAGCAATTAAACAATGCGTTTCGAGGCAGAGGCGGCAAACAACAAAGACGATATGACGAGCAGCCCTACAAGAGGCGTAATTCCCCCTCATCCCATCGGGATAGGAGAGGAAATAATAGTAACAAAAGATTCTGACTCAAGGCCCTTCCGTGCCGGTCAGCTCCTGATGTATTACAACCATTGGAGAATGCTCGGGGCACCGCCCTACATTCTAAACATCATAAGTGGCTACCGTATACCATTCAAAAAGAAGCCCCCATTGATTTTACCAAGCAAACACAGCAACCAAATTCCTTATTCGCCAGAGATGTCGAAAGCACTTCACAAAATGCACACTCAAGGTGTCATAAAAATTGCAAGGCTGTCTCCGAGCTTTGTGTCATCAATGTTTCTCAGACCAAAAAGCGACGGCACGATGAGACCAATATTCAATTTAAAAAATCTGAACAAGTACGTTGCGGTCGACAAATTCCGATTAATAAATCATCACCGCGTACCAGACTTTACAGACGGCACACTTGAGAAGTTTAATAAACAAATACTACAAACTACATACAACAGTACAGCTACTACAATACTACAGCTACTACAGTAAAACATTTGGACTCATAGGGAGTCCAAATGCTCTAGCCCACTGTCAGTTGGCAGCGTGCCCAGCATGCTGGCAGCATTGCCCCGTTGAATTGCAATGCTTATTCTTTGAGCCAAATAGGTGCCAGCATTTTGATCACGCGTCGCATCGACCAAGCGCTCTGATAGATTTTGGAAAATACGATGAGCTCCCGGTCCCCACGGCCCCAACGTCTCTACACCAAACGGCTCAAATATGTAACCCATACCGAGGTTAGCATATTTGCGCCGCTTGAGTTGCTCTGCCGAAGTAGCCGCGGCGCCAGCCCTCACGTGGGTTTCAGAAAGGTGTGACGGCGCTAAAGTGTCTACGCATGTAGCGTCCCACACTAAGGGCCGTCCTAACTTCCATGGAACCAGAGTCATGCCGTCAGGTCTTTTACCATCGTCACGCATCAGACCGTTCGGTTCGAGAACAGCTGGAACATTGGCGCTGGTAAAAGCCCGGCGAATGATATCGTTAAGGCTGGCGTGGCGGGAAATTCGACCAGCACTTCGAGAGCAGGAGAGGCCATGGTGACCGAGTTGGTCAACTGCAGTACCACACTGGCAGTGATGTGCAACACAACACCTTGCACCCAAGCGTAAACTAATAGCGAGACGAAAAGCGGAAGGATCTATAAGGCTACCAGTTTTGTAAGAAGGAATGGCTTGTAACCAAAGACCTGATTCCCACACAGAAACAGCGAGAATACGAGCACGATCTGCGATACTAGGGCACGTATTTAAAAGATCTTTCCGTGCTAGCTCGCATAGGGGCCGATCCCACTGTTTCTGAGATGACAACATTTTTGGGAACTCAGTATTTGGACAAGCCAGTCCCCATGTGGTTTTGGCCTCAGCCAGATATGCTACATCAAAAGAGCCTAAAGATTGTGCAAGAATTTTTTCTACTAATTTGTGTGTACTGTGTACAGAAGACAAAAAAGCTGGTAATGCCACACTAGAAATTTTGCGTATCCCTATGCCCCCCAACCTCACAGGGAGGGAAGCTTGCACCCAAGCCCTATCATCCATCTCAACATTCAAAACCGAAATTAACGTATCTTTTAATAAATTGTCTAAGCTTAAAAGAAGCTCACTGTGTTTCCACAGCTGACAACATCTCAAAAAGTATGTAAATTTAGGAACGAAAAGGCAAAATCTAATAATAGTAAAAGCCATATGGGCGTTAATTTTGAATAATCTGCTAGAAGCATTTCTAAACTTTTGAATTTGTTCTTCGACAAATGGTGACAAAGATTCGTCAAAAATCGGTGAACCCAAAAGACGGAGCGAACTTTTTTCTACTAATTTTATATTAGGCGCAAGTAAGTTGAATTTTTCAATAATCGAAATTTTATCCGGACAAGTATCACAAACAAAAAGTTCACATTTGGAAAAATTTAGTTCAAGGCCAATAAGTCGAAAATCGTCTATAAGTACTCGCAAGTCATTCAATACCGTGTTCGCATCGCCACCTAAGGTTCCGTCATCCAAATACCAAACGTTAAGTTTTGATTGGAGACGTTGAATTATTGAGTGGATGGCAAGGCTAAAGATGGCTGGTCCCAGAGGATCACCCTGTTGACATCCTACGGAAGATAATATAACGTTGTTTTGGTATGTTAATTTTGATGGTTTCCCGTAACATTGCCAAAGAAAAGGGTATAATTCCGGAATTTTATCTTTCACTTCGGTCAAAAGGGTGCCTCTATCTAATGAGTTGAATGCATTTTTAACATCCACCTTCAAAAGCACATCTCCACAATTTTGATCAAGAAATGTGCGTAGTGAATGTACAGCAGCCTCACAACCACCCTGAGAACCAAAACCGAGTTGTAGTGGTTGAAAAAGATTACTTAAAAAAGCAACCTTTTTCCTACAACCACATTTGGCTGTGAGGCGACGATAAGTGGTTACATATTGTGTCTATGGTTCATATTAAATGTGGATCCATAGACTTAAACTGTAGTCAAAATTATCTAAAATAACTCAAACGGAGTACGGCCTTTGTAGTGTATATTCTATTTCTTCTATGATTTAGGGTATATTCCATTAGTGCTTACCATTTGAAGTGAGAATCGCTAAAAACGCTAAAAACTATCACACTCCCAAAAAGTTGTTCCACATGGGTCTTGGCGTTATTTTCGCCATAAACGCTACATCTAATGTCAAAAGTGACAGAAGTGGCAAATTTTAGTGGCATTCTTAGCGTTCTTATCCTAAATGGAACAGGGGATGACAGTTACAAACGATCACAGTGATCACAACCATAGACGCAGAATGTGATCAAAATTATCGAAAATTACGCCAACTCTCTAGGGAAACCCCCAGCTTAGCAGCAATGAATGTTACAGTTATTATTGGTTTTGGGTTAGAGGAAAGGAAAAACACTTTTAGTTATGTGGAAGACTTTCTATATTTAATTAAAAAAACGTGCTTCTCGACATGACAGTAGGCCGTAGACATAACTTAACTATAGATAATAGACAACGCTAGTGCGTCCAACAAAAACTAGTGTTGTGACATTGCACCTCTAACACCCTTTCTCAATGTCACATCACTACTGCTAAACATAAACTAAATTTTCTCATATTTCTTACAAAGAACAATATTTTGCTGACTCTACTTCGACTTTAATATCACTAATTCAAAATAACTCACTTCTACATTTCTCAAACTTAGCTTTACTTAAAGGTTTTGTACATATATCAGCAACTTGATTCTCACTTTCTATATACTTTAGAATCACAACTTTCTTTTCAACATTGTCTCTTATAAAATGGAACCTTAGATCAATATGTTTTAACCTTTTATGATGCTCTGGATTCTTAGCTATATGAATGGCGGATTGATTGTCTTCATACATAATTATATTGTTACATTCTAAATTAATTTCAGTTAATAAATTTTTAATCCAGCATCCTTCACAAATACCTCGAGCTAAAGCTATGTACTCCGCCTCAGTTGAAGACATCGCCACACACTGCTGCTTACTAGAAGACCATGAGACTGTACAACCCATATACCTTTACTATATATCCTGATGTTGACTTCCTATCTGCCTGGTCTCCTCCCCAATCAGCATCGGAATACCCAACTAAAGGATCCTCTGAACCATTTTTATAAACTAACTTAATACCTATAGTTCCTTTTATGTACCTTAAAATCCTCTTTAATCCCTTCCATACATCTTCATTTGCACATGCCTGATATCTACTCAAATAACTTAAAGCATAGCATATGTCAGGCCGAGAACCTAACATAGCATACATTAGACTTCCAATCAGTTCTCTACACTTTCTTGTTAATTCCATGTTTTCTTCTTTATTTTTCTCAATTCTTGCACCAGGCTCCATAGGTGTAGACACTGGCTTGCAATCTTCCATCTTATATTTCTTCAGTATTTCTTTCAAATAATTCTCCTGATCAACTTCAATATGGTTTTCTTTCTTTGTTATATTTATTCCCAAGTATCTTAGATTACTACCTCCTAAATCTTTCATTTCAAAATTTTTCTGTAATGCTTCTTTTAACATTGTTATGTCCTGATTATCTTCACATATTAAAATTAAGTCATCAACATACAATAAAACATAGAACTTTTTATCCTTCTTATAATATAAACAATAATCACACTGGCTTCTTAAGAACCCTTCCTGAACCATAAATTGATTAAATTTCTCATTCCAGTATTTTGGAGATTTCTTTAGTCCATATAAAGAGCGCTGTAGCTTTAATATTTTTCCATCTTTCTTCATCCCTTTTGGTTTTTCAAGATATACTTCCTCATCTATTCTACCATTTAAAAATGCACTCTTCACATCCATTTGTTGTATGTCTAAATTATATTTGGCTGATATAGCCAGTAATATTCTTAATGTTGGTAATTTTGCTACGGGTGCATACACTTCTGAATGATCAAACTTTCCTTCTTGCTTGAATCCTCTCGCTACAAGTCGTGCCTTATAACTTTCTGTATCTTCATCCTTCTTTATTTTAAACACCCACTTACTGTCGATTGTCTTTTTCCCTTTAGGTAACTCAGTCTCAATCCAGGTGTTATTTCTTTTGAGAGCTTCTAACTCCTTATCAATTGCTTTTAACCACTTACTTTTATCTTTTCCAGAAATTGCTTCTTCATAACTTAATTCCTTTTCTCCTTGCGCTAACATTCCCACTTCATAGTCCTCAGTCCATTTGGGTTTCTTTATAGTTCTTCCACTTCTTGTTTTCCCTTCTTCCAACCCTGTTTCGTCTGCACTTAACCATTCCTCATCAACATACTCTTCTTCATACTCTATGTCTAAGTCTGGGCTTTCTTCACATCTTCCTCTTTTAACATCTAAGTCTGACTTCTCTACGTTTTCTAGTTCTCTGTCTTGTAGTTCATTTACTTTCTCGTGTTCTTCTGCTACTTTATCTCCTTGTTCTATCACAGTTTCATCTTCTACCTCTTTCTCTTCTTGAACTATCTCGTCGTCTTTATACACCGCTTCATCCTCTTCTGTGTATTGAATCTTCTGATCTTCTCTTACTCCTCTCACAAATACAACGTCTCTGAAGATTTCCACATCATCTTCATCTTCAAACCATACTCTATATCCTTTTGTATTACTTCCATATCCCACAAACCTACCCAGTTTTCCTTTGGCATCCCACTTGTATCTTCTCTGCTTTGGAATATGAGTGTACACTTCATCTCCAAATTTTCTTAAAACATTTATATCAAAACCCTTGTTGTAAAGAAGTTCATACGGTGTCTTACTCTTCTGGCTACTAGAACCTGTCCTATTTATAGTATACACTGCATTATTTACTGCCTCTGCCCATAGGCCCTTGCTAACATTTGCATTAATCATCATAGTCCTAGCAGATTCCACAATCGTTCGCATCTCTCTCTCTATTCTCCCATTCTGTTCTGGAGTATATGCAATGGTAATCTCATGCACAATGCCTTTCATTCTGAACAGTCCTTCCAAATCCTTATTCTTAAACTCCCCACCACCATCTGATCGGAATTTCTTCACCTTACACTCAAACTCATTTTCAAATTGCTCAAGAAACTCAGCTATTCGTTCTTTCGTCTCATATTTATTCTTAAGGAAGTATATGTGCAGGACGACGCCTTCAAGAATAGTTCATAAGTTATAGATAGTTGCAATATAGTTAAAATTGTATCGTACCATATTTGTAAGTGTAAATAAATAATAATAGAATAGGTGCTCTCCATAGGGTAAGGCTCCAACCAACGGAGTAGCGATAGGTGCGAGTGAAAGGGAGCATGCGCCTGAGCGAGAGGCAACATACGCCTCTCCCATTGGCCGAGCGCGCCTCGCGCACTCTCGCTGCGCACGACTAGACTGTAGAGAATAGGCGGCTTATAAACAGGCCCATTTTGCTGTGAAAATGGAAAGTCTTGCTTTGCGATAAAGCCTTATACTCGCGTTCGGAATCACCCAAAAGTTAATCGCGGATCTCGGGGGCGTTTTATTGAAAACGCCCTCCGAACTCCACCCCTCCATGTAGAGGGCGGAGACAGCCCTAGCTCCAAGACAGCCATACTAGTCCTAGTATCTGATTCACGCGACGCAAGCAACGAATATGAGCTCCGGGTCCCGTCCAGGGCACGCTGCCACAAGCGGCGAGTGCCCCGACGCACCCAGGAAGCCCCGCTCGTCTAAACCCTCCGCGCGTGATAGATCACTGTCCGCGCGGAGGATCCCAATTGAAGCCGCCGACGAAGAAGCGGAGAGATACCGCGAGTTCAAGCGCTCTATACAGCATACCATGGAAGCCGCACGGCGTGACATCCAGCGGTGGCGAGACGAACCGCTAGAAGACTTGGTCCCAGTGATCTCGTTGATCTCGCCCGTCTCGTCACCTTCGAGCCCGACACCAAGTCCAACCCCCCTGGACGACCCGGCCCCAGGTGTGCGCCGCAAACGCACTGAGGAGGCTGAAGATGCAAACAAGCGCACCTGCGCCCGCGCCCGGAGCGCAGCGCACTCGCTTGACTCATGCCGCCAACCGGCACAGTCAACCACCACTCCGGGACAGCATGCGACCTATGCCGCCGTAACAACGGTCGGCACAAGACACGCACCAATCCCGGCCGCAAGGACAACCCAGACGGCCACGACGAAAGCCGCGCCAGCGCACGTAGCCCAACCCCGCCCAACCGAAGCAACAGCATCAACTTCGTGGGCGGATGACACGCTTACGCCCGCTACCTTGCCACAGTCACCACCACGGAACTCCCCATCGGTTCCCGCACAGAAGAAGAAGGAACCACGCTACCCACCGATTATCATCGAGTCGTTCCCAAAATGCACCATCCACCTCCGTGCACTGAAAGAACGACTCGGCAGACCACCATCCGTCCGCCCTTACAATCAGGGCGTCCGTTTCACCCCCGTGGACGGAGACGAGTACCGGGTCATCCAATCCTACCTCTCAAACCTGGGGGAGGCAGACAGGGTGACCTGGTTCTCATACTCCCCGCCTACGGAAAGGAACCTGAAGCTGGCCATCAGAGGACTGCCAGCCAACACAAACCCTGATGACATCAAGGAAGACCTCATCGCGCTCGGGTATGAACCCGAGTTCATAAAGAAGATTCAGGCAAGAAAGGGCAGACCAGGCTGCATTTTCTTTGCCTCTATGAAGAGAACTCCGAACCTCACCCCCGGCATATACGACGTCGAAGAACTCCTGTGCATGCCGGGAGTCAAACTCGAACACTGGCGTGGGAGGAGGGGCCCAGCACAATGCCATAGATGCCAGGCATTTAGGCACTCCTCCCACAACTGCTTCCGTCGGCAGGCGTGCGTGCGGTGCGGGGGAGAGCACTTCGCGCACGACTGCCCCCGATCCCTTGAAGAGCCGGCGACGTGTGCCAACTGTGGCGGCGCGCACACTGCCAACAACCCCCGCTGCGCTGTGTTCCGCGAGGAGGCGCGGAACAAGCGCGCGGGCACAACGGCGATTACCGTCTCAAGCAAGACACCCATCACAGGTGAGTGTGTAACCACGCACTCACCAATGGCTACCGGTAAGAAGCAGAAGACAGCCACCACGTCCCACCCGGCCGGTGCAAAAGACCCGCCAGTCCGCGGCGCCGACCCGCCTGGGACGAAGAAGAAGAAGAATAAGAAGAAGAAGAAGAAGGGAAAGGGCAAGGGTGCCGCTAAACCGCCACCCCAAGCCACAACCACCCAAGCCAAGCGCGCAGAGGAGCCACGTGCATCCTCCGCGCGGCCAAGAAAACCGTCAACCAATGTCTCGCTCCCACGCGAGAGCGAGACAGACAACAAGAAGACAAGGACAGCGGCGGAGCTTGATATAATCGAGTCCGCCCTCTGCATCCTCCAGGATGTGCTCCAGGCGCTCAGGGAGGGAGCCGACCCCATCCCGCTAGTATTAGCGGGGGTGGGAAAGCTCCTTTCCTGCCGCTAGGAAGCACCCCCTGGACCACCGACGCTGCCGCGACGCCCAGGCCCTAAGGGCCGGCCTGGACGCGCTTTCATCTCGTCTCCCGAGCGCCTCGCTCACTGGGCTTCCCACCAGAGGGATTCACCCGGTGGGCTGAGGGCGAGTAGGGAGACTGAAGATTCCCGGATTGACCTCATACCCCGATCATGACGAAGGTGCCAATCACACGGCACACACCCCGCGACCCAGCAGTGATGCACTGCTGGCGATGGATTACCGCGTTAAGGGGCCACCCGTGCCCGAAGACGCGCCCGTGCGGAACACGTCGTTCCGCGCGAAGAACAACCGGCTGTGAAATTCATTCAGTGCTCACCTCTCCTCAAGAAAACAACTCCGAAGAATAAATAACAAGAAGCTCTCAATACTTGTTTCTCTCAAGCAACACCCTCCTCGGCACACCAGCATAGTAAGGTGTATCCAGTACATCTTTTGGTCCTTCGAGCCGGATCGTCGAGGAACGCCGTTCGAAACAAGAAGAAACTGGTCGGTCGATATGCCGGTCACACGCTCTACAGGAAAGGGGCGCCTCGCCGCCGAAGACCCCCTTTCGTCTTCGTCCGGTACTACCGCGACGAATCAAAGCGCGTGGACGGAGACCACGGCTCATACCGTCATGAGCCTCGAGACGTCACACACCACGACAACAGAAGCTTCATCGGAGTCGCAGGCGGACGCATCCGCTGCGGCACAAGCCTCCGTTGCGCACCCTTCTAGCGCAACGGAGGTCACCGTCACCACAGTGAGGCCAGACAAGAGGTCGAAAACCGAATCAGTCGCCCCGCCAGCCGCCGGGCAGGGCGACCCTCCGACAGAAGAATGGCAAGCTCGTCTCAGAGCCGTAGACAAGCTGCCGCCCGTTCGCCCAACAATGAAGACTACTGGGTCCGTCAAATCGAAGTCACGGGCCAAAGCACAGAAGCTCGTCTTCAAGGAAAAGACTGGATGGCCAAAATAGATCTGAATCAAGCCTACTTTCATCTGCCAGTCGCATCAAGCCAACGATGTTTTCTTCGGCTTATTTACAACGACCTTCTGTACGAAATGACCTGCTTACCATTCGGTCTCAGTTCGGCTCCAAAAACATTTGCCTCTCTAAGCAACTGGATAGCCCAGATACTTCGAGAACGGGGCTTGCGAATAATCGTATATCTGGACGATTACCTCCTAGCCCATCAGAACCCACTGATACTGCAAAGCCACATTGCAATAGCCGTCAACCTATTCGAGTACCTCGGCTGGAAAGTAAACAAAGAAAAGTCTGTTCTAAAACCCACACAGAAAATAGAATTCCTAGGCGTAAATTGGGATACGCGGCAAAACACAAAAAGCTTGCCAACGAGGTCACTGGTCCGACTCAAAAACCAACTGAAGGCCAGATTGGCCACAAAGTCAACAAATCTGAAAGAATTTCAGAAACTCATTGGAACACTAAACTTTGCAAGCTTCGTTGTTCTAAGAGGTCGATTGAACTTTCGGGCACTACAGACACAAGCAAATGCTTTAATAAAGTCGCGAGCTCCAGCTTATACGCTAGACCAGAAGTCATTACAGGAACTGAAATGGTGGGTACAGAATTACAAAATCAGTTCTTGCATACACAATCCACAACCATCGCATTACCTCACCACCGATGCAAGCGATATCGGATGGGGTGGCAAATTGAACAACCAAGATATACAAGGTACCTGGCTTCCAACAGAACAAAACCTCCATTGCAACCAGAAGGAAATGATTGCCATATTAAAAATCCTAAAATATCAATGTCACTCCCTCAAATCAAGTTCACTGCTAATTCAATGCGACAACAGGACAGTAGTTTCATACCTTCGCAACGAAGGCGGCACAAAATCACAAGCATTGACGGACTTGACCTCGGAAGTATTCGACATCCTAGACAAGTACAACATCTACATGACGATTCATCATCTACCAGGCATTTACAACACGAATGCCGACCATTTATCTCGCCAGAAATCACATCCAGAATGGCACCTTATAACAAAGGTAACAGAAAAAATATTTGCAAAGTGGGGCACACCAGAAATCGATCTATTTGCCTCTCGCCAAGCGCATGTAGTCCCAAATTACTGTACAATCGACAGGTCGGACTCCCAAGCTCACAGTTACGACGCCCTCGGGCTGACTTGGAACTTCAGACTGGCCTGGGTGTTTCCACCGCCACACCTCATACCAAGAGTACTGGCTCAGTTGAACACATCAACAGGAATTTATTTGATGATCGTACCACGATGGGAAAAAGTGTACTGGAGACCGGATCTGAAGAGCAGAGCGCTAGAGCCTCCGTTCACGATCCGGAACCTATCGGAGGTACTAGTAGATGTGACGACCGGACGTACACCACCGAGAGCGACAGAAATGACACTGGAAGTTTGGAGATGTGGGGGTGGGATCACAGTCTAACAGATTGGAATGAAGAACAGAAAAGTCTTTTATCTACCGCCTGGAGACCATCTACTTTAAATACATATAGACCTGCGTGGAAAAGGTGGCTCTCTTGGTGCGTAAGAAACTCAGTCAACCAACGTAAGCCTAACGGCTCTCAACTTGCAAGATTTTTAGCTGATCTTCATCAAAAAGAAAGGCTATCTTTGAACACTATTTTAGTACACAAATCCGTGGTATCTACTTTTTTTGACCCAAATGATCACAATAAACTGAGTTCACATACACTTGTTAAACAAGTTCTGAAATCAATCTCATTAGCTAAACCAAGGCAGAACCCGCCACCAATCTGGAACATCGATACCTTAACTCATCATCTGAGTCAAAAAATCCCTGAGAACATGAATCTCTATGAAACTTCAGGGCACACAGCAGCTATCCTGCTTTTGTGTTCGGGAAGACGTATACACGATTTGACGCTTCTGAAAATATCTCCGGAATATTGCAAAATGTCACAAGACAGCATAATTCTTTGGCCATCGTATGGCTCTAAAACGGATACAGCCAACCAACAGCAATCTGGTTGGAAGCTCCTTCCTAACAAAAACAATCTTAATTTAGATCCAGTGTTCTGGGTCACTAAACTGATACAATTGTCGCATCAAAGAAGAGAAATGGCCAAATCAGACAACCTCTTTATCAGTACTTATGGTAAACCTAGATCAGCTACGAGGGTCATGATCGCAAACTGGGTCAAGAAAATTTTAAAAGAGGCAAACATTGATGGGACACCTGGCAGCTTCAGATCAGCCGTCGCCTCAAGAAATTGGGTTGAAAACTTTCAACTCGATGACATACTGGCACGAGGTAACTGGAAATCGGCTAACACTTTTAAAAAGTTTTACCGCAAGGAAATCCTACCCTCCAGTAAACAACCTTGTGCAATCGCAACTTTGTTTGAACCTATAAATCATTGACATAACAATTACATATTATATCTATCTATCACAGCAAGACGACTAATTTGTAAACAACTGTTGATTCAGTTCTGATTATATTGTATAACTATTTCCTCATTTCAATGTATTCTGAGATAAATAAACATATATTATGCTATAACATACTTTCATTGTTATTATTCTATTAAAATAACTATTATAAATATATCACATTGGCGTCACCATCACCACCAGGCGATAACAAACACATCTCTCATGTATAATTAGGTTTCGAATGACGGCACAGTAGTTTAATAGCGATGTTTTACCTGCAATTAAAACATTTATTAAACATACTTGCCTAATTCGAAACCTAATACTTTCTACACCTGCCTGGTGGCATAACATGAGAAAACCAATGAAGCCATGTTGCGCTCGGCGCACTACCTGGGGTGATGGCGGACATTATGGCGGGCGGAAGGGGCGGAGTCAGCGCTGATTGGGCGAGGAGATTGGGTAGACCAATCACAGCACGGCAAGTACGGAGCGGAAGTCAAGTACGCTACTCTCATGTATAATTAGGTTTCGAATTAGGCAAGTATGTTTAATAAATGTTTTAATTGCAGGTAAAACATCGCTAATAAAGGCATATAGCCAATTAAAAAAAAAAATGTAATCAAAATTATCGAAAATAACCAATTTAGCGTCAAATGGTATGCACCCAAAAGTAATGAGTCAAAACAAATGTCAAATTTAGACAGTTTTTTTAACATGGTAATATTTTTATTGACATCACAGCTGTTCGTTTCGTGTGGTCTGTCTTTCTAGGGAAAATTATAATTATTTATACGGAAAGTGAGTTATATTTGATGATACATAGGGTTTTAAGCTCAATTTAGGTATAATATAATAAAATCTCTAAAGTTCAGTGCCTTAAAGTCAGGTTGGAAAACGATTTTTAACATTTTAAACATCGCTTCTCTGGCGTTCTGGTCAATTCAAGTGCGATAGACTCTCGCTGCCTGGTATGATGAATTGCGTCGGTTTATTTGTTGCAGGTACAGTCTTATGTAGACAACATTTCCGAAGTCATCTGTCCAGATTATCGACATACTATGCCTCTTTTTGGAAAGTCTCAGAAAAGTCCGGCGGAGCTTGTGAGGTCTCTAAAAGATGCTGTTACAGCTCTAGAAAGAGGTGACAAGAAAGCTGAAAAAGCCCAAGAAGATGTTAGCAAAAATTTGGTAGGATAGTGTTTTCTTAACCATTTCAATATAAATTTGTATACTCACCTATTATAATTTGATACCTTTGTTTGACAGGTATTGATAAAGAATATGTTATATGGCACTTCTGATGCAGAACCACAAACAGACATCATTGTAGCACAGTTAGCCCAGGAACTATACAATACTAACCTATTGTTACTTTTGATACAGGTATGTCCACATTGATAACAATCAAGGTTAATAAATGTTGTGATGCTTTTGTTGCTGTTTATCAAATCATGTAAGAGGATTACTTATACATGAATCAAATGTTATTTCGCTGAATTAACAAAATAACCTTTATTCATTTACTAATAACCTTCTGATGACTAATACAAAATAAAGTCTTGGAATTATACTCAGAGGTAAAGAATTTATAAGAATAAACTATAGCATGGTACTAAGGCACTAATACCAGAACTTCCAAATATTGATGCTATTATTCTATTATGATAGTTGCAGTCTGGAATCACATTAATATCTCAATTCCAGAATTAAATAAAAAGTATTTGATATGACAATAAAACAGCTGAAGTCTATCAATCATGATGGGAGCCAATCAATTCTTCACTGCATTCATAGCTACAACCTATGTAACCTACAAATTTTACCCTCATAAACACACATATATTGAGCATATAACCTCTACACTGCTAAAACTCTGTGTGATGCTTTTCTTTCAATATTTATTTACAATCCAGCACTAAATGTGCAGTCTGCCCTAAGGAACTTTATACAGATACAGCAACATATTAATGCTTCTTATATAATAGTAGTAATTAATTTAGAAGAAAGATGTTTATTAAGCCCATTGGCTTGTAAATAAATAATTTTTAAGTCTATAGAAGTGTTCTAGAAATCAAAAGAAGCATGTCAAATTTGACTAGAGAAAAAGGGGGACATATTAAAAGTTAAAGCAATTCATTTACTTTATGACATTCAATTACAAAATCTTAGTATAAAAAGATTCTAATGCCGTATACTCCCAAAAATGTAATGCACCACTGCCAAGCCAAAAGAAAAGACATGAAACATGGTGCCATTTAAAAAAATATCTAGCTTATTCTTATAATTCGTAATATAAGTCTAATATTGTTAAATCTTTTAAGTATTTATTTACATTACCTAGAGGGCAGCTGGTCAGAAATGGAATACTCCTAGCTTTTCTTATTATCTAAATAATCATCACCACCAATTGAATAATAGGCTCTCACCTCTGTGAGAACTGTAATTATATCTATAGGTATCTTTTTATGTGATCACCCGCAAGAAGAGTAAAATGTCTTTGTTAATATTGCTTGCATTTCAGTTAGAATAAAAAACCCTCAGTTGCATAATATAAAATATTTAATTAGTTCAGAGCATTTATTGTAATATGATGACATGGGATATTGTACAAAATTACATAAAATAGTTAAGTTTTCTAATGTGTTGAAGTTTGTGCTTGATGACTTTAAAATTCTTGTGACCACTGTTGGAGTTAGGGTTACATAGCATAGACTGTCATCTTGGGCTTAATCAACAGATGGAGTTGAATAACAAAGTTATGCATACGTAAAAAAATATTATGAAGATGTCACATTTTTTTGGGATTATGATGGAACAAGCATGCGTTTCACCAGAGTTAAGCAGTAACCTCTGCCTATAACAGGTGCATTTTGTCACATGTGACACACTGCACTGCTCCTGTCACCCAGGGACATATAGGGCGTATTCATTTAACGATAATTTTGTTATATTCGGTAATTTTGACCACATTCTGCATCTATGGTTGTGATCACTGTGATCTTTTGTAACTGTTCTCCCCTGTTCCATTTAGGATAAGAAAACCACTAAAATTTGCCACTTCTGTCACTTTTGACATTAGATGTAGGTAATTCAAACTGTTCCAGTAGCTTCATAGCGTTTATGGCGAAAATAATGCCAAGACCCAAGTGGAACAACTTTTTGGGAGTGTGATCGTTTTTGGCAAATTTAACTCCAAATGGTACGCACCCATAGTTGTTGAGTCTCATGTGGCTGTAATTTTACTGGCTCTCAAGGACTGCTGCTTAAAAACACTGCTGGGTGCTCGGCGACAAATTTTTACTTGAGGGTGGTAGCTAGCTAGGCAAACATTTGCAAAATACCCTTCCAACATCCTAAAATTCTGTAACATTCTCTGATGCCTGTAGCCGCAGATTCGAAATGCGCTCATAGCTAATATTCTCGTTTAAAATATATATATGCTTATATAAAACAAAAACTAAAAAGTATCCATATCATTTTTGTTATCATTGGTTTTGACTAAATTCAATGATGCCAAATTTAGTAGAAATTGTTTTTTTGATTTTTACTTGACGTTGGGATAAAATTTTATTTTTATTTCTTATTGTTTGGAGCCTTAGGTTATATTATAATTTAAGTCTCCTTATTCTTTTTTTTCTGCATACTAACAAAATATATTATCAATGTAAGATTTTTTTTATGTTATGAATTGAGGAGGCTGTCATGTCCTTTTCTTGATGGTAAGCGTTACGCCTGTCCATTACTAATTTCAAAGGTCAAATATCATACCCAGTTCCCAAACCAGAATAAATTCTGGTATTACTTCCGCAAGTGAAGGTTTAACTCAATCACGCAACTTGTAGGGGCTCTACAAATAGGAAATCTTTAACCACTTGAATGGTCCCATGTGAAGTGCACAGTTATTTCGTTTATTCATATTCAGTGTTTTTCTTAATTGGGCCAGTGGAGATTTAGTTTATGGAGAAATTTCAAATTACAAAAAAAGGCTGGAAAATTCATATGTTCTTTTTTTTATAGCTGATATGCTAGCCTATGCCGCTATTTCACCTGATGGTAAGCGATGCTGTGGTTAAAGATGTTGTCCAGGCTAACCTAAAATTACAGGCACTTAAAGAAGTCATTAGACTAAATATTTTACGTACAGTTTAACTGGGCCAGTGTTTTTTATGTGTATGTTTTTAACTTACCTCGGTTGGGTAGTTCTTTCTTCCAATACAATCATATGTCGGCAATTTTATGAAACCAACCAAAGAAGAGCATAATAATATGTTTTGTATATAAGTTGTGTTCCTCTGTATCTTCTTTGGTTTAATTTTATACTATCCCAGTAAAAAAAGTATATGCTCCAGATATACTTGTAGGTTTGTATTGCTATCTACTGGTACAGTTTCAGATACTGAACTTCTACCGTTTTTATTTGTGTGGTTAGGTTCTCTTATGACTATAATTTACCTTCTCTTAATTTTATTTTGTAGAATTTAAACCGCATTGACTTCGAGGGTAAGAAGGATGTGGCGCAAGTGTTCAACAATGTTCTCAGACGTCAGATCGGCACTCGGTCTCCAACGGTTGAATACATTTGTACTAAACCAGAAATACTGTTTACTTTGATGTCTGGGTATGTTATTTTACATATATTTTTAATTTGTTAAGGAAGAAAATATCTTGGTGCGAATATGTTTATGGTTAGAAACTACTGCCCAAGCATGATTTGGAGATTAACAATGAAACTGTTTACTTCAGTGGGGTTGGAATATTGGTGAGGTTTTGTATGCCGGTCTCTCCCAGAACTCCACTCACGTTTTATAGCGCTTTGTGACTAGAATAGTGTATTTCTTGGTAGTGTAAAGAAATGGTGTTGGAAGGAAAGTCTCAAACATTTTGGTGATTTTTTTTACCAATTGGTCTTTGACTACTTTGACCACATTCTCACCTTATAGGGGAGACGAATTACTTAGAATTTCATGGATTTACCGTGCGTGTGTCCCGATCATTACGTTGCAAAGGAGGCACATGTCAGAGGCGCCTGGGACTTGCAACCCAGGGAGTATGACAGGGCAAGGTCTTTTAGTAGGTTATATAGGGATTTCGCTGATACGCCCTTGCTCCAACTTCTATAGCATATAAATTAAACACATAACCGTTTTTGGTCAACTCATTTGTTAAGTCGTAATATTTGTTTTTATTTAGTAACCCTTAGGTATGTTTGTTTCCCACGGTACAGTAAGTTCTATGAGTTTTAGATTTTTCGAATATAGAAATATGTCTGGATGACAAAACACCAACATCCTCAGGAATTTTATAATGTTTTTCATACGTGTCAATCATCCAATCGGACGGTGCGCCTAATATTAAGTGATTATTTGGTTGAAGATCGTGAACATTATTTTTTATGATTCTGTATCGAACGGGCAAACGGAGCCCAATTAATTAGACTCGGCTCTCTGTATGTACGTTCTTCCGAATTAGTATGTTAAGGGATCCTAGGTCGTAAACGGATAGAGTTACATGACTGAAATTTGGATTTATTGTGTAAAACATTGACCCAAACATGGATTACGATTATAAATGATTAAATCTGGTGGTGATTTTATATATTGGTGCCCAATAAATAAAGAAAAGCTTTTTGCACCCTAGCTTATGAAGTATCATCGTCTAGAGCTTAATGAGCAAAATAAAAAATGTATTTGGTATTAATATTTTAAATATTTTTCATCTATTAAAATAAATTAGACAATTTTGTTATGGGGTCTATTGCAAAAACTAAACTATTTAGAAATCGAGAATTTCCCACCACCCCAAGTAGAAAATCTGTCGCCAAGCCCCTAACGGTGTGTTTCGGCAGCTGTCCTTGAGAGCCAGTAATTCTAGGCTAGTCTGAACAAAATCTTTGATAACATCATCACTTACTATCATGTGAGATAATGGTAAGAGGCTAGCCAATCAGCTATAAATAAAAATATATTATGAACCATATCTTTTAGCCAATGAACACTGAAAACGTAGATATTTATAGTAGTTTTGAAGCTATGACCAAAATCAGCTTACAGTTTTTCTTTAATGGGCTTATTGCAATGCGGAACACTAAAATAGTGAGGTCTGACTCGCACTTGGCAAGTTTTTTTGCTTACACAAAAGTTATTTTAAACTCTTAAGCATGTGGTTATACAAAACATTGTAAAACATTTATTGACAGAAAACAATAAATAAATGCCTAAATAATATTATAGCTTTGCATGAAACATGTTTACATTCATAAAACCAAATGAAGATAGATTTCTGAAGATATACTTTCGTCACTGTGCAGGTAGGAATACTGAAGTAATTTGGGCACATCTGAACAAGAACTCGATGGAGAGACAATAGGTCTCAATATAAATGCCAGGGATCGAAAATCAGTATTTCTATAAGTTTTTATTTGGGCTAAATATAAAAATTGTCATAACAATAAGTTTGATTTTTATTATCGTAAAAATAGTTTATGTGGTTAATGTGTATTTTGTTTGATTTACGACTACGAAATTAAATTGTAAAAAAATTAGATTCGGTTTGTAATGTTATTTTATCTCACTGGCCATTGTTTTGATTACTTTCAGATATGAGCACCAAGAAATAGCGTCTAACTGCGGAACCATGCTCCGAGAGTGCGCTAGATACGAGGCTTTGGCTAAGATAATGTTGTATTCAGATGATTTTTACAATTTCTTCCGTTACGTAGAAGTTTCCACTTTTGATATCGCCTCAGATGCCTTTTCTACTTTTAAGGTATGTATGTCTACTATAACGTTTTGGAACTTAACCTACAAATGTCTTTAACAGGGTCTAACACAACAGTCTTGTCAGTAAGCTTCCTTCGTACGGCTACAGAATTAAAAGGACCAGAAAGATCACTCCGCAAAGCCATTCCAATAAGCGACTCTAGCCACTGAACAACAAAGTGCACTTCAGCTCGCAAAGCACCGAGTAAATAATTTTTATAGTCACCTACGAGGCGTCTTTTTTTTTATCGCATAGCCACGCAAATGTCTGTCTTGGTACTGGACATGGTTGATATTCCCAAATACGCACGAAGCGCTTTCGCCCAACATTAATTATTCATACGGCTGATTTATAGAATCCTCTACTACAGCGTCTCTATTTTTTATTTACAGGAATTGCTAACAAGACACAAAATGTTGTGTGCGGAGTTTCTAGAAGCGAACTACGACAAAGTGTTCAGCCATTACCAGAGGTTGTTGAACTCTGAGAACTACGTGACCCGACGGCAGAGTCTGAAGCTCTTGGGGGAGTTACTGCTGGACCGCCACAACTTCTCCATCATGACCCGCTACATCACAAACCCAGACAACCTCAAGCTTATGATGAACATGCTTAAAGAGAAATCTCGTAATATACAGTTTGAGGCTTTCCACGTTTTTAAGGTGAATATTTTAGAAGTTCTTGCATATTTTAAGTAGCGAGACGCGCGATTCTTTACTCACATAGTTCTTCAACTTGTGTTTGGTCTGCTTAAGTGAACGATGCGGTGCCGTTGCTATTAAATGCATATCAATGTTGAGATCAATCTTAAGATGCTGTTGACAGTTTGACAGATGCTCCATACATTAAATGTCAAAACTGCATATAAGTAAAATCGATCTAAACTTCAACATGCATTTACTAATACGAGTCTTAGTACACTTGAAGCAAACTCTAAATGGTAGGATTTATGGTCAGACAGTGTCAGGTTAACTCGAGCGAGCATAATGTGGGGTACTGGGTTAGAATGTCACCCCCATTTCTACCAGCAGCTAAGCTAGCTAGGCTTCTAAGGGCAGCAGCGCCTTCTGAGGAACTGATATTTTAAACTGCGATCCTCAAGACGCCTGCTAAGCGTGGGGATTATGGCAAACCGCTCCTTAAACGGGGGAGGCTGTGTTCAGCAGTGGACAATCCGCCTGATGCAGTACTACAGTACAGAGCATAATATCTTACCACAATGCTGTGAAGCTCAAGGAATCACTGAGACAACTATGTCAAGCATAGACTCATGTAAATATTTTAAAAATACATTTGCACCACTATAGTTGTTACGAATTCAGTCTTTTTTTAAGTGATTGTAACTGAACGAGGCCATTCTGATGTTAAGCGGTAACTTTAAATATAGCAGATCCATTTCGTCACAAGTGACGCAATGCGACCATGACTCTGAGACATACAGTTGTTGAGTCTCGTGTGCCTGTAATTTCATAATGAAACTTAATGGCTCTCAAGGACTTCTGCTGGACCATCCACCGAACGGTGAAGCTCAATCAGATGGTGGGGCGCGAACAATAGAACCTGCGGCACGACATTCCATAGGTATTACCGCTGGGTTATCATTGCTGCGAAATGTAGGCAGAGGCAGTGTTGTGATAATAGGCGAGCTACTCAGCTCTTTTCTAGGATAAACTTTTCTCGCAACGAATTTCTTTCTACTTACATTTGAAAATGGTTTAATTTTCAGGTATTCGTAGCCAATCCTAACAAACCCAAACCAATACTGGACATTCTTCTAAGGAATCAAGACAAGCTTGTAGACTTCCTCACCAAGTTCCACACGGACCGTTCAGAAGACGAACAGTTCAACGACGAGAAAGCTTACCTCATAAAGCAAATCAAAGAACTCAAACCATCGGAACATTAACATCGAATGCATTTCATTAATTCGCCACTTCCTCCTCAGAATGAAGTTAGTTCTAGATGCTATTATATTTAAATGCTTCTATATGCTCTCGTATGAGGGTGTTGTGCGCCGCAAACACGGATATCGTCGGTAATCTGAATGGATTCGTCTGTGATCAGAGAAAAGTGCTACGAGCAAATTAACATTTCTTTAAAGTTTCGTAGTTGGTAGTGTTACGTATGGTTTGACTATCATTTTGTAAGTTGTTGCAACCATTTTTAGTTTGTATGACGTGTTTGGTGATGGGCTCACGGCCCGGTGTCACAATCAGTTTGGTCACTTAGCGTACGAGTTCCCTACGATAATCTTATCACAGTCTTTTGATACGATGAATAAATGCAGGTACACTGAGATCTTTCAAAGGAGATTTGTATAATGTATATATTTATAACATTTTAATTAGAAAAAAGGTTTTTAATTTTTGTATTATAATCAATATCAAAATATAAATTGTTGAATGTGAAGGAAAGTATATTTTATATTGTATATTATTACCAGTATTGATTTAAAGCATCTTAAAATTAATGATTACTTTATTGCTTTTGGTTTAATGTAAATGATTATACTTTTGAACGTCTTCAGTTGTTGTTTTAAGCTTAATAGATCCGGATTAGACACATTTAATAAATGATTTATTATTGTTTGTCCGTCATGCTAAATCAAAATTGTTTAAATTTTATTTCTGTATCATATTTTAGTGTATGATTTCAATATTTCTATTCAGCGCCATTAATTCAGATACATTCTATAGAAACGGATTAAATATGATATTTATATCATTATTATGTTTTATTTATAAAGTGTTTTATGTACCCACATTCCCACAGCGATATTGGATGGATTTGAATATTACCAGCTCTCTAAATATAAAAAATAAAACTAAATTTTCAAACATAATGGAGATGTGCCATGTATAAAAATGCATAAAACCAAATGCAGTGGAACTGTTACCACTTCCGAGGTACCTAATTAATGTTGAAGCAAAATACTTTGTGCGTTTTTTTGGAATTTTGATTTTAAAACGGCGTCTTTTCGCCATTGCTCTCTCTCGCTTGTTTGGCGGTAGAACAAAGATATATTAGACTGTGCACTTCCATTGCGCAATACATGGTATAAAACTAAGTCGCTTCCCGCTAGACAGCGGCAACAGACAGACAGAGACAGACGGCAATACTAAGCAATATATTGATAGCAGAACAGGCGGGGATACAGTTGAGATTTATGTCCGGTGTAAAACATAGTTTTTCAAATCACAGAACGAATGCGGACAAATTACCTATTATTAGACAACTGGGAATAGTAGAGATAAGTCAGGTATAAAGCATAGTCTTTTAAGTGTGAACTGGCCGGTCAGTTCTCCATGCAAACGTCGTAGGGTGATCATTCCCTGGTTTAAGGACTTAGGTCCAAAACAAAGCATGATATCGATTGAACTCGTCATTATCTAAGTTATTTTAAAATTTCGTTACGATACAAACGTAGATAATAACGAGTTCAATCGGTATTATTCTTAATTCTGGACCTAAAATCTGAAATAAGGGAGTGATCGCCCTACGGCGTTTGTATGGAGAGCTGACCGGCCGGCCGATTCCGACGGATAGGACAATATTTAAGAATATCAGGGAGTGTTTTTATTGATCGCACAGTATTGAGCTGCTCTGGGCCTTTTATGCCATCTATTCCCACTAGTTCTGTTCACTGAACCACTGAGCAAGTTATATTTTACTGAACTAGTAAATTTTCTTTTCTCTTTTGTTCGGTTGATTGGTGAGGCTTATTTTCCTAACAAAATACAGTCGATATCCCGTCCACCAACTGGACTTTCCCACTGGTGGGTGGACAGGCAATTCAAGTTACCCACTGCACTGGGAACAAAATCATTTGCTTCATCGATGTTACAAATAATTAAATTGATATAAAGGAATAATTCACATGAAAAGCATAAATTTTATTTTTGCTATTGGGTTAACCCAGAAGATAGACCTTAGATGTGACAGTTGATGTTGCACCACTTCACCAATTTATTTATACTTCTCAAGTTATGTAATTTCATCATTCATCATCAAGGTGGCTCTTTACTATTTATGGTTTCCTTGTACTCTGGCAGTTGAAAATCTCACTTAAGCTTTTAATACAACAATAAAGGCAGTGATGGCTCACTGGCATTAGCTATGGACTGCCGCGCAGCATGTCCATGGTTCGAAACCCGCCGCGGGCTTGAGCTTCACGGCTTGGTGGAAGGGCATTTTACGAATGCCCGCCTGGCTAGCGACAACCCTCAAGTAGGAAATCTATCGCAAAGCACCTAACGGTGTGTTCCGGCAGCAGTCCTTGAGAGCCAGTGAAATTACAGGCACATGAGACTTAACAGCTATGTCTCAAAGTTACGGGCGCTGTGTAATTCGCATAGACCTAGGATATTTTCGCTACGCTCAAAAGACCTACGAAGTGTGGGAGTGAAAGGTCCTAAGCTGCTACAAACCGTCGCGAGAGAAAAAGAGATAGTGAAACAAGAAGACGGTATGTCATTTTTTACGCGAGTAAGAGGCCATAGCGTCCCGGCCACTTCCAAGTCGGCGCGAATTCTGTATATTTGCTCAAATATCTTACGATTATAATATAAAATATGTATTCTGCAAGCATAGTGTCTTGTTCAGTGAGTGAATGTGAGGTTACAAGACGCAGTAACCCGAATATATACACGTTTCACAGGTAATTTATGTTTATTTGTACTGCTTTTTTGATAACCATTATTTCGTCAATTTGTTTTAAAATGAGGTATAAGAACTATGGAAATATTAGATAATAGGTTTCTCTTCATACTTATCATCAAATTACATTGCTAAATGAAGAATTTGTTGGTATTTTACGAAAAACTATAAAAAGATTTGTTTACGATAGGGCTTGACAAAGTCCTGACGTCACAAGTATCGATAAAGTCGATAGTTTGTGTCTGACCTGTAGGTTCGACGTGACTGCTCGGGTACATATTCGAACCTCAAAAATAACCGGTAGTTTAATCATAAATTAGTTTAAAAAATAATATAGTAGTAATAATTAGCGAGAAGTTAACATATCAGTTTATAGCTTATTGAGTATTTACGAATAAGGGAGTAAATATTATCACAAGATATATCATTAAAAATTTATTATGATGTTTTATGTGAAAAGTTCCCCTAACACTCAATAAATAATTGGAAATATCTCTTACTTCTGTCATAAAATATAAGTATCTTTATACAAATGGCTATTTAACAGAATTTGAAATAACTATATGCATTCGTATAATAATGTTTGTGTTCTTACAGGTTTCAAACCAAATTTTAGGTATGTGATAAAGGGTTTGGAGTATTGATGGACTCTAAATAAAAAATACAGTTTGTAGTAAACTTTGAATCAAAATGCTTCATACAAAGAAAACATCGATGTTTACTAATGAAAGACTCAATGCTAACTTTTAATGTCCCTGAATGCATGAAGCTGTGGAAATGGTAGTCAATAGCTTTAGGTAATGATGACACAAGTAATAGTTTAATTTGTAGTAAAATACATGGTCAAATATTTTTTTTTAATGTAAAGACTGTAGGTTATGTAGATTCAATCTAATAAACCTTCCCTTAGCGTCTGGCTATCCTGACACAAAATAAATTTTATTTTTCCTTTCAGATCAAATTGAAAATAAGGCGGCCTTGTCCTTACGTAAATAGAGACATATCACCACCCACGTTAACCATTACCTGGTCCTTCAGATCAAGTTCTGTCTCCAAGGAAAAGAACTTATTAACTAAAGTTCTAAGTTGTAACAAATGACAGAAAAAATTAGCTTTTAAGAAGTTTACAAGCTAAAACAAAAATAATGATTAAAGGGCTTTTAGACTTAAAAGCAGACTTTAAAGAATTATATGTTTAGTAGGCCAGTAAGTAAAGATAATCGAATATATGTACACATCGTCATTTCTACAGCCCAAGGAGCTATGTTTACATAAGGGACCCACATGTGGTAAGCAAATTCGAGCTTTGCTTACCACATGTGAATACTTTACGAAAATGATATTCAGATAAAAGTAACTTAACAATACTGATTACAGGATCTGTATATTTGCAGCTAAATGATTTTGTTAATGGTAACCATAATACTTAGTAATGGTAAGTTTTATTACATCTTGTTACGATGAAGTTATAGTAGTTTGAATTTTAAAAGTGCTGTACCATTTTCGACTTACAATAAATGCATTTGACTTCAACTTTGAATGAGTTTTATTTTTAACAGATAAAAATAGGAGCAGGATCTCAATAAGGTTGTATTTATGTTATGATATTTGGTTTAAAACATCGTATTTTATTAAAGGGATATACTATAAGATTCATCCCATTGAAATTTTATCGTAATCAGTTAAGTAGTTTAGTTATTAAATCATAATAACTGGAAAAATAAGTTGTCCAAGTTAATGAAATTGCATATTTTGTCATTAAAATAGCCTCAATGAACTTTATAGAGCATAATTTCAAACGAATGTGTCCTAGGAGTAAAATTGTCGATAGTATTACGCCCGCGTCTTGACAACACTATGTCACTCACACATTTACATTTCATTTTTTGTAACACCGTTCATGCATCACTGTTGGTCTTGTACATCCTAAGCCTATGGTAATTCGTGACTTGTGATGAAATGCATCTGTTATAAGCAAAGGTTAGTCCACTTAACATCAGGTGGGCCTCGAGCTTGTTCCGTCACAATTACAAAAAAAAAGATGAAATAATTATTTCTCTTTGATACCCTTCCGGACCCATGACACAACTACAATGCTCAACTGGTTGTGCCATGAATTATGGATGTACATACATTTTTAAACACTAATGAATTGGTATCACAAATATGGCGAACCTACGTTTGTATGGAGACACTACGTTAACGCTAACCTTGAGAAATATAGTGAATGTCAAAAGAAACAAGTTAATTTATGTAAGATACAATCATCATAGTAAAATCAATTCAAAAAATGGTTTATGGGATGTGTTTTATTGTACGTGAATACGTCTCAAAATGGTGGGCTCCCCCTTTCCGCCGCGCGCGATGTGTTACAGTCCTTACATACCTTACTTAGCGTAATAAATTCTTCGATTCTTTACCTACCCGGTATAATTGAAATTTGGATGGGGATGATAGATATGTAGCTGCAGCACTAAACTGTATCTCTCGATTTTGTTATTATTTGTAGTAACAGATGCAGGCGTAACTTTAGTTACTAGGTTATATTAAATTAAGGTAAGCTCTAAAAACTGAGTAAAACATAAAGACGCATCTTATGGGTGGATATTAAAACATAAAATATTAAACATATTTTAGTGATCTTTATTAGAGACACAAGCATGTTATCAGAAGGTAATGGTGCTATTTACAATGATTAAGGTGCTTTTTCATTTCCATCGCTTTTGTTGGACAATGTGTATAACTTATTTTTCCATAGATAGAATCAAATATACTTAGTGCTTGTTACATCAATTGGAATCACATATAATTAACAAAATATTCTTATAAAGCATAAATGCCATATATTTTTCTTTTCCAAAGTCTACACACACGACTTTTTATATGTCACCAAAATATTTCAGCGAAAACTTCAAAGAAATTATTGCAATAAACTCAAAAGATATTTATCCCAAATTAAACAATTTAGAAAACTTATAATATATTGTACACGATAAAAAATAATACATGGGTAACACTGTTCATGATCCAATTTAACGTTGATTTGTGTCTGACTGTCCACAAGTCGGTTTATGTTGTCAACGGTCAGTTTGTCTGTAAACTGTTGTTTAACAAAGATAAATACAATTCAACATAACTTTTATATAAGTATACTATTATACAGCTGGTTATTAAAAAATCTGTTATTTCTCTTCTAATTCCCTAGCTAATGCTTTCGCACTCCCATAAATCAGTCTGAAAAACACAATTTATTTCTACTATATTTAATTAGCTCAAAACGGCGATAGCTTAAATTAATTAAATTATAAATAAAATATGGTTCTTGAAAAAAATTATGGCCGTATCTATACTTATGCCATTATTAAAATAAAATTAACCTTAGTATTAACTTCTTACACAAATATTTATTTCTCGAAATAAAATGGAAGAACTAAAATTATATAATAGCATTATATGAATTTATTCGCTTCGCATAATAATACCACTAAAGATAAAAAAATAGTTTTCCTAATTATAACATAATTTTTAGCTTTCGACCACTGCTGAAACTTAACTAACAGAGAAATAAGATAACACACAAGTACAAAAAATATACAATATTAAATAACAATAAGTCTCGAGTAAGAGTACATACATACATATTTATTACAATTTTTAGTTTTTTTTATTAATTAATTATCTGTTCTGGTTCGTTTGTTGTCCTTGTTATAGTTTTATAGTTGCATATATAGCAGTTTTCAATGATAAGTAAGTTAGTTACAAAAAACATTTCAAGATAATTCACAAGAAGCTCTGCTGATAATATTGAAGAACTAATATAATTATCTAGTTACATACATTATAACTTTTAATAAACTAAACCGAATGGATAACGAATTCGCTAACTAGTACCCCAATAACGATGAATTTATGAAATATGCATTTAACTATAATTTAATTTATATGGAGATCAATAGTAAAAAAAGACTTACTAGAACGAAATCTTAAGGTGGTGACTCACGTTCGTGGCGAGAATTTCAGAATTTAAACAGTTTTTTAGTTGAGATTGGTTACTAAACGTATATGCACACAGAATTCATACCACTAAATTAATACTTCTACTAGTTTAGTCATGTAACTCCGAATAAAATTCCTCGATGGCCATTGATATATTTTGAATTACGTTATATTCTTTTTATTTTACGACCTACTCAGTGCCATAATTCTGAAAAATCTTTTTAGATAGAAGGTAATTTATTTATTTTTTAATCACGCGATTTAATTAATCAAATAGGTTTTCTGCTAGATAACAAGAAATGTAAAAATCTTGAACATCCCGCCAAAGACAGCATTCACCTTAATTTTAAATAACAAATTTTGTTATAAGGGCAAGTAGCACTACATTAATTACATATATATCTTACACACTAGATATAGGATTCATATACAAAGAAATTAAAAATAAAACCATCGCGACACATGTTTGTATTTAGTCAATGTCGATTGAGTGGTTATGTTACCTACATATTACAATAATTCCAAAAATCACTTGTTTTAATTTTCATATCACGATTCTCATTGTAGATTTTTTAACATAAGAACAAACGCTTTCGATCTGAGCTGGATTTATAACACAAACAGTGATAAAGACAGTTAACTATTCAAAGACAAGTAGGCACCAATCCAAGTAAAAAATATACTACTATGATCTTATATGACATTTGTATCTCATCGGACATTACAATTCTGCTACATAATATATAATAAAAATCTCTATGGGTATATTTAGTGCCCGTCATTGCTTCCTCTTGAGATTTCTCCCTTGGGAGTTCCTCACTAAATCTGAATAAAAAGTATCTTTCTAAATATGAAAAACTATCTTAATTTATTTTATATTCTATGTCGAAATTCTTTTAAGGGTCGATTCATCCTATAATGTCTGTCCAGAGGTATTATAATATAAGTTTATGCGGATAATGATTTCTAAATAACCACCAAAATCTGACAGCCTTTGTTATCATAGAAATTCCATTAATGTTGCAGAATTATATATATTCATCATGGTATCATCTTGGCTGGTATGTGATAAAATGAAGGCAGCTCTAATTAAGCAAAAGATATTTTCCTTCCCTTTTATCTTCTGCTTTCGAAGCTGTAGCCTGTTTACGGAAATTTATGAACCGTTTGTATATACCTCATTTTTATAGACGGCTGCTTTGCTGCAGCCTTATGGACCTTATGACGTAATTATGGTAAACGTCATTTTGTCATTTTGCTTCGAAAAATAAGCCCATTTTGGAGAGAAAATGTCAAAATAAAGTTCATTTTCACTAACATTTTAGTTAGACAATTAGACCCCAGATAGTGATTCACTGTCAACAGATTTTATCGCTTCGTAAAATTAAAACCTTGTTGTAACCGCAGAAGAAACCGAAAATAAACCTATAAAATGTCGACTTTTTATCGTAACAAAAATACGATAAAAATAATGAATAGAAATAGAAAAGAAAGCTGGGGCGTTAGTGCAGTAAAGAACTGAAAACAAAACAGACGACAATAGATATCCGAGAGGTGTGCCGTCATCAATTATTCACTAAATAATATTGTTCCAGCATCACCTCTTTTTCACCCCCTAATTTGCTAACACCAAAGGAAAAAAAACTGAGGGTTTCTTATGATCGTCCCATTTTTGTAGATCTACAACAACTAGGCATTTTATAAAACTATCTCTTACACAACAAGCAAGCGGAGCGCATGGCCGCTGCTCGTATATAGAATGGTACATTTAGATGGGTCAGTTATCGGCAACACAGAAAATGTTTATTTATTTATTTAATACTTTATTGCACAAAAAAAAATATGTAAAAAAGGAAGACTTAATGCTAAGGCATTATCTACCAGTCATCCAGCGAGGGTGTTTGAGAAGGTGTATGTATATCTTCTTAGAAACCATGTCATGAAATAACCTTGCAATCAGTTCGGGAATGGAACTCGATTGTATTGAAAGTACATTAATCTATTTCAATATCGATTGTGTAAGTGATAAGCAGTAATATGAGTATCAAATGAGTTGATATTTAACAGCCTTACTTATAAACGCTACTTAAATTTTAAGCATTACTTAGCCGCTGATTAGCAAAATTCCTTACTCATAAACGCTACATAACTTTATCCAGTACCTAAGTACTGCTTAAATCAGCTGTCAATTTAAACACCGTCCCACCCATGTTTAAATATTTAAGTAGCAAGATGGCGCCGATATTTCTGATCAGCTGATTTAGTTACAGACCCACCAACTTATCTGTTCAGGTGGCAGGAAAAAGAACTACAACATTCCTTTAAATTGTGACAGTTTGTAGTTGATTTCCTTGACCAGTAGCGCCCTCGAAAACTGCAGTTAAGTTGGTGGTACTATACTACTGAGGTTATTGTCAAGGAGGTATACAAAACTTTTCTTTTATTTTTACTTTTTAATTTTAAGATATTTAGCACTAGATACACGCTTTTTGCCAATTTGGGTCTTTCATAATACCTTTTAGTTCAATGTTGTCAGTTTAAAATACGTTCGACCTCATTATCCATTGCTTAGCTAAATAGTTGCTAAGTAGCGTTTATAAGTAAGAAATATTTAAACATTACTTAAACACTGTTTAGTTATGCATTACTTAGCAACTACTTAGCGGATTTTTTATAAGTAAGGGGGTAAATGAATAAAAAATATGACATAGTTCATACAAAGAGATCTTTGCCGTATTGTCTCAGACTTGATCATACTGACCCATATAAATGGCCCATCCTATAGGGCCAGTTTGACAGCATGTAGGCGACACGGGCCACGCTCACATGCATATATATCCCCCGATATCCGTGCAGATGACACAGGCTACTAGCGTATGCTGCAACGCAGCTAAATGACAAATCCACTGCGTCTTAGTATACACTTAGCCTTAGGCTGCGAAAAAACCCACCAATAGGATTGCTGGGATCAACGAGGCTGGGAAAATAAAGCGATTCTATTGGAGGATTTTTTCTTCTTACACAGCTTATCTTCCTCACACATCTCTACAGCCTTATTAGCATTATAGATACCTAGAGGTTGGTGTTCTTTTTTTAGGCTTGATTGTTTATCCTTCGATCCATATCTCACCTGGTGGTAAGTGATGATGTGGTCGAAGATGTTGTTTAGGCTAACCGAGAATTACTGGCTCTCAAGGTCACAGCTGCCAGAACACACCGTTAGGTACTTGGCGACAGGTTTTCTACTTGAGGGTGGTAGCTAGCCAGACAGGCATTCGCAAAATGCCATACCACCATGCAATCTTTGGATAAATCGACCCTAAACTGTTACACTAGTACGCTATTAGTTTTAATGATATTCGCATACAACATTAATTCCAAATATTATATTCTAATTAGTTTGCGTTGTAAGTCTCCTGTAACATTTTCTATTTGCCTTTTACTCTTATAAGAATAATTTTGTACTCGCAAACGCGTGTTTGGCTTGTATTTGTGACAACAACATATATAACTTTCCTCATATTAGTTTTGTAGTCATCGGTTTTTATCAAAATTATCACTGATAATCACTTAACTTGACGTCCACTCACTACGCATTTATATATTTTAGAAACACTGATAATTTAAATTATTATTGAAAGTGAATGCCAACCAGCGAGCCTACTGACCAATTAGGCATTTTACTAAAGTATCTAAAACACATATAGCAATCTGCATCTGTTATACAAGCAACCGCAGAGCATAGAAGCCGCTCGTTTAGTTTATAGTGTCAGTTTGACCGCACGCTGGCGACTCCCATGCTATATCCCAGATATCCGTGGTTGACATTGTCTTTCAATAACTTGATCGATAAAGGTAGTTTTGAGTGTTTAGCTCATAATGATGAGTTGTCCGGTGTTGTTTGCGTAGACAAGACCTTGTCCCGGCTGCGGCGCCCACCGTAGGCAATTGAGGCTGGTGAAGCCGTGCTCCCAATGTTGCATCAACTCCTTGATAGGAGACAGACCGGTGCGACTCGAGTTTTCTGTAATACAAACAGAACATCAATATTTTAGGAATGTAAACTGAATTTTACGGTTTTTTTTATAAAACGTAACTTCAATAACTTCGTTACGGGATGTATAGTCTAAGATAAACTTGATGGTATGGCGACCTAAAAGAAAGTTTTTAAATTGACATATATTATTTTAAATTAAGGCACCATAGCAGAGCCAGGAGTAACACAAGAAAGGCAAAGGCATTGGCCATGCAGTAGAACAAATTAAACCACGAATTGCGCAAATTTACAAAAAACCTTATTTTATGCTGAAAGGTTACTTGATGAATTTCTACTTGAAGCTGGTCAGACGGACATTCGCAAAAAGCCCTACTGTGAAAATCTCAAGACAGTCGCAGAACTATGGACATTTTCCGCGGCAGTACATAGCCATTGTCACTGGGCTATCAGTGCTTTGGAAGTTTTGCGAACATAAAATCAATCCCCGTTTTAGGGTTATACTTATTTATTTCTAAATATGACAGAAGCACTATCGCGTGCTAAGCGAAATCACTGAGCAAAAATTTTTAGAGTACAAATAGTCAGTAGTTATAGTACAGTAAGTTAATAAACTAAAAAAAGGTATCCTAAGTCATGTACAGTCGGAATATTTAATTCTAATTTTATAATATACACTTTTAGGTAGGTTTTTTACAAATACCTAAATTGTACCTAAAGCATAGGGCATAATTTTCTAACCTTTTGAAAAAAGCTTCATAAACAAGTGATCTGTGCAAAATTTTACAATTATACTCCTACTGGGCTAAAACTTTCGGCTTAGTTGAAACACTTAGTCCCTGAGCGTATCCAGTTTGTAGAGCAACGCGATGATGTTAGTCCATGGAAGTGCAACGCCGCGAGCCAAGACTGGCGTCAAGGTAGAGTGTTCGCGGGTGCAGTTAGTAAAGCAGCGCGTTAATGTTGGTTCTACGAAGTGCATTACCGCCTCGAGGCTAGACTGACAGCGAGGCAGCTAGCAGTATGTTCGTTAGACCATAATGCACAATAGTCACCGAGCGGGTCCAGTTTGTAGAGTAGCGCGATGATGTTGGTTCTACGAAGTGCATCACCGCCTCGAGCCTAGAGTGACAGCGAGGCAGCTAGCAGTATGTTCGTTAGACCATAATGCACAATAGTCACCGAGCGGGTCCAGTTTGTAGAGTAGCGCGATGATGTTGGTTCTACGAAGTGCATCACCGCCTCGAGCCTAGAGTGACAGCGAGGCAGCTAGCAGTATGTTCGTTAGACCATAATGCACAATAGTCACCGAGCGGGTCCAGTTTGTAGAGTAGCGCGATGATGTTGGTTCTACGAAGTGCATCACCGCCTCGAGCCTAGAGTGACAGCGAGGCAGCTAGCAGTATGTTCGTTAGACCATAATGCACAATAGTTACCGAGCGGGTCCAGTTTGTAGAGTAGCGCGATGATGTTGGTTCTACGAAGTGCATCACCGCCTCGAGCCTAGAGTGACAGCGAGGCAGCTAGCAGTATGTTCGTTAGACCATAATGCACAATAGTCACCGAGCGGGTCCAGTTTGTAGAGTAGCGCGATGATGTTGGTTCTACGAAGTGCATCACCGCCTCGAGCCTAGAGTGACAGCGAGGCAGCTAGCAGTATTTTCGTTAGACAATAATGCACAATAGTCACCGAGCGGGTTCAGTTTGTAGAGTAGCGCGATGATGTTGGTTCCACGAAGTGCATCACCGCCTCGAGCCTAGAGTGACAGCGAGGCAGCTAGCAGTATGTTTGTTAGACAATAATGCACAATAGTCACCTAGCGGGTCCAGTTTGTAGAGTAGCGCGATGATGTTGGTCCGCGAGTGTGTCGTGGATGTGAACCGCCGCGAGCCGAGCCCGACAGCGAGGTAGCGTGCTGTTGGCGAGAGCGCGACGGATACAGCGCTCTGTTCCAGCATCGCCGTGTGCAGGCACTGCCCCAGTCGCGGCCATTCCAGGGAGTACACACCTACATCAACCAAACAACAATACAATTCAACATCTCAATATTATGAAGCGCTCGTAGCGAAGTTTGCTTAGCGGTTCTTAACCGATCAGCAAAGTTAAGCAACGTCCGCCGCGGTGATGAGTTGGATGGGTGACCGCTGCACATAGGAGTATTTACATGATCTAGCCGGCCAAATTACATTTCTCAGAATTACGCTCAGGTAAAAAAAAATGCATTCCTAGAAGAGCCAGGTAGTTGGGCGACCCAACCCTATTGTTATTTTTTTTACCCACCCCAAATTGAACAAGATATAGTCAGTTGAAACTGAGACATTGCTCGAAGCGGTTGTTTATTTTCAATATTCGTGCTTTAAAACTCAATTTTAACTATTTTTTATTTTATGTTGTGTTGTGAATAATCCAAAATTGGCTATGGATTCTGAAACTGCTGGTAAGTAAGTGACTTATTTTACATATTTAAAATATTTAATTTTGTGACGGGATTATATTATTTTTCGTCATTTGAAAAAATACCGGTTTAATTCCCTATTTTTTTCAAGAAAATTTAGTTTTACGAGGCTTTTTGTTTTAGTGCCCGGCATTACCCGGCTATAATTTTTATATATTCGTAATATATAGACTTTCTACTTTTAAAAAAGGAAAAAATTGGTTCTTACTAATTCCTACTCCGTCATCTGGAGCGATTTTAGATATCGTACTTAAAAATGTAAAAAAAAATGAAATTTTGATTTAATTTAGTTTTTATTATTTCAGGACCATCTGGAAGTACTTTAATGACTCGCAAGGAGATATTTGGTCTAATGAAATCACAAAATGATCTCAATTTTAACGACCAATTGGAATATGTTGAAAATTATTTGATTTCACATAAGTCGTACTCGGAAGAACAAATAAAGAACATAACGCGTAATTTTGCACGCATGAAATCAGAAATGAAGCATCGATGGGTAGCAGCAAAATATAGAAGTGATCTATATGAAAAAAAACCAACGAAAAATGGCTGAATGGGACTTTTGAATTACCTCTAATACCCACAAGAGCAGGTAGACTCGCTAAACCGTTTGAAGAGACTAGTGAACGAGGCAAAAGACGTAAAACTGAGACAATACGTTTGTCGGATAGCCCTGAGAAAATAATTTATGCAGCTCAAATGGAATTGCGAGCCCAGGGCAATAGAAGTGCTTCAAATATTTTGAAAGAGATTTCGGAAAATGGGGACCGCGCTAAGGAATACCAGAAGTCAGTAGACCGTGACATGGCACATGTTAAGCATATCAATCCAGAAGAAGCGCTGGCAATGTTTGTAGATGCGAATCTTTCAAGGTCCCAATATGAAAGGATCAGACAAACCACAGGAAATCTTCCATGCTATTCAGTTTTGCAGCTGTATAAGAAACAATGTTATCCTTCCAATGAATTTTTTAGCGTAACCGAAACCTGTGCCGAAGTGAATTTACAAGGAATAATGAATCATACGGCCGAAAGATTACTTATTCACTTAGAAGACGTTTTGAAAGATCATATGTTGTTAAAACCAAAATGATGCTAACAATGATAGATGCAAAAGTGTGCAACGCGGCAACTGGGACAAAATCTACAATGAGATGTTACATATGTGGAGCAACATCAAAAGATTTTAACGATTTGAATAAAACAAATGTAGTTAATACAGATACATTGAAGTTCGGCTTATCTACTTTACATGCCAGAATTCGGCTATTTGAAAATTTATTACATATTGCCTACAAGCTCGGTGTGCAAGATTTGCCACCAAAATCTGAAGCAGACAAACTGCTAATACAAAAAAACAAAGAAAAAATTCAAAATTAATTTAAAAATAAACTAGGTCTTCGGGTAGATTTTCCTAAAGCTGGATTTGGCAATACAAATGACGGAAATACCAGTCGAAGATTTTTTGAAAATCCAGAGTTGGCAGCTGAAATTACAGGTCTAGATATAAATTTTATCAAAAAAAATCAAAGTGATTCTTGAGTGCATTTCATGTGGGTACAAAATAGACGCAGAAAAATTCAAAAAATTTACTACAGAGACTGCCGCACTTTATGTTAGTTTATATGGTAGACATAATATGACGCCTACTATGCATAAAATCTTAATGCATGGGGCTACTGTAATAGAAGATGCACTTTTACCAATAGGACAATTATCTGAAGAAGCAGCAGAAGCAAGAAATAAACATTTTCGTTTATACAGGCAAAACTTTGCAAGAAAATTCAGCAGATTAGAATGTAATACCGATGTTTTGAATAGATTGTTGTTAACATCAGATCCCCTACTTGCATCAAGAAGAATTGTTAAAAAAATAAAACAAAATCATTTTATGAAGGAAACATTAGAAATGTTAATATGTGAAGAAAGTTATGCCTAATTATTATTTATATTTTAAGTTTTCAAATTTGTTTTGCGATAGTTGTTTATTATATTTATACATTATTTTGTGTTATAAAATATATTTTCTTATACAAAACTACGCTTTTTTTTCTACCGCATCTTTTTGTCTCTTTATTCAAATTTAATGTATGAATTTGTCCTGTAACTGAAGGTTAAGAGTATTTATACACTTGTATTTAAGGTTTTATGAGATACTGAACCATTTCTAATTGATTAAGAGCGATAAATAATTTTGGCCAGCTAGATGTCTCAAATACCCCTCTGTGCGCTGGTGACACTACTAATCAGCGATTCTGTGCTTCGGAGGGCACGTTAAGCATTGGTCCCGGTTGTTGTCTTAGGATGGCAGTCGCAGGTGGTATATTGCAAATGCCCGCCTGGCTAGCTACCACTCTCAAGTAGTTAATCTGTAGCCAAGCACCTAACGGTGTGTTCCGGCAGCTGTTCTTGAGAGCCAGTAGTTCTAGGTTAGCCTTAACACCATCTTCGACCACATCATCACTTACCATCAGGTGAGATACTACTATCTCAAAAGCTAGTCTATAAGACATAAAAAGGGCATTAAACAGAACGGAAAGGAATGTAAGATGCACAAAATCGTTTTGAATAGTAAGGGAACTTCCTCGGTGGCGGCAGCAGCGCAGTACCTTCGCCGCCCGCGCTTCGTGACCGTAGCAGTTATGACTGAGATTCAAAAGCACTTGCAGACCTTAGGATATTTTTTTTTTATTGGACCCGCATAATCTAAACATGCTTATCTTGAATTTCGTGATGTGACAAGCACGAGCCCCACCTTGTGTTAAGAGGTAACCCCTCTCCCTTTAACAGATGCCGATCGTCGCAAGTGGCGTACTGCACTGACCCCGTCAACAAACCAAAAAGTTGTGTAATTTAAGAAGATATATTACTTATACTGTCAAACTATTCACTTAGTTTTGGAATTAATTTTGTTATGTTAACTGATTAGATATTATTGCTTAGTTAACCAATGGTAATCAACTTATTATTGTAAGAGGCACTATTCGTCTTACATATCCTTCCAGTACGTTATCGTAAAATGACTATGCGAAAAAATGCAAAAATTTAGCACTATGATGTGACACCACACACATAAATAAATATGACATTCTTGTTAATGGGTCGCAAACCGGGATCCCGGATATCGAAAATACCGGTATACCGAGCCAAATAAAGGACTTATTAATACCGGTTTTAATTTTGCAAAAACCGGGATTTTTGGTATTTTCGATATTAAGTAAAAACAAAATTCAAATAACATATTAAATTAATAATAACAATTGTTAGTATATGTACATGTTGTTATTTTATATATTGTACTTAAATTTTATTGTAAATGTACAAAAATAATGTTAGAAATACTTGAACTAAAAGTAAATACCGAACTTAACTATTGAACTATTCTTTTTTTTTCAAACGGCGGTATGCCTTTATTATTTCGAACTATATTCAACACTACAGTAACTACAATCAAAGCATTTAGATAACCTACAAGTCATTGCAGGCTTACAGGCAGTCCAAATGCTCCAACCCACTACCAGGTCTACCAGTATAGGTGCTAGCATTTTGATCACGAGTCGCATCGACCAACTACGCTCTGATAAATTTTGGAAAATATGGTGAACTCCTGGTCCTCACGAACCAACGTCTCTACACCAAACAGCTCAAATATGTAATCACTACCAAGGTAAGCATACTTGCGCCGCTTGAGTTGGTTCGCCGAAGTAGCCGTGGCGCCAGCCCTCACCTTGGTTTCAGAAAGATTTGACTGCGCTAAAGTATATATGCATGTAGCGCCCCACACTAAGGGCCACGCAGCCAGAGTCATTTGACGGTGTGCCGTCAGGTCTTTTACCATTGTCACTCATCAGACCATCCGGTTCGGTATTCTTTGTAAAATCCCGGCGAATAATATTGTTAAGGCTGGCTTGGTGGGAGTTTACTTAGCACTCCAAGAGCTGGAGAGGTCATGGTCACCAAGTTGATAAACCAATATACTACTACACTGGCAGTGATGTGCAACAGAACACTTTGCACCCAAGCGTACGCTAAAAGTGGGACGAAAAGCGAATGGCTACAGTATTGAAAGTAGGGATGGCTAGTAACCAAAGATCATATTTCCATACGGCAACGGTGAGAATACGAGCACGATCTACCATGCTAGGATACGTATTTAAAATATCTTTCTGTGCTATCTAGCATAGGGGCCAATCCCACTGTTTCTGAGAATATTTTTGGGAATTCAATACTCTCAGCCAGTCTTCAGTATTCAGTCTCTTTGGCCTCATGCTACATCAAAAGAGCCCATGGTGCAAACATGTTTTATACTAATTTGTGTATACTGTGCACAGAAGACAAAAAGCTGGTTATGCCACAAAAGAAAGTTTGCGTATCCCTATGCCCCCCAACCTCACAGGGAGGGAAGATTGCAACCAAGCCCTGTTATCCATCTCAACATTCAAAACCGACACTTACGTATCTTTTACTAAGTTGTCCAACCTTAAAAGAAGCTCACTGTGTTTCCACTTACCACAACTAACAAATAGTATGTAAATTTAGGTACGAAAAGGTTCTAATAATTGTAAAAGCCATATGGGCATTAACTTTGAATAATCTGTTATAAGCATTTCTAAACTTTTGAAGATGTTATTCGACATTTGGAAAATTTTAGTGCAAAGAAAACACGAAATTAAATATATAAACGAAAATCTTCTATACGTGCTCGCAAGTCATTCAATACAGTGTTCGCATCGCCTCCTAATGTTCCGTCATCTATTTACCATATGTAAAGTTTTAATTGGAGATGTAGAATTATTGAGTGGATGGCAAGGTTGGTCTCAAAGGATCACCTTGTTGACATCCTACGGAAGATAATATATCATTATTTGGTCTGTTAATTTTGACGGTGTGCCGTAGCATTGCCAAAGAAAAGGGTATAATTCCGGAATTTTATCTGCGACTTTAGTCAAAAGGGTGCCACCACTATCTAAAGAATTGCATTCTTATTATCCATCTTCAAAAGCACATCTCCACCATGTTGATCAAGAAATGTGCCAAGTGAATGTACAGCAGCCTCAAAATCACCCGGCGAACCTAGTGCTTGAAAAAGATTACTTAAAAAGTACTCATTTTCCTACAACCACCTTTGGCTGTGAGGTGACGATAGGTGGTGCGAACTGCTGTAGGTTTAATACTACCATCTTTTTTATTATGGGCACAAAAATTCGCACCATACAGTATTTCGGTAATTTCATTGTTGACCTGACTCGATAACATCAAATTAACCAAACATCCCTTAGAAGTGTCTCGACTACCTCACCAGAACTAAAAGATAATATATCTTTTAAGTCCTGAGGCGTGAGGACATATAGGCCACCGGCTGAGCCACTTAGAAAAGATGCAAAGATGTATCCCGGTATTTTTCAGAAGTAAATACCGAAAATACCGGTTTCGAAATTAGGTTTGGTTTTGTGACCCCTAATTCCTGTACATTAGGCGCATATACTGTACATTAGGGTGCAAGCTCTTACTATAGTATCTCCTTTACTAATCTAAAATGTATACAAGCAACTAAAGAGATTTTTCATCATGTATGAGTATAAGGCAGAGAATAGAGAATGAGAAATGCCTGTCATAAAATGTTTGTTGATTTTTTTGGAGCGGGTTGAAACGATAATTTCGCTTGGTAAGAAGTGTATTGAGATTGCAGAAGACTACATAGGAAAATAAAATTATATCAGATTTTTCTGCGTTTTCTTTCATATCCATACCGTTAATACTTTGATCTTCCCTAGTAACTAATTAAATCTCTGATAAATATCGCTATTTTTGTGCTGACTGTTCATTCTAATTACACAGCCGTTTACAATCCCATTCTTTAATGACGCTTTATACTTTCGGTGGAAATGTTTTAGAACAAAATTGATGTCATTTCATCTCACCAGGTCAGGGGCTCTATAGATAGAATATAGATAGTAATAAAATGATAAATTAATTAATAACAGTAACAGCAGGACGCTAAGTTCCAAATTTTAATTTATACACATCTCGTTTTAAATAAACTGAGTTACTTACCAAGCCAACTGTTTGTATTCCTTATTCTGATACCACCGGGGAGCAGGGCAACAAGCAGTCTGCCGTCTTTGGATATGTCGATACTAGCGTCATTATGGATTCTACATCTTTGAACTACCACATTCTTTGTACCTGTAAACATAAGACTAACATTAGGGTATGTTTAAATTTTAAAGGCCCAGTGTATACATGCCCTTTGGGAGTTATAGACAGGAATGATATGACGATGATGCAGTTCAATTTCTGTGTTTTTTTATTGTTTGCCAACTATGGATTATATATGTAATGACACCTTAACATCGTTTTTGCAACAGAAAACGTTAGTATGTATATGTTTCAAAACTTGTTGTCTAATATAAATTGTTTTGTCTGTGTATGCCTTCACACTGTTAGAGAGCTGGGAATATTCTTATACAGATTTGAATATGTTTAACAAGTTTTGTCACAACAAATCATGTGATGATGGGAACTCGGATGGATACATTGACAGATAAAAAGTTCTAATATTTCCAAGTTAGTGCAAATGCAGTGTTATAAAAACAAAGGAACATATTCTTCCCACCTCTCTGATATAAAGGAATCATGTTGTTTCTTCAAACAGCAACTTTCATAAATAAGATTGCTTCTGAATGGTGAATCCATGAAAATATATATTAAGTGAATTTTTTGATGACAACACTCTTTTGAAATGCCATTTGTCAGACAATTTATTTGTTCAGTGAAGAAATTTTGTTCATGTTAACTTTTGATGTTCGCTTTAATCAGACCTATTTCTTTGGCAGTTTTGATAGTGACATACATTCTCAACTAGCAAACATAAAAGTGTTGTAGAAGTCAGAGCGCTTCCTGATTAAGTAGACTAATTTTTTAATTTCCCAAAGGTTGACCTGTGATTAAGTATCAAGCCAAATGGAGTGTAGGTAAGCGTGGTGGTCGAGCAGGTCGCCATCGAGTCGAGGCCATCACCCTCCTCTTTAAATGTCTAGATAGAGCGCTGTCAGTGGGCTCAGCTGTTTCGGGTGTATGTCCCGTAGTGAAAACTAAAGTCAGTAAGCAGTTTGAGGGCGTTGTTAGAAGCTTCGGAGATGGTGCTGGCATCTAGCATGTCCACGATTCTAACCTCTTCTTCTACAATTTAGATTCGGAACTCATTGTCAGCAATTTCAGATATCAATCCTGTGGTGAATTCCCAAGCCTATATGTGGTTAGAAGGTCGGTGATGATGCTGGCATGTGGCAGGCCCGCCGTCATCTACTACATAGTTAAGGAACTCACTATCAGCAATTTCAGGTGTTTGTCCCGTGGTGAAGTCCCAAGCCTGTACGCGGTTGGAAGGGGTGGGAAGAGCCTCAGAGATGATGCTGGCGTCCAGCAGACCTGCCATGCCACCCATCCGACGTCCGATGCCACCGCCGTGACCGCCACCGCCTCCCCCACCGCCATCACCTTCGTCTTCTTCTACCATTGCATTCTAAAGAATTACACATCGACACGTTAACTTTTTTTGGCAACAGATGCTATGAATGTGTATTTTGAAGCAGTGATGGCTCAGTGGCAGGCTATGGACTGCCGTGCAGCACGTCCATGGTTCGAATCCCGCCGCGGGCTTGAGCTTCACCGCATGGTGGAAGGGCATTTTGCGAATGCCCGCCTGGCTATCGACCACCCTCAAGTAGAAAATCTGTTGCCAAGCACCTAACAGTGTGTTCCAGCAGCAGTCCTTGAGAGCCAGAAAAATTACAGGCTAATGAGACCTAACGACTGTACGTCTCAGTGTGACGGGCACAGTGCAATTCGTCGTTGACGCAATGCGTCTGTCATAGACAGAGGTTAATCCACTTAACATCAGATGGGCCTCGGGCTTGTTCCTTCACAATAACATAAAAAAAAATACGGTTTAGCTGAAAACGACAAACTATGAAGTTGAAATTTGCCAGATGTATAGTTTATTAAGTAGGAGACGTTTGCTAAAAATGGGTTTTATGAAAGGCCAGCTGTAAGAGGGTTACATTGGAGCTCAAATTTTGAGTGAAAGTTAGTATTCAGTTTCATCACAATAAAATTAACTTTACAAAGATTTTTATAATAAGGCCGAATCGAGGGGCAAAACAGAGGTTTAAATGTTTATGGAAGTCTTTTTTCCAGCTGAAACTACTACTACTTGCACTATGAAGCTGAAATGTGACAGGTAGGTAGTTTATAGATAGGAGACGTCAGCCTTTAACTGGCTAAAATAAAGGGCAGGATTAAAGACATCAAATTCGGGGGTTTTCTTTCCTATCGTGATGGAAGAAGTCCGGGCCAACCTAGTGTTAACAAGTTGCAAACTGCTTCGCGCCCATCACCCTGAGATACAAAGTTTTTAAATCTCATGTGCCTGTAATTTCACCGGCATCACGCATACGCTTTAAACTACGCGTACCTACATGACAATAAGAAAAACCTAGTAGGCTATAACGGGATTTCACCTTGTTCATACTGGTTTAGCACCGAAATTAGCTACAAAACCGTTTTCGTTTGTTAAGTTGTAATGTTTGTTTTTTCTTGTGTGGTCTTTCAAGTACTTTTGTTTCAGCAGTTAGTTCTAGAAATACAGTACTTACTGTCATGAAATAAACTGTAAAAATAAAATTATAATATACCGGACTCCAATGAGCATAACAGTTACCTGAGCTAGTATAATGGGCTGCAAGTATTCATGTATCCTAGGCAGCCTTTGGCCCTGGTTCCCCTGGGCACCTGATGAGGGAGGCAGGTCATTGACATGCATGAGAGGCATCGCAACGTTGTTGAGCACGGCGTGGAACTGTCCCGTCTCGTTGGACCGCAAAGCGGCCTCCGCTCGCGGGGGTAACCGGAGTTGCGAACCGTAGCTCACAAACGGCCGCCTGGCCTCGCCTTCATTCTGCGCAGACGGTCTATTTTCCGACTGGTTTGTATTTCCGTTCTCGTTATTGTTCGGTATTGTTGACTGCAGCGACAGCACCGACGAAGGCGTGTACAATCGTATCGTCTGCAGACGTCTAAATCTGTTCCTTGCCGCATTCCTCAATCTAACCGCTTGCATATGAGCTATTCTTATCAAGTTGACCCGATTGTCAAACTCATTCATTACCCCTCGTGGCGCATCTTGATTGCTCTCCTGAGGCGCAGTCGACGGTCCGGCGACGGGTTCTCCGTTTTCAGAGCCTCTCTGTGTCGCCTTTCTACTCCGGCCAGGTAAATTCCGCAAGGCCGGTATTCTAAGAGTGGAGACGGGCGGTAATCGTCTGTTAATGATGGGGTGAGAAGCGGGATTGGTTCTATGCAGCGCTTTTTCCCGTTTACATTCCATGTATAGATCTCTGCGAGTTCTCGCCGTGGATGAATTATTTCTATTGGCTGCAGCTATCTGGACTGCAAGACGATGGCTCCATTTTTGTATTTCGGAATCAGCGGATGGCCGATCGGTCGTTTGTGGGACGCGTACCGCTCCGGACGTTGGAGGTGTCAACAAACTGCTAGTACCTGGAGTATTACTGTCAGCGGTTGGGTCACGGGAATTGCTATCGATCCGCTGTTCGTCATTAGGAGGATTTACGCGGGGCGAAGCGGGATCGTCAGGGCCATCCACGTTCACGGGGCCGGTGTGCTCTGCGTTCTGGATGCGGACGACGTCCATCGATTCAACATTTTGGGACGGAGTAGCAGCATTTGCGTTGGGCCGATTCACATTGCTTCGGTTCGACATCATCATAAAACACGACAGGGCCAACGCTTTCTTGAGAGCTTTCAGCATGTGGATGATGACTTGGCTGAGCCCTCGCTCTCCGAGGCACGTCATCATCATGTCGAACATCACAGATAGAACTTGCATGGCTCTCATGCGGACCTCGTGCCTCGTCGAAGTCAATTCGAACGCTCGCGTCACATCACGACGTGAGTGCCTAAGCGACGTGCGTGGTTGGTTCCGCGATCGGCGCGGTCCCTCTCCCGTATGCCATCTTTGGGAGGCCGGCAATCGTCTCCTGATGAACGGTGACGCTCGTGAGCCTGATGACCTCGAAATTCGAAGTATCGTCGGTCGGCTACTTTGCCTACTCTGCGTGCTTGCACTCTGGTCCGCTTCCGTCGCTGCGGCAGATGTACTCGGAGTCTCCGAATTAGTAGCACTATCACGCGCATTCCTTTCGCTATCCTCCGTTCTGGATGAACTTCGAGGGCTTCTCGTCGAGTGGATCGGCGAGTGGCGCGCCGCGATGTCGGTCATCTCTGTAAGAATCATGCACCTTTCGAGTAGCGACCTTGTATAATATCCGGGCGAATCTTGCCTTCCTTCCTGTCTCGTCTCCCTTTGTAAGGCCAGGATTCGCCGCCGTAAGTTCTCCCACATCACGCGTAACTGTTTCATAGAGAGCCGTTCGCCACGGAGCCACATCTGTGCGAGTTCCACAGTATGTTTCTGCAGAGCGCTGACGGCAGCGCGCACTCGTCGGAAGGCCTCTACAGATGGCATCTCCGGTACTCGCGACCAAAACTCGTCTCTGCTCGTGGAAGGAACGTTGGGATCAAAGTCACGCGCAGGTCTTGGAGGGGTGGGCTCGTCACTACGTGTGGGGGGCTCGTCGACACGTGCAGAAGGGTCTCCCACACTGGCAGGGGGCATGTAAGCAGTGGCGGGGGGCGTGTGGACAGTGCTAAGGGGCTCGTCGACACTGAGGGAGGGAACGTGAACGCGGGTGGAGGGCGTGTCTTGGTTAAGCGCAAGCGGATCGTCTAGCTCCGAGCCAGTTTGCGTGCGCACGCGGAACCCTCCGCTGGATAGAGACGCGTCTCCGAGTTCTATGAACATCCGGTCGGTGAGCGGCTCGGTTGCTTCCGCAGGTGCTGTCGGCCCCGCTTCTGGTTCTCTGAACGCTTCGTTGGGAGTGCGCAGAATGTCCGTATGGTCTAATTCTGAATCGGAACTCGAGGCGAGGAAGTCGCGCCGCAGGTCGCCTGTAAAGAGGCGCATGCGCGGCGGACGCCGTCGAGCCTCTTCACTCTCGCCGCCTTCAGGACGACGCGATATAAGATTCAAGGACATGTTCGTAATCAGATTGAGAAGCCTCGTCCCAGAGTCTCTAAGGATGTCCCTAATTAGATCGAGGCTCTCGTTAATCGTTTGGGCGTCGAAATTATCAGCGTCAGGGCTCATCTGCGTGGAAGAATTAGTGGTGGCGGGGCCGGTTGAGGAGGCCGAAGTGGAGGGCGCAGGCTCGGCGGCGGGCGGGGATGCGCGGGGGGTGTTGCGTCTGCGCAAGGCGAAGTCGCGCCCAAGGGCAGAGTCGGATCTCGACGATGTAAATATACTAGTGCGCGAAGAAGGTAGGTCTGTGGAGGCAGGAGACCGCTCCAAAGCAAATCTCCTCAATCGCGGGGCTGAGGCACCCGCTCTAGGTGCCGCGTTGCCCGACCGTGACGAGAATGGATTTGGCAGCAGCCTCGTTCGCTCATTCTGATCCACCGTTCGGAATAACCGCCCAGGTTCGTTCAGCGGTTGAAACGCTGAGGATCTCGATCCGAACGGTGAACGCTCTTGAGATGGGGAGTCCGGGTTTCTGTGATACGAGAAGGAAATTTTGTTTCAATTGAAAAGTCATAATATGTATTTATACAAAACAAAATGATTTTAAGTAAAGTAGGCCACTTTAATACGTCATCAACGGTGTGCGTTTATCAACCGCACCATCCCCTATGACGGTTAATTAATTAATTTATTTATTAAAGTAATACAATTGGAGCATAAAGATTCGACTCTAAAGAGTAGTGGAACTGACATCCGGCACGAAATCGGAGTACACGGGTTCGATTACCGTCCGGAACTTCCTGTTAGACTCCCAGATCATATTATATGATAGGAGCAGTCAATAGAACTCAATAAATATTACAGTACTTACATAAGTAAGAAGTGTTTGAAAGAAAAGAAATTTTGTTTAAAAAAAGACACAATAATTGCATAATATTCAGATGTTTGAAAACTATTCATTCAATTTAATCTATAGTTTTAAGCATGTCACCTCATTACGAAACTAAAAGCCCAGACACATCTTGACGACGTAGATATCCATACGCCGTGTAGATGTGTCCGGTCCTAAGACTGACAGATGCCAAATGTGACGTATAATAGTAGTTTATGCAACTGTCATATAATAGAGGGTATTAAAACATGAGGGTAGTTTTTTAGATTACACGAGTGTTTTAATACCTAATTATATGCAGTTGCATACACTACTTTACTTAATCTCATGGCTATAGGTAGCTACTATAATTAAAAATTTTATCCAACAAAATATTACTCAAATTCGTATGTACGAATAGGGCGTTCGGATAGCCTATCGGTGCCAAAAATAACACTCACAAACGCTAAAAATGATCACACGGGCCGTTCGTTTTGGGACTTCGTGAGCAAAAATATCGTTTTCACTCACCGTTCGGATAGCTTTGAAAATGCTACAAATTACAGAGAAAAGTGATATTTTTGACCCATGTCTTACCGTGGGATCGTTGTGATCGTTTTTTGACAACTGCTGGTTTGACAGTTGTATTTGGCGCGATTGAAGAGTTTCATAAGTTTTTTATTTAAGTAACTATCAGAAGCCATTAACAATGAAATAATAATAATATAGGTACCTACTTTTTTGTTAATTTTAGAGATTGATTCCATGTTTCGTACTGTGCAAAATTGTTAAAACATTGTCGGTTGTCAAAGTACGTTTTAAGCCGTTCGGATAGCATGCAGTAATTGGTGGTCAAAAATAGCAAAAGCTTCTATCCGAACGCTAATACACAAATGCCACTTTTGAAACTGCTACAAACGCAATCGAGCCAAAACGAACGCACCTAATATAGCGCCAAAATGGAAAGTATGTTATTGGTCTATGGCTCGGAATCAGCTGACCACAGATAATGTGTACTTAAATTGAATTAAAACCTCCTTGGTACTTTAATAATTAAAAATTTGTTTTAAAGCATTGTTTTGTTAGGAGAATAATGCTTTAATTTAACTCTTTAATTTTCTTAAAGAAGTATGTAAATAAAATACTGTATTTCATTTCATAATTAGAATATTACCGAATGAGATTATATAAAGTATATTATATACCTTGAAACGTCAGTATCAAACGATAACACGTCTAAGTTTAGAAATCGACTGCTGGACGTATCGCCGTCACCGCTGTCACCACCATCTTCTCTTCGCGATGTGCTGGGCGAAGGGCTTGCTGAAATATATAAAACATGAAGTTTCTTTTATAAGTAAATTTCGTAAACTGAGCAACTCTCAAACGAAAAAAAAACGCATGGACTTATTGAAAAATTTAGGAGGTTTATTGCACATCAATGTGACTCTTAAGAGTATGGAGAAGGAGTATGTTCCATTTAGGATAGTTTCAGAGAAATGATGAAGCGCTCGTAGCTTAGTTTCTTAACAGATCAGCTAAGTTATGCAACTTCTGTTGCGGTCATGACTTGGATGGGTGACCGCTAGTGGCTTTCCTACTAAGCGCTTCCGTCCTTTAGAGGCCACGTTAAGCCATCGGTCCCGGTTGTCGTCTTAGGATGGCAGTCGTTATAGCATGGTGGTAGGGAATTTTGCGAATGCCCGCCTGGCTAGCTACCACCCTCAAGTAGAAAATCTGTCACCAAGCACTTAACGGTGTGTTCCGGCAGCTGTCCTTGAGAGCCAGTACTTCTAGGTTAGCCTGAACAACATCTTCGACCAAATCATCACTTACCATCAGGTGAGATAGTGGTCAAAGGCTACCCTATCAGGTATAATAAAAAAAAAAACATTTTTCCTCATCTCCGTTGTATAGAAGTAAGACTCTTTTTTCATTCACTCTTTTTAGAACTTCTTCGTTTGTCACCATTTCTGTCCATCGTATTCTCTCCATCCTCCTCCAACACTGAATCTCGAATCCTTCCAATCTCTCTCTATCTCTTTGTGTCATAGTCCAAGCCTCCACACCCATATAGCGCTATGCTCCACACAAAAGTCTTTATAATATATTATTTTTACATTTTTTCACATTTTAGATGCAAGTGTATATTTCTTATTATGGAATGTCTGTTTTGCCATTGCTATTCTGGACTTGAAATCAGATGTACATCTGGAGTCTGCTGTGATAATACTTCCTAAGTATTTGAAACTATTGACATTATCCACTGTGTTATTATCTATTGTTATTGTATGTTGTGGATTTATTGTAGTCTTTTTAGTGTTTAAGTGATAAACCATTGAAGTTAGTGTTACTAATGTCAAGTAACTCCTTTAAGTCATCCTATGTTTCAGTAACTGCTGCTATGTCATCTGCGAATCTAATAAATTTTATTGTTTCTCCATTAAATTTAATCCCTTTGTCTGATGTTACTGAAAGTCTTTTTATGGCTGTTTCTATGAAAATGGTATATGTGAGTAGTGAAAATGAGCAACCTTGTCTGATCCCTTGCTAAATCTTAGCTTTTCCTCTTTCATTTCCAATTTCTGTTATAGCTTCTTGGTATTGTATCTCTCATAATTGTATCAGCTCATATATTATTTTTCTGCCTCCATAATCTAGTCCTATGTCTTTTAATGTCGTCATTTTTTTTTTCCAATCTGCATTATCGAAAGCTTTTTCTAAATCTATAAATGCTATACAGGTATTTTATCTATAATCCTATATCCATCCTCCTATCTATAATGAGTACTCAAGACTAATATGGCTTCTCTGGTTCCTTTAATTCTTCGAAATCCATATTGGTTACGACTTCATTTTTTTCTCGTATTCTATTTTGAATAATTTTAATTACATATGATTTTAGATGCTTGAGATATTAAATGATGATTGATGTTCCCCGCATTTGCGAGTGTTGGGTTTTTTCGGTAAAAGTAACTGTCTTTGTGGTCTTAAAATCATTTGATATTTCACCTGTATTGTAAATCGTTTTAGTCATTTTAAATGTCTCTTCGAGTAATGTACAATTTTTTGAGTATTTTATTAATTCTATATATATTCCATCACCTCCTTCAGGTTGTCCGTTATTAATATATGTTAAGGCTTCAATTATTCTCTTATATTTATATTATTCTTTCTTCCGGTCCCAGATTGTCCTGTTCTATTTCTTCTATGTATGTTACCGACAGCCCTTCGCCTTTATATTTATTATGAATATGTAATATCAAATGTAATCTAAAACGGTGCAACATACATACATTGGTCCCGTGATTAGTTTGGTTAGTGTGTACCTGGCATTATATGAATAATTTAGCGAATGGAGTCATACACACAGTTGTCATTGCTCGGTTCCGTAGTTCTGGTCCCCGCTGTGGCCCAGGTGCTAGAACGACGCATGCGCCGCCTGCGCCCGAGTTCAACGGGATAAGCCTCCATTGGATCCGTGCCGCGGTCAATCTGAAATCATTGCAATTTATACTTCAATTTATACTAAACAAATATTGTAAAGTTGCCATTACCTCAGAGCACAACGACAAAATCACAGTTACTGTCTAATTTGAGAACTGAATCTGCAGCATCAAAATCTTGCAACATTCATTTTTAATTACAGCAAATACTGCATATAATATATCTACTACAGAATCGTCGGATTCTTCAGTCGTTGACACGTCTCTGTCTAAAAGGTTATACTAATGCTAAGATAGAAGTTGAAAGGCGAAATGAGCGAAAAAAAGAGCGATGACGCGCCCGTGTAGAGTGGAATGCTCGTGTGTTTTTGGTCAAAAGAAAGCCGTCATCCACGCCGTGTGGAATTTGTGTGTTCGTGAAACCTTTACACTTAACATGGTTATGTTCTAGTTACATACACATTTTTTGTATGTAAATAAATATTGTATTTAAAAGATCTAATGATAATGCTGTACCTATATCTACATACATATTTCGTGAGACAATATGACTCACACTTATTGCTATCATTTTATTAGTTTACTGTACATTATTAATATATTATTTACAGACAACATACTTCCATCTCTTAATTACCCAGCAACGATACGTCATCGAAGTCGTCCCCATTATTCTTAATCAAAATCAAAACCCAATTTACGTACAGTATTTGGCGGTGGCGGTGTATTGATGAGCCGGTGTCGTACCATGAACAGACGTTGATAGTTCCTCACTAGGCTGTCGTATCTTTGGACGAGGGTCTGGTATGAGTTGACAATCATGTCCTGGGCAGTTCCAGGGCTTTCGGGAGGGCGGCTGGACCCTGGAGCGTCGTCGTTGTCGGCCCGTCCACCGCCCCCAGTGCCGCCGCTACCGTTCGATGGAGCCACACCACCGCTACTACTAGAGCTTGAAGTCGACAGTGGATTGCTGTTCGCGTTGGTCGGGGTAGCCCATAGCGATATTCCCGTTATGAGCTTGTATCCGAGAGAATCGAATGCAACAAATCTGAAATCGAAAACATCATAGAAGCTACACAGAAACAATGTTAGAGACAACTGCTTTAAGTTAGATCTCACAGTATTATATTATTAGGTCCACATTAGTATCGTATGTAATTGACATTACACAGGATGTTTCTAAATATGATTATGAGCACTGTCGCGTGCTAAGCGAAAATGACCTATTACACGGGGTGGTTTGAAATCAGTGACTAAAATGTAATCGTATAGTGTTATCGATTCTAGCGTGATTCCTTTAAATTTAAAATAATCTAAATTAAAGTTATGTTTCAAACATAATTAAATATTTCGATCTGTTCATTTATTTCAAAATTTATCTATATTTATATATTTCTAAGACTAGGTTCATACTAAGTCATCATCATCTACAAATGTCATCCACCGCTGAACAGATGCCTCTGATTGCTGATTTGCCATAATACCCAAGTTTGGCAGACGTCTTGGGATCGTAGTGTAAGATAGCAGTTCTTCAGAAAGAGCTGCAACCCCCTCATTTTGTATTTTTTCCTTTCGTCGTTTCTTGCGACTAACGCAGTAAGAGAATAAGTACGTAAAATAATTGAGGTGGTAGTACTAGCCCGGGACCCATGGGGACACTGACCTAGTTCTACAAGGCAATTCCCAGATTGAACGTGTATGTTGACTTGTAAGTAGCAATAATAGTCAATTAGGCGCATTTGGAACCTTAGTCTCCTTTTACAACATGAGAATATGGACATTGTATTCTTATACCTAGAACTAAGACTAGACTTGATTAATTTAAGAATTAATCAAATATTAGAATTTAGAGGCCTTTTACATTATGCAGCCCTCTCACTCGCACTTCTAAAGATAATTTCAAATAGCAACAATATGGTTTATATTTTTTAAAATGTGGTCAATCATTATTTCGTTGCATGCAACTATACATGTTCTCCACATATTTTTACTTTGTTACATGTTGAGTCCAATTAGAATTAGAGGCCCAAAATTTAAAATAACTAAATTACGCGTTTTGGATCCCCCATTACAGATATCAAAATGAAAATTAGTAGAGAACATCTATAGTTGCATGCAGCAAAATAATGATTGACCACATTTTAAAAAATATAAACCATATTGTTGCTATTTGAAATTATAATTTAAAAAAAAATACGTCTATGCAACGTATCGACGTTTAAGTAAATAATTTTAATTTAGTAGTATTATAAAAAAATAATACCAACCTCACTTTCTCGTTGACATTATTAGTACAAACTTTGGTGAATGGCGCCGGGTGACTCCAGTCCCAGAAGTACAGTTCGTTGTATGTGGCGATGACCAGTAACTGTTCCCGCGGGTGGAAGGCGATCGAAGCGATCACTGTCTCATTGCGTACATTCCACACTTCACTACCACCCTGTATGGATATCAAACAACTAGAAATTAAAGATACACATTATTTATTTTGTAACATTGACAAATTAATTGAAAAGCTTTATGAAGAAATTTGTGCGCACTGTGACGTGACACACACACTGTAAAATGTTGTATTACAAGGTATTGATTTTTTACTATATATTTAAATACATTGTTGGAGCACTGATTGACCCGGCTTAAGATTGTAAAAGCGTGTTATAACATGTGCATCAAATGTGCTTTTTCCTCAGGATTTTGCAATATTTACACGAAAATATAGCACAAAAGTAAAGATGGCATATTAATTAATATTTTAAACGAACAGAATCAGGTTTAAAAAAACTTATTCCAGTGCAATTTTCAAAAAACTGGTAACACTACTTTATCTCATTCAGCCAATAACATTCAAGACATTCTGAATTGCCATGTAAAATAAAATTAATAACATTTTTAACAGCTTTCCATACTTTACAAAATCACAAATATACAATAGGAAAAATTTAACTCATGTGCGGGATTCGAACCCGCGTCCAAGCTTTCCATACTATTTACCAGATTATAAGCTGAAAAAGAAATTTTTTTTTTAGAGAAATAATACCTAGGTGTAGTTTTTTTTATTGATATGAAAATAATGTAAACTTACACTTGCAATATCCCATACTCTGACTTGTCCCCCGAGACATCCAGAACCAATAAGCTGTGGATGCGATGGGTGGAAAGCAATGCACCATGGAGTGCGCGGATGTCCCTTCAGTATCCTCACATGTTTGCCACTCGCCAGCTCAGACACATAGACATTGTGATTACCATGAGTTGATGCCACCTTTGTTCTAAAATAATTTAGAAATAATCTCTATTATAGTTAGATAGGTTTTTTCATATATTACGATAAAAAAGTACCCATGTGGTCAAAACCTTACCCGTCAGGACTAAACACCATCAAAAACGTTGACCGTGGATAACCAGGTAGGTCACAAGACTGAAAAGTTAATTACATTTATTTTTATTTTATATCTAATAATGTCTTGAAGCAACGATAGTCGAGCGATAATAGCTATGGACTGCCGTGCCACAGGTCCATGGTTTGATCCCCACCACCGGATTGAGCTTCACCGTTCGGTGGAAGGGGCATTTTGCGAATGTCCGCCTGGCTAGCTACCACCCTCAAGTAGAAAATCTGTCGTCAAGAACCTATAAAGTGTGTTTCGGCAGCATTCCTTGAGAGCCAGTATTACAGGCACATGAGACTTAACAAAAGTAGACATAATACAACTGAGATATCAGGTTGATGGGCGCAGTGCAGTTCGTCTTAAAATCTTTAAAGTACCAGTCCACAGCCAGTATCAATTAGAGAATATAAAATAATGATTTCAGATTATAATTTTTTATTAGATTTTGCATATAATTAAGTGAAATTTTGATATAGAACAGTTTTTGAAAAATTGTGTCAATAGGTTGTCAAGCTATGCAGAAAATTAATACCTTTTCACATATAACATTTTTAATAAATACTTTTGTATATTAATTAATCCATAACATAGAAATATCAAGCTTATTAACAAACATAGATTATTTTGTAATTGAGTATCATTTAAAGAGTTCCTGCATGTATGGATATATTATTTGTTTGGACCTACTAATAAATACTTATTTGTAGGAGAAAACTGATACAATACAAGATACAGGGAAACTGTCACTGAAAAAAGAAGTACTTTTTTAAAACAAATATTATAAAGAGGAAAGATATGATTGTTTAGGCTCTGAAACTACTGGACAGATTTGAAAAATTCTATCATCATTAGAATCCTACATTATTCCTATTTTCATATTTTTTTTATGATTAATCTACCTTGCGACGCCGGGGTGGACTGCTAATAATAATAATATATATACTAGTATATTAAAATATATCACATGTTTAGCTGATGACAACATAACATGGATAACCACGCAGGGTCTCCATGTCTGTAATCACGTCGCAGACTAGACCTTCACCACATGCTGGTCAGTCATTTTGTGAATGTGTAGACGAAAATATGTCGCCAAGCAACTACATTACGGTTTGAACCGGTCATCACTTACCAACAGGTGAAATATTGAGCAAGTTAATTGGAGATTTTTATGTCAATGTCTTTTCAGGATTGTGCTCTGATGAAAAATAATAAATCTGTTGCAGAAATTAGTAAAATTTTATGAATAGCCTCTTTGAAAATAATCATGTTTTATTTTTGGTATGACTATTTCTTTATGATATGGTTGTTTATTACTTGCAATTCCTCAAGGCATAGCGCTTACTCATTTAACATGATTTAATTGAACACATTTTCTGAGTTATTTATATAAGTGTTACAGGAAACAGTATCCTGACCATGAGCTGCTAATAGTTCGTAATTGTTTTATTTTCAAACATTTTCAGTGGTGTACAAATAGAATACAAATGTTTTCTATAATCAGACCAACTTTACACAGATGTTGTTTGGCATAAATCAACTATGCCAAAACTGATTTCATAGGATAATAGCAGATACAGTTTCTTTGTATCTTTTATAACCATGGTTTACAACTTCTCTATATACTTAATAAAATGTATATATAGGTACAATACTTACTCTGATGTTCAAAGGTTTTTGCACTAGAATGTCCTCGGCAATATTTTCAAAAACTTGTTTGTTAGGAGGGTAGTTGGGAGGGTCTATGCCTCTTTCCCTCCATTGCCAGCTTCGAGCGACATTACCCACAGCAGGCGTTTCTTCCACAGGCTCACTTTTGATGCCAAGCCATATGTCACACAATGGATGCATTGTCCTAAAAGAGATAATTTATAATTAAACACATAATCAGAATACTTAATGGCAAAAGTTAATGTGCATATAATTTCAGAGTTAGATATGTGCATCCAAAACTGCAATGTCTTGGTCGTAAATGGTGTACATAATGCAGCACTGCAAAGAACGTCTAGAAGTGGTCGATATTTTCTAAGCTTTATCTTACGCACTGAAAGGGTTGTGTGCGTAAAGCACCGGGCTTACGCCCGGAAGATTGTATCGAGGTAGACGCGATAAACTGTGGCCTCGCCGCACCGACTGCCGCCGCCACACGTGCCAAAAAAACGTGTTTGTGGTGACACGTTTTTTCAACATACCCTCAGTTTGCATCACAGCTATACGCGCGCACGTTTCCACCTTCAGTTAGCAAAAACCGAAACGCGCGCGCATTCTCAAAAATTTTCATACTAGCTCTATATTGCAATATCTGCAGAAGAAGGTTGTCTGCAATATTGTTAGTTAATTATTTTTTTATATATCATATAAGTTGGAGGCAGTTAAAAACTCCCCATGAGGTGTCGGTCTAGAATTGTAGTCCTCTATATCTTCCTGTGGTAGTCGTAATAGGCGGCGCAGGGAAAACTCCTAGAGGGTGGGCAGCAGCGCCATCTGAAGAATTACCATCTTACATTGCGATCCCAAAAGGCGAGGCATACGTCCCACCTACTAATGCAGGATGCCTTTGTACAGACACAGTCAAAATTGGTCACAAATTATTTGTAGAGGCCCAATTATCGGCAGTAACACTGATTCTCCAATGTTTTATCCACTCGTATTTTGATTTATGAGTTCCGTAATCATATTTTATCAAAAATTGGGCATCTTCAAATAATTATCCCACTCATGTAGGGTCCGTACTATATCTTTTCTCATCAGGGGGCAAACTAATATTTTTACGTCGAGGAAGCTATTTTTAATTCAGTGTGAAGAGATATACTCCAAATGTTAAAGATTGACTATATTTGGTTAAATCTTGAGAATCTATTCTCACACATTTTCTGAAAAAGATTTTGTGTTTCTGGCTATTTTCCAAAAGATGAAATTGAAATGATTTTCAAATATAGTTCACAGGATTTTGTAGGTAATAATTTTGCAACTAAAAACATTACAATAATAATAACAGAGTAGAAAGGAATCTTCTATGACCGAATCCGAAACGCCACCATTTATATACCTACTTACTACATTATAGTAACTTAAAAATTATAAGTTATTAAAAAGTACCATACCAAATGATATATAGCAAAAATAAAAGCAGTATTATTATTATGAATCATCCATTTACTAACTTAATCTATAACATTTTTGTACTAAAATTAATTTCTATTGAAGGTGGATAAGAATCTGCTTTATCTATTTTTTAGAGTAAATCGTTTTCGTCTTCCAAGACGTCCACTGTTAAAAAAGGCTTCCTCCATAGAACACCACAATGAACATTTATCAGCCTTGTTGTAGTCATCATCTCCCTGCGACTCTTACAATGTCATCAGTACACCTACTGATAACACATACCGATTGAAAGACTGGTGTTTAGGCTCTGTGGGAAGTTACAGTAGATAATGTCGCGCAATTCCACAAATGCTGCCCACCTGAGCTAAATTCTTGGGGCTTAATGAAGAGGTGACCTACTTAACTGGACAGTCTGTCACAGTTAAATATTACGGTCAACAAGTTTGAGAGTATCGGTCCCAAAACTACTGGTACAGTTGCAACATTATATTAGTAGGACATTAATTATGATTTTCGTCTTGTACATTTTTAAGACCCAACAGCTTAGCTTTTAGGTGTTCTTATGCATCCTTTTCGATTTAACACCCACATTGACTAAAATATATAGCATGTAAACTACAATCAAGAGCATTTGCAAGAATGGTTGGAGTTAGGTCATTTAGTGTTGGAGTGCTTTACTTAATTTTAGAGAATTTAATAAATGGAAGTATATAAGACATTGTTTATGCAGTAATTTAATTGTAGTTACTATAATTTGATTGAATATTCATGGACTTCTATGCATGATTTATTTCTGACTTGTTATTTATTTATCTATGAGAATTAGAACTCACTGAACTGTAATGGTGAAGTCCACTTTAAAATTATTTTCATCCAGACACTAATTTGATATTTTTCAAATCAACAACTTTTATCAAGTAAAGGGCTACTGTGTAACTCTTGAAAATGGTAGAATAGGAGTTTACAAATTCCTGAGAAATCCAACAAGTTATTAACATTTAACAAGTCATTAATATTGAGTAAACTATAGCTCCGATCGCGATCAAACCAATGGGAAACGACCGGGGATCACGGCCCACATGTAATGATGCGTGGAACTATAGAAGAATTTGGAAAATGGGAATTGTATAGGGAAAAAACACAAAACTTTGAATAAAAATGTTAGCAACTTTTACCAAAAACCAAAACTTAATGAGAAGAATTTTGTTTATTTGTATTTTTTGGTAATTATTACTGTTTTAAGATTGGCTGTGCTAATTAGCACACCTGTTGCACATGCATCTAATACCTCTACCTCCTAACGTCAATGTTTAGAGTTTAATAATGTGAGATTCCAAACTACAAAGAAACCTTTGTTTTAGTCTGATCAATTGAACAACATATGTAACTCAATAAACCTACACTTAGGCAGTTGGGCAAAACAAAAGTAACAAGTTTGCCTTACAGACAAATCACTTAGCAATCCATGGATTCACCGTGCGGGTTCCGGGTCCTTAGCATTGCAGAGGAAGAGGCCAGAGGCACCTGGGATTTGCAAACCAGGAGTAGGGTTAATAAGTTGGCATCGTCAGGACCACTACATCCTAGTTATTAATGAAATTCTATTGTTATCATTCTTGCCGATGCCAATCGGTTGTGGGGCCCCTTACGTTGTCATCAATGCTCCCCTTCACCGCTCGAGCCTCCTCCCCTGCCTAACCAAGTTTGGTAAGATCCTACTAATGCCGCTTTATAAAAGCATTTTAGGGTGGAAGTTATGGTTGTTATATGACTTGTTGTATTTATGATTACACTGATGTATGTTAGAAATATATCACTAGTAACTTGAAAGTTATTGTTATAAACCAAAGAACTTAATATAAAAAAAATCTAAAGTAAGCTAAACTTCTGCCAGGGAACAAACACATAGCTACATCTGTGAAATAGTTTTCAGTTATCAACAGCATTAATGCATTTGACTTGCCATTTTAATTAATGAAAAAATAAAATGTATTATCATTTCACAAATATAAGATAAAACAATACCATAATAAAAGAGATGGTTATAGTTGTTATTGATAATGTTTAATCACTAAGGCATATTTGATCTGACTTTAAAACAATTAAAACCAAAGTAGGGGTACAGAAGTTGCAGGTGGCCCTACAAGGCTATGAACATTAAGATTTTTCCCATAATCTCTTAGGACATATAAGATGGTACAACTTTAGTCTAGGTTACACAGAGGGCTGGGTTGAGAGTAGGGGGAAGAGCGGCAGAAGCAACTCTCAGCGGGCAGTAGCAGTACAGCTTCCATGCCGCTTGGCTTTATTATAATACTAGGGGTAAGGCAGACAAGACACTTAGAAGATTGATAGTGACCTAACCTATTCAAGTTGTGCAAACACGGTTCTGAGACTGTTAGATACCTCGACTATCCTAACCAGGGTGCATAAATTCAGTCATGAAATAATAAAAATGTTGAACTCCAAAACCGTTAAGTTATAATCTTCTAGACCTTAACCCAATAAATAAACTTAAGCCAACACTCAATAGCACTTAAGCTAAAGTCAAGCCTATATGTTGAGTGCGGCACTGCATTTCCTTCACAACTTGAGATATATTCTCTGAGGAAATGCAGTTTCAAATCAATATGAATTGATGACTTAATTTAATGCTGAATTTTTGGACACTTAGTAGTAGATTACTTACCTTCTCTAGGTTATTTATATATTGCAGGGAAGTAATAACTCTGAAACAGAAAACATTAACTTAAATTGTGTGTTTTATGTATCCTATATCCCTTATAAACATAAGAAACATTCAAAATGGTCTTATGTAACCTATGTAAATGAAATAAACAATGTAACAAAATCTCGATCTCGTAATTTGAAGTATATACAGAAAAGTTAAAGATAATTAGTGATGTTCTCAAGACTGCTATAAAGCTATACATAATTGTACCTAAAATGTGTACTTACGCGAATTGACCGGGGGTAAGCCATATTGGAAAATATAACATTAGCATTGTTTGTCGCAATCGATATAAACATGATCGGACTTATTTGGAAAATAGTAAAATATGATATACTAGTGAATTTACGGTACATTGGGAAAAATACACACAATCATCGGATGCATGATGTTTGTCATGTGTAATAAAACATGTATATTTTTTTTACCTTATTCATGATGTTTTCTTACGTCTTATGTTATAGTCGTTAGAAACACGGTGCAGTATTTGTTGGAAAGCTATTTGTAAGCATGATAAATCGAATATTTATTATAATTACGACTCAAAAACTACACAAACAGAAACAATCCAACACCGCCAGCTGCGAATTGTAAACTATAGATAAGTAAGAAAGAACTGTCAAAATAATGTCAACAGCCATACAGCTGGGCTGCGTTCAGCACCTTAGAGTGTAGTTGTTTCATAGCATTTCACAGAATACTATACTCATTATTCGTAGGCAAAAAGCAACAGGGGAGGGAGTTCGCATTCAGAGTTCTCCTATATTCTATCAAAGTACAAGTCTACGTGTGCATACGCATTTTATAGTATCGTCACGTGAGTGAACACTCCAATAGGTACTTAAATTGTCGAATTGATCAGTTTTCAGCTGCAAAAAGAGGTCTGGTACATCAAACAACCAAAAGATAGTGTTAAATTTCATATGTAAGTAAACCTTTATCGCTTTTTATATTTAAACCCTATATTCATATGTGTATATAATATAATTGTTTGATTTTTTCACTAATATAGAGCCCGATTGCCGTTACAAACTTTGGAACAGTGGAGCAATGAATCCTACTCGCTGATGGTCAACTTAGTGTTGATCATCAGCGATACCTTTATACGATGTGTGTGGATAAATTTGGCATATATGGATAAATTTAGCTGGCGGTATAATATAATCACAGTATTTGTTAGACAAATCGTTTACACCGACTACTGTGACGGCCAGTCCCACATATACAAGGTTATTGGTAAAATGCTGACAACCTCCTAAGGGGAACCTTCTGACAATCCTAACAAACATTTTTAGCTAAAAGTTTACAATAAATAATTACTTTAATATTCCCATACAATAGTGAAAAAAATAGAACTGTTTAAATAGTCGTACCTCTATTCAAAAGGCACGTAGCGCTTCTGCGAGCACTAGTGGGTTAAGTATTAATTGTGCGAGTGGATCTTCAGTTTTTTGGCAGATCGGAGTAACAAGGTCGTTGTCGACGGTTTATGCTCCGACTTGAAGCCAATTAATGCTGGCGTTCCGCAAGGCTGTGTGCTATCTCCGACTCTATTTATCTTGCACATCAGTGACATGCTGCAGCTCAGCGAAATTCATTGTTATGCGGATGACAGTACCGGAGATGCTTCTTACACCGGCCGTGTATTATTGCTCGGGCAAACGTTGTCGAGAGTCGGAACAAACTTGTGTCTGAAGTCGAGACCATGTTGTCAAATGTTTCGAAATGAGGCCGACTGAAGTACCAATTCAACCCCAAGAAGACACAAGTTTGTGCGTTTACCGCTAAATTATCCCCCTTTGTCGTATCCCTCCGTTTTGAAGACACCCGCCTTGCCACCTCCACTAGCATCGGTGTACCTGGCGTCGTCATATCGAGCGTCGTTCAATTTCGCTGTCACTTGGAAGATAAGGCTAAATTAGCCTCTAAAAGCTTGGTGTGCTTGGAAAGGCGAGACGGTACTTCACGTCAGCCCATCGCCTGCAACTTTATAAGGCTCAGGTTCGGCCTCACATCGATTGCTACAAAACTTTGATAGCATCAACTGTCTGATAGCTACAGAAATACGTGATCGGCCTGCAGGTTCGACTCACATGGAGTACTGCTCTCACCTCTGGGCGGGGCTCTCCAGTACCAGCTTCTTTCATTTGACCGCATTCAACGCAGAGCGACTAGAATCGTCGACGATCAAGTTCTCTCCGATCGGCTCGACCCTTTGGCACTGCGTAGAGATGTTGGATCACTCTGCATCTTTTACCGTATATATTATGGGAAGTGTTCCGAGGAACTGTTCGATTTAATACCTGCAGCTCAATTTCGTTATCGGACATCCCGACAAAGCATGATGTTTCATCAATTTCATGTCGATGTCTGGAAGTCCACAACCTTGCGATTTTCACGGCATTTTCTACCTCGCACTGCCAAAATATGGAACCAGCTGCCTGGTGAAGTATTTCCGAACAGATACGACTTAGGGTCTTCAAGAAGAGAGCATATTCCCTACTCAAAGGCCGGCAACGCATCCTCGAGACCTCTGGTGTTGCGGATGTTCGTGGGCGACGGTGATCACTTACAACCAGTGACGCCAATTCGTTTGCCCTCCAATCACATAAAAAAAAAGTTTTAATAATTTGAGCTAGTTTTGACCTTATTTGTTAATGTAAGTAGCCAGTTTTAAGCCTAGTTAATTATGAAGGAATTGTGGAGTCAGTTTACCTACACGTTTTGAAGCTAAGTAGAGGTTGCCCTTCATCGTAGTACGTTAATTCCATGTTAATTACGTGCATGGGTGATGATCGCTAATAGGTAGCATTTAATTTTTCGTGCTTTGAAGCGAACGAGGCCTGAAATCTCAAAGTGCTTGGCTACAGATTTTCTGCTTTCTGTTAGTAAAGGACGATGTGGTCGAAGGTGTTCAATAATATTCATCTAGAATTGGAACTGTCCCTCAAGGAAATGTGCTGGCATATACTAGATAGTTAAGGCCAGATTTTCCACTTAAGGGTGCTTTAGTGAGTTCGCGTTTAGTGAGTTACCTTATGGTAACGCTCAAGCCCTTGTAGTGATTCGAAATATCCCTGCTTGGCAGTTCATATCTAATTAGACATTGTCAAGAGATCCTCACAGATTTTGAATTGTTTTTGAAAACTCCCTTTTATGTCGCTGTCTGAGTGCTCTGCCCGTCGCCGGCTGTAATAATAGGTATACCTTCTTGGAATGAACATAGTTACATACAGTAACAGTAGGTAGTACCTATTAACTGAGGTCCATCTACCAACAGCCAACACGATGGTTCATTTTGTTTCATACAACATGGTCAACATTATGTGTGATTAAAACAGAAATAACAAGAATTAGGTTAGGTAGGTACCAGGCGTAGGTAAGATAGGTAGGTTTGTTACCTAGGTGTTTTAGTTTATTCTGTGATATATTTTTTATACAGTTTGTCAAGAAAGGCAGCGTTTTACATATAATCCATTGAATTTGTTATCTATGTGTATGATAGTAGAATACAGCTTAGAATATCTTCCGAGGTTATTTAATAAAAGAGTTAAGTAAATACCTACTGTCATTAGTTCCTGTTGTTGGTTGTGTGCAAAAGCGCCTCTTTAGAATCTGGTTATTGTCATTTTCTGAACAAGATATACCTACCTATTTATACTCTGGTTTTTAATTCGAGATCAAAAAGGTAAACAAATAAATGTCAACATATGTCATTGTCAAACTGACTGGTCAGGGATATTCAATATTTTTAGTTCAAAATGTAGTTCAAAATGCCACAAAAATACCGGAAGGTGGGAAGCAGCACCTTCTAGACAACTGACAAATTCTACTGCGATCCTCAAGACTTGGGATTACGGCAAATCCCCCCAATGGAACCAGTGTTCAACGGTGGCAGTTTCGAATTTTAATTGTGTGACTTGTGCATGAGGAGGTATATGTTTTCTTATTTTTGTGAGTAAGTACAAAAGTATTAATTGCCTTTACTAAATTATACTTGCTGTCTTGAAAAAATTTTGAACAATCTGCCGTACCTATAGCGTGAAAAGTGATCTTGGTGAACTCACCGCTTCCCTTATTTTTGCGGACTATCCTTCTGACTGAAACTGACGATATTCCCAACATGTCCACGGTTTTTTTAGGACACTTGAAGCAGTGATGGCTTAGTGACATTGGCTATGGAATGCCGCGCAGCAGGTCCATGGTTCGAATCCCGCCGCGGGCTTGAGCTTCACTGCATGGTGGTAGGGTATATTGCAAATGTCCGTCTGGCTAGCGACCACCCTCAAGTAGAAAATCTGTCGCCAAGCCCCTAAAGATATGTTCTAGCAGCAGTCCTTGAGAGCCAGTGAAATTACAGGCACATGAGACTGTATAGACAGAGGTTAGTCCCCTTAACATCAGGTGGGCCTCGTGCTTGTTCTGTCACAATAACATAAAAAAAGAGCAATACGCCTTCATCACCATCAACTTTTCGGAAGCACTCTAAAATATGCGAACATGTTTCTTAACAGGAGATTTCTGCTTTTCGGAAGCAGTCTTAGATTTGCGAACATGTTTCTTAACAGGAGATTTCTCCTTTTCGGAAGCACTCTAAGATTTATGAACATGTTTCTTAACAGGAGATTTCTGTTTTTCGGAAGCACTCTAAGATTTGCGAACATGTTTCTTAACAGGAGATTTCTGCTTTTCGGAAGCACTCTAAGATTTGCAAACATGTTTCTGAACAGAAGATTTCTGCTTTTCGGAAGCACTCTAAGATTTGCGAACATGTTTCTTAACAGGAGATATCAGCTTTACGGGAGCACTCTAAAATTTGCGAACACGTTTTTTAACAGGAGATACAATATCTTTCGTTGTTAAAGAGCCCGGTTAAAGCTCCGGCTGGGAGCCTCCATATCACAAAAATAAATAGTTCGTAACAATAAACAAAAACTGAACATAACTCTCTAAAAATAACTATAAACGATAAAAACAATAATAAATAACAAGAAAATTTACTATAACAAGAAAATCATTCGAATCTAAATACGATTTACGAACAAGCAAAAATGGCGTCAGCAGGAAAATGTCGCCGATCCCGACAAAAAAATCTTATACTATTTTTTTCAGGCTTGAATATATGCGTAAATATGTACGCGCATAAAAAAGTGTTTTATTAGTGAATACTATTGTATAGTACCACCAACTTAACTGTGCAGTTCGCGAGGGCGCTGCTGGTCAAGGAAATCAACTACAAACTGTCGCAATTCGAAGGAATGTTGTAGTTCTTTTTTCTGCCGCCTGAACAGATAAGTTGGTGGGATCAATGTAATTGTGGGGTCGGTGTAATCAATTATTGCTTAAAATATTTTTTTTATGTTAAATGCTTCATCGGTTTCCAAAATTAGTATAATTACTAAGTCATGTAATTTTTTTGCACGGTTAACCCCTTTGTTTACATTTTTGATCTCGAATTAAAAACCAGAGTATAGTAACCTTCCGAAGTCTATGTCTACACCATAGAGAAAAGTTACGAAAAGTAATATACTCGGAAATAGTACCTTTACGATTTTTTATGCCGACCCGTTGTGTCAAGAGACTGCTCTGGTATCGAAACCCGGAACTAAAATTTACTCACACATGCACGACTATGAATGTGTGATTAAATTAGTATTACTTACAGATACATTCATACAATACCTACCTGCTACGCCGGCGGCGTCGTGTATGACGCAGATATAATATATTTTGTTTCTAAAATGTAACATGTTTAGCTAACAAACATTTTCTGCTGGGAAAACTATTTGTTATAAACGCGTCCAATATTAGAAAGAACATAAAAATACCAGTGGCATACACGTCACGCAGATTTACTCTTCGCCGAAGAGGTAGCCCTGCATTGGCACCATTTCAAAATAATTCCTAAGAAACATAATTATATAAAAGTTGGTTTTGAAATGATTAGGATTAGGATGCACCTTACTTATAAATTAATATCTATGGGTACTTCTGCGAGCATGAAACAATATGAACAGAAAACGCAGTAATTTTAAGAATTAGGTATATTAACACAGTACAGCATTAGGTATAATTACAGTTGATAAAAGTCATTAAAATGTCAAATTAAAAATGTAATATATATGTATATTTGCTTATGCCTATTATAATATATTTGGCTCCATTGTTAATTACATATATTAATTTTTGTCTTCATATATTAATTCACCTACCAGTCAATATATTAAAATAGTTTCCTTTAATTTTTTTTACGTGGATCGTACGCTTTTCTCATATAATGTATTTATACATCACTCAGGTTACTTTAAAGAAGAGAAACATTCAAAACTAAATTGTAGATATTTGTTTTATTAGCTAAACAGTTTTTTTACTTTACTGACTATATTACAGTTGTTCACTAATAATATGAATAAAATAAGTATACACAAAACCTAAAAAAACTTAGCAGCCTAAACAGTGACCGACCAGTTTTGAAGTTAAGCCTTCGTTACCGGCTGTACTATGTTCTGGTTCAAAGGTTTAACAAATAACCTTAATTGCAACCCTCGTAAACGTATTATTTTTCACAAAATTATGAGAAGGCTGTGACATATTATTTTGAAAATGACTTTTAAACAAAACATGTGCCTAAACCGTAATTAAATATTGTCCTTTGCAGACTAAATTAAAAACGTTTCCATATTATTTGACTTAAGCACTGGTAATGTAAGATTTATTTATTAAACTAGCTGTACCTGCGACTTCGTTCGCGATTGCCGTACCTGCAGACTAATTATTCACATTTGAGCACTGTTTATCTCATATTAAGCAACGCTGTGATCTGCGGTGAAGCACTCTTAGTAAAACATAGCTCAGAAAGAAGTTTCTTACTTTGGATTTTAAAACTCCCCGGTTGTATTTTCCAGAAGACAGTGGTTAAGTAACTCAGAGTTCCTTCGCGGTTCGCACAATAGATGATGAAGCAATTTACCTGTTTTGTCTGTTTCTTTGGAATTTCGATTTTAAAACGTTTCAGCCTTCCTATAGCTATCGCTTTGTCGTATTTACTGATTTCGGCGTCACCAGCTCCTTCGATAAGAATTGGCTTCTGGAGTTTACCTTCTACTGCATCATTCTGTGGCACCTTCTGTGCCTCCCAGCATGATGGTAACCTTATACTTCCATGTTGACCAATTTTGTTTGCCTTGCAGTTTTCCTATATCTATTTTGGTAAGTATTGAAATCCATTTTGTGGACCCTCTCTTCTTATTTTTCTCTGGGGACCAGAACCTCTTAAAGGAATATGTTGATCCTAGCAGAACTACAGTGGAATTGAAAATGAGTAGAGTTCTCACAAATATATATAAGATACCAATTTTTACAAAGAAAAATATAACACACTATAAGGAACTTGTCAAGAGAAGTTTTTTATTCGATGACATTATAAAACTAACAAACATTGGTTCCCTAGCAACCACTACACTATGGTAGTAGTCCAATCTCTTTACACTGATGCTAGGTTAGTATATCACCTCAACCATAGGCTTAGGATGTACAAGACCAACAGTGACGGATGAATAGTGTAACAAAAAATGAAATATAAATGTGTGAGTGATATAGTGTTGTAATGACGCGAGCGTAATACTATCGACAGTTTTACTTGTTGAATCTTAGGACACATTCGTTTGAAATTATGCCCTATATAGTTCATTGAGACGATTGTAATGATCGTAAACAATATTGAAATCACAGAAATGCAATATATGCAATTTCATTAACCTGAACAACTTATTTTTCAAGTTATTATGATTTAAAAACCAAACTACTTAACTGATTATTATGAAATTTCAAAGGGATGAATCTTAAAGTATATCCTTTCAAACAAAATACGATGTTTTCAAATGAAAATCAAACCAAATATCATAACATGAATACCACCTTATTGAGAACCTGCTCCCTTTTTGATCTTTTTAAAATAAAACTCATTCAAAGTTAAAGTCAAATGCATTTATTGTAGGTCTAAAATGGTACAGCGCTTTTAAAAGTAAACTACTATAACTTCATCGTAACAAGATGAAATAAAACTTACCATTACTAAGTATTATGATTACCATTAACAAGATCATTAAGCTGCATGTATATTTGCTGTAAATTATTAAATTACATTTATCTGAATACCATTTGCGTAAATCATTCACATGTGGTAAGCAAAGGTCGAATTTGTCCCTTGTGTAAACATAGCTCATTGGGCTGTAAAAATGACGATGTGTACATAATTTTGATGATCTTTACTAACTGGCCTACAAAACATATAATTCTTTAAAGTCTGCTTTTAAGTCTAAAAGCCGTTTATCATTAGCTTTTAAATATCTTAAGAGCAAAATTTTTTCTGTAATTTTTATCACAATTTAGAACAGTATTTTTCCTTGGAGACAGTACTTGATTTGAAGGGCAGGTAATGGCTAACGGTGGCAATATATCTCTATTTAAGTAAGGTCAGGGCCGTCTTATTTTCAATTTGATCTGAAAGGAAAAATAAAAATTATTTTGTGTCAGGATAGTCATAGCTATCCAGCGCTGCAATGAAGCGAGTATTGTAGATTTTATTGCACCAGGGACGCTAAGGGAAGGGTTACTAGATTGACTCAACATACCCTACATGAAAAAAAAATATTTGACCATGTATTTTACTACAAATTATCTTTTTCTAAAGCTATTGACTACCATTTACACAGCTTTTTGCATTCAGGGACATTAAAAGTTGGTATTGAGTCTTTCATTAGTATACATCGATGTTTTCTTTGTATGAAGCATTTTGACTCAAAGTTTACTACAAACTGTAGAGTTTTTATTTAGATTGCGTCAATAATCCGAACCCTTTTATCACATACTGAAAATTTGTTGGTAATCTGTAAGAACACAAACATTACTATACGCGTGCATATAGTTATTTCAAATTCTGTTAAATAGCCATTTGTATAAAGATACTAATATTTTATGACAGAAGTCAGAGATATTTCCAATTATTTATTGAGTGTTAGGGGAACTTTTCACAGAAAACATCATAATAAATTTTGAATGATATACCTTGTGATAATTATTTACTCCCTTATTCGTAAGCTATAAACTGTCAACTAAATCTGTCAACTTCTCGCTAATTATTATGTAATTATATTATTTTTTAAACTAATTAATGATTAAACTAACTACCGGTATTTTTTGTGGTTCGAATATGTACCCGAGCAGTCACGTCGAACCTACAGATCAGACATAAACTATCGACTTTGTCGATACTTGTGACGTCAGGACTTTGTCAAGCCCTATCGTAAACAAATGTTTTATAGTTTTTCGTAAAATACCAACGAATTCTTCATTTAGCAATGTAATTTGATGATAAGTATGAAGAGAAACCTATTATCTAATATTTCCATAGTTCTTTTTACTCATTTTAAAACAAAATGACGAAATAATGATTATCAAAAAAGCAGTACAAATAAACATAAATTACCTGTGAAACGTGTATATATTCGGTTTACTATGTCTTGTAACCTCACATTCACTCACTGAACAACACCCCATGCTTGCAGAAAACATATTTTATATTTTAATCGTAAGATATTTGAGCAAATACACAAAATTCGCGCCGACTTGGAAGAGGCCGGGACGCTATGGCCTCTTACTCGAGTAAAAGATGACATACCGTCTTCTTGTTTCACTATCTCTTTTTCTCTCGCGACGGTCTGTAGCAGCTTAGGACCTTTCACTCTCACACTTCGTAGGTCTGTTGAGCGTAGCGAAAAAATCCTAGGTCTGTGACCTCAACAATAAGTACTAGTTGTACGTAGTAGTTTTGGTGTGTTCCCGCTGTCCCCATTGACTTATCCCCATTGATGGGGACAACGAGACGATAGCTTTTTTTCTTCCCGTTGTCCCCATTGGCCTGGCCCATTGATGGGGACAGCGAGACGACATTATTTGTCTTCCCGTTGTCCCCATTATCTATCCCCGTTAATGGGGACAGCAAGAAGTCGGTAAATTTAGTCCCGTTGTCCCCATTGATTGACTGATCACTTTTAATACCAATGAATTATAAGTCATATAAAATATTTATTATGTATTGTACATGTATGGTCCACGGTTAATAACGGATCTCACCTCTTTGTTATTACTATGTTATTACTATGTTACCCTCATTTATCAAATATACTTTAGGTCAACCATACAAAGCGCGATAAATTATGAAAAAATCAAACAACCATTAATAATAATTTTTGTATTCATTCAGAAAATGTAACTTTTTGATTAAACACTTACATGATTTGTCTAGTGTTAACAAACAATAGACAAACTAGGATAATGCTTAAAAAATATGTTTTATTAATTTAATGTATTATTTAATATGGTTTTAGTAATCAAAGTCAAGTTAAATAATTTATTCAATTTAGGCGTCTACTATGCCCTTATTAAGGTCAAAATTGACCGTCATAAGAGCGTAATTTCTATATTATAATTAGTAAGTAAATTTTAATATAGAAATATTCTACATTGTACGGCTAAGTTGAGCAAAAAAAAATTATGGAGCCACTGCGAGAAGTACGGGCAAGAAATTTGGCCATTAGTTGAAAATACTTTAAATTTTTAATGGAAAACAAAATTAAAGATTATCTTTTATCGCAATTTAAAAAAAAATGTTGACATTAACAACTTTTAGATTGAATAAAATATGAAAACTATACATAATATAACGTAATCAAAAATATAAAAATTATTTCTGCTTACACTACTAACATTTTTATAAAATAATAGAAACAAAAATATACAGAAAGATTTCATACTGTTTTTTTTATTGCGGTAAATACAGTAGAAAATATTTTGGGAGTAGTAAATATTACTAAGATGAATTGTTACTGATCCAATACATTATTTTTCCTTAAGTGACATGCTGATATCGTTGCTCCATTTTTGTGGACCGATTTTTTCGTGTAATGAAATCCTGCACGAATACGGTCTCCTTATAAACGTATAAATCTTAAATCACTGTTCATCTCTGATGAACCAGGCAGCGTCTCTTGTGACATTGTTGTTAGTGAAAAAATAAGTGAATATAAATAATATATTTGTAACAACATATTTACATATATATACAATACCAACATGCGATACGCTCTTGTATATACTATATCAATATGTCATCGCAAATAGGTTAAAAGACAAAGTTCTAGGAAGAACCTTATAATTACTTAGACATTTTTTATACTATTTATTACACAATATTTAACTTTTACATATTTATTCGCGTATTTTATCTAAATTCACCCTTTTTAAGTTACATTAGAATTTAATGATTTAAAATGAACTTACCAGTTTCCAACGAGTTCCTTTTATTGAGAGTTAAACAAAATTTTAAAATTATTCACACCACAGGCATTGACGAGTAGAAAAAGTTTTCTAGAATGGGGTTGGAACTTGGAATGAACCAATGAGAGCTTGCTAAGCAAATTAGAACAATGCAATCAGCAATATTGTTTTATAGCCGCGGAATCGCCAATGCACCACGTTTATTTATTATTTATTTATCAATAATTAAAACGGTACAAAAGACATTAGACACGTTGAAGGTCATGCATTATTAAATGTGTGATCGCGCAACAAAACTATTTATATACGTCTAATAATAGAGTAAAATATTTTTTTAAAACAGTTAATTAAACTACAAATTAAAAACAATTACAAAATTACAAATATACGATAGAAAATAATTAAGTGATGTGCTGGATATTTAAAAAAAAAAGTTGTGAAACAGTTTGAAAGTCAAAACCCTATGTATTGTAAAATATAATGAATACCCTAAGTATTATATATGTCTGTGAGACAACGAAATAATAATTTCATCGCAACAACGATAACAATTTAACTATTTGTGTTAGTCCCCATTGACGGTTAGACGAGCGATGGGGACAGTGGGCATCAATGTTCACATTTTGTTTAATTCCCGATGTCCCCATTGATAAATACAAAGGCGATGGGGACAGTGGGAATGATTTTTAACTTTTTGGTCTATTCCCGGTGTCCCCATTGATGGGGATTTGGGCGATGGGGACATCGGGAATGTTTTTCATTTTTTTTATTCAATTCCCGCTGTCCCCATTGATGGGGATATGGTCAATGGGGACATCGGGAATACACCGTAGTTTTTACTTCCATGCCATAAAGTAACTTACACTGAGCAAGTAATATATATAACATATATAACAATAAACCTTTTACTTAATACCTACTTACAGACCCACCAACTTATCTGTTCAGGTGGCAGAAAAAAGAACTACAACATTCCTTGAAATTGTGACAGTTTGTGGTTGATTTCCTTGATCAGCAGCGCCCTCGCCAACTGCACAGTTAAGTTGGTGGTACTATACACAGAAGTTGATGTTGAGTTTTTTTTTAATCCCACTGCATTTGGCTTCGCACGTTTTTGATGTAGTTGATTGTTCTGTCATCTTGTGGTTGTTTATGGCCTTAGATAAATCTTTTGAGAAGGTGTTTTTAGAGGGCGCTATTAGCCAAATATCACGTAAAATCTGGCTTTTCAGGAAAGCGTCCCACGCATGGTCTACACTAATTGCCTACTGGGCGCAGTGTAGTGTAGAGTCTATTACCATCCACTGATGGTAATATTAGACCGTATTTAAACAAATGTGGAGAAACTGCGATGTTTTGATATATATGTCTCTGTGACGATTTTTTAGTTGTTTATATTGATTAGGTACTGAAATTCTAGTCGCGACATTTCGCTTCGGGACTAGATTTCTCGGTATTTTTGAAGAAGCAATATTGTGCAAATGGCTCTTTTTCCTACAATTATTACAAGTTTTCCCTTCCTCTAGACATTTAAATTTATGTACCTGACCACATCTAGTACACTTTTTTCCCGCTGGTGACTTGCTATGTGACCTTTGGCTCTGTCTGAAATTATAGTTGTTCTGGTTTTTCTTTTTTGGTGTTGATTGTTGACTGTTATATCTATCTTGATCTGTCCTCATTGACGGCTTGTACTTGTAATATTGAAAGTCATCAATTCCTACTCAGACTAAAGCCACCCTCGATGCACTCGGGTACTAAATACCTTGTATGGGAATTGATTCCTTTCATCCCTTGTATATAACAAACTACTTACTATTTTTCTTCTTCAAACTGTTACGAGTTCAATGCGGAACCATAGCAAAGCGAGGCTTTACTCACGCTTGGCCAGTTTTTTGATTAGATTTTTGGGTATTTTCCGTTACGCATACCTACTGCTTATAGAAGATCGAGTTTATCACTCGTTTAATTTTACACTGAAGTCGCAGGGGAGTGCGTACCGACGAATTTGAGGCGGACGCTAGTACGAGAATAGATACTTAGATAAATTCGGTATCTACCTACTTTACTAATGTATCCATTATCTAATTAAACTTATGCCATTTCAGGAAAACGTATTTGACCTACCGACACAGAATAAAAAGGACTACTGCTACCGATTGAAAATATTGGGTAGGTACATAGTCGTACAATTTACTGCCATATCAGTGTAGGTCATTAATTAAAATACGCGTGGTAAATTATGTACCTAGCTACCAATGTAACTCAGATTTACGGATAACAACCCGAATAATTCTTATTTCAGAGAGCTTTTCGCTTAATTTAAAAATATTGCGCATCCGGAGGCAAAAGATTTCATTAAATCCAATGTTTATGCTTTAATATTAGTGTATATGTGTGTGTGTGTGACATTTATACGACTCCAGAGAGGGTTAAAGTAATGAAATATATACTTTTATTAAATTACCTCTTTATTACATAACTGCCCAAAAAAGGAGTGTTATGTTTTCAGGGTTCATCTATGTATGTATGTTTGTGAGTTTCTTTATTCCACCTTAACTTCCTAAAAGGCTTACGGATTTTAATGTATGAGATTCGTCATGATTGCGCAAGTGACACTATAGATCCAAAAAAAAAACAAATTTGCAAATTATACAGGCTAAATTATGAGATTTTTTTTTCCTTCATACTCATCGTATCAAAATGAAGGGCTTTAAAAAAAGATACCATAAATATATATATATATATTACTTTTTTTTTTCTCTTTTTTTAAGATTTAACAATGTAATGCTTAAAATAAATAATTTCCGGTCAGGTTTTTTATTTTTAAAATAATTTATTCTTGTTGTTTTTCGCCTTGAACAAAGTGATAAGATATTATCGCATAGTTTAGGTACCCAAACACTTCTATACTTACTTATAAACTGTATAGGTTAGGAGTTTTGTGTTTGAGCCTGGTGGTAGCGTCATGGTTATGATATGACTTAGATGGGTGACCGTTTCCGTGCTTTGGAATGCACGATACCGGTTATTGTCTTAGAAATTCAGTCGTTAAAGCATGGTGGTAGCGAATACCTGGCTAGCTACAGCACACTGAAGTAGAAAAATGGTGTCAACACCAACAGTGTGTTCCGGTAGCTGTCCTCGAGAGGTAGTAATTCTATGTTAACAAGAAAAGCATGTTAACACAACTGCATTATTATTTACCAGCGGGGGGACAGTGGTCACATGGTATCGTTGGCGCGATTTCATTGTATTGGGATGGAGCATCGCTAAAATCGCTTTTGGCATTGGATTGCATCGGAAGGCAACCCAAGGTACGTTCAGTGTTCACCAATAATAAGTGCAGTACATTAAAGAAACACTAGATACACTGGCAGATAATTTCTTCTCTTTTACCACCATGATAACTGGTTCAGTACTCTTTAAAACAGGAAATATTATGCACTGCAATGAAGAAATAAAATCAAAAATAAATAAGGTTCATAAACCATTCGCAGTCGTTGGAAACCGCGTAGATGACGCTTTTATAAGTTAGTCGGTAAACATTATTTATCTATGGTAGCACGAAAGCTCCACGGTATCGTTTGTACTCGTATCACAAAAACAAAGAGCTGCTTGCAGCTTTTTTTTATGCTTGATAGGTTAGCCTTTGACCACTATCTCACCTGATGGTAAGTGATGATGTGGTCAAAGATGTTGTTCAGGTTAACCTAGAATTACTGGCTCTCAAGGACAGCTGCCGGAGCACACCGTTAAGTGCATGGCGACAGGTTTTCTACTTGAGGGTGGTAGCTAGCCAGGCGGGCATTCGCAAAATGTCCTACCACCATGCTTTAACGACTGCCATCCTAAGACGACAACCGGGAACATATAATAATACTACGAATAGAATGGACACTCTCCCCCGACCAAAACGAGCTTTCCTCACCCCGCCACAGATTCTGAGCTGTCGCTGAGCTGACTTGAGTAAGGGACGCGCAATTCGCGCACGATGACGTGACGACGAAGCGTGACGATTGTACGAGTATTTCAAAAGTTGAGAATGGGGTACCCTTGTACTGTTTACGGTTGCTTATCAACTAAACGAGAAAAGGATAGGAGTTTTTATAGATTTCCTAAGGATAAAACGAGGTAAGCCATTCTTGCTAACCTACACTAAGTAGGTACCCATCTATCTATTTGTCGTTCTTCAGTTATACAGTAGGTAACTTATTAAAACCGGTAATTTCAAGTAGGTATTGAAAAAAATACAAACATAAGAATTGATCTTTGTATTTTATTCAAACTGCTAATCAAATAATGATTATTTTAGAAGATTTTCGTTTGCTTAAAAACATGGTAGTTGACTTGTTTTTTTAAAGTATGTTAAATTATTTAGGACACTGAAATATACACCTAGCATTTTTAATATTTTTTTAGGAGTCCTGAAATACTAGAAATCCATCTTTTTATTTCAACTTTTATAATTGGCGCTAAAACATCATTCAATGGCGGCCTGTGTGCTTATGACGTCACAAGTACAAAAACAAATAGTGCTGCATGTAATACGTTTTGCTTGCTTCTTGTAGTGTCGCATGTCGTGCGTAATCGACTTTAGAATCGATTATACAGGTTGTTCGACAGAACGTGTACCATAGTGTAGACTGAATAAAACAATCACAGAACCAACACAGTTTGAAGCACGGATACATGAGTGGCAGCATTATCAATTCTTTTTCATACATGGTAATTAAACAACTTTAAACGGTTCAAAATTACTATTTTATTAAACATTTTTGTAATCCCGAAATGTAAACACCTTAAAATGATCGAGACAATGGCGTGCAGTGACATCGGAATAAAAATAAAAGATAAACATAGCTTAAAGTTGTTGTATTACTATGAGTAATGATTGCAAAATGTTGCCATAGATTCTTGTTCCGAGTTTGGGTTTTATTATCTATGATGATCTTTGATCAAATCTCACGGCGAAATATGATCAAAGATAAGTGAGTCAAATGTACGTATTACACTATTAAATATATGGGATCCAATGGATTTGATAGTGTAATATGAGCCTAAGTAGTACATCGATAGTGATGCGACATTTTGTGGGTTGCTTGCTATTAGCAATTACTAATGTCAACTGTCACTGTCAAAACCTTTGGAAGCAAACTCTCATGATTACTATTACCTATTCTGTGGCTTTGTTTTTGTCCTTATGACATCATTTCCGCCCTTACTTCCGTTTGAGATCACGTGACTTAAAGAAAATTTAAACACATTTTGTTTATTCAAAATAAAGGTAATCCAATGCAGAATAAATAATTTGTTAATTTCATCGAGTCATGTGCTCCAACTACTATCATGTTAACGTTACACTGTATTTTATTTTAGACTGTGTCAACTACCCTATTATAATATTTAAGTAATTACAATCCAAAATTCTGTAAAAAGAAGGTACACTAATGAAAGAATGTGTAACTTAACTAATGACACGCTATAACTCATACTACTTTTAGAATTAAATAATAATAGGAACACACGTGTTCAATTATATGAGTAAAACCTATATTATAAACACACTCATATTAAACAAACAAAAAATAATATTAATTGTGTTATCCACGCGTATCAGTCATTATAGACGTCAATCTATGTTTCCTCGTAAGCAAATGACGTGACGACATAACCGGTATTGTGTTGACTGTTGCTTACTGATTGAGTATAGCACGGTACATGAGTTGTGTAATTAAAGGAAGAAGACTACAAGAACGTGACTACAAGAAACAAGAAGGTAGAAGCAGACTACCTAATTGGTTCATCATCCTCCCAACCCCACTTAGCGTGAAATAAAGGAAGGAAAAAATTGTAGACGTACATCTTGTCGTCGATAATGTGAATAACCTCTCCAGTGCATTACTTTCCTCGGTGCTATTAGGTGATGTTTTTGCCTCGCCCTTCTGAAAACATTAGAATTAATTTTCGCAAAGCCTGCACTTAAAATAGCATTTTTAGGCGTTTAAAGACTTTGCTTAAATCATAATTCACTTTGGATGGCATTGTAATTAAGGAGCAACAACTGTAAAAATTATGAAGTTTTAATTCTCTCATTATGATATAAAAATTTCCTCTAAACATTTGTACTCATACAAAGACAGATATTAAATTATATATATAGATAAAAGACATTTTTGCCCAACTCCTTTAAATTGTATTAAAGAGAGTTGGTACATACAACTTGTAGGTAGAAATAATGATACCATTAGTTGAAGTCGGGGATCCAACATGGAACTCCGCGATTCGGACGGGTCGCTCATACGCGTATCATGCCTGTGTGCGAAGCAGGGTTACCCCCAACGGAACATTTGAACCTCCTCAAATCCTCCTATTGTGTAGCAATCCGGCGGCGGCTTCCTGCATTTTCTGATGTGCCTTCGATACAAAAAATTAATAAGTATCGCCCGAATTGATTTATTTCTTTTTCTTTTTATGCTTGATATGTTAGCCTTTGACTACTATCTCACCTGATGGTAAGTGATGATGTGGTCGAAGATGTTTTTCAGCCTAACCTGGAATTACTGGCTCTCAAGGACACCTGCCGAAACACACCGTTAGGTGCTTGGCGACAGATTTTCTACTTGAGGGGGGTAGCTAGTCAGGCGGGCATTTGCAAAATGGCAGAAGCATAAACATTTGGCTTAAGAACATGCATCAACATTAAACAAGCTACGAAACTACGTACGGAAAACGCTACGCGAACACTACCCTAGTGCATACAGTCCGAAGTAATAGGTACGCTTATAGAAAAAAATGGAATTTTAGTACACTGTTGTACTTACTATATACTATTGTAAGAACAGGAGGGACAAGACACAAATAAATAAGTATTCATTCATGTTCACCACATCATATAGTATACCTATAGATGTTGATTATTTAAGTATTTACCTAAATGTATAGTACGTGTATGTAGATACATCTATTTCAGCGTAAATTAACATGTATGCTATGTATTATGTAGCAGAGCGACGACCGACGAAGCTGTCGCCGCCCCGACCGTAACGAGATTTTTTGTCAAAATTTGATTCTCGCAATTTGTGCGCATAACGGATTATTTATTCAGATAAGACTCTTGATGTTGAGTTTACTCAGATTTAATCCAACCCTTTCATAATTTAAACTGTTATTGAATTTTCGATTTATTATTTTATGAGTATATATATATCTACCTGCATGTGTACCTAGTAAGTGAAGCGCTCGTAGCTTGCTTAGTCGTCTTGACCGATCAACTAAATTAAGCAACGTCTGCTGCGGTCATAGGCTAGTGGCTATTACAGCCGGTGGCAGTAGCCACTGGCTTCGTGCTTCCGTGTTTGGCAGGTCATGGTGGTTGTCTTAGTATGTCAGGCTTTATAGCATGACGGTACACTGAGAAAAACGACTAAAAGGCTTAAATCAAATTTGACCTTTTACCGTTGAATTGTAAATACGTAAGATGAATTCACAACTCTTAAGATGATTTTCACCAATCAATAAAAATGTACCATGTTTTATAATAAACATAACCGTCAAAAACGCCTTCCGTAAAGTATTTTCAAAATTGAACTTGTTATACGATAATAATTGCAGTATTGACTATAAAATATAACGTACGACTTAATCAGCCTCATCACCTTAAATGAAGACGAAAAGAAACATTCGCCTTCACTGACCTCGTTTAACGCCTTCTAGTTGGAAGGCATTTTTGTACGTATTTACGTTTGGTCGGTTTTTCACCTTATACCTACCATATAAATTGGCCGTCATTAGGGCGCTTTTGACTTTAGAATTTTCTCAGTGTAGCAGCAGTCTTTGAGAGCCAGTGAAAGTACAGGCACATGAGTCTTAATAACTATGTCTCAAGGTGCGGGCGCAGTTTTTCAGGACAGCATTCGTCACTTGTGATGAACTGTCCAACACGCACTTGGCTGGTTTTATTTTTAGAAAATTAGCGGCAAACAAGTATTTTCTCCTTCTTTTTCTTCATACGGCCCGCCTGCCTGATGGTAAACGGTTACTGTCGCATATGGATATAGCAAATACCATTGGTTCTATGTAGATGCGTGGACTCTATAGATTTCCGTAAAAATGTCTTCATGGTACATATTATGATAATGATTTAATATTAAATGGCAGGCAGTATCCTGTTCAATATTTTCTTTTGCAGCCGCAAGCTCGTATATCTCTAGTTTTGATATGGGTATGATTGAGGGCGATCGGGTGTGAAATAGCGTCGCTGAGCCTTCCCGTGGATAGGTATTTCAGGCAAGATTATTTACCTGTTGAAATAATCTAAGGTGTCTTAAATCAAGAGTACTTACTTAAAATTTCAATGAAGATCGTATTGTTGATGAAATAAGATAAATTAATTTACACACCGAAGTAAATTTACGTGATGGTATGTATATATACTAGAGACTATCTAACTAGATACTTCTAATGTATTGTTACAACAAATTTAGAAATCGATTTATGTGTCTCTTGTATATTTATTACTTACCAGGTGGTAGCTCTCATTATTAGCCAGAGTCCATTCTGGTAGGTACCACCACAGTTTCAGAAAATCGACCTCGTAGCATTTTTTTTTTGGTTTTGGCTTGTAATGTGCGGACGAAACAGGACCTAAACTCTCCGAGTGACCAGCGCAGTGCAGTTTCAAGTAGGACGAGAACGGTTATACTGCAACTGCAACTGACTTTACGCTTTCCATTAGGCGGGTGACTGGTCAGTCTCATCACTCCATAAATATATTGAAAAAAAAATAAGGCTAGAGTGCATCTAGCGCTTTGCATACAAATGTAGTTTTATGTTATTATTTTAAATACCAAGTGTACAAGTGTACTCTTGAATTTTTGCATATATATCCCTAAGTGTGTAATATCTATGCTTTTGTATAATATTGTTCGCCCGTTTTTTGATTTAGCATTTATTTTACTCTGAATTTGAATATATACTCATAAATTACGAAATAGTCGTATATTTTTAAAATTACTCAAATTTAAAAAAAATGGCTATAACTTTTACGCAAAATTTCACAAAGTTTGAACACTTGGTATTTGAAATATGGCGAAACTACGTTTGAATGGAAAACATATTTTTCCAGCTAAACACAAATAATCAAATAACACTCCACTTTAATTACTGGCAGAAAAGGGTATATTTTTTTTCCAAAATACATATCACTTATGGCATAAGTACTCAACAGCTAACAAATGTTTTTCAGTATTATTTATATAATAGCAGCAATAAAATTAAACTCTCTGTATACCTAACAATAAAATAAGCTACTAGACAGCTTACATTTTCTACTGTCCAATTACATTCAGTTGTAGTTTCCAATTCTCCAGATTTAGATGCAGCTTCCTTGTCTTCCGGCTGAAGCCTCCTCACCCCACTAAAATATTCATTCCACCCCGAAATAACTGTAGCAGATGTTGACGACGAAATATCCTTCGATTAGGCAAGTGGTTCAATCGGTCTAAAGTTTTGTTCCTTATCGATTAGAGCGTTGAAACATTTTAATGGTAGGTACTTAAGAAAGAAAATGCAGGAAAATTTGTTCTGGATTTAGGCAGTTGGATTGCATAGAATGGATAAATTACAGTATGCTAATGTCGTAAACTGTTGTAGCCTAATTCACATAACACAAAATTCTGTTTAGAATTAGGTTTGGATAGCAAGGCCCTCAAGGCGTTGTAGTAGGTGATATAAATTAAAGTAAGGTCTTCGAGTAGTTATTCGTAGAGTAAGGTAAATTTGTACTTACCATCTTAATCTTACGTTTCTTGTGAATGCTAAACTGGAAGAATTATGCCGGAAGTAAGCTGAATTCAAAGCATGGAATTCCATTGACTTTAAATTAGCATTTAACTCTCTGTGTTGCCGTTTAACGAAAATAAAATGCACTGGACCCTTATCAAAATGCACTATATCATACAAAGAAACGCTTTCTAAAATACACTAGATTCCACTAAACAATTTGTGGATATAAAAATAAAGATAGGTATAAAAATCTTTAAAATAATACATTTTTATGTTTTCAATAGCCGGCTATACTCACGTGGTTTGGTCGAGGTTGTGGACCTAGGTTTATATCCTAGGTTTTACCTAGGAAACCATTAGGGAATATGTCTCATATTCACGGGAACTTTCAAACAAAAATAATAACATTTTGATATATTTAAGTTAGTTACCTACTAAAATAAACAATTCCACAACATCTTCATTGTCATCATCACTCCAGATGCCGATGTTGGCCTGCACTAGCTACTATATTTTATTTTATTTTTATGTTTTGGTAACTTTGTCGATGACATTTTCAGATAGGTTATATGTGTGGCAGCTTAGCGTTAAAATTTTCAATGATAACGTATCATTATAACGGAGTTCTTTATTTCAGCACACTTCCGGTTACGACGCTTATATACATTTGACAATGTTCAAAACGCTGAAGATTCGTTCTACTTGAGGATTTGCATGTTGAAGTGTCATTTGACGAATTTAATTCCATGCCTCAGTGTTATTATTTTATCAATCTTGGGTTGCTAATAACTAGTATCAAGTTTTGCGCCAGATCCCACTAGATATTTTTAGCGCGTAGCTATGAGGAAAAACGCGCTAGAGACCCTAAAATTGCACTAGATCTAGCGCCAAATGCGCTTAAACGGCAACACTGCATTGAATTTCGCTGAATACTAGACCAATATCATAGAGCCTCACCTCCTTTGTTTGTAAAATATTCAGTGAGTTAGCGAAGTTAACGGCAGTCGTATACCTATATTAAAACATTCCTTTTTAATTTCCTTAAAGTCTATTCCGAAATTATTGTTAGACGGTCCCAAGACGCTGATTAAAATGCATGGCCAACAATAGGCTGTTCCAGATCAAACATTTTTGTTCTTTGTGTTTATATTAACCGACAGCGGGTTGGGGACTTTCAATTTGTGATATTCTTTGCTTTGTTCTTCCCTTACAGTCAGTGATTAAATGAAGGCAGCTGACGCTTCAAGAATCCTGAAATAAAATATAACTGCTGCATTGAAAAGTTTGTGGATATTTTTGCTAAAGGTTTATTCAAAGCGATTATATTTAAATGCTTGATAATTTCCTTTACTGTTGAGGCTTAGAAAACCTGAAAGTAGTAGACTGGAGGCCCGTAGACGATTCAAATGCTTACTCTAGTCTGGATATGCAGGGTAGTCCATATCTCTACGTTTTATAGGTACCTACTTATCTATGTAATATGTATAGGTATGCTGTAGCAAATCATTTCGTAGGTACTTACAGATTTTTATGATTGTCTACGAGTAATCGTAGATGATTGTAAATAACTTATAATCTCTTTTAATAAATTAACGCACTCTGGACGCGCGAGATATTTTGCCGTCGCGTCGTGTGCAAGTGCGTACGGGCGCGCATACGTACAAGTCGCATTTGGTACAGCTTTATGAAGACAAACTACTTGTCTGGTTTTACTGTGGCTGAGGGAGGACAACTGGAAGCTCGGACATGAATACTTTTCAATAGTATTAGGCTAATGCCTAGTTTCCGATAAATTGTTATTTTTCATGCCGCAAAAACCTACTTGGGTATTTATACGGAAAGTTGGAAAATCGTGGATAGTGCCGGATTTGAAATATTGTAATAGCGAAGTGCTAATGGCGAAGGGCCCGTGGTCCCAGCACTCTACCACTTTTGGGACCACGGTATACATCTATTTCTTTAAAGTAAATTCAATACAAGACTGAGTTATAACGGTTTGTTTTTAGTGCATTGCTCCCAAACTGCAATTGTGGGTTTGGGTTAACTACGGAGTAGTTCAAAGCGGAGGCAATGAGTGGTTTTTGCAAGTCTTCAACTCCCCGTTGGAGTGATTTTGTCGCTTTAGTGTGGTGTGGAAGGCTGAAGGGCCGTCTGAGTGAGGTTGCGCCGCTAATTGTCTTCCTCAGTTTTTGTCTGCTTTAGTTTTACGAGTACTAGTGTACGCATAAAGGATTTCACAGATCATGTGTCATGGTTGCGAATCATGACACATTATTATAACATCTTTGCATTGTGCTGTCATTGTCGTTCAACCTCAACCTTTGAGTAATATTTCTTAATCAACTTTTAAGACCTTAAGAGTTGCTAAATCAGTATTTTCAACTCAATACTCTGAACAAGTACATTTATTAATAATAATAATAATAACGTTTGTTTGACGTATTTCTTAGGTGGTAGCTACTTACAAAACATTTGGTTTTGGGTTGTACTATTATGTAGGTACATAATAAGGACAAAATTCTATCAACATTATAAAAACTATCGTACTTTTCCTATCGTATGTTTGTGAATTTGTAATGTAATCCGCATACTCATAGCAGGCAAACCTAACAATATTAAAATTATAAGGTTGCGTCGTTATTTACAAGTATAAAACCAATTGCAAAATTGGTCTTGTTTGTAGTACAACGCAAGTGGTACTATAGATGTCACTCCATCCCACTACGACGGTTAAAGAACGGTAGGAAAGTTTTGAGTTATGACGTCATGTCATGTTAGCTCAATTGGTTAGAGCATACCCCGGCTCAAGGGGCGGATTCCTTAACTTACTAACTTAAATTTTTCCTATCGTATATTTGTGATTGTTAAATGTACCTACTATCGTTCTCACCCCGCATAAGAAGGTGAACGCCAGTGTTTCCGTTTGAGACCTTATTAGAGTAATTACTCGTGGCTCATAGTCCAGTGTTGATTTCTTGGAAACTAGTCGATAGTAATAAGGCTTTCTGGTAGTTTTAAACTTAGCAACTATAATAACTTTATTCAGTCCTAACCTTACGCTATACATATACTTACTAAATTGCAACTTTTAAACTTGTTACTTAGGCGGAGATTTATAAAACGAACTAAGACTGATTTAGAATAAAAGTTTAAAGTGAAACAATAAGTTCATATTTTGTCGGATACAAGTTATTCCCGTATAGTTTTATTCTAGTTTGGGTTTAAATTAGCCCTTATTCACGTGAGTTATTCTGTATTATTTACTAAAATTACTGAAAATCTCGTTAGTATATATAAAGGTACAATAGAAGAAGAACGTAGATGGTAAAGAACCTGGTTGTGCGCCAAATGTGAAACACATTTGAAGTCAACGTGGGTAACGTTATGCTGCTCATTCGGCGCATTATTTCCCTAAGTCACCTTTAAATACATCAAATCCAAAAGGAGAATATGGAATAGTTTATGTATATATAAACCAGGAAATTTGAGTATTTACTCGTACTACCTTTGTATAGGAGATAAGGAAATATTCAGCTACTTTCCTTCTATGGATAAAGGAATGCTGAAATTGGTATAAGTACCAACGTATATTGATATAGATTTTTAACATTCGTTTTATGAAACTGCATCTAATAGTACCTATATACAAATCACCTCTACGATCTAATGCTGACAAAATTAAGCATACAGAAGAAAAAGTTTTGTTATCAAAATTGTTAGACCCATTGCATTCAGCTTGTTACTTAGCAGGTAACTAAGAAGTTGACCTCTGAAGTTCTTAGGGCGATACACAAACTTGTAATAGTCTACAAGTCTCTTAGGGCATATTCAGACAAATAAAGCCGTAGTGCGAAAGCCTGTGTAGATACCTAACTTTCGTAATAAATGTGTTCTCATGAAATATCATCTTGTACCCATATTAAGGTATATCTCCAGGGAAGAGAGGCAAAGAGTTTTCCCCCATACTGCATTGTTTTGATGCAATTTATTGGAGATAAGCTGACTCAATCCCCCGGTCGGACAAGCTATTGGGTTTTTCTGACAAATTGTGCCAACCCACTCCTTTGGGGAATACAGTTAAGGCAAATTATACTTAATCTAACTAAATACCTACCTATTCTTATAAATCGTATGACTTTGAATCAGCGATAGCTGAGCTATTGCCTGCCGTGCCGCAGGTCCAAGGCTCTCCACCAAGAATCTCCACCGCCGCCGGCTTGAACTTCACCGCATTGTGAAATGGCATGGCCGCCAGTTAATTACAGCCTCCCCTGTCCGTCCGTCCGGACCTGAAACAGTAACAGGTTAACTTGTAAAAAAATACACAGAATTTTTTCAGTACGAGAATGGCGGATTACTGTTCTATATCACTGTATCAGCTGGATCATCTCCTGCTGAATACTGCCTCCCCCGTAAAGGGGGTTTCGCCATAATCACCATGGTTTGCAGACGTCTTGGGTATCGCAGTGTAAGATAACAGCTCTTCATAAGGCGCTGCTGCCCCCCCTTCTGGTATTCTCCTCTCTGTCAACTCCCACTGGAAGAGGGCGGATTGACTACAAATAATAAAAATAACGACAAAACGTTAAATATATAAGAGGGACCCTTAGAAACGGTTTCATAACATTTTTTGCTTTTGCTCTATCTTTAAAATGGTAGTACATACAAGCTTCATACTTGCTATGGTTATAGTCCAATAGTTAAAGTATAAAAAAAAATAACTATAAACAAGTTTATTAATAAAAACCGGCCAAGTGCAGGTCAGACTCCAGCTAAAATTCCTTTACTGTATTTACAAAATAACGAGTTAATGGTAGGTGGAGTAATTGTTTTATAGCAGATAGCCTAGCTTTTGACCACTATCTCCCCTAATGGTAAGTGATGATGGTCAACGATGTTGTTCAGGGTCATCCACAATTACTAGCTCTCAAGGACAGCTGCCGGAACACATCGTTAGGTGCTTGGCGCCAGATTTTCTGCTTGAGGGTGGTAGGTAACCAGGTGGAAATTCGCTAAATGCCTTACTTTGTTATTAGTCTCATCGCATCCATACGAAAAGTATAATTGTCTTGACGTTTCCGCCACGTTTCAGCGTGCGCTAATATGAACTTTAGCCTACAAGCAGTTTGTTTGATTTTCCAATTCACCGGAAACGAGCTGCTACTTTTGTCATTGTTACCCATAATAGGGCTCCGTTTTGCCGTTTGGGTACGAAACGCTAAAAAGGTGATTTAAGGTAGTATTTTTAAAATATACTCGACTATATTTATCTATATTTAAGTCATGTACCAGTACCGTGTTAATATGTTATGCTTACACAGCAGCTCTAGGGTGTGTATTCGTATAATAGAGCATAATCACGCTTAATGGTAATTCAATGGGCTTACCACAATGCGACGGATGGGCTTTGCATAATCCCTTACAGAATGGTAGTGTAGGATTATCAAATTAGTTGTAATAATGTGATTGGTGCAAAAATTATTTATTTTCACAAACAACTAATTCAAATCTAACGAAATCCAAGGTAGGAGGAAGTTTCTCGAATGCACGCATAGCTATATACATAAAATATATAATTATGTTTCGATTCTATTCAAATTCTCTAAAATGTTTAGTTAAAATTCTTGAAAATTCTATAGATCTTATTCTCGCCTAAATCCTAATTCGTAGACGTTTGCGAATTAAATTATGGTACCTAGTTCTTATTCTATTCTATTAACAATTTAAATTCGTATAACGCGTGCCAATGTCATGTTTTGTTTCATTATGGTATGTTTTACAACAATAGTTGTCATGTACCTTGGTATCTACTCTCTAAACTGATGCCTACAATTAAACAGGAATTTATTTATTTATTTCTGGCACACAAAACAGAACAAAATCAATACATTACTAAATAACAGAGTAATAATTATCAATCTAGATCGTATTCCAAACATGTGTACATAACGTGAACAAAATAATACAGCAATATTAAATAACTTAAATTTTAGGTAAATTAGATAAAGATACGGTTGGAAGCAGCGATTTCTTAGAAACTCATATCTCACACTGCGATCTCCAAGCGTCTGCCAAGCGTGGGGCTAATGGCAAACCCCCCCACAATGGGGGATGCTGTGTTCAGCAGTGGACGATGCGGCTGATATAGATAAAGATAATACGAGTAATTTAGGTTACAAATTCATTTACCTAGTTGCACTGTAACTATACTAGCTACCAAGTTTACGAAGAATTTCAAAGACATCCTTTTAAAATTAAGGTAACTTATGATTAAAGACATCAATATTGGGATGATGGTTTACTAATACATAGCTGTATTGGCGACAGCTGACTATTGGATTGTAGTAGGAAATATTATTCTTGTACACTTGTATTGAAAAAATGCTTGTATGTGGATAGCGAGAATTAGATTTATACTAGAAGGAAGAGATGGAGAGCCAATTTGCGTATTAATGATTTTAAACCAGCAGATAAAATGAAAATTTTAATATTGTTTTGTTTGCAATAACGCCTGCTTGGCGAATTACATTACAAATTTACGAGAGAAAAAGTTATAGTCATGCGGGATACGAACTTATGTTTAGCCGGGTTCTAACCAATTGAGCTAACATGACATAATGACTCATAACTCTAATTTTTGACCTCGTTCTTCAACCATCGTATCGGATCGGTTCCGATAGTGGGTTCGAATCCTGTACTTTACTTTATATTTTTTCTCATAATTTTATAATATCACTTTGAAAACTATCGCGAGTTTCCATATTAACTTATTAGGAATCGGCTAGGATCCGCGTTATATTTACCGGAAAGATTCCGACCAGTTTCGGACTATTTTGAAGTGACTGAAACTGGTCGAAATCTTTCCTGTCCTAGCCGGTTCCTAATAAGTTAATATTTTATAATATAATCAAAATATCTGCGACGTGAGTCCTTAAACTCACACAATATTTTGTCGTATGGCCGTAGTTTTTGATTCAAGCCTAGTCTGTAACACAGTATTTTAGACACTGATTGTACTCGTTCAATCCTTTTTATGTGTACATCATAATGGAGACCAAATGACCGAATTGCATACGATGACGGACAAGAGCGTAGTAAAGATAAAGTAAACTGCGAGGGGTTTTAAAGTTTTAGTGATTCTACAGATAGAGCCTAAAAGTTGAGTACTTCTATTAAAGATATAATCATAGTGGTCTCGAAAAGTTAACTTCTCATCAAATATCAGACCAAGGTCCTTCACCACTGCATTTCTCTCTAAGTACACTCGAGAGCGTAGAAATCACACACCCCCTACATTTTCGCTCTTTGACCCTAAATATTTTTTAAATAATCTGTTGGTTGCAAATATATTTTAAATTATATTAAAGAACACACTGTTACCTTTCTAAAAAGTGTAGTAGTAATGCTTAAGTTTGTAATTGAAGAGAGTTCTTCAATTACATTAATATTAAATATAATTATCATAATTAAATATAGTTGTTTATGCAATAACATAACACTTTGTGATATTAAAGAACAGGTTGTCCTGACATCAATAGAGGTAATATTATATATTTAGTATGGTCATATTAAATGTTACACGAATGTTTAATTTAGTGTGAACGGAATAATAAATGCCAATGCTTATTAGTTGAGCCAAATAAGCGCTAGTATTTTGATCACGCGTCGCATCAACCAAGCGCTCTGCAATCTAACGTGCAGTGCTGCCAGCATGCTGGTACGCTGCCAACTAGACGTGGGCTGGAGCATTTGGACTGCCTGTAGGCCTGCAATGGCCTCTGGATTGCCTAAATGCTTTCGTTGTAGTAGCTGTAGTGTTATATAAATACCATAGATAAGAGAATTTGAAATACAGTTACTTATCTATTTTCTTACCAAAGATACCACACATAACTTTTTTTTTGGTTCCTAAAATCTTGATGTTTTTCATTATGTAAAGTATTCTTCCAATTTGTTCCTATTTAAATTTAATTACCTGCGATCGAATAGGTAGTTTTTAACAAAAAGTATTTATTTATTCAACAAGTGAAACAAGTAGTTTCTTGGGATGAGTACCGACATACTTTTGTATTTTTATTTTTTATTTTTATAAATCTACCCTACCCTCCACAGACTCCAGGTTCCGTGGCGATTCTTAATTAGGACCATTTTTAGGGTTCCGTACCCAAAGGGTAAAAACGGACCCTATTTCTGGGACTTCGCTCTCCGTCCGTCCGTCCGTCCATCTGTCACCAGGCTGTATCTCAAGAACGGTGACAGCTAGACAGTTGAAATTTTCACTGATGATGTATTTCGATTGCCGCTATAACAAAAAATACTAAAAATAAAATAACATAAATATTTGAGGGACCCCCTTACAACAAATTAGTTTTTTTTGCCGTTTCTTGCTCGATACTAATAACGGTGACAGGTAGACGCTTTAACTATTCACAGAATATTTAGTTTTTTAATCTCTTTAAAAATAATTTATTAAAATGAAATAAATAATTAAGGGGGCTCCCATACAATAAAAGAGGTTTTCGACGTTTATTTGCTAAAAATATGGAACCCTTCGTGCGCGAGTCTCACTCGCACTTGGCCGTGTTTTTTATTTAAAACTAATACAAGAAATAGGTAACATGCAACATTCTAAACGAGAACAGTGTTAAAAGAAATTATTATTTTTTCTGTAAATTCATTAGCACTATCATCCAGAGCAGACCGGTGTCCTCTAGCATCACCCGTTCACGAGTTGGTTGTTCTGCGTAATATGTCATTCTTGTATGTCATATCTATATTTAAGTAAGTGCCATTTGTAATATACGAGTATCATTACAAAACAGTCATATAATAGTTAGGTGCTTTTGTTCAGGAAATTTACCAACCGAATCAAATAAAAATGATATCAACAACAAACATATATAACAAAATTACAAATATACGATAGGAAAAATTTAAGTCATGTGCGGGATAAAAATTTTCCTATATGTAATTTTGTGATGTAATCCGCATAGCAGGCGTTATTGCAAACCTAACAATATTAAACATATATAAGTTTTTTCTTTTTTTTTATGCTGGATAGTTTAGCCTTTTACCACTATCTCACCTGATGGTAAGTGATAATGTGGTCGAAGATGTTGTTCAGGCTAACCTAGAATTACTGGCTCTCAAGGACAGCTGCCGGAACACACCGTTAGGTGCTACGCTACAGATTTTCTACTTGAGGGTGGTAACTAGTCAGGCGGGCATTTGCAAAATGCCCTACTACCATGCAAGAATGAAAGTATCAAATAGCCATAGGTAATATTCGTACGCATTCACGATTATCACCATGGGGTGCCGGGTTAGAATTGCACCTCCCCATATCATCCCGTGGGTGTCGTAAGAGATGACTAAGGGAAAAATACTGGAAGGTGGGCAGCAGCGCCTTCTAAAGAACTGCCATCCTACACTGCGATCCCCAAGCCGCCTGCCAAGCGTGGGGATTATGGCAAATACCACTTTTATAGGGGAGGCTGTGTTTGTTCAGCAGTGGACGATCCGGCTGATACAGTATTCACGATTAAATAATAAAGCATATTAATAAATATGATTAAAAACACTGTTGCGTAATCAAAAAACGCACATACAAATGTTTAGAGCACAAAGTTTTTCACCTAGGAATCAAACCCGCAACCCCCGTTTTTACCGGATATCTTAACCACTGGGCTATCAAGGATGGCTTTACAGAGCTGTACTTGGTGCAATATATTTGAACGGTGGTAGGGCATTTTCCGAATGCCCGCCTGGCTAGCTACCACCCTCAAGTAGAAAATCTGTCGCCAAGTACCTCGTAAACGGTGTGTTCCGGCAGCTGTCCTTGAGAGCTAGTAATTCTAGATTAGCCTGGGCAACATCTTCGAACACATCGTCACTTACCATCAAGTGAGATAGGGGTCAAAAGCTAACATATCAGGAACAAAAAAAAAAGAAATTACTTTAACCGTCTTAGAGGACGGTACGGCCATTAACCAAACTACTAGACTTCACACTTTTAAAGAAGTGCTTCTTGAAACACTTAGATCTCGTAATGATTACGTTGAACGGAAATAAAATCAAAAGCTGAAGTGCTCTAGTCTAAATAGACTATTAATACTTTTTTAATTGTAAATTCCACCAGTGTCTTTTGTGAATAAATCTGCTCTTGTATTATGGTTTATACTTATATTACTATACGTTTTTGTCATACGTTTCATGAGAAGCTTTCAGTCGGTGAGTAAACAATCAGAGCAGTACGAGCTCGTTATTCCATCAGCTGCAGCGCCGGTGGAAGCGAAAATTTAATTGGGCTATGCGATTTACTCAAAAATTGGATTCTACCTGTGCTCTGTGCCATTCGCTTTGTTGATTGCCCAATGGAATAGGTACGGTAGGCTTAAAACACCTGCTTTTAGATTTATACGGTACCTTAAACCCAAAGTGTTTATTTTTAGAATTAATGTTTTGTGGATATAGTTTATTTAAAAATTCTAATAATGTTTTCCACTATTCAACTAACACAAACCTTTTAAGGCTTTGTCTCACCTTCTTCATTAGAACTCAAGGATTGTATCTTCTCAACTCAGGGAATGTAATCTTATATCTCTAATAAAATATGGCCTTCATAAAATTTAGTAAATCAGAAAAATATATTATATACCTGGCATGTATCGGTCACTTCAGTATTTTTTAGGATTTAACTTTTCATCATGTAAAATTTTATTTTTCCAGACCTCTACATTAATTTCCTTTATGTGTTGTATATAGTTCGTACTATTTTGTTAATAAAGGCATACCGCCGTGCCGATAAAAAGCCTTTTCCCTATCGAAGGCGCGACATTGGCGCATAAAATATTGGAAATATAGGCATACAAGAAATGAATGAAACCTATAATGAAACTAAAAGAATAGAAGAATAAAAAGAAATAGCGGTATGACTGAATCTTGTAAAATGTCTTAACACACTATAAACCTGTTTGTTTTAACCTCAAACTTAAAGGTTAGCTAAAGAACCGAAAGCTAAATTAGGAGCTCGAAAGTTAGAGGATATACTCGTATACTGCTAAGAATGGTAGAACTGTATTTCACGCGGGGACAACTCCTAAATATTTACCAAACGTAGGTCTGAATGCGCATGAAATATTGTTGCCATCTCTGAGATAGGTTGATGCTATGCAATACTTATTTTATACTATTTAAGCCTAATTTTTGAATTATCAGTTCGTTATCAAATATTTGTTCTTTTTACATGACATCATAACTTCTTTAACTAATTTTAATGTTTGAGATATCTTTAGATTCGTCTTGAAAGCGCAAGTGACACTTAATAATAACAAATATTTTTAAAATATTTTAAGAAAACATACCGGAATCCTTCACCATTGGAAGGTTGTTCCGGTTTGGCTGCGTGGCGTTTGTGACGTCACGTCGGCTTAGCAGGAAAATTAGGCGGAATTGTCACTAGATATATTTATATATTTTTTAAGTGTTTTATTAAAATATTAATTTGATGTTTTCTTAAAATATTTGTAATTATTAAATATGGATTTCCGCAAAGTAACGCCTGAATATATTCATTATCAAGTGACACTTGTTACATAAAAAAATAATTAAAAACCAACTGGCGGATTTAAGACGCCATATTGTGAGATTATATTAATTTGTTATTCTTCCAAACCCATCGAGTGTGGTATCAAAATAGGGCTTTAAAAATGATTCCATCAATTTATATAACTTGCAGTTTTAATTTTAATTGAATCATAAAACGTTTAACTTTCAGTCGGGTTTTTTAGTCTTTTAATTAATGTATACTTGTTACATTGCTTGTATACATCATCTGATGACTGAAATACCATTCTTTAGTTTAAGAATTAGATAGAATAACATATCTGTTTATTAAATACCGCATGATATACTGAAGGTGAAATCAATATACTTAGGTACCAATAGGTTGAACATCCGAACATCCAGCTCATCAATCTTGGCTAATACTTTCGCTAAATGGATTGAAGCCGAGGTGGAGCGGAAATTGGCATCTGTCGTACAACCGACCTGGTTTAGTATAGAATCTATATCTACTTTATATAGATAACCTACCCAGAGTTGTGAATTCTATCTGTTGCTTTTACATCCTTATACGGATGAAAATAATACGTATTTGATTTATTGTAGGGACTTTTTTCTCCTATTTACAATATTTATTGGTAATATACATATTTAACCCTACCTGGTGATATTATATAAATCTGAAAGTGTACTGTATCGGCCGCATTATCCACTATTGAATGCAGTGTCTCCGATTGAGGGAGGTTTGCCATAATCACCACGCTTGGCAGGCGTCTTGGGGATCGCAGTGTAAGAAGCTGCTGCACACCATCCGGTTTCTAACATACACTGTATCAGCCGGATAGTCTACTGCTGAACACAGCCTTTCTCAATATGAGGGGGTTTTCAATAATCCCCACACTTGGCAGACAACTTGGGGATCGCAGTGTGAGATATCAGTTCCTCAATTGCTGCTGCACACCTTCTGGTGTGTTACCCTTAGTCGCCTCTTACGACACCCACGGGTAGAGATGGGGGGGTGACATTCTAGCCTGGCACCCCATGGGCAATGGCTGTCCAACATATACCTTTTAATATACTAGCTTTAAATATATATTATGCAAATTAGGGTTTCCCTCCTCCTCCCTTATGAAAGTTTTTATAAGCAAACTAGAAAAAAATACGAAGGGATACTATTTGATAAAAATGAAGGCAAATAAATGAATGTAACGAATAAAATTATCACATTGTTTTTGTCAGACGGCTCCACCGACATCACAAAGTTGGGTTCATAAAAACGTTGGATAATTTAGTTTCCAGGCAAGCGGTTGATGAACGTGTGAAATGATCCGCAGGAAAATGCCATATATTTAGAGGAAAGGGTCAAAGAAGGGATAATGCGTGGCCACGAGCGGACCTGACGCAAATAGCTGCTACAGCAGGCGGCCGCTTCGTCAGGAAGGGCTCCTCAATCAACGACTGAAAATAGCGCTAATGGCTCGTGACTGTATGTGTTTTATTTGATTTTTTCAGTATCCAGTCTTGCGAACAAAAAATCTTTTTAGAATATTACAATATTCAATAGCATATTTCGTTCTAGGTGTCAATATCGAAGTGAATATCCGACCGCTGTCAAGTTGTCAGATATTTTTTGCATTTTCAGGGGCCGTTTCAGAATTTACAATGATGAATCGTGAATGTATGTACTACCAAAAATCAGTAAACCATAAGCAAGACCAATGAAATTGTACATTAAATTTTACTTATATTCTTAAGAAACAAATGAATCTCTTAGCCTCGGTTGTTTAATATTGATTGACAACTCGATACGTCATATATACACATATCTATATATTTTTTAAATAGACTGTCTTGCTTTATACATTACCTCGGCTTTTGGGAAGTGATGATATAGCGTGGTCAAAAATGTTAGATTATATTTTCCCGTGGCGTAAACATTATAACGAACAAAAAACATATAGGGCCTGAAAACATTCATTCACTGGAAAATGTAGTTACATAGAAACCTAAGTAAAGGTTACCTAACTGCAGGCGTGATGGTTTGTTTTAGCAGTTTTACGATTGAAAAACTAGCACCAAAGTAACCAATTTACTGATCGAGTCGATCGTAATCACAATCGAAATTCGGCCTCTACCCGAAGCATTCTTCAGCTGTGGATGCGACACGTTTCACACTGGAGTTTCATCATATTCTCAGTAAGTCGTGTCATTCATATTATATAAACATGAGAGTAATAATATTTATTGATTTAATAATATTATACGACTTATACGTGATGGTATGCTTTTTTAATTTATACATATACGTATATACAAATGAAATCTGTATCTGTGTGTAAACTCATAAAATATAGAGGAAAGATTACTATTTTTGTATGTAATGAATAAACTTAAAAACTACTGGACCGATTTGAAATAAACTTTCACCACTAGAATCTTCTATTCCTGATGAACATAGGCTATAGAATATTTTCATAAACTAAGGAATCCGTATAAAAACTTCGATAATGTAACCCAACGTGTGAAAAAAATACCAAAAGAATCTTTATATCGCGTACGCTGCGGAAATTATTGACAAAAGAGCAAAGTAATGAACTACAATTATATCTATATAATTGTAGTTCATCAATATCTACATATGTCCATACCATATGTCTAACTATTACAGTTATGTCACAATAAGTACTTTTTATGTGTTTCAATTTATATTTTTTGTTAAATAACCGTGCAAAGCCGGAGAGGGGCGCTAGTGCTTAAATAAGTTTGTGACAAAAATCACAACCTCTAAGCTCTAAGATTCAGTAAACTAACTGCTTGCAATAGACATTATCCAGTCTCAGTTGATAATTCTCCCATCGACCGACCTCTACTTTGAAGTAATAAATCTGAGGTCGGGAGACGGTCTGGAGTATTGCCAACTCAACTACTTCTAGACGCTTAACTTATTGTACGTAATGAAATATTATCATTGCTGTATTTGTATCAGACTGCCGATGCACTCTGTTATTTTGTTTACTTAACTTAGATTAAAATAGCTTAGTTTTTAAATTGGCACTTGTTTTTAACGTTTATTTTCAATTAGCTTGCAGCAAAGGGTTACATAGCGGAGTGATTTTTGCTGATTTCGTCGGAATTCCTATCGCTAGCGCAATCTGCTTGCCAAACTGAACTGGACGTCGCTTGGGCGCCGGCAATCGCGTAATTTAATGAACACTTCCCTAATCGAGTGACGAGTGGAAGCCGCTCCAGCGAAAAATAACGTACAAATTGGATTCTCCCAACTTAGTTACGAGATTGATATCTTTAGGAGTTTCATCAGTTCCAGTTTGTTAGAACGAAAAATGTAGGTATTTATAGACGTGCCTAGTATAGATATAAGAACTATTAATGAACTGTTTTATGGTTCACTTCAGAAATTTGCCTACTTTAATTATACGACTAACATGTCAACTGCATATAAACGACAAACGAATGATGACGATGATGCTAATCACCATTCCAACCCTATTCCGTGGTATGTGCGTGGTATGTAAACTAGAACATATTGAAGAAAGTTTTAGATTTCATTTTATTGCCTACCGCTAAGTCGCCAAAGTTCTTCGAACTCATATTGGTTTGATAGCCCTTTTGGTTAATGAGGGTGTTAAGTTGGTCAAGAGTCATCTCATACGTCATATGTGCAGCAACATCCTGCACACGTTGACAAAAGCGATGTGTTGTGGCATGCTGCTTATTTAGCGCATTATTTCCCTTAGCACATCTAACACGAGGAAAATTCCTTGAACTGTAAGTAACTAAATGATAAACGTAAGAAAATGTAGGTAGCACATTATCATTGTTACGCTTGAAGCCTAGGTATCACGTTCACCGTAATACCGTGGGTAATATGTTATGTTACGCAAGTTGTCGTAGGTTACCCCATTTTCCACGAACTAGACGTTTTTGCCATATTACACAGATTTATTCAAAGAAGAATATTAGCTACATTTGTAAGCAGGTCGGAGAGACGATTTATCATTTTGGAGATGACGTTTACGGCCGATACCAAATGATTTGTTCCAGATCAAATGCGAATCCGATATTTACGCAACGTAATCATACGGATGCGGAAATATTTACGTCGTATTGTTGTGCTACAGGATGTTGAAACCGCAATGCGTAAGGGATGGGAACTATATTATGAGCAATGACGATGATATGTTTACCATCTTTATGTGTATTTGCATAACGCTTGGTTTTCACTTATTTGTCAAGCGGTTGTTATATTCTAACGTAAAGTTCCAATATTACTAACTGAACGCCTGTGGATTTTATTTTTCACAACTGACATATAGTCTTTGATCAGTATCTAACTGGTTGGTAAGTGATAATGTGGTCGAGGATGGCAAATGGACTAAGTCTAGAATTACTGGTTCTTAACGACTGCCGCCGGAACACACTGTTAGGAGCTTGGCGACAGATTTTCAACTTGAGGGTGGTAGCTAGTTAGGCGAACCTTGCTATTACACATCGGCTATCACTGCTTCAAGACTTTGTTGGTCATATACGTACCTACCTATATTATATTATAATATAATAGGGTATGTAATTTAACATGATACAAGTTTAAATTAATTTAAAAAGTAAAAAAACCCGACGGCAAATTATTTATTTTTGTTAAGTTTATCGCTCGTTTTATCATTCCATTGACATTAAAACTGCAAGTTATATGTATTGAAATGTGTTTATTGAATCGTTATTTAATGCACTTCATTTTAAAGCCCAACGAAGAAAAAAATCTCTGTTTATAGCGTCTAAAACCCACCAGATTGTTTTTAATTTTCGTTATCAAGAAAATGCTAACGCTAATATATCTCATACATTAAAATCGGTTTAGCTGTTTAAAAGTTGTGGTGGAATAAAGAAACTCACAAACATTCATACATATATGAATCCTGAAACATAACACTCCTTTTATGGGCAGTCGTGTAATTAAACCTGTAATTAACATAATGGTAATGTATATATTATAAATATACTACAAACGAGAGCATTTCCAAGAATTTGGCAGCGAGAATAGAACAGAAAACAAAAAAGTTTGGGAAGCTAAAACTTCATATAATATTTTCTTGCCTTGTTGTCGTTTGTGTTGTTAGAGAAAACGTGTTCTTCAACGTGTTGTTGTATGGTGTAGTTTGTAAGAGAAAATATTTTGTACAGGCCCCACATACACAGTACGAAAAAGTAGCAAGATCATGATGAGTAGAAAAAACCCTTAAGATTTAGACGTAGAACAGCTGGTAATTATTGTAACGGAACAAGCATGAGGCCTATCTGGTGTTGAGCGGTAATCTCTGCCCATGGCTAAAGCTAATCACTGCAAATCATCCTGAGACATGTGAATATTACTGCTTGCCGGTACAAATAGTATACATAAACAAATAGTACAAATAGTATGGCAGCGTCTCCTGAAGAACTGTTATCTTACACTAAATTCCAAAGGCGCCTGCCTTTGGAATGGAGGAGGCTGTGTTCAGCAGTGGATGAATCGGATGATACTGTGCTTTAAATAAAAACTTACATTGATCCTGTTGCCAAATCTAATCCATTTTTTAGTCTTCTGAAAATATGTAGCTAAGTGAAATTAGTAATATATTCGGATTTTGTACATCAAAATCTATAACACCAATTTTTTTTTATGCCTTATAGGTTAGCCTTTGACCACTATCTCACCTGATTGTAAGTGATGATGTGGTCAAAGATGTTGTTTAGACTAACCTAGAATTCTAGGCTCTCTATAACACCAATAATTTTTAAACTGACATTTTATGCCATTTTTTTTTGTATAATCATAATTATTTTATTATAACATTGAATAACACTTATGTTACAGCGGAAACCAATTACTATGAGTCGATATCACGATAATATGACAATATAAAGTATATTAATACTTTACGTAACAATTGATAAGCGCTACAACACAAAATACATAAAGAGCATATTCAGTGAGGAAGTGGGGCTTACAACTTGCGTGCCTACTTTCCGTATAGGTATGTATACTACATAGTTTTATTATTTAATATTAGTTCACATAACTCAGCGTTAAGTAGGTTGCGAGTTTATAACAAAGCAGCTTTGTACGACAAAACAGAGGAAGGAAGTCTTGCTTATCTCCAACAGACAGCTTGAACTGGCACGAGGAGTTGAGCACCCACCTCCTGATAACCTTGCTTACTGATGTAACTGTATTTACCGCGTATGATTTATGATTATTACAGAGCCTGGCTAAAAATAGATTTGGCAAACTTAGTTGGGGTGTGTTATGTGGCCAAGCAAATGTGTTTTCCTATTTTATATAATACATATCCTGTTTTATCTTATTATAATAATTTAAAGTAGCCTTTGTCTATATATATCTCACTCCTCACTTAATGGTTGGTTAGTTATGACGGAGTATTTTTTTATAAATAACCGGCTGTACTCACTCGTGGTGCACAATGGTGGGGTGCCGGGTTAGAATAACACCCGCCATTCCTACCCATGGGTGGCGTAAGAGGCGACTAAGGGTAACACACCAGAAGGTGGCGTTTCGAAGCGCTCATAGCGAAGTTTACTTAGCTGTTCTCAACCGATCAGCAAAGTTAAGCAACGTCGCCCACGGTCATGAGTTGGATGGGTGACCGCTAGTGACATTACTACTGAGCGTTTCCGTGCTTCGGAGGGCACGTTAAGCCGTCGGTCCCGGTGGTCGTCTTAGGAAGGCAGCCGTTAAGGCATGGTGGTAGGGCATTTTGATAATGCCCGCCCGGCTACCTACCACCCTCAAGTAGAAAATCTATCGCCAAGCACCTAACGGTGTGTTCCGGCAGCTGTCCTTGAAAATCAGTAATTCTAGGTTAGCCTGAATAACATCTTTGACCACATAATCACTTACCATCAGGTGATATAGTGGTCAAAGGCTTACCTATCAGGCATAAAAAAAACATATCATGTTTCATCTTATTATAATAATTTAAAGTAGCCTTTGTCCATATATCTCACTTCTCACTTAACGGTTGGTAAGTTACGACCGAGTATTAATTATTTTTTTAAATAACTGGCTGTAGTCACGCGTATTGGTCGAGATTGTCGACCTAGGATCTCGACCAATACGCGTGAGTACAGCCGGTTATTTAAAACATTAATATGTCACATACTCCGGGGAATTTTCAAAATAAAAGAGTATTTATTATCATATGGTGGGAGATGGTTACTATTTAATCCAAGATTGAGAAATGTCTCTCAACATTGCTAGCCCAACATAGTTTGGTGCTTAACGACAGATTCTCTACGTAAGTGTAGAAGTCAGTCAGATATGGGAAACCATCATCTTCCTATGAAGCAACCCTGTAGTGGTATTTAAACGAAAGCCATGGGCCGTACAGAAATACAAATCATTGCATATAACACGCATACTTTAGATATGTACCTACTGTATACATTAACCCTTTACTACTTTTAGGCTAGTTTTCGACTACTATTACCTACAACTAATGTATATTAATTAGCGACGCGATCTAATAATTATTTTACACGCAGTACTATATCTTCCATCTACATACAAGGTAGACGCAGTCAGCTAGTGGAGACTCATCAAAAGGGCTCCATTTTGGATACGGAAATTAACAATATTTTATATCACGTGTGTCAGCATTTTAATTACTTATGTAAAAAAGGTAAGCATAGTTTTATATTTTAAATGTGGAGTTCTCTGTTCAAGAAACAGCGTTAGCTTTATTTTTTTAGAGGTTTGAGGATTCAACCTCTGTGGAAGCAATTAAAAATGAACATCCGATAGAAACATTTGAAACGCGCTACTTATTAAAACTCAATGCGAAGCTCTTGTGGACCAGAAATAATAATTAATTAAAAAGTAAAAACAACCCGACTGCAAACTATTTGTTTTTGTAAAGCGTTTTATCATTCCATTGAAATTTAAACTGCAAGTTATATAAATACATATAATAATAATAATAAATCTTTATTTCAGGTAACAGACACAATAAAGAAATTTAAAAATATACGGACCCATAGAACATAAATACCTTAATCTAATTGTGTCATTGTGTTACTACATTATATGGAATCCTTTTTAAAGCCCCACATTTTGATAACATATTCAAAAGGTTTTGAAGACTAACATTATGGCGTCTAAAATCCACCAGTATGTTTTTTATTCTTTTTTATATACCTAGTGTCACTTGCTCTATCAAGACGAAGCTAACGATATATCATACATTTAAATTAGTTAAGCCGTTTAGAAGTTACGGTAGAATAAAGAACCTCACAAACATACATACATACATGAGCCCTCAAAACATAACAATCCTTTTTTTTCAGTAAACAATAATGTAAAACCTTTTAAAAATTAATTTCCTTTTAAGATTTTATGTACCCAACTACGGTTTTAACTATGACGTACAATTTGCAATATCAATGCCTACGAGGTTTAAATAACATCCATAAACTGCAAATATATGTCAAAGAGTTCTGTAATAAAAAAGCAAATATGCACATAATGTATGAGAAAAGAAAAATGCCCGAAGTATAACCTACAGAACCTGATGACATGCGTCCGACCCATCCTTCGCTGGGAACGGAATATGTATGAGCATTTGCAGAGTCAGTGATGTGGAAACGCACGCGTAGTTCAGTTTCTCATCAAACGTTGCGTTTAGTTTTTCCTCGTCATATGTAGAAGGATCATATCCCCTGCGCACCTTCTGATCATCTGAAATAAGAAATGGATTTTGCGTGCTATCAAATGCTCGCATTAAAAACGTTTCATCCGATTACGTAGACTGCTACGTCGTAGAGTCGTAGATATTGCTACGTACGACCCGTAAGCGAATAATAAATTGTGGTTTTTTGCAAATCTCTTTTGGAGATTCAGCGCTTAGTTTAATATTTTTTGGGATATAATAGCAGATCAGTATGATCATACTTATTGGGACTTTGATATGAACTTAAATGAGTAAATTACTAATTATTATATATTATTAGATAAATATAAAACTGTTAAGACTTTAGATGTCTATTCAGAGATTTTTAATGTTTATTCATATACCTTTCAGTAATTTTCCCACATTTATCAGATCAACGAGGTATAGGCTAATTAGAAAATATTTTTTTCAGTTAATTAAGTGTAACTATAAAACTGTTTGATCGATGGAATTTGTCCATTTAATTAATTCCGTAAGTGCACTTTACTCTCGAAAAAAATTTGCCGATCGGATGGGATGATACAAAAAATATTTATGCGTGGTGACACATAAAATATTTAGATGTTGACTAGAAAACCTTTTTTACTAAAAGTCAGCTAAACATAATTTACGAAATGTTGAACGAAAATAGGCCTGGAGAAGGACGTAAAATTACTATTATGTTTTATAAACCTGTATATAGGTCTCGTGGCTCGAGTGATAATGATGTAAATTGTCCATGGGTCCAAATCCATCGTAGACGAAATCATTTAGCTCACCTCAGCGCGTACTATTTTGTACACAAAAACTAAGAAGCTTTTTTTAGGAAACAGAACAAGTATACATTTAGTAAACAAGTAAAAAAAGCCGACTTTAAATTATTTATTTTCGTTAAAAGTTGTATCGTTCCATTTAAATTAAAACTTCAAATTATAAATAGTTATGGAATCGATTTTTAAAGCCCTTATTTTTATACACAATTCCATACATTTAAAAAAAAAATATCGTAATATGGCGTCTAAAATTCGCCAGTTTGTTTTTTTTTATCTTTTTTGTGTATCTAGTGTCACTTGCACACTCAAGTCAAAGACGAATCTAATGATATTAGAAGTTATGTGGAATAAAGAAACTCACAAACACAAGAACCCTGAAAACATAACACTCCAAAGTCAAAGTCAAAATCATTTATTCAATTTAGGCGTCTACGACGCTCTTATGAAGATCAACTAAAAATTAATATTGCGTTTTCTTTTTAATGCCTGATAGGTTAGCCTTTACCACTATCTCACCTGATAGTAAGTGATGATGTGGTCGAAGATGTTGTTCAGGCTAACCTAGAAGTACTGGCTCTCAAGGACAGCTGCCGGAAACACAGATAGGTGCTTGGCGCAAGCAAGCCTCATTAATTTACCTGATTAAGATGTAAAGTAAAAAAAATGTATACATAAAGTCGAAACGCGTGTAAGTCGTAAAAAAATGTAATAGCACGTAATGTGAACGATTTAAACTCGAGCGAATTAAGGATAAGGCAGGGGCGTGTTCGCATCGCGTCGTCACGAATGTAGGCACATCGTCGTGAGTCGTCGCGTCACCCCCACTCTGTTATTGTCGCGAGCTTTCCAATTACACTGGAGACGGATATTTGCCTCGATGCTACCCTAAAGGCGGAGGCACACTGAACAGTTTATAGAAAGCTAAGAAGTCTTGGATCTTTAGAGCAAGGGTTAGTTTTGGTTGATACTCCAACATTGTCACATATGTCATCCTAGTACTCAATTATCAAGTGACAATCCTACTGTGTTTCGACTTGAATATCGTAGCAAGTGGATACTGGGCGAAAGAACCATAAAAAACGAATGTCTCTGCTTGACTAGCGCAGTGCATCGGCGTAGGCAAAACTATCTATGGGTTAAAAGGAACGACAATGAGCGTACTACCATTATAGTCTAATAATATGTTTGTCTCGTCACGCAATATTACAAAAACCTTGTGTAGATTTTTGGATAGAGTTCGAAATAATCAGTTTTATAATTTATTCACGTCATATTTACTCTAATGCTTCCATCTGATCAGAGACACAAATGACATGCGCTTATCAGTTACAAAAACCACAACAATGGATCAATCTTAAATTTACTATATCTACATACCTACCTTATTATACCTTTTTAGAATGTCTTAGTTTTTTTACAACAAAAATAACAATAATACACTATGCACTCTTCGAGGGTCTATTCGACAACCTCCGGCATGAGTTTCACCGTACCACCCTCAATTTAAAATCTGTCTTCAAGCACCTAACAGTGTGTTCCGGTAGCAGCCCTTGAGCTCCACTAAATTAAAGGAACATGGGATTTAACAACTGTATATCTCTAGGTGATAAGTGCAGTGAAGTTTGTCACTTGTGACGACATGCATCTGTTATATGCAAAGGTTACCGTTTAACATCAGGTGGGGCTTGAGAGTGTTCCTTCACAAGCCCATAAATAAAAGCAGTGCACTATGAGTGTGCTTGTCACTCCGAGGTAAATTAAGTTCGCTCAATAATTTCGCCTAAAATAAATCCGCTCAGTAATTTCAATTGCTTCACTCCAAAACACTTTGTATTTGCATTGTTGTTCTTAAGTCTTCACCATAATGAACAACAATTAAATAAGAAGAAGGAAAAATGCAGCCAGCATGCCAGCACGCTGCTAACAGTTTTGGGTACCTGTTACAGCCAAGAGTTTGCTCAACAGACACGTATTGTCAACGTAGTTCATTTTCAATCAAGGCAAACGGAATTTAATAACAAAGAATTTTGAAGCAGCGATGGCTCAGTGGCATTGGCTATGGACTGCCATGCAGCAGATCCATGGTTCGAATCCCGCCGCGGGCTTGAGCGTCACCGCATCGTGGAAGGGCATTTTGCGAATGCCCGCCTGGCTAGCGACCAACCTCAAGTAGAAAATCAGTCGCCAAGCTCCTAATAGTGTGTTCCGGCAGCAGTCCTTGAGAGCCAGTGAAATTACAGGCACATGAGACTTAACAGCTATGGCTCAAGGTGACGGGCGCAGTGCAATTCGTGACTTGTGACGATATACATCTGTTATAGGCATAGGTTAGTCCGCATAACATCAGGTGGGTCTCGAGCTTGTTCCGTCACAATAACATAAAAAAAAAACCAATAAATAACAGCTTTTCAAGTTTGTTAGTAAGTGTACACTCAGCTTTAGTGCCAGTTATTTTCGAAAGGGCTGCAAGGGTTCCCTAAATAAAAGCGCGCGCATCAGCCACCCTGTCTACATAAAACAATAAATCCTTAAATATAAATCCTCAGCTTTATTATTTTCTTCGCTCACTTCTTCCTTTGTGTTTTGCTTCGGAAAGTATCTATTTTATTTTCTATTCTGGTGTCTGTAGATAAATTCAGAGGTAAAACTAGGCCTATGTGGATTCTCCTATAAATATTCGAGTGCATTGGATCTGTGATGTGATGGCGCAGATTATTAAAGCTATAATTAATGCAGATTTTGGTTGTTCGGCCAATTTGTGGAGATTACATGCCTGATTAAGGACGAGTCAAAATATCATCTCTCATAGGTACTAGTAATAAATAGATTCTTAAATAATTACATTAATTACTTATATGAATTTCAAGTTAACAAAAACTCGAATACCTTGTAACATATTTGTCGTAGTGTTATTAGTTACCTATGTTATTTTTATTATAAAATGTAGTATTGCCATTTAATTTCAGATACATTTTTTTTATGTTATTGTGACGGAACAAGCTCGAGGCCCACCTGATGTTAAGCGGACTAACCTCTGCCTATAACAGATGCATTTTGTCATAAGTCACGAATCACACTGCGCCCGTCACCTTGAGACATAGTTCTTAAGTCTCATGTGCCTGTAATTTCACTGGCTCTCAAGGACTGCTGCAGGAACACACCGTTAGGTGCTTGGCGACAGATTTTCTACTTGATAGCTAGCCAGGCGGGCATTCGCAAAATGCCCTTCCACCATGCGGTGAACCTCAAACCCGCCGATTCGAACCATGGACCTGCGGCACGGCAGTCCATAGTGAATGCCACTGAGCCATCACTGCTTCAACAATGTCTCAACACTTCTGTTTCTCGTTTAACACACACCACGTTATAAATCAATTGATCAATATTTCATATCGTTAGTTATATTTTTATTATGTTAATAAAATAATAGAAGTAAACAGTAATAGGATACAGTTCAAAAGTTAAACCGCCAGTTAGATGCGGACAAAAAATTCAACGATATTATTAATTAAAATAGGGCTTGAATGTTCCATTGCCTCCATCTTTGCACTTCATCAATAAAGTTTGCCGTTTTAAATGGACTTCACGCATCAAACATATTTTCTAAGATTTCATCCTAAAGAAATCTCGCTAAATACATTTTCTTTATATTTATTACATTTTCTTTATATTATTCTTGGAGTAGTAATATGAATAATTCTACGTCATTTTGCGCGATTGACGGCTAGCAATATTCCGAAGTCAATATGATAGAACAAAAAAGTGAAATATTATTGCGCGATACCGAAAAAACTGAGCCTAAATATTTGTTTTGTTTATATAATGAAAATATTTTTTTAGTTACAACATTTTCACGTATTATGTTATTTTTATCAAAGACAGTCTTTTTCTAGATTAATAATTAAAATAAGATAGAATAACATACAGTCAATCTATCATATCCTATATTCTCAATACCTACGAATAAATATTTATTCGTAGCTAAATACTTTGTAATAGAGGGTTATGCATTAGTTAATTTCATGTCTTTATGTTATTTCATTTGAGTTAAAATCCTATGACGGACGGACGGAGTTAAAGGTGGCATCAGAAAGATGTGGCATTCCGTTCGGCTGCTGTGGGTAAATGAATCTGATCAGAATACTCTGGTGGCTACAATGATGATGATGATGATGATGATGAGACATGCACCGATATTTAACATTATTTGAAGCAGTGATGGCTCCATGGCATTGGCTATGGACTGCTGCGCAGGAGGTCCATGGTTCGAATCCCGCCGTAGGCTTGAGCTTCACCGCATAGTGGAAGGGCATTTTGCGAATGGCCGCCTGGCTAGCTACCACCCTCAAAAAGAAAATCTGTCGCCAAGCACCTAACGGTGTGTTCCGGCAGCTGTCCTTACTGTAACAGCCAACTCGTCCACTGCTGAACACAGCCTCCCTCCTATTAAGGGGGTGTTTGCCATAATCCCCACGCTTGGCAGGCAAGGTGCTGCTGCCCACCTTCCAATATTTTTCCCTTAGTCGCCTCTTACGACACCCACGGGATGGTATGGGGAGGTGCAGTTCTAACCCGGCACCCCACGGGGGCTGTCCTTGAGAGCCATGTAATTCTAGGTTGCCTTCAACAACATCTTCGACCACATAATCACTTAACATCAGGTGAGATAGTGGTCAAAGGCTAACCGATCACCATAAAAAAAAAATTGGAAGTAAGCGAAATGTTAAACTACTAAACTTGTCATCGCGGTAGCTGTCTGCAATGCGATTCTGGTTGTGGTGTGCCAAATATGTAAGTGTAAAATATGTTATAATTTTTGTATACACAGTGCTGCCAGCTACTGATAAGGGAAAACACAAGTGTCTTGTGATATGTACTTATTCCGGTAAACAAAAATTGCACTGGCATAGTTCCGCTTAACACGTATTAAAAAGACGGTGCTTACCTCTTTTGTTAGTCATGGTGAAGTGTCTACTTGCTTTAATTTTTGGTGTTCTCATAACGGTGGGCTCGCTGGCCTGAAACCACCACTAATTTCAGAAGTTTCATCGAAATGACAACTCATCTCATTTCTTTGGCCTAATGAATTAGTAATTATACGGCAATAATAAAAACTTACTCTCAGATAAGGTTTTTAGGAAGGTTTTTAGAAGTGTTATGGATATCATTTACAAATAAATATACATATAATTATATATATGGCATGTTTGTACGGAACCTTCGGCGCGCAAGTCTGACTCGCACTTGACCGGTATTTTTTGTTGGGTAGAGTGTACCTCCAGGTTAGTTCCATTGAAATATCAACAAAATCGATGGAGTAGTTTTTAAGTTATAGTCAATTAACTGAAATAGTAGATTGTTATACAAGGGTCGAAAGAAATCAATTCCCATAAGAGGTATTTAGACGTCTATATTCCGAGTAGGAATTGATGACTTCACTCGTATTCGTTCACTCTACTTATCATTATATAAGGAAAGTAAAAAATAGTAGTTTGTTTAAATTATACATTAATAATAATAATAATAGTTTCGGCGAACGGCCTTATAGCGAAGAGCCTCGACCAACACCTTAAGAAGCTCTCGCTAGATGGTTGGATCAAGGGTCTGATGCAGAAGGCAGTGATACTGGACACAACACGCATTGTCCGGAGGTTCCTTTCTCTGCAGCCCTAACCACTGGTAGCTTGGGCTCTGCCCCGCTACAAGCGGCACCCTAGTTTTAAGTTTTTTATAATATTTATTTTTGTAATAATGTTGTAAAAAATTTAAAATTATGTTGGAAAATAAATAAAGTGAATAATAATAACATGAGTAGTACCAATTTTAAATTTATTAGTTTATTTATTTCTGGCTCACAAAACAGAATAGAATCAATACATTTCTAAATAACAGAGTTACAATTATCTATCTTGATCTTATTCCAAAATTAATTGAGACGTTAGAAATATTTATGAAATTTAAAGTTTGAAATTTTTACGGGTGGCTATAGTCCGAATAGGAATTGATAGCTTTCACCCGTGTTAAACACTCTACTTTTCACTAAGAATATGAGGAAATTAAAAATAGTTTTTCTATAACTTTTATTTATAGTAATAACATGATAGTACCTATATAAAATTTATGCAGCTGTAGTCCAAGTAGGAGTCGATGAGTTACATGCGTGAACACTATTTTTAATTTTAAATATGATTATTATTATTTTTTATTACACGGCAGTGTATTTGACATCGAAAAAACTTAGACATCTAATTTTGTTTTCAACAATGGTTACCATAGTTACAAGACATTCCGGCCTTAGAGAAGGAAGCATTTACTATAAGTTTTTCCCACCCTTAGGTGGGAAACCGCTCTTTTTTTTATCGTGACGGTACAACCACGTGTCCCACCTGATGTTAAGCGGATTAACCTCTGCCTATTACAGATGAATTACGTCGTGCGACGCATTGCACTGCGCCCTCCACACTGAGACATACAGTTGTTTAGTCTCATGTGCCTGTATTTTTTCTGCCTCTCAAGGACTGCTGCGGAACACACTGCTAGGTGCTTGGCAACAAATTTTCTACTTAAGGGTGGTAGCTAGCCAGGCGAGAATTCGCAAACTGCCCTTCCACCATGCGGTGAAGCTCAAGCCAGTGGTGGGGTTCGGACCAGGGACCTGCGGCACGGCAGTCCATAGCTATTACCGCTCGCACATCATTGCATCAGAAGGCTTCCACCCGCTACTTGGATATATTAAACATACACTACTTTCCGAGTATGACAAATGAAAAATGTATTTGCGTACCTGGATGATGTACTGTTCAATGCAACAATTGTTGGTTGACAGTATTTTAGGCGAGTGAATGACCTTGTAAGCAGTGTGCATCACTAAAGAGACCGATAAAAAATATGTTATTAAAATGTTACCGTCTTCCAATGTTGAATCAAAAATGTTGAAGAAAAGACTGACCTCACATTGTCATGCTTCCACAAGTTATTTCTATATTATCTTATACGTATTAGTGTTTGTCTTAAATTTTTTTCATTTCATTATTAACAACTACGATATTATCTTTATATATTAGAATAGCCTTTAAATGTCACCATCGGCCTCCCATGGGTACTAAAACGCTGATAGAATCTAATACTACTAGAACTCACATAGGCTTTAGTAAAATATGTATACCTAAACAAGTAGTATCTATCTAACAAAGGCATCCATTTGACAGAAGTTGGACAGCTTTCTGGTTGTTTGTAAGTTGGCAGGTCTAAGCGGGGACAATCTTAGCGACGTCGGCCAAGTTCCGGACACTAGCAATCAGTTTAATAATGATTGATTATGTTTTATTTGTTTACACTGAAGAGAGTTCATGGAGCGCTTTCCATACAAGACGTAGTTTCGCCATAAACTCGGTGAAACTTTGCATGTATATATACTTGAGCCTAACTAATATCTGTGCTTCTGGTTTGCCAGATTTCCGTAAAATTAAGTATATTCAAAAAGAAAACTCGTTTGTATTGGAATTGTAATTTTGACATTTAGGGATATAATAAATAATAAATTGAAAAACTGGCAAACCAGAAGCGTAAATATTAGGCTCACCGCTCAGCACTATGCGTACAAAATTTCACCGAGTTTGAACAGTTGTTTTTTTTTTATAATATTATGACGGAACAAGCCCGAGCCCCACCTGATGTTAAGTGGACTAACCTCTGCCTATAACAGACGCATTTCGTCAACGATGAATTGCACTGCGCCCGTCACACTGAGACGTACAGTGGGTCGGTCTCATGTGCCTGTAATTTTACTGGCTCTCAAGGACTGCAGCCGGAACACACTGTTAGGTGCTTGGCGACAGATTTTCTACTTCAGGGTGGTCGCTAGCCACCTGCATTCGCAAAATGCCCGCCTGGCTAGTATTGTCATATTTAAAATATGACAATACTACGTTTGTATGGAATGCGCTCCGTGAACTATACTCTTAATATGATGAGTAATAAGGCAGGTATACCATATTATTCCATGGTGCAACAACGAAGCAATATTGAGCAATTTAACTTTTGAAAGCTAGCAAATATAATACAGCCTCGAAGTTATTGAAAAAACCTTATTATTTTCCGTTTTTTTTTATTTGTTTTGTAGTTAATGAATAAATAATTTTACAGTTGATCTACCATTACATTATGTAGGTTTGACGACTATTTACGATTCATGCTTAATTTGGAGCAAAGAAAAACAGGCTTTGGGTCACTTTTTATGCGGGATTCGGTTATAAACATTTAAATTATTTTATTCATTATAGTTTTGCCCATTTTGCGGTTTCTGCGTAGACCAAACACTGTTAATGAAGGTCTCGATCGTGCACTCGTAGAGTCAAGACCTCCTGAGGATGCTTCGTTTAGAAGCGAAACGCGTCGAATACTCTTCCGGTTTGGCTGCGTGGCGTTTGTGACGTCACGTCGGCTTAACAGGAAATTAGGCGGAATTGTCACTTGATATATATCATTTTTATAAAGATTTTTTAAGTGTTTTATTAAATAATTAATTTAATGTTTTCTTAAAATGCTTTTAAAATATTTGTAATTAATAATAACAAATACTTTTAAAATATTTTAAGAAAACATCAAATTAATATTTTAATAAAACACTTAAAAAATATAAAAATATATCTAGTGACAATTCCGCTTAATTTTCCTGCTAAGCCGACGTGACGTCACAAACGCCACGCAGCCAAACCGGAAGAATTTTCGACGCGTTTCGCTTCTACACGAAGCATCCTCAGGAGGTCTTGACTCTTCGAGCGCACGATCGAGAAACACTTCGACAACATTTTCTCGATCGTGCGCTCGAAGAGTCAAGTACAACACAAACAAGACCAATTAAAAAAATTTAAGTAAGCCCACACATGACTTAAATTTTTCCTATCGTATATTTGTGATTGTGTAATGTAATCCGCATAGCAGGCGTTATTGCAAACTTAACAATATTAAAACACAAATAAGGTTTCGTATGTGGGTCACTTAGTGCTTTTTTACATAATTTGCACGTTGGAACGGCTAGTTTCTAATATGCCACTGATCGAGAAAACGTTCAGAACGTATCTTAATGTCACGGCACTATAATCAAAAAGCTCTTCACATAATAACACAAATAACGTTTTTTAAAGTTTTCCTATGTGTGTCACTTAGTGCTTGAAACAGTGATAGCTCAGTGGCTTTGGCTATGGACTGCCGTGCAGCAGGTCCATGGTTCGAATCCCGCCGCGGGCTTGACCTTCACCGTATGGTGGAAGGGCATTTTACGAATGCCCGCCTGGCTAGTGACCACCCTCAAGTAGAACCCCTCACCACCCTCAATCCCGCCGCGGGCTTGACCTTCACCGCATGGTGGAAGGGCATTTTGCGAATGCCCGCCTGGCTAGTGACCACCATCAAGTAGAAAATCTATCGCCAAGCACTTAACGGTGAGTTCCGGCAGCAGTCCTTGAGAGCCAGTTAAATTACAGGCACATCAGACTTAATAACTATGTCTCAAGGTGACGGGCACAGTGCAATTCTTGACTTGTGATAAAATGCATCTGTTATAGGCAGATATTAGTTCACTTAACATCAGGTGGGCCTCGAGCTTGTTCCGTCACAATAACATAAAAAAAAGTGCTTCCATAATTTGCACATATACGTTGGAACGGCTAATTGCTAATATGCTACTGATCGAAAATACGTTCAGAACGTATCTAAATGTCACCGCACTATGATCAAAATAGCTCTTCACATAATAATACAAACAACGTTTCTTATGTGTGTCACTTAGTGCTTTTTTCCATAATTTGCTCATATACGTTGGAACGGCTAATTGCTAATTAGCCACTGTTCGGGAAAACGTTCAGAACGTATCTAAATGTCACCGCACTATAATCAAAATAGCTCCTCACATAATAACACAAACAACGTTTCCTATATGTGTGTCACTTAGCGCTTTTTTCCATAATTTGCTCATATACGTTGGAACGGCTAATTGCTAATTAGCCACTGTTCGGGAAAACGTTCAGAACGTATCTAAATGTCACCGCACTATAATCAAAATAGCTCCTCACATAATAACACAAACAACGTTTCCTATATGTGTGTCACTTAGCGCTTTTTTCCATAATTTGCTCATATACGTTGGAACGGCTAATTGCTAATTAGCCACTGTTCGGGAAAACGTTCAGAACGTATCTAAATGTCACCGCACTATAATCACTAACGCGTGAAACATGAAACCGTGATCGATATCCGATAACCAAGCAGATGTCGTAAACGATTTGAACGTTGTTGCCAATGTAGGTTTTGTGACGGATATTTAGGGCCAAATAAAATAAAACGTTATATCGTAACAGAGTAAACAATAAAAATGTTTCGTTCAGATTTATCGGGGCCGTTTATCCCGGATGATCCCTGGTGGAGGGCGCCAGTAAATTATCACCACATTCCACATTGACGTCACATTATCTCGACGTGCGTAGCGGCTAGTCTATACCTAAAAGAATAGTATGTGATATTATCAACTTTACTAGTAAGCCAGACTAGGGATAGTTCTCTTTTATATTTTTTTTTCCAAAGGGGCAAAACTTGTATATGTATCACGTTACTTAACGACTTCAAAGAATAACGTACAAATTCTTAATTAACCGAGATTATGCATTTTCTTCATATGAACGGCTCATAGGCAGAACATGATTTAAGCGAATCCATTTTACCATCATTTGTGCCTGTGTTGTTTTTCGTGTGCATGAAATTTCTCATGTTGTATGCAAATGATGGTAAAATGGATTCGAATATGATATTTATATACGGCCAAGTTTTAGAAAGATAAATTTTTCTCCAACAATTCATACTGCCGCAAAAATACTTTGATTTAATTAGGAAACATCATTTTTTTGGGGATTTAATGTCGAGAAATTCATATGAAATAACACATCTTGTTGCCTGCATGCCCCAAAAAGAACAATGTTCCAAAAATAAAAAAGTGACAGTGCCTAGTCCATAGCAATAGGATCATCATCTATTCAACGTGATTAAAGCCACGACGAAACGTGAATATTTAGACACCTCTACCTCCTTCGGAGAATGCAGCGATTATATGCTCAATACTATCTAACAGTTAATTACTTGTCTTACAGAACACGCCATCTTCTCATCCCAAACAAAAGACGAACAACTAAAATGTATGATTGATAAGGTTGCAAAACAACATCGCTTAGTTTTGTAAAATGATAACTAAGTATATTGCTATGTTACATAATATTTGAAGCAAATAATTTTTTTCACATTATGCCATTTTCTCTTACCAGATTTTTTTATCTCACGCTTTATGTAGGTCAGCATTCATGAAATTTCACATTCACAGAAATAGAGGCTTAAGGACCTATTCTGCCTTCGACCAGAATGTTTCACGTACCAGGACTCTACACTCGGTAATAAGGTTAACGAGAAGCGGAGGCTCTAACGAGCGAGGTTTTCCACTTTCATAGAATTAAAAGTCTGCAAAAGTCCAGGATAAAACGATGCTATATAAACTAACTTGAACTCAAATAAAGCAGTGCTTATACGGCAAAGATAAAAGCAAGTTCTTGATCATAGCGGATGATGAAATTGGAACGCGACTCGAGTCTATTCTAAGAAAAGACGGATAAAGTCGGATCTTATTCTCTCTTCGAAAAGTTTTATGACTTGGATGAGATAGATTAGGAATCGGAGTGCATTATTGGCTATTCAAGATTGTGTCACATCCAACGCCAAACTTTCTATTAGTAGTGAAATGTTGCGTAAAAATAACTTCTTCTTTGCCATTTCTCTGTTCTTGCTCGAACAAGACGAAGTAGGTCACGCTATGATATGAAAAAGATTACAGCTGTAACGAAAAGCGTCCCGGCAGATGTAATAGGTTTTAAAGTTAAATTTCTATTTCGAGCGTACACAATGAAATATCGATCCCAGGTTCAATTATAGGATTGAATAGTTGGAAGGTATCATCCTGCACTTCGATGAATGGTTCCGCCGAGACGCCGCCCGCTGCGAAGTGGCTGAAACTTTGTCAAATCACCACTCTAATCCTTCTGCAGGTCTGTTTATATTCCGAGCACAAGATTGAAATTATTAAGATCAAGCTGCGATTGTGCTAAAACTTGTCAGAGCACTTGAGCACGGGATTTAATTCAAATGCAGATTTAGGTCAGACGTCGATTGAATTCGAACAGTGTAATTAAGGGAATTTTCGAAGTCGGATTACTCTTTGAATATAATTCTGCTATGCAATAACTACTAAAATTAAAAAGTAATGAAAACGTACTGAATTTTCTATTGCATAAAATGGTTAAATAGTTTTACTAATTGGATTTTGTATACCCATATTTAGGAGTACGTACATGATACAATCGTGTTTCTAGTCTTTGGTAATACACGTCGGGGAACTATTATAACATCTTCATTATAATAATTTTAAATGATTATTGTAAAGTTAAAACTACATTTTGTAAGTAAACCTGTCGTTTTGGATAATCGCTATGTAGCAAACAGTTTCACCCGGAGAGATGTTGAAGATAAATTTAGGTAAATTACATATATAATGTAAATATTCATGAATATGTAAGCATTGGGCTGAAAACGATATTGTTGCTTTCTATGGGTATCATGCTAGCAAAAAGGTAGCAAATTCACCTGGGAGTTCTGAATAACATCCACCTCTGGCAAGGGATTCCAAAGGGACTTGAAGATACGCTATAAAGGCAACTTTAACCTGTCAATTTAACTCACAGAATATCAATTATGTATGCATGATTCCATTAGTTGCATCGAAATTCAAGCATGCTAGAACATTTTGATATTAAACATTTCAGTAGGTATACCACGTTAGTTATTTTGGATACGAATAAGACGAAATGTGCTACACCTACATTGCATGACAAAACATTTTAAGACTTTACTATTTTACCATCTGTTATTCATGTGTTGTTGAAATGTCTCATGTTGTATGCAAATCAATGATCTTTATCTAAATTCCTGGTGTATTTATATACGGCCAAGTTTTAGAAAGATACATTTTTCTCCAACAATTCATACTGCCGCAAAAAATACTTTGATTTAATATTGAAACAGTATTTTTTTTGGGGATCTAATGTTGAGACATACATATGAAAAAACACATCCACTTGTCTGCAATCCCCAAAAAAAAAAAAATGTTCCAAAAATATAAATAAAATGTGACATTCTAGCACTAGGATCATCTATTCGACGTGATCTAAACCTGTACGACGAAAGGTGAGTATTAAGACTACTACCTACGTCTTTGGCATTAAATATAAACATACATTAAATATAAATTTGACAAAATCGAAGAAGTTGACATTATAAATTTTTTGGGATTTATAACTGACAAAAACTTAAATTGGAAAATGCATGTAGACCAACTTTGTACCAAACTTGAGCGTTACGTTTACGCATTGAAAAAAATTAGACAAACTGTCTCCAAAGAAGCTGCACTAACAGCTTACCATGGTTATGTATCATCTTTAATAAGCTATGGTCTAATGCTGTGGGGAAACTCAGTAGATATGGAAAGAGTTTTCAAAATTCAAAAGCGCTGCGTACGTGTGATTAGTGGAGCCTGGTTCTTAGACAGCTGTAGACCTTTATTTAAGAAGTGCAATATCCTCCCTCTGCCCAGTATGTACATTAGAGATGTTTGTGTTTTTATCAAATTCCATCCGGAGTATTTTCAGAAGCGCAGTGAAGTAATGACTAGACAGAAAAGAGTAAAGTTTGTGAACCTGATGTATCAACCTCGCTGTAGTAAAGATATTTATAAAAGAAACGCGTATAATATGTGTATATATTTGTATAACAAGCTTCCAAGAGAGTTTTTATTATTAGAAGGACATAAATTTAAGAAATGCATAAGTGACTGGCTCATGCATAATTGTTTTTATGACATCAAGGAGTTTGTAGTTTATTGTGACAAACATGTATAAATATTTGCACGTCTGCATGCAGACTGATTACAATGACTTATGTACTCTATAAGACCATTCTACGAATATTTGTACTACTGTGTAATGTAATCTTGCAAATAAATTTTTCTTATTTCTTATTTCTTATTTGGAGAATGCAGCGGTGATATGTTCAATACTATCTCACAATAAATTACTTGTCTTCCAGAACACGCCATCTTCTCATCCCAAACAAAAGACGAACAACTAAAATGTATGATTGATAAGGTTGCAAAACAACATCGCTTAGTTTTGTAAAATGATAACTAAGTATATTGTAAAAAAAATAAAAAAATACTACAAACTATATACAACACTACAGCTACTACAATACTACAGCTACTACAATACTACAGCTACTACAATACTACAGCTACTACAGTAAATGCATTTGGACTCATAGGGAGTCCAAATGCTCTAGCCCACTATCAGTTGGCAGCGTGCCCAGCATGCTGGCAGCATTGCCCCGTTGAATTGCAATGCTTATTTTTTGAGCCAAATAGGTGCCAGCATTTTGATCAGTATATTGTTATGTTACATAATATTTGAAGCTAATAATTTTTTTCACATTCTGCCATTTTCTCTTACCAGATGTTTTATCTCACGCTTTATGTAGGTCAGCATTCATGAAATTTCACATTCACAGAAATGTAGGCTTAAGGACCTATTCTGCCTTCGACCAGAATGTTTCACGTACCAGGACTCTACACCCGGTAATAAGGTTAACGAGAAGCGGAGGCTCTAACGAGCGAGCTTTTCCACTTTCATAGAATTAAAAGTCTGCAAAAGTCCAGGATAAAACGATGCAATATAAACTAACTTGAACTCAAATAAAGCAGTGCTTATACGGCAAAGATAAAAGGAAGTTCCTGATCATAGCGGATGATGAAATTGGAACGCGACTCGAGTCTATTCTAAGAAAAGACGGATAAAGTCGGATCTTATTCTCTCTTCGAAAAGTTTTATGACTTGGATGAGATAGATTAGGAATCGGAGTGCATTATTGGCTATTCAAGATTGTGTCACATCCAACGCCAAACTTTCTATTAGTAGTGAAATGTTGCGTAAAAATAACTTCTTCTTTGCAATTTCTCTGTTCTTGCTCGAACAAGACGAAGTAGGTCACGCTATGATATGAAAAAGATTACAGCTGTAACGAAAAGCGCCCCGGCAGATGTAATAGGTTTTAAAGTTAAATTTCTATTTCGAGCGTACACAATGAAATATCGATCCCAGGTTCAATTATAGGATTGAATAGTTGGAAGGTATCATCCTGCACTTCGATGAATGGTTCCGCCGAGACGCCGCCCGCTGCGAAGTGGCTGAAACTTTGCCAAATCACCACTCTAATCCTTCTGCAGGTCTGTTTATATTCCGAGCACAAGATTGAAATTATTAAGATCAAGCTGCGATTGTGCTAAAACTTGTCAGAGCACTTGAGCCCGGGATTTAATTCAAATGCAGATTTAGGTCAGACGTCGATTGAATTCGAACAGTGTAATTAAGGGAATTTTCGAAGTCGGATTACTCTTTGAATATAATTCTGCTATGCAATAACTACTAAAATTAAAAAGTAATGAAAACGTACTGAATTTTCTATTGCATAAAATGGTTAAATAGTTTTACTAATTGGATTTTGTATACCCATATTTAGGAGTACGTACATGATACAATCGTGTTTCTAGTCTTTGGTAATACACGTCGGGGAACTATTATAACATCTTCATTATAATAATTTTAAATGATTATTGTAAAGTTAAAACTACATTTTGTAAGTAAACCTGTCGTTTTGGATAATCGCTATGTAGCAAACGGTTCCACGGGAGAGATGTTGAAGATAAATTTAGGTAAATTACATATATAATGTAAATATTCATGAATATGTAAGCATTGGACTGAACACGATATTGTTGCTTTCTCTGCGTATCATGCTAGCAAAAAGGTAGCTAATTCACCTGGGAGTTCTGAATAACATCCACCTCTGGCAAGGGATTTCCAAAGGGACTTGAAGATACGCTGTAAAGGCAACTTTAACCTGTCAATTTAACTCACAGAATATCAATTATGTATGCATGATTCCATTAGTTGCATCGAAATTCAAGCATGCTAGAACATTTTGATATTATAGATTTCAGTATGCCACGCTAGTTATTTTGGATACGAATAAGATAACTATTTTCAACGAATGTGCTACACCTACATTGCATGACAAAACATTTTAAGGCATCAAGGCATTAATGGACATACCTTATACGCCAGACAACATATATGTCAAGCTTTTTATATAATAAAATTAATAAAGATTTAAATATTCACGAACTCACTTACTGGGAAAGTCAATTTAAATTATACGGAATGCTCTTAAATATGTACTATGAAAAAACGGAAGAATTTGTAACCATTACTATTTAACTCACACCTGCCACAAAACAAATCTCTTTCCTTTCCCTACTCCTATCTATCACACACACACACACACACACACACACATTGCCAAGTAACGTGGCATAAATAACGTAGTAGAATATAATAGTAAATTTAGTTTTAGAAATGTATATTGTGTACACACTTTGAATATAAAGTTACGTTGATTCGTTTACTTAGTGTTAATGTAGGTAATAGTACTTGTATTTACAAATAATTGTACCATATAGGAAGGTGGTCCCCAAGATACAGGTTTACCTAGTTTGGGGGCCAAAAGTATTTTGTAATTGTTAAACATTTTTATATCAATAAATGTTATTATTATACTTTTTACGTACTTACTTTGACCGTAAAATAAGTGTACGGTGCTCTCCGTACATAAGAAAATGATACGCAGATTGAGGGTAAATAATTTTGAAGCGCTCGTAGCGAAGTTCGTTAGCTGTTCTTAATCGATCAGCAAAGTTAAGCAACGTCGCGCGCGGTCAGTAGTTTGATGGGTGACCGTTAGTGACACTACTACTGAGCGCTTCCGTGCTTCGGAGGGCACGTTAAGCCGTCGGTCCCGGTTGTTGTCTTAGAGAATGGTGGTAGGGCATTTTGCGAATGCCCGCCTGGCTAGCTACCACCCTCAAGTAGAAAATCTGTCGCCAAGCACCTAACTGTGTGTTCCGGCAGCTGTCCTTGAGAGCCAGTACTTCTAGTTACATCATCACTTACCATCAGGTGAGATAGTGGTCAAAGGCTAACCTATAAGGCATAAAAAAAAATGGTAAATACTTTAATATCCCAAACTAAGCTAATATGGTTAATGGAATGGTTGCTGAATACACGCGGATGGTATGGTGTCGGATTGTACACTGGTGCCGCGGTTTACTAATTGTGGCATGAATGCGTAAACCGCTGACCTGACTTGACAATGCTTACATCGTACAATAAGTGTACCTTACGTGCGCTGTGATGTACTGACTCTTTGTGTAGGTAATACTCGTATTATCTACATAAAATTTATTTTTCAATCTGTCCGCTCATCAAGTTTAAATGATATGGAATTAGCGAAATAAGAAGACTTGGAGTTGTAATTTACGACGTGAGGTAGTTTACATAATTTATCAAACCTGCTCACAAAATTTCACGAGAATCGGTTGAGGAATGCCGGGCTTCCGCCGAACCGACATAACTATATATTTTTTGCTCAAGCTGAAACGTAGACGGTTATCTCGCGCTTTGAGTTTGCTCAGTACGTATTTGGTCAATAGACCATATAATTATACAGAATAAACAATGAGAGTCGTTAAATTTATAAATAAAAAGGTTTTTTTTTATGCTTGATAGGTTAGTCTTTGACCACTATCTCACCTGATGAGGCTAACCTAGAAGTACTGGCTCTCAAGGACAGCTGCCGGAACACACCGTTAGGTGCTTGGCGACAGATTTTCTACTTGAGGGTGGTAGCTAGCAAAATGCCCTACCACCAAGCAATAACGACTGCCATCCTAAGACGACAACCGGGACCGACGGCTTAACGTGCCCTCCGAAGCACGGAAACGCTCAGTAGTAATGTCAATAGCGGTCACCCATCCAACTCATGACCGTTGCTTAACTTTGCTGATCAGTTGAGAACAGCTAAATAAATTTCGCTACGAGCGCGTCAAGGTCAATTTAGATTTAAGGGGGGAAATGCGCCTTATGAGCAGCATGCCATCACCAATGTATAAAATGCAGCAAAACAAATATTTTAAAAATGTTTTGAGAGAACATATTTTAATAAAACGCTTAAAAAAATTAAGATATATCTAGTGACAATTCCGCCTAATTTTCTTGTTAAGCCGACCGGAACAAATTTCGACGCGTTTTGCTTCTACAAGAATGAAAATTTCTCGATCGTGCGCTCGTAGTCAAGACCTCCTGAGGATGCTACGTGTAGAAACGAAACACGTCGAAAATTCTTCCGGGTTGGCTGCGTAGCATTTGTGACGCCACGTCGGCTTAACAGGCGGAATTTTCACTAGATATATTTTTAAGTGTTTTATTAAAATATTAATTTAATATTTCTTTAACAAATTTTAAACTATTTGTTATTTTTTAATATGGATTTTCAAATATGAATTTCCACAAAGTAACGCCTGAATCTATTCATGTTTTAATGTAATAAATTAATGTAAGTACATATTCTATAACGTAAGTCATATGACTTACGTTATATATGTTATATGACTGCATATATATGCATTTGAAAATACTATTTTATATATATATGTATATATATTATTTGTACGTGTACATAGAAGTGTGTAGCATAGAACGTATTGTATTATGTTCTATGCTCAACGCCTAAGTATTTAAGTAGGTACTGGGTCAGGTCCAGAAAGAGGAATCGTAGTAGCTGTAACACATGGAATCCTAGCACAGCTACTAACGACCCTGCTAGTGCTAACATAATATGTATAAGTTTAGTAAATATTTTGGCATTATTTTTGTTAACACTTATGTAAATTTAATTGAAATAAATATATTTTATTATTATTATTATTACAGCCGCCACAAGCTTTACTGTCTTTAAATCGCGCCTAATGAGCTGGCTCATCGAGCAAAGTTTTTATACGCTAGATGAATTTTACTGCAAATAAATAATAGCACACTAACTTAAAACTCTTTAATGGCAAAAAATACACACCTTCTCTAACAATAATTTATATCTGGACACAAACACAAATTATATGCTAATACACTTTCGTTTATAAAAGCCGTCATAGTCACATACGTTATGTTTCGCCTTTTTTAACTAAGTTCATTGCTATGAACTTAGTTGAAGAATGGTGTGGCATATTGGGCTATATTAATTGCTATATTTAGCTGGTGTAGGAACACTGTCTCACAAGATACAGTTTGCTAAAAACTAGTTTGTGAGGTAGGGGCCCTGTTTTTATATTGTGAAATTGTATAGCCTACCAATTCCAATGTTTGTTAACTACTTCTTTGTGTACTTTTATTTATATGTGTGACTGTTAAGAAAATAAACATTATTATTATTAAAAAAAAAAAAGAAAAAAAATTACTTGACAAGTAGTTTTTAAAGAATTATTTTATCTGTATTTTATGATTTATTTTATAATCTATTTATAATCGATAAAGTGTATACATAATTGTGTTATATAGCTGTATATAAACATATTATTATTAATTATCATATGATTATCATATGATTCATTATCTGCAGCTGAACATTTTACAATTAGGTTTGCTAGACACATTTTGTATAAATGTAAACAAACACGAGTATGTACATATTTGCGTAGATTGTAGGCAGAAGCATGAAATCGGATCCCTAACCCATCCACCCGGTTTGCCGCAGGCGGATCGTTAGCGTCTAACTCATTTTTACACCACGTTGAAGGTCAAATCGAATAAGCGAAGGTGCTATGCTGCATTTTGTTAGGCTTGGTACAAGATACGTCGTGAGATGTGAATGTAGGGCATGGTCAGCCATGTCCAGCGCAATCACTATCTTGTATCACCTTCAACTTGTGTGATTCTATTCAAGACAAATTGTGTTCTAATGAGCTAATAACATTTTTAATTGAAAGTATCAAATTATTTGGATTTGAAAAATATAGTGAGAATGTAACGTCACTCTAAAGCGTCGAAAACACACGACTTTGGTTGGTTTAGCTTGTCTTCCATATGAAACACTTTATATAGCATTACATTCACTCTTAATAACGTCAACAATTAAGTTAAATCAGTGTCGTTATATAGAGTTTATACTGTAGTTATGAAAATGACTAGTAAGTAAATGCGGGGGCTAGTACTTTTTGTATGAATATACTTTTTTTTTTACCGGCGGTATGCCTTTATTAACAAAATACTGCGAACTATATACATCACTACAGCTACTACAATAAAAGCATTTAGATCCCTATAAGCCATTGCAGACTCATAGGCAGTCCAAATGCTTTAGCACACTACCAGTTGGCAGCGTTAATATACTAAAATATGTCCACTGTTAATACGATACGATACGAAAACTCTTTATTGACACCAGATTAACAAAGGAAACAATACAATGAGTAGTTAACTTAAGTAGGTCCAATGGGCGGTCTTATCGCTTACAGCGATCTCTTCCAGACAACCTTAGGATGGAAAGAAGTAAATCTCAAAAATATGGACGGTGGTGTTTTAACAATAAAATCACAAAATTGTATATTACCATAAAAGTAAATAGCTTACTGCATTGATATACATACATAATGTAATATAAAGTTAATAGATATACTATGAATTACACATATAAAGTAAAATATAGAAATATATATATACAATATATAAATACATATACCCATATAATATAAATACAAATAAATATATATATATATATATATATATATATATATACGAAATTATTTGTTTGTAAGGATATATCGACATTAGTGAACAGGATCTAATAAATAAAAGTTTTTAACTTTGGTTTTAAAATCGTTGAGAGTTAGAGCACATCTGATAGTGACTGGGAGAGCGTTCCAGAGGCGAACGGCCTGTACAGTAAAAGAAAGGTCGTAGAAAATAGTTTTATGCACTGGCGTATTAAGGGAAAGGTTTTCTGAAGACCTAAGGGACAGAGAATGGGAAGAGTGTAAAAATTGGAATTGTGACTTGAGGTACTGGGGCGAGAATGGGTTAAATAGTATACTATAGAGAAGTGAGAGAATATGGGAATCCCGGCGACGACGAATAGGAAGCCACATGAGTTTGGAGCGAAATTGAGAAACATGGTCGTATTTTCGGAGACCGAAAATAAATCTAATGCAAAAATTTTGGAGTCGTTCGAGTTTGTTTAGCTGCTCTTGAGTGAGATCAGGGTAGCAAGCGTCGGCATAGTCTAGAATTGGATGTAAAAGGGATTGTGCAAGCGCAACCTTGGTGCTGGTAGGTAAGAAGTTTCGTAATCTGTTGAGTGAAGCTGCAGATGCGAATAACTTTCTGCTTACAGACTGCAGCTGTGGATCCCAGGATAGACTGCTGTCAAAAATTACCCCGAGATTTTTCACCTCTTTGCTGTATGGTAAAGTAACACCATCAAAAATAACCTTAGGTAGTGTGGAAAAATCTAATAAAGAAACCATCCTAGAGCTGCCTATAATAATCGTCTGGGTCTTGGTTGCATTAATAGTGAGTCCATACGATTTGCTCCAGTGTGAGATTCGAGCCAAGTCTCTGTTTGTTGCGTTTATAGCCTCAAATAAGCGATCACGTGTAGCTTGAGTATATATTTGGAGATCGTCTGCATAGAGATGGTAGGACGAAGTAAGAAAGTGTGATATGGAATTTATAAAAGTAGAAAATAGTAGAGGAGAAAGAACGCCACCCTGTGGTACGCCAACATCTGTATCACGCCAGGAAGAAAAGGAATCTTCAATGCGGACACGCTGTCGACGCCCATGCAGATAACTGCGAAACCAGTCAATCGCTGTTGGAGATATGTTAAGAGAGCAGAGTAATGATAAGAGAATTTCAAAGTCGACGCAATTGAACGCATTACTGAAATCTAGCAGGGTGAGCACTGTCAACTGGCTATTTTCCATACCCATCCTAATGTCATCAGTAATCTTGACAAGTGCGGTTACAGTGCTATGACCTGAGCGAAAACCAGATTGAAGAGGATTTAGTAGTTTATTTTGAATCAGAAAGGAGCTAAGTTGGTTATAGATTAGGCGTTCGAGTACTTTAGAGAGAAAGGGAAGAATTGAGATAGGTCTGTAGTCCGAGAAAGTTTTTGGGTTTGTCTTTTTGGGCAAGGGAATTATATAAGCTTCCTTCCAGCAAGCAGGTACAACACCCTTCGAAACAGAACTGTTCAATATGTGACTTAAAATGGGAAGGATTTCATCCAATATTGGAACAATCATGTTTCGACTGATGTCATCCCCACCTACCGCGTTTGAAGAGATGGAGAGAATGCTCTTTTTAACATCACAAGCAGCGAATTCACTTATGACGAAAGGAGAATAATCAGGTGCTGGTAATGAAGAAAGATAGTTGATTGTCGCAGACTTGTCATTCGCATCAATAACGGCTGACGAAGAAAATTGTTGGTTGAGAGCATTAACGTCAAGGTTGTGTGGAGTAGATTCATGGCGTGATTTACCAACACCCAAAGACCGTAAGAATCGCCAGACTTTAGCTGGATCTTCATTTTGTACTGATTCATGGATATGGCGGCGTTGTGCATCCCTACATTCTCTATTACAGCGATTCCTTGCGATATTATACTTTTCCTTATTTTGGTCGTTGGGTCGACATTTGTAATTAGTCTTAGCTACAATTTTTTTATGCATTAGACCCCTTAAATTTGCTGTCAACCATGGAGCTGGATGATGTTTGATTTTAATAGAGCGCAATGGGGCATGGACATCATATAGCTGAATGAGTTTGGAATTGAATTGAGCTATTTTATCATCCATGTCATCAGTTTCCATAACTTGCGTCCAATCGATTCCACGAGCATCACTGCAGAGACTTTCTATGCTCATGGCACCAAAGCTACGTTGCAAAATAATTTTGGGCTTGGCTCTGGGTGGGCGTATTTTATATGACACAAATACTAGATCGTGATAGGAGAAAGCATCAGCGGAACATTGGCCATGCTTAGCAACATGCTGAGATGATGACACCAATATAAGGTCTAGAAGAGAGGGAGCACAGTTTGGGAATTTGTGAGTAGCAGATAAGGGTAATATATGCATGTTGCTAGAGTTAACAATGGATTTTAATTTGGATGAACGGGAGTCATTTCCCAGAAGGCAAGTGTTAAAGTCTCCCATGATTATGGTATGGGAATAGGATGGAGTGAGATTTTCTAGAATCTTTTCGAAAGATACAAAATAGTTGTTATCTTTAGAATAGCTATAGTAGCCTCCAAGAAGAATTTTGGTATGTGAAATTATGACTTCTATGAAAAGATGTTCACCAGCATCCTTTGGTGGAGGCTGTGGCGACAAACATATAATATTATAAGGAAAATGAGCTCGTAAGTATATGGCCACACCGCCACCGCGGCTGCTGGTTCTGTCGTTACGAATGATAATGAAGCCAGGAAGAGAATACGATGTAGAAGGAAGACAAGGTTTTAACCAGGTTTCGGAGACTACTATAGCATGGATATTAGTATTATCAAAAGATGTCAACATATCTGTATAGTGTGCCGGGATACTTTGTGCGTTTATATGTATGACATTAAAATTCTTAGGTACATCAGAAAACTGACTCATAAGAGTATCACTTAACGTAGGAATGCTTATACAACTTTCATCATCACTATTTGAGCTATTATTTGATGAGCATGAGAAAAAGTGTTCACTATCACAACTGTCGTTATTTGACATGTTAATATAAATAAACGTAAATAATTATTATAATACAATATATAGATATAATAAAATAATATATAATGTATATGCCACTAAAATCCTAAAAAAGTGGCAACTACAAATGCAAATGTGCTACTTCATCTGCCGACTGAATCATGGAAGAGAGCGCTGGTTGTTGTAATACATTTAAATTTTAATTATATATTTAAATGTATTACAATTATATTAAAACAACTTATGTGAATATATACAAACAACCGTAATGCAATGATAAATTTAGATTAAAAACATGGCAACCTGACATCTTTGTTATTTCTAAGTGTGACTAACTTTTCGCAATAAAATAAACAAAAATAAAACAGTTTTCGTGTAAAAAGTTACAAATCATACGAATCCAATTCAGAACCAAAGACAATATGATGACATTGACACGTAAAATATGACAGTTACAATCTGTGATCCATGTCTGTCATGTTTTTGTTTTGCTTGACAATTCAATCAAACTAAAATATTACTTGCTCAGTGAATCAAACAAATCTAAATTTAAATATTACTTGCTCATCAGTGCGTACATATTACGAACCATTATTTTAGAAAGCACACTATTAATTGAAGGTACCTGCTACAAACGAGTTGCTAATGAATGATAATAATAGAAAGAGAATGAAAGTACATGGGAATTTGTCATCGTGAAGTGAACAGTTAGGTACATTGCACATCCATTCATTATTTTCGGGATGACGCAGATGCAGCTCGCCTGGGTTTGTTTGTGACAACGGCTTCTTTGACTGTAGCGGATGAAGGTGGCTTAAGTAAGCCTGCTGGTGTAATTTTATGGAGCTCACTTACACTACTTATGCGGTGACGCGCTCCATCGGGCCCAATAATATGAATGAAACCATCCCTCGTCCAGCACTTTTTGACACCGAAGCGCTGTCTCGCCTCCATAAAAACTATATGCCGTTGTTTAGTCAAAAACTCTGAGAGTGTGATATCAGTACCCTTCAAAGAAGTTTTGGAATACCAGATCTTATTTCTTACATCGAAATCTCTAAATTTGACCAAGATTGGCCTAGGCTTGTCAGCAACGACACGGCCCATCCTGTGACAGCGGCTTATGGAACTTACTGTGAAATTGGAGATCTTTAGCATTCCTGTGACAGTTCGCACAATGAGAGCTCCTGTATCTTCCTGCTTTTCTTCGGGCACATTATGAACAAGAAGAATCTTTCTGCGGCTATACATCTCCTGATTATCAACAGTTTGAGCTAACATACCCATCTGTTGTTGGATACTTCTTAGGATTTGCGCAGTGAATGTCTTAAAAGCTGCAAAGTCAGCTGCCAGGCTGCTGACTGTGTTTGATGCAGGAGGTGTCCTTTGGAGCTCACTCTCAAACTGATCCATGCGACTGCTGAGGGCCTGCATTAGTTCCAGGAACGACTCTTGCTGTGCACTATCCATTTTGAGGTTAGACTTGTGCTTCAAGTTATATAAAATTTCAATAGTGATTCCCAGTGCTTCAATGGATTATAGATATATGGCAGGTGAAGTTTGCACACTAGCTTGCAATAGTTAACACATAAAAAGTGTTGATAAATGCTTTAAATAATTATAAATAGTGAAAAAGTGATAGAGCAATTTTACTTAGATGTTATTCACCTACCCGCCCAAGGGGAAAAACATGAGATAGACACTGTTATGGCCGATTCGCGACATGGACGAACTGCATCTGTGACTTGGACGAATGGCTGTATGGTTTAACAGCGATATGGACGGATAACATATTGGGGGAACAGCTGACAAGTCGTAATATGAGGCAGCTAGCGCAAGAGTTGCCTATCTTTTCGGCAAGGAAAAGATAGGCAACTCCAATTGCTGACTATCGTTGCTGAATATCGGGTAACCAATTTGTTGTTATTAAAAAACTACTTAAACTATCAGTGATGAAGTGGTTCAGGATTAATATCTAATCTAGAATTAGAAAGATACCATAATTCGGTGAAATTTACGACAACAGTTTACAGCTTCACACGGGTACGAGTACAAAAATAAAAAAAACATTAATTTTAACACACACACACACACACACATCCTTCTTTTGCCGGCCCTCCTAGAGAATGCTCTATTACTAATACGTTACTTGCAACCATTAAATTACTGAAACAAAGAGATAAATAATGATAAAGAGCTCTGTAGGAACCTGTTTTGTGCATAATGTGTTGCAGCACTCTTCCCACAACTACGTAAGTAGTGGAATGCTGCTTATTCAGCGCAGTCATTCTCTTACACGTCTTCTACGCCATTCGACATGTGAACTAAAATAACATAGTAAGTTTAAGACTTTCGCGACTTGAACACATATTTATAAGTAATTTGTAAGTCAGGTCACCCAAGGATATTATTCCTCTTCAGGCACCTGGTGTATACAGGGTAGATTGCAGCTGCGGTAGTTCATATATTGGACAAACCCATCGAACTATAAGTGAACGGGTCAAAGAACATATCGCAGCTGTGAAAAATCGCCAGGTGGAGAAGTCTGTTATAGCAGAACATCTGCTAGAGTCAGGACCTGACCACTGGATTGAGCTCCACGACCCGAAAGTCCTCTCAACGGAACGTCACTACACCACTCCTGACTAGTACGAGAAGCTATTGAGATAAGGAAATATCGTAATTTCAATAGAGAGGATGGGTTTAAGTTAGATGCATCCTGGAATCCAGTGATAAGGAAATGCACCAAACGCGTTTTACCTTCCTTAAGACCTGTGGATGTTGTCAGTGTTGTGTGTCGAGACGCCTTTGAAGACGTTGACACCCGCCTCTTCAGTCCGCTCGTGACCACGACCAATGCAACTTGGTCGAAACGTCGAGGTAAATAAATACATTTATAAATGTTTTTATCGCGATTAAGTCCCGTTAAATACTTATAAATATAAAATAACATAATCGTACATATCCCCGAAGTGGCTGGTAGAGACTCATTGTATAAATTCAGGGAATTATAATCGAAACTATGATCGAATGTTATTTCTAAGACACGCCCGACTGAATGTAAGCGTCACGCCTGTCCATTAAAGTTCCAATGTCACTCTTCTCGTTCTGCTCAGCGCACTGCACTCGTCATTCCGAGACGTTATTCTTTTTGTCTCATTCGCCAGAAATTTCTCTTGCTACAGTACCCTTTTCACGTCGTAACATTTTATTGTTTACACACTACTGTTTCAGGGCAAAATATCTCACAATGTGGTGGTACTCCCTAAGATGACCTCTTGCTAAAGAAACTACAACCTGGTAAAAGTTACCGTAAAGTATGTATATTTTTCTCTCGTAGCTGCTTAGTAAAAAAAGTTTTGCATGTCAATGAATGAAGGACTGATAACATCACTTCAGGCAATCAAGTCTTTTAAAAAGAGTTGCTAAAAACATCTCTGCAAATCTTAGTTTTGAGACTTCTATGAAACCAACCACTGGAGGCAACTAATCATCAACCGAAGACGTCCACTGTTGAACAAATGCCTCCCCCATAGAGCGCCACAAAGAACGGCTATTAGCACCACAAATAAAAAACCTAAATAAGAACAAACATATCATAAAAACAATTATTAATTAAAAAAAACTTATTACATAGTAACCCGTGGGGCGCCAGGCTAGAATGTTACCCCCCATAGCTACCTGTGGGTGTCGTAAGAAGCGACTAAATTTAAAATACCGGAACGTAGGCAGTAGTGCCTTCTGAGGAACAAGTATCTTAACCTGCGATTCCCAAGACGCCTGCCAAGCATTCATGGGGCAGGCTGTTATCAGCAGTGGACAATCCGGCTGTTACAATATTACACAGTAGACGTATTTCAACAATAAAAATATTTATATAATCCATTTAACTTGATAATCTCGACCATATATAAAATTATAACTAATTATTGCACATTTATTGTATTATTTATTTTAATTTGAAAAGTGATGGAATATGCACCTTTTCAATAAATGTTTTTTTTTCGTATGCCTTTCATATATCATGATTTTTTTTTTCATATATAATCATTTAACAATGATTTTAGTCGGACATCAAAATCGATGAAATGTTTACAAAATAATATTAATTAATATTCCTCCTCTCTCCTAATTATGTGCCCAATAGGGTATGTAATGATCTCATATATACTTATTTTGATCTTCTTTGTCTACACTACATAAAACTATAAAGTATTGAGTACTTAGGTAGGTGTCTACATTTTTTTTATTGTGACGGAACAAGCCCGAGGCCCACCTGATGTTAATTGGACTAACCTCTGCCTATAACAGACATTTCGTCATCGACGAATTGGACTGTGCCCATCACACTCAGACGTACACTTGTAAGGTCTCATGTGCCTGTAATTGTGAAATAATATATACATATTGTACTCACAGTGCCTAAGGGATACCTTAGGAATGTAAACCCAAAGGGCATCATCAGTACCTGTACCTACATAACATTTGTATTAGACACTGCTTTCAAAACTTGAATAGGTAGAGTCTGGCCAACGAAAGCTGTCCACGTATTATTTTCAGAAGTTTTGATATGGCAATAATTAAAGACTGTCAAAATTGACACTTTGACGTTTCGTACTTGAGTCATTTTCTGTTTACGTTGGTGCATCATATTTTCATTGATTTTGTTTAAAATAATGCCGAGAACAATTAAAAGTTCGACGAGGAAGCTTCTATTTACTATAATTGACAAATATAAAGACATAAAAAGTGATTTAATTCAGAAATCTGCAGAGAAAATACTACGACTGGATTCAATCCTTTCACTTTCAGGTTAGTTTATTGAATTTCTAATGAAACATTTTGATACTTTTAGACTATTTAAGACAAATCGCAATATTTTTCATGGTGTATCTACTTTTCAGGAAGTATTAACAACGAGGAGACAAAACTTAAAATTGTGGAATTAGTAAAGAAATTGAAAACTCTCGAAAAAAATGAAATGGCGACTTCTGAAACACATTATTTAGAAAAGATATCTTCAATGACAGGTATTACTTTAGAAATTATAGATTTTAACAGTTACTTCGAAGAGTTATATAAATTTATGACAATGTATGGATGGCTAAATTAAATAATATAATATTATGGTTTTGTAATAATGTCTTTGTATATTATTATGGTTTTTGACTTTAATGACTGATAATTAATAATATACTGTTACATACATAATTTATTGTATTTGTTATCTTCAGATGTCAGTGTGAAGACTCTAAGAAGAATTAAAATTGAAGGGTCTAAAAATCAAGGACAGTGGAATACTCCGGGAAAAAATCGTCCACATTCAGCAACAGTTTCCAATTTGGATAATTTTGATATTTCAGCTATAAGTGACAAAATAAACGAATTTTATGGAGTTAGAAAACAAGTCCCAACACTGAGAAGCCTGCACAATGAGCTGAGGGAAGCAATTGAATTTAAGGGATGCCGTGAAACCCTTAGAAAATTTTTACACAAGACCGGGTTTGAGTTTCAAAACACTAAAAATGAACGGGCTTTACTTACAGAAAAATATGAAATTGCGGCATGGAGACATAGATTCTTGAGGACTAGCTGACTACCATGATGATATGAATGCTACCAACTTTATGAAATGGTTTGAGGAAATGTTGATACCTAATCTCACTAAACCTAGTGTAATCGTGATGGACAATTCAAGTTACCATGTGAAACAAGTAAACAAACCCCCTACTATGTCTGATTCTAAAGCTAATCTCCGAATATGGCTTCAAGAAAATAATATTCATTTTGAAGAATGTCACACCAAAGCTGAATTAATGTGTTTGGTGAAAGATAATAAACCTGCCGTTGTTTACGAAGCAGAAGTGCTTCTAATAAAACACAGTCATATCCACAATCACGAAATTTTGTTGCTGCCACCGTATCATTGCGACCTCAATGCTATTGAGCTTGTATGGAGTCAAGCGAAGAGAAAAGTAGCAAGCAAAAATATAGGAATACCAGGGTCTGAAATGCAAAATTTAATAAAAGAATGTTTTCTATCCATAACTGCTGATGACTGGAAGAAGTACACTGATCATGTACTAAATGTGGAAAATCAGTACAAATTAAGGGACCGTATTACTGAAAACGAACTTGAACCATTCATAATACATGTTGGGGACAGTAGCAGTAGCAGCGAAGAAAGCAATGAAGCTGATTCAATATCAGGTGTAGAGTTTTTGGAATCCGATTTTAACTATGACTCATAGCTCCTATATTTGTACGGCTCCTCGGGGTCCTCGACTGTACATAAATAATGGATTATTTGAAAATACAGACAGAATTAAATGTAATCTTTTATTTGATATTCTTCATAATACATTCGAAAATTTCAACAACAGTTGCTAACAAAACAAAATTTTTACAACTCGAAAAAAATTTACTTGCTGAAAAATAAATAGTATCAACTCCGTTTATGCAGTGTATAGCCAGGGTTAACAGCTCTTGATTTTTTAAAATTCCCGCCTTGTTTCTTTGACAGCTTTCGTTGGCCAGACTCTAAGTAGATTACTTTATACAACTATACATTTTCAACAAAAATAAACCGACTTCAAATAGGAAATATTCGAAAACAAAAAATGCATAAAACATAAATAAATCAAACCGTTGTATACAGTTTTTCGTGTTAATTTTACGTTGGCAAGTGAAAATGAGAACATTGTTAAAGTATTTTAATATTTTTATGTTTGCAATAACGCATGCTCTGCGGATTAAATTACAATCCCAATACGATGGTTAAAGAACGATAGGAAAAATTTGAGTTGTGACTCATTGTCATGTTAACTCAATTGGTCAGAGCATACCCCGGCTTAAGGGGTGGATGGAAGCTGGTTCGAAACCCGCACATAACTTAAAACGTTTCCTCGTACATTTTTAATTTTGTAATCATTAATGAAGTCGAAGCCGATTATTTTATTTACTACGCATTAATAAGGATACCTCAAATATTACTCGGCTCGAATATAAAAAAAATCGACCAAGACCAAGTGCGAGTCGGATTCGCGCACCGAGGGTTCCATACAACCTGTAGGTACCTATATAAGTAAAAGTTACATATATTTTTATTGCTAATGAAATCCATAACATTTTAAAATTATTCAGAATATTTTTATTATATGATGTAACAAAAAAATTATGTTTCCTTTATCTGTGCTATAAGACGTTGCTTCCTACCAAATTTCAAGATTCTGAGTTCACGTGAAGTACCCTGTAGGTTTTGATTCCATTGCGAGTGTCGTAAATTTGCGGCAGAAACGGCTGTATCTTTTGATTGTTTTGACTTAGAAATTTGATTTTTCACAGCTCCAAGGGACAGTAGACCTGAGTATTTGATATGAATTTCAGCTTGATACTCCATGCGTTCCTGGGAAATTGGGTCTTGACAGACAGACAGACGGACAACAAAGTGATCCTATAAGGGTTCCGGTTTTTCCTCTTGAGGTACGGAACCCTAAAAAGATCATCAAATCGGTACACACTGTAAAAAAAATGAGGTAAAACACAAAAAAACAGTCGAATTGAACCTCCTCCTTTTTATGCAGTCGTTTAAAAATATTTAAATTATTGTGGAACTACTTCCTTTCCATAACGGTCGCGTCGGTCCATGTACAGAGGTTAAGAAAACGCGAGTCAAGCGCGAGTCGGACTCGCATATCAGTCAGAGGAATATCACTTATATCTGACAACAAAGCATAGACATATCCACATGTCCTTGTGTACAAAAAGAAGATCTTTTGTTGCTAGGAGTCCTTGTAACTATTCCTCACTAGTTTTACAATACAACAGTCGGACAGGACGAGATTACACGTTAAATTGCAAAAGCGGAACAATGGTCGCACTCGCATATTCAGCAAGACGACGACGCAGCACATTTCGCGAGGAAGCCCGCCAGCCGTACGCTGTCCGAAAAAAAAAATGTGGGACGTAGGGCGGGCGCGAGAGGTCGACGACCTCGCAGGGCGGGAGCAGTCCGTCTACAGCCTTCACTACCTACTAACTATCACTCAATCTGTGCTACACCAAGCTTCAGCACCTACCCGCTTCCATACATTATTTAACGCGATCCACGGAACTAACGATGTATTCGCCATCATATCAACAATAGAGATAAAATAAACTGCCTACAAACAACGCACTGCCAAAAGGGTGTTCCGTCCCCTACGTAAACAACATAAATAAACGGAATTTTACTTTTAAGGAGACGGAAACACGCTTCAGCCGGTGTGAGCAAATCATAAATCTATCTCGGGCCTGTTGAGACTTGAGACTTCTTGCAGTCAATGTCATATATTATTCTGGATATGAATCATGGGTCGGCTGAAGTAACTAAGCGGAATCGCTCACCGAGGGCTCCGTATCAATATTAATATATTAGTTGTATGTGCATGGTTACTAAAAATCTTTATTTTCTCATTCTACTTGATTCTTAGCTTGTATAGCGCTGTTAATATTTGTCGAATGTCGGGCCAGATAAAATATGCATTATCTAAATCTTGTGATTTCATAAATTATGTTCACTGAAACACGTCTCAGTATATCCTAAAGCAAACCCATTTCATTCGGCTTAAGGTACTGAACCTTCCTTGCTTGTTTTGTTTGTAAAATCAAATCCTTATTTTTATGACGTTTGTATAAAAAAATATCAAAGGATGATGCAATGCATTAGATGCAAATAAGTCAAATATTTGAAAAAAATATGCTCAATAACATTTAAATTACAAAAGCCTATGTAATGTGTACATGTTTATAAATGACTATAATTGGTGTGTCAAAATTTCAATGACAATGTCTCATTGGTCATTAAAATTTTAATAAAAAGAATTTTTTTTTTAAATATCTGCCATGTTCATAATTGGATTTGTTACATTTTTATTCTAAGTATAGATAATTGATTTTTAATGGCCAATGACAACGATTGATTATATAATTTGAATTGTGTATTATATGACTTGAAAAAATTGTTGCAATAAATGATTTTGATTTGATGATTGATTAATTTAATTTTATTTCATTAGTGTATTTTATTGACATTGATTATTATAATGATTAACCAAATGCAAAATTTAATATAAAATTTAGAATATTTATATACCTTAATACCTTATAGCGTCCGTCGTGCATGTACAGTAGCTTCGCGTAAGTGTCAATAATTGGTTCCAGCTTCGATTGAAGCAGTGATGGCTCAGTGGCATTAGCTATGGACTGCCGTGAAGCAGGTCCATGGTTCGCCAAACACTTACGGTGTGTTCCGCTTGCTTGAAAGCCAGTAAAATTTCAGGCACATGAGAAGAACAACTACGTCTTAGTGTGACGGGCACAGTGGAATTCGTCGTTGACGAAATGCATCTGTTATAGGCAGAGGTTACTCCACTTAACATCAGGTGGGCCTCGGGTTTGTTCCGTCACAATAACATAAAAAAATGGGCCAGACTAAATCCTATCTGTATGAACAGATGCGGCGACATCCGATTAAAATACGGATCCAACACCATCAATAGGTGCGTGCTCTTAGTTTATTATTAGCCCATATTCATATCAATCCTTTGAATTTGATCGATTCCTGTACAAAAAGAAAACTGAAAGCTCTCAGGTGAAAACTAGTTTAAAGTGTTACCAGTTCCAAGAATATCCCGATAGTGTGCGATAGCTGCTAACCTGACCAAGTGACGTTCATTATTCATTCTTTACACAAGGACTGCGATTCTCTCTTGAATAATACATAGTTTTCCACGACGAATTCATGAGCGCCTATTTTTTATTTTATTTTATAAGGAGGTAATTTAAGTAATATCAACTCATTTTGTGGGATGATGGCCAATGGAAGGGATGATTTCATAAAGGAGAGGCGAATGAAGGAGTCTCATTTACGAGGTATTCAGGAGATAACGAGCGAGGGTGTGATACCTAGCGAGTTCAAAGTTACTGTGTCTGTCTTATGGGTATGAGAGTGAAGTACATATACTTACATAATATGTACTTTTGCGCGGGAAATGGTGGAAATGTAACATCATAGAATAGGTCCCTATGACTTGTGGCGAGCACACAAATTAGATAACGATGTCTCTTTGGTGAAAGTAAATACGGTTGCAGATAAAGAAGATTAAAAGGAACGTATAGAAGACAGTCTAATGAAAAGTTGTACTTATTGAGCAACGAATCGAGGGAATGTATTGAATTAAACATGCTAGAAGTCAGTAGCATGAGTAGAATTAACAATAATGTATTGTATCTATGTCGATCATGTTTTTTAGATTATTGATAAGTAGGTAAATTATAAGAGGTTAATTTTTTTGTAAAATTTGAAATGATTACGCCTATTGTTTTATTTATTTATAGCTGAGGCTAACCTTTGACAACTATCTCACCTGATAGTAAGTGATGATGTGGTCGAAGATGTTGTTCAGGCTAACCTAGAATTACTCTTTCAAGAACACTTAAAAAATATAAAAATATATCTTGAGTGACAATTCCGCTTAAGATTCTCGATCGTGTGCTCGAAGAGTCAAGACCTCCTGAGGATGCTTCGTGTAGAATCGAAACGCGTCGAAAATTCTTCCGGTTTGGCTGCGTGGCGTTTGTGACGTCACCTCGGCTTAGCAGGAAAATTAAGCGGAATTGTCACTAGATATATTTTTATATTTTTTAAGTGTTTTATTAAAATATTAATTTGATGTTTTCTTAAAATATTTTAAAAGTGTTTTTAGTATTAAAAATGGATTTCCGCAAAGTAACGCCTGAATCTATTCATTAAATTTGAATCATTTTCATCTAAATTCTTTGTTTTAATTTGTTTTAGAAAACAAAGTTCTTGTGAAAAAAAATTGTTTGGATTTGGTTGGTGACTCTAGTTTGAAATTATATTCATAAGCTAACATTTAGTTAATACAAATATTCATTAAAGGCCTAAACGGTTATGTAAAGGTGTACGTGCACCTCGAAATTTCAACGAAGTAAATACCAATGAACTATGCTCAGACTCAAAATATGGTTCACAACACAATTTCCAAGAGCACAGTTAAACGTCCTCCCATTTCACCGCGTAGTGACCAGCCTTGATGAAAATCAGTTTAGCAGTACCGCTTCAACCGTGAAGCGAGAGCTCGCGGCACACCGAGAGACGCCAAGAGCCTGTCTTGTGCTCTCTGCACTTAGCTTTTAACTTGTAATATTCCTTTTCATTCGCTTTTAACTTGTATAATTTCTGTTCATTCTTAATGAGAAATTACAAAGCTACAATGTCTAGCTACGTAACACTCACTAGAAATTTTACGATATTAATATAGACGTCAGGGGCTGAATTTTGTCAGTGTGAATCACGGTGTAATTCATCACATAATTATGTTGACTATATTTAGAATGTATTGGTTATTTACAACAAAAACCAATTCATTACAATTTGGTCGTTGAATAATAAGGTGTTAGTTTTTTTACAGGTTAGCCTTTGACCAATATCTAACCAGTTGGTACAAGATGACATAGCCATATGAATAAAAACTTACTTTTATATTCATTTGTCCCGTACGAGGATGGTAAACTTGCTTTCTAAGACAGCTATTCGAACAAAAAGTTAAGTTATTGGAGACAGAAACAACTACTACTACTAGACAGCGAATTTACACTACCGTGGTAAGGTAACTAGCCAGGGGTTCGTACTAAAATGCCTTGGGAAAATATCTCATTTTATGCTGGAACGTAGGAGAATATACTGCCCATATTGAATCGCATAATTTTAAGTATTTAACGGGACAATATATTATTTACCTCGAAGTTTCTCTTATTTTGTGATTAATTTGCAAATTTCTTAAGTTTATGATTGCTTACATTACGGCGATCACTTACCACGAGATGAGCCGTCTACTTATTGAACGTACTATCCAACAAAAAAAAAGAAATTTAATTACATACTCGGTACAAATAACTTTACTAAGAACGAATCTCTATAGTTTAGATAAACCTCAGGATAGAACTCTAGACACTGGATGTAGAAATTGTATTGACGATTTATTCAGTAGGTAAGTCTAATCTGATGGTCTTTATCAGAGGCTACATCAGCGGCGTTGACTGCAGCAAGCTCAACAGACCTTGCCATGATCTAACCCCCTTTTTTTTTTTTTTTTTTTTGACGCTGGGAAAAATGCATTACGCATGCCCCCCCATCGGGGGATGGAGGGGGGATGTGGGACTCCCCGGTAGACGACCGGTATACCCACTAAACAACCCAGCGACATTCCAGCATCGTTTGTGTGGAGGAGGACTGGGAGACCGGCAGAGCCTTTGCGTCCGGTCCTCCTTCTACGACCGCCCGCTTTTACAGCGGGGCCTACACGCCCCTCCCAGCAGGAGGGGCCCGGGAATGACCAGGAATGCTTGGCCATTCCCGCCCGACAGAAGTGGTGAGTATGTGCAATGCGAGAGAAGACGCCCCCGCGCCTGTCTCTCGCTACTCACCACCGGGAGGGGGAAGGCGATTATTCAATAGCCTTCTCCCACCCCTTCGACGTCTTCGCAGTGGCGCAGCAAGGGGGTCTTCTTCCCTCGCACGCTCTGCCGCCTCCTTTTGCGAAATCACTTCTTCGCAAAAGGAGGCTACCGCTGCCCAGGCCGCGTCGCCCCCCAGCATGGCTTTCACCACGCTGGGAAGCGAGAGGTCCGGCCCGACTGCTGTGACTAAGTGTAGACGCAGGTCGGACCACAAGGGGTGTGCTGCGCTGTGTCCACCGCGGTGCCACAGTCGTGACACACCGCTGTCTCCTCCCTTCCGATCCGGTGCAGGTATGAGCCGAAGCATCCATGCCCGGATAACACCTGCACTAGACGGAAAGAGAGGAACCCATGAGGCCGCCCTAGCCAGTCCTGCAGTACTGGGCCGAGAGCATCTAAAGTGCGGCGGCCAAAAGCGGTGGCGGCGAGGTCCTCCGTCCAATGATGGACGACAGCTTCCCTCGCCTCACGCCGGACGGCCTCTCGCTCCTCCAGGGTGGGGTGTTCCCCACGGACTTTGCGCCCCGCCGTCCACTCGTACACTCTGGCGAGCACTCCCGCCTCAAGCTCCCAAGGAGGGGTGCTGGCCAGAGCGCACGCCGCCGCGAATCCCACCGATCTATAGGCCCTCGCCACCCGCAGTGCAATGGCCCTTTGGGGCCTGCGGAGTGCCGTGGCGTTCTCCCTCCTTCGAAGGGAGTCAGCCCATATAGGGGCCCCGTAAAGGGCCACGCTCTTCAGGATGCCGGCGTACAAGCGCCGGCATCGTGCCCTGGGCACTCCCATATTTGGGAGGAGCCACGAAAGGGCGCCCGCAACTTTCAGCAGGCGCGTCGACAGCCCGCTGAAGTGCGGGCCGAAGCGCCACCTGCTGTCGAGGACTAGGCCCAGATATTTCATCTGGGCCTTCACTTCAATCCTGACGCCCTCCACAACAATGTGGGCGTCAGGGGGAATTCGCTGCCGAGGTCCGTGGAAAAATACGGCCTCGGTCTTGTGCAGCGCCACCTTGAGACCCAGGCGGCGGATCCTTCCCGCAACTAGGGATCCGCCGGCCGAAGCCAGATGATCTAACCCCTAGAATTCCTAGATCGAAAATCTCAACTTACTTCCACAATTAATAAATATATGTATTTCAAGTTGAATAAATATATGTATTAAAGACAAATATTTTAATGTATTTTTGCTGTCTTTCGGTAAGCTAGTTTGGAGTTCGTCCACGGAAGTATACTGTTACCATACGTATTTTGTAGAAATAGGTAATGTTCACATTACAATGTTCCGATTTGGCACATGAGAATTAACATCTTTACATCTCAGGGTGATGGGCGCAGTGCAGTTTGCCACTTGTGACGAACTGCATCTGTTATAGGCAGAGGTTACCGCTTAACAACAGGTGGGCCTCGTGCTTGTTCCATCACTATTGCATAAAAAAATTAACATTCTTTATAGAATAGAGAACAGAATGACGTTGGTTGAATCAGTCTTGAAGTCGATATAATTAATTAATGGAGTTGTCTCCCATTAAGCACTTATGAATGTGAATTACTAACTTATTAATCAATTATATCTTAAGGAATACGGTAATAAATATCTAAAACAACATTATGTATAAGGCCAACCAAATAATTTAATACAGGTACCGCTTTAAACAAGACCAGAACGAGGATTTTCTGTAATTAAATACTTTAGCTTTTAGACCCTTCACAATGACTGCCGCCATTTTGCCTCCTCCAGTTTTTTTACTCCCTTGGAAAGAATAAAGCAAAGTAATGGACAACATAATTAATGTTCATGAGAACAACTTGCGAAGAAAATTGAAATTAATATGCCATTAATCCGTCATTACTTTTTACTTGTGATTTACGACAAAATATTAAATGATTACCTATTTGAAAACGGGCATTGATAATGTCGAAGCAGCCCAAAATGGGCTAACATGGAATGGGCAGGAATTGTTAAGTATTTAATTGATATAATTGGCCTTTCGGACCGACATTAAGGGAATTCAGCCGACCCTACAGCCCCGGATCGGACTTTTTACAGAATTAGACCTATATTTTCGTTTTCCTTAAAAAAAACTCTTTTTACTCGTGCTTTTCCATCGGTCCCTTTCAGAGCCGTTAATTATTCAACAAGCCAAGATCCTTTTTTAGATTTTTGGGTGTTGAAAGTACATATATTATACATGTCTCTAAGTGGAGTATCACATAATTTAATATATTCTGTTTTGGTGGCATATATATATTAAAATAGATTAAAGTTAAACACAACCTTTAAACCCCAAGGGATTGAAATGGGGTTTCAAAATCATACTGGGTTCGCCCATCAGGACGAATGTTGACACATTAAATACATACATAAAAGGCTTTTGTCAGCCTTTGTCCTGAGTGACTGAGTGTGAGTGCACACTCAGGTAGGACCTGATCCGGCATTCTTCAATACAATCAACGCAGTGCCAACAAAATTTGAAGGTATGTTCCTTTTGTAGAATGTAGGTGTACTAAGAAAGTTGGAAATTCAACCCCGAGGGATTGAAATGGGGTTTCAAAATCTTACTGGGTTCGCCCATCAGTACGGATGTGACACTTAAAATGTTTTGTCCTAGAAGCTCTAAGCTGAACGTAGAAGCTCAATATCTGATGGTGTGGAGAAAGGTGAAAATCCACATTATGAAAGGATTTTGAAAAACTCCATATGCTTTTAAAAAGGTTACGGTTTTAAATTTACTGCAAAAAATCCGTTTTACCCATTTTAGGCAGTCAGAAATAAATATTGGTTCATGTATTTCAGGTTGTTACAGTCAGTTTTTATTAAAAGTAAGGAACATTATTATATACTTCAGACAATAACAAAATGGTAGTGTTCGGTTTTGTCAAGTCGCCCGTGACGTGATTGGGTGTGGGAAAGGGTGGTGTTGAAGCCTCGCAATAATTATTTAGAAACAGCTGGCATCGACATCTTTCGAAGGTAGGTACTTCGTTTTAATTATTTTTTTAGTATATTGCTCAATAGTTATGAATCCTACTGCCTCTCACTGGTTCGGCCTGCCAGTCTCGATCGGATCTTTCACCTGAAGCGCATGTAATTGCATTACGTGTGATATACCTACTCTCAATCCTCAAGTTCATAATTCCTGCATCAAGCAGTGAAAAACCATCTCTTGTCAAAGTGAAGTGCCTAGCATGGACCGGAGCTGAGCTATGCATGGTGAGATGGCTTATGTAATTTCTATCTTCCGCATTGAGCTATCGAAGGATGAAATTAATTTATTGTTAGAATTGCAGTCCTGTGGCAAACCCTCAGGAAACCACTTTCTGTATTGGCTGGGGAGCGTACAGGTGGGAACCCTTGCCCCACACTTACCCCTATAATATAAGGGGATATAAGGATATATATAAATAATTCTATAAATAATGCCAATCTTAAATTATATACGAAGGCACGGAAGGAAAGCTAGTTTCTGAGAGGTATATCGGAGGTACAAGCTCAATTTCAGATTAAGTTTTCAATGCTAACATTTGATGATATAAAATTCTTGCCTTCGCTACGCATATCCTTTATAGATATTAAAAATTTTAGACGAATAAATAGTATTTTCCACAATTTCAATGTGTATCATCACTTTTGCGAAGTGTGCAGTAAAATACTGAAATAAAGCGATTTGGGAATATCTCACAACCCCCCACTCATACTGGAAATGAACATTTATACCCACATACACTTGGAATACATACATAAATTTAACCACTGTGTTAACACCCACATTTCGCCAATTGGATTTTGGTCCCATGTAATAGGGGCCGAGCGTATTGCCATTCACTGGCACAGTTTCAGGGTCATACAAAATGTTTTCTCTAACCCTGTTGTGCGTCTAATGCACACAACACCCTACTCACATCCACGTGATAAGTGACATGCTGTTAATTTGGCGCACTTTTCCCTTAGTCGCCTTTTACGACCCCCACGGGAAGAAATGGGGAGGTAACATTCTAACCCACCATCAATCTAAGGCACCATAAATCCACTAAATTTCGGCGTTGGAGACGATTGTCCATTGTGCAATTTCTGACAGCATAATAAGGGGATAAATAAACACACAGAACATCGGATATAGTTTCACTTATATAGTGTAATATTAGATACGTTATATTATAATAATATAATGTAATATTATATACGTTAACCATGATTATTATACATGTTGGTTGGTTGACGGTAAACTATTGTAATAAAGTTACATAAAATAAATCTGAAATACATATCTTCATAAAAATCTGTCATGGTTTCAAGAAACAAATATATTTATTTGTTTCTTGTAAGTAATAATATGAGAAAAGATAAACGTGGCCAGGAAGACTCTGCACTCTCCTAAAACTTCTACTAGCGGGTTGGGTCATATTGAAGATGAAGTAGATAACGCAGAGACCTACTTTTAGTTAAATTTTGGGGAAAATAGTTTATGTTAGGTACTAAGTATACCAATACAAAAGTCATCGAGCGTATACAACAAGCAATTCCACCCGAAACTGTTTTGATATTAGAATAAATGTACATTTGATTATTTACCCTATATATATTTGATCATATTTTTATATAAAATTTAAGGCATTTTAAAGAACCAGTTATACACTCAGCTAATCACGTTGATTGCAAAGAAATAAAAGTGATAATGAAAGTAATAGAGTAGCTCTATAATTATAATTTTAACAGATAATTTGAATATGTTCTGAATCCGCAAAATTTATGTAAATACCCATTACAAAAATTGTACACGACATATATTAACAATTTTACCTTTTTTAACAATTTTAAATAATACAAGCCTTTTTTATGCACTTGTCTATAAAAGTAGACTTTTATGCAATAGAGCAATAAAATCCGTTTTTGTTTGCTTACATCGGGCATAAACAAGAACATTACGAGCATGAGAAGTGAAAAGTATATTTTCCTTTTTACACGGCGCGACGGCTAAAAAAAGGAGAATTATGTTTTCAGGAATCATGTATGTGATTTTCTTTATTCCATCATAACAACCCGATTTTCATTTTGATTAGATTCGTTTTGAAAGCGCAAATGACACAAAGTATATAAAAAAAAAAAATTAGACGCCATATTTGTGTGATTGCCATTTCTGTTTATTCGAAACCCATCGAATGATGTATTAAAATTTAGGGCTTCAATAAAAACGATTCCGTAAATATATATATAACTTGCAGTTTTCATTTTAATAGAACAGTAAAATTTTAATTTGAAAAAAAAAAAATGCAGTTGGGTTTTTTACTTTTTTTTTATAATTATACATATTATACTTGTTTCCTTCACGTATCACAGTGTTGTGTTGTGTTCCGTGTATGCCAGTGATATAAATTATTATATAATTACCACGCAAAAGCTCTATACTTAGAATGCCGTCGCGGGCTGGAGCTTCCCAGCAAGGTTCCCTTTGCGAATCCCCGCTTAGCTCTACTACCATCAAAATAAAAATATATCCAAGGACCTTACGGTGTGTCACAGGATCTGTCCTTCGAAGTGAGTAATTTTAGAGTAATTCATCACTTAACCTACTGTCTGCTTAAATAATTTTGCATGCCACGATGATAGAATATAGTGCAAATATCTCTATACTTTTCTACTCTTCTAACTATCTTTTTATGCCATCGTAATGGAACAATCACGAAGCCCATCTAGTGTTAAGCGGTAACCTCTGCCTTTAACAGATGCAGTTCGGTACAAGTGGCTTACTGCACTGCGCCCATCACCATGAGACATAAAGTCTTATACCAGTCTATTACCCTAAAGTAAATCTTCCATATAATTATAAAATTAATAAAAGTAAGTCCCTATATGTATAGATTTCATTTCCTCCTCCCCTTTTTAATATCTATCACATTCAGTCCTTACTAAATTCTTATCTTTTAAGGTTTTTAAACCTTTGCGTTTTTCGTTTTTTTTTTACTGAAAGTTGGTAGAAATCTCTTTCAAAACTTTACAAAATCCTTTTATACAAACCTACGCTACACCAACTACATCTAGGTATGTATATATTTACTTTTTTTGGGGCTCTGACAGCTGAAACTCGACGATAAGTTGAACACGGAAATGAAAGCTGCTGTGAAGATAAGTCGTTATTGCTCTTGGTTACCGCAGGCTTACGGTGGAGGGAACCTTCCGGATCACTTTTGAAATCTTATTTACTTCTGACTTACCTTACCATCTATAAAAATACAAAACATATATTTCTACGCCGAAATAGCGAAGCGGAATAAAGGCAAGCATACGAGTACATGCATTTTGTTATTTCTGAAAAGGATCAATTATGTTATTGTTAAGCCACGATAGACAAAAAAGAATGATTAACCTTATATTATGAGATAGACAAAAAAGAGTTTTTATTTTAAGTTCATCTTTTTGGTTGTTTGTATAGTGATATTAAGTTTTTTTTTATGCCTGATAGGTTAGCCTTTGACCACTATCTCACCTGATGGTAAGTGATGATGTTTTTTTTTTTTTTTTTTTATTCATAATAGGTTCGCGTTTGACCACACCCTGCCTGATGTTAAGCATTAATGTGGTCTAAGATGGAGCACGCTTACCTAGAAGAAACCTATTTACTCTCGATTTGATTGATGTAGTCGAAGATGTTGTTCAGGCTAACCTAGAAGTGTGTATGTTCCCTAAAAAAGTGCAAAATTTAACTTAATGCTCACTTTTGAAGTTACTGTGCTCGTACTTACTGACTTACATAACATTAGAATTAGATAAAATAAAATAAGAGAAAGAAGATAATGCACATTAGCATAGAAGCAAATAAATGTTGCAGCATAATCTCAATAAAATTTAATTGTTATTTATTTATTTTCACATGACTTATTTTTTAATTTACCGGCGGCATGCCTCTATTAAAATACTACGAACTACAGCTATTACAGTAAAGGCATTTTAACAACCTATAAGTCATAAAATAGCCTATAGGTAAGTCATAAGCAGACTCACAGGCAGTCCAAATGCTCTAGCCAGTTGGCAGCGTGCCCATCATGCTGGCAGCATTACCCTGTTGAATTACTATGCTTATTCGTTGAGCCAAATAGATGCCAGATCACGCGTCGCATCGACCAAGTGCCCTAATAACTCTATACTCTATTAATTTTATTAGTATAAAATTATCAGGTAAGGTATAAATAACAATATACTCTCATATATTGTACAATGATTATTCGAATTCACTTTTTTCCTCTTCACATTAGTATCATAGTATTGACGTTGCGATAATCTAAATAATATTAAATTAATAATAATTTGCATACTGTTATGGCAACAAACATGCACTGACAACCCTCTATCTGTCAACTGCATTGATGTAATAATTATTTTAAGCAAATTAATACAATTTCATTATAAGAGGTTTTAGGAACATCAAACAAGTTCAGCTGAGAATGGAATTTGTTCTTATAAGTAACTCCTTAGAGTTAAAGAGTATCATAATCCAACACTGGTTTACCGATATAAGTATAGGTATAGCTCGAAACGTTAAATAATACCATTAATTGAGCAAAATTACATGTATCATTATGTAGGATGTTCCCGTTCTAACCGGTAGCAATTCACAGTCCATTTAACTAGCAGGTTGGTACACATCACTCAGTCACACGTACGTGTAAATACAGTTACGTCTAGTGTGAAAACATTACATTCCAGTCTCTATAGTCTGCAAGCAGCTAATTAGCCGTCCCGCGAGCATTCCCGCGAGCTCTTGTGAATATTTTCCACAGGTTTTTAAATACTTTTGCATCAGTCGTCAAAGCCGTGTTCTCTTATTATGCGCAGTGTAACACTGGATAAATAGCAGGTCCGCAGCGGGGGCACCAATGCAAATGAACGTTTTTATGTCTCCCAACGCGGCGGCGGCGAGCGGCATTGCATTTGTCTGGCGAGAATTAAACCTTGCATCTGAAAAGGTTTAAGATGAATGAGCACCGTACGCTTACAATGAAACAACAGTTTACAACAACTTATTCCTGTACCGGCGAATGCAAACAGTCTGCGTTTTATCTGCAAAAACACGTAGGTTGTAACTGGTTAGCGTGAATGGGTTTTGTTTCTTGATATTAATTCTGTAGCATTAGTCTGCGGTGTTATGAGTTTTGTTTTTGCAGCGTTCTCACTTCTAATACCGTTCGTACTAATCGATTAGCAATTTAACGGATGCTCGTATGTACCTTCACTCCGTGTTTAGGGGAAAGCGTCGTCTGAACCGCGTCTGAACAGGAAATGGCCTGGAGATGAGCAATGCCGTTAGGTATGGGGGCCTTTACTGTATTTCGGAATTTTGCAGATACGAAATATGTTATTTGGATTATCGAAAATACTGTTCCCTATATTGAATGATGTTTTATTTGAAAAGAAAAATAAATCTGAATATTTGGCGTACCTAGTTTACATTGAGTAGTATTTTTTACACGACTGGCCAAAAATTTAGTGTTCAGGGTTCAGGTATGTATGTTTGTGAATTCTTTATAACTTCTAAACGGTTTAACCAATTTTAATGTATGAGATATTGTTAGACTCGTTTTGATAACGCAAGTGACGTTAGGTAAATAAAACAATTTGACTGGAGGATTTTAGACGGCATATAGTGAGATTTTTTTTTCCAAACCTATCGTGTGTAGGATCAAAACAAAGGGTTTTAAAAACTAATTCCATTAATATATATATATATAACTTGCTGCTTAACGAAAATATATCATTTGCAGTCGGGTTTATCGGGTTTTTAATTATATACTATAATATACTTGTTGCTTTAAAGGTAGCTAAGCGAATAAGTTAACAAATACGCAACCAATCAAACAGACCTTTCATGTTCAGTCTACTTTTTTCGAAGTGTTTGTGGCCGGTGACAGCTGCTGGGACACACCGTTATGTGCTTGGCGATAAATATTCTAGGTTTTGTTTTAGGGGAATAGGATTCAAACAGTCTGATTCGATAACATAAAGTTGTCATTATCACACAAAATTTTATCATACAAGTTCCGGCTTCTGGTACTCAGTAAGTTATCCTAATTATAATAACGTATATTTATAAAAAAAAATTAAGACAACAATAAATTTATATCTAAGAAAAGCACTTAAAAGTATATCTAGTGAACATTTTGCCTAATTTTCCTGCTAAGCCGACGTCAAACAGCCAAACCGGAATAATTTTCGATGCGTTTCGATTATACACGAAGCATCCTCAGGAGGTTTTGACTCTTCGAGCTCACGATCGAGAAATATTCTTGATATCCTAATTATCTCTTTACATGTCAAAAATACCTGCACAACAATTATTTAGTGTGTCCGGTCCGGACAGACGAAGGTAAAAAAATTACCCAAAAAATGGAACCAAGTTCAACACTCAAATGTGTGAAATAACTTGTTGAAGTCAGTACAAAGATTTTTCAAAGTACCTATTATCACAATTTGAGTGTTCAAATCGGTTCCATTTTTTCGTATTTTTTTTTTCACCCTTTTTAGTGACCCTTGCTACTTATGGGATGGATTGTCATTCACTGTCAATGACTATATCATCAAATTGGAAAATACTTTTCAGTTATTGGAGTGTCACTCAAAAACGACTTGACCGATTTTGTTGAAATTAAAATGAGACACGGCAAGCATCAGCTTTCAAATAAAAACGAATCATAAAAATCGGTTCGCTCAGTCAGAAGTTCTGAGGTAACAAATGTAAAAAAATATGCAGACGTATTGAGTATCTCCTCCTTTTTTGGAAGTCGGTAAAAAATATATGGCCGTTACAATAAGGCTACGATTCGCATTCCGTCTGTCTCCAAGTCGCAACGGTTACGCAGTTGCGTGTCGAATGAGTTCAGTATCGGGTATTATTTATCCGTTGGTTGAGTCAAACGCCACCGGCGAAAGGCTTTCTGGGAACTTGGAGGCTCGGGTCAGCGGGCTGCACCAGAGTCCACTCAAACCACTCTAGACGGGTACCTGCCGCTTGCACCCTGCTCTTCACCCCCGCTTACCTGGCCAAACCGTCCATTATTCTATACCATAAAAAATAAACGCTTATGTGTTGTTTTTAGTGCTTCTCCTGGAAAGTGAACGCAATATAACTCCTCCATTGATAATATCTCGTGTATTATTTATTACTTGGAATGTTCTCGCTGTCGAATGTGGTGGTGGTGTGATTAATTCTAATTTAGCACTTTTTATCCCATAATATTTTTTGTAGAGCACCAATCATTTTTAATTGGTTAAAATTATTTAGAAGCGCGTCGTATTGAAAATGTATTTTTTATTTTGTAAAGCCAAACGTTAAAATTATAAATAAAGCCTTTTCAAACAAATAAACCTTTACGCATTATTAAGGATAACTCAAAAACTACTCGTCAGATCTCAATCAAACTTAAATGGGACCACATGACAAGCACCGGCTTTCGAATATAAAATAAATCATCAAAATCAGTTTACTCAGTAAGAAGTTATGATACATTCACAAAAAAAAAAAAGAAATGGAACGACTCCAAACTCAAATGTGTGAAATAACTTTTTGAAGTCTGTACCACGATGGTTCAAAGAGTATCTATTATAATTTATCACAATATTGTGCGCATGGTACCGACTTCGACAAGTTATTTCACACATTAGAGTGTTAAAGTCAGTTCCATTTATTGGTAAAACCCCTTTTTAGTGACCCTTGCTACTTATGGGATCGATTGTCAATCGCTGGCAATAACTATATCATCTAGATAGTAAAATACTTTTCAGTTATTGGAGTGTAACTCAAAAACGGCTTGACCGATAATGAATAAATTGAAATGAGACCACACGGCAAGCATCAGCTTTCAAATATAAAAAGAATCGTTAAAATCGGTTACCAAGTCAAAAATTCTGAGGTAACAAAAAAAAATACAGTCGAATTGAGTACCTCCTCCCTTTTTTGAAGTCGGTAAAAAGAGTCGAATGGAGAGCCTCTATGTTTTTCTGAATAATAATTATTGTGCACGGATATACTGTTCAGACCAAGTCTAGACTGGTTACCTCACCATTAAATTTGCAAAAATCTTTGACCTATCGAGATAGTGACCAAAAGATATCAAAGTAACAATAGAAATAAACTTTCTTTTCAGCCTTATATCCAATTACTAAGAAAATATTCGAACAAAACAAAATTAAACGACTGTACAGTCTCTTGAGACTCGCACTCCAACTTTTTTGATATCGGGGTTCTCCATGAAACTCTTGAAACTCTGCTCAGTGATAAATGAACGGGGAAGTGACACTGACACCTCAGGTTTCACCCTCGGGCTCCTCAGCCGACGATAAAGACTCAATCACCTGCCCCCGACAGCCAGTGACTTCTCCCCATGATGTATTGAAGTATCCGCAACAAATAATATTTATCATCTATATTATGCAAAGTGTGCGTGTTGCTGATAAGACCGAATATTTTTTGTGGTTTAATTTTTGCTTTCAATATGTTTTTAGAACGAAGTTCCTTATCGCGCGTTGCGAAAGGGGGCTAGACGGAAAAATGAAGACCAAAAGTTGTATTTTAATGTAGAGTTCTTTCTGCTGTACTTGTACGTCCTTATTTCGTATCTAGAAGAAAAAATTGGGTGTTTGAATATTAAAATTTCGAATCTAATAACACATTCGAAATGTATGCCTAAATTATTATATTCATTATTATATTCTTCTTACTTGCCTCTTACTTTAACGAACTCTACAATTAATCTACTCTAACTTCCAATCTAAAGAATATCTACAGCTCTATAGCGATTTTCCAGAAACATTTTCACAAACTGTTGGTACTATCTAGTTTGTTTATTCCTTTCAAAATATCTGGCCTTCTGCCTAAAATAACAGGATTCGGTTGCGCAATGGTCGGTCGACATAGTTGCATAGGAAGGAACGCTCGTCTCAAGCATTCGCTACATTTTTGCTCAGACTAACTACCAATATATTTTGTGATAGAAATAATATAAAAGGAAGGTATTTATGGGATTAAAGATATCGTCGTTAACACCTTTAAAGATTACAGATATTTATTTTGTTTTCTTTTTCATTTTTGTCATAGTCAGGATAAACATTTCTTGGCAGCAAGTTACCTGGTGCAATTTTGAAGATAAGGTCTTTCAGATTATATTACGGAAATAAACATTGGAGGCATATTGGTAAATATTTCGGCTGGAGCGTTAGGATAGGCGCGCGCAGTTGGTGGCAGGCGAGGCGGCGGAGCGCGGGGCTTCGGCCTCGAGACGGCACACAGTAGATCGAAAATCGTCTTTCATAGACATAGAATCTGGAATTATTAAAGCTAAATTTTTTTGCTTGGGACGAGTTCTGTTAATCATTGTTATACTATAAAATGGGATGTGCGACAATTGTGAGTACAAATAGGCAAGATATAATTTTTTTTTGAAAAATTTGTATGGGACTAACGTATAAAATGTCAATATCTCCGTAATCACAAGTTTGGCCGTTATATTCTTGCACACGTAATAAGTACTAATTATTTATGATTTTTTGACATACTTTGTTTTGCGGCACCACTTGCGATTTTTTTTTTAAAAATCGTCAAAGTTATCAATTTTTTTTATATTGAAAACTGTTTGTAATGCTTAAAATATGCGATTATTAGTTCTAGTTTAGGGTATTTTATAAATCCTAATGCAAAACTTTCTAAGAAATCACAAAAGACTGTTAACCAAAACATTTTCACCTCTGAATACAACTTGCATGGTAATAATAAATTATCTTTTGAATCTAATCTAGTCACAAATTAATCATTAACAAATGACTACTTAACCATTAGAAGTAACGGAGGTCATTAAGTTAGTTATTAGTCACCATTACTGGTGACTAGATTAGATTCAAAAATATATAATTTATTATTACCGTGCAAGTTGTATTGAGACGTGAAAATGTTTTGGTTAACAGTCTTGTGATTTCTTAGAAAGTTTTCTGTTAAGATTTATAAAATACCCTAAACTAGAACTAATAATCGCATATTTTAGCATTACAAACAGTCATCAATATAAAAAAAAATTATTAACTTTGACGATTTTTAAAAAAAAAATCGCAAGTGGTGCCGCAAAACAAAGTATATCAAAAAATCATAAATAATTAGTACTATATACGTGTGCAAGGATATAACGGCCAAACTTGTGATTACGGAGATATTGACATTTTATATGTTAGTCCCATACAAATTTTTCAAAAAAAAATTATATCTTGCCTATTTGTGCTCACAATTGTCGCACATCCCATTTTATAGTATAACAATGATTAACAGAACTCGTCCCAAGCAAAAAAATTGACCTTTAATAATTCAAGATTCTATGTCTATGAAAGACGAGTTTCGATCTACTGTGCGGCATTCGGCTTGCGGCGCCCTCGCGGCTCGCTCAGTCAGCGCCTGACCACGGGCCGCATCGTCGCGCTCGCTTCCTGACCTTACGACTTTCGGAATACTAACACCTCACATAACATCATAACTCAAACGATGAAAAGGGACTCGCAACCCTACACTAACAACAAACTCTTTGCAGAATAGAGCCCGTTCATTAAACTTTTTGAAAACCGGCTCCGAACTTGACCTGTGATTGTTGTCCGAGCTGTCAGTGCGCGTGTTGTGCTTTATCGATAACATAACCTGTACGATTTCAAGGGCGCTGAAGACGTCGCTTGTTCGCGCTGTGGTGGTAAAGTAGAGCTGATCGGGACTGATGGAATTGTTCCCAAAATGTAAGTGGGCGTATTCGAAAGTTTGAAAATCGATCGGGTGACGTGCGTGCGTGGGATTACATTTACGTAATCTTTGTTTACCTTGGGAATATTATGCACCTTGGTGACTGCCTGCTGTGACACGTTTCACCCGTCATCTACAGATTTTCTCTGGAGCAAAAACTTTACGGGTAAGTTTTCGTTGCTAATCTGTAGACGTAGTTTGATGCTTACTGTTGTTTACATGGCTGTTTTGGGATATTTGTTTGTTTTTCCTGTAGGGTCTAAACTGTAGATTTCTGATTTATTTTATGTATTGACGTTCCTAGATAGGTACTTTCTTTTTGATTTTTCTTATTTTTAAACGCACCAAATTTTCAGCGACAAAATCTGTGCATGTTTATATTTTATATAATTATGTGTTCTTCGCTTAGCACGCGATAGTGCTTGGGATGTTATTTCATTGCTTTTTTATTTATTGAGTTTTTAAAGTTGATATACCTACTTGCTTTCTTAGTTAAGTAGGATAGATTGTTACGTGTAAATAAATGGGAAGTCTTCTTTTTGACGACGTATATTTCTCTCGTAGGTTTAACAACGGGCTAATAGAGGAAGGTTTTGCTGCCCACACTTCATCACATTTGGCGAGTGAAATGTTAATGCGTGGGACTGAATCACTATCTGGTTACTACAAACTTGGATGCTGGAGTAGTAATTGTAAGACGAAAAAGGAAATAGCTAACATTTAAGCCACTAATAAATTCATAATTTCGACGAATATAGCATTCGATGAGAATCAGCGGATACATACCTACTTAAGCATACAAAATAAATATAATACACATACATATTTTAATATCTTATTCTGTCGTTACGCATCAAAGCATTTGAAATCTTTTTAAGCACATACTTGTGACAGCTCTGAATCAAAGAAATGTTCGGTATATGAAATTGAATATCTGCATCAAAGGAATCCCTCTTTGTGACTCAATTTACTTCAATTGCATAAAGCATTGCATCAAAACATCTACAAAATATAAAACAACTTGCAAAGGTATCAAGGACCAGTACCTACTATCTCATCACAAGACTCTTTCGACCAAGAATATGTTACCAATGAATAACAATACAAACAGGTTTTTAAAAGAGTGGATATATGCGAGATCCCAGCACCGTTACAGGTCAATAAATATGATACTGAGGAATAGAATAGAACCGGTTGCAAGATTATAAAAAGAGCCATAATTATATCAGTAAAGTGGTTGTCGTTTGGCAGGAGCGGTGGAACAAGTCGAGGGTAGGGTGGCGGAGCTTTGAGAGTCGCGTACATATTTCATGAGCTCTGGTCTGTTCGGTACAACACAATAGCGTCCGCGTCGTCGTGATGAGAGCTTCCCTACGCTAGGAAGCTTACTGTTAGCTATAAATTTACACCCCCTGTCCATTTTTCGACATAGCTTTAATAAATCTGAATCATTTACGTCAAAATATTAAGCTTCTATCACCACGAGTAAATAATTTTTGACCGACTTATTAAAAGGAGGAGGTACTCAACTCTGTTTTCTCTCTAAATTTTGAGCATATTATTAGAAACTTGATGGTTCCCGTGTGGTCCCATTTAAATTTGATCAAAATCGGTCCATCTGTTTTTGAGTAACACTCCAATAACAGAAAAGTATTTTCCTATCTTTGATTATATAGACATTGACAGTGAATGACGATCACGTAAGTAGCAAGAGTCACTAAAAAGGTTTTTTTTACCTAAAAATTAAATCGGAATCAACACTCAAAAGTGTGAAATAACTTGTCGAAGTCAGTACCATGCGCACAATATTGTGATAATAGGTACTTTTGAACCATCATGGTACTGACTTCAACAAGTTATTTTACACTTTTGACTGATAAAGTCACTTCCATTATTAGGTAAAAAAAAATTAAGATCTATTAAAGCCGCTACTCTCATAATTATCTCTAGTATATATTGTATGTAAATGGAGTTAAATCGAATTAACTTTTAAGCCAAGAAGTTAATATTGAAATTGCCTCAAGGCTGCTACACGCCACGGTGTTAGAAACCGAAATAGCTTTTAAGGATATCATTAGCCCCATGGGAAATTAGAATGAATTACGTAATGTCACTGGTGTAATACGTAAAGGCTTGTATATGTACACGTACCCGCTTTAATTTGTATGTCTAACATGCATGTAAAACAAGTCTGTGTGTAGCACCTATCATAATTTTCGCCAAGAATTTGAGACGTTGCATTTAACTTTTGTATGGTTTTAAAGATAGTCGAAAATAGCCACGCGGTGATATGTAGCGGAGAGCGAGGCCTGTTTGTAAACAAATCCAGACGGAAGCCGGCGCTAGGAGGCTGAGTACTTACCTTCTTACTATGACTCAGATTTAGAATGATGCCATCGCCTGGTGGGCACGCGCGGGGCGTCATTATGGTACTATTGAACATACTGCGCAGTTCTTGTATTAACTTTGAGCCTTGACTTTTATGAAATATGACCCTTGTTGCTCAAGTTATCCAGCACGTTTAGAGTCGACATGAATTTCTGACAACGCCGGTGTCACGTTAGCAACACACCCCAGCTAATGTGAGTTGAATGTAAAGAGTACTAACGTCCCATATTACCCCTCCCGAGGGATCGCACGTACCCATAGCCTCTACCTACGTGAGAGGTGGAAGAGGCTACTCATATGCCGAGCAATAATAGCCTTTCATTGACGTCGAAAGGGGAACTACAAACATGAAGGTAAGCAACATGTATCAAGTTAACGACGCTTGTAAAACTAATTTTATAAAGGTAGACGTTTTGTTGTTCGGTATAAAATATATTATCATTATTTGCGGGATGCGGTCAGGTTGATGTGGTCAGGTGAAGCGTGGTCATTACGTTGCGGGTTTCAGGACCTTCATCCCTCATGAAATGTTAAGTAAATTGGAGGGTGCCTTTTGCTTTTTATTCCCAGTCTCTAAATATATTTTTTTCTGCAATAATTGTTACATTTTCAACGTCCTAATTATGAGATTATTATTATTAGATTTCGAAAAGTCGTAGTGGGCACCTATTTGGTATAGTAGTTCTGGAGAAGGTTAAGTACAAAAGTGTTCAATATTATCTGTGTGTCATGACTCGATTGATAATCATCGCTATAATGTCTGAATTCGAAAATTAAAGTTGGCCTATTGCAAGTCAGGCCTCTTTTAAGCTCCGAATTGCAAGACCCCGTGTGATAAAAACTGTTTTGTTCAAACCTAAAGTAAAGTAATCATTTAATTAAAAGATAGAGAATCTACATAGAGTAAATACAGTTAAAGTGAAGGACTACAATACAATTTCAAAATATACTTATAAATAGTATGTACCTATATTCTAAATTCAAATTGGCAGTGGACCCCAAACTAGGCTGGACCTGCATCTTTTGCATGGTGGTAGGGCATTTTGCATTTTTTTCAATGGAACGATAAAACGTTAAATAAAAATAAATAATTGAAGCAGTGATGGCTCAGTGGCATTGGCTATGGACTGCCGTGCAGCAGGTCCATGGTTCGAATCCCGCCCAGAGCTTGAGCTTCACCGCATGGTGGAAGGGCATTTTGTGAATGCCCGCCTGGCTAGCTACCACCTTAAGTAGAAAATCTGTCGCCAAGCACCTACTGGTGTGTTCCGGCAGCTGTCAGCCAGTTCTTCTAGGTTAGCCTGATCAACATCTTCGACCACATCATCACTGACCATCAGATGAGATAGTGGTCAAAGGCTAACCTATCAGGCATAAAAAAAAACTCGGTGACCTATAGAATTGATTTAAATAACTTCAAAACTACATTTTAAAACGGCTTTTTGAGTAGAGGTTAATATTTAACATTTATATACTCAACGAATTTTCATATCCCTGACTTGTTTGGTTTTGTAATAGCCCCGTGACAAAATGTGTATTATAAATATATATTCATACTATAACTCAATGAGCTCTTGACTATGACATCCCATAAGCTAGGATGAAATAAATTGTTAAATGAATTTTAGAACAAAGTTTATTTTTGGGTAACGAAATTCCAGGTTTGTAACTTATTCCCTTTTAAAGTTAGACTGTTCGTCAAAAATTCCGCTGTCTGTTCGTCTGTAACTAACTATATACCGACACTTAATATAAGGAATCGTCGATTGCCGATCTCGTTTGACCGAACCCTTAATATCAACTTCAGAACCAGTTCAGCAAACAGACAAAATTTTCACATTTATAACATAAACTAACACCCTTCTTTTGCCATTATTATGTCTGGTTTCTCCCTGAATTTAGGAAGGTGAGGTCTTTACACTCTAGGCTGGATTGCGGCCCAAGACAAAGATGACGGCGTAAAGGATGCAAGATTGTTATGGAAATGAACTATGCCTACGAATTTTATGGGAATATTTGCAAAACCCTTGCAAGAAAATAATATAATAAAAATTTCATAAATTTAACGATAAAATAAAAAGCACTCGCTTTTAAAACATTCATCATTAACAAACCTAAAAGTAACCTCATAACAGCCACTTTTCGGGCAAGAAGAGTGTTGAAAAAAACTTACTTTTTAAGTATGTGTAACGTTATGGTTTTTTATTATTATAGCCCATATTTCTGACTATGTCATATACATTGTACAATGTATTTTTGCGCTGTTTTAATATCTGGTATTCTATGTTTATTTTTGTGAGTATATTCTATGTACACATCACTAACTTTCATTTGTTTTTATCAGACTCCTTTGATGTGTAGTGTGTTTGCGACGCATTCATCCCTGTAAAGTTCCGGGATAAAAGATAGCCCTTTATTATTTATGGACCAAAGCGTCCCTTTTTCGCTGAATCTTCCATAAATGTGCCTTCCCATGCGAGAGCAAAGTCTGCTAGGTTGCTGTCTTTTAACACTGCGTTTAAATTACAGTCTACAATGAGTTACGAAATTTTATTCAAAAGAGGAAGAGTTAAATGTGTCCTTGATAACAGGTTAAAGTTTAATAAGTTTAACGCGCCTTCTTCTCATTTGACTCGGTTTTACTCATCAAAGAGGTCGAGGCCGAACTGATTCGTATAATTAATGGATGACTACACCGTGAGGTACATTAGACAACATAATCATAGTCAATTACATCGAATAAACAGAGTATTTAGAAATAGGCGGTTTTACAAAAAAATAAAATCAAACGAATACGATCTCTGTTGCGCTGACTTCAAATAAATGAATTGATAGTTGAACGTTCAATGACATCTGATCGAGTTACAAATACTATTCGTTTTTCTTTACTTTCGTATGTCTGTGTTCGTTAGAAAGTGCTGAAATACGTTGGTGTGGGTCACAAAACTCACTTTCATTGTCTTTCTAAATGATGTTGAACACGCACACAAACACAGTAGAGATCTTGGCAATGGTTGTTTGGTAACTTTAAACTACACTGTACGGTGACTCGTTAAAATTTTGTTTTGATGATTCAAATTTGCATCTCTATAGCTACCATCTTAACAATTGACATCATAAGTAGATCGTTGGTGGAGCTATTCAGCGCCCCACATTATATTCCAGCACATGCTGCCGACAACGGGATAGACAATGAAGATTTATAGCCATAGGATTTCCCCTATCCGATGACATAACCGTTCTAATTGGATTGATCGTAACAATGCAAGCGACGGTGTTCTACATTGCCGTATTACATTATAGAATTAGTAGTGAACGTACTGAAATAATGGAGTTTAATGGCAAGAACGTGTAATATAATGTCGAATTAACACATCTGCAGTATATCTGGACCGAGACAGAGCAACCGGAACCGCCGCATGCAGCGGAGCGTACAAAACCCAAGGTCGGACGTGAACACGCCTAAATTATTCAACCAAATTACTCACTAGTCACTAGCCATATTCTTCATAAATCATAACTCCATTTAATTATACGATTACGGTAATATCTACATTAAAATACAAGTTTAAGACATCTGCAGTAGCCGTTGAAAAACTTTCTCGTGGTGTTAGAAATCAAATTCAGTTTCTAACTACCTATCTATATATACTCCTAATAGGTATGCATTTTGGATGATTATATAGATTTAGATATGAGTTACATTTGTGATAAGAAGCTTTATGTATGTCTTAATAAATACAAAAATCAAATAAAGATTAACATACAATATATGTATATATTAATTAAAAAAGAAAAAAACCCGACTGATTATTATTTCTTTTCGTGAAACATTTTATCGTTCCATTGAAATTAAAACTGCAAGTTATATAGACACATATTTATGGAATCGTTTTTTAAAGCCCTTCATTTCGATACAACGCTCGATATATTTGGAAGAAAAATAAAATTAACTTACAATATGGCGTCTAAAATTTACCAGTATATTTCTATGTACCTAGTGTCACTTGTGCTATATTAAGATGAATCTAACGACAATTCATATAATCGGTTAAGCCCTTTAGAAGTTATAGTGGAATAAAGAAAGTCACAAACATTAACATAGATGAACCCTGAAAACATAAAACTCTTTTTTGGGCAGTCGTGTAAAAAATAGGTAGTCTACAGTCTTATTGCACCAATCTCTTCCAACCAGAAACTGATCAAGACCCTCAAAAAGAAATTCGAAGAGATGAATATCAAAATACTTAAGAGGAAAACAGTTAGATAACAATAAGTATTTCTCACAAATTATGAAATTATTATGTTATCTTCTTTGGATTATTCCGCCGTCCATTTTACTAAGATAGTAAAAATCTTGGCAACTTTCTTTCACGGTTCATCGATCAAATCTAACATAATAGCTGAGTAATCGATCTGATTTGATGATGCATTTCTATAAACGCTGGTACATGTATCTAATTTTTTAAACTGATACGCTAGTTTTTTTTAAACACTATCTCTGCTGTTGGTAGGTGACGATGGTCGAAGACGTTAGAAGTCTAGGCTATTGACGGTAAAAAAACTCTTGGAAGAGCTACCGAAACACGCTGTTAGATTCTACGACATATTTAGCTGTACAGCTTGTTCAGGCGTCATTGTCATGTTTAGTAAGCGGTTGAAACAGACAAGTGCAAAACCTCTAGTGTTTCTGGGCCATGGTTGCGCGCTTGTGCTTGTTAATTCAATGCTTAAGTTTAGTAGTACACTTGTGAATTTGGCAGTGACGTAAGACCATATGCTAACATGTATTATAACAATATCGGATAATCTAAGTGCCTTTACCCGAGCGTTTAAAGCTGTAGACGTTTCAGTACCGCACTGCGACGAAGCCCTGAACTAGTGTTCAATGGTTTCAAGGTGATAGGGCTTAGATATCGAATGTAATAGTCGCCCTTAACATATACCTGACCAGAAAAATAGGACAAGTCTGGTCCCTAGGTAATCCAAGGAATAACGCCTAATAGAAATACATATATATACATATAGCTACACCTGTATTCCCCGAAGGGGTAGGCAGAAGTGTGTAAACACCCACGTTTCGCCAATTGGGTTTGGTCCCAACTGGCTTGAATTGGTTGTAATAAGGGGCGAACCTGTTGCCATTCACCGGGCATAGTTTCAGGGTCATACAAAATGTTTTCTGTAACACTCTGGAAGAAACACAAGAACATATAACTAATAATATGTTTACGTTAACATCTAAGACAGGAGACAACAACATATTGTATATGGCCTGGCAAGGCACTAAGATGGTTTACAGCCCTGTAGTGCGTCTAATGCACTCAATATCCTACTCCCCACGTGAGAAGTGGCATGCTGCTCATTTGGCGCACTTTTCCCTTAGTCGTCTCTTACGACACCCACGGGAAGAAATGGGGAGGTGACATACTAACCCGGCACCCCACGGAGGCCAAATAGAAATCATGCTCATAATTGTACAATTTCAAGTAGGTAGTAAATATTAAAGATACTGTCACTGAGCGACTCATTGAATGCATATGTATTTTTCAATCGTCCAAAAGTTTCTTATGCTTTATATTTATATTTAAATACTGTTTACTTTAAATTTCTCCGAACACTTTGGTTGACAGCTTTTATTTTATCATGTTTCAAGTAATTTTAGAAAGTAACAAAATACTTGGAACTATATACAATACTACAATAAAAGCATTTAAACAACCTAACTTCCACGGAGCCAGAGTCATGTCGTCAGGTCTATTACCATTGTCACGCATCAGACCATTCAGATCAGTGTGTAAATTTAGGAACAAAAAGGCAAAATCTAATTATTATAAAGTCATATGGGCGTTAATTTTGAATAATCGTCTAGACACATCTCTAAACTTTTGAATTTGTTCTTCGACAAATGGTGATGAAGATTAGTCAAGAATCGGTGAAGCTAAAAGACGTAGCGAACTTTTTTCTACTAATTATATTTTAGGCGTAAATTGATTTTTTCAATAATCGAATCTTTATCCGGACATGTATCACAAATTAAAAGTTCACATTTGGAAAAATTCTGTTCATTTATTTTTAACTGGCTTGTCGGGAATATCTGTTATCACGCAAAACCATTAACCTCTTTTTGCGCAGTTGGATAAAAACTATCCTATGTCCTTCCCCGTGTCTCAAACTACTTCCATACCAAATTTCATCCTAATCGGTCCAGTAGTTTCAGAGCCTATTCAATGCAAACAAACAAACAATCAAATCTTTTCAGATCTTTACAGATGATATACCTAGCAGAATATCGTCAACGCAACTATAAGAGACATAATCAGAAGAAGAATAATCAGACAGATAAACCAATTAGAAGTTATTATTATTTATGAATATTTATATATAGATATATATTTAATTGTATATTTTACTTCAGAATTTGTTTATATATATGTAACTATCACTTTTGAAGCCAGTATCGCACGTATCAATTTCATCATACATAGTTATCTTTCATGTTTACGACATTATTCCTAATCTAAGTTGTTCTACAAACGTTAGCATTATTGAGTAATGTGAAATGCAATAAGAATAAATCATTACGAATGAAGTCAGTAAACAGTCGCGTGACCGCTGATGACGAGTCAAGATTTCTCTGCAAAAACAAGATTGTTTCAAATCACTGGTATTATACGCTGAACGCCAAAATATTTTCTTTTTTCTGTTAGTTCTTAGCCTATTTTAGAGAAAATGTTGGCTAGACATGCGATTTCAGCATATCGCTTATTGCTTCCTCAATTCTCGAAATGTGTAAATTTTGTTTTATTACTTTTATGATGAAGCATAAATATTAATATAGTCAACTTAAGGCCAATTTGGAAACTTTACGTAATGACATTTCTCGTTATTTATTTTCATTAATTATCATTCATTGCGTCTTGATTTATTATCGTGGACAGATTTACGATGCTTCCAATTTACGTGATACCTGAAATTCTGTTTACTGCAAAGTACTTGTAAATAAGAATTGGTAAGTGAGTGAAAGTGCTGCGTATATACGAACATATATACGCTAAGTTTAACCTACCTTGAGCCAGTCCCATTGAATATTTATGCGAGTTGGTAAAGTCAAGTCTTACTTGTCGAGGTGCTAGTGAATCAGATGCGGATCACGCTCAGCTGGACACTTTATTAGCACTTACTTATAGCAGTGACAAACCTTTACTGGCCTTGCCCTTACCCATTGAGATCCAATTGATTTTCAATCACTGGTATCTTAGAATAGGTATAGCATTAACATGTATTGTGAACAAGGAGTTCTTTTTTTACCGGCGGTATGCCTTTATTGAAAAAACACTTCAAACTAATATACAACAATACAGCTACTACTCTGAAAATATTTAGGTAACCCAAAGGCTATTGCAGTTTATTATTTGGTAGGAAAGAACGTATCTCTTACTACGTGACTGTGAAACAAAAAAGCAAAAGGCTTGTGCAATCAAAATACAAGAAACTCCAGCAAAATATCAATGCAGGCTTTATTTATTAGCAATATCGATGCTGCTTAGTTCGCGGAAAAGGGATGAGTTATTATCTAAATCCTCCACTTTTGCAGATTATTCTCTGTTTTGTTATCTTGCTGTTTCAGTTTCATACAGATGTCGAGATATACTCGGATTAATATCTCTTAAATGTACCAGTGCCATACATATCTATCAATATGGCAATACTCTAAAATAAACTAGAGAAAAGGCTCCATAAAAATAATTTTTAATGTTACGCGTACGCTGTGATACGTAGTTTATCTTTTTTCTTATTCAAAGAGTTAATTCGTCTTCATTAGACATGATAGATTTATGTTCTAAGTTAAATTTGTTAGCGTTAGCTGAGTCACGGACGAACAATGCATCAAATCATGCAATCAATGCTCCAAGCTGTTTAGTTGAAACGTTCAACGTCTGTTGTTCAAAACTGGTTAAAGAGTTTTCTATGCTTTTTTTTAAAGCATTGGATAAATCATTGAATCCGGTCACGACGGCATTTGGAGCGCGAAGTGCGTATCAAGTATCGATCTGAGAGCGACTTGCTTGCGTCGCCCCACATTTAACGCTCGTTGCCAATCGTGACAAATCCACTCGTTTTGTCCTCTTTCCTTGTCGTGGCTGTATCAATGTTCAGCTGTGATACGTGTGGATCAAAACAATGTACAGATAGAATACGCTACCACCATTGGTATTCCTCGAGGGATTGGGATTTCCATGCTACGCTGTTTCAAAGTGATTGACAGTCAGACAGCTGGGTATGTGCATGAAATTAGAAAAATCCTGCTATAGGTACGCGTATTGCTTTTTCATTACCATAATATTGATGTAAACCCTGATCAGTGTCGTCAAAGTTTTTAATTTTATGTAAATTATAGTACTCATATGCACGCCGATGAAATTACAGGCACATGGGACTTAACAACATTATGTTTCAGGGTGATAGGCGCGAACTATAGTGAAAATGCAGTTCGCGACTTGTGACGAACTGCATTTTTTTTTAAATTTTATTGTGACATAACAAGCTCGACGCCCACCCTCTGCCTATAACAGATGCATTTCGTCACAAGTCACAAATTGCACTGCGCCCGTCACCTTGAGACATAGTTGTTAAGTCTCATGTGTCTGTAATTTAACTGGCTCTCAAGGACTGGTGCTGGAACACACAGTTAGGTGCTTGGCGACAGATTTTCTACTTGAGGATGGTCGCTAGCTATGCTGGCATTCGAAAAACCCTTCCATCTTGCGGTGAAGCTCAAGCCCGCGGCAGCATTCGAACCATGGACCTGCTGCGTGGCAGTCCATAGCCAATGCCACTGAGCCATCACTGCTTCAAAATCTGTTATAGGTTGAGGTAACTGCTTAACACCAGGGGGACTCGCGCTTGTTCCATCACCATAGCGTACAAAACACTTTATTTTTCACAGGTGTTAAAGTGTAAACTGTGTTTGTGATGTTACGCTTTATTTTGAAGCGCTCGTAGCGAAGTTTACTTAGCTGTTCTCAACCGATCAGCAAAGTTAAGCAACGTCGCGCGCGGTCATGAGTTGGATGGGTGACCGCTATAGTGACATTACTACTGAGCGTTTCCGTGTTCGGAGGGCACGTTAAGCCGTCGGTCCCGGTTGTTGTCTTAGGATGGCAGTCGTTATAGCATGGTGGTAGGGCATTTTGCGAATGCCCGCCTGGCTAGCTACCACCCTCAAGTAGAAAATCTGTCGCCAAGCACCTAACGGTGTGTTCCGGCAGCTGTCCTTGAGAGCCAGTACTTCTAGGTTAGCCTGAACAACATCTTCGACCACATCATCACTTACCATCAGGTGAGATAGTGGTCAAAGGCTAACCTATCCTATCAGGCATAAAAAAAAAAAAAAAAAAAATGGATAAATGTGAAAGAAAGAGATAAGTAGTAAGTCGTACTAGATACACATAACCTTAATAATATGATATATGTACTCGAATGTAGAGTCATACCTAGTCTATTCAAATAGGATTAGCGTCTTTGTCAATATCTATTTCACTTACCGTTGTACCGATGCTGGTTCTTGCATAACACCAGATGTTCACTGACTCACAGTGAGTAGGTGTCGAACTCTACCATATTATAATGAGCTCCTATTAAAACAATAACTTCGTAACCAATTGCAAAATTGGTCTTGTTTGTAGTACAACGTAAGTGGTACTATAGATGTCGCTCCATCCCAATACGATGGTTAATGAACGATAGGAAAGATTCGAGTTATGACGTCATGTCATGTTTGCTCAATTGGTTAGAGCATGCCCCGGCTAAAGGGGTGGATGGACGCGGGTTCGAATCCCGCACATGACTTAAATTTTTCCTATCGTATATTCGTAATTTTGTAAAACAACTTCGTAATTATAATAAAACATGTACAAATTATGCTTCAGTAAGCGCTATAGGTTTGACGAAATAATTTAGCGCTTACCTACAAAATGACATCGTTTGTTATCGTCAGTATCTCTGGGTAAATATATGACATCATCAACAATGTTGCCCTGTCCTGTCCCATTTGCCGTAATATCCGCATTAATACCGCAAATATACGGCAATAAAGGCGCATTACAGATACAGTGGAGTGACTTTCGAGTCGGGTTTGTTTGACTGCACTGGACTGCTCATTCCGCAGTAATGTCTGGCGAACACCGTGAGAAACATTTGTATCAAATTAACTTTCCGCCATTACGGTCACGCAACAGAGAATAAGTTGTAAACTACACATATTAACGTTTTTGTCTCAGTTAGTTACGTGCTGCTCGTAATGGTTGCAAGTAATCGATTAACATTAAAAAGTTTCACGTACCTTCGCAATGATAATTGTTATTGGGTCATTGAACTAACGGGATTTGAAGTGGATGCATGTTTGATTGAAGTCTCGTGCGGCTGGTAGTATCGTGACTACATATGCCAATTACTTTACTCCTAATCGAATTTATTTATGAGTGTTCTAATTTATGATCATTTTTGTATCCCGGGTAAAAAGTACCTATTTCATAGAAATCAATATTTTATTTCTGTATCTACCCGCTAATTGAACACTAAAAATACGTGTACAAAAATAATTCTGTTTCTGAATAGGGGAATCGATATAAGAGGATGTTCTTGACTCGCTGCATTTTCCATTCGAAGAAATAAAATGAAATGATCGTCGATGGAAGTACCATTGAGGGTTACTCGTATCAGTGGTTCGAAGCGGCAGTGGAGCTGCAAAATTGTGATTTATTAAATATATAGAAAAATAAAATGCCTCTGTATAATAATACTTTATTTCGGGCTTCATATTATTTAAAATAACATCGGTTCTTAATGTAATAATGAATAAAATAAAGGTATTTTTATACCATTATTATATTATACATACATATATGATGTAATGTATGATGTAAAATAGTGGTTAAAGACCACTATTTTTCGACTACATCATCACTTACCTGATGGTAAGTCATGATGTGGTCGAAGATGTTATTCAGGCTAACCTAGAATTGAGGATGGTGACGCTATAATAACTACTATCGTAAGTAAACAACCGGGACCGACGGAATACCGTACCCGCCGAAGCACGGAAGCGCTCAGTAGTAATTTATTTATTTATTTATTTATTACATACATGCTCTTGGGTATGCATTACAGTTACCCAATTCGCTTACCCAAGGCTCAAAAAGATTAAAAATAATAACAACACACATAAAATAATAATAAAAAAAATTAAAATTAAAATAATATCACTAGCTGTCACCCATCCAAGTCAAGAATGCGGAAACCGCGGCGGACGTTGCTTAAATAAGCTGATCGGTTAATAATGGCTAAGCAAACTTCGCTAGCGCTTCAAAAGTTTTACGTATAGTTTATTTTTCCCGTCCAGCTGACGAGGTGCTGCGTGCCAGATGAGTGAAAGTGAAACGATTAAGAACCGACACCAAAGACTGACACCTTTAGCCAAAATTTGGCCTGGATATATAAATATTGCGACTACACTGTCAAAACGCAATTGAGACGAAATCGCTTGATACTTTACCGGAGCAATTCCGAAAAAACGTCTGGAGACATACATACACAATATTAAACACATAATATAGACGTAGCAACAACACTATAGAAGATATAATTAATATTACGAACAAAAGTCTAGCGCTAATGCGGCGGCGTAGAATAGAAAAATTATGATTATTTTTTACTTTTCAACGGTATTTTGTAGCATTGGTTATTTAATAAAGAGAATATATTGTTATCCTAGGGTGGAAAGTGGTTTTCCGCGAGTAATTGTGTTGAAACCTGAGGAAGCGAAGGTTTCTAGGATTCGCCACTTCCACTCGCTTAACATTGCTGCCGAGAGCAACACACAATTTTTCACCACACTCCAGCGAGGAAAATGCTAGGCTAAAATAACAGCTGTAATACTGCCGTAAATTTCGGTTAATTTATAGTAAAAGTAAAATGACTAAAATCGGTAATATATAAAGTAAACCCATTTTCAGATACAATTATAGAGATTTGAATTTAAAAAAATCTTTTTCCACGCTAGCGGATAAAAAGGCACTTTTCCTCGCAGATTTCGAATGATAAATAACACCTTTCCGAGCTTGTGAGTGAGAAACCGGATTGCCTAATAAATAAGAATAATAATAAAAAGAAGAGCTTGAAATAAGAAGAGCCCCACATAACAACTGTATTTTTAGGGTTCCATACCCAAAGGGTGAAAACGGGACCCTATATTACTAAGACTCCACTGTCCGTCTGTCTGTCACCAGGCTATATCTCATGAACCGTGATAGCTACACAGTTGAAATTTTCTTAGTAGCTGTTATTTTCAAAGCAGGGTGTGTGTGGTTTACAAACCACCTCACTTCGGGCTTCGTGATGACGACATGCGAGACCCAGACGACATAGCGCTTCCCGTTGTTTGGTCTGTATTAATTACTATCGATCATTTAGCGACACTCTATATCTTTATCGACTATTACGAAGCAGCTAGTTGAAGTTGTAATAAAATTTTACCGTGCACCAGTTGTATATAAAATGATATGTGTGATGTATGACGCATAATAGTACGATGCAGCTAAGTACATATTTTAGACGCAGATGCAGCATATGCGATTTATCTATACTACGTATACTGAATCTAATAATATATAACTTCTGTACATAGTAGTTATTATTTAAATGTATAAAAATATTTTTTTCCGACGGTATGCCTTTTTTATCAGAATACTACGAACTATATACAACAGTACAACAGCTACTACAATGACAGCATTTAGATAACCTAAAAGTCATTGTAGACTCACAGGCAGTTCAAATGCTCCAGTCCACTACCAGATGGCAGCGTGCCCAACACGCTGGCAGTAATGCCCCGTTCAATTACAAAACATTATATATTAAATTATGTTGTTTAATATTTTGAATTGAATTAATCATTGAATTGTAAAACATTGTTTTGAATATAAAAATATACTCTTTTGTAGAACACGCTTTTTACCTATGAATGTAAATTTCAAACGCCTTTTATGATCTACCGTCAACAATACCTGAACTATTTTGGACATATAAAAACTTCCTAATCCATTTTTACTTCGCAATGTTCGCGTCCCTGCTACCCATCTCGGTAGCGAAGATGGAAACGCGTCCGGTTAGTATACCAAGAATACGCGGTTTCAAGAGCCACCAGTTACGACAATTTTTTGCTCCTTAAATTAGTAGATTTGATACATATTATGCGTGCTTGAAAATCGTATATCGAATATAATAGTCTCCATTTAAACCTGTGAAAGGCTTAGCAGGTAATAGAGAATAAGTTTTGTCGTAAAACACATACCTAACTTACTCTAGAGAAACTGAACGAAATAAATATGGTAAAACACTTATGTCATACGGGCTTTTGTTATTTATGACCACTGTGCTGCGGTCCCGGTCGAAGTAGAGAGGAACTCAAGTCAACGCGAATAATTTTAATTTTTTGTTTGACCGCGCTTTAGTTATTACTGGATTTTTTTGGTAGGGTAGTGTATACCTCTACGTTGATGTCTTTTAAATGTCATCAAAAAATCGATTAGGTATTTTTTAAGTTACTCTCATAGTTGAGTTAGTACTGTAAAAAAGTTTTTACCAATATGATTATACCTGAATAACACACTGGATAACAACTACTACCGATATTGTGGCTAAGTGAAAATCGATATTATAAGCAGTATAAATCACAGAAAAGAATGAACATTAAAGAAAAAGTGAACATTAAAAAACACAAATTATTTAATACTTTTCAGTGCTAGAACTAAGAAGCCGATTCCTTTTCTTGAATTTTGCATTTATATTGACTCCTCACATTAGTTTTTAAACAATTCATACTAAATCAGTTAGGTAACGTGTAACAGTGAGTTTAGCATAACAGTGTGACAAAAGTTTTGACATTGAATATTTTAGCTTCCAAGCAGTAAGTGTTTATAAGTAGATATTTAAATATTAGTATATCGATGCAAGCAAACGTCAAGCACTTTGTTGACTATGTTTATGAATAAGGTGCGTCGAAGTCTCGGAATAGACAGTGATATCATACCGATGACATGACGAAGGACCCAATGAAGCGTAGAAGATATATATGTATATATGTACTCAGTGTGTATATACGTACCTGCCCATGGAATCACCTGAACGTCTCTAATAAATCAATACATGCGTCATCATCACATCAACCAAAACGTCCACTTTTAAACAAGGTCCCCCCCTTGAGTGGACAACTTGCAGTGCGTGGGCGCAGTACAAGTTGTCAGTTCTTCAGAAGGTGCTGTTTCCTACCTTCAGGCATATTGCTCTTAGTCGCCTCTTACGACAGCCACTGGAAGAAATAGGGGCGTGACATCTTAACGCGTGAACCCACGGGGCATACATGCGTGCTATTTACTAAATACCAATAGGTAGGTCACATCAGCATGAGGTCGTCGTGGTGGGTACCACCACAGTGTCAGATATTGTGCTTCGAAGCCAAATTCTGCAATCACTACTATGTTTCGGCGTGAAGGGCACTGTAGTAAGTGAAATTACTGAGAACCAGTATAAATGAATTAAAAAGGTAAAAAAAACCGACTGCATTTTTTTATTAAACGTTTTATCGTTCCATTGAAATGAAGACTGCAAGTTATATATATTTATGGAATCGTTTTTTAAAGCTCTTCATTTTCATATCCCACTCGTTTGGTTTGGAAGAAAAAAAAATGTTGTGTCTCAATATATGGTGTCTATAATGCGCCAGGATTTTTTATATATTTATTATGTACTTAGTGTCACTTTGTTTATCGAGACGATATCTCTTATATCAAAATCGGTTAAGCTGTTTAGAAGTTATGGTCGAATAAAGAAACTCACAAACATACCTACATACATATATGAATCCTGAAAACAACTCTCCTTTTTTGGGTAGTCATGTAATAAAAACAAGACATTTCAGAACTAACGTTTCGGAGCGAAAAGCGCAGTGAAGTGTCATGTAGAAAAAGGATGGTGATATTACACTATAACTGTAATGAACAGGGGTGATGTTTACCGTGTGTTCCGGCATCAGACCTTGCATGAGAGCCAGAAAAATTACAGGCACATGGGACTTAACAACTATATGTCTCAGGGCGACGGCAGTGCAGTTCGTCAATTGTGACGAAATACATATGTTATGGGCAGAGATTGCCGCTTACCGTAAGAGGTAGGCCCCGTGATTGTTCCGTCACAAACGAAAAAAAATTACAGACAATACGTTTCCCACTTCGTAACATAAAAAAAAATTCGTACTTAATTACTTAATTTAAGTAGCAACATATTAGTTTATTAGGTACCTGTATGTGAAACCAAACTTAATAATTTTGCAAGTTAGATGAGCTTTAAAAAAAGTGTGTTCTTAATCGTCGAGCTCTTGAATAACGATCCATACCCTCGAATTTTACGCCGCCGTAACAATCCACTAAATGGTTACTATGGTTACCTATCACATCGCCGAATCGCCCTTTGTCTTTTTACCATTTTATTTCACAAAACATTTTCCCGTGCTAATGAAGTTCAGATTCTTTACTTTTCCAAACGTTTGATTAGGTTTTATATATACAAGGTTTTTTTATATTTTTTTATATTTCATCCCAATGGCCATGTTCCTGGTTGACCATTGGGATTTTTATCGAGGGGTAAAAATCATGATTTGAGTGTTTTTAAACATAGAAGAACGCTGAAAATAGCGGGAAATAAAAAAAATATCTATATTTTAGTTCTGTTGTTAGTTTGTCTGACTCTTGTACTGTATCAAGTAATACGCGAGAAGCGGAGAAGATACCTAATCTATGGTATCTAATATATTATTATAGTAATTATAGAATTGGTCACATTATAATTAAGAGTTTTTTTTTCGTTTTAGGGTAAAATTATGGAATTGTGTGCATTGGAGTTCAATAACTTTGAAGATAATACGTATAATATATTATATAACAATATTATATTTAACATGCGAATACCATGATCACGATATAAGCAAGTACCATATTTAAAAATTTTTAGAGTCAAATATTTTCATCTCAAGCGGTAATCGAACCCGTTTTACGCATCTGATGCCATAATGATGCCATAATTGAAGCGCTCGTAGCGAAGTTTACTTAGCTGTTCTCAACCGATCAGCAAAGTTAAGCAACGTCGCGCGCGGTCATGAGATGGATGGGTGACCGCTAGTGACATTACTACTGAGCGTTTCCGTGCTTCGGAGGGCACGTTAAGCCGTCGGTCCCGGTTGTTGTCTTAGGATGGCAGTCGTTATAGCATGGTGGTAGGGCATTTTGCGAATGCCCGCCTGGCTAGCTACCACCCTCAGGTAGAAAATCTGTCGCCAAGCACCTAACGGTGTGTTCCGGCAGCTGTCCTTGAGAGCCAGTACTTCTAGGTTAGCCTGAACAACATCTTCGACCACATCATCACTTACCATCAGGTGAGATAGTGGTCAAAGGCTAACCTATCAAGCATAAAAAAATAAATAAATAAATGATGTGAATGATGATAATTAAATCCAGTTATCTGATTCATGACTATGACGCTTAAAATAATTATGTTATAACACAAAAATCGGAGTTTATCCATCAGTCTCGATGGACAAGTGCCTAAGGCATTCAGTGCGTAAAAACAGGACGCGGGTTCTATTCCCGTATGAGATGACATTTTTGCGCAAAAATGTGTAAGATACCACGATTTGAAGAGATTTACTAATACTAATCACGGGATAAATATGTACTTATTCCCTCATTAGTGCAGTGGTGATAGAGTCGTCGGGTCGCTTTGTAATCGTCATTGGATTTTACTAAAAAATAAATTCTCATAGTACAGCAGTCCGGAGTTTAACTATGCCTGGTAGTAGGCAACAGTTGCATCCCATATAACATGGGACCAAAATATGTCAGGCTCAACATATAATCATTTTAAATGATTTAAATAAAAGCAATGGATCTGAAATTGGGATTGAATTCTGACAAAATGATACTTCTGACAAATAAGCCTACCGATTTACTAAATAGTGTGATACATAATATTAAGTACTTCAAAGATCTTTCAACAGTATCCGATTAGGTGATATTCAGAAATGAAAACAAATTCAAAAGAAATTGGTTACCGGAAATAGTGGGTCAAATGAGTAGGCAATCAACAATATGTGTGTGTACAAGGTGTGTTGCTGCTTATAAGCCATCCACAACAGAGTTTATTACGAACTTTTTCATCCTCACTAATTCTGTAAGAATATGTTGGATATAGGTATATACTAGCAATACAGAGGTGGTTTTATGTTGTTGGCAGGCTATAAAAACTCGTCGCCAAACTTATTAAATCCCAATGTGCATGTGTTTTGCTGCTAAAGAAACTAACATTGTACCGACTCTATTATAAAAGAGCAACATGGGTACGTATGGGTACGTACTCTACGGACCCATGAGGGAACCAAAACTTGAATTAAACCATTCGGTTGAGTAGAGGTAACCTCCCTCATTTTTATGTACCATATTTATAATATTTAATATTATTGAAAATCTACCGATCTCGTTTTAAACTCATATCAGTCAGTGTATTTTGATAAAACCTAATCGATATAAAATGTATTTAACTATAATTATTTAAATTGAACTTCAAAACCATCATTTGTTTCAGGACAGCCCATGAACTGTAAAAAAGAAAATACCTTTTACATATATTTGATGGGTATGGTGAAGTACGAAGTACAATTAGTAGCATACGCGTACCTACATCGATTTACCATTTATTGGGCTTCGTTCAACCGTTCATGTTAGTGGCGGGGCGGCGCGGAATGGAATCTTTTGATTCTTCTTGTGTACCTACAAAAGACGCCACAAAGCGCTGCCTGTCACAAATCCGTAATTCACAGCAAAGTGTAGCATACGTTGCAATATACGTTTACTAAAAAAGTACCTACAATTAAGTATATCTACTGTTTAAAAGAGATGCCGCGAAAACTGACGTTGTGGTTACACCGCATTCAATAGTGCCAATAGACGAATTATTCGCCTTAGTTATCAACTGGAATTTAAAAATTGTGTTATAATTTGCAACAAACAACGTTAAAAACATTTAGGGTACAGAGACTTTTGAAATTTCTACATTGAAACTATTCCACCGAAACGTCAGAGTGGCCAATACAATTATTGGTGGCCTTTTACAAATCTGTACCCAATTTAAGCAAGCTCGCAAAGTGGTATCTCAATACTCCAACAAGGTTTGTTTATTCAGTAAATATCAGACAGCTTTCGAGTAAATGCTTAGTGAGTTATGCTCGAGCTGTTTATTTACAAAAAAAACACCATAAGTTGGTCTCTAATCATCTTTGGAGTCTCATGGTCCTGGGTTCAATCCCCCGAACGGACAAAATAACGGGTATCCTAGAAAAATACGAGAAAAGCATCAGCAAGTGTAGTTTCCATTTCAGACGTTAAGGTTGAACTATGCCCGGTCGCTTCTCCATACAAACGCCGTTGGGTGATCACTCCCGTATTTGAGACTTTAGGTCCAGAATTAAGCATAATACCGATTGATCTCGTCATTATCTAGGCTTGTATGATGCCGAAATTTTAAAAAGATAATTAAGTTGAAAGTTATAAGCCTTGAAAATGTTGTATGAAAATGTTTCGAAGCTTATAACTCTAAAGTTAATTATCTTATTAAAATTTCGGCATCATACAAGCATAGGTAATGACGAGATCAATCGGTATAATGCTTTGTTTTGAACCTAAATCCGCAAATAAGACAGTGATCACCCTACGGCGTTTGTATGGAGAACGGCCCGGCCAGTTCACCCTTAACGAAAGAAGCGAGTTAGAGATAAGATCTTTAAGCTAAAAGAATTCTTCTAAGTAACGTTGTCCACATGCAAAAATGGCCATTAAAATCACAGCTTTAAAACATATTGATTAACGATGCAACGCGACCTCGTCGGCGGCGGCTAGGCGCGACTCACGCGGCGTTTATTGAAAGCCTTTGTCAGGCCTTTCACGTGATGATTGACAAATTGCCGCTGATCCCCGCTGATGGCATGTCACGGCACAGTTCAAAGCTTGAGACGTACGCAGGCACAAACTCTATGGGGTCTTTTTCACCGTTGCGATGGCTTAAAATGCTATTGCTCCCGTTTATCTACTTTCCGAAACTAATCAATTCAATTTATTCAGAAACTTCCACCTGTATTACATACCTTTGATGTCGGTTGCATCTTGAAGCGCTCGTAGCGTAGCTTGCATGACTATATAACTTGGATGGGTGAACGCTAGTGGCATTTACTACTGAGCACTTCCGTACTTTGGAGGGGCCATCGGTCTCAGTTGTTATCTTAGCACGGCAGTTCATGTATTGTTGGAGCTGCCTGAAAACTTTAACAATTTGCATGGTTATATGGCATTTAACGAATACCCACCTGGCTAGCTACCATACTCAAGTATGGACGTAGTTAGAACGATAGTTTATCTAACACAAAGCACCCCATAGTGGGGGAGGCTGTGGCAAACCACCACATAATGGGCGAGGCTGTGTTCAGCAGTGGAGAATCCGGCTGATACAGTATAGTACAGAAGCACTTAACCATCTCCCGACAGGTGTGTTCCTATTTCCGATCAAGCTGTTATCACCATCGACCACGTCATCACTTACCATCAGATGATACGAGTATTGTTGTGAAAACACAGATAACATGAGCAATGTTAGCCCGTCGGCAAAAAGTTATCTTAGATTGAAATAAAATAATGCTGGGTAGGCATTAAGTTTGTTCCTACTAAAATCTTGTAAAATTAAGCTGAAAATAATCCAGTATAACTTTTATAGCCTTCCCTGTAAAATCAAGTCCTAAATACGTCCACAATTCAGGTTGCCAACAATCATTAACCCAGGCCTGAGCGTACCCTGATTTTCGTAACCGCATTTTTCTTATCAACGAGGTTAAAAGCTTATGATCCCGATAAGGTAAAAGGAACACGAATTATTGTAAGCCGTTTACTTTAGGTAGAAAAACGCTTTACCCCATTGTTTGTTTGATTTTCTCTCAGTTGGATAGGTAGTATAAAAATTTATTCTAATTCACACCTAAACGTAAACATTTAGATGGATCAAGATGACAAGAAAAAGTATTATTATATTGTAGTTATATTGAACTAGCGACCCACCCCGACTTCGCACGGTTGCATAGCTGATACTAAATATACTACAGAATGTATTTATGTATACAACAAGTTACTCTTGAAAGAGTAACATATAATTGGCCATGTCAAAAACACTCAAAGCGTAGGTAACGAAAAATAGAATGTTGAAAAGGCCATATTGATGTATATTAAATGCACAATGTATTTAAGGTACTTAATTGGATAAGGATTAATGCTGTATTCCCTCAAATCGCTTCGTGGGTAAGCCATTATATCTCGTAAAAAGTAAAGGAAATAAAAATGGTAATTGTGGGTTATCCCTAAGAGATAGATATATACCATTCCGGACTTTTTTGTAGACCTTTTTAAGGTGTACATTAGTACATTATACTATGTAGTGATGGGACAGAACTTCCGGGCCAGAGTTTGCAATATGCCAAGTTTTCACAACGTCAAGTCTTTAGCTAGGCACCTACTGAAATCATTCGAAGAATATAGATGTGCTCTCTGAAAATAAAAATATACGCTGTACAGTTTCTGACTTGAGTATACCTATATTCTTTATGTATGTATATACTTTTCCATATTCTCAATTTTGGATGTCGTAAAACGACGTTAATAACATGTGTCGTAAAAGCTAAGGGACAAATTGAGCCCGATAAGCAGCATGCCACTACATATAGAGGTGAGTGGAGTGATGCTGCAAAATGAAATAATACGTGAAAAGTAACGTATACTCTCAGACGTACATCAAACGGTTCCAGATCATCGACAAGGACCGCAAGGGATTCGTCTCTATGAACGACATCCGAAGGAGTCTCAAGGTATCGGTCATGGAACTTTGGACAGTTGATTTTAATTATCTGGCTTATTTTCAGGTTTTTATGTTAAAATAAAGGGCATAAAAACGTAACTAAAACTTTTTATAATGATATCCTTGTATGGTATTGAGTGTCGTCAACAAAAACATCATATTATTAACATTTTCTAGTGTTGTCATTTGTGCGAGAAGACGGACTGTACCGACCACATATGAGGGAGTTGAGGGTATGAATGAGATAATGATTAGATACAGTCTATTCTCTGGACCTTACTCGAATATAAATTAAAATAAGAAGGCACAAGTCTACCACGTATGTCAAACTCGATGCCTCCATCAGACTCCTGCAATGTCTTTGAATTCTTCTTAAATAAAGAATAATTAAACTTGGCAAGTTTTAATTAAAGTTGTGAAAAGTATCAAATCCCTTTCAAACTTTGTAAGTTTGATCAGTTTATCAATGCACACAGCGTTTACTGTTTATCAAGGCCCTGCAGGGACCGAGTACAAATAACTTTGCATAATTTATATATATGAGATACACAAATATGCTCGATATGCAAAAGTTATATGAATCTACTTCTGACACGAATGTGTCAGTACTTTAGCACTACGCTAACTTTTTTATATTATAGAACTGCCACTGTAACTTCGAAGTGGTTACAAATATCTGGCTAAGTTCGTCCAACTTGGACTTCAATTTATTTTTTTATTTATTTATTTATTCAGGAAACCAACAGCGTTTACAATTATGTATATATAATTAATTACATGTACTAAAAAGAAAGGCCAATAACAGGTTACCCTAATTTTATAGGAAATAGAAGTACTTACAATATTTTTAGTTCTAAACAAAAAATGTAGTTATCAGTTACTGGTATTAAATTTATATATACCATTTACCAGTATTACAAATCAATTATATATCATCAATCAACATATACAAATCAATTACATATATATATCCATATAAACATATATATATATATATACAACATGACAGATATGCATATAACTAATGTATAGGATTTATAATGTTTTCAGTTATTTGTGTGTAGTGGGCGTGTGTGGATGTGTGTTTGTTTGTGAGCTGGTGTGGGTGGGGGAAGATATTATAGGTAACAAGGTAGAACTACACTGAAAAGTGTTTATGGTTGGACTGATATCGCTAGCAGCATATAACCGATTTTGTATTTGCTTTTTGAATAAGCTTTTGTGACATGAAAATGGATCGAGATTAAAGAACCTTTTGTTGTAAGTATTGACGATACGAGTAAGAACCGAATTACTTCCGTAGTTTGTTCGGTGATTTGGAGTACTAAAAAGGGGAGCGTTGCGTGTACGATATCGGGGTGTGTAGTATGTAATAGAACTGGTTAGAGTTGGGCAATCAAGCTTCCCGTTAATTATATCATACAGCAACATTAAATCTGATATTATCCTTCTTTGTTGAAGAGAGAGGATTTTAAAGTGAGTGCACCGTTCTTCATAAGTGTTAAAATAGGTATTGGTGCGGTAGCATAAATATTTTAGAAATTTATTTTGTATATTTTCTAATTGTTCCGTATATACCAAATATTGTGGATTCCAGATACTGCTTGCATATTCGAGGATGCTACGAACACAAGTCAGATACACTATTTTCAAACATTTAATATTTTTGAAAGGTTTACAAACTCTTATTAGAAAACCTAGACTTCGGTATGCCTTATTAACTATTGACTCGATGTGTATATCAAGTATGAATTTGGAGTCCAGTTGTATACCTAGGTCTTTCACCACAGTTACACGCTCTATAGTAGTATCATTAATTGTGTAATTATATGTGATGGGTTTAATTTTGCGAGTAAAGGATATAATTTGACATTTCTTAACATTCACAGTTATATTATTTAATTTATAATACCTCGATAAAACATTCAAATCGTCTTGCAACTTCTCACAGTCCACAGAAGTTTTAACAGATGCAAATATTTTGTTATCATCTGCATAAAGTAGGTGTTTTGCATGTTTGAAGCACTCCTGAATGTCATAAAGATAAGAAACGTAGAAGAGAGGGCCCAAATGTGATCCCTGGGGGACGCCCGAAAGGATTTTAGTAAAGTTTGATCGAAAGCCTCCCACTACCACTGCTTGAGACCTATTCACGAGGTACGACTTTACCCATCTTAATAAGTCCCCATGTATTCCTAGCGTGTGAAGCTTTCGGATCAGGATGACATGATCGACCCGGTCGAATGCTTTTTCGAAATCGGTGTAAACCACATCAACCTGACCCGAGAGCTCCATATTTTTCAGTACAAAGGTTGAAAAATCAGCTAAATTAGTTACAGTTGACCTACGTTTTAGGAAACCATGTTGATGTTCGGGAATACTAGAGATTAAGACAGGATATATATTAGAGTAGATTACTTTTTCAAGTATTTTGCTAAAGATGTTTAAGATGGATATCGGTCTGTAATTCTCAATTTTGTTTGTGGGACCTTTTTTATGAATAGGCACTATATGCGCCTGCTTCCAGACATCAGGCACTAAACCTTCTTTTATAGATCTGTCAAATAAAATGGACAACGGGAAAGCTAGCTCTTCGGCACATTTAACAATATAAAGTGGGTGTACCATGTCACTTCCTGCGCCCTTGTTCGGATCTAAACGACGAAGAAGGTTCATGACAACGTTCTCGCTAACTAAAATGGTATGAATGTCATTAGATGTTTGCAACCTTGAAGGTTCTAATATACTGTCGACCTGTGTTTGAGAGTGACATTGTGGTAGGAACACGCTTTGGAAAAAATCATTGAACCCGTTTGCAATAGCTTCTCCTCCACAATATGTTTTATTACCTAAAAAGAGTTGTTGGGGGTACCCTGAAGATCGCCTTCTTGATTTTATGTAGCTCCAAAAGAATTTAGGACTTATTAGAATTAAATTTTGTGCCGATTCTGTATATTTCTTAAAACACTCGGATTCAACTTTATGGAATCTTTTTCTCAAAAGTGAGAACTGTGCATAGTCACTCCTATTATTATATTTCTTCCATAATTCATGAGCCTTACTTTTATCTTTAAGAATACGTATTAAAGGAGTAGTATACCAAACAGGGTAAGTTCGGGAGCCAATATTTTTACTTTGTGGTATGTATTTTTCAAAGGTCATATAAATGTGTCGGTAAAAGTTATTTAATGCTTGATCTAGTGATCCTTCTCTGAGTTCCCTTGTCCAATCGATTCTACTGAGATAAGATTTTATAAGTGCATAATCACCTTTGTAAAATTTGTATTTCTTATTAGTATTTTCTGTTAAGGGACGTACTGATATTCCAAAAATATTTATAAGCAACGTCGTGTGAAATAATATGTCTTCCTTGACTAAAGGCCTACTGCAAGGAGAAACTTCTATGGGAAAATTACTAAATATTAGGTCAAGTGTGTTGTCAAAATTATTTTTAAACTGGTTTGACTGAATTAATCCTGTATAAGTTATTTCTTCAATGAAATGTTTGGCAGAGTTTTGAATTTCAATAGATCCTTTTTTTATATACTGCGGTCCATCTAAAGACCATTTAATACACGGCAAATTAAAATCTCCCAACAACATTACATTACTTTCAGGATTTTCACTACTAATATTATTAACTGACTGTAACACATCATGCAGGTCACGCGGCTGAGTTTCCGCAGCGCCAGGGACGTATACCACGCCTATGTATAAATCTTTTTTTTGGTAGTAACTAAATGTCACGGCTGATATCTTTATCCACAGCAATTCAGTAGATGTTTCAGAGCACTGATATAACTGAGCACACAGGTTTCTACGTGCACAGATCATGACTCCGCCGCCTGTTATTTTACCAGATGTCCTAGCACATCGGTCATATCTGAAAACTTCATACCTACTATCACATAATTCCGAGTTCAAAATTCCTTCACATAGCCATGTCTCAACAAAAACAATAAGATCGTAATCCTCTGACTGTAAGTTTCTAAATAGTTGCAAGGTTTTTGTCCTGAGACCCCTAGCGTTTTGATAATAAATCTTTAGGTTATTGTTTTTATCCATTTTGGAAGACAAAATAATTAAAGGTAATTTTTAGATACGTATGTAAAATATTATTATTAAATGATATATTAGGGCTCAGTTTTGTAAAGTAAGACACCTCACCTAATTTCATTATCAAAATATAATAGTGCAATAATAAAATAATACGCTTAACATTTAAATAGACACAATAGTAATAATATATATTTAGGGAATTATTTTGATTTCGAGGATAACTAAATACGTTACTATCCTCGAGTGAAAAACTTGGTTCAAAGTGTATACTGAGAAATAGTTTAACATGCTCAAGAGGTTTAGTTTTATTATAAATAATTATCTGCTCCTGATTAACATATTTCAATTTGTTCTTAAATTTTTTACAAACATTTAAAGAATCATAGCACAAGGATATTTTTATAAATTGGCTGCAACGATAATAAAATGTGCAAATAAGACAATAACAGTCAACCGGTCTCGGTCTCGATGACGTAACGGATGACAGATAACGCGGTGCGATCAGCTGGGCTGCAGACATGCATTGGTAGTTACCGCTCTTCTCTCGCCTATTATGCATAAATAAAAATAACGGAATATTAGCAGAGCCTAGTTTAATCGGATAATACTGAATAGTTTCACTACATAAACTACTTGTTTCGTTCATAAGAAAGTAAATGTGACTAAGAGGTATGTAATATATAGATTTCCTTATGAATACAAATGAAATATAAACAGAAAAGTGCAGGTAATTGTACAGGCAGCGTAGCCTGCATAATGAGATTATGATGAATGCTTTTATTAGAACATTGGATACTGCTATATGGTACCACTGCCACTGAGTATACTGTGAGATATCACTTTTTTTGAAATAAATTAATTTTAAGTGTATGATTTGATTAATGAACTTTTTATCAATAAAATGTGATAAATATCTCAGTATGTTGAAGTAAAGATACTGAAATTCAAAAATTAAGATTGTTATGCTGCTAGCTATATAAGCCAAACCATGGGATGACAAGTTTATATGTGTGATGGTAGTTCGTGAATGTTTCAAGGTCAATGTGATAAACTTGAAGATATTATTAACTACAGGATACAAATTTACAACAATAAGCAATAAACAAGCAAGTAAATTACACATGTTGATTTTGACTAAAAAACGACTTACATTATTTGGGTAATTGAAAATATACAATCTAACTATACAAAAACACATAAGTAAGTATAAAGCGTCAATATTGTTTGTTAACGTGATTAATGAATCTTTTTTAGGTCTTCTTCTGTACTGATAAGCAGTTTCGGAGACGTCTCGTTTTGTCTTACGTATATACTGCAGTTTTTTATCCATGAAAATTGATAAAACTTTCCCTTTGCAACTTCCCTGCATTTTTTATATAGTGCCTTGTTGATGACGGTCAAATGCTCATTCACATAAATCTGCCTTGTCTCTCCTTGATAGCCAAGGTCTTTGGTAGTGATGCCTCGTACTTTACGGAGCCCAGCTAGTATGCCGTCCTTGATGTTCTTGTGCACTAACTTAGCTACAATAACTCGTGGGCGTCCCGGCATCACTTGTCTTGGTTGAACACGGGTGACGTGAGTGATATCTTGAGATGTGATTGTTATTCCAGCATGTTTAGCAATGTGAGTCGTAATGAGTAAAAGATCTTCGGACTTGCTTTCGGGCAAGCCAACTATTTCCAAATTAAGCATCCTCTCTCGTTGTTGAAAATGGTTAAGCTCGTTTTGCAATTTATTAATTGAAGCTGATACTTCAGGGGCCAACTGTTTATGTTCTTGTTTCAAGGCCGATTCCATGCCTTTGACTCTTTGTTCCAACTTATCAATGCGGTCAGAGGAAAATTCCATATTGTTCTGCATGCCTGTCAATGTCGCATCGAGATCATTCTGTCGAGCAGTAACTTTCTGTAAAGTTTCTTTATAGCCCTTGTAGTCAGATCGAAGAGAACTAAGATCCGTTCGCAGTGAAGTTACGGAATCCGAAAGGTTATTTAGCTCGGATTTCACAATATCATTAATATTCTTATTTATCTCTGCGATCGATGAATCCATGCTCTGTTTAAAAATATCAATAGAGGATTGCATTTTTTGCATAAAATCATTTAGCATTGCTACAGGCATATTATCTCGGTCAGGTTGTTTCCTTTTTCTAAGGTTCATATAGTTTTTTTGTGTGTCATTGTACTCACAACTTTTAGGTATGTCCGTGTCCGATGACGCAGATTTGATAGCCGAGTGGGACATTATGCTGTTATTATCACTGCAGATCCAATATTCACGTAAATATATATCACCAGGTTTTAACAACACTTTTTACACTAGGTTACACTAAATTTCTGTTATTTAATAGCACTAAATCCAGTAAAATCTTTTATTTAATATCGCAGCACTGTTTATCATGACCACTCGTGCGGGCGGTCGCGGGTAGATCAATAAACATAGAGTTTCACTCATTTGCCAGTTTTTATGTTTAGTTCATTTTTATAACGATGACATTCAGTTTTCAATTATTGTTTTTACCATAGAGTGACAAAAAGAAACACGTTGATTAAAACAAGTTTCTTGTTGGGAACCCAGCTTAAATATGTTTAACAGATATCTCAAACAAGAAAAAAAGTTTTAAAGTCGATGCGTACAATATAATATTTCAATGTACAGCCTGCAATAACAAGTATTCACTTCCAATTTTCATAAAGTGATGTCACTAAATTCTTAATAATCGAAGTTAACATAATAATATGAGTCAAAAAATCGAATCATTCTTTGATTTAACGATACTTCTGTGTGAACAAATTGATTACAAAATCACAAATATACGATAGGAAAATATTAAGTCATGTGCGGGATTTCCATTTCCATTTGAATTTCATCAACTTCAGTCAAGTACTTTTTCTGCACTCGGTTATCTGAGAAAAATATCTGCCAATGCCAATATGCCTAAGTACTAATACATCTAGTGTATATTATCTATAACATATATAGTATATTAGCAGAACAGAAATTGTAATAAATGGCGTCACAGTAATGACATGATCATATTTTTCATTCAATAGTAGAAGTCAGTTCCGTTTTTTTATACATTTTGTATTTTGAAGCTATCTGCTGATAGGTTACCCTTTGACCATAACCTTACCTGAAGGTAAGTGATGATGTGCTCGAAGGTGTTACGTGCTTGGTCACCCTATCTTGATGATCCCTACACTCGGTTAGTACCTCATTATGTGTATTTATTTGATTTATATTATTATTTTACCCGGGAGGTACCGGGCCAGAATGTCACCGTGACAATGTGGGCGTCGTAAAAGGCGACTAAGGTTAACACACCAGATGGTGGGCAGCAGCACTTTCTGAGGAACTGATATCTCACACTGCGATCTCCAAGCCGCCTGCCAAGCGAGGTTATTATGGCAAAACCCCCTTTAATGGGGGAGGCTGTGCTCAGCAGTAGACTATCCGGCTGATATAGTATTATTTTAAATTTCGTTTAAATAAATGATTGTGTCTATGATGTGAGTCCTAAGTTGCTCGAAATAAATGAATTTGAGTTACATACTGAAGTTCCTGCGCTTACTATTACAAGACTCATTCTTAAACTAATATAAAACATAAACCATTTGCTTAGCTACGCCTATTGTAGTAATTTCTATATTTTCTCAGGATTTGTAAAGACTTTCGACCATAAAACAAACCCAACGTTTAAGTGCACATTTAATTGAGTTATCCCGTTTTCAAGTGGTTTTAGTTATTTTGATGTTGTTTCTTAAAGAAGATAAGCAATTTGTGTATGGCAATTCAAGTTTCTGAGACCCTTACCAGTCTTCTATAAATAAACCGGTTTAAGTATCACTATAGAAGATATGAAACTCTAATTTATGGATTTTAACTTTTGGTAATTTCGACGTGGTTCTAGTGGGTAGCGAAGACATTTCTGATGGTTGACAGCAATGGCCGTGGATCAGGGGTTGCAAGTATACTGCCTGCGTGACCTTCGAAGCATCCAGCGGTATTTTGCATGCTCGCTTTGCTGGCTATCACTCTATCGTTAGTTAAATGCAATTATATAGCAACAGACTGCCCTACTCTTAACGAAAAAGTTTTTTTTACAAATGTCTCAAAACCACTTCGACAACTTATTTCACACTTTTGAGTGTTGAAGTCGGTTCCATTTTCGGTAAAAAAAAGATTTACGCCCTTTTTAGTGTCCATTACTACTTACGGGATTAATTGTCATTCATTGACAATGACTATATTATCAAGACAGGAAAAACTTTTCAGTTATTGGAGTGTAAATAAAAAATAGCATGACCGATTTTGATGAAATTAAAATGGGACCACTCGGCAAGCAACAGATTTAAAAAATAATAAAGTAACATCAAATCGGTTCACCCAGTCAAAAGTTATGAGGTAACAATCATATTAAAAAAAACAGACGTATTGAGAACCTCATCCTTTTTTTGAAGTCGTTTAAAAAATATAGCACGAAATGGTCCACTAACTTCAAGAGTAATCGGAGTACTAATGAGAGTGTGGGTAATGTATTTTCCCGAATATTTAAACCCCTTTTTCACCCGATTGAGGGTTGTATTTACGAATTAAAGTTTATAGAAAAATATAAATTGGTATGAAATATATGGAAGAAACACTTAAATTGGTGGAGCACTGATGTCGTTCTGGCTTTATTTTGTTACAACTTTAAACTAGGGGTGCGGATACCACACCTTAAAAATGTTAATTAAAAAAAACACTAACATATTTTGAGCATTGTTAATGAAAATTTGCATTTTGATTGCCGCAGCTTTTATGTAATTACTGAATTTAAGCCCCAATTACTCCATTTTAGAGGCTAACACTTTTAATGATCACATCACCTACATACCTATACATATTCCAACCTATCAAACAAAGAAAAAATATCCAAATCTGTACCTACACAACCTGTGGGGACATTACGTAAAATATAGTTTACAAATACTCGTGAAATTGAGAACCTTCTCCGATATGGATGTCGGAAAAAATATTAACACCTACATAGTATTGTTTTAGCCTATCCAATTAACACCGATAAAATCATCACTGACCGCAAGAATGTTTCTTTACCGACAGGTGAGATTCTGACCAAAGGCTGGTCTATAACACTTCAAAAGGTTGAACAACAGAACCCAGTCCTAAATACGTAAATTAAGCATGCCTGTCCAGAACTAACAGTCGCTGTGGCTGAAAACGGTCAGGACTACATGATCATCATCATAACACTTTAAAACAGTATTACAACATTTATATATTACATCATCGATAAAATAAAGAATAACGAACATAAGAACCGTCTTATAGCTAACAAAGGATCCTTTTAGGTAGACGCTCATTAGCCAGAAGAACTTTTGTCTGACTTACCAATAAAGATCAAAGGTACAAAAGTTTTTGCGACGTAGAGTTTCTCGATGAAGTCTGTACATTCGTTATTTTATGTAGAAGAGCGAGTAGAGATTGTACCGACCTCACACAGGTGGTGAGATAAGAGCAGGAAAATGATGATTAGATGAACTAGTATGACAGCCTGACGGTATAAAGAGTAGCATGATAGACGTTGTGCAATCCAAAACGAATCTGGCAGGTCTAACTGACTGGCCATTAAATCGTTTCGTTTAATAGAATGACATGGAGATAAATACTGATGTCGAAAGAAATATTTTTGTATGAATGTATAGTTAAAATAATTGAGATAAAATGCTCGATACGGAGAGATTACATAAGCAGTACCGTTTTTTAGGAAACTCTTATTTCATGGCACAAATTAGTTATATTGAATATTTATAGGTTGAGATTGAATTAAGATTGTCATATTAGGAAAAAATAATAGGTAAGTACTAACATATTTGTAGCAGACACTCACGCTGATAATAATGACAAATTCTATCACTTGGTAGGAGTGAATGAGAGGCAGCGATAGTGAAATCGCGATCAGTGTGGATAAACAATTAATAAAAGCTTAATAACACAAAACTAGTTACTTGAAAATCTAAAATATGACCTAACTAGTCCCTCTTAATAAAGATTTGCTATTTTATTATTCTTATGTACTTACAAACATTAATTATTAAGATATTAATGTTACAAGTGTATGAATTTAGAGTCAACTTTACAATTTTATTCTATCGACATAATTTTAAGGAAACGTGTAACTTTATTTTATTATTAACGTATAACTTTCTTACTGCTACAAATTACAAATATTTTGCCAAAAATCTGATCAAGTAAAGCTATTTTGCACTTGTCATCGGCATACCAATACATTTTTGGGTAATGAGAACTGGATTGGTTTGAGAGTGCCTACCTTACCTAATAATTTCATAATGTTGATGTAAGTAAGTGCATATAAGTCTCAGTAAGTAGCCCTTGTAGTTTATTTTCAGTAAGTATTTCCTTTCCCACAAGACGTCCGCACATTTCTCATGGGTTATAAAACCACATGCGCATAAGGCCATGGTCGGTACTGCCAACTGAATAATAAAGACCCCGTTGTGCGAGCGGCACGGGGTTCACGTCCTTCTGATGTACAGTTCGATGCCCTATCCTGCAAATAAAACAAAAACTTCAACATCAACAAAAACCTGATCTACTAAGAGTATACAATCAATAAACACGATTAACTAATTAACACGCACATAAATAACGCCGTCATGAATATTGAACTAGAAAGTTTGTCGCTGTCTGAATCTTCAATCAAATACGTAATACTGCAGTTGGCACACGGTAAATAAGTAAAATCCACTTAGTAATCCAGGAAGTGTTGCTTCTTGTTTGTCATGCTCTTTAACCAAGGCGACTAGCGTTTTTGCTAGTAAGCAGTAATTCGACTCATTGCACGTCGAAATGATGGCGCCGACTACTTTCTGTATTGAATATGTCAGCTCTGTTGAAGGTAATTGGTAGTGGGAATAGAAATTTTAGTATTCGGGTTTACAATTACATTTTATTCATATAAAATATACGTCTGATAGCTCGTCTTCCGTGCATTCGGGCGTAATCTGACTGGTATTAATGTACGGTGTGTAATTAAGCTTTCGTGATTATAATATATAAATTAAAGAACTTTAACGTACACTTTGCAGTGATCTGGTTACGAGTAGATTCCAGTAACTCCGCTCTGATTATATTAAAAGTGTTGGGATAAAATAATGTAATATAAACGTAAATTATTTCTGTACATAATAAGTAGTTGTATTTAACGCGAACGATATTTTGAAGCGTTCGTAGCGAAGTTTACTTAGCTGTTCGCAACCGATCAGCAAAGTTAAGCAACGTCTCGCGCGGTCATGAGTTGGATGGGTGACCGCTAGTGACATTACTACTGCGCGTTTCCATGCTTCGGAGGGCACGTTAAGCCGTCGGCCCCGGTTGTAGTCTTAGGATGGCAGTCGTTATAGCATGGTGGTAGGGCATTTTGCGAATACCCGCCTGGCTAGCTACCACCCTCAAGTAGAAAATCTGTCGCCAAGCACCTAACGGTGTGTTCCGGCAGCTGTCCTTGAGAGCCAGTACTTCTAAGTTAGCCTGAACAACATCTTCGAACACATCATCACTACCATCAGGTGAGATAGTGGTCAAAGGCTAACCTGTCATGCATAAATAAATAAATAAAGAACTAAGTTGCGTGCTATGCTGATATAGGTAGTACGAAACAAAAGAACGTACTTATCACTAACAGAGGAGTCAGGTGCACTCAACTCGTTGTTTCCCATGGTGTTTTTGTTTCCCATCGATCTATCCTCATCCATAACTGTACGAGAAGTGTAGGAACAACAAAAAATAGTGAGTGATGTAATTATCTCGCTACAAGGGAAGATCTTCGATTGTTTATTGGCTTCCTTTCCGGATGTTCGAAATTCCTTCGGAGTTGTACTTGGGATATATGTGTTGTGAATGTGAAGATGCCTTAAAGAAAGTATTATTTATTACTATTACAAGAACAGTAATTGTTTAATTAGGTAATAAATATATCCTATTTTGTTTAAAAACGGAATCAACCAACAGGTTCTCGAAGCCGAATAAGTAGCGAATACTTTTTAGGGCAAAACCTAAAAAGAGAAGGAGCTAATACAAACGAATTCTGAACGCGGAGTTCGAATTCAACTCATGATCCGCTTGTGCATAAATGATATTTACTTTTGAATAAAGTAGTGCATGTTGGAAAGCGTTTACATTTCACTACGGCGAGATTTAGCGTCGAGTAGCGCGGTGTCTAGTGTCACGGGCTTTCTAGTGAAATCCTACGGATCTAGTGAAGTCCGGGCTCGGAACTCGTGACCATGCATTTAAAACCGCCGAATTCATCCCTTATAACTTTAACGACAAATCTCATACCGTTTTCCAATATTCACCACGTTTCATCTTCCGACGGAGTACGTTATAATCTCCTGCAGTAACATTCACATAATGTAGGATTTGAAACTATAAAATCTGTGTCAACTACCCGTTAAATTTAGAGCACACCGATATGAATATTGTTCCCAGAATCATGAACACTGCTTTGCACGATAATGTTTAGTTTTAATCTAGGGTATACCTATTATTAAACCGGTTGCACGGCTTTGTTGCTTTGGCGGCGCTGAATATTGTAACAATAACGATTTCGCCGATTCAAGATAAGCTTACGTGGTTCATAATTGGATACGATAGGGCTTCAAAGATAACGGATAGCCCAATTGAAATGTTAGCACGTCCCTGCCCTGTCACGACGGCGTCCGCGCACTTTCACCGACACGATTGCCCTATTTTTGTGTTTATAAACTGCAGCAAGTCACACTTTCATCGTCGATTTTATTAACTTTTAGTTTTCTCCGCATACAAATAAAGTGATGGTGGACGCCGACAGAACAAAAATATTCCCAGGAAACGATGAAGTGTAAATTTATCGTGTCGGTTGTCGGTTCTAAACATGGACACAGAACTAAGCGCTGTTTGCCATTGGATACGACTGTCACCTTCGGGGACAGTTTTATCTTTTAAAATACATAAATACTTTAGGTCATTGAACTCCAGGTGGGAAAACGTTCCAAAGTATTACCTAGTAATAATACAGATAACGAAACTATATCAATTTGTTTTGGATTAGCGCAGCCCACAACGAAAAGGTTATCAATAATGTTATTACATCATAACGATACATTTCATTAACACTTGGTTTATATAATAAGCATTATATAAAAAGAGAGCACCAAGTTTTAATTAAAAATTAAACGTTGTTGACATTTATCTCTAGACAGCTTGTCTCCCATGCGCACATGTGCGTTCTTGACGCCATGCGACGATGCCCAGTTTAATTATGGGCGAACCCCCTCGTCAGAGCGTGCGTATATGCGTAATAGCAGCATGCTGCCACCGCCATACGCTTTACTCATAATCTAATAAGTCAAGTTTTTCCTGCCAACTCGCATGAGAACACTTGCGCTTTCGCCCGACCGCGATTAATTACCGATGTTATTCAACATGTGGTGCATTATTTTACGCTCTGCATGGCCGACGCTTTCCGGTGTACTGCGTGGCGAGCGATACGATACGCTGCAGCAAGCTTGCACTCACGGTTCTATTCCCAAGGCGAAGTATCAACACGATTTTGACATTTTTAGCTCTCGGAAACTTGCATCATTCTGTTTGAGAATGCCGCACTGGTGACGGGTTTCGAAATACTAGGTATACATTTTGATACTTATACCCCTATAGCTGGTGAATTTCATTATTGTCATGTTAAAACGAGAGCTGATTATGTTTTGCCACACCTGTGCGCTAGACGTAGGGTTGCCAGATTAAAGTATATCAATTTCTGGACATTTCTGGGGTTGAAGAGGGTGTGGGTACCCAGATAAAATCTCAAGTTAAAATCGAAATAAATCTACGGTTGAACCGCCAATTTAGGTATTAAATCAATATTCATAAAATTAAACTTAAAACTATGAAAAAACTCTGTTACCTTTTATAGGCCTTTTAACTAAAATTTGTAATCACACACACGGCCGGCATACGCCGTGGTTGGCATAGTATTAGTTTCGCTATGTATGTTTGTGAAAAATCCTGTAACTAGTTAATTCCGGGACAGTAGAGTGAAATTACTGGACACGGGACAAGACACCCAATTCCGGGACTATCCCGGATTTCCCGGACGTCTGGCAACCCTAGCTAGACGGCACTAGCGTCTGATGGACTTTATATCAAAAGCTACCACAGCCTCGAGGGGACACACCTGAATTAGCGTCCACAACAATGCCTAACGACCCTTTTATTTCTATTTATTAACAAATAGACAATCAGTTTCAACATGGAGGTTCAGCGGTTACATCTTATAATTTTAAAACCCGACGCAAACGGAAGGGTTTTGTAAGCTTGATGAGTGTATATATATGATATGTGTGCATCTATCAGTAGCATTGTAACTTCCAAACGGAAAAACCGATTTTGATATAGTTTTTAGTTTGAAATGTGACTTGGTTAAAAATGTTCTTAGCTATGTATCAAGAAAATTTATCAAGCCGTTCAAAGATTCTTTGCTTGAAAGCTTTTTTCTAGTTGACGAAGGGCCATGACCAACACTACGGTTTTAATCATGCAAATACTGCTTTCGTAAAAAACATAGCATTTCTTCATAATTGAAATACGTGAATATGCACCACAGATCAGAGAATTAGGTACCTATTCACTGTTTGCACGCAAAACAATTTAACCGATTAGCAGCAGCGCTTATTAGATCTGTCGACTGTCAATTTGCTTCTTTGATATTAACCCAAAATAACCTTACCTTCAATAATTGTATTAAATTCCAAGGCATTCATTTGTGAACAAGATTGTTTTACGTATAAGATTCTAACCACCAAATAAAAATCTCATCTATTTGTCAAAATTTGAGTTTAACGTTTATGTACATGCTGCAGAACATAGTAACTTGGCCTGCAGCATCTCCTGAAATTTACAGGATATCTCACCAACTTACAGTAAAACGCGTTTGGGCTCATTGGAATTAATGAATCAAACTGAATTCAGCTGATCAGGGTTGGTTGATATCAAGATATTTAAAAATAAACCTATTGATATTACTATTACTATAATTGGCTGTGTTATTACTATAATTAGATAAAGCTATTGTGTGATTTAAATGCACAGGAAACGTAAACGATTAGTCTATATTTTTATTTTCGTAAGCGCTGAACATGTCTAGTAGTCGCACAAAATCGGAATCTCAGATTTTCTGTAAAACGCGCGTGTGGCTTTATAATATCGTCGTTGTGCCGAAAACATCGCCAACTGGGCTATTGGTTAATGGCGAAGTGGCGATAGCAGTGCCGTTAGTAAATTATAACAACAAGTTTGGGCCACACAACCGTATGCCCACATGTAGCTACAATTAGGTAACGCAAGTGTGGTCGAAGTTTTATATTATGTATAAAATATGTTTGGTCGCAAAACAAAATATCAGTAAAAATATTCCGATACCGATTATTGCCACCACTGAAGATACAGCCCAGATAATTAGTAGAGACTTGAACATAAAACCTTACAAAGTAGGTACTAAAATTAATCCTAGCATAAAAATAAATACATTTAAATTTCGTAGGTACCTCAGATTCGATAGACAATTTTATCCTTGAGTGATCTTCAACAAACGCACTCGTATATTTATGTAGATAAGACTATTATTATACCGATGGATGGGACGAAACAAATTTTAAACATTTCGTGTTAAGCATTACTGCTGTTCCTAATTTACATAATTTATAATAAGTTAAAGGTTCAGCTAATTTATATGTTAATGTAGACGCATATAGAAGCCTAACGATTTGTATTTACTTAACTCTTGAATATAATGCAGGATGTAGGCGCTTGCCTCACTGAAAATAATTGTATTGGCCAAAATGTCTCGGTACAATTGAAATCACTGATACGGAGTGACGGTAAGTCCAAAATAAAGCGGCTATCAGAAAGGCCTCAGAAGCGTCAGAGCTATTTACGGTATCCAAGATCGAAACCAGTGTTTTTTTATTGCTGATCTCATGTAGCAACGACGTGAGCACAATAATCGTAAAAGCCGGTCCCCTTGTCGAGAAGTGTGAACTGTCCGCGCGGCGATAAAAGAAAATGCATTACTTCCCTTGCGAGGGCGAGCAGGGGTTTTCTTTAAAAGCAACCCCCTGAAACGGCGCGGTGTGCGCAGGTCATTAATGTTCAAACTCAGGAGCTCCCAAATTTTAAAAATCCACTCCCAACTTAATTATTTGAGTTCACCAGCGATACATCCTCAGAAATTCGTGAGGGGAATAATTTAAAACTTTATAATTTTAATTAAAGTAAGTTCATCAAGGGTTTTAAGCTCAGATCAGTTTAATTTCTGTATTTATTTACGTGGTAAATCATTAAAAATTTGATGGAAGAAAACAAAACTAAGCGTAAGTTTCTTTTATCTATCTAATTCTCGTCGGAAGCTTGTTATGCAACATATGCTTTAATAATTGATATGTATACATAATACGAGCACAACTAGGTCACTGTGAATACGGGATGATACTAATTGGGTTAAAGCTGCCACAATACCTATTGTTTTGACGCCAGTCACTGATATACAGTGTATTCATTATGTGGTTTTCTCTGCCAGTGCAGCAGATTGCAGTATTATTACAAAATTAAATAATTTCAGCATGACGTCGCTCGAGATTTTCTCGGAATACTTAGTAGCATGAATCTTGCAATTCATCTTGCTTTTAAGTTGTTAGCATTATTTTAATTGACTCCAATTACGACGTGATTTTGTAAGTTTACAAAAATAAATACTCCGCCGTCGAATGTGGTAACAATTATAGGGGTCATTGTCCTACAACAATAGGTGTTATCATGTTGCATCTAACTTTTTGGTACAAGGCTTAGTCAAATATCTTTATTACTGATTCGGTCTAACCGTGAGAATGGCAATGTCAAACGAGACAATATATTTGCGTTTCAACAAAACAGACTTACAGGGCTGAAAGATATATTGAATGGTTCACGCTTTAGAGATTTAGATTTTGATGTTTTAGGGAATAATATTATAACCACGCTGACAATAGTCGGATAATTAAGTAAAATATTATAAATAGTATTAGTATATACTTATTTAACTTCTAAGAAGTTAAGAGGTTCTAAATTTGCCGCATTTTTTTTGCAATATGTATATCATTACATTATATCTTCCCGATTTCATCTATAAACTTCTAAGTTTTTCTTTGTTCTTTAAGGTGTTTATTATATAATTTTATGTCCCATGAAAAATAATTGAAACCACAACCCCTATAGTAGGGGAATGGGGTTTCCAAATATCTCAATTTTACGGGATGGTATAGGGCTCCAAGTTGCAACAACAAAGTCATAATAACATTATTTGGATCGTGTTGTTTTGCGATAAACTAAATGAGGGTATTCTTCTTTTGTTAGAAAATCATTGTTTGTTGTACTTACATAAAGTATTAAAAAAATATAGTCGCAATTTCCAGTCTTAAGGTTTGAAAGGGACTGTTCAAATGTTGGGAAAAAGGTACGCATTACGATTACTTCGAGGTTTGTAAGCCGACTCCTGTATATTTTGTTCTTTAATCAATAATCAGTAAGGGAAACCCTTGGGTGGGTGACATATAAATAAAATTATTTATGTTGTTTGTAAATCTCTCCCATATAACAGACAAGAATTATCGGGTCGATATTATGCCAAAACTGTTTTCAATATGTCGACATATTGAAATTCTATCAAAAAATACATACAATATACCAATATGTCTATTTTCTATATACCAAAGCCATAAATAATTCCTTATTGAGTCGGAGCCATTTACCTGTAATGGAGCTCTGAGGGATTGTTCGGAACCTATTGCTGTTAAGTGCAGGCTGCCAAAAATAAAATAAAACCATTAAAACATGTTTTTTGTTATATTATAGTAGTAGTTATAGGTAGTTATGTATCTTGTACCTTTCGAGTAAGGTAAAGATTAAACACTCAATACTTAAGATTTTATTATATTCAGATAAGGAAGACTATCATTAAATTATTGGTGAATTAATTAATTTTAATATTGTTAGGTTTGCAATAACGCCTGCTATGCGGATTACATTACAAAATCACAAATATACGATAGGAAAAATTTAAGTCACGTGCGGGATTCGAAGCCGCGTCCAACCACCCCTTGAGCCGGGGTTTAATAAATTTTTCTTCTATTTCAATATATATGTAATATATAATACCGTTCACAGTTTACATAGATAAAAGGATTATTTAGACTTAACCCCAACGCACATATCTAAGGACCTTAGTTTATGTATTGCCCACACGTCAGAAACGGATTTCATAAGATCCACCTAAAGAAGTAAAGACGCCGCCACCGGATGCCTGAATTTCGTTTCCTCGAAGGTTTCAGTGGGGTATGGTGCGGGGGCGAATCGGGCACGTGATGTGTTTTTATGATGAAAATAATCAGGACCTGTGGATAGCACGTCCGGCACGCGTGACTGTTTAGCGGCTCTTTGAATACGGGTCATCACAGGTTGTTAGGACTTAAACTTTCTTTAGTTTAGTATATGTATCTACTTAGTACGTTGTATACGGCAAATAAAGTTGTGATATAAAACGTGATAAGAATTAGGCTCGTTTGTGATGAGTTATAGTCAAGTTGTTTGTTTACCCAGTAATGCATGTTTAAAAGTTGTATCACTGTGTTTATTACATGAGAATTATTTATATTAAATATGAGACGGAAATATTCGTAAAAATAGAGAATCGGTGCGGCGATTATGTTCTACCCTAATAGTGTGTTACGTTTTTTGTTTTACTAGCGGCCCGACCCGGCTTTGCACGGGTATATAACAAAAAATATAAATTGAAACACATAAAAGTAGTTATTGTGACATAACTGTAATAGTTACACATATGGTATAGCGGACTTTATTGTGGATATTGATGTCCTCTATAAAATTGTAATATATCACTTTGCTCTATTGTCAACAATATCCGCAGCGTACGCGATATATCGATTTTTTTGGTATTTTTTTCACACTTTAGGTTACATTATCGAAGTTTTCATACGGATCCCTAAGTTGTTAAATATATTCTATAGTCTATGTTCATCAGGGATAGTGTAGAATTCTAAAGGTGAAAGATTTTTTTATATCGGTTTATAAATGTATTCATTATTTACAGAAATACAAATCTTTCCTCTTTATAATATTAGTATAAATATAAGTGTAGAAATAGATACAGATATATGTAGATGAAACTTATGAAGTGAAGAGACGGACATTTCGCTCGCCTTATGGTAAGTCACACTTCCCTCCTCGTTCTACATAACAATGAACTGCGCTCATCACTTCGAGATGTTAGTCTTATGTCTGGTTTTACCCATTTGCAACAATACTCTTCACACCTAAACACGGTAGTGTTTGCACACTACTACTTTGTGGCAGAATATAATGACACTGCGGTGTTACCCAGTACTAGGGTTACCACCCGTACTCTAAAATAGAGTATTGTGCTCTTTTTCATGTAAGCGTACTTTATAATCTACGGCACCAATAAAGTACGCTAAAATACTCTATTTACGTAAAACTGATTGTTAGTGGCTCGTTACTGGTTATAAGTAAGAGACTAAAAAAAACTGGTAACCGCAACCACAATTTAATATATGAATATTAAATACCTAGAAATGTTACCTTCTATTATTTTCTATTTATTGTTACTACAAACAATATTGGATGTTTACAGCATAATGAGATTAATGTAATTAACAAAAAGTAAGGAAGATTGCTTCTTTGGATAGGAAACAATGAAAATGCTAAGACAGATATTCTACAAAGTAATGCAGAATAATAAAGAAAATATGTTTTAATGACAAATAATGATAAAAATGTATACTCTTTATATAAGCTGTGTACTTTATTTTTGTTCTACCAAAATTAAAAAGTACTCTATTCGTCTTAAAAAAAAGGTGGTAACCTTACCCAGTACCCACCAAGGCGAACCCCTGCTGAAGAGACATAATCATACCTGGTAAATATGATGTAGGTATTACTAGGTATGTTAGTTATAGTTCAACTTTATAATGCCTGAACTGATTAATTTTTATCTGGGCTCTGAAACTATGTATTTTATTAAAGTATACTTTTATCCAATCTATTAAATATACTAGCTTATTCTTGTCTTACAAGGCGGTTTGCACAGCGGTAAGCTTTGAAATATTAGACATTTGATGTAAATAGAAATGCTTATCGTCAACATTCTACCGTAACCATATTACAGTCAGTTTTTCCAGTGCTATTGTAGTATACCTCTAGATATTGGACATTGGAATAGCACCGGGGTATTTTTGTTCCAAATTACTCAGTGGCTCATAAGGGACTGCCTTACAAGTATAATTAAATTCCACTCGTGTATCGAACGTTCGCGAACAGTAACAAGGTACAGTTTATAATTAAAAATAAAAAGATTTTGTGCGCTTCAAGTAGGTAGGTAATTACAAAATGCCTGTTACCATTCGTTTCATGAGGGGTCAAATAATGTAGAGAGGTAATTTTAAGTGGGGTATACCGTTCTTCCCAGGCGAAAGTGATTAGCGGTACAGCCTGCCGTCAATTTCGAGGTCAACGACCGGCCCTTACCTCACCACGTGCCACGTGCCGGTTGCACACTTCATTGCTGATATTATGTCATACGTCACGTTTATTATGACGTTTTGTTGTACGTCGGTGGAAGCGTAAGTTACGATTAGTAGTACATTGTGTATTAAGGGTGGTTAGTAAGGAATTAATCGAGGTTCTAGCAGAAGCCCGAAGTCGAAGACTTTTAGAGGGCTTTCTGAGTCGAGGTTCGTAATTCCCGTACCGCCCGTGAAACATATGTTATACATAAAAATTATAAATAAACATATGCGCGGATAGCCAATCATCTATATAAGCACTCCTTATTGGAAACCTGAAATGATAAACAACAATAACACAACAAGTATCACGGGAGTGTTTTAAAAAATACTGCAGCTAATTAACAATTTTCGTGTGAAAGTTTTGGTAGCCTAGTCGATATTTCTAACTTTAGACCTAGAATTTCATTATTTACCATAGATAGATTATACTAAAAATATCAAACGAAAATTGGTTTTAGCATTCTGTGATAATAAAATAACCGTTCCTGTCATTTGAAGAACTTTTTTACAAAATATTTTTGGTTTATAACTGAAAGATTTTGAGAAATTGTAAATAAAATAAAAAACCAACAATACTCGTTAAATGAATATATTTATCTACGGCATCTGCGACGGGAGCATATCATATGCGTGTCCTGACACGCTCTTGGTCGATTATTGTCTTCGTTAGTAATCAAAATGTAGGTTTTTGCCCAACTGTGGGACAATTATGTAATAACTTTTAACCTGCAAACTTTTATAAGAAGTATCAAATATCTTGGTCAAACTATCTAACTACTATAGTTGCAGTGATAACCAAGATATTGCACTATAACTATAATAAATTAAATTTAACTGAAACATGATTAGTTGCAAAACTCTTTACTGGTTATTCCCACTATAAGATAAGATAATCCCTAGTTTTTCCTAATAAACATACGCTTGTTTAGATATAAAGTATATAATATTACAGCTACACGAAGCGACTATTAAAAAATGCACTCTTTTGGAAAGAACCTTAAATGTATGTCTGGCAACACTTTTGTTTACATTTTTATTCGAAATTATAACCTGAATTGCGTTGTATAATATTAAAGAAAGTACATTATATTTAATACTTACGTGTGTTTTAGTACTCAAGTCGGTTTTAAATTTATTAATTCCGTTATGTGTGACGTGTGTAATGTGCGACGGTCTATCGTGAATGAGGACAAAATTGGCCGAATTTGGATACGTTTGTGTGAGTGAGTTGTGTCTTACATAAAATTGGCCGAATTTGATGATTCATTTTTGATTTTCATTAGACTCCCTCTTTCTTATTCATTTCTCTGAGTAAACTCCTTGCTTGAACCTGCAAGACTTGTGTACTGTGCTATAAATTAAAAACTGACCGACCTTGGGTTTTATGACAAAAAGAAAGCTCGAGGGTTTTATATGCGGCATTACGGCCAAGTTAACCTGTATGTTTAGATACTGTAATGTGCAATTGTGATGAAAAATAATTGTTACCTATTTTTAAGTATACGTCAAAATGTATTTTGTTTATACTCATTTAAAACTATACTTATGTGTAATAGAGTGTATTCCGGCAGCAGTTATTGAGAGCCAGTAAGAAATTTATGAAATTACAGGCACGTGAGACATAAAAGTGCCAACATTAATGCACAAGGAAAAGTATGAAAGGGTAGTTACATATTACCGGTACCTCAGGTCAAAAACCCAGTTGATAGCTCATCAACATAATTTCTCAAACTGACATGACTGGGTTCATAGTCTTTGCCGGGACGGAGGTGCAAATTATTGGACGAATTGCATGGGTTGCTAAAAAACTCACCACAATCATAGAACATATAATATGTCACAATGTAAATTAATATTACAATTTAATACATTCTAGAATGAAAATTAAATTATGATGTTTTGCTGAGTTAGTTTAAATTAAATATTTTACCCCCGAAAAGTATATTTAATATAAGATTTACTCTTAAATTCTTCTTAATATAAACGTTTATCTTAGTATATACAAGCACTATCGCGTGTTAATATATTTAGAAATACAGAAGGCTAGCGACAGCATTACGACATTATTCTTCTATAGATAATTTAGATTCATCAGACGTAATCTATTAGTTTGTTTGATGTCCGCACCGTCTTCATGAAAATTGATTGATATAATAATTAATTAGAAGACAAAACTTTCAGCTTAGTCGAGCCAATCTCGATATCGGCACGGGGTGCGAGTTTGATCCGCATGTGAGATGAAAAATATTTACTCTAAAAATTTGTAAATATATTGTACCATTAAACAGAGTTTTCAAATAAAATATGTTTTATTCTAGGTCGGTACTAAGTGACTATTTCAACCTGTATACAAATTAATTTTATTTAGAAGTTTTGTAAATTACTGTCATATATTTCACTGCAAGCATTAAGTTCCATTTTATTTTAGCAATAAAATAACGTGACTAGAGCTCCAGTTAAAATGTATTAACATGTACTCTCTCAGTGGCAGAATAATGCAAAAACTTTTAACAAATGGGTGTTTGTTTACTAAGCTGTCTGAATAACCAGTATTTATGCGGCTTTGGTATTTAACTGCTTAGCGCGTCTGGAGCTTTTCTTTGCCGGAGGCGACGTGGCAGTTTTAAAGCAATGTTATTTATTTTATTTTACGAAGTGACAGACGCAGTTTTACTGTTCTCTTCCTAAAATGAATAGATTCAGGCGTTCCTCCTCATCCTCGATTTCATTGGGATTTCTCGATCTTGCACTCTGAGACCTCCTGAGGATGCTTCGTGTAGAAGCGACACTCGTCGAAAATTCTCCCGGTTTGACTACCTACTTGGCGTTTGTGACGTCACGTCGGCTTAACAGTAAAATTAGGCGGAATTGTCATTGTCACTGGATATAATTTTTAATTTTATTATTAGAATATTAATTAAATATTTTCTTAAAATGTTTGTCATTATTGTTCTCTTCCTACTTGACACTTCACTGCGGTAGTCACTCCGAGACGATAACTCTTATGTATTGTTGAATTAGTAGAATGATAAAACAATTTCGAATTCTATGCACGTAAATTAATCACCAATATTAATTATGGTGGCACTATAGATTTTTTTATATATATATAGGTGATAAGCTAGCCTTTGACCACTATCACACCTGATGGTAAGTGAAACACGTTCGAAGCTGTTGTTCAGGCTAACCTAGAATTACTAGCTGTCAAGGACAGCTGCCGGGACACACCGTGTGGTGCTTTGGCAACATTTTCTACTTGAGCCAGGCAGACAGTCAAAAAAAGCCCCGCCACCATGCAATAACGCCTATATATTGCTGTATTATTCAGAGGTGTCTTAACACCAACGTTTCGCCAGAAATGTTTCGGGACTAAAGTCAATCTTATATGCTTATCATCATCATTATCATGTGCCTGTCCTTGACTTATTTTATTTTCTGGTGTCACGTATGTCCAATATATCTTCTCTAATATAACAATACACGAACAAGGAAGTTCGCGACGCACTACAACATATATACCATGTATACCTAATAGAAAAATTACCTACAGTATTTTGTGTGATTAGTGGGTGGTGGGTTGTCGAATTTTTTCCATCCATTTGAATGCACATCTTTTTGGATGGAAGTAATTCGACTGTCCAGCACCCGCTTTCATAGTATAATTGGAAAGGCACCAGGACGGTGTTCTGGGGTTCTCCGAAATTATTTCCATGTTTTCACTTAGCATGCGTCAATGCTCTTTAAAATAAAACTAGTCGATGGATTATTCTAGACAATGAAATGAATGTTTTCGTAATTAGTATGAGTATTATCTCCGGCAGTAACCGTAAGTAGAGATAAAACGGCCATGTGCTGCGTGCAATACATCTGAGCGATTACTGCTGGCGCGCTGCCCCTGGATAATAAATTCATTAATGCACCTATTGCTCCATAATGTTGATATTATTTTATCTTATACTCACTTGAAATACTCATTCATTTGTATCAACTTCAACTTTATTAAAGCTTTATCAAGACAATATAAGTTCAGCCACAATATAATACAAACAAGGTCGTAATGTACAGTTGTTACTTTTCATGGAACGATTCGAAAGCCTGAATTCCAACATCATTAACTTAAGTTTATTATTATGTTTGCAGTAATATACAAAATTTAACACAAAGTTTAATGTGTTACTCCGTGTGAAGCACGTTGTTACGTAGCAAGGAACATTCATTTATAGCAGACTCGTAGGGCGGCGGCGGCGTGGCGGAGGGCGGGCGGTTTACGGTGTATTTGCATATTCAAAGAAAAGTTTGATTGTTAGCAGATTACCTTCCTCGACATAGACGCTAGCCATTGATTTTGGACTAATGCTCACATTAATAACCGGAATGTTATTTCAAACGCCTTTTAATATCACTCAATCATTTTATAAGTCAATTGGCACAACGGGGTCAATACAATTAATCTCGATATAGTTACAATAATATACAGTATCAGGCGTTGCTCACACATCTCTCTTATAATAACACCAGGAATATTTATTGGGAAATTGGGTCAGGAGCCATCGTCATGTAACACGAGAACCCCTGCGTCATGCGGACGGCTATACGTCTCATGGAGGTCGAACATACATTTTTATTTGGCTACTCTGTGACTGATGACAGATATTGATGGGGCCCGTGTCGTACCCGCAGGCTCCCTAGTAATTTGTCGGTGATCGAACCTCGGCCAAGCTAATGGCCCGGGAGTTATATTTATATGACAGCGCCATAAAGAGAAGATGCCGATAAATATGATCAAAATTAATGGGCGTATTCGATAAGTTAGTTTTCCTCCCAACTTAATCAATCGAAATATTTTTCCGTTTTCCTCGTAGCTCCCGGAGACGGCAGCTTTAGCTCTTTCTGACTGTCGGCCAATAAAAACTTTGTGAGTCGCGTCTTAGTAAAAATAATAACGTAGTATCTCGCTCTTTATAAACAACTTTATGGTGTTTCCACTTATGAAAGTGGCCTTTTAGGAATAACAATATCCGAAACTCCTCAAGGACTTTGAAGTCAGCGGAACCGTTATATCCAAAGTGAAGGGGAGCGAAAGTTAGAAGGGTAATAACGAAACAATTAAACCCACCCGAAGCTCTCGAACACGGACGGCGCAGTGGCACAATGGGACTGCGCAGGACGTCCTCGAGGGCCTAAAGAATTGCGCACAACTTTATTATTCAGGGCACTTGAATAGGTGGAAAAGTGAAGGCTGTTGGAGTGGGTATTGTCTGTGAGTGCGTGCTGCGGCTGTCGCTGCGGCCCGGAACTCACAAGGCGCGTGCTGCGTCCTGCGCAGTGCTAATTAGGATCCCATGGGTCACTATTAGCAGTACTACTCCATTCCTAATGGAAACACAGACACGTGACGGCTGTGGCTCTCTTTAACATTATTATCACTGAGATTGTGTAATTGTTTAGTTGGAATTATACGCATCGATTTTAAACTTGTTTTTTCAGTTATATCCGTGAACATATTTTTTATATATTCGAATAACAATTATAATTTCGTGTATTTTCGTGCGAAAAGTAGGCATTTTCTGTTAAAGAGTTTTACGAGTATAGAGGGTAGAAAAGAGTTTGAATTAGGAACATGAATGTTGTTGGTCGCGACCAACTAGATCATAAACTTGTTAGGAGAATCGTTTAATATGAAAAATGTATGTAGGTAACTGGACGATTATAAAAGTGGCGCGAAGATAATAAATTAAAAAATGCACGAACGCGACCTTACAGGCGAACATGAAACACTTTTTTGTTGAAAATAATTAAAAAAAAAATACTATATAAAGTCTTTTATATATTTATTTCATAGTGAAGAGTGTATCACAGGCAAAGTATCTATATTGAATGCGCTTAGGATTCTACTCTAGAATCTTTCACTCCGCACCCGACGCAAAATAGTGCCCTCGTGGTAAGAATACATTTTTTTCCGGCTTGTGGTATACATACATATAATATCTACTGAGTATTTTAAGGATCGCAATATTTATCGTTGCTTTTTTGTTTCAGATATTGCAGTTGGGTTGAATAAAGTTCACAGAGGTATGTATTTAATAATATTTTACAATAATATAATCATGGAATGCAAGGAACTATTATAACATATAAATAAGTTGTTTAATTCACTTCTGTCCAGTCAGTATCGGTGACCGAACGGTTAAGAGGTGCTTAAAGCTGGGAGAAGCGGGTTCGAAACCCGATCGAGATGTAAATTTTCTGCTCAAAAATATTTTTTGTATGTGATATTATTACATTATAATGTATTGCCATTATCATCACATTTATTTCTTTGCGGAGTAAGGGAAATAGATGCGTTCCGCAAAAGGTGAGTCACATTGGTTTGATTATATGGCCCAGGGCCCCCTATTACAAGGTTTATCGTTTACTCGTGCTGGCCTAGCTGTAAGATATGTATAAGCAGTATTCTGCAGAAGGCCAGCTCCAACTGAAGTTTAACGATGCCTTGCAAAAACAGGGTTAAAATAAATTGAATACAAACAACGTAAATATGTTTGTGTTAATTTGCAGTGCGCATGCGCGTGCTTACCTAATAGTTCTAACCTGGGGCGTTATTGTTTAACTAAAATGATATAATGGATATGAACTAGTATTTATATATCTTTGACATTTTACTTTGAAAACGATATCCATTATGGAATTCGAATTTCAATATGAAGAAAAAATTAAACGCAATAAACATGCCAAGAAATTTGTTATTGAAAAAGCTTGTCGACATCTTGCAATTGACAAGCTGCAAAAATACTTATAAACACGTGGAAATCTTCACACTTAGCAAATATTCAGGGGTAATCACTGGTATACAGCAAAAAGAGCGCTGGTAAGTATAGCAGATGAAGGACTCCGGTGAGATGACGAATTTGGAAATACAAATGATTTGACAAAAATTTAATCTAGCCTACATTAAAATCAAAGCGTCAAGGAGAAATTTGGTTAAAAATCGCTTGTAGCGGAGTTTGCTCGTTCTGGACTAATCAACAAGGTTAAGCAACGCTGCGGTCATGACTTAGATGGATAACTGCTACTGAAGTTTCCAACTGATCCTTTATGTAGGTACCCACTTCAGAATCAGTTGTAGGAAGGCTAGCCCATCGGATATAAAAAAAAGAAAGCTACTTTCTTACAACTGTTATATTATACAACTGAAATAAAATATAAGAAAATGCTTTAATAGGTAAGTAATACATTATTATGTCCATGTAAGGTTCTTTGTTCAAAGATAATTTTATTGTTTGTCTTTAATTAAAAGATAGGTAATTAATATAATAAAAATTCTTCTGATCTCATAATTCCAGACTTGTTGAGAAATTCTAATTATTTGGATAGCAAGGTAACCTTGAAGAAGTACCCAAATAATTTGTTGTTTGTTTATGTATCTGTACGGAGAAAGTGTAGGAGAGATGGCCGCTCTAGATGAAAGTTTGTTTGTTGTCCGTGTTTGTCGCGAGCTGGCCACCCGGGACCCTGACTGATTTAGGAGAAAACTTATCTTGTTTTGCATTTTACGGCGGGTGTAAGGACGCGGGCTCGGGGAAACCCACCCTGGATATTTAAATATTTAAGAAGTGGCGCAACTTTACTAAGGTGCGTCCCTTTACGCGCCTTCAGAGCTACAACCTCGCATGCTTTCAGGGAGGATAATTGAAATACTTTTAAAAGGAATCATGAATTTACTAAAAGAAAAGAGTAAATTGAAATCGTTTGATTAAAAAATGCAATAGAACCGTTTCTACTTCAGGGATTCTCGTTTTTTTGCTTTGTCCGTCCGAATGGCCGTGTCTATGTGGGATGGGTGTGGGATATGTCTCTCTGAAACAGGTTGAGTAAATATCCGGATTTTTATTCATGCAATGGATGAATGGAATTTTCACATTCAGCTGAACGGACTTCGGATTTATCTGGAGCAGATTTAACTAAGAACTTTTTTCAGACAAAAGATTTTTGTTACTGGCGGTATGCCTTTATTAACAAAATACTACGAACCATATACAACACTACAGCTACTACAATAAAAGCCTTTAGACAACCTACAAGTCAATGCAGACTCACAGGCAGTCCAAATACTCTAACCCACTACCAGTAGGCAGCGTGCCCAGCACGCTGGTAGCATTGCCCCGTTGAATTGCAATGCTTATTCGATTGGCCAAATAGGTGCCAGCATTTTAATCACGCGTCGCATCGACCAAGCGCTCTGATAAGTTTTGGAAAATACGATAAGCTCCATGAAAAAAGAAAAAGGTGTCAAAAAGTTGTTTATGGACTAAATCTAAAGTATGGTGTATAATCGTAAAGCTATTCAATATTGATGACAAGAAAAAGGAAAACGTACAAGAGCACTCAACGTAAGGTTTTCATTTCAGAGGTATAAATAAATCAATCATGGCTATCAACTGCAGGAAACACTGTTGTTTTCCGGCAAACAGAATGGTTCATACTAACCTACTACGATTACCATTTACTGGGTGCTGGCTGATACTGTACTTATTTATAGGGCGATTATTAACACACTTCCAATATTAGGAGTAGGTTCTTTTATCTATGATTATTTTTTATATTTACGTTATATGATATCTTCTTAAACCTTATGTATGATTGATTATTTTTCTTTGCTTGTTCTTTTGAAGGTATGTATTCAGCTCCAGTGGTCTTAATAATTGTTTAACTCGTTGTCATCGGCTGACCCACTATGGCCAATTTATGAACGAAATTCTATTGTTATCATTATCGCAGATTTCAATTTGCAAATAAAATCAAAATAAAATTGTTGATATTGGAATTTATAAAAAAGATGAACCAATAAAATATTAATATATGATATTTTCATATATCGTAGTTCACAACTGCAATTGGTGGTATGGGGGTTGAGGGTTGAAAAACATTAGCCAAATTAAAACAAGTTGACATGACCAAGGCGATTAATTCTTGACACACAAACATACACTACAAACTCTCTTACATTCGTACACTTTATATATACTTACACACACACTATACGTTCCTTAAGCGCTAAATATTGAGAGCACCGGATAGATAATATTAGACAAAAGTGCCAGTGTCATAAATACAAGAGAGAAGTTCCTAAAACACAGCTGACGCTATATCGGGAACCTATGGATTTATTCTGTACCCTATACAAATTGAGTCCATAAAAAAGATTTCAATTTGTATTTCTTTTCTTCGATAGTCGTAGTGTTTTAAGAAAAATAAATCAACCACACCAAGAGTAAAAGGTGTTCAAATGTTCAGAAATGTATACTTAACTTTTTTCAGAAAAGGTAATTCATAGACTGGTTACAAAATAAATGTTGAGCTATCTACAATAAATTTTAAAGAAGTATTAAAATGTCGTAATTGTGCCAAAAGTGTTTTCAGTATATATGGATGATATTGTGCAGTGCAGACCACAAAAACAAACTAAAATCTTAACCTATGTTTTAATCAAGGCCATTCATACTTAATATATTTTTGAAGTCAAGAGCCATTAACGTTAATTGAAGATTTAAGGGTTGGAATAAGTACCTACTTCAACAAATTATTTCTAATGCTATTTTGAGTAGGAAGCCGGTTTATATATATATATTTAATAACTTTATCTATATCTATACTAATATTATAAAGGGGAAAGATTTGTATTTTTGTATGTAACGAATAAACTTAAAAACTACAGGATATACTTGAAAATTTTAAAAATCTTTCACCATTAGAATCCTACACTATCCTTGATGAACATAGGCTATAAATATTTCCAAAAACTTAGGGATCCGTATGAAAACTTCGATAATGTAACCCAAAGTGTGAAAAAATCATTATTAAACATCAATATCTACAAAAAAGTCCGTAATGTCATATGTCTAACTATTACAGTTATGTCACCATAACTACTTTTTATGTTAACTTATTAGGAACCGGCTAGGACCCGCGTTATATTTACCGGAAAGATTCTGACCAGTTTCGGACTGTTTTGAAGTCCTTCGTCTAGGAGTCACGATTGCGCGAAGCGACGAGCACAGTTAATATGGATAAAACTCGCGATAGTTTCCAAAGTGTACTTTTTATGTGTTTCAATTTATATTTTTTGTGCAAAGCCGGGGCGGGCCGCCCGTCTGTATATATATTTGAGTACCTATGTTATTTAGGATATTATTTAAAGAAATATATTAAACGATTTGATGAGTTTTGACTGAAATTACTGATTGAAGTCACTATATTATGTACGAAGTTGAAGCTGTACTGTACGAGATTTTTGTTTGTCACATACTCGTACTCATATCAAAGGAAACCTATGAATGGCGAGTCCAATAAAATCTTTGTATATCTGTATAGGAAAGTCAATAAAATGGTTAGATGCTGAAGCACCTTCGGACCGTCATCTTGTCCTTAAGTAAATTAATGAACGGTTCTTAGATACTTATATCATACATATATGAATAAGTCGATAGCTTCTATAGGGTTGAATAATTGTGAAATCTTGGGATCGTCAGTTCTTAGCTTTGGCTTTTTACGGCTGGCGTTTTATGAGTACTCGTAAACTAGTACTTGTGTCTGACTGCCATCCGAATTTTGTCGAATTCTCGCCGACATATACTCGCTGCCAGACTGCTGTGTAAAGTATTGTTATTGATAGAAAAAGAACCGCCTACTAAAAGCGCGCTTCATATTTATTTAATAACTTATGTCGCTTTTTCTTCAATGCAATACAATCGACATAACGTCACATTTCAATGTTTTTCTACATTCTATCGGGGTTTCCGCGTCGCTGCAACCCGTTTGTATATTTTTTTGTAAAATAAACGACATCCGCAACGAGCTTTTTCTGGTTGCTTTTCTTTGTAGCGCCTATGTTGCGGTGATTGCTGATATTGCCCGCCCGCTGCCTGTTTTTATTTTTATCGTTCTGTTTATCTGCAGTGCAAATTAGTTCCCTTCGTTCGAGTCTATGCCCCTGTGACGCCTAGCGCCGCAAATTGGCGGTTTCGCTTTCGCTTTGACAAAGACTTTACCCATGTCGCGCTGCTTTTGTACATTTATAGTTCCGTTTATACATTGTCTAGATTATTGGACTTAAACCTGATATGCAGGACTACCTGCATAGAATCTTGTCATAGTCAGGAGATATCGTTGTTAGCATAGTAACAATCCAGAACGCCATAATTGTTAGTCTGGAAGGGGTTCAGATGGTAGTTGACAGCGAACCTGTGCTGCGTAATAAATCGTTAATCGTTGGCGTAACATTGTTAAGTCTATGATGAATCTGGATCGAGTTATGGCTCGCCGTGGATGCTGCTTCCCCCCCCCCCCCCACTCCCCCCATTACGCCTCACATCCCCTGCTCTAGCCGACCAGTAATCCGGTTAGGGTGACCGCACGCGCCGCCACCGCACTGCCCTGATCGAAACGTAATTGGGGATGGTCATCTGGTCACCGCAAACCTACTCCTAAATAGTTTCAAACTATTCAAGAGAGAGATATTTTTTTACTTTACTGAATAGTAAACCTGTCGTATATAACAAAATTCCATTAAATTATAGGTTAGCACCGTCATGCTCGCCTGCCGACAAATAAGTAAATTGAATTAATCATATAAGGTATGTTACGGATGTTCATTACTAGCTGTGCCCCGCGGTTCCACTCGCGTAAACTATGATGAAAAGTGATAGTAAAGAAAAGTATCCCATATGTTAATTCAGAATCTTAACTATCTATATTCCAAGTGTCATCCAAATCAGTACAGCCATTTGAGTGTAAAAGAGTAACAAACATACACATTCATATCCTCACTCACTTTTTCACTCACGATTTTCGAATTTATAATATTAATGTGAATATGAACAAGGAAATCTTAGGCAAGTAGTCGAACTTAAGAAGTTTTATATCTAAGGGCTAATTAAAGGTAGCTCATGGAGATCACGGATATCTACTTTATAATTTATTAACACTTGAAGCAGTGATGACTCAGTGGCATTGGCTATGGACTGCCGTGCCGCAGGTCCATGGTTCGAATCCCGCCGCAGGCTTGAGCTACACCGCATGGTGGAAGTGAATTTTACGAATGCGCCTGGTTAGCTACCACCCCCAAGTAGAAAATCTGTCGCCAAGCACCTAACGGTGTGTTCCGGCAGCAGTCCTTGAGACCCAGTGAAATTACAGGCACATGATACTTAACAACTATGTCTCAAGGTGACGGGCGCAGTGCAATTCGTGACTTGTGACAAATGCATCTGTTATAGGCAGAGGTTAGTCCGCTTAACATCAGGTGGACATCGTGCTTGATCATTACAATAAACTTGAACATTAAAATAAAAAAAACTTTCAGTCAAATTTAAAAATATACAGCCTTCTTATTTAAGTGCTGTAATTTAATGTGGATTCTGTAATCCTAAAAATACGTGAACATCAAGTAAAAAACCGGTATTAAAATTATAACTGTTATTTTATTTGTCGCGCACGAGCATTTGAGGAAATGTAATTTTCGCTGCAGTCTAAAATGCGATAAATTATCGCGGATTAAGTTTCATAGCCCCTACCGCGACGAATTAAAAGGTTTATGTTTTCTATAAATCTGCGGCAGCAAATACTTATGGCAAATATACATTACTTGTTTTTATGTTTTGATTATATACGCAACATAATTTATAGTAATGAGTATAATTTATAGTAGTATAAATAAATTATAGTAACAGTAGTTTTAGTTATCGGTACATTTAGGTAAGGTCAGCCATTTTGACTTCTATTATTTCAAAAAGAGTTAACACATACTCAGTAAATGTTAAAATTTTCGAATTAAAGAAGATAACTTCAACTACAAATGAAAGTGACCCACAAGTATTCTTCTTTTCAAATTGTACACTGAGAAAAATCTAAAGTCAAAAGCGCCCTAATGACGGCCAATTTATATGGTATAAGGCGAAAAACCGACCAAACGTAAATACGTACAAAAACGCCTTCTAACTAGAAAGCGTTAAACGAGGTCAGTGAAGGAGAATGTTTCTTTTCGTCTTCATTTAAGGTGTATTTTGTGGTCTTTTTAAATATTGACTTTTCGATGAGGCTGATTAAGTCGTACGTTATACTGATAATCACCGTATATAAACCGCCGTAAAAGTAAGGTATATTTTATGGTCAATACTGCAATTATTATCGTATAACAAGTTCAATTCTTAAAAATACTTTACGGAAGGCGTTTTTGACGGTTGTGTTTATTATAAAACATGGTACATTTTTATTGATTGGTGAAAATCATCTTAAGAGTTGCGAATTCATCTTACGTAGTTACAATTCAACGGTAAAAGGTCAAAATTGATTTATGCCTTTAAGTCGCTTTTCTCAGTGTAGCTAGTATAAAAGAAAGAAGACATTCATTAGGAAACGAAATACATAATACGACAAAAATAATAACATTACATAATTTAAGGTACAGCATGTCAAAGCTACATATTAAATATATTCCTTTCATTCTTATGTGCAGTCAAAAAAATGTCTCGGCTCAGTATAATACTGCTACGTCGAACCCATAGCGCTAATCTATATTAATTATACTAATAATATTATAAAGACGAAGGATTTGTATTTTTCTATGTAACGAATAAACTTAAAAAGTACTTGACTGATTTGACAATTTCTTTCACCATTAGAATCCTACATTATTCTTGATGAACATAGGTTATTATATATTTTGAAAAAAGGTTGGTTTCCGTATGAAAACTTCGATAATGTAACCCAAAAATACCAAATAAATCGAATATGATTGACAATAGAGCAAAGTGATGTACTACAATTTTATAGAAGACATCAATATCTACAAAAAAGTCCGCAAACTTTTTTAACTGTAATGTAATAACTGTAATAGTTAAACTACATGTCTAACTATTACAGTTATAGTCACAATTACTAAATTTAAATTTGTTTAAATACATAATTTTTGTTATTTTTGTTAAATATCCGTGCGAAACCGGGGCGGGATGCTAGTTTACAGTAAAGGCTTAAGTGACGTGTAGACTAAAGTACTTAAAATAAATAAATAAAAATATTTTATATTTGATAATAACAAAGTTAAACTTAAAAGCAACACGAGGAGCTGTAATCATTTTATCAAAGTGTATAAGCTGCAAAACAAGTTTATATATAACGTTTGATATTAAGAGTATTGTGTAACTAAAGATTACATTAAAACTGTTACACAAGACAAAAAAAAAGATCAATGGAAATACTCTGCACTCGATAGAACGTGACTACGTGACATTTTTCAGCCATAAAAAAACAACACGTCGTTTACGTTATTCGTTTCTGTTAGTCACATATTGTTATAAGTAGCCCAAGCACAAACATTTCGATAGTCCGTAACGTAATCGTATCGAGTTCCCCGTACGTTTACGCAGGAGGCGATGGTTGACAGTACGACGCAACGTTTGCTGGCTAACGTGAACTCGATGGGATTACAAAAGTGACGTCATCCAGCGTAAATCACAACAATCATACCTTTTTTCTAAGACCTAAGAACTCATTCGAAAAGAGGTTTTAATTCTTATTTCGCCTATAAAAGTTCCTCTCACTGAGCAAGTAATATTAAGAGTTGGCACGGACCTTGTTGCTTTGAAACTCAGATTTGAAGTTATTTTATACCAACCATTACAAATGAAAACTATATTTCCAACACAATAATAGTGACATTTGTGAGTGTTGTACTACTGATTCCCTAAAATTTATTAGTTACAATGAAATCGATTCCATTATAATCGATATAGGAAAAAATGGTAGGTAGGTTAGGTTTATAAAATATATGTTAACGAAATATAAAATAAAACAAATATTTCACACAGATGTATTAATTTATTCAAAATCATCGAAATATTTTATCGTGCGATATATCTTCGCTAGTATCGAAAACCGTATTATTGAGGTCTGTATACATAGTTCCACAGTAATTTGTATACTAGAACATCTTTACAATACATATTTTTTTAATTTTCATTGTACATAACAGTTTTCAATATATAATACTTATTTTCTAACTGTCGTATATGTAAAAGTAAAAAATACTGCACGTAAGTTGCACTAGTAAACTTGTCATCAACTGTTAACAATTATTATTATTTGTAGTTCAATCATAAAATGTAGTATTTCTGACGCACCTTTTTTAATTATATATAGACTGTTGACTTTTAAAAACTTTTTTGGTGTAGGTAGTTGAATTATAATATTTAGATATTTAATTTAATCTTGCAGCTGATCTATTTCATTTGTATTGCAAGAAGCTTCTTCTGCACTGATTTGTTTTATTTATTGATTCAATTAATATTTTCTGCGTAACATATGCATATCTGAAATTACAAAAAAAGTTTATTTAACTGCACTCGAAAGTTAGTTAATTTTAAAATCAAACAATTTAGAGTATAGTATTATAAGTATTTAAATAATTGGGATTGTATGTTGATACACATGTTGATTTTTATATAGTATTGAGGTGACATAGTACCTTAAATTCCATGCCATAGCTATAGAGCTAATTTTCTTACTTTTTTTACTTTCAAAGTAAATGTTGAATCGATAGCGATTCAACATTTACTTTGAAAGTATATAAGCGACGGAGTTTTGTTTAAATGAACTGAATAAAAAAAATCACCTCAGATTATTATCACAAGCATAGATATGACGTTATTTACACTATTTATTATTAATTGTATAATATTTAGGTCGATTTACATATGTTAGATAATAAATATTGCTCTAGCCGTTCAGTTAGCAAGTACTGTGCCAGTTATGTAGAGAAAAATTGATAATATCTGGTGTTTCAAAATGCTTTTGAGCTAAAGATGTAAATAACAGTCCCTAAAATACACATATTAAAATTCGTGGCATAACAAAACATTCCGCATGATGGTTTATGACCACTAGCATCGAATATGATATTTCCTAACTTAATGACACTATGAAAAAGTATATGTACCCATACCACTGACATTATAAAAAATCGATACTACAAAGGTATCGATACTTTCCTTGAGCAACACAAACTTACTTTACGTTACGTAAATATTTGTAATTTATATACAAATATATGTAAGTACAGCAATTCGCATGATAACACATACCTACTTAAATTACAATAAAAACCAAGCGATCATTAGCTCTGAAACAATAATGTAATTTCAATGACCTATTTTCATCAACTCACCGGTTCTGGATCTCATGGAAATCTATTGTTTAAACATTTTTATTTGTGTTTCGACACCACAGACTTCGCATTTTCTTTGCGATTTCCGTATTGTATTGATGTTCACAATGAAATATTAAAATTTTTGAATAAAATGTATTTGAGGTGATATATTTACAAAGTGCCATGCCATGACATACATTACGACATAGAGAAATGTAATATAACGGAAACAATATGATTAGTCTATAGCCATGACAGTCCAGTTGAGTTGTCAAGGTGACAATGACATCGAATTTGGTAATTTTGGACAGAAATCGGTGCACCAGCAATACTTTACCTTATTTTAAGGTTGGTGACGCTGGACTGGTTCCTCTATGATTGATATTCGTCAAATTTAGCTTTTCATTTGGTGAAAACCAAACATAATTTTTCCGGTACCTATATTACTTTTCTCTATGCGTTACTTGCTCAGTGAATCAAATTTTATTGTAACATCATTAGAGGTATTAAAATAAAACATTATATATAAATTATGAGCTATAAATTCTCAAGCCAAGAATCTATAATTTACCTAGTATATGAATTACAAACAGCTACTATTACACATTTGAACAGAGGGAGGAGTCTCAAGAAACCCTGAAGGGCCGCCAGCCGGCGTGAAGTGTATTTTTCGCTATAATTTTGTGGTGTTTCAGCAGAAAAATAGGCTATTGAGTTCAAGCAGTGCATTCTATAAGTTCTAATTGTTCACTAAAGGTGATTCCCGACAGAACTTTCGTCTACAGCGGTATTTTACCGTCTGTTCTGGGAAAGAAGAATGCTGTGAAAACCTGGAGCGCGTAGTAATGTACCTACCTAACAGTTTTGCAAAGACAAACCACGTAGCATTTCATGAATGCGCCGTTACTACAAATCGGAAGTGCTGTGACTTGTAACCGTCTAGGCTTAGTGTTGTTATTAATTTTAGGATAATTAAAGTGTTTATTTTGTATGAGTCAGCATATGGTTGGATTTTATTTTTTTGGATTATGATTGTGTCTGTTATTACATTACCAAAAATAAAGAAATTACTTAACTGTTGGTGTAGTTTTGTCTTTTTATTCATCTACTTTCCTTTATTTTTACGGAATAGTGTGGCAAAAGAGCATGATATCGAACTTACCTAGCCTATAAGATCAGAGGGGGAAGAAAAATGCTTCTCACGGCACTGCTGTGAGTTCGCCACCCAATAGTCTTTTATGCGCCACCAATAGGAGCACACACTGATCCATCTCATCATCACTGTTGTATGCTTAATGCGTGGCAACATCCCACTCACACAACACACTCACACTTAAGTAGTGGCATGCTGCCACGAATTTTGTCTTCACGACATCCAACAAGAGATCCTATTATCCCTAAGCCACGAACTTTCGGTATATACCAATAAATGAAACGCACAATTGCACTTCGTTTATTTTTATTAAGAACCAAAAGTCCAATAACACTGCTTCTACGTTTCACTTTAAAATCTTCTTCTTCGTAATGGTTAGAATGTTGGCGTGAGCATGGTCATCACCTCAGAGTTCGTAGGTAGTTAGTCTGACAATCCGTTGGTATTCCTTTCGTGTCGCTGCCTGTGTTCTTCTGGTGCATTTGTTGCCGGCTTTGGTTGATATTGAAATCTTGAATGGATAGATGATCTTCTGTGAGCCTTATTGTTTTCAATTTGACCATGCACAATGAATCATAGCAACATTATTGCGCCGCAAGACATATCCAACGAGTGAAATTGGTGTAAATGTGGGATGGAACGGTGGAATATAGACGCTGTTTGATGCAGAGTTTTGGAAAATGTCCTGAATTGGGTTCATCGTACATTAGCATCACTTCCCTCCAGTGCCACAAATTAATAAATACGTACCTACCTACTTAGCGCCTGGTAAACGAAATGGTACATTTCTACTTCTAAACTTGCTGCCATGTTTGTAACTCTTTTCATAGGTGAATTATGAATGAACAAGCACATTAATAACATGAATTTCCGAAGTTTTGTCACAATTGAATACGTTATGTCAACCATCTCACTGAAAATTTCTCAGTGACATAACATTTGTAGATTTTTGACAGATCCTCGATAGCCAGCCTTCGAGCTTACGTTAGTATTAGGTTCATGCTCGCGATTTCATACAAAACTTTTTACGTGACAAAACGTTCACGTTAAATTCTCGACACGTTAGTTGTCAAAACCTTATTTTCTGTCAAAATTTAGTTCCTTTTACGCACTGTAGAGGCGCTGATCAAATCCTATACAAAATGGTGACATTTCGATACGTTTACGAAACGGTTACGATTTCGCAAGTTATTCGTGCTTGGGCTAATGTTCTAAAATCCTATTATCAGTATTTAAAAAGACGCACTGGAACGAACTGAAAATGCCTAGTAATACACTCGTGCTACCCAGAAGCCATCAGTATTAGATCGGAATATATAAATAAATAGCGGCTCGCCAAAAAAAAACATGTTTTTTAAATATTCTAAAGCAAAGTCAAAGTCAAAATCATTTATTCAATTTAGGCGTCTACGACGCTCTTATGAAGGTCAATTACAAATTTTAGTATTGAAATATTCTACATTGTACTGCCACGTTCAGCAAATAAATTGTATAGAGCCACTGCGAGAAGAACGGGCAAGAAACTCGGGGCCATTCTTTTAAAAATCTTTTAACAATGTGTTACATACATACTATATAATAGAGTTATTACAATATTTGTTTAAATTATGTAGGTGACAGGCAATAGCTTGGCGGAGGCGGAATTGTCCAGGCATTTTTGTCGTTTATGTAATCAGAAACTGTGTAGTAGGATTTTTTAATCAAAATGTTTTTCACATGCAACTTGAATTTCCCTTCTGTGAGCGTTGTTATATGTTTGGGAACTTTATTATAAAACCGCACACAATTACCTAAGAAGGACCTTTTAGTTGTCTTTGCTAATCTAAAACCTGGCACCGCTATTTTATCTTTATTCCTAGTATTGTAATCGTGATTGTCACTGTTTAATTTAAATTTACTAAAATTTTTACGAACATACATAATATTTTCAAATATATACAGACTTGGTAAAGTTAAAATATCAATTTCTTTAAAAAGATCCCTCACAGATTCCCTAGGACCCATTTTATATATGGCTTAAATTGCACGCTTTTGTATGATAAAGATTGTCTCTATCTCAGCAGCAGTTCCCCACAGCAATACGCCATACGACATTATACTGTGGAAGTACGCGAAATAAACTAGGCGAGCAGTAGCTATGTCTGGTAACTGTCTTATCCTAAGAACTGCATATGCAGCAGAACTAAGTCTTCCGGAGAGATCATGTATATGTGGATCCCATTGTAAAGTGGAATCCATTTTCATTCCCAGGAAGACTGTCGCTTTGTCAATAGGGAGTTTATCTGGGCCAAGCTTTATATATGTTTGGTTCAACATAAGGAACATTTGGTAAAGAAAACTTTAAACATTTCGTCTTTTTTGAATTTAGGAGAAGATTAGTAGCGGCGAACCATTTACAAATCTTAGATAATACATTATTTACATGCGTCAGTTCACTGTCTTTCCTATCTACTTTAAAAATCAGAGAGGTATCATCTGCGAATAAAACAATATCGCAGAAATCTTTGACCATATGTATATCAGGTATAATGTATGATTTTAATGGTGAAAGAATTTTTAAATCGCTCTAGTAGTTTATGAGTTTATTCGTTACATAAAAAATTACAAATCTTTCCTCTTTTTAATATTATGAGTGTAGATATTACACACAGCGATGATGTTTGCTGCACGTCACGGAGGAACTCATGAGTCTTCCTGGTAAAATAATTCTCCACTTGGAAAACGGATTGGAATAAAAGATGTTCATACGATAAAATAAATAAATACACAGCAAACTAGGTAAAAAGCTAAATGATTTCAATAGCCACCAATCGGAAAGGACCTTCTTATCAATAGCTGTTTACTTCATTCCAAAAAAACGTGGCATAAATTGGTTGAATATTGCTCCACACGTAGGTTTATTAATACACCAGTATGTACAAGCTTCTAGCTGGTCGTTATGGGCGCGGGTAAATGTTGATTGCGCAGGATATGCTCACTATTTGACAGATTAAACGGGCGCCAATTCATTCCCAATTTCGATTGGCAAATCTGCCTTTTTACAACAGCCTTTTGAAGCTTAGGTAAGTTCTGCTTGATGATCAAAACGCTAGCACTTATTTGACTTCTTATATTTCGTCTAGAACTATCATTGATATTTTTTTATTTCAGTGCCTAGAGAGTTATAGTAATAAATTTCAACAAAATCCACTGCTGACAAGGAAGCGCTCTGATAATTCAAAAAAATAAATAATAATCGAACAATCGTTTAACCTATGCGATAAACAACGTCCCTGTATGAGTATGTTAAGGGTTTCGGATTTCTCGATGATTCTGTCCCCAAAAAAATACACTGTATTAGTCATCAGAAAATCAGATTTCATAACTCAACTATATAATATTATATACAAAGTAATTATACCCAAGGACACAAATTTATGCATTGTTTCGATCATATAAACCGATTTGCTAATGATCCTTGCGTATAATCGTATACAACGCAGAGCAACTAACCAGTAGAGAAATCCGAAAGCTTTCCGTTTCGGACGTTGAATTAAGGAACGAGACCGTGATATAAAACATCTGAAGCAGCAGGCAAAAAACATTAAGGCGGTCTTTTTTATACTTTTTTTCAGCTTAGCACAACTATTTTTCTTCTATTTATTATATTACAAAATTAAACTTATATAGGCAACCAGTAGTAGGATCAGTAAGGCATGGTATGAGGTTGCTTTAGGCTATTTCCAATGTTCTACCATCAGACAACCCAAAGCCTAATCTTATCCTACATAGTTTTTACTATCTGTATCTGATATTCCTACCACACTGTGACTTTAGCTATGTTAACGCTTTAGGTTATTTCCAGTGTGCCATTTAAAGCCAGTTCAGAGCTTAATCTTGTAGCCCATTCCAGCGTGTTTGCAGCTGTCACCCACACCGATCAAAACTCACTCGTTTCTCGAGCGGGGCTGTAACCCGACCGAAACAAAGTCAGAATTGAAACGCCACCCGTCCGAAATATTTAGTTGACGTATGAACGTGACTGTTTTAGACTGTTTTAACTGTTCGTTGTTGACTGTTGCGACTCGTGTTTAGAAATTTATTAATTTATGTAATATTTTTGTCAGTATTGCGATTATTTACTTTATTCGTAGGGCTTGTAAAAAAAATAAACATAAATTATGGAACTCATTTAGGTGGAGATATTAACAGTTTCAATTGCGTAAAAGTGATTGTTCTCGAGACAACTATTAACTTATTTATTTTTTGTGTAGTGATTTCCAGGAAAAATATTTTACTGCATCGGCCAATCTCCATACCGCTTTTTTGTTAGGTTTACCTACCTTCAAGTTGGTCCCATATACATTTCTTCAACATCGGCTTAGTAGTTTTTAAGTTACGCTCAATTATCTGAAAAAGTGTATGCCAATAATGGTAATTGCAACTGTTGTCTATGGTGATCAGTTTTACAGCCAATGTTTTAGGCAAATGATCGATCATGTTTAGAGAGTACATCACTGAAATGGGTGAAAAAAACTTACCCGACTTTTAACACTGAAAGGTATGAAGTAACTTGTAGAAGTCGGACCATGACAATGAGAGCTGAGCAAAGTACGAGCTCTTCTATATAATAATAATTTATTACGTACTTTTCAGTACTATAGTTTCTTTTTTTCCACGCTTTAGTACTCATGACTTGTATACTCTCTTTATATCGCCGTTCGATTAAATATTTAAACGATTTCTCGAAATAGCGAGCAAAATATTATATGATATTTCCCGAAATGTTTTACTGAATTAACAATTAACCGATTGTTTATTTTGTAAATTGTATTCGAGCATGAATTCAACATACATCAAATATTATTTTCCAATGTTATTTTGCAAATTAATGAATACTCGACAACGGCCTCTGATTACATAGGTAACAGTTACTTCGAGTACGTGCACGACTCTAATATGATGTTGACGGTAATTTTGTTATGAGGATACGACGTGAACAGACGGGGTCTATCTCATTAAGCAAAACGGTAGTATACATAGTATACACAGTCAAGAAACCTATTTTCGTCGGGTTTTCATCAAAATACTGTACTTTCTTCTCCAGTACTCATAATCCTCGATTCACTGCGGACTGCGGCTGTTTCCTCCACTTTAATAGGGATTATGTCTATTCATTTGAAATTCAGACGAGGCCCCATCGCTTTCTCATTCGTTACCAGGAAACCAGTTCTTATACGGAGGGAAATATCGGAGTCCTGATTAAAATTCCGATGTTTATGAATTATTTAAATCAAAAGACAACATAATAGTATGCACCCTTGTTTAGTGCGTAATTAACAAATTCAACATGTGCGACTTACAAGTTCAAATATAGTGCTATACAACAGAAACCAATCGATATTGTAATATAACCTTAAATTACGACCTTTTTCAATATAATACAAGAAAGCCAAGTTTCGCCATTTTTAATGTCTGTTAAAAAGAGAGAGAATATATACGGCAAAGTTTTATTGAAGAGAACGCTATAGTGATAACAAGAATATTTAGAGCTTAATATTTTTATGGTTTTGTTGCTAGGTCATCTAACTATTCTATTCGATCTCGTAATATAGGTACGCTAGATTCGAAGAAGACTTTTTATGATATCTAATATATTATATAATACTTATAGAATTTATTATATTTGATACGGGGAAACGTAATTTCTATTATTATGGTTTTAGGGGTAAATTATGTTATTGTGTATATTAGCGTTCAATAATTTTTGATCATAATACGAGCATTATTATTTTTAACTCGCGAATACAATGATTATGTAGAACAGTTGCCAAACCTATCTACGAGCACGATAAAAGTGATAAAAGTTTGAATTTAACACCGTAGACATCGGTTTCCACCTTGCTAAAGAGTGACATGTCCAAGTTCATCTAGAACTTTTTTTTCATTTAACAAAGCGTTCATTCTCTTTGAAAGAGAATTCATTGTGTGAAGACTAACAGTGTGAAATAATAGAACCGATAGATGGCCAAGGGCGTGTACGACCACACAAAGGGGAGGCAGCGGTCGATGCTGGCAGGTTCCATAATGCCAGATGTCTTTATTCCTGGCCTTGTCCGATTTACCCTCGTTCACAATAGGCTGTAGGTAAATGTGACGCAAACGCGTGTAAACTTTCACCTTTAAAGCTCGCATAACGGTAATGGAAAGATACAAGAACAAAGTTTATTGTTTATTGCTTGGACTGCCCGTTGTATTGTAAACATTAAGTATTACGGGTAGTCCTAATATTCTTCTAGCTTCAGCGTCGTCATCCTAAAACAAAAGGTTGAAACATGTTAAATAAACAACAAAATTAAAGAACATTGTCACGCTTATGTATTTCAGAAAGGGTAAGTACTTAGGAGGTGTATAAACAAACACCCACATTTTGCCAGATGTTTTGAGATCCCATTTCGGTCGAGCCTATTGCTAATAGGTACCTAATGCAGTGCCATACTCCAAACAATTACTGACAGTTTCCTGTATAAAATATCAATAACTGGGGATCAAACCCAGTACCTACCTTGCGGACTAGCTAGTCTGCTAACTGAGAAATGGTGTAAGGGTTAATGACATATTTATACCCCTCACGCCTCTGCTTATTGGGAGAATTAAAAATGACGATGTCTATACAGGGTGATAGGTAAAATGCTAACAACCTCTTAGGGTTGACATCTGCTAGTCCAACCAAACATTTTAGGATGATTGTTTTTTACTCAGAGACAAGAGTGCCCACCGCGCTCCCTTTAAATAGAGTTTTGAATATTTACATCAAGCAAAGTAATAAACAAATATGAAATAATAAATAACAGACACAAGAGACTTAATATCAGGTGGTCCTAGTGCTTATTCCGTCAAATACACATAAACAAACACAAAAAATTTAACTTCATCTCAAAATGTTTGTTAGGACTAGCAGAAGTCAACCCTAAGAGGTTGTTAGCATTTTACAAATAACCCTGTATATATGTAAGTAATTCAGGTTACCTTAAGAACATTAGCAGTATCTGCATTTTCTTCATTCTGAAAACAGTTGATTACGTTAATAAGATAAACTTACCGTATCTCCGGTTCTCATTCAAACTGACGATTAACAGACATAATATATACCCTTCAAATATTAATTGGTAAAGCATATAATATTACTGGCAAGTAATTAAAGTTACCCCAGGACCGAGTTTACAAGGTATCTATACTTCCTTCAAACAATTTATTGTTTATTAACCTAGGTTAGCTTAACTACATCTTCGACCACATTATCACTAACCATCAGGTGAGATAGTGGTTAAAGGCTAGCCTATCAGATTAATTTTTATTTAAATTGTTAGTATCGGATGTGAATATATTGACAGGATAACAATAGATTTCTATTGTTATGATTAATTATTGATCTAGACGGGGTTGATTACTGAAACTATTGCGCTGATGACGCCCTGTGTTTGTTACCTGGCTGAAGTTTAGGTTACAACCTGATCTTGTCTTTCTCTGTATTTCACTAATTCTTTGGTACTAAACACTCTAGTTTAATATTTTTTTATTCTCCAATGGTTATATCTAAATCTGGCACGTCACTGACTAACCAAAGAGTTAAAAAAGCGAGGTGCTTGCCCTTTGGGAAGGAAAGCTGATCTAATCAAAAGGTCACACTTTATTGTAGTTTAAATATTTTTACTCAGTTTCAATGACTTTAAATTATTGGTTATTGTAGTAGATAAAAATGAAGTTAGGGCTAATTTGTTACTTTTCTCATGGCCAACTACCTAGGTGTAGATGATAGAAGATGTATTAAGAATATTAGTCTCTAAAACGAGGTTTTCTGTAGAGTAGAATCTCACAGTAATAAAAGAATGAAAATTCCTTATTCCCTTGGAATTATCCAAGAAATAAATTGCATTAAAGTAGTTTTATTTTATTAAAAAATTACAAATGTTACCCACATTCGCTTTCTGGATTATTTCTTTCTTGTCTGTTAGGTGCTACACAGCTACCTTTTTTATATAATTTAGTGTAACCCAAAAAATATCAAATATATTGTTACAAATAGACTTTTTCTATGTAACAAACACTTAGCACCATCTGGTACCTTGATAGTGGGCTTTCCCACTTTGTCGTGTCTTGATTACCTAAGTATAAATACTGAGTGATTGTGGGCTAACACATTTTCTGACTTTTTATAAACTTTAATTATCGGTTGTGATTGCTATACATATTGATGGTAAGTAAGTCAAATTACCTCTGGTATAGTTTCAGTATTTGCAGTTTCTTCATTCTGTAAAATAATTGACTTTATTAATCCATATAGATTTTGTTACCCCAGTTATATTAAAGTGAAATTTCAGGCGTCCTAATCGAAATCGAATTATTATATTATTTTAAAAACACATACTGTAAGCGTAGTACTTTTGTATCTACTGTGTCATGTGTATATTTACTATCTAATTTACAAGGGCGTCGACTTTCATCAAATAGTACAAAAAGACAATCAATTGATAAGTGAAGTCCTATGTTGCTTAATGATGTGATACGATGGTCATACCATAGAACATATAATATAATAATACTACGTATAGAATGGACACTCCTCTCCCCCCACCAAAACGAGTCTTCCTCACCCCGCCACCGATTATGCGCTGTCGCTGAGCTGACCCGAGTACGGGACGCGCAACTCGTGCGCGTTGACGTGACGACGCAGCGTGTCGATTTTACGAGAATTTTAAAAGTTGATTGCTACTCTTGTGCTGTTTACGATTGCTTATCAATTAATCGAGAAAATTATTGTTTGTTGTGAATAATGTTTTTTTTTTATACGAGAAAAACATAAATTACCTATTGACTAGTATTATTTTATAGGAGCATTGACGCATGCTAAGCGAAAACATAGAAATTATTACGGCTGGAAAAAGATAACTTCCAGCGGGACTTGAACCCGCAACCCCCAGAATACCGTCCTGGTGCATTGACGGTATTCTGGGGGTTGCGGGTTCAAGTCCCGCTGGAAGTTATCTTTTTCCATCCGTAATAATTTCTATAAATTACCTATTATTGTGAATGTAATTATTATCATTACTTGTATACAATGTGAACTTGTGTAATGATACTTTTTGTATAGTGTAGGTATCTATTATTGTATAAGTAATGGAGTGAAATATGAAGTAATGTTACCTACCTACTCTGTTGTGTGTTGCATATTCCTACGTCGCACATGAACTGATTGTTGTGCTTGAAATGTTTCTGAAGGTAGGTAAGGTACGCATAACCTATGAATCTAATAAGTCATAATAACCGCATCAAAAGATTGTTACGTAGGTAAGTACAACAATTATTTATACGATAGCAACCTTAGACTTCACGCACACATTTACGCGTGTACAAAAACAACATTTGTGTAGTGTCTGTGTAATAGGTAGTTAGAACGCGGCTTTTGTATAGAGAATGAGTCGAGTGCCCAGGCTGTGGTCATACGACAACGAGCTCGAAATTTAAAATTATTTTCGTTACATACATAAATTATTTACCTTCTAATTCAAAGACATTCACTTGGTTATTTAATTTATTAACCTTGACATATGACTTAATTATGTACCTGTTGGATTTCCTCTGGAGCATTTATCGAATTCGGTTCTTCTTGATCCTATATAAATAGTGTATTATATTAATTATATAAACTTTGTGGGCGTGAAAATATTGTTTACAGGGGTGTTTTGTTAATTGCCTTACCGCTAACCATGCGTGTTGCTCAGTCACACTATCACCGGGTGACATTGCCTCTGTTGTAGCTCTCTCTGAAAGGACAATATCATTTTATACAAGTATTATTTATTGGCTTACCTAATTATTCTTATAATAAGTTATTTCATCAATTACAAATATACGAGAGGATTTTTTTATTATTATTTTTTTGGAAAACCAATTGCAAAATTGGTCTTGTTTGTAGTAAAACGTAAGTAGAACTATAGATGTCGCTCCATCCCAATACGATGGTTAAAGAACGATAGGAAAAAATTTAGTTATGACTCATTGTCATTTTAGCTCAATTGGTTTGAGTATACCCCGGCTAAAAGGGTGGATGGCGCGGGTTCGAATCCCACACATGACTTAAATTTTTCCTTTCGTATATTTGTAAGTTTGTAATGTAATCCGCATAGCAGGCGTTATTGCAATCATAACAATATTAAAATTATTGCATCAAGTTTAAAATTTGGAATCCCAATAGATGCCCAATTACGAGCTTAGTCCGATAAAACCTAAATGTAATCGTAAGAATATATTGTCTTCTGGCACTAAAAGATGTCACTACTAGCTTTCAGTTTTACACGACGATTTATACATCGGCATTATCTCGAAGAACTTAATATTGATGTAATCTAGCATATGACAATACTTGCCTTCAGTTTCTATGATTTTGTTGAAGTACTCAGCCAGACTTTCAATTCTATCACCATTATTATCATTCTCTGCGAAGAAAATAAAAAAATCTATTAATAGCCTTTCTAATAACAGGCATATATCGAATTATAATTTAGCATTTGTTTTTGTGATCTGAAGAAGAGTATTATTTTGGTGATCCACTAATTAATATAAGAAACCAATGGCGAACGAGTTTGGAAGCAATGATGGCCGAGCGGTACTATAGCTATGAACTGCCGTTCTGTAGGTCCATAGTTCGATCCCCACCGCCGCATTGAGCTTCGCATGGTGAAAGGGAATTTTGCGAACGCTCGCAAGGCTAGTTACCACCCTCGAGTAGAAAATCTGCCGCCAAGCACCTAGCAGTGTCTTCCGGCAGCAGTCCTTGAGAGCCAGAAAAAATTCAGGGACATGAGACTTAACAACTAATAACTTTATATCTCAGTGTGACGGCCGCAGATGCATCTGTTATAGGCAGAGGTTAGTACCTACGCTTTACATCAGGTGGGCCTCGTGCTTACATAATAAGAATGTATAGGTAATACAGATTATTAATTAAATAAAAAAAAATGTTTTTGGAATTGTGTATTATTGATTAAGTCTAAAGCATCGTATCTAAAATAGAGATTAACTATGAGAATCTATGACCTGCATCATGATCTGCACGTTTACTGTCTGCAATTTTTCGTAGCCTGCACATTTTGAGACTTACACATTATTGTATTGTAACACAAAAGGTAAATTTACTGATATATTGATTTGCAAAGTGATGGTGTCATAAACTACTAACAGAAGAGAAAGTAGTCAGTCAAAGGCTTGCAATAAAAAAACTGTTACATTGATATCCCTCGGTAATTGACCATAAGAAAAATCTCATTTACTTTTTATAATAGACGTAAAAAATATCATCTTTACAACTTTTTTCGTACTCAAAGTAAGTGTCTTGTTTTTGGAAGTAGGACAAAAATTGTAATGCTTAGGCTTGGATTTTCCAATCATCACTGACTGATAAAATGTTAACCGACAAAAATAAATCAAAATTAATTCATCTTTAAAACAACTAACGTACCTACGTTCCTTTTATATTGGTTGAGTATAAGATACCTACAATTATACTTTTGATTAGTAATATTAAATGTTTGAAAAACCGGGTCTTCGAAAAATATTCATTTACATTAGGTACCAATATATACAACAATTATGTTTTAATCAAATATTAAATGAATAGTGGTAATTAGAAAAAACATAAAAAAACTTTTGACGATTCCGCCTGATATGCCTACAAAGCCGACGTGATATTACCACGTAGCCTAACCGTAAACATTTTCGACGCGTTTTGCTTTTACACAAAGCATCATCAGTAGATCTTGCATATTCGCACGATCGAGAAAGTAAAACTTCATTATAAACAAAGGCAACACTTACTCATATTAACCTGTAATAACGCTAAATGGTTTTCAACTGAAAAAGTATAAAACACATTAAATTGTATTTTACCTAGATATACTTATTTATATTATTACTATATTATTTCCCGTGGGGTGCCGGGCTAGAATGTCACCGTCCATCTCTAACCGTGGGTGTCGTAAGAGGCGACTAAGGGTCACCAGAAGGTGAGCAGGAGCACTTTCTGAGGAACTGATATCTCACATTGCGACCCCCAAGCCGCCTGCCAAGCGTGGTGATTATGGAAAACCCCCTCATATTGGGTGAGGATGTATTCAGCCGTGGACTTTCCGGCTGATACAGTACAGTACTTATTTATACCATAAAACTCTTGTAACTTACAATGACACCGAAATTTCCTGAAACTTTTGCATGGTGTTAGGGCATTTTGCAAATACAAGCCTGGCTAGCTACCACCCTCAAGTAGAAAATCTGTCACCTAACGGTGTGTTCCGGCAGCTATCCTTGAGAGCCAGTAATTCTAGGTTAGCCTGAACAACATTTTCGACAACATCACCACTTACTATCAGGTGACATAGTAGTCAAAGGCTATAATCTATCAGGCATAAAAAAACTTACTTATTTTCTCAACTTCTTCATCCAAGACATCTATTCCAACTGAAAAATTATATAATTAGTATTATTGCAACGTTGCTCAAGACTTATATAATAATACTACCTATATATGAATAATTCATACTTGTCCTTCGAAATTCACGGAATTTTTCATCGTCTTCATGAAATCCAACTGTGAAGAAAAACATGGATATTAAAATTAGTTGTTACTAGGCAGTATACTAGCTAAGATTCTCTTCTGTAGGAAATAAAATTTGGAAGGATTACTCAGAGAATATCTACGTCAGTAAGTGCGGGAGTCAACAGCTCCTTAACAACGGATTGCCATAGGTTTTTCACTTGCTTCGTACAACAGTCATGACATATGTAATACCTCAAATGAATAAAGTAATACGGTCTTTTACAGTTTTTACCTGCCATTCATCCACCACATGCTTGGTACCTCATAACTTTCGACTGGGAGAACCGATTTTAATAATTATTTATTTGAAAGCTGGTGCTTTCCGTGTGGTCCCATTTAAATTTCATCCAAATCAGTCCAGGTCGTTTTGAGTTACACTCCAATAACTGAAAAGTGTTTTCCTAACTTGATATAGTCATTAACAGTGAATGACAATTGATCAAAGTAGCAAGGTTCTCTAAAAAGAGTGAAAAATTTTTTGCCATGCATGGTACCGACTTCGACAAGTTATTTCACACTTTAGAGTGTTGAATACGGTTCCATTTTGAGGTAAATTATTTGTTTATGCTGTTGTTCTCTTCAGGCTCTAAGTATGATAAGTAATAACTATCTTTAATACCATAAACATAGAAAAGCTACCAGTTTCTATATAGTTTTGTCCTCAATTTATAAAGAAATAAGAACAGCGAACGAAAATATAGCCTGCTTGATATAAAGCCTATTGTAATCGTGCTTACTTATATGGAACCGTCTGGGACTCGATTTATATTTATCAGAAAGATTTTGACCACTTTTGGACCACCAGTTTTGAAGTCCTCCTGAATGCCCACGTTTAGCTAGAATCTGGCGCTTAAGAAGAAACGCTGTGTCTAGTCAGGATGTTTTGGGCCCACGTAATTGTAAATGAGCCATTGCCATCTCCACTTCAAAATTTCTTCTTTCTTTGTTACAATAACCGGACAACTCTCCGACCCGGGATCGAATACAACACCTCGCGAGAACAAAGTAACACTTTAAGCAGTCATTCATCGGAACTGGCTTTCGTGCTAGTATATAAAGACTCAAGCCAAACCGGTTTACTTCAAAGAAAAACATAAATCAAAACTAGATACGTACAAGATACAAAACAGTCTTTGTTGAAACTAGTTACGAAACTTCGGTATCGCTGGCGCCCGAAATGTTAAGAATAAGAATCATCGAACTGGTTTCGAGGAAATCAGATGAGTGCACAGAGGCGTTTGCCAGCTACGGGTGGTGATGAGCATCGTGTTTGATCTCTGAAGTTTTGTATGGTGCTACGCCCATCTGACTAAATACCACCCTCAAGTAGAAAATCTGTCGCCAAGCACCTAACGGTGTGTTTCGGCAGCTGTCCTTGAGAGCCTGTAATTCTAGATTAGTCTTAACAACATCTTCGACCACTTCATCACTTACCATCAAGTGAGATAGTGGTCAATAGCATATCAGCTATAAATAAATAAAAATAATTGTCTCGCCGGTTAATTAGTAATATATAAATAACTAGCCCCCACCGGTTTCGCAAGGGCAAATAACAAAAATTTAAGAAAATCTTAAAATTTATCGCACATATTCTATAGCCTATTTTCATAAGGGATAATCTAGGATTCTAATTGTGAATTAGAAGAAAAGCATTTTTCAAATCGGGCCAGTACTTTTTAAGTTTCTTCGTTACACACAAAAATACAAATCTTTCCTCTTTATAATAGTAGTGTAGATTAATAAGTAACAGCTATGCTTGTAACTACATATATGGCTTACCGTGTGGTGGATTTCCAGGTGTTTCGATTCTACAAACTGGATGCAATCGGCACGTGTAGAGATTATCTGGGTTTGAACATTCATATTTCCATCGGCAAACTGTGCAGAATAAAAGTTGTAAAAAATAGTGTATAAAACTACGCAAAATATAAGTTTTAAAAAACAGTGTATTACAAAACTGCCTTAGATTCATCATATCCCTGCCAATATCACATGTTATCCGGGGTCGGCACATTAATGTTTTCTTCCATACGCTCTATCAACTGCCGTCTCGACCATTCATACACATCGGCGGCCTACAGACTATAGTTCAAATTGTATGACATCCAAATATTAAAAAAAAAATATGGAGGTAGGGCATTTTGCGAATGCCCGCCTGGGCTCTAATCTGTCGCCAAGCACCTAACAATGTGTTCCGCAGCTGTCCTCGAGAGCTAGGTTAAGACGATTTACCATCTTTTTTATTGCTCATAGGCTAGCGTTTGACCACTATCTCACCTAATGGTAAGTGATAATGCGGTCGACGATGTTTTTCAGCTAACCTAGAATTACAGGTTCTCAAAGATAGCTGCCATATTTAAGGGTTATTTTCTATTTAAGGGTGGTATCTAGCCAGGCATTGCCTTACTACCATGCTATAACGAATGTCACCCTAAGACAACACCCGGGACCGACGTTTTCGAAGCACGGATGCAGTAAATTCCACTGTCGGTCACCCATCCATGTAATGACCGCAGCGGATGTCGCTTAGCCCAGTTTATAGGTAACGAGTGCTTGAAAATTTTTCAACCATCCAACAAAGTCATTGAATAAAACTAGACATAACAACTTGGTTGAGATCCTAAAAAAAAGCACAACGAATGTAACGTTTATAAATTGAATATACTTTTCTCAAAAATGGTATGTAGTGTTGCTATAACATCTCTAAAAAGTATCCAGAAAGTTAACTCTACCGGAGACTTATTCACAACTGTCCAGTAAGAAGCGAGATTTTGAATTTGGAATCTCCTACTGTCCAGTAAGTAAGTATGTCATTTACTTACTGGACAGTAGGTCATCCTCTTTAGATCTGCTTGGAAAAAAAAACATGGTACCAGACACAGATTAGATTTTAGCCATTATAACATGGAGGGAGGCTCCAAATATAAATAATATATATATATCTATATATATTCATATTTGGAATATATAAGCCTTAACCCATTGGCGTCCGCGATAATGATAACAATAGAATTTCATTAATTACTAGGACGTAGTGGTCCTGACGATGCCAACTTATACAGCCATTTTATAGTCTGTGACACTTAACGCGACGCAGAAAAAATATGCACGTTGCGTTTTGTACTTAGTAATGTTGTAGAAGTATAGTGTGGGATTTTATGTTTGTACATAGTAATTTCAGTTTATAAATAAGTCATCAAAAATTTATGTTTCACAGACATTTACTGCCAGCCAATTAAGTCCGTTATTCAAGATGTACAACAAACAAATAAAAATGCCCCCGGTAATTCGATCACTATATCCATTAGTAATCCAGCCCTAATATAAATGTAACCTTCATTATTAATTAAACGAATTTGTTGTTAAACTTTCATTCACTTTTGTGAAAAGCATTATACAAGCCTCAACCAGTAAGATAGCCATCCTGGTCTGGTATATAACCGGCCCTCACCTGCAGTTCGGTCCGGTTAACTCATACTTGGCCAGGAAGGCTTACTTACTGGATTCTGCAGTAATGTACTATAACGGATTTATTTACGTTCACTTTACATAATTTTTGTCCTGACGATGACGCGACGTTTCAATAACTTTACAATGACCATGGTCAAGGGTAGACTCCACACAATAACACGATCACTGCTGAGTGTTGACCCGTGTGGGCAAAAAAAACCGTTAATGTGTTTATTTATGTGTAATAAAAGCGAAAACTAGGAAAACATGTAACGTTATTGTAATTATAATATAAGCGATATTTACCATAATTATTGTTCGTGATATTTTGCATGTGGATAGGTTCATTGCCCATGTTACTTTGTCGTTTGATGTTCTCGGAACCTGGAAAGACGTATTATTATTTTATGTTGAATTTATAATGACACGAGATAACGTTTCTCAGAATTCACATCCACAAATTAAATTAGCTATTCGTGCCGAAGCGTTTGCCTTTCGCTACTGAGCCCGATGGCAGAGGCGCCATTTTGCGCTTTCTGTCTTTATTCGATGAAACTATAAGAGTTCGTTATCTCAAGAAACCTTTAGATAAACAAGATCAAGTTTAGCTCCACTACTTTTGTGTCCAATCATTATAACACAATAATACTTTCTATACCTATAAGGCTCAGAACTAGCTCTATTGGGAATAGATTTCCATCTTAAAATATGACCAATTTCCCATATTAACCTGCATTACTTTTTAAAATAATCAGACAAATAAATGATTCCGATTTACCGACAGGAAAGGGCAACAGATTTATATTGTTACTTACTTGGTGCTTTTTTATTTATTTGTGACCTATTAGATTTCTTATTCTGTGTTTTGAGTGGGCTTTTCTTGTTACTTGTCCTACCGGAATTATTTTTAACTGTTTTCAGAACTTGTTTATTCGTTGCTGCTTTTTTGTTTCTTTTAGCTCTGCGATGTATGTTTTTATTCTTTGTTTTTTTTCCTGTTCGGCCAGGATTAATAACAATCATTCGATTTTCTTGTAACTTTTTCTTCAATCTTTGTAAATCAAGTGTGATAGCAACTGAAATTATATATGGAGATTTGCAAGTACAAGTGGCAATGCAGGTTTTTATCTATTATATAATATATTTTTTCCTGAATTACGTACCTCGCTGCCGCCGTTTTACCTCTTTACTTTTAGTATTATTTTCTTTCGGAGTAACAAATTTTCGTAACACTGGAATACATTTTATTTAATTAACACATTAGTTTTAAATTAATTAAATCAGTTTCAGCTTTAATTCTAGCATAAATATCTCAACTGAGAATAAAAAGATTACCTTTGTAGTGACACCTTTGTTGTTGTAGAAGTTCACCTAAAATGATTTAAAGGATAATTTTGTAGTTAATCTTACTTACAACATTTGTTCTACTTGATTTAATCTTGTGTTTACGAAACTTATGTACTTACCCATCATTTTAGGCTCAAATTTCGTCACAGGACCTAAAATAAACTAGGTTTGAATAATAATAAATCTTAGTAGTTTAATCAATCAAATATAAACAATCAAAAGTATCTCATACATAATATGAAACTCGGAAGTATCTACACGTACAATATAGCTAAACATCGAGCCAGTAAATTTTACTACGAAAAACACGCCATATATAGACATGCTTTCAAACATATATATTTTTGAAAAAGATAGGTAATGAATTAAATTAAAATAACATTACAAATTCTTGGAACACATTTTTTTATGTCTCGTGTGGGAATCGATACCACGCCCTCCGATTTCGCACCTGATGCCTAAACCACTCGGCCGAGTGATAGATGAAAAAGTTTTATGCTTAAATTATTTACAAATATGACGTTTGCTAAGCGCATGATAGTGCTTGTTATTATATTTAAATAAATAATATAATGTACTTTTTTATGCTTGACTGTTTAGCTTTTGGCTACTATCTCACCTGATGGTAGGTGATGATGTGGTCGAAGATGTGGTTCAGGCTTACCTATAATTACTGGATCTCAAGGACAGCTGCCGGAACATACCGTTAGGTGCTTGGCGAAAGATTTTCTACTTGAGGGTCAGGCGGGCATTCGCTAAATGTCCTGCCACCATGCTATAACGACTGCCATCCTAAGCCTACAACCGAGACCGACGGCTTAAAGTGCCCTCCGTAGCAAGGAAGCGCTCAGTAGTAATGTTACTAGTGGTCATCCATCCAACTCATGACCGCGCGCGACGTTGCTTAACTTTGCTGATCGGTTAAGAACAGCTAAGTAAACTTCGCTACGAGCGCTTCATAAGGTGAAATATCAAGTGATGAGGGTCATCACTGTGTTTTCGCGGTTAGTTTACTGTTCTGACCTTGCAATATCAATGGAGCTTCCGTAAAAGAGTTCGTAGAAGTCCTCAGCGAGTCAACAACTGAAACAAACAGTTGATAGGCATTAACATTGTTTATAATGTAACTTTCATAATAACTTATTGGGTGTGTGGTCACCGTTATGATTGAATGCAATTTAGACATCTCAACTTTTTTGTTTTGGGATAGTAGGGCAAACAAGAAGACGGCTCACCTGGTGGTAAATGATTACCGTCGCTCACGAACATCCGCAACACCAGATGTCATGAGGATGCGTTACCAGCCTTTGATGAGAGAATATGCTCTCTTCTAATAATTTATAAGAAGCAATGTATTGTTACAACAAGCATAATATATTGTTAATTTTTATAGAAAAATCCGTTCGCCCTTTTCGAAACGAATGGCCCCGTTGTTCTTTCCTGATTATATATATACATGGTAGACCTTAATTAATTATATTATTGAATTAGTTCTCCGTCTGTCTGCTTTAAAAATCATAATAATTTATCCAAAATACCCACCATCACCATGGAGAGAAAGCGCTTGCAATGCATCAAGCCCAGCAATATCAACATCTATAAAATAGATAATAAAAACAATGTAAATCTGATGAGTATCAAAGTAAAATTTTTCATCTTAAAATCAACAGGAAGTCCACCGTTGAACAAAGCGCCTCCCATTACGGGGGGGGTTTGCCATTATCCCTAAAAATCATACGTGACAGTTCGTCACTTGTGACGAAAAAAATCTGTTATAGGCAAAGATTACCGCTTAACATCAGGTGAAAAAGGTGCTCGTTGTGTCACAATCACATATAAAAAAATATGAGATTTGTATGTTCGAGTATAAAATATTTTGTCTAATCTCGAAAAAGATGAATATGCACTGCGACTTCGAATATTCGAATACAAAAAGATAAAAAAATATATATTATTACCCCGAATTATTACAATTCTCTTCAATGTCAGAACTGAAAAAGAAATCTTTATTAGCGTGATAATTTAAAAAGGACCTTGATACTTGATTTATATTTTAGCATGATACATTTCTACAGCAAAACGTCATAATAAATTTGGTTTAAATACTTACAATAAGCCTCAAAAAGTCTGTCCGCCAACTCAAACGCATTTTTCGCTGAAGAAACAATTCCTTTGCCCTTGTGTTGTACTGTGAATGAATATATATTACAACAGAATCAGTATTCACTTTTTTTATAGGCAAATAATAACTTGTAACGATTCGAGTCGTGCATATTGCGACTTTTGAAATATGTGTCCTTTGAGAAATGCGTTCTAAATTCGTTGAGGAAGGTATATACTTATAGATTATATATACTTATAGTTTTAAATTTATCTAAGATGATTCATTTTAATAACAAGGTATACTTAATGTTACTTTATTGGGTTGCGCTTTAAGGTTCAGATTGTGATCAAACAGGAAATAAATATATAGGTAATTGTGTAAAGAATAATATTCAAATACCTTTTCCTATCAATCGTTTTGTAACTTCCCACAATTCAGTCGTTGTAAATGTATCACCTGTTAATAAAGATTAATTACAAATTTACCATGTTAAAAACGCACGCACTCTTTGGATTTTCTTCATCATTTAAAAAAATAAATTCATAAGTTAGAGCTATATTATATTATACATATATTATAATTAGAGAAAGACAGAGAAAACAATAGGAAATCAGTCTGAAGATATAATAATAATCATTTTATTTGTTGTTAAAATATTTGTAAAATATGAATCAATAAAAGGTTCAAAATTATTTTTACTGATAAGCTTACAGCTGGAACAAAGAAGCACAATAAAATACAGTTGATATTAGATATACATCCGAAATTAATAGACCATAAATATTATTTTTTCTTGGAAAGAAGAATATCAACCTGTTTATGCCACGATATAAAAATAAAAGTATAAATTACACGTAACGGTAAAATCGATTTCGCCCCATTCTCGCAAAATATTTCACGACATAATTTTATTGCAGCGTGCATATACAAAAATATCGTAGCATAGACCGTAAGTATCTATAATAGGTCTTTACTATGGGTATTTGCTATGCGTATGGGCTTTTGATATCAGTAAGTTTAACCTTATTTAAAAATGTAGCAATCATTTAACATTGGTAATTTTGCTAAAAATAATTTAAGAGGTTTACCAACTGCAAGTGATCTTCCTGGGTCACTTTGTCCTGGAATTAAAATATTATGATTATATTGTTATGTAGATATGTAAAAGAAGTATTTAATTATTTGCGTAATTACAGCGAAATTCTAAGTAACACTTAAGACATATAATAAAATCAATAACAGGAAAGAAACACCGTTCGCTCGGATTTCGTTGGCATATTAACTTAGCGCCAAGACCAAAATTACATTATTTTAATTGAAATTTTGTGACAACTGTACCGTGATATATTAAGATAATGATATTTGTGTATAGAGTGCTTAAATCAACAATGATGATTTGGGAGAAAGGAAAATATGTTTGTCATAATATTAAAATCTAAATAAATAAATAAATTAAAAATAAAATATCAATTTTTGATAAATCAATTAGCAAATTAATTCATCTGTATATTAAATTATAATACGATGGTATAGCTATAATTTATATAATTTATTTTTCCTTGTTGTCCCATTTAAATTCTGTGCGCTCAAAATCATACCTGTTTCTACCGTCAAGCAGTGCCGGGAAATTACAGGCTATGAGACTTTACAACTTTATGTCTCAGGGTGATGGGCGCAATGCAGTTCACCACTTGTGACGAATTGCATTTGTTATAGACAGAGGTTAACGCTTTTAACACCTGGTGAGCCTCGTGAATGTTCCATCACAATAGCATAATAAAGTTTTATGGCTACGCTGCTTACTAGTTACATACTATATCAGCCTTTTGCTTAACACAGCCTCCGCCACTTAGGGAGGTTCTAATCCTAAGAGCAGTTCTTTAGAAGGCACTGCTACCCAACTTCCGGTATTTTACCTTTAGTTGACTCTTACGATACCCAAGGAAAAAAATGGGGGTATGATATTCTACCCAGCACCTAACAGGCCCTACTAACTTAAGCAATTATTATCTTAGCCTTGAATTTAATTTATAGTATCATATTATGTTCTTTTTAATTTGACTACTTATATATTACTTATGTTATTATTAAAGTTATGTTAATTACCATTAGATTCAGAAGGCTGGGGTGGTGGTACAGTTTCTTCATTGGCATCGTTTTCATTTATACCCTCATCTTGGTTATTATCGTCGTCACCAACTGGTTCTACTTTTGATTCATCTAAACTTTCAGATACATCAAGTTCAGCAGCTGAATATTCGGGTGGTCCAGAAATTTCAACGCTTTCCGGCAAACCTTGTCGCAAGTTTTTTTTCTTAACATGCAAGACATCTTCAATGATAAAAAACACAAATTAGCACTTATAGCACTTATAGATGGTATGATACATTATACAACTTTCTTTTTAGCATTGTTGTAAATATTTGTACTCACTGCTAGCAATATTATCTATTTTAGGAACAGAGTAAACCTGTAAATGAATAGTTATTTAAAATTTAAAGGCACTATGAAACACAAATATGGGAACGTTTAAAACTTACACAATCTAGAATACTAATTAATAACAAGAACAAATATCTTAAATTTGTTTCGTTCATGCTCTTCACATTTGGAATTCAGATGTGTTTTATTTTACCAAGAATATTTAAGTCGAAAAACAATTTTAACCCGTAATGGAAATGCAATAGGCGTGTAATACAACAAAGTTATTAACTTTTACTATAAAGACCAACATGAAGAGAATGTCTGTCAATTTTGTAAACATATGATGCTGTTTTATCACAGAGGTATTATTACTTGTGTGATAAAGCAACTCACACGAATGACAATTCTTAGCAATAAAACAAAAAGACAACTCTGAGTCTCCGACTGCTTTTCGATCCAACATTCGGAGATTCAAAGCTGTTTCTGATAAAACGAAATAGTAATGGTTTCCAATTCAATCGCGTGGTGTTCGATATGTTATCAAATCCTTCCAAAAATAAATATTTTCTATTATTTTATTTATAGTTTAAATTATATCCAGCACACTTAAACTCGTAATGGTTCTGCAGCTGTATGTTTTCCATTTGAAATAAAATAATATTGCTTTGCTGGATTTATGGTTTTTTTAAGCGCCGAGTCGGCCGAGTCACCTGATAATAAGCGTCACGCCTGTTCATTACAGCTGTAGTGTCACCGTTCTCGTCCTGAATGACACTGTACGGTGCTCGTCACTCGGACACGTTAGTTCTTATGTCTCGTTTGCCCAGTAACTTGTTTGAGTGCTTTTCATGCCTAAACACAGTAGATTAAAACAGTAGTGTGCATGTTTGCGCACTTGTTTGCAGAACTGCTGTAACCACCAAGACGGATTCATGCTACAGAGACCTACCACCTAATATATTTTATGATTTATAAAATATTTTGTGAAATGAGAATTCACATACTTACCTAGCGACAGATAACGTAGTAGGTTGGATATAAGTTGATCTCGATAAGTTTTCCTTTAGTCATATTGGTCGTAAAGTTATTTTATTTTATTTATTTAAAAGATCACCAACACAGTGTACACCAATACATTGAAATCATAACAAACATTGTAGAATTTAGCTTAGTGTCACAGTAATTAAGGTGAAGACAGCATGCAAAATATGTAACTAGAAAATGTGAGTAAGTAAACTTAAAAACTAACCTTTTTATAAAAATACACTCAAATATGAACATTCTACTAATATAAAGATAAATTGTGTTTTATGGAAATATAATGGATTATTCGATTGCTAAACTTAAATTATTTATCCACGACTTATTATATTTTATAACATAGATGGCCTACAGACTACCACAGAAACTTCGTAAATAAAATGTGTCGTTTTCTCCCAGCTAAGCACCGTACCTGCGGCTTTCTACAGGTGGTAATTAAGGGATATAGAAACGACACAAAAGCAGAAGCCTTTGTTTATGATCCCATTTAAGACGCGTTTACATAAACGTTGTTTTAGATTAAATTACCAAAACATTTGCGTTTAATTTAGAGGCAGCGGAGCTTGGTAATATCGTGGACTAGACATTGTATTAAATTCCTATCGCAATAATTAATTGGTCTAATAAACTAGCCGTTTTTATTAGGGGTACTCTAGACAAAGGCACTTGCTAGTTTGGGACTTTTATATTCATTGTAACATTTATTTATCGTTTCGGAAATAAATTATTCATATTCGACATTGGTATGTAGCGTTTATTTTAGAGGCAGCGGAGGTTGGTATTATCATGGACATTGTATTAAATTCCTATCGCAATAATTAATCTAATAAACTAGCCGTTTTTATTAGGGGTACTCTAGACAAAGGCACTTTCTAGTTTGGGACTTTTATATTCATTGTAACATTTATTTATCGTTTCGGAAATAAATTATTCATATTCGACATTGGTATGTAGTGTAACTTTCTTAAATGATGACAGACTTCTAATAATGCAATAGACGGATCTAATATTTATTTTTTCGTTTAATGACATTTTCTGAATGTTATGGCATTTATATTTTTTAATATAATTATGATTTGATTTGGAGCACATATTTACTAAATAAATTAATTAATTCATATTAATTTATTCATTTATGAGTATTTTATTATGTGATTAAATAAATTACTAAAATTATTGTATTCATTTTTAATAAGTACATCAAAATCTACCCACACAGCATTATTAATTTGATTTTATTTCAGGTAATTTGACCCAGTATGTAACCATTCCTCGTTGACGTTATATACCAGTTCAAAACATTTCTCGGGAATTATTTTTGTAGTATAAATATATAAAATATCACGAAACAATCAAAATCACTTTTAACATTTGACATTTCTGATAAAATAATATTGACGATGACAAATTAACGAAAATAACAAGATAAATATGAAGAAAAGTTAAAACACTATATCAGCTGCATGTTTATCAGCTGATGAGTAGAAATTAACAATGTGACGTCATACGCGCTCGGATTGGTTTGGGAATTGTCGGTGTGTCTTCGGTTCATAGTTCAAATTTTATTTTGTTTTGACTTGTTATTTACTTATTATTGTATCCCTTCTTTATATGAAAATTTGCAATCAGTATTTTCTGATGAACCAAAAAATCTTAATGTTATTCACATTAATGCCCAAAGTATTCCGGCTCATTTCCCAGATATGCTGGCGTCTTTTGATAATAAACGCATTCACGCTATAATGGTCTCCGAGTCTTGGCTTAAACCATGTCTCCCATCCATCTTATATCCTTTACCTGGATTTCGCCTTATTAGAAATGATCGCACCAGCGGCCGCGGCGGTGGAGTAGCTATTTACTTACGAGCTCATATTTCCTTTTCAGTTGTTAGCATGTCATCACAGCCTCCACCGCTAAATGCAGGTGAACACCTTTTCATTGAAGTACTTCTATCTCACACCAAAATTCTTCTCGGAGTCTATTATAGCCCTTCTAACGATGTTCAGTATTTTGCCTCATTCGAAGCAATCCTACAAGATATTTCTCCTTCATATAGTCACACCATTATCATGGGTGACTTTAATACTTGTCTTATAAAAAATGACCATCGTTCATCCCGTCTTAAATCCATAATTAATTCAAGCAATATGCACCTTCTACCATCTAACGCTACTCATTATTTTCCTAATTGCACTCCGTCCCTTCTCGATATAATAATTGTCTCATCTTTGTCGCATGTTGCGAAGCACGGTCAGTTGTCTGCTGATCCTTTTTCCTATCATGACCTGATTTTCCTTTCCTACAAGATTAGACCTCCTAAGCCGAAGCCTACAATTATTCTGCAGCGCAACTTTAGCGGTATGAACCAAGAACTCTTCACTGCGGATGCTAAGAAAATTGATTGGTCACCTGTCACAAATGCGGAGTCCATTGATGATCAAGTATCCATTTTTAATTCCCTTGTTACTCAACTTTACGACAAACATGCTCCTCTACGACCAATTAAGATTAAACATCAACCTGCACCGTGGCTTGTCAATGAAATCAAACTGCTCATGCATAAAAAGTCCGTGGCAAAATCCAAATATAAATGTGAGCCCAACGATGTTAACAAAGAAAAGTACACACAGATTCGGAATCGCTGCAATAGGGTGTGTAGAGATGCACAACGTCGCCATATCCATAAATCTGTCGAAAATGAGGACCCAGCTAAGGTTTGGAAGTTCCTCAGGTCGTTAGGAGTCGGTAAATCACGCCAAACGTCAGACTCTAATAATCTTGATATCAATGCCCTAAATAATCATTTCTCTTTATCGTGTAGCTTACTGGCATCGGATAAAGTAACAACATTACAACATCTTTCTAATATTGCAACTCCTGACCATCCTCAATTTTTCTTTAGTCAATTTACCGCTTGTGATGTTAGGAAGAGTGCCCTGTCCCTTGCGTCGAATGCAGTTGGAGTCGATGGCATTAGTCGGAACATGATTATCCCTATTCTGGACATAATTCTTCCTATTCTTTGCTTTATTCTTAACTATTCCATTTCAAATAGTGCATTTCCATCATTATGGAAGGATGCACAAATAATTCCACTTCCAAAAAAACACAATCCTAAATCTTTTTCTGAGTACAGACCCATATCCATTCTTCCTTTTCTCTCCAAAATCCTTGAGCGTCTTGTCCACAAACAATTAAACTCCTTCCTTGTCACTAACCATCTTCTTAATCCTTTCCAGTCTGGATTTCGGCCAGGTCACTGTACAACAACTGCTCTCGTAAAAATTACAGATGATATCCGTTTCGGAATGGAAAACGGAAAATTGACTGTGTTGTCACTGCTTGATTTTAGCAACGCATTTAATACCATTGACTCCGATGTCCTTTTGGCCATACTTCGCTCTACTAACATATCTCCAACGGCTATTGACTGGTTTCACAGTTATCTGTCTGGGCGCCGGCAGCGGGTTCGCCTGGATGAGAAATTTTCTTCTTGGTGTAACATAACTGCTGGCGTACCTCAAGGCGGCGTATTATCTCCTCTTCTTTTTGCAATTTTTATAAATTCAATATCCCAAAGTATTACTTCTTCCTACCATCTCTATGCAGACGATCTCCAAATATACTCGCAGGCCTCACTGAATAATTTAGCAGAAGCCGTTAATGCCATTAATAATGACCTACAACACATATCAGACTGGAGCAAAGCCTATGGTCTAAAAGTAAATCCACTAAAAACACAACTTATAATTATCGGTAGTTCATGAACCATCTGTAACGTAGACTGGAACACTCTGACGCCAGTTGTATTTGAGGGAGTACAAATTCCTTATAGTAAAACAGTCACTAATTTTGGAGTTATTTTTGACCAATGCCTAACATGGATCCCGCAAATCGAAGCCGTCAGTCGCAAGACATTTGCCTCTGCAGGATCTCTCAGAAGAATAAGAAATTTCTTACCAACTGCTACTAAAGTTGCGCTTGCACAGTCACTCTTACTCCCTATTTTAGATTATGCAGACGCCTGTTACTTAGACCTCAGGGAGGACCTTTTAAATAAACTTGAGCGCCTTCAAAACTTCTCAATACGGTTTATATTTGGCTTGCGCAAATACGACCATGTTTCTGAATTTCGCACTAAGCTCAAGTGGCTACCCATTCGTCATCGCCGGAATACTCATATTCTCTCTCTTCTGTATAACGTTTTATTCAATCCCACATCCCCCCATTACCTTCAAGAGCGTTTCGAATATTGCAGCACCTCTCATGTGCGTAATCTTAGGTCATCGGAAAATCTTATGCTCAATATGCCCTCACACTACAGTTCGTTTTATGATCACTCTTTCACTGTTGAAGCCGTTAGACTATGGAACGCACTGCCTCTTGAAATTAAGCGTGCTCAGTCACTAGCTGTTTTTAAAGAGCGTGTGAAAGCCTTTTATCTTGAAACTCGTTAGCTCCCTATAATTTATTTATTTTAATTTTGAAATTTGTTGTTCCATTGTTAATATTAGTCTTATACTACTGATAACATCATTCATTATTTATATATTATGTTTATTGATTAAGTTGTATGTAATTATGTATGTTTATTATATATATAATATTTTATATGCTTATGTATTTATTATTATTAATGTGTATACTTAAATGTATATATGTTGTATACGTGTATATATTAGATATATTTATATACCTTTATATATTATTTTATCTATTTTAATGTGTGTAGTATTTTAGAAATTATGTGTCATTGTGAGTACTATTTTATAATCTAGATAAACACCATCCCTTGGTTCTCTTCAGTTATGTCTCTTCCTCAAATGGTTGTCTGGAAGAGATCGCTTTCAGCGATAAGACCGCCAATTGTTACCTTATTTTGCATTGTGTTTCTGTTTTAACTATTTTTTATATTTAAGGTGTTTCAATAAAGTGTTTCTATCTATCTATCTATCTATCTATCTATCTATCTATCTATCTATCTATCTATCTATCTATCTATCTATCTATTTACATCAAAAAAAAAACTTACCAAAAAACTGAAGCGACTTTTACACTCAAATGTGTGAAATAATTTGTTAAAATCGATACCATGACGGTTCAAAAGTACCTATTATTACAATGTTGTGCGCATGGTACCGACTTCGACAAGTTATTTCACACATTTGAGTGTAGAAGTCGGTTAAATTTTTATGTAAAATATTTTTTTTTTACCCTTATTAGAGACCCTTGCTACGTATGCGATCGATTGTCATTCACTGTCAATGACTTTATCATCAAGATAGGAAAATACTATTCAGTTATTGGAGTGTAACTCAAAAACCGCTTGACCGTTTTGGATGAAATGGGACCACACAGCAAGCATCAGCTTTCAAATAAAAAAGAATCATCAAAATCGGTTCACCCATTCTAAAGTTCTGATTAACAAACGTAAAAAAAACACAGACGAATTGAATACCACCTCATTTTTTTGAAGTCGCTAAAATACAAAATAATGTCTTTTATAAAACATAATCTTTGATTAAAGGCATTTTCATTTTGTTATAAAATTAATTTCAATCTACGCGGAAATAGGTTAATTGGAAACGATAAAAGCTAGGCAAATGACCAAATATTTTAAAGTATATGCTACTTATTTCATTCACTATTCTAAAAATGTAATTTAGTAACAACTACGTGCTGACCACCATAATCGCCACACCAGTACCTACCTATATAGGCACAAGCATTTGTTCCATTGTATCCAGTTTCGCCACTTAGCACGACTCTCGCTCAGAAAGTTGCTAACACCTCTCAAATTACTAACAGTTTCGTAAAATAACGCATTGTCCGCCTGATCTAGATTTCTTTGTGCTCCTTGCTCTAACAATCATTCTTCGGGTTATCGCGTACGACCTGCGTTGTGCAAAGAAACGCCCCACATATGAACGCATACATTTTATCTTTGGTTACGCAAAGTCGTAAATTTTATTTTATTACGCTTATCAGTAGCATCAGAAGCACAGATTATGTGAAATGGCTACGTTCTGTAATATAAATTTGGAACGAAAAATGCATGTAGGCTACACAAAATATTGTCATATCGTTTCAGGATTTGTTGTTCCGATTATTTTGTAGCAAAATTATTTAGTATTAACGGTTGTACACATCGATATAAATAAAAAAGACAGATATATGTCAGGAATTATAAAGGCAATATTAAATGTTTTAAGAACATTCAAAAAGATAAAAGTATTTATATTGACTTTGCGTAGTCACGTGCACAACAAACAATTGGTGAAATATATCTGTGACAATAAATTTTGGAGTATTCTTTCATAATATAGTATCCCCTTTCATATGGTACGCTCTAATATCACGACAATATAATGTGTAGAAAATTTTACACAAGCACAGCTACACTTCCATTATATGATACGTTTTAAATTATTGTCAAGGACAGGAAAACAAGCATGCGGTAGATAGGCACACTACTGACACTGAATCAGGAGACTTCGCCTGATTTGATATTGCCATGTTGGAGGTAAGATAAGATAATTTTTATTGCCATAAAAGATTTATAAGTAAATACAATCGTTAACTTAGATTCTAGAATAATTAAAATTCTTATTGGGTAATAGCTTGACAGCGAGCCCCAAACTAAGCACTAAGCCTGTATCTTGGGGATCGAGTGCGGTTTTCAAAAAGTTCGTTGTGTTGTTCATGACAAAATAAAAGTAGATACAGTGGCAATGTAAAATTAAGTTTACATTAAAGTACAATGCGTTTCAATACCATAGTTAACAATATTTTTTAATCATTAAATTACACTGCAATAATATAATAATGTGCCCGTTATCTTCAAGTAAGTGAAAAGAATTTCCTTGAAGCGGTTTACACGTAATAATTTTAATTTGCTAATGACTTCTAATGTAGATGTAAAGTGTGGATGATGATGTGTGTATGTGTGTAAGAGAGTGTGTATGAGAGAGTGAGAGGATGCGCGCGTATATGCCTGAAGTGAGTGGACTCATATATACTCGTTCCCTCTTCTATTCGGGTTGGTAGGTACGGGTGCCATTTCTCCTGATTTTATAAATTTAATGTTTGAACATATATCTAGTACATTAGTTATCTACTAAGGCAGAAATCGTTAAGGTTACCAAGTTGAGCTAAATAAACTTGGGAAATTTCACTTATGGGAGACATTCCAAGTACGTAATGGTCTTGGCCGGTACCTATTCAGCGTCTTTAATAGGGGTGGGAGGGAGGCCACTGTCCGCTGGCTACAGTACCCAGTCTGCTACGTGCTCGGATTTTAATCCTAAGTATCTTGTAGTTCGTTAATCGCTTGGAACTATTGTCTATTCTTTTTTTGTAAGTATTTCTTCATTTGGTGGCCACAGTTGCTTGGAGAGTATAAGAACCTTAACTCAAATGAGTAACAACTACGAAAAACTATGTTGTATTATTGGTAGTATACGCATTTATGTACATGTATTTATAAATATACTTTTCTAAAATATAAAGCTGATAGATAGGTGCTAAGTCCGTAATCTTTTATAAATAAGATTTGCAAATATTTAGGTACTGAATTCGGACATGGCAATATATCAATATGTTCAATACAGAAAGTTATGTAGGTACAGAAAACAATTGACCACACAATTTAAATAAACGCAATATTATGAAAACAGCATTCCATTCACCTATTAAGTATTGAACTGAAGTTTATTCAGCGACATAATTTATGTAGAAATTGCAAGTTAAACAGGCACTCACACGACTCGTTTAAAAGAGCTATAAAAGCTCTTGATTTGACTTGAGCTATAGAAACTTTCAATGAAAATCGTCTACTATGCTCATAAAAGCGAAACCACCCAAGAGAGCTATGTGAATTGTTAGTTTAACGTACACCGGATAGTTGGACAAGTTTGCCATAAATTAAATAAGTGAATAAAGATCGGATTCGGGCGGATATCCTATAGGACGGTACATCGCCCGCCCACGTCACATAATTTTACGGCAGCCGATAGGGATCCGAGACGCGCCCGCCGCGCACCGTCTAGACTCGACAGAAGCTCTAGACCCGTTTTACAACTACTCTGCGATGCCCGTACATTATGTGAGAGCTCCGGACTCATCCGCCAACCAATCGGATATCAGGAAAGCGTAATGCAAGGTGCGATTTTCGAAGAACCTGATGCTGCGGCGACACTTGTGCCTTTCTCGAATGCGTCTTGGGTATAAAGTGGATCGACATCCTATCAACCGAAATGCGATCGCTATTGACGACGCGTGAAATATCCCTCGAGATATCAGAGTGTTTGAATTTCAGCCATTTTACACCTTTCTAGATGCAATTTTAAAGGTATGAGATCGTATGTGATGATACAAATATTTTTTGTTGAAAACATAATAATAATAATTGTTATGAATTGATGAACCTGTGTGGCGTATATCAGCGCCAAATGTAATCTAAACTAAAATAATAACAAGGAAAGATTTGATTGTTTGTTGTTTTTTTTGCATAAATAATAGGCTCTGAAATTACGCGGCCGGAGCCGGAAAGCTAGTAACTTATAAGTAGTGTGAAGCAAAGATGCTATTAAGAAATTTGAGGAAGTTACCAAGCTCGTTTATTTTGTATTTAGAATGGAAACATTTTACAACAAATCAAGGATAAATACGAGTAAAAGTTACTCGCAGCTATTGTTTGTGTTTTGCAATTTTTGCTACAAGTGGTCAGGGCGCCTTTTATGAATGCTGCTAGCTGGCGGCGAGTTACCGGGATGCGATGTAGCCGCGGCGCGGCATCATAACCGATGCATTGTTAAAAACAAAACAAGCGAGTCCATTATCTGGAACAGAACACTTCCTTTCACTTCAAACACACAAGCATCAATTTGTGTAATCTCAGACCACTTACCGCAAAAACAATGAACCATTACACACGCCTTCGATATAGTAGTTACCTATAGCTACCTAAGTACCTTTATGTATTATCTAAATTATAATAATAATAATATAACAAACAGGAAAGATTTGATTGTATGTTTGTTTGTTTGCATTGAATAGGTTCTGAAACTACTGGACCGATTAGAATTAAATTTGGTATGGAAATAGTTTGGGACACGGGGAAGGTCAAAGTCAAAGTCAAAATCATTTATTCAATTTAGGCGTCTACGACGCTCTTATGAAGGATAATTACAAATTTTAGCATTGAAATGTTCTACATTGTACTGCCACGTTCAGCAAATAAATTGTATAGAGCCACTGCGAGAAGAACGGGCAAGAAACTCGGGGCCATTCTTTTAAACATCTTTTAACAATGTGTTACATACTTACTATATAATAGAGTTATTACAATATTTGTTTAAATTGCGTAGGTGACAGGCAATAGCTTGGCAGAGGCGGAATTGTCCAGGCATTTTTGTCGTTTATGTAATCAGAAACTGTGTATTATTTTTTAATCAATATGTTTTTCACGTGCAACTTGCATTTCCCTTCTGTGAGCGTTGTAATAAGTTTGGAAACTTTATTATAAAACCGCATTAATTACTTAAGAACGACACAAAAGAATGACATAGGACAGTTTTTATCCAACTGCGCAAAAAGAGGTTAACGTTTTCGCGCGATAACCGACATACCCGCGGATGGAGTCGCGGCCGGAAAGCTAGTAATATATATTTTATGACATGCTACGTATCATAATCTTATCCTACATTTTTCATACGTAAATGGTCGGTTCAATGAGTTTTACTAAATAAATAAAAGACTTATTAGAAGTATCGAAGAAGCGAAATCTCTATGCGTTGCGTTTAACGTCCGACCGCCCGTCTGCGCTGCCACCATTTTAAAGTATACTCATTGGTTACTACCATATGGGTGCCTAATAAACTATAAAATAATGAACAGACCTGTTGTTCGCCAATTGCTCAGCAAACCCCTACACTATATACATCGACGTTAGTAATGGCGCATGCTACTCAATCGGTGCATTTGTTTTCCTGAGGCGGTTTTTACAATCATCAATAAGAGAATTTAAGAAACAGTCATGGATACTTCAGCTGGGCACTATATGTACATGGCTAAGTTTCTTAACAAAACAAAAATGGAGTAGAAAGACAAAACAAGCAGGTGTGCAGCGCCAGCGTGAAGCTATTTATTGTCCCCGCCTTGAAATGGTACAATGGGGACAGGGCCGTCTACCAACGATTCAGGATATCTATTGGATATGTCTAAGCTACGTCTCTATTCTTATATTTGGAACACAAACATTCTTGCTTGGCTGAATCTTATACAATGCGGTAGTATCTATTACGAGGAATCTTCAGGTGTGAAAACCAGTTTGAGAAATATATTAAAAACATGTTTACATTTGAACAAGTATATGTCTTTCTAACACCACAAAAAAACAGAAAAACAAAAAACATATTATAGCTAATAAAATACTGTACAATGGGAACAGCTCAACTAATAACCTTAAAGTTTTGTTTTTGTTATATATCAGCCTTTCTGACGCCAACATTCCTCGGGCTTGGTTTCTTAGATTATTATAATGTCAATAAGATTATGAGAAACTTTTTAGCGTCCCGTACGCAGCAGCTCACTCACATCGCTATGATTGGTGGCTGACATGCTGCTCATAGGGACATCTTCCCCTTAGTCGCCTTTTATGATATTAAACAGCAGGATAATATGGAACAGTTTTTATATTGGTCGGTTTCTTTAAATGTTATTGTCGCGGTAAAAGCAAGGGGCTTACCTGATGTGAAGCGGTAATCTCTGCCTATAACAGATGCGCCTGTCACCCTGAAACATACAGTTGTTGAAACTCATGTAACTGTAATTTTACTACTTCTCAAGGACTGTTGTGTGCGGAACACACTGTTAGATGCAAACTTTCGGCACCGCAGTCCGTAGCTATAACCGTTCGGCTGTCATTGCTTGAACTATGTTAAAAGAGCTCAAATTAACTTTAGTTTATCCATTACCGTTCTTTCAAGATGGCAATAGGTATAAATAAGTTTAAAAAGTCACCCCAATCAGAAAAAAATGTTAGTAAGTTATGCTGAACGCTAACTTGAAGAGCTGTTGAAGGTCGCCGCAAGTCCTCTTGTCTCTAAAACGCATTCCCGACGTCCCAGTCCACTTGACAAAGAGAATTGAAATCCACAAGCTTCTTGTTCTCGTTGGATGAGCCACATTGGCTTAGTAAAATCCACTGAGGCACACTGGATAAACACGTAGCTAAAGCATTCAGCGCGATGATGTCATTGCAGAATAACAACTTTTTGTTGCTTTTATTCATTTATTTTAACATCGTATCGGAAGAGTCTTTATATTACTTGTCCTTACTTTGTATAATCGCACGGCCATCGAGGTCATCATATATAATTAAGTAAATATAAATCAGCACACGCTCTAGATAGAGTGATTGCAATTTTTATTTAAGTCTTGATTGGGGTGATTCAGACTAATTAGGAGAAAACAATACATGAAATGAAATAAAGTTCAATCTCAATGCGCACTGCACGTGATGGCTAAGACCTTTTGTTTTGTCCTAAACGCGGAATAATTAGAAAGAATGTAATTTTTCACGTGGACATGATTGTACGATTTTAAATTTACTACACGAGTTTGTTAAAGATAGGTCATAATTGAGCAAAAAATAGATGTGAATATTAATCACCGTTGAAGAAGAGTACTAAAAAAGTTTTAAAATAGCTGCATTGCAGATATTTGTTTCACCTATTCAAGGAGTTTCCGGATACAAATAATGATCCGCGGACACAGAATAAAAAGAACCTCTACCTCTGAAGAGTTCACATTCAAAGTTACCAAAATCCCCTGATTTTGGTAATCAACCTCTTAACACGATACGACATTGACTTTCCATTTTAATTGGTAGCTATAGCGCGTCGAGGCCTTCTTTTTCCTCTTTTCCTTTAACTATTTCGTTCTATGATGTTTTGTAGAAGATTATCGGGCCGTATTACATCTTTCCTCCTCCAATTTCTAATACTGACAATAAAGTATATAAAGAAAAATAAAAGATTAAGCAGATACATAAGCATTTAAAATCTGTAAACTTTCAATAACATTGATTCTATTCCCCCAGCTGCACAAACATTATAGTCCTAAACAGGCACAATAAAATTCCGGTATCTTTCGTGAAACATGCGACAAGCTGTGGTTCCGATATCGTATACCTATACTAAATATACTGTAACGTTCGGCGTAGCAAATGAACTGAATCAGGGCGGTTGTCGCCACAATGCCTCAGGGTGGTTGCCGTACCCTAGTTTCCAATAAAATAAAAGCTACAGCTCTCGATTGTGTGTGGACAAGGGACACAAATTGAATGAAACAATTGCCGCGGGTATGTTCTGTATACAATATTTTTATTTTTTATGATCTCTATATTTGATGGAAAAACGAAACTCATGTAGCTCTCGCGTCTCTCTGTCTGTCCGTCACAGCTATGTTCTTTACTTGAAAGAAAGTGTTGAAATTTGATCATCATCATCAGCCCGAAGACATCTACTGTTGAACAAATGCCTCCCCGATAGAACGCCACAAAGAACGGCTTTGATTAAAAGTTTCCTGTGCCGATGTTTCGCTTTTCTAAAGTATCGCCGTGCTCTCAACAGTTAAGTTGCTTTTTTCGCATAAAGAACAGTGTATAACACTAGATATTTCACGAATGCGTAACATATAACGGTAAAGGAAAGCAGGCAAACAAAATCGTACTTCGTTCGATTAAGGAAGTGAATAAATCAGGTCAACATCAATTGTACAATACAGGGTAGGCGCGTAGTAAAATTTATGTGTAGGCCCATCAAATCTATTGATCGAAAGGGTTCGCGAGACCATCCCTATTCAAAGCACAAAAGTAGGAACCAAACAACCGAAGTTCCTTCGCTTTGCAACGTGATTTACAACACTTTAATACTTATGTTGGAAATTTATGCTATCATCGGAGGAACAAGATAAGCGGATAAGAGTGTTTACTTTTTACCTTTTAATTGATTCTTCAGTGCGGTTTCTTATGTGGTTTCAATCCCTCTCTGTAAAGTTTGAAAGGTTATCGTTTTAATTCATTTAAGTATGAAGTTATGAATCTATACGATTAATTACAAATGTTAAATAATTCATATTTATTAGGTAGGTACTTTAAAAAGCTACAAACCCTTATCTTTACTTGTTGGTCCATGAGAACAAACTGCAGTTCATTTGATTCTTTTTATATTGACGTTCATCTATCAAACTATAAGGCAAGTTTTGCGCCTAATGTATTTATTGGTGACCAACAACGTGCGAGCCGAGCGAGCGAAGCGAGCGTGATGAGGTAGCGGCCGGAGAAGCGTCAGGTCAAGCGAAGCAGATTTTTTTATTCACACCTTTTTAGTTCAAATAAATTAACTTCCACAGTACCAAAATCATAAATGCTAGGTAGTAGATCTGTTTAGCAAGACGCTCGGATGCCTCGAAGCAGTAATGAGCAAACACTACTATGTTTAGGTGTGAAAGGAACTGTAGAAAACTTCACACGTTTAGGCAGACTTGTTCGTATCCTATGTAATAGGCGGGAGTGTTGCCAGACTGTTAAGTTGAGACAAATAATTCACCAGCAATTCAATTGGCATTGAACATAATGCAAACATCCAGCGTGTTTGCTTAATTGACAGAAAATAATATAAAAGTGAGTCAAGTTCAATAATGATTGAGTGTCAATGTCGAGCTGTAGTCGACAGTGAGAGCGCTCGGGGGCGGCGCTTTCCCATGGAAGGGTTCCGCGCGACGCGCGACAGCTGCGTCCGGACTCGTGACGTCACAGCAACAACGTACGATGCGCCAATGCGGTGAGACAGCAAGGTCGTGGTTCGATACATTTTCATGCATTGTCTGGGCAAAATTACTTATTATTCGCAGAAGGTTCAGTTCGCTTTTCAGTTCGTCATTTATATCGCCCTACCCCGAAGGAAAGTCTGACACTTGTTCCGCATTTGTGTCAATATCCTTTCAGGACATAACAAGGGCTTGAACAATTGGCGTTCGTTATTAGGATTCCGGACTAGAAAATTGAACCCTATTACTAAGGCTCTATCTCCTCCAAGCTAGTTTTAGTACAATCAGTGTTGGTACGGAATCCTCGGTGTGGGTGTCCAACTCGCACTTGGCCGATATTTGAATTTATGATTGCGTTCCATTTATATGCAAGAAACATTTTTTGCAGTGCTGTGGACATACAAATTTCTTATAGATTGAAATGTGCTCTAGACAAACAGTTCGTAAAGACGCTATTGCCGATCGTCATCGGCTTGAGACGTGGAGGAGGCGCGCGGTTTTAAGTTACTATACTGTGTCAGCCGACTCGTCCACTGCTGAACACAGCCTCCGGAGGTTTGCCATGATCACAACGCTTGGCAGGCATCTTGGGGATCGCAGTGTGAGATATCAGTTCCTCAGAAAGCGCTGCTGCCCACCTTCTGGTGTGTTTCTTTTAGTTGCTTCTTAACGACACCCACGGATAGATATGAGGGGGGGGATAACATTTTATCCCGGCACCCCAAGAGCAGTAATTTGTTTAAGTTACGGTAGTTACTAGTTACTTTACTAACTGAAAAATCTTGTCATAAATTGCATGTAAGTTATTATTTAAGTAATTATTCGTTAAGTCATCAAAATAAATATAACCAAATAACTTTCATAATTCTAATTCAGCGCGTAAAAACCAGTTAAGTCAATGAAACTATTATATAATTGTGTGGTCAAACATAATAAAACGGTCAGTGACATACCATAACGATGTAGCGTCGCCCGTCCAACTTTTATGCAAATACGAGTTATGTTATTTTGGTTTATGCGCACAATATAAATCGGCAATTAAGCAGTTTTGGAATCGTAAATTGCTGGAACTTTCTAAGTGAAAGAATAACCGTTTCATTGCACGCTGTATATGTTGTTTAGCAAAAAGTAATAAAAAGGAGCTTTGCAACTTGCAACGTAATAAAATAGGATATATTGGGCACGATTGAAGGCGATTAAATTGTTTTCATTCATTGTTTATATACAAGGCAGGTGTTAAGTCAGTATATGACATATATGTTTTTATTTACCTTCAAAAACAACTGAAAGTATTGTATTTCTACCTAATGAGCTCTGAAAGGTATTGGATTACACCAGAGGATGATTCATCGACTGCACTCTTTGACGAAGGTCGCTTATACGGGAAAGCCCTTCGTCGAAAGCCGTAATCACTTTTTGTCGCCGGTCTTTTTTGTAATTTGGTTTGAATGAAAGATGATAAAAGCTGAATTTTAATCTGTTTTAATCATTTTTAAAGTCTCTAAGGGACTGTTTACTGATGCAATGCAATTGCACTTGCAATAACTGCTAGGACTGTGTTCCAATAACTAACAGATATTGTTTGAAGTTTGTGAACTAAATCTCATACCTCTCCACCCTATCACATAAATCCTTAAATGAACAATGGTCACATTGGGCACATTCTATTTCGGTATTGTTTCCCAGACCCTTTTTGCATGAATTATATTCAGGCGCGCGATTTTCAATAAATCTTTTCTTCGGTCCACTGACTCTCTGAATTATTAAATTTTATACACTCCTGTCTAAAAATTGACGACTCAATGAATACTTTAATTTATCGGAAATATAAGCACCTGATAATTTTGATTTCAAATTTACGATAATAGCTTAATCATGAAGCTAATTGGCAATTAGTTTTTCAGGGAAGGGCTCTTTAATGTTCTTATTTTATATAATTTGCTCTTTATAGTTATTGTACCCAAACAAATTACGTTTTGTGATACATCTAGATTAAAGCTCAATGTAAAAATCAACAATTATACCTTTTCGGAGTATGTAAATCGAGTCATGTGATTGATGTGGGAGTCTAGCAAAATATTTTGCCCTTCGCCAAAGCGACCGTTGAAATATTCCATCCATCGATTACTATCGGTACATGTGTTTGCTTTTTTGTTTCATCATACTGCGGGAATATAAACTGACATATCCGTCTGACCCGCCGCGCCGCGCCGCTATTTTAAGTGGTTGCGGCGTGCTAAATTTTACCACAACAATTTAATATTTTACTTGACTAGTTTGTATTAATTTTTTTTATAGATTTTCGTGTTATTTTGCGAAAATCCATAATATTAATAACAAAAAAAATTTAAAAATTGAATTAATAATTTACAAAAAATATATATCTAGGCGGATTTGTCACCGCTTCATTTTCCTGCTAAACCAACGTGAAGTCATAATCATAAACGCTACGTAGACAAAGTGGAAGAATTTCGGCACGTTCCGTTTCTACACGAAGCATAATCAGGAGATCTTGACTAATCGAGCACACGATCGAGAATGACATTCCTTTTTTTATTATTCTTTTTTTTATGCTATCGTGATGGAACAAACACGATGCCCACGTGCTGTTAAGCGGTAACCTCCGTCCATAACAGACGCAGTAGACGTACTGTACTGCGCCCATCAACCTGAGACATAAAGTTGTTAAGTCTCAAATGCCTGTTATCTCACCAGCGCGGCATCTATACCCTTCAAACCTGAACACAGTATTTTTTTTCTTTTTCATGATAGGTTAGACTTTGACCACTATCTCACCTGATGGTAAGTAGTGATGTGGTCGAAGATGTTTTTCAGGCTAACCTAAAAGTACTGGCTCTCAAGGACAGCTGCCGGAACACACCGTTAGGTGCTTGACGACAGATTTTCTACTTGAGGGTGGTAGCTAGCCAGGCGGACTTTAGCAAAATACCCTACCACCATGCTATAACGAATGCCATCCTAAGACAACAACCGGGACCGACGGCTTATCGTGCCCTCCGAAGCACGGAAGCGCTCAGTACCGCGACTCACGACCGCGGCGGACGAACAGCTAAGAAAACTTCGCTACGAGCGCTCCTACTAAGTACAAAGCGTGCTAAAATATTAGTTTAATTTTCTCAAAAAACATTTTAAATATTATTTTAAATACGCGCTTCAAACTGTTTAAAGTTATTTAATAAATACCTTCTCGAATTATCACAATACCACTTATTATAATATTCTCAGAAAATTTGAAGCAATAATTTTCTCAAATCACTACATCCGTAGTAAAGTATATCGATTTGAAGAATAATATAAGCATTTTTCTCCTGAACAGATAATAAAAACATTCTCAAACAAATCTTTGAATATGGTGCTTAATATATCGATCATATAGCTTCCTATCGGTATTATTGTGAAGGTTCTCCACCACTTCCTGTCTTCGCGTCTGACAAAGCTGGATTACAATCTCCCGCGCCACCGTCGAGGATGCTCGAGCCTGAGTGACTTGAGCCGCGATAGCTACAACCCTCAAGGACCCTGGAAATATCAATGTATTATTTCTCCCGGCCCCCTTTCAACCCCTCTCCCACCCCGTCACTTATACTTATAGTAAAAGCCTAGTCCCCGCCCGATACGCTCAAGTTTATAATTTCAGACTTTTGAAAGTAATAAGCTGGAACAAGGCTAATTTTAAATTGTAAGCCGTACTTTGACTTGCCATGTAATTATGAACGCGCATAATTTACACAACTTCCAAAAGTCTTATACTTTTGTAAAAGTTTGAAAATATTTCGAATTGTTAGCGTTTTGCAGTTGAGTTTATAATTTTTGCCTCAAAACTGGATAGTATCAGATCGTTTCCAAATATTACTTTATTGGTGTCAAGATTCCAAATACTGTCTTTATAACTATGCAAATCTCTACTACTCATGAATGAATCCGGCCAAGTGCGGCCAAGTGTGATTCGGTTTCACACACCAATATACTACATAAATACCAAAACATCGAATTTTTTTCATATTCAGTTCAGAGTCCTCAGAGAAAGCGTGACTGGTGCTTGGTCGGTTTTAATTATTAGACCTTTTTCTTTAGTTTTTCTGTCATTTATCACCGCCCAATCCTGCCAGGATCACAGTAAATACACGGTGAGTTTGATGCGTGTAGGTATGTATTACCATTTTAACCATAGAGCAACCAATAAAAAAAGCATTCTTCTTGTACGGTTATCCCCTTTTATATTTTTACTTTTTGTTTTTTAACTAGATAATTTCACTGTTAATTTTTTTGAGTGTTTTTTACGCGATATATTCGCCAAATTGCATTGATTTTGATGTTTTTTTTTCGTTGGGTAGAGAACAACTCTAGCTAAAACGCATAAGTATTTCATCAACATCGGTCGAGTAGTTTTTAAGTTACAGCAAATTAGCTGAAATATTTATTTCCATATCTGGAAGATTTAGTGAATATTTAGAAGAATTAAAATATTTGTTATTATTAGTAGTAGACATAGTAAGTGGTAAATATTACGGTTCAAAGCTCTTTTGAGATACAGACCTCAAAAGTCAAATAGCCGAACGAACTATGTAGCCCAACTTTATATTGAGGAATCCTAAAAACACTGTAAAATACTTAAAGATAAAATAAAAAAATATTTCAGGTGTTCGCGGTACTTAATCAATTTTCATTAGCTATAATTTCCGACTTTCTGATCGAGGGTGGCAATAAATTTCCATAAAGATTTTTACTCCATCGTATACAAGCGAGTCGGTAAAGGCTGCTGGCCTTTTGCCAAACGGAAGGCAATCCTGGCACAAGCTAGGACATTTTGATACCCACCCTTTTATCAGCGGAACTATGGATTTTCATTTTGAAATAAAATCTTTATTTTATATAACTATTTTTCGATAATTTTACATTTGTAACATCACTTACCCTTATATATTCCCCGTGGGGTGCCGGGCTCGGATGTCTCAAGTGAGCAGCAACGTCTTCTGTCGTACTGCTATCTTACAGTGCGATCCTCAAGACATCTTACCAATGTGGGGATTATAGCAAACCCTCCTTAATGAGGGATACAGTGGGTAATCTGGCTAATACAGTATAGTGGGACCCTTTAGTAAAAAATCTGTAGCAAAGTACCTGTGTAGCAAAGTAAAGTGTAAAATGCTGAAACATCTTTTGAACACAGTATTACTTACCAATAGGTACGATCACCAATACAAATCCCACAAATATACGGGGCTACTCACGTATAGATAAGCCAGATGAAACCGTCTATACTTTCGATCACTTCCGTAGAATATCGGTTTATAGAGTTTTGATAAAGCTATTAATGTTACGTAGATATATACCTATGAAAATATGTTAGTTCAAATTGAATTGCATCTTTAAATCAAATATAATAAAAAAGAAAGAAAATATTTCATAGATTAGAATAATACATGCAGTACGTGTTTATAGTACATATGTAATAAACCGGTCCTCAACTCAGCATATGCTAGCTTTGCAACCAATCCTTGCTAGCTTGTTGAAGCTTGTTCTTCCATTGAGGCCGATTGTGACGTCACAGTAACATTGTGTTACAGTTTCAATAAAATTAAGTAATATTACGATACTATAGGTATAACTATAAGCCTCCAGGGCCAATTCGCTTCTTTTAAACTTGTTTGCGTATGAGTAACAGTATGTGGATTTGTTTTCTAGTTCTATCATCTATGAACATTATTGTTATAAATCTTAGGTTGTATTTAAGTCATAAACATAATATTTAAGTTCAGTAGCAAGTGTTTTGGTTTTAGTACTGTAAGCTTTCTACTTGTATTAAATAAATAAATTAAAATGCTCCGTAATATTCAAACTAAATTGTTGTTCATTCTTCCTCTGTAAAACTCGCTATGGCCTTACATTATCCGCGTATTATCTACTTCCCTTACATATAACAACTTACACATAGCCTTTATGTTTACCTGGGGCACTTTCCGTTATTTATATTCTTTATATCATCGGTATTCGGTATTCGACGTGTGTCACAATACATGAATTTATTCATACCTACTCCACGTGTACTTCCTACGCGCAGAGTGATCTATGATGTTTTGAACTGAGAGAAATTCCGTAAATACTGTAGCTTTTTTCAATACAAACTATCAAATAAAATAGAAATAACCATTTGTTGCTAATTTAATTAGGGTAGCAGGTACCTAAAAACAATTCCAAATATATTGGCTTAAGATCGGCTACTGGCCATTAAAGTGATGTATTTTAGCAATAATAGTGAGATCCAAGAATTAATTAACAGAAAATTACGTAAACGACAAGTGAAATATGATTAGAAGCCGTTTTGATTTCGGGTAGTAAAAACAAATTCTAACATTGTGGATTAAAGACTTAAAAGAATAACCTATTTTATTTTAATAATAGGGTTTTTGTTTAATACTCGGTAAGTATAGACCGATGCCTGTGTCGGGCATTCTTTTCCAACAAAGAAATTTACATTAGCAGTCTGAGCCTTTGTCCGGAAAATGGCCATAGGCTGGCCTCCTAATAAAATTGGTCTTAGACTAGTCTGACAACAATCGAAGATTTTATCAGGCTCACCTAGAATAACTGGGTCTCAAGGACAGCTGCCGGAACACACCTTTAGGTGCTTGGCGACAGATTTTCTACTTGAGTGTGCTAGCTAGTCAGGTGGATATTCAGTATTCACAAAATCTCCTACCAACAGGCTACGTACATGACGACTGCTCTCCTTATACAACAACCGGGATCGACGACGGCTTAACATGCCTTCCGACGCACAATACAGTCATAGGTAAATTCCACTAGCGTTCAACCATCTAAGTACCGACACACAGCGAATATTGCTCGGTTAAAAACGACTATACAAGCTTCGCTAGAAGTGCTTAAAAACGTGCCTCCAGCATGATATGGACCTATTACGTTCAGTCGCATAATAACCAGCTGATAAACAAATAAACTGACCATTAGGGTCAACTACCCATAGAACTAAAGTATGATCCCTTAATAAATTTATATAAAGCAATAAAAGATATTATATTATGAAATAACAGTTACTGAGTAAGTGTAGAGAAATCCGAGGACGGCTCCGTAAATGAGTAGCCATTAGTTTTTATGGAGTACGACTTTAATAGCCCCGTCGTTGAATAACGGCGAGCTAACTATAGAAATAACTTTTCACGCCTCAACTTTTAAACCAGGATTAAACCCTTTCTGCAACTTTAATAATTTACTATAACTCCCTAGATTTTAGTTTGGTTTAATTTGATAATGCTCCTCCAGCTTGACTTAGTTAATTTCAGTCATACACTCATGTAGTGCTTCATGAGTGTATGACGCAGGGAGCCTGCAGGTGCCGTCTTGACTTAATCAATACGCAGCTCAGAGGTACACGTGAAGTGCACCCCTTAATTGCCAAATTTAAGCTACGCTCAAACTCCGCATCCGAGGAGTGTTTACATCTCCAGAGTTTAATGACAATGTTTCGCCTTCATTAATTCCACTGAACGGAACCGTTTTGTAGCGCGTCTCTGAAATGCTAATTCGTCCCTGTACACTCAATATGGGCCTGTAACTGAACCCTTTGGCCGCGTTTTTACAGGCACGCCCGAGTTACGAAAGTTAAACCCTTGTGTTTGCTTATGCTGATGCCGCTGAGGCGAGCTTTCCCAAACTAATCATGTGAGAAAATCGTATGTAGGTCGCGATCGTGTGTTGCATTGCAAAACAATGCGGTCCTTTTACTGGATACCTTTGTGCTTCCATTGTTAGAAATTGTTTGATGACCGAGAAAACATGGCACTTCCGCAGTATGGTTATTCGAAATATTTGACCAATTTTCCACGCTACGTTCAATCACAATAAACCGTTTATTCTTAAACAGATGCGTTGTTTATTTGAAAGAACGCGTATAATTTTCGAGGTGTTTAGCGTACTTGAGTTGAGTCAAATTAAAATAATGATGGCGGTCGTATTTCGCATTCCAATTCCGAGGCTGACATCAGCCACGCAGCAGTAAACTCGCACAAATAAGTATTTAAGCGGAACCCTCGTCAAGTTGCCGAGGGAGGATACCCCCAAACGTCACTTTGACGTTTTTGACTTTGCAACTTATAACTTTTAGTGGACGATAAAATAATTCGGAAAGCCTAACTTTGAAGTTTGACTTTATTAATGTAATTGTACCTATAGTTGTGTAGGTGATTGATGTTATCTACGCTACATATAACAAATTATCTTGATTACTTACACTTACATTGAATCATAATAATTGAGGAAATTTGATGGTTTGGTCTATATGCCCCAACATTAGGTTTTATCTAATTTTCGTGAGGAGAATCGATGAACCTACCTATAATTTCTACTTATTATTAATGAGGTTTGACAAAAAACTGGTATTTCGCAAAAGAGTTTTCCTTTGCACAGTAATGACGTTTATTAAAGCTATCATATAGCTAGAAATCGATTATGAATAGAATATAGATTCGTTTAGTCCTAGAAGAGCACATATGGTATCTATACTTTCATCACGAATCTGATTTATAAAGTAATTCCCAAGAGCAATAAAACCAAATCAAAATCTGTTGAAACCGCGGGCAGAATATAGTATGTACATAAATAACACTATTCGACGCACGAATCCGATATAATGTTTAACCATGTCACAAATTAGGAACGTGTAGTTTATATTGAGTAATAAAATTATCGTTATACGTGTGAGGAAAACTGTGCCGCTAGCTTTTATGTTCCGTTTTAGATCTCAACATTTTTGCTAAAGTCGTAATTTTTACTTTATGATATAATGTCATATTTTGGTATAGTTCATGATAATAAATATATTCTTGCGTTATTTTGGTGAAATCCATGTTTAATAATAGCAATTTTTTAAGCATTTAATTGATTCTGTAGAAAAACACAAACAATATAAAAATATGTGTAGTGACAGTTCCGCTGACTCTCGATCGTGCGCTCTAAGAGCCAAGAACTCCTTGTGATGCTCCGTGTAGAATCGAAACGCGTTGAAAATTCTTCTGGTTTGGCTGGTTTGGCGTTTATGACGTCATGTAGGTTTAACAGGAAAATTAGGCGGAAATATCAGTAGATATATTTTGTAAGTGTTTTCTAAAATATTATTTAATATTTCTTAAAATAATTGTAATATAGTTCATGAATAAAATACGAGGATTCTTAAATCAGATTTTAAGTATAAGATGTTTCGATTGTCCCGCATTAGCTTCGACAAATTGAAGGCTAAGAGCAATTTCGAAAACATTTATTCAAACTCAAGGGTGAGTAATAAAGCTCGGAATATTGGATACAAATCCCGTAGCATAAGTAATAACTCTAGAATTATATCAAGGGTATTGGGTAAAAGTTTCTAAATAATTTCGGTCCATGTTCAAGTTGGAATGGAATCATTTGTTGTTGTTGGTAGAGAACAGGGTGTTAGGTTGCCTAGATCTGTATATAAGGCTATAAGAGCCTTTCATGCTACGTCACTCGTGTTGTAATCTAGGTCATGCAGCCTTTGCCTATTGTGGAATCAATACTGGATGGACTCCATTGTTTGTATGTCATAATTGAGTTATAGACAAATTTACTTTCATTAATAGCTTATGTTATTGGGGACAATAATTAATAAATAATCCACATTAATTCTAGTAATGCTTATTGTTGGGGTTATGGCCTTAGCAGCAGAGTGTGTAGGAGAGCAGTGGTAGCATTGTAAATAAGTAAAAATAAATATAAGAGTAAAGGTTTTAAATAAAATTCAGAACAGTTTTCATGTGATGTACTACATATAGACAAAAAGCACTTAAAAATAAATCACAAATGGAACAAAATATGTTTATTTGTTTGAATACTTACAGAGGGTTTACTAACTTTATTTGTATAAAACGCGTTATAACTCTTTCTAGTTAGCGTAGATGTGGGTGCAAAACGTTCGCAAATTGTTACTTTGATTTCCAGCTTGATAGCTTTGTATTCTCCGGCACCGCAACGAAACGAAAAATATTTCTTTATTGTGGCAAAGTTCAAACAGCCATAAGTAAATTACTTCAACCAATTTACAGCGAACAATGCATGCATTGTTTCCGAGACTATTTATTTGCAGAGCTTTCACTGAGAAACGGACTTTCTTTCACGTAAGCTATTCGGTTTGAAAACAAACTTGATCTATATCGAGCAGTTCTGTATAATATGTTTCTTTCTCATTCATGCACCTGGCGTGTCTGAGCTATGTGGCTTTCATTTAAGAATAATTGCCTTTTCTTTGGAAAGTTTCACTCTAAATAACAATTTTCTATAACATGTTTGGATCTTTTATTTATTTATAATTTTACTGTAAAGCAAATTCTCTCATCAGAATTATGTATTCAAATTGTCCCAATATAACTAGCATAACGTCAAGATGGTTTTGTTTTTTATCGTTTAGACTTACTCTATTATTTTTGTATTAAGAAATATTTTTAAATACGTAAACTTATCATAACTAAATAACTTACGCAACTTATCGTGCCACATATCAATTTGATGAGTTTTTTTATTTATGCGTTTATTTAGACATGCACGTGATGATGATGATGATGATGAAGTATCAAATGAAGTGAGTTGTATGTGTATGAATATTTTTTCTAATATTTATATATAAATAAATACTTCGAATACATCATATCATACAATCAATTATAATCGAGAGATTTATTGTCTAATATGTATATACACACACATCAAAAGCGCCTAGAGATCATGCATATTTTGAACTATAAAAAATATTTAATTAATATTTACAAAATCTAATTATCCAGACTGGTTTTTTAATTTAATTCCTGTTTAAGTTAACAACGAATCCCTAAATTATGTATGAATAAAAACATTTAAATTATGCAATTTGAACAAAAGTAAGTTAATGTCGTCCATCAAATGGCATAAAAACGAAAATAAAATGGGATTTTGCTATGTTTATTGTTAAATTATATTGATTAATAATCTGTGCTTCTACCATTTTTACTAATCCCACTGATTTGACATGCTTAAAATCAGTTCATCTAATCACTTTGAGGAATGGCCGCCCACGTTCTTTGTAAGAAGTTAAAAAGCTGTTGTTGTTATTTACGCACGGCTTGGAAGAGCTCTTCTTTGTAGCATATCCCATGCATGTTCAATGGGGTTGAAGTCTGGCGATTTAGCAGGCCACGGCAGAACGTTGATGCGAGCATCGGCAAGAGTGCGAGTTACGACTCTAGCCGTGTGTGGACGTGCATTAGTCGAAAGGAATTACTCAAACGGCTTCGCAAAGGGATGATCACTTCTGAAACAATACTCTCCGCATATATCTGAGCGACAAAATTTTAAACGTTCTAGACGTCCAGAGCTTCTCCAAACTCGTCGTACGTCTTGTATCAGGAATACCGAATAATTATACCGAAACAAGACTCGTCAGAAAAGCTCACGAATAAAATCTTCTATTGCGACAATACTCGAAAACGTACTTGATCCCTAGGCACCTTAGATGTGTGTATTTTAATACGTTAGACAATAAGGTACCCAACTCCTAAAGGAAATAATAAATAATTGAATCATCTGTCAAAAAGGCCAATTCTAATTAAATAAGATGTTTTTTTTTTAATTATTATATTAAACTCTTTTTAGCATTGTTCTCCACATTATTTACTGAAGTCGTTATAACTTTAGTTTACTTTTGTACTTAAGTCGTATATTTTATAATCTTGTTATTTTAATGGATCCCAAACTTGTTTTGGTAATAATAATTATTTACTCCGCATAACGAAATTAAATCGTGCTTACTGAACCGGATGTGGTGACAACGGCGATTGGTAATGTGTTAAACTAAACAATAATGTGGGCTCATTGTCTTCCATAACATCTTAACTAATTACTAAAATATAACCCACATTATAACGGAAAGTATTATAGCACCACGAAAGTTTCTAGGAGTACTCCGCACTTATGTCATGTTTCGTTGAACGCTTATTTAAATATTCCTGGAATAAGAAGATAGTGCGGAGTACACCCAACGTTCCTAGCACAATCTATTTAACTTTGAGCGCACTCCCACGACTGCCATCAATCATACTGCCTTTGTTTTTCCTAGAGCCTTTAAATCTTCTATGCACCTGTTTTCGTATTTTAGATACATTTCTTTTTTTGTTTCTACACATATAGTGTATCCACGGAAGCCTGTATTCTACGCTATCTCAATAAGAGCTCAAAGAAAAATAGCAGCTCATTCACTCTCTTACTTCCCAAAGCTAGGTATGTGGCGCCAATAAACGTGTGATAGAATTTCATTTGTTTGCGTTGTGAGTGGTTACGGAAACGAGGTTTATTTTTCGGCTGCTTTAAATAGTGTAGTTTGCATGTAAAATTTGAACTAGCTGGCGCCCTCACAGTGAGGGGGCCACCCCGACGCTTCCCTCTATGTGGCAACACCCGTCTTTGATACACGCCTTTTGATGTCTGCCTCCGCGCGACACAATGCCTGTGTTTACCTTTGCTCCTGAAACAACTTTGCTTTACCCTCAAAAAATGGACTTTTTAACAAGATATTCATGGAACAATTTCCTGCAAATATATGGTCATAATCTACTTGACGGATTATTATACTGCAAATACTGACTAAGCGTCTAAATACCCCTAAAACTTGTAGGTTTTAAATGCATTCTTGAGCCACAATTGCAGATTAAACACTTTTTCTTGCGTAAGAGCATTAAATGCGTTATCCAATTTAATGCCGGAGACAAATCTCTTGACGCAATTTAGAAACAAATAGAGTAGTTCCAACAGATAATTGCTGTAGTTAAGTAGTAAATACTGCTAACACCCCAGCACTCAGGCAAGCAGCCGCCTCCGGCCACGCACGCCTGATTCTCTGTAATCGAGCTATAAAAAACTTTTACTATCTCATTTCACGGGCCGCCTTTGAAATAAATGACCTATTTCATGACAGAGATCTTTGGCTTATATTTCAAATGATGTAATCTAACGAACATCACAATATTATTTATTAGAATGTTAAACTTATAAAAGTTCATCTTTTAATTTTGCTATAATTAAATTTCCTACCTTTTGAAATCAGCAAATGTTTTTAGTAAAAGCAAATAAGTATTTGCTTTAACTTAAAAGATTTGCTTATTTGCAAGTCAGTAGCGAACTTCTCTCGCCATCAGATAAGAGTCGCCGACTTCGTGGAAACTAAATTTGCATTTGCTATCATTAAGGGGAATCGAGAAAAGAGATAAAATAGTTTTAATAGAGTCCGTCAGACTGTTTCGGAAAATTGAATACATTCGTATAATATAGCAACTTTATTAACGTTCCTTTTTATATAATGCTAACATATAAAAGGGACCTTAATAAAGTTATATATAAGTAAAGTACTGTCCATATGAAAAGCATCTTGCATCTCTTACAGAGTCTGATCCTCGTATATGGAAACTTACGGCCCTGGGTAACGGCAACAAGATTATTAATATCATCAGCTATGATATAATAATCATGGCATATCGTATATTACTTATATTGTAGTTCTACTTTGTTGGAAACTAATCCCACTTCTCAAATACTTACCTAGTACCTACTTCTAGTCTAACAGAGATCTCACCGTGACTGAATTTTATCCCTTTTTATTATAGGCTACTACTTTTGATTTTTAGCTAGCCTGATGTTTCCATCACCTGAAATAATGATGTCGTCGAGGATGGTATACAGAACTTAGAAGAAAACTAGCTCTCAAGGACTGCTGCAGAAACACCGCCTGGGCGGGTACCCACGCAGTATCAGATATTCAACCTCGAAGCTGTAGTGTGCAAACACTGTGTTTAGGCGTGAAGGGCACTATAGCCAGTGAAATTACTTGGTCAACGAGACAAGAAGTAAGATCTCGCTGACGAGCGCAGTGTAGAGTCAAACGGACGAGAACGGTAATAGTTACCCTATTACCGTTCTCGTACTACTACTACTACTACTACACTGGACAGATAATTATGAAAGATCATTGTTGAAAACATTTATTTTTTACTTCATTTTTTTTTATATTGTTATGTTTACAATAACGCCTGCTATGCGGATTACATTACATAATTACAAATATACGATAGGAAAAATTGAAGTCATGTGCAGGATTCGAACCCGCGTCCATCCATCCCTTTAGCCGAGGTAAACTCTAACCAATTGAGCTAACATGACATGACGTCATAACTCAAATCTTTCCTATCGTTTTTTAACTATCGTATTGGGATGGAGCGACATCTATAGTACCACTTACGTTGTACTACAAACAAGACCAAATTTCCAAATTGGTTTTACACTTAATGTTGTCTTAGGTTTTCGCGATTATTACACATGGTAATTAAACAACTTCAAACGTTTTTTTAATTACTATGTGTAATTGAGGTGACTCTCACCCCGTGACCACGATCACTGCAAAGTGTTTGAAAAGTCGGGACAAAAATAATGATAAATATACGCGATTTAAACCGTTTAATTACTATGGTTTTATACTTGTAAATGATGACGAAACCTTATAATTTTAATATTGTTATGTTTGCAATAACGCCTGCTATACGGATACGGATTACATTACAAAATTACAAATATACGATAGGAAAAATTTAAGTCATGTGCGGGATTCGAACCCCCGGCTAAAGGGGTGGATGGACGTGGGTTCGAATCCCGCAAATGACTTAAATTTTTCCTATAGTATTTTTGTAATTTCATAATTTCTTGTTATAAGATATTTTGCATGGTATTTTTGAATGCCCGCACAGATAAACTAACCGGATAGGGACCTTTAATTAGAAAATCTGTCGCCACGAATCTAACAGTGTGTTCCAGCAATGGTCCTTGAGAGCCAGGAAAATTACTGGGACGTGAGACGTATGTCTCAAAGCGACGGATGTAGTGCAGATCATCATAAGTGACGAAAAGCATAATGTTATAGGCAGAAGATATCGCTTAACATCAGGTGGGTCAAGTGCTTTCTCTGTCGCAATTCCATTAAATAAAAGAACATGTTAGATGTTTGTTAAAATTGTCACATGCTTTTATCATCATTTCAGATTCGTAATTACAGATACAGTAAAAAAACAAGTACAAAAAATCTTGGAATAGTTATATGTAAGAACATATAGTATTTTTATTTGTAAGAAATACTAACAGAGCAAAGGCAGACATACACTTCGAGAGTTTTTCTACCTAACTCCTTCACCAGCCGTCACCGCATCATTCACCCTTTTCATTTTTATTATCCCTCACGTAATACATCCATCTTTTCATTTGGTATTCCCTTCCATCCATCAATATTCATATTCATCACTTTCGTGTAAGAATGAAACGCACATTTAGTTACACTCTTCCTCATAACATAACCATACCCACATTAACTAATATCACTAGTACTTATATAGGTTGAGCTACCCTTTATATTATGGGTACGGCCTTGATCAGTTATAGCTGGTATCTGATAGCAATTAAGGGAAATCCGATAAGTGTAATACTTTGCTTAGCATATCCTAAACATTCCCATCTTGTCGATATAACGGTATTATTAATACTTTTCTGTATTATAATAATATAAGTAAGAAATAACCAAAGCGCATTATCATATTTAATTTGGTACACTAGGGGCCTGTTTCAGAATGTTCGAGTAAGTTTCGGTTATACTACCAAGAACATATTTAATAAATAAAACACTATCTTTGCGTTTCACAGTCGTCGATTTAGCCTACCATCAGTTAAAGCTTGAAACGCGCTGCATGTTAACTGTCATTTTTATCATTCAGTTATTTTATGTTCTGGGTATTATAACCGGAACTTACTCGAACATTCTGAAACAGGTCCTAATTCTATTGTCAGTTGCATACATAATTATATACTTACACGATTTATAAGCCACTGTTCGATATGTTCGAATTAGCACTGTTCAATAATAATCATTATTATGCAATTCTATTTGCAATTTAAATTAATACTAAAATATCTTCTTTAAAATGCAAAATCGAATAAAATTAACGTTACGATATCGAAATATGATTTCCTCGTTGACGTAATAATCATCAATTAACAATATTAATTTAATTCCACGTTCGATGCTCGTCGGTGCCGGGTTTCCCGGTCGGCGAATATGAGGAGCATGAGGTTATGTCAGTGACCCGATTCATACTTTATTTTGTTTTCAGCCCATCCACCGTTGTTCGAAAACAAGCAACAGGGACTAAACTGGTTAACACACATGGGCGGCTTTGATAGCTTTCTCTCTATTGTCGCTGGCTAACTGGGGCAACACACGCTCAGGCTTTATTTAGGGCAAGGAATAGGTACCAAATACGATATGATTATATAATTATATGAATAGGTATCTGTTTAATCTTGTACAACCTAATTACTTACTGCCCGGTCAGAGCTTCATCATTCATTTCTAAGTTTGTGATTTAAGAATCACAATATTATTTTTACAAGTGTTTAGAAAAAAGAGGTCAAATTTGTTATACTCAATATGAAATACAACAACCGTATGTTCGTATTTTTAATTTCAATATGTTTCATCAAACAAACTGTAGATAGTAGTCTGAAAAATTCAATTTCGAGCTCTATGCTTGTTTTAAAATAAATATGCGAACGGTTCAATTAATACTTTTGTAAATATTTCTGTACAGTTTTCATCAGGTCGGTAGTAATAAATACGTTGCGCAAAAAGACGCGCCAGTATTTATTTGGAATTATGTATTTGAACGGCAGTAGGGATGTGCACAACAGTAAAGTTTTATTGAATGAAGCTTTAGGATGTAGGTCGCGGTCCGGAGCTGCCTTTGTTCCGACTGCTGCTGTAAATTATCTGCATTCCATTCTCCTTCATAACTCTGTATCGGAACCAACTCTATGTCTGAAAATAAAACGATATCATTCTTTTGTGCTACGTGAGTGGAGCTTCATTGTGTGCTTCCTAGATTTAAATTAAATATTTCCGCGTACCTGCCGCCGGCTTTTATTGAGCTTGTATTTTATACATATACCTTTTGTAAGTTTTCCAATAAAGAGTTATTTTTAAATACCATTTCAGCCGGAGGCTCTATTGATGTCATATGAAAAGTTGGAATATGTATTACATTTTGTGGGCCGTAAAACATTTTACTACGGGCACAGGTGCTGCGTGAAAAACTGCAATTTTGTGTGATCGTAAACGGGCTTTTACGAGACAGATTCAGGGGTTTCGAGTGGGCATAAGCACGAGTTAACCGAGTGCTTATGTAGGTACGTGGATCCGTACTGCCAGTCGACTAATTCATAGTAAGGCCGCAGCTGATTTTGTAAGAGTATATATCTATGAAGCTGTCCACAAACAGGTCGCTTGTGCTACATTTAGGTCATCATAGATCTATGTCAGCGGGACGCGTAACTAGAGTCCGGGTGCACTCGACCACGCCATACCTTAATATAGAATGCTTTCATCATGTTACCTTAATCTGACTACTAAAGCTACCTCAAACTAGCTGGATCTTGCTTTGTCATTTAGTATCCATTCGCTGAAATTGTATCAGTGGCTGGGGTTTCGGAGGCTATTAATTAGCCTTTGCAGTGCAATAAATTTGGAGAAGCTCAGCCACTGTAATATTTTATTGTTTTTTATCACAGCAATTAATTATTATTTTACTATGAATATAATACTACATTTGATGAAAACAGGACCATTTTAGGTTTCAGTGTTAAATTGGGTACTTATAGGTATGCATTTGGTACTTGTAATAAGTGTCGTAAAACAGTCGTAAAGTCAAGTTGGATCCCCGATTGAGAAAAAAAATTAGGCTTTTTAGAAATGTGATATTCTCTTACCACGACATAAACACGATGGTAATCATAATATGATAGGAAAATACTGGGAGTTGTATAAGTCAGGAAAAAATGTATAAAAGGATTTGCAGATATTCATTTACGGATTTTACGGCTGTTATATATCTGGCCTATTTTATATTCGTTCACATCATTCAACGGTGAAATACTAGTTGTGGTCAAACGCAAATCAGCAATGCATAAAATAAATGGACCGAGGTCATATGACGGCTTTTTTTATCGGAGAGAAAATCTAATTTTGGGTTATTAAGCCCATAGTTTATAATTTTTTTCTTAGTTATCTACTGAAAGCACACATTTAGGTTGCTTAATTAAATAATAAGTAAAACATATTTCGATAAAACCTTGATTGCTCACTGAATATTTTTTTGTCTTTGTTCCAGATCTGCGTGCAGAGTGAAATCCAGGGACCTGGAATGAGCCAAAGTAAAAGGCAGCATTACCGACCCCCAGATCGAATGTCCAGGTAAAAAATATATTTTTAGTGTGTTACATTATATATCGCTGCTGCCGCCCGCTACTACACTCGCGTTCAATATAATTATTCGCGTTCTGTTTATGGAACTCAGATAAACGGCATATAAGTAATAACCCGTTCGCTGTTTCCGAGGTGACTAGTAACTAATACATAAATATACATACTAGCATTTAAAGATCAGATTAGTTTTTTGCAAGAAGATATAATATAGAGAAATAATATAGAAATTCTATAAACCTTAATAATCGTAATAATTTTTGATGTTTGACATAATTACTCATAATCAATTGCATTGAACTGGTTTCATATATATTTTAGTTCAAGACTGTATCTAATGTGATATTTACTGGAATCCTAGACGAGGTGCGATGCGCGAGACCTGAATATCTTTGAAATATCTGATCAGATTTTTGTAAAACGTGTCCTCTTTATAAACAGCATCAAAATCAATCACCGTCTGATAGACCACGGAGACACAAAGTTTTGTAAGACTAATAATTCTCCTGTTTGCCATCGGTATTGAAAAATATAGTGTTGAAGAAGCGATGGGCCAGTGGCACTGGCTATAGACCCCGCGCAGGGGGTCCCTCATTTGAATCCCACTGCGGGCTTGAGCTTTACCGCATATTGGTAGGGCACTTTGCGAATGCCTGTCCATCCATCTACCACCATCAAGTCGTAAAGTTTTCACAAATGCTCAAGCAGCTGTCCCAGAGAGCCAGTAATTCTAGGTGAAACCTGTTAACATCTTCGACCACATCTCTTACCATCAGGTCAAATTGTGATCAACACGGCTAATGAATAAGTAAATGTGATAATCGAATTAATTGAACGACTTTTTGTATGCTATACGTACCTTCCTGAACCTACCTATGCATGGTCTCTTACGTTTTGATGTTTGAGCTACCTTGCACAATATACCGAATATGAAAAATATTGGGACCAAATCTTTTACAATAATAATATTTCATTAAATTTATGAAAACATTATTATTAAACGCAATTAAAAACCCGTATCAACCTATTACAGGTTGCCCAATTTATGTCACTTTATATTATTGAATGAAATAACGATAGTGTGCAATATTGTAAATGGTTATTCTACTCTTAATCTAACGTATTAAACCAATTGTTTTTATATTGTACAAATTAAAGTTTACGAGCGTAAGTGACAAGCTGCTTTCCACAACAATTAACTGAGCCCGCAAACATGATTGCGTATTAGTTACATTACAGCGTTATATGATATAAATCGAGTTATACTAATGATATTTCAGCACACAACACAAATTACCTCGACGACTGTTGCACACACACATCGTAACGCTCGAATCGCGTGTCGCACCAAATTATCGTCCGATTTTACGCGATATTACAACCCAAGTGAAAGCCCGCCAGTAATACCGCCTGTAATCCACTTAAAAGTTCATATTCCTGATATATCGTCACACGAAACACGTGCTGTTTTTATTTATGGCGTGTTGTTTTGTTTGCGACTTGTAATAATTTCGCGAATGTTACTTGAAAACTCCGTGAATGGGTTCCGTTAGTGGACTTCGAAACAGAATTCATTGTATAAAATTATTCTTGATGGTTGAGTCGTGCTTAGTTGAAGAAATTTGTATTGGATAAAAGGATCTTATTCAAGCAGTCTGCTATTCGCGTCAAAGACAACACATCTGTGCAATATTGATGGTTGTCTGACAAAGTGTTTGTGATTTAAGTATTTCCCGGTTCTCAACTCCAAAGAGACGGATCGTCTCACCGCTCGACGCTCGACACCGCTTGGCTCTCATAAATTTCCTCCATGGCCCATTGTCTACCTATCGCCGTTGATGTCGCAATTTAGACGGTATTGCACGCTCAGGCGCTCAAATAATCTCAACTGGTCATCTATCAAGTTCTTTTCTAAATAGATCGTTGATTAAATTGTTAAATTACCGCGTTTATTCAGCGATAAGATGACAAAAACGGAGCGTAAATAGCTTCGTATTTAGGACGGTATTTATTTTTTTATGCGCCGCGTTTGTGTGATGTTTGACTATATTTTTAGCGGCAGTTTAGGGTCTTGTACAGAGCCCGGTAGATGACAATAAGCTCGACCCTATTACATGAACCAAAACATGTTTTTTTATAAAGTGTGCTTAGGAATATTTGCCTACCCTTTCGAGGAACATGGCGAGACGATATTTATAATATGTGAGTACCTATGTGTGCCTATTTTTACTAAGAATTAAGGCAGTAAAAAAAAAACAGATTTTCTGGCACAAAACCCGAGTGAGTTTTACTGCCATGATTATTATGAGAATTTAAAAAAATCTGTCCTGACTCTTGAAATTGACTCTGACGTGTGTGTGTGTGTGTTTCAGCGCAAATGATTAAGTATAGGTATTTTTTTTCTAAATCTAGATTGATAAGTAAAGCTTTGGTAAAGGAGTATTTTACTAGAATATTAATAACTAGCTGTACCCGCGACTTCGTTCGCGATTGCCGTACCTGCAAACTAATTATTTACATTTGAGCACTGTTCATCTCATATTAAGCAACGCTGTGGTCTGTAGTGAATCACTAATAGTAAAGCATAGCTCAGATAGGAGCTTTTTACTTTGGGTTTGATAACTCCCAGCTTGTTTTTCCAGAAGAAAGTAGGTAGTTAAGTAACTCAGAGAGTTCCTTCGCGGTTCGTACAATAAATGTTGAAGCAAAGTAGGTACTTTGTGCGTTTCTTTGGAATTTCGATTATTAAACGGTATCTTTTTGCTGAAGTTCTTTTTGTTTGGTGGTAGAACAAAAATATATTAGATTGTAAACTTCCATTGCGCATTCTCCAAAATGTATCCGGCAAAAGATAAATAGTTAAAAAAATTGATTGTGGCGAATGTTTCAGATTTTAGAGTTTTATCTTAGCAAGCTGGCAAATCTAAATAAGTATGCCGAGATGTCCGTGGGGTGCCGAGCTGCCCATGGGGTGCTGGGCTGCCCGTGGGGTGCCAGGCTGCCCGTGGGGTGCCAGCTGCCCGTGGGTTGCCGGGATGCCCGTGGGGTGCCGGGATGCCCGTGGGTGCCGGGCTGCCCTTGGGGTCCTGGGTGGCCCGTGGGGTGCTGGGCTGCCCGTGGGGTTCCGAGCTCGCTCGTCACTATTCTAACAAAAAAAGAATAATTGAAATCGGATTACTCGTTCCTAAAGTACAACTAAGTAACATATTGACTTTCATCCCCTTTCCCGAGGGAACCGTGCTAAATTTCGGGATAAAAAGTATACAATAACGTTCTTCGTGGTATGAACTCAAATCGTGTTAAGTTTCATTGAATTCCATTCAGTAGCCCATGGGGTGCTGGGCTGCCCGTGGGGTGCAGGGCTGGCCATGGGGTTCCGGGCTCACTCATCATTATTCTAAAAAAAAAAAGAATAATTGAAATCGGACTACGCGTTCATAAATTACAACTAAGTAACATTTTGACTTTCATTTTCTTTCCCGAGGGAACCGTGCTGAATTTCGGGATAAAAAGTATACAATAACCTTCTTCGTAGTATGAACTCAAACCGTGTTAAGTTTCATTGAATTCCACCCAGTAGCCCATGGGGTGCTGGGCTGCCCGTGGGGTGCCGGGCTGCCCATGGGGTTCCAGGCTCACTCATCACTATTCTAACAAAAAAGAATAATTGAAATCGGACTACGCGTTCATAAATTACAACTAAGTAACATTTTGAATTTCATCCCCTTTCCCAAGGGGACCGTGCTGAATTTCGGGATAAAAAGTATACAATAACCTTCTTCGTAGTATAAACTCAAATCGTGTTAAGTTTCATTGAATTCCATTCAGTAGCCCATGGGGTGCTGGGCTGCCCGTGGGGTACCGGGCTGCCCATGGGGTTCCGGGCTCACTCATCACTATTCTAACAAAAAAGAATAATTGAAATCGGATTACGCGTTCATAAATTACAACTAAGTAACATTGTGACTTTCATCCCCTTTCCCGAGGGAACAGTGCTGAATTTCGGGATAAAAAGTATACAATAACCTTCTTCGTAGTATGAACTCAAATCGTGTTAAGTTTCATTGAATTCCATTCAGTAGTTTTGGAGTGATGCGCGGCCGGGATACAGACAGACAGACAGACAGACAGACAGACAAAATAAAAAAAAATACAGTTTTGGCATCAGTATCAGCTACAGATTGCTCTCAAAATTTTTTTTGCAAAATATCTTCTATGTACAGAATTGGACCTGTTACAGTTTTATTATAAGTATAGATTAGTAATGATTAATCTATCACTGAAGGGGCATTGCTTTGTCGCCCAAAAAGTATCTAAATAATGTTTGAATAGGCTCGTTCGTATCGAATAGGGTATACACGCTATGGAATACCGTATAATACGCTAGCAACCATTACCGTGACCCATAAAGCGATTTGCAGGAGTCATTAATCTTGTCCTCGTCCCATAATAGGGTTTATTACGTAGATCACACAAGATGGGAATATCCGCAAGATAAGTAGTTTTGGGACAACCGACTAATACCTAGATACATTGAATTTCATGCCAAAGAGATTTTCCCTAGGACGATTACAATATTACTTTTTTGTAACTGATGGGTCTCTGATAGGTACCTAACCCTTTGCGTGTATCCCAAGAGATGGTAAGTGATGATATGGTCGAAAATGGTTGCCAAGATGGATCAATGAAAACTGATTTATAAGCAGTAACACAAGAAGAATCGAACTAAAAGGTTTAATGATTTTTTTTATTTCTCATAAAGAACAGAGTTCACTTATAATGAGATACAGTTAATTATTTAACTTAAAAACTAATTAATCTAATTAGCCAAGTTTTTATAATAATATTTTATGTTAGTCCAGAGATCTTACGAGATGTTATCATAGATATATTTTTTTAGTTTCTTTTTAAATAAATTAATTTGACAGTCTTTGAGATCTTTAGGTAACTCGTTATAGAACTGTGCTCCTTCATACAGTATGTTCCGATTACCGTACATTTTGGTTCTTGGAGTTATTGTCTTTAGTTTGTTTGAATTTCTTAAGTTGTAAGTAAATGTTCTTTTTGTAAATTTTATTTCTGTACGTATTTTTTGTGATAATATTTTTTTTATTAATATACATGTATTGTAATGGTAAAGTTGCTTTATGTTAAATATTTTTGTTGTTTGGTAAAGAAAGTTAGTATTAGTTAGGTAGTAAAAAGAACCTTTAATACAAAAAACAATTACAAACTGTAGAAGTGTGCCTTTTATGTGGTAATGGAGATGAACTGAATTTTGACATTTTCCTTTGAAAATGGTGTTCATTTTCAAGAGTTCGAATTTCGAATTTCTAATGGTCATGAAAATGAAGAAAAGTTTCATGACCATTACAATTATACAATAAGGTCAAGGTCAAGGCCGGGGATAAGTCGTAATTTTGAATTTCGAAAAATTAATAATCTCTTGTTTCCTTATTCTAAATTCTGAAGTTTAGTGATGATGTGATCGAAGATGTTGTACTAACCTAGAAGTACTTACTGGCTCTAAAGTAAAGCTGCCGGAACACGCTGTTTGGTGCCTGGCAGACTTTCTACTTGAGTGTTGTATGGTTTGGGATCGCAGTGTGAGATGTCAGTTCTTCAGAAAGTGCTGCTGCCCACATTCTGGTGCAGTACCCTTAGTTGCCTCTTATGACCCCCACTGGTAGAGATGGAGGGGTGACATTCTAACCCGGCACCCCACTGGCTCTTAGATTTAGTTAGTGGTAGACTACATCAATATAGAATACACCAATAGGATCGTTTCATTTTCTTCGCACTCCGCTCATCTTTCTCGCATATCTCTAGTAGATACGCAGCCTTAACGTGCCCTCCGAAGCTCGGAAGCGCTCTATAGGAATATCACTAGCAGTCACCCATCCAAGTCATGACCGCAGGGACGTTGCTTAACCTAGTTGGTTGGTTAAGAACGACTTTCATTTTGCAAATTGTGCTTCGATAAACGATGTTTTATGCATTTTTTTATTTTGATTGACCCTATACTGTATCATCCGGACTGTCCACTACTAAACACAGCCTCCCCCATTAAGAGTAGAGTGCATAGAGCGCTTTCCATACAGACGTAGTTGTGTCATATTTTAAATACAAAGTGTTCAAACTCGGTGAAATTTTGTACGTATATTGCTGAGCCTATTGCTTATGCTTCTGGTTCACCAATTTTTCGATTTAATATTGTTATATTGCTAAATGTCAAAATTAAAACTCCTATACAAAACGGTGTTTTGAGTTATTTTTGAAAATACCTTTTTTTTATGACGGTATGCCTTAATTAACAAAATACTACTAACTATATACAACACTACTCCTACTACAATAAAAGCATGTTGATCCCTATAATTCATTGCAGACTCACAGGCAGTCCAAATGCTAAAAAAATACTTAATTTTACGGAAATCTAGCAAATTAGAAGCATAGATAATAGGCTTAAGGACACACATCCAAAGATTCACCGAGTTTGAACACTTAGTATTTAAAATATGACGTAACTACGTTTGTATAGAAAACTCTCCGTGAACTCTACTCTTAAGAGAGGATTTTGTCATAATTTGGCAGGCAACTGGAGGATCGCAATATAAGATAGCAGTTCCTCAGAAGGTGCTGCTCCACCTTCTGTTGTTTTTTCCCTTAGTCCACTTTTACGACACCCAAGGGACTAGATGGAAGTGAAGAGAGCATGAGCCCGGCACCCCACGGACATGATGACTGATTCCCCCAATTTTTAAAATCTTTAAAAAAAATCCCAATTTAACCACTTAAGTAGTCGAATTTCCTTATACATACTACACAATTCATATAATTTATCGTTACTCTTCATTTGATCAATGAACTAATAATAAACAAACGTGAGCCGAACAACATTTTGCGGTGAAAAGATGCGGAAAAGGAGGTCCGGAAACGTCTCTACGAAATGGATGGCTTGTTTCCAGGGCCCGGCGGTAAACTATTGGTAACCCTTATAAATTCGATCACGAATAAGTGGTAACAAGACAGTTGCGCTGCAACATTAAATAAGGTTCATCAAATAGTCACGATGGCGTTGGCCGTACACGCAATTTATTTAAACATAATTCTACATTTACTTACCTACATGGGTTACTTACTTACCTATGTACTTGATCCAGAACGCTAACTAATAATATTGACACAATTCAATTATAGTTAGCGTTCTCGAACAAGTAGACATATTCACACTAATAAAAAGAATTAGGTATATGTCTATAATGGTGTATCAGGTGATTTAGGGAAAATGCGCTATGTGCAGCACATGCTGCATTTTCCCACCTTAAATCACCACCTAAATTACCACTCACGTCGTGACGACATATATGACTAGGGTGTTACTGCACATGTGAAATGGGTTCTCTAGGATTTTAACGCCTTGATGACCCGATAACCAAGGAAAGCATTCCCATAAAGGGCATAAGCACACATATATATAAGCACTCAGCACACAACCCCTATGAAACACATAATGCTCCTGTGTCGTCTTTTGACAATGAATGTTTTTTGTCTTATTTGGTTTTGTGCCTTTGTAAGTTTTAGAAGGCATGTTGTAATGTAACGACCCTGCACCAGTGAGATAGTTATACAGGGTTATTGGTAAAATGCTAACAACCTCTTAGGGTTGACTTCTGCTAGTCCTAAGAAACATATTGAGATGTTTTTTTTGTTTTTTTTTTTGTGTTTTAATGCCAACTCCGAGCTAAGAGCGCCGCCGTGGCAAGACTGGTCCACGCCGCGCTCCTTTTCAATAGAGTTTTGAATATTTACATCGAGCAAAGTAATAAAAAATATGAAATAATACATTACAGGCACAAGATACTTTTGACATCAGGTGGTCATTGTGCTTATTCAGTCAAAATATAAAAAACACAAAAGCTTTTTTTATCGATACAAAAAATTATTATCTCTAAGTGTTTCTTAGGACTAGCCGAAGTCAACCCTAAGAGGTTGTTAGCATTTTACCAATAACCCTGTACCGAACCTCACTTCAGTGCGCAGTACCTACTGCCAATTTAATTGCATATATCTGCTATTCCCCAGTCATTAAAAATTCCATATACCCAAATGTATTGTTTCCCGTTTAGGAATACCTGTACATGTCGTAAAAAATAATTTACGCATTTATATCCCGATACATATCTAACTTTAACTGTAACTTTTTATTTTCAGGGCGTGGGCGTGAGATGGCACGCGCGGGCATGCTGCATAGGGGTGGAAAAAATGGAGCAGAGTAAGTACCCTTATAACGTATTATTTTAATTTTTGATAAAAACTGTGTGTGTCCTTAAATACATGGTTATTTAATTACTGAAACGACAAACGTGTTCGTGACGACCACCTCAGTGTAGATCGACCGTGTAATTCATGGTGATACTTAAATATAAATGGCATATCACGCAAACGTTGAAAGTGGTAAATAGATAAAGTGTTCTATGGGGCTTCTGCTATGCTACGGCTATCTGATTACAAACCCACCAACTTATCTGTTCAGGTGGCAGAAAAAAGAACTACAATATTCCTTCAAATTGTGACAGTTTGTAGTTGATTTCCTTGATCAGCAGCGCCCTCGCCAACTACACAGTTAAGTTGGCGGTACTATATATTGCTGTGTAATAGTTTTTATTTTATTTTCATAACAGTATATTATATTACATTCCCGTTTCGTTACTGAGAAAATGTTCTTGTCTATAGTGTTTTTTTATATAAACAGTTTATAACCGAAGTCGTCTGGAATGGAAGTAGGTTCTGTATTTTTAAAAGTTTATTTCATCCTTTTTAGTGACGCCTATTGCTCACAAGATCATTGTTTCGAAATTTATTGCTCAACGAGTTTTCAAATTGTTCCCATTGATATGTTTGTGAGTACAGTCATTTTATTCAACACCAACTACTTTTAAAATTGCTGATTTGTAGGTACGAAATTAACATGATACGAAGCGATGGTTAGACTGAGGTGCAGTCTCATAAACCGGTACATTACTACAACACATAGGTATCAAAAATATGTATAAAATCAAGTTTATTTGCTGAACAGAGCCACGGCTACGAAGAGGGTTTTGCAGTCACCGTTGGTGATGCCGCTATAATTCTAAGGTGCAGTTTTGATATTTTTTGCATTGACAACGTTACCGTTATTTGATCTATGAATTATTAAGTAGAAATCGGATATTAAAGACCATCCTGCGTCCTTGATTGTCGAATAATGTATCGTTTCAGAGGAAAATGTTATAAACAATCCAAGAAAACGGTTTTGTCTATACACATTCAAGTACTTAAATTGAAGTTTAAAAACCCATTCCTAGACAAAATTTCAGTTCAAACCTCAAGCGTATAGCCATAAGCCAAACTTATATTGACCAAAATTGGGTGTTAAACGGTGCGCAATGAGGTGTGTTGCCTATATTTTTGAAATGAAGGGCCTTCGTCAAACATGGCTCATAAAATAACCATTGCTTTCGAATGAAACAAAAAAATTGTATCAAAATCAGTCCTTTGGGAGACTTTTACGTACGTAGTACATTTATTCTAAAGCTATACATACAAAGGCTTCGTATATAACACCCGTCTATTGCAATCCTAATTTTTAAGTTACCTATATACGTATTACGTTTGTAGAAAAAAACAGAGGCATTATTTATATAAATAATTTAATAAAAAATGTAGTAAGTTGTCTCCAAAAATCTTCACAGTGAGATCGGTCTTTATTCATCTTAATATCTCAATTTATTTTATCCGCGTATAGTTAAAGACTGTGTAATGGCTTATTTCACAGAATTATCAGGCTATTTTGCGACTTTCCCTGATAGACATGATTAAGCACTTTGTGTAATTGACGTTATATATTTTATGTGTAGTAATTTGGAAGGTTACTCCGTGACGAATGCCCTTCGCTCATTCCGGGTGTTATGGGAAATAGAGGGCAATCTCTACTACGTTATTGACCCAGAGATAGTCCAGCGATTACAGCTTTTAATGATGACAATAACACTTTATAACCATGTTGTGTTCACAAGGTCAAAGCTTTTACTGTGTGCCGCTGTATGATAGTACATTTTGGAGACATAGAGGCAGTTGTGGCATAGAATTATTTTTAAGAGCATTAACGCAAAGTGAACACGTTAGCGAAGCCGACGTCAAAAGACGTGCATTCAACCGGATGGAAGAAATTCGACAGTCTAACACCCGCTTCTATAGCATAATTGGAAATGCACCAGGACGATATTCTAGGGTTGCGGGTTCAAGTCCATATATCTTACACAACTACTCAGACTCTACTCACCTTTCACTATTATGTAATTGACTTTATAATTACTAATAGAGTGGAAATATAAATTTTATTATGAATAAGTTAACTCTTAATTTTGATTTTTTGTTTATATGGGTTATTATGTTTATGATTAACGGTTTATGGGCAGATAATATCTAATAAATCTAATTTTCATCAAAATGTTTAAACGTTTTACACCGAACATCATTTTTTCGGGTTTGTGACTCACTTAGTTTACGAGCTTGCGGCTCATGACATACGGACGGACAAACAGAGACTTAGCAAAGTCTCCTTAATCATCATCTTGTTTTGCTCTTTATATAGGTACCTTAAAAATTATATCTTATACATTTTCTATTATGTCAGCTAAAATATAATGTTAGCAAGATTGTGTGGTTCTACACAAAAGTTTTAAATGCATCTTTATGAATACATAAATCATTCTGAAAAATGTATTACTGTGAAGTCGAGTTATAATAAATGTTAGTTTCATAAGAAATATTATATGTCAATAAACACAAAGCTGGCTGTCTATCTCACAGTGTTGCCCTTAATATATATTTCTGCAGGATTATTTTTCCACGTAAGCCTTAACTAAATAGTTCGACTACATCGACATTTACTAACCGATTAAATACTAATCAAAGAATATCATTATTAAAAAGGTTTTTGGAAATATAAATATATTTATCTGCCATCTCGTTGCTTGGGGAAATAAAATCATTTAATTTATCCTTATCCGACCCACCCTCTTTGACTCAATAACTAAGTTACATTGTTTATTGTTAGTAAACATTCTTGTTGGTACAGAATCTAGCAGACGCGTCGCATTTTTATTATTATACACGTCGTATCGTTCGAGAACATTCTACGTTTTCTATAAAAAAAACACCGTAAATGTAGGAGAGCGAGGCGGACGCTCTCACGATTGCCCTTATCACAAAGTACTTAAGGGTGCGGCGGCAAAGGCGGGCGGGGAGCGCTTGGTGGGGCGGCAGGTGCAAACCTGATAGAGCAATTACTTATTTTAATATTTTTAATGCCAACCTTCGCAGGCCGCCGTCTCTTTTCACCCTCTGATAAAGTTGCGGGTATTATTCAGGTGCTACAAACAAGCCATTAAATCTACCTCGAAATAATTAAATTAGGAGACACAAAAATCTTCTAAATTATCTTTGGCATCTGTTCTAACTTTTACAATTTAAACGAAACATAATGTGCTTTGGGATGGTTGAGAGAAGGTACCAATTCGTGCTATCTTTTAAAGAGTTTCAAGTTTTTCTTATCGCACTTTAGATCAAATTGGAGACTGTTTTCAACTTGTGGTGTACATGTAATGAAGCGAACCGCTGTTTATGAAAGCTTACCGATATTTCGAAATAGGATTTGAGAAATATTTCATACAAATGAATAAATAAACGCCAACCAGAGCGTTGAAATTATATTCATGGAGCAAGTGAGAAAATGAAACTCTTAAGTATAATTTCTTTGGATATCAATCATTCTTTATTACTTTTCTGCTATTTTATACGCTGTTTAGAATATTGTATGAATAAGGGTTATTATTTTTGACATATTTGTACACATATGGTATTTTTTTTGTATGTTTTCGTTAAATGTAAATCTAGCTGCTTAGCCTTATGTACGTATTTTCATTCTATACACGTGTCTAGTTGGAAAAGGAAGACCTGTGGCGCTCAATAGCCTTTTCACACCGTGTATCTCTATATATATATGCGTCACGCCCGGGATGGGCAGATATCGATACGATACGATACGATACGATAACTCTTTATTGCATACCAAGAAAAGAAAAATTAGTACAATACATTTACAAAAACTATGAATTAACATAAAAAACAATGGGAGTTAAATGTAAGTGTTAATTTACAAATGTATTACTTAATTTTATATGTAAAATGGCAATACAATCGGCGGTCTTATCGCTAAAGCAATCTCTTACAGACAACCTTTGGATGGACAGGACAACGAAAACTTGTGAACGGTAGTGTGCAACAAAGAAATCATAAACTTTATAATAAAATCAATACATCGATGATATCGATATCGTGAATTTCCACTTGCCATGATATATTGGCGTATCATGTTTCTCACACGCACAATTTTCAAACATGCACGTCTGGTGGGGGGATTTATGTCGAGACTTTTCTGCACAGCATCTCTAATCTAGTCTGAATATGTTCGCTAAGGCGTTTCCCTTCCATGTCTGGTCTATTCATAATCTCACAGGCTATATCTGAGCGTATAATAATTTGTTCAGTTCTTTCCACGTGATAACGGAACAACTTAACAGGCAGATGATTCAACTTTTATACCGACTTCAAAAAACGGATGAGGTACTCGGTACAGTTCAGTTTTTTTTATGTTTGTTACCTCAGTACTTTTGACTGGGTGTACCGATTTTGTTTTTTTTTATTTGTTATCTGATTCTTGCCGTATGGTCCAATTTAAATTTCATCAAAATCGCTTCAGCCGTTTTTGAGTTACACTCAAATAACTGAAAAGTATTTTCCTATCTTGATGATATAGTCATTGATTGTGAATGAAAATCGATCCCATAAGCAGCAAGAGTCACTAAAAAGGGAGAAAAAAAAGATTTTACCAAAAAATGGAACCGACTACAACTCTCAAATGTATGAAATAACGTGTTGAAGTTGGTAACATGCGCACAATCTTGTGATAAATTGATAATTGGTACTTTTTAACCATCATGGTACCGACTTTAACAAGTTATTTCACACATTTGAGTGTTGAAGTTGTTCCATTACTTGTTTTTGTTTTATATTATGACTTTGGTTAATCTAAGAAAATATAATAGTAAAACCAACAAGCAAAAACAGTGAGTCTTATACTATAGATAAATAGATTGAGTTATAGAGACATCGGTGCATCCTATTAGGTCGGGGCTATCCATCTTGTCTATTCAAGTCGAAGTTCGCAGACGAGTCCCTTGTGAATTCTGTCCTCCCTTCTTCGTGGTGAACAACAATTAATAATCTTAAATTAGGTTCAGTATGTAGGTGGTTTTTTTCTATTAATGTCATCCATTCATAAGAATGCTACTCTGAATGTCACCAGTACTAAAACTACGACGTGTAGCTGGGAATTGAACGTAGATTTTCTTGTGGGTAAAGTGTTAACTTTGGGGAAAAAAAATCATGCAGTTTTAATTTTTAAATTGAGATATTTCATTTTAATATTAGTTATGTTTGCAATAACGCCTGCTCGGCGGATTCGTTACAAAATTACAAATTTACAAGAGAGAAAATTATATGCCGCATATAACTATAATTTTTCTCTCGTTAATTTGTAATTTGATTCCCAATTTATGAAAACTATTATTCAAATAATCGCTATATCAGGACTTTTTGTCCTTATGTTGATAAGATCTAGTATCCCTCCGTGATGCACAGCTCTCGGACCTCCTGTATCAGTATACCTATTTGCTGCTTCGTTGTCTAATTTACCAAACAAAATAATCAAATATATGTGAATTTCATAACATTACCGGATACTCGAATTTCATAACATAGATATAGTATTTATAATAATATATCGGCATATATGCAGTAGATACTTAGCTACTGCATGGGCCAATCGCTAACCATATACTCGTATAGGTAGATAAACTGGAAGCGTAAATTAAAAATCATGTACTTACGTTAGTAAATACGAATCATGTGATTGCTTTATAATAGTAAACTGGATGAACCATTTCGGAATAGCTGAATATCATCAGCAATGATTTTAACCACATATATAGGTACTTTGAATATGGCCATTGACAATGAGACTTATAGGAATAATAAATATCCTATTGAAGTTGATGTAATAGAATAGTCTGGTGCGGAATGGCCTTCGGTTAAGTTACTTACGGCGGGTTTCGTTGCAACTTTGTCAGTGCTGGGGGGTACTTATGTATTAAGCCGTGGTTCCTTGCAGCGGTGTCCGGGTCCGGTGCCCTCCCACGCCCGCTTCCCGCATCTTCTCACCTTGGCTCGCACTCAACCGTCTAGACTAACTTTAAATTGTTAGCGGCAACTTTGCTTTCCACTCGACTCAACTTTATTTGTAAATCGCATACCGTGCTCAACTTGCAACGACAATTTTGTAGATTCATTTAGTTAAAGTTTCATCAACCGTCTGCCTGCGTTTACCTGAGTATAATGATTTGTTATTTTTTTTATTCCTGATAGGTTAGCCTTTGAATACTATCTCACCTGATGGTAAGAGATGATGTGGTCTCAGATGTTGTACATGCTAACCTAGAAGTACTGGCTCTCAAGGACAGCTGCCAGAACACACCGTTAGGAGCTTGGCGACAGATTTTCGACTTGAGGGTGGTAGCTAGCCAGGCGGGCATTCGCAAAATGCCCTACCACCATGCTGTAACGATTGCCATCCTAAGACAACAACCGTGACCGACGGCTTAACGTGCCCTCCGAAGCACGGAAGCGCTCAGTAGTAATGTCACGAACGGTCACCCATCCAACTCATGACCGCGGGCGACGTTGCTTAACTTTGCTGATCGGTTAAAAACCGCTAAGTAAACTTCGCTACGAGCGCTTGGTTATTAAATGCGCGGGTAACTTTAAGTAAAAGTAGTTCTAACTCGCTATTTATGCACCCCTTTCTTATAAGAGCACGTGAAAGATGTATGAGAGTATTTCTAGTTTTGATAGTCACGGATGCGTAGAAATATTTTAATATAAAATGAAGATGTAGGAGGTAGAATAGGGTGGGTTGGGGCATGTTGTTGTTACATCACGTCACTCTGGGGAAACCGCAAATAATATACAAAGGTAAGCGTCCCCGGGGTATATAATATTTGATTTCACCTGTGATCCTTCAAGGCTTTGTTGTTAAGTGTTACGGGGGTATTCATACTGATATTAAACAAAATTAAGTACAATATTGAAATGTTTTACGTAAATGTGTTAAAGTATGTGTAATAAAGGTTGCTTGAAAGAGATCGCTTGTAGTGGTAAGGCCGCCAATTGTGATATCACAGTTTTTTTATGTATAATAATCTTAGTGTTGTATAACATAGATCTATTGTTATCTATCTATACTTTCGCGACTATAAGACATAGTTATAAGTTAATAAATAGATTCAGGCGTCACTTTGCGGAAATCCATATTTAATAATAACAAATACATTTAAAACATTTTATGAAAACATCAAATTAATATTTTAATAAAACACTTAAATAATACAAAAATATATCTAGTGACAATTCCGCCTAATTTTCCATTCATCAATCATTCTCGATGCGCTCGTAGAGTCAAGACCTCCTGAGGATGCTTCGTGTAGAAGCGAACGCGTCGAAATTTCTTCCGGTTTGGCTGCGTGGCGTTTGTGACGTCACGTCGGCTTAACAGGTAAATTAGGCAGAATTGTCACTAGATATATTTTTGTATTTTTTAAGTGTTTTATTAAAATATTAATTTGATGTTTTCATAAAATATTTTAAAAATATTTGTTATTATAGTTATAAGTATTTAACGGGACTTAATCGTGATGAAATATGTATAAATTTTAAACCAATGCAACTTGGTTGAAACGTCGAGGTACATAAATTTATACATGTTTCATCGCGATAAAGTCCCGTTAAATATTTATAGTTATCTAAGTTTAGTTCTAACTAGTCAGTGTATAAAGTTTTTACATGTTTGTTAACATGATATAAAAATGTCTTTGCTATGTTATATGTTCCCACTCTAACTGAAGATATTCACAAACGTATGTAACGCACAACATTATTCTCCTTAAACTATGACTCTATGAGATGAATAGATACCTGCTTCAATATACGTATTTCACGAACCATCAAGTGATCCTTCATAGTATTACAAGATTTTATTATTTACCATTCAACTGTCGGTCATAAATCAGTGGGTACTTTGCTTTTATGGCACGAGGAAACAGCTCATAACTTTGATTGGCGTCTTCACGGGCAAGAGCTCACTTCGCCGAGTGTTGGTTCAATAGGTGTCTCTACTATCGTACTATCTACTCGTATATTTGTATGATTTGCATTTGTAGTAAAATAACTGCAGTTGATGCTGCCTATAAATACATAATATATTTCATAAATAAATGTCTTTTTAAAATAACTGTTTAACTAATCAAGTATGTATTATATAGTATGTCTACGCATTTGGAAACTGCTTCCTTGTTTTATGTAAGGTAGCAGAAGTCATACCAATCGGAAGATTTTGAAGCACTCGTAGCGCAGTTTACTTTGCTGTTCATAACCGATCAGCAAAGTTAAGCAACGTCGCCCGCGGTCATGAATTGGATGGATGACCGCTAGTGACATTACTACTGGGCGCTTCCGTGCTTCGGAGGGCACGTTAAGCCGTCGGTCTCGGTTGTTATCTTAGGATGGCAGTCGTTATAGCATGGTGGTAGGGCAATTTGCGGATGCCCGCCTGGCTAGCTACCACCCTCAAGTAGAAAAATCTGTTGCCAAACACCTAACGATGTGTTCCGGCAGCTGTCCTTGAGAGCCAGTAATTCTAGGTTAGTCTGAACAACATCTTCGACCACATTATCACTTACCATTAGGTAAAATAGTGGTCAAAGGCTAACCTATCAGGCATAAAAAAAAAAGATACGTTATCCATGTCAATGAATCTGGCTAGGAACATCCTAGCCAAAATAAAGTAATCAGCAAAAGTATGTTAATTCATTCCGTCAGATATTAATGTGAACATAACTTATTTTAAACTTGTGCTTTTACATTATACCGAAATACATATATTTAGCTTTTAATATTTAGTTATATTATTAAGAGTAGAGTAGACGTAACGCTTACCATACAAAAGTACTTATGTCATATTTTAAATACCAAGTGTTCAAACTCGGTGAAATTGAGTATGCCTATTACTGAGCCTAATATCTAATCTTCTGGTTTGCCAGTTTTTCAATTTATTATTTATTTTATTCCTAAATGTCAAAATAACAATTCCAATACAAAACGATTTTTCTAATTATTTTTGATAATACTTAATCTTACAGAAATCTGGGAAACCAGAAGCATAAATATTAGGCTTAAGGACATACATGCAAAGTTTCACTGAGTTTGAACACTTACTATTTAAAATATGATAAAACTACGTTTGTATGGAAAGAACCACGAACACTCTAGCCTTAACGTCGTCTTTAAGAGTTAAATGAAGCTGATTTTTCTAATTACAGCCTTAACGTATTTTTAACAGTCGCCATTCAAAGCGTTCTCTCGGTTTTCCTTCGTATAATTCTCTTCTGAAAAGGTTGATAAGTCCCAAAAGTATTTTTTTATATTTTACATCATAATAAGAGGCTCAAATATCCAATTTACATTCGTGCACATTAATGAAAGCTGAATATATTTTCGTGAGTCATTGTTATAGGATCACAATTCTTAAGAAAAGACCTCGTTACGAGCTACTTTTACTGCTCGTTTTAGAAGTGGGTCAGTGTCCCGTAAAAGTTTCCGCGAATGTGGCCGCAGCCGTATTACTGCTCGCCGCGGCCGATCAAAGCAGGAGCCCCTCTGCACGATGACCCTTATCCGGAGAACTCTTGGAAAATCATGCGTTTGTTTATCCCCTCATCCCGTATCCGCGACATGATTATAATGTCCTCTCTCCTTTAATTTCCAGTATCACTCGACGATCCTCCACGCTTAGTGACATAGCGTTTGACCTGTGAACAGACAGGAGTATAAAACATAATGAAGTTACGCTTATAGTATAATTTGGTTCGAGTTGAAGCAGTGTGGGCGCCACCGCAGTGAGCACAAGTTGCATAATTATTTTCTCTGTTTGTGTCCCATTAACATCTGCTTGCGAGCTCAGTTACAGGTCTGCTCTACGCTCAATCCGTGTAAGCTTTCTGTAATCCAGCTGTGTTATGTACCGACTCACACCAAGTGCATAATTTACACTGTAATGAGTGTGTGCAGAATGGAGTGCCTGCTAGAGAAGAATTAAAATATTCTTCAGACTAAATGCAGAAGATCATTGTCGCCTTTTTAGACGTTTAAAATGCAAATAAAGCCTGAGGCTACGTAGCGAATCCAACACATTTTTGTCTTCGTTACAGGAATTCATTTTCGAGATTTCCGCTCGTGAAATAACTCGGAATAGAAGCGAAACATTTTGTAAGATGGAAGCGGTAGGAATGTAAATTTTGCTGACTAACCCGGAAAGCAATTATGGAGTGTAGGGTCGACATTTGCATGCTTCATCTACATAACCCGTCGTAAATCGATGAAAATCTATCGTATAATCCTCATACACCGGTGCTTGAGGCGGCATATTTTTGGGTAACATTATCTGAAGTTTAACCAATATATACCAAAAAACATTTTATCTCTGCCTATTTTCAGTACTAAATAAAGAAAACAACTACAAAAATAAATAAAATGCAACATTATATTTTCTAATATCAAATTAAGAATTATATTTCACCAATCGAACCCGAGTCCTCCGATTTCGCGCCGGATGCCTAAACCACTCGGCCCACTGGGCAGGCTCTTTCAAGCCGACATTTCGTGCTCCTGTATTACTTTAACCGTCATAGGGGACGGTGCGCGGGCGTGTAAAATATGATTTTTGGTTAGCACGCGATAGTGCTTGTAATTTAATAAGAAATATCAAAGAAGAATGTCAAAAAGGTTAATCGTAATTGTAAACACAAAAATCAATTCTGAAAAATTGTGAATGAAATTTCGTTCCCCAGTGAATACAAACACGCTACAAATTCTTGCACAGTGACATAAAAGCGTCCCAACAGAATGTTCGCAATTCAGCGATAAAAGTAAATAATACGCGCATAGGACCCATTTCAGCAATTTGCTTAGGATCCGATATTGTGTTGTCCTGACCGCAATACCCTCCCTCATATTATTATCTAGGTATAAAATTTTGCAGAAATAACAACTTAGGTCTTTTTATGTATTTACTAAAAGCAAAGAGGCCGGCGTAACTTTAAAAGGGAGATACTGTAATCTATTATCGTGGAGTTTTATCCATTTAATATTGTTTAATAAGCCAATTAATGATACCTAAGATTTAAACGGAGGATGGTTTTGAACAAGCAAAACATAAGTTTCGGCTTCCATTATTTATTTAGGCACGCTATTGAGCGATTATGACTGAAGTACCCCGTTAATACTCCTCTAAGAAAATACAAATCGTTACAGCCAATGTGATTCTAGTAGTATTAAATACAGTTATGAAGAATTACTAGCACCAATGATTAGTAAAACTAGTCTTTTTTAGTAAAACAAGTTTTAAGTTGCAGGCGATAACAAATAACTAAAGTACTCTAATAATAGCAAATATTTTAAGAAAACACTTAAAAAATATAACAATATATCTAGTGACAATTCCGCCTAATTTTCCTGTTAAGCATGCGTGACGTCACAAACGCCAAGTAGCCAACGCCGGCAGAATTTACGACGCGCTTCGCTTCTCCACGAAGCATCCTTAGGAGGTCTTGACTCTTCGAGCGCATTTTCTCGATCATGAAAATGAGGCGAAATTGTCACTAGATATATTTTTATATTATTTAAGAGTTTTTCTATATTATAAATGTAATGTTTTCTAAAATTATTTTAAAAATATTTGTTATTATTAGAAATGGATTTCCGCACAGTAACATCTAAATCTATTAATTAGTCAAAAGTACTCCAGGTTTATCATTATATTCATAAATAATTTAACAATATTATACAGTTATTTCTTCCCTAAAGGATAATATTCGCAAAATCCTTTCATAAATGAGAGAATATCTCAAAATGACACAGTTTAAAATACATTATTCTGACATCAGCGTACGAAAGTAAGTATAGCTTGGGCTTGACGATGTTTATTAGAAAATATCTGGTATTTCACTAATATTATAATTAACTTATACACGTAGCAACTACTTAATAAGAGTTTATTTCATATTTTGAGCTGTAAAACTTGTATCAAAAAGATCTGCAGTACAAAACAGATTAGCCCTAGGGTATAGTCTAAAACAGAGCGTAAAATCCATAATGGCATCCAATTGCAGTTTCACGTTTCGCGAACGTTTTCCATTTTGCTGATTGCCATGATACTGGTGATATCCGATGGTCGGCGGTATTTTTTTGTTGTTTGTACGCATTGTAATACGCTGTGTATGACTTTGTTGTTTTGTATTCTATATTAAAATTGCTTTTAATATTATATAAACTTTTCTGACGTGTCATGTTTTTTTTTATGTTATTGTGACGGAAAAAGCTGACCTCTGCCTATAATAGATGCATTTCGTCAACGACGAATTGCACTGTGCCCTTACACTGAGACGTACAGTTGTTAAGTCTCATGTACCTGTAATTTTACTGGCTCTCAAGGATAGCTATCCTTAGCAACGGTCTGTTCCGGCAGCTGCCGGGACAGACCGTTAGGCGCTTGGCGACAGATTTTCTACTTGAGGGTGGTAACTAGCCAGGCGGGTATTCGCAAAATGCACTTCCACCATGCGGTGAAGTTCAAGCCCACAGGATTCGAACCGTGGACCTGCTGCGCGGTAGTCCATAGCCAATGCCACTGAGGCAACACCGCTTGAAAACTGCAATGTATGTTTATACTTTGCAACATACGAATCTTGTATGTTCCGAAAAGCATATCGCTCTCTTTTTATTGAGATTGGCTGACCTTTGACACAATCTCACCTGCTTGTAAGTGGTCAAAGAAGATGAAGAATGAAGAATTGAAGATTATAAATAGGGTTAAACTCTTGTTTAGCGATGGTGGTAGCTAGCCAGGCAGGCATTAACAAAATATCCTACTACCTGGTTCTAGCTACGACATCGTAATGTACTATTCACATCATTGGGTTCAAGGTAGCATGGTGTTGTCTTTTTACTGAATAATCTAATATAATTATTCGTGGGGAGGTTTATTAATTCGAACAATTATTCCGGTCTCACGCAATGGCGACTAAGCAAATCTTTAATATAAATAGTAAATTTAATTTGCGCAACCATAAAAGCGCAATAAAAGTCAAAATACGTGTCAGATGTCCTATATTCAGGCTCCGAGGGACCGGTCAATTTGTTTAGGACCTTAGATAGCGTCGGGCAAATATTCCAGTCTGTGATGTCGCCTCAGTTGATAGATTGTTGTTACCCTATTTTGTCCGAAACGTTGACAGAGTAAACAGGTCTCATTTTGTTCAATTTTCTGCTTTTATTGCGCGAATACCAACCCTATCTCTAGTACCTAAGCACAATACCATTATACATACATCTACTCTTTGAAATAAGGTATGTGATACATATAAGGCTTACGACATAATAAGGCCTCTATCAAAAACAATGGACTTACCATAGTGTTAATGCTTTGGGTTATATCGAAGACATAAAGAATGAAAATTCAAAGCTAAGAACAATTCACTTATAATGTGTCTTTATTATTTCTTATGATATTAAACATAAAAACTGTTCCATATTAAAAGTCAAAATGTGATATAAGTATCTTATGATACACCTATGTATAAATTGTTGAGTATTTACAGTAATGCACTTAGGGCCTGTTTCAGAATGTTCGAGTAAGTTCTATGGTAGTAATTAAACAACTTTAAACGGTTTAAACCGCTTATATTTATCATTATTTTTGTCCTGACGTTTCAAACACTTTGCAGTGATCGTGGTCACGGGGTGACATTCAGGGTGGTTCTATGGTTATACTACCCAGAACATATTTAATAAATAAAATACTACCTTTGCGTTTCACAGTCACCGATTTAACCTAACGCGCTGCATGTTAACTGTCATTTTAACTGACATTTTTATCATTCAGTTATTTTATTTTCTGGGTAGTATAACCGGAACTTACTCGAACATTCTGAAACAGGCCCTTAGAGTATTATTTATAATGTTATCATAGTTTTCCGAAAAGCTGAGGCCTTAAAAACAATCCAGGCCTATTAGATTACGTAAGGGCATTATTTTGTTTGTATAATAATAATAGATACGGTGCAAAAAGACACGTAATTATTATTAAAGTGAGTTTATATTCGTAAGAATCAACACTTGCAGTCGTAAATAGATAATTATTTAGACGTATAAAGTATATAAATCGATTTGAAATAAGGCAGGCCTTATTTGTATCATGTATCTTATATATTTAGAAAGAAAACAGGACCCGATTACTAAGCTTATCCTATTAATCCGTCTGTCCTGACATAAAATGGCTAAACTAGTTGAAGTCGGTACCATTCTGATTTAAAGCACTGATCTCACAGTATCGTGGTCAAACTTCCACATGTTATTTCATACTTTTTAGTGGTGTAAGTCGGTTACTTCTTTTTTTTAATAATTTTATACCTTCTTTTTTATGACGCGTCCTGCTTAGAAGATCATTCACTCGCCTAATATACTGTTCATCAACAAGAGTTGGAATAACCATTAAATCATCCAGGTACGCAAATAGATTTTTAGTTAATTGACTATAACATAAAAACTACCAAACCGATGTTGATGCAATTTAACCCATTGGCATCGTCGATAATGATAACAATAGAATTTCATTCATAACTAAGACATAGTGGTCCTGACGATGCCAACTTATTAAATGGGACTACCTAGGAGGTACACTCTACCTACGCAATGAAAAAATAAACATCAAAATTAGTTCATAATTGGCGCAGTCGCGTAATAAACATAAGAAAAAACATGCAGTGAAATGAGAACCTCATCGTTTTTTGGAAGTCGGTTATATACTCTAGGTATAATTGAAGCAGTGATGGCTCAGTGGCATTGGCTATGGACTGCCGCGCAGGAGGTCCATGATTCGAATCCCGCCGCGGGCTTGAGCTTCATCGCATGGTGGAAGGGCATTTTGCAAGTGCCCGCCTGGCTAGAGACCACCACCCTCAAGGAGAAAATCTGCCGCCAAGCATATAACGGTGTGTTCCGGCAGCTGTCATTGAGAGCCAGTGAAATTACAGGCACGTAAGACTTAACAACTATGTCTCAAAGTGACGAACGCAGCGCAAATCATGACTTGTGATGAAATGCATCTGTTTTAGGCAGAGGTTCACTTAATATCAGGTGGGCTTCAAGCTTGTTCCATTACAAAAACATTAAAAAAACACACACACTAGATAGTAACGAGCCAAGTAGGACTTTATTCTTATTACTGATAGGTCTGTCAATTGCTCCAGTTTTTACCTGTAATCAGGCCTACGCGCAATTCCTCACACTTTAGCTTCAGCAGATTATTAGTCATCTTTTTGTGTTAAGTTGGAAACATGGTTCAGGTTGTTTACAATCCTGTTGTATTCCACAGGTTTTGTTGTTCTCTCTCGGTGTACAATACAATAGTTTTCGTACTTTCATTGCTGATTTTGGCTTTCAAAGATTCTTCGTCATCACATATGTATCCTGTTTTTTTGCGTCGTTTTTGGCCAGTGTATCTGCCTACCGGAGCCTGCCTATTTTGCCCCTGTAGCCACGTTATCATTATTTAGTAGGTAGTTGTTAGTCAATATTTTTAAGGGACCAAGACATTCAGCCATGACTCTAGTTCTAGTTACTGGTGTGGCGCATATATTACAGCTACAATGTTCGTAGTAAAAAGGAGTTAGTTTACGCTAGCTTTCTATTGAAACATTATCGGTTATAATGTTACTCTAAGCGTATAAAGGGTATTAAAATAATTAGAGGTAGGTATAGTTTATTTATTGTATGTACAATAATAGTTGTATTGTCTGCCAGCCAGTTGTATTGCACATCAATACGACTACGAATTTAGCGACATGAATAAAATCATATAACATCAATACTATTACGCATAGTCTCGCCTCCCCAAACCCCACACCTGTCAATTTCCATAATGGAACAAAGCCGGCTTTCGCTGACCAGCTGTTATTTCATCACTTCTCTATAGGTACACTATAGATAGGTAGGATTATAAACTCTTTTATGGTATGTAGAAGCTGCCATGTCGTTCGAAAATCCAATAGGCATAAAAAAGTTATTAAATAAATAAATATATGTATATTGTGACAGGAAATCAATAGTGTGACGTTTGTATTGTATATCCCCAAAGTGGTAGGCAGAGGTATGTGGAATAATATTTTTTTTCATATTGTTTGTGTGTATGTGTATCATCGAAAATAAAATGAGAATGGAGTTTGAAAGAAGGCATTAATGCCATGGTTCTTAGCTATGTTTAACTTTTATTATCTCTTATAGGTTAGTAAGCCTTTGACCATTTATATGATGTTAAGTGACGATGCAATCGAAGATGTTGGTCAGGCTTGCCTAGTATACGGGTAACTGGCACTCAAGGGTAGCTGCCGGAACACACTGTTGGGTTCTTGGCGACCAAATTTTCAACTTAAGGGTGGTTGCTAGCCAGAAGGGAATTAGCAATATGCCCTACCACCTTGCTTTAACAACTGCTATCCTAAAAATACAACAGGGATCAAAGGTTTACCGTGCTCTCCAAAGCACGGACTCGCTCAATATATCACCCATCCAAGAAATGACCGCAGCGGACGTAACTTAACCTAGTTGTTTGGAGTTGAAGGTTACAAGACCAAAATAATTTCAGTTGCTTGAACGATTTATATATGTAGATTTCAGTCCACAATTCATAAAAGGACACCCCGTATTCAGGGCCGAAGTCTAATTCGTCGAAGTTTCAAAATTCGGATCCAAAAGAAAGGTATCATAAAACACGTATTGGCTTACTTTTGTTTAACTTCGTTCGTAGCATAGACTTGCAAGCATTTGCCTGTGTAGATTCTGAATATATATTTTTTTAATCGGATGGTTTGTACATTTTCCAAATATGAAATTATAATTTTTCGAGTTCGAGGATATAAATACATATGAAGAACATGTATATTAACGTAAATTTTAAATATCTAACCTGTATTTTCTAGAACCTTATTACCATGTGAAAATGTTCTTATGCTATATTATATATGCTTACCATGTGAAAATGTTCTTTCATATCTCATTTTCAAAACTTAAATCTGATTGAAGCATAATAGCGTTCTCAGAATGGTATGGGATATTCCATAGCAGGGCAAGATTTGTGATGAACGATGCGGTCCAACCATAGACTATATGAAACAACGAGCTTCGTACCGCGAATTAAATTTTTGTGGCATAAAATGTCGCTCGAAACACGAAAAACGAAACTTCGTTGAATTGTAGTAGTGGCTCATATGTGTTACCGTTAGTAACAAATATGAACGTTTGCATTATAGTATTAGGGGGATATAATACGCACATCCAAATTTCAAACTAACGTGAACAAGGCATGAAATTAAACTTGGGCAGAATAGGTAGAGTTACGCTTCCATACGGGAAATGTAACTTTACCCTAGTTTAATTTAAATCGAACAATGCCTAGTTGAACAGAGTACATTGCTGTTAATAACTTGGTTAATACCAACGAACATTAATGTTTGCCTATAACCTCATTTTCATCTGTTATGAATAAACACATTCACATTTAATTATCATTAACAATAATTAGGCCCAATTTCACAAACATCAGGTTAAATGAATACGCGATTGACTCTATATCATAAACCATTCAAATGTGTTTATCTTTTACTATTATAATATTTAGAACGTCAAAACTTAAACCAAAATAACAGTAGGAGAGTTTTAATTTGTTGGATATCTGTCGTGGTCAATAGAAAACTCCTTGGTTTGACTTTTATGACATGTGACAGCAGCTGTGCACATAGAAATAGTATTACCAGGTGTGGAAAAGTGGCTATATTTGTTTTTAGTTTATGGAGATATACCGCCGAATTCGATGCTTCCGATAATTTTTTAAACTTGGATTAGTTTTTTACCTTTGCCTGTCAGTTATCGAATTGTATTCAAAGCCAATACCATGGAAAATTTAAAATACAGCTATACATCATTGGACGTCTATGGTGCGAATGGTCTATCATTTTTGTTGGTTAGTGAGATTAAAGTTATCCTCGTTATTCGTTTTGTGATATTGACCCTTAGTGTAAGTACTATATGAATGAAAGGACGGATTCTAACTTTGACTCTCCTTTGCCACGGGAGTTTAAATAAGCAGAGCATGTCACGGCCCGAGGGATAGAGGAGCGCAGGTTTGAATCCCGTTCGTGATATAAATTTTCCCTTCGTTGTTATCTTCTAAGCTTATTTGCTTAACAGACATCTATAACTTTTGGATAATAAAATGAGCTTCAGTTCCCCACGGGTCTAATATCTTTACACCAAACGGCTCAAATACGTCTCTACCGAGATTAGCATTACCTACATTTAATTAAAATTCTGAAAGACTAATTGTCACTGGGAAGATAGAAGAAAAACACACAAGAGGTTGCAGTCCCATGCGATGGACAGACCAAATCCGCACTACCCTCGACAACAGTATTCATGACGCCATTCACATCGCCAAAGACAGGAACTGGTGCTGACAAAATTGTCAAAAAAGGTGATTTCCACGGAGTATCACGAACCTCAGCTTTGAGGATAATGACGCAAGGAGGAGGAATAAAAATTCTAATACCATTTCCATCTCGTTAGTATATTAACGGAGAGTAGTTCCAGGTCCAACAGTTGGTAGGTTTTCCTGACAACTAAATATTATCAAAGATAAGTACTTAACACCAGCATAGCCTACACAATTATACCTAATGTAATACAATTTTATTGTAGGTACGTTATATTGTACCCCTTGGGGTGCCGCGCTAGAATGTTATCCTTCCCCTATGGACTGCTACCTGTGGGTGTAGTAAGAGGCGACTAAAGGTGGAATACTGGAAGCGACTGAAGGTGGGCAGCAGCGCTTTCTGAGGAACTGATATTTTAAAGTGCGATCCCCAAGACACCTGCCAAGCGTGGGGATTATGGCAAATCCCCCTTAATGGAAGCTGTGTGCAGCAGTGGACAATCCGGCTGATACAGTATAAGTTTGAATGGTATGCAGAATCGGTAGGTACTTGCCCGTGGAACACCTCGTAGAACACCTGGGTGTTCCACGTTGTACTAAGTTATAAACACGCGGGTCTAGTCGTAAATAAGTTCGTTACACTTTATTGCTCCGAATCATAGAATCGTGTTGTAAGTGCACGAAATATCAATATCGCAAGAGGCATAGTTCATGGATTATTGTTATTTGCGTCGTTGCGAAAAGACCGGGTCGATGGAAAGTTTCATGGAAGGTCGCCGGTGCGCTGCAGCGAGAGGCGGACGAAAGTGAAGGTACCTCTTGGCCTCCCTTCTCCCCACAGTCACCCTCTGCGGACGCGAGCTGCAGACGTAAGGGAAAGTACTTGAAAGGGAATTCAAAAGTGGTATATTGGCTGGAGAGGGGAAATAATAATCTATGAATATTACTCTCCCTTCAACATTGATCTCTACATTCTCTACCAATATATTAATGTAATCTACACCGGTGTTATCGATAATTATAAAGTGACATTGGCCAGATATAATTAATTTTTTTTTTTTTTTTATCTGGCGGAATGCCTTTATTAAACAAATACTACAAACTATATACAACACTACAGCTAAAAAAAATAGAATATCAATATTACGATCCTAAATAAGACCTCTAGATATGTCTCACCTCAACATTTTGGATTTTATCATATCGAATTTAGAATTAACTGATATAAGAATGACACATTAAGTTTCCCACATGCTTTGTCCAATAAACTGTAAAAAGTAAATTTAAATGTACGTTAATAGTAGTTTGAACCAGTGATAGCTTAGTGGTTTTGGCTTTGGATTGCCGAGCAGCAGGTCCTTGGTTCGAATCCCGCCGCGGGTTTGAGCACGGCGTGGTTCACTGTGTGGTGGAAGGGCATTTTGGGAATGCCCGCCTGGCTAGCGACCACCCTCAAGTATAAAATCTGTCGCCAAGCACCTAACGGTGTGCTCCGGCAGCTGTCCTTGAGAGCAAATTCTATATAGGTTAAATCAGTAATTCTAGGTTAAGCCTGTTAACACCTTTGACCATATCTGCAATAAAAAAAAAGAAATTTCATGCTGTTGTTAAATATATCGACTTCGTGAAAGTCCTGTAAAAACATTGCTCTTTATATACCGTTCCACAAGCTTATAAAAACCTCATTTCACTCAGTCAAAAACCCAATGAAATACCAAAACTCTTCAGTTAGCCTGGACATAATAATGTTCTATAGAAATGGTTGAATAAAGGCAAAACGCTTCAAAGCGCTCTAATTTTGTAACATTTTCCTGCGTGTGCCGTACGAGTACTCTAAGTAACTTACGCACATAAGAGCCATGTAGCGGCGACGTAATTCAAGCTCTCGCGTAAACGAGCCACCACTCAAGCTGAGCTCGTTCTGTAGATATTGTGATATCTGTAAGCACATTGTTTATGCATGTAACGCCACTGTCGCAGCTCGTTTATTTCGAGCAAAAGTACCTTAACTTGCATAGTGTTGGAAAGTCTCGGTAATTCTACAACTATGCTTAAGCCTTCGCTATCTTATAAGCGTAATAACTAAGTACGCTTCTTAGATCGCTAATAATTAGGGTAAGTAGCATTTGGAGTTAAATTCGCCAAAAACGATAAAAACGATCATACTCCCAAAAAGTTGTTCCACTTCTGGGTGGCATTATTTTCGCTATAAACGCTATGAAGCTACTGGAACAGTTTGAATTACCTACATCTAATGTCAATAGTGACAGAAGTGGCAAATTTTAGTGACATTCTTAGCGTTCTTATCCTAAATGGAACAGGGGAGAACAGTTACAAACGATCACAGTGATCACAACCATAGACGCAGAATGTGATCAAAATTATCGAAAATAACGAAATTAGCGTCAAATGGAATAGGCCCTTAGTACAAAACCTTATAGAAATAACTTTTCTTCATTATTAAAACTGTTAGAATGTAAAAAAAAATAAATAGTATCTATATCTATCAATATAATAATATCAATGTACAATCAATGAAATATGAGTACCATCATTTAAATAAAAACTATAGTTATATACATATTTAGTTTAAACATACAACGACCTTCAGGCCTGTGCTAAACGAGATATCATCGTAAGCCAACATTAACATTTGCCGTCCCACTAACGAGTAGCTAAGCATTCTACGCTGACGCCTTTTTGTTTCAGCGTGCTAAAATCCACACATATTTTAGACTCGTAATTATTTATACCTACATGGAAAAAACTATGTTACAGCTTGCATGCGTCCCTAAAAATAACGTTATAGTTTACTATGAGCTTTATTTAATTCTTTATTGCACTATAGTACAAATGGAGGACTTAATGCTAAAGCATTTTCTACCAGACATCCACATATTAGTTATAGAGAAAAAGGACGCTTTAGCTCTGTGCTACACTGTAACGACACGTAAACGCATCTACACTTTCCTACCCATGTACAAATAGTTACGCACGCTACGCTGACGCCTTATTGTTTCAGCGCGCTGAAATCCGTAAACAATGCAAGCCTTGTTCCATTATACCTATATATGCTGTGTTTAAGCAAAAATATACGTGTATGTCGCTGTAACAATAAATTGTTAAGCTGCTTACAAGAAATAAATAGTCTTAAATATAGAAATCATTGTGTGGGTAATTATTGTATATAATTTTCACAGTACGGGTAAGAAGAACTACAATCATCATACGCTTATAATGAGGTATATAGTACAATTTACGAGTTTTCAATTTTTTACAATACTAGCTGCTTTTTTTTAATGTGTTTTTCAACTTAGACAATGTTGAAAAGTGATGACGATGATGATGATGAAAAGTATTGAAGGAATACCTAATATTAACGTAATAAGTGCGCTAACTTACTTACACCAGCTTTGAAAGGAATAATTAGCTTAGTTTGATTATATATTTTTTAATCTGTACCAGTACGTCATGATGCTTGCATATTTTGTTCTTGTATTGTTATAGGTACTTACCAATTAGATACGTTCATTCATTTTCATTTCTCGTACTCGGAAAGTAGTGTGTTTGTTTGATCTGAGTAGCGGGAGTTGCATCCCACCTAAGGATGGGAAAAACTCTTAGTAAATGCTTCCTTCTCTAAGCCGGAATGACTTGTAACATTGGCAACCATGGTTGTAAACAAAATTAGACATCAAAATTTTTTCGTTCTAAAATACTTTGCTGTAATAAAACAAAAACAAACTTGATCATGACACTGGCAAATGCACAAGACGTGCGAGACCATATCCCGATGAAAGGGAAAAGGAAAAAAAAACAAAAACAACTACAATTGTGTTTATGTGAAGGTTAAAATAACTAGTTTATAACAGAATGGATGTAACTTTTTCATGTTGGTGTATGTTATATAAAAAAAATCTAATTATGTTTTAAAGCGGTGTAAATAAAATAGGTACCTATTACGCGGCCTCGGGGGAGGCGCATTGAGTTACATATTTAAAATGTGAAAAAGACTATATAATTAGGCGGGGTAGTAGGTAACTAAAAAAGCTTAAATTTTACAAATTGTTTTCACGGCTCCATTTTTTTTTTACTTATATGTACTTATCTCATAAACACGTTATAATTTTCAGTATTTATAAAAAAAATGTGATTTTTTACTTTTTTCATATTTTAAATGAAAACCGCATCAATTTTGAATAGATACTACTTATGTAATACTTATGTATTTTTATCGTTAAATATTATAGTAAAACTGCATTGTTTCCTTATATTCGTAGTGAAAAGTAGAGTGTGTAACACGGATAAAAGTCATCAATTTCTATTCGGACTATAGCCGCCGTAAATATTACAAAGAAAATTCAACTTTAAATTTCACAAATCGTTCTAACTTCTCAATTAATTATTAATAGGAGCTACTACTTAGAAACACGACAATTTTTTTACTTTCCTTATATTCTTAATGAAAGGTAGGGTGTTTAACACGGGTGAAGCCATCAATTCCTACTCGGACTATAGTCTAAATACCTCATATGGGAATTGATTCCTTTCGACCCTTGTATAACAATCTACTATCTTTCGCCTGGGGTGCCGGGCTAGATTTGTACCCCTCAGTATTATCCTATGGGAGTCGTAAAAGGCGACGCAGGGAACAATACCAGAAGGTAGACCTCCTGCCTTCTGAAGAACTGCCGACTTACGGTCTCCAAGTCTATGGGGATTATAGCAAACTTTCTAATTCAAAAGGTCTTTGTTCAACGGTGGACAGTTTCTTGTTCTGGCAATATTGAGATGGATTTGACTGTTCAGATACTACAAAAATATATTGTTGTCTTATAATTTGGAAATGGTTTTTATGTGATTGTGACGGGACAAGCACGAGATCCCACCTGATGTGAAGCGGACTAACCTCTGCCTATAACGGATGCATTTTGTCACAAGTGATGAATTGCGTTGCGCCCATCATAAATATATTGTAGGTATTACTTGATTTTAAATTATGTGTTTTAAATTGTAACGTAGCCTAATTTTCTGTAATTTGATGATAGTTTATATGTCTTATGTACGCCCCCGACATTGTTCCTGTATTTTCTCTCCATACAAAGGTTGCCTGGAAGAGATCGCTATTAGTGATAAGGCCGCCCATTGTGACACTTTAGTCAAAGTTTTATTTAAGATTTAATTTGTATTTTAGTGATGTAACAATAAAGGATTATCTATCTATCTATCTTTAAGTCAGGGTGATGGGCTCCGTGCAGTTCGCCACTTGTGACAAACTGCATTTGTTATAGACAGTCGAGGTAACCGTCTAACACCAGGTGAGCCTCGCGCTTGTTCCATTACTATAGCATAAAAAAGAGAGTACTACATTGTGTTACATTGTAGTACATTTTGATATCATTTTATATGGAGTCCTATCAATAAAGTTACCCTCATAAAATATGCTTCTGCGGCGGAGAGGGATGTCTAGCAAATAAAACCAATTAACAATTTATTCGCACAGAGCAGACGCAAACCGTCTGCCCCAAAGGGCTGAGTTGTTTGATACCCCAGGGTGCATGAACGACGCTCAGAAGTCTGCTAAGCTATCAATTTATTTATTCATTATCATAAGGTTCTACAATGGCTAGTACAATATAAATAAAGTATAAATATACGGCAAAACATTAGATGTGTATTACATAAACTAGTTGTTTGCCGTTTACTGAGTCCTCGTGCTTTACAAAATTTATCGTACATAACTTTGACACTTATATGAATTTATCTTTCTAAGGATTAATAGCCCGTCTGTCTTTCTGTCTAAAAACGTCACGGCCTCAGCCTGAAATTAAAATAGTTTGTGTAGAATGTTGATCTATACATGACTCCAAATTCAATAAGAACATTTTCAGCGTTTTCATCTCAAAAATTTTCTTTCGTGTTTTTTTGTATGTTTTTGACTGAATAAGCACGAGGACCACCTGATGTCAAAAGTCTCTTGTGCCTGTAATGTATTATCGCATATGTTTTATTACTTTGCTCGATGTGAATGTTCAAATCTCTATCCAAAGGGACCACGGGGCGGTCCAGTGTTGCCGCGGCGGGCGCTCTTCGCTCGGAGAAGGCATTAAATAATTAAATAACACATATTTTTTTTTTTTTTTTTTTCAAAACAAAAAAAACATCTCAAATGTTTGTTAGGACTAGCAGAAGTCAACCCTAAGAGGTTGTTTGCATTTTAGCAATAACCCTGTATAATTACTCAAAATACTAATTTATAACTAATAAAAATTATTGAGACACAATTTTTTTTGTCCCGGGCGGGATTCATCATTCCCTCTACCTCCGATTTTGCACTAAATACCTAAACAGCTCGGCCACCGGCACACACTCTTTTGAGCCGAAACTCTTTTCTCCAATTATATTACTTTAACAGTCATAGGGGGCGGTGCGGCCTTATTACTACGTTTTTAAGTTACGATGGAGCCCTAATAGATAAATGCCCGACTCGCACTTGGCTGTTTTAAAATCAATACATTTTTATTGTCATTGAGTTGTTAGAGAACACATATTGTACCGAACCCAGACGGGTGGGATAGGGACAGGAAGACGATCATAGTACCTACAGTACTGACAAGTCTTGTTGCTATCACCTCATTTTATAAATTGATCAAAAAGCATTAGCTTCCAAAATGCGCTTCCATTAGCACCTGCGGCCGTCGAAGCAAGTGTGATTAATTCAATTTATCCGTTTGATGCTTGCAATTCACTCTTTAGGAAAATGTCGGCAAGAGGGGGCTTCTTCGGGCCGCTGGCGAAAGCCTGTCATCACCACTTCAGTAATGATTTACAACAGATTTGCACTTACCCCTGTTCACGAGTCAAATTCAGGCCTTGTATGATAAAAAAAACATATCGTCGGAATCGTCACGTTTTTGTCGGTATTTTACGTTGCGCTAGACATGTATTTGTCATCATATAGGGGTAGAGTCTGGTGCAATACATTGGGCACAATAAATATAGACTCAAGGCAGCCAATGAACTCTTATTAGTCAGAAAAAATTGACCGAACTTGATATCGAATCCAGGTCCTTGCATGCATTCCAAAGAGGCGCTTTTATCATAGATATTTTACACATACCAACGAGCCAGTCTTCGTCGACTTTTATTTACTTGTAAATTATTATTTTATTGAAATAAAATACCAACATTCCGGAAGCGCCTTGCAATAAAATACTTTAACGGCTGCGGTAATACTTTCCCAAATAATATTGGGCCATAAATACCAATTTATTTTGTGATACATTTAATTAAAACTAATTACGAAGCTAACCGTTCGAATGGTAGGTTAGGCGAATCAGGGTTGGTACGTTGGGGAGAAATGGGCATTTTGGGATGTCTTCCCGATTCCCCGTGTCGGCCCCTCGCACAGATAATTAACTGCAGATAGCTACACCCTACCAGTATGGGATCAAGTTTTATCTACCGCTTTTTAAAGAGCATTGAGCGAACCCGGAGCGGAGTAGAACGCCGCACTGGGGTTCAACAATTTGTAAGGGTGGCTAGGTAAACGACCGTGATTATATTGATTTTCGAAATGACATCTCTTTTCTTTTGGCAACCCTTCAAATCGAGATTAAATTGAATGATAATTTTCTATTTGTATTTTCTGTTAACTTTTAATAAGTACCTACCAACGCTTTTGGCTGTTGAAGTTGTGATTTTGATTAACTTCATAAAGAGTTACATTTCTTAATTTTGTTGGATTATTAAGTCAGCGATTTACTCATTAAGACAAGTTTTGACTAAGTAATTTAGTTGATGTGTAGAGATGTTTTCAAAGTTTTCCTACGAAAGGTAAAATGGGTTAGCGTTTACATAGATCTGTGAAGTATTTAACTTACAGTCTCGCTTGTATATACTAAAAGGAGCAATCAGAGGATAATAACAACATTCATTTTGCCAGATAAGTTCCATGTAGAAGGGGACGAGCCTACTATCATCTACTTGGTATAGGTCCATACTCCGGACTGCTATTGAAAACACAGCAACTGCTTGATTCGAGGGTCGAATCTAGAACCTCGATATACCAACGCGACTGTTAACGTTACCACTCGCGTCCAACGGCGCAGTCTCTTACCTAATATAACTTCAATAATAGATTTTTCAATAATACTGCTTGTAAAAACTATATTCCGCATTACCTGTATCTGCATGTGCTTGTTATCTCACACTTGTTTTTTTGCTTTCAAATTTAGTTTAAATAAGCTGCCAGCAGATTGATAACAAGTAAGATGTCGTAAAACATCATTTTTTCATAAAAAAACAAACCAAGAAGTTTCTCAACTTCTGTTGGCAGTAATATGAATTACCAAAGACGACGCCTTATTTTTTTTAATATAAATCCTCATGTAAGTGTTACGTATGTTAGGTAATTAATACCTTGACGTAATTATGTATCACACGGTAATACTAATTTGAAGTAACTGTTGAATTTTCTTTCATGTTTAATATTATTGTACACCTGAAGGGTATGCAGAGCCTACAACACAAGAAATTACTTTCCTGTATAGGTTCTGTGCGAATAACAGACTAGACGAACATAATTTATCATACAAGCCTTGGCTTTTTGTTAGAATTAATAATATTAAGAACCTTATTTAGGTTGTAATTAAATTGTACATTACTTGTGAAATAAAGTTTTTTTTATGTTATTGTGACGCAACAAGCTCGAGGCCCACCTGATGTTAAGTGGACTAACCTCTGCCTATAACAGATGCATTTCGTCACAAGTCACGAATTGCACTGCGCATGTCACCTTGAGACATATTTATTAAGTCTCATATGCCTGTAATTTCACTGGCTCTCAAGGACTGCTGACGGAACACACCGTTAGGTGCTCGGTGCCAGATTTTCTACTTGAGGGTGGTCGCTAGCCGGGTGGGCATTCGTAAAATGTCCTTCCACCATGCGGTGAAACTCAAGCCCGCGGCGGGATTCGAACCATGGACCTGCTGCGTGGCAGTCCATAGCCAATGCCACTGAGCCATCACAGCTTCAAAATATTGTACCCACATAATTGTGTTGAAATTAATGGTATGACACTCGTGCTACGTTAGTTGATCCAATATCGACTTTATGTATAATAGCTCTCGCCTACGGCTTGGAAATAAAAACCTTACAAACTCTCGCCGCTCGGGCTTCTCAACTGTTGGTAAATGATAATGTGGTAGAAGGCGTCAAATAAGCTAAACCTAGATCAGAACCAAATCTCAAGGTCCGCTGTCGAAACACATCGTTCGGTGCTTGGCAACAGATTTTCTACTTGAAGGTGTCAGCTAGCCAGACAGCATAATTCTTATGCATAGTTAATGTTGGGCCTAAGTCATGCACACTTAGGCCCATTTTTTTTTTACCAGTCTGAATAATAATTGTGTATCATTACGATTGAAGACAACCACGTGTTGAAGATACAATTTGTAACGAAGCCTTATGAGATAAAAAAAATATGTTGAATTAAACTAAAGACTTGTTTGTGTTGGTAATAAAATATACAGAATATATTCCAAAATGTTACAAAAGTCTACGTTATCTTAAATATTCTACTACCTGTACATATACGGCCTGCTTCAAGAATTCATCTGTGGGCGGTTTAAAATTTAAAGGTCATGTTGAGACACCCGTTACAGAAAAAAAAGTAATAATTGAATTTAATTATTACATCAGAAATGGTCCGAAACAAATTATATATTCAACCTAATACAATTATAATTGATTAGTTATATTCATATGCATAATGTCTTAACTTATTAACAGTATGATAAAAACTTCGAAATAAATTGCAAAACTATAGAATCGCGATGCTAAAACTTGTATTAAAACCTGAAGTTCTAAATTTGGGATTACGATATCGGACTAATGAATCCAGAGCCAGCATGCGAATCAAGTTCTATAACTAGTTTGTGTATTGTTTACTGTTATATTGTACTGAAATCTATATACAGAAACATATAACGTTAAACATTATTTCAAAAACCAGAACCCAACGAGAACACAGCAACTATTTTGATCGCTATCTGGAATGTTCCGTTTCACGTCAAAACGTTCCGCCTGGTAGCACTTTGAAGTTCCGTATTCATATTCAAATTCCACCGGAGTAATCTCTCCTGATATGTTGCTTTATAATACTCAATTTGCATGTTTATGGTGTTTCGAGTAACATGTTTCTGCGGTTCATAGGAAGAGTGGTATTGTCGATGCGCGGCTGCGGCCCCTCCTGTATTGTTTGTGGAATTAACGCAGCACAGCATCGCAGCCAGACGTATAAATCAGGCGGCTAATGCCACGGCATCCGGCGCGTCTCCGGCTGTATGAGAGCGGCGACATTAGCCTATGTTCCAAACAGCTCTGCACTAGAGCTCTTCCTCCCCCGACTCCAGCACGCAGCCGTGGCGTGGTAACGACAGCCGGGAAGAAGGGTGCCGGAGATTTATTAATTCGGTAGAATTACTTTTCTGTACGTGCGATTTACTTTGTTTTCCTCCGGGGAAAAAATTGCTAGCCTTATGAGCTGATGTACTGGAACAAATCACGCGTGAGAGTGATAAGCGGTGCGTTTGTTATGTGATGTTTATCTAGTGAAAGTGTGGGAATAAACTGCACAAACGCACTAAGTTCTCAAGGAACAATTATTTAGATGTTGCGATAGCGATTGTATCTGTTATTGCGAATGTAATAAATACTATTAATTATACAGATATAAATTCATGTTGCATACCTACACATAAAATGTATGGAGGTACGGTGTATATGTTGTGTTTGCGCACCAAGGAAGTTGAACTAATTCCTCTTGCTTAGTATTGTTGGCGATAGCCACTTGAGAGTTGGAACACAGTTGCGCATGCCTATTGCAAGTTTGGGCGGCTTGGGTAATTGAGGAAGTAAGGGTCCCTCGATCCCATTAATGGTTATTCGGTTATTGTCTTGGCCATACCGTGTTACGGCGGTACTAAACGGTTATAAATCTTAGAGAGTATTATATTGTTCTGCTACATGTAGATACCATTAATTGAACCCTAAAAAAAGTATTAAGTATTAATATATTAGATAAGAGTAATTAAAAAGGAAAATCGGTCCTGTATATGACTTGTTTTGTAGAAATCTATAATTAATAATGACAACCATTTAAAAATACATTACGGAAATATTAAATTATACTGATTATTTTATAAAAATAATATAAAAACACATATATATTACGTTTATATGAATGCATTTAGCGAATTATAACTAGATGTACTTTAGGAATATTTTAAATATTTTTCTAAATACTATAGGTATTTCACCAAATAGGTAGGTATATAAACTGTTTGACTGAAGTTTATGAAATTGAAATGGGAAACATTTTAAGGTAAAATCAACAAAAAATAATCAACATAACTGGAATAGCCATTAAAAAGTCTATGTGTAATTCTTATTCTCTATGTATATGTGTAAGTCTTAATTAAAAAACTTATGCATCGTATTAAAAATCTCCTTTGGAATTCGATGTCGGAGCCCTCCCATCCTAAGTAGGTACACGGGCTGACACAAGAGTACAACAAAGCCAGCCCAGTTCATAGTAAATTAGTGTTGTAAATAAAGTTTGTCTATTCGTAAATGCGAAACGAGTCCGTGTTAAAGTTTTCGTGAGCAAAAAGCATAGTTTTTCATTGTCGCGTCGTCTCGTCTGGTTGCAGCCGTTGATCGATACTGCTGCCACAGCAGTTTTACAAGCGCAATCTTTTAAAATAAACTTCGCTTGCAGTTATTGCACAGACCTGAAGTATAATAAATGTTTTGCCGCATGCTTTAACAGTCGTTAAATAATCTGTAATACTTTTGTAAAAAATCTGAAACAACAGAACTGACCGTCTCTACATATCTCTGGGTAAAATTAATAACATATGTTGATATGTTAAATATGCTTTTGTAATAAGATAGAAAAATTACTCAACTCTTGAACTGGTCAAGATATTTTTGGGTAAAAATGTTTTATTTATGAGCAAATTTCACTATCAAAGCAACGCGGCGTTCGCGTGTGCATTCACAAACCAAATAAGAATGTTCTGCAGTTAGTGGCATGAAAGCCATTTTCTTTGCATTTATCGCTTAACCATTAAATACTCACGGTGGTAATAAAGCCATAAAAATTCTGATCTACACAATTGTGTATACAACGTATTTATTAAGCCGGATCTCCTGCTGCCAAAATTGTAACAGACCATTTAACATAAACACTTTCCTCAACATAACGTGTAATTTATTTCGTTTTTGTTAGATTCTCAGTTTTCAAAATAAGCTCTGACAGCGACAGTCTACAGCTATCTGACATCTATCTCAGATAGCTCTAGTAGCTATCTTGCATTTAGTCTGAAGAAAATATAGAATCCGTATGAGAGTAACTCTGTGATGTGACATACTTTCAACAGTTTCAACGTAGGTTTATGAAGATCTTCTGATTAATAATTATTAGATAAATAACTTTTCTTTGGTCTGAGTCTAATTTTGAAGAAATCTCAACGTTTATATCAACAAATATACAGAAAAGTCATAGTGCATCATCGATCTATTGTTTCTACATTCAGCTTTTAAAGTGAAGATGGATACAATCAAAAAATTAATTAGCGGTTTCACTTTGACAAACCCACAATATTAACTCATTTTTAAAATGAAAAATCGAGGCCTCCTGATTTGACTGATATGCAGAAAGAAGCGCGCTTGACGCTTGCCTTACCTTGTTAAACCAGTACAAAAATGAACGGATTTTGGACAGATATAGCAAAAAGTCCCACTTTTTGCTGGATGTATGGAACTGTATGGATGATGCACTCCCACTTTTTGTGCGTGAAAAAAGGTTTACACGTAAAAAAAACTAAATACGAAATTAAACTCGTAGCAATTTTTTGGTAAACACATAACTGGTACTTACAACAAATATGTATTATTAGTTGGTAAGGAATCCTCCGTGGTCCGACTGGTCTTTAATACAAGCAAAGCGACGTATATATCCATACCTTCCTTAAATTCCTTCTACTGATATTTCGAGGCAGCTCCACGTGTTATTTAGAGTGCAAATTAAATCAAGTCTACCCATAGGCGCTTGGGGCGTCCTCTAGGAATGTGGGCACATTCTCGTAGCTTTCTGTAATTGCCTGATTTATTTTTGATCAAAGATTAACTTCATAATATCCATGTCAACGTACTCAATGGGTTTAAAATTATATCCTATATATCTAGATAGAAAATACTTACATATCCATACGCAAAAAACTTTTTTTTTTATTGTTGATTGGTAAGCCTTTGGACCACAATCTCACCTAATGGTAACTGATGATGTGGTCGAAAGTGTTAACAGGCTTAACCTAGAATTACTGGCTCTCAAGGACAGCTGCTGGAACACACCGTAAGGTGCTTGGCGACAGATTTTCTACTTGAGGGTGGTCCCTAGCTAGGCGGGCATTCGCAGTATGCCCTTCCACCATGCGGTGAAGCTAAAGCCCGCGGCGGAATTGTCTTTATATTAAGAAAATTATTTAATAAATAAAAACAAATCAAATCATATCAGGTCAGACCAGACCAGACCAAACCAAACCATTCGTATCATTAATTTGTTAGAACTCATGAAAGGTAGCGATTTTATAATTAAAACAGGACATGATGTATTCTGTCTACAAGCAGACGTAAAAAAAATATGAATATTAAAAAACTTTTATGGTATAAGTACTAAGACTAAGTTGAAGTTCTTTCACACTGTAATAACAATTAGTGAGAAGCCAGTTTGTTAATGTTCTTTCAAACTTATTACTATCCAATATTTTAATGTTATCTGGACTACAAATTATAAAAGAGATTTTTTTATACTCGTATGCCTGATAGATTAGCCTTTGACCACTATCTCACCTAATGGTAAGTGACGATGTGGTCGAAGATGTTGTTCAGACTAACCTAGAATTACTAGCTCTCAAGGACAGCTGACGGAACACACCGTTAGGTGCTTGGCGACAGATTGTCTCTCTATAAGTGTGGACCTGGCTAGAGGTACAGAATAAAAAGGCCAGAAGGATCACTCGGCAAACCAATTTCAATAAATAAGCGACTCTAGCGACGAAGCAATTAAGTACACTTCAGCTCGCAAAGCACACAGTACCTAATGTTTGTATTCACCTACAAGGCGTATCTCTTTCTATCGCATAGCCACGCATAGCTTTGATCTCTTCTGACGCGGCACGCACCGTAGAATAATCCCTTCCGAACGGATACGCCGATGTAACTGTAGCTTTGCACCTAAAGTGAGGAGTAAACCAGGCCTGGTTCAGTTGGTTAAATGCCTTAATGAGGATTCCTCAGAGCCCTCAGAGGCTGACTGAAGATTGCGAGTGACGAGACCCAGGTAATGACTTAATTAACGCGCGATCAGGAACCGTCTGAGGTAGGTACTAACTATATTATCTGTACAAGACTTCACACTTAAATTATAAATGTGAAAGTTTGTGTGTGAGTGAGGATCTGTGTGTGTGTATGTATTTTTGTAACTCTTTCACGCTGAACGGCTTAACAGATTTAAATGAAACTTGGAATTCAGATAGTTTAGGTCCTGGATTAATACATACGACAATTTTTACCATCACGCTTCATCATTGTCTACGCAGGAGAAACAGCGCGGCGCAGCTTTTTAGTGAAAAAAAACCGTTATGTAGCTACTAAGTAGGTAATTCTTTCATGACATGATGCAATATTATAATGATCAACTTGCAAATTGTTGAATAACGTACAACGTTCAATACACATAACGTTGAAAAGTAAATTGATCAATTAACACGTTAATTCGCATTTTTAATAATGCACAACTTTTACAAATAACGTTCAAACGAAAATGTTCAATTCGCATATTGTTCTATACGCATATATATTATGTACGCGTAATGTTCAAACGCAAATTGTTCAATGCCCATCTTTCTACTTATATCCAACCACTAAGGTGAGGTCGCTACTCGCTAGACATAGTATGTATTTTGGTAACCAATAATGCAAAGGTTTTGTCTTCGGTTTTATAGCCATCTTCCTTGGGAACGCTCTCTCTGTATCTACTTGGTAATTGTTTGAATAAATTAATTTCTGAACGGGATTTGGACCGCCTTGGTTTTTGAAGTTTGAAGAATATGAACGGAAGTATGTGAAATTGCAACGAAGATAAGAAGTAAATTTTAATAAAGCAAAAAATTGTTTATAGGATACTATGAATAAGTGCGGTTACATGAAAAGTAATTTACTACTAGCGGGATTCGAACCAGGAACTGCTGGTCTCCGGGACTCTCAGGCAAGTTTTCAATATCAATTATTTTGACATATAGGGAACAAAATTTTAATGTATTCGTTCAGCATGCGTTAATGCTTATAAAAATGTAATATAAATATCTAATCAAATGAAACGTTCACACTCAGCATACTTCTGCAAATATTGATTCGTAGCTTTTGTTTGCACGGAAGTGTCGAAGGAAAAATAAAACGGGAAATGAACTTGATAGATTAGGCGTAACTAGGTATGTACACTCAATGCTGTTACTGAACACATCGCTCCCTAGAGTTGAAAAGTTCAATATTGACTCACAAAATTGCTTAAGTCGGTGCAAGCGATAATATTTAGCTGAATTGTCAACCTTATATCCTTGCTTGAAGTGTGGAATTGCTTCCGGGCGTGGTCTTCGCGAGGTGTTGTCACAGCTCGCCGCGCTTATTGGCATGTCCTTAAAGCTTCCTTCCGGGGACACAACGAAGACGCCAAGGATTTTCCGCTAAAAGCCAAACGTCCAATAACGTTTATTTATAGGGAAGTGCTTGGTGCTATCTAATGGGCCATCTTTTATTTTAAAGTTATTTAGTACATTTCTCCACAAAAAGGATCCATAATTTTAAGTCATGTGTAAGCTGCATATTTTTATCCTTTGCGTATTAAAGCCTCACTTTTAGCCATGACATAATCAGAAAGTTTTAAAACAACACATGATTTGTATTTGAAAAATACTTTAAATGGAGAATGTTACGTTTTTTTTATGTTTATGTGACAGAACAAGATTAAGGCCCACCTGATGTTAAACGGACTAACCTTGCATTTTGTCACAAGTCACGAATTACACTGCGCCCGTCATGTTGAGACATAGTTGTTAAGGTCTCATGTGCCTGTGATTTCACGGGCTTTCGGACTGCTGCCGGAACACACCGGTACTTGGCGATAGATTTTCTACTTGAGGGTGGTAAGTAGCCAGGCGGGCAATCGCAAAATGCCTTTCCAACACGCGGTGAAGCTCAAGCCGGCACGGCGGTGGGGATCGAACCAGGGACCTGAAGCACGGCAGTCCATAGCTATTACCACTTGGCCATCATTGCTTCAAATGTTTGGCATTAGTATTGGAAATACAATATAGAGTATATATAAAGTTGGGTGATAAGTAGATATGTACATACATAATATATGTGTAGTCCAAACAAGTTAGTCCATGTGAGTCGGACGCCGGCAGAATTGTTTCGTTTCGTCGTAACAAAGTTGTTCTGTTTTTGCGAGCACTCAAGCGCGTAAAATTAATGGCGGGCGCCTGATGAAACAACCGATAGGAGTAGGTAAACTTTTCTTACATCATTAGCGTTAAGGGTATCATATTACAAAATTCGGGAAGTTCCAAAGTCCCAAAAAGAAGAACTTTAACAACCACAATGTGAACCTTATCAAAAAGAATGACCGAGTCTACTCTTTAACTTTTCTGGAAAGAATGTGAAAAGTTTCAGCACATAATTTTCTAGGGCTATCACGCGAATATATTTTTTTTACGTATTAGAATTCCCAAATTATATTATAATACGTACTTTCTTACAGGAATATTTGCCAGTATTATTTAGGAAGAGTTGAAAAAAAATTCGTTCATAATCGACTAAATTAATACCCTGGGAAAAGATTTAGATGTGGCCGCTGTCACAGTGATTTGTATGTGTATATTAGTACAGTGACTTTTCACAGAATTTGCAGAAATTTTAGCTTTTTAGGGTTCCGTACCCATAGGGTAAAAACGTGACCCTATTACCGAGACTTCGCTGTCCGTCCGTCTGTCACCAGGCTGTATCTCAAAAACGGTGATAGCTAGACAGTTGAATTTTTCACAGATGATGTATTTCTATTGCCGCTATAACAACAAATACTAGAAATAAAATAAAATAAATATGGGGGGCTCCCACACAACAAACTTGATGTTTTTACCGAATCTTGCTCGATACTAATAACTGTGACAGGTAGAGAATATTTAGTTTTATGTTCTCTTCAATATAATAAATAAAATAAAATAAATAATTTAGGGGGCTCCCATACAATAAAAGAGGTTTACGCTTTTTATTTGCTTAAAATAATAATAATGAAAACGAGATAATGGTACGGAACCCTTCGTGCGCGAGTCCCACTCGCACTTGGCCTGTTTATTTACTTTATATTATGTCTACAATTCACCTCAATAACACGGGTGCTTATTTTTTACGCATTTATACAATTCATGGTCTATCTATACTAGATACTAGATTGAAACTACTAGAGTGTTCTCGTTTATTAAATAAGAAAGGATATTTTATACCTATACTTACATACAAACACGGAATAGATAAAATCCTAGTACGGCCGTAGGCTTCGATGGGATGTACCTTTTCCCAAACTTTGAGCTGATTGAGTCATCCGCACGTCCTCCATTTTCATACTAGAATGTTCCAATATTGGCAAGATATACCTTCGGAAGTATTTTGGTCACGTTCCATTATTATAACACGGATTTATATTACATTATAAACGTAGCCGCAACTATCGTCATATCCCTTACGCTATGCTAGTACCGTCAAATTTAAATGGACATGTAATGTAATTATTACGTAGGTGATAACAGTTTACTATTTCACCACTATTAAACGTACATTTCGTCGCTAAACCGCAGAATTATTTACTGATTAGAGAAAACATAACCGATAATAACACATTGGGACATACTCGTATTACTTTACTGGCATTGTTTTGTTTTTGTTCGCTTACTTTTTGTCTTTGTCTGTACTCTCCTGATATAGAGTTTTTTTCTTCAAGTTTTAAGTATAGGTCAATTGTTTTTGAATTCGATTTCAATCAAAAAGTACACATTTTTAGGAATAGCTCAAATACTACTCGTCAGATCTTACTCAAATTTAAATGAGACTAAATGACAAGCAAAAGCTTTTGAATGTAAAAAAAAATCGGTACACTCTGTACAGAATTATGAGGTTACACACACAAAAAAATAGATTCGAATTGAAAATCTCCTCCTTTTCTTGGAGTCGGTTCAAAATAGTTATATGCAAGATGACATTTGGGTGTGCAGTCCTAGTCCTAAACACCTCCAGACTCACTTTTATTCATAAGGAACTTATCATTTCGTATTTTTTTTTAATATGGACTTGGCTATATTTTTGTGTTAGTGATTTGATCAAAATTTAGTGCCTTCAGAATTATAACTTCCATGCAACTTGTAAAAGGCGACAAAGGAAAAATACCAGATGGGCAGCAGCGCCTTTTGAAGAACATCTTACTCTGCGATCCCCAAGACGCCTGTCAAGCGTGGGAATTATGGCAACTCCCCCTAAAGGAGGCTTTGTTCAACGGAATACGTTATGGCTGTTAATGATGAATAGTACCTTCTTAAACTACTAAAAGCACCTAAGTATTAATTCACCTATAGCATTTCTTGCAGCTTGTCCCACATTCATTTGGTCTAAAGTAGAATACAAATAGTAGTAGCTACTGAGTTTAGATAAATTAATGAGATACCTGTAAGCCGACAGATTAACTACCTTGATCGCAGTTGTAAACAACACCCAACTATTCCAACTTGAAACCGTTTAATTGGCCAAGTTCTGAGCACTTTAAAAACTGAATTACGTTTAAACTGAAAACTCTCAACTATTCGGAAGCTGCCGTCTCAGGGCGGCGGCGTAGCTCAGAACTGGTAGTTGAATTCCACTTCTGTTTTGCACCACCCATGCTTCAACTGCACATACGAATACTTCACCCCTCATTAAATTTTTCCACCAACTGTTCTTAAAGTTATATTCGAAGTTCAGAAGCTATTATTGAGTATCCTGTAGGCATATTTGCCCATCTGTCATCATTGCTTCATCCATTCATGTATGCATTCGCAGTGGTTGATTGATCTTCAAGTGCTTTCCGCGCCGAAGTCGCGTCGATACAAGAGGACGTCGTTGTTATTGTGTAGAACGTATCTCGAATGATATTGAAAGCAGTATGGAATGCGTGGTCTGAGTACGCTGATTTCAAACAGGTTTGTTTACCGCTTACAGAGAATAGTTTAACAAATTTAATTTTCAATGACCCAGGTAGTTCAATATACAAGTAGCTGACTATCGGGAAGCATTTTTATTTAGTAGCTAATATTTGGAATAAAAATGTTCTTCACGTACTATTTGACTTACCTCAACCTAGAAAACTAAATTTGTGAAAAATTATATTAATTTTTTCATTGCTGTTATGGATAAAATGACTTGATAGCCGGTGTATAGCATGGCTAACGAACGCAATAAAGGGTTGGTTAGATTTAATACTTAACGGACAACCTGCAAGTCTTTTCACTCTACAACATTGATAAAACCTGCCATGTACGAGTCATTTTCCTTACCAACACACGATATATTTTGTTGTATGCAAATACCAATACTTAATATTTTTCCTTCTGATCGAGATGCTTGGCGCGTGTTCGAACTGCACGTGCCCTGTTTTTATTATTTGATTTTATACGTTATATGTTGACCTTTCACATCTAGTTTGACGCTTGCCGTTTAACCCATAGTGCAAAAATAAAACACGTAAAAATTATGTTTCTTATATCAAACCCCTTTTTACTGTTCGTTATTATATTATTGTTTGGTAAGTAATCCACCATAGTAACATTTAATCTGTGAAAAAATTGAATGCAGTTCTATAATAACATGGTTTTATGGCCTGAAGCGGCGTAGACGTAAACCCTTCCTGATGGGTTTCCAAATTGTATAGACTTAAAGCGCGTCTAAAGAGTTTATCTATTTTTAAACCGTGGATTGTTATTGTGTTCATACTGTTTTTAAGGGCTGAGAAGGCAACAGGGTGTAGGTACGCGGGGTCGACGGCCGGAGTGGGGGCGCGGTGGGGTTGCTTTGCACTTCCGCTTCTCTGCACTCATTTCCGCATAAATAGTACCCGCCAACGTATCAAGATGTAGGCCTATGAATTTACGGAGGATAAGCCACAAATAAATAGAATATTGGCAAACCATTTCAAAGATACTAAAAATAAGGATTACATTACATGTTTGGGGTTTAGGTAGTAGAGAACAGACTTAAAGTTTCAAAGAATATTTAGTCATTAACTATCAAAATGGGTTGCATTCATTTCAATCCATTGTTACCAATTCTATAAAACAGCGTTATTGTTGTTGACGATGTGTTAAAGTGTCTTGGATTTTTATAATAGTTATAGTATTTATTGCAACTTACAAGTGCAACTCCTTGTAAGTTTCAAGAAGCAACGTAAGAGTTTAAACATTGCGATCGAGGCAAGAATAAATAGCATACTTGCGAACCAACACAACCAACTAATCAGCGCAAACCAGCTTTCGTTTATAGAAGAAACACAATTTGGAGTTCCCCTTAAAAGTTTCGAAAGCGAAGGAGTATGGGTGAAATAAAACAAAGGCAGGCACGCGCCCGCCGCGGCACTCATGCTGAGTGCTCCGCTTTGTGGCAAGCTGGCGATACAATGCGATACCTTGCGACGCGACGCGACGCGATACATACAAACAGTCGAGAAGGCTGAGCATACACAAGTAGGCTTCCACGTCCGCTGTTCACCTCCAATACGGAAGCTTCATTGTGTTAGGTACAGGCAGCGCTCCAACAGCGGTAACTAGAACCAACTATTGAATAGGAAACCACAAAACCGCTAAGCGGAACTCAATATGATTTGCTTCGTGAAAGAAAACTCAATAGGCACCGTAATTTCCTGAAAATGTATCGACAATGGTATTAAGTTTATAAAAAAAAACTGCGAAGTGCGAGTCGGGCTTCTATCTATTAGCATTCCATACCGCAAGAACTAGTGAAAGAACAATGTGTTATTGGTTTTAAATGAAAATTACATGAATGAATCATCGTTTTCATTAGGTTTTTGTTTTTTAAGTAGAATCTGGCCTGGCTCACTCCGCACTTTATGTAGAAAGCTACAGGTACATCACATCCGTCCAGACGGGATTATTTATTGTGCGCGCCGCGTCAGAAGAGATCAGAGCCATGCGTGGCTACGGGATAGAAAGAGAGACGTCTTGTAGGGGGAAAATAAATATTAGCTACTCCGTGCTTTGCAAGCCGAAGTGCACTTGATTGCTTCGTAGCTAGAGTCGCTTATTTATAAGCATGGCTTTGCAGAGTGATCCTTCTGGTCCATTTTATTCTGTAGAATAAAATATACATATGTACTTACGTAACATATGCTACATAAATTCCAGATTTGTAATTAGTATAGTTTTTGAGATAGACCTTATAAAAGGTGCCACTTTTCTTTATTTATGTAGATGAATATATTTTTGCACTCTTCTCAATGAACTCCATGACGACAATAACCCCTTATCTAATCATTTATTTTTCCCTTATTTTTCCATGTATTAGACCCCTTAAGCCTTTATAGTTCTGTAATTAATTAAATATATTCTATTATAGGATAACAATATATTCTATTATATTGTTATCCTGTGACAATTATCATAGCCAATTCTCAGTGGTTGTTGTTGTATCTATATTAAAAATTAATTGTATTTCTTATTAAATTAGAAATACATATTAAATTCAATTATCTTAATCTTAACTAATATAATAAAGACTTTGTGTTTGCATTGAATAGGCTCTGAAACTACTGGACCGATTAGGATGAAATTTGGTATGGAAATAGTTTGAGACCCGCGGACGGACATAGTTTTTATTCAACTACGCAAAAAGATGTTCTGCGGGATAACCGATATACCCGTGTGCAGAGCCGGGACCGGAGAGCAAGTAATTAAATATTTTTGTAAAACTATATGTATATTTGAAGATGTAGGTAACCCATTCAGTATTTTTAATAAATATGTGAATAAATTTGATGTTGTAACGCCTTCTGTTTACTACTTATAGACTCATGACATACTGATGGATCGACAGCTATCTATTGTACAAAAAATATTGAACCAGGTTCTTGTTTTGTGAAAAATAAAGAATCGGGTTAGTCGGTGGTGTCTTCGAGTAGCGCAGTGTAAAGAGATCATTAGTGAGGTGAACTCTAATGAACCCCTCTATCGAGAGTACAGATAGCCGGAGGACGCAATAAGCAGCGTCTATTGAGGTAGAAGTGAAATCTCGAATCATTGGATGTTCTGCACAAAAAATCTCTCGGATGTACTCGTAAACATTCTAAACATTTTATTTACCATTCTTAAAATATTTAGAAATAGGACAACAGAGACATGACTTCTTATTTTCATTCAAACTATTTAAAGTCAATCGTTAACAATGAATATGTGACCTAATGTGAAGACGTTCTGAAAAAAGGCCTGGAGTGTAGATGAAGCGAAAGAGATCTGTAGCAAATAGCAATCTGTGGTCTCTGCATATACCTATGGGGAAGAGGCGTGATTTTCTGTATTTGTTAACAACTAATGTAACCTACTTTTTTTAATAGGGTCATTAATCACTATCCCACAACTTGAACATTTTGTGGCACACTTTACTGAAAAACTATCACGCCTGTAGATTTGTGCTTTAACAAAGTAATTTAACTTCATATCTAGATGTGTTATCTGCCAAAAAAGCCGTAGCCAAAGGGCAGAACTATAATGAAAACTGACTGACATACAGCCGCTATATGTCTGTCCGTTTACGGGTCTCAAGCTCGTAAACGGAATGAGTTAGGCGGGTCTCCCACTTTTTTTTTGTAACTGTGAGCATAAACTTGTACACAAAACTTTGTTTAGTGTCATCCGCGCAAGAAAAGTGCTTAAACACAAAAACTTTGTTTCAGAAAAACTTAAGATTTAGATATTTTGTGTAAAGTTTTATCTCAAAAAGAAATATTAGAGTAGAAATGCAATTAAATTATTTTTCATGGGAGGTCCAATATATGAGATAGACAAAACAAAAATTCGCACCTTAGCATGTGAGAAGCCATAGTCTATATAAAGTGAAAATATATTTTCACCTCACGAGCTCTTATAGGTTTTGTCATTCGAAATCTGCGTGCCAAAGTCCTTTTTATATCCGCTGGCGGGGAAAGATTCCTAAAATGTGAATCTTTGTAACAGTTATAAAAAATATACTTTTAATATTGCCAATTGTATTAACCTAAACGTAATTAATATAAATAAACACTAATTTACTGTATTATTGAAGCTTTCTCCACGGTGTAGCAATTGAGGTAAAAAATTGTGTGCTCCGCTCGGCAGCCAAGTTAACCCGCGTTACGTTCACGATTCTATATTACAACATCTCGCTTCGCTCATGGCATGGTTTAATCCTAGATATCCTTGGCTTCCTCAGGGTTTAAGGCTGGAGTGATTCTCGTGGCGCTTTCCATACAAATGTAGTTACGTCATTATTCAAATACCAAGTTTTCAAACTCAGTGAATCTTTGCATGTATGTCCTTTAACCTTGATCTTTGGTTCTGGTTTGTCTGATTTCCGTAAAATAAGGAATATAAATAATTCGAAAAATCATTTTGTATGGGAATTGTTATTGTGACATTTAGGGTTAAAATAAATAATAAATCGAAAAACTGGCAAACCAGAAGCATAAGGCTGTATGCATACAAAATTTCACCGAGTTTGAACAATTGGTACCTATTTAAAATATGACGAAACTACTTTTGTATGGAAAGCGCTCTGTGCACTCTACTCTTAATACAAATACTCACGTCAAACAACAACCTTGCAGCTTTGCATAATAAAATACTATTTTTATATAAAACTAAATAACCATTTTCGTTATGGGGTTTTGTTTCTCTCAAAAACTATATTAGTAGATCGAAATATTATATTTCGGTTTATTATGTACTTACCAACTAACTAACAACCAAGGCGCCTGAAAACCTTGTGGATTGTGGAAAACGCCCCCTAAATAGGGGAGGCTGTGTTCAGCAGTGGACAATCCGACTGATACAGTACAGTAGTATATTCTTTATTTAACTAATCAATAACAGAAATACTGTTGTATAATGTAGTTTTAAGGCTGTGATCAAGACCAACATACATTTTATCTCCTACTGACTGTTGCTATACCTACGGAACCCTCATAGTGTGAGGTCCGACTCACACTTGGCCTATGTAAACATGCTTCTGCAAATATAACCTAAAAAACTAAGTATGCGGCACTGCACTACAGTGTTCTTTAAGAAATGTAAGTCTAATGGCTTAGACCTTTATTAGGTACTATGCCCTTGACTAAAGAATACTAATATATTTATACGTCCTATTAGTTGTAACACTGATGGACCAGGGACAATAACCATGGTCTTCCGCGCGGTGGTCCACAATAAAAGCCTGCCACGTGCTTGGGCCGTATAGTCGTAGAGTAAATACTCGTCTTGTTAGCTACCACCTCTCAAGCATAGAACAAATTGTCTACGCACTTCAATTAGAAAATCTGTCCCCAAGCACTTAATGGTGTGTTCCGGCAGCTGTTCTTGAATCAGTCATTATAGGTTTAGCCTATCAGCACCTTCGACCTCATCATAAATTCATATTAAGTGAGATTGTGATCACATGCTAAGGTATCGGCAATTGTATAGTTGGTACTTCCCGCGCGTGTGGAGGCGACTAAGGGAAAAAATACCGGAAGGTAGGCAGCAGTGCCTTCTGAGTAACAGTTATATTATTACAGACGCCTGCCAAGCATGGGGATTATGGCGAAAACCCTTTTTGGAGGCCTTCGTTCTACAGTGGACGTCTTCGGGCAGATGATAATGATGGCATAAATATTTGTATCAGCACTGAACGTGGAAAAATCTGCTTTCCTACGACTGAAATCATTGTTGCTGTGCAAGTGCAGTAATATTTAGGATACCATTTTGATCAATCTAAAAGCAATAATATGGTTTATTTTGTACTGCCTGCACTCTTATTGTTCTTGCCCAGCAATTTAATCCCACTGGGATTCAACTAATTAAGGAGATTTATTATTTCTGTTAGAAAACTATACTATACTATGTAGGATCAAGCTTACCGAGATACAGGTCTATTAAGATTTGACAGATGTCTTCTGCAATTAAGATCAATATGATTCTAGTCAAATAATATATGTTTATCGTGTAGTACTTATAGCATATGAAGAAATAATAGTACGTGTCAAATCCAATCAAATCTAATCAAATATATATTTATTTCCTCCTCACAAAAGGTTGATGACATAAAAATACGTGTATGGACATACTCGTACAAGAGTGCCAAAATTAAACCAACTTTGTGGGCTAGTGCCTCTAGTGGGTTTCTAAGAACCTGTTTCACACGTCACCAGGACACCTCCCGCGGATAGAAATAAACTTTGACATCCCTACCTTGTTACACAATTTTTAAAATAATGTTCAGTTTTACACTACTTGTAGGTACGAGTAAGTAGTTATTATAACTATAAACCTTAAACACGATGAAGCTATCGTCTTTAATTGACAAAATTCTAATGACTACTTTCGGAGTTTAATATCACACCTATTTAAAAAAAGTTGGTACCGTTCTAAGAAATAATGAATACGATATGATATAGAATAAAAACTTGTTAAAGTATTAACGCTTTCTTGAAATTTGTGCTGCAATTTCAAATACATGCAACTTTAACAAATGTTTAATCTCAGGATCATACAAAAGCGTTAGCTGGTGCCAAGTGAAAATTAAAAAATAAACTTTAACACTTATGTTACTACTTATAGTAAAATATGTACCTCATTGCTTTAAGAAATATTTTAATGTGTTGTTAGTTTGAATTTTTAAAAATTCCATTGCACTTTATTCAGCAAATATATCAAAAGAAGCGCATCGTTTCGCGGCGCTCGAGCTCATGGACGCTCTGAGAGCTTATCGAGAGATGGAGCGAGTGCACTCTTTATTCAAAGGGTAGCTTTGTGCTTGCCTCTACAGCCACTTTGTAGCATTGAGGACACCACTACCCTTAAATTGGTTAAAATAAATTCTTTATCGTGTGCCAGCCGATTAGTTTTCCGTACCCGTATGTATTTGCTGTTATCTTTACATATCTGACGAAACGTGTTATATTAATTATTAATTTCAAACTTTGAACATTCAAAATCAAAAATAAAGCATGGTTCTCTCGCAATATTTCGAATCAGATAGATGGTAGAAAAGCACTTCACATGTGGCAAAGTTGCGAATGTCGATTAGAATGGATAAGATTAGGAATGTTGCTAAGGAAGCTGGAAAGTAGCAATAGACTATCTTGTGAGATTACAGAAGATATAGAAGCAGTGATAGCCGGCGGCAGGTCCATGGTTCGATCCTCACGGCGCCGACTAGATATTGTAACATTAGAACGGTCATTCTGAAATTATTCCCTGACTTCCTTAAAACACTTTAACTGGCACCACCACCAAAATTCCCCTGATTTTTGTGGTCATTTTAAAGGTGAGCTCCTACTATCATTATTTTGATTAAAAATATATGTACGGACATTTTGCCAACAAATCTGTGATGAAGTTGACGTTTCTCGTTCCCATTTAAAAATCCTAGATGTCAATATATTGCAACTCACGCCACAACTCACACGTAGTTATGAGAATTATGTATATATACTTACTTAGGTTAATTTGTTAATTCCCCGTTTTGTTGAATCCATTTTCATATTATTGTTTTTTTAGTTGAACACTTATTTGAAGATTGCTTGAGATCACTTTATTTTTTGTTAGTTCGCTTTATTAAATTTACTTTCATAAGAGTAAATAGCCTAACCTAGTTATATTCTCTATTTGTATGAATGTGATGGAATTTAAGGAAATCAATTAATTTCATATCTGTTAGTCATCATGAAACTTAGCAATTGGATGTAGCTTGTCTGGAACTCTACAACGGGTTTTAACCGTATTCGGACTTTTTTATACTACTCATTTATTTTTAGATATCTGATAACAATATGAAGCCCAAAGCTGCAGAATAACATACATTGTATTTATAGCGTCCCAAAATAAACTTAATTGGAGATAAATTGACAAAACTTCTTGATAAAAACTCCCGCCACCATCCCTAATTCAATAAAGTAAATTTATACCGGTTTGCGGGTTTTGTAATTATTTCACTCCGCAACGTACTCGTATAAACGGGTTATCATGTTTAGTGTAAATTGCGTAGGGAGTTCATATTAGTCAATAGTTCTAGTTGAGATTGTAGTTGATTTCGTCTGCAGCAAAAACATAATAATGTATGTTCACAAGTTCTGTAGAGTTTTATATGATTCGCTTTTGGCTCCTGACATTTTTGGCATTGAATGCACGCAATTATAATATATCAAAGAGTAAGCGAATTGCGCTGAAATTGGTGTTATAAAAATCCTTCAACTTCGTATTTCATATGGGTTCTATATGGATTGATCTACTGAAAAACTTATCTAGCATTTTGTCTATAAGCGCAGCGAGTGAAGCCCCGGGTAAAATCTATAATTAAATATTACAATTAAAATGTATTGTATGATGATAATGAAGATGAACACGTAACCTTATCAAATTGTGACCTTTACAATATTTCGTAAAGCCGTAAAGCTCTTATTGAAAGTGGGTAGGCTGCCATCTTACCACCTACACGTTTTTGTAGATTGTTACAATATAAATTTCTAGAATATTATAAGATAACAGCGAAGATATAGACTGTAGTAAATGTCAGATAAGTGTCAGACAGTCGAATAAAAAAAACTAAATAGACGTTAGGTCAGAGATTAGTTATATATTAGTTGAAAAATTGTTCTAGGACCAAATTCTAAGAACAGTATTTTTCGACTTTAATATTTTTCATTTAATAAATAGTAGACACCTCTAATATAAAAGAAAAATAGTAAAAGTAAAGTTGATGAAAATCAACCGAGTCACAAAAGTCAAAGTTAAAATGATTTTCTCAATTTTGGCGTCTATGACGCTCTTTTGAACGTCAATTACAAAATTTTACTATTAAAATATTCTATTCCCGTGTTCAGCAAAAATTTTATATAGCTAGTTCAGTAGAAAAAAACGAGCCATTATTTTCATATGTCTTTACCCTTCTATATTTTGTAATTCTATTACATTTTTTTCTATATTTTATACATAGGTGACTGGGGGTGGTTCGACGCAGAGGTAGAATATCCCAAGCATTTCTGTCTTCTAAATATTCACCAACTTTATAATACACCTCTTTAATTTTTTTACATACAGCTTGAATTTTTCTTATGTGAGAACTGTAAATCTTTAAGAATTTTTTACTGCATTATTTTACAGATTACGCTCGTGTCGTAGAGTAATACGGTAGGTCTATAGCTCTACATAAAATAGACGATTTGAGAAGGCATTGTTGATTGAATTTTATATTATTCATAAACCATAAAAAATAATAGATATGCTGGCTTATAATTGAGAAATCCATGTATCGTTTGTTCTGGATTACAATTTTAATTTAAGTAGTACATAAATACCTACTAATAAAAATAATAATAAAAATAAAAAAACAACTTTAAACGGTTTAAATCGCGTATATTTATCATTATTTTTGTCCCGACGTTTCAAACTACATATATAAAACACTTTGCAGTGTTCGTGGTCACCCCGTGACCGCGAACAAGGGTTTAATTGCTATGTGTAATAATCGCAATAACATTTTTTTTTCGCGTTACTATTGAAAATTTGGTATTTAAAATTTAAGTAAATTTAAATTGTAACTTTCTTTGAATTGCCGTGTATATTTTACAAATTACAGCTATCAAAACACATAAAAAATGTTTATTACAGTAACGCCAAAGAATCTAGATATCAAAAGTAACATAAAATGTGTTAGGTCTCAAATAAATATTAAAAGTATTAAATATATTTTGTTAATGGGTACAAACGGGTCAAAATGTATGCCACATTACCAAATAACTACATATTTTAAAATTTAGAACATATCTACTAGCGTTTAAGAAACGAAATTATAATCAAATGTTTGATCCCATAATTTTTTCGAACATATCGTATACTATGTAATACATGTGATATGTAGTAGATCTAAAAGGGCTAATACAATCAGATCAGTCTTGATTTTGAGACATTACAATATCCATCGATCTCTCAATGCGGTCGTAGTAATGTAACTTCATGTTGGCGATGTTATAGGAAGTGTTTTCGGAGCGCGCGGAGTGCCACTTATACTCTCCTTGAGGAAATGACTTCAATTTACCATTATCTCGAGAAGAGTGAGGTGAACGAGGTCGCCGGCGTTTGTTATACTATTTACTATGACAGTCCAACTAGAAAACCGGCGCGGAAATTGCACGGCTGCAAATTGGGCTCGCTCGACTACTCTACCGCCCCACTTTTTACTTGAACTTTTACGACTCAGCTTAATGTTACTTTTCGCTTAACGTAGGCAGATACTTCTTGTTATGAGGGAGATCCATTAAAAAGTACCAGCTGCTTTTAGACCTTTACTGAAATATATTTCAAGGATATTTAAAAAATATTTTTATTAAAACTTGGAATAATTTAAAAACAGGATCCTAAAAAATTAAGTTAAAATTGTTAGCCATAAAACACGCTTCAACTCACTGATTAAAAGTAGTAGTTACGCTTAGGATAGAGAGTTCTGTATTCCGAGAAGTTAAACTGTAGACGCTACTGTAACAGGGCTGAAAGCGTAATAAAACATGAACTACATCAATCATTAACTTGGATACTGTTTCATAATTCTTTGTTCTGAAAATAATTATTTTACGTTTTTGAGTTAATCTACTGTTTCTTTACAGAGAATTTCTCTTGCGTATAGAGAGTTTGGCCTTAGAATTCAGCTTGTGGACTCCAAAAAGAATAAAATTTTCTGGAGACGAACACATGATTGAAGAAACGAACGATAAATACCATCCACTACAGATCTACAGATCACGTCTGTCGCTTTTGTTAAATATCATCTCACGTAATCAAATTATGTGTGATTTCATATCATGTGTCTCCATTTTCTCTGGCCTCCTGTCTTTTAATTCATTAGATAATGTATGAGCAGGCAAGTTTACCCAAGCATTTTCATCGAGAAACAGCTCTTTGAGAGGAGGTCCTTTCTTTGTATAGAGAAACACAATAAATGCTTTATATAATAACACCGACTACAAGGAAAGCAGTTCAGCGGCTATTGCAGGCTTAAACGTTGAAACAGATATCCTCTTCCATATCTTTATGAATAGAATTTTATTGGTGCTAATTCATATAATAGGATTTATTATACTGAAGAGTGAATATGTGTTGTTGCAGCGGGTGCGATGACGTGCAGCGGTCGCTGGAGCTGCTGGACCAGGTGCTGAGCGAGTACGACGAGGGTGAGCCGCGCTCCCTGGAGGCGCGCCCGCCGGCACCCGCCACGCCTGCCACGCCCGCTACTCCCGCCACACCGGCCACCGACGACGACTCGCCGCTCGCGGGACACACCTCGGAGGACGATGGATACATGAGCATGAACGGGAGAAGGTACCTATACTCTTTATACACTTGACAATCCAAATAGATTTCAAAACTTTCCACTCCGAGAAATTTATATTTTCTATTCTATCAAGGACACTAATTTGTAGTCCTTACGAGACGTCCTATCTCTTATAAACCGGGTACAATCACGATCATACATTTTAACGTCCCGCTTGGATATGTGCGTATGTCTGAGAAGTGATGATGTGATAACTTCCGGTAAGTTAGTAAGGAGTTTTTGGTGATGGTAACGATCACCTTTCTCTCTGATAAAGGCAATTTTTGCCACTGTCTATGATTGTTTTTTTTTTTTTTATGCTGGATAGGTTAGCCTTTGACCACTATCTCACCTGATGGTAAGTGATGATGTGGTCGAAGATGTTGTTCAGGCTAACCTAGAAGTACTGGCTCTCAAGGACAGCTGCCGGAACACACCGTTAGGTGCTTGGCGACAGATTTTCTACTTGAGGGTGGTAGCTAGCCAGGCGGGCATTCGCAAAATGCCCTACCACCATGCTGTAACGACTGCCATCCTAAGACAACAACCGGGACCGACGGCTTAACGTGCCCTCCGAAGCACGGAAGCGCTCAGTAGTAATGTCACTAACGGTCACCCATCCAACACATGACCGCGCGCGACGTTGCTTAACTTTGCTGATCGGTTGAGAACAGCTAAGTAAACTTCGCTATGAGCGCTTCGAAAGTTTTTCTTGTCTTCAGACGTTGTCATCTCTTGTGCAGACTGTCGCTTATATCATCGTTCAAGTGATGGAATGCTTTGATCCAAGTTCTGTCACACATGTTTGTAGATGGAACCTTGGTCCATGGTTTAACTTAAGTTGTGTTTAAGCTTCTTATTCGAAGCGTGTTGCATTATTAGAATCATAGTTCGAAGCACTCGTTAGATATTATTTAACTCCTGCGTCTTGAGCAATAAGCTTATGCCACATTCAAGTCCAGGAAGAACATTAAAGCCGAGCCCAAAGTGGCCTACTTCAGCGGGAATGCTTTAACAATATATGTCGACTTAGTGTGTCGCACAGTTTGGCGTCATCCTGAATGTTTGAAGTGCCTGTAGTATTGACAAGGGTAACTTTCAGTACGGACACAGCAAAGAATAACATAGTGATGGGCAAATGAAGAAATTACTTAAAGCTCTGGATCGCAAATAGTCTATAAAACACTGTGTATTGATCCACTAGGTTTTACCAGCACAAAGATTTCCACCTGGTTGGCTTGCAGGGGTCTGCTTTAGATGTCTCGGTTGTCGCAACATAGCCAAACTTAATAATATCATTTTAATGGGGAATCTGAATACCAAACCAACTTGTGACTCGAGACATAAGTAAACTACCCTTCTCACTTCATGTGGGACGAGACGGGCAAAGAGGTTTAGAAGTATCCAGCACAGATCTAACCAAGAGAAACGTGGGGTGTTGGGCTATCTGCCATCTACACTGCCATTCCCGAGACGCCAGCTAAGCGTGGGGATTATGGCAAACATTCTCCCACCCCTTAATTGGGGGCATTTCTTGAACGGTGGTAGTGTTCTGGCTAGACAAAAATGCAATTTGACAACCCGTTAAGTAAATATTATAATACAATAAGTATTTCCCACAACATTTCTACTATTTTAAACACACTTCTAGTTCAGAACCTAATAACTTTTATCGTCAACTGTTCCAGAGCGAAGTTCGCGTTGGGTTTCCGTCCGACGGAGGAGCGCGAGGAGCCCTCGCCCCCCGCTCCACCGTCTCCGCACTCCCCTCCTCCACCGGAGGAGGCAGAACGCATCATCTCCACTCTACTCCCTAAGTAAGTATTTTATAATCATCATAGCATAACAATGGGCTATATAAAGTCATCTCTTACACAATCTGTCAAAAATTAGAAAAGTATCTGTCAATAGGATCCCTGAAGGTTGCCTGCGACATGTCTGTATGGAATTCATTTATGCTGGTCACTATCGCAAAGGCAATACAGAAGTGAAGCTCATGCCCGGAATCCGAACCGTGCACCTGCTGCGCGGCAGTCCATAGCCATTGCCACTGCGCTATCGCCTTATTAAAAACTATTTGGAGTTTAATATATTTTTACAACATTAACAGGAGTCCTGTAAAAGAAATACAAGATTACCCAAATAACTGTTATTCTCTACACTAAATTGTCGATAAAACCTCGTTTAGCTCTGACTTTTCGATAGGGTTTCACTGGACTCTCCACGCGAACTGTTACTTATAGTTTTCAGTAAAAGATTTTCATATAATTTGCGTATAGATGTTTGTTATGCAGTAAGTATGTAGGTACCTGGACATAAAATTGTTGTTTTTTTATTTATAAAATACAATATCTGCACAAGATTTTTTCTTATGAAAGTTTTCGTTGAGGGTAGGTAGGTAAACAACAAGAAAACAACAGGTTATTTCCACTTACCAAAGTATAATTTAAATATGATGTCTGTTTCTCTAACGGAATATGTCTACTGTTTATATTTTATGTCTACAATTACGTTTATTTTCCGTTATTTAGATAAATATCAAGTTACCGCAATATTCGGAAATGTCCGGCTATAAAACCCCCATATTGAAGCTACATATCCCGACTGACTTGTAGTCTCCGTATTGAAAACACGAAGAAGGCATATTTTGGGTATGTCCACTCAATAATGCTGTTCGACATTGAATTCTGGGGGGGAACTCAGCCGACTGGGAAAAATATTAAGCGCGCCGTCCGAATCATGTCTGGCATTGAGTGGGATCACCCCGAAAAAGAAACTGTTCATTAATTTAAAATACTCTCCCTACCTTGCCAGTTCTTACTGCAAACAGTGATGCGTTAGAAAAAATCAGGAACAGTTCTCAACGGGTGCTGATCTCCATGACTATCAAAGGAGACGGTGGCACTGGCTCAAGCTAAAGCGCTCAAAAGATTTGGGAAAATGAATAGATTCAGGCGTTACTTTGCGGAAATCCATTTTTAATAATAACAAATACTTTTAAAATATTTTAAGAAAACATCAAATTATTATTTTAATAAATCATTCTCGATCGTGCGCTCGAAGAGTCAAGACCTCCTGAGGATGCTTCGTGTAGAAGCGAAACGCGTCGAAAATTCTTCCGGTTTGGCTGCGTGGCGTTTGTGACGTCACGTCGGCTTAGCAGGAAAATTAAGCGGAATTGTCACTAGATATATTTTTATATTTTTTAAGTGTTTTATTAAAATATTAATTTGATGTTTTCTTAAAATATTTTAAAAGTATTTGTTAATAATAGATTTGGGAAGTTTGTTATATAGGTTTACACCCACAAAGTCTAACATTTTGTGTTAACTTTTTGAGTTGGCAACTCAAAAAGTTAACACAAAATGTTAGACTTTGTGGGTGTAAACCTATATAACAAACTTCCCAAGAACATTAAAGACGCTCGTGCTGTAAACGCATTTATCACAAAACTTAAAACGCTGCTGCTCGCCAAGACTTACTATTCAGTGAAAGAATTTCTCAAAGACCAATCGATTATTGATCCGTAAAGGTTATGTAATTTGACATTTTAAAATTGTATTAATATTACTTTCACAGTATAATATGAAATTACCTGTTAGATACCTTATTCATAAATAATTATAATTCTATTCTAAAGTATATATAACAAAATGTTGATATAATGTTTCAGAGTATCTCCGGCCAATTCAGCAAAACGAACGACTTCCGTGGAGCAACGTGAGGCTGAGGAGAGATTAGACTCAATCATCAGCGTAAATGGCATCACCACCGCTACACAAACCACTTTTGTAAGTAACGACACGAGACATGTCGTCATTGAAGTGCTTGGAGACTGTTTAGTAAATTCCTGTCTGGCTTCTATGTCTATATGAATTGATTCAATGGTATAGCGACTTTTGCCCCGATCAAAGAGAGATCTTGTTGGCAAGTTGGCGGCTTGACCATTAAAGTATGTTTTCTCCTCACAAGTTCAGAGAGATTTTGTTTGTCATTTGAAATCTGTGTACAAAACTGCTTCTTCCCGCTAACGTGGACAAGGTTTTTTAAAATTCGAACCTTTATAAGTTTATAATGCTTTAGTTCGCAACGCGGTCCGTATGGCCTACCGTTTTTTGACACTGGGGCAATTCGTGCCGCGGTATAAAGTGCCCATGTAATTAAAATTGAATGGAGAACTTCGGACCATTAACCTTTAATATTATCAAGTAATTTTTTTATTATACTTGATAGGTTAGCCTTTAACCACTATCTCACCTGATGGTAAGTAATGATGTTGTCGAAGATATTGTTCAGGCTAACCTAGAATTACTGGCTCCCAAGGACAACTGCCGTAAAACACCGTTAGGTGCTTGGCGACAGACTTTCTACTTGAGGGTGGTAGCTAGCCAGGCGGGCATTCGCAAAATACCCTACGACCATGCTGTAACGACTGCCATCCTAAGACGACAACCGGGACCGACGGCTTAACGTGCCCTCCGAAGCACGGAAATGCTCAGTAGTACCTAATGTCGCTAGCGATCACCCATCCAGGTCATGGCCGTGGCGGACGTTGCTTAACATTCCTGATCGGTTAATAACAGCTAAGTAACCTTAGCAGCGAGCGCTTCGATAATTTTACTTTTTGAATAAGCTCAAATTCACTATATTATTGAAGCTGTTTCTATTGCACCTAGCATTTTCCTCGCTGTAGCTAGTGAAGTGAAAAATGTGTGTTTTGCTCTGCAGCAAAGTTATTTTGCGTCTGGTATCTTCGAAACCCTCGCTACACTCTGGATTTCCTCGTGAAGCAATTCCATTTGTGACTAATGTGCTATTAAAAACCTTAATAAATATTGAAGTATTACACAACTTTAAACGGTTTAAATCGCGTATATTTATCATTATTTTTATCCAGACGTTTCAAACACTTTGCAGTGATTGTGCTCACGGGGTGGCTGAACGTAAGACAACATTATTGAAGAATTGTTATTATTATACAAATATGAAATCTCTATTGCAATAGACTTAGATTGACGGACAAGATATTCTTACCCAGACATCACGTTAGATTAATATCACATACGCTCACCTTTCCCATTGTTTGTATAAGTAATTTCAATGTTGAATTGTTCGCTTCCAGCCAAAAACAAAACACCAACGTCCATACGGATGGGAGAAGGGTGACGGTACAGGATTCCAGCTGCAGCAACCACCGGTGCCCCCGTACCGGTTCGCGTCCCTGCAGCACAGCGCTCGGCCGCCGCACCCGCCGCCTGATGCGCCTGCCTGGCTCCCACCCCGGCACAACGCACTACCAAACACCCTCAGCAAATCTCCAAGCCTCGAGAACCCTCCCGTCTTCCCCTTCATGGGCTTCTCCAGCGAATTCAATGACAAACCCTACAATGAACACCCCGTCACAATCTACCCCGGACCAAAGTACAGCAGACAGTCGCACTCGCCGACATACAACGCTCCAAAAGTATCACCATCCAATACTAAAAGCTCTGAAAGGAAGAACGCCAAACGCGACTCTAGATCTGACGGAGAAATGTTATCGCCTAAAGGCAAACTACCACCGCGGACTCTCGCCGGTTCTATGGAAAGACATAGAGAAGTGTGTAGAGGATCGTCGGAGGATGTGACGGGGAGCTCGAAGAGGAGAAGTTCGAGTAAAAGCAACGAGGACGAGCACTTTTCGGATGATTCGCTTGAGGAGTCATTCCCGCCGCCACCGCCCGCAGTTACCACGCCTTCGAAACGCAATTCCATCGCATGGGAAGTGTCACTCGATGGTGATGATCCTCTACTCACTCCAGGAAGCACAAAGGTATTATTCTCCCTTATTTCTAACGACACAATATCAAATCATATTTACATGCATTTTTTATTTCAGTTTTTTTTTTATTGTTTATACTTACTAGTAGCATAAAAAGTGGGAAAAGCGTCGATGATATTGGTCATCTCAATCAAGCTTAGAAACTTACGAGACAAATGTTCGCTGCTAAAAAAATTGCGTTTTTCCATCGAAGAATCGATCGTGTCAAACATCACATCTGTGAAGAAACAATATTACCAACTTTTGCTCTGCGGAGAGCCAGTTTTACAGAAACCTTTGTCACCAACAAATGCTGCCAAGACAAAAGTTGTCAGCTTTTGTTTAGTAGAGACCCGGCATTAAGCGGACGCGCATACGCACCCAATCCACGAACGCTACGTTTTTTGTGTCCGCAGACCTAAACTTTGTGTTATTTTTCTCTAATTTACACTTATCACTCCGAAGCCATTAATTTCCGCTCTCTGAAATATTACGGGGAGTCTTTCTAGGCCCAGAACTTCCAAAAACAATTTGAAGCTGAAACTCGTTGTCATAAAGTCGAGCTATTCGAGAAGATCCAACATGTTATATTATATAGTTATGGAGTTCATATGAACACTTTCCTTGAGCATCACCATACCAGCTCCGGAGTATATAATATTTTTTCTGAAGTTATATAAATCAAAGTCTCTTGTTAAGGTCAATTACAAATGTTGATATTGATATATTCTACATTCTACTGCCAAGTTCAGCAAAAAGCTAGTGCGCGAACTACGGGAAAACCCTCGGGATCATTCTTTTTAAACATCCTTTAACAATGTGTTACAAGTATACAATAAAATTACAATATTTGTTTAAATTTCGTAGGTGACAGGCTTGTCAAAGGCGGAATGGTTCAAGTATTTTACCATAGATTTTGCAGTATGATAAGCTTTGGTAATCAAAATATTTTTCTTGTGCAACTTCAATTGTCTTTCTGTGGGCATTGTAGTCATTGTCTTAAAGAATTTTTCAATAAAATCGCACACACTTCCCTCAGATACACTATTTATTTGTCTCTACTAATCTAAAACTAGACACCGCTACATGTATGCTTGTTGTCTACGCTAGTTTATTTCCGCGTATTTGCTCAGCGTTATGTCATATTGTATATTGTTGTAGAGAGAAGAAGATATATAGACCATATTTACCTTACAAAACCACACTCTACCTACTTACCTATATGAAATGGATCTTGGCGAATCAATGAGGGTTTAAATAATATATACAAGTTTATAGAAAGTTCACAGAGTCTATAATTATATATTTAAAACATTGAAAGTTCGTAAAAACTTAGATTTAAATTACACAGCCACAACCACGTCTAACACTATAGATATAAAGATAAGATGGAGACTACATAATTTGTGATTGTATAAAAGACAAATATTCTTGGGAAATCAATAACCTGTCACATAAATATGTTAATAAATATTTATTTATAGATTATAGGCTAACCTCTGACCACTATCTCACCTGATTGTAAGTGATGATGTTTACGCTAACCTAGATTTAATGGCTCTCAAGGACAGCTGCCGGAACACACCGTTAGGTGCTTAGCTACAGATTTTTTACTTGAGGGTGGTGGCTGACCTGGCGGGCATTCGCAAAATGCCCTACTACCATGCATCATTAATAATGTAATGTCATTATAACAAATTATTGAAAGCCGCTTTAGAAAAGAATGAAAAACCTTTTAATGTTTAATTTTGTAACTGACCTTCCTAAAACCGTGGTAGATGCCAACATTAGATAAATTATAATTAAATCTGAAAACAGTACTTTGATTATAGTAATTAAACAACTTAAACGGTTTAAAGTTGTTTAATTACTATGTGTAATAATCGCGAAAACCTAAGACAACAGTACTTTGATTAATTTGAAGTTAAGGTATATTGTGTGCCAGCGTGGCAGATCGCTCTAATTTTCAAGGCATTTTGGAAGATAAATGACAGGTGAGCAGGAGTGGACTAATTTACTCATACTTACTTTATCTTTAACAATTTCAGGTTATTGGTAGGAGAAGGAGAAAGTCAGGTGACCAGTCACATTCAAGTACAAGTTCCATACCGCAGCGAATCGAAGATGATTGGGGCGAAGAGTACTGGCCTCCACCACCACCGATAGCACAATGCGAGCCTCTCGCTTCTCCCACCTCCGATGTCGAACCAGATCAGCGACGTGCACAAGATCTCGCGTGTGGTACCTATGTCATACGAAAAGGCAAAAATCGCAAACAGTTACCAGGTTTAAATAAAAACACACCTAATAAACAACCTGTCACACAAACACCTACAAGCAATTTGATCCACAGTCATAGCTTAAACAGAAGTATAGACACAGACAAATCAATAGACGGTTCAAGCATATCAATAAGTGGTTCCGGGTCCGTTGGATCGTACAACTCGAGGCCAAGTTCGGACCTCAGCTTGCCACAGTCACGATACAGCGTCGACCTCAACTCGAGACTGAGTCGCGAGCTCAACACGCCAAACTCCAGATATAGTATCGATCTCTGCACACCCAACTCTAGACTCAGTAAGGAAATGACTTCACCTAAATCTCGACTGAGTCTAGATCTCAATAACGGTCAAGATCGATACATAAGTCCAGAATACTTCGGTCACAGCCCCAAAAGTAGAATACTACCTAGCGATAAGAGTCATAATTCTTCCAAAGGTAGTATGATACAGAACAAGCTATCACCACAAAATAGATTCTCGGATTTCAAGAAGTATTCTTCTACATTCGATAATATACAGTCGTTAATTAAAGAAGGTAAAGTGGAAGAGACGCCTCCGACAGAGTGCAACGAGACGGTGAACGAACTAGCCACAGTGCCTCCGAACATGGTGCGAGTGGTGTCACTGCCTCACCTGGGCGACAGTGAGAGCACCAGCGCAAGCCGACAGGCGCTCATCACCACCGTCGAGGAAGAGGAAGACCAAGAAAGCGGCGAGCCTGGTTCTAGCGGCGATACCTCACCGCTACGTAAAATAGAAAACAACATCACCGCTATACTCAATCAAGGTCGGGACCAAAAACATTTTACCCCATATTTACCTAAAGACTGGAATATTCATAAGGATGAGTACTGTGATGAAATATCTAATGATATATTAGAAAACAATTTCCGTTATAGTTCTAGAGAAAGACAAAAGAGACACGATATACAGAAGTCTTCGAGTCACAATGAAATTCAGAATCAGAGATCTATAGACCGCCGCGATAGGTCGAGGAGGTCGAACAGTATGCATAAGTCGACGAGTGCAAAGGACGTGCCGGCGGGACTGATGCGACAGCCGTCTTCGTCAGACTCTGCGGTGTCGAGTGGAGGAGACTTCCCTCTTAACGTCCAGATAGTGGAGCATTCGTTCCGACATCCGCCGTTGCCGCCATCGCCAGTGCACGATCTAGGCCCGTTACCACAAACACCAGAATCACCCACATTCCCTCCTCTTCCGCCGTCACCGGTGCAGGAAGTAGAGGATGAATACACGGAAATAATGCAGCCCACTGACAAACGACACGCAAAAAAGGCTGACACTTTACCTACACCAACTATGGAGTCTAAACGAAGGTAAGACCGATACATCATCAATAGAAAATAAATTGTTTGTGAGTTGCGATATATTCAAATGCATTCTTATTTCATTAGGCCATCAGAACCCCCCGCAGTACCTCCACACCGCGACACCACGAACAGCCTTAAAACGAGATCCATGGAAACAAGCTACAACAAAAATAGACGAAGTAGTAATTTCAAAAGTGGTTCTACAGACAGAAGAACTTTACCTACAGGTATGCATGACTATGTTGAGTTTTTTTAATACTTTAGTTACTATCACAACAAACGTCCGTTTTCGTCACGAATTTACATAAAATGTATTTAAATCACAGTATATATTTCTAAATATGATTACAAGCACTATCGCGTGCTAAGCGTAAATTAGATACCTATACAAATTTTTAGACCACTAAATTTCACACCTCGAGCGGCAAACCCGCGTTAAATTAAGGTATAGTAGAGAAATGTTTTGCTCATAAAAATTGGTAATGCAGTATTTATTAGCATATTCATTTTGAAATCGACGGCCTGTAACCCTTGACACATGATCTAGCACGTAACTCGCCAGTCTTCTTAGCATAGCAAATGTACCGCGCAATACCCCATTCGCATGGTTTGACTTGAAATTACTACACATATCGGTCTGCTACTACAGATATGGGTGCAAGTGGTGCCCGTCGTCGAACGCTGCAGCGGCAGAACCGCGAGGCGTCCGGCGGCCGAGGTCCGCTGCAAACATCGGCGAGCCTGCCCGAGACGCCGGTGTTCGCGCGGGGCTGCGACGTGCCACGGACTCCACCCAGGAACTCCACAGGGCCTCCGAGGAACAACACCATGAACTCCATACAATCTATAGGTGAGATATCAGGGCAAATGGTGCTCGTCGTCGACTGCTTTAGTTTTATTTTTTTCCTGCTGCAAGATTTCTTTGACCATTTTTTTGCTTTTCGTTTAGGATTTGGACATCCAAGTTGAAAGTAATGACGGATACTGTTGCACGTTGACAAGGGAAATGATTTATTGTGTTTTTGGCTAATAACGCATTATCCATGCACTCCTGACTGAATTCACATATTAAATTTAAAAGGAAGCTATTAACAAGTAAAGCAAAATTTCTGCCGTTTTCTTTTAACAAGTTTTATTAATGTTGTCTTAGATTTTCGCGATTATCATACATAGTAATTAAACAACTTTAAACGGTTTAAATCGTTACCAGTCACCCCGTGACCACGATCACTGCAAAGTGTTTGAAACGTCGGGATAAAAATAATGATAAATATACGCGACTTAAACCGTTTAAAGTTGTTTAATTACTAAGTTTTATTAAGTTACTTCCTCTCGCTTCTTCGCGATCAATATTATACTGAGATTATTTCCTATGAGACAGTATAATTAGTTTTTTACAAAAGACTATGCAAGCATTTGTCAGCAGTCTTACCTTATGGAAACTTGCTGAGTATACTTGCTTAGAATACTCTGAACTCCTAAATTTTATCTATCGAGAAAGAGAGACACAGGTATATTCTATACTTCAGCCGTACGTGGTATGAATAAAAGCAATTTATGCATATTTAGGACATCGAGAGGGTCTTGTAGACCGATGAAAGGAAGAATACGGGGAAATATGGTTGTGTAGATTGATCAAACATTTAAGTGAATTCTGTAAAATATCGATAAACTGAAAACGGTCTAGCCTCCATCAAGGCATCGTCAAGTAATTTCGAGCTGGTATTTAACCGAGCCATCGTAGTGATGGCTGCAGCTTTCCATATGAGACCGGAAATACCACTGCCCTTTACAAAGGATGAAATGTGAAACAGTCACATTTCGAAGAGCAGGAGTGAGATGAAAAAGATTCTGCTTCGCACTGAAAAGACAAACCCGCCTAGGTCTTCGAAGGATTGAACTTGAATATATTGTATTCACCCCATTAGGAGACTGCCTGTACGGCTAAGTTAATTCCCTCGACCATAGCTATCTATCTAGCACATGCAGCAGATATATATCTCTCTGCCACTGTACTGTCACCTACATACCCAATTATTCCTTTTACCTTATGCTGAGAGGGAGAAACCTGACCAATGGGATACCCCGGCATTAAGTGACATTTGGTGGGACAAATACCCATCAAGGACAACTCGTAACGATCTTTCCCTCAGAAGTTTTAAATCCAAGCGCACAACTTAGCGGGTAAGCCGTAAAAAGGAAAGCTAGACTATCGTGCCAGACACACGGTCAAAGATCTTTGATATATCAAGAGAGACTGCAAACGCTTCTCCATATTTAACAATGACGTCGCTCTAGATGTGAGGACGAGACGCTGTGACGTAAGCAAGCTCCTCAGGAGACCGGTTTCGGCTAAACCCATACTGTCGGTTGCTGAGGATATAATCTGCTGCCAGGCACGCCAGGAGCCTCAATACACGTTTCATAATTTAACAATGTTTTGAATAGAGAATTTGATATGTTTCGTTAATTAGCAGTGTCTACACTACTGCCCTTTTTGGCCGCCGGCTGCACGTTTGGAATCTTTCAAGATTTTGGCACGTTTCCAGTTTCTAGAAAAAGGAGGAAAAGACGTGGCAATACACGAATCAATTCAGATTTAAGGACTGTGGCGGAGATCCCATCTCGACCATTGGCTTTGTTCACGGTCATATTCCGAAGCATGCTACGCACTTCAGTCTGGCGGATGAAAAATTCCGACACACATAGATGCTTTGCGTCTTGGTATTTCGCCAGCTATATAAAAACATGAAGATTCAGCAAAAAAAGTTGTTGGCCAGTTCGCTTTCACTTTAGCAATGTAAGCCATAGATTCGCCCTGTTTTAATAGTGTTGGAAAACTAGGGTGACTAAAGTTAGATAAGTTTGCCCAGAGATTAGAATTATTTTCTACCCATAGCCTACTTCCCTGAATTTTATTCATATTCTGTGTGGGCGATAAGTCCTGTCTGTACTACACATTATTTACATTACTAAGTAGATATAGTACCGATGTATAACTTTTCTCTATGGTATAGTGGCTGAAAAATTTCGCTACTTACTACTAGATGTCGTCAGCTTGTGGAACTCATTATACCACTGTATATGCAGATTGTATAACATATAACTACCAACTTTACGTATTTATTCTTTTATTAGATATAATCGTATTTTTTTGACGACAAAAGACTAGTTATTTTTAGATGATATCAATATTTTAAAAGTGCGCCATCTCTCGCCGAGTGACTATACTATTTGCACAAAAGGAGGGCGATATTCATCGCGGTTGAGGACGGATAATTATCAAGCTTTTGCTACTCACCGTCAGATGATTTTAGGAATAAGGTGGGCCAGGCCAGCTATGCACCTTCCCTCACTTCGCAAACTGGCAACACGTATCGTCAAGGGATAATTTGTGATCGTCACCTCTCCTCCGTCATTCCTCCATGGCCCAATTGCATTAGGGATGGTCTCGAATCAATGGGATCAATCTTATTATGCAGTTTGGTCTTGATACTATTCACTTCCATACTAAATAATACATGGGGTTTCGCAATATAAAGGTGATGACCTGGGCTGACATAGGAGTGCATACCTCGAATGTTAGAAAGGCTTAGGTATGAGTGTCATGAAGATTTCATGTGCCTGTAATTTCACCAACATCTTTATGTCTCAGAGTGATGTTCATTTCGCCATTTGTGGCGCACTGCATCTGTTATAAGCAGAGGTTACTACTTAACACCAGGTGTGCCTTGTGCTTGTAATGTTATATCTTAATAGCATAAAAATAAATTAAAGTCAGATAAGTGTCAGATTTCGGAGTGAAACTATTTTCACACTAAACATTCCAAAAAAGAAATGACATTTTAAAATGAATAGATTATGGCGGTTATTTGCGGAAATCCATATTTAATAATAACAAATATTTTTAAATATTTTAAGAAAACACCAAATCAATAATTTTATAAAACAATTTTAAAATATTATTTTTAAGTTTTATTTCTCGATCGTGCGCTCGTAGAGTCAAGACCTCCTGAGGATGCTTCGTATAGAAGCGAAATGCGTCGAAAATTCTTCCGGTTTGGCTGCGTGGCGTTTTTGACGCCACGTCGGCTTAATAGGAAAATTAGGCGGAATTGTCACTAGATATATTATTTAAGTGTTTTATTAAAATATTGATTTAGCGTTTTCTTAAAATATTTGTTATTATGGCATTTTATGTTTTTCTTTCAATTGTTCTTATATTCAGCATTAAGCATGAAGATGGTATATGTATGGATAAAGTAAGTAAAATCGTAAAATAAGAAAAATCGGTAAAGTAAGTAAATTATACTATTAAAATGAGTATCTTAGTGGTGGGCATGATTTCACTGATGTAGGGAGGTCAGCGTGCGTTGGAGCTTGCCTTGCCATGATAAACCGGTAAAGGAATTAGGGGATTTGGGCTTGTTCAAACTGCAGTGCTTGAGGCTTGGCCGCGGCTTCATCTCAACGGAAGCAGTGATGGCTCAGTGGCATTGGCTATGGATTGCCGCGCAGCACGTCCATGGTTCGAATCCAGCCATGGGCTTGAGCTTCACCGCATGGTGGAAGGGCATTTTGCGAATGGCTAGCGACCACCCTCAAGTAGAACTTCTGTCGCCAAGCACCTAACGGTGTGTTCCGGCAGAAGTCCTTGAGAGCCACTGAAATTACAGGCACATGAGACTTAATAACTATGTTTCATGGTGACCGCAGTGCAATTCGTGACTTGAGACGAAATGCATTTGTTATAGGCAGAGGTTAGTCCGCTTAACATCAGGTGGGCTTCGAGCTTGTTCAGTCAAAATAATATAAAAAAAACGGAACCTGAGTGTTTGAAACATCATAATACCGACTTGCATAAATTATTAAAGAATAATGATAGTTTAGCCTGAGTGTTAGAAACGTCATAGCAACGATTTCCAAAATTCCATCACCAGAAGATTTTTTTGTGGTTGCGGTTTTCGTAGTTCCATCTCCGCGCACCTCCATAGCCTCTGTTAATTTTTCGTTTCCATTAATTTATCGATTTTAGGCCACATTTGAGATCATTAAATATTAACTCATATATAAGTATATATTAGTATTGTATATATAAGTAATATTAAATTAAATATTTTGTTTGTTATCAGGCAGCAGTGCAACTTTGGGCGGGTACGGGCGAGGGTCAGTGATGGGCGCCACTGGAGTCTGTACCGGCGCCGACTTGCTGAGGTTGGGCGGCCCGCCCAGGGGGTGGTACCCGCGGCAACGGCACCGGTTTGTACCTTGAGTTTTTTTTTCCGTAAGATATTCGACTATTTGTAGGATACCAGTCGTAGTATACTAATTCTGTGCTGTTCAATATTATTGCGAAGATTTGTGAGGTTTAGATTAGTTTTTAACCAGTTATGGTGTTATTTTGAGTATATATATTGGTCTACTTCTGTACGTATGAGGAACTTACGACCAGCATCGCGACATTGGTCTGTGTAAAGCGCAACTTCGGCATACCATAAAAGTCGTCACAGACAAATTCTAACATTTATCCTTATTAAAAATATTGTATTATGCCGTCAGCGGCTACACTCCGCTTTTACTAGCATTCTTCTCATTTTCGAAGTTGACACGCTGAGCTCGCTAACTTCCGTTTAACGAATCCAGTGGCATTGTTTCCGAAATTTGTTTTATACAGAACAAAAGGTGCAGAGATATAGGTAATATAAAAACAAATTTGTTTGACAAAGAACAAAAGTTATAGAATTAAAACAAACTGAAATTACTTTAGTATTAAATACTCCACGTCTAAACCATAAATAAAATATACCGCTTAAGTGCACAAGATGAATTTTCCTTATTTATTTTATCCTTATAACTCCATAAATAATAATATATACTCATGAAGTAACAAATAGCAGTGCTTTATTTGTGCAAACAACATTCCTTATCCCGTTACTGCCAAAACAAATTTATACATTAGTTTATTAATAAATAAACATACCTTAAACTTACAAATACATTCAAGCGTATATATTCTACGTTTTGAAGTGTGAAACTACTACTGAACGCTTCCTTGCTTCGGAGGGCACGTTAAGCCGTCGGTCCCGGTTGTCGTCTTAGGATGGCAGTCGTTATAGGGTATGTTCCATTAGTCGCTAAGAACGTTAATTTCGATAATTTTGATCACATTCTGCGTCTGTGGTTGTGATCACTGTGATCGTTTGTAACTGTCATCCCCTGTTCCATTTAGGATAAGAACGCTAAGAATGCCACTAAAATTTGCCACTTCTGTCACTTTTGACATTAGATGTAGGGAATTCAAACTGTTCCAGTAGCCTCATAGCGTTTATGGCGAAAATAACGCCAAGACCCATGTGGAACAACTTTTTGATAGTGTGATCGTTTTTAGCGAATCTAACTTCAAATGGTATGCACCCATAGTATGGTGGTAGGGCGTCTTCCGGTTGCCAACCTGTCAAACTACAACCCTCAAGAAGAAAATCTGTCGCCAAGCACTTAACTTTGTTATGGCAGCTGTCCTTGAGAGCCAGTAATTCTAGATTACCCAGAACAACATCTTCGACCATATCATCACTAACCATCAGGCGAAGGCATAAAAAAAAACAAGGCATGTAAAGGTAATCCTAGTTTTTACCATATGAGTCCTAAAATTGTAAGGTCTGATTATGTTTATCTAATCTAGGTTTCACTAGACTTGTGAGAAATTGTTTTATATACTCAAAATCACAAAGTTATTATTTGGTAAAGTAGGTAGGTTAATGATATAGTTTTAACAATTTAGAAATCGTTTCACAAAAAACAAAGTAGGTATTGCACAAAAAAAAATCCTGTTAAAAACAAAAGAACGATCGTGCTACAAAGAGTTTTTAAGTAAAACAAGGTATACGTAATAATTAAATTGTCTGAAACGTACTACACCTGATAATTCTCTTTTATAAAAACGCACGCTTATCAAAATCTGAATTTTAAAGGCGCGCCATTTATTAATTCTCGTGAAATCTCTAACAACTTTCTTTATCTCTTACGTTTTGTTTTTTTTTTTTTTTATGCCTGGTAGGTTAGCCTTTGACCACTATCTCACCTGATGGTAAGTGATGATGTGGTCGAAGATGTTGTTCAGGCTAACCTAGAAGTACTGGCTCTCAAGGACAGCTGCCGGAACACACCATAAGGTGCTTGGCGACAGATTTTCTACTTGAGGGTGGTAGCTAGCCAGGCGGGCATTCGCAAAATGCCCTACCACCATGCTATAACGACTGCCATCCTAAGATAACAACCGGGACCGACGGCTTAACGTGCCCTCCGAAGCACGGAAACGCTCAGTAGTAATGTCACTAGCGGTCACCCATCCAACTCAAGACCGCGCGCGACGTTGCTTAACTTTGCTGATCGGTTGAGAACAGCTAAGTAAACTTCGCTACGAGCGCTTCAAAATATTATATATTATATTACGTATAATAATATCAATTAAAATCACGCCAGATTAACCGGCACTTAACACCCCCACTGTCTTAATTCAGCTACAGCCGCTGTAACCTTTAACTATAACATTCGCTTGGCAGGCCCGCCTCTATCGAGCACCTGGACAGACTAACCGCATCGGCCAAGGCGGCAGACCACCCAGTGGCCTGGGAAGGCACTGCCAGCCGCAAGCCCCTCACGCTGCCGCCGAACCTGACCCCTAAGTTCTTCCAGAAGTCGCCCAGAGAGGCGCTCCGCAGGGTTACCAGCTTACTAATACGGAAGGGTGAGTAATCTTAATACTGACACATTAATCTGTTATTCGCGCAGTTTAAAAGGCTATCAGATGCTAAAGTGTCAAGAAGGTTATCGGATGTGGGATGAATCATATTATTAATGACTTCCAAAACATGCTTATTGATATGTAGGTAGGTATCTAATGTGATTTGTGTACCTACTTTTGTAGTATCGAAATAAAACTAATTGTAATAAAAGAAAATGGTATAAATTTATAATTAAAATAATGTAATTAATACGCTGATAAATTACAAATGCGGTATAATAACGAATATTTATTTTTATGATTTCGGACTTTCATTTCTTCAAAATATGTAGAAGATTCTCAATTCGCTTGTGTTTTTTCATAATAATCGCTCCGTCATTTTTGAACCGATTATGAAAGTATTTTTTATTTGAAAGATAATATTTTCAGATTTGTACCATAGAAATTTCATCAAAATCGGTTCAGTACCTACTTGAGTTTTAAAGATAAAATGTGTGGAAAGAATATCGAAATAAATTAAACGAAATGCTGTTTTATACATTTTCAGTTGTGGAAGTCGCTTTTTTTATTATTAAATATTTTAGAGATAAACTACGAATTTATCTTTTTATAAACTTGAGGCATTTGACAGAACGTTTTATTGGTAAAGTCGATTTTAAAATTTAGATAGGTTCTAGGTTTGATCCGCCAATACATATCCCGAGCCAGATATTTGTGTATTAGGTTTTTCAGACCTGATATTATGTTTTTTTTAATATAAGTACCCACCGACCTCTCAAATCAAAGGCTTAATGATGATGTATGATATGACTCAAAATACAAACGGTGTGAAACCTTCTAATAAACTTTATTACGACCAGATTATTACATAGAATAAAGACTAAATCAGTTAACATGACATCATTGTCTCGTCAATCGATCATAAGATGTGTATTGTTTGTTATAGTTTATCATATCATTCTGGTACATACGCGCCACATATCGGCGGGCTAAAAAAACCGACCAAGTGCGAGTAGGACTCGCGCACGAAGGGTTCCGTACCATTATCTTTAACCTAATCTTGTTACTTAAATCTATATATTCTGTAAACATTTCAACCTGTGGTCTTTTCAATAATGAGAAAGTCACGTTTATTGTAGGTAAAAAAAACTATTTAATTAATTTTTATTTACCTAAATTTTATTTTTAAAGTTAATATACCACTAAATATTCAGTGAATATTTCAAGTTTCTACCTGTTTTCATTATTATTATTTTTAGTAAATAAACGGCGAAAACCTCTTTTATTGTATGGGAGCCCCCTTAATTATTCATTTTAATTTAATTAATTATATTTAAAGAGAACATAAATCTTAATATTCTGTGAATAGTTAAAGCGTCTACATGTCACCGTTATTAGTATCGAGCAAGAAACGGTAAAAAAAAACAAGTTTGTTGTATGGGATAATATTTATTTTATTTGGCTTATTCCAGAAATCCCCTTAGCAAATCCCCTGCGAAGGGGATTACTGGACTTATTGTCCAGAAATCCCCTGCGCGTCGTCTTTGAGTGTTGGAAGGGGATAATTGGACAATAAGTCCAAAAATCCCCTTAACCATGTAACTGGACAAAATGGCCGGCCATCACCTTAAGTAATTATTTGCATTAATATTAAATAAAAACAATTGATTAGGTAATCAGTCTTTATTTTTTATTTATATGAATCCAAACCAACAGTTCACTAGCATATATTTTGCACCTCTATAAAATCTCTCATATATTTACAATAGTAAATATATGAGAGATTGAACAAATGTTGAAATATCACATTTTACAGTAATTCTTATACAAAGAAGGTAATAATCACAGATTATTTGTACAATATTGCTTTTATTGCTTATATAATATATAATCTATATTAGTAACGTCTAAAATACTGTAGTATACAAGTTGTATTATTGAACAATCACAATAATTATTATGTATTTATACTTAAAAAACACTAAAGTCTAAAAAAAAAGTATCTGACACAAGGTGGTATATAAACAAAATTGCAAACCTATCAATAATTAAACAAGGTATCACCAAATTAAAAAACAATATTACAGTTCTCCTACTATACCATAAAACCTGACATTATTTTCAATACAATCTTTGTAGAAATAGTATGTAATTTAGTAAAATGAAGTATTATCTCTCTTATACTCTAGTGGTATCACATAAAATCACTTCCTTACAATAATTAACACGACCGCAGACATACAACTTACTAATAATATATTCTCAAAAAATCAAACTTAACAGTAACAAGGTGCTTTAATCACAGATTATACGCACAATAATACTGATAATGCAATATAAATTCAACTAGTGCTGCATTCCTGTAGTTGATAGGGTTGATTTTAATCTAGATAAGTCAACAACATTGTAAAGTAACTGCTAAATAAACAACATAGTTGTATCGCAAAAAAACACAAACAAAGAAAACTGACACAGTACATTTAATGGAGAAGCAATAAATCAACGAAGCTTCTCTAAACAATGCCTAAGTGTTATGTTACCATTAATAAACTCCGTGTGGACTTCCTGTATAAATTGACCACGATTAATACTCTCTTGTGCTCGTTTTGATATGCCTTCCCCACGATTATGGAACTGTATGGCGCGGATATTATAAAATTATGCATCTTCTGAAAGCGCAGTGAGTAGCCTTATATATTATATTATAATTATAATTATTAGGCTGGGATTCTTATTCAATATCCGTTTCTTCATTTTGCCATGCCAAGATTCCACTAAGTTATTAGTACGATGTTCCTGGCCGAATGCACACCATACTTTGATAAAATCGTCCCTTAGCCATTGTTTTAACATGTAAAGCCTAAACGTACTTTTGTCATCGTCGGGGCTTTGAGAGGCAATATAGAACCACCCCTGGAGAATTTAGTCCTGTGGTAGCATAGGCAAGACCGCACTAAGTGACACTTGTCTTTTCGTCAATTTTTGTTTAGTCAGTCCTAATTGTTTACTTTTTCGCCATATCACATCTCTGTAATGGATATAGCAACCAGTGATTGAAATATTTTCAAATGTATTGACCATCGCGTTCATCGCTGCTTCTTCAAAATCGCATTTAAAATTTTTTGGTTTCCAATCTGGGAGTTGAGATTTAAGCATAGAAAAAAGAATTTCGTACAATACCTAGTTTAATTATTGATAGGTTTGCAATTTTGTTTATATACCACCTTTTGTCAGATACTTTTTTTTAGACTTAGTGTTTTTTAAGTATATATACATAATAATTATTGTAATTGTTCAATAATACAACTTGTATACTATAGTATTTTAGACGTTACTAATACAGATTATATATTATATAAGCAATAAAAAATATTGTACAAATAATCTGTGATTATAGACCTTCTTTGTATAAGAATTACTGTAAAATGTGATATTTCAACATTTGTTCAATCTCTCATATATTTACAAAGTATGGAGGTGCAAAATATATGCTAGTGAACTGTTGGTTTAGATTCATATAAATAAAAAATAAAGACTGATTACCTAATCAATTGTTTTTATTTAATATTAATGCAAATAATTACTTAAGGTGATGGCCGGCCTTTTTGTCCAGTTAAATGGTTAAGGGGATTTTTGGACTTATTGTCCAATTATCCCCTTCCAACACTCAAAGACGACGCGCAGGGGATTTCTGGACAAAAAGTCCAGTAATCCCCTTCGCAGGGGATTTGCTAAGGGGATTTCTGGAATAAGCCATTTTATTTTATGTGAAAATTTCAATTGTCTAGCTATCACCGTTCTTGAGATACAGCCTGGTGACAGACGGACGGACGGACGGATGGAGAGCGAAGTCTCAGCAATAGGGTCCCGTTTTTACCCTTTTGGTACGGAACCCTAAAAACGGTAAACGGTAAAACTACTTTACTAGTATGTGGAATTTTTGTTACCTCTGGAGGTATTGTACGGCGGAAATGTCGCTGAAAATTTTGTTTAAGACTTTGAATAATGTCGAGACTGAGTGCCCTTGCGCGCCTTTAATACTTATCGGATAAAGGCCGCAATCGAGCGTAAAAAAGGCTCTAAAGTGTTCGCAAAAAATTCGTCTATAGGGCAAAGCCAAATGACTAAGCTGAAGATCGACGATGGCAGAATGATCTCATCACAACCGGAGATTCTGAAAGAGATTGAGATGTTTTATGGACAGCTATACACCTCGACACGAGAACCCGTTGTCAGTTCAGCTCAAGATAAGAGAGCTAAACTGACCCGACACTATACCGAAGATATCCCGGACATCAGCCTATACGAAATTAGAATGGCTCTCAAACAGCTATAGAACAACAGGGCGCCAGGTGATGACGGAATCACGACAGAACTTCTGAGAGCGGGAGGAAAACCGGCACTCTCAGTCCTCCAGAAGTTATTTAATTCCGCCATCCTTGAAGGTAAAACGCCAGACGCATGGAGCAGACGTGTAGTGGCACTGTTCTTCAAAAAAGGTGACAAGACCTTGTTGAAGAACTACAGGCCCATTTGACTTCTGAGCCATGTTTATAAGCTGCTCTCGAGAGTCATTACGAATCGTCTTGCTCGTAGGTTTGATGACTTTGTTCAGCAGTGAACGTCTTCCGGCTGATGATGATAATCTATAAAATAAACAATAAAATTAGTACCTACTTACCTAGGTACGACGAAGGAGGCCTGGAACCTATCGCACGAATCTTTATGAACCTAGTTTAGAGTAGAATAGAATAAAGTTTATTTGTAGCAGAAAGCATAACACATTCAATATTTTACCTGACGTATTATCTGTACAATATCTAAATATATTTGCGTAAATGGTCTAATTTCCTGCCACAAATCGGTTCCAATTCAGCATAATGCTAGTTGTAAACAACTAGCGCTGATCTTCCGTTGGAACCGGCGGCGACGTCACGCACGTCACAATCTGCAGTGTACACCCACAATATCATAAACATATTACAAAAATAAATAAAAATCTAAATAAACCAACATACAAAGGCAATTAATAGAAAAATTATCAGGAAAAAAAACAATGTGTCTTAGCTATAAAATTCACAATTTCATACAGCAAAATGTTAGAAGTAAAAAAATTTGTTACTGTGATAACATTTTCGATAAATAATCAATAATGCTATGTACTGGGCCAATGAAAGATGTAACAATGTAAGAAAAATTAACAAAAATGTAAAGATTTTTTTTTAAATGTAGGTGTTACGAGTATATCGTTAAATAGCACTTGTGTCATTTATTAAGGGCTCTTCATTTTTTTGATGTTCGTAAATGAATGTCCTTAGTTTATTCCTAAACGTGTGCAAACTTTTTAGGAACCAGGAGCAATTTTTTACTTAGGGTGCGTACCATTTGAGTGAGATTCGGTAAAAACGCTAAAAACGATCACACTCCCAAAAAGTTTTCCACATGGGTCTTGGCGTGATTTTCGCCTTAAACGCTACATCTAATGTCAAAAGTGACAGAGGTGGCAAATTTTAATGGCATTCTTAGCGTTCTTATCCAAAAATGGAACGGGGATGACAGTTACAAACGATCACGTGATCACAACCATAGACGCAGAATGTGATCAAAATTATCGAAAATAACGTTCTTAGCGACTAATGGAACATACCCTTAATATGTGTTAAATTGCCTGTACCGAAATATTATTATTATTATAGATAAGTAGGTAGATGATGTAGGTACATCTCGTTATTGATAAAGCGTTATAAAAGCGTTATTAGGTACCCAGCTTCCCATACCGGAAAACGTGGTATCATCAGACAAAGCAGTTGAAATATTTAAACATACTCTGGTCAACGGTCGCCAGATGATGTCATATTCTGTTGATATCAGCGTCATAGTGACTTGAATCCGGTCAAACTTGAAAAACAATTATGCATTAATTTTGAAATTATAAATAAATTTTGAGTTTATCTAAACCATACATATATTATTATAAACAGGAAATGATTGTTTGTTTGCTTTTAGTAGGCTCTAAAACTACCTACTGGAACGATTTGAAAAATATTTTACCATTACAATTCAATTTTTGAAGTAGCGATGGCTCAGTGGCATTGGCTTTGGACTGCTGCGCAGCAGGTCCTTGGTTCGAATCTCGCCGCGGGCTTGAGCTTCACCGCATGGTGGAAGGGCATTTTGCGAATGCCCGTCTGGCTAGTGACCACCCTCAAGTAGGAATCTGTCGCCAAGCACCTAGCGGTGTGTTTTGGCAGCTGTCCTCGAGAGCCAGTAAAATTACAGGCACATGAGACTTAACAAATATATGTCTCAGGGTGACGAGCTCAGTGCAGTTTGTCATTTGTGACGAAATAAATCTGCAATTGGCGGAGGATACCGCTTAACATCAGAGGAGCCTCGGGCTTGTTCCGTTACATTAAAAAAACTACACTATCCCTGATGAAAATAGGATATTTTAATAATAGGATCAAAAAGTTAGTGATTTGTATAAAAACTTCAATAATGTAACCCAACGTGTGAAATAAATTAACAAAAAAAAAACGTGCGAAGCGCGGACGCTATAGTTGTGTTTTAAGATTGACGAATCTAGCCCGTTTGGTAGGTAGGTACTATATTTTGTTTATTTTATAATTGATAAGTTATTACTCCAATACCCATACATATCTACTATATAAGTATTATTAATTTATTGTTATTTACTTAACCAAATTATAATAGACCTACATTCATATAAATCAATACCAAAGGGTACTATTTTTAATAGTAATGTAACTATGAAGTAGGTAGATATATAGTAATAGGATACACATGTATCATCATCATTTGAAGGTATGTTAAGGTTTGTGACTTTAGAAAAAAAAATAACTCATAGAAATAAATGATAAATTATTAATATAAGTTATTAATTCTATATTATTGATAATTTATACATGTACTTTGAATACATTTACTAATTGAAGTTTATATATCATCATTATTATAATCGTTGATTCATATATAATATAAACCATAGTAAACCAGAAAAAAAAAACATTGCATTGTAGAGTCCTCGCTTCCAGTAGTTTCCTTTTCGAAGTTGGTCTGTTTTCACACATCGGCGACAGATGGCGTTACTAGTATAGAACATGGGTATTCTCCTCGAACGAAGTTCATTGCTAAGCACCTATTTTAGTGTCGATGAATCCGACGAACACCGAAACGTGCCGCAATGACTTTTTGTTATCACTCCCAGTTCCAATAACAAGCTGAATAACCTGATATCTATGCATTTATTATGAATTTATCTACATAGCTACAATAAAACGTTGTTTTTCTGAGAATAATTACCTGCCAGCTAGGTACATGTAATGAAAAAAAAAGTCAGCATGATAAATAAGTCAGACAGGACGGTGTCATTGAACGAGAATATAGAAAAATGCCGATATCATATCAACTGTCTCACACTGTCGGCCTTTTTTATTGCGGATAGGCCTTTGGGAATATCACCCGATGGTAAGAGGTGATGTGTTAACAGGCTATACCTACCTAGATTTTTTGGATCTCAAGAACAGATAAACACTGTTAGATGCTTGGCGACATCTCGCCTAGTTGAGCGTGGTGCTAGCCAGGTGAGTATTTAGTGAAGTTGAAACCTGCGATGGGATTCAAACTATGCTGTTTCCAGCAAGGCATTGCTTATTCATTGCCACAAGCCATCCCAGCTTCAGATCACATTAATATCAAATATGATTATAAACAAGTGGATCTCAGACTGTTCTGAGAGTAGATTCGGTTACGAGCGCTCTGAGGCTCGGTTTTCCTGGATCATACGATCCAGAGAAGCCGCCCCAAACTGACTTCCTATAGCTACATTTACAAGACATCTCCCTTGAACAAGCGCTGCGCGCCTTCTCCCCACAAACACTGCAATCTTCAATTAGGAATTCGCTTAGCACAAGCTTCATCGCAATTCTTTAGTAAAAGTACCAATCAGTTTACGTACAAATCAATCCACAAGGTAGGTAATCCACAATAGCTAACACCCATAAGTATGATATAATAGAACTCAACCTACTATTTCATATTCATAATCACCAACTCCAAGGTTCTTATTACAATTACCTTTAGCTATGCCTAACTCCATCGCTTAGATGTATAATTACTGCAACAGGAGAAATATTGTTAAAAAGAATACATTTTATTTGCAAGAATTAAAATATAGTTATCCGCTATGGTCAAATTGTGTACCTTAATTATACAACAGCGTCTTTAGTCTTTTTTTTTTTTATTTAATTATTATTTGACTGATAACATTTGGTTTATAGATTTCGTAGGTCCTGACATGCTGGATTTATCTTAACCCCTGAAATAAGTTTCATATAACCATTGACCTATAGGTCAATGCAGATAACATGATATAGATAACGCAGTTTGATGTTTTATATCTGTCTGTACCTATATATGCTTACCATCATAGCTAATTTGGTAGAAAATATTTTAAGACGCGTTATCATTGTGATGTGAATGACCTAAAATATTTGTTTTATAGCAGACTAAAGCAAATATTGTCTTAGGTTTTCGCGATTATTACACATAGTAATTAAACAACTTTAAACGGATTAAATCGCGTATATTTATCATTATTTTTGTCCCGACGTTTCAAACACTGCAGTGACCGTGACCAAAATGATGACATTTTTTTTTATGCCTTATAGGTTAGCCTGACCACTATCTCACCTGATGGTAAGTGATGATGTGGCTTCGACCACATCATCACTTACCATCTTGTGGTTCAGGCTAACCTAGAATTACTGGCTCTCTAGCACAGCTGCTGGAACACACTGTTAGGTGCTTGGCGACAGATTTTCTACTTGAGGGTGGTAGCTAGCCAGGCGGGCATTCGCAAAATGCCCTACCACCATGCAAATACGCAATTTAAACCGTTTGAAGTTGTTTAATTACTAAGATGAAAAAGTTCCCATTCCAGATTAAGCTTGTCGACCACATCATCAATCTAAACAAACAACTGAGTTTTAGCCGAAAACTATCCTACAAGCGATACAAATTAAAAAGGCAATTATGGGAAAATCAATATAGTTATGAGGTTACGAGTCACTGAGGAAGTATAATAACCCCACCTACTTTATGTTGTTGACCGCAGAAAATATTAATTTAATGAGGTAGTACGCGGTAATGTATTATTTTAACATTATCAAAGTACCTACCTATCCTATTATTAGTGCGAGTTGCAAGTGCGAGTCGGACTCGCGCTAGGGTTGCCAGATTAAGGTATATCAATTCCTGGACACTTCTGGGGTTAGAAAGGGAGTTGGTACTTTGACGGTAAGTTCGAATCATAATAAATCTATGGTGAATTGATAAATTAATATTAAAATAAATATAAGTTAGATGTAGTGTTTTTTTCCTATGAAATAAGAAGTGGCAATTATTGTTAAATATCTTTATTTGAGACAAAGATAATGACATCAAAATTTGGTTAAAATAGAAATAACATAAAATTTTACTTAAAAACAAAATTGTGCCACTCTTAAAGGCTAACTATTAACTACTTATGAAACTATGGATACACATTAAAAGAAAAAACTCTGTAACCTTAAATAGGCATTTTAACTAAACTTTGAATACCCAAAACTCGTGAATTCCGGGACAGTAGAGCGAAATTACTGGACACGGGACAAGACACCCTATTCCGGGACTATCCCGGATTTCCCGGACGTCTGGCAACCTTAACTCGCGCACGAAGCGTTCCATACCATTATGGAACTATCCATCCACAACATTGGACACTATTTTATAACTTTTTTTTTCGTTTTCACGTAGGTTACGGACCCCCTTCGTGTGTAACATAAATAGATCATTAGTGGAAATGTCAACTGTCTAGCTATCACGGTTTATGAGATACAGCCTGGTAACACACAAGCAGACAGATGAGTCTTAGTAATAGGGTCCCGCTTTTACCATTTGGGTACGGAACCCTAAAAAGCTTTTTTTAAATGATGAAGTTATAAGATGGCTTGTTACCGCTCTATCATATCGTAGCCCCCAATTCATCTTTTAGAACTTGACCATTTACCTTTCGGCCGCCAACTGAATTACATGCTACACGGTCTCTAGTCTCTACTACAGATTTCTACTGGAATCCGTATCGTATTAAAATCAGTAATGAGTATCTTAAAAACGTATACCTACGTCAAAACGCATAGTTAATTTATTCATAAAACGCATTATACCTATTCTATGCAAACAACGGTTTCAATGAAACTTGTGGGCACAGGATCCTGTTATTATTCAGATATATCCGACCATCTACGATGCATGTAACAATAAGGCGTTAACAATCGGTTGTGAGGTCCTAAAAAGTTTGGCTGCACAATAGTGAATAGCATACAATGGCGATTCTGTTACCTGGGCCATCAGTATGTGCATAAATAGTATGGCGACGCGAACGGCGGCGGCGACTGACGCGGACAGTTCAGTGATTCAACCCAACGACGTGGCACGTTCACCCTTCTGCATAGAGTGCATGAGTGTCACTGGCGCCGCTCATGACTCATCAGCATTCGCTAAACGCAAAGACAATACATTTATATTCTATAATTAAAACACTGATAATGCATCCATTTTAATTTACAACCTTTCATTGTAATTTATTTCCGAAGCTGTCGCCGCGTCTACTTTTGATTTGTGTCCCTCCGATTGTGAGGCATTGAACCCATGCACGATAGATAATGTCGTGTCCGATGGAACGAACTCGAAATGTTAATGCAAATAGTGTTAGTAGAGAGTAAACTGTTAACTAGAAAGATCATGATGTGGCAAAACCGGTTGCTCGTGGCCAAAGAAGGCAACGGTGCAGGCTTTGAGGCCAAGATCGCAGCGGGTATGGCGCGACGCACGGCCTGCGCCCGCGCTGCCGTGCCCTACATACAACCAGATATAACCTCACCATTATCCTCTTAACTACTCGTTTCGCTACACAAAATTGCACGTGTACTCGTTCGTATACTCATCAAACAATGATATAGAATTTCACGAGTCATTGGTTTTACGAGAAGTTCATTTGTTATTTTTTCCTTTTCCTTCTGTCTGGCCTTATTTTACTCGGATGTTATTTTGTATTGTGCGATGATAATGTCGGTACCTAATAATATAATGGTAAACCGGTGGTTTGTTTACTCAATTTGTGTTAGATATTTTAATAACTTAATTAGGTACTTAGGTGACGAACTTTTTGGTAATTAAAAAAATGTTGATGTAGACTTACCGGACGCTAAAAACACTCTCCCCATATAAACTAGAAACAAAATCAGATTCGAATGCTTACAAAGAGTTCGACATTAAAATTATTTGGAAGAGATGATAGAAAAGTCAATTGCCTTCAACTTGCGTTATTATCTGTTCGTATCGAATATTGATAACATAATCTGATACTACGTTGGTATCGCAACGATACGCGGTATAATCAACCAACTCCACATCTTAATCAAAGACCTTATCTAAGCTTTAGACCGGCCCAACCCAACCGGTACCATCGTTGAAATATTAACTGAATTGTTAGCAAAAACTGGAAAAATATAAAAACTCGAAGCAACTTTTATACCTTGTTCTTTTAAGCAAAAGAACTTTATGTAATACAGTTAGCTTGGTATATTATATTGTAAGGAGATATTTCAGACTGATACCTGTTACAATAAAACACTACCAGAGCAGATGAAATTCAAGAGACCGTTATAGCCAGGTTTATAGCATACATAGTTATAATGTTTCTGCACCGGAATTGTATTAGCTTTCTTTCTCACGGTTGCACGAAATACTAGACAGCTCTAATAAAAATGTATAGTTTTCAGTGGAATTTAGCCAACATAAATTAGCACTTTCTATTATTCTGCATTTAATTAATGTCTTGTCGTAATTTACTTGAATAAATGTGTACAATTTTAAACAAGTAAATTTCTAGTTTATTGACCTGAATATAGTTGGCAGAATTAAGATATGTGCGTATATATGCGAGTACAACAACATTTATTTCAAGTACATATATATAGTGTTCGTATGACTTTTCCTATGTGTAGGTATTGCGTTTCTCTGTATTAAATGAGTACAAGTATCGAAATTAAAATAGTATTTACGAGTAGTTTGCTTTCCCTGAATTCATGCGTAGGTTACCTACACATGATATATCGGTTTTATTCGCGAACAAATCATCATAAAATCTGATACGTACGTATTTAGGTATATCGTAAAATAATTTTAAAGAAACATCCAGACGAAAGTTTTTTTTTTTTGTAAGGAAATATTGTATTTCCAATATTATTAAATATCGGTGTCAGGTCTCGCTAGTGGTGTCCTTTGTGGAGCTTGAAGTCACACTATGAATGCAAATGACTCTACATCCGTCATAGTAACAATAATATACATTTTTGTATCCGGTGACGACGAGTTAAAATATGTTGGAACTTTTTGGTTGAATCGATTGTTTCTTCTCATCTCTTCAGGCAATCAAATGTTCTAAACATGTAACACGATTCCCATGAGAATTACATCGCTTAGATTTAAAAACTACTTTGCATTTATCGAGTTCTTTTTAAGACTCTAATTATAACTTCAGAGGCAATCGAAATAGTCTTATTCATCGGTATTTTATGTCATTCCTGTCAGATCTAATAGTGATGTATGAATAAATTACGTCCGAAGTAACTTTCTAATTATCAAAGCGATATTAACGACCATTTACATTTATTATCACAACTTTACTGACTTTTATTAGACCTGTTTCTCATAAGATCAAGGTCATATCTTCTGAGATTCCAACACTGAAGCTCACTAGTTTTTTTTGTTGCTGATAAAGTTAGGTTTTGGTCAGTATAACACCAGGTGTTGTGAAATCGGCTCTAAAAATTGGAACAATATGTGAATTAATCTACACTTTTGGATCAATAGTTTCAATTAATTTGATTTTATATTAATATCTACGTATCCTACGCATATTGTAAAAGTTAGCTACTTATGTATTTGTAAGTATTTACATAAATATAAAAACACTGACATACCTATGTATTTCTAAAATTTTGTTCATCAGTGGCTTGTTTGTTACCTACCATCCAAACAATAGATTTTATTTAATTTTCTTAAAAGATGTTGGTTGGTATTTAAATATGACGAAACTACATTTGTATAGATATAGCTAACCACTTTCCTACATACAGATTCCTTTAAACGTAAATTCTGGAATAACAAATGTAGACACACAAGATCATTTTAATCCCAATTCAGATTTGGGAACGCAAATACTTAAATCTAAATTCACACGGACAAAATCGCTTACAGAAGCCATTGATTATAGGTACTAAGAAAATAAGTGCAAAGCAAAGTTAATCTAGGTAGTGGCGTGCTACTTATGAGTCATCCTCAGCAATTCTTAGTATCCATAGTACCAAGACCAAGTCGTTCGCAGGTAGGAGAGTATCTGTTGAATCTCAATCGGCGGTCGCCCTCGCCTCATTCGACCTCAACCTTGGGGCCCACGTGCCTACCAGTTTAATCAATGGGTATTTATAACCACTGACTAGAATCAACACACATACCGTACCTTGAAAACAAAAGTGGCGTAACGAATCATCCAGCAGTTGAAATCTCAGCACGACTGGTTTCTAAACATTGGTTAAATCTTTACAAAGTATCTACGTACTTAACCAAGTATTTTTTTACAGTTAAAACATTGACGAGTTGTTCCCAATTGGGTCTGCAGCTCAAAAAATAGTTTTATTTCGAATAGGTACTGATTTTGCCCGCTGCGTTTTTATAACTGAATATGTATGGTTTATAGCAACATGTTGGATAGTATAGTGACTATAGACTATACTATATTATTATAACTTAACAGTTAGACTCTTGTCGGTGCAGCTGGTGCAATCTCTTCCATTTGGTTATACCTATATAAGGCGACCTCTTTTACCTCTTGGTCAAGAGGTAAAAAGTTTATACTATAGTTGCTCACAAAACAAAGATTGCTTTTTAATATAGAATATAACAACATAGAGCCGCCTGCTCGTATGCCATACTACCCCAAAATAAAAAAAAAAACATGTTGCTATATTGATTTTTATGACGATCTTGGCATTTTGGATGCTTGCTTGGCGGGGAAAATACAAAAGCAGATGCAATGCAACGTAGGCAGTAACTGCTGTGTGACAGAGGCGTCCGTATATAATTCAAAAAAACGTGCATTCAAACGCATGGAGAAGTTTCGATAGTCCAGCGCCCACTTCCATAGCATAATTGGTAATGCACCAGGACGGTATTCTGGGGGTTGCGGGTTCAAGTCCCGCTGTAAGTTATCTTTTTCCATCTGAAATAATTTCCCGTATAATTAAAGTTTAAAAAACACGATTTCTCAACAGACAATTGAAAAAAGAAGAGTTTTTATTGTGTAAAACACATTTTTATTGATCAATTCAGTTTCCTAAGTCGTGTATTTTTTATTTCATCTCGTAATGTTTCAAGTGCTGCGCTTCATAATGCAATGCAGATTGCAGAATATGTGTCTTGAGTCGAATCTGCCCTTTGATGGCCTTATACAAGACGCATGGTGGTGGGGCGATTTGCGAATGCCCGCCTGGCTAGCTACCACCCTCAAGTAGCAAATCTGTCGCCAAGCACAACATCTTCGACCACATCACCACTAACCATCAAGTGAGATAGTGATCAAAGGCACAACGATCAAAGATACAAAAAAAAACTAATTTGGCTGCACTACATACCGCCGTGTTGTATCTGGCTTAGGATAGACTATTACTACAGATTACCAACTCTATTACTGCATTAGGATAATGCAGCGCAGACCATGGGCATCTGTGTTGCATCAGCCACTGGGCTCATTCATGTTCTCATGCTACACTATGTTTTGATAAAGCTAACAATCTAGCTAGAGCATTATGGATATCAAGTTGTGCTCTAAAAATCAATGTGAGTCACGATTTCTTGTCTTATTTCTAACCAACTACCTATTTAATAAAGTTTCCGTCAAAACCTACACCCAATTTAATTACGTTTAGTTTTCAAAATGATTTAATTACCAACAACTATCTATATATACCTAGAAGTAGATATATCTATGTGTATCTCTTTATTCTCTGGTTATCGCCTAAAGGCAATCTGATTCAATTTCGCACCCTTATGTAGACACAAAATTCGCAGCCCCCTCGCTTCGTCTTGCTGACACACCCTTTGTGTAAACCGTTAATCGATAAATCTCTTTAGCCTGCGATTTCGATGACGAACACGTGTCGTTGCGAATCGTGATGAATCACTGTTTTCTAACGTTTAAACAAAGTACATTTATTCTAGAATATACGGATAGCAACCCCTAAAACCTACAGTAGGTATACTAATTTAATAATTTTTGTTGTTATAAAAATTCATTTATGAACTTAATATACTTTTTGGTAGTGCAAGCTGTATCATCATTTGCGTGATATTTAGTTTATAGCGATGGTGACCAATGCATAATTTTGAGCACAAACCAAAACCGAATATTCGGCTCGTAATAACTAGTATTGGAAATCAACTACCCAAAGAGGTAGTAAGGGGTTACTATCTTGGTGTCGGGTTAAAATTGCCTGCCGCCTTCTGAAGAACTGTCATCTTACACTGCAATCCCCAAGAAGCAGGGAACTGGGGGTTATGGCAAATCCCCCTAAAGTGAAGAGGGGCCTTTGTTGAGCGTATGGACGACAAAGCTATTGAAAATGGCTAGTTTCGGATATAATTAACATTAAATAAATAAAAAACTCCACATCATTGTGACCATTACATTGAGCCTAAGCACGGTACTTCTGCCCTAAGTTGGTGAAAGGTTAGGTATCCTACGGACTCCAGGTGATACTGCAGAATCAGGTCAAGGTTATCATGTTTATGAAATATCATTGTAGGGACGGGATACTAAATTTCCAATCGATCAGAGCTGTAGAACTTGCTCACATCTCTTCATCAAGTTACAATGAGCTGATGGTCTTCAAATGGCTGAACAGATTTATTGAATCATAAGTAATAATACTCTCAATCAAATCGCCTTACAACAAAAAAAACATAATCAAAATCGGTTGATCCGTTTGGGAGCTACGATGCTACGGACATCACACAGATAACTGAAACTGAATGTCACGGTCAGGTCTTAAAATAAAAACTTTTTTTATAGTCATAACTTGTTTACCATATTGTATTACCTTATTACCGTGATATTTAAACTCATTTATTATTTAATAGACAGCAATTCAACGGAAGTAAATAAAATAATTTCAGTAGAAGTGATTTAAAACATATAAAAAACAGCTTTCTATTGACAATTTTATTAAATTTAATATTAAGAAAGTGTTGCGCTTGTGAAACAAGGACTTATATATCACTAGCGTTAATAATTTCACTTGCTATGGGCACATGAATAAAGAACCGTTATTTATTTATCAGGATACCTTTTTTTTTTGTGGACTAACCTCTGCTTATGACAGTTTCAATTCATGACAACTCACGAATTGCACTGCGCCCGTCACATTGAACATAGTTGTTAAGTCTCATTTGTGACTGTAATTTTACTGGCTCTCAAGGACTACTGCCGGAACACACCTTACGGTGCTTGGCGACAGACTTTCTACTTGAGGGTGGTAGCTAGCCAGGCGGGCTATCGCAAAATGCCCTTCCACCATGCGGTGAAGCTCATTCAGCCGGCGGTGGGGATCGAACCAGGGTACTGCGGCACGGCAGTCCATAGCTAATACCGCTCGGCCATCATTGCTTCAAAACCTAGAGTCCTTTTAGTGTTTCTACATTACATAAGTACGAGAGGCATACTGCGTAGAGGCAGAATCCACTAGGATGGTACCACCGACATTTTACATTTCAATACAGCTTCACAATTCAATTCAATTAAAATACAGCTAATAAAATATTGTATTTGTTTGATTCTATTCCAAAAAGATATTCCAATAACAGCTAATACGGACACTATAAACAAGTCAGCGCGAAAATAATAAATATATTAAGAAAAATATCTAATGAATATTTAAGATTTAATACTTTTTTAAATACAAAAAAACTAAATCTAGTAACAATTTCGCCTAATTTTCCTGCTAAGCAAGCGCCACGTTGCTGTACCGAAAGAAATTTCGAGGTGTGTCGCTTCTACACGAAACATCAGATGATCTTGACTCTTCGAGATATATTTTTATATTTGTTAAAGGCTTTTGTAAAATATGAATGTCAATGTTTACTTGATATATTTGTTATTATTAAATATGAATTTCTGCAGTGTAACGCCTGAATCTATTAACTATCTTAAGTCAAGATGAGTAATACAATACAAACCAGTAATTTATCTCAGCATCCGTGTTAGAATGTTATTGCTCTTGTAAGGGTGTCCCATGATGTTAGTCGATACAAGGTGGTACAAACCAGCGCATGCGCACTATGTAATTAGAACTTATTGTATAAGTAACTATATTATACTTATTTATATACAAACTACACGGAGTGTGCTAGTCTAGGACTCTACCAGGAGCAACCTTATGAAAGTTCAAAGGTATCCAGTTGAATTTTGATAACTCAGAACTCCTGGGTATCGTTTTTACTGAGTACTAAAGAACGACAAACGGGTGTTGAGTGTAATCCTAATATTTGCTCAACCGTATATGTTTAAGCCCCGTGGGGTGATGGGTAAGAATGTCACCCCCGTTGCTACCTGTGGGTATCGTAAGAGGCGACTAAAGGTAAAATACCGGAAGGTGGGCAGCAGCGCCTTCTGAGGAACTGATAAATTAAGCTGCGATCCCCAAGCGTGGGGATTATGGCAAACCCCCCATAATGGGTTAGGCTGTGATCAGCAGTGGACAATCCAGCTGATACAGATACAGATATGTTTAAACCTATAAACATTAAACACCTAAAAAAATACTGTTTCTCCGTTTGATAGTCATGAAGCAGTAAAGTATTTGAATGTTAAATCAGTTGTGATAGGAATTTGACAAGTTTTGTTTCTTTAATTCGTAGCAATAATTGTTGGCGTATATTAATCCGACCGGCACCGTATCACCATCGCCTTAACCAAAGCCGTTCTGTATTCCTTATATGGAATGGAACTCTATACTACAACGTGCACTAAGCAACACCGTATCGGGAATCGGGATCGCCTCGAAACGGGGCAATTTTTTTTTTATGTGTTGGGTAGCACTTGACTATCTCACCTGATGTTAAGTAATGATGCGAGCGATGAGGGAGCGCGCCTTCCCAGAAGGTATCTATTAATTAATGTTTTAATTATAATTCGCCTATAATCTAAAGATTGATGCTTGGCGACGTTGATACGGTGCCGAGGTGATACGTGTGTGTTGACCGTAACGTCAAGCGTGTTTCCCGACGGGGTACGCAAATATCACTCACTTAAAACTTGACACACTTATCTTCGTTTACTCTCATCACATTTTTCACACACGTCTGTCTGATTAGGGTAGGTATTAGTGTCTTTTTTTACACCTGATAGTTAGCCTTTGACCTCTATCTTATCTAATGGTAAGGGATGATGTGGTCGAAGATGTTGTTCAGGCTAACTTATAATTACTGACTCTCAAGGATAACTGCTGTAACACACCGTAAGGTGCTTGGCGACCAGATTTTCTTCTTGAGGGTGGTAGCTAGCCAGGAATGCCCGCAAAATACCATCATGCTATAACGACTGCCATCCTAAGACAACAACCGGGAAAGTTATCACCTATAAAGTTCTACAAATAAAGATATAAAAATGTAAATCACCTATTTTATTAAGCTAATTTAAATTATACGTCTATAGTCAGATGTTTTTAATGAAATTACTAATTATTTAATTAGTAATTTTATAAAAACATCTGACTATAGACGTATAATTTAAATGAGAGGCCAACTTAGCTTGGAGCTAAAATAGGCGTTGTCGGTGGCAGCTCCGAAAATAGAATAGAGATCTTGACTTTCTTAAAACTTTCTTTGGAACGATTTTATGTATATATATGAGTATAATAGTGATTCGATTTCTTTGATTTTGGTGATTTCATTAAGACTTACTAAATAGTAAAATTCTGTTAAAAAAGATAAAGTCCGAAGTTATTTTTGTATTGATATATTTTTTTTGGGTAGCCAAACACTTGATATTAGGTATATGGGTAGAATCAACGTTAGAACAACAGGGTATACTTTGCTAATTACGGATAGCAATTATTGGTTCCCACGCCCCTCTGGCCTCTTCCTCTGCGACCCGGACCCACACGGCGAATCCATGGAATGCTAAGTAATTCGTCTTATAACTTGGTAGCATAGTTACCAATTAAAAAAGAAACGGAGCAGTCAAAGGGGCACTCTTGAGTTAAACCTCAATTTCTATGATTGTATGCCTCATTTCTGTTTCCCTGGTAGCGTAGTCCGTACGCCGTAAGTCCATCCTATAATGTGTGACTATATCATCTACCATTTGTTCTGATGTACGCACTATGTAGTTACTAGCATAGTAACCAACAAAATCAGAGAGGGAGCAGTCAAAGGGGCACTCTTGAATTAAACCACGATTCCTATGATTGTATGTCTCATTTCTGTTTCCCTGGTAGCGTAGTCCGTACGCCGTAAGTCCGTGCTATAATGTGTGACTCTATCGTCTACCATTTGTACTGATGTACGCACTATGTAGTTACTAGCATAGTAACCAACAAAATCAGAGAGGGAGCAGTCAAAGGGGCACTCTTGAATTAAACCACGATTCCTATGATTGTATGTCTCATTTCTGTTTCCCTGGTAGCGTAGTCCGTACGCCGTAAGTCCATGCTATAATGTGACTATATCATCTACCATTTGTACTGATGTACGCACTATATAGTTACTAGCATAGTAACAATAAAATCAGAGACGGAGCAGTCAAAGGGGCACTCTTGAGTTAAACCTCGATCCTATGATTGTATACCTCATTTCTGTTTCCCTGGTAGCTTAGTCCGTACGCCGTAAGTCCATGCTATAATGTGTGACTATATCATCTACCATTTGTACTGCTTACGCACTATGTAGTTACTAAGCATAGTTACCAATAAAATCAGAGAGGGAGCAGTCAAAGGGGCATTCTTGAGTTAAACCACGATTTGATTGTATGCCTCATTTCTGTTTCCCTGGTTGTACAAACTGAGTGATCGGCCTAGACTGGCTCCTTGTTTCAAAACCGAGCTGTGTCCACTGTTTACCTAATTAAAATTGTAGGTCGTTCCACGTATCTTATATAAAATCAATCGGTATAATATCTACACCAAAACATATAACCTTTTATTTCCCAAGTGAGTTTCTAATAACCCCAGACTTTGAGACATGAGTAATGGTATGTCGCGTCGTCGGTTCATGAACGATACATGGCACGACCTTTCCAGTCGAGTAACCTAAAAGCTTCATAAACCTTTTTATGGATATGACTTTGTCGACAACCAGCGGCACCATATGGCAATGCACAATCACGTAGAAAAGTCAATAGGTCGTCTGGAAAGGCTAAAAATAAATTAACCATTCTACAGAATCTATGAACCATCCCTAATTTTTCGCTTTAAATTTATTTTATAAATAATATCTGATATAAATCTCAAATTAGAGAAGCTACGTAGTCACATTCGTTCCGATGATAATGATATAAAATAATTTTATTCGATATCGCTAATCGCTTCGCGAAAGCGTTCTAATTTCCTTTTTTGTTCGATTTCACAACAGATGTCAACGGCGAGGTCAAAATAGAAAATTGTTGTTTAGTGATAATGTTTCTTATCCTTTTAAGCGTGTCGTGCGTGACATTACAAAGCTTAACCTTAGTGGTATCCTTTAGTATCACACGCTTGAGCTCGGCCTCGCTGTAATCCTATATGGCAAGGCGCCTCGCTCGACTTATGGCGCGATTATTCGTCGTGACAACTGTCAATATCGTATCAGTATCACTGTAAATCTTTTATACGTACAGATTAAGTCACGTATGTAATTTTACGTTATTTATATCCTAACGACGACTTTTCAAATACTTCACATTATTTGAAAAGTCATGCAGCTGGAGGACGACCGTTGAACAAAGGCCTTGACCTTGATTTTGAAGCAATGATGGCTCAGTCCTTGGCTATGGACTGCCGTGCAGCAGGTCCATGGTTGAGCTTCACCGCTTGGTGAAGGGCATTTTGCGAATGGCCGCTTAGCTAGCGACCACCCTCAAGTAGAAAATCTGTCACCAAGCACTTAACAGTGTGTTCCGACAGCAGTCCTTGAGAGCCAGTAAAATTATAGGCACATGAGACCTATTAACTCTCATCGCGTCTCAGTGTGACGGGCACAGTGCAATTCGTCGTTGACGAAATGCATCTGGCAGGCAGAGGTTAGTGCCTCGGGCTTGTACCATCACAATAACATAAAAAAAATTGCCATAATCCCCACGCTTGGCAGGCGGATTGGGAATCACAGTGTGAGATATCAGTTTCTCAGAAAGCTCTGCTGCCCACCTTCAGGTGTGTTACCAATAGTCGCCCACATTTACACCGACATTACTACTGAGCGCTTCCGTGCTTAGAATGGCAGTCATTATAACATGGTGGTAGGGCACAAATATCAGCCTAGTTAGCTACCACCTTCTGTTGCCAAGCACCTAACTGTGTGTTCCGGCAGTTGTCCATGAGAGCCAGTTATTCTAGTTACTCTGAACAACATCTTTGACCACATCATCACATACTATCTGCTGAGATAGTGATCAAAGACTAGCCTAATCAGATATAAATAAATAAAAACTTGGTAACTAATACTCAAAGTAAATGGTAAACATGTTGAAGACGATTTAAGTAATTGTTTAAATTATATAGGTATGTAACCGCGGAATCCTTTTGTTTATTATAATTTCTTTATACATCAGGTCAACACCTGATTAACAGGCCCTCAATGTGATACATTGCACTCGAAATACCTTTGTCATCAAAGTGAAACGCTTTGTTTCCTCTGTACCTACCTTTTAAGGGTACCTATGAGTATTTTCACTTATAGTTTAAAACATTAATGATAAGATAAACATGAAGGTATGGACGTGGAGCACGTACCTACTTCATACAAAGGATGAGTCACCACTTTAGTTTAATCACTTAGCAATCCAATACAAATTCATGCATATCTATTATCGTGTAAAAATTCCAATGAAACTTCTAATTAAGTATATTCATGTATCAATTACCTAGTTTATCACTTATAACAGTATTTTTAGTTATTTGCAGAAATTAAGAAACAGACAAAAGGCGAAGTTTTTTGTGATTGTGACGGAAAAAGCACGAGGCCCACCTGATGTTAAGCTAACTAACCTCTGCATATAACAGATGCATTGCGTCACAAGCGAATTGCACTGCGCCCGTCTTCCTGAGTAATAGAGTTGTTGTCAAATGTGCCTGTAATTTCACTGGCTCTCAAGAACTTACGCGGGAACATACTTTTTGTTGCTTAGTGATAGATTTTTTACTTGAGGGTGGTAGCTAGCTAGCCAGGCAAACATTCGTAAAATGCCTTTCCTCCATGCGGCGAAGCTCAAGTCGGCGGTGGGGATCCAACCATGGACCTGCGGCACTGCATGCGGCAGGCCATAGCTGTTACCGCTTGGTCATCATTGCATGAAAACGTTTATTTCCCGACTGCTCAAAAAAGGAGAGTTATGTTTTCAGGGTCCATGTATGTAGGTATGTATGTATGTTTGTGAGTTTCTTTATTCCACATTAACTCCTAACGGTCAGGCCGATTTCAATGTAAGGTATATCGTTAGATTTGTATTGACAGCGCAAGTGACACTAGGTACATCAAAATAAATAAAAAAAAAACTGGCAAATATCAGACGCCATAATATGATATAAAAAAAAAATATTGTGAACCTGTCGAATGGGGTATCAAAATGAAGGGCATTTAAAACACGATTACATAAATATAACATATATGACTTGCAGTTTTATGTTCAATGGAACGATAAAACGTTTATTGAAAATATTTTGCAGTCTGGTTTTTTTTTCTTTTGTAATTAATGTATACTTATTATTTATCATTCATCTTACGAGGGCTAAAACTCCATGTTTACATTATCTAACATGCCTTCGGCAGACAATGAGCATAACTTTATACCGAGTTTGTTTTTTATTAGTAACCACCCACAGCTGTCATTGTTGACATAATTACTTCACAGTATTGTGTCTCTACGAGTAATTTTTATTTTTAAACTAGTCTCTCAAGTCGAGGCGTGGAATATATATCGCGCAAGTGTTCGGCCGTCACCCACATACCACATACCTGGTCTTCACCTGTGCACACAGATATCGTACACATTTACTTCACCTTCGGGTTAAAGATTTCGTAAAGCACTAAAGTCTATTACTTTTAAAAGCGCTAACACACTTTTGTTGTGAACTCTACAAATTGAGCTACGTTTCCTTCGGCATAGATATATAATTAGTCATTTCTCTATGCCTTCGATAATAAAGAATCCTGATTCCTAGACTGATTTTAGCTGTAACGCAGAATATCTACTAATCTACTTCTGCTATTTTATAACAACTATGTACTTAAGTGCGCATACGCATTTAAATTATTAGTTTATTTATTATGTGATTGTAATTAATTAATTATATAACAAGCACGAAGCCCACCTGATGTTAAGCGGTGATCTCTGCCTATAGCAGATGCATGTCGTCAAGTGACGAACTGCACTGCGCCCGTCACCCTGAAACATACAGTTGTTAAGTCTCATCATGTGACTGTAATTTTACTGGCTCTCAAGGACGGTGCTTGGCGACAGATTTTCTACTTGAGGTAGCTAGCCAGGCGGGCATTCGCAAAATGCTCTTCCATCATGCGATGAAGCTCAAGCCGGCCGCGGCGGTGGGGATCCAACCATGGACCTGCGGCACCGCAGTCCATAGCTGTAACTGCTCGGCCATCATTGCTTAAAAGTGCATAAAGATCCGTATGTATCGAATAATAATCTCGCAAAGAGGTATAAACGTGTATAATAATATAATATTTATGGAAACTGCGAGAACGTCCACGCGTCCAGAAAGAATCTGGATGAGAATAATCCATTTCTAATAATATAAGTGCTATCCTGTTCCTTACAATATGTATTATATTTACCTATAGATTTTACGCTTCACAAACAACCTCCTTGGTCCTACGAAAGGTTTTCTGGAAAAATATCGCTATTATAGCGATAGGACTATTCATTGTAGGTACCATTTCTTAACTTCAACAGCCATTATGCGTGCCTTTGAACAAAGGTCTCCCCCATTAGGGGAAGGGGGAGGGTTGCCATAGTCCCCACCATGGAAGAAACCCCCCTCATTCCTCTATGGTCCCCACTCTCGGCTGGCGTCTTGCGGATCGCAGTGTATAGTTCTTCAGAAGTCGCTGCTGTTTACAGTCAACCTTAAATTCAGTAACCCGTAACGACTCACACAGGAAGATGTAGCTTGCAATTGTAGCTCCCCGCGGGGGTATATAATAAAAAAGTAGTAGTATGTGTGTAATTTATACATATAACTTGCGTGTTACTTGTTTCATTTATATAATTAGTGAGCACTGAGCAATAAATAATAATTGTATTGAAATGTGGTATAGGAAAGTACCACATTATCCTTGAAGGAAAGTACCACATTATTTTACAATTATTATAAAAAAAAATTATGCGGTTACGGTTTCTGGCTTTTCCAGTTTTGACACGAAATACGTTTTTCCTGTGTTACTTCTGTTGTAGGTAAAACCTACTCTCCAAATACTGAAAATGTACATAATTATATCGTACATATTTAGTTATATTTGCTACATTATGAATAGGTACTTACAACGATGTTTTTCCAACCGCAATATCGTTAATTAAAACTAAGAAGGTTTTATGTACTTATCGATTTATACACACAATGGTCTAAATTATTTTTGTTCATTTCATATGATAATTTTATTTTAACAAAGATGGGTATTAAATCTCACATTCCTCGCCGGTAGAGCCCAAAAAGTGGTAAAAGTTCGTAAAAACTGCGGCGTAAACGTAAAAATAATTAGTTGAATTGAATTTTTAACCAATACTTATTTGTGTTGGATCAGTACATGTCGGCCAGTATAATACGTATATATACGGTAAAAATATATCAAGTTTTGGTTGCACTTTATTGGTAACTCTACTAGCAGCTTAGCTTAGGTGGACTAACGGTCTTCCCCATTCTCAACTTTCCTGTTTACTCAAAACGCCCATTTAATTTGGAAATCTACCATATGTATTTTAAAATAGATGATTTGAGATAAGTAATAATGAGTTTTACCTAAATACTCAGTTAGCGAATGATTATATAAATATAGTTTGATTAGTTCACTACCAACCTGGCAAATTTGCGTGAGTTCCTTCAGTTTGGTTGTCTGGAATAAATTGCTTTAAGCAATAATACCGGCCTTTGTATACGTGTCTTTGTTTCCTTGTAGTGTTATTTTTCAGAAACGCAAATAAAGTATTTTCTATATTTGCATTTCTGAAAATATGGTATTTTCTCTTGATAGATAGATAGCTATGACTAACTTATTTTTTGGTTAGATGATAAAATGAATATACGGCACGTCTGCATGACGCGTAACGTGACATTATCTTATAATTTTACCGGAAATAATAACACATAATAAAATGTAATACAAAATAATCAGATACCCACTAGTATAAGGTTTGTTTTCCTTAAAAACGCAGCATATATTTGAATTGGATGAATTTGATACTGCAAAAATGTTAAAGTAAATAAAAGTAAATTCAAATTCATTTATTGCATATGATTATATGTATAACTATAGTATATATAAGTTCTTAAATTTAAAATTTACCATATACAATCCACCTAATAAAGAGGTGTGCAACATAAAAAAAAATACCTATGAGTTGTCTTAATGCTTTTGCATTATATAAACGATTTAATTTACTAATTACTTTACATTACATTATTTAATTATCAGTACATTAATTAACTAAACGAATTTAAGTTTATATAACAAGAAAAAACAGTGAGAAAGTCAAATTGATGCGATTAATAGTTAGATGTCATAAGTTACAAATAAACACAATTCAAATGATACAATGTCAATAATTACATACAACTTCCATTTTTACACCTATTCACTATGTCAATTTCTTTACAAGTATAATGTAATGTTTATTTAAATTTAAAATATTCCATAACTTATAAATACGTGAGTAAAAAGGCAATATTACTTGATGCCTATGTTGTTTTGCATCATGTCAGTGTCTGAGTGGTTAAACTCGAATTTAATTTATAGTATTCGAAGAGTAAAGATACTTTAAACGGCCCATGTGTGCCTTGCATGACATGACCATAATATTGCCTCTTTAAACGGGATATAAACAAGATTTCAAGGCAGGGATATCCAGTGTAGATGTTTGCTAGTATTTATGCATACCAGTACCTTCGAGACATATAGGTATTTGTTGGAAAACCATTATAAATAATTCCGGAATCAGGATTTTTCATCCGTGTAAATTTCAACCATCGAGCACTTTGTTACTGTGAAAACATACCCAGTTTTTTTTTGATGATTTTCTCAAAATAAGTATATAGACATAATATCATAGAACTGCGAATATATACAGTTTAAAAATATTATAATGGTAGGCAAATATACCTTCTCTTATCGCGTTCGTGTAGTTAAACGTGAACAACTTAAACTTGAAGGGCAATATTTTACCTTCTATGCTATTAGCAGCAATAAGTAATTACATTTGTATAAAACACTAGTGGATTTATTCGCCAATCTTGTGGTTTCATACATAACCATTAAAATCTAATAATATTAAATTTGTTGATTGTGGAAGTGCTCTTGTATTTCAAGAACACTCCTCTTTCTCTTATATGAAAATTACCACTTATTAGTTTGTGAGAGCCACAGATTTCTTTCACGAAATTCGGATCACTCTCATTTTAGTATATATAGGTACTTCCCAAGCAAGTGATGTTTCGTAATACGATAAATTATGCCATCGAGCAATTAGTAGTTACTCGCACTTACGATCTAATAAATAAAGTTAGAGACAAAGATAGTAGAAAGTAAATATAATGAACTGTCTGCGAAAACAATCAAAATTATTTAAAACTAGCGGCCCGCTCCGGCTTCGCACGGGTATAAAATACATAGCCTATGTCATTCACTGAAAAAATTATAAAAATCGATCCAGTAGTTTCATTTATTTAATTATTTAAGATTAAGATTAAGAAGATAAGAAAAATTTAGAAGGTATTTAATTAGGTAAGGATTCATGCTGTATTGGTTAAAATCGCTTCGCAAATTAGCCATTATTTATCGTTAAAAGTATATTTTTTTTTACTGTGGGATATCCATAAGAGTACACCATAGTGGAGTTTTCTGTAGACCTTTTCAATGTGTACAATACTCAGTACATTATTTTGATAAATCTCGTAGGGTTCAGCCTGCGTTTGCAATGTAAGCGGAAAAAATGTAATTATTTACGACATCACATTAGAAACCTCAAAAATAACAGTATTTCTCCACTATTAAATGGATGTTATTATACATATAAACTTTCCTCTTGAATCACTCTATCTATTAAAAAATACCGCATCAAAATCCGTTGCTTACTTTAAAAGATTTAAGTATACATAGAGATAGAGGGACAGAGAAAGCGACTTTGTTTTATACTATGTAGTGATGATGATGTAGTGATAGTGATGTAGTGATAGTGATAAAGTGGCAAAATAAATATATTATATTCGATTGGGTTTAGATTTTGCTCAGCGGGTAAAATCCCTAATAGGGCAAATGTGGTTTCACGGTAATTTTTCTTCAATCCTCACTCCATTTCCGTGGACATTTATTGATATACTGAGTGTCCAGTGCTTAATTGGATTATGTGTCAACTCCAAATACAACTATATCCATCCAAGGAGGCGGTCTAGTTTTTAATAATTAAGTAATAACATTAAACCGCCTGTTTCTCACCGGAGTCACCCTAGGCGCCGCGCTTTCTCCCATGCTCTTCTTGCTGTATACCATCGATAGCCTGCAATCTGAAGCCCATATGTAGATTGCTAAACACACGGATGATACTGCTAACTTCACCACTGGCTGTAATTATATCCAACGGCACATAAGCTAGCAGGTAAAAAGCCTCACATTTTAGCACTCGATGATAATAGCAAGTACGCTTTCTTATAATTTATTTCGTTTAAAATAACGTATGGTCACTTTAGATCTATGGCGCGACGGTTGGGATTTGAGGCCGAAGTCAACGCCTTTGCCAAGGTCGTACCGTCCGCCTTTAGCGTCAAATGCCGCTATATATGCTGTATGTTTCTAAGGAGATTAAATCATATTCTTACACTTATCCACTAAACTAATTGCCTAGGAATATATAATGTATTGACTCTTAATTAAGTAAGTACCTACTTAAGAACCTTTTTTTCAGGGAGGTAGGATATCAAATAATGCTTAGATACCCTACTAAAAATGGTACCAAAATGTTTTATTTTCGTACCCAATTATGTTTATGGGTAGACTCATTAGTAGTTGTTTCTGTTAGCACGAGTAGTACAGGCTAGATAAAATATTCCTTTGTCATGTTGATGTACCATTCCGATGTTCTTACATCATTCTATAAACATAGCATTGACAACCAACCATCTGTCGTATATTAAATTACGACTGTAACGAACGCATCAGTTTGGCTTAAAAGTTATTTCCCAAATCTGATATCTGACTGGATGATAAGTTGTTGTTACGAAAGGCTTGGGCTATGTAGCTGTGTGCCGCGCGAGTTACGTAGCTTGCGGTTTGTAACATTGTTGGTCGAGCAAAGTTGTTGTAAATTCGCGAGCGGTGTACCTACTCGGGTGAACGATCGCGATGGAACCGGTCGGACAGGCGAATGCGGCGCGGCGGTCGACAAGGAGGAAAAAAGGATCCTCCCGGGAATGCTATGCCCGCGGCCCGCTCGCACCACGCCCGTCCTCTATCTATCTGCTCGCTCTCCTATTTCCGGCTTCGATTCCCTGTTACTACCTCTCGCTGCACGCGTATCGTTGAGATACGCTCGAATATAACTAATAGATGACTTCATAATATCCTACATGTTATAACATGATTTTTCAATACATATAGATAATACTTCTTACTCTTACGATACCTACATTGAATGTGGCAATTGGATTTTTTTGTGAAAATGTTCCTTTGCAATATCAACTGATAGTAGAGCGATTACGGGTGGCTTAGTATTAGTAAGTCGACATTGCATTAAATTCCGCTAAGTGCTGATGTACACTTGTTATCGAAACCTTCGCTATCAGTTCTACGTCGATTCTGATGTCACTATCGGACTATATCACTTTTCCGTAATTTTTTTGAATTACTTAATTATATTGCGCATTTGTAAAAGTCTAGTACCAAAAATTTCCGGCATGCTATTGATTGGTTCTTGGAATTTTCTTTACCAAGGGTGCTGAAATAGTTTCGTTGTTCCCCGTCTGTTAAGATGACCACCCACTATTCATACGGAATGGGATTCACGCTGTCATGCCTTTAAATAATAATTATAAATTTACAAACTGAATTACCTCTTTCGGAATGTATGCAGTCATACTTCAAATTAGTACCTATACCACGTAAGCGCATGTAGTCCAAGTTATATTGTATTTAGGTTAACAAGGAAAATTATAGCATTAATTAAAACAGGCATAATGATAAAGCACTCTATGTACGTATTTAAATGAATACATTCTAACTTATATGAATAATGATCATTAAATTCCAATTTATTTACTTTTTCCTGTAATGTAGTTCATTATAACCTAGTTCCCTATTTGAGGACTTATATTTATTTGCAAAAAACCACCGTTGAACTACAATTTCAAATATTTAAAAGGAAACAAATTTCAACATCCAACATTAAAACTTACATATTTTTACGAGTAATGTTTTACCTTATTAACCTAATTATATTCCTCATCTAAATTTAATATAACAATTTCCTTTGTTTGTCGCAGGGAACAATGGGAAGGAGAAAGAAAATTCTCGAAGCAAGGAAGCCACCTCACCGGCAGCTCGCTCCGCCAACGGTAAGTTTCGAAAATCCTTACCTTTATTTGCCAGCAGCATCTTAACATTGATCTAGGAAGTTGCTATGACGATGACCGCACATTGGAGCATGAATGGGTGCTTAGCAATGGCGCGAGGGTGATACAGCTGCAAGGGTGCGAGCGCTAGGGAGGGTGCGCACATGCCGGCCGGCAGGGTTGCCTCCAACGCGCAGCCGCAGCCCGCCGCCCGCGCCTCCGCCCACACCCCGCTCTGCAGGGGCGACAACGACACCCCATCCTACCGTTTCTACCGCATTTTTGCGGAAATTAGAATCCTCCCTAAATTATTCGAATATGTACGCGCTTTAGCCACATTACGAACAGCGTCGATGAATTCTGTATAAGTGTCGTTATTGCTCAAAGAGCTATAAAATGGAGATGAATGTCCCAATTTTATGAGCAGTTAGTATGTCGTATCGCCTACTGAGTATGATGCTAAAACTCTTAAAATTGAATATACCGATCAAAAAGCTGTCGTAGGTACGGGACACTGTATTGATCTAATATGACTTTAGAAGAGAGATTACAAAGGAAGAGTACCTATCTAGGCTAAGTACGGTAAGACATATAAGGTGCAACAAGTGATTTCGTAGCACAATGACTACTATTTTTCAAACTTTTAAATGATTAACAGCATGACGCCAACAATTTAAATTGATAATACATTAGATCGCACTAATTGCTAATAGACAAATATGTTCTTATTAATTTTATTTTGTAGTAGGTTCATATTTTATGCTCCCATAACATTTAATAGCATAACCACTTTGTGAAGATAGATACGACTAAATCTATGATGGCTGGATGGATGTTCCTAACATACTCGTATCTACACTAATATTATAAAGAGGAAAGATTTAAATTTATGTATTTTTGTATACAACGAATAAACTTAAAAACTACTTAACTGATTTGGATGATATTTGGTACGAAAATAATTTGAGATCCGGGAAAGGACATATGATACTTTTTATGCAACTTTGCGCGATAACCGACAAACGCGCGGGCGGAGCCGCGGCCGGAAAGCTAGTTTTATAACATTAGGTTAAGTCTCGGTCGAGGAATAAGAAATATAATTTTTATTTAATTTCCTTAGTGAACTCTGATAACTTTATGTAGGTAGGTTGGATGCATATTTCGTGGAATTTGAATGCAATATATATATATTTTTTAAACATACCTATGAGTAGAGTTCATAAAGTTCATACTCGTGAAGAGAGGAAGGAAACAATCCCAATATTGTAAAAACCTTTAATACAAGGAAGGAATACAGACAGGAAGAATACTTACATTACTTGTTAATATTACTGAAATGTTAGCAAAAGGAACAAGAAAAATACCGGCCAAAAGTGAGTCCGGCCCCACTCTTACTCTTAGGGTACCAAATCGCAACAACCCGTGATAGAAAATAATATTGTTAGTTTTGATCACAGCTTAAAGTTATCAATCATCGTGTTAATCTCCTATTTAAATATATATATATTTATATAGATATAAAAATAACTACATAACATAGCCAAATTTCAAATTCCTAACTTGTTTACCTTCAACAGTGCAATATTTTTTTAACCACTTTAATTGTCCTATACTTCTTTAATTTTTAAAAACAAAAATGAAAGAAGCAAACTTTTCTCTCAGTGAGCTCTATGATGCTCAAAAAAGTATTTTACGGCTACCTTCTCATGTATTATGGCTGGGTTAGTCCCCTGGAAATATTTTTCATAGGGCTCCGCTATACATGATATAATAAATACAATAATTGTATTTTTAGTCCAATATTAATTCTACACAAAACATCGAAATGTCAACTTTGTAATGTATCGAAATTAAAGATATATAAAGGAAATATATAAAATATGAATACTGAACATAGAACATTTTCTTTATGCAACGCGTATCCGGAACCATAAGCGAGAGAGAAACGACTGGCAACTGGCCGATTTCATTTTTGTTATTAAATCTCTTAGCTAATCATCTAACTAATAAAATATAAATTTATCATGGTAATGTTTACAAAGTTATCTCAACAATAATAATTGTACTGCATGAACTTATTATCAGAATTTAAACAAAGGCGTTTAGAACAGCTGATATGATAATATAACGTCAAAACACAATGTCGCCCTGTCGTTAGACGTGACATATCAATGGCTCAGGCATAGATAATGGTACATCCGTTAGAGCCTGCCTACTCACTCGACTCCTATCTCGTTCTAGAAACGTTTTCGAAACAGTACTACATACTAACATACGTATAGCTGTTGTTAAACGACCACCCACTGTTCAATTATGTATAACGCAACTAAGACATTAGTAGACAAGATTTGTCAATATTAGAATTAGGTGATCCTCGAAACAGCTTAGTAATTTGACCTCCTTATTCACTTTTTAATATTGTGAAACAATGTTCCAACATTCTCCCTCTCAAAATTAACTACTTATATACAATTTTGGCTTTCTCCAAAATGTTAAGTCCACCTTCATTCTATAAAGATATCGATATTATATAGTGCAAATAGCACCTTTATCGAGTGAATTGTAGTTGTAAAATAGCCTCATGTGTATCTGTTTTAAGGCGTTTAATCGATTGTATGCACATAACACCTTCACCCATACATAGAACAACGAAAATGCGACATATCACTTTCATCTATCACGTCTTCAATTTTGTGAGAATTCAGTCAGATGCGAGTTATATAAGAATAGAAGTTTTCTTTACGGCCTTTGGGATAAAAATAGGAAGTAAGTCTCAGACCTGTACAATGTTACAATCTATTACTAAATGAAATGACAGTGTTCTGAAAAATAATTTCCTGATATCTAAACATACTAATGGCTACTTACTAGAAAACACTTACAACACAACACAAGCCGTAAGTCCATTTCTCTTGGGTGGTACCAACATTAACTGGTTAGTAAGAGAGTCTGATGTGACTTTACTTGTAAGTTTACCTGCTTATCTTGGTCAGGCTTGTGGCAGTGTGGATGACATCATTATAAAGTAACTACCATAAGGTAACCTTTCCATGGAAGAGTGAACGACTAGTTAATTGGTTAGCTTCGTCATGTCCATTACGATAGTTGGGTGAGCCAAGTGTCGTGGCATGGTATTCCTTAATTGATGTTCCTACTTGGCTTTATTATCAGGGGCAGTTAGAATCGACCCTTTTGTTATTTGAGAAAGGAATTAGTACCTACTTATTCTTTGTTACGAAAACATTACTTAGACGCAGTTTACTGTGAGTAGTAATAGTCTTTTAATGTTTGTTTGTAATTATTGCCTTATTATACACGACATATCTATGGTTAAATGGCTTTGTTTCCGAACGATATAATGAAGCGTACCTACTTAGGTAACAGTTTCACAGTTTTATCATTTAACGTAAAGTTATTCAAGGGCATGCGTTTGATAACATTGGTGTTTATAGTAATCTATTACATCACCTATATAATAATAGATTTTTCCTAAAACCACGATCCAATTTCACGTTTATTCCTAGCGACCAGCTGGTAAACAACACGCCGTTTGCACAATTTGGAACTGTTCCAGTGCTCTACACAGCAACGTGTAGTCAACGACCAGATCTGCAAATACATTTTTCCAGAAAATATTGTATTATCAGAAATCCGGGTTTTTAGTTTTGTTTGAGACGATATAAACAAGGATAGCAATTGCAAAATAAAAACGTAGGTAAACGATAAAACAAATCGTCTTACCTACTTAGAAAATTGTAATTACCGTATGTACCTGTGTAGATAGTAACATAATAAATTAAAAAGTAATTCGTAAGTAAGTATATATAACTACAAAGGTGTTGTGAGAGTACTCGTAGGACCCTCGTCTAAATAAATAGTAATGGAGACTAATGTCATTTTGTAATTTTTCTTCGAAAACGATATCCGTTATGGAGTTCTAATGTAAAAATGAAGGTCATTTTCAATATTATTCTAGGTAGACAATTTGTCCCCAGGAGAAATACCCTTTGCAAAATTATTTTAACAATTATTCACTATAATATGCCGGTAGGACAAAAGTTGAAAAATTCAAAACGAAAAGGGACGTTTCATGTTCTCCTGTTTGAAATCGTAAAAGGCGACGCAGGAAAAAATGGCGCCCAATGAACACCATGCCTGTTGGCATCCCAGGGGTCTTCCTGCACATTGGGCACACATCAGAGCTATATATATATACATATATACGTATATATACCATATATATATATATATATACACATATATATATATATATATATATATATATACCATACGCCTGATTACTCGAACGGTAGCAGCTATATCTACCAACGGGATACCAACATTCTCAATAAGAGCTAGAGTCAGACAGAGACGGTAGACTATAAAACCGAATCAAAACTTTTTACAATTACCCTATGTATCTTTTTAAATGTTATCGTTTAGGGATCGAGAAGGAAAATGGCCCAACTACACCATACTCACGTCAACATGAGTAGTGGTATGCTGCTCATTCCACCATTTTTTCCATACTTGCTGTTATGACCATTCAGTGGCAAGATATGGGAAAGATTTTATTTATAACCAACATCAAAAAAGGAAGAGGTTCTCAATTCGGTTGTATGTTACCTCATTCCTCCGTAATTTAGGGACCGAGTTTAGTAGTATTATATAAAGAACTTTCAGATTGGTTCTATAGAAATTTTAACAAAATTGGTGCCTTTGTTTGGATTTATATATCAAAATAACTGGGAAAAGTATACCTATGTCATCCAAGTTAAAAAAACATTATTGTGTTTCCTACTCTACAGTTGTGGAAGTCGGTTTTTTTAAGTTATTATAAATTTCTTTTGGCTGACACTTTTAAACTATTGCTGATTTATAGTTTAGGAATCGGTTGTTTTAGGAATATTTGTGGAATAAATAATAAAAATAATGTTTTAAAATGAGATATCTTCGCTGAAAAGAATAAGGAACAAACCATGCTTCCACGAAGCCTATTCTAAATTCTAATCTGTTGTATCTACCTACTTATATACCAACGTTAATAATTATAGGTATTAGCACAAATAGTGATCTTATTAATTTTGTACTGACTTAGTTTTGCGGATGTAGCTTTGTCATACAGCCAGTTGTTGGTGAGCTGAGGTCGATGAACTGGCCGCACTAAACATACCTACAGTTTGTCTACAATTAATAATTCATACTGTAATGGCGGCTGACCGCGAACACATTTGGCGAGTCTTTTTTCACACTTGTTATGCCTGCTCGATGAATCGTTCAACCCATAATTTAACGGATGTCTCAACTCAATAACCATTTGATGAAGATCGGTATCTTAAGATCCCTGCACAGTGCACACCATTTGCGGATAAACAGAGATCAGACAGATAATGAAACACAAGCGCAATCATGACATGACATGACATGATAAAATAGAATTTGATTTGGTTCGCGATAGTCAGTAGAGCCAAGTATAATTATTTAATTATTTGAGCTCCAGGATTGCTCTAGAGTACACTTTATTTTCTCTATGTGAAAAAAATACCTACTGCAGATTTTCAAAGTTTGTTACTTGAAAATACGAGCACATTTATTCTATGTTACGAGAAATATGGCCGATGTTGATAAAAACTAACCATCAGTCAAATCAAGCCCATTGATTTTACAAAAAACTAACAACGGTAGTACTTGCACCATCTAGAACCTAAGTGTAGCAAATAAAGATCCAATTCTGAGAGGTAATGTAAATTTTGCTAATATGATATACCTGCCTAAAGAAATGTGCTCATTTGTGTAATGTTCATGCACAGTAATAGTCTAACTTAGTTTATTGCTATTTCTTGTAGGTAGCTAGGCATGCAGTTAGTTTCGGAAATAGTGATTTTGGTACATGAAAAAAAAAACATCGTATAGCTTATTATTTTTTATGTATTCTTATTATTCTTTATATATTCATGGTGATGACGATAACAATTTGCGGTCGTGTTCTATCACATATTATTAATAATAATTCATAAGTAGTTATTTACAGCAGCGTCCAATTATTACGCAAACCAGTTTCATTCGCGAATAGATTCGGTCTTGGCAGCGTGCGGCTTATTTCAAATAATTTATCTTTTGAGCTCTTCATGTCAGAACTAGGTATCACAAGTCTTATCTGTTTGCTCTTTTGAAATTTCCATTGTAATATTTGATATTAGGTCTATCGTTGAAATTGTATCAGTATCGGCTGATTGTATAAGTATAAGTAGGTACTTTAATGAGCATAGCAACGATTGAGCTGTTTACCTTACGGTAAGGTCTATACTAGGTTTTTTTTATGTTATTGTGACGGAACAAGCTCGAGGCCCACCTGATGTTAAGCGGACTAACATCTGCCTATAACAGATGCATTTCGTCACAAATCACGAATCACCTTGAGACAGTTGATAAGTCTCATATGCCTGTAATTTCACTGGCTCTCAAGGACTACTGCCGGAACACACCGTTAGGTGCTTGGTGACAGACTTTCTACTTGAGGGTGGTAGCTAGCCAGGCGGGCAATCGCAAAAAGCCCTTCCACCATGCGGTGAAGCTCAATCCGGCGGTGGGGATCGAACCAGGGTACTGCGGCGCGGCAGTCCATAGCTATTACCGCTCGGCCATCATTGCTTCAAAAAGGTATAATAGGGAGGGAAGTTTATTCAATTTTTTCTATCAACGACTTCGTAAATTGTGTCGATAAGAGAACGTGCAGCTGATACCCACAACCCATAGCTCAGTCAGTGTTAGTGAGAATGACAAGGTATGTTTTAAAATTAAACGTGAATGCTAGCCTTGCCAGTAGGGTAAGTGTGCCAACAAACAGCCGACAGCCGCGACGATGACGCTACGTAGGTATCCTACCCGTCAGACAGGTCCGTTACTCCGAGAAAGTGGACTAGAGCCTCCGCTGCGTATGCGCATCCTATCCAATCTCCACGTCCGACGTCAGATGTAACACATAATCATCATTCAAATATGATTTAGCCTTTAAAATCCAATTAGTTGAAGATTTTGCAGAAACGGTAAATATTGTTACCACGCGGCTTCGTTCCCCTCTCATTGCTAATTAGTGCATTCGACTTAAATTATTCTCGATTCTCTTCGGTGCATGCGGTATCTGAGAACGATGAAATTGTTTAATAATATTGTAATCATGTTTATAAACCGAGAGTTATACCTACAATAAAATGTATATTACAGAACGACAATAGTGGGATGTGCGATATGATATGATTAAAGGTCAGACAGAAGGCAGTTTATCGTATCCGATGAGCAATAACCCCGAAGAGAAGTGCATGTCAGGTTAAATATTGTTATTAAATCGGAACGGAAATCATAAGCGAAATAAATACAGTGAGAAACAAGATATGAATATATACCTAAGATAGAGATATCGAATAGCAAACCTGAGACGTCGGCGGCGGCAGCGCGGGCCGGCGCCGATGCTGACCGCGTACCTGTGGCCACATACGCTCAAATTACCTAAGTCCTTACTAAGTTACTCGTCCTAAATAACGAAAAAATCATTATTTTGTACTAAAACCTACATAAAGCCCTGAGGCACTAACACGTTTGTGAAATAATTATGATAAAAGTAGAAAATTGACGCACATCAAATGACTTCAATAGGTTGCTCTATGTACACACCTAGTTATGTTTCTCAATTAGGTAGGGTCTGCATGCGATTCTCCATACAAATTAATTCCTCTAAACTCTTCCTGGATAATGCCTCTAGGGCAATATTTTTTTTACATAAAAACTAGGGCTGCTACAGATACACCCCTGTACACCGTTTTTTTCAACAATTATTATAAGTTACTACAGGAAATATGACCATGAAAATCACTAAAAATGTGCTAAAAGAAAATCCCATGCTTAGTTCGTGTAAAGAGTGTTTTTTTTTTAAAATGATTATCACAAAATTTATGACCTACTTCAAAAAAATAAGAAGGTACTGAATTCGACTGTTTTTTTTTATTGTTACCTCAGAACTTTTGCCGGGGTGAACCGATTTTGATGATTCTTTTTTATTTGAAAGCTGAAGCTTCCAGCCGTGTGATAATAGGTATTTTTGAACTAGCATGGTACCGACTTCAACAAGTTATTTCACATTTTTGAGTGTTGAATTTTTAAGTAAACAAAATGTTTACGTATAAATTGCGACGTCGCTCGTCTAGGCGCGCGCCAACATGATCATTATAAGAACGTAAATTTGTTTGATTTTCGTACTCGCTGGCAAAGAGCTGCTAATTCAGCAGCTGTTAAGCCCCCAAAAAGTCGTATATCCACGCGAAATATGTAGGTTTAAGTGGAAAAAAGGAAAAAAACGATGAATTCAATATTTTAGACGATAAAACATTTCTATCGCTTAGAAAAACTTGGTAATAACCACTAGGAAAATTTCGCGTTTTACCATTCAGTGGCATTTTCGATAAAATACAATTCCTGCCGTACATATAGCATTTCAGTAGTCGAATCGAGATATGATATGCCTCGTTCGGTCTGTAAGCGGGAGGCTGGGAGCTGCGATCAATACAGAGTTCGTCGCGCATTGCCTCCATGCGTGCCGCTGTGCCCGCCCGCCCAGACGCCGCCGCCCGCCGCGCCGCTGCGAAAGTGAACGCACTGTGGCACCGCTCCGACCTCGCTGCCCTTCGCGAAGTGTCGACGACCTCACCGCCCCTAAATGCCCCCAACCAACCCTCCTCTCACCACACCCCATACCCACGCACATCTCCATCCCGATCTTCGTGACCCGATTATTTTATATTCCCATTGTCACCATCTTCCAAGAAACACCCAGCCTGACTACATCATGAATCACTCGCTGACTCATTTAGCAAATTTTTAGAACATAAGTTTGTAACCTCCTGATTCAGAATTCGTAAAAAAATATAAGTACAGCTCATCTCATTTCCTTCATTCGTCATGGTCTTAACTTAGTAGAAAACAGCTGGGGGCAGTGGTAGTATCGTCTCGTCATTCCGGTATCCTTGCTTATGACTAGTCAGTACCTAGTAGCGATTGCGTGGAACCGCTGTACTCGGAACTTCCGCAGTTATCTAGATGGCATACTTAGTTGGTACATCCGGCATTGGCCGAGGGGACGCTGGCACAATAAAAAACCGGATCGATTCCCTCGTTAATATTCCGTAAGCGCCAGCTGCTGTCGCCCGCTCCGACGACAATCCGGTGTAAAATCACGTTTGTACACGGGCGGCAACAATGTACACTTGTATTTAATAAGACGTATATGTTCATTCGCTACATGAGAGTAACAACTGAAAGACGTCGTAACTAACCATTTAGCTAATACTCTTTACAAAATCTATTACTCACAACACATGGTAGGAAGGAGATAGGTATCCTATTGTGGGTCTACAACGTAGGGTGTGAATTGTGATGTAAGTGGAACTTACCTATGTACATTTTATTTTTCTAACTAGACTAATCTTAGTCTCACTATTACTATCAGAAAATATATCTAAGTCCAAGCCTGAATATTAAGATACAGATATGTTACTGCCTCTTTTTTTTAATCATGATAGTTTTAGCCTTTGACCACTATCTCACCAGATGGTAAGTGATGATGTGGTCGAAGATGTTGTTCAGGCTAAACTAGGAGTACTGGTTCTCAAGGACAGCTGCCGGAACACACCGGTAGGTGCTTGGCGACAAATTTTCTACTTGAGGGTGGTAGCTAGCCAGGAGGGCATTCGCAAAATGTCCTACCGCCATGCTATAACGACTGCCAGCCTAAGACAACAACCGGGACCGTCGGCTTAACGTGCCCTCCGAAGCATGGAAACGCTCAGTAGTAATGTCACTAGTGGTCCTCCATCCAACTCATGACCGCGGGCCGAGGTTGCTTAACTTTGCTGATAGGTTCAGAACAGCTAAGTAAACTTCGCTACGAGCGCTTCAAAATCTAAGTCCAAGCCTGAATATTAAGATACGGATATGTTCCTGCCTTTTTTAATGGGTACAACAAACGTATGCGGTACCTACATGTATATGCAATACTTGGCGCCTTAGTTGGCATATTGTTAATTCGATACACCATAAAATCCACCCGATGTCACTTTTATAGAGGTTCATATTTCAACCACTAAACACCCGATGAAACTGTCGTAAAAACGTTTACAGGTATGTCTTATCAATTACCATTCGAGTATTAACTCAAAAATAACTCTCACTCTAAATTTCTGTGAAAAAACAGCCTAAATGAATCCCACATGGCGTGTACCGCGCGTGGTTCTTTGCGGGGGGCTACACTTGCCAATGAACTTGAAACAGACCTCCACTGCGGCTATAATTAGGTACTTCGCGTTCATTTAATTATCATTAGTCGAATGATTTTGCTGTAACAATGATTGCTTGAGCAGGCTACGAACGGTTGACTCAGTCAGATCACATTAGTCGATAGGACGCTTATGGTCGGAAAGATCTCTTAACTGCGCCACCTGATATTTTGACAGGTCTATATGTGCAGTTATTATTTCTTAATCAGCCAAACTGAGCATCCCTAAAAGGTCTAATCTAATTATATCTTTTTTCAAGCAAACAAGTCAATATAGATTCAGGTTTTCTGTTAGCACGCTGCTCTCCACATCTCATAATATTCAGAATGAATTTTCCGCTGGCATCGGGTGTCGGGAACGGGTCACTCACACGTTCTCGTTTCAAGACTATTTTTGGCAGCATGCACGGCATTTGGACCGCGTGCTGGAGCCCACCTACTTACCATGGTTTATTTTGGGATGCCCTACTGACGAAGCTAGAACTTCATCAGTAGTAAAATATATGTGCAGCAGATTACATATATGAAAGTTTGTAATTTTAATAACTCAGCAAACTCAAGTAGTTGACAAAATTGTTTTGGTTAGACATTGTATTAATTTTTTTGGTGCATCGTGAATAGAATTAACTTTGTTTGACCCTCTCTTAATTTTAGACTTGCTTTAAATAAAATCATGGTCAAGTATAAAAAGATAAATCAACATAATATAAATCTGTTTTCCAAGTTGGCTCCATTAAAACGAAATATATTTAACGACATGCAATAAATTATATTCTACACGAGTTTTTCTAACACTCGGCTAGATTACCGTTACATTGACTCAGTGCCATGCCGCGATTAAAACTTAAATCCGTTCACTGTGTTCAAAATCTAATTAACTGCATTTTTTTCCAAGCGCTCTGGATAGACATGAATAAATTTGAAGCGCATGAGACCGTAAAGGATTTCTTTTAGCATTCAATAAGGAATGATGTTCACTGTACTGGTAATGTAACTCTATCGACAGAAAATGCCCAAATAAAGCAAACAAAAAATGGTGTAGTAATTGTTATCTTTTATATTCAATGGTATTGTAATGCTGTCTCCACTCGACTTGCCGAGAACTCCCGAGACACTTGAGAAACGTGAATGTGAATAGTATTTCGCCTTCTCGTTCTCGCCTGTTCTCCGTTAGTTGTTGACTTTATATGTTTTAAACAAAAAATATGTACTACAACGATTGTAGTTTAGTTTATAGACTATTTTCAATCAGAGGCATTGTTCATACCGGATGGGAATGAGAACACAAGTGAGAATATTTGTGAGTGTAGATTTGTTCACGTGCTCGCCATAGTCTCGCCGAGTCAGTATAAGATAAATGTGTTTAAGAGGAATGGTTGAGTATTGACCGTACCGCTAGGTAAGACTTCAAACAGTTTTTTTTTTGAAATGATAAAGGTACCTAGAAAATATATCAAATAATTGTGTAGAAACGGGATGCCACCAACGCGCCGCGTCGGATGTCCCGGGAGTCCTAGAGCTTTACAGACGCGCGGGGCCTCTGTATCGACCGCCACCACCGCGCCGCCCACCGCGGCTTCGCGTACACTTGACATTCGTGTTGCCTCACCCTCCCAACGGGTTCACGACCCCTGCCTTGTAACATCCAGCCATTGGTATATCTTCTTATAATAACAGAAAGCATTTTCCCTAAAATATTCATGCATCATCTAGTATAGTCAACCAAATTATACCTATACCAACACTAGTTATAACTGCGTTGTACATTACAAATAGGTACCTTCGTTATGAATAGTGGACAATGAGTTGACGTCTGATGGGGTTCAAGAAGTGATGCCAACAACGTGCCGCGCCGCGTCGAATGTCCCGGGAGTCCTGAGTGTCTACCATAACACGAACAGGCTTAGTGCGTGTTATGGTAGACCAGATATGCCAGTAGCCCATTTTATGATATTATAATTATTAATTTTGTTCGCAGGAGAGGACCACCCAGGCCAGAAACAGCGCAAAGGATTCTTCAGAAGCCTATGGAAAAAATCCCGCCATTACTCCTTAGAACACCCGTGAAGAGATGAAGCCTTCGGTTCGGCCTTCTATATTGTCCAGTCACAGTCGTTGCTAATCAAGTCACTGTGACGAATGTATTCAAAGCTAATCCAGTTTCTCGACCGTTCGACTAGGCAATAACTCGATTTATAACGCGCAAAACGCGAAAACTATTTGATAACAATATTTACCTTGTATTCGTTGATTACAAAAACTTAGGAAGTAGTTTGTTTATACGTGACAACAGAACCTTTATAAAATAGGCAAATTCCAAAATGTTAAGAATTTCCTTGCTTTAGGTGGAGTTTGAAAACCGACCGCAGAGGTAGCTAGTGTAAAAATGCTGGTGGAACATGTGCAAATCGAGTTTGTGTAACATTATTGGTTAAATCAAGAGCATAATTTATTTAAGCTACTAATTATATACATATTTTATTATTGACGGCTAAAAAATTTCTTTGTTATAAATAGAGATCTGTAGAAATGTAGATAACCACCTAGGATTACTTTCTTTTGATTATTATTGTCAATATCATAACACGTGACATACCTATATTTTAATTGGATATTAAAATTGGATTTCAGCATAACGCAAGTAGTATTTATAAGAAATCAAATACCAACCATTTTTTAACATAATTACGATGTTTATTTTTTGTTTATTGGTGCGATGTAGTATTTAGGTTGGATGCACCGCAACCATAAGCGATTTGTTATTGTTTTAAGCCTGTAAAAATCTGAACTGTATAGAACTGAGATCTCTACTCTCAAATTGACCTACTTGATAGTTTCTTCGATACCGAAAATTGGCCCTAGCGTGTTGTATGTAACATAAAGAACCAAATCACTTGATAGGCTATTGCTGCAAGTTTAACATTTGATACCAATCCTTGTATTCGAGTGTACTTAACTCTTACTATTGTAGATTTATTAAAATGAAAATAAATTATGTTCATTAGCAATATAAATTGGTTTCACTTATCAACTGTCCTACATTTACAAGCAGGAGCTATTATTAGGGTTTTGAAAGAAACACAGTTTATAATACAAATCATTTATTATTAGATAGACACAGTTCCCATCGCTTATCAGAAACAATGTACAAAGCTAGAGTAGTAATATCAGATATAAACAATATGCACCCTTCGTTTACTGCAAGCCTTGTTTGAGGATACAGGGTAATTGAGCGCTTCTATTTCTGCAGCTAACAGTTACAATAGGTACAACAGAATGCAAATGTTTATTATAATTCACTACACAAGATTACAAATGCCGCGTAATTAAAATGAAAGCATAGCAGAAAATGCAAAGGCGGGCGTGTGCCCCGGCGCTTCACATCAATCGGAATTTACTCACACGATGGTTCCAGTGCAGTGGGACTAGACATTTTTAATAAAATTGTAATACTTGGGTTACAGTGTCTTTCATTTTGTAACAAGCCCTTACACAAATGCTTATTTATAATTATATAATATATATGCTGTATAATGTTATTACAGTAATTTCATTACGTGGATATCATACCCTCTCGTCAAGCATCTGTATGGGACACATACTATCTCTAGGTGATGTCGCACCTGCGGTTCGCGACGCGATCTCGAACGTGATTATTTATTACTTGAGGTAAACGATTAGACACAAGATGCTTGAGAAGAAACCTAAAATCTCTATACATAACGCTTTAAGACCTGCCTGCAAAGCTAGATATGCCTCACTACGCCGGTCGATGAAAGCAAAATTTTTAAAATACTTTTAAAACCGTTACAGTAACAATTACTTTGAGGAAGCGGTGAGCGTAAAAAAGGGTCCAGAAACCGCAAAGTAATCGCATCTGCACGAAGTTACTAAACGTCTCAGACACTGACGACGCCATAATTTATCAAATATCAAAACAAATGAACGGTCCTTATCACTTTATAGAATATACAAAATGCAGTTACTTATTTCCCTGTGGAAAAAATATTATCTTATAGTATTCTTAGATCACGGCGCGCTTCGATCTGAAAATAAAGAAATACTGTTGGATGATAGTGTAACGGGTGATGAAGATGTATTCTTTAAAACCTAAAATTGGGGCAATGCAAATCAAAGAGTACAAGACATTTAACCCGGGTACGGGAGTGCTCACACTAAGGCTCACCCCTACGTACACACCTATGTACGGGTAGGTCTCGTTTGTAAACGTCTTAGTGTGGGTGTAAATGCTAATATTACATACAGTAAAACAATAAAATATAATAGGCAATAGTAATTGCTCTACACTTATTTTAATGCTGTTGTTTGCAATAAAGCCTGCACTGCGGATAACATTACAAAATTAAAAATTTACAAGAAAAAAAATTATAGTCACGTGCGGGATTCTAACCCGCGTCCATCCACCCCTATAGGTCATGTTTGTAGTACAACGTAAGTTGAACTATAGGTGTCGCTCCATCCCCATACGATGCCGATTGCGAGAATTAGACTTATGAGTCATACGCCGGCTATAGGGGTGGATGGAAGCGGGTTCGAATCCCGCACATGACTATATCTTTTCTCTCGTAAATTTGTAATTTTGTAATGGTCTATACTTACTCTACACAAAAAATATTGAGGGCCGCCCCCTTCGTATGTAGAAAGGTCTACTCCTGATTGCGAATAAAAACAAAATTACATATTTTAGAAAGAGTTAATCATGGCATACAATTGTTGAGTTAATAATGTCCTAATACCTATCACCATGAAGGCTGGACCTGATTACTGTTAAAGTATATTGTAATTAATTATATCACCAATAATTATATTCTGTTGAAGACTAAATTATTTATGAAAGGTGCTGTTGATGACCAATTTTAGATCACATGGTATTTTTACAGCAAGTGAACAGGCCAGACTGAAAATATAACTACATAATAGGCATGATAGGGCACACACAGAAACCATGAAAATTGAAAACTAATTGTTTAAATTATAATTTAAAATGATAATATTTGATTTATAATTAATGTGTTAAATTAATATAACTCACCTTTAATAACCACAGGTAAGTAAATAGTCTCCTAACTTCTCGACTACGGATGCGGCTTGCTGGGGTTGGATGGGCTCTTCATACAGAGAGATAACGACGGCTGAAACAAAACGCTTTTATGTTACATCTATATAAATAAAACATATGTTGCTACCCTTTGAAAGTCGCAATTTTATAAGTAATTGGTAGGTAGCTTAGACCACCTGTTGGTTAGTATGTTTCTAATCTGTTTGTAAGTGAAAATGATGAGCTAGCTCTCAACATAGACTTCTTTATAACTGAATTAGGAGTGCCTACGAGCAATAATGAAAATAATATCTTTTATTCAGTGAAAGGGGGCAGATTATAATAAAAAGATCATTGATGATTGATGATGAAAGATCTCCATAATTATGTTCTTTTTCCTAAGCTCAATGGTTCTCGGGAACTACTGCTTAACTGTTTGTGGGTGGTAATTGGTAATCATATCATCAGCCGGAAGACGTCCATTGTTGAACAAAGCCTTCCCCATAATAGGGGGGTTATGCCATAATCCCTACGCTTGCGAAGCGTTTTGGAAATCGCAGTTAGGGGTGAATTTTTCTCAATAGGTGCTGATGCCCACCTTCCGGTGTTTGTCCCTTAGTCACCTCTTACGACACCCACGGGAAGAGATGGGGGACATTCAAGCCCGAGCGGTAATAGTCAAACGAAACTAGCAAAATGACCACTGCCAATGTTTATCAACTTACCTTGTGTTGTCTTCATGCAGTGCACTCCGACCTTGCCGAGTTTTGCGCGTATGATACGGTCTGTGCCACTGAGGTAGATGTACCGTGAGCCTGCTATCGTTACACCTCCGCTCGTTAACAGTGATTCATTTTCGAAACCGGCTACTATCTTTGCTACTTCATCTTTTGATATCTGTCAACAAAAGAAAATGTATATATAAGTATTATACCTCAAGGTATGGCAAATTGATATAGAAACACCACAAATAAACCAATTTTAAACAAAATTTCATGTGTTCTGACTTATTTCAATTTTATTTTTGGATGTCATATTTGGGCCTCCTTATATTTGTAAATGCCACAAAATTTGGCCGCGGATTCGTTAAGTATTATACTCATGTAAAAAAGATTTTAGTTCAGTTACCTACTACTCAGCAAGTCCCAAAGCCTTTATTTGAAAACCCTGAATTATTCTTATAGAGTGAGTGCTCTTTTATATAACAACACATATACTATGTAATAATTTCATTAAAAACGAACTATCTATAATACGTTGTCGGAACTCAACTCAATAGCCCCTACATCGCAGAAAAAAATGTGACCAATATATTTTTTTTCTGGAACCACCCTAATAGCGTATCCGAGTAGAGGTGAAAAGATCGACCTAATTCTGATTGCACCAACAATCAAAACTTGAATTCTAAGTTAACAAGATACAAGACTTCAAAAATACCACAACAGAGCATCATAATAATTTGATTGTATCATACAGTAAATAATAACATTGTTGTAGCTACAAACATTTCAGTAAACTTATATGGGTATGAAACATGTGTTAGGTGTTAGGATGCCTTGTAGGTATAACGTTTGGTTATCGAAAATAGACTTAGTATGCTCGACAAAGAGCCCTAGTATGCTGTTCGCCGACAACATTGCGAGTAAGGGCCAGGGAAGACTGGACAAATGCGGGCAAAATTGTTACATGGTATTTTTTGCTTGTTGGGATGATTGTTCACCCCACGTATTAAGTGTCTAAACTCTAAACAATTCTATCAATTTATCTCAGAATAAATAAATTATGATATTTTAATTTTATTACCGCGTATTTCTCGTACATTACAAAATAACAATGGGAGGAAAAATTGTCCACACATAACTATAACTTTTCCTCTCGTTGTAAATTTGTAATGTATTTATTGAAATACATATATGGTATATTTCAAACATTGTAATTTTTTGTATTTTTACAAATTTATCGGAGAGAAATGTAATGAAATTTGAAAACGAATTTTATGGAACACTACTCAGGGACCTAACTTTCTAGTAAGTCTACTCAGTAGGACCTTAAAACAAACAAGACCAGTTTCTTTAAATAAAATCCAACAAATAAGGTCACTTATTTGTTGTTTTTTAAATAAAACTGAACATAGTTTCGATTTTAAAAGTATTTAACTCTGTAGGATGAGGTATTTCAATAAATATACGACCACCAGACACAAATCACGTCTGACTTGGCATTTCTCTCCAGTATACTCCAGATTTTTACTCGAGATCCGAAATTTTAACAAATGGATTACACATGCAAATAAATGGTGTCACAGTAGATATGATTATTTTTCAAACCAAAACAAGGTAACACAGCAAATATTATTGTGCCTAACTTAAAGTAACTGCAAAATAATTACAAATTAGAAGCCAATTGAGGCGACGCGGTTAGTGAAAAAAGTAACAAAAAAATATGTACGACAATGTGAAATTGTTTTAAAGGATATGTACATTGTACAGTAATTTACAAGTATTTAAGTTTTTGATTATTGGAAATGATACGTTGCGTTTTTGATAAGTTACGTTGTCCATCGCCAGTGCGGGACCACCACCATTTCCGAATTAGCTCAAATTTCCAATGAGTAAATGCTGTATTTTTATGGCAAAACCTAGAGCCAGTGTGTGTCTTGCATAGTTTACGAGATTTTTAATTAAAAGATGACCTGGTTTATCGTTACGTTCATCGTGGACAATGCGGGAGGTTGAATCCAGCCAACAGAAAACATGGCAAAGTTTTAGTATTTCACAATATAACTCAAATGAAAATAAAAATGTATGTATACATATTGGACATTGAAAAAATATCAATAAGTGTGCCCCCTGGGGTTACGTTTGGTTTCAGCATGGACAAATCAAAACGAGAAAACGCGTCTACCAATCTATATAAATTTACCAGACCTTCAGTGCCTCAATAGGTGAAAAAAATTACCCCTTTAGAACTAGTATTTTTGTTCGTGTTGTAAAATAAATGTGGTACCACTGGGGTTTCGTACCTTCTGATCCGATAGCAAAAAACAGCTGCTGCATCCATAGCATTGAAATTCATAGTAGAGTTAGTGCTCCATTTATATTTTGATATAGAATAATATATATATTAGTTAATTTTTTACTACTAATGTGCCTGGTTTATAAAATAAAATAAAGTGAACAAAAAAAACTCGGTATGTGCAATATTCTGGTTGGTTACATGAAGATTGCACCCTTTATAAGAAATGTAACAGGTATAGCCAGATATATAAAAGGAAAGGAATAAAATAGTTAACAGTGGAAGTATCTACTGAGATACTTATGTGTCTTAGTAGATACTTTAGCGGCGAGGGTGCCATTATTGGCACCTTCGCCGCTAACTGTTTTAAATAGAAGATTAATCTTTGTCAAAGCAATCAGTTTTCGGTGTCAGTTATTAGTTACCTCTTAGCTTACTCATAGCCTTGAAAATCTAAGGTATGTTTTTTTTGTATTCATTGGTAACAGATAGGTAACTCTGAGTGAACTTTGTTTTTCAACCTGTGTGGTTGCGACGACGCAAGCATGTGGTTGAAAATATAACAAAACTTGAGGCCTGGCGCCGCGGCTGCTTCGGCAGAGCAAGTTAAGTATGCTAAACTTGATAGATAGATAGATAGACAGCTTACATATTCGAGCCGTTTGGCACTAAGTCCGCGAGCTTATTGTATTTTCCAAAACTTAAGAGTGCTTGGTCCATGCGACGCATGATCAAAATGCTGGCCACATATTTGGCTAAACGAATAAGCATTGCAATCCAACGGGCCAATGCTGCCAGTATTCTGGGCACGCTGGCAACTGGTGCAATAATACACTGCTATTATTGCACCAGTTGCCGGCGTTGGCTGGAGCAATAAATAGGACTGCTTGACTGCCTGCAATGCCTTATAGGTTGTCTAAATATTTTCGTTGTAGTATTGTATATTTATAGTTCTTAGTGTATAATTAATAAAGGCACAAAACCAATAAAAAAATTGTTCAGAAAAAAAAAAGAGAGTACTAGGTATATGTTCAATATGAACATTTACTCGGCGGCTAAGAGTTGCCAAATCGGTATTTTCAAGTCAATATACAAAAAAAAATACTTATAATATCAACAAAAAAAAAATACATATAATATCAACAAAATAAAAATAATATGTATAAGCATAAAAAACTAAAAAAAGAATAACTCGTCATAATTACATTACAAAATCACCCATATACGATAAGAAAAATTGATTCATTTATTTCGTCGTGATTAATTGCAATTGATCTGAATTTAACTGCATATGCTATGTTACCAATATGTAATCAATACCTAAAAATTTTTAAACTGTCTTGGCAACTTTTTTTAATCCCGTAGTTTTGTGTCCCTCTCATTTCGGACGAAAATATTGACGTAATTGCACGTCAGGATGCGTGCTGAAACGGTCCTTATTTCAACGGTGCTTTGTTTGACTTTCGAAATCGCTGACAGCTGCTAATTTAGGACCCTTTGAAAGAAATCGGAGATCTGTATTTTAGAGAAAGAGAGGAATATCATCTGCTTGGATAATTTTAAAGAAAAACTTTTAGGTTTTGCTTTTTTTTCACAAATAATCTACAATTTTGGTCCAGCATAACGAGAAGATGAGGGTGTATGCTTATGCATCGACTAGGTAGTGATTTTTTTTAATTCGATTGGATCTCCAATCTGTCTAGAGTAGCTAACTACTAAACAAAAAGTGTGACCATCTTTAAAACGGTTAACGTTACGGAAACCGAATATAAAAACGATGATTACAGAGAACTTTATCAAAAAAAAAAAAAAAAAATACGGACGAATTGAGTACCTCCTCCTTTTTTTGAAGTCGGTAGATAAATAGACGAAAACGTAGGTAATGTCAGTGTAGGTAGGACAGTTTGTTTGATAGTACAAGTAGCAGAGAGACTATTAGGTATACTCATCGGTCTAATTTGCCTGACCAAATATTTCATACATTGTGGTTCAAATCATGCGAACGCTGCGTTCAATGAATACATTGCAAACGCTCGGTTCATATTAAAGTACGGGAATATGCAACATAGATCAGAGGAATGTTATATCTTAAATATGTACCACTGTTTGCATGCAAAGGATTTGGACCGACTAGCAGCCGCGCTTACATCTGTCAACGGTCAATTTGCTTCTTCGAATTAACTTTACTTCAATTCATTGGAGTACAAAAAAAATGTCAGCTGACGGCTCTGGTTTACCTACAATTCTTATTTTAACTTTTTTACGGTTTTGTTCAAAATCAGTCCATGTTATAACTGCTTTTATGACATTAATCTTATAAATTTATGATGGCAAGTAAGTCAAGAAATTGCATTAACGATCCTGATATGTTTTGTTACAAATGCGGTGAGTACATAATGAAAGATCAATGGAAACCGATTAATGACACGGTAATCTGCTTGTATTCTGTATACTTCGGTATTGAAATTGGCAAGCTTCTTTCAACAAGAGCTGATATGAAAAATGTGACTAGTTTTCTCGTGTCGGCCCACAAAATATACATAAAATCAAGTCTAAAATCTTAGGCACCAAAATGAGTGTAGGCAGTGATTATAGACTATATTTTATTACAAGGCATTATTTTGCTAGTAAAATTGTTTTACGTATAATGTTCTGACCACAACAGCGAAAATCTCTTCATTTATCTGTCAATATTTGAGTTTGACGTATATGCACACGCTGCACTACCTCTTTTCTGTGAACGTTATATTGGTTAAATGCAGCCGGAGATGATATCATAGATGACGTCATATTGACTTCGAGGTGTCGGTGTAGCATATTGTGGACTGATCGTTTGCGCACATACAGTACAAATAGCGCATATTTTGTATGATTTAAACCGCAGAGATAGATTATATTTTAGATATGTATTATAAAATTTTTGTTATGCTAAATGAATCAATGGTTATGACTAATTACTTGAGTACATTCGATATTTTATTTTAGTAAGTGGAGCACATTTGCCCGGTTTACCCTAATGCTCTTAGGGCCTGTTTCAGAATGTTCGAGTAAATTCTGGTTATACTACCCAGAACTTAAAATAACTGAATGATAAAAATTACAGTTAACATGCAGCGCGTTTCAAGCTTTAAACGATGGATAGGCTAAATCGATGACTGTGAAACGCAAAGATAGTATTTTATTTATTAAATATGTTATGGGTAGTATAACTGCCGTCCGTTGACTAAAAGGTCGTTAAGCCACAAGGGGTCGATTTTGAGCTTTAAATGTCATCCTATACAGAAAAAAATTCTCTATCGATCTGTCTTGGAATAATTTTTATCACCTTTTAGAATCAAGAGATAGGTCTAGTAAAAAGGCCGTTAAATGTGGATAAAAACATATTTTACAAAGCTAAATTGACGTTAACCTGCAATATTTAGCTACACGATCACATACAGCCCTTAACGACATTATCATAGTAAAATTGTTACATTCGTCACATAACAAAAAAGACGTTATTTCACTTTACTAGGCTATATAGTCGTTAAAATAATAATGCTATCTTTAAGTTTTTGATTTCATAGCTAAATAATGTTGGTAATCCTACACTATAAAGCAGTTTCACAAAAAAACTACACTCTATGAACGTTAAACTCTGATAACGGCTTTATAGCGTAGGATGGCTGTTTTAAAACCTAATGATTTACTTTACTCAAAAATCAAAGCGCCTTCAAATTATTCCATAAACAACATTTTGCGTACACATCCTTAGCAAAAATTACGTTAAGCGACAATACTTAGCTAAAAAGTCGCAATTTGCTCTCACGTTTCGACCTGCCCCGCACGCACTCTAGTTGAGTGTCACCTAGGTCTATATCGGGTGGACATACGTCACCGGGCAGGTGATTGACGTCAAATGGTTTCAATGGTGGCGAATATTTCTTGCTAAGTTATATTATTATTGCTAGTTTTGTTAGCTTGGCACGGTTTATGTCTATTGGTATGAAAATAATAGTGGTATTACTATAATCAACCGAGTTCTATTGCTATTAACGACTCTAAGTGCAAAGTAGGTGTACCTATTTGCTATATTAACGTGTGGAACAGATATTTCATTGATTCTTACGTACCGCGCAAACAAAACAAGCGAGGAGCGGGAAGAAATGTTACCGCTGCCTCCTTTCTCGGAAATTAAGTCGTCTGTAGCGAGGTTTTTGTGTATCAATCAATCCTTACTAATATTATTAACGCGAAAGATTGTGTTTAGGTATGGATGTTTGTTTCGCCTAAACGGCTGGAGAGTATTGGATGAAATTTGGTATGGAGATACTATTTTTCATCACCACACGGGTAAAACCGTAGTTTAACAATATGTTTCGCGGTGAATATGATAATTTCCATAACTTGAATCATGTCGTAGTATTTCTTTATTTAATAAAAACATATCGTCATATCATCACATTTATATATCCCGGAAAGAGTAGGCAGATGTTGAGTTTGTTAGTCATGGTAATTATATAGAAGTAAGACAACTTTATGATTCACGTAAAAATTTGCAACAAAGTGATAATCAAATAATTTTCACCTCAGATTTGGAAAAAGTTATCTAATGTTGTCTTAGGTTTTCGCGACTATTACACATATAAATGGTTTAAATCGCGTATATTTATCATTATTTTTGTCCCAGCGTTTCAAACACTTTGCAGTGTGATCACCCCGTGACCACGATTTTATGTGTATGATTTAAACCGTTTGAAGTTGTTTAATTACTAAAGTTATATAATATTACCGAGAATGAATACACTGAAATTGGATATTTTTTGTCAGAGACTTGTCGCCTTTAACCAAACTTTTGCGCCTGTTGGAAAAATAACCTCTGAAATTGGACCGGTGACTGTTATTTGGCTTGATGGGATCTCAGGAAGGAAACAGGAAGACTTCGTGAGTGCGAATAACGTGATGTTCAAAATTTGAACAGTTGGCTTGACAATTGCAGTGCCCAAAATAAAAATTGGTTAATGTTTTCGTTGCTAGTTCACTTGGTGAACACTGACATAACAACGACAGCAACAATGTCTTACTATTTTTTCTGACCTGGGCGTACTTTTATGAGCGCTGACCAAATGCATCATCAAGTTGAACTGGCAGTGAAAAAGAAGGGTAAACTCTACGATTTTATAGATTTTTATTGATGCTTCCATAAATAATGGAAAAGTGACAGTTGTATCACTTACATCACAATATTTTATTAACTCATATAATTACACCTCCGACAGGTGCATACAAAAACCAAACCCCAGAGGTTATCTAAGAACATGGTTCAGTTTACTTTGAAACATAAAAACTTTGGTCTTCGATACAAAAATGATTTTTAAGACGAATTTACAACATTACAGTTCATGTAATATAGATACTTTAGAAAATCCAAGAGCCTTGTCAATCACCTTTCGGACCATCCCGAAAGATATCAACAAAAACAAAGAATAGATGGTATCATACACAAACTAGCCTGAATAATATACCCATATAAACTATTATTATGGAGAAATTTACCTACAAGTTATGAACATGATCCTGGAAATAAAAATATGCTCAACTAAATAACTTAAATACTGATTTAATGTGCCTTCATAGACTAATATTTAAGTATTACTTATTATAGACATTAACCCTTTACTTGGCAGGGATTTGCAATTCTAGTTTTCCTTACTTTTTTCATTCCAATTAGTTATATAATGGTAATAGACCTTACAAAAAATAATAAAAAAAATATTTACTTATTTTTATTGGATTTATAGCATGTATCTTAAAATGCACATTGCCAAGAACACTAAAAAATTAATATGAGTAAACATGTATCTAGAAAGATACATTGCCAACTAAGCAGGTTTTAAAATATACTACAAAATTCCTAAAAAAATAAAAATGTTTTATTATATAACAATGATATCGACAAGAAAATAATAATTTTTAAGTAACATTTTATTATTTTACAACAAATAATAAAATATTCAATGAGATCAAATATTCCCGTTAGCGAATAAAACAAAAGTAATTATTTTTATAATTTGTGTGTGATATTTGTTAACATAATTGCATTCTTATACCAAACAAAAGCGTACATTAAATTTGTCACACAAATACTTTGTGCTATTTATACAACAACCCTTAGTCTTGAAAGATGGCAGATGGCCCACTTGGTCATAACGGCTATCACATCGATATATAGGCGTAGTAAACTTTGAGGGTCTAGAGGCATTCTCTTTCCACATTCTTTGTTAGGTTACTAGGCAGATCAGAGAAATGCATAATCTTTTTTTTATCCTTCTGACTTTTTTAGACTGTTTCTACGTCAGAATATTCTCAACTTATCGTATCTCAAAGCATTCGACCAATAACATGTATATGTCGGCGTTGACATTACTCCCATCAAGATTTTAATCGCTACAAAATCCTTTATACAGTCGATCGTGAGGTTTAATAGTGTTCTTTTTACTGTTCTTTTTACTTGCATGTGGTATACATTAGATTCGTGAGCTATCAAGTCATACAAATTATAAACGAAAATATATAAATACTGTCTAATGACTTGTCAAATTGTTTGCCTTGAATGTCAGCTTTGCCTTCAAAAGGTTTTCGTTATACCTCCAATTTTCAAATCTTCACTACTGTCTCTATTGCTACTGTTAATGGCCCTCTTTTTGATCTGCTAGCAGTAGAAGGTAATGATATAGAAGAGTGTGAGGGTAGAGGAGAAGGTATTTCTACAATTGAACTATTCAAGGAAGAGGTGTCTAAATTATGTGAGCTTGAGGAAGGTATCAAAACTAATCTGATAGAAAAGTCCTTGCAGCAAAGAGAGAGAATCAGAGGAATCAAAGAGAGAGGGTTTCATTGTCCATAGTGACTGTAAAGCACTGATGATGTTTGGTCGTATGATAGTGTGGAATTGTCAATTTCTTTGAATTATTTTTTACTTTTTGATGATATTTATATATCTTTTAATGCTGGTGGTAGGGTTGTTGAAATTGAGCTGTCCGAATTATAATCATCTTGGTCATGTAAGCAATGTAGTTCATCTCCTGAACAAGCGCTGTTATCGGAACAAGCTGCAGGTTTGGATACTAATCCTATTTTTCGTTGAGCTCACGTGAGAGGCTGAAATAAAAAAAACGCTTAAATAATTATATATGAAAAAAAACTCACATAATATATGTATAAAAAGTAGTAATAACTTAAAATACTCATCACATTGTATATAAATTTATAATGCTTATGATAGAAAAAGCTGGCAATGTATCCTTCAGTGCACACCATCCAGAAATTGTATAATGTAGATCACCTGGCAATGTGCATTATTAGATACATCATGAAAGGCCTAAGATTTTTTGTAACAAATCGCTTACATGCACATAAAATCAATTGCACATTCGGAGAAATGTATATTTAGCTACAAAAATACAATATCGTTATTTAGGAATTCTTATATCTTTTAAGATAAAAATGGATTCTTACCTTCGACATCGTGGGCGCTTGCGCACGTTCCGCTATCTTGCTATCTACTGATGCCTATTATAGCTAAAGCACATTCGTGATTTTTTTTGTATTAAATACATTACACTAGTAATTCAAAACCACCACGACTAACGTGAAATGTATCTTTACTTTGACACATTTTTTTTCTTAATTACGTGTGCATTTCTAGATACGCTGCCAAGTAAAGGGTTAAAGTGTAGGTACAAAGAGTTCATACTTACGAAAGTATTTTTAAATACACACATACATAACATCACGCCTCTTTCCCGTAGGGGTAGGCAGATACCACATATTTTCATTTACTACGATCCTTACATATCTCTTTCGTTTCATATACATTCATGTCACTCATCAATCTTATCATACATAAGCGTCGGTTTAGGGTAACCTTCACCTGGCCTTTTTTCAGAACGTATTCAATCTGATTTCGAAATGTTCGCCTAGGTTTTCCCCTTCCAACACTTCCATTCATTTGTTCCTTGTGAAAGTATTTTTATTGAAATTTATTCTCATATTTTTACTTGTACTGTTCTAGCAGTGATTTGGATTTTTATAAAAGCAAGACCTTAATTTATTAATTATGAAATATTATTTTAAATAATCATTAATATTTAATCATTTTACATTCCTGGATGTATAATCTAATAATAAGCATTTAATTTTCTTTGTGGTGTTTGCAATTGTCATTCTAAATATGCGTGTGTAATTTCTACTTTTAAAATACGATGTTTTAAAGATTTAAATGTAATTTATAGTAACTGAGTTGTTTTGTTTCATAGGAAAATAGATTCTAAGCAATTATGTGTTAAAAATTCTGTCATTTAACTTAAATTTACGAATAATTAACACATTGCGTTTATTTTATTTTGATACATAACGTTTTTTCTTGTGCCTCACTTGAAATGGCCATTTTAAAATACTTAACTAAATAGTCGTTTAATTTCAAGGTTTCTCATTTAACTGCCATTTAGTGTAGTAATTTAAAGATAATATGCTGTTGTATAATCACAAAAACAACGATAAATTACAAAACTAGACTACATAATAGTTAAAAAACTATAACGACATTCTAGCTTGGGTTGGATATCTTTGAAATTCGTTAATATTTAACAAAAAAGTCGTTAAATAACTTTGCGTCTTTTTAGTGTAGATTTTGCATATAACTTCATAACATAAAAAAACTGTGCATATATTTATAGACAATTGCTAGTCTAAAAGGTCACTAGGGTATACTTAGTGGCTTTTTAGTGTAGTATATAAATGGTAAAATAAGCAATTATTACATGGCTAGAAGGCCAAACGAGTTTTTTGTCTATTTAGAACTAATTATTGCAGATATATATTGCTATATTTGATAGAATATAAAAAGAGCTTTCTTTGGATATTTCAAGAATGTTTCTGCGACCAACACCTATAAAACAGCATCAATTTTAAATTTTACCACCGTTTATGCTCATATCTCAAAACTTGGTTTTGTGGCTTAGCGACCTTTTAGTTAACGGACGGCAGATAACCGGAACTTACTCGAACATTCTGAAACAGGCCCTTAAAGTATTTTTATAGGAGACATAAAATAGTACTATAATGCTTACTATTTATTTTTAAACATCCAAACATATATTATTTATTTTAATCTTCAAAAAAATGCGTGTGTTAAAAAAATTGTGCTGGTGATACAGCCGGATCAACAAACATTTTTACAAAAATTTAGGTCATTCGATTTTTTTAAATTGTTTGACTTCATGAAGTACTTAACGTTTTACATTACATAAAAATCTAAATAAAAATACAAAAGGTTCAATTGCCAATTTACCCCACAGCCTGGTCAATTTTTTTATTGGTTAATTTGGCCCATAATCAAAAGTGAACAAATGACTAGTACATGTAGTTACAAGTAATATGCAATCTCTTTCTATACTGATGAAACCTGAGACTAAAAATATGAATTCAATTATCAAACAGATATCTGTGCAAATATCAAAATAGGTTGATTAGAAATATTAAAACGTAATATCGTAGTGCTTCTGAGCATTATCACTCAGGCGACTCATGATTTCAGATCTTATTATGATCTAATATTTTGTCCTTTTCATTTATTAATATTTAGTACTTGTGTTGGTCCATAATGTACGGTAGTGAAAGTTGGGCATGGCAGAAAAAACATGAAAGTAGAATAAATGCAGTGGAGATGAGAGCACTGAGAAGCATGATTGGAGTCAAACATAGTGACAGGATAACGAATAGTGTGATGAGGGAACAACGTGGTGTGAATGAGGATGTAGTGTCAAAAATCGAGAAAGGTATGTTAAGATGGTTTGGACATGTAGAGAGAATGAATGAAATGGGAACAACTAAACAGGTATACATGGGAGAAGTGAACGGAAGTGTTGGAAGGGGAAGACCTAGGCGAAGGTTCCGAAATCAGATTGAAGACGTTCTGAAAAAGTACCAGGTCAGGAGTAATGAAAGTAGAATAAATGCAGTGGAGATGAGAGCATCTAGAAGCATGATTGGAGTCAAACTTAGTGACAAGATAAGGAATAGTGTGATAAGGGGATTTCGATCTCGAATGAAATACCGGACTAAAAATCATTCTAAGCCATGAAACACCTGCCAATAGGTGACATACTAGCAACTGGCAAACCAGCATGCCGACTAAAAAAAGTTTATATATTTTGTGATTCAGGAGTTGTTTGACAAAACGATACACATGGTTGCAGCTTGCACGCCAGTTTCTAGATATACGCTTCGTGAAACCAGTTGAACACCACAACGTGGATGATATGGATATTAAAATACGCATTACCAGGCGAACATTTTTTTTTAATTATAGCGGAGATAAAAAGAAAACATACTGATGATTCTGATCGTCATACAAAAACAACGACCATTATTTTTGTTCAAAACAGTAATAGGGAGGCAACCACATTCTATATATTCGTTATTTATCCTGATCTCGTACTTAACAGTATCTCCACACTCCCAAAACACAGTAGTGTTTGCCCACTACTGCTTTCTTTGCAGTACATCGACACTACGGTGGTATCCACCAAGACGGACTCTTACGGTAGAGGCAAACCAACCTGGTAAAATCGTTGACAGTGAATGACAATCGATCCCGTAAATAGCAAAGGTCACTAAAAAGGATGAAAAATATTTTTATTACACAAAAATGGGAACAACTTCAACACTCAAAAGTGTGAAATAACTTGTCCAAGTCCTAAACCTGGTAACTTGTGACCCACCTGAGCCACAGGTTTCTTTTTGAGAAGCTATGTAGCTTCCCAAAAAAGCGATGAGGTCTCCAAAAAAATAAAGCGCTTTCAATTGGTAGGCGACGAAAAGGTTGTACTATTTTCTCTCAGAAGCCGTGCAGAAAGTACTTGCGGATCAGTTAACCATGGGTCATCGATACAGGAAAACGATATCGAATTTATTGCAAAGGAAAAGGCTGATAAAACACTCACTGCCTGGAAATGACTTTCACGGGTCGCTTAGCTCCTAATTCAATACCTAGTACCTTTGGAATACTGCTTTCCGATCTTGCTTATTCCATCTACAAAAAAATATATACTCTTTACCTCAAAAATCTCACTTACAACAGTCTTTTTTATATTACGTGCCATTACCAAGTTAATTAACGGTAAATTTTATTAAGAGACTTATTTATTTTGATAATAAGCCATGAAAATCACATTAAGGGTTAAAGTACATTGGCTGCAACCTCATGGCTGGCTGCGATGCTTTGGTGAAGACCAGACTTCAAAGTCTTGAACATCGTAGCAAAGTTACCGGTATTTCAGTGTTCTACAGGATACATTTCGGTGTGTGCGATGGAGTTGCATAACTTAATTTCTGTATCTCCTTTCCACTACCGTACTACAAGACGTACGGAAACACGGCATCCGTATATGGTTGATATTCCTACTGCCCGCAAAGCGATTTGCGTCCACCTTTATAATACGAACACCGAAGGAATGGAACACCCTACCAGTGTCTTTTTTCCCCGAGAGCTATAATCTGGCAGTCTTCGAGGCAAGAGTGAAGTATCTTCTAGGAAGCATCCACCGTCGACCGCATCGTCACTTACCATCAGGTAAGACTGCGGTCAAATGCTTATCTATTCGCAATAAAATATAAATAAAAAAAAGTCCGAGGATTAGATTGGGTCAACTTAATGCGGAGGTCCCTGCTGCTCTGAGGCGGCCAAGGGTATTAAAGCTGAAAATGCGCTTGTTTTCGTGAAGAAGTTTTTTTTAATATTTTGGGATGAGTGCTGCATTAGGACGCAGTTTATTGTTCCGGCATGTAATCAATAAAAAGTATTCATTTACTATCTGAGAAAACAAGAGGCCGCGCAACTTCCGATCGATGAGCAGAAGCATTATCGTAAAAAAACCACAGGACCAATAAAAAAAACCACGTCGAGTTTTTTTAATATTACCATTTTTGTAGTTATCTTGTCCTGCTATGTCAGATTTGATCTCTTAGCAGTATACCACAGAAAGAAAAATGGAAAGGAGTGGGGGTTGGAGGGAGGTAACAAAAACCAAAAGTCAGCAATATTACTACAACAATAAGGCTATTAAATGTAATTGTGCTGTACATATATATGTCAAATGAACAACAGATGGACTAAATATGTGATAAAATGGTAACAAAGACATGACCAACAGACATAAACCAAAAAGTTTTGATGACGGCTTTTTTTTTTATTGCTGACAAGGTAAGGCTTTGACCACAATCTCACCTGATGGTAAATGATGATTTTGTCGAAGGTGTTAACAGGCTTAACCTAGAATTACTGGCTCACAAGGAAAGCTGGCGGAACACACCGTCAGATGCTTGGCGACAGATTTTCTACTTGAGGGTGGTCGCTAGCCAGGCGGGCATCCGCAAAATGCCCATCCACCATGCAGTGCAGCTCAAGCTCGCGGCGGGATTCGAACCATGGACCATGGACGCCTGGATGGCGTGGCAGTCCATAGTAAATGCCACTGAGCCATCACTGCTTCATTATAATTTGGAGTTTTAGGTAATTTTTGGTTAAATGGAGGATATTGTACATAATGATTTGAAATTTTATATTCCTAACTAGATAATCTACATCTGACTATAGTCTATTTTACATTTAACAAAATCAACACAAAAACATATCTACTAATACTTCGTGTGGCATCAATGAACATCACCCAAAATAACAATAAATACATATAATATCATCTGTCAATCAGACAGTCTGTCACATTAACCTAAATACTTCCTAGACAAAATACCTGGGATTAATTGCATACTGGACGTAATGCATACTGGACAAAATGCTTAATTATGTAAACTGCCACCAAATTAATTCTAATTTCTGAATACACAAATAACAAATTGAATTTATAACATGAAGGTATTTTGTGTGTTGCAGCTATTAAATTTACAATAAATATCTAATAGGGCTTAGATTTCACATAGGGTTATTTTTAGATGACTATAAGTACTGGAAAACCGATTATAATCATTGAGTAATTATACTAATGTTTAAATGATCACATTGGGGTTTTTTGGGATGTTCTATGCAAAAATAGTGTGTTTTGAATGTCTTCTTTCGCAACACTAGGATTTTAACCACAGTGATGCAAAAACTTTTTATAATATTTAATTTTGTGCCTGTTTCTGCAATGTTGTGTGCATTCATGGCACCCATCTTGCACTTACTGAGAGGTTCAAAATATCTTGATATATTGAATGTATGGTAGACCTACAGATAGCTTGGTCATCTCTGCTAATGAATTCATTTTAATTTGAGCATCTTCCAATACAAGTTTCATAACCTTTTTCTTATAAATACTTTTTCAATGATTTATATTTTTTTTGTATAATTTAGGCCCTACATTAATAATTATTGGACTAGAAATTTGATTAAATTATTGATTAGTAGGATTCTTTAGAAGATTTAGCTTTTTATTTAACATGAAAAAGTAACATAATTTTTGGCTTGGGTGCAAAACATGATATAAAATATTTTTTGTGCATGTGGGGTGTCATCCTCTGGAACTTCTGGAGTAAAATATAATTATATTTATTACATTTTTTTGTCTCTGGTAGCAGTCTGAGTCAGGTATTGTGAAGAACATTCCATTGAATGTTAATAGAAGTGGCAAGTTACATGCCTGTCATATCACATGTCATTCTACTTAGAAGGGTCTTAAAAATTAAATACATTCATTCATTCAAGAAAGACTATGTTCACATGATTTTACCGATATTAAAAACAATAAAATGTAGTAGTAGTTGTTGTAACTATATTTATTAGGAATCAATAATTTCACTACATAATGTAGGTGTTATTTGTTACATAATTTCACTTTGTTATGTTATGCACATAGTATTTTTAATTTAACCAATATATACTACAAGCACTGATTTATAATTTGGTTCTTTATGACGTGATCTTAACCAAAACCTATTTTTCTTTCACAGGTTGTAGTGATGGGGAACCCAGAGAACAAATTGTTTATAACTGCTATACATTGTTTACGATGCAATATCTTGTTAAGCTTTTTTAACTTAAAAATATTGGTAACTTTCATACAAAGTGGTAAGAATCATAATGAAACATCTGGATAAATACCACATAATAAACATTGCATTAATAAACAATGGATTATAAATTCAAAAAGTACTTCTGTTACTATATTTTGGATTGAAACACAGTGTTAGAAAATTGCAGACACACAACCTTATAAGACCTTAGATCTGAGGTAAAAATGGTGTTTGCTGTAAACGGATCATAAATTCATGTCTATGATATAGGCAAAGTCAAGTAGTGAGAAATTAATTTTGTGGAGTAGGCTTATTCACTCAGAGAAATAATGAAGTTTATAGTACCTGTGTAACAGCTGATACCATGAATCATAACTTTGTTGATTACTAGATTTACAGAAAATAGAATGGGAATGTCTAAATAAAGTATATATTATTCAGGAACATTTTAGAATGTTAGTTGAAAATATTTACTAAATATCCTATACTAATATGAGTTTTATGTTTGCTGCATAAATGCACATTAATGTTTGATTGGGTGTCCTAAATTATGTGGATGGTTTACAGGAATTCCCAGTGGGTTCTGTAGAATAATCATCAGGGTTCCGCCAAAATTAAAAAAACAAGCTGAAAGGCTATCTTAAGGTTGCTCCCCTTCATCACAGCATGTTGTTGTGAAACAGGCTTTTCAGCCAACACTTATACAAAATCAAGTAAAGGTCAAGATTGGATACTACCCCAGATATGCGCATACAAATGCCAGACAAAATACCCCACTATAAACAGTTATTAAAAAAATAATGTTTCATTCTTCACATTAAGTTAGGAAAAATGTAGTTCAGTTATATGAGTCATTATCATATCATTTATGAGTGTTAATCATTTGATATGGGGTTCCATAAAATAAAAGGTATTTGGCTGGTGTTCCATGATCTTTAAAGTTTAGGAAGCCCTGTACAAGCATATTACTGATCTAAGGTCAAGAAGCTTATACACCAAGCTCCCAACCTAAGAAAAATCAACAATCTTATGTAAAAAATATGATGAAGCTGAGTAATTGTAAATTAATACAAAATCAAGATTTATAGGGAGAAGGAAATTATGAAATGATAAATGTGATTATCCCCTATGATAATACGTGTTATGTGGTGTAAAGCTGTCTCAAGAGCATAATCGGTTTAGAGAACTAGCAACATACCATCACAAAACATGTATGTACTTACAGTAAATATAGTGTTTCTCCTGTGTTTAGTTATTTATATTATGGTCATTTGCCTATCGCTAGTCGTCTTTACGACTCGCAATATTTATACTAAAAATCGATGGCCAACGTTTTACCGGCCGGTGTACATACACCGGCTGGCGGTTACTTTCACACGCATTGGGCGAATATACAAGTGAATTTATTTTAACGTTATACCACAAGTTCCTTTGTTTGAATACTATGCTGTAGTAGTCAGGAGGGCCATTTCATTTTTTCTAACTTGAATTGGCACCGCATGTCGCCATCTTGTCAAACTTGCCGGCTACAGAATTCGTCATCCATTGGTTTTCCTACACTCACATAGATCACACAACATAATTTCACTTAAGACCACAAGTCACAACGTAAACGTATGAACGCATTCCACTGTCCACGTATAACAAGAACAATACGGGGAAACTTACTTCGAAGCCTTCCGACTTGGCCCAGACATTTCCATCGTGCCCGGCAATCGCAGCTTTTGAAACACATCTGGATGCCATTAACTGTTTATCGACGTAATCTTGCCAGCTCATTTTGATTAAGTTCGACTAAAAATAAAACTACACTTGAATATCACACTCTCCTCAACACCGCGAGCTAACGCTCCACACGAACAAAAAGCACTGCCGTTTCAAAATGGCAGCGTAGTCATAGACAGGACCGGAAGTACATTATCATCGAAATATTAATCTATGGTTAAAACCATCGACAAAGAAAAAAAAAACACCATTCTCGTTGACCAGGAGTGCGTTCCTGCACGCCTTCGGCCACGACAAATTTTGGTCTAAGCGCGGATATACGCCGTTCCAGCACTCCAATCGAGCTTAAATTGATCCTGGCAAGATTTGATCATACCCGTTCCGGGCGACCTGTCAGAGCTAATTTTGCTCTGCGTAGCCTAAATTTTACTACCTTTTGAACTGGCCAAATCTTGGCTAGCTGTCAAATGTGACAGATTCTACAATATATAATAATTTTGTATCAGCTTAGCCAAGGATTAGTGAATACTATGCTATAATTGCTTAATTACGTAATGGGGCTCCTTCCAAAACATACAGAAAATATTGGATCACATAAAAACATCGCTGTCAATTTTATATTTTGAGCCTGGCTAGCATGTGCAAACAGTATTGCCAGATCCGTGAGTTAAAAATTATCCGAAATTTCATACAAAATTATCGTGTTTTTATCGCAACATTATACGTTTCGCAACCTTGTCTAAAAAGACAATAGAATAGGGTAGTTGACACAGTCTAAAATAAAATACGGTGTAACGTTAACATCATAGTAGTTGGAGCACAGAACTCGATGAAATTAACAAATTATTTATTCTGCATTGGATTACCTTTATTTTTAATAAACAAAATGTGTTTAAATTTTCTTTAAGTCACGTGATCTCAAACAGAAGTAAAGGCGGAAATGATGTCATAAGGACAAAAACAAAGCCACAGAATAGGTAATAGTAATCATGAGAGTTTGCTTCCAAAGGTTTTGACAGTGACAATTGACATTAGTAATTGCTAATAGCAAGCAACCTACAAAATGTCGCATCACTATCGATTTACTACTTAGGCCCCTATTTCACTATCAAATCCATTGGATCCCGTATATTTAATAGTGTAATACGTACGTTTGACTCATTTATCTTTGATCATATTTCGCCGTGAGATTTGATCAAAGATCAGCATAGATAATAAAACCCAAACTCGGAACAAGAATCTATGGAATTATTTTACAATTATTACTCATAGTAATACAACAACTTTAAACAGTTGGAAAAGCTTATGTTTATCATTATATTTATTCCGATGTCACTGCACGCCATTGTCTCGATCACTTGAAAGTGTTTACATTTCGGGATTACAAAATTGTTCAATAAAATAGTGATTTTTAACCGATTAAAGTTGTTTAATTACCATGTATGAAAAATAATTGATAATGCTACCACTCATGTATCCGTGCTTCAAACTGTGTTGGTTCTGTGATTGTTTTATTCAGTCTACATACACCCCTACACTATGGTACACGTTCTGCCGAACAACCTGTATAATCGATTACGCACGACACTACAACAAGCAAGCAAAACGTATTACATTTCAGCACTATTTGTTTTTGCCCTAGTGACGTCATAAGCATACTGGGAGCCATTGAATGATGTTTTAGCGCCAATTTTAAAAGTTCAAATAAAAAGATGGATTTCTAGTATTTCAGGACTCCTAAAAAAAAATTAAAAATGCTAGGTGTATATTTCAGTGTTCTAAATAATTTAACATACTTAAAAAAAACAAGTCAACAACCCTATTTACGGCTAAAATTTAGGAAGTGGCAATATCGTTATTTTTTGTTAAGTAGATATTAAATCTAGGTAGGACCTATTACTAATCACTTATCATATAAGGCCATTTTAATGTTGAGCGCCCACCTACGAGTAATTTTCTGGCAACTACACGCACTACAAATCAAAAAGAATTTTTTTTTCTTCTTGAATCTTATTATAATTTTTATTCCAGAAACCCTGACTAAGTCGTGGAAAAGCGAGTGGTTTTAACGCCCTATGCAATTTATTCACTCATGCACAAGTCTAGACGCGGAGTTTTGTGTAAGTACCAAATTTATACAAAGCATCTATGATAGCACACTTATGAAACGATAACCTTACGATAGTTAAACCAGAGACGGGACCAAATGGTACTATTATAGTGGTCTCGGTTAATATGGACAAAGAGGCAGAAGCACCACCTTCAGCAGTTGAAGAGCATAAGCGCTTCAATAGAAGCAAATTAGAATGCGTCATGAACTGCGATGGCAATGCCTCTTGCTTTCCTTGGGGAAACCCAGACACAAATGATAGTGGTAAAGACTGACTAGATTTTATCCTACGAAATGATCCCATAGTTCTGAAAAGAGGCATTGATCCCACTTATGTTAAGTCTGATGGACATGGGCTGGGAGCAGCGCAGTAAAAGGCCAATAGGATATTAAAATCTTGTGATAAAGCTGTAAACGTATTTTATTTGTAGAAGAACATTACATCAGTCAATAGGAAAATTTTCTAACAACCGTTGCTTAGTTACTAATCATAGACTATGAAATTACAAGTAATAAATCTATTTTCAACACCCCCACTTAAGTTTATAGTCTTTGTAATCCCATATAGTTAAAACAAAAATTATGTTTAACCCTGTTTACAGATTTTGTTAAAGCATCAGCAGGCATGGAACTAGTTTCACAGTAATCTATAATTATTTCCTTTGCCTCAGCTAACTCTTTAACATAATTGTACTTTATATTTATATGCTTACTTCTCTTATGAGTGACTGGATTGTAAATCATCTTGCTAGCACTTTGACTATCACTGTACACAGTTACAGGCTTACTATTTGTACACAACTCATTAAAAATCCCTTTTATAAAAACAATTTCCTTAGCAGCTTCACAGAGAGCAATGAATTCTGCTTCAGCAGTACTTAACGCAACACATTGCTGTTTGCGAGCATGCCACGAAATTACAGCACCAGCAAAAACTAAGCAGTAACCAGAAAATGAATGGCCGTCCGAATTGGTACCCCAATTTGCATCAGCATACGCGACCAGAGGCTTGTTCATTTTCTTGTAACAAAGGGCATAATCCATTGTACCTTTGAGATACCGTAACACACGTTTCAATGCTGCCATATGCATGTTATCATTGTAACAATTAAATTGGCTTAGATAACTGACAGCAAAAGATATGTCTGGCCTCGTACAAGTAGACAGATACATTAGAGATCCAATTATTTCTTGATATCTAGTATTCTCTGTATTACTCCCTTTAGCAAGTTTCAGATTACATTCCATTGGAGTTCCAACTGGTTTGCATTCTTCCATTCCAAATTTTTGCAACAATTTCCTTGTGTAGTTTCGTTGATCTAGGTAAATTTCCCCCTCTTGACGGTTTCTCACAATGCTCATTCCTAGACACTCTTTGGCTTCACCTAAGTCTTTAATTTTAAAAACTTTACCAAGTTCATTCTTTAAATGTAAAGCTTCACTAGCATTATTTGTAAATATGTAAAAATCGTCAACATATAGACCAATAACTATAAAAACTTCTTTACTTTTCTTTATGTAAACGCAAGGATCGTATTTGGATCTTGTAAAACCAATTTCTATAATGTGTGCATGTACTTTAACATTCCATGAACGAGCCGCTTGTTTTAATTCGTATATGGCCTTCTTGAGCTTACATACTTTTCCTTCATCAACTTTCTTTATAAACATCGGAGGTTGTTCCATGTAAATATCTTCATTGAGGTCACCATTTAGGAACGCTGTTGTGACGTCAATGTGGTGAATATCCAAATTCATTTCAGCTGCAAGTCCGAGCAAAAGACGTATGGAAGACAATTTAACAACTGGGGCAAATGTCTCAAAATAATCTTCTCCATACTTCTGAGAATAGCCTCGTGCCAACAATCGAGCTTTATGACGCTGCACTGTACCATTTGCTCCAACTTTTAGTTTGAAGACCCATTTGCATTTAACAACATTTTTGTCCAATGGTCGATTTACAATATCCCAAGTTTCATTTTCGATCAGAGAATTATATTCATCCACCATAGCTGAAAACCACAACTCTTTATCAGTCCTGTCCATAGCATCTTGTAAGGATTGCGGGTCTGGATTGTCCGAAACATGAAAGTTATAGACCATGTCTTTTTCTTCCTTTCGGCGTCTTTCCCGTAGTGGATACCGGCGATCACTTACGATTTCACGAATTTCAGGCTCTTCTTCAATTTCAGTATCATTTGAATTAGTAATACTATGTTCATTTATTAATTGCTGATCTAAACCTATATCTATCGAGTCCTGGAAATCATCAGCATCGTCTATTTCTTCTCCATCTCTCTCTGAACTCTCCTGTTCCCTCTCTATGCTGACCTGTTCCCGTTCTGAACATTCAATTTCATGAAATTCAGTTGGGATTATACTTCCTACTGGTTCAGGTCTATTTGCTAGGATTTCTGAGATATCTACGGTTTGAGGTGTTTGTTCATCTGACAGTTCAGTGTTGGACGACACTCCTTCCACAAATACAACATCTCTAGCAACAGTTACTCGCCTCACATTATTTATGTTATCTACAAATCTGTATCCTTTTTGATTCTCACTGTAGCCAACCATAATCATTTCAGTAGACTTAGAATCAAATTTCTTTCTTGTATTGCCCTTTATTAAAACGTGTGCCTTGCTTCCGAAAATCTTTAAATGAGACACATCTTGTTTCTTTCCTGTCCATATCTCTTCAGGTACAGTTGAAATTGCCATTGAAGGTGACCTATTTTTTAGGTATATGGCTGTGTTGACTGCCTCACCCCAAAAACGCTTATGCAATTTCGCATCTTGAAGCATGCACCTCGCTTTCTCAACAATAGTGCGGATAGTGCGTTCCGCTACTCCATTTTGCTGAGGAGTGTGAGCTACTCTCGTCTTATGACGTATTCCATTTTCTTTCAAATACGTTTGGAATTCGTTTCCAGTATATTCAGTCCCGTTATCGCTTCTGAGACATTTTATCTTCTTGTTCGTCTCATTTTACACCAAGACCTTAAATTCTTTGAATTTACCGAGTACCTCAGTTTTAGATTTCAGTAAATAGCCAAAAACTTTTCTACTATAATCATCAACAAAAATTAGGCAATATTTACCTCCACCCCATGTCACTTCTTCCATAGGTCCTGCTAGGTCGGTGTGGATTATCTCCAAAAGCTCCTTGGCTCTGTTCGCTTTTCCTTTTGGGAATTTCTTTACGCATTGTTTCCCTTTACAGCATGCTCCGCACGGCTCAGTGTTCTCCGCTCCAAAGTTAAGTCCATGTACTAATGGTTTCAACTTACGCATTTGTACTCTGGAAAGATGACCAAGCCTCCGGTGCCATAGTTTGTGTGCACTCATCTTCACCCTGTCATCAAGAACAACCATTGCCTTATCAATATTTTGATCTAAAACATAGAGCCCGTTTTTAACTGATGCTGTTAACAACGCCTTACCTACATGTAAAGAAACATCTTCTGTTTTAAAAACTCTACAAGATTTTTTATCAAAAATAACAATATGACCATGTGCAGCAATTTTACTTACAGATAGTAAATTCATCAAAATTTCTGGTACATACAAAACATCTCTAAAATTTATGTTGACATGTCGTCCGTCGTTATTTACAGTTGTTTTCATGTTCCCTTGTAAAATGGAAACAACATTTTCACTACCAGCTGTACTGATGCAACGTTGGGCGTTTTTAACATCTGTCAACAAATCTCTTTTAGAAGTCATGTGCGATGACGCACCAGAATCAAGAATCCACTCACTTGACTGTCTAGCAATGCCAGCTGTCTCTGCACAACTCATGCTGCTTTCTCCTATAGATGGTCCTGCAGTAGCCGCAGTATTTCTTCCCTTCTTGGATTCCTGGTACTGCTTACATTGCCACTTGAAATGCCCCCTTTTGTTACAAAAATGGCATATTATCACCTTCTTATTCTTCATAGGCTCCTTATTTGTCTTTGACATTAAGACAGAATCACCATTATCATGTACCTTGCGTTGGCCCTCCTTCAATAGGGCAGCCACAACGCTACTTGATGTGATTTTGACACTTGAATGCTCTAAAGCCATTACTAATGGATTGTATGTTTCTGGAAGTCCAGCTAACATTATAATTCCAATAAATTCATCTTCTAAACCTGCCTTTATAGCCTGTAGGGCTTGCTGAGTCGCTTGTATTTCTGTACAATAAACCTCCATGTTCGGGTAGTCATTTAATTTAATGCTGAATAATTTTCGTAGTAGCGACAACCTCCGTGTCAATCCACTGTCTGCATATGCATTTTTTAGGGCTATCCACGTCTCTTGGGCTGTTTGTGCGTTTACTATAAGAGGATAAATACTCTCAGCACACATTAGACAAATTTTTGATCGAGCTTTAGCATCCCGCTTCTTTGTCGAATCGTTTACTTCGGTTACAGTACCTTGTATGCAGTCCCATAGGTCACAGTCAATCAGGAACATCTCCATGGCAAATGCCCAAGTCCCATAGTTGGACTGGCCGGACAACTTTGTAAAATTTGGACTCTGCATGTCTGTAATTTAATACCTTTATCACTTGGCTATGGCTGGGCCCAAAACCTGATGGACATGGGCTGGGAGCAGCGCAGTAAAAGGCCAATAGGATATTAAAATCTTGTGATAAAGCTGTAAACGTATTTTATTTGTAGAAGAACATTACATCAGTCAATAGGAAAATTTTCTAACAACCGTTGCTTAGTTACTAATCATAGACTATGAAATTACAAGTAATAAATCTATTTTCAACAAGGTCCAATACAAAAACTATAACAGAAACGATAAACGATTGGCGGGTAGCAACAAATGAGGTTCCAAGATTGAACCGTAGATATATAAGGTTTAGCTAACATGTAAGAAAGCATGAACCGCGCTCCTCCAGAAACCCAAAGAATACTGATAGAACACTCTACAGAGAAATATTTGAAAAGACACTAAAAATAGGGCCGCAAGTCGAAGCGACTTCGGAGTTGGTGCCCCAAAACATTGAAGAGACCGTAGATTTTGTGGTACGTTCCTTAAAGAAAAGCTACGAAAATTTTAGTCTCTTAAAAACGGAAAGTACTCAGTTACTGAACAAAAAAATAGATCGTGGAACAAGGAACTTTGACTGAAGAAAATGAGACCTAATTTCAACCGAGCAATAAATACCGATCTTGATGAAAATTGGCATGACTATGAGAAAACACGTCATCGATTCAAGATTACAGTTTAAGAAACTCGGAAGAAATCATGTAAGAAATGTCTCAATTCAATCTGAAACTGAGACTGCCAGACTTAAAGAAGCGTCTCCCATGCAAAGCTAGGAACGTTGAAAAAGCCTTACGGCTTTTATACGATGTCAGGCCACGAACAGTTTGAATTTCTCGTACAATCCCACTTTCCAGACTGTCAGATAAACAATGAAGATGAATGGGAAATAGATACTATGCAAAAGCCTGACACTGAAGACTGGGCCTTTGCAGACAAAATTGTGACTGAAGGAGCTCTTCTTCGAACGGTAAGTACCTTCCAACCATTCAAGGCTTCTGGAACGGATGGAATCTGCCCAGCGCTTCTGCAGTGGACTCGATAAAAACTCACCTCTTGGCCATTTTTAGGTCATGTCTAGCATGGAAGTATATACCTAATTCATGACGGAAAGTCAGTCGTGTGTATAGTACCACCAACTTAACTGTGCAGTTCGCGAGGGCGCTGCTGGTCAAGGAAATCAACTACAAACTGTCACAATTTTAAGGAATGTTGTAGTTCTTTTTTCTGCCGCCTGAACAGATATGTTGGTGGGACTGTATACCAAAACCAGGTAAAACAGATTACACTACTCCAAAATCATAAAGACCGATAAGCCTAAGCTCATTCATATTAAAAACCTTGGAGCTACTTTGTGATAAATATTTAAGAAGTGGACCTATAGCGGAAATCCCTGTTCACTAAAATCAAGACGCTTACCACTCTGGCAAGTCTGCAGACACTGCTGTGCACTGGAAAACAAGCAGTCCTGCTTAGATTGCATTATTGGCATTGAAGGAGCCCTTGACAAATCCAGACTGAGAAATAGGGGCGTTAATGATAGAGTGAATACTTTTGTCACCGTTAAGCTCTCTACGAGAGCAGCGAGAATCGAAATATCTGGGACAACCCGTTGTCGTGTTATGAGAGGCTGTCCACAAGAAGAAGTTTTGTCACTATGTGTAGTAGTAGTGAATAAGCTGGTTGAACGCCTAAGCAACGATGGCATAGTAACTGTAGGATACGTAGATGACTTATTAAGAATGGTGTATACCCTTTTTGAGGCGACCATCTGCGAAAAAATGCAGAAGGCTCTTCGCATAGTCGAGGAATGGTGCCAACACCACAGTCTATCTGTAAACCCACACAAAACAAAAATATTCGTGTTAAACCGAATTATAAATTAAGCAAAATTTAACCTTCCTGCGCTGTTTGGAACGAAATTGACTCCACGTAAAGGAGTAAATATCTAGGCATTTGGCTGGACAGTAAGCTTATGTAGGGAAAATATCTTTAAAATATCACAACAAACGCTAAAAAAAATGATTGAAAGTATTAGAGCAGAAGAGAAAGACTGGGTCTTAAACCGAAGCTTTGTCCATGGATCTACATAGTCATAGTACGACTTGTCCTCTGCTCACCTACGGTTGTGCAATTTTGTGGCAACAAACAAGTCTAGTGACAAAGTACAAAAAAAAACTGAAGGAAACCCAAAGATTAGCTTGATTATTAATCAGCGGCTGTATAAAATCCCTTCAGACCATCAGCTGCTTTGATGTAATCCTGCACCTGACCCCACTACATCTTCATATTACAGCAAGAAGCGATGGCGGCAGCCCTAAGGATAAAGTCAACAAACCGGTGCATAGGCACGGGACAAATCACTAACCATTGTCGAATACTAGACAAGGCCAACTAAAATAATCCCCGAAACTAAGCAAGGCACTGACAAAGTAGCTAATACCCATGTGAAAATAATAAGACAAACTGGCAACTGAAAACAGTGCCCTAGCAGATCTATTGCTGTCATACAATATCTACACAGATGGCGCAACTAACAAGACTGGTGCAGGTTGCGGTTACTACTCACTAATTAAAACATATATTCAAGTCAGCATGTAGGTGGAAAGATGTATGTAAGATGCAACCCATTGAAATAATTTTAAATATGATTATAATAAGCACTATCGCGTGCTAAGTGAAAATCACATATACACATTTTTAGAGTACAAAATTTCCCACCTCCTTCATACGCCCCTAGATTTTACGCACCGGGTGCCTTAACCACGGCCACCGTAGACAAGTTTGCTGAGTCAAAATTAAGAAAAAAAAGTATACAAAAAAAAATATAACCCACTAAAATATTTAATACATATTAACAATATCGATACTGTGAAATAATATATGTCGTTATGTCTTGGGCATTAAACATATGGAAATTAGAAATGTAAATTCGATTAGGCAGCAATTTACACAAAAATATCTAGTTATCTTTGATTTTACAATCATTATTTTACGAAACAGTTATATATATATATCAATATATATCAAGTTAAAATATCAATTTCTAATATTAAACCATAGGTTTATTGAGCGTAGCGAAAAAATCCTACATCTATGTATTAAACACAATTAATTATATAGGATTTCTCGATTCTAATGTTTTTCTCTATGTTCTATAGTTCGTCGACTTAGGCCGTTTTGCACTTGACGCCCACAGTTCAGTAATAATCAAGCACAACAATCAGGTTTTAAACCAAATCTGAATGCAGGAATAATACTCCAACAATTTGGGTACAAACCGCCCCAAGTTTACAGATGGCGGGTGCGGAGGGGCCACAGGGGAGGAGGAATGTCGATATAGCGAGGGGCCGCTCTTCCTATCCTCTGCGGATGAAGTAGCAGGTGACGGGGTTACTCACCTGACCCATCGTAGGGGGACCTTGGGCGTCGGAAGCGGGGTCGTCTGATGCCCATTTGCGGGCTTGGTTCCCGGTGGTAGCGACGTGCCATGTGTTTTGGTGCGTTGCAGCCCAGGAGGGGTCTGGCAACGGACAGCCGTCGCGGGTCCGTGGTTGATTGCGAAAGCGTCCCTGCGGTCCCGCCGAGAAGCGGTAGAGGTGGAACAACGTGTGTTATTTAGTCGGTAGGGGTTCCCGGCCACCTTCCACGGGGTGGCCGGGAATGCGTTAACAAATTTTTCACACGTTAAAAAAATAAAGGAATGATACTTCAACAATTTGGGTACAAACCGCCCCATGTTCAACCGCCACGTTTCCAAGCTTCCGACGTGACTATGAACAACCCCTCATACGCTGTCAATGACTATATATCATCAAGATAGGAAAATACTTTTCAGTTATTACAGTGTAACTCAAAAAAGGCTTGACTGATTTTAATGAAATTTAAATGAGACCGCACATCAAGCATTAGCTTTTAAGTAAAAAAAGCAATATCAAAATTGGTTCACCCAGTCAAAAGTTCTGAGGTAACAAACAGAAAAAAACAGATGAAATTAACACTGCTACATCGTTATTATATAGATTATCAATCGTATGACCCTCCCTAAGTAAAGAGAAAAAACACTACGTAAATCATTCCTTTGCCAGTGACTTAAGAGCCAATGGTTAAAACCACTGATCTATCAAACAAATACGTCCATCTGTCTTAAAACATCACGGTACCGTTGTGACAACCGCATGAATCCATTCAGAAGGTACATACCGTATTGCCGTATAATCTTTATCCCCTCTTTTATTTTCCTCTTTTTATTACTCTTGACAAAATTATGTAAGCAATTCATTAGAATTACCGATTCACTCACCATTTCACCCTACATCCACAAATTTTAAATAATACATGCTTTACTCAAGGAACCCAGCCATTTAATTGGTGAGGAGACTTCCCATCAGTGCCAGCAGTTTAAATTGTGGCATTTTCAAATAATCCCGATTTTAAAATCGTGCCTAACATGATTTCCTATTACAAAGCTTTTCCTATGACCATTAACCACGTAAACGACAGCACCACAAGCTTCCGTCAAAGATATAACCCTTTTAATTCAGACTGTACTCAAAAATAAAACTTCTTGGCACGCATATGTCCTTAATTTACTCCAGATCTCTCAACATAGCACAGTTTTTAGGCAGTGGGATATCCCACCCAGTTGCAAGCTCCTACAGTTCCAGTGTCAATAATTTAGCTGATAATAATGAAGGCACTGAACACTCACATTAATCATACACTATGATCCTTTCTCCAGTACACCTTTCATGTTCAAACAAAGTGCACCATCCTCGAAATGCCCGTTCAAATCTAATACTTACAACCTTGTTTGAACACACATTTTGAAGCAATGATGGCTCAGTGGCATTGGCTATGGACTGCTGTGCAGCAGGTCCATGGTTTGAATCCCGCCATGGGCTTGAGATTTCTCGCCAAGCACCTAACAGTGTGTTCCGGCAGCAGTCCTTGAAAGTCAGTAAAATTTCGGGCACATATGACCTAACAACTGTACGTCTCGGTGTGACGGGCACAGTGCAATTCGTCGTTGACGAAATGTATTTGTTATAGGCAGAGGTTAATCCACTTAAAATCAGGCGGGCCTCGGGCTTGTTCTGTCACAAAAACATAAAAAAAAACACATGCTAGGTATTTGCCATATGAAATCTCTTGAATTGGAACTCCACTTTCCAATGCTAATAGTTGTCTAATCGATTTTTGCTTTTAATGTTCATATAATTCCAAAGCTTTCGGAATTTAATGAATGCTGAATTATCCGTTACTTTGTCTATTACAAGTGATATTTTTTTGTCTAAAACTCGCATTTAAAAGAAATATACGAGATAGTATCCCAAATGTAACTCAAATAAAACTCAGATGTAAGAGTGTTCGGTAAATTTAAAGCCTTATCTCTAGGCATATAGTGTTCATGTTCATGCGGACACCGATACGTTTACATGTAATTTCTAGATCGTTCTGACTTCGGCGGGATGCCAGATATAATTTTATTTCTATCAGTACGCTCTTGACCTGGCAGACGCAAGGTCGCGTGTTGCTTTAAAATTTGAAGGATTAGTGCGTGGACGTGCCTAAAAACTGTATGCCCTTGCTATAGTTGACGCGAGGTCGCGTTACGCGCGCGGACGTGCATATAACTTGGCTTGAATTTTGAATGTGATATACTTAATTGTACTTAGTTGTCAAATAGTTGTGAATGTGAAATCGGATGCCGGACATCCTTAATACAGACAAGACTTGCATAGTGAAATAATTAGTGAACTGCGGAGGATAGTGGCTGCCTCCTACCCATCAGCGAGCTACAGGCGACGTCAACTTTTGGATAAAGGGAAGTGTTATCAAAATTAACTATACCGAATAGTACTGCAGTCCGGTTGCAGGTTGAGGGTTTTAGTATAATACTTCCTTGGAGTACATGGGCCGCTTGTCGGTGAGTAGATTATAATTGTTCTCCCGTATTTATATACATAATATATCGGCTAGTTTCTTCCTGTGACTTCCTGAAACCCAGCTGAATACGCCACGACGCACGTGGTAAAGTTTGAGACCAAGGGGATTCTGGGAAAACCCCACTGCTCACATGTTGCCAGTAGTAGTTAATGGCTTTTCCATTCAATTTTGGGAGAAGAGAGTTGCTTCTCAAACAAAGAGATTATCTTAAGTGGCTGTTAAGTAATAAGTATATCATTTAATCGCAAAAACCTTGTGACGTCTCCGCCCTCCTGCAGATATATCCGCAAGGATGGTATACAACTCTCAAAAGTACGCCAGTCAATCCTACAACTTCAACGGTTCACAGCAGTTACTGGCTTAAACTTTTTCTATCTCCTGCCCTTGCTGACGCGTCGTATATCGAACCAGTACAATACTACCAGACTTTTCAGGTGCTTTTTTTATTTTATTTTTATTAATAGGTTCACAAAACTGGTTATTTCACAATGTTTACATAAATCGCAAACTTGTTACATCTTTCTCATGTAAACAGCCTCCTGGATGTGAACACAACATGCTTAAATAAAATTACACTCAATAACTTAAGCAACAGATAAATTTAAATGTATATTTATGAGAAAATGTTTGAAAATACAAAATACTATTGTAGTTACTAATACTAAACGTTAGAGTTTTTCAGTTAATAATTCTTGTTTGTTGTACACAAGTTCGAACATAAAATAAAATTAATGTGGCATTTAATCTTTTGAAGCAGTGATGGCTCAGTGGCATTAGCTATGGACTGCCGTGCAGCAGATCCATGGTTAGAATCCCGCTGCAGGCTTGAGCTTCACCGCATGGTGGAAAGGCATTTTTCGAATGCTAACGGTGTGTTCCGGCAGCTGTCCTTGAGAGCCAACGGGCAGCCCGGCACCCCACGGGCCACTCGGCACCCCAAGGGCAGCCCGATACCCCATGGGCATCCCGGCATCCGACGGGCAGCCTGGCAACTCACGGGCAGCCCAGCACCCCATGGGCAGCTCGGCACCCAACTGGCAGCTCGGCATCCTTATTTAGATTTGCCAGCTTGCTAAGACAAAACTCTAAAATTGGAACATTCATCACGATCAGTTTTTTTAACCATCTATCTTTTGCCGGATAGATTTTGGAGACTGCGCAATGGAAGTGAATTTATTGTGCGAACCGTAAAGGAACTCTCTGAGTTACTTAAATACTGTCTTCTGGAAAATACAACCCGGGAGTAGTCAAACCCAAAGTAAAAAGCTCCTTTCTGAGCTATGCTTTACTAGGAGTGCTTTACCGTAGACCACAGTGTTGCTTAATATGAGATAAACAGTGCTCAAATGTGAATAATTAGTTTTCAGGGACGGCAATCGCGAACGATGTCGCAGGTACAGCTAGTATAACAATAAATACGTAATTTTTTTTACACCTGCGGTGGAATGCCTTTATTAACAAAATACTACAAACTATATACAACAAGTACAACAGTAGTAACAGTAGTGTTACTACAATAAAAATATTTAGACAATCTATAAGTCATTGCAGTAAAAACGTAACTTCGTTATTGAAGTTACTAGATAACCTTATGTTATGACATTACATACATTTTGAATATTTACATCAACGATTAACGTCCAAAATCCTTTATGACTTGAACTATGTCAAGGTCAAAAATAATTGATTTACATTGAATTATATATAAAATTGTTATTTTTAACACAATACGCTGAAAATCTATTAAGATTCCGTTGGAGTTTTAAGGAGTATTCATAGAAAAAGGTGATAAGTATTTATAAAATTATATATTTTCAGGTCATTGGCATATAATAGTAATTTACAAAACTTAACACATTTTTTAATATCATTGATGAATCAGGTAAAAAGTAACGGGCCTAATATTGATTTCTGGGGGACCCCAGGGCTAATTGGAACCACATCTGATTCAAAGCCACCAACATTGATCACTACTTTCTGGCAACGGTTAGTGAAATATCTTGCAATCACACGAAATTTCATCTTACGGAAATCAATAGGTTTGAGAAATAAATTATTGAAGTTTTAATTTTAACCTTGATTTGCGTATATTGCCTAGTGGATTCACAATATGACTCCTTTGACTGTTCCTGACCGCAATTTATTCAGGTGGCTTAGATTAGGTCAAATGGTGTGAGAGAACCGAAATGGAGCACCCACTTTCAGCAGTCTTGTCTGCCCTACCCCTAGTGTTTTTTATAAGCCGTAGGTGTGGAGGGGTAGCGGCACAAGTCTACTGCGAAGGCGTTGCGAATACACTGCGATGAGGTAGCGAGAAGACTAAACGCTGCGTACCCACAGCGCCGTCAGGAGCTGTCATAGAATTACTTAACTTCTAATATTAAGACATTTGTCTAATTTTTTTTTTAATGTTTTCGTTCTTGTCATATGTGGCTAATTATTTTCATGAAGAAGAAGCTGACTATGAGGAATTTCATCAGTATTAAAAAAACCATAGGTTTCTGTAACCGCCTACCCTCAATGGGGAATATTCCGACCTCTTTCCCCTCCCCATAGCACAAAATATTTTATATATGCTAATAGCTTTGTAGTAAAAGCGGTCTCTTAGCAAAACCTCGGACAGACGGACATGACGAAACTATAAGGGTTCCTTGTCAGGACTTCGGAACCCTAAAAACGCACCCCAAAAGGCTTTGGGTGAACAAGACACGTTTTGGGAGTTAGTTGCACTAAAGTTGTAAAATACATTGGGTTCTCAGATCGCTCCACGATCGCTTTATTTTATGTGACAGCTTGTATTGACTACCGCAGAATACAGCAGCGCCCGCGCCCACTGCTCGGCCCACCTTCTACCGCGTCCTTTCCACGGCGCGATCTCCTGATTTTCGTAACGACCGTCCCGCACCAGAGATCGCACCGAGCCGGATCTCATCCGCTTGCTATGTGTCAGGTTGCATACATATTCAACAATACAATAAATCCCGTACCGGATCGCGACCGCTTTCCCGTGGCTCTCACCTCTGTGGGTGTCAAGCTTTATGAGTTATAAATTTATCTTAATTTAACCCTCTAGCGCATATCGTGGCACATTTGGTAGACTTATTTTTCAGAAATATTTAACTAGCAACATTTGATTGCCGTGAGTTTATAATATTCTTAGCATTCTTATCCTAAATGGAACAGGGTAGAACAGTTACAAACGATCACAGTTATCACAACCATAGACGCATATGTGATCAAAATTATCGAAAATAACGTTATTAGCGTCAAATGGAGTATATGCAAATTCACAGCACAGATTAGAGAGACAATTCACAGTGAATCTAGACATTTGGCAAATATTGTATGACGCACTTCCGTTAATTTATATCCTCATATATAATAAAATTGACTTAGCCTTGCATTTTGCAAATAATTTTCAAGTAAAATAATTGACATAAATATCTAAATATCCAAAAACATTTTTTGTTGTGTAAGCACCAAAAGATAATTCGAAATAATATTGCCCATATTAAAATCTTTGGGTAACTTAACTTGACCTTGCTAGTTCTTTTCCGTTCAGCTACCGCGATTGGAACATGTCCTATTCATCTGAAAGAAGGTAAGTTCAGCGCTTACGCTATTTTACACACGTTTTTATGAAATATAATGCAATGTACGTTACAGGCAAATATTGAATTACCCGTAGTACAATTTTTTTAGTGTATATATCGTCCATTTGCGAAATAATTTCATTTGAGGTCCCTGTCGCCGATTGCCAACATGGCGCTGGCAGGAGTTCAATATTACATTATTCTTGCTGCACGTGTTTTCTCTTGTAATACAAATTTCGGTGATTTCGCCACAGATATATCGCAATTACCTGTAGAAATACGATAGTTGTGAATGAAAGGATGAATTCTAATGACAAAATGTAAATGCTAATTGTTTTGACAGTCGCAAATTTCAATGATTTTTGCAAAGAAATTGCCGATTCATAGTGATTTTGTAGTCTAATTCGAGGCCCTTATATATTGTCATAGTATCTCGACTAGTAAAATTGATTAATAGGTACAATCTGAAGCAATCTCTTTGTAATTTTCAGATCAGAAGATTGGCCGGAAGATAAAAATGGGCCATCAAAAGAGCAGGGAAGTTATAGCGATGGAGCTCCTGCGGAGACCGAAACTTTGGATACCAACTGGCATCAAGTCGTGGAAAGCTTTGATGACATGAATTTGAAGGAGGAGTTGCTGAGAGGAATATACGCATATGGTTTCGAGAAACCGTCTGCGATTCAGCAGCGCGCCATCATGCCGTGCATTCAAGGACGCGATGTGATCGCTCAAGCCCAGTCTGGAACTGGCAAGACGGCTACTTTTTCTATTTCAATTCTCCAGCAAATAGATACTAGCATTCGAGAATGCCAAGCACTCATTCTTGCACCCACAAGAGAACTGGCGCAACAAATCCAGAAGGTATGAAGTGTTGTTTGAAAGTGATAAGAGTGTGTGATTAATGCTTTGGTTTGTTGATCTATTAACTGTGAAACAATAATTTTAGGTGGTTATAGCTCTTGGTGATCACTTGAATGCTAAATGTCATGCCTGCATTGGAGGCACCAATGTCCGCGAGGACATACGCCAGTTGGAAAGTGGTGTTCATGTGGTGGTGGGGACCCCAGGTCGTGTATACGACATGATCACTCGCCGTGCACTGCGTGCTAACACTATCAAGCTGTTTGTGCTTGATGAAGCTGATGAAATGTTGTCTAGGGGGTGAGTTTAACAACACTACAATAATATGTTGGCATAAAATTTATTGCAAGGGCAGCCTTACTAGGTTAACCATCTTTACAGATTCAAAGATCAGATCCATGATGTATTCAAGATGTTGTCTGCTGATGTGCAGGTCATTTTACTCTCTGCTACAATGCCTGATGATGTGTTAGAAGTATCTCGATGCTTCATGAGAGAACCTGTGCGCATTCTCGTGCAAAAGGAGGAAGTAAGTACTATATTTATTTATCAAAAATATAAACATGGTTTTACAGTTATCTTTGTACATTACATGTGCTGTTATAAACAGACTTCTTATTTTCACATTATAATTAGGTAATTATGAAATAAACATTGTTAAATAAAATAAAAATTAACTAAATTAAATGATATTTAGTAAGCACTAAAGTGCCTAAGACATGCATTGCATAAAAAGCCATTACTTACCCTAAGTGTAAATATTGATATGAATTCCTCCATTATAACATGTTTGATTATTGACATACAACATTGGCACAATATTTAGAAACTAGTTATATGCATTGTCTAACACTATAAAACAATACAATTGGATTTTTCCTTGTAATGACAATGACTACAAAATTGCGTCAATCAAATCATAATCAACATTTTGATGCTGGGTAGGTTTGCATTTGACCGCTATCTCAACTGATGGTAAGTGATGATGTTGTTGAAGATGTTGTTCAGGCTAACCTAGAATTACTGGTTCTCGAGGACATTTGCCGGAACACACCGTTAGGTGCTTGGCGACAGATTTTCTACTTGAGGGTGGTAGCTAGCTAGGCGGGCATTCACAAAATGCGCTACCACCATGCTATAACGGCTGCTATCCTAAGAGGACAACCGGGACCAACGGCTTAATGTGCCCTCCGAAGCACTCAATAGTAATGTAAGCAGTCACCCATCCAAGTCATGACCATGGCTGACATTGCTTAACTTTTCTGATTGGTTAAGGACAGCTAAGCAAACTTCGCTATGAGCACTTATATATTTAACACATGTATGTAACCTTAGTATTACCCAGCATCTGCCCAATGCTAGGATTCATATAAATATGTATAGATAGAAGATAAATAAATTTGTTTCCATTCTTAAGTTATTCTTGTTTGTTTTAGCTTACACTGGAAGGTATCAAACAGTTCTATATCTCAATTGAACTTGAAGAGTGGAAGTTGGAGACTCTCTGTGATCTGTATGACACTCTGTCGATTGCTCAGGCTGTCATATTCTGCAACACCCGTCGCAAGGTACATATTATTTATAGTCTAGCTACTTTTCTGAACCTCTAGTTCTGAGAAGATGAACTTTTTCATGACTGACCTCTTGATGATTTATGTAGTTCACATTAAAAATTAAAGACTAACAGAAACGCCTCGATAGTGCATAGCCAGGCTATTTGTATTCCTAACTAACTCTACTCTCACTAAGGCAATCCAAATTGTGTGGTATTTTTAGGCTTGTAGGGTTATTTTACCTGGATTAAAAAAAAACATGTGCCTAGTTGTACCACAAATGTTCTTACGTCCCAAATTATATAGGGTGAATGATGAGTCTTATTAATTACTCTCCTACTGAAAATTACAGCCCATACCCTATTTTGTACTCCTAGGCTTTAACCACAATCTCACCTGATGGTAAGTGTGATGATGTGGTAAAGCGGACATAGCCTAGAATGGGTACTGACTTTCAAGGACAGCTGCCAGACCAGACAGCTAGGTGCTTGGTGACATATTTTCTGAAAAATTTACTGCTATAATGACAGCTACTCTAAAGCCTGGATTTGACTGGCCCAGTAGCTGGCAGTCAGTGAAGGACAGTTTCTGTCTAGCAGCTACTGGGTCTGTGAAAACAATGTTTAGCCAGTACTGACAGATCAGTTGCTGTCAGAAGGCTACTTCAAATTTTTTTTTTCTACTGAGCACTGACCTTGCCCCGCAACACAACAAGAACAGCTACTGGGTTGTTACTCGCACATCCCACATGAATGCAATTAGACAGTGGCCGGTCAGTGCCTAAGGACAGTGTATGCCTGGTCATCATCTGTGCACATCTCATAAAACGCAAGGGTTCTAAACATTAAGCTCTGACTAACTCAAGCCAGAAGATTAACAGTAACACAGTAGCTGTGTATTGCTGTCTCCCAATGCAGACCCAGTAGTGAGAACACGTCGGGAACTGTATAGACAGCAGAATGCACAGTTGCTGTCTACTGGGTGGTCAGTACCTGGACCTGTAAAGGCCAGGCTTAAGACAACTGGGACTGACCACTTAAACATACCCCTTTGAAGCACTGGCACTGGCAGTCACTCATCCAAGTCATGGATGCAGTGCAATGCATAACATACTTTAATGATTAAGAATCAAAATCATTAATTCAATTTAGGCGTCTATGACGCTCTTATGGAAGGTCAATTACAAATTTTAATAATGAAATAATCTGTACATATTTCGTTCTGAATGTGGCAGTACACATTCTTCACACAGTGACTAATAAAATGTATAATAGAGAGTTTATCTAGAGCAGGCCTGATGTTTGATTCAACATAAGTTTGGTCAAGAAAACTTAGTATTTTTTTTTATCTAGGAGAGGATTATTAGCATAGATAACACATTATTTACTTGAATTAGTTAATAGTTTGAAGCAGTGAGGGCTCAGTGGTATTGGCTATGGACTGCCATGCAGCAGGTCCATGGTTCGAATCTTGATCGGCGGGCTTGAGCTTCACCGCATGTTGGAAGGGCAAATATCACTTTAACATGAACATAAATATAAACATGTTAATGACTTACTCATGTAACTTTGTTAAAAATCAAAAATTAAAATTGGTTTGTGTTCACAATACATAATAAGAATTATGTATTCAGGCTAACCTGAAGTAAGATTCTTAAGATTAGAAGTATCTTCGACCACATCATCACTTACCATCAGGTGAGATAGTGGTCAAGGGTTAACCTATCAGGAATTTCTACTTGATTTTCTACTTGAGGGTGGTAGCTAGCTAGATGAGAAATACCCTCCCATAATGCACCAAAATTTATTTTAATTAGTATGACAATTTTCTTCTCGACATCTCAACACAGATCATAATAATTTGCTACATCCAATGTCAATAATAATAATTCGGCAGAACTTTTTATGTTCGTAATTATTGTATTTAAATGTTTTAACTATGTTACATACGTCGTCACCTACCTGTATTCCATAATTTTATATTTTCCGTCCTAAGGTTGACTAGAGGGGATACCCCTCAAACCAGAACACAGTAATGTGAACATTCTTGCTTGGTAGTAGAAATATGTACCTATAGTGGCTGTACTGCCCCAGACAAATTCGTTTACAAAGATGTCTACTGCTACTAAAGCTCCTTATTGTTGTAATAATTTTAATGTGTGTAAAGAGTTTTTGTATTGTATTGTTTATAAAATTCAGTTTATTATTGAATGATATTATTAATGATTTATGGTTACACTATAATTATACTAATAATCTTTATAGTGTAACCATATTTCCCTATGGTGGACTTATATATTTTGGAGCATTTTACTGCAACAAATCTTATACATCTTTAGTCTTATATAATAATATAACAGTTCACTGTAATAATAAAGACAATAAGACACTTGATAAATAATAATAAGTAGGCTATGAGATGGCAGCATATCTTCATCTTATGTATAATTTTTTTTTTATTGCTGATACGTAAGCCTACCATAATCTCACCTGATGGTAAGTGATGATGTGATCGAAGGTCACACACCGTTAGTTGCTTGGCGACAGATTTTCTACTTGAGGGTGGTCGCTAGCCAGGCAGGCATTCGCAAAATGCCCTTCCACCATGTGGTGAAGCTCAAGCCCGCGGCGAGATTCAAACCATGGACCTGCTGCGCGGCAGTCCATAGCCAATGCCATTGAGCCATCATTGCTTCAAAATTTCTATGTATATTTTATTGTAAAAGCTGTGGATATTTTATTTCACTTGTGACTAATAATTGCACTGGCAATGTCTACAATCTTATACATGGAAAATATAAATTTTAGTTAAATTTATATTTTAACTGGACACAATCATTGACGTAATATAAATTTATATTTTAACTGGACACAATCATTGACGTAATATAACCATAATTGTGGTGATTTGATTGTTAAATTCTCTGACAGTGACTAGTCCCATTCTATTCCTTTGATAGCAACCCAGAAATAACATGGTCTCCATTAACATAAAGTTGTTAATTTTTAGTTAATACCACCAAGAATTGAGATAATTTGGTGTGATTTATAATAAAAAAAAGACGGGTTGCACTCCGGGAGTGCCGGCAGAAGTGAAAACTTGATTATTAATTAACGTTAAGCATGTTTGATATTTTGGAATGGTTAGGGAATAATTTTGCACCAATTGCTTTATCAGTATAAAATTACTATCATTTATGTGGTAGAATACAATATACATTTATTGCGCTATCGTACACAAACATGACAATTTATATTACATTAAAAATTTAACACTTTAAAACTATTACAATTATTTTACATTAAAAAGTTTATCTCTCCGAAAAATCAACTTTCATCCATAATTTCAACGACTTTTTCACCATCATCATTACCAGAACTATCATCGCCAATCTCTAAAACTGATACGATAGGTTTATGGTAGCTGAAGTAAGAAACAAACAGTTTTGATTCGAACCTATTTAAATGTCTAATAAAGACCGCATCAATAGTAGTTTTGTATTTCGTTGTGCTAAGATTGCGATCATTCGACATAGTTAAACCAAATTCATTATTTAAAAATTCAATTAATAGTTGATTTTTATCGTCTGCGAAGTTTATGTTGAAATCTCCACTCAAAATCATTGGCAATTCATCAAAGCTTTTTCCAATTTTTTTTTTAAGCAATGCAGATGCATTTAGAGAATAAATGAATAAATTTTCATACAAGAAGTCTCGTATAGCACGCAATGACTTATCTGGAGAGATGTAAACGGCAACCATAATTATGAACTGATTATCACCAGAGTGGCAACGACTTATACAAATATCACCGATATCAGAAACAGTGGCATTAAACATGCTGTTGTATTTCACATGCACATCCATATAATTTGTGCAATAATGAACTGTGTTCATATTTTGATAAATAGCTACTCCTCCCGCGGGACGATTATTTCTTCTGAAACTCGCAACAAAGTTTAAATTCGGAATGTCAATTATTTCATTGTTACCCATATGAGTTTCTGATAAAATTAACACATTCATCTTTTTAACAAGAGCGTCAATTGCTAGATCATCTACATGCGCACGTAAACTCTGACAATTGAATGAAAAAATAGACAATCTATTATTCTTAGAAATAAAATCTACAAGTGTTTTGGTGATGGTTTGCAAAGGATTTTCACGTAAACGTTTCAATTCAATTGATAAATCTTCTCGATGAGTTGTTGATCTCTTTTGATTTTTTTGTTGCGTTTGAATCTTCCACCTGTGCGTTTCCTACTCTGCCATGATGAAATTTCCAGCTCGCATTTGTGTCGTCTTCAGTGACTAAGAACAAACCTTCTATACTAGTTCCTCTTGATAGCGCAACGTACACCAATTCTCTTGAATGAGAACGATTGTATTCATAAACGATAGCATCAAACGTACCTCCTTGGGATTTATGAATTGTCATCGCCAAAGCCGAAATCAGTGGAAAATGTTTTCTTTTTGCCACTATAGTTTTATTTCTGTTGAGTGGTATTGACGATGATTGTAAAGAAATTGGAACAGCGTCTTTGTCGATTTTCAAGCGTGCAATGTCGCTTCTAAATTTTGTTGCACGTTTTTGACCAATGGATTTTGAGAATTTGAACCAAAGTCTTGTGATTTCATAATTTTTATCAGATTCTATGAGTAGTAATTTTCCTACAGTGCCATTAGATAAACCATCAGCGACATCTATGTTTATAGTTATCATATAGGGTCGGTTAGGAACTAGAACTAGTTCATAAGGTAATCCACCAGTCTCGTCAGGTTTCATTTTATGTAACTTTTGCCTTACAAAATTTTCTTGTTCTGCATTATGACAACCAACGAAAACATCCGATGCCAATGAAACAATTTTATTTTCAAAACTGTTCAAAATTGTACTGTTGTATTCATTAACCTTATTATTCGTGAACTAATTATTAATTTTATTTTAAACTATATCAAAACACCTTTTACATTAAAATAAAAATATTTCAAAACTCCAATAGAAGTATGAAATCCCATATAAACTCTCAATACAATAAAGAACCATACTGTAGCCACAAAAGCAAATTCACCCTACTGCCATAAAAAGGTGGTACGGGCAGAATGGGACCAAGATTCTGAGTCACTTTTGTTTAGGAACCCCACTCGTAGGTGCTTCGGTTACCGCGGGCAGTTGCCATGGAGACCAGTCGGTGACGTGGAAAATACTCTTGAGTCGGAGCTCGGCCTTCGGCCTCGCAAATTATTAACATGGCTCGGCCTGCGGCCTCACGCACCATGCGCTCGGCCTTCGGCCTCGCGAGCCGTAAATTCGGCCTTTGGCCTCACCAGGAGCTCGCCCTTTGGGCTTGCTAAACACTATCATAGGACAATAATTCCAAATTCAGTCCAAAATCCCACAAAAACTCCTAATACGGTCGAAAAATGAGCACTTTGTATGGCGGCCATCTTGAAATCCGCCATTTTGGATTTTTGACAGATGTCATTCGACTGCTCTCCCGATTCCCTATGACATTTGGTCAAGCACTCCCTACCTATCTCTTACCGTTTTCGAGATACGTGATTTATCTGCACTTGGCAGACGTCATCGAAAAAAAAATTTCATATTTGGAATAAGGACGTCCAGAACAACCTAGATATAAAATTTAAGCCAAATCGGAGTACTTTTTTTTACTTGGCAGACGTCATCGAAAAAAAATATTAGATTTGTGATAAGGACACCCAGAACCACCTAAATATCGAGTTTCAGCCAAATCGGAGTATTTTTTTTTACTTGGCAGACGTCATCGAAACAAAAAATTTTGATTTAGAATAAGGACGTCCAGAACCACATAAATATCGAGTTTCAGCCAAATCGGAGTAAATTTTTTTAACTTGGCAGACGTCATCGAAATAAAAATTTCGTATTTGGAATAAGGATGACGAGAACAACCTATATATCGATTTTCAGCCAAATCGGTGCAAGTCTGAGCTCGGCCTTCGGCCTCGCAAGTTACTAAGACGGCTCGACCTGCGGCCTCGCGCACCGTCCACTCGGCCTACGGCCTCGCGGCCCGAAAGTTCGGCCTTCGGCCTCACCAAAAGCTCGCCCTTCGGGCTCGCTACACTGACAGTAGGACAATTACTCTAAATTGAGTTGAAATTCCCACAAACACTCCTAATACAGTTGACATTGTAAGGTTAAATACTCCAAATAATGTATGAAGAATGAGAGTAGCACATTTGACAGGTGTCATGCGACTGCTCTCCCTATTCCCTATGACATTTGTTCAAACACCCCCAACATATCTCTTACCGTTTTCGAGATACGTAGTCCAGCTTTACTTGGCAGGCGTCATTTCTAGGGTTTTTAATTTTTCCCCTACTCAGCTAAGCCCCTTAGTCATTTTCGTAATACATTACTATAACCGTACTCAACTCTTTCTGGTAGAACCAGCTACTTTTTTGAGGGATCCAAGGATTTTGTATGGCGGCCATTTTGAAATACGCCATTTTGGATTTTTGACAAATGTCATCCGACTGCTCTCCCGATTCTCAATATTAAAGGTAATTCCATCTGTTTTGTAATTGGATGTTTTACTATTTTTCCCGCACCATTTAATGGCGCATGTAGGCATTTTTATTGCACTCAATGGCCACGATCGTAAAAAAAATATTTTTTACAGAGACATACGTACGGATCAAGCTTCTGGCCGCGTACTGTTTATGTGCGCTCATGCAATGACTTAAGTGTGTCCGCGCCGTAGAGAGGGGATAGCTGTCTACTCTCCATCCGTCTTACGCTTTTTCGATCAGGTCACGTATCCTGACGCGAGTTTAAGATTTTATACCCATTACTGAAAAAGTGCTCAACGCCGCTAAAGAAGTTTTCACTTCAAAAATATTTCTACCTGTGACCATATTGGTTCTGTTCTGGATTAATATTTTGTCTGATAAGCTTCATGGGTGAATATTCAGAGAAACAGGGACCTTTCGCTCGCGCTTCAAGCTCCTTTGTCCAATTTAGTACCATGATTGATTGAATCCAGTGAAATTAAAATTTTATAAAAATATTGCTTATACAATATCCTTGCTAAATATGAGATATATCATAATAAATAATTACAAAAATCCACCCTGTTTTGGAATTCAGTTAAAGCCTTCATTCACTAATCCTCTAATAAACAATTTTGAAGCTGTAATGGCTCAGTGGCATTGGCTATGGACTGCCGCGCAGCATGTCCATGGGTCGAATCCCGCTTGGGCTTCACCGCATGGTGGAAGGGTATTTTGCAAAAGCCCGCCTGGCTAGCGACCACCCTCAAGAAAATCTGTCGCCAAACACCTGACGGTGTGTTCCGGCTGCAGTCCTTGAGAGTTAGTCAAATTACAGGCACATGAGATTTAACAACATGTCTCAAGGTTACGGGCGCAGTGCAATTCGTGACTTGTGACGAAATGTACCTGTTATATGCAGAGGTTAATCCGCTTAACATCAAGTGGGCCTCAAGCTTGTTCCATCTCAAACTGCGTCTGATTGATTTGACAATGTAACTTGTAATGCCAGTTTTTTATATACCGGTGGTATGCCTTTATTAACAAAATACTACGAACTATATACAACACTATAGCTACTACAATAAAAGCATTTAGACACCCATAAGTCATTGCAGGCTCGTAGAAGTTAATTGCAACAATATCAATATGGAATTCCAGGTGGACTGGCTGACTGAGTCCATGCACGAGCGTGACTTCACCGTCTCTGCTATGCACGGTGACATGGACCAGCGTGAGCGCGAGGTCATCATGCGACAGTTCCGTACCGGGTCTTCCCGCGTGCTCATCACCACTGATTTGCTGGCGCGAGGCATCGACGTCCAGCAAGTCTCTTGCGTCATCAACTATGATCTGCCAACTAACCGTGAAAACTACATTCATAGGTATGTGATTCATAATATTCATACATTATGTTATCTTTTTTGTATAATATTTTTTAATCAATTGGAGGTATGGTAAATACATATTGATATAAATAGTTTGTGAATGAGACCCGCTTCATAGGCAAAACATTATATAATGTATTAGGCTTAGTATTAAACAATCTGCTTCTTCCTGCCCTTATCCAGCACTAAATGTCGCCGGCATAACATGTATTCTTTGCACATAGATACAAACTACATTCATAATGTCTGCAATTTTCACGTTCACTTGATGTGTTGCTCGTGGCGGCGTGTAATATCCGACCGAGCAAGTGCGGGACCTTGTTATTAATCGGCCAAAATTCAGCCTTCAACTTATCACCCTCAATCCTAAATGATTTAGACTTGTAACTGCATCTTAAGATCAATCTCAACACTGAGATGCATCTAATACTAACTTTAATGGTTTTGTCGTGTATGTCCTTAGCAACAAAAAGCAAGGGGCAAATTATCAGATTTGTAACTTACAGCAGACTGCTGAGTCTATGCCTCCATCTCATGTTGCAGCAGGCATATGGTAGCCACTCCCCTGAAATTCAAAGCCAGCAGTTTGTTGGCTACAAGTTCCTTAGTATCCATGCTGAGATAACAGCGAAATAAACAGTAGTTAGAGCAGCGTGATTCTCAAATAACAAGTGTGATATTTCAGCCAGTGATAAGCGTTACAAGCAAGCACTGCTCTCCTTTGGTGACCCTATTATTTTCACAGAGGATACTGTATTGATGCTGTAGCCTGAGCTGTTCGTCTGTTTGTCCAACTTTTAAAAATCTGTATCTCTTAAACCGTAGCAGGTAACCAGTTGTAATTTTCATAGGATGTGCTGTTATGCAGCGGATATCATAACAGACTATAAAAATATACAAATAGTAAACATTTAAGGGGGACCCAAACAAGACACGTTTTAATAGCTCTCTGACATAAATCCGCTCTTAAGTCACGTTACCCTTTTTTAGTTAAGAAGTTATGAGACAGATAAGATGTTGCCTGATGGTAAGCTTTACAGCTGCAGTGTCACTGTTCTCATTCTGCATGACTGCACTTTGCTCATCACACTCAAGATATCTATGTTTCATTTGATTTAATAATAGTAGGTTCTAATTTCAACTAATGTTTTGTCTAGCACGTTTATTCTTCATTTATGTAGTACTAAATCATTAGTCATTACTTAAACCACCCATCACACCCCTGCTTTTGTCCTGAAATATACAGTTAGGATAAATAGAATTGAAACTCATATTGGGTTGAGAGAGGAACTAGTATTTCGGGCAGTACTAGATATTATAGATAAATAACACTTTATTATAAAGCTAAAATAAAAATATACATCATTTAATATACTTTTCGTCACAAGTGACGAAATGCACTGCGCCCGTCACCTTGAGACATTCGGTTGTTAAGTCTGTGCCTGTAATTTTACTGGCTCATATAGATTGCTGCCGGAACACACTGTGATGTGCTTGATGACAGATTTTCTATTTCAGGATGGTAGCTAGACAAACGAGCCGCTCGGTTATCATTATTTCATAGAACATTGAATTGATTGGGCCACAAACGGCCTGCGTTTAACTCTGCGCTGTGAGCAAACAACACAAAAACCACTATTAAATAAAAAAAAAAAAAAAACTGCAATATAAGTAAGATGTTCCATGCAAACTCAACACAATACAGAACCGTTAGTTGCCGCCATATACGTAAAGTACTGTTCTCTTTGGACATTTATAAGTCGCGTGGGCCTGATGGCGTCCCTCTGATAATGCTGTGGCTTAGTGCTCCAGAGTTGATAGCATTTTTTTGACTCTTTCATATCAGGCGTTTTCCCAAACGGTAAAATCTTTTGACTTTGACTTCTAAAATACCACCCCCATCTCTTCCGGTGGGTGTCGTAAGTGGCGACTAAGGGTAAAATACCGTAAGGTGGGTAGTAGCTCCTTCTGAGATATTGCTCTTAAACAGATTCGCATGACGCCTGACAAGCGTGGGGATTATGGCTAACCCCGCCCTTATTGGGAGAGGTTGTGTTCAGCAATGGACTATCTGGCTGATGCAGTACTAGCTCATAACTTTGGGGACAAATTCATAATTTATATAAATTGGTTTTGTTATATTTGGCTGGGCTGGCCAATCATTTTACTTAGTTTAGTATCACATATACTCACTGCTCAAATTCCATGTCCTACTTATTTTTTTCCTGTCTTACTGGACATTCTTAATAAATGGCAATCCAGGATTAATATCCATACTGGAACTATACTTATACTCTGCTGATGTCGAATTTGAAAGCAAAATAAACACAAGTTAAATTAACAAAAACAAAAGTTAAATTGTGGTGAATTTTACCATCCCAAATAGTTTATTTACTTTTTGTTTATTATCTATTCCAGGATCGGACGAGGTGGACGTTTCGGTCGTAAAGGAATTGCCATCAACTTCGTCACTGAAGCTGATAAGAGGGCGTTGAAGGATATTGAGGAGTTCTACCATACAAGCATCTCGGAAATGCCCAGCGATGTGGCCAACCTCATCTAAGGCCCACATATTCCCGATTTATACTTTGTGTCCTGCGTTCTATTGCGATATTTATAAGGTGTGTGTTAGGAGGTGCCTCCTAATTCCCCTGTGCCGATTTTTTATTTGGAACTCATTTCATTTGGATCGATATTCGTTTTAGTTTAATTAATGTTTACATTATACTATAATAGACGTATCAATATAAGTTTAATATACATAGTTAGGAGTAAGACCGGCTCGGCCGGATGGCCCCCGTTCCGCGCAGGCCTCTCTGCCACCTGCACAGAGGTCTCATCGGGTACTGGAGAGGCTATTTTAATCACAAAACTACTAGAAGAAAACAATGTATTGTGTAACATTTCCAGCTGTACATAATATGGTAACTGTTTTTGTAATACGGTAAATAAATATAATTAAATATCTCAATTGTATTGTTATTGAAATACTTGAATATTGTAGCGCTCCACTCCCGATCGGAACCTTAATTTATCTGGACGTCTATACTGAATTATATAAATTTTGTTTTGCAGAAGATCTACCTACTGAGCCTGTGAAACGCACTATGGACACAACTATGTGGAAATAATAAATCAAAATTTTCCTCAAAATATTCACTACTTTCTTTTGACAGGTCCTTTTTGAATCCTGTATTCCCAATATACATTGCTTATTTGCATTTTACATATTTTAAATATTGTTTTCTACATGGTTTTTATGTTCATTTGGATTTATTTATATTTTTGGAATAAAATTTTGTTCGAATACTATCATTGACTTTTGTCAAACCGGTAATTAAGGTTCCTATTTTGAATATGACACAATCAGGAACTCAGTTTTAAAAATATTATTTTTAACTTGCATATTAATTATGAAGTAATTAGATATAAACCTATATAATATTTAAATGTTAGAATTATAGTTGTATAAGTGGAGGTACAACGTGCACGACTCACTGGGCCGCATGGCGCCAGCTGTTTGGCGGTTAGCGTGCACGCTGAACCCTGTCGTACCGGTCGGCATCATTTTACACCTCATGCTTTAAAAAGTAGGCTCCAAAATTAAAATGCTGTGAATCGATTTAGTAACGCTGATATAATGAGGTAATAATATAATTATCAATAGTATTTAATAACATCTTCAAATTATTAACTAATAAATTAATATCACATGTCTGGTAATGTTCATTTTCACTAACATACAATAAAACATCACTTAGATAATATCATAAAAATGCAAATAGAAGTATCAGTAGAATAACTGAGATTGGGAAAAAAATATAAATGGATACCCTTGGGTGACATACCGAGATCAATACCGAGACACCATCATCGTTTTGCAAACCATCTTTAGTTGGCACTTCAACAATAACCAATTCATCACTGAATATACTTACATTAAATTCACACTCAGTCCTATTCACGCATGTTTTCGAATCTGAGTTGTTAACATACTGGAATGTTGGCTTATAAATATCAAATATGGCATGAATATCATTCCGGACAAAATCATTGTCACTGTAGAATATGTAATAGTAATATCCATCAACTAGAACCTCATGAACTGATTTTAGTGTTGTAGTTCTCTCCAAGTAGTTTGTGCTATTGCACTGAATTGAGTATGGAAAATTGTTATTCATCAAGATGTTGTTACTGTAACAGTTGTGTAGAGTATTTTCAAAACTAGATACAGAACTCTCTTGCGGCTGATTTGTATTATTTAAGGCATTTCCTCCGTGATTCACCCCCGTATCCAATATTGTATTTGGATTATGCAATTGCGTATTTCTCTTCATTCTTTCTTTGCCATCTGGTTGTATATTTGGGGTTGTTGTTAATACATTACTTGTATTTATTTTCTCTTTCTTTGGAAAATCCCATAACGCCGATGAGTTCTCTTCATTTTCTTGTAAAAAGTCGCTATCTGAGACTTGTATTGGTTTTTTTCTGATTTTTGGATCCTCCAACGTAACTAGAACACTTCCTTGATTTTCAAAAACGGGCGCATCTTTTCTGTTTTTGTAGCCTTCAAGAATTCCGCATGTATTTAGAATTCTGTCACCTTTAACTACTAGTATCTTTGAACCTTCGTATCTTGAACAAGCTTTTAGCTCTACTGTAGCGCCTTTTAATAGATAGAACCCCCAGTACTCAAGAGTGTCATCGGGAAGGGACATAGATTTTTTCAATCGTATGTGTTTTCTTTGACCTGATAATTCAGGTACGCCTTTCATTTGGAATGCATTGAATGATGTGTTCATTCTCAGCGAATGTTTTTGGCAGAAAACAGATGATTGCCCTTTATGTATTTGAATCACATCAGAGTCTGATATTTTGTACATTACGTCTGCGTATCTGACATTTCTTAAATACAGAGGCAAAACTATTAGTATTGTTGGCAGAATTGTTGTCAAAAAGCAAAATGTTATAACACGTCGGGAACCATGCATCTTATCGCCATCTGCAAAAAAAGAAATCCAGACTGGTTGAAGTCATACTAGTTATGGAATAACCTGGTTAGGTGACAGGAGATAATTTTGGTCAGTCTAAAGTACCTACCTAAGAGAACCATAGTAGCTAAGTCAAAAATATACTTGAAGAAACTGGTTTTTAAATGTACATTTTTTTATTCATTTCTGATGCTCTACAGCCGCGGCTCCGCCCGCGCGTATATCGATTATCGCGCAAAACCATTAACCTATATTTGCGCAGTTAGATAAAAACTATCCCATGTCCTTCCACGGGTCTCGAAACTAGTTCCAAATAAATTTCATACAAATCGGTCCAGTAGTTCTTAAGATTATTCATTGCATACAAAAATAGGCAACAAATCTTACCTCTTTAGAATATTAGTATAGATGAATTTTCGCAGATGGTTATAGCAGTAGTAGGGTTGAGAGGAATGACGGTATTGTTATCTTAAACATATTATTCCTCCACGTTGACCCTGTACAACTGTCCTTATTGAATAACACATTTATATTTATTTATATCTGATAGGCTAGCCTTTGACAACTCTCTCTCCTACGGGTAAGTGATGATATGTGGTCGAAGATGTTCAGGCTTGCCCGTAGAAAGCCTGAAAACCATATGAAGGTGTTCCACGGGAGATGTTTTTCACCGGTGTGTTCCGACAGTTATCCTTGAGAGCCAGTGGAACACCTGGGTGTTCCGCGGGCAAGTAGCGTAATTACTTGCTCAATGATAACTGTCGGAACAGAATAAAGTGCTTATGGACAGATTTTCTACTTGCTACTACTTTACTGGAGTGGTAGCGGCATTACTAAAATGCAAATTCCCTACCAATATGCTATAAAAGACTGCCATCCTAAGACAACAACTGGAACCGACGGCTTAACGAACGTGCACTCCGAAGCACGGAAGCACTCAGTACGTAGGCAGTCGACCTCAGCGCGCTCAGTTGATCGAAGAACTACGAAGTAAGCTAACATGTTTTTGCAACAAAACGCAACATAAATTGTATAAAGTTTAGCTTCAGCTTATGGCCTACCGCTTGCCCCTTTTATATGTGCGGGTGTACACTAACATACTCGCCTAATTTTCTGGTGATCAAGGCGCTATGATAGCAAGGACCATTATTGTGCAGCAACACCACTACATTATTGGGCGCGTTTTAGCAGGCATGCTGATCATTGGGTGCATGTAGCCTGTTTCGATGACACCCATCAAGAGCTTAAACGAACAGTTGTTTTACGCTGCAGTACTGCAATACTCATAATGCAATACTGGGTAAGTATGGATTGAAATTAAAGCGTTAATGTCATAATAGGTAATGTACTGGCCGTATGAACTAAGCCAATGGAAGTTTATCATCAAGTGAAAAATACACTCTGAGTTCTTCAACAATCAACGGCGAAATAAATTAAAAAAGTTCAATCGTCAGTTCTAACCTAGATGATGTAGACGGTGTGGGCGTTTATGAACTGAATGGTGCATTTCGCTGAAACAAATGTGGCAGCTGATATTGACTGCAAAAAACGAGTGCTTCAATATAATAAACTTTATTTAACTTGTACTTTCCAATGTGGGTAGAAATAGTGGCTTTATTAATATGTCTACTACTTAATATAATAATAACTTGTGCTGTGGACCGCCGGCCTTATCCAGCACTGGAAAGTAATGTGTAACAAAAACCTTCCCCTGAGAATTGTTCCAAACCAAAATTTGATTATGCTTTTTTTCACCTGGTGTTAAGCAGTAACTTCTGCCTATAACAGATGCAGTTCACCACAACTGGCAAACTGGACTGCACCCATCACCCTGAGACATAAAATTGTTAAGTGTAATGTGCCTGTGATTTCGCCGGCACCCTTCAAACTGGAACAACACATTTAATATGAACATTGCTGCTATTCACTTCCTTCTTTTTAAGACATTTAATTTTCATTTATACCCTAAATAATTTTCATAAAGACGAAGAGTGTATTTGCATCCCGCCATACAGCCAGCCATGAGAAAATTGTAAAAACGGAAATATAATAAATTAAAAAGAAAACATACTACCATAGAGAAAGTACTAATAAGAGAAATAGTATTTTCTCTATGATACTACTAACAATAATAAAAACCGTTCTACGTCCCTAGTGAAGTACTTGTTACCATTTAAATATTGTTAATGTAATAAATGGTAAAACACTTAAAATGCCACGGATCCTGGAGTCTTTATAATTGTAGTTTCAATAAAAAAAATACTGCTTGGCGGCAGAAATAGTTACTTATATAGTCATTGTGTCGTTTAATAATAAAAAAAAGGTGGCTGCACAAACAGCAAGTAATTAATAAAAGATTGCTAAAGCGGCGTCGGCATAAGTTCATGTACTTATAAGAACTATTATTGTGTGCGTGTGCATTGAGTGAGCACCCTCAGCATTTTTTTAATAAAAAAGGATAATTTAGTAAAAGTTCTAAAACAATTGTAAAACCAATATCCCTTTTTGTAAAAAGGTAAAACAGAAGATAAATCGTTTACAATCTGCTCACTCAGTCCTCACAGAAAATCGTCAATATCTTCAAATCTATTGAGTTTACAAAAATAAATTGTATTCTAGTTTTTAGTAAACCTTGTGAAGAATATAAGTATCAATGGACAGATTGCCTAGTGCCGTATTTAAAAATTTACAAATAGATAATTATGCTCACTCAATCCTCCATTTTCGCAAGGGCCGATTGCTCTCTAATAAACTATATAATTAAACTTCGTTATATTACTCGTGTTTAGTACATGTTCAATAGGATTTCGTAACATACTAAACGAAAGTCTATTGTGATACATATATAAGTAATACATAATTTTATATGCTCACTCAATCCACACATTTATGAAAACCAAAAAACATGAATATTTTCTGATTTGTTACCATTACAAAAAGTCCAGATAGCTCATGTTTTAGTAAAAATTTTTACTAAATATCTGCCATTTCACTTCTAATTAAACTTGTTTACTTTATGAGATATAATTATTTTATTGTTTGTATGAAATTTTGTACTATAGGGTAACCATATTTTATGTATAAGTTTGTTCCAATGTTTTTTTTCTTATATAATGGCTTCACATATCCCCATATCGATTAATATGGTCGAGTTCATTTGTTTTTAAAGAAGTTCCGATACAAAAAAAGATCGTGTTCAATAGTACAAATAAATTAATGAACCTTTTGTTTGCTCTTTTCATACAACTTCGTATTTAAATCGATAATTTCAAATTGTACGTGTTAAATAAATAAAGCTTTTCCCAAATATAACTTTTATTTTCTCTGCATTAAAGAAAACTTTTAATTGCCCATTTCGTACGTGGGTAAAACGCTATACGCGAAAAGCAAAAAAAAAGAAACTTCATTCTTTAGTCCATGGCCAATCGCCATGCGGTGGCATAGGAAAACAGATAAATTTTCCCCGCCATTGCAAAAAAATATTCATAACTCGTTTTCACTGTTGAAATAATAGTTATTATTAATTAATTATTATTTATTAATAATTAATCAGCATATATTAATTATTAATAAATTAATATATGCTGGGCACGCTGCCAACTGATAGTGGGCTAGAGCATTTGGACTGCCAATGAGTCCAAATGCTTTTATTGTAGTAGCTGTAGTGTAGTATATAGTTTGTAGTATTTTGTTAATAAAGGCATACCGCCGGTAAAAAAAAAAATGATAAGTACTAGATATGAAGAAAGTTATTTTTAGTACTATTTACTTTACAAGTGTGTTGAAAAATGTTGTATGATACTCGTGTGTGTGGCATTGATGATTACCGTCCTCGGCTCTCTGAGGGCTCGGGTCACAATGGCGCCTCAGCAGTAATCATACATTACACACTTGTACCACAATGTAACCCACAACATTGACTTTTCATTTACCCGACTAAACTCGACCTACATATGTATGGTGTTACTTTGTTTCTGTAAATTACAGAATTATATTGTATTGTCTATGTTATACTGAAAATAGAGAATTATAGGCAAAAATGTTTGTAGGTACTAACTTAGAAGAAATACAAAAAAAACCGTAGGCCAAAAAACCTAAAGTTAGCTAGATAATGAAAATGAAATAAGAATTTTTGAAAAAAAAATCTGTCGTGAACATACTTTCAAGCATATCTTAAAAAGTACTGCACAGATTTCAATGAAATTTGGTTTATGGGTAAATATTAGAATAGATCCCGAAGCTTCGAACTTCCTTTTTATTTTGATAAAATTTGATTGCGATGATATTTAATACATAATTAGGACATGGAACACACAGGATACTTTTTGACCGAGAGAATGTGACTTAATGAATTTCGACAGAAAATTAGCTTATACTAATAGAATTTGCAAGTCCGTATATGAGCTAAGTTGGTTGGGAGGTTGTTGAGATATAGAATTTTTACTGCGAGCGCAAATGTCAAAGTTGCAAGTACCTAATTGTTGGAATAATTTGAATCACGAAAAGCCGTGTGTCACTTGCCTACACTCGTACACTAATGCCTACACTCGTAACACACTTAATGGTTGATTATCCACCATAATTTTGTATTATTTTCCGAAAATATTGATTCTGAGATTTTACAGAATCAATATTTTCGGAAAATAATACAAAATTCACAATGTTGACACTTTCCCTCCTCAATTCCTAAAAAAACATAGGTATTTAGTTTGGTTACTGCGACAGTTCTACGAAAGTAGTGCTGAAGTGATATTGATAATAGATAATAACTATCGATTGTAAACATTGACACTACTCAAATAAAAATCAACATAATTCGTGAAAATTTTTTTTACAGGGAATTTGTCCTAATTATGTATCAAATATCATCGCAATCAAATTTTATCAAAATAAAAAGAAAGATCATAAATTTCGGGATCTATTCTAATATTTATCCATAAACCAAATTTCATCGACATCTGTGCAGTACTTTTTAAGATATGCTTGAAAGTATGTCCAAGACAGTATTTTTTTTCAAAAATCTTATTTCATTTTGATTATGTAGCTAATTTTAGGTTTTTTGGCCTACGGCTTTTTTTGTTTTTCTTCTAAGTTAGTACCTACAAACATTTTTGCCCATACTTCTCTATTTTCAGTATAATATAGACAATACAATATAATTCTGTAATTTACAGAAACAAAGAAACACGATACATATGTACGAGGGTGAATCAAAAAGTTCTTAGAAGTGCATATATATGAAACCTTTTTGGATCAAGTTCGATATTCAAATTAAAGAGTGTCTATCACACTATATTTATGCAGACTGTCACTTATTTTTGTCAGTTCGTTCGCATGTAATAAATTTTTTTGTGCAACGAGTTGCTAAAAAGTCAAAATTATGGATAAAAGTGAGTTACGTGCGGTGATAAAATATCTCAGTTTGAAAAAAATGTCTACGAAGGAAATTTTTTTGGACATTCAGCAGACATTAGGGGGTGATGCTGTACCCTATTCTACGGTTGCGTACTGGGTGGCTGAATTTAAAAGAGGTAGATCAAGCTGTAAAGATGACCCGCGTTCTGGGCGGCCTTCAACCTCCGTTACAGAAGAAAATGTCAAAAAGGTTGAGAATCTGGTTTTGGAAGACAGAAGAATGACTATAAAACATATAGCTGAGATCCTAAAGATATCTTTTGGTAGCGTTCAATCCATTTTAATTGATTCACTGGGGTTCAAAAAAGTGTCTGCAAGATGGGTGCCACGAATGTTAACCGACGAAAACAAAAAGCGACGTTTGGAAATTTCCAAGCGTAATCTCGAAATGTTCCAGCGTGATCCGGATAATTTTTGCCGTCGTCTTGTCACCATGGATGAAACGTGGGTCCACCATTTTGATCCTGAAACTAAAAGACAAAGCATGTCTTGGAAACGACCATCCTCTCCATCCATTAAAAAATTTCGAGTTGCTCCTACCGCTGGCAAAGTTATGGCCTCTGTGTTCTGGGATAGTGAAGGAATCCTTTTTATTGATTACATGCCAAAAGGCCAGACGATTACTGGACCCTATTACGCAAATTTAATCCCGAAAGTGCGTGAAGCGATTAAAGAAAAACGTCGTGGAAAACTGTCGTTGGGCGTGTTGTTCCTTCAAGATAACGCTCCTGCTCATCGATCGGAAGTTGCGGTCAACGCAATCCGCTGTGCTGGCTTCAATCTCCTTGACCACCCACCATATTCTCCGGACTTAGCCCCAAGTGATTTTCACTTGTTTCCAAAATTAAAAGAGGAAATTCGTGGAACAAAATTTCACGATAATGACGCGGTTATAGCTGCCGTAGAGGACTTTTTCGAGAGTCAAGAAAATAATTTTTTTTCACAAGGAATAAGGAAGTTAGAAACGCGTTATTCTAAATGCATTGCATTGGAGGGAGATTATGTAGAAAAATAAAATATTATTATTTAAATCTTTGCATTTTTTAATATTGATTCCAAGAATTTTTTGATTCACCCTCGTAGGTCGAGTTTAGTCGGGTAAATAAAAAGTCAATGTTGTGGGTTACATTGTGGTACAAGTGTGTAATGTATGATTACTGCTGAGGCGCCATTGTGACCCGAGCCCTCAGAGAGCCGAGGACGGTAATCATCAATGCCACACACACACGAGTATCATACAACGTTTTTCAACACACTTGAAGGAAATAGTACTAAAAAATAATTTTCTTCATATCTAGTACTTATCTTAATTAATAATAACCATTATTTCAACAGTGAAAACGAGTTGTGAATATATTTTTGCAATGGCGGGGAAAATTTATCTGTTTTCCTATGCGCCCGCATGGCAATTGGCCATAGACTGAAGAATGAAGTTTCTTTTTTTTTGCTTTTCGCGGATAGCGTTTTAGCCACGTACGAAATGGGCAATTCAAAGTTTTCTTTAATGCAGAGAAAATAAAAGTTATATTTGGGAAAAGCTTTATTTATTAACACGTTCAATTTAAAATTATCGATTTAAATACTAGTTAAGTTGTATGAAAAGAGCAAACAAAAGGTTCATTAATTTATTTGTACTTGTTCACTTTAGCCAATAGAGTCAATATTTTCATCTGGTATCATCACATAATGTGTGGTACTTATTTTTCTTGTACTAGCAACTCTAATTACCTGCCCTTGAAAAATGACCTTTACTCTTTCTTCTTGTCGTTTTCGCTTTCGTCGAGAGTGGATCAATTTTCGTGTCGGAGCCACTTCTCGTTCATTTTCTATTTAATTTGTCGGGCATTCGTGCCAACTTTGTCGAGGGCAAAGCCCTAAGTATAATAAGTCACCAAAACTTTATATTTGTGCAAACTGTGCCATCACAACCGGCACCCAGCCAAGACAGGTACTGAGCTATTGAGGAGGTAAGCGCGCGAGCCAATTCGTAGTTTAGATACCAATAACGGCTCTGAACCCCATCGGATTATCTGGTGAGTTGCACAATCTTATTTATTGTATATCTTTGCCCTAATTTTAGTTCGTCATACAGTCCATTACTCTTATCGCCCTTGCATGGGAATTTTCGTATTTTTGTGCTAGATCGTAAAACATTAAATACATAACATTTTTTTGGCCCATCGAGCCGAATATTTGAATAGTGACCTAATCTTCGCATATTTAGTGAATTACGGTCATATTTCTCGAATTTTGTTGAAATTTCTAACATAAACTTTTTTCTGTCATACCCACTAGCTACCCACTAAATAGTTGTCGGCTCGAACATTCATGCCCATGTTAATTTGAACTATTACTAAACTTGCCATATCAAACCGTAAATTGAAAGTTGAATTGTCTATGGTCAACTTTAACAAGTGTCAAATAGATTTCGTTCTAAAATATCACTGTCAAATACAAACAGTGTTTTTGTTGTCGTCCTTGTAGGTTTTTTGTTTGTTTTGATTTTTGTGCAAATTATTGTGTACGTGCGTGTATATACTGGATATTGTGGAAATGGAATCGCCAGGCTCCGTTAGTGATGTCGAGGAAAACCGCGTGAAGCGAGACTATCAGCTGATGCGAGTCGAGTTGTTAGAAACGTCCACAGAACTTCTCAGAGGTTATACAGAAGCCGACCTGAACACCATCGAAGCGGAATTTCATGCAGCACAGTTAAAAGTTCTTTCACCTCTGAGTCCCACTGATCGTAAAACTGAACTCTCAGTGACATTAAGTTTTGAGCGGCGTTTTCGGGAGATCAAATGTCAATTTATGGCGGTTCATAACCACAATCTTGGAGTCAAAAATAATAGTGATGTTAAAAGGCAGTTGTCATGTGTTTCAGCTAAGTTGCCTAAAATTGAGATAAAACCTTTTGATGGAAATATTGAAAACTGGATATCCTTTATACAACTGTTTGAGTCATTAGTACATAATAGAGAGATGTCAAATGTTGAAAAATTGCATTACCTTTTGTCTAGTGTTACGGGTACTGCTTATAATATCATAAAAAACTTTCCCCTGTCTGATGGTAGCTATCCAGATGCATACAATGCACTTAATAAATATTATAATAGGAAAAGACAAACAGCTTTTACATATTATGGCAAAATTCTAAATTGTGAGACAATTAAATCTAAAACTAGTTTTGAGTTGGAACGGGTTCACAGAACATTTACAGAAACATTATCAATTTTGAACAAATATCAATTGCCTGATAAGAATTTCATGCTTTTCCATTTGTTGTGGTCGAAGCTGGACAGGTATACCCGAGAAGCATTCCAATTAGAATTTAATTCTGATGAAATCCCTCTTTATGAAGATTTACTAAATTTTATTGAAAAAACATATCGGGCATTGGATGTATCAAATATCAAATCTAGTAGTAGTCATAAAGTCGGAATATCTACCAACAATTTTCGTAAAGGTAAGTCATCTTCATTTGTAGTGGCTTCACAAAGTTGTTTGTGTTGTGCAGGAAAACAACATAACCTCGAGTCATGTGATAAATTTTTAAATTTGTCTGTTCAATCTCGTTTTGATTTTGTCAAAGAAAAGAAACTTTGTTTGTTGTGTTTTTCACCTTCCCACTTGGTCAGAGGTTGTCGATCTGGTTTTAAATGTGAGAAGTGTAATTATTCACATAATAGTTTATTACACTTTGACAGCAAACAGGTCAATGAGTCAGCGGATGAGAATTGCAATAAAAATATAGTGTTAACATCAACTAATAAAACTGACAGTGTGTTGTTTGGTACTGCAAAAGTTTTAGTAACTGATTGTGATGGTAACCTTAAGGCAGTTAGAGTGCTATTAGATTGCGCAAGTGCTAGTAATTTTATGTCAGAGTCTTGTGCCCACTCTCTTGGCTTGCTCGTAAGAAGCAATCACCACACAGTAAGTGGAATAGGGAATGTAGAAGCAAACACATTGGGTTCAGTGTCATGTCAAGTTAGGTCAATGAATTCAAAATTTAGTTTTGATGTTGAAGCTTTTTTACTGCCGTCTATTTGTTCTGAACAACCAATGCAACACATAGAGTCGTCTTCATGGTCACACCTTATTGGATTAAAGTTAGCTGATCCTGATTTTAACCATCCGGGACCTATTGATATGTTGCTAAATGCTGACATTTTTTCGTCATCTTTATTACCAGGCCTCAGACATGGTAGAGCTGGCCAGCCTCATGCTTTGAATACCAGTTTCGGTTGGATTTTGATGGGTGGTTGTGATTCGACATATTACAAATCACATGCTCATCGTGAGATACAAAGTAAAAATTGTTTTTTCGTGTCAAACTTGTCATTAGATAATTCTCTCAAACGGTTTTGGGAATTAGAAAATATTGGACCTCAACATAAAATATTATCGAAAGAGGACCAGCTTTGTGAAGAGTATTTTACTCAACAACATCGGCGTACCCCTGAAGGAAGATTTGTCGTTCCTTTACCTTTCGTAGAGTCATTAGATCGGCCATGTTTTGTAAATACTCGTGCCATAGCGTTAAAAAGATTTTCATCAATAGAGAAAAAACTTCAACTGAACCCAGAATATAGGAAAGCATATGTCGCTTTCATGAAGGACTATGAGACTTGTCATCATCTAGAACAGGTAGAGCCACCTGTTGTTGATAAAGGTTTGTTCTACTATATTCCTCACCATGGAATATTGCGTCCTGAATCAGTGAGCACACCATTACGCGTAGTCTTTGATGCAAGTTGTTCTGACTCTACCGGGAAAAGCTTGAATGATACTTTGTTGCCAGGGCCCAAACTTCAAACAAATATTTTCGATTTGTTAATTCGTTTTCGATGGCATGCAATTGTATTCACTGGTGATGTCAAGCAAATGTATCGGCAGATTTTAGTGCCAGAGGCTGATGCAGATTATCAACGCATTCTATGGAGACCGTCGATTAATGAACCGGTACGTGATTATCGTCTTCGAACTGTGACTTACGGTATTTCGTCCGCACCTTATCAGGCTCTCCGTACCATCGCGCAGCTAGCACAAGAAGCTAGCACTGATTATCCTCTTGGCTCCGCGGTATTGAAAAGAGATATTTTTGTCGATGATGTTGTTAGTGGAGCTGACTCTATCAGTGAAGCTATTGAATTGAGGTCACAACTTTGCCAAATTTTGTCGTCGGGTGGTTTTGATCTCAGGAAATGGACTTCAAACCATAGAGATTTTTTCGTTGGGCTCTCTACATCTGACCTGTATTCGGAGGACTTCAAGCGATTTGAAGACATCTCTGACGTATCATTGAAGATATTAGGACTTTCGTGGCTATCACATTCGGATTGTTTTCGTTTTAAAGTTTTTGTCGAAAATCGTAGATGTACCAAGCGTACAATTTTATCGGAACTCTCTCGTATCTACGATCCTCTTGGTTTTCTCGGCCCAGTCACTTTCTATTTGAAGTATCTGGTACAACTGTTATGGATCTCTGGCGTATCCTGGGATGAGGATGCACCGGAAACTGTCGTTTCGGAATGGCTGCGGTTTAAATCGCAGTTATCGATGTTGTCGGCCATATCGATACCTCGTCGTATGGTGTCATCATTTGTCGTTTTACAGATCCATGGATTTTCGGACGCCTCGGAGAGAGGAATGTGTGGGATTATTTTTGTGCGCGTTGTCGATGCGGAAGGTTGTTGTTCCGTATATTTTTGTGCGTCACGTTGTAAGCTCGCGCCTCTCCGTAAACTTTCGATACCCAGACTGGAACTCCAGGCAGCGGTTTTATTGTCGGACTTAATGACTGCTGTTGTTGAAGCGCTAAGCCCATTTCACACAGTCATATACCGTTTCGCGTGGTCTGACTCTACGGTTACTTTGTCGTGGATCAAGTCTTGTCCCTCGAGGTGGAAGACTTATGTGGCAAATAGGGTTAGCCATATTCAGGAAAGAGTTGCGCCGGAGCTCTGGAGGCACGTCGGATCTCTCGATAACCCAGCTGATGTCGGTTCGAGAGGAATCCTACCGTCAGATTTGGTAGAGCAGTCTCTTTGGTGGAATGGGCCTTCATGGCTCTCCAGACCTGAAGCGGAATGGCCTGTTGTGTCTTCCGTCGCAGATTCAGCTTTCGCAAAGGATGAGCAAAGAATTTTAACTCTTGTGTTTCGATTTCTGCTCAACTCCAGACCCAAACGTCTTGAACCGAAACTTGTCGGCGCTTTGTCACCATCGGAGATCAGAAGCTCGTTCATGTTTTTCATCAAACATGTCCAACGAAGCGCATTTTCGGTAGAGATAGATAAACTTAAATCTGGTTTTCCAAACTCTTTACCCAAGAGTTTGAGAAAATTAGCACCTTTTCTTGATGAAGCGGGTCATCTCAGGGTGGGCGGTCGCCTGGCCCACGCCAGCGTAGATTTCGAAACCAAACATGCTTTGCTTTTGCCTCGTGACAATCGGCTCACTTATTTGATTATTGACGAGTATCATAGGAAATTTATGCACCCTGGTGCACAGACCTTACAAAACCTTCTTGCTCAACACTTTTGGATTTTATCGCCTAAGCGAGCTATCCGTGCTGTTGTTTCACAATGTACCAAATGTTTCCGGGTCAATCCTAAACCTGCTCCAGCTCCAATCATGGGAAATTTGCCTGAATATAGAGTCAACCAAATTAAACCTTTTTCGACTGTTAATATAGACTTCGGTGGTCCTTTTGACATTGCTCTCGGTCGTGGCCGAGGAGTAAAAACGTTTAAAGGATATATTTGTGTTATCGTATGTACAAGTACTAAGGCAATTCATTTGGAGTTGACATCAGAATTATCCACAGAAGCTTTTCTTACGGCTTTAAAAAGATTTGTTGCTCGCCGTGGTCGCTGTAGTAAAATCGTGTCAGACCAAGGCCGAAATTTTGTAGGTGCGAGCAACTACCTCGGGAAATTGATGAAAAATGCTGCTGAGATTCAGGAAATTCAATTCGCGTTTAGTCCCCCTGGATCTCCGCACTTTAATGGACTTGCTGAAGTAGGAATTAAATCTGTAAAGACCCATATATCTAGAGTCGTAGGAACGCAGAGACTAACGTTCGAAGAATTTTATACTGTACTTGCACAAATAGAAGCACTTTTAAACTCTCGGCCGCTGACACCCCTCAGCTCTGATGCGAATGATTTTTCGGCGCTCACTCCTGGACATTTTCTGACGCTAGAACCCTTGTCGATGCTTCCAGAGGAACAGTTTGTAGATTTAAATATAAGCACACTAAATCGCTGGAAACTACTTCAGAAAATGCACCAGGATTTTTGGCGCAGATGGCATCAAGAATACGTTCATACTCTACAGCAACGAATGCGTTGGAATAAAATCCATCAAGAAGTAGCGGTTGGCACCCTCGTTCTTATTGTAAATGAACAATGCAATCCGATGAAGTGGAGTATGGGGCGTATCGTTGCCTTGCACAAGGGAACTGACGGAGTTTGTCGTGTCGCAACTGTTAAAACAGCAACTAGTAAATTCAAAAGACCACTTGTTAAACTTTGTCCATTGCCAATTCTACATTAATTTACGTTTTTCAACCATATTATACTATAACAATATCGTTTTCGTAAGATTTTTGATAAGTAAATTTGTCGTTTGTCGTAGTTTTTTTGTAAATGTAACCATTTAGGTGGGCGGAATGTTCACTTTAGCCAATAGAGTCAATATTTTCATCTGGTATCATCACATAATGTGTGGTACTTATTTTTCTTGTACTAGCAACTCTAATTACCTGCCCTTGAAAAATGACCTTTACTCTTTCTTCTTGTCGTTTTCGCTTTCGTCGAGAGTGGATCAATTTTCGTGTCGGAGCCACTTCTCGTTCATTTTCTATTTAATTTGTCGGGCATTCGTGCCAACTTTGTCGAGGGCAAAGCCCTAAGTATAATAAGTCACCAAAACTTTATATTTGTGCAAACTGTGCCATCACAACCGGCACCCAGCCAAGACAGGTACTGAGCTATTGAGGAGGTAAGCGCGCGAGCCAATTCGTAGTTTAGATACCAATAACGGCTCTGAACCCCATCGGATTATCTGGTGAGTTGCACAATCTTATTTATTGTATATCTTTGCCCTAATTTTAGTTCGTCATACAGTCCATTACTCTTATCGCCCTTGCATGGGAATTTTCGTATTTTTGTGCTAGATCGTAAAACATTAAATACATAACAGTACTATTGAACACGATCTTTTTTGTATCGGAACTTCTTTAAGAAAAAATTAACTCGACCATATTAATCGATATGGGGATATGTGAAGCTATTATAAAAGAAAAAAAACATTGGAACAAACTTATACATAAAATATGGTTACCCTATAGTACGAAATTTCATACAAACAATAAAATAATTATATCTCATAAAGTAAACAAGTTTAATTAGAAGTGAAATGGCAGATATTTAGTAAATTTTTTTACTAAAACATGAGCTATCTGGACTTTTTGTAATGGTAACAAATCAGAAGATATTCATGTTCTTTGGTTTTCATAAATGTGTGGATTGAGTGAGTACATAAAATTATTTATTACTTATATATGTATCACAATAGACTTTCGTTTAGTATGTTACGAAATCCTATTGAACATGTACTAAACACGAGTAATATAACGAAGTTTAATTATATAGTTTATTAGAGAGCAATCGGCCCTTGCGAAAATGGAGGATTGAGTGAGCATAATTATCTATTTGTAAATTTTTAAATACCTACGGCACTAGGCAATCTGTCCATTGATACTTATATTCTTCACAAGTTTTACTAAAACCTAGTATACAATTTATTTTTGTAAACTCAATAGATTTGAAGATATTGACGATTTTCTGTGAGGACTGAGTGAGCAGATTGTAAACGATTTATCCTCTGTTTTACCTTTTTACAAAAAGGGATATTGGTTTTACAATTGTTTTAGAGCTTTTACTAAATTATCCTATTTTATTGTTTTTTTTCTGAGGGTGCTCACTCAATTCACACGCACACACTATTATTTATTTGCGAAAATACATTCTACAAATATAATTATAATAAAGTTGTTACGGAATCCTCGGTAAGTAGGTACATGCGTTCAACTTGCGCATAGAGCAGTTTTTTTAATTATGGCCTTTCATGTCCATACGAAAAGAAATTCCGCCAGTCCCTGTTTTGATTTTCTAGATATTTCGTATCCTCCTGTTGGATGTCGCAAAAGTAGAATAGAGGAAAATGTGCGATTAATGATCACCATGCCACTACTCTCATGAATATGGCTTTAGCAATGCACATGCAGCGCACAACTAGGCGTCATTTTAAGAGAAGAGTGCACCCGGCGCTTTCCATACAAACGTAGTTTCGTCATATGTTTCAATTCGGTGAAATTGTGTATGCATATAGCTGAGCCTAATATACATGATTTTGATTTGCCAGTTTTTCGATTTATTATATCCCTAAATGTCAAGACAACAATTCCCATACAAAATTATTTTTGAAAATACTAAATTTTACGGAAATATGGCAAACCAGAAGCATAGATAATTAGGCTTAAGAATATACAGGCAAAGTTTCACCGAGTTTGAACTCAATTTAAAATATGACGAAACTACGTTTGAATGGAAAGCGCTCCGTGAACTTTACTCTTAACATAGGTAGGTACTACTCTGTCAAGAAGGTACCGGAAAAGATCAATAATCCACAAAATGTTAGTTATTCATCAAAATTTATTTATTCACCTTAAAATATGCTCGGACTGCAGAAACGCCACACTTACGCCAACGAATAATTCAATTATCAAAACATTTTAAACGCTTTTTCCGGTATTGAGTTCATTTCACGCCGCGAATTCTCTTTTATGTCGTCTACCTAATGAAAACGGGTGCCACGAAGTGGCAATTTGAGTTTAGGAAAAAGAAAAAAGGCGACTGGAGCCGATGCTTGCTCGATGGAATTTGTTATTTTTTTGGTCAAAAATTCATTTTCAATGATGGCTTTGTGCGATGGCGCATTATCTTGGTGCAATACTCAAGAATTTTCTTTCCACAAATTTGGCATTTTTTGTCGAATTTGCTCTCTTAAACGCCCCATAACGCTCAAATAATATTTTCTATTTACCGTTTGACCTTCCGGCAAGAATTCCGAGTGCACAACACCGCGATTGCCAAAGAAAACAAGTCAACGTGACTTCAAGTTACAATCAACTTTTGATCGAATTTGGCGTATTTTTTTCAGTTTCGGTTCAGTTGTAATGCGCCACTTCGAAGATCGTTGACTAGTTTGTATGTCAAACTTGTAAAGTCACGTCACCAAACGCAACAATATGTTTCATAAGTTTTGGGTCGGAATTGACTCGTTCTAGGATGTCCTTAGCGACTCATAAACGATTGAGTTTTTGGAGAAATTTCATGTCTTTTGGCACTAGCCGAGTGGAAGTATTTCATACCCAACTCAGAGCAATTAAGAAGTGATTATTTAAAATAGCAGGGATCGACTTGTGAGACACAGAATAGTCGGCGGCTATCTCTCTTAAACTTGAATGAGGATTTTCAGTCACTATTTCTTTCACTTTTGCTTTGTTAACTTCACTTGCAGATGTTGATGGCCTTCTAGAGCGAGGGAAATTTTTCTATTTTTGGAAATTCATCACATCTCGATCGCTCGATTACATTGGCGATGCAAAATTTAAAACAAACTTCAATGTTTTTTGTACATTATGAAATTCGCAATACACACACATAATATGTTATAACTGAAAACAGCACTGTATTTCATCTAAATAACAGATGCAACTCAAATCCCGCGCCAAAATGGTGGATAAAAATTATCCATTCCCGATACTTTTTTGACTGAATGTATTGTTTAGACTTTAGAGTCTAAACAATGCATTCAGTCAAAAAAGTATCGGGAATGGATAATTGTTTGGTCTAAACTTTAGACCAAACAAAAAAATATAACATATAAATCATGACTAGTATTATTTTAAAATGAATATTGGCGAATGATAAGCAAAAACAGAAATTATTTTGTATGGAAAAGTAAACTGCCAGCGGGACCTTACCTTCATGTACCACTGTAAGTTATCTTTTTCCATTCGAAATAAGGACTACCTTAATTATGTTTTTGATGATAACTAATATAGTCTATTCGCTTGAAAACTTCGCTAATGAATGCGATTTTTTATGACAATTTAAGAACCCAAATAACTGAAAATTTAAAAATAACTGTCTATCAATTCAACAAAAAAGGTAATATAAATTATCAAACCTGCTCAAGAAATTTCACGAGGATTGGTTCAGAAATGCGACCTATAGAAGAGAACAGCCAAACATCCCCCAGAAAGACATACGATAACATTTTTTCCCAAGCTGAACGGAGACGCTTCGGTCGAGCTTCGCGGTCGCTTAGTCAGTTAAAAAAGTTTAAACATTATATTCATCGCACCATCAAGATACCGCGTTACACTTGATGAAAAATAACAACTACGTGTATATATAATAAGTACCTACGATGATAGAAGTAGGTACTTTTGTGACAAATTATTAGGGGTGATATAACGATTCATGATAGGTAATTGTGATAAGAGGACTAGGAAATTGTTTTGACATATTTTGATAAAAATCTGATTTCAACGTCGCGCGTCGGCGGACGTCTTCCGGCTGTCAATGTGATGTATGGTGTGATGAATGATGATGTGATAGAAGCGCTCGTAGCGAAATTGGCTCAGCCATTCTTAACCTATCAGCAAAGTTAAGCTACGTCCGCCGCGGTCATGACTTGGATGGGTGACCGCTAGTGACATTACTACTGTGGGTATCAAGTATAAAAGAAATAAGTTATCAAATCATACATGCTCAGGCCCGTAAATTGCCACAGAGATCTCACTGAACTCGGTATATAACGTAAGCATATAAAAATAGAATTTATATCAAGGTAGCTTGGAGTCCGATTTCCGCTTCGACGATAATCGAAATGTTTTGTAGATCATCGATTATTTTTACTCTGTATTTTCATCGATTGCTGATAAATAGGCCAATTATGAGAATCGCCCCTGATTCAGTTTCCGATCGGGATGAAAATGTATAGGTCTAAAAATTATAAAGTTACAAATAATATAAGGATAATAAAGTCAGTCAGGGTAAGATAAACATATTTTTTTTCACCCACACTTTGTTAGCTCTAGCATTAAAGACAATGTCTGAATTTTGATAAATACAAAAAAACATACTTAAGTACTTATAAATATCAGATTTCTGTTTAAGAGTCCTAGAGCTAATTCCAACTTATACAAGGATAGTTAAAAAAACAATCAGTTCATGCTAATGTTTCTCTTTCCCTTTTGTCGGTGTGAGGAACAAGCAGCAAATTTCACACAATAACAAAGTAGGTTATGTACTTTTAAGACTTATCTTATATTCGCTACGAAAACCGCTGCAATCAAATATGAGTTTAAATCCAATCAAATAGCTATCAAGTTGAAAAAAAAAATATAAAAATAATGAGTTTTTGTGTTTTACCAATAGAGGTAGGTACGTGATAGGTGAAAACACCACCGTACGTCTACGGGTTACTAGGCGGCTAATCGCTCACGAAACGTGCTATCATAAAATAATTAATTAAGTAACACAAGAATATCGAGTTGGGTAACCAATGAAAGTAGCACAAAACGTTGTTACAAACATAAGAATAGGTAAGTATGGAGTTCTGTAATCGATTAAAGGTTTTACCGAGTAGGTATCTACATTACAAAAGTTGTATATACACACATCAAAAGTGCCTAGGGATCATGTATATTTTGAAAAAAACATTTTGAGGTATGTCCGCCCACGTTATTTGTAACATGTCAAAAAGCTATTGTGGGGTATGTACGGCATCCATACTTAGCAGAGCTCTTCTTTGTAGCATATCCCATGCATGTAAAATTGGGTTGAGGTCTGGCGATTGAGCAGGCCACGGCATAACGTTGATGCGAGCATATCGGCAATAGTGCGAGTTACGACTCTAGCCGTGTGTGGACGTGCATTAGACGAAACGAATTACCCAAACGGCTTCGCAAAGGGATGATCACTTCTGAAACAATACTACTCTCCGCACAAATCTAAGCTGTTCTTCTACCGATCCAAATACCGGCCTAAACCATTATTGTTCCCCCTCCATAGGGACCGTCCATTAGTCAAATAATCACGTGATGTTTTTTAGCTTTTAATCCCCTCCCTCCTTGTCGATACTTCGTTCGTTGCCTGGCAATGGCGAGTTTACGTCATACAACACGCCACTTTTAAGTATAGAAATCGCGCATTCAACAAAAATAAATACACGTGATCTCTTACTACCCCCCCTCCTCATTTGTGATATTTAGTGATTTTGAGTAACCCTCCCCCTTTCAAGCCTCACGTGATTAATGGACGGTCCCATATAGGTGAACTTCTTGACATCAAACTTTCTTGACGTCCAGAGCTCCTCCAAACTCGTGAACGTCTTGTATCAGGCCGCATACCGAAACGAGACTCGTCAGAAAAGCACACGAATAAAATCCTCTATTGCGACCATACTCGAAAACGTACTTGATATATAACATTGAAGATTAAAAATCATCATAAATTATATTAATTACTTAATAATTTTGTTTCTACCTTTTAGGATGCGTTTTGTGGTATTTGGATTTTAGTTTTTAACTCTTATTTATTACGCCTATCACGTCACGTCCTTACACACATTGGGAAATAATCACAAGCTTGTTATGTTCTACTATATTACACTCACTTGCTATATATAAAATATTCTTACTGACGTATTCAAAGGCCTGTCTGTACCTTAATCTATAAAGAAATACTTAAGTCACACTGCTTTTGTTACTTTGATTCATAATCAAAAGTACTGAGTTTCTTTTAATTTAATGGTTTGTAATCCTTGGCATGGGTTAAAAGAACTACACGAGTAATGTTTCTCTTTCCCATCTCATACCGATCTTCTTCACAATAAGTTTTTTTATAGGTTAGGATTTATAAAGCAATAATATTCATATTAATTGTAAGCATTCACCTTAATTATGTAAGTAATAAAATTAAACTAACCTTTTACTCGTGCAATGACTAAAAAAACAAGCTCCAACACCTTTTTTACGTTATGAAAAGCGTAGCAGAGACGTTTAGCTATACTTGTGTGTTTACACTTGATCATAGATCATATACGTAGAGATTATATAAAGTCTTGATAGCTGTCAGTGTATTCGCGTCTAAAGCAGTGACCTCCATTATAATTTAGAATAAATGGAGGTCAGTGGGCTAAAGAGTAAAGACATCTAGTAGTGACAATATGTCGCGGTAAACGCTTGAACTAAAACGCTTAGTCTAATTAATGGATGTAGATAGAGAGATCGTATGTTACGTTAGGCTCTTTAATTTATTAGTTTGTTCTTCTGCCCCCGGTGTTCCTCGTAACCTGACATTTAAAATAAAATGAATATTAAAAAAATCAACTGGAAGAAAGACTATTTAGAAGTAATATATTAAAAATACCGCAATAAGATTGATAGAAAACCAATTTAAAATAAACTGTTAACAAAGTAAACTCTACTTCGGTTTCACAGACTATACCTATTATGAGCTGACAGCCTGAGTTAAATACTTATACTTTCATTAAGTTGCGAGCAAACACATTAATTTTTTTTTTCGCTTTATAATTTGTGATTGGGTCCCTCCTGTTACTAAAATTAATGCATACCTGCAGACCTTTCACTTAGGCTTTCAGCTCATAATTATAATCTGTTAAATTGAAGGAGAGTTTACTTTTATTTTAATTTGGTTTTCTATTCTTAATTTTTGTTTTGGTTATTTTAGAGCATTACTTTTAAATTGTTAGTTTTACAGTCGGTATTTGTTTTATTTTAATTAGATATTTCATTTTAAACATTTTAGTGCCCCAGCACACTTTTATGAACAAAAACTGTGTTACTTACATAAGTCCGGCAAAGTGTAGAGATGTTTAATTGCATTCCAAACTAAAGAGACAAATTCAAATTACAATTTACGGAAATGGTTCAATTTGTCAAGAGAATTTTGATCGTGTGGTGATTAAGTAAGGATCTAGGATATTTGGCGAAAAAAAAACTGCTTAAAGCAACAACAGCCCGGCCGTAGTATTATTATATGTTCTATGGGCTGGCTTAAAGTTGTTCCCTGAAAGAACAATGGCGAACTCCCATACATGGCTTTAGTTCATAAAAAAATGTTGCGAATTAGAATAAAAAAAATATAAATATTATAGCTGTAAATTTCCGATTCCGTTGGTAATAGAATTTTTGTCAGAGAAAGCCTACGTTTTAAGATATTATGATTTGAATGTTTGTAGGTTATGTAATTTTTTCGAAAGTAGTCTTAGATATTTAGTTTCATTTTGTTATTTATGCATAGGATGTAATTCTGTTAGTGTTATTTACCTAGATAAGTAAGTTTATGTTAGGCACATTGCTTATGTTAGGCAAAGTGATACTTACATTGCTTCATTTTATTACGTATTTCTGTATTCACATCGTATTTCTGTTTAAAATTAGTTTAGATAATTGTCTTAGCTTAGAGATTATGTAGGTTATGATACCTAGGTTATGTATATCTACTCTAAGGTAAAACGATTATACATAACTTAGGTTATGTATAATCTAAGCATCTGATCTTAATAGTAGTTATGTAAAGGTAGGTTTAGGTTTTTTTGTTGCTCACACCACCATCCTCACCACCTTCGACCACTATTTGACCTGTGGGCAGGTGATAATGTTGCTATCAGGCTAAGCATAAAATAGGAACTGGTTCTCCAGAATACAATGTAGGTGCCTGGTGACAAATTATCTACTCCAGGCAAGCATACATTTGCCAAGTAACTGACCGAAATACTAAACTATGTTTACATGAGTAATTGTTAAAAAGGCCATTTTGTACAATTAAATAAGAGAATATAACTCTAAGGCCTAATAAAACAACAAAAAGTGATGCTTATATTAATTTCGATTTATTCTTCATCATCTTCTCGTATACGACATCATCTAAAACCTCTGCTGGTGATAAAGAGGTAAAGTCGGAATGCAAAAGAAGACATTAACACGTTAGGCAAAAATAAAGAATCCAAGGGCAAGCACAGGGTCACAAATGAAATACTAGTGATATCAGCGTGAAGAGGCAGTCTGCGTCAAGTATAAAAGAAGGTAAAAGACGGAAAACTAATGAAATCGCAAAAAAACACATGAGATCACACAAGCGCGGAAGCATTTGTGGTTTGTTTTTTGTCATGTGATTTGATATGTCATGTATGTAGGGATGATCGATGTTAGAAGATAAAACATCGATGTTTTAACATCAATGTTGCATATACAAAACATCGTTTAACATCGATGTCACGCACACACAATCAAAATTATGATACTTTGTCTCGTTCGTTTTGATCTGTGGACTACTGTATCTGTCTCGTTAATGTGCGACGTCTGCGCCGTTCATCCGTTGAAAATTAAGTTATTGTTAATCGGTATTCACACTAAACTTGGTATTAACAAGATGTAAATAACTACACGTAAATCAATATCGAGTATTGTAATCACCGATTAATACTAGCGATGATACTTTCTTGGTATTCAATTCAAATGGTCTAAAGAGACAAACTACTTGAGTGCTTTCTAAAGAACCAAGTCTTCATAACAGTAATTCTCGTCACATTTTAGTAGTAGTCAAACTTAACGCAAAAAACTGAATAAATATCGATAAATAAATCGATACTTGCTTGCTTGCAGTAGGACAGCTTTAGAGCGTATTCCACTTGACGCCAATTACGTGATTTTCGATTATTTTGAACACATTTTGTGTCTATGGTTCTTATTAAATGTGGAACCATAGACGCAAAATGTGGTCAAAATAATCTAAAATAACTCAAGTGGAATACGGGCTAAAGGTAAGAGGTGTATCAGCCATTGTTGAAATATGTAACTATCGGAAATAACGAAAACTCCTCTTAAAATCATCATTTTTCGTAGGCTTTTACCAACAAATGTGTTAATTGAAAAAATACACAAAAAAAATTCAAATAACATAAGCTACTCAGATATTTCAATTCGCTCAACGAATTGCCAACTAATGTTTCGCCAGTGTTCTTTATGTACCGTCACAGTGACAAGGGCAGTGACTGCCAGCTCAAATTAGTGGAAGTATTAGTGCCGGCAAAAACGTATCTTTGTTGAGATTGTATCATTTGTATCTGGAACACTTCAAAGATTCGAATCAGTCGAGTGCTTCATTTGCATCATTTGCATCAGTGACTCTAAACTCGATTTACTAGCGCAAATAAATTAAATAACCTTCATGAATCGTTTTTTATTGACCTTGTTTGAGAAATTATGTAAAGTATATAATATTGTGTTAGGTTTTTATTGTATTAATTTCATTTGTCTGAAACTTCCATAGAAATCGATTTTCAACAAAAAAACTGTTTCTTTAATATGTATTTACAGTTCAACTCAGTTTATTCACTATTTTTATGAAGTAAAAGTCTATTAAACATCTATTTAAAAGTGTATACCTGCTTTTTATGCCTGATAGGTTAGCCTTTGACCACTATCTCACCTGATGGTAAGTGATGATGTGGTCGAAGATGTTGTTCAGGCTAACCTGGAAGTACTGGCTCTCAAGGACAGCTGCCGGAACACACCGTTAGGTGCTTGGCGACAGATTTTCTACTTGAGGGTGTATCACTTAACAGTTTTTACTTATTGTAACACTTAATCATTTTCTAATACAGCAGAAAATTGCAGACCCAACGTAATCCGGTTTTTTTATCCGCAAACAAAGGTCAACTTAAAAAACAATAACAACAGGTCATCTTTCCTTACGCGTAATGCGTGCGTAGGTAAGCTAGTGTTTCCGTCTTTCTCAGTCATCCACTAGTAGTGAATAAATGAGAGAGACGGCGCAGTGGTCGGCGATCTCCGACGCGACCGCGACTACGCGACCCGACGCGCTTCGAACAGTCTATCTCACTCAATCGTGTTAGTGAGCGCCGCGTGCCGATTGAAACCGAGATGCAATTGAGCGAATGATTCATTTGAAGCGATGTTAAAGATTCGAATCAGTGCATCAGTTTAAAGAAACGACTCACTGAGTCGTTTCCGTGAAGAGCGACACACCTCTAGGAAGTATACGTCGCTCGACGCCATTAATATTGAGGTATCACAAGTAAGATTTTAATTCTGTTAAACTCTAAATGTTTGAGAATCTGTATAACTAAGGTTAGTTTTTGAGTACGATAATTATAATATTTCACTAATATTTCCGAAAGCACCGATCGCGCACAAACGAACAGGAAAAAATCAGGGATCACCGCACTCGTGTATTGAATCGAGAAAGTACCAAAATATTTTTTAAAAGAGTATATCATTAACCAAAATAGTCGAAACAAATGAGAAACGGCTTGAAATAGGTGGCCGCAATATACCAAGAAAAAACGGAGGGATATATTTTGAGAAACAACTAAAAACACACAAGTATCGGATAACTACTTTTTTTTAATATAAATGTATATATATATACATATTTATTTTATATTATTTATATATTTATTTATTATTTATTTTAAGGTACTTTGGTTTGTTAAATGATAACTTTTATGATAGGTATTTAGATGAGGTAATTTACGTCTTAATTTATTTATTGTCCGATTCTTGTGTTGGAAATTATTGTTTAATTTTATATACCGCCGTCGATATCTATTTATAAATATCCTTTTGTATAGGGTTGTCTGGAAGAGATCGCTCTCAGCGATAAGACCGCCCATTGTCACACCTACTCTTAGTTACTGTTTTAAGTTATAAATTTGTAAATTTTAATGTGTCAATAAAGTGTTATCTATCTATCTATCTAACTATTGTAATTTAGAAACAAAAAAAAACAGTTTTTTGCGTCGGGTGTAAAGTTATAGTGCATAGATACTAACCAAGTGTTTCAGATTAATAGTGCCTAGCCAGACCATCTCTTCTGTGGATGTTGTAAGAGGCGAGGGAAATATACCGGAAGGTGGACAGCAGCGCTTTCTGATAAATTGACACCAATAACTGCAATCCACAAGACGCCTGCCATGCGTGGGGATTATGGGAAAACTCCCTTAATTATAAGCACAAGCATAACTCGCGCCTCCCAGTCCTCGACAGTCATATTATTCATTGCCCCGGTAGCATGTCAGGATAACGGTGGAGCAGGGGGTGTGAAAAATCCTCGGGCGATACCCAGGTATCGCCTTCAAAAATGACGACCCTTGGCCTTGGCAACACACAACATACGTAGGTACTCTCAGGGATGAGCACAAGATTGTCGAGCTAGAGGAAGACCTGAATAATTTATGATGGGATGTAATGGAATTATCGGAAGTCCGAAAACAGGGACAGGACACCGTTATCCGTGACTTCAGTTACTTGTTATTCTAACGAGAAGGTCACCAAAAATCTTAGGTTAAGTTTCTCGACCGAAAGTCTCTTCTTAACAATGTTGAAAAAATCGATATTTTCTTGTGGGAGTCGGCAACAATGCAGAGATTACCAGAAAATGGGCAGCTCCTTCAGAATAACTACCATCATACACTGCGATCCCCAAGACGCCTACTAGCGTGGGGATTATGGCAAACTTACCCCAATCAGTGGAACTTTGTATAACATTAGAAGTCTTTCGGCTGTTGGATGTGCTGTAATTCACCTTAAGTAAGTAGATATACACCCGCAATTCGATAGAATATTTTTAATTTATCATTGTCATTATTGTGTTCACCGGCTTTACGCGCCTGATGCAGTCCTATTATATGTATTATTATATTGCTACCAAGATTTAAACAAGAAATAATCCAGAAATGGGTCCATTAGATTGAAAATAATAATAATAAGGTAGGTAAGTAATGTTGCTAAAACACTTAAAAATTGTTGTCCCGTCCCGCATCGAATCGGATGGCGGATGTTTCGATTAGCTACAGAACAGAACGAATTAATTATATGTTCTTACCCACATACTTAACTTTGCGGCACAGTGTTTACGTAGAAGGAACCAAACATACAATTATGACAATCTTTAATCTACTTTACGAAACGTGGAAATTCGCCGAAGAACCTAAGTGACTTATTTCAGAATTTCCAAGTTGAAGTTGGCAATGGGCAGGCCACATTGCTCGACGAACCGATAACCGATGGTGAAGGGAAAGGTTCTCGAGTAGAGTTGTTACCACATTACATTGGAAGATGTAGAGTTGATAGGCCACTAGACTAGCGCCATCTTAAGAGTCGCGGGTAGGGAATGGTTACAAGTGGGTAAGAGGCGTTCTATGTGGGAGGCATTTGTTGGACAGTGGACGTCTTGACTCTTGACGACGTTGAACCGAACTGATTTTCGTGCTACGAATAAATATCGTAGTTTTCGTGTAATAATATTAATGTTCATTAAAGTGTGACATAAGTTACTTTATCATATTTATATTTCAACTACTTTACTCAGAGCAAGAAGAATGGATACCAGTCTACAATATATATAGGATCAGATAATATTTTGACCTGACTTGAAAATTGGAGCAATTTTACTGTTTCGTTAGATCTGCAATGGAAAGGTTTCTTTATGGAAACAAAGATTGTAATAGTTATCTACTAAATACGATGCAATAGTACTCTTTTTATGCTTGATAGGTTAGCCTTTTACCACTATCTCACCTGATGGTAAGTGAGGATGTGATCGAAGATGTTGTTCAGGCTAACCTAGAATTACTGGCTCTCAAGGACAGCTGCCGGATCATACCGTTAGGTGCTTGGCAACAGATTTTCTACTTAAGCTTGCTAGGCGAGCATTCGCAAAATTCCCTACCACCATGCTATAACGACTGCCATCCTTATACTACAACCGGGACCGACGGCTTAACGATGCCCTCCGAAGCACGGAAGCGCTCAGTAGTGATGTCACTAGCGGCCACCCGTACAACTTATGACCGCGGCGGGATTGGTTACGAACAGCTAAGCAAACTTAGCTACGATCGCTTCATTTTGTTGTTGCCTAAATTGTTTGTTGCATAAATGTAATCATAGTCACTGGACTGTTAAGGTATTCATTGAATCCATGCGCATCATAGACAATGATAACAATTGAATTTCATTCATAAATGGACGACATAGGCTCCGCGTGATGCGACCTTCTAATCGTGTATAGGTCATGTCAGTAAGTCATAGACATGTCAGTGGATACTTTACACTTTACGGAGTAACACAGAAGTGAAATTTCTTGGTATTGTTCTATATTTGTCCACACTCTTGCACATTCACGAACACTTGTCACTTACCTAATGCATAATAAACATAGCAAGAGTATCAGAGTTCTAATTTTCCCGCTGAAACTCCACCCATATTTGAAATATATAACAATTAAAACTTTGTATTTAACCACGGCTTCTTAGTATCCTCTAGAGAAGAAGAGTCGTCTCTAAAAATGAATACCTAGATATTTATTAGGTGACCGTCGCGGCAGCTAACAGCTGTATGATTTTATTTTCGGATACAATATGTTTGTTCACAAATTAAAGGTATTAGTCGCGCTTGCTGCGAATGTTTTCACAAAACACGAAAGTATACTTTGTTCTGGGTTTCATGCTTTCCGTGGCTTGCGAAAAGCATCTAAGTACATATTTTTCCTTCGCGCGGGTAGATGGGCTACGCCATGCCAGTATACCTGGCATTTGGTTGGATCAATGAAATGGTTCTAATTAAATGTTTAGTACGTGTATCTGAAATAAAGTTTTGTTTAATTGCAAGTCCATTATATATCACTATGTAGATCATCTATATACTCCTTACTAATATTATAAACGCGGAAGTTTATAGGCAAAAACTACTGAATGGATTACAAAATTACAAATATACGAGAGGTAAAATTTAAGTCATGTGCCGGATTCAAACCCGCGTCCATCCACCACTTTTCTCTCTCGTATATTAGTAATTTTGTAATGTAAACCGCATAGCACGCGTTATTGCAAACATAACAATATACAAAAATACTCAATGGATTTTAATGAAACTTTACAATACTATAGCTTACACATCAGAATAGCACATGTGCTATAATTTATAAAGATATTGTGAGAATTGTTCAAAATAGTTAATAATAAGTTCAAGTAAGTAGAAATAAAATCTGCCATATGCGACCTTTCTGGCGTGCGCTATAAAAACCTTTAGTATCACACGTACATAATGTATAAGGGACATATTTATCATCAATTGTCCTACAAAAAAGCCTGCGATAGCTTATCTTTTCTAAAATAGTGAAACACAAATACTATAAAAACCGGACAAGTGCGAGTGGGACTCGCGCACGAAGGGTTCCGTACCATTATCTCGTTCTCATTATTATTAATTTTAGCAAATGAACGGCTAAAACCTCTATTATTGTGTGGGAGCCCCCTTAATTATTTATTTTATTTTAATTCATTATATTTAAAAAGAACATAAAACTAAATATTCTGTGAATATTTAAAGCGTCTACCTGTCACCGTTACTAGTATCGAGGAAGAAACGGCAAATAAATCAAGTTTGTTGTATGGGAGCCCCCCTTAAATATTTAGTTTATTTTTAGTATTTGTTGTTATAGCGGCAATAGAAATACATCATCTGTGAAAATTTCAACTGTCTAGCTATCACCGTTCTTGAGATACAGCCTGGTGACAGACGGACGGACAGCGAAGTCTCAGTAATTGGGTCCCGTTTTTACCCTTTGGGTACGGAACCCTAAACATTATAAATTATTTCTGATGCATAGGTAGTAGCGGAATTAACAAATTGATCCCTATCAAACTAATATATGCAAAGGCGAATGTTTGGGAGTGTGTTTGTAACTTTTTCACGCTCAAACGGCTGGACCAATTTTGATGACTTTGGTATGGAGGAAGATGAGGCGCTGGATTCACACGTAGGATACTTTTTATCATCATTCATCAACACGCGTGTATAGTACTGCGGTGCGCAGTTAGTTATGGTTTTTATCTAGTTTTTATTTTATGTTTAAACTTGCGAAACTGTTCTCAGAACGTAATTTTTTTTCAATGTCGGTATTTTAGCTTTAGTCGCCTCTTACTACACCGACATGTTGCAATGAGGGGGTGACATTCTCGCCCGGCACCCCACGCGGAAGAGTATACATATATTATTTGTACTATTTTTTTTTTATTCCTGATAGGTTAGCCTTTGACCACTATCTCACCTGATGGTAAGTGATGATGTGGTCCAAGATGTTGTTCAGGCTAACCTAGAAGTACTGGCTATCAAGGACAGCTGCCGGAACACACTGTTAGGTGCTTGGCGACAGACTTTCTACTTGAGGGTGGTAGCTAGCCAGGCGGGCATTCGCAAAATGCCCTACCACCATACTATAACGACTGCCATCCAAAGACGACAACCAGGACCGACGGCTTAACGTGCCCTCCGAAGCTCGGAAACGCTCAGTAGTAATATCACTAGCGGTCACCCATCCAAATCCTGACTGCGCGCGACGTTGCTTAAATTTGCTGATCGGTTGAGAACAGCTAAGTAAACTTCGCTTTGAGCGCTTCAACTATTTTATCAATAAAATAACCGGAGGACCGTCAAAGTTGTAATTTTTTCCTATGAAGGAACAATGCAAGAAAGAAGAATATAAAGAAAAATCACTAAATTGCCATTTCGTATACCCATGTTTGGTTTGTTGTTTACTCCACCAAACTGAGCTGATTATTTTTAGCTATGAATTTTAAATAGGAATATACACATTTCTGTAATTTTCTTTTATATTAAAATCTTTTCATGTTTGTCTGGTGGTCCTCTGATAAAGGCGATTAACGGAGCATTTCAGCGATTTTCAGGCTCATATTTTATAGTAATAATTAGTTGTTGGAATAATAAAGGAAATGAATGGGGTGTATCTATAGCTGGCTAAGATTTTATGCAAATAAATAATATGACTTCTCAGGCATTATCCAGGAAGAAAGAATTACGACGGTACCGACTTCCAACACTATAAAGAAGTTAACTTGGTGAAGTCGGTACCAAGGTGATACAAAACGCTGACATCACATTATCATCCGACTTCCACAGGTACTTTACACTTTTTTTGGCAGTCAGTGCCGTTATTATATAAAAAAAATATTCTCTCATTTAAGTTATGGTTAGGTACAAGATCATTCACGCGCCTAAAGTACTATTCACCATCGACAAGAGTTGGAATTACATAATAACAACTATTTTTCAAGTATTTTAAGAAAATACTAAATCAATATTTTAATAAAACACTTAAAAAATATATAAAAAAATATTTATTTGCAATTCCGTCTAATTTTCCTGTTAATACAAACGCCACGCAGTCAAACCGGAAGAATTTTCGAAGCGTTTAGGTTCTACACGAAGCATCTCGTAGAATGCGCTCGTAGAGACAAGAATCAACTCTTGATTCTACGAGCGCTCAATTAAATAGAGTCAAGACCCCCTGAGGATGCTTCAAACACAGGAAAATTTGAGAAATTGTCAGTAGATATATTTATAAACATTTTATTTAAATAGTTTTTCTTAAAATACTTTTTATTATTAAATATGGATTTTCGCAAAGTAACGCCTAAGCCTATTAATTATCATTAGTTGCAATTACCACTCAATTCTCCAGGTCTGTCTATCGGATGGAGAAAATTGGACTGGCCAGCACATTCCATAGGTATGTCAATACATATTTTAATTGACTATAATTCATAATAACTCCACTGATTTTGATAAAATTTAAATGGGACTAATCTGGAGGTACCTACATTACTTTACCCAATAAAAACACATCAATAAGTATCATATATATCATAAGTTCATAATGGGCGCAATAATCGCGTTATAAACACACAAAAAACATACAATGTGAATTTCCCTTTTGTTTGGAAGGTGGTTAGAAATAGGGGTATATAATATAAATAGGGAGTACATTTGTATAAAGAATCGCACGCCACCTAAGGGGTTGTAATGCAAAAACTAATTGGTTAAAAATCAGAAATATCGGTGTATTAATATCCTTCATCTTTAATTGGACCAACAACACCTCCGAATATGCTGATTTACAAAGTACAATAATAATTAACCAACATTTTTTTCTTTAACCTGTTGTTGTAATGCGGAACGCTAATAAAGTAAAACTTGACTTGCAATTAGCCGATTGTCATACCTATTAAGGCACTTACATCCATAATTCTAAAGTCACTATTCAATTCCTAGATCGATTGCCACCTTACAAAATTACTTGAAGAAAAATTATAGTCATGTACGGGATATAATTTTTCCTCTCGTCATTTTGTGATGAAAATAATTATTGGAATAAATAAAAATATTAAAATCCGTAAATAATAATCGATCTCGATTATCTAGTACTAAGTACAACCACGTACAAAGCATACACACACATTACAAAATCACAAATATACGATAGGAAAAATTTAAGTCATTTGTGGGATTCCAACCCGCGTCCATCCACCCCTTGAGCCGGGGTATGCTCTAACCAATTGAGCTAACATGACATGATGAAATAACTCAAATCTTTCCTTTCGTTCTTTAACCATCGTATTGGGATGGAGCCGCACATGACTTAAATTTTTCCTATCGTATATTTGTGATTTTGTAATGTAATCCGCATAGCAGGCGTTATTGCAAACCTAACAATATTAAAACATACACACACAGTTCTATTATTTTAAAGTCCAAGCTACTCTGCTTCCCAAGTACTAGATAATATTAAACGGATTTGTTTAAGTACTACTATAGGTACTTATATAACTATGTTATAACTAATAACATAAAAAAAATGTGTGAAGTAAGTATGCAATAATAATAAAAAGGTATGGTAGGTAATAACATTATGTCCGGCCTGGTATAAAAAATCAGACTTACCGTTTTCTTTGTTAGGAACGTACGAATATTGGTAATTTGTGGTGTAGTAGATCGTGCTAGCCGATCTTTGGAACTGTCTGGTCATTTTGAACTATTTAAACACAAGAAATAAAGGTAATTAATACAAAACAACACAGCAAACGAGCTATTAAATTAATTACGTGGACTGGAAGCCTCGCAGACTCAGTGGAGAAGATAATACTTATCAAATTATCAGTTTGTTGAGTGTGGTTTGTATAAATAAATAAGAATCCGTCATGATTACCTTGTAGCGTTGAGTGTACAAAAATATACCTTAACTTAAAGACATAAAGTGAATTGCTTAGTAAAACAAATGATATATTTTTGTGCGACCGAAATAGTTTGCCAGGCTGACACGAGCCTTATGGCACACATTAAAATACACGGAAAAATATGACTATTTACTACCTTCACGATCCGAAATCGATTAGATGTGAATATGTAAAGAGATAAGTCAATATTGGCATCAGTTAAACCTGGCTTGATTGTAAAAACGATCGTATACCTACACGGGGTGACCCCGTGACCATGGTCCCTGTGTCCAAATGGCGCAGACAGAGACCGGACATTGTGTTCGCTGACCCGCTGTGGTGCAGACTAAAAGGGGCGAGGAAGCGGCGGCGGATCGCCCGCCTCCTCCCTTTTCCATAATGGGTTCACTGGTGGAGAGTAGGGGAATTATCCACCGGCTAGCACGTCTCCTTTGGTTGCCTTGGTGATCAAAGTCGCCCCTTCACAGAGATGCACGGCCTACCACCGGGGCAAGATGGTGAATGCTGACGTGACCCCATCTGTTAGTGGGTCTAAATCCCACATATCCCATGGTGGAAACTACCCTTTCACCATTAAATCCACAGAAAGCATTTGCCCCTAAAAAGGGTACCTGTGCTTATTTACTTAAGGACGTTCTCCGAAATTCGTAGGTAGGTATTGAAATCGTCACTGTTATATGCGAACAGCCTTCAAACATAGACCTACGGAAGGATACCCGGATATGTTAGTAAAAACCATTCGACCCGTGGTACAACTGCGATGTCCAACTGGTTGTACTACGGAGAAGTAAAGTTACCCATGGTTTAACTATTTTTTTAATATTTATGATTATGATCCATGGTACAACTGTCCAACTGGTTGGACTAAGGGGATAAAGTAGTAAATGATCACCAAAAGTAGTATATTAAATTAAATTTGTGTGGCTGTTATAGTCACAAGTAACCTAACGCTCCTCCTCGCTTCGCTCGTCGTCGCACCTAAATATGACTTTGCCCTAGACTATAGATAAATAAATAACTAGTCCATAGATAAATTCAATTCCCAGTAGTACAACTAGTTGAACCAAGGAAAGAATAACTCACTCGAGTTGAATCATTGGTAAAGATATTTCCCCATAGAACAATCAGTTGAACCATATAAAAAAAGAGTTGAACCATGGGTAACTTTACTTCTCCGTAGTACAACCAGTTGGACATCGCAGTTGTACCACGGGTCAGTCACCGTAAAAACATTAACTTAAAACAGGCTCTTTTTATTGCAGATAGGTAGCCACACCACAATATCACCTGATCGTAAGTGATTAAGGTGGTAATAGGCTTAACCTAGAATTACTGGCTTTCAAGGACTGCTGCCGGAACACACCGTTAGGTGCTTGGTGACAGATTTTATACTTGAGAGTGAACGTTAGCCAGGCAGGCATTCACAAAGCGCCCTTCCACCATGCGGTGAAGCTCAAGCCCGCGGCGGGATTCGAACCATGGACCTGCTGCGCGGCAGTCCATAGCCAATGCCACTGAGCCATCACTGGTTTTCAAAGTGCATCATCAGGTCAGTTGACTCAGTCCAGCAGAAAGATAAATAGTTAACCAAACAGCACTTCCACTCCCTTTACAAATGATAACTATTAAAACTAACCCCATCTCGGCACTTCTAGCACTACCTGTAAAGAAGTTTCAGTAGAGGTCTCCGAATTGCATCAATGGTCAGTTCAGTCACTCAAGCAGAAATATAAAATGATACTTTTAAAACGATCCCAAAATCAATACTTCTTGTATTACCTATATAGGGGTCCAGTATAGTGTCTCCAAGGTACACTATCAGGTCAGTTCAGCCACTATGGCAGAAATATCGAATGATACCTAATAAAACGAGCCCTAACACGGTACTTCTAATACCACCTATATAGGGGTTCCGTAATGATCTCCAATGTCCACTATTATCATCTAAATAAATCATTCATGTAAATCTCGCCTAAAAAGCCTCACCTGTCACTGCTTTATTACTATGTCTGCGGTATGCTATGACGCCATGAACTTGCACAGTGCAACATGCAAGGAACTGTTGATGAGATGCTTAGCTTTAGGTTATTCTGTTCAGTTAGCCTGGATTCCAAGTCATAGTAATATTCCTGGGAATGAAAAGGCAGACGAAATTGCAAAGCAGGCAATCATTTGTGGTGATAAAGTACCATTCAAAAATTATCCCCAAGACCTTTTGCTTCTCCCTATTCAAGATTTAAAGCTGAGGTGGTCGAAAAGATGGTTAATAAGTAGTAGGCGAACTGAATATAACTATGCCAAATATCAACCGAATATTCAAAGTAAACCCTGGTTTTTTAAATTTAAATATAATAGAAAAAATATTTCAATAATATCAAGATTGCGATTTGGCCATTGCTGTTCTGGTGTACAATTAAAAAAACTCAGAATCAAAGTTTCCTCTATATGCGAGTGTGGTATGGATGAAGCCAATTTAAATCATATCTTCTTTTCATGTCCCAATTACTATCATAACTCATTATTTAATTCATTAATACAATATAAATATCCATTACCTGTACATATAGACAACATTCTATGTATGTAATATAAATCATATCTCAATATAGTTAATATCATGTTTTGTAAATACAAACAATATTAAATTGTAATTCTCAATTGTGTGTAAATAATCTTAAAAGTATGTAATGTAATTTGTTGTTTTTTTTTTCTCATTTTTCATTATAAATAATACATTATCACATTGTATTTTCTGTAGTAAGAATGTAAGTTTAAGATATTTTTCAGATATGTATATACCTAATACACCAAATTCAAAAGTCCGTTCAAGATTAGATTATCCTGATTATACTTTCTGACGTGACATTGGCAAAAATGTTCTAAACTAATGCCAAAAAAGAAAAAAAAATGATACCACTATCATTGATATAATTGTTTTATCTTAGGTTATCAATCATAGAGAAAAGTAATTATCAATATAACAAGTAGTAAGATAAACCAATTATATCAATTTCAACAGCTATTCTTGTCAGGAGTGCAAAAAAATCATCAATATTTTGTGAAACACTATTTTATATTCTGTGAAATAATATATAGCGTTTGGGTAAGTTGTGTTGTTTTTAAATCTTAAACAGTCTTCCTTTTCGTACAGGTAAGAAACTGATACTACAGCGTTATCAATTTCAGATAAAATATCATTTACAACGTTATCCATACCTTGAACTTCATCAACAGCCCTAACGGCTACTTTTAAACAAAGTCCTCCTCCGTTATGGCGGGGCTGCCGTAAAGCCATCGCTTAGCAGTATACTTCGGGATCGCATACTAAGATAGCAGTTCTTCCTCCCACAGGACGATATAGAGGTGTAATTCTAACCCGGCAGCGAACTGTCCTGTGAGGTGCCGGGTTAGAATTGCACCTCCCCATATCATCCCGTGGGTGTCGTAAGAGGCGACTAAGGGAAAAATACTGGAAGGTGGGCAGCAGGGCCTTCTAAAGAACTGCCAACTAACACTGCGACCCCAAGCCGCCTGCCATGCGTGGGGATTATGGCAAATACCCCTAAATAGGGGAGACTGTGTTCAGCAGTGGACGATCCGGCTGATACGGCACCGCACGGAAAATGGTAAGGTATCTAGGACGAAGGTGACTATTCCAAGTAAAGCATGGAGGTATTGTAGAGCATTTTGCAAATGCCCGCTTAGCTAGCTACAAACTTCAACTAAAACCCTGTCGCTAAGCACTTCATTGTGTGTTCCGGCAGCTGTCCTTATGAGTGTCAGTAATTCTATAGGCTTTAGCATATACCTTCGATGCCTTGATCACTACTCTACTTCCATCAAGTGAGATTGTGTTGTAACGGCTAACGTATCAGCAATAAAAAACAGAAAATATGTTTTTCCGTTGTTACGATATGCGATAAGACAAAATGAAATAGTTAAGTTTGATATTAGAATTGACATTATTTGTTATTAAACTACATACTTATTGCGGATTCCAGATGTGCTGTAAGACATAGCTTCTTGGTAAATTTCATGATTATATATTAATATTCTTCATATTATTTAGTGAAATCGCAAAATATGCGACATAAACGATTATATCTTTTAATCACGTTAATGTTTTCACTGCTCAATGCGCACCAGTATATACAAAGTTACTTTTTGATGCGCACCATGACTCGAGTTCTTGATAAACAAATTATCTAGCTACCTCTACGCGTACTGAGAAAAAGGGTCTTGACAGACATTCGGACAACAAAGTGATCACACAGATTTGTAACATCAAAGAGGTTTATATGTAATCAACAATCATACATTTGCCGCGCGAAAAAAAAAAAGTTGCGCGCTATTTTCCATAATTTTCGTATGTTGTTTGTATCGCATTTGTGCAATATACTATATTTTTTCCTCGGTAGGGTGTTGAAAAAGTGCGTATGAAACTCGTGAGCAACTTGCTCATTATACACTCACGTTGATTTATGCCCTGAGCTGCAACACACAGCCTCGTGTATAATGAGCAACTTAGCTCACTTGTACCTATCATTACTACTACTTTTCCTTTAAATTAAATACCAACAATGTATAACAATGTTTACAATATTTATGCCCTCGTTTTAACTGGGGTGTCAAACTTACATTAACATTATTTTCACTTGTTAGTAAATCCTTATCGTATTTTTGCTATACAAGTATACAATTAAATTCTCGTGAGTTTCACACATATTTAGATATTATAAATTAACCGGCAAAAACACTCACGTTGGGGATCGAATACGTCAAACTAGGTCACCCGTCGACGCAGCTGCGTCTGCGAGCTCAACGTGAGTGGCGGGCGGGCAATGAGCAATCCCCAAAATCCAAAAGGTAGTAAACTTTTGGCTAGACAGAGTTAGCTCTAACAGTTCGCCCGGAACGGGTATGATCAATTCTTGTCTGGATCAAATTAAGCTGGAACGGCGTCTGTCCGCGCTTAGACCAAAATCTGTCTTAGCTGAAAGCTTGCAGGAACGCACTCATAGAGAAAAGTAATATAGGTAACCGGCTCGATAATTGGAGACACCATAATGCACGACCAGATATTTCATGCATGTGTACTTCAATTATCATGGAAGTATTTACGGGTTCCACATTATTGGGTTGACATTTCCACCCCGTTTGCCTTATAATACGAGTTCTACTGCCCACCCTAATTATACCCGACCAATAACTGGTGAACATCAGAAACGTATTTTATTTATCAGGTCGGTAATTTTTGGTCACAAATCACATATTCTCCAGGCTGGATTGTGCAGCCCGTGTTATGGTGACCATCTCCTATTGCCTGATATTCTTTATACCTATTGGTCAGTATTCACTGCAGAATCGGTGCTATTGGTGGAATGTCTATGACAGGATAGTAAAAATGATAAGGGTGTAATCACTTTAAATACAAAACAAGACCAATCGCAAAGCTGATAATTTCGCAAACCAAATAAATGATGGCGGCGGCGATTTAATAAATAGTGAAAGAAGCTGAATAAAATTAAATTGAAGCGTTACATACATATCGCAATATCTCTAAAAGATATTTTTTAAATCATAGGTATCTTCAAAATATTGTACAATATGAGCAGATTTTTGACCCTTGTTTATATACAGTGGTGTTAGATGTTTCTCTAAAGTGCTAATTGGGGTTTTATATCAGTTCCACCAGTAAATACACCTATTCTGTTCGCGGCTTGAAGCTCGTTTTCTTGTTTCGGTTACGAAGTAAATATTCTCATTTGTGCTTTGGGTTCGGGTCGACTCGATTAAATTCGTTCGTCGCGCATCTTTTTATTCTGGCCTTTGGCGTCCACAAAGTCAGTTTGGTCATCCGTGTGATCCCACCAAACCGTTCACTAACATGATTGAGCATCAGCGAACAAACGCCCGGTCACCGTGAAAAATAGTAGGGTGAAAGTAGGTCTACAGTCAGTTTGACAGATGATATGTCACATGGACGAGATAAGAGAAGCAAAGATATGATTCTGGCGAATATGTTTGTTTTTAATTAAATTTTGAATCTGATTATTTAGTTATACGTAATTGTAAAGGGTGACATTTTTAAAAGTGTATAGGATCAATTCTTTTAGTCCTTTCTCAAGTTGCACTTGAAACTTATCATGACGGACGCTCAAAGCTGTTCAATGCGTTCAATGTGTACGCCATCGAGTGACATTCGTCTAGATGACTTTCACACCGAATGCGTACATACTGAATATACTCTTGGGTATGAAGAATAAATCTCGCAATGTTAGGGTTAAACAATTTTTTGAAGTTGTAATCATTTAATGCAAAATTAAGAAAAATATGGCAAACTTCACGATATACATTCAGTTATAGTCACGATTGGTTTAACATTCAACAAATAACGTAAATTACGCACCGGCATGATATCTCGCAGGTCAATGCCAAACAATCCATGTACTTATAATTGTACATTACTGAACGCCAGTTCTTAGGTGCCAATATTGGGGCGATAAATCAAGGTCGGTTCCTATTGGCTGGTTATTATCGCACGGTATGATTTATTTCTACCGAGGATTTGGCGTCCCAATAGTATCCGGCCTGATAAGTGATAACTCGTATGTACGTACGTGGACGTGAAATACTTAGTCGACATTTATCAGGTTGGCAGCTATCACGGTCGGTCATTAATTGTTTCCTTCCCTTTGTGTAAATTTCGTTTATTTTCGTCAATTTGCGTCTATGGATCCACATTTAATATGTACCATAGAAACAAAAAGTAAAGTATCGAAAATAACGAAATTAACGTCGAGTGGTATACGCCCTACCCTAACCCGTCGCGTCGTCTGTCACAGCATATTCTATTTGATCTATGGTCTGTCATCGATCGATCAAAAATCAAAACAAACAAGTTTAGTTTTTAATCGCAGTTACGAATAAAAAAATGAACATTTTGAGACCAGAATTGGTTTGGATTGAAGGACGTTGTTATAGGGTAAACGACGCCTTGACAGAGGTTTCAGCATTTCAAGAGCACGACTTGTATGAAAACGGTAAATGGGTGATCAAAAAGGTTGTTTTGGGCTTCAATATATTTAGTAATGTACAAGCTTACTGGGTGTTTATAGCATAATTGTGGATATAAACAGTATATATTAACATATCCTTAATGTCGGCATTATGAGGAGTTTGCCATAATCCTCACGCTGGGCAGGCGTCATATGCGTAGCTGAAATTTGGAGTTTTATTTGTGTGAAGCACTCTACATCCTATTTGGCGTGTTGAGGCAGGGCAATGGTCAGGGAGGCCAGGTGAAACAGCTGTTTGCTGACCTTCAGTTAGTAGGGGACCTGGACTAACCAACCCAATGGGAGGCTGGTCCTGCTTGTTGCTATGGTGTATACAGCAATGTCTATTCGTGCCTGTACCTGTCCCATGGCAGAAAGTGTAACAAACTGTAAACAACTCATTTCATTGGGCATATCCAAGACACACTGGACTAAGTTTTAGAGCAGTATCCTTCATCTGATTCCTTGGAGGCTACAACTCCCACCATGCCAAGTGGTTGAATGGTTGACTTCTCCAATGACAGTTTTTGTTTTATTTATACCTTTTACATTATCCTTTGACCAGTATGTCACCTGATGGTACTCACTATAGTTGGACAGCTGCTGGAACTCGCTGTTAGGTGCTTTGGATTTTCTACTTGAAGGTGGTATCTAGCCTGGTGGGCATTCACAAAGTGCCCTACCACCTTGCTATAACAACTGCTATTGTAAGACAACAACTGTAGTAATGCCACTAGCGGTCACCCATCCAAGTCATGACTGTGGCTGATGTTGCTTCACTTAGCTGAATGGTTAGGAACGGCTTAGCAAACTTCCCTATGAGCGCTTCAAAAGATTTGCCTGGAACTACTAACCTCCAACTTCGCTCTTGTTTGTTGGGTCACTCAATTGACCACTGGATTTATCCACATACTGGATAGGGTAGACCAGGAGTCTTCTTTGTTGGATCTGCAGACTACACACTTGGAGAATAAGCTATCTTGGTCAACTGTCTAGAGTCATCCACAGTACCTCTTGTTGTCCCTAAATTGGCTAGTCCCAGTGGGAAGAGGAAAGTGTGGCCTGTTGATTAGCAGATTGAAACAAGCTGTGTAAATTCTACCCTAGAGGGCAGATTTGTTTCTCAACAAGTGTACAAATTAAGTTGATGATGTTGCGTTGTAGGAAATGGCATGTTACATGCATCACTGCGTAAGCCCTATCGATAGCTGAAGCCAACCATGGTTCAATAAATGGTTACTATCTAAATATTTATAACTAAAATATTGTTTTTTTTTATGAGATAGGAGGGCAAACAAGCAGGCGGCTCATCTGGTGGTAAGTGATCACCGTCGCCCACGAACATCCGCAACACCAGAGGTATCGAGGATGAGTTGCCAGCCTTTGAGGAGGGAATATGCTCTCTTCTTGAAGGCCACTAAGTCTTATACATTCGGAAATACTGCATTTATTGATAGTTCCCATTATCAAAATTCATAATCCTTATTTAAGGAATTACAAAATACCAATATTTGACGATATGAAATGGCAGTGATGGGCTCGTAACTTGTCAATGATGCCACTGGGGGCATATCAAATTTTTTTTGGTAATTACTGTAGAGATGTTCTTATAGTAAACTTTTAGATCTATAGTTATCAAAACTATCCCAAATGGTTGATTCATACAATTGAAATAAACTTGACTTAAAATTCTCCACTGCAAACCTTCAACTGGTAGAATACCAGTCAAAGTCAAAATCAATTTATTCAATTTAGGCGTCTACGCCCTTATGAAGGTCAATTACAAATTTTAGTATTGAAATATTCTACATTGTACTACCACATTCAGTAAAAAACAATTATAGAGCCACTGCGAGAAGAATGGGCAAGAAACGAGGCCATTCTTTTAAATGTCTTGTAACAATATTTTACAATTCATTTAACAATGGGTTACATACTTGCTATATAATTCAATATTACAGTTTTTTTTATTACATAGGTGAAAGGCGATAGCTTGGCAGAGGCGGAATCATCCAGGCAATTTTGTCGTTTAAGCTATCACAAACTGTGTAGTAGGATTTCTTAATTAATATGTTTTTCACATGCAACTTGAATTTCCCTTCTGTGAGCGTAGTAATATGTTTGGAAACTTTATTATAAAACTTTTCACAATTTACTAAGAAGGACCTTTTATTTGTCTTTGCTAATCTAAAACCTGGCACCGCTATTTTATCTATATTCCTAGTGTTGTAATCGTGATTGTCACTGTTTAATTTAAATTAACTAAAATTTTCACAAACATACATAATATTTTCAAATATATACAGACTCAGTAAAGTTAAAATATCAAATTCTTTAAAAAGATCCCTCATAGATTCCCTAGGATCCATGTCATATATGGCTCGAAGTGCATGCTTTTGTAGGATAAAGATTGTCTCTATCTCAGCAGCAGCTCCACACAGCAATACTCCATACGACATAGTACTGTGGAAGTACGCAAAATGAAATAGGCAAGCAGTAGCTACATCTGTTAACTGTCTTATCTTACGTACTGCTTATGCAGCAGAAATAAGTCTTCCGGATAGATCATGTATATGTCCCCACTATAAACTTGAATCCATTTTGATACCCAGATAGACTGTCGCAATGTCAATAGAGAGTTTAACTGGGCTAAGCTTAATATTTGGTTCAAATAGTAAATGGTTCAAACAGTAACATTTGGTAAAGAAAACTTTAAACATTTCGTCTATTTTCCACTCCACCCACTGCACTAGAGTGGGAACAAAATCATTTGCTGCATAAATACTACAAAGAATAATAAAATGTCGTCCTGTGATAGATGACACGATGCTATAGGCCACTAAGTGATTTATTGACTTAGGGCTACCATAATTTTTGTATAGGTTTTTGTAGGTGAGCTTCCGAAAAAAGGCCAATAAACCACAAAATACTATATGAATTTTTCGTATGTTGTAATATAATATTAAGACCGAATGACAAATAATTTAAAAAAAAATTTGTTCATTATATAAAAAATATAGGCTATGTTCGTATTTTCTTATTAATTCCAAAAAATATTGACGAAAAATTATCTGGAACTGAAGAGGTTTAATTCTTGAGCCACAAACAGTCCAAAATTCTCGTTTCTTTCTCCTTCTTCTTCATACATTGTTGTTCGTTCAAACAGTTAGTTTCTTATTTTTTTTTTGCAAACTTATTAGTTGTTTTTATCTTCGATTCTTTTCCATTGGGGCAAGTCTGGCGACTCTGGGTCTATCTTCAGGACACTGGGTCGCACTGTCGCCAAATATATTTAGAAATCGGCTACGGCTACGGCTTGGCAGACTCCTTTTATCTACAATTATAAAATAAATTTATTAGAACCGCTTTACGAACACAAGCGATATAAGTATCTTATGAGCTGGGTCGGTAAGTAGTAGGTACAAAGTACTATGTAAATTTTCTTTTATTAGCTTTTTAGGGTTCCGTACCCAAAGGGTAAAAAGGGGACCCTATTACTGAGACTTCGCTGTACGTCCGTCCGTACGACTTAGTACACACATAAAACTAATCCAGAACTAAGCGCAGTGCTTATCGTTTTTATATTGGATGACAATAAGCAATACCACTGGCCCCAATACTCGCCCCTATTATATTATACCTAAAATGGGAGGAATCTTATACATATACCCTTACTTATAATAATTGCTTAACTGTAATAAAACATTATTAAGTACACAAGAGTTACTGTTACTGTTTCAGCTGGATCGTCCACTGCTGAACACAGCCTCCCCTATTTAGGGGGTATTTGCCATAATCCCCACGCTTGGCAGGCGGCTTGGGGATCGCAGTATAGGATGGCAGTTCTTTAGAAGGCGCTGCTGCCCACCTTCCAGTATTTTTTCCCTTAGTCGCCTCTTACGACACCCACGGAATGATATGGGGGGGTGCAATTCTAACCCGGCACCCCACGGGGTGACACAAGAGTATTAATTGATATATATTAAAGCAAAGCAACAATTATTAGGGGGTTTATATATTTCAATTTATATATATGGACAAAAAGTTGTTTTAAGCGCCGTCCAGATGACACTGCGCCGCGTGGACTTTCTGAACGGAGCCTTATATAGGCTTATACTTTGTTTATGTGATAATATTAACTTAATTTTCTTTTATTATGTTTTGCAGAAATGAACTACCACGATAATCAAGAAGATGATGAATATGATGATTTTGAAGTGACCATGATTGATAATTCAAGATATTCTACAAGTTTTCATGTTTCAAAGTAAGACCACTCTTGAAATTATAATACATAATCTTCTCACTTTATCTATACCTACTTATAATAATAAATTTTAATAATTCTTATTTTTACAAAACTTGGCATAACCGAATGAAAAATTATAATAAATTAATTAATTATTATCCCAATAATTAATTAATTTATTATTGGGAATATTATAGCCTAGTATCTTTTTCGAAATAATGACACTCAAAATAGGACATTTGTTAAATATCAGTTTCAAATTTAATTAAAACATTCAAGTATTACTAATAATATCATTGTTTAATTTAGTTGCAATTGTAACGAAAAGCTGAGTGTATAACTCGCGCTTAAAATCCAATTTAGCCGCGACCCTAAGACCAGCCATTGTCTTTGGCTCAGGCTGTTAAACATTGTTTTATGCACTCGTATATTTATGGCAGTGGTCTGGCCATTGCCACAGTATTAAGTTGTGCTTGTAGTTAGGCCAATATGTAGAGTTGATAAGATAGGTAAAATCATAGCATTAGCATAGTATCTATTATATTACAGTAGATATGGACATGTATGGTTAGATTTATTTTTACATATATATAATTCAACATAGATGTAAGATGTACATTTGTAGCTTTTAGCATATCTCGTAAGTTTTTATATAGGACCAATATTTTGAGCAAATAAATATTATTATTATTAGTATCGCCTTCACATGGGTCGGATAAGGGTAGGAATATAAATATAAATAAATAAATGTTTATTTTATTTAATACTCTTATGTATAGTATAGATTGTGTAAAGTAATAGGTTAAGGCACCCAGTGCGTAAAATCGAGGGTCGTGGGTTCGATTCCCATATGGTGAGAAATATTGTACTCTAAAAATTTGTAATCATAGGTTGTATTTTTAGAGACATATAAATTGACATATCTGCTACCACTTTAGGGAATAAAAGCGTGAAAACGTGTTGTTTTTATATATTTATATCTATATTACCACATAATTGTTTTTCAGGCATTATCTTGGTTCTGTCATAGGAAAGAGAGGTGCTACCAAAATGAGGCTAGAAAGAGACACAACAACAAACATTAAAATACCAAAACAAGGTGAATCAGGAGACATCTACATTCTGGGACCCACTGAATCTGTGAGTACTTTTTTAAATCTAGAACATTTTTTATAGAATTTGATATTTTTATCAAGAATAGCATCAGTAAAATTAGATCGAAAAAAAATATTGTGGGTAGAGTATACCTAGCGCTTTCCTTACTAACGTGCTTTCTTCATAATTAATAGATTCAGGCGTTACATTTCGGAAAATTTTCATAATAAGAAATATTTTAAGAAAATATTAAATAATATTTTAATAAACCCTTAAAAATATCTAAATTACAAATTTATGAGAGGAAACTTGTAGTCATGTGAAATGTAATCCGCAGAGCAAGCATTATTGCAATAATAAAAATATTAGAAAAACACTTTAAAATATTAAAAAATATATATTTAGTGACAATTCCGCCTAATTTTCCTATTCTGTACTCTACAGACACATCTCGATCGTGCGCTCGAAGAGTACAGAACAAGAAGTCAAGACCTTGTGACGGTGTAACACTTTTTGACTTCGTGTCAAAGCGAAACACGTTGAAAATTCTTCCGGTTTGATTGCGTGGCGTTTGTTTGTGTTCGGCTTATCAGGAAAATTAGGCGGATTCCGCCTAATTTTTCACTGAATATTTTTTTTTTAATATTTTTAAGTGTTTTATTAAAATATTAATTTAATGTTATTTTTCAAAATATTTGTTATTAATTAAGTTATTTAAAATTTGACGAAATTACGTTTGTGTGGATAGCGCAACGTGCCCTCTAGCCTTAACAAAAAAAAAACGTTTTCATGCAGAAATAATTATTATTATATTCTAAAACAAAAGATGCACTGATGGATAGCTCAAAACTCGGCAGATCTGAATCAAGTTTAAATAATAATAATAATAATAAAATTATTTAATCTGGTAACAAAACCCAGTTGTAAGTAATTACACAATGAAAGTATAATTAAAATTTAGAATTATGCGTGCCTGCGTGCTTGAGGTGCTCGACACTGTGATTTGCCTCGCTTCATTAATAAATCACCAGTCACAATGTTCTGCCCATAACAGCGACTTCTGAAGTACTACCATCTTACATTGCGATCCCCAAGACGCCTGCCAAGTGGAGTGGCGTGGAGATTATGGCAAACCCACCCTCATGGGGTTCATCGGTGGATGTTTTGGCTGTTGATATGATGGTTATCAACAGCCCAATCATATTATATGTTTCAAAACATTATAGTAGAGTATTTTGTATGTTCAAAAGGCTAGAAGCCACACTCATGAAAACAACTAGCAATTTCAGTTTTTTTTATTGCTGTTAGTTTAGTGTTTTACCACTATCTCACCTGATTAATGGTAATGATGCGTTCGAAGATGTTGTCCAGGCTAAACTGTAATTATTGGTTCTCAAGACAGCTGCCAGAACACACTGTTAGGTGATTAGGGACAGATTTTCTACTTACTAACTACTGCCATCTCGGAACACATTGGTCCTTTATTGGATACAAATGGTTAAAGTAACTACCAATTATGTAACTATTTTTAGGAGGTTTAGAACTCTTTGTGAATGAGATTGTTCCGGGAAGTACTGCCACCACCGCCAAGCAGTAACTTTCGCATTAGGCTGTGGTCCGGTGAAATTACAGGCACGTTAGACTTGAGGACTTTATGTCTCAGAGTGAAGAGCACAGTGCAGTGCGTCACTTGTGACGAAATGCATCTGTTACAGCCAGATGTTACCGCTTAACACCAGGTGTCCGTAACCTAATCACATAAAAAACCATTTTATATATACATAAGTATTTTATCGATGTTTTCAGAGTGTAAAAACTGCGAGAAGAAGAATAAACATGATTGTAACATCATCAAGAATGAAACAAAAACCCACACATTTTAATTGCATACCTATGAATAGTCCAGAGATTATGAAGAATTTTGAGATCTTTAAGGTAAGTCCATAAATCATATATCGTGGAAGACTGATTCTCTAATCTAAATATTCATACATTAAGTAGTGTGCGTTATACGTAGTTCGTTGCGTTATAGTACGTACGTTCGTTATGCATTATAGTACGTCGTATATGCAGTTTAGTGTTCTGTGGTTTAGTATTCACGATTCTCGAAATTGTTTTGACCTCATGTGATATGCCAACCTTCATCAAGCTTATTGTCATCACCTGGCACGGGTCCAGATTGCTAGAAAAATGTATTTACCAGGAAAAAAAAACAAAATGTTTCCGATCCGGGATTGATCCTACGAACTCGTGATTCGAAAGCGACGCTTTTTGCTACTCGACCATCATGTCACTTAATCTTAAAAGTGCCTGCTTATAAATTTCGATCCGGCCCGATTCTTATTAAGAATTAAGCTGCCTGAAGACCATCAACCAATACAAAATGTACTGCTCGCAGCACGCACGTTCGGTTCGGCACGGTAAACAAGCTCTACATTACAGCTACCGGGCGGTGAACGCGGGGCCAATGCCCAAGCCGGTGAGCAATATTCGGACTCGCACAATGCGGGTTCCGTAGCAACAAAATATAGTTATTTGTGTTGTATGTATTTACGCAACCCGGTCAAAACCTATTGGGCAAGGTTTTTATTAGGGTTCATCATTGCGAAAACATGCGAAAGAACAACTACGGATTAAAATTATTAAGAACCGGAATTTTCAGTATTTGTTGTTTAAGTTAACGATAATATCCTCACTCCTGGCCCTCAGCACCTTTTAATGTTTGAGCGGAGGGTACTAAGAATGTCGGACAGATGCCTCTATCGTGAAAAATGGCTATGACATCTGACCTTGCAACGATGGAGTGTCATGTTGATATTAAAAAATTAAGAGAAGATCTGGATACGGTTATCTACTAAATCTTCTACTGAGACCACGGAAGGGACAAGGAATTCCAGGGTCCGGCAGTTCGACTATGCATGTCAAGGGGTTCAACCCGCTGTCTTTAACGAAATTGTAAATAAGGTAATTGTTATCACTATCATGATAAACTGGGTATATTTTAATTCCAGACTAGGAATTGGTATTCCTAGCGAATACATTTTATCTATATTTATAAGTTTCCGAACAAGCAAGATTCAAGTGAATTTTGTAATAGTTATCACTAAACTGGGTATATTTTATTTCCAGACTAGGAAAACACTCCAAATTTACGAGAGGAAAAATTTAAACCATGTGCGGGATATATACACACAACAACAAACATGACTTGGCACATAACTTAAATTTTTCTCTCGTAAATTTGTAATTTTGTTGTTCGAGGCTTACCTGATGTTAATCGGACTTACCTCTGCCTATAACAGATGTATTTCGTCACAAGTCACGAATTGCACTGCGCCCGTCACCATGGTGACTCATGTGTCTCATGGACATAGTTGTTAGGTCTCATGTGCCTGTAATTTCACTGGCTCTCAAGGACTGCTGCCGGAACACACCGTTAGGTACTTGGCGACAGATTTTCTACTTGAGGGTGGTCGTTAGCTAGGCGGGCATTCGCAAAATGGCCCTCCACCATGCGGTGTAGCTCAAGCCCGCGGTGGGATTCGAACCATGGACCTGCTGCGCGGCAGTCCATAGCCAATGCCACTGAGCCTTTACTGCTTCAAAATTTGTCATTAGTTTCCGAACAAGCAAGATACAAATGAATTCCATGCATGCGAAAAAATTCGGCAGATTGTTACTTTACCTTATTATTTTTTTCCAGGAAAAATGCCTCAATGAGTGCCAAAGCAGAGGACTCGAAGAGTCGATATTTATAAGAACAGAGAAGCTCCACATAACCATGGGTGTTATGTGTTTAATGGACAACGAAGAGAGGTTGGCTGCTTCTAAACTGCTTACAGAGGCGAAGGAAACTATCGTGATGTGAGTAAATTGTATCGTCATTTTTGTAAAGGTGTTTGTCTAAGAACGCAACTTTCGAATCACGACGTCCTAGGTGCATTTCCTGAATCCGAATTATAGAAAAATAAATTGTCTTTTTTTGCCAAAAAAATCTGTATCTGCTCTGTGTCGCGAAGAAGTGAGAAGAATCGTTGAACAAAACATTATAGAGAAAGGATAGGACGTGAGCATTCCCGCGATGTCGTGCAGGAAGCCACTTGAGCTCAGTTCGAAATTTAGAAATCAAATCAAATCCAATCATTTATTGCACATTATGTATTAGGTATCTTTATAAATATTTACATGTCACATGACCCAGGATTGGGTATAGCAACTTAGTGTGGAGCGGCCCGATTTATTAATTAATCGTCTGGCTAGCTACCACCCTCAAGTAGAAAATCTGTAGATAAGCACCTTACGGTGTGTATCGGCAGCTGTCCTTGAGAGCCAGTAATTCTTGGCTACCCTAAACAAGATTTTCGACCCCTTCGTCACTAGGTTTAACGTAGAACGTAATACATATTGCAATGTAACAAATGGGTATTGTATTTATTTTTCAGTCCATTACTTCGCGAGTATATGCCTCTGAAAATAAGATTGAAAGGTCTGTCGTACATGAATGATGATCCGACGCAGATTAACGTCTTGTACGGTACGGTCAGCGAAGAAGGCTGGGCTGGCTCCGGTATACTCCAGAGATTGGGAGATTCACTGGTTGAACACTTTAACAAAGCTGGTGAGTTTATAAGATTCAAAATTATCATATTAAGCCGGGAGACGTCCACTGTTGAACATAGGCCTCCTTCACGAACGCCACAACAGCGACTATGAGCCTTTTAAATTCATCGGGTCCATATATTTCTCACGATGTCATTAGTCCACCTCTAAGCCTTCCACCGCACGCACAACACCTTGTTAACCAGTCAAGAATTTCACTTAGACTAAAATTAAATAAAACAAGTACATGCTACGGGCTTCGTTTATTTTAACAAATTTAGAGGATAGGGTGTTTGTTATACTGAACTATGGTTTAGTGAGTTACTCGTACTTACTTAATCATTTTATTAAATTCAAGCGCTCGTAGCAAAGTTTGCTCAGCCGTTCTTACCCGATCAGCTATGTTAAGCAACGTCCAGTATGAAGCAGTGATGGCTCAGTGGCTTTAGTTGTGGACTGCACGGCGGGATTCGAAACCAGGTCTATGGTTTGAATCCCGCTGCGGGCTTGAGCTTCACCGCATGGTGGAAGGGCGTTTTGCGTATGCCCGCCTAACTAGCGACAATCCTCAAACAGAAAATTTGTCGCCAAGCACCTTACGGTGTGTTCCGACAGCAGTCCTTGAGAGCCAGTAATTCTAGGTTACCCTGACAACATCTTCAACCACATCATCACTTACCATCAGGTGAGACAGTGGTCATTGAATAACCAGTCAGGCATAAAAAGATGTGTTTCAATCATTGCAACTATTTAATAATAAAAATGTGCATTTCTTATTCTGTTAACGTCACGGAATCCAAAGCGGAACCTAAACCGGAAATATAATTCTGGCAGAGACTAAGTAAAAATTCAATGCAATGATTTTTACAGCTACAGTTGTAATTAAATTACTTTAGAAAAATAACGTACAAAATGCCTCTAATCCCAAGCTTCTGGAACGGGTATCAAAGACTTAGAGGACAATCTGAACGCTCATTGGTCACTGGTATTCTATGACATGAAATGTAACCAATGAGCCGTCAGTATTCAGTGCTTGAGAAACTGAGTTGGACACTACGTTGGGCAGTTATAAATTTGTTACAATTATTGCCTTTGACATAGTGACCAAAATATGACCCTTATCGACTAGCATTTAAGCGGCAATTGGAAAAGTTTAAATAATAAAATCAGTTGGGTTATTGAAAAAATAAATGTTTTTTATGTATAATATTAATAGTCAATGCGTAAATTTTTCGTCAATTAATTATAAACAATTTTAAAGTAAGACAATTTCACAAAGAAATTCGAGCGACCAAGAATGCTCCATGATCGGTCGTCCCGTTTGTGACGTCATAATGTTAAACGCCACGCCTGTAAAAAACAGTCCTTATCTGTTCTATTGTAGAAAAATATTGTTATTAAAATTTATTTATCTATCGCGTACAGGATTTATAAAGCTGGTAATATAGCTAATTTGCATATAAGCATAATTTTGTAGAATATCGGATAATAATATAAATGTTTACAAAATTATAACGAAAGGAAAAAATAACCACAACCGGGATTCGAATCCGTGTCTATGCGTCCCTATAGCCGGGACTTACTTAGCCAATTCAGCTGTCATGGTGAGTGAGTCATAACTCAGTTATTCCTTTTGTTCCTATTGTTAATTGCTCCGTGAGGTGCCGGGTTAGAATTGCACCTCCCCATATCATCCCGTGGGTGTCGTAAGAGGCGACTAAGGGAAAAATACTGGAAGGTGGGCAGCAGCGTCTTCTAAAGAACTTCCATCTTACACTGCGATCCCCAAGCCGCCTGCCAAGCATGGGGATTATGGCAAATACCCCCTTAATAGGGGAGACTGTGTTCAGCAGTGGACGATACGGCTGATACAGTACTCGTATTCGTTGAACAGGCGTTAAAATAAGAAATGTGATTATAAAAGAAAGAAAACCATCACAACAAGAAATTTAAAAATCTTAATTTTTATTGCTTATAATAATTATAAATGTATATGCCGGATTTAGGAGTTTAAAGAATATAAATAAATAAAATTATGTAAAATATAAGACTGTCTGCTTGCAGACAGAGTACAACTGTGTGTAATAATATTTTTAAGATCCTATTTACTTGTATTCTTGCAAATAAACAATTTGATTTGGTTTGTTTTGGATAGTCCACTGCTGAAGACAGCCTCCTACATATATGGGGCGTTTGCCATAATCTCCACTATGTACGCTAGGCAAGCGGCTTGGGGATCGAAGTGTGAGATATCAGTTCCCCAGAAAGCGCTGCTGCCCACCTTCTGGTGTGTTACCCTTAGTGACGTTCTAGCCCGGCAACCCAGCGGTTTATAGAAATATAATAGAGCAAAATTATGAAATAAAATCAAGGGCATTCGATAACTCTATAAAGTTTAATTGTTTGAAAACGTTTACTAAAAATTTAGAATGTTATGGTATTTAGGTACTATTATTTAGAGTAGATATGTCCTAAAAATATTCCTCTTAGTCAGATAGGTATCATGTTCCTTTAAATTTATTTTAAGAACGAAGAGGGATTCAAAGTACGTCGGCCGAGCCAAAATATATATATTGCGCCCAAGTGATACACTCTACTTTTCACTATGAGAAAATAAAAGGGGCCTGTAACAGAACCGAATGTAAATAAAACAAGTATATTTCGAAGTACAGGTTATAATGCTATGCGCATTTTAAAACACTGTGGTTATACCTTACTAATCCACCATATACATAGTTACTTACTTTTACGGCAAGAAAGATTTTGTCTGTAAGGAAAGTCACCACGTTTTTGACTGATAAAACTTTGGATTTTTTAGGTTTAAATCCATCAGATATCCTCTTCAGATGCGCTATTAATTTCGAATGTGTTCAGTTTTACGCCATTGTTAGAACTGACACAAAAGAGTGGAAGATTGTTTAGTTTTGGCTAAGTACTGGAAGTAGGCCAAAAATACGGATTCTGAAAATTTCTTGGCGCCTCTTGCATTTCTCCCTTCAATAAAATTGCCATAGGCTTTTATATATTTCAGTCGGGATTTTGCAGGTAATAGATTATCCATCACATTTCTTGCGTCAGTTCTAATACTTTCAGGAGGCAATTCTATTCTTTCACTGTCACTTGAAGTACTATTTTTTCAAAACAAATCATGAATTTCTAACACTCCGCGAAAATTGACAAAAACGCGGATTTTAATTCAGCCGGCGGTGGGACTATGGGCCGTCGTACCAGCTAGTCTTTATTCAAACAATATTTGCGTTCGATATCTTTGGCGTTGAACACTAAAATGTACCAAATTCAAAAAGTGCGCGGCAAAGATAATTGCGGCGCACTTATAAAGAGGATTAAAAACTTATTACTGCCCGCTAAAAGTTTCTTACAGAAAATACCACCTTTGGGTGCACTTAAAGGCGAACCAAGTCGTCCTTTTCGAATAGATGGGATGAAGAAGTATTTTGTTGGGGAGTTGTTTTTGTAGTAGTTACATGAATAAATAACGGTGCAGATTGAAAGCAACTAAAACTTTTCCCACTTACAGAGCTGGTTCAAACCGGTTCTGCATCCGAGCGGGCGCCGCTGTGGCCGTTCCAACCTTCGCGCATCTTATCAGTGACTATTTACGCATTCATAGCTGTTTGTGTAGTAGAGAAGCTTTAATTCTGATTGTCTTATGAATTTCCTTTTGAAAGACCCTATTTAGACCTAAGTTCACCACTCTTTGAGAAGACCTGTGTTTATCAGTTGGCGTTTGGTTAATATGATAATAATACAGTAATTCTACTAAACCCATGACGGAAAACGACGACTTTCTATAGTTCTTCTCTGTGTTCATCTGTCACTACAATATGGCACTAAAATTGTTTACCGATTTCAGTGTTGTTTGTCATATTCGTAAGAATAGAGCGATAGTTTATCGCCATGCTTTATAAAGTCTCATCAGCTCTTTCCGAGATATTTCGTTTTAAGACTTTCCCAGTAGACAACAATTGCTTTGAATCGGCAAAGTAAGCAATTCAGTCGACTAGCTGAGATATGCGGGGACGGTTAGCGCCCGAGCATTGGCTTAGGCTAAATTAAAAACTGAGTCATATCTTGTTTTAATTCCTAGGTTACACGAAGAAAGAATTCGGAAGAGACAACATTAAACTACACGTCACTCTAATCAATACGAGGTGCCGAAGCAATCCTGGCACTGAGAACGAGGAGGAGTCGGCACCGAGACGTCGCGCCCAGAGGGACACTTTCGACGGCTCAGAGATCCTTCGGAAATTCGCTGATTTTGACTTCGGAGTTATGGAACTGAAGGAGATACACCTGTCTCAAAGACACACTATGGGGCCAGATGGTTTTTATCAACCGACATGTGTTATTTCGTGCATAAGTAATTAGTTTTATTTTGCATCAGTATACTTAGTATGTATCGTGTTTTAATGTTTAAATATGAAATTAAATATTTATCTACACACATAAGTTTATAAGTCTGGCCCTTAACTACATTTTTAGCTCACCGCCTGATATATACTCCAATAAATAACGAGACTCGTTCGACTAAAAACAGTCAGTTTTGACTAGAGTCACTCTCTACTGTCAGAGATTATCAAGAATTGAACAGATTTTGATTCTTGTTTTATTGTGACGGGACAAGCTTCAGGCTCACCTGATGTTACTGGCCCTCAAGGACTGCTGCCGGAACATACTGTTAGGTTCTTGGCGACAGATGTTCCACTAGTGAGGTCTGTTTCACCATACTGAACCGGCTCCGGTGAAGCTCAAGCCGGGCGGTCGGATGCGGTGGGGACCGAACCATGGTTCTGCGGCGCGGCAGCCCACAGCTATTACAGCTTGGCTATCATTGCTTATAGAGTTCACTTAAGGAGGTAGGTACTTATCTGAAAGGCATACATTGGTTACTACGTTAAAGGGGCAAAGATAGTTCTGTAACTGACGGTGTTCTTTCTTGCTTTACTTATGAAAGATAGTCATCATCACTATCGGCTGCTAGAGGACACTGCTAACACCTTCGACCACATAATTTATTATCATCAGGTGGGATTGTGGTCAAAGGCTTACCTATCAGCAATAAAAAAAGGACGTCCGCCGTTGAACAAGTATTCCCCCGTTAGGGGGGGCTTGTTTGCCATAATCCCCATGCTGGGCAGTCGTCTTGAGGGTCGCAGTGTAATGATTTCAGACGCTCTTCATGTCTCCGACAGGAAGATATGGGAGGTGGGGTTGCAAATTTACCCCGGCACCCCATAGTAAATTCTAGCCTGGCACCCGAAGGTGCAGCCGAGGCCTCTCCCATTGGTATGATCCCTATGCTTGGCAGGCGTCTTGGGGATCACAGTGTAAGTTGGCAGTTCTTCAGAAGGCGCTGCTGCCTACCACATCTGGTATTTTTCTCTTCGTCACCTCATACGACTCCCACAGTGAGAAGGTACATTGTAGCACTGTAAGAAAATGTACTGATCAGATTTTTTTTTAGAATTCCAAAGATTTATCAATAATGAATAAAACTAGTTCCGATCGCTCAAACCAAGGGGAAACGGTTGGGGATCGTGGCCCGCGTGTAGTGATGCATGGAACTATAGAAAAATTTACTACAAAATAAACTAGCCGAGCAGTAGCTACGTCTGTTAATAGTCTTATCTTACAAACTGCATATGCAGCAGAACTAAGTCTTCCGTATAGAGCTTATGTGGATCCCACTGTAAAGTCGAATCCAGTTTGATTCCCAGGAAGACTGTTGCATTGTCAACAGAGAGTTTATCTTGGCCTTGGCTAGATAAACTCCCTTTTGACAATGTTGATTATATTGACTATTAGCAAATGTTACTTATGTTGAAAGAGCAAGCATAATGTTTGTTTCAACATAAGTAACATTTGGTAAAGAAAACTTTAAACATTTGGTCTTTTCTGAGTTAAAGAGAAGATTTTTAGCGGCTAACTATTTAGAGATCATAGATAACACATTCTTTACACGAATGAGTTCACTATATCTCCTATCTAGTTTAAAAATCGGAGAGGTATCATTATCGCAGAAATCTTTGACCATGCAATCAGATCATTAATATACGCTAAAAACAAAAAAGGTCCTAAAATTGATCCTTGCGGTACTCCCATTTGTACCTAAGACCCGGAAGAAGTATTGCCATTTATTCCAAATTCTGTAGCCTGTCTGACAGATATGAAGATTTGCAGCTTTCACGAATACTATAGCCCTAAACAGTCGATTGCATTGGAAATATCACAAAATACGCCAATAGCATCATGTGAACTCTCCCAGGCTTCAAGCATATGTGACATCAATTAAACACCTGCATCTGTTGTGGATCTGCTCTTTGTAAAGCCAAACTGATTCTCATTCAATATATTGTGCTCATTAAAATGGGATAGAAGTTGTTTGAGCATAATTTTTTCGAATACTTTACTCAAAACTGGTATGATGGAAAGATGAAGAAGTTCAACGGGTAGATGTAGCCCCCGACTTCAAACTTAGAGTGATTTTACTTTGTTTCGTTAAGTCGGGGAAGTCTCCTCTATCGACACAAAAATTAGATATTGTTACTAAATATGGTGTAATAGTGCAAATTAGACTCTGCCACTTGAACTGACATACCCCGCAAGTCTTCAGTAGGTACTTACTCCTTATGTTTAAACTTTTGAATGTCTTTACAATTTGGAACTTTTATTGGATCAGAGATTTGATTTTGATCAATAATTAAGACATATTATTATGTTGAATCTCTAGCTTTATTTTTACCGTCTCAGTTTTTAAAGTCTTCCAAATGGTTTTTATTTTATTTTGAGACTTGCAAATTTCGTCTCTTATAAAAAGAGATTTCGCTCACAAGAAAACAGACTTAAACATTTTTGAATAGTTCCTAACATAATCACGAAACTGCTTGCAAGATGTTAAATTTTTCCTGAGAGACACAGACACAGATCAAACACATAATCGCTACTTTTTTGAATACCTGTAGTTGCCGAATCACCGAACTTCAACTCTCCATTTATTTATTTGATTTACTCACATATTGGTAAGTGATTTGGTGGTCGATGATGTTGTTCAGGCTAACCTAGAATTATTGGCTCTCAAGAACAGCTGCCGGAACACACCGTAAGGTGCTTGGCGACAGATTTTGTACTTAAGAGTGGGACCTAGGCAGGCGGGCATTCGCAAAATGCCCTACTTGCTATAATGACAGCTATCCTAAGAAAACAACTGAGACAGAAAGCTTAACGTGCCCTCCGAAGCACGGAAGCGCTCAGTTGTAATGTCACTAGCGGTCACCCATACAAGTCATGACCGCGGCGGACTTTGCTTACCTTTTATAGCTGATCGGTAAAGAACGGCTATGCAAACTTTGCTACGACGGGAGTGCGAATGCCGCCGCCCTTAGTACGAGTTCGTATTAATTGATAGGATAGAACAATGATAAGATACATTGAATGAATGTTAAGGTTTGTGATTACTATTAACAACAACATTGAAAATAAGTCTGCGTCTGGATGACCATAAAAATCTAGGTACCAGGAAGTTATGTTATGTGTATGTTGTATTTTCTCATCTTCAAGTCAAATTATTCTTTCAAACTGACAGCTCTTTTACAGCACACCACGTAATATTATATCAACGCTAATTTCGCGCTCGGAGGACTTGGTCCGAAGATGATCGCACTGTATCTCAATTCAAACTATAACTGAGACCATAAAGTAACATTGTATATATGGCTGAGACTGAATAGTCTGCCAGCTCCGGTTAGTACAATTATATAGACGCGACAATGTGCGATATTAGTCTAGACTCTAGAGACTGAACAATCACTACCATAGAGCTTATTTTGCAATATTATTATTATTTTGCAATTAATGCATCTGTTATGTCTCTGCCTATAACAGATGCATTTCGTCACAATTCACGAATTGCACTGCGCCCGTCACCTTGAGACATAGTTGTTAAGTCTCATGTAATTGAACTGGCTCTCAAGGACTGCTGCCGCAACACACCGTTAGGTGCTTGGCGACAAATTTTCTTCTTGAGGGTGGTGGCTAGCCAGGCGGGCATTCCCAAAAAGCCCTTCCACCATGCGGTGAAGCTCAAGCCCGCGGCGACCGGCTTATTTAAGGGTTCTTTTCTTATGAGGAAAACCGTCAGTCCATCCATATTTCTCGGGTCTACTCTGGCTCGTAAATTGAAAGAGTTGTAATCCAGATATCTAGTGTGAAATTTTGACACAAAAAATACAATTAATTATTGCTCAGGAGGTCCAAAATATAAAAATGTAGTTGAAAACTTTCTTATACCCTAACATAATATGGTAAATTATTAGTCTAGAGCTCATTTTATTTTCACAGTTTGAGCCATTTTTTTACGCAGTCTATTTAAATAAAGCGAATTCATTTGGAATGTAGAATTTCGGTATATAACACTATGAAACAAGAGCGTTCAAATTCAAATTCAAATTATTTATTTGTCAGAACACGGTGAGTATATATCATACAATAGCATACTAGGTGGTACAGTAACTTACATTTCGTGACTCATGTCCTTGCCACATGTGGCGTACAAATTTTTAAAAAAAGAATCTAAGTCTATTAATATTGAATACTATTATTTTACAAACAAATGAAATAATTAAAATTGATATATCAAAATATTAATGTCAATGCGTTAAAATTAAGTCAAGAATTATGTGTGGTTGTTGGTTTTCATAGTCTTATTTCGTCTGTATTTGTACCGATTATTTCAAAATTACATATTATGTCAGAAAAAGCAATGTCAAAATTTACAATTAGTCATTTTATTTTAGTCATTATTAACACAAATCGATACATTCTTGTCAATCAGAAATTCATTAATTGTATAGTAACATTTTTGGGCTAATATTCTTTTAAGTTTTCCTTTAAACACTGCAATATCAAGATCTCTTATTTGTTTAGGAATGAAGAAGCGTGACCGGCAAAATGATAAAACTAGCGGCTCTCGGAGCTGTAAACATCGCGAGAATGCCCGTGCATAGCTTACAATAGAATAAAGGTTCACTGCACACGCTAATGGGGAATGGGTCACAAAATCAAAAATCATAGCTTTATTCTGAAAACTGATGAAATTTTTAATACATTTGATCTGACACTGGAAATTTGCGTTTCTTCATTGATAAGAGTGCGCGCCGCGTCCCTCCCCGCTCCGATCGCATTTATTTCGGTCAACGAACAAGGAGCGTATGATATTTATTTGTTTGCCAAGTTTTACTTGTTCGTATTAATGAGATTATTGCTCACTATTTTAAATACCTAACGCTTAAAAGCGAAAATAGTAGCGAACAAAAGATTGATATTGTTGGTGGTAAGTGGGTATTGGTATATTCACGTCTTCTATAGTATGGGTCAATAAAAACCGTTATTCCCTAAATTCCCTATTGAATTGATATGACACATGAAATCAGCAATTTTTTTTCATTCTTTTCCACCCCGGCCCCCTTATGTTTATCGGATGAATAAGTTGTTCTGACAAAAAAGTTGCTTCTTGATAAGGATAACAAAAAAGGTTGGGTGAAATGAATGAAAATTGATTGACATGGCAGATATACCATTCTTTAAGGCTGGGCCCAAAGCCAAAATCACGCAAAAGGAGTATTTTCTAACACACTTTTTGATGGTAGCGAACGCAAATATTCCAATAAAAAAAATATAGGAGACAGGGGATAATCTTGAAGAAGTACAGTAATCGAATAGAATTTTGAAAAAAAACCTCATTGCACGGTAAAAAAAAAACAGATACCGCGCTAAAAAAAACTGTTTTAATTCAAATACCAGAATTATCAGCGACAACTCCACTTTATTTTTTATAAATATAATAGCTAGACTAATGTTCTAGTCGAATAATCGATTACATTTTTTATTACTTGTTTATATTTAGAACAATTAAATAAAACCGAGTTAGTTGTCGGGCAGCGCTCGACGTGAAAGGTTGGTTCCGGCCGCTCTGTCTGGCAATACAGCGCGTAATTTTATTTGGGAAATAGGTTGTTTATTTTGTGAATAATAACTGTTACATAGCCTGTATTATATGTTAAGTTTATAAACTTGTATAACTGTGCAAATAAAATATTTTTAAATAATAAGTTATACTTCATTTGTGTTGTGTGTGAAGTTATAAGCCTGTAAATAGTATTTTGAAAATGGGGAGAAAGGACAAAACACGAGATTTAATGTTTTGCGAAAAAAAGAACTATAAAACATGATGGAATGTTCGGGTAAGTTGAGTTTTGTATTGAATATAAATATCAACTTGTACTTATCTGATTTTGTTATATATAATATGTATAATTAAATTCAATCACAAATTTATAATGCATATTATTTAGGCCCCATTCCAGCTAAATGCAATTTACATTATGTTTATTCACTGATAAAGAACAACTGGCCTTTCAGATAAAATGAACGGCTGCACTATATAATCTTAGGAATAAAGCCTACTTACTATTGAACTAAACACCAAAATTGCTTGACAACGTAGAACAGAGAAGAAATGGCTTGTTGCTAGTCTCCACTACGTTGACAAACATACTTCGAGTTGTAAAATTTAACGGTAGCACCCTATTCTCCTTCAAATTGAGTCTACATTTGATAATACTTAGTGCCATCGTAATTTGGGCTAACGCTCAGATGCGGCCGGGCCGTGCCGCGTTCTACGTTATCTACACAGTATAATCCAAAAATGTTTATAAATCATTGTATGTATAGTCGACAACAGGTACTCGTATCACATAAATTCATAATTCGTATTACAAATTAATTTCCATGTATTTAAGATAGCCATACGTTAGTACTACCAATGCTAGATGACGTTATATAAACTTTGTCATTTACCGAATTTATTTTTTAGGTCAAAGAAGCGCAAAACCGATTCAGATATTGACCAACCTGGTACCTTTGCAGAGCTAATTAGTAATGAGTAAGTATCTCTCATAATATAAACATGTGTATATTTTATTTATAACTATTTATTTTTTTGGTTGTAACAACGTTACATCTGGGTCAAATGGAAGTGAAACATACCTACTTCACAGGAAAATAATTATGCTTTGCCGATTTGTGAGGTAAACAATAGATAAGGACCTTTTGTGTGATTACTCGGCCGCAACACCCGTTTGGGATTTCTAGGAACTTTACAAAATACTTATTAATTTGAAATCCCTACAAATAGGTTTGAACTCTTGTTTAGTTCTAGCAATTTTCATTTTCATACATTTTTAATAATAACAAATACTTTTAAAATATTTTAAGAAAACATCAAATTAATATTTTAATAAAACACTTAAAAAATATAAAAATATATCTAGTGACAATGATGAATGAGAAGCGAAACGCGTCGAAAATTCTTCAGGTTTGGCTGCGTGGCGTTTGTGACGTCGCGTCGGCTTAGCAGGAAAATTAAGCGGAATTGTCAGTAGATATATTTTTATATTTTTTAAGTGTTTTATTAAAATATTAATTTGATGTTTTCTTGAAATATTTTACAAGTATTTGTTATTATAAAAAATGGGTTTCCGCAAAGTAACGCCTGAATCTATTCATTATTAATTATTTCATACATTTTATTTACTTCAATTACTTTCAGAAATTTGTTGACAGTTTTGGACTATGTTGCAACTCAAGCTCAATTAGTAGCTCAAGAAAGGAACGTTACGTAATGTTACGTATAACAGCTGTGTAATCTCAATAGCTCGAATTTCTACGAATATCCTATAAATTTCGAGTTAAAAGGATATTCTATTGATATGTATGTCATATATGGACGCTTCATAGTGGATGGCGATTCGAGTACATATGCAAGAATTTTGGAAGTAAGTCATTACAAAGACATAATTGTGTGGGAAAGGTGAGTCCAAAAATCACATACTACGCAATATGTGCAATAAATTGGTCTCCGTCAGTAAAGATACGAAGTATCCATTAGACCAGAGAAAGAGAATTCTCAAGAAATTTTACCAGAAAAGAATATACCAGTCGTGGGTATCTAATGACATAGAACATTTTAGAAAACTGTTAATTGACGTTACTGATATTAGTAATAAGTATTCTGACCATGATTTAATAAAAAATGTGTTGCACAGCTTAAATAACAAATATGATACTGTGATCAATCAAGAAAGATCTAAATTCTACACCAGACTGATAGAAAGTAGTAGAAATACCTTTAAATCTATATGGAATTTGATAAACCAACAAAAAGGAAAATGTAATGTATCTAATATTGACTTCACAGATCTTATTAGAGACGATACTGGCCAACCTTTTCAATCAAAATAGGAGGTCATAAATACGATGAACGCGAGATTTATGGCAGCTGCGGTTGGAAAAAAATTGAAAACACCACCTTCCAGAACCATCTGAACCTGAATCCTAAAAATTACCATGCGTGTAATTCTGTCCCGATATATCTACAGGTTCAGCTTTTCCTGGATTATTTTGATAGAGTTAATTTTGATTCATCTCTATTCTAAATATCGTTAATATCCGTTAAGCTATTTTCAGATAATATTAAAGGATCAATAATCCTTTAATATTATCTGATTGTCTCCCAATCTAACCTTATTTTTGCAATTAAATTTAATGTTAATTTTGATTCATCTCTATTCTAAATATCGTTAATATCCGTTAAGCTATTTTAATAGTAAAAAACAAATTAAATAATACTTTTAACCAATTTCAAAAAAGTAGGAAGTGTTTTAATGACAGTGCTTTTTATGTATTTTACGTGATTATTCCACCATATACGAATTGATTTTGATGATTCTCTCTTATGAGTTTTATCAAAATAGTTCCGCTAGTATGGTTTTTTAAAATCCACACAACTGGAACAATATCTATGTCATGCAAATAAAGTACTTTTCAGCAATAGAAGCCGTCGTTTTTTAAGTATTCATGAATAATACCCAGTCCTAGTTTTAGTGGTATAGATTTAATTTATCTGACTGTAACGTATATACTGCGCTCAACGTCAGGGGCTTGAGCGAGCGCGGCGCAGGGCTGTTTGCGATCGTGACGCTGCCGCCTGGCTGTGGTTGTATTTCGCACTCGAGTGGGCGATGGAAGAAGTGGGGGTAAAAACTGATTTTTTCCTGGCTTTGGGCGCACTCTTAATGTTAATAAACTCAACCTATCATTTAAAAAAAATTCAAAACTGAATTGGCGAAAAAATTATATCGAACTAGCTGTACCAGCGACTTCGTTCGCGATTGCCGTACCTGCTAACTAATTATTCACATTTGAGCACTGTTTATCTCATATTAAGCAACGCTGTGGTCTGCGGTGAAGCACTCCTAGTAAAGCATAGCTCAGAAAGGAGCTTTTTACTTTGGGTTTGAAAACTCCCGGGTTGTATTTTCCAGAAGACAGTAGTTAAGTAACTCAGAGAGTTCCTTCGCGGTTTGCTCAATAAATGTTGAAGCAAACTACTTTGTGCGTTTTTTTCTTTGGAATTTCGATTATAAAACGGCATCTTTTTGCCGAGGTTCTCCTTGTTTGGCGGTAGAACGAAAATCTCTCCAAAATGTATCCGGCAAAAGATAGATAGTTAAAAAACTGATTGTGGCGAATGTTCCAGATTTTAGAGTTTTATCTTAGCATACTGGCAAATCTAAATAAGGATGCCGAGCTGCCCGAGGGGGGGCTGACCTGACCATGGGGTGTCGGAATGCCTGTGCGGTGCCGGGCTGCCCGTGGGGTTCCGAGCTCACTCGTCACTATTCTAACAAAAAAGAATACTTGAAATCGGACTACGCGTTAATAAATTACAACTGAGTAACATTTTGACTTTCATCCCCTTTCCCGAGAAAATCGTGCTGAATTTCGGGATAAACAGTATACAATAACCGTCTTCGTAGTATGAACTCAAATCGTGTTAAGTTTCATTGAATTCCATTCAGTAGCCTATGGGGTGCTGGGCTGCCCGTGGGGTGCTAGGCTGCCCGTGGGGTACCTAGCTCACTCGTCACTATTCTAACAAAAAAAGAATAATTGAAATCGGACTACGCATTAATAAATTACAACTGAGTAACATTTTGCCTTTCATCCCCTTTCCCGAGGGAACCGTGCTGTATTTCGGTATAAAAAGTATACAATACCTTCTTCGTAGTATGAACTCAAATCGTGTTAAGTTTCATTGAATTCCATTCAGTAGCCCATGGGGTGCTGGGCTGCCCGTGGGGTGCCAGGCTGCCCGTGGGGTTCAGAGTTAACTCGTCACTATTCTAACAAAAAAAGAATAATTGAAATCGGACTACTCGTTAATAAATTACAACTAAGAGTACATTTTAACTTTCATCCCCTTTCCCGAGGGAACCGTGCTGAATTTCGTGATAAAAAGTATACAATAACCTTCTTCGTAGTATGAACTCAAATCGTGTTAAGTTTCATTGTATTCCATTCAGTAGTTATAGAGTGATGCGCGGCTGGCATACAGACAGACAGACAGACACAAAAATTGGAAAATATACAGTTTTGTATATTTTCCAATTTGGTGGCATCAGTGTCAGCTACCACTAAATTTTTTTTTTAAATACCTGCCATTTACAGAAATTGATCTGTTACAGTTTTATTATAAGTATAGATTATCAAACGCTCACAAAATTTCAAGAATAGTTTGAGAAATGAGACCTATAGAGAAGAACATACCGACATACGAAAGCATTTTTGTGTAAGCTGAAGCAGAGACGCTCGCACTGTGTGCTCGCTCGGTCAATTAAGCCTTGATAAAAAATTAAACAAATAGTTTATCGTGTGTGTTTAGATGCTTTATTATTATGAAAGTGCCCAGCCAGGTGAGCCGGGGCATTGTGGACAACGGTCGTCGTGGAAAAGATCGTGGTATAACTTCGAAGCATAGTTACTAGAAAATTATCTGCGAAAAGTTAGATTATTATGACCTCCATATGAACTTTATATTGCGAACTAGTTCGGCTGCAGTGTGCTTTTTTCCACTTTTTCGATGGGGTTCCCGTCAGATGATTGTTAGGGCCACACCTTGAGTGCAATTTTTTGTGTTATATTCAGGTGGTGCAAATACGATTTTGGTGTTTGGAGTCGTCTAGTATTAACCATGAGTAATAACCATTCATAGGCCTCAGAAATAACCTTTTGGCAGATGACCAAGGTAGATAGGCCCAATGGAAATACTTATATCGGTAGAGCAACTCCACTCCAGGTGGTCCCGTTCCCGAGCCTTTATCCTTTTCCTCATTTATGTTAACAATACAAGATTAGGTGCCTCCACAGAAAGTTTTGTTGCCCAATATTTTTGCGAATAATATTAAACAGCAGGAAGAATATCTGCTTTTTAAAATATCTAGTTGTCGATGTCATATTCGTCACGTATGAAATAGTGCTTGCTAATTATATTTTTCATACATGGATAGGTAAAATTCGTTTCGTAGGTTAGGTCACCTTAGTCCTAAACCGACCCCCCGAAGGGTTCCCGCCTTGTCGTGGCGGTGGGGCTTAGTAGCCGTGGCTTCGTCACCCACGGTGAAGCGAAGAGGAACCAGGGGCCGTGCTGGCTTGGGCAGTCGGCCGGCCCCAGAGGGGCCGCTCCACTGGGGTTTGCCTCTAAGTCCAGAATTGAACGGCAACGGGTAGGCTGCGGTGCTGTATGGGCAGCACCGCATTTGAGGCGGGCTGTGGTTGTGTTGTATGGGCGACACCACAGCTGACGGTGAGGGGCCACGGCGGGAGAGGAGTGCCGGTATCGCGGTGCGCCGCTCTCCCTACCTTCCGTGGCCACGACGGGGCCGCCATCGTTGGATGGCGGACGCGGAGGGGCCGCAGGGGAGGAGGAGTGTCGGTATAGCGAGGCGCAACTCTCCCTATCCTCTGCGGCCGAAGTAGCAGGCGAAGGGGGTGCTCATCTGACCCGTCGCAGGGGGACCTTGGGCGTCGGAAGCGGGGTCGTCTGACGCCCATTTGCGGGCTTGGTCCCCGGGTGGTAGCGACGTGCCATGTGTTCTGGTGCGTCGCGAGGGGTAGCACCCCAGGAGGGGTCCGGAAACGGACAACCGTGGCGGGTTCGAGGTTAAATCCTAAAGTGTCCCTGCGATCCCGCCGAGAAGCGGAAGAGATAGAACACCGTGTGTTATTTAGTCGGTAGGGGCACTTGTTGCTGTGGGAGTAGTTGGTGTCAAACCCAACATATCCCGGCCACCTTCCCCGGGGTGGACGGGAATGCGTAAATACATTTTACACACGTAATAAAAAAAAAAAATAAGTCCTAAACCGAGCCTTATCTTATAAACGCCTTTTTGACCAAATTCATGTGATAGAAAAGATGCATGGAACATATGAATATATCAATAGTAGGTACTTGGTGTGAGATATAATAAAGGTACCCAGTACTTAAAAGTGAAGCTGGTAGGTACTTAAGATTAATGCAAATTTCTGTTGAGACCAACCTTATCGTACAGGTGCCTATTCCACATGTATCGCGTCTATTTCCAAACATCCTTAGATTACTATATCGCCATTTTTAACGAAGCACACGAAGGTAATATAACTATTAAAGTACCTACCAAACTATAATTGTAAATATAATTGGATGGCATTCGGTAGATAAGCCACGATCGCTGTTTAGCTGAAGGCTTTAATCCGAGTTTGAGCTTATTTCACTGGCGCGGCGTCTGAATGGTCTTTACTGGATAGTTGTAGAGCTACGAAGCCGCATTATAGAGGCGGTAGAACTGTTATATAATCTGTGATGGTAGATTTCCTGCTAGGGTTTTCTGTTCATAGCTATAGACAGACCGCTTTATTGAGTCCTCGCCCACGGGGTACGGAGTTACGGGATGTGGGAGATACACATTAGATTACATTATCAACATTTTTGAGGAGCTAGTATAATGAAAGCATATTTCATAGACTTTGTTTTTGGTATACAGTTATGTCATGTCAAAAACTAAGTTGATTTCTAAGGAAGAATATTGGTTCGATTACGATATAAGATGGAATTAAATTAAAAGAAAAGGGCAATATAACGTTGTTTAATCCATCTTCTAGTCTTGACTATTAGCCGTAAAGTATATCAAATATTATATATGATATATATGATGAAATACACCTTTGGACTATACCTCTGTATTACTTTTTCTACGTCTGGTAGAGAAATAAAACAACAAAAATGAGTCAAAATATATTTAGACATAAAAATAATAGTCATTGCAAAATAAATGTTTTTAATATAAAGTTGAATGTTTTATAAAAAAAAATAACCTGAACCTAAACACAGCTGACCAACGACAAGATATACATTCAAACAAAACAGTAGCAGAAGTTACTGGACTATCGAAAAAAGCTATATCCATAATTGTTCAAGAAGGGAAAGTATTGAAAGAGATGGAATTATTTAAATCGCCGAAAAAAATAAAACAGATTAGTGGAAAAAGAGTAGAAATAAATGATTTCACAGAATGAGTGATTAGAACAAAAATCACCCAGTTTTACACAATTTATAAGAAAATACCAAATGTGAAACTTTGAACGTTGTGCTTCGAGAAAAGATTATATAATACTACGTCAGGGAATAATTAAGGCTATTATTATATGATCTAAGTTTTCAATTTAAGAAATACACTTCTAAAATTAAACTCGAACTACCAAATATAACACCGTGAAGGTGGAAATATCTGAATGCTAATTAAAAATGTCTGAGATGAAAGTCATATTTTAGATCTTCACTAAACTTATGTAAATGCATCTCCTAACGAATTAACATTTAGTAATCAAAGGATGAATATGACGTGATATCTCATATCAGCAAAGACAACCTTTTGATCAACATACATTGTGGAAGTCAAACTGGATTTGTAGACTGAGCATTTGTGATATTTAAAAACAAATGTAAAACAGTTTTATTATCACTATACTATGAATTTCGTCAATTTCAGTAAATAGATAATTGAACAGCACATGCCAAATATACGAGTACTGCCAGACACAAAGATGTGCCTACAATTGTGATTATAAAATGTTCACGTAGTATTTTATATTAAAACATAATAGGTAATCCTATCTGATATAAAGTATATATAACTCTTTCATTTTCGTTATTTGGTTATGATAATAATATCGTATGTAATGAAGATGTAATCCAAATTGGCGTCCATGTATAAAATCCAATTCAGTCGTGGTATCATGGTTCTAAATTTATGTTGAGAACTACGAATAAATGTTGAGAAACAAGTTTTCTTGAGTAATAAATATTGTCAGTTGTAAGTAAAAATGATGTTCCATTTTAAAATTTAAAATACTTTAACCCTCTTTCTATAAAAAGCCATTTTCTCTACATTTTCTTTAAATAAGATGCAGTAATTGCAAATTACAAAAAAATATTCAATATACACACATCGCTTGTCGCTATAGAGGATTTTATTCGTGTGCTTTTCTGACGAGTCTCGTTTCGGTATGCGGCCTGATACAAGACGTTTGATGAAGTGATTTTAAGCATGCCAAATCGCTGTGCTTGTGTGATTAGTGCAAATGGTAGAAACACAGATTATTAATTAATATAACTTTAGACTAAACATAGAAAAAATCCTATTCTTTTTTTCGTTTTTCTGCCATTTATACATAATATAGGGATTCGTTGTTAACTTAGACATAGTAATTAAATTAAAAAAAACCAGTCTGGATAATTAGGTTTGGTAAATATTAATTGAATATTTTTTATAGTTCAAAATATACATGATCCTTAGGCACTTTTGATGTGTGTAGTATTTCTAAGGGAATATACAACAGCGCTTTTCGTAGAAACGTAGTTTCGTCATGTTCTAAGAGTTTTGACCCGCTGTAATTTTCCATGCATGTCCTTGAGTCTAATATATAGCGAGTTTGCCAGTATGCCGAGAAAATATATGTATATTTTCACAATTATTCGGAAAATCGTTTAATATGGTAATTCACATTTTGTTATCTACTTCTACACTACTCGTAATAGTATAAAGCGGAAAGATTTGTATTTTTGTATGTAACGAATAAACTTAAAATCTACTAGACCGACTCGGGAAAATTTTTCACCATTAGAACCCTACATTAAAATGCCCTGATATTGTATATTTAAAAACAAAATGTATGTTTATGTTATGTTTTGTTTAGAAATTATATTTTCGTTATGTTTTGAATTGTTCTGTAAAACACTTTCGCGTCCCTCTAGTTTAGCATAAAATAAGCAGTATAGAACCGAAAACTATATTTTAAATGATACTATTATTTAAAATATGATGAAATTAGGTTTGTATGGAAAGCGCTATAAACACTTCTCATCAATTGATTGAGTGAACTAGGTATACGATTAATAAGAAGAAAATAAACAAAATGTTGACTAAACGTGAAAATTACAGTTTGTTATATCCGATGGCATTTAAAGTTTATACAAATTCTTACTTTAGTTGCTATTACCAGCCGCATTTATTAAACATTATCATACGCGTACCATGGAAGAGGTTGCTTGCCGGGCAGCTTGCTAGGCTGCGCGGCGCGCATCTGAATGGACGCAGCATTGCACCGACTGGCATGCCGCGGTGCGTGTCAATAGTTTGCTTGGCCCTGCAGGCGTGCGCCGAGTTACTTCCCGGGATCCTGGCCAGGCTGTGCGTGCGAACGCAGCATTAGATCATCCAATGATACTTATTTGACCGTTAGAGTTATGACAAATTTTGGGTAAATTTTAGAGTCGGCTCATAAACCAACGCTATGTAAATGGAGAAGTTGCAGTGTGGACGATCCGGCTGACACAATACAGTAATTGCAAAAATATTACAGTAGAAGCAATGATGGCCGAGCGGTTATAGCTATTGACTGCCGCGCCGCAGTACCCTGGTTCGATCCCCACCGCCGGCTTGAGCTTCACCGCCTGGTGCATAGAAGGGCATTTTGCGATTGCCTGCCTGGCCAGCTACCACCCTCAAGTAGAAAATCTGTCGACAAGCACCTAACGGTGTGTACCGGCAGTAGTCCTTGAGCCAGTGAAATTACAGGCACATGAGACTTAACAACTATGTCTCAAGGTGACGGGCGCAGTGCAATTCGTCAAGAAAATGCATCTGTTATAGGCAGAGATTATTCCGCTTAACATCAGGTGGGCCTCGAGCTTGTTCCGTCACAATAACATAAAATAAAAAAAAAATATATATATACTTAGTTTCTTTTATTTTTTTTATTCAGCATTGGTTCGCGTTAACCATCCGCTGCCTAGTTACGCATTGACGTAGTCTAAGATGGGACACGCTTACCTGGATGAAACCTATTTATTCTCGATTTGAAGATACAATGTTGTATCCATCGAAAAAACTGACCACGGCAAGGAATTCTACTCTTTCGCAGTACGCACGAGAAAAGTAGAAACGAAGCGCTTCGTACGAGTCCTGGGAATATCAACCATGTACGGATGGCACCTCTCAGTTTGTCTGATGAGCGTTCGTCCGATGAAAGAAGGAGAAGGGCGGAACTAAACCGTGGAGTTCTTGTGCACATTCACCGAAATGTTTGTCTGGTAAAAGATAGACAGATAAGCGATTAAACGGCGGTGTTCGAGGCTTTGCAGCTGAAATTCACTTAGAAAGTCGTTGCCAATCAACCTATTAGTGCGTCTCTCAATCGACTCAAGTGCCTGAAGCTGGTATGTGGCAGAGGCGTAACAGAGGTGATAGGAGTACTCAACACAGGACCTTACTTCCGCTTTGTACAAAGTTAGCATTTGTTCCGGTGTGAAGTACAGTCTCACCTTTAAATCACACTTCATTAAACGTACTCCGCCTCTTCTCTCATTTTGGGCCACTTATGATATGGTATGACACATATGGTATACTTATCTGCTTCTTAAATACTTCGACTTTTTACGAATTGACACAAAAAACACACAACTGATATACAGTAACGGGTCTGTATCTGTTTCGTTGTGCTACGACGGTGTGGTTATATCGTAGCTCCGCGTAGCGCTTGGCAAGCAAGCTAGGAAGGAAGTGGTGTGTAGGGCGGCCGGGCGGGGGTGGGCGGACGCGTCGGTCCGCGTCAGTAGCAGCGCATTACCTACGTTATGCGGCCGCCCCACGCGCCCGCTCGCGCTTTATAGTGATCGTTCACGTGTTGTCGCCACTACGGGAGATTCTCTACATACACGTAAGTATTCTTTTACTTTTTGTGTAGCGTCAATTGCTAACTTAAAAAGAATATCTCTTAAAACCAATTAATTCGTACATTTTGCTTAAATTCCGGTAATGTGATTTATGCTTTCTACGCTTATTGAAATTATTAGATTAGATACCATTCTAGATGTTGTTTATTAAATAAAGTGTTTAGTTTTACGTATTCCTTGAATATAATTTTTATACGTGCTGAAATAGTTCAAGGTGATTAGGTAATACTTTTGCAACTAACTATACATTGTACATGGAATTTTCTCACACCCTTAATCATATATAATCTGGAAATTTACTGCCCTCGAGTGCTATAACCGTTATAAAAATTCCAGAGCGAAGTCTTAAATAATACCCTAAGCTGCTCTCCCCTTATTATAAATACGAGGTTCAAAGCCCATTAGCATAGCGTTGCAACCCTCTGGTTTACGTTCAAAGTGGGTAGATAATGTAGATAAAAAGTTTCCTTTTTTGTTCTTTTCCTTTCACAGGAGCGCGTGAGGCTTTAATATATATACCTACCCGAGAAATCATAATTAAACATTTACATTTGTATCACACAAGTGTCCCTGTTAATAATAATAGGATTATTAGGACATACTACAAATTTAAACCCCCTATCTTCGTATATTTACTAGGAAAAAATATTCTTCGTACAAAAACAGATAGGTAATGTGAAGGGAATATTTTTTCTTCGTACTCATACATGAGTTACGTTATCTACAAGGAAATATTATTCCCGTACAGTTGTAAGACATTCACAAGTCATCTATTCACAAAGGAGTTAGTATTCCTGGCTTATACAAGTACATCTACGTGTATATCTATAAATATTTTACGTTTTACTGTTTCTTAGCTATGGAGAAAGGTTGAAAATCTGTATTATGTTGAGTTTTAGAATTCTATAGATAAATTCTTAGTAGAGAAAGAGATTAAGTTCAAAGTTCTTATTTCAAAGTTATTGATTTTTGGTCGAGGGCATAAAAAAAAGCGTCACTTTGCGATCCCCGGGTTGGATAGTTATCATGTTATTCTGTACTGATATTTTCGCTCTCTATATCATTGGAACAAACCATACCTGGCAAAATGTGGGCACATCATTTTTACTGTGTTAGTGAGGATGTCTTTGATGTTATGTACTTAACTGTGAAATTTTATATATATTTTTGCGTTTAGCAGTTATTATTATTATTAGTCTAATGTATATTTAATGTTATTTTCAATACACTAGCTCGTAACGGACCTTTAAATGCACCGATTGTAGTGTCATAATGTAGTTTGTTACGCACTCGTGCTTTTTTTCTACTTTACCGCACTTGTGTGTTAAATAGAAAAAAAAATGTTTCCATACTTCTCACCAAGGAGATTGTAGTTTGTTTCATTCGTTTTTCATATAAAAAAAACAAAGAGTTTTTTGCCTACTATAGAAGAACTATAGAAGATTTAATTATAAAATTCTGAATCAGATTATAATTGCTATTAAAAAGATAAAGTAAATATTTTCGTATCGAAATTTTCGTATTTGTTCCTCGCAAGTGTGTTGAAAAACGTCGTATGACATACGTGCGCTTTGATAATTACAGCCTCTGCTTTCTTGTAGCAATATCGCCTCAGCTGTAATTTTCAACTTACCGCACTTATATCATAATCTACTATTATATCCAGCTGTGTGAGGTAGATAAATATAGACCCGCCACTTAACGTAAAACATACTGACGAAATATGGATATTAATTCGGATTTGCGAGCGTGATGATAGTTGTTATATCTCTTAATTACTTAAGATACTAATAATTGATCGTGTTAGGGACAGGAACTGTTTATGGTCACAATCACTGACGAAAATTTCAAAAGTAATTCTTTACTTTTGAGAGCTGTAAATAGAGCTGAATCTAAAAATCCTGTTTTACATTTATCGACTCTATTTATGTCACTATTACTGTATCAACCGTATTGTCCACTGCTGAACTCAGCCTTCCCTAATGTGAGGGGGTTTGTCATACACCTCACGCTTGGCGTCTTGGGGATCACAATTTAAAATATCAGTTCCTCAGCTGCTGCCCACCTTCCGTGTGTTTCTATTGTATGAATTCTATTCTATGTTTCTATTATAACCATATAAATATAGAATAAAACAAAAGCTTGTTTACGTTCCCAAATAATTTATTCACGAAGTAAACAATAAACAGTGCCATGAAATAGGTACACTAAAGCGTCTCTTGTCGTACACTTGATGTCGCCTGAAACTTAATAATAACGTTGTGGCACGCAAGGGCCGGGCCCCCCAATGCTCTACAATACTCGTACATTTTCCTCACTTACTGTACAGTTTCATTGTTACGCTCGGCCTGCTTCCTCCTGATTTAGTATCAAATTATATAGATCTATGTTGTTTTGAGTTAGCTATACCTGAAACCCTACTCTTTTCTATAGACAGAAGGGCAAAAGGGCGGGTATTATTAGTTGGAAGCATTTGTACGTAAATTTGTATGTGTGTGCTTGATTGAATCGTATCTCCAAATTAAAAGAACGTATTTCCATGCTGGTCTCATATGTGAAAGAAGTCAGTTATAGTCTGAGACATACTTAGCGAAAATTTATGAAAGCTACATAAATCGCAATTTGAGCCGAAATATTCTTAGGTCAATGCAGGGCTTATTTTTCAATACAATTACTTGTTATATTTCTGTGCCATGGTCTTTGTCATCTCCATTTTTTTTTATAAAGTAATACTTAGTCGTATCATTAGTTAGAGGGAGAGTATAATATAATAATAATATAATAATATATGTAACTGTATGTACTCTCAAAGTATGATATTGCTTACAAAATCACAAATATGATATTGCTGTTGAAGATTACTATTTTTGCCATCTTCTGCCCGCAACTTTCTGCGCATTGGATTTAGCTAAGTAAATATATCGTGCTTCTTTGGATAATATTAACAGCTGAGATAAAAAAAACAAATCATACGTAAAAACTACTCATCAATAATGTATTCACTGAATTTCTGCATCCGTTCATCCGTTACGGAGGCGATCAAAGGTAGTAACACGAAAAAAAATTTAGTTAAGAATACCTTCCCTGTTACACCCAGTTAACCTGAGGTAGACCATGGGAAGAAAAAGTATCTCTGTTGCAGCCAGGTGAATTATGTAGGAACTAGCAAGGAGTGGAATTTAACACATAACTATATAATGTTGGATTCTATAGCATCGGAAAAACCTCGCTGTGCCACATTTTTCGATAGTTCTCTGAACACTTTTGCATATTCTAGTGACGGTATCCGTTTCACCGTTCAACGCGTATGGTAATTATAATGTCTAAGATCGAGGTTTAATTAATGTAATGGTCCGTGTAACTAACAAGTTTTAGGGTTCCGTACTAAAAACGGTGCATCCATTCGTCCGTCTGTCCTTTTTTTTATTCTTGATAGGTTTGACTGCTATCTCACCTGATGGTAAAAGATGTGGTCGAAGTTGTTCAGGCTAACCTAGAATTCTACCTTCTGTACTACCTTTAAAAGGCCGTAATAAATAGTATCTTAATGGATGGTTCAAATTTGACTGAATATGTTTTAGCACGGCGGATTACCTTACAAATAATGATACTCGTACTAAGAAAAAGTAAAAATAAAAGGAGATTCATTTACAAAACGTGTTTTCAAACATTATTTGCCAACAGTAACACATACAAGCGTCAAACTTGGTGTGGTTATAGTGCAAAATGTAATGTTTAACAACAAGTAATATGAACTGGGAAAGTGCGGGTCGGACTTCCAGCAGAGATGATAACGATTTTTTGGTACATATTGTATTAGCGTATTTTTTCTAAGGTTGCTGTATTCTACGTTTATCTATGTATATATTATCTACACCCGGATGTGCACAGGGCTAGCCTTGTCTCGCAGTTGATTTCGAGACCCTTTTTTATTGCCTTTGACCATAATCTTGCCTGGCGGTAAGCGATGATGTGGTCGAAAGTGGTAAACTGGCGTACCCTAGACCGGCAATTAGCTCCCAGAACACACCGTTAGGCGTTAGGCCGCAGATTTTCTGCATGAAGGTACTAGAAGGTAGGCAGGGACGTTGGCAGCTTGCCAGGTAACCATTCGCAAAATGCCCTACCACGATGCAAAGAGTTGGAGTTTCAGGCTGCTTGCAAGTCTCCAATATAGCCAAACGACTGCCATCCGAAGATAACAACAGCGACCGACGCGACGGCTTAAGAGTAGAGTGCACAGAGTGCTTTCCATACAAACGTACTAAACGTAACACGGTGAAATTTTGTACGCATATTCTAAGCCTAATATTTATGCTTCTGGTTTGCCAGTTTTCCCTGAATGTGAAAATAACGATTCCCGTATAAAACGTTCTTCGAATTATTTATGAAAATACTTAATTTTACGGAAATCTGACAAACCAGAAGCATAGATATTAGGCTTAAGGATATACATGCAAAGTTTCACCGAGTCTGAACACTTACTATTTAAAATATGACGAAACTACGTTTGTATGGTAAGCGCTCCGTGAAATCTACTCTTAACGTGTCCTCCGAAGCAAGGAAGCGCTCATTCGCGGTGTTTGTTTGGATGCGTGATTACAAAGAACATTGCTTAACCAAGTTGATAGGCAAGCTCCGTAACTAATGGTGTTAAAACTGAACACCCTCACAAAAAATGTCCCTTAAATATGACTATATAGATAGGATATCATTTGTACATATTATATCCTAGGAAAAAAGACATACACGTACTTACTAACAAATATTAATATTTAATGATGATAAATCTTTATATAAGGGTAATAAATTAGATTGTAGGCGCCCCGAAAATTCTGTAACCTCAAAAAAATCATATATCTGAGTAACTAAGGGGTGGTGTTACAAATTAATGTCTGTAAAGGGTGTTCGGTTTGGGTCGGATGATGAATGGGCGACCCCTCGCCATCGATCCACCACCAACTGAAGGGGCTAGATTCTGAAAGACAGGCGATTTAAATGTGGTACGGTGCCCTTAATCGATTCAAATATTCGTAGGACTCGGAAGGCTTTTACGCCTTTCATTGACCTTTAAAATCTTCGTGACGTGCTGGTATTTTATTTTTAATTAAGTACTTAATTTGTTAACTCGTGTTACACGTTCTTAATGTACGTATTCCTATATTTTTTATTCTGTCATGGTGAAACAACACACAGTATACCTAGTGTTAATCGGTATCCTCTGCATATATCAGATGCACAGTGCAGTTCGCCGCTTGTGACTAACTGTACTGGGCCCATCACCCTGTGACATAACGTTGTTAAGTCTAATGTAAACATTGATATTTAAGTTTTAATATTGTTATGTTTGTAATAACGCCTGCTTTAATTATTTCTCTCGTTAATTTGTAATTTTTAATCGATGTTTAAGCTTTCGATAAGTTTAAAAGTACAAAGTACGATTTTTTTTAATATGTTATGAAATTATGAGATGAGTAGGTCTCCCCGCCTGAAAGTAAGCATCACACGTGTAAATTACATTACAGTAGTAGTGTCGCCTTACTCGATCTACTTGACACTATAAAATATATGAAATTCATATTAAAGTAACACTGATAATTTCTGTATACTTATAATTCATAAATAATATTGCGCTGTTCAAGCTCTGCGCATTATATATGATAAGGTGAAAAAAAAAGAAAGAAAAGATCATTCGGATTTCTTCTAGGCCAGCAATAGTTATTGAGTCAATCAAATGTTGTCGTTATATAGTATTGTATACTTTTGTGGTGTATTTTTTCAAACTGCTATCAATAAACGATATTTTTAGTAAATTATATGTTTGAAACATGTGAATTACGGGAGTTTGTAGTCATATAAATATGTTTTTGTAATAAAATGTAATGTATATTTTATTGTCCCATTACTATTATTTGTTCCTAAAATACATATAAACTAGGTTATTCGTGGTGAAAATCAAGCTTTATGGCCGCTTTTACAGCGGGGATAAAAGAATCTAAATAAAATCACTCGTAAAAGATATCGAGACGTTGATATGAAATGGAAGGGGAAGAGGTGCTGGCTTTTCCCGGATATTGTAGTAGGTCATGTAATGTTTTATTAATAAAGTTTTCAGAGAAAGAAAAAAGATGAGAGCTTTTTATCACGAGAGCCAATACATTCTGTAGATAATAGGTTAAGTTTGATACAAGTTTACTGTATAGGTACTTAGTAGGGATACTTATGTTTTATTATAGTTGGATATAATATCTGTCCATTTTGGGTTTTCAGTTCATACTGCATGTCGTAGGAAGACAGTGACCGATAGGCTGTCCCTCTAGCGAGGATTCAAAGTTCTGAGACCAGAGTTCACTGCGAAGTAGCGGTACAGAAAAGCTGTCAGACCGACCGGCGGTCATAAGAGAACGTACCTATCGTCCTGTCAGATTTACCTATATTTGAGTCACTGGCTTACGGTCTAGACATAAGGAATGCATCCAAACTGCAATATTGCAAACCCTGAGTCGCAATCATTGGTCGTTGTGTCCAACAATATGGCAAAATATATCGTAATGGTGCACGAAGGACCTTTGCTCTACAATTTAAAGTAAAATAACTATAAAAGTCATAAGAAGAAGTGAGCGTGACCTGTAAATAAGCCTTCATAACCGTCAAACTCGACCAGTCGCTGTGTGTAGCACACGGAACGCAGAACTTTAGACCGCTGGCTGTGTGCTCGGCGGCGCCAAACTGTTGTATTCGTAGTTGCTGAATCAATAAAGTCCATCCACCGTTGTGTTGTAAAAATAATGCATTATGTGTGTGTGGGTGTGTGTGTGTCTACGATTTACCAAGACGAAGGCCAGTTTGCCACTTGAATTCTACCTACTCTATTTAAGATAATTTAGAGGCATATATAGCTATATGAGCAAGATGTCTACGTAATTTTTTTATACCTTATAATGGAATCGACTTCAACAGTCAAGTGTGAAATAACTTGTTGAAGTCGTTACCACGATTGTTCAAAAGTACCTATTATCACAATATTGTGTGTATTGTACCGACTTTGACAAGTTATTTCACACATTTGAATGTATAACTAGGTTCCATTATTAGATTTAAAAAAAACTCCCTTTTTAGTCACCCTTGCTACTTACGGGTCCAATTGTCATTCACTGTCAATGACTATATCATCAAGGAACCACACGGGAAGCACCAGCTTCCCGTGTGGTTCCTTGATCCAGCAGCAGCAAATAAAAACAAAAAAACGTCAAAATCGGTTCACCCAGTCAAAAGGTTAGATAATCATTAAATAATAAACTCGAAATGAGAACCTCCTCCTATTTTTAAATCGGTCAAAAGCAGGGTCATATTTTATTAAAAATTAAAGGCATCCCTTTTAAACTTGAGCGGACTTGTGCCTACATTTTTACTTTATTGCCTCGTTTTCTGATTAGCGACGATCACTGAATCGGAAAATTCACTCCAAGGCCCCGACAATGAGCGTTCCCTCCAGGAATTTGTTTCCAAACTTGAGTTTGTAGAAGCACTTCGGGCGATGTTGGGAAGCGTGGCGTCGTAGAGACCCTATTCGTGTTATGGATTCGTCGCAGCCCCCATAGTGTGTCATGGCCCAGTAGGGAATCTTTGTTAGCTTTCACTGGTGTACTCGTACCTAAAAACAAAGTTTTATTATTATATTATTATATGAATAGATATTATTAAAAAATGTATACTTAGTATTTTTTTAAATGTATACTTTGAAGCAGTGGTAGCTCAGTGGCATTGGCTATGGACTGCCGTGCCGCAGGTCCATGGTTCGAATCCTGCCGCAGGCTTGAGCTTCACCGCATGGCGGAAGGGCATTTTGCGAATGTCCGCCTGGCTAGCGACCACCCTCAAGTAGAAAATCTGTCGCCAAGCACCTAACAGTGTGTTCCGACAGGAGTCCTTGAGAGCCAGTGAAATCACAGGCACATTAGACTAAACATCTGTCTCAAGGTGACGGGCGCAGTGCAATTTGTGACTTGTGACGAAATGCATCTGTTATAGGCAAAGGTTAGTCCGCCTAACATCAGGTGGGCCACGTGCTTGATCGGTCACGATAATATTTAAAAAAAAAAATGGTATCCGACCATAGCACTAAATCAAGCTGAAACCGAATACTTAGCTCCAATTGAACCTTTTTCTCTTAAAAGGTCATGTCTAATGCAGCAATGTCAAATTTTAAACAGAGTTTTATCTTGACCTTGTACTTGTAACTATTTTTATTTATGATTAAATGCAAGATATTTTTACTAACTAAAAACTAACTGTGTATAACAGTGAATTTTTGTACGTTCTATTGTTTGTATTACTTTTTTTTTTTTTTTTTTGTTATAGTGACGGAACAAGCCCGAGGCCCACCTGATGTTAAGTGGACTAACCTCTGCCTATAACAGACGCATTTCGTCAACGACGAATTGCACTGTGCCCGTTACACTGAGACGTCCAGTTGTTAGGTCTCATTAGCCTGTAATTTTTCTGGCTCTCAAGGACTACTGCCGGAACACACCGTTAGGTGCTTGGCGACAGATTTTCTACTTGAGGGTGGTCGCTAGCCAGACGGGCATTCGCAAAATGCCCTTCCACCATGCGGTGAAGCTCAAGCTCTGGGCGGGATTCGAACCATGGACCTGCTGCGCGGCAGTCCATAGCCAATGCCACTGAGCCATCACTGCTTCAAAACTAATTTGCTCACTAATTACGTTTCAATTAAGGCTCGAACTCAACATCTCATCATCAATTTCGAAGGAATATAGGAATAGGAACTATTTGGGTCAAGCCTGGCTAATTATATCTCATATCTAACAAAAATCATTGAAAATCTATACTAATGCGCTATCTCCCAATAATATTTTCACTTTATGATAAGGGTTAAAGTATGAAATTGCCGTTTTATTGTAATAGGTACTTCGAATTGACATAGAACTTTCATAGTTTGAGATTTTTGAGTGAAACTTTTTTCACATGAGATTCTACTTTGGTAATTATTTTGATTAAATAAATATATTCAATTAAAATAAAAATTCTAATATAAATTTGTCACTACAAATCGTTAATTTCATAGCTTAACCCCTAATATTATATTTACTAGTAAAGATTTTCCGCGCTCTTTCAATATTACTTTACGCCAAGAAATGCAAAATACGTGGTTGCATAATATACACAGAGCATAAACTGAAGCCAATAGAAAATGTCATGTTTGGTTAGCGTTCTAGCATACCTTCGAGACTCTCGATGTAGCATACTAACTGACGGTCATGTGGCTTAAACATAGGAAGATGACGAATGCGCAGTTTTTTTACTGTCTATAGTATTTAGTATTTATACCTTTTAACGAATCCCTGATAGCTGAATTTTTCCCTCGTTTTGGTATTCGCAATACGCGACATTTTGTTTGACTTATTGGTTGATTTCGGTGATCGAGTAGTTGATTTCATTACGATTCAAGTAATGAAAAGACGTGACCTTTATTTTAATGTTTAGTAGTCATCTTTTACTAGACAACTGTTTTCTGTTTGATAGTATAATCTCAACAGATTATCAAAATTCTTAAAGCTAGGTTACGTGCTTAAAATTAAGATATTGAGATAATGATCATTGGTAATGACATACAGCTTGCTACGTTTTTTTAATATTATTATGAACTGGAAGTAAATGAAGGAATAAGCAATCAGTTCACTGTTTTATATTACAATAATTCTTGTATGCTACTCAGATGGCTCTGTATAATAATACTCCAGCGCACGAACACCCGTGCTGCCCGTCTTCCTAAAAGTGCCGGCTAGCACCCCCACTCGCTCACTCACTTACTCGTTCTCCACAGATAAGGCGCCTCTCGCCATCCACCACAGACCGCAGCAAAATATCTACATTACAATATACACTCGAGAGCAATGAATCCGGGTCACTTAAAGAATCCTAAAAATCTCGGAAACTAAAAATGCTAGGTTAATGCAATAAATTGTATTTAATAGACAATGTAATACTCCTTAAATGAAGGTATTAAAACTTCTTAGTTATTGTAAAGTTATATCATAAAAAAATCAAATTTGAAAAAGGGCCACTTTCGAAGATGGAACTACGAAATTACAGCATTTGGTTTTGCTTTTGTTTGTAATCTGTCATTTATGTGGGTACATAAACCATGTTGATAGTGCTCTATATTCATTATTCAAGCTGAAATTATGTCGCTTACGCCTGAAGAATGCACCAGAATACTTACAATGCTGGAAACCGGCCGGAGTCAGCGCGATACAGCCAGGACTGTCGGTGTGTCGCTGTCAACAGTACAAAGAGTTCTCCGACGTTACGAAGAAACTGGTTCTAACCTACGCAGACCAGGAACGGGCAGAACCAGGTGTACCACAGCACGAGAAGACCGATACTTGGTGAACACCATGCTTCGAAATCGCTTTCTCACAGGAACTGAACTCACCAATCAGTTTCGACGCCTCGGAGGAAGTAACCCAAGTGCATGGACAGTAAGACGTCGGCTTGCTGAATCTAACTTAAAACCCCTTAGACCTGCAAACGGCCCTAAACTGGAGCGTGGGCATCGTATTTCGAGACTAAGATATGCCCAGAGCCACGTAAATTGGAGTATTGAAGATTGGTCAAAAGTTATGTTCTCCGACGAATCAAAATTTATGCTCTACAAGCACGATGGAAGACACAGAGTGTATCGAAGACCAGGGGAAAGATTCAAGCAAGCATGCATCGAAGAAAAAGTAGCCTACGGTGGTGGGTCTGTACTTGTGTGGGCCAGAATTTCTTCTGAAAGTCGCACAGAGCTGGTGATCATAGAAAACGGCTCTTTAACTAGCGTAAGATATGTGGAAGAAATCCTCAATGATCACGTTGGTCCATTTATGGTCAATTTAGGTGAGGATGCTATATTTATGCATGACAATGCCCGACCTCATACAGGTAGGATTGTGAATGACTACCTTCAAGAGATGAACATTACTCGTATGGAGTGGCCAGCGCGCAGCCCGGATATCAACCCGATCGAGCATGCTTGGGACGAGCTAGGCAGATGCGTAAAACAACGAAACCCTCCCCCAATCACGCTTCGTGAGCTCAAAATTGCTCTCACAGAGGAATGGGAGAATATTCCCCAAAATCGTATAAGGAACTTGGTGTACAGCATGCCAAACCGCGTAAACGCAGTAATGGAAGCACGAGGAGGCAATACGAAGTATTAAAATTCAAGAAAATCGTAATAAAGTTCAAAAATTTCATGTTTCCTATTTTTGTTTTAAGGAGAGATCAGCAGTTTTTTTCTTTATGTAATTTTGTGTTAATAAAATGTATGGTGACTCATATTTTTTTTACTTTCATTTAAGGAGTATTACATCGTCTATTAAATACAATTTATTGCATTAACCTATCATTTTTAGTTTCCGAGATTTTTAACATTCTTTAAGTGACCCGGATTCATTGCTCTCGAGTGTATTAAACCTCACACTATCTTTATTGGCAAAACATGCTTCCCTTACGCAATACATCGATTTGAGAGCTTTTTTCGCGGCTTGGCAGCATAGTGTTTTATTTTTCAGTGGCTATCTTTGGTATAGGCACCAAAGATAGGCACAGAAAAATAAAACACTATTAAAAATCAGTTATCGTGTTTGAATTTGTAAAGAAGAAAAAGGGTTTCAGGATATTATTCGTAGTTATTCGCAGGTTTAAGGGCATTAAAACACTAGTACCATGCTACACACGCCTACGTTAAACCTACGTAAATGAAGTAATTTGTATGAAGATTTTCTACGCAAAGATATTGCACTGTGGATCATCCCAGATTGCCTTGTAAATGTGTTTGTGGAACAGGCTTACCCGTTATTGTGTTATGTCTTAATATTATGTTTGGATGAGAGTGCTAAGTACATAGCAAGATACCTAACTAAATATAATAAGGTTATACTGCTGAGCTCAAACAAATGCGTTCAGATTGTCATTGTTTATATCTCGAGGTATAAAATAAAATATCAGAGCAGAATAATGTTGAAATTGCCTGTACTTAGGAGGCGTGAAAAGATTTACTACAGTTATCAATGTAATATGTGACGTAAGACTTTAAGTACCAGCGGTTTTATTAATGATGAGCTAAAGACGATTATGTTTTACAAAATTTCTTTGGAGTCCCGGAATACTGTGGCCATGACCAATTACGTGACTTTAACTTCTCTGAGAGTGCTGCACTCTTTTTTCACCCATTGCATTGACTCAAATTTGCTCTCAGAGCAGTGACGAACCCAGGTTTCATTTACGGCAACGATGCTACCGAAAACACTGGTAGGATTTTCACCACAAAGCACTTATAACTCTTTACATTATTCAATTCGCGCTTGTTTCTGCATTTGTGTGAGCAAATTCAATTTGAACTTCAGTTAAGCGCTGAAGCCGGTGCTCGTCGCTCCGCGTAATCACGACTCCCAGACGAAGGACTTTAAAACGGTTCGAAACTGGTCGAAATCTTAATATAACCCGAGTCCTAGCAGTTTCCTAATATGTAAATTTGTGTGAGCATTCGTGGCTCCACTGACTTTTGATAAGTTCAAAAAGTCATAAAGTATTGAATGGGTGGTACTCGCGGATAGCTTGGTCATCTCTGCTAACGACGTGATTTTTATTCAGACATCTTTGAATAGTTACATGTTTTACGACCTTTTTTGGGTTTCTTATGTGGTGGCATAAATATGAGCACCTTGTTAATCTTCGTCAATACTGTCTCTGCCCCTTTTAAATTCACTGACCACTTTGAATAGTACACCACTAAAGAGAGGAGTTCTTGTAAACGGCCACTATCTCTTTGTTGATTTTTTTTTTAAGTTTTTCCTTGTTTCGTGAGGAATATTATCTAATAACAGCGCAACGATTTTGGTCAACATTTTCGCGACATCGGTTCATCTAGCCGTTTGTTCGTTAGGCATGTTGTGTTTTCCTGTAATTGGACTTTCGCTATAATTTGTCTATTGAAGTCTGTATATATGCTTGTTTAGTGTTAAGTCTGTTGGAAACCTTAATAAATAAATTAAATAAATAAATGTTTTATATATAGGTTTATGTATCAAAAAAAATAGATTAACCGATGAAATTTTCTAATTGTCACCTTAGATTTAGTTCCTTGTTTAATGTCTTACGAGAACAAATACTAAAACATAAAACTACTCTCATTACTATAGATTAAATAAGTTCCTATAGCGGGTATACTTTGACTTCCCCTCCCATCATTCTTCACGTAACCATCCATATCTACCTTCTTCGGCCTTCCTCTGCCATGTGTTCGTCTACATTCACATTCAACTCTGTTTTGTTTACTTATTTGTTTATCCCTCCTCATGATATGCCCATCCATATCTTGCTAATCCGGTGCTACTTTCAAGGATATATTCATTCCTAATCTTACCTATTCTAGGAACTACCTATCTCTGCTACATACACTTTTATTTCTTCAATATTTGTTTTTGGGCTTCAATTCAGATCGATAATAACACAGGACAGGAAAAGGGCTTGAAGTGGTTTTGTATATTTCACTTATACCTTTAAATCGTGCCTAATCTTAAATGGTAAGTAGGTAATATTATAAATGTTATTATGGTAAGTGTTGACTAAGAACGACAGTATAGGTACCTATTTCACACCAAAAATAAAAACCGCAGAGCTAAGCTAAGTAAGATAGATTGACGTTTATTTATTGCCATTAAGCGGACGCTAAAAGTCAGCTCATTATTTTTAAAGAAGCTAAATAACCTCATTTATTTTGAGACAAGCAGGCTGGCTGAGAGAAGCCTTGGCCTATAAAGGTGCTGACGTTTCAGAATGAGTTCCGGCTTTCTCGCGGCCTCACAATAGGAAGCTGGCTGTTTGTTTTCATTTGTTCTTATTGTGAGCTAGATGTGGGCTGTGTTCTTTTTACACATGCGAAGACACTCATCTTGATATGAGAATGTTGTGTTTATATCATAGCGAGCATAAAAAAGTATACTAAACAGAACATTTTGTCTTTATTTCTTCAATCCTTACCAAACTTAACCACGAGCGAGGATATTTTTACAAAAAAATAACAAACGTAGGCATGGAACCAACTAAACTCTATATAATTTCGCTATCTATCTGTATCAGTACAGATATATTTAAATGGGTCGTCAGTAGAATTTTCCCGTTCATTGAGTTAAGTAGAATTAAATAACAGGAATGGAGACAAAAACCACACGGGTTTCAAGAAAATAGCATTTTCTATGGTATTGTTCCGGTTGATATATAATTAAAATTTACTCAATATTCTAAAAAAAATATTACTTATTGTACTTAATTGTAGTATAAATAACTGTTAAATACAGCAACAGCCAATCCTATTAATAGGAGGTTTGCCATAATCTGAGGATTATGGCAAACCTCCTTGGCAGGCGTCTTGGGGGTCGCAGAGTGAGATTAGCGCTCTCTATAATGGAGTCCACTTTTCGGTATTTTACCCATTCGCCTCCAACGGTAAGAGGTTGGGGGGGATAGACATTCTAACCCAGCACCCCACGAGTGCTTTCATTTTCAATTACATCACAATAATATTACAATAAAAATGTGTTTTTTGTCACTGACATCTAAAACATTAAACGCTTTTCTATCATCAGATGTATTTTCTATGATCTGTTTATCAATCATCAGATAGTAACTATTTATAAGAATGAATGTATATACAATCAATATAAAAAGAAATAATGTTGCTTGTTTATAAGAAAATATCTAAAATTTTAAATTTGGTCTGTTAAAATTTTATCAGTCTTATATTCTTTATCTGCTGATTGAAAAATAAAACTTTAATGTATTTTAATAAAACTATATTCAATTGGATGCGCTTTGTCACGATTTTCTGAGTGGTTTCCCAGGGAGCATGACACAACCAATTTCCACGATAACGTCGCGGTGGGGAAAAGCTAGTATAGTGTTAATTATATCATATCATTAGATTATACGAATTGAATCAATTTTATCATTAATAGTCTCCACTCAATATCCACATATTTTGCTACATCGAGTTTCCGAATGAATAATCGACATTAATGGGGGTGAATTTTGTGAACTAAATATAAATTAAAATGATGTCAACCCAATAAATAATTTAGCTCAATCACATTATTTTCTCTTGAAACTAAAACAATAAACCTCAGCTTTATTTGCTAATAAAAGATTCTGTAGCAGAAATATAAATCCTAATTAATAATGCTAATCCTAACGAAGCAGGACTCCAACCTTACTTAAACCCTCCACCGTGAACAGCCAATAATCGAATTACGCGGAAGCTCCCGATTGTCTTTGTTCGTAGAATTCTTACCTTAAGGGTAATCATTTAAAGTTATTGCCTCGTCGGAACGGCCGTAACTTTCCGCTGCCAAGGAGTTTGCACAAGCTTGTTTCTTTATGAACGATCCCTTACCTTAGCGGGTTTCGTTTACTCCGTATATGAACACGGTCAAGGTTCGCGTCGTTCAGGGTATATTAATTTTTTAAACATATTCTTGTCTCGGAATAATATTTTAATGTTTGTAACATATTCTTCTTTTCTTTGAGCTAATGTTGGATAACGACCGCAATGCAGTGCTACACAGTGAATTGCATGTTCTGAGAGGCATGTGCCTATTTTAGGCAGGGGCAATAGATTGGTGTCAGAATGTGACCTCTCTTCTTGCATCTTTATTCCAACCACTTGTGTGGTGCCACTCTTAATGGATGATGACAAATATTTATTTCATGTAGGTACTTATGCCCCGGTTTTTCAATTATCAGATAGTTAATGTAATAAATGTAAAAAAATATTGGTTGCATATCTGCAACCAATGTGATGATTGCATATATCAGATGAGATTCTTGTCAATGGCTAGCATATCAGCTATAAAAATATCAGGGTTATATGAAAAAAAATATTATGCAAACGTTAATCTAAATTCTAGATAACCTTGCCCTTTATGGTACACCATAATTGTCCCACTCTTATCTCCCCATGTGGGGTCGTGTGTACCAGTAGCGATTTCTTATCTAAGAACACGAAGGGCAACACATCAAGAATATTTCTATAATTCAAAGTAAAGCATCAGACCGCAGAATTAACAGGTGAAAAGAGATGACGCAGTATACGACGCGTCGTATTCATATACTAGGTAAGAATGTTCCAGAGTCACGATGTTAGAACATGTTTGCTTAGAAGATAACCGGGTATTCCGTCTCGAACACTCCTCTATCCTTAAGCAGAGGCGTTGTTTGGTTGTTCTCTACTTTAGCTATACCTATAATGAAAGTGGAAACAGAACTTTTGGTGCAGTTGGAACCAGTCGTACAGCTGCAGTGTTAATTAGAGATCCACGGGTAGGGTTAAATATGTACTCGTATGGATCTTGGGATTGTTTGCGTCATCTTCTTCAACGCCAGTTACGACTAGTGTCTTCGTAACTCTTTCTATACAAACGTAGTTTTGTCATATTATAAATACCAATTGTAAAAACTCGTTGAAATTGTGCATGCATGTTCTTGAGATTAAACTGTATGTTTCTGGTCTGCCAGTGGTGACTAAGGTTTTTGTGCATCAATTCGATGACTGATGACTGATGAGATGCATCTATTATATTACGACTAAGACGCTGTCAAATGCTGAAATTTTGTCACAATCGCACTGCGTAGGAGTAAAAGAGAGGCAGCGATGGCGAAATCGCGATCAGTGTAGGTAAAATCCGAAAGTAAGCTTAATAACACAAAACTAGTAACAAAAATCTAACTATTCTTGTCCCTCTTGATAAGGTTTTACTATTTTATTAATATATTTTCATACACAGTCATACGTGAATAATTCCCTCTGTATCAATAGTACAACTGACTAGTATAATTAAGATATTTACATTACAAGGATAGTTTCGAGTCAACTTTGCAATTTTATTCAAACGAGAAAATTTTATCGAAAGTAGTTTCGGACTTTTCTTGGCCTTAGATAATGTGATCAAAAGTAACATGTAATTTTCTTACTGCTACAAACTTAATACATTTTGCTAAAAATCTGTTCAAGTAAAGCTATTCAGCACTTGTTAGCGTCTTAAAGTTTTAACTTGGCAATAGTATTTGGTGCACCTACTATACCCGTAACAAACCATGCTTGCCACTCTAATCATCCAACGACAAATAAAACTACATATAGTATTCGTTCCTAACACGAGTTCAGCATCGAAGCTGATTAGAAGTAATCTGCAAATTATAATAGGCATAAGTATTCCCTTAAATTTCCTGGCTTAGACAAGGAAATTTAATATTTTAATTAGTTGCGATGAGAACTAGGATTAGAATGAATAATATGTAGGTTAATCTGTCGTTGGGTGATTAGACTGGCAAGCATAATTTGAGCTGGGTGGAAGGTATTCAAAATTATGCTAACATTATATACGTAGGCATCTAGAGTTTGTGATATAAATACATTATCCTATGCCCTATTTACGTTTTTGTTCTATCTGGTATGTTTTATCTTGATATTTATTTTAATTTCATTGAATTTTGACTTTAACGAAGCAAATGTTCCGATCTAAAGTTTTTTTATGGTGTTGAACTTGAATACTTATAGTGTTGTTGGCACGACATCCAGTCTCCATCGGACGTCCTTGTGTCTGTGAATGGGTGATTTACAGATTCATAAAAGTCAAAAAGAAATAACACTTAAAAAATTATTAAGACTGGAAAGAAGTCTCAAATTTTTTTACAAAAAGAGAAAACGTTTCTACCCCCCTAAACAACCACTGATTTTGATGATTTTTGGAAATGTTATAGATGTTATCAATATACAGGTTTATAGGTTTTGATTTTTGTCATTATATTAAAGGAATTTGAACTAATGGGTATTTAAATACCGATATTTTCTCAAAACTTGTATCTCTAGTTTGTGAATTATATATAAGATAATTAATGACAAATAAAGAAAAAAGAAAACCCATAAACCTAGTTTATTCTGTCAGTTATAAAATAAGATAAAAATGTTAAGATTTGATCAATGTTTACTATAGGAGAAAAGGTTTTTCCCGAACGCAAATTAACCGCAAATTCTTAGTCAAAACTTGAAGAAGCTGCAATTGTCCCTATCGCACTATTCTGTTCGGGCGTTTAGTAGTGAGACAGCATCACTTTGTTAATAAAACAAGGGGATATAAATATAAATATAGCGCCTTCGAATACGCTTACAACTAAGTGCAATGAATATTTAAATTTAATGGCTCAATACGAACTCCTCCGTACGCACGTATTTCCTACTAGAGAAGCAAGCTGCCTTGATCACATATTTTTAAAAACTAAATTAAAAGCGACTACATTGGTTATTACCTCGACTGTTACTGATCACTACACTGTAGCTTTAATTCTTGATAACCATCAAAACTATCAAAATAGGTATAACTATCAAAAAGTAATTAACTATGAAGGTGTAGTTGCTGATCTAGATATAAATACCTTGGACATAATCTTAAAAATAGATGATGTCAATAAAGCAACACATATTTTAGTATCAGAGCTAAAGCGGTCGATTGATAAAAATACGGTGATCAAGAATATTTCCTGTCGCAAGACATTGAAACAACCATGGCTCACACCAGGTCTGTTGCGTTGTATTAAACATCGGGACAAACTACATCAGAATTGTAAAAATAATCCCGGAAATAAAATTATGGACACATCTTTTAAGAGATATCGAAACTTTTGTGGTGAAATCATTAGAAAAGTTAGGAACGAACATAATAGATCAGAGGTTAAGAGTGCTGCAGGAAATAATAAAAATACTTGGAAAGTTATAAAAAACATTGCAAGAATAAACTCAAAAATGTCTTATATTATTGAAGAAGATAGGAAACTACTTTCGTTTAAGGGAAGTGAAGTCGACTCAATAAACTATATTAATAACTACTTTGCAAGCGCTGGTGAAACTTTAGCAAACAAAATTTTACTGTTGAATAATACTAGAACTTCGAATTATTTACCCATGCCGTATATAAATTCTACTTCATCTTTCGGACTGCTTCCTACTGATTCCTCAGAAATTGAGTCTACGATTACTAACCTTAAACACAGCAGCGTTACAGGTCATGATGGTGTGTCAACAATGGTGTTAAAGTACGCCAAAAATGTGATTGTCCCTTACATCACCCACATTTGCAATTTAAGTTTCAGTCATGGCATCTTTCCTACCCTTTTTAAAAAAGCTCTCATTAAACCAATCCATAAAGGTGGGGACAGAGGCAGCATTGATAATTATCGTCCAATTTCTATATTACCAGCTTTGTCCAAAATTTTAGAACGTCTCTTAAGTAAACGTGTTGACTCGTACCTAACAAAATTTAAGATTATCTCTGAGAATCAATTTGGTTTTGTAAAGGGGAAATCTACCGAGCAAGCGGTTTTAGAGCTTACTGACTTTGTCGTTCGTCATGTTGATAACAAGAACAAATGTATAGGTATATTTTTGGACCTAGCAAAAGCTTTCGATACTGTCTCTGTTCCTATCCTGCTAAATAAGATGGAGAGGGTGGGCATAAGAGGTACTGCACTGAGACTTTTTGAGGATTATCTCACAAATAGAAAACAAATAGTTAAAATCGGAAACATTCAAAGTGATGAAATTTCTATCAAGCTCGGGGTACCTCAAGGAAGCATTTTAGGCCCGATCCTCTTTTTGATATATGTCAATGATCTTTGTAACCATAAGCTTGGTATTAGTAAGATTGTGGCTTTTGCTGATGACACAGCTTTGCTGTTTGCCGCTCCAACCTGGGAGGAAGTCAAACGCCTTGCTGAAGTTGGTCTGAAGGAGGTTCTGTCTTGGTTACGAAATAACTTACTTACATTAAATGTAAATAAGACTAAGTACTTGCTTTTTTCTAACTCTCTCTGATCGACCAAACAATGACGTACAAAAAATAAAAGCCCACATTTGCTCTGATTATAATATTCCCTTGTGCCCATGTCCAACATTAGAACAAGTATCACATCTAAAATATCTTGGTGTAATTGTAGATCATAGATTGGATTGGTACCAACACATTAAAATACTAACTGGTAGAATAAGGAAACTAATTGTTATTTTTAAACGATTAAGGCACATCGGTGATCTTAACTTACTAAAAACTATTTATCATGCCCTATGTCATTCACTCTTAGCCTATTGTATTGTGGTATGGGGCGGTTCGTTTAAAACTTACCTTCTACGATTGGAAAGATCCCAGCGAGCAATATTAAAAGTAATGTTATCAAAACCGTTTAGATATCCAACAAATGTGCTGTATGAAGAATTAAAATTGCTCACAGTTCGTCAGATTTTTATCTATAAGTCAATAATAATGACACACTCAGGCCTCACGTTCGATCCAGAAAAGTTCAAACGGAAACGGAGAAAAGATATAGTTGTTTGTTCAGCCAAATTCTCGACAGCGTATGCTCAAAGAAACTATTGTTTTTTGGGACCGTACTTGTACAAAGAAATTTGCCATCATATAAATATTTACCCCCTTACCAAACGTAAGTGTAAAATAACTGTTATACAGTATTTACTTAATTTAAGCTACAACCAAACGGAATCGTTGATGAAACCTCTTAGTTAGAATTAACTTACCGACTATATTCGAATAGATAATCCTTAAGCCAGTTATATACTTCAAGTACACTCACTTTTTACACAGCACACACACAACCTCACACTCGCGCGCGCACACACACACACACACACACACACACACACACACACACACACACACGCATATATATCATACAACCAACACATAATTTAATTAACAGTATATAGTTATCAATTTTATTATTTAAGATTATATTGTATTTTTTTGTCTCATTGCGTACACAATAATTTCATCAATAAAATATATCTATTAATTATACTAACAAAACTTATATGTTCCCAATTTCAACAAAAAAAAAATTGCAACATCGTCCAAATAACTATATTTATCATATGTACGTTTTAGTAATTATTATTGTAACGCTCCTGTACCTACATGTGATTATATAATTCTTGTTATTTTTGTCAAGTTTCTTGGATTTTCTTTTTTCTTAGCAAAATTAATGTCTTAATACTAACTGTTAGTTTTAACGTAATTATTGCAGACATCCACTCCTAAACTAATTGTATAAGACTTCCGACAGCACTAAACACGCACACATATGAATGCTGCTATCTATGACTGCACTTACTCAATTCATGTTTACTATATTGTCTACCCTACAACTTTAATGCAGATCTTTAATTTAGTGTTGAAGGAATGTTGTGATGGCGTTTGTAAACAAATTATAAAATATGTTTAATGTTTCAAGTGGTTTAGTAATAATGGTGTGCTGTTTATGTGCTTTAAAAAGTAGTTAAATTATGGTTTTGTCGGAATGTCGCCTTACAGTGGGAAGTTGGTGACAGCTGTAACACAGGTTCGACCTAGCACAGCTGTCAACGTTTCTATTTGTACTTATTGTAATCGTAAGTTACTTGTTGTATTATTTTATTTGAAGCATGTACTTATAGTGTACTATTACTGTAGTTTTTTGATAATAAATTATTCTTATTCTAAAACCTATTTTTCTGTAGGAGCTTCTCTAGCCGTTCCTCTTAAGTCTATTTGATAGTTTTTACATAAATGAAAATACTCCTGTTATTTGAAAGGCAATTATTAAGTTTCCATTTATTAAATACAAGCTTTCCGGTCGCGGCTCCGCCCTCGCGTATTTTGGTTATCGCGCAAAACCATTAAACTATTTTTACGCAGTTGGATAAAAACTATACCATGTCCTTCACCGGGTCTGAAACTATTTCCATGCCAAATTTTATCCAGGACTTTTCAAGTTTATTCGTTGCATACAAAAATACAAACCTTTCCTCTTTATAATATTAGTGTAGATGTACTCGTAGATAGAAAGGTACAAAATCTGGGTGACTTAAAACGTGTCAAATGATGGTTCTGTAAAAAATGTCCATGATGGACAGCATAGTGAACATAGTCCCGTTTCTTTGTACGGGACCCTGTATATATAGATATAAGAGTATATTTATCTCAATGTTAAAACACCTAATATACAATATCTAATCTTCCCTTAATATATCTTTATGGCTTGTTTAAAGTCACTGATCAGCATTTACGAATAAAATTAGAAAAATATTATTCTTAGAATTCGTTTACCAAGAAAGGAACTTTTCAGCATTTCAGCAGCAACTAAGCATTTTCTTTATATGAGAATCCATCGTACATGAGTCACCTGGAATTGATGTGATACAAAAAAGCAATATAACATTACACTCTCAGTGTCATCATAAACACAACATTAGAATAAAAATGTGTCTCGTATTACCCTTTACATTAAATTTAAAGGCCAGTTGTAGCACTGAACATATAATATTATCTCCACTGTTGCGAAGAATTTTCAGAGCTGTTTGAGATAAAATAAATTGGTCTTTTGTTTAAAAGACCTAGAATTTTGCTCGTTTGGTACAAATTTATTTTGTTTGGTTACCGCAGCACACATTACATTATCTAGGCAAATTTAATTCGTTTAAAAATAGGGTGCTACGAATTCGTAGAGGGTCTACGAATACCGTGAGGGAAGTTTACATATGCACGTCTGTGGCAGGTCTTTCAAATCATAACAGTTTTTAATCGACTTCCAAAAAGAGAGAGGGTTCTCTATTCGAGTGTACGATTTTTTTATATGTTTGTTACGCGATTACTCAGTTATGCGCTAATTTTGATGATACGTTTTGTTGGGTAGTGTATACAAGATATTACCCCTCATACTGTATTTTAATGAATTACGTTTACTTCATATTTTTTTTCTTTTCTTATTAATATTCTAAGTCCCGGCTTTTTCAGCATCAGATAGTAAGTATTCCTAAGAATAAATGTATATGTCACCGGATAATTGTACGATACGTTAGTTTATAAAAAATCTAGTGAGATTATAAACTGTCGATAGATTGTGAACGAACATTAAAATTTACAATCTAACGCTTACATTTTCGTCAAATTATAAACTGAACATGTCTAGCTGGCAGTTTATAATCTAACGATCTATAATCGCCCGCGAAATTGTGAACCGCCCTCTGATTGGTCGCCGTTATAGTTGCCATGAGTTCATTTCATAGAGTTAAGAACAAAAAGAATAGTCAGTCATATGCATTTCGAGTTTGTGCATTAAAAAAACTAAGGGATTTAAAATAATGACCACCATAAAATGCTTTGATACCCTTAGTTCTTTTACCAAAAATTTAATCGGATACCAAATGTAGTAAATGATCACTATATTTTAGCGAGGGGTTAAATATCATTTAGTCTAGGGCAAAGTCATATTTAGGTGCGACGACGAAGCGAGGAGGAGCGTTAGGTTACTTGTGACAACAACAACGCGCGAGCCGAGCGAGCGAAGCGAGCGTGCCGCGGCAGCGGCCGGCGATGTGCCACATAAATTTAATTTCATATACTACTTTTGGGTTAACAATGATTTATTTTCAGTAATTTTGCTTAAATATTTTAATTTACTATTTTTGTCTGTTATATGTTACTCTACTATATCTGGTGGTAAGTTAAACATAAGCCAAAAAATCGTACACTAAAAACCTGTACCTACGTATTTTGCTTATGGCCACTGTAATACTTTCGTAGATCTATGGTAAATTGTTGTTGATCCACGTAATTACAATTTGATGGCTGGACATGGTCAGTTTATAATCTAACGAAAATTTAAACGTTAGATTGTAAATTTTAGTTTCCATTCACAAACTATCGACAGTTTATAATCTAACTAGATTTATTATAAACTAACGGTTAGTACAATAAAACGGTGACATATACACAACCAAATTAAAATAAAATAATGTTAGTTGTTTAAAAGAAAAATGTATTTGTTTTGAATTCCGTCAGTTGTTATTTAATCAGTTTGATATTTTTATTTGATTATTGAAAAACCAGGCTTTATGTTAATAAATATTTAGTTTTCAATTAAAGTAGCTATATCAATTATTTGATCTTTACCTGGTAATACTACTAGCTACAGCATAAAATTTAAATATTTGATTTGGCCAGGGCATTTTGCGAATGCCCGCCTGGCTAGCTATCACTCTTAAGTAGAAAATCTGTCGCCAAGCATCTAATGGTGTGTTCCGGCATCCGTCCTTGAGAGCCAGTAATTGTAGGTTAACCTGAACAAGATTTTCGATCATATCAGCATTAACCATCAGGTGAGATAGGGGTCAAAACGTTAGCCTATAAAGTAAAAAAAAATAAAAATATACTTCAGAGAGTTTCTCCGACTCTGATATAACCTTGTACGTGCGTAACTGTCATATTTTTATAAAATAATGGATACATAATATTAATATAAAAAAGAACGCTTGTTCAAGTTTTTACAGGAGCTGTCATCGAGACAATAAAGAAATGGAAACAGTTTATTGAGTATGTAAAAATATTGCCACTACCTTTGATGTTACCTAAAAAAAGCCTCTTTGCATCTAACGTGCATCAAAATCTTATTCACGTGTCATCTTTAAAGGACAAAAATGAATCATGCTGACTGATGTATATTTAAAGCCGCTTTCATAACAATTTAATTTTTTTGTAAAATTGTGACGTAACAAGCACGAGATAACCTTTGCCTATAACAGATGCATTTCGTTAGAAGTGAAGAAACGCACTGCGCCGGTTACCCTGATGTGTAACAGTTGTTAAGTCTCATGTACCTGGAACATTACTGTAATTTTACGCTTGAAATGATGTATTAAATCTATTGGAAGTGGATATTTAATTTTTAAACTGGATCACTTAATAATGTACACCTCTATTAACATCCATATCGTTTTATTTATGGTGATTCATTATTCAATTTAATACATCGCTTGGCTAGATCCCTTTCTCAATTCAACCCTCCTCCGCAATCGGAACCAGAATTAACATACTAGCCGTGACCCTTATGTTTAATTTAAATATTCCAATAGGACGTAACGTGAATGTACGTTACATAAGCAAGAAGGATGGCATGTCTGATATAAATTGATACGCCGTTAGGAGTTCCTAGCTTTCCCTACGGAATTCTTTTTCCATTGGGGTATTTTTACTATATATATATATTATTATTCTTTTGAATTGCGTGTTTTCATGATCAAGAGATGAGACAAGCAAGTTATGTCTGATTGTAAATGCTCAAAATTAAATGTATGAAGAAGATGTTTAAATAAAAAAACTACAAGCCGCTTCCAAAAAAAATACACTTATGTTTTCTCATTATTAAATCCTATAACCAGCATTCAATTTAAGTAAAATATTTATAAATTTTGAATATTTACATAAGTCACAATAAGAATGTTCCGTTCATAAAAACAATCGTAGTATTTGAAAGTACTTAGTTTTAAATCATTGGTCCATTAAATGAAGAGATAGTTGAAAAACCTTTGTCCTCATTTCAATTTATCGCACAAATCTGAAGCGCTTGAGAATACCAACGTATTTTCTCAAAAACTACACTCGCCACAATCAAGCGATAAATGAAACTGATTGGGACGAGATAGGAATAAAGAAATTCCCAAGGCGTTGCCAAGAGACGACCACTTTTGTTCCCGCAAATAAAGACGTGTCTACATCTCGTTATTATGTAAACCTAGCAAATAGGAAAAGGAACAATTCTCTGGAAATCGTAGTAGATTTCTGATAACTTATTCTTCTTCTTCTTCTTTAGATGGCTTTTAAACGCTGCTTGACGTTTTTCTGCCAGTGTCTGATAACTTATTTCCATATAGCCTTATACTAAGTATTTTCTCGTTTGCATGTTGTAAAAGTACCGCTTTGGAATCACGAGGTCCTGAATTCGATACTTGGTTCGGATGAGTTATTGGATTTTACTGGCAAAAATATTTTTTGTATCTATACCGATAGATGACTATATCCTCGCCCTTTTTATATGAGATCAAAACATCTGGAGAAACGTGGGTGCTTAGACAACTGCTTATATATATAATTTCTATAGATCTGTAGTTAATTAAACAATATAAATATATTGTTATGTTGTTAGAATTACATGTGAGAATTTTACAAATCTGATTTGTGGTAATTACGTAGGAGTAACTTTGCTCCTTCATAACTTTACCAAATGCATGTGTGTATGTACCTAAAGTATCCAATATTTGTGACAAATTACCTTAAAGATTTAATTTAAGTTTGAGATTAACGTTTTTACGATTGTTTACATTGAGCAAGTCGTTGCGTTAGATAAGGTATCTAAAAATTTTAAATATGGTCAAGAACCTTGTTTAGAAGTGTTTCGTCAATATTAGATCGATATATTCTTCAGGAAACCAAAATATAATGTTACTTATCTATGTGGAATAATACTATAGAATAATCACAATGATCAGGTCCATTTTTTTTATTGCTCTTGTAATTTGTTTTATAATTATTATTTTTAAATCCTTCAAAACTAAACTTGAATATTTTAACAAGAAAACATGAGTCTCGTATAATAATAAACTATGTTTGTTTAATCTCGGATAATAAACTATATTTGTTTAATTACATTTTTATCATGAGGTTCACTGTTCACACTCTAGTTAGCCTTGGGGTGTTGCTATATTCCCCACGCTCGGCATGCATCTTAGGGATCGCAGTGCAAGTAGCACAGTTCCTCAGAAAGCGCATAGTTATCAAATACGTGAAAAAAATTCAAGGCTCTCTGAACAAAGCATATTGGTACAGGTATTCCATGATAAAGATGAAAAATCTAAGGTATGTATGTGTAACTCGTAGCGTTGCAATATATATTCAGCCTTTCCGAAGGTGAGTAATAACAAATAATAGTAGATAATGCACCAAGGAGATAAAGCACCGTCTAACTTGGCGAGCTTCATATTGAACGCGAGACTTCAGACTAGAAACCTAAGTGCAGGGAGTACCTCTCTTTAAGGTCGCCCTAGACAAAGACAGCATTATCTTCGATACTCTACTTTTACACCTGCGAGACAATGAAAAGTTAGGTAATTAGAAACGACATTTTTCCGAGTATAGCATACAGTGCTTCAAGTATCTATATGCCACTATCCACATCGATATGGGTGGAGCGTTACTACACATGGGCGAAAAATCAAGCTCATTGATAACCCAAACGGCAGCGCATATAATACCAACAACAGCATTACCATATAGTATTAAGGTTCAGGTGGCCATAAAACCAAAGTAGAAACTATTTACAATTATGTACTTGAATGGTTTTATATGTTACTAGAAGCGCGCACCGGCTTCGCACGTGTATTAAAAAAAAAAATTATACACTCACATAAACCCTTCTATTTGAATCAGGTTACTAAGATTTTTTTTTAATGTTATTGTGACGGTACAAGCACGACGCCCACCTGATGTTAAGCGGACTAACCTCTGCCTATAACAGATGCATTTCGTCACAAGTCACGAATTGCACTGCGCCCGTCACCTTGAGACATATTTGTTAAGTCTCACGTGCCTGTAATTTCACTGGCTCTCAAGTACTACTGCCGGAACACACCGTTAGGTGTTTGGCGACAGATTTTCTACTTGAGGGTGGTCCCTAGCCAGGTGGGCATCCGCAAAATGCCCTTCCACCATGCGGTGAAGCGCAAGCCGCGGCGGGATTCGAACCATGGACCTGCGGCACGGCAGTCCATAGTCAATGCCACTGAGCCACCACTGCTCCATATAACTAATAAGGAATTTTTGAATATAGTTATTTTAATGAACTTTTATTTATGTATTGTTTTTGTTCTTATTTTTTTTTATCGTGCAAAATCATTAATCTCTTTTTGCGCAGTTGGATAAAAACTATCCTATGTCCTTCCCCATGTCTCAAACCATTTCCATACCAAATTTCATCCTAATAGGTCCAGTAGATCGGTTATCGCGCTAAACCATTAACGTCTTTTTGCGCAGTTGGATAAAAACTATTTTATGTCCTTCCCCGTGTCTCCAAATATTTCCATAGCAAATTTCATCCTAATAGGTTGAGTAGATCGGTTATCGCGCAAAATCATTAACCTCTTTTTTCGCAGTTGGATAAAAACTATCCTAAGTCCTCCCCCGTGTCTCAAATCATTTCCATACCAAATTTCATCCTAATCGGTCCTGTAGATCGGTTATCGCGCAACACCATTAACCTCTTTTTGCGCAGTTGGATAAAAACTATCCTATGTCCTTCCCCATGTCTCAAACCATTTCCATACCAAATTTCATCCTAATAGGTCCAGTAGATCGGTTATCGCGCTAAACCATTAACGTCTTTTTGCGCAGTTGGATAAAATCTATTTTATGTCCTTCCCCGTGTCTCCAACTATTTCCATAGCAAATTTCATCCTAATCGGTTGAGTAGATCGGTTATCGCGCAAAATCATTAACCTCTTTTTTCGCAGTTGGATAAAAACTATCCTAAGTCCTCCCCCGTGTCTCAAATCATTTCCATACCAAATTTCATCCTAATCGGTCCTGTAGATCGGTTATCACGCAACACCATTAACCTCTTTTTGCGCAGTTAGATAAAAACTATCTTATGTCCGTCCCCGTGTTTCAAACTATTTCCATACCAAATTTCATCTTAATCGGTCCAGTAGTTTCAGAGCCTATTCAATGCAAACATACAAATAATCAAATATTTTCTTATTAGTTTAGATTAACGAAAACATATGTAATAGTATAATGTTTTTGTGTTGTTAGAGAAGACATATTGTACCGACCCCACATGAAGTTGATAAGGATAAGATAATGTCTACAAGTTCAAAGAAACACATGATCTTATCTTGTTTGTGGTTTTTACGTTAATTTGTACTCTCTGCTTTCTTGTCGTGTTGTGCTCATAGAAAGATGTAGGTTTGATGTTCGTAGTAGGTTTTGCTTGTAATGCCTTATCTCTATTTTAGATTTTAAGATATTTGAGGTTCCAAATTTAAATCTCACTATTGACCAGTAGGTATTAGGGAACCAAGCGCAACATCCGCGTAAGTTCTAGTGAGTAGCGCTTTAAGTTCTTAATCATTATAGCCTATAATGATTTTCTTATAATGTTACGCTTCCATGACACAAAATGTGATAATGTCGCGCAGGTTATTTTGCAGGTCCATGGTTCGAATCCCGCCGCGGGCTTGACCTTCAACGCATGGTGGAAGGGTATTTTGCGAATGCCAGGATAGCAACCACCCTCAAGTAGAAAATCTGTCACCAAGCACCTAACGGTGTTCCGGCAGCAGTCCTTGAGAGCCAGTGAAATTACAGGCACATGAGACTTTACAAATATGTCTCAAGGTGACGGGTGCTTTGACGATGCCCAATTCATGACTTGTGATGAAATGCATCTGTTATAGGCAGAGGTTAGTCAGCTAAACATCAGGGGGGGCTTAAAAAAAACAAAGGTTGTGTAAAATATTATAATATTAAGTATTAGGATTGTCTCTTGCTTTGACTACAAGTTTAAACTCTCTTGTTTTCATTATTAGTAAGAGCTTCGACCCCATTGAAGCTAGATCCGACGACCTACCTTCAGTTAGGTCATAGCACTGATCCGATTTGCCTATTTTTCATTTCCATGAATCCAGGGTATATAGCCTTAAACACCGTCGTTCGAAAGAGGATTGGGTTATGCTATAAATAGTAAAGTTTATTAATGATTTTTAATTTATTTCAACTTTTATTAGAAAAGTTATATAAGTCAAGCTTGTACGTTTTTTAATATGCAATTCATTGATAAAGAATTTCGGTAAGAATAATTATCGGCCGTACTACCTCGCCTGAAACTGCCAACATCACATTTTTTTTAGATAGGTAAGCCTTTGATCACAATCTCACCTGATGGTAAGACTTCATTTCATACCTTAGTAAGGTTTGTAAAAGTCTTCACTAATCACTAGACTATATCAATAAAAAAATTAAAAAATGACCGAACTGACTTTTAACCCTGAAAAGTTCATACTTTTCAGGGTTAAAAGTCAGTTAACTTGAGAGTCAAATAACTTGTTGAAGTCGGTACCATACGGATTCAAAACACTGATCTCCCAATATTATCACAGTCTGACGAAGTTACAAGCTCGAAGAATGCCTTACATTTAGCGCCCTCTACTGAAATGATAGGAAAACACATAGAGCCTTACCATTTTCAGAACCTTTGCCAAGTTTACGTACTCCTATGGACCTCGGTCACAGTCGAATGAGGCGACATCTATACGATTTCCTTCGACGTGATTGCCTAGAACAACTCGAGTCTCGACTACCTTCAGAAATGAACCAGTTTTGATTGTGGCGACATCTGTAGAATTTCTATAAAAGTAGTTTTATAATTTCTTTTGCAGTTTTCATTCTTTTCTCCTTCAGCTAGTATTATGTCACTAGGGAAGCCAAAGAAGTACCAGGTCTCAAGTGATTGATAGAGGGCGGTTCAGTGTTAGGTTTCAACTTGGAGGTTTAAACAAAGGATAATGTAGGGTTGTTGTCAACGAAGCCTCTCAAGTTACTGGGAATATAATGACAAGAATTTGAATCGTTTTGTGGAGTTCATAAAATTTTACGACTACAAAACACAACCGTCAATTTTAGTATCATAAGATACATAGAAAGTTAAACAATATTGTTTCCCAACTTATATCAATAGCTATGTATGTTAGTACTTCTCAACAATTTGAACGAAATTTAAATAGCTGAAAGATACAAAATTAGTTTTTGACCTAACTACGTACACAATTACATCATTGAAATGCAATATTATACTCCCACAAACGTAAAATCCAGTGCCGGCTACCACACATGCATATATGTACATATATATTGTGATGAACTACTACCGACTTGCGCAATGGTGACTAGACCTAGACGGTAACTATGACTAAAATACTGAGAAAACGAGTTTAATCGTTAGTATTACGGACTAATATTCTCGTATGCCATTATATACTCGTATATCATATTGTGGGAATAATGTATAATAATTAACACCTTACCTGATCCATAAAAATGTAATTATTTACCATTTAGGTCTAAATATATTCATACTAGGTTTGCTATTTTGTTGTCATAATCCGAAGTCATAGTAAAAACAGGTTTTAATACTAAGTATTTGCCACAACGGATTATTAGCATGTTTCGAGTGTAGCTGTCTAATTAACATGATGTAGCAAGTAGAAGTGGTTTATTTTTTTATTAGAATACAAACAAAGACCAACTCACATTGCTATGTGTTTAAAAACATATTATTTCATCTGTAGTTTGAATGTTTACTATGTTAAGCCACCCAAGCCTGCAGCCGGCGGACATGGCAAGGGCGGGCGGGGGTACGTGCGACCGCCACGCCACGCGATCATTTTGCAGCGAAAGGCGGGCGGGAAGCACGTCACTCAGCTCTCGCACCTCACATTGTACCATAACCTCGTTAACTCAAGTGACGTAAAGCCTATATAAAAAAGTAGTGACGCTTGCAATCGTTGGCTTGAACAGGCACAAACTGAAAACCTGCATTCGCCGCTTGAGATAACCTTGCTCGCTGCATTTATTATTCAGTGACTGCGCTGTTACATTAGCCAGGATGGCGCCATATAAAGGTATGTTTAGGTTATATTATTTCTTAATATATAATAACTGCCGAATTAACTTTTGAATTTCATATTATTTGTATGTTTTACACCTGTGGAACAGAAAACTCGTATGAATCGCATGTAAGCTACAATTTCGTAGACACTCCAAAAACCATTGCAGCATTGAGGAATAGAGAAGAGAACAATTGCATTAAAAAAATCAATGCGTGCATTGCAGTTTTCAGTCAATTACGTTGAACTTTGTATTTGTCACGTTCATGAAAGGACTTTTGTATTGTATACTGTAAGCCACCAAAGTAAAAATAAATATTTTTTAATGCCACAGCGATCTGTGATCCTGACACCGGGTGCTTATAAATCTAACTGCATCTGCGGAACTTTATAGTAATGCAGGCGAATGTATTACATGATGAACTACGTTTTCATGTTAGCTTTTATATCGAAAATCCTGCCTCCAAATGAGGTTTCATTAAAAACCGGGACGTGGGCAACCTGTAAATAGGTAGGCTATATATATACAAAAAAGTCTCGGAGAAGTGAAATCTAATTTTAAGTAAGATTTTGTCCTAAAGCAACAAACACTACAAAAAAAATACCAAATCATTACTAAGACAATATTGATAGATTGTTAAAAATATGTCAAATATGTTACTTGTATTTTTTTATTTACTCGAAAGATAAGATATTTTACTCGAAATGTATTTTATTTAGTAAAAATAATGAGTTAGTAAGTAGTGGAAAAGGCCAGCCAGTGGCGGTCGTAAGTGCTATTTATGGGCCGAACGGTTCATTTACCGCCGGCCACTTTATCGCCAGTGATTGCCAGTCTGAACTTTACTTAATGTGTGGAGCTCTCAACACACGCGCTGATACAAGGGCTTAACCGAGTGATTAAAAGGGTTAATGGATTAAAATGAATGATTCTGTCTGAATGTTTTGAGTGAGATATGATTAAATACGAGAATATAGTAAAGGGTAAAATAACTTCTAACTTACACAACTTTACACATTGTAATTTACATTTGGTTCTTATTATGTTTATTTCATGCTAATTTATTTTTGGAGACATAATATGGAGGAACTGTTTTCAGTTATTTGATATCTGCAATTTAGTTTGTATACCTACTCATTATCTCTATATCTGTTTGTAGCATCTTGCTTGAAAAAGGTTTCAAGAAAATATTAAGTACTAATATTGTGGGGAGATTAGTTCAAAGCGGACATCATAACTTACAGCCAAAATACTACTGTGACACTATGTATTTTGGAAAAATTATATAAGTACTTACAAGTAGATAGATTTTTAAAATCTCTTTTTGTTAGCAACTTTTAACATAAGCAAATGATTTGTAATTTTGTAAGCTACGAAAGCTTGTCATAAAACCGTTTTGCCCGAGTAGCCGCTAAAAGTAGCCACGGGTTTAAGAAAAATGTGGCTACCCACAAAATAGAAATACCAAAAATATAATTAACAAAATAGTTTATTACGATTAAACATTTGTGTAAAATGACCAACATTTCTATATTTTCTTATCAATCTTAAAAATAACTGTATTGTTTAGTAAAACGTTGAATAGTCGCGTTATCTAATAACGGTTCGGGGTATCGTATTTTCTTCTCATAACGCCTTGGTGGTTATTTTTTTTAACTACCTCAGCAAAATAATTAATCGTTATCTATTGAACCACAATATTTTGACTAAGTTGTAAGAGCCACTTTGCCGCTTTGTGAAAGCCAGTTTCCCCTTTTCAATAGTTTTGTTTTTAGAATGAACTGAATTTAATATTAATAATTGATCAGTTTCAGACTAATTAAATAATTCCACGAACAAAACTAAATACATATCTAACAATACACGTGTAGTAAAAACATGGTAATGTTTGACCGAAATAGTTTGCACTTAACGTGCATTGTAACAAAACACTTTACTAATTAATTTTTGTCACTGCAGCCCTACGAATTTATTCGTAGCTGCAGCCACTCTCTCGATTTCGCCACTACCCAATGACTGATAGGCGCGGGGCGGGATATTTGTTATACGGACAGAACAGCAATATCACGCTTTCATTTCAAATAACCGAAAAATTATGCGTGGCCGCTTTGCCTCGTATGGCCGCTTTGTGCTTACTTCCCCTCACCATAAGAATATTGTTTTAATACGTCATGTTTTTTACCATACATAAGATAATTTAAAATCTCTTCTCTTCAATATCACTAAATCAAATTCTATATTATACAATTAATTTTGTACGGCTACTGTTGGATTCATTTCTATGATTAGTTGTGATTGCGAAGATTAAAATAACTATCGTTAAATATTGATATTCTAGCAGAAAAATAATTTACTCTTTAGATGAACTGATGAATGAATCCTATGATTATTACTTAGCTTGTCTAGGGAGCTCGACACAATTAAGGTGAATAACTAACTAAGAATAGCTCCTTAGAACTACATTCACAGCTGTTTTCATAATCTAGGAATTAATGAAATTGAATCTAAATCGAGTGTTCATGTGGCTTGGCAGTTTTTGTACTAGGTACGAAGATATCGCCTGACTGCAACATATAAAACATAGAAACGAATAGGAGGAACGCTTTCAAAGCCAAAAAGATACTCTAGCACTATTTTAAATTCTTACGTAGGACGGCGTTGTTTGAATGAAGTTGTACAAGTAGATATATATATTTACAAATTCACAAATATACGGTAGGAAAAATTTAAGTCATGTGCGGGATTCGAACCCGCGTCCATCCACCCTTTGAGCCGGGGTATGCTCTAACCAATTGAGCTAACATGACGTCATAACTCGAATCTTTCCTATCGTTCTTTAACCATCGTATTGGGATGGAGCGACATCTATGGTACCACTTGCGTTGTACCACAAACAAGACCAATTTTGCAATTGCTTTTATACTTGTAAATGATGACGCAACCTTATAATTTTAATATTGTTAGGTTTGCAATAACGCCTGCTATGCGGATCTTCTAGGTTAGCCTGAACAACATCTTCGACCACATCATCACTTACCATCAGGTAAGATAGTGGTCAAAGGCTAACCTATCAGGCATAAAAAAAAAAAATATATATTATAAAATCACAAATATAGCAAGTAGTTAATACTAACATAGTATTTATTATTGAACTGTATTATCTAATATATAAAATTCTCGTGTCACAGTTTTCGTTGCCATACTCCTCCGAAACGGCTTGACCGATTTTGATGAAATTTTTTGTGCTTATCCGGTATCTATGAGAATCGGCCAACATTTATTTTTCATCCCCCTAAATGTTAGGGGTAGTCCACCCCTAATTTTTTTTTTAAATTTTTTTGACAAAATTTTTAATTTCTATTTTATTATGATACAACATATAAAAATACATACAATCCTCAATTTTCACCCTTCTACGATCAACCCTTATTTTTTAAATTATTTATATGGCAAAACAACGTTTGCCGGGTCAGCTAGTATAACTATATAATTGAACTATATTGTACTGTACTGTATCTGCCGGGTTGTCCACTGCTGAACACAGCCTCTTCCATTAAGGAAGGTATTGCCATAATCCCTACAATTGGCAGGCGGCTTGGGGATCGCAGCATTTTCTCAGTAGGCGCCGCTGGATTGAATCAAAGTACTTGAATAATCATGATTTATTTAGGAAATCATCTATACATTCAGGGTAGCTTTTCTAGACTAACGTTACATATTATCAACAACAAATAATATAAATAGCAACAAGCAGTCAATCTCCACAAACTTTTACATCTATCAAAATGTAGAAGCTGAGGTGAGTACAGGCATCTTTCGCTTTAGAAAATCTCTTGCGGACGGTACATTTTCTACGAATTGCTTTTTGCTATCGAAGAATATGCTATTTGCATAGGTATACTTCGGTATGCGACCTCCTTACAATTCCAGCCCATTCAGGATAGTTCCCCGTGGGAATTCAAGTCGTAAAAATAATTTTCTCTTATTGGCTTAAAGTGAAACGATAGCGGCGTGGGTAGAACGTATTAAACGGTATTAGTTCTATATGCGAGTACGGGGTTCGCGTGCCGATGCTCTTCACATTGTTGCAGTACCTAAGCACAATAGACGATGTGTATACCTATTTATTAACATTGTTAGGAAAAGTTAGCCATACAATAATATGGTTACATTGTACCTGCATATAATACAAGTAACTTCCGCCAGCGGCTTAACCCACGTGGATTTACATATTAAAAGTGATTTCCATTCCGGGATTGGACACGATAAAATTACCATACCACAGTGTAGTACATTTTGAGCTAAAGCCTATATACAAGCCATATCGACTGTGCCATCTCAGTGCTATAAGTAGAGGTGTCCCCAATGCTCCGCTTATTATGTTTTTAAGTCTCAATACTGAGTAAATTATTAAGAACCCCTAAAAGAGAACAGCACCCTAAAATAATAATAATACATAAGTCTGCGCGATCAATCGGTCGTCGTTTGAGCTTCAAAAGCCTGTGTCTTTGAACCATATAAGGTAGGCGGTTTAAATTTCCGCAGAATGTGTTGCTATGGCGTACATACAGATATTATTAAAAACAATAAGCGAAATATATAGGAGGTTCGCCGTGTGGGCGCGTTGTTGAATAGAACGTAATCATATTTTGCGATGGGTAACTCACCCATTTGGTTCTTAAAAATTTGGGCGATCACTGAAGCAGTCACCGCTAACGTTTTTTTTGCTCAGTCATAAAAACGGTATAAATACAAGCGTCTGAAGTGAGTTGAATATATATTATTAGTAAAACAAAAAAAAACACCGATCAAGTGTGAGTCGGCTTCCGTCTAGGATCCCGATCTGTATGAAAAAGTTTAGGCTTTTTCTGGTTAATTGTGTGTTGGTACAAAACACTCGGTGAACGAGTCTAACTTTTCCTTGGCCGGCTTTGTTTTCAAATGCGCTTTGTTGACCGAAAGTAGTTAGTGGAAGTAGTTTTAGTTTGTAATTCGACTCATACATTTTATATATAAAATATATGTATATATATCTACGAATAAATATTTATTCGTAGATATATATATTATAAAATTTACATTGTTATTCAAACTAACGTCGATATATCCAATTTAATGTCGATGACTTTTAGAGATTTACTCGTAGACTTTTGCCCGGTGGTTTATCTCTAAACAAGAGTCCGTCTAGGTGTGTACCATCGCAGTGTCAAATCAATATTCTGCCTCAAAACTGTATTGTAGCATGTGAAATTCTTGGGTGAATGAGACATAAGAACTAAGCACGTCTTGAAATGATGAGCGCAATGCAGTTGTTATCAAGGCGAACGGAAAGTTGACACTGCAATTGTAAAGGACAGGCGAGAAGCTATTCGGGGGCGACTGGTTCGTCTCATCACTTCGTAACATAAAAATCACGAAATAGTATACTTTTCCTGTTGTAGGTACAATTTGCCTACATTCGTTTATCGTGAACCGGTTTATAATTCACTATAATGCAATAGATGAAACACAAATTTAAAATAATAAAATACAACACATATAGATGTTATTAAAATTTTGTTAAGTATTTGTATTTATATTTGAGAGTAGTAGTAGTAGTAAATTTTAATTGCCACGTTTTGATGATATTCCCCGAGAGGTGCCGGGTTAGAATATTACCTCCCTTTTCTTCCTGTGGGTGTCTTAAAAGGCGAAGAAGGGAAATATGCCAGAAAGTGGAAAGCATCGCCTTCTGAAAAACTGACAACTTCTACTACGATCCCCAAGACGCCTGCCAAGCGTGGGGGTTATGGCAAATTCCCACAATGGGGAGACCTCATTGTGGACTTTACAGTTGATGTGACGGTGTTTCGAACGAGTTGCCAACTCGATTGAAACGATATATGTCAAAAGTTTTTTTGATATCAAAGATTGTACGACTATCATTTAAACATCAGCTATTTTTTCTGATTTTCAATCCGAAGCTCGTTTAGCTGGAAGGAATCTATTTCAACCATCCCTCACCCTTTATGCCACAAATTTGCTCCGTGAAATTGCAATATTGATTTCTGATATCAAGCATACTTGCTATACGTACCTATAAGGACGGAATTGTATAGCTTTTCACAGATTTCCATAAAATTCCATATTTAGTTATTACGAAATACGGGGGACGTCGTGGCATTTATACAGCAACCTCTTAGGGTTGACTTCTGCTAGTCCTAAGAAACATTTTGAAATTTGTTTATTTTTTTTAATATATACTTTTTTTTGTTTGTTTATGTGTATATTACAAAATAAGCACGAGGACCACTAATGTTAAAATTCTCTTGTGCCTGTAATTTAATATTTTTTATCACTTAGCTCGATATATATATTCAAAACTCTATTCAAAGGAAGCGGGGCGCGGTCTAGTGTTACCGCGGCGGGCGCTCTGGCTAGGAGAGACTGAAAACAATAAGTTTTTCTAGTACTGGCTAACACTTTTTTGTTCTGTGTCTCGTAGTAAAAGTTAATGACTGCTCCGAGCTAAGAGCGCCCGCCGCGGCTACACTAGACCGCGCCGCGCTTCCTTTGAATAGAGTTTTGAATATTTAGATCGAGCTATGTAATAAAAAATACGAAATATTAAAATACAGACACAAGAGACTTATAACATCAGGTGGTCCTCGTGCTTATTTCGTCATATACACATAAACAAACACAAAAATAATTAAACAAAATATTCTTCAAAACGAAAAGATTTTAATCTCCAAATGCTTGTTAGAACTAGCAGAAGTCAACCATAAGAGGTTGTTAGCATTTTATCATCATATCATACCCCTGTATACTGTCTACCAGCATAAGATTGTAACATAAGGCAGTTACTGAAACACTTACATTAAAATAGCTGTATATGTACTATATAGGTATATAATTTTTAAACGGCTGGATGAAAAAAAATGTAATATAATGTAACATATGATCTTATTATCGGATTCTCATTGCTTTAACTTGTCTACGTAAAACGAAAATGTTCAGACCATTAAGCCGATTTTGTTCAGCGTTGCCAATTTGAGCTCCGATTCTGAGAATCGTACATTTATCAGAGGATAATATAAGAGGATGTTGAGACCGCCCAGGCGTCTGGTAGGCGGAATATGACTGCTTTTGTCTAGCCGTCTGGACTTACTATACCGCGAGATTGCTCTCGTTTAGACACTTGTTTATTTGGTCATAAAATATACAATAGGTACGAGTAATTACAATCGAACTGATCTTTGGAGACACATAGACATTTGATGGTAACCTAAATTTAGATAGAAACCCATACAGTTTCGGGCTATAGAGAAGATACAATTTTGTCTCAAATTATTGTTTAATAATGGCAGTCGTTATAGCATGGTGGTAGGGTATTTTGCGAATCCCCGCCTGGCTAGCTACCACCCTCAAGTAGAAAATCTGTCGCCAAGCAGTTAACGGTGTGTTCCGGCAGCTGTCCTTGAGAGCCAGTACTTCTAGGTTAGCCTGAACAACATCTTCGACCACATCATCACTTAATATCATCAGGTGATATAGTAGTCAAAGGCTAACCTATCCAGCATAAAAAAAGAAATAAAAAAAATATCTATCACCAAGCACTTAACGGTGTGTTCCGGTAAAAAAGTTACGTTTACATACTTACGTATTTTATATATACCAGTACCTATGGTATAGGTAGGTCAATTTAAACAAGTCATGATTTTCTCTCATTTCGTTTTTTATTACGTATTGTTAGATGAGATCAAATTATTGTTGGTAATGTTACCATAACGTAACATATAATTTTCTCGTATGGACGAGATATTTGAATATTTTTGTAATAAAGCGTTACACCGAAATTATATATCTTGCCATATACTTAGATCATCGAAATGAGAAAGCAGAATATTAACAAAAATATATTGACTGCCTCGGGTGAGTAGCTATATTTTTTACATAGAAGAAAATATTTTGACTGTATTTTTACTTACACTGCACAGGCGTTTTCATTATCACGAACTTTTCTGGTTTGTAAATTGACCCCGGTAGTTAAAGAGTTTAGTAAAATAGACGATTTATCAAATTTGCGGGTGATTTTAAGATTTATAGATGAATCACGGAAACAAAACTATTATACGGGCATATTAAAATCTTATTGGTTTATATTTTATTTTGTAGACCAGTAAAGCTGCGCAAATAGATCTTTACCAAGGGAGCCATGCCACTGGCCAAGTCAACTAGTAGAGAATAAATAAGGGTGTTTGCTAGTCACAAACATGGCCTTGACTTTGTTTGTAAGCTTCTGAGAATTCATTGGCATAAAACATTCAAACTGATCGAGCTACAGCCGTAGTATATCTTTTAAATTAATTACGGAGATACCAACGAGTATATGTTAACATACTTTATAATATATTCCATTCCGGCTGATAACCTTGTATTCGTCAGCAAGGCTTCAAAACAATAAATAAAAGTAGTCTAAAAATGTGAATCTAACGATCTCGCATTTTTTATTTCTTTCGATAAAATAATATTAAAATATATATTTGTACCTACTCTGACCGTACATCTGACCGACATACCCGTGGGGTGCCAGGCTGGAATGTCACCCTACCCATCTCTACCCGTGGGTGTCGTAAGAGGCGACTAAGGGTAACGCACCAGAAGGTGGGCAGCTGCACTTTCTGAGGAACTGATATCTACATTGAGATCCCCATGCTGCCTGCCAAGCGTGGGGATTCTGGCAAATGGTGGGGCTGTGTTAAGCAATGAACTGCTATATACGGCTGATATAGTAGTACCTACTCTAATCAATGAGATCTATGCCAGGATACAAAATACGCTCCCCACATATGTCAGGATACAAAATAGTTGAATGTTTAGGCTACCTCCTCATATTTCATTATTTTTAATGGGGGGCTCCAATAAGCCCCCCATAATATAATTTCATCCAATTTTTATACCTCAATACGTTACGTAAATACGTTTGTGACTTATTTCGTGTACGAGCTATAGACCGGTGTCATGCGGACAGGCGGATTTACGGATGGACAGACATACATACAGTGGGACTCATTAATAGGGTTTCGTATTTTCGGATTTCGTATGTTCTATGTTTACGGAATGCCACGTTAAAATACACTTTTCTTGTATTGCTACTGTACTAAACTAAAGAGGACCCCTTTTCTAGTACAAACCCCAAAAAACAGATATACCAACAATGCCTACTTGGTTATTTCTAATACTAGTATACTAGTAGGAAAGTAGAGGTATTCTCTATAGTACGAGTAGTACCATGTAGGTTATACCTACATACATGGTTCATAACAGCTAAATCTTGTGACCACGGGTGTTCCACAGCTAAGCTTTCGATATTCGAGTTCTATTCAGAAAATAATAGAGGTACAGCCGGGAATATGTTCTTGAGGGCCTTTATTTTCTTTATGCCGAATCCCTCGGCTGACCCTTCGATATTAACGGTTATCAATAAGTCTCATTTTAATATTTATTTAGGAAACTGAAACGAAAGAGACAACATATATTTTATGTTAGTTGTTTTTAGTTTTCGATACGAAAGCGAAGATATAATTCATGACAGTTGTTTTAGGTTTCCAGAAATAATAGCGAATAGGGTAAGGCTGGAATTTGTTAAAGTTTCTACATTTATTGTTTCGGAAGCTTTGAAAATTTTTTGTTGACGCCACGTCTATTTTATCGTTTGCCTACTTACGGTTATTAGTAAATAAGGGACTGATCCAAAATCGTACAATTTAGATTACCTATATATAAGTACGTAAATATTGATCAGGTATGTAAGTTAAGTACTACCTACTTCTTAACTTACAATAGTAGTGGTTGGAGTGGGGTATAAATAGAGGGTAGTTTATTATCACAGTGCGGTTGTGTCGTGCGGTTTGGGCTATCCATCATTTTGGTAACCATTAACACGTAGGGCGCCGGTAGAGGGCGCGGCGGTCACGCCACGCGTGCCTTCGACGCTCTCAAAAGAAACTCGTTAGAAGTATACACAAAATAAGGAAAGTAAAAGAAACTGAAAAGTTAGGAAACAACTTGCTGAACTTGGAAAATATAATTAACTTAGAGATGAAAATCTGTAGCATTTGGGGTTGGTTAGCTACTCATCTGTTTGTTCATCTCTTTTTATTGAACTTTGTCCTTGAGATATTATTGCATAATTTATAATCGTATCCGGGGCGTTTTTCTTCCTTAATTATTCGGGCCTTTGCGTTGTTTTTCACGGGTTAATTAGATACTCATTGGTATCGTAGGGTAGGGGTAGGTATGGTATGTATTCGTATATACTCAAAACAAGATACTTTTTTCAGGAATTCGGTATGACATCTATTACGTTCTCATGTTGACCGCATATTAGAGTGAACCGTCTTATTCACCAGGGTAAGAATATAGCAGAATTGTTTTATTTAGGTACGGCAAAACAAGCAGGTTATAAAGAATGAAATTTGTGTTACTTAGCTGTTTCCCTCTGCAGACTGTCAGAATGTTCATTGCTTATTCGTTCAGATCTGTACATTCTTCAAATGCACATTATTTATGTACACAAAGCAATTTCTGCGCTACGCGGATGAAACTCAACTAGGCTCGTGATGTACGGGGCGCTAGCTTCAAAATATACGGTAAGGTAATTTTATTTATCTCGCGTCCCTTGCCCTGGCGATTGATGGCGGTCTCTGGTCCCGCTTTGTGCTTTTGCTAAGAGATAGGGTTGTCATTGAAACCATTCCATGACAAGCGAAAATAGATATAATAACTTTCATAACATAGGTTAGATACATGTGTATATGAAGTAAGTAAAGTAAGTGTAATTTCAGAAGCAGTGATGGCTCAGTAGGATTGGCTATGGACTGCCGTGCAGCAGGTCCATGGTTCGAATCCCGCCGCGGTCTTGAGCTTCACCGCATGGTGGAAGGGCATTTTGCGAATTCTCGCCTGACTAGCGACCACCCTTAAGTAGAAAATCTGTGGCCAAGCACCTAACAGTGTGTTTGGGCAGTAGTCCTTGAGAGCCAGTAAAATTACAGGCACATAAGACGGACACAGTGCAAAATTGTCGTTGACAAAATGTATCTGTTATAGGCAGAGGTTAGTCCTTACACTATATCAGGTGGGTCTCGAGCTTGTTCAGTCACAATAACATAAACAAAAAAAGCAGGCACTTATTATTAAGCATATGTACTTGTTAGGCAACTTGTCGGACTGGTTTCAGAATATGTAGTATTAAAAAGTAGAAATTTAGCGTTCCACACTGCATACAAAAAATACTGAATTTTTGACATAAATATTTTACCATTTTAAAGGAATTTAAATAAAAAGCTAGTTTGATTTAGCTTTCTAATGCCAATGTTGCAATTTACCAACGGCATATAGAAGATAGGTATAACAAGCTAAGTATTTTCGTGCAGTGAAGGTAACAACCCTAGTATAGGGCTGCGTGCGTTAAGAATGCTTCAGTATAAATATTTGATACGGGTGCCCCGACCTTAGACGGAACATTGTGAATCGATAGTACGCGCCACCGCCACATGACACCACATGGCCCACATACACATATGAAAATAAAGGAGACGTGAAACGTTTATTTCCATTGAAAATATCAGCGATACGAAGAATATAGAGCTCCTTTATAACTCTGTGTTATTTGTAGTAATAACAGCTGTTTCTTAAATATTCCAAATAAATAACATTGTGTTTGTAAATAGTAGTTTTCCACGGTAGCAAAGAATAATTTTAAGATTAGAGTGTTTCTTTGAATCCAGAGCGGAAAGAAGGATTCTAGAGTAGAATCACGAGCGTAGCGAGGTATTCTACAGCATAATTCTGAGTGCAGCGAGCGATTCAAAGTTACTCGAGTTTAAATAGTTGTTGCCCCCCGAGTTGGACACTATACTTTTTATAAACTACAACCATTCAACCAGCTAACTATAACGGTGTAAGATATATAGCTCTTTAAATCCCTCTATGACAGATGGACTGAATACAGTAATAGTAATAGGGCCCGTTTTTATTAACGAAATTAAACTTTGTTACAGAAACTTGACGAATAGCAAATGTACAAACCGTACGAGTTTATTGTAAATCTTTTCAAAAAAGGACTCAAAGAAAATTACCTATATTTTGTGATGATTTCGCCAAATTTTCCAACTTATCATAGGAAGTCAAGTTTACGGTAGTTACTTATTTTCTCAAAGAGGATACTCTATGAGAAAATAAGTAAGTGCAAGTTACGAATAAGAATAGTACGTATATTTATTTAGATATTATAGAAAAAATAGAATATATATTCATATTAATTTATTCGTTCATAAGTTTCAGGTAAAATGTAGAAATTAATAATAATAATAAGAATGTAGTTCCTGAATCTATTCATTATCTTAATGTAGTTCCGTTAAAACTTGTCTTTACAGACGTATGAATACAATTTCAAATTAATTAATGTCAAATTAAAATGTCTAGAAAATTCAATACAAATGATATACCAATAAATGTTAATAAAATCTAAAATTATATATAAACACATGTCATTTGAAAGCTACTTATTTTAATCTTTATAATTTATAATCCAAAAATTCATTTAAAAACATTTTTCAGCAAGCCACCGCGTCAATTGTGTTCTGAATCGATTAAATTTCAGGTCTTTCAAGTGATTAGGAATTTTATTGTAAATTTTGATACACATTCTGTAGCTATAAATAGTTAGATGCTAATGTTTATATTTGAACCATTATAGAAGTGCATCGTAACAATTTTACCGCTACCATCCGTTACAGTTGTCAATTTATTTACAGCTTGAGAATTAGAAAGTCTCAGAAAACGTCGTCACAGGTTATAGTTTTTGAGTAACTAAATTATTTTTAGGTTGTAAAAACAATAAAATATAAAAAATATTTAATTAAAAAAAAACAGCCCGTTACTTGTTTATACTATGTTTGTGATTGATTGATCTCTTTGGTTTAGAACTTATACTAAAAATATCCACATTCTAAATTCAAATAATTTTTAGTCCTTCAGGGATTAAAAAGCTATTTTAGCCCCTGTTTACGAAGAATAAACTAGCTCTTTTCGAATAGATGTGATAAAACTAAATACTTAAATTTAATACTTTTAGCGTGCTACAAGCAGTGCAGCTTTAAAATAAGTTGCTTCAATTCTATCTAAAATGAAAGATCTGCATATAGAATTTATACACACACATAAAAAGTTTAACAAAATTCAAATATTGCTTTACACCCTGACCTTGATGACTCATTTTTGTTGAGTAGTGTATACTTCCAAACTCGTCCAAACGAAGGGATATCAGAAGATGGGTAGCAGTGCCTTCTGAAGAACTGCAAACTTACATTTCGATCCCCAAGACGTCTGCTAACTGTGGGGATTATGGAACACTCACCTCCCCCCCTCCATTTTAGACTTTATGGCTGTTGATAATATTTCGACTTCGGTGCAGTAGTTTTACAGTTACATTCAATTAACTTAATAAAGTATTTTCCAATATGCTATCGATGACCTCATAATGCAATTATTGCTGATGGCGAACATTATTGTAGGCCAATGGCAAAATCGATTCTGTAGGCTAGCTAATAGGTATTAAGTAACTTACTGAAAAAAACGGAAGTCATTTCTATCTCTGATGGTAAGTAATGATGTGGTTGAAGATGTTGTACAGGCTAACCTAGAAGTACTGACTCTCAAGGACAACTGCCGGAACACACCGTTAGGTGCTTGGCGCTGGTTTTCTACTTGAGGGTGGTAGCTAGCCAGGCGTGCATTCCTAAAATGCCCTACCACCATGCTGTAACGACCGCCATCCTAAGACAACAACTAGGACCGACGGCTTAACGTGCCCTCCGAAGCACGGAAGCGCTCATTAGTAATGTCACTAGCGGTCACCCATCCAACTCATAACCGCGGGAGACGTTGCTTAACTTTGCTGATCGGTTAAGAACAGCTAAGTAGACTTCGCTACGAGCGCTTCGAAAATTCTTTGCCATTATGACCTTTACCTCGATGACTTGTCAATTACTAATATTGCCGATGTCAAAATTCATCACTGAAAAGAGTGTAACAAAACAACCAATTTTCCAAAAAAATATATAAAATATCTTATGAAAGTCGGGGCCACGAAAGTTTGAGCTCTGAATGTTTGTTACTCTATACCCATTTTAACAATTTCATGTTTTTCACTGTTATGAGTCAGTTCTGTTACTTATGTAATTAAATTTACACAAGATTAGTTGCTCGGTCGCTTAGAAGCTTTAAACACTAGTAACTAATAATACAAACAATAATCTAATGCAAAGTATCTGTGCAGATAATAATAAAAATTATTAAATACCTACGAGTAAAAGTAACGATAAGCTATGTCGTAATATGTAAAAAAAAAATTACAGACTTTAAATAAAGCATGTTTGTTATTTCAGAACTTTCGACTGGGTGAACCGATTGTGATGATTATTTTATTTGAAAGCTGGTGCTTCCCTTGTGGTTCCATTTAAATTCCATCAAAATCGGTCACACCGTTTTTGGGTTACACTCCAATAACTGAAAAGTGTTTACCTATTTTCATGATATAGTCATTCACAGTGAATGACAAACGTTCCTGTGAGTAGCAGCCGTCACTAAAAAAGGAAAAAAAAATTTCACCTCAAACTGGAACCGACTTCAACACTCGAAAGTGTGAAATAACTTGTCGAAGTCGGTGCGCACAATATTGTGATAATAGGTACTTTTCAACTATCTTGGTACCGACTTCAACCAGTTATAATTAGGTTACCGAATAAGCCCGAGGCACCCGCCCTCTAACTATAACAGTTGAATTTCGGCACAAGTGACGAACTGCATTTCACCTATTACCCTGAGACATAACGTTGCTACTGTAATTGCATTCATATTATTTGGTTAACTACACAGGAGTGCGTATACTGAACAATCAAATTTCCATCTTTTTCACACGTAATAGGTTAGAAATTACCTAGTCAAAAGCTCAACCATCAGCATAGATTAAAATATACTGTATCATTACACGATACACATACGATAGGAACATTACAAACAAAATTACAAATATACTTTGTAATTTTGTAATGTAATCCGCATAGCAGGCGTTATTGCAATCATAACAATATAAAAAATATACTGTATCAGCCGGATTTTCCGCTGCTGAACACAGCCGTTCCCCCATTTAGGGAGATTTGCCATAATCCACGCTTGGCAGGCGTTTTGGGGATCGCAGTTTAAGATATCAATCCCTCAGAAGGCGCTGCTGCCCACCTTCCGGTATTTTACCTTTAGTCGCCTCATACGACACCCACAGGTAGAAGTGGGGGGTTAACATTCTAACCCGGCACTCCGGCAGTCAATTTAAAAATAAGCTTCTCGCCTCTGTTTATATATAAAAAATGGTCAGTATGACTGCTAATCTATATTCAATTAGTAACCATCCCGCCATAGAATATATATTTATTGATAAGGTCGGCGATACATATTAATTTTAACCGACTTTAAAAATTTGGTTATAGGTTCGGCACGTAGGTATCTATTTATTGGAACTACAACATATGGTAATCATATAGAGTTTCCAAATAAAATATACAAAGTCTTATATCTATGTTTGTATGTATGTTTGCCACGGATTTCCCGGAACTATTAATTGGATTGAACCATTTTTTATAAACTTATAATTACTTCAGCTTAGGGAACAGAGCAAGTTTCATCCATTCGGTTTAGTATTATTCAAGATAAGGACTAATAATTGTAAGTTAGACGGTCCAACATATTCATAAGAGCTTCAGGTGTGATATTATAAGGAAAACCTCTTAATTAACTTCTTATTACTAAAAATATTGCAGTTATCACTTAAAACTAAAAATTATGAAAAATAAAAAAACAAACTAAATCGGCTTTAAACAAATTATCAAATAACATTTTATATACATGAAATTAACCAAAATAAACTAAAAACATGATATCTAAAAAGAAATGCGACGAAGCACATAGAATTATAAAATTAAATTATTTACTCGTATTATTTCAACCACGTCATATAAATGTAATAAAGAGTATTGATATCTCCAAAATACGATTGAGTGTTGTTTTTCTTTTATAAAGATTTTATATAGAAATTGTATATTCTGGCTGCATAATTATTATAATTTTTATTGCTCTTTTATTTAATTTATAGTTAGTGGCACTGCGGTTAATGCCCCGTGTATTTCTTGTCAAGAAGCGCTAGTACGGTTGTGTAATTACGTTACTACGGGCTACGTCGCTACGCTGCTACGTATTTGTGCTACGGAAAACGTAACGCAGAGAATAACGTTGGCTGTGTGATCGATAAAAGAAATTTTCATTACCTTACTGGACGTCCGCTACAGCCTTCGTGGAACTTGTGGCTCGTAAAGTGTACGAACTGCCATGTTGCTTGTTTTTATGTCAAATAACAGAATAACAAATATTTATGTAACTGAATTATTACTGCGTCGTAACTAAATTTCGTAATACAATTCTTCAATTTGCAACTACGTAAGTATCTGTTCTTTATCATTTATAAACGACTTCCAAAAAACGGAAGAGGTTCTATGTTCAACTGTATGTTTTTTTATGTATGTTCACCGATTTCTTCCGCATTAGTGAACCGAATCAAAAAAAATATTTGTTTATTGGAAACGGTACACCTGTGGTTCCGTATAAATTTCATCAAAATCCGTTAAGTAGTTAATTAAGTAGACAATAGCACTTGTTACTGTCGAGAACTATTTTAGGCAAGTAAAAGGCTGCTTACAAGATCATTCATCTTGTAAGCAGCCTTTTAGTATGAAATAGCTTGTGGAAGTCGAACCATGCCAATGCAAGGTTGATGTTTAAATCAGTATGGTACCGACTTTCACAAATTATTTAATACTTTTCAGTGTTGGAAGTCACTTCCATTTTTTCCATATTTTCTTATACGTCATACAATATGTGATGAGGTCAATCATCAGTTGTTTCACCTTTGTTTATACCCCAATCGTCAATAAGTGTATTGGATGAAGATGAAGAGTATCAATGGACAAATAATTCTACGGTACATTACTGCAGCGGTTGTTAAATTAGAATTTGTTGAATATGATAAGATATAGTTAAAGTTACATCTCAGAATAAGATATAGTTAAAGTTACATCTCAGACACATGATATACACGTTTTTTTAAGTACGCATTTGAAGTTGTGAACATACTGAGTAATTTTATCTTTATTGGCATTTAATTTTTTTTATTCCATTCAAAGATCTAACGATAGTACATGATACCATAATAAATTGGCATATCTATCAGCTTAGCATACAAATCAAGCATCTACCGCAATAATTCACGTCACCATAAATAAAAATCTCATCATACTCAGCGATAGGTGAAAGATTTTAAAAAAAGTCATAACTCAGTAAATACGGTAAATCGCGGAACATACATGAGGGTGATTCAGATAGCCCTCTAGGCCCTCTACCTCCCAGCTTCAGTATATCACTACTTCTTAGGACACCCAGTATAATTACAAAAATATAGGGAATCCCTCACATGACTCTAATTTTTCCTCTCGTTTATTTGTAATTTTGGTATGTAATATGCAGAGCATCGGTTATTGCAAAAATAAAAATATTTAAATTGTAGGATTGCGTCATCATTAACAAATTTAAAGCTAATTTCAAAATTAGTCTTGTTTGTAGTATAACGTAAGTTGAACTATAGGTGTCGCTCCATCCCCATACAATGGTTAAATAACGAAAAAAAAAATTGAGTTTCGCGTTATTGCAAATATAAATATAAAGCATAATATATAACTTATTTAAACTTGGGGATTTCAAGCGCCCTAAGCACAGCTTGCTTTGTTGTTCTTAACTGATCAACTAAGATAAGCAACTTCCGCTGCGGTCACGACTTGGATGGGTGACCGCTAGTGGCATTACTACTGAGCACTTCCGTGGTTCTACCTTAAGTAGTCGGTCCCGGTTATTATCTTAGACCCAAGTTAACTACATTTTTAATTATAAACAATCGTATAATACGTAGTGTTATAAAAATATTTTGTGGTTCTCCACACATTAACCATTTATTAATGGCTCAAATATATTGTTTATTTTAAATGAAGTAATAAATCTTGTTTGATCACCAGTTTTTATGTATTGGCAGAGCATGTATTACATGAAGGATCCCACTGTAAAGTTGAACCCATTTTGATTTCCAGGAAGACTATCGCATTGTCAATAGAGAGTCAACTAGGCCAAGCTCGTATTTGGTTCAACATAAGTAAATTTGGTAATGAAATCTTAAAACATTTATTTTAGTCTTTTTTTTTCATTTAAGAGAAGATTATCAGCGGTGAACCATTTAGATATGAAAATAAATATAGTCGAATTAGTTGCTTGATTTGTCTTTTGTGTTGTAAGCGAAACAAATTTCAATATGTTTTTGTGTTGTAGTTTGTGCTGTTAGAGAAGCCATAATGTACCTTCCCCACATTAGTGGGATAACGCTAGGAAGTGTATGTTCATATTAAACCGTCGCCGTCGTAAATGAACGGATTAATACTAAGAGTGTACGTACTAAATGCAAGGAAATACATTTATATATCAATTAATATATTTTTTGATACTATTCTATAGCCTATACTCGTCAGGGACAATGTAGAATTCCAATCGTGCATTTTTCAGATCGGTCGGTAGTTTTTATGTTTATTCGTTACGTACAAAATAGTTTTTTTTCCTCTTTATAATATTGGTATAGTTATAGATATACTGTATAATATACCATCGGTGTGAGAGTCCAACTCGCTCTTGGCTAATTATTAACTTTTAATCAAACAATTTTAGTATGATTCTTACGATTCAAACAAAAGTCAAATAAAACGTTATCTTTTCATGTAAAATATAAGCTATTAGTACGAAAACTTATAACAGGTATATTTAATTATACACGAAAGTATATAGGTAGTATACGAGTGAATTTTTTTAAATTATGTAAATGATACCTATATTTTAACTATCCATTACAAACATGAAAAAACATATTATCAGTATTGTTATAGATATACCTCCGTGCATATATATATTTATAAATATCCCTTTGTATAGGGTTGTCTGGAAGAGATCGCTCTCAGCGATAAGACCGCCCATTGTCACACCTACTCTTACTTATTGTTTTAAGTTACAAATTTTAATGTGTCAATAAAGTGTTATCTATCTATATACCATAAATCATGAAGCTGTTACTTTTTATATACACTTAGATTCTTAAAATATTTGACGCAGGTATAAACTTAATGATAAAAAAAAACGTAATGATACTGAAGAAAAAAGAATGACGTTTTTGCCTGTCTATACTGCAACAAAAGTTTCTCTTCAAACTGATGAGAGTATATAGGTCAATTATCGGTATAAATTATATATGTGCATGAAGTATTTGTTATCCAAACGTGCTTTACTTAAGGTCAGAAGGTTAGGGCAGAAATATGCGCTTTTGAGCCACTTCTAAAACAGTCGTGTTTACGCTCCGTGAAAGGTCACTTGTAAATAAGTTTCTGAGTTGATTGATATCAAAGGGGCGGTGGGACTGAGCCAAGAGTATTCAGTTAACTGGGGAGCTATTCTACGAGTAGCGTTATTGATATATTTTTTCCTTTATATTTGTATTTCTCTTCCCTTTAATAGAGGTTAAAATTTATTAATACTAAATAGGTACTAATAATTACACAGAAAAAAACATTGTCATCTTTATGCGATATATTTATAAGTATCTGCTCTTAGCTTTGCTCACGCAATAACAACAAAGATATTAATGATAAAGCATGAACTACAAAAAATCTATGCACATGGGTTGCAAAATTTATTCGGCCGTCTCGGAGGTAGACAAAGACACAATTTTTACAATATATTTGCATGTAGTTTACGCGAGAAATATAGCTACCTAGCTATATTTCTCGCATATATTTCTCTACCTACCTAGGTAGGTACTCTAGGAAGCTTGCATATCGTAAGTATGATTTTAGTATATGTAAAAGTATATGAATATAAATATATTTTCATCCTGCTCTCTATTACTTAAATTATCATTATTATCCATATTAGTACCACTTACTACGTAACGACTAAACTTGAAGTGCTCGTAGTGTAACTTGCCTAGATGTTCTCTACTAGGTTATGTTACGTCTTCTGCGGTCTGGGATAAGCAACTGTTAGTAGCATTTGCTTTTGAGGTTTTCTTTATTCATGTGCTACAGAGCTCTTCCGTGATTCCAGAGGGCATCTTAAGACGTCGGTCGTGGTTAAGACTGGGTATTCTAAGACATACTGTTGAGATAGCGTAGTGGTAGGGCATTTAGCAAATGCCCGTCTTGCTAGCTACCACCCTCAAGAGGAAATCTGTGGCCAAGTATCAAACTGTACGTTCAAAGCTGGTCTTGAGATTAATTAAGTCTAAGTTAAGCATGATAATATTTACCATCAGACGAGATTGTAGTCAAAGGCTTACCTAACCTATCAGCTATAAAATGTATATACAAACTTCTTTCTTCTATTTTTACAAATTATTGGAATTTTTTTTTGTGTTCCTGGCCGGAATCGAATCCGCTTCCTACGATTTATAGCCGGATGCCTGTTCCATTCGCCCTATTCTTAGACCTATCTCTTTCTTCTACTTAATTTATTATATAATTACATATTTCTATTTTAAAAGTGAAGGTATCTATACGTTAGGGGTGTCTGTTAACACTTCGTAACGGCTTAACTGATTTTATTGAATTTTTCATTTATCACATAAAAATTAACTTCAGCATTATCTTAATCATTATTAGAGTCAACTTAATCAAATTGAAAACGAGTCTATTTTACAAATTATATCGGTTAAGCTGGAATTGCCCTCCGGGGAAAATTTCAATTTCTCTTTCCGAACGAGCAGCTGTCGCGTCTACTTGTTTATTTATGTCAGCAATTTTCAAACAACTAACTTTCTGCTAGCGGTTTTGCCCTTATTTTCCAAGGTCTTGTTAGAATTTGTAGTTATCCATCTTATGTAGAATGAATTACATAAATAAGTTGTTTCCAGTTCATAAGTGTATAATATAAACACACAAAATGACAAACACCCATGTATATAATATAATCACTTCAGATTAAATATACTTGAGCTATTTATTGGTTTTTGTAAAATATAGGTGTGCTAAGAAAAGATTTGTGGAAATTCAATCCCTAAAGGGATGAAAAAGCAGTTCACAGTTTTTATGAAAAGTCTTACTGGATTGTCACATTATATCAAATTTTAACACATAAAATGTAAAAAAAGTCTTTTTATGGTAATCTATTGAATTTTTAAATTATTGTTGCATACGAAAATAAGTATTAACTTTAAATAAAATTGACATTTAACCTGTAAATATTTAATTATAGTTTCAAAAATGTTACGTAACATATTTTGAATAATAAAGTATCATGGGTGCTATTTCCGAACAAGCCTTAATGTAAATAAAAGAGCGGGAACAATATGTCATGGCTGCCGTAAAGTGTTGAAATATGAGTGATACTAGCGACGAGAACAGTATTTTAACACCGGAAGAGTTAAAACAACAAGTCATTAATGCAGAATTAAGTTTCCTACCTGAAAAGTCTCGCGAGAAATACCTGAAAGCATAACATGTCTCCAATGAATGGAGACTTACAAAGGGCGCAAGCAGTTTTTCGGAGACGGTGTTGCTATCTTAATTTTTAGATTTATCACAGACGAAGCGATCATCTACAACGTGGAGTATTTAATCAATGTTGAAAGCTACTTTAAAAACAAAACATAACGTGCATATTGAAACATACGCAAAACTCGTATCTTTTTTTAAAAGAATGTCAGTTGTGCATAAGACTAAAAAGTCCATATATTATTGCTGGGGTAAGATCTACAAATACAAATACAAATACAAATACAAATAGTTTTTATTGACTCAAGTTACATAGGTACAGAGTTAATATGAATCCATAGGTTCCCGAACTAGCGTCTACAATATTAACAATGTCAATTTTAGAAAACAATGTGATCATACTTCATACTTGTACTTCAAATAAAGCTAATCATAAATACTACAATACTTTAAGGTTAATCTATGTATCTCTTTCCATACAAACGTAGTTTCGTCATATTTTGAAGCAATGATGGCCGAGCGGTAATAGCTATGGACTGCCGTGCCGCAGTACCCTGGTTCGATCCCCACCACCGGCTTGAGCTTCATCGCATGGTGCAAGCGCTTAACGGTGTGTTCCGTTAGCAGTCCTTGAGAGCCAGTGAAATTACAGGCACATGAGACTTAACTACTATGTCTCAAAGTGACGGGCGCAGTGCAATTCGTGACTTGTGATGAAAGGCATCTGTTATAGGCAGAGGTTAGTCCGCTTAACATCAGGTGGGTCTCGAGCTTGTTCCGTCACAATAACATTAAAAAAAAGTGATCAAACTCGTTGAAATTTTACATGCATATCCTTGATCTATGCTTGTGCTTTGCCAGTTTTTCTTTTAGTTATTAATTTTTTTCTGTAAATGGAAAAAATACTTAAAAACCATTAGACCAAGTAATTTTGAAAAAAATTAACAACGATAACTGACAATTCCGAAGCATTGATTCCAGACACAAGGATATAAAACATGCAAAGTTTCATTGAGTTTGAGCACTTCGTATGTTAAATATGACCAAACTAAGTTGGTATGGAAAGCGCTATGAAGATTATCTTAAGAAAATATCTCACTTTACGTAGTTCTAGTGCCAGATGAAAGATAAACCTGTAGGTACACATTTAACACCACGCTACGGAAAATTACCAGTGGGTACGAAATCAAACCAACGACTGATAAAATAAACTTTATAACAGTGTACGAGATGGTTACAGCAATCGCACGGTTCGAAATGCAACTAAAATAAAAAATATTCTCATGGAGGTAGGATGCCATTGTTCTATTTCAAAATCATCCTAATCTGTATATGTATGTGGTTTTATAGAAAATATCGTTAAGAATTTTACACCACAAGAAAATCACGTCATATTCTATATCATAACAGAACTTTATTTCACAAAGAAAATTTTAACCTCGAGGTGTATCGATACTGTACACACACAAACAAAGTATGTGTATATGTTGAAAATGTAGTTCAAAGTGCCATTTCATAAGTTTTTTTCCAAAGATCGTAACGGTAAGGAAACTGTTTTTAAAGTGGATTGCTATTCTTAAAGCCGTTTGCATAAAAAAAAACATTTAATAATCAACAACAACACTACTACGTGAACACAAGAAAAGTGTGTATGCTCCTAATTTTTGACACGCTTAATAACAATTTTCCACAGTGTTGCGAGCTCGAGTGGCCATTTCGTCCAGAATTTATCCTAAACAAAGACCGTTACAGCTCACAAATTAACAATTATAAAGCAGAATTGCTTTATTTAGGCATCCTAACGAGATTATTAGAGATACAAAGGAAGCTTTGTATTTTGTCAGACAAGGTAAAATTGCGGCTTTTTTGCCTTAAATTTTAATAAAGAAAATAATAATTTAGGTTCTTAATTAGAGAGGCTAATACCTAATTTATTATACACATAATTATGATAAATGAAAGTTCAACAAAGTAACAAGCTCTAGATAATACCTGTGATAATACTAAAATACTGTATCCACCGGATAGTCCACTGCTGAACACAGAGTCCCCCAATATGGGAGGGTTTGCCATAATACCCACGCTTGGCAGATGGCTTGGGGATCGCAGCGTGAGATATCAGTTCCTCAGAAAGTGCTTCTGCCCACCTTCTGGTGTGTTATCCTTAGTCGCCTCTTACGACGCCCACGGATAGAGATGGGGAGGTGACATTCTAGCCCGGAACCCCACGGGCAATACTGAAATAATATTTCAAATTCTGTTTGCAAAATTATTTCGTATTTAGATACCTGCACATATATATAGCTATGGTTTATAGGTTAGGTATAATGTTTCAGTAAACTTAAAAAAGACATATAATGTAATTCAATTCGTAGGCATAATAATTATATAAATACTGCGTATCAGATATATACGTACATTTTATGTTCTTTGTTATCAGAAGAACTTTTATCTAATTCACTTGTTAGACGACGCGACGTATTGTAAAAGGAGACTAAGGGAAAAAATGCGCCACATGAGCTCATCTCACTACTGCTGTCAACGTGGCTAGGGTGTTGATGCACATCGGCTTTTTTTAATGTTATTGTGATGGTACTAGCTCTCGAGCTAGTACCCACCTGTTGTTAAGTGGACTAACCTCCGGCTATAACAGATGCATTTCCTCTAGTCAGGAATTGTACTGCGCCCGTCACTTTGAGACATAGTTGTTAAGTCTCATGTGCCTGTAATTTTACTTGGCGACAGATTTTCTACTTGAGGGTGGTATAGCTAGCCAGGCGGGCAATCACAAAATGCCCTTCCACCATGCGGTGAAGCTCATCCGGCGGTGGGGATCGAACCAGGGACCTACGGCACAACAGTCCATAGCTATTACCGCTCGGCCATCGTTGCTTCGATATTACCCGAAAGGTAGCTAAGATGATACACACAAGAGCATATATAAGAAGATAGATAGATTTGCATCGGGTATGTCGGCCGGCCACAAAACCGATTCCAAATGTTTTTACCAGCGCGAATTATGTCTTGTGTGTTTTTATTAAAAAGTAGTCTGGTATTGTTAGAAAAATACATGTTATACCGACCCCATATAAGTGGAATGAGGGCAAGATGATGATGATCATAATAAGTTCGTAAAGTAATTCAACTCAGCTAGCTAGAACAAATTAAATGTCGAGATCAGAAGATCGTTACAGAGAATAAGATCGTGTTTATAACTCAGGGAGAATTTCAAAAGAACCATTTAGATACCGTGCGGTTTAGGGCTGAATTAAATTAAATTCTCTACTTATCTAGGGAGTTTTCACGCTAAAGATATTTAAGCGGCACTTATGAAACAACCTAAAATTGGAACATTTTGAGCGCTGCCACGCTATCATTGTATTCCATGAACTTTTTATAAACTGAGTTACTTAATATATCTTCACTATCTACTAGGAAATCATAGGGGATGAAGGGTTAAAGAACGAGAGGAAAAATTAGAGTTATGATTCATTGTCAAGTTTTTGAAGCAGTGATGGCTCAGTGGCGTTGGCTATGGACTGCCGCGCAGCAGGTCCATGGTTCGAATCCTGCCCACAGCTTGAGCTTCACCGCATGGTGGGAGGGCATTTTGCGAATGCCCGCCTGGCTAGCGACCACCCTCAAGTAGAAAATCTGTCGCCAAGCACCTAACGGTGTGTTCCGGCAGCAGTCCTTGAGAGCCAATGAAATAACAGGCAAAATGAGACTTAACAGGTATGTCTGAAAATGATGGTTGCAGTGCAGTTCGTCACTTGTGATGAAATGCATCTGTTATAGGCAGAGAATACCGCTTAACATCAGGTGGGCCTCGCGCCTGTTCCTTCACAATAACATAAAAAAAATCTAGGGAGTTTTCACGCTAAAGATATTTAAACGGCACTTATGAAACAACCTAAAATTGGAACATTTTGAGCACTGCCACGCTATCATTGTATTCCATGAACTTTTTATAAACTGATTTACTTAATATATCTTCACTATCTACTAGGAAATCATAGGGAATGAAGGGTTACGTACCAAGAAAAAAGAGTTTTGCTATCTTTTTAATATTTTTATCAAGCATTGCAACGCATGCTCTGCGGATTACATTACAAAATTACAAAATTTACGAGTGGAAAAATTATAATCATGTCCGGGATTCGATTTCTATCCTCATGATTAAAGAACGATAGGAAAATTTGAGTTATGATGAGTCATTGTCATGTTAGCGCAGTTGGTTAGAGCATACCGCGGCTAAAAGGGTGGATGACGTTGGTTCTAATCCCGCAAATTACTATAATTTTTCCTCTCGTAAATTTATAATTTGGTAAAGTTTTGCTATCTGTTTGTCTGTCCGTCCGACGTTTTACGCGTTATTGACGGTCATACCTCTTTCCAGTGACATGAAATATAGATAATGTACGTAGAAAGATTAGCCAAAACCTAATATTGAATTAGAGATTCTCAAGTAGAAAATCTATCGCCAAGCACCTTACAGTTTGTACCGGCAGCAGTCCTTGAGAACCAGTAAAATTACAGATACATGAGACTCGACAACAATATGTCTAAGGGTGACGGGCGCAGTGCAGTTCGTCATTTGTGATGAAAACGCATCTTAATGTATTAAGCGGTAACCTATGCCTATAACAGATGCAACCTACCTTATAAGGTAGGCATAGTTCTTGTTCCGTCAAATAAAGAAAAAGTTCAATAAAAAATATTTTCAAACAACGCCCACTTTATATGAAAAGGAAGCGGTATGACAATGTAAACCAGTCAGAAATACAAAGACAGAGATGTGGTACAAGTATACAAAGTATAATATACTCGACTTCTCTATATGTTGTTAATTCTAAGATGAGTAAATGTGTGCAGTTCGCGGTGCCCAATCTTAATTATCTATGTATAAATAAAAACTATGTATTAACTGTATCAACTTCTCAATGTATATAGTAATTAAACAACTTTAAACGGTTTAAATCGCGTATATTTATCATTATGTCAGTCACCCCGTGGAGGTTAGTTTCTCGATGCCCCGTGACCACGATCACTGCAAAGTGTTTGAAACGTCGGGACAAAAATAATGATAAACATACGCGATTTAAACCGTTTAAAGTTGTTTAATTAGTGTCATAATCGCGAAACCAAAGACAACATTCTCAATGTATCTTCAGTTATTGAACTGAAGAAGCAAAAACCTTTTATAGAGCCATGAGAATTGTCTCATGGCTCTATAAAACGTTTTTGCTGAAACGTGACAGTAGAACGATGAATATTTCAATATTATTAGCAATTAATCAAATCAAATCAAATTGTTTATTTGCAAGAATACAAGTTAATAAGATCTTAAAAATATTATTACACACAGTTGTACTCTGTCTGCAAGCAGACGTGCAAATATTTCATTCAGTTACATTGCAATTTAAATTACTCTTATATTTTACATAATAATTTTATTCATACATTTATATTCTTTAAAATCCTTAATACTATAAAAACAATTATTTAGCAGCCATGCAGTCAATTCTTTTTTAAATTTATCACCAGACAGTAATTTTATGCTATCGGGTAAACAGTTTGGTTAAAGTAAGCGTTTCGCTTGTATAAATCTTTTCGGGCAGGAGGTTCAAATAGAAGATTTATAAACTTTGATCTTTTTTGACGGGTATACACTTCACTGCGTTTCAGAAAATAGCCAGGGTTTTGTTTGGCAAAAACACAAATATTTTTAATATACAAACATGGTAGAGGAAGTATGTTGCATTTTTTGAAAAGTGGCTTACAGCTGTCTAGAAACCAAGCCCTATTAATTACTCTCACACAACGTTTTTGCACCATAAACACTCTATCTATATCAACCGAGTTACCCCACATTATCAGGCCATAGCTGAGAAGAGATGATACATGACCATGATATGCCATCAAAGCCGCCTCCATGGACACAGTATTCTTAATTTTTTTTAGGGCAAAAACGAAACGTTCCAGTTTCTTGCACAATGTATCTATGTGTGTTTTCCAGTTTAGATGTTTGTCAAGGGTCAGTCCTAAAAAAATATGGTTGTCAACATTGTCAATGAATTGATTATTATAAGTAATGTCAAGTTGTAAAGGATTAGAATTATAAGATTGAAATTGAATTAGTTTTGCTTTGCTAATATTGATATTCAAATTATTAGTTTTCATCCAATGGATCACGTCAGAGAGGGCTTTATTTACAGTTTCTTCTGCTTGACTTTTGTCCGAACATTTTATAACTACTGTAGTGTCATCTGCGAAAAGAAAACATTTATGGGGAGTAGCGTTAGGCAGGTCATTTATATATATTAGAAACAATAATGGCCCCAATATACTGCCCTGTGGGGCACCAGTATTGTTAACTAACAGCTCAGATTTCACCTTCCTCTTGTACATTTATTATGTTTGTTGATGACAATCTTTGAAACTTCTGTATATTGTTTTCTATTTGATAAATAACTTGCTATCCATTTATTAGCAAGACCTCGTATGCCATAAAAATTTAATTTCTGCAAAAGCAATGAATGATTGACAAAGTCAAAGGCTTTTGTCATATCTAAGAAAATCGACAGTATCGGTTTACCCTCATTTATATTTTCTGTTATGTACCTTACTAAGTTAAAACATGCTAGTGTAGTTGAGCTTCCCTTACGGAAACCAAACTGTTCCTCATGTAAAATATAAAATTTTTCAAAAAAACTATTTAATCTGACAAGCATTGCCTTTTCTAGTACTTTAGATAAGATTGGGACTAAAGTTATAGGGCGATGATTATCAGGATCAGATTTATCACCCTTTTTAAACAAAGGTTTAACAATTGCCATCTTTAATTGCTCTGGAAATACACCTTCTGCAAATGACAGGTTAATAATATGTGCAAGCGGGTGACATATACAAAATGCGCAACTTTTTAGTGATTTGGTTGTTACATCATCAGATCCACTAGTTCTACTGTTATTAAGGCTCATAATAAGGTTGTATATTTCACTGGCATCTACAGGCGTCAAAAAAATTGTGTTATTGTTTTTATCATTATTATTCAATTTTATATATTCATTATTTTTATTATTTGATGTCGATTTTATAAAATATTTATTGAATATATTAGAAATGTCAGTAGAATTTGTATATGTCATATTATTAAATTTTATCAATTATGTATCGTTTAGCGCTAAATTATTGGAAGTGCATGATGATATAGCATTCCATATCGCTTTACCTTTATGTTTACCACTTTTAATGCGCCTAGCATTAACAATACGTTGAGCTTTCATTACAATTCTTCTGAAAGCTTTGTTGTATGTACTATATTTCCTATAATTTTCCATTTTATTCATATTAATTTTACTGTATGTCAGAAATAATTTACGCTTAGTCCTGCTTGATTTTTTTATTCCCTTAGTAATCCAATTTAATTTGACTGGTTTATTGTTCATTTTAACTGCAATTTCAGGGAAGCACAAATTGTAAAACAGGCAAAATATTTCGTAGAAATTTTCAAAAGCTGCCTGTAGTGAGTTAGATCCGTAAACTTCCTCAAATGAAAGAGAAGATATACTGTCTCTAAATTTGCGAATATTATCTGTGCTGTAGTCTCGTCTCTTTTCAAACCATGTGCTAAATGCTCTCTGTTTTTTAGCTTTTATAGTTAGTGTCTGCGCTGTTTCGTGGTCTGAAAGTCCCAATAAATGAACATTTGCTGTTACATTTTTAACATTACTCGCAAACTGGTCTAGACATGAGTTCAATCGAGTGGGACGTTTAATATGGGCTTGAAAATTATAGTTTCTCAGTAAAGTTAACAGATCATTCGCAGCTGCATCGTTCTTTAAAATGTCAATGTTCCAGTCACCACAAATAATGATCTTCTTACGCTTAAATTGGTCAGTCAAATAATTAAGTAAACTATCCAGCTTGTGAAGAAATATACCTACTTGCGACTTTTTATGATCAGGTGTTCTATATATGTTGAATATAACGATGTTCAGGCCTATTATTTCTATCCCGCAACATTCGAAATATAGTTTTACAGCGAGATTTGCTGGAATTGTTAGTAATTTGGGATTAAGTGTTTTCTTGACTAGAATGCACGTACCTCCTCTACACTTTTCACGACAAAATACGGTAGCTAATTAATAGTTGTTCAGCCTTATATTAGACTCTGTTCCCTGTTTCACAAAAATTTCGCTAAAACACAGTATATCTACACATGTACCCTTATCCTGTAACTCCTTTAACGACAACTCTACACTTTCAAGCTTGTTAAAAAGACCAGCAATATTTTGATGCAAGATTGTTATTTCATCTGACTTATTATAATTTGTTTGGCTTATATTATTGATATTGTCTTCAAGAGGAACGAAAAAAGTTATCGTGACTTTGGAAATCTTGAGAAAATCTACAGTTACTCTGTTCCGACTTTGAACTACATTTACATAGATTTATGCTATTCGTTGATGTCGTCGCATTTTCCATTAAATTGACTTCAAAACACAACTAAGACGCTATAATATCTATCCAGGCTTTCTTTAGGCCACTGTTTACAAATAGATCCTTATTTTTTATAAATTTACAATGTTTATAATCTTTTAATAGCATTTTTATTTCATAATTTAATTCATTGACATTGATAAATTGATTTTTATGAACATTAATAAACAGAACTTTACAATTATTTAGGTTTTTTAATGCATTGCTTACGTTCGACAACAATTCGTATGGATCATTATCATTATTTCCAACAGATAAAATAACGATATCACCGTCTGATACTAAATGTGTAAAGTTATTATAACTGTCCAAGATTTCACTCGATGGGGCATTTGGTTTTACAACCCCTTGTATAATATATTTGTGTTTAAATGCAGAGTTGTTAGTCAATTTTGATGCTAATCCCTTTATTTGTTCATCGCCAACTATGAGCACCTTCTTCTGACTGCATCGTTTAAATTTTAATGGTGGCGTATCATAAGTTTTCTCCGTCTCTTTAGATTTAATTTCTTCTAACTCATTATTTGTCTCTTTGTTCCAGCCCACTTCTTCCGGTTTTTTGACTAATAAATGTTTATTATTAAATTTTGGAGTATTTTGCTCTACAGAAAAATCTAACCTTGTCTTTTTAATACTCGTTCTATTTATTCTTTGGGGATGTTTCGAGGGAGAAGATTTACAAATGTCCTTTAACTGATTGACTCGAGTGTCGCATGAGGCAACTTGTTTTTTTAAGCAATTGTTTTCTATTAAAAGATTTGAAATTTCATTATCAGCAATTTCTAACTTTTCTGTAAGAATCGATATTTGCTTTTCCAATTTCACAATTTTTTCTAAATAGTCCGGCTGTAAATTAGGACAGCTTCTGTTTAATTTTGAATTATCTTCTGAAATTAACGACAGGTCTTCAACTTCCTCGTCAAGTAATAAACCTTCAAAAGAGTTCTCCGTCGGTATTTTAGGTTTGTATAGGTTAGGCTACGAATAAATAATGTATAGGGCTGATTTCTGTATTATGTGGCACTAGTGTAGAAGTTTCGCTGATTTTACCAATAAGCTGTTTGTTAATCTTTTTGCGAACACAATCGGCGCACTTCCATGCAGCCTTTTTCTTTGCTTCCATTAACTGAAACTGTCTATATGATCTATTCGAGCACTGAACATGAAAATAGTTAGTACAAAACAAACAATGCAAAAATTGTTTTCCGTTAATAGGTTGTTTGCATTTAAAACAGTTGCGATCCATAACTAAATTTGCAAAATTATAAAAACTGCAAAAAGAAAGTGTACTCCTTAAAATATTATTAAATATTATAACTGTTTATTTTTTTTAATTAAAAACAATAATTTTAAAAATAAATTGTAAACATGCCTTCTTAAGAACATCGTAGACGCCTACATGGAGTTAATGATTTTGACTTTAGTTTTAATAGGATACAGACCCACGAACAAAATTATAAAGTTAAATTTAAATTAATGGATTTTTTTATACCGGCGGTATAAATAAAATACTACGAACTATTTACATCACTACAGCTACTACAAGAAAAGCATTTAATTTTTTCGAATAAGGACTGCAATTCATCGAGGCAAACCTGCCAGCATGCTGGGCACGCTGCCAACTAGTAGTAGGCTGGAGTATTTGGACTGCGTATGAGTCTGCAATGACTTATAGGTGCTCTAAATGCTTTTATTAAACTTGATTTTGATAACTAAAACATGCAAACTGTACGTACACATTGTAATAATAATCTCAAAGAATAAGCATTGCAATTCAACAGGGCAACGCTGCCAGCATGCTGGGCACGCTGCCAACTGGTAGTGGGCTAAAGCATTTGGACTGCCTATGAGTCTGTAATGGCTTATAGAGATCGAAATGCTTTTATTGTAGTAGCTGTAGTGTTGAATATAGTTCGTAGTATTTTGTTAATAAAGGCATAATAATAATAAACATGAAAGCAAGAAAATACATTTTCATTATAATGGCCACTTTTCCTTGGCAAAAGATCATTTTGCACGGCTCTTAAGTTTTTAACGTGCATAGCTGTGTCATAGACGCCTTTTGGGTATACTTTTCCTTAGTGAAAGTAGACGCTTCAGTTCAATAAATAAAATAAAAAATGTTTCCTTCGTCTTTTATTCTACGCTCTGTCGAATTTTGGAAAAGGTAAAGATACAATACGTAATCATGATCAAACGACGCTATCATCTTTTTGAGTGACTCCAAATTAACTGTGGTTCATTCTACTAGCGAATATTCTCTTAAAATAGTTTTTAGTATGGAATACACGTAGCGTTTAGGCTGGCAATAATTTGTTTGTAGCTTTCTTCGTAATGGTATTTTTAGTTAAAATTCTGATGGTTGTTTGGTCGTATTGGGGTCAGCTTATGGGGCAAGCCGGCGTAATTATTCCCTTCCCCTCTGCTCTACGATATAATGGCCTACAGGTTGTTATTTTGAAAGGTAAATTAACGAATAGTACTTTACATATCATCAACAACGATTTAAATGTTAGCATGATATGCTATGCAGTCTATATTAATTAAACAACTTTAAACGGTTTAAATCGTGTACAATATATTTATCATTATATATTTATGAATACAATTTATAAATAATCGACGTTTCAAACACTTAGCAGTGATCGTGGTCACGGGGTAGCTGATTGGTTTTATATGTCACTTGAGTTATTAAGAAATTATTTGTACTCTAGTCCGGCCGCTGAGAGAATGCGTTTGACAGTTCGTTTTGTGAATATTTTTTCCTCAGTTCAAAGTAACATAATAATCTGACTGCATAATATTGTATTAGTCAGACATTAAAGTATCTGAAAATAGGGTATATTTTATATTTCACTCCATTTAAAAGCCATAACTACAATACGGACACGAACTGTCTGTACTACCCAGAACAGAAAATATCTGAATGATATAAATAACAGTTAACATGCAGCGCGTTTCAAGACTTAACTGATGGATAGGCTTAATCGATGACTGTGAAACGCAAAGATAGTGTTTTATTTCTTAAATATGTTCTGGGTAGTATAACCGGAACTTACTCGAACATTCTGAAACAGGTCCTAAGTGTAATAATCGTGAAAATTTAGACAAAATTACACAGTCTGTGTTTCTATACCAATAAAAGCAGCATTAGTAGGGACACTGATACTTACCAATATGAGTCATGATGTTAGTGTAGTAGAGATAAAGAATACTAATACCGACAAAATTACCGAAATAACTAAGCATACTAATAATAGCGTAATGTGAAACAGTTACGAAGCAGTGATGGCTCAGTGGCATTGACTATGGACTGCCGTGCCGCAGGTCCATGGTTCGAATCCCGCGGCAGGCTTGAGCTACACCGCATGGTGGAAGGGCATTTTGTGAATGCCCGCCTGGCTAGCGACCACCCTCAAGTAGAAAGTCTGTCGCCAAGCACCGAAAGGTGTGTTCCGGCAGTAGTCCTTGAGAGCCAGTGAAATTACAGGCACAATGAGACCTAACAACTATGTCTCAATGTGACGGGCGCAGTGCAATTCGTGAGTTGTCATGAATTGCAACTGTTATAGGCAGAGGTTAGTCCAATTAACATCAGGTGGGCCTCGAGCTTGTTCCGTCACAATAACATAAAAAAAAAAAAAAAAAAAAGATACGTGGTTCGAATCCCGCGGCAGGCTTGAGCTTCACCGCATGGTGGAAGGGCATTTTGCGAATGCCCGCCTGGCTAGCGACCACCCTCAAGTAGAAAATCTGTCGCCAAGCACCTTACGGTGTGTTCCGGCAGCAGTCCTTGAGAGCCAGTGAAATTACAGGCACATGAGACTTCACAACTATGTCTCAAGGTGACGGGCGCAGTGCAATTCGTGATTTGTGACGAAATGCATCTGTTATTGAAGTGATGAAGTTAGTCCGCTTAACATCAGGTGGGCCTCATGCTTGTTCCGTCAAAATAACATTAAAAAAAAAATACATATCATCAACAAGAATTTAAATGTTATCATATGTTACTCAGTCAATATTTAGCAGCATTAGTAGGTTCACTAATACTTACCAATAAGAGTTATAAAAAAATTCCATGGTTGTAGAAATAAAGAATACTAATACCTACAAAATTATCGAATATTACAAAGCATACTAATAAAAGCGTAACGTGAAACAGTTATAAAAGTAGATTGGTAAAATGAAATCCGTGGAAACGGCGGACAACGACACTTTTACGATACTATTATTGTAGGCATAGGTAGTTACTTTAATTATTTTTCTTTTGTTTGAGTTTGAATGTTATTTTTTGTCTTACCTTGACAATACTTTGTGAAATATAATAATACTTGTAGTAGCAGTAGAACTTTTTCTGAACGAGTTCGTCTCGGGAAGTACTGCCACCATTTTTTTTGAAGCAATTATGGCCGAGTTATAGTCGCTCCGGACTGCCGTGCCGCAGGGTCCTGGTTCGATACCCACCGCCGGCTTGAGCTTCACCGCATGGTGGAAAGGCATTTTTCGATTGCCCACCTCGCTAGCTACCACCCTCAAGTAGAAAATCACTCGCCAAGCATCTAACGCGTGTTCCGGCAGCAGTCCTTGAGAGCCAATGTAATTACAGGCACATGACACTTAAAAACTATGTCTCAAAGTGTCGGGCGTAATGCAATTCATGCCTTGTAATGAAATGCATCTGTTATATGCAGAGGTTAGTCCGCTTAACACCAGATGAGCCTAGTGCTTGTTCCGTCACAATAACATAAAAATAAACATACCTATTTCTACCGCCTAGCATTAATATGTTCGCATTAGTGTGTTCCGTTTGAAGGGTATGGGTGCCGGGGGCATTACAGGCACTTGAGACTTATCAACTTTATGTCTCAGGGTAAGGGCGCAGTGCAGTTTATTACTTGAGACTAACTGTACCTGTTATAGGCAGAGGTTACTTAACAACAAGTGGGCCTCACACTTATTCAGTCACAATCGCATAAAAAAACAACTCTAGATTTATCTATACGACATATTAGGAGTCGAGTCCACGGAGCGCTTTCCATACAATCCTAATTTCATCATATTTTAAATACTAAGAGTTCAAACTCAGCGAAACTTTGCACGTATATCCTTGAGCCTAATATCTGTGCTTCTGGGTTGCCAGATTCCGTGAACATAAGTATTTATATTAATAAATAAATATTAACAATAATAATTCGGAAAATCTATAAAGCAGTGATGGCTCAGTGGCATTGGCTATGGACTGCCGTGCCGCAGGTCCATGGTTCGAATCCCGCCGCGGGCTTGAGCTTCACCGCATGGTGGAAGGGCATTTTGCGAATGCCCCCCTTGATTAGCGACCACCCTCAAGTAGAAAATCAGTCGCCAAGCACCTAACGGTGTGTTCCGGCAGCAGTCCTTGAGAGACAGCGAAATTACAGGCACGTGAGACTTAAGAACTATGTTTCAAGGTGACGGGTGCAGTGCAATTTGTGACTAGACTCAGCAATATGAATACAAAATTTCACCGAGTTTGACCGCTTAGTATTTCAAATATGAAGAAACTACGGTATGGAAAGCGCTCCGCGAACTCTACAATCGGGGTATAAAAGCATGGACGTATCTAGCGGAAGAACGGGCGCGGCCGCCCACAATATCCGGCTCACTGCGCATTAAGTACCCCATTGATTTAGAACATAAAATCGAATGATTATGTATAATAAGTCCTAACCGTTTTACGACAATATAACACGTAGAAATCTCATTCTCGGAACTAAATAAATTACTTAACCGTGTATCTTTGTTGCCGTATATACTTAGAAATTGAGTAGGTAAACATAGAAGAAAAGGTTGTGAAAAGAAGCCTTGCTGTTTAAGAAATAAAAATATGTTTTTATGTTTAAAATATATTTAAATCCCATTTTATTTTCGATTTGCTAAGCAGGAAACGTCAAAAGGCTTGCACGACGTATGTGAATAAATAAAATAGTCAAAACCTTTTTGGAAATCTGTAAAAATGTATACATATTTTAAATTTTTAGTACACCGTTTTCAGATTCTTAAGTAAATTATTTTTTACATGCATAAAGGTACGTCTGTTTACTAGAGAGATAGGCAGAGACCACGGATTCCTACTTCCTACGATCTTGACATATCTCTCTTGCTTCCTTTAGTCTCATTGCATTCGTCATCCACATCTGTGTGCAAAGAGTACTCATTACCAGACCTTTTCTCCGAAAGTATCGAATCCAAACATTTATTTGTAAATGGTAGATAGTACATGCATTTAAAGCTCTAACTTACTTATTCTCATCTGCTTATAGTCTAGTTTATTCCGTTTTAATCAGGAACAAAAGCTCATTACAGTAACGAATCAGGGTTTCGAGGAACAAAAACCTCCATTTGTCCCCGTTAATTGTCAATCACTTTGCTCTCCGAACGGCTTCCAGTGATTAGTGAGGCATACAAACTTCCGCTTTGTGACCTACTTGCTTACCGAAGATTTATAAATAGGTTACGTGTACCTTTTAATAGAGAAATAATGATTCGAACCATGAAGCAGTGATGGCTCAGTGGTATTGGCTATGGACTGCCGTGCCGCAGGTCCATGGTTCGAATCCCGCCGCGGGCTTGAGCTTCACCGCATGGTGGAAGGGCATTTTCCGCCTAGCTAGCGACCACCCTCAAGTAGAAAATCTGTCGCCAAGAACCTAACGGTGTGTTCCGGCAGCAGTCCTTGAGAGCCAGTAAAATTACAGGCACATGAGACTTAACAACTATGTCTTAAGGTGACGGGCGCAGTGCAATTCGTGACTTGTGGCGAAATGCATCTGTTATAGGCAGAGGTTTGTCCGCTTAACATCAGGTGGGCCTCGTGCTTGCTCCGTCACGATAAAATAAAAATAAAAAAACAGTTTTTATCGGTTGGATGTCTTGGTAAGAACAATCACGGCAAAGCATAATGGAGGCTTCAAAGTACTTCCGAATCGTTGATACGTTCGGATAATCGTTGATCGTACAGTAAAGCAAATGTTACTACTAAACTTTTTATTGCTCGGCTTTATTAATACCTACTACCAGTGTCTGGAAAAAAATGTACTAACCAATATAGTCAATAGGTACGGCGTACAATAAAGGTGGGTAATTTGCGTTTGAGTGTGACGAATTTACCGAACAGCTTTTCATATGTCCTCACCGCTCTCACTCACGTTACAATACCATCAATCACATATTGCGTCTTTGCGTGATGTTCTTTAAGCCCTTTTAGTAATAGCTTTGATTTATATAACAGTTCCTTGAAGTTACTCATTTTTACCTTTCCTCAAAAGGTTTTGTGGTACAATTTCGTTCTATATGCATTCAATTTTGACATTTAATTTTTTTCTCCTTATTTTAATGTGATTGTGACGGTTCAAGCACGTTGCCCACCTGATGTTAAGCGGTAAACTCTGCCTATAACAGATGATTTTGTCACAAGTCAAACTACACTGCGCTAGTCACCCTAAGACATAAAACTGTTGAGTTTCAGTGCCTGTAATTTTACTAGCTCTCAAAGACTGCTGCCGTAACACACTGTTAGGTGCTTGGCGACATATTTTCTACTTGGGTGTTAGCTAGCCAGGCGAGCATTTGTAAAATGACCTTCCACCATTCGACGAAGCTCAAGGCCCGTGGTGGGGATCGAACTATGGACCTGCGGCGTGGCAGTCCATAGCTAAAATCACTCGGCTATCATTGCTTCCGATTATATCCGATTATTTTTTGTAGTATTTATTGCTCTCTAATGATGGATTTGCTATTTCAATATTAAGATGAGCTATGCATGCTTATGTAGGTTGATATACGTATATATGGGCCTTAATTTCGCGGAACTATGTGTACGACCCCTGTCTTAACGTCGTAAACCGTAAGTTAGTTACGCGACAAGTTAGTAATTACAATGTGCTACTTGTGAGAAATATTTACGTAATATAATGCATGTTGGGTACTGAAACACGCCCTGACATGTAAAAGGTTGTGAACACATAATACTTACCGGGTAAATCAACTCTTATCATATCTGCGAACATTAGGGAGGTATGTACCTACTATGTTGTTTTATTACGACGTACTTTTGTTTTATTACGAAGCATCATCAAACAGGGAATCCTACTGCGATAGCTAGAGAACAATCTAATACATTTATGTTTTTTCATTATTACTTATATTATTGTGTAACTGGTATGTATGTTAAAATGAATATGTTACTAAGTTACTATGTATATTAATGTTACATGTCTTTGATGTAAGATAAAACATTATTATTATTAAAATTTTATTTTGATTTCCTGAGTCATAGAAAATAGATCAACATATCATTACGCCCATATAGAGAAAATCCCAGAACAACCATATTTTGACACGAATGCCCAAAAAAGAAGAGTTATGTGTTCAGGGTTCATGTATGTTGGTGAGTTTTTTTTCCACCATAACTTCTAAACGGCCTAACCGATTTTAAAGTATGATATATTGTTAGATTCGTCATAGCGCAAGTGTCACTATTTAGATTAAAAAAAACTGGCGGATTTTAGACGCCATATTGTGAGATTCCTTCAAACTCATCGAGTCCCCACTCGATGAATATGAAAGGCTTTTAAAAAGCGATTCCATAAATACCTATCTATATATAACTTACAGTTTTCATATCAATGAAACAATAAAACGCTTAACGAAAATATATAATTTGCAGTCGGGTTTTTTACTTTTTTAATTAATTTATACTTGCTACACATATGTTTTGGTATCATTTGACATGACAAGATATGACAAGTGGCAATCCTATTGTCACTTAAAGTTTACTAATGGGAATTTCTTTGACAAAAAACTCAATAGCAATTAATTCTTTGAATGACACTTCCATCAGGCACTCAGAAATCAGATAAAGATACAATTATAAAAGTAGCTTCTGCTGGATATAGGTTATAAAGCGCTCGTTCTGGAACTTCTATGCTTTTATCAAAATTATGCTTGTTTATCATCCATATCTGTTCAGCATTTGCGGCCTGAAGAGAAACATGCATACTTACCCACAAACGGTCGCATTATAGTATTTGTGTTATTAGTATGTTATCTAGAAAATAATTAAATTACCGGCACATGAAACTTACCCACTTATATCTCAGAGTGATAGGCGTAGTGCAGTTCGTAACTGTGTTCGTAGCAGACGTAACTGTAACACCAAATGGGCCTCGTATGCATGTTCCATAACGATAGAATAAAAAATAGGAAAACAATTGAGTTTTACTGATAATACGTGTAATTTTACTAATAAATACCCAACGCAGTGACAGCAAAATTATGTTTACGAACGTTTACTACCACTGACATACTTTACGTACTTCAGTCGTGTTTTTCCTTGCTTCAGGTAATAATGAGGATCAGCCAGGCAAATGACAACGGGAACGTGACCTTTAACCCACGAGTGGCCACGAGCGAGGCTTTCAATGAAAATAGAAGCTGGCTCTCGTCGCACCCGGACTCCAACCCGTATGAGAATAGAACAGACAATTCCTACATTAATTCCAACTGCAGCGCTATTTACAGCTCCACGGAAACAACTGAGACGTTTATAAATTACAGTAGTACAACAGAAACGGGGGATGCCAAACTCAATGTAGAGTTCGTTGTGTGCAACCGACAGTACAGGATCAACACTCAGAACAATATAAATTGTGCGCCTCCACTTAGTAAAGTTAGCAATCTGGATGATTCTAATGATACCACTGTTGTCAAGCGTAATGGTTTTATAGGTAAGTATAATTTTTACCTAATGCCACGATTACAAAAAAATATAATTCATATTTAACGTATATGTTACCGGAAAATCTGTATAATGCAGTTTTTCTATACAATACCTAGGCAATGTATAGAACACCTGTTATTTGTAGTTAATAATTGTATAGAGTACCTACTGTTGCACCGGCAATGTGTAAAATAAATAGATCTTGGTCTAAAGATATAAAGAAGTTATATTAGCCCTTTTGTACATTTTTACAGGCAAGTCAAAGTACATTTAATACATATTTATACTACTTAAATATAATAATTCTAATTACGTCTATGTAAATAATTGATTAAAATTTAAAAATCATAATATTTTTATACATAATACAATAAAATAAAATGTACAGTTATCACGTTTGCACTTGTCCTAAAAATAAAGATTCTAAAAGCTGCATTGACATGAATTCTTTTAATGTGTAGAAGGGATGGTTTTCAAAAAAGTTTAGTTTGAACACACTATATTTTAAGGTGGTCAAGCTTTTTGGTAATTTATTATACATCAGTATTTTCAAATAACGACCTTGTTTCTGTACTTTAGCTAATCTGATTTTTGGCACAACCCGAATTTCCTTATGTTATATAATTCTCTTTTCATTATGACGCAGATTGTAAGGTAAAACATTTTCCTGTTTTTCTGGAATATACATGTCCTCATGAATTTCTAATAAACATTTATAGATGTAAAGAGAAACAACTGTCATAATTTTGTCTTTCTTAAAGTACTCCCTTGCGGGGCTACGCTTTTTCAGCCCATTAATTGTTCTTATTGAACGTTTTTGACATTTGAGAACTCTTGTTACCTCTGTAGCATTACCCCAAACAGTAATGGAATATCTCATTATTGAATGTATTATATGCATAGTACACGGATATTAGCGATTTCTTATCACCTTTGTTATGGTTTAAGTTTAAAGAGAGCGTAATTACCGCTCGCCATTTTTTTTATTTTTTTTATTTATTTTTTTATGCCTGATAGGTTAGCCTTTGACCACTATCTCACCTGATGGTAAGTGATGATGTGGTCGAAGATGTTGTTCAGGCTAACCTAGAAGTACTGGCTCTCAAGGACAGCTGCCGGAACACACCGTTAGGTGCTTGGCGACAGATTTACTACTTGAGGGTGGTAGCTAGCCAGGCGGGCATTCGCAAAATGCCCTACCACCATGCTATAACGACTGCAATCCTAAGACAACAACCGGGACCGACGGCTTAACGTGCCCTCCGAAGCACGGAAACGCTCAGTAGTAATGTCACTAGCGGTCACCCATCCAACTCATGACCGCGCGCGACGTTGCTTAACTTTTCTGATCGGTTGAGAACAGCTAAGTAAACTTCGCTACGAGTGCTTCGAAGCGCTTTTCTTACAAATTTTATCAATATGTGCTTTGTGACCAATTGTGTTGTCTATTGTGTATCCTAAAAATATATTTTGTTCAGAACTCTCATTACCATGAATGCCTGGCCGCGATTGATTCAGTGTTATTATTATAATATATTCGATATTTATCAATATTAATCAGCCTACAAAATGACGAGCAAATGAAACATGTACTATTTTCATCACCTAGGTATTGTATAGAATACCGGATTATACAGATTAACGGTAATATATACATTTATTATTGGGAGCCAATTTGCGATATTTCTCTTCATTTAATTCGTCGGGAAAACTTTCTGGGGGCTGGGATTCACATTTGTCTAATATCAGTATAAGTCAACCTTAAATTAAATATTGGCTTGGGCGGATTTTTATAAGAATCATAGCCACTTCTGGATTATACCAATATTTTACACGTTACTGTATTTTTAATAGGTTTTACGTATTACTTTCGTAAGTAATTGATGATTTATGTATGAATATGCCTACTTCTCTCAATGAATATGTCTGGCAGAAAAGCAATTTACCTAAATATAACGCTGAACGGCCTTACTCTATGAATATTTAGAACACTTGGATGGAGTTATAAATATTATGATTCCCACGAGTAGGTTTTTCCATTTGCTCAGTTTTACGGTTTTATTTAGTATTTTCCGTATACCAAGAAGAAGTAAGATTTTTGTAACTTATATCTACTAAAGTTAACTGTACATTTTACAATTAAGTCCTTATGTTGTGATGATATTTAAACTTCTTTTTACAGATGAGTCAAATGTTTACTCTGACGATACACCTATTGATGACGATCGAGTATTTGATCATTCAGACACAGATGACATGTCCGAAAAGGGCGTGCATGCAGTCCCTAGAGGAATCGTAAATCCGAACTACCCTGGCTTCCAACACTTGGCACACACTTTACAGGTAAACAAACATGTTTGCAATGAAACCCTAATAGAGCCTTTGCCTACTAGTTCAATAAAGAAGTCCGCTTCTTTTGTGCACTTCAAATAATATGTTTCTTTTTTATTCAGGATTATTCTTCAAACATAGAAAACTTTTATCATTCGGAAAATGACATGACTGATGACGACGTTGATATAGATATTACTGAATTGGTGTATGAACCTGATGACAATCAGAAAATTAGGAGATCTGACTGTAAAAATATTAACAACAATAATGTAAGCAAAGAAACGACTATCACTCCAAGTGAAGATTTGTACCTAAAAACTAAAACATTAGATAGCCACATTCAAAATGATATACCAGATCTTTTGAAAACCATATCAAAAAACAATAACAACAATGAAGCTGATGCATTCAGTTACGATTGTATTGATACGGATATTGAAAATAATTTCAATACAAAAGATATTATAGGAGATTTTAACAAGGAAGTGGAAGATGAAATCAAACAATTACTTAATTATAATATAAATATTCAAGATGATTTGGAAGAATTACGAAAGGATATTAAAGATACATTTGCTAAACCCATAGAAAATACTATTAATAATATCAGTGATGTTGTAAATCATGTAATAAAAAAACTGGTTGAAACTAAAAGTGAAGGTTATGAAGATACTCAAATAAACAATCAAATTATATCTGTCAATGTGGACAACAGTGAAATAAATAGAGAAAATGAAAAGAATACGAGGACTGAAATGAACCTTAGTAGGCCTACATTTTTATTTATAGACAGTACCATCAATCAGCGGATAGATGACGCTATTCTATCAGACGGAAAAGAAGAAATCAATATCAGCGACTACGACCCTGACAAATTAAGTCAAAACGTTGAAAATACTATTAAGCAACTAAGCACGGAGTTAAGAAAAATCATTCCTAAGTTGGATGAAATGCGTGAACGTGACCGGTTATGGACCGAGAGAAAAAAAGATAACTTAGCAGTAAATAAAGATGGCAATTTTAATGAAATTGGTAATGCCTCAAAAAGCTACAATTTTACCAGCCCTGTAAATATTGAAACAAAAAGCGAATTCTGTAGAAATCATAGATATAAAGACTATACTGTACGGAATCTTCCTGTGAAATCTCCAGCGTAAGTATCCAGAATTTAAATTATAAGTAATACATAAATTGTAATTATATTAGTCTTTTGGGTCCCATACCCGAATGGCAAAATGAAGCTTTATTAAATTGCGCGACAATAATGTCGCGTCTAATCGTAATACTTTGATGATGAATTGTCTATTCGTAAATGAAATATCTAAAAACCTTATATTACGAAATTTTTTGTGGATTGTCACGGATTGTCACCCGAGGCCAAAAATATAATTATAAATTCATGGGGTATACATTTGTACCTGAATATGCAGCCAATTTTATTTTCGAATCCTTGTTTGTTGTATATATTCTCGATAGTCGAGTACAACTATATATTTATTATCTTCATAAATATAAAGAAACGGGGACGGTCAATCTTGTAAATATTGGCCTTTTCTGTACGGGGTAAATCTCAAAACTAAACAACATAGTTCAGAATCTGCAACCCCTTCGCATCAGCAGGACAATATGAGTCTAATTATGAATGAACGTCTATTGTTCTGATTATCTATATGATGCGCATGGACTCTATTTATCATTGTGTACCATCCTACTCTATTTATTTTCGTAAGTGTAGTTTTTAGCAGTGATCGAAACTAACAAACAAATTTTCTTTCACGGTTTGTTGCGATTTGTAACAGTAATAGAAGTGGCCCAGCTCACTCCAGGCTGATTTTCTATTTTTTCCATGGCTAATAGCCTATATGTTTAATGGCCTAGGCCAGGCAATGACAATTAATTATGTTAAGAAGTAAGTATTAAGTCGAAAAGGCAGTCTAAATCTATTATGCAAGTCTCCCAAGGACAGTTGTCGGAAGATACCGTTTGGTTGCCAACTGCAGATTTTCTACTTCGGAGGCACAGAAAATAACTCGAGAATAAGCAAAACGACCATGCGAAGTCTTTTCTTTTATCAACTCTATTCAAAAGAGACTACCGAGAGCTGATCTAATAAAGTACACAGTAAGTTAAATTCCTGATAATCTACGAATATTCGTAGCTGATAATATTATATCTGCTACTACACAAGGTAGAATAACTCCTGCTATAAATCAGTACGCTTATTCATGTATTAAAAAAACTTTATGTTTGGGTACAGACACTAAACATTCACAGTAAACTTTCTTGAGTCTGACCAATGATTACACAGTTAACACGTTCAAAATAGAAGTGACGATGTAAAACACAACTGGTATATTTAGCGGGAGAGTCATAGTAATACACTGTACATTGCCATTCCCTGTTTGTAACGGTTGTTAGTGACTTTAAAGAAACGATAAAATAAACTAATCGAATAGAATATTTTATACTTAATCGAATGTGTTCATTCAGTGATTCCAGAGCGATGCGGGATCGACAAAATGATGTGACGCCAAGTAAGAACTGCTATCATAGTGCTCAAAGCCACTCATCCGTCCGTAAAAATGATAGCACTAAAGATATTGACTTGGGTAAGTCCAAAACTATCATTTTTATTAATGTTATAATTATTGTGTTTCTTCAAAGCTTAGTTCCTGGCATAACTGAATAGTATAGTAGATTGTTATATAAGGGTCGAAAGGAATCAATTCCCATACGAGGTATTTAGACGCCCGAGCGTAGCGAGGGTGGCTATAGTCCGAGTAGGAATTAATGACTTTCACCCGTGTTAAGCACTCTACTTTTTGTTTCGAATATAAGGAAAGTAAAAAATAGTAGTTTTTCTAAATTATTCATTAATAACATGAATAGGCACCTATTTAAAAGTAAGTAGAAGTATTTGTGAAATTTAAAGTTAAATTTTGCTTGCAATATTTACGGATGGCTAGGTATCGTCCGAATAGGAATGTATGACTTTCACCCTTGTTAAACACTTTACTTTTCACTTAGTTTTTATATTTTACAGCTAAGTATTTTAGAACGATAATATATAGACGTCTAAAAAAATAATATACACTTCGATATCCTCCTATTGAATGCAAAATGAGCAATATTTTATACACGTCAACAAAAGCAGGGTGTTGCTGCGCATAAGCGCACAGGCAGCCTGTTTTTATATCATAATGCCCTTATTAGGTGAAAGGCAGTATACTATCTACCAACGTAGCCACATTATTCTTAAGGAGGTTTATTACGTCGCCAGTCATAAATCTGTAGTCAAAACCTTTATGACATCATCAGAATGTATTAAGTTGAATAAGGGTGAATTCGTAGGGGTAAATAGATGATGTGTCTATGTATAATGCTAGGGTATACTGTCACTTTATACTCGAAAATAAAATACGACTGAAACTACATAATTCTATAAATTACGTATAGTTTACATAGATCGTTAAGTTTTCCGATCCAAGAAACTTTGATGTTTTTTTGTATGAGGAAACGCCACTATCTAAGTTTGGCGAATTCTAGTGCAATACAGGTCTGGACAGTGGTCACTTGTGCAATAACACAAAACTCGAGAAATTGATGTCGAGAGTTAAGTGCTAACATCTCTTTTGGACTGGTCAAAGTTAGAAGTTTAATTAGGCTTTACATTCTCTTACCTGTTCTGTGATTGTGATCAAGTATGTTACTCGTGTAGCCAGATGTCCCGCTTTTAACTGGACGCTCCGCTTTTCAGTGCCCTTAGGGTGCGTTCCACCAACACCTCTTCACAAGTAAAAAATATCATCCAAGTTTATTATATACTTACAGTGAAGAAAGAAGGATGAGTGGGTGAAGGGGTCGCTTCGCCTCACTGAGTGACGCGTTTACAGAATTTGTTTCATTAGACGTCTTTGAAAGAGTTTTTTCGCAGGCATTGCAATTTTACATGGACAGGCACAATACATTTCGATTAAGCCTGGACCGAGGCAATTGTGAAATACTTACGTTCTTTTGATCTCTTGCTGTATCTTTATTTCTTAATTTTGAATTATGCAATTAATATATATGATATTTAAGCATTCATTCCATAAATCCTACACTTTAGAAACAAGATCGCTTAATGTTTCCTCGATAAAAAAAAAAACACAGTTTTATCTAAACAATTAAATAAACCCTTAGTACGGCGTAAATACTTTACGGAAAGTCATCAGTATTTGAATAATAAAAAAAACGTGTGTTCTATAACGTATACCTACACATTACATGTTTCAAATAGGTATTTATTTTTATTATACGAAGGAAATAGCTGAATTCACGCACGTTCCGTCCATTTTCGCCAGAGCCGCGATGCTTTCTCCCTGTACTGCTACGGCCGTCGGACGGGGACGGATGCTGGCGGCGTGCCTTACTCACGCACATTCGTGAACAGGTACCTAAAAAGCTCGGTGCGCTCTTAAGGCTGAAATACAGATTAAAGTTAATGTTCAAACGTCCAGCAAAAACTTCCATATCATATGTGATAAATGAAAACGTTGACACCCGCAGATTTAAGTACAAAATATAAGAATTTAAGTATCGACAAAAAATAATACTTGTTCGTTTAACGATAAATGAATATAGTCGATTATTTTCTAATTACAACTTGCAGATTGCAGGAATGTTTTTTTTAAGGATCTGACTTTAATAAATATTTGTACCTTTTATTTTCGGACTTGTCTCGCCTATTTTTCATGTAGCACCCGATATTTGGACAAACGAATCTGAAAGCATTACTTATGACCCATAAATTAAAATTTAGTACAAAATCAGTAATCTATCAAAAACGCCGATTTCTTGCTCAGCAAGTGCATACGTACTTACTCGTAGGTTAGGTAATTATAAATTTTAAATTCAAGTAAAACTAAGTTAAATTTAATATCTACTATTGCAGCAATGGTCCAGCTAACATATTAGGTAACGCAGATCTAAGTCATTAGTAGGTACCTAAGATATATTTCCATCTTAGTGTGGTAGCGTTATATCAATCATGTAGGTACTTTGTGTTACAAACACAACAAATGCAAGAAAACTTAGCGACTGTCACATATATTTTTATAGCCATGTATGTATATAAATATGTTTACTTGTATGTCTGTTAGCAGCAGTATTGAGGATTTATTATTGAAATCATATTGATTATTTTATAATTTTAATTTCAGGAAGTTTCGACGTGTACAACATAGAGACAGCTCTCCCAAAATTAGACATAGATGCTATTGAAAGCCATTTGAAGGCAGCAAAGGAAGCCGAAAGGAGGGTGTGTATTTTATGTTTATTATTCGCTCTCGCACTCGCCCCTATCCACTAAATCAGAATAAAAACTACATAGCCTTAATTCCAGCCATACCTACATAAAAGATAAGACGCATTACTTAGCATTCCATGGTTTCACCGTGCCCAAGTCACAGGTGCCTGGTACTTGCAACCCAGGGAGTAAGATTAAGGGTGCCCATTATGATATCATAGATGCTCCCCTAATAATAACAACCCCCCCTAATGAGCTGCGCTAAGGCTTGGATTTCTATTTTGAAGATGACCCTTCTTTTACAAAATCGACGTGTCGTTTGTTTGTGATCAAACTTTTTTTTGCTCTAGCGAGAGACTCACCGCTTCTCGTATGATTACGAGGACTCTATCATGGCGACATGAACAATGACCCCTATCAAGGAGCACCTTGCATCCTACAAATAATTGGCTTGCTGTATCGCCTCCCGAAATATTCCGCAAGACTTTTCAGTGGCTTTCCCCCCATCTTACTAAGTGACTTTGGTCTAGGAGTGTCATCTGAAAGGCTTTTAGATAGAATTTTAATATAGCAGATAACCAATCATATATTAAGGGGCGCAACTTTAATGCCAGAGGGATACAAGATTCACCTATGATATTGAATAGCCATTCGCGTTGCATTTCTAAGCTTATATAAGCACATGCACTATAATTTCGTCTTGTTGTAGAATTTTTTTTACAACGTCTTTATCCTCAATTTTCTTTTTCGACCCAAAACCCGCTTTTCTCGCCCCTATCATAAAATGTTTGTGGAATTGAAGCCTCCAATCAAGGTCAGGGGCACTTTTGTCTTTTGAGAGAGATGTATTGAGATTTTAATAGGACGTGCGTTTTGGTAACTCTGAGGTGTCCAAGCTCCGATGGTTTCTTTAATTTCATCACAAAAAGTTCTGTCGAAAGTGCGAGCCCCAACCATGACTTCAATGTCCTTGCGACGTTAACATCCAGCTTTGTTAAAAGGGATTTAGTAATGTTGTTTACATACTAGAAAAGGCCAAGTCAGACGTGATGCGAAATAGTTGCCGTATATCCAAGCTTTTTTAATGTTACTAATTGATTGTTGGTCTACCATACTAAGGTATTTTAGAAAGCTATCGACAACTGCGTCTAGAGATGGCGTGCGTCCTTTGTGATCTATTTTTTACTATACCAAGAAATTTAAATGCTACAGCTTCAGCTATAATTGTGGAAACATGTTCTCCTCTTATCAAGAGTCCCGGATCGTAAAAGGTAAATTTGGTATTCCTTCGGGTAGACGAAGTAAAAAATGAGCGCGTTGTCTGGAGAGACACAAACGCACTTCTCTTTTTTACTTAAGAAATAGCTAAATAATAATGGCCAGTATAGTCTTACGTGTATGATGTTAATTCTGGATATTTTATTCATCCATCATTCATATTACGTATATGTAATCGAATATTTAGATAAGATAAAGATTTTTATAATTATAACATTTTTACACACAAGGGTTTGGCTTGCTACCTACTATACTCGGTCGGTTTTGGGCATGACACGGTGACAGTGTTTCCACTTTAGTGATTTCCTTTCCCCACGCCTTAATTCAGATTTCCCCTCCTCACGGCTTTTTTCCCCTCAAAATTTTTTCTGCTGTAGTTTTTAGTTTTGGCCCTAGTGTAGTAACTAAAAAATAATAGTTTTTTATCGTTTTTTTTCTATAACCTGCCCACGCCTCTGGTGATACTATACTATAATAATATTTTTTACACTAAATGCGTCAACAAAATTATCGACAAAAATTGTCGACGATTTGTTTTTCTTCCCCTCTGGGCCCTAATTTCCCCTCAAAAGGGGAAGTTCCCCTCATTGTGGAAACACTGCACGGTGACGATCGATAGCCGGCAAAGTAAAAATGTCCTTTGTAATTATTAGTCTATGAGGTTACGGTTTCTCATTTCTACATATTATGACTTTAATCAGACTTTAATCACTGTCACATGTTAAGCAATTAAAAGAAAAACAAAGTTTTGGAACTCAAAATGATGAACATTTTGAGTTATATATATTAGGTCCTTACATATGAAATTGGCGTTTTTCGTACTGGCCACTTTAATCACGAATTTCTCCTCTTTGGTAAGGAATTCCAAATTCAAATTTGTACAGCTATAGACTCATGTATTTGTGCTTCGATGATCGTCATTCATTTGTTTTTTTTCTTCTGTTTTTTTCTGTTTGCGTCACTCATTTTACAAAATGGAAAACCTTAAATATCGCATTATTTACGAGTACGAGTTCCGCCGTGGCACTAGTGCTGCGGAAACAACTCGAAGGGTGAATGATGTGTATGGCGGTCGTGTTGCAAAAGAAAACACAGTTCGTTTTTGGTTCCAACGTTTTCGTTCTGGAAATTTCGACCTGCAGAACAAGCCCCGTGGACGGCCTGAGACTCAAGTTGATAATGAAGAGTTGAAGGCTATTGTGGAAGCGGATCCATCGCAAACCACGTCCGAGTTAGCTGCAGGCTGCAATGTTAGTGATAAAACTGTTTTAATTCACTTGAAGCAAATTGGGAAGATTAAAAAGCTTGAAAGGTGGGTACCTCACGAATTGACTGAAACAAACCGGCAAACGCGCGTCGACTGCTGCGTTACATTACTAAACCGGCACAATAATGAAGGTATTTCAAACCGAATCATTACCTGTGATGAAAAATGGGTTATTTACGATAATCGGAAGCGCTCAGCGCAATGGTTAGATCCTGGCCAGCCAGCCAAATCCTGCCCCAAGCGAAAATTAACCCCAAAAAAGTTACTTGTAAGCGTTTGGTGGACTAGTGCCGGTATTGTTCATTACAGTTTTTTCAAATCTGGCCAGACTATTACGGCTGATGTCTATTGTCAGGAATTGCAAACCATGATGGAAAAGCTAGCGGCTAAACAACCTAGGCTGGTCAATCGCTCCACGCCACTGCTGCTTCACGACAACGCTAGACCACACACTGCGCTACAGACGGCTACTAAATTAGAAGAGCTTCAATTGGAAAGTCTAAGACATCCTCCGTACTCCCCGGACCTTGCTCCAACAGATTACCATTTTTTTCGAAATTTGGATAACTTCTTGCAAGGGAAAAAATTCAACTCCGATGGGGCAGTCCAAATCGCCTTCAAAGATTTTATTGATTCCCGTCCGACTGGTTTTTTTAGTAAAGGGATCAATGAACTACCTATGAGATGGCAAAAGTGCATAGAAAATAATGGTTCATACTTTGATTAATTAAATATATTATATTAAAAAATATTCGACTTTTTGTTCCTCCCATACAAAACGCCAATTTCATATGTAAGGACCTAATATTTATCCATATTTCATCTTTATTCATTCTCGCGCACAGTGTGTTATGGAACCGATATATATTATATTCTCGTTTACGGCACAAACCAACGGATCTCAAATAATTCAGATTTCAAATGCAAAAATAGAATTACCGAGTGTCAATTTTATCGTAAAGAAAAAATCATCAAGTTATTTTGTTTTCCATAACATTTAATAATATTAAAATAAATTTATTTCTTTTATACAAGAAATTGTTTTTGTTTCTAATATATTTTAGATTAAAGTATACGATATTATTATACAATAATACAAAAGCATATTTGTAAAAAAAAAAAATGTATTTCTTAAGTTGTATCATTTTTCTCTTCAGGAAAGTGCCGTAATAACCTACGATTGTATATCAATTTAAAGTCCTCACTGTTACACTATTCGTACAAATTAATCAAATTTAGTTTATTTTTCCTTAGGGTTGTCAATTGAATCATAACATATTTACTTTATATAAGTTTTGACGAAGTTGATATACTAAGGCCCAATTTCACCAACCTATATAGGTTTAAATTAATATGCGGATAACTCTATACTATGGACTATTCAAATGTGATGGTCTACTGACTGGAACTACTGACTATATTATAATGCTGCTGTTCTTCTCTTTTATCTTCTGTTAGATCCTACTCTGTCATCGTGGTTTGCACTTAGACGTCTTCTTCAGACACCGGTGTCAGTAATTTTATGCGAGTTTATGGCAATAAGAGTCATTTGTGTAATTCTTGATTATGGTGACTAAAAATAATTGGCTTAGCTCAAAAATGTATTTATTATTTTATCTTATTTTTGAGAATTGTATTCTCGGCAATGCCTTCACCATTTGTTACGATCCTCGGAGTTCGAGCAGCTTAAGCAAATGAAAAATTTATACCTACCTATATTAGCTCCGCCATGCATAAAGAAATTACGGTCACGGGGTGCCATTTATTTTTCTGTAATTTTTTTCAACTCGTGGCAAAATTCTCATACAAAATACCAGACTTATATAGATTTTACATTAAAGCTTGAAGCCCTTTTTCAAAATTATCTTCAGAAATCATATAAATATGTATTTTGGAGAATTATTTACCTGATTTTCAGTGAACATTGTCATATGATTTTTTTCCTAAACAATATAAAAATGGCACTAAGTTTCAAAGCTTCCAAGGAAACTTTCAATTTCAAATGCTCTCTTGTAGGTATATGAAATCGAAAGTAGCGTCGGTTAGTGTTCGAAAACAAGAATGATATATTTTTGGGCCGAATTTTAGGTAATATAATCTTATGTAGCCCTGACCATAAGGCCATAACTTAGAAAGGCTTTTAAATATTACGTTTGTTCTATATTCCATAAGATAATTGCGTGAATATTTTGAAAAACCTTTAAATTGGTACGAAAATCAGTCGCTAAACGGCAGAACACCGAGTAAAAAACTAACAATAACTGTACTCTACCCTACTGCATTCTTATCAAACATAATCTTATAAATACTACTTTAAAACAAAAAAATTACTTACTACAATTATCACCTAAAATTTCTGACTTTTTTTTTAAATTAACAAAACAAAACGGGTTTTTCTGCCCGTTCTTGTCTTTGGGTTTCATTACACACTGTGGGCATCCAGTGCCGTATATTATTATACGCTAATCAGGTACTCACATCTATTCCCTAGTAGGTTGTTGTTTCATATTAGGCGCATAATATAGCTTATATACCACCACACTTATCTCTTTCATTACTGAAAATGGAAGAATGTTTACCTACTTTTGGAATTTCCATGGATGGTTGTTGATAAGTAGGCTAGCCATAGAACTGAACTGAACCATAGAACCAAAACATTTTACGTTACTATGGTCTAGTATTGTCTTTTGTGTTGAAATACAAATTACCTTCCAATTTGTTATTTCAATTAGTAGGTACCTACATACCTACCTAATACCTGTTTGTTACAACCTACCTATATCCTAACCAAAGCTGTATTAATTATTAGATACTTTCTTCATTCAAATTAGCACATATCTAGCTAGCTCTGAACTCGATATCAGAGCCTAAGACCTCTTTTAACATATTTAAGCTACATAGATACGAAACTAAGCGATTTGAATTTCCGCGCTGTTCACTAGTTCCGGCCTCTAATACGAGTGTTAAATATTCTGTGGTTCCGGTAACGGTAAATGCACATTCGCGCTTGATCCACGTCTGCTGCAGCCATGTGTAACAGTAATTGTAATTACCAATATCTACTCAGGTAGTACCTACCTCCTACGGCTTTCTACTATGAATCAGCGTCGCAGCAGACACCCAGTCTCTCGGTCGAATTGACAATGCGAACAATTTCGTAACTTGCGCGATCGTCATTTGTTTTTATTAGAAGTTAGAACTTCACGTTACTTTGTGCATTTTTTGAGTGCTGTGATATCTAAATTATACATTAATTTATAACTGAGTGATGGCGTCTTTGCCGTATATCCCAGAACAAAGACATTATAAAAAAGACACTAGGTTTCTTTTGGATTTATACACAATTACTTACGATAATCACGAATCGGTTGACAATGTTTGCTGTCTCGTAAGTACAATCCACATACTTACATATTTATAGATAAATATATTTATTAGGGTCTTATACTTTAACTATGCTGAGTTATTTATTTGAACTTACATTTTGACACTAACTTTATGATACCAATAAGGCATAGATAATAGAGAATAAAAAATAAATGGAGCATCCCTCGACTCGACCTTGCCCTAATAAATGTCATGTTGACAGGAACGGGATTGACAGCAGGCAGCTGCCATCGCATTGCCATGTTTATTTTTCTTTCATTGTACACAATACAAAACCGTGCCATATTATTGCCAAAATACTGAAGACTGATTAGATTTTAATATGTTCGAGAGCATAGTTAGCAATATTAAAAGGAAGTTCAGCAAAACATCCGAAGAGAACAGAGATAATATTGATAAAATAGAGAAGCCAGGCCTGAAACGTGGACTCCACCTGTTCAAGATCAAACTTTCGAAGCCAGAGGCTCCAAACCCACCTGCTAGCCAACCCATTTATTCTAATGATTCAGCTCTAAGCCCGAGAGCCATAAGTACTGCAGACAGTGTTCACACTGAAATTGAATGGCCTGTGGTAATAGACCACAATCCTAACATTTTAGATAAATTTACTAGAATTATTACTGTCGCTGCTGATACTCCTTATGACAAGAAAGTTAGTTCATGGTATGTTCTTAAATTATTGTTACCATAAGAATCTTTACTAATAATCAACCATTTTTGTTATAGAAACGCAATGATAGAGAGGAAATTAGACGGAGACTGGCAATGGGAGCTGAGGCAGAGGAGTATTACAGTTTGGGACACACAGACCGCCCTGGGAAGAAACCCAGCCTTCATTCACGACTTCAAAGTGGTAAGATGTTTACTAACACCATTCATAATATTCTCTTCACATGGTATTTCTATGTATATGGGTAGCACAGCTTAAATTTCCTAACATGTGGTTTTTAAATGGTATTGGGCTTGAATCATTTAATATATTTTAGGTCCACTGCTAACAAAATTATTTTTTATGTATACTATTTGTTTCATGTTATCATCTATTGTGAATAAATGTGCTTGTGGTGTGGTCATACAGGGATGAATCTGCAAATATGTTTTATGAACGAAACAGCATCGGACACTGAGTCTCAAGCCTCGGAGTTTGACAGGAATGTAAATTATAGTACAAAGAGTCTTTCTCGCTCAAGTATTTTCAGCAAGAGTAGTTACACTTCCAATCATCCATACCAGACAAGGCCTCTCTCAGTCAATATTACAAAACATGACAAAATAAGCACAGTGCAAAGTGGTAAGTACATCCTGGGCATTGTTTCAATGTTGTGTGCTATTTCTAATTTGTCACAATACTCATTTCAACCTCATTATTTGATGTAAACAAAGGGCAACCTTGATATTACAATTTTATTAAATATTTCATCTCAAACAAAAACTTTGTTCAAGAACATTCTGTTCTTTGAAAATCTCAACAGTTTTGAGGATCACGGTTGTAATTCTGTGTTGTATTTTAGGTGCAAAACTACGTCCTTCATCTCTAACTGTGAAGACAACAAAGTCAAGATCATCACATTCTCTGGGCCATATTGAAATGAAAGAGTCTGATTTCTATGCGCTACAGTCTACTCTACAAACGGAAGCCCGTATGGCTTTAGCTCAGGCAAAAGAGATGGCCCGTATACAAATGGAGGTTTGCACTAATTCCTGTATAAAAATAGCATTGTAGAAAAAAAACATTCTTTATATACTTATCAAGTCCGTATTTGCACTAAACACACCCATTTCTCTATATATTTTTTACATTCCTTGAAATAGAAGAAAATATATATAGGATAAATTTGAGTTATGTCTGCTGAGTGCACCACAATAGCTCGATTGGCAGAGCATGTCTTGGCTCTAGTGACAGATGGTTGTAGGTTTGAAACCCAATTGTTGTTCATTAAATTTCCTTTCATTGTAGTTTTGTAAGAATTAACATATTGATTATACATTTTAAAATTTCTACTACATACCTTAACAGGAGAACAAATACAGTATAATTTGTGTTAGGCACGGGTAAGCTGAATTTGGTTTTTAAACTTTGTTTTAAACTTCTTTACCCGTACAATGACTATCAATCTTTGCTGCTCCTGTTTCTTGGCTCGTCAGTTTAATGAATATGTTTTTATGTAATAATTTTAAAACAGAATATCTGATGTAGTGTAGTAGTAATGAAGAGGGATTTTGATTGATTTGAGTAACATGGATATTCCCTTTACAATGTCCATCAATGCTCACATTCATAATTTGTTTTCCTGGGCATAGCCATTTTAGTGATTGTTTTCATATTTGATTCAGAGTCTGATAATTTACTTATTGAAGCGGTCGTAGCGAAGTGAGCCGTTCTTAATCGATCAGCTAAGTTAAGCAACGTCTGCCATGGTCAGGAGTTGGATGGGTGACCGCTAGTGACATTACTACCGAGCTCTTCCGTGCTTCGGAGGGCACGTTAAGCCGTCGGTCCCGATTGTTGTCTTACGATGGCAGTCGTTACAGCATTGTGGTAGGGCATTTTGCGAATGCCCACCTGGCTAGCTACCACCCTCAAGTAGAAAATCTGTCGCCAAGCACCTAACGGTGTGTTCCGGCAGCTGTCCTTGAGAGCCAGTACTTCTAGGTTAGCCTGAACAACATCTTCAACCACATCATCACTTACCATCAGGTGAGATAGAGGACAAAGGCTAACCTAAAAAGCTTAAAGGTTCAAAAAAAAAAAATGTCCATCAATGCTCATCTTCACTGCTTCAGTTTTGAGGCTCAGCAGTTTTATGAATGCGATTTTATGTAATAGTTTTAAAACAGAATATGTAGTAGTAACTGAGAGGGATTTTGATTGATTTGATGCATGAGTAACACGCATATTGCCTTGGCAATGTCCATCTATGCTCACATACACAATTTGTTTTCCTGGGTGTAGCCATTTTAGTGATTGTTTTCATATTTAATTCAGAGTCTGATAATTTACTTAGTGACTTAGGAGCTGAGAGGGATGTTGATTGTTACAGCGTGAGAGACGCGTACGCGCCGTTTCGCCAGTGACGGAGATGCTGCGGCTAAGCATGCAGAAAGCCAGTGCGCCGCTCGCGCCCGACCGCCGCCGCGTTTCGCGCCAACTCCTCACTGACATGAACATTGCGCAGTTACAGGTACTTTTCATACAAATAGAATAATGAAAGACATCAGGGTGCCAACCTGGTGGTCCTATAGCAATTTTAAATTAACTTTGTTGAAAACACGTCATTGCATTAAGATAGCTCTCAGATGGGACCGATCTCTCTTCTCAGAATATGCTGGGTTCAGGGATGGACCCAGGACTAAAGTACCTAACAATATAATTTTATTTTGTTCTACCAAGTATTTATTTTTTGGAAACTAAAATGAAGAAAAACAAATTGTTAATTAATTTAATGTTTAGTTTAATTCATTTTTAAGCTTGTCTTTAACCACTATTTTACTTGCTGGTAAGTGAAAGTGTGGTCAAAGATAGCATCAAAGCAGGCTATAATGGATACTACTAAGCCACTGATAAATGCTGAAATGGGCTGCATAGGAGAAAAAGATAGGCAGCAAAATTTAGATTGTAGCAGCAAGATAATTATATGTAAATCTTTATCTATGAAATCTTGTTGAACCAAAACTGATTGGGTTTTCACTATTGCTGCCAGCAATGCTACAATCTAAATTTATATTGCTAAAAACCTTAACAAATAAGGCATTTTTAAGATGAAGGCTGCAGTTTAAGTTTTTTTGTTATTATTTTGGGTTCCTACCCAAAGGGTAAAAACGGGACCATATTACTGAGACTTCGCTGTCCGTCTGTCTGTCACCAGGCTGTATCTCAAGAACGGTGATAGCTAGACAGTTGAAATTTTCACAGATGATGTATTTCTATTGCCGCTATAACAACAAATACTAAAAATAAAATAAAATAAATATTTAAGGGGGCTCCCATACAACAAATTTGTTTTTTTTTACCGTTTCTTGCTCGATACTAATAACGGTGATAGGTAAACGCTTTAACTATTCACTATCACTTCACTATACAGTACACGAAATACAACATTCGGAGAATGTGTTATATGATATCTAGAATATTTTAATACTTATTCAATAAATTACATCATGTATTAAGGGTAAATATGATTTTTTAAATATTTGACAGTTTTAGGGGTAACTTATGGAATCATGTGCATTGATGTTCAATAACTTGATGTATACAACCAATATTATTTTAAACTAGAGATTTCCATGATTATCTAAAATGGTTACCAAACCTGGGTATAAGAGCGATAAACTGTTAAAATTTAAAAAAAACCGTCAATGACATGAGTTTCAGCCTTAAAGACAGCGCAGGATCAAACCAATTAGATGTTTGGTGACCATTTTTCTAAGTGAGTTGGGTGTTCATATACATAATACATGTCTACCCCACAAGTACGATGTGTATACAAACACTATCTTTAGATAGCCAGACGAGCATTCAAAATGGTCAAAGTGGTAAAGCATAAGGCCATGTTGGAGACTGAATGTACTATTGACATGGTACTATTGGAGTATGCTATTGGCATTTTCTGAATCTATATTTGATATAAGAAATATGAAAAAATAGAGATGTACCCAGTGGATTATCCGGCTATATTTATAGTCAAATCGGTAAAACCGCCGACTAGTCGGATCTTTACATTATTTTTATGTTATTGTGACGAAACAAGCCTGTGGCCCACCTGAAGTGTACTGACCTCTGCCTATAACAGATGCATTTCGTCAACGACGAATTGCATTGTGCCCGTCACACTGTGACGTACAGTTGTTAGGTCTCATGTGCCTGAAATTTTACTGGCTCTCAATGACTGCTGCCGGAACACACTGTTAGGTGCTTGGCGACAGATTTTCAACTTGAAGTTGGTCGCTAGCCAGGCGGGCAATCGCAAAATGCCCTTCCAACTTGCGGTGAAGCTCAATCCCACGGCGGGATTTGAACCATGGACCTGCTGCACGGCAGTCTATAGCCAATGCCACTGAGTTATCACTGCTTCAAATCTTTATTGATATTTCTATGCTAAAAAATAGCTAGGGAGATAGAAATGAAACGGAATAAGCACTTTTACTATAAACTATCTTTTATAGTAGCGCTGTTTTCGAAATGGGTGTTTGTTTGTTTATTTAGTATTTTTGCGCATGTTGTTTACACGGGCGGGCGTGACTAAGTTTTTAGAAAAATAAAACTAAAGTCAGGAAATTATAGTTAAGTGCGAAGGACTCAGCTATTAACACGCGCTAGGGACATTCGCTGTTATTCAGTTAAGCACAGCACTCAAATAAAAATGTAAAATACAAAAGTTCCTATTCTGTTTACGCTTGGTATTCCAAATGGGTAACACAAGAATCATCACCGTCATCAACAGCCGCGATGTTCATTGTTGAACAAAGGCCTCTTCCAGTAGGGAGGGTTTGCCATGATCCCAAGAACGACAAACCTATAGTAATTTTAGTCGGCTTGTAGTGCATTATACAATTCTATTACCAAAGCGACTAGTCGGTCTTTTTGCAACCGGAGAGTCAACCAGCCGTCTATTTAAGGAAAGTCATAGTCATATCTTTAATAAATATAAAACAAAATGACCACTGATACTGCTGCGTTAAATGTATGAGTAATATGACATGCGGGAAAGAATAAATAAATCATCATGTAAATTAAAATTTTGTACTTACCACATTTCGATTTCAATTTTTTGATTGAAGCCTTATGAATAATAAAATTAAATTTTCAGGGTGGCTACCTGATATATATAGCAAGTTTTTCAAAGCCAAACGGTATTTTTTTTATGTGATTTTATTTTTTAAGGGCCCTTGAAGTTGTGAACATACTGGGTAATTTTATCTTTCTTAGAACCTATCAGCATAGCACACACAAAAAAAAAACAAAAAATCAAGCATCTACCGCAATAATCCACGTCATCGTAAATAAAAATCATTCATCCGCGTCAGCTAAATAAAAATAGGTAAATTTATGACGTCACATTTAACACAACAGACGTGCCCTATCTATATGGTTACAGCCGTGGCAAGAACTCAGTTTAGACCGCAAATCATTTCCCCACGACGAAAAATCGCGAGAGAATACAAGTACCTACGTGTACCTGTCAGGTAATCAGTTTAGTTCTGCATTTTCAAAGTTTTATGTACACACTGGGTAAAACTTATATGTATTTATAGATATAATCTAAAACAAAATCATGCATGCAAAGTTAGCGGTGATGATACATTGAAAATCGATGGCGTATCACATCAGCAGGCACAAAATAACTGCGTAGGTGCCGTGAGCGTGGGAGAATGCAACACGAAAGCAGGTCGAGTCAACCTTGGGGAGGATTTTGACCTATCCTCAGCATTAATCTTGTTGATATAAAATATTAACCGATTCAAAAATAAAAACCTGTACTGCCTTCCTAGTGTGTATGTAAAAGGGCCGCATTGGCATCTCGAGTTGCGTTCGATCGCCGGATAGAAAAAAATATTGTTATTTTCTGACAAGTCCAGAGTCTGCTGGAACTGTTCCCGGTAAACGGTAAGAGGTTCGCCCCCTATGTCAATAGACAAAAACTTGTCTGGAGAAACGTGGGTGGTTAAACACCCCTGCGAGGAATACCGACGTGGCAATAGGTTTTATGCAAAAAATATATAGGACAGGTTGTACTCTTGTTACATTTGTACAAAGTCGTATATACCTATTTAATAAGTAAAGCTTTTCCAATTTTATAAAGTAGAGGTAAGGCTTGTATCCACCAAACAAAAGTTGGCAACACGTGTTGGTAACGAAAAATTCTGTAAATTGGGTCCCGCCAACCAAAATATAGCAACTTTTGTGATTTGAACACTACAAGTGTAGGCAGAAGTTGCATTTTTTGTATCTACCAAACAAAAGTTGTCAACATTTGTGTTGGTAACGAAAAATTCTGTAAATTGGGTCCCGCCAACCAAAATATGGCAACTTTTGTGATTTGAACTTAAACACTACATGTGTTGGCAGTAGTTGGCATTTCTTTTTTTGATTTGTGGCTAAGTATTCCTATGAGAGCGCTATACTAGTAAAAAATATCAATATAATATGTATAATTACGTTATACAGGCAAAGCTTAAGGGTCATAAAGGTGCTATGATATGTTTTTGTTTGTTATATAAATACCAAATATGTTCGCAAAGCTCTGCGATCTTTGTCTCATTTTTAAACAACTTAGAAATGTAGGAGTTTTTCATTCGACTGTATGTTTGTTACGCAATTACTCCGACTATTGTGAATACATTTCTTTGATTCCTTTTTTGTTTGGTAGATCATATTTCAGAGGTGGTTGCATTAAATTTAATCATAATCGTTATTTTAACACTCAAATAACTGAAAAAAAATATTTGCTAATATGCCTATGCCTTGATATCATGGTAATTACAGGTCTTATCGTTGTTGACCAGTATTGTGTACTTTGGGTATAAATCGCATTTGTAAGCAGTATGTAACACTAAAAGAAAAGTGGGTTTTGTAACCGATTTCCAAAATAAGAGGAGGTTTAAAGCTGTTTCCAAATTACTTCTAGGTTAGCCTGTACAACATCTTCGACCTCTTCATCACTTACCATCAAGTAAGATGGTGGTCAAAGGCTAACCTATCAGGAATAAAAAATATTAAAAAAAACTCTACGTGTATATTGTTTATGTTTGTTACCTCAGAACTTTGAACGGGGTGAACCGATTTTAATGTTTTTTTTTATTTGAAAGCTGGTGCTTCCCAAGACGTCCCATTTAAATTTTGATCAAAATCGGTCAAGCCGTTTTTGAGTTACACTCCAATAACTAAAAAGTGTTTTCCTATCTTGATGATATAGTCATTGACAGTGAATGACAATCGATCCTGTAAGAAGTAAGGGTAATTAAAAAGGGTGAAAAATTTTTTTATTACCGTGTGATGAAACCGTCTTCAACACTCAAAAGTTATTGTGATAAAAGTTACTTTTGAACTATTATGATAGTTAAGTTCAACAAGTTATTTCACACTTTTGAGTGTTGAAGTTGGTTTAATTTTTTAGTTTTTTTTTATTATCTAACAGAACGTATGTCTATCACTGAAAAATGAAACACACTTGTGGAAGTCGGACCATGATAATGGGATCTCAGTGTAATTTAAATCAGTATGGCACCGACTTTAACAAGTTATTTCATGCATTTCAGTGTTAGATTTCGGTTCTGTATTCTATTTAATCATTGTGTTATTAAAAGAACTCGTGTACATTCGAGTATAACACATTTGTGACTCATCACGAATTAAGTTATTTAAATTCGAACACAAAAATAGAATAATTCATAATAACACAGGTTTTTATTAGATTACACTATCGTTTGACCTTGCCGCCACCGCTGCCGGCGTCTGGCACTAAACTTGTAGATCGCAGATGACTAGAAAATATATGTGTAAAAACTATGACCTTGTCGCATTAACCCTCAAGTAACAATTGGAACTTTTTTAAATGCTATTCAGTTTTTTTTTATTGCTGGTACGTAGGTAAGTCTTTGACCAAAATCTAATCTGATAGTAAGTGATGATGCGGTCGAAGGTGTTAACAGGCTTAACCTATAATTACTGGCAAGGACAGCTGCCGGAACATACCGTTAGGTGTTTGGTGACAGATTTTTTACGGTCGCTAACCAGGCGGGCATTCAACATGCGTTGAAGCTCAGCCCGCGGTGGAATTCGAACCTTGAACCTGCTGCGCGGCAGTTCATAGCCATAGCCACTGAGCCATCACTGCATCAAAATGTTAAGTATTTTTTTCATTATGGTTATACATACGTAGGTGTTTAGGAGAAAAGAACTTACCCCATGTCGATTAATAGTTATTGGTACAACAAAAGAGTAACGTTCATTTTTGCTGCGAGTGTTGTATTTGAATCCCGAGTAAGCGCATTAGTCTTATGTTAAATTTATGATTCTAAGTGCTTTATTTGTGTAACCAAAATTAAGGATTAATTGAGGGCTAATTAATTACTGTTTTGTTAAGAAGACTTAAGCTGTTCATCAAATTAGCAACTTGTGGCGTTGCCCGAGTGGTGAAAATTGATATTGTTCTCTTTCTCTTGATGTAAAACTAGAATTTAGTTCATTAGTAGTTCCAACAACAATTTGAACGAAACTTAGGTATATCATATTGTATATTTTACTTAAAGGGTCACTTTGAAGGTATACTCGCGACTAAGGGTAACTCACCAGAAAGTTGAGTTTCAGCAGCGCTTTCTAGGGAACCGATATCTCACACTGCGATCTCCAAGCTGTCTACCAAGCGTGGGGATTATGGCAAACCCCACCATATTGGGGGAGGCTGTGTTCAGCAGTGGACTATCCGGCTGATATAGTACATTTGTTTATATTCTTTAAAAAATGCTGGTGGAACGATATAAAATGGACAATAGCAGTCATTTCAAAAGTTATTTTTCTCTTTTTTTTTGCGCTTTTTGGAGAAACAGCAGGTCGAAGCGCCGCGCGCATTGAATTTGAAGTTGAAAAAAAAAGTTGGAAAAATTGGTTTAATTCGTATTTTGTTTAATTTTCCCTTGCAAGCTCCTAGTTGACAGCATCGCTCCCCTCACAAATCGTATAAACATGTGTTTTTTTTAAAGTACCAATAACCGGTCCAACTATTATTATTGTAAATATAAGTCAATGGAGTTAAGTAAAACATACAATACCATATATTAATAAATTACAGGCACATGAGACCTAACAACTGTACGTCTCAGTGTGACGGGCACAGTGCAATTCGTCGTTGACGAAATGCGTCTGTTATAGGCAGAGGTTAGTCCACTTAACATCAGGTGGGCCTCGGGCTTGTTCCGCCACAATAACATAAAAAGAAAAAAATATATATATCATATTTTTATGTAGGTAACTTACATTGTTGTTGGAACCACTGATGCATCATATTAAATTCTTACTTACATTACAATTGTCCGATTAGCAGCTGAGCTTTAAACTACCCTCCGCTATATCTAGTTAATTTTTGCGTTTTACTCTATTGTAGAGACACGCTTTTTTTTTCTTTTTTTTTATGTTATTGTGATGGAACAAGCTCGAGGCCCACCTGATATTAAGCGGACTAACCTCTGCCTATAACAGATGCATTTCGGCACAAGTCACAAATTGCACTGCGCCCGTCACCTTGAGACCTAGTCATTAAGTCTCATGTGCCTGTAATTTGCTTACTCAAATTGTGTTGAAATTTATTTGATTTTTCTTTCATCTTTGATTTAATTCATAGTATAATGTGCTAGTATGTGCTGTCATTACCGTCAGGCCCACTATCTAAAGTGAAAGGCGCAGATAATAACCGTCTATCTATAGACCTATAAAATAGAATTGGATCTCAAGAAAACCTGCCAAAGCACATCGTTTAGTTATCTGCTTCTCAACAGATGCTCTAGTAGTCCGAGCCAGGTTATAAGTATAATGAGGAATAAATGTAAGTGGTCAATGACTACCCTAAAATGAGGTAGGATTCGAAGTCTAGTGCCTCTTCGATTCGTATTTACCGTTATGCCTCCACCATCGCTGGCTTGTTGAAGTTGCAATCTTGTATTTATAAAATTACTGTATATAAAGGACAATATAGGTACCTAAATATAGCAGTCCCGACAGATGTTCCTGCCCGAAAATAAGGGTATTTTGATTCCAGTGGTATTTATTTGATCAAGTTGTAAATCTAAACCACCCAGAGACACACTCAAACACACAAAAAAATCATCATAACGGTCGAGCCGGTTCGGGAGGTACACAAGTACTAATTTTTTTTATATAATGCGAAAGCGAATTTCATTTATCGCGGTTATTCGGTTCGGTTATTTCACCTCTATTTTGTGCAGTTGGATAAAAACTATCCTATGTCCTCTCCCGGGCCTCAAACTATTTCCATACCAAATGTCATCCTATTGGATACAGTAATTTTTAAGTTTATTCGTTCCATACACAAATATAAATCTTTCCTCTTTATAATATAATATTAGTATAGATAAGATCTGTAGTTGGTTTATGTTTTACTAAGTCATTCATTAGTAGACGTGTATATACAGCAACAATAGTTTTACATTTTCACACATTATAGAACTTTGTCGTAATCTCGTATCCGCAGAACGAGAGTTCAAAATGATTATAAAAACATACATTAAATAGGTGCTTAGATATAATACGTACAAAATCTTATTATGACATAGTACTAACTAAACATCAGTGTTGTACAACACAACGTCTGCGTGTACTGAGTCACGCGGCACATTAACAAAGGATTTGTGCCCAAATCACAATGACCATTGTGTGAAACTACCTGATAGTTTCGTGTTAATCGTAACTTAAAACTCAATGTCGGTTGAAGGGTAGTTATTTGTCGGCACTTAATGTTCGCTTAATTGCTGATTCCACTTGAACGATATTCGTTAATAATTAATTTATCAATTGGTGGTGCCGTTACATTCACAGCGGTGTTTATTACATATCGAATATTATTATTTTATATATTTATTTCAGGTTACACAAGCCATAACTTATATAATAACAAATATATACAAAGAACGAAACACAATCAAGCAATAATGATTATACAATAATAAATAGGTAAACAATAAAATTAAGAAGACCCTCAATGTAAATACAGCCAATGGCGGAACATCGGGCTATCCCATCGTTCAGCTAATGTTTTTAGAATAATGTTGGATTATAAGACAAGTAAAATTGTAACATAAAAACAACCGACTTCAAACATAATACGCGTTATTAGGGTTTTTTATAGGTTAACATTGCAGTTATTATTCATAACTCAAATACGACTCGTTAGATCTCACACAATTATATATGGGATCACATGACAGGTAGCAGCTTTCGAATGTAAAAAATATCATCAAAATCGGTACACCCTGTAAAGAGTTAGGTGAGGTAACACACACATAAAAAAAACACTCGAATTAAGAACAACCTCCTTTTTTAATTCTGTTAATAATAATAGGGTTTTGCAACGGCAGATGTACCTACTTATCTGTAGGGTTGCAGAAGAAGAAAGTACATAGTTCCATGACATTTGGACAGTAGGTAACTCCTTCGTTTTCCTTGACCAATACCGCCCTCGTCTACAAATAAGTTGGTAGTACACGGTAACCTTAAATAAACTACTAATCATATACTTGACCCGATATTGACGATATTTAGCACTAATAAGAAAAACTAAAAAATATATTTTTGTACCTATTTAATAATGTAATAGGTACAAAAATATACTATACAGCGAAGAAGCGCGATGTAACCAAACTCTCAATGTTACCAAGTTGCCTCTTGATCAGGAGTTCACTGCAGTTTCCAACAACACGGAGTTCAAACACTACCGCAGATACACTACTGTGAGAGACTGCGAGTAACTTAACTGGGTATGTAGCAAGTAGGCAAACGAGATACTTATGATATGTTATATCGCTTGGGTGTCGACCACAGTCCTGTTATTTGAATCTCTGGGTGACACCAAGTCTGTAATGGGCAGGCGTTATGCTTACTGCCGGGCAAGCGGTCAACTTGCTCGTCTTGTCTCTGCATATTATAAAAAGACTGCAACATATAAGGTAGTATTAAAGGTTACAAAATTACAAATGTACGACAGGAAAAATTTAAGTCATGTGCGGGATTCGAACCCGCGTCCATTTACCCCTTTAGCCGGGGTATGCTCTAACCAATTGAGCTAGCATGACATGACGTCATAACTCAAATCTTTCCTATCTTTCTTCAACCACCGTATTGGGATGGAGCGACATCTATAGTACAACTTGCGTTGTACTACTAGTATTAAAGGTTAGCCTATATAGTTATCATTCGTTTAAAAAAACTTGAATTCACATAAGACAGACATTTAATCAGATATTTTTTTTTATGTGAAAGTCCTCATTCTAGTAGCAAAGCTGCTATCGGTGGTATTAAAAATATACGAGTCTTAAGGGCACATCCCGTAAGACTCGTGTATTCTTAGTACGATCGATGAAATATCCGTGACGACAAAAGCAGTATTTTACTAATGATTACATCAGTGATCAAAAATGTTGTATAATAAATATTTTGAGAAGTATTATATACCTACCTAAGTATTGAAATAAAAAATATCTATTGCCATTTCCGACTAAATTTCTAACTAAGCCAAATGACCTCAAAAACGCCGTGTAACCTAGCCGTAAGAGTTTTGACGCGTCTCGCTTCTACACGCAGCATCTTAAAGATCTGGACTCCTTAAGCGCACGGTCTAGTAACTCTAATTCACAATCGAAATCATTGAATTATTTATTTGTATTTTCAATTATTTATTATTATTTTAACACAATAATTTATTATTTTCATGAAGTATTGTTAAATATTTGTTATTACAGACAAAAACATATTATATTTTATGTTTTATTCTATTTGAAACCCAATAATCCGACATGATTAACTGTTATCTGTGGTAGTGTTTATAATAAACACTGGGTATATTATTACTTTGCAGGTGATTGTGAATGAGCTGCACTCGCAAATAGAGTCGCTCAACGACTCGCTGGTGAAGTTGCTGATGGCCCGCGATGAGCTCCATATGGGACAGGACTCCATGCTCGTCGACATAGAGGATCTCACACGATATTTGTGAGTATCTTTATATATCTGCTGCTGGATACTGCACGACCTGTAGTCATAAATACAGTCGCTCAACCACTCCCTGGTGAAGCAACTATTTGACCCAATTGGGACAGAACCATATTCCCGTCAACATGGAGGATCCCACCCGATATTTGTATCTGTATTTGAGTGTAACTGTCAATTGAACGAGCTACACTTTCGAATGATGTCGCTGGACGTGCGCTGATTCCTGTCCCATGTAGAAATCTGACACGTTCAATCGCATCGCTCGGTCATGGTCTGAGCAACTAAATTTTCCCAAATTAAATCACAATCAAATTCACTAGTTTGCGCATTAGGCTCAAAGCTCTTTCTACCTTACTGTCATTCGATTTTAGATACACAAGAGGTGGGCTTTAGGAAAGGATTTTCGTGCAGCTAAAATAGCGTAGCAAAGACTACGGAACACTGGCATTAGTAAAACAAGATCATACGAGCAGCCGTCAACGATCACTCGAACCGATCGTTCTCTGAGAAAGTATCCTTTCCAAAGCTTACTTTAGGCAAGTAATCATTGGAAATTCTAAAAGATGCTTGTCTGACAGTCATGCTAGAACCTGTTGAAGACCTTTGAGTTATCCCATAACGTGATACTTCCGTATAAGTACTGTACTGTATCAGCAGAATTGTCTACTACTGAACACAACCTCCCCCATTAAGTTGGGGTTTGCCATAATCCCCACGTTTGGCAGACTTCTCGGGGATCGCAGTTTAAGTTGCTGCTGCCCACCTTCCGGTATTTCACCTGTAGTCGCCTCTTGCGACACCCACACGTAGCAATGGGGAAGTGACATTCTAGCCCGGCACCCCACGGGTCCATATAAGTACATATTTAAATTAGGTGAGTTTTATATTTGAAGAATAAAAGATATAGATACACGCACAAGCTGAAGGATATTATTAACCTACCGACTACTATTACTACTTCTATTGAATACATACATCAGTGTAAAAAAACTATGATTTTTACTTTGATTACGGGGAATGAAACTTGTAATTAATAAAATAAGTTTCATTTCAGTTGATACCGTAGGTAGTTAAAGGGAACTTTCTTCAAGATAAATCTGATTTGTAATATTTATATTACTTTATTATTAATAGTGTCAGTTTATATGGTTTTTAGATTGCATGGCTTTATGTAAAATAAAAAAATTACAAACTTGCACGCAGGAAAATTCCGAAGCAGCACATTATTGACGAAGAAGTCGTGAATAAAGAAACTGACGATTCAAGTGAAGAAAGTGAATGACTAAAGTAATGCATGCATATTTTATCAACGCTGAATTCAGTTGGATCATTTCACAATTGAAAATATTATAATAAAAAATAGCATGCTGAATTAATTTTGATTTAATACTAAACATTCTAAGTTGCTTGTTGATGCTTTGTAGATCAGATATTGTTATAGATACATACGTATTACACTTAAAATTTATATCCATTCATATTAATTAAGAACTTATTTAGATAGATATCTAGTGCTATTACAAGAATTGACATATAAGTACTACGTAGCAGGTGGACCAGTTCTAAGCTCTTCTAAACAAAAAGTTGCCGCAACTTGATGACACATGCGACAATGGTTTGCGCAATGCGAGTGTGCATTAGTCGTGACTGGTATTTGAATGAAATGATTTGATATTTAAATGAAGTAAATAACGATATATTTTTTAGGAATTTGTCAATTTCAAATTTGTATTTTAGGAAATTGACGAGTTTAGAATAGACGTACTCGGAAATTGTCGTTTTCTGAAGTTGTAATTTTAGGAAGTTGTCGTTGTCTCCCTGAGGGAATATTTAACTATTCACTTGAACAACTGGTTTGTAATTTACGTCCAGATGCTTTGATTTGAATTCTCGTCATATTAGCGACGCGTCTACACTGCATAATGATTCTTAATGAATGTCATATTAGCTTATATAGGATTTGTTGATATTTGTATTTAGTAGCACATTTGTATGAATATTTTCTGAATAAATTATTATTATTATAAATGTCGAAGCCACACTAAAGTTAGGTGACAGGAAATCAGTACAGTTCAGTCGAACAAAGTGTGTGCTCGGTGCGTGAAATATTGTACGTAGTACTTAAATATCGATGATTATAAGTTATTGTAGTTATACATTTACTGATGTTATATATGTAACTGGCTCACTCATTTCATATAATAAAAGAGATGTGATAACTATTATATCATGTAACTAAAATTCCTTCGTAGATGCTAAATTAAATATCCAAATCGCTTATCGTTATTAAAAGCGCAATAACTTTCTATGCATTAGACAAAGATAAACGATTATATCATTGACCAAAATCTTCATGCTTAACGATCTACACCTTAATATTAATTTGCTTTGGTAACATTTTGTTAAATCTCCTGAAGCAATTTACTTACATAACATTAATTATAATATATTCATCACTATTAATCCTTGTATTTATTTGTTTACAGGGGTGTTAAGGAACAGACAAAGAAAACCAAAGGAACTGCGAAGACAGGCATGAAGAGGCTCACATCTTTAGTGCACAAGTAAAGCACCACTTCTCTACACCTTTAGGTACTATTGTAACGTTACGTTGTTCTTATTGTTTAGGTATATACTACGATGACGGATATTAAAATATGGACGCTCGTTCAAACTGTATCGCATTTGCTCAATTTATTCTGCTATATCATTCAGTAGATGCTTATGCATACAATAAAAACTAACACAGTTGTTGTTATTCTTAAATTGTTTAATGATTCTACAGCAGAAAACCACTATCGTTCTTCAGAGTTAGGGGATGCACACCGTGGTCCAAAATAATACATACATGGTTCTCGGTAAGGCTGGTGGGGACGTTGGTACATATCAGAAGTATTTCATTTTTACGCCAGTCAATATAGAAATATCACAGATATTTCTTAGATAATATCATGGATATTTCTTAGATAATATCATATATATTTCTTAGATAATATCATAGATATTTCTTAGATAATATCACAGATATTTCTTTGTTATAAACGTGTAAAAATCTGATAAAAATCTTAGAAACACGTCTGACATTTCTGCTATAACTTTGTTGCAATATAGATTTGCTTATGAAATTCAAAGAATATATATGCCTTCATCGGTCCGATAGTTTCTTCAATGTCGTATATAAAATTCTAACTGGCTGTTGTATTACACAGATAAAGTGATAACATAGGTACTTGATTGTGTTGTGTAAAATACTGGCAAAAATATGAACTATTTTTCAATATATTACCTAATAAATGAAGTATATTATAACTGTGATAAGCTTGACTTGCTAGATTCAAAAGGTTTTCCAATATATGACGTTTACTTTAACTTCATTACACCGCAAAGCAAGCACTTACAAGGAAAAAATAAAAACTTACTACATTAATGTATGAAAACATGCTGCGTTTGTGGGACCATTGTTAAGCTTAATATTTTTCATAGGTTTCCGATACCGGAAATCATTGTTTTTATACCAGTGGAAGTTATGTTTCTTCTTAAATAATAACAGATATACAGCATTAAAATTGAACAAATGCGATCTAATGATACTCAAAGCGTTTCTTATTCTAGATGTATAACTTACATTAATTCTTTATTTTTAATCTATCTACTGAAAATTTAATTCGGTTTCTGTGCGCCTAGTACGAGTTTTTTAAACGCCGCGATCGCGTTTACGCTAACTCGCGAGTACAGTACCCGTGGCGGCATGTTAGTGAATCAAGCGTTTTGTTATCGCGTTTACGCGTATGCAGCGTGGAAAGACACTAGGCTCACTGTCAATAGACTCAAAACCATAGATATTTTGCGGACTATTAAAGTTACAATTGTAGTATACGTTTACTTCCCGTTTTTCATTGTCAATAGTCACACCGACTTAAGTAACTCAAAAAATAATTGACTAACTAACAAATGGACATGGGGAAAATGATAAAAATTACAAAAGTGAAGTGTTTTGGACAATTAAACACATAGACTAGAAAACTCAAACGCTGATTGTTCTTTTTTCTTAGGTGAACTCATTTGTCTTTTCTTTGAATCACAGTTCTTATATTAGACTAAAAATAATCTCTCTAATATCTAAATAAAAGTCGCAGGAAATCGGGAGCTAGCTAGTTTAACAATGTTAAATTCATGCGCATTTTGGCTGATTATTACACAATAATCAGCCATAATTATTTAGTCAGCGCACGACAAGTTTTGGATTCTCCTGATTAGAATTGGGAGTGTTTTTAGCATAACGGAGCCCTGTTACTGAGAATCTATGTCTGTCTGTCTGTCCGAGTATGTCGCAGTTTCAGCACGTAAGCGGAATGAGTTTCAAATTTATATTATTATCTTCTGTGAAGAACATTGACCCAAAGGTGGAATTACACAAAGATGGAATAGAAATTAAAAGTATTTTTCACGAGGGCTCCAATACATGATATGGTAATTTTTTTTCACCCTAGCAAGTGGGATGTTCACAACAAACGCGAGCTTACTTTTCAGTACAAAAATAATTTTTAATTATTTATTTTTCTGAAAAAATAAAATATTGGTGCCGTCTAAGTTGTAAATTTTAGACAATTGTTGTTACTGGGTCTATCTTAAAAAATAACATGGTTAGACATCTGAAATTTCGGCATACTATGTACCACATCCCCTGTTTAAATAAAAAATACTGAAAACGCCAATTTAAAATGTTTAAGCTGTTATCAGGAATGAATATCTGCGCGGACCGACTAGCAATAGACGCAGTTTTTTTGTCCTGTGACATGGCGACCAAAAAGTGAAGACCTTGTATCGATTCCTCACCCTGTATTATAGGAGATCTAAAACTAGCGGAACTTAGGAGTTTAAACTCAGCCTTCTAAGAATTTTCACTGCTACTACATTCTTACACTTTATTTTATACTTCGTTCTAAAAGTTTTCTAGTCTATGGATGTTTTTTTACACCTTGCCAGCAGGATCATAAAAATATACATTGAGTTCATTCAATTTCTTACGACTTTGGTAATGTTATCATTTGGATTGTTTGTTTATATATATAGATCATAATAAAGGATTACCATTGGCATATGTGATAAGAACTCTAAATTACTAATATGCTTATGAAATTGGCAGCTGCGCGTTATGGACACCGAAATGTCTAAAATGATTCCTACAATATGAATTTATTACTTATTATTAATAATTATTTTCTATCCATAAGGCGCTGACAAATGCTAAATATTTAGTAAAATTTATTTAGTTTGCAGCAGTAAGAAAATTATATGTTAATCTTGATCATATTATCTAAGGCCAAGAAAAGTCCGAAACACGTTTCCTTAAAATTTTCTCGATAAGATAAACGTAAATAACTGAATTATTTACGTATGCATGTGCATAAAAATATATTATAAAAATAAAATAGAAAACCTTTATCAAGAGGGACAAGAAAAGATATATTTTCGATTTATGTTACTAGTTTTGTTTTATTAAGCTTTCTTTCGCATTTTACTTAAACTGATCCCAATTTAACATCCCTGCCTCTTTTTACTCCTATGTAGTCCGATAGCGACAAAAATTCAGCATTTGACAGCGTCTTAATCACTTATTATTAATTAATTTAAATATATCGATGGTTATTTTAAATATATTTCTTTATATACAGGCAATTTTGAATATAATCTGTATGTAAATATAAATATTGATATAAGTATTGATATTCCGTGAATACTTTTCTCTAAAATACTGTAATTGTATTCTATTTATCAAAATGTATGTATATTTGAAATACATATTCTGCTTTAAAATAGATAATGTACCTTGTAACCCACCTAGAGATATATTTTGCTATTATTCGCAGATTAGATAAAATATTTTTTCATGATAGTTGCTCATTGTATAGTCAAAGTTGTACCTTCGGGTACAGCATATAAGATAATGTTAGGTATACCACCTACAATTGTTGTATACTGACTTAACAAATAAAATAGCATATTGTATTGAAAAGTGCAATAATGCAATAACAAATATGAGTAGTGCAATTTTTTTGATTTGTTTTAATGTTGTCTGTAAATGGCATACTTAAGGCTATAAATAAAGCCTTGATGTTATAAAAGTATAAAACACCGTATATATTTCTATAACTGGGTACTTCTCAATCAGTAAAAATGCCACTCTAAAAATTATCCTTATTGCTTTACCCGAATGTATATTAAATTCACTGTTTATATACTAGTGTAATCACAATTTGTAGGCATGCACATGCCACTGATCATGTTCATAATGATCATACCAGCTTGTAACCAACGTAGGTGATGGATATAATTCAATTGGTATCGTACCTATAGTACAATTTGTCAAAAGTATAATTACTCTATTGCTCGACAGTAAAACTATAAATCTAAATAATTGTTGGCCATTTCATTGGGCTTACATGGGTTAGCTGTCAGTGGCAGTTCAACTGACACTATTTTAACAACATATTTTTTGATTGGATCACTTAACTGCGTTTTTAAGGGGTTACAAAGACATCATCTTCTCGGGTTTGGTGAATGTTTATACATTATACTTCATGAAAACGTTCGTAGTCGTTGAGTTCCGCATGTTACTCCCGGGATTTTTTATTTGATCCGTATTGCTTTTATTGTCGAGTAATATCATATCTTATAATAAACAGGTATATTCCAAAATGCAATATTTAATAGTAAATTATACTCGTGTATGAGAAATAGATGCCTTAGATCGCATTTTTTATTGGAAACAGGCATTTGATTAGATGAACAGGAAACAGGCAATGATCACGGCATTGATCCTTAACTTATAGCGTAGCAAGATACAATAACAAGAAGACTTGGAAGATAGTTCTTGTAATAGAGACAAAATAATAGGTTTTTGTAATTAAATACACAATAAACCGCCTTTCGCTTCAAAAGACACTTATCTTGCCCTCATTTTTATCATAATATTCACTGTACTTCAAATCAAATGATTTCTGAAAAGAAAAAAGTCGGTACTCAATTTAAATTGATATTTCTTATATATCCATTTAAATTAATCTTTAATTCATAATTAAAGATTTAATAAAGCCGTCAGAAGCTGCTCGCATTTCAGTAGGAAAATTTTGTTTTATTGTAATATCAACAGGTCTAATCGTGGTGTCAGACCTTATTTAAATTATGGTTTAACGACTCGTACCTCACTGGGTTCAATTGTGCATCTCATTACAGATACTTTACTTTTTACATAATTATATTCTGTTCGTATAAAACTTGGGATCTCAACCTAAATTCCCTAACAGTACCTATAATTTAAGTTAGTTTTATAGTTTCCTTAATGTCTTCTCTATATTCATGTAACATCGTTTGATATGTTAATTTTAATTATGATAGTTACCATTATATTTTAGCGAATATATTAAGCATTGTGTTAGTATCACAAGCAAGATTATGTTTGGTATCTCACCCCCAAACAATATTAACACAAAATTACATTCATAATGGTTGCACATCGGCCGTTTTCGATTTCATGAACGACTTAATAAACAATCGACCTTATTGAAACAATCGACCGAAATAAAAGTTTTCTTAAAAGATAAGTAGAAAAATGTTATGTTAATTTTGCGACAACTTTAATAGTCAAGAAGCGAAACTTCGAAGCAATTTTTATGTTGTTTTGATAAATTAAAATATTGGCTATACGCTTAGAGTGAAGGAAAAAAAATATTCTTTATTTATTGCATGTAAACGAACGAATACAGTATCCGCAAACACGATTGTTTACGACGATTCAAATTTTAGAAAACTCCTGGCGTTTATTTGTATGCAATGAATATTGCGGCTGTGAAGTGCACTCCGAGCCGTTCATTGCTCACTGTCATTCACACAATCAAACTTTTTCGAGGTTTGTAATTGCTTTCGTACTGTCTTTCCACAACGGGGTGTGTGGGACTTGAACAACAAGTGGGGCAAGATGGAGTCGCGTTAGCATTGACCATCTTGCCCCTGATTACATCATCAACCTAACAATCATGTGCTGTTGTGCGTTGTCTGAGCCGCAATAAAGCCTGAATCGGAGTTTACTTGCCAGTACCACGATGTTCTTGATCGGAATTTACTTGCCGGTACCACATTGTTATTGATCGAGTACAGTATTCATAATAATATTCTTTTTACCTTGCCTCAAGAAGTCATTGACTTGGGATCACATCGCAATATGAAAGCAAATACGATAGTAGGTAAGACGCCAATGTCTTACCTACTATCGTATTTGCTTTCATATTGCGTACGTAAGAGTAAATTGTACGTCTACCGGACGCACTGAACTTTTTCAATACAGCGCATGAAAAATGATTTTATATTGAGTGAAGATGACGTGGATTGTCTTAGTAAAGACACCGACATCGAGATTTTTCGTACCATCTGAGTATTATCATATATCATCATTAGTAACTAATTAAGTACACACTACAAAATAAATGCTGGCGAGTTTTCAAAATGCAATTCGATTCAGATGTATCAGCAATTCTAAACATTCGTGTGTGCGAATGCTGTAGGAGAACTTTTACTATATTATAACTCAGATATCTTATATACAAATTGCAGCTGCTAATAATTATTATGTTTTACATCTAAATATGTCTGTAGTTAATATTGAACGCAATGCAATAAATAGGTTTAATTAATGCGATCTATAATATATTTGTATATAAAGACCATTTTAGAAGGATTTTTGTGTTTAGTTTTACTATAGCTCTAATTTTTAAACAAATTTACATAATTATATCCATTTCTTTTATGATATTTCTTTACACCGATTATTTGTTGGGAAGCCGCATGAAAATAGATTTAACGATTTACCTCGAACTTTTTGATTTGAGAGAATGGATTTGTTTTTTCCATCGAGAAAATGTGTAACTCGTTGAGAAATGTATGACTTTAATTTACTAAAGAAACAAACCTGTTATCCACTTAGCAAATTCTTTACACTCTCAAGTATATGTTAAATCTATGTCTTAATAATTGATCAATAGTTAAATATTGGCTTTAAAACGATAAATAATTACATTCTAAAATTACATGACCGGTTCCGCTTACTTTTATTTAAAATTAAGGAGTTGTATTCGACATAAAAAAGAAATAAGATCACTTGCCAAAATAATTGCGATGATATGATACCTTATAAACAGATTGTTTTAAAATGAACCTATTTGAGAAATCCGTAGACTGCACAGGTAATGTTAGTGTAATAGTTACTCCGTCTGTATCGCAGCAAGCGCTTTCTAGTTACGTAGTGACTATTACATTGTCTAGACGCGAGTCGCGTGAGCCCACATACCTTTCAAAATCGAATGCGATCACCGATTCCGTTAAAAGTGTACAGTTTTACTTCCACGGCGTCAGATCGAGAAATATATTCAGTTTCGTATTAGCTGTTGTCGGCTTACGATGACGACGGACACTAAAGTATAAAGACATAACTGTTATATTTAAAATAAAAAATGTTTTCTTAATATAAGTTTTATATTTTAGTGACTAAACTGTATGTAAGACACAACCAAGCAGTGCGTGATCGTGATCGAACGAAAATGACAGCCGGCTGGCACATACGCTTCGATTGAACGGTATTGTTCCTCCGATTCGATTTATTTCTATGATTTTTATTCTACTCCGTTTTACTACAGTTTTGAATAATCGATCCGATCTCTCACACACGTGGCATATTTGATCGAGACCGTTCGATTATACAGTTCAAATCACATTCGATTTCGTGAGGTGTGTGGCAGGTGTAAGACTAGAGTTTTTTTTTAATTTATTCAGTTTTAACAATATAAAGAAATTTCTGTCACTATTAATGATTTTAATGTAACTATAAAATAATGCGCTCATATTTCTTTGTGACCGTACCTTGCACAATATTAGACTGGTTTATGAACGTATAAAATCATGAATAATTTTCTTTACGATATGTTAACTTCACTAGAAAGCGGTGCATACTGATCCCATATAAGTTTAGAATATTTATGTTCGTATTGATAGATGGAGAATCCAATTTTCAATAATAGATGATGAATTAAAGTTAACAGTGATGTGAATTAAGTTAATTTCATTAGATAAATGTTCAACTATTAATCAGCAAACCTAAATAGAGATGAATAGAAAATCTAAATTGTCCGTAGAACTCTACTCTATGCTTCATGTTTAATCTTTCTAGAATTATCTATGTCATATACTACCTACTTGTATGTACATCACAAAACCAATGTATACCTATTTGATAACTCCACCTACATAATATAATGTATTTTAGAAGCTAAGAGTCGATACTGTTATTATCTGGTTAAAAGCTTTTTGTGCTTATTTACATAATCATACCGACATGTGATATACCTACTACATATTGAATTATTCTAAATAAACGAGAAAGTGTTTATTCGTTTTTTTTATTAAAACCTTAACCACTAGGCTTCTATTCACATACGAGTACCTACATATAGATATATGTACATAAGCACATATGTATATATGCACAAAAAGCTTTTTAACCAGATGGTTAAAAAGCTTTTTGTGCTTATTGACATAATCAATTAATCATACTGTATCAGTCGGATATTCCACTGCTGAACACAGCCCTCCCCCATTTAGAGGGAGTTTGCCATAATCCCCACGCTTGGCAGGCATCTTGAGGATTGCAGTGTAAGATAGCAAGTTGTTCAGAAATCTTACTGTACATTTACCCTTGGCCACCTCTTACGATACTTACAGGTAGTAATGAGGTTTTTTTTTATGTTATTGTGACAGGACAAGCTCGAGGCCCACCTGATGTTAAGCGGACTAACCTCTGCCTATAAAAGATGCACAACACAAGTCACGAATTGCACTGCGCCTATCACCTTGAGACATAGTTGTTAAGTCTCATGTGCCTGTAATTTCACTGGCTCTCAAGGACTGCTGCCGGAACACACAGTTAGGTGCTTGGCGACAGATTTTCTACTTGGTCGCTAGCCAGGCGGGCATTCGCAAAATGCCCTTCCACCATGTGGTGAAGCTCAAGCCCGCGGCGGGATTCGAACCATAGACCTGCTGCGCGACAGTCCATAGCCAATGCCACTGAGCTATCACTGCTTCAGGTGACATTCTATCCTGGCACCCCACGGGGTACATGTGATATACCTACTACATATTGAATTATGTAAATAAAGAGAAAGTGTTTATTCGATTTTTTATAAAAGCCTCATCCACTATCTTCTATTCACATAATTATAGTACCTAGTAATATGTTTAGTCAACAACGCGACTTGGCTGTGATTCGCAGTTATTTTTTTCGAACCTACATAGATGGAGGCCCATCTATGTATGTTAACTAGGTGAAGCAATGTTGGTTATAGCTAGTTGGGTAGGAATTTAGCAAACGCCCGCCTGGATAGCTACCAACCTTTTGTAGAAAATCTGTAGCCAAGTTCATACGAATGTTGCCCAAAATTGTTCAAACATTTTTACTAGACCACCTATCCGCCACAAAGCATAACCACGACTCGGACTGACCCTGCAAGATTTGAGCAAGTACAACACTGAGTCTGCGAGACTTCCATCCTGTAGTTTTATTTTTATTTTTTTAATACATATAAGCAAGCATTTGACCGCTGTCTCACCTGATGGAAAGTGACGACGGTAGAACATGCTTGCCTAGCAAATACCTACTTGAATACTTCCAGATTATAGCTATCGGGAAATAGGGACGCTGGTAGGGTGTTCCGTTCCATACTTCAGCCGTACGCATTATAAAGCTGGATTTAAACCGTTTTGTGCGTATTTTTGGAATATCGACCATGTATGGAAGCCGTGTACCAGTGCGTCTTGTTGTCCGATGAAAGAAAGGTGAAGACGGAATGAGGTTATGTAAATAGCTCGCACATTCTCCGAAAAAATTTAAACACAGGCTTGGGCTTTATTGAGTAAGTATTATTATATGAAGGAGTTGGCTATGTCAAAAGAGCAGCTAAATGCGACCAACCCTTAGAAGGAGCAGGTCGTACTCTCTCGTAGATCGCCTCACTCTGAAAACTTACTAGGCCTCTGACAGCTGAGGCCCACTCCCCTTCGAGGTACTGGATGACACAGAACGTCACCACTCTCCAGCAGCTAACCCGTGTCTTATTAGAGCAGTGCGATCTTGTGATACATCGTTGTTGGTTGCGGAACCGGTATAGTGCATCACAAATAGCACATGAAAAAGTATTTTTTTGATATCGTGATTGAACAAACTCTAGGCCCACCTGGTGTTAAGCGTAAACTTCTGCCTATTACAGATGCAGCTCGTCACAATTGGCGAAATGCACTTCACCCTGAGACGTAAGTTGTTCAGTCTCTTAAGCCTGTAAATTTACAAGCACCCATAGATATACCCTTCACATCGGAACACAGTAATGTGAACATTGCCTAGCGGTAGAAATTAGTAGGGTGGCAGAACTTCCTCAGACGAACTCTCACAAAGAGTTCTATACTGCTACTAATCCACATTTTATCAAAATCTTTTCAGATTATATGTTATCGGATATGTATGAAACCTAGGAATTGTACACAATTCCTAGGAAATATATCCTTCCGAGCCTACTTAGGAAATGTGAAAAAATCATGTTTCAAAGATCCCTAATACACATTTCCTGTGAAATGTATGTATATCCTAGGAATTGTATGCAATTCCGAGATGATACTAGGAAATGTATAAAAAAAGAAATGCTTTCTGTGACAAAAATAAATAAAACACGTTCGTAATTTGAAATCAGACTTTTTATTCTCTCTCGTTGAGGCTCTTGTTGACATAATTAGCTGTAACAATAACATATTGGAATCGAACACCAAATGTAGTAAATGATCACTAAAGTCATATTTAGGTGCGACGACAAGCGAAGCGAGAAGGAGCGTTAGGTTACTTGTACACATACACACACGTGACACAGAATGTAATACATTTCCGATTGCTATTTAGGAAATGTATAGATTTCCTAGGAAAAGTGCATGTAACAAAATATATCATAGATTTCCTATCTATTTTAGGAATTTTATACAATGACGGATTACACGCTTTTCCGTAAACATAAACATTACGAAATACTTAGTAACAAACCGATAGACAAACTCTCTCGTATTTATAATAATCAAATGTGCAGGATACTAATAGGTTGTTTTCTAAAGGATTTTTCATTATCAACTAAACTTAAACTTCCAGCTTTATTTTTATTAGAGCTGGCCTTGAAGACACCAGCACTGGCCATTGAAGTTTGAATTTAGATTACAAAGAAAACTGTTATGGCTTGTTGTAGTCATAGAAAAAAGTAACATACCGGAGTTTTTGATATCTGTCAAGAGTCCATGAAAACTGTATATGTGTGTCAAATCATAAAAAAAGTAGTTTCTTTACGAGTATATATTATTATATAAGCTGCATTTATTTTTCTATTATGTTTTCCGCTCTCCCAAGCTTTTTTTGTTGCTGATAGTTAAGCCCACACTCTCACCTGATGGTAAGTGATGATGTGGTCGAAGGTGCTTAACCTAGAATAACTGGCACTCAAGGACAGCTGCCGGACCACACCGTTAGGTGCTTGGTGACAGAATTTCTACTTGAGGGTGGTCACTGCTTCAGTCAGTTCATCAAGCTTCCAGTAAAGAGCACATCTCAACACTATTTGTCAAAACACATAAGCTATAAAACTGTTTAATAAATAGCTGCAGATGAGCCTTGTTGGCTGCTTTTAGAATCCAATATAAGGACGATGAAGATGGTGCCAGAACTGCCAGACAAAGCCAGATTACCAAGAGATGTTTGCATTAACTGTTTATTGGTGAATTGAGGACACGGCACCCAGATTTGATCTACCAAAATACACAGACAACAGTAGGTAATCTAACTCACTTCATTATTTTCCGTCACTTATGGCAAATAATGCATAAAAAACGCATCGGGAGCAGGTTTTTATACTTATATATATTTTTTTTTTTTTTTTTTTATGTTATTGTGACGGAACAAGCCCGAGGCCCACCTGATGTTAAGTGGATTAACCTCTGCCTATAACAGACGCATTTCGTCAGCGACGAATTGCACTGTGCCCGTCACACTGAGACGTCCAGTTCTTAGGTCTCATTAGCCTGTAATTTTTCTGGCTCTCAAGGACTGCTGCCGGAACACACTGTTAGGTGCTTGGCGACAGATTTTCTACTTGAGGGTGGTCGCTAGCCAGGCGGGCATTCACAAAATGCCCTTCCACCATGCGGTGAAGCTCAAGCTCTGGGCGGGATTCGAACCATGGACCTGCTGCACGGCAGTCCATAGCCAATGCCACTGAGCCATCACTGCTTCAAAAAATATATTTATATTTCGATATATAAATAAAAATATATTTCGATGTTGTTGATTATGTTTTGTGATTTGTTATAACCATAGAAACAACACTTAACAGAAAAGGAGGCGAGCGACTCTCCATACAAATGTATTCCCCTTTTCTTCGTGGATAATGCCCTTAGAGTATAGAGCAATTATCTTTTCTGCATAAAATTTAGGCCTGCTACTTTAGCAGGAAATGGACGGTGCGTCTTTACACGTATCGCCCATTTCCTATTATTTAACACTAATTATTACTTAAGAAAATATAAGCCAATATAAGAAACTACCCCGTTTTACCGCCAAGGTCAGAATATATTCGGACAAATTTAAAATTTTAATGTATAATAATAATAATAATAATTTCTTTTATTTCTACCATTAATATAGTCATATTGATAAAAAGACAAATTAAATAATATAAATAACAAAAAAAAAATTTACATATATGAAAGCCATGAAAATAATTTAAGTGAAATAATATCAATAAAATTATGTTTCAAAACAAGACAAACACATAATTGAGATCCTGCCATTTCTTTATTAGTCAGTCTATGAAGCACACAGCAGTGATAGATGTACTGACAGTCAAATCTATTGGCAAAAATACTTAGAATACTGCTACGTCTGGCCCAGACCCCGCGCACCAGAGATGTGCACCGTTTCCCCTAGGTGGCGTAGAAACAATCAACACGCGACTTGGTGAACATCCCCTTTGTGCTGCAGCTTCGAGGTATATATGAAAATTATAGGAACCTTGATATACTCCTTCATAAAATTATAATGCCAAATAATTGTTGCATCAGTTTAGTTTTGGAGGAGAAAACAAGGGAAGACGAAACGTCGAATTCGTGAATTATCTTCGTATTCCTTGCACTCATCGTTACCTCTTACGTATTTATTTACTTGTAAGTTATATCATCTACTATCGGTCGACTATCAAAATAAATAAAAACAATTGCCTATTAGCTTCGTGTCAGTTCCCACAGTGCAGTGGTGGTTCGGTGTCAAAGCAGCGCTGACCCCAAAATGCGATTCCCACCTGCGGGCCCAGGTGCGTGTGTGCAATTAAACCATCTTCAGTTGTTAGTTGTATACGAACAGGGATGGTTTTTATTCATAGATACCTAAAAAAAAATATTATTTTTTTATGTTATTGTGATGGAACAAGCGCGAGGCCCACCTGATGTTGAGCGGTATCATCTGCCTATAACAGATACATTTCATCATAAGTGACGAACTGCACTGCGCCCATCACTTTGAGACAGTTGTTAAGTCTCATTTTGCCTGTTATTTCACTGGCTCTCAAGGACTGCTGCCAGAACACACCGTTAGGTGCTTGGCGACAGATTTTCTACTTGAGGGTGGTCGCTAGCCAGGCGTACATTCGCAAAATGCTCTTCCACCATGCGGTGAAGCTCAAGCTCTGGGCGGGATTCGAACCATGGACCTGCTGCGCGGCAGTCCATAGCCAATGCCACTGAGCTATCACTGCTTCAAAAATTACATGTCATTTTCATCTAAAGGTAGCGAGATGCCACAATTTTTTTTGATATATATTGTTAACTGGTTAGATACTATGCATGTACGTGTAGGTATTAAATAAATATAATATTTTGTATATAATAAATGAATGTAATATAAGTAGGTTCTTGTAATCAATAAAAACAAAATACGCATTCGACTTATAACACGGTATGAAATAACTTGTAAAAGTCGGTATCACGCTGATTAAAATTAGGTACTCTGACCTCCACTTTTTCACGGTCAGACTTTCACAAGTTATTTCATAGTTTCAGTGTTCGAAGTCGGTTCCCTCTATTTTCTTTTGCTCGGTATTTTCTTTTAAAAAGCTTTATACGCCCTGTGAAGTGAAAAGAATGTGAGTTGTAATACAAAATCTTAGATGCTACCGTGTTTCTGCAGCGCGTCAGGATTTTCAGCTGAGCCATGTACCTATCGTAGTTTCACAGCTATCACGCGTAGGATTGTGGCCTCGCAGATACGGCGGGTGCGCGACAGCGGCTACAGCTAGGGATGTTCGATCCGATATTTGTGTGGATCGATACAAAAGAAAACGATCCACCTGATATTTGTATCGATACAATACGATGATTTTCGATCCGTTAGTGGATTGATACATGTACATTGAGGATTGGATCGAAAGATCGATTAATTTGTATTAAATTCTAAAAAACTTTATCTTTATTCGTAAAACGCTACTTACATTCGTGTCGCGTTCCTTAACTACAAAGTATGATCTACTACGAAGTATTGGTCAGTGAGAAAAGTCGTTTTAGGAATACTGATCGATATAGCCCTACGTTATTTGTCAGTGGTAGGAACGTTAGTGCCCTTCGAATGTCTTTTCTCGGTAGCCAACTACACTTTAAATGAAACCCGCAATCGCCTAGATCCAGAGCGGCTATCAAAATTATTATTATTACGTAGGTACCCCAACTATCAAAGATAGCCAAAGAAAAAAAATCTGTTTTAAAACAATCTTGACGCTATACCTTAAAGAAGTATAATTTATAAAAATTATTATTATCTACATTACTGGACCGATCCAAACAATCGAAGGTACTAATAAAAAAATAAAACGAATATCGATACAAAGCACCTGGATCGAACAACCCTAGCAACAGCTACCTTAGAGTAGTATTAGGGTCATTATCTTTGATTTAAATAGTTTATCATGTCCAAGGCAAAATGGCATGGTGCCCTGAAAGATGAATTGGTCGTTGCGGCCGGGGTGACGCCTGCCTTATAGCCTGGCCTCCACGGTCCCCCGACCTAAACCCCATTGATTTTATTGTATGGGGATACTACAAATACCTCGTCTACTCGAGAGAATGCCGCAATTTGGACGAGTTAACCCGGAAATTGAGATTAGCAGAAGAAACCATTAAAAATAATAGAAGTGCATTCAGACGTTTAATAGACAACTTTATCCGGCGATGTCGCACTTGCATTGAGCAACAGGGGGGCCATTTTGAAAATTAATTGTAATTAAACACCTTGTTATTGGTTTTACTTTGCTTGCATTAATTATCATGTAAATTAAAATTTTAATAATAACAAATATTTTTAAAATATTTTATGAAAATATCAAATTAATATTTTAATAAAACACTAAAAAAATCAAAAATATATCTAGTGACAATTCCGCCTAATTTTCCTGTTAAGCCGACGTGACGTCACAAACGCCACGCAGCCAAACCGGAAGAATTTTCGACGTGTTTCGCTTCTACACGAAGCATCCTCAGGAGGTCTTGACTCTACGAGCGCACGATCGAGAAGGATTGATATACCATAAAGATGACATGCTGTCATTCCAACAATGTGCAAAGTCAATAATCAGATTTAAGTTTAGTAGTACGTACGATTTTAACAACTTTACTATTATAATATGGAATAATTTTATTATATTTTATTTAGTAATACGCTAATTTTGATCGACAAGTGTTTCATTATCTTTATGATAAGCTTATTAGCAAATCGACCGAAGTTGAAGAAATTTAAATGAGACTAACCTGGAGGCATACTATACCCAACAATAAACAGGTGAAATAAGTCAATAATTATTAGTTAGCCTTTCTGATAAAATAATAATTAAAACTCTTGAATTGCCTGTATCAAGGTCAATGTCCATCTTACGCGTCAGGATTAAAGCATTTACGATCAAGCTTAAACCCCTATTGCGGTATAAATATAAGTACCTAGATTTAAGTACATAAAATACTCGTACATAATAATATCTTAACAACAGGTGGAACTTCCCTTCGCACAATTACACCCCTCACGAATAAATGAGTTTATTTATTTTATAGCCATAATCTTTCACAAGAGATATATTCGTCACATTGTTATAAATGGAACACTTAAAATTTATTGCTTTCTCTCTAGCTATTAAATAACCCACTTTATTATAAAACAATTTCTTTATCTAAATTGAAAATGAAACCCAATCCAATGATTTATCCTTATGGTGTTTTTAATTGTGTAAATAAACATTTGCAATCTTATCTTTTATGGGTATTTGCTATTTGGACACTTTTTTCTGTGGGAAACATGAAATAACTAATTTAGGTAAGGGATAAAATTCACTTTTTTTATCTTAATTACGGTCATTGGGAATATTGATCGAAAATACATATTATACCTACAGTTTTTTTGAGTTAGATAACCAATAAAGGTAACGCCTAATATATAAGATACTAGCTGACCCGGCAAACGTTGCTTTGCCATATAAATAATTTAAATTACTAAAATGGCTATTAAAAAATAAGGGTTAATCGTAGAAGGGTGAAAATTGAGGGTTATATGTATTTTTGTATGTTGTATCATAAAATAAATAGAAATTAAAAATTTTGTCAAAAAAATAAAAAATAAAATTTAGGGGTGGACTACCCCTAACATTTAGGGGGATGAAAAATAGATGTTGGCCGATTCTCATAGATACCGGATAAGCACAAAAAATTTCATCAAAATCGGTCAAGCCGTTTCGGAGGAGTATGGCAACGAAAACTGTGACACGAGAATTTTATATATTAAGAAGAAGATAGATGATACCGATGACATACATTTAAAAATTACCTATAGTAATGAAGTAAACACTAAATACGAGTACTTTTTCTTATTTCTGTCTTGTCTGCACACTCTCTGAATTACTTTACATAAGCTTATTTATTTTTAATTTGAGGATTGTTTAAAGGCATTAAAGGCAGTGTTCAAACTCATTGAAATTAAGCATACATTTCCTTTATCTTCTTGTTTGGCTGCCAGTATTGTTATGAATTATATCTGATGTTTAAATAACAATTTCCATACAATACTATTTTTTCTAATATTTGAAAGTATATATTGGTTCGAATGTAATTTTCAATAAGTACCTAATTCAAGCATAATATATCAGTTATCGTTTAAAATATGCTCCGATTCTCGCTTATTGTAGGATCAAGTACTATATAAAGACAACCCAGCTACATAAACCAAAACTGTTTATCTTGAATTTCCCGCTATAAACATTACCGTCGTCTTAAAGTTTTCGAATGAAAATTATTTTTTTGCTGGGAGCTTGAGGGAAATTGAGTCATGTACAAGTTAAAACTTTGCTTTGCCGTTTTAATTACTTACCTGTTGTTTATTTTTAAATACATATTGTATAATTTAGAATAAATGTATTGTTAGTTGGTAGTTACCTTAAGTGTGTTTCTTACCTGATATTATTCTCACTGGTAGAGGTGAAAGTTGTTTGTTTCACACAAGGGCAAATGTTTTTGGGTATTATATGCATCTTTATACCTCACCACGCCCGTAATTCTATTTTAGACTACCTACTTCTAGTCCAGCAGCAGTACGATTGTAACTTATATGAAAATATAATAATCAACCAAATTTGGCACAGTTGATTAGTTACATGTTTATTAAGCTTTTATCAAAAGATTAGAAAATTTTGACCTATGCTTAAGGTATAATTTAGGTAATTGTATATGACTTAGGACATTGTTATCTTGTGTTTATTAACTTATTATAAATATACTTGGAACATCGCTATAGCTCGAGTTTTAAAGTCGATACTCGCTCCAATTAACAGCTTTTCTCACTTGTTGAACAAATAACTGTTTTCATATCCGAAGCATGTTCTAGTGTGATGTTGTGTGTGACTGTTAACGTGTTAATCATGTCACCGTCTAGAACTCATTGAGTAATGTACGTCAATAATGTCAGTATTAAAACATTATTAAATAATTCATGTTCTAACAAATGTACCATTTTAATAAATGTAACTTAAGTACCTTATTAATATTGTCAATTACTTAAAACGTCTATATATATTGTGGTTTTTAAACAGTGGATAGTGACCATATGATTTTTTTACTGCTTTTCTGAATCTTGTGACAACTCGTGAAGGTAGCGAGTATACTACCAATGAGAGCATTCACATGGAGGGTTGCCGTCAGACAAGTCAGGCAAGTCCGAATCCAAAACTTGAAACAATTACGCATTTGAAATATCCTGTGTTATTTGCAAAAACGTATTTTTTATTTGACTTTGAAATCTATAGCGAGTTTTATCCATATAACTTATTAGAAAACAGCTAGACTAGGCTACTCGCGTTATATATATACCGGAAAGATTTTCTTTTATATATATTTTTCCACTTCCAAGTGGAAAATCTGTCGCCAAGCACCTAACAGTGTGTTCCGGCAGCAGTCCTTGAGAGCCAGTGAAATTACAAACACATGAGACCTAACAACTGTACGTCTCAGTGTGACGGGCGCAGTACAATTCGTCGTTGACGAAATGCGTCTGTTATAGGCAGTAGTCCATTTAACATCAGATGGGGCTCGGAATCGTTCCGTCACAAAAACTTAAAAAAAAAAAACTATCCATCGATTATATCTCATTTTCGGACTATTTTGGAGCAATTGCATAGCGAGCACGGGCTTGGGCGAGTAACTGTCTGAATCTTACCGGTAAATATAATGCGAGTCCTAGCTGGGTCCTATTAAATTATTATTTTTATGTTCTTGTGTTGTCCTTTCTGTTGTTAGAGAAGATTTTGTTTCAAATACCCCACATAAGTGAGATAAACGTTAATAAAGAGAGGCCCTATATGCACTTTGCCCCTTTTTTATCATATTGCACTGTAGTGCGTGCACTGAGACCTCGGATCTCTCATTTAACTGAATTTCAAACTATTTTGTTTCGAATATAACAAAAATAATTGTTTGATTTTGAGTATGTAAGAAAAGGCTTTATTTGTGTAAGGTTTTTATGTCAGCCAACATATTAAATTATTTTATAGGTTTGAGACTTTCAACCATCTTTAAATCATTAAACAACAAATGATCATGTAAGAACTTAAAAAATATATTTAGCTACGTTCTTCTCAAAATTCAAGTATCAGGTGTCATCTGGCGTTCTAACGTTGGACAAACGTAAATACATACATACGTACACTCACACACGCTCAAGCCGTCATCAGGCTGTAGATATTTTACATTATCTAGTAGTAAAACTTCCAAATATTCTAAAACCATGTGCCTCTTTACCTATTAGTCACGACCAATGATGGTATCAGCCGGCATAGGAGCATGCAAATCACATCGCAGCAGGCATGCGGGCCGCCCGCGCCGCGCTACTGTCTACAACCGCAACACCACATTGGGGGATATAGGGGAGAAAAGGATGTTCCGAATTGTTATGTAGCTTCTTTACAATGTTTACTTGTTCTTTGTTTTACGTCACATAGTTCCCTATTTAAGAATATAAGGATTATTCCATATCCTGCTGTAGTATTTCGTTAATGATAATTAAGGGAAAATGCGCCTAGCGTGCAGTATACTACTACTCATGTTGATGTGAGTGGGGTGTTGCTACACATTAGTAGCATAAAAAAAATGACAATTAAACTCTTTAGCACCTTAACGGGCAGAATTTGGAGCGCTCGTAGCGAAGTTTACTTAGCTGTTCTCAACCGATCAGCAAAGTTAAGCAACGTCGCCCGCGGTCTAGAGTTGGATGGGTGACCGCTAGTGACATTACTACTGAGCGTTTCCGTGCTTCGGAGGGCACGTTAAGCCGTCGGTCTCAGTTGTTGTCCTAGGATGGCAGTCGTTATAGCATGGTGGTAGGGCATTTTGCGAATGCCCGCCTGGCGAGCTACCACCCTCAAGTAGAAAATCTGTCGCCAAGCACCTAACGGTGTATTCCGGCAGCTGTCCTTGAGAGCCAGTACTTCTAGTTTAGTCTGAACAACATCTTCGACCACATCATCACTTAGTATCAACCACATCATCACTTACTATCAGGTGAGATAGTGGTCAAAGGCTAAACTATAATGCATAAAAAAAAACCCCGAAAGTTTTATTATAATACTAACGTGAACATATTAGGAGGAAGGCAGACGGACGGCTAGGCCAGCTTTTTTAGATAAAAAACTAATGCTGCGGTCATGACTTGAATGGATGACCGCTAGCCGAGCACCTAACGTTGTCACCGGCAACTGTCCTTCACAGCCAATAATTTTGGGTACCTGAACAACATCTTCGACCACATTATCACATACCATGAGGTGAGATAGTGGACAAAGGCTAGCCTATCTATATCTATACTATCTATACTGATATAAAGAGGAAAGATTTGTATCTTTGATATTTTGTATGTAACGAATAATCTTCAAAACTAATAGACCGATTTTAAAAACTCATTTACCATTAGAATCCTACACTATCCTTGATGAACATAGGCTATAGAATATATTCAAAAACGTGGGGATCCGTATGAAACCTTCGATAATGTAACCCAACGTGAGAAAAAAATACCAAAAAAAATCGTTATATCGCGTACGGTTCGGAAATTGTTGACAATGGAGCAAAGTACTACAGTACTACTGTACTACAACATTAGTACAATTTTATAGAGGACATCAATATCTACAAAAATGTCTGAAGTCATACTATTACAGTTATGTCACAACAACTACCTTTTATGTGTTTTAATTTTTATGTACTTTTTATGTGTTTTAATTACCCGTGCGAAGTCGGGGCGGGCCGCTAGTTAGCTATAATAAAATTCTAAATTTTTATTTGTTCTTGATTTGTTCACCGTGTTGTTAGCGCAAAAATTGTTTTAAATATATGTTTTGTCCTCTGTGTTGTATGACATTATCATATATTGAGATGACATTATTATGTAGCCCAAATGTTAAGGTACCCTCCCACTATAAATCATTCTTCCCATAGAAAGATGTGAGAGGGCTTTATTTTTGAGTATTTCAAGTTCATAACGACTGGCACGATAGAAGAGACCAGTGGTATGCCCAACGGTGGATTGAGATAAGCCGATACAATGACGACGTTTTACTATTCCTAACTAAAGTTACGATGATAATTTTATCTTCTCTACTGTACCTATCCAATTTTTGGTCAATATTGGAAATAAACATACAATGGACATGTACAGAGAATTAATAAATTGCGAATGACCAAACAGGTATACATGGGACATGTGAACGGAATTGTTGGAAGGAGAAGACCTAGGCGAACGTTCCGAAATCAGATTGAAGACATTCTGAAAAAGGCCAGGTCAGGCGTACCGAAGCTTATGCATGAAAGGATTGATGAGAAAAAGGTAGGATCGTAATAAGTGGAAATCTCCGGTATCTGACTATCTGTACAGGAAAGAGGCATAATTTTATGTATGTATATTTAAAACAGCGGACATAGCCTTAACAACACCTTAAGTGTATAATCTCAGGATATACATACATAGAATAGGGCAGCGTAAAACACATTCTTGTCTTCAAATGTCTACACTTGTCGTACTTGATTCATCATCATCATATTACAATATATACCCTTATCCCACTTTCGGACAGTACATCTAATACTGGTGTTTTTTCATACTCATTATGTGGACATTGTAAAAGTTTTGTAATCTTGTGTATGGGCAGCCGCCTGCTAGTCCATCTTGGGATTTCTTATTGATAATATACCTGCTGCTAGTTAGTTTCTTAGGAGACAGAAGATTGTAAAGCGCAAGATGTAGCATGCTGATCTTATGACGAATTATTTTTTATTGGTCAGCCTTTTCGACTTTCCATTGGAGGAAAGTTAGCAGCCCTAATTTATAAGTGGGAAACAACAGTACGGGGACTTTCAGTAAAATATTTACGATCGTTGCTTGTTTTATCATTCCATAATATAAATGTAGCTGAATCGGCGAAATTGGTCTGCTCTCCCCTTGGCGGAGTTCAATGTCAGAGTTAGGGTCGCTGCCGCGGTCGGCGATACGGGCGTGTTGATGTACGCGCCGATTTTATAGCCACACTGTTTAGCTGATCGCGTATCAATTGGTGTGATGATAAGGTTAAACACGGAAATGTCAATATTAGCAATTATTAGTCTGGCATTTTTATGTACACTATGGGTTTACATAATTACTTATATCTTATCAGGATAGTATAAAAATATTCTGTTTGTTTATAAATTAGGCCGCGGGGGTTTAATAATACTACATGGGTAATAATAATACATGAATATACAAAGTGTATAACAAAGACCTATAAAATATATACCTTATAAAGGTACATAGTTTCTTTAAATTTAATGGAATGAAACTATGTACGGTACTTTCATAGTGGAGACTTTTGTTCAAGAATTGTTAATGCTAGCTTCGCTGTTGTCATCCAGGTTTCCTTTGCATTCCAATGCCACTTTAAAACTTTAAAAACAATATTTCGATCGCAACAATCCCATAGTATGTATCTATCCCAAGAGGAACATTCTCGTACGTATTACATAGTCGTGTGTCTCATATAAAAATTATTATCTCTATCATTAATTCTATTTAGCTTTTTCAATAATTTTCACGTTGTGTTTACAGTTAAGGGTATAGAAGTGTGGGTAGGTAATTTTCTGCATCAGCCGGATTGTCCACTGCTGTACACAACCTCCACCATTAAGGAGGGTTTTGCCATAATCCCCACGCTTGGCAGGCCCCTTGGGGATGACAGTTTAAGATATCAGTTCCTCAGAAGGCGCTGCTGCCCATCTTCCGGTATTTTTACGTTAGTCGCCTCTTACGATACCCCCAGGTAGCAATGGGAGAGAAATTCTAGCCTGGCACACCACGGGGAATTTCAAGTTTTTCTATTTTACGTTACTTCTATATATATGTTGTAAGCGTTTTATCTTTTAGACATTTAGTTAAATTGGAATGATAAAATTACACAAAGTTACATATCATACTAATATAAAACAAGAACAGTTTTGTGATGGCATAGAGTAGACAGAAAAAAATTACCCCTGATCAGTCCGATGACGCTTCTAAGGATATAAAAAAGTATAATTGGAAAAATTTTGCACGCCACAATTTGGCTATGAATTATAATCCGTGTATAGCGCAGCACAATGAACCCCATCAACCGAAAAATGATTAACTAGCGATTACGCTGACGGATGGACGCGCACTGGCTTCCCCGCACATAGACTTGGCAAAGGACAAGACATGTCAAGAGATAAAAAGATTTAGAATTATGCCATACTTATTTCGTGGTGCCCCCGAGCATGTTCAATTTGTTAGGACAAATGACAAAATATATCACGGATATAATGCAATAATTCAATTATATATATTTTATTTTATGAATTTAAATAAAGTTATCTCTAGTAACTACTTATTTTGATTGACTGCAACTCAAGAAGCCACAACACCTAGTAAGTACGTTGTGAAGCTAGAGACTATGACTATAAAATATTAAAATAATCTAGATGGGAGAAGCCACTGGCATCCGAAACACAGTTTTTAACTAGTTCGAGAGCCTATCAATTAATTAACTAAAATGTAATAACTTTATGCAAAAATAATATCTAATTAAATAATAATATAATAAAATATTAATATAAAAACAAATATAAAAATATTGACACTAGGGAGGCGCCGGTAGGGGGGCAGGGCCCAAGCTACCGGTGGTTAGGGCTGCAGAGAGAGGAACGTCCGGACAGTGCGTATTGTGTCCAGTATCACTGCCTTCTGCATCTGACCCTTGCTCCAACCGTCTAGCGAGAGCCTCTTGAGGTCGAGGCTCTTCACTAATAGGCCGTTCGCCGTAGCGACTATCGGGGCTATATGGTTTTTGATTAAAATAAGCCAATCACCATTTCAACCCAGAAAATATACAAAAAGTATTATTTAAATAAGCATGTTCTAATCAGTTTTGAAGGCTATGTATACAGTTTCACCGATGAGTGAGCAAAGCAGCGGCCGGGCCACGACGCGATGCGCGGGCGCACGTGCCGCGACATATGGCCGCGCCATACTGTTTGTTTGCCAATCATAACGGACATATTTCATCAGATAACGGCTCGCCGCCTCCGCATATTACCCCAATCTAAAACAATGTGTAACAATTAAAATGTCGTCACGCGAAACCCTGAAATTAATCTCATGCATTCGACATGCCTTTCGACGCATGTAGTTTTCATCTCGTTAAGGATGACGTATATTTATGATATATCATTAATAAACTGCAGATGTAGATCCTCAGTTCAGGAAATAATAAAGTAACTGGTATGAATGTGTAATGATAATGCGTCCAATATTGCGTTTTTCATTGTTGCTTTCATGTGGTAATTATATTGATTACTATACCAAACTTGTATTTTACTTAAGACAACAAAATCTAAATATTGTATTATTAAATTCATTTATAGGTTTCTGGTATGTTTTTGTAAATTAACTTTATTATCATTATTATTATTCACGCTATTTATATCTTAATATAATTTTACTTTCTTACATTATACAAAAATAAATATTATAAAAACTTCAAACTAGGATGCCGCCGGAGCGGGGCAGGGCCCAAGGTTAGGGTTAGGGCTGCAGAGAGAGGAACCTCCGGACAATGCGTATTGTGTCCAGTATCACTGCCTTCTGCATCTGACCCTTGATCCAACCGTCTAGCGAGAGCCTCTCGAGGTGTTGGTCAAGGCTCTTCGCTATTATTATTATTATTATTATATTAACTTGGCCCCAATCACAATGTTCCCGTAAAACACCTAAGGGTACGGGGGTTGAAAATCAGCGCCAGTATGAATATTTTGGGTTGCACAAGCTGAGTCACCTCCTTTTGCTTTGTTTCCTCCGTCTAGTTTCAAATTAAAAGCAATAAATATTTTTTATTAATATTTTTATTAATTAAACATACATATATTTTTTATCGTTACAATAACAAAATATTTTTTATGATACAAATGATGTTCTCTTAAATCTATTAAGTTCACTAGGGTGAAATGTAACCTAACAGCGTGATAGACAATTAATGTGAAGTCCCCTTGTTTAATTCAATGAGAGGGATTGCACCGAAGAACCTGCAATTTGGCGGAGGCACGAGCGTAGCGGCGCAGGCGCATGTGCCGCCATATGGCGAACCATCGACGATTCGAAGGGTATCCACCAAACCTTATAACGTAGCTACCAAGCAAAACGAAGACATAAAGCGTACTGGATATTTCATTTTATTAAGGAACTTTGTAGTAAGAATTATAACATCCACACATACATTTTTATAAACACCACATTTATAAATAAAAAATATTATATTATATTGCATGCTGTTAATTACATTTGATGTTATTATATGTTTTTATATCTTTATAAATATAACTTTATAAGGTATTTAATGTTATTATCTACAGCCATGATATCCACCGTTGAACACAGATCTCCCTTATTAGGGGTTTACCATATATACAAGCGTCTTAGGTAGAGTAGTGAAAGATTGCAGTTTTCCAAAAGGCGCCGCAGCCTTCTTCCTAGTATGTTTCCCTTTGATGCCTCTTACCGGGTGGAATTATATTTAGTAAATAAAATAACAAAAAAACATTTTGCGAGATATGACCAGCTTAAGAGGGAATTCAGTGTGCGATTCTCCCGTTTAATTTATGCATTAATTCCGTAAATGGGTACAAAAGAGTGTCAAATAGCGTTTAAGAGCAATTTCCATTTCTAGCTTTCAGTTATCAGCTACATACTAACGTAGTCTCATAATTTGTTCCTGGATAATGTTTCTAGAACAATATTTACATAAAATCTAGACCTGGTATGGACACACCCCCGTAATTTCCTTTTTATTACAATACTTTTCCAGGTTTTTAACATAATAAGAGCCTAGAATTTGGGTGCAAAAAATATTATGTTGGCTCAATTTTGGAATATGAAACGTCGACCTCGTGAAGTTTCTCCTAGTTCCTCGCATGCATTCCTTCCCTTTAGCAGGGATATTATACAATTTTCAAAAACTGTATCTAAATATAATAATATTATTAGATTTACTGATGACTGTATCATCAGAGGGAATCAGCACGATAAACTTAACTGCACGCAGTCCACGCTGGGAAGCCGTGAGCGAAAACTAGAAATATAAGCAAACTATATTCAAAGTATGTTTCAGTAGCACTAATAACTTACATTATTAGATTAGTAAATACTAACACGTAAGAATATAATATATTAAAAAAAAGACTTTCTTCATTTTTGTAACCGTGACATTTCCAGTAGGAAGTACGAGTACTAGAGCAATAAAAATGCCGCCACGATTTTTTAGTTGAACTAAAAACTTTAATTTTTATTGTTATAACTACGATAAAAAAAACTGTTGGTGGTTTCTTTTTACGCAGGCCTCTGACGTAGAAAGTTTTTAATATGACGTAAAGCTCGAAATATTTTATAACAAGCGCTTGTTGTAGACACAGTGTCGTTGATGTCTTTTGTATGGGTGCAGAGCTGTACCGTAGCACGCGAAGTAACGCTACGAGCGTTACTAAAATGTACTTACGTAGGTAGAGTTCTTGGTTATACAATTCGTTAGACGATTTATAATATTGGTATGGTAATAGCCATACCAATATTATAAATGCGCAGAGTGTATGATAGTACACTCACTTCAAAATCTGCTGGATGGATTCTGTTAAAATAGGTACAGATTATAACCAAAGTGGAAGCCGCGAGTGAAAGCTACTCGTAGTTTACAAATCTTACGGATTCAAATTACTACATCCCTATTTTTTATTTTTTTATTGCTGATACGTAACTCTTGACCACAATCTCACGTGATGGAAAATGATGATAAGGTAAGGATGCTAAGGTGTTAACAGGCTTAACCTAGAATTATAAAAATATAGTAACGCATCCAATGATATTGAATAATACTAGTATCGATTTTTTGGTACCGAAAATCTCAGTAAATGTTTGCTAATTTGTCAGTAAATGGCAATAAAATAAAATTACATGAAACCTAAAATTCAATAATATTAATAAAAATAGGTCCGAATTATCCCACGGTTGGAAAAAAGGCTCAATTTTACTTCTTAGCTGAGTTAATTTTTTTAAACTGTCATCTTAAATCCATATGGAAACATTTTCCTGATGTCATTATAAGTTCTGTCGTTTTTACTGTTATTTCCTATTATATTAGGTGTTAATGGTTGAAAAAATAAACGCAAACACTTCTATTACCACTTCACTTTCTTAGTTCGGTAAATAATCAATTAAGTTCGTGGGAAAATAATTAAAAAACGCATTAAAGACGGTTAACCCGCATCCTTAAAATAACGTGCAATGTTTTATTGCTACACATGCCTTCCTATAGGCCCCTTTAAGTGTATTCCCTTGTAAGTAACACGTGTGTGTAATAGCCCAGCGGAATATAATTAACCATCCGAATGAAAAAGCTTTATAAAAAAACTAAGTATTTTATTACTATTTTCTAAAGTGTGACTTCAACTAGTTTTCTTTTTAAATTTATTGAGCACAAATTTTGATTCTATCGGGAATCTCATCCGCGTCTCCCAGGTTTACGCCTTAGCCGCTCGGTCATCGATGCTAAGTAGATAATTATGATTATTTTTAATATTAGTTTGTTACACAGTTTTATTCGCATAAGTCATAGAAAAACGTAGATTATCAAAATATACTTCCCAAATTTTTCCTTACAGTTAGACTTACTTATAAGTCACGCCTATTTTATAAACATCACTAAATTACATTATCTATATCTATACTAATATTACAAACAGGAAAGATTTGTATTTTTGTATATAACGGATAAACATAAAAACTACTACACCCATTTGAAAAATTCTTTCACTCTTAGAATCCGACAGTATTCCTTTTGAACATAGGTAACTGAATATTTTCAAAGACTTAGGGATCCGTATAAAAAGTTTGATAATGTAACATAGAAGACATCAATATCTACAAAAAAGTCCGGAATGCCATGTGTCTAACTATTACAGTTATGATACAATAACTACATTATTTGTGTTTCAATTTGTAATTGTAGTTAAATACCCGTGCACAGCCGGGGCGGGCTAGTATGGAATCAGAAACAATATTAATGATTTTGACTTTGACTTTGACTTTAGCGATATCTTCCAAGGAACTAATGAATGGAGAATAAATACAGGAATGGTAAGACGGGAGTGTATTGAAACCGATCAGCAAATTCTCGCCGGTAAAACAAACTATGCTAATTTAAACAGACATTATTTTATATTATATACTTTTACATAACCAAATAATTAAAAACATAACGTAAATAGTTATGTAACTGTACCATACAATATATACCAAGATTTATTATGTTTACCTAAACAAACATTCCTTAAAACTATAATACTACGGCTCGGGCTGCAACACAAAGCCTCGTGTATAATGAGCAACTTAGCTCATTTGTATCATCATCTACTATTATGTAGCATAATTTATTTGATTTTATAATAACTTCCTGCCCTTATCCCACTAATCTGAGGTCGGTAATTTTGTAAATAAATGGTTAAGGGGTTTGTGGACTTTTTGTCCAAAAATACCCTTCAAGTGTATAGAGGGTATTTTCCTTTTCCTTCAGAAATTACTTAAGCGGAACCCTTTATTAGTGTATTGTAGTATATATTTAGGTATACCTGGAATATGCCACGCCGGTCACCTAATATAATTATAAACAATTAATCAGACTATGCAAAAACACTGAGCTTTACCCGTCAAATAATCGCCTATAAAACAAATACAGTGGATTCTAATCAATTTTAATTTAAAAAATAATTTAGTTCTTCACCACTACTCTGTAATTTTGTAAATCACTCGAAAGGGACAACTACTACTTATTCAAAAGCTGTAAGCTTTTTATTGACATTGCTTTGTCTAATAACAGGTTAGGAATAGAATGCTGGCACCTGTTGGAGTGTTCTTTAACGCGCTCCAAGTGACCAGTAACCGATCTAAAAGTAGCATGGCTTCTATTTAAAACAGTAGGTCAACATACGAGTTTTTTACAAGACACATTTCAGCTTGCACATTGCAGCATCTGGTAAATGTAACAAAGCCTTTTATGAAAGTCGTTGACATTAAATTCGTAGAATTCGTTTTTTTTCATGTGCCTTATTTTGGCGAAATCTAACTTTTTATCTCGATCAATAAATTTATAATAATTGTTATAAAAAATGACTAATGATGATACACAATTGATTATTAGGCCTTTCTTAAGATCGATTGATTGATAAGAGAGAACAGATTTTTTAGACACTATAAAATATTTTTTTTATGTTATCCTTTGACTAATTTTTTTTTATTGGTATGTGATGATCTGGTCGAACATTTTTATCCCATCTATATTAAAACCTGGCACTAATGGTCTGCTGCCGGAATTCTCCGTTTATTTTAATTTTTATTTGAAGGTAGCTATAAAAATCTATACCTATTATTATCATACGGTGAAGCTCAAATCGGCAGCAGGAAAATAACAATTAATTGTGTGGCAAACTATGGCTAGCCATCATTGTTTCAAAATAACATACCATGTAATATTTATTATAGAGTGCAGTCAGGTGTGCGTAACTCGCACCTTTGAACTGTAAAAAGGTTTACATACCTCCATACGTAATAGATTGCAAGATGTCTATGAACCAGTCTTTAGCGCGTCTGCTTCGTGGATTACACGAATGATACCTTGCTACCAGTGATTACCCTTACTACGGTACCCCTACCATTGCTAATGCTCAAAGACTATTAAGGTATTAATTTATTTTAGTGAAATGACATATCAATAATAACACTGTGAAGCAAATGTTGTTTATTATGTATTTGGTAAATATATTTATTAAGAGATTCTAGACTCCAATGCATAAGATAGTTTTAAAAAACCTTTTTTGCGCACTGTAGCATGTGGGGTTTCGTCGTTTAGAACTTTTATATTTATGGTACCTATGTTATAATGGTATAAGTCAAAGTCAAAATCATTTATTCAATTTAGGCGTCTACGACGCTCTTATGAAGATCAATTACAAATTTTAGTATTGAAATATTCTACATTGTACTGCCACGTTCAGCAAATAAATTGTATAGAGCCACTGCGAGAAGAACGGGCAAGAAACTCGGGGCCATTCGTTTAAACATCTTTTAACAATGTGTTACTTACTATATAATAAAGTTATTACAATATTGGTATAAATTATGCAGGTAACAGGCTTGGCAGAGGAGGAATTGACCAGGCATTTTTGTCGTTTAAGTAATCAGACACTGTGTTGTAGTAGTTTTGACTATTTTTGTGACGGAGTCTATCTCAAAATTAAACTAGTAAGGAATGTCAAATTTCGATATATGATTAATCATATTCGCTATTTTACTAACAAACACTAAAAACAACGACTTTTAATGTGGTTTTAAAGGTTTTTTTTTTCACCCGACACTGCGGCATACAGTTGTTAAGTCTAATGTGCCGTAATTTTACTAGCTCTCAAGGACTGCTGCCGGAACACACTGTTAGGTGCTTGGTGCCCGATTTCGTACTTGAGGGTGGTAGCTAGCCAGGCAAGCATTCGCTAAATGCCCTTTCACCCTGCGGCGTAGCACAAACAGGCGGTGGGGATACAAACATGGACATGCGGCACAGCAGTCCATAGCTAATACTACTCGGCCATCATTGTTTCGAATCCAAACCAATAAACATTTTTTCTTTACTGGCTGCCAATGACCAGTTTTTTAAATCATATAGTAGGTAAAGACCTACATTAATTTCTTTTTAATGCTACTTTTTTTACCCGACGGTATTCCTTAATTATCAAAATACTACGAACTATATACAAAACTACAGCTACTACAATAAAGGAATTTATAAGTTGGCATCGTCAGGACCACTACGTCCTAGTTATGAATGAAATTCTATTGTTATCAGTATCGCCGATGCCAATGGGTTAAGACAACCTATAAGTCATTGCAGACTCAAATTATTAATTATTAGTACTTACTGACTACATCACCTGATGTACAGAGTGAGATTTATTGCTAGAAAGTACCTACGAGTAACCATTTCCTGAAGTATTTAATAATTTATGCTAACTTTTACTTTCAGTGGGAACGAGTATCATAACTGTATAACAGAACCCGTGGTAGGGAAACCGCATGCAGACCGTCAATTAAGGCAGGACGCAAGACATGCGACGCGCGACGTCCCACACCGGCCAGCGCTCGCCAGCTAGATACCACTTACCGGCTAACCCATTTATACGCCGTGCGTTGGAAAACAGGACTAAATGAATTAATGCAAATTTATACTATAAAAATTGTCGCAGGTGCGCGCGGACGAGTTCCACAGATCCAGCCATTGTCGGATACGATTTAACGTGGTGGCACCGCGCGAAAGTTTTATTTGCCGACATCTAAAGAGGAGGAAGTTTCTTCGCATATATTTTAATACGATTGCCCAAAAAGGAGTGTATTATTTTTGGGTTCATGTATGTATATGTATGTGTATATGCTTTTTTATTCCACCATAACTTTTTTATTCTATAATTTGGATATATTGGGTATAAATATAATTATTTCATTATCACAAGTATTATGGGTTTTACTTTGTTCGCAGGGCAGCCGTGTTTCTTTTTTAAACGTTTAACACCTTTTTATGTATGCAATTTGTACCTAATTCTGTCGATTAAACACTTTTTACGCTGCTGCCGAAAAGGAATGTAATGTTTTTAGAGTTCAAATATATTATTATTCCACCATAACTTTCAAATGTCTGGACAGTTGTATGTAATCGGGTTTTAGAATCCATACCATCCCTTACTATACCTTTTTTTAGCAGAACATACCTGTTTTTTGCATGCCTGTCCTTGAGACTAAAATACATGCTTCTGGTTTGTCAGTATTCCATAAAATTATGTAAAAATTATTTGGCAAAACCGTTTTATATGGGAACTCTTATTTTTATATTTAGAGATGAAATTACTTATATAACGAAACACTGGCAAATCAGAAGCATAGATTTTATCCTCAAAGATAGGCACGCAAATTTACCGGTTTTGAACACTGATTTAAAATATGACGGAACTACGTTTGACGACGACTGCTTGTAGTCCTGCAAGCCTTTGCTACGGTTGTATATACACTCGAGAGCAATGAATCCGGGTCACTTAAAGAATCCTAAAAATCTCGGAAACTAAAAATGCTAGGTTAATGCAATAAATTGTATTTAATAGACAATGTAATACTCCTTAAATGAAGGTATTAAAACTTCTTAGTTATTGTAAAGTTATATCATAAAAAAATCAAATTTGAAAAAGGGCCACTTTCGAAGATGGAACTACGAAATTACAGCATTTGGTTTTGCTTTTGTTTGTAATCTGTCATTTATGTGGGTACATAAACCATGTTGATAGTGCTCTATATTCATTATTCAAGCTGAAATTATGTCGCTTACGCCTGAAGAATGCACCAGAATACTTACAATGCTGGAAACCGGCCGGAGTCAGCGCGATACAGCCAGGACTGTCGGTGTGTCGCTGTCAACAGTACAAAGAGTTCTCCGACGTTACGAAGAAACTGGTTCTAACCTACGCAGACCAGGAAAGGGCAGAACCAGGTGTACCACAGCACGAGAAGACCGATACTTGGTGAACACCATGCTTCGAAATCGCTTTCTCACAGGAACTGAACTCACCAATCAGTTTCGACGCCTCGGAGGAAGTAACCCAAGTGCATGGACAGTAAGACGTCGGCTTGCTGAATCTAACTTAAAACCCCTTAGACCTGCAAACGGCCCTAAACTGGAGCGTGGGCATCGTATTTCGAGACTAAGATATGCCCAGAGCCACGTAAATTGGAGTATTGAAGATTGGTCAAAAGTTATGTTCTCCGACGAATCAAAATTTATGCTCTACAAGCACGATGGAAGACACAGAGTGTATCGAAGACCAGGGGAAAGATTCAAGCAAGCATGCATCGAAGAAAAAGTAGCCTACGGTGGTGGGTCTGTACTTGTGTGGGCCGGAATTTCTTCTGAAAGTCGCACAGAGCTGGTGATCATAGAAAACGGCTCTTTAACTAGCGTAAGATATGTGGAAGAAATCCTCAATGATCACGTTGGTCCATTTATGGTCAATTTAGGTGAGGATGCTATATTTATGCATGACAATGCCCGACCTCATACAGGTAGGATTGTGAATGACTACCTTCAAGAGATGAACATTACTCGTATGGAGTGGCCAGCGCGCAGCCCGGATATCAACCCGATCGAGCATGCTTGGGACGAGCTAGGCAGATGCGTAAAACAACGAAACCCTCCCCCAATCACGCTTCGTGAGCTCAAAATTGCTCTCACAGAGGAATGGGAGAATATTCCCCAAAATCGTATAAGGAACTTGGTGTACAGCATGCCAAACCGCGTAAACGCAGTAATGGAAGCACGAGGAGGCAATACGAAGTATTAAAATTCAAGAAAATCGTAATAAAGTTCAAAAATTTCATGTTTCCTATTTTTGTTTTAAGGAGAGATCAGCAGTTTTTTTCTTTATGTAATTTTGTGTTAATAAAATGTATGGTGACTCATATTTTTTTTACTTTCATTTAAGGAGTATTACATTGTCTATTAAATACAATTTATTGCATTAACCTATCATTTTTAGTTTCCGAGATTTTTAACATTCTTTAAGTGACCCGGATTCATTGCTCTCGAGTGTAGTTTGTAGTGTTTAATTATAGACATACCGCCGCGCCGGTAAAAATAAATATGCATATCTATTTATAAGTATGTGATATCTGAAATTATGAATATATTAAATATTGAAAAAATACACTCATTACTCGTAACTATACCCTATATGTTATCGACTTATAAAAATTAAAAGTACTATTTGATATTTTAAAATTATTATGACTTGTATATACCGATGATTGCGACTAATGCTTATTGTGTCATAATATTTTTTATTTTAATATTTTAGTATAGTGCCACTAAAATTCAAAATGCCTCTATTAAATAGGTACATTTATTCGTTGGTAAGTTGGTATACATCTGTATAAATAACAATAAAAATGCAATAAACTTAGTTTGAAATGTAAATGTGCGGAGATATCGATGCTCCTGATTATAGCTTTGAACATCATAAAAACCATAAAAAAATTATATTACCCGATACGAGTCACCGTCAAAGAAACATTGAAAGAAATAATTAAACATTGAACATTCGTGCGTTATTTTTGAGGCGCTTTATAACGATATAAACGTTTGATGTCTTCTACAGGTCTTGGCTTAAGAATCTAATGAATGTTCGATATACCGTTCCATCCCTTTCCTCATTTTCATACCTTTATCTCACTCGTGCGGGATCGTAACAATGTATTTTCGGGATCGTAACCACGTAAAGGATTAACTAAGTAATTGTCAAAAGTGTCGTCTATATAGTTTATGGCTGGCTGCAGGCCCGACTTTAACACTCCTTGTGAATGTTGTCCTAGTGTAGGTGCACGATAAGTCTTTACAATCTTAACGCCCTCAAATAATTATATAAGTAGTACAATTCTAGTGTATTTTTAAACCTAGAATGACAACATAAAGTACAATCAACTCTGCTTTTCAAGTTGAAAACTTATACAAAACTTATTGCTTATGTATACTTCAGGTTATTCAGATACATTATCATAATGGCATGATTACTTTTCTTAAACATAGATTATGTAAACTTTTGTAGGTAACAGTTTAACATGTTTATCTTCTTACGAACCAACTTAACAATATACCACCAATTTTAGGGGGTAGACACAAAATTCACTCACAGAGCGCCGGGCGTACGCAGTTGACAACAAAGCCAAGTGAACATAACATTCTGCCTAGTGGTTTTACTATCAACAATATATTTTCCAAGAAGGATTGGCGTTATTCAGGTAGGCAGTAAACCAATGCTTAATTTCTTTATATAATGTACTTGTATTATTTTCATGTTGATTGAGGTAAACTTTATTTAAAATATGTGCTTGTGTTATCTTCTAATGTTGTTGACGAAAACATTCTGTTTATGATGGTATTGGTTAGAATTTGACACAAGTCTCACCTGATGGTAAGTGAAGAAGAAGTGATCGAAGGCGTTAACTGGCTTAACCTAGAATTAATAGCTCCCAAAAATAACTGCCGGAACACACCATTAGGAGTTTGGTGATTTTTCAGATTTTCACACTGGTAGGTAGCTATCTGGTATCTATAGTGATTGCCACGCAACAAGTCCATGGTTCGGAACCCGCTACGGGCTTGAGCTTCACCGCATGGTGGAAGAGCCCTTTGCGAATGCCCGCCTGGCTAGCTACCACCCTCAAGTAGAAAATCTATAGCCAAGCACCTAACGGTGTGTTCCGGCAGCTGTCCTTGAGAGCCAGTAATTCTAGGTTAAGCCTGTTAACACTTTCGACCACATCGGGTGAGATTGTGGTGAAGCCTTACCTATCAGCAAAAAAAATACATCATCAATGTTATCTAATATAACTAATGCTATTTTATGATTTAATTGAAATATAATCGATGTATATTCAACTGACTTGTTCGTGAACACTAGTTATTTAAAAGCAGCTGGTGTTTATGACAACAAAGTTCACATACTTCCACAATTAGGGGTTTTGTTGTCGACACACGCCCGTCGACGTAATTACAACATTGGACAATCAACGGGCCTCCGTGACCGGGACGATTTAACAACTTATCGAAAGATATTTAAAGGTAGGTACTGCTCACTTATTCTTTGACACGGATAAAGTTACCAGGTTACAATACTACCGATACTTAAATTACATATATACAAATATATATTTTGAAGCAATGATGGCCGAGCGTTAATAGTTATGGACTGCCGTGCCGCAGATCCCTGGTTCGATTCCTACCGCCGGCTTAAGCTTTCCGCATGGTGGTCATTTTGTGATTGTCCGCCAGGCTAGCGACCACGCTCAATTAGAAAATCTGTAGCCAAGCACCTATCGGTGTGTTCCGGCAGCAGTCCTTGAGAGCCAGTGAAATTACAGGACATGAGATTTAACAACTATGTCTCAAGGGGACGGGCGCAGTGCAATTCGTCACTGATTGTGATGAAATGCATCTGTTCTAGGCAGAGTTTAGTCCACTTAACATCAGGTGGGCCTCGAGCTTGTTCCGTCACAATAACATTAAAAAAAACACAAGTGAATATATAGGTGTATAAATGGATTAGCGGCTCATTTTGGTAATCTGTACATAAAGGGCTAAACACAGCTTACTACTCACTTATCAGGTTGACATGGATAGATTCATCAGGTGAAATCACGTCTTCCGTTTTTTTACAAGACATATACATGTGTATAAGGATTAATAGGCTTGTTTTAGAGATCTGTATCGAGAGGGCTAAACAGAGTCTTAATAATGTCACTCTCCGGTCTGTATGTTGTACGTCACGGGCCTCAAGCTCGTGAAAATAATGAGCTACAATCTAAAATTTCGATATATTGTTTGTTATGTTGACCCTAACCAGAACATTGAATTAGAAATTCAAATGATTTTGGGACTGGAATTCTCATCGTTACTTGTAATACGATACCCCTGACGTTGTCAAGAAAATTTAGATGAGAATGATCTATCTTTAGGATACTTAGGATCACCAGAACACAATATTCCAGATGAAAGGATTTGATATTCAGAACGGTGGTTAGAAATGGGCTCTGATGTCTTCCTCGTTGTCACTAAAATTGTCATGGGGGATTTCGAAGAATGGACTCTCTCCACATCCACGGCTGTGCTGTAGATAAACGGTAGGTACTAATGCCATCCTCTCCAAAAATAATGTAATCTTTGTTAGCCTTTCTTAACATACTAGTTATTGGAAATCCTAAGAACAACCATAGTCATCTCGTTGAAATGAAACCAACCCCTACATACAAATATATCTATGATAATTCTCATCGCCATCCATGTCAGTAAGCTACGGTAGGCCAGACCTTTGTTAGTGAGAGCACATGGCATTTGTGATAAAAACCTACCGAGGAGTGGCAAGTTCAACATAGAAAATAAGAACACAGAGGCCAGTGACATTTTTTTAATGTCATTGTGACGGAATAATCACGTGGCCCGCCTGATGTTAAGCGGACTAACCTCTGCCATATAACAGATGCATTTCATAACAAGTCACGAAATAGACTTCGTCCGTCACTTTGAGACATAGTTATTAAGTCTCATGTGCTTGTAATTTTACTGGCTCTCAAGGACTGCTGCCGGAACACACCGTTAGGTGTTTGGCGACAGATTTTCTACTTGAGGGTGGTCTTAGCCAGGCGGGCATTTGCAAAATGCCCTTTCGCCATGTGGTGAGGCTCAAGCCCGCGGCGGAATTCAAACCTTGGACCTGCTGCGCGGCAGTCCATAGCCAATGCCACTGAGCCATCACTGTTTCAAAATAGCATCAAAATGGCCGATAGTCACCGATTTCCATATATGGTATTTTAACTTTAGTAACTCACTTGTGACTAAAATTTACATACGTATGATTTAAATTACGAATTGTACTACCCACTCGTAAATTTAATCACTGGTGAGTATTTTGACACGGATGTTTATCAAAAGTTTTCTTCTTAAGTACCAATTACTGTAATTTAATTTTTTGAAGCGCTCGTATCGAAGTTTGCTTAGCCGTTCTTAACCGATCAGCAAAATTAAGCAACGTCCGCCGCGGTAATGACTCTGATGGGCGACCGCTAGTGCCATCACTACCGAGCGCTTCCATGCTTTGGAGGGCACGTTAAGCCGTCGGTCCCGGTTGTTGTCTTAGGATTTAGCCGTTACAGCATGGTGGTAGAGCATATGGCAATTGCCCACCCTGCTAGCTACCACCCTCAAGTAGAAAATCTGACGCCAAGCACGAAACAGTGTATTCCGGCAGCTGCCCTTGAGAGCCAGTAATTCTAGGTTAGCCTGAACAACATCTTCGACCACATCATCATTTACCATCAGGTGAGATAGAGGTCAAAGGTTAACCTTTCAACAATAAAAAAAAGTTCGTATTTGAATGTGAGGTAAACTTACAAATTATTGAAAATTTTGTAGTTTATTCTTTTTAGTGATTTTGTGAAAGTCAACGTTAAAATAATGATTGGTAGGTCCCTACTTGTCCTCTTTGGCCTAATACAAATCGGGAAATACCTAGGTAGATATTTTGCCAGTCTTGCGTAGATAGTCCCAATGATAGATGCCTAATTTGATTTATTCGTAAATAAACTAAGCCATACTTTACTGACCAGTTTATATAAGCAATCGTAGATATGGCGCCGGCTGTTTTATACACCTAAAGCAATAATAAAATCTTTACGGTATTAATTTTAGAATATCGCTGTCCTTAGGCAATTTACTATAGAAATACGACCACAGATACTTGGCATTGGTTTTGCATATCTCTGCGTATATTTTAATGGAATCGTAAAAAACCTTTACGACGTTCACTCGGTAGGATATCCAATGAAAAACTTCACTTATTAACCAGTTAAATGCTACTTAAACCTCTGGAAATCATTAACACGTTGTCGTTATAAATATACAAAGTAAAATCATTTATCAGGTGAAATACGTTACAGAAGCACTGCAGGGTTTTCTGGACTTTTTATCTAAGAAAAAAGTCTATATTTACTTACATTAATGATAGCATAACTAGAGTACCTGCTTTCAAATAAATGTATTACTAGATAATTAATTAAATTAAAAGTCCGCTGCCAAAAGGTTCACATTGAAATCGTTTTCATCAGTGCCTAAATAGGAAGATATAAATCGCACCGCTTTATGGCCAGCAAACTCCAATATTCGAGTTTAAGAAGGTACTTGTTACCTTTCAAAAGATTTAGAAACTAATCTTTTTCTACTGTTATTTTATGTAGCTTTTATTTTTGGGTATTGAATATACAAACAAGCAAATGATTGAATTTAATGTTTGTATGAAACATATCGGAGGTTTATTTATCCAGAAAAGAAATCATTAGAGATTGGAGGATCATAAGATAATCATTTATTTGCATATGACATGAGTATTATACATAACAAACACCACATATTGGTGTCATAATTAAGTATAGTGATCATCATGTTTTGCCCATATAGGCGTACAAGTTTTTGAGAGGCGGCAATCAATTAACTAAATTAACAATAGCAAAATATGATTCTAGGCACTTGAACAATTCACACAAGTTTCAATATAATGTCAATTATAAAATTCAATTCTAGATACATACAAAAAAGTGGATATAATGTAAACACGAATATTAATGTCAATAATATAAATTCAATTCAGATTTTTGTCAGTCAAGAATTCGCTTACGCTATAATAACATTTTTCCAATAATATTTTGTGAAGCTTAATTTTAAATATATTATTATTTAGGTCCTTTAAGAAGCTTGGTATCTGATTGTATATTGTTGGTCCCATACAGAAAATGCTATTATTCATAAGGCTCTTTGTCAAAGATTGCATACAGAGCTTATATTTATCACGTCTATTACGGTTAACTTGGTCAGATAAAGAGGGAAAATAGTGCTGATTTAATTTGACAAATAAAGCTACTTCATATTGAAATGAAAGTATTAGGATTTTGTGCTCAATAAAAAGTGATCTACAACTGTCAGTTGACTTTAGTCCAAACATTGACCTACCCTCATTATCTTAACATCTACACATCTATAACACCGTAAGTGATGAAGATGATGTTGGCAGAGGTTTTGACCTATAACTTTTTACCAAAAAATGGAACCGACTTCAATACTCAAATGTGTGAAATAACTTGTTATGGTTCAAAAGTACCTATTATCACAATATTGTGCGCATGGTACCGACTTCGACAAGTTATTTCACACATTTGAATGGTGAAGTTGGTTCCATTTTTTGGTAAAATTTTGTTTTCACCCTTTTAAGTGACTCTTGCTATTTATGGGATCGATTTTCATTCACTGTCAATGACTATATCATCAGGATAGGAAAATACTTTTCAGTTAATGGAGTATAAAACAAAATCGACTTGACTGATTTAAATGAAATTTATATGGGACCACATGGCAAGCATTAGCTTTCAAATAAATAAGAATCATCAAAATCGGTTCTCCCAGTCAAAAGTTCTAGGGTAACAAACATTAAAAAAAAAACAGACTAATTGAGTACCTCCTCCTTGTTTGAAGTCAGTAAAATGGGAACTGGCCCTCGTGGAAAGCTACTGGATGCACTGTGGGGTGTATTGGTGGCAGATATATCTTCTTATATACATAGGCAAGCATTAGCAAATTTCCCTACGTCCATGTCCGGGGCCGAATTTAAACCAGATTAATTAATTTAAACCTGCGTGATATCACCGTTCTCTTGCCAAAGTGAAATAATTCAGTCAAAAAGAAAGCGCTTTATCTCCATAATACTTATAAAATTTGGTCCTACAAAACAAAATAAATTTAGTATAAGGTTTAAAGTATAATTATCACAATAATATGGCCGAGCTTTATGAATATGTTCACAAATTTAACAACCATATATTTAAAATTAAATAAATTCACTTTGACATTCAAAAGCAGAAGAAATTTATTTTTTGTTAGAAGTTGGCGATTATAATGTGAAAGTAATCTCTCAGGATTTGAATAAGTATGACATCGATATTTTCTTTGTTCAGTTATAGAAGCGAGTCAATATGAAACATAATAATTTTTTCTACGATAAAAATAATTAGTATTTAAGCAGTATCTGACACTACAGCAAGTGACGCTTCAATGTGCGCACTCGACCTTTACTGGTAATTATTAGACGCGTGCTGCAAGCCTTCAAGCTACAAGTCTTTTACTACCAACCGTTATACCGCAAGGATAAGGTTGCAATTCCAAAGGCTTAAATTAAAATAACGTGCAGTTACTCAGCTCGCTCTCTTAGCGGCTGCAGTATGGTATGCACGTATATGGCAACGGCTACCTTTAACGCACTCGCCCCCTGATTAGCATTTTTTGTGTCTGATTTTAATCGGACGAGTTACAAGTGTTTTATTTTAACGCTTAAAGCGCCTATGACAACGTTCTGAAGAGCAGCTGAAGCTAAGTGCAGTTAGCAACGCACATTTTCTATTGAAATAATCATTGTTGGTACGACAGGTATGAAATGTTAAAGCTTGTCACTTAGCTTGTCTGTTCTGTATATAATGGAATAATATGAAGTTATGGCTTACTATAGTAACTATAGTATCGTATGAAAATTATGGACAAAAATTGTGACTATGTTCCCAAACTTTTCCAAGTTCATAATGTAATCATAAAATGTCAAAAAAATCATGTGTGACTTTTTATGGCGAAATCATTAATAACTATAAAAAACCGGCCAAGTGCGAGTGGGATTAGAACACGAAGGGTTCCGTACCATTATCTGTAACCTAATCTTGCAAGTTACAGCCACTTTTCGCAGTGTCTGATTGCGCTGGGTATGTTCGGCGAAAACCTGTTTTATTGTATGGGAGTCCCCTTAATTACTTAATTTATTTTATTTTAATTAATTATATTTAAAGAGAACATAACACTAAATATTCTGTGAATAGTTAAAGCGTTTACCTGTCACCGTTATTAGTATCAAGCAAGAAACGGTAAAAAAAAACAAGCTTACTGTATGGGAGCCCCCCTTAAATATTTATTTTATTTAATTTTTAGTATTTGATGTTATAGCGGCAATAGAAATACATCATCTGTGATAATTTTAACTGTCTAGCTATCACCGTTCTTGAGATACAGCCTGGTGACAGACGGACGGACGGAGAGCGAATTCTCTGTAATAGGGTCCCGTTTTTACCCTTTAGGTACAGAACCCTAAAAACACACACACACAACTGAAATATGCAACGCTATAACTCACTAATCCTCACTGAGTATCCTATAATAAGTTGTTATTACTTGGATGACATAGGAATTTTTTCCAGTTGTTTTGATTAGAAAAAACAAAATACTGAACCTATTTCGACGAAATTTCTTTGGAAACCTACTGAAAGAACATCCTTTACAATTCTAGTAGAAGTAGAAAGAACTCTTTGTAAACGAGTTTGTGCAGAGAAATACTACCACCATACCTATTTCTACCGCCGCATACAGCAGTAATGTTTTCAATACTTAGTTCCGGTTTCAGGATAAGAGTGCTGATGAAATTACAGGCACATGAGATTTAACAACCTTATGTCACAGGTGATGGGTGCAGTGCGTTCGCCACTTGTGACAAAATGAATACGTTGCAGGCAGAAGTTAACGCGTAACATCATGTGGACTTCGTGCAAGTTCCACCTCAGATACATAAAAAAAATATTAAAAAAATAATATGATCATAAATGACGGAGATCTGAGGAAATAAACTTTTAAGGAAAGAACCGACCAATAGGTTGTTGTTACCCATTTGGCACGAGGGTCAAATCAAAATATTCTCATAACATGTAAAAAGAGGAAGATCGTTCCTCCTAGAACTAGTATTCGCGCAGGTTTTCCTTTCTGACCATCGCTCGTTATGACATAACAAATCTCAAACATATTAAATTAGAGCACTTTATCTCAGATGAAAATAAAATCCAAAAAGTAATCTGATAGTTAAAATCGTGAATGGTTTATTATTTTTTCATTCAATATCCATTTATGTAATAGCTCTAAATTAACAGCATGTGACAGCTAACTCTTTTTTAAGGTATTGGGCGGTTGTTGCTATGCATTTGGCACGACGGTCAAATCAAAATATTCTCTTAACATGTAAAAAGAGGAAGATCATTCCTCCGTATTTTATGAATAATAATTAATATTTCAAAATCATAGTAATATAATGTACCTAGTAAAGTGATCATATATATAACTATAGAAGCGTCCGTAGTTAAGAACAAATAAAAGTTGTTGTGGTTAGACAACAATGTCAATTAGTTACAGGAATTTATAAAACCTTCCAAAGAATTAAATTGATATAAATATGATACCTTAAAAGTCCTGTCATTTTAATCTTTAAGGACTATACCGAAAGGATTAATGTCTGCAATTAAATCGCAGCTCTTCGATGGAGGTCCGTTTAGTATGCAAACTTGTTTTCGTTGTTGTTCCAGGCGTCGAAATTATATGGTATATACATATATCTGTACTATGACATGAGATATGAACGTACGAATTCACCTTACTCAATGGGAATGGAACGAAAAAGAGACACTTCTGGTTTAGCACAATTCGGCAGTATCAAACATATAACGGTTATATTGCAAAAAAATTCAAAGCACAAAGGGTACTGTTAGTTACTCATAATTATAAAAGAACGAGAGTGAATTCGTACTTACAGAGTGAATTATCGCCAACCGCTCCTCAGATTGGAATCAATTAACTGGAGGCGACGCGCTCCTGGTCCCGATCGGCCTTCGCGCCACCTGCCTGCCTGCTCCCCGCTGCTCGATGCCGACCAACACTACAAAACCTTCATCACCTCCCGCACTACACTTGAACATCACACCCCAGAGGGGAAATTACACTGACCTTAAAGACCTACCTTGACTGGTACCTACTCCTCACTGAGTATCATCAACTATTCTCGGCTGGTTTACCTCCCCTCCCGCATGGAAACAAACAAGAGCCCACAGAGGGGAAATGGCGCCATAAAGTAGAGTCTTTCTTTATTTGTTCAAGTTGGTTACTTATCAAAGAAGCGTGATTGCTCATTCATTATCCGCCAGCAAAATCGCGGCACCTTTGCTGGTTAATTGCGATAACCCAATTTTTTATAACCGAAATTCGTGTTGCCTTCTGTGACAGTGCTGCGAGCTATTTATTTCGATTGTTTGTGAGGTTTTTTAATATTGCAGTAAATTAAACATTTTGTTTTCAATAAAATTAGGCTAAGGAAACTTTAGTAAAAAAATATCTGTTTTTATTGCTGATAGTGATAATGCGGTTGAAGATATTGTTAAGGCTAACCTAAAATTACTGACTGTCCAGGATAGCTGCCGAAAAACCCTGTTAGGTGCTTAACAATAGATTTTGTACTAGATGGTGGTGGTTAGCCAGGCGGGCACTCGAAATACCCAGCTACCATGCATTTTTTCAAATATAACTGTATTTCTTATAAATAGTTTACAAAACCTATGTAGGTATACTCGATACGAAGAAGAAAGCATTGGAATAAAGACACTCCAGCTTGTATGTATGTAGCATAGACAAATGACTAATTTTATCTATTAGGTCCTTACATATGAAATTGGCGTTTTTCGTACTGGCCACTTTAATCACGAATTTCTCCTCTTTGGTAAGGAATTCCAAATTCAAATTTGTACAGCTATAGACTCATGTATTTGTGCTTCGATGATCGTCATTCATTTGTTTTTTTTCTTCTGTTTTTTTCTGTTTGCGTCACTCATTTTACAAAATGGAAAACCTTAAATATCGCATTATTTACGAGTACGAGTTCCGCCGTGGCACTAGTGCTGCGGAAACAACTCGAAGGGTGAATGATGTGTATGGCGGTCGTGTTGCAAAAGAAAACACAGTTCGTTTTTGGTTCCAACGTTTTCGTTCTGGAAATTTCGACCTGCAGAACAAGCCCCGTGGACGGCCTGAGACTCAAGTTGATAATGAAGAGTTGAAGGCTATTGTGGAAGCGGATCCATCGCAAACCACGTCCGAGTTAGCTGCAGGCTGCAATGTTAGTGATAAAACTGTTTTAATTCACTTGAAGCAAATTGGGAAGATTAAAAAGCTTGAAAGGTGGGTACCTCACGAATTGACTGAAACAAACCGGCAAACGCGCGTCGACTGCTGCGTTACATTACTAAACCGGCACAATAATGAAGGTATTTTAAACCGAATCATTACCTGTGATGAAAAATGGGTTCTTTACGATAATCGGAAGCGCTCAGCGCAATGGTTAGATCCTGGCCAGCCAGCCAAATCCTGCCCCAAGCGAAAATTAACCCCAAAAAAGTTACTTGTAAGCGTTTGGTGGACTAGTGCCGGTATTGTTCATTACAGTTTTTTCAAATCTGGCCAGACTATTACGGCTGATGTCTATTGTCAGGAATTGCAAACCATGATGGAAAAGCTAGCGGCTAAACAACCTAGGCTGGTCAATCGCTCCACGCCACTGCTGCTTCACGACAACGCTAGACCACACACTGCGCTACAGACGGCTACTAAATTAGAAGAGCTTCAATTGGAAAGTCTAAGACATCCTCCGTACTCCCCGGACCTTGCTCCAACAGATTACCATTTTTTTCGAAATTTGGATAACTTCTTGCAAGGGAAAAAATTCAACTCTGATGGGGCAGTCCAAATCGCCTTCAAAGATTTTATTGATTCCCGTCCGACTGGTTTTTTTAGTAAAGGGATCAATGAACTACCTATGAGATGGCAAAAGTGCATAGAAAATAATGGTTCATACTTTGATTAATTAAATATATTATATTAAAAAATATTCGACTTTTTGTTCCTCCCATACAAAACGCCAATTTCATATGTAAGGACTATATACTCGTAGATAATAAGACGAGTTAGCGGATCACCACAAAATTTAAGCAGTAACGGTCGTAACTTACGTTAGTTTGTTTTTAAATGGAATTTTGACGGAACTAGCACGACGCCCATAAGATCTTAAGCGGCATATCGACACAACTGACGAAATGTATTGCGCCCATCACCCTGAGACATAAAGTCGTTAGTTCTAATGTATCTGCATGTAATTTCAAAAATACTTGTTTCTTTGATAAATAAATGATAAAATATAAAAATACATGTCTAGGCCTACTTTATACACTCTTGTCTTTTGTTTTTTCAGCAACTAATTATTATTAAAAAAAATATAACCCTGAAAATCACAAAAATACCCCGTTTTACCGCCATGATCAGAAAACCACAAGACAAATATACTCTTTCTTAAAAATTTATTGGCATAAAATAATTGCATTAGTTCAGTTTCTTAGGAGAAAACAGAGAATACGAAACTTCTTAGTTAAACTTCGTATCTTTACAAAATTACAAATTTACGAGAGTAAAAGTTATAGTCATGTGCGGGATTCGAACCCGCGTCCATCCACCCCTATAGCCGGGATATGCTCTGACCGACTGAGATTACACGACATTATGACTCATAACTTTAGATCTTGTTTATTTTCTGACGATTCCACGTAGAACTCGTTCCCTCTTATCAAATATAACATGAGCGATCATTATGAGAAGTGCATTAACGGGTCTTTGTCAGTTTCATATGACTTTTTGATCTGGTACCTAATATATTTGCTTAGCCACCGTCCGAGTTTAATATAGTTGTAAATAATATAGTTAATGAATAGGTAGAGAGGTACATTATACAATTACTGAGCGATTACGCAGCTGACGGGAGCCGGCGGCGGCGCGCTTCAGAGCCCATATCGAAGGACGTAAAGTTGATTTACCAACAGTAGTTAAAACACTCATTAAGACTTACATGGACGACGACCGCAGACAACGCTGCGGGGCACGCGTTAACTCGACCCGCTTCACACTAACTACTACCTTATCTACGTACCGACATCTTCACTGAACGCGCACCGAACCGAAATGATTAAACATATTTTAATAACGCCTCTTGCGATATGTATTATACTTATTTATACGATTTTTACGGACTTATTTCCATATCGGCTCAATGTGATTTGAATTGAATGCCATAATAGTCACGAGGAAAAATAGCTTGTTTTATAAACTAAACATATTTAAACATATATACATATGTATATATATGTTTAAATATGTCCTACTTCGTTGTAATTCAAATAAGTAATAAATAATGAAATAAAAAAAAAAAAGTAGGTCAACGATAATTTAAGTAGGTACTTATAAAAACAATTATAGTAGTAATTCCTTATGATTGACTCAGGTACATACTAAGTGTAAGTGGAACTGATATCTTAGACTGCAATTCCCAAGACGCCTACCAAGCGTGGGGATTATGGGAACCCCCCACCCCATAATGGAGAGGACAATCCGGCTGGTACAGTACTGTTTGTCTTAGAGACAGAGCACTTCGTCGTGACTTGTGACGAAATGCATGTGTGGTATTTCATTAAACGGGGTTTGTTGGGAATGTGGAGCGCGTAGAGGATCCATGCAAAATCGAGGCTGGTCATTAGATTCACGTAAAATTTGAATTCTCCCTTCGCGTGCTCTGATATGTCTTTGCAATTATAATTATTCGTAGGTGAGCTAACCGTAAGTACTTACTATTAAATTCTGGTGGAGTTGAACAGCCGACAGCGGCAGTCAATCAATGTCCTCCCTAAATAAATGCACTTACAACTACTGTGTACAGATAATTTTCTTTCAATGTAATTGCTATATATCGTGATATGCCAATATGGAGAGTAAAATCAAACAAATATGTATATTTGTACGGATGATATCCTCTTCATGCATGCATCTATAAGGGATAAATATATACATATATAAAAGAAGCGCAGCAGTAACCATAATCACAAATCTACTGTCATCCATAGCATGGAGGAAAAAGTTAATATATTAAACTTGTTCAAATTTTGCACACGTCTTTGAGCTCAATATCTATGCTTCTGGTTTGCCAGGTTTTCGTTGTTTCTTTCCCTGAATGTGAAAATAAGAAATCCCATACAAAACTATTTTGCCGAATCATTTTGAAATACATTATTTTACGGGTTAGCTCGCAAACCAGATAAAAGCAAAATTTTACCAAGCTTGAACACTTAGTATCTATATCGATACTTATAATAAAACTGTAACAGATCCAATTCAGTACATGGCAGATATTTTGAATAAAAAATTGAGAGCACTCTGTAGTTGACACTGATGCCAGAACTATATTTTTTTTATTTTTGTCTGTCTGTATGCCGGCCACGCATCACTCCTGAATGGAATTTAACTAATGAATGGAATTCAATGAAACTTAACACGATTTGAGTTCATATTACGGAAAAGGTTATTGTATACTTTTTATCCAGAAATTCGCGGTTCCCTCGGGAAACGGTATGAAATTCAAAATGTTCACTTAGTTGTAATTTATTAACGCGTAGACCGATTTCAATTATTCTTTTTTTTTAGAATAATTCTAACCCCACAGACATTCTGGCACCCCACAGGCACCCCAGCACCCCATGGGCAGCCCTATAACTCACCGGCAGCTCGGCACCCCTAGGCACAGCTAGGGCAACAGGGCACCCTTCATTAGTTTTGCAAGCTTGCTAAGACTGCTCATTATGCGCTTACGGCCCAAGCAGTAACATTACTCCAGTACTACAGCCACAATCAGTTTTTTTAAGTATCTATCCTTTGCCGGATATATTTTGGGAACTGCGTAATGGAAGTGGACGATAGATTATATTTTCGTTCTACCACCAAACCTGGCGAAAAGACCCCGGTTTAAAATCGAAATTACAAAGACACGCACAAAGCACTGTGCTTCAACATTTGTTGTGCGAACGGCGAAGGAACTCTTTGAGTTATTTAACTACTGCCTTCTGGAAAATATCACCCGGGAGTTTTCAAACTTAAAGCAAAAAGCTCCTTTCTGAGCTATGCATTACTAAGAGTGCTTCACCGCAGACCACAGCGTTGCTTAATATGAGATAAACAGTGCTCAAATGTGAATAATTAGTCTGCAGGTACGGCAATCGCAAACGAAGTCGCAGGTACAGCTAGTTTAAAATATTGCGTAACAAATTTGGTATGGAAAGTTCGATAAATACACTTCCGTTAAGAACAACTAGGCAAGCTCCATTACGAGCACCTCAAAATGCAATAAGTATTGCTGTTGACTTTCGTTGTGAACGATTGAATCGTGGGAGAGAGATTAAATCAGGGAGTCGAAGCCCCGGATAACGAAACTGCGGAGGCTAGGTTTTCAATTACGCTTCGTATCCCATTATCAAATGCTAAAGGCTAAAAATATATGTATGTGGGGATGTCGTGATGTATACAGTACAGTACAGATGTCGTGATGGCAATAACTATTAGATTGCCGCGCAGAGAGTCTAAGGTTCTAACCGCGGGCTTGAGCCCGCGGTTAGAACCGCTTCACCAAATGTAGGAACCTACCACCCTCAAATATAAATTATGCCTTCAAACAATTAACGGAGTATTCTGGCATCTACAAACATTACCAATCTCTTTCCTACTCCTTCCCCACACTAACACACAAACCTCAATTCACTCTGAAAATAAATTTTACTGCCTTTGAATATATCTACATAAAATTGTATACAATATACAACAAAATATATGTTGATTTAAAAATGTGATAAAGAATATTAGCTCTATCGCGTGCTAAGTGAAAATCGTATTAACAAATTATTACAGTACAAAAATTTTATCCTGGGTGGGAATAGAACCCGTGTCTTTTGGCTCTGGGTGCCTAAACCTGTTGGCCACCGGAACATGTTCATTTGAGCCGACATTTCGAGCTCTAATTGGATTACTATAACCGTCACAGTGGACGCTGTGGTCACCAACCAGACTAGATACTAGACTTCATCTGATCGATAAAAGTGCTTTTTCAAATACTGCTTCCACTATCGCGTGGTAAGTGAAAATCACATCGACATATTTTAGTGCATAATTTTTTGTTTACGCTCACGACTAGAATTTGGTTCGATATTCGCCTGGGTTAAAAATTTTGTGTTCTAATAATTTCTACGTAATAGTTGTTGGTTATTATTCGACTTCTTCCAACGACGACTGCCATCCTAAAGATTTTGCAGACGATTATCAATTTCATTTATGTTCGTTGTACCTAAAGTATATATTTATTAAACGCTTACCTCTATTACATTCTTTTTTATTTACGAATGTGGTATTATGGTCATAACATATTGTTATGTTATACAACCATCTGATTAGTAATCTAGTCGTTATACTAAGTAGGGTGTCTGAAATATGTAAATGGGACATTTGAGAGATAAATATACTTAATATGCGCCAGAAAGACAGAAATCCATGTAAGGATAACATTATAAAAACATAATGCGAAGGACTTAATGCACCTTTCCAATCAATTATCAATAAATAGCGTATAAGATAGGCTAGAAGGACGATAGCGGCGACGAATTCCGCGCTTCGCTGCCTGAAGCGTGCGCCTACTTTTTGCAATAGCAGGTGCAAGCGCATATGCTATTAAATTGTCAAAGAGCACACGTACGCATGTCTGTGTACAGTGCCTTTGATAGCTTACAATAACCAAAAGTCAAGTATTTAGTTTTTTACAAACACACAGTTACAAAGTACTAGACCAAATGAAATACTAGCACAATCTTTGGACTCTGTCAAAGCACAAAATTGTCAGATGATTTCTGGTTTATGTTGAAATAACAAATTACTTATAATATACTATTAACTAAAGATTTTGCGGAGAACGTGCTTAAGTACTTATTACACTATTATATAGACAGTAATCGAAAACCGCAACACGCCGCGGCCTCGGAGTCGGGAGCATGTGCTCGCTGAATATGGGAGCAACAGAAAGAGCGCAATTATTATAGGATGAAGTGAGTTTTCCGCTGTAATAAGTGGGTGTGGGCGCGCGCACCGTACGCTTTGTACACGGCACTGACAATAGCGAGCTTTGTGCGGTGCGGTGCGCGCGCGCCGCGTCTATACGCAAGTGCAAAGCTTTTACGGTTTCTGACGAGCGACGCATGCCATATGACATCTGACTCACCACAGACCATTGTCTCCGAACCCAACTGCTGAATCACCGCTGTTACCTCAGCTGAACTTGCCAATTGATACGGCATAAGCACTTAATTACCGCAAATCTTGAAAATATTGCGGTTCAAACAGTTACGCATTTGCTTTCTGCGTTCTATTTTAAAACTTTGGTTAAAATATATATAAGTTTGGTAGTTTATCATAAAATAAATAACGATAGCATGGATCCAAGTGCATGAAGCGGTTTTAAATCATGACAAGAGCTTTCTTTCAAGTGTTTTTATTAGATGTTTTTGTGTTTGTGAAAGTAACTGTTTTGAAAACAGTTGGTTGACGTTGGCGAGGGCACGCGTGGTTTCCAATAAATCCGTTAAGGGCGCACATGCCGCCGCGCAGTGAATCTTGTCGTCCAAGACTGAGGGCTGAGGGCGACTAGGGATGGCCCAGTATCGACACTTCCTCAGCTATGGTCGATCTCTGGAGCGGAATTATAAGATTTAAGAAATCGTATGAAGCAGGTAAAATGGATAGATAGAGATACATTTTACCTGCCTTGTGTATGAGATTACTTATAATGAAGGCCGTCTTAATGTGTAAATACATTAAGACGATTGCAAAATATATCTTACCTTATATCAAATATTAATATTGACTATTATGTATTTTTCATGCATGACACTGATTAAATCAAATCAGTTTTTTTATATAAGGTTTTAAATTAATTTACGTCCGAGTATTATAATATACAAAAATTACTATAAAAACCTTAGCCTTTTCAACCGTTATAAAATTATTAATAATACTTATTGTCATGAAATTCAAGAATAATAATTAAAAATCCTCAAAATGGAACCGACTTAAACACATAAAAGTGTGAAATACCTTGTTGAAGTCGGTACCATGATAGTTCAAAGTACCTATTATCACAATATTGTGCGCATGGTATCGAGTTCGACAAGTTATTTTACACTTTTTAGTGTTGAAGTCGGTTCCATTGTGAGGTAAAAAACAAATTCACCCTTTTTAGTAACCTATGCTACTTTGGGGATCAATTGTCATTTACAGTCAATGACTATACATCAAGATAGGAAAACACTTTTCAGTTATTGAAATGCAACTCAAAAGCGGCTTGGCCGATTTACAATGAATTTACATGGGACAGCACACGGAAAGCACCAGCTTTCAAATAAAAACAAATCGTCTAAATCAGTTCACCCAGTCGAAAGTTCTGAGATAACAAACACAAAAAAGTACAGTGTAGTACAGTAATTAACACCACAAAAACTATTCTCCAGTAACCAATCTTATAGATTTTTAATAAGTTAAACTTATAACCTCATTACAATTTAATATGTTCTGGATATTAATTATAAATAATTATGCTCATGTTTTATAAGTTTTTTTTATAAATCTGTATATGGCAAGATGGCTGGTAAAATACATAAGGTAAAGGTAAAGTACATTTTTATCTTACGTAAATCTCGTTATTATTTTACAAGCATTTGCGATGATTTATAACAAAAACACATGCGTCTTTAATGCACATACAAGGAAGTTGAAGTATATTACGTCTCTACTATCTAAAACGACTTGTTCAAAACTCGAAAATATCATTTTTGATTTTTAAATATTCTCTAGGAGTCACGTATCTCAGAACAGATGACACGCACCCGTGATAAGCAGTTAAAGCACTTCTTGTACTTCGAGTATTTTTTATATTTATAGCCAATGACAAGAAGTATTGGTTCCATATTACATTACAATACAATATAGGCATAGGAAGATATCAGATAGAGACTTAGGCCCACTTGCGCCAACGAGAAAACGCGAGTTAACGAGAATTAAGTGTAAATTGTCATACAAAAACCAAGTTAACCCCACTTTAACTCTAGAATTTATGTTGGCGCAATAAGCACTTATTATCGTGGTTGTGATAGATACTCCCAATAGTAGGTAGCACCTACTTTTCGGATGTATCTAATAACGGTAGATAGTATTTGGAAGAAATGGTTATCGACTCAAGACCTCGGACATCCCTATCCCCACAGCCACCTGCCGCCCGCACCCCCACGCTATATTTTATTCCACTTACTTAATCGTCTTTTCCGTTATATTACCTGTTTTTATCCCTACTTAAAGCAAATATTCTCGTTTCTATAAATTACAATGTCCAATCGCACTATTAACTATAATAGACGCTTTTAATTGAGAATCTATAAAAGGTTTCGCGAATAGTTGTCCTTATAAGGGATAAGCATTCATCATGGAAGCCGTGGCTCTCATCTGCCCAATTAATAAAAGTTGAGTGTAAGGAATGGCGAAGGGCGACCGCGTCTGCGACCGCCGCCTTGCCGCGCACCAGTACCGGTTCTGCGCAGCTAGCAGCTGAGCCAAACCACCCTTCAACTGTTTTATTTTGATTTACTTATCTATCAGCCACGTACTTGCATACTTTATGGACGTTGTTAAATATTTGCATGGTTATTAACGTGATTACTCATCCAAGCCGTGTTCAAATACCGTCAATTGAGATTACCAGGACCAGAATACGGCGAGTTGTCGGCTGGAATTCATCCACGATCCACGTTATATCTACAGTTAGGTTGCTTTTTTTATGTTGTGTGGCACTATTTATTAAAATTTAAAATCAAGATACCCTATGTCGTAAACTTTACTTACCTATCTTGATTTTTTAAACGGAAATGATATATATTCTCGAAAGCAAAAACCTCATGAATTCGAATTTCGAACAAAGAAATAAAACAAAACGAAAACGGTAACAGAAAAAGGAGTTATAAAAAGCTGTGTGGACGCGTGCCGCGGCGACATGTGCACGCGCCGAGGATCCGCGCTAACGGGCCGTGACGCGCCCGCTCCGTCCCGCGCCCCGCGCCCGCACCCCGCCACCCGAGCCTCGCGCCCGCCACGCGCTACCCGTTATGTTTACAGCCCTCAGACTTCATCTACTAACCCCCTAATGTGCACCGCGTGGATTAAATTTGGTTGATTGTAGGGTACCCAAACTGGCACGACCACGTTACAGCTCACATTGCCGTAGTTACGGTACTAGCCTAAAAAACTGGCCAAAAGCGAGTCGGAGCTCGCTTTTCTAGGGTCCTGCAGCCCGTAAAACACTTGGTTGGTGTTGATCACAGCCTCAAAACTACGTAATGATCAGCGTTCTATGGAGGAAATGGTAGGTTCATACATAGTATATCGATTTTTCAGATTCTTACTAGCTTAAATTTTGAGATAGATACCCCGTACATTAATGATCTAAAATGGACAACTTTGATAGACCCCTTTATTTTTTAGATGTAAGTTATATAATAGTACATTATGTTAGTATATTTACATGTGTGGGATGTTGATCATTACACAAGGCGCGATTAGGGAGCCGAGTGTGTAATGATCAACATCCCACATACGTGTCATACGACGATTTTCAACACACTCGCAAGGAACAAATATGAACATTTCTATAGAAATATTTTTTTAGGGCGCAATGGCCCTGACGAAAACACCGAATATCTTTGATTTTTATTAACTAAATAATTATTCATAGTAAATTTGTTGATCTAATGTACTAGATACAATACAAAACAAATGAGAAATGCTTTATCTTTTTATAGCAATGATAATCTGATTAAGAAGGATAATATTTAATTAATGTAAAGTCTTAACTCAGTAGGTAGGTAAAAAATTCTTTGGTCTGTTTTTATAAGGAAAAGGTATGAAACAAACAACAATCTCCTTGGTGACTAGCGTAGGTATTGAAAAAAAACATTTTTTTCCCACTTAAAACACAAGTGCGGTAAAGTAGAAAAAAGCAAGTGCTTAATAGACTGTACATTAGAAAACTATAATCGATGCATTCAACTAAAATCGGTGCATTTAAAGTGTGTTGAAAATATTATATTGATACTCTACGGAGTTCTATAGACGATTACACCCCACATGCTAGCAATTAACACAACATATTGACATTTTCATATCAATATTTTTGCCTTTCGGGTACGGAACCCTAAAAAGAATTTCTTCTCCTGATTCTATGCATTCCCAAAGATAGCATGAAATAGCTTTAAGCGGTAAGATTGCCTTATTACACCGCTATTAAAAAGGAGTTTAATGTATTAGTGCTTATGTATGTTTTTATGTGAGTTTATTCATTGCACCATAACTTTTGAATGCCTGAATAGATTTCAATTTATGTAGTATCGTTACATTGACCTATATATACTAGACGCGACATCTCAAACGAGGATAGTCGACCAGTGTAAGTATGCCGCCTGGTATACTCTCCCCCACACGCAGCTGGACACTCATAGAGATTACACGCGCTTTACGTTCGAAAATTGTCTATTATCAATGTGTATTTTGAATACACAATTTTCGAACGTAAAGCACGTGTTATCTCTACGAGTGCCCAGTAGCGAGTGGGTGAGAAGATGCCGGCCGGCTTCTTTGCACTGTACAACTATCTTCGTTTGAGATGTCGCGTCTAGTATATATAGGTCAATGTATCGTTAGACTCATTACAGCATCCCGATTGAACCAGTTATTCAGGTGACCAGTGGGTTACCTATATTTTTTGGTAGTCGTTTTATGAATCTTATAAATTTTTATTCTCTAACCTTCTAAAATATTCTGATTTTTCATTTAGCTATCAAATAATTGAGATTGTTGTACTATAGGAAAAGTAGTGGACAAAAATGTATACAATATACATCTAAAACAAGTTATTATCTGTGATTTTTTTTACAGAGAGTCATTAAAGTTCGACAATAGATATAACTATATATGTGGCGCGAACTTATTTTTTGGGTTGTTTTTGAACGCGCCTAACGATCGGCTTTCTTCGCACACCCCCGCGGGCTTGCGAAAATAGAGAGAAAGAGAGGAGAATAGCGACTGACCCGTGACGCGTGAGATACTCGCTCCCGTGGGTATTATTGTTTTATTTATTTTTACTGTATTGTGTACCCAATTTGTGTCAGAACTTTTATAATTATACTCTTTTCGTTTCGTGAGAACCTGTTTTTAAAGTGAATACCCAAACCCTGAAGAATATAGAACATTAGAACATTATATATATATAATAACAATGAAACAATAATAACCTTAGATATGATCCATATGTCACCAAGCGCACGTTAAAGCGTGGGCTATTTCTACAGATTACGGCTTTTTTTCATGATAAGTGTCAATTATTTGTAGATTTTAAAATATATTGGCTTCGATCATAAATATTTATGATCGATGTTGTATATTGGTTGCAGTCCACGTAGAAACTACGAACTATGGTAAATATTAAAAGTATTTAATTGACCTAAGTAAAAACTTCTAAATTGAATGGTGGTGCATTTGGTCTATTATCCCATTGGCATCAGTGATAAAGTTATATATCAGAAGTGAAGAGCGTGTGGATGGACTCTGTGAAGAACGATATGTGAAAGGAATGACTTAAAATAAGTAAAACTGGTGTAGCCGTCTATTATAGTAACTGCCTCCCTCGATAGTAGCTATATTAACAGAAGCACCTCCCCCTGAAGCCTTACGTCCTCATGTAACGTAACACGTAGTAACCAAACCAGATTAGTCGCTTAATTGAATTTCCGAGATTGTTATTACAATCGCTCAATTTAGTCTCACAATGTTTGTAACCAGAGCCATTAATAGTAAAACAAAAAACATCTACTTAGGATTTACTTGACGTCAAAACAAAAATCAACGTCGCAAACAGCGCCGAACATAAAATTTTTCAAAGTATTTTGTAAATAAGTAAAACAATGAAACTAATAAGAGGTGTCTGGTGGTTAACCCCTACCCATAAAAACTACTGACAACCGGATTACATGCCATCTCTCTCATTTTTGGTGCTCATTTTTATTTGTATGGTGATAGGCAAGTGTTCGAATCTCTCACGTAGATAATATGTCAAATATCTAACGGTGTGTACTGAAAGCTGCGCTTGGAAGCAGCAAGTTAGCAGGTGGTAGGTCTCTTCAACGATTTAATAATATTCTGCCTCAAAGCAGTTCTGGGCAAACACTACTGTGTTTATGCGTGAGTGCTTTAGCGAACACGGTACACACAAATATGTATAATATTACCTACTAGCAAGTATAATTACTGGGCAAATAAGACATAAGAACTATAATGTCGCGGAGTGACTTGTCCGTAAAATAAAATTAGGACATAAAAAAGCAATATTTTCAGTCCCAGTTAAACTTACTATTATATCTTTCGACTACATCCACACCTGCAAAATGATGAGATATCAAAAAAACAGCAAAAAAATATTTTAGTAAATAGCTTGTACTTAGGTTTTATAATTATATCCCAGATGAACCTTACTTTTGGTGGCTGCCATCGCAGTCACAGATATTCGGTATTCTAGGTTCAAACACTATTTTTAGGCTTTATGTACACTGTAGCAAGTGAAACTACTGGGCGAACAAGACATAAATACGAATGTCTTACGTTATTAGTGCAGCGTGAAGTTTAGGTCAACCGTTAAGTCAACGATTTTTCCGTCACGTCACTTAATATGGTGCAAACTTTATGTATTTCCAAAAAATCCTTATAATCCTGACTTAAAACGTTGTTTTCTTATAAATTATAAAATTATAATGATACTAGATAGTATTAGTTATTGAGAAATGTAACTGAATATCGCGGTATAGGTTGCCAGGGTAGAATTTGTATTTGATATCTCTTCCCGTTAAGAGTATACGAATGGAAAAATGCTAGAAGATGGATAGCAGCATCTTTTGTAGAACTCTCAACGCATACAATTTTTTAAATGATTATGATATATTATATAATATATATTCTCGTCAGTTTCACACATACCTATAATATATTAAATTAACCGAATTAACGTATTCGATCCCTAACGTGAGTGTTTTAGCGGTTATATTATCTCCTGCTGCGATGTCCAAGCCGCCTGACAAACGCTGGGATTATGGCAAGCACGCTTCGGATAGCCCGATATGATATACATCAACAATGGCTGATCTATTTCATATCGATAGTGATTTCTGTCTATCGGTCTGTATGTTTGGACAATACTTCAAAACGAATAATCTATAAAATTCGTGATAGCGGCTTAGAGGTATTCTGTAACGCAGAATTATGACATTTTCTTCCCAAATTTTAAGAAGACGTGTGGCTGACTAAATCTCGCAAGGACATACATGGGGACAGTAGCTAGTAATTAACACAATCGTAGATGTATTTAAGAAACCTATTAATAGTATTTTACTACGTTGTAATGTACATAAACACGTTAAATCTGATACTTTATACGATTTCCGGGTGCACAACGTAACAACGGAGATTCGTTTCAATTCATGAAAAGGCTTCTAAGTTGGTATCTAAGCAACGCCCCGCCCAGCGCTAGATGGCAGCCAATGGCGCGAGGGGGCGGGGCACTGGAACAAACAAATCTAAGCTCGGCACGTTTTACGTTACATCATCTCCGATTTACGAAATCAAGAAATCACGCACTTAAATAACCACTACTCATACTCAAAAGTTATCGAGCCTTATCCTAACGAACCGGTCTAGCCGCAGTTAACTTTTGCGATACATAATAATGCGAGGGTTTTAATGTCACACGGGCAGCAACCACTTATTTAAGAACATTAATACTTAAAAGCCATTTTTCAGTACGTCCTCTGTGCCGTCGACGTAAACGCAACCAACAATTAACTGGTGCATGCGAGGATGCGACGCGAGCCACCTGTCAAGTGGCCGTTTCATCAAATCATTTCTTTATAGTGCAGCCTCCGTCGACCTCTTTTTTGTAAGCAGAGTTTTGAAAAAAGAACGTTATTGTGGACTGGTAGTCGGGTAGGTCGGGGCGCGCGAGCCTCATTTCAGTCAGTCCAGTCAGGTGCCAGGCGCCAGTCGAGACGCACCGTGCGCTCCGGTGCTTTCGCTCCTGCAAAGCCTTCCGACACACGCGCCCGTATCGAAGCGTTTTCCGCTTGCTCGCGATTCAATCTCAACCATAAAATGACTATTTGCTGTGGAAACTGACATTATCACAAATATTGAATAGTGCTGTACCGTAGCAGTGTGTGTGAAGAACTTCGTAGCAACGTAGACTTCCCGCCCAAGGTAACCGCCCATGCATTGACAAACTTCTAATGTTTTAATCGATTTGTATACATAATCTGTCCATCATATATTTATACCTATCTATGCATATTATTAACTTCTGTTCTGTTTGTGAATATAATAACGTGAAATGCATATGATCATTTTAGAAATTTATTTAATTTTATTCTATTAAACAAAAATAACTTGTAAGCGCAACCAATAAAATATTCAATAGTGATAATTAAAAAAAACACAAGTTGCTGTTATAATATTGTAATAAAATTCGGTGTTATATGATTTGGTATCGGTAAAAACATGTTGAAGTTGAGTAGATCTATTGTATTAAAAAGTGATCTATTAATCAATTTAAATTAAACGTAGACATTTGAGATGTGTAAATATTTGTTATAAAATTTCTACAAAGAAGGACTTAACAAAAAATATATACTATTATTAATGTAATATACTAAACAACTAGATGAACAAATAGTATATATATACGTATCGTATGCTTACAAATAACTTTTTAAATTAATGTGTCCATTTAATACTTGCTTAAGTTAAGAGCTCTTGTAAATTATTTTAGATAAAGATACTATAGGATAAAAATAATTTGATACTACGAGAATATGGATCTGATATATTTCAGACAGATAAGTACTTATTCACTAAAATTACCTTAAATTTTGTGCTCTAGTATATTTAAATGCAATTTGAATTGAACATAATATATAGCAATAAAATATATTATTAAAACGAGTTGCATTTAGAATAAATTATTTGCGTACGTACCTACCTATCAATATGTTATAGCAGCAATAAACAAATATAAGAAAACCAAATTTGAACATGTGTTTTGCATCTATATAAATTATGTACAAATGATTCGAGTAGGTAGGTAATCAAGAAGACACTTGTGACTACATATTGCAAAACTGCAGACTCCTATTATTATTTTTATATGGTAACTACCGCGATTTGGTTTTATTTTAACATTTTATTGCATCGAGGTATGTAAACTTTTTCAAACTGTTGCATATTATAGTCAATGGAGCATCGTGTGTTGTTTATTTTTTGATGTAGAAAACGGGACCATATATTACTAAGCTGCTGCTGTTCATCTGTTCAACCATCGTTCTAAAGTTCAAAGGGCCGAATCTTTATACCCTTACTAGGTATACGATTGTAATTTACAGAATAAGTTAGTATGGCGGATTGCAAATAATAAAATTAACATAATGTTATATACTTACGGGGCTTAAGTTAATACTTTTTGCTGCGTAACATCAGTAAAGTCCAAAGTCTTACTTATAATACCAAATAAAAAATCTGGCTTATTGCAGGTTGGACATCTCCTAGGAATCTCGAACTGAATCATTATTTTTCAATAACGATTTTTGATACAATCTGTGTTAGTCATCATATCAACCGAAATTTCTACCGTTGAACAAGGTCTCCCCCATTGAGGGGAATTAGCCATAATCCCCACGCTTGGCAGGCGTCTATGGCATCGCAAAAGTTGTTAGTTCTTCAAAAGGGGCTGCTTCCCGATATTTTTATACTCACGGGAAGAAATGGGGGAGTGACATTCTAACCTGGCACCCCATACGGTTCTGTGTTAGTACGGAACCCTAAATATAATTATCCAACTCGCACTTGGCCGTTCTATTTATTTATTGGTTGTTTTTAATTATATAATTTTATCTGCTGTTCATATTCTATTTTTTATAATTTCTACTTTGGAATCGTTTTTCTAGGTATCAATATTGTAAAAATATATGTAATTGAGTTAATGCGATCCTTTAATTAAAACAACTTTCTGTTAATTGAATTATTATGTTACATTAGTCTACTACAGTAGATAAGCTACTTTTGAAGATGTGCGGTTCCAAATCATATTTTGATACTGTTAGCACTTAATGCTCTCTTTTTTAGGGATCCGTACCAGAAGGACAAAACGGAGCCCTATTAGTATTTCTACCATGTGTGTCTATTTGTCTGTTTGACTGTCCGTACATAACGAGTCTCCAAATTCGTAAACGGAATTTGATACAGACCTGCCTATCTTAAAAAGGATATTTTTAGAACTATGACCAAAAATATATACATATATATAGAAACTCTATAAAAAATTTACAAATCGTCACATACATGTTAAAAAAAGCTTAATTATTTTTCTTAAACCATCTTCAACACACCCACGTGGTGTCATTGTCTACGAACTATTGACCAGAGTACATTTTTAACTCCAATAATAAAGAAAGGGTGCGACTGTCAAATTTTACAGGTTTAAACCATTGTTATCACGGGATATATATATAAAATGTAGACTTATTACAAAATTACAAATATACGATAGAAAAAATTTAAGTCATGTGCGGGATTCGAACCCGCGGCCATCCACCCTTTGGTATATTTGTAATTTTGTAATGTAATCCGCATATCAGGCGTTATTGCAAACATAACAATACTAAAAAAGTACACTTAGTCAGAATTTAAAATTACTGTATATTTCCATATAATTGTGTACATCCAAAAGTATTCAGATATGTCCGGAAAAGTAAAATATGAAAAAACTGCGTTTGTATGGCAAGTGCTACTACGTGAACGCTAACCTTAAAGAGGATCTATAAATTGCTCTTGTTTTTGGCACAGCCTATTTCCATGCGTTGTCGGTCGGAGATGATACTGAATCATATTGATAGTATTTGTGGTATTATTACAATTATTTATTTTACGCACAATTTAAATAGTCTAGTAGGATCTTACCTTACCTAATTTGGTAACGCAGGGGACTCGAGCTCGAGCGCTGGAAGAGAGCATTGATCGCAACATAAAGGGGCCCCTTAACATTACTCCTTGGGTTGCAAGACCTCGGCACCTGTGACTTGAGCTTCTTCCTCTGCGATCTTGAAGCGCTCGTAGAGAAGTTTACTTAGCTGTTCTCAAACGATCAGCATAGTTAAGCAACGTTGCCCGCGGTCATGAGTTGGATGGGTGACCGCTAGTGACATTACTACTGAGCGTTTCCGTGCTTCGGAGGGCACGTTAAGCCGTCGGTCCCGGTTGTTGACCCGGATGGCAGTCGTTATAGCATGGTGGTAGTGCATTTTGCGAATGCCCGCCTGGCTAGCTACCACCCTCAAGTATGAAAATCTGTCGCCAAGCACCTAATGGTGTGTTCCGGCAGCTGTCCTTGCGAGCCAGTACTTCTAGCTTAGCCTTAACAACATCTTCGACCACATCATCACTTACCATCAGGTGAGATAGTGGTCAAAGGCTAACCTAACAAACATAAAAAAATGTTGGTACTCGCACAGTGGATAAATGAAAACCTATCTTCACGATAGCAATGTCGATATTTTTTCATCTCCATAATCGATCAAATTGAAAAATAAAAGTCACCTATAAACAAACAAATTACTACCATCTGCTTTCCACCGAAGTACGAGTATCATGAAAACCTAACCTAAAGTAAGTCATAATAGCCTAGGGCTAGTCAGTTTGATTGAATAATAGCTCACTGACAATGAGTAGGAAAAGACTACCGCGTATAGCGCAAGGGGATCTATGATTAGTATTTTGTAAGCTTGAGTTTCACCGTTGGTAAGGTATTTTGCAAATTCTCGTCTGGTTATATCCAAAGATCAAGTAAAATATCTTGCACTTTTGGTATGTTTTGGTTTTGCTGTCCTTGCTGGCCAATTCCTATTAACTCGTCACAAACACGTAGACATTCCAAGTCGGCACCATCTCCCATCAATAGTCCAAATTATGATGTTAAAATAACGTTCTTAGTTTTATTCCAAGGAACGTAAGCATCCATATGTACTTGAAATGAATGCAATATACTTATTCATTTTAGAGCCCAATGTCTCCACTAAAAGAAACGAAAAATGCTGACGGCTGGGCTTTGTTGGTAACGGCACTGAATCCCACAAAAACCACTGTTGTGCAAAGAGTGGTGCCTTTTTTCCTTAAAATTTAATGTAATTGAAGCATTTCATCAAATTGTTGAATATATTGTACGGCAATTGACCAAGTGAGAGCACGCACCCTTTTTATCTTCAATAAACTTTTTGTCACCATAGTTAATCCTATCATTATGCAGAGTAATATAAAAAGAAACAAACAAATAAAAAAAAATGTTTTATTTTTTTATTACTGATAGGTAAGGCCTTTGACCACAATCATGTATGTGATGATGTGGTCGAAGGTGTTAACAGGCTTAACGTAGAATTACTGACTCTCAAGGGCAACTGCCGGAACACACCGTTAGGTGCTTGGCGACAGATTTTCTACGGTCGCTAGCCAGGCGGGCATTCACAAAAGGCCCTTCCACCATGCGGTGAAGCTCAGGCCCACGGTGGAATTCGAACCATGGACCTGCTGCGCGGCAGTCCATAGCCAAAGCCACTGAGCCATCAATGCTTCAAAACTACTTGTAATAATATATCAACCGTCTTCCTACACCAAAATTCATTGGGTAATTTGTTTAAGTCGGGTAATTAATTTGTGACCTCTAAAGGCTTGATTACACGATCGAAATGAGATTGACTACAAAAAATTATTATTTAAAGTTTTTGTTGCAGGAAGCTGAGCAAAAACTTTGAAAACTTATATATTTTACAATTTCATACAAATACAACAACAATAATTAGGCAATTTGTTGAAGTCGGGCAATTAACGTGTGAGCTCTAAAGGTTTGATTACTCGTAAGTATGAGATCGACAAATTATAAATATTAATTAATTTCAATTATACAACAAATTATTATTACAAGATTTTTTTGTAGGCAGTTGATTACAACATCTTTGAAAACATGTATATTTTACAATTTCATTCAAATATTTTTTACATACAGATCAAGACCTACAGCGGGAGTCCGGCTTCCACTTAGCCGGTTTTTAGTATTTGTTCTTGTACTCAGATATTGGACTATATCGGACAAAGTTTAAGCTTGTATATGTGATGTACAAAAAAGCATATAAAAAAAGATTTCTATGCGGACTCCCTTTTCTGTTAACTTTTGTTTGCATTGTTTTATGTTAAGCAATCTACCATTTAACACATAATCTATGAAAATGTTTACCGGATATCTTAACTCTCGAGCTAACGAAATATTTAATATATTTGAGATTTTGGGGCAAACAAAACGATTTTTAATATACATATGTGATGCAATGACACTTCAAAAGCTTTGATAAACAGAAGGTATTCTAATTATGACTTAAAATAATAAGAGACACATTTCCTAGATTTTAGATTCTCTACTAAGCAGCTAAGTACTGAATTTGATCAATAACTCGTATTTTAAGTTTTTTTTTTTTTCACCGAAGTTATGCCTTTAATAAAAAATACTACGAACTACAAAATAGAGTTACAATGAAAAAGAAACAAATTTAAATTGTGTTATAAACTTTTGTATCATAAAACGAGAAATATCTTTTCATGGTGAAATTATGAGCTACTAAATTAGTTTTTTTTTATTGACCTGAAAAGTCCTAGGCATTGTATTTTTGTATATCATTATTACGTATTTATTACAAATACTATTAGACTTCATTTTTTCATAAACAATTATAATATCATAATTACATTAAATGGGTTGTATATAACCCAAATAAAACGAAATGCACGTACAAGTAGAATAGTATTTCGTTAATTTTTCTAACAACTTAGATTCGTAGCAGCTACGAGCCTCGTAGCACTTATGAAACCGCAATAATAAATAAAACCCAGTTGTGCTTAGCATAAACCATGATTCCTTCCCGCTGATTGATTTTCTAGACACTTGTTAGAATTCCCATAGTATACGTAATAGGCAAGGAGAAAATAGGTGGCAGCGTCGCGATAGGTAATTGCCACTGGCCGTCTAATAAAGACTTGCTTTATTGAAACAAGAAATTGCGACACACAACCCTCGCGAAGAACTCCAGCCAATTAGCAGTAATAGCTACAATCAATTGCTTACATTTGTAAGACAAGAAAATTAAACGAATAACACGAGTGAGATCTCTATCTTGTATTGAAGCCCACCATTAGCAAGCCCCATGCCGACTATGCATTATTGTAATTAGGAAATTCAGCAAATCATTGCTCGAGATCATTATTTATCATTTACAAAGACAATAGTTTTAGCCCGACGCGGAGGCTCACCTACTTCTCAGTTTAATCCCTAATGGAATTAATGTCCTTCGTCGAACGCATATTGGATTGAAACGCACACAGGCGAGCGATGTTACTGTAAACATGTATGTAATGTAATGTGTGTCAGGCCTAATGAAGATTGTTTTAGTCGTCACTTGCATTATTAATGCGCGTACGCAGCGGGCGCCGCGAATGCCGTCCATTATTCTGATTCTTCATTTGCTTGATTGAGCTTTTAATACGATTCGCTGTCAACAAACAAGCGCTCGTAATAATCGGGTAGTGAATGCGAAGCGGCGCGCCAAGGTACTACACAACACTACCCTGGACAGACACTAATGACATCAGTCACGTCAAAATAAACTGTGATATTGCCACTTTCACTGATCACCACCAGACTACTATGAAATCTTGATAACGGCGTTATAGGAAAGTGTTTATTGCTTGTTAACCTTATTTTTTCCGGCGTCATTTTATTGACCCAGCTGTCGATATGATGTGCTTGTATGAGTTTACTAATAATTATAAGATTTCCTATTGTTTTGTATTTGCAGAAAGTCTGTGAACTCGAGTGACAATATGCTGTATACAATTACAAAATTACAAATTTACGAGAGGATAAATTTGAGTCATGTCCGGGATTCGAACCCGCGGCCATCCACCCCTTGAGCCGGGGTATGCTCTAACCAATTGAGCAACATTCTAACATGATAATGAGTCATAACTCAAATTTTTCCCTTCGTTCTTTAATCATCGTATTAGGATGGATACTGTATAAAAATTACAAAATGAATATTTAAACAAATACATGGGCGATTCCCAACTATAGTCACATCCAAACGTGTATCGGAGTTTGGTATGGAGTTATTAACTTAAAAATGTTTTGGTTGCTTAAGGATGTCCCGTCACGTTTTGCTGTCCCGGCTGGCCGAGCAGTTCCAAGGATCGTCTCCACCGCCAGCCCACCGGTTCCCGTCACCAGAACGCAGCCTCTCCCCGCACTCGCTGCCATCACAGCGCTCGCCCCCGCACTCACCAGACCACATGTCCCACCACAGGCTGGATTTGCTTCAGCTAGGGGATATAGAGATAGCTGGCAGGGCGCTAAAGCAGTATGCAAGAGCTACTGGTACGTTCTAAATTTATTTGCTTATATTATGACTTGTACACAAGTCTTACAGGCCACAATGTAATTACGTAGAAGATTTTAAACATGGCTCCGTGCTTTGCTACTGCACGTGACATCACCAAGCTCTATTGAAATCTATCTTTATAATACCTGTATAGGATAACATGAAAGCAGAGCAAATAATATGCAGAAAACGTTTTTTTATTGTTTTGTTGGGAATTGTCAGTAAATATTGTTTTAATTATTTTCTAATAGAAACACCCAGATATAAAAGATTCTTAAAAATATACTCCATCCTCAGAGCTTGGAGCCTTGATGTACTGCAGTGGGCTCGGCGCGCTCTACAGCGGGGCTGGAGTATGGCCTCTGCTGATGCCTAGAACTCCACCGCAGTATCCTCGGACTATGGACCACTCTCGCCACACGCCTCCGAGAGAAGGTAAATGGTCTCTAAGAAAGACTATGTTTTGATCTGTGTCTCTAAGCCTTGATATAGCGTTCCGAGAACTTTATTTCCTAGGATACTTCTATTGAACAGAGTTCTCCTAATTTAATCTTTTTGATATGGGAATATAAATAAATATATTCTCCAAGAACTGGAAAGACAAGATTGTGTAAGAGAATACAAGTTTATTTTCATATTATCAGGACCGCCATTTTCAACAAGAAATTCTAACTAATTATTTTGTCGACATTATTTCTAAATACCTTACTCAATTGTCGGATCATATGCTACTCGTATATTATGTATTTCATTGTGTTTGATGAAAAACTTGCTTTAATTTTAAAACTCACTTAGTGTATGACAATATTATTAACTTAATAATTTTGACACAGTTATTGATAACTAAAGATAATCGTTAACGATCACAGAAAACTTCATATTTAGAAAATTGTAAGATAACAAACCGAAATCCAATGAGCTAAAGGTAAACTCACAACAATATAATTGACAATTCAAATGCAAACTGTTATCGCTAATTGCTAAAGAAATTCAAGAATCCACAAAATGGTAATAAGACTGTGTTATTTCAAAACGTTTCGCCTCGCCCTCCTTACCATACTTCTTCTGTATACTCATTAGAATAGCTATCAGTGTAAGGCACCGATTAATAACTCGAGGCGCTGATATGTCGACGTCGCTTACATGTTGTTTACCTCGCGAACATACTAAGGCACCATCTTCACAACAGGGTCTTATACGACAATAGTCAAGTCGTAAAAACTCTCCTAAAATGGTATTATATTTATCTAGAAGACAATATAATTCACATGAAGTTTTAACACGTTATGACAATATATGTATACGAGGCAGACTAGCTCATGAAAACGTTACTTAAACTTGTACCGTGTGCTCTACCTTTAGCCCAAGGAAAATGAGTATACCTCCAATATATCGCCGACTTCATGTCGTCATTTCAAATTCTTTAAGTATTCCAATTGCTTGTTTGTTATCCGCCCTCGTACCGGTTACGGTTCAACCTCATAGATAACGGCTTCCGAAACTCCTTGAGCACTTGATTTTCAAATGTGTTTAATTTGCATTTTATCGTTTTGAGGAAAGTAGCTCTTTTTGAATAAGGTATTTGGCAAAAACCAGGCAGTTACGTCGTTTTAATACCACGTTATAGAACATATTATTGATACGAACGAGTAATGGCAACTTGGTGGTTGTATATACAGGGTTATTGGTTAAATAATAACAAGCTCTTAGGGTTGACTTCTGCTAGTCCTAAGAAACATTTTGAGATGTTTTTTATTTATATGTTTTTGACTGAATAAGCACAAGGATCACCTGTTGTCAAAAGACTCTTGTGTCTGAAATGTATTATTTCATATTTTTTATTACTTTGCTCGATGTAAATATTCAAAACTCTATTCAACGGGACCACGGCGCGGCCCACGGTTCGCTCTTGGCTCGGTGTAGGCTTAAAACACAAAAAAAAATTCTCAAAATGTTTCTTAGGACTAGCAGAAGTCAACCCTAAGAGGTTGTTAGCATTTTATCAATAACCTTGTATATTTAAATGATCTTCCTGAGCGTCTCCTCATCATTATTCGAAGGCGGTGCACTATGTAGGTGGGAAACTAAAATGTACATTTCAAAGTAAACATTGACGTAACCGTTAGCAAACAAATTCACACCTGTACAGATTTCATAAGTCATTTTACAGACGACCGATTTGACTCGTCCGACTTTAAATTTACCGATATAAAAGCGTGAAGAACACGCGGGAGATAACACATCGACATTATGTTTTATTATGTTTGAAATATCACCTTGTTTGTCATTGTTTTATAGTGCATCTGTATCGCAATGTCAAAAAGTTCCCAATTATGCAAAGAAAATATTTATAAAACGTAAGTGCAACTTAATGTAACGATATATTTACTTTGTGTGTTGTAATAAAAATACTAACTAAAGTATACTTAAGTAATATATGCACCTACCATTGCTCACCATCAATGTTTAAAATATATGAAGCACTGATGATGTGCAATGGTTATGGGTTGCCACGCCGTAGGTCCATAGTTCGAATACCGCTGCGGACGTTAGTTTTCACTTATGATGCTGGGATATTTTGGGAATGGGCATTCCCTGGCTAGTTGACAAAATTACGTCATTCTATAAATTCATAGATCACTATTTTTTATTGCTGATAGGTAAGCCTTTGACCAATATCTCACCTGATGGTAAGTGATGATGTGGTCGAAGGTGTTAACAGACTTGACCTAAAATTGTCGGCTCTCCAGGACAGCTGTCCTTGAGAGCCAATATTTCTAGCCAGCTGCCGGAACACACCATTAGGTGTTTGGCGACAGATTCTACTTTAGGGTGGTAGCTAGCCAGGCGGGTATTCGCTAAATGCTCTTCCACCATGCGGTGAACCTCAAGCCCGCGGCGGGATTCGAACCATGGACCATATAGCAGTCCATATAGCCAATGCCACAAAGCTACTACTACTTCAAATTATCACTTCAGGATATCAATCATAAGATTCATAAAACACAACTATAAAATGTAATTGGATTTAGCTAAACCTAGCTATTTTTCTACAGAAGACGAAGAGGAACTACCCCTTAATCTATCTACGAAGAACCGCCACATTTGGTCTCCGGGTAGTGCTTGCGAACGTGAAAAAGTTAATTTGCAAGATGATTCACCGATCCTTAAATGGGAACCTCAAGATGATATGGAGACGCCGCTAGAGCTGGTGAAGAGATGCCGCAGCAGCCCTGATGAAGGAGAGCCACCGACGAGCCCCTCACCACGCCGCTGCCCCTCGGCGCCCGCACACCAATCTTACCCCATGCCACCCCAACATTCACCAGACATCAGCTTCTCACTGCTGATCAAGAACGAAAACAGAAACGAGAAATCGTTCCAGGTAACCATTCCATTTAACTATTAACAGGTTTTATAATCGCAATCTGCCTACTGGTCGATAGCGACATCCTCTTCTTACTAGTACAAGATAACTGTACAGTTTCCGTTCAAAAAGGCTTAAAATAGCAAACCAGTATCCGTTTTAGTCTCTTTAACAAATCAAATAGCAAAAACTGCCCCTGTCTTAATAAGTACTGTGTGCGTCCGAACGGGTCGCGGTCGCACGGAGCTTCTCGACTCGTCTTCTCGCCATTTTTGCGCATTTCGTTTTTTCTACGCGCACGCTGTTATAAAAATCCTCATCGGTTTTAATCAAAATTCCATCTTTTAATATCACGACGAGGCATGTTTATAATTGGACGAATAATTACGTTGTGTCATACGGCGATATAAATGTTGTCGCTCGACGTTTTCTACAATTACCTTTAAATTAAAAACATCTTGATAGCGTGTGTTTGAAGAACGTAACTATAACTTCTGTCATTATTGTTTTAGATCGAATGACTCAAATATAAATGTTACTCTTAGTCTAGGTACGGGTAAGTACCAAGCAAAACAAACGCTTGTGCATAGTTTTAGTTTCATATTATGGTGTTTACTGTTAAACTATCAGATAATATTACAACAATATAACGTGTAATTTACCGTAGTATGAAGCAATGAAAATGCAAGTAGCGGAAAGGCGCGCGCCCGCCACGCGCCGCCACCAGGACTTGTTCAACTACTGTAGACGCGCTACCGCGCCTGTCGCGAAGCCTTCTCTCATAACGCACAAAAAGCTCCAACTGATTCGTACTTGCTTCATCTCTCGAAAGTATTATATTATCTATACGATCACAACTGTTTTAAAAAATAGCCTTCAGTTATTCTGCAATTACTTTCCAACTAGCAGTAAAACATAATAACTATCACTTTGTAAAAAATTACATTCAAGCTTTTTATTTTTGATAGAGGCAGGTATCATAAAAAATCACCTCCCTGCGCGGGACAAACCGATAACCATATGTGGACGGTCATACCCTAGCACCTGTGTTGTTTATAAGAGAGTGCATCGGTGCTTATAAAAAGGCGACCAAAAAAGTAGCGGTTTTTGTGAAGCGCGAGTGGAGGCAGCTGCCCTGCCAACTGTCACAGACGGAGCGCCCGCGCACCCGCGGATTTGTGGATTTATCATACCGCATACTTAATGACTAACCGACCGACTAATAGCCAGCGCGCTTTCTTTATGCATTTATTTATAAACGATAATTTTCATTATTTATCAGATAGTACGGAGGCACCAATGATTAATGATCGAATAATACGCTTGTAATAAAATGAGAAAAGAATGGTGGCGATGCCGATTTATGTAGGTATAAGGTGCGTAGACAACGACGATATTAAAATTGTAAAAATAGAAGAAACTTGAAGCAGATGCAAACCAAAAGCAGTTACCGTAAAACACCTAGCAAGCTTTATACAACTTTCACATAAATAGATACCTACATTAAAATTCGTCTATAGATATTTCTAGAGCCTTACAAATATTAGGTACCACACATAAAAAAACATCGAACGCTACAAGTTGTGAAACACGCCACAATAAAGAGGCCGTGACTAACGGCGTTAATCTGTGTTTCGTTTTAGTAAAGTACTTTTCAAAAGCGAACCACTGCATTCCGAAAACATCTGATCAAATAAATCTAAAGAATCATTGTGACATATACCTTACTAACCGTGCTCGGAAATCTTTTGTCTTTTGTATAGTTTGTTTGCCAGCTCCCAGTACCACTAACGGATATAAATACCCAATGTTTAAACTAAGTGCGTTAACTTCTTATGCGGGAACATCGGTCTCCAAACAAGTTATTCTTACTGTACCGTATGTAGCTACTTACTTTAGGCGGCAGTGTACCTATCAGCCCAATTCTCGATACCTGTGACTAAATTCTGTATCTCTGAAGGAACATTTATTGATCGCGCCGTGCTTCATTATAAATTTACATAAAAAATACAGAATAATAACTCGCACAAGACTAATTACTAAGCAATGAAAAAGAGCTGAAGGAAATCAAAGAAAAGCGTAGAAAGGGTTAATATAGCCAGTCTGTTATTAGTTTAATATTAGTGGCTGTCGCGGTGGAAAGGTGATGGACACTGACAGTCACTTTGCTTCTAATTTATACATACGAGTATGCGTCCCTATACCTACAACTGTTTCCCAGAATAATGTAACAATGAGTTTCCCACTTAACTTATTATCTTTATCAATTGAGTAATTAAAAACATGTATGAATGATAGGTACTTAAATAGTTAAAATGTGAAGTTTGTTTCCTTAGTAAATTGTTATATTTTGCTGAATTTCTTAAATAGCTGAAAAAGTTGAACTCTAAAAAAATATATAACATATCGAAATATTAAATATTTACAATAAAACGAATAACTACATAACACAAAATATATCCCAATTATTATTTAAACGAAAATTAGGAAAAACACAATATAAAATATTGTATCGCTTTAAAATTAATTCAACTAAAATTATTAATAAAATATTTGTTAATACAGGTAAAAAAAAATTACACTATTGTTTTGTATTAGCACAGTACCGACTTCCACAACTTAATTTGGTTAATTTTGTATATATACTTACATTAACCATTTGTTTCATAATTTTTGGATAACATATTTTTAAATAATATTTAATAATTGTTTTCAATAATGAAGTTGTTTTATCATAGTGCAAGCAATGTGGAAAATGCTTCAAACGCTCGAGCACACTGTCGACGCACCTGCTCATCCATTCTGACACGAGGCCCTACCCTTGCCAGTACTGCGGGAAGCGGTTCCACCAGAAGTCAGACATGAAGAAACACACTTATATTCATACAGGTTGGTTTTACTCATTTTGTAATGTTTTTTTTTCAGAGGAATCTCCTCAGTTAATTCTACCTTAATTTAGAATATTTTCGTCATAATCTTCACGGTAAAGATGCAGCAAAAACAATGAAAAACTCACGACAATAATCCTGCGTACCTTAGAAATAGCTTTGCAGATCATGCAGGTACCTGATGTGAACATATTTGCTATTATCAAAAACTTGGGAGCTCATAGATATCTTTTATTATCAGTAACTTGTTGCCACTAAATACGTCTGCATATTCCGTTTGAAAATACTTCTACCAGTAATTTGAGACGCACCCTAACAATTCCGAAGTTACGGACGAAATTATCTACAATTCAAAACATATCGCGTAACTCGAATTATTATGACAACTGCTCTACAAACTTTCTTAAGTGTCAACGTGTCCCTCCCTCATTTAATACGATAACTTTAACGCACCCTATTATTAGCTATCGTTACTTTGTCGTTTGAATCTTGGTAAAACTATGTAATAATCTAAGAAGGTATCGTCATTAAAGGTTTTCAGAGTTCGTTCAAAGAGTTTTGTGACGTGTCTCTTATATTATTTCTGCAAAATAAAATAAACATTTCAGATAAACCTGGAGATAAGTATGGGAATACGACCATCGTTGATTCCTTAATCGGAATGTCAGTAAACAGCTGCTAAAGACGTTAACGGAGTTTATCCTTCCACTCATTATCTGGCACTAGCAGGCCCATATAACCGTAGGATAGACTGGACACTTTGCCAGTAGACAAGTTCATTAAATCGAAAACGTACGAGCGACCAATAAAAGCAATCGAGCGACACATCGGAGACGATGTCTGGGAATTAAACATTTGAATGCTGTACAATTACCTTTTCGACGGCAAATCGCGGCTTTGGCCGGTCTCAGTGCGTTAATGAATTTCCAATGAGCAAAAAGTGTGTGTGCGGTTATAGTAACGAGCCCAGGAGCCCGCGGCGACTCAGAGGGCCGTTTCTACCGTCTCTGTGGTTGCGATCATATCTACATATATATTGTATTATCTTTCTTGTGAGATCGTACAAGATCACCATTTGTACCATCTAAAATCAAATTAGTTTATTAATTAAATTAAAATATAAATGCAATAATATTCTGATAATATAGGAGTAGGTCAGCAGCGCAACAATAAAATTTATAAAACAAAATATTGACTAAGTATACTAAGTTATGAATATTTGTTATAAGCTACGAAGTTTTGCAGACTCATTACAGAAACAAATAAGTTACTAGATATAGATAAATCCCGTAATCCTTGGAATATATGGTATTCTTGACCCGTAATTCGATATTTTTTTTATGACCCGACTTTGATATGCCCGATAATTCATCAACCAATCTCTGGTTATAAAGGTTTGTTGGGCCACACCCGAGATTTTTATAGCCGTGTATTTATACATATATAAAAATAATAGGTAGCATGAAATCAATAAAAAGCCAGAATCGTTTTTAAACGGGCTGACTGCTCCCAGTAAGCTCAACGAGACGAATTATAGTAGCTAAAAAATGTGGCGGACATATTTGTCTTGGTCGGAGACATCTCGTCACGTCGCCGGGCCGTTCCGAATGATTTACAGTGTCCGTAGATGGCGCTCGTCCTCCCGATAAATGCCTCATCATCAATATTCCAAAATGCGGCTCGGCTGCAATTAGCCGCGTAGCCTTCGCAAGCCTTCACGTGCAACTCCATCACGGTAGACACAAAAACCATACTCCAATCCTGCTCTATCTATAAAACGACATTTGCATTTTTTTCCTTTATTAACTTTTCTGTCTTGGGCTACGAATAGTTAGGGGATATTTTACCGCGACATTTCGTCGAGTCTTTGTGAACAATTACCGTAAAACTTGATAAATACTGGTCTACGTGGCGATACTGCATACTAAATCAGTTCGGGGACCGCATTTTAATAAATAAATAGCCGATGATATGACAAGTATCGGTCCACTTACACAAGCTTTAATTACTTGCCGTCGCGATATCTAGGTATAATTTATGAATTACGTAAGGACGAAATGGAAGTAGCGAAGGCGACCGCGGAATTATAGGTCGTTAGAGTTGGAACCGGTGAATTAACATGGTCGTATCGGCATCCCTGCCAACGATTACTTGATTAAATATGTAAATTTATATTATTAATGCATGAGTGATGTCAATCTGATTTTTCTTTTAATTTTTAATGTAAGAAGTAAAAAGCGCTTATGAAGTTATGACTAATCTCGGCGCTTAACGGAGGCTATATAAAGTCCGATGAAGCGCTAAAAACAGATGCCACACCCAAATAGACAACCAGGTTTAAGGGTGAACTGGCCGTCCCATTCTCCATATAAACGTCGTAGGGTGATCAGTCCCTTATTTGAGGAATTAGGTCCAAACTAAATCATAATACCGATTGATCTCGTCATTATCTAGGCTAGTATGATGCCGAAATTTTAATAAAATAATTAACCTGAGAATTATGAGCGTCGAAACATTTTCATATAAAGTTATCGAGGCTCACAACTTACAACTTAATTATCTTATTGAAATTTTGGCATCTTACAAACCTAGACAATGACGATATCAATCGGTATTATGCTTAAGTCTGAACCTAAAATCTCAAATAAGGGAGTTATCACCCTACGGCGTTTGTATGGAGAAGTGACCGGCCAGTTCAACCTTAAGTTAAAGTATTTCAGGAATATTTTTTACTGGAGTCAATGGAGTAATTCAAGTTTAACTAATTGTGTAGGTATATGAAATGATTATTATATATCATTCAGTACCTATGCTTTAAATAGGTTAGAATTTTAAATGTAATAATACGATGTAAGGTACCAGAATCCTTAAATGTCTAAGCACGAACACACCTATCGAGTTTGAGCTTATTAGATTTGCCTAACGATTCCTAGTTCAGCACCAGCAAAACCACCACCATTAAATATGATGATAAGGCCCTGAGATTTTATTGAACTAATTATTATTATATGGTTGTTGCAGGTGAAAAACCGCACAAGTGCGTCGTGTGTTCGAAGGCGTTCAGCCAGAGCTCGAACCTTATCACGCACATGCGCAAGCACACCGGGTACAAGCCCTTCTCATGCGGCCTCTGTGAGAAGGCATTCCAACGGAAGGTGGACCTGCGCCGGCACCGCGACTCGCAGCACTGCGACGTCGATGGTCACGCGCCACCACCCGCTCCGCTCAACCTCCCCCACCGATACAGGTTCTACGATGAAACCTCCACACCTCTGACACCTCTCATCACCAATTAAAACTACCAACAGTCTACATGGATTTACCATTGGGTTTTATAAGTATACATTTACTAAGTTTTCAGTGATGTTATGTACAAATAGATAAGCAAAAGTTTGCGAGCTCGTGGAGCCAATGCGCGACAATATTTTGTCCGCGAATGTCTCGCACCCTACTTGAAAATAGTTACAGACATGATTGAAACTGTATAATGGCATGGTATAATCTGACTATCATTAACACGAGTTACCAACCCAGTGTCTCAAATGGCATTTAGTGTGCTCGCGTATAGTTATTTTCCAAGAGTTGGTTCTTTATTTTTTAACAAAAATATATTAAACTTTTGATAGAAACCACTAAATTATTAAACAAAATGTCAATGGACAAAAATAAATATTAATATTATTCATTTGTTTTAAGGCCAAAGATTTCGATTTAAATGTTCTTTTTGAGGTGGCCTAAGCGTAAGTAATTGATCACAAAATTAAATGGTTGTATTAAAATGTCCATACGTTTGTAAATATTGTTACCTTTAGCTCTAGCATAATAAAAGTATTTTTCATATTATACATTTATTTAAGATGATGTTAAATTGGTAGGTATGGGACTACCTACGCGTGCAGTCAATCATTTTATTATGATGCACCTCTAACGATTTTCCGTCCAGAACATCAGTGATATGATAATATAATATAATATCTAATCGATCCTATTTTATAGATGTATCATAGTGTTACCACTACTATGTGATGGTTCCCAGAAGCTTAATCCCGATTTTTGAAAAGCTCTCATTTGAACACATTTTTATCATTGGATATCATAGTAAAAGATTAGTGTATTTTTATATAATTTTCCGCAGATAGAGCTTTTCAGAAATAGTCACGTACAGATGAATAATAAATAAGTGTACTTAGATTTCACTTAGGGTAGAAATAAGTGTACTTACTAGTATTTTTAGTCTAATGGAAACCAAAGTAAAGTGTCTTATTTAGTCGAGTGTGAAACGCTTTATTTATTTAGGGTAAAGTTCATTTTACGTGTGTTTTATGTAAGTTGTTAACCTACTTGCTTAACATTAGCCTGTTTTCGAGACTTTTGAAAATGCATACGAGTACAAGTGGTTACATCCAATAACAGTATACGCTACAGTGGTTACCTTTATATATTGTGTAACTTTACATTTCATGTAATGCATAAAGGTTTCCGTTGTCTCGGCTATTTTCATATTGAAAAACTGAATAAATTAGCATGTATATCTAAACTGGACCGTGTATATTTAATAATAATGAGTATACGACTGTTATAACATATAATGACGTTAATTTGTTAGTACCTCTAGTTTCGGGGAGTCTACGATGGTTGTATATATATCTGGTACAACAAGTCTTCATGTATAACAATCACACAAACGTGATGTTTAAATTAATTGAATTATTACCATTGCAACATAAACATGTTACCGAACCATGTGGTCTGTTACCAGAGCATTTTAAAACATGTATCATCGCATATAAAAATTAAGTTTTCCTATAATTATATATGTAAACGATATTATTAAGAGCTTATATAAGAACGCGACCAAACATATTGGCTTATAAATGCATTTAATGAAGAAACTAAGGTTGAGAGTCAAACTTATCTTTCCGTCCAAGCACCAAGTAATGTGTGAGTAAATTTAATTTATTTTGTATTATATACGTATATTGTTAAGCATCTAATGTTCGGCTAGTATCTATTATAATTTATACCCATACTTAATTGATATTATAAGAAAGAAATTAACTATTTATACGCCTAACATGCATTTCGAACAAGTATTTAGCAAGAGGCTATTTTTTTCTCTTGATTGAGACTGCTCATAGATAAATAAAAATTACCATTTTTATCAGATAAGTAAATGTGATTGCTTCAGGAAACACCCATAAAACTATAGATTATTAATTAATGTACCTACCTATAAGCTGTGGTAGCGTAACTAATATGCACATAGATGTGTACTCCTTAAGTAGCGATGTTATGCTACCCTGATATAGCCAGAATGTAGACTAACGGCTAGAACACCAAAGAGAGCGCAGCGAAAGCTTCAATAATTTCTATTAGAATCGAAAAGTTGGCGTAACTTCTGACTGAGTCTGTAGAGCATTTACCGAGTTTTTAATAAGTAGTGTACTAAGTCTAGTTTGTCATTATTACCAATAAGTTAGGGCGGTATAACCGTCGTATCTAAACTTCAGTAAATTATAAGTTGTAATATTATAAACAATGTAAAAACAGTTTTATTACTAATGAGTGTTTCATTACCGAATATTACGTAAGAAAAACGTCCAGTCAAATCTGTAAGTTCGTGATTAGGTTGTACTTATGTAATTTATTTAGGCCAGTCCAATATGAATACATATTTATGAAAATTTCATAACATTTTATTTAACTTATCTTATTACCCTGAACCAGGACAACATAATTATTAAGCCACTGCTATGCCAAAGTTATGTACAAGGTATCAGCCATTGCCAAAGATAATCACGATGACTCTTACATACTCGTTTATCTACCGTATTAAACGAAGAAAGAATCATTAAAATCTGCTCAAAGCTACTTTATAGATAAATATAACCTCCTCATTTTTATAAAGTAAAGCTTCGTCGCTGATACACGTATCGCTTTCAGGATTTTATTAATACAGATAAAATCCTGAAACGATATGTGAAGAACATAGAAGATAAGAATAAGTGCACGAAACACAAATTGTTTTACAGCATACGCATTTGGTAATTGTCTATGAATATAAGTGGTAATGTACAACAAACATTCGCTTGCTCAATAATTAAAATCCTTCATGAATGTAAATATATTAAAATGATAGTACCCTTTGATAGATGTCATTACCTAATATGTACAAATAATATTACTTTATACCTTACATTAGGCAATCTTACGATAATTTATATGAAAGTGGCAATTTTAGATTAATTCGATAAGTTGATTTGATTGCCACCACGGGCGTTCACCGACCGAACTCCGCTAGCTAAATAAACAATTTCCTGATATGGAATGTTCATTACCTGCCACATACCAACAACACTCCGACTTAATCGTGTTTGTAACGTTTTCATTTGGTTAATATCTAAGAAATCAAAATAACGGGTGTCGCGTGATCGCCACTCATACGAGTCCGTCAGATACTTAGGTATATCGTTCGTGGCGGCGGCGGTAAAACAATTTTGTGATATTCGTATTCTCCAAAGCAATTACTTAGTACTTCAATGGCTTTGTTGATATCACAGACCAGCCCTATAATAGAGTAAATATGGATGGTTATTCATTTAACAATATTCAGGCACTCGAGCGAACTGTGGAAAACTAATTTATCCAGAAATGAGACAATAACCCTTTTTATCTCCCGATATATCTATATATTTCAAACAATACATTTTATCAAAAATCTAGTCAAACTATTGAGATCCAGTCATTGGGATGGATTGGCGAATAACGGCATATAACTTCTTTCGATCGCACTTATTCGGATATCAGAATCCTTACCTTCTTTAAATTTCCTATCAGAAACTGTATTTAAAGCCAGACCTTTACTTTTTATGGGATAAGAGGGCGTACAAGCTTGCGGCCCACTTGGTAGTAAGTGAAGAGACCACCAGAGGTCTCGCGGATGCGTTGCTGGCCTTTGAGGAGGGAACATCTCTGAACTCTCTCATCCTGATACGATGGTTGAAGAACGAGAGCAAAACTTAGAGTTATGAGTTTTTGTGTCATGTTAGCTCAATTGGTTAGAGCATACCCCGGCTAAAGGGGTGGATGGACGCGGATTCGAATCTCGCACATGACAATAGTTTTTTCTCTCGTAAATTTGTAATTTTGTGATTTAACTCTCCAGGCAGGCGTTATTGCAAAAATAACAATATTAAAATTTGTATACCAACTCAAATGTAGGTCGTTATTTTTTACATAGAAATATATACCTACGGTTACACCCTAACGAGAAGCCCTACGTGTTTTCAGTGCACTACCCCTTTTACCGTCCACCAATACGATTTTGTAATGCAATTAGGGAAGTGGCAAACTGTGGATGACGATGGAATCCATACAAAGAACTGCACATGCATGGAACACTTTAATAAGATTTAATGCCTGATGGAGCTGCTCCCTATAGCTATAGTACCTACTCGTGTTGTGTTTGATCCGATTCGAAGTATCGTAAAGGTGAACCGATCTATAATTCAGACCTCATTTCATAGATCCCATATTTAGAATCCAGAAGATATTCTGGATATCAATGTTTTAAATATGGGATTTAAAGCAGTGTATGTATAATATTCGATAGAATGTAGGTAGGTAGGTATCTGTTGACCCTAATATACTTATATTACAACTATATTTAATATATACCTACCATAAAATCTTAAGTGCAGTCTTGTAATACCAAAATCTCTATATTAAAGGTACATGTTTGAACAAAATTTAATTATTCAATTTCTGACATCACGAGTTTCTCTGAATTTAAATTAGATTTGTCACACAGTTCGAACACATTAATTAATCTCGATTTTAATTAAATCCTATTTAACATTCTTGCACATTCATAAATAATAATTTCAAGAGATTGAGTGGAATAGGAGATGCGGATTATGAATTTTAAATTCAAGTATCGTATTCTAACACGTAGGTGTATTCCTATACATATCTGCACAAGTGTGATTTAATGTTAGGGGTAAAATTACATACAAAGCTAATATAGAGTATTTTTATGAATGCCTAACTGCTACTATACCATCTTCCTACCCTTATCCCACGTATGTGGGATCAGTACAATATGCCCTCTTTAACAACACAAACGTAACGTAAGCACAAGAACATTCAAGTAAAAATGTTTGGCTTCGGTTTTATAGCCGGCCAACTGCCTTGAAGCCTACCCTCCTTAGAATATTCTTATTGGTAGTATACTCGCTACAAAACGTGCCGCAGGTCCCTGGTTTGATCCCCACCGCCGGCTTGAGCTTCACCGCATGGTGGAAGGGCATTTTGCGAGTGCTCGCCTGGCTTGCTACCACCCTCAACTAAAAAATCTGTCGCCAAGCACCTAACGGTGTGTTCCGGCAGCAGTCTTTGAGAGCCAGTAAAATTACACACAAATTACATTACAAACTGGCTGACTACCACCTTCAAATTACATTACAACTTATTACAACTGGCTGACTACCACCCTTAAGTATAAAATCTATCGTCAAGCAACTAATATTTTATTCCAGCTGCTGCTCTTTGGAGCCAGTTCCAATTCAAAGTTAAGCGCAATATCATCATTTACTGTTAGGTAAAACTGGGATCAAAGCTAGCTTAAAATCTACAAGTCATAGACGTACGAACAACGTTATAAATAGGTGAAAGTACTTACCTAGGTACCGATTTATAAAGTACAAGATTCGAACGCAGATAAGACGTCATTGACAGACAAATAAAATTCTACCAATAAAATACTAGTCACGGACGTCTTAACCACATCTTTTATAGGCGAATAATTACCGACCTTAACACCAAAAACAGACGTCATATAGGCGTCACAAGTGTTTCTTGCTACCTATGTCTTGGCCATAGAAACTGCAACTTCTTTTACTTGCTGGCAGTCTTCCTACATTCTGTGTCTTGGCCTTTTAGTCTCTCAAACCTCTCCATTCTCCAAAAAAACTGCGTACTTCTCCATCCCTCCCTGTTCTTCCATCTACCTCTTCTTTCACAACCAAGAATCTATATCAATCTCTCCTTTCCATTTCGTTTCCCTATACACATTATTTCGGATCTGACATCCTGCTCCGAAGGAGAATCCGAAGGAGCAGGATGTCTTTTCATTCCATTAGTCTAGAATTCGCTTCTTTCTTTCATTTCTAGCGTTCCATCAATCAAATATTTATTTAACTCTTTTGGATTCTCATCCTACAGCGGCATTTGAAGAAAAAGTATAAAGAAATAATTAAAAATTTCACATAAAAAGTTAAAATTCACGGTTTTTTTTTCATTTCTGACACTATGTTATTTAGCAAAAACTAACATAGTCAATCCTTATGATGAAATCTTTCGATCGGTATGATAAAACTATAGGTGATATTTTTTCTCGTGTAACGGGTTCGATTCCCGGTTCAACCATGTACTTAATTATTTAAATATCTATGATGAGTTTTGTTTAAATTGTTTTTTAAATTTAAATAATTGTCTTCTTTCAGTAAAATGTTCCATCTACAATATATAAAGGTACTCTCCCTCCATGAGGCATCGCCGTGGGGCGCCCTGTATAAGTACACTCCGTTGCAAAAAAAACGTGCGCCTTACAGTCATTGGCTCTGGATAATATTAATATTTTCAGTATGTCATTAGCATACTCTTATGACTATAAATTTCATTTTATCAATGAGAATATAGTTTTAACACTATAATCCTGGATTCGGTGTTTTAGTCAAAGTAAACAGAGAGCCATGATAAAACATGGACATTTTATGGGTATAAAAATACATACATACATATAATCACGCCTGTATTCCCCGAAGGGGTAGGCAGAGGTTTGTAAACACCCACGTTTCGCCAATTGTGTTTTGGTCCCATGAAATAGGGAGCGAGCCTATTGCCATTCGCCGGGCACATTTCTTTTTAATAAAAATACATTTAATAATAAAAAATAATAACGAGTATGGCCCCCTCTTGCAGCGATTAAGGCATGTAATGGCATGCTTTCCACCAGGCTTTTTATGGTGTCCTGTGGAGTAGTTTCCCATTCGGCCGAGATCACACGTTTAAGATCCCTGATGTTTAATAGTAACAAACATTATAAGAAAACATTAAATTAATATTTCAGAACAATACTTTAAACATATATCTAGGTAAGTAGTTACAAGTTTCTCAATCGGGCGTTCGAAGAGTCAAGACCTCCTGAAGATGCTTCGTGTAGGATCGAAAAGGGATGAAAATTCTTCCGGTTTGGCTGCGTGGCGTTTGGGACGTTGTAACGGAGCATACCTTGGAAAGGAAGTTCCTTCGCTAAAGACGAATAATATAATATAATTGAAATATGATAAATAATTAAAAGCTTAGAAATATAATAAAGAAATCTTTATGAGTTCATTTACTAATAAGTTTTTATTATAATTGTAAATAAATTAAAGAACATAATAATGATAAATATTTGTAGTTTGTTAAAAATTTACTTCGGTTAAATTATCATATCACCAGCGCAAATTTTGGGGGTTGAATGTAACGGAACATACCTTGGAAAGAAAGTTCCGTCACTAAAGACGAATAATATAGGTAAAGAATCTAAAGATCAGAAATAAATTATTCATTCTTAGTAAAAAGTTTTAATAGACAATATTTGTGTATAACTAACCTAACTACTAACCTTATTGAATTCTTAAATCAGTAAAGAGATTCCAGGGTCTCAAATAATAACAGGCAATGAATATTTTGAAAAAAAGAATACATACGATAAAAATTCAATCTAGAGGATCTGTCAACAAGGCAGGAATCGAAAGAAAAAATTGGTCATAGTAAATTCTCGTGCTTTACATATTTTAAATTTTTTACTACAATTAACTTATGTGAAACGTTGTGAAGTAAAAAGCATTTGATCGTGATGGGAGAATAGTTTCATGGATACAATGTAGATGAAATGTTGGGAAAAGTACCTGGAATGAAATCTTATGCAATTTATAGATTGCTTAAATTCCGACAAGGAAAGGTGACTAACAAGGTGAGTAGATTAGTACATGAAAAAACACATAGCAAAGCAAAACTTAGATATATCTAATATCGATTGGGAAACAACATGTTTGGAAATTTGTGTTCATATAATATGCGGATACTTAATTCCCTTTGCATGGTCGAGAGACCCTTTCAATATTGATATTTTGTAGAAAGTTTGCCATGGAAATTGATCTTATAAAAGGTATTTAATTCATTTTAAAGATTAATCTGTATCTTAGAATTATTCTACACTATTCCTTACATAAATTCACATTCCTATGTCAAATTACAGAGGTGAAATTACTAGAATAAAGTTATCTCAACATCGTATTCATAAATAATACCAACGTTTTAAAATAAAGTTATCACAAAACTGTTCAAGCCGATAAATAAAATCAATTATACAAATGTAGGTATGCCAATGCTAAGTCTTGGGTCTTTCAGTTCAAATCTAATGCAATAGTAAACTATATAAATTTTGAGTTCAAATCCTATTCCAATGTTTTATGAACATTATTCGAAAGAATTTATTTTGTCTAAGTACTAGATCAGTAATTAAGTATAATAACTTATAAAGGTATACGATTATTCTACTCAAGTATTTGGATTGATATTATAATGAATGCTTTATGTTTGTTCAACCAAGAAGGAAAGACATTTTTTTACGACAAGAATGAGGCATATAAGTCCTCGTACAACAATATGAAGTTTAAATTCTATTCAACCATGATAATACATTGTTGGACATTGGTGAAAATGCGACCACACTTATAAGTCTTTCTGCTGTAAGGATGAAAGATGTTATATTCGACATGAGAAAATCAGAGGGAAGATAATTCCTCTTAACCTCATATATTCATATTTGAGTACTTGAGTCTGAGTAAAAGTATAATTCACTACAATATCACAAACACGTGATTTTACTAAACTTAGGCAAAGTAAGTCCTAAAATATAAAACCAAACTTTTCATTGAAATCAATTATAATATGGATAGTATTATGATACTCTGAAACACATTCTATTTCAAACTGAGAAATATCATATCAATGAAATTAACTAACTAGATATGTTAAATGTACGTAATTTGTAAAAAGAAATTGAAAATAAATTAATCAATGACACTCATTATATGGATATTATGAATTATCCAATAATGTGATAAAATAGGAAGTTAAGCAGTATTTGATTTAAGGAGAAGGCTTTATCTAAGTGAACCGATGAGCATTGGCGTCGGGCGCCGCCGTAAAGAAGGCCTTCTTAAACGTACACCAGGGGTTGCAAGTCCCTGGCACTTAGAATCTGAACCTTTCCTTATAACTGCTAACTAACATACGATGGATCCATCTAATTATCAAATTTGTAATTTATCAAATAATCAAATTATACAAAACTAAATATTATAAAATATCTACTTGCTAGTTTACTTCCAATAAACGTTATACCTACTTCCAAAATGTAATAGCGTAGAAGTCAGAATCAATGTAAATTAGGAATTATCAGTCTAGTCCATTCTATTACTCTTTTAATTAGACCAACTTTAAAATAATTCAATTTAATTTAATCAAAATTTATCATATAATTTTGTACAATATATTTTCTTATTTTAATATTCATTTTACTCTATGACGTGAATATAATTTGTGGAAGTTCTAATTAAATGGACAAATTGTACTTTGAAATACAATATTCATTTTTTTTGTAATTTTATTTATATTTTCGATGAATCTGATAAGTTCGTATAGGTATAGTTATTATTTTAGTTAATCCAACACGGATTAAGTAGTATATTTATTAAATTAATTTTAGTCAAACCTTGCCTATTTAGATCTTTGAATGATTGAAATCAATTTTAATATAAAGTAATTACGGAGTTCATTGATTATCCTTTTGGTATATTTCCTTTGTCAGTCTCTCTCACTTAACATAATTATAGTAAAGTCAAACATCTTAGTTTTCTAGAGTTAAACTGTAGTTTACTATGTTAGGTACTTTAGAGGAAATATCTTCAAATACATTCCACTCGCTTTACTAGATAAGCAGTTAAGCACTTTAGGTTCTTAATATTTAACTATAATATATTTTGCGATTTTTGAGGAAATCTTAGGTAATCTTAGAAGTCATGACAATATATTATGTGTGCATCATTCTAGTAAATTCTAGCTTCATATTGTTTTCCTTACAAGAGCCAATACATAGTTGTTTATACTTATGCTATTTTAAGCCGAATTATATATCACCTATTTATCTAGATTTTATGTCAGCTTTTCCCGGTACCTATTTGTAATTTGAGATTATCTACAATATTAATTTTTACGCGTGGTTTTAAATTTAGGTACTGAACCTTAGGTTTCATATACCTACTTTTATCTGTTTGAAAAAATATAATCATTGTTTTTCATTGTAATTTCTCACAGATTTCTATAAGAAACATATTTACTCCCATACAAAATTATTTAACTTTTAATGATTTTATTTAACGAATCAATTTGGCCCTATTGATACTTCGCTTATAATTGCTTTGCTTTGAATTTATGGTCTATAAAATATATACATATAATTATCTTCTATGTAACTTCTTTAACAATGATTTATCTAATTTTAGACTTCAGGTTCCCTAATATTTACTATTGGTCTTAAATTCCTAATTCCAATATTTTATGAGATATTTATTATTCTCTGTTCACTAATTCGGAATGTCTACGTTATTCTAATAATACATTCAAATTCCATAACTTTACATAATCAAGTGTAAAAATAATATTCTAAATTATATTAGAGTGTAATGATATAAATTTTCTATAAAATTACTAAAGTATAAATACTTAGGTATCTTTATGATTTTTATTTTTATTATAAATTTGAATTTGATAGATTTCAAATTATCGGTTAAGTAGATACTATATAGGAGTATTATCTGTTAGGTTAGTTAAATTCTTTCTTAAGTATCTTAAAAGAAAATGGATTACTACAATAGGTCACTTCTTAAGGTCCTACCATTATACTAGACGATTCACATGCCATATTTCAAATCACAATAATTTTAGAATATAGAAAAATATATTTAATACATTATTTTAGGCTTCTTTAGTACTTTGAAATTTTGGGATCAGAATTTTTAGTCAAGCACGATCGTTAAATTTAAACAAAAATAGGATCAGTTTTGGGATCAGTTTAATTTAGGTCTTTTAGTTTCATTCAGTTTAATTTAGATAATTTAGGTGGATTAGGTGTATTATTTTATTATTAATATTTCTGCGTATCTTATAAATGTTAATTGAGTAATTTATTAATTTATAATTATAAAAAAAGATTCAAAAAAAAAATTACTTTAAAAGGGGGGGTCGTTACAACGTCACGTCGGCTTAACAGAAAAAAATGACGGAATTGTAAACACTTAGAAATATTTTTAAGTATTTTTCTAAAATATTAATTTAATGTTTTCTTAAAATATTTGTTATTATTAAATATGGATTACCGCAAAGTAACGCCTGAATCTATTAATTATCCCTGATGTTTTGTGGAGGTGGATGGACTGATCGTCCTGGGCTATTTAGGAGGTCTCAGACGTAAGGGGGTTAAAGGAAGGCTCGGCGATGGCCAGTCCAAACGACGTATACCAACCTCTTGCATATAAGCATCTACGTCGCCAGAAGCATTATAGTCCATGTAAATGTCATCTTCACCAATTTGTCAGTGCACGTTGTGTATGTAGACAAAGGTTTTATGTTATACGAGTATATACCTTTGTGCATTGAATGAGCCATTTTCTATGAAATTATCTCGGTACGATCGCTGGAAGTTCAGGTGATATTTTCAAATACACGTCGGCATAGCGTTCCCCTGGTCTTCGTAACACTCGCCGACGTCGGTCCTCACCATGCAGACAAATGCGAGCCTCATCGGAGAAGAGTACGCTACTTCAGTTACCCGGGGTCCAAGATAGGCAATTTCCAGTGAACCTCAGCTGGTCGTCGACTGTGTAATTTGTGCTTCTCTGAGGTCTATGTAACTGCATTTGCGTTTCTTCAGCTCCCGATCCTCGGTGTTGAGTCACTAAAAAGCGCGGTCGTCTCGTGGTTGTGTGCAACAAAACCTTGCCTTCTCTGTATGGCATGGATGTCTCTTGGTATCGAGTCCAGGTTCTTTGGAAGGTCTCGACTCATGTTTAACTGCTGTAACCACCCCTCTTCCAGCAGTGCTATAATTTTACTATGAAGCTCTTATTACTTTTTCTGCCATTACAAAAGACACAAAGATATCTGTTTTAAGTCAAAATAAGGCAGGATTATGCGACAATCATACATTATTCTACCAATAATAACGAGAAGTAAGTTTTAGTTGCCTGATAACCTTACCGCAACATAACCGCAAACCCGCGAAAATTACTTGCTCAGTGCCGCGAAAAGTAAGTAAAAAGTCACAAACTGAAAGGGTAGATAATATTATTTTTAAAAACAATAGTTTTGGATTTGGTATTAACTTTTTTTCCTATCTATACTTTTTAATAAGTACCAGTAATATAGTTTGGCTATTAAATAAAACCTCTTTAGAACTAAATTATTACCAATAATTAACAAAAGTCAAAACATTTTTTTTGCAAAGGAGTGTTTTTGCATGTTCTCATAGTGCGAAAGGCTGCCAAAACTTTTGTGGCTTGGAATCCACCCTCAACTCTATCGATGACCTTTGATAAATAACCTACGGCTATTTAAATGCAATAGAAAATAAACACAATACTCTTGAGGCTTGGAACTCACTTTCATCCACCAAACATGGAACCAAGCACCTTAGAAAAAACAACATCTAATTTAGGGCAATTGAAGAGGTTTTCAATACTTTGTGGCATGTAATCTACTCTCGAAGGCTGGTGGCCGCGTGGGTAAGTTAACATGATGCCATTGGTGTATTTTGTAATCTTTCCAAGGCATTTGACTGTGTAGAGCCCGCACCCTGATTTGAGAGCTTTCACATTATGGTGTTCGTGGAACAGCTTTGAATATTATAATCATATCGGTCGGATAGGATACAGATGGTTGGACTAACTAATATATACTACATAAATACACTTCCAGTTCTTTAGTAAAAATAGGAGTTCCGCAAGGATCTATATTGGGTTTCTAGCGTAACATTTATTGTCGTACATGATCGAATCTTCTCTGCGAAATTGTTTCAGCTGCAGACGATACCTTTATAGTTTTTAGAGTATATAGAAAGCACTGCGAACTAATTCAGGTAGCATGTGTCATCTATTACCTCTAAATGATTCACCGCTAATAGCTTTAGGTAATTGTGAGCGATTCAATAACAAATTTCCTAAATAATTACTAGTACGGTCAATTTAGACCAAAAAATAGGAGTGAAGGCACACAAATTCGCAGCCAGCTGAAAATTAGTAGGATTGTCCAAAACACCATTATAAATGAAATTTATAAAGATATCATCGAACCGACACCTGAAAAAAATATTAGTCGTGGTCAAAGGTCAAATACATAATAAAGACGCCCTGAAGTACTTCGCTTCAAAATAAGCCTCTGTATCACAACGAATCTGAATTGAACTTCATCGACATTTTTTAGGTACACCGGTATTTTTATTCCTGATCAGGCCGCCGTGGGGTATTGTCCGTATTTTTACCAATGAATCACTAGATAGAAGCTTTGCCCTACCTTACATCTTGTCTCATCTTGTGAAAGAAAATATTTGATTGCACTCTGTAGATGATGCTGTTGCCAAAACTTTTATTTCTGTCTCTCTGTCTGTATCCTGGCCGAGCATCACGCCAAAACTACTGAATGAATTCCAATAAAACTTAGCATGATTTCATTTCATACTACGAGTAAGACGGTATATACTTTTTATCCCTAAATTCAACACGGTTCTCTTGGGAGAGGGATTGAAATTCAAAATGTACACTTAGTTGTAAGTTTTTGTGCGAACCGCAAAGGAACTGGAAAATACAACCTAGGAGTTTTTAAATCCAAAATAAAAAGCTCATTTCTGCGTAATGTAACTAAGTTCACTAAGAGTACTTCACCGAAGACCACAGCGTTGCTTAATATGAGATAAGCAGTGGTCAAATGTGAATTAGTCTGCATGGATGGCAATCGCGAACGAAGTCGCAGGTGCAGATAGTTATCAATAAATCACGCGTGTAGGTACTAGTGTAGTAAAATAAAAGTTACTTAATATTATTGAAATTTTGTAAATATGTGGTTTTAATTTCATTGCAAGGCAACATGTTACCCTGTGAATTTGCTATATTTATTGAACAGGGGCTAAATCAGACTTTTAATTTTGATTACATTTTAAATATTTTGTCCCATAATTCATAATTAATTAAATAAAATATATCGTCTCAGCAAAGGAAAAGATAAAACCATTGGATATTTCAACAAAATATAGCGCGTCGGCGGACCTTTAGTAGTGTTTATGGTTAGTGTGTGATGTGCGCTTTCCATACAAACCTAGTTTAGTAATATTTTAAAATATGTAAATACCCAGTCTTCAAATTCAGTGAATGTTTTCATGCATGTCCTTAAGCCTAATATATAAGCTTCTGTTTTTCCAGTACTATTTTGTGTTTTCAGAATTATTCGAAAAATCATCTAGTATGGGAAGAATTCTTAATTGAAATATTGATAAAATAAATAATAAATCTTAATAATATAAGTACCGCTCACACTTCAATATAGTTCGTCGTAAAATGCAACTAAAAGAAATAAATAATGAAGAAATGCAATACTTGCATATTAGACCACCTATATCATACCACTCTCACCCAAAGGCAGCGAGTATACTAACAACATTCCCATGAAAGATTAGCGTCAGGTTAGCGGCCACTTTAAAACTTAAGTCACCACATTGTACAATACGTATATACATATTATGATGTAATCTTGTGTAGTTAGAGAAAACCATATAAAATTTTATAAAATGTTTGGAGGATATGAGATATGATGATGAAATATAATATAATAATATTATTACATATTTTCGCATATTTATGGTAAACTATAGAACATATAATAATGGTAAAACAAAAAAATCGCAGGAAAGTGAGAAGGGCACTAGCAAAAACCTGGTTTTAAACTAATGAAAACAGTAAGTTATTTGGACACTGATAGTATGCTTAAAAAAATTCCAGAGTCAAGGATAATAATGTTGTGTAGATTTCTGATAATCTCATGTTGTCCCAGAGTAACTTCCAGTTCGTCCTCCAGCACAACAATCTTCCGGTCCTTCCAGAATATGCATATGTTGTGTTGCCAGGACCAAGGGTCATCCAGCTGAATACCACAGTTCTTGGCATTAAATATATACATATATCTAAATAATATATTTTACTAATATACAGATGTAGAATATCCAAATGACATGACCCTAAACCAAAAATAACTTTGTGTTTGAATATGCCATGACATGGATATTTTAATTATTTAATAGTGTAGTTATATTAAATTTTGTGTGGAAATCAACTTGATCAACAGTTGAAAGATTTTGTATAATTTTTCTAAGTTTGTAGATTTCTTATCAAGTTACCGGTTTATTCCAATTACTAAGTTCTTCCTGAAAGTGATAAAATAAATTCCTCACTTGATGGGCTAAACTTAATACTTATTATGCATATTGTGATGTTGTTTATAACAATTTTGTTGATATCGGTACTCTTTATTATAAACTGTTCTGACCTATGGACCAATTGATAAGCTATCAGACAAGCTATTAGCACATGAAAGCACAGCTTGATAATTATTATGCCGACTGGCTAACTTTTATTTTGTGACATTCTCTGCATTTTCTGTTCTTATCTAATGTTTAGTGGGTTCTCTACAACTTACATTTCCTTCATCTAAGTAATCACAATTTCATATGAAAATTGTTGAAGAAATTTCGCATATAAAGGAAGAAAGACAGCCTTGTAGCTATGTAGCAAATATTTGTGTTAAAACTAGGTATTAATTTAAGTATAATTCTTTGAAAATCTGAAAACTAAGTAAGGCTAATATTAGAAATAAACTGCTAGTCCATAAATAGTTATCAATGCTGATAAAATGTGATATACTGACTGTAGATCCTGTTTAAGAAATTCATATTAGCAAGAAAACATGATTTTAAACAACTAAGGAAAGAAACCTGTTCACAAAACAAGATGATGCAAATGGTCCACATTAAAGGCAAAAAAGGAGTCAAGATATACACATTTTAACTAAAGAAAAATCATATATTAAAGTTTAAAGTGCATGTGACACTTATCACAGTCACAGAATAAACAAGTTTATAATGTATGAGAACATCTGCAATTTTAATCATCCCAGTTTACTTGGTGACAGTCGTGCCACACAAAGGTGCCCTTTTGTGTTTGAGGAGCTTCTAAGGCTAGATACAGAGGTGCCCTTGCTCCTCTCTCTGGAGAAAAGTCACCCATGCTTTTGGTCATGTCTGTTTTCACAAAACCTGGGTGAACACAGTTTACTGAGACATTTTTCCCTTGTTCATTGAACTCTCTCTGCTGCACAAACGTTAATGCTGACATAGCAACTTTCGACACTTTATAATCACCATTGTGACCCGCAAATGAAATAAATGAGGTTCTGCCATTTTTGGTAGCTTGGAGGAAGTCATTCACAAAGTGTAAAATCTCTTCAGTTTTCAAATCTTCTTTCACTAAAGTGTCAAGCCACAGCTGTTTCCTTATATTGGATAGTAAGCCCCAATCACTGCTTATGTTGATAATCCGAGCATTATCTCTCAAGAGCGGGTAAAGGAATTTCGTGATGGTTAACAAACTCATGAAGTTTGTATCTATAAGCTTTTTGGAATCTTCGTAAGATGATACCGTTTTATCAAAGTCTAGAATACCGGCATTGTTTACCAAAACGTCTATCCCCGAGTGGTGTTTTGAAATGTATGTGGCAAACTCTTCAACACTGTCTTCATCAGTGACATCTAATATATGGAATAAAGGTTTGAGGCCGAGTTCCTGTAGTCTCTGAACTGCTAGTCGTCCCCTTTCTTCATTTCTAGATGTGAGGTACACAGCACCATCGAATTTTGAACATAATCCTTTCACAATTTCATACCCAATTCCCTTATTGGATCCGGTCACTATAGCTACTTTGGTTTCCATTTTGTACGTAAAGAATATAGAAAATAAAATAATACGGCTATAAACTTACAACATAAAACAAATATATTTACTTCAACTATAAAAATGCGACATTTTCTAAAAAAAATTGTCCGGCTGATCTACTTTTTAACTGTCAGGCAAGGAAAGGACAAGGACGTGACAAGTGACAATTCAGTTACTTGACTTGAACAAAAGTTTACTTGACGTTAAACTTTTGTCTATGGTTAAAACAAAACTTAAATCAAATAATTTATTTGCAAGAATACAATCATGTATGTACATTTTGTGCTCTTGTGTAAAATGCGTGGTCTCTGTATTCTGCCTGCAAGCAGACGTGCAAATATTTAAAGCTAATGCTAAAAATACACAGCTGCCGGAACACACCGTTAGGTGCTTGGCGACAGATTTTCTACTTGAGGGTGGTAGTTAAATAATCCCGCACATGACTTAAATTTTTCCTATCGTATATTTGTGATTTTGTAACTTTTCTTGATCTTTTAGATCCCCGCACATGGGCCTTCACTTATGTCTACAAGTGGAGCTAACTACGCAAAAGTTAAGAGAATAGTGATTGAAAATCTTCATACAAAGCTGCCAAACTTACTGTGTCACACGAGTCGATCCGTACAATTTTAAACTAGTGGCTCTCAAAGCTGTAAACCTCGCGAGTCTGCCCTTGCATATCTTACAAATGAATAAAGGTTCACTGCGCACGCTGATGGGGGAATGGGTCACCAAATCCAAAAATCATGCTATATTTTGAAAACTGATGAAATTAATCTCATCAGATATATATATAAGCGAAATGACACTAAATAAATCATTGTTAACCCAAAAGTCGCGCGTCACTCGTTGTTGTGGTTACAATTACTGTCACAAGTAACCTAACGTTCCTCCTCGCTTCGCTCGTGGTCGCACCTAAATATGACTGAGATTTGGGGTATGTTCCCTTAGTCGCTAAGAACGTTATTTTCGATAATTTTGATCACATCTGCGTCTATGGTTGTAATCACGTGATCTTTTGTAACTGTCATCCCCGTTCCATTTTTGGATAAGAACGCTAAAAATGCCACTAAAATTTGCCACTTCTGTCACTTTTGACATTAGATGTAGCGTTTAAGGCGAAAATAACGCCAAGACCCATGTGGAAAACTTTTTGGGAGTGTGATCGTTTTTAGCGTTTTTAGCGAATCTCACGCTAATGGTACGCACCCTTAGTGATCATTTACACATTTTACTTCCGTCGTCGTTATGTTTGAACAGAAAATACTTCTACCAGCAAATTGGAAAGGAGAAGCAGGATATTTACTAATGCAGACGTGTACTGCCTTACCCATCCGAACGTATCGACCGTATAAAAAGACACATCTCTTCTAGAGCACGATAATATAACAACTCGTTTTACTTACAAAAATAAATTCTCAATTGATGGTGATTGACATAGGTTACATACTGTTTCCAAAATCGTGGCTCAAGGAGGCGTTCCCAAAGAAAATAGAGATGGGATCAGAAAATATACCAAAACAGATTTATATTCAGAACAGCCAAAAGAGAGAATTGTAATGGCTTTTACACAAAAAAGCCTGCTCTTGAAAGTCATTACGGTAGGGGCAAACCTAAAAGGGTCTGCCTGTCATTCTATTTAAACATAACGAAACTGCACAAAACGTTGTACATTTTGTGCAGTGGATATTGAATTGAAACTCAAGCACCAACTTATCCCCAAAATGTTCGTCAACAACTACCTACTACATCGGCTTCAACTTTTCCTCCTAATAGTTTTGATGTGGGAGTGTTCACACATATTTTAGCTGAACCTGTATCTGAAACTGCAAAGCTATTGTTCAAGTTATTTGAGGGCATATAAGTAAATATTTTGTTTATTTGTGTTTAGGTTACGATGGGACTGGCATGCAATTTTGTAAAAAGTCCCTAAATAAATAAAATATAAAAAAATAAATAACTTTCCTGTATCGAAAAAACAGACCAGACGAGATCTCCAAAAACGTATAGAAATTATCATTACCGACCCGTGGTACAACTGCGATGTCCAACTGGTTGTACTACGGAGAAGTAAAGTTACCCATGGTTCAACTCTTTTTTATATATTTATGATTATGATCCATGGTACAACTGTCCAACTGGTTGGACTAAGGGGATAAAGTAGTAAATGATCACCAATAGTAGAATATGAAATTAAATTTATGTGGCGCATCGCCGGCCGCTGCCGCGGCACGCTCGCTACGCTCGCTCGGCTCGCGCGATGTTGTAGTCACAAGTAACCTAACGCTCCTCCTCGCTTCGCTCGTCGTCTCACCTAAATATGACTTTGCCCTAGACTATAGATAAATAAATAACTAATCCATATATAAATTCAATTCCCAGTAGTACAACTAGTTGAACCAAGGAAAGAATAACTCACTCGAGTTGAATCATTGGTATAAAAAAATATTATATCAATATTTCCCCATAGAACAACCAGTTGAACCATATAAAAAAAGAGTTGAACCATGGGTAACTTTACTTCTCCGTAGTACAACCAGTTGGACATCGCAGTTGTACCACGGGTCGGTCACCGAAATTATGACAGAGAAACGCCATCATAGCTTGAGAGCCAATGCATTCTACAAATTGCCTAAAAAAACTGAAAGACTCCATGTCATTTTGCTTCGACTTACAAATTCACCCATTGCCCAAGAGCCCTATAAAACTCCAGGCAGATTTTTACTATACCTTTTGAATAGTTGGCATGATATCTCAATCCCCCAAAGGCTCCGTTGAAATCGGATCAGCAGTGTAAGCTATTTAACGAAAACTGCTTATAATCAAAGTTTTGACTCTTTTGTGATGGCTGGCCAAAATAAGAACTCCCTCATACTCTTAAATCATATTCTCCTGTACTGGCTTGAAAGCTAGTAGGTACTTTTTTATATTTATATATAAAAAAGTACCTACTATGTCTTGTTTGTAGTCAACGTAGGTTGAACTATAATAGGTGTCGCTCCATCCAAAAACGCCTTTTTTATGTTATTGTGACGGAACAAGCTCGAGGCCCACCTGATGTTAAGCGGACTAACCTCAGCCTATAACAGATGCATTTCGTCACAAGTAACGAATTGCACTGCGCCCGTCACCTTGAGATATAGATGTTAAGTCTCATGTTCCTGTAATTTCACTGGCTCTCAAGGACTGCTGCCGGAACACACCGTTAGGTGCTTGGCGACAGATTTTCTACTTGAGGGTGGTCGCTAGCCAGGCGGGCATTCGCAAAAAGCCCTTCCACCATGCGGTGAAGCTCAAGCGCGCGGCGGGATTCGAACCATGGACCTGCTGCGCGGCAGTCCATACCCAATGCCACTGAGCCATCACTGCTTCAAGCTTAAATAAAGAACGAGGGGAAAAATTGCAGTTATGAGTCAGTCAAGTTAGCTCAAGTGGTCAGCATACCCCGGCTATAGGGGTGGATGGACGCGGTTTCGAATCCCGCACATGACTATAATTTTTCCTCTAGTAAATTTGTAGTGTTATCCGCCGAGCAGGCGTTATTGCAAACATAACAATATTAAAAAGGTTTTGTAGATTTAAAAATGTGGTTAGTTGACTAAAGTTTTTATACTGTTGATAATTTTTTAAAGCAAGGTTCGTGTCGCTTCTATGCGAACTACTGTTTTCGTTTCTATGAAAATTACTTGTATCTTACCAAATTTTATAATATTATTTAATATACGTTTTTATTTAATGCATTGTATTGCATGGTGGTAGGGCATTTTGCGAATACCACCCTCAAGTAGACAAGCACCTAACGGTGTGTTCCAGCAGCTGTCCTTGAGAGCCAGTAATTCTAGGTAAGCCTAAACATCTTCGACCACATCATCACTTACCATCAGGTGAGATAGTGGTCAAAGACTAGTCTAACAAGCATAAAAAAAAGTATTTTCACTATATATATTTTAGGTGCATAAAAATTAGTCTGAACGAGCACATCATCATTTACCATCAGGCGAGATAGTTGTCAAAGGCTACTATCAGACATAAAAACAAAAAAAAAAGTATAGATAGATTAACAAATTGAATATTCATGTATTTAATCTGATTTTAATATTTGTACACCAGTTAACTGGTTACCTGTAGAGAACTAAATTTATTTTATCTTAAGAACTATTTGTACCTACTTTCAACAAATAAATATTTGAATTTAATTGAGTTTATTAACAAAATACTACGAACTATATACAACACTACAGCTACTACAATAAAAGCATTTGGACTCATAGGCAGTCCAAATGCTCTAGCCCACTACTAGTTGGCAGCGTACCCAGCACGCTGGCAGCATTGCCCGTTGAATTGAAAAAAATATATATCAAACCTGTATAATTTGGAGTGTAATGTTTTGAAAATTATACATATAGCTCGGGGGATGAGCCCATATTACATTTGCTGAAAAGCCGTAAATGTTCTGAGAATGTAATTTTGAGAACACTGAGACTTGGATTTGTATAATGCCAATAAGAATGAGGCGACGCAAATATACGGAGTAGATTGGTCAAATAAAGAAGAATTCGATTGGTACAAGCGAATAATAAACGGCGAAGACTATGGTGAAGTAAGTAACGGTGATGAGGAAATAAACGAATACTGTGACTGTATCTATTTGGAACATTGCCCCGTTCACATTTAATTAGTATTAATTTTAAGATTACGATAGGTACCTACTTTCTACATTTCTCCAAAACTAATTTGTATTATTATGAGATCCCTGTCAGAAATAACTTTTCCATAAAGTGCCCTAATAAAAAGGTAATTTTATTTAAATGTATTAAGACTAAAAAGAAAATACTTTGTGGCACAGTTTTTTTACATTCTGTAAAATGTTTAATAATGGAGATGTGATGTATTGTTCGCTTCCTCCTCATATATCATTGGATAACGCGGCAGGTGACCAATGAGCGCTCAATATTCAATGACTATGACAAACGTTTCAACTGGGGGTCATTTTCACAGAAAATGTGAGAAGGGGTAGCTAGTAGTAGTAGTTTAGGCCCGTGGGGTACCGGGCAAGAATTTCATCTCTACCCGTGGGTGTCGTAAGAGGCGACTAAGGGTAACACCAGCAAGTGGGCAGCTGCGCTTTCTGAGGAACTGATATCACACTGCGATCCCCAAGTCGCCTGCAAAGCGTGGAGATTATGGCAACTTCCCTATTTTGGGGGAGGCTGTGTTCAGCAGTGGACTATCCGGCTAATACAGTTGTACAGGTGAATTTACATTTGCGTCTCATCTTAGCCAGTTTTTTGAATTAGTAAGGTTTCTGGAATACACACACAACTATAAGCTTGCACCCTTCTTCTATTTTATTTTATTTTATTTTATTCGGAAAACATACAGAGTTTGTTATTATAACCATGTTAAGGTAAATTAAAATAACTACACTCCTACGAATAACAATATATTGTTATTCGTAGCTACACTCTAATGAATTGTTTTCGCATAATTATAGAGTTTAGATGCTTATGTGTTACAAAAAATGTAGGTATCTACTAAAAATAAAAAATTGTCCAACATGTACCTACAACTTAGATCACTCGGGTTCTAAAAGTCGTCAGAGGTTTCCGCGCAATTGAACCAACTTTTCGTAAGCAATGTACGAACTTTATTGGGTGATGTGTTGTGTAAGTCAAAATCAGGCAAGTCCAAATCATTTATAAATTTTGAAAATCTAATAAAATAAGAATTTTGTCTATAATTTGTAGAACTTATAGGTACGTTTAAATATTTATTATGCCTGAAAGATTGAGTAGGTGTTACTAAACCTATTTTAAAAAGAAGGTCGGGGGAGTGAACTTAACATTGCGCTATTTTAATTAATGTGGTTATATCTGTAATTTTGCGTCGGATATGAAGGGGTAATAAATGTTGCAGTCAGCTTTATATTGCTCAATATAAAGCTGACTGAACGGAATATGCAGCAGACTTTGAAGCAGTGATGGCTCAGTGGCATTGACGATGGACTGCCGCGCAGCAGGAAACTCACAAAGTGTGTAACAAAAATTCTATGGAAATAAATATAATAAAAACTTTTTGGTTTCGTTGCCAGGTCGTCTATTGTACTCGATTGTAGACTTTTACTATAACTAATGTGGTGTTTTAAAACTTATTGAACTAATTACACTTCTTACGTAAAACGTATTTGTTTATACTTTTTACAGTTTTAGGAGTAAAAAATTGAATCATGGGTATTGCTGTTTATTGCCATTTCAAAATAATGCAAGCAATAGACTACATGCACGTAAACACCATAATTATGTAAAGACCACCAAATGTAAATGTAGAAGAACCAAACCCACAAGCACGATAACACTATTTAAATTTTGAATTTACCGCTGCAGACGCCGGTTTCCTCATATTATGTTCTTCCATAATGGTATCGAAAATTTGTATAGGATACCTTTTAACGAATGGCAAAGACAGGAAGACAAACATGCAACAGACGTACAGACCCGCCAACCTATCTGTTCAGGTGGCAGAAAAAAAGAACTACAACATTCCTTCAAATTGTGACAGTTTGTAGTTGATTTCCTTGATCAGCAGCGCCCTCGCCAACTGCACAGTTAAGTTGGTGGTACTATACATAGGCACACTAATGAAACAGAATCAGGAGACGTCGACTGGCTTGACATTGCTATGTTCCAGTGGCAGCAGTAGGCCCTCTTCTTCCTCTTTGTTGTTGAGATGGTTCTCCAGTATATTAAAACGATCAGTCTAAATAATTTAAATTATTTTAAAATTATATTCAGCTTAAAATTATTTTCAATTGTAAAGCAACAGAAATGTGTTTTAGCAATCAATGTCACACTATCATACTTTGGTCTCTTCATTATAGTATATACTCACACACTAACGCAAACTAAAATCTCATGTCTTACAATAAATGCCATAACTTCTGTCTACCCACTTATTTACATAATTATTTTAAATTGATAACACAAACAAATTATGATTTTGCAAGATCTTTGTTCTTCTCTCAATTCTTCATTCATTCTCAACTTATCCTAGTGTTGTATTATTTTGTCATAGGAATTGTAAATGTAGTGACTTCGAGACTCAGTCTATTTTGACTGCACCATAGATCTTCCTTATGAAAGTGTAAGCGGCGAAAAATCCTATGGTGCCTGTTAGAAGCCAGAATGTTAGAACCATGAGACCTGAAAAAAAAACAAATAATATATTTTTTAATTACTCTAGGTTATAAAACGTGACGTGCGTTTTATAGATTTTTAGATTTTAATCACCTGTGTATCCTATGTATAGTAACGTTGGTATAAATTCTGTGATTTCCAGTTTGGTGAAGAAATAAAATATGGAATATATTAATATGTATACAGCCGACCCTCCAGAGATAATAAAACTCTTCCACCACCAGTGATAGTCCTGAAACAATAATCGAAAAGTTATATGTCTAATTAAATGTAGTATCGATACTTTGATGTCAGAACAAGAACTACCCATAGTTTAAAAAAAAAATAGTATTTACACCTTTATGTAACTAGGTAGGTAATCCTTTGCCGTAAATATTAATCTTTATTTACACGACTGCCCAATTAAGGAGCGTTATGTTTTTAGGGTTCATGTATGTAAAAGATTTTTCATTAAGAGAGAAACTTAAAAATAAAAAAACCTGTTTAAGTGATATTGCCACAATGTTTATTTTATTTTAAAGGATATTCGCTGAAATTATGTATGGAATATAATTTCAGCAAAATGGCCGCCGCGACTCCGCTGTAGGTGGTGTATCCTGATGGACCAATTTTGGATGACATTTTCGAATAAATGGGGCTCAATTTCACGAAGAGCGCGAGCTATGTTGGCCTTCAGGGCGGCAATTGACTGTGGTTTGTCTGCATAGACTAGAGACTTCACGTAACCCCACATAAAATAGTCGAGCGGTGTTAAGTCACACGATCTTGGTGCCGGTTGATGTCGTCACCACGCGAGAAGACGAAGCCTTCGAATTTCTCATCCAATAAATTTATTAATGTTTCACGTGCTGTATGGCAAGTGGCGCTGCGCCCTCCTGTTGGAACCACATGTTGTTTATGGTTTTTTTTTTGTTTATGCTTGATAGGTTAGCCTTTGACCACTATCTCACCTGATGGTAAGTGATGATGTGGTCGAAGATGTTGTTCAGGCTAACCTAGAAGTACTGGCTCTCAAGGACAGCCGGAACACACCGTTAGGTGCTTGGCGACAGATTTTCTACTTGAGGGTGGTAGCTAGCCAGGCGGGCATTCGCAAAATGCCCTACCACCATACTATGACGACTGCCATCCTAAGACAACAACCGGGACCGACGGCTTAACGTGCCCTCCGAAGCACGGAAACGCTCAGTAGTAATGTCACTAGCGGTCACCCATCCAACTCATGATCGCGCGCGACGTTGCTTAACTTTGCTGATCGGTTGAGAACAGCTAAGTAAACTTCGCTACGAGCGCTTCAAAAAATGTTTGTGAGATCCATACCATCTAACCTAGGCATCAAATTTCGTCATTGAACGACGGATTGTGGACTCTGCAGGATGGCCATGAACGTCATAAAATGGACGCAACGCACGGTATGTTAGGCGAATAGAGCACTGATTTTGATAATACATTTTAATAATTTCTACTTGATGTTGAAGCGTGTAGCGTTCCATGGTGAAATGTCACGGCTACCTCTATACTATAACTTACCTAGACGGCCGCTATGCCCTGTCAAAGGTCACGCGTCCCTATTGAAAAACCCTTTATGTATGTTTGTGAGTTTCTTTATTCCACCATAACTTCTTAACGGCATAACCGATACCAATATATAAGATATCGTTAGATTCGACTTCATGACGTACATAATAATAAATTATAAAAACTGTCGGATTTAAGACGCCATGCTGAGATAACAATTGTATTTATTCCAAACCCAAATGTGGTATCAAAATGAAGGGCTTTAAAAAAGATTCCATAACTATATATAAATTACAGTTTATTTATTACTAGCTTTCTGGGTATGTCGGTTATCGCGCAAAACCATTCGCCTCTTTTTGCGATAAAAAGTATCCTATGTCCTTCCCCGAGTCTCAAACTATCTCCATACTAAATTTCATCCAAATCGGTTCAGAGCCTATTCAATATAAACAAACAAACTATCAAATCATTCCTCTTTGTCATATTAGTTTAATTTATTCCAATGGAACGATAAAATGTTTAACGAAAATAAATAATTTGCATTCGGGTCTTTTTAATATTTCCATTAATTTATACTAGTGATAAATAAAGCAAATATAACACTCCTATGCGCAACTTCGTAAAGGGGAGTTCAAAGTATTCTCTGTATCGGAACTTTTTTGTTAGAAATGAGAGTAGTTTTTGTCTCTTACGACTTTATGAAGGGTGACAATTAAAATTATCGTCGGTTTACTGCCTTAATAGCTTTTTCATAATCGTGCTTCGAGTGCAACAAAATATCTAACAATTATCGCGAACTGCATCTGTTATAGGCAGAGTTTACCGCTTAACACCAGGCCGGCTTCGTGCTTGTTCCATCAAGATAGCATAGAAAGTTAATAGCGCGGTGTTCGATTTCGGTCAACATTTTCCCGTCAGGTATTTTGTTGCACTCGAAGCACGATTATGAAAAAACTAATAACAGTAAACCGACAATTGACGAACTGCATCTATTATAGGCAGAGTTTACCGCTGCGCACACCACCCTGAGACATAAGTGCCTGTAATTTCACCAGCACCCATACTTTTCAAGGGTACATAGTAATGCGAACATAACATTACCGGAACATAGTAATGTGGACATAACATTACCGGAACATAGTAATGCGAACATAACATTACCGGAACATTAACAATTTTCAGTATTAGTTGGTTAAATAGAGGTTAGTGTTTTCGATTCCTAATAATCTCTAAAATTGACAAGTTAGGTCTTTTTTAGTTATATTTGTACTCAATGAAAAGAAGATATCTGGAGTGAAGCCATTGAGAAACAAGGGGAAGCGCTTGCCGTCTCCCTTGACATCTCTAAGGCCTTTGACAGGGTCTGGCATGACGCCCTTATTAGCAAGCTTCCTGCATACGGCCTGCCTACTGGTTTTTGTGCGTGGATATCGGACTTCCTGAGGGATCGATCATTACGAGTAGTCGTTGACGGCTGCTCGTCAGATCAAATGGGTATCAATGCCGGTGTTCCCCAGGGGTCAGTGCTCTCTGCGACGCTCTTCCTGCTGCATATCAACGATCTGTTAAAGCCCGGTACCTTTGGGTATGCAGACGACAGCACGGTTGTAGAGAGCTATACATCTACCGCACGAACCAGTGAGCCAGAAATCCAGAGACTCAGAGAAGCTATGGTCGAACGCTTGAACTTATCCCTTAAGGCAGTCTCTGACTGGGGCGATGCCAACCTGGTTAAGTTCAATGCCAATAAGACCCAGGCGTGTTTGTTCTCCGCTAAAAGGAGACCATTTCAACTGTCTCCAACTTTCCGAGATGTATCTGTGCCCGTCACAGACCACCTAGACCTCTTCGGTGTCACTCTATCATCGACTCTAAACTTTGGCTCGTATATCGAGTCAAAGGCTCAGTTAGCCGCCAAGAAACTTGGTATCCTCTCAAAGGTGAGACGGTACTTCACACCGGAACAGATGCTAACTTTGTACAAAGCGCAAGTAAGGTCCTGTGTTGAGTACTGCTCTCACCTCTGGGACGGCTCTGCCAAATACCAACTTGAGGCACTGGAGTCGATTGAGAGACGCGCCAGGAGGTTAATAGGCAGCGACTTTCTGAAGGAGTCTCGGCTGCAAAGCCTTGAGCACCGCCGTAAAGTCGCTTGTCTATCGGTCTTTTACCGGATACATTTCGGTGAATGTGCACAAGAACTGCACGACTTGGTTCCGCCCTCACCCTTTTTCCATCGGACGTCCAGACAAACGGGGAGGCGCCATCCGTACATGGTTGATATTCCGAAGACTCGTACGAAGCGCTTCGCTTCCACTTTTCTCGTGCGTACTGCGAAAGAGTGGAACTCCTTACCGTGGTCAGTCTTTCCCGATGAATACAATATGGGTGTCTTCAAATCGAGAGTAAATAGGTTTCTTCTAGGTAAGCGTGCTCCATCCTAGACCACATCAATGCTTAACATCAGGCAGGGTGTGGTCAAACGCGAACCTATAACGAATAAAAAAAATAAAAAAAAAGATAACTATTTTAAACTTAAAAAAAAAAAATGTATCCGACTTCAACACTCAAATGTGGGAAATAACTTATTTAAGTCACACGTCCGTTCCATTTTATTGTAAAAAAAATATTAACTCTTTTTAGTGACCCTTGCTACTTATGTCTTGTCATTCATTATCAATGACTATATCATCGAGATAGGAAAATACTTTTAATTTATTGGAGTGTCACTCAAAAACAGCTTGACAGATTTTGATGACATTTAAATGGGACCACACGGCAAGCATCAGCTTTGAGATAAAAAAAAGAATCCTCAAAATCGGTTCACCCAGTCAAAAGTTCTGAAATAACAAGCATAAAAAAACAGATGAATTGAATACCTTCTCCGTTTTTCAAGCCGGTAATATTTTTTAAAGAAGAACATGTAGGTAATTATCATTATGATTTTTGTCGATTTTTACAATGGCGATGGGGCGCAAGCTACCCGGTGAGAATAAGTTAGTTCTACGACTATTAAAATTAAATTGAAAAGTTTACTTATAGAACTACTTAAGCATCATTTTGAAGCAACCTTTAAAAACACATAGGTAGTTACGAAGACACACACATACACAATCACACATTCTCTCATTCCATCATGCACAGATTCGTATTCTCATAATCGTATTTTTTTTAAATACAATACAACACTTTCCGTTTTTCATAGCTGTTTTGCTTGTGTCTGTAAAAGTATTAGAGGATAATTTAAATAAAAATCTCCCGCAATCGGTCATAACGCGATGTTTCTAGCTAGACGAACACCTGTTCGAGTGCAGGGGATTACTGAAAAACAGCGTCTGTGCACATGTGTACGGACTCTATGCTGAGTTTTCTCCTTTTGCCCACATTATTTATATCCATATCATCTTTTTCTTTTCCCTCTATGTTAGTTACGAATTATTTTTAAGTTTTTTCTTGTGTATTGGGGTTGTCATTGTTATTTCTATCTATATATATTTTTTGTGTGGCATTAAACTAATTTTGATTTGATTTGAATAAACCTGAAGATGTAAAAATGTACACACGGGTGGAATACTTTCGCATGTGTGAAATCAAGTATGTTTGAATTGTTGGTACTTGCCTCTCCACACAGTTGGAAATAAACCATTACAATGGATATCTGCGACACGGATATCACCAAAATGCAAAACACGAGGAAGAGGAATCCAAACAGGTAATAAAACTGATTCTCCCAAAGTGCATTGAAAATGAAGAACAGCTCTATGAACACGGCTCCGAAAGGCAGCACGCCAGCCATCATTATACTGAAAGATAAATAATAATTTGTTAGCTGGAAGATAAATAATATGGCATTAAAATACTATGTTTGAATATTATGTCAAATCGAAACCATAAGCTGGGATATATCAAGACACCTGCTGCATCAGAAGGATTATCCTCTGCTGAACACAGCCTCCTACATTAAGGGGGTTTGCCATAATGTCCATCGCTTTGCAAGTGTCTTAGGGATCGCAGTTTAAGATATCAGTTCCTCAGAGAGAACTGCTGCCCACCTTTCAGTATTTTACCTTTAGTCGCCTCTTATGATACTATAGGTAACAACGAGGGGGGTTGGGTTAGATTCTAGCCCGGTCCCCACGGGGCATTATCAATACTTACATTTTAAATAATAGTTTGAGTATGTATTCGAGTATCTGTCCTGTCACGTAGATTAAGGATTATGAACTTATTATTATATGTATTATATGTACAATAATGATTTCATTATTATTAATTAAGTAGAACGCAAATCTTTTACTACAGGTAATACTTTTTTTTAACGTTCGAACTAACATCTTCTGGCTCTAAACTCAGGTCACATTCATATTTAAGATATTGAACTATAATAAGTTTACAGATAATTTGACGATCTAATTAACTTTTAACAACCGGAGAGGAACATGCGGCTATCAACCACACTACTAGACATACTTAATCAGAACGAAAGTGTTTTTGCAAAACTAGTCGTTTGTCTATTCGAGATCTGTTGATATCATCAGGCGTTTCTGTAGAAACTGGTATGTATCGTACATCGAACTCTTAACATAGGTCATAACATCAAAGTCAAAATCACTCGATTGAGGTGGCAACACCAAACTTATGGTTAGTAAAGACTATCGCCGTGTCAGATTTGACGATACCCATAAGCAGAAACCTCATAGAACAGGTGTGGCCAGCCAAGCCCTCATAATAAATAAGTATATCTATATACACACACCAAAAGAACCTATGGATCAAGTACGTTTTCGAGTATTGTCGCAATAGAGGATTCTATTCGTGTGCTTTTCTAACGAATTAGTTTCGATATGGGGCCTGATACAAGACGTCCTCGAGTTTGGAGGAGCTGTGGAAGTCAAGAACGTTTAAAATACTGTCAAGAAGTTCACCCATATGGACGGGGAACAATAATGATTTGGGCAGGTATTTGGATCAGTGGAAGAACAGATCTCATTTGGATCAAGGGGCAACCTTAATGATCAGATTTATGCGGGGAGTATTGTTTCAGGAGTGATTATCCCTTTGCGAAGCCGTTTGGGTAATTCGTTTCGTCTAATGCACGATAATGCACGTCCACACACGGCTAGAGTCGTAACTCACACTCTTGCCGATGCTCGCATCAACGTTCTGCTGTGGCCTGCCAGACCTCAACCCCATTGAACATGCATGGGATATGCTACAAAGAAGAGCTCTGCCAAGTATGGATGCCGGGCATACCCCACAACGGCTTTTTGACTTGTTACAAAGAACGTGGGCGGCCATTCGATAACGTGACTGCCATTTGATTGACGACATTAACCTATGTTAAATTTTTTCAATAAGCAATTTTATTTTTCTTCATTTAACTTTAGGGTTTCGTTGTTAACTTAAATATAGGAATTAAATTAAAAAACCAGTCCGGATGATTAGATTTGGTAAATATTAATTGATTATTTTTTATCATTTAAAAAAACACATATTCCCTAGGCTCTTTTGATGTTTGTAATAAGTACAGAATAAGAAGGACCAAAAGGATCACTCCGCAAAGCCATTAAAATAAATAACATATTCTAGCTACGAAGCAGTAAAGTGAACTTCAAAGCACGGAGTACCTAAAATTTATATTCACCTCCGGTTATTATATAAGCGTCTCCCTTTCTATTGCATAGTTTTGGTCTCTTCTGATGCAGCGTAAAATAATCTCGTCCGGACGGATACGCCGATGTACTTGTGGCTTTGTACCTAACGTGCGGAGTGACCCAGACCAGGGGCCCGATTCTCTTAGCTATTGAACGGCGATAACTCAACTTAATTGCATGAAAATTGTAGTTTTTGACAGTATCCGTAGTCTGCTCGCTATTTAGGTACGATCGCAAGTCAGTGGCTTGCTATCAATAGTTTTTGACATATTTGGTATGCTGTAAGCTAGTTTTTTGCGATTGCTTTGCTACAGTGGTATAGATACCATAGCATAGATTTTAGGTAGAAAAATAGCTAAATGATTTAAAAATATTTATTTAATGTATTGTTTGCTAAAAAACCACTGTATTTATGTTTTGACTGATGCTTAATTGATGGAAGTTTTCATTAGTATTTCAGTGTCAACATTTGCAAGCCATAGCACAGCCATACGATAGCGACGCGATTGCTATACAACTGCGATTAGGAGCTTGAATTAGCAGACTACCGAATTTGACATTAACAGCAGTTCGATCGCAGAAGCATCGCAGTAGTGTGGCGTTTGGTTAATAGCTAAGAGAATTGGGGCCCTGATATAAGTACAAAGTAGTTAATAAATCAGTGACACTTACCACACTAATATATTCATGTACCAGACTTGCTCTGGAACCTTCCTTGGAATGAAATTGGTCCTTACGGGGTGTTGAAATGGTTGTTTTCGGCACCCGAAATAGTAACCCAAATACACTAACGGTAGTGATATGCAGAACCACAGACATAAAAGGGCCATCATTGTAGAAAAGGGTACAGCCCCACTGGAATGTTTGCCCATTATGAAAAAGTTTAAAAAGAAGCAAGTGCCAAAGACGATGGCGGGGTATAGTGTAGCCGTAAGGAACGCAGCTTGCTTCCATTGCTTCCCTTTCATGGTATTGTAGAGCCGCGCCGAGTAGTAGCCTGCTATGAGCCCCATGAACACGTATAGGAATATAGCCACTGTCATCAATGCACCACGGCTGGACGGCGACAGCATACCCAGCATAGCGATAACTGGTAACAAACAAAAGGGATATTTAATACCTAGAGCAGAAAACGTTTTGTGGACTTGCAATATGTCACGATATGATGATGTATGGTACAAACTCCCGTTTCGAAAGCATTTAGCAACACTGGTCATGGATAACATCAACACGAATAAGGAATTCAGGAAGGAAAATCATTTATTGCTCGTCTTCCACGGTGACATTACATTGATATTAACTAGTAAATCTATTAGCTGAAGACCTCGTGTCCGAAACATGACTATTTTTACATGTTTATCAATCCCCATGTCTCCACCGTTATGAAAAATGTCCAATTTGAATCGGCAAAAATAAACCATACTATTATATATATTATTATATATATTGTAGTAAATAGTAAACTAAGTAATATTATTTGTAATGCTGTATGGATAACTAAATAAATAAATAAATTATTATCGAACTTCACAAAAGTTGATAAATGCGACCTTTAGAAAATATATTATTATTATATATATTTGCCAGATAGACATACAAATAAAGCACTTTTGCCTAAGCTGAAACAGAGAATCTTCTTCACACTCGCTCGTTCAAAATGTTGCATAAGTAGAAATACTCACAAATAGTAATGAGTGTCATAAGGAAAACTTGTATCCCACTGCCAATGACGGCCGCGAAAAGCATCCTCTTTGGGGGTGGGCGGAAGACGTCACCGTGCACCAATTTCCATCCTGTCTCTTCCATCATGTCGTCGATGCTCTCGTCAGAATTGTACCTAGCGATATCACGTCTCAGTGTCCGCACCATAATCATTGTCAGTATGCCTTTAAGAAATCAAAAAATTAAGTAAGAAACTCAATTGGTCTGAAATTACTAGATTCAAACTTATTTTCTTCAGTAAGTTAGCTAATATGCATTCTTGAAATTAATCAATAGCTATCCAATTTAAAAAGTATTGGAAATTAAGAGTTTCATAAAAAGTTTCAGCTAGCTATAAACAAAATATAATGTTCTGTACAGTTATCAAACCTTTCAAAATTCTTAAGTTTCCACTGTGATTGTTCAAAATTAATATATGAGTAATTAATGTAAACTAACTAACCTGATAAGAAAAAAAGCACAATGATAGAGTTGATAATAGAAAACCAGTGTATTTTGACATCTTTCATGCCTAAGTAAATGTCCCACCGTGAAGCCCAGCTTATTTCAGATTCGCTCCACTCCACAGAGTATGTGAAGTAAAGTTTAGTGCCTGTATCTTCATTCACTAGTTGAGCCTTTGAGTCAGTTGGGAACTGACACATATCATCCACAAAGGTCAAGTCATCTTTGTCAATTGATATTGTCTCGACTTCAAATCCCACAACTCTATAGGAGTCTCTGTAAGTACAAAGCAAACACATTTACCATAACAATATAAACTATCAAACTAGCTATATTTGAATTTATGATAAGTCATCATCATCAGCCGGAAGACCTCCACTGTTGAACAAAGGCCTCCCCAATAGAGCGCCACAAAGAACGGCTATTAGACGCTTGTAACCATTATTAGCTACCTGCGACTTTCACGATGTCGTCGGTCCACCTAGTGGGAGGCCTACGAAGTCGTCTTCCGGTGTAGTGTGGTAACGACTCCAGAAACTTTATTCCCCATCATCGGTTATCAGTTCGTCGAGCAATGAGGCACACCCATTGCCACTTCAACTTGTAAATTCTGTGAGCTATGTCAGTGACTTTGGTTTTTTGGAGAATATCTACGTTGGATGCAATAAATCTAAGTCTTAATAACCTCTAAACATCGAGATTGCGAGTTAGATGCGGTATTAGATGTATGTGCAAGTGTGCGAATTGGCACGTTCGCACGCCCCATCTTAAGCGGTTAATGGAAAACAGTCATAACTGGCATAAGTAGTTTAAAATGGTCATTCGTATTTTTATGTTTTTTAATAGTAATTGTGACGGAACCAGAGCGAGGGCCACCTGATGTTAAGTGGACTAACATCTGCCTATAACAGATGCATTTCATCACAAGTCATGAATTGCACTGCGCCTGTCACCCTGAGACATACAGTTGTTGAATCTCATGTGCCTGTAATTTTACTGGCTTTCAAGGACTGCTACCGGAACATATCGTTAGGTGCTTGGCGACAGATTTTCTACTTGAGGGTGGTAGCCAGGCCGAGAAAATTGTTAAAAGAAAATCAATTTTTTGTAAATATATATATAGCTCAAAATACTTTAGTTAAGTACTCAGAAATATCAAATTAATTATATTGATTACACACCATATTCACTATTATGGAGCATAAAAACGTTTTCAAATGGTCACGGAACCACCCAAATATTAAAAAAATATTTTTGTTATCTAAATAATCTAGCACATTCTTTTTTATAAATAACCCTCTAAGAAATACTGGCCAAAGGCAAAATAGACTCACTTCCAGCGGGTTATACACCAAGATACAATATTATATTTTATTATATAAATTAAACATAAAAAAAATTCATTTTTTAATTTAGATTGGAATTCTTACTACATTTCTGACCAGCAATTAGCCAATTTTTACATTACTTACATAGTTTTACTTTAGAGATTTCAATAATCACAACAAATTTGAGGCTTGCATGTATCAACATCCAAGCCATAGGGTGCCACCAGGCTAGAATGTCACCTTCCATTGCTACCTGTGGGTGTCGTTAGAGGCGATTGAGGATAAAATACCTGAAGGTGCCTCAGCGCCTTCTGAGAAACTCATACTGCAATCCCCAATGGGGATGTCCAAGCTTGGGGATTATGCCAAAACCCCCCTTGATCGGGGAGGTTGTGTTCAGCAGTGGATTATCTGGCTGACTATCCTAACATGTTTATGGTGGAGCAAAAATAAAAAGCAATGAATAAAACATGTTTCGTCCCATCCTTAATTTTTACCATTTGTTTACATATTATTTGTCCGGCAATCCGCTATAGTACCTAACATATATTATACAAAGATTTAAACTGTATCCTGCATCCCAGAATAGAGTGGCCATGAACTTTTGGACCCATTCAGTGACTTTGAATTTCTTTGGAGATGCTGCATCCCTATTGACGAGTCCGTGTCTACACAGTAAGGCGGTGAATTTTGGGGTTAGAGCCGCTCTTATTCTATTCCCCATCCCTGATTTTTAGGGGGGTAGTTTCCAAGTAGCGCTGTATTGATACGCTAACTATGGGGCTAACCTAACCTGGCCACCTGTCCGGTGGGCAGGTTCGGCGTAGGGTTATGGAAAGGAGCGCAGGTCGTGTAGACATCCATAACAAGTCTAATATGTTACCTTCACGTGGTGCCGCCTGTTATTGGTCTGGTCCCATCAGGAACAGATGTAACGAAAACACTAGACGCAACTCTGTTATAATTCCCATCCCACCTTTCCCATCCCAAACCATCAATAGTAAACCATACATTTCCCTTCCCATCCAGTAGCTATAAATCCTATCCCCACTCTAATCTTTCCCGTCACCGCTACAGTGAATAGGTAGGTGGTCCGGTAACTGTGGTCTTGCTATCCCACAAAAGAGTGATAGCAAGAGGGTAAGGACCACCCACGTGTCTTGGTGCTGCACGTGGGGGGCCCGTACGGGTGGATGAAACAAACCTGGAGGCTGAGTGCAGAAACACAACACTCCTCTTGGGTGTGGATTTCACCCTAAACGGGAGGCCAGGAGCTAGCCACTCTTGGTCATTCAGCACAGACGGGCAGCCTTCTGCTTCCGTCATGGCGAGAGGGGGAGATCAATGGGGTCTACAGTCGGCGGTGCACGGGCGTCCATCAAGCTGGTTGATGTGGCTCCTTTGTGCCGTGCGGACTCGTGGATAACGTGATCTCCCCCTCTATACCTAACTGATATCCCTGGTGTTATGTATAACATCCCCAGGTGCGGGCTCCGTGGAGGGTGGGGAGTCAGAAAGGTGAAAATTCATTAAACAAGTATGGACAACCATAAAATTACACCAGCATACGAAACTTTTAAAAATAACCCTACTCCCTCGGGTATGGGGGAGGTGGTGCAGGATCTCGTGGCGGCCTTATCGGCCCCGGAGCCTTGTACCTCGACGTGGACGGTTGTAAGACCGTCGAAGGAGAGGAAGGGACAACGGCCACAAGTCGGAGACCCTTCAGCAGGTTCGTCAAGACTCGAGGTGGCGCAAGTCCCGGAGCGCTTGACGAAAAAACAAAAGCAGAAACTTAGACAGAAAGAGAGGAAAAGACTGCAACTTGAGGCAACACGGGTAGGACAAAAGCCGGAAGCCAGAGACCCTAGTTCGGCTTCATGCTTGACGGGACAAAGGCCTCAAGCCGGAGACCCTAAAGCGGGAGACTGTCCGACGGGACAAAAGCCGACGACTGGAGTCCGAGCCCAGAATGCCCCCAAAACCTCTCAACTGAGCAGAGCATCACAGCCTAAGATCGTTGCTGGCCTACCAGTGGTAGAACCCATACCTTCCGGATCCAAAGGCAAATGGATGCACACCAAACACGGCAACCGCTACAACCGGCAGAAACGAGCAGCGATGGCCATTGCCAAATCGGCACAGGCCCCAGTTCGTGCCGAACCTTACAAAAGGACGCGGTTAGACGACACAGTGTCACCCAGAGGTGACCACAAAAAAACAAAGCTTGACAGCTCACGCAGGGCCCAGACCAGCTATGCCGAGATCGTCCAGAACGACCTCTGCGTAGCTGTGACTGGCGCAAATTATGAACTGACAGCCGAGCAAGCCACGAAGGTGAAGAAGTTCCTGACAGCGCGGATTCTGGCGGACGTTAAGGACCCCAACATCTCCTTCTCCCCCCTCTTCAGAGGCAAACCCATCATAGCAGATGGAGCACTGAAGTTGTGGTGTGAGAATGAGGCTTCACTTGAGTGGCTCAAAAACGCCATAAATAGCATACCCACTGAAGCAGGCGCAAAGCTGGTCGTGAAGAAGCAGGCGGACCTAACCAGACTGGTTAGAGCAGCTCTTTTCGTTCCGGAATGCGTGGGCACAGTGGAAGATACAAGCCTAGTCCTGGCAGATCAGAACCAGTGGGCACTTGTCCACACGTGGAAGTTGTTCTCCCATTCTCTGCACGGACCGGAAAAAGACACAATGTTCCTTACATTGGGGATACCAGAAACCGTCATACCGACTCTCCTGGATCATGGAAGACGACTCTGGTATAACCTGGGGAACATATACGTGCGCTTCTATGCGGCCAATGGATCGCTCCAAGATGAACCACCAGAGGCAATGACGACGAAGACCACAATGGAGGCATCCAGTGTGAGTGAGTCTCAACCTATGGTGCCGACAGCAGACCAACCAGCTCCAACAGACGGGACGATGGATGTCACTCCGGATGCACCGTCTCACTCATCGCCTAGACCATCAACCTCAAAGGCGACGGAAGGCATGAGTGTGGATTCCGACCACCCTAAAAAGGAGGTATGGCGGAGGCCAAGAAGGAGCCAAACGGAGTCAGATGGGGAGGGAAGCTCGAATGACAGCGACCCAAACCCGTTTAACCTGTAGTGTCATCCAAAGCAACCTCCAGCACAGCCTCACTGCAACGGCTAACCTGCGCAGAGTGCTGGAGGCAGACAACGAGGAGACCATCGCCCTGATCCAGGAGCCGTGGATCAGGGCAGGGCGTGTGTGTGGTCTCACTAATCTACGAGGTAAGTTGATCCTTGACAACACTTGTGACCAGCATCGAGCTTGCATTTATGTACCAAAAAATATAATAGCAGTGCCTCTAACCCAGTTCTGTTCCAGAGACTTGGTAACAGCCAGGCTCCCGAGCGTAATTGGGGAGGTGACAGGGGATGTCATCGTCGCGTCAGCCTACATGCCCGGCGATGAGGAGGTTCCTCCGAAAGACGTTGATGACCTGGTAAGATACTGTGAACTAAATAATTTTAATCTAATAATATCAGCTGACACGAATGCCCATCATCCAATCTGGGGCATGCCAACATCAAACAGCAGAGGAAACGATCTGGTAAATTTCTTATTCTCTACCAATCTTTCAATAGCTAACACGGGTGCGAAACCAACCTTTGTGAGAAATCAGAGCCGCACCATCATAGACCTCACCTTGGTATCAGGTAATTCGAGTCTAATCGCGAACTGGAGAGTTTCGGATGAACTCTCAGCCTCCGACCATAGGTGGATAAGGTTTGAACTACAGGTAACAAAAACTACACCAGTGCCCACAAGAAACCCTCGAAGGACTGACAGAGAAACCTTTAAGAAATCTCTGACTCAGTACCTCAAAACAGCAAACACAACACAACTAAACAGCACCATAAACATTGAGCAGAACGTTAAACAGCTTGCAACTGACCTCACTAATAGTTTCGAAAATGCCTGCCCTCTGACACTGCCGAGTGACGACAAGGGCAAGAAAATAGTTTGGTCAAAAGACTTAGAAAGAAAGAGAGGAAAAGTACGCAAACTGTTTAACAGAGCCATGAACACCTACAGGGACGAGGACTGGGACAGGTACACTGAAGCTAGATCAGCTTACACGAAACTTATCAGGTCTAAATCTCGTAGGTCTTGGCGAAACTACAGCACAAACATAGCATCCAACGCGCAGGCAAACAGAGTACGAAAAATAATGGCAACCAATCCGAGTAAAGATATCGGTACTCTGAAGAAAAGTGACAACACCTACACAAAAACAGACACAGAGACAAACACACTATTATTAGAAACACACTTCCCAGGCTGCAATATCGAGGACACCATACGCTGGAGTCCAGATGTAGTAACCACACCCACACCGACAGACTGGCTAGTAGCACAGACTGTGGTCACGGAGGAAAAAATCAGGTGGGCAATTAACACATTCCTTCCATTCAAAACACCAGGCTTGGACGGGATTTTCCCGGCACTCCTACAATGGGGCTTGCCTGATATAGCCGGAGTACTCAACCCCATTTTTAGGGCATGTCTAGCATATAGATATGTACCCGTGCAATGGAGGGAGGTCAAGGTTATCTTCATACCCAAACCAGGCAAGAGTGATTACACAGAAGCGAAAGCATACAGACCGATAAGCCTCACGTCCTTCCTCTTAAAAACCCTTGAAAGGCTGTGTGACAGGTATATCAGAGATAGCATACTCACTATAACACCTCTTCATCCTGAACAACATGCCTACAGTGCAGGCAAATGTACTGAATCTGCCTTGCACAACGTGGTACACAGAATAGAAAGAGATTTACAAAATAAAAACTTATGCCTAGGTGCATTCATTGACATAGAGGGCGCCTTTGACAAAACAAATTTCACCAGCATAAGAACTGCTATGTGTCGACATGGAGTTGATCCCACTCTAACCGATTGGATCATTAACATGCTTAGGCTAAGGGCGGTACGCATAGTCTTAAATGGCGAAACCAGGGGGGTGGTATCACGGGGCTGCCCACAAGGGGGAGTCCTGTCTCCACTTCTCTGGAACATGGTAGTCAATGACCTGATCACCAGGCTCAACTCCAGTCGATTCTACACGGTGGGCTATGCTGATGACCTGGCCATTCTAATATCGGGACTATGTGCTAGCGTCGCATGTGAACTGATGCAGAAAGCCCTGAGGATCATTGAAGCATGGTGCACAGAACAAGAGCTCACCGTGAATCCAGGAAAAACAGAACTGTTGTTTTTCACAAACAAAAGAGCACTGGGCAGGTTTACCCTACCCAGTCTGTTCAATAAGGAACTAAAACTGTCAAAGGAGGTGAAATATCTGGGCATCATACTAGACAGCAAATTGAACTGGGCAAGTCACCTAGAGAATAAGTTGAACAAGGCCAGTGTTACTTTCTGGCAATGCAAAAGAATGATCGGAAAAACATGGGGGCTTAGCCCTAAGATCACCCTATGGCTGTATGCAACGGTTATCCGACCATCCCTCACACACGGAGCAGTGGTATGGTGGCCCAGAACCAAACTACAAACTGCTATTGCCAAACTAAAACAATTCCAGAGACTAGCCTGCGTCGCTATCACTGGGTGTATGAAAACCACGCCTACTGTCGCGATTGAAGCTCTCCTCGGCATGATACCGCTACAGCTGTACATACAGCAAGAAGCAGCGGCATCCGCATATCGACTTAAAGCATTAAATCTCTGGAATCTAAGTAGACAAGCACCACACACAAACATCATAGAGAACTACACTGATAACAATAATGGTTTGATCTTATCTCTCTATGACAAAGTTAACAAGCAGTACCACTTCTTTAAGAGCTACACTATACAAACACACGAAGAGCCTAGTGACAGTTCAGGTACTCACGAATATAGAATTTATACAGATGGCTCTAAAATGACTACAGGTACAGGAGCAGGTAGTTTCTCCGAAGAATTTAACATACACATAGCAACAGGCCTGGGTGCACACAACTCCATATTTCAAGCCGAATGTGTGGGTATTATCCAGGCTTTGACTGCGCTACTGAGTAGAAAGGTAAATGGTCATTTTATCAAAATCCTCTCGGACAGTACTGCAGTTCTACGAGCCCTGAAACGACATGATCTATCATCGGGGCTGATCATACAGTGCCATCAGCTACTGGAAGAAGTAAGTAGTCACAATAACAAAGTTACTCTTCAGTGGATAAAAGGGCATAGTGGGTCTAGAGGCAACGATGAAGCAGACGAGTTGGCGCGGAGAGGTTCGGGTCTTCACCCTGCAGGACCAGAGCCTCTGATGCCACTTCCATTCAGCCAAGTCCGGGCCTGGATCCGCCAAAGAACTAAAAACTTACATCAAAATTACTGGGCAGGTACAATAGACTGTAGACAGGCGAAAGAAGCTTTCCCAGAGTTAAACTTAAGGTACTCTAGAAGGCTCCTCAAGCTTAAAAGAGACAAATTACGACGGGTCGTTGGAATTGTCACTGGTCACTGTCATCTAAACAAACACCTGTTTACTATAGGTGTCACAGACAGCCCCCTGTGCAGAGGCTGTATGGAAGCAGAGGAGACAGCCGCACATGTGCTCGTCGAGTGCAGCAGTGTGGCGTCCCAAAGAGCAGAGCACCTTGGTACGCCAGGGACCGTCCAGGAGGCCTGCGCCGGCATCAGCGAGCTGCTGGCCTTCCTGGCCGATGTTGGATGGCTGGATTAACGACAGCCTCCAAACTCCACGCAAAATAGGCCGCACAAGAGCGGCAAAATTGCGGAAAAGAGCCCGCACACCAAGTACCAAGTAAGTAAGTACCCTATTGACGCTTTTGAGTAAAAATCTGATCAATAACAATGTCATGATTTTCAGCACAAAGCTACTAAAACTGCAAACAAATTAATTACTATTCAAGCTATATACCAAAAGTATAAATTTCTCTACTTTTTTCATGTTTTTTTTTATAGTGACAGAAACAGGACTCAATGAGGGCCTTATTCAATGATTTTTCTAAAATTTTAAAATTAATTTGACCGTTTTCAATGGCAGACACGACGGAGTGGATACCATGTAAACAGCCACCATGACTTTGTAGATATATTTTTTATTTTTCCTAGTTTCATTAGGAATTTAATTAAAGTGTGTGCTCTTTTTTTTTAATCTTTGGTTTACATTATATTTCTATCACAGTTTTTGTTGCACTTGAAGTACAATAGTGAAATAACAAATAATGGTTAGCCAAAAAAATTCTCTAATTCTCACCTTAAATAATATCAAGAGAACTATAGACTAAACTACCCTGATTACAAACAAAAATGTTCCGACTCCAAGAATACTTTGAACTCTGTTCATATGTTTGAATAAATTAAAAAAATAAGGAAGTAGAAAACTTTCACTTTTAACACTTTTCTAATCAGGGATCTTTCTTCAAATATTTAAACTACTTACTGACTATGTTTATGATATTTGAGCAGCAACTTTAAATGGTTGTTAATATAAGCCTTTCCTTTTGACATGAAACCAAGACGGTAGCCCTGTTCCACATTGGTTTCTGAAGTGTCACTGTTAAAAACTCTAGTGGCCACCGGTAAGTTATCAACCAATCTGAAACAATAGTTGTTGGACCATTTACAAATTACATTACATGATTTCATTCATATTATATTCACATGATATTAAACACCATTGAACATTACTTACAAATGAACAAAGTACTCATGTTCTATTCGACTGGCTACTTTCTCAGATTCCTCAACACTCCAGTTAATAGGGTTATTTTTATGGTGACAGAGCAACTTGCATTTAATGTTTTCAGCCATATGCACTTCATATGGTGTATTAACTATTCTATCTCCTCGTAATACTTCACCAAGATTTTCTGATTTATACACAAATGTACCATTTTTGGGAAGACACAATGGCAATGAATAGTATTCGTAAGGCAGTTGCGTGTGTATACTTGTCATTTTAACTGCTTTAACTTCAATCTTTTGTCCTTTTTTGAACTCCACTGGAGCCACTCCTGGGACATAAAATCCATAGCATTGAAGAATGACGCAAAAAAATAAAACCCACTGAAACGATCCCTGAAAGCACAAATAAATAACAATTCAAAAATTTTATGCATTTTAGGACAATTTATGTAAAAAAAAGTCAGCACTGGGTACCGACCCGAAACATCTTGCGCTTGGAGAAATTTTTAAGTGTGAGCTAAATCATTATAATAATTCTCTCAAATAACTTTATTTAAATATCTTGTTATGGGTTTAAATAATCAATGAGATTTATGAAAGAATTGTGGACGAATTTCCTTGAAATGACGTGAAATGAAAAACCCTCTTTCGTCCATCGTCCGGTTTCGAATCGTCTGTCTAATCTAGGTAGAGTAGGGATGTCCGTGCGATCCGATGACGACTTGATTTATCGATTTTATGAGTACCATTTTTTGCACTAATCGATCAATCTACCATCCTGAACGCACTGAGCGTTTTTACCACGCATCGTTTAACCTTTCTTTCACAACTCATTTGCAACTCCAGATATGACGTTGACAGGCTTTGATTAGAATATTAGCCACTGGTATGTTTTTTTCCATTATACAGTGAAAATAAGCACATTTATATACATTAAAATTTAAATATATTTGATACTGCTTCGCCAAACATGAAAACACCACATAAATCATAAATAGCTGAATGTGCGAGCATTTATAAAATACCTTACCATACGTAGTGCGAGTATTTGAAAATGCCCTACCAAACATAGCGCATTTTACAAATGCTCAGCTTGGTTAGCTTCCACCTTCAATTAAAAAACCTGCTACCAAACACTACACTTTCTTTCAATTCAGCCGGGACATGCTCTGCCGATTGGACCTATCGTAGTAAGTGAGTCATTGCTTAAGTCTATCCCTTCGTTCCTATTGTTTAACCGTCTTAGGGGGACGAGTATTTTGTAAGCTTATTCTAGCGAATAAGCTTACAGCAGGCGTTAATGCAAAAAATATTTTGTTAGAAATTTTAATCGTTTTTATTTATAAGAGTACAAAAATAATAAAATGCACGTTCTGATGAATATGTATGTAATTTTGAAGAAACAAACATATAATATAAAAAAAAAAACATATAATTACAACCTCAATAATTGTTTTTTTCGTTAAATCAATATTTCATTATTTGCTGCAATACGTTTTTTTAGAAAAATTGTTTAATTAAATTTAAGTATAGATTAAATTATATAGTCAAATATAATATTCTACCTTATTAATCAAATATTTCTTTTTATGGGCAAAGTGGAAGGATCTCGACGCACTGTTCCGGACACGCCTAGCAGAAAGGAATGTTACACTTGACTCCGTTAAGAATATCGCATCCAGAGAGGACCTGAAAACCATTATCGTAGCCTATGAGAAATCCATCCAAAAGACCTGCGATGAATTAATCCTAAAGTTAGGTGAAAGGAAGGTATCACCTTGGATTATGATGGAGGAAGATGTCTTTCGCAAAAAAAGGTGAATAAAAGATGCTGCTCCATCACGGCTCGACGTAGTATTACAGGAATACCAAGAAGCGCGAGTGACATACGCGGAAAGACCCAACAAAGCTGAGATTAAGAGCTGGAAAGAGTTCTGCACACCGCAAGACAGAGAAAGCTTGTGGGACGGAATATACAAGGTTATCAGAAAAATGGCCAGAAGACAAGATTACATGCTTCTCAGAAGTGCTGGACAGACAGACATTAAGTCCTGCAGAGTCAGCCAATCTTCTGGCAGAAACGTTTTACCCTAATGACTCAGTATCGACTGAGAGCCCATACCACAGGCAAAACCGAGGACTGACTCAAGACAAGCCACCTGAGGAGATCAAAGGCCTGTCCGACGATGATCCGCCTTTCCAGTGGGCAGAAGTGGAAATGGTGATGAGATCGCTAAATCCAAAGAAAGCCCCAGTATCTGACGGATTGACTGCCAATATCTGCACAATGGCCATCCATTGTGAAAGGAAGGTGTTCATGGCGATAGCTAACAAATGCTTGTCACTGGCACACTTCCCAAAACAATGGAAAATTGCACATGTCGTGATCCTCAGAAAACCAAGCAAAGAGGACTACGAGTACACACACCCGAAGTCCTATAAGCCCATATGTTGCTATCAGTCTTGGGAAATAATGTCGAAAAACTTATAATAAGCAGACTCCAATGGCATATACTTCCAACTCTTAACCCAACACAATGGCTTCATGCCACAGCGTGGAACTGAGGACGCTTTGTATGGCCTATTGAGACACGTACGATCTGCAATAGTTAAGAGTAAGATCGTCATCATAGTCTCACTTGACATAGAGGGAGCTCAGCGAGTGCTCAGCGAGACGTCAACGCGGGCGTCCCGAGCTCGCCTTGAAAAAGACCACCGGATGTGGTTGAAACTATAGTCGGAGCTATCTGACTTATTTACGTGAGTTATCCCGTATTGTTTACTAAAATAGAGGGAGCTTTCGACAACGCATGGTGGCCGACTCTAAAGCACCAGTTGACAACCAGAAAATGTCCAAAGAACCTCTACGCAATAAAAGACTCATACCTCAGTGACCGTAAGCTCGTGGTCAATCATGCCAGAGCAACAAGTGAGAGACGTACCACGAAGGGATGCGTCCAAGGCTTCATCGGTGGACCGACCTTCTGGAACATAGTTCTGGCATACCGCACGCTATCGCTCACATCAGCACTCGCACTTTCAGGAACCGCTAGATCTGAGAATACAGGAAACCGCTAGCCTATATATATGGCAAAAAAGGCTTGTCATCAGACTATATACTTTCAGGAAGGAAAATGGAGCAAAATGTTAGATATCTACAGCAGCCTCATCCATCGATACTCGAAACAACTGAGTACGAGCTCCTTGAGGCCATGAATCTTGAAACCACACACGGACGGTAGCAAAATTGAGGGAAAAGTTGGCGCAGCCCTCACATGGTGGTCCCTCACAAGGAAAAGAGTCAAGCTTCTCCACCTTCAGTCTGGAATTCTCCTGCACAGTATTCCAGTCGGAACTCTATGCACTCTTCAGGGCAGTTCAATCTGCAAAATCCAGTGGGTCTCAAATAGTCAACATTCTGATCTGATCTTTAGATCTTCACTTGACCTGCTGGGAAATCTCATATTAACCCATCCCCTGACAAAATCCATCAAGGAGTGCATGAGAGAAATGAGAAGGGAGGGAAGACAAATGGGGTTCTTCTGGCTAAGAGCACATGTAGGCACAACGGGAAATGACCGAGCCGATGAGCTAGCTAAGTCTGCAGCCCTGCATGCAACCTCTGACTACGGTAATGTACCATTATCTCACGTCAAGAAAAATATTAGAGAAGAGACAGTCCGCAAATGGCAGGACAGGTATGTCTCTTCCAGCACATGACAAGTCTAAAGACTTGTTATGTGCTGGAGTAAGCTGGAGTGAAAGCAGTTCCTACCGGATGTCAATAAGTTATATCGGATAGTTAGAACCACAAAGCTTACACCTACACAAGTACAAGTCTTAACGGGACACGGCGGGTTAGCTGAATACCTGCATAGGTTCAAATTATTGGAAAGCCCAGGTTGCGAGTGCAACCTCAATGTTAGCGGAACTGTTTGGCACGTGGTTCTGGAGTGTCCACGTTTTGTAGCGTTAAGGCAAGACCTGGAGATTCAAATGAACTTCAGTCTTTCAATGCGCAAAACCTGCAGACCATAATGGCAGACCCAGAAAACAGGACCCACTTCTTGAAATACGCGGAAAAAGCGTTCAAATCCGCAGCAAACAGGCATAGCACACTGAATCCGAAACAGAAAGGACCTGATATGCCCCAAACCATCTCGGGAGCTACAAACTGTGGGCCTGATGTGCGGCAAACCTCTCCACAGTGAACTTTACAACACAAATTAGCGAGCCTAGCATTAGGATTCTCGGAGTGGCCCTTTTCGTGGACAGCAACACTGAACGCCTCGGTATCAGCTACTGCATCGCAAATGCGAAACACCGCGTTGCAATCTCACCCGGACTGGTCGCATTGCTCATGAGACCACTACAAAAACCACCATCAAACGTAGGAGATATAACGAGTTACGAGAGGACTCTGGCCAGCTGTCAATGTTGATAAGTGCGATCGTGAATCAAAACGATAGCACTAATCGACTGGGGCAGAAAAACTCCTTTTGCAATGGCGGATACAGTGCTCTCGGAGCTTGGAGAGTTCGAAGTAGGTGCTAGCATCATACCACGCTAAATTAGCGTAGACGCCATGGTAATCGAATATGAAAGAGGAGAGGTAGAGAAGCGCTTGAAAATGCCACTAGCAGCCATCCATTCTAACAACTCAGCCGCTGAACTCCGTTTAATGTTTCAGGATGACTTGACAAGCTCTACAACGACCTTTAATTATGTAATTATCTAACAACATACATATCGATATTTTTGGCGTTTTGTGAATGCACTCGTGGATGGCTGTCACTCTTATCTAGTAATCAGTCACAAAGCACGTAACAATGTATTACAAAAGCTATCTTTGATATCTAGTTCATAGAATATGAACAAAAGAAAAACTTACGACTGCGATCATTATATGCGATTCGATTCAACACTCATCGATAATTCTCTAGAGTATCTCTGGTACAATAAACAAGAAAGTTACGGTACACGGGCACTAACTAGTCTCTGATTTTAATCTTGGCGATTAAAGTTATACTTAAGGTTGAACTGGCCGGTAACTTTTCCATACAAACGCCGTAGGGTGATCACTCCCTTATTTGAGGTTTTAGGTCCAGAACTAAGCATGATATCGATTTATCTCTTCATTATCTAGGCTTGTCTTGGCACCGATTTGTAAAAAAAATCTTCACATGATAGTTATAAGCCTCGAAACATCCCTGTAATATCACGAATTTTAGCGCATGTTTAGTCGTAAATAAACGACTTATAGAGCATGAAATCCCTAAAATTATTTACATAGAAGCATAGCTCAGTTCATGATCATTTTAGATAACATTTTGGAAAACAAATACATCCAGTAGTATAATCATAAACATCCTAGAGCCAAAGGTCGGCACACATAGTTTTGCGCGCTAGTTTTTCGTTCAAAATATTGGGCATCTCATGTCAATACTTCCATTCCGCGGTGAGGGAAGCGGGCGGGCGGGTCTCATGCGCAGCACACTAATATATAATTAACAAAACGCACACTACCAAAAGTCACGTGCACCGCGCCGCGATCTTAGAACATAATATTATATTGTAGGAATGCCCTGTTGCTTTTTGGTGTGCACGTATGTATACACTACCAATATGTAGTGTCTATGCCTACTTACGTACTTATATATATATATATATATATATTTACATATGTTGGGAGTTGGGGACCGGATTTTCTTTCGCATTTGATTAGTTTGTTCGTGATAGTAAGTGTCGGACGCCATAATCCATATAGATAGGTACTTGGGTAATATAACTACGTAACTATGTCTAGGTACTCACCTACTCTCACCTAAGTTAGTACCTAGTAGGTATTAGTCAATACGCAGGTCATGATAGCTATGGTGAGTACCTAATCATTTTAGCAACACTTAGACAATATAAAAAGCTGCATTTGGTTAGATATGGTATGGACGTAGGTAGTCCGCATTCTTTTTAGAATATAGTCTAAGCAGTAATATAGCTTCGAGAAAGTACCTACCTAACACAAAGTAGTAAAGGGTTAGAATTAGAAGCTCAATGGAAGATACCTACCTATCTACGATATGATTATCATGTATCATATAGGCCTGCCTAGGCACGCAACTGTCAGCGATGTCAAATCGACATTCGCGGGCGCGCATTACATTGCATACCTATCTACATAGCTATAAGATCACAACAAATAATAAAGTTAGTACTATGTATCTACCTACGTAAATTAGTAGAATAAGTATGTATATTTGTAGTAGGTACTTATACCTAAGGTAGTACGAAAGTTTATATGGTAAACTTAGCGATGATTGTAGGCACTTACCTAATCAAAAATAACCTATGATTAGTTATTGATTTTTATTGGAAATAATTTAAATCAGTTACGGGTAGGTAGAGAATTTTTATTCCAAATGTGTTCTATCAGGATTGGTAGATCCATGATGCCATCGTACATTACCGCTTAGAGACAGATTTTGAAATCGGTACGACACACTCTCATCTCAAAGCTCGCTAGCCGGGCGAGCATTCGCAAAATACCCTTCCACCATGCGGTGAAGTTCATGCCCGCGGCGGGATTCGACCCATTGACCTGTTGCGCGGCAGTCCATTGCTAAGAGCCATCACTGCTTCCCGTTAAGTGTTTAGTGACAGAATTTCTACTTGAGGGTGGTAGCTAGCCAAGCGAGCATTCGCAAAATGCCCTTCTACCAAGCGGTGAATTTCAAGCCCGCGGCGGGATTCGAACCATAGACCTGCTGCGTGGCAGTCCAAACCTAATGCCACTGAGCCGTCACTGCTTCCCGTTAGGTGCTTTCTAACAGATTTTCTACTTGAGGGTGGTAGCTATCCAGGCAAGCATTCGCAAAATGCTCTTCACCAACGCGGGGAAGCTCAATATCGCGGCTGGATTCGAACCATGGACCTGCTGCGCGGCAGTCACTAGCTAATGCCACTGGCACATCACTGCTTCCCGTTAGGCGCTTACTGACAGATTTTCTGCTTGAGGATGGTGGCTAGCCAGGCGAACATTCGCAAAATGCCCTATGCCCTTCCACCAAGCGGTGAAGCTCGAGCCCGCAGCGGGATTCGAACCATAAACATGCTGCGAGGCAGTCCATAGCTAATGCCACTGAGTTCACGTTAGTTGCATGGTGACAGATTTTCTACTTGGGTAGCTATCCCGGCGAGCATTCGCAAAATGCTCTTTTTTTTATGCCTGATAGGTTAGCCTTTGACCACTATCTCACCTGATGGTAAGTGATGATGTGGTCGAAGATGTTGTTCAGGCTAACCTAGAAGTACTGGCTCTCAAGGACAGCTGCCGGAACACACCGTTAGGTGCTTGGCGACAGATTTTCTACTTGAGGGTGGTAGCTATACAGGCGGGCATTCGCAAAATGCCCTACCACCATGCTATAACGACTGCCATCCTAAGACCACAACCGGGACCAACGGCTTAACGTGCCCTCCGAAGCACGGAAGCGCTCAGTAGTATTGTCTTAGCGGTCTGGGTGACCAACTCATGACCGCGCGCGACGGTGCTAAACTTTGCTGATCGGTTGAGAACAGCTAAGTAAACTTCGCTACGAACTCTCCACCACGCGGTGAAGCTCAATATCGCGGCGGGATTCAAACTATGGACCTGCTGCGCAGCAGTCCATAACCAATGCCACTGAGCCATGATTGCTTCCCTTTAGGTGCTTGGCGACCGATTTTTACTTGAGGGTAGTAGCTATCCAGGCGGGCATTCGTAAAATGCTCTTCTACCACGCGGTGAAGATTAAGCCGGCGACGGGATTCGAACCATGGACCTGCTGCGCGGAAGTCCATAACCTATGCCACTGAGCCGTCACTGCTTTACAAAATATGTTGTAGTAAAAGCAGTAACTTGCTAATTATGTAATAAATATTTATTGTAGGTAAATATTTACTACATCAATAAGAAAAGAACAAACTAATACATTTACTATGTACCTACAAATCATTGTCCCTACTTACTAAATATTTACCTACTATAGGTGAAATAACATCAGTATGTTATTATAAAACGAACGAAAATTATAACAACAGGTACCTACTGTCCGAACCAAAATGTATTCCTCTGTGAATATATAATATTATTTTATAAGAAATACCTACACACGTCGTGACGTAGCTTGAGACACTATCTCCGTCCGTCGTCAAACATCGTAATTCGTTCGGCATGGTTCGGCTTTCATTGATATATCGCAAACAAGTGTGCGTAATAATTAGCGTAGATGCAATACGGGTGTGTGATACGCGATCACTATCTTCGTACTACTCATCACGGAGTCTTACCCTTTCCCACAAAGGTATAGGTGAAATAGCATGCTTTGTAGCCTCGCCCGCTGATAAGTTCGAGCCGTCGGCAAGTGCATCCTTAATAGTTCCACTTATTCCGAATACCAAATGGCAAAGCTCTCTTAACGTGGGCGTATATGTGACACGTTCATCGTAGCCATACCAGTCCTCACCTTGCAGAAACTTTTCTTATCTCGTGATTCCGGTTAGGTTACCTCGTCATTATTGTGGTACCTCCACTATCACGAAGTCATCTTTAGTACACTTTTCAAGGTTCTATTATCATCTGGCATCATCACGATCACCTTTGATAGCAAGTGGCATTGTGAACAACTATTGTAGAATCTATGAAATAAGATCAACTTCTAATCTTATAGGCTTGTGCCATTATCTTTCAATCATAAAATCACCGTTTCGTAATAGGATCGCACTGATGTAGACTGATTAGTTCACAGTCCTCACGTCATATGTTAACTGTCATAGGTGGTGCCTGTTACGATGGTCGGTAGAATATATATTCTACTTCATCTATGGTAGAAGAGTGCCGAATCAACTGCAGTGTCTAACGACGCGACGTTAGTACCACTGACTGAAATGACACACTAGAAATAACACCGACAAATCTTAGTGTTGCCAGTCTCGTAGAAAACTAACTCTAGTTACCCAATTGATGTTTTTAACGTTAGTTATTTGATGCCTTGATGGATGAACGCTGAGAAGAGATGTGATGCAAGCTGTGTTACCTACCACCCTCAAGTAGAAAATCTATTACTAAGACCTAACAGTGCGTTCCGGCAGCAGTCCTGAGTAAAGTTACAGGTACATGAGACTCAACAACTCAGTGTCTCAGGGTGACGGGTGCAGTGCAGTTCGTCACTTGTGATGAAATACAACTGTTATACTAATTAACATCAGGTGGTCCTCGTGCTTGTTCCATCACACTCACAATAAAAAAAACTAACATAGAACGGAAACGGGCTCTCAAAGACAGCTGCAGAAACACACAGGTGCTTGGTGACAAATTTTCCATTACAAGATAGTAGTTAGCTACGCAGGCATTCTGCCCCAAAGCAAAATGCGCTACCACCATATTGAAATGACATGCCGTTCTAAAATGACAACCAGGACCGATGACTCCACTTCCCCTCAAAGCACGGAAATACTCACTTTTTTTGTAGTATATGCCACTAACAACTATCCATCCAGACAACTCAACCGCTTAACTCAGTTTTTTGGTTAAGAATGATTTTGTTAGTTCCACCACATCTTAAAACACACATATAAAAATGTTTTAAGAATGTTGGCCGCAAACCTCATGTAGTAATTATTTACCAAACATATAATGATGTGGTGCAGAAGCTCTTTTGATACAAAAAAAACTATGCCTGCAATCATTATATTCGATTCGATTATTCTCTAGAATATCTCTGGTAAAATAAACAAGAAAGCTTATTTTAATCTGAGCGATTAAAATTAAATTAGTTCATTTTATTCCGAATACCAAATAATGGATCTGACAGGACTAACACCAATTATAGTTAAGTTTTAATTAAGTTCCTGATATGGAATCGACCCCATTACCTCCCTAGGTAAAATCGAAATATGATATGACAATGACAGCAATATATTTATGTCATTGTGGACGGCGATTCTCGTGCAGTGATATGAATATCATAGTAGATAAATATCGAGAAAACATGGCGAATATCGAGTCGTGTAGTTTTGTGTTATTCTCGCAATATCACTATCGATAAATATCAAGCCCTAGCGATCGACACGCAACATTGCGATATCGGAATTATCATTATACTTTCTATACATATGAACACAAGTTCATCTGTGGACATATTTTTATATCTACCACTCGCGAGAATAGCAATTTTGTGAAAAGTCGATATTTTTGGGATATTAATAGTCTATAGGTGACAAGGGATAAATATCGAGAATCGATAAATTTATCCCAATTTTGCGAATTGCCCCCGAGCATATCTGGAGCCAAAGATAAAATATGTAAAATAGTTTGACTAATCCGCATAGGCCGCATCCTTATTACAAAAACAAATGAAAGTCAGAGCTGTAACATCAATATAATTATATATAACGGGTCTTTCATTAAGCGTGTCCTATCTTTAAATTTAAATAAAACAAAGTGTGTGTGAGATATTATCAAAATTATTTCTTTATTTGAAGGATGTAGTGATGCCATTATGTGTGGAATATGACATCATTCAAATGTCCGCCACGGCTTCACTGGGTGGAGCGCATGCGAGATATCCAATTTTCCATGACTTTAGCGCATAAATCAGGCTGAATTTGACCTATGGCATAGGTTATGTTGGCTTTGAGGGCCGCTGTGGTTTGTGGTTTATTCGCATAGACCTGCGACTTAAGAAAACCCCTTTAAAAACGCAAAATTTGCCAAGTTGTGGTCTGTGAAAGGCCGAGTTCTTGTGAGCGACGCGAAATCGACTGCCTCGGATTCTCCTGCACACTCTCACGGACAGCGGCAATGTTTTCGGCAGACCTTGCGTTTCGTTGACGTACGGGTGTTGATCGATCATTTACCGAACCAGTGGACTCAAATTTATCCACCACACGACGAATAATCCTCTCAGTAGGACGATTATGGCGACATAAAATGGGCGAAGCTCAGTGTGCGTTGCCCGAACAGAACATCATTTTGATAAAACAATTTTATCATTTGCACGTGTTGTTGAATGCTATAGCTATCCATGATGATTTGGCAAAACAGAATTAATAAATGACAACCAATTAGACAGATGTAGCTTCAACAAGATGGCCGCTACCAACTTTCAAAGTTCGGACGGTCAAAGATTGGAAGACCCTTTATAAACTTTGGCGTTAGCCTTACCTCTCTAGTTTGATGGAGGATGAGCGCACAAACAGAAAAGGAAGCCTTGATTAGTTTTTGGGTCGTATCTTTGTTTCGTCTCATCAAACCATTAACTGTCAAGTCCTTATTCATTATTGTTATATAATGAGGTTGATTCCATATGATTAAAACTAAACTATAATTGGTCTTAGACCTGTGAGATCCATTATTTGGTGTTCGGAATAAGTTGCACTAATTTAATTTTAGTCGCCAAGATTAAAATAAGCTTTCTTGTTTATTTAACCAGAGATATTCTAGAGAATAGTCGATGAGCGTTGAATCTTGCTTGGTAAATAATTAGTAGATGAGATTTGCGGCCAGCATTCTCAAAACATGATTAAATATTTTTTTTATATGTATGTTTTAAGTTGTAGTGGAACTAACAAAATCAAACTTTATCAAAAAAATTAAGATAAGCGGTTGAGTTGCTTGGATAGATAGTGGTTAGTGGCATTTACTACAAAAAACGTGAGTGTTTCCGTGCTTTGAGGGGAAGTAGAGTCATCGGTCCTGGTTGTCATTTTAGAATGGCATGTAATTTCAATATGGTGGTAGAGCATTTTGCTTTGAGGCAGAATGCCTGCGTAGCTAACTACTATCTTCAAGTGGAAAATCTGTCACTAAGCACCTGTGTGTTTCTGCAGCTGTCTTTGAGAGACAGTATCCATTCTATGTTAGTTTTTTTTTATTGTGATAGTGACGAAACAAGCACGAGGGCCACCTTTTGTTAAGCGGTATAACAGGTGTATTACGTCACAAGTCAACAAAAAGACAAAGACGAACTGCACTGCACCTGTCACCCTGAGACACACAGTTAATCAGTCTCATGTGCCTGTAATTTTACTGGTTCTCAAGGACTGCTGCCGGAACGCACTGTTAGTGCTTGATGACAGATTTTCTACTTGAGGGTGGTAGCTAGCCAGGCGGGCATTTGCAAAATGCCCTACCACCATGGCAAAATGCCCTACCACCATGTATTTACCACACAACTATTGTAGAATCTGTGTTCCGGCAGCTGTCCTTGAGAGTCAGTACTTCTAGGTAAACAATGATGGCTCAGTGGCATTGGCTATGGACTATCGCACAGCAGGTCCATGGTTCCAATCCCGCCGCGGGCTTGAGATTCACCCACCATGCGGTGGCATTTGGGGCATTTTGCGAATACCCGCCTGCCTAGTGACCACCCTCAAGTAGAAAATCTGTCGACAGGCACCTAACGATGTGTTCCGGCAGCAGTCCTTGAGAGCCAGTGAAATTACAGTCACATTAGACTTAATAAATATGTCTTTAGATGACGGGCGTAGTTGAATTCGTGACTTGTGATGAAATGCATCTGTTAGAGGCAGAGGTTAGTCCGCTTAACATCAGGTGGGCCTCGTGCTTGTTCCGTCACAAAAACATAAAAAAAAGATCGATTATTCTCTAGGGTCGTATGCAATTTGAGTTATTTAAGATAATTTTGCCCACATTTTGCGTCTATGTCATAATACGTCACATTTAATATGAACCATAGACACAAAATGTGTTAAAAATTATCGAAAATAACGAATTTAGTAACTAACTAATGGTATACGCCCTAGAATATCTGTGGTATAAAGTATATAAGAGGTACGTATGGTATAAGGTCTTTGATCTAGTATAAGATGTTAATCTTAGGCCTTGGCGATTAACATAAATTATAATAGTTCAAATTATGCCAAAAAGGTACCAAATTATACATCTAACAGGACTAAGACCAATTAAAGTTAGGTTTTAAACAAGTTCGTGCTTTTCGTGATACGGAATGGACCACATTCTCTACTCTTGGATTTTATTGTATATACTCTTTATAGTCTTTATATTATCTGTATTCTGTATTTATTTCACTTCTCTTTTCTAGTATTTTGTATGTGTGAAGGCGATGTGTAATTTTCTTTTCTCACAATAAAAAAAATGATTACTGGATAAAACGAGAAACTGTAACTTTAGTACCTGACTGGATATATTTTAATAAGTGGGTCTTAATCAGCACTAACCATTTGTGTTTCCTGTTTGTTTAGGTACAATAAATATCAGCAACATGGTTCAGGTAAGCACTACTCACTTCTACCGTTCTACCATTTGGTTGAGAATTATTAGTGTTGTTAGTTTCCAAGCCTTAATGTTACGTCTCATGTATTGGCACAGTTTTATTAGGCAGACATAGATTTGGTGGTCCAAACTAACCTTAACATTTGCGGCCTAACTTTTCTCAAGGCATGGATAATGTTCTAAGCTTTTTTGATTGTTTAGTAATTAAACAACTTTAAACGGTTTAAATCGCGTATATTTATCATTATTTTTGTCCCGACGTTTCAAACACTTTGCAGTGATCGTGGTCACGGGATGACTAATTGGTTTTATTTGTTTTTTGATTGTTTTTTAGGTATTGAACTAATTTTTAAACGGATAACTATAGTACATGAAATGTTTTAGGAGTTACTATTATTGTTATTCATAAATAACAGTGAGATTTGCTTATTTCAGGCTAGCGATGAAATGGAACAACCTGACATTCCGCAAGCTGTTAAACTATTCAAGGAAATGAATTCAAATGTGCAGCAAGTCTCACAGTTAGTAGACAACATGTTAGTACGTGTCAAAAGTGGTGAAATCTCAACTGATAAGGGTCTCAGTTTCCTTGAAATGAAATATCAAATGCTCCTCAGCTATTTGATAAATCTGACATATATTGTTTTACGTAAATGTTCTGGCGAACGGATAGAATCCGATCCATCTATAGATAGATTAATTGAGATAAGAACAGTATTGGAAAAGATACGTCCAATTGATTCCAAATTGAAATATCAGATAGATAAGTTGGTGAAAACTGCAGTTGTTGGTGTTAGCTCTGAAGATGATCCTCAGACATATCATGCTAACCCTGAAAACTTAGTTAGTAAGATAGATGATTCAGAAGAAGAATCTAGTGATGCCTCAGAAGAAGGAACACGTAAAGTTAGTAAGTCTAATATATATGTGCCTCCTAAATTGGCTGCTGTGCATTTTGATGAAACAACATCTAGAATTGACAGTGAACAAAAAAGCAAAGAGAAATCCAGGAAACAATTCTTAAACTCCAGTGTAATCAGAGAGCTTCGAGAAGAATATTCGGAGGCTCCTTTAGAAGTCACTACAGGGAACCATGTAAAACATTCTATATCTAAATATGAACAAGAGAAGACTGAGTATGAAGAAAATTATCTGACCCGTTTGCCTGTCACAAAGGCTGAGAAGAATCGCAGGAAAAAACTCACAACTGTTGGTATATTAGCTGATGAAATAACAGGCAGTAGTAGTAAACAGCGCACATCAAACAAACGCAAACTGAAGTCTAAGAAAGGCAAAGGTTTCAAAAAGAGGCGCACTCATTAATTATAATATTTTTGCATAAAATTACTGTAAACAATCTGAGAATAAAACACTGGCAACTTGTGTACCTCATCATTCTATAATTTAGCAAAATAAAAATTTGTTGTGTTTATCAGCTATTCTACAAACAGTTAAGGAATTTAATAGACTAATTTTTCTTTTCCATTGACTGCTCTTACAATAAATACAGAGTATTATTGATGTAACTATTTCTTTACCATGGGTAATATAAACTGGTTATTTGAATGAGATGTTGAAATATTGGTTAATAATTCTTATTGTGTACTCAGAGTTTACTCCAGTTAAACTTGAATTACACAATTTATTTATATTTTTTATGGGATAGTAGAGCAAACGAGCAGATAGCTCCTCTGGTAGCGCATCTGAGGTCTCGAGGATGCCTTCCTGGCCTTTGAGGAGGGAATATGCTGTTAATTTCTTGTTAGTAAATGAGGAATTCAATACAATACAAAGTGTAAGTCAATGGTGTATTAACATTATTCATTTTTAAGTCCTGTTGCAAGGTCTAAATATATATTATTAATGTTTTTTTGATTGTTTTACATACAACTTGAAGGAATTCCTCTAATTATCTAAACATCAAAATCTGTCGTCATGCTCTGTTTTTATATGAATTGATTTTTAAGTGTCTAGATCATAATTAATAGACCTAGTTAGTTTATAAATGAAAATCGGTAAGCCTTTTAGTTATTATTGTTTTAGTTTGGTTTTGATTAAGTTTCTGTTTAGTTAAAATAATCCATTGTTTTATTTCATTTTGTTATTATGTTTTGGATTTGTACTTTCTGGTATGTACGAGATGTGATTAATAAAAAGCATTTCTAATTAATTGTCATTCTCTTTTGTATTAATAGAATTTGGGGGAAAGTCTTGAAGGCATGTGGCAGGGTTGAATGACTGGTTACGGAAGTGCCTCATCTGTCGAATGTGCCCGATGGGAGTATGTGTGTCAAGGCACTGGTAGTCACCGCGTGGAGGCGCCGTGCCGTGGTTGTGGGTCAGGTCCGAGCGGATCACGCGGTTCATTAGCCAAATAGGTGACGCCATAGTCAACTGAAACAAGTCAAAGGCGATTTTTAGTGTCAGATGAGAAAGTGGTCAAAGAAAGCCTCAAATTAAAAACATTTCATTTAATTATACTGGCGAGCAGAACAGGGCCTTAGTTTTGCAAGGTAAAAATACCAACATTAGCTAATCTTAATTTTTGTGACTGAACATGCACAAGCCCCACGTGATGTTAAGTGGTAACCTTTGTTTATAACAAGCATTTCATCGCAAACTGCACTGCGCCCATCACCCTCGTTTTGTCCCTTTGACACCACCGGCTTGCACTACTGGTAGTGTAAAGGGTATTTTTAATACCCGTTACACTACCTGAAAATAGTGTTGTCACTAATTGCATCAATTAATAGTTGCTTAGTACTAACCTATAATTTGTAAATGATAATTAGGTACGTTAGGAACAAAAAACATTTACACTACCAGTAGTGCAAGCCGGCGCACAGTGGGCTGGGATTACAATTTACAAGGTTGGGTCTTAAGAACTAAAATGTATCTAGACATGAATTTAAAAAGTGCTACTCATTGGCGTACTTACTCATTGACTTTTTTTAATTGGACTCGTACTTTCGGAGATATAGACATATCAAATTTGTATGAAGAGTCATGAAATTTTAGTTTAGCAATTTATTCCAATTAATTTGAAATTGAAAATAATGTACACTAAACGGCCTGAAGTACTTCAATACTTACTTAGTACTTTAAATAAAAAAAAATTGTTCGACATTTTCCACCACCATACGTAATATAGGTAGGTATGACGTAATTTGTTTTGACACTTATTTCCGGGAATCAAGAGATAGGAATGCGCGACCGCAACATCAAGTTATGACACGTGTCGTTACCTGATTGGTGCAACTATAATAGGGCACAAAATGTACTATTGCATTCAAACGCACGTGCTTCAGTGTTCTATTACCCACCATAATAGACGCACTACCCTCACATATTTATTACATACACAAATAAGTGAAGTGAGTGTGAGTTATTTTGTGTTTGTGAAAATGTTTGAAGATTTGGTGACCAACCTTGACCTTTTTATTATTTTAAAAAACAGTGGCAGTATTAAAAATAATGACAGTTTGTGTGGTGAGATAAGGTCTAAATTTTTAGTCGAATTAAGTGATCAACATGAAAAGACCTTAAATTATTTTGTGCCAAATTTTGTTATAATTTAAATAGAAGATGGGAAAACGCTCATCGTAAAGAAACTATATTCAGAACTAAAAAGAGCGAATGGTTATAAGAAACCATAATGTGGCCAGACTTTATTAAGTGTTTAATAACCAGTAATGAAGATCAATCAGCACCGAGTAGATCAACTCAGTATGTATCACTAGCAAAAGTTTCTGTCGGTGTCTCCACCGAGCAAAGCCCTAGAAAACCGTTTTGTTAATTAGCGCCTAAACAGAAAAAATGACGAGCAGAAAACTTTCATTTATCTTCGGACGAAATAAAATATGCATATTTTGAGCAGTTGCAAGCGGATGGGAATGATGAGATTGCTAAAATACTATAACATTTACTTAAGAATTCCCAAGATGTAAAAAAGTGCATATCTGTTAAAGAAACAAAATCTGTATTTTCTCCGGATGAGGCTTTAGGATTATTTTTATCACTTAAGCTGACCAAGTGGAAATACAATACTTTAAGAAAAAGTGTTAACGAGAATGACGGTAATATATTTCCATCTTATTATCAAGTGCAACATGCGAAACAGGAATGCTATCCACCAAAAGATGCTATTACAGTGACGGACACCTCAGCCAAAATAAAGTTACAAGCTCTATTGGATACAACGACAAGAAGAATAATCACGTAACACGTCATAGATAGTGGTTGTAAAGAATTTACACTAATCAGTAAGTGGGGATTTGACGGTGCTTCAAATCAAGCCAATTACAAACAAAAAGTGCAAACAAACGATGAACAAGAAAGTGAACTGGACGATTCAAGCATATTTATGGGAAGTTTAGTGCCCATAAAATTAATGTGCGGCGAACAAGTTATCTGGAAAAACGATTCACCAAATTCATCATACTATCTTTTTCGAATTTGTGAAAGAAAATAAAATAACAGTTTTGCGTGAAACAAGTGCTATTGAGGAAGAAATTGTTAATTTAGTAAAAACAGAAGTTGGAGAAATAAAGATTTCACACTCTTTATTAATGACAATGATAGACGGAAAAGCAACATCAATTTTATGTGATACTTCATCTCAGAGATGCGACATTTGTAAAGCCACTCCAACTGAGAAGAATAATTTGCCCTTAATTGCATCAAAACCGAGTGATCTAGATCTCTGTAAATACGTATTGTCATCATTGCATATCTGGATACGAATGATGGAATGTATTCCGCATATAGCTTACAGATTAACGATAAAGACATGGACAGTAAAGGGAGACAACAAATGCATTATGGAAAGCAGGAAGAAATATATACAAGATGCTTTTAAAAATAGAATGGGACTTCTGATAGATGTTGTCAAACAAGGGCACGGCTCCACGAATGGCGGAAATACTGCTAGTAGATTTTTTACAAACCCAAACGTGACTGCTGAGATAACTGGTGTTAGTGAAGACTTAATTAGGCTGTTTGCAACCATTTTAGAGGCAATTTGATCAGGTTACCACATTGACACAGTCAAATTTCACGAATATGCTCAAGGGACCATGCGACTGTATTTGGAATTATATGGCTGGTATTATATGCCTTCAAGTGTTCATAAAGTTATGCATGGTGCAGCTATTATTGAAAGTTTTGGTCTAATACCAATTGGACAGCTATCTGAAGAAGCTGCTGAAGCTAGAAATATAGACTTTCGTAGGTACCGCCAACACCATTCCAGGAAATGCAGTAGAAAAACTACAAATTAAGACATTTTAAATAATTTGTTGACCAGCTCTGATCCACTCATCTCAGCGAAACGCCATAAACTTCGCAGAAAACATAAAACTTTGTCAGAAGAAGCACAAAGTTTATTAATAATTGAACAAACGGAAACATTTGATGATGACGAATACGAAAATTTTGCATTCGTTAAAATGGATACTCTTGATAGTGATTAAATTAAAAAAGTGCAGGGACCAGTACCTACCTGATTGCAACATCAGTGTGATTTTTACTTATTTTATTAGTCCTTAGTGGATTAGGCCTAACGGGGATACCACTACTTAAAAAAACGCGCCAGGTTCTTAACCTCTACGGTGGTGTGGAATAGAGAACAAAATTTGAAATTGCGACCAAATCGCAGAAAATCGCAACCCGAGAATAGGTGCTAAAATAGGACAAAAATACGTACTATACATACGTAAAGGCAATTCATTGAGAAAATTTGAGAATTAATAGATTTTCAAGGTTTTTTGTTTTGCTTCATACAAAAATTACTTTGCTTAACTTCGAAAATAGTCAAGTTATCTAAACGACCCTCATAGAAATAATTACTTATAATCAATAGATAAATACAACGCACTATTTAAAATTTCAGAAAAAGAAACATTTTTTTTAAACGCTAAGTCCTCTACCGGCCCGTTTTAGCGCACTGTGCGGCGGTGTCAAGGGGACGAAACGATCACCCTGAGATAGTTATTAAGTCTCATAGGCCTGTAATCTACTGGCATTCAAAGACTACTGCCGTGCCGCAACACACTATTGGTGCTTAGTGACAGATTTTCTACTTGATTGAGTGTGGTAAGGTAGCCAGGCGAGCTTTCACAAAATGCCCTTCCACCATGCAGTGAAGCTCAAGCCGGTGCGGTGGTGAGGATCGAAATGGACCGACGGCACGGCTGTCCATAGAGCTTTTATTGTTGGACTATCACTGCTTCTTCCGTTACCGTTACCGTTTCGCTTTTAAAAACTTGCTCTATCTATCAGGTAGCTACCCTGATTATTTAATTAGAAATTTCATTTTATTATTCATAAGGCTTCAATCAAAAAATTTGAATCTTAAGCACCTCTGATTCAATTTCAGTGAAAAAGATATCTAATATAAAATATCACATAGATTTTTATTTATTATTGAAATTGGCTAAGTAGCAAAACCAAAGATGATAAGAATAAAATTAGGTACCGGTTTTAACACGGTTGGATGAGGGTTTCTGTAATCATCCTGCTGACTAGTCACATAATCCATGACGCCGTAGTCGGGAGCAAGCTGTACTAAGTCCGCGTTTTTCATTAACAAATTTCTTCCAGGAGTGCTGCAGAGTAAGATAGTTATATGTAGTAAGTAGGTTAATAATTTGAAGTATGATATTTTTGAGATCTTTATGCAACATCATCTCGAAGCAATGATAGCCGAGCGACTGCGGTGCCGCAGGTCCATGGTTCGAATCCCACCGCTGGTTTGAGCTTCACCGCATGGTGGAAGGGCATTTTACGAATGCTCGCCTCGCTAGCTCTATACTACCCTAAAGTAGAAAATCTGTCGCCAAGCACCTAACAGTGTGTTCCGGCAGCAGTCCTTGAGAGCCAGTAAAATTACAGGCACATGAGACTCAACAACTGTATGTGTCAGGGTGACGGGCGCAGTGCAGTTCGTCACTGGTGATGAAATGCATCTGTTATAGGCAGTGGTTACCACTAAACATCAAGTGGGTCTCGTGCTTGTTCCGTCACAATATAATTAAAAAAAATGTTTTATTTAAATATAAAGTGACAAGATGAGGTGGTCAAGTCGCACGTCCGATGGTAAGCGTTACGCCTGTTTAAAAATTACAGTCTCACCGTCAGTGTTTCGTTTGACATTCCACGACGCTTGTCACTTCGAGACTGTTCTTGTCTCGTTTGCCCAGCAATTTCACTTGCTGCAATGCCCTTCACGCCTAAACTTAAGAGTGTTTGCACACTATTACTGCGGTGGTACCTACGAAGGTGGAATCTTGCTGATGAGACCTACAACGTGGTATATATATACTTTACGCCACCAGCACCTTAATTTCTTCTACCTAGATAGATAACACTTTATTGTACACCAAATGTAAGAAAAACGTGGGCTTAATTAGCTCAAATGTAATGTTTGTACAATGGGCGGTCTTCCAGGCAACCTTTGGATGAAGAGGAGTTAACATACTTTTATTAAGGTTGGTGCGATTAAATAATATAATTAATTAAAAATCTTCCTACTCACAAACTCATAAAATATTATATAAATAAGTATAGTACTCATTATAAAATAAATACTCACCCTTCATATATAGAGTATATTAATAAATTTATACACACATTATAATATATACTTACAAATATATAATAATACCTAGGTACAGCTTAATGAATACTCGCAAGATAAATTAATGCTTAAATTTTTTATTGCATGTAGCCTGGCTTTTGACCACAATCTCAGTGATGATGGATCAAAGACGATAATCAGACTTAAGCTAGAACAGAAATTGGCTCTTAAGTACCACTGACGGAACACACCATTTGGCTCCATGCCCGCCTGGATATCTACCACCTACAAGTAGAAAATCTATAGCCAAGCACCTAACGGTGTGTTCCTCGAGAGCCAGTATATCAAGGCTAGCCTGAAGAGTACCTCCGACCGCATCACCACTTACCATCAGTTTGCTAGCCTTTCAGCTATAAAATAAGTCATCAGATAGCTACTCAGGCCGGACATTACCAGTTATTTTTCACCACCATGCATGCTAACTTAACTGCCGTCCTGACAAAAACCGGGATTCCCTGTAAATATGTGCTTAACTTAACTTAGGTAACATCCTATTAGTCCGATCATCGAACTAAATTATCGGACTACTGAGACTAGGCCAGATTTTTGGTATAGACTAAGCCAGCTCTGATATGAGCGCTTGGATAGGATACTGTTTAAGGTTAGGTAAATAAGACGACAATAGCAGTAGTAATCTTGTACTCTCTTTCTTTCAGACTTTCCCCGTTGCTCACTGCAGCTTACTATTAAGCTTTGGTTATCCCCGGAGGTCCTTGAACCGCTGTGAATAATCTTCATCGGCCGGAAGACGTCTATACTGTTGAGCAGATGCTTTCCCAGTAAATGGCTCTTAAGCACTCGTACCCATCGCCTCCAACAATGTCGTCCGTCCACCTAGACATCAATACCTTCTGGTATAATGAAGTAACCATTCGAGAATTTTCCTTCCCCATCGGTTATCGGTTCGCCGAGAAATGTGGCATGTCCATTGCCACTTCAACTTGCAGTTTCTTAAACTACCTATAACACAAATGTTACGAAGGACCGAGTGGTACTGGCAGTTCTCCCCACGTGCTGTTAGAATTGAGCAGTTGCGGAGGGCTCATATGAACGAAAACAGTTAAAACTCTGCTATCACATATGTTTTAATGATTAGTTAGTATTTAAGTAGTTAATAATTGGACTTTATTAAACTTGGACTTTAGAAAATGTAGACCGGGACCGGATTGATGCTTTCGAAATGTGGTGTTGGAGGAGAATGCTCAGGAAACCTTGGACAGCCTTCCGCACAAATGAATCCATCCTGCGTGAATTAAAGATCTAGATGAGGCTATCCAGCGTCTGTTTGCAAAGAGTCCTGAAGTATTTTGGCCACATTGCTAGGAAGAGTAACGACAACCTAGAAAAACTAATTGCCACTGGGAAGATGGAGGGGAAACGCCCAAGATGTGCTAGTCCCATGCGATGGTCAGACCAAATCCTCACTACCCTTGACAACAGTGTTCATGACGCCATTCACATCTCCAAAGACAGGAACAGGTGGCGACAAATTGTCAAAAAAAAGGTGATTTCCACGGGGTATCACGACCTTCAGCTTTGAGGATAACGATGCAAGGAGGAGTTCATTATTATGATTATTTAAAAGTTGAGGCAATCGATAGAGTGTCCGAGCGCATGTCTTATGTTTTGATTGATGCTTACCTAGTATAAAGCAATTAATAGAAGTACACCAAGATGTATGCTTATCAACAATTTACACACTGTTTGCTGGTACTCTCAGAACGGCTTTTTCGTTTCTTCCGCTATCACTCCTTCTTTATCTAAACGAATAGTAGTTACATAGGAAGTCAGAAATGTTCCAGCCTTAAAGACCAGGTCTGCAGTGCTGCAGCTCGGACACGTATAAATTCTTCACTTATAGCGTACTGTGTTCATTGAGTGAACAGATGTTTCTTCTCGTTTTACCGATATAATATTTCCCGTCATCAGCTTTTTTTCTGGTACTGTAATGGACGTTTGCGGTAACATACAAACGAATAAAAAATTAAGAAATCTATGTTCGTTTTTTATGATTACGTACTAGAAATTGGGGCTCTATTTGTAAGGCTCTGGTGTCCTTCCGTCCGTCCATCCGATCTTTAAAGTGCTGTATCGTTAAAACTGTAAAAGGTGGCTGGTGGAAATTTATAAGTACAGATTATGTGCAAGGGGTCCATATAATAGAAACCTATTTTGTTAACTTTTTTTTTCGTCACACTTTCAAGCTTCAAACTTTATGTGATTATAGTACTGAGTATGAAGTATGTACTCACATAGTAGGTACCTATGAAAATCGGCTTGGTCGGTTTTGTTAAATCCTAACCATTTTCATAAAAAGAGCAAGTAGTGAATGTCTAAGACAGTTTACCTGTATTTACCAAAGTCTCGTAATTTCAGCAGGAATTTCAAGAAAGTTGTTTTTAATTTGACTAAATTCTGCTGCTAACATTTTTTTGGCGATGCATTAAATAGATCGAAAGTATTTCGCCATAATACTTACCATAATTATATTAATTGGAAACTCGTACTTGGCAAAATCTTAACGGGTAGTATTTGACGGTATACATCAAACAAATTCTCCTTACCTATACCATAGAACATATAATAATACTACGTCCTATACTATACCCGATAGTATCGGTAAGGAGGTTCAAAGATCAAACATTTTGACTTTTTTTATGTTATTGTGACCGAACAAGCTCGAGGCCCACCTGATGTTAAGCGGACTAACCTCTGCCTATAACAGATGCATATCGTCACAAGTCACGAATTGCACAAGCCCGCGGCGGGATTTGAACCATGGACCTCCACATCAAATTTTAAATCAAAATGCACGCAAGTGAAACTGAATTGAATATCAAAATTACAGAATGCGTAGGCTTAGTAATAGGGTCCGATTTCTCTTTCGGAAACCCAAATATTAGCAAATGGCTAGAGTAAGTATGTTATATGGTTTCAGATTTTCCCAGAAAATCACATTCTAAGTATATTAGGTTGAATGTTTTGGGTCATTTTCGTCATCATCTGCATCGTAATCATTTTGAAGTCGAGCGGCAATTGTCTATGGACTGGCGTGCCGCAAGACTATGGTTCGATCCACGGTGAAGTGGACATTTTGCGAATGCTCGCCTGGCTAGCTTCCACCCTCTAGTATAAAAACCTGTCGCAAGCACGTAATAGTGTTCCTAGCAGTCCTTGAGAGTCAGTAAGTAATTATTACAGGCACAAGAGACTTAAAAACTGTATATGTCTCGGTATGATGGACGCAATGCAGTCAGTCACCTCTGTGTCTTCTGATGAAATGCATCTGTTAGAGGCAGAGGTTACCGCTCGATATCAGCTGGGAACGGTGCGTGTTCCGTCACAACCCCATAAAAAATTTGCCACCAATGCCAACGTCACTGGTGGAAATTGCTACCATTTCGGATTCTATGTCGGCTCTACTGCGAGGCTGAATAAGTTGAACCGTTTGGTCTTTTTCATCAATACAGTCGGACATCGGAAGGGCAATGTTCTACTCACAGATTTACATAGTTAGTACTCACTCGGTGCACGGGTACGACGTGAAGTTGACAAGTGGCTTGAATGAGTAAACAGGGTCAGTTTTAGTGAACACTTGTGCAAGCATATGGCGAGTCTCCGTTATTCGAACTCCTTGATCCTCAGTCCCCCATCTTAGGTAAGTACTAACTTGATTGCTCAGCTCGTCACGATACACGTAATTGTCCTTCTTCTCTGCGTGAATTGAATAATCCCAATTCTCTACTTTCGTCTTAGGTCCGTAACGGTTTTTAGAAAACAATATCTGTTGGGGCTTCTTCGCCATAGGACTTTTGAATCGAGATTTTGCTGCTTCCGTCATTTTAATAAATTAAACTCTAATAATATGTAATGTGGTAAAAATACCTAATATTTCCTATTGCAAATTAAAGTATGGAAAAGTAGAATAATTTAATAAAAATTAGCAGAAAATCTATACATAGACGTATAATAGTAATACTAAAGTCATAAAGTAACTTTGTATATACTGAAATAGAGACCAAACTTGACATCCCTAGGTGTTAATAGATTTTTTTGATGACGTCACTGTTAGTAATTTCCGTAAATAACAGATGGCACTAAAAATAAGAATAAAAAAACAGTGCTGCCATCTGTTTTTCATAAATGCTCATCCCAGTTACGTATGGTTGATACTTTGTACCATTATTTATTTAAATATAGATATATCTATAAGTTTTTTATAGATATACTATATATTTAATGTCTAATATTAACCTGTTATCCTATAAATTGCATTCAAGGAACGCGTGAAGATCATTAAGTCTTTTAAATATGGACCAAATCACCAATGCCACGGGTCGAAACATATAGCATCAAAAGTAAAAGCAATATTAAGATCCAGCCAAAAACCTACAATGAACTTGATAACTAAATACAAAAGTCTATAAGTTTACGTATGTTTTATTATCCAAATTTATCTACTTGCAACTATACTTAACAAAAAAATATCTTTCCACCTCATTGTAAAAATATCGTATATGGCACCATAACAACGTCCCTATATGATCACAGCCAGCATAAAAATAATGCACCATTCACAGCTAACTTTAAACTAAATAAATTTAAATTCCTGGCACAGAAAGTAAACAAATCGGCAAGATGCAAAATCAAATAAGAATTGGCTATAGGAATTAGGGATGCTCGCCATCGATTCAAATCGATAATAATATAATTACATCAATAATGCACGAGACTAAAATTTCGTGAATTAATTATTTCGATTTGAATTGAATTATTCTTATTTCTTAATAGAAGCTTAAAGTAAAACAAGCCGGGCAACCAAAAATTTGCTGATAAGCCTTTCCTTTTTTGGAATCCAAGGCAGAATAACATTTAAATTTAGTTTGTGGGGACATTGGTGGGCTCGTCTGGGCTTATCACCTCGAAGTTGTACCTCTCAATACATAAATTAAACATATTAAACCAGTTACAGTTAGTAAACTCGATTTCCCATCGGTGAGTATTTTGATTTCTATCCGTTGTAAGTTTTACCTTTAATTAATAATATTAGTCTATCATGTATCGTGATATTTTTTCTTTACTTTAATTATTATATTCGTATTTCTACGAGTATATTAGTCACACCTCTATTGTTTCTTTATTTGAAATCACGTCAGATTTGTGCTCTTTGCCATAAAGTAAATTTTGTATATTTTTGTGCAGCGGATTTTAATAAATATCTTCGTTTAGTAGCAGTACGATGTATATGTACACCCCACACGCTAGGATACGTGAATTATTTGTTGGGTCTCTTCTTCTGTATCAACGGATAAAAAGTTTAATTCTGTAAACTCCGCAGAGTCACGATTGCGCGAAGCGACGAGCACGGGCCTCAGCGCGTAACTCGTAGTCATGAACCATCTTGAGATAGAATTCACTCCATTTCATTTCAAAAAAGAACTCAAGAGTTTTGGGAGCATTGACATACGTGTCTGGTTACATAGCTCATAAAGCTAAAAATTTTTTTTTTTAAGATTGCACTAAATGTGAAAATTTAACTTTGGGACATTCTGATTATATACGGAGGAGAGTATGCACAAGGATGGCTATGCACACCCAGCGATAAAATAACAAATGTTGTATCAAATATACAAGACATCGTTTATCATATAAAAATGATTTATATCAAAATCATGTGAAAATGTTCTTAAAAACCCTTTGTTTAATATTAAGTGAATTTAATGATATTGGGTGCCATGAACATAATAGGAAATTACAAATATTTCTTTTAGACTTCTGTAAACGATTTTTTTTGCATAATTATTGCAAAGACGTATATAAAATATTAAATGGCAAGCGACCATTAGAAGAAAATGATGATAATGTTAAAACGAGAGCAATGAAAATATTTTAAAGATCACATAAAAAGAAAAATTTAAATTGCGCATGTTACCTCATATAACTTAAACGATTCTGCTACTGATTTGTTCAAATTTAGCATTCGATCACTAACTAAGTGATTCCAACTCTAATTATCACATGGGAAATGTCTGACACCTGTTCTTTTTTTTTATTAAGGTATTGGCCTATGTCTTGTTTAAGTTAATGCAATTGCCATATGTATTAACTAATTTCTCCGTATTGTATAACAACGCCATCTGTTATTTAACGAAATCCCTAAATTTGAGTGCTATGCTACAAAATATAAAATACGTTAGAGCAATGACTTTGTGTGTATGTCAGATATCTGTTTTATTTGTTTGCATGACATGCTGTCATTATTTCACATAATTATATATGAGATTGTATGGTCTGACTAAAGTTATGGTATATACAAAGTTACTTTATGATGGTTATTTTAATTTGACATACTTTGTAGGTATATGCCAAAGAGAATTCTAGGTGATTCCGATTCTAAGCAGGGATTCATGGATATATACCATAAAGTAACTTGGTCATTTTTGTAGGTATTACTTTCTCTTGGGAGAATTAATTTACGAAACAATGTTCCTTTAAGTTCACGAAGTTCAAATGTAAGTATGTAATTAAAACTCAAAATCGTTTTAATGCAAAAATAAGTGCTTTATCCATGATGTTATTCAGTGCAAAAAGGCAACCATAATTTTAGCTTTAATTATTACCAGAATTTATGCATGAAAAAATTGGAGCCTTAAATGAAAATTAATATGACTTTCTCTCGTCTACTTTTTAATAAGAATTAGCAGAAAATCTATTTATACACGTATAATAATAATAAAGTTATTTTAATTTGACATACTTTGTATATGCCAAAGATAATTCTAGAGAGGTTTCTAAGAGATTTTGATACAAAGCTAAGAGTTATCCCGATTATACCGGGATGCTGGTAGGTACAATTAACAGAATTCAAAGAGGCCAGTCCATTTGAAAGCTACGACGACACTGACTGACACAAAGACCCCTATTTTTGTATGGGGGTCTAATTCTGAGTAATAAATAATAAAAAAGTAAGTAAATAAAATGTTTTTTTAAGTCAAATGTTAAAAAAAATAGGATTACCTACGTTTGTCGTACATCCGCAAGCGGCTATAGAGATGCGGAAAAATGAAAAATAATCATTATGCTAATATTATTATTTATATTTGAAGAGTTGGCTTTATATTAGAAAAAAACTGGTTTCATTTGTAGTCTCTAGCTTTAATTTCCTCTTCCTTCTTCGCTCTTGAAATATCGACTTTCGTATTTTACGCTTCACATTCATATTTTAGAAATATGATTTTATTGGTTTATAGTTCGACCGATATAATAATGATATACATATTAATGAGGGATATTCATGTAACATACTTGTAAGTACTGTATTTTTATGATTAAAAGCGCAGTAACGGTTTTTAGTATTTTTCATTTTGCACCGCACTCCGTCCTGGCTCCCGGCTATCTTCAGTAGAACATCATACCGTTCTAACCAGCAGTGTTCACGACTGCAAACCCTCATGTACGAATTCCAAGTCGTAAATTCTGCCGCGATACGCGGTGTGAAATCATCAATCGCTACCCTTTAGAGGTAACCTAACCCCAAGTCTGAGGTCACAAATTAATAAAGGTCACTTACGAAGAAGTCCCAACGTTTTCTTCTATTATTATTGTTAGCTGTCAAAGTTACGTCGTATAGTACCACCAACTTAACTGTGCAGTTTTCGAGGGCGCTACTGGTCATGGAAATCAACTACAAACTGTCACAATTTGAAGGTATGTTGTAGTTTTTTTTTCTGCCGCCTGAACAGATAAGTTGGTGGGTCTGTACTCCGACCGGACCTGTTAAAGACAATCGCGGTGACGCCCGCACGACCCTGGTTTGGAATCAAACACCTCATATCCTTAAAAGGTTCTACTCCCAGCTTATTTCCAGTGAAGATAAATAAGTGAAAACAAAGACATGGCGCAGAATACGCAGGATAAGTTGCGTGTGCAAGGCCACACCGCCAACATAACCTATAACGGCGGTAAATGCGGGGTGCAAATAGAAAAATAATAGGTGTCGCGAACTATGTGACGGGTTGAAGATCCGCCAGCTGCCTCTTGTCCGGAGATTTCGTAGGCAGACCACAGATAATAGAGCAAATATAATATCGTTAACGGTATCGCTTGAACAGTTTGATCTGGAGAGTGTATCTGCTACGACGTTTGCTTTTCCCGGAGTGTACTCGAACTTGATGTTGAAGGAGTTTTAAAGCCCACCTTACCAATCTACCTGTTGGTGATTTTAAAGAAAGCAGCCAACGCAGGGGTTTGTGGTCAGTTCCTATGATTACTGGCTGACCATTGAGATATGAATGAAAATGTTACACTGCCCATACTACGGCATGCGCCTCCCGTTTTCTGTTGTCGAGTAATTTCTCCTGGCACCTTTTACGTTTTATGACATAGGTACTGGCATATTCTACAACAAGATTTAGATAGGTTTGAGGCTTATTGCAAATTGAACAAATTAGATATCAATGTTTCAAAATGTCATGCAATCACTTTTACTCGTAAAAATGAACCCATAAAATGTAAGTACAAACTTAAATCACATGAGCTTGAATTTGTCAATGAGATACGAGATTTAGGCGTGATACTCGACTCCAAATTGACTTTTGAGGCGCATATTAATAATATAGCCAATAAGGCCAACAAGTCTATGGGATTTGTTCTCAGGTCAAGTTCTCAATTTAAGAGTATAAAAATAACTAAGACTCTGTTTTGTTCATATGTCCGCAGTATACTTGAGTATTGTTCCCATGTTTGGAACCCTCAATACGATGTTTACATCAACAGGCTTGAATCGATACAACGTAGGTTTATGAGATACTTGCAATTCAAGTGCAAAACTTTAGACGTAGATTATGAATCGAGATGTAGAAGACATCACATGTTACCCCTTTATGAAAGGCGCAGAATTGCTGACATAGTTATGGTACTAAAAATAGCGCAATTTCTAATTGACTCTTCATATTCTTTATCTCAAATAAGTCTAAAGGTACCAACTAGATCCGTGCGACACATAAATTATCTACACGTTCCTCAAAGTGGCACTAATAATAGGCAAAATTCATTTTTCATAAGATCTGCAAACAGTGTCAATAGACTGGACAACTATCCCGAATTCGATCTATTTAACTCGCCTCCAAATGTGGTAAGAAATAAAATTTCTAATAGTTGGTTTGGCGTTAATCCCTAACTGTCTTGTAATTATTTCACAACAAAAGCTACCAATTTGTATTTCTGATAACTTTTTTATTTTATATTTAAATACTGTATTGTAACGCAAGCAAGTTTAAATAGTTTCTATATGCGAAAACGTTATTAAATGGTGTATAGATATCTTATATTGAATGTAAAAACTGCTATGTAAACACTGTATGTTTTCCGATTAAAATAAAATAAAAAAAATAAAATAAAATATTGGATATGGTGTTCTATTATAGCGAAAAATATAATCAGAACAGTATAATAGATTTCCCATTATTGGCTTTGACAGCTGTATTTTAACTTGATAATAGTGCAACTATTATTAATTTTTCGCGAAATTATGGCGACTCCGCAGACGCCATATGATAAGAAGTCGAAATTATTCAGTTTTCCCATTATTGGCTTTGACAGCTGTATTTTAACTTGATAATAGTGCAACTATTATCAAGTTAAAATTGCATGGTGGTAGGGCATTTTGCGAATGCCCGCCTGGCTAGCTACCACCCTCAAGTAGAAAATCTGCCGCCAAGCACCTAACGGTGTGTTCCGGCAGCTGTCCTTGAGAGCCAGTACTTCTTGGTTAGCCTGAACAACATCTTCGACCACATCATCACTTACCATCAGGTGAGATAGTGGTCAAAGGCTAACCTAACAGGCATAAAAAAAAACTATTATTTATTTTTCGTGTAATCGCAGACGCCATATGATAAGAAGTCGAAATTATTAAGTTTTCGCCAGAAAAAGTTTACGATTTATTAAAAGTCATTACGGCTAGTTTTTAAATTCACACCGGTTATGTTTCGTATTATTTTCTTATTTTCTACAAATAACTAAACGTTATTGCTACTTATGGGGTTGCGACAGTTCGGTGAGCCAAACTAACTATTTTTTGTCGTCTAATTCTTCCGTCGTATAGTAAGTATCACATACCATAGGTTGTGGACTTTATCTAGTTCGATAAGTCAACAAGAGACAGTTCCACAACACATCAAGGTCTAAGAATTCTCACCATTCAGATTCTAATAAGGAGTGGAAGAATAATATAAAAAATACCAATAAATACGATACAAAAAATATTTATTTATGAATCCTGCTCGACCCAGCGACACTAGCATTATGCGTTCCCCGTCGAACATCATCAATGCTTAAAGAGAACCTCTCCCTCCAGCGCAATTCTTCTTCTTTGACGTGAATACTCTCTTCTGTGCATGCGAGGAACGCCTCGAAAAACTCGTAAAATGTTATTTCCATATCCAAATTCATTATTTTCCCGTTGCAATATATACTTGGAAATATTTGAGAGAATATCTTGATAATGGCTTTGGTCGATAAATTTCCGAAATTGAACAATTTCAGTCTGTTTTTCTCGTCTACATCACTGTCATATTGATCTTCATCCAGGAATGGTATAGGTTCGTCTAGGGAACAATTAGAGCTATTATATTTTCCTAACTACTGTAGCTGATATATTGTTTTGTATATACAGATAATTTTCTTGTATAAATCATAAGATAACGTTATTTTGCTAAATTCTATATTAAAAAAATAATACATAGGTATATAAAAAATATTTTATGTAAAAAGAATATAGGGGTATCTAGTTTCTTGAAAATTTCTTAATTTCTAAGCCTACGCGACGGCAGAATGTTGTAAATGTATCATAACAATGTCAAATTTTAATATTAGGTCCTTACATATGAAATTGGCGTTTTGTATGGGAGGAACAAAAAGTCGAATATTTTTTAATATAATATATTTAATTAATCAAAGTATGAACCATTATTTTCTATGCACTTTTGCCATCTCATAGGTAGTTCATTGATCCCTTTACTAAAAAAACCAGTCGGACGGGAATCAATAAAATCTTTGAAGGCGATTTGGACTGCCCCATCGGAGTTGAATTTTTTCCCTTGCAAGAAGTTATCCAAATTTCGAAAAAAATGGCAATCTGTTGGAGCAAGGTCCGGGGAGTACGGAGGATGTCTTAGACTTTCCAATTGAAGCTCTTCTAATTTAGTAGCCGTCTGTAGCGCAGTGTGTGGTCTAGCGTTGTCGTGAAGCAGCAGTGGCGTGGAGCGATTGACCAGCCTAGGTTGTTTAGCCGCTAGCTTTTCCATCATGGTTTGCAATTCCTGACAATAGACATCAGCCGTAATAGTCTGGCCAGATTTGAAAAAACTGTAATGAACAATACCGGCACTAGTCCACCAAACGCTTACAAGTAACTTTTTTGGGGTTAATTTTCGCTTGGGGCAGGATTTGGCTGGCTGGCCAGGATCTAACCATTGCGCTGAGCGCTTCCGATTATCGTAAAGAACCCATTTTTCATCACAGGTAATGATTCGGTTTAAAATACCTTCATTATTGTGCCGGTTTAGTAATGTAACGCAGCAGTCGACGCGCGTTTGCCGGTTTGTTTCAGTCAATTCGTGAGGTACCCACCTTTCAAGCTTTTTAATCTTCCCAATTTGCTTCAAGTGAATTAAAACAGTTTTATCACTAACATTGCAGCCTGCAGCTAACTCGGACGTGGTTTGCGATGGATCCGCTTCCACAATAGCCTTCAACTCTTCATTATCAACTTGAGTCTCAGGCCTTCCACGGGGCTTGTTCTGCAGGTCGAAATTTCCAGAACGAAAACGTTGGAACCAAAAACGAACTGTGTTTTCTTTTGCAACACGACCGCCATACACATCATTCACCCTTCGAGTTGTTTCCGCAGCACTAGTGCCACGGCGGAACTCGTACTCGTAAATAATGCGATATTTAAGGTTTTCCATTTTGTAAAATGAGTGACGCAAACAGAAAAAAACAGAAGAAAAAAAACAAATGAATGACGATCATCGAAGCACAAATACATGAGTCTATAGCTGTACAAATTTGAATTTGGAATTCCTTACCAAAGAGGAGAAATTCGTGATTAAAGTGGCCAGTACGAAAAACGCCAATTTCATATGTAAGGACCTAATATTTAAAAAATCTTAGTCTTGTTTTGCCATTTCATATTATGTTATTCGTTGGTATCCTTAAATACGAGAATAAAGTTAGTGAAGTACGAGTCCGTATGTTAATATTCTTTATAAAGAACTGAATGGCTATTCACGAGAGTCAAAATTGTTATTTTCAGGGTTCCGCACCCAAACGGCAAAACGGAGCCTTATCGATGAGACTCCGATGTCTAGACGTCCGTCCGTATGTCACGGGTCTCTAGCTTGCAAACGGAATGAGTTACAACCCTGAAACTTTGATATTTGGTACTAAAATAATTTTATCAAAAGAGATTATCGGTCTAGAAATTTTATGAAATTATTTTTAGGCGGGCTATAATTTCAATACATGAGAAAAATACCTACTTTAATACACCATAGCATGTGGGGTTAGCTCATTGAGTAAAGTAATAAAACAGTTTTTGAATGTAAATATTAATAAATAGTAAATTTAGTTTAACAACGTTGTAAATTTGGGTTATTCCTGTTGTCCACCAGTTCTTGCCGCCATAGGAACAAACAAGTTTTTACCCACTGAAATTTAGTGGAGGCGAATTAGACCAATTTGGGTTGGTTTAAATAACACAAACCATATTCTATTTTTAAACAACAATTTTTGAAACGCTGATTGTGTTGTTTTGAATTTGTGACCAAAACCCACAAACATATTTTCTTCTATGGGCTTTTGCAATGTTGTACCTTAAAAGAGCGAGGCCTGATTGGCACTTGGCCACAAACTATAAGTACCTTGTATTTATTCGTAATAAAACGATTACCCGTTATGAAAGTCAGGTCATCAGCGTAGATATAGGCGTTTCGACCGATGGGTGTAGAATTATCCGGGGCTTCGCATAGGGCGGGCTGAGGGCAATCCTGGAGATGAGGAGGTTGTCGAACGGCGCGGAGGAACACACGCACGGTGTGTGGCTCTCCAAGATCACGATACAGCTCATACGCTCCTTTCAATGGTACGAAATAACCATACCCATTAGCTAAATGACCTGTGCCAAAAATACCTCGTTATCCTCAAACTTTTTTCTTAAATATTTTCCTTAATAAACTTAGGGTTTAATAAAAGGTTTGAGGCAACGATGGCCAAGCGGTAATAGCTATGGACTGCCGTGACGCAGGTCTATAATTCGATCCCACCGCCGGCTTGAGCTTCATCTCATGGTGGAAGGGTATTTTACGAATGCCCCCTGGCTAACTTACAACCTTTAAGTGGAAAATCAGACGCCAGGCACCTAATAGTGTGTTCCAGCAGCAGTCCTTGAGAGCCAGTAAAATGACAGGAACATGAGACTGTATGTCTCAGTGTGACGGGCGCAGTGCAAATTTTCACTGGTGACGAAATGCATCTGTTATAGGCAGATATTAGTCCATTTAACATCAGGTGGGCTTTGCGCTTGTTTAGTCACAATTTTCCATACAAACGTAAGTTTCGTAATATGTATTTGAAATACCATGTATTCAAACTCTATGAAATTTTGCATGGACATGTTCTTGAGCCTAGTATCAATACTGCTGGTCTGCCATTTTTTCGCTTTATTATTTATTTTATAAAATTTTAATATAGTAATTAAAAAAAATATGTTATGTTATAATTTGTAGTGATTCTCGCTTAGCAATACGAAACGACTTTTTCCAAATAATTAATTAACGTACATAACTTTACGGAAAGTTGGCAAACCAGAAGCTTATTAGGCTCAAGAACATGTATACAAAACTTCACCGGGTTTAAACACTAGGTATTTGAAATATAACGAAACTAAGATTGTATGGAAAGGGTAACGAAGACACTTCCCTTAATAAGGTGCTTATGTTACACATTTACCTTTGCGTCGACCTGCACCAGGCAAAGCATCCGTTTCCATAAAATGTCTAAAGGCGCTCGCTAATATTGTATCGGGTTTAACGCCAGGCAAGTTTCTTTTGGCGTATAGTTTCATTGATACAAAAATCAAACTGTGCAGAAATTGCCAAAAAAATATTTTTTCGAAAGGATTGTGAGAATTTTTCAGGAGCCATTCGGGGTTCTGATGAAACATTCTATCAATTTCAACTAGACTAAGTCCCTTTTCGTGTACGTCGCAATCGTAATAGAATTGCCACAAAAACAAGCGTATCATTACTGGTGTAAAGTTAATTTCTTCCTTGTTGCAGATTGTTGAGTATTGATAGTATATGTTTTTCAACTCAGTCTCATAACATCTCAGTGATTTACGCAAAGATTTGTCCTCGAATAGTATTATGTCATCTAAATCCCGAGTACCACGTGATTTTTTTTGTACCTTTTCTCTCCGGTACGTTGTATAAGGGTCTGTTTTATAAACTTTATTATTATCTATATAGTCGTTGACCATATTAGTTCTTATTTCAATCTGTCTATCAATGTTTTTGAGCGCTTGCGCAATATGATAATACAGACCTACATTAAAATCGCATATATCAAATTTAAAGGGCTCCTTCTGGTTATTCCGTTTATTATCTTGACCAGGGTTAGTGTTTTGTTCTGACGATGACATTGGGCCCAGAGTGTCGTCTACAAATAGTTTTTTATCCCGAAGTATCAGTCCATCATTAGTAATAAGCGTCCCAGCACCATGTTTTTTGTTATTTTTAAATTCTCCTTTATAATGTGCTCCTAGGCCAAGCCCGAAGTTGAGGATACCATATCCATTCCTTTCACCTTTTTGCCAGAGACCACGATAGGAAGCAAGAGATGGTAGTGAGAGTGTATTATTATAAAATGCATCCCAAATGTAGACGCCGGAGCCGGACATAACTCCATTTTTCCATTCTCCGCTGTAAAACTGTTTAAGAGGATATTTAATTTAAATATACATTATCTAATGAATAGTTTTGTAATTCATCAAAATGTATGCCCATTATGTCTTTAAGACAAATTATTGTAAAAACATTCTCACTTCTATAAATACCTACGCATGTAACAAAAAGATTGCCACTGAAAGACGGAAACACGATCCACTGTCATCGACCGGTTGCAACCTTCCTACCATTGGAACAGGAAGGATGGATTGAGATCATAATTTGTTGGTAACGAAATTGAACCTACGCGCCTGTTACGCGCTGAGGCCCGTGCTCGTCGCTTCGCGCAATCGTGACTCCCAGACGAAGGACTTCAAAACAGTCCGAAACTGGTCGGAATCTTTCCGGTAAATATAACGCGGGTCCTAGCCGGTTCCTAATAAGTTAATATGGATAAAACTCGCGATAGTTTCCAAAGTGAAGAAATTAAACCTAATAAACATAAAATTTTACTCAAAGAAGGGATAGGTCGGATACCATAGGAAATCTTTTATCCTGATATTTCCAATGCAACAACACTATCTAGAGTATGCAAGTTCATAGCTGACGAATTCATGGGCAGTAAATAACCTTTCTATGCAAAGAGCTTACGTCATGGTTTGGCCATATCATCAAGCCTTTTCCTTCTCGAACGTAGTTGTCCCATTCTCCTCTGTAGCCACTTTGAGCGCTATATTCTCGTGAACCAAACCCATGCCGAACATTCTAAACAAAAATAGGTAGGTATATCATTTTTGATTTCGAGGCGAAACTATAGTATAGTAGTAAGTGTAGTAACTATATTAGGAAACAAGGTGGGTTTTTTTTGTACTCGATTTTCAATAAATTGAGGTTGGCTACCTTTTTCTGGTATATGAAAAAAAAACGCGGTAATATATTTTGTTTGTTAAATTTTCTTTATTGCTGAACTGATAATTTAACAGCGCGCTTTTAATTATTCTAAATAAATTTCCTCAAAATTAATATTGTCATCTGTAAAATTTTATAATGATACCATAGATGCCACCAGAGAGCTCAAAAAGTCACTTCCTGAGAAAATAAAGAACTGACTTCCTTAGAAGTCTCGGGACAAATACAAAAAATCTTATAATGATTTTATTTTCCTCGTAGGTGTAGTATAAAGCAGCAATCACTCTGGAGAAAGTTGTATTTCTGTTCTTGAGTTTACATAGTACCTACTACGTGAGAGTACGTTGTAGGTACCGTAAAACGGGGTGACATTGATTAATTTTAAACTTCAAATGGATATCACGCTTGCAATTTCAACTATAAAAATGTGAAAAATATACTGTATTGAAGACTCATTACGTAAATTAATTATTACTACAAAAAAATATTTATTTTTAATACTTTTAATAAAAATAAATAAAAACCTGCTTATCAAAGTTTTATTGATAATGGGGCTAATTTGATATGACGCTTTTTTTTTCATTTCATCGTAAAGTCACCCCGAAACATAACAATAATCAAAAAGAAAAAATAATTTAGTAATTAAGGTTCAGATTTTATTGCGTTTTGAATATTTTTGGGGATACTTTGAGTCAAGGTGTGAATTTGATAGCGGGTATTACAACGTAAACAATTGAGATGAGAATAGTAAGCTTTAATCAGTCTAAATAACCACATATCAGATTAATCATTTTGCCACTTAAAACTATTACAAGAGTCTCATAATAATTAAAATAAGTATAAACCTGAAATTAATACGCCTACGCAATCAGAAAACAACTAATAAGTAATAAGTAACTCAACATTATTTCTAGATCAATATTTTTTATCACTTAAAACTACTCGTATTATAACAGTCTCATAATGATATAAATCTGTTTTATGAAATAAAAACCTCAAAAATCACCATGTTGAATATAGAAAAAATAATCTACATTTCTTTGATCATCACGTCTTTGGGGAATGAGTAGCCAAATTTAATATTGAAGTGAAGCAGCATTAATGGATAATACGTTGTTTGTGATTTTCTCTATTGCTTCTTCCATTACCGCCTCTGTGTAATTTTATAATTGCGGGCTGTATTTTTGTAGGTGCGAACCATGAGGCAGCTAGAACAAAACAAGCAATAGGGGTTAAATTGACAACATATACTTTACACAATATAAGGTTAGACCCAACCGTCATTGGGGTGAAATTGATAGCTATCAAAGTCACCTCGTATACCTTATCAATGTAGCCCCGTTAAACTAAAGTGTTCATGAGAAATAAAATGGCGGCCGTAAAAAAAAAATGCTGACAAGCTCTTAATCTTAAAGAAACCTATAATTAAAATAGTGAAAAATTACAAACCAAACAAAAATACTTACGGTTGTACCACTGAAGTTATTCAAACAATTTTTTTAATGCTATTTTACACAAAATTTTAAGAATTTTTTTACTGGGTTCTTACAATAGTTACTAGTCAACGCTTCGGCAAAATATGGCAGACATGTCAGTCTGGCCAACAGAACCAACAAAATTTTAGTTGCATTCAGTATCACGCATTATATACGAAAAAACTTACCAAGTTTAGCTATCATCAAAGTTACCCCAGTTCGCAAGTAACCCCGTTTTACGGTACTATGTAAACAAAAAATGAACAGAAAATGATCGTTTTCTCCCCTCGATGTAAAATGTAAGTACTATTTTATACGGATGCCATAAAAAAACAAAGAGAACAATCTCTACAAATTGGTAATAAGACATTATTTGTATTGGTTGTCATGAACTTTATTTACCACTTACATGTATCCATTCTCCATCGTAAGAATTGGAAGATGAAGAGTATTGTATAAGACCCTTGCCATGCTTAGTTCCACAATACCAACCCCCTACGTAAGACTTCTGATTTCGAGAGTCCACGTAGAGGCCGCGGCCGTGGCGAATGTTGCCGGCGAACTCGCCTTCGAACCAAGTGTCATCTTTCCATTGAATCATGCCTTTCCCAGTGATTTCGTTATCTTTGAATTGACCCTGCGGATTGATGTATTTGCCTTTGTTTTTTATGTATTCTAATATACAACAAATTATTATTTTTAATTATTTATTCAGACACAGAATGATTAAGTAGTTAGGTAGGTACAAGAGCACCCTGAACGTGAAATAATAATTTTGCCAGAAAAAAAAGCCGCGACAATCATTTTGCATGATGGTTGCGAATGGTCGAATTTGTGAGACTGTAGAGTAATGCTATGGAACTTTTGTATTCCGAAACTATTTTAAAAGGTGTATACGTTGTAATTCATTAAATACGTGTGAATGAAGTAGTAATGGCAAATGGGGGGCAATTTCCCGTGTAGCATAATGTGAAAGACTCGAACGTCTACTAAGCAAAACGGCCAAGCAAGCAATTCACCTAAGTAATCGTATCATAATGTCAAAATCATAATAAAATATTACGACATAACTGCTTAGTCAAAATCTTATCGATCAGTCAGTGATACAGGACAAACAGGACAAAGCTTTTTACATCAACATTAAGTTATCTTTCGATATTTAATGAAAACTTACGATACTAATATTCTACTTAGCCTTCTAGCTATATAGACATATAATAATACGATTCAGACATTCTGCTACTGACGATAGTCCAGGCTAACTAACAGCTAAATGGACATACTACGTAGCTGAATTGTATATTTATATTACTATTAGCAGAAGCTTATTAGCTACTTAGTTGTTTTAAAAGTAGAAGTTGTTCCGATACGGATAGGTAATATAATAATAACATTACGTATAAAAGAGGGTAAATTATATGTATAAGTACTTTATCGATCGCTAGCTCTATCACTTTCGAACTAACACTGATTTGAGCAGCAGTGCCAAGAGTGCTGACAGTTTCTAGCCATAGGATTTTCCATGACGATGTCGATAATTGCTAATTCCAAGCATGCATTTCAGATTGAAATAATGTTTTCTTTTCTACATTAATTTTTATTTTCGTCTTGTCATGAGCCAAAATGTCAAAGGATGACTTCCAAGTCATTTGTTGTTATAAATGTGCTTTAGTTAAAGGGGTCTCGGATTAGACAGGGGCTGGCTTACCGCGGGTTAACTGTTCTTTGAAACTTAATTTTACCATAAGTGGGTAAATCTATAAGTAGGTACCTACTCTTACGCAGAGGTGGTCCTCACAAGAAGTGTACCCCAAACGTATAAACGCTTAAAATTGGTAACGTCTGATGATGATCATCGAAGCTAATAGAGTTAACTAGTAGAGTTGTAACTGTTTCACTGTCATCACATCAACTGAAACATCCACCGTTGAACAAATGTCCCCCTATTGTGGATGCGGGGACGTTCTATAATCCCAACGCTTGGAAGGATCGCAGTTAATGGTGTCGCCTCTTAGGTCACATATGTGGGAAGCCCGGCAGGTACATCACGGCTCCCCATTTACTGTACTGATCAGTTATTTCGCAGTTCAAATCGAAACTGGATCGGATGAACAATATAGTGAAAGTAGTGTACTTTACTAAGAATTTAAGTGATGAAAACATCACCATAAAATCTTAGGAAAGCGCCTACACTAAAGTACAAAACGGATACAGAATTAAGTTCTGCTCGAGGAAAAAATCCTAAACTCCAATCGAAATTATTACTTATTTTATTTTATTCCTGGGCAACAGTTTGAATATGACGCAATTACAACCGGTTTGATTTTATTCACCCTTTCTCAAATCGTCTCACATATTACGTAAGTTTATAGTTACGAACCAGGTACACGGTCCCGTCGGCCCATTGAAACCGACCCTCTCCATGCATGCATTTCATTGAAATATTCCCCTCGTACACGTTGCCGTTTTTAAAATGGATTATTGCTCGTTCGTCTGGTGACGACCACCAGCTTATTTGGAGAGGGTCAATCTGAAATATATGACACGTTTGTACTTACCTGTACCACATAATAAAACAGAACACATAAAAGAAGAGGAAAGCATTTCTGTTGTGTTCTGTTCCTACCTGTACGGACTCTAAAATCTCCGACTTCGATCGACTCCTTTTTGTTCTTGATTGTTTTCCTATGAAACAATATTTTATATTGGTAGATATGTACTGAATTAATTAAAAGTAATTTCATATCAATATGTTTCGTGATAGGAAATCTAATCTATTAGTATAGAATAAGGTATTCTTATATTTCGTAAATCCAGTTATTGTGATATAAGATATAATACACCTACTTAGGTATGATAACTACGGTAGTAACCTGGAGTATTAATGTCCTTTTTTTTCTTCTTGGAGAAAGTAAGTTCACTAGGCGTTTTTCCGTTATCCCAGTTCGCAGTGCTTTCTTCTACTTTTGTTGGAACTATAGGATCCCATGATTTTACAATGCAGTCCAACATTGACTCAAACATCATAGTAATTAGTTCATTTCTAACCGAACCCTTGGTTCTGACCACAATCGAAGTGGTAGATTCGTTGACGAGCCTGGCTGTGGTTGCGGTAGAGTTGTTGCGCTGGATGTATAACGCTTCTTTATCATTCGAGTCTCGTCTCAATGTCAACAGGGAACTCTCTCGTCTAGTCAACGTTCGTTGGGAATCAACGTAAAACATAGCAATAATAGAAATAAACGTCAGAGATTTAATTTACGTAATAGATTTCTGAATATGCGTTATATACAAAGTTACTTTATGATATGCGTGTTTGTTTACAAAAATCAGCTGAGACCATTGAACAACAAAACGTCAAGAATTGACAATGCTACTGTCAACTGATTGATGTTGTCATGTGTCGTAAATAGGTCTATTATTCTTAGGGAACACATGCAGCATTTTCCTGCGGCTACGAATAAAGAATCCTGCAGCCTACGCACTACAAGCACATGAATAAATGGCCTAAAAGGCCTGGGGGAGGGTTTTTTTAACAGTGGATGACTTCTAGCTGATGATGATGACGTACTACATGTATAAATGGCACCTACAGATACTTGAACAATTCGCGTGCATATTAAACATAGAGCTTCGGCTGTACATCCGTCCGACTAAACTATCTTTTTTTTTTTTTATGTTATTGTGACAGAACAAGCCCGAGCCCCACCTGATGTTAAGTGGACTAACCTCTGCCTATAACAGACGCATTTCGTCGACGACGAATTGCACTGCGCCTATCACACTGAGACGTACAGTTGTTAGGTCACATGTGCCGGTAATTTTACTGGCTCTCAAGGACTGCTGCCAGAACACACTGTTAGGTGCTTGGCGACAGATTTTCTGCTTGAGGGTGGTCGCTAGTGAGGCGGGCATTCGCAAAATGCCCTTCCATCATGCGGGGAAGCTCAAGCTCTGGGCGGGATTCGAACCATGAACTTGCTGCGCGGCAGTCCATAGCCAATGCCACTGAGCAATCACTGCTTCAAAATCTATTACGGGTCCAAAGATGGCGGTATATTTTATACTTTAGATTTTCCCAAAATATGTATTATATTATATTGGTCGAAGGTTGTTATGACAAATTGCCTATAAAATATTATTATATTGGTCGAAGGTTGCTATGACAAATTGCCTATCAAATTTTAATAGCAAAAAGTTCGAGGGTCCCCATCCCATACAAGCAACGTATTTTTATACGTTTGGCATCGTATTAACAGTAATACATAAAAGTGTCAATGATATAGTTATAAATCAATATATGGTATGTGATACAAATAAGGCCTAGACTCTAGCTAGATCATAATAAGGCCTCTAGCAAAAATATTGGACTGACCAAGGTGTCAAACCTTTGGATATTATAGAAGCTACGAATAAATATGAATTTATTCGTAGTATAGAAGTCATTATACTTAGAAAAATGGAAATTTACAGCTAAGACTGTATCTTTCTTATTTCTTTATTAAACATGGTAAAACGTGATGTTTTTCGAGGCATATGTGCATCGCATGATAAAGCCCGTGCTTTCGAAAAATCTATTTTGTTGTGAAAGTAATTCATGCAGATATGATATAAGTATCACTGTCACTACATAAGTACATAGTATAAAACAAAATCACTTCCCGCCGTCTTTCTCTATGTATGCTTAGATCTTTAAAACTACGCAACGAATTTTGATGCGATTTTGTGATGTCTATAGGAGTATTCGCCACTATCTGTTTTTTTTTGCGATGGAAGTGCACAATCTAATATAGTTTTTAAATCGTAATTCCAAAGAAACGCCCAAAGTACTTTGCTTCAAAATTTATTCTGCGAACCGTGAAGGAACTATCTGAGTTACTTAACTACTGTCTTCTGGAAAATACAACCCTGGAGTTATCAAATCCAAAGTAAAAAGCTCCTTTTTGTGCCATGCTTTACTAAGAGTGCTTCACCGCAGACCACAGCGTTGCTTAGTGAGATAAACAGTGCTCAAATGTGAAAAAATTGTCTGCAGGTACGGGAATCGCGAACGAAGTCGCAGGTACAGCTAGTAAACAATAATATTGCCAAAGTACAAAAAAAAAAGAAACAAGGAAAAAAGTTCAAATTTCAAATTGACTTATATCCCTAAGGATTGATTGTTGATGATAAGAAGTGATTATGTATCTCCCCCGGACTAGAAAATTGAATTTCCGTTACGCATTTCAAGTTTAATACCGATCAAGTGTGATGAAAAATAATTTAAAGTGATGGGGTATAAAATAAGAACAATTATCTTTATTAATCTTTTATTATAATAAAATATACCTACTTATGATTATGTAAGAAATATTTTACACTTGGTAGTTATGTATTTTTACAAGAAATTTTATTTTTTTCTTTAGTTTGCCTCTACCGATCTGATCTTGATGTTGGCCGCTATTCCAGAATTGAGAAGAATGTCCCAACGCCTTTTGAAACAAAGAGGGTTGATCTGAAGGACAAAAAGAATAAATAAACTTTAAAAAAATTATATGTAGATAATTCCTACCTATATAAAGTATCCACAACAAGACCTCGCATTCTACATAAGAACCAAAAAAATGTAGGGCACCTCCCCCGCTTAGATCCGAATAAAACAATCCGCGTCCAGTCGCAAGAAAAAATAACATTAAAAAATATTATGAGCACTGTAAAAAATTGTATCAGAATAAATGTTTATATTTTTAATAATAACAAATACTTTTAAAATATTTTAAGAAAACATCAAATTAATATTTTAATAAAACACTTAAAAATATAAAAATATATCTAGTGACAATTCCGCTTAATTTTCCTGCTAAGCCGACGTGACGTCACAAACGCAACGGAAGAATTTTCGGTCTTGACTCTTCGAGCGCACGATCGAGAAGAGATCTCTCTATCTCGATCGTGCGCTCGAAGAGTCAAGACCTCCTGAGGATGCTTCGTGTAGAAGCGAAACGCGTCGAAAATTCTTCCGGTTTGGCTGCGTGGCGTTTGTGACGTCACGTCGGCTTAGCAGGAAAATTAAGCGGAATTGTCACTAGATATATTTTTATATTTTTAAGTGTTTTATTAAAATATTAATTTGATGTTTTCTTAAAATATTTTAAAAGTATTTGTTATTATTAAAAATGGATTTCCGCAAAGTAACGCCTGAATCTATTCATTAGTTTATATTTTTGTAAATTTGACAATGTAAGGAGTTGAGATGAGGGGGGCAAAGTTTTGTGCGAAAATAGACCTGAACTTATAGGCTCACACCATGTTAGGTCTGTTTTATATCTTAAAATACCTAATAGTCTTGTTTTGTCACGAGATATATTTTATTAGCGTGTTACTAAAATCTATTTTTTCTTAAAATACATTTTATTTTACCGATCGAATAGTAATGTACGTAATTTGCTGCTTGGCAGTTGAATTAATAATTAGTTTGGCGGTACCCATCTAAACAACACCTAACCAGGAATTCTACCGTAGTCTAATATATATTAGTAGGTATGACAATTTGACTACTTGTCGAAGTCGTGAAAGATGAAAAAAAGTCGCATCGGAGTCAAGGTTAATTTTCCAGAATAATCCCTTCATTTATTTCATTGCAGGTAGGTTAACTTTTCTCCATGTTTTCACACGGCATCATATTTTTCATACAAAGAACGGTATGTACACCTGTTTTAATATTGTTATGTTTACAATAACGCCTGCTTGGCGAATTACATTACAAATTACCGAGAGAAAAATTATAGTCATGTGCGGGATTCGAACACGCGTCCATCCACCCCTTTAGCCGGGGTATGCTCTAACCAATTCAGCTATCATGACACAAGGACTCATAAGTGTCATAACTCTAATTTTAGCTCTCGTTCTTCATAGGTTCAGATATACACCTGTATTGAGTATCTGTATAATATATATTGGTATGTATAATGTATACAGGTAGTAAGCAAATATTGTAGTTTGAGTATATATATATATATAAAGTACTTATTAGGTGCACTGCATAAAATGTTAACCCTGTCTGTTAGTTTTCCACGCTTTCCAAGCATCGCCCCATATAGATGCATCTTGGTCCAGATCGTCTGATGGGGCATTCAGCGGCTGCATTACTATTTCTTCCTGGATATCTTCCGAAGAACTCCTGTCTCCCCAACAGGAACACAGGATGCACAACGCAGATAATAACAGGACCTGAGATGTAATAGGTAAATATTAGTATACAAAGCTAGGGTTCCGTACGCAAAGGAAAAACGGAGCTCTTTTAATTAGACTCCTATAACTGATATGTCACGGGTCTCTGGCTCATAAACGTAATGAGTTACAAACCTGACATTTTGATATAAGGTATATGTAAAACGTAGACCCAAAGACGACTGTTGGACTAGAAATTCAATTCAATTATTTTAAAGTGGGGCTCGAATACATAAGAAAGTATAGCTGAAACTAGTTGTTTGTTATGCAAGGCTGCAATGGTGTTATTTGGCGTGAGTACTTTTTGATTGAAACGAAAGGTAGCGAAGAATTCTAGGATGAACACTCGCTATGCTAGTGGTACAAAAAATAGAAACCTGAGCGTACTGACGGTTTCGAAGGTACGAGACGCAAAATAACTTTAATGCCGAGCGTAACACACAATTTTTCACATCACTTCAGCGAGGAAAATACTATGTGCAAGAAAAACAGCGTAAATAATATAGAAAATATGCGATTTATATAAAAAAAAATAAAGTTAAATTCCTTTAATTGGTAATATTTACAGTAAATTAATTTACCTGAAACTTTTATAGAGACTTGAATTTTCTAATTTCCACGCTGGCGGATAGAAAGCAATTTCCCACTCTGATTTCGAATGATAAACAACATCTTGTGAGGTAAAAAAACTTTTTCATTTCTCATACTCGGAAAATAGTGTTTATTTGATCTGAGTAGCGGGTGGAAGACGCTGCTTCCCACCTAATAGTGGGAAAAACTCATAGTAAATGCTTCCTTCTCTTGGGCCGGAATGACTTGTAACAACATGTTTATGTTTTTTCGTTCTAAGGTACTCTGCTGCAACTGTAACCATGGCAACCATGGTTGTAAACAAAATTAGACGTCTATATTTTTCGTTCTAAAATACTTTACTGTATTATAAAAACTAATTACGACTACATTTGTGTTTATGTAAAAGCTAAAAGAACTAGTTTATTACAGAATTAATGTGACTCTCTCAAGGTAGTGTATCTTATATGAACATTTTAGTCACTAAGTATGTTTATAAGGGCAAATTTAAAAACAACTTTAATAAAATACCTTTTAAGTGGTATGGCTTCCGCGGCAGACGCTTTGTGTGCCATGTATAAAATATAAAAAAGACTAGATATATAGGTACATATATAAATTGGCAGGATGGTAAGTAAAATTATTAAAAATCTAACAAAAAATTAACTTAATTTTACAAATTGTTCTTATCCCTCAATTAATTCTATATATGTTTCTTCTACTCATCTTATGGTTTTCAGTAAACATTTTAGATTTTTTTATAGAGTTTTTGAAGAACTAAATTTTTATACTGTTCTCATATTTTTATTGAAAATTAGAGTGTTTAACATGGATGTAAGTTATACTATTTTGACTATACTCGTAAGTGCATACATTTTAGTTTAAAAACGTTACTACTCATGTTCTTGTTATCAATAAATATTATAGAAAAACATTTGTTATATTACTCATATTCGTAGTGAAAAGTAGAGTGTTTAACAAGGGTGTTAGTCATAAATTCCTATTCGGACGATAGCCGTCCGTAAATAAATCAAACAAAATTTAACTTTAAATTTCACAAATATTTCTAATATAACAATTACTTAATTTTAAATTGTTGCCTATTCATGTTATTATCATTAATGAATAATTTAGAAAAACTACTATTTTTTACTTTCCTTATATTCGAAATGAAAAGTAGAGTGTTTAACACGGGTGAAAGTAATCAATTCCTACTCGGACTATAGCCTTAATACCTCGTATGGGAATTGATTCCTTGCGACACTTGTATAACAATCTACTATTGTCCATCGCAATGCGGCTGGCTGATTATGAAGGAATAATTCAAAATTTCACATTTATTAATTTAAATAATGTCTTTTTACAGTAAAATGTTCCATCTACAATATTCAAGGTACTTTCCCTCCATGCGGGACGCCCTGTATATTACATCTATACACAAATAAATACAACACTGAAAATGTTGCTGTGTCGATTGAATTTATAGACACAGGCGGTATCCATTAAGATATCTTCATCAAAAGTTCCTACCGCCTGCGATCTCCATAAAACTCAAAACTATTGAATAATATAAATACCTTGAAACTCATCTCAGCAAAATTTCTAGATGTGTATCTTAGAAGCGGACTCGGCGATAGCACTCGATCGATGAAGCCGCGGCTGTTCGTTGTACGCGTGAATGATTACTAGCACAATATTTAACGAATACACATAAGGTAACTAGTTATGTTATAATTGGGAACGGATAGTGTTTCAGTTTATTACTGATGTTAGGACATCGGTGGCTCACGGGCCACGGCACCTGAAGCAATTTCACTGACCTGAATCTAAGTTGTGTAATAAATAACATTTTTATTGTAGTATCCATTTTACACGTTAATACACGGAAAAAAATCCTGGTCTATAAAGTTAAAATCTAGCTTGATTAAAAAAATTATTATCATATCGTACAAAAAAGTATTCGAAAGAATAAATTGCCTATTGTTTGTATAATAAAGCTAACATTATTAAACACCATAATAAAGTAACCATTTTCAATAGTAACAAAATACTTTATTGAATTTTAAAACATTGTAATTCCGATCATTCCCTTCTTTTATTGAATAAAGAGACTTGATTAAAGGTTCTGTTTAAAATGACACTTAACTGTTTACATTAATTCGTTTTACCAATACGTACATGGAAAATGTAAGAATGTAAAGAAAAAGTATTAAATGTTAGCATTTGTCCTTAATTCAAATAATAAAAGAGTTATTAGATTCCATGAATGCCGTTATTTACAATAATTAACAGCATATTACATTTGGAAAAGGTCTTTGTAATAATAACAAAGCACTTGTATGGATGAATAAATATATGCGATTGGATCAATTAAGTAAAATTGTAACCGTCATTACTGTCAATTGTTATTTTCGGGTAGTGGGGATGAAACTTCCTTGTAGTGTTGCCAGTTTATCACACTTTACAGTATTTGAATTGTAATTAGAATGGTTTTTTACAATTTTAAATCAATAAGTATTTGTGTTCTTCTTTCTTTTAATATTAAATGTGAAATTTCTAAACATGGTTCCAAGTCACCCCGTGACCACGATCACTGCAAAGTGTTTGAAACGTCGGGACCAAAAATAATGATAAATATACGCGATTTAAACCGTTTAAAGTTTTTAAATTACTATGATAATAATGCATGGAGCATTATCATACGCTAAGCAAATATCAAAATATACTCGTACTATTTTTTTAGAGTCAGGGAATTAAATCTCAAATTTCAATTAAACGGACCGTAAGAAATGCTGTTTTCTTTTTCAAACTAATATGTATTTTAAAAGCACTTCTTTTGGTCTTGAGTTCTTCCGTTGACTCGATGATAATATCGTCCTCTATGGGGGTTAAAAATAATGATGCAGAACACAAAATTGGCATTAATCCACCATATTTGTGGCCAAGGAAGGTTAAGATGCAAGCTGCTCATAACCGAGAGACAGGTACGATACCCTTTTGCATGATGAACGAACATTACCATTTGGCTTGGGAAGTCAAAAATGTTTGAAAATTATTTTTGATGTTGGATCAATTTTGTTTTACATTTTATTTTACAACAAGCGATGAGGTTAAATTAAACAGGCATTCTATTACCATTGTTGGTACCAACCCAAGTTTAAATATTATGAGTATAGAATAAATGGCAAGACATATAGGAAAATTTTATCAACGTACTTCAACAAAAACGTAATTTTGTTGAATATAGTTCCTAGTTCCTTTTGTTGTATATAGTTCCTAGTATTTTGTGAATAAAGTCACTATCCGGTAAAAAAAAAGTTATTTAATCGATAAATTTCTGTGATACATTTTTAAATCGGTTTTTTTTAATAAACTACCAAAAACAGAACAAAGAATTACATTTATCTTTAAAAATTATTTTCCTTATTTTTTTGACTTTTTGGGTCCTAGCCTCCTTCGATATAGAGTTATTGGAAAAATGCTAACAATCTCTTAGGTTACTTAGTAGTACTTGGTAGTCTCTTTGAATTTTATTAGTCCTAACAAATTTTTTTAGAATATTTTTTTTGTTACTTATTTGTTTATGACGGAATAAGTATGAGTACAACCTGATGTTAAAAGTCTATATATTGTATTGTGTCTGTAATTTATTATTTTGTATTTTTGATTACTTTGCTCGATATGAATATTCAAAGGGAACGCGGCGCGGTCCAGTGTTGCCACGGCGGACGTTCTTAGCTCGGAGTAGGCGTTGTCACGGCACGGAATAAGCACATAAAAAAACATTCTACTAATAATATTTCTTAGGACTAACAGAAGTCAACTCTAAGAGGTTGTTAGCCATTTTCCAATAACCCTGTATACAAAGACACGTGTGACTTAAGTATTCCATTATTGCATGGGATGAACTTAGCGCCCATGGCGTGTAACAAGGGTGGAAACAAAAGCATTAAGTTCCATTGATGTCACGGAGTGGAAACACGACTTCTTGAACATTGTACTGGACCCACAGTGGAACTAAGCAGACGTACGGAACCGCAAAATTAACATATTTAGTTACATCTTTGATCTGTTTCTTAAACTCCTTAAGCGAATTTTCCAAAAATTTGTTTGTTTATATTTTCACTCCTCTCTATATACAAATAAAACATCTCTACGTGCATTAGTTTTAGATTATTTGGGATGTCCTTTTTATTCTGTGAGTGGATGTACCTATGTCAGTTACTCAGGATAGTCTTTTCTCTCCTACTCTAAACAAAAAAAACACCTCGTAATTATTCATATATTTAATTCAAACAAATTCATAAAACATCACCTATATTACAATTAACTAGAACATTAAACACTTCGTGCTATATTCAATATATTATGTACTTAAAATAGATTTTTCAGCAATCACAAAATAGCAACACTATTTTATATGTATTTCTCTGAATATTTTGAAAGTAAAAATTAAGGGGATCAACCTACTAAATGAGACACCTAAGTTCCCTAAATTGTAAATATTATGAACTGTAAGATTTAGTAAACAATGACAGCGCATGCGCCTCTAGCATGCTCTAGCGACAAAATGTATGAGTAAATTTTGTGAAAATATCCATTCAGCGCCTCATTCAGGCATTCACGTTTATTTATATAATATACAAGAATGGAATTTAAATACTTTCATTTAAGCAAGATTTTCTGAGAAAAATAAATAGTTAATGCTCATATGTAGCTACAGTTCACGCGCGAGTACATTCAAAACTGAACATCAGTGTAGGAAAAATAAATCAACTAATTTATTCACTAGAATGTTGTATAAAGCACAGCTGGTGGTAAATTAATAAATAGGTTCATTCATTCTGCCATAACAATGGGGTGTAAATATTATTATAATGGATTTTAATTTAAGTTTGTCTCCTTTTTAGAACTCGGAGGTGCGAACTTTCCGTAACCCTTTTTTTTCTTTGTATATGTATATAAGAACAGACAGCACGGAGCTCTGAGAGACTGCGGCGCGGGTAGGTCGTGGGGAGGAGAGAACTCTGAACACGATAGCTTCAATTGACTAAGGGGTAGGTCCGCTGTTTTTGATATTGACAAATATTTGTGATCTACTTAAGTACATAATGCTGTACAATTTATTTATTTACACTAAACAATAAAATTATTCTCATACACTATTTGTTGGCTACTGGCTATAGCTTGGATATGTTTTGACATACAAATTAAACTAAAAACATTTACTTATACATAAAAAAAATACACTTAATATGTTTTTAAGCTAATAATTTTCTATATTTCAGATATTTACGTCCAATGTTCATTAAATTCGCTTGTTTACCTGCAATTATATTGAAATCAACATTATTTTACATCTTAAGTATAACATTCAAGATAATCTTAGTTAAATAGGCCTCACTTTGTATCACGATCCTACTAACATCTATGAACAAACAATATTACATATCTTACGTGTCGCACGTGCTATATCACAGATTCAATATTTGGCTGTCATTGAGTAAGTACATTATCCTTTTATCATTGTATCTTATGCTGCTAATATCATAAAGTAGTTTAAACCTCATTACATTATATTCTAGCTGCGTACAAACTACAAGAAAATAAGAATTAACGTGCTCTGCCACATATTTAAATATTAATCACTGTACACATATATATATACGCCGTAATACGCGTGATACTTTTAGCATTAGCGGTTTAGTAATTTTATCTAATGCTAAAGATACGCGTCCATTGGCCCGCGCTGGACGCACCGCACGCACGGCACGCAACGGATTTTATTTCGCTTTGTATGATTTTACATAGCGCTGCGGGCGGTGCGGATCACTACTAGATTCGTCAGTGGACGAAACAAAGTACTAAAATCCGTTTCGTGCGGTTGTCCGACGCGGACCAATGGACGCGTACTTTAAAGGTATCATTCGGATCTTAGCGACCGCGGCTGCCGGGTCGCGACGCGGCCGCACTATAGGGATTTCTTTAAAGATATCCGAGGGTAAGCAACTGTGTCGCGAACGGGTCGGGGAACGTGTCTTATGTCAGTAGATATCAGCGACTGACTGCATTACTCTGCACACTTCAAAAGCGAAAACGGCTCAGGTTATTTGAATCAACACAGCAGCAAGGCGGTTCCTATTTAGCCTATTGAGAATGAGGCAAGGCAAAGTTGATACATCACCGAAGCGATTGGTACGTCTGCGTTGCCTTTTTGAGACAGAAATCGTGTTAACAGTATCTATAGGTACTCTTGATAATTATCCATTCAGAACGGATAGGTAAAGTATTGAATGCGTGGCGTTATTAAGGCCTTGGTGTGAAACACTGTTGATGTTGTTCGTAAAACGTTTGACCCAACCAAGTCCAGTACGTAGGTATAAGGAAAAAAAAGTGAGTGAAGTAATTTATTGGAAAATACTTGACAGAGAAATCTAACCCATCACTAATTAAATAATATGTCTGCAACCGTTCTGCTGGTGCAACCAGTCAACGCCAGTGAATCTACTAATTTTTGCATAGCGAACATACACATATAGACATAGATGATTAAGGCACTAAGAAATAGTCCAGGAAAAAAGTTGTAGTTGAAAAGGTTGACAGGAAACAATCGCATATTTGTCCTTTATAATAAAGACAATGGGAGTAGAAAGGTACACATTGAGGAACTAACTCAAAATGTTCAGCTCTAGAGAGCACTTATGTTTGTAAATTCGGAGCTGGTGGCACTGTTAGTATTACTCGCATAATTTTTATATCACGCTCAAACACAATGAATCGCCAAAACGAAATGCAGCATCAATGCAGTTGCCAAATCCCTGATAGCTATAGATAAAAGTAACGTAAAATTGAGTCGCTTAGGCCGACTACAACCTTGACGAACGATACTTGAAAATACTAGTTTAAATTACTAAGTTGCCATTATTTTTGACCAAGCTTAAGAACATACAAATAGGCGGCATATTTATTGACACTTTGGTGGTCTGTTTGTAATCCAACTAAGCGAGTACAAATAATCAAAAAACTATACTCGTTTATTTACGTAATTACTTGTTTTTGTTGAATAGTGTTAAACAATTTAATTGGCGATGTATATGTGTTGCCCTCTCTTATTATTGTGACGTAAATAACAAGGATATATTACTAGCAGCTTTTGATATGCATCAAGTCGTTATTGCCGCTCAGAGACACCAATTAATACTAATTAGCACTAACCCGTTAGCATCACAAGCACCCGAATTCATTTATGATATAAATTCAAATGATATCTATGATACGCATGGATTAAGTCAGTACAAAAAAGCGATTTTATTTTTATACTGATTGACTGACCTAGGCTACACACTGGGCGGCGGCTCCCCGGAGGTCGCAGACGATGTTGCGCGCTCGCCCTTATGATTACATATGATATACACGAAATCATTGTCGAAGTCTTCGATCCCTAACCTGGGTGTTTCACCGGTTAATATTTAAATAATTGTGAATTTAACTTCAATGATTTGATGCTACTTAAAAATTAAATGAGGTTTCTGAGTACGGCGGTTAGATGTCAGAGTACTAAGACGGCTTTCTTTGCTGCAATATGTACTCAAATAATTCTTTGATACAGTGCAAATACGTAATAATTTAATTTCAAATGTGTGGCACAATTACGCTATAGCATAGCATAGAACACGTTTCATAGTCTGATAAAAGTAACAGATGAGGCAAAAGTAAACACCCAATGTACCATTGATGTAATTTTTTTAACGAAATATAGGTTGTGCTTGTGAAATTTGTTTATTTAAGTCATAAGAACTTATTCCATCAAGTTGAGAAAGTGGTACTGCCGAAGTAACCGCAGTAGACTTGATGGTCATAAGGGCTCGTTTTATGGCATTTTCCATCACTCTTGCCAGAACTTCGAGCGACAGGTTCTCGCATTCTTGGCGAATATTCTCCTTAAGGGCTTCATTTGTTTGAGGCTTGTTGACGTAAGCCCGCGACTTAATAAACCCCATAAAAGAAGCCTGGAACAGTAAAATTGGGTGATCTGGCCGGCTAGCGCAAATCATCAAAACCGGAAATGCTCCCGAAATAATTATTCTTGGCTATTCGATTTGTATTCTGCGTTTAGTTTACTTCACAAATGTCAAAACAGAATTGACATTTGGCGCCATTTGCACAAGTTATAGGGTTGAGTAAGGGTGATTACTTTTGCCCCATCTTGTATGAACAGCTTAATAAGATTATTAAAACTACTTAATAGTTAATTTGATACAAACTAATAAACACGTTGTAGGCAGTGTGCGTTGAAATGGCAAGTTATAGTGTTCAAACTTTCAAAGCACAACACTCTTATTAATTATATTAATTATGACTAGAACATTACAAAATATTCAACAATGTGTAACTAATTACTACAACTAGTATCTAGGTGCTTTATTAGAAAAAACTTTAAACAACTAATGTAATCCGATCCTATAAAAAATATTTATTGACACTAACGACAAGAACGACAATTTATAGTAGCCTCCGCAGTAAAGAGATACCGTGGGGTAGTTGCCCCACGAGGCTCTGCAGAGGCCATGAGCCCTGGCTGGATGCCTCAACCAACCCTGATGGGTTGACGATACAATTAGTTAGTGATTAACGACAACACTTAGAATCGATAGTGTCATAACTGAAGGTACACTTTCCAACCCGGCGGCGGCGACGCCTGTGTTACCATAGAGTTACTAAGTTTTCTATGATATTATTTGTAAATACGCGGAACACAGTTTGTTAACGTCGCACCGAGTTACAAGATATTGGGTATGCTATGTCTATATAATCCCTTAGGTGGTAAGGCGGGCAGTTTTTTTGTACCCATGCATTAAATAACCATTCTATATAATCTACTAATTCAAATATTGTAGTAATTAGACATAGTGTATTTTCATATATACACGTTACACTAGATTCTGTTAATGGGTTAATAAAATATTAAACTTCAACAACAACGTATATCTATCTAGCTGTTTTCTCTTGTGCATAATTTGCGTCACATAAAAAAAAGATTTAATCGTTTTTTTACTATCTATTTCGCTACGATATCTGATAAATTAGCTTTATTTGTACACTAAGAACACGCAACTAACCGTTATACTAAAGAGTGGCGCGAAACGCATCAGTTTTAAGTAAAAATATTGCTTCTCTCCTTTCGTAAAATGCATGGAGACATCTAATTTCCGTCAACATCTCAAGCATAAAGTGCAATGGATACAATCAGTTTGAGGAGCTATATAGAGGAATTTGGATATATTTATCAGGATAGACTATATACAGGGTTGTTGTAAAAATACTATATCAACCACTTGGTTGCCTTCGGTTAATCCTAGCAAATATATTTTGGTACGCGAAGCCTCGGTTTCTACTCTGGAATCAAGAATATTTATTGCGAATATGTTACTATATGGTCTTAATGAAGGTTGTAAGTGATATATATCCATAAGTAGCTGAGTTTTGTAGCATGCGGAAGGGATTGTTGCTAATTTCTTTTATTACGAGACACAGGACTAAAATGTCACAGACAATACTAGACTAGACTATAAAAGGTTTTTCCAATAACCCTGTATATTAGTATATTCCACATACCTTAGTAAATAGTGGAAAATCATTCCTTATCACATTCTAGATAAATAATATTAGTTTTATATGAAACTGACGCATTTCAACACGCTCTTGATAAATATTAGCACTTCAGTTTAGTAAATTAAATCAACACTTAACAAACAAAACTTTATTGTACACAGGCTTTAGCCGATAACATAAACCTTGCACAAATTATTTGCGAAAATATATTCATATCGTCAATGTAAACAAAGTCGTCAGAAATTTTCTTTACATAGGACTACAGACTTGGAAGTCTTCGAAGCAAATATAATGGAAAGAGAAGAAGAAATGGAAAGGAAATTGTATAATTAATGTTTTTTTTTCACAACTTTAAGACTATTTGCTTTGTTGGGTGTGTGTATAAAAGCTCCTGTTTTGAATTTCAAGATCCTGGGTTTGAACTCCGGATGTTATCGGGTTTTTCAGACAAAGAAACTTTCACTAGCAGTCCGGAGTCTGGAACTGTACCCGGTAGATTTTCAATATCTCCCTCATGATTTTAATTCTCCATTAATAAAGTTTGCAGATATTCATTCTATTTTCTTTCCTTCAACTTGTACACGTAAATCATAATACATACCTTACTTATAGCCCACCCAGCGAAGACCAAACACTGCAGAATAGGGGAAATAATTCGTAAAAAAGCGGTTTTTGGAATAGTTGTAGGGAATGGTGTTTTAAACTACTTACTAGAAGTACTGATGGTTGGGGGTGGGGGGAAGTGTAATGGTCCTTTTTTGTGAGTTTTCGTAAATAACACGTAAACGGTGGCCCATAGAAGGAAAATGTTCTTAAACTTAGCTCCTGCCCCTTTTTTCCCTACAACTATACCAAAATTCACTTTTACATAAATTATTTGCCCTTTTTTTCCTACGTTGGGTGGGCTACTACATACTACTTCATACTCCGAGTGCAGCGGCGACACGCGATTGTACGCATAGCTGCCGCCGACGGTAAGCGGTCGGAAGTCATTTCATAGGAACACGTGCAAACCTGTAGTGCCGCGCTCCACTTGCAATCTGCGGTTGCAGTCGGCAGCGAAGTTCCGAATAATACCTTTACAGGATATAGTGATAAGACATCACGCAAGTATTAACGGTTTAGCGCACTTGAAGTAACTCATTCATTCTTATATCTGTACTCAATCTTATTTCGTTCGTTTTCAATCCTTTTGTGAACACTTTATGAAGAGATCTTACAGTGACAGAGACGCTACACATCCTACCTTTTATAACATCTTTTCGAAGATTAACTATTCAGTCCGTGATAAGTGTACCCTTACTTAGCGCTGGAATTTTCATAGGAAGATTTCAGAGCTCGAATATGGTTTCAGCTTGCTCATATATAGTGTAAATTCACTACTTCTTTAAGTCACACTTTTTTTCGAAGATATTAAGGAAATAATTTTCTAGTTATGCACCGCAAGAAAAACCTTACCCACACATCACATACACTTTTCATAACTCTTCCTACCAACACTTTCGCATAGCTGTCAAAACCCGTACCCAATCCTGATTTCATACCATTCTAAATTATCACGATTACCCCCATATTCATATTACTTTAATTCAACTGATTCCATTCCTGATTAAGGCATTTCGGCGCCCGGCGCCTACTTATCAAATGGCCTATTTCTCATTTTGAATACTTCTCGAGGTGACCACGTCGCAACAAACCTACTTAGCAAATAGTCTATTCTCATTTAGCCTACTTCTCAAAGTGACTACCTCGCCCAATTCCTACTTGTCAAACAATAAATCAAGTACAGTCAGCAACAAAGTGATTGTCTCTAAGCCATGATTAAATGTCTCGATAATATTATAATTAATAAGATAAGGTAAAATAGATGGCCATTGAATTAATAAATATAAGAATGGTTTTTAAAAATAAAGCAAGCTTTTGTGTCATTACAATCATATAAAAAAAAATAACTCAAACAAAAGCTTGTTTCCCAACACAAGCAAAACGTCAATTGACTATCAGTTAAAGCTTAACTCAAAACATTTCGATTTCGAGATCCTTAGCGGAAAAATCGCAGGATATCTGACATACCACCATTTGTAATGGAGGAATCTTGTTGCTTATCCGAAAATACGGAGTAATTTATAGTTTAGTTTCGGAAACAACAGTTTCCATTTTTGTAATATATTTTTTTTATTAGATGTTATGTTATTTTCTGTTTATCCGTTTAAGCCTTGAGTTTTTTTTTAATTATTTTCTATTATTATTATATACAATATATCAAGGCGGTAAAAGATAATTGCAAGAACTAGGAGAAGAAATCTCTCATAAATAGAGAGACCCAAGGAATTTTATATAATCATGGAAGTAAAGATCTCTAAAAATATATTATCAAGTGGCAAGTACTTTCAAAATATTTTATTATTTTATGCAACCTTTTCGGTCAAAAAAAAACCAAATTGGGGATTAATTGCAAAGAAATAAAAAAATTCGAGAATCGATCTATTTACACAGTCTTTACCGATTTTGATTTTGATACTAACTGTCCAAAGACGACGTTTCATAAAGAAGTTGGCAGTCAGGGAAGTAGTCAGTTGGAGAAGTAGGTTCAGCGAGAAATAGACTATTTGGTTAGTTGCGAAGTAATTATCTCGAGTAGTAGTAAATAGGGTATTTGATATGTAGGCGCCTAGCGTCGAGAGATATTTAGGCAGGAATTGGTAACTCCGCTTTTTAAACAATCTGTCAAAATATGTGTTTTATTATTTATCAAATCTAAGAAGTTAATAATGATCAGACGAATGTACGGAGAAATTAAATATCAAGTTATTTTTAATGTTATATTATATAAGACTTGTGTAATACAGAGCTACAGTTTTGTTTTGCAAGAAAATGACAGCGTATCCAACCGATTTCATCCAGCGTTCAAGTTGTTATATGAAACACCATTTTATTTTTTGATTCAGATAATGTTTGTGCTACCAACATATAAGTTATCTGTGCTATAATTCGATAAATAAACATATATCTTCGAAGGTGCCAGAGTTTGAAATACATGATAGCTCTTACCTGATTCGGTTGTTTAGAGATGAGAGGACAACAGTTATTTTCGCAAATAATTTGTGCCTGATTCAGACTCCCTGTTTAAAGTGTCCAAGTGTCCAAACTAAAACAGTTTAGATGCTGTTCTTCAGCCAGGAGGTAGCGCGGAGGGTCTCCACGAAGCTGGCGCGCCGCTTGGCGTGCGCCACGCAGGGCTCCAGCGCCGCCAGTAGCCAGTGTCACGAATCGTGGAGCAACCTCTGATAGTGCGGGAACACTTCGTACGGAGGCACGTGGAGACCGAATTCCAAAGCTACCAGCACGGCGAACTCGAACCGCATCAGATCTTTCCGGTTCACTCTAAATGTTGATTCGATACGCTGGAAAGATGACGTACACTAAGATATACGAGCAATATAAGGGAAGTATATTCATATAGCGCTTTCCACACAAACGCAGTTTAGTCATATCTTAAATTCCATGTGTTCCACGCATGTCTTTGAGCCTAATTTCTATGCTTTTGATTTGTCAGTTTGTTTTATGTATTTTCAAAATTTCTATGGGAATTTTATTTTCATCTATACTATTATTATTTATTTATTTAATTAATTAAAACGATATACTAATTACATTAATTCATCATAAATTAAGTTTAACATATATTGCGTCATATATTACATCCTATTTATACATTAATGACGAATAAACTTAAAAACTACTGGACCGAATTGAAAAATTCTTTCATCGTTAGAATCATACACTATCCCTGATGAACATAGCTATAGAATATTATCACAAAAGTTAGGGATCCGAAATCACCCAAGGTGAGAAAAAATACCAAATCAATCGTTATATCGCGTACGCTGCGGAAATTGTTGACAATAGAGAAAAGTGATATACTTCAATATTATAGAGGATCTACAAAAACGTCCACAATACAATGTTTAACTATTACAGTTATGCCACAATAACTTCTTTGTATATGTTTTGATGTATAATGTTTGTTAAATACCGTGTAAAGCGGGGCGGGCCGCTAGTATTATATCATTTACATTCATTCTAATAATTATGGGGTTACATGGTGGACCTAAAGATTCGATCGAGAATAGATCTATTCAACCTGTGAACGCGCCCGCATATTCAGATTATACATACTTATTATAAACACGGACATATTTTATTATAAACGATATAAATACCAGCTTAAAATTTCGCGTTGTCTACTAAAGTTAGAGATCCTCAAAAGCATCAAAATATACTTCTAAGAATACTTACATCAATGAGCGACTTCAACATGTCTCCCTTGACATCGTTCATCTTAGAAGCAAGCAGCAAGCAGGCGCCGGCGCACAGTTTCCTGTTGTCTTTGTTAATTAGATTAGCGAGAATCAACTTTTCAAAATACACATAGGCTTGAGCCACTGGTAGAAGGTCGATGCCGCCACTGTCGTACTTTGATATCTTGCGCATTTCTTTTTTGATGCTGGAAAAAAATATTTATATTTATTTTGCTATAGAAAATAAACAAGCTCTTAGTGGAGCATCTCTTTGTTCGTTTCTTTTGATCTCTCGGTGAAATATGATGGGTTATTTTCTTTCTAGATCAACATAGCATAATAGCATCTTAGATCCAAAACGACTTAAAACACTTTGATGTTAAGATAATGAATAGATTCAGGCGTTACTTTGCGGAAATCCATATTCAATGATAACAAATATTTTTAGAAAACATCAAATTAATCTTGTAATAAGACACTTCAAAAATATAAAAAATATATCTTGTGACAATTCCTCTAATGTTCCTGTTAAGCCAACGTGACGTCACAAACACCAGGCAGCAAAACCGGAAGAGTTTTCGACGCATTTCGGTTCTACACGAAGCATCCTCACGAGATCTGGACTCAACGAGCGCACGATCGAGAAAGAACTTTGATGTTGTATGTTTTCCATGTTCGAGAACGCAGAAGAACAGCCAAAATAAATGTACCTACGGTTGCGTCTTGCTGTGGTCTAGATGGATATTATCGTGTACGTCTAGAAATAATTATTTTAAAAACAAAATTCATGGTTACCTTCTCAATTTGCTAAGAGTCAGCTTGATGTGTGGGAACTTCTCTCGGAACTTATCATTAAGTTCTTTCTTCAGATCTTGCGGACGCACATAGTCTATGATCGACGTCATGTAAGATGTGAAGGTCAGCAGAGTTCTGTGCTTGCCAGCAATCAGTTCAGGATCGTCCAGCACATTAGGAGAGTAGTAAACCTGTAAAATATAGATTATAATGCATGTAACCAAGAACCCCCGTGGGGTCCCGGGTTCGAATTATCCCTCACCATATCTACCCGTGGGTGTCGTAAGAGGAGACTATGGGAATACTGAAAGATCTATCCATCTTACACTGCGATATCAAAGGCGCCTGCCAAGCGTAGGTAGGGATTATTGCAAATACCCCCTACATAGAGAGGATGTGTTCAGCAGTGAAAGAAAGAAAGAAAGAAGATCCAGCTGATACAGTAAACAAGACCCTAACAATTATGTATTTACACCTGGGTAAGGTTATTTTTCACCCCGGCTCCCGTGGGATGCTGGGTTAGAATTGCACCTACCCATATCATCCCGTGTGTGTCGTAAGAGGCGACTAAGGGAAAAATACTGACAGGTGGGCAGCAGCGCCTTCTAAAGAACTGCAAACTTACAATGCGATCCCCAAGACGCCTGCCAAGCGTGGGGAGATTATGGCAAATACCCCCTTAATAGGAGGCTGTGTTCAGCAGTGGACGAGTCGGCTGATACAGTAAGGTTATTTTTCAAACCCATTTACTACAAATAAAAATGTAAAGTGTGTTATCGCTCTTTCGGAATCATCAAGTTCACAATTTATAAAACAATCTTCCAAATTTGATTGGATTGGTAAATTAATTTGGCGCTTAGAAATGATCGCATCCGTTTGGTCGGGTCAAGGTAATGTTGTTTCGCCGCACGGTACACTTTTTTGCCCACGCGTAAGGTTTCCGTTCTGCTGTTTTTGAGCTGGACTTACACTTCTTTATATATTGACTAGCGCCCCGCCCCGGCTTCGCACGGGTACAATGCTGATACTAAATATACTACATAATGTCTTTAAATACAACGTTCACAGCTTTTATGTCATTAGACAATACAAACATGTTTTCTGAGGTACCTAACTCTTGAAAGAGCGAGATATAATTGGGCATGTGAAAAACACTCAACCCTCAAATGTAATGCTGTAAATATACCAAATAACCATTGGGGACTATTTTGTATACCTTTTTAACGTGTATAATACTGTAGTACATTACTGTGATCTATCTTGTTGGGTTCAGCCAGAGCGTTTGCAATGTAAGGGCAGAAAATGTGTTTATGTACGAAATCACCATAATTCAAAACTTCATCACATTAGAAACGTCTGAAATTATCAGTGTTTCTCTACTATATTATGCATGTATTATACATATAAACCTTTCTTGTGAATCACTATCTATTATAGACAACCGCATCCAAATCCTTTACGTAGCTTTAAAGATCTAAGCATACACAGGGACAGACAGAGAGCGAGAAGCTACTTTGTTTTATAATATGTAGTGATGTAGTGATTCGTAGATTATTTATAAAAATTACAATTCAGATGACATATAATATGTCAATTGTGCATAACCACCACCACAATAATCGTGGTAGTGCGGTTATGCAATATTATCTGCGGCCATTACTTGAATCGATGGCCACTCCCCCATAGGCTAAGACTGTTTGCCATGATTACAATTTCCTCACCTGGTGATACAGTGGTCAAGGCACAAAATGTGTACCAAAAAAGTTCCTAAACAATATCATTTGTATTTTAGGATCTGTAGTAGCTTATGCTCCAACTTACGTATTTTTGAGAAAGCAAGGCCTCTTCCCAATCGAAACTTTTGACTTCAACAGACGAATGCGGAGGGGAGGACGGGATCGTGTGCTTCTGAGACGATTCATATGAAAAGCACCTAAAATAATAACCTTAATTTAGTAAAACAACTAAATTTTATTTTAAAATTAGCATGCATGTGGATTGATAGATTTCGCGTGCACTTTTAGAGAATAGCGTTCACAAATCATGCGTTAGTTTTCCAGGTTTCTTAGTACATCTTTTTATTAATATTAGTTTTCGACGCATCGCAAATAGCCCTTTCGTGAAATAGTTAATATTATAAATGACTATTTTCAGTCACTCATTTCAATATTACTAAGCTACTACTACTGTTTCTGTTAATCAGATGACCGATAATAGTTAGTTTTGACATAAGCCAAAGTGCTAGCCCAAAACTGACTTGGTGGAAGTTGGATATGACAGCTGTCAAAGTGACAGTTGAGGACTTATTTAATAGTTATAATTTCTTAAGTTAAATATTGTGCGCTACAGAAATATAGTTAATCATATAAAAAAAAATATTTGACCAAGCGTGGATAGATACCAAAATTTGTAAATAGTTTTTTTAATGATGAGACCTCTTTAACTCCTAAAACAAAAACCGTTGTACTTCAATATAAATTGATATCGTTGTAGCGGTTTGAGAAAATATGTAACAAATGTAACTCGTTTAGATCAATGCGATTTAATAATAACTAATAGTAGTTAGTTGGGAATCGTACAGGATTAATGCGGACATTTGGCTCAGTACAGCCGAATTTTTGACTGCCTATTTATACCAGTGTTACAAAGTTTTACTTTAAAACCTGTCTGGATCAGCTGGCCCTATTTTTATCAAAATGTCCACTGAAAAAGTTACAAGAGATAACAGAGAAAAGAAACATTAACGACTTAAATAATAACTAATAAGTGTCTTCGGACACGGCTGCTCTAAAATTACGTAGATACTTCATGCATTCACAAACACACACATGGAAAGAAGTTAGAGAAGCAAGGTTTGAAAGAGCCACTGTACATTGAAAAGAAAATGTGTCGATTTGAAAACTACCTTTATTGGACCTCATATAAAACCACAGATCTACTCGTAATATAACACCAAGATATGACAAAATCAGTAATAAAAACAATGATGAATGATGACACAGATTTTAAGAAAAAGATAATGCTGAAATGAATAGGTAAGTTCTAAGACTCAACAACTTGCTTGTCAATATACAGTTGGTATATTTTTCTTCTTACGATATACGACAGTGACGTAAATCTGCTTGATATGTGACATAATGCTATGAAATGTAAGTTTCTAGTAGTGGAATGCATTAATTGAGTATTTAATGAAGCTGAAAATTAGGTAGGACGTATGTAGTTGATTCTATCAAATAAGTATCTAAAATACTATAATAATTACATAACATTACTAAAACACCTCCACATAATAGTAAATCTAACATATATTCAGTTTACCAATACCAGAAACCACATTTGTGATACGGAAATGTTTTGCATCCTTTCCCTTTTCTATATATCTACAACCTACTATTCCAATTTTAGCAGCGTATTATAGCATTAGCCAATCTAAGTGTTGCATAGCATTAAAGTATATTAAAGTAGGTATTTTTCAGGTTTTTTTACCATTTCTTATCCTTGTGCCTCGTCAATAACTTAGTCCTGAAATGTAAATTTGTTAGTAATGAAATGAATGTGATTATTGCACACACATGAAATTTAAACTCCATACTATAATGTGTTTATTTTGTTTATGGTTTGTGGATAACGGGTGAGAGAGCATTCACTATGCATGATATTCCTCTAAGCTCCTGGCGACTAAAAAAGATTAAAATATTTAACTACCCTAATATAACATCTTAAACATTGCATTGCCTCGGTAACAAACATTTCAGATCAAAACTAACATTTAGAAATGGGTAATCATATTTTCTTCCTGCTTAAATAATGCATTACTGCTCACCTTAAAAAAAACATAGAAAACGGTTCAGACGTTTTTAGAGCCTAAACAACAAAGGCGAATTTAAAACTAATCTTAAGCCAACAAAACTAGTTATTCTAATAATTCAGTGGGGATTTATAAATAAATTTAAAAATATTTAACAATATAAAAACATCTTCACCACTTAATATTCCCAAAGTTTTAGGTATAGGTGTGAATACATTATAGTTTTACATAAACTGCAATAAGGACTTGTTTGGAAATGGAACGCATTCCAATCGCAAGTGCAGAGGCCCTCTTGTTTTTTTTTATCGAATTTGGTTGGAATGTGTTTAATTATATTTGTCCATGAAAGTTGTCTACCAAGTTGTAACCTGCAAAGCGTGTATTTTTGTCGATTGTGAAATTTGAATGAACTGAATTTGTATTGATTAATGAGGTGTCTGTGTGCCTGGCAGAAATATTGCACTGTGTGAAGGAACCTCTAATATGTGCCTCAAAAGTAATGAAATAAGATAAATGTGTCTGTATGTAGTGAGAACATTTGGCATTAATTTTATATCAATTTATTTTGGTTTACCACCGTGACATTACGTTTGGAACATATACAAGTTCTTTAGTACTAGAAGACTGCAAAACAACTTTCCTAACTAACTAGGTATATTTTATTACAATGTATGTTCTAGCTAACTTAGTCATTCAAATGATGTTCTAGTGTTGGCATTGAAATCTATTGTCTTTTATATCTAACAACTAACAAACTTAGTAGTGTAATACTGTGTATATATATATTCTACAAACATACTGATTGCCTTTCAACAATTCGATTATATTGATTCTTCTAATGTTTGTTTATATATGATTGCTTGCTAATGTGGATAAAGGCACATGAGTGACACATAATAGGCAGAACACTTCTTTGATTTAAGTTTAAAAAAATAACATTAAATACATGCATATTAAATTTTTATTTTTATTATTAGGTGTAAAACTATTATTACCTGGCAATGACATGAGGATGGCGATTCGTTATTTTCGCTTTTTCAATGAAGTCACCGTCATACATTTTCTTGTATTGCTCCTTGGGACATACTCGAGATGGTATTAGCAGCTTTGAGTAGGAAATGTCTTGTCCTTGTTCTTCTCTTTCTAAGCCAAGGAGGTCGAAAGGATCCATACCATTGTCTGTGATGGCTGACAGAGGACGCGGGCCGGAAGTGTTGCGTCGGCGGACACCATCTTTTCTGTGATCAGATCTGCGAACAGCAATAAACTAAGTATTGTTAATTATGCGAGCATACACGTTTAATGCCAGCCTAAGTGATTATTGTATCAGCCGGATAGTCTACTGCTGAACACAGCCTCCCCCAATATGGACGGGTATGCCATAATCCCCACGTTTGGCAGGCGGCTTGGGGATCGCAGTGTTAGATATCAGTTCCTCAGAAAGCACTGCTGCCCACCTTCTGGTGTGTTACCTTTAGACACCTCTTACGACACCCACGGGTAGAGATGGGGGGGTGACATTCTAACCCGACATCCCACGTGCATAAGTGATTATGAAACTCATATTTCCGATTTCCACCTCTGTCTATCAGTTAGGAAATGATGAGGTAGTCTAAAACATAAAAATCTAGCCCTAGAATGGTGCAAACAATACAAGGTATGTAGATTAGACCTGTGTCATCATTTTAATTCGATCGCACCCCGTTTAAGCGTGATCGAATCCGCAATTTGAAAAGATTTAATCGTAATGGACTATCCAAAGTAAAAATCTACATTTATTATCAAAAGGCTACATTAATTTGGACGACCATTAGGCGGATAAGCAACCGCTTCCTTTTTGACGATGTTCTCATGAACCATTTCGTGGCTATAATTACATAAATGTTGTCAGTGCTAACAAATTGATCTCATAAAAGATTTCAACCAGCTGCCTTACAAAACCTATGTTCGAATTGACGAATCACCCGACCCAGTCATATCAGATTAGCCAGGAGTTGTTATGCGCGCATCGGAGCCATCGTGATGGCACACACGCCCTAAGGGAGGTATACCTACTCCAATATATACACCTAAAAAAATTGGTATTCAATTATTAAACTTAAAATTAATAAGGCACACAGGTGCGTAAATATCCACCACCCAATTTCTGGTAAAAATTAATCCCATTTCACACCAGAATTCAGTGGAGGCAAAGTGACGCACTTTTCGACCATACGCGGACCCAAGGACTGACATTCAAGTCAGTCATGTAATTTTTTTTTTATTGGAGGGCACAATACTTGATGTACATCGTAGCTTACATAATTGAAAATAATATAAAATAAACATTGGAATACGTACTTCCTTCAAGAAGTGGACCTAGCATGTGTATTACATCAAATTCTTCAATTTAAAGTGATCTATTCAAAATACATTTCACCGAGGAAAGCGAACTACGGTGAAAAATATCGAAGTCTTGCTTAACGGTTTCGTAACTTTCACACATACGATAAACCGGCGAGTGCTTTAAAATATTAGTTTTATAAATTGGTAGACTATTTTTTTTCCAATAGGCGGCTACCAGGACGCGGGCCTTTAAGTAAAAACTTGGGAGTTAGTTCTGGACAGTCAACCAAGTCATTTGAAAAGCATCAGAATGTCTGCCATTTTACGGCGTTTTTCAAGAGACATGACATTATAGTGGTTAAGCCGAGATTCGTAGGAATGTAATAAATGGCACAAGTTATCCCTGTATGTTACATGGTACATAATATTTTTTTGTACTTTTTCTATGTTGTTAATATGCACTTTTTTTGTTTTAAAAACAATATATATATATATTATTTTTAATTTTCTTTTGTGTTTTTTTATATATTTTTGACTGAATAAGCACGAGGACCAACTGATGTCAAAAGTCTTTTGTGCCTTTAATGTATTATTTCATATTTTTTAATACTTTGCTTCACGTAAATATTCAAAACTCTATTCAAAGGGACCACGGCACGGTCTAGTGTTCCCGCGGCGGGTGCTCTTACCTCGCATTAGGCATTAAAACACAGAAATAATTATTAAAAAATACTTTTTTTTTTTAACAGAAAAAATATTCCTAAAATGTTTCTTAGGACTAGCAGAAGTCAACCCTAAGAGGTTGTTAGCATTTTTCCAATAACCCTGTAGTTGAAGCTTCATGAGAAATGTATGTACAATATAAAATAGTTGTAGTGTCAAATTACAATTCAATTCGTGGTATATACTCGGCCTAGACACGATCATGTGCAGACCGCGTGATAGCAGTGCCTAAGGTGGAAGACCACCAGACCACCTCAGATTCGCAGAATATGAACAGTTTATGTTTTGATTAATCAATACTGAACGGATCCCGCCAAAAAGAGTCCCAACACCACGATTTTTGGCTAATGTTATGTTTACCCAACCAAAGTTAAGTAATAAAATTTGTACCACATTTTAATAATTTAAGCGGTTGCTTCTGTTCAACAATAATAGCGTAATTGTAGTTATTTTTAAAAATACCATCGTGCACTACCTGAGCGACAAGCAATAGCGCGAAAGAGATAACAACATAAATATAGCCATAAAACCTACGAATAAATAATAAGTCTATTTATTCGTAGCATAAAACAGAGTGATTAAATCATTGTAGAGGTTGTGACTGAAACTAGACAAAAGAGGTTGGCACCCACAACTGTCCAAAAACTAACTTAGTAGTACTTATAGCATTTAGGTAATTGGAGGACTGACACATGCAAATGTATGACTAACACACAAGTAGATGATAGAACAATAATGACGGTAACAATTTCTGAGTAAAACCTGGTCCAAGTGACGGAAACTCCATGCTTGCGGTTGCTTAGAATGACAGATCATTCGTTCCTTGCAATATGGTTGAGGGGGGTGATGACTGCCATGCAAGTCAATTCATGAACAGCTGCTGAAAGCGGGGACTGGTACAGACACCAGATATGTTACCAACATTATTATGCATAATAAGCATGATAGTATTTTAATAGGTTATCTTTGTAAATAATCTTCTGTTATTAACTACGAAAAAAAAGAAAACGTACTTAGGTTATTAATTTATTTTCCTTCCACTTTGTACCTAGGCTTGTATTAATTAATGCAACTTACATTTGAGATAGATCTTATTGACTTTAGATGCCGTTCTGTCGTTTAATGTATAGAAGTTAATGAGGAAACTCTACTTATAGCATATCACGGCCTAATTGCATCAAATATCAGGAACGGTGTAATCTTTTGGGGGAACTCTACCGACGTCGACAAAGTTTTTAAATGTCAAATAAAATGTATCAGGGCAATGTTTCACCTTCGTATGACCGATACTTGTAAACCTTTATTTCATAAATATAAAATTTTAACTCTACCTTCACTGTATATTTTAGAAACGGCTATGTTTGTCAGATACAATCCTGATCTATTCTGTCGGCTGTGATGTCGTTACTCGTAATAGACGAGATCAATATAAAGTTTGCGTTAGTAACCCTAAGACAACATTGATGCGCAAGAGTATCTTCAGCATGGCTCCATTTATTTACAATAAAATACCTCTTTCATTGAGAGAATTGCCAACCTCATTGTTTCAGAGAAAGCTACGAACGATATTATTAAACAAAAGTTATTACAAAATTAATAAATTTATGAACGATAATTCTGTTGATAAATAAGTAGTTTTTTTTGTAATTTAATCAATTTTTTGTAATTTAATATTTTATGAAATATATATCATTCGTATAATTAAATTGGTAAGTCACAATGGATCTTTTTAATGTGTGTATTATTTATTTATTATATCTAATCAAATATTCTAATTCACAATTCAAAACAAAATATTTTAAATTATAAGTCAATTAAATTAACAATACAATATTATATACGTCAATAAATGTCAACTATATCTATCAAAAAAGACCGCCCCGGTCGCACCCGGTCCAAAGGTGCCCATCACGCTGGATGCATTACCACGCTGTATGGCGATGGCCAGCCTTTGCACGAGGTACGACCCAGAGCGTTGGTCATGACCCCTCTCTCTTAGACGACGCCCAATTTGTCGCACAAAGGTTTTCGCCTCCGCACCCCAACTACCCGCCGTCTCGACCGCCAGAGGGACAAACTCGTACCTGTGGGCGAGGTCAGCATATTTTGTTTTCTTTTTAAGAGCTGCAGATTCTGCGGCGCCCCCAGCTGCGCGGACTGTCTGGCCCAGGTGACAGGAGGCAAAGGTGCTGACGCAGGTTGCGTCCCATAGCAAGCACCTACCATTCTGCCAAGGGACAAGCGTCAGACCGTCTGGTCTTTTGCCATCCGCACGGCTCAGTCCTGGAGGCTCCAAAACGCAGGGAACATTAGCTGAAACAAGTGCTCTACGGACAATATCATTAAGAGCGTGGTGCCGTGGGAACCTACCAGCGCAGCGACGGCAGCTAAGAGCGTGGTGACCATTGGCTTCCACCGTGGTACCGCAGATGCAGCGGTGAGGCTCGCATACATCACAGCCCAGCCGAAGAGCTGCCGCCACACGCAAAGAGTCGCTGTCTAAGTGCGTGCCAAGACTAGGTGACGGAATTGCCTGCAACCACGCTCCGGATTCAGGTTGCGACACCGCCCGCAATCTTGCGACATCCACACCCTCCGCTGCGCTCAAAAGTTTAGCAGCAGTGGCCTTCGAACCAACCTCGTCCCATACACGCTGGTACTGGGAAGAGGGACCTGAGGGAGCAGACTCGCCAGGACTAAGAGCCGACCATGCTGCTAGAGCACCGGACACATGAGGAATACTAACCCTGTCACCGTTGGGGAGAATAGTAGTGACAAGACTTGCAACCCCATGCACTGACGCCAAAAAAGCCGGCAAACTCAAATCCACAGCGCGCCGCACCCCCAAGCCACCCTGTCTAATTGGCAAGGTAGCCTGGTCCCATTGGGAATCATTCAGACACACATTTAAAATGAACTCCACAGACTGCTTGATCACCTCATCAAGAGATGCCAAGCTAGCGGGGTAGAGCCAAGTTGGGGTGGTTCTAAGCAAATATATTAATTTTGGGACCGCCAAGCATGTCCGCAGCAGAACCAAAGCAACGTGGGGTGATAAGCATTGGAGACGCTTCTGGGCGTTAAGAAGGAGCTTTTTTCTCGCCAGAATAGCTTCCGGGATGGCAGAAGGAAATATGGGGAGCCGAGAAGGGAAAAATTACTAGTTTCCAACTTCTTTATTCCTGGTACGAGCTTTTCAAAACGAGGAAATGCCAGGCAAGCCTCCGGGCCACAAGGGAAGAACTCGCACTTGGCCGTGTTTACTTGCAGTCCCAGCTCCTTCAAGCGTGGAAGAAGAACCCGCAAATCGTGCTCTAAGACGTCTGGTGTACCCCCAATAGTACCGTCATCTAAGTACCAGACGTTCAAAGGGGACCGCAAATCGTCAACCACTTTCTGGATGCCGAGGCTGAAAATAAGAGGGCCAAGAGGATCCCCCTGCTGGACACCAACCTGAGAAAGGATAGGTTCTTGATTGTAGAATAGGTTAGAGGGAGAGTGATAGACTTGATAAAGAAAAGGGTAGAGGGATGGTATCTGCGCGGAGACTTCGCTCAGTAACACATCCCTTTCCAGAGAGTTGAATGCGTTCTGGATGTCCAATTTCAATACTACACACCCAGCGTTATCCGGGTCCACCGCGAACGTTCTGACTGCATGAATAGCCCCTTCACATCCCAGGACAGTACCAAACCCCAGCTGGTGTGGACCCAAATAGGCCGCCATTTCGCCCCTGACGGCAAGACAACCCAACTTGGCGGTAAGACGACGAAAAATACTACCGATCGCAATCGGCCTTAGACCCCCGTCCTTTTTTTCAAGTGCGCAGAGAGATGCACCATACAAGAAAGGGCACACAATGGGGCTGACCTGCCCACTAAGCATAAAATTACATAGCCTTGTGAGGTGCTCCGTTGTGAGGGGGCCGTTATCACCTGCCGAAGAGCTGGTAAGCTCCTTCAGATGTGAGGGACGAATGCCTAATAGGCCAGCAGCAGAGCAGTTGAAAAAAGAGTTAATAATTAAATTAATAATTTAATTAATTGTTTTATATTTTTAGGCGAAATTTCAATTTATATATGTCATAGATTATAATTAGGTAGGTAATGGTTATTTTAATTTATCCTCATATTGACCAATATTTTATTTCTCTGTAATTTAATTATCTAATTCCATTATTTGTTATTGTATGCACCTAAGATAAATATTGCACGCCCTTAAAAGGCAGATTACATTGAACCAATTATAGTCTACAATATCTTTTTACACATGTAATTCAGCAATAAAATATATACTTTGACTGAAAATCTGTCAAAAATAGCATCTTCAGATCGATCTCAATCTTGAAATGCAATTATTAAAACGAGGCTAAAGATTTATACAGACTTAGATGCAATGACTTTAAGGCATTATTAATAATAAATGACAAAAGTAACAAACTGAAGATTTTTTTGTGTGATATGATATTGTATTTCAAAAGTACAGACTGCAATATTTTTTATGTTTGTGGTATGAAATAAAAGAAGTGTATATTCAGTAAATTAATAAAGAAATTCATGCACAGAGCTGCTATTATGCTAAACTACTCAGAAGAAATACTACTTATAGAGAGTATAGAATAACCACATTACTAAAATGTTAATAAAAATAATCATACCTTGATGAACGCACAGTTTTAGAATATGGTATTGTACTGAATATAACACAAGGCACCCCACGTGATGGAGTAAAAACAAGTCTTTCATCCTTGAATGAGACTCCTTTTGTGGGTCGCACTAAGCGCAATTCCTTTGTGAGTACATGATTTTCAGGAATAATAGTACTGCTAGCCCTGAAGCGACCTGGAAATAGACAATAATTGTAGTAATGATTGTGCATACCATATTGTCACAGATATGCCTAACTGTAGCCATTTTTTGCCGGATAATAGGAGGCAAACCTATCTATATATACCATCTACAAGGCACATTTCAAAGTCCAGACTACCACTAAAAAAATTCTTGATAAACCTGTTCACTATCCAATCTGAGGATTGAAAGCATACTCCAGGGATTCTGTTTCTTATATTATTAACTGTAAATGGCTTGGCTATTCGCGAAAAACAATGAAACACAATCCAACGACAATGAAATGAACGTCACTCAACCAGTGAGCCATTCCTCATGATAGTATGCGACTGTCGAAATTACATTTTCCATGACTGAATACTGAAAGAAGACATTATTTAAATTTAAAAGACAATTAAAACTGCATTCATAGATATTTAAATAATTACATAGTTGAACCGGGAATCGAACCCATTACACGACAAAAAAACATTCTGCAGTTTTATCATACCGATCGAACGATTTCATCACAAGGATTATTTTTTGCTAAATAACATAATGTCAGAAATAAAAGGAAGACCATGAATTTAAACAATTGATATGAAATTTTGTTCAGAAAAATGAAAAGCTGACATTTCCTTAAGACGAAATATGCTCCAAATTTGACGATTCATCCTCACGAATATTCAAAACTACACCGTTGAAAACGGTTAATTAACTATTTATTTTTGTATAATAACAGTTCATAAAGTACTTTATCCGACTGTGGGCCCCGAAACACGATTCAGTAAATTTGGCTCGATACAAACAAATCGTAAACTTTCCTAAAAAGCACCCATTTTGACGTTCCCGACTATGGAATGAATCAACTTCATTCAGTTTCTATCGAACATATATTTACCAAAAAAATGTGTGTAATCCTAGCAAACATTCACATACTTCTGTGTAATTAGTTATTTGAATAAAAAATTTTAACAAAAAAATAGAACCGACTTCAACACTCAAATGTGTGAAATAACTTGTTGAAGTCGGTACCATGACGGTTCAAAAGTACCTATCATCACAATATTGTGCGCATGGTACCGACTTCGACAAGTTATTTCACACATTTGAGTGTTGAAGTCGGTTCTATTTTTTTGTTAAAAATTTTTATTTCGCCCTTTTTAGTGACCCTTGCTACTTATGGGCTTATGTTTAACTTACCACCAGATATAGTAACATATAACAGACTTAAATTATCAAAATAAGACTTGCTTGCAGCATAATACACGTTTTATCTTCCTATCCAAAGTTTTATTTCTATCTTATACCGTTGAGGAAATATTACTGTGTTACCACCAAATTTGAGCTTCGATGAGAATTCATCATGATAGGAAAATACTTTTCAGTTATTGGGGTGTAACTCAAAAACGGCTTGTCCGATTTTGATGAAATTTAAATGGGACTACACGGCAAGCATCAGCTTTTAAATAAAAACAAGGTTATCAAAATCGGTTCATCCAGTCAAAAGTTCTAAGGTAACAAACATTAATAATAATATCAGGACAGGAAAACACTTTTTCAGTTTTTGGAGTGTAACTCAAAAACGGCTAAATCGATTTTGATGAAATTTAAATGGGACCACGCGGCAAGCATCAGCTATCAAATAAAAAAAGAATTATTAAAATCAGTTTACCCAGTCAGAAGATATGAGGTAACAAACATAAAAAAAAAAAAAAAAAAAAAAAAAAAATACAGGCGAATTGAGTACCTCCTCCTTTTTTGAAGTCGGTAGAAAAGCGTAAGATTATTTGAAGCAAATAAAGTGAAATAAATATTCATAATATTTGAAAGCGCGCGCGCTGAATATGCGGGCTGTCCCAGGGCTCCCGAGTGTAATCTTTGACTATATTAGGGCGTTCGGATAGCCTATCGGTGCCAAAAATAACACTCACAAACGCTAAAAATGATCACACGGGCCGTTCGTTTTGGGACTTCGTGAGCAAAAATATCGTTTTCGCTCACCGTTCGGATAGCTTTGAAAACGCTACAAATGACAGAGAAAACTGATATTTTTGACCCATGTCTTACCGTGGGATCGTTGTGATCGTTTTTTGACAACTGCTGGTTTGACAGTTGTATTTGGCGCGATTAAAGAGTTTCACAAGTTTTTTATATAGGTAACTAGCAGAAGCCATTAACAAAGAAATAATAATAATATAGGTACCTACTTTTTTGTTAATTTTAGGGATTGATTCCATATTTCGTACTGTGCAAAATGGTTTAAACATTGTCGGTTGTCAATGTATGTTATATGCCGTTCGGATAGCATGCAGTAATTGGTGGTCAAAAATAGCAAAAGCTTCTATCCGAACGCTAATACACAAATGCCACTTTCGAAACTGCTACAAACGCAATCGAGCCAAAACGAACGCACTCTATGTCAAATCACAAATGATCAGTGCTGCCAGACATGCGATAATTAACCTAGATCCACGATATATTTGAGTGTCAGGCGATAAAAAATAATAATGACGTATCGCACGATATTTCATCAAATATCTACGATATTTTTATCATTTACCAGATAATTTTAATACGAATTCTAATCCGTGTAATCAAATGTAATTTTCGAAAAAATTTTCTATTATCTATGGCAGTCTAAACGAACCCAAAATGAGTGACGATTTTTTCTTGAATAGATTCCGTAAAAACAAAAATCAGAAACCATTATAAAACAACTACTGTTAAGTTAATTGCATAGTATAAACTGATCAGGGTTATACTATGCAATTAACAAGATATGGCATGACCAACTCTCTATGAATTATACTTATAATGTTTATATCCCAAATTATGAATATACATTATCGTCAGTCATATACAGACATATATGCAGTTTTTAGTTTCCTCTAGTCTAGTTCTAAATGGAAATCAAGAAATATTTCTTTATTTTTTACTTATTTATATTTATAATAAAAACATTAGTTACTTCTTAATTACCCTATCCAGAATTAATGTTTAAAGAACAAAACCTCACTAAAGTGGTATATGATAAGTACCTTTATAATAGGGTTCACTCAAAAATTTTGCCGTTATCTGTTAAGGTTTCACACCCTACATTTTAGTTGTGTAATCTAGTATAATCTATTGTCTTTTTAGAGTTGGTTAAGTAATGTATAAAGTTTGAACTAGCGATAAAAACACGATAATTTTGCAGTAATTCTCTGATAATTATTACCTCAAGGATCTGGCAACACTGCTCCCAACCCCTGCCAGTCGCCCGCTGTCGTAGTCGAGAGCAGACCTGTACAATTTTTTCAAACCTCCAGCGCGCATGTATGTTCGACTATATTTAGTCCGTACAAATTATTGTGGGTGGTATTGAATATTATATGAGCTAATATGAATATATATTGTTGTTACATGTAAACATGGGAAATAAAGACAAATTTATTCAAAAATCTACTCAGAAATACAAGAGAAAGAAATGATTGAAGTAGAAAATCTGTTACTAAGCACCTAACTGTGTATTCTGGCAGCTGCCCTTGAGAGTCAGTAATTCTAGGTAAGCCTACACATCATCTTCAACCACATCATCACCGACCATCAGGTGAAATAGTGGTCAACAACTAACATATCAGGCAATAAAAAAATGAACTTGAAGCAGAATATGGAAGTACCTACCTACTGCTGTTTTTCATTCATTATCTTTGCCGTAGGTTAAGTTAGCGACTAACTTTTGCATAGTGTTCACCTACTAACTTTTCACTATCTACCTACCTACATAATTATCTGTTAGGGTATTACTACAAATCCAAGTTAAAATTCAGGGTCTTCCTTTTATTTCTGTCACTATGTTATTCAGCAAAAAATCCATATGATGAAATCTTTCACTCGGTATGATAAAACTACAGGATCATTTTTTTTCTCATGTAGCAGTTTCGATTCCCAGTTCAATAATATTTCTAAATATCTATGAATGCTGTTAAATTATTTTTTAAATTTAAATAATGTTGTCTTTCAGTAAAATGGTCCATCTACAATATTCAAGGTATTGTAGATGGACCAATATTCAAGGACGTCCCACGGGGACATTGCCATGGGACACCCTGTATATTTATTACCTATTCTATATAACAAAGTGTTATCAATGCAAAATTATTGCATTATGTGCAAAAATGGACAATTGTATTAAAAAAATTATGCATTCCAATTGCACATCAGCGAGTGTTATTTTCATAAATATATGCAGCATTATTATGCTAAAACAATGCTCAAAACAGAATCAAACAACATATTTTACTAATACCCACTGTACAATATTTATAAATATACAATAATGATGTATACTTATGTAAAATAATAACAATAAAATATACCTGGATTGCAGACAAAGGGTGGGGATTGTTACGCGAAACTGGCACCTATGGCCAATCATGAGCTTGTTGGTTTTGCTGCTCTACAATTCATAATCAATTCATTCCAATTCATTTAACACATATACACAATGCATGACACTATGACATGTAAACTATGTTAAATTGTAGTAATAACATTAACAAATCACTATAATGCCAATAAATTAGTAAATAATTAGATAATGTTAAATTAAATTATCAAAGTAAGTGTAATGGCACTCCAGGAAATTGACCGAGTTTTGGGGGCTGCCACTGTTTAACATATTGTTACAGTGTTACAATCACTACATCAATGATTACGATAGGATGTCACAACTTGGATGATATATGTTTTTTTTTTTTATTACCATCAAACAGCGTTTAGATTTTTTTTAATATATATTCGCAGCCACAGCTTTCTCCTTTTGATGTAGGCAAGCCTAGTTGTTGAGAAATATAGTTGAAAGCTATTAAAACCATGTAAATTTACATATCTTACCAAAATTTAGGCTTTCCGAGCTACTCTTGTCATCTATAGTTATACCAGAGAGAGTTACAATATGACCTTTCTTAACCCGGATGGAGGAATGCTTTTCTTTAGAGTCTGTAGCCCCTGAAGAACACCTGTGATCGTGACATATAAGATTAACAACAGATGCTTTGATGAGAGTATTAAATACATAGTTACACAACAGAAAATTTATATATATATCACCTTTCTCTGAAATTGGCATTTATAGCCTTAACAGGAGTGATGGTTGATGCATGCTCGGAATCAGAGCTAACAGAGTGGTTGTCAGGACCTATTCGATGTACGGGACTGGCTTGTGGACCTTTATTATGACCTCGAACACTGTTTCGCAGTACGTTTCCCTTTTCTTTATTTATATCAGCTTCAGTTTGTGAGCTATTACATGTTTCACTGCACAATACCTGAGTCACAACTTGCACCGACTTCTGCTTGCCGTCTAGGGAGATATTTGACAAAAATGTTATTGCTGCTAATCGCCTTCTGGCTTTTTCGTATTTGTGTCGGCTAGTGGACATTGTGTAATTTTTGAGGTTTGAAGTTTGAGGATAATGATAAAGCCTTGATTTCAAAATTATTAATTCCTTATCAGTAACTTCAATTATTAATTTAAAGATTTAGAGAAGAAAGACACCACAACCACAAAATTACAAATTACGGCGAACAGCTGAGCTGACTGACAGTGACTGCAGAGTGCAGACTGACAGCCAATCGTCCTCTGTCACACAGGAGTGCGTTCAGAGGCTCAGAGTGTAGTTGTTTCGTTGTTTGGTTGTTTTGCAACTTACCCTGAGGTATGGAACGACCGGTTGTTTTATAACCTCAAACAAATTGTGACATTAACAGACTTACATCATTATCGTAATAATAATTGCTATTTAACACTATCACAAATTCGTTTTCCATTTTTATTTAAGTTTTATATTTTGAGAAATTATATTAGTATTTATATTTTTTGAGATATATGGGTGAGCGCATCAGATAGAATACGATATAAACGTCAAAGTCATTTCATGTCACGCGTTTTATGGTTAAAAAGTTGCAACCTTCAAAGGTTTGGAACGGTCCAGTTGTGACAACCGAACGCTCTACTCGAAGGTTGTGAACGACGTTAGAGTGAAAAGTTGCACTCCGAGTGCGCTCTAACCAAGGTTCGGAACGCACCCCTGACAGTGAGGTGAGTGACAGAGGACGATTGGAGGCGTTTATCTAGCCTCGGGCGTGTATCCACCGGTCTGCCGGATTTCCCTTATGTGTCCCATCCGGCCTGCCGGAGATCGGTCAATAGTCGTGGTTACATATTCACCATAAAATCTGCGTAAGTTCGATTTTCATAATTCAAACGGTTTTCGTGAGAATGGATCCTTGGCTATGCGAGAAAAAATCCATAATATTCTGATATAACAGAAAGTATGTTTAAAATTGATATGAAATCTGAAACCAGCTCAAATTACATTTTGGCGCCAAAATTTTGTATAGATCTATGTCATTTAAAAATAATCTCGTAACTACTTCTAAAGTAATTAACCTAGAAAGCTGTAATTTTGCATTTCTATAGGCAACAAGTCAATAACGATGTTAAAAGAAATTAAAAGGATAAGGATTGATAACTTTTTTTTTTATAGATTTTTTTATTTGACCCCCGTTTTTGTTACGGCCGGAATTCCGGTGGTCTAAAAAAAAGGTTTAGTGTGAAGCTTGTATTTATCCGATCGTTATTATTTAAACGTTGTTAGTAAGTTACTATCATTGGCTATACAACAAAAAAAACCGCATTACTCTATGGTAACGAGAAGTTACTCAAATCATGAAATGAAAAAAAATAACTTTCACTCGATGCATTTTGCCGCGCAAACACTCACCGATCGAAATTTACGTAATAAATAATCTCGTAACTACTTTTAAACCTGTAAACCTAAACATCTGAAACAATTCAGGTGTATAGATTACATCTAAATAATCATATCAAAAGAAAAACCAAATTCGTAGATGGTATAGTTTTTGAGAAAAAAAATAAAATCCGCTTATGTACAGTTTTCCCGCCAAAATTCTTAAAAAAAATCGCGTTGTTTTAATCTCGTTGCTACTTATAAAATATTTATCCTTACAATCTGGTATTATTCATGGGTAAAGAACCATAATAAATACACACATTAAAAAAAAAACAAAGTTGTAGGTGGAATAGTTTCGGAAAAAAAAAATTAAAAAAATATATAAAAAATGCCGTTTCCTGCCATTTTCGTCGTCTGTTCAAACCCATTTTCCTGTAAAATTTTCCATGAAAAGGTCTATTTTCATTTCTTTTCCCGTAAAGAGAATATGATGAGGATTGCATTGGTACCAAGAAGTTTATATGTTGATTGGAGACTGCCACAAATAAACTCGATTAAAAAACAAAATACCTCAAAATCTGGAAAAATATATTTTTATTCGCTGTTTGATCCACTCAAACTAAGTGTATGAAAATGTTATTTTTTGTATGGTATAGGTAATATATTGGGGTATGGGGATGTTAGGGTGACATGTTTAGGTAATGGAAAACTACTTAGTACTACAAAAAAACGTTACGGGGCGTCGCGGGATAAAAAAACGTGAGCAGTTTGGACGATTTCGTCATAGGAGGTGGACAGATTGGACGCACGAGGGGCTAGGGTGCGTTCGGATATCACTCGGAGCATATAAAAGTTACCCGAATGCAGTCCGGAATTAACCTCAATGGATTTTTACATTCACTCTAAGCTAACCTGCTCAAAATGTGTGAAAATGTAAAAGTTCCCTTGTTACTGAATTTGTTATCCGAATCAATGCAGAATGGCAGCATGAAGACGAAAACTTATTTTATGCTTGTATGTTGGTGCCATATCGCAACGGATAATGTATGATAAATACATTATTCGTTGCGATATGGCACCAACCGCACGCAAAACAAATACCGGTCTGAGGAAGTTAGCCATAAAACTATCCTGTTTGTCTCGTTCTATTATTGTACTTGGGGTTACAATTTGTACATTTTTAATTACAACGAATATGGTAGTATTAATTATATGGATATTATACGTATACATAAATTATAGTTTACCCGTCGCACACGAATCTGAACCACAAATTGTAGATTCAGGAACAATAGACCGTATAGGTAGGCTTAAGATGCTGTCAAATATTGAAATTTTATCACAATTGGATAGCATAGGATTGAAAGAGAGGCAGCGATGGTGAAATCGCGATCAGTTTAAGTAAAATCTGAAAGTTAGGTACATAATACAAAACTAGTAACGTAAATCAGAAATGTAACTTTTCTTGTCCCTCTTGATAAGGTTCTGCTATTTTTTAAATATATTATCATGCACATTCCACATTCTATTTGTATCCATTTGTTTTTTTCATCTTTAATCTTTGTAATTCTGACTATAGACTAAATTGTTTTTTAATCATGCGAATAGCATAACAGGCCAAAATTTGCCTTTTGCTATTCTGCGTCCCGGTTTAGCTCTTCATAATAATTATGGTAAGCCTACGTATAGGTATGGGCTCTATTAAGAACATATATTTTGGAGGGGGTAGATGCTTACCTCTTGACATACGGACATCGAACAGTCGAAATGAATCGTTTGTTTTATAACCTCATTTACGCTTGTGGTGTATTTTTTAATATGTCACAATAATAAAATCTTTGTAAAAACACAAGCAAATCATTATGAAATGTGCAGTTACAGGTATGTATTGTATAGTAATCATAAATTAGTTACCTTAACCAGGCCCATCATACGTGTGAGATCGCGTGACGTTTAACTTGCGCCGGCGCGCGTCAGCAATAGGGTTGAGGCAGTTAGTGTTTTGATGAAAGAAAATAATAAAAGATAACTGTACCTGTAGCTACAAAATAAGTGTATGACGACTATTTATAAGTTATTATGTTATACACCTCACTTGATGGAGTTTGCGTTTATCAAATCTTAAATATCTTCAATTTAAGATTTATCACCGATATGACTATATGTATTCCTAAATTAGCGTTACACTTGTTTTTTTTTTTTTTTTTTTTTTTTTTATGCTCGATTGGTTAGCCTTTGACCACTATCTCACCTGATGGTAAGTGATGATGTGGTCGAAGATGTTGTTCAGGCTAACCTAGAAGTACTGGCTCTCAAGGACAGCTGCCGGAATACACCGTTAGGTTCTTGGCGACAGATTTTCTACTTGAGGGTGGTAGCTAGCCAGGCGGGCATTCGCAAAATGCCCTACCACCATGCTATAACGACTGCCATCCTAGGACAACAACCAGGACCGACGGCTTAACGTGCCCTCCGAAGCACGGAAACGCTCAGTAGTAATGTCACTAGCGGTCACCCATCCAACTCATGACCACGCGCGACGTCGCTTAACTTTGCTGATCGGTTGAGAATGGCTAAGTAAACTTCGCTACGAGCGCTTCAAATATATATATATATATTATACTATTTATTTCGGCACATGATGGTACGAATATAAATAAATGGACTTCACGAAATAAATCACATACAGCATATAAACGAATATTGGTAATGTTACAGAAATAAAACAGAATGCGTAAAAGATTATTTATATGACACTAAAAATGTACAGAAAATCCTATTAAAATTTTTGGGTATCGCACCATAATCGTAAAAAAAATTAAATATGAGCAATTATGTGTTATTTACAATTATAGCTGATTTAAACGAAATGAGTACCTACCTACTATGTACTAGTTTCCATCAGTGGTAAATGTAATTCTGTAACCCGAGAATGACGGTGTTTCCATTTTTTTGTTTAAAGTACAACAATAACTTAAGCCTACAATACTTATGTTAAGAAAAGAATGTTCTTTCATTCCTCTCCTTTGTGCTACTGCAACAACCGTAAACATAACAATATTTACGCCCCGGTATTGTGACAAAACCTCAAGCCAGCCTAGCCTAGCTGTGAATGAGCGAGTGAATTCCTTGAATTAGAGGCACCACTAGAGGTGCCCGGCCCACACACCGTGCGGCTTACGGACCACCCGCGTCTTCTGTCGCAATCACACATAGCCACAAGACATCAGAAAATACATAATTAGAAACATAGGCGTACCTAAAGATATAGACGATACTTAAGATTTAAGTATCGTCTATATCTTAAAGTACGCCTCTCCGCAGTAAATTATTTATATGCATTTGTACTGGTAGGCCTTGTATACATCGTCATGTACACAAAGCCTACCGGCCATTAGTCATATCTCATAGTAAGGGTGTGAATGTTATATATTCGCATTAGTAGACAACAGCAATTGCAACAATATTTAAAATATGCTGGGGTGCGCTTCACATCTCCATTCGATTATCAATAATAACAACTACTACTACTAATTTAAGATGTGACAGCCGTCAAAGATAGATTACTCTTATGTTGTGATTTCGTGTATTTGATTTTGCTGTGTAAATGACTGAAAACAAACTCAAGTTATTACTAGCTAGGAGCCGGTTCGGCCTTGTTTTAAGTTTTGAGTCTCAAAGCAAAGTAATAAAATATATGAAATAATAAATTACAGGCACAAGAGACTTTTAAGGTGGTCCTCGTACATAATCCGTCAAATACACATGAACAAAAAAGAAAAGTTTGTTAGGACTAGCAGAAGTCAACTTTAGGAGGTTGTTACCATTTTTCCAATAACCCTGGATATCCTAAATCTTTTTGAACTACGAATAAGTAATGTAAAGAAGTATAACTCTGATACAGTTACCGTTTTTATTTCAGACTCACCAAGTTCACAAGTAACAAAACACGCACAATTTTACAAACGCAATTTGATTAGTTAATTGATTTGGGCTTAGAAATGATCGCATCTGATTGGTCAAGTCAAGGTGATGTAGTCACCGCCGTCATTGTCTAAAGGCCAAACCGCACTACAGCGGCACAGCGTGGCAGCGAAGCGGCGCGGCTCGAGAAATATTAATTTGTATGGATTTATTCATGGCGTAAACCGCATTATAGTGATGCGGCTTCGGAGAGGCAAGGCGTAGCGCTACAGAGATGTCTACAAAGGCAACTCTGCGTCACGGCTGCGCCGCACCGCCGCCCGTGCCACTGCCACAAGTGCCTACTTTGCGGCACCGGAGAGACGCGGTGCAGTAAATTATCCAGTCATTTCACGGTCCACCCACGTTTCAACAATTCATAAGACCTTACTTTACCTTAAAAAAATTGTGTGATATCGATTATTATCTCCGAAGAGTCGTGGAAAACAGTTTTTTTTCAAACGAAAATATAGGTTTAAAGATATTTATTCCCATAACAAGACAGTACAGTCACTTACATGGGAACATTAATTAAAAAATAATATAAGGTACATCGTCGTAATTGGGAAGGTACTCATTCAACGTATTTATTTTGTTGTGCATTGTAAATTTTAATGTAGTCGTGCAATTTAGATTTCAATACGTTGAATGAGTGTTCTTTTTTAATGTGAGTGGGTATTTTATTGTAAAGTTTAACTTCGTTCGTAGCATAGACTTGCAAGCATTTACAGCCCCACCAACTTATCTGTTCAGGCGGCAAAAAAAGAACTACAACATTCCTTCAAATTGTGACAGTTTGTAGTTGATTTTCTTGACCAGTAGCGCCCTCGAAAACTGCACAGTTAAGTTGGTGGTACAATACCTGTGTAGATTTTGAATATCCTTTTTTTATTGCATTTGCATGGTTTGTACATTTTTCAAATATGAAATAATATAAATATAATTAATTCGTTTGCCTATAAGTAGTCAGTCGAGTTCTAAATATGCAGAAAGAACACAATTAGTAATGAAAATATACTACAATATACAAATACCTATGGAAAACCTAGTGCAGCCGAAGCCACGCCGTTTCTAGAACAAACGTAAATCCTAAATATCTAACCTGTATTTCCTAGAACAGTAGCGACATCTCTCGCTGATCCATAACTAGAACTCTAAGACTCTTACTCGAAACTCTTACTAGAAAATGTTCTTTAACTTCTATTTGTTAAGACTTAAAAGTGATTGAGGCATACCAGCTTTTTCAGAGTAGTATGGGAGATTCCATAGCGGGCAAGGTTTGTGTTGAACGTTGCGGTCCAACCATAGACTATATCAAACAATAATCTTCGTAATGCATATTAAATTATCGTTGTGTAAAGTGTCGCTTGAAACACGAATAACGAAAATTCGTTGAATTGTAGTAGCGGCCCAGTTGTGTGACAGCTGTGTGACGTGTATCAGTGAAATAGCGTTTGTGTGCGCTTACACACTACAAAGGAAGTTCCATTTTATATAGCTATAAAATATTTTTTTTGAATGGATTTAATTATTTTTTCTGCGATTTAATCTTTAATTGTACAAGGCAGATTATTAATGAGGTGAGAAATTATAAATTGAGAAGTTCTTTCGCCGTATACAAGTACGTTATTGTCTCTAGGTACAGGTAGTTTTCTATTTTTATGATTCTGGTGAATTTAGAATGACTTATAGGAGATTGGATTTCTGTTCGGAAGTATTATTGTTCGAGAAGTCTATTTAATTGAACTTTTTTTATGAACCAGAATAATGTTACGTGTTTAAATAGTGGGTCAAGTACTTCGCTGCAGCACTGCTCTGCACCTCCGTAAATGCATTAGGTAGTGATGGTCGCTCAGATACCACGTCGCGCCGCACCTCTGTAGTGCGGTCCCAGCTTAGGAGGAAATGTTAGCTTATTTACGTTTAAATTTTCTAATACATCTTTTTTCAATAAAACTGATTTATGCTTTTTCATGCAATTTATTTCAGTACATTGGAATATTACTAAAAATACTTACTCGGAAATAATATTCTATAATATAAAAGTCGGTATATATGCGCTAAAATGCACCCTAAAGGTGCGTACCATTTGAAGTTTAATTACCAAAAAACGCTAAAGGGTCGTTATCACGTTTCGTACGTATTACCTGTCCGAGCCCATAACTCATATGTCTTTAACTTTTATTTAAAAACTATGTATGTGGGACTGTTACAGCTAAATCAAGCTTTAATGACACCCGGCGCGAAAAAGCTATACAGTTATTTATGAAAAGTAGCTGAACAAAAAGGTGCTAAAATATCATTCCACTCCGTGTCCAAACAATGCATTAGCTAATTTAATCATTGTTAACTTGAAATATTTTTATGAAACTCGAATCGAATGCTTCTTTTTGGATGAATTAATAGTCTAATAATATTCTGTTGTGGTTGTTATGTTTAGAAAGCGACTACAACTTTATGATAATCAAAGTTTTATTTTTGTCAAACAAAAAAGTTCATTCCTATCCGAGTTTTCGAATATCAACATTTTTCTCAAGTCCTGCCCTGGACAGTGGCTAGGTATTTTCTGACGAGTTCAGCAACAAACCAGTCGTCGCTACAGCTCGAAGCGGAGAGACGTGTGTGGCCACGTTAATAATAATTAACAATCTTGTGTCGCCGGAAGGAGTTTGTCATAGATTCACTGTCATTGCCATCCACTGATTTTTGAGGTGCGTTATTTTTTTTATATATCATAAATACGTAATTTTGATCACTATAACTCTTATGTTCTAAATAATATTTTTTACATTTTTGGTACACACGTAAGTTAAACAATTTAGGATTAGATGTTAAAAACTCATTTTTCTCCAATTCATTACCTTCCATTTACACAAAAATGTACTGGATGATAATGATAACGTTTGGAGAGGAATGAAATGAAATATTAAGACAATTTTTGTAGCATGTAAGTGTCTAATAAATTATCTTGGATTCCTATTTATTATAAACCGTACATAGTTTATTTCTTTTTGAATAGTATGAACGTAATATTTTTAAAATTTTGATATTTAAGTATTGTTTTAAACTAGCGCTATCTAACAAAGAAAGAAATTAAATACATAATACATTTATTTTCACAGGCTTTTGTGGCTAAAATGAAAAAAAAGGTAACGTAATAAGAAAACTTAGTCAAAGATAGATAAAAAACTCAAAAAATATGCAGAAATCAAGAACAACCCTGAACTTTACAAAATCCAACAAGAAAAAGAAAGGAATAGGTATCTAAGTAAAAGATATAAAGGACAAAAAAAAACGACCAACTTACATCAAGAAAAAACAGAAGCAGAAAGAACTCACAAGTATTTTAATTGAAAATTCACCCCCCGAATACGAGAACGAGATTGAAAATGAATTCCTCAAAACCCTAATCAAATTGTCTTAGAGCCAAATCCAGAAATATGAGGCAGCTGGCAAAACTTCAGAGAAAATCATAAAATTGTAATATTCAAAAATTGAAATAATCAAAAAAAATTTAAGATAATAAAGATAAAAACGTAAAAGCATTATAAAAGCTGAATAGAACACCTTAATAAAGGTTAAGTTGATCAAGTATCGAAGAAATTGTTGTTCGATGAATTTTTAATCGAGAGCTAAAAAATATAAAGGAATCAATAAGTTGGAGAAGGGGTTCCTTAAAGACATAATACCAAACAAGGTAAAATTCACAAAGTATAAAACTATATCCATGGTGGCATTTAATGTTAGGCGAAAGTTAGCAAAAGTTCAGAAGACTCAAATATAGAGAAAAAAATCGACTAATAAAAGATTTTTTGAGGATTATTTAAACAGTCGCATGGCAGCAGGAAAGAATGAGTTTGTGAAAAAAGAAGCAGTAAAGAAACAGAAGCGATACCTCAAAGATACTTTGAAAAATATGCACAAGAAGTAGTGCACATAACACGGTACCATAAGCGTACATTTTGCAGATATCGAATTTACTGGGTTGTTTTTCCAAAAGAAGAGCGAGATACATGTTAATGCATGGTACATGCCAATGTTGATCTTCTGATTAAAACACTTCAAAAAGCTTTGATCATAGCAGAGAGATCATCAATGCATGTGTTGACCAGTCTTTGCTGTGACCAATATGATGGCAATTGCCTGGCAAGAACGTGTGATGTTTGTAAAAAGAAACTTAGAACATTTGACAAAACCAAAGCTATAGATTACTTTCAATGGGTTGCTGAAAAATAGAATTACAGAAGGAAAAATTGAGAACAATGAGTGAAAATTGTTACTACCAAAAATAAATAATGCGACAAACCTTGAAATATTATCAAAAAATTGGACAGTATCATGAAGATCTTTTTCAAACATATGCGTAATATTATCATGCAGAACTGTGCGATCAAAATTTAAAAGACACAGAAGTTATTATACACTTTTTGTACAATAAGCCAGTGTCTGATTCATGATACGTCAGTATGGACCCACATTACTCTCCAGCTGAATATAGCAAAACATCTATTGCTGTCCAAAGTTCGCTTTTGGTCAGATTCTCTTTCAAGCTAATTTAGGAACCGGAACATCTTTTACATGATTACAAGAAATCGTAAACAAGTCCGAACGATTAGCACTGTGACATGGAATTGCCAAGAAGCCGGTCATGGAGAAGGAGCACCAGATTATGTAGGGCCAGTTCTTAAAGGAACCGCAGATAACCACGTCAAATTAGGTGGCAATGAGCCGACTCTTTCAAAGATTTTGTAGATCTGATTCGTGTAAAGGTTGAGAGTGTCGACATTATTGTAATTTCAGATGAAGATACAACTGGAAACAAATTTCCTGCCCACGTTCCAGACTTCAAGGGCACCACCAAGGTTCACAAAGCTGTCTGATCTTCTGAATTTCCTTACACTGTAGCTGTCAGGTGCCTCAGCTGTTTCAGTTGCTTAAACAGCTACCTAACTTGTGAACACAAAAGCATTTAGGGTTGCTTGACATTGGATTTAGGCAGACCACTGCCACTAAAAACTTAGATATTGACGTAAATGAAAATTACTTATCTACCTCGCCATTTAGTTCGGCTATTAAATTAGTAACAGTCAAATAAACTCCGAAGTGGATTAGGGAGTAGATTGTTTTGTTTAGAAGATACTGTGATAAACAAATTTAACAATCGAGAGGATGAAACCTAACTAAATTATAAATAGATTCAGACACTATTTTTACAAAATCGATGACAACAAGTTGCTCTTAAGTCCATTTGATGGTACTCTATTCTGGAGCGGAACCATTCCTTCACCAGTGCCTGCTACAAAGACCAAAAATACACTCAAATATTATTTTTGCTTACCAAAGCTATTTAACAAAAGTCATCACACATAATTCACGAAAAACTGATACTCTACAAGACTTACAGTTTCTTAGGTCGACAGAAGTACAGAGAAATGGCATGGATAGAGCTGGCCAAGAACTTGAAGAAAAACAAGAGTGTCAGCCGATATTGGTGGTGGATGTTTACGAAAACACCGATATTAAAAATATGAATATGAACGCTGTAGACGCACTCGATTAACAGTACAATTTAGATGATTGGGTGCTGGTAAAATACAGTTCTAAATTCCTACCTTATTATTTAACTCAGCTTAGTATTTTTAATGATTATTCTAATTTTATAATTTGTTTCAGAATATAATTTCTTTCGTTCTAGAAATGTTCTTGAATTAATAATCTTTTTTTTAAGTGTTTGTAATTAATATTTTATTGTGATGATTAAAAACTTACCAACTGCCTTGTTGAAATGTTCAACAATAGTGTTGTTTTACTGTTTCTTTAGTTTTAGTTAAAATAAGCATTTTATGTTCAACGTTTTATATTCTTTGATTATTTATAAAGAGTACCGTTAAAACACTTTTGTCGTTATTTTTGTTTTAATTTTTTTTTACTTTTTAAAATATTTTGAGCCCTATAATACGTTTGCCTTGAGACGTTTAATATTTATAGTGTATATTTAATATTATTGGGTTGTCAAATTACTTTAAGCTGAGTTATAATTGATCCTGTGCTCATACTTAAAAAATATAATGTTGATGTTAAAAATAATAAAATAAGATATATGATTTGTACTTATATTTCATTTTAAACGCTAAACGTTCTGATATTTATGTATTAAATATAATTATATTTCATCGCCTTCCACACGTTTTCATTGCATTCGAAGCAAATATCATTTCACTCCAAGTGAAGTTCATTACTCTCCAGGCGATTTTCATTACCATCCATTGGTTCATTACATTCCATCGTGTTATTAAAACGGTTTTTGACTTATCAAGGTGCCTTTCACAAATTACTATTCCGAATACGCATCTAATTCTATAAATGCAATAAAAAGATCATAAAACCACTATAAATAAAAATATCATAAAAGTTGAAAATCTGCACCACCCGTGATAACGACCCTAAAAACGATCACACTCCCAAAAAGTTGTTCCACATGGGTCTTGGCATTATTTTCGCCATAAACACTATTAAGCAGTTGGAATTAACTACATCTAATGTCAAATGTGACAGCAGTGGCAAATTTTAGTGGCATTCTTAACCTAAATGGAACAGGCACAGACCTAGGATTTTTTCGCTACAGCCTATGGGAACAGGTGAGAACAGTTACAAACGATCACAGTGATCACAACCATAGACGCAGATGTGATCAAAATTATCGAAAATAACGTTATTAGCGTCAAATGGAATATACCCTTAAACGAAACAATAAATAAAAAAAAAACAATGGCAGCTCTTTACTGACATTGACAATTGACACTTTTTTTATTATTAGTCAAAAAAAAACTGATGGTATGTTTGACAAAATAGAAACAAAAATTGTTTTCATAAAATAAAATTTACCCATCGAAAGGAAAATATTACTCAAATGGAGTCTAATTTACCCGGTCCATCCACCTCTTCCAGAGCAACAAGATTTATGATGGAAGGGGTTGGAGCTCGAGTGATACGAGGGCCAGATTGGAAGTGGGGCAAACAGGTAGATTGTTTATTTTTTTTTGAGTTTTAGAATTGTTATTAAACACTGAAAAAAATATTTTTTATCGCCATAAATATACTCATTGTATGTTATATGCCTTAGTCAACGTATATATCAGTTTACTAAGTATATATTTGAAATTCAAAAGTTTTTAAATTAGTGTCTACAAAAAGCTCTTAGATTTTTTCTCGATTTAACTACATTAATATTATAGTTTCATAACATATAGAAAAAACACATCACTACGAAAATTAAATATCTACTATACCTAAATATATAAATATATCTTAAGCATATTTTATACATTAGATTAATACTCAATTAATTTATAAAAAATCTTTTTCAGGATGGTGGTGAAGGGCATGTGGGAACAGTAAGAAATTTTGAATCTCCTGAGGAAGTTGTTGTGGTTTGGGATAATGGCACAGCGGCTAACTATAGATGTTCTGGAGCATATGATTTACGCATATTAGATAGTGCTCCAACTGGTGTCAAACATGAAGGGACTATGTGTGATACTTGCAGACAGCAACCCATTTTCGGTGTGTTAACCCTTAATATTAATCATTGCTAATAAATATACTATAAATCCTGCATTACTAGTGTAGATAAGTAAAAAAATGTTTATTTATTTATTTGATTTAAGAAGGCAACAGAACACTAATGTGCCTATATCATGCTATATTGAAATTTTGTTATGTCTACACAATCTTGACAAGTTTGATGAGTTAGGTTAGGTGAAGGGTTAGAGGTTGTCAACAGATTTTTTGTTTTTATGCAACCATACATCAAGCGGGTTCTTAAATGTGTTGAAAGATGTATCACACTCTTCAGGCTTCTAGTTAAGAACAACTCTGTTGCTGAAGATATAGTGTGAAGTATGTGTTTTACCATATACACACTGTTTTTTTTAGTTATAGCCTCTGACTTCTTCGTTGCATTTAATTTTCACATACCAGTTGTGTTTTTCTGGGAGGTGGTAGAATTCATTGAGGATTTTGATGGTTTCAATGATATCACCACATAACTTCTTTTCTTCAAGAGTAGTAAGTCCCAGGATTTCCAATTTCTACTTGTAAGACTTGCAATGTAAGGCTTTGGGCATCTTGGTTGCTATCACCTTAGATTGGCGTCATTACTACTGTATAATACATTTGCTAGGTCATAGATTATATGTTCATCTATACTAATTGTAAATTTAACATTTAATTGTTCTATACTTATATTATAAAGGGGAAAGATTTGTATTTTTGTATCCAACAAATAAACTTAAAATCTACTGGACCGATTTGGATGAAATTTGGTAAGGAAATACGACCAGGACCAGGGAAAGGACAAAGGATAGTTTTTATCCAACTGTGTGGAAGGAGGTTAATGGTTTTGCAAAATAACAGAATAACGTGCAGGCGGAGCCGCAGCCGGAAAGCTAGTATACTATGTAATCCACACACAGTATACTAAGTTTAAACATAAGTTTTTAATTTGAAATAATTACTTTAGGTATTCGCTGGAAGTGTGCTGAATGCAGTAACTATGACCTGTGCTCTGTATGCTACCATGGGGATAAGCATAACCTGAGGCACAGGTTCTATCGTATCAGTGCACCAGGGGCACAACGCTGTCTGGTAGAGCCTAGGAGGAAAAGCAAAAAACAAGCTGTCAGAGGAATATTTCCCGGAGCCAGAGTTGTTAGAGGGGTATGTTCATTTTGCAATCATAATATTAACAATTAAGCTAGTGATGATGAGGCTAGGAGTGCCGACTGCATTTCAAAGGAAAAAATCCTCTTTAAAATTGAAAAACACTATTTAAATTAAAAATCTTTTCAGAAATAAAGAGGTAAAGGCAGCGAAAGCAAAAAGTATGTAAAAAAGTGTACCAAAATAATTTTTGAGACCAGATTATTTTGGTATAGTTTTTTTTTAAATACTTTTGTACCTTTATGCATTACAACCTATGTGATAACACAGACTGATGAGTAATATTAATTTGACCTTAACTGCCTAAGAAAGTAAAATTATGAATCTGTCTTTATTAAGAGGAAGATGCTATGTTCTTTTGTTGCTTTTATTGTGTGCTACAGCACTCAAATTTTCTACTTAGCAATGACACTAAACTAAACTAGCTTGAAAGGTTTTTGTCCTCTCTTCTTCTGGCCTTCTCATTATGGCTGTTTTGTCAAGGAGCTGAATAGCCTCAACATTCACATGGTAGTGAAGACTATATACATGAGCTTGTTTGCACTGCATGTTTCTTAATTATATCCACAATAACATCCATTTTCAGATCTCGATGGAGGGTGTCAGTTTTAATGTACCATGTTGCATTGACTTCACCATTTAGTACATTGTTCTGGAATGGTTGCATTATCTGGATGTTTCTTTGTATGGTACAGCCCCATAGCTACTCTCCATAAGTCTATACTGGCTTAAAAAACTGCTTGTACAAAGGAATTTTATTTTGTACAGACAAAGAGGAATGCTTCCCATGTACATCTTCTTGTGACGTAATTCTCACTCTTTGCATTTCTTTTTTAACTGAGCTTTGCAGCAAAGTTTTGCATCAATGTTATGCCAAGGTATTTGGCAACTGGCTTGTATCACATTTATACAATAAATACAAGGTTGGAAAAAGGATGCTTCCCTGTGGTACTTACTTTTAATTGTTTTATTTCTGAGTATGAATCACTTTGTCTTATCCTAAACTTTCTTTGTGTAAGATAAAATTCTTGCCCTTCGTGCCACACTATATTGAATGTATGTGCTATATCCAGGAACACTGCAAAGTAAACTTGCTTTTCTTCCAATGATTTTTTCAATCATGTTGGTGATTCTATGTGCTTGATCTATTGTTATTTTTTTTTAAATTTGTGCTTTTCTCTAAACTCAAATTGGTGATTAGGGGTAAGTATCCATTCTTCAATGATAGGTTTATAGCGGTTTCAATAGTAACTATACAAATTATTTTGACATGGTTGGAGGTAAAGATATTGGTCTATAACTTTATAAGATGTTGTTTAATAAGGTGGATTGCCTGGTTTCGGTAAACTATCTCAAAAAAGTCTTATATTGAAGGTTTTACCTTCAACTTAAGATGTTGTGTGTTTGTGGTGCCCCGCGCTCAAACTAACTTATTAGCAATGTCACCTTTGGTATGAACGCCGCGTCTATTAAATCAAGTTGCCGAAAGAATTGACCTATTTGCTTGCACTGTCACGGAATTCAATAAATCTGTTTTATTTGTAATATGTTATTGTTGACATTGATTTCGATTTAATTTTGACTTAATTTTGACGTAATTTTAATTTAATTTTGGTTTTATTTGAATTTGACATTGATGGAATTTTGTATTGATTTAATTTCGTTTAATTTTTATTTAATTTTCATTAGTTATTTTTGAAACAATTCAAAAACTGCTACACAAAGATTTGAAAATATACTAGTCGTAATAAGCGTCACAAAAGCTCAAAATGGTTTTAGAATTATAGTGCCATATGAATAATTAAATTTTGTACAATTGATGAGTAGCAGATTAATTAATATCGATTGCATTTATCATACATAATTACGAACCTATATATATCATGATAAATATTATGATAATTATCAAAGATAATTATTGTTTTGAACCCTAAGGTTCGTTCAGTCGAAACCAACGCAAGCACCGTGGTATGAGCGCAGTTCGGGTGCGGCACGATCGCGCGTCGTTCTGCGCCTTCGCCGCATTCTCGTGTGAAAGGTTGCGGTGCGGTTGAGGTGTATCGTCGGGTATGATTTAGTTGCCGTGCTACAACCGTGCAGCTACCGTGCAGCCACCGCGCAAAAACCGCGTGGCTGCCGCGCCCGCGTCGCGATTGTACTACGGTCAAACCTTGATGCTTGCGGCGTCTTCTGAACGGAGTCTAATATAACATCAGTATAACCTTTCTAACAAGGTTAGATTTCAAGAACACCATAACTTCTTGCTCCCACCATAAAATATGTATACATTAGTAGCATTTTATCTATTTTACTACCTAAGTTATCAGTAACATTAGGAAAGAAGTTGAAGAGTCCGAAGAGCATTGATATGTTTCATAAAGTGCCCCTCCTTAACTCTTGGTTGCAAGTCTCAGGCACGATTTTAGCTTGTTTTTTTTGGCCGGCCTCGATGCACTACAAAGGGCTCCGGGATCTTCTGTGGAACGCACCGGCGCCCTTTTCGCATATCGTTTAAAGCACTGCCAAGAGCAAGCATCACCACCCTTCACTTGGTTACGGATTACGACAACACACGCCACATAGTGTTGTCGCCCTCCCTGGGTCAGATTTTAGACATCAGGGCCCTCACTCTAACTGTCCGCGGGCCCGAAGGTCCCCTGTCACAAGGATGCCACAAAACCCTTTACGGGGCAGGTATTCTGGAATGCCCATTGTCAGTACCCCGCCACTGCCTTCTTCGAGCTGGATCGACCCTCTCGCTCAGCAGTCTCTGGACCAGCACAGTCTCACAAATTGAAGCCACGTCCTTCCACTTCTCTTCAATAGCCAGCATTAATGCTACAACATTTGGCAGAGAGAGGTCATGCCCTATGTGGTGGGCCAGAACTTGTCGCTCAATATGCCAAGCATAGCACTCATCCAAAGTGTGCTGGGCGGAGTCAACGCCTCTTCCACAGTGGTGACATTGCGCTTTAATCTCTCGTGCGATCCTGTTCAGGTACTCACCAAAACAACCATGCCCATTGAGTACGCTGAAAGGTAATTTTACCACCCGAGCCTCCCGACCCAAGCTTCAAAGTTAGGAAGAATTTCACCAACGGCGAGTAGGCGCAGTTTTCTTGTCTCTTTAAGCCTGCCGCGCCACATTTGCAGAGCACGCCGATGCTCTTGCGCCCGCACTTCTCTCGGCATAAGCCCAGCAACGAAGTTCTATCTTTATTTCTAAATACGATTAAAAGAACTATTGCATGCTAAGCGAACATCGCTTGTACAAATTGTTACAGCACAAATTTTGTCACAAGCGGAGTCGAATGTGTTTCTCTATTTAGCGCCACCTGCCCCAACCAGTCTGCTATCTGCGTGTGGGGCCTAATATGCTTCCCTGCGGGACGCCGAATTTAATTGAAAGAGCATCACTGCAATGAGTACCTACTTTAACAAACTGTTTACGATCGCTAAGATAACTTCTGAACCAGTCTAGAGCTACTCCCCTGACACTCCATTTTCTTTAGAAGTAAGCCAACCGAGACTGTGTCAAACGCCTTCGCCAGGTCTAAAAACACCGCTAAGCAGCATTCATCATTTTCGATGTGCGAAGACACAAGATTTACAAGGAGTGACGTAGCCTCCTCGGTTGACATACTCTTCGGAATCTATATTGCCTTTCTGAAAGTAAGCGATATTTTCGATGTATGATACAAGAGGACTGTTTAAAATTTTTTCTAAGACTTTTGAGACGACACTTGGTAAGCTTATAGACCTGTAGTTTTCAGTCATAGTTTTTGAACCATTTTTATAAATTAGATATTTCCAGCAGTCTGGGAATACACCCGATGTCAGGCTTAAGTTCATTATATGAGTAATAGGAACGACTATTGATGAAAGTGATTTTTTGAGTAAGACAGCGGTAATTTTGTCAGGACCAGGTGAACTATCAGTTTTAAGTTGGGATATTATTTTAGTTATTTCTTGGGGATCTGTTGGGCTTAGAAAAAATGACTGGACGGATGAAGTTAAGGGTCTATTTTCTTTAATAACAGTGTCTAGAGTCATACCAATTTTATTGAGTATCGAGTCTGCTAGACTATTGCCAACTGACACAAAGTGTTGGTTACAGCTATGTAGCAATTGATCAATATCGTCCTTGATAAGGTTTAAAAGTAAATAGAAGAAGATGAATTAATAATAGAAAGATTATTATTATTTCATCTCCTTCAGAGGAGAAAAGGCAGTGCAAATGTAAAACCTGTTTTCTTTATACCCTTTGCGAGATTTTCAATAATAGTATCGTAGTACTGATTTTGAAAAAATCTTATTTGATGTTATTTGATTGTGTTGTTTGTTACGTACATAGGTTTTAACAATTATTTATATTCATTATCTCATTTCAGGTTGATTGGCAATGGGAAGACCAAGATGGCGGAAATGGTAGACGTGGGAAAGTTAATGAAGTGCAGGATTGGTCGGCAGCTAGTCCACGGTCGGCAGCTTATGTGGTGTGGGACAATGGAGCCAAGAACCTCTACAGAGTTGGATTTGAGGGAATGGCTGACTTGAAGGTTTGTTTAACTGTGCTAGGTATAGAAATCTAGAGGCGGTAATATACTGAAAGTTGCATAGACACGTATATATTTTATTTAAAAAGACCAATAGTTTCATAATGGTATTATTTTTCTAGTTTTATGAAACATCCAAATGTAATCTTAGAAAAAAATTGTTAGAGATCTTAACAACATTCAAGGTTGTTCTTGTATGATTTATTAAAATGTCTTTTTTATACTTTCATTTACAGGTTGTAAATGATGTAAAAGGCCAAAATGTATACAAAGAGCATTTACCTTTATTAGGAGAGCTGGGCCCAGGACGGACAGGTCCCCATGGCTTACAAGTTGGTGATCAGGTATGTAGCATAAAAACATGCTTGGAACATCAGCTCTATATTTTAAATTCCCATATTGTTGTCAAACTTTTTCACATACACAATTTTCACCTAAGAGTAAGTAGTAAGAGTCAGTACTGCCATCCTATTGTAACTTTTTCGCTAAATCGATTATTACAAATGGTCATATCTGACTGATTATCATATTTGCTTCTTTACCCTATTTGCTTCCACTTTGCCATATAATCTATTGTACAAAATGTATTTATTATATTTACCAGGTGAATGTCGATTTAGACCTTGAAATCGTGCAGTCGCTACAGCATGGACACGGCGGCTGGACGGATGGTATGTTCGAGTGTCTCGGTACTACTGGCACGGTCGTCGGGATCGATGAGGACCATGATATTGTCGTCACTTATCCCAGTGGCAACAGATGGACGTTTAACCCCGCTGTGCTGACTAAGGTAAGATTTAGATTGTTAACTGAAATGAAAAGGTTTGACTGCAATATTCGAGTGTCTAGATACTAACGGATCATGATGTGGTCGTCACTTACCCCAGTGCCAACAGATGGACGTTTAACCCCGCTATGTTGGCTATGGTAAGATTTATTGATTATAGGTATATTCCATTAGTCGCTAAAAACGTTATTTTCGATAATTGTGATCACATTCTGCGGCTATGGTTGTGATCACGTGATCGTTTGTAACTGTCATCCGCGTTCCATTGGATAAGAACGCTAAGAATGCCACTAAAATTTGCCACTTCTGTCACTTTTGACATTAGATGTAGCGTTTAAGGCGAAAATAACGCCAAGACCCATGTGGAACAACTTTTTGGGAGTGTGATCGTTTTTAGCGTTTTTAGCGAATCTCACTCAAATGGTAAGCACCCTATGATTGTTAATTGAAATGAAAAGGTGCGACTGCAATATTCGAGTGTATAGGTACTAACGGACCATGATATGGTCGTCACTTACCCCTAGTGCCAACAGATGGACGTTTAACCCCGCTGTGCTGCCTAAGGTAATATTTATTAATGATGATGGTTATCTTAGACGATTGTAGATTTAGGTCTAGAGAAAGCGCAGTTGGACTAGGATGGACACGGTGGCTGTTCGGATGGTATGTTCAAGTCATGTATCTTGTTACTTTCGAACCATGATATTGTCGTTACACTCCGATAACTGGAAAGTATTTTCCTATCTTGATGATATAGTCGCTGACAGTGAATGACGATCAATCTCATAAGTAACAAGAGTCAATAAAAATAGTTAATTATTATTTTTTACCAAAAAATGGAACCGATTTCAACACTCCAATGTGTGAAACTTGTCGAAGTCGATACCATGCGCACTTTATTGTGATAATAGGTACTTTTGAACCATCATGGTACCGACTTCAACAAGTTATCTCACATATTTCAGTGTAGTGTGTGTTCCTATTATTATTTGCTATGCAATCCGCCATACATCATAATCTGTGAACATTTCAACCTATTCCGGTCCATAGATATATTCCTTTAAAGGTCAGTTGCATGGTCTAACAGCGGAGTCTTAGTAATAGGGTCCCGTTTTCTAGTACTGAACTTTAACATGATACAAATGATTTTCCATTTTGCAGGTGTGCAGTGGCAACTTGAGTACATCTGCATCGGGCGGCGTGGCAGCGGGTGCGGCGGGGGCTAGCGGGGTGGGGGGCGGTTTCGCAGTCGGGGACCTCGTACAGGTGTGCGCAGACCAGGAGCGGGTGAAGACGCTGCAGCGGGGGCACGGCGAGTGGGCCGAGGCTATGGCACCAGTTAGTACACACACATATTACTTCAGCTCTGTACTCATATACGGTTTTACTCGACCTGGCTATATGTCACATAAATATGTTCAGTATTCGCCGAACCGTTTGAGTCGAAAGATGTCTTCAACAAAAGAGATAGTGGTAGCATTTAATTTAGCAAGTATCTGAGTCAAAAAATAAAAAGGAACGAACACAAAAGGAGACTAGGTAAAAGATTGGTTAGATCGCCGCCCTGATTACAGCGATGTGAACTTGATTAAATAGCTGTGTACCGTGTATTTTGTGCAGTGCTCGTAGCAAAGTTTGCTTAGCCGTTCTTAACCGATCAGCTAAGTTAAGCAACGTCAGCCCCGGTCATGACTTGGATGGGTGACAGCTAGTGACATTACTACTGAGCGCTTCCATGCTTCGGATGGCACGTTAAGCCGTCGGTCCCGCTTGCTGTCTTACGATGGCATTCGATATAGCACGGTTACCACCATGCAGGCATTTTGCTAATGCCTGCCTGGCTTACCACCCTCAAGTAGAAAATCTTTAATAAACTGTATAAGTCGGATAGTCCACTGCTGAACACAGCCTCCCCTAATACGGAGAGGGGGGGGGGGTTTGCCGTAATCCCCACGCTTGGCAGGCTTAGGGATCGCAGTATGTGATATCAGTTCCTCAGAAAGTGCTCCTGCCCTTCTGGTGTGTTACCTTTAGTCGCCTCTTACGACACCCTAGGGTTGAGATTGGGGGGGTTGCATTCTAGCCCGGCACCCCACGGGGCACACATACACCTATTACTTATTTTAACTAATTTTCTTACTCGAAGGGTACATACACTCGAGTCAAGCTCAAAGGTTCGCTTCGAGTAAACTCATTCAGTTCACTTGGTGCAAAGAGATCTATTTAACTGTAAACCAGATAACAAGATCAAAAGATATATAAAAAATTACTAAACTGAGCATAAATGTAACTGTTTTCCCAATGGACAAAGCAAAGCCCCACTTACATCAACGAAGGTATACCACTCATTGGACACGTCATTAACTTTAGTCGCCTTTTACAACATCCTACAGAAGTATAATAATTTATGCTCGAGTGTTTATATGCTTAAGCCGGGAACTGCACCTATGGTATACTCTTCAACATCACGAAAAGTGCGCATAATATATTTTTTATGTACTCAATTATTTTTATGGAATTAGGTACATGTTTATAAAAATATGCGTGTTTATTGTTTGATATACATGCAAATATATAATTCTATAACCTCAACCACAACTCAATCAGTTGAGAGGAGATATAGGTGCCATCTTGCTATTAAAAATTTTAAACAAGAGTATATTGCATATAATGAGTAAAGAGTGGGCCGAGGCTTTGGCAACACACTCATATTCTTTAAGTTTACTAACTTTCTAGGTTCTGCCATACAAGAAATTATACAATATTACACAACATGTCCCTAGTTAGTACACACGAATTCCTTCTTTTAACTTCTAGTTTCTGTACTGCCATACAAGAAACTATACACAATGAGTATAGAGCAGGCTAAGGCTATGGCTCCAGTCAGTACATATTACACATTCTTGTAACTGACTTTCTAGATTCTGCCATACAAGAAAGTAATCGGGGGAGGCGAGAGTAAAGATCAAGGGTCCCGGTACTGCTAGAGATCTATGTAAAGAATGGGCTTTATTTCGCAATAAATGCTTACCTGTGTCTTCGTAGTACTATATTGCACAAAATTTCACCTGCTCCAAGAAGCTCTATTTTTGTTCAACAGTTATATTATAAATTAAGTGATGTGTTTTCAGACACTGGGCAAGATAGGACGCGTGCAGCAAATTTACCACGACAATGATCTGAAGGTGGAGGTGTGCAATACCTCTTGGACTTACAATCCGAACGCAGTCACTAAAGTAGCCTCCTCTGACGGGAGTATACCAGGGAATTCTTCAGGTAATTCTCATAATCTTTTTGTGTAGGTAAAGATAGTGTATGTGCCTGAAGATTTTTTCATCGTAGTTAACTCAATAAGGCTTTAAATTGTGGCATACAATAAATTAATAATGAGGTAAAACACCTCTGTCAGCGTTTTTTTTTTGCATACCAATGAAGTATAATCCCTCGTTGGGCCGGGTTAGAATAGATAACTACCTGTGGGAGCCGTAAGAGGCAACAGAAGGAAATATTCAATATATCAAGAGGTAGGAAGCAGCGCCTCCTGAAGAACTGCCATCTAATAATGTGATGTGATGATGAATGTATCAGTAAAATCTCAAAAGCTATATGAGGACTCGAGAATAGTCTTGAATGTTAAGCGGAGTGCAAAACCAAATACTTGTACACCTTTCTTTTCGCTTTGACTTTTTACGTCTATTGATTGTCATTCATTATGCAGCGTTGTTTATAATGCTGTGTTCCAAATTAAGAAACAAGTTACCCAATGAAAAAACAGCTGCAGAATAAAAATATAACTTCTTGTGGTGACATATTATTATATAGGGCCTATTCCATTTGACGCTAATTTCGTTATTTTTGATAATTATGACCATATTCTGCGTCTATGTCTGTGATCACTGTGATTGTTTGTAACTGTAACCCCTGTTCCATTTAGGATAAGAACGCTAAGAATGCCACTAAAATTTGCCACTTTTGTCACTTTTGACATTAGATGTAGGTAATTCAAACTGTTCCAGTAGCACCCATAATGTATTGCCACGTAAACTACTAACATACTTTGAGCGTCTGCTATTTTGGCCACACTAAGTGATCAAAAAATACTTTCAGGTGAACGTTTGTCGGCGCTCCTAAAGAAACTGTTTGAATCCCACGTGACTGGTGACGCTAATGAGGAGCTGGTGAAAGCGGCCGCGAATGGAGACGCAGCGAGATGCGCTGAAATACTCGGGCGCTCTGACGGGGCCCAGGCCGATGTCAATGGCTTTTATGGCGGACACACTGCTTTGCAGGTATCAAAATAATGTTTACCATCCTCGATCGATTTTTAATTTGTTCGAAGGGGTACAGTTTGTAATATACAACACTATTTTATAATTACCAAAAAAAAATTAGCACTATCTGCTACTGGTACAAAAATACCAACGTTTACATATATTTTTGGTCAAACCTCTTCATTGATTAACACACTAAGCATTTCATTCTCGCCGTTTCCTTCACTTCATTGAGTAATACTACATGCACGCACTTCATGCATGAATACGTATACACACGTAACTATCCCTACATAGAAATGTGTCATTCATAAACATAACTTGTCAACTCGCGTCCTCGCTATGTAGTTCATACCGATTATTATTTATTTTGTTCGTTCGGGAATTATCGGAAGTCATTTCGCCTTGTCATACGCACCGCACGCCGCTGATCCTTCAGAAAGAAAAAGCCGAAAGTTCAGATTTCAGTCATGCACCGCACGCGCCGATGAAGGGTCGTTAATAAAATAATTTGTTTACCTTTATGGCACGCCGCGATTTGATAACTACCATGATCATATTTCATCTACAGAATACGACGATGTATCTACCGCGGTATATCAATTCGGATGGAAAGTCTACGGACTATGGACTGAAAAAAAAAGTGCTTACGCCCCATTTATGTCCGTAAGAACTGTGTCAACAGTGGATGAAAGTGAAGTGAAAATGTTAAAGCAGTTATAATGTACTCGTACTAAATGTAACGATGCGTTTGTTGAAGTGAAAAACCTTAACTTTTTAATGTCAATACGAAACAATAATTTCAAACGTGCAACGGGCAATAAAGGTGAGACACTGGTCAGATGATATAATAATAATGTAAGCAAACTGATACCTAGTTATTTAGCTCAGTGTAAACAAGCGGGTGAGATTATATGAACATAGTTATCAATCTCCTAACCGCGGTCATCATTGCTCGCGTTCGCTCAAACCAAAACACAGACTTGTTTTGTTCTCATACTCGTAGGTATGTTTTGGAACAGTTGTAATAGGTAACAATCGTCGTAAATATCCATTCTAACTTTTAAATACGCGATGATAACCTTATTAAGCATAAAGATACCTACGAGTCCGATTGTTATTTAAATCCAAACAATTCACTAGGTACCTACCTACAAATAATGTAAGCTAAGCCCATCAAAGTATGAAGGGAAAGTTAAATTCGATCTTTTATTTAATGCCGACTAGTACATAACAGACGTTTGGATTACCTACAGAAACGTACACGCGCGAGGCTGGAAATAAGAAAGAGAGATGAATATGTTTCATTTCCGCGCATCATGTGTATTCATTCATTAAAATTCATTAAAAGTGTACTTATGTGTGTGATAGTTTTGTTTACTTAGTGTCCATAATTTTAAAAGGAATTTTCGAAAAAAATCATCTATTCATAACTTTTTTACTGTAAAGTAATAAAAAAAATTGACTAGTTTTACTTGTTTAGTACAAGCAGCAGATAGTGCTATTTGATTTTTTTTTGGAAATTTTAAAATATTGTTGTATTTAATGTCTACATTTCACAAAAAAACAATTTCTAAGTGGGTTTTTGATAATACCCATAGATTAGGGATACAGTTTACAGGTTACAGACCCAGATATAGTTTTTCGGTATATTGACACTCCAAATAGAACATTGTTGAAATATCAGTTTCAATTTCAATAATATGTATATGATTATGTAGAGTTATTAAGAGTAAAATTGTTTAATTTCCTCGCAATTGGAGTGAAAATCTGGGGGAAATCGTAAAAACCTATTTTAGCGGTATCAACGTATCATTAGAGGCACATAAAGTATTAATGTTAAGCCTGAGAGGTAGCGTCTAATAAACTTCAAGCTCAGTATCGTTGCGCAAATCCAAAACACAGACAGCTTTCAACTCGAACTATATAACCGCTTCTAGTGTCTAGCTGAATGCGAAACATTGGAAAAGATAAACAATAGGTTGGTGGAAACTGTTCAAGCGGTGGGGCCTCAGTTCTTTAAGACCCCCGCCGAAATAAATCGAAGAAACTCTCAGCAGAAACCATCAAGCTGACGGATGACCGAAATGAGATGAGACTGCTATCTTCAGCTGATATGTCGAACTACGGCAAGCTCAATAGAAGAATTTCGAAGACACTGCGACACGACTTACGCGCATTCAATAAAAATCGTATAAAGGTCCCGATCGAGCGTAGCCAAGACGCCAAAGTGTTCGCGAAAAATTCGTTATAGGGAAAAGCTAAATGACCAAGCTGAAGATCGACGATGGCAGAATCATTTCCCAACAAAACCGGAAGGAGAGAGTTTGAGAAGTTTTATGGACAGCTCAACAGATCAACTTCGACACGGGAACCCGTTGTCAGTGCTCAGGACAAGAGAGCTAAACTGATGTGACCGAAGTAGAAAGAACCTATACCGAAGACATCCCGGACATCAGCTTACTTACAAGGGAGACAAGAATGGCTCTCAAACAGCAACACACGGTGACAACGGAATTACGACAGAACTTCTGAGAGCGCGTGGAAAACCGGTACTCCCAGTCCGAAGAAGTTATTTAATTCCGTCATCCTTGAAGGTAAAACGCCAGAACCGCGGAGCAGAAGTGTAGTGGTACTGTTCTTCAATATAGGTGACAAGACCTTGTTGAAGAACTACAAGCCCATTTGACTTCTGAGCCATGTTTATAAGCTGTTCTCGAGAGACATTACGAATCGTCTATCCTAGGTTTGGTGACTTCCAGCCTCCCGAACAAGCCGGGTACCGGGTGGCTTTAACACCATAGACCACATCCTAGAAGACTGAAGGGTATAATAGGGTAGTTGACACAGTCTAAAATAAAATACAGTGTAACGTTAACATGATAGTACTTGGAGCACATAACTCGATGAAATTAACAAATTATTTATTCTGCATTGGATTACCTTTATTTTGAATAAACAAAATGTGTTTAAATTTTCTATAAGTCACGTGATCTCAAACGGAAGTAAAGGCGGAAATGATGTCATAAGGACAAAAACAAAGCCACAGAATAGGTAATAGTAATCATGAGAGTTTGATTCCAAAGGTTTTGACAGTGACAATTGACATTAGTAATTGCTAATAACAAGCAACCTACAAAATGTCGCATCACTATCGATTTACTACTTAGGCCCCTATTTCACTATCAAATCCATTGGATCCCATAAATTTAATAGTGTAATACGTACATTTGACTCATTTATCTTTGATCATATTTCGCCGTGAGATTTGATCAAAGATCAGCATAGATAATAAAACCCAAACTCGGAACAAGAATCTATGGAAACATTTTGCAATTATTACTCATAGTAATACAACATCTTTAAACAGTTGGAAAAGCTTATGTTTATCATTATATTTATTCCGATGTTTTATGACGCCATTGTCTCGATCACTTGAAAGTGTTTACATTTCGGGATTACAAAAATGTTTAATAAAATAGTGATTTTGAACCGATTGATTTGTTGACCGATGTTTAATTACCATGTATGAAAAATAATTGATAATGCTGCCACTCATGTATCCGTGCTTCAAACTGTGTTGGTTCTGTGATTGTTTTATTCAGTCTACATACACCCCTACACTATGGTTCTGCCGAACAACCTGTATAATCGATTACGCACGACACTACACAAGCAAGCAAAACGTATTACATTTCAGCACTATTTGTTTTTGCCCTAGTGACGTCATAAGCATACAGGCCGCCATTGAATGATGTTTTAGCGCCAATTTTAAAAGTTGAAATAAAAAGATGGATTTCTAGTATTTCAGGACTCCTAAAAAAAATAAAAAAAATACTAGGTGTATATTTCAGTGTTCTAAATAATTTAACATACTTTAAAAAAACAAGTCAACTACCCTATTGTCCATTATGTCTAGCGTTTGTAGACTATGAAAAAGCCTTCGATTAAATTAAAACCTGGGCCGTACTGCAGTCTCTTCAGCGATACCAAATCGACTATAGGTACATCGAAGTGTTGAAGTGTTTGTATAGGAACGCCACCATGTCGATTTGACTACAGGACACGAGTACGGAACTAATATCACTGCAACAAGGCGTGAGACGTTATTTCACCGAAACTGTTCACGAATGCGTTGGAGAACGTTTTTAAGCTCTTGAACTGGTAAGAATTCGGCATCAACATCTATGGCGAATACATTACACACTCACACTCACCTTCGTTTCGCTTATGACATCTTAAAATGAACATGGACAAGACGGAAATTATGTCTAATGTCCATGTTGTACCAGTTGGGACGATACGCTCGAAGTTGTTGACCATTACATTTACTTGGGACAGACTGTTCAGTTAGGTTAGTTCAACTTCGACAAAGAGGTCGCCCGAAGAATCTAATTTGGATGGGCAGCGTTCGGGTAGTTACGCGACATCTTCTCGTCGAACACACGGCAGAGCTTGAAGACCAAAGTTTCAACCAGTGTGTGTTGCCAGTACTTATGGCACTGCGATGTAGTCCCGTATGGATAAGCTCAGTGTCGCTCTACGAGCTATGGAGAGAGTCATGCTCAGAGTTTCTTTGAGCGATAAAATGCGGAACGTGGATATTCGCCAAAGAACCACCGACATAGCTTTCAGAACTTGCAAGTTGAAGTGGCAACGGGCGGGCCACATTGCGCGACGAACTGATAACCTATGGAGAAGAAAGGTTCTTGAGTGGCTACCACATTACATCGGGAGACGTAGAGTTGGTAGGCTACGTCTCCCTAGACTCCTCCTACCCTCCACTAGGTGGACTGACAACATCGTTATAGTCCCGGGTAGCCAATGGTTACAATATCCTTATAATTATTCATGTAGCCGAATGCAATGCAGTGTGATTTTGGCTTCATTTTAATGTACCTACTAACCAAATTGACAGAATAAAAAATAATCTAGGCGAGTGACAACGGGGTACACAGTAGCGAGCGCATCTGCATTTCGAGGCGGAGTGGAGCTGCGTGGCGGCGGCGAGGCGGTCAGCGCGCGATAACCCTCTGTAGAATATGGGTTTACTACTTGATTTCGAATGTCATGTGCCCGACGGCTGATTCCCCGTAGCCATTAGCTCGAGCGTCCGAATCGCCGAAATTCCATATTATCGATGTACCACCATTTCGACTAGCCATTAGTTCGAGCGTCCGTTTCACCGAAAAGCCATTGCAACGATGTCCTATCCTTCGAATTTGTATTGGCTCAACGTGCCAGTATTCTAAATACATATTATGCCAGTCCGCACGGATACACCGATGTACTTGTAGCTTTCTACCTAACGTGCCGATTGCGTTAGGCCTGCTTGGAATGACAAATATATAAAAATAAAAATGTATAACAATATATTACAAAAAAATAAGTTAAGCTAAAAATAATACTAAATATAAAATATACTATAAATTGAATTGGGATCATAGAGAAAAGTAATATACTGGGAATAGAGAGGCCCTTTACGAATTTTTATGCCGACCCGTTATGTCAAGAGACTGCTCTGGTATCACAATCCGGAACTAAAATTTACTCACACATGCACGACTATGAATGTGTGATTAGATTAGTATTACTTACACATACATTCATATAATACCTACCTGCTACGCCGGCGGCGTCGTGTATGACGCAGATATAATATATTTCGTTTCTAAAATGTAACATGTTTAGCTAACAAACATTTTCTGCTGGGAAAACTATTTGTTATAAACGCGTCCAATATTAGAAAGAACATAAATATACCAGTGGCATACACGTCACGCAGATTTACTCTTCGCCGAAGGGGTAGCCCTGTATTGGCACCATTTCAAAATCATTCCTAAGAAACATAATTTTGTAAAAGTTGGTTTTGTATAAGGATGCACCTTACTTATAAATTAATATCTATGGGTACTTATCATTATGAAATAATATGAACAGAAAACACAGTAATTTTAAGAATTAGGTATATTAACACAGTACAGAATTAGGTACAATTCCAGTTGTTAAAGTCCTTAAATTTTACAATGTCAAATTAAAAATGTAATATATATATGTATATATGCTTATGCCTATTATAATATATTTGGCTCCATTGTTAATTACATCCTTGCCTTCATTTATTAATTTACCTACCAGTCAATATATTAAAATAGTTTCCTTAAATTTTTTTGTACCTCATCACCTTCTTTAGTGTGTCCTCAGACATATTTGTCGTAAGCATGAGCAAAGTACCTGTTTCAGCCTTCCTATAACTAGCCATCGCTTCGTCGTATTTGCTGATTTCGGCGTCACCTGCTCCTTCGACAAGAATTGGCTTCTGGAGTTTACCTTCTACTGCTTCTGTGGCACCTTCTGTGCCTCCCAGCATGATGGTAACCTTATACTTCCATGTTGACCAATTTTGTTTGCCTTGCAATTTTCCTATATCTATTTTGATATTGAAATCCATTTTGTGGACCCTCTCTTCTTATTTTTCTCTGGGGACCAGAACCTCTTAAAGGAATATGTTGATTCCTAGCAGAACTACAGTGGAATTGAAAATGAGTAGAGTTCTCACAAATATATATAAGATACCAATTTTTACAAAGAAAAATATAACACACTATAAGGAACTTGTTTTTTTTTTTTTTTTTTTTTTTTTTCGTTTGCTCCCTATGTCGGGATATGGTCTCGCACGTCTTGTGCATTTGCCAGTGTCACGTTTTAAATCCTCGTTAGTTTTTCTTAGATACGACTTTGGTTTTTGTTATGTTAAGTTGATATAAAAACGGGGAAACCTTAAGAAATCTAAAAATGGGAGGAAAAAAGACGGATCACGGGAAATTTGGAACAGGTAATCGGATCAGGAAAGTATAACATAGAAAAGGAATAGAAGAGGAGGATAGAGAAAGGAATAACTACCTTTATATGTACCTATCATAAGATAAAACTACCTACTAATATATTCATTTTAAATTTTAGTCATAATACATACAAAGATAAGTGATACATATATATATATACAATGTATATTTACATATTTATAGTTTAATATTATTAGTAATGACATATTCAGAAATTGCCTTATATACATCTGGGTCAGAACATTGAAGAATACAAACAATACTGGTTGGAAACGGAATTTTAAGAACAGCCAAAGCCTCAAGCATTGCAGTTTGGTCATGTTGGGGACAAGAGAGCATAATGTGATTTAAATCTCACACATCCTCTCCGCATGCACAGGTAGGAGAATCAACAAAATGAAGCTTTGCAAGATGAGCTGGACTGCAAACATGGCCCAGCCGCATTCTTATTATTATTGACGTCACTTTCTTGCGTAACTTCAAACAGTTGAACCATGGTTTATTCATTATATTTGGTTGTATTTGAAAATAGTGCTTTCCCTTACATTGAGCACTGCTGGCCCAATTTCTGTTCCATGATTCCTTGAGAAAAACTTTTGGTAAAGATGTTAAATCATGGGAATAGTTTACAAATGGAAAAATGTCTCCAGATGTAACAGCTTCATTTGCTATGCGATCAGCATTTTCATTACCTCTAATGCCGCAATGACTTGGGATCCAAGTAAAAGAAACTGAATAACCTAAGAGAGTACATTAATATAATTTTGATCTGGCTTCAATAATTATAGGGATATGTGATTGAGGTTTAAATGGAAACTTAGCTAGAGCTTGAAGAGCACTTAGGGAGTCCGAGAATATTACAGTTTTAAATAGTTTCATAAGTAGAATATATTCCAATGCTTTTAAAATTCCAAAACATTCGCCAGTGAAAGCAGATGTTTCAGGGGGGAATTTAATTTTTTGCACAATATTATACTGCGGGTGATAAACTCCCACACCAACACAATCAGCAGATGTGTGTTTGGATGCATCACTATAAAGGTGGTGCCATCCATTCCATCTTTCTTGAACTATTGAATTGAAGTGAATATTAGCATTGGGATCATCTCTATCAATACCAATGTTGTAGATAATTACAGGATCCTGTGATAGACATTCATACCTAACATTATAAATGGGAAGTTTGTCAATGCTGTGAGTAGGCGCTTTTAAGTCCATGAATTTATGCCAGCTATTAATAAGACAGGGTGTAGTTTTATGTGACCAATAACTGGAATGTGATGTGATATGTTGAGATAATTGTTGTAACTTGAAAAATATAGGATGTCTAGAGAATCTAAGTGAACGGAAAAGAAATTTATCGGAAAGATACTGGCGCCGTAAATAAAATGGAGGATCAATGCATTCCACTTGGAGTGCATTTATTGGACTAGACTTCATTGCTCCAGTGATGATTCTCAAAGCTTTGGATTGAATAGCATCGAACTTCCTTATTCCAGCAATGCTACATGGTTCTAACAAAAATGAGCCATAATCAATGACACTTCTTATTAGAGCAATGTAGACAATTCTCAAAGAAGAGGGATGTGCTCCCCACCAAACACCCGAGAGACATCTTAAAATGTTAAGAAGGCGTTCACATTTTGTTGCGACATAATCACAATGTGGAAGAAATGTAAATTTAGAATCTAAAACCAAACCTAAAAACTTAACTTGATTTTGAATTGGAATTGGTTGTCCATTACAGAGAATATTAACAGGTGGAGCGGTGCGTTGCCTAGTAAAAACTACCACGGAAAGTTCTAGACCATTATTCTTCATCCATGTGTTTAGATTGTTTAAAGCTGATGATACATTGGAACTAGAATTATTTATATTGCGATCTGAACAATAGAGAAGGAGATCATCTGCATATTGAAGAATTTTAACTGGGCTTTTAATAGTCAATTCAAGGTCGTAAGTGTAAATGTTATAAAGTATCGGACTAAGAACTGAACCTTGTGGTAAGCCTTTCCATAAAAATCTAATTTCATTTGAATTATCCAATTTCACAGATCTACCATAAAGCATATTAAGTATAAAGTTACAAATAATAGGAGGAACATGTAACAGTTGCAGTTTTTCTTTAAGTATTGGCAAAAGTACACTGTCATATGCGGAATTAATATCTAACAGAACAGTGCAACAATGGATTCATTATTTGTAAAAGCCAGTCGAATATCCGTTACAAAAATGCTCAAACTGTCCAAAGTACTTCTACCTCTACGGAAACCATACTGGGAGTCTGCAAGCAAACCACGACTTTCTATATACCAATCAAGACGATTTTTCACAAGATGTTCCGCGATTTTGGCAATGACTGAAGAAAGTGCAATAGGACGGTATGATGTTACAGATGTTGGTGGTTTATTTGGCTTTAATATTGGTATAACTATTTGAGACTTCCAAGATTGGGGAACGTTACCAGACATGATTATGCCATTGATCATATTAAGGTAATATAAAAGAGTGTTGTCACTTAAATTACACAAAAATGAATATGGAATACCGTCTTCACCAGGCGCAGAGTCACGAAGCTTAGAAAACACTCCTTTAATCTCCGTCAGTGAAAAGGGGGAAGAAATATCTGATTGAATCAAAGGAAGTTGTTGGGGAATTGGAATTAGTATTGTATGTGGTGAAGGAGCAACTGATGGTGGTGCAAGATAGTCTAAATATGAGCTAGCCATAGAAGTTGGAAGTGGAGGTTGGTTAGTATTAGACATACCTGCTTTGAATCTTCTGATGTAAATCCATACAGTAGAAGGGTGTGACCTAGGCGAAATTGAATGACAAAATCTTTTAAATGCTGAAAACTTTTTTTCTCTTAAAAGATTTTTTGTATCTGAAATGATTTTAGTAAGGACATCAAAGTTTTCCTGGCCATATAGTTATTATAATTTATTTCTGCCTGTTTACGTTTTTGAACTTCTATTGTACATTCATTGTCCCACCAGGGAGGTGAGGGTATCAAATTGGAAGCAGAATTTTTACGGGGGAAAACTTGGTCCGCAGCTGACAAAATAGCTTTTGCAAGTGCTTCAGAACATATATCACTGTTACCTGCAGATATTTCCGGAAGATCTTTAAAGTAACATTCCACACAAGATTTGAATTTATCCCAATCATTTTCCTGAATTCTATATTTAAGGCGAGGTTGCCGAATCAGAATCGGATCTAAAGATTTTTCTATGGAAGAGATAATGATAGGAAAGTGGTCACTACCATATGTGGATGGGAGTGTATACCAGGTTAACTGAGAGGCTAAATTAGGAGTGCATATAGATAAATCTACAGCACTAATATTTTCATTAGGGCTAGTGCGACGAGTTGGGGAACCAGTGTTTAATAAACATAGGTTATGTATGTCAATTATTTCTAACAAATCTTTACCATGGCTACTGGATATGGAACTACCCCAAGATTGGTGTTGGGAATTAAAATCCCCTAAAATTATATAGGGTCTGGGAAGTGAATGCAACATTGAGTTAAGTTCATCAAATATAGCAGTAGAAGGCTCAGGAATATAAATAGAAACATAACAGGTACCATTGACTAAGGCGGCGACAACAGAATACTCATTACTATGTTGGGGAAGACAAACTTGTGTATAAGAAAGAGAATGTTTAATAAGTATGGCTACACCGCCATACCCATCTTGTCTGTCCTCTCTAAGACATGAGTATCCCCCAATTTTAAATATAAAACTGGGTTTTAACCATGTCTCAGAGAGGACGAAGACATTTGGTTTAAATTTATTTATAAGATATATAAGATCGTTTTTCTTACTGTTTATGCTGCGGCAGTTCCACTGAACTACCTGGACTTGATCCATATTGGACCGATAAATTTGTAATAGCTGCAATTAATGGGGCAACGTTGGACGGTTCAATAAATTGGGACTGAGAAATTAAATTAATTAAAGCAATAATACAGATAGTTTTTCTGTTGCACTAGAAGAATTATTATTTTTCAGTGCACACCCATTAGAGGGTGTTGGTGCATCATACTCTTTGGTTAGCTCATTATGAGCATGTTGGTCATAACCCTTAGAAAATTTAGGAAGTGAGTGGGGTTTCTTAAAGACAGTTTTTTTGTATGATTGTGAGGTGCTAGTATTATTAGTGGGTTGTGAACTGATAGGGATAGAGTACTTTTGTGGTTGTTGCTTAGTAGTAATATCTGCAAAAGATTTTGAAATAGGAGGATATAGTTTACAAGCCTCAAAATAGGATAAACAACTTTCAACCATTGATAACTTAATCTGTTTCTGACGGACAAATTCTGGACACGATTTACTATTTGCAAAATGTGAGCCTTCACATAAACAGCATGTTGCATTATCTTCTTCAGTATTGCAAGTACTCCCAGGATGATCTTGGCCGCATTTGAAGCAACGGGGTTTGGACCTGCACTGACTCTTGGTATGACCGAAGCGGCAGCATAGGTAACACTGTATTGTGGGGTAGGTATACAATTCTACTTGTAGTGCATTGTAGCACATAAAAATACGCTTGGGTAAAATCTGACCATCAAAAGTAAGAACCATTGTTTGTGATGGTTTCCATGTTGTCTCACCATTGATTGTAACTTTATAGTTAAGTCGTCGAGCTTTTAAAATCTTTCCACATCCTATGGGAACATTAATGTTTTCAATTACTTCTTCAGGGGTCCACTCACTAGGCACTCCGCGAACTAAACCCATGCGAGTTACAGTAAATGATGGTATGAAGGCTTTTAGGTTGTGTGAAGAAAGGCTATTGTGTGTAAGGAAAGAGTTTGCATTTAAATGGTGTGAAAATGAGATGGTGATTCTATTCCGTCCAATACGTTTTAAAGTCCCGTTCATAATGTTTTGAATATTATATTGCTTCAAAAATTTACCAAAAGCTATGGGGTGGAGTACTGTTCCATCATTGGGGGCAGATTGTTCCTTTTGGATGTGTACAACATAAGGGGCACTATCAGAAGGTTCATATAAAGTTCTAGCAACCGGGGTCGGACGTGGAGGGTTGGTATCAGCGGGTACAATTGGTTCCGAATTTAATTTCTCCATAAGAGGCTCATTTTCAGCGCAATGACAATCGGTAGATTTCAATTCAGAATTATGTTTTCTCCTGCGTTTGTTACAATGCTTGCAAACTTTATGTAGGCGACTACGCTTAATGGCTCGTACACTATGCGATCCATCCGTCTCCATACCAGATTCAGATGCAATGGTTACATTACATCCAACGGAGGGAATTGTTCCCCCAGGGTCTGGGGGATCATTCATCGTCGACGAAAATAAGTTTTAAAAGACTTACCAGAAAATTATATACACAAATATACAAAATCTGTACAATAAGTAACTTAACTAACTACAAAGTACTACTTAACTGATCACCAAAACCATAAAATAATAAAATTTAAATTTTCAAAAGAAAAAACACAACCGTTCAAAAGAAAGTTTCCCGCGCTTTTTTCAGGAACTTGTTAAGAGATGTTTTTTATTCGATGACATTATAAAACTAACAAACATTGGTTCCCTAGCAACCACTACACTATGGTAGTAGTCCAACCTCTTTACACTGATGCTAGGTGGGTTAGTATATCACCTCAACAATACTTTTTACTTCCATGCCATAAACTAACTTACACTGAGCAAGTAATATATATAACAATAAACTTTTTACTTAATACCTACTTACACAGAAGTTGATGTTGAGTTATTTTTAAATCCCACTGCATTTGGCTTCGCACGTTTTTGATGTAGTTGATTGTTCTGTCATCTTGTGGTGTAATATGGCATTAGATAAATCTTTTGAGACGGTGTTTTTAGAGGGCGCTATTAGCCAAAAATCACGGAAAATCTGACTTTTCAGGAAAGCGTCCCGCGCATGATTGGGATGTAATCATGTAAAGCTTAATAATATATCTACTGACACTTCCGCCTAATTTTCACGTAATAAACGCCATGTAGTAACCGGAAGAAATTTTCAACGCGTTTCGCTTTTGCATGAAGCATCATCTTCATCAGAGGTCTTGATTCTTCGAGCTCACGTCCCACGAACAGATATATTTTCCACGTTGTTCTAACTAACATATTGATTTAACATCGTCATAATACATTCTCAATAAGTACGAAGACACACTATTTTTTAATAAAATTAAGTTTATCTTTGAATGTGATGTGATTGTGAGCAGGCGAAAAGCATTTCACATTTCACAAAACAAATTTTATGGCTCGCGCGGTTAGTATGGCAGGCGCAGCAGTCTTTCTTTCAGCCGTGCATACATAGGTACAGCCTGTATCTCGTTCGCTCTTTGATCATGTTGCCTAGAAATCAAAACGTCTATGTAAAAATTTACCTAAAACGTTTATTGACTAGGAAGCATAATGACTAACTTGAAATATGACCACGCAACGTTTTACCTAAAATGTTTATCGACTAGGAAGCAAAACGACTACCTTGCAATATAACCACGCAACGTTTTACCTAAAACGTTTGCAATGTTTGTGATTGATCTCTTTGGTGATTGGAACTTATACTAAAAATATCCACATTCTAAATTCAAATCACTTTTTGTCCCAGGGATTAAAAAGCTTTTTTAGTCCCTGTTTATGAGGAATAAACTAGCTCTTTTCGAGTAGATGTGATAAAAATATGTTATATTAATAATTATGGATTTTAGCAAAGTAACGCCTGCATCTATGAAGATCAAACTTGTATGAAATGTTGACAGGCGGCCGCGCAAAACGGACACGTGGAGGTGATCCGCACGTTAGTAGAGGCTGGTGCGGAGGCGGATGCGGAGGACCGCGACGGCGACCGCGCCGCACACCACGCCGCCTTCGGGGACGAGCCCGCCGCACTGAGGGCGCTCGCGGCCGCTGGAGCTGACCTCAACGCGAGAAATCGACGCCGCCAGACCCCACTGCACATCGCCGTCAACAAGGGACACCTGGGCGTCGTCCGCACGCTACTGCAACTCGCTGTACATCCTAGCTTGCAGGTTAGTTCTCATGTACCTTAAGGCGGGAATACACAAGACTGTAGCTGGCACACTTGCATAAAAGCTACTTGCACATGACGCCTACTTTCATGTGTATACGCTAACTGGCATGCCTGTGTCTGCCACGTACAACATTTGATTTACTGGCATGCAACGCGAGGGAGTGGCCGCGCGGGGCTGTCTCGTGAACTGGTTTGTGTATATGTCTTGCAAATACAGGCATGAAAGGACGCATATTACATACAAGTTTAACTTGCAAATTTATCCACATCGCGCCGGTAACTTCTGTATGTCGTTAACAAGCAGGCAAGCTACTGTTCCATTCTACAGGCATGTGATCCTCGGCTTTAAGGCTGACATTCAGAGACAGTGGGCCGAGTTTACTCCAACCTGTCTCACCGGAGTTCGAACTCCAGGCTCGGTGAGTTTACTCTGCCTTGTTAAATTCAGAGTTGAAAAGGAATTGCTGCGTCGTGCTTAGTTAGATACAAGTTCTACCCTATGGAGAACAATGTCGTAGTATGACATTAGAAAAGTACACTATTAGACATTAAGGTTGAACTGGCCGGTCGCTTCTCCATACAAACGCCGTAGGATAATCACTCCCTTATTTGAGATTTAAGGTCCAGAATTAGGCATAACACCGATTGATCTCGTCATTATCTAGGCTTGTATGATGCCGAAATTTTAAAAAGATAGTTAAGTTGAAAGTTATTAGCCTCGAAAATTTTATATGAAAATGTTTCAAAGCTCATAACTCTCAACTTAATTATCTTATTAAAATTTCGGCATCATACAAGCCTAGATAATGAGGAGATCAATCGGTATTATGCTTTATTTTGGACCTAAATCCTCAAATAAGGGAGTGATCATCCTACGGCGTTTGTATGGAGAACGGGCCGGCCAGTTCACCCTTAAAAGACGGATAAAAAGGCAAAGATAAAGAGACTGCCTCTAAATGTAAGCCAATAATAAAAGTCACAGTTTGATTAAAAGACTCCTTAAATGCGTGGACACACACCTGTAAAAATTGTATTTTTTTGGGGAGTCCTAAGAGATCATTATATTATGTGAATATATTGCAGTTCGGATACAAGTAATATTTGATATGTATTACGTGTTTTTTTATTACATCCTTTGTTTTTGAAGTCGGTAAAAAATATTTAAACACACGATTACATTTTTCATACATTTGATAAACTTAGTACTAATTCCATCAAGGCCTGTACTTGAATTTGAGTCAAGATCGGAATAGTACATTTTGCAACAAGTGCGCGAAGTTGTTTATTACAATCGAGACATCTCAGGCCTAAATGGAGTAGAGATTGTAATAAACAAAGCGCACGAGTTTCATCACACTTGCGAGGAACAAATGAGAAAATTTCGATACAAAAATGTTTTCTTGATCTTTTTGGTAGCAATGATAATCTCATTAAGAAGGTCTATAATTAAATCTTCTAAAGTTCTACTTCAGTAGGTAAAAAACTCTTTAGTTTGTTTTTATATGAAAAAACTAACGAAACAAACTACAATCTCCTTTGTTAGAAGTGTGTAAATGTTGTTTTTTTTTCCATTTAAAACACTTGTGCGGTAAAGTAAAAAAAAAAACATGAGTGTGTAATAGACTATATTCATCATCATCAGCCAGAAGACGTTCACTGTTGAACAAAGGCCTCCCCCATAGAACGCCACAAAGAACGGCTATTAGCCGCTTGTAACCATTGGCTACCCGCGACTTTAACGATGTCGTCAGTCCACCTAGTGGGGGGCCTACCAACTATACGTCTTCCGGTGTATTGTGGTAACCACTCGAGAACCTTTCTTCCCCATCGGTTATCAGTTCTTCGAGCAATGTGGCCCGCCCATTGCCACTTCAACTTGCATATTCTGAGAGCTATGTCGGTGACTTTGGTTCTTTGGCGAATATCCACGTTCCGGATTTTATCACGCAAAGAAACTCCGAGCATAGCTCTCTCCATAGCTCGTTGAGCGACCCTGAGCTTGTCCATAAGGGCCACAGTCAAGGACCACGTTTCAGTACCATATGTCATCACTGGCAACACACACTGGTTGAAGACTTTGGTCTTCAGGCTCTGTGGGATGTTCGACGAGAAGATGTCGCGTAACTTCCCGAACGCTGCCCATCCGAGTTGGATTCTTCGGGCGACCTCTTTGTCGAAGTTGGACCTACCTAACTGGACAGTCTGTCCCAGGTAAATGGTCAACAACTTCGAGTGTATCGTTCCCAACAACTACTGGTACGAGTGCAACATGGACATTAGACATAATTTTCGTCTTGTCCATGTTCATTTTAAGACCCACCTGCTGGGAAACTCTACTGAGGTCGCTGAGCATTGTACTGAGTTCTTCAAGCGATTCTGCCAATATGACTATGTCGTCGGCGGAACGAAGGTGAGTGATGTATTCGCCATAGATGTTGATGCCGAATTGTTTCCAGTTCAAGAGCTTAAAAACGTCCTCCAACGCATTCGTGAACAGTTTCGGAGAAATAACGTCTCCCTGTCTCACGCCTCGTTGCAGTTGGATTGGTTCCGTGCTCATGTCCTGTAATCGAATTGACATGGTAGCGTTTCTATACAAACACTTCAGCGCTTCGATATACATATAGTCGATTTTGCATCGCTGAAGAGACTGCAGACCGGCCCAGGTTTCGATTGAATCGAAGGCTTTTTCATAGTCCACAAACGCTAAACATAATGGCCGATTATACTCCTCAGTCTTCTGTATAATTTGGCGGAGCGTATGAATGTGGTCTATGGTGCTAAAGCCTTTTCGGAACCCGGCTTGTTCGGGAGGATGGAAGTCATCAAATCTACGAGCAAGACGATTCGTAATGACTCTCGAGAACAGATTATAAACATGGCTCAGAAGTGAAATGGGCCTGTAGTTCTTCAACAAGGTCTTGTCGCCTTTTTTGAAGAACAGTACCACTACACTTCTGCTCCATGCTTCTGGCGTTTTACCTTCAAGGATGACGGAATTAAATAACTTCTGGAGGACTGAGAGTACCGGTTTTCCACCCGCTCTCAGAAGTTCTGTCGTGATTCCGTCATCCCCTGGCGCCTTGTTGTCCTTAACCCATTGGCATCGGCGATAATGATAACAATAGAATTTCATTCATAACTAGGCCATAGTGGTCCAGTACGATGCCAACTTATTAAGCTGTTTGAGAGCCATTCTAATCTCGTATAGGCTGATGTCCGGGATATCTTCGGTATAATGCCGGGTCAGTTTAGCTCTCTTGTCCTGAGCTGCACTGACAACGGGTTCTCGTGTCGAGGTGTATAGCTGTCCATAAAACCTCTCAAGCTCTCTCAGAATCTCCGGTTTTGTTGAGATGATTCTGCCATCGTCGATTTTCAGCTTCGTCATTTGGCTTTGCCCTATAGACGAATTTTTTGCGAATACTTTGGAGCCTTGGTTACGCTCGATTGCGGCCTTTATCCGCTGAGTATTGAAGGCGCGCAAGTCGTGTCGCAGTGCCTTGGAAATTCGTATATTGAGCTTGCCGTAGTTCGACATATCAGCTGAAGATTGCAGTCTCATCTCATTCCGGTCTTCCATCAGCTTGATGGTTACTTCTGAGAGTTTCTTTGGTTTGTTTCGGCGGGGGTCTTAAATAACTGAGACCCCACCGCGTGGACAGCTTCCACAAACCCGTTGTTAATCTCGTCCACTGATTCGCATTCAGCTAGACACTGGAAGCGGTTATGAAGTTCGAGTTGAAAGCTTTCGGGGTTTTGGATTTGGGCAGCGCTAGGACGGAGCGTGGAGTTTATCAGACGCGACCTTTCCAGCTTAACATTGATATTCAATGTGCCTCTGACGATACGGTGATCACTACCGGTTTTCACCTTATGGATCACAGAGACATCATCGAATATATGCTTCTTGGTCGTCATGATAAACTCGATCTCATTTTTTGTTGAACCATCGGTGCTTATCCACGTCCACTTCCTGGATGGTCGCTTCTTGTAGAAGGAGTTCATCGCAAAGAGTCCCTCTTTCTCCATGAAGTCGACCAGCCGCTGGCCCCTCTGGTTCCGCTTCCCATATCCAAATGGCCCGACTCTCAACTCATCGCCATTCCGTGTGCCCAACTTAGCGTTGAAGTCCCCCATAACAACGGTGAAGTATGTTTCGGAGGAATGAATGGCTTCAGATATCTCCTCATACATAGCCTCTACTTCATCGTCTGAGCGTGCTGAGGCCGGTGCGTAAACCTGTACGACCTTCAGCGAATACCGTTTGGTGATTCTGAGTATAAGGTACGCTACCCTGCTCGACACACTTTCGACTTTTACAACGTTGTTAACAAGGGACTTCCGGACGAGAAACCCAACACCACCTTGAGATTTTTGGTGACCCGGTAGAAGAACAAGTTACCGGACTCAAGGTTAACGGTGTCCTGTCCCTGTCTTCGGACTTCCGATAATCCCATGACATCCCAGCGTAACTTGTTCAGTTCTTCTTCCAGCTCGACAATCATATGGTCCTCCCTGAGCGTACGCACGTTGTGTGTTGCCAGGGCCAAGGGTCGTCGTTTCTGAGTGCGGTAGCCGTGCATCTGCCGGGGATTCTTCGCACCCCCTGCTCCACCGTTACCTCGCCTGCTAGCGGGGCCAGGAATAATAGAGCTGCCGGAGACTGGGGGCCGAGTTATTATTGTGCTTGTCATTTGGGGGGATTTTGCCATAATCCCCACGCTTGGCAGGCGTCTTGGGGATCGCAGTAATAAGATAACAGTTACTCAGAAGGCGCTGCTGCCCACCTTCCGGTATTTTTCCCTTAGTCGGATAACAGTTACTCAGAAGGCGCTGCTGCCCACCTTCCGGTATTTTTCCCTTAGTCGCCTCTTACGACACCCACGGGATGATATGGGGAGGTGCAATTCTAACCCGGCACTCCACGGGGACCCGGCACCCCACGGGGATAGACTATATTATGATAGACTATATTATGACACTAAAATCGGTGCATTTAAAGGCCCGTTATGAGCGAGTGTGTTGAAATAGTACATTATGCAACAAGTGCGCAAAATTGTCTATTACAATTGACACGGGTTTAAGGCCTGAGATCGAAGATAGAAGGCCTAAATGGAGTAGTGATTGTAATAAACAACGCGCACGAGTTTCAACACACTTGCGAGGAACGAATACGAAAATATTTTCTTGATCTTTTTGATAACAATAATAATCCGATTAAGAAGGTTTATAATTAAATCTTCTTAAGTTCTACTTCAGTAGGTAAAAAACTCTTTGGTTTTTTTTTATATGAAAAACGAACAAAACAAACTACAATCTCTTTGGTGAGAAGTGTGGAAACGTTGTTTTATTTTTCTATTTAAAACACTAGTGCGGTAAAGTAAAAAAGCACGAGTGCGTAATAGACTATATTATGACATTAAAATCGGTGCATTTATAGGCCCGTTACGGGCGAGTGTGTAGAAAATGATTTTAGAGATTTCATCAGTGCTACATGGTTCATGTGTTGATAGTTTGAAACTTATTGGACGAGGTAGGGCTAATTCAAAATTTTCGCGATATTGTATCGGTATTTCATTTGCTAAGAGGTAGAATAACATTTTCAACACCCTTGCTCGTAAAGTGAGCTTTATTATATCGTTTTTAGAGCCGTAAACCGAACTATAGCCCTCGTGCATGATATTATGATATGATATTATACACTAGTGCGTAATAGAATTATCCCTGCAAAGTTAAGTTAGTACCTGACTGCAAATTATGTGCGAGTAAACAGAGCATTTTCAATTTAACCCGTAAATACAGATTTGTAACATCAAAGAGGTTTGTATGTAATCAACCATGATACATTAGCCGCGCGCTAATAAAAAAACTTTGCGCGCTATTTTCCAAACTTTTCGGATGTTGTTTGTATCGCATTTGTGCAATATTTTTTTCCCTCGCAAGGGTGTTGAAAAAGTGCGTATGAAACTCGTGAGCAACTTGCTCATTATACACTCGGCTGATTTACGCCCTCGCCTACGGCTCGGTCTGCAACACACAGCCTCGTGTATAATGAGCAACTTAGGTCAATTGTATCATATTCTGTTATTATTAAATTCTTCACATATTTCTTTTGTGTTCGTTATAAGCTTACTATTAATAACAAGTTTTGAAGGAGCATAACTGTTTTTAGTCTTGTTATTGGCTAAATTATTCACATCTCTTTTGGGTTATTAGTAAACTATTTAAATTCATTATAATATCTGTCTTGAGTACGAGTATCTTGTAATTATTTGGCTACGTTGTTCTTTTTTGATTTGTAGCACTCTGCCAAATGTTTGTTTTTTGGATACATTTTTAATTCATGCAATAGGCGATTTCTTTGATTTATTTCAGAAATAATATTTTTATCAATACAATCTTTGTGGGTCAGGTTAAGTATCTTGCACCCAGATTTTGAAAATTAGCGATAAATTCGATAAATTATGTTAAATGATTGTTAATCCATTGTCAAACACAGATTGGGTTGCTGAAAACTTCAAGTGACTGTTTGTCAGCACAAATATCAAATCTCCGAATAATCGCCAATTATTTCAGTTGTGGTTTTCTGAAAAGCCTTTTTGGTATGTGAACGGTTTGTCAAACTGACTTGTCCTAAATGCCGAAAATCCACCAATTATTCTAACGTCTTGATATCGTAAAAGTATATAAAATGTGGCTTTAAAAATGGTTTTAGGCGTACCTACCTACAACGGTTTCTCCAATAACTGAAAAGATAGAAGAACAGAATTATATCACGTATGATTTCTTTAAAAACAAATATTGCAATTTTTATTATACCGTACTGGGTTTTACTTGACCACTATCTCACCTAACATTAAGTGATGATGCGATCGATGATGGAGTGCGCTTACCCAGAAGATACCCATCAGTCACATTTGACACCCATATTGTACTTAACCGGAAACACAGTCTCAGGCAGGGTGTTCCACTCCCTGGCGGTTTGTATGATGAATTAAGAAGCTAATCGCTTTGTTCGGGTAAATGGAATATCCACCATATAGCGGTGGCGCTTCAGAGTATCCCTGGATGACCGATTATAGAACTATGTAAACATACTACTAAAGTCGACGTGATTATAGTGTTGCTGCTCATTAGTTGCTCAATAAGGTGCAGTAACATAGCCGCAGCTGGGTAGATACTACCAACAAAAGCATTCCGATTAAGGGCGTTTCGGTTCCATTTGTTTCGGGAGGCCTACAATGATGATGTTTTCTCTCTTTCATTGCGCTAATGTACTTCACGGATCAGACGCTCAAAATATGGTTGGGGTTCTAGTCTAGCGGAGACTGTTGTTGAAGAATACTTGTGACTTGTGTCCCCGATATTCTTCTCAATCGATTGTATTTTACCTTCACTTATGGATTGTTTATTTTGAAGTGAGGCAAGTTGAACTTTCATATTATTCTATTCCAACAACAAAAGTTGCGATGAAGATAGTATGTTATTAATTTGATTTTCATATCAGAAATATGTGCTAGGACTAAGTTGGTTGTTTGTTCATTGGATTGAGATTTGATTTCGGGTACCTGAGTTTTAACTTCAATTATAGTGTCTTGTGTTTTGGTCATCATTTTTTCATTTGATTCAGTGTATTCTTGAGTAGAGATGCGAGTTAACGCAGCGCGCGCGTTTTTAAAGTGACAAATACATCATAATAGTTGTGATTTTTTTAAAAATAATTTTAAATTTATGTATGTGTTCCTTAATATGAATGATATAGCAACAATATTAAAAAAATAGTTCTTTAAAAAATACATGTTTAACTATTTTGTATTGGCAAATTATCACTAAAAATACGAACAGTGGTGATGAAACCAATTGTGTCTGTACATTTAGCAGTGCAACGCCTACATTATGTTTTAATATTTCTAGCTGTTCCAATACACACAATCGAAACCCCTTATCACAACAGTCTACAATTTTAAAGGTATTACTATCAAGGAGTTGATGACCACTTTCAATTAAATGTTTTTCAAAGTGAGACTGTTCGGGATGGTCCTTCCTAAACGAGTTTTTATGCTATTACTATCTGATATTATAATTACATTTAGTTTTGTTAGTTTGAGCAATATAAACACTGTTACATTCGTCACAGGTAAGTTTGTAAACACCGGATTTTTTACTGTTTTGTTAACGATCTGTTCCCAGTATCATGTAAATCAACTTTCTCCGTAACAACCAAACGAAGGAGCGATTTTAGGAAGAAACTGCTAACATCTCTATTTCAGGTGTTGCTTTTATCAGTCTCAGTTTCATTCCCTACAGGAGACGAAGGGTAGATGAATTGGCATAGGGCATAATATTTCTATGTAGAAGAGGAGGCAAAAGAATGGCGAGCAGGAAAAACGAGCAGTTCGGTTTATATATGGAATAGATCCATAGCGAATCTCCGAGGGGCTTTTTAAAGAATTTGATATTTTAACTTTACCGAGTTTTTATATTATACATGTATGAAAATATTATATATGCTCGCAAAAATATATTAAAAAAAACAGAACTGACTCCAACACTGAATGATGCAGACTGCTTATAAGATCATTCACTCGCTTAGAATACATATAAGGGTATTAATAATATATTCTACGCCATTAAATCTGGATAATTTAATGGTATTTGCTGTTGTGGGTGATATATGTTTATCATCCACAATAGCAAATACCATTAAATGATGCAGGTAAGTAAAATAAATTTTTCAGTTAATCGCCTGTAACTAAAAAACTACTCAACCGATTTTAATGAAATTTATATGGGACCACCTCGAAGGTATACTGTATCCAACATAGAAAGAATCATCAAAATCAGTTAATATTTGGCGGAGTAACAAACAGAAAAAAATCATATAATCGATTTAAGAACTAAATTTTTTGGAAGTCGGTTAAAACATGAGTAAATTTAAATTAAACAGTGACAATCACGATTATAATACTGGTAATAAAGATAAAATAGCGGTGTGAGGTTTTAGATTAGCAAACACCAAATAAAAAGGCCTTAAGGAATGTGCGATCTTCTAATAAAATGAGAAAGATACGATGCTCACAAAAGGAAAATTCTAATTGCACGTGAAAAATATTGTGATTAAGTAAATTTTAATTTATTTACATTAATAAAACTACAGTTTATCATTATTAAAAAGAGAAATGCCTACGTAATATCTATATGCAATTGAAATAAATAATGTTATAATTTTATAATGCATTTTAGAACTCATTGCAAAGATAGTAATTAAACAACTTTAAACGGTTTAAATCGCGTATATTTATTATTTATCATTGGTAATTAAACTTCATCAAAGCCTCCACCAGTTGAGATTGTTATTGTGAAGAATTACCTGCAATAAAAAAAAAGTAAACCTTACCGCGCCGGGCGTACTTTAAAAAGTGCAGCGTGCGGCGCAAAGGCATTACCTTGACGCCACCAATAGGATGCGATCATATCTAAGCGCCAAATCAATTAACCCATCCAATTGAATTTAGAAGATTGTGCGTGTTTTGTTAATTGTGATCTTGATAAGCCCGAAAGGCCGCAACTGTATGATATGTATATTTATCCGTAGGTGTGGAATGATAACAAAACGTGCATCCCACCACCAAGTATCCTTAATCGAGAGATCTTTCTGTTTGTATGTCGTTTCCCAAAAAAACATTTGGAGTCATATTTTTTTAACTGATATCGCTTCACCTTTCCTTTCACTAGTGATGATAATGTAGTTAGAAACTCTTATATGAGGCTAAACCTAAAACCCCGACCGTGAGTTCCCGCTTTGCCGTGGCGGCGGTTGTAGTAACTACCTGAGCCACCAACATGAAGCGAAGGGAACTGGGTGAGGCGGCTTCTTCAGGCTTTTCTCCTCAAGCTCCAGCGGACGTAGGTTGCGGGGTTGTATGGGTGGCACCGCAACTGATATAGGCAGCGGTGTCGTATGGACGGCCGTAAGGAGAACAAGGGTGACCAAGCATAATGTTGGTCTAACGCCTGTTTGGGAGAGTGGCCCCTGGAGTGGTTCCAGCACGCCAAGTGTCCTGGCGTGTCACAATCGGGAGTCTCTCTAGTTAAGGGTCGGAAGGCGAACAGCTGAGTACGCGGTCGTTTGCGAAAGTGTTATCCCGCCAACTGCGGACGAGGTGTGACGCTGGTGCTGTGGGAGTAGATGTTGCCGAGTCCGACATATCCCGATCATCTCTTCTTGGGTGGACGGAAATTCGTAAATTAATTATCCACGCTTACAAAAAGCTAAAAAATAGTACAAAAAACGAGAGAACTGGTGCTCAAAAATAGCTACGAGAATACGCCGGCGTAGTGCCTGCCGTCTGTTTTAGTATATAATAAAAAAAAATTTAACCTGATAATGATAAGGCTAGCCAGCCTTTAGCCTACTATCTCATCTTTTGATGAGTGATGATATTAAACAGGCTTAAACTGGGATTTTGGGAGCATAAATTGCCCTTCTAACATGCCTGGCATCACGTATCAGATTTCAGATTCAACTTATATGTGCTCTTTATAGTCGAGTTGTCTGAAGAAAATTATTTTCATACTATGAGACACCGTAATTTTGTACGGAATAACTAAAGAGTTGATTGGTTATATCATTCATTTGGAAGGTCATTAGTCTACGTCACTGACAGAGACTGTCGTAGGAGATCTATGCCTTACAGTAAAGCACGCCACAGTGCCCTATCTAATTACCGCCATAAACTTTATATTAATTTTAAGCTTTCGAAGCGCTCGTAGCGAAGTTTACTTAGCTGTTCTCAACCGATCAGCAAAGTTAAGCAAAGTCGCGCGCGGTCATGAGTTGGATGGGTGGCCGCTAGTGACATTACTACTGAGCGTTTCCGTGCTTCGGAGGGCACGTTAAGCCGTCGGCCCCGGTTGTCGTCTTAGGATGGCAGTCGTTATAGCATGGTGATAGGGCATTTTGCGAATGCCCGCCTCGCTAGCTACCACCCTCAAGAAGAAAATCTGTCGCCAAGCACCTAACGGTGTGTTCCGGCAGCTGTCCTTGAGAGCCAGTACTTCTAGGTTAGCCTGAACAACATCTTCGACCACATCATCACTTACCATCAGGTGAGATAGTGGTCAACGGCTGACCTATCAGGAATAAAAAAAAAAGCTTAACTCAACAACTATAGAACAACACTGGTAGATTATATATGTCGTCTCTAGGTTGTTTTATATTTCACCCCTTCTTCCAAGTCTATTTTCGCTAATTTTGGGACCTCATTATCGAAATAACAAAAATCAAAATTTTATGATTATTATTATTTTTACATTAATTTTTTGTATATTTAGTTTTAAATTTTTTTTCCATTTTGACTGGACTTGGATGATGTATCCATGTATCCATATTCCAGTACTGAGGTGAACGGTTACAAATATCAATCGTAATGCAAACATTCTCAAAATTTAATAAGTATAAAACTAAATAATTTTGTAGGTACTTTGGAATATAGATTTCATCTACTAATTAATTAAATGAGAGTGAGACCACGACTTAGGCGACAGCGGGCAGCGGGGCGGCAGAGGTGGCGAGAGCTGGCGGCCGTTTTTTTAATATTTTACTTTGTGACAATAGGCTTATATTGTTGGGCTCACCACCATTGCCGTTCCTCCGCTGCCTACTGTCGTTGTTTTCGCGACCAGTCAGTCAATTTAGCAAAGTAGTATTAAAATAAAAGTTCAGAAATGCTAAAATATTTTGATAACTGTAACGAAAACGAGATATCTGTAATAATAGAACAAATCCAGTGACTTGTATACAAACTATGTGAAGATAATAATATTTAGCATACATAACTTTCACATTCACTAAACGAGTAGATAGTAGTAGAATGGTTATATGTATCATATGTACTTTGAGGGGGTATGTACATTGTCTAAACATATTCAAACAAAGCGACCCCATCTCAATATCACTAGCATTAAACAAAAGCTACCTACGTCTAGAGGTAGAAACCTACTGATTTACTTGACATGGTAATAAATGGAAACTGAGCCGAACGTTACTTTTTAGGAGATAATTACCGTATCTAAATAGGATAAATTAGGATATTAGGGCAGTGTAAAGAGAGAGGATTCACGGATACTGCCGCTAATATATTTTTACATTAGCTGTTTACGATCTGTTTCGCCATAATTTGTATTTGGCTGCGAAGTCGTTAACTGGGATTGAATTAATTTAACGACTCGGGGTGGTGCAGCCGCCCGCGCCTACCGAAATGTTTGCTCTCAAATATTTTCCCGAAATGGAACAAGCACTTAAATTGAGAGCGCTTGAACTATTGAAGAAATCATAAGTACCTTCAATATTTGTTCAGATGTTCTCGAACTCGTAGCGGGGCGGTGGCTCCCGCTAACTAGTTACAGAACTCCAACCATTGTTTTCTCAAGTCACTAATACATCAAAGGTGCCTTCCAAAGCGTCTATTTGTATACAGATCGTTACAAATCGTGGGTAGACATCATATTAAACGTGCTGGTTTAAAGCAAAAGGATTTTTCTGTGCTCCGATAAACGGCGTGGGAAGCAGCAAACATTATTAAAGAGCGTTATTAGCGGAACATTAATTACACAGTTCGAAGTAGAGTCCTTAAAGCGAACCTCTCCAACTATCGGAGAAGTCGTAACTACGCTATTTGTTTATCCAGAACGTGGCATGGTATTTCTCGTCTTGGGTCCGTATCTCTTGGACTTTTAATCTAGACGAGTCGAGTTTCAGTCGTTAATGAGTGTAGCGTCGCTCTCAGACATGCGGTCGCCATAATTGCCAAACTTTGCTCGGGCCGAAGCCACCGCACCCTCCACTTGTCGCGCGCCATTGTTCTCATGGTAACGCGTGTGTTAGATGCCTTTACCGAAATCTACTTCAAACTTGAAGGATTATATTGTCTAGTTAATGCGAAGGCTTCTAAAATTAGGTGTGTTTAGCGTTGGAAGTTTTAATACGCGCAGGCGGCATTATTTGGTAGGTAATTAAAATGTACGAAGTATCTTGTTGATGCTCTTTTGAGTTATCTTCACTATGACTTATTGTGCATATATTTTCTCAATTCGTCGCTTAGTTTTTTCTTCAATTTTGATGGTTGAGCAATATTAACTAGAGAGCCTGCGTTAACGTCGTTTTTATCCGTCACAGATACCATTTGATTCTTATTAAAATGGTCACATAATATACGGCGATTTAATAGAACAGTTGGAATTGTTCAGCGACATTAACAGTGTGAACTAACCTCTTATCTTTGTTTAATTATGTCTTCGCCAACTATCCGGGATCAACGGTGCCATATTGAAGCGCAATTGGGCGTAAAGCTATTTAAATCTGAATAGGGCATTGTGAAGGCGCGTCACCTTCATTCAGCCGTGCTTAATAAAGTTAGAGTGCGGGGGTACGCGGACACCCACTTTGGCCCGTCTCGGGCCCAGTTTCCGTAGCTTCGGGCACCTCTCTGATCGTATTCTACAAACTATATGTCCCCCTCCTAGTTGTACCTCTTTACACTTCACTTCCTATTATGCGCACTGGACCAAACCTATTTCTATTTGTCGCAAAGGTAATGCGATTACTTTGACTGATTAACCGTAGAACTTAATCGTACAAGATTGCATTGCCGTTTGTGATAAAAAGTAAATGACAGAAACTTTTTTTTTGCTAAGCGGTCTTTTACTTTGACCCCCATGAATAAGATATAACCTACGAGTATAGTATTCGACTCCAATAAATCCATATAACAGGTTCGAAGTTCATATATTCCTGATTGTTACCGTCTGCCGAACTTTCAGGCTCGAATGTTCGCTGGGGCAAAAAAGTTCAGTCGCCAACAGTTAACTTTTGAGATTTGAAGCAATACCATAATTAACGTTTAGACTAAATCATTTATACTTCGGGTACCGTACGTATCCATAGATATCTTAGGAAAATAACAGCGTCTGCAAACCTTAAAAATTAAATACGTATTACACCTTACCTTAAACATTTAGCGTGTTAATGAGTAGTTACATCAACTTGTGTAGTGTCGCCACTCACCGTCGGCATTTCTCGAAGCGTAGGAAGTGTCATGAATTATTTATATTCAACTCTGGTATAGGCATGGTCTCCTACCACTAGCTTTTTCCCGCTACTTTGTTCGCATGGGTAATAGTCGCATAATATCATGTTATATTTTTACATAACTTCGAGAAAACACAAAGACAGAAAGGTTCAGATACCACCACAGCGCAGTTCCAAGAGATATTATCCAGGAGAGTACCAGCTGCGTAAGCGCTGGAAAATTCCTCTCCGTACTTGAAGGGGGATGCCCGGGCTGTCCTGCACATTGTATAGGGTGAAAACCGTACTCAATTCTCTTTCATCTCCTGGAGGCAAACGAAGCAAGAGGTTTAAGTTGCCCCCTAACACGCTTGCTATGATTTGTGTAACTTACGAATCCTCTGTTTTAAACTGAATGTTATGCATTACCACCTGATTGCTAAGCCGGCCTTGCTCTTTATGACCGATACACAGATATGCTCTCTGAAAGACATTTCGATTGACACTTCTTCACCTACCTGGAGTACAAATTGGAGCATACCTTTTTGCCACAGCTGGGTTCTTTATATCTTTAGTAGAGCCAAAGAGAATCCTCTCGCGCATCCATCTGTGCACGTCACCATAGCAGTCTTAAAGAACGGGACTTATCTAACATCTGGCTGCGCGTAGACTGTGATGATCGTATATAAGATGCATTATATGTGCATTTATAAGACCCTAGTAGCGGTAATCCCGAAATGTATCAATTTATAGAGCTAATTCAGATGGCTACAGATTCCGGGCTTTGAGTTATCCCCAAGGCAGAGATCATGATTCTTAGAGACTTCATCGGCTATCATGCTAAATTGTCTTGGTTCGCACAACACCGATCACATGGGTCAAGACTTCGCTTTGGCGTACGCTCTTACTCAAAGGTCAAAAAAGGATCACCTCTGATGGGATGGCCTGATGTGATGACTTTCCCTGGTGGACTCTTTGTTGATTTGTATAGCTATTCAGTGTCTGTTTACGCTCCCTTCGGATTGTCAGACTCCTGCCTTATCCGATGTTCAGTGTCGTTTACACGCCTAACTCTCCCCCGTTTCGTGGGCTGTCGTCTCGCGTCGCATAACTCTGGTCGACAGATTGGGACGGGATGCTGTCGTTTTTTACATTCTACCCTTGCATGAAAACTTTGCTTTTCACCGGTTGAAGAAATTTTAAAGTAAAGAGCATATCAACTCCTCAAGCCTGGCAACGCAATCTTGCTCTGACCTCTGGTGGGCTTTCTTTTATTCAGATCTTTTCCGGGCGCCCGCCTCTAACTTGACCAGATTTTATTGTTTGTTATAATATTTCAATGTTTATACCTTAACTATAAAGTTCAACGTTTAACAAAAATGGCAATAGGGCAATAATTTAAATAACCCGATTACTGTACAAGTATTACTTTAAAAAAAATACTTTTTTTTTATTATGATTAAGTTGTACGTTATAACAATAGCAATTATTCTATTAATATTTTAACCATTATGGTTTAAATGGCTTCTTTGCAAGTAGGACGGGTAGATGTAGTCGCGGGTTTAGTAAAAGGGTTTCGTTTTTGGTGTGGAATCCTAATAAAAGTATCTTGTTATGATCCTCAGACTACATTCTTTTTTTATACCAAATTTTATCAAAATTAGTTCGGTAGTTTTCAAGTGATGTGTGTGCATACACATAAATATGATTAAAAAAAAAAATTCAACCGACTTCAAACATCAAATTTGTTTATTGCATGCATTATTAAGTATAACTCAAATAGTCGTTAGACCTCACTCAAAATGATATGTACTAATTTTAGGTCATCGACCAGTTCGTACTAGGGATTAGTTAAGATCAACTTAACATAATATTAGTACTATATAAACGTACGAAAAGACACAGTAGCACGTAAGATAGTCCATGTCTCTTTATTTGTAACTACCCTCTATAACTCAAGATTTAATGAGCTCTAGTTAAATGTTAACATTTTTTTATAAGTTTTAAGAGGCGATCCTAGCCTATAAAGTAAACAATTATAACAATAGTTGTAACTTAGTTTCTAGAGCTGAGTTGTACATGACATGTTCCTACTTATGTAAATAAAGAATTTCAAAAATCAAATCAATTATATCATAATATAACAGGCAACATTATTGAAATAAAATATTGACGATTGATTTATTAAAGTACACAGGCCACCCAAATCATCAAATTATACGACGCGGGGTCTAAATTGTACGTAGTTTATTCAAATTTTTCGGTTGATGATGATGATTATGACGTGAAAACCTGAATATGTTATTGCTATTAATCTATGAAAAGTAACACCCTTCTCGAGTGTCGTAACTATGCGAGTTACCGAATACGAGGTTGTAAATTTCGATCGTATGCGATTTACATCCCACGTGTCTAATCAACGTAGATAGATAGATAGATAAGGCATATATTTGTCTCTCCAATACACACATACAATCAAATAAAGCTTACAGACAACCGTACTCTTAACTAATTCCTAATATAAAATAAATTATTTACGTGTTTTCATCAGACGGAATTCGAGTCCACAAACATTACCTTTAAAGAGAAATAATCGCCATATTCAAAACGTATCAAGTTACGTTTAAAGTAAAGAAAAAATGGTGCTAATATATAAGAAACAAAGGATATTATGTAGGTAATTGAGTTTCAGGCCGCGCGTCTTCGGAATGACACGCTGCAGATTTGTTATGTGTACTCAATATAACTTCGCTTTGTTACGGCGCAGAAGACGGTGTCAGAAGTCAGCGGAGCCGCCTGTTACGTAAATATCGGCTGGGCGTGTTGTGAATAGGACAGAATACACGATGAGGGGGAGGCTGTGTCCCGTTTATACTATATACCCAACTAAATGTATTCAACAACGAGTTTAAAATAACTTTATGTAGGATAAACGTGACGCACATTCAATGCCAGTCACAAAGGACTTTGGAACCTTTTAGTTACCATAATAAACGAATGGTAAGAAGCCGATTCTCATTATAAACCCCGGTGCCGTAAGTACTACGACGCTGTCGACCGAACGGTCAATATTGCTGAAGTCCTCATTAAAATCTAATTTGCGTTGAACTAAAGCGAGACTCCTATTAAAGGTTTTCTTTTTCAGCGCTACAGCATCGCCGAGAAACTTTTTCCTGTTTTGCCGATAATAGTCTGTTGCTTACCATTGGCAATTGCAATATTTTACCATTGCTCAAAAAGTGTACTCTCTTTCTGTGATAAATTTTAACGGCTAGATGCAGTGTTCGTTTAATATCTTTTAAGGGCAGAATGCCGTTTACCACGAAGCGGAAATTCGTAGACCTTCCATTTCTGGTTATACGTCGATTTATATTCTGCGCCCACTCGCCGCCTGAGAAATCTCATGTTGGAGGTGCTCTTTCAATTTGAATCGGAACACTCGGATCGGGGAATAATGTATTTCGGTATCGACCCTCCGCTTGGAACGGATCCTCCTGTTTATCGCCGCTCTCATTTATTCGGGCGTCGTCGCGCCTTTATTTTTTCAACACAAACTCGGTGTCGCGCTGTTTATCCGTCGCGAGATACTATTAGCAGGGTCTTTGTTTTGAGAGGCAGCCAGATTGCGTTGCTCTGACTAAAGGATAATTGAATTGTCACACTACTACAATTGTCCCCCAAAAACTGGTTTTCGGTTGTATTTTTATTGTTAAGTTTCTTTGGGGCCCTTTTGGGGTAACCCAATTTAACCAGTTACGAGAATACGCAAGAAACACAGGAAATCGTGTTTTGTATCTGTATTTTAGAATTTCAGATGTATAAACCTAAAATATAAATGTACTTAATTCATTTATTTTTATTATTAGAGAAAATTGTTTGAATTTGTTAATCAAAGTTGTAATTTGTTGTTATATCAATTTAATAGCCAAGGTTATACGAAGGCTACGAATAGTATAGCAGGAAAAACTTCGAGACAAAGCGGATTTTCAAAGTGGTCTGCGTGGATGGCATTCCCGTCATTCAATGCAGGTAAAAGGCCACTTTACAAAAGTCCACATTTACAAAGCGTCTCGGGATTCAAGTTTCAGTGAGCAACCGATCGTAAAGAACGCTATGCCGCGTCGGCTAGTCGCCTTTATCGAACAATTGCACGACGCATTCAACCATAGTTTTTCCATTGTAAGAATAGGAATACTTGTGGTTCTTGCCAACAATGTCAACGTGTGCTACGGGTACTTATACATGTAACCGAAAACATGGTTTGATCGTTGCCTCATCTAGAATTCGAGTCGCGATGCGGATATCCTGCGGACCCTTAACCCGCGCCCTATTTCTCCTATTCCAAGGACTATTTACGTCGTTTTGTTTGATAATCTGCTATTGTTTCGTTTGGGCTGCGCGGCATCCCTGCGAGAGTTATGCGAGCTATCTATAGGGAACGTGAACGGCGTGCGAATATGTAATGAATATATAATGCTAACTCGAGATCTGAATGATGCTTCTCATGTCGTCTTCAAATAATATTTTGAATTGTCAGTGCATCTTGTCGAATTCCTTCAATAACAGATAATTAATTTTTTTTTTTTTTTTTAGGTTTTGGTACCAAAAGGGCAAACCAAAGCCTTATTAACGAGCCTCCGCTATTTGTCTGTCCGTATGCCACGGCTAGTTCGTAGACAAAATAAGTTACAAACCTGAAATTTAAATATTTTATGTAAAACGTGGTCAACGTTTTAAAGACAAGTATTGGACTATAAATTAAATAAAATTACTTTAAATAATTAAATAAATTTACATGGGGGCCTTCTGATACATAATAAATTAACTGAAAAACAACTTTGCACCCTGCATGTGAGAATTCGTTGAGTTCATAAATAGTTATATTTTGTTTTTATTTATATAAATAAATGGGGGTCCGTCAGTGTTTAAATATTTGACCATTTTTGTTACGGGGTCTATCTCAAAAATAGAACTAGTTAGGAAAATCAAATATCGTTATATTATGTACCAACTTTTTATTTTATTTTATTTATTAAGTAGGTTTGCTAACACTACTTTCACGGGTTCTATATATTTTATCCTAGCAATATGGTCTTATACAGCGTGCACTACTGATTAAAAGCAAACACAGCATTCATTACAAACTAAACAGTGAGTTTTAGCGCTTTTTGATTAATACTAAAACACATTACCATATCTTCTATTTCACAAAAAAAAAATTATAACGTCGATTGTTATAACAGTTTATATGCTGTGATCAAAACCAACTAAAACTTTTTTCGTTTACGGGCTGTTATAAAAGAGAGAGGCCCACCACCCACTTGGCTAGTTTTTTAACCTAAAGTCCTGGCGTGGTTGTGGAACGTCCATACGATTCATGAAGCCATTTCATTTCCGTTTATGTGCCTATTTGTATTCTTTCTTTATTCCATTGCGGCTAGAGAAATCTCAATACAGCGATGCTCCTTCAATTTGAATTGAAACGGGTGAATTTGGGCAATTATTTATTTAGGAAAACTACACTTTTATATTCAGAATTTCTTTTCTATATTTTACTTGTAAGGACACCTTAGAGGTTTGTTACTTGATTTTTTGATATCGTTGCCACTATTTATTCCCGGAGGGGTTTATAGGTTTATTTACAACCACATGAAATGTTAATTCGATTTTCTGCTTTAGGGAGGTAGAGAATCTCTAGAGATATTTAAGTAATTTAATAAATAAATCGAGGCTTCTTCATATAACATTATAAAATCTATGTCAATATGACAATAATATTACATTATTAAATCGATTTTATTTTATTTTTAAAATATGTTTTCGCCCGCGCGTTTATCAGTTATCGCACAAAACCATTAAGCTCCTTTTGCGCAGTTGCATAAAAACTATCCTATGTTCCTAAGAAATATTTGACACCCGGGGAAGGCCCCGGGTCTCAAATATATCTTTACCAAATTTTATCCAAATCGGTCGAGTAGTTTTTAAGTTTATTCCTTGCATAAAAAATACAAAATCAAAAAATACTAATCTTTCCTCTTTATAATATTAGTATAGATAAGTGTGTTTGTCATTTTTTGCCATTGCATCGTAGCTCTCAAACGGCTGCTTCGATTTCAATGCTGTTTTCTTTCTCTTAAAATGCAGGCATCATGTGACGGTTCGTGCCTATTGTTGACAAAAACCTGATCCAAAATATTCAAATTTCAGCATAACACGCGTTCCGTACTGCTTATCGTTAACACCGGATCTTAATGAATAACATAGATTGACGCTTTAGAATTGAAGATATTGTGAGGCCAAAGCAACGCACCCTGCGTTGCTTTGTCTTTGTATTTATGTTTATATCGGACACTTTGTAAATGTTTACAAATCCATCAAAATGAATCATTCATACAATCTCACTGGTCAGTACGAAGATTGCAGAATAAGGGTAAGTGTGGAAAATCTTTTTAATTATTGAGTCTCGATCGATCATATATTTGCCATATCCTATATATAAATCGATGTTATGATATATTGTAGTGATATATAGATCTGATAAGTCGTGTTGATATGTCAGAATCTTGTATGGCATGTTATTGTAACGTGATGTTCCACTAATTTTCGTTAACAATTTGAAATTTCTAATTCTAAGTAAGGATTGGGTGTGCGTGACATGACATGTAACATTTATTGCTATGTTACAATTTGCCTACTGTCGTGCGAATTCACGAAAACTATTGGATGTTTATGTATGTATCTTGGTCTTTTCTTGTAAGGAGATGGATATCCAATTTAAAGATTATAAAGATTATGAAGATTCATGCGCTTATCACCGTCTGTCAACGCTCAAAAATCGGAGAATTATATCTGATATGTCATTTCTGCATGGCATATGTAATGGGCAAATTGACTCTCCTGACTTGTTAGCTAAACTATTATGCCTCAATTGTCCGAGGTTGCGAACAAGACACACAAATTTATTTGCAATTTCTCGGTCCTATACTAACTATGCCTCTAACGCTCCTGTTAAAAGACTACAAAGGACCAACAATAAACAATTCAATTCTATAGACATATTCCAAAACAGCAAAAACATTTTTAAGCGAGAAGTACTAAGCGTAATAAATATGCCATGTACCTAAGGTATAACAACACTTTTATATTCTAATAAAAAATGCTTAAACTACACATCATGCACACTTACTCTTCACAGATAATACCTCCCGCACACACACACACACACACACATACTTTTTTTTATATATTTATACTTAAGCCAGTGTCTATTTTTTGTTTGTTTTTGGGATTTCTTACCATATTATACTGTTAATAAGGGGCTGTCTTATTATATGAAGATATCTATAAAAAGTAAGTCTCTTTTGGCTGTAGGTCACAGATACAAATTTAGAACTTTGTTAATTAAGAGCTGTAGATTTAGTAAAATAAATAAAATAAAAATAAAAATCCATACACGTGGTGAACTGAAATTACAAATACAGAGATCCAATTATGAATAATGTAACCCGTGTTTGTAGTTAGAAGCAATAGTTCCTCTTCATTAAGGATGGACTCCCCATAAATTTTCCCTCTGAAAAACTTTTGTTGAATATCTTCATCTCACCAGTAATCTTAGGTAAAAGTTTTAGTCATTTCTCAAATGGTGCGTATGAAGTAATTATCATCCTTTAATGCTGCGATTTATTTTTAACGGTATACTATTTTGAGAAGATATGTTAGTTTAGTCATTTGCTGCACGGGCACTAAATATATCTGTCTAAATAAGGTCCTACTACACAGGCGTGAGCATTTTCACACTTTATTTTGACACCCATACCAGGATACACGTTCTATATAAATCTTGGTGTTTATTATTGAAAACAAAGATACATTTAAATATGAAATACTGTTAGTGTTAAATACTTATAAGTATAAACTATTATCATATAAGCTCTCAAAAGCTTAAATTATATTTTGTTCATTTATTTATTTATAGCTGATAGGCTAGCCTTTGACCACTATCTAACCTGATGGTAAGTGATGATGTGGTTGAAGTTGTTGTTCAGGCCGGCTCTTGAGGATAGCTGCCTCAGCACACCGTTAGGTGCTTGGCGACAGATTTTCTATTTGAGGGTGATAGCTAGACAAGCTGGCATTCGCAAAATGCCCTACCACCATGCTGTAACCTACTGCCATCCTAAGATAACAACCGGGACTGTCGGCTTAACGTGCCCTCCGAAGCACGAAAACGCTCAGTAGTAATGTCACTAGCGATCACCCATCCAAGTCATGACCACGGCGTACGTTGCTTAACTTAGCTGATCGGATAAGAACGGCTAAGCAAGCTTCGCTACCAGCGCTTCAAAATCCATAATAATTGGAAGGGTTATCCCTTACGGCCTAAAACTTGAGCCTATTAATTTACTATGTATGCTATGTAATAGGTGTATAACTATATCACAAGCGGATAATACCAATTTATTCTGCCTACACTCAAGGGTCTTAGTTCCAAATTAAATGTGAGCTGAAAATTTAGTTCATAATACGATATCAGATCTTAATTATTTCTGCTCAACTTGATATAATCCCTGAAGTGCTGTTTGTTTAAGTCCTTTAACGGATCTGCGCAACAATAGAGTTATCCTTTTGGAGTCAAACCATATTATACATCCATAGTTGCTGTTTGAAATGTACTTGTATTACGCCTACATTAAAATTTGTGAATTTATATAGTTGTTTTAGAGCACACTTCATAATCTTTTACAAAAAACAACTAGGTTTGTGATACTTTAAATGTATCACTGAGATTTACTATCAAAGTAAAACTAATGGAGAAAGTGTTGATACCACAAAATGACAAAATAGAAGATAGAAGGAAGACTAATCCGCTTTGTTCCATTTATCCGAATTGCCAGATTCCAGGGCCTCAGTAAAGTCGGATTACCTACAGATAGAAAACAATTTACAGATACGCGTTTCGTTTGTGTGTGTAGGTAATCATGTAGACCCCTATAAGTAGCGGGGTTGCGAGGCGCGCTCGAGTTGCTGACATTGCATTAAAAGGTGGAGCGTGACCGTCTCCGCGTTTCCCGGCTTCGACTTAGGTTTGTTCCTTGCCTCGACTCAGCCGTCTTATTGAAATCTAATTTTCGTTAATCCTCGGAACGAGACCGACCGGCGAGCCTGAGACATCGCCAATAATATTTTCGTTGTTATTGTTCCGTGGAGTGCATTCCGACCCCTTTAATACATTGGAAGTCTAGGTTAATGGTCCGAAATAGAATAGATATTTTATCGTTTATGTTGTGAATATAAAGTTACTTTAACTCGAATCGCTGCCAAAGGAGTTCCCTTTTTCTTTTAATGATTTTTATAATCTCTGCTAACTTTTAGAGATAAAAAAGCTTGTATTCAGCGAACTCGCACCGGGCAGAAAGACATAAACTTTGAAGGGGAATCACTTTCGGAGCTTTTTACGAAAATCCAACCCCTTTTTTTCCTCCCGCTGTGGGAAAGCGTCGACCTAACACTTTTTTGTATATTTTTCTTTGGAAACAAAGCTTTATGCTGAAATTATTCGTAAATTACCTCTCGCCAGTTGCTTTCGCAAAACATTTATATGACATCATTAGCTCGTTGTGTTTCTTTCATACATGTAATTAGGTAAATAACTTGATACTACAGCATGTATAAAGATTATAGAATAACTGCTCTATTCGTGAACACTTTAGTATAGCTCGCAAGACATTGTCGTTAACCTTAAAGGGAGATTATGTACAAATAGAGGATTAGGAATTAGTACAACTAATTGAGATTCAATCTTGAGATCACGCGTTGCTTGCATGGTAATCACGTCATGTATGTATAACGTAGTCCTTTATAGACGATCACGTTTAAAACTTTGAAATGGGAAAGAAATCCGCACTCTCAATCTCAATCTTGTATAAGTATTTTCTAAGCTGTCGAGCAAGTTTGTAGGAGTTTTAAATCGATCGGTTTAATCTGCGTGGTTGGTGCGCGAGTACGTCTGAGCCAGGACGTATGACAGGCGCTTAATTTAGCCACGGCTTCGCTGCGTACTCGGGCGGTCTTGCGGGCGGTGGTGCGGCGGCGGCGCTACAGTCTGATTTATGTTATTTGCACGTAAAGCGGAATTAATGGCTTTATTACTCTTCACTGTTTGCTGATCTCGGATGCTGAGCTCCGTCCGCGTCCACAACTCCGTTTGAACAACCGAAAAGCGCTTTTGAATGAGCACATCGGCAAACACGTAATGGTTTCCTTCTTGTGAGTGTATGGAAACGTTTGCGTTTGCTGAAGCTTCAGTAAAGCTTTAATCTTAATGTCTTAGTTGCGTATGTAAACGAGTTCTAATTTGTGGACTTAAAATCATGACACAATTTACACTGCATTGGGGATCTACGTACGATTCGTAGCACTCTACGGCTATCCTAACATATGGCTCTGTTCTCATCGTACATTAAGCTTAAAGTTATAAGTACTAGCACAGTTATGGATATGTAGGCTGTGGTACTAGTCCTGTATGAGGAATTGTAAGGTGTGTTAGCGGAACTCTACTCTCACATTCATGTTTCCCGTGTGTTTAGTTATACCTGGCTCGTAAGTTAGCCCAAGTTTCATTATAAAACGTCATAATTCATATGTGAGTAATATCCCGTGTGGCACACAGAGCGGAACGGCGGCGGCGCGCAGCCCCAGGTGAAAAATTTGAGAGCGGGCTCGGTGTGCCGCGAGCTTAGTGTTTTATCTCGGCTTAGCCTTACGAGGATTTGTGGCTCGCTAAGTAAGGTTTTATGTCCCTGGAACGGCTGCAACTTGGCTCCCCTGATAAAAATCTATCTTCTACGTTACATAGCGATTTATGTGTAGTTCGTGTAACGCTGTCGACAAGCTAAGCGGGTAAAATTTTCCGGTGCTAGTTTATTTGTTGTAAAGTGCAAGAAAAAACTCTAAGCTACACAGCTTACGAATTTTCTTTCTTCTGCTGCAGGTGAATTCGCTGCGAAATCCCAGTTGCGCCGGAATCACTAGTCGTAAATAACGCGTTGCGCTGCTTCCTTTCTCTCTGAAAAGATAACTCTTGGATTGTTGGTTACGATAATATATCATACAACTTTCTTTCTGAACTTTACTGGGTATTGTCATTCCTGTATTTCGTCGCCGCTTTTTGTAACTCACTATTCTTATTGTTTTGTGCGTCGGAATTCCTTTTTTCGACACAGTCATGCGACAGAGCATGACAAATTTTTGCCTGGAAATGGGCGTCAGAGGGACGGCTGTATGCGGTAACAAAGTGTAACATCCCGCACAAAATTCGGTAGGACGTGTTATATGGCGGAATTGAAGTGGAATGCAGTCCACGTGCCTTTCAGTGTTGTGCCGGCGACGTTGGTTAAAGCGCTCACAAGCGAGAAACCATGCCAGCAGCTGTTAGCGTACGAACGGAATGCGAGAATACTACGGTTACATTTCGCATGGCTGGAATAATTTATACGTGTGCACTATGGCTGTACGTAGCGCAGCTCAGGTGTAATATGCACCAAATACTGTTTTATTGCCTTTTGTGTCAAACTCTGTTCAACTATTTATGAGCGTGCAAATTGAAACGTACATTCAAACACATGTAATCTATGTAACGCAATAAGAGTATTTGTGTTTTTTGTAACGTTGTTGATATTTTACGTTTTAAAGATAATTTGTATTTCTACATATGATTTCAAACACTATCGCATGCTAAGCGAACATCTCATTTTCAACGATAGATTAAACGATAGGAGCGAAGGGATAAATTTGTGCTATGACTCACTTACTTCGATAGATCAGTTGAAAAAGCATCTTCCAGCTTAAGGAGGAATGGCCGCGGACTAGAATCCCGCTCGTAGTAAAAATACTTTGAAATTTTGTATGCTTATTTGCTTAAGAGGTGTTATTGCAGTAAAGTGAAGTTTTAGAATTATTTACAATTTTTGTTCCAATCGTAGCGAAAATGTAGGTCTCTTAAAATTTGTAAATTAAGACTAACTGTTTAGAGAGGTTGAAACGAAATCATGTTTAAGATTTTTTTAATCTTATACTACAATACGAGATCCATTGAACTTGTGATGATCCAGAGGTCGTGTGGCGGCTGTAAACCGGGTCGTTGCGTTGTAACTTTGAATTATGCATTTTGCTCGCTCGACTAGTTAACTACGATAGCGTCAAGCAGAAAATATGTTTAGTAATTAGACAACTTATACGGGTACAAATCGGTTGTATTTAACATTCTCTTTCGTTTCACATACTATATTGTGATCATTGTCATGAATCACTGCAAAACGTTGAAAGGTCTATAATTATATTTGCAATTGAAATAGTTTTTGTTTAATTACTTCTCGGATAACAATAATCGCGAAAACTTTGGAATGTCGTTGAGTATTGGTACCTACAGCCATATACTTGTTGTCGATTGCATTATCTCAAATATATAAATGTATATACTAGCAAAAAGCTGAGCTTTGTGAGGGCTCGCGTTTATTTTACAAACTGATTCTAGTGGTGTCATCTAGTATTAAGTCGATTGACAACGATGTATTTCAGTATTAAGTTTAGTTCTGTTGCAGCGGTGTTAACACTTTGGTTTTCTATCAGGTGGTGTTAGTAGTACAACAACTTTCTATCCAATGAAGATAAAATTGTTAATGGTTTTAAAATTATATATTATTTTGACAGATAACACATCTAGATATGAAGTTAAATTACTATGTTAAAGCACAAATCTATAGGCGTGATAGTTTTTCAGTAAAGTGTCCCAAAATTTCAAGTTGTGGGATAGTAATAGGGCACACTTCGGTCGCACTTATAAATTATGGATTTTTATTTCGGAACAACATAAAAATCTGTTTATTTATTATTCATTACTTATAACACAATATAGTTAAGAACATACTAATATAGTTAATATTTATCGGCAACGTAATATATATTATCTTTTTCAGCATTGTATAATTAAAATACCTACGCAATGTAATGTAGTGGGCAGGAGCATTTGGATTGCCTAGTGTCCTCCAATGGCCTTTAGGTTTCCTTGATGATGTAGTAGCTGTATATCGATTGTAGTGTTTTGTTATTAAAATAATAAAATGCGAAGTATATTTAAAAATAAAAAGTTTTTACCCAGTATTAAAATCTTATCATAAAGTATACATTTTATCTGATTAGTTCTATAAAAGATGTATTGAATAATAAACGAGTAACTCCGAAAAAAACATAATTAGTTGCCTTTTGCATCCATCGACTAGGTATCTAGAACAAAACGATTCACACAGTATGTAATAGCGTTCGCGCTCTGACCCGTATTTTAGCTACACAGTGGAGCTTTGATGTACTCTGCAAACAGCATACTTTATAGGTCTACGGGCTCCGCATTCATGAATTGAAACTATCTGAACGATGTTGGATCTGTAAAGCCACATATTGCGAAAGATAGCGACAGAACCGCGGCAAACGAAACACCCGTCGAACCTGCTCTTTGATCTGGAAATTGAACATGTCATTCAGAAAATCGAGAAAAACTATCAAAACACGGCAGAGATATTGGTTTCTAGTTTACTTCTAGTCGCCGTATATGTGAGAAACTGTACGCAATACCCTGAAAGCTCGGACCACAAATACCTTTGTAACTGAAAACACAACGTAGCTAATTGAATAAATCAAAAGAGTCGCAGAACTTTTTGCCACAACAAGAATGGTATATATGTATCTGTATCATCAAAAGATTTCCGCGTACGTTTCTCGCTACGTTTGTTTGGATTCCATAGGGGGTGGGAGCAGTAAAACAAAATAATCAGATTCATCAGCCTTTTGTCTTGGTGCCGGCTGTTAGCCAGCTCGTCGGACGCGAATTGTCTGTGTCGATTGTTTACTTCGTTAGTCTCTATCTCTATCTGCACGCACACATCGCTGAAACGAACTTTGATCCTGTTCCACATTCGTGTATCCATAGGTATATGTATTCTATTCAATATAAGGTTATATTGTAACTAGAGGTTGATTGTTTTTTTACTCACTGTTTTTTGAATTTGTTTCCAATTCAATTGAGTTAATAGAATTATTTATTATATTTCCTAGTTTTCAGTTCCGCGCAGCGGTGTCCAAATTAAGAATAGTTCTAATGATTATTGACCTCCGGCCAGAGATGGTACCTCAAATAGAAGAAAACTCTTTGCTCATTACACATTATAATTTAGAATTATTGCGAGTAGGTACAGTAAACAGATAAAATAATTTTAATAAGCTTCGCCCCCGCGGAAATTGGGAAACAATATTTTAATCATAAGGGTAAAACATGTAAAAATGTAAAATTTTCATTAAAAATTTACCAATAATATATTTATAAAAAATCAGTTGAAATACCTAATAAACATTTAAAATCAGAAAATTTTTATATAAAAAATCTTAAAAACGTCTAGTTTTTTGTACTGTATTTACAAATACTGACATTTTGTATAGTTCGTCTGTATGTATTGTAGTATTACAATACTACAATTAGTATTACAATACTACAATACATAAAAAAAATTAAGATTTTTTATATAAAATTATGTATTACAATACTACAATACATACAGACGAACTATACAAAATGTCAGTATTTGTAAATACAGTACAAAAAAACTAGACGTTTTTAAGATTTTTAGTTAATTCAGGTTTCCTTATATACTCGTACCTATCATTTATCTTATTACGAGATAATGGTCCAGGGATATACGGACGGACGGAAACTCAGCAGATTAGTAGATATAGGACTCCGATTTACCCTTTGGAACCCCAAAAAGAAAAGGTTATGGCCAAGAGGCACCGGAACACTGTATAATCGATGGATGACGGATTTTGGGTATTCTCAAAGCTTTATAAGGAGTCTAAATTCAGGCATTATAAACCGCTATACAGCACTTGTATTACTAATTTGGGCCCCAAATTATACAGACATTAGTTTAAGAATATAATAGCGTCATTATATTGGTTTGCTACTGGAAGTATATAAACGCATTATTAATGGCACTGTAACGGCATTATATTGGTTTGCTACTGAAAGGATATAAACGCAATGTGTGGGTTACAAAAACAGATTAGGCAGTGCTTATAATATGTTTAGTGCAGCTCTTACACACTTTGTGGTTTGTCAAGGACCAAATAAAAACATTAGCAAACGTTATTATGAATTTCTATCACTACTTAATAATATAATACTGTAAAAAGAACATGTTGATGTGACATAATAAATTCAAATTCAAATTATTTATTTGCTTATAATAGTCACAGTAATTTATTAATACACATCAGTTTACACATCAAATCATATGATAATAAGTAATAATCTGTTTATATACAGCTACACAATTATGTATATACTTTGTCGATCATAAATCAATTATAAAATAACTCATAAAACTAGATAAAATAATTCTTAAAAATTGTAAACTACTTGTCAAGTAATTATATATTTACAGTTCAAAAAATTGATGAGATGAAAAATTCATCTAGCGTATAAAAACTTTGCTCGATGAGCAAGCTCTTTAGGCGCGATTTAAGGACAAGATAAAAAATATAAGCGCTACGAGTAAGTATATGTAGTAAAAAAAGAAACTAGTCACATGCCGTATAACTAACAGTATTACCACCATGAGCTTTAAGTATCTGCGAGGAGCTCTCTTAAATGTCGTCATCGTCATTATTCAGTTATGTTGTTTGTCTTATATACATTCACTTAATGTTTTTATGATATTCTAGTGGCGCAGCTTAAGATTTTTGTGGACTGTATAATTATTTACGTGAAAAATTGCTAGGCGATAAGAAGAGATCTCAGTCCTTGTCTAGGGCTTGCCTGGCCATGCCAGTAGCAGTGTTACTGAGAGATTAATACCATTAAAACCTTTGTGATACTACTCTGTGTTTCTTACTCCGAGACAATTATTTTGTCGCGTACGCTCAGTAATTTAAGAGTAGAGTGCACAGGGAGCGCTGTTCAAACTCGGTGAAACTTTTCACGTATGTCCTTGTGCCTAATATCTATGCTTCTGGTTTGTCAGATTTCCGTAAAATTAAGTATTTTCAAAAATAATTTAAAAAATCTTTCTGTATGGGAATTGTTATTTTGACATAAAGGGATAAAACATATAATACATTGAAAAACTAGAAGCATAGATATTAGGTTCAGCAATATGCATACATATTTCACCGAGTTTGAACACTTGGTATTTAAAATGTGACGAAACTAGGTTTGTACGAAAAGCGCTGCGTGCACTCTCCTCTGCTATGGATCTAAATATGATTACAAGCACTATCGCGCGCTATGTGAAAATCTCATCGTGTTGATGATGACGTGGGTTCGATTCCCACTCGAGGTGAGAAATTTTGTACCTACTCAATTTTTTAATATGTTTTTCTATTTATAAATACATGGCATTATTACAATTTCTGTCAAACTGTTCAGCAGATGTAGAGAAAAGATACGATATGCTATAGTGTATAATTAGGTGGACTCTTATACAAAACACCTACCATCCACGACGGTAGATAAAAAATTCTCATCTGTACCCATGAAATTCTCAATAGCACTCTGATGATGTTGGCATGCAGATGACAATAGGGAAATCTAAATGGAGCTTTAAACATATCTGGCAGAACCCTGGGCTTATATCTTACCTATATATTACTTCTGTCTAGTCCTTCGATGATATATACAGGTGTGATGGCATGTTAGTAACTTGTAGAGTATATAGCTAGAAATACAGCGATCATATGTAGTTATACGAACGTGCAAAAAGCTTTTTCAAACTTAATTCAGAATTCTAACATACTACCTATCCCAAGTGTAGAAGTATAGAGTCATGTATTAGCTCTTTGTTAGTGCGCCAGCTGTGTTCTGCAGTTTCGTCTCGAGTGAATTTATGAACGCTTTCAGCGCTCATCGCTTGCCACCTGACCTGCCGAACGCGTTACGACGGACAAATGTGGCATGTCTCTATTTATATGGTGCTTTTGCTCTGCCTTGTGATAGCTTTACGAGTGCTGTTTATTTGGATAAAGCAAGCTTGCTCTTAAGATTAAACGAAATCAGGATACGACAATTATTATCATATTTATCATGATAAGTGTAGGTTTATCCATGATAAATATTGTCGATAGTATTTAACATTAAATAATATTTCGTTGTTATGATACATAATTATAATTCGAACACCAAATCGAGATGTTGTGACGCTTTACACTTTTTGTATTTCAAGATGTAGTCGTTTTAAATTATAAATAAAATATGTATACCTTATATTTTAATGATAAGAAATATCTTTAAAATATTTTGGTAAATATGCATTTTCGCAAAGTGAAGCCTGAATCTATTCATTTTCTTATCTTTTGATGAACTTTCTAATTTACGATGGGAATCCGTGTCGGATCAAACTACTGTGTGTATCGGAATGCCCGCGCCATTTCTCATCTTTATATCATGGGGTGTTTTTACATTTGAGGAGAAAGACAATGTTTTTTGTTGATACTTTTTGTAACTAGCTCACATTTGAATCACTATTGCCTAAGTACTTGGTGATCCCTTTCTGGAATAAGCCAAATTTATTTTACAAAATTACAAATTTATTTTACTTTTGAATCAAAGTTCTTACGTTAAAATAACAAAAGCATAATTAATTCTTCTAACATAAATTATGATTGGTAAAAAATTAAACACCAGTACTACTACACAAGGGATGCTTAGTTTATTTATCTGATAGTTTTCGTATCTTCATAAGATGATAATATCTATGAAATTACATAATCGTCTTAATAATTTTATATCTAGAACGAAACATTAAAGTCTTTACGAAAAGTAGTTATGCGTTACTCGTTCACATATATACGAATAGTAATTGACAGTGAATATCATATACATATAGGGGTAATCCTTCAAAATGAGACAGCTCTTTGACTATTAGTAGCCTGTTAGTAGAGAGACGTGACTGATTATGTATATAGACAATATTGCCAAAGGCGAAGTTATTTTGGCTAATTAATACTTACGCAAACTTAAATTAGTATTGACAATAATATCACATATTCGACGTCAAGTTACGCTCCACGAGTCATTGTCAAGTCAACCATGAGTCTAAGTAGCGAAAATATTCGTCTGAGAGCAAATCCTGGCATGATCAGCGAACACATGCGTTCACTGGGCACGATAATTTCTTAATTTTATTTATTTTTTTATTTTTACTTAGGAAACTATTTATTTTATATTTTGTTCTTGTTGATAGGTTAGCCTTTTACCAAAATCTCACCTAATGGTAAGCTATTATGTGGTTGAAGTTATAAATAAGCTTAATCTAGAATTACTGGCTCTCAAGGACAGCTGCCGGAACACACCGTTAGGTGCTTGATGACATATTTTCTACTTGAGAGTGATCGCTAGCTAGGTGGGCATTCACAAAATGCCCTTCCAACATGCGGTGACGCTCAAGCCCGTGGCTGGATTCGAACCATGAACCTGGTTGCTGGACTGCTGCGTGGCAGTCTATAACCATTGATATTGATCCATTTAACATATTCATAAAGAATAGGGTAAAGAATTTAAATACGAAGGATCTAACTAGAACTCAAAGGAGAAACTAATCTAAAAAAAATATGGTATATTTACGTGAAGATGTGAATGCTGCGTTGGCAATGGTACATTCGTAATTTTCTTTATTAAAAAAGAAACAGATTTCTTAACTTCAGTATAAATCAATTGTCTACCACGAACAATTTCTTGCTATCGAAAATAGATAACTGTGAACTTTACTAAAAATATAAATCACGACTATTTTCTTTACAATCTGGAATTTTTGTTCAAGTTTCTTTTTAATTGCAATAGATTCTTAGCTAGGTCTGGCAGCTGGATTCTTATAGAAAAACTTTTTTAATATCGCACGTTACGAACTGTCGTCTCGTACCGATCAGAAACACCTATTTTAGTCAGAGGAAACAAAAGGTTTATAAAAGAATCGCAAGTAGAATCGTGTTCCGGACCGGCTGCGGATGAAATTTATAGCGAAATGTAATGCTGTCCGTGGGGACACTCCTCTGCTGGCGATGTTTCGCCCCCTTTTCCCTTCGCGCGACACTATCTCGCAGTTTACGTTCCGACCGTGCTTTTCTATTTAATAAATTAACAACAAACATTTATCTTGAATTAGCTGTATTTCTTCGAACTATTATATTATATATTATATAAGCTGAGCTGATGAGGTCGTTGGTCTCCTTTTATGTAAGATCACTCATATAATATGTTCAAAAAAGATATTCATTTAATACATGTGATAAATTATGCATTCTTGAAGGTAATCACTTGTAAGAAAGGTGTTTACTCATAATTTTCAAATTAAAGCATAAAATTTTAAGCGTCTCAAATACTGCTGTGAGAGCGTAAACAACTTATTTTTGAAGCGCTCGTAGCGAAGTTTGTTTAGAACGAGCTACGTTAAACAACGTCCGCCGTGGTCATGACTTGGATGGGTGACAGGTTGTGACATAACTACTGAGCGCTTCCGTGCTTCGGAAGGCACGTTAAGCCGTGGGTCCCGGTTGTTGTCTTAGGATGGCAGTTGTTACAGCATGGTGGTCGGGCATTTTGCGAATGTTCGCTTCGCTAGCTGCCACCATCAAGAAGAAAATCTGTTGCCAGGCACCTAACGGTATGTTCCAGCAGCTGTCCTTGAGAGCCAGTAACTCTAGGTTAACCTGCACAACATCTTCGACCATATCATCACTTACCATCCGGTGAAATAAAGGACAAATGCTAGCCTATATAAAAAAAAACTAGTCGATATGACACGGGTGTTATAGTGTTAACAAAGCCTTCATCAGGTTTTTATTTGTTTGTCGATTTTAAAATATAAACACGAGCGCTAGTTTTTAATAATATGATGAAATATAATACTTATACAAAATGAAAATGTAGAATTTTCTTCAAGAAATTGTGAAATATGAATAAAATCCTGGTTAGATGCGGATAGAGCGGTAGAGAATTGTTGCTTTACAAACACAGACGGTGCGTGAAACAAGAGGTACGAGTACGAAAGCGATTGTGGAGCTATTGTGGCTCGAGCTCAGCCAGATTTAGTTTACAGAGATACGCTCCACTTTAATGTCCAACCTCTTGGTTCGGCACGCTAGCGTTGGTTTCACTGCTATGAAGCAACGAAAACATTTTATGATACCTACCACTGCACATATTTCATTCTTGTACCGCATCCGTTGCAGATGGCGTTTATAATCCACCTTCTTGAAGATTTTAGTAGCAACCATGAATTTTAATTGCCTCGAGCCTCTCTCTACCTTTTTACCGTAACAACGAACAAGTAACGTCATTTATTACGTTGCCGTAAAGCTCGAGAGAAATATAGGGAAAAAGATAAGGCACGGCCGCTTTATTATTTCTTTTTGTTCATACATAAACATTAGTTCCAGAAATAATGTGTTATGTCGTACGAGCGGGTACAAATTTTATGAAGGCTTTATCTGGCGAAGTGCGGGTGGTTAGGTATGATTTTCATTAGTGTTTCAGTAGAAGTTGAGCTTTAGTGAGGGAGAAGTTGTTTTTAGTACGTATTCCCCTATCGGCGAGGTCAGACGATGAGGACGAGACGTTGGCGTTGCGCGCGGTGGCTAGCGGCGTTCGCCTCGGGAAACGTAGCCGAGATACCACAAAAACTGCTCCCTCGCTTTATTATTACTACGATGCTAATTAAAATAGCTACGAATAGATTACGGGCAGCTTCTGGCGGCGGCGCTTAATGCGCTGGCTTTACGACGTCACGCTTTATGCTCTCTCATTAGCGCCGTCTCCTAACTCACTCCCAGTTTTTATGGAAACACATTTTCTTTCATCTTCTATTTTCCCTGTTTCGTTTGATTAGTTTTTGCCTGTTTCCGAATTATTTTTATGTAACTTTTAACGCAAACTACCCACAAAAGTATATTCAGATGGACTTATGGTTTCGGAAAGTTCGCTCATAAAGTTGTGTAAGCTTCCGTTTATTGTGGTCGTTACAAAGTTAATTCGCGAAGTTAAACACGAACTACGTTGTGCTAGTAGGTGGATCGGTTCGTTATTTCATTGCAATACAATTGCAGCGAATGGTCCGTGTTTCAAATTATATTTCCGATAATTGTGTAAGCGGGGGTGGGACCGCTCGGACACCGGACGTTGTATAACAATAAAATAATTCAGTTTCATAGGCGGGTGTTAATGGCGTGGCCGCTCGTTAGCCGCATGCGGATTACCTATTGTTAATGTTTTAATTTGTATCCGGCCGGCCTTTGGGCGCACCCAGTCGGCTCTTCCTCATCATTGCTAACTTTTGTCATTTACTACGTATAACGACACATATATACCTACAGTATTACATATTGTTCAATAATACATATCTCCAACTTACTGACTACACCTTGTTAAACATACTATGCACATCTCTTTATTGACATTTATGTACTGTATTTGTGTAACTACGATATTGTAACTATGCATTGTATTACTCCATATTTCTTTGCTGATTTCACAATATGACCAAACGGATTGAATGAGGCGTACTCTTTTGCTTCTCGTAGCAAAATTGTTACGCAATTAGGGAGCTACAGTTCGGCACGACTTTTATTATTGAATGTAGGGGACATAATATATATTTCTCCGGTATTATTGACAGAGTGCGACCTCCACTCTACGTGTGGGGAGTAGTTTGGGAGCACGTAACTTTGCCTTTTCGCAGCAATACCCGCTGAAAGCCGCCTCCGACCGCTCAGCCCCCTCGCCGCAAACTCACACCCTATTGTGTCCATTACTACCCTTTACAACTAGTTTTTACCTGCTTCACTACACCCGAAAGGTAGCCTTACTCTAAATACATTGTCTTCAGTTTACGTAACAGGCCACATAAGCGTGGAGCATATAAAAGCACCGGGGAAATAAGATGTGCCGCATAATCAGCAACACATGGAAAATAATGTAGAGTAAGGCTATCCACATAAATCCCACTTTTTCTATAATCTCGGGAACCTATCATGATTTCTCTAGACACGCCTATGATATCTACATACATGTATTATATAGACGCACTAATTAGGACATTTAAAGATACGAGGAAGTAGGACGATAATATCTTGTACAATTAATACAATTCAATATACAGGCAGGTACGATTAGTTTTGAAACGTGACAATTACCAATTAATAGATTCAGGCGTTACTGTTCCGAAATCTATAATCAATAACATAAATGATTAAACGATACTTTAAAGAAAATATTAGAAACATCTTAATAATATGCTAAATAAATCTAATAGGTTTTATACCGTCTAAATTTTTAATTAAGCCAACGTTGCGTCAGTAACGCCACTTTACCTAGCCGGAGTATTTTTCGAAGCGTACACGAAGTCTATTTCCGGAAGCTCTGCTGCTACAAGTATCGCATTTGTATCCAAAAAAGCTCTATACACTTTGGGATACGATGGATCGTCTCCAACCTGCTTATTCTCATTTGTTAGTCAGCTGCGATGAAATAGTGAACGGGCCCCATTTCCGAGAACCGTGGCCTTTGTGCTTTACTGCCGGTTTGTTTATTTCACGGGGCTGCCTCGTAAACACTCGCAGACCGATACACTAAATTTAAGCTAGCTTTCTTTTCTCTTTTAGAATTGTTGTTTGTTCCTCACAAGAATGATGATTGTTTCCTATATACCGTTGGAAGAGAGTATTTTTTTGAACGCTTTAATCAGCCTTTTAATTCATACTCATAAATAACATTCGTGTACAAGCAACTAAGAATTGAATCGTTCCGACTATACTTTAACCTTACCTTTTTTTAAATGTACTCTTTATAATAAAATATGATCTTCTAATGATACAGAAAAATGGTTTTCAAAGAAAATGTATAAGTTAAAGCTTAAAGTTGTTGTTTTTCTACTGCAGTGACGTGTGTGTGTGTTTAAACTGCAAGCCGAAGTGATATAAAAGCACTTACGATCTTAAAAGGTTTCTATGTCGGTAGCAGCGGCGGCTAGCGAATGATCGTCGGCTAAGATAGCTTACGGCGGAGTTCGCGTCCCGAGCACACCTCGCGCTACTTAATTTACTGGCGCGGTAACGCCACAAGCACGCTCCATATCCACTGTGTTATTGCCAACTTGAAAGCAAGAATGGCTTACACATTTCCTTCATATCTCCTGAATTTAAGCGTCTATTCTACCCACTCCAACACTACATTATTATCTTTTTATACAGCTCGTTCCAGGAGGGGTTTTGTGCAGACTCCTCTGAAGGCGCTCTTAAATGTTTTTAAAAAATTTCCACAGTTTGGTTGCTTGTTTACGATAGAGTTAAAACATTCTAAATGACCTGCCAAATTTATTTTGAAAATAATACCTATGTACCTATGTATAAGCATATCTTTTTCATGCATTAGATACGTACGTCTTGTTACAAATACCTACGTAAAGCGACGACGACGTTGGACAGCACCTACTTAGAAAGGTCATTATTTTGTCTTATCGTCATCGGAAATCATTGTACCTAATAAGTAACTAAACCACGTCACTTTCCTTACATACAGTTCTCAGTTTAAGAATCATAACATTTTCAGATCCTCACAAACGGATGTGTTAAATGGGGAAAATAACATGTCAACTGAGCAGCGTCGACGAGTTGTTGTGAATTAGCTAGACAACTCGCCTCATTACCACATTGCATTGTTATTATCTGACATGTATACTATCCATAAGAATTCGCCTGTATTGTGGCGTTAGAAATATTTGTTAATTATAGGACGGCCACAAAAGTTTTGAAGCCCTTTTATAAAATTGTGTTGTTTTAGGTATTATTAAAGAAATACATTTCGTCACCATATAAGCCTGATAAAGGTAGGCAGATCGTGGTAACATTCATCATGTAGAAGATGAAAGGTTTGAATCCCGCCGTGAGCTTCACTGCGTGGTAGGGCATTTTGCCAATGCACTCCTAGCTACCAACCTCCAGTAGAAATATGTGTCGGCAAGCGCCTAACGTTTTTTTTCAGTAGTCTTGGGAGCCATTAATTTAAGGTCAAGCCTGTTAACACCTTCGTTTACATCGTTGCTTACTATCAGGCCACATTGTGGTCTAAGGCTAACCCATCAGCAGTATATAAATAAAAACATAAAAGGAAAACGAAATTGTATTGGTCTTCATTTGCATTTCCGTCGTAGCTATGATATTGTTATTTATGTACCTTAAACCGTATTTTAAATGGTAAACGAAAGAAAAACCTTCCGTTAGCTGTAGATATTTCCAACAATTTGACTTGATATATTAGATACATATATACATTTAATTTATATTTATTACTATTCTATCGCAAAGTAATAAAAAATATATTCAGGTAACATGTTACCGCAAAAGAAGTCGTATACCGATGTCAAAGGCAGATGTTCGACAATTATGTTGCTGGAAACGGCATTTGCTAAAAACGGTTTGTCATCTCTTCCAGAGGCTTACGGCGCAAAAAAGGAAAGGTATTTTACACGACTGCTACGCGGATGCATTTCACCGCTTAACCTCAATGGTTTACGAGGTACCTAACCTTTGCGGTAGAGTTATATCAAAGTATTTTCTATGCTAAGCTCGCCAGGAATAGTTTTAAGTCCGGTATGCAGGAAAACATTCTCACATCTACATTTAATAAAATTCACATTATTTTTTTCAGAAACACGTGAATGTGATTTAAACTTTCTGACTTAATTAGTTCCAAGACCGAATATAACTTGGTAATATAAGCAATTAGAAACTTATTTGACGCTGCCGGTCCGACGGATCCGCCTCGGGCGCAGGAATCGTGAGCGGGATGAGCCATTACGTGCTTTCGCGGAACTTTTTCTTTTAAAAGTCGTCTTTTACTCTTTTCTAACTTATTATATTGGATAATTTGCCCGAAAATATGAATATGATGGCCACAACTTTAGTAATTTTAGCGCAGCAGCCGAGAAAAATTCTGTCGATTACGTGATGAAAAATGATCTCCTACGGCGTTTAAGCAAGATTAAAGCTTTATGAAAATCGCCTTTATTATCATTTTAGCTTACCAAAAGCCGGCAGCTTCTCTCAACTACAAACATCTCCGGAGAGCTTCAAATAACAAGTTGAGTTTAACAAACAAACCGAGTATCTTTATTCTTAAAACTTTTATTGGATTGATTTTCTTCAAAAGTTGTTCTACTACTTGAATGTTATCTTATTTGATTAAAGTAGTAGAAGTAAAGTATACCTACTAAGATAGGTACTATGTATGTAACTTAGTATGATTTTAACATTGTTTACTCTTAAATTAGAGCCAGCGTGTGTGCCAGAGCACTGGCTAACTACGGAGCTACGTACATACTTGTATTACCAATTATGCAAAGCGTCTTCCGCGTTGCGGCGCGCAGGAGCGGGCGCGGCCACGGGCGGGCGGCGGTGGCAGGCGGCAGGGCGGTCGCTGTCGCGCTCTTTCCTCACTCGCAGCGAAATAACGACCTCAATTTGCATAACAATGCTCGTCACCCCTTATTCCCCACCAGCGACTTTCGCAGGCTACGCGGCCCTGTCCCATAGGATTCGACACCTTTTTGCTCAAAAATCTGTCCAGAGAGGCATGATGTTTAATTGGCTATTAATACAATTTATTTTGACGCTTGATTGTCGCAAAAGGCAAATAATAGCCTTAGTACTTATTAATATACAGCCGTTTCTGCGAGTAACAAAACTTAGTTTAAGTTTTGATTTAGTGGTGGTGCAGTGTCACGGTGCCGTTGGCGATGAGGGCGCTGCGCCCGAATCGCGCGCCGCCGCACCCGCACCGAGGTTGTCCGCTGCGCTCCTAACTTCTTGTGTCTAACTTTTTGTTTAATTGATTCGAAGGTTTCGGCTTTTTGTGGCGAGCGTGCCAGCCACGCACGTTCCCAAACTTTCTTTATTAAATTTATTGGAAGTTGAGAAACGTTCGCCTTTGAACGCGTATTTGGAAACAAAATTGGGAATAGTACACAGTTACAGAAAAGTATTTATTCTCTACGGACTCATGGCACAAGTGAAATTTAAAGCTCGAATAAATAATGACAGAATAATGAAGAGTCTGCGGTTGGCTTTGTATTTGAAATTACCGACAAAAGAGCAGTAAAGACATTCGCCTAGAACAATTTCGAATCCGTCGAGCAAACTGTTCATAAAGATGTAGAATTTGTTCGCTAACGACTGAAGCATTCGACTGAGCATTGTTTTGCGGCGTAGCGTTATCTGGTGCGGAACGAGTTGTCGTTTCCTTAATTTATAGATCTTTCTCCGCCCCGAGCTCCGGGCTCCGGGCTAGGGCCCGGGCGAGGCGCAACGGCTGGACTTGGCTGTTTCAATACCATTAACGGTCACGTAATGGACTGCTGATTCCTCACGTCCCGAAGTCAAATTTGAGTAAAGATGTCCTCGTCGGCCGATTTCGTATTGTATTCGCCGTTGTTTACATTTAACTCCGAGTCGTTTTGAATTCTTGCTCAGTGTTCTGTGGTTATCTCGGTTTATTTGTGTACATTATAGAGTTCATTTCATATTCATGCTCCGCCCGCTGCTTTTTAAGTTTTTCGCACGAATAACACGTGCATACTGAAATATTACATTATTTTGCGTTGACTTAAATGAAAATTTGTAGTACCGTGTGTGAAATATGATGAAAGTATTAAAATTACGACGAAGCTAATAATATAGAGCATCTTGCTTTAATGTTGATTTTGCTGTTATCGTAGAGCTTATGAATATAAAGATCGTTTCATATATTCTGTTCTGTTTATGTCCTAAAAGAAAAAATGCTAGGTTAGCAGCATGGCTAACCCCAAGCAACCTTCATTTTCAATACTCGCTTCAATGTAATTGGGATGTATCTGCTTTACGACCTTAATGCTGTGATTAACTGAATGGTAAAGGTAAACCATCAAAAGGGCATTCAAATGGAGGAAGGGTTGTTGTCAGAAATTGCGGCCGGCCATAAAAACGTTACCAAAACTGTTTATAATTATGTCTTTGCGTTTTTAGAAAATATATTTTGTACCGCCTTCAGATGAGCGGGATAAGGGTAGCAAGAAGATGAATCATGTAATCCCATAACACGTTGCGTTATAAACATTCCATTGAAGCTCCGTCGTGTACATTATACACATAGGTATATATATGACTTTCGTGGATCCGATAGTGGCGGATATTGGAGATTTACCTAAGTGTGACGAGATCCGACGAGGACTTTGTGCGGAGCTCTCGCGGGGCCTCGCTTACAATAGCTGCTCGTACTTTAAGTAATAGTTCTTTTCCCTAGCATCGTTCATCTTACGAGTTATCCTTAAAGAGCTGCGCGTAAATATGACATCAAATGAAAGAGATAATACCTACATTGAAAATGATTCATGAATTCCTTATAAGAATCTGAGTCGTAATACCGTTTTCCCCCTTCTTTCGTTTACTGGTTGTGAGACATGAACATGTTATAATATAATCTTATAACGTTCTCGATTCAAAACACCTACCTGAATACGAGTTGATGTTATGGCTAACGACTCTATTTAAGTATATTTTAACCGTGCTGTTATAGGATTAAAGTAGATATCGTATAATATTACGAGTACTGTCGAGTGTATCACATTCCTCTTCTAAGCCCACATTTGGTTCGTGTGTGTAGCGAGTTTAATATTACTTAATTGTGTTGAGAGGATCCCCTCCCACGCTCGGTTTCGAGAAACTTCTGTCTTTATAGCGCTTATTTTGGAAGCACGCCCCGTGTAGAAATGTAATTAGTACATTATTTGAAATAATTTAAGTTTTGTTCTACTAATGTTTATTTTATAAAGATTATATCTTACATATACTATATAATGCACGTATTGTACACGTAAACAATATAAATAAAAATTCTAACTATAGTTCAATATGAGTAATTATCTCTTCCATGCAACCTTTGTATAAAGTTTGATTAAGAAGTTAGAGTGTTTGGCGTATGCCTTAATTTTAAATCTAAGTATATATCAGAATAACAAATAAAAGACGTACTTTTAATGAAAAACTACATACCATTAGACGATAAAATATACTAAAGCATAACTAAACTTATACATATAGAGGCCAATTCCACTAATGGAAAAAATGGAATGGACCAGGCTTACCTCTATGCGGATAACTTTATACCATATAACATTCAAATGTGATAGGCTTTTGCTATCATAGAACTTCATACCTAGTGACCGAATGAGCTGGATTTCTCTCATGGAAAATTGATTGCTTTGTCTTGTATGACATTAAACAGCTGCTGTCGCCTTTGAAATAGGGTGTATTATTAGCAGAAACAAAGTAGCCATATTTGTTTTTATATAAGTTTGGATTAGCATTTTTTCCTTTGCAACAGCCGTTTGCCTGGTACCAAATTTCATAAAAGTCATAATTTTAAAAACAGAAATTAAAGTTATCATTGTCCAGTTATTACCAATCTAGGGTTGGTGAAGTTTACACTTATTAACGATACATAAACATATACACATACAGTACTCGTATCACTTACCTACCTAAATGTAAATTATAAAAAAATATGACTGCTTTATTTATTAAGGTCGAACATCCTCAACAGTAAAGCAGCTCTCATAGAAAACAGTTATATGACAGGAAAACTCCGAGAGAGATTTTCGGCTGACCTAAGAACACATTACTGAAAGCAGTGCTTTAACTTAACCGCTCCTTTGGGTATGAGCGAAGTAAAAGTGTTAATCAAAATGTTTTAAAGAAGATAAAGTATATGATTACCATAGCTAAGGAAGATAGGCAGTGTGTTTTTTTGTGTGATATATACTCGGAGCTTGAGTAATAATCCGTCAGGATGCGCTGCACTAGCTCGGGATCATTTGCCTGATATTAAATATCCTTGCACACTGTCACCATGAGGAACAATTCTATGTTTGGTATATTTTGTATACCATTTGCTTACGTCAATAATCTGTATATTTAGCCTAAGAATATTTATAATAATAACTAAATACATTTTCAATATACTACGTGAAGGGATATTTGATTTTCGCTCGATCCTGATACGGTGTGAAGTATAGAGCCGTAACTTTAGGCATTTAAAATAGTTTTCTAGGATAATATAGTTTAAAAAAGTTTTAGGAATCTGGAGTAGTTAGTAAAATGTGTGTTCCTTTGTTTTTTATTTTTATTTTATTTATGTATGATATGCTTGCTTTGGCCTCTATCTGAAACCATATCTGGTGAAACGTGGCTGTTTATAAATACTTCAGTCTGCCCCGTCCGGGGGTATATAGACAGTTAAAGTTCCAGTTCTTTTAATGCTTTCAATATAAATCAATAATATTTATTAATTTACTATTTATGTCCGGGGGTATTTTTGGTATGGCATATCACAGGTCTGTCCTAGTTTGGTAACTAATGAGTTTTCAATATTAATGTAAAAATATACTGCTATATTATTTTACTCTGTTATAATAAAGATAAATAATGTTTATGTAAACGATAAACGTATCATCAAATAGTAAAACGTATTCAAAATTCAAGTCAAAAAGTTTTACTTGTCTGCTTAATTACACCTGTTCTGTTCGAAGCTGCTTATCACTTGTAGTTCATCATCACAATTGTAGCATAGTTATACGAAATGTACGTACTTATATTCAAACAAAGCATAATTAGTTACATATTGTATAGTGAGTGTGGGTGTGTTTATGTATATAATATTGTATTGTTGTACCTATGTAAGTTGTAAAGGTTTATTGCTAGTATTTAAGTCATTTCTGTTTATTTTTGTTAAGGAAAATATTTCTATTTAAATTTTAAGTTAGCAGTCTGTTCAACTGGACTGTTAATATTAATTTAATGCACCCCCGTCTTATTACTCCTCTATTTCCTCTCCATTCAAAGGTTGCCTGGAAGAGATCGCTGTTAGTGATAAGGCCGCCCATTGTAACACATGACTGTAATCCTTCGTATTTTATTTTATTGTAATGTAGTGGTGTGTACAATAAAGAGTTATCTATCTAAATAAATTTGATTTACTTTCAATGCTAATTACGAGTTTTGCCAGCTGATAGAAACACTTAAATTGTATATAGAAACTAAACAACCAAAAATATGACGTCAAACTCATAAACGTGTATAGTTTATATAATGCCATCACAGTTTCATAAAAAGGATAAAATGTTACAAAGGTATAGTTAAGCGAAGGGTAAATGCAACCGGCAGGTACGGTCGCGCGATGACAGTGCTACGACTCCCAGCGGGCCCCTTCTGCGATCCTCGTAAATTGCGAATATTAGATTATAAGTACGGCGTGCGGCGAGCGGCGAGCGCGCGGGTGCCATTATCCGAATATCGAACTCGTGCGCTGGTTAACATAGCGCCACAGAGCGCCGTGATCTGAATCTGCTTTTTGAACCATCCCCAGTAGGGTCGTTTGCACTTCGAACACTCTACCTATGCCGCATCACTCTGATTACATACAGTTAGATAATAGTTACGTTCTACTGTTTTACACAGAAAGGTACTGTAAGAATTCACATCGCATTCTTTGTATCATTACTTTAACCGCCGGATTGTCCACTGCTGAACACAGCCTCCCTAATTTTTGGGGGGATTTGCCATAATCTCCACGCTTGGCATGCGTCTTAGGGCTCGCAGTTTAAGATATCAGTGGCGCTGCTACCTACCTTCCGGTACTTTATCTATTTTTCGTCTCTCATGACACCCACAGGTTGCAATGTGGGGTGACATTCTAGCCCGGCACTCTGTACATATCATTTATTAAAAAGTTATTTTTTACTTCCGGGTATTTATAAGTGCTCAGATTCTATCATACTAATAAGGATAATCCAATTCCTACTAATAAGGATCATAAAAGTGAAATGTGTTTGTGTGTTAGTTTTACCATTACGTCTGAACGCAACATATTTAGATTAAAGTTTGTACAGAGACTAATAAACACGCGAGCCAAGCCGCGTACAGCAGCAAGTACATAATAAAACGTCATGAAATTAAGCGTACGAAACTAAAGCTGGCCGTTAGGAGTAAGAGCTTTTTAAAAAGCTCTGTAATTTAGCTCGGAAAGAGCGTAATGTTTCGAAATGCCCTCTTACGGCTATAACGACAATGGCGGCGCAGTGGCGCAGCTGTTGGGTTGGCGTTATGCGCCGGTGTTGGTTTTCCCGATGCGATGTTACGGCTTCATTAGGCGGTGAGTCCTAACGGTCGTTGTTAAGCGCGCTTAACTTTCAGATATGCACGAACTGGAAGAGGAGATTACTGACTTCTTTATTAAATTGAGACCTTCATTTGTCTTATTTACTTAAAGACCTATTGTTCCTTCCACATATACTCGCAGTTAACGCATTTATTAAAGTTTCGATTTCATGTTATTTTTTTTTCCTTCTTAACGGAATGGTCAGCGATTTAACATGTCAATTTGTACCTAAGGTTATTATATTATAATTACATACATATACACTATCATAACTTTCGGTACAAATTGGCACGTTAGTTAGTGTTGGTGTAGTACCTACTTAACATCCTAGATGATATGATAGATACGATTACATACATTTAAATGTATTTGTAAAATATCCAAATACCTGTATGTCCAAATGAATGAATCATAAAGTGATACTTTATGGTAGATAGCCAACGAGAGACTTATTTAGTTCATATTAATGGAGAAAAGTCAAAAGGTTTTCGAACATCAAATATATCCTATTAAAAAAGTATGTACCACGCTTTATAATTAAGGAAGTACAAAAGTTACTTTATAATTATTCCAGTAATACGTGTCTACCTTTTTTTAAAGTAAGTAAATAGGCTGTATACGTACCTTATTCAAAGTGACAGGTATAAATAAAGAAGCCCATATTTGTATGTATAAAATAACATATATTTATAAAAGCTTCTTATGTACCTAATACTCTCTCCTGTTATTACGCCTTTTGAAAACTCAACATGTTCAATTAGGAATGTCTTAAAGCTTGAAACCTTCGTATTATTTAGCCATCAAACGTTTCTTTAACAAGAAAGGGAAAATAATTATTCTACATTTTAAGTACCGTTGCCGGTATCAGGTCGTCCTTTTTCACCCACTTTATTTATTACGCTGAGTAATGAGACTTGAAGGGAAACTTTTAAGATTTTAACGAAATTAAAGTTAGTTATTTAGGACCCAAGGTTCACTAACGAAGTTAATAAATTCTGGGTGCTATTTGATGTTGTTGCCTTTTTAAATTGATGTTAAATAATTATTTGTTTGGTTTTATGACGAAGCATGGAGGTACTTGGAGGTACACTAATGATAGGGTCCAGACATTAGAAAAAAAAAAAATTTATGATTTTCTTATGCGATGCTATTATAAGGAATAGTTGCGTTTTGCGGGGGTTTTCGTTATTCAAACGAAAAACTAGTTCTGTGAACTAAATGAATGGACTCATAGTGACTTACTCCTCACCATTTCTAATGCAGAATTGTGGATAGTGAGCTTAAATATATTTAATTGGTTGAATCGAAGCGTGGATGCCGACGCCACTTGCGGCTCCTTTTCCTTTGTGTGCAGCGTGGGTAATTACTCAGGGACCGAGGGATGCCTGACCGGATGCCTGCGCTCAATTAATGCAGATATATTCTAATATTATATATCTATTACAGTAAATTGCTACGTTTCGAATACATCGCCTCTAAATAGTTACACAGTGTATGTTAAGTTTTAAGGTGAAATAAAAATAGGAAATCAAATTCACTTTTTAAACGATAAAAATTAAAAAAGTTTCGAGTTGGACTCGCACACCGACACCAAGAAACAATATTGGTATTTGTTGTAGCTATACACCAAAAAAAAACGTTAATTTTTCATTCAGTTCAGGATTCTGACTGCGATCTCCCTAACACGTATGTAACACATTCAACCGGTATTTTTTATGTGTTTCGGTGACGCAAAAATCACGAGGCCCACATAACATCATCCTGAGATAAAGTTGTTAAGTCTCATGTGCCTGTGATTACTTAAACTTGAATGAAAGTTAATAATTATAGCATTTACACGTCGTCAGTTAATTCTAAATATTACGCCAGTACATGTAATAACAAGTGTACACATTGTAATTTTAAAAATTGTGTCAACGACTTGTGTTTCTCTCTAAGTACACAGAAGTCTCATAAAATCAAACAATAATTTGATTTTTTATACTCATGTTTATTATGACTTCAATAATTAAGAATTGAGTGACATCACATTATTTAGAAAATTAAGAAGTCTTTACTTGTTATTGCAGGCGCTGTACATTACGATGTAGACATTTAATTTTTTTTTTTCTTAGGGATCCTTATTAATTTCTTGCAATTAAAATAGCCTATACTAATCAGTGATAATGTAGCTTCTAAATGATGAAAGAATTTTTAAAATCAGTTTAGTACTTTTTTGAGCCAATTCGTTACAAACCTACTTATAATACAAACCAGTCCTCTTTATAATATTAGTATAGAGTATAGATTGCTCCGCTTTGGATGCTGTTCTAATATGCATAATCAATTTGTGGATCATTAAACTCGTAATACTTTCGAATGGAATGTCCGATTTTAATAAACTAAAAAGTAATTTACAGGTATTTAAACAGCCTTGCATGAAAAATCATTTATTTTTGTAAGGATTAAGGCAAAGGTATAAATATTTTGGTCAGATTTTGGTCGGAATTTCTGTTAAATTTTGATGATGATGATCTGAGATGATAACTTTAAAATTATATATTAAAGTTATCATCATGTGATTATAAGATTTATAATGTACGTTAAAACTGTGATACATTCATCTAAACACGAAAAATGCTTTCACATTGCTTTTTCTTTTCATCGTATACTGAATATGAAGTCTGATGTGACAAAAGAAAAGAAATCTCGCTGAAATAAATGAACAGCGTTTGCGAGACATTAGTCACACGACTATTGCAATAAAACACCGTCAAATATCCCACATATCACCGTCAATACGTAATTTACGATTCTCACGTTTCTTTGTAACGTAACAACTGAAAGTTATAGTCATATCTGAGTTTCCCAACTCTCTCAAAGACAAATTGGAGTGGAGGCGGTGAATAAAGTTTTACGATATGCGTGGTTATCAGAAGTGTGCGCCGAAGCCTCGCAGTTATATGTCGCACTTCTATTTACAGGGCAGCACCTAAGCTTTTTGGATTTACATTTCAAATATACCTTTATAATATTTGTTTTCTTGTAGCATAGCATAGCAATACAGCTAGTATGTACCTATGCAAAGTGTTACTTATAAATTGTTTATATAACACACATCAGATAGAACCCTAAGTAATACTTACCCTAAGCTTACGCACTGCATTATTCTGCTGATACGTAGGTAGGACTTGTGTTTATCTATGACGTGGCTTACATCTCACGCTTCCTCGTACACCTGTATGTATTAAATACCTCTCGTTGCTCCCTGTTATCTTTCCCCCTTCTCTGTAAATTACGATCTTTGTATGTGCGCCGTGTTTCAACTCACGTCGTGGTATGAAATATTTACTTAATGTAACTTATTTGTAAAATATTAATTGCTTTGTTCGAGTTTTTGTAATTTAGAATCCTCATTATTATCTCTTGTAAAAGAAAAAAAAATAAGTTAACACGTATTATATACAGAACTATTCGAATAGTACTGTAAATAATTAATCTTTTACGTTTACATATGAAACATTTTCCGCGGCAATTACTGCAAAGTGGCTTATTACATAAAATTAATTAAAATATTCGCGAAGTGTTCCGTTAAATAGTGTAAAAAAAAATCTTAGGGTCAGTTTTGGATTGGCAGTGCATAAAGAAGTGTCAACTTCTGCAAGTTGAAGCTTTTATGTGTTAGTGAAAGTAAAGTTATTAAAAGGAGCGTTTGAGATTATGAGCTTTGTAAAATATGCGTGGTGTGACTTTTAGATATAAAGAAAACAAAGAAAGAAGGGTGTTGATAAAGCAGTGTTTACTTTACATTGCTTTCTTATTAAAAGTAGGCAAATGTACATCGATTAATTAATTCGATAACAAAGATTGAGTAGGTGAGCGTAACAGAAACGGTTGGGAAGACCTCCGGGAATGTATTGTAATCAAATTGGTATATGTATCGCTGTAGAATGTGATGAGAATTAATGAAACATACGTATGTTTCATTAATTCTCATCACATTCTACCACGTGGTAGGACCTAATAGGATCGTAGCGAGTGAAAATCTATAGTTTCTATACCTTATATTTATATCCTATAAAGAGCAGGCAAAACGATTTTTATGTACAATTTAACGTTTACCTAGTTAGAAAAAGTTATTTTTATGTTTCGTGTCAAGAACGTCTTATGAACTTATGGACCAATTTTGATAATTCTTCATTTACTCGGAAATGATATAAAATAAATTATAAATACGTTTTTTTTTATTCTGCTCACATGAAAGTGTGAAGGCCCAAATGTCTGAAAGAAAGTTGAGTCAGATAATTGCACGACATTGTTAAAATAAGGAAATGGGCTTTGTAGAAAATAATATAGATATATGTTCTGAAATTATTTTTAGTTTGTTGGTGATAATTTATAACGAAAATTTTATGTGTCAAATAAGAACAGAACCACTTAAATTCTGAACAGATTGAAACGACTCTTTGTTAGGAATCCGTAAGTGTAAATTAATTTAAATTTTCTAAATATTGATTTTATAGAATCCATATATTCTGAAAATATTTGATCGATTGAGAATTAGAAGATTAAGGTTTGATCGATACAGCTAGCTTTTTAACCTTCTTAACCACTTTAATCATCAAATCAAAATTAGTAGAAGTTGGGCCATTATATCGAGTTATGAAACTCTTAAGCTTTAAATAAGTACCTAAGTCTTAAACAGATTCATTCTTCAAGTCACTAGTATCATTCAAAATTAATTACGGTAGAAATCCGTTTGTATTTTTTTTACGAATATTTAACACTAGCGGCCAGAAACGGATCCGCACGGGTATTAAAAAAAATATATATATTGATACTATTCTACAAACTATGTTCATCAGGGATAATGCAGGCTTCTAGTGATGAAAGAATTCGGTTCAGTAGTTTTTATGTATATACGTTACATATAAAAATGCAAACCTTTCCTCTTTATAATATTAGTATAAGATATAGAAGAAAACGTCGAAGTTAACCGATATCGATATACAAGATACTCTTTCAACATCAGCTTACATCGGCTACGAAGTTCAAAGCGTTGTTTACGAAGTTGCAACGTGAAGTATCTTTAAAAATTCTTTTTATATGCGCCAACCTGGGAAAAGTTCCACTTTGTTTCTTACGCCGCGCCGTCGTCGTTGTACCGTGTCTAAGTAAGAACTAGCCGAGCGGTCGCAAAGGTCCAGGCCAGGGACGCTTTTAAGACGTTTCCATAATAAATGTCAAATGCGAGTAGTTCCACTTGAAGAATTTTGGTATTCGTTGGATGAAACTCAGGTCCTCTTTCTCTTTTATTCGATTTACTAACTTGACTACTCAATAACGTATATTTGTATGATACACTACTACTACACTACACTTTTAAACAACCATGAAAGTATTGATAGGCTAACATGAATTAAACAAAGTGTTGCACACATTGTGAATTAATTTATCTTTTTTATGTAGGTAATGAAGATTATCGATTGAACAATCATACAATATATTATGTACATTTATACCTGTAAATGTAACGTCAAATAGACGCGATAAATGTCTGAAAGTATATTCAAATTAATTTCCACTGTTAACATTATTGTGATAACAAAAATACAAACATTTCAACCCGGAAGCCAATTTTCACGTAACGTTTATACGTAACGTATATCGGGTGATCCTTTGTCGGATATTCATCTCAGCTGTACGTGAATTCTTATGAAACAAGCCGCTCCCAGCCCGACAGGAAAACGTCCACGCTTAAGGATGTATTTGTAGGACAAAGTTTATATCGATGTCGCGACCAACATCGAGGTAAAGATGCATCCGAGATATCGAGACGTGTACGAGTATACGAGTATGGTGTATCGTTGGCCAGCTGTGTGACTTGACTGATATGTAAAACATATGAGCACAAGAAAATTACTACATAAAACTGATGTCCAAAAAAATTTTTAATGTTGTCTAAGAAAGTTGATAAGATAAGATAAGATAAGATAAGATAATCGTTTATTTGCATTAAACATGAGTATTATACACACACAAGGAAGGTAGGTATGCACATAGATGGGACTTCAACTATTCAGTTCATCATGTTTTGCCTATTTAGGCGTACAAATTTGAGAGATAAAGCAATTTGAAAAATTATACATAAGAAAAAAAAAATTATAACATTCAATATTAATTCAATCCATTAGTGAAAAACTCATACATTACTTTACATACAATTGGTTATTTTAAATGCGAATGTGAAACACCAGTGTAGTAAAAGTCCATTCATTTTTGTTGTGTCGTAAAAATTAGAATTCATACGAGCGTCAAGCTTGGTAGTTATAATACAAACTCTAAAGTAAACGAACAAATAATAATAATTGGCCAAGTGTGAGACAGACGCGCATTACGAAACACGAATGAAACAGAATAACAATTTTCCGATATTACCATAGACTTCGCTCTGTATTTTTGCTAACCTACATACCAAGTTATCAAAAGTATGTATATTTTGATAACTTGATACCTATTAAGTTACCACAAGTATGCGCGTTTAGTAACGCTAAGGATCATAATATCAATTGTTGGAATAACTATGCAATCATGGTACCATGTTGTTCATTACATTCAAAGCTACATTGCAGCCCGAGTAGAAGGAGGAGAATGTAATGCTCACGCGTGTATACGAAGTTTTTCAACACCTGTTTAGAATAAAAAAAACAATAACTATGCTTATATTGTATACAAAATGTTGAAGGCATATAAAACTAAATATTTTAATTGATTCGTGTCTTAAGTCAGTTGATAAAATCACTTACATGCTGAAAGTACGTGGGCGTAAAATAACTACTTTTTGACACAGCTAACAACTATCTTATACTGTAAGGTCTCACAAGGAAATGATTTAAAAAAAAAGAATATGTATGTGGCCTGATCTGTTGTATGTGGTCATAACATGTGTGTATTTAAACGCGTACTTGGTAAATGGTACGAAATTATTGTTATTTGTTATCGATATAATGAGCGATGTTGCATCCCTTCCCCGGAGATTTCCCCGCGCCAACGTACCCGCACCCCGCCGCGACCCATCCCGCCCCGCGTCGCACCGCTACGAGCACGAAAACCGACTCGGTGAGCGTACAGATAAAACGTATGTTCATTTTATTTCCACATTTGTCAGCGTTCGTTTTGTGCCCACTAACATAAATTGGACGCGGAGGGAAACCTCGTAGGTGAATGTAAAATAGCCGGGTTTTCCCAAGATAATACCGCTGAAATTTTACGACACCATTATGCGATTTATTGGTTGTGTCACATTCAGAAAATAATATTTCACAAAAATGTTTTGATGTGCAACGACGACGCCGCAAAACGAAAATTTGTAATTTTGTTCTCTCCACGTTTAAAAATCGGGCTAGACCTTGTACACAGAAATTCTTAAAACGAATCTTACTGACATCCAAATAAATGAGACACTCCAGTCAATTGGACGAGTTTGGTTTTTTACTGACCGAGAGAAGTGAAGTCTCTGGGTCAAGTTAAGAAGATTTTAGAATAATTTATTTACTCGTAAATACGTTTCCAAGTTCTTTTATGACCTATATCCACCTATATATCGGTTGTTAAGATTAGTTTCAAAGGTATAATATTTCTTACATTGTAATATTGTAATTAACGCCTGCGAAGTGAATAAGTTTACAAAATTACAACAAAAAGAGAAATTTGAACTAGGAGCGAGATTCGAACCCGCGATTATCTGTCCCTGGGGCCGAGGCATGCATTGCTAACTAGCTTCCTGTTAACACGGTAGTTTATTTTTTTTCCTTTCGTTGTAGTTTTAATAGGTTAATATAGTTATAATAATATATAATATTTAAACTAACAAAAATAGGTTAAGGATACCCCCCTTGAAAGGGCTTGTTTTACATAGCAAAACTATTAATTGATTTAATTGGACTTTGGAATAGTAGATTGTTATACAAGGGTCGAAAGGAATTGATCACTTTCACCCGTGTTAAGCACTCTTCTTTTAATTTTAAATATAAGGACATTATTAATTATTAGTTTTTCTAAATTACTCATTAATATTATCATGAATAGGCTATTTAAAATTGAAGAAAAGAAATATTTGTGAAATTTAAAGTTAATTTTTGCGAATAGGAATTTTAAACTTTCACCCTTGTTAAGCACTATACTTTTCACTATGAATATGAGGAATATAAAAATTGTGTTTCTATAATATTTATTGATAAGAAGAACTTGAGTAGAAAATATTTAAAATTAATGCAGTTACAGTCCAAATAGGAGTTGATAACTTACATCCGTGTTATACAGTCTACTTTTCATAAAAAATATGAGAAAAGGAAAAAATAGTAGTCTTTTTAAAATTCCATAAAATAAAATGTAAAATAGTAATCAAACAACTTTAAACCCGGCGTCGGGACAAAAATAATGATAAATATACGCGATTTAAACCGTTTAAAGTTGTTTAATTACTATGTGTTATAATCGCGAAAACCTAAGACAACGAAATGTAAAATATTTACTGAAAACCATAACATGAGTAGAAGAAACATATATATAAAATTAATAGAGGGATTAGAATTTGTGAAATTTTAATTTTAATTACTATCCTGCCAATTTATATAACTAGTCTTTTCCATCCCATTTAAAAGGTATTTTTTTAAAGTTTTTTTTTATTTACACTTTTAAAACATAGTTAGTGACTAAAATGTTCATAATAATATAAGATACACTTACTTGAGAGAGTCACATTAATTCTGTTATAAACTAGTTCTTTTAGCCTTCACATAAACACAAATGAAAGTAATTAGTTTTTATAATACAGCAAAGTGTTTTAGAACGAGAAAATATAGACGTCTAATTTTGTTAACAACCATGGTTGCCATGGTTACAGTTACAGCAGAGTAATTTAGAATGAAAAAACATAAACATGTAATCTTGTTTACAACAATGGTTGTTATGGTTACAATTCATTCCGGCCCAAGAGAGGGAAGCATTTACTATGAGCTTTTCCCACCCTTAGGTGGGAAGCATCGTCTTCCACCCGCTACTCGGATCAAATAAATACTACTTTCCGAGTATGAGAAATTTAAAGTTATTTTTAGCAATGCGCGTGGTCTCAGATCGTTTCACATTACTACTTGAATATATTATTTTTTATATTGGATGGATATTAATAACTTTTGGCTTCTGAACTAAATAAACCATAATTGGCCTGTTTAAAACAACGTATACATCATAAGTACTCAGTATGCATCACTAGCTTTCCGGCCGCGGCTGCGCCCACGCGTATGTGGGTTATTGCGCAAAACCATTAATCTCTTTTTGCGCTGTTTGATAAAAACTATCCTTTGTCCTTCCCGGGTCTCAAACTATTTCCATACCAAATTTTATCTAAATCGGTCCAGTAGTTTTTAAGTATACTCGTTGAATAAAAAAATATAAATATCTCCTCTTTATGATATTAGTGTAGATAAACTGCGTCAATACTCTCGCTTCCAAAAGCTCCGCTACTCTGTACAATCTACGAGCTATAAACGTACTATGATTGTTGCTAGTAGTTCTTGTGTTCTACAAGCTCAATGTTTTTTGTGTCATTGTAGCTTTATAAAAGTGCTCGTTTCAAAATAGTTGCCTACATCAAACAACATACTTAATTGCTACAAATTGGTACTCTACGATTAAACTAACATCTACGATTTACTCTACGATAAAACTATCATCTACGGCTTTAGTTCGAAGGGTAAATGTTCTATAAGCTAGATGTGTTGTGTCACTGTATTCTAGCCTCATAAAATTCCTACAGCAAGCCGAAATTATCGCCTACATCACATTTGCGTGCCGAGCTACTACAAGCTACGCTACGTCCTACGATCATGCTACGATCTACGATTACAAGCAAAACATTTTTGTGCTACGGTTGTGCTACGATTTTAACTCTTAGGTCTTATATTATACAAGCAGAATGAGTCGTAGCGTTGTAGTTTCCTTCTTACTTTAAGCTACATACGTGGTACAATCATGCATTGTTTGTACTGTACGAGTGAAATGATTTGTTACATTACAATATAAACTTGACTGTATTTCCGCGTGTCCTGTGACAAGTTGTGCAACAATCATTCGACCCTGTTGAATATAGGGAATGTTTTGTAAACCTATTGAATGAGTTCATGATTTCAAGGGTTATATTTGGAAATAGGTTTATCGTTTGTCTTACTTAATAAATATTTTATAATAATGCTACGGATAATTATATATATATTTTTATACGTATCATTATTCGTAGCTTTATTATAAGGTATATTACGGGTACGTAGTCCTAATGTAAAGTTTGGGAATAAGTAATACTTAGTTTTATTTACCTTCCTGTAAATGCGAACATCTACGTGTGTGTATGGGTGTGCAATGTGTATGTTGTTAGCTAATCGTAACGGTAAAATAGTTATTGATGTAATTTTTGTACTGCAGAGATTCCTTGGATCTTGCAATAGTAAGTTTAAAATTAGCAAGTGGTTTGTTTTTACCTAAATTTACTAAGTAGTTCCCGAGGTAACGCTATATAATCATACTTGAAGATAATAAAATCATGGGCAGAAAAACCGAATATATATTGAATTAAATACCAAAGTACGATTATAATAATGATAATTTAGAATGATTTCTGTATCTGTATTCTGGTTTAAAATCATCAGAAAATATTTACATCTACATGTAAACTCCCTCTCCCACTCTCACCTTACATACATATAGAGAGGAAACAGAAAACAACCATAATTCTCTTAATTTAGCATACATGTTTAATGAAAATTGTATTATCAGGTAGCATTAGGTCAACGCAGGAGGAAGAGTTTTGTATGATGAAACATGGATTATAAACCCAGTTCATCAGCAGATCTTGCACAAATATTATATAAAATGTACAAGTTTATTATGAAGAAAGTAACCATGTACTCATTGTTATGTATAAATATTATTATTTATTTAAATATCTTAAGTGAAATGGATGTTTAATTAGTGTCAGTTATCGTCAATTACGTTGGATTTAATCACTGTTATGGATTCTAGGTGTATGTTCAACTCAAGTGTCGTAAAGTTAACATGTGATACCCACGTCAGCGCCCATCCTCCGCCGGATATAGTTATATAGTTTAATGTGTAACACAGGTTTAATGATACTTGTCAATTAGTAAAGATGTAAAATGTTTAATACCAAATATTACGAGCTAACAACTTGAACATCCCTAGAATTTTCTGCCTTTGAGGTAAAACGAAGTACAGGTTAAAAGAGGATTGATTTTATAATTATTTCATTTATCAACATATAAAACACAAATAATAATGCCCTGCCAAAGTATATATATATATATATATATATATATATATATATATATATATATTTTATGCTTGATACATTGATATGCCTTTGACCACCATCTCACCTGATGGTAAGTGATGATGTGGTCGAAGATGTTGTTCAGGCTAAGCTAGAATTACTGGCTCTCAAGGACAGCTGCCGGAACACACCGTTAAGTGCAGACAGATTTTCAACTCGAGGGTGGTAGCTAGCCAGGCGGGCATTCGCAAAATGCCCTACCACCATGCTATAACGACTGCCATCCTAAGACAACAACCGGGACCGACGGCTTAACGTGCCCTCCGAAGCACGGAAGCGCTCAGTAGCAATGTCACTAGACGTTGCTTAACTTTGCTAATCGGTTAAGTACAGCTAAGCCTTCTAGTGTCTAAAACATTGACTCTATGTTTTGAATAAATATCTAGTGACAATTAATTCTAATTTTAGACCGACTTCAAAACAAGGTACTCAATTCAACTGTTTTTTTATGTTTGTTACCTCATAACTTTTGACTGGGTGAACCGATTTTAATTATTCTTTTTTATTTTAAAGTGTACGCTTCCCGTGTGGTTCTATTTAAATTGCATTAAAATAGGTCCTGCCGTTTTTGAGTTACACTCCAATAACTGTTTTCGAAAAGTGTTTTCCTATCTTGATGATATAGTCATTGACATTGAATGACAATCCCGTAAGTAGTAAGGGTCACTAAAAAGGGAAACTGATTTTTTAACCTAAAATAGAACCGACTTCAACACTCAAAACTGTTAAATAACTTGTTGAAGTTGAAGAATGAGCACACGTTTCGCGATCGTGAAAATATTAATTTAATTATTTTCTTAAAATGTTGTGAAAATACTTGTTATTATTATTATAATTAATCATTATAATAATAACAAATCATGAGTTAATATAATAAATCATTAGTTACACGTAATTAAAAATAGCACGCTATTTTATTGTAAATGTGGTAGGTAATTACTCGTATATCGTATATTAATTCTGTTAGGTAGGGCATAGAACGGGGTCGTAAACCTATTTTATATGTACCTATTTATTTACCGACCAAACTTTCGCCAGTGTACTTATACCTCCCGGAAAACCCGAAAGTCCTTACTCATCTCTTCAGTTGTTTTCTTCAATCGAGTACGTCGGTCTCGTTAACCCTTGATATTTGACATCGAACTCGAGTAATGAATGCTAATCGCCAAATTTTCGTCCTGCTTTCCGTCCCACAGGCGTTCAATTAAACGTGCGGATTAGACAACTGGACGCAAGTACCGCTGGCAGACTGCCTCATCGTTTTGACTTGACTACATTACAGATTTGCGAATGAACTAAAAAAATAACCTCTTATAAGAATTAAGGATTCAGTCATTGCAAAAGCGGAGTTATGATAGCCTCCTGCGCTACTGTAAATGTATGATAAAAGAAGCAGAATTCATTTGTTTTAGTATGGCAAACGAAGTAAGATGATAAGAGAATAAGTTCCGTCCCTATTAATACACTTCTGGACACATCTATTGGCCCACCTTAGAGTTTAGGTTTCGATGGCCCCTACCGAAATATGATTGCTAGATTGAACAAAAACTGTTGATGCAGTTATAAACCTGATACATTTTACCATCTTTTTCGATCGTATTGTTTTAAATTTGAATTCAGAATACCATACGACATGGAGCTACGCCTAACAAGTCGGATATGCGCCTTGTTAAAGGCAATTGATTTTTGAATAAAAAACATGTTTTATCAAATAAAGGTTTAATTTAATAACGCGTGTTGCCTCCATGGGCATCTACCACAGCTCTCATACGATTAGGCATAGAGTTTATCAACCGCTCTATGAAATTTTGAGGGATCATCTCCCATTCCTCTTCTATGGCAGTTTTCAATTCCTGCATCGTCTGGGCAACTGGCTGACGAGCCCTAACACGTCTTTTTAGCTCGTCCCACATGTGCTCAATAGGGTTAATGTCTGGGCTTCTGGCTGGCCAGTCCATAACTGTGATGTTCACATCCCGAAGATATTCCCTGACGATGCCGGCCGCATGGGCTCTTGCATTATCATGCATAAAAAGGAAATTTGGGCCCACATAGTCCGCGTATGGTATCACGTGAGGTTCTAAGCACTAACGAATGTACCTTTCAGCATTTAATGTTGGCAGCCGTGGTCCTGTAACAACCTCAAGTTGAGTTTTGCCGCTCGCGGATATACCGCCCCAGACAGTCCATGAGCCACCGCCATAAGCAACCCTCTCTTCAAAGCAGCATTGTGCGAAACGCTCTCCCTTACGTCGGTAGACCTTCTTCCTTCCATCATTGCCATGTAACACAATTTTAGACTCATCAGAAAAGAGTACACGGCTCCAATCTTGCTGTGTCCAATTTAAATGACTGCGTGCGAAATGAAGGCGCGCTGTTCGGTGGGCTCGCGTTAGTTTGGGCCCATTAGCTGGCTTGTGTGGTACCATATCGCGTTCTTTTAACCTTCTCCGAACAGTTCGAGCGCTCACAGATACTCCGTGGAAGTCGCGAAGTTGGTTTTGTATCTCAATGGAGGTAAGGTGACGATTTCTCAAGCTGGTCGTCACGATGAATCGATCCTGCCTTTCAGTTGTGACCCGAGATCGTGGCCTTCCTTGGCGACGAACAAAGCCGCCAGTCTCTAGGTACCTCCGATAAACATTTCGGACCGCAGATCGCACTCACGTTTCTTTGGCTGTGTCCGGCCTGAATAAGTGCCACAGCTTGGGCGGCGACTTCAGGTGAAGTATCCATAGGTTATTGATAGAACCTCACCTTAATGTTAAGAATAAGTAATGTTTGTTGCAAAACCAAAGATATCAATCACTTTTTCAAGAATTAAATCCAAGTAAACCAATAAAACCAAGTTTTCTTAGTATTCGATTGTTTGATATCAACAAACAGGCTCCAAATTGTCTTTTGTTTCTTTAAATTCTGTGTTCGAAATTCAAAAAAAGACTATTGAATGAAATTGTGAATGTGCCAGGTTCAAAACTGCATAAAAACTTTTTGCTCGACCTAATATAAAATATTAGCTAGGACCAAACGAAACTGAAAATACAAGGTGGGCCAATAGATGAGTCCAGAAGTGTATAATATAAGTTTATAACAGTTTATATAACAGTCAGTAACCTTACAAAAGCAAACACTAGAGTTGACACCGTATTTGTTAGAACTCGAAATGTTAATTAAGTTTTAATTAATAGGTAGGTATAAAGACATACAAAGACTCCTTATTGAGAGACGTATAATAGGGTACTATAAATGTCGTTTCCCAGTAATCTTCACTTTGATGCTGTCGTCGTCGAGACGTCGTTCGGCAGCGGCGGCGGCGGTCCGTAGGCCAATAATTAGCTAATGAAAATCGCACACGGCTCTGTTCCACTTCATAAATATTTTCCTTATTGCCTGTTACCACGACCTGTCGATAAATTTATGGAAGGGCCGACGTCACCTGGAATTTTATGGTTTCTTTCTTCGTCGGTTTGATCCCTATAATATTTACTTACTAGCTGACCCGTCCACGGCTCTGCTTGCGTAGCCTTTGGGGAAAATTGCCACCTGCCTTTCAGTTGTGGCCAGTTATGGTAAGGTATTTCTTGTTTTCACAACAATTTAAACCTCTCGTTTGGGAAGGGAATACTTGTAGTCGTTCTTAAACGACCAACTAATTTAAGTAGTGTTCGCTGCGGTCCCTACATGGGTGTATGACCAGTGGTGGCTTTTGCTTCTGACCATTTTCGTGCTTCAGAGGGCACGTGAAGCTGGTACCGGTCGTTGTTTTAGGTTAGCAGTTGCTATTGAATGCTGATATGGCATTTTGTGAATGTGCGCCTGTCTACCAACCTTAGGTAGAAAATCTGTCGCCAAACACCTAACGGTGAGTTTCGACAGCTGCCATTGAGAGACAGTGCCAATTTTATGCTAGGTTATAACTACTCACTATCATTGACCACATCATCATTTACCATTAGGTAATATTGTGGTCAAAGGCTAACCCATACTTACTATAAAATAAATATAAAAAGCTTGTTTTAAAAACGGCTTTTGTGTAAATTCTTAAAATAAATGTGCTGACTACTGAAAATTACTTTTATAAACGAAACTGTTACTTTTCAGACAGATAGGCGCATACATTTTTAATATTGCTCTTTTGTCATTTAAATCATTTATTAATTAAATATACTTGAAGACAATAAAAAGTTGTGAAATGATGATATACAGACGCCGCTGTTATTTGTGTTACCAACAAAAATATTAAAACAGTTCAGTGGTACAACACCGCTTTGACCACAGATTTAATATAAAACCAAAAAAAAAATATGTAGAAAATTAAAATATCAACGCATATTTTAGGGTATAATGCACATAAGTGCACTGCAAATTTAAGAAGCTGCTGCTGCGAAGGCGCAAGACGCTACGTTCTAGCGGAATTTAGTGTAAGCGAAAAACTCACTGTATCGCGCCTGCAGTATACTTAACACCTACCGTTAAGATTGCATCGAACTATAGGTCTAAATATTATCCCTTCGTTGATGTTGGTAATTGTAATTCATGGTATATTTTAACGTTAATGAACAACAAACAACAAGTTTGCGACCATAAAGGTAGGCTGTTACGACAGTTAAGCTTTAGTTAGAGCATACCCAGTAAGGGTTTCTGGCCTCGGGTTCGATTCGTGTCACATTATCGACACCTGTGCGCCGGCCGCAGCGTTAGGAAAAACTATGCCCAGCCCGTAATCTCGTAGCCGACTCGCCTGTATTCACCCAATAAATACTTTCCTTCTCGCACATTCACTATCGGCGAAAGTTTGCAAACCGTTATTGAAAATGCGAGGCCAAATATTTTACCAACATTCATATGCGATTATTACAAGCGCGGGGATATGGGAGAGATTTCAGGACGCCCTTTAGAAGCTAGTAGAATCATATAACATAATATATTATCATAACAACTGTATTGATAGTTTGTAATAGTACATTATGATATAAGTGCGGTAAGTTGAAAATTACAGGCGAGGCGATATTACTGACAAGAAAGCAGAGGCTGTAATTATCAAAGCGCACGTATGTCAAACGAAGTTTTTCAACACACTTCCGTGGAACAATTACGAAAATTTCGGTACGAAATTATTTACTTTATCTTTTTGATACCAATAATAATCTGATTAAGAAGGTTTATAATTAAATCTTCTTAAGTTCTACTTCAGAAGGTAAAATCTCTTTGTTTTGTTTTTATATGAAAAACGATTGAAACAAACTACAATCTTCTTGGTGAGAAGTATGGAAACGTTGTTTTTTTTTCTATGTAAAACACGTGCGGTAAAGTAGTAAAAGCAAAAGTGGAGAACATAATTAAAAAAACACTTTAAATGCACCGATTTAAACGGACCTATAAATCGGTGCATTTAAAGGCCCGTTACGAACTAGTGTGTAGTTTGATTATCAATCTGTTTGGATAACATTTGTTTTTAAATATTTATTTTATTACCTCTATGATGCATTGCGTACATCTGTTAGCTGCATATATCAGGTGATTAATGGATAAACTGTACTAGGCTTATCAATATCCATAAAATGCAATTTCAATGAGATTTATGGTCGTGATAAATTGTTCGGTCAATAATTTTACCAGTTATACGAATAGCTAGCCCATAGTATATATAAAAAGCTCATTCTGCCATAATATAATAATACATTCTTCCGGCGTACTTATTTGTGTTCTACTTTTGTTTATATATGTTTTCCCGGGAATCGATCGCTGGGTCGGAAAAGTGTTATTGGAAACCCAAAAACACTTTTCGACCTAGTGATGTTAAGACACCCATAGAAACAGTATACTGTGTGGGGCTGTGTCAAGTAAATGATAATTAGCTAGAGAGCTAATAAATAAGCGGTTTATTGTCAAATGGAGAGCCATTTGACAATAAACCTAAAAATAACACAATTTGATGTTTTAACAATTGATAGTTATTTCATCTTACAATTCTACTTAGACGTCTTGTTTACTTGCTAGGCGGTAATTAATTTTAGTAATAAAGTAGGAAGGTACATTTAATCCATATTTTCACTATTGTGTACAGAATTGAATTTCATGAGGTTTACCATAAAATATAAACTAATGGAGAACACAATGCAGTGCCGTGGAGAATATTTCTATATCAGACGTAGACGGAACTCTCTAAGTACGGATTTTGAAGCAGTGATGGCTCAGTGGCATTGGCTATGGACTGCCGCGCAGCAGCTCCATGGTTCAAACCCCCCCGCGGGCTTGAGCTTCACTGCATGGTGGTAGCGCATTTTGCGAATGACCGCCTGGCTAGCGACCACCCTCAAGTAGAAAATCTGTCGCCAAGTAACGGTGTGTTCCAGCAGCTGTCCTTGCGAGCCAGTAATTCTAGGCTAAGCCTGTTAAAACCTTCGACCACATCATCACTTGAGGTTTACTTCCATAAATGAAAAAAAAAAGAGTCGACTGGCACAATTCTCGTATATGGGTAAAGATAAAAATCAGCTATGATCAGCGCGTTTTGTAAAAAAGTTATCCTAACGACAACAGTTCAAGTAGCCGGCCTCAATCCCACCCTTGTGTCTCCCTCTCGAATATCCAAACCGTATCAATTGATTCCACAAATATGAAAATACATGTAGAAAAGTTGTTCCGAAACAGAATTAACATCATGCTCTTGGGTAGATTAACTTATACATTCGTTGGATGATACTTTGCAATGTTTTATATAAAACTTGGACGTTGAAAAGTAAATATCAACATTGAAGTGGCATACGCCTACTTCAAGTAATAAATACTTCATCTACATTCTGCACTTCTATTGTAGTCTGTTTACTTTAAATATAATATGTCACAAATTAAATTTTACACAAAAATATATCTATATGGGTATGCACTTCCACTTCTCTATATATCTGTGTTATAAAAAAAGGCATGAAAATATGCAACGTGTTGTGACTTTATTTTTTGACATAAACATAATATAATATTTTTACTTTCCATTTTAATACTTGTGCCGAGATAAAGGTACCTTATGTCATTGTATGTAAAGGAATACATTTATGAAAAACAATTACCTAGTAATAAAAATACGAAATTATAAATGTACAAGACGTGCACTTACCATACATTATTGATAATCAAAGGACATTTTTATGAGCCTTGACAAAAAGGCGTAAGCGATTGAAGCGCTCCTAACGTTGCTTGTCTAATCGTTCTTAACCGATTAACTAAGTTAAGCAACGTGCGTTGCGGTCATGACTTGGATGGGTGACCGCTTGTGGCATTAAGAATGAGCGCTTCTTTGCATTGGAGGGCACATTAAGCCGTCACTACCGGTTGTTGTCTTAGGGTGGCAGTCCTTATGGGACATTTTGCAAGTGCCTGTCTGGCTAGCTACCACTCAAGTAGAAAATCTGCCTCCAAGCACCTGAAGGTGTATTCCGGTAGCTGTCCTTCAGAGCCAGTAATTCTAGGTTACCCTGAACAACATCAACGACCACATCATCATGTACCATGAAGGTGTGATTGATGTCAAAGGCTAGCATACCAGATTAAAAAAAAAGATTGAAGCGACTGCAATAACAAAATTCATAACACCCCACGTAAGCTGTTACTACAATATTTCCAGAGTCTGGAAACGGAGTTTGACTACCTTTGCCTATTTTTCTATGCATTCGCAATCTAAATAACGTATTCACGTTATATATATTTTTTTACCTCGGCCTCAATTTCCACATTGACCACTCATACTCGACCCACACTTTCATTTACTACGTGAACCCTTACATACCTATCTACTCTAACCTCTGTGACACTTGCTCGTACCCATACCTTTACCTTATCCTACATTAACCACCACCATTACCTAGACCCATAGCCTTACACCTTATATTGCCGTAACTCATCGTTATAGGTGATTTTGCGAATGTCCGCCTCCACCTGGCTTACTACCATCATCAAGTAGAAAATCTGCCGCCAAGTACTGTAGGCTACCGCATGCGATCACTTATCCATGTACTTACTCCGTGTTTCACCGTATCACATTCGTGCCTTTATATACCCATATGCCTTGCGATCCCTTTTCATTGCACTTACTTTGCTTTCTTAAAAGTTGATACATTTGACTCATATTATTAAAAATAATTAATAACACCAATTTCCACATTTCTCATTTCGAAAATAAGTAATTTACGTAGAATCTTTTATTTTCTATTAACGTGTAGAATGAGGGGGGAAAAATCTGTCTTACTTTTGCCTGCAAGGAACTCCTGTGCGAAATGTTCTTTGCTTATAGACCATCTGGTTTAGGAGCGTGCGTAGTACTTTGTAGGTGCTATGAATTTTCTTAGTAGACAAGTTTATATTTTAAATCTCAATAGTAGCTCATATGAGTCTGAGACACGCCGCGCATTTAAAATCCTTATTGATTTGTAATTGAATCGCAGAAGACAGATTCAATAATCGCATTCAGTACGTTTCCAGATTCGGGTAAGTTTCTAGACTCGGATAAAGTACGTGACTGAGCGAGCTATGTGCAAGTTGCAGAAGCGAGCGCACCGCTCAGCACTAAATCTCGCCGAGTACATTAACGTTTTCCGATATCTAAAGCGCAGTGCTCACAGAGCCACCGGTCCAGTTGAATAACAAAGAACTGCGTGGCTTGGGTATCGAGCGCTAATGGACTGGAGGATTTATACAGCTCCCCAGGACGTTGTCGCCGTTATGTATACGGCTTTGTTAGAGACTTCTTTGAGGTTTGAATTTATTTATCGCCGGTATTGATATAAAAATATACCTATACAGCGTCTATACATTGTTTTGTACATGCTAGTTTGTCTTATTCTCATAAATAACGTTTCTAATCCACGGCGAGGCAGCACGTGTGCATGCCTGTGTATCAGTCTGAACAGGCACTGCGCGGGGCTTATTTCCGCACAATCAATCAAGACGACTGATGAGGGCACACTCGGCTCGCGCAAACTGTGCACTATTTATCTAGTAAAGGTACTTCGACGTATATATTGAAACAGGCATTCAATTATTTCATAATTCACGAGTAAAATTTAGAATGCTACACAAACACCTTTATCTTGTGTCGAATTTGCATAAATTTGAAAGTCCACCGGACGTCCCTCGTTGGCAAATTTCCACACTCCGAGGGCTGACGGACGTTTATTTCATTTTAACTCTTGTTTTCAACTTCTCGTACCGAAATTCTGTTAAAACATAATGCACGGTTATTTCTTATTGTTTCCTAATTGAACAAGGATGTAAAGATAATTTTGTGTTTGTTTTTATTATTGTATATAAAAACAAGTACGATACTACATAACTATTTTTTTACAAAATTAAATATACAATAGAAAAAATTTAAGTCATGTCCGGGATTCGAACCCGCGTCCATCCACCCCTTGAGCCGGGGTATGCTCTAACAAATTGAATTCCGCATAGCAGGCGTTATTGTTATTAAATTATTATATTATTAAACATAACAATATTAAAATTATAAGGTTGCGTCATCATTTACAAGTATAGAACCAATTGCAAAATTGGTCTTGTTTGTAGTACAACGTAAGTGGTACTATAGATGTCGCTCCATTCCAATACGATGGTTAAAGAACGATAGGAAAGATTTGAGTTATGACGTCATGTCATGTTAGCTCAATTTGTTAGAGCATATCCCGGCTAAAGGGGTGGATGGACGCGGGTTCGAATCCCGCACATGACAAACTTTTTCTATTGTATATTTGTAATTTTGTAATGTAATCCGTATAGCAGGCGTTATTGCAAACATAATAATATTAAAACTATTATTTTGTTTTGTTTCTGAAAGGTTAGAACTTCTCGGTTATATATACGATCTTATTTAGGAAGATCTGTACGCAGCGTTATCAATAAAGTTTAACGTTCAAAACAACAGCTAAAACTAATCAAATTTACTCACTTCAGTAGCGGCAATTTAGTTCCATTTAGTGTAGTTAGCTCGTCCAATCTGCGGCTTTGATGAAAGTCGATGAGAGCGGGCAGGCTGCGGCAATGGCGGGGCTCCCGCTCGCTCGCGTTGCTTCTCCGCGCTCTGGTGCTGCGCTATATGGTCCGTGAATAATCCTCCCGTAATACTCTGTTTAATGGTATGGAATTAAACAATTAGTTGTTTTCTTTGTACTTCGTCTATGATGAAGCCGTACCGCTTTTAACATAAATAGGAAAATAAGAAGGAGCAAGTATCATCACAAGGCGTACTTTTTATCTATTTGTTAAGTCTGTCATATGGTCAGCCTAAACGAAGATGCAAGAAAAGCTTGCTTCATTACTATGGTAACTCATCGCCTACGAAATGAATAGTTTGTAATAGTTGAAAAGAGGGTAGAGAGACCTTTTCTAGCTGTGGGACAGTATAGTTCTAACAAATAAGTCGAAATAAGAAATTAAATTGATCGCCTGAAATTCCAGAAGTTTATAATCATAATTTACGTGTGATTCCCTGACTTTTATGAAGCTCAAGTTATTTAGATGTCTGATGTCGACGTCCAGCACTTAAAATGCGTGGCCCATTAAGCTTGTGTATGTCCAATTTCATTATTCTCTCTTAAAAATTATATAACACGTAACAGGTAGGTTATTAAAAAATCATATTGGAGCGTCGCAACTCAGATACCGAGCCACTCCTTTTCGCTGGAGGGTTGCTTTTATTACGAGTATTAATTCTTCTGATAAGCCTGTTCTTTGTTCATCCACAATAAAAGGATGTTTTGATGTTTTAATCAAGGTTAAGAAGTATTTTTACGTTGGAAATTGTTGCCGTGAATACCTCCTCGTTTAACTCCCATAATGGTATTATCTTATCTATTTTTATTTTATTCATTTTTTCTGAATTAACTGTTTTTAGAGATATTATTAATATTCACTGTAGGTATTTCAGAGATAGAGAGAGAGGGTGACCACCATAAACTAACCTTATAACTTAAAACTGTAATATATACCAAGCTAACAATAAAAATGGAAATGAAAAACTCGAGTCTGCAGATTAATTCAAGCGGGGTGTTTTAGTTTACGTTCACTCTAAAAGTATCGTGCTAAAATTTTATTGTATCATAAAACTCGTGATTGGGTCTCGAACGTGTTATAGCTTTAAATTAAAAACATTTTGACGGTGAGTATGAAACCGACAATAGTGCTGCATACTACTCGTACTTACGAGAGTTCAACCCTCTGTATTTACGTGAGCATGAGGCAGAATTTGCTGCTGTGCGCCGGCGATTATTGCAGCTTAAATAAAATTTCTTATTATAACTTCTTATTACATTATTAGTGGTGTGCTTAGACACAATTTCGCAATTACATCGATTGATATTTTAAACTTTTGCATATGACAGCTTGTGGTGTTTTCATTTTAAAATAATTTTCGCAAGGCTTAGATTACAAGAAAGCATGTATATATTTTTTTATGTTATTGTGACGGACCAACGTCGAGGCCCACCGGATGTTAAGTGGACTAAACTCTGCATATAACAGATGCATTTCCTCACAAGTCACGGATCGCACTGCGCCCGCACTTTGTGTTAAGTCTCATGTGCCTGTAGGCTCTCTAGGACTGCTGCCGGAACACGCCGTTAGGTGCTTAGCGACAGATTTTCTACATGAGGGTGGTAGCTAGGCAGGCAATCGAAAAATGCCCCTCCACCATGCGGTGAAGCTCAAGCAGGCGGTGGGGATCGAACCAGGGACCTGCGGCACGGCAGTCCATAGCTATGACCGCACGGCCATCATTGCTTCAAAAAATCATATAATGAAATCATGAGTTATATCATAGTAATCCTTATCCTGACAGATATACACTACTTGCTACAGATTCTGATCTAATTAGTATACATGTTCTTAGTAGGTGTTAAAGGAGATTACATGCCGTAGAACTATCAACAATCAAATAATTAGCATCAGCATGTAATGTGGCGGTTGCACAACGGAATGAATTACCGGCTGTAATAGCATGGCCATCTATATGCCAATACGATTATTATTTAATGCTGCTATTCTACTCGGAATTACCCCGTGTCTGTGGTTGAGCTGCGCTGAATTACTGCCATCTGAATGGTGTCGGAGGCTTTGCTGCCTATAATGTACCTGCAATTACGGTTTCACTTCTCACTCCTTGATTCATGCGCAAGTCGTTCCGAAGTGCTTTGAAAGTGCTATTTTATTCCAAATTTATTCCAAAAGAGTTACATTTCAATATGTGTTAGTCACTATATAACTGTTTGTGGGTTTCTCGTGACAGGATTAAGCAAGTAAATACTTAATGTTGTCTTAGGTTTTCGCGATTATTACACATAGTAATTAAACAACTTTAAACGGTTTGAATCGCGTATATTTATCATTATTTTTGTCCCGACGCGACGTTTCAAACACTTTGCAGTGGTCGTGGTCACGGGGTGACTAAATAAACACTTGCTTAATTCTTGCTTAGGGCTTGGTCGGAAAACTAAAATCGTTTCATAGAAGTAAGGTTGAAAAATCAGAATCAGATAGCAGCATTTTGTAATAAATAATGCTTAAGTGAGTGTGGCCCTCCGGTAAGATCAATCCAACGTGAAGGACGTGTACTGATAAACTAATCATTATAACGATATGGCTTTCTTATGAAAATATCCTTAATTAATTAAAGTGTAATTCTCAAAGGGTTAAATTAGTTATTTGCATAGTGGTAAGGCATATTGAGAATTTTCGCCTGTTTAGTTACTTCAAGTTAGAAATATGTCGCCACGCATCAGCGAAAGAAGATTTTCCATTGGTGGGTTGGCAGTAGTTTGGACCATCACTTTTCAATATGTGTAAAAAAGTGAAAAGCTTTAACCAAAATATTATATATTTATATATAACTACATTGTATAAAACAATGTCGCTTCCCGCTGTCTGACCCTGTGTATACTTAAATCTTTGAAACTCCGCAATGGATATTGATGCGTTTTTTAATAGATATACAGTGATTCAAGAGTAATTTTTATATGTATAATACATGCATAATATAGGTGAGAAACACTGATCATTTTAGAGGTTTTGAATGTGGTGTCGTAAATAAATATTATTTTTGCGCTTACATTGCAACCGAAAAGATAAAGACCAAAAGATAGATCAATGTACTACGTAATTGTGCGCCTTCAAAAAGTTTACAAAAAATCCGCGTTGGTATGTCTATCTCTTAGGGATAACCCACAATAACAATTTTTTATCTTTTACTTTTTACGATAAATACTTACGAAGCAATTTTAAGCAATACACATCCTTATCCTTTTAAGTAAAGTACCTTTAATACATTGTGCATTTAACATAGATCAAGATGGGCCTTTACAGTTTGTAATTTAAATGATTATTTTCTAAGATATTACAGATTATTTAATAACAGAATATAATATGTTTCATAATCGCAACTGTTACTTTGTACGATATAATTATAATGTAATCATTTTACAAAGAAGGAGATGTTCATTAGCTGTGATATGATTTGAAGTGCTCCCACCGCTTTTTGGAAATGAAAATTACTCATCTTAAGGCCCCTCGCAAATTAATTGCAGAATGACAGAGCACAACGGTCGGGTCTCTTAATGCACGCTCACAAAGCAAAACGGCTTGGGCGGCACCGTAGCGGCACGCAGCGGTGGTGATTATGATAATGACGTGGTGGCCGCGCTTTTTGCGGCGCTCGTCCTATATTACGGAACTCGACACCATTTTCTGATTTCACCCGTGCACCCGACAGAGTATCTCATCGCGTCGCATTCGATCTTGCCGTTTGCTAACCTCTCTGAGACTCTTATAAATTATGCAAGGCGCTATAATCCACGCCCTAAACGCCTTCTCCGCCGACTCAATTATTCATTCGAGCGGTTTGATGTTTTAGAAAATTGTCGTGATACTCGAGACGGGCGATGCTTTATAATTCAGCAGCTGAAATGTCGTCGCAGCTGCCACCGGATTCCAGTGTTGAGGCTTGTCTCCCGGATTAGTTTACGGACCCCTGGAGTCGATTGGAAATTCGTTTAATTAAAACTTTTGCTGTGGCAACGTTAACGTAGAGTGCGTTTTGTTTCAGGATTCGGAAGGGGACACGCCTCTACACGACGCCATCTCCAAAAAGCGCGACGACATGCTGACGTTGCTTCTTGAACACGGCGCTGACATGACTCTCACCAACAACAACGGGTTCAACGCTCTTCATCACGCTGCATTGCGAGGAAATCCAAGGTAATTTATTCGAAATGTTTGAAACTATTTACAAAAATTAGTAGGATCTCAATACAATATTTTTTTTGTGTGAGATATTTGGATGATTCTTTATTTGGTAGGATGAATATCCAGTATGGCCCCATGAAAAGATTTTAATGAATTCAACCTTTCTAAATAAGGGCTCATATGAAAGAAATAAAAAAAATTATACAAAAATATTAATGAAAAAAAAGATTTTATTGTAATTTTGTGAAATTAAATACTGCATGTGGTAGTATGGGGGTTCATAAGCTGTGAAACTCATAAGTTAAAAACAACTATATTGTTTTATTTGTATGCCTAATAGGTTAGCCTGTGACCACTATCTCACCTGATGGTAAGTGATGATGCGGTCGAAGATGTTGTTCAGGCTAACCTGGAATTACTGGATCTCAAGAACAGCTGCCGGCACACACCGTTAGTTGCCTAGCGGCAGATTTTCTGCTTGAGAGTGGTAGCTAGTCAGGCGGGCATTCGCAAAATGCCCTACCACCATGCAATAGTCCTCTTACATTTCGCTATCCTTGTGCATTGGCACAAAAAATCGAAAACATCAACACACTAAAAATGGCGCGATGACATATATAGTAATTATATTTTGTTAATTATAATGTAAAAGTAGTAATTAAAAAAACAACTTATTGAATAGAGTAGTTAAAGCAAGTTTAGAACAATATTTGGGTTTTTTGTTTGAAAGTTCCCGTGAGTATGAGACATATTAATGTTTTCAATAACCGGCTGTACTCACGCGTATTGGTCGAGATTGTCGACCTAGGTTTCGGGCATGTCCGATGCCCTTCATCAGGTGAGTTCACGCGTCTAAATCGCGGCGACGACTCCGCGCAACTGCTCGTTCTGCGCGGCGCGAGAGTGGAGGCGCGGGCGTGGGGGCGGCCAGTGGGCTGGGGGAGCGCCCCGCGCACCGCTGTGCTGATGGTAGTGCATCCTCATCGTCACTGAGCTCTTCGTCGAAATCTCCAACACAAACAATGCTGACTGTGTCACACTCTAGACTGCCTAGCACTGTTCGCTTTGAGGTAGCATTAAGAATAGGTGTCCAGGCTGGTGGGAGGGTCCATCCACGATCTCTGTTGAAATTGGGGTGACGGGTGATCTCAATAGCCTCACGTACTTTTCGAGGTACAAAGAATTTTTCTCTTGCTAGTACGGAGGCTTTGTCGAACCGTATAAAATTGTTGCGTGTCCGAGAGATGTGCGTGCTCCGCAATTGCTGATTTAATTGTATCCATATTCTTAATGCTCCTAATGTGTTCGGCAAGTCTAGTTGCGATGTTGCGACGAGTTTCACCTACATAGCTCTTGCCACAGTCACACGGTATTTTGTAGATGCCCGGTACATTAAAATGGTCCCTGTCTTTCGGTGAACGACCAATACGCGTGAGTACAGCCGGTTATTGAAAACATCAATATTTGGGTATAAATAATACGTCAAAATCATGTAGAACTTTGGAGAGGTTCGGTGTTTTCAATCCTTTCAGTAGAAAATTGAATTATATCCGGTTATTTTACCGCCAATATTTTTTCAAAGCCATAATACGAATATATATATTTACGATCTTTGTAATATGTTTTATTTATGAGTCGTGTTTAATAGCATCTACAAAAGCTCCCAAATCAGCTCATATGAGTTTGTTTTTGCCTAAACACGCATTAGAGAAATTGTAATTTAAAAATTAATAAATAAATTAGCTTGATTATTTATTCTAGAAGAGAAAACAGTGATGATGAGGGTGATGTGAGAAATTATTTTTTGTTAGAAAGTATATACATATTTTGAAACTTAAAAATACTTTCGGTGTAGCACGTTTTGGAAAATATTCGATCCGATATTCTGAAGTTCATTGCCCGATTCATGTCATCGGATAGAGTAGGTCTTGGGCCAGTGCCGTACAAATTTCATTAACTTTGGTTGTGTTGGTTTTGAATTATCTGCAACGAAAAAGATGCGGAATGGTAAAAATATGACTGACGAATGGAACAATGATATCAATATGCAATGAGGACAACTCAGAATGACACTTAAAATTGGAAACTAAATCCGACCTCATAACATTTAAAAGTGTTGAATTCGAATTCAGTGCCCTTAACTTATGTAGCGGGCTAAGCTGTAGGGTGTCAATAACTATAGCACCGTCTTGAACTCATTGTTCTCTAATGTATATTAAAATAGTAACTCAGAATATTTTTGTCATTTATATCACATACAGTTGTACTACACTTCCTTCTTTTAAAAGGAACCAGCCCTCACATGACGCTTATGTCGTTCATAAGATCTCAAAAGTAATATAGGTAAAAAATGTGGAAGGTATAATAATGTCATATCTCTTTGTACAACGTAACGCGTATGACGTCATTATTTCTTGACTAGAGTTATACTGTCCAATAACATTAAGACATCAGATGGCAATAATATGATGACATTAAAGTAAATGTTAATAATACACGAGTGTGAAGATAATATTCCGGACCCACTTATCTGCACGAAAGCATTACGTCGTCGTAGACATTGTCTGAAATAAACATAATGTCGTTGGTTGGTCGACATTATCCCTAGGTAAATGGGTAGTTATGAGCGAGGCTGCCTTACAATAAACTACTTACACGTCTAATATAGCTGTCCGAGAGCGTGCGCGGTCGCCTCGCGTGATGGCTTTATTATATCACTCGTAGAGTCTGTGCAGAAGGAGGACTTGAGGAATTTGATAACGTGACAGTATTTTGTATGTGAATCTTTAAAACGTCTGTCCGGATACTTTAAGTGTTGCCTGCCATGTGCGTGATTCCACGAGCTTGAGCGTCACTGCATTGGTGTTTTGTAAATGCTCGCCTGGTCAACTACCAACTGCAAGTAGAAAATATGTCTCGAAACTAACGGTGTATACTGACAGATGTACTTGAGAACTTTACTATTACAACCATCACGTCTACCGCTGTACAAAGACTCCTCCATTAGTTTTTAAGGTTAGTCATGATGTCCACGTTTGGCAGGTGTCTTGGGGATGGCAGTTTAAAATAGGAGTCTTCATACGACGCTGTTACCTTCTGGTATTTTTCTCTCCGTTGCCTCTCACGTACTTATACTTCCACAGGAGATATTGTGCAAATATAGTCTGGCACCTTATGGAGGATTTTATGCTTAGTATACTTGAATTTTTAAGCATTTCATAACGTACTAATAGGTCATAGTGTAAAAAAAAACTGCACAGTTAATGCTGCAAACTCTAGCCTTCTCTACACAGCTGCTTAAAACATGTCAGGTAAAACTTTTGAATGTTTTCTTAGTTTACGAAAACACTATACACTACCCTTAAATAACGAGTACAGTGCTCTATGAGTATGCTGCTCCGTAGTTTATGTGTTTACTTCTCAAAAGTTTTAAAAAGCTTCCTAAAATATTTAAGAGTAGGTACTCGTACGAGTATTAAAAACTACTTTGTATGCATCGTTGCGTCAAGTAGATAGTCTAGGAAAAATACTTGGCAGGTAATAAACCTATCGTGGTACAATATATAAAAAAAAACGGAACTGGCTTCGTACTCTGAAAATTATGAAATAACTCGTGGAAGTTGGTATGTATATTAAGTATATTCAGTCGCCTTTTACGACACCTACGGGAAGACATGGGGAGGAGGGGTGAAATTCTACCCCCATGAGGGCATAATATGCATAAAATAACTCTAGTATTTGCTAGAGTATTATATCAGACCGCATTGGCATCCGCGTGGACGATATCGTTCACTTATTAATGAAATTCTATTGTTCTTACCGTTAGCACGCGATAGTGCTTATAATAATATTTAGAAATATAAACATTGCAATATAATTTTACAGGTAAAATTTCGCACAAATATACACATAGTTAGGCCATTTATGTAATATACAGGGTCATTCAATTCAATTCAAATATGTCATAATAGTGGAATAAAAATAATGATCACAAATTTACAAATGAAAGAAAAATTCGGTATCGCTTTTTTACGGTACAATAAATGCATAAAAGTACATGGATATGAGTTACATATGAGTTGGATGGGTGACCGCTAGTGACATTACTACTGAGTGTTTCCGTGCATCGGAGGGCACGTTAAGCCGTCGACCCCGGTTGTCGTCTTATGAAATGGAAAGACGTTGGATTGACGGTTACCACCAGGCGGGTGACATGTCTTTCTCATCACTACACACCATTAAGAAACCCTCAAGCAGAAAATATGTTGATAAGCAGCTAACTGTGTGTTTCGGCAGCTGTCCTCGTGCGTCAGTAATTCTAGGTTAGTCCGAACAACATCTACGACCACATCATCTCTTACCAACAGGCTAACCAGCTGGAGAAAAGATATGATTAAAATGTTTTTTTTTTTTAATTTAAATTCATGAGGGATTCCTTTAATATTTGGTGTGACAAGGTGAAAATTCCAAGAAAAATGTCATATACAGGAATATGTTCCCAAAAAACTGTGTTGAGAATAACATAGGTAACAATAACTTTGTCATTAGATTTACAAAAATATCACAAATAGTAAGAAATTCCAAAAAAAAATCATAAAATTAAATATCATAAATAATGGTAATTAGAAAAATGTCATACGTAGAAATATATATCAGAACAATATGTTTTTTTATGTTATTGTGACGGAACAAGCTCGAGGCCCACTTGATGTTAAGTGGACTAACCTCTGCCTATAACAGATGCATTTTGTCACAAGTGACGAATTGCACTTCGCCCGTCCCTTTGAGATGTAGTTGTTAAGTCTCATGTGCCCGTAATTTCTCTGGCTCTCAAGGACTCCTGCCGGAGCACACCGTTAGGTGCTTGGTGACAGATTTTCTACTTGAGGGTGGTAGCTAGCCAGGCAGGCAATCGCAAAATTCCCTTCCACCATGCGGTGAAGCTCAAGTCGGCGGTGGGGATCGAACCAGAGACCTGCGGCACGGCGGTCAATAGCTATTACCGCTCGGCCATCATTGCTTCATAATATTATATGGAATGTATAACATTATCATTACTTGTATCTCACCACCGCTGTACAACTCACTCCCAATTTAATGTCAGAGGAATAAATAAACCTTTTTTCTACAGGCTATGTAGATTACTGTAGTTATAAATCGTACACCGAATAGGGCACGTCTATAAAGATTGGTCAAATAAAAACGTCTTTGAAGGAGAAAAGTTGGGTAATGTATTATGGATCGGTAAGAGTTAGAATAATGAATCTCCGACGGAGAATCGTGCGTGAAGCGGTTTATTTGTGGAGGGTCCGAGGAGGCGACGTCCGTGAGCTGCCGAGGAGCAGCCGCCCACATTTATTCAAGTCACGTGAACCGTCCCAGGGAAATAATACGAAATGTGCCTACGTGACCAGTTCATTATGCGGCGACGCAGAGCGGGCCACTCGCGGTCACCATCTACTCCTACTTTTTCCTTCGTGCGCCTTTTCTTCGGGCCGCATTACAAACATCTGAACGTGCGACGCCGCGAGAAACGACACGACAAATCTTTACATAAATCTCGACTCGTGAGTGACCTTCACTTACCGAGGTTGGCACTCACAATCCGACAAATCTTTTTGTTACCATCCGTTTTTCGTCCTTTTCTTTGACATGGGAAAAATATTTTCTTTAAAAATCGACGTGTTTTAATTTAATACCTATGGATTCCAGATTCATGCCTGTATATAAACCAATAGCCATAGCACCGTGACATTCAATTTAAGCAGCAGTCAGGGGTTTGGTAATATTCTGTAAACACAACTTGAGCCCGAAAACTTTTAGAAATGACTTTTAAGATTGTTGTTTAACGGTAGGTAATCGAATAGAAGATTGTCGTAAAACGTTCCCGATTTTATCGCGGAATGAGAAGTCGCTCGCGACTTTTCCCATTCGACAAAAACGTTCGTTTCCCCCTGGAGATGTAAAATCGTTTTATTTTATTACTTCCGCCAATATATATCTTTATATCAGAAGCAGCCATCCTCTTCGGTTTGGAAACTTCTTAATAAAATCGAAACTGATTTAAATTCAATAAATTTCTTCCATCTCTTACATAAAGTTTGATATTCTCAATATAATAATTTTAAACTTATCCAAGTGGAGACGCAAATAAAACTCATTCTGAGAGGTATAATTATCTTAATTAAGTCCACATTTAGAGTCTGTAGGTTCTGGTTAGCTAACATTCACGAAATGAAGGAGTGCGATAAGATTGTGCTGTTATCAAAATTTAATTAGCCGATTGCGATTCGCGAGACTCCGCAGGAAACTTCATTAATGAAATTAAACAAGCGATCTCGTGATGTGGAGGCGGGAGGTCTAACGGCTCGGAGTCGCCGTCGCGTCTTCACTCTCGCTCGCGGAGGGTGCGGGCTCGGAACGATGCCGGTGCGTTGTCGCTGCGGTACCGCTGCGGTGTCGCGCTGTACGGCAGCGGCGCAGAAGGGTACGGGTGCGGCGCGGCGTGTCACTACGTCTGATTAGAAGCAGTTATCATTCGAACTTATCGTAACAACTCCCCTAACGAGCCCTTGTAAAACTTCCATTGCGATATTGTGATACGTTACCGGAACTTGATAAGCTTCCGGTTGATCGTTCACGTAAATTACAATTATATTAACACTTCTATAGACGGTATTTGAGAATACATATGCTCAATTCCTCATACATTTATATGACGGACGCCATTGTTCCTGTTTAATTTATGGGGTTTCATTATTTGGAATATGAAAATAGCTTTTGTTCTGAATAACGTAAATCAAAAACGAGTACCTCGTTAATCGAGTGGCTAAAACACCGCTTTGGAATTACAAGGTATTGGGTTCGATACTCGTTTCGGTCAGTCATTGCGTCATTGGGTATTTCTAAAAAGTAGCAGCCCGGCTGGAATCTAGAACTAGGTTCGTTAGTTGGCTATAGGCTCGCCCCTTATTAGATGAAACCAGGATATATATCAAAACCGCTTTTTATTATAATGTATACCTATGTAAGAAATTAATTTAATTACTATTTGATATTTTAACACCGACATTTTGTTTTTTTGGATGTTAATTTTTAATGAATAGTTCTTTAAATGTTTTCAACCAACTGCCAAAAAAGGAGCAGGGTAGCTGGTTAGCTGAGGAGGAAATTCACACGTACATATTTACTTTTTTATGGGAATATTTCTTCATATCTTTGCAAGCAGATTATAGCATGAAGCAGTGATGGGTCAGTGGGATTGACTATGCACTGCCGCGCAGCAGGTCCATGGTTCGAATCCCGCCGGGGGTTTGAGCTGATGATGATGGAAGGGCATTTTGCGTGCCCGCCTGGCTAGCAACCACCCTCAAGTAGAAAATCTGTAGCCAAGCCCCTAACGGTGTGTTTCGGCAGCTGTCCTTGAAAGCCAGTATTTGTAGGTTAAGCCTGTCAAAACCTACCACCATTACTTACCATCAGGTGAGATTGTGGTCAAAGGCTTTACCTATGAGCAAAAAAAAATGTTTCTTGGTTTGATAAAGTGATTCGACCAGTGCACCATAAAGAATATTTTTTCAGATGCAAATTCTCACGTGGTGCTATTTGTAGCTATAAAAATGTGTAGAGCAAAACATAAATTAGCACTCATAATTAATTCATTAAAAAAAAATATGATGATAAAAGAATGACAAATGATGAAATTAAAAACGTATTATTTGACAAATGTTTACTATTTTTTATTTTTAAATGTACAACTTTAGAGGTTGACATGAATGATAAACATGTGCCTAACCAACATAAATAATCAATCATTAAATCATATTTATGTTTAAAACCTCCAATTATTATCATAAATTCAAAAATCAAAAATGCCCCTAAAGGGGTAAAAGGGATTACTAATGCTCGAAAAAAAATGTGTAGTCGGATGTTTGGTTCGGAGCGATTCCTGTGTTTAATTATTTTATCGCTAAGGGTAAGTCGTGGGTAAATATGGCCTTAAACATTTTATTAACTTGGGTATAAACCAAGTTCAAAAAGAGTTGCAGTGAGATTACTGCAAAACTAACACTACATTCACAAATTAATAAATCTATGTGAAGTATAGAACACGCAAAAGTGGTAAATAATAATGAGTAACAATATGAAAATAATTTTGAGTAACAGTAATTTCTTACCATACCTACAGTCAGATAATTCTGATTTACGCTCCAGATACCTATTTTGATCAAACCACGCGGGCGAAGCCTCACCAATCAATATTGATCTTAAAAGGAAACTGATATTTTGTAATGAATGTGTATTGTGAAAGCCAATAATCAGCCCCTGAACAGCTGGTGGTTGTAACATCGCGGCGCGCTTCGATAAGCGCATTCGCGGCCGCATTAATCGTGAGCTTAAATATTTTAACGCGTCGTAACATTGATTTATTCGAAGCGTAATCGTAGCTTGCGGCTTGTTTGTTCTTCGGCTCGAGACGTATAGGTAAGATTAGGCGCTGCGCCCTCAATCTGAGCTTCCAGAATCTTTCCTTTACCGACACTGCTGATATTAATTTGCCACATTTAATCATTGCTAAATAACGACCAGCGTTGTTCTCTTCGACACTCCGGGTGCCGTGCTAAGCTATTGATATATATACACTGGATGGACTGAGTTGGCTAATACCCGAACAGAATACGGAATGAACGGAGTATTCGTGAAGATTTATATGGTCGTTGTGCAGCAGTAATTGCACTAAATAGAGCTATGCGTGATGGTATCGCACCGCCTGAACTGGAAATTGCAGCGCTACGTCGGCGTCGGGTGCTTCTAGTCGTATACAAGAGAACTGTGTGAACTGCAAACTCATGAAACACGAACGGTGCGACACCCCATTTCGTAAATCAACATATGATCTGTTTGTTCTCTGTAAACGAATAAATAAAACGTGGGACGGTTCAGTGGAAAAATTAATAGTCTTATGTAAAAGCCTTCCTGTTCTAGGAGATATAGCTAAAAGGGCGCGTCTGACGAACGGGTGGGTTTAACTGAATCGAAACGTCGGACGGTCTGACATTGAAAACCTATTGGCACAGATATCGGGGGCGTCCGTCACACGAGCGGCCGGCAGCGGAGCACATTTCAGTATGGCAGATTTATGAGGTCCAACCGCCGCCGGTTATAGAGAAACGGGAGGCTTATAACTAGGAGGGTTTGTGGAGAAGGGTCGGGTGGTCGCGGGTGGCTCTGTTATTGTGCGACGTTTGATTTACGCACGTACCGCTATCACCCTTTTGTTAGCCTGAATACCGACTGCTGTGCCAGTTCCGCCGGCTCGATGCAGCTGTAGTGCCTCCCCGCACCGTAACTGCGCCCGCAACAGTTTTTATGACATTGCATCCGCTTTTATACTCTTGACAAATGAAAATGGGCAATTCACACAAATTGTTATGAATCTGAAACCTCATGCGCATGTTAACATGTATACATGTGCTGAAAACGTTGTTGATTATTCTCATATTTAATGTATTCATATGTATGAATGTGTATAAAGCGGTGATGTACTTGATTGCACGTCGGGAGCACCGCATCGCCGCGCTGAAGCGAGACGGGCGCGGGCGTGTGGCGGTTGGCTCGTCGTTACCCGCAATTAGCGGCTCTACACACGCGGATAATCCGCGCTCGCGCCCGCGCTGCGCCCGCCCGACGATTGCACTACGGATTCAGCGAATAAATTCATTTGTACGCAAATTGTATCGGCGCTTGCAATTAAAACTTTGTTGGCGCTTCGAGCTAAGATAAATAACGCTAATACATTCTGCTTATTGCGGGGAACTTGCCGGATACAGAGGATATATTAATGTTGTTCCTAATTTGTTTGGGCGGATTAACCTCGTTGCCCTTTCAACTTATACACAACAATAGTCCCATTGTCCCTGAATAACCGTTTGAACTCGTCGGGTTAATAAAAGCATGCGAAGATATGAAAACTGAATGATAAAATTGTATTAACACTTTATAAAGTACTTGTACGCACAACTGAGTAACATTCAGTTTGTAAAAAGTATCATTATAATTATAGTTCCGTAAACTGTTGCTTGTGTTTCAGCCATCAGGGATTCAAAAACCAGATTAGTGACACTACAGGAATTGAAAGGATCGGATCGGAAAATCCAAAAAGTTCAAAACACTGGGTGCAATATGAAGCAAATTGTACTCTGGCGTGTGTTGTATGAAATTGCATAATATTCCGATGGTAAATAACACAGGCAAAGCGCAGAGACTGCCTCGTGCGTCAGGTTTTGCCGCATCCTATCTCTTTGTACTCCGCCATTGTTCCACTCGCTAATGTTGTTAGTGCACTTTTTCAGGGACTACGCTAATTTAAATAGCTCTCGTTCCTTTGTGAAGAGAGTCGTCTTCCGTTTTCCGCGAGTCCTTTTGCGTTAGATACGTCGGCGGCGTTGGGAGACTGCATTTAAATGAGATACTTAATCACTAGAGTTGGCCTCCCGTTTCTTAGAGCCGTTTGTTCCGTCATTCATTACATAGTTAACTGTAGATTTATACGTACACGAGTTTCTCTCAATTTTCGTGACTTCTAATGAGCTGTGTTACTGCTTCCGAATTTGCTTTAAAAGCGTTGAAGTTGTAATATTGTTTTTGATGTCATTTATAAAATAAGTTTCGAAGAATAGATTGGGACTGTCGTTGTAGTTATGCGGCGAGGCCGACACCCACTCAGGGTTGTGTAAATATGAGTAGGGTAATAAACTCCGGGCGAGTGACGTGCTCGGATTTGCCTGTTATAGTTCTGTACGTGCGTCTCCCTACTGAGAGGAAGCCACCCGCTTCGTCTTCTCCTCGCACACATAACAAACTTTCCTATCCTTTGAGACGTTTGTTATTTTAGTTTAGTCAGTTTTATACGCTGAAAGTTAGCCATTCATTTAGGGTATTCGTGATTGAGTCGAATCCCAAATCCGTGTTTGCGTTAAGAGTTTCTTTTTGATCCCTCCTTCCCTACCTTCCTAGTTAATATTATATCATTGTAAAAGTTAGTTTGTCTCAATATATGTATAAGATTTCTTAACATATGATACCATGGACTGTTGCGTACCTTTTGCACAAATCCATATTAAATAACTAATAAAGAAAAATGTATATACTAGTGGAAATATCATTAAGTATTTTTATTACATTTCGCCGACCGATTCTTAGGCAATATGCCACACAAGTTCGTAGAAGGAGATAGGATGCTTTTAAATTCCTATTTAAATAATTTCAATTTACTTGCGGGAAAACTCGGCTGTTGCAACTACTTTGAGTATAGTAAATATGTTTTATTTACAATTCCCTTTTATATTATATTAATACGTAAAACCATATAACGTATTTTGTCTTATTAATTTTTAAAACCAAATATTTTGCTTTTATGTAAAATAAGTATCGACTGTTGGCAAAGCCACTTTATTTATTATTATTATACATTGTAATATCACTTTGTGTTTGAACTTGTTATTAATTTACTAAGTGAATGGTCAAGCTACTAGCATCAATAGATTTTCGTGGCGCAGTCTTTGTCGCACATATTAATTTCCTGTAGTAAGCCCGGGGATCAGTGGTGTCGGCGCGGCTCCGAACGGGCCCTATGATGCATGGCGCTGCGCACATCTAATGAAATATTCACGTAGAGCATGAACAATAACATCCATTTAAACCAATTCTTATTTATTACCAAATTCAAGCAATATTAAACTTCATTATAAACCAGGTGTTCTGTCCGCAAGTTTAACGGCAGTTATTAATTTTCTATAGTAAGCCGCGGGATCACAGCGCTGTCGTCTTGTTGTCTGGGAGAGTCTGATAGCCTCCATTGATGCATGGCCTCCTTCAAGTTCAATAACTTAAGCGAAGGATTTTAAAATAAATATCACTTATTGTAATATATAATCGTATTTTGGTTTATTTTTAATACCGTCGTATTTGTCAAAACGGGAGTAGGTAAAAAGTAGGAAGATTAATACATTTGTTGCATTTAATATATTAGAAACCATCCTATATTGCCTCGTTATACATTTTTATGAATTTAGCCTGTAACCTTATATCACTCAAATTATGGAATCAAAAATGTGTGACAAAATTTCACTGTGACCAATATACACCAACCAAAAAATCTCAGTCAAGGGACAGATCAAAAATTTGGATATAGTAGATGGTACAACTAATTCATTAAACAAGTCATTTTAGCCAAGACGTTTAACATCGTATTCAAATCCAGGCTAAAATGGGGATAACCATTTCAATTGTGAGAAAATAACAGGTGAATTGTTAGTAATACACGTACCTTTAATTATAATTTAAACTGATCTATGAACAAGTATCCTCGTTTTGAAAAATACGTACCTGGGTTTTTAATAAGAGATATTTTATATATGGGTATTATTAAAGAGCCAGGTAAATTTCTTACATTAAATATCAAACCTCTTTGAACAATTTAAAATAAATAAATATTTTTTATGAACTTTTCCTTAAAACAGGATTTTATGCACTAAAGCCTTTTTTGTCTGTGCTTACACCAGGCATAAACATGTACTTTACAAGCATGAAAAATTCAAATTAATTTATTTTTTCCTTAGACCCGGATTGAGAACCAACAAATTGTACTAAATAAATATTTGTTACAAAAAATAAATGTTTAAACAACTACTATTAAAAGAACTAATGTTGATTTCTTAGAAGAAAAGTTTATTTGTTTTTCATTCGTCGGTTAACATTTTTATAGACTGAATTTTTTTATCTGGTGATTGAAAAATCGGGACTTTGAATAATACTAATAAAAATGTGTATGTTCCTATCTTCATTATTAATGCTAAGTTATAAAAGAAAGATGGCTTTAAAGAACGACACGTACTGATGCTTAAATTTTTGTCTGAAATACGTAACATGTCCTTAAAATATAATCCTGCTAAATTATAAATTTAAAAACTGTCACTCTGTTTGTTTTCAAATACTGACTTGAGATGAGTATGATCGCATCAATATCCTGATTATCTATCTTCTGGACGCTGATCGAATATCTTTAGATTTAGAGGTAGTTTTACGATCTAAAGAAATTCTAATATATAATATTTTATTGCACTTGCATCTGCAGTGTGCCGCATGTATTTTATTTCCTAAGTCTGTGAAACACTGAATAACGGTAGGAGTGAAAACGTCGCTAGTAGCTAGTATTGAAATATTCGCGGCGCCACTGGCGAGTGTGAACTCGACATACGCATCAATCAGCTGATTCTCTACTGGCCGATGAATGAATAAATTTTGTTGTAGATGAAGCTTTATGGCAGATATTCCATTATGTAATACTTTATACTAACACCGCATCAGACTTTATACTAGCTTAGCAGTAAAATTTAAAGTCTGTCGCATATATTTGATTTCTATGTTTGTGAAACTTGGCGTAGCGGTAATGGCATACCGCACGGCTTGCAGTATAATATTTTCGGCTAGAGTGAACCTGACACCCTCAACGTTGATGCGGATGCTTTTCTTTTAAGAAATCTTTATCGAAATGAAAATGCATAATCATGTAAGTTGTTAGAACTACCGCATATGTATGCTAAAAAACAATAAACGCATTAACCTTAAATTATTTTACCGCCTCGTATATTAGACGAATATGGATATTAAAAATATAAGAAAGTAAATAAAAAATATGAACTAATGTGCGATGATTACAAAAAATATAATATCAGAGCTTATAGACGCCTCGGGTGATAAGAAGACTGGAAGATTTTAGCTTATAAGCAATATAGGAAAAACAGCCGGATTCTCGGCACCTTGCCGATTAATTTCAATGATTGGTTTTTATATTATTGGTGTTTGAACTAGATTTTTTTTATTGCCTTTGACCACTATCTCACCTGATGGTAAGTGATAATGTGGTCGAAGATGTTGTTCAGGCTAACCTAGAAGTACTGGGCCTCAAGGACAGTTGCCGGAACACACCGTTAGGTGCTTGGCGACAGATTTTCTACTTGAGGGTGGTAGCTAGCCAGGCGGGCATTCGCAAAATGCCCTACCACCATGCTATAACGACTGCCATCTTAAGATAACAACCGGGACCGACGGCTTAACGTGCCCTCCGAAGCACGGAAGCGCTAAGTAGTAATGTCAATAGTGGTCACCCATCCAATTCATGACCGCGGGCGACGTTGCTTAACTTTGCTGATCGGTTAAGAACAGCTTAGCAAACTTCGCTACAAGCGCTTCAAATATAGATCAATAGATGTAATAAACTGACATTTAAAATACAAGTAACGTTGTTCGAGGGTTCGATGTCGTTGGGTCCTAGGTTCGATCCCCGATTCGGTTATTTTTAATAGGGTTTATCTAAAAAAAAACAGTCGTAGTCCGGGGTCAAGAACTGGTACCGGTTAATGGCATTAGGCTTGCCTACTAAGCAAACATCAGGCGAAACGTGGATGTTCAGACACCACCGTCTACTTGAGAGTATACACAACTTTGAGGATATATGGGGGTCATCCCTTATTATCAATGCGATTTAGACTACAATAGGTTCAATGTTTCCAAAGCTCTATGAATGCCGTAGGGCATGCTACGACAGAACCCATGGCACCAAGCAAAGAGTAATACTGACATTTGCAACAGAAACTTGCCTACATAATGTGTGCGAATTAACTCCATTTCGAAGCAGAATTATCCAACTCTCGTACAAAATTAAGCTCAAACTTTGTGTTATAGATAACGTTATCCGCTCCGGCTTATCATAGGCCATATAAATCATCATCAGTAACGAATGGCACCTTCCAGCCAGTCACGCGTGCACCATAACTTTGTTGTAACGTTATTACGTCAGACGCGAAAACAGTAACTGAACGACGTGACCGCAATGGCAACAATCAATTGGATTTTGTTTTATTGTACACGATATACTAACAATTTTCTTCTAGTGGTATACCTAATTGATTTCATCGGTAATATTGTTTTCCGTCGCTAGGTAGACTTAAATTTACGGTAAATTATTATTTCACACGGCAGATGACTTTTATGAGAGTTACTGACATTGGAAAATAAAGCACTTAATAGTGTTTTCCATCTGTTCTTGAACGCTGCTTCCGTTACTGGGACTAGCCTGCTAACATATTTGACCTAAACTACCAACAGTTTAAATAGTGACCAATTGCTAGCCTATCAGTAAATAAAAACCCGGCTTCGCACGGGTAATTGCGACTATTCATTGAGATGTAAGCCATCCTATCTTTCAAATTGGATCAAATTGCACACTGTGTGCAATTCAAATTTAATATCGGTTCAGTAGATTCCTCATAACAACACATCAAAGATTGTCGTTTTCTGTATTTGTTGGCAAAGTAGAGGATATGGTACATTATATACCTAAAGGAGCTCTAGATGATGACACCCCATATGTAAGGATGATTTTTTCCCAGCTACCTTCTTATATATTCAATACCTCCTGAAAGGTAATTTCATTAAATTTCTCTCTCTATGTCTAATATTCATCTATGGGTCAACCTCCTACAGAAATTATCAAAATTTCAGGCATTACGTGCCTTATTCGTTTATGTACTATAAAACCGTAACGGACGGACACACGGACGAAAGGATAGATACAGACAAATAGACACACAGAGCGGAATCTCATTAGTTTTTACCTTTAGTTACCGAAACCTTAAAAAGAGAGCTGAAGAAAAAAAAAATATGTTGGTACTTTAAACTGAACTTATATTAATGGAAAAAATGATACTCGCCCTTCGTAGGTAAATTTAAAAACAAAGTATGGGCTCCTAGATACAAAATATATTGCAGATAAGTATATTATCTCTTCCATGTCGATTTCGGCAACGGTGACCTTCTTCTGGCTTTTAGTTACTGATGTGACCTCACATGGCTTAAATACCCACATTTAGTAGTAAACGTTCTTGAGCTTCAATAATACATTTGAGGATACTATTTACAAAGTTAGAAATTATCTATAGTGACGGCTTATTTTTGATCTGTTCCCTTTTTATATCGAGATCGGGCCTCTATTTGTCTTCAAATGCGTACACATTTTCATATTCATTTTGTCTCCATTCTAAGCGACTGGCATCCTGTGATTCCCGTGTAGAGGACTCAATCCCACGCCGTTTTACATGCCTCTTTAGCATATCTTTATATTTATATCTCAGAAACAGGCCACCGGCCACCACTTTAAAGCTTACCTTCCTGAAGTTCTGAGTAAATGATGCGTTTGGTCACCCTATCATTAGGCTTCCGAGATATGTGCCCACACCATTGCAGCTGTCGCCGCATTAGCTAGGCATCTAGCCCGCATACATTAGCACGCCTGAGAACGTCTGTATTTCTGGCGTGGTCAAACCATTTATTGTTCAGGATGTCACGAAGACATTTTAGATGGAATCTTTCAAGAGTGCGAATGTGACGGCGGTACAAGCACCACGTCTCTGCCGCGTACAGAATATTGGGTAACAATCACCATGTACGCTTTGGTTTTGGTCTCTAGTTTAATGTCGTGTGTAAATTAACTGTAATATTTATTTATTTATTTATTTATTTATTTATTCATTCATTACAACTATTTTTACAGGATTAACCCCAATACAATAGCGTAGTCAAAATATTTCAATTACAAAAATAACTTTATACAGTAATTATTACATTTTCTTATTAAATTAGTATAGGTATATTATATAAAATCATGAAATTCAATTATCTTATTAAAATTAATAATAATATGTCATTCTTATTACATAACAAAAAAAAATCATTGTCAATTACACTATTAGATACAATTGTGTCATCTTACATCTAATTCTGATTATTGTAATAATAAATTATGGATATGTCATATTAAATTATAAGTGTAGTCATCTGTCTTCGCATAACACAGATCGAACAATACTACAGTTTTGAATTCTGTTATGGAACATGCAAACAGATCTAATTGGTATGCAACTCGATTTAGCGCCTGCAGCGTTCGATTTAATGGGGTCTTTGCGAGTAAGTTAGTCCTGGCGCGAGGGACCCAGAACAGCCGAGGCCGACGACGGCGCGCCAGGTACCCGTCCGGCACGCACAGCCTCATCATTCCCAATATTTCCGGGTTTGTTAAAACGCCTCGGAATACCCTAATTACATAATATGCGAGTGCCCAATCCCTTCGCACCTCTAATTTATTGTATCCGACCATGCCTAGAACGAATAGCGTTGGATACATTAGAGGATAGAACGGGTAAACTCCGTATAACCTTAAATATAAGAACCTCATATACTTATTTTGTATCCGCTCTAACATTAAAGTGTACTTAGTCTCATGTGGAGCCCACACTGCGGAGTTATATTCAAGTTGGCTTCGTATAAGAGCATTATACAGAGCCGATATGGCTCTTATATTTTTGAAGCCTGCTGCTTGACGCAGTACAAAACCTAACGTTTTATAAGCTTTTTTACACACACATACTATGTGGTTTCTAAATGTCAGGTCGCTATTTATATGTACTCCGAGATCTTTCACCGAGTCTACCCGCTTTAAAACCTCGCCCTTCACGTTATATTCGACTTGGAGGGGATCTTGTGACCTGCCGAATGAGATTACCACGCACTTTGACACATTGAACGCAAGCTTATTATTTTGACTCCACTCGGTGACTCTGTCGATGTCCTCTTGTAGTCGCTGGCAGTCACCTCTGTTTTTGACAGCTAAGAGCAGCTTGAGGTCATCCGCGAAAAGCAAACATCTAGCTTCCCGAATTACATTTGGCAGGTCATTGATCATAATAATAAACTGAAGCGGCCCAAGATTCGATCCCTGGCTGACACCCGTTCTCGTTAAATATGGTTCAGACGTGAACCCAGCATATTCCACGTACTGCCTTCTTGCCCTCATGTAACTGGCAAAAAACGTTAACAGCTTATTGGTGCATCCGATAGCCGCCAATTTTGACAGTAATATATCGTTGTCGACTAAATCGAACGCTTTTTTAAAGTCAAAAAAGGCGGCATCGACTTGACCACCTGCGTCAACGTGAGGGACGACGTAATGCATCGCATTGAGCAAGTTACTGGTGGTGCTGCGTGTGGACCTGAACCCGTGCTGGGCGTCCGAGAGCTGCGGCGCTACCTGGCGCTGGATACTGCTCTGCACAGCACTCTCGAACACCTTCGCAGGCGTAGACAGGATCGCCACGGGCCTAAAGCCGCTCAATTCTGAACCAGCGTCACCCTTTGGAATCGGAATCACCCGTGTTATTTTCCAACAATCCGGAAAATATGACGCGTCCAAACACAAGTTGTAGATGTGATGCAGTGGTTTTTCTAGAACCGTGCGACAATCTTTTATAACAAAAGAAGGTATACCGTCTGGCCCCGCCGAGCGCTTCGGCTTAAGGCGAGCGAGCGCCGCCCGCACCTCGGCTCGCGTGAGGCACGGAAGATGGATTCGCAAGGCGCCCTCTCCTCCAGTAGCGGCCGCCGCCTCCACGTCCAGCACTGCTGGGCTGGTGCCATACACAGAATGGAAAAAGTTAGCGAACTCACTTGCACATTCTTGGTCTAGTAAAATTTTTCCCTCTTTGGTAATTTTTTTGTTACTAATTGTACCCTTTTTCGACCTTACATAACTCCAAAACCCCTTGGGATCTTTCGCAAAATTATTTTCGACCATTTCTAAATATTGTTTATGCGCACGCTCAATCATACTTTTTACCCGTGACCTACTTTCAGAAAAAAGTTTGTAATTTTCTGCCGTTTCACTAGATTTATAGTTCTTGTGTAGTTTCGCTTTTAGACGTATGGCTCGGATAATTTCTGGGGTATACCACACTGGATAAGTATATCTTTCGGACTTGTTCCTATCTGTTCGCTTTTTGGGTACACAATGACATACACTGCTAATCAATTTACTGTTAAAGTAATTAACTGCCTTTTCGGGCTCCCGCATATCATATAATAGAGTCCAATCTAGATTTGCGATTGACTCGTATAAATATATAAAATCCGCCTTAGCGAAATTATACTGAACTGAAGTATCGGGCATCGACTGAGAGTGTATTGTGGGCTCGGGCTCGGGCTCGGCTCGGATGTTGCCGGCTCGAGGGACGAGCGTCGCCGCGCGCCCAGCCCGCAGCCGCACGCTTACCATCAGCGGTGGGTGATGCGCGTCAACCGGCACCAGCATCTCGTCCGCCGGGCACACCTCCACTCCCCCCGCCAGTCCACATGAGCATAACACTAAATCGAGCTGCCTAGAATTACAATTTTGAACATTATTCAATTGAACCAACTCACAAAATGACAAAACATATTCATAGTAATGTTTGATATTATCATTACTTGAATATAAATTAAAATCTCCTACTATTATGATCGAGTTGTATTTAGTGCACCAATTTTCTATTAATCTAAATAGGATCATATACTCGCTTTCGTTACTACTCGGCGGTATATAAACGACACAACAAAGAAACAAAAATCTATTATTTAAATACAGCGCCGCGGCGACTAATTCGAAAGCACACCTATCTATGTTTACGTCGCTCGGTAGCTTCACTCTCCGCACTTCGAATCGATTTGAGGCCACGAAAAACGCTCCGCCTTGTTTTCTCCCATCGGTACGGTCGCATCTTATTAATTGATATCCGGGTGGCACGATTTCTGCATCGTGTATAGAGTCATTGCAACCCGTCTCCGTAATTGCAAATAAGTCAGCGCCCGAAGAATCCATATTATTTTGAAATACATTTAACTTAGTGCGGAGACCTCTCACATTTTGGTAGTATAAAGTAATGTTTCTACACTTTGTCGATGGGTTTATTTGAAGCTCTCCGAAACCAAATCCATTCTCCAAAAGCCGCGTTTACCGGCCAGGCTTCGGGTTGACATAGTTTATCATATGTATTCTCTGAAACCGTAATAATAAAAGACGAGTAATCCCGTTCTGTCCTAAGCTTAATTTTTTCTATTTTGATAACGGCATCGGATCCACATATAGATTTAACGTGAGCTGTCAAATTTTCTACCGTGGTGTCTAAAGTCAGTCTCCAAACATGAAGATATTTTTTCTTCTCCAAAGCTTTTATTTCTGTACAATTTTGATTTTGACCTCGCTGCACATACGTTTTAGAGTACGTTTTAGTTGGCTGTTTTGTTGTATTCGTAACAGAGTCATCTATATTTTTATTTTTACTACCAGGTGCTATAGACTGGGAAATTTCGGACGAGGAATTCGTATATTTCTTTGGAATTCTGGACGGCTCAGTCAGGTTTTCAATGTTTCTGGGGTGTTTTTTGATTTTTCTTCTTACCGAGATCCATTCATTTTTAGCGCCATCGAATGATTTGTTTACTTCGCCAGGCTTCGAACCTTCTACCTCCGCCATGATCGTATGTTGTTCAGAATCGTCCATAATAATCGCTGGTTTCGTGGCCCCTTGTTTATTTACTTCGGGGGTAGACGCGCTTGTTGATAATACTAAAATTCCCTCATCTTTGTTAGTGTCATTTGTTTTATTTAATATCTGTTTTTGTACCTATTTTATTTAATATGTATTTGCATAACTGGATGATTTAATGGTGATGGCGACTCTTGTCGATGGTAGAGCATTCTAGGCGAATGAATGATTTTGTAAGCAGTATGCATAACTACAAAGAGTGTAAATTAGTTTTTTATAAAATCGGACCGACTTCCAACACTGAAACGTATTAAAAAACTTGTGGAAGTCGGACTATGATAATGTGAAGTCAGCATGGTACCGACTTTAACAAGTTATTTCATACTTCAGCGTTGGAAGTAAGTTCTGTTTTTTATTTACTCGGTTTTATGATGAATAGCAGATACTTCAACTAGGACGTTAGTTATTAATTGCACCCTCGAACAATAAGCTTCAAGCTCGTGCTTTTAAATATGTTAGGTACATTTACCATATTTAAATTAATTATGGTATTGTTCGTTAATTTAAAAGGTTTTTCACGTCCTTAATCGTAGTAAAATTTGGTGCAATTCAGCCTAAGTGTAGTCTTCTTCTACGAGTAAGTCGATACACTCTTGGCAGAGAGGTCGTGGTCGTCATGTAGTAGTGGTGGAGTTGGCAGACAGTACATGCCTCAGGATGCCCCACTATGTCTTTGCTAGAGGTCATCCTAGCGCACTCATTTAAGGGGTTACCAACAATTTTCTTTATCTGGTCGGTCCATCGAGTGGGCGATCTTTCGCTTCTAGTACCTTCCACTTTGCCCTGTAGTGTAATAAGTACCAGGCTATAATTTAATTTTAATGATTTAAGTTTCAAGGAACTTGATTCATAAGAATATATTCTTTCTTGTAATCAATAATCATGTATGTTTCATTGCTATATAAATATGTTTTCACCTCACAATCTCGGAAAGTGTGTGTATCATACGAAATCTACGTGGAAAAATGATCTTTATCGCTAATGTGAAAAAGGTTGTGACATTTAACATTGATAACTTTTAAAAAAACTTTCTTCAATATTAACGATAATAGCTTATAATAATAAGAAATAAACAAAAATTTACTATTTTATGTAAGCTGTATTTCTAACTGGAATTTTCCAAGCTGTAGTGAGGTGACAAATTGTGTTTTTCGTAGCAAAGTTATTTTGCGTCTCGTACCTTTGGAACTGTTGTTACGCTTACGGATTCTATATTTGAAAACTCAAAGTTGTTCAATCCTAATATCCTTGGCTTCCTCAGGTTTTATACAAGTACCTTCTTGCACCAAATTAAAACTGCAAGTTTGCATGATAAATAACTGTTCCATATATCAACCAAACCTCTGAACGCGTGGTGAAAATCTCAAGATAATTTCTTTTTTACCGACGGTATTCCTTTATTTACAAAACGCTACAATCTGTATACAATACTACAGCTACTACAACAAAAGCATTTTAAGTAATTTGTCGCAAGGTTTGCTTCCACCGTTCTGTGAAAACGGACTAATGAGTTGTACACTTGTATAATAGTTATATACATATACGGAGAAAACTATTAATTGCCCTCTTATTTAGTATTTGTAATGTATTAAATAACTACTATTCCACAGTAACACACGTACGTGATTTTACGAACGGTCTAGATTCCTAAAAATGACAAACTCCATTTATAATGTAGTGCATTTATTTGCCCGACAGATGAATAAAAGTTTAAGCGAACGCGTCGTCGTCTCGTAGTTTCGTGACACGCCACCAAGTCATACAGCGCTAGGATTAATCGTTCCCGCCCTTACCTCAGCGTTCCTTTATGTAATCCGTGTAATAAGGCCGGAGATACAAAGAGGTTCACAAAAGCTCTTGGCATGCAGAGCGGAGCATGACTCGGGCGTTATTTTACCATCAGTCAAGATGACAGTTGTATTTTTCGCGGCCAACGGCCGACGCTCAGGCGCCTCCGCATCGTTTATCATCTTCTCCACCATCGTGTCCAAGCCCTTAGTTATTTATGAATGCTGAGATAGCAAGATGAGCGATACTCCAATCGCTTTGAGAGCTTGTTGCTAAATTATAGACAAGTTAATTTAATCAAGTTGCGATCTCTTGGGACTACATTTTGTCCATGTTTGTTGAGATCGGTATCGATTCACGGATTCGAAGGATTGTGAAATGTTGTTGTTGTCAAGATTTATTGCGGTGTCGGTCGCGCCGGCTTGTATATTGTAGGTTGGCAGTTGGCAGGCACGGTGCTGATGCAGCCGGAAGACGAGCGGCGCGGCGCCGTGTCAGCGGTACGTGCGCTCGTACCTTGCCGCTCTCGACTCGCTCCACGTTTATTATCGAGTGATTGCCTTCCCGCGTGATCCGAATTGCCAAGTATCTTTTTGAACGGATACGAAATTCTCCCCGAGATTAGTCTCCTCTATTTTTATTTTACGATACATTTCGTGATTGCGAGCCAACAGATCCCATCTCGGATTCGAATATTTACCAGGCAGGTATCGTACTGAAATTACACTCTTTTGAATCTCATTTCCTGCTAATGTTAAATGCATTTCGTAATGCGTTTATGCAATGCTATTTACGGGTAGGTATGTACTTACTACTTTTTAGAGACCTTTTAGAGACTTAAGAAGGTTTTCAGATATTAATCTGAAAATATTATAAAGGTTCACACATCGTAGTATATTGCTACATTGCTGCTTAGTAACATTAGGCAGCGACGCAATTCGCGACAGAGACTAAAACCAACTTAGCAGTTTCGTGTTTATGGGCACAATGTTTGGTGCACACTGTTGCTATAAATATGAAACTGCTAAGTTTGTTTTAGTAACTTGTGTCGCAAACCGAAATCTAATGTAGCTTCAGCCGTCAGGTGTCAGTCTATTTTTCTGACAACGCAAAATTATGAAAAACGTTTGTAGGCACATGGTATTCATGCAAGATTATTATTATATAGGGATGTGAAACGTTCGCGTTGTGTACGTCGCATACAGAGCTCTCGTCGACACTTTGACAGTTAGTAGGGGCAAGTCTGAAATATCGGCGTGCGCGGCTTAATCGCTCAGCGTGCGATATTGGCGTTACATCATGTTGTCAGCGGAGAGAAAAATTGCCGCGTTCCATCCCCCGCCCGCGCCCGCGTCCGCCCTCGCCTGCACGGCACGCCCGCCGATGTCGACAGCGCGTTTATATTACTTGGCGATTTATTGTAGTTTTACGAACGCATATTTATTCGCTTTATAGAAATACGATAATTTATCTTCATACTTCGATCAAAAATCTAATGTTTAACGAGATATTAATACGTTACATTTATTATTTGCATATTTTATATAGAACCTGCGCCCTGTAATCTGAATAGATGATCTTAGTTTGAGGTGGTCACTATTGGTAACACAATTTTATTTTAACTTTTTTAACCTAAATAGAAGCTTTCTGAAATCGTGACTATAATATCATTAGATGATGATTACTTATATATGATGATGCATAGATTAAATCAAATTTTGTTAGCAGGAAAAGGAGACCATAGAATAGAGACCGTATTGTCAACTGAATGTGAGCCTTTAAATTATTTTCAGGAACAGCTGTATTTTTCTTTAAACTACCAGCTACTACGGCTGCGCCCGCTTATAATCGGATATATAACGATTAAAGAACTATTCAGTAAATTGGGATAAAAATCCGGGATCTAAGGAAACAGTGTACTATAGTTTATTTATGTCCGTACAGTCGTTGAAGGTAAGCGGCAACACCATTGACTTTCAAATTTATTATATTTTACTGTGATACGGGTTTGAAAGTTACAGCTCGGGACATGTAAAAAAACCGGACATGGGCGAGCCGTATATTTTTCATATAGTTTGGGATCCTAATCATGATGTTGCGTCCTTATCATAACGGGTGAGCATATATGTGAAAAAATAAAAATAGTCAATGAAACTAAAAAAATACTACTACTAGAAATATTATTGACGATAACACCGGTATCTTCAGTCTACTCGTGATCACGGTCAATGAACCTTGATCGAAATGTCGAGTTTACTCAAAATATGATTTTGATGTAAATTTGTGTATCTAATAGACGGGTTAGTGATTTATAAACATAACTTTAATTCACGAAAATGTAAAAACATTTTTATTAAAGAAAGAAAGAAAATTGTTTTGATCCTGACACAAAATTACAAGGTCACATTTAGGTAGGTAGGTATAACATAATTAAAATATTGTAATATTGTGAGATGTCAGGGATGAGTTCCAACTCAGAATAAGTGCTTATATAAGCATAAGTGCTGAAACACTAGGGTTACCACTAGCACTGATTTTCAATTGTAACTCTTTTTTGACATCATGAACGCCCAAATGACACTTATTAAACACAAATCAAATTATATATCTTGACCGCTTTACATATAGCGTTACGATACCAATTTTATTATCTGTGGCACTGTAATTTCAATTTTTCATTCTGATCTGTGGTGTCACCGCCATGTCAACTCGTCTATTCTAGTAAATAGTAAGACAAAATCTACTCACTTCACTCAGTGGAACAAAATTGAATATCACTCGTAATATAGTCTTAGATATATAAAATAAAGTCTTAAAGATAAAATTAAAAGAGCTAACATTATGCGCATTATTGTCAGCGCCCGACCGGCGACCCCCTGTTTCCAATTACACAGTTCGTTACCTTTTGAAAGAAGAAAATGAGATGAAAGTACTAACTCTATGGGTGGCCGCAGGGCTGACGCCACTAATTCACCCAAACTCAAAAGTTATTTAACTTTGATGATTTATTGACAATTAAGTTTATTCTATAAGGGTTCCTAATGGAAAACCAAGCATACATAAACATCTGCATTTTAGGTTTTTTAAGCGAGTGAGCTTTGCCGGCTTTGACGTCTATTGATTTATACTTGCCAAATCACGATTAATGAAGTCTTGGAATGTCGGAGTCTATTCAATAACAGGTGCGCGTCTGGATTTACGAGCTCCACAAATTCATTGTTATTCTCAACCGGTGAATTTAGCTCTTCAATACTCTCCCACCCACCTCTTATAATTTAATTAAAAGCACTTCTCATGATGAGCACTCGCTCAAATCGGACAGTTTTTATTAAAATGTAAGTCTTTATATTGGTTGATAACGAAAACATTCGCTTTAATTTTTTGAGGTCGCTATTTATGAAAAAGGTGAAACGAATTTGTGTAATTTGTACAGAAGGGAGACTTTACAATGTTTTAGCGGGAGTTTTATTTTGTTTAATGAAAATATTAGACGAAAATGGCTGATCTGCGGCGTTAACACTGTCAGTACTTACCGTGCTTCAAATTAGGGTTTCCTATAAAGAGGGACCCGATTACTAAGTTTACGCTGCCGTCCGTCCGTCCTACTTTATAGATCTGTAAACAATTTTTTGACAGGGAGAACCAATTTTGATCATTCTTTTTTATTTGAAAGCTGATGTTTGCCGTGTGGTCCCATTTAAATTTCATCAATATCGGTCTAGCCGTTTTTGAGTTACACTCCAATAACTGAAAAGTATTTTCCTATCTTGATGATATAGTCATTGACAGTGAATGACAATCGATCCCATAAGTAGCAAGGCTCACTAAAAGAGTGAAATTTTTTCTTCTACCTCAAAATGGCCCCGACTTCAACACTCAAAAATAACTTGTCGAAGCTGGTACTATGAGCACAATTTTGTGATAATAAGTACTTTTGAACCATCATGGTACCGACTTCAACAAGTTTTTTCACACATTTGAGTGTTGAAGTCGGTGCCATTTAAGGGTAAAAAAATAAATGTAAACAGTAAAGCCTGTCGTAATATTCATTTTAAAACTGTGTTATTTTAGCCAATTCCTCAGCAAATAATAAAATAAAGAGTGAGTACAAATTATGAGTGGTACATACAAAAAATCCCCGTGGGGCGCCGGGTTAGAATTGCACCTCCGCATATCATCCCGTTGCTGTCGTAAGACGCGACTAAAGGTAAAAATACTGGAAGGTGGGCAGCAGCACCTTTTAAAGAACTGCCATCTTATCGATACCCAAGACGCCCGCCAAGCGTGGGGATTATGGCAAATATCCCCTTAGTAGGGGAGGCTGCGTTCAGCATTAGACGATCCGGCCGATACAGTACAGTGCAGTACATACAAAATACCCGTGGGGGGCCGAGTTAGAATTGCACCTTCCTTTCTCTTCCACGGGGTGTCGTAAGAAGCGACTAAGGGACATACTGGAAGGTGGGCAGCAGCACCTTCTAAAGAACTGCCGTCTTCCACTGCGATCCCCAAGACGCTTGTCAAGCGTGGGGATTATGGCAAATATGCCCTAAGTAGGGGAGGCTGTGTTCAGCAGTGGACGATCCGGCTAATACAGTAGGTACATGGTAGAAAGGGGTTATTGAAAATATGTAAGATTTAAAATTGTAACATCACACTCTTAATATTAATAAATAATAAAACCGGCCATGTTCAATTCAGACTACGAATGCGAAGTGAATTAAAATTTAACAATATTTTATACATACATACTACACATTTATTTTAAATTCAATTCAATTTCAAATGGTGTTGCAAATGTCCATAGGCGACGGTAACCGCTTCTATACTATCAGGTGGGACGTCTGCTTGTTTGCCAACCCATAAATAAAAATAAACTATATATTAAAGTCAATTTCGTACCGAATCCTCGGGGTGCGTATCAGGGTTGGCAAGTTATTTTATGTTTAACGTCTGTCGATAAGAAATCGTGTGTGGTCGAAGATGAACCGATAAGTGCTTGGCGACAAATATCCTAATAGAAACCTCAAGTAAGGTAGCCAGACTGACGAGCATGTGGTAATAAGTATTTAACGGGACTATATCGCGATAAAACATGTATGTGATTTATTTACATTACGTTTCGACCAAGTTGCATTGGTCGTGGTCACAAACGGATTGAAGAGGCGGGTGTCAACGTCTTGAAGGACTAGACTAGAAGAGTTTCTCCTACCACCCGCATTTGATCGTAAATATATCGTCTTGACGCACAACATAGACAACATACACAGGTTTTCATGTAGGTAAAACCCGCTGGATGCATTTTCTTTGCACTGGATACGAATAACAGCTGACTAAAAACCATCCTCTAGATTGAAATTGTGATATTTCCTTATTTCATCAGCTTTTCGTACTAGTCTAGAATAGTAGTGACATTCCGTTGAGAGCATTTTCGGGTCGTAGAACTCAATCTAGTGGTCGGGTCCTGACTCTTGAGTCTTCTCGTGACAACGACCAATGGAACTTGGTTGAGGCATCGAGATAAATAAATAATATACATGTTTTATCGCGATTAAATCCCGTTAAATACTTATTTATTATACTATGTGTTGAAGTAGCGAAAGTCTTAAAGTTAATATAGACGACCATGTATAATTAATAATAATACCACCACACTGTGGAGCTCAAATAATATTTCTGCTATGTTAACAAGTCTCTTTTATGGGAAAAGTTAAATATTTGTGTATCAAGTAGTTTCGTCATATTAACGGAATATCTAAAATACATTTCTCTTTTTAAAAGCACAATATATATCTCTGAAGATAAACTCTCTAACCAAGACTAAATATTGCATAAAAAACCAAAACCTAAGTTTTTTTCAGCCCTCCCGTCGAAGAAAAGAAGGTTATTTATCTCCCAACCCTCGCAAAAAATCCAAGAAAACGTGAAATTATGAAAGTTTGAAAACAGCTCAATCTAACATTTATAACACAATTTTTGTTCGTTTTTTGTCGCAGTAAATAAAGTATTTCCGAGCCAAGAGATGAAAAATATCATTAATTAGACCGTCTAAAATACTGGCAACATTATGTAAGTAGTAATTTAGATAACATTTAGGAATATTGTGAATGCTACAATTAGTCTGGTTGTATCAAACTTACGATATATCGATACTATCAATGACCAAATCCCTAAGAGACTTGGTTGGAGGTTGGAGCCGCCTATAGTGGAGTGTGGGTAATTGTACCAGTAGATTGTCGTGGTCGAGCGTTCGGTATGGTCCACGTAGCACAAGATTGCGGAGGCGGTGTTTGCTCTTTGGCCGAAGCCACAGCGGGCGCACGGTTCAGCGAGCCGAGCGGGCCGCGTCCTCCCGGGTCGCATCTCGCCCAAATTGAAATATCCCGCTTTGCCGGGCGCCGGGCGTGCCTTCCACTACCTCTTCGCCACGGTCGTTGAGCCAACGCAGCCTGCGGCCAACCACTCAACTCTAATACCTATAAATGAACCCACACGACATATCTCGAGACAGTTGATAGCTTTTTAAGATGGAACATATTGAATGTTTCTGAGCTTGCCCAGCATTAGTACATGAATAAATAAGTAGTGTTTGTTACAGATCATTGGGATATACTCCAAAACAATACTAAATACATTCTCAAACAGTTTCGGTCACCCGCTAAGAACAAACCGGTATAAAAACTGACAGAGATAGAGAACAGATAAATATATATTGTTTCTTTATAATAGTACAAATTTGATTCTAACAAGAACGTTTAGGTTAAAGTGTAACATTCATATTATATTTTGTAATGTGAGTGGAATAGGAAGATAATTTACGAAACCGCACAGAAAAAAAGGAATACTAGAGCCAACGCAGAGTGTTTTTATTAAAGAATATTTGTGATTCATATATATATTGAAAACAATATATTCTTGAAAACAGAACACAATATTCTCAGGAATATATTCTTGAATCAAAGTATATATTGCATTCTTCTTTGGAGAAATCGTTAAAGTGTTTAAATACGAATATGGTTAGTTTTGAACCCAAGAATCTTACCATAAATATTCGTAAGTGAAGCACCTTAATTATATTCGACAAGAATATTTAAAAATATTTCAAGAAAGAAAATAGAAATTTTATTTAGAGAATAAAATCTTAACACAAGAATTCCTGTTTTATTGTTTGAAGAATATTTTCGTTATCTTGAAATAATAATTTGAAAACTTTATGTGAAGAAATATTTTTTTGGGTCAAAACAATATTTCTAAGAATATTTGAGTGTAATATCAAGACTCGATTATTTTTCAGTTCAGAATTCATTCTTGTTTTAATACAGCATTGTCTTGAATTTATTAAGACAATGTATATTCTTGGCTAAAGAAGTCTTTTTTTTCTGTGCGACGTTTCGTATTCCTCCCTCTGTTTTTTTCTCCAAAACTGAGCTTCATCTCTTAGATTAAACACTTTTTAAGAGTTCACGGAGCGCTTTCGATACAAACGTAGTTTCGTCATATTTTAAATACTAAGTGTTCAAACTCGGTGAAATGCTGTACGCATATTGCTGAGCCTAATATCTATGCTTCTGGTTTGCCAGGTTTTCGATTTATTATTTATTTTATCCTTTCCTAAAAGTGAAAATAACAATTCCCATACAAAACAAATTTTCAAATTATTTTGAAAATGTATTTTACGGATATCTGGCAAACCAGTAAGCATATATATTAGGCTCAATGATATACGTGTAAGTTTTACCGAGTTTTAACACTGACTATGACGTAACTACGTTTGTACGGAGAGCGCTCCGTGAACTCTACTCTTAAGTTTTTTCTGGTGGTACTCTAAACATGGTTGTAAAACGGGGCATTATTGTGATTTATAGGGTCATGCTTACTTCAGTAATAATTAGTTGCCGAAAAAATGGAAATGACAGGGGCGTGTAGTTAAATATCAGGCCTAGATTTTATTCAAACAGAAATAATTGAATCAGCTCAGTTTCGGAGGAGAAAACGGAAATATGGAAAATCAATTTCGTGAATTTTCTTCTCATGACAATTTTCAATCATTCCCTCTTAACACTGATTACAATTTCACTATTCAACTAGACGTTAGGCGCTTCAGACTGTAGCCGACTGTAATATCTTATGAAGTCAATTACTAACTTTACCACAGTCGCCAAAGTAGCTATCTGGAAAAATACTAAATGGATGGAAGTGGTAAGAAGATGGTAAGTGATGATGTGTTCGAAAATGTTAATAGGCTTAACCTAGAACAGGAACTGTCTATCAAAGACAGCTGCTGGAATACACCGTTAAGTGATTTTGTGAAGGATTTGTTACTTGGGGTGGTAACCAGCTAGGCGGTCATTCGCAAAATGCCCTAACCCAATAATCTGAAAATAGTTAAATAATAATTATAAATCTAATAACCTCGTTTAAATCAGTATCTGCACTGGACATATGTGACGTCAAGTACTGGCGCATGTCATTGTCGCTAACATGTTGTAAATAAATTATCGATCATTGACTAGATATTGAAATATGTAACGGGATTGAACGATGCAAGCGAGAAGTTATCGTAATTGTATCAAGTAGAAGTCTTGTGGTCTTTACCTACCCTTCCAGAAAACAGGTGAGATGTTATGTTGTAATAAATAATAATCAAAAAAAAGTTAGTCGCTGTTTCGCACGTACATTGGTAAGAATCATTAGATTTCAGTATTATACGAATGGGTCACATTCGTGGCCATATTTCGCTAAAAATTATATATTGGAACGATTCAATTTCCGCGCGCAGACAGCAACTGGATTTACGTGCGCAGATTTACAAGCCAACGAAATTATTTGCAAATGGCACCTCCAACGATTCATCTATATTTTATGATACGATCCGAGCGCACTTTAAGGTTTCCTTCATCGAGCTGAAATTACCTCTTCACATTTATGGAATATACGTATATTATTTTGAAAAATATAAGATTCATCAAATCATCAGCTTCATATTTCGGACAGCAAAGCAACTGGGGCACATCTTTGCTTGTGTGTTTGTAAGTATGCTATATGATACTAATTGTTATTTTATACCTATAGCAAAGATGTGGTTTATAGTAATTTTTACTTCCAAGTTGGTTAAAAAATACGTAATTTAAGTTCTTCCGACGACAAACTGTCATTCTAAAGTAATTATATGTTTTAGAGGAAATGCATTTATTTGTACCTTTATAAGCACTGTTTTTGTCAATATGCGTCAAATATTATAACATCTCATTGGAGAAAGTATAAAACCCATGTGGCTTCTTAGCAATAAATACCTTTATCACGAGCAGGATTCTCGCGAAACCAATCTCCGTGAAAAAGGCAACGTTTGAGAAAAAAGAAAGTGTGCCAAAAATAAACAACAATAAGAGAAATGTATTTGAAGCGTGCACACATTGTTTAAATCGATAACCTTTGTAGAGGTGGTTGCCTTACGGAGCCCTTTTGCAGGTAATCCTGCCCACTTGGAGTTATTGCCGGCGAGGGAAGGAAAGATTACCTCGGCGGGAGATAAGGAGGTCGCCGGGGCTTCGAGTGCGATTGTCCCCGAGTCAGGCGTCGAATTGTGTCAAGTGAAGCGGCAAATTGAACGGCCGAGCCTTCTGCGCGTCCCGCTCACTAATCGTCACATAAACTGCCGCCGCCGCCCGGACGTTTAATTACGCAAAACGCTTTCTTCGACACATATACTCCACCGACCGTGCTTAATGGCCACCTTCATACTGATTGTATTACGCGTTCAAATATCATAATACCGTCATATGTCTAATTCGACCGTTCGAAAACTAGTAAAGTTCGAAAAGTAGGTACATTGAACAATTCATTTAGTTATAATGTAAACGTAATTGATAATAGAACTTAAAACTCATTAATACATTCTACAAAAAACAGACGTAACATTTTTAAAAATACGCTTTTTAGTAAGTAAGTAATAATAACTTTATTCATCATATAAACTTACTAACATACATTGAATCTTACTTCTTTACTTAAAATAAAAAGTTGTTACCAATAAAAAAAAAACTTTTACTACTGAATGTTATTAATGTAGGTTATACGTACGTTTCGCAATAAGTACTCGAAATAATAAGTCTATACTTCTATGGATACAATCTACTCGTAGGTACTCGTACATGTTTTGTTGAATAATTTATATCGCAAGTGTCTTACGTTTCATCGTACAGAGTAAGCAGGTACAATACAAGTTAAATTTACTTACACTTGTACTAAACGGTTGCCAGTTATGCCTGAATAACATAGTACATTTTTAGTTAATCGCGAAGTGATTAAGTCCCGTTTTCAAGTCGCTAAAGTCTTAAAGTTAATAAAGTAAACATTAGTGAAATTGTAATTATTTGTAATACAGTTTACGTACCTAATACGTACATACTAATAATGAATAGAATCAGGCGTTACTTTGCGGAAATCCATATTTAATAATAACAAATATTTTTAAAATATTTTAAGATAACATCAAATTAATATTTTGAATAAAACACCTTAAAAAAATATATCTAGTGACAATTCCGCCTAATTTTCTTGGTAAGCCGACGTGACGTCACAAACGCCACGCAGCCAAACCGGAAGATTTTTCGACGCGTTCGCTTCTACACGAAGCATCCTCAGGAGGTCTTGACTCTACGATCGCACGATCGAGAATCGATCGTCGTCTCATTCTCGATCGTGCGCTCGTAGTCTTAACAGGAAAATTAGGCGGAATTGTCACTAGATATGTTTTTATATTTTTTAAGTGTCTTATTAAAATATTAATTTGATGTTTTCTTAAAATATATTAAAAATATTTGTTATTATTACGTACATACTACTTTGTAGTAGTTATTTACGAGTTACGTATGGTGAACACACTCATGTAGATTTTTAAAAGTTGATGACAATCACTTATAAAGTTGATGACAGCAGCGCCTTCTGAGGAATTGATATTTCAAACTGTGATCCCCAAGATGCCTGACAAGCGTGGGGATTTTGGCAAATGCCCCTAATGGGGAATGCTGTGTTCAGCCGTGGACAATTCGGCTGATACAGTACAGTAGCTATCAAGTAGAAAAAACTGATAACAAATATTTAACGGCCCCGGCAGCTGTCCTTGAAACAAAACTTCATCTTGTTTCACATCCGCATTTACCAACAGGCGAGTTAGTGGTCTAAAGTTTCCTAGTAGCAATAAAAATCTAGCCAAGTGCGAGTCAGGTTTCGCCATTTTAGGGTTCGCAATGTGAGAGCAAACGCATATTTTTTTTAAGATAAAATAATAAACATTTTTTTTTATTCTACTCAATCAGTTCTCAACTATGACACCCTGTGGGGTGCAAAAGTTTAGATTTTCGGCTACCTTCTCATGTATCGGAGCATACCTGAAAAAATTGTTGAATCTAGTTCATTATTCATCTTTGTGTCGACGTTCTAGACGAAAAATATAAAAAAATACAGCTTTGCTACTTATTACTTGTGCCTTTACTGGGGCATTTCGTGCGAATAATGATTCCTCAAGAGATTCTCGTAGGTACATGACGTAATAAAGGGCAATTTTTGTGTGAATATGTACTAACAATATTCTTTTTACATATAAGTTTTACTACCCCAAATGGATCGTTGTTGTCCGTTAGTAAAAACTTTGACACATGACATACGGACGAACCGTCGGACTGACAGACAGATAGCGGAGTCTTATTATTAGAACTCCGTTTTATCTTTGGATAAAGGATATTTTAAAAAGGATAGTGTGAAAATCTTTTTTCTTGTATCATGTATGTATATAATTGTACCTTATAAATCATCTGGTGCCCCATGTGTGAGTCAGATTTCCTTTCAAGTGTAGCAGATTGATGACTTCGTTAATTATAGGATAATCGCCTCTTGTGTACCCTGTCTACATAGGCTTTGATAGTTCCTTTGTTGTGAAGTGAAGTACAGAGTAGCTCCTGGAATGACAAGCATATTAGATTCAAAGCCTGTTTATCAGATTGCTAAGATTGAGACGATATACTTTAAATCTGGCTACGCGTCACATATAGTACGTGTTTTAAAAAATGCTATGACGCGCGCTTTTACTAGGTACATAATAGTGTAACTTATTCGTAGCACAAAATATGTAGCGCGTAGCAAAGTCATGCGTAGCGAGGAGCGTAGCTATCACTATACATCACAGCGTAATCTCTTCTTTAATTCCTTGAGTCGTGAATTACATTATTTATTTTCTTGCAAAATAATAACAAAACCAAAGCTTCGTACTACCAAAATACTTTAAAAAACTCATAGTAGAATCACATCGTGCTACGACGTAGCTTTGTGTCTTTGTTCACGGAAATTATGTATGTTGGCCTTGGTTACTGAAAACGTTATATTGCAAAGGTGATACAATTATTCATAATTATTAGCGTTATTAAACAAACAGCGTCATGATTGTATACCCCGGAAAGAGTAGACACCCATCCTAAACACCCAACTTTCCAAAAACTAAATATTGCATTATATAAATATTGAATTAATTCATATATCCAGCTTTCAATATCAGTTGTCCTTCATGAAAAGGGGCATTCAAATCCTCACAGTCATATTTTCTTACGGTTTGGGGTTACCTTGCACTCGATTCAACATCAGTTATACTTGTCAGCGGCACACGCCGACGTTCAAGCAACCCTGCAATAGCTATAAATCTTTTATTCAAAGTCAAAGTCAAAATAATTTATTCAATTTAGGCGTCTACGACGCTCTTATGAAGGTCAATTACAAATTTTAGTATTGAAATATTCTACATTGTACTGCCACGTTCAGCAAATAAATTGTATAGAGCCACTGCGAGAAGAACGGGCAAGAAACTCGGGGCCATTCTTTTAAACATCTTTTAACAATGTGTTACATACATACTATATAATAGAGTTATTACAATATTTGTTTAAATTATGTAGGTGACAGGTAATAGCTTGGCGGAGGCGGAATTGTCCAGGCATTTTTGTCGTTTATGTAATCAGAAACTGTGTAGTAGGATTTTTTAATCAATATGTTTTTCACATGCAACTTGAATTTCCCTTCTGTGAGCGTTGTAATATGTTTGGGAACTTTATTATAAAACCGCACACAATTACCTAAGAAGGACCTTTTATTTGTCTTTGCTAATCTAAAACCTGGCACCACTATTTTATCTTTATTCCTAGTATTGTAATCGTGATTGTCACTGTTTAATTTAAATTTACTCAAATTTTTACGAACATACATAATATTTTCAAAAATATACAGACTTGGTAAAGTTAAAATATCAATTTCTTTAAAAAGATCCCTCACAGATTCCCTAGGACCCATTTTATATATGGCTCGAATTGCACGCTTTTGTATGATAAAGATTGTCTCTATCTCAGCAGCAGTTCCCCACAGCAATACGCCATACGACATAATACTGTGGAAGTACGCGAAATAAACTAGCCGAGCAGTAGCTACGTCTGTTAACTGTCTTATCCTTAGAACTGCATATGCAGCAGAACTAAGTCTTCCGGAGAGATCATGTATATGTGGATCCCATTGTAAAGTGGAATCCATTTTGATTCCCAGGAAGACTGTCGCTTTGTCAATAGGGAGTTTATCTGGGCCAAGCTTTATGTTTGGTTCAACATAAGGAACATTTGGTAAAGAAAACTTTAAACATTTCGTCTTTTTTGAATTTAGGAGAAGATTATTAGCGGCGAACCATTTACAAATCTTAGATAATACATTATTTACATGCGTCAATTCACTGTCTTTCCTATCTACTTTAAAAATCAGAGAGGTATCATCTGCGAATAAAACAATATCGCAGAAATCTTTGACCATGCAAGGCAGATCATTAATATATGTTAGAAACAGAAAAGGTCCCAAAATTGATCCCTGTGGTACTCCCATTTTTACCAATGACCCGGAAGAAGTATTGCCACTTATTCCAACCCTCTGTAGCCTGTCTGACAGATATGACTCTATAAGATTCAGAGCTTTCCCACGAATACCATAGTGGGAAAGTTTACGAATCAGAGTGCAGTGCTCTACACAGTCGAATGCCTTGGAAAGATCACAAAATACGCCAATAGCATCATGTGAACTCTCCCAGGCTTCCAGTATATGCGATATCAATTGAACACCTGCATCTGTTGTGGATTTGCTCTTGGTGAAACGAAACTGATTCTCATTTAATAAATTATGCTTGTTAAAATGGGATAGTAGTTGTTTGAGCATAATTTTTTCGAATACTTTACTCAGAACAGGTAAGATGGAAATAGGTCTATAATTGCAAGGGTCAGATGTAGACCCCGACTTTAAAATTGGAGTGATTTTACTTTGTTTCATTAAATCGGGGAAGTTTCCACTATCGACACAAAGATTGAATATTGTTTCTAAATATGGTGCAATAATATAAATTATAGACTCTACCACTTTTACTGACATACCCCACAAGTCTTCAGTACTCTTTATGTTTAAACTTTGAAATGTTTTTATAATTTCAAATCTTGTGGTGTGTCTGAAAGAAAAGTCCGGTGATTTGCTTGGAAAATTATTTTTTAACATAGTTTCTGCTACATTGGGACAAGAATCCAATGACTTAGTGGCTTCTAGGGGCAAGGTGGAAAAAAAAATTTCAAATATATTCGCCACTTGTATTGAATCAGAGATTTGATTTTTATCAATAGTTAAGACATATGTTGAATCTCTAGGTTTATTTTTACCAGTTTCACTATTTATAGTCTTCCAAATGGTTTTTATTTTATTTTTAGACTTGCTAATTTTGTTTCTAATAAAAAGAGATTTAGCACACAAGCAAACAGATTTGAACATTTTTGAATACTTCCTAACATAATCATGAAACTGTTTGCAAGATGTTAAATTTTTCCTACGATACAGATCAAACAAATAATCTCTACTTTTTCGAATACCTGTTGTTGCCCAATCACCGAACTTCAACTTTCCATCTATATGTTTTTTTATTTTTGGACATACTTTTTGAAACTCAGTGTTTACTAAAGAAAATAAGCTATTATAAATGTCATTTGGGTCACTATGAGAAAAACTTGTAATGCCAAGCTTAGCTTCTATGTTGGTACTGAGTATTTCCAGCCTACTAGTTGTTAATGGTCTATGTTCAATTTCATACCTCTCTGTTTTTCTGATTCCATCAAATTTTATCGCTAGGCCCTCATGATCAGATCTAACACCCTTCATTATTGACTTTTCTTTAGTCTTATTATATTATATTGATACAATATTTTTACTGACTCCCAAAAAAAGAAGGGGCGATTCTTTCATATATGTTACTTGATATCTCCGTAAGTTTTGCACTGATTTAAATAATAATAACAATAATCTTTATTCGAAACTTCAACATATGAATAAAAGCAGATGAGAACGATGATACTCGCGAAAGATTTAGAATGTAAACTATTTTGCGATCAACGCCCTCCCCCTTAGCAACTATGGTACAGTTAGTTCAATAAGTCGAAAACAATCAGAAAGTCTTAAATATTGATAATCTATTTTAATTATATAAATATGTGTGTGGGTGAGGGTGTGTGTATGTTTATATGCTGAATATTCAGTGTAGTCCTATAAAAACATAATTGAAATGAAACCCCTGAAGTGGTAAAATATGGTTCAAAAAGGACAAAAAGAAAAGGGCCAGCTAATGTAAAACTGTGTAACATTTTTTTAAATAATAATCATATTTAGTCATCCCAAAAAATGGATTCTATCACAAAATGCATCTGTTATAGGCAGAGATTTCCACTTAACCCATTAGAATCAATGCGTAAATCGGGACATATATGAAAGAAATTCTATGGTGTTTCTCTATTATGGTACGCAAGGATCAACGCCATTCTTGTTCCGTTACCTAATCAAAAAAAATAAATGTATGTGTATTATATTGGCGATATTCTGACAGAAACATATTTAAGAATCACGCATGTCAAAATGCAGTGTACACCACTCATTCTGATATGCGCATCGCGTTTTGATATGCTCAATTTTTAAATATGGTTCTCGCCACTATTATATGCATTTTATGATGTGATTATGAAAGTTTCCTTGAGTTTGAAAGTTTTTTTAAGTAAAACATCTTTACTGTAACCGTTATCTTACACGAACAACCAACTATATATCCAACTATACTTTCGCTAACCAATAAATGCGTTTAATCCTCTGTAACATCTCCAACTGCTGACCAGTTCAATTTCTAAAAGAGATAACTTCATTAAGTACAATTATTATGAAGAGAACGTTACATAATTTTGAGTGACGCTAATGATGAGCGCCAGCAGTAGCAGTGTCACGTAGCGTCTTTCCAATTACGTTCCTGCGAGCCGGGAGTCACGCTGCGCTCGATTCGTTAACGGTACGTGCCGCCGACAGCTGGACCCAGCCTTGGTATTATAACCGACTTGTTGGTACTATCTACCCTATATACGTTATTTATTCCACATATTAAATTATTACTGTTTTATATACTCGTATCTATATACTATACTTATATCTGTTAGTCTCAAGGTAATGTACTAAATATTTCACCGAGTTTGAACATGCAGTATTTAAAATGTGACTAAACTACACATCCTTCCTAATACTCATATACTGAATAGATTCAGGCGTTACTTTGAGGAAATCCATATTAAATAATAACAAATATGTATTTTTAAAATATTACACTTGCGACGTACTGCATCTGTTATAAGCAGGAATTACCGCTTAACACTAGTGTTACCTTAACAGCCGTCACACACGAACAAGACCTATTCTTTTTCGAATTACACTTTGAAAGTTGTAAATGAATAATTATATAGTGCATATATTTAAAAATATTATTTTAATGTCTGATCTGGCATTTTAACGGATGTTAATTTTTAGAGTACATCTGCCTATATTTCAACGCTTAGATTTTCTTGTATATTAATCAGAATAGCACAGCCACTTACTAGGAAGGTTAGTTAGACCTCGACAGCAGTTGTGCCATAAGGAACTAATATTTTGGATGGCACAACAAGTTGTGCATATTGCTAGAGCTAAAACTTATCTTCCGCAACGTGGGGTTAACCTCTTTATGTTTTATTTTTATCAATTATTTTGGATTAGATAGATAGATAGATAGATAGGATTACTACTTAACAGAAAAAGAATTTGCTATTTTTCTACTTTAAGTGAAAATATAGTTTACTTTTTCTTAATAACTGCTTGGCAACGAAAGAGGGGGATAAAACAAAAGTGCGCATGTTGCAAAGATTTAATCAAATATTATTTTTTTATTATAATTAGATTAGTATTAGAAGAACGGAGGAAATAAGATATGAGAAATAGCTTCAAAGTAGCGCCATTGATAGAATAATTGAAAAGTAATTGACTAGTGTAGTATATGCATGTCATTAGGAGGACAAAAGTGTTAAGTATAAAATGTGGATGAATATAGTAGTAGATGAAGGCCAAGGAGGTACGGATGGACAGCGTGAAGAAGGATGTATGTGAAACGTGTGAATAGTAATGAAGAGCAATTAAATAGTACAGAGTAAAATTTATGTAATACCGACCCCCCCTTAGCGTAGGGTAAGGACAGAGATAATAGTATAAACCTGTTCACTCACGAAGGCACGCCCCTCCATAGTAAATTTCCGTTTCGGACTCTACACTCTATTGCATTGGTATGCTAGTGTAACCTACTAAGCGTGGGTGTAAATGTTGTACACATACAGTAAAACAATAAAATACAAAATATGATCGCTTGAGTTGGGAGTTGTAGTTGCAATACTATATTTTGAGTATTGCAAAACATATATGGTAGAGCGCGCCTTCGTCAGTGAAAAGGTCTGTAACACAATATAGTAAGTAATAATAATTAATATATTTCTAACCAGACATTTTCATCTATGTCGTAATAATTATGTGAAATATTAAAATGAACACTTAGGCAAGTAAGAACTATTTCGAAACAATTACATCAACATTTTGTAATAAAACAGAAATTTGTCTAAAGAAAAACTTTGTCCACATAAAATTGTTTCAAAAAAACTCGTGCCCGTATTTCCCTGTTTATCGCAAGATCGCTGAACTAGAAGCTTTTTATTTTATCGAAAAAAATATAAAAGTGACTATAAAGAAATAACCCACGTTTTCCTTCCTTGTTGCGGCCAAGAAAACGACCCGAATTAATTAGATTTTAAAGCCTTCTACTGTATAATATTATATAACAGTCAACATTTTTAATACGAATGCATATCTGCTGTATTGTAGATGTACTTTTACAGGTATTTATGACAATGTGGTAAAAATACTAAAAGAGTTTAATAGAGAGATACTCGTATCCGATAGTGGTCAGAGCTAACGCGCTACGTGAGTGCAATGCGGCTGTTGTACTGATAGAGCTACTTCCATTATGATATTGCCCTCGGAGTGAATTTGTTTTCATATCTTGCCAACATAAAAGCAGGATTTCCCACATCGCTGCGCGAATTGCAAGCATAAACCACGAATTCCGGCTATGTGATTTAGAATTTTCTGATGTATTTAGACTTTTAGAAGGGTCATATTCGCATCTGAATTATTATTACGGGTTATGTTGTCTGGCCGTGGTTTTGTACCAAACTCACTTTATAACACATGTAAGCTTTGATGAGATGATACTAAAACGTGCCACGGTATGCCGTTTTGCTGGACATGAGAGTGCGGTCGGTTAAGTTGTCAATCGGGTGCATAATTGACGGTGTGGCACTTGCCGCGAGCATCACCATTCATTCGGGCGGCTCGCTGACGCAGCGGCCACTTGACGAGGCGCACGTGCCGATCGACGCCACTCGCCTCGGCGATGCTATCGTGCTGCTGATCACATGCTATACAGTACGTGTGTCGCTTAACGTATGAATTAAAGCACTCCCTGAAAGGTACTTGCTCTGGAAGGTACTCTCTGAAAGGTGCTCGACTTTATAACCTTTAAGAAAATGATAGCATATATCATAAGTTATATATACAGGGTTATTGGTAAAATGCTAAAAACCTCTTAGGGTTGACTTCTGCTATTTAAAAATGTGTGTGTTTTTTTTTTTTGACTGTATAAGCTCCTGATGTCAAAAGTATCTTGTGCCTGTAATGTATTATTTCATGTTTTTTATTACTTTGCTCGATGTAAATATTGAAAACTCTATTCAAAGGGACCACGGCGTGGTCCAGTGTTGCCGCGGCGGGCGCTCTTAGCTCTGAGTAGGCATTAAAACACATTTTTTTTTCATCACAACAAAAAATACATCTCAAAATGTTTTTTTAGGACTGGCAGAAGTCAACCCTAAGAGGTTGTTAGCATTTTACCAATAACCCTGTATATTGATATCAATTTACATATAACCCGATATTTGGGCACTGGCTATTTTGTATTTAGAAACTACAGTAATATAGATGAAGAATGTGTAATTCTCGTTTTTGTATGTTGCTTTCGATAAGAATTTAAGTAAGTTCCTATCTACGGAATCCCAGTAACAAAGTGAGTCCAATTATCAAAGTTTCCTGCAACAAAACATCGACCCTTGTTCCGGGGGTAATTTTGGCACAGCGCTCGTCGGGCAGACGCGGTGCGACAATTATTTTCATATAACATAATCCAGGGGCGTTGCTCGGTGCGTGTTGTCTGGGGACGCGTGATTTGGTCCGACGGGTCCAGTCCGGCGCGGCGGCGCTCGCACCGCCGGCCGACCTCGTCCCGAACTGCTCTCTAAAACTCGGCACTTCTACGGAAACTCGTATTAATGTAAATTGTAACCAACCCTGGTACCTACTCCCTTAAAACAACACACATACCCTCGTCATTACACGCATATATCTTTTGAAGTTTTCAAATTATGGACGAAGTTTCTGCTTAATTCATATTTATAATGCTACGTATATTCATTCTCATGTACGCCGTCATAATACGAAACAAAGGTATGGCAGGCACAATACGCAAAGCTGAGAACTGAAGATGATTTTTTTCTGGTTACCAAATACATAAATCTTTTCTTCTTTCTTTTTCAGGTAAGACGTTGTCTAATGTGTTTTTCTGGGATTTTCGTTCGACGTAATGTAAGTATGATTTATATTTAAGAATAAGCACAGCTTAGGAAGATTTCATGCCACAACTAAACAATAATACCGACGTAAGAGTTCCCTTGCAAAATTCAAATGGTATTGGGACAAGCAATCATATTTACACTCTGAGCAATTTGTCAGCTCACGGATTTAAAAATATACGCGTTTCAAAGTTGTATAAATTGAAGGATTGGCGTTTGTTTGCGTCGCCATTTCTCAAGATACGCGCCCGGCGTTCGCTTGAAACTTCTGAGAACGGAGACATTTGATTTTAAGCCTCGCGGACTATAAGTGTTATTTCTTCGGAAGAAGTATTATTCTGCGAGAGCAGCGCAGCTCTTTCGTCTCGAATGCTCCATTTAGTTCCAAAGTTTTTCTCGTTTATCACCGTTGGGCTCTCAGAAGCGGAGATTTTTCCTTTAGATTTGTTGTCACGCCAGACCTTTTTAATGTACCTTTCTTATCGTTACACGATTAAGAAGAAACTTGCTTGTGATACATTTATGCCCACATTTTTATTCCTCGTAATTGCACATTGTTAAATGTATTTAATTAACGTAAAAAAGCGGAATACATATGTTTAGGACGCAGTAACCAGCATGAAAAGTCGTTAATAATTCTTTATCCTGGAATCTACAAAGAGAGCACAACAGGAACGGACGTGTGCGTCATTTAATCCTTCATCACACGACAAGGAGCAAGCTTATTATCGCGGCTGTGGTGCGTCCGGTTAAGTCGGAGAAGCGAGCGGTTCGTTAATTAAGCGCTGAGCTGAGACTGGCCAATAATAAAAAGAGGGTAGATTACCGCCGGCTCAAGTACGGCCGAGGTCCGAACAGGTGCAAGTGCCGGTAAGCTAAGGCTCGCACTCCCGCCTTCGCCGCGTGCCGACTGCTGTGCTTAGATAAAAGGATTAGCAGACTTTCTACCCCATCTACAAAGTACTCGCTTTCAAATTCGTCTGCGCTTACTACTCAGCAGATTTGTATGATATTTTTGTCTACCGAGTTGAGTTTCGGCAGCTTATAACCAAGTCACATACAAAGATTATCTAGTTTAAGGAAATGTAGTATTTCCGCTTTTAGTAATTTGCTTAACTTTATAATTTTTTGTTGTACTGTTAAACATGTGAACGTAGTATGATTTTATTTTAAGTTGGTTTTTTAGTAATATTGGTATAGCTAACGAAAACACTTTTAGTTATTAAAGGTTTGAACATATAATGATTTTTGAAATGGCTGTACGTACATAACTACGGTTGCAGTCGCATGTTATAAATCTATGTAGCAAAAGTGGAAAAAGTAAAATCGTTTGTATATCTGGGAACTTTATTTTTTAAGAATGGAAAGCAGCAGTGTTTTCATGAATGTAGATTGTACGTTACACTTCTTGACCAACCCAAATTTGTCTAAAAAAGCAAGACTTGCAGTACCTAAAAGTGTCACTACCGACATTCATGTTGGCAAAGTTGAGTATAGCGGAAGAAAGATACATGCAGTCCAAATAAGAGCAAAAACTTTGTATTGTGTCAATTTGAAAGTCTGGCTGAAGAACAGCTTGTAAAGAAAACAATGTGGAGTGAAACAAATGAGGATTTAGTAAGTCGATAAAGTATGTCTAGATGATTTGGACATGTAGAAAGTATGAACGAGATTGAAATAGCAAGTTTACGAGGTGAAACGTATTTTGAAAGATCAGAGAACTTTTACTAATTTTCGGAGCACAATATTTTCGTGTTGTACGGTAGTTGTACTTAATATGCGATAGGGCCTGATATAATATATAAAAAAGATAGATTCACTAAAAAGAGCAGATTATGAGTACAGTCGTGTATGAAGAACGTATTGAGACTGAGGTAATTAAGAGAGAGATGCATGGTACGCGATCGAGATAGAGCAAGGATGTTTGTGGTCCCTGCCTACCCTAGGTGATAGTTTAACTTTCAGTAGTCCAGCGTTTAGCAATTTATGAAGTTAATTATAAAACAATGAATATTTTGTAAATTTCTTGCAAGTACCTATTCGTTGCTGTTTCTGATGAGATAACATTTTCCTTTATTTTCTGAAATCTTAACACAATGAATTAATCAAAATTGAGGGGTGAAACGAATGGAAAACTCCAATCCTTTGTCTTAGTCACTCCCTTCCTTCTAGTGTTCTCTTCATTTTTATGGCCAGCCGCCAGCATCAGTTTATAGATCAGCTGAACGTCTCTAACTTCAAAGTCAAAGTCAAAAAATCATTTATTCAATTTAGCCTTTTACGACGCTATTATGAAAGTCGATTACAAATTTAAATATTGAAATATTCTACATTGTACTGCGATGTTCTGCAAAAAAATGTATAGAGCCACTGCGAGAAGAACGGGCAAGAAACTCGGGACATTCTTTTAAACGTCTTTTAACAATGTGTAACATACTATATAATAAAATTATTACAATATTTGTTTACGTAGATGACAGGCGATAGCTTCGCAGAGGCGGAATTGTCAGAGCATTTTTGTCGTTTAAGTATTCACAAACTGTGTAGTAGGATTTTTTAATCAAAACTTTTTCACGTGCAACTTGAATTTTCCTTCTGTGAGTGTTGTAATATGTTTGGGATGGCTTTATGGCTTAAAGACTCCTGTCCTTAAATAACAACCGCAGCTAACGTGCTTGCATTGTTGATAGAGTGGGGAAAAGCGTTGCTTTGGAATAACGAGGTCATAGGTACAATTCCATTGTCGGAAAAATGTATTGATTTTTTGTAATAAATTCTCAGCAGCAGTCCTAAGTCTAGAACAATGCCCCTTAGAAGGCAATAGGCTTGCTGTTTATTACATTGGACCAAAACGTGTCTAGTGAAACATAGGTGTTAAGGTACATCTACACCTACCACTTTCAGAAATACAGGCGTGTCTGCACGATACAAATATGTGACTGCACGTATCTCGCCACGAATGATAGGCATGGCTAGTGCGCTTGTATCAAAAGATTTATAGAACCTCCTTAATAGGTAAATATAATAATATTCACTGAGAATCGACCAGAGCTTATACCAACTTTATTTAGAAGCGAAAAAGCATACACATATGCAAAATGAGGTGGAATTTCGCATTGCCTATTTTTAAAGTGAATTCTTAGCTGGTTGCATAAAGTATGTCATATTTTTCTAACGTTTACAAATTTCAACCACTCTGTAAGAAACACCTCCTGTAGTAATTAACAATAACATTTACATAGATCTTCGCAGCACGGACAGAGTTAGGCACGATATAAGCCAGTCGGTAGACGTCAACACTAGATCACAGGAGAGGCAAGGCAAAGTGCCTATGGCACGCGGCGCACAGCGTGATTGTTTCCCGTGAAGACTCACCCGCGCGCCATAATGACGAGCCCTCAGCCTGACACTCCTCACTCGCCCGCCACATAGCGCGCCGACAACCCTCCTCAGATTGGAAAATGCCTCCGCAACTTTTCTACTTACACAAAAAGTTAACGTGGAAACTTTGTTAATGTTCCATAGGATCAAGGGGTATTTTTTACAGCTACGGGTGGAGTTCGTACTATTAACATAATATTTTTCTCTACCCATTTATATTTTGTAATCAATGAAATGACTCGCATATATAAGAGAGCATATAAGAGAGTTTTAATGCAACATGACGACTATTTGTTACATGTCATGTTGCGAACGATATCCAAAGACAAACGCTACAAAAAGGGGGCTGTAAACCAAATAATGATGCCATAAAAACAATGTAGCATGCCGTGCATACTGGGCGGCACGCACTGCGACGATCACGATCAAGGTCGGGTTGTCAATCCGTGAACGTACTGTTTTTCCCGTTCAAACGGTCCTTTTTTTCATATATGTATAGTAAAAATGATTTGTGATGTAGAAAATGTCTGAGTTGCAGGCAAATGGTGCTATAAAAATGTTGGTGAATCGGGATAGGCAGGCTCACGTAAACAGCTCGGTAAATCACGGGAATTGTGCCCCACAGATCCACTTGGACAATATTTGTGCCAATAAAATCCTCTCCTACAAAGCTGTTGTTGTCAACGAAAAGCTGCGTGACCTGTTTTAGTCTATCATAGCTTGTTGAGCCGATGTTAATACGAATGTATCCGGCTACTTTTTGTTCTGCTTGTACTTAAAATAAGTACATGTATATTGTTATCAGTTATGTACTGATTTTGGACTCGAAGGGCTTTATTCCATAACTAAGATCACTCAGTATTGTATCTCGTTTCAAACAAAATGTATATAAATATAATTAGTAAGAGCTGGTTCTGTACATTTCTAAGCGTAAGAACCTAACGACTAAAGACTAAAGAAAGGGCATACGGACATTCTATTGCTTAAAATGAAAAGGAGCAACTAAAATAAAAAAAAATGTGTTGAACGTGCCTAATTAAAACCTTCGACCCCATCATTACTTATCATCAAGTAAGATTTTTATTAAAGGCTAGCCTATCAACAGTACATAATACTCATTTTACAGCCCATTTTGTCAATGACTTTATATATTGTACCGTAGAGCAGTATTGTGATCTGTTTATTTTCTTTGAACTTCTTTAATATAAATATAATATAATCATTAAGACGCTGACAAGTGCTAAATAGCTTTGCTTGAACAGATTTACAGGAAAATGTCGAATTAATCTTTTGTTTAAATCTCAATAACATTTTCAATAAGAGTATCCGTAACATTTTATTAAATGCTATTTCTATTTCTGCCTTTTCGTTGTATGAGCAAATCTCTTGCAGACGAAGAGGCAGGCCGCTCAGGTAGTTGTTGTTACAAATTAAAAAAGTAGTTGTTATGTTGCCTATAGTTATATAAATGCCTATAGTTTTTGTAACATATAGTATTACTAGTGACCCGCCCCTGCTTCACACGGGTGCAATGCTGATACTAAATGTACTACAAAATGTCTTTATAATACAAACATGTTTCTTTAAAAGTTACTCTTAAAAGAGCGGCCTATAATTGGCCATGTGAAAAACACTCAAATCGCAATGAAAAATGTAATGCTGTATAGGCCATATTGATCTGTATTAAATGCAAAATGTATTTAAGGTACTTAATTGGATAAAGGGTTAATGCTGTATTACCTAAAATCGCTTTGTAAGTAAGCGATGATTTCTCGTAATGAGTAAAGGATAAAAAATGGTTATTGTGAGTTATCCCAGATAGACATATTCCATCGGGTTTTTTTGTAGACCTTTTTAAGGTGTACAATACTGTCTCGTAGGGTTCAGCCAGGGTTTGCAATGAAAGCGCAAAAAATGTGTTTATTTACGACATAACATAAAATTTCTATAAAATTATCAGTGTTTTTCTACCATATTATGCTTGTATTTTACATATAAACCTTGCTCTTGAATCACTCTATCTATTAAAAAAACCGCATCAAAATCGGATGCGTAGTTTTAAAGATATATATATAAGATACATATATAGGGACAGACAGACAGAGAAAAGTGACTTGGTTTTATACTATGTAGTGATAGTGATTACTTTTTTATTGCCAAAAAATATAAAATATATATTTTTAGTGACCTAAAACAAACTATTCATTACTATGGGACTGAATGAGATTCCGTATGTTCCTCTGAAGTAGTCGTGTCTAAAGTAGAGCAACTGTTATTTATTTTTCTATCTATAATGCGGTTATAACTGCTTGACACACCACGTATTTATTTTGGCCCAAAGCTTGTTTATTATTGTGGGGTAGTATTAACTTGCAGTGGTATATCTACGGACGGCGATGTAGCGACGACTGCGGCCGCGGTCCCGCGCGTGCTGTTGCAATGCAACGACGCATTTGCATCTATGTTAATAACTTACCAGCTTATTATTTAGAGAGTATGTCGCCGCGCATAGCGTGAAATATGACGCTTTTGTATACGAGGATCATAGTTTACGTTACGTTTATACAAAATGTAAGAGCGGAAACAGAGCTCTCTGTGTTCAACACCCAAGTAGTTCGTTCAAACTTCTTTGAAGCAGTGATAGCTCATTGGCATTGGCTATGGACTGCCGCGCACAATTTCATGGTTCTAATCCCGCAGCTGGCTTGAGCTTTACCGCATGGTGGAACGGCATTTTACGAATGCCTGCCTGGCTAGCGACCACCCTCAAGTAGAAAATCTGTCGCCGAGCACGTAAAGGTGTGTTCCGGCAGCTGTCCTTGAGAGCCAGTAATTCTAGGTTAAGCCTGTTAACACCTTCGACTACATCATCACTTACCATCAGGTGAGATTGTGGCCAAAGGCTTATCTATAGCAATAAAAAAAACAGTTCTCGTGAAAATGCTATCAATATTGTATTAGTGTTCTTTTTCTTTATTGTGAATTTCGTTATATACAATTAGCCATTTGAAAAGCGTCGCTATATATATACAAACGCCTATATTTGAATGTCAACCATACGAAGGTCAATATTCCAATTTGACCTTCGCACGAATATGATTCGACATTTATCACGCTTTTATTTGGTACCTACATCTATAGGTTACTACGTATACTTGATAAATCTATGGAAATGAGTTTCGCCCACTTCTAATTGTTGTATCATGTAACTGCGATTGTGTTGAGATCTCATAGAAATACAATAATTGTACCCATCGGAATCATGTAGTTACTAAGCCGGAAGTTGAGCACTGGAACTTCGGAATCCGTTCCGAAGTTCCAACGTGTTTGAACGTGTTCCAATTTACTCTAGATGCACTCTGGTTGTAATATAAACGTATTATTTATACCATAATTTTTATTCGAATTAGTTTTTATCAATCTAGATGCCAGAACTTAATAAATATAGTATGTATACAGAGTTTGTTGGATACTGTAGAATTACATATTTATTTTCTTGAAATAACGTGACCGGTGCACGGTGGGCAACCGCTTGGCTTCTCAATAAGTTGAAAACTATCAGCGGCAGCTCTCGCGGGTGAGTAACTAATAAAGTAAGTTCGAGAGGAAAAGTAAACTAATATCGGGTTGTTCTGAGCGACGTCGTCGGCGCGCCGCTGTCGTGGCCGAGCGTGCGACGCCCGTCATCTTTACTGCAGATTTATTACTTTTAATATGAGCTCTCCACTCGTCTGAGTATGCTACTCTTTCTGTATGCTTCACATCTGAAAAGAAAATGTAAACCTTAAAAATAGCTTTCTTTGAAAATATCTCTGAACTTGTAACAACAGAAAAATAAGTTCATCATTTACTAGGTGCAATAAATAAAACACAAAAGTAATCATTAGCACTTTTCCCATCTTTCTTACTTCAGAAGTCGTTTCGGAAAGTTGCTTAAAATTTGCGAAAAAGTTTCTGTACAAATTAAGAGCAAATTTCACTCCGTCCGTTTAGCCATCAGTAATTTCAAAGTTCTAATGAATTTTCTTCTCTGACATTGAAAAATGAATTTCGACCCCTTGGTTGCGCGCCGCCGGGACATCTGTAGAGCACGAATCTAAATCGATGCGCGAAACCGAGGACGATGCCGCCCGACCACACCATTTAAATATGCAAATGGCTTTGCATGTTTTAGATTGCCCTAATATAAACCTCCAATCTTATTTTAGAAATTCAAATGTTAAAATTTAAAACATACAGTGGCGGCCACCACTTATAGCGTATGACGTCAACGTCACCGATATCAGACGTTCAATATTTAATAAGAAATATATTGTATCGTGCACCTAGTATGACGAGGAGGGTCCTCCCTATCCCCGCACCCCTCATTACCCCTAACGGTGGGCCATTAAGCGCACGGGCCGAAGTGCTCCGGACCGTAGTTAATCCACGTCCTCATTCACTGTTATTTCGAAGGTCTGATCTAATCTAAACAGGGCTTAGGCTCGTACAACGCCAGTATTTCGCGCGACTCATCCCTTTTATGTATTTGACTATCCTCGTACCCGGCCCCACCGATGCGGACGCCCGCCGCCACTGCTGCCGGTCGGTTGACGTTCGCCTTGGCTATAAAAGGAAATAACACTTCCGAAACTTCTGATATGATTTCGTGTTAATGCTTTTGTGTGAAAATTAATTTTGTCCGACCTTTCTGCGGAAGCCGAGACAAATTGTTTACATAGACTCGCACGAGTTATAGCTTATCGTGCGTTGTGGGTTTACAATGAGAACTATACATATTAACATAAAGCACGTCCGGTTTGTAAGTATAACAATAATGCTGACGTACTCTGCGGTGGTGGAGGGCTCTGGCGAAGGCCGAAGTGGAAGGGTCAATTTGAAAGCTATTATACGGCGGCGGTTAGAGGTCTACTTCCGGCGGCTGCACTAAGCTGGCGTGTTCCAATCCTCTCGTCCAATTTCGGCCTTTCTGTAGAGCCATTCGGTCTGTGTATGCTTACAGTTACTGAGCACATAAACTATATACTAATACTTCTGTACGTATCAATTTAGTCAGCAATAAGTTTCTTTTTGTTTTAATAAATATTATGTTGGCTGAAAGATCAATAACGTTGAAAATTCCGCTTTTGATTTCTAAATAATAATACGCAAATAAATGCATCATCGCCGAAACAGTTTTACTGTATATCAGACGTAAGCCGATATCCGTATACCTCTTTACTTTTTACGGTCCTCGGAGAAAATTTACGAATTTAGATTGAGTATTTATGGATTCCATATCCGATATTCATTTATAGCGGGTCGGATCCGCATCCGACCCCTGTGAGCCTCGAAAAGTTGAAAATGGCTCCTTCATTCAGATCGATTTCCATTTTTAGGCATATGACATAAAATTCTTTCAGTGTAAATTACAAAATACTTTGTTTTAAAACATTATGCTAGCGTTAAAACTTCCGTATACATATATTCCAGCTGTGTAAATAGTGCTGCTATTTTCATACTTTTAAAATATTTCTTACTTTACAGTACTTACATAGTTTCAGCTGTTTGCAATGTATTGCTCAAGGATGTTTGCTGGTATCCTTGCAGTTTTGTCGGTAACTGCAAAACACGTCTAAAACACTCGTTAAGTACCTGGGAAACTTGGGAGTTGCATCGCCCTGATATCGCCCGATACTAGCTAGAGGATTACGTGAGTGGATGTCGTAATAAAGCTTGCGATGAAGCCGTTATCCAAAGATAAACGTAAATATCGCCGGCTGTTGATGTCGGCCGGTAGCCCGCTCACCCTCGCACTCCGTTCCTTCGAGTCGTAGCGTTCCGTCGTCTCCTCGTAGCAGTAGCCCTGCCATTACGTTTGTATATTTCCCTCTTAATTATACTCCTGATAGCATCCGCTATTATTATGGTCTACATTGTGTCCTCACTTAATTTGCAACAACAATCGTTCCGCGCAAAAAATACACCGCACCGTTTGAAAGTGGTAGCGTATAATTTCATCAGGCTAGGAGCTGTAGACTGCCGACACTCAAGAACGATAGCATCTTATTGAGAAAGCTGGCACGAGGCGGTAGCTTAGGGGCTATGATCCTTTGTGTTCCATAACGTATGTATTCTCGTGCCGGCTCTTATCTCCTAAATTAATTACATAAATCTTGTTTGCACACGTCTTAAGCTTATGACGCGCCGCCATAATTCAACTAGAGCTGGGGTTTGCACTGCTAATGAAGGACGTTTACAATGCGACACGTAGATTCGTATTAGCGTATTACTTTGGATAATAATACGTACATTCCCTCCACACGTGTACTCATTTACATTTCCTATCACATATATAAAGCAAAGTGGCTAAATTTAATTAGTTCAACGTGTGTTACGTGGGATGGTTCTAATAACTTCTCTGATGCGTCTAGCCTAGCAATTAAATTATCTATATAACAAATTCGAGCAATGTTTTTGGCGTTTTATTCATATTTTCTTCATTTTGAGAGCCAGTAATTCTGGGTCAGCCTGAAAAACACCTTCGACTACATCGTCACTTACTATCAGGTGAGACAGTGGTCAAAGGCTAACCTATCAGGCATAAGAAAATAGAACGACTCTTTCGGTATATTTTTCTTAATATAAAGAGTCGTTCCAAACTACCATCACACTTGATTGAAATCAAATGGTAGACAATTAGCTGGAAAAGACAAGAGTACACAAGAATTAAAAGTTAAAAATAACTTCTCAAACTAAAACCTAAAACAAGTAGGTACGTCATTTTGCTTGGCGACGCCCGCCGCCACTGCTGCCGGTCGGTTGACGTTCGCCTTGGCTATAAAAGGAAATAACACTTCCGAAACTTCTGATATGATTTCGTGTTAATGCTTTTGTGTGAAAATTAATTTTGTCCGACCTTTCTGCGGAAGCCGAGACAAATTGTTTACATAGACTCGCACGAGTTATAGCTTATCGTGCGTTGTGGGTTTACAATGAGAACTATACATATTAACATAAAGCACGTCCGGTTTGTAAGTATAACAATAATGCTGACGTACTCTGCGGTGGTGGAGGGCTCTGGCGAAGGCCGAAGTGGAAGGGTCAATTTGAAAGCTATTATACGGCGGCGGTTAGAGGTCTACTTCCGGCGGCTGCACTAAGCTGGCGTGTTCCAATCCTCTCGTCCAATTTCGGCCTTTCTGTAGAGCCATTCGGTCTGTGTATGCTTACAGTTACTGAGCACATAAACTATATACTAATACTTCTGTACGTATCAATTTAGTCAGCAATAAGTTTCTTTTTGTTTTAATAAATATTATGTTGGCTGAAAGATCAATAACGTTGAAAATTCCGCTTTTGATTTCTAAATAATAATACGCAAATAAATGCATCATCGCCGAAACAGTTTTACTGTATATCAGACGTAAGCCGATATCCGTATACCTCTTTACTTTTTACGGTCCTCGGAGAAAATTTACGAATTTAGATTGAGTATTTATGGATTCCATATCCGATATTCATTTATAGCGGGTCGGATCCGCATCCGACCCCTGTGAGCCTCGAAAAGTTGAAAATGGCTCCTTCATTCAGATCGATTTCCATTTTTAGGCATATGACATAAAATTCTTTCAGTGTAAATTACAAAATACTTTGTTTTAAAACATTATGCTAGCGTTAAAACTTCCGTATACATATATTCCAGCTGTGTAAATAGTGCTGCTATTTTCATACTTTTAAAATATTTCTTACTTTACAGTACTTACATAGTTTCAGCTGTTTGCAATGTATTGCTCAAGGATGTTTGCTGGTATCCTTGCAGTTTTGTCGGTAACTGCAAAACACGTCTAAAACACTCGTTAAGTACCTGGGAAACTTGGGAGTTGCATCGCCCTGATATCGCCCGATACTAGCTAGAGGATTACGTGAGTGGATGTCGTAATAAAGCTTGCGATGAAGCCGTTATCCAAAGATAAACGTAAATATCGCCGGCTGTTGATGTCGGCCGGTAGCCCGCTCACCCTCGCACTCCGTTCCTTCGAGTCGTAGCGTTCCGTCGTCTCCTCGTAGCAGTAGCCCTGCCATTACGTTTGTATATTTCCCTCTTAATTATACTCCTGATAGCATCCGCTATTATTATGGTCTACATTGTGTCCTCACTTAATTTGCAACAACAATCGTTCCGCGCAAAAAATACACCGCACCGTTTGAAAGTGGTAGCGTATAATTTCATCAGGCTAGGAGCTGTAGACTGCCGACACTCAAGAACGATAGCATCTTATTGAGAAAGCTGGCACGAGGCGGTAGCTTAGGGGCTATGATCCTTTGTGTTCCATAACGTATGTATTCTCGTGCCGGCTCTTATCTCCTAAATTAATTACATAAATCTTGTTTGCACACGTCTTAAGCTTATGACGCGCCGCCATAATTCAACTAGAGCTGGGGTTTGCACTGCTAATGAAGGACGTTTACAATGCGACACGTAGATTCGTATTAGCGTATTACTTTGGATAATAATACGTACATTCCCTCCACACGTGTACTCATTTACATTTCCTATCACATATATAAAGCAAAGTGGCTAAATTTAATTAGTTCAACGTGTGTTACGTGGGATGGTTCTAATAACTTCTCTGATGCGTCTAGCCTAGCAATTAAATTATCTATATAACAAATTCGAGCAATGTTTTTGGCGTTTTATTCATATTTTCTTCATTTTGAGAGCCAGTAATTCTGGGTCAGCCTGAAAAACACCTTCGACTACATCGTCACTTACTATCAGGTGAGACAGTGGTCAAAGGCTAACCTATCAGGCATAAGAAAATAGAACGACTCTTTCGGTATATTTTTCTTAATATAAAGAGTCGTTCCAAACTACCATCACACTTGATTGAAATCAAATGGTAGACAATTAGCTGGAAAAGACAAGAGTACACAAGAATTAAAAGTTAAAAATAACTTCTCAAACTAAAACCTAAAACAAGTAGGTACGTCATTTTGCTTGGCGACAGATTTTCCACTTGAGGGTGGTAGCTAGAAAATCGTATCACGTGACTACTAGTTCCTCAAGAACTAAGATAAATATAAATCCCACTCGGATGAAATTTAAGGAAGAGGTGCAATGTATATCAGTTTCCTTCGAAGACATTACATAGTATTATTATGTATCAAAAATAGCTCCGAAAAATAGATACATAGATAAACTCTTTATTGTAACACAAAGATTAATTTTAACATAAAAAACTTACAACTAAAGATACATCATAACTGAGTGAAACAATGGGCGGTCTTATCGCTTAAAGCGATCTCTTCCAAACAACCCAACAATATTGGACATTTTGACAGTACATGGACAGGGTTTTTAATCGAATGTTACAAATACTAGAACGGTAAAAAATAGATAGAGAACTAAATTAAACTAGACAAAAAAATACTAAACACAAAGCAGCAGTGCCATTTTGTTGTGGGAATAATGTAAATAGACTCGATCGCAAAACTTGTTCCGTCGTCACAAAGTGTTGGAAGCCAATAATATTGTAAAGAAAATAAAGAAACAGAAATGTGCATATTTCTGGTGCAGTACAACGCGACTGTCATGATTTCCCAGGCGTCTAGGCGGAAGCTCGTTACACTACGTGAAAAGACTACTTCGACACCTGGCGATACTAATAAAAATAATAAACGTATAATTTTATCAAACACATTCTTGTTTTTGATAAAATGGCTATAAATAACTATAGGCATATACGTTTACTATACGTATGTAATTTATAGGCCTTACTTTGCAGTATCCATATTAAATAATAATAAAAACTACAAAAACATTTTGTGAAAACAAAAATTGTATTTTCTAAAAACTTGTCATAAATTTTAAAAATATATATGTTGAAAATATAATAAATTTGAATGGAATTGTCACTAGGTGTACTAACTTTCTTAAACTTAACTAACTTCTTTAAATTATTCTATTATTATTTTTATTATTTTTTATGTTATTGTGACCGAACAAGCTCGAGGCCCACCTGATGTTAAGTGGACTAACCTCTGCCTATAACAGATGCATTTCATCACAAGTCACAAATTGCACTGCGCCCGTCACATTGAGACATAGTTGTTAAGTCTCATTGTGTCTGTAATTTCACTGGCTCTCAAGGACTACTGCCGGAACACACCGTTAGGTGCTTGGCGACAGACTTTCTCTTGAGGGTGGTAGCTAGCCAGGCGGGCAATCGCAAAATGCCCTTCCACCATCCACTTAATGTATATATGAAAATCTAGTTCTGTTACATCATTCTTGGAAATAGTGACATTTATTAACGCGACCGTTTATGTATGCCTGGCTTTAAGAGTTGAACAGATTGTTATGAAATTCGATAAATTTCCTAGGTCGTGGAATTTTACTCCGGTGTTATTAGTAGTCTCTAAGAAGCGTGAGATAAACAACAGAAGTAGTAATTGCTTTATGTATAAGCTTTTTGACTATATTGTAAAGTTAAAAAGACTGAAATTTTCATATATTGAGACATTCACTTTCAAAGAATCTATGTACCAGTTACCATTATATCAGCTTAAGGTGAACGCCTATCTTTGGCTGGTAATTCAAATTTGTTTTAGTTCTGGCTATATCGGCAATAATTCTACTTCATCAGTTGATTACGTAATGCGCGAGATTCTGAGAATATTTTTATATTAACTAATATATTTTATAGAATTTATTACACTCGTCATCGAATTAACTTATTAATATTTTTCACGATTTTAGGTGTAATGTATATTTTTAGCTCAAAGTAACTTATGAATCATGTGCATTAGTATACTGTAACTTTTCAAGAGAATACGACCAATATTATTTTAAACTCTCAAATACCATGATCATGTCCAATGGTTACCTAACGATAGAAGCGCAATAAAACTGTTTAAATTGCCCGTCACACAAACATGAGTTTCCACTTAAATATCAAAAAGCCATATTAAATACCTAAGCAACTGTTTTAGAAGCTGTCTCAAAGAAATAACAAAGGCAGCTGTGGCAAATGTCGTGTAAACCGGTCCAGCACAAGTAAACTTGATTTCCCAAAGCGTCTGCTGTCGGAAGTTCATTTTCCTAACTGCAGACACTAGAGTATCCTTAGTATTCAAGCGAAAATGTAATCTAATTCACAAAGGCAATATATCTTTACAGTTGGTCCGTTGAAATCGTAACAGTACCTGTGTCTAAAAGTACGGTGGATAATATATGTAGCGTAGTCCAATAAGCACCGTCTATTAAATATTAGTCATTCACACCGGAACCCTTACTTGAAAACAAGGCGCAATTATGTTTTGGTTAATTATAATAAAGTCTGTGTGACGAGGTTTCTAATGTCGAATATAATCATAGTTTCCCCGGACATTTCCTTTCAGAAGATTTTAGACTTAGTAAACCGAGGTCAGAGTCATAGGTTCTGTAGAGAGCGATATAACATTTTAACGCAAAACTAGATTTCAATAATGACTTGAAGTTAAAATGAAGTAGATATCAATTAATATATCCAATTCCACTAAGAATCTATCTTCCGTTCAGCGAAATGTATATGTATTGGCATCGAATTCAATCACAGTCTGTATCAGAGCGCTCCGTCTCGCTGTTTGAGGATGTGCAAAGAGAGTAAATGAAGAGTTCCTCACGAGTCGTTCAAGTATTCCGCGAGCGCTCCGCTGCGCTGCGGGCTGCAGCCGAGCGCGCGGCCGCGCTCGCTTGCGTCGGCCTCGCTCGCCTCGCTCCGTCTCCGTATACGGGGATCGTGGGACGCCCGCACCAGCGCGGTGGTAATCAGCTTTTGTGCGCGGTAATTGGGTGTCTGAGCTGCCAACCGAAGCATTTATTCCCGATAAATTGAAAACTGCTTTGTGCCTTGAATCAGATGAAGCTGCGGGCGCCGCTTTTCCTAGCTTTTTATACATTTTATAAACGAGAACATCAATATCGGCGCCCGTACTCGTTTTAGGAACTTAGGTCGCGTTAGCAAAGGAAATTGAGATAAATTGGCTGTCCAAAACTTTCAACATGGAAATCGTTACGCCTCGTATTGTAACAGTTTCGCATCCTGATATATTATACCTATTCACATTATACGATCGCAATTTATTTATCTATTTTCTTTGCCCATGCCCACAATTTTCCATCCGTTAGATTTTGCGCCTTTTTTTAAAAAATAAGTAAAAATAAACACGATTTTGAAATATGATTTCGAGCACTTAATATGGCAATCTATGCGAACTGCTACTTGTTGACAAATCGGGCCTAATATTTTCAGGCTAGAACTTCCTTATTAATCACAGTTACAAATTTTTTGAGAATAAAATTAACGTCTCGGGCGATATTTGAACCTGCGTCCCCTGGCGTTACGCACTTTGTTCCGTAACCGTGCGGTAATCGAGACCGGCCAGACAGATGCGCATTTAGGGATTTTAATTATTTTAAGCATCTTATGAGACGGTGCGACCATCAACCTTCTTGACCATTTTACTTCTTGACTTCATCAGACCCAAAGAATGGGGCATAACACAATATTTATCATATTAAAGTCCCCACCATGTCGAGACATGCTTAGTGAAGGTTTCAGAAGTCTAGTTTTTTTTTCTTTTGAAATTGACTTTTGGATGTCATTTCGAAGTACACTATATAAAATTCTAAACTAACACATATATAGGAATTTAATATTTCAACAATAAAACTTAATTTTATTGTTATATTTTATTATTATTTTTTGTAATCGAACCGGTGTCGTCGTTATGTGTATTATGTTTCATCGTTGTAGATCTTATATAAAATAATTGTGACAAACAGACATACACGGCCTAATTATAAGAATTTATTTTTGCCATGAAACTAGCGTAGGTAATAATAACAAATATTTTTAAAATATTTTAAGAAAATATCAAATTAATATTTTAATAAAACACTTAAAAAATATATCTAGCGACAATTCCGCCTAAGAAAATTTCTCGATCGTGCGCTCGTAGAGTTAAGTCCTCCTGAGGATGCTTCGTGTAGAAGCGAAACGCGTCGAAGATTCTTCCGGTTTGGCTGCGTGGCGTATGTGACGTCACGTCGGCTTAACAGGAAAATTAGGCGGCATTGTCACTAGATATATTTTTATATTTTTTAAGTGTTTTATTAAAATATTAATTTGATATTTTCTTAAAATATTTCATAAATATGGATTTCTGCAAAGTAACGCCTGAATCTATTCATTATCTAGCGTAGGTCTAGGTAGTCTAGCCTATATACAAAAGTAACAAATATATATTATCAATTAATCGGCAATACACTCACTTTTGGGATCGAATACGTCGACGCGGGTTCGAGCATTACAGATGCTCATCATCAGGGCAAATGCGCAGCTTCTACTGCGAGCTTCCAGCGAACTATTTACATATCAAAAATGTAACATTTGTAATTGTTAAACATAATACGCAGTCAATGTGCAATTAAATTAATAAATAAAAATAATACTTATGTGTTCAAGGGTTTCGTACAAGATATCCGGACCTAGTATTAAATACTTAATCTACGGTTTCCGTCTTGCATGTAAATAATTTTTTGAACCGTCTACAGGTAGGTCGAAATTTTCACAGATTATGTGTTAAATATAACATTAAATTAAAGCCGATTGCAAACCATACGATAACAAAAACGAAAGATTAAAGTATACAGAGGAATAAAAAACGTATATTTTTAGTTACAAAATCACAAATATACGATAGGAAAAATTGAAGTCATGTGGGGGAGGAAAAAAAAAAATTTCTTAGCGTATATTTGTGATTTTGTAATGTAAACCGCATAGCAGGCGTTATTCCAAACCTAACAATATTAAAAGTATATTTTTAAGTTTGTTTCTATCTTAAACTTTGTATTAATGCATACACGACGTGACAAACTGGATTATAATATAAAACTCACGAATTCACTTAAATATACGAAACGAGTGTCGATAGGCGATTTAGACGTCGAAGATGGTAAACAGGCTTAGCCTAAAACGTAAACTGACTCTCAAGGACAGCTTCCGGAACACACCGTCATTTGCATGGCGACATATTTTCTACTTGAGAGTGGTAGCTAGTCAGGCGGACTTTGTCTCGGAGTTTTCAAGCCGTCTGATGTCTCCGGCCTAACGACTGCCATCCTAAGATAACGGCTTAACGAGCCCTCCAAATCACGGAAACGCTCAAGAGTAAATGCCACTAGCGGTCACCCATCCTAGTAGTAACCGCAGAGAAGTTGTTTAACCTAGTTGATCGGTTTAGAACGACTAGACAAGCTTTAAAGCTGGCATGTATAGTAGATATTTTATACGAATTCGAAAAGAAAGTGTCTTCTGATTTATCCGAGCTACTATAAAACGAACTGCAAGTACCCTACCACGGGTCCGGAACGCTCATATCACGGAATTTATTTAGCTTGCATGGTGGTAGGGCAATTTGCGAATGCCCGCCTGGCTAGCTACCACGCTCAAGTTGAAAATCTGTCGCCAAGCATCTAACGGTGTGTTCCGGCAGCTGTCCTTCAGAGCCAGTATTTCTAGGTTAGCCTGAACAACATCTTCGACCACATCATCACTTACCATCGGGTGAGATAGTGTTCAAAGGTTTAACCTATCAGGAATAAAAAACAAACAAAAAAAAAGTGATGATAATCTCATGGTTCAAGAAAATGGAATAGACTTTGTTATCAATAACCATCTCTTGTGTCTGCGGGAGCACCAGCTGATTGGCGACAGTACTTCGGATCGGTTTTCTTCGCGGTTGCTGAGCTGGTGTTCTTCTAGTGTACTTTATACATTGATGGGCGGAAGAGGTGGAGTCAAGGTGATCACTTATCACCAGGAGCTACATAATCGAATACACTCTAACCTCATTTAAAAAAGAACTAGCCCTCCATATAACTTCTTAGTGTAACCACCAAGTTTTATCTAAATCCATTCTGTTATGTATGCGTGAAGTCCATACAGACAGTAGACATGATACGTAATATTGGCTTTTCTATCAGTAAATTAAACATTGGTTACATAATTTGAAAAAGCGATTACATTGAATGATACGAGTATACTTTTATATTATCATCAGACCCAAAGAATGGGGCATAACACAATATTTATCATATTAAAGTCCCCACCATGTCGAGACATGCTTAGTGAAGGTTTCAGAAGTCTAGTTTTTTTTTCTTTTGAAATTGACTTTTGGATGTCATTTCGAAGTACACTATATAAAATTCTAAACTAACACATATATAGGAATTTAATATTTCAACAATAAAACTTAATTTTATTGTTATATTTTATTATTATTTTTTGTAATCGAACCGGTGTCGTCGTTATGTGTATTATGTTTCATCGTTGTAGATCTTATATAAAATAATTGTGACAAACAGACATACACGGCCTAATTATAAGAATTTATTTTTGCCATGAAACTAGCGTAGGTAATAATAACAAATATTTTTAAAATATTTTAAGAAAATATCAAATTAATATTTTAATAAAACACTTAAAAAATATATCTAGCGACAATTCCGCCTAAGAAAATTTCTCGATCGTGCGCTCGTAGAGTTAAGTCCTCCTGAGGATGCTTCGTGTAGAAGCGAAACGCGTCGAAGATTCTTCCGGTTTGGCTGCGTGGCGTATGTGACGTCACGTCGGCTTAACAGGAAAATTAGGCGGCATTGTCACTAGATATATTTTTATATTTTTTAAGTGTTTTATTAAAATATTAATTTGATATTTTCTTAAAATATTTCATAAATATGGATTTCTGCAAAGTAACGCCTGAATCTATTCATTATCTAGCGTAGGTCTAGGTAGTCTAGCCTATATACAAAAGTAACAAATATATATTATCAATTAATCGGCAATACACTCACTTTTGGGATCGAATACGTCGACGCGGGTTCGAGCATTACAGATGCTCATCATCAGGGCAAATGCGCAGCTTCTACTGCGAGCTTCCAGCGAACTATTTACATATCAAAAATGTAACATTTGTAATTGTTAAACATAATACGCAGTCAATGTGCAATTAAATTAATAAATAAAAATAATACTTATGTGTTCAAGGGTTTCGTACAAGATATCCGGACCTAGTATTAAATACTTAATCTACGGTTTCCGTCTTGCATGTAAATAATTTTTTGAACCGTCTACAGGTAGGTCGAAATTTTCACAGATTATGTGTTAAATATAACATTAAATTAAAGCCGATTGCAAACCATACGATAACAAAAACGAAAGATTAAAGTATACAGAGGAATAAAAAACGTATATTTTTAGTTACAAAATCACAAATATACGATAGGAAAAATTGAAGTCATGTGGGGGAGGAAAAAAAAAAATTTCTTAGCGTATATTTGTGATTTTGTAATGTAAACCGCATAGCAGGCGTTATTCCAAACCTAACAATATTAAAAGTATATTTTTAAGTTTGTTTCTATCTTAAACTTTGTATTAATGCATACACGACGTGACAAACTGGATTATAATATAAAACTCACGAATTCACTTAAATATACGAAACGAGTGTCGATAGGCGATTTAGACGTCGAAGATGGTAAACAGGCTTAGCCTAAAACGTAAACTGACTCTCAAGGACAGCTTCCGGAACACACCGTCATTTGCATGGCGACATATTTTCTACTTGAGAGTGGTAGCTAGTCAGGCGGACTTTGTCTCGGAGTTTTCAAGCCGTCTGATGTCTCCGGCCTAACGACTGCCATCCTAAGATAACGGCTTAACGAGCCCTCCAAATCACGGAAACGCTCAAGAGTAAATGCCACTAGCGGTCACCCATCCTAGTAGTAACCGCAGAGAAGTTGTTTAACCTAGTTGATCGGTTTAGAACGACTAGACAAGCTTTAAAGCTGGCATGTATAGTAGATATTTTATACGAATTCGAAAAGAAAGTGTCTTCTGATTTATCCGAGCTACTATAAAACGAACTGCAAGTACCCTACCACGGGTCCGGAACGCTCATATCACGGAATTTATTTAGCTTGCATGGTGGTAGGGCAATTTGCGAATGCCCGCCTGGCTAGCTACCACGCTCAAGTTGAAAATCTGTCGCCAAGCATCTAACGGTGTGTTCCGGCAGCTGTCCTTCAGAGCCAGTATTTCTAGGTTAGCCTGAACAACATCTTCGACCACATCATCACTTACCATCGGGTGAGATAGTGTTCAAAGGTTTAACCTATCAGGAATAAAAAACAAACAAAAAAAAAGTGATGATAATCTCATGGTTCAAGAAAATGGAATAGACTTTGTTATCAATAACCATCTCTTGTGTCTGCGGGAGCACCAGCTGATTGGCGACAGTACTTCGGATCGGTTTTCTTCGCGGTTGCTGAGCTGGTGTTCTTCTAGTGTACTTTATACATTGATGGGCGGAAGAGGTGGAGTCAAGGTGATCACTTATCACCAGGAGCTACATAATCGAATACACTCTAACCTCATTTAAAAAAGAACTAGCCCTCCATATAACTTCTTAGTGTAACCACCAAGTTTTATCTAAATCCATTCTGTTATGTATGCGTGAAGTCCATACAGACAGTAGACATGATACGTAATATTGGCTTTTCTATCAGTAAATTAAACATTGGTTACATAATTTGAAAAAGCGATTACATTGAATGATACGAGTATACTTTTAATATACAAGATATTATAATATATTAAAAACATCCTAAATTACTCTCTGTATAAATTAATCTATTTTCATAATTTCAAATTTTTGTCAAAACTCGCTTAATAAGCTCGTTAACTTAATTGTGAAATTTTATCAGGAAAAAAATAGTAGCATGACCGGGAAGGTATAACAGCGTCACTAATGAAAATATTGCGTCGTTAGAGATATCCTCCCTCGCAATTGTAAGGTTCTTACCGGAGTCTACGCGCTGGAACGGCGTCATTTACATATTTTAATAAAATAATATCGCAACTGAATCGTAACTGAGAACTTGATTTAAGTTCTTACCGCGATGAATGTAAATTCGCCGCCGCCGCCACCGCTGCCGCAATTCCAGATTTCAATTCTGGAATTAATGGCAGCCGACGTCGACGTGGGCTGAACCTCGTCTAATATTTGCGTTACTTCCGGGGACTTCTCTTAAGAATGGAATAAATTAGTTGTAATAAACACTGTGATCGAATGATGAGTTATCTATATTGCGTGGTGACATTATTGTTTCCTGAAAATATAGTCGAGGGTTTAGTGATTTTTAAGCATACTCAGTAGGCGTGGCACGATGTCACTTGGCCCTGGTAAGCGTGCATTAATATTGTCAATAGTTGGAGTTAGTGGAAGTGAAGTACGTGTTCCGCCTGCCGCTATCTACAGCGCAGCTCGCGCGGTGAATTCGAATGGCCTCTCACACCGCGCCCGCCCGTCCCGACGACTGCCTCACCCGGCTCGCGGCGCCCACCTCGCGCCCTCCACCCCGTAACGCCCCATAAACTCGCGTCTTAATTTTAACTTTATTTCTTACCGCTACTATGTTTCAAGAAAATTAAGTGTGAAAATACCACTGGAAGATTCGTGGGGTTTTACCGTGGTCTTTATGCCTGTTGCCTAGAGGCGCATTTTAAAGCAGTTTTCATATGTAACAGCTAAAGATAAGTGCATATAATATGAAACATTAAGTTACTTCTAATGTGAGCATTTGTGCATAAATTAATTTCAATTAATTTTCATGTCGTTCTGTACCTACTTTTTTTATTTGTTAAGAGATATAATAAGGGAAACTTAAAAAGAAGAAAAACAAAATAGGATTTCTGAGATATAAAATGTAGTCAAAAGCTAATTTTGGTCCTAATAATTTACAAAAGAATCCGTGGTAATTATAAAAAAAAATGTTCATTTTGTTTCCTCAATAATAATAATAAATTGGAATTAAGTACCATCCCAATGAATTTACACAGTTCCGCCAATTGTCGATACCATTAATGGGTGTTCTCTAACAATAATATTAAAATATAGCTGGAATTATATTCCAATTTACGCGGTGTGCTGCAGTAATTTACATTTTGATCGTAGATATGAAATATCACTTGTTTCGCGCAACCAGCAGTTATTCGACAATAACGATATAATAGGAATAGATTGGCAATTCCGGCGTCTACGTATCTGTTTATTGTGAGTTTTACATCAACGGCGGCGTTAGAGCGTTTGGAATTTTCTCAAAGGAAGAAGTTTCCTCGGTGAGCATGCAATTTCGAAGTTATACGGGTCTGGCCGCACGAACGGTAGAGTTGCTGGCAAGCGTAACTTACTGTTGGTACTTGTCCGTTCGAACGGAGCTCGCGAGCCGCACAATCGCGATTATTGGGGCAATCGAGGCACCATCCCGCCCCAAATAGGGCCACGGCGTACGATGCAAATACGATTCTTAGTAGGTTGGGGCTGGACTCTGTTGCCCTTCGTTATTATTCGACCTCTCGCTGAATAGCTTTTATCTTTGTTATTAAAAGAGAGTGGTATTTATGTTTTGTTAAAGACCAAATTTTTTACCTTAACTTGTGTCTCGATACTTTAACTGTACTCGTGCAAAGCAAAACTTTACATATTCTATTCGAGTTTTCTACGCTTTAATATTACAGTCTAACACGGCACAGAGGAAGTTCAGTCCGTGCGTAGCGTTTGCTTCCACACTGAGCATATCTAGCAGCATGCATCGCATTTAAAAACCTCGTCCCGTACTCTGCCGTTGCCTCCGGACTCCTTTCGAGCTGAGAATTTCTAATAAGCAACCCCTCGCGCACTCCCTGTGCCAAATTTTCACGAGTTCATTAGGTAACTCCACTCTTTATTGTTTATTTTAGTTCCGAGACCTTTTTATCTTATCCCTTTTGTGTTTACTTCCTGTCCGTTGTGTTTGTTAGTTAGTTGGAAGTACAAATACTGAGAAACAACAACTCAAAGTTATATTTGAAGGATCTCAATTGTTAAATTGGACTCCTTTCGAGCTGAGAATTTCTAATAAGCAACCCCTCGCGCACTCCCTGTGCCAAATTTTCACGAGTTCATTAGGTAACTCCACTCTTTATTGTTTATTTTAGTTCCGAGACCTTTTTATCTTATCCCTTTTGTGTTTACTTCCTATCCGTTGTGTTTGTTAGTTAGTTGGAAGTACAAATACTGAGAAACAACAACTCAAAGTTATATTTGAAGGATCTCAATTGTTAAATTTAAGCAGCTTGTCAAACCTACTTCCTTTGTGAGGTATTTTTAAATATATTTCACTCATTTTAGTTATGTTCTTTGTATTTTATTAGTGTCTCCTTTTTGCTAAGACTTTTTCAAGACGTTAGGTCGTTTGTTATCTTTTGTTGAGTGTTTTTCTGTAGTTTCTAAATTCAACTGGATAATTGTATCTATTATCAACCCTGCTCTGAATAAGTTTTCAACTATCTTAAAGATAAACCGGCCATGTGTGAATCAACACACAGTACAGATATACTCGTAGCTCATAAGCATAGATAATAATGTATTATTGCCGTTGTAATAATGCATAGCATATAGTATGAGAGTCTAATGGTATTATGTTTATGACTAGCAGAACTAGGATAATTACCATTCCAGAATGTTTGTCAATAATATGTCTTTAATAAAAAACGAAACCGACTATAACATTGTAACCCTGCTGATTCAAATCACTCGTAGCTCATTTTCATTGACCGACTTCCACAAGTCATTTCATACTTGTGGAAGTCGGACAAGTGTTTAGTGTTAGTAGTCAAATCAGCTTTTTTAGAAAAAACAACCCTTTATTTTAGTGACCATAATACACAATACTGGGCACTATTTACAATACTTGCAATCACCATGGCACCGTAATATAGGGTTTTTTTTTATGTTATTGTGACGGAACAAGCCCGATCCCCTTCCACCATGCGGTGAAGCTCAAGCCGGCGGTGGGGATCGAACCAGGGACCTGCGGCACGGCAGTCCATAGCTATTACCGCTCGGCTATCGTTGCTTCGTATAGGGGCAAATGGTTTTTTTTCAGTTCAAAGTTTCAGATTAAATCTGAAATAAAAAAGTTAAAACAAAAAAAAAACATAATTGGCGGAGTAATCGCGTAACAAACATTAAAATAGAATAAAAGTCGAATGTTGAACCTCTTCCTTTTATAAAGTCATGGTAAAAATTGTAGACATGTCTGTGTTTGCACAGAGATAGCATCCCAAACTGTAAAGTCAAGTATTCATATTGAAACTACAGTTGAAAGGTTTTGACATATATGAGTGGAACATTCAGTACATGTTATTTCTATGAGAGTAGTGTTAACACTACTAAAAAGAAACTGTTTCGGTTAACTTTACTAACACTTATACATTTACTTAATTAGAACATGATAAAGTTACCAATGTAATGCTGTGAATAAACTGGTAAACAGTTGGTGTGGACTGCCCCTTTAATTATGAAAATGTATGCGAAGCACATGAAAGTTTGTGCAATTATGGAACGGCCGAGGCACCATGCGGCGGCGGTTGGCCCCGTCCTTGAGGCTATAAGCACACTACGGCAAAAACTATCGTCTGACTTTTAGCCTATAAATTGTCTGGGTTTGAAAAGATCAACGTCTTCAAACAGGAATATGATCTTATCAAAAGCGTTGTTCAACAATATGATCTCTAAAACTAGGACAGCGTATATAGTTTAGGTTAGCCTGAACAACATCTTCGACCACATCATCACTTACCATAATGTAGATAGTGGTCAAAGGCTAGCCTATCTATATAATAATAAACAATACCATACAAATGTTATTTATTAGTTGGTTTGAAGTAATGATGGCCCAGTGGCAAAGCAAGGGGACATGACATGGTTCGCTACCATGGACATAGATTAAATCACGCCGCGGGAATGAGTTGGTACCAAACATCATGCCGTAACGCGACCGCTTGGCGGCATGTCTTTGTCTGGTGGGTGGAAACACGTCGAGGCCTAAGCCTACCACCAGAAAAGTACTGCTCTTTTGGCGCCACCCAGGGGACACGTGTAGGCCATCGAGGGCTAAATTCTACGGACGGGAGCAGTATAGTCCCCCACGTGAACAGTATAGTCCCCCCGTGACGGGTTAGAATTGCACTTCCCCATTTACCATTACCACAATGTAGAGGAACTAATACTCGCGGCCAGCATAGCTACCGCCCAAAAATTAAAAACTATCACCCAGCTCTTAACAGTGTGTTCGCAGCATCATCAGCAGCTTTCTTTCGGAGCCAGTTTCCATTCTAGGATTAATATATTCGTCCACGTCATTTTTTACCAATAGGTGAGATAGTGGGAAAAGGCTAACGTAGCTCAGGTTTTTTTTTATTAGTTATCAAAGGTAGTTGCTACTAATGAAAACGTGTTCTAACTGAATACAGGTTTTCACCGTCAAATATATATATAGACCAACTTTTTATGTTAACCTACTCAAAAACTAAAAACAACCGCTGGTATGTTTTAATATCACGGTATCATTTAATTCAATTACTGAAATTCGAATCTCCACTCATATTCGGAATTTTATCGTGTTTAACTGGAAATGTAGAGAGTAAATTCGATATTCGATAGATGAATATGTCAGTATATTTATGACAAAAAGCTGTTTTAAAATTTAATATATATCTATCCTAGCGGGCAACCCCGTCTTTGCACGGGTTTTAAAAAAAATGTTAATTGAAACACATAAAAAGTAGTTATTGTGACATAACTGTAATAGTTAGATATACGAGTATGGTATTGCGGACCTTTTTGTAGATATTGATGTCCTATATAAAATTGTAGTACATCGCTTTGCACTATTGTCAACAATTCCCGCAACGTACGCGATATAAAGATTTTTTGGTCTTTTTTCACACGTCATTATCGAAGTTTTCATATGGATCCCTAAGTTTTTAAAAACATTATATAGCCTATGTTCATTAGGGATAGTGTAGATCCTAATGATGAGAGATTTTCGGATTAGTAGTTATTAAGTTTATTCGTTACAAAAATACAAATCTTTCCTCTTTATAATATTAGTAAATATACTCGTATATTTCAAGAATTACGATTTATAAACATATATATTACGAATTATTAACAGCCTACTGTTATGAACATTTGAACATTTACCAATATTTACATTTGAATTTGGCTGTTTATGTTTACCCAATGTAAAAGTTTAATCACTGGAACATTTAATTAATATATCTATTCACGTTTCAGTTTATCTTTTACCGAGAATGTGTATGAATACTTCGTGAATAAATTGAGCTTTGCGATATTTGGCAGCACTTTTGCTATCATTGATATGATTGCTCAATCAACGTATCTGGTTTCGTCTCGTCAGTATAATATGAGTACCTACGCCTACCCCACCTACCTACCACAGATTTCCAATTGCTACGATCCTTACAATCCTTTTCGCTTCATCTACACTCATCAATCCTTTCATACATAAACGTCGGTTTAGGGTATTCCTGACCTGGCCTTTTTACAGAACATCTTTAATCTGATTTCAGAACATTCGCCTATTTCACTTGTCCCACGTATACCTGTTTAGTCAATCTAATTTCATTCATTCTCTCTAAATGTCCAAACCATCTTAACATACCTTTCTCGATTTTTGTCACTACATCCTCATTCACACCACATCGTTCCCTTATTACACTATTCCTTATCCTGTCACTCCATTTGACTCCAATAATGCTTCTCAATGCTCTCATCTCCACTGCATTTATTCTACTTAGATTTAATATCGTTCAAAAAGGATTGAACTAAACTTTGTGAGCCTTTACCTCAACCGTCCAGTAGCTCGTACTGCTTGTGCTATTCAATTACCTACAACGTCCTGAGAGAAATTTTTAAGACGACCTTGTTAAAATGTGCACATTTATACAAAATTTCTTGGCACAAGCGCGTAATGGTAAGTTTCGTATTTATTATGAACTTTCTGCTGTGGACGATTTCGTTTGAATGAAAACTTTTTACAAAAATACGAGCATATAAATTCGAATTCATTTGATGAACGCAGCTTAACAAAATAAACTATGTATTATAAAAAGAACATTATTATTTTTTAAAGAGGAGAAAGTATATATATTTAATAACTTTATTGAAGAAATAAATGAAAATACATGGGTAATTATCCCTAATTCAAAACATATTTAGCCTTCACGCTCTAAATCGTGTGTGCCTATGAAAACTGTCGTTATTATTTTATAATACAAATTTCATAATGAAAACTTAATTAGTTTTTGCTAATGGACTTCCTAGTCCGGTCAAATTAGACCAAAAATAAGAGTAAAGCTACATAATTTCCCACCAAGCTGAAAATCAGTAAGATGTGTGGGAAAAAAATTAAAGGTCAAAGGTCAAAAAAAATAGTTTTTCGCGATTTTCACCGATACGGCAAGTTTTATCATAAAAACACTGCATATAAAAATTGTAGACCATAAAATTATCTACAAAAAATATGTCAATAATTTTTTTTCTACGAGCCACTGTTTTTGCCGATTCAAAAACAGTATACAGCGTGGAAACTTTCAGTGGGGCAGTAAGAGGAAGTACCTTATCTGTTGCAGCTACTCTAAATAGTCTTAGGAGACTATCCATATGTTTTTATGGAATTTTAATCCCCATTAACAGTTTAAAAAAAAAATACACTTAGCAAGAAAATTGCCATTTTACACAAAAACATTTTTGATGCCAATCGATCCTGTTTCTAATACTGATCAAAAACTTCTATCGGACCAACCATCGTTGGAGTACTCAAAAAGTCACAAATTGCAAAAAACCTTTTCCCGTAGATATAATATATCGATATAGATAGATACGTAGTATGAAATATACGTAGTATGAAAATTTTACGCAAAAGCTTTTTTTAGTGACGGTTGAGATCTTTTTGTTGACTACATACATTCATCAAGGCTAACCTTTGAGCACAAACTCATCTTATGGTAAGTGATGATGACGGTCTATGGTGGTAAACAGGCTTAGGTCTAGTAAAAAATTGGCAACGCTTAGTTCAGATTTTACGTAGGACCGCGATGTTATGCTTTATAACTAAAAGTATATACCTACTTATTCTGGTTTACGTTACTAGGTTTTATCAGTATTTTTATTTAGTTCTTGAAAATTGTTGTGTAATGCTTCCAGATTGATATCTATAGCAGTAAATTATCGCTACTACTTCCAAAACCTTTTCATTACTAATAGCACTCGGCATTTTGTAAATGCGAGCCTGGCTAACTACCTCTAGTAAAAATTCTGTCGCCAAGCACCTAAAACCTGCTACATCCCTTACGAAATCGAATTTGATTTGAACGCTACAGTCGAAAGGTCCCGATTAATAGTACCGTCGTATGGGAGATCAAAAAAAAATAATTGTCGTACTACACACGTGAATTCAAATGTTATTTCTTAATAAATAATTACTAAAGATACATATTTTTTTTGAAAACTGAAGATTTTGTTAATATCTATATCTATAAATACTTATAATAAAACTGTAACATATCAAATTCTGTAAATGGAAGATATTTTGAAAAAAAAATTTAGTGCACTCTGTAGCTGATGACGCTGATGCCAAAACTATATATTTTTTATTTTTGTCTGTCTGTCTGTCCGTCTGTATCCCGGCTGCGCATCACTCCAAAACTACTGAATGGAATTCAATTAAACTTAAAACGATTTGAGTTCATACTACGAAGAAGGTTATTGTATACTTTTTATCTCGAAATCCAGCACGGATTCCTTTTTTTTTTATTCGAAATAGTTTCGCGTTTGACCACACCCTGCCTGATGTTAAGGTTTATATTGGTTTCCTCGGGAAAGGGGATGAAAGTCAAATTGTATGTTAGTTAGTTAGTTGAAGTTATTAACGCGCAGTCCGATTTCAATTATTCTTTTTTGTTAGAATAGTGACGAGTGACCCCGGCACCCACAGGTGTTCCAGCACCCCACGGGCAGCCTGGCACACCACAGACAGACTGGCACTCCACGGGCATCTCGCCACCCCACGGGCATCCGGGAACCCTTATTTAGTTTTGCAAGATTGCTTGATAAACCTCTAAAATTTGGATCATTCGCGACAATCAGTTTTTTCATCTCTTACCGGATACATTTTGGAGACTACGCAATGGAAGTGCACAATCTAATAAATATTCGTTCTACCGCCAAACAAGGAGAACCTCTGCAAAAAGACGCCGTTTTAAAATCGAAATTCCAAAGAAACGCAAACAAAGTACTTTGCTTCAACATTTATTGTGCGAACCGCGAAGGAACTCTCTGAGTAACTTAACTACTGTATTCTGGAAAATACAACCCGGCAGTTTTCAAACCCAAGTAAAGAGCTCCTTTCTGAGCTATGCTTTACTAAGAGTGCTTCACCGCAGACCACAGCGTTGTTTAATATGAGATAAACAGTGCTCAAATCGACTGTCCCTACGTATACTATCAAAACTAAATATCGCGAATTTTAAGTTTCGTGAGTTTACGAGGGACAGCGACGTCACATTCCATATTTTACGACTTGCTAAAACTGAATATATTAATAATATTTGAAATAAATTTTATCCACATTGTAATGTAATGTAATAGAAACAAGTTGCGACGGTAATAAAAAACCCTTTTTTGAATGTGAATAATTAGTCTGCAGTTACGGCATCGCGAACGAAGTCGCAGGTACAGCTAGTTACCAATATGTTCTATACCACGCATTCGTCTTTGCATATTTTGCCTTCGGCCAGTGTTTTTCTACGATAGATAGATAGTTTAGCCACTTTATAATTGATGGCGTTCTTTAACATATTCTATTTCACATTTTAATCGTTTATAACAAGTACGATAGATTAAAAGTACATTATGTAGCTGGGAAAAGGTACACGTGACCTCTCATACTTTCTCTGAATTTTCGTAGCTTAGAATAGATTAATTAAAAGTACTGTTAGTAGTTTTAGAACGAAAAATCAAGTTACATATTTCTATGAATTTTAAGAACATCAGATGTTCTATACACCCGCTCTTATTAGTGTGTAAAGTGCATCACTGAAAAGGTGAATAATATATTAATAATTTGAACTGACTTCTAATTCTCAAAAGTAGGTATGTTATAACTTCTGGAAGTCAGATCATAAAAATATGAGCTTACAGTGTTTTGAAATAGCATGGTACTAATTTCAAAGTTATTTTATATTTTCCAGTGTAGGTAGTTGGTTTCTTTTGGTTTTTTATTTTCAATATATATATATATATGTTAATATATGTTTGTTTTGACAATTTAATTATATTGACATGTTATAGACGATATTCTATATCCTGTCAAAGTAGTTAAAAATTCATTGGTTTAAAAAATAATATATTATTCAAGCGTTCAACACTCACACACGCGTATCATTTCGTGTTTGATCACTAAACGATCGCCACGCGGAATAAACTAAGCTTCTTAAGAAAATAAACCAGCAGTAAAACGGCGCGGTCGAGGGTTATTTACAGCGGGTCAATTATGTGGCAATAAAGTTTTTAGTGTTGCACAAATTGTCGATTTGGTCGGTGACGGATGGTCGCGAGACTGGCGCCGGCAAATGAGCACGCGATAAAATTATCGTTAGCGGTAACGACATGAATAAATGCAAGAGGGAAGTCTGCCGTCCGCAGCCGCGAGACGAGACGAGCCCGCCTCAGCCTCGACTCGGCACTCGTTAGGGCTCTTGTGACGACTGCACGTTGCATACAGGAGCTCGAAGCACAGACTTGTACCTCACTGCCGCGGTACCTTTTCTAGTGCCATCATATTTAGATGCATCCCAAACTGATTTCTAACCTTACCTAGCTTACGGTTTCTAACTTAAACGTAGAGGTCGTTGAGGGGGCCTAAATCTGTCGACTTTTCGTATATATATTTACTTCGTATATTCATAGATTTCCGTGATTATATGTGTTACAATGTACAAAATTTCAAAATACGAACTATAACCCCCGACAACAACAAGATCTATTCAATGTTTTAAGTATTTGTATGTTTGTGTTAATGTGTGTGTATCACGATTATACTCTTAGTGTAATAGCTTATTATGCTTATGTTGTATTATTTCGAGCAGATCAGATGCTCATCATCAGCAGCTGCGCACTCGCCATGATGTTGAGCATCTGATATGCTCGGTTTAATTTATAATATTTAAATATGTGTGAAATTCACGAGAATTTCATCTCAAAAATCTTTATAAGGATTTTATTTTTTATTAAAAGTTGAAAAAAAAACTCTCTATTTACCTATCTAATTGTTTGAGTATAAAATAAAGTTTATTTTTAACCGACTTCCAAATAGGGAGGAGGTTCTCAATTCGATATTGTGTGTGTGTGTGTTTTTTTTGTATGTTTGTTATGCGTTTATTGCTCTAATTCTAAGCGACAATGATATTGTATATACATGCATCAAAAACATATGCACCGTCTGCCAACAATGAAAAGAATGGCATTATTTGTCGAAGACGGACCGTGATAATGTGAGGTCAGTGTTGGAAGTCGGTTCCACTTTTTGTTTAAATTATTTTTAAAGCTGCGGTTCAATTTATCACTTCATCTCAGTGCCAAGTTACGAAATCTGCTGTATGCATTTCTGAGTCCCGCTTCTGAATCTACATTACGTGACTACGCAAATTTTCTTTACATAGGACTAGTTCCGGCAGCAAGGCAACGGTGGGGTCGTGTGTTCTCTATTAAGTCATATGCTTATTATGTTCTACCAGAGCTTCACACAGAAATAAAGAACTCATACAGGGTTATTGGTAAAATTCTAAAAACCTCTTAGGGTTGACTTCTGCTGGTCCTAAGAAACATTTTCAGTTTTTTTTTTTTAAATTTTCTTATTTGTTTTGACGGGGACCACCTGATGTCAAAAGCCTATGTGCCTGTAATGTATTATTTCATATATTTTATTACTTTGCTCGATGTTAATATTTAAAACTTTATTCAAAGGGACCACAGCGCGGTCCAGTGTTGCCGCGGCGCTCTTGGCTCGGAGTAGGGATTAAAACACAAAAAAAAATATGTTTTTTCAAAACAATATAAAACGTCCTAAAGTGTTTCTTTAGACTAGCAGCAGTCAACCCTAAGAGGTTGTTAGTATTTTACCAATAACCCTGTATATTATTTTTACACGAGTAAATACTATAAAGATAAGAAATAGAAGTATATTCAGTACCGCTAGTATAAGGGAGAAACATGACACGTATCATTTATCTTATATTTTTGTAACTGCAGCATAAACGGAAACGGGACCGAACTATGACATTTATTGTATAGACACGTAAAAAATAAAACGTAACTGATACAGTTACGTAAACTACGGAAACCCGTTCTACTGCTATAATATACATAACAAACCTTCCCGCTAGTACTGGGGCGTAAGCGCAGGCCTTTAAATCGGCAATAGTATAGAAAACACCGTACACGCCGCCATAGACCAATAAATAGTGACATTGTGTAGCCAAAAAGCGCTCATTTCACGCACTCGCTCGTATAAAGCCAGTACCGCGTTAACCATCGCTATAAATATCAGCTAACCAGCGCTTAAATTATTGCACACACGAGGATTTCCAGCAAAAGTGGAATATTTATTCTGCAAGAGATTTTTGCCGCTAGCTTCATTTGTTTAATATATTCCCGTACGATATACAAATAAAGCTTATTGTAATATAAACAAGTATGTATAGTGAAGCCGAAACTAGTGTTTGGTGTGATTTATGTAGGTGCAGGGCTGGCGCTGGGCGGGCGGTAATTTTAAACGTCACGCATTATGATGAATACTCGCAATTTTCTCTAGGGAACGGCCGCCTCGATAGCCGTTGAATCTCAACATTTTTGTACATATTCACGTAAAGGTTGTTTGAATTACTCTGGTTAGCTTCATTGAAGCGCTCGTAGCGAAGCTTGCTTAGCTGTTCTTAACCGATCAGCAAAAGTTGAGCAACGTCCGCCGTGGTCATAAGTTGGATGGGTGACCGCTAGTGACATTCCTACTGAGCGTTTTCGTGCTTTGAAAGGCATGTCAAGCTGTGATCCCGGATGTTATCATAAGTTGGAATTCGTTATAGCATGATGGTAGGGTATTATGCGTATGCCCGCCTGGCTATCTACCACCATCAAGTAGAAAATCTGTCGCCAAGCACTTAGCGGTGTGTTCCGGCAGCTGTCCTTGAGAGCCATTAATTCTAGGTTAGCCTGAACATCATCTTCACATCATCACTGACTAACCTATCAAGAATAAAAAATATATATATATATAATTAAATTCATAAAATTTCTGTTAGTATTATATTATAATTTCATAAGGATTTTTCTACAACAGCACATATTGCACATTGTTTTTGTAGCAGTGATTTTGTCCTGCAGTGTCGTCCATGTACAAATAATAAGGTCGTAACAGGAACTTGCAGATCTACCTTATTATTGGCTTGATGTTATTAATCATAGATGATGATATAACCTCGCGTGCCACGAAAACTCCAACTGTGCCGCCAACCGGTCGCATGTCACATCCCGCCCGGCGGAGTGATGACACAGATTATGTAATAAGTACAACCGCCAATCCAACGTAGAACTACAGATACGACAATAGTTAGTACCCAAGGAAGTTCTCAATCGCATAGTCATCGCGAGTAGCCTACGTCGCTGTCACTACGCCACGCCACTGCCATAAATCAGTCTGCTCCTTTTGATGGATGATGCAACCTCTACGAAAAAATATAGATCTATCTTTAACTTCTCTATTGGTAACGTTGTTCTTTACTGGAAACGATAATCTTGTTATAAAATTTGAATCTTACTTACGTTATGATATTACAACGAGACGAAAATTATAATATTGTGCGGGTATGCTCTGACCGCTAAGCAAACATTTCATATGAATCATAAATCTACTTGTATTTACATTGCTACGAATGTGCAGCTAATAAGTACGAGTATAATGAAAATATATGGCGTTATAAAATTAAATATTATAAATGCGAAAGTTAGTCAATGAGATTGTCAGAAGATTGGGGTTTGTTACCTCAGAAAAGTTCTGAACTGGGTGATCCGATTTTGATGATTCTTTTTTTTTTTTTTTTTTTTAAAGATGATGCTTGCCGTTTGATCACATTTAAATTACATCAAAATCAGTCCAGTCGTTTTTGAGTTGCACACCAATAACAGAAGAGATGAAAAGTATTTTCTTATCTTGATGATATAGTCGTTGACAGTGAATGAGAATCGATCCTATAAGTAGCAAGGGTCACTAAAAAGGGTGAAAACAATTTTTTACTAAAAAATGGAACCGACTTCAACACTTTAAATGTGTGAAAAACTTGTCGGTACCATGCGCGCAATATTGTGATAATAGGTACTTTTGAACCATCATGGTACCGACTTCAACAAGTTTTTTCACAAATTTGAGTGTTGAAGTCCATTTTTGCTAAAAAAAATTTTTTGTTACTGCTACACATTGAAATGGTTGAACCGATTTTGTAGTTTAGATCCTGGATTAATATATAGAATACCTGTAATTGTCATCTTCACTTTTCATTATGGTATACACGTGTGAAAACGCGGGATAGAGCCAGTAAATTTATAATTATGACGATAACAATAAAACCCACTTATTAGGACGCCAAAAGAATGAAATCTTAAATAAAAATAAGCATTTTTCCGAAGCGATAGTAAACAAGGCCCCGTGACGCGCCTGGGATTGAGATATAGTAATGGATACCTCGGTGCAGCTTATTACGAGTGTATCACTTTCAGCGCAAAACTTTTGTAGTTTACGTATTGGGCTTGCAATTGAACGTAGTATTCTTCACCCTGGTTATCGCTAGTGGGCTGGAACATCGGGGATATTTGTAGGACAGATGTCGGCGGCAGAATGGCTAAATCTAGTTATTTTAGCTTGTAATGCATTTCAGTATAAAAGCAGTATTGTCATAAAATAGATCAAAGGTAGGTATGCATCAAGGGGATTGAGCAGCGTCACGTGTGACGGTTAGAATTTTGCGCCCAAGATGAAGATATCTGTAGACCCGTGTAGAATATTTTTCTTTAAACCTAAAAAATAATTAAAAAGCATTACTACTAGGAACACTCTAGCATTTTATTTAAGAACTAATTCATATTATATACACAACATAGGCTTGCCTGATTTATACAGCTTTTACACACGAAGCTGCATGAAAACACTTAAGGATTGGATGATATTTTTATTCTATAGGAATATGTATTATTATAATGTACATAATAAAAATCTATTTTAAACATAGCATCGACGTAAAGTCTGAGTCAAATTTCATGATGATATTTGTATTTTTTTTGGAAATTGGAAATTGACTAAGGTTTTTGAGTACGTGACTTTCCGTTAACATTAATAAGAGTAGATTTCGTTTGTATTACAATTTGAGATAAATAAGTATAGAACATTATGATATATTAAATATTATATTATATATAATATACAGGGTGCCCGGTAATGAATGGATAACCTTAAATTAGGTATTTGTATATCTAATGGCCGTTCAGAAAAAAAAACAACAAAAAAATATATATATATAAATTATTAAATAATAAAACAAATACCATTTTGAAACCGGCTTTAGGCACACTTTATTTTAAAATGATTGGTCACATGTGTATTCATACTTTTTTTTACGCTATGGATGCTTAAACTTTGGCAAAATGAATATGTTTGTTTATTAAAAAGACCATAACTTTGGTACTACTTGATTTTTTTTTGTTCTGTTTTTTTTTCTGAATGGCCATTAGATATACAATTACCTAATTTAAGGTTATCCATTCATTACCGGGCACCCTGTATATTATATATAATATTATAATGTACTATCGGTGCGTTTTTCAATAATTGTTTGTATTCTTTTAGTTAAGTAGTTGGTTTTAACATTCAATCGCAGCTTTTAATTTTTTTATTCTGCTTAAGGGGACGTAAGTTTATATTTTTCGATTAGTATACTATTGTATAAAACTAGCTGGTAACCTCGCGCACCAATGAGATATCAGCGTGGTATTGTGGCGGTTAGCTAAAAACCCTAACCCTGGACCAAGGACTGTATCTATGTCGAATTTCATAGTGATCAGTTTAGTAGTTTTCAAATGTGCGAGAACATACATATTATATGAAATCTCTTTTTAACTACCGAACTATTTCCTTGCATCTGTTCACATCAAGAGTGATAGACTTTTTAGTAACTAGATTTTTTTTAATAATAAGTATTTTAATTATAGATTTACTCGTAACTGTACACGTCTAGAGCTCACGCACCAGCGTCATTCCGGAGCGGCATCCGACGGCGGCGGCGCCTCGCGGACGCCTGTTCGCTAACTTTTATTATTTTTGTAGCGTTCGCGCTGTTTTTATTGTCGCGAATGACTTCGCCTTCTCCATCCCGAGAAACACCTAGTTTAACATATACTATGCCTTAGCACTTAGCACAACAAAGCTTAACGACTTTCGTGGTGAAATATCATTTTTACAGGGTTATTTTTTGAGGCAACACCTGCTGCTTGATTCATAACAGCTTTTACAAGGTTACATTCCTTAAGAGAATAATAAAGTATCCGTTAGCTTATTTTCAGACTATATACATAGAAATGTTTTCTAAGGTTATTTCTAAAATAATCAAATTAACTTAAATCAAATATGGTTTTATGAGTTTTTTGAACTGTGACTTCGGGATTGTTTTAAGCAACACCTTTATAAATCACTCTTGAATTAAATCGTTATAAAATGTTTATTATTTTTCGAGCGTCTACTTTATTTAAAGATAGGTATCGAATATATTAGAATGGCGGTACAGAAATATAAAGGTGACTATTATACATATTTTGAATAACCATATAAAATCAAACTCTAAAAACCAAAAACTGGCGGCTGAATTAAGATGACAAATACTTTAAGCAAGTGAATTTGATGAGCAATAAGTATTGAGTAGTGAACGTAATGATTTGGTGATTTATTTTATTATAAATACCTGTCGCCTATATCTGCACTATATTTTATATAGAGAGATGCGAATGTTAAGATAATAGCGGTTTGTCAACTATTTAGCTTGTATTGAAAATGCACACCCGCTCGTTAGGGCGGGCGGCACGGCGCGAGCCACAGTGGCTGCGGTCCAACGCGTGACATCACGTCCGCCCGGCCCCTGCACCACGGTACCGCCGCCACCCGCGACTCATTAGCATACATTATATTTGCCACTAAGCCTGCTTGTGGTTTTTGCAATGTATATTATGATAAACTTCTCATAACGTCTACGAAAACTTCATTTCTTATTCGTCTTAACACCCCTTACGCTAGATCCTTTGTACTACATTGTCACAAATACGTACACGCGTCTCATGTTTATTTTTACTACAATCGTAAACAAGCATATATCTGGAGGGTAATGGGTATGTTTATCAACAATTTATTGGTAAGGAAAACGAAAGTAACATCTCACAATTGTAGCAGCAAGTAACTCGGCTCGGCGAGGCGGGCGGCTGTTATGTAAAATTGCGTCGGGTTTTGTATTTGTGTGCGTTGTTGATAGTTGGTGCTCTAGGCAAGACACAAGCACTGCTACAATAACGCAACAATAACTTGCTATTGCGCTTGGAAGGTACTTAAAAGATATAGACATATAGAAAGAACTATAGCAAGTAAAATTATTGGGCCAAACAAACATAAGAATTTGCGTCTCAGAGTGACGAGTGCAGATGAGGACGGTGACTCTACAACTGTCTGCTGGTAAGTGTCATGCTTACCATCATCACAGCCCTCCCTCGGGCGACTTTTCCGTCTCGTCACTTCAACGCGTTCTCCTGATCACTTCGACATTTCATGCCATATATCCGGTTCGCAACTCTTGCCAATATATTCAGTAAATAAATACCGTAAAAAAAATCGACTCCAATGCACAATCACATCCTTAAAAGGCACACGAAAATAGCATGTGGCCGTTTCATGCGCATTGGAGTCAGAGTTCCTAAACACTAGCAATCTCATCAGCGCTGGCGTATAATCACACGTTATCTGTCTCACTTAATATACATAGTGCGAATACTTGCCTATCTAAATACCACAATCAAAAATCCTATCAATTTATAAACGGTGTGTTGCTGCAGCTGCATTTTCGATCACATCATTTCGTACTGAATTAGTAAGAAGGTAGTCAAAAGTTAGCCTTTCAGTAATGAGAAAAATTAGAGTTCAGTGACATTAATTTAATTAAGTGTATAAAGATAGCAAGGAAATATTGCCCTATCGAAATTTGTACTCCACGCTGTTTGGATTTTCAAAGCGATCAGAATCTGCTTTCACAATATATTGTGCCGCCCGCCCGGTGGCATCGCCTCCCATTGCAGCGCTTGTTTTTAATTGAACTTTATATACAGACTGTAGTGATTGTAATTGAATCACTCTATGAGATTGGCATTGGCGCACACAATACAGCTCGCTGGTTAATTTTTAATAAGTGATCGTAATTGCATAACATAGTGCCGTGACACGAGACCGAGAGGCACCGTGCAGCTCGCCGTCCACCGGGCAGCGCACAGACAATATTTGCATATCGGGATTGATGCTAACCAATCAATACTGCAAATAATGAAATGTTATTGCAAACTGCAAAAAGGATTAATATAACAACCTTTATTTTCACCTGTGTAATAAGTTGTGTGTTTTACGTGTTGCGATAGCTGTGGCGATAGACGATGCCTAAGGGACGTCGTAATTTCTAATATTGTTAGTAATGTTTTGGAAAATATTTATTATATGTTTTTCAATACAGTCGGGAGGAACAAAATTATAAACCGTGAAAGCACTAGAGTGAAAGTGAAAATAAGTTCGTTCCGCACTGAATCCTCCTCAGTGGAGGATCCTGGCTCAGTTGTCAGTTTACTTATAATATGGTTTTTAGTCTTTATTGTAGCAGTAGAACTCTCCGTGCGATTACGTCCGGGGGAATACTGCCACTATACATATTTCTACCGCCAAGCACTTATGTTCACATTACTGTGTTCCGGTTTGAAAGGTATGGGTGCCGGTGAAATTACAGGCGCATTAGACTTAACATCCTTGTCTCAGGGTAAAGGGCGCAGTGCAGTTCGCGACTTGTGACGAATTGCATCTGCTTTAAGCACAGGTTACCGCTTCACACCAGGAGGGCCTCGTACTTGTTCCATGTATATATATGGCCATCCCGCCTAATTTTCCTGCTAATCTGCCGTGACGTCATAAGCGTCACGTAGCCCTTGCGGAAGAATTTTAGTTGCGTTTCGCTTCTTCAGGAACCATCATCAGTAGGTCTTGATTCTTCGAGCGTACGATTGGGAATATAAATATGGATTTCCGCAAAGTAACTCCTGAACCCATTAATTGTATCAAAAATAGTTGTATGAATTTATCTGTTCTAGCCATTACATACAGCTCGGAACTTAAAGCCTTGTGTACCTTTGCCTGGACTAGGACTTAAAATGCTGTAAACTCGAGTTTTAGTTTGACTCGTTTTAGTGGCATATTTCGCAACTAAAATCGATTGTTCAATTTGTTCAACACCACACCAAACATGCTATGGATTACCAAGCATGTTTGGCGTGCAAAGGAATTAAGAAGCATTACCAATTATGCTATGGAAGCGGGCGCTGGACAGTCGAATCTTCTCCATCCGTTTGAATGCACGTCTTTTTGACGTTGGCGACATCTACCCAAATAGCAGAAGACTATTTACTTAGGCTGGTAGGTTGATATACGATCAATACTGAACACCAAATCGATGAAACCATTTTTTACTTTGACTAGTATTATTTTATAAAAGCATTGACGCATGCTAAGCGAAAACATAAAAAATATTTCGGATGGAAAAAGTAACTTCCAAGCTAAGAAGACTACTCCTAAGCGAAAAACTAGATATAAAAATAATTTCTAGATTTTCGCTTAGCATGCGTCAATGCTCTTATAAAATAATACTAGTCAAAGTAAAAAATCACTTCTTATAACTTTTTCGCTCATATCATTTGCCAAATTGTTTCTTAGTTACGGAACTAAGGAATGGAGCCTATTAAAACTGGCAACGTCATTGTCTTTAGTAAGATTACCACTCGCGTTATCTTATAACGTCACATACAAACACTGGTCTTTAGGGAACATACAATTACATTCTGTGACTCTATCTACGTAACCTCGAAGGTTATTAGTGCGGCGTAAGGCAATATTGTGCTCTCATCGGAGTAATAAATATTTTTTTATACGCAAGGAGGTAGCCGTCGCACAAACAACAGCATACAAAAGCGTCGCAATCAAAATAACACATCGGTGGCGCGCCTCGTCCAAATTGCTTTGTCAAAGTGTGCTCGCTCTGATTGCTCCATTCTGGTCCCTGAGCAGAGCACTTTATTCGCTTTTTGCTTCCTTATCATTGACACTGAGAGCCTGCCGTGCGGGACTATATTGCTGTGTACTCATTGTAGTTTCAGCCAAAATATTCGTACTATCTTGTTATACAAAGCGTTACTTCGAAATGTTAGCAGACATGTATAGGTATTCAGCTAATTGTGTTGCTTTAGTTAGCTGATGAGCATGTAGAAACAGAATACTCTCTTGCGCCCACCCTATTTCCCTCCCCGCCGTTGTCGCCCTCTGTAGCATAATTCAATTTCAGCCAGTTGTTTAACAATTCCAGCAGCTAAAACGTCTAAGTAGACAGGTCAAGCCGCTGCCGGATTTAGTTTATTACGAGTTGTATTAAGTGAGTAATTAATCTGACTGGTTCCAAAGTGATTAGAACTAGAAACGCAAGCGTTAAGTTCACACTACGCCTAACTTTCCGCTATACCTATTAAATTTAGTGCATCGCTGCTGAAACTGTTACTTAGACCGGATGAAATTTGGTAAGTGTAGTTAAAATTTATGCTGAGTTATTCCAATAGTCGTTGCTGATAACCAGTTTTGCAACTTATATGCAATTTAGATTTGAATTGATATCTCTTGGCTAGTAGAGTTAAGTACACCAGCTTGTTAATTAATGTTCTAAAGCTGCATGCACATAATAAACACATTCGTTCTGTTAACGTATAGATTTAGAATCTGATTATTTGACTTATGTAGTGCATTCGAGCCTGTACAGTTCTGAAACGAGTTTCCATCCGATAGCGGGTATTCAGGTCATTAGTTTGTAGTGCCTGCAACTTGGCGTGGTTACCTCTAGAGCCCACAAATTGGCTCGGCTTACTTTCATTGCCGGTTCTAAACTGCAATTCAACTAAGGACGATCATACACGGGCAGCTTGAAGCAGTCATTACGGGTTTTTTCGATAGCTGACTTCGACTACACAACGAAATATAATTTTGTTTTCATTGACATACACGAAACCTCTTAAGCAGAGTAACGTTAGTAATATTGTGGCTTATAACAAAAAAAACAAGAATACAATTACATAATCTCAGAAATTAAACTCGCTGAGTGGTTATGTGGACAAAAGAAAAGCGTTTTTACGCATTCGATTTAGTTCTATTGTCATAATATAGACACTTACTGACCTTACACCTACATAATAAGTGTAATAATAAACTGTACTACAAGCGGAATCGACTGTGCTGTTACCTCAATTGGTAATGATTAGCACAGAATGATGCATGTGATGTTAGAAAAAAATTATAGAATAGGTTAAAACCATACAAGACGCCCCACTATTTTTTACACTTCAATAAAACCTTACTATTAAAGTATTTCATAAAATGAATTAAAAAGCAAAATGTTAACAATGTTTTGGCATATTTATTTGGCGATTTATACTTATCAATTAGGTATTATATACAATGTAAGTGTTTTTTAAACCTTAAGTGGGGAGTTTTGTACTGACATTGTTTGACAAGATGCCACAGATCGGTTACAAAATTCCCCAATGTAAAAAAAACAAATGTACTCGTATATTAAAAATGAAAAAAAACTTATGCACAGTCTATTTTGAGATTATCATTTAAATCGTGCAATTTTAGTGATTTTTCTCACTTGTACTCTGTTTTGTCACCCTAATATCTTCCCTTCTTACTACTAATAAGTATACTAACACATAATATTTTTTATATTGTTGTATTGCTATGAATAACAATTTTAAGCGTAACATCAAAACTAGCCTTATACATGTGCCGTCAAAAATCTTCTACTGTGCCAAACGGATGCCGGACGTACCGTACTGGTGGCATCCTGCGGTTCCGCCCTAATGGATGCCTTTGTCCAGTACAGCCGACTCGCTATTTTTCCGCGAACACTACACCCGTTTCGCTTCCGCTTATCGGTGAAATCGTCTCTTTTTCTCGATTCAATGGCGGCATTTGCAATATTCTATACGAATTCTCGGGAAACAATTTCATTTGGCTTTTCAGCTTGTATGTAACAATGAGTTTAATCCTATTAAAGCGGACACACATTGTGCCAGAATTGTAGCGTGGTGGCTTTGGTCTGTCGCCGGTCTCATCGGCTCTGCATCTAGTAGTCGGAACCAGACCTTAAACAGAATTAAACATGGTTTAATTTTGTTACTGGAGATGCGTTGAAAAAGCGCCGCCTAGTCGGAACACAACTATGCCGGGAGGAAATAAAATAGCGAGGGAAGCGATGCGGGCGTCGGACGAAGCGATTATGCAGTCGAGAATAATGGGCGCCGGTCCACATGTACGTTTTTGTTTGTGGTCTGTGACGCGATTTATACGCGAATTTCTATCGTCACCGAAGTGAGCACCATTCACAATAATTGCTTTGAACAAAATTCTACCGTACGTGTGTATTGTTTCCTATAACACGGCAATTTATCTACCTAATTGTGTGCATATTGTAGTCGCGTACGTAGCCAATCAAGCACGTTCCGCGCGAATGTACACGTGGTGGAAATGGTTTATAATGCTCTGTAATCTGGCTTCATTTATATACGCGAAATTGTTCTGAAATGTTTCCAAATATAATTTCAAGCACTATCATGTGTCCATTTAGAAATTTTGTGCTCTGAAAATATGTAAATGTGAACTGAAATGTGCAAAGTGATGGTACATCACAGATGACTTCTAATGCGACAATATAATAACATGTCTAAGTTTCAACATTTTACAGCCTTCTTGATAGAAGGGATCTTCAGGAAACGAGCTCTATCGTTAGGAGTAGGTATCTCTTACTATATCGTTTCCATACCGTGCATTAATGTAAAATAATTAAAGTAGTTTAAAAAGGTAATCTAAAAACCATGCTTTAATAAGAATAAAACTAACCCGGAAATGCCCGAAATTTTAGTTGCATGATTCCACCCGGAATGATAGACAGACAAACAAATAAATTACTTAATAAAAACGTGGTAGAAACTGTAATTTAACTTAAGATATTGCTACTCTTGTTTAGTTGTTTTCCAAACGTTTTCTTAGTGTTAGTAATAAGAAAGAATTCAATCCAGACGGTTAGTGGGTGTAACTTTTAATAGCCTTATCAGTGCCTCGGCAGACCGCAGCTTTCATCTCGGCTCCCCTGGACCCCCAGCCGCCGCGAGTCTATCAACCTTCATTAACGGCATCAAAGACGCACAACCTGATCCTTTGAGATTTTTTTTATATCTCAGTACACTTCAGCTATTGTTATTGGTGCCGACTCCAGATAATATTTACCTAAATGTAAAATTTTCTAAACTGATTTTTTTGTGCCAACAGAGATTTTTATTCCAAAGGGTATCCTTATATCTTAAATAATAGACTTTAAGAAGTGTTTACCTCAGTAGTATTACCTTATAGTAGTAGTGTACATATATAAGTGCATCTCTGCGTACGCATTTGAGGATATAATTGTTTGAGGTCCACTAATATTATAAAGAGGAAAGATATGTATTTTTGTATGACACGAATAGTTTTTTAATAAACTAAAAAACGAACTAAAAAAGTCCAGTAGTTTTTTAGTTTGGATGAAATTTGGTATGGATAACAATAACTTTTTTTTATGTTATTGTTACGGAACAAGCTCGAGGGCCACCTGATGTTAAGAGGACTATTCTCTGCCTATAACAGATACATGTCACCACATGTCACGAATTGCACTGCGCCCGTCACTTTGAGACCTAGTTGTTAAGTCTCATGTTCCTGTAATTTTACTGGCTCTCAAGGACAGCTGCTGGAACACACCGTTAGATTCATGGATTTTGTTACATAAAAAAGATACGAAATAAAATAAAAACACGTACACATATTGTATGCTCATATTCACCCTAGTTATTAAAAAAGAGATCATTACCGTTATTAATTTCTCTAAGACACGGAACAAACGCATAAGATCATATGTTATGGTTGTGTTCGATCAAATATCTCGGTGTCATAAATCGGTGTTGTGTTGTTTTATGAGAATTATAAGTTTTATAGTAGACTAATTTTGTGATCAACTAAATATTTCGGACATTAAATTTACCCAGTACGCACTCAACACCCCCGACAAGATATGACGGAAAATGATGAAACAAAATCGTATCCAAAGTGTGCTTACTTAAGGTAATACAACAGATACAAATGAATGTACTGTACTGTTTTTCATTTTTCCTATTATATTATCATGTTTATTATTATTGTTCACATGAAGGGTATGCAGAGCCTACAACACAAGAAATAATTTTCTTAGTGTAGGTTCTGTGCGAATAACAGACTAGACAAAGATACAAGCCATAGATTTAAATGTGACAATTCATAATATTAAGAACCTTATTTAGTTTGTAACCAAATTGTGAATTATTTGTGTGAAATAAAGTATTATTATTACTGTATCAGCCGGATAGTCCACTGCTGAACACAGCCTCCCACAATATGGGGGGGTTTTCCATAATCCCCACGCTTGGCAGGCGGCTTGGGGATCGCAGTGTGAGATATCAGTTCCTCAGAAAGTGCTGCTGCCCACCTTCCACCTTCACCACCTTGGTATGTTACCTTTAGTCGCCTCTTACGACACCCACGGGTAGAGATGGGGGGGTGACATTCTAGCCCGGCACCTCATGGGCATGCATAAATGTATCTTCATTAATTTCTTGACATACGGCTTGCGGTGATATTTTTAAAGGAATCCTTCGACAAATATTGGCAACGGTGATCGTATTCCTATTTAATAACGAATCATACCTCATATGTATCTCCATTAGGTACTTGTTTGAGAAAAAACGTTGTGTTAAAAAACAATACAAGTAAAAAAAAACTTAAGTACGCGTTTGCTATTTACATGAAATAACCGTACGCAAATTTAATGCAAGCAGATTTGTTCGTCTGCCCGTGCAAAGACCACTTAACGGCATATGTAAAAGAGTTGACTGCCGTTAAATCTGCCATAAACAATAAAATTTGCATTTATTGGTCGTCCTTAGTGTCGTAAATTCAGTGAGAGCGAGCTGCCAACGACATTTTGAGTGAATATATCTGGTACTATGATCACAGGAATAGTGGCTTTTTGCGAACTCGTCGATGCGCATTAATTGAAATCACCAGTCAATTGAAGTTGGTGACGGCAACGAACAACGCGGCGGCGGCGTGTCGCTTTTCTGCGCACGCCAATTATTGTCATTTGTTCAGCCATCCACTCGTGTACACCCTTCGGACAGGCAGCGCCCTGTCTCGCTGCCCCTGTCCCGTACCCATCAACTCGAACAAAATATTTCCAAATAAATAACTTTGTTAACCGACACAATAAACTAAAGCCATTTTTTGTTCTGACTACGATGAGACGTCAGCTATAGATTCACTAAACATGCAATTAAACTAACTGCTTAGTACTTGCGAGTTTAGTCAGTTTTACGATGATATTTATTTTTTGTAATTATTTAGCATGTATTTAGTCACATATACAATAATGAATAGTTGAATTAGAAAATTCAGACATTTTCAGTTATAATATTTCTTGCCTGGGTGCCTATCATACATATATAATGGTTAGAATTTGTTGGATCGGTATGCTCACAGCATGAAAACTACATAAAATATCAGCGTATTCAGTATTTTTATACTTAATAGAGGGTCGCTACTAAGCTCTCAATACCTTCCGAGACCGCCAGGGATAATCATCAACTTATTAGTAAACTGCTAAAAGCAAAAAAAAAAGTTTAAAAACAAACGACTTCAGAAAGAATTTAAAATTAAAGAAAATTTTGCAATGTTTAAATATAAGTAAAATCTGGTATATTTGGATTGGAATAAGTGCTTAAAATTTTAGTTTTAAATATTTCAAGCTTTTATTGTTAGCATTTATATATTTTTTTTTAGTTAAAAAAACTAATTTTTTTTGTTTTGTTTATATCATGTTAAATAAACAAAAAAAAATTAACTACGGTTTTGTACCGTGAGACCAGTTTGGTTGCGGCTATGTTGATTTTTCTTATATGCACTAGAAATCAACTTAGGTTTTGAGATGTTTCCCTTAGATATACCACACCAGTACTCGTAGATCGTATCAGTAGGACGTCAGACTTACATGTATTGTTTCAAATCTTGAAAAAATTTGAATAAACTTACACAGTTCATTAAATTAAAGTAAATGTAAGCCTATTTAAAAAAAGGTTACAATCTGGTTAATATAAATTACAGGACATGAGACTGAACAACTGTATGTCTTAGGGTGACGGGCGCAGTGCAGTTCGGCTCTTGCGGTGAAACGCATCTGTTATAGGCAGTGGTTACCGCTTAACATCAGGTGGGCCTATTGCATGTTCCATCAAAATAACATAAAAAAAACGGTAAAATGCTTAGACAAACATACATACATCTATAAATAAAATTTTATTTGCTTGGAAGCCCCAATAGAGTATCATATATTGTGAATAATATCAGGTCCAATAATATATCTTACATAGACGTATTACAAATTCGACACGAGTGTCGAAAAAAAAATAATATATTTTTACGGCATAGAATATAAGTCACAATAATGTAATCAAGCTTCTTAAACTTTCATTTGTTCCTTAATTGGTCTTGATGCAATTCTACATTAAAAACTTGGTGACAACTAAAATAACTTGAAGTGGGATTCCATGCAAACAAGAAACAAACTTTGCACTCTCGAAGACATGTAAGTAAGTGTGTAAGTATAATAATTCAGAGGAACGGGTGGCCTTAATGTCGAAAATTTTCAGAGTGCCTCGAAAACTTGGATATTCCGGGTCCAGTAGACTAACAATGCCCACTAAATTGTTATCTTATGGATACTCACAGCTTGTTGATCAATTTAAATTGTTTACATTTAATTACTTTATATTAACCATCTTAATATTTTCTGTAGATTAGGAACTTCAACCAAAATAAAATTACGTTTTAATCCTCTCCTACGTTCTTAGAAAAAAAAAACGTAAGAAAGAGGTGAAGAGATTTAAACCTTTATGACATTATTATATATCATCACGCCTTTATATTCCCTGTAGAGAGAGATAAGCAGTTGTGTCTAAGCACTCATATTTCGCCGGATATGTATTGGTATATAATAGAGGGCGAGCCTATTGCCATTCTCGCTACTGACTATTGTTTTTTTTCCTATCAACACTCAATTGCTTTCATTTTTAGGCCAATCGTGTTAATCGTAACAAAAATAAAAAGAATAATTAATACAGCAGTAAACAATAATTATTGGAAAGAAATGTTACTTTTTGTGTGTACTCGCTTAATCTCCACACGCGGTTTCAGTAAACCGACTCTGAAGCCGACTCTTATTTATTGATACAACAATGTAGAACTCGAGTCCTGACTAATACTTGTGTTTATTTTCTATTGCAGATAGGCTAGCCTTTGACCCTAATCTCATTTGATGGTATGAATGATGATATAGTCGAAGATGTTTAACAGGCTTCATCTAGAATGGTAACAACTGGCTCTGAACAGCTGTCATTGTCGGTTTGAGGTTGTGTTCCGGCAGCTTGTCGAACTGCTGTTAGGTGTTAAGCGACAGACTTTCTATTTGAGAAGGTAGCTAGCCAGGCGGGCGTCCATAAAATGCCCCAACACCATGAGAAGAAGCTCAAGCCCGTCGCGGGATTCGAACGATGGACCGCATGCGCGGCAGTATGGCTATTGGCAATGGGCATCACTGATTCAAAGAAGCACCTGTGGGGTAATATTACCACTGGGCATAACTGCTTCAAAAACACTGCAAAGTGTTGTAGTTTGCTATAATATAGCCTAAATACTGCCATTCTAAGGTAATGACCGAGACCTCCAAAGGCTTCACGTGACTTACGAAGCATGGCAATGCTCTGTAGTAAATACCAGCTGTCGTAACCGCAGCGAGCATTGTGTAACCTAGTTGTTTGCTCAAGAACGACTTGGTAAGCTCAGCTACGATCGCTTCAATGTTTGACGAATGGTAAATGTGCAAACAGCACCTTCTGAGGAACTGATATCGTTAACTGAGACCCAAGACGCCTGCCAAGCGTGGGGATTATGGCAAACCTTGGCGAGGCTGTGTACAGCAGTAGACAATCTGGCTGATACAGTACAGTACAGTAAATGTACAAACCGTGCGAGTCCTGTTATTGACGAAAATCAGAGAGTTTTATTCGGTTGTAATATATCATTACTCCCTCGAACTTTAAGCACCAACGTTCACTACATTCGCGCGTTCTTCTCCTGTTCAAAAATCTAATATAACAATTCACTAAAGTATATTTACATTTGTCTGTTTCCACTCTTTATCAAGTTAAACTGTGTGCAAAATTTCGTAAATGTACTGGCAAACTTCAACCATTCAAATCACGATGCACACGGGGAGCCTGCCAAGTTCTCAACAAAGACGCTTACTTTGAACAACTGAATGTCTATGTACCAATCTACTGAATAGTGCAATTCGCTTTGAAAATATGGATTGTTATTTTATAAAACGTATTATGAATATAATCAATAGCGCTACGTGACGTACGCAGTATCTCTTTATTGGTCTAAACACTCAGTGGGTATTGAAATAAATCCATAATTTGAGAAGCTTAAGCTATCACACCCGGAACGGAAAACAAGTATCGGTAAAGGGATAATGTAATGAAGTTTGTCGGCCCCGGTATCGAGTACGAGGCGCGGAGCATTGGTAGGTCTACGGAGGTCTACGGAGGCAGGCACAATGGAGCGACGACGCGCCGGCGACGGAACCGGATAGCGCCTATTGCCGGCACTCGGAGACGATAAGAGCTGCCGAGGCGGCCGCACCCGCGCGCCATTGCCGACGCCTGCTCCTGATTTATGTACGACGTGTCTCCTTTTTAATGAGTCCGTAAGAAGATATCTGCCTGAGAACCACAATAAATTTCCCAGCTGTGACTCCCCGAAATTTTACCGTCGATATCTAAACAAACCTAGTCCCATTCCGTTAATCTGCCGAAGCGCAGAACGTATCGCGTATATATAAGTCGCGCTTATCTCGGGTAATGGCCGCCTATCTAGTTGATCTGCCAGTTTTATTTATGACCATGTTTTCCTTTACGCGCTCCTTCCAATTTGTGGAGAGTGAAAGGGATTGTTATGCGGCTGCCATGTTTCATAGCAATAAACATGTGTATCTGTAATAACGACATTAACTACTTTCCCGAAATCCTTTGATTATATAAGAAGAGTGTTTCCATTCAATGTTATAATCAACGAATTTTATGTAATCAACCATAAACCTAATTTTATATAGTAAATAATTAAAATATTTGAATTTAAGCAATCGTTTTGCCATATATATAGTCAATGAAGTTTAAAATCAACACTTCAAGCCCAGCAACGTTAAACGCCTTTAAAGTGATTATGATGTAGTCATTTAATCCTGTTAAATCGTTTAGAGGACAAAAATTTTCTGGGATGGCTGAAAAACGGTCGAAGGCGAGAGTGAGCAGGGGTGGGGTATTCGGGTGCGGGTTAAAATACAGACCGGTGGTTGCGTGCCCCCTCGTTACGGCCACCGGGCGTCCGCGCTCGTTCTGTGTAAGTAGTGCGTTCATCCTGTTAAATTTATTGCCGCTTTTATATCAGCCGTTACAGGGAGACCCCCTTCCGTTCGTATCGGGCGCGGGGTCCAGCTTACTGAACTCGCAATTACGCTTTACCGGCTTTGACTCTAACGGAGGCGACTTTTGCCGTCTATCGAATTGTAATGGAATTAGCGTTCCACGGCTGCCCTTTTAATTTGTCCTCTATCTTTGTCCAAAACGAGTCCTCCACCTGAATCGTTTGCTCGTTTCGCAAAGTGCTTTAAAAGAATACAGATGTGTCTATGTGCCCTCGTAGTTCAAATGTCTCAAATTAGTGAGAGCATTCATTGTTTACAAAAGAAAAAGTTTTTTTTCACAGCATCTTAATTAATTTTCAGCGTTTATTGTTTAATGGATATGGTACATAATACATCGAAATTTTATATTTTTAACTTGTGTTAACTTTTGTTTTTTGAGATAGACCCCGTAAAAAATAGTCTAAAATTTATAATAAGACGGCCCTCACTAATAAATTTAGTTTTTCTTACTTAAAGAATATAAAAATATATACTTGTTATACACTCAACTAGCTCTAGAGCTTGACGAAGACACCGCACCCTAAAAAAAACATTCTGTTTTCAGCTACCTTATCATAATTTGGAGCCCGCAAAAATAATTTGATTAAATTTCTAGTCCAACAGTCGGCTTTGTACCAACGTTTTACACTAAATATAAAAATTTCTCGTTTGCAGTTCATTCCATTTACGAGCAAGATGACCGTGATACACGGACGGATGGACAGACGGACAGCGGAGCCTAACTAATAGGGCTCCGTTTTGTTCCTAGGGGTACGGAACCCTAAAAATTTGTAATTTATTTATTTTACTTCAAAATTTTGTCAGTGGTGAAGGGAATATTTTAATAAATATTAAATTCTACTGTCAAAAGTTCACAAAAATATTTGTTTATGATATTTTTTCAATAAAATGAAACCTCCTTTCCTTTTATTAAAAAAATACTTTTTCTTATTAGGCAGCAACTATAATAAGTAAAAAGTTGACAACTATACCAGCATCTTATAAAAATCTAGTATATAAATATGTTTTTTGCTTAATATGTATCTCGTTTTGTGAATAATACGAGAAAATACTCGCAGATACGTGTCTAACTCGGAACGAACGAACGATTTGTCGACAAGTGACACAGGTAGCACAAAATAGAAGTATAATAATAAGTATACACGGCCGTCTTTTCTTTGGAATGTTACCAGTAGAACTCGTAGACATAAAGAGATATCGCTATATTACACGAGATAAAGAGTAGCCAAAATTTAGTCGCAGCATGCATGCTAGCCGTGTCGCAAATAGGTCTTAAGTATGACAAATGTAAAGTGACACTTGATGTCGTTAAGTTTTTATTTCATATTTGGTACTACAAATAACAAAAAGATACCTATATAGATCTGGATCTATAGGTGTGACAGCTGTCAAAGTGACAGTCGAGGTCATTTTTTTTTAAATATAGTATAAAGTATATAATAACTAGAATATTCAAATTCCTGACTAGCTTTTCAGATAAACCCAGTACCAAAAAATATAGCTGACAATTTCGTAATGCCTATATTCCGTTATTAAAAAAGTAATTATTCTGCTTTTCTTTTTCTCTTCGAGTTCTACTCGTAGATGATGCACATAACCGATGCTAGGTTAGGAATAAAATTAAGCTACATTTTTATGCAGCGGGGCGAGTTTCGGTACGTAGGTACACGGCAGCAGCAAACCCACGCTCTGCTACCAAATAATGTACCAAATTTAAGTCGTACAATCTGCCGCGATACGCGGTGTGAAATCATCAATCGCTACTTTAGAGGTGACCTAACCTGAAGTCTGAAGTCACAAATTACTAAAAGTCACTTACCGAACCAGTCCCAATTTGTTCTGCAGGTTTGCCGGGCGCGCCCGGCCTGCTGGTTTCTAGCTGTTTGTAGGGACTGAGAAGAAAAGGGGGTTAACCTCGTGCTCGCGGTGTGTAGATATTTGTTCCAATTGCGCACCGGTTTAATCACAATCGATCGCGCCTACTGCCCTTATTGGCTTCCGTTAAACACACTCAAAACTGGTCACCACTCTAATCACAAAACCAAAAAAAATCTTATATATCACATCCAACTCCTTCAATAACAACAAACGTCCACCTTTTTTAAATTATTATTTCTGTTAGCTGTCAAAGTTACGTCGTTCTCCGACCGGACCTGCCACAGACAATCGCCGTGTCGCCCGCGCGCGAATTTTAAACACGGCTCTAGTTTGGAACCGAACACCCCCAATGAAAAATTAATTAAATTGAATTTCTATTTTTTTTTTTTTTTTTTTGCTTGATAGATTAGCCTTTAACCACTATCTCACCTGATGGTAAGTGATGATGTGTTCGAAGATGTTGTTCAGGCTAACCTAGAAGTACTGGCTCTCAAGGACAGCTGCCGGAACACACCGTTAGGTGCTTGGCGACAGATTTTCTACTTGAGGGTGGTAGCTAGCCAGGCGGGCATTCGCAAAATGCCCTACCACCATGCTGTAACGACTGCCATCCTTAGACGACAACCGGGACCGACGGCTTAACGTGCCCTCCGAAGCACGGAAGCGCTCAGTAGTAATGTCACTAGCGGTCACCCATCCAACTCATGACCGCGCGCGACGTTGCTTAACTTTGCTGATCGGTTGAGAACAGCTAAGTAAACTTCGCTACGAGCGCTTCAAATTCTTTATAATTGAATATTTCGATTTGAGTTCACATTCGACACAAAATATCTAATTTGTCAAGGTTTGTAACTCCTTCCGTTTACTAGCTTGAGATCTATGGCATACGGACGGTTAAACAGATAAACATCAGAGTCACTATGTTCGGGCACCGTTTTTCCCGTTACATACTACCCATTGGATGTATGAAGCGGCTAAGTAGAATAATAACAATTATTATTAAAGTATTTTAAGAAAACTACAATTTAATTCTTTGATAAAATACTTAAAAATATTTAAAATATATATATCCGCCTAATTTTCCTGTTAAGCCGACGTGACGTCACAAACGCCACGCAGTCAAACCAGAAGACTATTCGATGCGTTTCGCTTCTACACGAAGCATCCTCAGCAGGTCTTGACTCTATGAGCGCACGATCGAGCCTAACCTTATTTTGTGTATTTTTTAAGTGTTTTATTAAAGTATTATTTTGATGTTTTCTTCAAATATTGTTTAAATATTTGTTATTATTAAATATGGATTTCCGCAAAGTAATGCTTGAATCTATTCATTATCGGCTAAATAGATTTAAATAAGTTATAGTTCATGTCAAGGGCAAGGGTGTAGTTATTTGCTACGTTCGTAGCATGAGCGCTACGAGCTTTGGTCGTAGCGCACCTGCAGTAGCATACTCAAATAAATATAATACTATTGTTGTATGAATCTCAAAAAAGAACATTATTTACTAACAATATACACACGAGACATAATAAAATATAAGAATCCTGCACCTACCTATGGAAACTGAGAGGGAGCAGAGAACGGCGACTCATGTAACATGCAGTTGGCTTGCACTTGGCGGCGCTCGCTCTATTCTCTGCATATCATTGTCAACCAGACAACGAAACATATTTTACAAACATGCCTTATACTTTAGAGATTGCCTCGAAAATATATAAAAAAACAACTAGAGTCGTTTTTCTAACTTGAAAATGGCACCCCAATGATAGTATTGCTGTTTTACCTGAAATACAAAATTGTTTTTTGCATTGTTAACAAAAACAAATGATGCAGCAGTGGTGGTGGAAACCGCAGAATTTGACGAGTTTTCAACGAGGTGATTTTTTGAGCTTATTGAAAGATACGAAGACGTCTTCAACGCACAACCCTAAGTGATGAGATCCGGCCCAAGCCAGACCTTCATAACGTTTGTAATACGGTTTTACGACCGGCTTAGGACGTAACTTATACATATTTTGAATAATTTTGTGCGATATTTACAAAAGAATTACTGGAACCGGAACCCCGAGATAAGCTGACGGCACTGCATATATTTAGATAGACATGTTCACTGGAAAAAAGTAATTTGATAATTTTGTGTAAAATACTGACACATATTGAGAAGTTAGTCGTTGATAAATTTATGTTTGTAGTTCGAAGTATATGTATATAAATACATGCAAATGTAATATACAAAAAGCTATAATAACGCGTATTATATGAGTAGAATTGTTACCTACGTTACACTCAGAAAACGAGCACGAGGCATTATCAGTTGAAATCTTAACGAAGTAACCCTAAGTGGACCGCTACACATAAACGCAGGCAGTCGTAGCCGCGTAACGATATAAACTCTAATACATGTTTCGCGTGCTTCCCTCGTTGGATAATAAAAAGTAATATTTTTGTAACATTTCCGATTTTCTTTGTTGCTACTTATGCGTATTTCTGTCTATTGGTAGAATTCGTGCGGGTCAGCACACGTGTTCAGCACATACAATCAGCCGTTAGGACACGGCGTGACACCCCTGAAGCGATTTGATTAAAATCATAAAACTCGAGGCGCTGGCGGTGAGCGGTGGACGCGATAGAAAAGTAGAAGTAATGTGCCCTTACCGCGCCGTCGACCCAGCCCAGCGCGGCGTGGCTGCCACCGACTCCACCTTAATAACACAGGTCACTGGTTCCACGGCAAAGCTCAAAAGTTTTTTTAATAAATCATCTGAAAATCGCTGTGATGTGCACGATTACTACGACGTTATCTCTTATATTGACACCGTTTATTTTTATTATTTTACCGGAGTAATATCCCGCTTCGTCGGGAACTACTGAATATGTATACGGGTATAAAAAGTTCCTTTGTTTATCTAGGACCTAAGAAATATATACCTATGTCGTCAAAAATCTTTTCTAAGGTGAGAAGCAACAAATTGACGTAATCACAAACATTCGTATTTATATATATATATATATATATATATATTTATAATAATATAAGCATATTTTGTCTCTAGCTCTATCGTAGTACTGCGTTTGCTAGTAAATAGGATGTTGAGTTTCCCATATTCGATGTAGCTGCGGAGTATCGAATCCCTGAGCTTACGGCTGTAGCGCGTGCACGTCAAACTTCGCTAACCGCCCTTAAGAAAGTTTGTAAAGTTGCCTCCTTCGGAGATGTGCTGGGTCCTGTACACATTGGCATCTGATTTTGCCAATATTTATGACGCTTCGATAAGTATGTCTCACTCTGAGGTATGTTTTATATATTAAAGTATGGAGAACCGCTCGTTGTAGATAAAGGTCAAAAAGCTTAATCATGAAATAAAAAGGGCGCGCTAAGATGTCGGTCCTGTTTGTTGCCTTAAGATGGCAGTCTTTGTAGCATGGAGACTGGGCATTTTACGAATGGCTGGCTTCTACGCTTACGTAGAAAATCTATCGCTAAGCACCTATTTTTTATTTTTTAATGTTATTGTGACGGTACAAGTTCGAGGCCCTCCTGATGTTAAGCGGACTAACCTCTGCCTATAACAGATGCATTTCATCACAAGTCACGAAATGCACTGCGCCCGTCATCTTGAGACATAGTTGTTAAATCTCATGTGCCTGTAATTTCACTGGCTCGCAAGGGCTGCTGCCGGAACACACCGTCAGGTGCTTGGCGACAGATTTTCTACTTGAGGGTGGTAGCTAGCCAGGCGGGCAATCGCAAAATGCCCTTCCACCAAGCGGTGAAGCTCAAGCCGGCGGTGGGATCGAACCAGGGACCTGCGGCACGGCAGTTCATAGCTATTACCGCTTGGCCATCATTGCTTCAAAACCTAACGGCAGCTGTCCATGAGAGCTAATAATTTTAGGTTAGCCTGAACATTATATATCAACAACATATTATATCAACTATCAGCTATACGTAAATAAAAAAAACAACTGTACTTCATTGTTGTGTTGACAATACACCTCTAGTATTTTTTTAGAAATCTACAACACAACATTTTTTCATATATAATATATATATATATAGATATACACTAAATAGTATATGTATTTCGTAATTTTAACTACACTTCACATAATTAATAAGATAGTTTTTACGCAATTCTGAATGGACCTTTATATAGATACACTAGCACTGGCTGGGTCCTTGTTGTGACTCGCGCTCACGACTCTCCCAATCTCGTGTAACTCTAATCCCTCAGATGATGCTGGATTTACCAGCTTTATATTACCTTTGCTAGAAGTTCCGTGATAAACGTTATTCTTGTAGCAAAGTAATCTCCAATTGTGGCTGCTTATGGATCTCTTCGTTAATTATTGTTCCATTGAATGAGATTACAATTAAAATAGATTTAGCCTTATAGTCTAGCATTTAACTACTATGTCACCTGTGTGATGGTAAGTGATGAAGTGGTCGAAGATGTTGTTCAGACTAACCTAGAATTACTGGCTCTCAAGTAGCAGCTGCCGGAACACACCGTTAGGTGCTTGGCGACAGATTTTCTACTTGAGTGTTGTAGCTAGCCAGGCGGGCATTCGCAAAATACCCTACCAACATGCTATAGCGACTGCCATACTAAGGCAACAACCGAGACCGCCGGCTTAACGTGCCCTCCGAAGCACGGAACCGCTTAGTAGTAATGTCACCAGCGGTCACCCATCCAAATTATGACCGCGGCGGATGTTGCTTAACTTTGCTGATCGGTTCAGAACGGCTAAGCAAACTTCGCTACAAGCGCTTTAAAGTTTAACTACGCGTGATTTATTAATGTCGTCATGAGTATGTTATACCCATTAAAAACTGTACGAGAAATGATTGTGTACTTATGGATTGTTTAGTGTATAATACCCGTATTGTACAGAGTCAAGTATTACCGTCTTGTAGGCGAGCGCACATCAATGGCGCTCGTGTCGCATTATCAACCGTCACCTCGCTCGACAGGTGTCGCCGTCAGCCAACTCGAGAGTAAATTACTAGCTTCCAACTCACTGAATCAACTCCACTCCTTAATGGATTTTCGAACCGCCATTAAAGAAGTCCTTAAAACTAATAGAAAGAAAACTTCAACCGATGCGCTATAACTTTCAAGTAAAGTGCGTATAAGAAAGTTCTATTTTTTAATGTTGTCACTTAAACACATTTCACCTTTTGGTAAGTGATGATAAAGTCGAAGGTGCTACGCTAAAACTATAATTACTAATAATAACAATTATTTTAAAATATTTTGAGATATTATATTAAATTTTCTTTATATTAATAATAAATATTTAATTAATTCAATGTTTTAGTAAACCTCAAAAATATATCTAGTGACAATTCCGCGTAATATTCTAGATAAGCTTCGTGTCCAGCCAACTACGTCCGACATTCACCTCTCTACCGTTTTTGCTCTTATTACAACGACATTTGTCAGGAGCTAGATATCTTCAATGCATCGGTTAATAGTATTAAATCTTTCTTCTATCGTAATGTTTCCTAAATTGGGTTATTATATATATTTTTCTTGTTTTCCTAATAACGTTACCTACAACTATGTATAATTCTTAAATATGTATTTTTTATATTATTTTTTTCTTAATAACGTAACTTACAAATATGTTTATATAATTTACCGAATGTAAACTAATAATTTGTGTGCATGTTGTGTTTGCACCTAGAAGGGAGTTCAACATATCATTGATGCCATTGTTACAATTTCATTTAGCATGTATACGTTGTATTGTCCCGTTTACAAAACATTAAATTAAAAAAAAAAAAAAAAAAAAAAAAAAGACTTCGAGCGCACGATCAAGAAAATTGTTCCGGTTTGGATGCGTGACGTTTGTGACGTCACGTCGGCTTAGCAGGAAAATTGGGCGGAATTGTCACTAGATATATTTTTAAATATTATAAGCGTTTTACTAAAATAATAATTTCTTAAAGTATTTTTAAAATATTTCTTATTTTTAAATATAGATATCGCAAAGTAACGCCTGAATCTATTCATTGCTATAATTACAGGCTTAAGGACAACTACCGAACCGACATTAAGCAAATTAAGTATTTTCTAACTGAAGAAGCCGAGCATTTGCAAAATGCCTTTCTCCACCTTGTGGTGAAGCTGAAATCTGGGGTAGGCTGACCTCCTCCGTGACAGTTGACATTGCTACGGAGCCATCATTACTTCAAACTACATAATTACACAATATGCTTACATTATTTAGTTAAACTTGTAGCAAATTATTAATCCTGCTTTAATCTTAATACACAATTATATTACCGTTCCACCTATATAATAGTGTGCGACGAATGTGATATTATCATAATCGATGGATTCCTTCAGGCGTGGAATTTCGTAATCTACGAAAATGTATTAGATTCGAATTCTTAGATGGAAGCGTGTACAATATACGTAGGTGACGGATCGTGTAATAGTGAGCAACATCTTGCATGCACAGCTCGTTTTCGTATTTAAATAGGGAAATAGGAAACAGACGCGGTGAGTCGACGAAGCACTGGTGCCGTGGTATTGTTTTAATTAAAGTAATTGGAGGAGGCACGTCGAGAGCCGACGCTCGGTTGGCATGATCTGTGCCTTGAGGATTTACACCAATTTAATGCTGAACTCAGCCAGCCGTCAATTAACGACGCGACTCCTCTTCTATCGTATAAACGAGTGCCTATGAAACCTTCTCTTTGCTTAATGAATGCATTTCGTTTTCTTCAATTCATAACGGTACCAAAATCAATAAAACTTTGTGTATTCTTCAGACGTTTCAATTGAAATGAGAATATTGATATTTCGTTTGTCATTGCCAACTAATCCCCAATACCAACCGGTTCCCTTTCCATTCGACAAATGCAGCCGTAGAATATATGAAAAGAAATGAAAGAAACTGAACGCTAACAAAAAAGGAACCAAAGATAAACGGAAACAGACTCGCTCATAGAGAAAAGTAGACGTTGCTGCGAGTGAAAACTTTGCGGACAGTCACTCTTTAGTTATTCTTTGTAGTAAATCTTTGTTACCAAGAAAATGTACTTACGTTTTAAAGGTACCTATCTTGCTGAATATCTGTGTTACTACTTTATGTTTAATGTATATGCACTTGTTTAATAACATTGTTAAAAAAATATTCAAATTTTCAAATAGCTTTTATAGAATAATTATATATTTATGTCGTGAAATTGTCGCGTTCCTTCTGAGAAATACGTCTGGTATATACATATACACGGAATTTACTTTCCTAAAGTTAATAAGGACTACTAATCATGAGTACATAATTGATACCATCTTTATCGTTCTATCATGTGAAGGGGTTCATATTAGTTAATCTGTGGTTCCGTACACACTGGTTCTGGGCAAAATGGAGCCCTTGTAACTGTCACGCTGTCGGTATGTCATGGGTTTTTGAGATCCGGAACCCTAATATAATGAGGCTCTAATAGCACTAGGTTGGTTTATTTTTAATGAAAATACGTCATAATGTGTGCCACATAGTGGACAAATTCATTGAATCATTTTTATTTGTATTGACATTTATTACGGCCAGAACAGTTATCAAATTGATTTTAGAAATCATAGTTGAGATCTTTGATTCGCAAAAGCTCATAGATTGAGGTAGCAAGTTCGGGAGCTTACAATTGTCATAAATAAATAGTATTTTGTACTGCTGTTTGATCAAACCATTAATTTATATAGTAATTAAAAAAGGGCTTAAATACATCTTCACTTTTATTTGCAATAAAGTACTTCAATAGTAGTAATCAGGAAAGTACTTACCACAAACTACATCGATATCATGTTATACCATTTAACTTTTTTTATAGCTGGCTGTCAATTTTATTTTTTTATGCTTTATATTTGAAATAATTTATTCAGGTGACTGGTAAACTAATTATCCTGTATTTTGAACTAGTTAATTTGTTTGTTTAAAAAAATAATGAGTACAGTATTTGACTCAGATAGAACTTGATTTAATCTTGGTTCCTCGGGTTAACATGTTTTAGGATAATTGTGCATATTTGTTACAATAAGGTCACTTACATTGACTGAGTTAAAGAATAGTGAAGTGCCTTTTTTATCTTCATAGGTAACTTTCCTTACCTAGTAGAAAAAACCTTGCTGAAATAGCTGTATAAACAGATTGTCTTCTGAAGAAAGCTGCAGGTAGTTAGAAAGTTTCATATTAGCGACGCTGTGCTGTGGACAGTTAGATAATGAACCATTATTTCTTCTCGAAGGACGAAAGCACCGAGAATACTAGTTAGCTACTAGCTAGTTTCCTGGAACAAAAGTAACGCTGCGTAATCATTATCCTAAAATTAAATTATTGTGTCTATTTAAACCATGACAATTAACTACATGTTTCTCCATAAGAAATATCTATATGTAGGTAAGTAGTGTTTGGATTCCATTATATATATATATATATATACATCATTTGAAATTGATTACAATTGCAAATTATTCTCCTTATCATCTTCATCAATGGGAGATCATCCTTGACCCTTGCAAACATCGTTCTATTGTGATTTCACTAGTTACATCGAAAGTATGTTATGTACTTATATATGTTTGTCTTCAAATGTATGTCACAAATGTATACTAAAGCACTCAAATACTGGTAAAGAGCCTAGAGAAATTAAGATATATTTTAAGTAGGACCTATCAAACTATTTATATATGAATGTAGCTCGTTTTAACTTTGAAGTTAAGCTTTGACCCCTTGGTCCCTTTAAAATACCTTTTAGTTTTTAAACTAGATTTAGCATAAATTTAAGTAAATCTTTCAACTTGAATCTAAAACCACTAACTCTACCTCATTACTACTCGTACCTTATTATTCGTATACCTTAAATCCTATGGTGGATTAAGTTCCTGCTTCGTTAGGTACTGATGATTATATAATTAATACAAGTAACCCATCGTAGGTAGCTTGATGCAAACTGGATTTGATACCCTTGAAGCCTAAGAGAACATGTACATATAAACAATCTTAAGACCTTTCGTAATGAATAGATATAAACGTTGGGCAAACGAAGGGATGGATGAAAAAAGTTTCAACAATATGTATGGCGATGGTAGAAGATGTTGACAGACTAAACATCGAATAGGGACAATCTATAAAAGTCTAAGTATATCTGCCGGAAAACATAAGTTCTTTGCCAAGGATTTTCTATTTAAGTATGACAAGCCAGGCGAGAATTTACAAAGACCCCTCCCACTATACGATTGCAATAAAATACTGAGTACATGATGTGTACCTCGTGCTTCAAACGAAAAAATATAGCGGTGGCTCGTAAAAGGACTGCGACAAATCCTAAGACTTTTTCGGTTTCTTCGACAATTATGCATCACCAGTGATACGAGAATAATTGTTAGTTTTAAATCCACTCTTTTAATGCCCGAACGTCAGCCACTTAACATATTCATGTCTGTGTGTTGTATTAAAAGATAAAATGGTAAATATAATTACAGGCACATACGTTGAAAGAATGACCTTGGCAGTCAATGTTACTAACTACGATCACTGCAAAATGTAAAGAAGAGCGATTAAAATGTGACCTTTATATAATTAAGCATATTATAAGGTTGCTCTGCTAAAATTCACATGAGCCCCTTTATCGTGTAATGTTTGCTTTAACGGAGGCTTGATGATACTCGACAAGTACAACCACCCTTCAGTAAACTCGGCGCCATTTTCCTGTAATCAAGCAAATGTTCTATTTCGGTAGAAAAGCTCGGATTAACTCCTTCCTGAAAGCGCGTTTGTACAACTTTCTTTAAAGTAATTAAAGGTTCAAGCTACTCGTATTTGAACTTCCAAATGAAAATTCATAATCTATTTATCAACAAGGGTATCTTTTGGATAGCTTCATTAAATTGGGTACCTTTCTAAATATTTCATACAATTCAAATATCTTGAACAAATTACCCAGTCCTGTAGTTAGTGGAAAAAGAATACATTTTCTGGCGATTTGTTCCTTGTATGTAATAATAGTTGGGACTGTTTCGGCCCACATCAAAAAAATGTTTTTCTTCTCAAGTAAAATTTGTTTCTGGATTCGCCTCATGTTTAAAGTATGGTTAGCAGGAAAATTATTTTCCAATATGTAGGTGATGCTTTTACTTCAGGTTCTTACGCTTATAAGTTTAACATCTTATTTTTTTTATATTGTTAGGTTTGCAATAACGCCTGCTATGCGAATTACATTACAAAATCACAAATATACGATAGGAAATTATTTTTTTTACGATAGGATCCATTTGTGTTAACATCTTATTACTAAATGGAGGTAAAAACTACTGAAATGTGTATTGCAACCTTTTTTATTATGAAAATAATTCGCTAAAGAAATACGCTCCATTTACTAAGATCTACAATCAAGATCCATAAGTCGAACCGTAAATATATTTAGAGATTAATAATATATATTTTTTTTCTATGCCACTTAGAACCACACATTTATGAACATGTGAAATTATTCGCTGCTTTAAGTAGGATCCTCACGTTGATCAAGCTCCACGTGTGGATACGTGGATAGTAGTTAGGTACATGTTCTTTATTTGATGATCAGCGCTGATGATTATAATGATAATAAGAAAATACCTATTGATAGATATTGATAGAGACTGCTCGTACAGTCTAGTGTCAGAGTACCTCTTTACCGTCTATGATACACTGGTATTTCTAGAGCCATATTTATCATTTCACTGCATAATAGGAATTTGCATAATTTGGGTGAGAAAAATAGCACAGCCAGGTTGACTTCGTTGGAAACAAAATTAGATAGTAAAGTTGCTATCTTATTTTTCTATCTTCATTCCTTAGTTTGGTCTGCTCAATTATTATTAGCATAATCGAACCAACCTTTGCGTAAAACTAAATAGTACTGGTATTGTCCAGAAACTTGCAGTACCTTAACATAGTAATACTACTGGAACTGGTTTTTTTTTTTTTTTTTTTTTTTTTTTTGTTTTGATAATACTTAAACTAATTGGGTGTAAGTACTAGTGGGAGGTATCCATAGGTATACCATATAACTCAGGAAATCGTAACAAGTCGTGGTGCCCCATATATTTTTTTTTTTATGCCTTATAGGCTAGCCTTTGACCACTATCTCACCTGATGGTAAGTGATGATGTGGTCGAAGATGTTGTTCAGGCTAACCTAGAAGTACTGGCTCTCAAGGACAGCTGCCGGAACACACCGTTAGGTGCTTGGCGACAGATTTTCTACTTGAGGGTGGTAGCTAGCCAGGTGGGCATTCGCAAAATGCTCTACCACCATGCTATAACGATTGCCACCCTAAGACAACAACTGGGACCGACGGCTTAACGTGCCCTCCGAAGCACGGAAACGCTCAGTATTAATCCAACTCATGACCGCGCGCGACGTTGCTTAACTTTGCTGATCGGTTGAGAACAGCTAAGTAATCTTCGCTACGAGCGCTTCACACAATTGCGCACACAAATTGCAAAGATACATTCATGTATAGTAGTACTTATCAGAGCTTTCCGGTAGTATATAGGTTATCCCGCAAAACGTCTTTTTGCGCAGTTGGATAAAAACTATCCTATGTCCTTCCTCGGGTCTCAAACTATTTCCATACCAAATTTCATCGAAATCGGTGCAGTAGTTTCAGAGCCTATTAGATTGCAAACAAACCATCAAATTTTTCCTGTTTATTATATTAGTTTTAGATGTGGTACATATATCTCAATGATTTTTAAATATTCAACTTCGATGACATCAGAACCTTTCGTGTTATTACGTCGTGTCTTGCAAACCTATTCCTGGTGCGCGGTTGTACCTTTTGATTAGGATTGTTTAGAATGCTTAGAAAACCTGGTAAAATTCTACCCTTTTGACCTCGGTTAATTTGTATTCACCCATTCAACTAAAATCTTCTAGCCCACTCACCACAGGAAATCAGACAGTACTCACTATTACACTACAATACTCCTAAGTGACTATATACAGCATGCCCTCACAACTTGTTCCTGTACGCCTAAACGTCTATGGTGTTTCATTATTCGTGGCCCACCTGTTTACTCTGTACTTTTTAAGAGTTACGATTATGGAGCATTGACGGTAATAACAGAATGTACGTATCTGAACTCAATCTCATCGGAACTAATAACGACGCAATAATAAATAATAAATTCCCAAATAATTTTATTGAATTATTTGGGACGAATACGAAGAATGACGTGACCTACTAAGAATGTCTGAGAATTGTATATATTATACGTCGTGTGGCGAATGTGGTACATATCTTTGTGTTAATCCCACTTAGCGTGACAGATAGCTGTAGTTGTAATAGAAACATTGAACTTTGGTAATAATATGTCACACGAGGTGGTAAAATTCATCGCATATTGGGAAAACAGACGGGTTGCTTGGTCATAAAAATCAGGATTCGGTTTAAACTTCTTTTGTACGAAACGCGTTAGAGGAAACATACTCTCAAAAACAGATACCTCATTTTATCAAATAATGCGTAAATAAATAACTACTTTAATATCGCTACATCTAATTATACGAATTGTTTACTAAAATGAAAACACGGTTCTTTATGTTTTAAGATGCCTACGTTATACCCGAATTTAGGTAACGAAAGCTTAGAATGTAATGCGACATCTCTAATATTGTAAGTGGTATTGCCAATTATAACTTAACTAGCGGCCCGCCCCTGCTTTGCACGGGTATTTAACAAAAAAATCAAAAATATAAATATCTGCACATGAAAATGGTTACTGTGACATAACTGTAATAGTTAGACATACGGTATTGCGGACTTTTTTGTAGATATTGATGTCGTCTATAAAATTGTACTACATCGCTTTGCTCTATTGTCAACAATTTACGCAGCGTACGTGATATAACAATGTTTTAGGTATTTTTTTCAAATTGGGTTACATTATTGAAGTTTTCATACGGATCCCTAAGTTTTTAAAAATATTCTATAGCCTATGTTCATCAGGACAGTGTAGGATTCTAATGGTGAAATAATTTTTACTAGTTTGTAGTTTAAAGATTATTCTTTACATACATAAATACAAATCATTCCTCTTTATAATATTAGTATGTATATAGATAACGATATGATGAACATATCAATATTTTTCTTTTTTTTGTTGGTTTAGTCCAAACCTGCCAAGATTAAAATATTACGTATCCACATGTTGGTTACATCTCTTATATATCCCATAACAACTTTTCACCACCGACATTATTTATGAGCGCGAGCGTCACTAACGGCAACAAGACGCATCGAAGAAGAAACCGTGAATAATGCAAAGGGCCCGCGAATCGGATCATATTTTTTCAGAGGAAATGTGGAATCGCGAAGTGGCAAAACAGAATTTAATATTCGTAAAAGGGTTGACGTCGGTATTGGGGCAGCGCGGCAGTTGACGCGTGCTTGGTCTACGAGTTTTTTTGGCCACTTTCCAGAATCAATATCTTCGGATACACAGGCGGTGGCGCGTTTTGCACTAATCTCGCCGTAACCCGGCGTGCACTGTGTGGAAACAGTCCACATTCAAACATGTAGGTCGCCCGATATCTACGTTTCCGTTTTACTGGCCAAATGGTTTGATAAACTTAATTTAGTGATTGCTTTGAGTGTGTTTACTAAAGGAAAATGTTTCTAACTCAAATTGGCTAAACTTCACTAATTATTACTACTTATAGGTTAGCCTGAACAACATCTTCGACCACATCATTACTTAACATCAGGTGAGATAGTGGTCAAAGGCTAACCTTTCAGGATTAAAAAAAATACCAAAATTAAATACAGTGTAGGTACCGTTTCGTTATATATCTACCATTTAATTGAATATTAGTATCTTTCTTACTATAACCAACTGACACTAAGGGTTAGAAAATCGAGTTGTGTGCTTGTTTGGACTGTAAATATTTGTTCGTAATAGTATTTATGGGGTGCGAATCCCATGCATAGTCGCAAAACCTCGTTAGCGAGAGATGCGTACTAGTTTAGGAATTACATTGAATAATGGAACGAGGTGTACTATCATATGTACGCGTAGAAAACATGGCTGTGCTTAACGTGGGGTGGGGTATAGGTACACGTAAACAAAGCGTAAAACTATTCTCTCTTGTATATATCTTGAAGCGCTCGTAGCGAAGTTTACTTAGCTGCTCTCAACCGATCAGCAAAGTTAAGCAACGTCGCGCGCGGTCATGAGTTGGATGGGTGACCGCTAGTGACATTACTACTGAGCGTTTCCGTGCTTCGGAGGGCACGTTAAGCCGTCGGTCCCGGTTGTTGTCTTAGGATGGCAGTCGTTATAGCATGGTGGTAGGGCATTTTGCGAATGCCCGCCTGGCTAACTACCACCCTCAAGTAGAAAATCTGTCGCCAAGCACCTAACGGTGTGTTCCGGCAGCTGTCCTTGAGAGCCAGTACTTCTAGGTTAGCCTGAATAACATCTTCGACCACATCATCACTTACCATCAGGTGAGATAGTGGTCAAAGGCTAACCTATCAGGCATAAAAAAAAAAATAAAAAAAAAATTGTGATGCAATACAATTCAATTAAAATTTCAAATTTGGATGGAATGTTAATGAATATAAAATGATAAAATACGTTTAGATCTTGAATGCAATCTTAAATTTTTTTCCATCGTAATGGTATGACATCGATTTTATGATAATAAGAATGTTGTCATAATAGAAAATATTAAATCACCTTTAGATTTTCAATAATAAATCCATATAAATGTTTTTCATGTTACATCTATGCCATACTTTATGTTTGAAAACATAACATTTTCATTTCTTTCATAAAAAAATTTGACATCGATGTTACGATATTAGGTATGTTGTAAAATCGATGTAAGAACTTCGATGTTTTGCCTCTTAATATCGATGATCATCGAAAATCCGTGAGTATTGCTCAACCCTATAAAAGAGAATGCAAAATGAATAAGAAAAGCAGCTCTATATATAATGCAAGGTATTGTGGTTATTTCGCTGTATATAGATGACAATGGTTTATTTTATTCTGGGTCGTATATACAAGACATATTGCATAGGATTCAAAAGTATAATGCCCTGTTTGTTTGGTTCCCATACTGCTACGTCTGAGAGTGCCGCGGTCAGTGTGTATACCTGTAACACCTTCAGCATATACCGTTTTGTGATCCTGAGTGAAGTGACCTTTGGCGACGCGCATCAGTACTTATCAGAGGAAGATTGAAAGTGTAAGTACCAGTAACAGAGAAGTTAAAGAGTAACAGAATGGCTTGGTATAGGCGTGTGATGAAGAGGAATTAACTAAACCACTGATCGTGCTCTCGAAGAGTCAAGACTGCCTGAGGATGCTTCGAGTAGAAGAGAGGTGCGTCGAAAATTCTTTCGGGTAGAATACGTAGCGTCACTAACTTTTATATATTTTTAAAATATTATCTGAATATTTTCCAATTTTTTTTTATTCCTTATTGATTTCCGCAAGGTATCTATTTATCACCTATTTATTTTGAAAGCAGAATACTTGTTACCTCACAAAGCGTGGGTTAATAACTGGAAGAAGAAAAAAGATAAATTCTAGGTAAGTGGGTGCGTTATTAGGGTTCCGTACCCAAAGGGTGAAAACGGGGCCCTATTACTGAGACTTCGTTGTCCGTCCGTCCGTCTGTCACAAGGCTGTATGTCAAGAAAGGTGATAACTAGACAATTGAAATTTTCAGAGATGATGTATTTCTTATGCCGCTATAACAACAAATACTAAAAATAAAATAAATATATAAGGGGGGCTCCCATACAATACTAGAGGTTTCTGTACTGTATGTTCGCCGTTTATTTGCTAAAAATAATAATAATGAAAACTACATTATGGTACGGAACCCTTCGTGCGCGAGTCCCACTCGCACTTGGCCGGTTTTATTTTATTTTTAAGATAACGCCTTTAGTAAATTAATCTATGAATAAGCTAAAATGAAGATTATACGTTCTACTGGACGAACCTGTGAATTTTTTTAATATTCGAAAATGTTATATTAATAATCCAATTATTTGAAGATCAATGCCGCCCACGTGATTTTCCGTCACACGTATCATTATCTCTCCAAAAATAACTCACTGAAATGAAAACGCTGGAAGACACGTGAATGAATAATACATGAAAAATAAATCTCCTTGGAGACATTTCTTTTCGGGGTAGAGTTTACAGTAGGTAAATATTACCCATACATGTACTACGAGATCAACAAAAGTGAAATGCGTAAGAACCTTGAACTCAATGGGATAAGCATTCGAGTCAGCGCTAGTATTCCATTCTTTCTTTGATCTGTAAAAAATACTTTTTTATCCTGTTTGGTAATTCATATGCAACAGTAATATTGTGTGACAAAATGTTTTCAAAGAATTAACGCAGTTAGTGTGGAAATGTCGTCAGCAGCGGCGGAGTGGGAGTAGTCGGGTGCGAAGCAATGCGGCGTGCTCGAGAGCTCTGTTCATTTAAAGGCACTTGTCCGTAATTGCAGAGCGACTAAGACTTTATCCCGCCCGAACGGCAATGCTATCGAATAAAAAAGTTTTAATGACAAGCCTTTGTCGTGGCACGTGGATTTTTATTGAAATAAATTATATTGCGTGTTAAATCAAAAGACACAGGATCCCTTGTACACACTACGGATATTGTAAGACATGCACTTATAAAATGACTACGAAAGGATTCATTTCTTACTATGTTATAAATTCACTATATTTAAATATTTTCTATTGATTGTTCTTAATATTTCATGCTACAGCTACACAGGTACGATAGTTATATTAACGACGACGCTATTACAAAGTCAGCTGTGCATTTAAACGTACCACAAAAATCGTAGATAGCCGTTGCAATTTCGAACTAAACGCAATAAATAGGGTCGCTGGGCGGGGGTGCTTGACCCACTTCCTGTTACATGCCGAAACGCCTGCGATTTAATCGCGCCCTGCCCCGCTCTTTCCGCCGAGACCTCGCACGCTTCACTTCTTTGCCCCATAATTATTAAATCCATTCCGGCCGAGCCAAGAAAGCGCCGCGCCCGATGTCGAAACGCGTGCCTATTCACACCTAGCAACACTAACGTCTTTAGTTTCATGTCTTCTACATAAAAGCAGTCAAATATGATTGTAGATAACCAGTAATTCTAATCATCACTAACCAGCAGATGACATAGTGGTCAGAAGCTAGCCTTTCAGATACATAATAAAATATATAACTTAAATCTTAATTATGATAAAAAAAAACATATTAACCCTACAAAAATGTTTGTCTTAAAAGCACGTCTTTAAACTTGTACTGTACAACATGGGATCGTATTTATGCATTCAGCTGAGTTCACACGGGCGGCACGGCGTGGCGGTAGCGCTGGCGTCGCATCGCATCTGATAGTCGAGCGGAAATTGCGCAGCGCGTCGCGTGCGCCGCCCGCCCTACGGCCCGCGCTGCGCCTCGCCGACTGTCCGTGACGTGCACTCCATTCTCCAGCTATTTTATTTCGCATTCGCTACATCCCCGTTGCATCTCCGAAATCTTTTAACACTGCCACGTAACTCGTAGTATTTATTTTGCTTTTCCATTTCGCTGTAAGTGGAAATAGATATGTCAGGTGCAGGTCCTCACATGCTCGACGAGTTTGAGCTTATTCGACCTCTTTACAAACCTTTAAATATATAAACTTCTTTCTGAAAAATGTTATGAAAATAGTTAAAATGATTCACTTTGCTTACAGTCTTAACAAATTGCTTAAGCGTGAAATATAATTCAGGTATTATTGTGACAAAGATACCTTAAAACTATCTCTTAGTGCAATTCTAGTTCCGAAGAGCAGTTTCCATTGTTCCACCATAAACATGTCATGATTGCAGAGCGAGTGTGTCTCAATAACAAGTAGATATGAGCGCGTGTTGTTTTGGCTGTGTCGTGTCTGTAATAAAGCAGGCGAACGTACGTTCAAATATTTTTGTGAAACTTTCATGAATATATTAGCCATAAATGTGACTAAAGGAATCTATTCCTCATAGCGAATGGTCGTTCCGCACTTCGCTACCTCGCTCACGTCTATCTGGAGAAACCATTTTTCTCTATATATTTATACTCGTATGATTGCAGAAATATTTTGACGATATTTGTTTATAATTTACTATGTACATGGAACGAAATGTTTGGTTGTTATATCATTGAGTTTACTTTAGGGTTGCTTAAAAATTCAATGATGCCTCTTGTCCCTATAGCCTACGTAAGGTTCACAGTAAGTACACACTTATCTTACCCGTTCGTCTCCGAGGCATGAACGCTCGTAAAAATACAACTTATACCGTTATATTTTTACGACATCAACGAATGTCAAGTTTCCGAAGCCGTGCCCCTCTCATCCCCCGCAGACACCCCTTCGCCTGTGCAATATGGAGTTTGTTGTCTAATCAAAGAACGGCCTCCTTGATTTAGCAGTTTAAAGATAATATTTTTTAGCAACCAATACTATACAGAGGTAAATATTGCAATTTGAGGTTATATCCAAAATTAGTGATCGGATAAAAAACTATTTTTTTTTATAGAAAGCTGCACACATGTTATATTTAGATTATCAGTTTAGTGTTAGTAGAAAATAAAAGGATGTGAATAAATATGATTACAAGTACTATCGCTGGCTAAGAGAAAATCATGTTGAAAAATTCTTAGAGCAAAAATTCCTGTCGTCGCACCGTCCCCTATGACGGTTAGAGTAATACAATTAGAGCACATAATTTTGGCTTAAATGAGCATGTTCCGATGGCCGAGTGGTTTAGGCACACGGCGCACAAATGGGGTACGCGGATTTGGATCCCGCCCGGGTTAGCAATTTTGTGCTCTAATATAGGATATGCTTTGTGATAAGCACGAATATCTTTGATTGGTGTTTGTAAAACTCCGCAACGGTACTTACCTAAACTTCATGTGTTAGCCGTAATACACATTTTTGCATCAAAAGATTTTCATAGGTCATTTTCACTCTATTTGTCACATGAATATATTTTTATAGTGTAACTACAATGCAAGTTGTTATAATCATAAAGATCCAGTAAACATTGTTCCTATCGTCATGGTAATATAGTTAACATTTTAAGTAGATCACATTTGCACTTTATGGAACGTTGTTAGCTTTAAATTAAAGTTTAAAATACAATGTAAAATTAAGCTGTGTGTATAATTAACATCCGCTCGCTACGTGAAGGCGCTCCCATGGCATGCGGCACCGCGTGGTGTTGCATTTGGCTCCTCAGGCAAAATGCATTATAGACATCAATGTTAGGCATTTTCGCATTTAGCCGTTATGCATTTAAGAAATCGTGGTCAGAACCCGTTTAACTACAACTTGGTTTAACGGTATTAAATTTCCGTTAATAACAAGCTAATGATAAAGGTACTAGTCAGGTTACTTGCAATTAGAAATGTCTTTCTTTTTTAATAAAATGCTTCTACACCAGTCCGGGAAACGGAAATAGCGTTTTTGTTTGCTCGAACGTATGTATATGTATATTCGAATATTTAACATAGTTTCATGCGTCCGTAACCCACACAAGCGAAGCCGCGGGTATAAGCTGGTCATATAATAAAAAATATCAAACTGCTAATTATATTAACCGAACAAATTAGAAACAAATGAAGTTAATACTACTATTATATTATTAGTTGCTACTCCGATGATTTAAAAACTGGGCTTAGACGTATTATCCAATTATTTCACCTATAAACCTTTGTGCAACAAATTAATATTTTTTAATTAAACAGTTTTAAAAAACTTATGCATGTGTGTATTTTATTACCACTTCCGCCTCAGTAACGCTTGAACAGCTTTAAAAATGTAGTACCTACACAGAGCCTTGACGTCCTGGAAATAATTGGGTTATGTTATTGTCTACATTTACAAGTAGTTAATAACTAAATTTCATCACGCGTTAACGAAGCCGAGAACAGAAGGTAGACAGTATATTGTAATAAAAGCTCAAATACAAAACGGCGCTTTATTTGCAGCGGATCTGGCATAGAAATACGTTTACGTAAAAAAATTGCAAATTATATTCATAGAAAAAGTGTTAGCGATGTGCGATCCTCCTTTTTTAGGGTGCATAGTATCGTTGCGTTGGTTTGGATTAGAATCGATCAGACGCCAGGGTGGGTCGCGTGCACGAGCCCTATAGCTGGGCGGGCGGAGGCGGGCGGCGCGGCTCTGCCTTCCGGCGAAACGCGAGGAATGTTGCCAATAGATTAACTTCTGATCTCTTTTCCGATATTATAGCACAACGATTATGTAAGGAATTCTAAGCGCTTCAATCTGGTTAAAGGCCAACTAAGGCTCTCGGTACAATCTTCCCGGAATCTCTCGAGATATATTCAACGTCTTAATATATCTCGTGCGATGTAAATCTAGAGTGCGGCAGTGCGGCGCGCTAACGAAATTAACTAGCTTTGTTGGAACTTGTGTTTCTATGAAATAAGCCATTTAAAGGCCTTAAAGGTCAGATCTCGATTCCTTCTATGGTTAGATTCTTAGATCATAATATGATATTAATATAAAAGTGTTTTACCGCGCACCTTCACGAAAATGTGTAAAATTCGATCAATAATGAGATTTGAACTTGGCACCTTCAATTTTTATAAAAACTTTCAGCGCTAAAGCTAGTACACCATAAAAATCTATTTTAAAATTGAGCTATCCATGGCATCCACAGGTTGTGGAACCAAGAAGGTTTGGACCCGAATACCACAAACCTAACCGAACCTCCTTTTTGTCAAGAGCAGATAACTAAAAAGTAAAAAGCTTCATATGAGAAAATCAGTGAGGGTGAGAGAAGAAAAAGTGAGAGAAATCACATAAATAAGGCTAACGTTCATGGCGGGTTTATTTTTCAATTGTTTGCTGTTATTCTGTCTATTTTACTTGATCCCTTTTTGAAGCAGTGATGGCTCAGCAGCATTGGCTATGGACTGCCGCGCAGCAGGTCCATCGTTTGAATATGTATCCCGTATCCCGCCGCGTGCTTGAGCTTCAACGCACGGTGGGAATGCCCGCCTGGCTAGCCACCTCAAGTCTGTTGCCAAGCACCGAACGGTGTGTTCCGGCAGCTATCCTTGAGAGCCAGTAATTGTAGGTTAAGCCTGTTTAACACCTTCGACCACATAATCACTTACCATCAGGTGAGATTGTGGTCAAGAGCTTACCTAGAAGCAAAAAAAAATCCGCGAGATCGGAGAAGAGTATTACAAAATCATTTGTTTTATACATTTTGTATTGATAACATTTGATTACTTACCATCAGGTGAGTCAAAAGCTTACCTAGAAGTAAAAAAGAAATCCGCGAGATCGGAGAAGAGTTTAACAATATCGTTTGTTGTATACATTTTGGATTGATAACATTTGTTACGGGTTAAACGTTTTTTTTTATCTATACGGTTTTAAGGGTAATTTATGGAATCGTGTGTATTGTAGTCGTAACTGTTCAAGATTCGTATTAACGAACAATATTATTTTAAGCCGCATATTTAAAAGATCATGTAGAATATTATATAAATTATTACGCAATTAAATCCAATAAGTAGACGACATAGCGACATAATAAAAAAATATACTAAACCGAGTTTGAATCCCTCATTCAGCTCAGGATTCTAGTCTTACTAGAAACCTTCCTTGCGGTCAGGATGTCACAAGACACTGCTTTTATTGAGGAGAGCATTCGAATTTTTACACCTACGAGAAAATTAAAAGCAAAATTACTAGGAACATAGCATTTTATTTATTTAAGTAGGTACCATTTGATACATTAGCGGTTTATTGAATGACAAAATTTTAATCGATGATTCGTTATCGGTGTTACTTGATGTATAGGTACTTATTCAGAGATAACCACGCGTATAATACCAAAATATTAATTCATATCAAACGGGGGTACATTGTTGGATTTACTGAGATTTTTCATGAATAGTAAATTAATATATTTTCAGGATAAGGAATAGTGTGATAAGGGAACAATGTGGTGTGATGTGAATGAAGATATAGTGACAAAAATCGAAAAGGTATGTTAAGATGGTTTGGACATGTGGAGAGAATGAATGAAATGTGAATTACTAAACAGATATACATGGGACAAGTCAGTGTTGGAAGGGTAAGACATAGGCGAACGTTCGGAAATTAGATTGAAGATGTTCTGAAGAAAGGTCAGGAGTACCCTAAACCGACGCTCATGTATGAAACGATTGATGAGTGTGGATGAAGCGAAAGAGATATGTGAGGATCGTAGTAAGTGGAAATCTGTGGTCTCTGCCTACCCCAACGGTAAACAGGCGTGATTTTATGTTAGTATGTAATATTTCTTCTAGTCAAGTTGTGCTTGTCGTCTCCACAAAGCATGGAACGCACCCATTATTTCAGTGGGATGTTACAGTTTACACTACCATTCCTTCGCAAACGTATCCCTTTCATTCCTTTTGTGCTGTACTTTAAATACTTAGTTCTTAATAGTTTTAGCGTTGGGCGCACCGCGTAAATTTGCCCAACGATTTTGATATAATCCGGCATCGTTGAAGCAATGATGGCCGAGCGGTAATAGCAATGGACTGCCGTGCCGCAGGTCCCTGGTTCGATCCCCACCGCCGGCTTCAGCTTCACCGCATGGTGGAAGGGCATTTCACGATTGCCCGCCTGGCTAGCTACCACCCTCAAGTAGAAAATATGTCGCTAAGCACCTAACGGTGTAAATTATTTAAAATAAAATATTATGGCTATACGAGTATGAGATCATATTATGTCGTGATTCATGAAGTATTGTTTGTTACTATTCAAATAGTTTTGACTGTTTTTTGTTCAGACCATTCACTGCTTTGATCCATAAAATATAACTTCCATAATATGTTTTATAACTTTTACTCCTTACTAACTTATGGTGTTATTCATAATCGTTCTATAACTTTCGTAGGTGAACAGTCCCTAGTACTGTGCAATGGAAAACTATTGCACAGTAAAAATGACGTTTGATTTATCTATGATTGACTAATGGATAGATTATAAATGACGGGGTTATTGTTTTGTATTTGATCACTACAAGCGACGCCAGATAGTGATTTCCTAATAACTAAAATTGAAGACAGGTGTAAGTTACGTGAACAATTTGCTAAGGAGTAGATACCAAAAGTATGTTATTTTTGATGTTATTGTGACGGAAAAACTCGAGGCGCACCTGATGTTAAGCGGAGTAACCTCTGTCTATAACAATGCATTTCTTTTAATTGCACTGTGCCCTTCACTTTGAGACATAGAGATTAAGTCTCATGTGCTATGATTTCACTGGCTCTCAAAGACTGCCGCCGGAACACACCGTTAGGTGCTTGGCGACAGATGTTCTTCTTGAGTGTGGTAGCTAGCCAGGCGGGCAATCGCAAAATGCCCTACCACCATGCGGTGAAGCTCAAGCCGGCGGTGCCGGGGATCGAACCGTGGACCTGCGGCACGGCAGTCCATAGCTATTACCGCTTGGCCATCATTGCTTCAAATAATAATAAATGAATACTAGAACTGCGAGGACAACTGACAAAGCGAGTTACATTACATTATCTTCTGAAGGCATCGTTTTTGGTAATGAAAATGTCTTTGAACTACTACACATCATATCTATTTTCAAGTACGATTTTAGAATACCTTACCTACTTCATTGTGATTGACGTGATATTTGACCTAATATTTTTCTGTTCCAGGTAAGAAAACGCCACTACAGCGGAGGCACATTCTCGTATGTTTCAATTTAACTAGTTTCTCCCCATATATTATCGTTAACTCACTACAACAATGTTGACAAACACGTTAAGTTATAGCCAATGTGTGTGATCCGCGCTAACCAAGATTAATGTCGTCTATTAAAATTGACAAGTAGGCGGGCGACGTAATGTGGAGCGCATACTTACCTTACAAGCATTCAGGCACAGTATGACGCAGCGAATAAACTTTGCGAAGTATGAAACACATGTACTTCTAATAACTATCAGATACGTATATTCTTTGTTCGTTAAAATGTAGCAAGTGGCGGATTGATAATATTTTACAGTACGTAAGTCTACACCGCAGCATCTTCAGATAAGTCAACGAATTTCACATGTCTATATAAAAGCTCGCAATCTGAAACACTGTAGATAAATGTAGTGTGGTAATGCGGAGCGCATACTTATGCTAGTAACGCCCAGGTATGTAGAGCGAGGGAACGCTGCGGCTTGTTTGCGTACAAGTGAATTCCATTAGATCCATCGTGTGTACGCCGCCGCAGCCTCCGCGCGCTTCATTCATATCCCATTAGCTGATCGATTCACAAGTGCAATACTCATTTACTTATACGAACACAGTCTGTTGAATACAATTCATGTGTTTTGAATTAACGAATTAATTTGTAATCGGATTTATGGGTAATGGAATAGGTTGCTTTGGTTTTGACAGTCGCCAGCATCTGACAGCGTTACACATTTGAGCTTAATATGGAGATAAATATAGACTACTCGTAAAAGGCATTGAAATATATCAAGTAATGGTTTACATATTTAAGATAATGTTAGCTTTAGAAGGGGTAATGCGGAGCGTATAAATATGCTAGTAACGCTCAGGTAAATCAGATCTACTTGATACTGACCAACATATTCTAATATGATGCGATGAACAGGCCGTGCGCGAATGGTAACGCTTATAGTCACACTGATTACAAAGCAAATATTAATTTTGAGTTTGAGAAAATTAGCGTTCATATCATGCAGGTCACACAAAGTATTTGCTAGATGTACTTTCTGTGTGATTGTGGCATAGTAATATATGCACTTTTTCTTTTCTTGTGATTACTTAATCTCTCGTGGGGAAAACTTATCAAACTATTTAATTTGCGCCCTTGACAGAAAGTATCTTTGGATTAAAAAATATAAGACGTACATGTAACTCTTCTCAATGAGCTCTAAGCATTGACACCCACGGTGCTAAAAAGTAGTATTGATGCCCTAAAAAATATTTGTTGAATTTACTTGCTCTATTCATCTTTGATTCAACTTTTAAATAATAAAATAACAAATAAAAAAAAACTTCTTTCTTGTATATAATTTATTTCAGCCAATCTCCTGGAAAGCAGTGACCAAAATGTGATTTTGCTGCGTGAGTGAGACAAAGTGATTTGAATTTAAAATACCATGAAAAACGAATGATACACGTTGAAAACGTATAATAAACTAAATAAGACTTGAAAATTATCTGCGTATTTTTTTTTAATATAAATGTTATTTTAATAATTAAAAAAATATATATACTATTGTATAATGAAATAAAGAAAGATTTATAGAAATAACGTTTAAAAAGTGTATCATGTGCATCATTTTATAAAGTTTTCCAAGTCGTTAATATCGAAATATGAAGTTTGTAGTTTCAGTACTTACTCACCTTTTAAATCGTAGCAGAAATAATAGTGAAAGTGAAAACGATTCTACAGAAATTAATTACAAAATTAGACCCGAATTCAGTAACGAGGATAACAAAGATGAATTTAAGGAACAAGTTACGAATCTTGAATAAAATTCCTTGCTGAAATGTCACGTGAGAATTAGGTCTCTAAAAGCCAACGTTTTACCCTCTCTATATTTTTGCTGCTGAAGTGAAAAGATGTATGAGCAATAAGTGACCAAAAGTTTTTATATCTCGTGATTTAGAATCCCTCGATGCGCCCAGCATTCCAACTCAGAATAACTTCTCGAGATTCAAACTTAGCACTCGTAGCAAAAATGAACATTGCTCTCTTGTTGCACAAATAACTATAAAATGTTGCTTTTTCATTTTGTTGTGACAGACTCGATGATAAATTCAGTGTACAGCTGGAAGCTGAAAAAAGTTATGCATACAAAATTATTTCGGCTACGTGCCGTTAAAGGACCGTTAGTCTATGTAATTATAATAACTCGACAAACTCATTTAATGTCAGAGAAATGTGGTTTGCCATTTAAAAATGTGTTCAACTGTGACGGGTTGTTGCGGGTGGCGGCGCAACAATAATTAAATTTTCCCGTCGCCGAGTGCGCTGCGGAGTATGTCGTTTCATCAACCACCGCACTAACCTGCCGGAAGGCCGTCGCTGCCAGAAATACTTATTTTATTCAGGTTTAAGCTGCATTTCAATACGCGGGAAATTGAATTAAACACATAGCGCTTCAAGCGCTTCAAATTTCAGTTGCAGATGCGGATGCAAATGTCTCGTCGCGTCTATGACATCTTGCTAACTAGTTGTGCTGCATGCACACCGTGATACAATTGTACCTTATTTATGCTGGGCGCTACACAGTCTTCCGAACTTGTATACCCGAAAAATACTAAAGATTCTTCGCGAGGAGAACTTGTGGATAGGTTTTACCGATTAATATATAAAGTCAATCACTTAATATTGCTGTTTTGTATTTGATGTTCTGTTCAGGAGGTAGAATGCACATGATATTGAAAATCTAGCATCTAGGGTGCCATTCAGGACCGCGCAGACCACTAACGTATGCTTTTTTCTTCTTTAATATAGATTTAAAGCATTGACCTTTGGCCTTTGAGCACTATTACTATACTAATTCTCACGTGATGGTAGTGATTATGCGGTCAAAGAAGTTGGTCTGAGTTAGACTATAAGGTGTTCTAAGTAGCTTCTTTCGTATCTTAATCTTCTGTCGCTGTCTATCTATTGGCTTCGTCACTCGATATATGAAAAAAAGTCATATTTTCATCGATGTAGATAGTTATGAGCGCCTAATCCTAAACCACACAAACACGAGTCACAAACCAAACAACCATAAAAACAAATTCAAAACCCGCGTCCGCTAAATTTACATATCCAATAACAGCCGGGAACGACACGAATTGTTTGACACCTCTGCTCAGCCCTGCAGGCATTGGACACTACGTAGAGTCGCGCCGATACAAACCTACACGCCAATTCGTCGGAAACATTGCCTTTTTCATTCGGGGAAAACAAGGAAAACAACCACATAATTCCTCTCGCATTTGCAAAAAATAAACACTTACAGCTATTGTTTGCGAATGCCCTGTGTACGTGCGAAACTGCGTAACCTCCCCGGCAGGGCCGTGCTCGCTTTTAACTCTACATTCAACAATGAAGACCTCTGTTGTATAGTTGATGTGGTTTTGTACTTAAAAATATTTTTAACAAGTATTACAATAATTAAAAGAGTAAAAAACACGACTGCAATATATTTATATTTGTTAAGTATTTTATCTTTACATTGAAATTAGGTAACTGCAAGTCATACATATTTTTAGAATGGGTTTGAAAAACCCTTCATTTTGTTACTCCACTGGATGGGTTTGGCAGAAAAAAAAATCTTTTTTTACTCAATGGGGTGTTTAAAATCCGTCAGTTCGTTTTTTGATGTACCTAGTGCCACTTGCGCTATCAAGACAAATCTATTGATATCTTATGCATCAAAATCGGTTAAGCCGCTTAGAAGTTATGGTGGAATGAAGAAACTCACAAACGTAAATGCATACATACATGCACCCTGGAAACATAACACTCCTTTTTTTCCTTTTGGGTGGCAAAATTTCATCAAATTCATCACATAATTGATTATGCTACGACACGGGCACAAAATCCAGTTTCGATGGTCAAAGACTCGTGTTGGACAAAATGCTATATTACTAGAAATATTTACCTTTTCAGTCAATCTCTTAAGTCAAATAGTAAACCGCCATAGAAAAGACATTGCTTCGTAGGTACTTGCAGAGCCTCTTTCCAAATTGAGGCGAAGTTTAGCGATTGCATTTGATAATGTTAGGACTTTTATTTATGTTATTATTGTTATATGGGTTGGATCTCGCTATGCATATATAAAAATAAAAAGCCAATAGGCTCATGCACTGAATGCTAGTCCTGCTACCACCAGTACCTATCTCACTTAAACAACTATTTATTCTTTGAAGTTACACTGAGACAAAGTCCAATTCACACTTTATACATTTTTAGTGTTCCGTACACAAGAGGCGAAACGGAGCGCTATTAATGAGACCCCGCTGTTTCCATATTTGTCCGTCCGTATGTTATAGGCTCGTAAACGGATTGAGTTAAAAACCTGAAATTTTGGTACTTAAAAAATAAGTTTATCCATCGTCTAGCTCATTTCATTGAGTATTTAGAATACAAACCCCTGACGTTAATTAATATTGTATATTTTAGAACATTTTTATGACGGGGTCTATTTAAAAACAATCTAAAATCTGTGATTAAAACCATCAAATGTTTTTTTTTCTATTGCGGGCTGTTGCCATATGGATCCTTAAAAGAGCGAAGCTAGTTCTAGCTAGAACTAGTCCGACACTTCGCTAGTTTTTAGGTTACTGTATTAGAAAACGGGGCCCTATTACCAAGCCTCGGCTGTACGTTCGTCTGTCCGCCCCTCTAACTTAAAGTACTGTATCTATGGAACTATAATGAGTAGCGGATTGAAATTTTCACCTAATATGTGTTGGGTATGGCGGACAAATAAGAATAATACTAAAAAGTTAGAAATAAAACGGGTTACAAGAAACGTGTATTATTTCCGTCTTTTGTTTTTGTTCTGTCATAAAAACTGGATTAAACACAAGCGTCAAACTTGGTGTGATTATAGTTCAATATCTACAGTAAAGTAAAGAATAATAAAAAAAGGCCAAGTGCGAGTGGGACTCGCGCACGAAGGGTTCCGTAACTAAATATTCTGTGAATAGTTAAAGCGTCTACCTGTCACCGTTATTAGTATCGAGCAAGAAACAGTAAAAAAATCAAGTTTGTTGTATGGGAGCCCCCCTTAAATATTTATTTTCTTTTTAGTATTTGTTGTTATAGCGGCAAAAGAAATACAGCATATGTGAAAATTTCAACTGTCTAGCTATCACCGTTCTTGGTGATTTGATTTGGTAAGGTGATAGATACAGCCTGGTGACAGACGGACGAACGGACAGCGAAGTCTCAGTAAAAAGGTCCCGTTTTTATCCTTTGGGTACGGAACTCGATAAATCGGCTAAGAGCCGATCGGACTCGCGCTAAAGACCTCGAAACTATATATTTTTTTGTTACATTCTGTTTTGGTACGGAACCTTCGGTGTGCGAAAGCAACTTGCACTTAGCTGGTTTTTCTCATCAAAACTTCTTACTCATATCAAAAATATTATTATAAACATTCATACATACATCAAGTTCCTAGGATACATAATGTTAATGTATCATAGAGATAATTATAGAGAGTATTGAAATCCGAATCAAGTAAACAAACATTAAACATTCATATTGTAACAAACATAACAACACCCGAACTTAACTTTGTCGACTAACCAGAGCCTTAACATTTTATAGAAAAAATAATAAAAATAAAAGCTATTTCGTTAAGCGGCATTTAAAGAAAAACGCGCAGTGAAAGTCGCTTGATTCCCTGAACGATGCTCCCTCCAGCCACCCATTGAGAACACTTGCTCTCGCAGGCACGAGGGCGCGTTGCCATTTTCTATTTTAAGATTGTAATTTTATACTGCCTCTCCAACAACCGCCTCTGTCGTTATAACCAATTTACCCCTTTATGGGGCACTGATTTCAAACTCAGAATGTAGATATTAAACATTTGAAAAATGTATTGTACATCTACCAAATATTTCACGAACATTCACATATGGGATTCAAGTAGACTTCTATTTCAATACTGACGTATTTTATGGCAAACAAAATCGGTACTGTAAAACCGAACGTCATGTTCGAGAAAGATAATCCATTACTCATTTTTATACCTGCCTAATTTCCCGAAATGAATATTTTATTTCGTACTTATCGAAGTATTGGCGGTGTACGCTAGCGGTGTCGAGTTGCGAGCGGCGATGATTGGCCCGGTTTCTTCGCTGCCTTATTTCCATCTTATTACCGGCAGTGAAGCGATATTAAAGCGAACGCTGTGGCGCCGCCGCTGCCGCCGTCTCCGCCCTGTCTTTGCGCCCGTGAATTAGGTTAATGGCCTGCCAGGTGATTTCCTTCTAAGCCGTATTTCGGGTAAAGCACCACCGCCTCGACACGCCAATGTCGCTGTTACAGCTCCCGAATGTTAAACTTTTCTACTCGCTTCAAACTGTTTCTTTTTAACAATACCTAGTCCACGAGCCTGTTAAAATGTGGCTTATCTACTTTAACTTTTTGTGGGGATCCTTTGATGAATGTTTGATATCTAACTCTTGTAGAATAGAAAGGCATATAAAGTCCATTTTAATAGAATTGCAGAAATGTAACGCAATTAGCTCAGCTGAAACATTACCTGTACTGCAACGTACATAGTGTTTGCTATGCGAGTGGTCCCTGGGGTGTTTTTGATTTACGAGATAAAGTCAACCGCGCTCGCAGCAAACGGGCGCAGTGCGGCCACCTCGCGGTAGCGGCGCGGCTGCACCGGATGCCTCAGGCGTTTTTGTGCACCACCCTTGCTGGCCCTCTCAACAGATACACTTGCTAGCGTAACAAAAACTAATCCAACATTGTTCAATTTCCAGACGCCACGTTATTTTGGAGGCTAATAGCGTAACAAGTTCCGTATTTTGAAGCTAAAAGTATGGAAAGGCTTTAGCACAGTACGTAGATTTTCCTGATTAACAGTTTTTAGTTGTATATGATCTAAGGGTCATTGTTTTTATTGATGTCCTTTGTTTAGCAAATAAGCGAGCAAGCATGTGGTATTAGGTTCAGACAATTCAGGCACTCATGGCTGAGCTCGTTTGATGATGACCCGTTAATCATGAAACTACGCTTTATAAGGGAACGCGTTGTATGGAGAGCTCGACCTATAATATTTTATCTACAAATATAACACTAAATCAAATTTCATGAATATATATCACCGAATAGATAGAGGAAACTGGCGAATGTATAACGTTATACTCGTGGTATTTTTAGATCCCATGAAATAAGGGGCAAGCCTGTTTCCATCTACAGGCATACATCCAGACTCTGACATGTTACTGATAATGTATTTGACAGAAAAACCCAATTACACTATCGGGTCACTGGGTCTATATATATGGATAGACCCAGGATTGACACATTCTGGACGCAAAAGTTCCAACAACGCGAAGAGACGCTTTACGGCAATCAAATAAGTCAGTCTATCAATACAAAAACTTACACTATCATGAAGAATGTCGCAAGGCCTGTTCATGGGTGATAATTAATAATTAAAAGATGTTCTTCAATAAACTACTTAGCGCTTTGTATTCACAGTGCGGGTCTATTGCATTATACCGTTTTATGTAGAAGATATTATAGTAAAATGTATGAAAGCAATAATGAAAAGTAGTCTAAATTAATAGCTACATTCACAAACTTTAAATTAAAACATTTTACGTCTAACGAATTTCATTGGAAGATTTTTAGTCTTCGATAAATAGTTAATTCTTCAAAGATTCTAGTGGACATTATTGTTTTTAAGGTGATAAAATGGATTGGTCGTAGCTGTGATAAACTTATAAAGTTAGTTTTACTGCTATTTATAATATAATAATACATAATGATAGGTAATATAATGATAGGTGTAACGGACATTGTGTTTAACAAAGTATGATTTAACTAGGACGATTAACTTTAAAAGTATTCGTTGTTTTTTAAATCAATTTATTATTTATCATGTAATGCCAGGAGAAAATATAACATTCTGTAATAAAGATCCGGCACACAATATTACAGACACTTTGTATCATAATTATCTTATATTCCACAATTCGAGTATGCTCACTGTCAAAGACTATGTAACTGTAGTACTGCCATCTATTGTACATGGTATTTTACGTTTTAAGTACAGTAACGTCCTTACAGCACAAGACTCCATTGAAGACTGACTCGAATTCTCCTAAAAACTGGCCATGTCTGTATGCAAGTAGGAAATATTACATTCTGTAATAAAACTCCGACTTACAATTTTACAGACACTTTGTTTCATAATTATCTTATATTCCACAATTCGAGTATGCTCACTGTCAAAGACTATATAGCTGTAGTACTGCCGTATATTGTACATAGCATTTCACGTTTTAAGTACAGTAATGTCCTTACAGCAAATTAATCTATTGAAGATTGACTCGGGTTCTCGCAGCAACTGGCCATGTCTGTATGCATGTAGGAAATATTACATTCTTTAATAAAACTCCGACTTACAATTTTACAGACACTTTGTTTCATACTTATCTTATATTCCACAATTCGAGTATGCTCACTGTCAAAGACTATATAGCTGTAGTACTGCCGTATATTGTACATGGAAATGAAAATGAAATGAAATGAAATGAAAATGTATTTATTCCAGACATAACTGCACACAACAACATCAAATAAATTATAACATTAAAAAAAACAATAGTATCTTAAAATTAAACGTATTAAAATAATATAACAAGTGCACATGTACTCGGACTGCTGTCATATGCAGGTCTGCCAGAAATGGTCTGAGCTCAGCATAATGCTGTGGAGTGATTCACAGCGCTGGTTTTCAGCTCTGACCACTAAGTGACACACGGACACAATAAAATATATTAAGGATACAGTAAAATGAGTTTTAAAAATATAAAGACTATGAAAGTGTTATTATGTTTACTCATACGAGAATGTTAATAACTAGCTACTTTAAGGTGTGATTTCATGTGATTTAATGTGAACGTGCAAGGTTGAATAATTGGCTCAATGAAAAACATAAGAATTTAGAAAAATGGCAATAGATTGGAATTTAGAAGAAACAAATAATAATTTAATGTTATAAAAAAACATAATAATAGATATCGTCACCTAAAAACTCTTCAATATTATAAATAGAAAAAAATTAAAATTACAACTGACAACATTGACAACACGGCGTGGCAGCATGGCATTTTACGTTTTAAGTACAGTAACGTCCTTACAGCACAAGAGTCTATTGAAGACTGACTCGGATTCTCCCTGCGTTTATGGCCATGGCTGCTCTCCCCTCCAAGTAGATATTACGTCGCAAGTCTAATCTATTTCTAACAGACTACGTAATTATCTAATAAAGTACTGTAGTGCGTCACATTAAATACCTACAAATAAAATGTACAGAATTAAATTAGGTACATACATAAATACATAAAATCACTCCTCTTTCCCGTAGGGGTAGGCAGAGACCACAGATTTCCACTTACTACGATCCTTACATATCTCTTTCGCTTCATCCACACTCATCAATCCTTTCATACATAAGCGACGGTTTAGGATACTCCTGACCTGGCCTTTTTTCAGAAATTTGGTACAAATATAATAGAATTCAAACCTAACAATTCGCTCTATGATTCTAGTCTTAATCTTCGAATCTCGATAAGAAGACAAAGTAGCGAGTTCAAAGCAACTTTGTGACATAACCAACGTGCCGAAATGTTAGAATATACTCGAAGAGGTAAACGGCCTTAATCTTACATAATAAAATCTATGCGTTAAAATCAGATCGTTTCGCTTCTGTATCGCATTTCATATTAAGGCCTATATCACACCGACGCTGCAATGCGAATATAAGTATCTGAAACCGCTAAATGCATTTCTCTGTGAAATATTACTACATTATGTCGTGATTCGAATAGCCCGCGACTAGAATAGTGAGAATAACACCTGAGTAAGTTAAGTTGTAGAAATTATAGCAAAATTTCGTTCCCTTTGGGTTCAGAGGAGGAAGAAATATAATTGTAGTCTTTTAAGGTTTTTTAAGAAAAAATAGGAGCAAGCCAATATTTGAAATCGGAAGGGTTTAGTAAAAACAGTAAAGTCTACTTCGGATTGCATGGATAAGTTTTTCCGTAAGATCAATATCATCATTATATCTATTTTTACTTAAAAATCAGGCTTTGCTTAAAAACTTTTCGGCCGCCACAAATAAGTGCGAAACAAACGCGGCACCGCAACAAAATGGCGGACTGAGCGCGGAGGTATAACCGGCTACTGAGTAGATCGACAAAATTATAGGCGGAAAAAAACGAATCAAATCTGTATATTTGAAAATGTAGTTTAACTTCTATTTCCCTTGTTATACAAGTGATAAGACTTGGCAAAACTATTGCGGTTTCGCGGTGAAGGTGTGATAAAGACTTAAATGCGAATCCGCTGCTAAGATTTTGCGGTGAATTTAACAAAGAGCCATGAGATCATGTTGAACTATATTCCGTAGCTGTAGTACAAACAGATGTTTACAAATAGGTTTGTAAGTTATACAAGCGACTAACGAATAAAAAAATACCTTAAAATGAATCATGTTTTTAATGAAAAATGAATCTGTCTGCTAGTATTTTAGAAATCGTTCACTTAAAACAGTATCGTTCACTGTAAAAAAAAATGATAATAGGTATTTATCATTAAATATTTTATTACTTAAACGTAATTTTTAACCGACTGCGAAAAAAAAGAGTAGGTTTCCAATTGCTGAATTGTATTTTTTTATGATTGTTACGGGATTATTCCGCCAATGACTTTGATCAACTGATTTTGATAATTCTTTCTTTTTTTAATAGACTATACCTTCAAGTTGGTCCCATTTAAATTCATCAAAATTGGTTGAGTAGTTTTTAAGTTATAGTCAATTAACTGAAAAATGTTTTTGCATACCTGGACGATTTAATGGTACTCTTGTCGATGGAGGTAAAAAAATTATGAAACGGAACTAGGTGACAGGCTTATCTTATAAGTACTGGCTTTTAAGCACAGCTGCTGTAACACACTGTTAGGTGCTTGGTGACAGATTTTCTAATGAGGATAGTCGCTAGCCAGGCGAGCATTCGCATAATGCCCTACCCTGCGGTAAACCTCAAGCTGCGGCGGTATTCGAACCATGGACCTGCTTCGCGGCAGACCATAGCCAATGCCACTGATCGTCACTGCTAAAAAGGTGTGGAATTCGGACCATGATACTCTGAGGTCAGTGTTTTTGAATCAGCTTGTTTGAGATCTTTCAGTCCAAAAATGCACGCCCCTACACTAAACGAAATTATTGAAATATGTGTGCGTGCAGCGATTTTACTGTGAACTTTGATACGTTCGCGCAAATTGCACACAGGCCACGATGACTAAAAAACTAATGACATAGCCGAGGTTTTGTTTAGGGAGGACTTGGATGCTGACTACCGCTGTCGGTCGTTCAGCTCCACCGGATTTTCGGCGAGGAAAGGGCATCTTATAGCCCGGGAGGGGGAAGTGCCGAAGGCACTTCTCACGAGACGGGCGTAGAAGGTGAAATGCGCCTTATACCTCCGTCTCCTGCGGGCGCCGAAAACGCTCCGCTACTATCGGGGCAGTTGACAGCGAGCTCAAGGGCACCACTGTTGTTCGGACCTCGGCTTGTCTCGCTGCTGGGAGACATTGGGGGGATCGGAACTAAATGCCCCGGTGCAACTGCAGTGCTGTACCGTTGAGAATGGGCCCTATTGAAATTTTCTCTGTGACTATTTGGAGAGACACTAATCGGGACTTAATATTTGCCTCGAGCTGGCCGGCGAACTCGGTGTTTGACTGTGTAACCTCTGATTACCGCACACCTGGGGATGTTACCGGGACGACTTGCAGATGACGCTGAAGCTGCCAACGTAATGGCTGCGATGGGGTCATCCGGATCGTCCAATACCTGCCGCGGTCGGCGACGGGTAGATTTAAACTATATAAAATTTAAACCATAGAGAAATATTTATCTTTTCTGTGGTTTAAACCATGGGTCGGATGAGTTACATAGGCAAGGTTGCGTGTATCGCGTATATATACTATTTTGCATGTAAAGACATTGGAGGGGCGTGCATTTTTAGACTTAAGACGCTGTCAAATGCTGAAATTTTGTCACTATCCGGACTCCGTAGGAGTGAAAGAATGGCAGCGATGGTGAAATCGCGATCAGTTTAGGTAAAATCCAAAAGGCTTAATAACACAAAACTAGGAACGTAAATCGAAAATGTAAGGTTTCTTGTCCCACCTGATAAGGTTTTTCTATTTTATAAATATATTTTAATACACATTCGTAAATCCGTAACTTAAATATCTTAATTAGAGTTAACGTTAGAGTCAACTTTGGAATTTTATGCTATCGAGAAAACTTTAAGGAAACGTGTTTCGGCCATTTATAGTTAGATAATGTGATGAAGATTAACATATAATTATCTTCATTACAAACTAAATACATTTTGCTAAAAATCTGTGCAAGTAAAGCTATTTAGCACTTTTCAGCTTCTTTAAGATCTCTACCGACATCGACAAGTTATTAGTATTGTTATTTCAGTATTCGAAGTCGGTTCCGTTTTTATTTTAATATTTTGAAAACGGATATTAGATACCTGATCATTCGGATAAGTAAAAACAATTATCCCTACTCTACAGTTAGTCCTACCCCAATATTTACCCATATAACGGCTATAATAACCGATTAAAAAAAGGAGCAGTCAGTAATATTTTTACTGGGTGAACCGATTTTGATGATTCTTTTTTGTTTGAAAGCTGATGCTTGCCGTATGGTGCCATTTAAATTACATCAAAATTGGTCAAGCCGTTTTTGTGTTACACTCCAATATCTGAAAAGTATTTTCCTATCTTGATGATATAGTCATTGACAGTGAATGACAATCTATGCCATAAGTATCAAGGGTCACTAAAAAGGGAGTTTTTTTTTATCAAAAAGTGGAACCGGTTTCAACACTTAAATGTGTGAAATAACTTGTCGAAATCGGTACCATGCGCACAATATTGTGATAATAGTTACTTTTGAACCATCATGGTACCGACTTCAACAAGTTATTTCACACATTTGAGTATTGAAGTAGGTTAAATTTTTTGGCAATATTTTTTTATTTTTATTTATACGTGTATCTAATTTCGGCGTAGTATTTATTTTAATCTCTGAATAAAATAACTCTATCAGACATACTAGGAAGGAGACGGCGAAACAATGAGCGTTCTATTCTTCTATGGAAACCAAAACAGATATCCAAAAACGAATAAAAACGTTGACTGGCAATAAAACGTAGTTTTTCCCCTATAGGCATTGCAGTCAATTTTATCGGGTATCCAATATGTAGCTAGGATGGAGCACAATGGGTAGATAATATTTTATATCCGTTGATATATTTCATTTTAATCCCCTTTTTAAGCAAAGGGGTATCTATAACTCATCAAAACGAACTTGTACGATAGACTGATTGAAATATGAATGATAATGAAAAAATCCGCCGTCGGCACAGCCACAGATTTGGTTATCGTAGAATAGACACATTGAAATTTCCGGCTTAACTAATCTTAGAATCGGTAATCACATCTGTGTAATGATAGCCGATGGGTTACAGCTATGGACAGCCGTGCCGCAGGTCCATGGTTCGATTCCCTCCGCGGGCTTGAGCTGGTTGCTTGAGATGGTGAAAAGGCATTTTGCGAATGCTCGTCGGGCTTCCACCCTCAAGTAGAAAATCTGTCGCCAAGCACCTAACGGTGTGTTCCGGGATAGCCCTAGAGAGCCAGTAAAATTACAGGCACAGACTTAAAATCTATATGTTTTTGGGTGACGGGCGCAGTGCAGATCGTAACTTTTCACTAAATGCATATGTTATAGGCAGAGTATACCGCTTAACATATGATGGGCCTTGTGCTTGGTGCTTACAATCCCAAAAAAAAACCTGTTGATCAATAATCGTTAATACAGTTTACGTTATCGTATTTTACATCTTCACCTCATCATTCTTTTCTTACCATTCAGAGAAGGGCGAGGCTTTAGCTGTAAGTATAGACATCGCGTAGTTCTTGGTCTGGGTCTTGCACTAGGCTTTTTATAAAAGTACAAATACCAACCTACAAGCACCTAACGGTGTGTTCCGACAGCTGTCCTTGAGAGCCAGTAATTCTACGTTAGCCTGAACAACATCTTCGACCACATCATCACTTACCATCAGGTGAGATAGTGGTCTAAGACTAACCTACGAGAAATAATAAAAAACAAAGAACTCGTTTCGTTTAGCACTTCTAAAAACTCTGCTGAGGGAACAAAATGTTAATAGTTATTTATGTTTTGAGTGCTTAAAATGCTTCAGTTACTTTAATCCTAGTAAAATTTAATATAGTTATGTAGTGAATGCTTTTGCAGCACTCTCTGCTCACCTTATGAAGGTTTCGTTTTAAGTGATTTATGTATACGTTTTTAAGAATATCATGTCTACGACTGAATACTTGGTAAAACATTGAATTATTTTTTCGTAAGTGCTACAGATTGTATCTCTGTTTTGTTTTTTTTCTTTATTTGAGGATTTACATTGAGGTTTTTTTTATGCTTGATAGGTTAGCCTTTGACACTATCTGACCTGAGTGTTGATGTCGTCGAAGATGTTGTTCAGGCTAGCCTAGAATTCAGTAAGTCTGATTAAGTGAAGTGACCAAAGTGTTAATATTTTTATTTATGTTAAGTAAAGGATTTTGTTAATGAAATCTGTTGCCACTTTATAGGGCGGACTGTTGAATATAATCTTGTGACAATATCAAAGCAGGCCGCGCTTAAGATCTTTCCCTTGCGTGCAAACTCCAAAAACCTTCGTAGTTTCAATCGATACTTCGAAACAGAGGCACAAACGTCTTTATCTACAACCTTGTGAAAGCTTCTTTTCCCTGAAGGGATCGCTTCATAAAAAAATGCAAACCTGCTAAAACGCTGAACCTGCCCAAATGAGGGATGGACGAGCACGTAATTTGCGTTCTGCTTGATAAAATACTTCTATTTTCTTATGAAGCTGTTTCTTGGCTTCACTTGTATTATGGTTAGGGGAAATCAATAATTTATTGAGTTAGTAGGTTTCTTCATGCTATACCTGCAAATGTTATTTTAATGTTTTTTTAATCTCATCTGATAGTAGGTAACTAATGCGGTCGAAAATATTGTTTAGGCTTACCTAGAATTCCTGGCTTTTAAGAACAGCTGCCGGAACACGCTGTGAGGTGCTTGGCGACAGATTTGCTACTTGAGGGTAGTAGATAAGCAGACAGGCATTCGCGAAATGCCCTACCACCATGCTATAACAGGAGTAATTATAGCATGGTGGTAGGGAATCTTAAGATAACAACCGACTTGACGTGCCCTTCGCAGCACGGAAGCGCTCAGTAGTAATGCCACTGGCGGTCACCCATCCAATTCATACCCACAGCGGACGTTACTAACGTCTAGGTAAACTTCTCTACGAGACCTTCAACCGCTAATTGAGGACATGCTCTTAAGTGAGTTTGTATGTCAGTTTATTAAATGAGTGCAGAAATTAAAGTAAAGCAAAAAAAATCCCCGATCCTAATTACACCGATCTCAGTTTTAGGTCTACTTTCAAGTTTATTAAGATACCAGTTCAGACTATAGTAGTCGAGGTATTCCCACGCAGTCGCGAGCGTGTCAGCTAGCATTTTCATAAATGGCAAACTTGTTTCGAGAAAAAGTTATTGTTTGTCTACGAATATTCGTAGTTGTTTGTTTTTTTCTAAGTGAGTCGCAAGCTATTTAGATGGTCACTAGTTACATCCAGACGATGACTTGAGCTTCACCATATGGAAGATAGACATTTTACGAATGCTTATTTTATGCATAGACATTTTACAGTTGCAAAAATATTTTTAAACTATTTTTTTTTAGCGATATGCTACTACCCTGTTTTTTAAATTCAGGCATAAAATATTATTTAACCTACTTATACAATTAAAAGTATGAAATAAATAAATTTGAATTATTTGTAACGATAATAACGACATTTTAAAAAAGCGGGACCTTTTACTGACACTGTGCTCTCTGTCTTTCTGTCCGTCCGTACGTATGTCACATCTCGAGCTGGTAAACGGAAAAGTTATTAACGGAATTTTTATATTTTGTGTAGAGCATTGACCACTAAAATTAGAACACAATATGTAGAAACTGTGCAGAAGTATAAGTTTCTAGGTATCATTGTGGACCAACACTGTAATTGGAAGTCCCACTTAGAACATGTTTGTGCTAAACTAAATCGTTTTGTATTTGCATTAAAAAGCTACGGCGCATAGTAAATATAAGCGCTGCATTTACGGCGTATCATGGGTATGTGGCTTCTGTTTTAAGGTATGGCCTTATGCTGTGGGGTTCCACAGTTATTTCAAAAAACTCCACAGACATAACTAAAGTTGCGTAAGGTATGTGGCGTGGGCCTCCTAGATTCGTGTAGACCACTGTTCGAAAAATTAAACGTTTTGACCTTGACCGGATTATATATAATGCAAATGGGGATAAGATTATATAGTAAGTTAAGGATCATACAGAACAAAATGAACAGTTTGGCATATGTACCTATACTCAAACTCAGAGTAGATACCCAAGTAGATTAGTAGATTTATTGTAAAACAGCCCTAATGGGATGAAACTGCAATGCAATGATCATTAAAGGTTTCTAATGTAGCAAATACTTCTGGGTTAGCCTGAACAACGTCTTCGACCACATTATCACTTACCATCAGATGAGATAGTGGTCTAAGGCTAACCGATCAGGATAAAAAAAATCTAAAACTTTCAGGGAGCTCCCTCTAAAATACTTTAAAGTCCGGCTGCACAAGTAGTTTTTCGTAAAGTGTTTTCATAATGTTACTGAGTTTTTCAACTGTCAAAATTGAAAAGGATCCATAATTGACATAATCATTTAATATTTTACAAAATTATAAATATTTTTTTTGAAGTCATATGATATAAAATATTTTCCTCTCGTATATTTGTAATTTTGTAATGTAATCCGCATAGCAGGCGTTATTGAAAACATAACAATATTAAAATTATTTAATATTTATTAATGTAAGTTTGAATATTATTTGTATTATTACTGACATATATATTTGTATACAATTACTTACCTAATGTTCACTTTTTTTTCAATATACATATATTTTTAATGACCCACTATGGAAATGAATGTAATTATCACTTGTGAATGTATTTAATATAATAAGATGACGAAATATTCTAAACTATGTGAGGTAGCATAATATTATTTGTGCTACTTGACCAAAAATTTGTATGTCAATTAATGGTGATACATGTAGACCTGTTAACCTTATTAAGACCATCTTGTTATAAACATGTTTCTTGCTATAAATTTCATTTCATTTCAAAGATTAATGTTGAACTAGAAATTTAAATAAATATTTTTTCAGGGTGGGTTCACAACATGACGTCGGCTACTTTGAAAAATACTTTAACACCTTGTGCTACCACTACCACTTACCAGCTTGTGGGATGCCACCATCTATACACATTGAGTAGGATAAAATTTTATTTTCTGTGAATAAAAAAAAATCAAATAAATGGGGGGGCAAAAAATAGTTGTTAATTTTAGACCATTTGTATTACGGGGTCTATCTCAAAAACGAAACAAGTTAGAAATCTGAAATTTCCATGTAAAAGATATCCTATGTTACAGTAACAAATACTGGCGATTTATAATGTAGTTTTCAAGCTGTATTCGTTTTTTTTTTATTATTGTGCTGTTGCAAAACATAACACTAAAAGAGGGAGGCCCATCTCGCACTTGATCGGTTTTTCTTGGTAAGAGTATACCTCAAAGTTAGTCCCATTTAAATTCCGTCAATTTCGGTCTTGTAGTTATTCGGCTGCACTCAATTATTTGAAAAAATATTAACCAATATGCCTATATTGTATCTAAATAATGTAATAGTTACAGTTATTAGGTTATCTAATTAATAAAAATAATTACCTGAAGGTAGGCAGCAGTCCCCAAGACGCCTGCCAAGCGTGTGGATTACCCTCGTTTTGTTGGAGGTCTTTGTTCAACTTTGGACGTTATGGCAGTTGAGGTGAGTATATCTAAGAAATCATCATTTTCCTTACCTTTTAGTGCACATGCCAAATTCAAATATAAAAATTATTAGGGCAATTTTTTTTTGTCCCGGGCGCTTAAACCCCTCTGGCACCGCCCCTATGACGGTTAAAGTAATACAATTAGAGCACAATATTTTGGCTCAAACTAGTATGTTCCGGTGGCCGAGTGGTTTTGGTACCCGGCGTGAACTTGCGTAGCAGCAGCAGCAGGTTCGCTACCCGCCAGGTACAAAAAAATATCATCTAATAATTTGCGAAATTCTTCAAGCACGTGATAGTGCTTGGAATCATATTTAGAAATATAGTCCGTAGTTTTAAGCCCGGAACTGTACGGCTACGACTATCCATTTATAGCTGATATGCTCGCCAATCAGGTGAGATATTGTTCAAAACCACTAACTCACTTGATTGTAAATTATGATGCGGTCGTAGATGTTGTTCAGGCCAAATTAGACTTACTGGCTCTTAAGGACAGCTGCCGGAAGAGACCGTCAGGTGCTTAGCAACAGATTTTATACTTAAGGGTGGTAGCTAGCCAGCCTCTACTAAGCAAAGCTACCAACGCTTCAAAAGATTAAATAATCCATTACTACTGCTCTTTTTATTTATTTATTTATTATGCGTGATATGTTAGCCTTTGATCACTATCTCACCTGATGGTAAGTGATGATTTGGTCGAAGATGTTGTTCAGGCTAACCTAGAATTATTGGCTCTCAAGGCCTGCTGCCGGAACACATTAGGTGCTTGGTGACAGATTTTCTACTGGAGGGTGGTAGATAGCCATGTGGGTATTTTCAAAATACCCTACCACCATGCTATAACGACTGCCATCCTAAGACGACGGCTTAATGTGCCCTCCGAAGCACGGAAGCGCTCAGTAGTAATGTCACTAGCGGTCACCCATCCAAGTCCCCGGCGACCGCGGCGGATATTGCTTAACTTTGCTGATTGGTTAAGAACTGCTAAGCAAACTTCGATACGAGCGCTTCAACGATATTAAGAGCTTCAAAGAGATTAATTAAGATTTGATACTTACGGGTTGTAGCTGGCCAGCCTCTACTAAACACCGCTACCAACGCTTTAAAAGAGTACATAATATTTTACTCTACTACTCTAACTATTCAATCACCAATGATATATTTATACATTCTTGATGCTCAGCCACTAATATAAATCGTTAAAGAAAAACTATTGGTACATATGTTGTGATTTCCTAATTAATGGATGTTGTACGACGGACACTCGCATTAGTGTGTCGAGCACTAAGTGTATTTAATTAATTACACCTGCGAGACTGCTATACACTTACACTAACGTTACGTCATTTTATCTAGCCACATAAATAAGCTTCATTTCTCTGTTTAATTGGTAATGGGCTAATTTTGAAAGCAGCAGTGGCCAGAGAAGTTCCACTTATAGTTATGAATGATTCCCCATAATTTTATTATCATATTATTGTAATAAATAAAATTTATTAATTTTTAGAATTTTATTTAAACAAATTTTTGGTGCTATTGGAGGATTGAGACAAACATACCTACATACATATAATCACGGCTGTATTCCCCGAAGGGGTAGGCAAAGGTGTGTTAACAACCGCGTTTCGCTAATTGGGTTTTGATCCCATGTAATAGGGGGCGAGTCTATTGCCATTTTAAGCAGTGATGGCTCTGGACTGCCGCGCAGCAGGTCTATGGTTCGAATCCCGCCGCGGGCTTGATCTTCACCGCATGGTGGAAGGGCTTTTTGTGAATGTCCGCCTGGCTAGCGACCACCCTCAAGTATCTGTCGCCAAGCACCTAACGGTGTGTTCCGGCAGCTGTCCTTGAGAACCAGTAATTCCAGGTTAAGCCAGTTAACACCTTCGACCACATCAGCACTTACCATCAGGTGAGAATGTGGTCAAGGCAAAAACAACGGTCACAATTTTAGGGTCATACAAAATGTTTTCGCTAACACACTGGACGAAACACAAGTACATATTTACGCTAACAACATATAAGACAGGAACACTGACACTGTTTTTTTTTTTATTATAACTAGAGAAAACGTATGTGCCTTATATTTCAAACACGTCTATTATACACGTAGATGACGAATTTACTTAGTATTCCATGGATTCAGCGTGTGGGTGGGTGCCAGGTCCATAGCGTTGCAGAGGAAGAGGCTCAAGTCAAGGTGCCTGGGTACCTTGAGTTGAGCCTCTTGCCTACAAGCCAATGATTTTATCCGTAAGAGCAGCGTTAATGTGTTTTTTTTTATCTCTTTCTTAGACTGAAAAATGATAAGGTATCAAATTTGTTGAAGTAGGTACTGTGCTGATTCAAACACTGAGTTTATATTTAAGGGTTTCTGATTCCTAGAAGTTATTTTATGTATTTCAGTGTAAGAAGTCATTTCCTGATTTACAAATAAAACACGTTTTCCATTGGTACATGCTGCATGCGGGATCGGTTGCGTCACTCGCCTACAATAACATACACCATCGACAATAGTAACTATTAAAACATTTGCCAATATGCGTATATCATAATATAGATAATGATATAGGCATATCGGCAATTTTTTTTTTGGTTAAGTGAAGAGTACTTGAACTAAGTAGATGACGTTTTAATGGGAACAACTTCGATGTATACGGTAAAGCTAAAAAAATATTTCACAATTAGAAAGTATATATTTTATATCAAGGATTACATTATCCTTGATATAAAAGATATACTATCTAATTGTGAAATAATTTTCCAAATCTGTCCAGTAGTTTTTACAGTTGTTCGTTACATACAAAAGTACAAATCTTTCCTTTCTTCTTTATATTGGTGTAGTTATACGTAAGGTTCTTCCAGAATGCATTAAAAATTCTGATTGTACCAGTACAATTCTCATACATAATGAAACGAAAAAAATGTAAGTTTATAAATAAGAAATAGACTAATCACATCGTAACGCTCTCCTGTCACTGTTTTTATCATCGTATCGCGGCTCAAATATTCAACTTATTTTTAATGAAACGGGTATGTACAAAGATGGCCTGTATAATCTGAGAATTACACAATATAAAAATAGTATAGGTAATAAACAAATTACCCATCAATTCATAAACTAATGAATTGATCCATTCACTATATAGTTAAGTGCAAAATATTTTCGATATCATATTATGTAAGCGTTGTGAATTCAAATTGTTGTTGGACATATCACACTAATGGTTATTTATAAGTATTTATATTAGTAATTATAATTTTTATGTAAGTCATAACATATGTGATCTACATGAAAAAATAATTTACTCTTTGAAAAAGTATGTTTTGTTCGCAGAGAAGAGCGAGAAAATTGATATTTTCTCCACTTGACCTTCTTCTTTCCGACCAAAGAGATCGAACTAACGTACCTATTGTATACAAAATTTTACCAGCCGATAAAAAGGAGTGAGGGACGATTGTATTTGAAAAAAGCAATCGAAAAACGTGCGGTTTATTGACAATGCAATTAATTTCCAAAACAGAGTTCCTTGAATAGTGAAAGAATAAAACCTGAAAGCATTATAGCAGAAGTAACTTAGGTGATTACAAGTATATTCATAAGTTATATCTAAAAGCTTCTCTTTGCCTTTTTCGCATAGTGTATGACTTTGCTACGCTCGTAGTTTACTGTAGAATCCTTAACTATGCTCTGGATTCAATATAGAGATCTCGCTATGAAAATATTATTTTGCACCCTTCTTATACCTACTATTCATTTATAAAATCATAATAGGCTTTTTATTATCATTACATAAACATTAAAGATGATAGAGATGGATTTTCGGGTTATTAATCAAATATGCCTGTGTGAACTTTAAAAAAACAACCCTTTCAATCGGGTTGTGCTCTCTTTCTTATACAGGGTGTATATTCGAGGATGACAACGAAGTTATTACAATTTAAGTTGAAGCTATCATACACTTTTCTAATTATATATATGCATACGACATTTCACCAAGTTTGAATACTTGGTATTTAAATATTACGAAACTACGTTTGTGTGGAAAGCGCTACATGCACGCTAGTCTTAAATTATTAAGTTCATATTGTCCATATATCGATGATTATTGATGTAATTTTAATTATCTACGTGGTAAATAAAATTCGGTAATAGTTGTGTAGTATTCAATACTAAATCTCTTTAATTCTGCATAACCTATGACTTAAGTCAAATTGATTGCCCAATCTAACGCAAATTTGTAAGTTGCAAAATATCTGTTGTAACAGTCAGGCGTGTGAATAATTTAATTATTTTTTTCCTTGTGATATACGGAAGCCGACGTGAAATTATAGAAAATTTACGTTAACAATCATTATATTTCTTGAGTGTCGATCACCGCTGGAACTGCTAAGCTGGTTATTTTCTTCGCGAAGTGGGAAGTGAAGAAAGCATAGCAGATGTCAACTACAGCTGGTTGAAGGGGACCAAATGATACTAAATGACAATTTGACCCGAAGTCAACCAGCTAAAGCGAACAACGCTGTCACTTTCCACGGCGATTCAACGATCTTCAAGTTTTGTTTTGAGTAAGTTTTCTTCAATGTTCTTCCGTGCGTAGTGTGAAGTAGTAACACTGAAGTTGAATAATTATAAAAATCTTAAAATATAATAATTACATCTTATAAACATACAAAGTTTGAAAACATCGATGGCGTAGAGCTCTTCAGCATTCTTAGGCCATCGTATATTTAGATTGATGTAAAATTTAGCACGTATAGAGTGGAACAGATGGGTCCAGAAATAGCTCAGTTGTAGCCGGTGCGAAGGCGTGCGGCGCGCGGTGGCGGCGGCGGTGGCGGCGGTGGCGGCGCCTCCACATATAGGGCTGGTGAGCGCGCTCTGCAATCAGACGCAGTGTAAGCTTACCCGCCGAGAGCCGTGAGGAGCACGCGGCGTGCCGGCGTGCCGACATTGACGCGCCGCATGTAACCGTACACGCTGGCTCGCTATTTTCGTCTCGTCCGGTGCACTAATTCGGGCAGGGTTAACGCGGCGGCCTCCCCGATCTTCGCCGGCCGTTACACACTTCCGTCTTCCTTCTCCGATTAAACACTCGAGTAATTCCCGAACCGCCGTTTAAAAAAGACAAACACATCACAGTTAAAATCTCTTTAAGTCGGACGCGGTATTTTCTGAAGGGAAGTCGGCATGCGGAAAAGCTATTTCTCAATGACCCCCACGGCATCGACCTGACGTAAGAACTGGATGAGGGGTTCGTTGACATGTAACAGATTTGACCTTGCATCTGATCTCGTTTGACCCAAAAATATTTTTAAAAATGAACGTAAAGACTTAGGGTAAAAATAGCCCGAAAATCGCAATAAGTTAAATAGACTTCCTCTATGATGAAAGGTAAAAGGACTCTAGACGTCCAGGTGAGAACCGCGGCGGCACCTCAGGTCGCCGCTCTACGTCCGCGAATGCATTCCGACCGACGACGACGCGACATCGCGAACCTACTAACCCCGCGTCGCGAGGGGCCCTGCGCCCCGCGACCCTCTGAATCCGTATACCCTCCCTCCCCCCTTCCGGTCCATCCGAAAAGCTTCGAAAATATTCGATGTCTAACGTTCGCATAAATCGGGACAAAATGAGATAAATTTTAGAAATTTAGCGGCTGTACAAATATCATTATGTAGTTATGAGATTTAGTCATGAAAGTGTAATTAGGGGTAGTAAGTATTGCGGTTCGTAAAGAGAGACGCGAAAGGGCGCGCGGGGCGGGCGGGCGGCGGGCGGAACACGCGGGCGGCTAGGGCGGGCGGGACTCGCGTCTCGACTGAGTGGCGCGCAGCATCGCGGCCGGGCGGCGCTCCCCGCGCACCACCCGGCCGCCGCCGCCGCCGTCGCCTCGTCCGCAGGCGCCGCGCCGCTGCTGCCCCGAGCCGCACTGTCTGCTGCGTCCACAGGATCCTCCTGTTCGCACACCCCTGCCCTGCCCGGTCTCTAACATTTCTTACGATCAAATCTTATTTTGTTTCTAAAATAGTTTAAAATTTACATAACACACTACGATTTTGCGTAAGAATAGTATTTTTCCTTGTTATAGAATGGGTACACATATTTTCAATTAAGTATATCATAAACTAAAAATGAATGCAATGCCCACAAACACGACGAGAAAAACTTAGAAATCTAGAATGAAGAGTCTCACTATTGTCCGTCCATGGGTATCATGTGTAATACCTATACATAAACATAAAGACATAAGACATGGTCAGTTATCTATTAAATAAATGCGCTATTCCTAAGATTTAACGAAATTGGACGCCCTTAAATACTAGGCGCTACATATAGCATAAGAGTCGCAAAAATAACTACTAAAAAATGTTTTATTAATACACTGCGAAGTGAAACAGAGTAATCTCACGAACGTGTAGAAATGTATTTTATTACCCCTTCATTCAAAGTTACAATAAGTGCGGTTGCCAAATCGCAGCAGAATAATTCTATTGTGTTGAAAGTTTTCTAATGCAAGGAGAATGGAAATTATATATATACCTTCACCCAATACAAATTTGGACCTTAGTTTCAAAGCTTTGTGTACACTAAGCTGTGGGGGTGCTTGCCTAGCTAGGTGCCGCTATATAAATATGAAATATCTCGCTGTGCACTAAAGGTTTCTGCTGTTGACTTTTATAGTCAGTTTCTAGTTAAGGCTTCTTCTATTTAACATTGGCTCTTCCTAGCCTGCCAGTATACTCGATTTGACCTCATTTGTGACTATTTACCAACAGTTCAGAATGTGGACAAAGTCTAGGCATTGAATAAATAAAATTGGCCAAGTACGTTTTGTTCATTGTATCATTCGACAAAAAGAACATCACATTTGTAAAGAAACGAACAGTCTGCAATCAATATAGTCTCCGAGATATAGACATATTAGGTTTGGCAGCTGTCACCCGAAAAAATATTTCGATGACATCTATCACTTCAGTAAAAAAAACTAAGAATAGGACAATAGTTTCAGAAAAACAACTAGCCAAGAATTTTATCATGTGGGTACATATATAAATATTTTATTAAACTGTTTTTTGATAGACTCGCTTCCTATTACATTTTGAACGGAACATATCCGGCGAAACTGAGGTGTTTTATGTATCATAAATTTATTGTAATAAAAACTGGCAAAGTGTTCCGTTTCACACCTAAGGTTTCGTATTCACACACAATATGTTTGCGGTATGTATTTACAAGAAATCTGCAGCATGGCGGTAGGCTATGCATGGCGTTAGGGCATTTCGCGAATGCCAGACTGGCTATTCTACCCTCAAGTAAAAATCTGTCGCTAAACATCTATCGTTGATTTTTATTTTAATCTATTTTTGTATAATTTTTGACGGATACATATACCTAATTAAGGACCACTTTAAATGATTTAAATGAAATATGTACTTTGCCATGAACCTTCATGATTTAATTAATTGCTGTAAGATAAATGTAATTGTATTTCGTGACGTTTTTATCTCAATAATAAATTTATTATTATTATTATCGTTCTGATGCGGCAGCTGTCCTTGATTACCAGTAATTCTAGGTGCATGTACAAAATCTTCGTCATACAAGCATCTCCACTTACCATCAGTTGAGGTAGTGGTCAAAGATTACAGAATACTCAAAGGCTAAATTTTTATTTTATTCAGTTCGGAATTCTTCGTGCTACACCGATCTGCACTTGGTTGGAGTGTTGTTTTGGAGTAAGTACTTAGGGTGATAATAGTACAAAACTTTAGTCCCTTCAAGTTTGACACCTGTATGTAAAATCGTTTTACAACAGAGGAAAAGAAAGCAAACATTTCAAAATTGGTCATGAGCAAATTGGGCCTCAATATATTAAGACTCAACAAATCCTTAAAAAAAATATTTTAATCAAAGCCTCAAAACTACATTATAAATGTATTTTAGTTTTGTTTAATTATAGTTTCTGGGACATAAGACACATATTCCGGATTCCTTACTAGTTTAGTCTAGTACCCTGTAACAAAAAAGCTCATAAACTGACTATTTGATGGTCTTATGTATTTATTTTTAAGGATAAGAGAATTAAATCTTTTAATAATGTGATCCTTCAATAAGCTCTTGATGCATGACACCGCAAATGAAAACAACTCACTACTTTACTTGTTCCTGTATGGAAGAAATATAATTTAATTTTTAATTTATTATATATTTGGTATATTTGGTATTAAAACCAGAATGTTGGTTTTAATACCACGAAATTTCTAAATTTCAAGATTGTTACTCATACAATTTACGAGCTAGAGTTCCGCGAGGACTGGCGTACAGAGAGCCATACAAACATACTACCTTACCCTTACTAAACCATAGAATTTTTTAAAGATAAACTCGGAGAGGGTTTATTTCTACCGTTTGTATATTTTATTAATATTAGGCATTGAGCTTTATTATAGTCATATTCTGTAAAAAATGACAATCTACTCCCTATGTTAAAAGACATCCATTAAAATGTGAGACGGGACATCATGAGCTTATATAAATAATACAGTCACATTTTAACCGACTTCCTAAAAAGAAGAGGTTCTCAATTCGACATGTATATATTTTATTATACAGGGTGCCCGGTAATGAATGGATAACCTTAAATTAGGTATTTGTATATGTAATGGCCATTCAGAAAAAAAAAAACAGAACAAAAAAAAAACCAAGTAGTATCAAAGTTATGGTCTTTTTAATAAAAAAACATAATAATTTTGCCAAAGTTTAAGCATCCATAGCGTAAAAAAAAAGTATGAATACACATGTGACCAATCATTTTAAAATAAAGTGTGCCTAAAGCCGGTTTCAAAATGGTATTTGTTTTATTATTTAAATTATTATTATTATTGTTTTTTGTTGTTCCGTTTTTTTTTCTGAATGGCCATTAGATATACAAATACCTAATTTAAGGTTATCCATTCATTACCGGGCAACCTGTATATGACCACGGATAACGTTTTACAGAAAAGTCTGATTTTGATAAAAAAAAAAAATATTTCAAAGAATATCGTTATATACTTTGTGAGTTGGTCCCGTTTACATCAATTCATCAAAATCACACACAACTAACTGAAAAATGCTTGACATACCTAGATGATAATAAATATACGAGAGGACAAATTTAAGTTATGTGCTGGATTCGATACCGCGTCCTTTCACCCCTTTAGGCGGGGTATGCATATTCAAGTAATTATTTATATCCTGTATGTATTGCTTTTATGGGAAATAAAACAATTTGTATATGCTCTAACCAATTGAGCTAACATGACAAGGAGTCATAACTCAATTTTTTCCTATCGTTCTTTAACCATCGCATAGCAGGCGTTATTGCAAACATAACAATATTTTAAAAATACCCAGATGACTTTCTAGTTGCAAGTTTTGTCGATGGTTACCAGTATTGTAGATGAATAAAAATCGATCGTTTAACATGTAATTATCACTAACAAGGGAGTTTTTCACAAAATATGGAACCGACTTCTAACACTGAAAAGTATGAAATAACTTATTTAACCCGCATCATTAAAATGTGATCTCAGAGTGTTTTAAATCAGCTTGGGACCGACTTAAACAAGTTATATCATACATACTTTTCAGTGTTGGCAGTCGTTTCCATTTTTGATTAAAAAAATCTAGTACCAAACACTGCAAACCTTGTATGGTACTCAGACGTACCTATAAGATACAGGGACCCTTATATCATGGTCTATATTTCATAAATGTTGCAAATGAGGTGAGGTATCGCGGTTATATTTACTGAAAATGGGATTGATTGGTAGTATGGGATAGCGCGGCGTTCGGTATCTAGTCCTCGCTGTTAGTTTCCGTGATTATTTCAACACGAACGCAATTAGAGAGGAGTGGCGGGCATCCCCTGTTTGTTTTAATTACAGCGAAATACCCGCGCACCGCTGCCTACCCGCCCGCGCCTTTGCAGAGCGGGGGCTCTATCTACTTTTTATTGCAAATTGCAAAGCCCATTAATGATAAAAAACAAACCGATTTCTCGATTCGAAATTACAAAGCCACGTAAAGCTTAACGCCGTGCGCCGATCAATTAAAACCAATTCCAATAGAGCCTGCCAATCTAAATGCCCCGCTTTAAATTCGGGTATAAACCTTCGCGTCCACCAACGCAGATAGGAAACACGTGGCGCGTTGGCACGACACGAGTACGAAATAAGTTTTCCAAGAAATTATTGACTACCTTATTTTTATCCTGTCAGGACCAGAGCTAATATATTATTCAAGTAAAAAAATATTTATTCACTTAGAGCGATTTTAGTATCTTGGCGAATTTTAATCTCTTGAATTTTGTTGTTTAAAACTACCTATTGCAAGAACGTTCATAATTATCAACGAAGAACCAGTGGTGCCTTGTTTTATTTAAAACTTTTAATATTAATACACTCGGAGTGTTATAGACGTTTAGTTGAATGCTACGAGTACTCACCTAGTATAATTTTGGTTCACATAATTTTTGTTTTTTATCCAACTGTATCTTCATGTTATCTTAATAAAAATTCACTACTACATAGTAATCGGTTCCACTTGAAAGTTCGACTGTTATTAAGCTAACTTTGGTGAGGGTAATTTTAGTCTCAGGTTAACATCTGCTGATATCGGTGAAGCAAAATAAACCTACACCTCAAATGTCATTGACCTTAACTTCGACCTTACGCAGATTATCAAGTCATGTATAGCGATTACGAGCGAAGCGAGGAGGAGCGTTAGCGAATCTGAATCTATATCCTCTTTTGCAAGATATCTTACTGCTGAGGTATCGGTAGCTCAGTCATTTTTTGTGGGGCTGCACAGGGAATGGTTGCAATATCTTTGGCCTCTTCTATATTTAGAGTAATCTTTTGGACTTTTTCTTGTAATCCTCTGGAGTTCTAACGGGACCAACTGAAAAGACATCCAATCTGGTTTTGTTAAGCCCCTATTTAATGAATGTATAATCTTTCTTTTCAGGGTACCCACTCTTAGTAGTCTCCTCTATTTGTTTGAATGCCTCTAATGCTCTTCTTGATTCAGGGTGGGTTATTGAAGAAATGTTGTTCTCAGCAGGTCCTTTTCGATTGGTACATAAACTGACGTCCTTGGCTGTTCCGTCACATGTGAAATTGCAATGTTGGCTTCTTTAATTTGCAGTTTCACCTGTCTTGATGTTGGGGCAGAGGTAGCTGGGGCGGCTGACTTAGCTTTCCTGCTTCGTCGGTGACGTGATCGAAACTTTTTCTCCTCTGCGAAAGTTGGCCCCCATGTTCTGGAGGCGGGATGACAGACGGCATAGCTAATCTCATAAGATTTAAAAATTTCAATTAAAAAAATACCCATGTAACTTTTTCAAAAAAATTTAATTAATAAGCAGTTAGTAACATAACACTTTATGTATAAAGAACATAAGTTATGTGATAAGTACTGTACAAATCCATATAGTCGATTGTTAATCTATACAATCTAATAGTGCTTTTTTGATTTACAAAATACCTTGCAAAACTTGCATAGTATGCTTATAAAAGTATTTTGAAAATACCATTTTGCACTTATATACAAAATTATAAAGTATTTGTACTCGAATTTGGATAACCTAATTTTCAATGTCTTTGAATTTTGTATTAAAATACTCTTTCAAAGGTTTCTCTGAGCTTTTAAGATAACAGCGGTAATGAGAGAAATTATCGCGCATATTTTGCTTTATATAATGCTTTTATAATGGGCAATTTATCCGTTAAAGTTGTTTGTTGCAGTAATTAATATCATTGTTTTATTTATCGTCATCTTACCCTTATCCCGCACAAGGTGATACATATATGTAATATTGTTGTATCTAACAAAACAGATGACTCTACAAGGATGCTTAATATTGTTATGTTTGCAATAACGCCTGCTCTGTGGATGAGTCATTGTCGTGTTAGCTCAGTCGGTCAGAGCATACCCTGGCTATAGGGGTAGAAGGACGCGGGTTCAAATCCCGCACATGAGTATATTCTTTTCTCTCGTATTATTTGTAATTTTGTAAGCTACAAGGATAAATTATAAGGCGAGAGCTGGGCAAAAAGAAGCTTCCATGCTTCAGAGGGCACGTTAAGCCGCCCCAGTTGTTGTCTTATGATGGCAGTCGTTATAGCATGGTGGTAGAGCATTTTGCGAATGCCCGCCTGGCTAGCTACCACACCCTCAAGTAGAAAATGTCGCCAAGCACCTAACGGTCTTTTCCGACAGCTGTCCTTGAGAGCCATTAATTCGACTGAAACTTATGGAACACAAATATGTGTACAGCGCTCGTAGCAAAGTTTGCTTAGCCGTTCTTAACCGTTCAGCTAATCTAATCAACGTCCTCCGCGGTCATGACTGCTAGTGACATTACTACCGAGCCCTTCCATTCTTCGGAGGGCACGTTAAGCCGTCGGTCCTGATTGTTGTCTTAGGATGGCAGTCTTTACAGCATGGTGGTAGGGCATTGCGAATGCTCGCCTGGCTAGCTACCACCCTCAAGTAGAATATCTATCGCCAACCAACTTAACGGTGTGTTCCGACAGCTGTAATTCTAGGCTAGCCTGAACAACATATTCGACCACATCATCACTTACCATCAGGTGAAATAGTGGTCAAAGGCTAGACTATCTTATAAATATATTGTTTGACTTTATTTATCAATTTCACAAACTGCCATGCTAACGTAGCTTCGCTCGAAGCTAAAGCAAATACTGTCAGGTGTGGTACCTACCCTTGAGAACTTCCTATTAAAAGGGTGTTTCAGATTTTTCATGGTTTTTAGTACGGTTTTCATTATGTGATAATAACAAATATTTTTAAAACGTCAAATTAATATCCAATTATAATAATTTATAATGAAAAGAGTAAGATGTATCTAGTGACAATTCCGCCTAATTTTAATCATAAGCTGCTTCACATGAAAATTAGGCGGAATATTGTCGACGCATTCTACTCTAAGAATCATCTTGAGCTCTGAACTCTTCAACCGCACAATTCATGCGCTTAATTTAATGTTTTCTACAAATTAATATAAAATATTTGTTGTTATTAAATATGGATTTTCCTAAAGTAACGCCTGAATCTAATAATTGTTTTATTTTTGTTGTTGTTTGATCACAATCTCACTTCACAGCAGAATAGAATGAGAACTGACTCATATTAACAGTTGGTGGAGCACATGGCTTAGGTGATTGGCAACAGATTTTCTATATAAGTGTGGTAGCCCTATGCCCTAACATACAAAATGGAATTCCACTAACAACCTCTTAACTAAAGTGAGTCTTTACTAAATTAATTTACTAGTGGTTTGGTGCCATTCCATATTATTAACACAACTTAATCTTCTCACATTGAAAATTTTATTTCCATTTTGCAGCCATGTAATTGAAAATAATTCTCAACAACCTTAGCATACACACGAGTTTTAAATTTCGTAGAATATAAATGCACCCTTCTAACAATTTTCATACAAAACCCGAATTTAGCTTTCCTATTATTGCCAATAAACAAAATGGCAAAGTACATAAATGACAACTAAGAAATATTCGCCTCTTTGGGCAAAATATCGATACCACAATATTGATCTCATTCTTGATTTTCCTTCAGTAACATTCGCAAAGAAAGCAACGTTCGAAAACAAGACCTTCAAGTTCGTGATCACAGGAAACATTTTATCTTTAAGTCGCATAATCCAAAAGTTTGTAACGTAAGGATCAGTTTAAATGTGATGTGGTATCGATCGCTCCGCATGAGAGAGTGCGCGTGCTAGATAAACCTTGTTAGAGTTTACTTGGCGCGATCCGCTATCCTTGCTACTCGCAGAGAAACACATTTCCTGCTTCATTGTTTCCTAATTTCTACAAGTTCCTCTACCCTGCGCTCCTTTTGTTTCTCCGGTTCCTTCCGGACGACGTTCCGGTTAAATTGTCACGTTTTATTATCCGTTTCTGGGTCGAGTTTCCTTTGTTTTTTTAACAAAATTAAATTGAATCATTGGATCTCATCTACTTACTCACTGGTCTAACACGGCTGTAGCTTTTGTCTCTAGTCCAAACTGATCAAAGAAGATGTATTTTCAGCACATCTAAATATTGCATAAATATTGGAATTCAGTGTCGCACGTTAAATAAAAAAGTAATTTGCATGAGTAATATAATATAAGAAAATGTTTGCAACATAAATTCAAGGTCTCATGTCTGTGTCCTTTCAGTGGGGGCTATTCAAATATGTGCATATTTAAGGTTACAATTTTGAAATCCAATCCAGTGGGGAACGTTTAAAAGAGTAGATTGTAATCTAGTTAGGGAGAGGTTTTGGCCTCGGAGAGGAGAGATCATCGGTTTAGGAGCTGGTGGCCTGTGCCGGATGAGTGAGGGGCGTTTAACGGGCTAATTATCAAACGGCTAATGAAGTTTGTATTCAGCGGGCGGCAGAGGGCGGGCGGCTGCGAGGCGCTACGTGCGTCGACTGCCAATCCGCCCCACCTGATAACACCCCGGGCTCCACAGAAAAATTGCAGAGAAAAAGTTTTATCGCACGGGAACGTGAATGAAATGAAGAATTGCTCCGCTTTTGGGATTATTCCCAACATAAAATTTCTTGAGAAACCTTTTCGCTCTGTTTCAATTCTACAAGACAAATGTAATGAAGATGAAATCTTTTCTTGATATATTGTATGTCATAGAATTCTTTTTTGTAGATGAAAGTAGTATTCGTATATTACACATTTTGAGTAAGTAGCTAATAACATGTAGGTAATTATTTTATGTACCAGATGCAGATCGACATATCTAACATTTAACTTGTAATATGTTTGCAATGATATATTCGGTACTCGACATACAGTTCAATCACACTGAAATGGTTCAAGAATACATGATTCATTTAATGAAATTTTTGATTTTTGATTAGATTAGAAAGTTAAGTACGTTCCCAAACTAGCTTCATCTTGTTCAGATATAGTGTAAGTACATTTTTGCTACAAAACCACTTATCAACAGGTCCCTATTTAATAAACGCTACAGGTGACAAATTGTCGAGACAATTTTATATTATGCGATTGTCCTCTGTAAGTAAAACTTTGTATTAAGACAAATAAATCGTGGTAAAAGTTTGGTAAAAAATGGGAAATGTGCCATTTTTATTGAAATGTCATAGTTCTCTCTCTAGTAGGTAGAGAGTACTAGTAGAGAACTAGTACCTCTCGACGCATTACCTAACTTTCGCGGAATGTCCGCTTGAAATTGACACTTATATTTCAAAATTTGTGCTTTGAGTGGTCATATTTTTCAAATAAGTACTTAACTTTGGTAATGACGTTGCTACCCTACCTACCTTTTAAATATCTTTCAAACACTATCTGCTAAGCAAATAACATAATATTTAGGTAAGGACACATTTTCGTAGCACAAAATGTTCTCCTCGGGAAATCGAACCCGTATCTCCGTTCGTAGCGGGGGCTTTTTAGGGTGAACAGTGACATGTACGGCGGCAATATTTTAGTTTTGTTGTTTATTCATCTAACTTGTTTATTCACCATACTTCATCATGTAATAATCTAAATTTTCAGAAGATTTTTTCCGATATTCAATATATTAGGTCGTTACATATGAAATTGGCGTTTTTTTTTTAACTGGCCACTTTGTTATCAAATATCTGGCGTTTGGTTAGGAATTCCAAATTCAAATTTATGCTTGTGTTTATTTGTTTTCGCGCATTTTGATTTTTCTTTTACATCGTTCTGTTCACAATATGGAAAACTTAAAATATCGGATTATGTACGAATACCAGTTCCATCGTGGCACCAGTGCTGCAGAAACAGCTCGAAGGATTTATAATATGCATGGGAAAGCTACCGGAAAAGAAAACATGTTATGTTTTTGGTTCCAACTTTTTAGTTCTGGAAATGTTTACCTAAAGAAACAAAACCCTTGGACGGCCGGATACCTTAGTTGGCAATGAAGAATTAAACGTGATCAAGGAAGTGGATCCATCGCAAACCACGTCTGAAATAGTGGCAGACACAAAACAATTTTAATTCACTTGAAAATATGAAAACGCATCAAACAGGAAATGTGAAAAGGCTTAAAAATTTATAGCGCATGAATTTTGCGTTACATTACTCAAGCATCACAATAACGAGGGGATTTTGAATCAATCAATGTACTTCCGTTAAAATGGCGAGAGTGCATAGATAGCAATGGTACATTCTTTGAGTCATTAAAATATTTTCATTAAAAAAATATAGCTTTTTCCATTCAAAACGCTAAATGGCACATGTAAAAACCTAAAAATATGTTTTTCACTTTTTTTTTTTTATTATATTTCTGATAGTTTTCCCTTTGACTACTATCTCACCTGATGGTAAGTGATGATGTGGTCGAAGATGTTGTTCAGACTAACCTAGAAGTACTGGCTCTCAAGGACAGCTGCCGAAACACACCATTCGGTGCTTGGCGACAAATTTTCTAGTTGAGGGTGGTAGCTAGCCAGGCGGGCATCCGCAAAATGCCCTACCACTATGCTAGTACGACTGCCATCCTTACACAACAACCGGGCTAAGCGTGCCCTCCGAAGCACGGAAGCGCTCAGTAGTAATGCCACTAGCGGTCACCCATCCAACTCATGAGCGCGGGCGACGTTGCTTAACTTTGCTGATCGGTTAAGAACAGCTAAGTAAACTTGACACACTTCGGAATTTTGAGATAGATTTGATTAAGTTGTTATGAGTTAACGTCATTTTTAATTTATTTGACGTTTTAGGGGTAACTGAACAATTTTCAACGATTCCATAATCATGTTTATTGACACTACTGTAACGAAAAGGATTGAGCAACCCAAAGGCTATTGCTGTCCCACAGGTAGTCCAAATACTCTAGCCCACTACTAGGTGGTCACGTGCCCATCATGCTGGCAGTATTGCCCCATTAGATTGCAATTATTATTCGTTGAGCTAAATAATAGACAGCATTTTGATCACGCGTCGCATCTGTCAAGCGCTCTGATAAGTTTTGGAAAATAAGATGAATCCCGGGCCCCACCGACCCAATGTGTCTACAACATACGGCTCAAATATGTAACCACTACATCTTCTGTGCCTCTACCTAGGTTAGCATACTTGCGCCGCTTGAGTGGCTAGTCTAAAATTCTAATAAAGACTCCTTTTTTTTTTTTTTTTTTTTTGACCCGGGAAAATCCTTTATGGATCCCACCCGGCTCCGGGGGGAGCAGAGTGGTTATGTGGGAGTCCTCGCCTGAGGGGCCTTACTACCCCCACGGGGGGGTAGTAAGTGAGGTTACCCACTAAAAACCCGGGATGAGCAGTCTGCCGCCTAGTCGGGGCGAGATGGGGTAGCGTTAGCAATCACCATCTCGCCCCGGCGGTTGGCCCGTCACCGGTGACGGGCCCCGGCCAAGGGAGGGATGACCCAGCTCATTAGGGCCATCCCCCAGACGTGTGGGATCGTGCAAGCCAGTGGAGAATCCCCCGACTCTCCACCGATGATCCGCACCTAATAAAGACTCCTGAGTACAGTAAGTGATTTAACGGCACGAGACCTAAAAAGATAATCCCGGTTGCAACATACGAGTAGAAATGTTTACCTACACCTGCGAGAAAATTAGTTTCCCGCCCGCTATTTCACTTTATTTTTATTTTTTACTCCACCGAATTTGCGCTCGGAAATTTACTGCATTACATTGTTAACAAAAACAAAGTATGTGACATTCTTGGTGTACGTAAGTGATATTAATTTATTATTACAAACATTTATTATCAATATTATGTACAATAAAAAAGAAAATATTTAAATAAAACAATTGATTAAGGATTTATGTCTAAAGTTGTAAATTAGTTCTCGAACCTGTCATCCTTAGTTTTTTTATATATACAACGTCGACCAATTGCAAAAGTTTGTCGAAATAATTTAGAATTCGAATCACTTTTCATCACGCTCGTAGGATCAGGATCTCAATCAGAGGAACTTTTTGGTGTTCGTTACTCGCGTTTTAGCGCCCTCATGGACTCCAAAGTACAATAATCTACTAACTTCTGCCCGCGACATCACCCGCGTAGAGTTTGTTTTTTACCATGGTACCCCGGAAGTAGTATTTTTTGCTTGGTTGACTGAATGCTGGTTTTAATAAGATAAAAAAGGAATCAATGAAAATTCTAAAAAAACTTGGATTAAATTAAAATGTCCCCGTGGGGTGCTGGGTTAGAATTGCACCTCCCCATATCATCCCGTGGGTGTCGTAAGAGGCGACTAAGGGAAAAATACTGGTAGGTGGGCAGCAGCGCCTTCTAAAGAACTGCTATCTTACACTGTAGGGAATGCAGAACCGGTGCTGTTTTAAAGAACCAGGATTTTTGGGACCTTCTGGCTTAAGAACCGGGATTCCCGGTATTATCGATACTTTTGATACTTTAATAAGTCTTTGTAAGAGAGTTGTTAATCGGAGAAAGTAAAAAAAGACGAAATGACAGAGCAAAGTAAAAACATTTTAATCAAATCAAATAAAACGTTTTATTTATTGTTTTATAGACACTAAATCAGTCTTATTTAGTATAATTTTACTGGTAATTACGCAATTTATGCCAGCAACATTTTTTAATATTAAACGATTTTTATACCTAATCCTACATAATATGTATATAACAGAAACATTTATTAAACATCTTCACTTTACCAAACAAATTAACATGACTCTTATTGCAATTCTGCATAACCAAATTATAATTTAAAACTTACGTAACATCTACAAAAAAAGGAACTATGGAGTTTTAGCGTAGCATTAATCAGTCTCAATATTTATTGATTAGATAATCTTAACAAACATTTTTTAAATTTTAATCTTATATAATAATTCAACAATAGTTTGGAACAACTTGAATAGACAAATTCTTTAAATCAACTTGACTCTAATTATACATTTAAGAAAAAATAAAATAAAAATATAACTTTAAACTTAAATATTTTTGCAAAACTTAAACATAGGTATTCATCCTTACAATACTATAAATAAAAATACCCAACTAATACTTGCTCAGACCAATATTACATTGGTCTGATTCTTATAGTTAAAATGGGGGCACTCAATAATCTAGGTTAGGTACCTGTTTATTTATTTTTTAGAGTATTTCTCTCCTGCCTATATATTGATCTTAAAAATATAAGAGCGTCCAAACTCTTATTACTTAAACGTGATCTTATTTTATTGCAAAGGTACCCAGCGGAAGAAAAAACTCTTTCCGGCTCTACACTTGTCGGTGGAATTGTTAAAAGAAAGTCGAAAGCCTGCGACAAATAACGTCCACGATCCCCTCCGTTCTCAAAAAGAGCCATTTCGATCCTCACATTCGTATTAAGGTCTTCACTGTGAGTCATTCTTGTTCTTTTACAAGCAGTAGCTTTTTTAAGCTCTGCATTAAGCTCCTCTTTTTTTGATTGAGGTTCACTTTCTATCTCTACATCTGTATCTGACGGCAATTGAGCTGTTTGAAAAAAAGAATCTCCTAAAGTACGCCTTAGCAGTTCCACTATCTTCCTGCATATTTCGTCACTACTTGGCCGAGTAAACACTGACAAATCTTCATCATGTGCGTTGGAGAAGTACATTTCAGGGTTTTGCAAATATGTTAATATTGATGTTTCCGGCAATCGACGTTGCCTGTATCTGTTTTTCAGCATCGTCAACATTTTTGCGGCTATACTGTTATTTATGGTGGACAATTTCTTTAATGCGAATTTTACAGCTATATCTGCAGTTAATAGTGTCGCATCTCGCTGGCATAACGCTTCCAAAATTGTTCTGATAATGTCAAGTACCTCGTAAAGTTCTGTCATATTCTGCCAGTCTTCTTCTGTAAAACATATATCTGACTTCACATCAATTAGTGCCTTCACTATGCACGTCCGAAGTTTCAGAAACCGCTCCAGAGTATTTGCTAAACTGCCCCATCGCGTTTTCGAGTCATTTGTCAGTGCAAATTCTTTATTAAAATCAGCGATGACATATTTTTGTAGTATGTCGTCGTTTTTAGTTGGTGATTTCCTGAATAGCTTGACAACGGTTTTTACCTTTGAAATTAGATCGTGATATGCAAACTCTCGTTCGTCGAGCGATGAATTATTTGATTCCACAACCTCCACGGCATCAGAGTCGTCGTCAGAACCGTTGTCAGAAGCGACATATTCATTGGTGCTGTTTTTCCGAGCTAATTCCGATAAAGGAACGTCGTCGTCATCATCACTTGATTCAGCGTCAGCAAAACTGATTATCGACTCCATTGGTTCTTCAGGTATTGCATTACTTTTCTTGTAAAATACATCAACGATCGCAAGTTGAAGGGCATGGGCAATACAAGTTTGGTGGTAGGACGTCAGAAATTTCCCAAACTTAATCATCATACTGCATCCGTCTGTTGTTTGAGCTACGATATCTTTTTCTAGAGTCACTCCAAACTCTGTTAATTTCAACTTTATTTCTTCGATGCATCTTTTTGCTGATAATGAACCGTGCACTCTTATTAGTCCTAGATTTTTGAAATTTTCGGGAAAACGCTGTGAGTGCAGATTCAGGCTAATATATCTTCGGTTGCGAATGGACGTCCACTCGTCAAAAGATATAGAAAATTTATGTCCTTCTGTTAATAGTCTCTGGATTTCGCCGATCAGTTGTTTTTTTTTGTCTGCTTGTTTCATTACAATATTTTGAATTGAATTTGCAGCCTTCGGCAATTTATGTCCGGATTTTCGAAACAGCATTCGCAGATCTTCAGACTCCACAAATGTTCGGAAAGGATATCCATCCATAGCTGACATTCGGGAAACCATGAGTTCCATGGAAGGATTTGCGTCAGATTCGTAGTAATCAGTTAATTTCGCTTTTTTCTTTGGTATTATTTCAGTATTTGTCGATGTTGAAGGAGATTCGACACTTTGAGGAACTTGACTATCTGCTGTGTTCATGCTTATCTGATGCACATTTTTCAAATACTTTTGGAGACCACTCGTACTACCTCCAGTACACTTCAAAATTGTATAATATGTAAAACTTTAGAACAGCAAATTTTATTAGTGTACGTATGAAATAAACTTCCCAACCAATCCCATGTCGGTTGGTGGCTTGGTGAACAATCAGCTGCTCGTATTTTATGTTCAAAATGAGGATGGAGAATGAGAATGGTGGCTACAATAACTAAATAATTATATAAAGCCGCTCATGTTTCATTAATTTTGTTTTATAAAAATAAATACTCACTTTCCAAAAGAAGTAGTCTTGTTTGAGTAGTTTTTGCAAAGCACTGTACACCGAAATCCCACTAGCACAACATTCCGAAGACGCGATCACAATCTAACTAAGCGGGACGCGCGTCTACAAGATGGCCGCCACCTGCCCCTCCCGCACCTCCGCACCCTTGCGCATCATGCTCTTGTATTACAGGTAGCAACGGTGGTAGCTAGGTAGTATAGTAACAGTGCAGCGGTCGGATTTTAGGCAATAAAATTAGAAAAATTCTAAACGCGAATCTTTTATCGAAAGTACCGAAAGAACCGGGATTTGGTTTTGGAAATTCCGGTTCCTAAAACAACGCAAATTTCCGGGATTTCCCGGTACTTTCGGTTCCGGGATTTCCCGGGACTATTCACTTACTGCGATCCCCAAGCCGCCTGCCAAGCGTGGGGATTATGGCAAATACCACCCTTAATAGGGGAGGCTGTGTTCAGCAGTGGACGATCCGGCTGATACAGTACAGTAAATTAAAATTTGGTTATTTCTGTCTTTGGTTACAACGAAGTTATCTGGTACAAATAACAGCGATATGCTAACTTCACTGAAGTAATAAAAGTTTATAAAAGACAACTGAGAAAATTGGTAGTACTTTCATTGTTATTAGGAGTGTTCATAAGATTTAAGTACAATGCCATCTAGCACTTTTAATAGCCTAGGTATGTTATATTTCCTAACATATCGTTAGATGGCACCTTCAAACGAGCGCTGGATGATTAAATCGCGCTGACGTGATTCTCCGGATTTAAATGACAGCATCCTCTTTCGTCACGGTATGTGTTGATTAATGGATTAATATAAATATAATAAAAGCTATTCACTATGGGTACCAGAAACAATGTTATGAAGGTACGATTGAGTCGAAGAGTCTGAATCAATAATTAGCAGCATTTTCCTAACATTAATTATTTTTAATATTGTAATGTTTGCAAAAACGCCGGATGCACGGATTACATTAAATGCGGATTACATTACAAAATTATAAATATACGTGAGAAAAATTTATGGATTATTATTATATTCCGCATTTATATATTGAGGGCGTTCTTCGGGAACCAGGATGTATAACATGTATAACATCGTTCTTGTTCGTTAAATTAAAAAAAATATCTGTGATATCGGTTAGTTCTGTTAAGATAGCTGGTTATTTTTAGCAACAATCCTAGTTAAATTTTCATAACAGAATCGTTACAATACACAATAACATGGCTAAGCAAGTTATTGGGTATTGCAGGGCTAACCCTGCAACCAAAAATGCTTTGCATAACCATGAATATTGGTTGTTATTTCATAGGTATACATATAGGGTATGGTATAAATAACTATTAATTTGGTTTAATGTACAGGAAAAGATGGTTATAAGAAGGTTGGTTCGGCCTAAGTAGATAGGAAAAAGAAACTAAATTTATATCAGTGATACTCTTGTTTAATTGTCATTATTTATCGGTCAACTTGTAACCTAAAAACGAACATCCCCGTATTTAAATTAGTTAAGAAGTAGTTAAGAGAATATTTTTACACGATTCGACGTTTTTGAAAATTATGTGCCAAAATGTATGCAAACCGTTCGGAATTTTTATTACATTTTAATTTAGTGATTAAAGATTTTATATTCCATCAATAAAATCTATTGTGCCGTCATGGAGTGATTACAAACATACATTCGCAAGAATTAATTCGGTATGTCATACATAAATGTTGAATATTGTCGACTTTAATATTTTTATGATGACTGATAGCTGAGCCAGAAGCTGGACTCTATCTCTCTCTCTCTCTATATATATATATGTAACCACTATATTACCGTGGCACTTACTAATACTCGCAATAATTGCACAAGTAAATTAAAAGGAGACAAATATATCAATAAAAATATGGCGGATTGTGACACTTGTCGCACTTGGTATAAGTATGAATACCCACCGGGCTCTGGCTAGCTATCACAGTGAAATAGAAAAACTGTCCCCTAGCCACCTTAAGGTGTGTTACAGCTGCGACCCTTAAGAGCCAGTTCCCATTCCGAGTGCTTGTTTACCATCTTCGACCATGCCATCACATATCGTCTGGTGAAATTGTGGTCAAAAGCTTAACCATCGACAATAAAAAATACTCTAAATATGATACCCTACATTTTGTGCGCCACATGACCAATATTTCAAATTTCAATTTTCAACGCGCGTTTAAGAACCCTTTAATTTAAATTTATATATAGCCCATATATGAGCTTAAAATTAATTGTAAATCTAAATTACTATAAAAATATGACGACCAGCCTGGCTAGCATGTGCAAATAAGAAATATGTCACTCTCGACACGAGAGACAAGTGGCGGACGACAGCAGCGGCCGCACCACGCTAAGATCTGTTCATTAAGATTATCTGTGGACGATTCTCCATTGCGCTGTTTGTTGGTTGAATTGCGAACAGTTTTAGGAAATAAGCAGTGATGGACTGTGAACCAATGCAATACCATACTTTTATGAACGATTAAGTTATTTTTCCCGTTCTCGACACTTCATTTTAGGAAGTGTTAGGTATGAAGGTTATGATATAAAAACTGTTCCAGTTGATTGTAATTTTCAAACGAATTGCCGACTTTTAGGCATCAAGTATTTTATTTTTATCTTTATGACGATGGTTATGTTGCTATAAAATATTATAATATATATTGTTTAATAAATAACAAATAAATGGGGCCCTAAAAACTAGTTAAGTAACTGTAATAAAAACTTTTTTTCCCTACATATTAGCATTCGTCACCAAGAAAAACAGCTTATCTGTTTTTCTTTTTATTAAACAATATAAGTACCTATTAATATTTTATAGCAATATATTGGGTACGGAACCCTAAAAGTAGTTATTCATTTAGATTACTTTAAATATTGACTGCAGCAAATTTCATAAAAATTTTAATATGTTTTTAATACCGATAATTTACTTACATATAACTGTTTTTTTTAGTAATCAGCAACATATAGTATATAATAATTAAAAATAGTTGAAAACACTACCTACCGCTTTATTCAAAGATATTGAATTTAAGCTACGTACAAGAGTTCGTAATTGTATTGATTACACACACAAATATTACGGTTCTGCTAACACTGGACGGAAAGTAAATTTGTACTAAATCGTCGATCGCCCCAATTATACTGGGACGCGCGAGATAGACTACAGATTTATCTCGTCCTCAAAAAGTAGGACGAGAAAATTCACGCAAATACTCGTAGATAAGTGTCAAAAATCGATTAAACTGAGGCGCGCATGTTAGTGTTGGTCGACAAGTAGCCACGGGTAGCCAAAATACAGGTAAATAAGGACGAGTTCTTTGGCCTGCCATGTTCGCACTCGTAGACATAGCGCGATATGTCTATTTTACACGAAATAGAGTGTAGACAAAATATACTCGTGGTGCGCATGCTAGCCGGGCAGATCAGGTTTGGAAACCTGTCAATCACGAGCTCCGCTTGATGTGGGACGACCGTGGGATACGGTGAACTCAAACACCGATTTTCATCTCCTTATAGGATGGGGATAAAAAGTTATTCATAACACGCTAATTATAAACTATAGCAAATGTTATAGAAATAGAATCAACAGTTTTTACTTGACACAGAAAAGTAGATTACTTAATGACATACATTTTCTAAAAATATTATAGGTATACAGTTTATCATTTCTATAGAATACTTTATTAATCCATGCGTATCATAGATAATGAGAACAATAGAATTTCATTCATCAATAGACCCATATTGTCCTGCTTGAGAAGGGGTTAAGAGGTTAAATCTCGCTTGAGAAGAAAATTCTGTGCTGTAAATTGTTTATAAAATTAATAAATAAATGTTATTCGCTTATATATTGTAATGCCGTGTTTATCAAAAATATATACACGGCATTACAGTTATCACCAATGCGCCGTGACATACAGAAATCTTATTTATCTTGACTTTTTATCCTCGTCGCATGTGATAGTGCTTGAAATTAGAAGAATACTTATTTATAAAATATTTTTGCAGAATGTTGACACAATCACAAAATAACCTAATAATGAATCATAAATATAGATAAATTTTCCAATAATTGTTTGCATAAAAATAGGGCAATTCTTTTTTTTGTACCTAGATTTGTTATCGTTGACTGGAGCTCAATGTTATTTTTTATATCATAATATTTGATATTGAAAACTAAAGTAACTAAGGAGCCGTCAAAGTTGTAATTCTTAAACCAGTTTTTACGTATGACGGAGGGAACGGAGCGGAGTGGAGGCGGTATATGCGTTTGATGTTAATAAATGTGCGTATGAGTAGGTATGTATTTCTGTTACCAAATTCCTTAGAAACTACTACATTGACTATTCCGCAATAGCTAGAATAGTCAGCGCTTGAGGGCTTCTCAATACGAAATACGAATGTTTCAATTTATCTCCAAAACGGTTTGATTGAGGATAAATCGACTCAAAACTAATACCTGAATTTAAGATCGATCTGATAGCTGATAATGACAGTTCAGGTCATACTGTTCAGTTTCGATTTCACACTTAGGATTAAATAGACACAAAATAAATGTCTGAATAGAGTTGTCAAAGTGATAGTTCAGGTCGTTCTCGACTTCAAACAAAATCTCGTCGGAACACTTTGACAGCTTGTAAATGACATTTCAAGCTGTTAAAGTTAAAAAGATTATTGTATCACCCAGATTGTCCACTGCTGAACACAGCCTCCCCCATCAAGAGGAGATTTGCCGCACGCTTGGCAAATGTCTTGGGGATCGCAGTGTATGACATTTCCTCAGAAGGTGCTGGGTGCTACCCATATTCTGGTATTTTACCCTTAGTTGCCTCTTACGACATACACGGGTGGTGAAATTGTAGCCCGGCACTCCACGCGAAAGTGAAGTATAAGGCTTACATCTCAAAAATTATAGACTATTTGTTTCTTTACAGAAGGTATAGCTCTTATTGAGATCTTCATTTCGGGTGACAGCTGTCCTGTCATACTTAAATGGGAAATATCTCAGAAACTATTGAATCTAAACTACTGGTTTATTTATAAAAGTGGAAGCTATCATTGCGATGTTCTTTTCAAGTAACTGCTGTTAAAATCAAAAGGTCCACTATTAAATCTCAAAACCTATTGAACTTAGATTAGTAGTTTCTTTACCGAAGTTATGCCTCTCATTAGGTTCTTCATTCCGAATGTTTTTTTTTATATGGAGGTTGTTCATGGCGCTGAATCATGACTGTCCTCGTCGTCAACATTTGATAACATAAAAACAATAGTGGGATGTCGATAGTAAAGAACTAAACGTAATCTCCACAAAGTTTAACATAAATATATTTTAAGTTATAGACGAGTACTTATACGAACCATTGTTTTAAAGTCATCAATATCACCTCAGCCAACAGCTTGCCCCTAGACAGCTTTCAAAGACGCTAACTCCTACCAAGCATTCTTAAGTTTAAGTTACATACTTACTACATAGGTACACAGATTCTTGTTAGAAAGTTTGTTCATTATCAGTTGAAATGCAGTTTTGTAAATCGAATCCCAAATCCGTTGTTGCACTGAAAACGAATTTTCGACATTTTCATTTCAGTTTGTCTATACAGTGAGTATAGACTTGGTAATATGGTTGATACTTGTCAGAACTAGCTTGGTAATACTAAACCAAGCCCATTTCACGGTTCGCAAATAAGTTCCCAATATTTAGCATATGTTTTTTAGAATTGCACAGCAAGCGGGTATTTAGTGCATTTTGCGAATACTTGGAAATTTAACACCGGCTACAAGCAGATATCCTTGTATTGGTACACTGAGAAAAATCTAAAGTCAAAAGCGCCCTAATGACGGCCAATTAATATGGTATAAGGCAAAAAACCGACCAAACGTATATACGTACAAAAACGCCTTCCAACTTGAAGGCGTTAAACGAGGTCAGTGAAGGCGAATGTTTCTTTTCGTCTTCATTTAAGGTGTATTTTGTGGTCTTTCTTAAATATTGACTTTTCGATGAGGCTGATTAAGTCGTACGTTATAGTGATAATCACCGTATATAAACCGCCGTAAAAGTAAGGTATATTTTATGGTCAATACTGCAATTATTATCGTATAACAAGTTCAATTCTGAAAATACTTTACGGAAGGCGTTTTTGGCGGTTGTGTTTATTATAAAACATGGTACATTTTTATTGATTGGTGAAAATCATCTTAAGAGTTTTGAGTGAATTCATCTTACGTAGTTACAATTCAACGGTAAAAGGTCAAATTTGATTTAAGCCTTTAAGTCGTTTTTCTCAGTGTAGCTTTAGGGCCTAGCTAAAATTAGTACATTTATTAGATTTATTGAGTTGGGTCATCCATCATAAAGAAGTTTAAAGATAACTTATAAAGTAGTCTTCTTTGTAAGCCGATACACATTGACTATAGATGTGGGAAAGAAAAATAAACTTCAACTACGACTCATAACCACGATTCCTCAATAGGTAGAAAATGTTCTGGTTAGAGGCACAGATCGGCCGTGAGAACGAATCTTGCTCGCTGTTCAAGATTTTTATTTCGTTGTGATTTTGTAAGTACCTACAGAATATCTTGCCAATATGGCCTTTATATCAGATATCTTTAGGACCTAATACCACAAAGTAAATATCAAAATTTGACTACTAAAAGATTCTACATCTTCTTTCAGTTCTTTGATTCATTATTCTACACTCAGCAAAAAGAGTATGGAGCAAGAGACTGCAAGAGGAATGAGAAATGGGCAAAATAATGTTGGCACGCAAACATAACCGCGACCATTCCCCATTAAATTTCCGTTACATATAGAAATGGCAGTAGGTAATATTTAACTGAAGAAATGTATTAGAGAGTATTTAATCACTGAAACAACGACTTCACGGTCTAACAGTTTCTCAGTCCTCCTTCATAAGAAGGGTCAGGTAGAGTAGACCCTTCATATTTTTAGCATGGGATTATATTCCAGTAACTAATGTCTATAATCCCTGCCTGATCTCCATCTGTCGTACTAAGATACTACAATTTGTTCTCTGTAGGTTCATAAAACTTTTAAATAAAAGTGTTCCGATAGCAGGTTACAAGATTGGCTTAAGAAAGTTGCCTTTTCAGTGTTGCAGTGTCTCCAACTCGTTTCAGCCAATAGCTCGTCCCTCGGGACCTCTCCGAGAAGACACTTACGCGTAACGACCGCTATCATGCACCGGCAAAATATAACTAAGTCAATTTGCTTCGTGTCCAACTTTAAATAAACGGTTTGTTGTCTTCTACAATATCTTAATAATATTTTCCAGCAGTGTTGTTTCAGCAAAGCACCTAAGAAATATATTTTACAGTTTTCTTAGATAGAATAGATGCTCAGTATAATGGTATGAATGTGAAAAGTAGCTATAACCCTTTCGAGATTAACTCGTCGTTCAAGTTCGAATAAATTATTGCAAACATTTTCTCAAGAGTGTATACTGAAACACATATTTTGTTATCACTTTAGAACACCCATTTTGTTGGAGTAAATTTATATTACAAAGAGAACTCGTGCACAATATTTTGTTACAATAAAAATGTATCTTCAATATAGTATGTAGGTACGTCGTAGCATTATATTAGATTTACTTACGTAGCCAGACTTTTTAGGAAAAACATATATGTAAGTAGGGCATTTTTTGCATGCTCACTTGGTGGTAGCCACCCTCAAGTAGAAATTTGTTGCCAAGCACCTATAATAGCTGAAGCAATGATGACCGAGCTGTAATGTTTATTGAATGCCATACTGCAGGTCCATAGTTCGATCCATACCGCCGGCTTAAGATTTATCGCATAGTGGAAGGCTATTTTGCGAATGCTCGTCTGGCTAGCTAACGTCAAGTAGAAAATCTGTTGCCAAGCACCTAACCGGCAGCAGTCCTTGAGAACCAATAAAATTACGGGCACATGAGACTTAATAACTGTATGTCTTAGGGTGACGGGCGCAGTGCAATTCGTCACTTGTGACTAAATGCATCTGCTATAGGCAGAGATTAGTCCGCTTATCATCAGATGGGCCTTGTACTTCTTCCGTCACAATCAAATAAAAATAATAATTAAATAATGGTGTGTTTTAGCAGGCGTCATTGAGAACTAGTGTTTCTGGACTTAGTCTGTTAACACTTACTAATAGGTTAGATTGTGTTCTAACTAACGTATAAGCAAACTAAAAACGAACAATGGTTTTAAAAATATTTCAAGTCTACCTAAGCCGTTGGCGTTGAAGATCAACTTAATCCTAATATAAGCGTAGTGAATGTTCGCATTAAAAGTTTATTTTCCCCATAGTAAAATTGATGGGATGGTCGTGTTTAATATTCTGCCTGAGTAATGGTATGATGGGCTGTTCATAATAACGGAGTGTCACTGAGCTCAAGAAGAGTAACGAGTGGAGACTGGAACCAGCCGCCCGCCCGTTCTCACAGCCGCGCCGCGCCGCCGCCCGCCCTTGCCGCCGCGGGCTCCGCCGCACATCCAGGTGCTATTGTCATTTATCACCCGAAAGATAACAATGCTCCAATCAAAATTCTCCATGCGCATCGGTGAAAAATTACCAACCCTTATCTTTGGTGGCCGTAATGTAATATTTCGCCTTTTAACTCCTAAAAATATATGTAATTACGGACGTATTTCTGCTGGGAACATTTTGTTGGGCAATAAGTCTCGGCTAATTGTTTGAAAAGATAATTTGGTGTTGGTTTATTGTGCGACGGGTCCGGAGGCTGGAGCGAGGCGGCAGGCGGCGCGTTACTGATGGCGCCGCGGGGGCCCGCGCCGGCACACATGCCACTAATTACCTTATTCCTTTATTTAACATTCGCCAAGTAATATCCTTCTGTCGTCTATTTTGCGACCCGCTTACCTACTGTTTGTGACTTTCGATCCTAATAGAGCTATTCTGCGGCATTTATGTCAATTTTATGTCCTTGTTTATACCTTCATAAGCTTATAATGGCCGGTAACTAGAACACACACAAGAGTTTTTGGTGAAGACTTCAAGTTGGTAGTATAAACAGACGAAAATAATAAAACTATTTAACTATAGCGTCATTGACATTAGAGTTTCTCTGCTATTGTTATGTTACTAAAATGCCAGTTTGGTGAAAGGTACATATGGCCGCTAAATGTCAATACTATTTAGTACTGTAGAACCCCTGATGGTAGTATGGATGGATATGAATTGATAGAACGTCTTCGGTGCTTGGCGTTTATGGCATGATTACTGAAAATATTATTACCTTTGCCCGAAGAACACTCTAGGTACTGTCCGAAAGTCTTAGCTTATCTGGTGCAGAAATTAAAATACATAATTCCATGTTCCGTTTCATTTTGTTGAAAAGGAATGAAGTTCAAAAACCAGCAGATAATCTTTGACACTACGAAACGGCTGCAGTCGGAGACATGTGATACGCGATCGTGAGTCATTGTATGTTACGTCTGGCCTTGTCTTAAATGTCACTAAAGAAACAACGAGTGTTATTTTTTTAATAGGATTGTGATGGAATTAGTACGTATCCCACTAGAGTTAAGCGGTAACCTCTGCCTATAACAGATACATTTGACACAAGTGATGAACTGCACTGCGTCCGTTGCCCTGCGACAAACAGTTGTTAGGTCTTATGTATCTGTATAATTTACTGGCTCTCAACCTTGACCTATATAAGGTCAATGGCTCTCAAGGACAGCAGCCGGAACGAGCACATAGTTAGGTGCTTGGCGACAGATTTTCTACTTGAGGGTGGAAGCTAGCCAGGCAAGGATTCGAAAAATGCCCTTCCGCCATGCGGTGAAGCTCAATCCGGCTGTGCTACAATATTTTTTGAGTACTAAACACGATAGTGTATTTACGGCTAGTATTGGTCATGACAAGACCATGAGTTTTATTTGAAAGATCCGGCTGTAGTGTAGCGAGCATGCAGAACTTTAGTTCCCTTGTTTTCACGCTTGTTTCGTGGTTATGGAGAGCAAAATAGAGCAGACAAAACCAGTTGGATAAAGAGGTAGTCGAAGTCTAGTCCGTAAATAATCTCGATGGCGCAAATCCCTAAACTTTTTATCATAAATAGTACATTATGTACCAAGGGCATAAAAGAATGCTTTACGTCACCGACTACAATTCTGTATAGTTAACTCCGAAGCGTAGCGACTACAATTCTGAGTGCAGCGACGGATTCAATCTCACCTAAGACTAAGTCAGTTTTTTCCGGTAGATAATACTCTACTTATCCTACTTTTTACTAAATAACATATTTGTAAAAATTAAAAGTAGACGAATACTGCATGGAAACAGGCCAGAACCACAGATAAAGTAATTCAGGCACAGAGTAGTTCTGTGTATTTTTTTTATTAAAATTTTACAGTCTCAATTAGGTACATTTTTCTTTAACTTATCGGATTAGATTTAGATAAATCAGTTTAGAATGTTAGGTACTTTCGCAATACCTACGAGTACCTACTTGTATTTGTGGTGACCACTACAAGATTTTCTAATTAGATGTTTATTTGTTATCTGTATGGTATAAAAAATCACTTTTTGAGGTTTTGTTAAAATTACAATAGTGACCATCAGCGAGTAGAAATCAAATTTAGAAAAAAATAATTTAACAGCTCAAAATTTATGTAATAAAATACAGGGAAAATAAGTTAAAAATTTGGGTATATTTCACATATTTTAAAGTTTTTCCACTTATCTGATTCGAAGGATTTTAGAGGAAATATGTATTTTGAAATAATCATTTGGTATAACGTTTCATAAAACGTGTTAAAATGGCATTTGTATAGGTAATTTTATACATTGTAATAATTTACGTAAATTGTATTTATACGAAGAAATTTATCAGAATTTATATTTCTAGGTACAAAATTAATTAGGCTGTGGTTGTGAAACTTACATCCGGTTTCTGAAACGCAAATTAGCGATAAATTACGTTAAATGCCTGTTAATCCATTGTCAAACGCAGATTGGGTTGTTGTTAACTTCAAGTGAATGTTTGTCAACACTAATGTCAAATATCCGATTAAACGCCAATTATTTAAATTTCGGGTTTCTGAAAGGCCGTTTTTGTATGTAGAAGGTTTGTCAAACTGGATTGGTGCTAATTTCCCTAAATCAACCAATTATTCCAAGATTAACGTCTTGTTTTTTTTTAAATATACATAAAATATGGCTTTTAAAATTGTTTTAGAGTTACCTACCTGTAATATTTTCTCTAATAACTGATATGAAAGTACAAGTACAGAATTATATCAAGTATGATTACTCCAAAAACACTTATTACTACTACGTAAATATACTACTAAAGTCGACGCGATTATAGTGTTGCTGCACATTAGGTGTTCAATCATCATCATTATCACATCAACTGGAAAATACAGCGTTGAACAAGGTCATTGGTGATTTTGCAATAATCCCCACGCATGGTAGGCGTCTTGGGGAACACAGTCGAAGATGTCAGTACTTCAGAAGGTGATGTTTCCCCCCTTCTGGTATTTTCCATTAGTCGCCTCTTGCGACACACACGGGAAGAATTGGGGGGTAACATTATATCCCGACAACCCACGGGGTTGCTCAATAGGATGCTGTAACATCCTGTCGCCCTGATTAAACAAACCGCAGCTGGGTATATACCACCAATGAAAGCTTTTCCAAGAAATGTTACGGAAGGCCTCCTTCCAGACCCCAACCCTCTTTGGAAAAAACCTTTCGGTCGCAAGGGTTCGGAAGAAGGGCGTTAAGATATGTTTAAAAATTCTTTTGTAAAAAAATATACGTCAACTTTTAAATCTGAAAATTCATCTGTTATATCATACTATCCATAAAACCCCACTTCAAAATTTTATTATTACAATTCAAAATATTAAATGAATGATGATAAGACACCATGGATGGTTTCTACGAAACACTACTCAAAGTTCTACTTATGTCTCTCAGCGCCATCTAGCGAGGAAAGGCAAAATTATTTTACACAATCTTACACAGATAGTTACAGGCTTTTTCGTAGTGTGTCGCAGGGAGTGATTAAGTATAGTTATACCACCAACTGTGCAGTTTTCGAGGGCGCTACTGGTCATGGAAATCAACTACAAACTGTCATAATTTGAAGGAATATTGTAGTCCTTTTATCTGCCACCTGAACAGATAAGTTGGTGGGTCTGTACGCTGATATTTTGGTTAGAAATAAAATCGTATTTATTTATCCTAACATTGACAGGGTGTAATTTGAATTCGCATGTACCTATAGGCGTTACTCGAAATCGCTCACCGGGTACTGAAATTTTGCTCTATTAACCGTTGAATTGATTCCCGCTGCCTACTTGTTCAGCTTAGCTATTATAACAATGATAATGTATAATGTAATGAGTGACTTACCTATTGTGTCCCGAGTCCAAGAACTAGTTCAAGAAGCATATACTTCATAACAATATTGATAGATACAAATAACCATTCGTAGAGCGCAACTATCGCATTGTACTTAAACTATAATGTCCTCTCCACCATATCGAAATAATCACGAATATTAAGTAGGTTTTCATTCAGTCAAAAAATATCGGGAATAGATGATTTGTTTATGATTGCATTTTTTTTTTGTTGTATTATGATTTAACTGTTTTCCATTTTGGCGTGGGATTTCAGTTGCGTCTGTTATTTAGAGTAAATACAGTACTGTTTTTATATTTATCATATCTAGTGTGTATTGCAAATTGCATAATGGACAAAATCATCGAACAAAGAATTCGTCTTAAATTTTGGATCTCCAATAGAATTTCGTGTTAGGAGACACTGAAAATGTTACAGAAGGCTTACGGTGAATCGACTTTATCAAAAATACGGGCTTATGAGTGGTACAAAGCGTTCAAAAGCGATCGAGATGTCATGAGATGGAATATTTGCCTCGCTCTGGTAGGCCATCAACGTCTGCAAGTGAAGTTAACATCGCAAAAGTGAAGGAAATAGTGAGTGATAATCCTCATTAACGTTTGAGATAGATAGAATTTTTTTTATGTTATTGTGAAGGAACAAGCGCGAGGCCCACCTGATGGTAAGCGGTATCCTTTGCCTATAACAGATGCATTTCATCACAAGTGACGAACTGCACTGCGCCCATCAACTTGAGACATACCTGTTAAGTCTCATTTTGCCTGTTATTTCACTGGCTCTCAAGGGCTGCTGCCGGAACACACCGTTAGGTGCTTGGCGACAGATTTTCTACTTGAGGGTGGTCGCTAGTCAGGCGGGCATTCGCAAAATGCCCTTCCACCATGCGGTGAAGCTCAAGCTCTGGGCGGGATTCGAACCATGGACCTGCTGCGCGGCAGTCCATAGCAAAATGCCACTGAGCCATCACTGCTTCATAAGGTCCTGAACTTTCTGTGTCTCACAAGTCAATCCGTACCATTTTAAATTATCACTGGGGTATGAAACATGTTGCCGCTCGGCTAGTCCCAAAAGACCTGAATTTTCTCCAAAAACTCAATCGCAAAAGATTCGCTGAGGACATGCTAGAACGAGTCAATTCCGACCCAATATTTATGAAACGCATTGTTACTGGTGACGAGCCGTGGGTTTACGAGTTTGACATGCAAACTAGTAACAAGCTTCGGAGTGGAGCCTTCCAACTGAACCGAAACCGAAAAAACGACACCAAATTCGTACAAAATTCAAAGTTATGTAGACTGTTTTCTTTGTCTATTGCGGTGTTATGCACTCGGATTTCTTACCGGAAGGTCAAACGGTACATCATACCAATATAGTATAAAACAAAGTCACTTGTCGCTGTCGTGTCTGTCCCTATCTATTAAAGAAACTGCATCAAATCGGTTGCGTAGTTTAAAATATCTAAGCTTAGATCTGGTAAACTACGCAACCGATTTTGATGCAGTTTCTTTAATAAAGATAGAGTGATTCGAGAGAAAAGTTTATTATACATGCATAATATAGTAGAGAAAAGATAGAAAATAATTTTAGAGGTTCCTAATGTGATGGAATCTTAGGGATCTCTTAGGGATAACCCACAATAACCAATTTTTATCCTTTACTTTTCACGAGAATTAATGGCTTACCTACGAAGTGATTTAGGCAACAAAGCATGTATTCTCATCCAATTAAGTACCTTTAATACATTGTGCATTTAATATATGTATATCGACAATATGGCCTTTACAGCATTAGATTTTTGTGGCACGTTGAGTGTTTCTCACATGGCCAATTATATGTCGCTCTTTCAAGAGTAACTTCTAAAGAAAACATATTTGTATTGTCTAATGACATAAAAGCTGTGAACGTTTGTATATAAAGACATTCTGTAGTATATTTAGTATCAGCATTGTACCCGTGCGAAGCCGGGGCTGGTCGCTAGTAAAGAATATGATTTGAGCGTATTGCGACGTTTCAGATAGCATATTCGACGAAAAAGGCCAAATATGTAGAAAAAAACGTTTTATATTCTGCATCGCGATAATGCGCCTTCGCACGAGGCCATCATTGTGAACGATTCTCTTGATCAAAAACTCTACAAAATACCATCGAGCAACATTATTCACCACATATGGCTCCAGCCGACTTCTTTATTTACCCTAAACTCAAATTACCACTTCGTGGCACCCGTTTTCATTCCGTAGAAGACAAAGAAGAATTCTCATCCAGAAATGAAATCTATTCCGTAAAAAGCGTTTAAAAATGTTTTTATCATTGGATTATCCGTTGGCGTAAGTGTTTCGTTTCTGGGGAGATTCGGAGCTGGTATCAGAAATTAAAACTTAACATAAATTAAATAAAGTTCAATCTCAATGCGCGCTGCGCGTGGCGGTTACACCTTTTGTGTGTTCATAAAACGCGAAAATTAGAGAAAATAATGCTTTTCAATAGCATATGGCTGTCCGATTTTAAAATTTTTAGCTCGGATTTTTTAATGTATCGGGTCCTACGAATAATAGATCGGGTCACATTTTCCAAATATGAAGAAGTACTATCGATGAGGAGGAGTTACAAAAAAAACGAAATCAGCGTATCAAAAACAAAACGTATTAATCAAGCAGTTATAAATAACCTTCAGCGCGGATGTCGCCAAAATGCCTGTACATAGTATATATATTTCTGAATCTAAAAAAATAATCCTCTGAAGAGGAATCCCCCCCCTTCAAAGTGACCAAATTCAGGGAATAGCCCCTTAAGTCTATTTACCTTCTTTTATTATTAAGATATTTAGAATAATATGCTAGAATATTTAGAATAATAAAAAAAAGCCCTCCGATTAATATATTATCCAAAATGCATATTTCTTTATGCATTATGGATAATATATTCTACTCATTTATTTACTACTATGAGACCATGTTGTTTCAGCCTCAGTACTGAAGTGCATAAATTTGCATCCCAAATACACGAGGCCTTCCCACATGAGTGTATTTAATTCTTATTATATTACATTTTTTCAATTCTTAAGTACTCTTATTAAGTAAATGAAGTTAAAAAGTATTTTTTCTACTCTTGAACTTATTTTTTTTCGGTGTCCTAGTACCCAACATCGCCTTTAACGCAAACCTTATAATATTCTTTAAATGGAACTTTATACTACAATGCCCGTTTTTACGCCGTATTGGCATCGCCCTGACTCACGAATTGTGCGGTGCCGAGCCGATATGTCCAGGGCATAGGGGCCGAATAGGTGGCTGTGCTGCCGCGGGGCATCAACGAAGAGGGCTCGTTGACGCGGGTCGTCAGATGGCTTCATGAAGAGTGTGATGAAAACTTTTCGGACACTTGACTCTCTAATTTTCAGTCCGTCATCATTTGGCTATATAGTTTTCCTTGTCCGTGTTTCTCTTGATTGAAAGCTGGGTTCAAAATTTAGGGTAGGAGAGCAGACTGGCAGTTGGCAGTCAAATGGTAGTATAGTAGTCTTCACCTCCCACACGTGACGGGGCGTTTTAAAATATAATATGTGGAAAGCGGCGTATCTATAAAAGTAACTTAACTAGAAACGTGGCAATCAGATTGGATACAACAAACTACAACTGATAGCTGGGTAAGTCCCCCACTAGATCGATTGGCGACATCGTGAGAGTGAGGAGCCTAGAGATGATTATGGACGTCAATGGCTGCTGAAATGAAAGAAAAACATTGACATACTACTCACTTAATAACGTTCTTGTTTCTTTGGCAATCACATGACTAGTAATTTAAATTAACAACTGTGTATGTTATATCGCGTAGAAATAGTGCTGACGCCAACCGAGCATTAATAATCTGAAATTAAATTTAACAATTTCCAACTGTTTTATAATTAATGATCGGTTGCGTCTGGCTAGAAATGTTGACTAAGGCGCAGCGCGTCAGGAGACGTTAGTGGCTTCTGGACTGGTGCCAGGGATTCGTCTGCAAGTTATTTTCGCACGTCATCCGCGAATAACAAGACATTTATTTACTATATCTCTACACTTACACAAATAGGAGTATATAAGTATTTTAGGCGAAGTATCTAGTGCATAATGTTCTGCAGGTGAATTCAGCCACAACCTGCTGCATAAGGGCAAAGAGTGTAGGTAGTGTAGGTATTATTTGCACCGGATTTCTATTTTTAACCAACATCCTTTTAAAAGAGCAGGATCTCCATTCGACACGTTTCTTTTATTTATGTTACCTGATATCTCTGTTGGTTGTGAACTGTTTTTTATGATATTATCTTTGTTATATGTTTAGGTTAATACCCAATAGGTTATTTAAAAAATAGTTTTACCCTCAAAGTGGGGAAATTGGATATATGTCAATAAATAAAACAAATTTAGGCAATCAAAATTCAATTTAGTATTACCTTTGTTTGATACTAATATTATAAAATGCTAATATTTTTAGTGTGTATTTTTTTTTACCTTCACGCTGAACGGTCGAACCAATTTGAATCAAACTTGGAATACTTATAGATAGTTTAGATCCTGGATTCACACATCGAATATTTTCCATCATTATTATCATCATTACTTTTCATCATTGTCCACGCCGGTGAAATCGCTAGACGCAGCTAGTATTACGTAAAATTAAAAAAAGAAAGAAGAAAAGACTCCTGCTAAAAAACAAGTATAAGTGTTAATACCTGTCTTACGATATCTACCTCATACAAGCAAATCTGTTCTAATGGGTTCTCGGAATTTAATGCTTAACCCTCATAAACATATCATACATGAACCCTAAAACATTACATTTCTTTTGGGCAGCCGTGTAAAAGCACGGGACATCGGTAGACTGTGTAAAGAGCGGGGTTTCCACCGGAGGCGATGAAAGTATTTAGTTCTAAAATCTTTGTAAATTAGCTATTTGCTTAGCATGCGAACTGGAAATCATATTTAAACAATGTATTTTATTTTACTTTATTTTTAATAAAGACAATATAAATTTTACTCTTAAAGGTGTAAAAATGTTGTCAAATTGTTTGGAAAAGTGTTGGGCTGATTGTCCTATTATTTTACATGCTTTGATGAAGTTGTTTATCTAAGAAACAAATTCTCACTCTACTGAGGAATAAAGCATTGATATCTATGGGTATTACACTATAAAGACCACTCAAAACATATAAATAAAATGTCCTACTCTCGAATAGTAATTTAATGAAGTCAGGGCCTTTACGGGTAAGGGAGCTCTCTCTCATCTCCGGTACCGACTGAAGTCGTATAATAATATATTATTTCATTTATATAATTAAATAGATGCAATTTGCAACTGTTATTTCCTAAACTATAAGTACATATTGTTTAAAACGACGGATCAATTATCAAGCGCCACGGGCGTAGAAGCGTACAAGATTAAAAAAATATTCTATGCCAAATATTAACAAAATAAAACATAGCTGAGGCACCGCCTCCTTATATTTTCAAAGAGGTCTGATTGTTGTACTTATTTTACGTTTTGTTTAAAGATATCTTTTGATCGAAGTTCTAAACAATGTTATTTATAAAATAACAAATTTGCTAAAGAGAAAAATATAGTCATGGTCCGGATTCGAATTTTTGCTCTCGTAAATTTGTAATTTTGTAATGTAATTCGCCAAGCAGGCGTTATTGCAAACATAACAATATTAAAAGTATTAATTATTTAAAAATAAAACCTAATACAAAGCTGAAGATGCTGTGATTATAATATTAAAAGCATTGTTATATTTTTGAGTGGCAAAAGAATTATGCAAATATAAGTAACTCATACTGTAGCAAAAAAAGTTCTGTATCAGAAACTTTGAAATCAGAATTCATTGCCGTTCAATCATCAGCGCGCCTATCTTCGAGCGGAATTACATGCAAGTAACTCTATTAAAATGGCCTTTGTCTAGCATTCATTATCCCCCTGTCTAGTTTAAAATTCTTTTGTCGATGGTAGTCGTCGCATGGATGCATGAATAAATTGTTCTCGTAAGTCGAACGTTCCGTACAAACTGGTAGGTCAAGATCCCTTTCTCATAGAACAGTCCTTTGTGCAATAGTAAAAGGCGTGCACTATTAAAGGGCGCGGTATCGGGTAGATTCTGGATTCCTGTGTGTGTAATTATTATTTGGTCTATGGTGGCTCGTAGAGAGGCCGGGTGTATTGTATGGTTGCATTTGCATGTGGGAATCAGTTCCTCAATGTTTGACACCCGTTTAATGGTCTTCGTACAATAATATACGATAAACGTTTTGATAATGGAGAGCCTTCTTGATGTAAACTTTACTATTACTTTTGCTGTTGGGTCGTGTATGTGAATCTTTTTTTTAATACTTACAAGTTAGCGTTAGACCGTAATCTAACATTTGCGTGGTCGCATTTGACTGGCTTGATCTAGACCCCATCTACTGTTAGTAGTACCAGTTAATATATATAATTACACCTAGCCATATTTATTTGAAGAAATATATGAGGTCTATTTTATCAAACTGTCATTTAATTCGTCAAGTAGATAGTATGTTCTTTTATGAAATGTGTAACATTAGATATACCTAATTATATGTGCCCGATAAGCTCTAAGGAACAGTTTCTACAAAGATGCATTCATATTCAATTGTTACCTTTTTGATATTCAGCTCAATACTTACCTCGGTTTAAAAACGCATTATTTTTTCTTAAGATTTAAGCCGAAGCAGTACTACGAAAGCCAATATTTAATATTTTAGTTTTTATGCATTCCAATGTGATACAATGATTTTGAACCACTTCAATTTCGGCAAAATTGATACGCGATAATGTTATAATTATTTTGTGGTGCAAGACAAGTCAATTGACGATTTGACGTGTAATGAGGACGGCCCTGGTTCGAGCGTTGTGTAAGTGCTAGAAGTGATCCTGATTGTATTGCGTACGCGCTGTCATTGCCCTATAGTGGCGCATGCGCCGCCGACGATGTCGCGCCGGGCTTGCCGTCCGGACGGCGCGCGGCGGCAAATATGACGAAGGTATCCCGTGCAGACTCTCAGTGCTCCTCGAAACAATGAACGGAACTTATCTAATGCCTCGCCTCTTTCTTTGATAATTGAACCTACTAAAAACTTCTATGAGGTTACGTCATTGGGAGCATTGTATATATTCGGTGAAGTAAAAGTATTGACATGACATTTCATGTGGATTGAAATCCGAATATTTGGTTAGAAGCATGTATCTTTTCAAGTTGAAACGACTGCAAGGCTATAGTACTTTGACCCCTAAGAAATGTATACGTCGAATATAATTAGAGGTTTAATAATTATACTTATAAGTAAATATTCTTTCGGATTTCCATCAAACATTACAATTCAAATTTGGGGCAGCTAGCTATATTGAGTGATCGGTGAGGGGAATACGACTAAAAAATATGACACAAGTATATATATATATATTAGTTACGTAAGCGTAAAAAAACTTCTTGCAAACATATTATGCTCGTTAAAACTTTTTTATATACACCTAAGTATACTTATGTCGAATAATCTATACATACCTACGTTTACTGATTAACATTTTAGTTGATGACAAATCAGCATTCCGAATCTTAGTACAAAGCCATACTTCATTGGTGTCCTTTATTTCGCTAAACTGCGGTACTATTAATCATTGAAGGTTATTTAAGGATATCTAATTCCATTTATATTTTGTCCTCTGACAGAAACAAACCGAAGTTTCTAAAACCACGAACAAAATCTGTTTTAAGTATTAATGAGCTATGAATATTATCTATCTAAATTCTTTGGGAATAATAACTCTTTCTGAATAATTAATGCTTTGAGGATTACTTACTCCCGGTCAGTGATTGCCAGTTCGAATCCCACCTCGGACATATAAGTGTGCTTTTTTTAAAGTTAAACTGTTTCTTCTCTTATTCTAAACCTATTTTTAAATGGTAAAAATATAAGAACATTGTAAGTATTACTGAATACATATAAGACTAGTCAAAAGATATCTGATAATCATTAACATTTAATGATAAAATAAATTTAATTCGGCAAATTTCGAGTAATTATGATACGATGCCCGCATAGGTACTAGGTAAGTACTAAGAGTTGCTTAGTAATAGACTTGCTTTACTTAATAGAAACTAGAATAAAAACATAGTGAAAAGGAATAATACTTGTTGCGCCTAAGCGTTGCAGGAGAGAACGATAAAGACACTAATATATCCGTGCTTTAAAGTTTTGTAAATAAATAATCTTATCTTAAACAACAATATCAGCAAATATTGGCCAACATAACCATTACATTGTCTTGGGAGCGGGAGTCGGGTCGGGATCCGGGGCATGCTCAGTCGAAACTCATAATCAGATGCACCAGATGTGGCGCAGCCGCAGCCCAGGCGCGGTTACAAACGCACGTTTTTTGTCTTTCATACCCGCCCTTTTTTCATTAGCCTTTTATGTCTTTGCCAAATGACTATATCTTTATTTCTATTGTACTAACTTACATAGGACCCACCAGCACGTGTTTACGAATTAGAACATTGTAACTCATTTTAAGAACAACAACGCGTAATGAAACCGGATGTTATTTAAGTTAACATTTTAAATATACGCTATGAGATACACTCTAAACATAGCCGGTTGTACACAGGTAGAGAAAACGGTATAGTCTACAAGCATACCTGACACTACCAATATCTAATACTCTACCAGTTTTACTAGAGTACCTTATACTTTTTATACCATGTGTTAGTGAGTATTAAAAGTTTTGTACGATTCTTTATCCTATGATTATAGAAGTCAAGTGTTTAAGCATACATAGCACGTTGATATAAAATTTGTCTACAAATTTTACTCTACTAACCATATACATAAATCGACTAGCTGGTAAAGTAGAGTGGACGCCGGGGTTGGAGAGCCCCTGAGGTTCTCATTAGTAGGTACTCTGCTTTTCCAAATGTTGGTACTATAATGTACGGTGCGTCTAGCGTCTGAAATTAATAGCACAGTCCATACTCTACCGTTCTATTCTGCCGTTTACGCTGCCCGTAAACACTCGGCTTATATACCGGCTTTACAAAGTTTTACTATTACTACCAAACATCTTATTAAACTCTAAGAATGTATTTAGTTATAACAAAACAAACCCTATTGACAAATCATAAAAACATAAGTATACATTAGAATGTATACTTATGTGTATATGATCAAGATACATTTTCAATTACCTACATTTGTATACCACTCAACCCGCTTGATCCATAACAAAATGTGTAATAAAAGTTTCTTACAAAATTCTTTATAATTATTTTATAATAAAGGGAACATAAATAATTTTATTGGTACAAAATTAGATTACGTTAAAAACATAAAACATAATTATATCTTCATGCCTATATATTGCGGAACGAGTAAACAAGGGTGTCTTAACATCTACGTTCTACCAGATGTATATCCGATAGGCCCATATAATAGGGGATGATTATATTGCCGTCTACCAGGCACGGTCTACGATAAATATACAAATAACGTAACATCAAAAGCATTTTAACCTCTGAGTTTTCAATATAAGTGCATGAAGGCTTAAAGGGCAAGCTATGTGAATGTAAAATTAAAATAACTCATTATTCATTTTGAAGTTTACATTTCAATGACCCTATGACTTTAACGTTACAATATTATTCGATTCAGATTCTTTACTTTTACAATATCTGGAGTTATTAATAAATTGGACTTACACATAACATATATTATCATCTATTATTTTAATGCTTGACTTTTTGTTTTATCATCAACATAACTATACATTCCAACAAAACTGACACGATATGTTATATCTTTTCGTACATGCAAGAAAATTTACTGATTTTACTAGAAGCTATATCTAAAAATACCCATATTATACTAAGATTAGATCTTAGATTCTTTGATAGCTCATTTAAAATCCTGCTTCAGGCTAGAAGCGACGAGGCGGTGGTGTGGTGTTCGCCCGTACGTTTATTTATGTAGCCTCTCCGAGCTGTTACCTACGCCAGATGTTATTTTACGACAACTCGCCAACGAGCAAACTATTTGTGTTTTACTTACTAATCTCGGAATTTTATTACCACTGCCAACTGGAAACGCGATCGGAATTTAAAAGTCTTCAAACACTGACGCAAGTATAGCCTATCCTCTATCATGGAGCAGGCGGAGCAAGAAATATTTAGGTAGCTATTTATTGATTTCGTTGTCACATTGATCTCGGAATTAAAATATGTTCAATTCATTGATTAGTTCTCAATACAATTTACGCACATAGTAAAGGCACAAAATGTAACACTTACAATAACACCACTAGGAATAGTTATCTAAGGAATGTCCTGATCTTGCATGATGTCAAACTGCTGGAGCGATTTTCCAGACACGCGGTCACGCCCGCGCAGCTCCATACTTCTTTACATTCCATACGATAATAAGCACTATGGGAAGTAAGGAAGCACGGAACTAGCGCAAGGCTTTCTTCATGTCTTGAGTATAGTCTTGATCTTCGGACGTGACAATTTCATAAGTTGAGTTTAATCCATGAAGTACCTGTATAAACACACCGTACTGAATGGTTATGACGCCATCGGCGCAGCATCCCTCGAGGGAAGCAGTCGCGAGCAGCACGCGGGTGCAGCGGGCCAGCGGTGGCGGTGCCCGCGTGGGGGTGGCGAGCGACGCGGCGTGGTGGCAGCTCGCTGAGTACTGGCGGCGCAAACGACGCGCACGCGCAGACCAGCTCTAAAAATGGAGCCAACTGGCGGAGTTAGCTTACGACTCGCGAGTACCATCCATTCCAAATTTGTATTTTCCCGAAATAGCCCGGTCGGCTGGCGTCCATCGGATCGGTTACCCGACCGTGCACCGACCTGCAGCGCACGGCGAATGCTCAGGGTGCAGGCCAGAGCCGCGACGGCGACGCAGACGACTCGCTTCGCTAACTTATGTAAGGAACACCGTGAACCGCGCCGCGTGACGACCGCTTCGAAAATAAACGTGCACGGCACGCGGAGAGTCGGCTCGGGCGCCACATGTGTGCGGCGACGTCGCCGCCACCGCGCCGCCGCCGCCCGTCCCGATGCTCTCGCGCACCGCGCTGGAGGGGAGGCTATTATTAGTAGCATGGCACACCATCCACCACTGTCACCTCCCGCGGGGTAGTCGAGCTATACATAGTTTCGATCACGGGATCTGGCGATCCTCGCCGTTCACTGACCCCCTGTAACAACACAAAAATACGTAAACATCCAATAAATAGCAAGATAACACGCGCAAAATAATGAAACAGCGTGTAGGTAGTAATACATTTCTATCAGTACTTTTATAAATTCTTCAATGTCAAAATAGAGCGATCTCTGTTACTTTTCTATGTATAAACTACACCCCCGCTGCGAAATGAACTGAATACACTAAGATACACTATTATATAGAGAGCGAATAAGTTGTGTACATAACTATCGCGCTACTGTGTATCCTCACGGCGCGACACAGGGCGCGGGCGGGAAATTCTCGCCGCCCCGTAAAAGCTCGCTGTCCTAGTACTTACGTTCCCTCAGCTCAGTCAATAAAATTTTGGCAAACTTTCATAGACAAACAAGTGGGACGACAGCCAACTCATCTTTAGTCTTCCTAAAAGCGACAAGCTTTTGTTAGCGTTTCGATACCTCAGTACCTATTTGCGAATTCTGCACTTTTAAAATATTATATTGCACTTTTGTACGTAGCATATTAGAATTTGCTTTACAAGTGTGGAGCCCTCATTATGAAACTTATATCGTACGAATTGAGCGGAATCAAATAAAATTCATAAAATATATATGTTATCGTTTAAAAATACAGTATAAATCAGATAATTATCTGTTTTTGTGTTAAAAAACAATTCCTTTCTAAGAGAAGAGAAATTGCGGACTTAACGTGCCTTCTTAAAATTACCTCGAACTCAGTTAATAGTTCAGAACTTTTAAGTGAAATTAATATACAGGGGCACTCCAAAGAGTTAAGGTTTAATCCCCCTATAAATGTACCAAAGGTTAACACTTAATTCGTATATATTGAGAGTATGTAACTAATTTAATGATTTATGTTAGCGTTACGATATTGACCTATTCTGTACAAGCATACGACTAGTAAGCAGAGAGTTTTTAGAATAATAATATGTTATAATTAACCATTACTAAGTTGTGGTCTTGCATGTTAGTCTTATAACTACTGTATTACCTAGTGAGGACCTTTAATTAGCTTCATGTATTCTAATTACTTTTTCCAAAATGATATATTGCTGTTGGTCTTCCTAAGATAAATAAATAAAATAAGTAAATAAATTTGGATATAATGTTTCATATCATATCTACCTCTTTGTAGATTTACCATAGGTGTATTATATTAAAATATAATAAATAAAACGCAGGCTCGCCGAGCAAACAACTTGTGACGAATTTATGAATATTGCATAATAACTATATGCCACTTTTGATGATTCTTGTTTTAATAATTATTACTTGCGTTGTTTTATAGTTGCTTATTATTTTTCACTTTTCATGTTATGTATGTCATAAGAATTTTTTAATTTTTTTTTTCATTTTTTAAACTTTAACAGTGTATATGGAATAGGCATCATTAAAATTCGTATTACCTTATTAATTTATGATATACTCGGATTACTCGGATATAGAAAAGGAACTTATAATGAATTATTATATCTCGTTAGTTTGCGAACAGTTCACGAAGAGCTTCGCTAGTACCAATTTTATACTGTTTGCAAACGCATTCGTCGCGATCATTATTAATATTAGTAATTGAGAGAAGCACTATGATAGTGAAATGAGGTTGGACTGTCGGTTGATGCCATCATCGGTGATGGTGGGTTCGAATCCAGTCTAAAGAGTTTGAGTTTTTATAGCGGTGCGTAATGTTCGCTAGGCAGCAACCGCCCGCAATTGCAAACCTATCGCCAAGTTAGTAAAAATGTGTTACGGCAGCTACTTTGAGAATTGCTACCGTTTCTAGGCTAAAATCTTCAGTCAGCACTTATCATCAAGTAAGATGCCCCCGGACACAAATGTATTTTTCTTTTATCTCCGGTATTCTGTTTATACCCTTCTAATAAATTATGAAAGTAACATAGAAAGCTTGAACATGAAGTTAATTAAAAATCTATTTTATCGTCGGCATTCCAAGATCAGAATAATTAAACAAGTTTCAGCTCAGGAACTACGCGAATCTATAAACGGTGGAGTATTTTCTCGAGAGTAAAAAAACACTAGTTAATTAAAACGTCAGAACGTTTTTCTTATCAAAAAGAACTCTACATTGTGCCAAATTATTTAACGATACGAGAATATATACACACATAGGAAGAAGAGAGTCCAAAACAAAATCAGTGTATATTTCATACCGTTCCAAGCAATACTCGTATCGCTGCAATATGAGCACAAAACAATCATACGATTTAATTTTCTTCGGGGAGGAAAAGAGTCTCAAGTATAAGAATCAATAAAGTACAAGTACGAAGCATAACCGCATATTGCCTACGGAGGCAAACATTTACTTTGCAGTAAATTACCCTAAGACGGTATCTAATAGGATTATTTCCGATCAGCTAGGAAGATGGTCTACTGAGTAAAGAAAAGCGATGAGACCGTCCGCCCGCAGAGCAGCGACCATCCGACCGGCCAAAGAGCGCCTGTTGAATATTAATGCGACATTGTTATTGGCCACTAGTGCCCGCTGCTGCCCCAATCGCACATTTCCATAACTTACTATTCTGAAACCGTGGGGAATCAGCTCACTTTGTTCGAATATGATCACTTGCCCACTCATATTCACCCTGTAAATTCAGTTTCGTCGCGTCAATACGTTACATTATTCATTAAAGAATATATGAACAAGCCCTGTTCTCGAATAGTCTACTCTCAGCTCTGTAAATGTTACCAGGGCATTGCTCTTAATCCATAATCATTGTCACATACAAACTCATCTTGAGCCACGAAAATAAAACAATATAAGAAAAGAGCAATGAAAAATAACAATGTGAACCAAGCAAAACTGGAAATAACATAAATGTTATATTCGAACCATAACAGAAAAGAAATTCGGCTGATGAGGGTGAAAACCGGAATCCTAGCAACCCTAGTGCAAGTTGACTACTTGCTAAAGTGCGCGGTGATTCATAGTCATAGCTTTATAGCAGCGTAACTATTATTTATTCAATGTTTCTGCTCTGTGTGAACACGTCACTGAATGCGTTGCAGACCGTCTCCATCTCATTTAAATCACCACTGATTGTAAATAGCTAGTAACACGCAAGAAACGAACAAGACTAACAGTTCTAGATCTATTAAAACGACATTGTGATGTCTGTAAATCATTATACTCGTAATGTCTTTATTTGTTCAAAAGACTTTCCGTTATCTTACACATGGATATACAAAGAAGCATTGTGTATATATAGGAGTGGAAATAAAGAGTTACGCCCATTTAGATCAGAAAAAGACCATTAACATCTATCAGGTAAAATGTCAGTTTCGGGTCAGTTACTGAAAATTTCTTGACCGACTCGGGGTTTAAGTCCGGGTTCTCCCGTTTGGACTTGATCTCATCCCACAGCACCTTTACTTAGCTCACCTTATTATCTGTCTTTTCCCCTATACATGATTTTGTACTTCATTATTTAAATCTATTTTATTGCAATAAAAAAACAATAAGTGTTCGCTCTTAAACTAAAACAACAAAGTAAAATTGTTTCAATACAAAAGAGGATATCTGATTACTCGCTGCATTGTTGGACTAGAAAAGTTATATCTTCTTTAAGTCAGGCACTGCGATCCGTTTTGTTATGTCGGATACATATTATATGTTATTGTTCTTTTTTATAGAAAATGTTGAGACAGACAAGTCGCCCATCTAATAAGCGTCACTCCTGGGCATTACAGTCGCAGTGACACCATCCTCGTTCTGCTATTTGAAATGTCACGTTTGCCCAGTACATTTTTTTTTAATTTTTTTATATTAATATAGTTTTAAAAAATCCTTACAATCTTCGATCAAATATTTTATAATATTTTGAACCGTGGGTTAGATCTCCTTTCTTTTTAAGTGTATGATAGAAAATTCGATTTAATGGATACAAATATTGAATTTTATGTAAGTTTATATAAAAATTTAACTAAGTTGCTGGCTATTCTTGTTGCTGTATAAATATGGTACGTATACTATATTAAAATACTATTACTGGTTCTTACCAGTTACGTTTATTTTGCTTCTACTGAAGTTTTCTCTCACATATGACGCATGATACAGTTTGAGGAAATTGGAAGATCACATCACATCGTACGCACATTTGTTGTTTATTTTACCATGCAACTTTTAGATCAGTTTAACAACACCACTAGATCTGTACCAATTCATTCAAACATAAATCGAAATAAATGTATTTCTTTGAAATTATTAATTATAATGTGAGTAAATATATCTGCGACAAAGACTGCGCCTTGCGTAGGTAAAAACAAAGTTGAGAAACCCATAAATTGTATCATAATAATATAGTGGTAACATATCGTAACGCCTGTAGGCGATGTTTAAACACTCATACAACACGGAATTTTGATTTTCCATAGAAGCGCTTGTGTATACCCTCACACACACCTTTACACATCCACACACACACCCTTACACATCCACACACACACACCCTTACACATCCACAGACACACCCTCTCTAACACATACACACACTCCAACAGGAGGAGAGATTTTGTTAAAAAGCATCATTGATTACTTGATTAGATTAGTTAAATAGGTGCTTACTAAACTTGACTACCATCTCATCTGATAGTTAATGATAAACAAGATAATTTAAACAATATTTTTAATTATTTAAATTAAATGTAGTCGAATTATTAATAAAACTAATAATTATGTGAAATAGATGTAAATTATAACTGGATAAGGAAAACGTGGTATATATTCAAATATATTTTGTATGTTAAAAGCTTCGATAAATAAAGAACTACAGAGGTAGTACAGCGCACGACACAAGTGAAGCCAAAAAAAACCAAGCTGCCATCCTTTCACTTATCTGAGATCACAAGTATGACAAGCCTTGTCTGAGAATAAATAACAAATTATTAACCTAATTATTTTCAGAAGGTAATTTCTCTCTTTTTAGCATTAGGTAGGTATCGAAAATGGTTGATCGGACAAAAAACATACTCATACCGAAATACTCGTAGGAAATTTCGTGATTGACAAGCTCACAGGAAACGAGATATCAACGACAAACTTATCAGTTTTTGACCTTCTCGTGACGCGGATACGAGATTATTTGTTCCTTCAAGTGTTTATAGAACATTGAAATAGAGCTTTACAATTTCTATGTATGAAATCAAAATCAGCAATTGACCTTCTTTATTTGGTAAATAGTAGTAGACAGATTATCCGATCCAAGTACAGACCATCTAATGATGTCCACGATCCTCAGCCATGAGGGGACGACTACAGAGATTTGGTAAATGACTGAAGTTCCTGGGCTCCTTTTGATTATTTATTTCATATTACTGAATGTATGTTACGATTTTACATTTAATATTTTCATTGGTTACTTAAGTCCTTTTTTATTATAAAGTTAAAATTAAGTCCTGTGGTTTTAAATAGAAAATAAAGTATTTTGGGCATAGTATACGGATGTTTAACTATAACGTACCGTGGGGTGCCGGGATAGAATGTCACCCACCCATCTCTATCCACGTGTGTCGTAAGACGCGACTAAGGGTAACACACCAGAAGGTGGGCCAACCACTTTCTGATGAACTGATATCTTACACTGCGATCCCCAAGCCGCCTGCCAAGCGTGGGGATTATGGCAAACCCTCCTATATTGGGGGAGGTTGTGTTCAGCAGTGGACTATCCGGCTGATACAGTACAGTATATGGAAGTTTTATGAAACTTATTTTCTGGGATGGACGTTTTAGGACACGGATAAAAAGGAACAATATAATATATTGAAATCTGTTTTCTCAACTTCATATCCAATAAGTTCTCGACGGTACATCCGACTCAGGCGCGCCATGCCGGCGTTGTTCTAGCTTTATATAGAGTACTCTGTACCAATTGTACCTACCAACTTACAATCTGTCTGTCCAATCGTGTCGTGTTAGCATCAACTAGTAATGGCTTTTGTTGTATACACATTGTGGTCGAATATCTTGAAAGACACGAATTTCGCTATATCATCTATCTGTATTTGGAAAGACGTACCGTTTGTCGACGTTTTTAAGGCATTTTTTATGGGATAGGAGGGCAAATTAGCAGATTGCTCAAATGATAAAAAGGGATCACCGTTGCCCATGAACATCCGCAACACCAGAGGTCTCGAGGATGCGTTGTATTTGCAAAGAAAGACGTGCCGTTTGTCGACGTTTTTAGGGCATTTTTGTGCTTTACTTGCCCGTGTCTTTTTTTTATTATGATGCTAGATCGACTAACTACTTATATTTGATCACGTAAAACGTGAAAAGCTTGTACAATATCTTATTAAAAAAATCTTCTTGAAGTGTCACATCTGTAACGGGTGAACGTATTGTTAATAGTTTTGACGATTTAAGGGGTAATTTATGGAACCGTGTCCAACGCCATTGTCATTTAAAACAATATTATTTTAAACTCGGGCATACCATGGTCTTGTTGAATGTTTACGGAATCTAACTTTACAAAGGTGAACTAACTGTTTGAATTTCTTGCCGCAGACATGAGTTTCCACCTCAACATGTATATCGTGAAGTCGAGCACAACGCGTTGGAGTTTCTTTAAAATAAAAGAAACTCCAACGCGTTGTGAGCTGCTTTTTTTGGTTTTTTGAGCCAAACATATACAATGGGTACCTATATTATAATATGTTTTGAATAACTCTGTTTTGCTCGTAACTTGTAAACTGGGAGAACCCAACCTTATTTCCATAAAAGGTTATCAACGGGGCAGTTACTGACATACAAAAGGACAGAGAAAAGGGAAGTTGTTGCTATGTATATACTGCATACAGCATAACTGTTTCGTTGTTCTTTTTCGTTCGTTATATGACAAAAATCTCGGAACTCACCATTCATTTCATTAGCCAGCTTTAATGTTAAAAGGCAATTTTCACTGGTAATATTCTGATATGTGGTAATTTATACGTTGTAAATAATGTGGTAATCAAATGTGTTGTTGACCTATCTAGTCATAATCGCTTACAAAACGAGTAATGAAGCTTGACGCTCAGAGTTGGTCGCTGCAAAGTGTAGAAAAAATACTGCAAACACTAAAAATCTTACATGACAATAATATTTTTTCAATATTAGATATATAGTTCACATAATATTAACATAAAACCTAGAATAAATATTGCCACATTAAAGTAAAACAAAAAAGTGAGTTGAAGGTAAAACAACCAACCCCAAGTTATTGGGGTTTTCTGAAAATAACAACTTTCAGTAGCTCTCTGCCACTGCGACCGGTATATGACAAATGGCTCGCCCCCTATTATATGGTACTAAAATATACCTATATAAACAATCTATATAAGACTTCTAGGTGTACAGTTTGTAACCATAGTTGTTTTCCTAACTTGTAATTTTTACAAATTCGAAGTATCTAATTGTAATTTTTCGAAGACATTGAGAAGAACCAATTCCTTGGTGTAAAACACAGTGCGATGCCCCTGACTTTTGTTATTCAAAAGTGATCTGCTTCTGTTATGGAAAGTCGCAACACTTGTGTACAATACAATCGGCCGCATACTGACTATAATAGCTCTGACGGGGTCGCATAAACCAATTTTTAGTTATTGAGATCAGTGCAGTATGTGCCGTAGATTTTCACAATTTATTACTCTTATGAGACATGCAACACTTGGGTATAATTGCCGCACATTGACTAGTTCTTCTCAACGCCCGGTCGAATATAAACCAATTTTTAAGTTATTGTGACCAGCGCAGCGCAGTCAATGCTCCGTCCATTTTTGCAATTCAAAACTTTGGTGACACTGTCATCAGTTGTTGTTGACTGTTATGGAAAGTAGCCACATTCAGCCGCGTGACTACTGACTAGCTCGTCTCAGCGCACTAGGATTGCATTTCAGTATTTAGAGCAATTCTACTGTTCGTTGATACTCTACCCACAACATTATATCATTATATCGGTTAGAAATGATAATTTCTAGTTTGACGATGAAATAAAATGCTTATGCGAGATTTAATCTCTAACTATTCAAATACTGTCGACAGAAACGCAATCCACAGAAATATCTGATTAATAAATAGCATTTCTAGGTACGTCATCGAACTTTTAAAGGCATACCTACTGAATTATATTTATTCGTAGAAGTGAAACCGTACTCAAAATTTTGTTCAAGGACAACGATTTGACCATCCTTTTAAAACCGAATGAAAATCAATGCGTCTTTTTTATACGGGTATATTTATATTTTCGATGTGTCATGTCTAAAGAAATATTATTGTAGCATTGACTAGATTATTGACGGGAATGCTATGCTACCGAAGCTAAGCTTTACACCTAAGCCAACATGGTTGCAATACGCCCAGACAACGCTTACAGCTTGCGAAAGCCTGCGGAAGACTCACGCTTATTACAATCAAACCTCAGTTCTTGAGTACTTAGCCCAGTATCATTAACATAATTAATTATTTATAAGAAATATATATATTTACGAAATTAAAATTCCAAAAAATCGAGGGTTGGGTCAATGGTTCGTGTTTGTTACTGAGTCACTCGCTGCAGTCTTATATAAATCAATACAATTCACGCAACATTAACGACCAAAGGAGGACAAAATTATACTGAACTCATGTTGCGTGACATCAAAATATAGTGAGTTGATAATCGTCGACTCGCTTCATGGCACTGGTTTGTTCAATGGGATAGATTGGTCATGTAATGAAGTAGTATGTATACGATAGAAGAGTAAAAGAATATGCATTAGGCAATACAGATGAACTGAAATATATTCACAACATATAATATTAGTGTTTAAAACCTAGTGTTTAGGATAATAAAGTATAGATTCAAACTATTTCAGACCAGTTTTCTATTGATATTTAGGTCTGAACAGCGCTTGAAGTTAGGATAATATACTGTTATTAGTCATACTTACTTGTTATTTTCCCATCGTTTTAAAACGTAACAGACAACATAATTATGTCTTGTAATACCTGCAGGCAGTTTGGTATTCTATCTGAATTGTTGAATGTGTACTCGTATGATCACTCTCTATGCCACTTAAGCCTTATTAGGTTTATAGTGTCTTTTGTTTGCGTCATTGTTATTTCACAAATGTAAGTGCAATTTTTGTAAGGAAACGCGAGCGTGCGCGGCGTGCTCACACTAACTGCTCTCGAACGTAGGAGTCGTAGGACGGGCATACGTCCGCGTCGCCGGCGCTCCGCTGCCACCGCCGCCGCCGCGCCCGCGCCCGCCTCTCGCGACGTTTGACCTTATTTAATTAGTTCGTTCGTTTTTACTCTTTCAATGGAACTCAGCATATTAAAATGTGTAACCACTTAATTTGATGTTGCCATACACGCAGTTCCTACTGTTGACCTACACCGGACTTCGGGCAGTTTATTCGTCCGCAATATTGTTGTCGGTACTTGAACCTATTTCATGTTTAGCAAGATATAATTTTAATTTAAGAACAGTTACAGCTTTTTTTATTATAGGTTTTTGACGGAACACGCACAAAGCCCATTTGAATGTTTGGCGGTAACCTCTGCCTATAAGAGATGCATTTCAACTTGTGACGAAATGCACTACGCCTACCTTGAGACATATCGAGATAAAACCATGGACTTGCGGCTCGGCAGTCCGTAGCTATTACTGTTCGGCTATCACTGCTTCGCAAGCTAAATTGAAAGTAACATAACATCAAATAAAATGTTGGTTTAAGTATTTATTCGTATATAACGCGTACATAAACCTTGTATAAGTATTCGTGAAGCAGACGCGATCTATTGAGCTATTTCTGTTTAGGGTTCAAAAACCTCGACACTGTCGATGGTTTCTGCAACATACATTATTCGTAGGTGCGCGTATTCAGCTCTTCAGTTGCTAAATTTATTGCATTTCATGGGCGGTGTCAAATTTCCTTATGGATTGCCGTGAGAGTTCATCCATCTTGCCACATTTGGTCAAGAGAGCGCTGAGTCATATTACGGAGGAAATTTTTCTTTCAAATTTAAAAATAGTCGAAACTGAACGAAACTTTCTGAGAACTATCGCTCATAATCTACTCTTGTATTAAAATGTTACAAACTAAATTAAAATTTACGAAAAATATCTTGAGAATACTCTGCAGGGGACTAATCAGAAAAAATGTGAGTGAAACATGTTGCCGAGCGGGTGCGGGAGCTGCGGAGACATGGGGGCTCCTCGTCGTGGGGGTGTCCCCGCGGCCTGTCACTTGGAAAAAACTGGATGATATACTGGCTGAACATTTTAATCTGTAGTATTATTGTAGTGCCATAAAAATGACAGAGAATTAATTAATCTTTTGCGTATCTTTACAAAAAGATGTCTGTAAGAAATATAGAAAATGATAAAGTAGATTCATTCTTCATTGTAACATTTCAATTCACACCCGTATATCCCTGAAGATGTAGGCTGAGTGAAGACGTTCCAAACACGCGAAGATCGATGATCGTCGTTATTAACAGAAGCGTTTGCCAGCTTGATTTCTGTCCAAAAATCGTCATTGGCAATGAATTAAATTGTTTTTTGTACAGTGGAGATTTCTGAAAAAAATATCCGGTGGGGCAATCTTGGCAGAGATTTTTCTAAAGAACCAATTCAAGGTGCACGTTTATACCGTACAGTAGACACAGGCGTAGGTTCATGGTAACAGCCTGGAGATTATGGAATGCTAGACACACATACACATCACAATATATCACAGTGATCTATCTATCCAAATCATCACATCTATCCAATATCACAAAATCGTTGTCGTAAGCGCAGAATGTTCTCAGTGTGGCTGGCAGGTGGGCACCAGCGTCTTTCAAACAATCGGGCTGAAACAGTACATAGCGTCCACCGTTAAAAATGCCTCCCGCATTGGGGGCGTTTGGCCATAATACCCACAATTGGCAGGCGTCTTAGGGATCGCATTGTAAGATAGCAGTTCTTCAGAAGGAGCTGCTGCCTACGTTTTGGCATTTTCCCTTCGTCGCCTCTTACGACTTCCACAGTTAGATATGGGGGATGCAATTCTTGCCCTGCGGGGCAAGAATTGGTTGTTTGAATGGTGTTTTATTTTCGCACGGGGTAAAATAAAACACCATTCAATTATAGTTTAATATCAAGCTGTAACGTGGGGGCTACGGCAGAGAATAATAATACTTTTCACATAGATGGCAAATTTTAATTACTCGTAGTATATTTTCACGTTATATGATACCAATTTCAGACTTATACATGTTACGAGTACATAACCTATATGAATCGGATTATTTATCCACAATAATATCTTACAAAGTCTAAAGACAGCAACAAATTTTTTTTTCCCTAAGATGTGAAACCCGATTAAATCGGTGTATAGTTGATATTGTTTGGCGCTATGTTTGTCACAAAAACTTTGATCCCCCATTTCAACCCTTTGAACTACTTATTTCGGAAATCAAAAACAATATCGATTGGATAGGTAGTAAGAATATTGGAACTTTTTTTTATTGGACATTTAAACTCGTATGCCCATATATTCACCACCTTAGGGTTGAATTAATTGTAAACTTTTATGGGACCGCACATTTTTATAAGATATACAACAAAAAAAGAAAGAATTATCCAAATCGGTTCACAGCTTACGTAGACATAAATGTAGGTATAAAGATAACATAGAGAGCGAATTGTTATCCTCCTCTTATTGTTTCAAAATACAAGAAAGAGGAAAATTAAATATATTTTTGCCAGGGTTGTTGAAACAACCGGTCCTGCGTTTATGAAATACTAATTTAAGCCTTGTACTTTTTTATAATGCTTATAAGCCTTGGCCACTATCTTATGCTGCACATTCAGCTGCTGGAAAACCACCGTTAGGTGCTCGGCGACAGATTTTCTACTTGTGAAGCCCAACCACAAAGTTATAACGACTACTATCTTAAGACAACAACCGTAACCGTCTGCTTTAACTTGCCCTCCGAAGTGCTCAGTAAACGCTACTAGTGGTCACCCATCCAAGTCATAACCACAGCGGACTAGGTAAACCTATTCTCAAAATGCATAGTATTAATCCTAATTGTCTTAAAGTAGTTACAGCATTGTTTTTAAATCAAACTCATAATTATCAGAAATATCTGCCATATATATTGTTAATCTAGAAAATAATAATAATAACTTAGGTATTAGTTGGTCGGAAGTTCCGCTACGATCGCTTCAAAATCGGTTATATTGTGTTCTCTCGGACTCTACTACTCAATTAGTCGGAAAAAAAACAATCCTATTTACTAATCCGTCCTGTGTTACTGTATATAGGATAGTTTTAACCCCTAAGGAATATACCTATTTACCAAAATTCATGTTTTTTTTTTCATTTGCCACATCACGCTCATTTTCATACCTACATATAATATCATATATGTATGGTTTTGGATTGGCCCACTGGCGGACCATGGCGGTAACAATATTTAAGAATAGAATACCGTAGATATTTATCCTGCTTGCTTCTATTATTTTAAATAAGCTCTAGAACAACGAAGGAGCGCGATGTAACAAAATTCATCGCAGACTAGTATAAAGCCAGTATAAACTGAGTGACTATATTTTGGAAAATGATCAGCACATGATTTTTTATAGTTTGATAATTTTCTGTTCATATTTTCGTGTGATATTAACATTAACAGCAAGAAGCTCAACCTAGACTTGCGTTGAAATTTGTGAGTAACTGGCGCTGCAATGGTAACGTTCTCACACGCATCATGACAATATACCGATGACAAAGATAACGATAAAGATTATCGAGAAAAATGTTTAAAAATGTATAATTTACATATATCAAACCCTTAAGCAATGTCAGCTGCGTGGCGGCGATATAGCAATATGACATCTACTGTACTGTATCAGCCGAATTGTCCACTGCTGAACACAGCCTCACCCATTATAGAGGGGTTTGCCATAATTCCGACGCCTGGCAGGCGTCTTGGGGATCACAGTTTAAGATAGCAGTTTCTCAGAAGGCACTGCTGCCACCTTCCGGTATTTTACCTTTAGTCGCCTTTTACGACACCCACAGGTGTGCAAGTAGCAATGGGGGGTGACTTTCTAGTCCAGCACCCCACGGGCTATAGTAATAAGCACCCTTATTATTAACGATGGTTTTAATGTATGTAGGTACAGTAATCTAAGATAATAGTTTATAGCGTTAGTAATTTCAAAATGTGAATGTCAAATATTATGCAAATATCGGAAATAAAGTTACGAATTTATTTTATTTATATTGTGATGATTGCTAATATTGATCTTAATTAATACAACATATATATACATTTGCCCCTAGGAAGTATTCGATTGGCCCGACCCCTTGACAATCGGTACTTCTTATAATATGTCATCAACCGAACACAATTCCATTATCCGTACTGCTGCTAAAAATTTCTTGCAAGGCTTCTTGAACTCCAATGACGCTCGTCCACCCAGGAATGGCAGCTCATATTTGTTAAAAGTGTCGCAATCTATACCACAGTGTTACTAAAACGCTTTTAATATGCCATAGGCCTTAGTAAACATCTTCGATTAAAATTTCTAATGTAGCGCAGCGACGAACAGATTGTATGCACCACATTTATATTTACAGACTCTTCTTTTTTTTTAACTTTGTATTTGGGATTTAAATGATTTCGTCGTGTGATGTTTTAAACAGGATTCTGGATATGAATGAATGTTATCGACATTTTAAAGTTGTATAATATGTCACATTTACACATTTTTAGAGCACAAAATGTGTCACCTAGGTCGGAAATCGAACCCATGTCTCCAGATTTTACATACCGGGTGCCTTAACCACTGCTGGCTATCGAGTATGGCTTTCCTGAGCCGAAATAATTTTCACAAGTAACTTTTGCTAAAATGTGACCACGCCTTAAAAAGTCCGTGTTGAAAATTAAAAAATCTGACAACTTAATTTTCGGTTATTTTGGACGTACAAAAGATCGTAGTCGCCACGTGCAGCACGCATTGAGATTGAACTTTATTTAAATCGTGATTTGTTTTATTTTCCGTTATTACAAGGTCCTAATTTATCTGAATCGGCCACATAAGCAAGTATTTCACGGTACTGTCACGGGTGGGTGTGATGCGACGATGCTGTCGAAACGCTGGAACATGCTTGCCTTCCTGGATATATAACTTTCACTTTGTACTTGCTGCTCCTACAGTATATCGATAAAGACACTGGTACCCTGACAAGGAGTTACTTTATTTGACATTAATGTAATTTGTTACAGCGCAATGAAGATAATGCTCGGTAAGCTGCCGCGCCCGTGGATAGTGGACGACGCAAAAGACGACGGGTATACCGCGCTGCACCTCGCTGCGTTGAACAACCACGCTGAGGTCGCAGAGCTGCTGGTTCGCGGTGGAGCGCGGCCCGACCTCCAGAACGCCAACCTGCAAACAGCTCTGCACCTCGCCGTCGAGCGCCAGCACACACAGATAGTGCGTCTGCTCGTCGCGCACGGGGCTGATCTTAATATTTGTGATAAGGTACGATTTACTAGAATTTGGCGCTTAAAATAAACGATTAAAATAACTAGGATCAGATAGGTGTGAAAAATCTGTCGAGGTGTGTTGGACAAATTGTAAATATGTGCCTATTATGCGTATGGTCACGCTTGATTACAGTACGGCATCATTTTGTGGCGAAATAGCACCGATGTCAAAAAACTTATTGACTTTAAAAAAACGTATATGAATTATCGCAAACATTAACATTGCAAGCCGCACTTTGTGGGACTCTAAATTAACTTTAGCTTCCATATATTATATCCTAGAAATTTGCTAGTTCGTCAGAAAATATTATCAATTCTTTAAAAAAGTTGAAGAATCCGGACCATATTATTTAAGGCACAAAGATCGACTAGCCCTCCCAAATTCAAACTTAAAAATGTGCAGCTTAGGCACCCATATCATGACTGTAAAAATATATAATTATACCCCGAAACATCTAAAAATTATTGGAAAATATTCAACCAGTTTCAATATAGGGTTATTGGAAAAATGCTAACAAACTCTTAGGGTTGACTTCTGTTAGTCCTACCAAACATTTTGAGATGAAATAAACACATTTTTTTTTATCTCACAATGTTTGTTAGGACTGGCAGAAGTCAACTCTAAGAGGTTGTTAGCATTTTTTTAATAACCCTGTATATCCTGTAACAAATACCTGTGAACAACTAGACTTTTACTAGATAATTGTAGGATTTACTGTGCTAACATAGAAAAACTATTTGGCCGACTTAGGGATCCAACTTGGAGTCTCTCGGATAAGACATGGCAGTCAAGTGTAATAAATTATTAGTAAGGTATTCCATTTTTTTTTATCTATTTGTCTAGGCTTTGACCACTATCTCACCTGATGGTGAGGTTGTTCAAGGACAGCTGTCGGAACACACCGTTACGGGCTTGGTAACAGATTTCCTACTTGAGGGTGGTAGCTACCCCGGCGGGCATTCGCAAAATGTTCTACCACCGTGCTACAACGCTACCATCCGGAAGCAAGAAAGAACACAGTAGTAATGCCACTAACAGTCACTAATCCATTTCAAGCAATCATCAACTTAGTTGATCGCTTAAGAACGACTAAGTAAGCTACGCTACAAGCACTTCCAAATATAGTAAGATTGACGTGTATCGCTGCTAACCGGCTCTGTAACAAGTTCAACCTCCAAGTTGTATTTGGTACATTTTAGGACGGCGACACTCCACTGCACGAGGCACTGCGTCACCACACGCTGCAGCAACTGCGGCGACTGCAGGACGCGCGCGACGCGTCACTCCTCACAGGGCTGGCGCACGCACACGACAAGAAGTCGTCCGCGTCGATTGCCTGCTTCCTCGCTGCGCATGGCGCTGACCTCTCCGTCAAGAACAAGAAGGGTGAGTATTTCTATCCTCACATAATGCACAGTCTGCAGCGCATTCGTACTTACTACCGCTTATATGGTTAAGCACGCAACGCGACATTCTCCAAACATGCAAAACAAGGAAAGTACACCTGCAATTGTTATTACAAAATCACAAATTATAGGGGTAGATGGACGCGGGTTTGAATCCCGCACATGACTATATTTTTTTCTCGTAAATTTGTAATTTTGTAATGTAATCCGCAAATGTTAAAAAAGAGGTAATATTTCACTGCACAATAAACTTCCAAGCCTACATGGTTAAATTTTACTTAGGTATAAAATTTTATGGCGAATTGAATTTAATTTTTCGTACACACAATTTTCAGGTCAAACACCTCTAGACTTGTGCCCCGATCCAAATCTATGCAAGACGCTATCATCATGCCGCAAAGAAGGTTCGACGCTTGGTGGAGAAATCTCTCCGGAAGGTGAAGCAGTATCATTGCCCGGTACTAGTGCCACGGTGAATGTGACTCCCGTGGTGCCCACGGGGTCTACGGTGCCTGCCCAACCTGAGCCAGCTGCAGATGTCCCCAGTGACCCCACAGCGGATGAATGTTTGGTGTGCTCTGACGCAAAACGCGACACGCTTTTCCGCCCTTGTGGACATATCTGTTGCTGCAACGTGTGCGCTGCGAGGGTAATTATTACGCACTAGTTCTTGTTTATGAAATTCTTACTTAATCTTATACGATTGACAACTTAACCGTTTTCTGTCCACGGATCTTACTGGGGTACGTGTAAAGAAGAAGTAGTCAATAGCATAAGCAATAGGTTATAGTTCTGTCAGGAACAACAGATCTGAAGAGTGGTGACTGATAAGATAGTGGACAAAGCCCGCTTATAAGGTAAAAAAACTACAAGGTTAAACTGGTTCAATTCTCAGACTAGCTACCACTATCGGTTTTGCGGTGCGTCTTGTAGTTTATTTTAATGTAAGGCTATATAAGAAAATTGTCACGTAGAAGCGACTAGCGTTGCCCGCACGATGATCGCTGCTTGACTACGATAAATGAGCTCTAATATATCCTTACACATCAAAAGAAATCGACTACGAATACTAAGATCACACATAACCTGACCAAGATCAACGGACGACGCATTAGCTGATGTTGGCTTTGCATTCGCCCTAAGGAAAATATATCAAAAACGTACTCAAAAATACGTATATATAAACATTTTGATATAACTTTTTGATAAAAATAAGCATATCTTTTTTTACTTAATACCGACAGTGCATGCGGTGCATTTGATAGATTCCGCCCGGATGTAGTGTTCAGATCGCAGTCGAATTCGTTACATGTGTAGAACCCATTAGACTACAAATCACAGGTGGTAATTAGTGTTGTGCGGTGCGGTGTTACAGGTGAAGAAGTGTCTGTTGTGCCGCATGTGTGTGACGTCCCGCGTGCGCGTGGGCGAGTGCGTGGTGTGCTCCGAGGCGGCGGCGACTGTGGTGTTCCGTCCGTGCGGCGATGTCTGCGCGTGCGCACAGTGCGCGCCGCTCATGCGCAAGTGTGTCGAGTGCCGCACGCCGCTGCAGCCGGCGCCGCAACCCGCGCCCGCGCAGCCTCCGCAACCCGCGCAGCCTGCACCCACACCCGCCCCGCAGCCCGCGCCCCAGCCCCTTGCCACGCCGCCAGCCTCGCAACCAGCCTCGCAGCCCGCCATTGCTGCCGCCGCTCACAAGATCGATCGTAAGTCAAACCTTGCACTATTAGAACATTGAAGCCTGCGCGAAACTTGTTTTTCCCAAACTTGCTCCACCTATCCAAAATTGTGAGATAATTATTTGCTATTTGAATACTACTCTGAAACCTAAAATATAAAGAGGGAAAACTACGTTGTTTTGGAATGGCATCACCGGAATCTGTGGCCGGCCCTTCAACGACAAACTGAATCGGTAAATCTATAACGTAATAAATTAACCAACTAGATATAAATATATATATAAAAGTATGGGCTCATAGTAATTAAACACTTACTATGTGTAATAATCGCGAAAACCTAAGACAACAGTATGGGTTCACTTTAGCTATAAGATAGTTTAACACTAGGCTAACTTCCTTTCAGGAAGAATATTGATACGTTAGAGAATGAAATCAAAGTTAAAAATTATTATATGTAACAAAATTAATAATAATAATCAAATAAGAGCACGGACCATGAGTCTGTAGTGTAAAGTATGGCTAATATTTTATTTAGAAAAAAAAACTGTAGTTCGCGTTGGTGGCCCAAATCGTCCATGGTTCAACAAATCTTTGAATAATGGTCCGTACAGCAAGAACCAAAATCCTACGTCTTGAAGAAAGATCTTCGCGTCCCGATCCAGTAAGAATGTCATTACCGCGGCCAAAGCTCAGCACCTATCAGCAGAATTGGCAACAAAACTTGCAAAGTTTCCGTCTGGATGCCGAGCATTCTTGTCATTAGCCAAGGCTGCTGAAAGCAACTTCTGTCAGTCCTCTTTACCAGCGTAGCAAAGGCCAGACAATACGCTGGCCCATGGCGCAAAGGTGAAAGTTAATATCTTCGGTAATATCTTAGCATCAAACTAGACCCTCGACGATAGGGACGGCTCACTGCCTACAATACCGTGGTGTACGAGAACCATGGCAGACTTACGTTTTTCTCAAACAGCGGTACGCAAGAAAATCATATCAGATAACCCTTGATGTGCGAAAGTCGAGTGGACCAGATGGTATTACGGCTATCGTATTAAAAACCTGTGCTCCCATGTTGGCTCCAATCTACGCGTCTTTTTCTTCATTCAGATGCAAAAAAAAAATATTTTGCATGGTGGCCATTTCGAGATGGTGACACCACTCTCAAGTAGAAAATCTGTCGCCAAGCACGTAGCGGTGTGTTCCAGCAGCTGTCCTTGAGAGCTAGTATTTCTAGGTTACCCTGAACAACACCTTCGACACCATGATCACTATCATCAGGTGAGACAGTGGTCAAAGACTAACCTATCAGGCATAAAAAAAGATGCGTACCGTCGTCTTGGAGAATTGTCCTGGTCCACCCAATACCCAAGAAAGGCGATCGGTCTGATCCGTCTAATTACAGGCCCATAGCTATTTACATTTCTATTCTCTGAGGAGATGGAGGAAGCTCTCGTCGCGTCCGGCGCGCTCAGAAACATTGTTTACCTTTATTTACCGAACAGTTTTGTAGTTCCAGGTGGAATCTTACAATTAATAAAATTTCGAGCACTTCCCGATTAGCTCTCCAGCGGAACTTTCAGGGTAGCTCACAACTCGACAACAATGCATTATTTATTCACTCTCATGCTTGTCTATCTGTAGTTCCAGGTGTAATCTTGCAACTCAAACTTCGAGCACTTCGCGATTTGTTTTATTGTCTTTAAGGCGCATAAGAACGCGGTTATTAGTTTTTTGTCTATATTAACTGTTGTTTACGGGTATCCACCTGAAACTTTCTGGGTAACTCACAATTCGACAACAATGCATTATTTATTCACTCTCTTGCCTGTCTGTCTGCCGTTACAAGTGTTCTTGCAAATTCGAGTACTTTCCGATTTGTTTTATTCTCTTTAAGGCGCATAAATACGTGGTCATTCGTTTTTTTGTCTATATTAATAGTTTTTTTGCCTATATTAATCGTTTTTTACGTATTTATTCCAGTGGAAAAGGAGAGCAGCAGTAACCTGGCTCAGGTGCAAGTGAACAAGGGGCAGCCGGTGCCGACGCAGAGCGCACCGCATTACATGAACAATGGCTCGCGTTTTGCGAACACAAACAACGCGACTGCGAACGCACCCGCGCCTGCAGACGTGCAGAAACTGCAACAACAGTTACAGGATATCAAAGAACAGGTATGTTCTGTCCACGTAACTATAATTTTACGAAATAACAATCATCATTTTATATCAATAGCTAATTAACTCTCAATGCGCTGTCAAATGCTAAAATATGTCACTATCGGACTGCGTAGAAGTGAAAGAGCGATGGTGAAATTGCGATCAGTTTAGGTAAAATCCGAAAGTCAGCTTAATAACACAAAACTAGTAACGTTAATCGAAAATGTAACTTTTCTTGTCCCTCTAGATAAGGTTTTGCTATTTTATTAATATATTTATACACATCATACACATTCATACGGAAATAATTAAGAAATTAACATTACAAACGTATTTTAGAATGAACTTTGCAATTTTATTCCATCGGGAAAATTTTGAGGAAACACGTTTCCTCATACAAAGGCGGGGTGAGGAAGACTCGATTGATGGGGGAGAGGAGTGTCCATTCTATACGTAGTATTATTATATGTTCTTTGACTTAGGTCTCATGTGCCTGTAATTTACTGGCTGTCAAAGACGGCTGCTGGAACACACTGTTAGGTGCTTGGTGACATAGAGAGTAGCTAGGCGAGTATTAGCAAAATGCCCTTTCACCATAAAGCTTACACCTGCTGTGGGGATCCAACCATGGACCTGCAGCACGGCACTCCATAGCTATTACCGCTCGGCTATCGCTGCTACAAAATAAGTGTTGTACTGGTGACCCCAATTGGTGGGAGATAAAGGCAGGAAGAAGTTATTTTTTAATTTACAATTAGGTCGGCCCGATGAATTTATTACCGAAACGACTCTGGTTTACCCAGTTAACATGACGTGAACCACGGAAAGAAAAATCTACCCCTGGTCCAACTAGGTGAACAATGTTTTTTTTTTTATGCCTTATTCTGAATCTATGATTAGCCTTTGACCACTATCTCACCTGATGGTAAGTGATGATGTGGTCGAAGATGTTGTTCAGGCTAACCTAGAAGTACTGGCTCTCAAGGACAGCTGCCGGAACACACCGTTAGGTGCTTGGTGACAGATTTTCTACTTGGGTGGTAGCTAGCCAGGCGGGCATTCACAAAATGCCCTACCACCATGCTATAACGATTACCATCCAAGGACAACAACCGGGACCGACGGCTTAACGTGCCCTCCGAAGCACGGAAGCGCTCAGTAGTAATGTGGCTCACTAGCGGTCACCCATCCAACTCATGACCGCGCGCGACGTTGCTTAACTTTGCTGATCGGTTGAGAACAGCTAAGTAAACTTCGCTACGAGTGTATGTATGTAGGTAGACCACGGGCGGCGGCTGGATTTTAACACTATCCGACATAAAATTTTCCCAAACATTGAAGCAGAAGAATTTAGATATTAGAGACATTAAACACCAAAAACGTGATATCAAATCTCTTATAACGCCGATGGAGAAGCAGAAACCTTACTATAGTCTGGTTTTTAATTCGAGATCAAAAATGTCAACAAAGAAATGTCAATATATGTAATTGTCAAACTGACAGGTCAGGGGTATTCAATAGTTTTTCTTAAAAAATATTCTTACGTAACCGTAGCGGCACACCCTGCTGCGCTAAATTTCACACATTTTTATTACATTGATATAATTCCATGCCTATAACATATTTATATTTACCTTAGCCTCTTACGACATCCACGGGAAGAAATAGGGGTGACATTGTAACCTGGCATCCCATGGGTTGCTGGGCCACAAAAATACCAAAAGGTAGGAAGCAGCGTCTTCTAAAGAACTGACATCTTCTACTGCGATCCTCAAGACGCCCGCCAACTGTGGGGATTTCGGCAAATCTGCCCAATGGAACCTTGTTCAACGGTAGACGTTTCGGTTGATATGATGATGATATATATATATATATATATTTTCTATACGTCTTAAAAAAATAACAAAGTTCCTCTTTTTGGAGTCGTATATCTAATCTACCTGCGTACATAATTATATACTTCCAAAAATTAATACACTAACTTTCAAGTCAATTTTAATAATTAAACTTTCTAATTCTAAAGTCATCGTTTTATTGGTGCTGTAGTAAAATATTATTTTATAACGTATGCAAGTATTGTTGTTATACTGTATAAATTAATTGTGAATGAGTATAATTTAAACTTTACTCGAAAGCTCGAATGCCAACTTTATAAAACATGATAACAGTTAATTAAAACACAAAAAATATTTAATGCATTTATTTTTCAGCAGACAACTTCTTACATTCTGCAGATTCACCATGCGCTAAGTCTACCCTATTGCAAGGGATGCCAAATTCAAAATATAAAAATACAAGATCTGTGAAATTAAAAACAAATATGTTTAAAAAATCGACGTAGCACATATTTACCTCGATTTATTTTTACAAATTGGGGGTTTTAAAATGTAAACATCCAAACTGTACGATGCTCATTATTGCTCATATCAACGAAACATAAAAGTATGAAAAAAATTTGGTCATACATAAATATTTCAGCTATGCCAAATTTATTCTGACAATTGACAATCCGTCTGACTGAAACTGACGATATCCCCCACATGTCAGCGGTTTCCACAAGCACACTCCATTACTGTCCAATGCTCGTCCTTCGGCCACGCCAAAACTTATGCTTGTACGCATTCATAACCATCAGCTTTTCAGAAGTACTCAAAGACTTGCGAGGACGTTTCCTAACGGGAGAAAATACTTGTTTCGTTGTTGAAGGGCGGGCCCTGGCGGGTCGAGGGTTTCGGAGGCTCCAGCATCTATATTACGAAAATAATCTTTTCGTAACAATAAACAAAAACTAAACACAACTCTCTAACAACGACTATAAACAACAAAAACAATAACATGAAATTCAACATCAACAATACCAAGAAAAACCATCGGCGAGGAACACAACAAATACGAACGAATAAGCAAAAATGGCGCAAGCTGGAAAATGTCGACGATCCCGCAAGTGTGGCTTATAAAAACAAAAAATCTTACATTATGTTTTTCAGGCTTGAATACGTGCGTAAATACGCGCATAAAAAAGTGTTTTATTATTTCATACTAATGTAATAAATTATAGCATAAATATTTTTTTTACAATAAATGCTCCATCTGTTTCCAAAATTAGTAAAATTACTAAGAACTTGTCATTTTTATTCACGGTTAACCCCTTTGTTTACATTTTTGATCTCAAATAAAAAACCAGAGTATAGCCTAATTATGCAAATACACTTACATGTATTGTATGGTTTCCAGACAATGTGCCCAATCTGCCTGGACCGCCTAAAGAACATGATATTCCTGTGCGGCCACGGCATGTGTCAGATGTGTGGCGATCGAATCACAGTATGTCCGATCTGCCGCAAGCAGGTTGAGAAGAGGATCCTGCTCTACTGAGAGGCCAACATCGCGCAAACACTCACGAATTGTTCGCAAATGATGAGGTAGGACTCTGATGTTTCAAGTCAGATGTATGCCATTAGTGCTATGACCGATTACATCGGTAGATCAATACTGACTTACCTTATTTGCACATTGGAATGTTATGATTGTGAAACGTTCTTTCCCCGTTCACCCCTTCTTTAAAACCGCATACACTTTTACATTTGGACCTTCAATCAGAGGGTTCTTAAATAATCACTTGAATCTCCGGAGTCAAAAACATATTGGAAAGAAAATAAGACTGTTTAATAAAATTTACACAATAATCATTAGACAAAATAACACTGCTTTAATTTAATAAACGTTTATGTGAATTAGAGTTTAAATTAATTAATGATTATTACTGAATTCGTTAATTTCGATTGAATATATTTTATGCTCAGGGGGTCTATGGGAAACAACGAGTATCAATGCCTCCCCGCACGCCCCCTCTAAATGTGTTTCAGTAAGTTTTTAGGGGGTTCAAGTGGAAATAACGCTATGAAGGGTGTGTGACAGTTGGGAATTAAACCGTTTGCTACAAATCCAAAGCGGCATGCATTTTTAGCAGGAGCGCCCCTTCTACTCAAATTTTATTTATCGTTGTCAATTTTACTCTTATGTTTGTAGGGAGTATTTTGTATTTGTTAGAGGCTCAAATCTTATTCAATAGGCTATTCAGAAGTTATTAAACGTTGATTACTACACTTCTGGACTCATCTATTGGCCCACCTTGTATTTTCAGTTTCGTTTGGTCCTAGCTAAAATTTTATATTAGGTCGAGCAAAAAGTTTTTATGCAGTTTTGAACCTGGCACATTTTACCATCTTTTTCGATCGTATTGTTTTAAATTTGAATTCAGAATACCATACGACATGGAGCTACGCCTAACAAGTCGGATATGCGCCTTGTTAAAGGCAATTGATTTTTGAATAAAAAACATGTTTTATCAAATAAAGGTTTAATTTAATAACGCGTGTTGCCTCCATGGGCATCTACCACAGCTCTCATACGATTAGGCATAGAGTTTATCAACCGCTCTATGAAATTTTGAGGGATCATCTCCCATTCCTCTTCTATGGCAGTTTTCAACTCCTGCATCGTCTGGGCAACTGGCTGACGAGCCCTAACACGTCTTTTTAGCTCGTCCCACATGTGCTCAATAGGGTTCATGTCTGGGCTTCTGGCTGGCCAGTCCATAACTGTGATGTTCACATCCCGAAGATATTCCCTGACGATGCCGGCCGCATGGGCTCTTGCATTATCATGCATAAAAAGGAAATTTGGGCCCACATAGTCCGCGTATGGTATCACGTGAGGTTCTAAGCACTCACGAATGTACCTTTCAGCATTTAATGTTGGCAGCCGTGGTCCTGTAACAACCTCAAGTTGAGTTTTTTCAGAGAGTTGAGTTGAGTCGGATATACCGCCCCAGACAGTCCATGAGCCACCGCCATAAGCAACCCTCTCTTCAAAGCAGCATTGTGCGAAACGCTCTCCCTTACGTCGGTAGACCTTCTTCCTTCCATCATTGCCATGTAACACAATTTTAGACTCATCAGAAAAGAGTACACGGCTCCAATCTTGCTGTGTCCAATTTAAATGACTGCGTGCGAAATGAAGGCGCGCTGTTCGGTGGGCTCGCGTTAGTTTGGGCCCATTAGCTGGCTTGTGTGGTACCATATCGCGTTCTTTTAACCTTCTCCGAACAGTTCGAGCACATACTCCGTGGAAGTCGCGAAGTTGGTTTTGTATCTCAATGGAGGTAAGGTGACGATTTCTCAAGCTGGTCGTCACGATGAATCGATCCTGCCTTTCAGTTGTGACCCGAGATCGTAGCCTTCCTTGGCGACGAACAAAGCCGCCAGTCTCTAGGTACCTCCGATAAACATTTCGGACCGCAGATCGACTTAAATTAAGTTGAGCACTCACGTTTCTTTGGCTGTGTCCGGCCTGAATAAGTGCCACAGCTTGGGCGGCGACTTCAGGTGAAGTATCCATAGATTATTGATAGAACCTCACCTTAATGTTAAGAATAAGTAATGTTTGTTGCAAAACCAAAGATATCAATCACTTTTTCAAGAATTAAATCCAAGTAAACCAATAAAACCAAGTTTTCTTAGTATTCGATTGTTTGATATCAACAAACAGGCTCCAAATTGTCTTTTGTTTCTTTAAATTCTGTGTTCGAAATTCAAAAAAAGACTATTGAATGAAATTGTGAATGTGCCAGGTTCAAAACTGCATAAAAACTTTTTGCTCGACCTAATATAAAATTTTAGCTAGGACCAAACGAAACTGAAAATACAAGGTGGGCCATTAGATGAGTCCAGAAGTGTATTTTCGAGTATGAAGCTCGAGCATTTTCCGGCATATGTTAAGCAGAGTATTTATTGTAGCTATTAAAGTATTTAACCGTTAATATTAAGGACAATATTGTTAGCAGTTAAGTTCTGGCATTGGCCTTATTTGTTGAGTTTGGAACTTTTTGTCTAAACATAAGGAAATAGGAAATAATTTTAGCTACGGCCATTTGTTCAGCTCAAATACATTTCAATGCATTTATACGAAGGTTTAATTAGTTCCCGTTTACAAAAGATTGCGCATAAGATTATAGAGTGAAGGGCCCGTGGCCCCACCTCTTTTTCCAACTGGTGGGACCACGGGATCCGAATTATGAGTATTTATAAGATTGTCATTAATAAAGTATTGTTTTTTTATAAGATAAACGACCGATTCTTTCATAAAAGTGATGAATTTTGATGTTATCCTTTACTTTGTGCCTATTTCTACTTAAAATATGAGATGTACCATGTGATTCAATGTAAAACCTTGTTGGGATTCCAAGTTTTATTGAGCTACCCGTATTTAATATTTATAAATAAAATATTATGAAGTTAACAAAATCATTTAATTTATAACATCAAAAGACTATACTAACATAGGTACCTTTTCTCTTACGAGCCTCACTATGTCCACATTTTCAAGTGATATAGCAAAATAAACAAGCGCCATTCTCTTTTCTTCAAGGAAGCCTGAATATATTTTGAGTGAAATGAATTCAGGCTCCTAAAATTCTGTTTTTAACATTTTAGGACAGTTCATAAATTATTTTTCTAGGTCATCTAACTAGTGTCAGGCATGTCCTGGTTAACGACGAAAAGCGACAAGACACGATGCCATGGATTTATTACGAAATGAACAAATCCACAGTATATTGCGTCTCATTGCAAGCCGATTCACGCGACAACGTAGGCCAAGTATTGTACAGATAATTTGAAAGTTTCGTGATTGGTCGCATAGATCGCGTTGTTGCGCTTGGGGCTCACATAGAACAAAAAGGGCTTTTCTTATTACGTCAGGCTGCGAACTACCCTCATTTGTTTAGCCATACTGTGAAGCAACTGTCTAAGAACAGAAATCTAGTAGAATAGGTAGGCACACGTATAAATTTAGGAGTACTCAGGAGTGAATGTCTCATGGACCGAGTCTTTGGTTTGCTGCTGTGCATGCTCGATTCTCTCTTCGACTTTCTCATCGCCAGCATCCAGGAGTTCCACGCGGTCTTGCAGGATATCTCGAGTGAGATCGTTGATCCTGAACGCGAGGTGAAAATTGTTCGCCAGTTCGCTGTCTTCGCATCTTTTACAGTCCTTGTAGTACGCTGCTGATATCCCCTCCAGGTATGGTGAAGTTGCGCAGTAAAGAGGAGTGCTGGCGGCTTGACTCTGGAGACAGTAACATAATATAATCGTTTTTTTATTATATTGGGCCTAAAAGTATACAGGGTTATTGGTAAAATGCTAACAACCTCTTAGGGTTGACTTCTGCTAGTCCAAACAAAGAGCGCAAACACAGAAGAAATACAAAGAAGCAACAAGGAGCGCGGCGCGGACCAGTGTTGCCGCGGCGGGCTCTGGGCTCGGAGAGACTCAAAACTTCAAACAGTAAGTTTTCTAGTACTGTCTGACACTTTTAAGTTCTGTGTCTCGTAGTAAAAGACAATGCCTACTCAGAGCCGAGAGCGCCAGCCGCGGTAACACTGGACCGCACCGTGCTCCCTTTGAATAGAGTTTTGAAAATTTACATCGATCTAAGTAATAAAAAATATGAAATAACAGCACAATTGACTTTTAACATCAGTTTGTCCTCGTGCTCAAGAAGTCATCCCTAAGAGGTTGTTAGCATTTTACCAATAACCCTGTATATAGTGTAAATTTATATTATACCCCATTCGAGAGGATTTGTCGACTTTTGTTAGCGACACTTGGCAAACGTCTTTGGGAACCCAGTGTACGATGGCAGTTATTTAGAAGGCACTGCTGCCCTCTTTGGTATTTTTCTCTGCGTCGGCTCTTCTGACATCCACATGAAAATATGGGGGGTGAATTTTAGCCTAGCAACCCAAGGGTTTGCATGCACAAATAATAAAAGCACAAATATGTTCTTTGTCTGTGATCTCCGTAGTACTTCCGAGTTTCGGGAAGTTTCTTGCGTAATCGTACATTATTGTACGACTGAATTTCGTGAGAATACTGAGACGGAAACTGAGTGTTTTCGAGTATAAAGTTATCTGCGTATTATTTAAACCCTAGTTTAGTAAAATTGGGCCTACGTGTTTTACTAAAATATGAATGTTTTAATATTTTAGAAGAAAATGCCTAAAAGGCGTAAGCGGCGACAAAAGGGAAAAAATCAGTAGGCAGCAAGTAGGCTTCTTCCGACAAACTGCCATTTTACACTGCGATCCCCAAGAAGCCTATGCCTGAGGGGGAGGCCTTCGATCAATAGTGAACGTCTGCCGGCCAGCTGTTGATGATGATCCTATCTAACTTAACTAGGACGATACGGTCGTGGAAACATCACAAACATTACATTTAATAAAAAAAATAGCTAGACTAGACTACAATGTGACGCTTTACGCTTCTCAACTAACGAGGTAGTTTATTTAATAAGCTACGTTCAGTTATGAATGTAGCTTATTAAATAAAACTACCTCAGATATGAATGTAGCTTTTTCAAGTTGGTTGTGAAGCGTAAAGTGTCACATAGGGCCTGTTCCATTAACCGCTAAGAACGTAAATTTCGATAATTTTGATCACATTCTGCGTCTGTGGTTGTGATCACGTGATCGTTTGTAACTGTCATCCCCGTTCCATTTTTGGATAAGAACGCTAAGAATGCCACTAAAACTTGCAACTTCTGTCACTTTTGACATTAGATGTAGCGTTTAAGGCGAAAATAACGCCAAGACCCATGTGGAAAACTTTTTGGGAGTGTGATCGTTTTTAGCGTTTTTAGCGAATCTCACTCAAATGAAACGCACCCATAGTAGTCTTGAGAGGGTGGGTACCTCATGGCCAAATTCGGTTGCCAAACCAGTTTAGCCACAAGGAAACTTGATTCCCCGTAGTCAAATTACAAACAAGATTATTTTTGAAACAGTGATGGCTCAGTAGCATTGGCTATGGACTGCCGCGCAGCAGGTCCATGGTTCGAATCCCGCCCAGAGTTTGAGCTTCACCGCATGGTGGAAGGGTATTTTGCGAATGCCCGCCCGGCTAGCGACCACCCTCAAGTAGAAAATCTGTCGCCAAGCACCTAACAGTGTGTTCCGGCAGCAGTCCATGAGAGCCAGTGAAATAACAGGCAAAATGAGACTTAACAGGTATGTCTCAAGGTGATGGGCGCAGTGCAGTTCGTCATTTGTGATGAAATGCATCTGTTATAGGCAGAGGATACCGCTTAACATCGGGTGGGCCTCGCGCTTGTTCCATCACAATAACAAATGCTCTCTCAATAGTTATAAGTAATGTCCTCGTGACCGAGAGACTCTTGGTTCGAACCACGGGTCAGACTTTCTCTCAGACCTGTAACAGTGCCCGGTAGATAGCAGTAGGCTCGTCGCATATTACATTCATCTTAAATTATTTGTACCTCGATTACAAGTATAGTTTGGTAAACTCACAATAGTTTTGCTGAACGGTTTTATCACAGTATAGAGCATCTCGTACGGCCACCAATTGAGACAGAGGCGCGTCTTGACGAACGAGCCAGGATGCGCAGCAAATACTGCTCTTCCTGACTTCATCCAGCGATACCCCAAGTAGTGCATGGCCAGCATGCTGCATAGTTTGGATATGTTGTACGCTTTTATCGACGTGTACATGTTTCGAGGGAGCGATACTAGCTCTTCAGATGGTATCATCTGGTCGCGAAGGGACCAGTTCACGTTCCTGGAAATACGAATAATTTTGCTGGGCCTGATCACGGTTGTTTTTTTTTTTTCTACCTAATAGCACTTATGCTCCACACACTAGAATAGCACCCCCACCCCATATATAAGGTGGATATTAATACATCAACAATACCGCGACGGGTGGTGTGGAATCGATAACTGGATGTCTCTGATCTGTTCTGGTCGGTCTTTGTTGGCTTACGTCAAAAGACGACGACTCGGTAGCGGCTTAACTCAATATGACTTACGTATCTAATAATGTTAACTGATTGAAATAGGTAAGTACCTATTGATTGCACAAGATACGTAGAGCAAGGCATTCCGCAAATAAGCTAGATTGGCTGGTAACCTGATACGTTATAGCCCCGCGCCGCGCCGTCACGCCACTACCTATGCGCTCGTCAGAATAGATACGTGAAACAGCTGTTTTGTCTTAGTGATAGCGTCTTATCCCGTAGCGTTCTTACGTGTGTAAATGGAGTAAGCCGTGCTGGTAGCTATGATGCTCAAAGGCAATGCGCCACTGCTTAGAAAATAGTTAGTACTGATTTTGATGTGTATGTGCAAATAAAACAAGTACACATTCAGTTATTGATTCACTCCACCCCCCTCAGTATTGGTGATATAATAATATCCACCTTATAAGATATCTTCCTGAGGAATTCGTAAGAGAGGAAAAATAGCAAAAAGTGAGCTACAGCGCCTCCTCAAAAACAGCCATCTTATATACTGCGATCCCCAAGTCGCCTGCTTATTATGAGTGAGGTATTTGTTCAACAGTAGAAGAATGAATAGCACTTGATACGGAATTGGTCCAAACCGCAGTCGATCCATACGCATGTCTTCAAGTATGGTGGATAAAAACTGTTTATCCATTACTGTCGTCATATATCTTTATCTTTAGTCATATATCCCCCGTGGCGTGCCGGGTTAGAATTGCTCCTCCCCATATCTTCCCGTGAGTTTCGTAAGAGGCGACTAAGGGAAAAATACTGGAAGATGGGCAGTAGCACCTTCTAAAGAAGTGCCATCTTACACTGCGATCCCCAAGCCGCCTGCCAAGCGTGGGGATTATGGCAAATACCCCCTTAATAGGGGAGGCTGTATGTGGTGTGGTTGTGTGGTTACCGATTTTGATGGTTTTTCGTGTGTAACTATCTGATTGGGTCTATGGATGGTTTAGATTCACAACTGAACATGGAAGGTGGCGCTGCACTCGTAAAATAATTCTACCGTCCTGTAATAACGACTGTCGTCGACAATATCGTCAGTGATGGTGTAATTTGTCTTTCGAAAGACAGAAGTGCTAAGCAGTACCTAAATGCCACTAGCGCTCATCCATCTTAACAATGACTGCAATAAAACTGCTAAACCTAATTGGTCTGGAACCTGTTATTTAGAACGATGTATAATCGTTCTAAACTCCGCTGCGAGCGCTTAAAATTTACTTATAATAAAGATGTTACCTGTGAGATTCAGAAGAAACAAACACAACACGAGCGTCTGGAGCAAGAATGCTGTCAATATTCATCAGCAAGTAGAACTGGCTCAAGTAGTTGACCTGGAACGTGGTCTCCAACATGTCTTCCGTCAGCGTCCATGGTATTCCAAACACGGCGGCGTTCAAAATTACAATATCAATTTTCCTTTTAAAAAAAAACATGTTTTCAACTCGAGTGAAGTACTCCGTAGTCAATCTAAGTTTTGGCTACGTTAAGGTTCCGAATTATGATTCGGAATCCACCCGAGAAAGAAAAAATAAATTAATTTGGTTTCGGTCACAGCTTAAACATTAAATGACGACTAAAAACGCCGATTAATGCGTTTTTAGTATAATGTTGGTTAAATGGATGATACATACATACATATTTCATAAGCGAAATTTCAGATTCCTAACCCGTTACATTTTGATATCGAAAACGTTTCATTAGGTTCTTTAAGTTCGCCTGACAGCAGTCAAATTTAAAAAGCTGTATCGGAAACCATTTATCCTAGGCAACAAGTTTCCGTACAAAAGTGATAATTCTTATAGAGATCTTCTTTTCGAATGACAGCTGTCAAGCTTAAAATAGACTTATCTTGGCAATCCTAGACCACTAGTAGAACAAAATTCTAAACATGACAGGATGAAGAGAGCTTCATTTAGCATGCACAACTCAAGTCTTATGGAGTAAGAAACTGAAACTGAATATCTCTTCAAGAAGCAGATGTAAGTATAAGTTTTTGATAATAGAATGCTACGAAAAACTTACTTCTCATTCTTCAAAATCTCCGAACAACATTTCTTTACAGATCTAAGCGAAGCGAGATTCGTCTCATAAAATCGGAGCCGGTCAAAGTTCTCGGAGATGACGGTTTTCCCGATGACACCTGCCGCGTATTTGTTGCGACTCGCCATGAGCATGGTGCAGCCGCGTGCGCTCAGGCACCGCGTCATCTCCAACCCGATGCCGCTAGTAGCGCCTGTGATCAGGCACGTCTTATCCGACAGATCTAGCTTTCTCGTTACCTTCGAATTGAATTAATTACTTCAGCGAATGCTATCCATTACTATCCTATAAATTTTATGGCAAAGCCTTTTAATTAGTTTCCTGTACTGCGTATGGCTTGCCCACTGGTTTTTGTGCAGTTTTGAAGCAGTGATGGCTCAGTGGCATTGGCTATGGACTGCCGCGCAGCAGGTCCATGGTTCGAATCCCGCCCAGAGCTTGAGCTTCACCGCATGGTGGAAGGGCATTTTGCGAATGCCCGCCTGGCTAGCGACCACCCTCAAGTAAAAGATCTGTCGCCAAGCACCTAACGGTGTGTTCCGGCAGCAGTCCTTGAGAGCCAGTGAAATAACAAGCAAAATGAGACTCAACAACTGTCTCAAGGTGATGGGCGCAGTGCAGTTCGTCACTTGTGAGGAAATGCATCTGTTATAGGCCGATGATACCGCTTAACATCAGGTGGGCCTCGCGCTTGTTCCATCACAATTACATAAAAAAAAAAAAAAAAAAAAAAAAAAAAAAAAAGTTAAAAAAGTTAGAGTAGTCGCCGAAGGCGGCTCATCTGATAAGTTGGCCGGTTGGCCATGCCGGTGTTCCTCAGGGGTCAGTACTTACTGCTACCCTTACTGCTGCACATCAATGACCTGCTGAAGGCATCTTTGGGTATACAGATGCCAGACCGGTAGTAGAGCTACACGTTCAATGCGCGATCCAGTGAAGTTCAAATACGCTTGCTTATATAGAGAGTCTATGTTTGAGCGCATGAACTTGTCTCTGAAATGAGTCTCCGATTGCAAACTTGGTCAAGATCAATGCTGTAAAAGCGTGTCTCTTTTCCGCAGGGATTCAATTCAACTTCATTTGACTTTTACTTTCCGAGACGTATTCATACGTATAGCAAACAGCCTTAGATCTTAAGGGTGAACTGGCCGGCCCGTTCTCCATACAAACGTCGTAGGGTGATTACTCCTTTATTTGAGGATTTAGGTCCAAAATAAAGCATAATACCTATTGATCTCGTCATTATCTAATCATTAATAAAATAATTAACTTGAGAATTATGAGCCTCGAAACATTTTCATATAAAGTTTTCGAGGCTCATAACTTACAACTTAATTATCTTTTTAAAATGTTGGCATTATACAAGCCTATAATGACGATATCAATCGGTATTATGCTTAAGTCTGGATCTAACATCTCAAATAAGGGAGTGATCACCCTACGACGTTTGTATGGAGAAGTGACCGGCCAGTTCAACCTTAAGTGATATTTTGCCATCCACTCTTAACATTTGCTCTTATATTATCAAGTCTTAGGCTCAGCTGGGCATAATTGCAAAGTTGAAGCCGTATTTCATATCAGAACAAGTGCTGAATATATTCCACGCACAGGTTTGGACCTGTATCGAGTATTATTCACACCTTTGGGACAGCTCGGCTGCATACTAACTTGAGGCTTTAAGGCGAGAGTGAAAAGTTTGAGAGTGGCGAGTTTCTGGGCGAGCGTGTATCATAGTCAACTGTATCGTCATAAAATCAGGTATAATTGTGGTAAAGGGCAAGCCTATTAAGAAAAAAAAGTGAATCAGATAGAAACCAGCGGTTTTGGTGCAATTTTCTACCTACCTAGTGTTTTAGGTATAGCCATGGGCCGCAATAATTTATTCGAAGGGAGAAAAAAAAATTCTTAAGTTTAACTAAATAAATTAAATGATCTTGTGACCTTATCTAAATACATAACAAAATACGGGTAGGTATAATATACTAGGATTATAGTAGTGTATTATACCGATAGATGTACTAGATAGCGATACCAGGCTGTGCACTGCTTCTTTACGCCATGACTCGTGAGAAACCGAGAGATGAACGTACGAGACAATCCGTTTGGTACACCTAGCTTGGTCATTTCGGTTACGAACATACTAAGGCTCATGAAAAGACTATCTAGAGGTTTCCGCTGTGAACCAAACTACAAGTGTAGGTACAGGTAGATAAAAACAATAAACCTCATAGCCAGTCGGTCCGTGAATACTCGCATATATATGCTTCTTCGCCATTTTTAGACCACAGTTCAGCACATTCTTTGTTTTCATTAGTGTGCTAAGGTATCCCATTGTGAACTGATTTACCAATGGAGTACTGGAAACAAGAAACAAAAATGTAGAACAGGTAAATAAATATATTTTCTGTGATTAAAGAAAATATATTTTATAGATGAAAACATGAACTTAAGTATATAAATATGTTTTTGAAAGAGAAATTAGAAAAAATCATATGTATGAAAAATAGCCCAGAAGAGAAAGAAGTCTCACTCATTTTCTCTATGAGTCCACTGCTGTCCACTAAGCAAAGTTACTTTATGCCCCTGAGTAAGTAATAAGTACTTGGATATACTCATGATCCAAGGGCGCAGTATATTATTGTATAGTACCACCAACTTTTTTTTTTTTTTTATTAACTGGCGGTATGCCTTTATTAAACAAATACTACAAACTATAAACAACAGTACAGCTACTACAATACTACAGCTACTACAGTAAAAGCATTTGGACTCATAGGGAGTCCAAATGCTCTAATCCACTATCAGTTGGCAGCGTGCCCAGCATGCTGGCAGCATTGCCCCGTTGAATTGCAATGCTTATTCTTTGAGCCAAATAGGTGCCAGCATTTTGATCACGCGTCGCATCGACCAAGCGCTCTGATAGATTTTGGAAAATACGATGAGCTCCCGGTCCCCACGGACCCAACGTCTCTACACCAAACGGCTCAAATATGTAACCCATACCCAGGTTAGCATATTTGCGCCGCTTGAGTTGCTCTGCCGAAGTAGCCGCGGCGCCAGCCTTCACGTGGGTTTCAGAAAGGTGTGACGGCGCTAAAGTGTCTACGCATGTAGCGTCCCACACTAAGAGCCGTCCTAACTTCCATGGAACCAGAGTCATGCCGTCAGGTCTTTTACCATCGTCACGCATCAGACCGTTCGGTTCGAAAACAGCTGGAACATTGGCGCTGGTAAAAGCCCGGCGAATGATATCGTTAAGGCTGGCGTGGCGGGAAATTCGACCAGCACTTCGAGAGCAGGAGAGGCCATGGTGACCGAGTTGGTCAACTGCAGTACCACACTGGCAGTGATGTGCAACACAACACCTTGCACCCAAGCGTAAGCTAATAGCGAGACGAAAAGCGGAAGGATCTATAAGGCTACCAGTTTTGTAAGAAGGAATGGCTTGTAACCAAAGACCTGATTCCCACACAGAAACAGCGAGAATACGAGCACGATCTGCGATACTAGGGCACGTATTTAAAAGATCTTTCCGTGAAAGATGAATGAAATGAAAAAATGAAAAATGAATGAAAAAAAAAAAAAATGAACCACCAACTTAACTGTGCAGTTCGCGAGGGCGCTGCTGGTCAAGGAAATCAACTACAAACTGTCACAATTTGAAGGAATGTTGTAGTTCTTTTTTCTGCCGCCTGAACAGATAAGTTGGTGGGACTGTATCATGGATATACTCACAGAACACTACTCTTTCTGGTGTATTACTTTTCTCTATGCTATACTTTCTAACGAGAATACTACTGTAATACTACTGCTGTCAACTGATAATATACAGTTATTTCAAAATGGAGAAAGCAAAGAAAGTCTGTGAATTTATTTGTCACTTGGAAAATGATTATTTTTTAATTATTCATAGCAGTTGTGTCTTTAATCTTATATTAAACGTAGTAGTTGATAAGTGAACTGTCTATACTCTTTCCTTCTCATCAGTAATATTCCAAGAGAATACGCACTTCGCGAGGCTAATTTGTATTTGTGTATTTGATGTATTTGGATTTGTAGTTTGACATTTTTCTATAAAACGTTGGCCACTATAGAGTTCGAGTATCAAAATGAAGCTCTTTTTCATTACCATTCGAATTGGACAATATGGCCCCATGTAGGCCTCGCTTACACACTTGTTAATGCTAATAATTGGTACATACAGTAAAACATTAATAGTACATTGTACACTTCTCCCGAGGAAAATAATTTATTGTAGATATTTGTCCCGAGACTTCTCAGGAAGTAAGTTCAGTGGTAAGTTCTTTATGACTTCTTGAGCTGTATTTTCTATTTCTGGTGGCGTCATCATTATAAAATTTCAATTTCACTATCGGATGACAGAAAAAGGATGCCTACCTCTTTTCATTGAAAATCGAGTACAAAAAATATCCCGCCTCTTTTTTCTAATTATTTGATATAGGTACTTACCTAAAACCTTTTTGAGATTTGATATATGTATTTTTTATGTTCGCAGCTAAAACAAAACAAAAGAACACTAGCAGGGCATGTATGGATTTATATACAACAACAATTCCTTCACTGCTACAGAGGGCAGGAATGAAATTCCATATAGCTTTTCCCGCCGCACATTTATAAATTATAAGGGAGAAATGACGAGCTTTACAACACGTTTTTGAACGAGCAATGAGACATTTTCTGAGTAGGTGTGGTATAAATTATCAAATGGAACGCTAAGTGCACAGTGAAATAGCGTCTTAACGATACAGACAGTACGAAATGACTAACATTCTCTTAGTAGCAGGCTTATGTTAGCTATGCTTCGCACACTTCCGAAAATTAATTGTTTGTGAAAAATCAATACACATAAATTAAAATTTATTAATATTTACTATGTATCCGTCTGGTATTTCCTAATGTCCTAATCAAAATCCTAATTTTTGAAGCGCCCGTAGCGAAGTCTGCTTAGCTGTTCTTAACTGATCAGCAAAGTTAAGCAACGTCCGCCGCGGTAATTAGTTGAATGGGTGACCGCTAGTGACATTACTACTGAGCGCTTCCGTGCCTTGGAGGGCACGTTAAGCCGTCGGTCCCGGTTGTTTTCTTACGATGGCAGTCGTTTCAGCATGGTGGAAGGGCATTTTGCGAATGCCCGCCTGGCTAGCTACCACCCTCAAGTAGAAAATCTGTCGCCAAGCACCTAACGGTATGTTCCGGGAGCTGTCCTTGAGAGCCAGTAATTCTAGGCTAGCCTGAACAACATCTTCGACCACATCATCACTTACCATCAGGTGAGATAGTGGTCAAAGGCTAACCTATCAAGCATAAAAAAAAATGTGGACATACATTTCTAGTTAGTGTTGATAAGGAATGCTTATTATGTCTCTCTAAATAAAACAAAAATAAAAGTTTGATTTCAACCAATATTATTTTTTAAATATATTATAAAGCTCGATAAATTGAAAAAAGAAAAAAATGTTTCCTCAGTTATGGTCAACTTTTGCTAGACAATGTTCTAATTCGTCGGTAATAACCTCCCCTACAACCTCCTAGCAGGAATAGGTCGATTAACCAATAATCCTGCAGATACCAATATATTTTTATTACTATTGAACTTTCCTTCATACTTTTCCAAGCTTAGAACTGGCAGTGTAAATTAATATCGTACGTTTAAAATTTTCTACATGCGTTAAGGATATTTAACTTTCGCTAAAATCCGACAATTTCATAGATTTCAGCGTCTTATTTGTTTCGCCATCAATCACATGACTTGTGCCCCAGTCGCTACTATGCGGACAAGGACGGACGAAATACCCATGTTGACGAGATTTATTTTCTTCTAGGCCTCTACACACCGCCAGGCTGGATTGTAAGGACAATTGCTGACGTGCGGGGAATGCGGAGTTTCGGTTTGGCATTAACCTTATGAAGGCGATTTATTTTAACGGTAATTTTCGTTTAGGAGGCCTGCGGTGGTCCCGTTTTTGTTATTGGAGGGAAAGGGGCTCGGCTCAGAGGAGCAACCTCTCTCTTGGGGGGTCCTGATTTTTCTGCCACCGTCCCTTTGTCCGGCTTGGTTATGACTCGTCAATACGCTCCAAGGGTCCAAGGGAGTCAAGGGATCAGGTACCACAGGCACGGTGGCACCCTTGTTGGTGTTCACTCTGAACTGACTGACTTCACAATCACCTTAGCGAAGGGTGTCTTGGTCGACGTTCTGGGTGCTATAGCACCACGACCGTCAGACGCTACCGAATGTACCTCAGCATCCTTTTGCCGGTCAACGGCCAGAGGGGGTCTCAAGTAGGGAGGTCTCAAACCCCAGAGAAGCGTCTGGGAGGAGCCTCTACTCACGCGGAGGGGCCCCCTCGCGTCAGGATTTTAGCTAACGGCCAACAAGATCCCATATAGCGAAGTTATTGACCGTTACCCAGCGCGCACCGGCCTTAACGCTGCTGTACCCCCTTTAATAAAACGTATTCATAAGGGACCAGCAGCATATGGGCACACGAAGAGTTGTTCTTACCGAGCACCCCAACCTAAAACCTAACCTAAGCTATGGCAATTTATTTTTGGGAAATAGTAATTTCATTTCTATATTATTTCGGCACATTTTTTCAAAACACGAGGGCCCTTATCTTGTTACGTTTGTTTGAGCGCGGTGTTGTCCGTGTCGTTGTTATCGTTGCTATTGTCGTTGTAGTTGCGTCAAAGCAGTGAAAAGATGTTGCGTTTCTATCATTTAGCACATTAAGGAATTTCAGAATATTAAGTAAGTTCCGGTTATACTACCCAGAACATATTTAATAAATAAAACACTATCTTTGCGTTTCGCAGTCATCGATTTAGCCTATCCATCAGTTAAAGCTTGAAACGCGCTGCATGTTAACTGTAATTTTTATCGCTCGTTCCACTACGATCCCCTATTTCAGTCCCCCAGGGGACTTTACAACACTCACTATTCCACTTATTTTATGTTCTGGGTAGTATAACCGGAACTCACTCGAACATTCTGAAACAGGCCCTTATTGTGACGATATTTAAGTGCGCGAATGTACACATGCGCAGATGACTCCACCGCTTTAAATTCATGTAGGCACCTATAGCCGCGCCCGCGCCGCGCAATAATAACCACGTTGTTTGCGGCGCGGCTGCGGTGTCATCTGAAACTGATGCTGACATTCAGAGACGAGTTCAAGTTTAGACTCAAACTTCATCATGTCAAACTATGAGTCTAGAATCAAACTCCAAACAGTTTTATATTCATAGTCGATTTATTTGGCTTAATGGAGCAGGAGTATATGTTCAGAGGAGAATTACATGGGCTGAGTCACCAAATTGGTTACTCCAGCCATGCTCAAACACGGTGAAAACTTCTATCATTCATGACTATATTTCATATTTATTTGCTTAGCCCAAATGTACATTTCTAAAAAAGGTCTTATAGATAACATAGCATTTAGTACATTCACCCTGTAAGAGTGTCGCAATTTAATAACTTACTAACAGGTAAATAATTAAAACATAACATACAAAATAAATAATGTCATATATACATAAATAATTCATTTTAACATTTTTTATAATTAATCATAAATGCACAATTAAATGTTTAGGAAAAAATTTACATTATTAGTTTGTTGACTTCTTCAGGGGTTCTACGCATAACATTTTGTGGATCAACATATCCATTATTTGCATCATAAACTGCTTTATATAGTTGTGCATATATTGCAAGTATAACTTCAAAGGCTCGTTTTTTTACAACTAGTTTATGTGAGTGACTCAAAAGTAGATTCAATTGTGGCAATATGTAAGCATCAGGTGAAACAAGGAACATGTCAAACTTATTTAAAAATGTCTTAAGTGTTGATGTGTCCATGCCAGGAATTGCAGATAACGGCCCACTTATCTTCTCTTGCAAAATTGTATATATAGGACCTAAGTTTAGATTTGCAACAAGGAAGCTGGCCTGTTCAGATGTCAATGTGTCTATTTGAGCATCAGACTGTGCCTGCAATCTCTCATTGTACTCATCCATAATGGTATACAAAGACAGAGTGCACTGTATGTGATAAATACAGTTCAGCATGTAAACTGACATATCTGTAGAACTCAAATGGCAGGCAGTTTCATTAATAGCATGCAGGAGAGGATCTAAAATATGTATCACAACCACTTTTCTGTCAGACATGTTCAAGTTGTTAGTATTGTTCATTATAGCCAGCAAATCTCTCAAAAAACTGACAAGATCTGTAACCACTATGGAAGGATTTAGATCCACTGGTGGTGCTTTGACACCATGGCTAAGTTCTTTTTGTATCTTGCTATCTAAGGTTATAAGAAATACAGCTTCGCTTTTTTTCAACAGTTCTTCAAGAGTGTTAATTAGGTGACCATTGCCTATAGCAGACTGTATTACATCCCTGTAATATATTATCAAATTTGTGATAGACCATAGAACCAAGGGATCCTTATCTGGTTTCAATATGAGCTCAGCTCGTACCTTCAATAAGGGGCATATAGCCTCCATGATGCTAGTCAGTGCATCAATAATTTGCTGGTTTTTGTCCGGCATTTCACAATGCTTGAATAGATTAGCCAAGTTCTCTTTTTCAACCGGTATAACTTGATATACCCATGTCAAGATATCTCCTATATATCTTTTGGCATCATTCGCATAAAATTCGATTGGTTTTGAGCCACTTTCAGTTCCTTTAGTTAATGCATCAATAAATAGTTGAACAATTGTTGCTTTTCTAGCAGAACAGTATTCATCAATGATATTAGTGAAAAGAACCTGCCTGTTTTGGAATTTGGCCAATGCAGTGGATATGAGGGCATTATTGGGAGAATCAGTACTTAGACATGCTCCTATTGTCCAGTGATACAGCTTTTCTATGGCTACTTCCTGTTGAAGTCCAACAGTTTCCATTATGTCAAATGCAGAAGTCTGATACCAGCACTTTACAAGTGTTTTGGAGTTCTCATACAATTGTTCAATTTGAGACAATGTTCCAAAAAAATCTGCTGTAAGTGGTGTTTTAACAGACACATTATAAAGATATTCATTTTTCTCAGGTGGAATTTGGAAACAATTAACAAATGCATTAACCCAGATCAGCTTCTTCTCAGTTTTTTTTCTCTCATCTTTTAATTTTGTTGTTTGCGCTATTAGATGATGCGTTTTGGTCTTGGACTCGTTCAATCTATTAGACATGTCTTTCACTGCATTATCTAGACTAGAGAGTGAGTGCAACAAGATTTGAAGCTTATCTTTTACTTTATTATATTCTATTAGAACAGTTTTGTTGACTACCATGTCCCGTTTTTCAATTTCATTCAACAATACCCTTCGTGTGTACGCCGAATTTGAAGTACAAAGCCCAGAGACAGAATTAAGAGCATCACTACTGTCCGATATTATATGGTTGTCAAATATCTTATTTATCCTTTGGCGGATGGAATTGCTTCCTAAGGTATCCATTTCGCAAATTTAGAATCTTTTGTAATTTTCACTACATACCTACATGCAAAAATAAATAAATCTTTCGTGTCGTGCCATAGACCAAATAGAATATACATTGCCGTGTTTAAAGCATAGATCAAATAGAATATATGCTTAAAGTACTCTATCCAAAGACTACAGCTCTATCTATGGGTGCGTACCATTTGAAATTAAATTCGCCAAAAACGATAAAAATTATCACACTCCCAAAAAGTTGTTCCACTTGGGTCTTGACATTATTTTCGCCATAAACGCTATGAAGCTACCGGAACAGTTTAAATTACCTACATCTAATGTCAAAAGTGACAGAAGTGGCAAATTTTAGTAGCATTCTTAGCGTTCTTATCCTAAATGGAACAGGGGAGAACAGTTACAAGCGATCACAGTAATCACAACTATGGACGCAGAATGTGGTCAACATTATCGAAAATAACGATATTAGCGTGAAATGGATTATGCCCAATCTAGAAAAGTCTGTTTATTTCTCTGAGATCAGCATGATACTTACAGAACTTGTTGAAAGTTAAAAAATAGTAAGAGTAAATTTTCAACGACATCCAGCTACTTTGTATCTCTAAAACTAGTTAAATAATTATATTCTTCGCATAATGAATAAAGTAATAATAAATGTATTCATGTAAATTGATGTATGCGTATTAATAATTTATTATATTGTATTGGACTTGAGTCTTGTTCAGGTTCAAAAATTCAGGTTTCAAACCAGACAACTGGCCGATCGTTGCGATTTGGCACGTGAGAGCGCCGTTTTCAAAGGGTTAAATGAATGACAAACGAATTTAGCATTTTCTCAAAAAACGGCAACACTGCCCATGAAACATGACTGAACTGACAATATAAATGTCTATGGTTTGATCATATGATCAATGATCGTCTCGACTAAATTTCTCAATTGATTTCTTTCGAAAAGGCTCCTTGGGGTTTTACTGCGAGCTTGAAGTTGTGGAGTGTACCCTAAAATAAAAAAGCTTTATAGCAAAATGAAGGGGTGCATATTTAACATCGATGCAGGCTACTTGGAGGGTCTCTGCCGTGGATTCAAGTGTGGTATACTCAAGCAAGCAGATTACCTCAACTTGGTGCAGTGCGAAACACTCGATGGTAATGCATAATATGTTTTATTGTGATTAACAATTGAGTTGCCCTACACATCATAAATATTGATTAGATGTAAATGTTCCCATTTATTTTTATTTCGACAGACTTGAAGCTCCACCTACAAGGCACTGACTATGGGACGTTCCTCGCCAACGAGCCCAGCCCCTTGTCCGTCTCTACTATCGACGATAAGCTCCGCGAAAAATTGGTCATTGAGTTTCAACACCTTAGAAACCACTCTGTTGAACCACTGTCAACTTTCCTGGACTTCATCACATACAGTTACATGATTGACAACATCATACTTTTGATCACTGGTACTCTACATCAGCGGCCCATTTCTGAGCTAATACCTAAGTGCCACCCCCTGGGATCATTTGAGCAAATGGAGGCCATTCATGTAGCAGCCACACCCGCTGAGCTGTATAATGCTGTTTTGGTGGATACACCTTTGGCTCCATTTTTTGTTGACTGCATCAGCGAACAAGATTTAGATGAAATGAACATTGAGATCATCCGTAACACCCTGTACAAGGCATACCTGGAAGCTTTCTATGAGTTCTGCAGTAAAATTGGAGGGACTACAGCTGATGTCATGTGTGAAATCCTAGCTGTGAGTTGTTTACTATAGTTTTGATTATACTTCCATGAATCAAATTTTATGATAACTAATTTACCAAAATTATTTTAGTTTGAAGCTGACCGCCGTGCTATCATTATTACTATAAACTCATTTGGCACTGAACTGTCAAAGGATGACCGTGCCAAGTTGTACCCCCGCTGCGGAAAGCTGAACCCAGATGGCTTGGCGGCTTTGGCCCGTGCTGATGACTATGAGCAAGTGAAAGCTGTGGCTGAGTATTACTCGGAGTACTCTGCGCTCTTTGAAGGAGCTGGCAATAATGCTGGTGATAAGACTTTGGAAGATAAATTCTTTGAGCATGAGGTAAGAATTATTATTAGCGTTTATTGGCAATTATTTTATGGTTGAATATGATTGTTGCCCAAATACTTAATTGTTCAAACTACCACTTTACGAAAATAACTTAGATGCAGTATTGTTAAGGTTAAAATTTGACATCCTTGAATATGTATAAAATATAAATAAACTCCAAGAATACTGCAATAAAAAGATAATTAAATGTCTATGGCCACAACTAATTTTAATAGAATGAATACTTAATTGCCTAAAGTCTGTAATTGAGAGATGAATTACTTAGCATTCCATTGATTCACCGTGCATAGGGTTGCAGAGGAAGAGGCTAGAGGGGCCTGAGACTTGCAATCCAGGAGTAGGTTAAGGGACTCTTTTATGATATATCAATGCTCCCCTTCACCGCTCGAGCTTTCTCCCCTACCTAACCAAATTTGGTAAGATCCTACTAATGCCGCCTTAGATACATATTCTAGGATAGAAGTTATGGTTGTTGTGTTATGGCCAAGGCCTTTAAGTAGGTTATATAGGGATTTCGCTATACTCCTTGCCCCAACTTCTACAGCATATAAATTAACCACATAATCGTTTTTGGTTAATTTATTTGTTGGGTCATAATATTTGTTTGTTTTTATTGTGTGCTTTTTAGGTATGTTTGTTCTATAAGTACTATGCGTTTTAGATTTTTTGAGTATAGAAAAATGTCTGGTCTGGACAAAACACCAAAATCCTCAGGAATTTTGTAATGTTTTTCATACGAGTCCAATTGGGAGCTGCGCCTAAGGTGGAGTAAGGCTTGGATTGAGATTTTGTAGATGACCCTTCTTTTACAAAAGCAACGTGTTGTTTGTTCATGGTCAAACCTTCTTTTGCTCTAGCTACTGAGAGGCTCGCCGCTTCTCGTATTTCGAGTACTCTATCGTGGCGACGGGAATAATGACCCCTATCAAGGAGCACCTTGCATCCTACCAATGAGTGCCTTGCTGTACCTATGGCCTCCCGACAAATACTGCAAGACTTTTCGGTACCATCTTACTATATTACTTTGGTCTAAATAAACTGAAAGGCGTTTAGATAAATTTTTAATAAGGCAGGTGACCAATCGTAACTCAAGGTACGCCATTTTAACGCCAAAGGGATACAAATTTCACCTATAGTTACTTTATCTAATATTGTGTACTGAGAAATGTTACCAAATGCTACAGTGTCCAATCTCTTTTCATTAGCCAATCAGAGAATGTGATTCAAATTCTACTCATAACGCCATATTATTTGTTTTAGTTGGGAGTTGTTTGGTTGCTCATGAAAAAAGGCGTTTTAAATAATAAATAGTTATTTCACATATAAAACAAGAAGAAAAGCTCATAAGTGTGAATATTTACGTACAGCAGCATAATTTAAACATTAAGTCATATTTTATCTGGCTTTTTAAATATAATATGTACAAGAAAATTTTGTTTCTGAGTTGCGACATACCTATAGGATGATTTTTTACATAGTTCTATTTGCGATTTATTAAAATGGGTGTATCTGTGATTTACGGACTGAAGCTAGTCTCAGTTGTTTAATTATGTTTGTATGATTTGTAGTCTGTGACAAAAACAAAAAAATATATCCGTGTCAGTTTCAACGGGGGTTGTATTTTTAATGTAGTGAATAAAGTGACGAGAAGAACGACACGCCCACTTGATGGTAAGCAGCATGCCTGTCCATTACAGTAACTCTGCCATCTACTTCCCAGATAACTGCACTGCGCTCGTCACTCCGAAACTTATATGGGCAAGTCTCGATCACCCAGTACCTTGGTAACTTCAATCGTAACGACAATATAATAGCTAAGGTTATTGACACAAACATCGTCTATGTAGCGCTAAATCAGCGCATTCACATACAAGCTGAAGAGCAACTTACTCTATACAGGCTATTAATCTGTCTGAAACTACTTTCTCCCCATTGTACTTCGCTACAGAATGAGTTTGGCGGTATTGTTTTTTGCTTTTTACCATTCAAATTACATTTCATCCAATGGAAAGTGATCAGAATCACACCATCTCTATTTATAACTCTATTTAAAGGGAGCCCGCCGCGGTCCAGTGTTGCCGCGGCGGGCACTCTTGGCTCGAAGAGACTCAAAACTTAAAACAATAAGTTTTTCTAATACCGTCTGACACTTTTAAGTTCTGTGTGTCTCGTAGACAATGTCTACTCCGAGCCAAGAGCTGACTGCGCCGCGCTCCCTTTGAATAAAGTAGTCTGCCTCGTAGAATGCCAGCCCCAGTATTTACCGCAAATGTACCGTATTCCCGAAGTCATCGTAGATATTCGTCAGGTAAGGCAGGTCATCTTGCAACAGCCACGTTTCCTAAAGCGCAATGATGTCAGCACAGCTACATATCTGTTTTACCATGGTCGTGTTTTACATTGCGCTGAGTCTGGAATGTTTAACGCTGTTCCGGATTGCGGTATGGTATAAAACGCCGGCTTTTTTTATTTTTTGTTGGTAATATCGTCAAACCAGCCTAGATTCATATAATCGTAAGGGATCAGCAGACTACCGATTCTGTCTTGTATGAATCTATGCTGAATATGAACATGTAATTAGCAGGCTTGTCCCCCTGGTCTCATCTCTTAGGTAATCATTCAGCTTATGCCGACATACCATTAATTTAGAAGCGTTATAATCCCTCTTATTTTTCATCTTAATTCACTTTAGCGAGATTTTTCACTTAAGTTTGATGAAATGAATTCGACAATGTCAGATTCTAACGTACTTTTATGAACGTTTGAAATAAATAGCGGATTTTTATATCAGTTGATCGAAATTTATCATGTGACTTTACAGCAGCCTTTCCTGTGTCACTTTCTGTTTTATATCTTCTCTGCACCTCTATCCATTCTTGCTCAGGAGTATCAGTTTCCCAGCCCTCTGATGACGTTATTTCTGCCATTGTTTTGTTTACGTAAGGTTTTTTACCTTTCGAAAGAATAGCAGTCGGCTAGCTGATAGCGAACCGGTTCGAGCACTTAGTTGTAGATAAGCATCCACTGACTGTTGATTTCGTCGCTGCATTAAATGGACACTGTACAAGCGACGGCGGTTGTTTGCGATCGCGCAATATCTGTATTGGAGAAATAAGTACACTGCTACTTTAATGTATATTTCTCTGCTGCGAATTTGAAAGTACATTTTTGTGACGTTTTGGACACTTGACGATGCTTGCTCAGGCGTACTATTAATAAGTTGGCATCGTCAGGACCACTATGTCCTAGTTATGAATGAAATTCTATTGTTATCTTTATCGCCGATGCCATTGGGTTAATCGATGTTAGAGTAGTTGAAAGGTTTAACATTCCAGTCTGTCTACTGTTTAACAAATATCCACCACACCTATTATTAACATTAGTATCAACGTTTGCCACAGATGGGTACTTACCTCACATTTTCGAGTTCTGATCTTAACCCATTGGCGTCGGCGATAATGATAACAATAAAATTTCATTCATAACTAGGACGTAGTGGTCCTGATGATGCCAACTTAATAATTGGTTAAACTGATCTGAAGTAGCAAACGACTCTTTTATGCTTTGTATATCAGTTTGTGACGTGAGTGTTTTTGCCGTAAATAATGGTGTGTTATTCGACTCTGTGTTCTTGAAAGCACAAATTATATCTTCTATGTCTCTTTGTCACTTATTTTTACGATGTGACACATTTCGGACAGTAGCAGAAATAGACGCAAAGAGCAACTCTTACGATGGTAATTTCCGAGGCTGAAAATACCGTCACACATAGTCTTACTAAAGATTCTTTATCCAAAACGACTATTTTATTTTGCACAAAACGGTGCGTCCGAGCGGAGAATGGATATGTATCCATGTTTAATTTCTTTGCACACATCAATGTTACCTACGTGTTCATCTGCTTTTTGAAATCATTTACTTGATTTTAATGGAATTAAAAACAAAAAATCCTTCTCCTGTAATATTATACAACTGGTCGTTTGGACAATTAAGCATTCGGGCGACGAATTATGTTGAAAAGTTTATTGTTTTGCTACAACCCTTTAGTAAATATAAAATAGTAACAATAATTAACTTTACAGGTAAACCTGAACGTGTTTGCTTTCCTGCAGCAGTTCCACTTTGGAGTTTTTTATTCATATCTGAAGCTAAAGGAACAGGAATGCCGAAACATTGTTTGGATCAGTGAGTGTGTAGCGCAGAAACATCGCGCCAAAATTGATAATTACATTCCAATCTTTTAAACAAAATCAAGTAACCACAATGTACAAAAGTAATTTAAAATGTTTTCACATAGCTTCATTTGTACATATTATTCTTGTTTAAATGATACATAAACATTCATACCATAAGTGATGAATATAGAGAAATAACTGCACAGTTGGCAATGAGTATATACAGAGTACAGTAAATTATGTAGAGAGATTTAACTTTATAAAAATGTTTCCAATATTACAAATATAAAATAAATGATGTATAATTGCCTAGAGTAAGTTCCATTTCGTATAATTTAACCATAATTTCTTGAACTTTAATTTTTTAAATTAAATTATTTATTTATGCTTAACTATTTGAGCATAAATATCAATATCATTTATATTGCTATATTAAATATATTTGATTTGAGCCATTAATTTTGTTCACACCTTTTTTGAGAGTAAAGATTTAATTTATCAAAGATAAACAGTTACATTATTATAATAATACTTTGTATTTGTATGCATAACTTCAAGAAGTTTAGTCTAGGGTCAATTTCACCAAACTAAGGTATAAATTATACAAAGATAACTGTAATCTCTGTAACTAACAAATATGATAGATCTTTGTCGCCATAAACCTCCAATCATGTTGCAGTATATTAAATTTGCGATAGTATTGACTTTTATGAAACTTGATATCAGGCAAATGGCTCTAGCAAAGGAATAAATCTTAGAATATGTTGTAAAATGTTTTGAGATGCAGATTTAGGTCATCCATGCACTGTTAATTCACATATTACAATTACGACAATTTGAAATGTAATGATTATGCACAAGATATCAGTATTGAACTAATTGGTGTGGAAATTGTCCCTGCCTATAATTATGTATATGACAGAAATAAATGAAATTTTCGTGTTTAGACACTTTTTCAATGTATATAGAATGGTAGAGTAATATAATAATATTAAGAAAATTATTTGATTCTGGTAGTATGTTTATTCCATAAATATTATATGCCTGCCTGCTTATCTAATTAAATCTTATTGGATGTTAATTTTTGTTTTGATTATTTATTTAAGATTACACCACGATGGAAAGGTAGGTATTTGATTGATTTAAATTAGGTTATAGAAGTCAGTCTATGTGGATTTTAACTACAAGTACTACAAGAACTATGTTGCAACACTTAGGGCCTGTTTCAGAATGTTCGAGTAAGTTCCGATTATACTACCCAGAACATTTTTAATAAATAAAACACTGTCTGTGTTTTACAGTCATCGATTTAGCCTATCCATCGGTTGAAGCTTGAAACGCGCTGCACGTTAACTGACATTTTTATCATTCTGTTATTTTATGTGTTGGTTACTGTATCAGCCGGATCGTCCACTGCTGAACACAGCCATACAGAAAACAGTAGAAAACTATTAAGGGGGTATTTGGCATAATCCCCACGCTTGGCAGGCGGCTTGGGGATCGCAGTGTAAGATAGTAGTTCTTTAGAAGGCGCTGCTGCCCACCTTCCAGTATAATTATTATTATTCCCTTAGTCGCCTTTTACGACACCCACGGGATGATATGGGGAGGTGAAATTCTTACCCGGCACCCCACGGGGAATCTGTGTTGGTTAGCAACCCGAAACTATATTAGGACATTCTGAAAGGGACCCTTAGAGTTAGAGATGCCTCTATATAATAATCAAATTAAATAGGCGACATTGATTTGAGCTACTGACTATCGCCGACTCAATATTTTGTCTATAGTCTATACAACTCTCTGGGCTGGCTGTTCCTAGTGATAGGTGTGATAGATCAAGAACAGCCCGCGGGCCAACCCCGGCCCCATAACCATTTTGCCTGCTGACTTAGTGGTAGGTAAAATCGAAAATTAAGGTAAACATACTTTCATTGTGTTAGGCATGCTGTACAATAGATATAAGGACTGCACCATACGGAGCAGTCCTCATAGATTATGCAAGGATGTCGTAAAAGATGAATATGAGAAAAAATCGCTTAATGAACAGTCATTACGATGATAGAGTGGGTGATGCTGCACATTGTTTATTACCATCTTGACGGAATACTACCAACGAACGAAAGCATTCACAAGGAGGGTAGGCGGCTGGCTATAGAACCGAAACCAAAACTTATTATAATTATTTCCTTGTGTTGTTTAGCGAAAACATTTTATTTTTAATATTGTCATGGTTGCAATAACGCCTGCGCGGTGAATTACATTACAAATTTACGATAGAAAAAATATAGTCATGTGCGGGATTCGAAGCCGCGTCCAACCACCCCTATAGCCGGGGTATATCCATGGTCTGTATCCCAATACGATGATTAAATAAAGAACGAGAGGAAAGATTGGAGTTGAGTCGTTGTCATGTTAGCTCAAGCGGTCAAAGCATACCCTGGCTATAGGATGGACGCGGGTTCGAAACCCGCACATGACTATAATTTTTTCTCTCGTTAATTTTTTGGTTCTCAAGGACTGCTGCCGGAACACACCGTTAGGTGATTGGCGACAGATTTTCAACTTGAGGGTGGTAGCTAGCCAGACGGGTATTCGTAAAATGTTCTTCCACCTTGCAGCAATGTCTCAAACGCACGGGCGCAGTGCAATTCGTGAATTGTGATGATGTTCATCTGTCTAAGCAGAGGTTAGTCCGCTTAACGTCAAGTGGGCCTCGATCTTGTTCCGTCATAATAACATTTAAAAAAGTTAACAGTGCCCTCTTCTCTCACAGTGGCATGTTTGTGCACTGCTCGTAGTAGGTGCCAGCTGTCATTGCAGCTGCTATGATTTTCGACAATAAGTAATAAAAACTTACTAACATGATAAGTTTTAATTACTTTTATTACTATCGTCGTGTAAAGGGTGCTTTACCTCACTCGGGAAACTTTTCTCAATGCTCCACGAACATTCGTACACGTATTCATGCATGTAGGTACCTACACCATATAGGTACTGCACGAGTTTCGCGCCGCACATTACATATCTGTGGTAAATCGTTAATAATCACTAACATTCACAATCACAAGCAATTTTAAAGCAATGATAGGCGAGCTGTGATACCCGTGGGGTGCCGGGTTAGAATATTTCTTCCCGTGGGTGTCGCAAGGGAAAAATATCAGATAGAAAGCAACGCCTACTGAAGAACTGACAACTTCTGCGTACTTACCAAGCATGGGGATTTGAGCAAATTCACCCGTGGGGGAGACCTTGTTCAATGGTGGACATTCCGGTTGATGTGGTGACTAGCCAAGCGGTAACGCATGTCCATGGTTCAATCCCCACGCGCCGCCGGCTTGAGCTTCACAGCATGGTAGAAGGTCGATATCTGTGGTCCACCACACGGTCTTAGGATAAGAGTCGTAATATCATGGAGGTATGGCATTGGGCGAAAGCCCGCCTGGCTAGCTACCACCCTCAAGTAGAAAATCTGTCGCCAAGCACCTAACGGTGTGTTCAGGCACCAGTCTTTGAGAGCCAGTAAGAAATTACAGCCATAAGAGACATAACTGTATGTCTCAGGTCGATGAGCGCAGTGCTGTTCGTCACTCGTGACGAAATGCATCAGTATAATATATGTCAGAAGTAATCGCGTATTATTAGGCGGGTACTGCGTGTTCCGTCACAAACCATAAAAAAGTTGATTTTAAAAGGTTTAGCGACACCATTTTCAATTCGATTCGTTTCAATAATGACGCGGAATATCATTTCATGTTCAATTACTTAAACAAAATGGGTTAAAAGTAATAAAGAATACAAGTAAAGGTATTTTTCATAATTTATTTGTTCCTTTATTATATCAGTAGGTAATCCTTCATACACCAAATTGAGTTTAGATGGTTTCACTAATAGCATATTGCTATGATCAGCCCAAAATTCTTTTCTTAACATATCATCGTGGACATCCACAATCACATTTCGCCTTACATCAACAGTCTGTATGACCTTGCGCATCAGTATAGTTCCTCTTTTGAATATATCTGGTTCATTATTGTAATTTATTTGAAATTCTTGAAACAATATTTCATTCTTGTCAGCTGACACTGTGCCGCATAAACGTTTCTCGGCCTGAAATGTTATGTTAATCATTTTAACTTAAAAAATACACATCATAAGTACCTACTTATCTGCTTAAGTGCGGAAATGATAAACAAAAATGAATGAGAATAGGTAGGTACGTTATACCAAAATGATCGAATACGGGGGTGAAACCGCGATATATCTGAACTAATATAATAAAGAGGAAACGTTTGATTGTTCGTTTGCATTGAATAGGCTCTGAATCTACAGGACCGATTGAAACTTGGTATAGAAATAATTTGAGACACGGGGAAGGACATAGGATAGTTTTTATCCAACTACGCAAAAAGAGGTTATAATGGTTTTGCGCGATAACCGATCTACTGGACCGATTAGGATGAAATTTGGTATGGAAATAGTTTGAGACACTGGGAAGGACATAGGATAGTTTTTATCCAACTGCGCAAAAAGATGTTAATGGTTTTGTGCGATAAGCGATATACCCGCGGGCGGAGCCGCGGCAGGAAAGCTAGTTTTATATATGATAGTTTAGCCTTTGACCACTACCTAACTAGATGGTAAATTGTGCTGTTGGTCGAAAATGTTCAGGCTTACTTAGAATTACTAGCTCTCAAGGCCAGCTGCCGGAACACACCTTAGATGCTTCGCGACAAATTTTCTACTTGAACGTAGAAAACCTGTCGCGAAGTCATCACAAGTCACGAATTGCACTGCGCCCGTCACTTTCAGACATAGTTGTTAAGTCTCATGTGCTGTAATTTCACTGGCTCTCACGGACTGCTGTTAGGTGCTTGGCTCTTGATGCTGCTTTTTTATTTGATTGCTTGATTTTTTACTTGAGGGTGGTAGCTATGCAAAATGACGTCCCACCATGCGGTGAAGCTCAAGCCCGCAGTGTGGATCGAACCATGGATCTGCGGCACCGCAGTCGGCTAGGCTATCATTGCCTCAAAGATATAATTTAAAGCTGGATACGCATATGTCTATTTCTCAAAGTTGTATAGGTATCTATGTGAGAAAAAAAGGGATGAACTTAACTTCCGGTACCGAAACCTTTTGTGGTTGATAGGTAGAAACTCAGTCCTAAGTACAAACAACAAGCTATTAATCTATAAAGTCATACTAAAGCCCATCTGGAGTTATGGCATTCAGCTATGGGGATCAGCCTGCAATACAAATATTTCAATAGTACAAAGAGCTCAGAATAATATCCTAAGAAACATATCAAATGCTCCATAGTTCCTGAGAACTGACGAGTTGCATGAAGAATTGGAAATCAAAACAGTCAAGGATGAAATAAGACATTTTTCAGCTCATTACACAAAGCGACTGACCCATGCACCCAAACCCCTTAGCCACACAGCTAACTACCATCAGCTATCCAAAGAGGCTACCCAGACAACACATCATGGAATGGGACGGAAGTGATGACTAAAATAAAGGAGATCTGCTCATTGGATCACTTCTCCTACATGCCGAAAATCTTATAACAAACCTGCTCATAGTCTGAGGGCTGATCGCAGATTAAAACATAACACAAAAAAAAATCATACACATGTACAATTAGTTTTCTAGATCAATAATTGATGTAAAAGTAGTTACGAGATATTATTACGTGATATAATAATATCTCATAACTATGCAATATATACAATCCTCATGTTCAATTTAAAATCAACCCACCTGCTTTGGAGGAAATAACCAATCAATTAAAAAAGGAAACCTCTAAATCAGCTCCAGGCCCTGATGGTATCCCATATATAGTGTATAACAAGTGTCCATCGGCTCGTAAACATCTCTTAAATATTTTCGTTAAAATCTGGTCAAGCAAGCAAATACCAGTGGCATTTGGAAAAGCATTTTTTGTCCTCATTCCAAAAAAAGATGAAGCAACTCATCCAGAAGATACTAGGCCGATCGCACTAACCAACACAATATCCAAAGTATTTTTCTCATTGTTACAAACTAGAATGACCCAATTTATGATCAACAATAGGTATTTCAGGCCCAATCACCAGAAAGGTGATTACATACAATACTCTACTAGCGGAAAGTTTAAAGGACGCCAGAACATATGAAAGGCAGTGTGCTGGATAGACTTAGAGAATGCGTCTCCGAAGCACGGAACCGCTCAGTAGTAATGTCACTACCCATCCAACTCATGACTACACCGGATGTTGCTTCACTTTGCTGATCGGTTAAGAACGGTTAAGATCGGCTAAGTAAACTTCGCTAGGAGCGGTTCAAATGGATCTGGTTACGACTATATACACATAATAAAGAAGAAACCTAAAGACCACACAATAAAAACAAACAAGTATTATGACCTAACAAATGAATTAACCAAAACCGGTTATGTGGTTAATCTGTATGCTGTAGAAGTTGGAGCAAGGGGTATACCAGCGAAATCCCTGTATAACCTACTTAAAGACCTTGGCCTGTCAAGAACAACCGTAACTTCCATCCTAGAATGTGTATATAAGGTAGCATTCTACCAAATTTGGTTAGGCAGGGGAGGAGGCTCGAGCGGTGAAGGAGAGCATTGATATATCATAAAGGGGCCCCTTAATCCTACTCCTGGGTTGCAAGTCCCAGGCCCCTCTGGCCTCTTCCTCTGCAACGCTATGGACCCGGCACCCACACGGTGAATCCATGGAATGCTAAGAAATTCGTCTCTGAGACTATCTAAATAGAACACATGGATCAAGTGAAGGGAAGTGAGGACATTCTGAAAAAGACCAGGTCAGGAGTACCTCAAACCAACTCTTATGCATGACAGGATTGATGAGTGTAGATGAAGCAAAAGTATATATATAGCAAGTGGAAATATGTGGTCTCTGCCTACCCCTATGGCAGAGGCTTAATATTTAGTATGTACATGTAGGTAATGGCAGAGTCGCTTGAGGAACTCAGTACAATGCTCAAGCAGGTGTGTTTTAAAATGAACATGGACAGGATAAAAATTATGTCTAATGTCAATGTTGCATCTGTACCAGTATTTGTTGGGTATGATACGCTCAAAGTTGTTGATCATTTCTGGATCTGCCTAACTGAAAGACTGTCCAGTTAGGTAGGTCCAACTTGGACAAAGAGGTCGCCCAAAGGATCCAACTTGAATGGGCAGCGTTCAGGAAGTAACATGACATCTTCAAGCTCAGAGTCCCTCAAAGAGCTGAGAGTTTCTTAGCGCAATAAAATCCAGAATGTGGATATTAGCCAAAGAACCAAAGTCACCGACATAGCTTACAAATTTGCAAATGAAAATGGGCGGGCCACGCTGCTCGACGAACTAAACTGATGGGGACTAAAGGTTCTCGAGTGGTTACCACATTACACCAGAAGATGTAGAGCTGGTAGACCCGCCACTTGGTGGACTGACAACATTGTAAGTCACAGGTAGCCAAGATGGGGAAGAAAGGTTCTCGAAAAAGTTACCACATTAGACCGGAAGACGTCGAGCTGGTAGGCCTGCCACTTGGTGCTCTAACAACATTGTAAAAGTTGCAGTGGTAGCCAGTGGTTACAAGAGGCTAACAGCCATTCTTTGTGGTGTTCTATGGATATCTAAAAGGACCTTTTGATTATCAAACAAATCTCAAATTGGATGACTCCTTAATTGTGTCAAAACAATGCACACTAAAAAATCAATCTACCTACTCCAATCACACCAGTGATTGGAGTAGGTAGACGCAAGCAAGACCAAAGCAGACTGAAGCATTGAAAACTTAATGGCAACTTCATAACTACAGACACCTTCAATATTATCAAAGTTTTGTACTGGGCACTGAAAAATACTGCAAGCAAACTCCCACTGGAAGTATGCTCTACAAATATTGCGATTGAATGATGCGAAAAAACCTTTATAATTATGGATAAGTATATATTAATATTAAACAACAAAATAAACGGTTCTGGTTTAGTTTATAAAACATTGATTTAAGGGGGGTGAGGGGTGGAGCGTTGGTTGGGGGGATGGGTAGACCCCCTGTAAAGAGTAAGTTGCAATCCCCCCTTTTTCGGAGATTTGAATTTTTATCATTTATAACCCCACCAATCAGTCAGTGATTTTACATGAGAGGGTGGTGCGGCAGAACGGTAGATCCCCTGTGAAGGGGAAGTAGCGACCGCCACCCTCCCCCCTTTCTAAGATATTTTTTTTAAATATCTAATGTCATTATCGTAAAAATTTACTTTTTCATGTTTAAATTTGGCTCTTTTATGGGCTCTCGCCAGAACTCTCGCTATATCGCCCCTGAGTGTCACTTCACCCACTGGACCTTCACCCAGGATCTCCATAGTGAGCTTCTGGCTCCGCATTTTTTATATACACTCTAGTGGTAGGGACCACAAGACCAGGTGGAATTGGTGTGCTCTGTGTCCAATCTGTGACTCACTTTGAACCTAACCCAATCCACTACACTAATAACATAGGTTTTAGCAATTAGAAGTACATTATCTAACTACTAAACCTGAGCCGGGGTGCAACTTCACCAGGGGGGTCTACCCATCCCCCCGCACCCACCACCCCACTTAACACATTGGCATCGGCGATAATGATAAAATAGAAATTCATTCATAACTAGGACATAGTGGCCCTAACGATGCTTATTAAATCGATGTTTTACAATCTAAACCAAAGCCAAATAAATTTAAATGATGTATCTAACCTGGGCCGGACTTAGATTTCCTTTAAGGACCAGAGTCCAAAATGTTGTGTTGTACAAATTGTTTATGTGGACATCTGCCTGTCTCCACTTCAAGTAATCTATCAATATTTCTTCAGATGGGTATAAAACTATTCGGCCATCAAATGTAGGAGGATATAAAAGCTTTTCTTCACTGAAAAATCTATTCCAATGGAAGACATATGACGTAGAGAACTTGCTGTTAATTGTAGTTAGCAATTTTGATGCTCGTCGTTTGTACAAATTGCAGTCTTTCCTAAATATAAACGAGTATTCATCACTTTGTCCAAACCCAATAAGTAACTCATTAAATTCTTTCATAACACTATAAGCTGCATAGTTCATTAATTTCAGAGCACGCAGGTCATTTGGTTTACTGAAATGGTGATCGTCTGAAAACTTATGAAAACATTTTCCATCAAGTCTGATCACAATCCAAGTATTGGGGAGTAATGTATCGTCCAGCTCGAAATTCTTAACATATTCAAACGAACTTTTAGCCATTTCACAAGTTTTCCAATATTTTTTTGATTTAGACAACAAGCTGATACTTTTATATGTTGAGCTGGCTAACATTACAGTTACATGAGTTACAGTTAACCAGTCCATTGACTGATCCAGTCTATACAAAATTACTTTATTTTTTGCAGTTTTCTTCCAAACTTTTTTTTTTTTTATCTCTATGTCGGTGGGATATGGTCTCGCACGTCTTGTGCATTTGCCAGTGTCATAAGGGCTGGATTCAGATCAAAAAAATATTGTACATGGAGAATAAAATATATATACATATACTATTTGTATATACTATGTGTGTATATATATATACTAATTGTCCAAAATTATACTACGTTTGACGTTTCAAGTTTTTTTCATATCGTATAACGTTTCGTTTTTCGGCATTTATGTTTTCAATTAAGGCGAAAATTTACGTCTTTAGCTGGAAATAAAAAATCTTATATTATCTATATTTGATAAATATTTATACATTATACTAGATCGCGTGAAACGCTAGTCCAGAGAAGATACTTTACAATATCTAACACGTTTCTGCAATACTTATTGAATATACCATTACCATAATAGAGATGAATTCTGGATTCACCGTGCGGGTGCCGGGTCCATAGCGTTGCAGAGGAAGAGGCCAGAGGGGCCTGGGGCTTGCAACCCAGGAGTAGGATTAAGGGGCCCCTTTATGATATATCAATGCTCTCCTTCACCGCTCGAGTCTCCTCCCCTGCCTAACCAAATTTGGTAGGATCCTACTAATGCTACCTTAGATACACGTTCTAGGATGGAAGTTACGGTTGTACTTGACAGGCCAAGGTCTTTAAGTAGGTTATACAGGGATTTCACTGGTATACCCCTTGTTCCAACTTCTACAGCATACAGATTAACCACATAACCGTTTTTGGTTAATTCATTTGTTAGGTCATAATATTTGTTTGTTTTTATTGTGTGTTCTTTAGGAATGTTTGTTTCCCACGGCACAGTAAGTTCTATAAGTACTATGCGTTTTAGATTTTTTGAGAACAGAAATATGTCTGGTCTGGAAGACGAAACACCAACATCCTCAGGAATTTTATAGTGGTTTTCATACGTGTCCATCAAAAGAGTCCAATCGGGAGCTGCGCCTTAGATGGAGTAAGGCTTGGATTTAGATTTTGTAGATGACCCTTCTTTTACAAAATAGACGTGTCGTTTATTCGTGGTCAAACCTTTATTTGCTCTAGCTACCGAGAGACTCGCTTCACGTATGATTTCGAGGACTCTATCATGGCGACGTGAATAATGAATCCTATCAAGGAGCACCTTGCATCCAACCAGCAAGTGCCTTGCTGTACCGATCGCCTCCCGACAAATACCGCAAGACTTTTCGGTGGCTTTCCCCCATCTTACTAAGTTACTTTGGTCTGGGAGGGTCATCTGAAAGGCGTTTAGATAGAATTTTAATAAGGCAGGAGACCAGTTGGATATCAAGGTGCGCCACTTTAACGCCAGAAGGATACAAAATTCACTATTTGTCACAAATAAACGTAATTTTTGATATTTTGACGGTATTGGTGTACAATAACTGTTGTAGATAATACTTGCAATAATATTTAAAACTTGCGAATACCATAATTATGTATAATGGGTTCGAAACTAAGATAAAAGTGTGAAAAATCTGGAATTTTATTTGATCTCCCGCTACAGATGTGAGTTTCCACCAAATAAAAATGCATTCGTAATTCGTAAGTAATAATATTTTATACAGTCGAGACAAACATTTTTACATAATCATATAGACGTATCAATCAAGTTCAGGCAAGTGGACTTCGATCTCAGCTAACCCGTCAATCGAAACTTCATCCTTGGCATTGACACGACGTACCATGTTGCCATATGTACATCTGGGTCAGAACATTAAAGAATACAAGCAATACTAGTTGGAAACGGAATTTTAACAATAGCCAAAGCCTTAAGCATTACAGTTTAGATACGTTGAGGACATGAGATTATAATGTGATTCAAATCCCCTACATCTTCTCCATGCACAGGCAGGAGAATCAACAATATGGAGCTTTGCAAGATGAGCTGGGCTGCAAACATGGCCCAGACGCATTCTTATTATTATTGACGTCACTTTCTTGCCTAACTTCAAAGAGGAACCTGAAGACCTCTCATCAAATCTTTGATTTTGGGAAAATACAGAAATCACAGGGTGCTAGGTCAGGCTTATGTTCAGGATGGGTAACGAATTGTACTTTTTCGAAAGCTAAAAATGACTTTGTTTTGTTGGCCGTGTGTGAAGAAGCGTTGTCATGATCTAGGAGAACGCGGCTTTTTGGTCGTCTATCGCGAACTTTTTCTAACACCCTGGGTAAACAAATGGTAGAATACCGCATTAACACTCTTTTGATCTTCAAGTGGAGTTGTCAGATGGGACCCGTAGCTGAGAAAAAAAACGCGATTTTTTTTCCAACGTTTCTGGCCTGAGGCAGGCGAGAAACGTTTGTTGGCCTGTTCTCATTTTCAAACACCCTTTCACAAAATTGCTGAATTTTTTCGGTTTAAAAGCACCAGTCCACGCGAGCCCGCTTCTGCTCCGATGTCAGTTCATGTGGGATCCAACGACAACAAAGTTTCCGAACTTTTAATTCTTCGTGTAAAGTTTTCTGAATTTGGCTCATACCAATCCCCAATACTTAGTCCTCGAATTATCTCATAGGTAATCCAAGGTTTTCTACAATTAGCCGCTTAACAGTAGCCATATTATTTTCGTTGACGACAGTTGAAGGCAGCCTTTCACTACATTCGTCATGTAAAGAAACCCGACCTCTCTCAAATTCATTAAATCATCGCCTCACGGTGCTTCTGTGCTCAACAAGGTGTTTCTCTCCCAAAAGCATTTTGAAGACGAGCGGCACAGTCTTGCGGAGAGACAGAACTTTTAAAATCATAAAAAATCATCGCTCTAATATCTTTTTGACTTAATTCCATTTTCGTTAAGAATGCCATAAGTAGCTCAAAAATATAACATTCAAAATTCAAATAGTTCAAATTAGCTAGATGTGCAAAACTTTTTTTGCACAATATTATACTATGGGTGATAGACTCCCACACCATCACAATCAGCAGATGTGTGCTTGGATGCATCGCTGTAAAGGTGGTGCCATCCATTCCATCTTTTTTAAATTATTGAATTGGATTGAATATTAGCATTGGGATCATCTGTATCAATACCAATGCTGTAGATAATAACAGGATCCTGTGATAGACATTCATACACAAAATTATAAATGGGAATTATAATGGGAAGTCAATGAATTTATGCCAGCTTTTAATAAGACAGGGTGTAGTTTTATGTGACTAATAACTAGAATGTGAGGTCATATGTTGAGATAATTGTTGTAAATTGAAAAATACAGGATGTCTATAGAATCGAAGTGAACGGAAAATAAATTAATCGTATATATACTGGCGCCGAAAATGAAATGGAGGATCAATGCATTCCACTTGGAGTGCATTTATTGGACTAGACTTCATTGCTCTGGTGATGATTCTCAAAGATTTGGTTTGAATATCATCTAACTTCCTTATTCCAGCAATGCTACACGGCTGTAACAAAAATGAGCCATAATCAATGACACTGCTTATCAGAGCAACGTAGGCAACTCAAAGAAGAAGAATGCGCTCCCCACCAACTCTTACATCATCTTGGAATATTAAGAAGCCGTTCACATTTTGTTGCGTTATTATCACAATGTGGAAGATTTATGTTAGTTTCTAAAACCAAACCTAAAAACTAAACTTGATTTTCTTGACAGGTCAACTGAGAGGCTATATTAGGAGTGCGTATAGATAAATCTATAGCACTAATATTTTCATGAGGGCTAGTGCGTCGAGTTGGGGAACCAGTGATTAATAAACATAGGTTATGTATATCAATTATTTCTAACAAATCTTTACCATGGCTACTGGATATGGAACTACGCCAAGATTGATGTTAGGAATTAAAATATTTAAAATTTATATAGGGTCTGGGAAGTGAATGCAACATGGAGTTAAGTTCAACAAATATATCAGTAAAAGGCTCAGGAATATAAAGAGAAACATAACAGATACCATTAACTAAGGCGGCGACAACAGAATACTCATTGCTATGTTGGGGAAGACAAATTTGTGTAGAAGAAAGCACCTGCGGCGCGATGGTGGAGAGCGACGGCCACCACGCATTGAGTTGTCGTCGTTGCACTGGGAGGTTTTCACGCCACCACGCCTTAAATTACATAGTGCGGAGAGCTTTAGTGTCAGAAAACGTACCGTGCCTACTGGAGCCACCTGGTTTGTCCAGGTCGGACGGCAAGAGGCCGGACGGGCTGACCTTGGTACCCTGGAAAAATGGCAAGTGCCTAGTGTGGGACGCCACGTGCGTCAGCACTGTTGCCGCCAGTCACCTTGGTCGCACCGTCCACTTACCGGCGGCTGCTGCAGAAGATGCCGCTAACATGAAGCGTCAGAAATACGCAGTAATGGAGCCCAATTACTTGTTAGTCCCCATCGCTGTGGAGACCATGGGGTGTAGGGGGACTGAGGCCAGGGCTCTGATAGGCGAAATAGGGCGCAGATTGAGAGAGAAGACGGGTGGTGACTCCCGCTCCGGATCGTACCTGGTACAAAGATTGGCTATTGCCATACAACGCGGCAATGCCACCAGCGTTATGGGTACCTTTGCACCCGGTGCGGTAAGGGGTGGGTTATTTAGTTAATTTTAGGAATTATATAATTTATTTTTTTTATTTAAATTTAAATTAAATTTGACGAATCATTGATTATATTGACTTGATGTTTAAATTTTTCTATGTGAATTTTAATATTGTTATGTATTTTAAATCTATATATAAATAAATGTTTGTTGGATTAAAAGTGTCACCTGCCTACCTAAGGTTGGTAGTAGGGAGCATAGAAAAAGAAACAAGAGAGAGATTAGAATATAAGTATAATGAATAGAAAGGGTCGTGGATCTCAGACAGGTATGGCAATTTTTGGCAAGCTTCCTTGTTAAGGACTTATCTCCGGTCCGCTAGTAATTGAGTCGATGCTCAGCAGCAGGTCTGCCGTGCAGGGCTCGGCTCCACACCGCCACGCCGGTAGAATTGTCCCAGCTAGGTGCTGTGACGTTTGGCCGCGGTCGGTGCTGGAGGTCAGAGGACGGCCGGAGTTCGGTAGTAGTGTGCTGCTAGTAGGTCAGCCTCGTACTCGAAGTCGTCCTTGTACTTGAAGTCGTCCTTGTACTTGAAGTTCAGCCTTGTACTTGAACCCTGGAAGGCACATGTGCTCCGGTTATGATGGGTCCTAGTACAGTGTTGAGCTGGTGGGTCCACTGTCCCTCTGCTACTGAGCATATTAGGGACTCGCAGAGGGCCTTTAGGGATGTGGCCCGCCAGCAAACAAGAGGTATGCCATAAGGGCCAAAGAGGTAGATGCTGCTGGTGAAGAATTCGCCTCCGCTAAGGCTTCCGCTACCGAGCAAAAGGGACTAGCTAGGCCCTAAGCGAAGGCGAACCACCAGCCGCTCAGAATGCCAGAAGGGCGCAAGTAGGTATGTTGCCGGTAATGATGCTCACAATCCACGAGGTCCGTTCACTACCGAGCAAAAAAGGGACTAGCCTAGGTACCTCGTGAATTGCGAGCTACCAGCAACACCCTTTAAAGTTTGCCAGAAGGGCGTAAAATAAAGCACAGTTGAATGTTGAGAAGCAACATAAAAACACATAAATTCAACAAGAGAGTTACACATAATAAAATACAGCAATTACGATGAGAGTACATACCAAAGGTTTTTAGGTTAGTTTTTAATGGGGTGGTCAAGTACACTTTCACTTTAAAACACAAACTTACCCAGATTTTGGGGCTTGTAAGTAGTTTAGAATTTGTAGATTTAGTTAACTGAGTCAAGTTTAGTAGTAGTTGCACAGAGGATGGCTGGGGTCAAAGTGATCGCGATTCCTCGTTGAGGAAAGACATCAAGTTGGGCGGATGTCGGGGGCGAATTTCATTACCATATATGGTAACGAAAAAAGCCTCCAAAACCGTTGGCGTCGCAAAGCCAATGACTGCACTTGATTTTGAATTTTTATTTTGATAAACTTCCGTCTGTTCGAACTAACAACCACCATCATGGTATTTTCTGACAGACTGGATTGACATTTGTTTTAACTGTCAATAGTCGAATTGAATGGAGTAAAGGAAGAAGAAGACGGGTGTTGCTACCAGACTTAACATTGTGATTGTTATGCGCGACCTCTATTGGTGAGTCGCTGAACTACCTCAGCGCGCGGTAGTTAAGGTTAACCTAGGTGCTTTCTAAATTCAGATGGAATTTAGATAGACGTTTGGTCGTTTGCCTACAGATGGCGCGCTGATTTAAATTAGTATTTAGTGAAATTTTTAATTATTAAGTTAACCGATATTTTTAGATCGGTTACATATCTCCCCACCCAAGAAAGAATTTTTTTACTAGAAAAAAAAATTCACTAGCCTTGAGCAGTTCTAAGAAAAAAAATAAAAATACTTCACCTAAGACCTAACTTTGAGTATCTTATATAAGCTACAGAAACTCCAGTATATGATCTTAAGTTATTAACTGTGTCTATGTGCAGATACACACCTAAGTATTTCCTAGAATTCCCCTCCATCGTTTGGATTAGATATCCCAAGAAACGATTAATTGACAGCAATATATTGAGAGGAATGGAATTTGTAGGCTGCAGAAGTTAACTTCTATGAACAGCTAGCTACATTATAGGTATGAATAACACACTAGAACATAGTCAAGTTAAGTACTTATAGTAGACATTCATGGATTATTTTTTTAAATATAAGTTCCATAATTGCCTAAGTTAAATTAAATTTTAAGACAGAGAAGTTAAACAAAAGGAAATTTTTACATTAGGCTTCTTTTGAGAGTCTGTAACCCGCTCTAGATAATGGCTTAATTTAGTGAGTTATCCACCGCTCAGTACAATAGGCTTGTTTTTAAAGTGTTTGTACAACCGCACTCTATTTGAAGAGTTACCATCTGGCACGTAAAAGAATGATTTTAGCATGTTATAACACTATTCCCTTGAAAGTGGAGAGTGACAAAGAGTATTTAAGGAAGTTAAATTAATTCAGTATATAAGTTAAGATGTATAGTTTGTAGTACATTGTATGTATTGTAGTTAAGTTATAATATATCTTATGCCATCATTGTATATAAGATATAAATAATGATCAATATAAGCAAGGATCACAAGTTATTAGAATACAAGAAGTATATAAGATACTGTTACCTATAAGATTAGTTGTATATAAGTATTTCTTTATTTACCTGTCTGAGATCCGGATTTCTTTATATACCTGTCTGAGATCCACGACCCTTTCTATTCATTATACTTATATTCTAATCTCTCTCTTGTTTCTTTTTCTATGCTCCCTACTACCAACCTTAGGTAGGCAGGTGACATTGGCGCCCATACAAATTAGGATCAGACAGGTCGGTTTGGCAATCTTTCTTGGGTGTGGCTCTGCCATACTTATTCTGTGTACTGTGTTCTATTGTGTTCTTTTTGTGTGTGTTATTTGTAAGTTGTGATTGGCCCTGTGCTGGCCCGGGGCCTGCGAATAAGCCAGCTGTAGCACTGCATGTCGTAAGAGGCGACTAAAAGGCACGGGTTATACCCAAGTGGTAAGAAATCCACTCATTGCTTCTTCTAAGCACTATATATACCCTAATAACTCTAATTACTGCATAATATCTGACAAGCCCTGTGCTGGCCCGGGGCCTGAGAATAAGCCGGCTGCAGCTCTGCATGTCGTAAGAGGCGACTAAAAGACAATCGGGTTATACCCAGGGGGTCAGAAATCCGCCCATTATCGTCTTCAACGAACTTGTTTTTTTTTTCTAAAATTAAATTTTAGTTTTTTTTACAATCTTGCAACTTTTAATTAATTTTTCTTAAATAATATCTAATATTCTGTTTCATAACCTCTCTTCAGCTTATAAATAGCACACACCTCAATTTTAATTCTACCCACGTGTTTTTTTCATCTGAAAAAAATTGTACCCTCTAAAATATTTTTTTATTTGACCTTGTATGACACTGTTGTCATTAGGTATATAGGTCAAGTATACTTTCACTACTTCAAACATGAGTCTACAACTTAACTTTTTATCTCTGCAAAAGGCTGAATTAGCATATGAAGTGGCACTGCGTGGTGGCTCGCATACTGAATCTGTTCAGGATTTAAGGAAGCAGATTGTGAAACTATGCAAAGACATGCCTTCTGAGGATATATTGGAGTCACACCTGGACCCTGAGGTCGATATAAGTGAACTCAAGGAGTCAATGACAAAAGCAAAAAACAACATTGCTCTCCTCAAAACTAAATTTGACAAAAATCTTTTTTTAAGAACAGAAGTTTTAATCAACCATATGAACTATAGGTTGATAAGAATAAGTGCATCCAATAGTGAAGATTTTAAGTCGGTGTCTTCTAAACTAAATTCTCTTAACAAGGACTTACAAATCTTAAAAACTATGTTACCAACTTCACAACCTTCAACTAGTAATCAACCTGAGACTCCCTTAGAGCAACCTGTGCTATCTGTAACTTGTGAAAGAAATTCAATTTTCTCTGATATTAATAAACTTAAATTTAATGGCAAAACTTGTGTCCGTGCTTTCATACAAAAGGTGGAAGAATATGTGCAATCTAGAAACATTTCTTATGAAAAAATTTTAACTCACTCATATGACATGTTCACTGATGAGGCTCTCCATTGGTTCCGCTGTGTAAAAGACAATGTGAAATCATGGAGTGAATTAACTACTTTATTAAAATCAGACTTCAGCATTACTGACTATGATTACAGGCTGATGAATGAAATAAGGTCTCGTACACAGGGAGAGCGAGAAAATATCACTATTTATGTTGCAATAATGCACGGTATGTTTTCTCGACTCGACAGACCCTTAACAGAAGAAGAAAAACTTGAAATTCTCCTTCATAATATTAGGCCAACTTATGCTAGTACCTTAGCTGCTTCTCCTGAAATACAATCTGTTGATGCTCTTAAAGCTATATGCAAAAATTATGAAAGTATTCAGTCGCGTCTGACACAATTTCATGAGCCCCCTCAATGCACTTCACAAACATTGGCTCCAGAATTTGCTTATTCTAAAGCCAGTAGCTTCACTACACCCCAGTACCGTAATAATAATAATTATAACTCTGCCTATAATAAAAATTATGATAATAAGTCCTACAACAAAAATCATAATAATAATAATAATTTTAAAAGAGTAGCTGCTGTAACAGTGCAAGGTAATTACGCCTTCGCTTGTCCTAGATGTAGGTCAAATTCACATGAGCTAAAACATTGTAAAGAACCTAAAACGATACTATGTTTTGGCTGTGGCAAAAAGGATGTACGACGACCTGACTGCACTGTCTGCAATCGCAATAATAATAATCTACCTAAACCAAAAAACTAGGCAATTTGGATTGCCGAGACAAGTCTAGTAATTTAACTTCTACACAGTCTGACTGGAAAGACTGGCTAAAAACTATTTCTAAATTTTTTTCTTGTTATTCTGTCTCGTCAATCCGGAATGAAAAACTTAATAGCTTACGCCCTTATGTAAATATAAATGTGCTCTCTCACTCCATAGTAGGTCTCTTAGACACAGGTAGCAGTATTACAATTCTTGGTAATAACTCTCATATTAAATTTCTTGACTCGGGATATCAACTTCACTCTTCCAGTCCTTTGCAACTTCTTGCAGCTGGAGGTCAAAACATGACCGCCCTAGGTTATATGACCTTACCCTTTAATTTCCAAAACAAATGTCATGCCATGAACGTACACATCGTTCCTGAAGTTCAAAATGAACTTATATTAGGCATGGACTTTTGGAGAACTTTCGAACTCTTCCCGGGTCATCTTGAGGACATCATTCTTAGTCACACTGATGACTGCCAACTGGCTAACGTCTCCCTTGACGACAAGCATCTGCATGCTTATGAATATCTTTCGGTCGCTCAAAGGGAAATCGCTGACAACATGATAGCTCAATTCCGAGATATCTCTTATGAAGAACGAGGTCTGGGTCGAACATCTCTCATCACACACACCATAGACACAGGTGATACCCCTCCAATTCGTCAGAGATATTACAGAATGTCTCCAGAGAAGCAAAGACTGTTGTGCGAACAATTAGACCAGATGCTTGCTGATGATGTGGTTGAACCCTGTGAGAGTCCTTGGTTCTCTCCAGTACTTTTGGTTCCTAAGAAGAATGGTGAGCTTCGTTTCTGCCTAGACAGTCGAAAACTAAACGCTGTCACCAAAAAGGATGCCTATAACCTTCCCTACATATCTGAAATTCTGGATAACCTCAGGGACGCTAAGTACCTGACCAGCATCGACCTTTCCAAGAGTTTCTGGCAGACCTTGATAAGACCAGAAGATCGTTGTAAAACGGCTTTCTATATCCCAGGCCGAGGTACATTTCAATGTAAATCTATGGCATTCGGTTTGACCGGAGCCCCTGCTACGCAGCAGAGACTGGTAGATTCCCTGTTCTGCGGTCCTGAATTCGAAAACAAAACATTTGTTTTTGTTGACGATATCATTTTAGCAACCTCCTCCTTTGAATCACACATCACCCTACTCAAAAGAATCCATGAGAAACTAAAACATGCAGGTCTTACCATAAACTTCACTAAAAGTCTATTTTTCCGAGAGAAATTGAAGTATTTGGGTTATGTTGTGGATTCTAACGGCCTACATGCCGATCCTGATAAGGTAGCACCCATAGTAGACTACCCCTGCCCTAAAAACAGGAAAGAGGTACGCAGATTTATTGGTACTGCCTCTTGGTACCGTAGGTTCATACCAAACTTCAGCTCCTTAGCAGCACCACTCAATAAACTTACTTCTCAGGGTAAGAATGCTCCTCCATTTGTCTGGACAGAAGAAGCTAATGCAGCTTTCCTAAAGCTCAAGGACTGCTTAATCTCTTCACCGGTACTGTCTTGTCCGGATTACTCTCAACCTTTCCAAGTCCACACAGAGGCCAGTGACTACGGCGTTGGTGCTGTCTTAACTCAAATCATCAACGGTGATGAAAAAGTCATTGCTTATATGAGCAAATCTCTATCAGCACAAGAGCGTCACTACAGCGCCACTGAGCGTGAAACTCTTGCTGTGCTTATAGCTCTTGAACACTGGAGATGTTATCTAGATAACGGTCTCAAATTTCTGGTCTATACCGACCACGCCTCTCTCAAATGGTTCTTAAACCTTAACAACCCTACTGGTCGATTGGCTAGGTGGGGGGTGCGTCTATCCGCATTTAACTTCGACATTAAATATAGGCGTGGCAAGGATAATGATGTTCCAGATGCCCTTTCGAGAGCTGTGCCTGTAGCAGCAATTTCTAGTACCACCCAGACTCCTCTAGTAACATCTGACCCTTGGTACTTAAATATTTTAAATGGTTGTCAGACCTCTCCTATGTCTTATCTAAATTACAGGGTAACTGATAATAAGTTATACCGCTATATGAAAACTCTAAACCCCTTGGCGCGTGAATTTGAGTGGAAAGAGGTCGTTCCTAGCGAATCTAGGAGGGACATCATGCATAAATGCCACTCTGAACCCACAGCAGCACATTTAGGAGCTTTCAAAACTTATAGGCGGATAGCTCTCAGTTATTTCTGGCCAAGTATGATGAAGGATGTAACTAACTTTGTCAGTAACTGTGACACATGCATAGCTCATAAACATGCTAATCATACTACTTTAGGACTGATGGGCCGACCCAAGCAGTGCTCCCGTCCATTTCAAATGATCAGCATGGATCTAGTAGGACCTTTACCTACATCCACTAAACAAAATACTATGCTACTAGTTGTCACCTGTTGTTTCTCTAAATATTGTCTTTTGTTCCCAATACGCCGAGCTACGGCGGACGCCATTACTAAAATCGTTGAAGAACAAGACGTATTTCTTGTACATGGCGTTCCTACCACAATTCTTATGGACAATGGTAAACAGTTTGTTAGCAATAAATTGCAAAACCTATTTTCTCAGTATAAAATACCTAATGTCCGCTACACTCCTAAATATACCCCTCAGGTAAATACTGTGGAACGCTACAACAAAACTATTATGATAGCAGTCTCTACTTTCATAGAAAATGATCATAGATCTTGGGATTTGAACTTGCCAAAGATTCAATTCGCACTTAACACAGCAGTCAGTGAAGTCACAGGTTACACACCGTCATTCTTAGTATACGGTAGGGAATTAGTAACTTGCGGGTCCCACTACGTCGATTCCGACCTGACGGATGACTTAATATTTGCCTCTAGAGACGTATATGCTGAAAACGTCGGAAAATTGAGGAAAATCTTTGACCAAGTCCAATCATCTCTAATTAAATCTCATAACAAAAATTGTGGACCTTATAATCTTCGTCGCAAGAACCACGAATTTAATATTGGCGACATAGTATGGAAAAGGACGTATTATCAAAGTAATAAGGATAATAGGTTTTCTAAAAAACTTGCCCCTAAATACTTAAAATGTCGCATTAAAACTAAAATATCTCCATTAGTATATGAATTAACTGATATGCAAGGAAAAAACCTTGGGTCCTGGCATATCAAGGATTTTAAAATAAGTAAATACATATCCTAGTAATTATTTCACTTTCTTAACAATTGCAAATCTTTGTACTGAATAACTTGTTGTCGACTTAAAATATATAGAAATTCTCAAATAAAACCAAATTCATACTATGAATTAATTTATTAAAGCTTTAAATATACAATCTTACAACTAAAACGCATATTCTATGTATCTTATATAACTAAAATATATTGGTAAATAAAACCAAACTCATAGAGTGCAACTTTTTATAAATCTCTTAAAATATTCTTATCTACATAGGAAAAATAAATCCTTATATACAACTAATCTTATAGGTAACAGTATCTTATATACTTCTTGTATTCTAATAACTTGTGATCCTTGCTTATATTGATCATTATTTATATCTTATATACAATGATGGCATAAGATATATTATAACTTAACTACAATACATACAATGTACTACAAACTATACATCTTAACTTATATACTGAATTAATTTAACTTCCTTAAATACTCTTTGTCACTCTCCACTTTCAAGGGAATAGTGTTATAACATGCTAAAATCATTCTTTTACGTGCCAGATGGTAACTCTTCAAATAGAGTGCGGTTGTACAAACACTTTAAAAACAAGCCTATTGTACTGAGCGGTGGATAACTCACTAAATTAAGCCATTATCTAGAGCGGGTTACAGACTCTCAAAAGAAGCCTAATGTAAAAATTTCCTTTTGTTTAACTTCTCTGTCTTAAAATTTAATTTAACTTAGGCAATTATGGAACTTATATTTAAAAAAATAATCCATGAATGTCTACTATAAGTACTTAACTTGACTATGTTCTAGTGTGTTATTCATACCTATAATGTAGCTAGCTGTTCATAGAAGTTAACTTCTGCAGCCTACAAATTCCATTCCTCTCAATATATTGCTGTCAATTAATCGTTTCTTGGGATATCTAATCCAAACGATGGAGGGGAATTCTAGGAAATACTTAGGTGTGTATCTGCACATAGACACAGTTAATAACTTAAGATCATATACTGGAGTTTCTGTAGCTTATATAAGATACTCAAAGTTAGGTCTTAGGTGAAGTATTTTTATTTTTTTTCTTAGAACTGCTCAAGGCTAGTGAATTTTTTTTTCTAGTAAAAAAATTCTTTCTTGGGTGGGGAGATATGTAACCGATCTAAAAATATCGGTTAACTTAATAATTAAAAATTTCACTAAATACTAATTTAAATCAGCGCGCCATCTGTAGGCAAACGACCAAACGTCTATCTAAATTCCATCTGAATTTAGAAAGCACCTAGGTTAACCTTAACTACCGCGCGCTGAGGTAGTTCAGCGACTCACCAATAGAGGTCGCGCATAACAATCACAATGTTAAGTCTGGTAGCAACACCCGTCTTCTTCTTCCTTTACTCCATTCAATTCGACTATTGACAGTTAAAACAAATGTCAATCCAGTCTGTCAGAAAATACCATGATGGTGGTTGTTAGTTCGAACAGACGGAAGTTTATCAAAATAAAAATTCAAAATCAAGTGCAGTCATTGGCTTTGCGACGCCAACGGTTTTGGAGGCTTTTTTCGTTACCATATATGGTAATGAAATTCGCCCCCGACATCCGCCCAACTTGATGTCTTTCCTCAACGAGGAATCGCGATCACTTTGACCCCAGCCATCCTCTGTGCAACTACTACTAAAGACTCAGTTAACTAAATCTACAAATTCTAAACTACTTACAAGCCCCAAAATCTGGGTAAGTTTGTGTTTTAAAGTGAAAGTGTACTTGACCACCCCATTAAAAACTAACCTAAAAACCTTTGGTATGTACTCTCATCGTAATTGCTGTATTTTATTATGTGTAACTCTCTTGTTGAATTTATGTGTTTTTATGTTGCTTCTCAACATTCAACTGTGCTTTATTTTACGCCCTTCTGGCAAACTTTAAAGGGTGTTGCTGGTAGCTCGCAATTCACGAGGTACCTAGGCTAGTCCCTTTTTTGCTCGGTAGTGAACGGACCTCGTGGATTGTGAGCATCATTACCGGCAACATACCTACTTGCGCTCTTCTGGCATTCTGAGCGGCTGGTGGTTCGCCTTCGCTTAGGGCCTAGCTAGTCCCTTTTGCTCGGTAGCGGAAGCCTTAGCGGAGGCGAATTCTTCACCAGCAGCTCAGAATGCCAGAAGGGCAGTCGGTAGAGCATGAGACTCTTAATCTCAGGGTCGTGGGTTCGGGCCCCACGTTGGGCGCCAATGTCACCTGCCTACCTAAGGTTGGTAGTAGGGAGCATAGAAAAAGAAACAAGAGAGAGATTAGAATATAAGTATAATGAATAGAAAGGGTCGTGGATCTCAGACAGGTATGGCAATTTTTGGCAAGCTTCCTTGTTAAGGACTTATCTCCGGTCCGCTAGTAATTGAGTCGATGCTCAGCAGCAGGTCTGCCGTGCAGGGCTCGGCTCCACACCGCCACGCCGGTAGAATTGTCCCAGCTAGGTGCTGTGACGTTTGGCCGCGGTCGGTGCTGGAGGTCAGAGGACGGCCGGAGTTCGGTAGTAGTGTGCTGCTAGTAGGTCAGCCTCGTACTCGAAGTCGTCCTTGTACTTGAAGTCGTCCTTGTACTTGAAGTTCAGCCTTGTACTTGAACCCTGGAAGGCACATGTGCTCCGGTTATGATGGGTCCTAGTACAGTGTTGAGCTGGTGGGTCCACTGTCCCTCTGCTACTGAGCATATTAGGGACTCGCAGAGGGCCTTTAGGGATGTGGCCCGCCAGCAAACAAGAGGTATGCCATAAGGGCCAAAGAGGTAGATGCTGCTGGTGAAGAATTCGCCTCCGCTAAGGCTTCCGCTACCGAGCAAAAGGGACTAGCTAGGCCCTAAGCGAAGGCGAACCACCAGCCGCTCAGAATGCCAAAAGGGCGCAAGTAGGTATGTTGCCGGTAATGATGCTCACAATCCACGAGGTCCGTTCACTACCGAGCAAAAAAGGGACTAGCCTAGGTACCTCGTGAATTGCGAGCTACCAGCAACACCCTTTAAAGTTTGCCAGAAGGGCGTAAAATAAAGCACAGTTGAATGTTGAGAAGCAACATAAAAACACATAAATTCAACAAGAGAGTTACACATAATAAAATACAGCAATTACGATGAGAGTACATACCAAAGGTTTTTAGGTTAGTTTTTAATGGGGTGGTCAAGTACACTTTCACTTTAAAACACAAACTTACCCAGATTTTGGGGCTTGTAAGTAGTTTAGAATTTGTAGATTTAGTTAACTGAGTCTTTAGTAGTAGTTGCACAGAGGATGGCTGGGGTCAAAGTGATCGCGATTCCTCGTTGAGGAAAGACATCAAGTTGGGCGGATGTCGGGGGCGAATTTCATTACCATATATGGTAACGAAAAAAGCCTCCAAAACCGTTGGCGTCGCAAAGCCAATGACTGCACTTGATTTTGAATTTTTATTTTGATAAACTTCCGTCTGTTCGAACTAACAACCACCATCATGGTATTTTCTGACAGACTGGATTGACATTTGTTTTAACTGTCAATAGTCGAATTGAATGGAGTAAAGGAAGAAGAAGACGGGTGTTGCTACCAGACTTAACATTGTGATTGTTATGCGCGACCTCTATTGGTGAGTCGCTGAACTACCTCAGCGCGCGGTAGTTAAGGTTAACCTAGGTGCTTTCTAAATTCAGATGGAATTTAGATAGACGTTTGGTCGTTTGCCTACAGATGGCGCGCTGATTTAAATTAGTATTTAGTGAAATTTTTAATTATTACGTTAACCGATATTTTTAGATCGGTTACAAAAGGAATAAATAAAAATGTATATGTAACAACAAAACTAGTCTGGTAAATTACAAGGGAAAAATCAAGCTAGAATAAAATTTAAAATTAAAAACCAAAAATTTGCTTACAATCGTTTGACGTTTCACCAGCAATACATGGACGGAATCAGGTCCCCCTTTCCTATTACGATTATAAGAAACAACCGTGAACCACTGGCCGTATTCCACTTGTCGCTACTATCGTTATTTTCGATAATTTTGACCACATTTTATGTCTATGGATAAATTAAATGTTATAACCATAGGCGCAAAATGTGGTAAAAATTATCGAAAATAACGATAGCGGCGTCAAGTGGAATACGGCCACTGAGCAAGTAACATTTTGAAGCATTGATAGCTCAGTGGCATTGGCTATAGACTGCCGTGCCACAGGTTCATGGTTCGAATCCCGCCACGGACTTGAGCATCACTGCATGGTGGAGGGGCATTTTGAGAATGCCATCCTGGCTAGCGACCACCCTCAAGAAAATCTGTCACCAAGCACCTAACGGTGTGTTCCGGAAGCAGTCCTTGAAAGCCAGAGATAATTATAAGCACATGAGACTTAACATATATGTCTCAAGGTGACGGGTGCAGTGCAGTTCGTGACTTGTGAGGAAATGCATTTGTTATAGGCAGAGGTTAGTCCGCTTAACATCAGGTGGGCCTCGTGATTGATCCGTAACAATAACATTTAAAAAAATCTTATGTATAAGACACAGAAAACTTTTGGACATGGATCTTAGTTATTGTCCATGGCATTTCATTAGACCCTATCTTAGAAACTGATGACGCAACTTCAGACTATTCATAAATTATGCAAATTGCTGTGCACATTGTAGCTATACTCAGACCACAGTCATGATCAACAAAACAAAACTTATTTAACTGTCGTAGATACCCACGTCCATTTGAAAGATTGAACTGTTTTTAATAAGGAGGGTAGAGGCATAGAACATAATTATAATAATACTACGTATAGAATGGCCACTCCTCTCCCCCCACCAAAACGAGCCTTCCTCACCCCGCCACAGATTCTGAGCTGTCGCTAAGCTGACTTGAGTACGGGACGCGCAACTCGCGCACGAAGACGTGACGACGAAGCGTGACGATTGTACCAGTATTTTAAAAGTTGCGAATGGAGTCTTGTACTGTTTACGGTTGCTTATAAGCTAAACGAGGAAAGGATAGGAGTTTTTATAGATTTCCTAAGGATAAAACGAGGTAAGTCATTCTTGGTAACCTACACTAAGTACCTACCTATTTGTCGTTCTTCAGTTATACAGTAGGTAACTTATAAAAACCGGTAATTTACCGGTAGGTATTGAAAAAAATACAAACATAATACTTTTTCTTTGTATTTTATTCAAACTGCTATATATATTGCAAATAATGATTATTTTAGAAGATTTTCGTTTGCAAAAAATATCCGTGGATATCGACTTCGTTTGCAGTAATTGGAATGATACTTTTTGTATAGTGTAGGTATAATTGTATAAGTAATGGAGTGAAATGTGAAGTTACATCCTCGGTTGTGTGTTGCATATTCTTACGTCGTACATGGAGTTGGATTGTTGTGCTTATAAATGTTTCTGAAGGTAGGTAAGGCACCGCATAACCTACCCTGCGAAATCTAATAAGTCTATATAACAGCATCAAAAGATTGTTAGGTAGGTAAGTACAATAATTATTCATACGATGACAACCTTAGAGTTCACGCACACATTTACGCGTGTACAAAAACAACATTAGTGTAGTATCTGTGTAATAGGTAGTTAGAACGCGGCTTTTGTATAGAGAATGAGTCGAGTGTCCAGGCTGTGGTAGAGGTAAGGAGATTCATATTATATAATAGGAAACTTAAAAAGTGTCCATCTGTTGTACCTACTTATACTCACCTATATTGACTTACCTGTTCACATCTGCTTGCCAGGTAGCCATGCACAGAAATAAGTAGGCAAGCCTACTAAGGCATATTCTGAGTGTGAGTGTTAAAAACTATCAGTTCAGATGAAATTCATTTGGTTATGAACGTAGGTGATGAAAGAAAATTGATTGAAATTTATTCAATAAAAAATAGCTATGAAAACTTATCTAAGCTTGCCTATCATAATAGGCAAGTTATCATAGGCATGTTTGTTAATGAATAATATTTGATAAAAAAAAATATGTCTCATCAAGTTATCTGATGGGTGAAGATATCCCACGTCTTCTCTACTATCACCATGTTCAACACATCTAAGTCTGGCTTTTTAAATCATAGGATTTACCGTGGACTTTTGTAACATATGGGATCACCGTACAAATCTGAACTACTCCCATATCGAAGCGCTCGTAGTGAAGTTTACTTAGCTGTTCTCAACCGATCAGCAAAGTTAAGCAACGTCGCGAGCGGTCATGCGTTGGATGGGTGACCGCTAGTGACATTACTACAGAGCGTTTCCGAGCTACGGAGGGCACGTTAGCTACATCCCCTCCAGGAATGCGGGTATCACTGGATGGGGTCCTAGTCCCGGTTGGGACCCAGATAAAGTATTTGGGTCTCATCCTGGATGGGAGGTGGGCTTTTGAGGCACACTTTTCCCAATTGGCCCCAAGAGTCGTGGGAGCCGCGGCCGCCTTGGGGTGGCTGCTGCCCAACGTGGGTGGTCCCAATGCCAATTGTCGCCGTCTCTATTCCGGAGTGATCCGGAGTATGGCCCTGTACGGGGCACCTGTCTGGGTGGACGCCCTCAACCGCGACAACAAAACTCTGCTGCGACGTCCACAGCGGGTTGTCGCGTCGAGGGCGATACGTGGATACCGGACGGTGTCCTGGACGGTGGCCTGCGTGTTGGCCGGTGATCCCCCCTGGGGGCTCCAAGCGGAGATCCTCGCCGAAGTTTACCACTTCGTGTCGGCGAGGAGGTCCCGTGGGGAGCCCCCTGCGTGGGAGGAGGTCACACGCATGCGGCGGCAGGCGAAGGCTGCCCTGTTGTGACAGTGGACGGCGGACCTGGCTCCACCGGTCCCTGGGCAGTGGACGGTGGAGGCCATCCGCCCTGTCCTCCATAGGTTGGTGAGGTGGCCGTTCGGGTCGCCGACCTTCCGATTGGTGCAGGTTTTTTTTCGGGAAGTAACTGCACCAAATCGCAAGACGAGAGGCTACTCCAGCCTGCCACGAGTGTGGGGCGCTGGAAGATACGGCGCTCCATACGCTGTGAAGAGTGTGCCGCATGGGGCCCGCAGCGGCACACTCTTTCGGCCCTCATAGGAGGGGATCTCTCTCCACCAAGCGTTGTAAACGCCATGCTCGGAGGAGAGAGATCGTGGCAGGCGGTGGTCTCCTTCTGCGAATCAGTAATGGCGCAGAAAGAGGCCGAGGAGCGGGTCAGGGAGGGCGATATCCATGCTGCCCCGCTCCGGCGCAGACGAACGGGGGCGAGGAGGCGACAGTTTGCCCGCCTCCTCCCTTCTCCTTAGTGGGGTCACTGGTGGAGAGTCGGGGGATTCTCCACCAGCTCGCACGGCCCTACACGTTTGTGGGGTGGCCTTGGTGAGCAAGGTCACCCCTCCACAGGCGCAGAGGCCCGACGGTGTTCGGGCCTACCACCGGGGCAAGATGGTGACTGCTACCCTATCTTGCCCCACCTTGGCGGAGGACTGCTCAGGGGGGGTTTTAGTGGGTTCAAGTCCCACACATCCCCTTCCACCACCCCTGCGGTGGAAGGGCAGTGCGAAGGCATTTCCCCCCCGTCAAAAAAAAAAAATGGTGATAGGGCATTTTGCGAATGCCCGCCTGGCTAGCTACCACAAGTAGAAAATCTGTCGCCAAGTACCTAACGGTGTGTTCCGGCAGCTGTCCTTAAGAGCCAGTACTTCTAGGTTAGTCTGAACAACATCTTCGATCACTAATCCACAACAGATGCAGGTGTTCAATTGATGTCGCATATACTGGAAGCCTGGGAGAGTTCACATGATGCTATTGGCGTATTTTGTGATCTTTCCAAGGCATTCGACTGTGTAGAGCACTGCACTCTGATTCGTAAACTTTACCACTATGGTATACGTGGAAAAGCTCTGAATCTTATAGAGTCATATCTGTCAGACAGGCTACAGAGGGTTGGAATAAGTGGCAATACTTCTTCCGGGTCATTGGTAAAAATGGGAGTACCACAGGGATCAATTTTGGGACCTTTTCTGTTTCTAACATATATTAATGATCTGCCTTGCATGGTCCAAGATTTCTGCGATATTGTTTCTGATACCTCTCTGATTTTTAAAGTAGATATGAAAGACAGTGAACTGACGCATGTAAATAATAATGTAAATAATTATCTAAGTTTTGTAAATGGTTCGCCGCTAATAATCTTCTCCTAAATTCAAAAAAGACGAAATGTTTAAAGTTTCTTTACCAAATGTTCCTTATGTTGAACCAAACATAAAGCTTGGCCCAGATAAACTCCCTATTGACATAGCGACAGTCTTCCTGGGAATCAAAATGGATTCCACTTTACAATGGGATCCACATATACATGATCTCTCCGGAAGACTTAGTTCTGCTGCATATGCAGTTCTTAGGATAAGACAGTTAACAGACGTAGCTACTGCTCGCCTAGTTTATTTCGCGTACTTCCACAGTATTATGTCGTATGGTGTATTGCTGTGGGGAACTGCTGCTGAGATAGAGACAATCTTTATCATACAAAAGCGTGCAATTCGAGCCATATATAAAATGGGTCCTAGGGAATCTGTGAGGGATCTTTTAAAGAAATTGATATTTTAACTTTACCAAGTCTGTATATATATATTTGAAAATATCATGTATGTTCGTAAAAATTTGAGTAAATTTAAATTAAACAGTGACAATCACGATTACAATACTAGGAATAAAGATAAAATAGCGGTGCCAGGTTTTAGATTAGCAAAGACAAATAAAAGGTCCTTCTTAGGTAATTGTGTGCTGTTTTATAATAAAGTTCCTAAACATATTACAACGCTCACAGAAGGGAAATTCAAGTTGCATGTGAAAAACATATTGATTAAAAAATCCTACTACACAGTTTCTGATTACATAAACGACAAAAATACCTGGACAATTCCGCCTCCGCCAAGCTATTGCCTGTCACCTACATAATTTAAACAAATATTGTAATAACTCTATTATATAGTATGTATGTACTTAACACATTGTTAAAAGATGTTTAAAAGAATGGCCCCAAGTTTCTTGCCCGTTCTTCTCGCAGTGGCTTTATACAATTTATTTGCTGAACGTGGCAGTACAATGTAGAATATTTCAATACTAAAATTTGTAATTGACCTTCATCAGAGCGTCGTAGACGCCTAAATTGAATAAATTATTTTGACTTTGACTTTGACTTTTGACATCATCACTTACCATCAGGTGAGATATTGGTCAAAGAATAAAACTATCAGGAAACAAAAAAAAAATTACCACATGTAGATTGCTAAGCAGCCTTGCTCTTTTTGACTGAAACCAGTCACAAAATTTTTAAATACATTTCTCTATGATGATGAGTTTGTATGGTCTGGCAATGGATCTATTATGTCCATGGGTTTGGCCCAGCCACAGACCAAGTAATATTTTAGCCCACGCCACAGCCTGGACACTCGACTCATTCTCTATACAAAAGCCGCGTTCTAACTACCTATTACACAGACACTACATAAATGTTGTTTTTGTACACGCGTAAATGTGTCCGTGAAGTCTAAGGTTGTCACCGTATGAATAATTGTTGTACTTACCTACCTAACAATCTTTTGATGCTGTTAATATGACTTATTAGATTTCGTAGGCTATGCGTACCTTACCTACCTTCAGAAACATTTCGACTCCATGTACGACGTAGGAATATGCAACACACAACACACGAGTAGGTTACATTACTTCACATTTCACTCACATACCTATGTATACAAAAAGCATCATTCCAAGTTCACATTTTATACAAGTTATGGTAATAAATACAATCACAATAATTTATGTTCTTCTTCTTCTCGTATAATAAACAATCATGAAGTGTGCCGCGTGTCAACCGCGGCGAAAGTCGGTATGTGTATTGTTATTCTCTATGGTAGGTATAGGTTACAAAGACACTTGTGTTGCTGCAAACGAAGTCGATATCCACGGATATTTTTTTGCAAACGAAAATCTTCTAAAAATATCATTATCTGAATAGCAGTTTGAATAAAATACAAAGATAAAGTATTATGTTTGTATTTGTTTCAATACCTACTGCAAATTACCGGTTTTTATAAGTTACCTACTGGATAACTGAAGAAAGACCAATAGGTAGGTACTTAGTTTAGTTAGGGAATCTATAAAAACTCCTATCCTTTTCTCGTTTAGTTGATAAGCAACCGTAAACAGCACAAGATTACCCCATTCTCAACTTTTAAAATACTCGTACAATCGTCACGCTTCGTCGTCACGTCATCGTGCGGGAGTTGCGAGTCCCGTACTAAAGTCGGCTCAGCGACAGCTCAGAATCAGTGGCGGCGCGAGGAAGGCTCGTTTTGGTGGGGGGTAAGGAGTGTCCATTCTATACGTAGTATTATTATATGTTCTATGCCCAGGCCATAGAGAACAGTAATCTAACGGAAAGCCCCAGGGGTGCGTTTCTGCAAGCCTTCGGCCAAGGCAAATTTTGGTCTAAGCGCGGATACACGCTGTTTCAGCGCTCTAATCGAGCTTAATTTGATCCTGGCAAGATTTGATCATACCCGTTCCGGGCGACTTGTCAGAGCTAATTTTGCTCTGCCTAGTCAAAGTTTTACTACCTATTTAGGGCGTTCGGATAGCCTATCGGTGCCAAGAATAACACTCACAAACGCTAAAAATGATCACACGGGCCGTTTGTTTTGGGACTTCGTGAGCAAAAATATCGTTTTCACTCACCGTTCGGATAGCTTTGAAAACGCTACAAATGACAGAGAAAAGTGATATTTTTGACCCATGTCTTACCGTGGGATCGTTGTGATCGTTTTTTGACAGTTGTATTTGGCGCGATTGAAGAGTTCCACAAGTTTTTTTATATTGGTAACTAGCAGAAGCCAATAACAAAGAAATAATATTAATATAGGTACCTACTTTTTTGTTAATTTTAAAGATTGATTCCATGTTTCGTACTGTGCAAAATTGTTAAAACATTGTCGGTTGTCAAAGTACGTTTTAAGCCGTTCGGATAGCATGCAGTAATTGGTGGTCAAAATAGCAAAAGCTTCTATCCGAACGCTAATACAAAAATGCCATTGCATTGAAACTGCTACAAACGCAATCGAGCCAAAACGAACGCACCTTTTGTATCGGCTAAATCTTGACTAGCTGTCAAATGTGACATATTCTACAATAAACAACACATTTAGTACAATTTAAGCAAAGGATTAGTGATTACGTAATGAGGCTCATTCCAAAATACAGAAAGTATTTGACCACTTAAAAACATCGTTGTCAATTTCATATTTTGACATTAGCTCTAAAGGTCGTTCCAGGTACCTTGGAGCAAATCGAGATCGACCCATAGGCTTAGGATATACAAGACCAACAGTGACGGATGAATGGTGTAACAAAAAATGAAATGTAAATGTGTGAGTGACATAGTAGTAATAATGACTCGAGCGTAATACTATCGACAGTTTTACTTGTTGACACATTCGTTTAAAATTATGCCCTATATAGTTCATTGAGACTATTGTAATGATCGTAAACAACACTGAAATCACAGAAATGCAATATATGCAATTTCATTAACTTGAACAACTTATTTTTCAAGTTATTATGATTTAAAAACCAAACTACTTAACTGATTATGATGTTATTTCAAAGGGATGAATCTTAAAGTATATCCTTTCAAACAAAATACGATGTTTTCAAATGAAATAATACCAAATATCATATCATGAATACAACCTTATTGAGAACCTGCTCCCTTTTTGATCTGTTAAAAATAAAACTCATTCAAAGTTGAAGTCAAATGCATTTATTGTAGGTCTAAAATGGTACAGCACTTTTAAAAATAAACTACTATAACTTCATCGTAACAAGATGAAATAAAACTTACCATTACTAAGTATTATGATTACCATTAACAAAATCATTAAGCTGCAAATATACAGGTACTGTAAATTATTAAATTACATATATCTGAATACCATTTGCGTAAAGCATTCACATGTGGTAAGCAAAGGTCCAATTTGTCCCTTGTGTAAACATAGCTCATTGGGCTGTAGAAATGACGATGTGCACATAATTTCGATGATCTTTACTAACTGGCCTACAAAACGTATAATTCTTTAAAGTCTGCTTTTAAGTCTAAAAGCCGTTTTATCATTATTTTTGTTTCAGCTTTTAAACTTCTTAAGAGCTAATTTTTTCTGTAATTTTTGTCACAATTTAGAACATTAGTTAATAAGTTTTTTTCCTTGGAGACAGTACTTGATTTGAAGGGCAGGTAATGGCTAACGGTGGTAATATATCTCTATTTAAGTAAGGTCAGGGCCGTCTTATTTTCAATTTGATCTGAAAGGAAAAATAAAAATTATTTTGTGTCAGGATAGCCATAGCTATCCAGCGCTGCAATGAAGCGAATATTGTAGATTTTATTGCACCAGGGACGCTAAGGGAAGGGTTACTAGATTGACTCAACATAGTCTTTACATGAAAAAAAAATATTTGACCATGTATTTTACTACAAATTAAACTTTACGTTACTTCTGTCATCATTTCCTAACGCTATTGACTACCATTTCCACAGCTTTACCATTTCCGCAGCTTTATGCAATCAGGGACATTAAAAGTTGGTATTGAGTATTTCATTAGTATACATCGATGTTTTCTTTGTATGAAACATTTTGATTCAAAGTTTACTACAAACTGTAGAGTTTTTATTTAGATTGCGTCAATAATCCGAACCCTTTTATCACATACTGAAAATTTGTTGGTAATCTGTAAGAACACAAACATTATTATACGCGTGCATATAGTTATTTCAAATTCTGTTAAATAGCCATTTGTATAAAGATACTAATATGATATTTTATGATAGAAGTAAGAGATATTTCCAATTATTTATTGAGAGTTAAGGGAACTATTCACAGAAAACATAATAATAAATTTTGAATAATATATCTTGTGATAATATTTACTCCCTTATTCGTAAATACTCAATAAGCTATAAACTGATCAGTCAACTTGTCACTAATTATTATGTAATTATATTATTTTTAAACAAATTTATGATTAAACTAACTACCGGTTATTTTTGAGGTTCGAATATGTACCCGAGCATTCACGTCGAAGCTACAGGTCAGACATAAACTATCGACTTTATCGATACTTGTGACGTCAGGACTTTATCAAGCCCTATCGTAAACAAATGTTTTTGTATTTTTCGTAAAATACCAACCAATTCTTCATTTAGCAATGTAATTTGATGATAAGTATGAAGAGAAACCTATTATCTAATATTTCCATAGTTCATATAACTAATTTTAAAACAAAATGACAAAATAATTATTATCCAAAAAGCAGTACAAATGAACATAAATTACCTGTGAAACGTGTATATATTCGGGTTACTGTGTCTTGTAACCTCACATTCACTCACTGAACAAGACACCATGCTTGCCGAATACATATTTTATATTATAATCGTAAGATATTTGAGCAAATACACAAAATTCGCGCCGACTTGGAAGAGGCCGGGACGCTATGGCCTCTTACTCGAGTAAAAAATGACATACCGTCTTCTTGTTTCACTATCTCTTTTTTTCTCGCGACGGCTTGTAGCAGCTTAGGACCTTTCACTCACACACTTCGTAGGTCTATTGAGCGTAGCGAAAAAATCCTAGGTCTGTGGATCGACCAATATCTGGCCCAGCTTGCAGGAACGCACCCCAGGCTTTATATTGTTTGATCATTTATCTATGGCCCAGGCGTAAACTTGTAAACAAACCGCAGATTTTATATCAAAAAAATCATATTTTCCTTATATAAATTATCCTTCTGTGGCACGTGACGGTCGAGAATGCTGCGGAGTTTATCCAGAATTTATATGAAAACCTTGGGTATGTAACCAATGTTTGTAAGTACAAGTGTGTGCGTTGATAAAAAAAAATACATGTTTTTGTTGCAGATGTTCCAACAAGTTTGATATATTCATGTAAAATTAAATATTCTCAAGAAATAGATCATGATGTTAACGAAAAAATAAAAGGGCCTAAAAAAGCTGATTCTAAAAGATTAGCTGAATTCCGAAAGAAACTCCGAGAGACAACATCTATTGACGATCTAGGGGATCAGCCTATGGTTCACCCTTCCCAAAAAGATGACCCACTACCCGCGTGGCCTGATAACACAAACCCCAATACTGGTGAGGTGGGAGGACCACGGGGGCCTGAGCCTACTAGATATGGAGACTGGGAAAGAAAGGGAAGAGTGTCAGATTTTTGAAATGCCTACTTATAGATTATTAATATCTGTTATAATAACTTAATAATTATAATAACTGTTAGATCTCTCATTTTATTGTTATGTTTTGTTAGGATACATGATTTATTAAAAGATATTAATGTGAATATTTTCTTTATTGAATGTGTGAAGATTTTCCAACAGTTTTAGGCATCTTCTTATTAGTTGAATCTTCTAGTTCTTTTGACTTATAGTAATGAGGGGCTACTTCCAGAAGCCATTTGCTTTCTATTTCTGTGACTTGTCTCATGAATTCTTTGGATGTGAATACTAGTTCATGGTAGATCACCCACCGTGGCAATTCTTCAAATAATGCACTGTTTGGGTGGATCATGACAGTCTGTAACAAAATGTAAATAATGAAGCTAAGGCAGTAGTATTAATTCAAACTAACAACCAAATCAAGTGAGAATATCATAATTATAGGTGCCCCCTTCCCATACCTGTTACTACTCTCCACATTACATACATAGTAACATTCACTGCATTGTCAGGTTTGAAGAAGTGGAAGCAAGGCAAAGTGTTAAATGCAAATTCAAATGTTGATTGCCACAGAAATCCATAAGTAGTGTTAATACAAAATAAAAACTTACAACTATTGTTACAGACAACTACTAACATATTGTCATATATATATGAGGCATACCATATGGAAACATGGTTGTTCGCAAGAACCTATATTATGTATATTAATACAATTCATCTAAAATTAGTTTATGTTCAGCCAATGAACAAGACCCAGGAAGTGAATGTGTCCTGCAAACCCTTGTTACTTACGTTAATTGTTTCAACTACTATACTTACTGAGATTATGTATTTCCTCATTTTCTGTTAAAATAAGTTTAGCAGCTAGCTGGCCACCTCCATTATGCAACCATTTCAAAAATGTATAATTAAGACAGAGGATGAGGAACTTATTACAGTTTCAAATAAGCAAGCCATTGTTTTTGATGCACTTTCTTGGCAGATGACTTTCATGACACTTGCTTGATCGCTCAAGATTGATGTCAAAAGTGATTTGAAGTTTTACATGGTGGAGGCAAAACGAAAATTAATTAAAAAATAGTATGCAGCTCAACTTTAAAACAACATACCAATAAAAGCTCAAATTTGTTGTGTTAATTGCAGACATAGAAACATCACATAGGACATAATTCCTTTCTTTTTCGGGGATGAAATGCCATGGCACTACCCCTCCACTATGGGGTTGGGCGAAGGGATGTGTGGGGCTTGAACCCACTAAAACCCCCCGTGAGCAGTCCTCCGCCGAGGTGGGACAAGATAGGGTCGCGATAGTATTCACCATCTTGCCCCGTCGGTAGGCCCGAACTTAATCTGGCCTCTGCGCCTGTGGAGGGGCGACCTTGTTCACCAAGGCCGCCCCCATCAAACGTGTAGGGCCGTGCAAGCCGGTGGAGAATCTCCCGTCTCTCTACCAGCGGCGCCTCCTCCTCGCCCCTGTACGTCTGCGCCGGACTTGACAGAATTTCTGCATTAACGCCTGCTAAGCATATTCGCTTACAAAATTACAATAAAAGGTTTTTTAAAATGTTTGAATTATCGAAATGGGCCATAGTAAACAAGTTAAAAGCTCTGCAGTCTGACAAAAGTTTTTTTACTTTACATGCCAAATAAATCTACAAAAAAATACGAGAAAAACTGTTTTTCTATCTTCATATCTTAAAACATGGCTGAGATATTAGCGATCAAAGTGCGTATTTGCGGCCTAAGGTTTTTAAAAACGCGGGCGGGCGCTCTCTAGCCATTGACGTCACACCCCCAGTTATTCAAGTGTGCGTGTGCATTGAGTGAGCACCCTCAGAAAAAAATCAATAAAATAGGATAATTTAGTAAAAGCTCTAAAACAATTGTAAAACCAATATCCCTTTTTGTAAAAAGGTAAAACAGAAGATAAATCGTTTGTAATGTGCTCACAGAAAACTGTCAATATATTCAAATATATTGAGTTAACAAAAATAAATTGTATACTAGGTTTTAGTAAAACTTGTGAAGAATATAAGTATCAATGGACAGATTGCCTAGTGCCGTATTTAAAAATTTACAAATAGATGCTCACTCAATCCTCCATTTTCGCAAAGGCCGATTGCTCTATAATAAACTATATAATTAAACTTCGTTATATTACTCGTGTTTAGTACATGTTCAATAGGATTTCGTAACATACTAAACGAAAGTCTATTGTGATACATATATCAGTAATAAATAATTTTATGTGCTCACTCAATCCACACATTTATGAAAACCAAAAAACATGAATATCTTCAGATTTGTTACCATTACAAAAAGTTCAGATAGCTCATGTTTTAGTAAAAATTTTTACTAAATATCTGCCATTTCACTTCTAATTAAACTTGTTTACTTTATGAGATATACTTATTTTATTGTTTGTATGAAATTTCGTACTATAGGGTAACCATATTTTATGTATAAGTTTGTTCCAATGTTTTTTTTCTTTTATAATGGCTTCACATATCCCCATATCGATTAATATGGTCGAGTTCCTTTGTTCTTAAAGAAGTTCCGATACAAAAAAGATCGTGTTCAATAGTACAAATAAATTATTAATGAACCTTTTGTTTGCTCTTTTCATACAATTTCGCATTTAAATCGATAATTTCAAATTGTACGTGATATATAAATAAAGTTTTTTTTTTTATGCCTGGTAAGTTAGCCTTTGACCACTATCTCACCTTATGGTAAGTGATGATGTGGTCGAAGATGTTGTACAGGCTAACCTAGAAGTACTGGCTCTCAAGGACCGCTGCCGGAACACACCGTTAGGTGCTTGGCGACAGATTTTCTACTTGAGGGTGGTAGCTAGCCAGGCGGGCATTCGCAAAATACCCTACCACCATGCTATAACGACTGCCATCCTAAGACAACAACCGGGACCGACGGCTTAACGTGCCCTCCGAAGCACGGAAGCGCTCAGTAGTAATGTCACTAACGGTCACCCATCCAACTCATGACCGCGGGCGACGTTGCTTAACTTTGCTGATCGGTTAAGAACAGCTAAGTGAACTTCGCTACGTGCGCTTAAAAAAAAACCCAAATATAACTTTTATTTTCTCTGCATTAAAGAAAACTTTGAATTGCCCATTTCGTACGTGGCTAAAACGCTATCCGCGAAAAGCCAAAAAGAAACTTCATTCTTTAGTCTATGGCCAATTGCCATGCGCGCGCATAGGAAAACAGATAAATTAAAATTTTCCCCGCCATTGCAAAAAATTATTCACAACTCTTTTTCACTGTTGAAATAATGGTTATTATTAATTAAGATAAGTACTAGATATAAAGAAAATAATTTTTTAGTACTATTTCCTTCAAGTGTGTTGAAAAACGTTGTATGATACTCGTGTGTGTGTGGCATTGATGATTATCGTCCTCGGCTCTCTGAGGGCTCGGGTCACAATGGCGCCTCAGCAGTAATCATACATTACACACTTGTACCACAATGTAACCCACAACATTGACTTTTCATTTACCCGACTAAACTCGACCTACATATGTATCGTGTTTCTTTGTTTCTGTAAATTACAGAATTATATTGTATTGTCTATATTATACTGAAAATAGATAAGTATAGGCAAAAATGTTTGTAGATACTAACTTAGAAGAAAAACAAAAAAAGCCGTAGGCCAAAAAACCTAAAATTAGCTACATAATGAAAATGAAATAAGATTTTTGAAAAAAAAAACTGTCTTGAACATACTTTCAAGCATATCTTAAAAAGTACTGCACAGATTTCGATGAAATTTGGTTTATGGATAAATATTAGAATGGGTCCCGAAATTTATGAACTTTCTTTTTATTTCGAGACTTAATTAGTTTTTCAATATTATTGCTTTTTATCTATTATTACTTACTAATTAACGGTGGCTGACAATCCATTCCGTAAGTAGCATGGCTCAATGAAATGGGTGAATATGAAAAGAAAATTCCAATAAATGGAACTGACTCCAACATTAAAAATTTGTCAAATAACTGTATGATGCCCTGTCGCAGATCCACTATAGTAAATACCTTTTAATTATATCTTAAAATGATATACTTCGAACGCGTTTTCAAAGTCGGTACCAAGAGCACAAAATTGTTATACTCGTAATAGTTGCCTTTGAATTATCGTGGTATCGACGACGTGGCGAGCGATGTCCATAAGTAATTTCACACATTTAAAAGTTGGTTCGAATTCCTTGTAAAAAAAAATTTCACGAATTATGTTGATTTTAATTTGAGTAGTGTCAATGTTTACAATCGATAGTTATTATCTATTATCAATATCACTTCAGCACTACTTTCGTAGAACTGTCGCAGTAACCAAACTAAATACCTATGTTTTTTTAGGAATTGAGGAGGGAAAGTGTCAACATTGTGAATTTTGTATTATTTTCCGAAAATATTGATTCTGAGATTTGATACGTAATTATGGTGGATAATCAACCATTAAGTGCATTACGAGTGTAAGCATTAGTGTACGAGTGTAGGCAAGTGACACACGGCTTTTCGTGATTCAAATTATTCCAATAATTAGTTACTTGCAACTTTGACATTTGCGCTCGCAGTGAAAATTCTATATCTCAACAACCTCCCAACCAACTTAGCTCATATACGGACTTGCCAATTCTATTAGTATAAGCCAATTTTCTGTCGAAATTCATTTAGTCACATTCTCTCGGTCAAAAAGTAGCCTGTGTGTTCCATGTCCTAATTATGTATCAAATATCATCGCAATCAAATTTTATCAAATTAAAAAGGAAGTTCATAAGCTTCGGGATCTATTCTTATATTTATCCATAAACCAAATTTCATTGAAATCTGTGCAGTACTTTTTAAGATATGCTTGAAAGTATGTTCACGACAGATTTTTTTTTCAAAAAATCTTATTTCATTTTCATTATGTAGCTAATTTTATGTTTTTTGGCCTACGGTTTTTTTTGTTTTTCTTCTAAGTTAGTACCTACAAACATTTTTGCCTATACTTCTCTATTTCAGTATAACATAGACAATACAATATAATTCTGTAATTTACAGAAACAAAGTAACACGAAACATATGTAGGTCGAGTTTAGTCGGGTAAATGAAAAGTCAATGTTGTGGGTTACATTGTGGTTTGTACCACGTGTTTGTAATGTATGATTACTGCTGTGGCGCCATTGTGACCCGAGCCCTCAGAGAGCCGAGGACGGTAATAATCAATGCCACACACACGAGTATCATACAACATTTTTCAACACACTTGTGAAGGAAATAGTACTAAAAAATAGCTTTCTTCATATCTAGTACTTATCATAATTTTTTTTTACCGGCGGTATGCCTTTATTAACAAAATACTACAAACTATATACTACACTACAGCTACTACAATAAAAGCATTTGGACTCATAGGCAGTCCAAATGCTCTAGCCCACTATCAGTTGGCAGCGTGCCCAGCATATATTAATTTACTAATAATTAATATATGCCGATTAATTATTTATAAATAATAATTAATTAATAATAACTATTATTTCAACAGTGAAAACTAGTTGTGAATAATTTTTTGCAATGGCGGGTAAAATTTATCTGTTTTCCTATGCCACCGCATGGCGATTGGCCATGGACTGAAGAATGAAGTTTCTTTTTTTTTTTGGCTTTTCGCGTTCAGCGTTTTAGCCACGTACGAAATGGGAAATTCAAAGTTTTCTTTAATGCAGAGAAAATAAAAGTTATATTTGGGAAAAGCTTTATTTATTTAACACGTACAATTTGAAATTATCGATTTAAATACGAAATTGTATGAAAAGAGCAAACAAAAGGTTCATTAATTTATTTGTACTATTGAACACGATCTTTTTTGTATCGGAACTTCTTTAAGAACAAATGAACTCGACCATATTAATCGATATGGGGATATGTGAAGCCATTATAAAAGAAAAAAAACATTGGAACAAACTTATACATAAAATATGGTTACCCTATAGTACGAAATTTCATACAAACAATAAAATAAGTATATCTCATAAAGTAAACAAGTTTAATTAGAAGTGAAATGGCAGATATTTAGTAAATTTTTTTACTAAAACATGAGCTATCTGGACTTTTTGTAATGGTAACAAATCTGAAGATATTCATGTTTTTTGGTTTTCATAAATGTGTGGATTGAGTGAGCACATAAAATTATTTATTACTTATATATGTATCACAATAGACTTTCGTTTAGTATGTTACGAAATCCTATTGAACATGTACTAAACACGAGTAATATAACGAAGTTTAATTATATAGTTTATTAGAGAGCAATCAGCCCTTGCGAAAATGGAGAATTGAGTGAGCATAATTATCTATTTGTAAATTTTTAAATACGGCACTAGGCAATCTGTCCATTGATACTTATATTCTTCACAAGTTTTACTAAATACTAGTATACAATTTATTTTTGTAAACTCAATAGATTTGAAGATATTGACGATTTTCTGTGAGGACTGAGTGAGCAGATTGTAAACGATTTATCTTCTGTTTTACCTTTTTACAAAAAGGGATATTGGTTTTACAATTGTTTTAGAACTTTTACTAAATTATCCTATTTTATTAATTTTTTTCTGAGGGTGCTCACTCAATGCACACGCACACGTTATTCAAAAGTCGCGCTCTCGTTCGCACGCTGCTTAGTAAAAAATCTAAATTATAAAATACTTTGTGGTAAAAATGGAAAAAAAAAACACTATATTATAGCCTCATTGCTTCAATTCAACAGTTAAAACAGCCGATAAACTGCTTTTTTATGTGCCTGAGCACCTAAAAATGAGGAAATAGTGGATGACAGCGATAAAATAAGTTAATACAATAGGCCCGAAGACTAAAGCGCACTGTTGTTAATAATAAGTTTATCCTTCTTCTTCTCTACTTATTCTTGCCACATTTGACCTACTTAACCTACCTACTTGTCTACTTTTGATTGCCCTGACGAAATGCTAACTTATTAGAAGACTAGCGGCCCGCTCCAGCTTCGCACGGTAATAAAATATATAGGCTGAAGAATAAAATATATGTCATTCACTGAAAAAATGATTAAAATAGATCCAGTAGTTTTGATTTATTCATTACTGCCCGTGACCCGCACGCGTTAAATTTAGAGTAAAACAATTCTTCTTTCCCTAAACCATGAAGAATAAAGATTTTATGCTATCTTTGGAATATTTAGATATTCCAAAGATAGCATAAAATCTTTGGAATATCTTTAGATTCATACACTACATTTTTACTTATTTACTTTTTACATTTTTACACTACTACACGCTCCCGCCGCCAGGGCCGGCCGGAACCGCAGCAAACGCTACGTCCCGCAATTTAAAAATTTCTAATATCTTCTAAAATATTCATTTAAATCATATGCTGCAAAGGGCCATATAGATCTATATTAAATCAATATGCACTGAAACTTTTTGAGGATTATCTCACAAATAGAAAACAAATAGTTAAAATCGGAAACATTCAAAGTGATGAAATTTCTATCAAGTTTGGGGGGTATCTCAAGGAAGCATTTTAGGCCCGATCCTATTTTTGATATATGTCAATGATCTTTGTAACCTTAAGCTTGGTGTTAGTAAGATTGTGGCTTTTGCTGATGACACAGCTTTGCTGTTTGCCGCTCCAACCTGGGAAGAAGTCAAACGCCTTGCAGAAGTTGGTCTGAAGGATGTTCTGTCTTGGTTACGAAATAACTTACTTACATTAAATGTAAATAAGACTAAGTACTTGCTTTTTTCTAAATCTCTCTCTGATCGACCAAACAATGACGTACAAAAAATAAAAGCCCACATTTGCTCTGATTACAATATTCCCTTGTGCCCATGTCCAACATTAGAACAAGTATCACATCTAAAATATCTTGGTGTAATTATAGATCATAGATTGGATTGGTATCAACACATTAAAATACTAACTGGTAGAATAAGGAAATTAATTTTTATTTTTAAACGATTAAGGCACATCGGTGATCTTAACTTACTAAAAACTTTTTATCATGCCCTATGTCATTCACTCATAGCCTATTGTATTGTGGTATGGGGCGGTTCGTTTAAAACTTACCTTCTACGATTGGAAAAATCCCAGCGAGCAATATTAAAAGTAATGTTATCAAAACCGTTTAGATATCCAACAGATGTGCTCTATGAAGAATTAAAATTGCTTACAGTTCGTCAGATTTTTATCTATAAGTCAATAATAATGACACACTCAGGCCTCACGTTCGATCCAGAAAAATTCAAACGGAATCGGAGAAAAGCTATATTTGTTTGTTCATCCAAATTCTCGACAGCGTATGCTCAAAGAAACTATTGTTTTTTGGGACCGTACTTGTACAAAGAAATCTGCCATCATATATATATATTTACCCCCTTACCAAACGTAAGTGTAAAATAACTGTTAAACAGTATTTACTTAATTTAAGCTACAACCAAACGGAATCGTTGATGAAACCTCTTAGTTAAAATTAACTTACCGACTATGTTCCAGTACTTCGAACAGATGATACTTAATCCAGTTATATACTTCAAGTACACTCACTTTTTACACAGCACACACAACCTCACACTCACACACACCCTAGCTTGCACACCGTAGTAACATACCTTCACAGAAGGACAACCCCATATCTCATTTGCACATAGGTACACACACACACACATATCATACAACCAACACATAATTCAATTAACAGTATATAGTTACCAATTTTATTATTTAAGATTATATTGTAATTTTTTGTTTTATTGCGTACACAATCATTTCATCAATAAAATATACGTATTAATTATAAATAACAAAACTTATATGTTCCCAATTTCAATAAAAAAAAAAACTGCTACATTGTCCATATAACTACATTTAGTATTAATAACTATAATTTACGTTTCAGTAATTATTATTGTAACGCTCCTGTAAATGATATTATATAATTCTTGTTATTTTTGTCAAGTTTGTTAGATTTTCTTTTTTCTTAGCAAAACTAATGTCTTAATACTAACTGTTAGTTTTACGTAATTATTGCAGACATTAACTCTTAAACTAATCGTATAAGACTTCCGACAGCACTAAACACGCAGACATATGAATGCTGCTATCTATGACTGCACTTACTCAATTCATGTTTACTATATTGTCTACCCTACAATTTTAATGCAGATCTTTAATTTAGAGTTGAAGGAATGTTATGATGGCGTTTGTAAACAAATTATAAAATATGTTTAATGTTTCAAGTGGTTTAGTAATAATGGTGTGCTGTTTATGTGCTGTAAATTATGGATTCGTCGGAATGTCGCCTTACAGTGGGAAGTTGCTGACAGCTGTAACACAGGTTCGCCTAGCACAGCTGTTATTGTAATCGTAAGTTACTTGTTGTTTTATTTTACTTGAAGCATGTAGGTACTTATACTGTAGTTTTACTGTGTACTATTACTGTAGTTTTTTGGTAATAAATTATTCTTATTCTTAATATTGTAAAACAACATGTATTTAATTAGATAAGGATTAATGCTGTACTGGTTAAAATCGTTTCGAAAATTAGCCATTATTTGTCGTAAAAAGTAAATGACAAAAAACATTTATTGTGGGATATCCATAAGAGATAGACATATACCATAGCGGAGTTTTCTGTAGACCTTTTCAATGTGTACAATACTTAGTACATTATTTTGATAAATCTCTTAGGGTTCAGCCTGGAGGACATCACATTAGAAACCTCAAAAATAACAGTATTTCTCCACTATTTAAGAGGCCTTTTACATTTTGCAGCCCTCTCACTCGCACTTTTAAAGATAATTTCAAATAGCAACAATATGGTTTATATTTTTTAAAATGTGGTCAATCATTATTTCGCTGCATGCAACTATAGATGTTCTCAACATATTATGTTTACTTTGTTACATGTTGAGTCCAATTAGAATTAGAGGCCCAAAATTTGAAATAACTAAACTACGCGTTTTGGATCCCCCATTACAGATATCAAAATGAAAATTAGTAGAGAACATCTATAGTTGCATGCAGCGAAATAATAATTGACCACATTTTAAAAAATATAAACCATATTGTTGCTATTTGAAATTATCTTTAAAAGTGCGAGTGAGAGGGCTGCAAAATGTAAAAGGCCTCTTAATGGATGTTATGATACATATAAACCTTCCTCTTCAATCACTCCATCCAATTAAAAAAACCGCATCGAAATCCGTTGCGTAGTTTCAAAGATTTAAGCATACATAGGGATATAGGGACAGAGAAAGCGACTTTATTTTATACTATGTTGTAGTGATGGTGATGATAGTGATATACAGGGTAATTAGTAAAATGCTAACAACCTCTTACGGTTGACTTCTGCTAGACGTAACAATTTTTTTTTTTTTCTGTTTTTGTTTATGTATATTTGACGGAATATTCAGAGGAGCTCGGTGCTGCCGCGGCGGGCGCTCTTGGCTCGGAGAGACTCAAAACTTAAAACAATAAGTTTTTCTAGTACTGTTTGACCCTTTTAAGTTCTGTGTCTCGTAGTACAAGATAATGCCTATTCCAAATCAAAAAGGCCGCCGCGGCAACACTGTACCCCGACGCGCTTCCTTTGAGTAGAGTTTTGAATATTTACATCGAGCTCGATGTAAGTCATAAAAAAAATGTGAAATATTAAATAAGAGGAACAAGAGACTTTAAACATTAGGTGGTCTTCGTAGGTGGAGGAAAGAATACAGCGTTGAGTTTCGAGTCAGCAAGAGACTGGTCAACAGCCCAATGCTGATTCAGGACAACGCTAGATAACACAGTGCACAACAGACGGTCACTAAATTAGAGGAGCTGCAATTGGAATGTCTCCGACACCCACCGTACTCTCCGGCCCTTGTTGGACAACAGGTTACTGTTGAACTGGACTACTGAATTTGGACAACATCTTGCAAAAAAAAAAACAATTCTGATGAGGCTGTCAAAACCGCCTTCAAAGATTTGATTCTCGCTCCCACAAAATTTCAGCAAATGAACCAACTACCGATAAAATGGCGAAAGTGATTAATTAAAATAATTTAATTTAATAATAAGTAGTACATTGTACACCGAGGGGAGAAAACGAACAGAAATAGAACTTTCTCCCTAGTTATACATAGTGTTTTATAATACACCTACGAGGAAAAGAAAATCATTATAAGTTTTCTCGTATTTGTCTCGAGACTTCTCAGGAAGTATGTTCTTTATGACTTCTAAAGCTGTATTTTTTTATTTCTGGTGGCGTCATCATTATGAAATCGTTACTTTCCCTATCAGATGACATTTTTGGTAAATTTGAATAATTCAAAGATAACCGTTAAATAATAAATTGAGTAAAAAACAAAATTTTACAAAGTTCTACTGCTACTAAAATTCCACGGCCGAGTTAAACTACCGCTTTAGCTATATGTGTACTGTGACCGAACTATTATTTTAGTTCCTATTGTTTTTTTTGCTTTTGCCTTCTTGTGTATTCCCATGCAGAAGAAGGTATATTATATTTAATATTAGGGGTTAAAGTATCAAATTGCCGCTTTGTATTGAAAAATTGTCTTTTATTTTTTTTATTAACTAATTTAATCCAATTAATTACCATTATTATCTACACTGCTGACTGGGAAAGTCATTTATGCCTTTGCGATAAAACTCTGGTGATCTAGATTCAACAAACTGTGAAAGCATTTTGTACTGCCTCCTGGGAAGAAAACTTTTTATCACGTAGCAAGTTGTCCAAAAAAATGGTAGTTCGTTGGAGGAAGGTCCGGCGAATACGGAGGGTGGCGAATGGTTTATAATTGCAGTTCTTGTATATTTAAAACGATTTCTCGTGCTGAATGAGGTCTCGCGTTATCATGGAGCAATAATGGTGAAGATAGATTCATGAGTCGGGGCTGTTTCACTGCTAGTTTTGCTATGATTGATATAGTTCACAATCCGCGCGCTTTGGCACCTTCATACATTTTACTTTTGTAGTTGATTTTAAATATGTCGTTATTTACAACAAAAAAATTATAAACATATTTCAGCGTGACTTATCCAGAAACGGCAGATCGACATAAATCGGAAGTGGCGCCATTTCTCAAAATGACAGGCCTCATCACTAAGTTGGCAATTTTACGATCGAGTACCGATATGAACCATATTAAATTACATGAAATACAATTATATGAACTTATTGAAAAATACATAACACAAAATTTCGCATTTGCAATACATATATGATACAATAACTTACTTGGTTATGTTTCACAGTTTTATAATGTCCACCTTTTGAAAACTTTGCAATATGATAAAAGAATCCAGAAGTGATTGCTTTTCTTATATTTGTGTCATCTGCTAAGCCAGACACTATATCTATTTCAACTCTCTCCATAAGGCCCACAAGTTGCTCTCGCACATCTCTGGACCGTTTCATTGATCTATATTGTACAAAATTTTCATAGCACCATTGGACAGAATAGTCTGAGTCTACCCATTGATTGTATATGTTCATCAAGGTTAAGTGATCACCTTTTGGATGAAAAAAATTCTTTCTGGCAGTGTCTGCATGAATAATCTTATCCTTTGGTCTGTAGAAGATTGAGCTGTTCACTGACAGCATAGCAGCTATTGTTACAATTTCTTCAGAGCATTTGTATCTAGAACAGAATAATATAAATATTAAAACACAAGCCATATAAAAGCCGAGGCTGGAGCGAATCGGGCAATGGAACTTGAAATACATAGGGGCATATTCCGAGATAATATGGTTAACCAACGGAAAAAATAGCAACAGCGCCTATTTACGAACGTTAATAAGTTTAATATTGTCGTTAAAGGTTTAGGCACAGAATGTTTAGGTAAAATTATAGACAAAGAAAGTTTGCTTATCTGTCAGATAACCATTCTGAACATCTTGATTGGGTAAAATAGGTTATGGGAGACCGCTAGCTAGAGGAATTTACTACCAAGCGCTTCCGTGCTTCGGAGGGTATGTTAAGCCGTCGGGTCAGTGCCGGTCGTTGACTTAGGATGGCAGTGATTTTGAAGCGCTCGTAAAGTTTGCTTAGCCGTTCTTAACCGATAACTTAGCTGATAAGTTTAGCAACGTCCGCCGCGGTCATGACTTGGATGGGTGACAGATTGTGACATTACAACTGAGCGCTTCCGTGCTTCGGACGGCACGTTAAGCCGTCGGTCCCGGTTTTTATCTTAGGGTGGCAGTCGTTATGTAGCATGGTGGTAGGGCCTGGCTAGCTACCTTTAAGCAGAAAATCTGTCGCGAAGCACCTAACGGTGTGTTTCGGCAGGTCTCCTTGAGAGCCAGTATTTCTAGGTTAGCGTGAACAACATCTTCGACCACATCATTACTTACCACCAGCTGAGATAGTGGCCAAAGTCTATAAGGTATAAAAAAACAGAAGAAACATTAGGCTATCGGAGGCCTTCGGGCGGCCTAAAAACTCCGACACTGTAATTTTGTAGTTTGTAGACCACCCTCAAGTTAAAAATCTGTCGCCTAAAGCCTAACCGTAAGTTCCGACAGCGGCCTTTGAGAGCCAGTTCCCATGCCTGTTTATCACATTCGAGCACATCATTCGAGATAGTATTGTCTGGAGGTGAAATGTAAGAAGTTCCAGGTAATGCAGCAAATCACTTACTTTTCACTAGCTAGTAACATTTTAGCCAGCATAGGATCCGTGGGGAACTCTGCCATTCTCCTTCCGGCTTTAGTTAATTCTCCATGGTGATTTAAAGCACCCAGAGCATACAGCTGTTCTAATGCTAGCACCAGTGTCTCATGTGGTGGAGGATCCAGAAAATCAAAGTGAATTAGATCATTGATACCTAAAGCTTTTAATGTAAGAACAGCATTGCCTAAGTTTATCCTCTGAATTTCAGGAGTTGTGTTGTCTTCTAGTTCATATTTATAAGCCCAGGCAGTGTAAAGTCTAAAACATTTTCCTGGTGCAACTCTACCGGCCCTCCCGGCTCTTTGATTAGCAGACGCCTTAGAAATGGGCACAACCATTAAACTCTCCATTCCTGTCTTAGAATTGAAATTATTTTGTTTAGCAAAACCTGGATCTATGACATAAATTATATTATCAATTGTCAATGAAGTCTCAGCAATGTTAGTAGCAAGAACCACTTTCCGAGCACCTTCAGGTGTCGGTTCAAATATTTTTGCTTGCATATCACTAGGCAAATTTGCATAAACAGGTAAAATTATGAGTTCTTTTAGTTTTTTGCCAATTTTTTTTGTTCTTTCTTGCAACATTTCTACGCAAGTTTCAATTTCTTCCTGTCCTGTTAGGAAAACTAATATATCACCAAGGGGTTGGGTTGCATGGATTTGTAATACTGATACCACACATGCATCTACATAGTCTGCTTCAGGTGCTTTTGTGTAGTAAATATCAACAGGAAACCGTCTTCCTGGAATTCTAAAAATAGGCGCATCATCAAAAAAACTTGAAAATTTTTCAGCATCCAATGTAGCACTTGATATTAGCAGCTTCAGATCTGGCCTGAATCTGGTGATGTCTTTAACAAGTCCAAAAAGGATATCAGTATGCAATGTGCGCTCATGGGCTTCATCAATTATCATTACGCTATATGATGCTAAATCCGGTTCGGATAAGAATTCCCTGTGTAAAGTACCATCAGTCATGTATTTTATTACAGTTCTGTCTGATGTGCAGTCTTCAAATCTGATGCTGTAGCCAACTTCATTTCCCAGTTTTACATTCATCTCCTGAGCAACTCTAGCCGCTACAGACATAGCTGCAACTCTTCTGGGTTGTGTGCATCCAATTTTCTTATCATTTTCAGTAAATCCAGCCTCATGAAGGTATTGAGGTATTTGTGTGGTTTTCCCTGAACCTGTTTCGCCTTCAACAATCAATATCTGATAATTTCGTATGGCTTCAATCAATGACTCTCTAAATGGGTATACAGGCAAAGATTTTTTGGTCTCCTCAATGGTCATACGCATTTTACGATATTCACTTTTTTCTTCATCTTCTTTTTTCTCCTTGTTGCCATCTAGTTGCAGAGCTTGTATGAAATCAATTTGTTCATCCAATAGAAGCTCATATTCCTCTTCGGCTTTGGAATCTTTGGCACCAAATTTAAAAAAAGCAGATTTGATTTGGTCATGTTCCCATTTCTTCTGTTCTGAATGTGGTAGTTTCTCTAGATCATCAACTTCAACATAATCACCTAAAAAAATAGAATTTTACATAATATGTGAGTCATTAAAATATTTTAACGCTAAAATTTATATTCTTACCTTTTTCTCCTTTTCCCAAATCCTGTGGCATATGGTATCTCTGAACATTCTCAAGTTCTCTGGCTTTTTCATGCTCTTTTGCCAATTTTAAAATTGTTTTTTTATGCTCTCTTTCTTCTTTTTCTCTTTTTGTCAAACTAAAAATAATAAAATTGTTCCAATCAATTGAAAGCTAAGTGTACTTACACATAATCACTTAGCTTATAGTAAAAAAACCATTAATAACGTCAAATTCTGACTTTTCAGGAAATTCCTAACCGAATAAACAATTTTAGTCAGAAAGAACAAACTATGGAATTGGGACAACCAAACATAAATTCTGGACCTGGTGGAGTGTGGGATAATTAATTAAGGCCCTTATATGACCCAATTTGAACCCATTTAAATAGCTCATAGCGAAGTTTACTTAGCAGTTCTTAGCGATCAGCAAAGTGAAGCAACGTCCGCCGCGGTCATGAGTTGGGTGGATGACCGTTAGTGACATTACTCCGTGCTTCGGAGCCATCAGCCGTCAGTCTCGGTTGTCGTCTTAAGATGGCAGTCGTTATAGCGTGGTGGTAGGGCATTTTGCCAATGCCCGCCTAGCTAGCTATAGAAAATCTGTCACCAAGCACCTGACGGTGTGTTCCAGCAGCTGTCCTTGAGAGCCAGTAATTCCAGGTTAGCCTGAATAACACCTTCGACCACATCATCACTAACCATCAGGTGATATTATTAGTTAAAGGCTAACCTGTAAGGCATAAAAAAATACAAGGACCTTTTTGAACGTTAAAATAAGGCTCATATCAGTGTACGCAGCAACGTGAGTTTAGGTGATCGCTCCGTCCAAAATGAAAGAAAATGTGAGAAAATAATACTTTTCACCTGAAAGCCGTTCTTCCATTTTTAAATCATATGTACATCCAAAGTAAAGATATTAAATTTACTTTCAATTGACATTGTTTTGAAGAAATTTGCCAATGTCGTATAGGAGGACACGAATTTTGTTTCCTAACACTAATTCTAACAAAAATAAAACAAATGAACACATTTTAAATTGAGTAGAAACAACGAAAAGACATGATACCTATACTGTATTTAGATAAAGGTGAGTTGCAGAATTGAATGTGGGTAACACAATAAATGCAAAAAAAATACTATTGTATTTTTTGGTGTATTGATTTAAATAGCACCATCCACTGAAAGTCCAAAGAATTACTAGAGAAGATGGATTCTGGAAGACAAAAATGGAGAAAAGACTTGAGAATTTTATGACCACAATTGTCGATCCCGGAAAATCTCGTTCCATGAAAACACTTCATTTTAAAATAATAGGAGTTTTTCCACCAGCAGTGATATCAATTAAATGTGAGACACCAATCAATCGTTTATATATTTCATTTTCATATTTGATAAATACTGTTTACTTTTTCTGCGCGTTTCACTTTATCGTAGAATGTTTTAAGATTATTTCTTTATTAAGTAACCTTTGTATGTATATAAGTACTTTACTAATGTAAAATAAACAAAAACAATATGCATATTACTAAACACCATTACAATATTTAGATTGTCAACTAAAGGATCAAAATTATTTACGTGATCACTAAGCTCTACGTAGCCGTGTGTGTGTGGACGTGCACCCGAACATAACATATGCTGAAAACAAGCGAGTAAGTTTTCTGCACAGACTCTTTAACGAAACTTCATTTCACAATCAAAATTTTTAACTCGACAAGATTTGACGCTATTTACAAAGTATAAATTGGAAATGTAGTCAAGGATGTGATAAATCAAATTATATTTTCTTTTTAATTTTCCTAATACCATTGACGGTGTGTGAGGTTGTAGTTTGAAGAAAATTCAGTCGAAACCTCATAGTAAATGTTCGCATTGCAACGTGTTTTTGTGTGTAAATGATAAGAAAAAATGTTTTGTTGAATACCATGAGGTGAATCTGCAATTAAAAACCTATTAATTTAATTATTACTAAGTCAATATTGGAATCATTACTGTTGTTGTTTCTATCAAAGTTCGTAACATTGTGATAATACGAAGTTCCTGACAGTACTTTAAAGTCTTGGAAATAGTAAAATCTAAAAAAAAAACTGTGCATTTCCTTTTACCTACCTTATTATAATAATAAAGTTCAAAAGCGGAAATTCGTTAAAAATCACTACCACGAGGAAAGGGATAGTCGACCAGTGCAGGTAAGCCGTAGAGATAACACGCGCTTTACGTTCGAAAACTGTGTATTCAAAATGCCATCCTGCGTCCTAAGACACTGCAAAAATCAATCGGGAAAAACAGACAAAATCGATGGAATCACTTTTCACAAGTGAATTCATACTCTGGGATAAAACACGCCTGAATACATTATTATTTTGTCGATTTGTAATTGAACAAGACCATGCTTCACGGCACAGCATAAGCAGTCACGTTCACGGATTGAAATTCATAGATTACGTGGACAGATATGACAAATACCAACATAAGTCAAATACCTATTTTTTACGCTTGACGAAAAAAGTTTGACGTGTCTGTTTATCATCATACCTCCCAAATATATATATATAGAGACTTGATCCAGTGCATTGTTAATTACTATTATAAGCATTGCAATCCAACGGAGCAATGCTGCTAGCATCCTGGGTACACTGCCAACTGATAGTGGGTTGGAACATTCGGATTACCTGTAGGCCTGCAAAGGCCTTTGGGATGCCTAAGTGCTTTCAGTTTAGTAACTGTGCGCGTTGTTACGCCAAATTCTGAATGAATAAAAAATATTAAAAGAACCATAATCTATATCTATACTTATAATAAAACTGTAACAGATTCAATACTATACATGGCAGATATTTTGCAAAAAAAATTTGAGAGCTGTCTGTAGCTGACATTGATGCCAAAACTGTATTTTTTTTCTGTCTGTCTGTCTGTATCCCGGCCGCGCATCACTACTAAATGGAATTCAATGAAACTTAACACGATTTGAGTTCATACTACGAAGAATGTTATTGTATACCTTTTTATCCCGAAATTCAGCACGGTTCCCTCGGGAAATGGGATGAAAGTCAAAATGTACACTTAGTTGTAATTTATTGACGCGTAGTCCACAATCAATTATTATTTTTTTTTATAGAATAGTGAGGAGTGAGCACGGAGCCTTACGGACAGCCCGGCAGCCCAGCACCCCATGGGCTACTGAATGGAACTCAATGAAACTTAACACGATTTGGGTTTATACTACAAAGAATGTTATTGTATACTTTTTATTCCGAAATTCAGCACGGTTCCCTCGGGAAAGGGGATGCAAGTCAAAATGTTACTTAGTTGTACTTTATGAACGCGTAGTCCGATTTAATTAATTCTTTTTTGTTAGAATACTGACGAGTGATCTCGGAACCCCACGGGCAGCCCGGCACCCCACGGGCCACCCGGCACCACACGGGCATTCGGGCACCCCATGGGCATCCCGGCACACCATGGTAAGCCTGGCACCCCACGGGCAGCCCAGCACCTCATGGGCAACTCGGCTCCCCACGGGCCAGTTTGCTAAGATAAAACTCTTAAATCTGGAACATTCGCCACAATAAATTTTTTTGACTATCTATCTTTTGCCGGATACATTTTGGAGACTGCGCAATAGAATTGTACAATCTAATATATTTTCGTTCCACCTCCAAACAAGGAGAACCTCGGCAAATAAATGCCGTTTTATAATGGAAATAAAGTAAGTAAGTTAAGGCTGACAAAGCTGTATCTCATTTGTTACCATGTACTTTTACAATTTTAACTAGGATAGAATGTCAACCCTCCATCTCTCTCTACCCGTGGGTGTATTAAGAGGCGACTAAGAGTAACACACCAGAAGGTGGGCAGCAGCACTTTCTGGGGGACTGCTACCTCATACTGCGATCCCCAAGCCGCCTGCCAAGCGTGGGGATAAAGGCAAACCGGATACGGGGGTATCCGGCTTATCCAGTACAGTATTAAGTAATTACTACTATAAGAGGTGGGAGTTGGCTCCCAGCAGGCCAACTGTCACCTTTCACGAAACCAGCACAAAAAGGAGCGATTTTATAAAAAAAAAAAATAGAATTAAAATCATTGCACGTATTTTACACATTAATTAATCCATTTTTATCGTAAAATACCCAAAATTAAGTTTAAATCCGCTGCTAGAAAGTAACTTTTTTAAGATGGACAAACATGACGGATTTGTCGCTGGAACAGTAATAGTTCGTACGTCAGGGCTCGCGAAAAGAGTGATCAATTTCTTGTGACATCATCAAAACGACGAGCTATTCTATTACTGTTTATAAGATTGCTTAATTGACGTGGAGGTATAAAATTTACCTGTAAGATTAAATTATTATTACTAAAGAGGTGAGAGTTAACCCCCTGTAGCTTTTTATAGTTTCACTCATCAATTAATTTTACTTCATTTATTTTTAAGTATAATAAAAATAAAAACATCGTACGTAATTTACAGATTAATTAAACCAATTCTTATGGTCACTACCTACTACTTACTATTATAGTCAAAATCAAGTTTGAATCCGCTGCTAGAAAGTAACTTTTTTAAGATGGATAAACATGACGGATTTGTCGTTGGAACAGTAATACTTCAAATTAAATGTAACGTCAGAGTTTGCGAATAGAGTGAACAATTTGTTTTGACGTCATCAAAACGCTGAGCGATTCCATTACCGATTGTTAGCTTGCTTAATTGACGTGGAGGCATACAATTTAGCAGTAAGATTAAGTTATTATTACTATATAAGAGGTGAGAGTTGGCCCCCAGATCTGATTCGACTTTGGCTCTTATACATGGTGGGGAACTTCCACCTGTTCATGCATGACTTTGACATAGGTAGTCATAATGTTGATCTTAAACCCGGGCACAGTTGACTTGACCTTGTAGTCACCTGTAGCCACCTAAGCGCAATGGTTTTATTTTTATTACTCTTTAAATTAAATGCAGCAAAATGAAACTAAAAGAAGTGACAGACATATGTTGTGCACCGTAAAATAACATGTCGGAAATCTATGGTAAAACCATTCCATAAATCATTGCAGTTCAGAACAGTGCGACCGGGATAACGCTATATTATAAACATCTTGTATCTTGCTTGCACAGCCGTGATACATATTTCACCCTTTCTGAAAGTAGAATCAAACCAATATTGCTTGACGCGATTGTGGGTCGGAGTTCTTGTCTACGAATAATTATTTTAAGCTTGAAACGAAACATTCCTTTTTTATGATGTTTTGGTAAAAGTTGAGAGTTGGCCCCCTGAACTAAAGTTGCAATCCTTGTTAGTCTCCGACCATATGTAGGTAACAAAAGAGACGTATATTTTATTAAAAACAAGTAAGTACATTGAATATTTAATGTACTTTCCTTAGTGGTCCGTTTCATACAATTCAACATCTACTTCTAAAAAGATGAGCAAATGGGACTATTTACAATTATCAATGTATGTGCGTCTTTGGCACAGCCAAGGCCGTCACAGCCTCAACACAACTCATTGTCAAAACAGTATATGCCAGCCCTTATACGAAAGCCCCTCATGGGACATCAAAGTCAAAGTCAAAATCATTTATTCAATTTAGGCGTCTACGACGCTCTTATGAAGGTCAAATTTTAGTATTGAAATATTCTACATTGTACTGCCACATTCAGCAAATAAATTGTATAGAGCCACTGCAAGAAGAACGTGCAAGAAACTCGGGGCCATTCTTTTAAACATATTTTAACAATGTGTTACATACTTACAATATAATAGAGTTATTACAATATTTGTTTAAATTATGTAGGTGACAGGCAATAGCTTGGCGGAGGCGGAATTGTCCAGGCATTTTTGTCGTTTATGTAATCAGAAACTGTGTAGTAGGATTTTTTTATCAATATTACATCATATGATAAAACCGCCCACAGAAGTATATTTGCCACTCCTGCTTTTGCAATTTTTAACTGTTGTTCTTTGGGCATTAACCAACCAACAGAACCTTCTCCCCAAAATTAGAATATGTTAAAGACATTGTTAAACCTTAACATCATCCCAATGAACCCTCAATCAATACCATCCAACGTTGCCGATACACTTAGACAAATACAGTGTTTCACATGAATGTATGAGACATTTAGTCATTATGGGCAGTGGACCTTTAGGGAGTAGTAATTTTGGGAAGTGGTCAACATGGGAAGGTGACGTTTTGAGAGAAATCATTCTGGGAAATGGTCCATTTGGAAGTAGACATTATGGGATGAAACAGTACGAGAAAAGTCAAAAAGTTTCAAAATGAAAAGGAAGGGAGGTTAGTAAAAACATGACATATACCTTCAAAAAAAAAAAATAAGTCAAGGCCCTCAAAATAGGCAAAATAGCCGTCTTCACTTCTTCGTCATCGGTGAATTTCTTACCTCGAAGCTGTGCATTGGGTGGTTCAGAGTGTCGAAGCCCCACTTGTGTAAGGCAGCCATCGCAACATTTTTAAAGTACTGGAGCAGTACCCCTCCGCAGAGTTAGTGATATTAGGAGACTTCAACGCTCACCATGTTGAGTGGCTTGGTTCTCGGTCCACTGACTTTGCGGGGAGGACTGCTCACGACTTTGCCCTGGCCTATGGCTTCTCGCAACTGGTTGTTTCTCCTACGAGAATCCCAGATATTGAGAGCCATACTAGTTCCTTACTGGACCTTCTGCTCACTACGCGACCGGACAACTATGCAGTGACAGTGGATGCGCCACTTGAGTCATTGCACCACTGTCTCGTCCGGACGCAACTGCCATGCGCCCGACATGATCCATTCCGGCCTCCCGATAGGCGACGCGTATGGCACTACAAGTCAGCAGATTGGGATGGATTGCGAGATTTCTTCGCATCGTACCCATGGAGACAGTTTTGCTTCGCATCAAATGATCCTGATACCTGTGCAGCTGCCGTCGCTGAGGCGATACTGGCGGGATTGGAATGTTATATTCCAAACCCACTAGTGCCAGCAGGGGTGAAGAAGCGACCGTGGTTTAATCGGCCCTGCAATGATGCTAGACAAAATAAGCAAACTTTGTATGAGGCTTGGACCACGGCCCGAACTAATCAGGACCCTAACATCTCTGATGCGAAACGCAAATTTAACCCTGGCTCCAGGTTCAGTAAGCGAATGATTGCCAGGGCTTAGTTTGATTTCGCGGGCAGGTTTGGTGAGAGGCTGACTAGCCTTCCCTCTGGAAGTTGTGCTTTCTAGTCTCTTGCCAAAGCTGCTGAAGGAAACTTTTGCCGGTCGTCTGTGCCACCCATAGACATAGGATTTTTTCGCTACTCTCAAAAGACCAACGAAGTGTGGGAGTGAAAGGTAATAAGCTGCTACAAACCGTCGCGAGAGAAAAAGAGATAGTGAAACAAGAAGACGGTATGTCATGTTTTACGCGAGTAAGAGGCCATAGCGTCCCGGCCGCTTCCAAGTCTGATCGAATTTTATGTATTTACTCAAATATCTTACGATTATAATATAAAATATGTATTCTGCAAGCATGGTGTCATGTTCAGTGAGTGAATGTGAGGTTACAAGACGCAGTAACCCAAATATAATATACACGTTTCACAGGTAATTTATGTTTATTTGTACTGCTTTTTTGATAATCATTATTTCGTCATTTAGTTTTGAAATGAGTTATAAGAACTATGGAAATATTAGATAATAGGTTTCTCTTCATACTTATCATCAAATTACATTGCTAAATGAAGAATTGGTTGGTATTTTACGAAAAACTATAAAACATTTGTTTACAATAGGGCTTGACAAAGTACTGACGTCACAAATATCGACAAAGTCGATAGTTTGTGTCTGACCTGTAGGTTCGACGTGACTGCTCGGGTACATATTTTAACCTCAAAAATTACCGGTAGTTAGTTAAATCATAAATTAGTTTAATAAATAATATAATTACATAATAATTAGCGAGAATTTGACAGATCAGTTTATAGCTTATTGAGTATTTACGAATAAGAGAGTAAATATTATCACAAGATTCACATTCAAAATTTATTATGATGTTTTCTGTGAAAAATTCTCCTAACACTCAATAAATAATTGGAAATATCTCTGACTGTGGAAATGGTACTCACTAGCTTTAGGAAATGACGACACAAGTAACAGTTTAATTTGTAGTAAAATACATGGTCGAATTTTTTTTTTTATGTTAAGACTGTAGGATATTTAGATTCAATTTAACAACCCTTTCCTTAGCGTCTGGCTATCCTGACACAAAATAAATTTATTTTTTATTTCAGATCAAATAGAAAATAAGGCGGCCTTGTCTAGGTTTTGTTCCGAAGTCACTTGGAGGACAAGGTGAAGCTGGCTTCCAAAAACCTTGGAGTGCTCAACAGAGCGAGGATTAAAAAAATATAAACCATATTGTTGCTATTTGAAATTATCTTTAAAAGTGCGAGTGAGAGGGCTGCATAATGTAAAAGGCCTCTTAACCCATTGATATCTGCGATAATGATAACAATAGAACTTCATTCATAAATTGGCCATAGTGGGTCAGCCGATGCCAAAGGATTAATGGATTTGTCAACAAGCAGAATTGCCATTTTTGGAGTGCTGAACAGCCTTCGCGCAAGCATCTAAAGCCACTCCACTGCCAGAAAGTGATGGTATGGCTGCCATTTCAGCCAAAGGGCTCATTAAGCCTTATTTCTTTGAAAATACTTAAGGTCAAGCAGTAACAGACGCATAATATTTTCAAGAAGTAAATTACAATTACATTAATGTTAGATTGTGTTACTTTTTGAAATAACTCTCTAAATATTATCAAGAAGCCACATGCTTTCTACTTAGGTGCGGAAAATAAACCATCTACCAAGTATGTAGCGTCCTAGCACTAGGTTAGTTCAGGTGTTTATTTATTACTGTAGTGTCATTTGATATTATGACAATAAATGCCCTAATTTCGGGAAATGATTATTTGCCACGAATGATACATTTAGTCTTATATGAATACCAGGGGTGGGAGACCTCACTACCTTTCACCCCTCCCCCGCTTCGAGACGATACATAATGTTTATGTAGTTTTTTTAAACTAAACTTACATTCTTTCATCAAAAAGGTACTCATCGTCAGCTATGTCAGCTTCCAACTCAACGACTTTGTCGTCTTTTCTTTTCTCCAAGTATTTTCGCCGCGACTGTACCCGGAGCTTGGGTAGTATTTTGTCTCTATCCTCTGCTTCCATTTTAAGCCGCTTGGCTGCTTCTTCGTAGGATTTTTTACTGGAAGCTTCAGCCACTTTTTTAACTCGGTGTTCATCACGTTTTTTCAATCTTGTAGCAAACTCATCTCGCTCTTTTAAATCTTTTTTACGACTTTCTTCAGCACTGTCTGAACCAGAAGAATAACGCCGCTTGCTTGATTTTTCCATGACAACACTTTGAGAAGTTTGAGAGAAAATACAATCACAAAGTTACTATATGAATACAATGCCTAGTAAAAATAGCTACTATAATGCATATGCGTATTTCACGTATAATCTAGTACATTTTAAAATTTTCATTTATTATATTAATTAATAAACATATTTCTGCATAACATGAGAACAACTAAATTCCGAGAGAATCAACAAGATTCTGATATAAATAAACAGTAAACCACAGACTCACAGAGCACTCACAGAGTATTTCGGTTTAGACGGCGATTCTCACGCAGTGATAAAATTATAACAATAGACAAATTTTTAGAAGAGAAGCGACATTAGTATCACAATTCAGTATCGAGTTGGTGTGAGGTCTCTTACTTATTAGGTTTTCGCGATGTCTGCGCCGGAGTGCGTCAGCTCAGAGACTCAGACTCAGAGACTCAGACTCAGAGACTCAGGCTCAGAGACTCATACTCAGAGACTCACACTCAGAAACTCACACTCAGAGACTCACACTCAGAGACTCAGACTCTGAGACTCTTACGGCGTCGGCGTCGGAGTCGGCTTCAGCGTCGGCGTCGGCATTAGCGTCGGCGTCAGCGTCATATGTCATGTCATAAGTCATATGTCATATGTCAGACTCAAAGACTCAGACTCAGGCATCGGCGTTAGCAACGGCGTCGTATGTCATGTCATAAGTCATATGTCAGACTCAGACTCAGAGACTTAGAGACTCAGACTCAGACACTCAGACTCAGACACTTAGACTCAGAGACTCAGACGGCATCGGCGTCCGCGTCGGCGTCGGCGTCAGCGTCGGCGTCGGCTTCGACGTAGGTGTCCGCATCGGCGTCGGCGTCAGCGTCATATGTCATGTCATAAGTCATATGTCAGACTCAGAGACTTAGACTTAGAGACTAAGACTCAGAGACTCAGACTCAGAGACTCACACTCAGAGACTCAGACGGCTTCGACGTCGGAGTCGGCGTCAGCATCGGCGTCGGCATCGGCGTCGGCGTCAGTGTCATATGTCATGTCATAAGTCATATGTCAGACTCAGAGACTCAGACTAAGGTATCGGCGTCGGCGACGGCGTTGGCGTCAGCGTCGGCGTTGGCGTCAGCATCGGCGTCGGCGTCGGCGTCATAAGTCATATGTCAGACTCAGAGACTCAGACTCAGAGACTTAGACTCAGAGACTAAGACGGCATCGGCGTCCGCGTCGGCGTCGGCGTCAGCGTCGGCGTCGGCTTCGACGTAGGTGTCCGCATCGGCGTCGGCGTCAGCGTCATATGTCATGTCATAAGTCATATGTCAGACTCAGAGACTTAGACTTAGAGACTAAGACTCAGAGACTCACACTCAGAGACGCACACTCAGAGACTCAGACTCAGAGACTCAGACGGCTTCAACGTCGGAGTTGGCGTCGGCGTCGGCGTCGGCATTGGCATCGACATCGGCATCGGCGTCGGCGTCAGCGTCATATGTCATGTCATAAGTCATATGTCAGACTCAGAGACTCAGACTCAGGCATCGGCGTCGGCAACGGCGTTGGCGTCAGCGTCGGCGTCGGCGTTGGCGTCGGCATCGGCGTCGGCGTCGGCATCAGCGTTCTATGTCATGTCATAAGTCATATGTCAGACTCAAAGACTCAGACTCAGAGACTCACACTCAGAGACTCAGACTCAGAGACTCAGACTCAGAGACTCAGACTCAGAGACTCAGACTCAGAGACTCAGACTCAGAGACTCAGACTCAGAGACTCAGACTCAGAGACTCAGACTCAGAGACTCAGACTCAGAGACTCAGACTCAGAGACTCAGGCTCAGAGACTCAGACTCAGAGACTCACACTCAGAGACTCAGACTCTGAGACTCTTAAGGCGTCGGCGTCGGAGTCGGCTTCAGCGTCGGCGTCGGCATTAGCGTCGGCGTCAGCGTCATATGTCATGTCATAAGTCATATGTCATATGTCAGACTCAAAGACTCAGACTCAGGCATCGGCGTCAGCAACGGCGTCGTATGTCATGTCATAAGTCATATGTCAGACTCAGAGACTCAGACTCAGACTCAGACACTCAGACTCAGACACTTAGACTCAGAGACTCAGACGGCATCGGCGTCCGCGTCGGCGTCGGCTTCGACGTAGGTGTCCGCATCGGCGTCGGCGTCAGCGTCATATGTCATGTCATAAGTCATATGTCAGACTCAGAGACTTAGACTTAGAGGCTAAGACTCAGAGACTCAGACTCAGAGACTCAGACGGCTTCGACGTCGGAGTCGGCGTCAGCGTCGGCGTCGGCATCGGCGTCGGCGTCAGTGTCATATGTCATGTCATAAGTCATATATCAGACTCAGAGACTCAGACTCAGGTATCGGCGTCGGCAACGGCGTTGGCGTCAGCGTCGACGTCGGCGTGCTGACGCCTACGCCAACGCCAAAGCCGACACTGACACCAACGCCGACGCGGACGCCGATGCCGTCTGAGTCTCTTATTTTGAGTCTGAGTCTCTGAGTGTGAGTCTCCGAGTCTGAGTCTCTGAGTCTGAGTCTCTGAGTCTGAGTCTCTGAGTCTGAGTCTCTGAGTCTGAGTCTCTGAGTCTTAGTCTCTTAGTCTAAGTCTCTGAGTCTGACATATGACTTATGACATGACATACGACGCCGTTGCTGACGCCGATGCCTGAGTCTGAATCTTTGAGTCTGACATATGACATATGACTTATGACATGACATACGACGCCGTTGCTGACGCCGATGCCTGAGTCTGAATCTTTGAGTCTGACATATGACATATGACTTATGACATGACATATGACGCTGACGCCGACGCTAATGCCGACGCCGACGCCGACGCTGAAGCTGACTCCGACGCCGACGCCGTAAGAGTCTCAGAGTCTGAGTCTCTGAGTGTGAGTCTCTGAGTGTGAGTCTCTGAGTCTGAGTCTCTGAGTGTGAGTCTCTGAGTGTGAGTCTCTGAGTGTGAGTCTCTGAGTCTGAGTCTCTGAGAGTGAGTCTCTGAGTCTGGCTCTCATTTTGTATCCTACCTATATGAATGGATTTTATTTAGTTGTTGGCAGTCAGTTACTAAAGTGTATTCGTTGGCTAAACACATACGTTACATCAAGTTATAAGTGAATTAATGCTATTTTTTTCGTCAATGGGAGATGACAATGAATGCCCTTCACTAATTTTCCATAACTGTAGTATTGATGTCTCCCCCAGGAACTTACGAGGTAATGTTTCTGTAATGAATGGCTGAATTTACTTCCGAAAGTGCGTAGCCACTATTTATTATCGGGCATCATCGAAGCGCATTTACGTCGAGTCAACTTCTGCACATTCTGACATCTGCACATGCATGCAGTTTACAAAACATGGTGCAATGAAGTAAATAAAAAACCAACTTCAAGGAATACCTTCTTAAGCATACTCAAAAAAGAGAACATTTCAATTCACAAACCCATGGTTGAATGATCAATGCGATGTATGTTCTAGTTTTCAGATAAAAAATGTTTCACAAGAAGACTACAAGACTCATGTCCAGAAAAAAGAAGAAGCACGAAGCGCTTAAAATAAAGCGATCGAAAACTTGAAGGATAACCCGGATAGCATAGTGATAGGTATCTGTTGACGTGCAAGTTGTCCTTTTAGCACCAAAACTACTTACTAGTGCAGGGTATTATAAGCAAAAACTACAGTATCATAATTTTACAATTTTTAGTTCTCATACTGGAGATGTGACTATTTATTTTTGGCATGAAGCAGATGGAGATGTTACATCCGACGAGTTCACAAGCTGCGCAATTGATTACCTAAAAACTACATGCAAAGCTTATAAACACATCACCATAATTAGTGATGGATGTAACCACCAAAATATAAGTAAAGTTTTGGCGAGTGCATTATGTAACTATGCTTATTTTTTTAGAGTAGAAGTGGAACAAATAATACTTGGAAAGGGTCATACTATGATTGAGGTTGATAGTGTCCACTATACTATCGAAAATTATATAAAGCCCCCGATTAATGCACCTCAAGATTACTAAGAGTAATTTATTTTGATCTTCTTAAATATTATGTAAATTAATTATCTAATTATCAGTTTATCAGACCTGGTAAAAGGAAGTATGATCCCACAGCAAATAATACTAGAGCATTTTTGTACATGTCTACTGGTGAAGTATGCTTCAAAGTTCGCCATCCACGTGAATATAAAGTTCTTCCACAATCAAGGCATGTCCCTGAAGAGCTAAAACCTTTTATAGACCGTGACTACCATCCATTTTACAATTGTCTTAAATATATATCTGATTAAAACTTGTTTTATGTATAATTATCAATAATAAATCACTAACATATATGACAAATATTTTTTATTAATACCTGTTATGTGACACATAATTGACATTTTAAAGTCTGTTATGTGCTTCAATTACTCATATTTCAAAATATTACGAAAAAAATATATGTTTTTATAAACAAAAACCTAATAAGAACATGTATATGATCTAAGACTTTCATTTTAAATTACTTGTCAAATAACACTTCATATAAATTTTTTCAGGATATATTATTTGTTCAATATCTCTAAAGTATTATTTGTGCACATAGCAGATTTTGGTTTGACAACGACGATATGTCAATGTTTTCTAAATGCAATACAGCCTCTAGTTTTATTCGATGTTGCAGGAGGCCATTTGCATTCCAAGTCATAATTTTTAGTTCATTAGTCATTTCTGTTCTATTGCCATAGCTTTTTTGGTGCTAATTTCTAGTTTTTTTAGTCTTTCGTCAAATGAAGTAAGTAATTGCAAAACCGCATTAATTTTTTCATCAATATTAGATATTTATTTATCTTTGGTGGAGCTAGTGGACATGAGTTTGCTTCTGTTCCTTTTGTTATCTGCGCATATGAGATGTTCTTTGACACATTTTGAGCGCTACTGATTTTTTCATGCTGAAAACCTGGTTGTTAATCGGAGTATTCATTTTGCTTCTTTTATTTCTTATGTTTTGCAGTTCTTTGGCTACTGTACACCCCCTATAGTTAGCAGGGTGCGGTTCTCGCAGTGTACGCATTTTGGTTTCTCTTTGTCCGTTTTTTTACAGTCTTTAGTTAAGTGCTTGCCTATACACTTCACGCACCTAGGATCTTTGGAACAGTATTTCTGTGTGTGTCCGTAAGCTTGGCATCGCTTACATTGTGGCTTATTAATTTGGATGATTTAATAGGTTCAATATCCACTTTGCAACCTAATATTGATGTTATGTTATATATCTTTTTAATTTCTTCATCTTTTTGGAAAGATAGCATAAACATGTTTAAAGGCTATTTTTTCTTCCAATTCAGTTTATTGACTGCATCCTCTATCTTATAGCCTTTAGACTTAAGGTCTTCAACTATTATGTTGGGCAAACACGACGAGTGTAGGTTTTTTGCCATCACCCTAATCGGCCTGTCTTGCTTATTTTCATATGAGTGCCAAAGAAAATAATTTTGCAAAAGTAGCTTACTTATGGATCTATAAGAGTCATCATTCTTGGCATTTATCTTGACACACTCTCCGTTCATCATTTTCACGATGAATGAGTCTTTTTCTACAGTTGTCTCGAGAAAATCGTAGAACTCCTGGTAATTTTTTATATTCTCAACTACTATAGGTTGAGGTGTTTTTTTGGGCATCGGATTCTTTTGTGGTTTTTCGTCGGAGGCAGCAGCTTGTCCTTGTTGAGATTGTGGGGAGAGTGTCGAATTCAATTTCCTTTTCTTTCTGCTTTTTTGTCGAATCAATTCTGTTTCCCTCGCGAGGTCCTCTTCGCCTCTCTCGTAATGGGCTGATTCAGAGGGTCTCAAATCTTTTGGTTGAGATTGAATCGGTAATGCATTTTTTCGATCTTGCTCGAGTTGGCGCTGGAGTTCATTAATTTGTGATTTTAGGAAAAAAATAATTAAAAAGTGCGTTGGATTTATCTATTGATTATAAGTAATTGTTCATATGCGGGTCGTTTAGGTAACTTGAGAATTTTCGGAGTTATTAATAACCAAAGTAATTTTTGTATGAAGCAAAACAAAAAACTTGAAAAATCTAAAAATTCTCAAATTTTCTCAAAGAATTGACTTTACGTATATATAGTACGTATTTTTGTCCTATTTTGACACCTATTCTCGGGTTGCGATTTTCTGCGATTTAGTCGCAATTTCCCCGCCTGGCTAGCGACCACCCACAAGTAGAAAACCTGTCGCCAAGCACCCAATGGTGTGTTCCGGCAACAGTCCTTGAGAGCCAGTGAAATTACAGGCACATGAGACTTAACAACTATGTCTCAAGTTGACGGGTGCAGTGCAATTCATGACCTGTGACGAAATGCAATGCATAGGCAGAGGTTAGTTCACTTAACATCAGGTGAACCATGAGCTTGTAGTTCTGTCACAATAATATTAAGAAAATAAAACAAGAACAATCAAAATGAACCCTCATTCTACAGGCGAAATATGTCAGTGAATAACAATACTATTTTAATTACCTTTGCGACAAAGATTTTATAAATTAAGACGCAAATGAGAAATTGAATATTGTACATGATGCAATCAAATTTCATTATAACATAGCGTTTCCTAGGAAAAAATATCATAAACATAATGTTTCTAAAAAGTGGACAACAGAAGATATAGCAATTTCTAAAATTATTTAGCAAAAAGGAGATGTTGCAAGAGATCAATCCTAACGAATAAAGAGTGGCACATATAAGGAAGTATAAAAAAAAAATAGGAAATGTTTTCATGGCAGCTAAAAAGTTACAATATTTACCAATAGTACGTGTTTAAAAAAATAGAATAAAAGAAACTTGGAAAAACATTAATGAACAAGCAAATTACAATAAAAAATCGAATAATAATCAAAACATTCGTAAATTTAAATCAGAAGGTAAGAAGAAACATAATATTATGATTATATAAAATTATAGCTGACACCTTTATTATTTTTTTAGAAACATGACGCATAATTTAATTTATGACAACAACAAGGTTGATACCTTAAAATGTTTGCAATATTTAAATGTAGGAATTAGGTATAAAAATTAAATTAAATTTGACCAAATAAATATGTAGGAGTTACTGACGATTATTCGAAACATTAAACAAACTACTACACCTGAAATTTACGATATAAACTCCATTACATTGAAAGAATTAATTTTATCAAACAAACAGACTATTGAACTGCTTTACGAAGTTATCAATTACTGTATTGAAAAAGTAATATTTCCTAATTGCCTTAAACCAGGCTATCCTTCTTGTATATTATTCCGATATACAAGATGGATAGAGTCTGGCCAACGAAAGCTGTCCACGTATTATTTTCAGAAGTTTTGATATGGCAATAATTTAAGACTGTCAAAATTTACACTTTGACGTTTCGTACTTGAGTCATCTTCTGTTTACGTTGGCTTATGTGCATCATAATTTTTCATTGATTTTGTTTAAAATAATGCCGAGAACAATTAAAAGTTCGACGAGGAAGCTTCTATTTACTATGATTGACAAATATAAAGACATAAAAAGTGATTTAAATCAGAAATCTGCAGAGAAAATACTACGACTGGATTCAATCCTTTCACTTTCAGGTTAGTTTATTGAATTTCTAATGAAACATTTTGATACTTATAGACTATTTAAGACAAATCGCAATATTTTTTATGGTGTATCTACTTTTTAGGAAGAATTAACAACGAGGAGACAAAACTTAAAATTGTGGAAGCAGTAAAGAAATTGAAAACTCACGAAAAAAATGAAATGGCGACTTCTGAAACACATTATTTAGAAAAGATATCTTCAATGACAGGTATTACTTTAGAAATTATAGATTTTAACCGTTCCTTCGAAGAGTTATATAAATTTATGACAATGTATGGATAGCTAAATTAAATAATATAATATTATGGTTTTGTTATAATGTCTTTGTATATTATTATGGTTTTTGACTTTAATTACTGATAATTAATAATGTACTGTTACATACATAATTTATTGTATTTGTTATCTTCAGATGTCAGTGTGAAGACTCTAAGAAGAATTAAAATCGAAGTGTCAAAAAAATCAAGGACAGTGGAATACTCCGGGGAAAAATCGTCCACATTCAGCAACAGTTTCCAATTTGGATAATTTTGATATTTCAGCTAAAAGAAACAAAATAAACGAATTTTATGGAGTTAGAAAACAAGTCCCAACACTGAGAAGCCTGCACAATGAGCTGAGGGAAGCAATTGAATTTAAGGGATGCCGTGAAACCCTTAGAAAATTTTTACACAAGAACGGGTTTGAGTTTCAAAACAATAAAAATGAAACGGGCTTTACTTACGGAAAAATATGAAATTGCAGCATGGAGACATAGATTCTTGAGGACAATACATAAAAAGAGGCTAGAAGGTAAACAGATTATTTACCTTGATGGGACATATGTACATCAGAACTATAAAGTTAAAAAATCATGGCAAGGACCTTCAACAAGCGGTGTCACTACTAATATATCATCAGGAAAAAGACATTATTGTGCCTGCCGGATCGGAGGAAGGGTTTGTGCCAGGTGCATTATTGGTATTCAGCACAAAATCCAAATCAGCTGACTACCATGATGATATGCATGCTACCAACTTTATGAAATGGTTTGAGGAAATGTTGATACCTAATCTCACTAAACCTAGTGTAATCGTGATGGACAATGCAATTTACCAGGTGAAACAAGTAAACAAATCCCCTACTATGTCTGATTCTAAAGCTAATCTCCGAATATGGCTTCAAGAAAATAATATTCATTTTGAAGAATATCACACCAAAGCTGAATTAATGTGTTTGGTGAAAGATAATAAACCTGCCGTTGTTTACGAAGCAGAAGTGCTTCTAAAAAAACACAGTCATATCCACAATCACGAAATTTTGTTGCTGCCACCGTATCATTGCGACCTCAATGCTATTGAGCTTGTATGGAGTCAAGCGAAGAGAAAAGTAGCAAGCAAAAATATAGGAATACCAGGGTCTGAAATGCAAAATTTAATAAAAGAATGTTTTCTATCCATAACTGCTGATGACTGGAAGAAGTACACTGATCATGTACTAAATGTGGAAAATCAGTACAAATTAAGGGACCGTATTACTGAAAACGAACTTGAACCATTCATAATACATGTTGGGGACAGTAGCAGTAGCAGCGAAGAAAGCAATGAAGCTGTTTCAATATCAGGTGTAGAGTTTTTGGAATCCGATTTTAACTATGACTCATAGCTCCTATATTTGTACGGCTCCTCGGGGTCCTCGACTGTACATATATAATGGATTATTTGAAAATAATTAAAAGACAGAATTAAATGTAATCTTTTATTTGATATTCTTCATAATACATTCGAAAATTTCAACAACAGTTGCTAACAATAAAAAATTTTACAACTCGAAAAAAATGTACTTGCTGTAAAATAAATAGTATCAACTCCGTTTATGCAGTGGTGCCAGGGTTAACAGCTCTTGATTTTTTAAAATTCCCGCCTTTTTTCTTGGACAGCTTTCGTTGGCCAGACTAGTAATGAACTCAACAACTGTAGACCCATCTGCATATTACCGACTATGTCAAAAATATTCGAGTCTGTTATTAAAAAGAGGATTCTAGACTCTGACAAAATAGAAGAAATGACGGAGGCTCGTAAAACATCAAACTGAAGCCACACTGTTATACATGTGTGCGATAGAAGTGTTGCCATATGAAAGCAAAAATAACTAAATTGTAGGATTTATGGAAGAAAAATTTTTGAAGATATAAATATAAGTACAGCAAACTATGTTCGTAAGAATACTTCGCAATAACATAATATTATTTATATTGCGCAATATTGTTATAATATTGCACAATCTTCACGTTTATTGTTTAATATGTTTCGCAATTATTTTTTTAAGATATTCTAGACTTTACGTTCTCTAGGACAATAAATTATTGACCAAAGGCCACACATGGGTCTTCTTCTCAAACACTGGTGTGTTTGGGGAAATAGCTTCAGGGCGGTTTGCCCTCTTGCTATCTTCTTGCCTCATTACGATGAGGCAGTCAATAGGGGTTGGTGTTATACCATCAGGTGTCTGCAGTCCTACCGCCCAGTGAGCAGTAGGAGCCTGGGCGATCAGGCCGCGCCAGGTTGATTCCGCTGGTGGAAAGCCCAGCGGACCGATCGGCGACCACGGCGTTGCCCACTGGGGGTATCGCCGCATTCACCGTGGCATCTTTATTTTCATGGTCTTCTGTAGGCAGGATGAGCTCTCTCGGATATGGCTTTGAGTGCTTTTTGCTACTGATTTCAGGCGGTCTTGCGTGCAAAGGTGCAATGCCTTTTATGTGAGGCAGGCAGGATTTGTCCGCTTTGGCGAACATGGATGTGGCTAGTCTTCGAATAAACTGCTCTACGTTTTCATGTTTGAGATCTTTGGCAATTGTGGCGTTCCGCACATATCTTGGTGCGCTCACAATTGTCCTCAGGCATCTGTTTTCAATAACTTGGAGTCTGTTCTTGTTACTAGTGGCTATGAATGCGTACCAAGCCGGTCCCGCGTACGTTATCCGAGATCTGATGTAGGCATTGTATATCATCAGCTTCGTGTTTATCTTCAGTTTTGACTGAAGCACCGGGCGTAGTCTGGCACTGGCTGCTTTTGCTTTGCTGATGGTCTCATCGACGTGGTGGTGGAAGTTGAGGCGTCTGTCAATAGTGACGCCAAGGTATTTGACTCTGTCTTGCCATTCTATTTGTTCGCCTTGAAGGGTAAGGCGAGGCGGCGGGTTCTTGCATCCAATGGCTATTGCTTGCGTTTTCTTCACGTTGACAGACAACCTCCACTTCCCCAACCAGTCCGGCAGGGCGTCGAGAGTAGGTTGTAGCCTCTTTGCTGCATTGTTGCGCTTTATTGACGTGGCGAAGTAAGCTGCATCGTCCGCATACAAGGCCAGCTGCGCGTGCCCAACGACAGGGATGTCGTCGGTGTACCACGCGTAGCAAAACGGTGCGATGCAGCTTCCCTGTGGCACGCCGGCTTCAATCTTCTTTTCTGAGGATACGACGTCTTCTATAGCGACTTGAAACCGCCTATCTTTCAAGTATGAGGCTATCACTTGCACTATTTTCCTGGGAGCGGAAGACTTCGACAGTTTGTGCACTAGCCCCTCGTGCCACACCCTGTCGAAAGCCTTCTCCATGTCCAATAGAACCGCGACTGTATATTCCTTCTTATTCATGGCTGTGGCCATTTCATTCACCAATCTAGTGATTTGGAGCGTCGTGGAATGTTCCGCCCTAAACCCGAATTGTTCCATTCTGGGCTGTATGTGCGGAACCAAATTCTGAAGTAATAACTTCTCGAACACTTTCGAGAGGGTACTGAGGAGAGTTATTGGCCGGTAATTTGCAGGTTGCTTTGGGTCTTTTCCGGGTTTAGGGAGGACTATCACTTTCCCTGCCTTCCATGGCGTTGGGAAATGGCCACAGCGCATGATACCATTGTATATGCGTGTGAGTGCAGCGATCCCTCTTGCTGGGAGTCTTTTCAGGGCTTCATTGGTGATCCCATCCGTGCCAGGGACCTTCTTGTTTGGCAGGCGTCTTATGCATCTTACTACTCTACCAGGTGAGTAGAAGATCTTCTCTTTTTCTTCTTCTTCAGGTGTCAGGTTCTGTGACCAGTAGGTAGCAAGCTGATTAAGCACCGCTTCTTGGTGCTGTTGGTCACTGACGGGGTTTGGCTTGAATTGAGTCTCAAGATGAGCGGCGAAAATCTCCGCTCGATCTGTGGCAGCGAATTTGAGTAACCCATCAGGACCAATCAGTGGTCTCGCGGGTGTGTCCTCCCGTGCCAGTTGTTTGCACAGTTTGTGCACGGATGGGATCTCTTCTGACCAAAGGCGTGTTAGGTTACGTATATGGTATGGTTTTGTCGCAGGTGCCGTAGTTGAAAAGAAAACTGCTCGCCACGTGGTTGGATGTATGTTACTATATATGTATGTTTGTCCACGTATCTCGCAGAACCTAGAAATTGTATTGCAAAAATTCTTATTTCATTTAATAAAATACTTACAACTTAGGAGTTATTGTAATTTTTGCATTGGTTAAAGTATTTAAGATATACTGTATCAGCCGAATCGTCCACTGCTGAACACAGACTCCCCTATTTAGGGGGATGTGCCATAATCCCCACAGTTGGCAGGCGGCTTGAGGGTCGCAGTATAAGTTGGCAGTTCTTTAGAAGGCGCTGCTACCCACCTTCCAGTATTTTTCCCTTAGTCGCCTCTTACGATACCTACGGGAAGATGCAAAAACTGCACACTTATGGAAACAACCTAAAATATATGTCTGGCAACACTTTTGTTTACATTTTTATTCGAAATGATAACCTAAATTGCGTTGTATATTATTAAAGAAAGTACATTATATTCAATATCTACGTGTGTTTTAATACTCAAGTCGGTATTTAATTCATTAATTCCGTTATGTGTGACTTGCGTAATGTGCGACGGTCTATTGTGAATGAGGACAAAATTGGCCGTATTTGGATACGTTTGTGTAAGTGAGTTGTGTCTTACATAAAATTGGCCGAATATGATGCTTCATTTTTAATTTTCATTAGACTCCCTCTTTCTTATTAATATCCCTGAGATTCTACATTACTTTGAACCATAGGCTTAGGATGTGCGAAAAAATCCTAGGTCTGTGCTTTGAACGGAATAATCTATTTACTGCCTCTCAATTTGCTCTCCGTTTTAGGTCGATCGACGGAAATGGCAATCAGAAAATTTATTTACCATATCCTCGAATCACTGGACAAATCGCAAAAATGCGCAAGTATTTTCTGCGATTTGTCCAAAGCATTCGATTGTTTAATACAAGATATATTAATTTTAAAATTACAATGGTATGGATTTGAAGGGCCTGAACTTAATATGATGCGTATACATTTGCATAATCGTTGTCAAATTTTATCAGTTAATCAAGCTCAATCATCTTTAGGCTATATTGATGTAGGGGTACCCCAAGGTGGGCCTCGGGGGAGACCCCCTCCTGGAACACGGGCATCACTAGAGTGGGTCTGGGTCCTAGTTGGGACACAGATGAAGTATCTGGGTCTCATCCTGGACGGGAGGTAGTCATTTGGAGCCCACATTGCCCGGATGGCCCCAAAAGTTGCGGGAGCCGCGGCTGCATTGGGAAGACTCCTGCCTAACGTGGGTGGCCCTAATGCCAACTGCCAACGTCTATACTCCAGAGTATGGTCCTGTACTGGGCACCTCTCTGGGTGGACGCCCTCAACCACGACAACAAGACCCTGCTGCGACGTCTGCAGTGGGTTGGCGCGACGAAGGCGATAAGCGGATACCGGACGGCTGCCTGCGTGCTAGCCAGTGATCCCCCATGAGAGCTTCAAGCGGAAATCCTCGCTGAAGTGTACCACTTCGTGGCGGCGAGTAAATTCCGCGGTGAGCATGGGAGGAGGTAACACGCATGCGACGTCACGCAAGGGCCGTCCTGTTGCGGCGTTGGACGGAGGACCTGGCTCCACCGGTTACACCATACGCTGGAGGAGTGTGCCACATGGGGCCCGCAGCGCCACACACTTTCAGCCCTGATAGGAAGGGATCTCTCTCTGCCGAGAGTGGTTAACGCCATACTCAGCGGAGTTGTGGAATGCTCTATTTGATCAATGGCTCATTGAGTTAGGCTGTATTCCATTTGAGTTATTTTCGATCATTTTGACCACATTTGCGTCTATGGTTCATACAGTTCCACATTTAGTATGAACCATAGACACAATATGTGATCAAAATTATCGAAAATAACGAAATTGGCGTCAAATTGAGTACGCCCTTAGATATTATGGGTGCGTACCATTTGAAGATTAATTCGCCAAAACGCTAAAAACGATCACACACCCAAAAAGTTGTTCCAGATGGGTTTTGGCATTATTTTCGCCAGTAACGCTATGAAGCTACTGGAACAGTTTGAATTACCTACATGTTATGTCAAATGTGACAGAAGTGGCATATTTTAGTGGCATTCTTAGCGTTCTTATCAAAAAATGGACTAATTGAATATACACTTACGGGTATGTTCCATTAGTCGCTTAGAACGTTATTTTCGATAATTTTGATCACATTGCGTCTATGGTTGTGATCACGTAATCGTTTGTTACTGTCATCCCCGTTTCATTTTTGGTTAAGAACGCTAAAGGTCGTGGCACACTGTACCGGCACGGTCACGGCACAGCTGCGGCACGGCGTTGTTTCGAATTTTGGCTACCGCTAGCCGCCAGCGCGCTAAGGATGCGTCGCCCGCGAGGTGCAAGCTCGCAGACCGCGCGCCAACCGCGAGTTGCAAGCGCGCGGTCGGCGCGCCGCACAGTAGATCGAAAATCGTCTTTCATAGACATAGAATCTGGAATTATTAAAGCTAAATTTTTTTGCTTGGGACGAGTTCTGTTAATCATTGTTATACTATAAAATGGGATGTGCGACAATTGTGAGTACAAATAGGCAAGATATAATTTTTTTTTGAAAAATTTGTATGGGACTAACGTATAAAATGTCAATATCTCCGTAATCACAAGTTTGGCCGTTATATTCTTGCACACGTAATAAGTACTAATTATTTATGATTTTTTGACATACTTTGTTTTGCGGCACCACTTGCGATTTTTTTTTTAAAAATCGTCAAAGTTATCAATTTTTTTTATATTGAAAACTGTTTGTAATGCTTAAAATATGCGATTATTAGTTCTAGTTTAGGGTATTTTATAAATCCTAATGCAAAACTTTCTAAGAAATCACAAAAGACTGTTAACCAAAACATTTTCACCTCTGAATACAACTTGCATGGTAATAATAAATTATCTTTTGAATCTAATCTAGTCACAAATTAATCATTAACAAATGACTACTTAACCATTAGAAGTAACGGAGGTCATTAAGTTAGTTATTAGTCACCATTACTGGTGACTAGATTAGATTCAAAAATATATAATTTATTATTACCGTGCAAGTTGTATTGAGACGTGAAAATGTTTTGGTTAACAGTCTTGTGATTTCTTAGAAAGTTTTCTGTTAAGATTTATAAAATACCCTAAACTAGAACTAATAATCGCATATTTTAGCATTACAAACAGTCATCAATATAAAAAAAAATTATTAACTTTGACGATTTTTAAAAAAAAAAACGCAAGTGGTGCCGCAAAACAAAGTATATCAAAAAATCATAAATAATTAGTACTATATACGTGTGCAAGGATATAACGGCCAAACTTGTGATTACGGAGATATTGACATTTTATATGTTAGTCCCATACAAATTTTTCAAAAAAAAATTATATCTTGCCTATTTGTGCTCACAATTGTCGCACATCCCATTTTATAGTATAACAATGATTAACAGAACTCGTCCCAAGCAAAAAAATTGACCTTTAATAATTCAAGATTCTATGTCTATGAAAGACGAGTTTCGATCTACTGTGCGCCGGCCGCGAGGTGGAAGCTTCTTGGCACCACGAGTAACGCACGTTATATGGCGACGACGGGGTGGTGCGCGGGCGACGAAGCGGCGTGTTTCGCTCGCTGGCACCTGGCGGGCGGCTCGCAGTCGGCGGGCTGTAAGCACGCGGTCCGCACGCTTGAAGCGCGCTGGCCTCTACCTAACAACTCAAGTTGTTAGGTAAAGAGCCGCGCGCTGACAACCCGCCGTTGGCTTTTTGTATTGACGTTATGAAATATATCATACGACATACGATTTAATGTCCAAATTTAAATGACAAGTTAATTGCTGGGTTGGAGCGGTGCCGTTACGGTGCTTGCATAATGTGCCATGACCTTAAGAATGCCACTAAAATTTGCCACTTCTGTCACTTTTGACATTAGGTGTAGCGTTTAAGGCGAAAATAACGCCAAGACCCATGTGGAAAACTTTTTGGGAGTGTGATCGTTTTTAGCGAATCTCACTCAAATGGTACGCACCCTTAAATACAAACGCTCACAGTGATCACAACCACATCACAACCATAGACGCAAACGTGATCAAAATTATCGAAAATAACGTTATTAGCGTCAAATGGAATATACCTATTTCGTACCCTGTGGCCTGTGTCAGCGTTGTTTTTATTTTTACAGGGAGTTAGTTTTTTGATTTTTACGATAAAATTGAATTTCCTAATATGTCCTCACGACAAATAACAGAAAAGTCGTTATCTATGCTAAGATCATTACCCAGAATATCACTCGCTAATATTCGGGACAATCCCGGTTCGAAAAAGACTGTAAGTTTAGCAGGTAATTTGATATTTTGTATAAACATGCTGGATTTTAACCAAAATATTAATTATGCAGCAAAAACGAGGTCGAGCACAGCACGGAGGAGACAAACATGGTTCTGGTAACAAAGGTTCAGGACAAAGACAGAACTATATGAGACTAGGTTATGAAACTGGTAACAATCCATTCTATCTGAGAGTGCCACAAGAACATTACTACAGGGGACATCAGTAAGTATATTGTTAATGTGAAAAAATAATGTGGTAGATGTGTGCTGCACCAGTGTTAATAAGCTAACTTCGACTTTTTGACTACCAGAATTTGTATGCTTGTATCTTATCTAATAATATAAGTCTTAATTACTTATATTAGTAGATAAGATACAAGCTTTTATTTATGTTTTAAATATCCTTAATATGTAAGCCTATTGGGTATTATAACTTACACTAAAGTATTGAAAATATTTTAAGTACTTAGTTACATCTCTAAAGTAGAGATAGGCCAAACATGGGTTTCACCGAATACGAATATTTGGCCGAATATTCGGCATAATTGATTACCGTACGTTAACAATACAGGTCAGAACTTGTTCACGCAAAGCGTGAACTGTGAAAAAAAATGGACAGGCGCCGGACCTTCCCGCCCGCTCCCCAGTAATTGATCGATTTCTCAAATGATATAAATGCAATCACTTTTTTTCTTAAAAGCAACTATTATAGATTAATACACTTAGATAATAATTCTTCAAGATAAAAACAGATAATTTTGAATAAAAAAAATTTGCCCTGACCTGTTCAAAAGACACAAAGACGTGCATCACTACAATACACGCAATGCTGGTAAGTTAATAGCTGTCCCACGCTCCTTGTCAAAGTCAAGCAAGCTGACACATGTTATGGGACCAACAGTATATAATCGGCTGCCGGATAACATTACGGCAGCCACAAGCTTTACTATCTTTAAATCGCGCCTAAAGAGCTGGCTCATCAAGCAAAGTTTTTATACGCTAGATGAATTTTTCTGTAAATAAATAATTACTTGACAAGTAGTTTTTAAAGAATTATTTTTTCTGTATTTTATGATTTGTTCTATAATCGATTAATAATCGACAAAATGTTTACATAATTGTGTTATATAGCTGTATATAAACATATTATTATAAATTATCAGATAATTTGACTTGTAAACAGATGTTTATTAATAAATTACTATGACTATGGCTATACTACTATGAATTTCTTAAAATCAATATAAGTAAAAATAAACCATTTTTCACTGTAATCATCAGATTTAAATGTTATTTTATTTTAAAGATTTCACAGTAGTTTAACCCCAAAACAGCTAAATACTTAAAATTGTTTTTAATTGCCATGTTTTTATCTGCTGTTATTGGAAATACAGCTACAGATATAAACATAAAGCTGCACTGCAAATTACTTACCACATTAAAATAAAATATAGGATACATTTAACACTCAACTCATGATCAATCATACACGGCTTAATACTGTGAAAACTGAGTACTCCTTTGCCGAATATTTGGCGATTTAACCGAATACGAATATTCGGCAAACCCGCCGAATATGATGAATACCGTATATAAAACAAATATTCGGCCCATCCCTACTCTATAGTGGTGGCTGTTATTATGAGATCAATGTTATGTTATACTATAAGGAACTATAGATGAGAAAACTTGCCTGGATTAGTTTATAAAACATCGATTTAAGGGGGGCGGGTGCAGGTGGGTGGGTAGACCCCCTCTGTGAAGGGCAAGTTGCGATCCCCCGCCCTTACAGAGATTTGATAGAGATTTTTTTTAGTTTATAACCTCACTATTTTCAGTCATCGATTTTATGGGGGAGGGGCGGTGGGGGGTAGGGGAGACACCCTGTGAAGGGGAAGTTGCGACCCCCGCCCTCCCCCATTTCTAAGATATAATTTTTTTTAATTTCTAATCTCACATCATAAAAATTTTACTTTTTCATGATCAAAATTAAAATCTAAGTCTGACAATAGTGAGGGTATAAATTAAAAAAAACATATCTCAGAATTGCAAGTTCCCCATCACAGGGGGCAGGCATCTTTGGGATTGCAGTGTAAGATGGCAGTTCTTCTGAAGGTACTGGTCTCCACTCTGATATTTTTCCTGTAGTTGCTACTTATGACTTCCACTGGAAATTATTGGGGTGCAATCCAAGCCCGGCACCCAATGGGAAAAATATTAAAGTAATACCTATTTATTCATCCAAAGCTTGTATGGAAGAGACTGTTTATAGGGATATGCTTCTCGGTTATTTAATAATATTATGGCAGTATGGAGCCACAAGTGAAGTTATTTGTTGGGAAGAGTATGCTATGCCATGTTAACTTTAAATATTTTAAAAGCAGCATTAAGTTAACTTTTGTGTTGTATAATTTCAGTTTACGTCGCGAGTATCCACCCTTAACTTTACATCAGCTACAAAGTATGATAGATAGAGATCGAGTTGACATTACACAGCCAATTGATCTAGCTACCATTGTAAAATCTGGTCTTTATAACTTTCATCCTGACCAAAAACAATTTGGAGTCAATCTATCCGATGAGGGAGTCGACATATTTGCAGCAAAAATTAATATTGAAGTTCAATGGGCCAGTGAACAAGTCATTGCTGCAATCGAGAAAAATGGTGGAGTCATCACCACAGCTTACTATGATCCGCATAGTCTATTTCTGTTGAAAAATCCAATGAAATTCTTTGAGAGTGGTCAAGCTATCCCTAGAAGAATGATCCCTCCCCCAGATGCAATTGAATTCTATTCTAGTGCAGAAACACGAGGATACTTAGCTGATCCTGAAAAAGTTTCACAGGAGAGATTAAAGTTGGCACAGAAATATGGATACAACCTTCCTGAATTAGAAAAAGACCCAGCTTATGAGATGCTGTCACAAAGAAAGGACCCTAGGCAGATATTTTATGGCCTTGAGCCTGGTTGGGTGGTAAACTTAAGAGATCAATGTATTCTAAAGCCCAAAGAGGATGAGTTATTGCAATATTACACTTCATAATGAGGAGATTTTATTGTATTATTTGTAAATAACTATATATAATTTCTGAGGTCTATCTTAGATGAACAATGAAATAGAGCATTTCATCTAATTTTCATGTTATTTTATTGTTCTTTTGGTGGGTTCACCTGGTTGACTCATTGTACCTATTTTCTTCCTATAGGTTTAGTACAAGAAAGAGAAACATGATTACATCTATGTCCTTGATATTACATTCCATGGATACACTGTCCGGGTCTGCAGTGGAAGAGGCTGAAGCCTCCTTCACTGCCTAAACAAATTTGGTAAGACGATGAATGCCGCGTAGTATGCGCTTTCTACAATGAAAACTTTGAAGCTATACGCAATGGTTCTCTAGCTAGAGCGTTTATACAGCATACTATAAAAATTTGGAGGAAACACAGACCTGACTTTGTGGGGTTTAAAGTTGACAAGATTTTGTCATTCCTATTTAGATACTCACTCCAGGGAGTTCTTGTCTTCGTACCCAAATCTTACCTGATTCCCTTTAACTAGCGACTGAGGGATATGTTTCGACCGATATAAGTGGCTTTACCGGTGAATATGTACATAATGAATATTCTTTATAGACAATACTAATAGGTCCTTGATATGCAGAATGAATGATGTCTGTGGTCACTGGATCTATAAAACATCTACCATGGAATTATCTGGATCGACAGACCTTTTCACCTGAGTCTTGACTCATTTTCTGAACTAAATGTACCTCCTTGAACATCTACATGCAGAACCGGCCCCATGGTCTAAATTCTTCAATCTGGATATTAAGCCTAGACACCGGTACCCCCACTGCAACAGCTGAACTGAACCACATAGCCACAGGAATGTCATTATGTGTATGATTTATGTCCACAAAATCCTACTTAGAAACAGTAGGTACCTATGTTACAAAATTACAAATATACGGTAGAAATAAACGGTCAAGCGCGTGTCGGGCCACGCGCAATGTAGGGTTCCGTAGTAGCACGTTATCATAATATAGAATAATTCTGTTGTTGTTTTTCTTTTTATCTCTCTACCTATAAATTTCTAAGCAATTTGTTCTTTTGTGTATAAATTGTGATTTCTTGCACGTGTAGACTGTTGTTGACCGTGACTATTAAGTAGGAATCACGGATTATCTATACGTTTCTTAGTTGCTCACAAACTTTTTTCTTCTCTCCATTTAACGACACCTCTCTATAATGCCATAAAATGCACAGTCCCTTGAGTTAACACTGTATATGTATATATATCTATATATAGTGTAAACTATATAACGACATTGAAGGGACTGTGCATATATATACATATATATGCAGAATATATATATATATTCAAGAACCAAAAAACAGAGTAAAAATATTTTTCTAATGAATACCTAAATATTCTTATTTATAATAATAATTATGAGACGGCGAGGATGAGGTCTAAAAAGTACCTTATACCGAAGCTAATCGATCAACTCTGTACAGTCATATCTGTTATGACTTATGATATAGGTCATACAGAAGCATAATATCTAATTGTTGCCTCCTAGAATTTAATTGCAATAATTTATATTTGTTAAGCAGCTCTTCATAATGGTTTAATATTATGCAATAAATACGTTAATTCGTTGTTGAAGTTTCTAGAGGACCTTATGACGAAATGAAATATTTTTGAACCACGTGCTATTATTATATTTTGAATATTTAAATTATCGATTAATTTACTACCTAATATTATTCCTGAATCTTTTATGACTTGAACTTCATCAAAGTTAGAATCCCAACACATGTAAAATTGCACATTACAAATCACATACCCTTCACATGCACGTATACTCAAACATACAGAAACACGCACCGAAACATGCACCGACACATACACCTTTCAAATTCCTTACAAACATTCACTTAAACTCGTACACCAATACTACACCACAGAACAATGACTACACGTAAATATAAATTATTAAAAATATACAAAATTTCGTTAATTCGAATAAAAACAATTTCGTTAAATATTTTTTCTATATGTATATATGTTTCAATGTATTGGTTCAATTTTGAATTGTTACTAAATAGTATTTATAAAAGAAAAAATATAGATGTGTTACAGATTCTCTAAAGCCAGGAAGGACCTGGCTGTTGAGATACTAGCCACCAGTCTAGTTTGAGAGTCATAGACTCATCATAAACTTATCACAATAAGGAGGAATAAAATTAATTTATATTTGTATAAAATTATTTGTTTTTGTCTTATGAGTAAAAATATTTTTAATAAAATACACTAAAAATCTGACCAGATCCTTTTAGAATTTTAAGTGGTCTTGATAAGTATATTTATAAAATGATACATTTTCAGGTCATCGGCATGTTATATCAATTTAAAAAACTTAAAATATTTTTTAGTAAACACACTGTTTGTTTGTTTGTTATTGTCTACATTATAAATATTTCAGTAAGGCTTTGATAAGGTGGGCAAAATTGAGATTGGGCGATAGTTTGCTACAACTTTAAATAATCCTTATAGGTTGAATATATGGTGGACTGAAAAACAAATGGTGTCAGCGGTGTATTTAAGAACTTATGGTGAGACATTATTAACTCCAGCGCCCTTAGTTCGATCAAAGCCAATGTAGTTCCGATTAGATATACATTTCATTATAGTAAAACAAACATCACTGATAATTAATCTGACGTGTGGTTATCTTCAGAAATATAAAACTTATTATCTGCCTTATAACCGTCGGTAACAGTTGAGGGTTCAAATGCTGATTGGAGAAGATTCGAGTAAATGTTACTAATATCTACTTGGTCACTTGCTGTTTTTGGAGCATCCATCTTCCAAACAGTCTTGTCTGCCCTACCCGTAGAGTGATTTTTATAAGGCAGAAACGCGGAGAGGGAGCGGCGCAAGTATACTGCGAAGGTGTAGCGAGTACGCTGCGATAAGGTTGCGAGAAGACTAAAGCTGCATACCCACAGTGCCGGAGCTATCATAGAATTACTTCACTTCTAATAGGACATTTGTCTCTAAGCCTAACCATTTTTTGTTGATGTTTTCGTGCTTGTGATTTATGATTAATTATTTTCTTGAATAAGAAGAATAAGCATTGCAATTCAACGGGGCAATGCTGCTAGCATGCTAGGCACGCTGCCAATTGATAGTGGGCTAGAGCATTTGGTATGCCTATGAGTCCAAATGCTTTTATTGTAGTAGCTGTAGTGTTATATATAGTTTGTAGTATTTGGGTAAGAAGAAGATAATTTTGAGAAATTTCATTAGTATTAAAAAAAAACTATAGGTTTCTGTTACCCCCTCCCATCAATGGGGAATATTCCGCCCTCTCTCCCCTTCCCCATTGAACAAAATATTTACATATATACCATACCTACCTAAAGTCCTTCTAATGTATGTAGATACACTTTTTTTTTAATATTATTTAAAAAAAATGTTTCGTTATCCCCCACCCCTCTGGGGGGATGCGACAACCCCCCCTCCCCCCTCCACCCCTTACTATAGTACTTAACTATCTATACCGATTCTAGTCCTTCCAGTACTTCATCTTAGTAAATTTAAAGGATTTATTCTAAGGATTTTGTATTTGGTGCAAAAATATCTAATACCCAAGTTCAAGGACTATTACTGCTAAAGTAATAAAGTTATCTTAACCGCTATAATTTTCCTAGAAAGTTCATGAACTGCACTATCATCATGAATTTTTTCAGACTTTTCAAGCCAGCAGTTGTAGCCAGTAGAGGGGGGGGAGACGCCCTACTGGAACAAAAATTTGCACTTTAAAGTTGAATATTTCGTAAATGGAGCATTATTTCGAAAAATAAAATTAGCAACCCTTCAATTATTTTGAATGACCTATTCAATGATACCGCACACGATGGGATAGACGAAAAAAAAAAATTCATACCCAAAAGACTTGTATGGGAACTACCCCAAAAAAAAAATTTACATACCCGTACAAAATTTCAGCTTTCTAGTACAAACGGTCTCTTAGCAAAACCTCGGACAGACGGACAGACAGACGGACATGACGAAACTATAAGGGTTCCTTGTAGGTACTACGGAACCCTAAAAAATTACGGCAATATAGGTACATTTTCGAAAAAAAAAACTGGAACAACGGTAATTTTCGTCGGATTACTATACAAACTGATAAATCTGTATCCCTTATGGTTAAGAGAGTAGCCGTCCCTCTTTCGTACAAACTTGTTCCGGAAGCAATGAACCAGAGGCAATGTCATTGATGGACTACAGCCTAAAAGGTTGGATTTTGGTAGGGCATTTAGCGTATACCCTGGCTAGCTTTTTTAAAATAAGTATATTACTAGCTTTCCGGCCGCGGGTATATTATCGGTTATCGCGCAAAACCATTAACCTCTTTTTGCACAGTTGGATAAAAACTATCCTATGTCCTTCCCCGTGTCTCAAACTATTTCCATACCAAATTTCATCCTAATCGGTCCAGTAGTTTCAGAGCCTATTCAATGCAAACAAACAAACAATCAAATCTTTCCTCTTTATTGTATTAGTTAATATATATAACATTAAATTAGCAACAAAACACATCATAATGACATATTATCAATAAAAAGATACAGCACATACCTAAATAGTACTACTCAACAAGATTTTGATAATTATTGTTTCAAACTTATTCATTACTACCAACATTGAGTATTGTTTTATATACCTACAGTATTATTAATATTATATTATGTTCTATCTACAGTACAGATATGGGAAGAAAAAATAGCTATCCCGAAACGGAATCCTAGTGGAGTGTACATTAAAAGCAATATTGTAAACTACGTTTTTTTCTGGTATAATAAAGGCGAATTTTTCTGCTTTAGGGTGGTAATAATAATAATTATTACCACCCTAAAGCAGAAAAATTCGCCAAGCACCTGGCGGTGTGTTTGTGTTATGTTGTTCTAAATGTGTGTGTTGCAGCTGTTGTTGAGAGCCAGTAATTCCTGGTCCAGCTTGTTAACACCTTCAACCACAAACTTGCGCACGAACAATTTTTAGCAGTCGTCCCCTTTTCATTAAAAGGGGACGACGTGTGGAGATTACTTCATCGCGTTCGGGCAGAACCGCCAACTTGGGTCGGTAGGTAATCAATGATTTTGTCGATCAATTCAGCTAAGTATTTGTTTGTTAAATATTTTTCTCTAATCATGGAAATCAACTCGGAAATTTGGGTAAATTAAACAAATAATTATTCATAGTCCTTTTTTTTAGTACCTACCTACCAGGAAGTTGTTTTTTTTTATATCAGCCGATGTGCTTCCCTTTGACCACCATCTCACTCGCCTAACAGTGAGTGACGATCTGGTCCAAAACTAGAACCATAGCTTTCTACTATGCTAGAACCGTAGTGTCGACCTACTGTCGCAATATTGTTAACCGCACTAGAATGATGTCGAATTTCAGTGTGTCGCTCTAGTGTACAAGCGACCTATGGTGAGTGGCAGTATATAGGTACAGATGGGGTGTAGTAGGTAGTTAAGTGGTTTTTTTGCTCTTCTAGTTAGTCTTGTATTTTGAGACGAATAACCTAACCACTATAATCTGCAATCTCTCGTCAGTGGCTCCACGGAGCTGCTATGCACGCAGCGGCCACACCCTGGGCAACCACGATGACTCGTGGGCCAAACCTGGCAGAGGGGGACTTGCGGTCCTCGGCAAGTCTATGACGGTTTCTCCCCGTATTGTGCATAAAGTCTGCCTTGGTGGCAAAGGCAACTCAACTGCTGATAAGCGGCTGATGTCTAGCAGAACCAGCGAGGCAGCAAAGCATTGTGGAAGGCTTAAGGCGGCAGCAGACGTATAGTTACTGCCGGCTAGAAACTGCATCCAACTCTTCTCCGATAGTAGCGGTTCCCGTTCAATGGAACGGGAACCGCTACGATACAATCCAATGGGAAAAAGGGGGTTTGGACAAGAGAGTGCATTTGTATACGCGCAACCACTTAAGTATGCACTAAAATATTTCCCGCGCATCTGACTTGTTTCTGCTAACGGATACCGAATCTATTATTATTATTATAGGTACAGATGGCGCAAAATCGTTAATCGCAGATTCATTTGTCGAATTTACATAGTACTTTCAAAACAGACAATTTGACTTAGGTAATAGAGCGGTATCAAACGCGGCTTGTATGTGCGCGGGCGAGTTTTGCGACTAAAACAATCCATCATGAAAACCAAAACGTATTTACTCCAACCATAGGATTCTACTTCCTTCTACGGCCTGCCGAATGCACTAGCTCCAGCAAATCCTTTGCTCTATCACCCTTCCTTTTCGAAAATTTCTTGGCGCAATATTTTCCCTAGTTCCCTAGTCCTAGTAACAGCATTCACACAGTTCCATGCTCACCGCTCCGTACGACAGCCCATGCTAAACCTTTCAACTTTTCTATCAAAGGCCTACTTACACAGGTGACCCAATCTTCTGGGCCATAAATTAAAAGCATTAGAATCTGTATCTGGAGGAGACGTAAGAACCATCGCTGCCTCTTTATCCAGAACATATAAACTATTTTTACCGATATCAAAAAAAGGAGGAGGTACTCAATTCGTCTGTTTTTTTATGTTTGTTACCTCAGAACTTTTGACTGAGTGAACCGATTTTGATGATTCTTTATTTATTTGGAAGTTGATGCTTGCCGTGGGTCCCATTTAAATTTCAACAAAATCGGTTAAGCCGTTTTTGAGTTACACTCCAATAACTGAAAAGTATTTTTCTATCTTGATGATATTTAATACCTAGTCATTGACAGTGAATGACAATCGATCCCATAAGTAGCCAAGGGTCATTAAAAATGGTGCAAACATTTTTTATTCCCACATTTGAGTGTTGAAAGTCGGTTTAATTATTGGTAAAAAAAAAACGGGTGCTGCTAACAAATAGTTAACACCTAGAGCTACGTCATCTTTGTTAAAAACTTTACAATAAGTTTTATCAAAAACAACTACACAATCTTTTACTACATTATCTTACTAACCATAGTAAACTTGTCTTCAACCTTTAAGATTATAATCCCGACAAATTCGTCATCAATACCAGCTTATCATAAATGCAGGTCTTGACTCTTGATGATAAGTTGAGAGCCTGCTCAATTTAGATAGGATATTTTAAGTATTTTGCTTCATACATTCATCAGGCACTTTTACCTTATATTTTTTATACATGCAATATTTTACCCAATGTATGTACGAAATTAAATCTAAAATGCCTTAACGTAGCAAATATTGGTATAACACATTTTAAGAAAAAACGCGTGCGTTATGCTGGATAGGGACGTGACCAGCCTTTCTGACGTCAGAATGGCTAGTCAAAAAAAATACTGATTCCCTAGAATATATCATAGGTAGCCTTGAATTAACTCTTTCAAGCATACGCCGGCGCCGCAGACAACCAGCCATTCTGATAGTAACCACTTTAGAGTACCACATTAAATTAATTTGATTGTGTAACCTCTACCCAGATGCACTACTTTCGTCATGAACCGAAACATTGAAAAACAATAAAGGCGGCGGGTCTATATGCTACAAGATCATATCCCCTTATTTTCGAATTATTCATTGGTTCCCAAAGCAGCCCTATATCGCTACAAGGACGATTTGACAATGAAACAGAAGTAACAATATGTATGAATTTATTTCATTTCATAAACACTCCGCATAGTCTATTTCTGTTGAAAAATCCAATGAAATTCTTTGAGAGTGGTCAAGCTATCCCTAGAAGAATGATCCCTCCCCCAGATGCAATTGAATTCTATTCTAGTGCAGAAACACGAGGATACTTAGCTGATCCTGAAAAAGTTTCACAGGAGAGATTAAAGTTGGCACAGAAATATGGATACAACCTTCCTGAATTAGAAAAAGACCCAGCTTATGAGATGCTGTCACAAAGAAAGGACCCTAGGCAGATATTTTATGGCCTTGAGCCTGGTTGGGTGGTAAACTTAAGAGATCAATGTATTCTAAAGCCCAAAGAGGATGAGTTATTGCAATATTACACTTCATAATGAGGAGATTTTATTGTATTATTTGTAAATAACTATATATAATTTCTGAGGTCTATCTTAGATGAACAATGAAATAGAGCATTTCATCTAATTTTCATGTTATTTTATTGTTCTTTTGGTGGGTTCACCTGGTTGACTCATTGTACCTATTTTCTTCCTATAGGTTTAGTACAAGAAAGAGAAACATGATTACATCTATGTCCTTGATATTACATTCCATGGATACACTGTCCGGGTCTGCAGTGGAAGAGGCTGAAGCCTCCTTCACTGCCTAAACAAATTTGGTAAGACGATGAATGCCGCGTAGTATGCGCTTTCTACAATGAAAACTTTGAAGCTATACGCAATGGTTCTCTAGCTAGAGCGTTTATACAGCATACTATAAAAATTTGGAGGAAACACAGACCTGACTTTGTGGGGTTTAAAGTTGACAAGATTTTGTCATTCCTATTTAGATACTCACTCCAGGGAGTTCTTGTCTTCGTACCCAAATCTTACCTGATTCCCTTTAACTAGCGACTGAGGGATATGTTTCGACCGATATAAGTGGCTTTACCGGTGAATATGTACATAATGAATATTCTTTATAGACAATACTAATAGGTCCTTGATATGCAGAATGAATGATGTCTGTGGTCACTGGATCTATAAAACATCTACCATGGAATTATCTGGATCGACAGACCTTTTCACCTGAGTCTTGACTCATTTTCTGAACTAAATGTACCTCCTTGAACATCTACATGCAGAACCGGCCCCATGGTCTAAATTCTTCAATCTGGATATTAAGCCTAGACACCGGTACCCCCACTGCAACAGCTGAACTGAACCACATAGCCACAGGAATGTCATTATGTGTATGATTTATGTCCACAAAATCCTACTTAGAAACAGTAGGTACCTATGTTACAAAATTACAAATATACGGTAGAAATAAACGGTCAAGCGCGTGTCGGGCCACGCGCAATGTAGGGTTCCGTAGTAGCACGTTATCATAATATAGAATAATTCTGTTGTTGTTTTTCTTTTTATCTCTCTACCTATAAATTTCTAAGCAATTTGTTCTTTTGTGTATAAATTGTGATTTCTTGCACGTGTAGACTGTTGTTGACCGTGACTATTAAGTAGGAATCACGGATTATCTATACGTTTCTTAGTTGCTCACAAACTTTTTTCTTCTCTCCATTTAACGACACCTCTCTATAATGCCATAAAATGCACAGTCCCTTGAGTTAACACTGTATATGTATATATATCTATATATAGTGTAAACTATATAACGACATTGAAGGGACTGTGCATATATATACATATATATGCAGAATATATATATATATTCAAGAACCAAAAAACAGAGTAAAAATATTTTTCTAATGAATACCTAAATATTCTTATTTATAATAATAATTATGAGACGGCGAGGATGAGGTCTAAAAAGTACCTTATACCGAAGCTAATCGATCAACTCTGTACAGTCATATCTGTTATGACTTATGATATAGGTCATACAGAAGCATAATATCTAATTGTTGCCTCCTAGAATTTAATTGCAATAATTTATATTTGTTAAGCAGCTCTTCATAATGGTTTAATATTATGCAATAAATACGTTAATTCGTTGTTGAAGTTTCTAGAGGACCTTATGACGAAATGAAATATTTTTGAACCACGTGCTATTATTATATTTTGAATATTTAAATTATCGATTAATTTACTACCTAATATTATTCCTGAATCTTTTATGACTTGAACTTCATCAAAGTTAGAATCCCAACACATGTAAAATTGCACATTACAAATCACATACCCTTCACATGCACGTATACTCAAACATACAGAAACACGCACCGAAACATGCACCGACACATACACCTTTCAAATTCCTTACAAACATTCACTTAAACTCGTACACCAATACTACACCACAGAACAATGACTACACGTAAATATAAATTATTAAAAATATACAAAATTTCGTTAATTCGAATAAAAACAATTTCGTTAAATATTTTTTCTATATGTATATATGTTTCAATGTATTGGTTCAATTTTGAATTGTTACTAAATAGTATTTATAAAAGAAAAAATATAGATGTGTTACAGATTCTCTAAAGCCAGGAAGGACCTGGCTGTTGAGATACTAGCCACCAGTCTAGTTTGAGAGTCATAGACTCATCATAAACTTATCACAATAAGGAGGAATAAAATTAATTTATATTTGTATAAAATTATTTGTTTTTGTCTTATGAGTAAAAATATTTTTAATAAAATACACTAAAAATCTGACCAGATCCTTTTAGAATTTTAAGTGGTCTTGATAAGTATATTTATAAAATGATACATTTTCAGGTCATCGGCATGTTATATCAATTTAAAAAACTTAAAATATTTTTTAGTAAACACACTGTTTGTTTGTTTGTTATTGTCTACATTATAAATATTTCAGTAAGGCTTTGATAAGGTGGGCAAAATTGAGATTGGGCGATAGTTTGCTACAACTTTAAATAATCCTTATAGGTTGAATATATGGTGGACTGAAAAACAAATGGTGTCAGCGGTGTATTTAAGAACTTAGGGTGAGACATTATTAACTCCAGCGCCCTTAGTTCGATCAAAGCCAATGTAGTTCCGATTAGATATACATTTCATTATAGTAAAACAAACATCACTGATAATTAATCTGACGTGTGGTTATCTTCAGAAATATAAAACTTATTATCTGCCTTATAACCGTCGGTAACAGTTGAGGGTTCAAATGCTGATTGGAGAAGATTCGAGTAAATGTTACTAATATCTACTTGGTCACTTGCTGTTTTTGGAGCATCCATCTTCCAAACAGTCTTGTCTGCCCTACCCGTAGAGTGATTTTTATAAGGCAGAAACGCGGAGAGGGAGCGGCGCAAGTATACTGCGAAGGTGTAGCGAGTACGCTGCGATAAGGTTGCGAGAAGACTAAAGCTGCATACCCACAGTGCCGGAGCTATCATAGAATTACTTCACTTCTAATAGGACATTTGTCTCTAAGCCTAACCATTTTTTGTTGATGTTTTCGTGCTTGTGATTTATGATTAATTATTTTCTTGAATAAGAAGAATAAGCATTGCAATTCAACGGGGCAATGCTGCTAGCATGCTAGGCACGCTGCCAATTGATAGTGGGCTAGAGCATTTGGTATGCCTATGAGTCCAAATGCTTTTATTGTAGTAGCTGTAGTGTTATATATAGTTTGTAGTATTTGGGTAAGAAGAAGATAATTTTGAGAAATTTCATTAGTATTAAAAAAAAACTATAGGTTTCTGTTACCCCCTCCCATCAATGGGGAATATTCCGCCCTCTCTCCCCTTCCCCATTGAACAAAATATTTACATATATACCATACCTACCTAAAGTCCTTCTAATGTATGTAGATACACTTTTTTTTTAATATTATTTAAAAAAAATGTTTCGTTATCCCCCACCCCTCTGGGGGGATGCGACAACCCCCCCTCCCCCCTCCACCCCTTACTATAGTACTTAACTATCTATACCGATTCTAGTCCTTCCAGTACTTCATCTTAGTAAATTTAAAGGATTTATTCTAAGGATTTTGTATTTGGTGCAAAAATATCTAATACCCAAGTTCAAGGACTATTACTGCTAAAGTAATAAAGTTATCTTAACCGCTATAATTTTCCTAGAAAGTTCATGAACTGCACTATCATCATGAATTTTTTCAGACTTTTCAAGCCAGCAGTGTAGCCAGTAGAGGGGGGGGAGACGCCCTACTGGAACAAAAATTTGCACTTTAAAGTTGAATATTTCGTAAATGGAGCATTATTTCGAAAAATAAAATTAGCAACCCTTCAATTATTTTGAATGACCTATTCAATGATACCGCACACGATGGGATAGACGAAAAAAAAAATTCATACCCAAAAGACTTGTATGGGAACTACCCCAAAAAAAAAATTTACATACCCGTACAAAATTTCAGCTTTCTAGTACAAACGGTCTCTTAGCAAAACCTCGGACAGACGGACAGACAGACGGACATGACGAAACTATAAGGGTTCCTTGTAGGTACTACGGAACCCTAAAAAATTACGGCAATATAGGTACATTTTCGAAAAAAAAAACTGGAACAACGGTAATTTTCGTCGGATTACTATACAAACTGATAAATCTGTATCCCTTATGGTTAAGAGAGTAGCCGTCCCTCTTTCGTACAAACTTGTTCCGGAAGCAATGAACCAGAGGCAATGTCATTGATGGACTACAGCCTAAAAGGTTGGATTTTGGTAGGGCATTTAGCGTATACCCTGGCTAGCTTTTTTAAAATAAGTATATTACTAGCTTTCCGGCCGCGGGTATATTATCGGTTATCGCGCAAAACCATTAACCTCTTTTTGCACAGTTGGATAAAAACTATCCTATGTCCTTCCCCGTGTCTCAAACTATTTCCATACCAAATTTCATCCTAATCGGTCCAGTAGTTTCAGAGCCTATTCAATGCAAACAAACAAACAATCAAATCTTTCCTCTTTATTGTATTAGTTAAGATATATAACATTAAATTAGCAACAAAACACATCATAATGACATATTATCAATAAAAAGATACAGCACATACCTAAATAGTACTACTCAACAAGATTTTGATAATTATTGTTTCAAACTTATTCATAACTACCAACATTGAGTATTGTTTTATATACCTACAGTATTATTAATATTATATTATGTTCTATCTACAGTACAGATATGGGAAGAAAAAATAGCTATCCCGAAACGGAATCCTAGTGGAGTGTACATTAAAAGCAATATTGTAAACTACGTTTTTTTCTGGTATAATAAAGGCGAATTTTTCTGCTTTAGGGTGGTAATAATAATAATTATTACCACCCTAAAGCAGAAAAATTCGCCAAGCACCTGGCGGTGTGTTTGTGTTATGTTGTTCTAAATGTGTGTGTTGCAGCTGTTGTTGAGAGCCAGTAATTCCTGGTCCAGCTTGTTAACACCTTCAACCACAAACTTGCGCACGAACAATTTTTAGCAGTCGTCCCCTTTTCATTAAAAGGGGACGACGTGTGGAGATTACTTCATCGCGTTCGGGCAGAACCGCCAACTTGGGTCGGTAGGTAATCAATGATTTTGTCGATCAATTCAGCTAAGTATTTGTTTGTTAAATATTTTTCTCTAATCATGGAAATCAACTCGGAAATTTGGGTAAATTAAACAAATAATTATTCATAGTCCTTTTTTTTAGTACCTACCTACCAGGAAGTTGTTTTTTTTTATATCAGCCGATGTGCTTCCCTTTGACCACCATCTCACTCGCCTAACAGTGAGTGACGATCTGGTCCAAAACTAGAACCATAGCTTTCTACTATGCTAGAACCGTAGTGTCGACCTACTGTCGCAATATTGTTAACCGCACTAGAATGATGTCGAATTTCAGTGTGTCGCTCTAGTGTACAAGCGACCTATGGTGAGTGGCAGTATATAGGTACAGATGGGGTGTAGTAGGTAGTTAAGTGGTTTTTTTGCTCTTCTAGTTAGTCTTGTATTTTGAGACGAATAACCTAACCACTATAATCTGCAATCTCTCGTCAGTGGCTCCACGGAGCTGCTATGCACGCAGCGGCCACACCCTGGGCAACCACGATGACTCGTGGGCCAAACCTGGCAGAGGGGGACTTGCGGTCCTCGGCAAGTCTATGACGGTTTCTCCCCGTATTGTGCATAAAGTCTGCCTTGGTGGCAAAGGCAACTCAACTGCTGATAAGCGGCTGATGTCTAGCAGAACCAGCGAGGCAGCAAAGCATTGTGGAAGGCTTAAGGCGGCAGCAGACGTATAGTTACTGCCGGCTAGAAACTGCATCCAACTCTTCTCCGATAGTAGCGGTTCCCGTTCAATGGAACGGGAACCGCTACGATACAATCCAATGGGAAAAAGGGGGTTTGGACAAGAGAGTGCATTTGTATACGCGCAACCACTTAAGTATGCACTAAAATATTTCCCGCGCATCTGACTTGTTTCTGCTAACGGATACCGAATCTATTATTATTATTATAGGTACAGATGGCGCAAAATCGTTAATCGCAGATTCATTTGTCGAATTTACATAGTACTTTCAAAACAGACAATTTGACTTAGGTAATAGAGCGGTATCAAACGCGGCTTGTATGTGCGCGGGCGAGTTTTGCGACTAAAACAATCCATCATGAAAACCAAAACGTATTTACTCCAACCATAGGATTCTACTTCCTTCTACGGCCTGCCGAATGCACTAGCTCCAGCAAATCCTTTGCTCTATCACCCTTCCTTTTCGAAAATTTCTTGGCGCAATATTTTCCCTAGTTCCCTAGTCCTAGTAACAGCATTCACACAGTTCCATGCTCACCGCTCCGTACGACAGCCCATGCTAAACCTTTCAACTTTTCTATCAAAGGCCTACTTACACAGGTGACCCAATCTTCTGGGCCATAAATTAAAAGCATTAGAATCTGTATCTGGAGGAGACGTAAGAACCATCGCTGCCTCTTTATCCAGAACATATAAACTATTTTTACCGATATCAAAAAAAGGAGGAGGTACTCAATTCGTCTGTTTTTTTATGTTTGTTACCTCAGAACTTTTGACTGAGTGAACCGATTTTGATGATTCTTTATTTATTTGGAAGTTGATGCTTGCCGTGGGTCCCATTTAAATTTCAACAAAATCGGTTAAGCCGTTTTTGAGTTACACTCCAATAACTGAAAAGTATTTTTCTATCTTGATGATATTTAATACCTAGTCATTGACAGTGAATGACAATCGATCCCATAAGTAGCCAAGGGTCATTAAAAATGGTGCAAACATTTTTTATTCCCACATTTGAGTGTTGAAAGTCGGTTTAATTATTGGTAAAAAAAAAACGGGTGCTGCTAACAAATAGTTAACACCTAGAGCTACGTCATCTTTGTTAAAAACTTTACAATAAGTTTTATCAAAAACAACTACACAATCTTTTACTACATTATCTTACTAACCATAGTAAACTTGTCTTCAACCTTTAAGATTATAATCCCGACAAATTCGTCATCAATACCAGCTTATCATAAATGCAGGTCTTGACTCTTGATGATAAGTTGAGAGCCTGCTCAATTTAGATAGGATATTTTAAGTATTTTGCTTCATACATTCATCAGGCACTTTTACCTTATATTTTTTATACATGCAATATTTTACCCAATGTATGTACGAAATTAAATCTAAAATGCCTTAACGTAGCAAATATTGGTATAACACATTTTAAGAAAAAACGCGTGCGTTATGCTGGATAGGGACGTGACCAGCCTTTCTGACGTCAGAATGGCTAGTCAAAAAAAATACTGATTCCCTAGAATATATCATAGGTAGCCTTGAATTAACTCTTTCAAGCATACGCCGGCGCCGCAGACAACCAGCCATTCTGATAGTAACCACTTTAGAGTACCACATTAAATTAATTTGATTGTGTAACCTCTACCCAGATGCACTACTTTCGTCATGAACCGAAACATTGAAAAACAATAAAGGCGGCGGGTCTATATGCTACAAGATCATATCCCCTTATTTTCGAATTATTCATTGGTTCCCAAAGCAGCCCTATATCGCTACAAGGACGATTTGACAATGAATCAGAAGTAACAATATGTATGAATTTATTTCATTTCATAAACACTCATTTTTCAACTTTGGTGATTAATTTAACAATATTAGAAAATGAATGCTAATAATAAGTGTACACTTAAAATGAAATGATGTTACGTGATTTATTATGCTTAGTATCTGTAGTGATCAGGTTTGTAAGGACCTTCAAGGGGGACTCCAATGTATTTAGCTTGTTTAGAGGTTAACTTTGTCAGTTTTACACCGAGATGGTCCAAGTGGAGAGCTGCTACTTCTTCATCTAATTTCTTAGGTAATGTGTGCACACCAACAGGATACTGGTTAGCCCTTGTCCACAACTCAATTTGAGCCAGTACTTGGTTCGTGAAAGAATTAGACATAACAAAAGAGGAGTGACCAGTAGCGCAGCCCAAGTTCACAAGGCGTCCCGCCGCTAAAACTATGATATGGTTTCCGTTGTCTAATTCATAGCGGTCTACTTGTGGCTTGATGTTTAATTTCTTTGCGTTATTCTCTAGCCAAGCCACATCAACTTCACAATCAAAATGACCTATGTTGCACACTATAGCATCGTCTTTCATTCTGAGGAAGTGATCTCTGGTAATGATGTCCGTGTTACCAGTAGTAGTCACAAAGATCTGTCCGACTTCTGAGGCTTCTTCCATTGTGGTCACTTGGAAGCCTTCCATTGCGGCCTGAAGTGCATTTATAGGATCTATCTCGGTGACAATGACTCTGCCCCCGAATCCTTTAAATGCCTGTGCGCATCCTTTACCGACGTCTCCATAGCCAGCAACGACGCAGACTTTGCCGGCAATCATAATGTCTGTCGCCCTTTTGATGCCATCAAGAAGAGATTCCCTGCATCCATATAAATTGTCAAACTTGCTCTTGGTGACAGAGTCATTAACATTGATAGCTGGAACTTTTAGAGTTCCCTCGCGGAACATTTTGTACAAGTTGTGCACACCAGTGGTTGTTTCTTCAGAAATGCCCTTCACATTCTCCAAAAACTGAGGAAATTTGTTGTGAACCAGATTTGTAAGGTCACCTCCATCATCAAGGATCATGTTGAGGGGCTGTAAAAATTAAAAAGCAATGGTTAACCACTTGGTAGCGGGAGATAATACTTTATCTTCTATGATTTAGGATTTGTAAAATTTATATATTATATGAATGTTATGTAAAATGAATCAGATATTACATATTCTAAGTAACAATCCACATAGAGAAAGACTGAATAATTAATGTCCGAAAGTAGGCTTATAATTGCTGTTTGTTGCAAGTAGGTGATTAGATTGTAATAATAAGTGAAATATATACCTTAGGCACGGTTTTTCAATATTCACATAAAATTTATCAGACTGTAAAATCTTAAAAGATTCACGAATACTTTCTACTGCACAAGTGTTTTAAGGGTCTATTATGTAAGTTTTTATGTCTAAGAAGACTAAGATCACCTTTCCATCAGAGAAGATGAGAGTCTGTTCAATACACCAGATGTATTCTTCTTCAGTTTCTCCCTTCCATGCATAAATGGGGATACCTCTGGCAACAAGCGCTGCAGCTGCTTCATCTTGTGTACTGTAAATGTTACTGCTGGACCACTGAACCTGGAATTTAATGCAATAATTTGCTTGAAGCTCTTTATCAGCATAGAGTCTACCTACTTTAATAAATAGAGAGTGAAATTGTTTATTCTTTCGCCTTATGTATATTGTATACACACACAGTATATTATATAGCCATGGATTGGAATTAATTGTCAGTCTGTTTCCTGATTCACAATATAATAAGGGTGGATCTTCACCTAACGTCTGGCTATTTTGGTGTTATATGAAAACTATTTTTTTTATAACCCTATAAAAATGGTCTTGATATAATAGGGGTATATAATTGCCATTTATCGTTTTTATTCGATCGAATTGTGAAATCAGATGAAAAGTGGATACTATATGATAACTGTAAGCGAAAAATGCAATGGCTGATCCCAGGTCAAACGCCGCAACAGTATCCTGAAGCAAAGCTTACCAATAAAAAGGTAATAGTAACTGTTTGGAGGTCATGGTGTTATTCACTACAGCTTTCTCCGATCTGGTCAAGCAATAACGGCAGATGTGTACTTGTGCACAACTCCGAACAATGATAGCAAAACTAAGCAGTGAAACAACCCCGACTCATGAATCAATCTTCACCATTATTGCTCCATGATAACGCGAAACCTCATACAGCAAGAGAAATCGTTTTAACTCTACAGCAACTGCAATTAGAAACCATTCGTATTCGCCAGACCCTGCTCCGAGAAACTACCAGTTTTTCGTGATTTGGACAATTTTCTCCGTGATAAAAAGTTTTCTTCCCAAGAGGCATTACAAAATGCTTTCACAGTTTGTTGAATCTAGATCACCAGAGTTCTATCGCAAAGGCATAAATGACCTTCCCATTAGATGGCAGCAATGTATAGATAATAATGGTAATTATTTAGATTAAATAAACATGTTAAATTAAAAAAAAACGTATTTCTACTTTTCTGTAAAAATCGGCAATTTCATACTTTAACCCCTAATAATATAATACTTTTAGTACACATTACAAATGTCATTAATCATGAGAGAAAAAATTATAGTCATGTGCGGGATTAGAACCCGCGTCATCCACCCCTATAGCCAGGGTATGCTCTGACCGACTGATCTAACAATATAATACCTTTAAATTGCCTTATTATTATAATCTTCTACTGTTTTATACATACCTATCTTGCTTTTAAAATATTATGTAGGTGTGTTAATTATTTTATTATCTGATTAGATATTTGATCTGGCAAGCCACAGTTCATTTGTTAAGATAAGATAAAAATTAAATTAAATTATTATGTTAAGTGAGCTTGAAGGATACTATGCCTTGCAAATAATTTTATTTACATAAATTATTAATTCAATATTGTGATATTTATTGGTATTGGTGAGTTGTGATAAATATCTCATATTTTAAAATGCCGTAATAACTATGTTTATAAAGTAATTGCCAGTTTATAGTCGAGCTTTTATTTAGTCTAGCTTTCAAGATCTTTATTCCATTACCGTGTCAGACAGTGTTGTATCACAGTCCCTCAGTTATGTTTTTTGTCTGACAAAGTAATTCTCAGTGACAGTCTGTAGTCTAGAAGGCATTTCTCTGGGGAACTACTGCCACCATACCTATTTCTACTGCCAAGCAGTAGAAATAGGTGGCCGTAGATGAATGTGGTTAATGTTCACATCACATGTGTTGTAGTTTGAATAGTATGGGTGCTGGTGAAATCTCAGGCACATGGGACTTAACAACTTTTTTTTTTTTTGTGTTATTGTGAAGGAACAAGCGCGAGGCCCACCTGATGTTAAGCAGTATCCTCTGCCTATAACAGATGCATTTCATCACAAGTGACGAACTACACTGCGCCCATCACCTTGAGACATACCTGTTAAGTCTCATTTTGCCTGTTATTTCACTGGCTCTCAAGGACTGCTGCCGGAACACACCTTTAGGTGCTTGGCGACAGATTTTCTACTTGAGGGTGGTCGCTAGCCAGGCGGGCATTCGCAAAATGCCCTTCCAACATGCGGTCAAGCTCAAGCTCTGGGCGGGATTCGAACCATGGACCTGCTGCGCGGCAGTCCATAGCCAATGCCACTGAGCCATCACTGCTTCAAAAAATCCATTTCTAGGTAAAGGCTGATGGGCGCAGTGCAGTTTGCTACTTGTGACCAACTGCATCTGTTTTAGACAGAGTTTAGCACTTAGCACCAGGTGTGCCTAGTGGTTGTTCTATTACAATAGCATAAAATGAGGCGTGTCTTTATAACGTAGGACCAAGACATGTGTGCATGGGCATCTGCCTACCGTTTAGGACTACTGCATGTTACAGTATAATTGAAGTTTAATTGGTTTAATTGAACTCTTCCTTCTATTATCATACATTTGAAAGTGTGTATGTGTTTGTTACTAATTAAAGTCTAAAATATCTGATCCAATTTCAACTCTATTTAGTATAAATTATGATACTTTTTATCTCAATTTACTGAGTATTTTTGCAGCGAGTCAGAAATAAACCAAGTTACATGTAGTTGGAGCCACTGGTAGAATCTGTTAATAAGTAAGCAAAATATTATTGACAATATTAAAGTTAGTTATTATTCAAGATATTGCACAAGATGATTGTATCATATAAACATATGCAAGAGGTTAGAAGATAAAAAAGGTTACTATGATAAGAATCGTTTCTTATTTATGTTTATGAATATTTCATAATAAATGCTTATTCATTGATAGTGAAATAGTAGATGTGTATTACATACAATAATGTAAGCATACATCTATCTGATGCCTGTACATCTTTTACAATAGGTTATTGAATTTCTTGTTCATATCTTCCTTGCGAGTTTATTTAGAATTTTTATGATAAACAACTGAGATAAACTGGCTGATATTGAGGAGATAACCACATAGATGCAACTCATAAATTGTTATTAAATTTATGAGAACTATCAAAAAAGATTGCATGTACCAAATACTGATACTTCACATAAAATACTGACAGCTGATAAAGCATAGATAGCTAATAATAAATCTGATGCAATGTATAAATATTACTAGACTAGAATTTATATTGTCCTTTATGAATCCATTTTTTATTAATATATATTATTAATGAAATATATCCAATTGTTCAAACAAAGCTCCATTTAACCACGTTCAAAGAAAAAGTCAATTTAAGCGTCTACAAAGTTCTTATGAAGGTCAATTACAAATTTTAATATTGAATATTATATGCATTGTCCTCCCACATTCTGCAAAAAAATGTATAGAGCCCCTGCAAGAACAGGCAAGAAACTTGGGGTCCTTTTAACATTGTGTTACAATCTGTATTATAAAATTATTATAATATTTGATTATATTATGTATGTGACAGGTGATATGCATTGAATTGAAATAGGGCTATTTCTTCATCTAGGTTTTGTCCAATTCATATAGTTTTTTTTTACCGGTGGTATGCCTTTATTAGCAAAATACTACAACACTACAGCTACTACAATAAAAGCATTTAGATCCCTATAAGTCATTGCAAACTCATGGGCAGTTCAAATGCTCTAGCCCACTACCAGTTGGCAGCGTGCCCAGCATGCTAGCAGCATTGCCACATTGAATTGCAGTGCTTATTCTATGCATATAGTTGATTGTAAAATGTCTAAGTAAATAATTTTTAAAGTCACATAATTGAATGATGAACATAATGGAACTAATATATTATATAAACATGTCTGAGGACCCGTTAATTTTTATTGGACAATCTGCTATACTTATTTACTACATATTGAGGGAAATTTTCAACAGAATTTTATTTTATTAATTTAATTTAAGATGCAAAAATTTTTAAACCATTTTTTTATCAAAATGCAAAGTGGATGATAAGGTACTAGTTTACACTAGTGAAATTCATAATTTTGTCAATAATATTGAGTTTAAAATAAGTATGGCAGTAATGATTAATCAAATGAAAACCAACGATATCACGCTATGCAATATAACTGTTTGCCTACAGTTTTACAGCCAACTATCTTTTCAATGCTAAGACTCTCGGAATAACTATTAAGGGTGAACTGACCGGCCCGTTTCCCATACAAACGTCGTAGGGTGATCACTCCCTTATTTGAGGATTTAGGTCCAAAATAAAGCATAATACCAATTGATCTCGTCATTATCTAAGCTTATATGATGCCGAAATTTTAATAAAATAATTAACTTGAGTATTATGAGGCTCGAAACATTTTCATACAAAGTTTTCGAGGCTCATAACTTACGACTTAATTATCTTTTTAAAATTTTGGCATCATACAAGCCTAGATAATGACGATATCAATCAGTATTATGCTTAAGTCTGGACTTAAAATCTCAAATAAGGAAGTGATCACCCTACGGCGTTTGTATGGAGAAGTGACCGGCCAGTTCAACCTTAAGTGTTATGACTACTTACCTCTGCACCTAATTCAATGAGCGTTTCTATAAGTACTGCAGTCTGGACTGTCATGTGCAGGCTTCCAGCTATTCTAGCACCTTTCAGGATCTTGGCTGGGGCATACTTACGGCGGCATGCCATCAAACCAGGCATTTCTTTCTCTGCTAACATGATTTCATTGCGTCCCAGCTCAGCAAGCTTCTCATCAGCTGTAAGTAGACAATGGTTGTGAGCGTATGAAAAGATCCTATTTATATGTAGCCAGTAGATGTTAGAGACATTTTCTTGAATATCATGAAACCATTGCAGGTTTTTTTGACCTAGACATCTCTTAGATTGTTGATAACTTTTAGAACACAGTGAACACAAACTTCAGGCCAACCATAAATAAATGCATTTTTTTTATGTTCTTTCATTTATTATTTGTACCTTAAAGAATAATGGCAACTATGTTTAAGAATTGTAATTAACTAATAAAATCACCTTTATTGCTAATAGAATAAAATGGTATAACTGATAAAAATAAAACCCACTAATCGATTGATAGAACGGTTCTAGTTGCAAGTACCAAGGCGCATGGCATCGAAATAACCTATGATGCCTCTATTGCAATTCTCTAAACGTATGTACAGAACTCAAAAACTAAGTCTCTGGCTCGTAGAAATCCAATTAATATATGGATTATAAATTAACAAGTAATAAATCATGAATATAATTAAGAAACTATTTCAGTAGGTACCTAAAACATTATTAACACTTACCTATTTTAAACGGCGGTTTCATGGTATCTCGAGTATTAGCCTATTTAAAGGTATTAGTATATTAAATAAATATCTATTTATCTCGAAGATATTATAAAGTTACCCACGCCGGTCAGTGAGTGGGTTAGTAATCTTTGGGTGAGTGTTGGTTGGAAACTGATCATTCAGTACAAAAAACAAAGTTACTTTGGTGGACTAGAGTGCGTTCAGAGGCTCAGAGTGTAGTTGTTTCGTTGTTTGGTTGTTTTGCAACTTACCCTGAGGTATGGAACGACCGGTTGTTTTATAACCTCAAACAAATTGTGACATTGACAGACTTACATCATTATCGTAATAATAATTGCTATTTAACACTATCACAAATTCGTTTTCCGTTTTTATTTAAGTTTTATATTTTGAGAAATTATATTAGTATTTATATTTTTTTAGATATATGGGTGAGCGCATCATATAGAATACGATATAAACGTCAAAGTCATTTCATGTCACGCGTTTTATGGTTAAAAAGTTGCAACCTTCAAAGGTTTGGAACGGTCCAGTTGTGACAACCGAACGCTCTACTCGAAGGTTGTGAACGACGTTAGAGTGAAAAGTTGCACTCCGAGTGCGCTCTAACCAAGGTTCGGAACGCACCACTGGGTTGGATTCAGACTAGAGATGGGTAGGTCCGGATGGATACGAATCCGAGGATCCGCATCACTCACGTTATTGATGGATGTACTTCCAACCACAATTCGGATACCGATCCAACAGTACCGGCCGACCGAATTGCCTTGCTAGTCGGAGGTGAGGCACTGAGTAGTGGACCTGAATCGCGTTCCGGAGCGGTATCGTGTCCCGGACACGGACACGGCGCGTGTCGGCGGCGGCGCGGCGGTGCGGTGACGCGCGGATCGGGTGGGACTGCGTAGGCGCGCGGGTGCGAGCGGTTCGAACAAAGTGTGCGACGCAAAGCGATCAAACGGAGCGAGACGTCAGCATCAGACGATTCAATTTACGGCTGCACGTTTGCTTAAAATGTTTTTCGTATTTTGTTTTGATATGTGTCATTTAATCACTATAAATAAATAGCGTCTTACAGTGCTGAAAAAAAATGCTAAATGCCAATATTGCCATACTAATATGCCATATAATAAATAATAAATATAATATATTTTATTAAAGTATGACCTACCTACCTTTATGTTACAAACCTACATAATATCTTCACTGACCAATGATGTTACACAACCATTATTGAAACAGTATTTACTTAATAGTAATAAATGCTTAGTATAATTTAAGCTATTGCATTTGAATCATTGTTCTGTCGTTGCATTGTTCTCGCGATCCCGCAGTCCGCTGAGCATATTGAGTAGCCGGACCCATATGGGTGCAACGGACACGGAACCTGGATGTAGGTTTTTAGAGTTGGATGTACTTCCGGATGTAACTCCGAGATATCCTCGGACCTACCCATCTCTAATTCAGACACTCAAAAGCTATCGTACATGGAAAATGAAATTATACTATTCGCCCCAAAATTATACCACGTTTAATTTTTTCACACATTTCGATTTTCGGCGTTTTTATTTTAAATTTAAATAAATATGCATTCGTAAATAGTAAGTAATATATGGTTTTATTCAGATGATATACTCGAAATCCTGTATACAAATAATGAAGTTAAGGCCAGTGAACGTCGAACTCGGCTAATTCGTAATACGGCATAAATCCTATCATTATATTTATCTTCTTTTAGAGCACTACTGAGAGAAAGGATCAGGGAGTCAATGGATCAAGCTGCTGGTTATATTTCTTAATTTGGTTTCTGCCTAGTTAACTTTGCTGAGCACTCTTTCACAATCAGCGTTTGATGAGGTAAAACCAGGCAATCATGAGCAAAAATGCCAACTTTTTAAATGGATAGTATTCTGACATCATTCTAAGCGCTTATTTTTAGCCTTCCCGATATTTTAGGGTAAATACTAAATATTAAAAAGTAATAGGGCTTAGCAATCATACAAGTGTGTCGACCTGCAGATAAAATTATGGTATTTTCGCATAGTACAGTGCCATTACGATACTACATATCGTAATAAACTATGAAATAATGATTCAATTAGTATTATTATACTACGAAATTTAATACTGGCCATAGCATACAGCCTTCAGAATGAGTGTCTATAATCACTGGCCCAGGAATGACCGGCTAGATAATTGGCGACCCCTACTTCATGGACGTGTACTTCAATTATCATGGCGGTATTTTACAGGCTGCGCATAGTAAAATTGGGTTGATTTGCACCCCGAGCGCGATATATTACGGCTCATACTGCCCGGCCAATAACTTGTTTACATCATGCATGTATTTCATTTATAGATAATATAGGTAATTCTTGTGTCGCGTATTCTTCCAGGCTGAACTTTCGCAGTATGGTAAATATTATAAGGCTGTAATCTTTGTGGGGCTTACAAAATAAAACAAATTGCATAGCTGATAATCTAGCAAACCAAATAGGTAAACGGCGATGAATTGAACAAGTAGGGAAAGAAATTGAATTAAATTCATTGTAGCATTGCGTACATTCGCGATATCTATAAAAGATACTTTTTTAGCGATAAGTACCTTCAAAATATATATCTCATTATAGAAGTATATACTTGCACGCTTCTTTGGAGTACTAATTTGGGGTTATATATTTAGTTTCCGTTATCGCTGTTGTCGCACCCTTCAGGACTAAATCCAGAATAATAAATCAAAGTAAAATATTCAGAAAACATCTGAACTGAACTGCTGCAGTTACAATATATGAAAGATTTAGCAAGTCTTGGATTCTGGCAAAGAGGATGTAACACTGGATACTGGCTATCGCTATTTAATTGCTCCAATTCCACTAAGAATTTGGCGACAAGTAGTTGTTGCAAGCCCAGTGCACACCGATTATACAGAACGGAGCAAGTACTCTCTTTCCTCGCTCGTTTAGCTAAAGAGCGACCGAGGACAGAGATTACTTGCTTTTTATTAAGTTAGTTGCTACTCCCAACTACTCTGTGACGTATTTTAAATTAAGTACCTGCTGGTGCCGATTCTGTTAGAATTATCTAAATTCTTTCGAAATTAGATAATTCTAACAGAATCGGCACCAGCAGGTACTACTAACACACTAGACACAGCTAAACTTGCAACATTTTTTTAAACCAAAATATCCAATACTGAAGACTATTAGGTAGCTCATAGCCTACAAGAATTGCAACAGAACAGAAGACTGCTTAATGATGCATTTTAAATGAAGAAAGTGTACCTTAAATTTAGGTGTCTCTGTGTGCCGTTGCCCCCTAGTTAATCCCAATGTGGGGGAAAATAATAAAACTAGGGGTAAAAATTGACGTAGTTTAATTTTGCTCCGGTCAGTTGGCGGCACACAAGTTTGTAGGGTCATGGGTAAGGGGTTAATCTGTCTCCACACTCTTCGTAGGTGAGTACCCCCCTGGCGTGAAGTCGGCCGGATGGTGATGGGCATCCAAAGGGTAACAGCAGCGGGAAGTACGTGCCGGGGAATGTGTCCTTAGTATGGCCCTGAGCGTAAAACTTATTCCTCGTCGTTGTTCGGTGACAGACGTTTCACTTTACATACATTGACAGTACATTGTTAGGGCAGATATAATATATGAACGTAATTCCTAGATTAAATAACCAAGTTATAGTTTGGGTTATCTACCTTACTCCGCTCTGCGTGCCCACTGTCGGCAATGCCAAGATTAAGTACTTCCTTAGTCTTAAGTAAGTTTTGCCGAGGTGGTAGGAGAACCGAGTTCAAACACATTATAATAAAAAATGAAAGTAGCGTGAGATTTAGCCAAAACAGATAAATTGATGCAATATTGGGAAACAGCAAATTGAAATAGAAATTGAAATGAATTAATGATAATACCTATATTATTAAGACCTATGGATATTGAAATTTATTTGCCAATTGTTTATAACTTTCTTGCCAGAGTCACGTCAGAAGGGAAAATCTTGAACGGAATTTTGAATTTGGTTTATATCTGAAACAATGGAAAAATATCTTAAACTTACATACTAACTACAGAAAATACAATGTGAAAATATAATATTTTTAATAAAACTTAAGAAAAAAAATTACATTAGACACTTTTAAGATTATTTACACTTTACTTAAATGTATCCATTACCTGTGCATATAGACAATATTATATGTATTGAACTACAGTTTAATATTGTTTGCATTTATAAAACATGAAATTATACCTATGAATTGAGTTATGATTTATAATACATAGAATATTGTCAATTGTGTAGAATATATGCACAGGTAATGGATATTTATAATGTATTAATGAGTTGACTAATGGACTATAGACAAAATTGGGACATGAAAAGATGTGATTTAAGTTGGATTCATCCATATCCATACCACATTCGCAGAAAGATGAATCTTTGATTCTGAGTTTTTTTAATGTAGTTCACCAGAACATCAATGGTCTAATCGCATTGTGGATATTATAGATATGATTTTTCTGGTATATCTAAATTTAAAGAACCAGGGTTTTATTTGAATACTCGTAAAGGTAGTCAAATAGGTGGTCAAAAAGGTGGTTAACAAGTAGTAGGCACTACTTATTTTTTTGACCACCTCAGCATTCAAGTCGAGTCAAGTCAAGTTTTTCGAAAAGGGAGAAGCAAAAGATCTTGGGGATATTTTTTAACAAAAGATCTTGGGGATAACTTTATCACAACAAATAATTGCCTGCTTTGCAATCTCGTCTGCCTTCTCATTGTCAGGAATATTACTATGACTCGGACTCCACGCAAACTGAACAGAATAACCTAAAGCTAAGCATCTCATCAACAGTTCCTTGCATTTAAATATGATCCAATTCTTGGAAGGAACCTATTTTGAAAGGATTACTGTGAAAGGCTTGAAGAGCACTTAATAAATCCGAGAAAACAACGGTTTTATTTAATGTAAACAACAATATATAGATTGCCTCCATAATACCCCTACATTAACTAACAAACACAGAAGTTTCAGGTGAGAACTTAATCTTTTGAACTATATTGTTGTTGTTTTGATGAAACAAACCAACACGAACACACCCTGCGCCATTATAGAAGCATCTGTGAAGATGTAATGCCAGCCATGCCAAAGTGTATCTTTTACCCTAAGAAAATGCTTATTGTCAAAAACATCCCCTTTCAATAAATATTAAGATGTGAAGTGGCTTTAAATAAGACATATTGATAATCACATTCAAATAGAAGAATTTAAAAGTATCAGTAGTGTATTTAAGTTCATAATTTTTGCATAACTCACAACTAAACAAGGGGTATTTTTATGATTCCTATAAGTTAGTAATAAATATAAAGTTGTAATTATGGGAAAATGGGATGCGAGGAAAACTGAAACAAACGAAATAAAAACATGTCTGATAGATATTGACGTCTTAAATCCAAAGGAGGTTTGTCACATTCTACTTGCATCGCATTTTTAGGGATAAGAGTTCATTGCTTCTATGATAATGCGTAAAGCTCTTGCTTGGATCAAGTCCAGTTTGTTGAGTGCTCTTTTACAGGCGGGTATATATAAAAATAAAGCATAATCTATAACACTACGAATAATAGCATTATAGAGAAGATTCAAGTAATAAGGATGAGCAACCCACAAAACACCGCCAAACACCTAGGTAATATAATATTAAGGTTTCTTTCGCATATAATACACAAGACGTTTTCAGTGCCGATGGGACAAAACCTACGTCAATCATCAAATTTATCATTTCAAGGTAAAAAAAATCTCCAGCATTAACCAAAAAGGAATAAGGGATCCCATCTGCTCCAGGAGAAGAATCTTTAAGAGAAGAAAGCACAAGACGCAATTCCTGCAAAGAAAATGTAAGGGAACTTGCATCATGAGTAAAAGAATTAAAATAATTGGGGACAAACGGAGGAGCCATGCAGTCTATCCATATATTGTTCAAACCAACTCATATTATTAGGGTAAGGAGGGGAAGGTTCCCTATAAGAGCCACGAAATTTTCGTATTAACTTCCATACAATACAGAAATAGTTGAGCAGTAATTTTTACACCCCTCTGACTTTTTCGAGTGTAGAATTTGTTTTTTATTAAACAAAACTATAGTGAAATTTTCAAAATTTTTCCTTTGTCGTGCTCCACAATACATTTCCTCAGCGCTCTTACTATTTGTCACGGCTACCGTACACTCGTGATCCTACCAAGGAGACCTATGAGTTAAATTTTGTACGTTTGCAGTAAAATAAATCTTAGCTGTTGTATGTATACAATTTATAAGTGAGCTGAGTCATTTATTCAAGGAATGAGGAAGAATGGGAGGAACTTCAGAAATAAGGTTTTCAAGGACTGAGGAAAAATTTGAACATTTATCTGAAAGTGTGTTTTTATTTAATTTATACTGTAATAAGGGTTTGAATGGCATTGGTTCGATTTTTTAAAAGGGTATAAATAATAAAAAGAATTGGAAAATGGTCACTACCAAAAGTGGAGTATAAAGTTGTCCAAGTCATTGAGGGAGCTAAGCTAGCTGATACCAGGCCTGGCGCACTCCGCACTTTTGATAAAAAGCTACAAGTACATCGGCGGCTGCGACAAGACGGGTTTACTCTACAGTGGGTTGCCGCGCGCTGCCAGGAACGCACGTCATCTTGCTCCAACGCGCCGCCGTGTTTCGTGTTTGTATCTATCCGTGTTTACGTACAGTCGCCTGCAATAAGAAGTATACACTTCGTAGTTTTCAAAATAATGTTATGTCGCTAAGTTATTAATAATCGAAGTTAACATTAACATGAGTAAAAATACTCAAGTATTTCTTTGATTTTAAGATACTTGTCATTACATAGATAAAGACAGAACTCTTTGTCACTATTTTGAAAATTACAATGTGTATACTTCTTGTTGCAGGCGACTGTACATAGCTTCACGGAATAAAAAGGCTAGTAGTTAGGTTGAAATAAGGGCAACAAGGCACTACATTGCATTTGGCTGCAAGAATAACAAAAAAGATCTGAATCTCTCGTTTTTCTCACTTCATAGGGACTTTGAAAGGTAAGGAAAAGTACGCATACCTATAGGTTTCTAATGTTAACTAACTAATTTGTTACTATTGTGATAAGTGATTATGTGGTAGAAAATGTTGATCAGGCTAAACCATTAAAGGAAACTGCCTCTCAAGTACGAGTATAGCTGCTGAAACATCGTTAGGTGCTTGGGTACAGATTATAGGTATGATAAATCTTTGAGACTCAGTCTGTAATAATAGGTTAATCTGAACAATATCTTCCACCACATCATCACTTACCATCAGGTGACATAGTGTTAGTGTTCAAAGGATAGCCTATCAGCTATAAATAAATAAAAGTCAAACCAGATTAAATAAGCTTGTACCTAAATAGATCGAACAAACATTATGCCTATTATACATATTCGAGTAGGTACATTATAAAATAGTTTTCTGCTTATATGAGGTAAGTACCTACTTATATTTGAAATGTATTTAATTGCTTTAATATTAATTGGATTTAATATTAATTTAATTGCTTTAATATTATATGTAGGTACGTACATAACTGTAATAGCATGTGAGCACATGATCCCAACCCTTACCCACTTACCGAGTCCGAAGGATATGAACTACGCGATAGAAATAGAGGCGCCTTGTAGGTGAATATAAATGTTAGGTACTCAGCGGGTTGCGATCTGAATTGGTCTTTATTTCGTCGTAGCAGAGTTGCTTATTTATTTAAACGTCTTAGCGGAGTGATCCTTCTGGTCCTTTTTATTATCTGCTGTTACTAAGGTTAAATCACTAACCTAACCTAACAGCGCTAATCCGTTCTGTAGGTTTTGTACGACGGATAGGAGATCCTGAATTTAATAGGCATAGGCCTTTATTATCTATAATACGTAGGTCACACTAAAAGTTTTGCGTAACTTAAAAAAACAACATGTTATAAACAAACGTATCGAGCAAATTTCCGCTGATGCCGTTCCACCATCTAAGTATATTCGGCTTCCTGTGGGGCCTAGAGAATGGCACAGAATTCCAATGCATTATTTAGCATTACCGTGACCCTAACATCTGAGAACTGGAAAGCTGTGCGCATTATAAGTTTTGTTTGCAGCTTTACAGTTGGCAATAATATGTTCACGGAAGTCGAGGTGGGAATCTAAGATGATGCCCAGGTCACGGATAGCATTCACCCTATCTAACGGAGAACATTATAGGGTAGGGGTCTGCTTTAAAGACTCTTGCAGTCTGGAGAATGTCATTATTTTGCTCTTTGCGACATTCTTCCACAGAGTCAATATCAAGCTACATATCGTTACAATCTAATATTTGGCTTATTGATATTTTTAAATCATCCACAAACATGCGACTCTGAGCTGTTATCAGTATACTTTAGGAAGATCATTAATCATTATCAAGAAAAGCGTCGTCCCCAGGTTGCCCTAGCTGACCCCTGATCGTGTATAGAACTCAACCAATCAGCGCGTTTGCAGCTGCACGAATACTGCCTTTGATCTTTTAAATAATTCGCATTCAACAACCTCGGTGAAGCACCGAGTATCGAAAGTTTCATCAGCAGAATGTCGTTGTCCACTACGTCAAATGCCCGCCTAGCATCAAGGAAAGAAGCATCAACCTGTCTACCAGCATCAGTATGTGCGGAGACATTGTCCACAAAGGTGACTTGGTTCGTGAATGTGGAACGAGATGTAAGGAAACTGTTTGAGCAACCAACGCTCTGCTACCAAAAATGTTTGAGAAAGCCGTTAACTGCTGCTAGAAACGTGTAAGCAGTGGGTTTTTTCCAGAATCCCCTTGGTCTTAAACTTTACCAAGTGCGTTGCGTCGTAGCGTATTCGGCTAGATTCCTGGAAGTCACGGGAAGAAACTAGCCGACTTATGTATGTAAATACGGGGAACAATTATAATCCACTCACCTACTAGTGCCCCGTGTACTCAAAGGGAGTATTATACTAAAACCCCTAACCTCCTAGGTCTGCAGTACTAGTCGGTATGGTTTATTTAGATAACACTTCTCTTTATCGAAAAGGCCGACTCCGCCGGCCGCTACTTGTAGCTGTGCAGTAGGCTCGAAAATCACCAAGAAATCCACTATGAAGGCCTTGTTTGTATTGAGGATGCCCGGCATCCGAATTCCACAATACGAAAAAAGTTTTATTACGTGACCTCACGTTATTTATATCACATTCAAAATTCAAATCACTGATAATCGAACACGCGCACAGTATGACGGAACAGGAATTTTCGACGCGTTATTTTAATCGCATTGTAAACGTGGATATTTTCCACCTTTTTTTAAATTCTAGCTGATAGGCTAGCCTTTGACCACTATCTTACCTGGTAAGTGATGATGAGGTCGAAGATGTTGTTCAGGCTAGACTAAAATTTCTGGTCCTCAAGGATAGCTGGCAGAACACATTGTTAGGTGCATGGCGACAGATTTTCTACTTTTTAGGATAGTCGGTAGCTAGCCAGGCGGGCATGCACAAAATGTCCTACTACCATGCTTTATCGACTGCCATTGTTAGACAACAACCGGTACCTACAGCTCAACGTGCCCGCCTAAGCACGGAAGTGCTCTGTTGTAAGGTCACTAGCAGTCACCCCAAGTCATGACCACGGCAAACTCTGCTTAACTTAGCTCATCGGTTACGAACGGCTAAGCAAGCTTCACTACGAGCGTTTCAGAACTTACGTCACCTATCAGCCCTTGCTGAGAGAGAGATTGTACAAGTGTAAGAGGTAGGTACTCTTCTAATGCGGATATACGGTACTTAAATAGAAAGGGCGGTATAGCATCGGGACCAGTTACCAGAAATGGCTTTAAGCGACGGACAGCTCGACGTATATCCTCCGCGGTGACGAAGTCTATATACGCACACAGATGAACAGCGCGTTGAATTCGTCAAACGTTTCGTATACGTTACGAGAAACTCATGGTCTACATAAGGCTATGTTCAACAGTGGACAATCCGTCTGATACAGTACAAAATAACAGAAACGAGTCGAACTCTTTGCTTTACCACCAATTTTTTATAACGCCTTTGTTGCATCTTTGTTCAATAACAAAGATGCAACAAAGGCGTTATAAAAAATTCATCACGACGGATAAAGCACGAGGCGCACCTGATGTTAAGGGGACTAACCTCTGCCTATAACATAAACATATCGTCATAAGTCACGAATTGCACTGCGCCCGTCACTTTGAGACATAGTTGTTAAGTCTCATGTGCCTGTAATTTCACTGGCTCTCAAGGTCTGCTGCCAGAACACACCGTTAGGTGCTTGGCGACAGATTTTCTACTTAATGGTGGTAGCTATACCCTTCCACCATGCGGTGAAGCTCAAGCCCGCGGCGGGATTCGAACCAACTCTTAACCAATACTCATTTTGTCCAATACACTTTAAGTCAAATACGTGTCAAGTCCAATACGATACGATTTAAGTCGTGTGCGTGTGCAATACGCGTTATGTCCATAACTTGACAATAACGATTTTTGATTTGCTGATATTTTTTACAGTAACTACACTTGAAAAAGTACTTTATGGTTATTGTATTTACGGAAATCCATCGGTAATTCTTGTAATAAAATATCCTCAGTTTCAGAGACGAATATTGAGCTACTAGAGTTCGTTGCGATAGTATGATAAAAGTATGGTTTAACGTTACACATATTGCGACAAAATGCGAAGTATGGACAATATGCGTATTGGACACTATGCGAGAGGGAGAAAACCCCTTCGTAGTAAGTGGACAGATAAGCAACACAGGACAAAATGTGTACAACATTAATATTCAATTTAAAAATAATAAATTTCTATTTATTTAATAACATTTTTATATATTTTCGTGTCAGTTTAATAGTCAGTTCAATATATTTTTCCTTAGGGCGACTTAGACAACAGCTAAAATGCGACGTCCGTCGAAGCCATTGTGGAACGATATTAAGATCGTTCTCGTTCTGCCGTAGTGTGGGGCCCATTAGATTGGTCACTAACAAAATTACGAATTTTCGACTGGCAATTTTAACTGTAGATTGAAATAGAAACTAATTTGGGGGTATATCTAGTTTTGTTATCTTGCTCACTGATAATTCGGGCTTCTTTCTTTATACACAAAGAAATTATCCGAAGTCTTTCGACTTCGGATAATTTCTTTATCAGTGTATTTCGTGCCATCAGTGTATTCGAGAAAATATCGCACGGCTGTACCCCATTGTGGCGAGCAAGACTTGGCGATAATTTAGGTAATCTGTAGTTAGCAATCATTGCAGTCTTTTGGAAGTGCTCTAGATTAAGACATAAATAGCGTTCTAGCAACGACACTTAGTGTGCAGTCAATAGGGAACGTTATCAATTATCTATGAGTTATATTACATATTTAAACGATAGTGTAATACGGGCTAAATTACAGTGTAATAGCCCAAGTTCGCTGTGTAATTTAGTACTTTTGAATACTGAGTAGGTATTCAAAAGTACTATTAAAATTTAGTACTTTTGAATACCTACTCAGTATTCAAAAGTACTAAATTACACAGCGAACAACAACGCCACGAGTTGCTAGAACAAATGAAAAAAAAACAATTATAACTTCTAAAATGTTTAATTACCATAGATCAGGTTACAGGATAGAACATGTAGTCAAGACTTATGGAAAATAGATACAAGGCGTAACAAAATAACTGAAAATAATTTTTCGCGCAGGAAAAGTGGGTGGTATTCATTGACTCTATGCCGTTGATTCTAATCAGAACCTTTCATGGCATGGCACTAGTCCTCACACATTCTCCTATCACACTTAATAAGTACATAACAATATTTGGAATTCAGTAAATGACCAAAGATCCGTTTATTTACGAGTACATAAATTGTCACAAGGACAATGAGGGCATACTTCATATAAAATCTTGCATAATTCGCGCAAACACTATCCCTGTCAGTGATGCTCAGCTCAGACTAGCAGACACTCATGGTACAACATCTATATTGACACAACATACATCTCCTCACGAAGCTCCTTATACAAACTCAAACGTAGTTTCTATGATAGATTTAGCTTAACATCCATTGCGAAACGATTCTCCGCAAGTGTACATTTTACACCGATAACAACGCAAAACGTTCACATTTAGATATAACACGTAAAAGGCACTGATTGACGACTATCGTTAAAAGTTTGATCGTTCTTAAAACTGGAAAATATGAGTGAGCATGAAATTTTATTCGGTAACTCAAGACTCGTCAAGTAGGAGAAATTGTTACTTACCATTCTGAAGAACAATTTCTCATGTAAATAATTAGGAATTTATATTGAATTGTATAAGACTAAGAAAATACTGCAACATTTGGCATTAGAAAAGTATGCTAGGTAATTGCAGACTTTCCTTATGTATCCTTTTCTATTGTTCCAGATGACGATTTAGATAGTTATAATGTAATTTCCCATATTTCACCTTAAGGAACTCAAACCCACTAGCTAAAAACATGCCTCAATTAGTTGATAACAAAATTAATTCACATCTAGCAAATTGTCACCATTTTGAGGTATTTTAACGTTTCAGCTCTTTTGCTCTCCATAAACTTACATGAATGTACTTACCTTACGTTCGTTATAGCTTAAAATTCATACTGACGGTCCATGACTCTTACGAATAACTTACAACTACTTAGTAAGAAAGTACATCTAAAACAATATTGTGAAGATATGTTATTTGGGCTATCCCACAACTGTGTAAGTACGTAGATACTACACCTTCGAGAAATAATACGAGATGCTATTTAAGATGATTAAAATAAAAAAAATGCTTCAGCCCAAAAGAAGTCGGTTCGCAACGTCTAGGGACAACCTTTACTTTGTTCACATAACGCCTGCCATACACGAGCAAGTTTAATGTCATGTTTGCAGCGGATTCGAAACGGCATCCAGTAAACTTGACGGTATGTGTCAATGCGCATGGGAAGTATATTAGAAGCTAAATTTAAATTTAGATTTTGCCGACTCGATTAATAAGTTGGCATCGTCAGGACCACTACTTCATAGTTATGAATAAAATTCTATTGTTATCATTATCGCCGATGCCAATAAGTTAAAGGTTTAGAGACTTTTAAATTTGAACGTGTACGATCGGTCAATTATGCATAACGTTAGTAGACATCTCGACGCACGCACGTATTTTCAGAACGAGCACCATGTCGTAGAATACTGCGCGCTACATAAATTTTCTCAGCAAGCTTATTGGTCTTCATAGAGAATAGACTTATAGTTCCTTCGGAGCGTCCAGTTTTCAAACGACGCTCCTTTGTTTACTTGATATTAACTTGATTATTTGTTGCCTACATACCTAAGTTACTTATTTTTTCTTCTTTTCTTCATTCGGTTTTTTATAATTTCTGATGATTTAAAATATAATAATGACGAGTATGTATTTGCTGGTAAATAGGACCACTTTATACCAGATCGGTATACATTATTTTTAGTCAAACTGCAACAACAAACCACATAACGTCAGCAAGTGTCGATTTTTACAAATTTGAACACACACAAATTAATTTAATGTCTGTATGCGATGTATTTTTTACTATAATATAAACAAAATGATAGTAAGTACTCGGTAGTTCTGTAGGGCACAGGACGGCCAACAGCCGTTTTAATATTTTCGGAAAACAAATTTTAATAATTTTGTTTTAAAAATGCACGTGAAGTGTAAGCACTCGTCAATTTATATTCAAATTATTTAGTATCTAATTTGTTAAGGCATTATATCTGTAATGAAAGTTTGATTAATGGGCTCTATGATGCGATGAATTTTGGCCTTGTTGTAGCAACAGTTTCCAATAATGTTAATGTTACAATATATATTAAGGATATGGTTTACATTAGACAGGTGTAAGGTGTAAATTTGTGATATTTAAGTTCCTAATAATGACCACTATATTAAAAACATGATTTTGATATGGGCATTATTATACGTTGGGCCTTATTATCCTCCGGTATATTACTAATTATAGGACATAAGACACACAATATTTTTTCGTATTTAATATCTTATGCCCTATAATTGAATTTGTGCACTCTTTGTGTACGCAATAATAGCCTTAGCTAACATTATAACATCTGTCGTGACACACTTAATCAACTTTACAAACTGTAATATATGGAGAGCTTGAGCCTTCACATAAAGACTAAGTTTAAGAAAAAATTGGCATTAACAAGTGTGTGGACTACGAAATATTTAATTAATACAAATACCTACACTATCAGCTAATATTATGGCACATCGGAAAATAAGAATGGATTTTTTCGACGTGCCGTCATATCGGGTATTGTGCTGCAAGGTGTACACAGAACTTTTACAATAACAAATAAACATTTGGTTTTTACTTTAAATTAGTCTGAGATTCAACTTAATATATAATAAATATGCGTGATTGTCTACTTTACGAAATTACTATAGATTTAAAAGATTTAAACTTGTCAATTCAATTCCCAAATTGAGTTTGATTGGGAAAGTATTTTTAAAGGAAAAGAAGTTTTAATTACATATGTACAAATTGCAATAGTTAGACTAAAGGCATTTAACTTTTAATATTCATCACCGTAAACAGTATTAAAATTAGTTAAGTTAGAATTCAAAATGTGTATATTTTTATAAAAAATATGATTTACTTCAAAATTTCAAATTATGAAATATGAAGAGGTTGTTAAAATTAAATATAAGTTATAAATAAATAAAAACAGTAAGGTTATAAGGAGTATATCGTCGTCATTTCTTATCTTGAGCATTAATAATAATTATAGATATAACATACTGTAGTTATTGTGATGAATAAAAAGCAGTTTTCACCAATATGGCGGCCTTCAATCCCAATATTGTTGAAAACGAGCATCTTAAACATATATTATACCAAACTCCTGTTCGGTTTGAGACATGCCGAAGTTCTATAAAACACCTCTCGCTAGCGCATCGACATCATGTCCACGTTCATACATAACCATTCAGAAATCCTTCCATACATCTTACAAACGTAATAATAATTTATAAATTCACAATCCCTTGCAAATGTGCATGCCTAAAATAACATTCATCCGCTTCCATTCTGGCTCACTTTCAAAATATCACTTTTACCTCAAATAAGTAAAGATACCACAGCCACTGTCTGTATTTATAATACCGAATAGGAAAAATGCTAATATTAAAGATAATATTATAGTTTATGGAAAGATAATGGTCAGGCATAATACATACGTTATACAAAATTTTGATAATGCTGCGCCAAGTGCACAGTTTGCAGCTCAGACCACCGTACATGTAATTTCAACAGCCTTACAAATTAATTATTGCTGTCTATTAATGAAACTAACGCAATTGTGAAATAGCAATAAATTCTCATTCCATTGGAATCTATTTAAAATACATGCCTAGTGATAATGACATCTTGCTAAATTAAGTTGGAATACACCCTAAACATCAGTGATCAATCATTTTTAAATCCATGCTATCAGATTATATTAATTTGATAAATGCAAGGATTATAAAGAATAGATGCCAGAAATCACATCTTATATAGTTGACATCACATTTCATAGAAAAAGTCTATTATATACCTCTGAATGATTGCGAGAACATAATGAGAGCTTTAAACTAATGCACCTAACGGCTTCAGTAAATGGACACATAAATATGCCTGCCAATACAGTAACTGTTTTACCAGCAGCAAATTGTTTGAAACCGCGTTATATCACTGTGGCAGCGCGATGATTCAAATCTGAAAAAGAAACACAAATGTATTAAAAAAAATAGTAAGGGAAAACATTCTTAAAAGGAAAATAAGAAAACAATGGTAATAAATTATTACGGTTCTGTGGTTAACTGAAGTCTTCTTAGCCTGTGGGCTCATTAGAATACTTAGTGTTTCATTGGTCAACTCAGCCCATAATGCTCATGGGCTCAATTGAACACTGTCAATCCCTTAAAGGTCTTAAAGGTCCTCTGGACCTCTCCTACCTGATTCTATAACAACTTATCTTCTAACTAAAACAGAATTGACACTGTCGCGATCCACATGGGCGCAAGTAAAGTCCATTTACACAAACTTGTGTTAATGGACCTTACTGTGTGAATGCGGCTTGCAACTTAGTCTAGTATCTGCCATACTCAGAGCCATATAATATATATAACTTGCAGTTTTCATTTTAATAGAACGATAAAACGCTTATAGAAAAAAATAATTTGCAGGCAGGTTTTTGTCTTGTTTGACTGCATTTAAAGCTAATCGTTGTTTGACGTCTCTGAGTATGGCAGATACTAGACTAAGTTGCAAGCCGCATTGACACAGTAAGGTCCATTAACACAAGTTTGTGTAAATGGACTTTAATTATTTATTTTTTCGTTAAGCGTTTTATCGTTCCATTAAAATGAAAACTGCAAGTTATATTTATGTCTAGTTATATATATATTTATGGAATCTTTTCTTAAAGCCCCTGATTTTGATAACCCACTCGATGGGTTTGATGGAAATATTTTTTTTTCTCACAAAATGGCGTATAAAATCCGCCAGTTTTTATGTTTTACCTTTTATGTACCTAGAGTCACCTGCACTATCAAGACGAATCTAATGATATATTATCATACATTCAAATCTGTTTAGTCGTTTAGAAGTTATGGTGCAATAAATAAACTCACAAACATACATACATGAATCCTGAAAACATAACACTCTTTTTTATGGGTAATCGTGTAAAAATAACAATTCAATAGGGTCAATTCTACATGTATAAAATTCTTTAACTAAGATAATACTTATTTAGTTCACGCTAATGTACAAATTCGTGCAAAGTTTTTTTTTAAATTATGAAAGTTCTTACTGTGTTCACAATAAAATCTAAATTCGTATAACGATATTCTCTTAATTGTGGTAATTTAATCTCTTCATACCTAGATGTCGTATAACTTGTTGGTGTCTAAACTGATGAAAATTAACCACAATTGAATAGATCAAGCCTATTTTTATAATTGTCAAATAGAACATAATAAAAAAAAACTACCATAGTAAGAGATTTAAAGTATATACTTGATATAGAATCGACACCGTTTAAATTTAAAAGTTAATCAACATCTCTGAGTAGGGATGTTAGATTGAGAAGGGGAGTTAGACTGACCAGCTGGTGAGCGGCGTCTGCTGCTTGAGCTTGCGGATCTCCTTGGTGGCCCAGTTGGCAAGCGCCTTGGTGCGGGGGGTGCGCGAGCGGCGCGCAGCTTGCAGTAGGTCGAGCAGCGGGCGCGTCTCGAGCAGCGGCAGCACGCGCTGTCCGAACACGGAACACAGGTCGCCCGTCAGTCCCGCGATCACGGACATCTGCCCGTCCGTGCGCTCCGGCTCGCACGCCACGCTGTTCATGAAGTTAACCATCGCCGGCACGTGCGGCTCCACCGCGCTCACCTCACACACCAACTGTACAATCACCAATATTCATTTGTAAACATATATAATTTTGAAAAATTTTGTGACACGAGAAGCCACCAGCCGGTGGCCATATGTTGACAATAGGTTGCTACGAATGGTTAGCGTAATAGTGTACACACATAAATCAATCTTATATATAAAATTCTCGTGTCACAGTTTTCGTTGCCATAATCCTCCGAAACGGCTTGACCGATTTTGATGAATTTTTTTGTGCTTATCCGGTATCTATGAGAATCGGCCAACATCTATTTTTCTTCCCCCTAAATGTTAGGGGTAGTCCACTCCTAAATTTTTTTTTTAATTTTTTAGACAAAATTTTTAATTTCTATTTTTTTATGATACAACATACAAAAATACATACAATCCTTAATTTTCACCCTTCTACGATCAACCCTTATTTTTTAATAGCCATTTAATTATTTATATGGCAAAACAACGTTTGTCGGGTCAGCTAGTTTAAGTATATACCGCAGGCGAGGTGCCGCGATGTTTGGTACCACCTTGAAAAAAGATTGACTTGGTGACACATTATGATTGTATGCCGGTTTGTAGAACAGAATTTCTATAATAGTATTATTTTTACCTGTACTACCAACGATTATATAATATAAAAGGAAATACTCACTTCACCAGAAGGTCCTTTAAGTCCTTGTATAATGCCAGTGTAAGCTTCCAGCACACTCTCGCGTAGCTCTGCTAAGTATTCCACCATGTCGTAATCGTTACGATCTACTTGCGCATTGCTGGCCTGATATACAAAATATTACATAATAAAGTATCTGTATCATATATTCATCAAAATACAGCATATATATAAAATAGCATATTTATAATAAGTACCTGCAGCAACATTTGCATAACAACATCGAAATATTTAGCAAAATCAGGTCCAATACTGAGTGCTATATCTCCAAACACAGACAATATCTGCGGTTTGACTGAACGATGAATGGATGGGTCCCCAAGATTCTCGAGTAACAGAACTATTATCTCATCGCAATAGGGTAGCACCTAAAATAATAACATCATAATAAATTTCATTATTCACATTGCCAGTAAAAAGAAAATAACTTTTTTGTTACATGTGCTATTCTTCACCTTATTTTTTAATGCTCGACAAATATCGCCTGTGAGACCGACAGCTGCAATGCATACTTGATATTCTTGGTGGTTCTTGAGGCCAACATACAGGTACCTCTTGAACGCATCCATATATTTCAAGAAACCTTCTCCTAAGACCTCCACTAGAGTTGAGACCGCCATGAGGGCATCTTCCTGTACACCGCCAGCTTTTCCAGCATTCCCAGCGAACATAGTCAGTAGAGCTGTCATAATAGCATCCGATATCTGCGGCGCATCATCAGGAGTCACCTTGCGGAGTACAGACTGTAGCGTTGCGCACAGGAGACTCTGCAAATCATTAAACTGCGACCGATCGGCCTGACTCGAGATATGATTCTCCATCTGCAATACCTGTTGCAGCCGTTCCAATATCACCATGGTGGTCTTTTGGACGGTAACATAACAATCAGTAGGAGAATTCTTAACCATCTCCATGAGCGCTTCGTAAGCGGCAGACCTCAAATTATGCTGCGCCGCATCCTGACGGTCGGTTGTTTCTAAAAGTCTTTGGATTATGAAATCGAAGTAATTGGACATACAATATGTCTGAGGTTGATTAGACTCCCCGCAGTCAGCTGCTTCGTATGCCGCTTCAGCCAATCCGGTGAATGCCCAGCAGACGTTAGCGGCGACTCTAGGCTCCGCCTTCAAGCCGTTGACAAGACTCTCCAGGAGCGGTTTCAAGTATGTCTCGTTAATAGCTGCTTCCGGAACGATTTCACAAATTCTGCCGAAGGTCCAGGCCGCTGTGTCTCTCACAGCGACACTGGAGTCGTACATAGCTTCAATCAAAGTCATCATAGCATTTTCTACCAAGGGTTTGAGAGTATTTGCTTCAAGACCACTCAAGATTGAACCAAAAGCCATCAGGGCGGCTTCCCTATACCTCCAGTTTTCATTTTTGATATTAGAATTGATAAAAGGCAAGACATGAGGCACAATTTCGTCCTCGCAGCAGTTTGAGAGAAGCATTAGACATACAGAGGCTGCTTTAGAGGGATTCCACTCCAGTTCGTCATCTGTATCATCTTGCTTGGTCAACTTCTGCATAAGGACAGGAGCAAGATATTGGAGCGCACCCCTTGCGTAAAACCGTGAAGTTCGAACAGGAGGACGACCTGATAACAATAATATTTTTCCAGATATACATGTTATTTGATAAGATAATATTATGTATGTTTCGAATTCGTCATCATAACTATCAGTTGTTGACAAAGGACCCAATATAGATAACATTTATTGCAGGTATTGGTAGCATTACGAAATTATATTTACCTGATTCAGATGCTTCTACCTCTTCAATAGCAAGGTCAATTTCTTCATCACTAACATTGGACCAGAATTCAATGCCTTGTAGTGATATCTCATCCACATCAGATTTCATAGCCTCTAGAGTTATAGGAAATAATGCTTGACCCATATATGGCTCCATGTATTGATAATATAGTGAAAGAATTTTTACCTATAAATAAGAGAAAATATATATAAACTTAAGAAGACTTGGAAATCTTACAACAACTTACAAAAAACTAGTCTCTAATGATTTTAGAGACAACTGACTTTTTAACTGACACTGTACCTACCCATTATTATTTTGATTGTATTAATTTATTAAAAATGTACAATATGTCTTGACTATACAATTCTTTACTCTCACGCTTGTATGCTTTGAAGTGGAACCTAGTGATACTTCTTTTTATATTTCAACAACCTAGGACCACAAGCTAATAAAATTTAATTTCATTTCAATACACATTAGTTAAATAGTTGAATGATTGTGACAAAATTATCGACAGCTGCTGGCTGCCCTATGCCTACATAGAGATTGAAGGTGTGTCATACCTTCGAGAATTTCTAACTAAATACAGAAATTAGTAACAGAGCTGATTGATGCTTTGTCAAAATTTCTTCAACATTTGTTTTAAAAAACATTTCGGACAATGTTTAGTATGTGTTGTTCAGTATGTTATTTTAAGTCTCGCAGTCTTAGGCTGAGATTCAGGGACAATTTTTATCAGGTTGCAAAGATGAACAAAAACCGGTATAGGTTTCAAAGGTAAAAACTCGGCCATAAATAATAGAGTGCAATCTTTGCTAATGCTGAGGTAAGTAGGACTCAGGCTACATCTCTGGAATACGAAATTTAAAGATTGTCTTAGCCAAAGATTAGCTGTGACTGGTCTTAGACTGTCTTACATAAATGTGTCTGAATCTGAGCTTTAGACTTTGTGTAAAATGTTTGCGGCATGTTCCATTATAACGACGCGCGTCAAAGATAACGTTACATATTTTTATGTTGGTAGCACTGTACTGAGCTACAGGGCCAAATTTGAACAAACCAAATAATTCTAAGGCCAAATTAAACAAAAAATGTGTTAAAGAATCACTGCAAGAATGTTATACCACGTGAATAAATAAAGGTACACAATGAAAGCTTCACTACTACACGTGAACGTAACTAATCACTGACAAGACGTGCGGAGGTTGCAGCGGCCACAGCGGCGCACGCTCGGGTGCAGAAGCGGTTTGAACCAGCTCAGTGTGCGGACAAAGTTGTCGTAGCTTTCATTATGTTCCTTTCAATATTCATCTGTTGGGAACTATAATGACAGAGTGAGACACACAGATAGATCATGTATTTGAACGAAAACAAGATTGAACTTTCCAACTTCATGGAAGGACCAGGAAAAGAATGGAATACAATGAAATTCATCAAAACTGTTCATTTTTGAAATGTGACATTCTGAACTGGCGCTCCGCTCAGTGTGTAAGCGGCACGAATCCTAAAAGCGAAACACCACGCAATATCAGTTAATGGCTAGTCTGGCAGAACATGACGATTCTCAATTTCATCTCAAATGGAGAAGGCCTTGTTACTTTATGACTAATTGACCATAAGCAAATCAAGCTCATTTCTTGAAAATACTTACTAAACACTGAAGAGCAGCTACACTAATCCTCATATCTGTAGATTGGGTAGCCTCACATACAACCTCCATTATAAAATTCCTCTCATTATCCTTATCAAAGTTGGCCTTAGTGAATTCCAGGGAGTTTAACAAAGCTTGCGTGGCCGCGAGGCGCACATGGTTGCTGGGTTCAGTGGACCTCATCCCATGTATAATAGCAGTGAGGATTGGATTGCTTTGTTCTGTCAAGACTTCAGCATCAATATCTTGACAGATGTAACCTGAAAATTTTAAAATACAAGTGAGGAGGTGCTTCTAATCTCCAACGTGAACTAGATATAGAAAAATCATCTATATAAAATAGTGTAACATATTTTTGTAATAACAAAAATGGAGGATGTGAGTAATTTTGGCAGAAAGAGGCTTTTATATTAATATAAACATTGCAATAATGATACATCTATGCAAAGTTACATAATATAAGTTTATATATACATATCTTACTGTCAAATTGCTTACCAATAGCTTCTAGTGTTGCCTCCTTCTTAAGCTCGGTAGAGCTTGCATTGACTACATTGTCTACAAGATATGGTATGAGGTCATACCATTGCCCCACCGGCAGTTCTGCTACTGCTACATAAGCTACACATTGGGCTGCTGAGCTTGGTCTGCTATTTTCTGTTCCTATTGCGCTCAAGATCTGAAATTTTGGCAAGGATGTATTATAGTAGAAAACTTATGTTTAGCGGTTATGGGCAATTGATTAGATGTATAATATATACTAACCTAAAATTAATTTGACACTACAGACATTGGCAGAATTGTGTGAAGTCATATATTTGTAACTGAAAATTTTTAAGGTTTAAAAAATATTTTTTACTCACATTCTCTTTTATATAAGTTCTGATGGTTTCAGGAAGGGCCAGCCATCTTTGTTGATATTGTTGCTTAAGTGTGGTGTCCTTAGAGGTTAAGTGGTTCTTAAGCTGTAACCCAGCAGCCATCCGAGCCACCTGGCTGTTGCCTCCTTGTGCCAGCACTTCTGACAACATCTTGATGAATGTTGTAAAGTCAGTGGCGGCTGCATGATCCAAGTACTTTTCAGCAGCTTCCAATTCATTTCGATCTAGAAATATGATACAGAAATGGTTAAAACTTGTATAATATTAAAACATTTGTACATCTGACCTGCCTATTTTCGAATTATGTTGCCGAATATGAGTCCATTGTGTTCAAGCTTATTCAAAGTATATTTATCAACATAATGTTGCCTGCTTGTAGATAAAAAAAATCAAGTCTTTTTTTTCTATCTGTCTATATTAGGTATCTATTCTATTATGGTTTTGTGGATGTACAAGTACAAAGCCTACTTAATGTTAAGCATAGGTATCAGCTGCCTATAATATAAACATTTCGTCACAAGTTTCGAAATGCAATGCGCCGCAAAATGTCTCAGGGTCGGACATACAGTTATTAAGTCTCATGTGCCTGTAGATTTACTGGCTCCCAAGAACTGCTGCCGGAACACACCGTAAGGTGCTTGGCGACAAATTTTCTACTTGAGGGTGGTAGCTAGTCAGGCGAACATTCGTAAAATGCCCTTTCACCATGCGGAGAAGTTTAAGCCGGAAGTGGGGATCGAACCATGAACTTACGGCACGGCAGTCCATAGCTGTTACCGCTCCACTACAATTGCTTCTATAGGGGCTGTCAAAATCTTTTTTTATCATTAGGCATCAGTTAATAATAAGATATCAGAAACATACAAATTGCAAACCCACACAGGAGACTAGAGAAACAAAACCTCTTCTATCTTTCTCTGGAGGACTGAAAAAGATTGACCCTTTGTTCTCTGTATGCCAGAAACGTTATAAGTCTATGTCGCCTTTATATCGTTTCAGTATGACTACATACTGGTTAACATTTGGAGATGATTTAAAAGATCAATTATTGTCGAAATGTGACAGTGGCCTTCGTCATCAGTTTTAGGAATCCTAGGAGTCTTTTGTACATTATGTGGCCGTCATAAGATGACTTGGAAGTGTTTCTATCTTTACATTAAATATATGAGGGCCAAACTGAAAGTTCTTAGGAAATCAAAAACTGATTAAACTAGCAAGTTATTAGTTTTATTATATCTTTTAAAAATAGTGTCCATTCATGTCAATACATCCAGCGATGTAACCACTGAGAAAAGCACTTCGCCCACTCGTCCTTAGTGGTCCCTCCGACGGCCTTTCGAAACGCAGCAACAGCTTCTTCGGCGTCCATAAAGAGTTTTCCTCGAAGTTTTTCTTTCAGTTTCGGGAATAAATTAATATAGCAAGGTCGGGGCTATATGGCGGGTACAGTAATTTCACGTCAGACGTCGCCAAGTAATTGTTAGTATACCACTTTGGAGTAACTGTTTTTCGATCTTTTAAAACAATTATCGCGTAATACCCTGTCCTTCCGAAGAACGAGGATCTTTTTTACCACGCTTCGACCTCTCTTCACTTTAGTTGGCAAATCCTCAGAATGAAACACCCACTGAGCTGTCTTTTGGTTTCAGGATCATAATAGCAAATCCAGCAAGGCAAATCCTTTCGTCACCGGTAACTATGTCGAACACAGGATTTGAGTCGACGCTGTTAAATTTTTCAAACATTTCATGGCATCAATCAACACGCCGGAGTTTTTGGGCCTCGGTCAAATTATGAGGTATCCACCGGGCACAAAGCTTTCTGACCGTTAAATGTTCATGGCGGATTTTCTGCATCAGTAGCGGCCATCGAAGAAAACTATGCATTTAAATAATTTAATAATGCATTGTAATGAATGGTAGGGAAGAGCCCCCCCCCCCCCTCTTTTCGTTCCAAACGATTCTAAATTTTTTATACATAAATTGAAGAATATTTCCTCAGAATTAAACATTAACAAAAATTCGAACAGGGGCTAAGCAACTTTTCATTTGAAGGGTAGTACCCGGCCCCCTCCTTCCTCAATTCAATGGACGTCAAAGGAAAGTCATACGGGTGTACGTCCTCTGTAATCTATCTTACTACCAAGAAATTTAAATGACGCAACTTCAGCATTAGAAACTCATTCTCCTCCCAAATCCCAGATCAAAAGAGGTAAATTTGGTATTCCGTCTAACCAGACACAGACAGAGGCGCAAAAACAAGAAATGGCGGGAAATCGCGTATTAATATTCTTATTCCTACTTTATAATTATAGGGTCCTGTAATTTTTTTTGTGTCTTGACTGGTAAATAGTGATGTTCACGCAAAAGGAAAAGTAACAGTATAAGAATTAAAAAAATATTAGTTTGTATGTAAAGTACTATTTCAGTAAGATTTTGTATGAAAAGGTGTCTTTTTTGTATTGTTGCAAAGCTTTTATGACCAGGATTATAATTAATATATAAAATTACTAGCTTTCCGGCCGCGGCTCCGCTCGCGCGTATGTCGGTTATCGCACAAAACCATTGACCTCTTTTGCGCAGTTGGATAAAAACTATCCTATGTCCTTTCCCAGGTCTCAAACTATTTCTTTCTGTCCAGTAGTTTTTAAGTTTATTTGTTGCATACAAAACTACAAATCTTTCCTAGTTATAATATTAGTGTAGACTTATTTGTGACAGGTATTTTTAGGAAAACATTAAACTGACTGGACTAATTTAAAATTTTGCATATTATGGTGGGTGGTACACTAGTCAGATGCATGGTTAGCATCATTAATCTCCACACTTTCAGGTTGTGAATCAGACAGGTTTGATGTGGGTACCATGATTGTTATTAGTCTTTATATATCCTAAGAGGTTGTTAGCATTTTACCAATAACCCTATATATTTAGGATTAATATATATATAAACAGGGTGTCCCAAGAACTCAATGTCAAGCGGGCACGGGGTGTGAGGGGTGGTCACAGAAGTCCCAGGAAAAATAAAAATAAACCCTATTGGGACTGTGTTACTTCGCTTGACAATATGCCGTATTTGTATACAGCGGAAGAGTATGCAAACATGCATTTTATCTATGGTGAATGTCGCGGTAATGCTTCTGCCGCGGCCAGATTATATCACGAAAGATATCTAAATGCGGAACGTCACCCAGACCACCGTGTATTCGTCACTGTTCACGTGGTGTACTCGGAGGGTAGATTGCCTAGTGTACGTACTGTCGGGGGAAGATTTCGAACATATGACAACGACACGATTTTAGCTGAAATCGAAAATGACCCAAGTATTTCATTACGCGCGGGATTGAAACAATTACGGGATTATCAAAAAGCTACGTTCATCGTGTATTGAAAAGTAACGAACTTCATCCCTACCATGTGCAACGTGTACAAAGCCTACTACTTCGCGACTACGCTCCCAGTGTATTTTGTAGAGCAATGTTAGCGAAATATAGCGCGGACCCGAAATTTCTCAACAAGGTGTTGTGGATTGATGAATCCAAAGATGGATATTTAAACTTACACAACCTACATGAGTGGCATGTGGAGAACCCGCATTTGATGCGTGAAGACTGGTCACAATACCAATTTTAAATCAATATGTGGACTGGAATTTTAAACGAAAATATTAGGTCCTTACATATGAAATTGGCGTTTTTTGTACTGGCCACTTTAATCACGAATTTCTCCTCTTTGGTAAGGAATTCCAAATTCAAATTTGTACAGCTATAGACTCATGTATTTGTGCTTCGATGATCGTCATTCATTTGTTTTTTTTCTTCTGTTTTTTTCTGTTTGCGTCACTCATTTTACAAAATGGAAAACCTTAAATATCGCATTATTTATGAGTACGAGTTCCGCCGTGGCACTAGTGCTGCGGAAACAACTCGAAGGGTGAATGATGTGTATGGCGGTCGTGTTGCAAAAGAAAACACAGTTCGTTTTTGGTTCCAACGTTTTCGTTCTGGAAATTTCGACCTGCAGAACAAGCCCCGTGGACGGCCTGAGACTCAAGTTGATAATGAAGAGTTGAAGGCTATTGTGGAAGCGGATCCATCGCAAACCACGTCCGAGTTAGCTGCAGGCTGCGATGTTAGTGATAAAACTGTTTTAATTCACTTGAAGCAAATTGGGAAGATTAAAAAGCTTGAAAGTGGGTACCTCACGAATTGACTGAAACAAACCGGCAAACGCGCGTCGACTGCTGCGTTACATTACTAAACCGGCACAATAATGAAGGTATTTTAAACCGAATCATTACCTGTGATGAAAAATGGGTTCTTTACGATAATCGGAAGCGCTCAGCGCAATGGTTAGATCCTGGCCAGCCAGCCAAATCCTGCCCCAAGCGAAAATTAACCCCAAAAAAGTTACTTGTAAGCGTTTGGTGGACTAGTGCCGGTATTGTTCATTACAGTTTTTTCAAATCTGGCCAGACTATTACGGCTGATGTCTATTGTCAGGAATTGCAAACCATGATGGAAAAGCTAGCGGCTAAACAACCTAGGCTGGTCAATCGCTCCACGCCACTGCTGCTTCACGACAACGCTAGACCACACACTGCGCTACAGACGGCTACTAAATTAGAAGAGCTTCAATTGGAAAGTCTAAGACATCCTCCGTACTCCCCGGACCTTGCTCCAACAGATTACCATTTTTTTCGAAATTTGGATAACTTCTTGCAAGGGAAAAAATTCAACTCCGATGGGGCAGTCCAAATCGCCTTCAAAGATTTTATTGATTCCCGTCCGACTGGTTTTTTTAGTAAAGGGATCAATGAACTACCTATGAGATGGCAAAAGTGCATAGAAAATAATGGTTCATACTTTGATTAATTAAATATATTATATTAAAAAATATTCGACTTTTTGTTCCTCCCATACAAAACGCCAATTTCATATGTAAGGACCTAATATAATTGGACCATACTAGCTTCCGAAATATTGAACAGAGTTGTCTCCGTTCAATATTTCGGGAGCTTAGCTTTGGATTTTCTCCAAAACCATTTACCAGATCTCCTTGAAGATGTCCCATTAAACATTTACAGGGACATGTGGTTCCAGCAAGACAGTTGCCCAGCGCATTATGCGCGTCATCTGCGGGAGTACTTAGATGTGAAGGTGGATTGGGCGCCGTGATCCATTTACATGGCCGGCTCGTTCCCCAGACTTAAACCCAATTGACTTTTTTTACTGGGGCTGCATAAAAGAAAAAGTTTATTTCAAGCCCATTATAAATGTTGCCGAACTGCGCCAGAGGATCACAGCAGCAGCGGAGAAAATCAATATGGCTAGTTATTTAAGAGATCGTTCTTGAAAAGCCTGCATTCGTGAAGGTGGAAAACAATTCAAACATGTAAAAATTAGATTAGGACGGAAATGTTTTGTTTAATTTTTTTAAACTTATTGCTTAATTTAAGGTACCTACACTTAGATTTGACACTTTTTTAAACAAGTTGTTTTGTAAAAAAAAGGGTGATAACGCATGAGTGTCGGGGCTACACTATCCATCTTGCTTACACATGTAGAATAGGATTGTAGCTATCTCGCTCTATCACATCTCTTTATTGCTGGGTGTCCTATGGCGGCGGCTACATTTTTAAATTTCTCAGATTTTTTAGCACAAATAAACATTGATGACTTAAGTATTTAATTTTGAATATTTAGAAAAAAAATCTAATAACTGCTGTAGCTAGAAAAGTAGCTAGTGCTGCACCATTCCAAACTTAACTAAATGGGCCATCTTTTGAAGTAACTTGCTGAGGGTAGTACAGTAGAATCTTTTTTATTATGAAGGCTCAAAGTTCAGCGATATTATTTTTTCTTGTAAAAATTCGCATATTAACTTAAAGAAAATATGCGAATTTTAACAAACCTAGCAATATCTTATCCTTGATTTGTGACTGCAATCATTTAGTATGTTTATTAAGGACCATGTTAGTGAAAAATACACCTTAAAATTTAGAAATTTGTGGTCACAGTACCAATAAAGTAAGTTCAAGGTATTTATTTTACTCATTTTTATAAATTTGTCTGTTAAAATTTAAAAAACCAATAGGTATTTTTTTTATTTTTCCTGGTGTCACACCTCATGCCCGCTTGACGTTGAGTTCTGGGACACCCTGTATATAGGATACAAGTGACAAGTTTTCTAGGTATAATATATCTCGAATATTTTTTTAAGTTCAGAACACATCGCAAGGTGGTAATCAGTAACTTGTGCTACAAAATAACTGAATAATTGTAACTGGACTAAACTGTTTCAACTGTATTGTCCACTGCTGAGCACAGCCTCCCCCATTTAGGGGAGGTTTGCCATAATCCCCACTCTAGGCAGGCATCTTAAACTGCAATCCCAAAGTACTAAATGGGGGAGGCTGTGTTCAGCAGTGGGCAATACAGTTGAAACTTTCAGTATTTTACTGAAATTCTAATCCGGCACCCCAAGAGAGAGGCGTAACTATTTTTATTTAAAATATATTTAACAAGCAAACATCATAATATAAACTAATTTTGATTTGATTTGATCATGTAAAATGACAAACCTTTGCAAAAATCACAAATTTAATGTGCTTGACAAAGCCTGTTATGGTAGATATTGCTAATGTGTATTGTTATAAAATATTTTCACTTTGTTTACATAGCTATAATAACTAAGAGTGATAAAATAAAGCTAATAAACAATATTCTACATAATAATAACATGTATATTATAATTAAATCCGTTTTTAGTTGCTCCTTCATAGTGATCTAAAATCAATTTGCTGTATTGAATTGAAGAATGATTACATAGTACACTCTATGGAAGTATCTACTAGTAAATTAAATGGTAGGAAATAATTTCTTTGACAATTCTAGGCATTTTATTTTTTTAACACTTGTTTTGGGTTCAGCATTTTCTTTTTGAGGCACATGTGAAACTGTCTTTCAAACCATAAGCCTATCTGATTAGGTTGGCGGACCAGTATAATCATACTGTAACCACCTGCCTGACCTGATCTGAAACACTTGCTACGAGTATTTTATTTGCCAGGGGTTAATCTATGCACTTTTAATCCTGGCAAGAGTTATCATGGCACTGGGGGAGCAGGGTTTATCATACAGTTTGGCAGAGATTTATACAATGAATATACACTGTATTGATTTCATCAGCAAGGCTTCTCATGAGTGAGTGAGTTGAGAATGTTCAAGATGCTCAATGTAGCAGTTTATATGTAGGTACAATCAATTTAAAGGAAACTGTAATTTTATTATATTTTTTAAATATATCTTTCTTTGAAACCTTTAAAAATCATTGAACATCAGCTTCCTTCCTCTTTGAAATATGATTATTGGCTTTCTGTGGGGAATATTGTACTTAAAGTTTCAAAAGGGGATGTCTGAAATTGATGCTGGTCAAGCAGATGTGAGATCAGTGACAATTCATAACCTTAAAACAATAATAAGGATTGACATCACAACATACAGCAACAAATGTGTTCAATACTAATCATCTCTTAGAAATATATAGGTATTGAGTCGTATCATCATGTATTTGACTTCTCCACGTCCTTTACGACGGCGTATCGTCTCGGACTGTCAGCCTAGAAGATTACCATGATGACAAAGAGTCTATCGCAATAATAGGATGACCATCGCAGGACTTGCCTCAGAAATAGTTACGTTATATGTGACTGATATAGTCATAAGAATAATACGATGAATTCAAAAGAAAATTTAAAACAGTTACAAGTTCCAGAATAAAGTCGGTTGACATAAAAACGCCATCAGAGTTCAGAGGACAAACGGCGCTCACCTGGTGATATAGTCTTTTCCAATATTTGAATGAGTGGAAGCGTGTTTTCTAAATGCATTATGATCACTATTTAATATAATAAACTCTGGTTAAACGTTACAAATGTGAACTGAAAATTACAAAACCGGCACACGACGGAAGAACATTCGTAAAATGCACGTAAAATGAAAAGATATTGTGGTGTTGCCACTCAGAATAATATTTTGCGGTACCTACGTTCCTGCAAGGCCTTGGCCAAATATTGGTGTGCGTACCACTTGGATTTAAATTCTCCAAAAACGATAAGAACGTGTTAGAGCAATGAGATCATAATTATACACTTAATTGCATGTAATCTCATTGCATGAACATTTAACATGTGGTAGTCTATTATTTGAGAAAAAGACTAGTGATACTATCGTCACTGGTTGACGTTGTCGTGAAAATTTTATAGGAATTAATGTTACTACTAACGAACTGGTACCAACAACACGATCAGACTCCTAAAAAGTTGTTCCAATTGAGTCTTGGCATTGTTTTCGCCATAAACGTTATGAAGCTACTGGAACAGTTTGTAGTACCTACATCTAATGTCAATGTCAAACAAATTTCAATGAGGCCAATTCGAGATTAGTTCGATTTTAACTAAACTATACCTTAATCAAAAATAATTTTCCGTCAAAATAAGCCAAATCATAGTCAAACTTTATTCTATTTTATTCGAGGAACAAGTGAAGTGACCATAGAGAAAAACATTAGATTCGAGAGATCCGCAAAGATTGATTGTATTTAAAGTTTTGAATCGATATCATAATAACTGATTATATAATCTGTTTTGCAAAATATTGATTGTAATAACAAGGGTTATTAATTGTTTTTTTAATTGCTATATAATCGAATTTACGTGTGGCATTATACTATATATTATATCGGAAATTTCGTATGGTTTTTTCTCGACATCATAAGTTTTAATGGCAAAGCTCTCTTAACGTGGGCGTACATGTGGGTATCGTACAAATGAGGTGATGATATCCATTTGAGTTATTTTCGATAATTTTGACCACATTTTGCGTCTATGGAGCTACATTTAATATGAACCATAGACACAACATGTTGTAGCATACCTACTACAATAATATAAAACTACACATATAAAATACTTACTTAAATATTCTAAAGTCTTACACTAATATAACTAACACAATAAAATACTTACAGTAACATACTTACTATAACATACATATTATTTTATATATACATTTAAACAGTAATCAATTTAACATTAGAACGTGTGTACCTAATCTAGTAACTTAATAAAATAATTCACAATAATATTGTAATGGAAACAATTCCTCACACGAAGGATCGACTGTGCTAGGGCGTAGAATAAATAGCAGTTACTACCGGCAGCTAGGCCGGTTTGGTTCCCCGCCGCCGCGCTACACCGCGCACCGCCCGCGTCCACCCGCTGCGCTCCCACCGGAATGCATCGGCCGGCCGATCGTCTCACGCGCTCTGGCGATAGCCGCCGACACACACGATCACTGACTGATATCCGCGAAGCCCGTGTCACTCGTTCCCGCACCGCACATACTAAACTCACGTAAATTGTAAACAAACTTTTGTTGTGCCAGTATTATACTGTTTAAACCAACAACGTGTTATATAATTATTGCTGCCTCCGCACTCCTTCTACGAACGTGGGCGATAAACCTGCGCCCCGCAACTGGTGCGCGTACCATCACGCCGCACCATCAACGGTGTCCCCATCAGCATCTACCCGGAGTCACAACTGGACCAGGCATACCGACGACTGGGGAACACCGTGACTGGTAACCCACGACCACAATGTGATCAAAATTATCGAAAATAATGAATTTAGCGTCAAATGGTATACGCCCTGAGAAGACACAAATTACTAAAAATAGTTGGTTCATCGTAGACATTCCAGTCTCACCTTGCAGAAACTTCTCTTCACTCGTGATTTCGCTTAGGTTAACTTGTCATTATTGTGTTACCTCCACCATCACGATGACATCTTTGGTACACTTTCCAAGGTTCTGTTATCATCTGGCCTCATCATGATCACCTTTGATAACACGTGGCATGGTGAACAACTATTATAGAATCTATGAAATAAGATCAACTTCTAATATTATAGGCTTGTGCCAATATATTCCAATCATAAAATCACCGTTTCGTAATAGGATCGCACTGATGTAGACTGATTAGTTCACAGTCCTCACCTCATATGATAACTGTCATAGGTTTCACTACATAGGTGGTGCCTATTCCGATGGTCAGTAGAAGAGTGTCGAATAAACTGCAGTGTCTAATGACGTTAATACCACTGGCTGAAATGACACACTAGAAATAACACCGACAAATTTTAGTGCTGCCAGTCTCGTAGAAAACTAACTCCAGTTACCTAATTGATGTTTTAAACGTTAGTCATTTGATGGTGTGATGGATAAACGCTGAGAAGAGCCCGATGTGTTGCAGTCTGTATTACCTACCACCCCCAAGTAGAAAATCTGTCACCAAGCACTAACAGTGCGTTCCGGCAGCAGTCCTTGAAAACCAGTAAAATTACAGGGATATGAGACTCAACAACTGCGTATCTCAGGGTGACGGGCGCAGTGCAGTTCGTCACTTGTGACGAAATACATCTTTTATACCGCTTAACATCAGGTGGCCCTCGTGCTTGTTCCGTCACAATCACAATAAAAAAACTAACATAGAATGGATACTGTCTCTCAAAGACAGCTGCAGAAACACACAGGTGCTTGGTGACAGATTTTCCACTTGAAGATAGTAGTTAGCTACGCAGGCATTCGGCCTAAAAGCAAAATGCGCTACCACCATATTGAAATTACGTCCCATTCTAAAATGACAACCAGGACCGATAACTCCACTTCCTCTCAAAGCACGGAAACTCTCACTTTTTTGTAGTAAATGCCACTAACAACTATCTATCCCAACAACAAACAAAAAAAAACTATTACTGCAATCATTATATTCGATTCGATTCAACGCTCATCGACTATTCTCTAGAATATCTCTGGTTAAATAAACAAGAAATTTTATTTTAATCTTGGCGATTAAAATTAAATTAGTTCAATTTATTCCGAATACCAAATAATGGATCTGACAGGACTAAGACCAATTATAGTTAAGTTTTAATCAAGTTCGTGATATGGAATCGACCTCATTGAGTATCGTGGAGCCACTTTTTAAGTTGTGAAGTTAATTTTGCATATTACGAATACGACTCACGTCTAGAGAAAATGGATACAAATTCTAAAGCTGCTATTGCTTGCACACAACAATACCTACTCTTCCAAAAGTTACAGCTTTGTATTTCTAGCTAATAAAAAATATGAAATGTTTGAAAATTTGTAGTGAAAATTTCGTTTTAATTCGTATTATGTTATGATGAGAACTGTCAAATGACAGTTACAAACTTTTCCCAATCAATGTGGGATGAGTAGTTATTAATTCAAAACATAAATGTGTCATATTAAGGACATCTGGATCTTATGTGATCCAGATGCCCTAATATTACACGTTTATGATTTGAATTCATTATAAAAAACAGCTTTCTGGGGATGAACCCGTTAAAATGTTAAAATCAAAATCAGCTACCCTGTTTGGATCAGTATCAGCCGCTATCTAAATACCAGTTTGCGAAAGCCTAATTGCCTAACAATGCTCATCGAAATATAACTCCATGATCACTAAACCTCAACGTTCATCTTTAAAAAGTATTCTCTTTATGAATAAGTCGCACAAAAGTGAAAAAAAAAAACAAATTTATTTATAAAAACATTTATTTTTAAAATTCAATTTATGCAAACAAATAACATTTTTAAGAGCACAGATATTATTACTTGCTCAGTGAGCACAGATATCATAATGATACACACACATTGACAAACATCGACACAGTTTTCATATCTCATATATCAACTTAACAAACTAGGGCAACCAAAGTCCTCCAAATCATGTATGTGTCCAGAGTAGTAACCTAGAATATTCTTTAACCAAGTTACTGTTTCCAAACCTTTTATATAAATATGTTTTTTATTTGTCATGAAATTTCGTATATGATATTTATGTTCATTGTACGGTATATATCCTTTAGGGCGTTCGGATAGCCTATCGGTGCCAAAAATAACACTCACAAACGCTAAAAATGATCACACGGGCCGTTCGTTTTGGGACTTCGTGAGCAAAAATATCGTTTTCGCTCACCGTTCGGATAGCTTTGAAAACGCTACAAATTACAGATAAAAGTGATATTTTTGACCCATGTCTTACCGTGGGATCGTTGTGATCGTTTTTTGACAGCTGCTGGTTTGACAGTTGTATTTGGCGCGTTTGAAGAGTTTCACAAGTTTTTTATTTATATAACTAGCAGAAGCCATTAACAAAGAAATAATAATAATACAGGTACCTACTTTTTTGTTAATTTTAGGGATTGATTCCATATTTCGTACTGTGCAAAATGGTTAAAACATTGTCGGTTGTCAAAGTATGTTTTAAGCCGTTCGGATAGCATGCAGTAATTGGTGGTCAAAAATAGCAAAAGCTTCTATCTGAACGCTAATACACAAATGCCACTTTCGAAACTGCTACAAACGCAATCGAGCCAAAACAAACGCAACAATTTGCTTTCACCTTCATTCATGGAAATGTATGATTTTATTGTTGTAGTTATCCCAACATTTCTATTACGATCAATTTCAACTCCATTAAGTTCATATCAGATATCTTGAAACAAGAATGGCATGAGATTGTTTGTAAATTTTATTGGTTCTACATCAATGACACCTTTTGTTGCAGTTTAAGCATATCCTTAACAAACTGAATAAAATTACACTAGTATTATAATTATAAAACATTTAATTTTTCCGTCCAACTATTCTCACTAGACTGTAGCCCTAACCATTTCACATCACATCCATTATTTTTCTTTTTTATAACGTTTTCTACAAGATATATGTCAGGGTATTTAGTTTTTCGAAGTTCTTGACTATTTTTATAGTCTCTCCAAGAATAGGTTGGGCTCTTGAGTCTTGTATTAAATAAGTTTCAGGAGTTGTTTTTTATATTTTGACAATTTTAAATATTTCCGTAGACCAATTCGGCGTATACCCTTTTTTAAATGCGCTTATATATTTGCTTATACGAACAAAATCGTGAAGTTTAAGTTTTTTAACTTCTTTTATAGGCTTACAGTAATTTCTAACCGCTTCAGTAAAAGTGATTTATTGCTTTGGTTAACCTGTGATGGTGTTAGTCCTATTGTTCTATGTGTTCTATGCTTTGTATAATTATATGCTTGGACTATTTTTCCCAATGAACCGTCCATTTATCTATACTCGTAATTTCCTTTTATACTAAACTCTTTATACATTTTTGATTTTAAAGTTCTTATGAATCTTTCTATAATCGAAGCTTTTTTTGTTGAAAATGATGAGTAACGATTTATATTATATCTATGTAATACTTTTTTCAACTCGTTATTATAAAACTCAGTTCCTAAATCTGTTTGTAAGTTTTTGGTTACCCGACCTTCACGTAACAATCGCCAAAAAGCTTGAAAAACCAGCATTTTGTTTTTATGCTTTAGTGGGTAAGCCCAAGCATACTTAGTAAATGTATCAATTACAACTAATATAAAATTGTAGCTTTTGTTTATTTTTGAATGAGCGTGCATATCTGCTAAGATATGCACGCTCATTCAAATTCATTATTATTATTCATTATTAATCAGATTTCTTAATGTCTTATTTTGTGCATCTAAGCTTCCATAGATACACAACTTAATATTGCAAATCTTATCTTCTTTCCTTTTGTATTTATGTATATGGAGACAAAATTAATCGACTTCCATGACTGAGGTGTAGTGAACAACTAAATATTAACGTTACAATAGCACCGTATTTATTTAGCTCTTTATTATACTTTATTAAAATGACATAGTCAAGATGATTGAACTTATTCTTTTATGATTCCTGCTTCTTTTAACTCTTCAATTATAAATATAATTTCATTATCATGATTCGTATTTCCTGCTTCCTTTGATGCTATTAATAACATAAGCCTTTCTATTAATTCATTAGGATCATCCCAATAAATAAAATTCCATATTTTTTTTGAAAGTTTAAAAAAAAAATGCATATTACCTCCTTGCTTCTCTCCATTTTTATCGTAGGATGTTGCTTCCAAAAGAGGTTTAATTATCTGACGGTATTTCATACCTTTATCTCCTTTGATTTGATCTATTGTTGTAAAATCTCTTTTATGAGCATTAGTTTTAATTAGCATGTCTTTGTAAATTGTTTTGTCAGTTTCAGATACTAAGTCTAAATTAGGTATTTTTTTTAAATAAAAGTTCTTTTTACTTTTAAGGCCAGAAGTTATTTCATAAGAATGATCGTCAATAGTAATCATAGAAATCCCCCTGTTTCCATGCTTGTTTCTGTGACATTTAAACTGAATTGGTAAACTACCTATCATTAGCTTTTTATTCTCACAGCGTATTCTAAACGGTATATTTAGTGTATTATAATCGTCGAGCCATTGATCTTTTGCAATCATTGAAATAAATGGAGTGTGTATTTCACTTATATATTTTTTATTACTTAAAGGTGTTTTAAAGTCTAGCGTTTCATTAGTCGTAGGGGTATTACTTTCACTAGTGCTTGAAAATGAATTTCCTGACCGGACATCTTCGTATAAAGAATCATTTGAATTGTTTAATCTATTTAACTGTATGGACCTGTTTAATTCATAATTCTTATCATCGTCAAATATTATTTATCTGCTATCATATTTTTTATTCATATAAGCAATTTCTGTCAAAGGGATGGTAAGTGGTTTAAATATTTGCTTGAAGTGTAAATCTGTCTTCTTTTGTTCATTTTTCGTCTGTCTGATTTTAGTTTTTACATTATTTATCGATTTAATTAGTTGCTCTTTAATATTACGTTCCATATTGTTTTTGTTTGCTAGCCTCATTTTACCACTTGTTTTCGTGTAATAAAAGCACTCGATTGAACGCCCAATACATGGATTATTAACGTTTAAATACTTTTAGTCAAATATGATAAACTTATCAAAACCTCTCCTGTATCGACCATCGTTAAGATCACAATCTTTATTGATGACTAAAAATGAATGCTTGTCTTTCCATATTACAATACATATTTTTTTGAATTGAAGCCATTCAATGTCTGAGTTAACTTAACATGTTCATTAAATATGTGTTTTATAAATTAACATCGTCTTGTTTGAAAATAATTAACAGGTTGCTGTTATCTCTTATGAACTGCTTTGGTATTCTTGAATATGTTTGTGATAAATAGAAACAACCGATTTTCTTATGTCTTCCCATAGAAAAATAATTTTGTATTTGCATTTGATTTTCATATGCGATATCATCAAAAATATATATAGAATTGGGTAAGGCTTCTTCAGATGGAATTACATCATTGTTTTTATTAAATATGTAGAATTTTATAGTGGAGATGTTTTTGAAAACTTCACTAGGGAAGCAGTGTTTGGGAAATGTACTATGTATTTGAATACAAATAAACATTTGCAAAAAGTAAGCTAATAATTACATTCGTTTTTCCACAATTTGAAGGTCCACAAATTAAACAACGAATGGTATTTGGTAAAAGTATACTATGGCGAGTTGAATTATTCTGTTTTTCCTCATCCAAATTATCTATTTCTAAGGAAGTGGCTTGCTTGATCAACTTCATGACGAGCACTGACAAGTTAAAAAATATTTGATGTGTTAAATAGGTATGTCTTTTTTATATTGTTAGGTTTGCAGGTACGCCTGCTATGTCCATACATCCCGCACATGACTTAAATTTTTCCTATCGTATATTTGTGATTTTGTAAGGCATGTCTTAGTTTTAACAAATAAATAATTACTTATAACTATGACTAAAACCCCAATTTTTACCACAATAAAAATGTGTTATTTATAAAAAATATTAATAACACGTTTTTTTATGCAACATATCATATACATAGTAAGCAAATATAGGTATGTCAAACTCCTAATAACATTGAAAAACGGATAATGAAACTTATTTTAATTCAACTTGATTTATTTTTAATTAATCCTTACAAGGTAATGTTGTGAGACTTTACTAGTTCACAATAGGCTTGTGCTTGTTGCTATTTAGGTGTTTTTTACTTACTGTGCAAAAATAGTTCATTATCAATTAAATCAATTTCATATAGACATCATTGAAGTCGAATAAGCCCTCATATTTTGCCCGACAGATGACGGTTCCCTGTCGCGCCACCAACCTTGCAGACCGGCTATCCTCCGACACTACGGGTCCGCTGTCCCTTCTCGGGACCCCGACACCGTGGATGAACCGCCTGCCCTTCCACTGTGCCCTATGCTACCTTCATAAGGACACCCGGAGAGCACCCACACGTCAGGATTTTAGCCAGCAGCCAACAAGAGAAGTTATTGACTGCTGCCCAGGGTGCACCGGCCCAAACACTGCTGTACCACACGGATAAAACGTATCCGTGAGGGACCAGCTGCATTCAGACACACGTGGAGGTATCCTGACCAGGCACCCCTGATCGATGCTCCTGGAACAACCTATGTATACCGTGTTCCACTTCCTGCCACTATCGTTAATATATGTATTACATATGTTGATATAATCATGCGATAGATAGGTAGGTCATCACTAGATCACTACACTCGGTGGTATCGTTTTATGTTTGAAAACACGGGTGTTTGAGCGTGAAACATCGATATGACGATCGACAATGTTTCGGCTTCTACCGGAAGCCTTCCTCAGGATATTGAGTTCAGGATATTGAATTTTTATAATATGATCAGTGGTATCGTTTCACTTTAAAATACCCACAGTACCACTAGGGGTATAGCCAGGGGTACGGTGGGTCTGTCACGGTTATTTTCGATAATTTTGTCTAGATTGTGCGTTTCTTTTGGCAATGGTTGTAATCACTGTGATCATTTGTAACTAATTTGTGACTTTTGAATCAGTGATGGCTCAGTGGCATTGACTATGAACTGCCGCGCAGCAGAGCCATGGTTCGAATCCTGCCGCGGGCTTGAGCTTCACTGTATGGTGGTAGGGCATTTTGCGAATGCTTGCCTGGCTAGCGACCACTGTCAAGTAGTAGAAAATCTGTCGCCAAGCATTTAACGGCGTCTTCCGGTAGCGGTACTTGAGAGCCAGTAATTTCAGGTTAAGCCTGTCAACACCTTCGACCACATCGTCACTTACCATCAGGTGAGATTTTGGTCAAAGGCTTACCTATCAGCGATAAAAAAAACTGTTTCCTTCCCTGTTCCGTTTCGGATAATAACGGTAAGAAAGCCACTAAAATTAATTTGCCACTTTTGTCCATCTCACGTTGATGCGTAGAAATGCGGAAAAGTTTGCCACTGCCTTGTGTGCTTTCAACGGAATCAGTGATAGTGAAAGACCCCAAAACGGGGCAGTCATTCAGAGTTCTAATGTCTATTATACATTTATTGGAGAACTGTTATCTAATGCATTATTTATCACCACCTGGAGAGTATGTATGAAGCAACGCTCTGAAGGAAGTAGAGTATCCTGAACTCCTTTAACCATATTCACCCCATTATCGTGAACAATCGCTTGAATTTTAGTGATGGGTATGTCTCATTTCGTTACACACTGTTGTGTAAAAAGTACCTACTGTGCTTAGAGTTCTAAGCCCAAAGCACAAAAGGATCCACGATTCTCGATGACATTTGTTTTACATTAGTTGTAGTTACTATCAAACTGTTCCCTGTTTAATTAAATGTGAAATCTCTGTTATGTAATACAATTTTTTTTTGTACACCGTTCCGGTGTGTCTTTAATTACTAGGTCTATTCTGTAGGTGAAAGGTAAAGGACCTTAAGTGCCAACTGATAAAGTTTACAGTACATCCTATTAATGATGATGAAATTGACGAAGACATATTAAAATGCGCCTTTAAAAAAAGGTAGACGTCGTATTGTTGTGAAATAAAAACTTATGATGATATTATCGCTTTAGCTATGAGATACATTGGATGAACTAAACCCTCCGAAGCCTTTTTTTTTATTCGGACTTAAGGTTCTTTACCATTGGGTAGTATTACAATTATTATTAAGTAACATTATGGTTGTTAAGACGCCTACTCATTTATATAAAATTATAGAAATTGGTATAATATTAACCATATAGAACCTACTTGAAAATTTAGCAATGGTAATAATAATTACATAAAAATGTTACTATTTTGTAAGATTTTTGGTAACCTCAAATCAATCTGCGAAAATGTATAATCATATTACCTATTATTCTGATTCCGGTAGGTCACGAGTTGTCAAAGTCAAAGTCAAAATCATTTATTAAATTTAGGCGTCTACGACGTTGTTATGAAGGTCAATTACAAATTTTAGCATTAAATTATTCTACATATTACTGCCACGTTCAGCAAAATATATTTATAGAGCCACTGCGAGAATAACGGATAAGAAACTCGGGGCTATTCTTTAAACGTCTTTTATATAATGTCAATCGGTAATGTTCTAATTATGAAATGAAATACAGACTTTTATTTCTTATTTTATTTACATACTTCTTTGAAAAAATTAAAAAGTTAAAGAAAAGCATTATTCTCCTATCAAAACAATGCTTTAAAACATTTTTATAATTATTAAAGTACAATGTGTCCCGACCAAGGAGGTTTCAATTCAATTGTACATATTATCTGTGGAGAGCGCGCTGCGCGCGCAACGCGCTGGTTCGGAGCCATAGACCAATACCAGACTTTTTCCATTTTGGCGCTATTTCGTACATACTAATGTGAGTACAGTCCCACCAACATATCTGTTCAGGCGGCAAAAAAAAGAACTCCAATGCGATTAAAATAAGAATAGGACGTGCTCTCGGCTAACTTCACTCATATTCACTCTAAAAGTACGATCAGCAGAACAAACTTAAAAATTGAGCAGTGCCATATATTTATTCGTAATTTTAAATGAGTGACCCGAAATTGTTAATTTTAATAAATTCATATTTTTAAGGTTGACAGCACAGACGTCATCTTAGTTTTATGACAACGCGGGCGTCAGGGTCTTATTTCTCCAACATTGTTCTATCTAACATTTCCGAGTGTTTATTGATCTTCTCGTTTAATTTATTTTTTTGATTGCTTAATTTGTTGTTGTTGACCGTTTGATATGTTTTTGGTGATTGTTATATATGTTTTTGTTACCCGTTACGGTGATAACGATGAGTCTGACTCAGTTGGCCATCAGGACATGCGGCATCGAAGAGCTAAGCGATTCAAAAGATAAGTACCTAGGTACAAAATAAAGCTAACAAATAAAATCAGTTCAAATTATTTCTGTGTTTGCTGTACCTACAGTCACCTACAACTTCATTTTTTTCTTTTCTCTTTTTATTCCTGATAGGTTAGCCTTTGACCACTATTTCACCTGATGGTAAGTGATGATGTGGTCGAAGATGTTGTTCGGGCTAACCTAGAAGAACCTAACCTAACTACCTGTACTACTTGTTTTTTACACGACTGCCCACATAAACGTGTGTTAAGTTTTCAGGTTAGTATTTGTGGTGAGTTTCTTTATTTCACCATAACTTCTTAACGGCTATTTCATTTAATTTTCATTCATTGCCCTTATAACATTGTTCGTTACATTAGGTAAGTCAAATGTACAAATAATTATTAAAATATAAGGTAAGAATAATGATTATAATTATAAAGTTATCTAAATTGTGATGTCCCTGGACAAATGATTTGCGATATAAATAAAAATAAATCTCAAGAAATTGTGATACTTAATAATTACAAACTATACATTTAAAATCCGTATTTAGGTATTTAGTCAATCTCTATATAGCCTAAGCAGTCAAAAGGATAGTCTATATTATTATCTAATTATTTTTATAAGAATGAATTTTCTGTTAGACGCATGTCCAAAGTCGTTGCTAACGGCTTAACTGATTTTAATTTACGAGATATCTTTAACAAGTCATTGAAATACAAAATTGTATGCCCAAGGCGGGAATCGCACTCGCGTCCTCCGATATTGCGTCGGATGCCTAAACCTCCTAGGCCACATGGACACAGCATTTCTAACCGAAATTTCATACTCCAATTGTATTACTTTAACCGTCTTAGGGGACGGTGCGTGGCCATCAACCAGACTACTAGACTTCATCGGATCGAAAGAAGTGTTTTTTCAAACACTTAACTCTCGGTATGATGTCGCTACCCTTCTATATTTCTAAATATTATTACAAGCACTATCACGTGCGAAGCGAAAATATATTTTTGGAGTACAAAATTTACTTTGTACTTTGTACTCCAATAATTTGTTAAATATATTTTTTTCGCTCAGCACGTGATAGTGATATTTAGAAATTACGAGATATCGTTAGATGTATCTTGATAGCTCAAGTGACACTATGTACATAAAAAATAAAAATGAAACTGGTGGATTTTATACGCCATACAGTGAGAAAAACAATTTATTATTTCTTCAAAAGCCATGGTATCAAAATGATTGGCTTTACAAAGCGATTCCATAAATATATTAACTGGCAGTTTTAATTGCAATGGAACGATAAAACACTAAACTAACGAAAATAAATTATTTGCAGTCGTGTTTTTTATTTTCTTTACTAATTTATACATGTTTTATAATTTATTTTTTTTGCACACTGTACCAAGTTCTAGTTCTGACGTCACAACATGGCGCTAGGCCGATCCTATTCTTATTTTAATCGCATTGTACAACATTCCTTCAAATTGTGACAGTTTGTAGTTGATTTCCTTGACCAGTAGCGCCCTCGAAAACTGCACAGTTAAGTTGGTGGTACTATGATATTTTGTTGGATATGTTTTTTATTTAATGTAGCTACCTATAGCCATGAGATTAAATAAAGCAGCTCGCCTGCGGCTCGTTTCAAAAAACTACACTCATGTTTTAATATCCTCTATTATATGACAGTTGCATAAACTACTATTTACAATGTGTTTCATACTTACTATATGATAAAGTTATTACAATATTTGTTTAAATTATGTAGGTGACAGGCGATAGCTTGGCAGAGGCGGAATTGTCTAGGCATCTTTGAGGTTTAAGTAATACCAAACTGTGTAGTATGAATTCTTAATCAATATGTTTTTCACGTGCAACGTGAATTTCTCTTTTGTGAGCGTTGTAATATGTTTGGGAACTTTATTATAAAACCGTACACAACTACCTAAGAAGAACCTTTTATTTGTCTTTGCGTAGGTATCTGAAACCTGGTACCGCTATTTTATCTTTGTTTCTAGTGTTGTTATCGTGATTGTCACTGTTTAATTTTAATTTACTTTTTTTTACGAACATACATAATATTTTCAAATAAGTACAGACTTAGTAAAGTATCAATTTCTTTAAAAAGATCCCTCAGAGATTCCCTAGGATCCATTTTATATATGGCTCGAATTGCACGTTTTTGTAGGATAAAGATTGTCTCTATGTCAGCAGCAGTTCCCCACAGCAATACACCATACGACATAATACTGTGGAAGTTTACGGAAGTACACGAAATAAACTAGGCGAGCGGTAGCTATGTCTATCAACTGTCTTATCTTACGAACTGCATATGCAGCAAGCACATAAGTAAGATTTGGTAAAGAAAACCTTAAACATTTAGTCTTTTTTTAATTTAAGAGAAGATTATTAGCGGGGAACCATTTACAGATCATAGATAACACATTATTTACATGAATAAGTTTACTGTCTTTCCTATCTACTTTAAAAATCAGTGAGGTACCATCATGGGCCATGTTTTCTTATATTATCAAGCAAATCTTGGTATTTGTTAGTCGTAATTCGTTTACAATTTAGTATGCAGTGCAGGTAGGTTAAAATAGTTCAAAGATCTTCTACGATTTCTAATCAAAGACACCTTTTAAAACTAACTTTGGTCAAATTAAGTTTGGTAACACATTGGTCTAAAGTTATCTTTCTTGAATTGCAGCCATGCTATTTCAGAGTAAGGCACTGATTGACCCAAATCTCTATTTTTACTAGACTAAATTGTGACCTCTCTTGTAAATGTGTTTAATATATTATTAACTTCGAACCATTTGATCAAGAATGATAAAAGTTCCTTTCCTTGTAATTAAAAAAAAAAACTCTTTAAATTACCCTAAATATCGGGTTGTATCGACAAGTTTCTTTCTGTGTCCAGTATACATATTTGTTTAATTTGTATAACCAAAAAAGCAAACGCCAACGAACAACACTCCATGTGTGACTTTACTCACTCGCAACTAAAGCCATACAAAGCGCGAGAAGTCGTAACGTTCGCGGTCGGCAATACGTTATTGCAAAAGAATCGTAAGTCTCACATAATGTCGTTTAACATTGAATTTGAATAATGAGTTTAAATAATTTGAATGCTAATAAGTAATAAAGTACTTTACAACTGTATAGTTTTTATACACTCGGGGACTTAATGTCAAATGAAATTTGCTATTTTAAAATAAAATGGCGATAGGACTTAATGTATTTTACCAAAAAAACTGTAAAAACAAGAAAATTGCCAAAAATGGACTTAAGGTCTTTTAACTTTCACCTACAGTATTAATTAACAGTTCAGTCTGCAGACATATATCTATGTCATGTATGTAAGACAGACATGTATTTGTTTCATTAGCACACATACATTTACATTACACAAATATGAATGAGAAAGTTAAAAAAAGAAAATACAAAAAGTAGTCGTTAGTAGGCGATCAATTATGTATATTGAATACACAATTTTCGAACCTAAAGCGCGTGTAATCTCTACGAGTGCCCAGCTGCGTGCGGGGGAGAGTATGCCCGATGGCATAATTGCAATAGTGGACTATCCTCGTTTGAGATGTCGCGTCTAGTATATATAGGTCAATGGTCACATCGCGGCCACAATTTGCTGTAACATCTGCGGATTGCTAGGACGGACGATACAACTTGCAGCATGTTGGAAGAGAGACACTACATGCCTACAAACGATACAAATGGCTGGTTCACATCAGCATAATCCACATCTACACTAATATTATAAACAGGAAAGATATGTATTTTTTTAAGCAACGAATAAACTTAAAAAATTCCGGACCGATTTGGATTAATTTGTGATTAAATTCCCAGTTGGTTAAAAACATAGGATAGTTTTTATGCAACTGCGCAAAAAGAGGTCCATGGTTTTGCGCGACAAACTGCGCTGCGCCTAACACCCCGCGACGCACAGTTGTTAAGTCTAATGTGCCCTGGCTCTCAAGGACTACTGCCGGAACACACTATATGGTGCTTGGTGACAGATTTTGTATTTGGGGGTAGTAGCGAGGCAAGTGGTTGCAAAATAATCTTCCACCAAGTGGTGAAGCTCAAGCTGGCAGCGATAGGGGTCGTATTACCACTCGGCTGGCAATGCTTCAAAAACTGTATGATGGAGTGTAGATACAGCTTTAGCTATGATCATATAATTATATAGAATATGATAGAGTATTACCTTCCTAAGCAGGTAAGTATAAACAGACTTTATAATACGGAGTTCTAGGAAAAATGCTTAATTTTAATTTTTTTTTAATTTTACTTAACCAGTCATTTTTAAGACAACTATTTGAAGGAAACCTGACATGTTTATTAATCATATATTACTATCCCACAGCTTGAATATTTTGCGGCACACTATACTGAAAAGTTATCACGCCTATAGATTTGTGTTTTAACATAGTAATTTAACTTCATATCTAGATGTGTTATCTGTAAAAAAATATAACTTTGAAAGACCATTAGAACATTTATAATTTTGTATTAATTACTACTAACGTCATCTGCTAGAAAACCAAAGCCTTAACATCGCTGCTACAGAACTAAACTTAATACTCAAATACAGAAGAATACAATAATCAGGTTGTAAAATAAAAGCGAGCCCTCACAGAGCTCAGATTTTTGCTATAGTCTGATTTTGAATCAGACGGAGTATAGTGACATTACGGGTGTTGCTAATTTTTGACGATTCAAAAATAGTGCTGTGGTAAAATGATTTAGTTCTTTCACTTCGTCACTTCAATGAGCTGTTAATTTTTTCATAATCTTCACAAAAGTCATTATTATTGTCCTAAGAGTGGTTTCATTATACAAGCGATTTATATTACTATACTCGTAAGATAGGTTGTTTATGAGACCGCAGCACAGCAATTCCTATTGGCTTTTGTCTACATATCATTATTTTGTACCCATGCTTTGCGAAATAAACATTTTGAATTTGAATTTGAGATTCTTTCTTTCTTTGATTTTCCAGCTCTTTGCTAGTTGTTATTGAATGGAATTACGAGGTGGAGCCGGAATCCGCCCTGAATTGCGATGAATGTGACCCTGCTTTTACATGTGGATATATGGTATTTAATCTGCATATATGGTGGTTTGTGTTCAGAAATGTGTTTCAAGACTGTCGACATTTTTTTTTGCTTGATATTTTAGCCTTTGACCTAAGAATTTTCAGGCTAACTTAGAAATATTGGCTCTCAAGGACAGCTACCGGAACACACCGTTAGATGGTTGGCGACAGATTTTCTACTTAAGGGCTAGCCAGGCGGGCATTCGTAAAATAGGCCCTACCATCTAGTAAAATCAAGTAGGAAGTAGCGAAATATTTTATGCTAGTCATGTAAATATTTGAAAAATATATATTAAAAACATTTAGATATGAAAACGAATGTCGTCAGCTGCCTTTATCAGTTGAATAGAACTATTTTTGCATGATAAAATCCAATTATTCATCTCTGTGAATTCGACTAAAATTGATTTAAACATAATATTTTCAATCGTGCATCACAAATCACTAGCAACCGCCTAGTCAAGACTAAGCTAAATCCCGTTGCTTCCGTTGACGCCAAGGCCGACTTGATGAAGACTAGGCTGACTGACATATATCAACTCATCTCCCATGCCAGCTTCTTAGTAGCATCCAAGTTGGAAATTCAATATGGCGGACGCATTTTTTTAATATGGTGCTGATTACAAATATAACATCCGTTATAAAATCGAAGATTACAGACGCGTGTGTTAAATATATTATCTCCATAGATTAATTAATATACGAAATAGCTTTATTAATTGGTTTATCACATTATTATAAATAAAACATCAAACACTTTTATATAAGTTGATTTTTAATAATTTGATAATTTTATATAAGTTGTGGCCAACATCTTGCGGCGTCGGCTTTTACACAAACATCAAAGGCGCTTAACCACTGTATGATTCGTCACTAGGTAACAATATAGGTAGTGAGGTTAAGTCTGGTTTTTCAATCATTAGATATTGATACAGGCTGAGATGCTTCGACTTCTGTGGAAAGGTAGGAAAAACAAAAGGAGGTTGACAAAGAAAATGTACAAGGGTGATGTGGACGACATGCTTGCGATGCGTTAAATAAACTTCGAAAATGTAAAGTATTATTGATGAATGTTCACAAGAATAAGTTGTTAAATGTTAATGAGTTAAATTACGAATTAAGAATGCTACTTAAAGACTATAACAATTGTAAATTTATCAAAATTAAAGATTTATTAGTGAATTGTGGACATAAAAGGAACCAGGTAGAATTAATTACAACAAAATTGACTTTTGAGATTGAGTTGATCGATTATGGATCAATGAATAGAAAATTTTAATGTAAATGTACGAAAGCCTCAGAACAGATTAATTGTAGTACTTCTCATGAATCTCAAAATGAACACCAGTTTTTTCGTTCCTCATAAAGTCAATTCAAGTATGAATAATATAAATACCGTTACAAAACTTGCTGGAAATCTAGGAGAACTAACAATTTTGCATCAAAATATAGCTGGTATATGTAATAAACTTGACATTTTAGACATGTCCTTGGCTGAGCTAGCAGAAAATGGCAACGAGGTGGATATACTTTGTTTTAGTGAAACTTTTATTAAACTTGGAACCAAAAATAATATTTGGCTTAACAATTTTAAATTAGCTGCAATGTTTTGCCGTGAAAAAAGTAGAGGAGGTACGTGCATATTATTAAAAAATACACTTAATGCTAAATTATTATCAACTCCATCTAATCTTGCAGTCAAATTTTACTTCGAATGTTGTGGAATTAAAGTAATGGGGCTGAACATAGTTATTTTCAGTATATATAGAACACCCGAACAAAAAAAATCTGCAATAGGTATATTTCTTCATAAGCTGGATAGTCTACTTAATTATTTGACCGATAAATTTAAGCATAAGAGAATCGTAATATGTGGTGCCTGGAATATCGATATGTTGAAAGATAGTACAGCTGCCAAAAATCTCCAGACTTTGCTGCACAATTACAATTTTAAAGCCCACATTAAGTGTCCCACACGATTAAACTCTTGCCTTGACCAATTTGCAAGTAATATAAAAAACATTCGAACCAACATTCATGTACTAGGGCTTTCAGATCACGAAACTGCTCAAACATTGACTATTAAGGTGAAAAAGGCAAAAGCATTCACTACTTGGTTTGAGCACAGACGTGACTATAGTGCTGATAACGTAAGAAAATTTTGCGATGCTGTATCAGCTCTCTCATTTGTAGAAGTTTTCGAGTCGAATACATTATCAGCAGCTTTTGAAAACTTTTATCATATATTTTGCTTGTTGTACAATTTATGTTTTCCTACAATTACAGTTAAAATTAATAATAAACCGGCAAAATTAAATTGGCTCACTAAAGGTTTAAAAAAATCAACCAGAACTAAACGTAATTTATATCTGGCATATAGTAAAATTAGTTCAAATAAGAAGGAAAATAAAAGTTTATATAATAAGTATAGTAAAATTTTTAAAAGAACAGTAATGAAAGCACAATGTATCGTTAATGCTAGACTTATAAAAAACAATAAAAACAGAGCGAAAGCTATGTGGAATGCTATTTCAACATCCACTTCCAATAACTTAACAAATAATGACATTGCAATGATAAAATCCAATAATATGACTTATACCAACCCAATTGACATTTCTAATATATTTAATAACTCTTTTATAAAATTGACATCGAATAATACATTTAATAAGAATGACTTAAACTCATATAATATAAATAATAATTCAAATACAATTTTTCTATCCCCTGTTGATGCTAAGGAGGTTTACAACATAATTATGAGCCTAAATAACAGCAAGACAAGTGGTCACGACGAAATTACTACCAAAATACTAAAAACTTGTGCCTCTCTAATTTGTCATCCACTGGCACATATTCTTAACTTGTCATTTTTAGAAGGCATATTTCCAGAACAGTTAAAAATGGCAATCGTAAAACCTTTGTTCAAGAAGGGTGATAAATTGGATGCAAACAATTATCGTCCCATAACTATAGTCCCAATATTATCAAAAATCTTTGAAAAGGCAATGCTCGTCAGGTTAAATAGTTTTTTTTACAAAATTCATGATTTTACGTGATGAACAGTTTGGTTTCCGTAAAGGAAATTCAACGTCGCTTGCATGCTTTAACCTAGTAAAATATATAACAGAAAGTATAAATGAAGGAATCCCGCCAATATCAATCTTTTTGGATATGACCAAAGCCTTTGACTTTGTCAATCACAAGATGCTTTTGTATAAATTAGAATGTTATGGTATACGGGGCCCAGCTTATAAATGGATCGTTAGTGTTTTGGAAAATAGAAAGCAATATACAGAAATATCAAAAGTTATTAAAAATACATTAAACACATTCACAAAAGAGAAGTTTAAATCTGAACTATTATTAAACAATACTGGAGTGCCTCAAGGAAGTATACTGGGACCATTGCTTTTTCTGATTTATATAAACGACCTCCCTCAATCTACTCCCCATAAGTGTATACTCTTTGCTGATGACATTACAATAGTCATAAAATGTGCTGATAGAAACAAGACTCAGCTAACAGTACATAAAGCCCTCATAGATGTTATTCGTTGGATGGAAACAAATAATTTATACGTTAATATCAATAAAACCAAAATAATTCAATTTCTTTCGTATAATTCTAATGCATTACCCCTTGACATTTATTATAACAATGAAATAGTAGATAATGTTGACAATTTTAATTTTTTGGGTATTACCCTGGACAAAAACCTTAATTGGAAATCTCATATTGACTTCTTGTGTAAGAAAATTGAACGTTATGTATTTGCACTAAAGAAAATTAGGCAAACTGTATCTAAGGAAGCAGCATTGGTGGCATACCATGGGCACGTGTCGTCCTTGCTTAGCTACGGACTGATCATGTGGGGCAACTCAGTCGACATAGATAGAGTATTCATGATCCAAAAGAGATGTATTAGGGTTATAAATAAGGCGTGGTTTTTAGACAGCTGTAAACCCCTTTTTAAAACATGTAACGTACTTCCTCTACCGTGCATGTACATAAAAGACATTTGTGTCTTCACTAAACAACACCCTGATTTTTTGAAGAAACGTGGTGAAGTTTTTACACGACAAAAAAGGGCAAAGTTCACCAATCTATTGTATGAACCTCGTGCTAAGAAGGACTTAAATAAAAAAAATATTTACAATATGTGTCTAACCATTTGTAACTGTATACCAAACGACATCAAAATATTGGATGGTAACAAATTTAAAAGCTCTTTAACTCACTGGCTTCTTGACAACTGTTTTTACAGTGTAAAAGAATTTAAAGAATTTTGTAAAACATACATTTTAAGTACTTAATAAATACTACACAAAAATTTGCACGTCTGCTTGCAGACTAAATACATTGTATCCTTAACCATTATTATACGATCTAATGTGACATGTATTTTAGCAAATAAATGATTTGATTTGATTTGATTTGACACATTTGGAAGTAGAAGACCTCGGTGAAAATACACTCGAGAGCAATGAATCCGGGTCACTTAAAGAATGTTAAAAATCTCGGAAACTAAAAATGATAGGTTAATGCAATAAATTGTATTTAATAGACAATGTAATACTCCTTAAATGAAAGTAAAAAAAATATAAGTCACCATACATTTTATTAACACAAAATTACATAAAGAAAAAAAAAATGCTGATCTCTCCTTAAAACAAAAATAGGAAACATGAAATTTTTGAACTTTATTACGATTTTCTTGAATTTTAATACTTCGTATTGCCTCCTCGTGCTTCCATTACTGCGTTTACGCGGTTTGGCATGCTGTACACCAAGTTCCTTATACGATTTTGGGGAATATTCTCCCATTCCTCTGTGAGAGCAATTTTGAGCTCACGAAGCGTGATTGGGGGAGGGTTTCGTTGTTTTACGCATCTGCCTAGCTCGTCCCAAGCATGCTCGATCGGGTTGATATCCGGGCTGCGCGCTGGCCACTCCATACGAGTAATGTTCATCTCTTGAAGGTAGTCATTCACAATCCTACCTGTATGAGGTCGGGCATTGTCATGCATAAATATAGCATCCTCACCTAAATTGACCATAAATGGACCAACGTGATCATTGAGGATTTCTTCCACATATCTTACGCTAGTTAAAGAGCCGTTTTCTATGATCACCAGCTCTCTGCGACTTTCAGAAGAAATTCCGGCCCACACAAGTACAGACCCACCACCGTAGGCTACTTTTTCTTCGATGCATGCTTGCTTGAATCTTTCCCCTGGTCTTCGATACACTCTGTGTCTTCCATCGTGCTTGTAGAGAATAAATTTTGATTCGTCGGAGAACATAACTTTTGACCAATCTTCAATACTCCAATTTACGTGGCTCTGGGCATATCTTAGTCTCGAAATACGATGCCCACGCTCCAGTTTAGGGCCGTTTGCAGGTCTAAGGGGTTTTAAGTTAGATTCAGCAAGCCGACGTCTTACTGTCCATGCACTTGGGTTACTTCCTCCGAGGCGTCGAAACTGATTGGTGAGTTCAGTTCCTGTGAGAAAGCGATTTCGAAGCATGGTGTTCACCAAGTATCGGTCTTCTCGTGCTGTGGTACACCTGGTTCTGCCCGTTCCTGGTCTGCGTAGGTTAGAACCAGTTTCTTCGTAATGTCGGAGAACTCTTTGTACTGTTGACAGCGACACACCGACAGTCCTGGCTGTATCGCGCTGACTCCGGCCGGTTTCCAGCATTGTAAGTATTCTGGTGCATTCTTCAGGCGTAAGCGACATAATTTCAGCTTGAATAATGAATATAGAGCACTATCAACATGGTTTATGTACCCACATAAATGACAGATTACAAACAAAAGCAAAACCAAATGCTGTAATTTCGTAGTTCCATCTTCGAAAGTGGCCCTTTTTCAAATTTGATTTTTTTATGATATAACTTTACAATAACTAAGAAGTTTTAGGAGTATTACATTGTCTATTAAATACAATTTATTGCATTAACCTAGCATTTTTAGTTTCCGAGATTTTTAGGATTCTTTAAGTGACCCGGATTCATTGCTCTCGAGTGTAGAACATTTTCTGGCAAAAGTGCAGTTCAGGAGTACCTACAATAGATGGCCATGTATGAAGAATGTGATGAGAGAGAAGGACGTCAGGGAGATCTGACGAGATGATAGCAATTAAATTCATCGTCTCGAATCATCGTATAAAACCGTTGTAAGATCGCGACTGAGCCCAGATTGCTTACAATCGCACAACTCACGTTACAACGCGGCAAATTGCTAGCAAGGACGATACAACGACTTGCAGCAGGTTGGATGTAAGCCACAGCACGCCTACAAACGATACAATATGTTTCACATCAGATCGCAACAGCATGTATATAAAATCGTCTCGTGCGTAGATACTACTTGCTTTGATTTTAAAAATCGTATAGGTTACCTGTACCACTGACTTATAATATTCTTACCAAGGGTGCTTACCATTTGAAGTTAAATTCGCCAAAAACGCTAAAAACGATCACACTCCCAAAAAGTTGTTCTACATGGGTCTTGGCGTTATTTTCGCCATACACCCTACATCTAATGTCAAAAAAGACAGCAGTGGCAAATTTTAGTGGCATTCTTAGCGTTCTTATCCTAAATGGAACAGGGGAGAACAGTTACAAACGATCACAGTGATCACAACCATAGACGCAGTTGTGATCAAAATTATCGAAAATAACGTTATAAGCGTCAAATGGAGTATACCCAAATAAATTGATTATTATGGTTTGACCAATAATATCACTTTTTTTTAAATGAATCGGAACTGTCAATTAATTGGCCCTGGCAACACAGATGTGATATCCATGGTTGCCAGATGAGGCGAATTATCGCCATTTAGGCTACCTTAGGGGGTCAAATGGCGACCAAAAAAACCAATCGGCTACCAGTAGCCATTTAGGCTACTTAGGAAAATAAGAACTGTCGGTTTAGGCTACTTCAGGATTACTACAATTCTATTAAATTCTTTCTACAATTCTATTATTTTATTTCATAATAACGGAAAGTGTAAAGAAAAGTAATAGACACGTCCACCGTTTTTTCATTAGGGGCTCTTTGCTTTCTTCTAGGTATTGCATCTAATATCTGTAATAGTGAGATATAGAGTTAGAGACAGATTCATCCGGGTAGTAACTCATTCTAACTCGCTGTATGATAGATACAGTTCAAAATCAAAACACGAAATCGAGAGTATAGAAACGCTACTAACTTCATTCACAAATTGTAACTAGCCGGGCGCGAAATTTTATATCACGTATTTCCTAAATTCTTAATTAAGTTGAATGGGAGAGAATTCTTTATTACTTAATACCTTAATACAGACAAAAGTTATATTTTTACATCAACCGTATTATTTTGTATGACATAACATTATGTTAATGTATGTATCAAGAAGACCTATTGAAGCGGCTGGGTCAACTTCTACTCTACCACTTCTAGTAGGAATGAGGATTCTCCCGTCTATAGAGATGGGGAATATCTGCAGAAGTTTCTGCAGATATTCCCTTTTATTTATATTATTTAATTATATTATTAAATTATAACAACAGGAAATGTTTAACAATTATAATACCTAGTACGTTAAGTAGGTATCAACCTACATTAATATATATTTTTTACAACATAGTTACCTAGTTTGTTTTTATTTGAGTTAAATATAGGCTACTTTAACAAAATCTTAGGTGAATTAGGCTACATGTCAAAAAATAAAATAATAGGCGATTTAGGCTACTTGATAGGCAAAATTAGGCGACTTGAGTTAGCTGATATCTGGCAACCCTGGTGATATCTGTCTTTTTAAAGTGTGTTGGTGTTGTGTGTGACGGATCGGCAGAAAATAATTTGCCATAATGGTACAAAATCTGTTTTAATATAACAAATCAACCGAAATTCTGCTGTTATAATATTAAAAAGATGTTTTGCAAATTTGGTGGATTGTGTTTATGTGATTATTTTTGGCGCCGATAACAAAGTTGTTCCATTTTTCAGTCGCTCGTTATCCCAGAGAAGTTCCAGCATATCTTGCGTATTATGAACACAAACATCGATGGCAAGCGTAAAGTTATGTTTGCCATGACTGCCATTAAGGGAGTCGGTCGCAGGTACTCCAATATCGTGCTGAAGAAAGCCGACATCGATCTCGACAAACGTGCTGGAGAATGTACAGAGGAAGAGGTAAGTTTGATGTGAAGAAGAAGAAAACTATCATTCTTGTTTTATCAAAGTCTGGAGAAAATGATTGAATCTGACACTTTGCTGATGGCGAATAAACCTTACAACACTATGATCTATAAACAGATAGTTATTCTACCTGCCCACCTTGTCCAGTCAGTGTTGTCTTAAGGAGAACTTTAATGTCTTGTTAGTAATTACCTCAAAGATAAATTGACAGAATTGTTACTAATTCAAATTAATTTTAATTTGAATAACACTAGACACTAGTAAAATGATGTATGTGATTTCCATACATTTTAAAAGTGTAATTGCTTTAAAAACTTATGCATGTGTTTTAATATTATTGAGCTGACAGATAACATGATTAACCCATGCACATTGTAGATACTGATAACAATATAATTTTATTTGTAAATGGACAATATTGATTCTGGCCTATACATAGCTGTTAATTTAACATCACAAATAAATTTGGTCATTAATGAATTAAATTAAATTGTTATCTTAATCTATGATGCGGCATTTATTAATATAATATAGGATTATCTTCTGATCTTTGATAATTTTTGTTTTAGGTTGAAAAAATTGTAACCATCATGTCAAATCCTAGGCAATACAAAATCCCAGACTGGTTCCTCAATAGGCAGAAGGATATTGTTGATGGTAAATACAGTCAACTGACATCTTCTAACTTGGACTCTAAGCTCCGTGAGGACCTGGAGAGGCTCAAGAAGATCCGTGCACATAGGGGAATGCGTCATTACTGGGGCCTGCGTGTGCGTGGTCAGCATACCAAAACTACCGGTAGGAGAGGAAGAACTGTTGGTGTATCTAAGAAGAAGTAATCTATATTAAAAAACTAATTGAATATGAAATGTTTTATTTGCTTACTATAAAGGACTCAAAATTATACACTAGGTATACTGAATTACATGTTAAGCTTACTATAGATTGTTCGAATAAAACATAAGTTTCTAGATAAGTGCAAGAATAATATTAGGTACATTATTCTTCAGTCACTGACTCAACATTTTTTTGTTCTTAATAACATAAGGGCTAATTTACAAATATGCATGTAACAATATTGAATTTGATAAAGTTGTAGGTTTAAGACTGCATATCTGAGATCCTTTGTTTTCAAAATATTACATTCGCAAAACATATTCGCAAAATATATCATTCTCAAATGATTACATTTTGGGAAATCACAGTCAGAGGGGTTAGAATAATGTGGTGCCTGTGTAGTGACGCATAATAAACCATACGTATCTTGATCTTATTTTAACCACGAGTTCAATTCTAAAAGATTCTGAAAATCATGAAACTACTGTTGAATTTTGTTACCACTAGTTACACATTATTTTAGGCACTTGTGAAATTTTTGTGGGGTGTGAAAACAGTTGTGAATGTTTTACATAACACGCTACAAACTAACCAAATCAAACCTTGGAGTACCAGGAGATAAGAATCATAAAGAAGGTATTAGCTTAACCATAGAATCTGAAATAACATAGAGCTCAGTGCATAGAGCTAGAGAGACAACCCGCAATACCATACTACTACGTACTAACAATGCAGGTGTATTGTTTGTCTAAAGGAGTATGGCTTTCTTTTCTCCTGGTACTTCAGGTTTGATTTGGTTAGTTTGTAGCGTGTTGTGTTTTTTAAACACAACACGCTACAAACGTCACCTCTGTGCACCTGGGACAGGTCACCCAAACCTGTATGGTGCTCCCCTTAAGAGCAGATGACTAGTGCAGAACCCTGCATAGGAACTCTCAAGTCTACTTGGAACAAATTATAAATATTTTCACTCAATTTATCTGGGTATATAAACCAACAAAACAATTCAATTTAATTTTTTTATTGTTCTTGATTGTACATCTAGTATTTTGAGAATGTAATATTTTGCAAATGTAATATTATGAGAATAAGGGTCTGAGATGTGTGAGGAAAATGAGCAGTGTAAGAAGATAAAATATATCAATATAATCTGATCTTAGTGTCATTGAGCACAGCAATCCAATTGATATATTTTACCTCACATTTCTGGTGGGAACAATCTAAAAGGCTCTACACAAGTCAATTATAGTAGTACCTAATAACAAATATTTTTAGAAAACATTAAATTAATATTTTAGAATAGTACTTAAAAAAATATAAATAACATATAGTGACAATTTTACCTAGCTGATGTGACGTCATAAACAATCACCACATAGCCTAACTGGAAGAATTTTTGACGTGTTTGCTTCTACACAAAGCATCCTCAGGAGGTCTTGACAATGTGAATTTTCAATTGTGTTGTATTAATTTAATGTCTTATGAAATATATGTTATAATTAAATATGGATTTTTTCAAAGTAATGCCTGAATCAATTCAATTATGTAGGTTAGGAACTTAATAGTATTAGTTGTTGCCAAGTTAATGATCAGTATACATACATAAAATCGAAATACAAAAATGGCTGAACCAATTGATTTCATGGATCAAAAGAATACAACTGCACTTTGTAAAAGTGGGGAAACAAAAAATAATTTCCTTAAAAAAGTAAGCTTGTGATGTTTTTATTAGATTTTAAGGAATCATACAATTAAAATATGATAACTAGGAACCATAACTAACTATTCATATTGTGCAATAAGTACCATCATATAAACACCAGCTAATAGAGCCAGGATTTCTTTGATTGACTGAGATAGTTTATTTGAGCCTTCCAATAACTCAGGTATCACAGACACAGTAGCAATATATATAAAACCTCCAGCTGTAAATGGCAGTATAAGGGAAGACACAAGTCCCTCACTGGCACCTCGCAGATATATAGAGATGACGGTGCCAGATACTGCCCCGAATGCAGTCAGCAGTTGTAAGAACATAGCCTTCTTTCTGGAACATCCAGATTGGACTAGTATAGCAAAATCTCCAATTTCATGAGGGATCTCATGCAGAAAAATTGTAACTGTAGTTATATATCCAATGTTTTGTCCAGCTATGAAGGATGCACCAATTGCCAAACCATCTGTAAAATTGTGCAGAAAATCAGCAGCCAAGTTCAAGTATCCAGCAATTTTTATATCTTCTTTCTTCTCCTTGTTTTTTTTCTTTGACTTTTCGTCTGTTTTTTTGTCAGTTCCATGGGAGTGTCCATGTCCTCCACTGAATAGGCGAACTGTTTTTTCAACTACCAAGAATATTATAATTCCTCCAAGCACTCCTAGGCCCACTGTTATGTCATGTGGTTGATGTTCACTCCCATCATGTGAGTGGCTGTGGCTGTGGCTCGATTCACTGCTGCTGGACATCAGTGCATGCGGGATTAAGTGGAGGAATGCATCGCCGAGAAGTCCGCCGGAGGCGAACGACAACAAAATCTTTAGTAGCGGTTGCTTCTCGATGCTGCCGTCGACAGGAATGAAGAACAGGATGAAAAATGGCGCTACACTTATAAAAAGAGTTGCACTTAACGCACTAACGTACAAGTTATAATCTTGTTCAGCAACTTTATCCTGTTTGTATTGTTCGTTCGCATTTTTAGAATATTTGAAAGAAGCTGGTTCTGGATCACCATGGGAATGTGAGTGGCTATGACTTAATACAGCAACTGCTGTAAAGGCCAATACTAAGCTAAGCAGAAGTCTTTTACACTGTAGAGTCATCTTTTGAACTGTTTGATTGATTCTAAAACTAGGTACTTTAATTCACAACAATCAAGGTACACATCACTGAATAAACTGACTGACATCAAAAATCATCATTGCTGACATGAACACAGGTGGAAAGGCAAGGCTGACACATGGTTCATAATGGTATAGCTTGGTCTCATTTTGTCATAGGAAAATATAAATTTTCTGTCTCTGTTACACGTACAAAGTAACACAAAAAAGGACGCAACATAAAAGATGCTTCAAAGGTAAATGACACTTTGACAGCTGCCAGCTGTCACCATTATTTTCTTTATTTTAGAGCGTACTCCATTTGACGCCGATTTCGTTATTTTCGAAAATTTTGACCTCATCTTGCGTCTATGGTTGTGATCACTGATCGTTTGTAACTGTTCTCCCCTGTTCAATTTAGGTTAAGAATGCCACTAAAATTTGCCACTTCTGTCACTTTTGACATTAGATGTAGGTAATTTAGGGTATGTTCCATTAGTCGCTAAGAACGTTATTTTCGATAATTTTGATCACATTTGCGTCTCTGGTTGTGATCACGTGATCGTTTGTAACTGTCATCCCCGTTCCATTTTTGGATAAGAATGCCACTAAATGCCGCGAAAATAATGCCAAGACCCAAGTGGAACAACTTTTTGGGAGTGTGATCGTTTTTGCCGAATTTAACTGCAAATGGTACACACCCTTAGAATTAGGGCCACGTTCCAAACCTCAGAGTTGTTGTAGTTTGTTTGGTTGTTTTATCTTACTCCAAAGCTCGGAACGACTCGGTTGTTTTATAACCTCAAATATCGATTTTTAGCGGAGAGTTACAAAAATATATACACGTTTTATGATGTTTGCAAAGCAATAACTACCGTTACCTGCAAAATACAAAAGAGTGCCTATAATTCTTTCATCAAAAAGTGTCAAGGTCATGTCAGTTAAAGATGCAACCTTTTACCGACCGATTTTAATAGTTAAAAAGAAGCGCTCTACTCGAAGGCTGTGAACGACGTTACAGTGAAAAATTAAACTCCAAGTGCACTCTAACAAAGGTTCTAAACGGCCCCCAGCTATAACAATACGTTCTCAGGGCCCCGCAGATATCCGTTTCGTCTTTTCCGCAACAGCGGCTACACTTACAAGCAAACTCTCGGACAAACCTTTGTTTGACTCAATTTAATTAATCTCTGGCATCATTGTCAAGGATTATTATACCTATTTCAATAAATGGAATAATTTCACTATTCCATTACTCCTATTTATTAATTAAAATTTAAAATATCACGCGGAGGTATTTATTTCTTCAATATTCAATTAACTGAGCAAGTAATATTTTAATTCAAATGACAACGTGCAGACACTTTTCAATACTATCGTAGGTATTTCCTGACCAATAATTTTTCTGACGCGCTGCTCGAACGCGCATCCACAGTCCACACACGCAGTGACCGTGTGTATAATGTGTATAATAATGCCGTGGTGAAGTTAGATAAGAATTCGATACAAATAGCAATTTTTTAATATAAATTACTTTGAATACTGTTTCAATTACAGATTGGCTAGCCTTGGGGGGCCCCAAGGAGATAGGGGTATCTCACCTACCATTACTGCTGTGAGTAATGATGTTGTTCATGCTAAGCCTAGAACAGGAGCTGGCACTCATATACTACTTGAGAGTTAATGGCTAGCCAACTCAAAATTGCGTAAAAAAACTGTAATGCAGCTCTAATGCATTAAAAGAAATCATCACATCAGCTGTAGGAGTAGGAACTCCGAAGAAACTCTAAAAGTGTTCGATGTATAGAAGACGTCCATGTTTAAATAAAATTGCATTAGATAAAAAGGATGTATAGTTTAATATATCGATTAAAATCATCGATTTATTTTTTCGAATCCATATCCCTAATACACTGTCACCCTGCTAAAAGTCTGGGTGCAAAATAATTCTAAACATAATAATAAAGTTCTAAAATAAGGGGGTATTGCCATAATCCCCACGCTTGGCAGGCGGCTTGGGGATCGCAGTGTCAGATGGCAGTTCTTTAGAAGGCGCTGCTGCCCACCTTCCATTATTTTTCCCTTAGTCGGCTCTTACGACACCCACGGGATGATATGAGGAGGTGCAATTTAACCTGGCACCCCACGGGATACCTAATTATACGAAAGCCAGATCGTGTGATTTAACACCACTGGATTATTTTCAATGCAATGCCAATCGAATCGAAAATCCGTCATGTGATTAACGAAATAGACCCACCATTTTGATCTGTGACCGTGCTCGTGGTGGACACTTGCCAGATCTCATTTTTCATTCATAATTGTCAAACTTTTCTCTTCTTATTACAATAAAAATTTGAATCATCTTCATCTAAATTCTTTGTTTTATTTTGTCTTAGAAAACAAAGTTCTTGTTGAAACAAACTAAGGGTGCGGACCATTTGAAGTTAAATTCGCCAAAAACGCTAAAAGCGATCACACTCCCAAAAAGTTGTTCCACATGGGTCTTGGCGTTATTTTCGCCATAAACGCTACATCTAATGTCAAAAGTGACAGAAGTGGCAAATTTTAGTGGCATTCTTAGCGTTCTTATCCTAAATGGAACAGGGGAGAACAGTTACAAACGATCACAACCATAGACGCAGAATGTGATCAAAATTAACAAAAATAACGTTATTAGCTTCAAATGGAATATATCCTAACTGATTTACAAGATAAAAACTTAGGCTCTTGGCATATCAAAGATTTCAAAATAAATAAATACGTATCCTAGTAATTACTTCACTTTCTTAACAATTGATTATATGCAAATCTGTGTACTAAATAATATTACAATTAATAAAGTTATTACAATTAATTAAGTTATTTACATATAATATTAAAGATTACAAATTGTAGAGAAAGATGTTAGAATTTGTCTCCACTTCGCGGTTCGCGGGGTACATGACGCCACGTTCGCAAGTCAATGGCAATATTTTATTCAATTAGAAATTTAGAGTGCTCTCTAGTAGAACTAGTATAAACTATCTTGTCACACACGAATGATATATTTTCTGAAGCACCATTTAGCACGCATATATGATACCAACACATTAGTAGATTCATGAATTGTTTTTAAGCTGTCAATGTAGTGTGGCACAGTTCATAAATTTACCTTATCTACAGTAATACAAGTTTAATCTCAATTATTACCAGCTTTTTCTTACGTGTTTTTGTGTATGCAAATTTTCAACTTGCCGATTTTGATGAACATTTACTAATTTATTTGATGCAAGGCGTTTACAAAAAAGATAGTTTATTTATATTGAAATATAGTGTAAAATTTACACTGAAAATCATGATAAGCTTTTTTACCCCTGATCAAAAGGCAGATAGGAGTAAAAAAAAAGCAATAGATATAGGCAGATAGCTGGTATACTATTAGGTATTTTTATCAAGTAGCTTAGTTTTAACAAGATTCTGTCTTGGTTTCGCTTACAATCAGGGTATGACTTGCTCGTGTCATTACTACAAGTTATATTAGGATTGCATAAACTAAAAATCACATGGAGAAGGTACCTAGTAGGTAGGTAGTAGGTACAGTTATTGTTTCAATTTGTTAATAATAATTAATATATCTCGTGAATGCTATTGCGCAGATGGGTGGCACAACAAAACTTCTAACAAAATAATATCAATATTCAGATTACCCAAGGAGGAAGATAGGTATTTTGTTTTTAAATTTTACCATTAAACATTATTTGTACCTGAACGTAAATATTACTATTTGTACCACTATTCGTACGTATTACCACAATATTATATGTCGATTGTAAAACTGTGGTATAACTGTTATTAATAACTGTATTTTGTCACTTAGCAAACAACACCGCTCAAGTCATTTTGACTTGTTTTAGAGGAGAATGAAAAAACTGTATATACGGAATTGATAATGGTTCAGTACTAATAAATGATGAGTGATCCTTAAGCGGCTAACAATATATGATTTTATGTGTTGTATCCGATTGGTTGGTTCTATGTGAAAACAGAAACTCAAGCCAATGGCATTAAATTGTCGATATCGCCGCCAAAATTCGACTTGAGTGGTGTTGTTTGCTAAGTAACGATTTGTAGTTCTTAGATACTAAGTATCTTATTCATACATCATCATATACGAGTAAGTAGAAAGAAGTAAATACTATACTTATTACCTAAAGCCAAGTAAAGCAAAGTCAGTGCAATTCATACCTATCTACCTATTATTTTAGCTGATTTTTACGTGCGCTCCGTAACCACCGGACAAATAGGAGCCCTGATCTGTTGTCTGTCCATCCGTCCGTCCTTACCTATGTCAAACAGATCTTGAGTTCGTAAACGGGATATAGATGATAAAGCGCTCGTAGCGTGGTTGGCTTAATCATTCTCTACCGATCAACTAAGTTATTCAATGTCAGCTGTGTCATGACTTGGATGGGTGACCGCTAGTGGCATTACAACTAAGCGCTTTCGTGCATCAAATGGCACGTAAAGCCGTTGGTCTCCGTTGTTGTCTTAGGGTCGCAGTCGTTATAGCAAGGTGGTAGGGCAGTTTGCCAATGCCTGCACGGCTAGCTACCTCCTTCTGTCACCAAGAACCAAACAGTGTGTTCCGGAATCTGACCTTAACCCATATAATCCTAGTGTTCATGGGCGTACCCAAGGGGGGGGGGGGGGGGCAAGGGAGGGCACCTGCATCTTCCCGCAATGTTCAATGTGGGTAAAGGGTAAATCATACACGCAATGTTGGTTCATAGTAATTAACTAGCCAAGATAAATATTTTTTCTGTTTGATAGTTTGTGTGTTCCATTATTTGTGGAAAGAAGAGTCCTACTGATACTGTTTTGCTGTGGCCTCAAAATAATATTTTTTATAATATCAGCATGTTCATGTTTATGAAAAATCTTTCCTTTGTCTGTTCATCCAGGGTAAGAAATATAATTTTCCTAGATCTACGAAAAAATAAGATCAGATACTGTCATGCGGTATCTGGTTTATGAGATTTTCTATATATTGTTGGCATTTTTTCGTATATTCTGGGCCTTAAATATATTAAATAAAACCGAATTTATACTGTGAATTGATTTAATAAAGCTTTACACATACAAACTATCAATTAAAATACATTTTCTTGTACCATAAATAACTAAAAAGTTGTAGAATATAATAAATAACCAAACTCATAAAATGCATTAATTTAATAATTTCTTAACATACTCTTAACTATCAAGGAAACAAAAAATCCTTAACTACAACAGTATATAATCGTATCTTATATACTACCTAAATACTGAAAACTTGTGATCTTTACATACATTGAATCTTATATATAAATGTATCGTATATACAACTGATATGGCTAAAATATATTATAATTAAACCAAATACATATAATGTGGCACTAAACTAAACATTTAACCCTTCTATACTGAATTAATTGTACCAGGCTTACGATATTCTCTGACACTCCACTTTCAAATTGAAGTAGTATAACAACTTGCTAAACTTATTCTTTCCCGTACCATATGGTAATTCTTGCAATCGAGAGCGGTTGTTCAAAATCTTTAAAAATAGTCTATTCTTCTGGGCGGTATATAACTCATTAAAATTAAGCCCTTACCTTGAGTGGTGCATAACTCACTAAATAAGCCTTTATTTACTTCCTTTTGATTAACTTCTATCTGTCATACAAATTTTAAATATGCGAGACAATCTTGGGAACAATCATTAAGAAAATACTCCAAGAATTCCTATTATATGTACTAAACTTAACTATTGTTCTATTGTGCTCTTTATGACTTATGGTGTAGGTAGCTGTTCCTAGAAGTCCCATCTTCTGCAGCCTACAATCTTAAATTACCGCATCAAGCTGCTGTCAGTAATCGTTTATTTGAGTGTCTCTACTAAAGCATTCAGACGGTGATACGGAATCTTTGAGAGTTTTTATATAAGAATATGCACGTGGCTATAGCGAAAATTACAAATTGTTTGCAATTTCTGTGCAGATTGTTGTGAGGAAGTTGAAGTAACTTGAACACAACTGATATACTTACTTGAATAGTATGTAACCAATTTTTAATTGTTTGAATTTTTAAGTAACCAATTTTCGTGCCTTGTTAAACGATGATTATAAACTAAAGTAAATCAGATAACATTTGAGTATTAATAATTATGAGTATTTATAGAGGATATATAATTTTAGAAATATATGTAAATAGTTTCCATAGATTCCGTTCGTACTACACTGTGCGTGATAGAAGTTTTCTCTGAAGTATATAAATTGAATATTTAGTTCTATGCCGGTTTATTGTATAGATTATTTACAATGTAGGGGATGAAGCTAGAATAATGTGCTTACGACCATCTGGGGGGGCGGATTGAAGATCCTTTTACAGACTAAGTCAACGCTCTCCGTTTATCATTTTAGCTTTAACGCCTTCTTAATTTTAGTGTCGGTGGAGTTTGGAACACAATGGGTGCTTCGTTTTATTTTAGGCTTAGTTTTAAGAAATTGTTTTGTAATTTCATTTATTTTCTTTCTTAATTTTATTTTGGGTGATAAATCATTTCTGTGTTGTTTTATTTGAATTCCCAATATGTTTTTGGTATTAATTATATTTGACCTACTCTGATGTAAAATTCAGACAGATTTGTCTATTTGAAACAGTTTTTGTTACGCTGTCTATCTCAAGTAACAACTTAACTAGTTAAGAATTAGAAATGTTGGTATTTTATGTACCATATCCTTTATGTAGCCATCATACATTGCTCCATTTATAATGTACTTTTACCACTCTATTTGTAATGTACTTTTGAAGCTGTGATCAAAAGCAAAAAAAAGTATTACGTGCTCATGCAATGCGAAACCTTATAAGAGCGAGATCTGACTCGCACTTAGCAAGTTTTTAATATTTACCGAAGCCTCTATACAAGAATTCACCTTTCACATTTCAAGGAATTCATCTAACTATAGTTCAGTATATAACATATTCCAATCAATAAAAGAGATATGCATATTAAGATGAAAATCTGTTGCGAATATATTTAATAACTAGTGTAAAATAGTTACATACATAAACAAACATTTATTATAAATAGAATGATTAATTACAATTTTTTTGCGTTAAAAATATTGAAACATTTGTTTGTAACAATTACAACAGGCTTTCGTTAATATAAAATGAAATTAGAGTTACGCTTCATAAGTTTTATTTACAACTAGAACCAGTAGGTCATTTTCATGTTCCCGTCCACGTCACGCTGTGTATCCACTACACTAGTTTGGCGCACCAATTTGCGCATGGAACTGCGTCGCCTTGACGGCAAGTCTAGGACTTCTCGTTCTTCCACCATTGGAGCTTGTGTCAATTCCAGCTGATCTAGGTTTTCGTAAGATTCTGCAGTTGCTGTCTGCCTGCAGAAAAATAAATAGATGGTACGTGTACATCGGTTATTTTAGGTTATGCACTAAACCGGTGTCTTACACGGCGTCATTTTGAACCTCAAGTATGATAAAATCCTTAGTGAAGTAAATATTAGTTTATTTTCTTTGGGAATAAAGTATGGACATTTACTGCATGAATAAAGCTGTTTTCGTCTAAGGTAGCCTTGCCCTTGTATGCCTTGGTTTGCCTGAGGGATAAGCTTCAATCCCTCGCTCCACTTTCGATTTTAGCATCGCTCGGAACCTTCATCCTCATTCTCGGGATTTAAAACGTTGCATTGACGTAAGGCACTTATCCCACCGTCGCGCGGTGGGTATTTCCATAGAGAAATATAATTGCTTTCTCTTTTCTGTGGGTATTTCAGCGGAAGAAAGCTATCATCAAACATGTTATTTTTTTTTTATTTTGGCCTCTGTTGCTTAGATCAAGCAAAATTATGCAAGAATAACTATAGTAAATTATGTTTTCGACGACAAATAACATTAGATAAAAATATGGAATTATTTCGTATTTCGACCTTATCATTAACCTTATCTTTTAAACTAGCGCATGTGTAGGAATGGTTCTTTTTTGAGAAACTAGCCAATAAATCTAAGCAATATAGTGATATACAAAACGTTTAATAATAAGTCTGAGAATATTCTCTTGATATGACGGCGCAAACGTCAATTTCACTGAGCAAGTAATATGCCAGTTTGCTCGCGGTACGTCAACCATGATATTAGGTCCTTACATATGAAATTGGCGTTTTGTATGGGAGGAACAAAAAGTCGAATATTTTTTAATATAATATATTTAATTAATCAAAGTATGAACCATTATTTTCTATGCACTTTTGCCATCTCATAGGTAGTTCATTGATCCCTTTACTAAAAAAACCAGTCGGACGGGAATCAATAAAATCTTTGAAGGCGATTTGGACTGCCCCATCGGAGTTGAATTTTTTCCCTTGCAAGAAGTTATCCAAATTTCGAAAAAAATGGTAATCTGTTGGAGCAAGGTCCGGGGAGTACGGAGGATGTCTTAGACTTTCCAATTGAAGCTCTTCTAATTTAGTAGCCGTCTGTAGCGCAGTGTGTGGTCTAGCGTTGTCGTGAAGCAGCAGTGGCGTGGAGCGATTGACCAGCCTAGGTTGTTTAGCCGCTAGCTTTTCCATCATGGTTTGCAATTCCTGACAATAGACATCAGCCGTAATAGTCTGGCCAGATTTGAAAAAACTGTAATGAACAATACCGGCACTAGTCCACCAAACGCTTACAAGTAACTTTTTTGGGGTTAATTTTCGCTTGGGGCAGGATTTGGCTGGCTGGCCAGGATCTAACCATTGCGCTGAGCGCTTCCGATTATCGTAAAGAACCCATTTTTCATCACAGGTAATGATTCGGTTTAAAATACCTTCATTATTGTGCCGGTTTAGTAATGTAACGCAGCAGTCGACGCGCGTTTGCCGGTTTGTTTCAGTCAATTCGTGAGGTACCCACCTTTCAAGCTTTTTAATCTTCCCAATTTGCTTCAAGTGAATTAAAACAGTTTTATCACTAACATTGCAGCCTGCAGCTAACTCGGACGTGGTTTGCGATGGATCCGCTTCCACAATAGCCTTCAACTCTTCATTATCAACTTGAGTCTCAGGCCGTCCACGGGGCTTGTTCTGCAGGTCGAAATTTCCAGAACGAAAACGTTGGAACCAAAAACGAACTGTGTTTTCTTTTGCAACACGACCGCCATACACATCATTCACCCTTCGAGTTGTTTCCGCAGCACTAGTGCCACGGCGGAACTCGTACTCGTAAATAATGCGATATTTAAGGTTTTCCATTTTGTAAAATGAGTGACGCAAACAGAAAAAAACAGAAGAAAAAAAACAAATGAATGACGATCATCGAAGCACAAATACATGAGTCTATAGCTGTACAAATTTTAATTTGGAATTCCTTACCAAAGAGGAGAAATTCGTGATTAAAGTGGCCAGTACGAAAAACGCCAATTTCATATGTAAGGACCTAATATTATGGAGCGCGGGAGGCTGAAAGTCCGTTCGTAAACAAACGATGTTTATTAATAAATAGTAATTTTTACTATATTAGTTTATTTTACAAAGCAATATATACATATATTTATAATTGAGAGTAAATATGTCAGCTGCTTATAAAAATGCTGCTATGAACGATCTCAATATATGACATTCTAGACCGGCACCATCGTATCGGGGCGATATGTAAGGGTTGAGCATATTTTTTTCGAATAACCTAGAATACAAGTAGGTATAGGTACCTAGGTACATATTTCTATCCTTCCTGTTCTAAGTATTCAATATAATAATTGGATATAGATATTGGAAGGGTTAGATTTCGCCTATTATAAAATCAGACTGATTTTTCTTTGTTTGATTAAATCTAATTAATTAAATCGGGGAAGTTTCATCTATCAACACAAAGATTATATATTGTTATTAAATTTGGTTCAGAAATGCAAATAATAGACTCTGCCACTTTAATTGACATACTAACAAGTCTCTTTATGTTTAAACTTCTAAATGTCTTTATAATTTTTAAGGGTATCGTGTATCTGAAACAAATGTCCGGTGTTTTGCAGGAAAATTTTTTAACAGAATTTCTGCTATGTCGCGGCAAGAATGTAATGACTTGGTGACATTTGGGGTAATTTAGAAAATAAAACAATATAATATGTTCGCCATTTGTACTGTATCAGAGATTTGATTTTTATCAATACTTAAGATATATGTTGAAGCTCTAGGTTATTTATTACCAGCCACAGTATTAATAGTTTGCCAAATGGCTTTATTTTATTTTTAGACCTGCGAATTTTGTCTCTTTTAACAAGACATTAAGCACACAAGCAAACAGAATTTGTTTTGAATACATAGTTCCTAACATAATTATGAAACTGTGCGCTAGATGTTAATTTTTTTTTCTAAAATACAGATAAAACAAATAATCTCTACTCTTTCGAATACCCGCAGTTGCCCAGTCATATATCCTCTAGGTGCATTAGTTTTCAATACTTATTTTCTGCACATCTAAAAGGGGCGTTAGGGTCGAAACATTTTACGTCATCTATCTAAGCTTCCTTCACGTAACTTACGAACGCTATAGTTTACCCGACATTAGGCTTCCACACTTCAACTTGCAAATCTACGTTTCAGTGATTTGGAACTTAGGAATTTTGTAGTGACGTGATTCCCAAAGATAGCTAGTTATATTAGCATATTTTAGCCTAGCGTGTACTATTTAGACCCTGCGATCACTTACGCACCAACCGATGAGACAATATAATTTTTTAACCTAAGAAGGTTTTCGCGATTATTACACATTTAAACAACTTTAAACGGTTTAAATCGCGTATATTTATCATGATTCAGATGATATCAGAGCGGTGACGGGGTCTCCCCGTGACCACGATCACTGCAAAGTGTTTGAAACGTCGGGACATCATGATTCAAAATCAAATCATGATTTAAACCGTTTAAAGTTGTTTAATTACTACGGTGAAATAATGGATAAATTAAAGGCAGTTTGTTTCATATATCATCTCATCAGATATTATTTATCTCCTAGGCGAAAAATACTTATTTTAAAGAATGGATAACGCAGTATTATTAGATACCTTTGTCCTCCGCACGACCAACAGTCCGCATATGTCCAATTCCTTCCAATGAGTTCACCTTCTTCGGCCGTTTGAGGCAGGGAAGTGTGTAAAGTCTCAGGTAGGCGAAGTGCACTGATACCACCGACCACCGACACTGCACCCATAACCACCAAGGGCAAAACTAAGTTGCTCGAACCCTGGAGAAATAAAGAAGTTTACTGACGCTTACTTATTTTAAGCAAGTTAAAGAATACACGTGAATATCTCCTTATCATGTTGCTGGACTGTTATAAGTTTTTAAATTATAATATTACTTTTTACTAGCTTTCAGAACCATTTTTTCTGTTGTATAATCATGAAAAAAAAAGAAAAGAAAAAAGGCAATTATACGTGGTTAAACCCTAAACCACTGACGTCACACGCGATATTCAGTGGAGTTCTATAATGGAACATGGAACAACGTATCTATGAAAGGTTTTCAGGGTTTACGCAGGCTTGTATTCGTATTTTAAACTATTAATTAAATTATCACACCTTACACATATATTATAAGTGCGAAAGTGTATAAGTAAGTATATTCCTATCAAGTGTTTTGTATGTTATGTATGTATTAACATTGTACCTATATAGATTTTTTATTTCTTGGAAAAAATAACACAGGATACTTTTTATACCAATTAAATAAGCAATTATCGAAGGAGCGTGATTTTTTTATTTCATTGAAGTTCCTTGATGGCCCAGTGGCAATGTCTATGCACTGCCGCGCAGAATGGGGCATGGTTTGAATCCCACCGCAGGCAGCGCAAGCTTTTGAACTTTAGCGCATGATGGTAGGAAATTTTGCGAATACCCGCCAGGTGCGCTAACATTCTTGAGTGAAAAATCTGTCGCCAATTACCTAAAGGTAACACACCTGCAGCTATCCGTGCAGCTATCCCGGAAAGTTAGTAATTCTAGGATAAGCCTGTTATAACCCAGTTTAATAAAGAAACGAATCGATGGTGTTGGAGATCATTGTAACTTCTTCTTCTTAATCATTATAATTTGAAGCGCTCGTAGCGAAGTTTACTTAGCTGGTCTCAATCGATCAGCAAAGTTAAGCAACGTCGCCCGCGGTCATGAGTTGGATGGGTGACCGCTAGTGACAATACTACTGAGCGTTTCCGTGCTTCGGAGGGCACGTTAAGCCGTCGGTCCCGGTTGTTGTCTTAGGATGGCAGTCGTTATAGCATGGTGTTAGGGTATTTTGCGAATGCCCGCCTGGCTAGCTACCACCCTCAAGTAGAAAATCTGTCGCCAAGCACCTAACGGTGTGTTCCGGCAGCTGTCCTTGAGAGCCAGTACTTCTAGTTTAGCCTGAACAACATCTTCGACCACATCATCACTTACCATCAGGTGAGATAGTGGTCAAAGGCTAACCTATAGGGCATAAAAAAAAACCCACTTATACAGTCTATTGTAAGCAAGAGAGATAGAATGATAAGCAGCGCCATTTTCAATTCGTTTCTTTATTAAACCGGGTTATAACACCTCCGACTACGTCAACATTCACGATCAGGCAAGAATATCTACGAATAAATAATTTATTCGTAGGGTCAAATACAAAAATCCATCAGCAATTAAAAAAAATATTGATAACGGACAGAAGCTAATATACGAATAAATGAAAAGATAAATATATGAGAGGTACCTTATGAAATAGCAGGGCCTGCTTTGCTATTCTTCTGTTAATTTTCTTGCCATAAGCCTACCCTACGAGTAGCATCGGATTTTGGTAGACGTAGAGCCATGGTGGCGATTATGAGCTACCGCTTTAGACATTCCGTACCGAAAGGGAAAAATGGAGGACTATTATGAAACTGCCCTGGCCAGCCTTGGAATGACAAAAAAATATCGATGACCTATCCTATTATATATTGGATATTCTTATTTCCTAAGTAATGCCTAAAATTTGCTATTTGATTGTTGGCATTATCCAAGAGAATATATAGGAAGAGGATGAAGTTAAATTGGTCTTTCCACAACTGGACTATTGATATTGTAAGACTTATAACTTATAATTAGTACATAACTCAATGTTAAATGTTCACCTGCTGGATATATACTCAAAATATTGTTTCTAGTTGTTTTGGTTTTTATTGTCTAGCAGATATAAAAAATAGAATGTTCTCCTCGGAGATAAAGCGCACTCAGAATTCTTGTAGCTACTCCAGGTAAATCTTCGGTCTAATATTTATTCTACTCTGTTACCCTCGGAATACCATCGCCCATGACGAAAGACACTGCTAAATAGTTTTGGTGCACATTTTAGAACCTAACTGTACCAAATTAGGAAAAAGAGATGCTTTCGCTAAATTAAATTTTCACTAAGTTGGCCAGCTGCAATGTTGCTGTGACAAAAAAAAACAAGTTAGCGTTACTTGATCTAATTAGTGGTGGTTCAAAGTTTTGGTATATATATTACCAATAACCTTTATGAAAATATTGAAATGTGAACTAAGGGCGATAATAGGCAACGTTGCTACGAATTTTGTAGTACGAAATCCCCAAAATACGAATAACACTCCTGGGTACCGAACCATAAAAATAATACCAGGTACTTTTGTTCCAGTTCAAGTTTATCAATAAAAGGTCTAATTATCTATTAGGTATGATAGCGAATATATGGTGTGTTTATACAGACAGATATAGGTAAATATAGCTTGCCTATTATGTGCTGTAGCTCTAATAAAATGTCAATAGCCAATTTGAATGATATATCTTGAGTTGAGATAGCTGTTGTTAGATGTGCTGAGTTACAAATCTACTGCGTTATATAATATAGTCTTACCAGGTAATTTACGAAAGGTATTATAATTAAACCCAAGCCGCCTATGTATGCCGACGTTCCGATTCCGACTCCTCTTAGCTCGGTCGGGTATAGTTCTCCAGCATACGGGTATATTATCAAGAAGGAAGCAGAGATAAAACATTTGGATATTAAATAAAGGACAAGGGTTTCTGTCATAGCATCTGCAAAAATAAGTTGGCACTATAGTTTCATAACATTACAATTATACCTACTTATTACTGAAGCGCTCGTAGCGAAGTTTACTTAGCTGTTCTCAACCAATCAACAAAGTTAAGCAACGTCGCCCGCGGTCATGAGTCGGATGGGTGACCGCTAGTGAAATTACTACTGAGCGTTTCCGTGCTTCGGAGGGCACGTTAAGCCGTCGGTCCCGGTTGTCGTCTTAGGATGGCAGTCGTTATAGCATGGTGGTAGGGCATTTAGCGAATGCCCGCCTGGCTAGCTACCACCCTCAAGTAGAAAATCTGTCGCCAAGCATCTAACGGTGTGTTCCGGCAGCTAATCCTTGAGAGCCAGTACTTCTAGGTTAGCCTGAACAACATCTTCGACCACATCATCACTTACCATCAGGTGAGATAGAAGTCAAAGGCTAACTTATCAAGCATAAAAAAAATGTTTCATATTTACCTTTGGGTAACAATATTGTAACGATACAAAGAATTCCACCTATGACCATTGACAAACAAAGAGGCCACCTCCTTCCAATACGATCCATGAGAAACCAGCAAACTATATAACTCGGTATCTCCACAGCTGATGATAAGAAGAAACTCATGTATTGATTGTCACCCATAGCAGGTCCGTAATAGCTTAGGCCCACGTACACCATCTCTGACGCAGACCAGTTCAAAGTGATTAAACACGTTTTCAGTCTCATATTTGGAGTTCGACACAAAGCGAACACGTTCGCTGTTTTAGCCTCCGTGACACCTTTTTCTTTTTGTTGTAGCACCTGTTTTTGTAGTTTTATCGTATACTCCACCGGTAACTCTTTACCGTTCACTCTGGCTATTGTTTTCAAAATACTATTAGCTTCTTCGAGTCGTTCCATCATAAGGAGCCATCGAGGTGATTCTGGTAATACGAACCAGTACAGGTAATATAATAGAAAAGGCGCCGAAGTAGCTAAAGCGAGTGATCTCCAATCTCGTAATAAATAAGTTACTCCTGATAGTAGTATTAAGCCTAATGTGTAGAAAACACATGTCATTACGGTCACAAACGACCTGTAGTTTGGTCCAGCTAGTTCCAGGGCTGAAAAAATATAAGTAAAGTACTAATTAAACGTAGACATAAGTGGATTCGTGTTAATGAATAGATTCAGGCGTTACTTTGCGGAAATCCATATTTAATTAATAAAACACTTAAAAAATATAAAAATATATCGATCAAGGGATTTCTCGATGGTGAGCTCGTAGAGTCAAGACCTCCTCAGGATGCTTCGTGTAGAAGCGAATCGCGCGAAAATTCTTCAGGTCTGGCTGCATGGCGTTTGTGACGTCAGGTCGGCTTAACATCAAAATTAGACGGAATTGTCACTAGATATATTTTTATCTTTAAGTGTTTTATTTATATATTAATTAAATACTTTCTTAAAATCTTTTTAAAATATTTGTTATTATTAAATATGGATTCATATTTCATAGTATATGTTTACTCACAAATTATAAATGGTATTTGATAAATAGCTGGGATCGTCAGACCCACTATTGTTCTGGCCAATATCCATATCCAATATTCATAAGCATATGCCGTCATAAAACTGCCGACTAACAAGGTGGTCAAACAAATGAAGAAGGACTTTTTCCGTCCTATTCTGTCATTGAGGTACCCAAATGTGTAAACACCTATGGGTCCTCCAATGTTTAGGGCGACTAGTCCAAGAGTTGGGTATATGTCGTAGTCGCACACTAAGTCGAACTGAAACAAGAACATTACGTAATAATAAGATAAGTATAACTAATCAATAGGTTTTTTTTACCGGCTGTATGCCTTTATTAAACAAAATACTACGAACTATATACAACACTACAGCTACTCCAATAAAAACATTTAGATCCCTATAAGTAATTGCAGACTCATAGGCAGTCCAAATGCTTTAGCCCACTACCAGTTGACAGGGTGCCCGGCATGCTGGCAGCATTGCCCCGTTGCAATGCTTATTCTTAGTATATATATATATACATATATATATAAACTAAGAAAAATTTAATAACCAAACTTATTACTTCTTTTTAGTACGTTGTTTCATACCATATAGCATGATACTCGTATAGATAGATAGATACACTCTATATTGAACACCTTAAACAAAATCAAAATGAAAAATATTTAGCTTGTAATAGTGAACAATAGGCGGCCTTATGGCTCAAAGCGATCACTTTCAGACAACCTTTGAATGTAGAAAGTCTTGACAAGGGATGGTAGTGTACAATATACTTATTAGTTATATTTATACATAATCTTCGATCAAGAATACCTAGATTTCGTGTCACATACAAAATCAAAGCTCTGTGCTGTCCGCGTAAACATATACTTATACACCTACATTCATTTACTGACGAACTGAGACAAAGGTTTTAAAGTTCATCCTTATCTCAACCACAGCACCATGTGATAAAGTCACAAATCCTTTAAATATTACGATTATTCACCATAAAAACGAGCAAAGCAATAAATTACACATGTCACTTCAAAATAAAAAGACGTAGGTTAAATAACTTTCATAGTGAAATCAACCTTACATACAAAATAAAGTACTTTTTCCGGTTCTAGCCTTGCGAGCTACGTCGTTTTATTTCATTTCTGGTTGTTTCTTCAAATTTTACTAAAAGAGGTATGGAGTCACGTTTAACTCTAAGATAATATAAGTAATAAGTGTGTAAAAGTTTTTATTTAAGATTTGGTCATCTAAATATATTTTAGTTTATGTATTGTACAAAAATATATAGATATGTAACGTCAGCAAAAAATATAAGTACGCTTGTTATTTTACTAATGTATTTGTAGGTATGTAATGTCAGCGGCTGGCCGACTAGGGCGCCTTATGCTGAATATCACAAATAAAAATACATATTACTAAATTCCACATCCTTATAATATTTTTCTTATTTTATAATATATTCGTCTATGTACAGTTTGTTTTGTTTGGTATTACTAATTAAATAATAATTCCATAGTACCAGTATCTATTAAGCAATCGACGTCTATTAGTATTTCCGGCTATGTCTAACTTGTCAAAGTGCTCCGAACATATCACCGAGTTCTTAGCCGGCTTATAAAACTCATCTCTTCTTTCTCTGGCGACAATCGAGATCCAGTCCGCAGCGCACACATAAAGGGGTTACTAGGAAACCTAAAAAGTAAACTTCTATTGAGAGTCCAACAAACTGACACAAAAGTTGTACAACTAATATTCAGACAAAAATATATTAAAAATTATTCCAATACAAATCTACTCTGTGCATCTATTGTTCTGTTGACTAAACGTTTGGCCAAACATTCGCCATGGCGCGTGTTTGGCCTCGGTCAAACATTCTCAGCGGTGGTTAAAAACGGTAATTTTGTTAAAAAAAAATATTATTGGTTAATTTAAAGTTTAAGATATAACTTATTTTACATGTACTTACCGAAAGTAAGGAACTCCGGCCGATAAATTGCTTTTTCGGGTATTATTTTTACAACTTTTAAATACACATTGTGAATCACGAGTGTACGTTGGCTAAGTTTAAACCGAACTAATGAAAATAAGAGCTCACGCCGCAAGTGTTATTTATCGAGACGTATTTTTTGCGCCGACCCTAAATCTAGGTATTTTTTATCGAAGTACATAATCTACAATACAATATATATAATAAATATGTTTTTCATAGATAGCTGTCATTTGTTTTTTTTACAGCTGATAGGCTTGCCTTTGAGCACTATCTCACCTGATGGTAAGCGATGATGTGGTCGAAGATGTCGTTTAGGCTACCCTAGAATTACTGACTCTCAAGGACAGCTGCCGGAACACACTGTTAGGTGCTTGGCGATATAACATCCAATTCATGACCGCAGCGAACGTTGCTGATAAGCAAACTTCACTACGAGCGCTTCAGAATCATGTACGTATAAAAAATATATGCATTCCATGGAACCTAACGATGGTTATGCCAGTATAGTTTCAAGCCTATATGGTCAGAAGTCCTCAGGATTGGTATGTATTCTATCTTATTTAAAAAAGTATATACTAGCTTTTACATTCAGCTTTGTCTGCGTTATTTACGATAAAATAATTATGTTTTTGTCAACGGAGGACCAGTCCACACACAGAACAAATTATTTTAGGTCATTATTGTATTCCAAGTTTAAGTCCATAGTTCATATTCATTCAATCTCTTATCTTCAACTGGCAGTAAAACACTGCGGTTTCTTACATTTTGATTATTGAATACTCCAGAATCTTTAGGACTTGTGAACTTATTAAAATTTAATCACAGAATTGTTTAGTTGTACGATGCACTGGCCGCTTCAGACAAAATCAAAACCTGTCTCCTATAGTGAGCCGTGATAAAATTGGGGAGAGGGCAAAAAAGCAGCGTTTTGTCTGTGGACCAATTTATAACAGAGCAAGTGATTATTTTATGGCGATAGTGTACTCAATATTTAATAAAATGTGGGTTTAAGTATTAGACGCGTCACGCAATTTGGACAACTACTTGTATAAGTGGCTGTAGGGAAAGCCCCAACATTTTTAAAGATGTATACACAGCATCATTTTCGGTTCAGAGATCGCTCTCACGCATGGCCATCAATTATAATTTTAATTTTATTGTAATACTTTCGTTGTTCTTGTTGCCAATTTAGTTACGTAGGTATAACTTATTCTATACCAGGTCACAAACAATACTCATAAGTGATACAAAGACATCTAAACTGCCCATCGATATCAGTTTTCAATTGCCTATTCCTCATTTTTCAAACATAGAGTGTATGCATAATGATTCATATTTATGTCATCGTCGTAGAGAGGCATTCTTATACATATTCAATATCAGGTAGAACTTTAATACGTTTGTTCATAAACTTGGCTTTGTCTTGGTATGACCCGTAGAGCTCTGGCAAATTCACAGTCAGTAAAACAACTACTATCACTTCGATCCGTTACTCCCTAGCAGTGTGAAATAAGGACAAATAAACAAATCTAAAAACACACATTCGCTGGTTTGGGAAAACACTACATTTAACAAATTATTGGAACACAAAATTGTATGCCCAAGGCGGGAATCGAAATTTTGTACTCCAATAGTTTGTTAAATATATTTTCGCTTAGCACGCGATAGTGCTTGTAATAACATTTAGAAATATAGAAGGGTATCATCATACCGAGAGTTAAATGTTTGAAAGAGAGATAGTAGGTTGTTATACAAGGGTCGAAAGGAATCAATTCTCATACGAGGTATTTAGACGACCGAGCGTAGCGAGGGTGGCTATAGTCCGAGTACTCTACTTTACATTTCGAATATAAGGAAAGTAAAAAATAGTAGTATTTCTAAATTATTCATTAATAATAATAACATGAATAGGCAACTATTTAAAATTAAGTAATTGTGATAATAGAAATATTTGAAAAATTTTAAGTTAAATTTTGTTTGCAATATTTACGGACGGCTATCGTCCGAATAGGAATTTATGACTTTCACCGTTGTTAAACACTTCTTTCGATCAGATGAAGTCTAGTAGTCTGGTTGGTAGCCGCACACCGTCCCCTATGACGGTTAAAGTAATACGATTGGAGTATGAAATTTCGTACTCCAGGAGGTTTAGGCATCAGTCGCGATATCGGAGGACGCGGGTTCGATTCCCGCCTTGGGCATAAAATTTTGTACTCCAATAATTTATTAAATATATTTTCGCTTAGCACGCGATAGTGCTTGTAATAATATTTAGAAATACTGTACATATTCGTACTGTGGCACTTAAATATGCAAATGCTACTAATATTTGTGAAAAGTACTTACATCAATTACTACTGACGATTGAACTTCGGAATTGTCGTATTCATATCCATCTAAACACGACTCTATGGTCCAGTTTCTATTGTGATTAATAGTGCTAAGATTAATTGTTTTTATTTGTTCAGACCAGTTCACTTTATACCGCGAACATTTCTCAAATGTCCCACCCTAGAAGAAATATAATATCTCACTTGTATAAGAATCTAAGTATTATTAAAGTAGTAAGTACTTATATTTATATAGGAAGGCATTCACTAAACTTACAGCTGACGGTATTGAAAGTTCTCTTCGTTGTAATTGTGTTAAATTAAGGGCCTGTAGTTCAGGGACTTTACACCAGTGGTCTGGTACGTCGGTCATGAACAACTGGTTGAAAGCACAAAAACCACAAGGTAAGCATGCCGGAAGGCACACCAGCCACAAAAGAAGTTTTTGGTATAAACCAAACTCTCCAATTTTCGGTAGAAGATCATCCAAATCGATAGCCTCGTCATTATTTTCTTCCGCCTTAAAAAAAGAGATAAGAAAGTTTTTAAACCATTACTAATGCTGAGCTAAATATATCTACTGTCCCATTAGTATGTAACTATATTTCAGTATTTCGGGTGAAAGCGGGAAAACACATTTTTTTGGTTTTGTGGCAAAGTAGTAAGTACCTACTAAAAGTAACTACTGCAAAATTTCTTTCTTTACGTGAGAATTTTCTTTAAGATATCTAATTACCTTAAACTGATTACATATATTACGGGTAAAACGGGTTTTATATTTTTAATGGTTTTAGGGGTAACTTTACGGAATCATTTTGCATTGGTGTTCAATGACTTTTCTTGATAATAGGATCACAATCACTATTTGAGCTCGCGAATTCAATGATCATGTAAACAAACTTAGTGATAACCACGATAAAACTGTTTAAATTTTGTATTTTCCATCACAAACGTGAATTCACCATGACTAGGTACAGCAGCACTAAAGAACGAGAGAATCTTGAACTTGAAGTCGCATGAACTAGAACTAGATTCACACCTTGACACTGCACTTATGCCACAACACTTGCAATTTCTTGTTTATGTTACTAGCCCATACATTTTTTTATTACATTTCTCTCTTATAGAAAATAACTTATTCAAAAACATTACGATATTCTTATGTAAGTATAGTATAATTATGCATTTATACTAGGTACAATTAAATACATGTTATTTTTTACCGGATATTTTTGTTGAGTACCGTAGTTAGAAATATTTTGGTCATTTTTTGTCATCACCGTACAATGGAAACCTATTTTGCGCTAAAGAAACACGGAACTAATAAAAGTTGACATTCAGTCCATGTGGACGGAGGAAGCCATATGAAACATTAATCTAATTAATCGTATATAATGTGTTAATACCTTCCCCGAAAGGTAAAACGTATACCTTTCGTTTACTAGCACTGTCTAAAGTAATGTCAATAGAAGACTCCTGTTTCTATTCCATTTAGCAATATGTACTAGATTAGGGTTATCTTATTATATATTCGGATAATTATCTCAAGTTTTGAATAGACGCTGGCTTAGCTAAACGAAGAGGGACTTGCTTGGATGTTTTAAGCAAAACAAAAATGTAAATAGCTCAATATGGTGGTAGCTAGCCAGGCGAGCATTAGCAAAATCTCCTCCCATCATGTGATGAAGCTGAAGAAGGCAGCTCAATCCGACCACTACAACTTTATCGTCACACAAGGATTTTAGTTCGTGAATATCTGATATTTAGTATATTCACTTTAATTTAGAAAGCTAAAGAATTAAATAGAGCAATGATATGTCACACACTGCCACACTGCCTTCAAGACTAATGTTGTCTTAGGTTTTCGCGATTATTACACATAGTAATTAAACAACTTTAAGCGTTTTAAATCGTGATCGTGGTATTGGTTAATATATAAGTCACATGAGTTATTAAGTAATTATTTGTACTATCGTCAGAATGTTTTATATTAATCTTAACGTTCCCTATTCACGCAGTATTGCTCACAGTGTCCAGAGGTCTTCCAGATTTGTGTCAGTCATGGGATTTAATTAATTTGATAACAGGCTCCCAAGCAGGTGGTACTTGTCAGTCATCATCTCTATTGAAATTTGGGCACTTTTTGATTTCAATAGCCTCGACATTCTTGGCATAAACCGGGTCTCTCTGGCGAGGATTTGTGGATTGTCGAACCGAATGTAGTGGTTGGGTTTGTCCTGGGCATGTTCACAAGCCGCAGGCTTGGTCGAGCGTCTGTTCTTCAAGTCAGCAAAGTGTTATTTTACCCGTATACCAACGCTCCTCTTTGTTTGCCCAATGTATGACAGCCCACATTAACAATCAAGTTTGTAAACAACTGCATCTTGGAAGGGAATATTGCACTTAACAGGCCTTAAAAATTGGTTGATCTTCTTGTGCGGCTTGAAGTAAGTTTTTATCGAAGCTCGTCTTAAGATATTACCAATTTTGTCTGTATTAAACCTTGATGTAAGGTAAGATGGCAGGTTGTCGCTCAACTGTGGAATGCTTGGGCCTACTTTTGTGACGCATTCACAGGAGCTTGTGATTATTGCTTCGCAGTACTTGAGATCCTCCTTGAGATGGTCAGCGTCACAGACGCCATGTATAGCCAAGTGCAAAGTGTTTTCGAAACGTCAGGACAAACATAATGATAAATATACGCGATTTAAACCGTTTCAAGTTATTTAATTACTATCCTTCAAGACTTTTGTTATGGAAGCTATCATATATTTACTCAAAAATGCTTGTATTATTCATTATTTTGAAAATCTTTAATGAGTAAAGACGACCTTTCCGCACTACTCGAATAAGCACCAGCAAAGTTGTATGGAATTGTGCTGCTGGTGAGTTTTAGCCGCCAACAATTTCCATTGAAAATCCATTATTGTCGAGTTTTGTATAAACATTTTTCAAGTGCAAAAAATATTTAAACTGAAGTTGGCTGTAGGTATAAGCAGTACAACATATATTAAAAGGGCGAAAATAGACAAAAAATTATCTATACTTATAATAAAACTGTAACAGGTCCAATTCTGTACATTGAAGATAATTTGCAAAAAAAAATTGAGTGCACTCTGTAGCTGATACTGATGCCAAAACTGTATTTTTTTTAATTTTTGTCTGTCTGTCTGTCTGTCTGTCTGTATCCCGACCGCGCATCACTCCAAAACTATTGAATGAAATTCAATGAAACTTAACACGATTTGAGTTCTTACTACGAAGAAGGTTATTGTATACTTTTTATCCCGAAATTCAGCACGGTTCCCTCGGGAAAGGGGATGAAAGTCAAAATGTACACTTAGTTGTAATTTACTAACGCGTAGTCCGATTTCAAAGATTCTTTTTTGTTAGAATAGTGATGAGTGAGCTTGGAACCCCATGGGCAGCCCGGCACCCCACGGGCAGCCCAGCACCCCATGGGATACTGAATGGAATTCAATGAAACTTAACACGATTTGAGTTCATACCACGAAGAAGGTTACTGTATACTGTTTATCCCTAAATTCAGCACGGTTCCCTCGGGAAAGGGGATGAAAGTCAAAATGTTACTTATTTATAATTTATGAACGCGTAGTCCGATTTCAATTATTCTTTTTTTGTTAGAATAGTGACAAGTGAACTCGGAAGCCTACGGGGAGCCCGGCACCCCAAGGGCACCCCGGCACCCCACGGGCTACTGAATGGAATTCAATGAAACTCAACACGATTTGAGTACATACTACGAAGAAGGTAATTATATACTTTTTATCCCAAAATTCAGCACGGTTCCATCGGGAAAGGGGATGAAAGTTGAAATGTTACTTAGTTGTAATTAATGAACGTGTAGTCCGATTTCAATTATTCTTTTTTGTTAGAATAGTGATGAGTGAGCCCGGAACCCCATGGGCAGCCTGGCACCCCACGGGCAGCCCAGCACCCCATGGGCTACTGAATGGAATTCAATGAAACTTAACACGATTTGAGTACATACTACGAAGAAGGTTATTATATACTTTTTATCCCGAAATTCAGCACGGTTCAATCGGGAAAGGGGATGAAAGTTGAAATGTTACTTAGTTGTAATTAATGAACGTGTAGTCCGATTTCAATTATTCTTTTTTGTTAGAATAGTGATGAGTGAGCCCGGAACCCCATGGGCAGCCTGGCACCACACGGGCAGCCCAGCACCCCATGGGCTACTGAATGGAATTCAATGAAACTTAACACGATTTAAGTACATACTACGAAGAAGGCTATACTTTTTATCCCGAAATTCAGCACGGTTCCCTCAGGAAAGGGGATGAAAGTCAAAATGTTACTTAGTTGTAATTTATGAACGCGTAGTCCGATTTTAATTATTCTTTTTTGTTAGAATAGTGATGAGTGAGCCCGGAACCCCATGGGCAGCCTGGCAACCCACGGGCAGCCCAGCACCCCATGGGCTACTGAATGGAATTCAATGAAACTTAACACGATTTGAGTACATACTACGAAGAAGGTTATTATATACTTTTTATCCCGAAATTCAGCACGGTTCCCTCAGGAAAGGGGATGAAAGTCAAAATGTTACTTAGTTGTAATTTATGAACGCGTAGTCTGATTTTAATTATTCTTTTTTGTTAGAATAGTGATGAGTGAGCCCGGAACCCCATGGGCAGCCTGGCACCCCACGGGCAGCCCAGCACCCCATGGGCTACTGAATGGAATTCAATGAAACTTAACACGATTTGAGTACATACTACGAAGAAGGTTATTATATACTTTTATCCCGAAATTCAGCACGGTTCCCTCGGGAAAGGGGATGAAAGTTAAAATGTTACTTAGTTGTAATTAATGAACGCGTAGTCCGATTTTAATTATTCTTTTTTGTTAGAATAGTGATGAGTGAGCCCGGAACCCCATGGGCAGCCTGGCACCCCACGGGCAGCCCAGCACCCCATGGGCTACTGAATGGAATTCAATGAAACTTAACACGATTTGAGTACATACTACGAAGAAGGTTATTATATACTTATTATCCCGAAATTCAGCACGGTTCCCTCGGGAAAGGGGATGAAAGTTAAAATGTTACTTAGTTGTAATTAATGAACGCGTAGTCCGATTTCAATTATTCTTTTTTGTTAGAATAGTGATGAGTGAGCCCAGAACTCCATGGGCAGCCTGGCACCCCACGGGCAGCCCAGCACCCTATGGGCTACTGAATGGAATTCAATGAATCTTAACACGATTTGAGTACATACTACGAAGAAGGTTATTGTATACTTTTTATCCCGAAATTCAGCACGGTTCCATCGGGAAAGGGGATGAAAGTTGAAATGTTACTTAGTTGTAATTAATGAACGTGTAGTCCGATTTCAATTATTCTTTTTTGTTAGAATAGTGATGAGTGAGCCCGGAACCCCATGGGCAGCCTGGCACCCCACGGGCAGCCCAGCACCCCATGGGCTACTGAATGGAATTCAATGGAACTTAACACGATTTGAGTACATACTACGAAGAAGGCTATTGTATACTTTTTATCCCGAAATTCAGCACGGTTCCCTCAGGAAAGGGGATGAAAGTCAAAATGTTACTTAGTTGTAATTTATGAACGCGTAGTCCGATTTTAATTATTTTATTTTTTGTTAGAATAGTGATGAGTGAGCCCGGAACCCCATGGGCAGCCTGGCAACCCACGGGCAGCCCAGCACCCCATGGGCTACTGAATGGAATTCAATGAAACTTAACACGATTTGAGTACATACTACGAAGAAGGCTATTGTATACTTTTTATCCGGAAATTCAGCACGGTTCCCTCAGGAAAGGGGATGAAAGTCAAAATGTTACTTAGTTGTAATTTATGAACGCGTAGTCCGATTTTAATTATTCTTTTTTGTTAGAATAGTGATGAGCGAGCTTGGAACCCCACGGCAGCCCGGCACTCCATGAGCATCCCGGCACCCTACGGGCAGCCCAGCACCCCACGGGCATCTCGGCATCCTTATTTAGATTTGCCAGCTTGCTAATAAAACTCTAAAATCTTGAACATTCTATTTTTTTAACTATCTATCTTTTGCCGGATACATTTTGGAGACTGCGCAATGGAAGTGTACAATCTAATATATTTTAGTTCTACCGCCAAACAAGGAGAACCTCGGCAAAAAGATATCTTTTATAATTGAAATTCCAAAGAAACGCACAAAGTACCTACTTTGCTTCAACATTTATTGTGCGAACCGCGAAGGAACTCTCTGAGTTACTTAACTACTGTCTTCGGTCGGAAAAACAAGCTGGGGGTTATCAAACCCAAAGTAAAAAGCTCCTTTTTGAGCTATGCTTTACTAAGAGTGCTTCACCACAGACCACAACGTTGCTTAATATGAGATAAACAGTGCTCAAATGTGAATAATTAGTTTGCGGGTACGGCAATCGCGTACGAAGTCGCGGGTACAGCTAGTTTTAAATAAAATTGTAAAAAAGTAAAAATAAAGTTATATTTAAATTACTTGCATTTTTAGAGTACAGCATTATACCAGCCTTGGTCCGCAATGGCCAAGCTATGATGCTTCGAGCTTAGCTTAGCCATGCTCTCGGTCCAGGCTTGATCGTCGTTGCAGCTCTTGCTGTCTGTACTACAAGGATTTCGACCTTGCTTCTCCATCAATGGCTGCAATAGGTACTGACCGCGCTGTGATGTGTCCTGTACCGGCGCCTTCGTCCATTATCATTGCTGCCAGCAACACAGTAATTTCCGACTATATGTACTATACTTTGACTAATCTTATCTCTCAATCTATGATTCTAGCCTAAGGCGTACAAGGGTAATAAAATAAACTATTATAGTTTTGTTAAAATATTTTATTTGTGAAACGTAGATAAAATCGATACAAGTAATTAAAATTCTTAGACATACAACTTATTATTTTACACAATAATGAAACTGTGAAAAATGTCTTATTAACAATAATAATAAATTTATATTTCATCATTCCAACGAATGTGCGTGTTCAATAACTTTCGTTGTAAGTATTTTGGTACAGTGCCCTGCAAGTTATGTGCCACGTCGGGGTGACAAATGGATAGATGATTTTTTATTTGTAACATATTTACATAACACACACAATGATCAGCAATTAAATTATTTTAAAATCAACTGTTTAGAAGTTCGTAATTGAATAAACTAGTTTAAATTATTTTATATTATTATCTATTTTGAAAGTGCAACTTTGGAGTAAAGTTACGTAAGATGCTGTTATTATCATTGTCAAAAAGTTACTTGTACATTTAGTGTGTTTTTGTTTATCATGAAAGCTAAAGGTGCAAAACCCTATCCACGTTCATATGACCGACGTGCAACATTTCTTGCCAGATACTGTAGTTATAACACGAGTCAACAGTCTCATTCGCACGCTTTCCATGCCAATGGTAATAAATAAGTTTGTATAGTAATTTATACTTAATAGGTTTCCTTATCTACACAAACGTTTCGATTTTCGAAAGAATTGACATTATATATTATTATAGGTATAAAAAGAAGATTAATTTTTGTATAAAAACTTGGTAACATTTCTAGATTTATACATTTTTATTTAATTTATAGAAATAGGAAAATAATGCACATGCGTTTTTTTTATCTAAATTGTATAAATATCGCAGTTGGTAAGCAATGCAATCAGGTATCTAACTGGTACTTTACTTTTCATGTATATTTAATTTCAAAAGATCTAATATAATAATTAGGTCCTTTGGTTTCCAAGACATTTAGGCGTAATTCTATCTTAATAATTTGTGCTCTGTATCACTCATCTGGGTCCATTACCTAATAGGTACTGGCCTAAACAATTGACATCCGCAACATAATGTTTTAAACTAAGGTAGGTCAATAATTTTGATAAAAATTACTCCTATTTGGTAAACTTTCTAGTTTGATAGTAAGGTACGGTAACTTACGTAATCAATCCCTATTTAAAAATGTAAACGCTATTATTATTAGTCGAAGTTGGCATATTGATCGTATAAACTCCTATTGTAAGTAGTAAGGTAAGAATAATAGAAAATGCGACCCTGGGTCGTAATATTATTATTTAATTTCTTAAGTTTGGGGGCGACGATGATTTTTAATTTGTTTAACAACTGTTTGATTGTTATATTACAAAAAGGCGCTAAGCTTCCCGACGAAGGCATAAACCTACAATATGCAGGTTTATAATTTTCAAAACAACTCGCACTTTTTACATTCGATATACCGACAACCGGGACACATTACGAAACAGGTTCATTACATTACATTCTCGCACTAAACTCGAAATATAGCACGAAAGGGGTGGAGCATTATAAACTTTTTTTTCATACATTGCACACATATACAACGTCAAAGAAAATACACTAGCAAACCGAAGTCATATGTAACAAAAAGAAAATAGTTGAATAACATCGATTCAATACAATTTGAGAAAAGGAAGAGAAATAATAACAATCATTTTCGCACATAAAAATTAAGACTACATTTGGTTGAAAAATGACAAGTATTTACAAAGGGTCGTCGCTGTCGATGTATGGCGATAGGGGCGCGCGCGGTTGCGCGGGCGCCGCGTGCCGCCGCTACGTTAGCAGCTTGAAGAACATGATGCCCAACGAGATGTTGATGAAGAGCACTAGGATCACCAGCTGCTGCCGGGAGAACCAGTCCTGTAAGTCATACGACACATATTTTAGAATAGAGGAATATAATAACCTACAAATCGTAGCCTTGTTAAACTTGGCATCGGCTACGTAGCAAGTTACTCTACAGGATAGGACCAAATCCGTAGTGGCATCGTAGCTGCTACACACGTAGCGTGCTACAAACTCTTGGCTCCTGGTGAATTCGTGTAACCAAAGTTGCTACATCGATATGAGAGCGCTAAAATTATTGTTTAGGTGGCATTATTGATTTAAAACGACTAATTAATAATAACGACTAATTACGCTTGGGTGAAATATGTTTTGTTGCACATCACTGCCAGTGTGGTACTGCAGTTGATCAACTCTGTCACCTCGCCTGCTCTCGAAGTGCTGGTCGAATATCCCGCCGCACTAACATTTACGATATCATTTGCCGGGCTTTTACCAGCGCCAACTGGTAAAAGCCCGGCAAATGATATCGTTGTTGCAACTATTCTCGAGCTGAATGGTCTGATTCGGGACGATGGACCAGGAGTTCATCGAATTTTCCAAAATTTATCAAAGCGTTTGGTCGATGCGACGTGTGATCAAAATGCTTGCACCTATTTGATTCAACGAATAAGCATTGCAATTCAACGGGGCAAAGCTGCCAACATTTTGTCATATATATCCGGCATGTTGTAATATATTTCATGTACATGATTCTATATGCATTTTATTGTATACTGAAAACAAATAGCCTGTTTTGCAGAGATTTGAATCGCAATGCTTTGTGATAAGCCTGATAACCGAGAGCGAAGAGATTAGTTGTCATCAGTGTACGGGCATTACTTTAACAACAAGCGATCCTCATTTAGCTAATACTAGAAATACTCGTGTAATAACAGGATAATGTTTTACAACGTCAAGCGTCTCGTTTTTAACAAATAAGAATTATTATAAAAAAATGCTGAACACAGTTATGGCCATAGCATATATACATATTTATGTTGCACTAGCATCAACCCACAGCTTCACCCTTGTGAATTCTGGCTGTATATATCGCTCTAGCTTATATATCATTCTAAAACCGGTAGGATTTCATTAAAATTTGTCTAGCTGTTTGTAACAAACTAACTGACACAACAACATACTTTCTAATTCATAATACCCGTGTGATAGCCGTGTAACGGTTATGTTTACAACTCTTGTAGGCACAATATTAGTAGATACGTATACTGTTATACTGTATCAGCCGGATAATCCTCTGCTGAACATAGCCTCCCCAATATGGGGGGATTGCCATAATCCCCACGCTTGTCAGGCGGCTTGGGGACCGCAGTGTGAGATATCAGTTCCTCAGAAAGTGCTGCTGCCCACCTTCTGGTGTGTTAACTTTAGTCGCCTCTTACGACACCCACGGGTAGAGATTGGGGGAGATGGGGGTACCTATATTATAGACAGTGTAATGATACCCATATGATATGATCAAGAAGAATATTTACCAAACCTAGATACAAGCGCAATCTATCGGTTTAATTTTTTAATATCCCATCACAGATTTGAGTTTCTAACGGCTTCCAATGGGTGCGGTGCGCGCGCTTTTGTGATTGTGTAATACCTAAGGGGTTGTCCCCAGGCTTGTAAAACCCATTGTTCTAGAACAATTTAGTTCTTTTCACGTCCATGACAAATTGAATATTACTTTCATTGACACTCTTTCCATGCGTGAGCTTATAAATATGGTCAGCATGAAAATACTAACACCAAACACCGCAGCTCACTCCCGCCCGGCCTTAGGGTATATAGCACACAAACGAGATGATAAGACGCACCTTTACTTGCGGACTGACCAGATAGAGCAGAGGGTTGGCCCTCAGTTTCTCGGTCTCTTCGTGCATGCGGCGCACCTCCTCGCGGCGCGCCGACCCCAGCATGGAGACCTCCTCACGCGACATACCGGTGTCCGGGACGCGCGGCATGCCCGCCACGTCTGGCAACGACTTCTTGCGCTGTAGCGTCTGCGTCGTGCTCACCATCTGCAACATACCACATTATGTTATAAACACGTTGTTTATGCTCTTGATGGTTAGTGATGACCGCGATCATAAACTCATACGATAGCAAATATTATAGCGTGCACTTCAATGAGCATATCTGTCGTATATAATATTACTGTACATGGTATCAAATATTATGCAGAAAATAAAATTATAACAATCGTGATTGATCGCGCGTTAATCCAATCAGTGCGGTTCTTTGCTTTTGCGAAGAATTAGTTATTGCATAATTTATGAGTTAGCGATTGTATCGCTTAAGTTATTTTGTCAGAAAAAAGGTTGTAAGGATTTCTACCCGTGACAAAATTTGAGACTGAACACAAAGTGATGTCATCGTCATTATATAAAAACAAGAGCTGACATAGTTTGAAGAAAATAGAGTGTTGATTTTTGTTTAGTTCCCGGCTTAGCTATACAGTTCCCGGTTTAAGAATATAAGGACTATTGCAAAAACTTCGATCTGAACCATTGTTTGAGGATAATGCTACTGCAGACTGGCAAATCGTTTCAAGACGCAAAAAGCCCACGTACCGTTATCATGGTATATCGGGAATTTCAAGAAATATGGAAGGAAACTTTAGTGCCGATAAATAATGATGATAAAAAGTAGCGATCTTTATTACAAATATGCATAAAGACACAACTGATAAAGACATAGCACACTATAATTACAAGAAAACGAAAAAAAATATAAACTTGGAGAAAAATTATTTTCATCAAGAGAGAAATTATAAACCTTTCAAGTTTTATGTTTTGGAGAACAAGCTATCATTGTTTTTAGATGTCGAACTGTGGCATTATATTTAGACGATTTGTTAACTTTCGACCAATAAATTCGAACGCCAAAAATGCTGTATCGGCCAGACAACAATCCTAGATGGCCATGACAAAAAATTACTTGCTTAACAATATATGGGTTTGCGCAGATGTAGTTAAATTAGGTTTAGTGTCAGGTACATACAGTTTTATTAGTGACATAAATGGGTCTTCAAGATGGTTAGACCACTGTGTCGTTACTAAGGCGGTTTCTCAAACTGTAATGACCGCGTATATTGAGTACCACCCAGTGTGGTCTGACCATCTACATCTAATAATTTACACATAATTTAGGCAAAAATATTTTTGAATATTTCTAATAAAATGTGTGTTCATAAACGATAGATTTGAGATTAACTTATTTATTCCAATTATGACAATTTTCTTTTATTTGGTTAAAAACTTTGGCACTAAATTTGACAATACTTTATTTTATTTTGATAGAAATTGTGAATTGTATTTAGTTTGATTATAATTTTAATTTAATATTATTTTTATTGTAGTTTTATTGTAAAACATATACAACTGTGTGCAACTTACCTGAAATAAATAAATTTTGAATTTTAATAAAGTACGATGGTGTAGAGACATCCTGAACAAATTTACTTGTATAATAAGTTATGTCATGATCAACTAAAGCAAATAGAATTTCCGATAGAGTTAAGTTCTTGTTATGATACATATCGTAATAATTTAGATCATAGACGCATACATGATAAGCTGTACCAAGATGTTGTTCATACACTGAGTAGGGCAGCGTCTGAGAGTAGTATAACTGTTATACTATTAGCATCCCGAAAAAGTCTATACTCGGATGGAATGAACATATTAGTGAAGTCCACAAGATGGCCAGGTGTAAGTTTAAATTGTGGGTTCAATATGGTAAACCTAAAGTGGTTTGCTTGAGATGAGTTGCGTGAGAGTCGTAGAATCTGTAAATCGCACTTAAAGTGGTGTCAGAACAATAGCGAACAGATAATAATCGCATCTCAAGATTCTAAAAATGAATTTCGCGGCTTTTGGAAAAGCACAAATGAGTTAAACAGTAAGCCAGGTTTGCCTGTGACCGTAATAAATGACACTAAGTGTATTATATATAGCTGATATGTTTAAGAACCACTTTAAAATAATCGACATTGGCGCTGTCGCTGTGTGTCAACAGACAGATCTTTTGGGCAAGAGATGAATACCAAATTCATGGCGAATGACGTCAGAAAAGTTGTAACATCGATGTCAGGAGGGAAGTCTCCTGGCCACGATAATTTAGGTATTGAGTACCTCAAGCATGCCGGCATCCACCTGCCCAGAGTTCTTGCCATGTTATGTGGCACTCGTATTTACCATAAGATATGCTGAGGACTGTGGCTGTGCCAATTGTTATGAGAAAACTAGTGACATTTGAAACAACAATAATTACAGGCCGATTTCACTAAGAACTTTAGTCGCAAAAGTGCTTGACAGTTTGCTTAACACTCAGATTGACAAGTACTTAAATATTCATGATAACCAATTTGGTTTCAAACCCGGTCTCTCGTTATCTTAACTTTTGCCAATATTTGAAATATATAGGGTCACGGGTTGCTCTACAATACCAAAAAAAGTGAGTGCATGGTCTTTCAGGCCCAAAGGATATTTTGAAGCGCTCGTAGTGAAGTTTGCTTAGCTGTTCTTAACCGATCAGCAAAGTTAAGCAACGTCTGCCGTGGTCATGAGTTGGATGGGTGACCGCTAGTGACATTACTACTGAGTGCTTTTGTGCTTCGGAGGGCACGTTAAGCCGTCGGTCACCTAATTGTGAGTTCCGGCAGCTGTCCTTGAGTCCTAATTCTAGATTAGCCTGAAAAACATCTTCGACAACATCAACACTTATCATCAGGTGAGATAGTGGTGAAAGGCTAACCTAGGCTAGCTATAAATCTAAATCCTCTTCCCCCATGGGGAAAAGGAAAACAGAAAATAAAAACTGAGTGGCACTTACTACTGAGTGCTTACATGCTAAGGAGGTGCATGTTGAGCCGTCAGTCCTGGTAATTGTCTTAGGATGGTAGTCGTGAATCAAGAACAGGTATTGGCTGGGTGATTCACGTAGAAAATCTGTCATCAAACACCTAACGGGATCCATCTGATTCTAGGAGAAACCTGTTTGCTACCTTCGAATATATCTTACATCAGGTGAGATTAAGAACAAATGATGATGAACCTAAACGACGGGAAAAAAACGAAGAGTAGGGTGTAATGTTATATGTCCGTGTTCATACTTTTAAGCGCATAGTATTGTTATGTGTGAGATGGTATAGAAAATATTTCCTATTATCGCTTAGGAAATAGTACAACTCTTCAGAAATGCATAAAAAAGTCTATTATCACGTATATCAAGCTTCCTGGTATAAAAAAATACGTCTATAGGTCGTTACAATTTCAAACGAACTTTGTTTACTAGCAAGAGAGCATTTTTTGTGTTGGGCTATGTGTATACCATGTTTTTATTAGCACATATATAGCGTATAATAATTTTACAAATATATGACAAATAAAAAAAAGGTTAGTTACAAGTATGTTGAGTAGGTATTATGTTGTGAATTTTAATTTGAATAAAGATGACAATGTATGATGGAAATAGAAGTAAGCCTTAAAGTACTATCCAAATTCTAATAATCATGTAAATCGTTGAATGATACTAGAATTTTATATTTTTCTTTATATTTTCCAATGCAATGAGGGATATAAAGTCACAAGGTCAAGGTGAAGAAGTGTTTACCTCAACGGGAGGCACATTGATCCAGCTCTCTGAGGCCCGCCGAGCGAGGATCGCCGGCGAACACATCAGATCCTCTTCCTCTTCTTCCTCTCCTTGGTACCACATTTTTATGACTTGTTTAACTCAGTTATCGAAATCGCTCAAGTGATTCTAAGGTCACGAATCACAAGGACATCACATCATATGCTGTTATTTATAGTTTTTGGTGCGTATTTCTAAGCGTATTGTTTTTGTAGTTGAAACAGACAGGTGTGAAAGGTTTTATCTGATATTGGAATATTTAAAGTTATATTTAGCGAGGAGGTGATACGCGGAAAGCGGCAACGAGTGACTGTCTCAATTTAGAAATAGAACGGGCTGAGCTTCGTTGGCTGCGTCGAGCCGTCGCCGCCCGCCCGCCCTCGCCACTCGCCTTCCGACGATGGCTCACCTAACCGACTTACTGTTGTCATATACATTCGCCTATTGATTTATGAACACGTGAACACTATACCACGATGGCATACGAACTCGTTGTAGACTCTGCAGTAGATTAGAATGTTTCTAAGTTTTTTATCATTATGAATTGATGTATTTTTATAAAACTTGATTATTTTCTACATTATTAACTTAATGTACTGAAAACAACATTTAGAACCTGACATGTCGAAGAGAAACTCTTTACAACTTGTATCGTTATCTTAGGATATATCATTAAAATAAATTAGATGAATATATAGGTAGATGATGAATGAATGAGTAGATTTTGGGAAATGGGCTATAGTTTTTGTTAGGTTATTCATTTATGTGTAGCTACTTATTTCTCCCATGTCTCAGCATTAGTAATGTGGAGGAGATTTTTATTTATCGCTTTTATTAATGGGTGTCATCATGATGATTTCAAGATATATAAGTAAGGTGGATATAGGTACTCTTGAACAGCTAATAAATGTTCGATTTTGGGATCATTATACATTTATCGGAGTACTATCTCAACCACTATCAATTTTATTAGATGACAAAGACCTGACTGGTATATTTTTAATCTGTAAACTGCTGATTATTTTTAAAACAAATTAATTACTTTTCGGCTTTTGACGGATAAAGATGCTATTTATGTGGATAGCTTTTTATTTACAGTAACCAGAACCACATTGGCTCGTGTTTGTAATAAAAATCAACCTCATCTGGAATAGGTTGTTATTTTTTTAGATCATTTTGACCAATCCTTATACTTCTAAATGTGAAAGTTTGTATGCTTGTTAGTATATTAGCATTCAACTCCAAAACGACAGCATTTTTTGATAGAATTCAGTAAGTAGGTATATAGGTTTCTTAGGCCCTGGATTCATACATAAATAACAAACTGACTTCATATAAATAATATTGATGTTCATTATGACAATAATTTTATAAAAAACGTTGATTGTGCTAAGTTTCTAGGCTTAATCATTGATCATAAATTAAATTGGAAGGCTCATATAGAGAAGTTAAGCAAAAAATTTACTAGTACCTACTGCTTATGCTCTGCACAAAATTCCTCGGGTAGTTAATACGGATGGTTTGCTTACGTTCTATCACGGGCTGGCAGCATCCCTTTTAAGGTATGGCATTATCTTTTGGGGAAACTCAACTGATATTGAAAAAATCTACAAAGCACAGAAGTGATGCTTCCGGTCCATGTTTGGACTACAAACTACTGATAGTTGTAAACCTTTCTTTTTAAAGTTCATAATCTTGACACTTGCATCTTTGTACATTTTAGAGGTTGCAATATTTGTTTGAACAATTCTCAACTATTTCAACGATTTACAGACAGCGTAAGGCGGGATATGCGTGAAAATAGCCAACTTCCATCACAGCTTCATAACACAGCTTTAATGGAGAAAAGTTTAATGTGTATGGCGCCAACAATTTATAACAAAATCCCCAAAATGAATAAAAAACAGTAGTAGTTATTTATTTATAAGCAAGCTGAAATCTTTGTTGGATATAGGATTTCATAGAATTTCATAACTGATAAATTTTAATCAATTCACATTTTGACATACAAATTCTGACCATAAATAATAAAATATTTTATGGTCTTTTGCTGACATTTATCCTATTTGCATTTCAGGTTCCTTTTCATTCTGACATCTTAGGTACAAATCAGATAAGCAATGTAATAAGTCCTAATATAAATTTATCTCTAATGTAGCTAGATCTCTTGTAGTTTTATGAAATTAATGTTGATTAAAAATTTTATTTAACTACTGACATAACCTTAAGGTGACTACTGGCTACGTATTACTTTTTTTTGTTTTGTCTTTTGTAAATTGTATTTACCTTCAAATTATATTTGCTTGTTAAATCCTGCATGCCTTTGTATCTCAAATGGTTGTACGCCTTTTAAGCCAAAACATGTGGATCTTTTACTTTTATTGAACATCAATAATGCATTACTGTGTATTTACCCATGTTTATGCAAATAAAATTATCTTTATCTTTTCTGAAGATTGTCCAACCATCACATGATGTGAAGTATACAAGCGACTTTTTAAATCTTGAGTGATACTAAGGATTCTTGATATAAGAATGTAGAATAGTAGCAACAGTCCAAGATGAAGATTTTTTCCACGAAGAGAATATTATGTTTACATCTGATAATTATAAATAAGTATTTGCATGTGTGGATTACACCAGGGACATATTATTTTATAAATAATACGTAATAATGGCACATATTGGCACATTATTTTGCCAGATTAACTGTTCAATAATGTTTAGATCTACTTGATTGTTAAATCAAATAATAAATTTATCATTCACAATTTTTCGCAACTTTTCGAAGCGGAAGCATAGGCACAGTTACCTAGTTTAAGGGGCAAGTGTAACATTGTGACATATTAGAAGTATTTCTCCGTTTTAACCTAAATCCCTACGGTAGAAAATCCAAGCAACCCATTTTAACATCTCTGGCTACGAAGTCTAATTTTGCGTGAACGAGTCTAATTCTTTCTTTTGGGGAAAGTGATACAGTTGCTGATTGACATGGCCAGATTGAAGTGTCGTTATCCCCCCCCCCCCAAAGGTGAGGACAAAAACTTCTTGACCTATGAAGCTGAAATTTGGCATGAGAGCCTTGAGAGCTGACGTCTCTCATAAATAACCTATCATTTATGAGAGACGTCAGCTCTCAAGGGTTTTTTGAAAGGCCAGGATTAAGGGGATCAAGTCAGGACTTACATTTGTATGAAAGTTCTATTTTTTTGTATTTACACGCACACTAAAAGTTTTGCACTTCTAGCTAATTGGAAATATTTGAATTTCGAATGTTATATTTTTTTATCGCCTTGCAACCTTTTTAGTACTTAATAAAAATGTTTTTGCGGTAAATCAATTGTCAATTGTTTTATTTCACACATCAAAGTTTTACATACGCAACGAAAATGGAATTAAGTTGAAAAGACCTTAGATCGATGATTTTTTATGATTTAAAAGTTCTCTCTCTCCGCAAGACTGTGCAAAAATGCTTTTGGGAGAGAAGCAACAGGCTTGTTTGAGCACTGTGAGGCGATGGTTTGGTGAATTAAAAAAAACAGCAATCTTGTGAATGCATGTTTGAAAATGAGAACAGGCCAACAAAAGTGAGGCAAGTGAGAAACGTTGGTAAAAAGCTCAGCTACGGGTCCCATTTGCACAATTCCACTTGAAGATCAAAAGAGTGTTAATGCCGAGTATTCAAACACTTGTTTACCCAGGGCTTTAGAAAAACTTCGCGAAAGACGACCAAAAAGCCGCGTTCTCCTACATCATGGCAACGCTTCTTCACACACGACCAACAAAACACATCATTTTTAGCTTCCGAAATAGTAAAACTAGTCACCCTTTCTGCCAACAACAACAACAGGGTGCTACGTAGCCCCTACGTAGCACCCTGTTATTTCTGTATTTTTCCCAAAATCAAAGATTTGATGAGAGGCATTAAGATCTGTGGTCCTCCTTTTTTAAAAAATGATTCGATCGCATTAAAAAAAATTAAAAATGTAAAGGATAGTATTTTGAAAAGCAATAAACATAATATTTTGTTTATAGCATGTTGTTTTTTTAAATTACGCAAAACTTTTAGTGTGAACTACGTATAATCATGAAATTTAAGTTATAATTTTGATATTGTTATGTTTGCAATAACGCCTGCTATGCGGCTTACATTACAAAATTACAAATATACGATAGATTTCGAAAGTCATGTGCGGGTTCGAATCCCGCTACTTAAATTTTTAAGTTTGTGATATAAAATGATATAGTAACGTACCAAAATTCATGATAGGGACGAATTAAGGAACATACTTAAATAGCGATTCAAAATTAATATGTAAGTTATATGTTTCAGCTGTATAGGTACCTATAGCTGATAGGTAGATTATAGGGGGTTAGAGACGTCAGATAGTTAACAGGTTTTATGAAAGGACAGCATTAGGAGGACAAATTGAAGTTGTATATTTAATAAAAATCCTATTCTTCTGTAGTTGGAATCATGAAATTCAGTTGTAAGTTTCGTGAACTAAAATAAAAAGTACCGACTTAAGATTTTTAAGGTAATAATGAATACAAGGATACAAATATAAATTAAAGGACACAAACAGCGATAATAATTTTATATTAAAGTCCTAGTATACTTTATGTCAAAGTCGAGGTCGAGGTAACACGTAAATAATTGTTGAGATTGAGGTCATTGTTGAGATTTGAAGACAAATTGAAATGTTAATATGAATGTTCCGAATATTAATTTGTAAAGGATGTGAATGCTTATATCAATTGTAAAATATTATTTAAAGAAGAAGTATAATGTGGGCAAACCCGCGTGCAAAAGCTAGTATAAATATACAATTTTTGGGGTAGTATTTTGTTATTTTTGTAATGTTAGTATTGTTATTGCAGTTTATCTGTCGTAAGTGTTAGACGAATGAACTTCAATGTTTAGAAGATATGGTACGGAAATTTATTTCAATTTTGCTTGTCTGATAATTTTCATAATAATAATAACATCATCTAAAATAGTTGACATGCTTATCATTCGGCGAATATTTGGTAAAGATTTGGAACATTCGTTATAATCTTAAGAGTTGGGAACTGAACAGAATTGCAGTCGACTTACACGAATAACTTACCTTACGGCCTCCCCCTCCGCCACCGCCGCCACCGCTTGGCATTGGCGCTGGTGGCGGCGCTGCATTTTGCGCCACGTACAGACTCTCCGTCCGCTTCGGTTGGTAAGGTGATGGTGATATTTCTTGTCCGAGCGTTCGCTTTCGGAGAAGTGATTCTTCGAAAGGCTGAGGCTCCCGCGAGCTCGCTCGTGTGATGGAGCCGCGACCTGACGTCAAGTGACCGTTGCCGGCTGGGGTGGCGGCTCGGGACGGTGGCCGGGACGAGACTGCTGGCTGCGGCGCTACCGACCCCGCACGGGATCCTGAACTCGGAGCAGCCGCTTCCACAGACGGCTGTCTAGACCGTCTGCCATATCGATCAACGCTGGAATCTCGACTTGGAGGTCTTTTATAATGATCGAAGTAATCTATTGAAGGGCGCTGACCAGGTGCTCTCATGTCTCGGGTCCCATTGATATCCTGTTCCGCTTGTCGGAGTCCTTGGTTCTCCGTTGTTTGTTGGCGATACATTTGTTGGTCTGGGCCTTGTCTGTATCCTTGATCGGGCACTTGACGATAATTTTGAGATTCCATTGTTTGGCGATAACCTTGAGGATCTTGTTGGATTGGTTGCCTATCTAATGTACTCTCTGACGCCACGGTACCTGTGCGGAACTCGTTTCGACTATGCGCAGATGTATCTACATATGTATTTTCTTGGGTATTGTAAGTTGGTTGCCCCAGTACACTTTGTCGTCGAACAGGACCTTGTGACGTGTTCCATTCTTGCTGAGCGGAGGTTGGAGGTCGATTTAGGTTTTGATTTAAGTTTGGTCTCATTGCGGAGGATAACCGTCGTCCCTGATTCGTAAATTGTTGACCGCTTTGGTCCATGTTTGGTTGATATGGTAAAGCATCTTGTCTATTTGATCTGAATGGGGCATTAGGTGGTTGCGCTCCACTGGGAGCTGAAGGGCCATACGCATTTAATTGGTCATTTTGTGAGTATGGTTTTTGGTAATCTGGAACATTAGATTGTGCGGTCGGTGAAGCCCACGGTTCTTGATTAGGAGTACTATACGAGTCGTATGGAGGTCCTAGTGTCCTGTTGTCTGAGTTATAACCAGTATTATTTGTGAGTCTCGGATCAACAGGTGGCATTGTTCTGGGATATTGTGTCGAAGGTCTCCTGGAGGGCAACGCATTGGGGACTTGATTAGTTTGTGGAAGCTGCGAATGTATCGGAGGGATATGATTTGGAATGCTCTTTCCGTCAAGGATCTTATCAGATTCTTGTGGCGCGTTTTGTGCAACTTGTGCATCGAAAGCTTGTTTTTGTCTATATTTTTCTCTTAATCCTATTCGATCAAATCCAGGATGCTTAAAGTCCGGGGCGAACTGCTTTGCAGTAGCTTGCGCTATATCACAGTCTTCTTTTGCTTGGTCCGCCGCTTCATCGGCTTGATCGGCTTTGCCTCGTGCTGTGGCAGTCCTGTAAGTGATTTGCTTTTTTAACATTGTCATATAGGGAAGGTACCAATAGTCACATAAAATTGCATAAGTATACAGTTGAGAAAGGTTCACTTTGATATCTTTTTTCACAGGCACAAGAAGGTTTTGATTGAAATCTGCGCTATCCGCTAGCGTGGTAATGGTTTGTGAAATTCGAACTTTTGTAAAAGTTTAAACATAATTATTCGCCTTTAATATTACCAATTGCAGTAAGTTTTGTTTTTAGTTTTTAACATTTAATTAAACTTATATACTATAGTGATTTTCTATCGATATAGTTTGGTGAAAAGTTTTATATTTCGCTCGGCAGCAAAGTTATTTTGCGTCTAGTAACTTTGAAACCTATATGGTTACGCTCAGAATTCTACATTTGAATCACTTTCTCCGTCAAGGTTAGATCCTAGAATGATTTGCTTCCTCAGGATTTCTATACAAGTACCTACTTTATATATATGTTATTGTGACGCATCAAGAGCCCGAGGCCTACCAGATATTAAGTGGACTAACCTCTGCCTATAACAGATGCATTTCGTCAACGACGATTGCACTGTGCCCGTCACCTTGAGATCTAGTTGTTAAGTCTCATATGCCTGTAATTTCACTGGCTCTCAAGGACTGCTGCCGGAACACACCGTTAGGTGCTTGGCGACAGATTTTCTACTTGAGGGTGGTAGCTAGCGAGGCGGACATTCGCAAAATGCCCTTCCACCATGCGGTGAAGCGAGCTCAAGCCCGCGGCGGGATTCGAACCATGGACCTGCTGCATGGCAGTCCATAGCCAATGCCACTGAGCCATCACTGCGTCCTCTAATAAATAACTGTTATCATTTTTATATTGCCTTAACTTTTAAATTTGTAATTACATCAAGATACTGTGATCAAAACTGATTGCATGTGTCATAATAACATAAGACAGTCACAGTTTATATCATGAGTAACATCTAACCTGGAGATAGCGATGTCGGCCTTTTGCAACGCTATTTTGGACGCGCGCTGCGCTGCGTTCACCGCTGAATCAACACGTTCTCGGAATTTCGCCGAGCGCATGAGAAATAACCGTTTTTGGCTGGTGATGAGCACATTGTTCTTGTATTTGCCCTCTTCTCTGGTACCATCTCGGAAGGTCGTGACACCGTAGCCATATTTCTTGTTCATGTACCACTCGCCCTCGTATCTGAGGCCGTCACTTCTTTCACTGACACCGAACCCTGTGCGCTTGTCGTTCTTCCATTCGCCCATGTAAGTTTCTGTGACACTAGCATCCAAATGTTCGTCCTGGGATCAAAATGAAAGTATAAAGTTTAATAAGTGTCTTTCACGCATTAGTAGTTACAGGTATGATTTTTTCTAGTTGCAAACATAATTTTTTTCTAGATTCTAACTTAATTTTTTTCTAGATTCAAACAAAGCTTACAGAATCAATCTAAAAGACACTACACTTTGAAAACTATCGCGAGTTTTATCCATATTAACTTATTAGGAACCGGGTAGGACCCGCGTTATATTTACCGGAAAGATTCCGACCAGTTTCGGACTGTTTTGTAGTCCTTCGTCTGGGAGGCACGATTGCGCGAAGCGACGAGCCTCAGCGCGTAACTCTCAGTTACGCGGTGAAGCCGCGCTCGGGTCCTAGCCGGTTCCCAATAAGTTATTATGGAGACTAACCTAATCTACACACCAAAGCGGTGGCAGGCGGCTTTTAATTGACTATGGAAAAATTAAGGTGGTTTGGTGTTTTCGTCAGGGCCATCTTTATTACGATGCATAAAATGCCACAAAATCAGCGCACCATTTATCATACAAAAGTTCCAGCGTCAAATTAGCATTCAACATGTTCTAGCTACGGAAGTTTTAAAACACATTAAAAAACCACTATTCAAACAAACTGTTATCAGCTATGTTGATATCATCCCATTGATAATGTTATGAAATTACGCCACATAAGAAATGATAAACACCAAAAAATCATAAATGTTAATTTACAAAATAAGTCCTTATGCATTATATTAATTAGATTGTTGTATCATCTTAATACTTTTATATGATGCCGTTATCCTGGTTTATATTCTTTGAATAGGATGTATGTATATGTTGAAATGTTTTTTTTAATCCTTATTGTCGCAGAATTAGAGCCAAGTATGACTTTATATTTTATACTTACATACGTTATGTATATAAGCCTCATCATCACGCCTCTTTCCTGTAGAGGTAGGCATAGACCACAGATTTCCACTTACTACGATCCCTACATATCCGTTTTGCTTAATCTACACTCATCAATCATTTCATACACATAAGCGTCGGTTTAGGGTACTCCTGACCTGGCCTTTTTTCAGCACATCTTCAATCTGACTTCGGAACGTTTTCCTAGGTCTTTCCCTTCCAACACTGCCGTTCACTTGTCCCTGTATACCTGTTCAGTCATTCTCCTATATTTTATACCCACTTAATATATATATATATATATTTATGTTTTTGTGTTTAGCGGACTAACCTCTGCCTATAACAGATGCATTTCATCACAAATCACGAATTGCACTGCGCCCATCAGCTTGAGACATAGTTGTTAAGTCTCATGTGCCTGTAATTTCACTGGCTCTCAAGGACTACTGCCGGAACACACCGTTAGGTGCTTGGTGACAGATTTTATACTTGAGGGTGGTAGCTAGCCAGGCGGGCAATCGCAAAATGCCCTTCCACCATGCGGTGAAGCTCAATCCGGCGGTGGGGATCGAACCAGGGTACTGTGCCCCGGCAGTCCATAGCTATTACCGCTCGGCCATCATTGCTTCTATTATATGCTTATATTCTAAAATTTCATTAATAAGTAGGTATACTATTTTCTATTTAGAATAGCAAATAGAGCAAAAAATAACAAAACGCGATGTTAAGAAGAGGGAATAAATACACCGCGACTTAGGGAACGCAATCTTTTATGGCAAGATGTTTGACTCACGAACGCGCCGCTAGGGGCGCTGGCAGAATCATTAGAAGAACTCGCACTAGGCCCACAGGAATGAAAGCAGCATGGCGTCACCGAAAAGTAGTGCGTTTAATGATCTCCTTCATTTATTTTGACCCACTGCCAAAACAGGAGTAAGCTGTCTTAGGTTTTCGCGATTATTACACATAGTAATTTACCCATTGGCATCATCAGGACCACTTGGGTCTATTTATGAATGAAATTATATTGTTCTCATTCTCGATGATGCCAATGACTTTAAACGGTTTAAATCGCGTATATTTCAAATACTTTGCAGTGATCGTCACCCCGTGACCACGATCTTTGCAGTGATCGTGGTCACTGGTCACGTCCCGTCGTTTGAAACGTCGGGACAAAAAAATAATGATAAACATGCGTGATTTACGAATAAACCGTTTAAAGTTGTTTAAATACTACAAGAGTATGCTTTCAATTCACCGTATTTATTTTACTTATTCTGTCAAGATAAGTAAAAAGAGATATAATCTATTCATGTACCTAGTCTGATACCATTTTTACGGCGTCGTACCCAAAGAGAGCTCCATATTTATGTCACTATGCTGTCCGTCTGTCTATTAATTCTGTATGTCACGAGTCTCAAACGGAATTAAAATGTTTGACAAGCTTGGAACTTAGATACATATGTATGTACCTATGTATTTGTGTGGAATGTTGACCCAAAAACAAATTTTAAATATGAATTTCATTCAATTTCATAATTTCACTCATATGCAATTATTTTTAGTGGGTCCAACAAACTTGCGAGCGATCGTATGAGGTACCTCTCTTGGCCGGTGAAGCGATGATGATGCTGATGATGATGATGTTATATTTCGTTCAATTTGGATTCTTAAGCGCAAGTCTGACCTGACCACTCTTTATTAATTTGTTTTTTATTTTTATTTTTAACAACTATGTACAAATATAAAATGTGTCGCAGAAAATTTTTCGCGCGTACTCGTATATCTATTAATGTTTTAATGATAGAGCTAAAACATTTATAATACGTTGAAAAAAAAAACAGTTTCTTGTTAATATGTAGTATAAACGTAATTTATTTGATTATTTGTTTTCGCCATTAGAGCACGTATTCCTAACAAACTATAACCGAATGAAAATTTTCATGAATATTTAATGCCCAGGACAAAAATTCTGCCAGCGTAACTTGAACCCGCATCCCCATGACACCGTTCTGTCGCACTACAAAATTATGCTATACATATACAAGCGGGACCTGGATAATCGTTTTTTTCTGAAGCAACACTACCCTATGAGAATTAAGACTTCTTAGGTGGTATGTGCATGTACTTACGTTCAACACTTGAGACCGATTCATGCAATCCTGATGATTATTTTTTGTTAGGTAGAGTAAGCTTCCAAGTTGGTCTTGTTTTAATTTCATCGACATCAGTAGAGTATTTCAATTCACTGATAATATATTTGCCAATTAGCCAATACCTTATTTAAAGGAAATTGTTACTCTTGTGATAGTGACTAGTAATGTATGTGATTGACAATCAATCTAGTAATCAGTATGGATCACTAAAGAATAGTGAAAAATATTATTATAAAACGCAACCGACTTCCAACTCTGAGAAAAATTAGATAACTTGTTGAAGTCGGTACCATGCTAGTTAAAACTATAGTATTTTGTACTTATATACAGATTTAACTGCGATACCAGTTTCATTTCGGCCGTTTTGATTTTTCTAATATGCTCCTAAATTTGACTAAGGTTTTTTGACACCACACCACACACGTAGCTCGTATCAATAAGCCAAGCAACACACTTTTCAGTTATCTTGAAAACTACTGAAGAAATTTTGATGAAACTTTCAATGTTACCTAATTTGAAGTAAGTACCTATATGTAGGTAAGAAGCAAAAAATTGCTACAATCCGATTAATACTTTCAGAGATATGCGTGGACATACATAAAAAAGTGTGTGAAACTAGACAGCTGTTTTGTATTTATTGTTTTAATAATAGTAACATGACGAAACTATAAGGGTTCCTTGTCAGGACTACGGAACCCTAAAAAGGTATTAAGTATTACTTTACTGTGTGTTCATTGTGAACGTGCAGAAAGTGTGTTATTTATGACGAATGCATTATGTGTATACCGAAATACTTCGAAGAAGTTACTACGCATACAACATGGATAAGTGTGAAGAAGACATCGACACTCTTTAGTTTCACAGAGTTCTCACCTATTCCAGGATATACAAACTGGTTAGTGAAAACAAGTTATATTTTAATAATTACCAAATAAAGAATATTAAGATAAAAATGTATTAGTTATTGAAGTCAGAGTTATTTACTGAATTGATAGCAAACTAAATACAAGTCACAAATATGTGATATAAAATATATTTGGTTATATTATTGGTATAGATTAGATCATTATGAAGTGTGTCCAACCAAATGTATATTTCATAAGCAATGCGTCAACCTGATCAAGCCACACTCTCAAGCACAGGATGACCCCGACTGTGTTATCATCAGGGCACCCCGGAAGAACAACACAATCACGCCGGTTAGAGAAGTGGAAGATCATAGGCATGACGAAACTCGCCCACAGTCTGAGATTGTAGTGAGAAGTTTAATACTCGGTGAAATACGTGCTGAAGAGCTCTGAGAGCTGAATGTATTCAGGATGGAGTTTTGGTGTTCCTGGGATGAAGCCCGTACTGAAATGAGAGACCTGAGAGCAATGTATCAGGACTGCAACAGCAAAATCAATGATTTAGGTGAACGATTACATAAATTTGGTACAAGAATTGCACAGCTTGAAGGTAGCTGTAAATAATTAGAAGATCTCAAATTGAAGGTATTATTATTAATACAAGATTTAAAAGGCTTACAGGTAGATTAGTGGGTAGTAGTATAGTGGACGTCTGCTAAGTGGGACTTTTACGCTCAGTGGGACAGTATGGCAAGCAGCGGCTGCGGTTATACCTAACATACAACTATTCTATTAGTATGTTCCTTTTAAACGAATTAGAATAAAAAATTTCGTTAAACTTTGGACAACCGAAACAATAAAAGAATTTATGATTACCATAAGAGATAGAACACTTTTAAAATCTCAGAAAAATAAAACAGAAACTACACGAAGTATAATAAGACATATGATAAAAGTCTACAAACTTTGGTAATAAATATATTATTTCAAAAAAGTTGAATGACCCCAATTTAATCAATAATCACTTCTTAACGAGACCACGATACGCAAATTATAATGAGACGCTCAACATTTTCAATACAAACTAAACTACTAGTATTATATTTTATTAGATCCAGTAACAGAAGAGATCGTTTAAAAAATATTAGGTCCTTACATATGAAATTGGCGTTTTGTATGGGAGGAACAAAAAGTCGAATATTTTTTAATATAATATATTTAATTAATCAAAGTATGAACCATTATTTTCTATGCACTTTTGCCATCTCATAGGTAGTTCATTGATCCCTTTACTAAAAAAACCAGTCGGACGGGAATCAATAAAATCTTTGAAGGCGATTTGGACTGCCCCATCGGAGTTGAATTTTTTCCCTTGCAAGAAGTTATCCAAATTTCGAAAAAAATGGTAATCTGTTGGAGCAAGGTCCGGGGAGTACGGAGGATGTCTTAGACTTTCCAATTGAAGCTCTTCTAATTTAGTAGCCGTCTGTAGCGCAGTGTGTGGTCTAGCGTTGTCGTGAAGCAGCAGTGGCGTGGAGCGATTGACCAGCCTAGGTTGTTTAGCCGCTAGCTTTTCCATCATGGTTTGCAATTCCTGACAATAGACATCAGCCGTAATAGTCTGGCCAGATTTGAAAAAACTGTAATGAACAATACCGGCACTAGTCCACCAAACGCTTACAAGTAACTTTTTTGGGGTTAATTTTCGCTTGGGGCAGGATTTGGCTGGCTGGCCAGGATCTAAACATTGCGCTGAGCGCTTCCGATTATCGTAAAGAACCCATTTTTCATCACAGGTAATGATTCGGTTTAAAATACCTTCATTATTGTGCCGGTTTAGTAATGTAACGCAGCAGTCGACGCGCGTTTGCCGGTTTGTTTCAGTCAATTCGTGAGGTTTCTTTCATTCAAGCTTTTTAATCTTCCCAATTTGCTTCAAGTGAATTAAAACAGTTTTATCACTAACATCGCAGCCTGCAGCTAACTCGGACGTGGTTTGCGATGGATCCGCTTCCACAATAGCCTTCAACTCTTCATTATCAACTTGAGTCTCAGGCCGTCCACGGGGCTTGTTCTGCAGGTCGAAATTTCCAGAACGAAAACGTTGGAACCAAAAACGAACTGTGTTTTCTTTTGCAACACGACCGCCATACACATCATTCACCCTTCGAGTTGTTTCCGCAGCACTAGTGCCACGGCGGAACTCGTTCTCGTAAATAATGCGATATTTAAGGTTTTCCATTTTGTAAAATGAGTGACGCAAACAGAAAAAAACAGAAGAAAAAAAACAAATGAATGACGATCATCGAAGCACAAATACATGAGTCTATAGCTGTACAAATTTGAATTTGGAATTCCTTACCAAAGAGGAGAAATTCGTGATTAAAGTGGCCAGTACGAAAAACGCCAATTTCATATGTAAGGACCTAATATTATTAGTATTCATACCAATGCTATACCAATGCAACGGGGCATGATCAAATTAACGCTGACATTGTCAGAAACTCTACCTTTAATAATGCCTAAGATCGACCAAGGAATAGAAACGAATGTGTTTCCTAGCCTATGGAAACGTGGCCTTGATAAACTTATACCTAAATCTATGTAAGTCAATAGAACGTCTTAAAGATCTACGCCCTATTAACATGCTGCCTGTATTATCTAAAGTTCTAGAAAGAGTATTAAATCAATTAGAAACGTATCTATACACTGAACATATAATGCTTCAGTATCTATCAGGCTTCTTAAATATGACAAGTTGGTCTTGTTTTAATTTCATCAACATCATTAGAGTACTTTTAAGGTATACTCAATTCACTGATAAAATATTTGCCAATTAGCCTAAAACTGGATGATTTAAAGGAAATTAAGTTACTCTTGTGATAGTGACCACTAATGTATGCGATCGACAATAAATCTTGTAATCAGTATGGGTCACTTCAGAAAAGGACATAATACAGAAAGTGCCTTCCTAAAATATGACTGATGTTTTGGTAACGGCTTCTGATTCTGGACTTACCAGTGCCCTGATCTGGTTTGTCTTTTCACGCGCATTTGACAGTCTACATCGTGACATGTTTCTCGCAAAGCTCTCATATTATGGTTTCTCAGAAAGGGTATGATTGTGGTTTTCTACACACCTTGAAAATCAACAACAGTATGTAGAAACAGAATCTTTAAGCGGAAATAAGCTCGTGTCTAATGTAGTAACATTTTATAGAGGGGTATCGCAAGGCTCTATATTAAGCCTCGTGCTTTTCTAAATGTTTACAGCTGGTTTGCCTTTACAAATAAAACATTTGAAGTAGCTATCATCTGTACGCATATGATAGGTACCCAAATTTATTTTTCCTTCATAGCTGACAAAACTCAAATAGCATTAATAAATAATTATTGAAACTCAAATGAGCCTCACATAATTCACTCGTAAATCCATCTAAATCTAAAATGCTAATTATAGGTATAGTATCAAATTAATACGTATTTGAATAATGAACCGTAAGATGGCAGGATTCTGCAATATGTATCAACGCTGTAGACATACGAATTTCCCGAATTTCTTGCTTCTATCGAGAAGCAAGAAATTCGGGCCTCAAATTCGACAGTGAGATGGGATTTGTTATGCACATTAGCGAAAAAAACAGATCTGCGTCTCATAAAATAAAAGTTATCTATGGCTTTCGAACATATCATTCAGAGCATGTGAATATTGTTGTACGAACTTCTAGTTTTTTCACGTTACACTTCTGCAGTTGCAGTAGTTGAACTCTCTATACCTCAGCACAAGACCGTTAGCTTCGTAGGTTGTTCCAAATATAGTGTATCTAAAATTTTAAACAACCCACGCTTCCCATGAGGAATAAAAAGAGTTCCATAGCTTAAAAAATACAATGTGATTCTACTATGGAATGTCAAATAAGGACTTTGAATCAACCTGTAAATTCAAACAATGCCAAGTTCCCTCGTACAACAAAAAATAAACATAACATGATAACATACTCAACCTCACAAGCTTGCATCTATTAGTTTTTTTTAAGATATCATAATATCAAATCAGGTTCTCATGGCTAGTTCCCTAAAATAACTTTATTTTTAACATATGCTATAAATAATATTGGACTTTTTTTTAATCTTTAAAAAACTATATGATCCATCTATATGTACAACACAAGAGCTATAAATAAGATCAATTAATGTCAATAAGTAGCCCGCTACTCTAATACAACTCGAAAAACAGCTTAATTCGAGAAAAGGAATATATTTTGCTGAAAATCAGCCTTGCCTAGACTTTAGTGTCTACGTAGCCCAGCGCTGGGTATACCCTTTAAAGCTAATTACGTTAGTTTACATGTAAATTGTTGTTAGTGTTTTAGTTACTGTGGCAGTAACATACTTTTGTTTGTTTCATCTTCTTTCAAAAACACACATACATACACATATCTAATCAACAGCTGTAACGTCCACCGTTGAACTAATGCGTCCCACTTACACATATATAAGGGAGACTTTGCTATAATCCCCTCGCGTCTTGGGTATCGCAGTATAAGATGGCATAGGTTCTTTAGAAGGCGCTGCTGCCCACCTTCTGGTATTATTCCCTTCTTCGGATTTCACTTTCTCATTCACAGAAAGAATAGTGGGGGGAGGGAGAGGGTTTAATTTCCATCCCGGCACCCCAAAGAGGACGAGAGGGAGAGAGCGTGCCTTCGTGAGTGGAAAAGAACCTACTATTGGTAAGTATTCTGCCGCTTTTCCAATCCAAATTCCAATATTTAATTTATTAGCCACCTATGCCTGAAATTTCACGCCACAAAAGATTTGTACATAGTTGTTTCCTGATGATGTAAATTATGTATATGCTGTTTGCTAATTACCGCTAATTATTTGTCGTCTCAGATCAGCGAGTGATTTTTAGCTTGCCATACCTGTTTTCACTATTGTTTCTTATATTTATAGCTTCGTGACTCAATTGGCACGTTCAGGCGAATTGGCTTCTCAGTGACACTCACGTCAATGACATGATAATACGAACATTGAAAAAATGCGATAGGGTTATAGCGTAATTTCTTTTTTTGCCAGACGAGTCACGGTGCCTGGTTCACCCGCCAAATATTAGTTCGCGGCCCGGGGGTGGAGGGCTCGCAGAACGACTAGTTCACATCGAAAGCGGCTAAATTCGTGCAACGAGGAAGCAAGTTTCTAATTACTATGATGGAACCGGACTTCATCGCGGGCGTAGTCGCGTCATTTTAAGTGTTTCCCAAATAGTAACGAATGTTTCTCTGGTTTCGCTACATCATATTATAATATTAGGTACATTTATGCAAATAGTACGTCAAAGTCCGATCAAAACTAAAAAAGACGTGCCTAGTGGCGATGGAGTCGCGGCCCAAAAATTTCGGGTAAATTGGGATCCCACCTCGACAACGAAACTTGTGTTTGAGTTTGTGTGCAGAGAAGCGTGGGTCATAGCCGAGTGGGAGCTCTCTACGGAGGAGACCCACGAGGAGGCTGAGCCCCCCGAGCCCCCGGACCGGACCGAGCCCGAGCCGTGCTTGTCCAGCTCGCCCGCGCTGCGCTGTCTGCGAAAGTTCTGAAATCACGTATTTCGACTTTTAGAATGCCATCTCAATCGATTTAGTAGCTTTAATACTTCATGCATATATAAACGCGTGTTGACCACAGTGAGTTGCAATTTAAATGTATCATTAACTTTATATATCGCTACAACTTGAATACTGTTAATCGTTATTTGGTTTACCAATTAGAACTTTATAATATAATTAAGGTTAGTTTAGAAATTAAGCATTGACTCAATGAATTAAAGATGTTAGAAACTTTTAGAATGTTAGGTGTAAAATTGAGCTTTAGGCAAGAACTTCGTTAGTTTACCGTGCTATGAGCAAATCTAGCAGGCGATAGTCTATATTAATTCTACGTTGTACATGTAGGTACATGCTTGTTATTCTAGTATTCCAACGATAACTTTATTTAAAAATCTAAGTCAAATTGATCTTCATCTTTGTTGTTCGATGCTATTTGTTTCTCTGACAGTTGTTAGTACTCTAGATATGATTTACAAGTCAGTGCAGGTAGCTATAATTGGTAGATGTGGAAGATGCTGATTAAGGAGAGCAGGTGATAGTTGAGGAGACTCACTGAGAAGAGTCCTTTCTTCGTCTTCTCGACGAGGGAGCCTCGGCGGGGAGCGGCGACGTCGGAACGCACGGTAAGCACGAAGCCTCCGCGCGCGTCGTCCATGCGTGTGGTGCGCCGCTCGGAGGGGTCTGCACCGCCACCCGCCTCTGTAAGCGAGGACATCGAGCCGCGGTGGTGGCCACCACCTCGCGCGCCGCCCCGATAGTGCGACGCCAGCCCGAACGGCGCAGACGTACGCACACCGTACCCGTGGCGCAGCCCTCGCATCCATTGACCTTGGTACGTTCCTGCAAATTTACGACCACTCGCTAATTACTCTGTCGGCTTTATATCATGTCTACGTTTTTATATAACAAGGGCGAGCCGAGAAACAAATGAAGCGTGATAATCACTCGGGTGGCGAAGACACGAGGCGGCTGGGGTGAATCCACCTTTTAATAATTACATAACGAGCGAATAGCAGGACATAAATAACAACCAATAGTACCTACCTAAACTTAACATTTATAAACTGAACAAAAAATGTACTAGGTTACATAATGATATCAGGAAATCGGGTAAACATTAGAAGATTTGTTAGGTACATACTTAAGTACGTACCCAATTAATGAATAATTTCAGCAACGGAAAAGATAAAGAACTTCAAATAAAGAAAATTATCCCAAGACAGTACCACAACCAAAGGTTTTCCCTGACACTGAATTAGGAAGGGGGCACTTTTACACATCATTCACGTCAACGTGATTAACGAGAGTTATTTTTTAAGTGTTAAATAGACCCCTAGAAATATGTGAATTAAGGCTGAACCAGCAGCGGCTATGTCGTGGCGACGCGACGGCTAATGCGTAGAAGCTACATAACATAGGTAAATATATTTCTATAACGTGATGGAGACATGTCTGGGAATACAGCCTTAGATACGATTTTGGAATATGCTGCTACGTTTATAAACTAGTGTTCACGCTAGTAGGTAATAATTAATGAAATGATGGTTGCAAAGTTCAGGACACTACAGTTGTGTTCTTCGATATCGCTGTCTCGTAGCCTGTGTAAAGCAAGAGCACCTTAGCCATTGGGCTTAGCTGAAAGCTACCTAAGGTGAACAAGATAGCGGATTTTGGAACGGCCCTAAGACATTCCGGATAGCTGTAAATACAGTTCCAGACCATACAGCGGCAAGATCAACAGGATGCGATGAAAATACTGTGAACTTTCCCATAAATATCTGCAAATATCCGATGACGATTTTGTGACGAGTCAGTGACACTAGCGCATAAGCATTATTCGCCAGAGTTGGAAACTGCATTATCTGGACAGGTGGAGGTCAATGTACAATGTAAAGTACAACTGTAATGGCATTACAAGAAAGCGATGATCAAAATCATAACTCAACCGGCTCTTGAAAGAGTTGTGGAAAGCAATGCAAATGGTAAACTACCACACTATTATTTCAAGCAACCATTATCATGAATACTAAGCATAAAAAGGCCCTTAGTTCCCGGCAGGTCTTCAGTGGCCAATGCGTACTAAGAAATCCTAGGAGGCCAATGAATTTCATGTTCCCATTTAGAGCTTGTCCGAAGTATTCTTTTAGTACGTTGATCATCATACCTTTAAGATTATCAACGTACTAAAAGAAGCAAAATAGTTAGGCGTGTTAATAGTTGGACTGATTGTACAAGATGGTAAGGAACCGAAATAAATTTATACAGAGGAGGGATTTGTATTTTATTAATTACTAGCTGTACCTGCAACGTCGTTCGCGATTTCTGTACCTGCAGACTAATTATTCACATTTGGGCACTGTTTATCTCATATTAAGCAACGCTGTGGTCTGCGGTGAAGCACTCTTAGTAAAGCATAGCTCAGAAATTAGCTTTTTACTTTGGGTTTCAAAACTCCCGGGTTGTATTTTCCAGAAGACAGTAGTTAAGTAACTCAGAGAGTTCCTTCGCGGTTCGCACGATAAATGTTGAAACAAAGTACTCTGTGCGTTTAAATATAAAAATAGCAGTGTTCGATTTTTAAACGTCGTCTTTTTGCCGAGGTTCCCCTTGTTTGGCGGTTGAACGAATATATATTAGATTGTGCACTTCCATTGCGCAGTGTCTAAAATGTATCCGGCAGAAGTTAAAAAAACTGATTGTGGCGAATGTTCCAGATTTTACAGTTTTATCTTAGCAAACTTGCAAAACTAAATAAGGGTGCCGGGCTGCACTGCGGCAGCGATTTTTTTTGACATATTGGGTTACTTTATCGAAGTTTTCATACGGATCTCTAAGTTTTTGAAAACATTCTATAGTCTATATTCATTAGGGATAGTGTAGTAGTTGGTGAAAGAAGTTTTCAAATCGGTCCAGTAGTTTTTAAGTTTTACATACAAAAATACAATTCTTTACTCTTTATTTGTATAGACATGTATGGTTCAAAAGATCAATACAGAGTAGGTTCAATGTTCCTAGGTTCTCATAATGAATATGAGATCAGCAAAACAGTTACATTATTTATATAATTAATTTTTGTCCCGATCTCCTACCGCATCATCCTCGTACAACATAATCAACGGGTTACATTTAACATCATTCTCAGGTTTACAATCAGGTTTATGCCTCTACAGCCGAAAATAATAATGATGTTCTAGAAGATCATGAGAGATAATAACGCCAATATTGATAAATGCAAGTCTGGCAACCTGATCGGCCCGATATAAATGAGCGAGGGGATAAATTAGTGCAATTTTATGAGGCGAATATCAAATCAAATTGTTTGTTGCGGAATTATGTAGTCTTAATGAAGATCTTAAATAAACATGATGTTATTTATGTATCACATTATTACCCTACTTGGTTGTAGCAATGTTGGTGAGGAGTGGGCCGGTCTAATAGTTAATACTACATTATTCTTGAAGGAATTCGAAATAGAATAATAAGATGGTATAATATATTAAAAATAAATAGGTTTTTTTAGTTTTGTTCAAATTTAAATAGGTACATTTTCTTCTCCCTTTAATCCTACTTGTAATTTATTAAATATTATACCTAATGGCCATTGAGTTTGGGCTGGAACTTGGTATTTTTATTCTAGGTTTCGTGATAACTAGATTGTGTTTAAATCTTGTTGTGTAACTACGTAGCATATCACTTTCCTGTTTTTTTAAACGAGGGGTATTTTTTGACGAATTTACTAGTTTCCAATACGTATATTGACGAGATAGTTAAAATGTTGTATCTTATAATGAATAATATCGGGGATTTAGATGTTGTCAAGGACATAGGTCTTATACATTATGTCTTTTAACATAGTAACTATGTCAAAAGACGCAGTGATAAACTATTTAAAAGAACACGTCAAGTCACAAAGTCATTTAAACAGTTATTGTACGTAATGTACATACAAATGTACGAAAATCTCAAGACTTTACGATAATTGATGGTACAATAAAAATCAAGCAACTTCACATGTTTTCTTAGTGCTGAAAACTCATACTTTTACAAAATGTTTTATCAGTATGCGTCATGACTCTGAAGTAATGACAAAAAGTCATGAGATAAATTATATCCTTTATAAATTATAAATTAAAGGAATGGTATAGTATCAGCAATGAATGAGCAACTATTGTGAAATTCCCGAAAATAATTAAAGACTTTATAATAACTTTATGGTAATATTTTGATATCTTTTCGTTATTACCATGACAGTCTCAAAGAGCTTCCTCCGTATTTTATCGTGACCTAATAGTGCCTGGAGATTCTGTTATACGAGTGTTACCGATGTCAATATAAGTATTCAGTGTAATGTATGCTTCAGAACCGTCGGATTATTTTGATTGCGCAATGCAGGATTTCATACCTTCGGACCAACGAATAACAATATTTATTCGTAGCTTCGGACGCATTTTGTATAAGAAAAAGATCAAATTGTGATAGCTCTACCTAGATAGTGCGAAAGGCAAAGCCAGTCAAACAGATCTTGATGAAGTGACAAGGAATAAATAATTTCATTTAATATCCTATATTCATTATCATACAGAAGCAGATGAATGTCTAATGATGACTTATTGGTTAAGCATCTTCGGCCTACAAGCAAGAATGAGCAGAATATTTATATTATTCTGGCTATTATATATTTTATTATATAATTATATTGGCTGTAACCTAACCTAAGATAAAAGAATATTATGTTAACTTAGCGAAGATTTACTTTTTGAGGGTGGTGGCTAGGTAGACTGCCACCATAAATAAAGGACGTCGTGCCGGTCACGATAGTTGAACATGACATTACAAGTCTTACTATTTTTCCATCAAGTTATTACTTGAGAATAAATTTACAACATGGTAGATTATTGGTAAAAATCCATAACTACGTGGGGTGCCGGGCTAGAATGTCATGTTTTTTCCCGAACATGCAAGTTACAATGTCTTTAAGAGTAGGAACTTTTGTGTGTTAGTGTACTAACAACCTACATAAGTGCTTTTGCAAGGTGCCGAATGGCCATATCTAAATCTTCCTTGGCCCGCTACATACCTGCTCCGCTATCGCTACAAGTTAATCGTTTTCACTGTAACTATGATTAAAATTTCTGCTACTTCTTTGAAGGTGCCTTGTGAAACTGGAACCATGATATTCTACTACTAAAGCTATAAGTTCTAATGATATACCTACATGATAAACAAAGTACTTAAGCGTTTATTTTTATTTAAAAAATTCCTGCTCCTTTTTTGAGTTTTGAGACATAAAATAAAAAGGTATTGTACCAACATTTTGACGAGGGATGAATTAAGGGAAATAAATATAAATTAAATATTATTGAAAGTAGGTGTTTCAGCTCAATATTATTTCACCTATAAATCTGAATTTAGGCAGATAAAAAGGCAAGAGAATTAAAAAAAAACCAAGGCAGCATAAAGGGATTAAATTTTGTATGAATTTCAATGATCTGTGCTTATTAACTGGACATCTACATTTGAAGAATAAAGTTAAACTTTAATAAAAATGTATGGAAGACCAGAGTAAACGCGGGCGAAGCCGGGGACTAAAGCTTGTTACATTATAAATGTATTTCAATTAGATGCCAAAATATCATTAAAATTAAAAAAAAATACGGAGATAATTTTGAAATATATCAATATGCGTTTTCGGAAGTTTGTTTTTGGTTTTGGCACAGTATTTGTGGTATTCTAAATAATAATCAACTTTTCTCACTTTTGCGCCATAATCGCCTTTTGATCACTATTTTCTAGTAGCAACCCCTACGACCGACGGTACGTAAGGACATTTTATGCAGTTGCTAATAAATTTATAAAAAAAATTATCTGCTTTAGTGAAAAAAAAATACCGAGAATATTAGAACGTGATTAGAACGTAACGAGTAAGATATATAGTATGAATAGTGATCCTGAAGTGAAAATTTCAAGTTCACTCCTTATAGACCTGTTCTTAGTCGGTCTGAGGCTCACACAAAACTAATGCAAGTTTATTTCCGAAGAGAATACGAGAAAACGTAGAGTACGTTTGACATCTTCTGTGAGAAAATAAAAGGGACTAACTACATGGTTTCTTTAATGTGTGCTTAATGTATGAAATTGCAGTTAAAGCTACTTTGAATTAAATGAAACCTCCCAAGATATTTCATTGAAACTTTAACAGAAAAACTATATCTAACATTCCAAATAAAAAATTAAAGACATTCTATCGATGTCTTTCAATAGTTTTTGGATTCCATATTTGGGTTACATATAGAGTTAGTCCTCAATAGTTAATAGTTAAGGTCATTTTTAGAATTGGTACTACTACTCATTTCGACATGGTTCTGATACAGCAGAGACAAATACCGATATAAATAACGTAAATCACGTAATGGAAACAGAATTTATTAAAGATAATGAGTTGTACTTGGTGCTATTGAGTTGTAATTTATAAGTACCTAAATCAAATATACATTTGTGCTTGTAAAAAATACAAAAAATTCTACCCGATGACCTTCTTGAGAGAAATTATTCTTAATTAATTCCAATAATTTAATACTAATTATCGTGCTTGATACAACCCATGACCATTGAATAGATTACATTATAGGCTGGTTACCTTTTAGTAGACGATGATTACTGGAATTATTCTGGAGATTGCAAATCGTCTTAGGCTTTCGAGTACGTTTCCGTTAACTTTGCAGAAAGTATGTCTCCATTAATGCTACATTAAATACTTTTGTAACTCGATGTTTTATTATAATTTGTAAGCTAATATTAATAACCGTATGTAATATCTGTTTAAATTTTTGAATGACCGTGGTTCTTAATTTTAGAAAATATATTAGGGGTTAAAATATGAAACTGCCGTTTTATTGTAGTAGGTACTTCGCATTGACATAGAACCGTCATGGTTTGAGATTCTTGAGTGAAACCTTTTTAACATTTATATGAGGTTCTTCTTGAAAAAAATGTGCAATATTCGATTATCGACTTTTAGTTGTTTTTTTATTCAGCTTAGACAAGAAAGAGGGATATTTCGAAAATTCGAGGGATTTTTGAATACGAGTTCCGACGTGTAACTAACGCGGCAGAGATAGCTCGCAATATCAATGTCGCGTTTGGAGAGTCGCGTCTGCTAATGAACGCACCGTCTGCGCACGTAGTGCGATTTTGGTTAAAACGCTTCCGTGATGGAAACTTTGATTTGAAGAACGAACCACGTTGCAGACCGCCCCACAGGTGAATATAATAATGAATTGAAAGAGATGGTGGAAGCAGATCCGAGCCAAACTACCCAGGAATTAGCAGCATGGTTTAACGTTACCTTACCAACGATATTGACTCATTTCCCTCAACAAAATAAAAAAAGTAAAAATGGTTGCCCTATTATTTGACTGATCTGCAGAGAAAACTTGTTGTGTTGTGTTTCTGTATTGATTCAATAAGGCAACCTTGTTGAATCAATACAGAAATGAAGGAATATTGGATCGAATTGTGACATGTGATGAAAAGTGGATTCTTTACGATAACCGTAAGCGAAAAATGCAATGGCTGACCCCAGGTCAAACGCCACAACAGTGTCCTAAAGCAAAGCTTACCAATAAAAAAGTAATGGTAAATGTTTGGTTGTCTCAGCATGGTGTTATTCACTTGCTTTAGCTTTCTCCGATCTGGCCAAGCAATAACGGCAGATGTCTACGTAGTTGTCATCGTGCCTTGAAGCTCTAATACTCGTTAATGACCCCAAATAAAACAAAATTATTATGATTTGTAGACGAAGTAGATATACACGCAATTTAGGTATTCATTCGCTGCAAACTCAACCGCTTGATCAGCTAATCATTCGCCGCTACATTATAGATTCAAGCGTGAAGTCTCGACCTAAATCTGAATTCGTAGAAAAATAGATTTGTATAAGTATCACCTGTCCCTGTCATTTATATCATAAGAATAAGAGAGGGCAACAAACTGTAGCAACGTTTGAGTACTAAAGGCGAATACATGATGGCTACGAAAAGGGGATTAGCGTGTGGACAACATTTTACCTCAAGCAAGATCAAGCTATTATCAAGTCACATGATAATAGTAGATTATGATACAAGTGAGCTAAGGTGCTCATTACACAGGAGGCTGTGTGTTGCAGCTCGAGCCGCAGGGGAGGGCGTAAATCAGCCGAGTGTATTATGAGCAAGTTGTTCACGAGTTTCATACGCACTTTTTCAACACCCTTGCGAGGAAAAAATATATAGCCTAAGTTACCTATATTGCAGAAATGCGATACAAACAACACACGAAAATTATGGAGTATAGTATTTTTTTTTTTGCGCGTGGCAAATGTATGATTGTTGATTACATATAAACCTCTTTGATGTTACAAATCTGTATTACCCGGATAAATTGAAAATGCTCTGCCTACTCGCATATAATTTGCAGTTAGGTATTAACTTAACTTTGTAGGGATGATTCTATTACGCACTAGTGTATAATATTATTATGCACGAGGGTGTTATAGTTCGGTTTATGGCCCTAAGAACGATATAATAAAGCTCACGTCACGAGCAAGGGTGTTGAAAATCATATTATATGTTAAATAGGTTCATGGTACGATAGTACAGTAGAGAGTATAGAGTAGAGAGAGAGCATAGAGTAGAGAGCATAGAGTAGAGAGTAATTTTAGAAATGTTTTGATAAATAATTGTAAATGCTCTTTTTTGTGTACGTTTTCATAACATATCAATCCGTGCTAGATATGCCGAAGTGAGTCACGAGAACGAAAAAGAAAGGATACAAACTTTTGCACTTTACAAATATTTTAACACCTTTATCTATACGTTTTTTCTGTATTCCGAGAAATAATGAAAAGAAAGAGGTTTTACTTAACTAACAAGGATTATTATGTATGACGTTTTAACGTTCAGGCAACTTTAATATATATATATTTTAATTGCTGATATGTAAGACTTTGACCACAATCTCACCTGATGGTAAGTGACGATGTGGTCAAAGGTGTTAACAGGCTTAACCTAGAATTACTGGCTCTCAAGTACAGCTGCCGGAACACACCGTTAGGTACTTGGAGACAGATTTTCTACTTGAGAGTGGTCGCTAGCCAGGCGGGTATCGCAAAATGGCCTACCAACATGCGGTGAAGCTCAAGCCCGCGGCGGAATTCGAACCATAGACCCGCTGCGCGGCATTCCATAACCACTGAGCCATCACTGCTTCAAAAAATATAAAATTAAACCTGCATGGTTAATCGAAGACATAGGTCATACTGACGTAATAATAAAACTCTTTTATAAAATACATTTTATATAAAATAATGCACTTACTGTTCTTACATTCAGTATAATCAGAGCGCGTTCAGAAACCTCTGGGTGAATGTAAAAGTTTTCCGAGTGCTGTCCGAAAATTACCTTGGTGAATTTTTACATTCACTCGAGGCCGTTCGTTCGAAAAAGAAGTAAATGTTCACTTGATAGTTGAATATTATGTTACCCGATGCAAAATAGGGTAAGGATTTTCACGTAGAGTCCACTTAAAGCATAATTCTTTGATTCATTCTAAAAAAAACATTATTATAAACTGTTTATTTATTTTAAGATCGTGGACCGTTTTGCTTATTTAAATACTTGTCAAGTTTTTAGTGATTATTTTTTTCATTTCTCATACTCAGAAGGTAATGTTTGTTTGATCCGAGTAGCGGGTGGAAGAATGAAAAGTAGAGTGTTTAACATGGATGTATGCCATCGACTATCGATAGTCCAAGTAGGAGTCGATGGCATACATCCATGTTAAACACTCTACTTTTTATTTAAAATATGAGGCAAATAAAAAATATGCATTCATTATAAATAGGTACTACTTATGTTATTATCATCAATAAATATTACAGAAAAACTAATTTTATTTTCCTCACATTGATAGTAAAAAGTAGAGTGTTTAACACGTATGAAATTCATCCATTTTTATTAGGTCTATAGTAAATATTACAAATAAAATTTCACAAATATTTCTAACAATCAATTAATTTTTAATAGGTACCACTTATATTATTTTTATTAATGAATAATTTAGAAAATACTGTTTTTTACTTTCTTTATAATCGAAATAAAAAATAGAGTGCTTAACACGGGTGAAAGACATCAATTCCTACTGGAACTATAGCCGACTACAGTTTAAATACCTCGTATAACAATTCATGCCTTTCGACCCTTGTATAACAATGTACTATTGTCATTGAAAATTTAAGAATAGGGTCGGGTAATAATTATGTCCACTATAGTCCATGCTCGTTCGGAAACGACTACATTAACATATCTTGAAGCAGTGATGGCTCAGTGGTATTGGCTATGGACTGCCGCGCAGCAGGTCCTTGGTTCGAATCCTGCCGCGGGTTTGAGCTTCACCGCATGGTGGAAGGGAGTTTTGCGAATGCCCGCCTGGCTAGCGACCACCCTCAAGTAGAAAATCTGTCGCCAAGCGCCTAACGGTGTGTTCCGGCAGCAATCCTTGAGAGCCAGTGAAATTACAGGCACATGAGACTTAAAGCTCTCAAGGTGACAGGCGCAGTGCAATTCGTGACTTGTGACGAAATGCATCTGTTATAGGCAGATGTTAGTCCGCTTAACATCAGGTGGGCCTCGAGCTTAATCCGACATAATAACATAAAAAAATACATGTCGTTATCCTTAATTAATAGACAAGTGTTACACTGGTGAGAAATGACTCATTTCCGAACGCCCATTAAAGTGACACAGAAATCTCAAAAATTACAGAAATTTTACGAGTTCCGATGTGGTTCTATCTAACACAGCCACAGCTTCAATAATCGATCTGCGCTTGGAGATGACCTTACAAATTCACTTTTCGTTTTTGTTTTATTGTTTTTATTACTTTTGTGTTTCATTTTCATGTGTTTGTAATACTAGTAGTGAGCGAAAGAAAATCAACATTTTAAACCTAACATAATATGCTCAGGTAGGACTTGTTTCTGACGTCAAGTAGCATCCCAATTATTCATAACAGACTTCAAAAAAGGTAAAGTTTTTCGATTCAACCGTATGTTTCATTGTATGTTTGTTGCGTGAAGACCCCGCCAATTATGACTTAATGATGATTATTTTTTGTTTAATATAATTATCATACTTCAGACAGACCAGAGAGATATGGTCCCATTAAAATTTCATAAACATAGGTTTAGTAGTTTTAACCCTTAACCGGAATCGTTATTTTGATCAACCTAACTGGAAACGTGGGTCTATTTGGACCCTAAAGTGAAAACCCTCATATTTCCTAAACTATTTTAGGTAACCACATAAATGAATGAATATTATAATAAAACAAGTTGTCTACAAAATATAAATATGTTTTTATTAAACAATATCTTCAAATTATCTTATTTTTTTATAAACAACACTTACTCTTATTTTTGGCAAGAATTTTTCTATACCACACTTTGATATATAATTAAACCATAAAAAACACATAAAATGAAAAAAAATATATATATAACGAGGTTTTCGTATCTTCCCCTTAGTAAAAATATAGATTCTTTGAAATAAAAGTAAAACATAAAAAAAATAACATCCTAATCTAATAAGGAACAAAAATATCAATATCAGTCTATCAATCTAGGTATCGCACTTGATACACATTACTTTTTTTTTACCATTTGAATCGATTTTTTCCTCGGTAACATGTCTCACTTGATGTTTGTCTACCTTCATCATCATCATCTTCATCAATTATACCATTATCAGAATCACTTGAGTCAGACGAAATATCGAGTTGCAGATTTTCACTGTCGCTAATGTTTTCGTCTTCAGAAGGTTGAAAATCACTTAAACATTCTGGCTCTGTATCTATTTCGTCTAATAATAATTCGCTGATCTCTTTGTCACCAAAATATTGTGTCATTGTTCTTGTAAAATGCTTGAAACAATACAAAATAAAAAAGTATGCACTAAGAGAAAAACTTACGTAACTGGAATCGTGGGTCGAAATGGACCCGGCGATCGCACGTACCTCTACTTCCAGTAAACTCCAAGCGCCGAACGTCCGGCCCCCGCCACACCTCGCGACGTCATGAGATAACATGGGCGCACAAGCGTCTAGCTTCACGCGTTTCAAAATAAAACAGTTGTTTAGTTGACGGTGGGTCCAAATTGACCCACGATTCCGGTTAAGGGTTAAAGTTACACTCTAGTAACTGAAATAAATACACCCATCAAAAGTGCCTACGGATCATGTATATTTTAAACTACAAAAAAATATTCAATTAATATTTACCAATTATGGCACCCAGACTGGTATTTTAATTTAATTCCTATGTGTAATTTAACAACGAATCCCTATATTATGTATGAATAAACAACACATTTAGTTTTTGCAATTTGAAGAAATGTAACCTAAGTTAATGTCGTCAATCAAATGGCAGAAAAAAGAAAAAAAAGTTGAGTTTTGCTAAGTTTATTGTAAAATTATATTAATTAATCGTCTGTGTGTCTACCATTTACACTAATCAGACAAGTACAGCGATTTGGCATGCTTAAAATCAGTTAATCAAAATCACTTTGAGGAATGGCCGCGCACGTTCTTTGTAACAAGTCAAAAAGCCGTGCATAACCCACGGTATGCACGGCATCCATACTTGGTAGAGCTCTTCTTTGTAGCATATCCCATGCTTGGTCAATGGGGTTGAGGTCTGGCGATTGAGCAGGCCACGGCAGAACGTCGATGCGAGCATCGGCAAGAGTGCGAGTTACGACTCTGGCCGTGTGTAGACGTGCATTATCGTGCATTAGACGAATTACCCAAACGACTTCGCAAATGGATGATCACTTCTGACCAATACTCTGCGCATAAATCTGAGCATTGAGGTTGCCGCTGATCCAAATGAGATCTGTTTGTTCTTCCACCGATCCAAATACCGGCCCAAACCATTATTGTTCCCCCTCCATATGGGTGAACTTCTTGGCAGAATTTTAAACGTACTTGACGTCCAGAGCTCCTCCAAACTCGAGTACGTCTTGTATCAGGCCGCATGCCGAAATGAAACTCGTCAGAATAGGACACGAATAAAATCCTCTATTACGACAATACTCGAAAATGTACTTGATCCTTTGATGTGTGTATTTGTCAATATGGCTATGTCTCGATGGTAATTGCTAGTGTTGTCTATATGGTGACCTGTATTGTGTGTGAAAATCGATTTTATGAGCGGTGTGTATCACTAAAAGAAGTATGAAAAAAAAACGGTGCCTACTTATAACTAACACTGAAAGGTATGAAATAACTTGTGGAAGTCGGTTGTAAATGGTCCTCAGAGTGATTTGAATTTGTTGTGTACCTTTCGTGTTAGTTAGAACTAAAAATTAGAACGTTTTATATTTAAAAAAAAACAATATTTTTAATGCGTATTAGTAAGTTTTCTTATTATTTTGTTTTTAATTAAGATATATTAGTAGATAATGTCTGTTATGAATTCATCATTTTGGGTGGTTAGAAAATATTGAATAATTAATTAATTAATTTAATCTTTCTTAAATGCTATCCTTATCATACAACCAAGGAATTAACGCCATGGTAACATTCGTGTAATTAATATTGAGTGAAAACTGAGTGAAACAACAAAAAACTGGACGTATGAAAGTTTTTTTTATAAACTGATATACCACCACCACGCGTTGAAACTTTCCTTATTTTGTTGAGTAAGTACCCACTTAGGTAAAGGGATAATGGACAAAATTGTGACGTGTGATAAAGTTTGGATACTCTTAGATAATTATTTGCCATTAAAAAATGCAAGGGTGAACATTCATAACTGTTTGGTGTTCTCTTTATGTAATTACTTCCTCTGCTAAACGGGAAATAAGTTTTACGTAGGCTAACTTAGCGTTTTATCTTTATTTTAATGTAGGTAGCATTAACAATCAATTTTTAATCTAACTTGTAATATTCCTTAATATTATATTATGTATTTAATAGTCGTTCATTAACTTTGATCCTTTATAAATCTAGTTCCTATAAGTGTAAATTTTTAATTAGCCTTCAGAAATTTATTTGGTATGTTTGTTATTCCTAGATATCTGTTAATTTCCCTAAGATTGATAAGAGTTAAATAAATAAATATATTCACTATAGACACTATTTAAAGATCCAGTGTATCAAGATACAGTCTATTGTAAAATGAAGGACTTTCAACAATGATGGAGAACTCTTAGATAAACAAACTCCACCCGTCAATCTGAAACATGACTTTTTACCATAATGCTGTATGCTATGAAGGAACGATCGGTCCTTTTATTATTTAATTTCTATTGTCCTTATTATTTACGATGCTAAAGGATTATTCAAAAGTTACACTGAGCAAAATCGTCATCACAAATAACCTAACTTTAGCTGTTCACTTAATATAGCATACTGATCCATCGCGGCCGAAGTAGCAGTCAGCGGGGCTACTAATATCCCGGCGGCCTTTCCTTGTATAAATAAATGGGAATGCGTAAAAGCATTTTCCACACGAACAAAAAAGGGAGCATATTAATATCACCAAAAAGTGAAATGAAGCTATACACTCTTTCTGGTGATAACGATATTTATGACATGTCACCATGGCTTTAGTATGATGGGCTATTATTTAATTCGGTTTCCAAATATTTAAGCTTCCTTTCCTCATATCTTGATTTACCTATTATATATGCTAATACTATTCGATTACATTACCCATATATCCAGTTTCTTCCATTTAACTATAATATATAGGGAAGAGTTACCTATATGGAACCGGCGTTGAAATTGTACCACTTATGTATTTCTATCAAAAAACACTATTTTTTTACAATAAAAAAGGGTCAACCGCAGTGCCACTAGCACTCCGCAACTTTTATCTACGTTGGACAGATAAGACGACTGTGGGATCAAGCCAAAAAAGAGTTTTTGGTCTGATATTCTGTAAATTTTGCTTGTATTGTCTAAGGAGGTCATGGTAATTGTAAGTCATTCTGACTTATTGCGTAAGACATTCCATAAAATAGCATGTTTTATACTGTATTATATTTATTACTAATAATTGTGGATCTACCCTACATCCGTATATTGGACCTATTAGTTTGTACCAGTCCAATTTATGCAAGCGGTTTTGTTTTAAAATTCAAATTACTTAAATTATTTTAGATGGCGGCTGCTGATAGCCAGAGTAAAACAAAGTATTATACATGCGACTCCGGAAGATTTAGAAAAAGCATTGTGAGCTTAAGAGAACAAAGAAATGGGCATCAATGGCACCAGGCAATATCAAGTATCGAAAGCAACTATTTTGCGTCACGGCTTAATAAGTTGGGTAATAATGATGTCACTCATAAAGGTCGACCGACAGCTTTTTACCTAGATATTGTTTTTTGATTAAGTAAGTTTTTCAAAGACTTCTTCTAGGAATATCCTTTTTGAATGACTGATTACAATTTACAATACAGAATAAACATGAAGGAGAATAATTCTAAACTGTGGTTATTTTATTGTTTTTTAGATTCGGTATAATTTAGGATCCTGGCTATCAAATTAAAGTACCGATACCGTTAATTGGACCGAAGGGTGCCCTTAAATAGATAATATTTTTTCACCAGTTGCGACAAACCTGCACTATTAATAGATTGATATTGTCTTGGTGTTGAATCAAGATTTATTGTGAGTCGTGTTTCATTTTTAGAGCTTAACAGGATTTGGTGATCAGTGCTATTATTGTTGTCTTAGGTTTTAATATAAGAAAAAAAACATATTACGTAACGTGAAATACGAAGAAAGTAGGGGAGAGTAACCAATAGTGGACCACTATAATAATAATAGCACATGGGATATACTTGGATAGATGAGGAAATCATCGATAAATAGAAGAAAAACATATTACGTAACGTGAAATGCGAGGAAAGTAGCGGAGATCAACCCATATTAGACCTTTTTAAAAATAATAGCACATAGTAATTCAACAACTTTAAACGGTTTAAATCGCGTATATTTATCATTATTGTTTGAAACGTCGTCGGGACAAAAATAATGATATATTTTTGTCCCGACGACGTTTCAAACAGTTTGCAGTGATCGTGGTCACATCGGTGGTTCTTAATAATTCATGTGACAATTAAACCAATTAGTCAATGCAAAGTGTTTGGAACGTCGGGACAAAAATAATGATAAATATACGCGATTTAAACCGTTTAAAGTTGTTGAATTACTATGTGCTATTATTTTTAAAAAGGTCTAATATGGGTTGATCTCCGCTACTTTCCTCGCATTTCACGTTACGTAATATTAGGTCCTTACATATGAAATTGGCGTTTTGTATGGGAGGAACAAAAAGTCGAATATTTTTTAATATAATATATTTAATTAATCAAAGTATGAACCATTATTTTCTATGCACTTTTGCCATCTCATAGGTAGTTCATTGATCCCTTTACTAAAAAAACCAGTCGGACGGGAATCAATAAAATCTTTGAAGGCGATTTGGACTGCCCCATCGGAGTTGAATTTTTTCCCTTGCAAGAAGTTATCCAAATTTCGAAAAAAATGGTAATCTGTTGGAGCAAGGTCCGGGGAGTACGGAGGATGTCTTAGACTTTCCAATTGAAGCTCTTCTAATTTAGTAGCCGTCTGTAGCGCAGTGTGTGGTCTAGCGTTGTCGTGAAGCAGCAGTGGCGTGGAGCGATTGACCAGCCTAGGTTGTTTAGCCGCTAGCTTTTCCATCATGGTTTGCAATTCCTGACAATAGACATCAGCCGTAATAGTCTGGCCAGATTTGAAAAAACTGTAATGAACAATACCGGCACTAGTCCACCAAACGCTTACAAGTAACTTTTTTGGGGTTAATTTTCGCTTGGGGCAGGATTTGGCTGGCTGGCCAGGATCTAACCATTGCGCTGAGCGCTTCCGATTATCGTAAAGAACCCATTTTTCATCACAGGTAATGATTCGGTTTAAAATACCTTCATTATTGTGCCGGTTTAGTAATGTAACGCAGCAGTCGACGCGCGTTTGCCGGTTTGTTTCAGTCAATTCGTGAGGTACCCACCTTTCAAGCTTTTTAATCTTCCCAATTTGCTTCAAGTGAATTAAAACAGTTTTATCACTAACATCGCAGCCTGCAGCTAACTCGGACGTGGTTTGCGATGGATCCGCTTCCACAATAGCCTTCAACTCTTCATTATCAACTTGAGTCTCAGGCCGTCCACGGGGCTTGTTCTGCAGGTCGAAATTTCCAGAACGAAAACGTTGGAACCAAAAACGAACTGTGTTTTCTTTTGCAACACGACCGCCATACACATCATTCACCCTTCGAGTTGTTTCCGCAGCACTAGTGCCACGGCGGAACTCGTACTCGTAAATAATGCGATATTTAAGGTTTTCCATTTTGTAAAATGAGTGACGCAAACAGAAAAAAACAGAAGATAAAAAACAAATGAATGACGATCATCGAAGCACAAATACATGAGTCTATAGCTGTACAAATTTGAATTTGGAATTCCTTACCAAAGAGGAGAAATTCGTGATTAAAGTGGCCAGTACGAAAAACGCCAATTTCATATGTAAGGACCTAATATGTTTTTCTTCTATTTATCGATGATTTCCTCATCTATCCAAGTATATCCCATCATTTATATCTAAACTTCCTCTCATTTCAAGTTACATCATCAATATATTGTAATTTTGAGGGCATATTATATACATCAAATGAAGTTACTATCAAAATATAAGTATATAATTTTATTGTAGAAGGCTAAGATAGAAAATATGTAAGTCCAATGTTCAAAAATAGCTTGAAATCATGGCGTATATAAACAAAACTGCATTTAATTAAATTTAATTTATGCTCCGTTAATACGAAGGCGACACTAAGTTTTTAGAACTGGCCACATGTAAACAATGTAATAAAAAAATAAGTTTAAATTTTCATAATGGTACTATTTGCCAATATTATTGAGTATTTATTGTATTTATCTGTCATTTGTTTTACGATTTGGCGGCAAATTGATAATTCTCTGTGTCACGTCAGCATGAATTTAACGCGCGAAAATTTTCGTGTTATGACTTTTAATGAATTTCGATGTCATTTAAGTCAAAAAGAAATTTATGACAGACTATATTTATTAATAATTCCTTTCACAATGAAGCCCCATCTCGTGCCACTTTTTACAACTGGTTTAAATCGAATATACACCTAAGGACGAGTGGGTGAACTGATTCTCTCAGTGGTTCCATCGGATGCAGCGATGTATTGACGTCAATGGACACTATTTTGAAAAGACATAATAAAACTAATAACTTGTTATAATTTTTTTTTCTAAGAACTTTCAGTTTGACCCTCTAAGTGAACATAGAATTTTTAAAATTAAATTTAATTAAAAACAACACTTGAATTTTACGAAATATCATGAAAGTTCACTTTAAAACAATTATTACTCACACCTTAAGCGTTAAAATTTACGGCTACAAAGACAACAACACTCGAACAAATATATCTAAAAATGTCTAATCAGTCTAATCACGATTCGATCCGCCTTGCAGCGTTGTCATCGTATTGTTTATAGAATCATGAAAAATTTGATGATGAGTCTGTTCGTATTTTAGTAGGAATCACTTAAAATGGCAATGACTGCAATACTAAACTTTTAATGCAAATTCTAATAAAATATCTTACTGTAATGGTATTTTAGTGGATTCACATACAAATTAAAACTTTTTTACTCTTACCAGAAAGAGGAAGAATAAAAATAGATTCTGTTAAATACATTGTTACAGTAATAAGTAAATTGTTTGTTTTCTTCTTACAAGAACTACAAATATGTTAGTTTGAGGTTTTATAATACACTTCAGTAATTTATATCTTTGTGGTAGGTTTGTTGTTATATTATTCGTGTTTATTCATGCATTAGGTATTAGTATTGGCAATTTTTTTTATGTCGTTTTCTGTCTTTCTAACATTTTACTCGTTCGCGCATCGTGTACGTCACTGGCGGATAAGTTTAGACCAACATAATGCTGAGTTGGGCCGGCTAAAGCTAAAAACAATTTAGTAGTATTCTTTACTTTTTTGTTTGTATAAATGTACATGTGTATATATTTCTTGTGTTTTGTTTCACATAAAATATTTGTCCATTGTCTATATGAGTATGTCAGTAGTATAAAAATTTTGATTTCATAGGTCCCCTAAAATATTTAGTGATTATTACATTATTTATATCCCACAAAATTATGGTGACTTTCACTTGTTTTTAGAGTTTTTTTTTCCTGTTATATTAAGTCTATGTTTCAAGATACGACATTCACTTGCCCCATGTGTTATAATTATAATATGTTATAATTATATATTGATTTTTATGATTATTTCTATCATATTATTGTCCCAAACAATTCGATTCCATCTTTGCACGTTTTGATTAGAGCGTAAATTTGACTTAAGTATTATCTCTTTACTATATTAAAATGCTCCTATTTTTATTATCATTAAAAATTACCTCAAAGTTACATTTTATGTAACTAGCAGTGAAAATGACTTACAGAAATGGGTGCAATTTGAAATTGTATACCTCGAAAGGTAACTGAAAATTAACCTTATTGACATTAATATAGGCAAAAGGGGTCTTGAGTGATTGCATGACCACTATCTCGCCTGATGGAAAGTGATGATGTGGTTGAAGATGTTGTTCAGGCTAACCTAGAAGTACTGGCTCTCAAGCACAGCTGCCGGAACACACCGTTAGGTGCTTATCGACAGATTTTCTACTTGAGGGTGGTAGCTAGCCAGGCGGGCATTCGCAAAATTCCCTACCACGCCTCCCATCCTAAGACGACAACCGGGACCGATGGCTTAACGTGCCCTTCGAAGCACGAAAACGTTCAGTAGTAATGTCACTAGCGGTCACCCATCCAACTCATGACCGCGGGCGACGTTGCTTAACTTAGCTGATCGGTTGAGAACAGCTAAGTAAACTTCGCTACGAGCGCTTCAATATAAGGGCTTCGTATTTTCGTATGTGAAACGTATGCGAGAATAATAAAAACCAACTAAATTGCGAGTCGGAGAGTAGGTACGAAGAATCGTGACTGAATGAAAAAATAACGATATATTAGAAAAAACCTAGAACAAGTATAATATAAGAAACCCTCGGTTTTCAAATCTGACTCGCAATTGGCCAGTTTTATTATTATTTATATTTTAATGAAACCTTAACTGAGTTGGTTCTATATAATGCCGATGGATAGAGATATTGTACCTACTTAAATATATTGTAGATAGACAGCCCTTGTAAAAAATTCTCCTGTTAAATGCTGATGATGGCTTCAAAGATAAGCAGGCTACACCTATGAGTAGAATGTTGACTGGCTTCCAAGGATATATATTTATTAATTGACTAGCCTTTACTAAGCTTTCAGCTTTGCCTATACGTGGACTTTGAAGTATTTCTATTTCATTTATTTTATATTTTAAGAGCATATCACATTTATTTCATACTTTATTGCACTAAAGTACAAATGGAGGACTTAATGCTAAAGCATTTTCTACCAGACATCCACATATTAGTAATAGAGAAAAGGACGTAGGCATGCATCAAATTTTTTAAATACTTTTACGGTAATGTTGTCTTAGGTTTACGCGATTATTACACATAGTAATTAAACAACTTTAAACGGTTTAAAGTGGTTAATTACTACTTTTACAGTGCCTACCTAAGATACATGTTCTGACACTATTACACTGGAATAACGAAAAGAATTTACTAATAAAAAATATATAATCAATGTCCTGACTCACTGACTGACATACAACAGATAGCCTAAACCGCTGGTCGCAAAGACTTCAAATTTGCAGGGTGTGTTCGTCTTGGTGCTACTAAAAAAGGATTTTTTGAAATTCATCGCCTAAGGAGGTAATAATGGGTGAAAACCTCCAGATTCGTAGGTGAAAACGTTTGTATGAAAGTCTCTTTTTTTTTTTAACTAACAGTTCTGAAAATGATTGCCTGGATAGTTCATTAAATATAAAAAATGAAGTGTTTAAATTTTTTTTACAATGATGACTTAAGGAGTTGAAATTGAGGATGAAACTTAGCATGGAAAGGTCATTGTTTTTGAAGTGATAGTGATGAAAATTGGTATCTGGATTTACTTAATATACAAAAACATGCCATAATAACATTTTTTGCTAGGGTTGATGAGGAGGAGTGAAAATGGGGAGGAAAGTTGTCACCACCTAAACCACTGGCGCTCGGCCTGTTCGTCCATCTGTCATATTGATGTATCTATTGAACCGTAATAGTCAGACACTTGAAATTAAAACAATTAATATTAAAACAATAAAATCAAATCTAGCTTACAAATAAAACTTTGTTATAAAAATTCATAATATTATTGTATCTTTCTACAATTAAGATAATTTTCAAAATCAGTTATATATTAAACTTATGATTCTTTATTATTAAAAATTTATTTTACAAAGCATGGAGAGAACGCTACGCGCTCAGCATCGGAATTCGTATGAGATGTCCGTCGCGCGTATAGTATGGCACAGGCAACTCGAGTAGGTATAGTGTTGCGATCCATCACGTGGTGCCTCAACACTGAGCTCGGACCGAGGTTACTTAAGTTATGAGCGCAGCCACTTTCAATCGCTGTCCTTGTGTGTTTAATCTATGGGACTCAGGAAAGGGGACTGGATGTAAAGAGATTGTCAGCCAGGTAGTGGCTAATAGGCAAGAATTTGTGATATTATTTTATGATGCTACACCTGACCAGAGTTGAAATTGTCTCCGTTTAGATTATGATCCTAACATCATAATCTTAACGGAGACAATTTCAATACTGCGGCTGAGTACTCTATCGATATGTTACAACACTCGACATGGGGCACTACTTGTGAATTGTTAGCCGGGGCGCGAGTATGTTTTCGAAGTGTATCGTAGTCGAAAACTTTATGGAAAATTTGGTAGGTACTGAAGGTCGTCCTATAAAACGATTATGATTAACGGGGCCAATTTAAAATGATTAAAAAGGAGTAATTTTTAAAATAAGGACTTACTTAGTTTTATATAACACTTTTTACACGGTTCCCCAATAAACGAACTTCAAATAAATTTATCCGGTAACGGTTCCTGAGGGATAGTCAACGCAGGCGAACCGCGGGTAACAGCTAGTAAGACATATGAGAAAAATAATTAAAGTGAGACATTTTATGAAAGTATAGAAATCTTAAAAAAAGTGCTCACGCACACTCTGTCTGTATCCCGGCCGCGCATTACTCCAAAACTACTGAATGGAATTCAATGAAACTTAACACGATTTGAGTTCATACTACGAAGATGGTTATTGTATACCATTTCCCGAAATTCAGCACAGTTCCTTCGGGAAAGGGGATGAAAGTCAAAATTTACACTTTGTTGTAATTTATTAACGCGTATAGTCCGAATTCAATTATACTTTTTGATTGTTAGAATAGTGACGAGTGAGCCCGGAACCCCACGGGCAGCCCGGCACCCCACGGGCCGCCCGGCACGCCAAGGGCAGCCCGGCACCTTAAAGGCATTCCGGCACCCCACGGGCAGCCTGGCACCCCACGGGCAGCCTGGCACCCCACGATCAGATTAGATAAACAATGCTCAAATGTGAATAATTAGTTTGCAGGTGCGGCAATCGCGAATGAAGTCGCAGGTACAGCTAGTTTAGAATAAAATAATAACGCTCTCACATCTTAAAAAACGTTACTGCCACTGGTTTCTACTCAGTATACCGTTGTCATTGTCCATTTTTTGTGCTGCTGCTCCTCAGCTACATAAGTGCTGATTATAGGCATATTATCCGGTTATATATTGATTTTGAATTGGGTGAGTTTATGGTTATTAAATTATAAATATTATATATTATGTCATATAAATAAATTATATAGTTATGTAAACATTACGTTATCTTTTCACTGGATCGACCCATATTGACTCAACAAACATAGATAGGTTCCATGTATTGTAGATAATATATAATTCTACATATGTAACTGAAACTATAAGACAGACAGACAAAAACATATTAGAAGTAGGGACATCATCCAAGTTTTAGATTCCCCTTCTTTTCTATCTAGCAATAAACGTGATTTATCCTTATTATATACAGACACGGTCATAATTAGGTACAGTATTATTTTAAGAATTGATAGTTGTATGTAAAGTTGACACAACAATTGAATGTTAAAACAAAATGAGTAAGTATAATATGACATTAGTAGTATTAAATGAGTGGTCGACACGATTGTGTCGGGTGAGGCGTGCGGCAGGCGCAGGCGTGCCGCGCTATATTTATCCGGCGAGGGCCGCCGCCGATGCCGGCGCGGCGCGGGCGCACGAAGCGCAGGGCGGCCACGCCAACCATTCACCTACTAAACTACTGAAGCCGCTGCGTTCCAGTCCTTCCGGGCTCAAAATTATCATCATCGTTCCATTCATAAAATTTTTTGATCATTCAACATTTTCCCTAGTTTTGTATTTGTTAAGTTTGCGTACTCGGCAAGTTTAAAACTTCTATTTAAATAGTTTATCACGGAAATAAGAGAGAATCCAGCTCGAGACAGCTACGGAACGTATTTTAACAAAAACGTTTAGTTATGACGAAATAAACCAAATATCAGACCAATTAGCCGCATTCAGATATAATTAAATCAAACAGCGTAAACATAAGAGCGTTATTTGTGGAATGAATGACCCATAACTGTAAAAACAGTGCACGTGTCACGAAACTGGGCGAGCTAAACTGCAAATTATGAATAGCATTTCCTTACTGGAAATGTTTTCATGGAACCAAGTCCCTGAACTCATCATTATAATTGTGAATGACGAATCGTTATTGAGGTTATGTGAGTCAACACATCGGTAGGTCGAGAAATGCGTGACGTTGTGTCACGGTCCTACGAGATCATGCTCGTTCACGCTCTACGTGGAATTGATATAATAGCAGCGGGCGAAATGGTTTCCAATCTTTATTCAAGGTTGAATGAGGTCTAAATTATTCAGATTGATTTGGCACTGGAACGAAGAAAAATAAACAACTAAGTAAATTTGTTTTAACTTTTGTTTTTATTGATATCAAGAGTTGATTTTTCTCCGAAAACTATGTAGTGAATACTTATATGTCTATGTAGTGTATACCTACTTATTTGTAGCTATGCTATCAAGGCAAATACTTTGTGTACTAACGTTGACTATATTGAGGAAACTTGCGTGATTGCGTGTGGTAAATATTCTCAGATAGTCATTATTTTCAAACAGCAAACATGCGCCAGCAAAGGGGTCCTTCCCAGTTACGCCGCTGGCGTAATCTGGGTCATTAGGTGATCACTGCCATATTTATGTGTACCATAACCCTGATTTGTGGCATTTTTAGATGCACCTTGGACTTCCAAGTTTTAGGTAAATAATCTTAGGTATATGCATTGTTTTACGGCGATGGTTATATGAAACATTGATAAAGAAAAATAAACACCAGCTCAATCATATCAGAATTGATAGGTTATGTTTAATATAATCTAGATAGCTACATGTTTTACACTATGTTTGTGAAGTCTGCGTCAGTGCAATCAACATAGTGAAGAAACCGGTGTATGTTCGTTATCGTATAATTAAAATACAATAACGTATTCTCTTCTAGCGATCTAACGCACGTAAGAATGCCACGGCCATGTAAACGTATGTATTTTTGTCTGGATTCCAACAGTTTGGCAATGAAAGAAATTAGATAATACTGACCGCCATCTGCGTAAGTTTCTGAGCCGTATCCATCTTGCAGTCCGTTGGCCCAGGTGCCCTCGTACTTGGCGTTGCTGATGATGCTCTGTCGGACGCCGTAGCGCCCCTTGTAGCCCTGCGTCCACTCCCCGCGGTACAGCCAGCGGTCGCGCGTTTCCACACCGAGCCCGTGCCTTTTACCATTTTGCCACTGCCCCTCGAAAGAACTGCCACTGTAACACACATGCAAATTTTATTTAGTATGACGTTCTCTTTCATTACTAGGTGCAAGCTGGAGGTTAATAACCTTGTAAATAGGCAATTTATTACCTAAAGAGAATAGAGGAACTTTAAAATATTGTACTGAGGTGCAATTTTTGCCTTGAAACAATAAACTGAAACAGTTCGAGTTAATTGTGTATTTTTACATACTTCTACCTAGGGCGTTCATTAAAAAGTGAGTATGAGGCACAAACTCTTGGGAAGCGAAAAAGCTAGTGGTGGCTGGTAAAGATGGAATAATGACTTGAGTATGAAAACGGTTTAATATGAATACATTTTGTTTTGTTTTTTAAATGAAGATTTTTGTTTGCAGTCTGTCGTAACGTGTGCTGGAAAATCTATAATAAATAATAATTGTGTAATTTTTTTTATAGGTGTTTATAAAGTTTCACTAAGGAACTAGTTAATGAAGACCGAATCCAGATATAGAATAATCCAGAAACAGTTACAGTCTATGACTGAAAAAACTATCGTGTCCAACCGCTAAGAAATTTAAGGATATTCTGTTACAGTAAGTCATACCTCAACCATGGAGCTATTGTATTGTAACGGGCTTTGTATGCAGAATAAATGATTTCATTTATTAATACGTAACGAAATTCACGAGAAATGGTGAGGCAAACTTGCAAAAAATGTTTTATTAGGTTCACCGTTGTTATGTTTGCAACTCGAGATGCTAGCTTCGAAATACTTGAGCATCCTTCATATTTACTTGACCTTGCCCGTGGTGATTTCTATCTATTTCCAAGGTAGCTGAGGCAGACATTCGAGAATTGGGTGCTCAGGCTGAAGATGAATTTTAAGCTTACATAAAAGATATTCGAAGTGTAAGAGGTGTAAGTGGTAAGAGGCTATTGTCGAAAAATTATATTATATCATTTAATAAAATTTAACGGCAACATACTCATTAACTTTTTACTGAACGCCCCTCGTATCTATATCAAAGTCAAAATAATTTATTCAATTTAGGCGTCTACGACGCTTTCATGAAGGTCAATTACAAATTTTAGTATTCTACATTGTACTGCCACGTTCAGCAAATAAATTGTTTAGAGCCACTGCGAGAAGAGCGGGCAAGAAACTCAGGCCCATTATTTTCAACGTTAACTTACTATATAATAAAGTTATTACAATATTTGTTTAAATTATGTAGGTGACAGGCGATAGCTTGGCAGAGGCGGAATTGTCCAGGCATTTTTGTCGTTTAAGTAATCAGAAACTCACATATCTTCATCCTACTACACAGTAGGTTTTTTTAATCAATATGTTTTTCACGTGCAGCTTGAATTTCCCTTCTGTGAGCGTTGTAATATGTTTGGGAACATTATTATATAACCGTACACAATTACCTAAGAACGACCTTTTATTTGTAAGCAGTTGTTATCGTAGTACAACAGGCCTATATTATGTCATAACTATGCACGTTTAGTTCTCTAAACTTTTTTACGTTTGTTATATTTATAGTGCGTCGTGTAGACTACGACTAACAATTTTTTTCCGTGTGTTTAATTTCCATTCATTGAATTTTATTTAACTATTATTATTGTACGTATATTCATTAGTTGCTACAAATAAAAACAAAACGATCACTTTTTAAAACATTTGAGATATTTTTTTATTCTGCCGCCATGGTTGCTCCGATTGAGGGTATGTTCGAACCTCGGCCAAAATCAGTCTGAGGTTTAATGAAAATAAAGGGTATGCGTAACTATATGAGTGTTTGGTATGAATGTGTCCGTCTGCAAAGGGGCTGAAGAAGGCCTTAAATGTGGATGGAATACGTGATACTTTCATGAACCTTTTTAATGAATTTTATGAATTTTACTTTTGTGCGAGACTGGTGCCTAACTCAGGCACCAGTCTCTCACAACCCTGGTAATACGTGTAAATATAAGTATCACATAATCTTTAATAAATTAAGATACCTTTGTGGAGAGAAGAATAAAGAATATTGTATTGTATTGTATGAACGGTGAAAGTACTTAACCTACTTACTGTGTCTGCATAACTCGGGACAAGATCTACCTTCTAGTCGAACTTACACGCATACTCGTAGGTTTCAAATAACGGTAGTGGAATATGTGGATCGTAGAGTCTCTTTATAGCATTTTTAAAATACTGTATGTGATCTGATCGCTTATTATTTATATTTTTAATTGTGTCTATGTATAGAAGGAGTACTGTGGTGACACAGATTGCGCCATTGTATACAGAGCGAACGGAATCAGCAGCCAGCAGCTGCGGAACAACTTCAGTCGTCATCTCACCTCGACCGCGAACCCACGTATTAGGCTCAATTCACATCGAAGTGGCAGTGGCTGGCAGCGCAGCGGTCAGCATTTTTACTGTCAAACCATTTTCGACATTTTTTCTATGACTAAAATGCATAGTATCGGTTGAAAGACTTGCATAAGTCGCGCGGCACATCACCGCACCGCTATCCGCGCTCGGCAATACCTGTATATCACTTCGATTTGAGTAGAGCATAGTGGTTGCTCTTCTACACTAATCTACACTTCTACATTAATGTTATAAAGAGATACAGGTTGCAATTTGTATTGTATAATAGTAGGAGAATGGGGTATTAGCGCCGATCACTCCTCACCGAAATAACTGATCAGATTTGAAAATATCTTTTTTAATCTACTGCTGCGCTGTAGGCTGTTTTATTTTGATGTAAAATTGGTTTCTACGAAGTAAAAGGATTAGTAAGACAAGTCGGAAAAAATTGGCTGATAAGATACTTTATCGCATTCACAAATTATTGGAGTAAGTACAAAATTTTTTGTTTCGGATGGAAATCGAACCCGTGTCCTCTGATTGCGCGCCGAATGCCTATTCCATTCGGCCACCGGGACTTTTACTCTTACGAGTCGATAATTTGTGCTCCAACTGTATAATTTTAACCGTCATAGGGGACGGTGCGCGGTCATCAACCAAATTCCTACACTTCAGCTGATGGAAAGAAGAAGGTACTTTTTCAAACACTTAACTTTCTCTATGATGTCGCTACCCGTTTATATTTCTAAACATGATTGCTATGCTATCACGTGCTGAGTGAAAATCACTTTTACGAATTATTCGAGTACACATTTTTTTTGTTACGGACGGGAATTGAACCCGCTTTCTCCGATTTCGCGTTGCTGTACGTGTACATAACCATCAGCTTTCTGGAAGCACTCAAAGACTTGCGAGGACGTTTCTTAGCGGGAGAAAATACGTGTTTCGTTGTGAAAGGGCCCGGTCCAGGCTGTGTTTCGGAGGCTCAAGCCTCCATATTACGAAAATAATATTATCGAATAATATTTACAAACAAAAACTAAACACAACTATCTGACTTTTCGTCTCAAAGAACAACTAATGAAGAATAAAACATGACACTGGCAAATGCACAAGACGTGCGAGACCATACCCCGCTACAGGGAAAAAAAAAAAAAAACTATCTGACAACAACTTTAAACAACATAAACAATAACACGAAATTCAACAACAACAACAACGAATAAGCAAAATTGGCGCAAGCTGGAAAATGTCACCGATCCCGCAAGTGTGGCTATTAAAAACAAAAAAATCAATAATTAAAAAACTATTTTTTTCAGGCTTGAAAATATGCGTAAATATGTACGCGAGTAAAAAAAGTGTTTTATTGTTTCAGTTTTTACATTAAACACTCCATCCGTTTCCAAGATTAGTATAATTACTAAGTACTTGTAATTTTTTAACCCCTTTGTTTACATTTTTGATCTCGAATTAAAAACCAGAGTATAGCTTACTAACAACGTTTGAATTATAACGATCGGATATATACAAGCTTCACACTAAACCTTTTTTTCAGACGACCGGGAACCGGGTCGGGACAGATAACAGGGTCAAAACTAAAATTTAAAAAAGAACTTTATAATCCTTATCCTTTTATTTTCTTTTACAAATTCCCTATACATATGCAAAGTTACAGCTTTCTAGGGTAATTACCTACTGTAGAATTAAACTAACGAGATTATTATTAAATGACGTGTAATATTTTGTCGTCATGTGTTAATTATATGCAGTTGCATACACTACTTTATTTAATCTCATGGCTATAGGTAGCGCTACATTCAATAAATTTTTTATCCAACAAAATATTACTCGAATTCGTATGTACGAAATAGCGCCAAAATTGAAAAAGTCTGTTATTTGGTTTATGGCTGGGAACCAGCGCGTTGCGCGCGCAGCGCGCTCACCACAGATCATGTGTACTTAAATTGAATTGAAACCTCCTTGGTCGGGACACATTGTACTTTAATAATTAAAAAAATGTTTTAAAGCCTTGTTTTGTTAGGAGAATATTGCTTTAACTTAAAAATATTTTCGACAAACAAGCTCGTAACGGGCCTTTAAATACACCGATTTTAGTGTCATAATGTAGTCTATTACGCAATCGTGATTTTTTTATTCTACTTTACCGCGCTTGTGACTTAAATAGAAAAAAAAACAACTTTTCCACATTTCTCACCAAGGAGATTGTAGTTTGTTTCATTAGTTTTTCATATAAAACAAATCAAAGAGTTTTTTACCTACTGAAGCAGAACTTTAGAAGATTTAATTATGAACCTTCTTTTTGCCAAATTGCATTTCATTCTTTTCGATTGTATAATTCGGTTTTTTAATGTAATTACACTCAGACCCCAACCAAATGATTAGCGCTGTTGCAGGTGTTTAATATTTTAGGTACCTACCGCATGAATAAAGAACCGTTCTTTATTCATGTGGTTCCTACCAAGGCACTGCTACTACCTAAGTACCCAACGAGCAAAACTTAGTCTTTTTATATGTCACTCTGCTCTCTAAGTGTATTTTACGAATCTCTAGTACCTCTAACACAAAAACGGAATGTGTTACAAAAGGTTTAAACATTTTTCCTTTGTAGAACGCTAATATTGAATTAGAAAAACAAGATTATTTTCAGGTGTGTCTAATATACAGACAAGGTCCAATATACAGACAAGGTCCAATACTGTCATCACCTACAGCTTGCCAAATAAATTATTTTTATTTTATATATTTTAAGGGACAGTAAGCGCCAACGTGATTTTATTTATATGCCCATATCTTTCGAGTCGCATAGCTACTGAAATATTCACTGAATAACTATTTCTTGATTAACAGATTGCCTAATCGATATTATATAAACAGAAAGGCAAAAAAAGGTTGTGCCAACACAATAAATGAGGTTTTTGGAGTTCCGTAGCAACAGGGCAGATCGGAGCCCTATTCATTACGTGATCTATCTCAAAAACTAAGGAATACTGTTAAAGCCGATTTATAATATAATTTTGTACATGTGATGATAATGTGTATGAAGCAAACTACATAATGGTTTTGCCATTATGTAGTTTGCTTAGCTCTTTTTAACCGATCAGCTAAGTTAAGCAACGTCCGCTGCAGTCATGAGTTGGATGGGTGACCGCTAGTGGCGCTTTCGTGCTTCGGAGGGCACGTTAAGCCGTCAGTCCCGGTTGTTGTCTTAGGATGGCAGTCACTACAGCATGGTGGTGGGGCATTTTGCGAATGCCGTCCTGGCTAACTACCAATGTCAAGTAATCTGTCAATGAAATCTGTCGCCAAGCACGTAACGGCGTGTTCTGGCAGCAGTCCTTGAGAGGCAGTAATTCTAGGTTAGCCAGATAGTGGTCAGATAGTGGTCAAAGGCTAGCCTATCAGCTACTAAAAAAACTAAAATGTAGACAAATGTTATCTACTTTTTTATCTGTGATCAAATCCAACCAACATTTATTTATATATAGATATTATCTTTTGGAATGCGGAACCCATAAAGAGCGAGTTTTGACTCGCAGTTTTTATTACGGGGCTTATCTCAAAAACTTAAATAGAATTCTGTTCATCTAGTTTCGGTATATTATGAACCATACTCTATTAAACTTTATTTATGTACATACAACATTTGAAGCAGTGATATCTATGCGGTATTAGCTACTGTGCCACAGATCACTGACATTAACATGCGATTTCCGACCGGTGATTATTTTGGTGTCAAAATTTATGGAGAGCAAGTTTCACATTTTCATTTCATGTGTTCTAGAGCATCAAACTTCAAAATTGGTCCAATTTTAATTTCAACAACAGTCGAGTAGTATAATAAAGTGCCTACACTCAATTAAAAAGGCTAGAGTGCACGTAGCACTTTCCGTACAAACGTAATTTCGTCATAGTTTTAACAACAAGTGTTCAAAGTCAATGAAATTTTGCATAAACATCCTTTTTTTTTTTTTTTTTTACTGGCTGTCTGCCTTTATTAAACAAATACTATAAACTATATACAACACTACAGCTACTACAGTAAAAGCATTTGGACTCATAGGGAGTCCAAAAGCTCTAGCCCACTATCAGGTGCCAGCATTTTGATCACGCGTCGTATATCGACCAAGCGCTCTGATAAATGTTGGAAAATACGATGAGCTCCCGGTCCCCATGGATTAACATATTTGCATGAAGATGTGAGCTATAGATGCGTGTGGTATTCACCAATGATATCGCTAGTTATTTTTTATTATTTATTAAATACACAATAACAAATTACACTCAATAAGAAATACATAAGTAATCCAAAAGGAGCACAGAATTATGCTGATCTGACCTGGATTGCAACTCAAAACATGTGTACGACATAGAAACTTATTTAGTCTTAAGCTTAGAAACACAAACAAGTCTTGAGGGTATAATATTATTATGAACATAAAAAAAAGAAAATTAGTACATATGTATTAGACAAAAGGGTTAAAATACAATTACGTTAACAAGATAATACTCTTCTTATGTTTACCCAACAATTTATAAAAACTTTAGTAATTACAAAAAAAAATATTTAAATGTGCACAAATATTTTTTATTTTTCAAAGCAAATCTTGAAATTTTTTTCTGCTTCACATAATATAATGCGATCTGATTGGTTGATACCGCACGCATCCATAGCACACATTTCGGACAGACAGCCTTATATCTGGATGACTTAATGGTAATTTGAACCCTTGTCGATAGTAGACAAGTGACAATAATAATAAAGTCAAACCCAATGAAGCCTTTGGTCGTTCATGACGTCAGAAGCTCCGAATATTGCACAATTCAAATTAAATTATATATATCTGGGCAGAATCAGTAAGCGATTCTTGCATCAGACTTAACTGACCTTTGACTTTTACACCGTACCAATATATTGCACAACAATTTCATTAATTCATTTCTGGACGAAACCAGCTAACAATTCATTGGAGAAAACTGCCAAATGCACGGAGCGCTTACCGTACAAAGGTAGTTTCGTCATATTTTAAATACCAAGTGTTCAAACTCGGTTAAATTTTGTATGCATATTGCTGAGCCTGATACGCTTCTGTTTTGCCAGGTTTTTTTATTTATTATTTATTTTATCCTTAAATGTCAAACTAACAATTCCCATACAAAACGATTTTGTGTATTATTTTTGAAAATACTTAACTTTACGGAAATCTAGCAAACCAGAAGCATAGATATTAATCTCAAGAACATATGTACATGCAAAGTTTTACCGAGTTTGAACTCTTAGTATTAAAATATGACGAAACTACGTTTGTATGGAAAGCGCAACGAGTTTTAAACCTCGAGAGGGGAATTGACGGTGCGCCCGATTCTGCAACTGTTGTGTTATTTCTAAAACATATAAGTCACAGCATGAGCGCACATAATCAGGACGCGGCCAGAAGCTGGATCCGTACGTGTCTGCAAATATTTATTTTGTTACGATCATGGCCATTGAGTGCAATAAAAATTACCTGCGCCATTAAATAGTGCGGGAAAAATAGCAAAACATCCAATTATAAAACAGATGCAATTACTTTCCACAAGAAGTAAAATTTATCAATTTACGTAATTTATCTACTTCATTTTTAACAGGTCAAGTTAAACTGGACACTCTAATAGACCCGTATGAATGCATTTCACTCCCCCTTACTACATTCATCTAATGTGAGATTTGCAAAGGAATTATATCGAACCCAGAACTACGGGGAAACAAATATGTAATGCCTCGGGTTGATGGGTACCCTATCTGCAAAATTTACATTAGGATGTCGCAAAATCATGATAAAAGTGATTAATTAATAGAGCAAGCTATCAGGCAGGGTGGATTTATTAGATAGATTCGATGAAGAAGAAGCTCTCGCTCCCGCGCCCAGTTACTATATCGGCGTGCGTGGGAACAGATATCGAGCACAGGAGTGCGTTCAGAGGCTCAGAGTGTAGTTGTTTCGTTGTTTGGTTGTTTTGCAACTTACCCTGAGGTATGGAACGACCGGTTGTTTTATAACCTCAAACAAATTGTAACATTGACAGACTTACATCATTATCGTAATAATAATTGCTATTTAACACTATCACAAATTCATTTTCCATTTTTATTTAAGTTTTATATTTTGAGAAATTATATTAGTATTTATATTTTTTGAGATATATGGGTGAGCGCATCAGATAGAATACGATATAAACGTCAAAGTCATTTCATGTCACGCGTTTTATGGTTAAAAAGTTGCAACCTTCAAAGGTTTGGAACGGTCCAGTTGTGACAACCGAACGCTCTACTCGAAGGTTGTGAACGACGTTAGAGTGAAAAGTTGCACTCCGAGTGCGCTCTAACCAAGGTTCGGAACGCACCCCTGTTATCGGGTCTGTATACCGCGCACTGCTTCAAAACATCACGTATCCACGCGGTATTCGATATATCATATCCGATATCGGACAGCGCGGGATACTCATACAAAATACCGGGCGGGGTATCAGCTGGGTATTATTGCTAACACAAGTGGGAGCGAATATCACTTTTAACTAAATAGGCCTTCACGGAGGAATAATTTATACGATCAGCTTAAAATTATGTTGTACGATGTATTGATATCGATTATATTTGCATAAGAATCATGTCCCATCACTATGAACTCACGTGTTTAATTGCGTGGAGGTGGCTTAACCAATTAGAGCGCGTTTAGATTAAACAGAATATGGCAGAATTCATTTCGAACAAACCGAATCTTATTGCTACTCATGAGTTAGTTGCTCGATGGGAAAGCGCTACGAGAACTCTACTCTTCACGTCATTCCGGAGAATCTCATCGCCATAATAAAGAACAATCTGCACTCAAACTAGGCGCCCCTTCTATGCAGGTGGAATCTCAGGTTCGTGGAGGGAAATTTAAAATTATAATAGTTTTTTATTTCTCGCCGTGGGTCACTCGTACCTATTCTAACAAAAAAATAATGAATAATTCGGACTACTCGTTACAATTAGTGTACATTTTGACTTTCATCCCCTTTTCCATGGGAACTGTGCTGAATTTCGGGATAAAAAGTACACAATGTCCTTTTTCGTAGTATGAACTCAAACCGTGCTAAGTTTCATTGAAATTTATTCAGTAGTTTGGCGAGATGCGTGGCCATGATACAGACAGACAGACAAAAATAAATAAAATATAGTTTTGGCATCAGTATCAGATACAGAGTACTCTCAGAAAATTATTTTCAAAATATCTGCAATGTACAGAATTGGACCTGTTACAGTTTTATTATAAGTCGGTATAGATTGTATATTACTTAGTGCTATTTTATTATATTACTTAGTACTATTAGTGATTAAAGATTATTATAAAAACGCGCGTAAAATGATAAGGTGTAAAAGTGTGTTATTATTTTATGTAAATAATGAATAGTTTTAGCGTATTGTGTCAAAATCTTTTGCAATGTACAAAAAAACTAGCCATCATAGAAAAAAATATGAACAACAAGAAAGTGAATTCGATTAACTTTATCATAAGTATGTCGTCCATCATTTTTTCTCACCATGTACCTATAGTTTACTACCATATAATATCAGTTTTGAAGTAAACGAATCACATGTTTTCTATCCTAAGTCGTAATATATCTATTCCAAATATGCATCGACGCTTAGGGCATACAATGGTCTCGAATTCGTATTTGTGATTCGGAGAATTTAGACGTGGACGTGATCATCTCCATGACGATATACCTACGTGAAGGTCGGCTGGCCACTGCGGTTATAGAATCCAATATTGATACCGTATGACAACTGATTCAAGCTGACAGCAAAATTACTTGTCAGCAAATTCGTACTGTATTAGGCATTAAAATGAGCCAAGTTCAAAACATTTTGCATGTGCATCTGAAGATTTGGAAGCTTTGCACTCGATGGATACAGCATGATTTAACGGAAGACCGGTCACGACTGCGTGTCGATGGGTGAAATGCTAAGAAAGTTTAAGGGTCTTTCTTTTTGAAAATATCGATAAAAGTAAGAGAAAATCTAATCTAATCATTGGTAAGAAAATGTTTTTTTGTGAAACAGCTACACAACAGTATCGCTAAGACCAAAGAACAGAAACCGCAGATTGATACGTCAAAACTTGCTTGCATCTTAGAAAAAACTCGTAAAAAGCGTTCTCGAAGCAATCTCGTCCTTCACCACGGTAACGCGTCCTCATATTCCTCTAAAGTAACGGAAACGTATTTAAAGGCTTCAAATGTAGAACTAATGAGTTAATGACGCATCCGCCATACATGCCAGACCCCGCACCTGGCGCCTTCTTTTTGTTTCCTAAAATTAAAGCCAAACTTAGAGTCATACGTTTTACAAGCCATGAATCAGTGGTAAATGCATTCCACGAAGTCATTGAAGAGGCCAATGGGGAAGATTGGTCCAATTGCTTTTCCAACAATGGTTAGAGCGAATGCAAAAATGTATGAATTGGGAGGGCATATAGTTTGAAAAAAAATAAAAGTATCATAAGTCTAATATGTGGTCTTACTTATCAGAATCCAGAAATGTTCAGTATGAACTTAGTAGGTAAGGTAGACACGAAAGGATTTATATAAAGTATGACTTCAACTTTTGAATTGAGTTGTTCGGCATATTGGCCAGCATGAACTCGCGAGTGCGCGCGAGTTGGCGCCTTCCGATTTTACCTTTATTTTTCGTCAACTCGCGCGCAAATATAAGGTAGACTCATATAAAAACGGATTGAGACCAATAAATTACCAATTATGTAGAAAGAAACAAAGACCGAATCAACATATTATGTTTATTTACAATGACATTTTTTTATGCCTGATAGGTTAGCCTTTGACCACTATCTCACCTGTTGCTAAGTGATGATGTGGTCGAAGATGTTGTTCAAGCTAACCTAGAATGACTGGTTCTCATGGCGCGACAGATTTTCTGCTTGAAAGTGGTAGCTAGACAGGCGGGCATTCGTAAAATGACTTATACAAAATAAAACAACAAATATAATTAAATAAAGAGTAATTATATGCAGTATCTAATATTTTTATTTTATAGGAATATATATTATTTACAAATATTGAATGTTATAGATATATTTGTAAATAATACATATTACTATAATATAGTATAATTATAAACTATTCACTATTTATTTACTAATTTATTATTTTTATTTCTTTGTAATGTTAAAAAAATACTTTATAAATACGGGTTGCCTGCGGTAGATTCGTGTGTCACTGCATTATATTCCATCTGAAAATCAACGCAAGTTACCAGCCGAGCATGCTGAAATATATGGGATCGCTTGAAAATAGTGTACTGTATTGTGAAATATTGTATTCACTTACATCTTATTGGTTATATTTTGTATAAATCAAACATGTCAGGTCAAATAAACATTGTTTCTTTCTTTCTTTCCAGATAGCCAGTTCTTAAAAATAGGTAAAATCAGAAGGTCCCAACTCACTCGCGAGTTTCACACTCGCCAGTTGACGAACAACTCTTTAAATCGACTACATCGCTACCTCGGGATTTAAAGCGAAGTGTGTCAAAAAGGCAAATTTTTAACATGTTTTTAGAAAAACTGTACGTTTTTCATATATGAATAAAATATATAATATTCTAGTGGATATGAAAAATACTACCCCTGATCTGAAAACACTATTCCATATATTTCTCCCGATAGAAAAAGAAACATGAATCCAGCTCTATAATTTAATTTAACCAAGTTTTTGGGTCTCTATAGTAAATGGTATCCATACAAATTTTATATCTAATTATTATGTAGTAACCCTGTGATAAAGCATCTGAAAGATTTATTCCGTTATTAAAAGGCTTTCCAAAATATGAATTTATTATAAAAAATCGTTCACACTATTTATATATTGTATAGTTTTGTTTCGGTCACTCGAAAGCAAAACAAAATCTCTCCTTCATATGCCCTCAGTCTGAAATCTTTCAAAGACCACTTCGTCTTAATTGTGATTGTGCAGATCTTTTAGCAAATTCTGGTTTGGGAAAATGACATGAAATTATTATATTTCACTGCTCGCATATTTTTTGTCATTGTCAAATGAAAAAAAAATTTATTAACTTTTCTCATATTTTAAATGTAGATTAAATGTAGAGTAGTAGTATAGTAAATGTAGAGTAGAATGTTTAACACGGATGTATGTTATCGACTCTTGGACTATAACTGCATTAATTTAAAATAGGTTCTACACATGTTATTAAATGAATATTAAAGAAAAACTATTTCTATATTCCTCATAGGTTTTTATTATTATTATTTATTCATTCCTATTCATAGTAAAAAGAAGAGTGTTTAACAAGAGCGACAGTCATCAATTCCTATTTGGATGATAGCCGCCCGTAAATATTTCAAAATAAATTTTACTTTAAATTTCACAAAACGAACTGAAAAATCTCAATTAAATTTTAATAGGTGCTATTCGTGTTATTATTAATAATGAATAATTAAGAAAATCTTCTTTTTTTTACTTTCCTTATATTCGAAATGAAAAGTAGTAGTAGTAGTTGTAGTAGTTTTTTTTTAGTATAATATATTCGGTTTATACGCAGTTTGTCAAATACGCTTATAGTGAAACACGAACTGTAAGTTTTCGCTACATGTCAAATACGCATGATGTCAAACACGCAAGATGATTAACTCTGAAAATGTAAGTAGTTGTCCTGTGACTTCTTTGAGAGTTCGGAACAAACTGAGCTTTTTACGGGTAAAACCATACTACATTTTATTTATAACAATAATCGTTATTTCAGAAAATGGAGGAATTGACCAATCACTCACAAGAATATCATTGCACATATTATATTAATCCAAACTTTATAGGAAAATTTAAGTTCGCAATGAGGGAAACATCTTGGCCCATTCGTAAGCTGCCAACATGTGTATTGTATCCATAACATTTTATGTATTGTTTTAACCCAAGCAACGCAAAGAAATGCCATTAGACATTATTTGTTAATTATTAGAAATTATTTTTGCTCGGCGTGTATCAATGTTATTCGAATTTCTGTAGAAGTTGTTATCAAATTATTAAGTACTTACATTAAATTCTAATTGTTACCAGGTTTAGATATTATTATGCGATCAGAATGTATGCTCACCGATTGTAGGCCTCCTGTTTATTATGCTAAAAGCTGTTGTGAGTAATTCTTTTATGTATAAACATTTATGATTTATTCTTGTTATGAGCTTCCTTGTTTATGATACCTAAGGAATAAATGCTACAGTAAATTAGGACGTTAAACTTTATGCTAGTCAACATAGACCCCTAAATTGCTGGTGATACTTTAGTTTGAAAGTTCTCGTGAGTATGAGACAGTTTTATGTGTTAAATAACCGGCTGGCTACACGCGTATTGTTTGAGATTATTGACCTAGGTTTCCGTTATTTACGATGCCCTTCATCAGGTGAATTCATGCACGCATATCGACAATGACGACTCTGTAGTCCGCGCAACTGTAGTTGACAATCAGGAGCATACATATATATTTACACATTTTGTAAGCCTGTAAGTAAACCTACAAAGGCATCTACTTATGTCTAATTAAATCTATATCGCCGTACCTATGTTTCAACCAGTCATACTCAGAAGTGGCCGAGTAATGGACAGTTCTCACATTTCACCTTTGATTAAATTATATTAAATATATGGTCAATGTGTATTACTATTATGTCTACCTAATTCATTCGACATAAGTCTAAATCTAAGTTTAAATTATAAATCCATGATTTCATTTCATGGAATAACACTTACTTATCGGAAAATCGGGTCGAACAATCTAAATCATCTAAACCATCGTCTTGCCCATACATCCATAGCAATGAAATTCCTTTCAGTTTTTATTAGTTGTGGTAAGATAATGGATCGGTCTGTTCTGCAGATGGACGTGGATGGAGCAAACCCGGGCCTAACCTCTATTTATAACGCATTACACACGTTCAGCGCGCTGAATATTACAAGTAAAATCAACTGACTTGTGTCCAAAGTGTGACCTTGCGCCTGGAAAATGAGGGCAGGGCGGCCGTGTTACGGGTCATTACATTACACATTTAGTTAGTTTCTAAGAGACAAAGAAGTTTGCGTGCAGCCTTGGATAAATATCTTCTCATTGTATTTTATTATCTCTTGACCTAGGTTTAATTTCACCAAATTTTGTTAGCAGTAAACTGAATGTCGTTAAAGTCTGCTAGGGGTATATACCACGAATAAATAATGCGTATCACCATCATAATTTTTAAGCAGCTCCAGCGTATCCTATACATATATAGAGGTCCACCTGAACGTATCCGTCATCGGTGAACCTTGTCTAGCATGCCGTAGGTAGGTCTAGTTTCTCTTGTGTTTACTATTAGCCGACTAACTGTGGATAGGTACGATGTTTTCACGTAGTCCTACTATTTTGGCCTATAGGTTATGGTTATAAAGACTTATTTTTTGTGGCTCCATTGCATCGTTATATTTGAGCTTAATACATAATCATAAACGAGGTTAAATTTTATGTGCCCAAATTTCTCTGACATTTATCACCCACAAATCAGTGTGATTTATTTTTTTATTCATAAGTTTGTGCAATAATGAAAATAGTATAAAACAGCATTGTTATCGAAGAAAGCTAAGTAATACATTTAACTTTGTTTTAGTACCTATATATTGTTATTTTAGAATGTACCAAACCGTGTAGAAACGTAGACAGACAAAAAATAAAAACGGAACTCGAAAGCACTCAGACACACAAACCCTTAATTCTTTACTGTATATTCGGACAATATGCAAGTCAGTAACGCCTATAACAAGCTATATCTAATAATATTCAATTGAAAATGTAATACATCCCCGACAGAATAACAAATCTCGAATCTCAGACCTTTGAAAGGCGTCACATCCTTTTATAAACTAGAAAAGAGCTGATGATCTTCAAAAGGCTGAACAGGGTTTTTAGAATTCTAGCTAAAAATACTTTTATCGACCTTTCAAACGAAGCAAATTTACCATAATCCAATAATTCCTTTAGGAGCTACGATGCTACAGATAAACACAACAGATATACACGTTAAACTTATAACATACCTCTGTTGCATGGAGGAATAAAAACTGAACCCCGGTTAAAACATTTATCTACAATTCAATCTAATCTATTAATTATCCACATAGAGTCCTGTTCCCTCATATTATGTTTATTGTGTACATCGTGTATGTTTTTGAGGGTTATTTCAGCGTAGCGTATTTGCTACGAAGTAATTTGCGTAGAACCATAGAATGGTCTAGCTACGAAATGCCTCGTTATTTTAGTGAATTTGAGATAGGGTACCGTAATGAAAGCAGTTTAGTATATACAGAAGCAGTTTTCACAATCAAATACACCCAGGAAAGGGAATATTATGTTTTATTATACTTTAGATTATTAATAATTGACTGAAATACAAGAGGATTGCTTGCAGCATATTGTTAAATAATTCGTATGGGCAATGATAGATATTAACTTTAAATAGTTTTCATTGAGACTTATTTATGAGATATTTATGCGACTGTTTATGGTTATTCAATTTAGGTACTTGTGCCACCATCGAGCGAGAAAACGAGTAGCTATCGATTATGTTATCGCTCAAGAACCTAAAAAAAAATACAGATCCCGTGTCGACAAAATAGATGCATATTTTAGTAGTTGATCGTGTTCAATTGCCGCGCCGGCGAATACTTGCACTTCTACTAGTTTATCGCAGCGACAAGAGCTATACTACAGCGATACTCGCTTGGTGACATGTATAGGTGATGTGACAAGTACCTTATATATATATCAAGTTGTATGCATTGAACATAGATATACATATATGTTTAACGAACTAAACGCATTAATTAGTTACATCTGTTAGAATTATCTTACTTGTTGAGTATTGCAGTTATTATTTTTTCCCATAGCAGCTCATTTGGAAAAAATCTGATATTGGTAATAATATCAATTACATTAATTTTGAGACAATTTAAGATTTGTTTTATGCGGTTTTATCTTCGAGCTTCTATCGTGTTAAATTATAGAAGGGTTTGCTGGAAATCTCAATTACAAATTATTTATTTTTTTCCGACATGAGACATTATCTTTAAGGAAGTAGCCAGCAGCAAGCATATTAAAAAGATTGTGATCTATTTAAAAAACAATTTATTTATATAGGTAAACCTTTATTGACTACAAACTACATACTGAATACACCACTACAGCTACTTCAAAGAAAGCATTCAGACAACCTAAAGACCATTGCAGGCCTACAGGCAGACCAAATGCTCCAGCATACGAGCAGTGGGCAGCGTGCCCAGCAAAAAACAATGTAATAAATTCTCACCCGTTGCCACATAACAAGTCTTTATTGTCTATATTTTAAGACTAGAGCACACGTTGCGCTTTCCATACAAAAGTAATTTCGTCATATTTTAAGTGTTCAAATTCGGTGGAATTCGGCATGCGACATGAGAATGAGATAGGTAAGGTTGTAGATGAGTGAAAGATCTATGTTAGTTGTTTGTCAGATTACCGTTTCATTTTATATCTCATGTCTGAATGTTAAAATTGACAAACCAGAAGCATAGATGTTAGGTCCAAAGACATGCATACGAAATTTTACAGAAGTAGTTTTTTTACAGAGGTTATTTTTGTATATAAAACGCTACATGCACACTAACCCTAAGGTCGCTCTTTCTAAAAGGCTTAAAAGAAGCGTAAAGTTAAAAGTACTGTTTGAAGATATTATTTAAGTTATTACTTTTCAATAAAATAATTGTACATCTACAATATGTGAGAAGTAATTTGTATTTTTACTTATAATTTTATTGTTATTAGATAAACAGAACCTAGAGCTCGTGCTGATTCAGTAAAAATCGAAGCATTCCCACGGTTCCAATTGGGTAAATTGCGGGTTAAGGTTCTGTTTAGCTGTTTCTTGTTAGCAAAAACACAAATTACTTCTCACATTTTGTATATAATAAATACTAGTTAGTTTTATGCTTTGTCTATAAAATTAAAACTATAACATGATTTTGTAAATAATAAATTAAAATGTCTGATTTTTTAATCTTATCTAAAGCATCCTGTTTTCGCCCATACAATGAGTGCCTCAAGGTTAGTCCCACCTTGGTCCCAAGCCTTAGGAATATGGTGTTATTTGCTACGAAGTAATTTGCGTAGAACCATAGAACGATATAGCTATGAAATGGCACGTTATTCTAATGAATTTGAGGTGTGGTATCATAATGAAAGCAGTTTAGTACTCGTAGGTATACCTTTATAGTGGTGGTCTCATAATTAAATAGTCAGAGGATATTACATAAGTACACTGAGTTTTATTTTAATATATAATACATTGCAACTTGCAACAGTTACGTAGCACTGTATTTTATTTAGGTGGCAGCAGCAAGCATATTTAAATTTGGGATTCATTTATAAGCCGAATTAGATCTAAGCTATTACTAAATAAAAAGTATGAATTATCATATTTTTTTTTGTTGATAGGCTAGCCTCTGTCCACTATCTCACCTGATGGTAAGTGATGATGTGGTCGAAGATGTTGTTCAGGCTAACCTAGAAGTAATGGCTCTCAAGGACAGCTGCCGGAACACACCGTAAGGTGCTTGGTGACAGATTTTCTACTTGAGGGTGGCTAGCCAGGCGGGCATTCGCAAAATGCCCTACCACCATGCTATGACGACTGCCATTCTAAGACAACAACCGGGACCGACGGCGTTACGTGCCCTCCGAAGCACGGAAACGCTCAGTAGTAATGTCACTAGCGGTCACCCAACCAACTCATGACCGCGCGCGACGTTGCTTAACTTTACTGATCGGTTGAGATCAGCTAAGTAAACTTCGCTACGAGCGCTTCAAATAATATGTTGCGGTGTTATTGTAATAATTAATACTAATTTAGGAAGAATTAAATAATACTTAACGTCACTCTTGATAGTATCTTTTTATATTATGCAGCTATATAGAAGGTACCTTTATACAGAGTTATTAGTAAAATGCTAACAGCCTCTTAGGGTTGACTTCTGCTAGTCCTAACAAACATTTTAAGATGTAATTTTTTTTGTCTTTGTTTATGTGCTATTTACGGAATAAGCACGAAGACCACCTGATGTTAAAAGTTTCTTGTGCCTGTAATTTATTATTTCATTTTTTTTTATAAGGTTGCGTCATCATTTACAAGTATAAAACCAATTACAAAATTGGTCTTGTTTGTAGTACAACGTAAGTGGTACTATAGATGTCGCTCCATCCCAATACGATGGTTAATGAACTATAGGAAAAATTCGAGTTATGACGTCATGTCATGTTAGCTCAATTGGTTAGAGCATGCCCCGGCTAAAGGGGCGGATGGACGCGGGTTCGAATCCCGCACATGACTTAAATTTTTCCTATCGTATATTTGTAACTTTGTAATTATTATTTCATATATTTTATTACTCAGCTCAATGTAAATATTGACAACTCTATTAAAAGGGTGCGCGGTGCGGTCCAGTGTTGCCGCGCGGGCGCCCTTAGCTCGGAGTAGGTAGTATGTGATTACCACTGTAAGGGCAACCTATACTCATATTGTACGAGAATAGCAATAAGAAGCAGACTAGCGGTACACTCATATCTGAATAAGATATGGTTTTGAAAATTTCATCAATAGGTAGCAGTACTGTTATAAGTACATACCTCTCAAAAATCTGATAGGAATAGAACCCGCGCCTCTCGGTTCTAAAACAGGGACGTGGGTTGTAATTTTTATATGTGATGTTCGGTTAGCATGCAATAGTAATTAAAAGCATATTCAAAAGTATGTATTAATTAAACTTTAAGTATTTTAATTTGTGTTATTGATTCTCTATATAGATGCCTACATTGTCCAGATCCATCGTTTGTTTTTCTGTATGTTCTAATAGTTTTGTACTATTAAATATTGTACAGTACATACATGCTGTATGTAAATACAATGGCAGTTTAAGGATGAACTATGGATTTTTATTCAAATCCATTTCATCATTTACAGTGACTCTACTTGAAATAAGAAAATGTTTACAGAAAAAACCTAAGCATTATTTGGAAATTCTAAGAGAGTGTAGCCAAACAAATGCAAACAATGTCTCTGTTTTTACCATTTTACCTAAGAACCGCTGGAAAACAACAAAGTCGTTATTGAAATTAATTTGATACTACGACTAAATTTCACCACTCTTTGTTAAGAAACCGAAACTAAAACAACAAAATAATGCTACGTAATAAATATAACATGGAATTATTTTATTGTTTTGGATTGCTCGCTGAAGTGTTATCGTTATGCAATTTTTGTACGAAAGATGAATAAAAATTAAGGCATAATTTGTATGAAAAGTTTATTCCATCTATATAAATCAACATCTATATAACTATGCCAATAAAATATTGACTCAACTTGTCCGTTAATATACGATTCATACTGCTATGATCTCGAGCTATTCATTATTTTAATGGTTCCGTAACCAAAGGGTAAAACGGAGCCCTATTGATGAGGCTGTGCTGTCTGTTTGTCCGAATATGTCACGGGTCACTAGCTCTTAAATAGTATATTTAGTAACAAACCTGAAATGTAGATATGTTTTGTGTAGAGGTAACAGTAAAATGAGTAGGAAACGTGAAATGTTGATATGTTTTCTAGAACAAACTACACAAATACGAATTACATTAGAAATTCAATTGATATATTTTTTCAGTTGATCTCCAATATGTGAAAATATAACCGGAAATAAAAACTGTTTACACCCTAGCAAGTGGGATATCATTATCTAGAGCTTATTGAGTGCCTACAGAAAATTTTTTTTTATAAAAAAAAACATTAAGGGCCGCCAAATGTGTCTATACTAGACCATTTTTCTAATGAGTTTCTTTGCTCGATTAGCGTTGGAGACAATGGCTTCGAGCAGATATTTAGGTGTTCAAAGATGGAGGCTATCTTCAAATATATCGCCATCTCTGATTGAACACAGGTCTTTATTGCAGCCCAAGCCAAGGACGAGAGGGAAATGGATACGAGAGCCAAGGCTCATGCGTTTCCTACAACGTAATTTATCACACAGGCTAGGAGTAGTAGACTTGGTTGGACTAAACATTGCTAGCCCTTATATCAGATGTACCTATCTATGACTATGCTCTCGTCGTCGGAAACTTGAGTTTGAGCAGATCGGAAATGCAGGAAGAAGAGATAAATAACTTTACCATCGAGGTATTGATCGGATGAACATCTATCAAGGTTAACTCAAGAACTCCGAAATCTCACAAGCCAAAGATCACAAGTCAGCTGGTACGCCGTAGATGGAAGCTTTTTATGTTATATTGTCGTGCCAGACCCTGACCAGTGATTGAACTCGATGCTATATCGCAGCCCAAGCCAAGGGCGAGAGGAAAATGGAGCCGACTGCCAATGCTCATTCGTTTCATACAACGTCTTTTATCACACAGGCGAGGAAAACAAAATAACATTCCATAAATTGTGTTGTAAACAGCACTATAATAAAAGTAAGCAGTGCAGTGTAGTGTTTTAGATAGAGCTACTCAATGAGCAAGAGTGTTGAAAATAAATAATATGTCGAATAATGGCAAACCTGTGGGTCTATCCATTTGTTAGCTAAATCTGATTAAAATAGAAATATGACAATTTCACAAGTACGTTCGTATCCACATTTGTTACTTATTAAAGATGTTAACTGAAATACTTCAGTTATTATTTCATTGTGTTAGTTATTAACAGCTTTTAAGTTAGTAACAAATGAGAATCCATAGGTACTCGTAATACGAAACCACCATTTCTTTCTAAGATTTCAATTAGTAGGTAACTTTTATTAACAGTGGCTTAAGTTTCAGTAATTTAAGTTTCTTTAATGCCTGAAACGGGTCGCTTCTATCTTCTACGTATATGCTATATATCCCGCGACACCGACGAAGCCGTAAACGAAAACCGAATTTTGAAGGTCTCGAGAAAGTGATTCAACTTATTCTTCGAAGGCACAAATATGAGATCCGAGATATTTTATAAATCTGCGATGTTTTCTTTAATTTCACCTTAACTTTAATATATTATTCGTATAGATCCTTAATGCTATACGGGACTGCCGAATGTTCCCGTCTAAGCCGTAAAGTTGATATCTTTATGTCATTCACATCTAACTTTGTCAGGATGGTCTGACCGATATCATAAATTAGTAAATACGAAAAAGAACAAGTCAGATCATATTAACTTATTAAGTAGCTGTTTAGCTTATTCATACATGATGGTGTCAAAACAACTGCTTCTTGGAAGTTCACCTATCGATGATGTGTTACTGGAAAATTAAACAGGAATAAATAGTCTGTTAAATTTTAAAGAATTATATTAAAGTAGGTATAATTAATAACCTTTTTTTAACAACATATTGCAAAGGGAGCAGAAAAAGTCATGCTTCTCCATCCAGCACAAGTTATTGAATTTGTCTTAATCATATTATTTTTGTCGTACCAAATTGAATATGTGCGTTTCCTTGCGATGTTTTTCTCCACGCGTAAAAAGTCACAATCGTATTGTGTAAGTAGTATAGTTAGTAGTAGTATAGTTCAATTGTATAAATAATTTGATTCCGTAAATGATCACTTACAGAGCATATTATTCTCTGTTGCACTCAAATATATGTGATAGACAATCGCCAACAAAATAACAAATTGTACCAAATCTGCGAGTATGTACCTGCGACCAATTACAAACTCAAAATACCCGATATCAAGTATTCGCATTTATGAACCAGCATTGAATAAAGACTGCATAAAAGTCTTATATAGAGCAACGTCGTTCGTTGTTCTCAGTATATCGGATCGGATGAGATGGCACGTTGCCACGAGAGTCAATGTACTACGGGGCAACGAAAGAATTACTTTGCTAGTTCTTTCGCCCTGTAGTTAGCTATGGAGCAGAGTATAATCCAGACAATTTCTAAGTGGAGAAAAAGATAATTGTATTAAGTAAATAAGAACCGCTTTTAAATTTTGTAATTTATACAGCAATCGTCTAAGAATTTGCAATTTAAGATTTGAAGAATTGTGATGTTGGTTAATGTATACTTTCCTAGACAAATATAACCCTTTTCTTCATGACAGTGATTTATTGATTTAGTTAATAATAATAAACAATTAAGTGCGACCCAGGCCTTATTCTACTAGGACTCTGCATCGCAGCAGCCGGTGAAATAAAAAAAAGAAATATTTTGATTACAGCATAATCGTTGTTTTGACATTTTGGTTTTGAAAAAGAGTATAGGTATGTTATCAACCTACATTTATGCACGAATTTACTAACTATATAGTTTGGTTTTCAGATAGGTACTTAGATCTAGCTCCTGTAAGAAAAATGATCTGAATTTGACTACTAGGACTGCCCATTTTTCTTAACTTATTAAAATAATATATAAAAAATATTGTTGCACTTTACTCAATGAGCTCTTGAGTCTTCAGTATAACGCGCAAGGCACGTTATCTACATCTACACTAATTATAAAGAGGATAGATTTGTATTTTTGTATGCAACGAATAAACTTAAAAACTTCTGGTTGGGATGAAATTTGGTATGGGAATAGTTTGAGACCCGGGAAAGGACATAGAATAGTTTTTATCCAACTGCGCAAAAAGAGGTTAATGGTTTTGCGTGATAACCGACATACGCGCGGGCGGAGCCGCGGCCGGAAAGCTAGTCTTTATTATATATTGGAATTCCCTGAAATATATTCATTGATTTTGGGTCAACCTTCTACATAAAATATAAAGTTGAGCATTTTACTCACGTACACGAACTATAGACAAGTGACATAGGGATGGATAGACAGAGATCAAAGAGAAAAAAATAATAGAAATCTGTTTAGCGGTTTAGTTTTTACATCTTCATGCACTTAATGTATATTTGCTAATAGACTAAAACTAATTTTAGCGCTGCTTTGGTAACCATAACTTTCTTTTACAAAATTACAGAATGTCGTTAACTCTATGTATATATGTCTTTAAAAAAAGATCACACATGATAATAAGTAGATTGAAATGGAAATTATAAAATCCAAGTACGGGTCTAGCCTGGTTCCACGTCGTGAAACCACGTAAGAAAGAGTACATGATAAATGGATGTCTGGAAATACAAATGTAAGCGCGAAGGTCTGTTCAAATTGCTTCTGCTCAGTGGTGGGTACATCATTATCAGCTAAAGAAGAGAAGCTAAGAAATCTACTTTTGAACAAGCCATCCTCCCCCATAGAAGCAGAAGTAGGTATGGAAGAAATTGAAACTTGTGTCGGATATAATTTTTTAATAAATTAATACAGGTGTCAATAGCCAGAGGAAATGTTGAAAGAGAAACTTGCTGGTTCTCATTTTCTAATATATGCTTGATTTACAAATTTGTAATAATAATCTAGGAATACAACTCATACCATACCTATGTATGGTATGAGTCTGGATGAAAAATGCAAGAAGAAAAAAAAAGCTGAAATAACCCAAAATCACAAATAATTTATGTTTGGTCACGTACAAGTGCCATAATATGCATTATGTTAAGAACCCAGATAAAGTAACCATAGAAAGTCACGAGTAATGAATCGATAAAAGTATTGACGTGCTCAAAAGAACTTGCATAGAAATACCATATTTCTTGTGTTTCTAGAGAAGGCATTCAGCAGAGTCCCTAGAGCTAGTTTTTGTGGTGGCGTTTGAGAAGAAGAGGGTGCCTGGTTTGGTATGCACAGATTGTTTGTGCGATGTACAATTAAGGGGGTTCTACCCTGATTTTGGTCACTTAAAGGTAAACTCCTCTTCGGAGGATCATTGTTTTGATGAAAAATATATTCAGACATTATGGCAACAAATCCGTGCTGATATTTTTTTCATAACTGGTTTAAATATTCAACTGATTTAAATATTTTTATCAATTCTATTCGAAAAGACCCTATTATTCCTCGTTAACAGGGGGTAAAATAGCTTTTTAATCCCCGAGGGACAAAAGTAATTTGAATTTAGAACGAGGATATTTTTAGTAAAAGTTCCAATCACCAAAAAGATCAATCACAAACATTGTGTGAACAAGTTGCAGGCTGCTTGCATTGTTTTTTTTTACAACCTAAAAAATTATATTGTTTTTCAAAAACTACAACTTGAGACGACGTTTTCTGAGACAATTTCTAATTCTAAAGCTGTAATAAAATCGACAACTGTAACGGATGGTAGTGGTAAAATTGCTACGATGCACTTCCATAATTGTTCAAATATAAATATTAGCCTCTTAACTATTTCTATGCTATGTCTTATTTTTTCTAATTATATCTAAATAAATAAACGTACCATTCTTATTCTTAAGTCGCACTTACTTATTTTCTCATAAAGGGTGATAAAAAGTAGAGTGTCCACCTCATAAGCCAACAACTTTTTTTAAGCTCGAGTAACATTGAATCGCTTACTGCACTCAGGATTCTACTTAGTCCCGCTCTGGATTAAAAGAAACACTCTCGCCTATAAAATGGTTGTTTGCTTCCTTGGTAAGCAATCTACTATTTGGAACTCCATATCAATCTCACGCTAAAATGTGACAAATTATATCCTTTTGAAAATACGTGTCGAATACGCACAAGTGTACGTGAAAGACGCAGCAGGCATTAAGATTGAGCTTTGCTTAATCCAAATTTTGTATTATTTTTCGTTTCAAGTTCTTATTTGATATGCATCGCTCCTTAAGTGAAAATCAATTGATAGTACAATCAGTCGACGGAAGTGCGGCGGGCATCAATATCTCATAAATGACTTATGCTATTAATAAAACTACTGTCTAGTCACAAAAGTAAAAATTAACCGTTTAAAGTTGTTTAATTACTATGTGTAATAATCGTGAAAACCTTAGACAACAGTAGAAATTAAATTAAAATACAGAAGAAAAATTGGTATTGTCATTTAAATGACACGGTTTGCCTCCATTCTTAATAAAAAAAATATCTTACTATGGTTTGAAAATGACACGTGTGCGTTACAGTGCATAAAAGTATTTCCAGAGTTTTGAAAAAGTAAATATGCAAGTGTTGTAATTTTAGTCACGAGTTTAATATTAGTTATTTCATTCAATCTCATCTTTTTGAGAGCCAATAATTCTGTTATCTGAACAACATCTTTGACCACATCATCACTTACTATTATAAAGCTAACCTGAAATATTATTGATTGGAAAAGTGCGGCAGCCATGCATCAGAGGTTTTCAACCCACGTGTTTTTAATCTTTTCGTGTTTTTTTTTCAGAACATGGTGCGTAGTTATATGAAAGAGTAAGATGGAACATGTTGTACTAACGAAACTTTCCTAAAATTATGAACAGCTATCCGAAACGTATATAGAACATTTTCCGCTGCTAGTTGTCAATATAATCATACGAGAGGAATATTGTTTCAATAAAAACTTATAATAAACTTGTAGGTAGGTATGGTTAAATTTTTTGGTAAAAGAACTTTTTGGAGTTTCGTAGCGAAGTTTGCTTAGCTGTTCTTAACCGATTAGCAAAGTTAAGCAACGTCCGCCGCGGTTTTGAGTTGGATGGGTGACCGCTAGTGACATTACTACTGAGTGCTTCCGTGCTTCGGAGGGCACGTTAAGCCGTTGGTCCCGGTTGTCGTCTTATGATGGCAGTCGTTATAGCATGGTGGTAGGGCATTTTGCGAATTCCTGTATCGATTGCGTAATGGTAAGATTGATTTGAAGATTATTTATCAAATGATGTGGTATCGCAACAAATAATATAAAAAATTGACATGGTATCAAAACTATTGGGCCTTTCTTGGGGTCTAAAACTGCTGTTTTTATTTTTTATTTGATTGGGACAGAACAAACACGAGGCCCACCTGATGTTAAGCGGACTAACCTCTGCCTATAACAGTCGCATTTCGCCAAACGAATTGCACTGCGTCCATCACACTCATACATACAGTTGTTAAGTCTCATTGCCTGTAATTTTTCTGGCTCTCAAGGAAAGCTGCCGGAACACACTCTCTTCCTAGCAGGTGCTACGTGGTAAAGAGGGAAGAAAGATTAAAGAGAGTAGATTCAAATCAGTAGGTCTAAAACAATTTTCTCGGTAATGATGCTCAACCAGTATTCTCAGATCTTCGTTACCTCGGGTTGCCTTACGGGTCAAAGGTGACATGGTGTGACCGTGACGTGAATGGTAGAAAAAACTAAGGATGGATGAAAGAGCTAGAAATGCCTCTGAAATTCAAAGGGCAAATTTACAAAACTACGAGTTTCATAATTGTATCATGTGGTGTATAGATTATGTGTTGAGCCACCTAAGCAGTGGATGATAAATAAAAATTTTACCAAAAATATGAAACCGACTTCAACACTCAAACGTGTGAAACAACTTGTTGAAGTCGGGGCCATGATGGTTCAAAAGTACCTATTATCACAATATTGTGCGCATGGTACAGACTTCGACAAGTTGTTTCATACATTTGAGTGTAGAAGACGGTTCCAATTTTTAAAAATATATTTTCACACTTTTTAATCACCCTTAAGGGATCGATTGTCATTCACTGTCAATGACTCTATCATCAAGATAGGAAAATACTTTTCAGTTATTGGAGTGTAACTCAAAAACGGCTGGACCGATTTTGATGATATTTAAAGGGGATCACACGGCAAGCAAGAGCTTTCAATTAAAATAAATACCTCCTCCTTTTTGAAGTCGGTAAAAATTACACTCTGCAGGGGTGCCAATGCTAAGATTATAAAATTTTAATTAAGATAAGACTTTAATAATTAAGATAAGATTATAATAAGATAAAATTTTGACTAAGATTTAAACTTAAGATTATGATTCTACATAATTACTCTTAATAACGCGGGGTAATTATGTAGAACGAAATTAATAAAATTTGAAAATTACACTAATACGACGACGATACTAATCTGAATGTAAGAGAAAAAGTGAGCAGTAATAGATTGCCACTATTTTGGGAACCACGTGAATATGTGTCGAATAAACTGACTAAGTTTGATTTACATACGCGCATCGAAGTTTCCGTACACAGTATGTACCGACAAATCGTTATTTTTTCAATACAGTTAGAGATCTTTAGCGGTACTACAACTCGCACTTAGCTAGTTTTTAGTCGTACCAAATTTGATGCTTGTAAAAAATAGTAGTTGTAGAAGAATATTGTTTGATTTCAGAAAGCACCTCATTATTTTGTAACATATCATGTGACATAATTTGTTTAACTAAAATGCTTTTTATTGTGCTTAAAATTAACATTTTAATATGCGTTTCAATTCACCTCAGACGCTGCTGTTTCAACTTACCTCGATACTAGGAGAGTTGAAACACTGAGAGTTGGCGTGGTTTTAACGAAATATCTCCCAGATTAGTTTCACTCGTGGTGATTTTGTGCTAGGATCAATTAGTTATTAACACTAGTTAACTAAAAACACAAGTTTCACATTTGTAGGTGTATGTTGAGCTGAGATATGCTTGATAACGTAAAAATTGTGTCAACCCACCTAGGTCTCCCCTACGTGTAACCGTTTTCACGATAGGGAATAAGGTATAACGTAAAAAACAACCAATTTCGCGTATTTTGTTAATAAACTACATATTTACCGTTTTACGATATTGTCCCTTTACATGAAATTGCTTCTTGCCAAATGTCATGATTCTGGGTCAACGGGTAGTACCCTATTTTGATTCTGTTAAGAAATAGCAAAATATGCAACATTAAGGTCATCATATCTTTTGACTAACAAGTTTGATTTTCTAATAATAATAATCATTTATTAACAGATACAGTTACAAAAAATATGTACAAAAAGAAAAAAATAGAAGAATAGGCACATTATGGAAATATTACCAAAATATGAAACATTTTGTTAGTAGATATTTTTGATATCTGGTATATCTGTTATGATCCAAAACCTGGACAAGATCTCCATCCCCTAAATAAGAGCTAACTTGTATCTCAGGGTACGAAAGATCCAACACCAAGCAACATAGGTCTGGACAAACAAATAATGTAATTTATCATAGTTGAAAGAGATTGTAGACCCAAGTATTTAAAACTCATTTCAACTTGATTACCACTGACCTTAACGCCTTAATAATAAGTAAATAATAAGGAGAATAGGGGTCTTGACAGACTGACGAACAACCAAGTGGTTTTTAATAGATTCCTTTTTCCTTTTGAGTTACGGAACCCTAAACATTAATGCCTTAACGTAAAAGGTGAAGGAAAGTAAGGATGTAAAATTGGACTTTTAATATGCGCAAGCCAAGGAAATAATAAGTACTACGTACAACCGTAGTACTTATTACTTTCATGGTGCAAGCAGACGGAATTTAGAGTTGACGTAAAACTATAGTAAAGAGTTGAGAACAAACACATTGAACGCCGGATCAAAAATATAGTCGATGCCCCTTTGTTGGTCAGTAATATGTTGTGTATAGTAATGTGTATGTATGTATAATATGTTGTAGAACCTATATAGGGAAATAAAGCTAAATTATTGACTGATTTAACTACCCATATAACTTAATAACTAAGATAATAAAACCGCTTCGCGTTATTAATATAAACTAAGGACATCAAGATGCTACGCAGTTACCATAGTAAAATGAATCAGAACCTTTTTAGAATGAAAAGTTCTGTGATATTATAATTCACAAAGAAATGACGTTACAAAACTTATAATTTATTCATTTAATGTCATTGGTAAAGCTTTTTAGGTATGTACCTACATTACTTTTTTAACTAGTGGAGACCGTTAGGTGTTTAGCGACAGATTTTCTACACCTTTGAGAATGCATTGTACCAGCATAATTTAGTACTTACACAAACCTTCGCATAAAATGTGATCGATTGTTTTAGAGATGATTAAAAACAGCAATCCCTCGTTAATTGTCTGTGGGTATTAGGTATGAGCAACTCTGAAAAGATTGATAACCAGAGGGTCTACTCGCTCTTAGTACAGATCTTCTACTTCAATTTTTATTAAACTTGAATCCTGTCAAATGAGTTTACGCTTGAATTGACCCTTGACACGGTGCTGTGAAGCCCTAAGAGTCATTTACAAAAAATGAATAAGAGCCACGCCTTTCGCCTCGACCTTTTTACCTTTGCCTTCTCAGGAATACGATAGAGCGGGTTCAGCAAAAAATTTGTAAACTAAAGTGTGATCGCTAAGCAGGAGTACCTACGTTATGTACCAACTTGTTCTTACATATAGATTTCACCTACAAAAGTTTTTAAAACAAAAGGTTAATATGATAACGAGTACCTACATTATTATATTTTACCACCGTCTCCATAGGATGTTGACGCTCAAAATCGAGACTATGTTTGAGAGAAGAGATTTAAAAAGTAAAAACCCAACTGCAAATTATAAATTTTCCTCCTTTCATTAAACATAAAACTGCAAGTTATAGTATATTTATGGAATCATGATTTAAATTTGATACATTCATTTTCATACACCATTCGATAGGTTTAGAAGAAAAAAAAATCATCAAGCATAATGGCGTCTTAACTTCCGTTATGTACGTTTGACTTTTTATTTATTATTATGTACCTAGTGTCACTTGCGCTGTCAATACAAATCTAATTATATACCTAACATTAAAATCGGTTAAGCTGTTTAGGAGTTATGGTGGAATAAAGAAACTCACAAACATACATACATGAACCCTGAAACATACCTCTCCTTTTTTTTGAGAGTCGTATAAAAATAGAGACAATAGTTAATTGTTCAACAAATGAGCAAAGTGGGTCTATGCTGCGAGTGCCATCCCAAGCTAGCGAAGTAGCCTAGAACTGTATCACGAGCGTAGGGAGTTATGCTAACATTATAGACTACTGATCACAGTGAACAATCCAATGGAACGAGACCTAAAAAATTTGCTCTCATGTGAAACAAAGCATCATATTTTTGAAGTGATATTCTTTCTAATAAAGTACAGAAGCTACGTCAAAATTAAACCGTTTATGATTCTTATTAAAAATAGCGACTCTATGAGCTGAAGACCACTTGACTGTTTAACGTTTCAAGCCGGTATCGGAAATCCGAACAGACATATAAAGCATATTTGAACTCTCTTTTGAATTCCCAGGTGAAACGTAGACGATTCGCTCGCTCGGTCAATGAATAAATGAAGGTAAAGGTAAATTAGTATCTGAACTAGTCACAGCGTTGTTTATAATTTTTCCAGCGTCAATTAATTCCACAGGTTGATGTTCGAAATAGATTCACTTTTTCTGCCTCGCCCTCAATAATCAATCTTGCTGCGAGTATTTGGACATAAAAACTACACTTTTCGTGCTGTAGAAGAGATAAAGAAATATTGTTATATAAAGCTAAATTATTGCAAAATATAATTCTGAATGAGATATTTCGCCGATGGACCAAAGTTACCGGCACTGATCTATATATTGGCAAGCAATGGGCATACCACATCTCTCCACGAACCGATAACCGATGGGAAGGAATTGTTCTCGAGTGGCTACCGCAAATGCTGGATGCAAATGGCGAATATCCGTTTAGTGTAGCGTTCAAAGCTTCTGTTCAACAGTGGACGGCTGAAGACGATGATTAGATATATATATAAGTGTGACTATGTAAACAAAAAAGTTTTAGAATAGAATGGAAAACAACGATTTAAAATAACAGATAATGAGACCGTGGTAGAAATTTTACATCATATGGTCTTTTCACGGTCATTCTTGACGTGCCTGACGTAACTAACGCCGATACGAGAGAATACGAGACGTATGAAAAGACGTCCAAATATATTCCGTACGTAAGTACAGAAGTAAAATCGATTTATTTATTTATTATGAATATAATGCCATTTATCACAAAACATGTCACATTCGGTGTTAGCGTCAAGGAATGCGTTGAGACCAGTAAGAGAACGACACAAGGGGGACTGAGCTCGGGCAACGGTGTGACTACTGGGAGTAGCGAACAGCGCGTGTCTACGGCTCGGCCTGGTGACTGATATATCTATCAGGAACATACAGTGCGCATAGGAGGTTGTGCAGGTGAGGGCAGTCGATGTTGCCTCTTAGAATTTTGCAGCAGGTAGAAAGCAGTTCCAGGGACCTTCTAACTTCCAGCGAGTTAAAACTAAGCTGCCCTAGTAGAAACTTAGTTGGGTAATAACCATACATTTTCTTGAACAGGTACCGCACAAAACGCTTTTGAACCTTTTCCAGCATCAAGGTATATGTCACGTGATGCGGGTTCCAGACAACCGCGCCCGCCTCCAGTTTACTTCGCACAAGCGTAGTCGATGTCGTCTTAAGACGTGTAACACACTATAATTTTAATTAAATGCCAAGAAGCCAGCTTAATATCACACTGAAAAATAATACCTATTTTTATTTCTTTATTTTATTATACTCAATATTTTTGTAGCATCCCGGTAGCTATATATGGAGACAATTTTTAAATAGGAATAGTATTCCGTTTTAGGGAGTACGAACTCTGGGCCTCAGAGAGGATTTCGGCCGTACACACTGCATCGCGAATTAATTAGTCAACTGCTAGAAAAACGAGAGACGCTTAGGTAGATATTACGCTTACGAATAATAATGGACGTCTATACTACGTCATTGATAGATGAATGATTTACCGATCTATACACGACCAATGACACATCTGGACAACGTCATTTATAAGCGAATAAAACACCCTTTCTTGATATTTGAAGCACTGTTGGCAATGACTATTGACTGCCACGCAGAAGGTCCATAGTTCACATCCCACCGTGCATTTGAGCGTCTCCTTATAATTGTTGGGTATTTTTTGAATGTTTCTATGGCTCACTACAATCATCATCTTCCTAACATTAATCCACGTATTTGGGTCAGTATGTACCTACATACGTGTGTATGTCCTCTTAACAACACGGAAATCTATACAAGCACATAATGTAAAAATTTTGACTTTGGTTTTATAGCCAGCCACATGTCTGACTCCAACCCTCCTTGAGGATGTTGAAGTAGCATAAACTTCATTATTAAGTATAAAATCAAGCAATAAGCAACTAATCGTTTATACCGGCAGCTGTCCTTAAGAGCCAGTTTTCATTCTAATTTAAGCCTCTTTAATATTCGAGCACATATTTATTTACCATCAGTTGATATTTGGACCAAAAGCTAGTTAAAAAAATCTACAAGTCACATAGAGGTGCAAACAGCGTAATTATAAAAAAAAAAAAAAGTACTAACTAGACTAACTTTGTGAAACCAAGAAACGTTTTTATTTCTAATCTGTATGTTTTTTTTTTTACTATTTAAAAACGCGTATGCCTATGTTCTCACGCATTATATAGCTCAAGCTGGATGTATGAATTAATTGGTGAGAACATAATGTTCACAATGACACACTATCGCACTTCAACCGTGGGTAAGTTTGCGTTAGAATTACGTAGGTATTGCATTATTTTTGTTACTGCGTTATTCAGATATACCGCACAATAATCTCGCTTGGGATAACACCTATGCATTCCTGCATTCTGATGCCATACTAAGTCATTGATTGAGCGGAGAAAGTGTTCCTGTAGGTACTGTACAGTTGATTTGTGATGATTTGAATTACGAATATTCGGAAGATCAAAAGTGCTCATATTATTACGTTAATGTTCCTAATTTGAATTTATTTTTTGGCCTCACAATGGAAGAGGCCTCTCATGGAGTGTACCAAATTATCGTCTACTTCTGTCTTTTAAAAATAGTATAGTATAAAAGGTTGCATTGGAATGTAATGTAGGCTTTACTTATAATAAATGGTCTGTATTCAATCCTACACAAAATTTTCCGGGGCCTGAAATTCTTCACATCTTGCGAGATTATTTAAAATATCCTTCAGCTGTTGTACGAGTATTGGCAGTGTAGAAATGTATTCATATCGTTCACTTCAACAATTCGAACTAAGGACTCATTTTGTAACTGATACAGTAGGTACAACCACGTACCCACAACAGCTTAGATAGCTTGTACTTGAGAATGGAGCGTACTTTTTAATTTATACATCAACGATACGATAACGTTTATGAAAATGTTTAAAAAAAATATTGTTTATAGGTAAATTATTTCTAAGATTATAATTATGGTATTTCATCAATTATTTTTTAATATAGTAGTGACGCACTCAACGGGCATTCCTTCTGAGTATACATAATATTTTTAAGTATTTAAGGAATATTCGTGAAATTCCGTATACATATTTATCTAGATCTAATAAATACAGGTTTTATGAAATGTTTATCGGAATAATATTATATAACAAAATACAGATATAAAAATATATATATATGCAACAAATAATCCTTGTTTTTACAACTGATCTAGCTTGGCACTATTTAACTTGTTGGTAAATGATCCTATGGGCGAACACGGTAAGCATGTTAGACCTACGATGCCAATATAAAAAAATATAGGTACTTAATTTGTATAATGCCATCTTTATTTGTCTGCGAATTCCCTTGTCAGGTCGTATTAGTTAGGTAGTAAATACCTTCTTACCACATTATATCTAGATCTTGATCAGTGCAGTGATATTGTAATACAATCGCCGGTGGCGTGCATATCTACTGCTGGTTGAGCTATTAATTACATCGCTCTAATCATAAATCTTACAATTAAAATTATGCTAACTGGAATGAACATCCTCAATCATCTCCCAGTCACCCAGTCTTGCTTGATTCTTATCAAGGACTTTGAATAAATCAAAAACCATCAAGTATTATGTATGTTAATGACTTAACATTGTTTAGTATCAATGATAATTTTTGTATTAATGTATATATTTAATATAAGACGAATGTACTCGTTATTAATAATAACTTAAAATAAACCACAAAATTATACTTTATATGTTTTTTTTTAAATTGCTCCCAATTTCTTTTTTGTATCTGAATGTTAGGAAGTTAACCAGGACACCTGCCAAGATAATAAATTATCGAACGACTTAATTAAATGGCAATTAAAACACTGAGTTACAAATATACCTGTTATTGAGGTTATTCAGATGGTGAGTATAAAGTAAAAATGTAATAGGACATTTTCTTTTTTTGAAAATAGGTTTATCAGATGTTGCTGTTTTAATTAATAAATGACCGCTGATACATTTACAATTGCCAAAACATGTATACATATAGTTATATAGGTACCAAGTATTACTGCCTTAAGTTTGTAAAATATTTATTTGTTTATTGTGAAGGTAAGTATCCAACAATTACTAAATTGACCACGGGGCATAAATCTCCAACTTCCTTGTTGCCTCCAGGTTTACTGGTGCCTATTTGTAGGTCAGATAAGCAGTTGTGATGGTGAATTGCGTTCAATTGGCATCCAATTGGAAACAAAACATATGAATATATTATGATTTCCGTATCAGCTTGATACACCATATTGAATCCTTGATAGCTTTAATGGATACGTCTGGAGCAATGTGTCAAGTCAATTGACATCAAGGCTAGGACGTGATACTGTTATCACGTGCTGTTATCAGTGCCAGTGGATCGATACGAATATTTTCGCTGAGATTGGGCCATGAGGCACTTTCACCGCCGTTACACGCGTTTTCTAGCGAAACACCGAACTCAATTATTAATAGCAGCCTATTTTTGGAGCGGCTTCGGACGCGGATTTGCGCTCGGGCATGTGCGAGGCCCGGGCGAAGTCACTATCTCACCTGGGCCAGGTGTAGACGCCGGACACCTCGAAGCCGAAGTGCCACGAGCCTGCATACGCTCCCTGCGCTTTGGGGCCCGTGCACACTCCGTGGCCATGGGCCTTCCCGTCCTCCCAGCCACCACAATATGTACCACCATCGTCAAAGTCGAAACGGCCACCGTTGAGGCCACGCTGCGGGGGGTTTCCGCTAGCGGCGTGCGCGGCGTCGGCTAGCTCGCTCGGCTGCATCACGCGAAACCGTGGTGCCGCGGAGGGGAGGGCCTCCCGCGCGCACCCTCCACCGAGCTCGCGGTATAAATAAACATCAGCTGGGCATGTCGCGCCGTGGCGCGTCGCCGAGTGAACACCACTGCGATGATGCGCGAGGAGCACTGCGCGCCCGGAGCACGCCGCCCGCCCGCCCTCCGCTCCCGCCCGGCGCCCGCCTTGCGCACTGCGTACCTAGCTACTGCCTAGAGCCTGACGACGTCGCCCGTCCGCCGCGTCGCGACCACGGCCCGCCATTCTGTCGCCACAACACATTGCCTAATCGTTTTGCATACGCGTAAAGCCTACACTTATTCCAGGAGGATTTCGGTAGTTAAGCTAATCTTTATTATGATGAGGAGATGAACAACTTTCGCATCAGTCCTTATATTTAAAACACCGCAGGTTCACACAGGAAAACCGACCTAGCAAGTTAATGCTCTCGACCTTGTGCTGTAACCACTATTTTGTAATCTTTGTTCGTGTTGATCCTGAATAAATGCGAGAACAGACAATACAGTTACTTAGCTCTCTTGCATATCTAAGTTTGTCCGATTGCTTGAAATCTATCGCTGGCATTACTTATATACCGTTGTTGGTACAGAACCCAGGAGAATCGGCTATATTAGAACAGTTGCTGTATTTGTTAGCTTCCTTAATCGCAATTCAATTCTTACAATTTTAGTTGGTAATAGGCCTGTCCTAGAATGGAAATTGGCTCTTAAGTACAGCAGCTAGAACACACGGTTACAGATTTTCTACTAAAGGCGAACACTTTTCGCTTAAGGCGTGTTTTTCTTTTTTGTTATGTTGTACGTGATCAGGTAATACGCAAGATTAGAAGATTTTTTTTACGATAACTAATCTAATTTTTTGTTTTTACGTATTGAATTTGACGCGTATCGTGTATACGTGAATCTCAAGAGTGGTATGGTAGCCAGCCAGTCTGTTCTATAAGGTGGTTGCGTATTTTTATTAATATTGAAAGTTACTAGTACTCTTCCGTAATTTTTTCGTTTATTCTTGATATACTTACAGGGTTAACTACATAATATATCAAAGGTCATAAATGGCTATTGTTATGTAGTCTCAGAGTATAAAACATAGCTTTATTATAATGTTTATCGATTACCATAAGCTGAGTTTCTTTTTATAATTTCCCGTTGTCAACAGTCCAACTCATTCCAGTTTATGTGTCGGATATTTTAACAAAATGTTAGTTTATATCTGCCATAGAAATTTGTACACATACTTATTAAATAAATTTAGTATACCTTATTATAATAAGTAAACCGTACCTAACATATGTAGGATTAAGTTTTGTTCGACTTGTGTCAGCTGCGGTGTCGCTTATACAGCACCCCAACCTACCCCCGCCGCTCCATCATGGACTTGAAAGCAAAGCCAAGTGCAATGGACCCATAAAGGATAAGCCAGCTGCCCATACTGGAAGGGCCCCTGGTTCCTCTTAATATCACCGTGGGTGACGAAGCAACAGCTATCAAAGCCTCCTGCTACACCAAGGCGGGAACCCTTGAAGGGGGGATAGAGTGGACAGATCAACTCTTTTTTAGTGAAAATGCATTTACGCATAACCAGCCGCAGCGGAGCAGGCTAGTCCCCTTATCACAATTACTTCCTACGTCTTATCAATTTTAGTAATTCGTCACGAACAAAGTACGAAATACACGAAAAATACTTGTTACAACCAGGCGGTAGGTTTCTTTAGCAAGATCCAGAGAAGTCCTCCTAGATGAGTATCACCGCAGTGACAGATATTCTGCCTGAAAGCGTGTGTGTGAAAATATTAATCTGTTTAGGCATGAAGGGCACTGATGCAAGTGATATTACTGGGCAAATGAGACGTAGAAACTGAAGTTTTTTTTATCGCCTCATTGGTCAGCCTTTGACCACTATTTCACCTGATGGTAAGTGATGATGTGGTCGAAGATGTTGTCAGGCTAACCTAGAAGTACTGGCTCTCAAGGACAGCTGCCGGAACACACTATTAGGTGCTTGGCGACATATTTTCTATATTAGTACAATAATATTGGTTATTGGTTTACGTTTTCTATAGTATGGGTCAACAAAAACCATTAGGTAGGTATACCTATTCCAAAATGTGATGAAATTCGCTTGAGATTTGATATAACACAGGACATCAGCGTTTTTATTAATTCTTTACCACGCCGCGTGCCGACCCGAAAAATAAGTTGTTGTTACAAAGTTGCTTCTCTGCTTCGGTAACAAAAAAAGTTACATCTTTGTACATTTTTCGATATGGCTAAGTATACGATAGATATACGATATACGATTTTTTAAGTTTTTAATCCCCATATATGCGTCAATTTTAAAAATTTTAAAAACTGAAACAACAAAATTATTCTATGGAATTATCAAACCGGCTCACAAAATTTTACGAGAATCGTTTGGTATGGAGGCGAACAACTGAACATACGAAAGCAATTTTGTGTGAGCTAAGGAAGATACGCTTCACTCAAACTACGTGCACGCTCGGTCAATAAGAGCTAGATACACATGACATACGGACGGGTGGCGCAAAATCGCGTATATTCATAGGTAGATTTTAAATAGAGTTTATTCAACTTCTTCCAAAAGGATGCTTACCATTTGAAGTTAGATTCGCTAAAAACGCTAAAAACGATCACACTCCCAAAAAGTTGTTCCACATGGGTCTTGGCGTTATTATCGCCATAAACGCTACATCTAATGTCAAAAGTGACAGAAGTGGCAAATTGTAGTGGCATTCTTAGGGCCTGTTCCATTAGTCGCTAAGAACGTAAATTTCGATAATTTTGATCACATTCTGCGTCTGTGGTTGTGATCACGTGATCGTTTGTAACTGTCATCCCCGTTCCATTTTTGGATAAGAACGCTAAGAATGCCACTAAAACTTGCAACTTCTGTCACTTTTGACATTAGATGTAGCGTTTAAGGCGAAAATAACGCCAAGACCCATGTGGAAAACTTTTTGGGAGTGTGATCGTTTTTAGCGTTTTTAGCGAATCTCACTCAAATGAAACGCACCCTTAGCGTTCTTATCCTAAATGGAACAGGGGATGACAGTTACAAACGATCACAGTGATCACAACCATAGACGCAGAATGTGATCAAAATTATCGAAAATAACGTTCTTAGCGACTAATGAAATATACCCCAAGTGGCTTCTGCGGGCTTGCCAGTTGCCACACTGACCACGTGACCACGACCAATGCAACTTAGCGAAACTTCGAGGTAAATAAATTTATAAGTACATATTTTATCGCGATTGCGTCCCGTTAAATACTTATAAATATGTGTTCAAGTCACGAAAAGTCTTTGAGTTACTAGATTCCACATATTTCCGGTTCATATGCAATAAATAAGCCAAGGGTACGGAGGTAAAAAAAAAATAGAAGTTTAGTTTCACGGATCGCACGTTTTCTTTCCACGAAATGTATATATCCTACTTGATCTATGCACGAAATGCTTCCGGATCCGAAGTTGGTGTATGGACATTTTATTCATTGTTGTTGTATTGTATTGTAGGCCTTTGAGTATAAGTTGAATGTAAATATAGCATTTCACTATGTTATATGTAGTGGGTTAACGTTAAAAACGCTATTTTTGCAATTTTCCCACAACGCGAACGCAACGTCCTAAAACTATCGCCCAATGGTAGATTTGTAGCGTTTCTATGTGTTATAAACATCGCACGTATTGTGCATTTGCCAGTCATTTATGTTGTCCTAACTACACTTTGGTTATGTTGTGGTACCGTTACCATCATAAAGGGCGTATACCATTTGACGCTAAATTCGTTATTTTCGATAATTTTGATCATATTTGTCATATTGTGTGTATGGTTCATGGAAGTAATAAATACTACATGGAAGTAATAAGTACCACGACGTAGTACTAATTACTTCCTTGGTACGGTTCATATTAAATGTGGATCAATAGACGCAAAATGTGGTCAAAATTATCGAAAATAACTCAAATGGAATACGGCCAAAGTAACTTTGTATGTACAAAAATAGTAAGTAAACGACATCCCTAGGTGTTCATAGATTATTTTGGATGACGTTACGAATAGTAATTTCTCATGGAAGTAATAAATACTACGTACAGCAGAAATGAGCTCTATCTGTGCATCTTGCAGCTAAAATAAAGAAAATAAAACCTTATGCTATGGTCATAAGTCTTGTTGCGCGCAAAATGAAAATGAAGCCAAGTGAGACGGCAACCACTGAACCCTGTGTCCCGTTCTAACAGTGAGTTAGAGTTGCCAGAGTTAAGTTGATTTCAATCCTTTCGTTGTTTGTAGAAAAATATGCGATTAATGTAATGAAGTAAAAACATTAACTTCTAAAATGTTTCTAAATATAAATAATAATGCATTACCGACATGTTAAAGCAATATTATTTGTTGCTACGTGTAAAGCCTTATTAACGCAAAACTTTTGCGATTGGCGTATAGGTTTTCTTTCATTTTTATGAAATACGGACACTTGACCTGACAACCCAATGTTTGCGTTAGTAAGGCTTGACACGTAGCAACAAATAATATTGCTTTATTAATAATCATAGTAATAATAACTTTATGCATCATATAAACTTACTTACAATGAATCTTACTTCATTACCTAAAATAAAGTTGTTACTAATAAAAAAACGTTTATTACTTAATATTATTAGTGTAGGTTATACGTACGTTTCGCAATTAGTACTCGAAAACAATTTTTATATTTACATTATACTGCTTTTCTAATAATTAGTCTATATATACTTCTATGGAGACCTGATGATACAATCTACTCATAGGTACATGTTTTGTAGAATAATTCATATCGCAACTGTCTTACGTTTCATCGTACTGAGTAAGCAGGTACAATACAAGTTACATTTACTTACATTTATACTAAACTTTTGCCAGCTATGCCTAAATAACATAGTAAATTTTTAATCGCGGTGCGATTATGTCCCTTTAAATACTTGTAAATAAATATATTTTCAAGTCGCGAGAGTCAGTAAACGTTAGTGAAATTGAAATAATTTGATACCGTTTATGTACCTAATACGTACATGTATATGAATAAATACATGTAGATGCTTAAAAGTTGATGACAATAAATTGGTAAACAACGAATTTAGATGAAAGATTCACATCAACCCTCCGCACTAGTTTGCACTGTACGACGGCAGGGCAGAGCGTACCTCGTCCACCAAACACGTTATTGTTCGCACGCAGTATACGTTAAACAGATTATTTATTACTGTTAATATTAACACATTATGTAAGTATGATAACAAGAGTAATGGTAACAGGATGTATCAATACTTATTATAAACAATTTTTAAATACTTATCACTATCACTACATCACTATCACTACATCATCACTACATAGTATAAAACAGAGTCGCTTTCTCTGTCCCTATATCCCTATGTATGCTTAAATCCTTTAAACTACGTAACGGATTCTGATGCGGTTTTTTTAATAGATAAATTGATTCAAGAGGAAAGCTTATATGTATAATAACATCCATTAAACTTAAATAGTGGAGAAATACTGTTATTTTTGAGGTTTCTGATGTGATGTCGTAAATAATTACATTTTTTCCGCTTACATTGCAAACGCAGGATGAACCCTACGAGATTTATCAAAATAATGTACTAAGTATTATACACATTGAAAAGGTCTACAGAAAACTCCGCTATAGTACATGTCCATCTCTTATGGATCCCACAATATTTTTTTTGTCATTTACTTTTTACGACAAATAATGGCTAATTTTCGAAGCGATTTCAACTAATACAGCATTAATCCTTATCTAATTAAATACTTTGTTGATTTAATATAGATCTATATGGCCCTTTACAGCATATGATTTAAAAGAATATTTTCGAAGATATGACAGGTTAATTGCGGGACGAAGCGTTTGCGGTGGTTCCGGCCGGCCCGGCCGGCGGGAGCGTGTAGTAGTGTAAAAATGTGAAAAGTAAATAAGTAAAAATGTAGTGTATGAATTTAGATATTCCAAAGATAGCAGGAAATCTTCATGGTTTAGGGAAAGAAGAATTGTTTTACTCTAAATTTAACGCGTGCGGGCCACGGGCTGTAATAAATAAATCAAAACTACTGGATCGATTTTAATATTTTTTTCAGTGAATGACATAGGCTATATATTTTATACCCGCGCGAAGCCGGAGCGGGCCGCTAGTAAAATATATAATTTGAAATAGTATTTTTATATGGATTTATATTCACAATATATTAATAGTTAGTGGTAAAGAATTAATTATAAACTCTTATGTACACGTAGATTAGAGTTACAAGAATAATTAATACTAAAATAATTTGTATATATATTCTATGTATGTGAATGTAAGTATATGTATATGTATAGTAAGTATATAGTATTATGTAATGTATATATTTGTCTGTATGTATGCATATGGTGGTGTGTCTAAAATTTTAATGTGTTAGCGGATGTATGTATATTATATTGTAACTGAAAATGGTGGCAAAGATATGGAAAAAGATTAAAGAAATAATTATGAAATCACTTTATTCATGTACCTACATTGGTACTCAATAACTATTCAAGACAATACGAAAAACTGGTGTTCTATTTGGACTCATTATTATTTATTTGGATATGCCAGTAATGTTTTTATATTGTTTTATTACTACAACCAACTTTAACATGTCGGTAATAAATTATTATTTATATTTAGAAACATTTTAGAAGTAAATGATTTTTTCTTTATTACATTACATCAATCGCATATTTTTCTACAAACAACGAAAGGATTGAAATTAACTTAACTCTGGCAACTCTAAGTCACTGTTAGAACGGGACACAGCGTTCAGTGGTTGCCCTCTCACTCAGCTTCATTTTTATTTTGCGCGCAACAAGACTCTTACGACCTTAGCATATGGTTTTATTTTCTTTATTTTAGCTGCAAGATGCACATATAGGGCTCATTACTGTTGTACGTAGTACTTATTACTTCCATGGTATAGAACAAGGGTGCTTACCATTTGAGTGAGATTCGCTAAAAACGCTAACGATCACACTCCCAAAAAGTTGTTCCACATGGGTCTTAGCGTTATTTTCGCATTAAACACTACACCTAATGTCAAAAGTGACAGAAGTGGCACATTTTTGTGGCATTCTTAGCGTTCCTATCCAAAAATGGAATCCATAGACGTAGAATGTGATCAAAATTATCGAAAATAACGTTCTTAACGACTAATGGAATATACCCCAATAGTTCCTATCCATAGAGAGTAGATCCATGATTATAATATATTTTTAGGTCTATGGCAAAATCAATAAGCTGTCTTGACAGTTGACACTTCTGCTGACAGTAGTTTTACTACTCTGTCGTCGTCTGTGGTTATAATTGTTTTTAATTTCATGATTGGTAGAAAAGTAATAAACTGATTTAATTCTTTGTTTTCTGTCGATTGACTATTGAATTTCCTCGTACATACATTGAACGATTTTATTTTTCTTCTCTCCTAACTTGTTTTTTTATATTTATATTACTATAAACAATGCATTTCTACAAAGCACGTATTAGATGATCGTAAGCAAAAATGCGAATGTAGTTACGCGGAGAGATTAAATCCATAGTGATCTTCACTCAGTCGTTATTTACACTATAGAGGTACGTATACTTATATACAAAGCTAATATTGCGTCCTGTGTATTATCAGCTACCTATCATTTCAATAATGGAATTGCCACTGGGGTGGGTGTATACAACACAAAGTGCAGATCTAGTAGGTATTTCTTAGTCATACACTATATCTATTGTTACTTTGTTTAGAATCATGGAGAACCCAGAGGCAAGTGGGAGCAGCAGGCCCATATCAGTGGCCCCTACATCATGGTGCCACCCTGCGCACAGGATACATCGTTTCCTAGCATTGATATTGATGTGTTTCCTTTGCTTTGGTAAGCTTGTTGACCTCTGCCTGTGTGTTCCATAAATCTAATAATTATAAAGTCTTATAAATAGGAGCTAACAATTTTATTATAAAAACAAAAGTGATTTTCACTCATTTTAGTTTATAATATGGGATAACTCATGCGAATAAGTCAGGATAGCTCGCAACTATAGTTTCAATCACATTTGTGTAGTACATCAACGCAGGCAGCCCAAGCTCTCCTTGAAAAAGACCACCAAGGTGGTTGAAACTGTAGTCGGAGCTATCTGACTTATTCACATGAGTTATACCGTATTATTTACTAAAAGGAACTAACTATCGTTATCTTTTAAATCTAAAATATCAAAATCTTTGTTTAGAAACAAAATAAGGAGTATGATAATAACATTTCAGGTTCATATTTCTGTTATGACACACCTGGAGCATTAGCTGACAACTTTAAGGATGATACCCATTTGAACACATCACAGTTTGCCCTTCTTTACTCCATATATTCCTGGCCAAATGTAATATTGTGTTTTATTGGAGGCTATTTAATAGACAGGTATGTATTAACTAACATCCAACATATATATTGCGGTATGGGTATATGAGGGTGACATGTTTAGGTAATGCAAAATAACTGAATACTAAAAAAAACTAAGAAAATGCATGAGCAATGTGCCAACCCTTTCTGCAAAATGTATCCTTTAGTTAGGATATATGAGGACTGACTGATATGTCAGCGTGTTACTTAGTGTTGACTAATGACCTCATTAATGATAGCACAAATTGAGGAACTCAGTGGTGTGAATAATCTGTTTATTTTTTTAACACAAACAATTTGCTGTTTATCCGCATTGAAATATCTGTTAAGTGAAATGACTGAGTAGCAGTATGGCAAACATTTAAATGGCAAGTTGTCTATGGAAAACTAAAAATGGCCAAGCAGTTACTTCACCTTAGTATCATAATGTCAAGGATATACAAGTGGAACAATTATAGTCTGCATAATTTTTCCGCTTATTTTTTTTCTAAAAATATTATAATTTTCTAAGTTTTGTGAGAGAAAAGAAGTGTTCTTGTTCCTAAGCAAGAATTATCTGTCAGGTTGACCACCGGCAAGAATAATGATCAATGAAAATTTTGGAAAGGTGGAGTGTTTTTCAATTTGAATGTTTGTACTTTGTTCAGCTAGCAACAGATAGACACAATTGTTTGGATAGAGATAAAGGGCAACACAGAGAGCACTATTCGTAGTTGCATACAATAGCAAGTGACTGATGTCTCACTATTAAACATATATGTGTATAATATTACTCTCATATTATTATTATCTCATATAATTATATTAAGATGGACGGAGTTCAAAGTATTCTCGGCATGGATATTTTTGTACGTAAAGACGACACCTGGGTTCTTCACAAGGGCTCTGAGAGCAAACACGAATCAATGCAGTGGATCAAACAAGGTGTAGAATGCAGACCCCCCAAAGAAGTTCAGTCAGTCAATCGGCTGGAAACCCTATGGCCACAGAGTACTCTGGGACTCGAAAGGAATGTTGCTTATTAAATATACCAAAAAAAGTCCAAGTATAACCACAGCAGCTTACGCTACTATGCGTAATTTGAAGGAAGTGTTTAAATAAAAAAGGCGAGGAAAATGAGTGCGGGCGTCTTGCTCCTTCATGAGAACGCGCCGCGTTGCCCAGGCTGTTATTAAGTGTGTGGTTTCCAAGGGATCAGTCACCCACCTTACATTCCAAATCTGGCACCTAGGTTCGCGAAACTGAAAAAAGAGAGCCGTGGAAAGCTATTTTCCGACGATAAAGAGCTCAAGGCGAATATAAATGGTATTTTTCTCGAGAAGAATGAAAGTACTTTAACTGAACTTCGAAAAAATTTAGGGTCTCGATTCCCCCGTATGTGTTTAAATTTTTGTTACGTGATTCCTCCGCCAATTATGAATTGATTTTGATGATTCTTATATTGTTGGTTGGAGTACTCCCAAGTTTGTCACTTATAAATTTTATCAACATCTATCGAGTAGTTTTAATGTTAATTAGCCGAAAAAAGTATTTGCACACCTGGTTGAATGGTAAATGCAACTCTTGTCGGTTGTGAAAATAGTATTTTAGGCAAATGACAATGATCTGCATTTTTTAAGGATTCACGGGATACTTCCTTCTCTGAAAAATATGAAATAACTTGTAGAAGTCGGATTACGATAATGTGAGGTCAGTGTTTTAGCATGGTGTCGACTTCATCATCATCAGCCGGAAGACGTCCACAGTTGAACAAAAGCCTCCCCCTTAGAACGCTATAAATAACGGTTATTAGCCGCTTGTAACCATTGGCTACCAGCTACGTTTACGATGTCGTCAGTCCACCTAGTGGGGGGCCTACCAACTCTTCACCAAGTTGTTTTTATACTTTTCAGAGTTGGAAGTCGGATCCGTTTCTAAAATTTATTTTTTTCGCTATGTTTTAAGAAGTTTATATTGCATGGGATTATACAGAAAATTAAAATTATTTTGGAATTTACTGCCATTGCTTTTATATCCATATGGAGGATACTTTGCACTCCCGTCGTAGGTATTCAATAATAATTGTATATTTCAATATTATCTTGACAACAGTTTCAGATGAGTCATGACATGAACCAAGAGTTCAGTAAATAACACCGAGATAACAGAAATGATATGTGTGAGTAAGCACATAGCCATCTGTGCCTGTAGCACACATATCAAATAACTAGGATCATTATTACGAAGAGATATATTGGCTGACCCTATTTGGATAGTAATGCCTGATTTATGATTATGACTTGTTTAATCTAGTGCGCTACAAATAAGTTGAATTATAAGCACTATCGCATGTTTAGCTATTAACACGTCAACACATTTTTATAACTGACTGAACAAAGAAGTGTTATTTTGAAACTTTCGTATAACGCAAAAACTTACGTCACTACTATTCCACAGAACCTATGTATTATTATTATTTCTTTGAGTTCCTTCGCCTTGGGCCCGGATCTAACCTGCTTCTTCCGACTGTACCTACGGACGCGTTTCATTTTAGCTACCGAGATCTATAGCAAAGTCGCAAATTTTAAATGTCATAGAGGATGGTGCCATTGAGCCTACAGTGTATGAAAGCAATTGTTGAAAGTTCTAAATCAAAATGTTACCACAATCTCTTTTTACCGACTTAAAAAAAGGAGGAGGTATTCAATTCGTCTGTTTTTTTTATGTTTGTTATCTCTATATTGACTGTGTGAACCGATTATGGTGATTCTTTTTTATTTGAAAGCTGAAGCTTGCCGTTTGGTTCCATTTAAATTTAATCAAAATCGGTCAAGCCGTTTTTGAGTTACACTACAATAACTGAAAAGTATTTTCCTATCTTGTTGATATAGTCATTGACAGTGAATGACAATCGATCTCATAAGTAGCAAGGGTCACTAAAAAGAGTGATTTTTTTTTAAACCATACAATGGAACTGACTTCAACACTCAGATGTATGATATTACTTGTTGAAGTCGGTACCATGCGCAATGCGAACAATATTGTGATAATTGATACTTTTGAACCATCATGGTACCGACTTCAACAAGTTATTTCACACATTTGAGTGTTGAACTCGGATCCATTTTTTGGTAATTTTTACCTACCATTTAGTTTTACTCTTAAAAGACTCATCAACAATTCATTTGATGCAGTGTAGTCTGCCTAATGGTCACAACTAGGTGATTACCTGGAGAGTTCCATAATAATTTCGCCATCGGACTCCCCGACAAAGCATGATGTTTCATCAATTTCATGTCGACGTCTGGAAGTCCACAACTTTGCGATTCTCACGGCATTTTCTACCTCGCACTGCCACGATATGGAACCAGCTGCCAGGTGCAGTATTTCCGAAAGGATACGACTTAGGGGCCTTCAAGAAGAGAGCATATTCCCTCCTCAAAGGCCGGCAACGCACCCTCGATACCTCTGGTGTTGCGGATGTTCGTGGGCGACGGTGATCACTTACCACCAGGTGAGCCGCCTGCTCGTTTGCACTCCTATCCCATACTACAATTAATTGTGACATTCCTCGGCACACACAATGATCACAGCGAACTAAATTATCATTTACCAGACATATCAGTCAACGATGATACAAAAATTCAAATCATTCTGTCCAGTGAATGTATGAACTTATAATGATAAACTTAATTGATAACTGCTATTCAGTCACTTGGTAGGGTTCCATACAAGAAATGGGACCCTATTACTAGGCCTCGGCTGTCCATCCGTCGTGTGTCTGTATGACCGTCAAGGAGTTTTCCAAAGGCAATCTTTGGAACGGGAATATGTAGCCCCTTAAAATGTACATCATAGTTATGTGTTATTATGGCGAATTGCCTAACAAGAATTAAAAATAAAGAGTGATCCTTACATACCCGTACAAGAAACGGTATTTTAGGTTTTTTTTTGTTTTTGTTCTATTGTAAAACCGGTAGGTAATAAATACAATAGTCAACCTTGGTATGATTAGATTATACTCTAATATAATAATATAACATATAAATCCCAATATAGGATTTACGATAAGGATCTCGAACTGTATGTAAAAATAACGATTATATGGAACCCTCGGTGTGTGAATCCAACTCTCACTTGGCTTGTATTTCATATTTTTTTATTATAATGTTGTTTTATCTGCGACCACATCATCACTTACGATCAGGTGAGATAGTGGTCAAAGGCTATCACATAAATAATGTATGTAAAAATAACGATTATATGGAACCCTCGGTGTGTGAATCCAACTCTCACTTGGCTTGTATTTCATATTTTTTTATTATAATGTTGTTTTATCTGCGACCACATCATCACTTACGATCAGGTGAGATAGTGGTCAAAGGCTATCACATAAATAAAGCCGTCATGCCTAACAGTGGGGAAAGTGTTCATATATGGTTCTCATGCGTTTATCGAGCTGTATTTTAATATAATGATATCTTAGTTGTTAAATAAATATATATGTATAGGAATACTTCTAACAAATTATCTCTGATATCACTGGTGGCATGGGCGTTCCCAGCTTCTTGCTCAGGGAGGGGCAAATCAGGAATCAGGATCATGTCTCATCGAAAAGAACCAGAGAAAATATGTCTTGATCCATGTTCTCGGTATTTGTTGTTTAAAGAGACGAAATGGTACATTACGTAACATTATTTTAGTTTAGATTTTGATATAGACCGCGCATCAAAAATAGTGTCAAATGGGGAGAAAATAAACAAATGGGGGCTCCCGTTTGGACCCTGGTCAAAGGCTAGCCTATGAGCAATAAAAATGTTCTGGCTCTTATAGAACTCATGTTATTTTAGAGTAATAGTAACACATAATATTTGTTCACAGATATTTCGGCGTGAGGCTTGGGACTATAATATACATGACAATAGTTTTGATTGGAGCAGTTATATTTGCTCTGGGTGTTTATATCAATGCATTCTGGCTGATGATACTTGGCAGATTTGTATTTGGGTATGCATTCCATAACATTATTTTGGATGTCTATTGTATTTTACTAAACATATTCTGAAAGATTGTAGGTAATTATATCTTTGATATTAGTGTAGTTATATTTTATGCATCCTGGCTTATTATTAGATTAACGTAAAAAAGTTGTTGGTCTTTTACGTTAACTAAGTTTGTTTTAGGTAACTAAATTTGTTTTATGTGTTTCAGTATTGGAGGTGAATCTCTACAAGTTGCGGTGAACAACTATGTTGTCCTTTGGTTCAAGGGCAAAGAGCTCAACATGGTGTTTGGTCTGCAGCTGTCATTCTCCCGATTTGGCAGCACAGTTAATTTCTGGGTAATGGAACCCATATACAGATGGGTTGCAGTCTACTATGGAGGTTATGAGCGGCTAGGAGTTACATTGTTTATTGGTTTGTATTTCGTTCTAAACTATTACATTACACCTATTACGTATCTATAATAAAATGTAGAGATCGCAAATCTGTAGTGTAAGGCTCCGCGCGTCCGTTGAAAAACATTACTTTTAATAGGTATGTGTCAATTTCATCGAATTTATTGGACGGGTAAGTGGAAATTTGGTTTGTAATATAAAGAGTTAGGTGAGCCAATAATTGACGTATTGTTAAAATAAACAAGTTTTAAAGGAAAAGTACAAGTGGAAATCGGAAATTTTTAAAATTAGTCGAGCACATTATTTTAGTGCCATATAAAATATCAGATATTGTTATGGGTACGGAACTCTCCTCCACGTCGGTACAACTCACACTGGACTGACTTTTTATGATACCTAAGGCGATTAAATTGCCCTTGGAATATTTTGGAATAATTATAGATTTCTAGTTTCGTCTATCTACTCTGATAGTATTAAATTCTATGCTGATAATAATCTACATTACAGTATGCTTAATTTAAACATGAACAGTATGTAGCACTACTCACGACAACAAAATTTTGCATGGTGGAAGGGCATTTTGCGAATGCCCGCCTGGCTAGCGACCACCCTCAAGTAGAAAATCTGTCGCCAAGCACCTAACGTTGTGTTCCGGCAGCAGTCCTTGAGAGCCAGTGAAATTACAGACAAAATGAGATGTCTCAAGGTGATGGGCGCAGTGCAGTTCGTCACTTGTGATGAAATGCATCTGTTATAGGCAGAGGATACCGCTTAACACCAGGTGGGCCTCGTGCTTGTTCCGTAACAATAACATAAAAAAAAACAAAGCTGCACACAGTACAAATGCAACATTTTTATTAAGTATTTTATATATGGAAGCCCAATGTTGTAACATGCGTTAATAGTTACCGTCTGTGATTGTTATAAACAACATCCAAAGACCGATACTTGTTGGTATTATTTGAAATATAATCATAGTTCATATAGTGGAGTTGGTTAGTGGAGATTTCGGGACCCAACAACTACAGAGCAGTTCGCTATCATAAAATGGATATACACGCCACTGCGTTGCGCTTGCTACTAGAGATATTAGGTTAGCTGATGTTACATCTCATGTCCCATAATGCAACAACAATGGACCGCGCCACGCTCCCTTAATAAATCAGATAAAAAATATTAAACAATAAATTACAGGCCCAAGAGACTTTTAACATCAGGTGGTCCTCGTGCTTATTCCGTCAAATACACATTAAAAAAATCATCTTCAAATGTTTGTTGGGACCAGCAGAAGGCAACCCTAAGAGGTTCTTAGCATTTTTCCAATAACCCTGTATAAATATTAGCTAACGTGCACCTTCAGGACATGCTTAATTATAAGTTCTTAAAGTAGCGAACAGAATCTAAGTCAACACAATTTAATAATAAGTTTTTTTTTTCAGCGGCGATGACATGTCTTGGATCTCTTATCTGCGGCTTGGTCCTCGGTTGGATGGATCATAGAGCCGAGAAAATCCTTTGCCGGCGGCAAGAGGAGAGCGCGAATGATGAGCCATTCCACTTATCCGATATACGGCATTTCCAATCGGTCTTCTGGCTTGTTTCTGTTATCTGCGTAACATATTATCTGGCCATATTCCCGTTCATTGCTTTGGGAAAGTAAGTTTTGCTGTTCATTACCTAATAATGCTGTATAGACAGATATTAACTTTATATATTCAGACGAATTGCCTCGTATTCATGGATTTATCATGAAGAGCCGATTTTGTATCGCAAAGCGTTATGATATAAGTGTTTGAGCTACAAGAAAATTGCACAATGTCGCTTAGTTATTAAATGTTGCCCGCTTGCCCTCATTGTATCCATTCATTAATTTTATTATATTACTTCGTGAAGACAGGCCGGACGTCATTTAAAATATTTAACATTTTTTCGGTGTTAGTTTTAGTACCCCCCGTGAAAACTAACACCGAAAAAATGCCGGGTTAGAATTGCACCTCCCCATATCATCCCGTGGGTGTCGTAAGAGGCGACTAAGGTAAAAATACTGGAAGGTGGGTAGCAGCACCTTCTAAAGATCTGCCATCTTACACTGCGATCTCCAAGCCGCCTGCCAAGCGTGGGGATTATGGCAAATACCCTCTTAATAGGGGAGGCTATGTTCAGCATTGGACGAGGCGGCCGTTACAGCACAGTCCAGTAGTTTTAGTATTAAAAATAGCGTAACACCGACGCGAGTACAAATTACCAAAATATGTGGTAAAGAATTTCATGAACTACATTTTAAATACTTAGCAGTAATAAAAGTTTGCATTTCTTAGCCTCGCTAACTAAATCAACAATTTGAAAATGAAACTTCCCTGAAATCTAAGACGCGACGTACCTAATATTAGATAATAATATTTACTATTTCTTGTACTGCTCGTAACTGACGCAGAACCGTGTAGCTTAAGCGTATCTTTACATGGAAATCATTTATTATATCATATTAATTATTTTTTAGATTATTCTACGAACGCAAATTCGACTTTAGCCCCCAAGAAGCAAACAACGTCAACTCCATGCTGTATTTGCTCTCTGCTGTTCTCAGCCCCTTCTTTGGTATCCTAATTGACAAAACCGGAAGGAACGTCATGTGGGTCATTATAAGCATACTAACCACGATTGGATCACATTTTATGCTCGCATTTACTTTCTACAATCCCTATATTGGTGTGGTAAGTATAATATGTATAAATAACTAGATAATAATATCGTATTTTCATTGATGCCTGCAGAGCTAATACGTTTATGCACAAATAGCAACGAAAGTAAAATTATCCAGACCTAAAAAATAATGACACACAACTAAATTGATCGGCCAACTACCACAACAGTTGTAACCTCCCCCCTTATACTATTGTTTTTTTTAATTCTTTTTTACAAAAATCCCAAATGAATAAATTATTAAATTAGTATCTAATTAAAGAACGCAGAAATATTACTAATAAAAAAATACACCTAAACACCTAAATTACGTAAATAAATTAAACTTAAATTAAATTGAAAGACTTAAATTAAACTGAATTAAAAACTGATCCTAAAACTGATCCTATTTTTGTTTAAATTTAACGATCGTGCTTGACTAAAAATTCTGATCCCAAAATTTCAAAGTATTAAAGAAGCCTAAAATAATGTATTAAATATATTTTTCTGTATTCTAAAATTATTGTGATTTGAAATATGGCATGTGAATCGTCTAGTATAATGGTAGGACCTTAAGAAGTGACCTATTGTAGTAATCCATTTTCTTTTAAGGTACTTAAGAAAGAATTTAACTAACCTAACAGATAATACTCCTATATAGTATCTACTTAACCGATAATTTGAAATCTATCAAGTTGAAATTTATAATTAAAATAAGAATCATAAAGATACCTAAGTATTTATGCTTTAGTAATTTTATAGAAAATTTATATCATTTCACTCTAATATAATTTAGAATATTATTTGTACACTTGATTATGTAAAGTTATAGAATTTGAATGTATTATTAGAATAACGTAGACATTCCGAATTAGTGAACAGAGAACAATAAATATCTCATAAAATATTGGAATTAGGAATTTAAGACCAATAGTAAATATTAGGGAACCTGAAGTCTAAAATTAGGTAAATCATTGTTAAAGAAGTTACATAGGAGATAATTATATGTATATATTTTATAGACCCTAAATTCAAGGCAAAGCCATTTTAAGCGAAATATCAATAGGGCTAAATTGATTCGTTAAATAAAATCATCAAGTTAAATAATTTTGTCTGGGAGTAAATATGTTTCTTATAGAAATCTGTGAGAAATTACAATGAAAAACAATGATTATATTTTTTCAAACAGATAAAAGTAGGTATTTGAAACCTAATATACAGTAACTAAATTTAAAACCACGTGTATAAATTAATATTGTAGATATTCTCAAATTACAAATAGACACCGAGAAAACCTGACATAAAATCTAGATAAATAAGTAATATAGGATTTGGTTTAAAATAGCATAAGTATAAACAACTATGCATTGGCTATTGTAAGGAAAACAATATGGAACTAGAATTTACTTGAATGATGTACACATAATATATTGTCATGACTCCAAAGATTATTTAAGATTTCCTCAAAAATTGCAAAACATATTATAGTTTGATAATAAGAATCTAAGCTGCTTAACGAATAAAGCAAGTGGAAAGTATCAGAAGATATTTCCTCTAAAATACATAACATAGTAAACTAGAGTTTAACTCTAGAAAACTAAGATGTTTAACTTAACTATAATTTTGTTATGTGAGAGAGACTGACAAAGGAAATATACCAAAAGGATAATCAATGAACGCAATTTTAATATAATTACTTTATATTAAAATTGATTTCAATCATTCAAAGATCTAAATATGCAAGGTTAGACTAAAATTAATTTAATTAATATACTACTTAATCTGTGTTAGATTAACTAAAATAATATAGTTATTATACGAACTTATCAGATTCATCGAAAATATAAAGAAAATTACAAAAAAATGAATATTGTATTTCAAAGTACAATTTGTCCATTTACTTAGAACTTCCACAAATTATATTCACAACGTCATAGAGTAAAATGAATATTAAAATAAGAAAATATATTGTACAAAATTATATGATAAATTGGATTAAATTAAATTGTATTATTTTAAAGTTGGTCTAATTAAAAGAGTAGTAGAATGGACTAGACTGATAGTTCCTAGTTTACTTTGACTCTCGACTTCTACACTATTACATCTTGGAAGTATAACGTTTATTGGAAGTAAACTAGCAAGTAGATATTTTATAATATTTAGTTTTGTATAATTTGATTATTTGATAAATTACAAATTTGATAATTAGATGGATCCATCGTATTTTAGTTAGCAGTTATAAGGAAAGGTTCAGATTCTAAGTGCCAGGGACTTGCAACCCCTGGTGTACGTTTAAGAAGGCCTCCTTTACGGTGCACGACACCAATGCTCATCGGTTCACTTAGGTAAAGCCTTCTCCATAAATCAAATACTGCTTAACTTCCTATTTTATCTCATTATTGGAAAATTCATAATATCCATTTAATGAGTGCCTTTTACAAAATTCGTAAATATAACATATCTTATTAGTTAATTTCATTGATATGATATTTCTCAGTTTTAAATAGAATGTGTTTCAGAGTATCATAATACTATCAATATAATAATTGATTTCAATGAAAAGTTTGGTTTTATATTTTAGGACTTACTTTGCCTAAGTTTTGTAAAATCACGTGTTTGTGATATCAAAAGTGAATTATACTTTTACTCAGACTCAAGTACTCAAATATGAATATATATATAAGGTTAAGAGGAATTATCTTCCCTCTGATTTTCTCATGTCGAATATAACATCTTTCATCCTTACAGCAGAAAGACTTATAAGTGTGGTCACATTTGCACCAATGTTCAACAATGTATTATCATGGTTGAATAGAATTTAAACTTCATATTGTTGTACGAGGACTTATATGCCTCATTCTTGTCGTAAAAAAAATGTCAATCCATCTTGGTTGAACAAACATAAAGCAGTCATTATAATATCAATCCAAATACTTGAGTAGAATAATCGTATACCTTTATAAGTTAGCATTAGTACTTAGACAAAATAAATTCTCTCGAATAATGTTCATAAAACATTGGAATAGGATTTGAACTCAAAATTTATATAGTTTACTATTGCATTAGATTTGAACTGAAAGACCCAAGACTTAGCATTGGCGTTCATTTGCATATTTGATTTTATTTATCGACTTAAACAGTTTTATGATACTTAACTTTATTTTAAAACGTTGGTATTATTTGATGAATACGATGTTCTCAGGATAACTTTATTCTAGTAATTTGACCTCTGTAATTTGACATAGGAATGTGAATTTATGTAAGAGATAATGTAGAATAATTCTAAGATACAAATTAATGTTTAAAATGAATTAAATACCTTTTATAAGATCAATTTCCCATGACAAATTTTCTACAAAATATCAATATTGAAAGGGCCTCTCGACCATGCAAAGGAAATTAAGTATCCGCATATTATATGAAAACATAAATTATATGAAAACATGTTGTTTCCCAAACGATATTAGATATAATTACGTTTGCTTTGATATGTTTTATTCCATATATATACTAATCTACTTACCTTGTTGGTCACCTTTCCTTGTCGGAATTTAAAGAATCTATAAAATCACTTTTTACTTCACGACATTTCACATAAGTTAATTGTAGTAAAAAATGTAAAATATGTAAAGCACGAGAATTTACTATGACCAATTTTTTCTTTCGATTCCTGCTTTGTTGACAGATCCTCTAGATTGAATTTTATCGTATTCTTTTTTTCAAAATATTCATTGCCTGTTATTATTTAAACATAAAATGAGATCCTGGAATCTCTTTATTGATTTAAAAATTCAATAAGGTTAGTAGTTAGGTTAGTTATACACAAATATTGTCTATTAAAACTTTTTACTAAGAATGAATAATTTATTTCGGATCTTTAGATTCTTTACCTATATTATTCGTCTTTAGTGACGGAACTTTCTTTCCAAGGTATGTTCCGTTACACAGTCCAGATGGTATGGAATCCCAATCGAGTTCTGTTTATTTTCTTCATTCCTATTTTGTATGGAGAATGCTATGTCTAAAAGTTTGCCATGTTGTTTACGGCTGATTTTTAAGCCTTTGACCACTATCTCAAGTGATAACCTAGAACAACTGGCTCTCAATCACAGCTGACGGAATATACCGTTAGGTGCTTGGAGGTAGACTTACTACTCGAGGGTGTTACGTAGCCCGCGAGATTGTTCATATTTACACATTTAAAAATAAATATAATAATAAAACTGAAAAGAAATGAACTAGTAGAATAGGCTCATGGATATGGATAAATAATTTCATAGGGTGTACAAAATGTTACGAAACTACGTTATATATGGAAAGCGCTTCGCAAACACTATCCGTGACTGAACATCACGATTTGTTACTGATTCTTTTAATATAAATTTACCATGACAACTAGTTAAAGAGTTTGCGTGGGGTAGTTAATAGTCAGCTTCATAACAGGTTTTTTGTTATTTGACAGTTCTATCAATTCTATGGAATTACAAAACATACTTTTTATCCTCCTTCACCGTGTAGTTGCCGAAGAAGCAAATTTCACATAGACGAAATCGTGGAGAATACGTAAAATATTTTTATTATGACAGGATTTTTTATGCATAATGTTTTTTTTTTCAGATGTCATTAGGAGTCTCCTACTCTCTATTGGCCAGTGGTTTATGGCCGTTGGTAGCGCTTATCGTCCCAGAAAACCAACTGGGTACAGCCTATGGAATGTAAGTTATATAGAATTACGCTGACAGCTATTCAATCTTTCTTTAGTATACTAGAAAAGAAGCAATCCTTAAATCAGAGACACATTATCGGTTGACATTGTATAATTTGCTATTTTAGTATATTTTATACATAATTCTTTAATCATATTTTTATCGCATCCCAGAAGTGTGATAATGGTCGGAATAAAATGATGAAAAATGCAGGAAAAAGGGCAGTGTTTAAGCTATTATAATATGTAATAGAAAAAGAATATAAGAGTGGCGCCGAGCGTATTTAATATGTCCGCGTCAATACACAATACAGCAAGCTTACCCACAAGGACAATCCGCGATTATGTTTCGTTTTGATCTTATGACGTCTCATCATATTTGGTATAATATTCTTAGCAAAACTATATTTCTAACTCAACTGTTTTTTTTTTAATATTTTTTATAACTGTGGTTGAGTCACCCTCGTCCGTAGCAAGATATCCTTAATCTCCTAAATTTTATGGAATGGTTCATGGTGCCAATCAGTTGACAAACCAGGTGATAGGCCTCTTAAGCAAGAAGCCCTCTTGGTGGGTATTACCACAGTGTCAGATATATCTTCCCAAGCAGCAGTGTGGAAACATTGTTATTTAGGTTTTAAGAGCACTAAAGCTAGTGAAACTCTGGCAATCCCTGAAACTAACTAAACCGAAGGTATGGATAGCATAAAAATCTATCTATGTAAGTACCAACTGATAATGAAACTGAAACCGACGACATGTCCAAATCTTAAATTTAGATAAATTGTTTAAGAAATTTGGTTAAACATTTTCCATTGTTCTCCTGGCATACAAGGTGTAACTTAAACTTAAAATTCAATGTCATCATATTAATTTATAGCTCTACGAGTAGATAAGAATTCAAGTAATTTGTATATCCTTTTTAACATTATAAATACATTAATGGGTTTGTTATGTTACTAATATTACAGGATGTATCTCTAAAACTCTGAGTAGTTAGCTAGTTAGGTATAAAAGATTAAAAGTGGCGAGTGAGTAGCACCCTCTGCAAGCTTAGATTGAACAGTTATTAACAATAATGAAAACTGTATCCATACCTACGTATTAGTTTTTGTTATTGTCATGTATATAGGTACCTATAAAACTTGGTGATAAGGACGACCATGTGTATCCGGGTTACATTGGGCATTAAAATTCCGTACGGTCCTCGAGTTGGCATGCTTTTTCTGTTTCTATTATGGTCTTAACAAACATCACATAACAATTACATTATACTGCTTAGAAATGCTAGTAGTTAAGGGGGTGAACTCTCACCTCTTACGATACCATCATAGAAAAGAAGCGTTTTGTTTCATGCTTAAAATAATCACACATTCTCGAACAATCACCGACCCACGATCGCGTCAAGCAATATTTGTTTGATCCTACATAAATAACGAATGATACATATTTCATTCGTTATTATTATTCACGGATGTGCAAGCGAGATACAATATGTTTAAATATAGCGTTATCCCGCTTGCACTGTTAGGAACTACAATGTTATGGAACCGTCCGACTCAAGGATCGAATCCGTGATCACAAACCAGTACTTTCACCACCATTAGAATAACCACCCTCTGGGCAGTTATGGACACATTATTATGGCAGCTTAAATTTTACCCACTTATAGGTGGCGATTCTACACAAATTATCTTAAATTTAAACTATCGTATTTCTTATTCTGTTCATACTAAAATCCACATTCGTGTAACAACTTCAATAGCCATTAAAAATAGGATTATTTTGTAAAATTTTAGGCATTTTTGCATCAGTTTAGTGAACACCAAGTTGCGTGACGACAAAATTTGCGCCAAACCTACAACAATAGGCCACAAAAGTCAACTAACAGAACTGTCAAAGTCAAAATCATTTATTCATTTTAGTCGTCTACGACGCCCTTATGTTATTGAAGCGTTATACGAATTTGAATTTTAACATGAACAGAACAAGAACTACTAATTTCATTCGCAAGCGTGATACTGATATTAATTTAGATTTTAGTTCGAACAGAATAAGAATACCATAAATAAAGAATTCGAGCCCGTGGAGTGCCGGGCTAGAATGTCACCCCCGCCCCGTCTCAACCCGTGGGTGTCGTAAGAGGCGACTTAGGGTAACACACCAGAGGGTGGGCAGCAGCGCTTTCTGAGGAACTGATATATCACGCTGCGATGCCCAAGCCGCCTGCCAAGCGTGGTGATTATGGCACACCCGCCCTATATTGGGGGAGACTGTGTTCAGGAGTGGACTTTCCGGCCGTTACAGTAAATAAATAACTAAAATTCAGATGGATCAGAAAATTTGTACAGAATCGTCACTATAGTATTAGATAAATAAAAAAGTTCATATGGAGCATGGCGCACGATACAAGGAATGCCAAAAAAACGGCCAAGTGTACCTTTCGTGAGAACTAAAAAATAGGTTAGAATATTATAGTGTTTAATGTTGTATCGATAATGGCACGGAACCCTTCGTGCGCGAGTCTGACTCGCACTTGGCCGATTTTTAGTATTTTTTGTTGGGTATAGCGGCAACAGAAATACATCTGTGAAAATTTCAACTGTCTAGCTATCACGGTTCATGAGATACAGCCTGCTGACAGACGGATAGTGTAGTCTTAGTAATAAGGTCCCGTTTTTACTCTTTGGGTACGGAACCCTAAAAACATGATCCTATCGTATTGTCTCTTTCGACAGTATACCAAACCTGTGAAGCCTGGAAGGAACAATTTTTTTGGCTTCACATTTATCGTGCGCCTTGATCCATGTGAACTTCTTCATATATCTGAGCTCATAGTGTTCAAAGGCCTATTAGAATAAGCAGCATGTCTATAATCACGTCGTTGACATATGTAAGGTATCGCTGCTGACATACAGACCACATCAGATCATTTTGTGATTTAAACCCCCCTTTCTAACAGAAAAATAAAGGGTAAATGCATACAAAAGTATTTCCAAGGAAGTTTAAAGAATTGTCACGCTGGGTGCGTTCTACATCCTGCAGTCCGCTCAAATCGAACGCAACCCGCACCCTGTGTGAACATTACAGCAGGGCAGGAAATATAAATGCAGAAGGGTTGTCTGGCTGTAGGCAAAGGACTGATCACCACTACACCCAATCAAATGGAAAATATTCGCTGCTTGACCTGCCCGTTGAGCAATTGGTCTGACAGATTGTTGGACAGGTTGCTATGACCAAGAAATGATGTTCACACAGAGTACGGGCTGCGTTCGATATGACTGTTCGTTGCACGCAACCAGGTGACAAGTCCCTTAACGTTAGGCAGTCGGTTGGCCATAAATAGGAATCTAAGACAATGTGTATGCTTTATTAATGAAAGACATATTGCTCTGTCTCTGCCTCAAAGATGGAACAAGAGTAAGAAGATGATGGATTCTTGTAAATGCTTTTAAGTTACTGATGTGGCTAGTTCATCATTATATTTTTTTATAATTTTCAGATGCCAAGCTGTGCAGAACTTGGGATTGGCAACAGTAATAATATTAGCAGGTGTTATAGTCGACAGATTTGGATACCTGATGCTGGAAATGTTCTTTTTGGGTTGTCTTTTTAGTAAGTTACATACATTAACATTAGGGAAAAGAACGAATTATGAAATTTCGATCCCAAGAAGTAAATAATTATGATTTGGCTTTGATAGTATGAATTTTTTAAGACACAAGTGGGTACCGTAAAAAGCATCTGCTGCCGTAATATTTGCTACCTTATATTGTATGCCTTAACACGTTTACAAGTTATTGGAGCACATTTTTTTTTATCTGGTCAATAACACAACATTATGTGTTCTAATAATTTGTAAATGTGATTTTTGCTCAGTACAGATAGTGCTTGTGATCATATTTAGTTGTATGCCTTATATCTTTCTATGGATGCTATCCAGGTTAGTACTAAACTACAAAAAATTTAGTAAATTGGACTAAGGATGCAATTTTAAGTATAAATTGCATCTATGCCATTTAAACCAGCGAAGGGGGTGACCGAGATATTTTAAATACGGTAGGATGTAGTTGAACACTCACTTGAGTTCAATAATCTACTTTTATTTTCTACTTTTATTCACCTATGTGAGGAATTAATTTACTAAAACTTCTTGAATTGCAACAACCAAAGGGCTATTTACATTATCTTAGTCTTTAGTAGAGCGCTTTAGGTGGCCTTTCGAGTAGAAGTTTACACATCTTCCAGTAGTCACTCTGGGAGTGTCATTTCGCCACTGGGATGGACAAGCAACGTCGGGAAATACGTAAAATAATAAGATTGAAAATAATCGTAAATAATTTGTTATGGTTAATTTTTCTTAATGGTGATTTATGCAAAGTGTCTTTACTATATAGTGACATTCTTGTTAGAAGTTCTTCAAATGTAAGTTCTAGTGTATTCGGACAATTTCGCCATTACTTCACGATAATGCACTTCATTTTGTCTAGGCAATGTAAATAAAAAGACGTTTCAACGCGTCCTTCTGCCGTTCACTAATGCACTCTACTAAAATGTTACTATAAATTATTGTCCATTTACACTACAGCTAGTAGCGAGGACAATAACAAGCGGGGGGTTGAGTTTGCGCAGGGGGAGCATCACATGGAACAGAAAAATAGAAAGCGAGTATACCGGTACTAAAGCAAGTAGTATGAAGCGTGTAGTACTAGCTAAAGCTACCGTTTACACTTTTTACTAAAGACTAAGATAATGTGACCCGCCCTAAGATTTAGATGTTTAAATTATTAGAATAAATTATATAGATGATGTTCCAGAGTTTGTATACTTAGAATCTAATAATTTAATTATTAGAATCACCAAGAAGAACCAGTACAAATGGTTTTCTAGTTTTCATCTGGAAACCTGTTTGCATGTATTGAATAACGTTATTTGTGCGATTGAGAAAGCACTGTAGAGACCTTTCAGTTTAAAAATGCACGCTCCTCCAATATAAAGATATTGGAGGTATAAAGATACCACCTCGACAATATCATTGGTTCTTTAGTCATCGTGGTGTGTGTGCGAAGTGCGCGAATGTGTCTATAGTCCCCTCAAATTAGACCAAAAAGTAAGGGTGAGGTTACAAATATTCGCACTCCGCTGAAAATTGGTAGGATTGTTCAAAACGCTATTATGAAATGTGAAAAGTCCTCATCGATCCGGCACCAGGAAAAAAATTTTTAGGGGACAGGTACGATGAAAAACTGTTTTTTTGCGAGTTTTTAGCAAAACGGTAAGTTTTATCATAAAATTAGCCCAATCAAAAATTGTAGATTCGATTATTACCCATAAAAACGTCCAAATACTTTTACCTAAGACCATTTTAGATATATAACGATTAAAAATGCAAAAAAACACAGCTAAGTACACTACCTCAAAGGGGGCGTGGAAACGTGTGCATATTATGACGATTACAACTATTTCAACTTTTTGAATCATTATATCTCAAAAACGATGGCTCTTAGGAGAAAAATATTAGGACATTTTTATCTGATCTACAATTTTTGTCTAGGCTAATTTTATGACATGTAGAAAATCGCTAAAAATAGTTTTTGTGACCTTTGACCCCGAGTATTTTTCTTCCTGGTGTCGGATTGATGAGGACTTTTCTTATTTCATTTATAATAGTGTTTTTAAAAATCCTAATAATTTTCAGCCGAGTGTAATTTTTGTAACTTTCTTTGTCTAAATTGACCTGATTACTAAGTTCACAGTAAAATCACTGCACGCACACACATTTAAATAATCACCTTAAGTGGAGGAGCTTGCATTTTTAGACCTACGTTGTTGCGCTAGCGGTCATAGTACCAATCTCACTGTTAATAATTTAAGGGTGAAATAAATTTTATGTCAAGGAGCCTTATTCGATTACTTATTCGCATAGCTCCCTCAGGCGGAAAATCGAATTTACCTCCAGCATCTTAAGTGAATTACGACTCATTTTCCAAGCATGCGTGATCAATACTACTTAATTTTCGCATTAACGGCTGCTAAGTGAATAAACTTTCAAAATTAAACAAAATTTTGAATGCAGGTTCAATTCCGGGTCGTAGTTTTTTTTTCCTATTGTTGTAAATTTATAACTAGCTACTTATGATTGTTCTAATTCTTTTTTATTAATTCATAGTTGCCTTGATCGCGGCCGTGCTGATTTACGTAATGGATTCAGCTAACAATGGGGTGCTCAATATGTCGCCAAGTATGAGAGACACTGTGAAACTGTAAGTACTTTATTTTATATGCTAATTTTCTCATGTTATAAGCGCGAAAGTTATTTTGTGATTTATTCATCCTAGTCGAAACATGTTGCTAAACTACAAAATCAATTTTGACCATTTTCTTAAGGATAGAGTGTATACAAGTAGCGCTTTCAAAACAAACATCATTTTGTCATATATGAAATTCCGTTCCTGTAATTACTTTTTTCTTATCTTTAAATATTATAAAAAGAACTCTCGTCGCAATGAAATTCTTATAAAATATTGAAAATACATACTTTACGTTTAACTGGCAAACGAGAAGCTTATAATATGCTAGAAATAAGGATTTGTGATGTTGAGGTAGAGCTTGCATAAGCATAAGCATATGCCCTATCACCATGCGGTGTAAGTTGTAACTCAAGCTCTGTGCGGGATTCAAACTATGGACTTTCTGCGCGACCATACATACAGGCCTTTGCCATTAGGCCATCACTGCTTCTAAAAGATATAGTGGAATTTAAACAAATATCATATATTGTTATGTTTACAATAACGCCTGCTCGGCGGATTACATTACAAATTTACGAGAAAAAATATATAGTCTTGTGCGGGATTCGAACCCGCGTCCATCTACCCCTATAGCCGGGCTATGCTCTGATCGCTTGAGCTAACATGACAATGACTCATAACTCCAACTTTTCCTATCGTTGTTTAATTAACCATCGTATTGGGATGGAGCGACGCCTATAGTTCAACTTACGTTGTACTACAAACAAGACCAATTTTGCAATTGGTATTAAACTTGTAAATGATGACGCAACCTTATAATTTTAATATTGTTATGTTTGCAATAACGCCTGCTCGTCGGATTACATTACAAAACTACAAATGCACCAGAGAAAATTATAGTCAAGTGCGGGATACGAAGCGGGATACGAACCCGAGTCCATCCACCCCTATAGTCGGGGAATGGTCTGACCGCTTGAGCTAATATACTGAAAATTGTATCGAACCCAAAACATTAGACCGTTTTGCTCGCCCTGTAAAATTTTCTCAGTCTCTTGCTACGTTTTGGTTTGCGTTGGGACAGCCGAGCTATTTTCAATTATATTTTATCTAACGATTTTTATCTATTTATAGAGCATTCAAACAATAAAAATTCCTAAACGGTAATCTATGTATATGTAAAGAAATGTATATCAAATCAATTGGTTAGAGCATACCCGGGCTCAAGGGGTGGATGGATGCGGGTTCGAATCCCGTACATTTGTGATTTTGTAATGTCAAATTAAAAAAAAACCGCGCAAACCTTACCGCGGCGGTCGTGGTTTAAAGTGTTCGTGCGGCGGCATAGCAACATTACCTTGACGCGACCAAGCCGTAGGGTGATCACTCCCTTATTTGAGATTTTAGGTCCAGAATTAAGCATAATACCGATTTATCTCGTCATTATCTAGGCTTGTATGATGCCGAAATATTAAAAAGATAATTAAGTTGTAAGTTATGGGCCTCGAAAATGTTATATGAAAATGTTTCGAAGCTCATAACTCTCAAGTTAATTATCTTATTAAAATTTCGGCATCATACAAGCCTAGATAATGACGAGATCAATCGGTATTATGCTTTGTTTTGGACCTAAATCCTCAAATAAGGCAGTGATCACCCTACCACGTTTGTATGGATAACGGACCGGCCAGTTCACCCTTAATACGTCTATTACCGTTTTGGAATGATATAATAAAACAATATTAGTTGTGTTAAATAATGCTTTTTCTATTTCAGTCACAGTATTATTCAAGACGAAACTACTAACCTTCTGGACAATGATGAATATACTGACCACGAAGAGATAGATTCAAGAGACTCTACCCAAGAGAGCCCTGCACATAGGGACCATGCTCTTGAACAGTCTGAGAGGATACGCAGCAGATACTTAGCACAAATACTGCCAAATACTAACATTCCTTAGATAGGTAAAATGACTATATCTCTCATTGTAAATAGATGGTACTCAGTAATTATATTAGAAACAAATTTTATTATCAGACATACATTTTTATTTTAAACTATAAAAATATAACATTTAAATGTGTTTTATTTTAAAATACTATCTAGGCACAAATTACTTAACACTAATCATAAGTTGGTAAATTACAATTCATCAAAAATAACCTACTAAGTATTTTTATCCAACAGATGATGATTCTAAATACACGCACAACATACCTTAGAGTGAATAAGTTACTTTTGCTTTAAATTACTAATTGAATTATTTATAAAAAAGGCCTGATATTTTCTATATCTCGTTTTCAATAAGAAACGAATGTTTTACCAGTGTAAAAGCAATGTCAATGCCATTTTTATTTTAAACATTTCTTCCAACTGGTATTATCCAACGCCTTTAACTTTTTATACTGCGGATTCAAAAAATTCTTCATTACAAGAACCACTTTGCCACATAGACGAGTTGATAATTGTGGCTTTATCGTTTAAATTTCATTCTCAATCTAATTTTATCGACCACATAGATAGTTGATCATTGTTTTTAAGATATATGAATTATATCTGAATTGAAGTAAAATATTGAATCTACCACTTGTGACATTGTGGTTTTTTGTGTTTGAATAATAATCGAACCAAAGTTTTCATTCTGCCACTATGGCTAGTTAAAAATTGTGATGTTTTAGAATTGTGACAGTTTTTGATCACCAACAGTACCTATATACTTAATTAAAAACAGAATAGTTGAGCTCTTTCGAAATTGTATTCTATATACACAATATTTCACTATATACCACAGATACAATATTGCAAATGAATACTAATGTCAATATACTTAACTCCAAATTTCAGTTTGACTATTTTATTATTGGAGCGACAGTATAAGCTGACTCTTTTTACAACTTTGTTAGTATATTTAGCTAGCACCAGATGACCATAACTTACCTCATCTTTGGTGCTCAGTGTAGCACTGACTGTAGAGATTAGTTTGTTGTAGCAGAAAATACTTTGGAGTTATTTATTCTTAAAATCTAATTTAGTAGCTATAACTGCACTAATATATTATGCATTGTGGACCCAACACTATAGATAAAAATGCACTAAATGAGCCGCATGCCACTATATGATTATTAAATAGGGTGTTACTTAAACTTTTATAATATAACAAAAATATCCACATGCAAAACAGATGATCCTCCTGAAGGCTTAGTCCCGAAATATGACACAAATCATTCTTCTTTATACTCTAATTAAGTGTGAAAGTTGCTTAAATTATAATAATGACTGAAAGCTATAGCTTAAATTGAATAAAAATATTGTCTAGCACAATATGGAGGGCAATAATATTAATCATTTGATATATACTAAGCACTAAATTGTAAGTTACATTTAACACAATATCTTTTATTGAATCATATCAACACAAGACGCATTCAATATCTTTTTAGAGGTCTGTTTTTGAAATGTACAGTAATAGTCCTCTTAGTCCATCCTGCTTGACTGACAACATATATTAACAGAATTTGTGTTTTTACAGACTATGTGTTATAACCAGTGAGAGTGATAGAGTAGGTAGAGGCTATTTCGGGCCAACAACCTCAAATGTATAAGTACATTAATATCGACATCAAACTGATATTTTAAATCTAACGAGATAGAATAAGAATATCAGATGAGTTTAAGCTTGTTAGATACTCAAAGTAAATCGGAAGCATGGACATATTTTTTTCATGTCACTGATGCTATACAGTTTACTCATTTATTCATTTATTCATGCAAACATAATATAATTTTACAGACAGTTGTACGTGTCTTAGGCTAGTAATAATTATGCACCCTGTAAGGGCATTGCAAGCTGAAGTATACATAATTAAGTGACGCATTCCTTTGTAGAAAAATAACAATCTGGGTTAATTTACTATCATAAATATTACTTACACCTAAAATCAATTATTATAATTATTTGAGTCAAATTAAGTATCTTTCGTTTTTATATTACAATTTTCTCTTACAGTTATAATACAGTGTCAAAGTCTATATATATATTTTTATAACAATAAAAATACCTATTTGTTACACGTGACTGGGTACTCTCTAAACATTCCAAGTATTTGCTCAGATGGAGTTAGATTGATACTCTGAAACTAGTTTATCAATCTTATCTACATTAATTCTATGCAATGCTGCCGCAGCTAACAATTTTTTAAAATAATAAATCATATGATAGCACACATAATAACCACATGCATGTGACATTTTGTCTCTTTAAAATTCCATTATCTCATAACAATAGTATAACTTATTCTGTTGGGTGCATAGAGTATGTTTGGATGTGTTTACTGTATTGTGATTCTAAATTGCTAGACAAGTACTTCTAAAAATCAATACCAACCATAACAATAAGTATATTTTTGAAATCCCGGTATCTCAAGCATGTTCAATATCCATACTATGAAACATGTTGCAAGTACTATGAAAATCTCTGCCTACTCCAATCACTGTTTATAATGGTGAGGATGAAATAATTTTAAAAAAAAGTTGAGGTTTATACCTCAACTTTTTCTTTATTTATACTATTATACTTTAACTAAATTTTATAAATTATCATTAAAGTAAACTAAATATCATAAAAACTATACACATGTCAGATGTACTTACTCTGAGGTTTCTAAACTAAATAATAAAATAAGGGTTTTCTTTGTAATACATACTAACTACAAAACATTGTTTTGATATGGAACCCCCAGTATACAACTTCAACTCATACATGTCCTAATATGTTATTTTTGTTTATTTTCTACACTCCAATCCATTCCATTACCTGGCAAGGGGCTTGGTATGAAAGGTAATATCCAAGTTAAGTACCAACGCTCACCAAACACTTCCACTAAATTCAATTTCCAGCCCTTGTCGTAAACTAAATCTTTGATATTACTATTCTTCTCATAAACTATCCTACCCTTCAATACATTATTGAAATGATAAAAAACTAGAAAGCCTGTAAATAAACCAACAAGCAGATTTATAACAACAAGAAACACATATAATGTCTCATTTCCAAAGTCAATCATAAAACTAGCAAACGGGAAAATAAATTTTACTATAACTAGACCATGATTCCATTGTATAAATTTGGATAAAAATAGTACATTATAATAAAATGCATATACCATTGACACAAATATGTAAAGTGTGAACATCATGAAATACCTGTGGTTGAAATATCCCACACAACAAGCAAAGAAAGTGCAATGATGATCTCGTTTTAGAATACATATATCACAAGTAGGGCAGTGCCAGGTGCGAGGTGGCTGATAACATTCACAGACACTGCAGAAACTCCAATGTGACTTACCATGACTATCTAAAAACCTACCCTTAATACTGGTGTTTGTAAACATTCCATAAATCATGTTACCAACAATATTAAGTAAAAGAAAATGTGCAACAAACAAATGTAGTATATATGGAATAGACCATTCTTGCACAACAGCAGGTAAAACTACACATAGTTCAAAATAGAAAATTGATGGTATAAGAACTAATACAATTAATAGATAAATGCAATGCTCTAATATTCTTTTCAATACTCTATTGTTGACGTTACTGACTTTTATCAACATTTTTAATACTTGTCGTGGTCTCTTACTCGTGAATCAAAATAGATGTATCATTTATGAATCTTCTTGTTTAGAATCAAGCCAGAGGTGATGTATGTGTCTGAAATGAAATGCAAATATGAGTATTAATTGTTTACAAGTACAATTTGTAAGGCTAAAATGGATATTTTCATCGGAGGTTAAAGGCATGTCTAATTCAATAAAATAAAAGCGTATTTTTCTATAAATTATGTTATTACTAGTGATAATTAGTATCCTGTATATCAGTTTATTCTTTCTTGGATTTATTTTTCATTTTAATAAATAACAAAACTAACATATTTTTTGTGGCAAATGTCAAATTGACATTTGTGCCAGATTCACGTCAAAAATTATCAGATATATTTTTATATATTAGGCCGTATTCCATTTGAGTTATTTTCGATAACTTTGAACACATGTTGCGTCTATGGATCCACATTTAATATGAACCATAGACCCATATGTGATCGAAAATAGGGAATATAGCGTCAAATGGTATACTCCCTTAAAAGACGAAATTTTGATAATAAAAAAAGGGAGCCTTCAGCCAAGTCAATGGTCTGAACGCAGATACATGCCGTTCTAGCATTCCAATCACCCATCCCATTGGCATCGGCGATAATTATAACAATATAATAATAGAATTTCATTCATAAATTGGCCATAGTGGTCCAGTCCGATTTCAACTTATTAATTTGATCCAGATAAGATTTGATCATACCTGTTCCGGACGACGACGTCCGGAACGACCGGACGATGTCCGGACGTCCTGTCTAGTCAAAAGTTTGGTCAAGATTTGGCCGATCCAAAAGGTAGTTTGAATCGGCCAAATCTTGGCTAGTAGCTGTAAAGGTCGTTCCAGGTACCTTGGAGAAATCTAGGGGTATGTTCCATTAGTCGCTAAGAACGTTATTTTAGATAATTTTGATCACATTCTGTCATCCCCGTTCCATTTTTGGATAAGAATGCCACTAAAATTTGCCACCTCTGTCACTTTTGACATTAGATGTAGCGTTTAAGGCGAAAATAACGCCAAGACCCATGTGTAGGGCGTTCGGATAGCCTATCGGTGCCAAAAATAACACTCACAAACGCTAAAAACGATCACACGGGCCGTTCGTTTTGGGACTTCGTGAGCAAAAATATCGTTTTCGCTCACCGTTCGGATAGCTTTGAAAACGCTACAAATGACAGAGAAAAGTGATATTTTTGACCCATGTCTTGCCGTGGGATCATTGTGATCGTTTTTTGACAACTGCTGTTTTGACAGTTGTTTTTGGCGCGATTGAAGAGTTTCACAAGTTTTTTATTTAAGTAACTATCAGAAGCCATTAACAAAGAAATAATAATAATATAGGTACCTACTTTTTGTTAATTTTAGAGATTGATTCCATGTTTCGTACTGTGCAAAATTGTTAAAATATTGTCGGTTGTCAAAGTATGTTTTAAGCCGTTCGGATAGCATGCAGTAATTGGTAGTCAAAAATAGCAAAAGCTTCTATCCGAACGCTAAAACACAAATGCCACTTTTGAAACTGCTACAAACGCAATCGAGCCAAAACGAACGCCCCTGTGGAAAACTTTTTGGGAGTGTGATCGTTTTTAGCGGTTTTAGCGAATCTCACTCAAATGGTACGCACCCTAGATCGACCAATATTTGGCCTTGCCTTGCAGAAACGCGCCCCTGAATATCTAAGGCAGATAGATATACAAGAAATATTTAACTTAAGAGGCATTTTACATTTTAATGCGGTATACGAAGATTTTAAGCGCTTAATTTACTATCATAGGAAATATCTACAAGTTGTTTAATAATTGATAAAAATAGAATAATCTGTTCTCTTTTTAGTTAATGTACCAGATTTACAAACATAACATTAATTATTTTGTAGTGACCAATCTCCCGCACCTTGTTTTACGAATGAAAGTACACATAGCCAATTTCAGAGTTCTATCTCTTGTATTAAGATTCATCAAATTAACTAAAAAAAAAACTGTGCATCACGCATATAATCCTGTTGACACATAGTGTACTAGAATATCGATAATTAATCGTCATTGTAGAAAAAAAAATAAAGATCTTGCGCCAATTTCCACGAATTTTATCAGCAGTTTACCACGATATATTGCGTTTAATAAAGTGTAATTCCAAACAGATATTACATGAAAAGAAAGTTCAATCTTTAATTAATCTGATCTTTAATAAATTGTGATATTTACTCTGTTTTGTTAGACAAGAAAAAATATTTAACATAACTCGAAATGCTCATAAATTGAAATGCACAAGTGCGAGGCGATCAGTACCGCGCGAGCGCCCATCGAGGTAGGACCTGTGTTCGTTTTGCCTTGCTCTGACGTTTCGTACGCGGAACGCTTAGACGCAAGTTTATAGTGCGACCACAGAGTTTTGATCATGTCTTTGTTTTTTCAAGTAACAAACTATACTTTATATTTGTTGTCCATAATATAAGTATTGTTGTCTTGTTAAGTAACTACATCTTTAGTTTCTGTTCATCCATTGTGTTAATAAAAGGTAACGTCACAATTATGCAGCCTTATACAGCGTTATTGGAAAAATGCTAACAACCTCAAAGGGTTGACTTCTCCTTTTTGGTCTGCTAGTTTTTATATTATTCTAGTTTAAATTAGTAACTCACTATAACTTTTGTTTTAGGAGGATAAGATGACAGGCGAATCATTGATTTCCAATATTTTTGGATTCAGTTAATGTCTATAAGTGAACACAGCGATAACTTCAGCTGGAAATTAAACTACCTTCCTAATTTGTACAAACCGGCCTCCCGGCTTTTCCATCATTTGTACAAACCGGGTTACCAGTTAGTGGTCGATAGTTGTATTTACAAATTTACCATAAAATCTGCCTAAGTCCGACTTTCATAATCCAAATGGTTTTCAAAAGGATGCATCCTTGCCCATACAAGAAAAAATCCATATTTTTCTGAGTTAAAGTCCGGAAGTATTTTGAATATTTTGATGAAATCTGAAACCAGCACAAATTACATTTTGGCCCCAAAATATTACGTCATTTCATATTAATCTCATAACTACGTCAACAGTTATAAACGACATATGCAAAATTGCGGTTTTCTAAACCGCAATTTTGCATATGTCGTTTTTTGATAAGTCATTTTTCACTCGAAACATTTTGCAACTCAAACACTTACTGATGCAAATTTGCGTATTAAATAATCTCGTAACTAACTTTAAACTTCTAAACCAAAAAATCAGAAATAATACAGGTGTATAAATTACTTGTCAGTAATAATATCAAAGAAGGACCAAAGCCGTAGGTGGTATAGTTTTTCAGAAAAAAATATTGCTCTCCAATACAGTTTTCCCGCCAAAGTTCTTAAAACAATTGGGTTGTTTTAATCTTGTTACTTTAAGATATTTGGCGTAAAAATCTGTAAACATTCATGGCTAAAGAACAATAGTAAATTATCATATCAAAAGAAGAATCGAAGTTCTAGGTGAGATAGTTACGAAAAAATAAAAATAGCAATTAAATTACTATTTCCGACCATTTTTGTCGTGTGTTCAAACCCCATTTCCAGTATTTTTTTTCTATAAAAGGTGTATTATCATTTATTTTCCATCGAGGAAATAGTGAGCATAAGAGTATATAGTGAGGATTGCATTGGTACCAAGAAGTATATATGTTGATTATAGATTGCATCAAAGATATTCGAATTAAAAACAAAAAAAACCTCAAAATCTGTAAATATATATTAACATTTCGCTGTTTGGTCTACTCAAACTAAATGGATAAAAATGTTATTTTTTTAATGGTATAGGTGATATATTGTGGTATGGGAATATGAGGGTGACATGTTTAAGTAATGGAAAACCAAAAACGTCATGGGACGTTTGTGGTTGGTACTAAGTTGTTTTCGGGATGCGCAGAAAAATAAACCTCAATCCTATGCATTAACGACTGGATATAGATACTGAAGAGTGTGAACGAGGAAAATAGCAATTTTTGGAAAATTTTAAAGAAAGAGCTTTTAGTCCGCAGCTTTTAATCAATGCCGTTACGTCAAATATTCATATAATTTTAAGCCGAATAATTTTTTAATTATTTAAGTTTATTGTTACAATAAATGATTCAAACATCTATTTTTTATTCATCAAGGATGAAATGTAAATATACGATTCACGATGTAAGTTGACTATTTAATGTACATGCCTACTTCTTTTCTATAACATTAGCAAGTAATCGACAAGAAATTGATTATTTACTCATGCCAATCACACAATTTTTAAATTCGCAAGTTACATTTCTTTATTAATGAGTGCTAGTATCAAAATATGTTACTCACAGTCACGCTATTCCGTCGTCACTTCTTTCGCTTGTGTAAGCGGTGCGCTGGCATTTACCTAAACTTCAGTAGCGTGATTTAGTGAAATGGCTCTTAACATTTATTAAAAAAAAAAAAGATTTGCAAAATGAGACTTCTTATATTCGAAGTGGGTCAGCTTATTAAAAAGAGTCTTTCTTCAGTTTAAACTTTGATTTCTTGACACGAAAATAATACAATCTTCTAGCCGCCATAAAATCAACTCCCGGAACATCATGCTATGTTATATTTACTGTTCGCGCCTACTGCACGATCTGCAAGCTCGTGTCACCACCGACGGGTGGCCTGCTTTGCGGGGGTGCTCCGCCCGGGACGGGAGGCGGCGGCAACGCGGCTCGACGCAGGCGACGCCGTCACCAGTGGCCAATTCACCTATTGAGAGCACGCCCGTGTCACTCACGCGCTCAAAAAATCACATAAATACGCCGCCGGAACAAAATAGAATTACCTACTTACCAAAATTGTACTTAAGTGCCAAATAAATGCATTCATCATTTAACATTTCATCTGTGTTTTCGTGAACAATCCCGAGCGGAGACATATTGGCGACCGTGACAGCACGACCGGATTCATCACTACAAGCTTTGGATGAACCTATCTACGGAAGGTCAATCACCATAAAAAAGTAAGCTCGTTCCATTTACATCCTTCCAAAATACCTATTCTTACCTATTTTCCACTTCTATTTGCTGTGATAAGTGAGTGCTTACTATTTCGAGCGTTAGGAGGTATCTACCATAACGCGTACCTTTCTATTGCATACAAGCATTTTCACGTCTACCTATTACACATACGTACCTATTGCCCTATAATGGTCATTGAAATCTTATAATCATACCAATTTCATTTTTTTGCTAGTTTGTTGCTTACATATATTGTACGGCCTAGGCATTTCCTTGCATTATACCACGGCAGGTAATCACTATATTCTGCGGCTATATTCATCTAATTCAACATTCTATTTCTATTGCCTATTCTATTGCAACTTAGCATATTTCATAGTGCGCCTGTTAGTCCACTTCTATAAATAGATTTCTCATTTAAAGAATAAAGCTTCCTATCTTCCATTCTTTATTTCAACAATAGCAAGTAATTATAGCTATATTTACAAAACACTTACATGTATAAACATTATTTGATAAAAATAACATTTTTATTTCCAATACATATACATATATAATATTTTGCCTTCTTCGCAACCCGTTATTATCATCAACTGCGTGCTCCTGCGCTCCACGCTGTGTATGCGTTCCCGCGCTGTTGGGAAGTTTGAGTACGGCCGGTACGGTGCACGCGCATCGCATCCCGACCCGGCGCAGCTTCGCGGTTGACGAGCTCGGTAGCCGCTGCGTGGTTTGTGCAGCGGACGACTTGACGGTACTGTAACTTACTTCTACATATTAATTCTGCCCTACTTATTTATTTAAAATGGCTGAAGGCGACACTGGCGTTAGATCTAAAAGTCCCATACCGTTGCTTAAGGTAGACATGGTAGACAAAAACGACGCTAAAGAATATTTAAAAACTTTATCGAGAAAGCGTGCCGTTTACAGAAGTCGTTTAATAATAATTAAAAATTATCTAAAAAATTATAAGGGCTCTGATATTAAAGAGGTATCTAGCTTGGAAATTAGAGAAATATCATTGAGAATCACACAGCTACAAGAGTTAATGTGTAGTTTCGATCGTATTCAGTCTGAAATTGAAGAACTTTCTGAAAACCTGGACGAACAGATTTTAGAAAGAGAAAGAACTGAGCGAGAATTTTATGCGCAAATAGCTTTTGCTCAGGAATTGGTTGATTTGCATTCAGCCAAAGTTAAGGAAGCTAATGCTTCTGAAGCCTCATTAAAGTCTAGTTGTTGCCACAGCCATAACAACAATAATGCTGTTCGGCTTCCGGTCATCGGCTTACCTACTTTTGATGGTACTCATACAAAATGGTTGGAGTTTCGGGACACCTTTAAAAGCCTGATACATAATAATGACTCCATTGCGCCTATTAATAAGTTTCACTACTTAAATTTTTCCTATTGTATATTTGTGATTTTGTAATGTAATCCGCATAGCAGGCGTTATTGCAAACCTAACAATATGAAAATTATAAGGTTGCGTCATCATTTACAAGTATAAAACCAATTGCAAAATTGGTCTTGTTTGTAGTACAACGCAAGTGGTACTATAGATTTCGCTCCATCCCAATACGATGGTTAAAGAAGGATGGGAAAGATTCGAGTCATGACGTCATGTCATGTTAGCTCAATTGGTTAGAGCATACTCCGGCTCAAGGAGTGGATGGACGCGGGTTCGAATCCCGCACATGACTTAAATTTTTCCTATTGTATATTTGTGATTTTGTAATGTAATCCGCATAGCAGGCGTTATTGCAAACCTAACAATATGAAAATTATAAGGTTGCGTCATCATTTACAAGTATAAAACCAATTGCAAAATTGGTCTTGTTTGTAGTACAACGCAAGTGGTACTATAGATTTCGCTCCATCCCAATACGATGGTTAAAGAAGGATGGGAAAGATTCGAGTCATGACGTCATGTCATGTTAGCTCAATTGGTTAGAGCATACTCCGGCTCAAGGAGTGGATGGACGCGGGTTCGAATCCCGCACATGACTTAAAAAAAAAAAAAAAAAAAAAAAAAAAATTTTTCCTATTGTATATTTGTGATTTTGTAATGTAATCCGCATAGCAGGCGTTATTGCAAACCTAACAATATGAAAATTATAAGGTTGCGTCATCATTTACAAGTATAAAACCAATTGCAAAATTGGTCTTGTTTGTAGTACAACGCAAGTGGTACTATAGATTTCGCTCCATCCCAATACGATGGTTAAAGAAGGATGGGAAAGATTCGAGTCATGACGTCATGTCATGTTAGCTCAATTGGTTAGAGCATACTCCGGCTCAAGGAGTGGATGGACGCGGGTTCGAATCCCGCACATGACTTAAAAAAAAAAAAAAAAAAAAAAAAAAAAAAATTTTCCTATTGTATATTTGTGATTTTGTAATGTAATCCGCATAGCAGGCGTTATTGCAAACCTAACAATATGAAAATTATAAGGTTGCGTCATCATTTACAAGTATAAAACCAATTGCAAAATTGGTCTTGTTTGTAGTACAACGCAAGTGGTACTATAGATTTCGCTCCATCCCAATACGATGGTTAAAGAAGGATGGGAAAGATTCGAGTCATGACGTCATGTCATGTTAGCTCAATTGGTTAGAGCATACTCCGGCTCAAGGAGTGGATGGACGCGGGTTCGAATCCCGCACATGACTTAAATTTTTCCTATTGTATATTTGTGATTTTGTAAGTTTCACTACTTAAGAAACTCTTTACAATCTAGTGCCAGTGTTGTCATAAGATCTTTAGTATTTACTGATCGAAATTATGAACTTGCGTGGACAACATTATGCAACAGGTATAACAACAAGAATATTTTAATAAATAATCATTTAAATGCTCTGGTGAATTGCAACCCCATACAAAGGGAATCTTTTGAGGCATTAAGGTTTTTAAGTGATCAAGTGTCAACAAATTTTAATGCTTTAAATTCGCTAGAGGTACCTACAGATGGTTGGGACCCATTGGTGATATTTTTGGTATCGACAAAGCTAGATTCTCATACAAGCAGCAAATGGGAAGAACATAAAGGCCTATTATCAGGTCTACCCTCCATTGTCGATTTTAAGAATTTTATTGAAAATAGAGCAAATGTGTTAGAAACTGCAAATAGTAGTCGTCATTTTGAACATAAACCTAACCACAATAACAATAATAATGTTAATAAGGATAACCGATCCAGTAAATCTTTTGCAACTTTTGCGCAGGTTCCAAAGGTTTGCCAAGTTTGTGATCAAGAGCACTTTATGTATCAGTGCAATAAATTTAAAGCATTAAGTGTTGATGATAGACTTAGCATAGTTTCCAAACACAAGCTATGCACGAACTGCTTACGTAGTGGTCATTCCAACTCCCAGTGTACTTTGAAGGGTTCTTGTCGTATCTGCAAGAAAAAACATAATACGATGCTACATAAAAATGATGCAAATAGAGTACTTACCGAAAATGAAGGATCCTTGTGTGTGCCTGTTAGCCTAGCTGCAATGTCGTCAGGTCAAGTCCTCTTGTGTACTGCCAAGGCAGAAGTAATTAATAAAAAAAAAAAAGTACTTACCTTGCGCGCATCTTGCTAGATTCCGGTAGTCAATCGTCTTTTGTAACCAATAACCTGAAAGAAAAGTTGGGATTAAAATCTGAAAACATATCTATAAATGTAGCTGGTATAAATGGAGTAGCCTGTCCCATCACTGAAAGATGTAAAATAAATATTAAATCGCGTACAAGCTCATTCGACAGGAACATCAATTGTTTTGTCATACCAAAGATCGCAGGCAACTTACCTTATACCGAAGTTGATATCAGGAGTCTAGGGCTTCCCAATAATATCACTCTCGCTGATGAGACGTTTTTTATTCCATCTGAAATTGATATCTTGTTGGGGTGTAATTACTTTTTTGACATTGTGGGTGGTGATAAAATTAGTTTGGGTCCAAATAAACCTATTTTACTGGAAAGTGCGTTTGGATGGTTGGTCGCAGGTTCAACAGGGACGACTACTCCATCGAAAATGATTAAATGTAATTTTGTTCAAACCGAATCAGCTGTGGCATTACAAGACTTACATGATTCAATCCAAAAATTTTGGAAACTAGAGGGATTGTCTTCTGACTGTACATATTCTGAAGAAGAACAATTCTGCGAATCACACTTTATAAAAAATACACAACGTTTACCTGATGGACGTTTTCTAGTAAAGATGCCACTCAAAGAAGTTGCTGAAGAGGCACTAGGTTCTTCCTTCTCGATGGCAATGAAACGATTTTTACAATTAGAGAAAAAGCTAGGGAAAAACCCTATTATCAAAGAACAATATTGTGACTTTTTGCAAGAATATGAAAATATGGGTCATTTAAGTAACATTGATAGGCCTCCCTTCGGATGCTATCTACCTCATCCTCGTGTTGTTAGAGAGCAACATGAAACAACAAAACTAAGAGTAGTTTTTGATGATGATATACAAGCCGTAGGTCCAGTAGTACAGTCAGACTTGCTATCAATTCTTATTCGGTTCAGAGTTTTCAAGTTTGTCTTAACGGCAGATATCGAAAAAATGTATCGCCAAATTTCATTAAATGAGTCGCAGCGTCATCTTCAGCTTATATTGTGGAGAGATCGAGTAGATGAGCCTATTAAAATTAAGCAGTTAAATACTGTCACGTATGGTACAGCATCCGCGCCGTTTTTGAGCACAAGATGTCTTATCCAAATCGCCAATGAATGTGATGACGCAGTAGTAGCCAATACAATTAAATCTCATTTTTACATAGATGACTTAAATACTGGTAGTTTTACAGAACACGAATTACAACATATATATACAAATGTGACAGAAGTGCTAGGAGCAGCTGGGTTTCCATTAAGAAAATTCCGAACAAACTGTCCTCAAATCATTCGCGACGCCATAAATACTTCTAGTAGCCTTGATTTTAGTGCAGATGCTAATGTATTAGGACTAAAATGGTCACCTAAATTATACAATCTGCAATTTCCAAGTAATATTGAAGTTAATCCAAAAGTAACTAAGAGAATTATAATTTCAACAACTTGTAAATTGTTTGATCCGTTAGGACTAGTTTCTTGCTGCATAGTGAAAGCAAAAGTTCTGTTACAAGTCTTGTGGAGTGCTAAATTAGATTGGGACGATCCAGTTCCACAGCATTTTGTCAAAAAATGGTTTAGTTTTATAAATAATTTGCACTATTTGTCAAACATGACTTTACCACGTTATGTTTTGACTGACATCCCAGATACAGATGCGATTCCTCATCTGTATCTGGGGACGCATCAACGTACCTTCACATATACGTTGATGCGTCTCAAGAAGCTTACGCTAGCTGCTGCTACACGCGATCACATGGGGATGACAGAAACGTAACAGTTAGGTTGTTGTGCGCCAAAACACGAGTAGCACCAATAAAGGCACTTACCATACCACGCTTAGAGCTTTGTGCTGCTTTGCTTGGAGCTCAATTATTAGCCAAGGTCTTAGACGCCATACCTTGCAAGGTAAGGCGTACATACATGTGGACTGATTCTACGGTTGTGCTCTGCTGGCTGAAACCAAAGGCAAAACCATTGCCAGTATTTGTTCGTAACAGGGTTAATAAAATAAACGCACTTACACAAGGATGTGAATGGAGACACACCCCAACCAATTTTAATCCTGCAGATTTAGGATCTAGAGGCGTAGATCCACAGCACCTGCAATCATGTTTAATGTGGTGGGAAGGTCCCTCATACCTAAAAAATGAAAGTACGTATTGGCCTCCCCAACCTCATCTTTCCTCTGATGACAACGCTGAAACGTTAGAAATTGAAGTCAAAACCTTAGTGTCAGTTGATTTTAGTGCTGAAAGCAACTCATTCATTTCATTTGAAAATTACTCTAATTTTACCAGGCTAAAAAGGGTCTATGCATACGTGCTACGCTTCGTCAATAACTGTAAGCAAGACAACCCAAAATTGACAGGTACTTTAAACGTAGATGAACTCGATGCTTCTTTGACAGTTCTACTAAAATTTAGTCAGTTAGCATCATTTCCTGAGGATATAAAGACTTTCCGGCAAGGAAAACCTCTTAACAATAAAAGCAAATTATTACCGTTAAATCCATTCATAGACTCAAAAGGCTTAATTCGGGTAGGAGGTCGACTAAGCCAATCCGAATTCAATTATAACAAAAAGCACCCAATTGTACTCGACTCAAGTCATCACTTGACATTATTAGTAATGAAACATGAACACATACGATTGTTTCATGCGGGTCCACAGCTTATGCTGGCTTCCTTGCGAGAGATTTTCTGGCCGCTCGGAGGCAGAAACTTGGCTCGTTCTATAACCAAGCATTGTGTTATATGTACCCGATTAAGTGGTAAAACTATACAGCCAATTATGGGCGACTTACCGAGCGTCAGAGTAAATGAAAACTTCCCATTCAATTGCTGCGGAATCGACTTTGCAGGGCCATTCATGATATCATCCAAAAAGGGCAGGGGCAACCGCATTACCAAAGCATACCTCTGCGTTATTGTTTGCCTTTCAGTCAAAGCACTCCATCTTGAAATTGTTAGTGAAATGTCAACGCCAGCCTTCATAATGTGTCTGCGCAGGTTTGTATCTCGCCGCGGTAAGCCATCTGTCATTTATTGTGACAATGGTCGAAATTTTTTAGGCGCGTCAAATGAGTTGGGCAGGATTTTAAAAACTAGTCGTCAAGCAGTTACAGACTACGCAGCAAACGAAGGCATTAAGTTTAAGTTTTGTCCCGCCTATTCACCCCACTTCGGGGGCATTTTGGAAGCCTGTGTACGATGTTCCAAGTATTTCTTGAAACGCGCTGCTGCTAATGCATATCTGACGTTTGAGGAGTTAACCACCCTTTTTACGCAAATAGAAGCCATACTTAACTCCCGACCGCTGTCTCCTCTCTCTTCCGATCCTTCTGACCTCAATCCTTTGACTCCTGGGCATTTTTTGATTGGTAGACCTTTAATGTCGGTGCCGTCACTACCTGTCAATTCCACCAGACCGACGCGGTACCAACTGATCGAACAAATACGCCAAAATTTTTGGGAGAGATGGCGCCATGAATTCATTGCGGAGCTGCAGCATAGGACGAAATGGAGGAAAAACTGCGTTGGACCTCGAGTCGGAGATCTCATTGTACTCAAAGATCCAAGGGCACTATCAGACGAGCCATAAATAAAATGTGTCCTTTGCCAACTTCTACATCGTCAGATTTTGATTCCGTATCGCAACCTTTACCGGAACCAAATGAAGATAGATGAGGTTCTTGAAACCAGAAGCTTTCAACGTGGCGGAGTATGTTCGCGCCTACTGCACGATCTGCAAGCTCGTGTCACCACCGGCGGGTGGCCTGCTTTGCGGGGGTGCTCCGCCCGGGACGGGAGGCGGCGGCAACGCGGCTCGACGCAGGCGACGCCGTCACCAGTGGCCAATTCACCTATTGAGAGCACGCCCGTGTCAATCACGCGCTCAAAAAATCACATAAATACGCCGCCGGAACAAAATAGAATTACCTACTTACCAAAATTGTACTTAAGTGCCAAATAAATGCATTCATCATTTAACATTTCATCTGTGTTTTCGTGAACAATCCCGAGCGGAGACATTTACCAATCACGGGACTCGCGGGCCTGCGCTGTTATTGGTCGGCGCAATCCTAGTGCGCGATGCGTTTCAGATTACGCAGCTAACAAAAGGCTGAATTAAATTGAAATCTGTATTAGATGATAGAGCTACGGAAAGTCTTGTTTTGCGCCTACATATTCTCACACGGATCCACATTAAGGCTCTTCGGAACTCGGGGACGTTTTATTGTAAAACGTCCTCCGTTAAGACGGTCTCCGCCCTCATATAAGAGGGGTGGAGTCATATATGAGGGCGGAGACCGTCTTAGCTCGGTGATAGCCGAACCATCCGGTTCCAGGATCGCAAGAGCCAAACCAAACAATACTGAGCTCTTCAGATGAGTGTCAGGCACCCGCTACTCATGGCAGCGGTTGCCCAGACGCCCCAAGGAAGACAAAAGGACAGTTGAGACCCTCGGTCCTCGGTTTCCCACGGTGCCTTACCCTCAATGCAACTCGTTTGTACTTCTAGAGACTGATGAGTATGAAGTTGGCTGCATCATTCAAGCCTTAAAGCTTACCTGTGCTGTTGGTTGGGATGGGGTACCAACACGCATTATAAAAGCATGTCGATCGGCTTTGGTCTCTCCAATAGCACATATCTGTAACCTTTCCATAAGGACGGGTATATTCCCACGTGGCTTTAAGAAAGCCATTATCCACCCAATTTATAAAAGCGGGGATAGAGACAGTGTAAACAATTACAGACCCATATCTATATTGACCTTAATCTCCAAAATCTTGGAAAAAATGTTAAATTACATATTGATTAAATATCTAGAGTCACAAAACATTTTATCTGCAAATCAATTTGGTTTCAGAAAGATTAGATCTACGGAAGATGCTATTTCATATATGACAAAACATTATTGGTAATAAACTAGACGAAAAAGATAAATGTTTAGGTATCTTCTTAGACCTTTCGAAAGCTTTTGACACTGTCTCTATCCCCATGCTGTTGGGAAAGATGGAAAGACTGGGTATTCGTGGGATTGCACTTAGCTTATTCAGGGACTATCTTTATGGACGTACACAAATAGTGAAGATAGAAAATACGATCAGCAATGAAAAATATACATGTTTTGGTATTCCCCAAGGCTCAATAATCGGACCAACCCTCTTCATTTTATACCTAAATGACCTATGTGAACTTCAAATACCCCATTGCAGTATTATCACCTATGCTGACGATACAGCTTTACTGATTGACGCTGATAACTGGCAAGATTGCAAAATTCGAGCTGAATATGCGCTATCTACCGTAATGTCCTGGCTTAACCATAATCTTCTAACTTTAAACGTTACTAAAACTCACTATATCACTTTCTATACCAACTATATTTCGAAACCTTCCATTACCTATACCATTAAAGCCCATTCTTGTCAAGCTCAAACATCATCTTTTCATATAAATTGCTCTTGCCCAGCACTCGTCAAAGCTACTTCAGTAAAGTACCTAGGTGTTGTAATAGATGAATCGCTGCATTGGAATGCTCAAGTTGAACAATTGGTACCTAGAGTTAGGCGTTTGATATATATTTTTAAATTGATTCGTCACACAGCTGATGCTAAAGTATTAAAATTGGTGTATAGCTCATTGTGTGAATCTATTATCTCCTACTGTATTACGATTTGGGGTGGTACTAATGTGGTCTTGTACCACATTACTTCCGTTGGAAATAGCCCAACGTGCAGTTCTGAAAGTGATGTTTCAGAAACCTTTCTGATTTCCAACTACACAACTGTATGCTGATGCAAGAGTTCTTACAGCTAGGCAACTCTATATTCATCGTACTGTTTTACGTAAACATTCTTCTGTGGGTATGAATCATAACATTATGAAGAAACGAAGATGGAGAGATAAAATATGTCCCGTAGTTATAAAGAGGATAGCTTTGCTTGGTCACCAATATCGCGTCTTAAGTTCACGTCTCTATAATATTACAAACAAAAAAGCTGACATTTACTCATCAAATAAGTTTGAATGCAATAAGAAGGTTAAAAACTGGCTCTTAGAGTTAAACTATAACCAAACAGAAGAATTACTACAAAGCGTGGTATAAGTAGTTTATATTAACTTCTTTACTCTGTAACTTTTTTCATAATTTTACATACTCTAATTTTCACATATTCTACTCAATATAAATTTGCAACCATGACTTCTATATAAACTGTCTTATATAGGAGTATTTTGATATCAACACGTGCCCACGAGATATGTCATTTTTTCACCGTCTAATGTACGGGCACTTATAATTATTATTATTATATTAACTTAATTACATTTTTCATAATTTTCTTTGTGTCCCTGTCAAATAAAAAATAGAATGCTTTTTTTTTTATAAAAATATACCTTGCCTACTAATATAATATTTATTACTAATATTATGGGTATCGTTGTTATTAGGTACATCTAATGATCTGTTTTATTATCATTACTTTGTTATCACTAAATACTGTTTATTCTATAGAACTAATCATGCTCAAACGCTGTAATGTGTAGCATTTGTAATGGAGGAATCTTGTTGCTTATCCGAAAAAACGGACTAATTTAGTTTAGTTTCGGAAACAACAGTTTTCATTGTCATATAACATTTTTACAGCCATTATTGTTTATTAGATGTAATGTTATGTCATTTTACGTTTATCCTAGTATGGCTTGAGAAATAAATAAATTTATTATTATTATATTATTATTACTGACCAGTTCAAATAAATTCCTCGTCCTGGAAGTCAGCCTCGTACTGGAATCCGGGTACTGGAACCCCGTGTAAATGGGGGTTTCCGAAGTTAAATATATAAGACTATTAAGTATCTTTGAACAACTTTTAAACGTAGGAATTTATTTGTACTAGTCAGTGCTTTGCTAGTGGTGAAGTGACGCCGATATTTCTTCTCGGAAGTTCATCAACTATGACGGATGTTTGAGGTCCATTTCGCTTCCTTATATGGTCATGCAAAAGGCCACTAAACCGTTGGAGTAATTTCTCCAATCACTTAAGCCTATTTGAATCGATTTTGAAACAAAACGTTCCTCTAATAGGAAGTCCAAAATCCCCCCGTGGTGATTTTATCTGACATTCAATAGTTTGACAGTTCTGAATCAGAATGACTGAGCAAGTATTAAAAGATATGTTTTATATTTTTGGATCTATATTTTTTTTGTTATATAGTCCAATTAATTATTGTTATTTATTTTAAGGTTTAAATAATTATTTAGTTAAGCAGATATATTATAAATCGTTTCTATCTACAAGACGACATCTATTATTTCAGATTGAAAGTTTTCTTTCAATCTGAAAGGAAACTAGTTAAGTCTTTGGAATATGCGACCTCTATCGGTTTATTGACGAATTACTTCACCGCGTAGCACTGGTAGTGAGATCTTATTGTGAACCGATAGATAATTCCATTTTGCAGTAACTGAATAGATGGCGCTAATATTAATTATATTAAATATCTGTTATTTTACTTTATTTTTTATATTTATATAATTACTATATTTAAACCGTTATTAGAACGGTGACAACAGTAAAGGGAGACAACAAGTGCATCATGGGGAGCAGGAAGAAAAATATACAAGATGCTTTTAAAAATAGAATGGGACTTCTGATAGATGTTGTCAAACATGGACACGGCTCCACGAATGACGGAAATACTGCTAGAAGATTTTTTGCAAACCCAGACGTGACTGCTGAGATAACTGGTGTTAGTGAAGACTTAATTAGGCGGTTTACAACCATTTTAGAGGCAATTTCATCAGGTTACCGCATTGACACAGTCAAATTTTCAAATACATATCACGAATATGCTCAAGTGACCATGCGACTGTATTTGGAATTATATGGCTGGTATTATATGCCTCAAGTGTTCATAAAGTTCTCATGCATGGTGCAGCTATTATTGAAAATTTTGGTCTAATACTAATTGCACAGCTATCTGAAGAAGCTGCTGAAGCTAGAAATAAAGTCTTTCGTACGTACCGCCAACACCATTCCAGGAAATGCAGTAGAAAAACTTCAAATGAAGACATTTTCAATAATTTTTTGACCAGCTCTGATCCACTCATCTCAGCGAACTGCCACTAACTTCACAGAAAACATAAAACTTTGTCAGAAGAAGCACAAAGTTTATTAATAATTGAACAAACGGAAACATTTGATGATGACGAATACGAAAATTTTGCATTCGTTAATATGGATACTCTTGATAGTGATTAAATTAAAAAAGTGCAGTGATAAAAAAGTACCTGATTGTGATTTTTACTTATTTTATTAGTCCTTAGTGGATTAGGCCTAACGGGGAGAGCACTACATAAAAAAAACGCGCCTGATTTTTAACCTCTATGGTGGTGTGGAATAGAGAACAAAATTTGAAATTGCGACCAAATCGCAGAAAATCGCAACCCAAGAATAAGTGTTATAATAGGACAAAAATACGTACTATACACACGTAAAGTCAATTCTTTGAGAAAATTTGAGGATTTCTAGATTTTTAAGTTTTTTTGTTTTGCTTCATACAAAAATTACTTTGGTTATTAATACATTTTTAAACTTTCACAATTAATAAACTTTCTTTTTTAAACGCTAAGTCCTCTACCGGCCCGTTTCAGTCCACTATGCGGCGCAGCGCGGCGAGGCGCAGGCGTGACGCATAGTTGCCTTTGGAGACATCTCTGTAGCGCTGCGCCATGCCTCTCTGAAGTTGCAACACTATAGTGCCGTTTACGCCATAAATAAATATCAATCTATATTTCGAAGCGGTCGTAGCGAATACTTAGCTGTTCTTAACCAATCAGGAAAGTTAAGCAACGTCGCCGGCGGTCATGAGTTGGATGGGTGCCCGCTAGTTACATTACTACTGAGCACTTCCGTGCTTCGGAGGGCACGTTTAATAAATCCATACAAATTAATATTACTCTAGCCGGGCGCGCCGCTGCCATGCTGTGCCGCAGTAGTGCGGTTTGGCCTTAGGCAATGACGGCGGTGACAACATTACCTTGACACGACCAATCAGATGCGATCATTTCTAAGCGCCAAATCAATTCACCAATCCAATTGAATTTGGAAAATTGTGCGTGTTTTGTTACTTGTGAACTTGATGAGGCCGAAATCAAAGCGTTCACTGCATCAGAGTTATACTTCTTTACATTATTTTTTCGTAGGTTAAAGTTACTAAGATTGACTTACGTTTAACGTATAGCTACACGATTCGCTGAAGTAAATCCATTTTATTTGTGGTAGTTTACGGGTTCGTTCGAGCGATATCAGAACTTAAATATAAATAAAAATTAAAAACTGTGGAAGTGCAAGATCAATGAATTAAGAGTGCGCCCAAAGCCAGGAAAAAAATCAGTTTTTACCCCCACTTCTTCCATCGCCCACTCGAGTGCGAAATACAACCACAGCCTGGCAGCAGCGTCACGATCGCAAACAGCCCGGCGCCGCGCTCGCTCGAGGCCCTGACGTTGAGCGCAGTATATGCGTTACAGTCAGATAAATTAAATCTATACCACTGGGTATTATTCATGAATACTTAAAAAATGACGGCTTCTATTGCTGAAAAGTACTTTATTTGCATGGCATAGGTATTGTTCCAGTTGTGTGGATTTTAAAAAACCATACTAGCGGAACTATTTTGATAAAACTCATAAGAAAGAATCATCAAAATCAATTCGTATATGGTGAAATAATCACGAAAATACATAAAAAATACTGTCATTAAAACACTTCCTACTTTTTTGAAATTTGGTAAAAATATTATTTCATTTGTTTTTTGCTATAAAAATTGCTTAACGGATATTAACGATATTTAGAATAGAGATGAATCAAAATTAACATTAAATTTAATTGCAAAAATAAGGTTAGATTGGGAGACAATCAGATAATATTAAAAGATTATTGAATAAACATACTTCCAAAAGACATAGAATTTATTTATAAATCAGTATTCAACAATCGACAAAATATGTTTTTCATTTGTGTAATGTAATAATCCAGGAAAAGCTGAACCTGTAGATATATCGGGACAGAATTACACGAATGGTAATTTTTAGGATCCAGGTTCAGATGGTTCTGGAAGCTGATGCTTTAAATTTTTTTCCAACCGCAGCTGCCATAAATCTCGCGTTCATCGTATTTATGACCTCCTGTTTTGATTGAAAAGGTTGGCCAGTATCGTCTCTAATAAGATCTTTGAAGTCAATATTAGATACATTACATTTTCCTTTTTGTTGGTATATCACATTCCATATAGATTTTGAGGTATTTCTACTACTTTCTATCAGTCTGGTGTAGAATTTAGATCTTTCTTGATTGATCATAGTATCATATTTGTTATTTAAACTGTGCAACACATTGTTTATTAAATCATGGTCAGAATACTCATTACTGATATCAGTAACGTCAATTAACAGTTTCTAAAATGTTCTATGTCATTAGATACCCACGACTGGTATATTCTTTTCTGGTAAAATTCCTTGAGAATTCTCTTTCTCTGGTCTAATGGATACTTCGTATCTTTACTGACGGAGACCAATTTATTGCACATATTGCGTAGTATGTGATTTTTGGACTCACCTTTCCCACACAATTATGTCTTTGTAATGACTTACTTCCAAAATTCTTGCATATGTACTGGAATCGCCATCCGCTATGAAGCGTCCATATATGACATACATATCAATAGAATATCCTTTTAACTCGAAATTTATAGGATATTTGTAGAAATTCGAGCTATTGAGATTACACAGCTGTTATCCGTAACGTTACGTAACGTTCCTTTCTTAAGCTACTAATTGAGCTTGAGTTGCAACATTGTCCAAAACTGTCAACAAATTTCTGAAAGTAATTGAAGTAAATAAAATGTATGAAAATGAAAATTGCTAGAACTAAACAAGAGTTCAAACCTATTTTTAAGGGTTTCAAATTAATAAGTATTTTGTAAAGTTCCTAGAAATCCCAAACGGGTGTTGCGGCCGAGTAATCACACAAAAGGTCCTTTTCTATCTATTGTTTACCTCACAAATCGGCGAATCATAATTATTTTCCTGTGAAGTAGGTATGTTTCACTTCCATTTGACCCAGATGTAACGTTGTTACAACCAAAAAAAAAATAGTTATAAATAAAATATACACATGTTTATATTATGAGAGATACTTACTCATTACTAATTAGATCTGCAAAGGTACCAGGTTGGTCAATATCTGAATCGGTTTTGCGCTTCTTTGACCTCAAAAAATAAATTCGGAAAATGACAAAGTTTATACAACGTCATCAATAGCATTGGTAGTACTAACGTATAGCTATCTTAAATACATGGAAATTAATTTGTAATACGAATCATGAATTTATGTGATACGAGTACCTGTTGTCGACTATACATACAATGATTGATAAACATTTTTGGATATACTGTGTAGATAACGTAGAACGCGGCACGGCCCGGCCGCATCTGAGCGTTAGCCCAAATTACGATGGCACTAAGTATTATCAAATGTAGACTCAATTTGAAGGAGAATAGGGTGCTACCGTTAAATTTTTCAACTCGAAGTATGTTTGTCAACGTAGTGGAGACTAGCAACTAGCCATTTCTTCTCTGTTCTACGTTGTCAAGCAATTTTGGTCTTTAGTTCAATAGTAAGTAGGCTTTATTCCTAAGATTATATAGTGCAGCCGTTCATTTTATCTGAAAGGCCAGTTCTTCTTTATCAGTGAATAAACATAATGTAAATTGCATTTAGCTGGAATGGGGCCTAAATAATATGCATTATAAATTTGTGATTGAATTTAATTATACATATTATATATAACAAAATCAGATAAGTACAAGTTGATATTTATATTCAATACAAAACTCAACTTACCCGAGCATTCCATCATGTTTTATAGTTCTTTTTTTTCGCAAAAATATTAAATCTCGTATTTTGTCCTTTCTCCCCATTTTCAAAATACTATTTGCAGGCTTATAACTTCACACACAACACAAATAAAGTATTACTTATTATATAAAAATATTTTTATTAGCGCAGTTATACAAGTTTATAAACTTAACATACAATACAGGCTATGTAACAGTTCTTATTCACAAAATAAACAATCTATTTCCCAAATAAAATTACGCGCTGTATTGCCAGACAGAGCGGCCGGAAACAACCTTTCTCGTCGAGCACTGCCCGACAACTAACCGTAATGCTGTACTCTATTTTTGCACGATTCAGTTGATGATGGTAATGGTTTTGAGGTTTGGGGTACAGTTTTTGGTGGAGTTTTATTTAATTGTTCTAAATATAAACAAGTAATAAAATATTTAACCGATTATTCGACTAGAACATTAGTCTAGCTATTATATTTATAAAAAATAAAGTGGGGTTGTCGCTGATAATTCTGAGTATTTGAATTAAAACAGTTTTTTTAGCGCGGTTTCTGTTATTTTTTTACAGTGCAATGAGGTTTTTTTTCAAAATTCTATTCGATTACTGTACTTCTTCAAGATTATCCCCCGCCTCCTATATTTTTTTTTATTGGAATATTTTTCGTTACCATCAAAAAGTGTGTTAGAAAATACTCCTTTTGCGTAATTTTGGCATTAGGCCCACCCTTAACTACACCTACCTCCTTTTCTCTATAACTAATATGTGGATGTCTGATAGAAAATGCTTTAGCATTAAGTCTTCCATTTGTATTGTACTGTAGTGCAATAAAGAATTAAATACAAATACTTCGCTACTTCGGCAGGAGCAAGTGTAGATTACGTTGGGTTTAGGAAATTAGGTTGAGAGAGCTCATGAATCGGGTTTAAATGATAATTCAACCCTGATTAGTTGTTATGTACTATATTTTATATATTTCGTATGTACCTATTTTGTCTTATCTTCATAATTATTTTAGTAAATACGTTAAAGTACCACCAACTTAACTGTGCAGTTCTCGAGGGCGCTATTGGTCAAGGAAATAAACTACAAACTGTCACAATTTGAGGGAATTTTGTAGTTCTTTTTTCTGCCGCCTGAACAGATAAGTTGGTTGGTCTGTAAGTCCATTTGACGGCAACTTCGTTAATTTCGATAATTTTGACCACATACTGCCTCTATGGTTGTGATCACTGTGATCGTTTTTGAATGTTCTCCCCTGTTCCATTTAGGATAAGAACGCTAAGAATGCCACTAAAATTGGCCACTTTTGACATTAGATGTAGGTAATTCAGACTGTTCCAGTAGCTTCATAGCGTTTATGGCGAAAATAATGCCAAGACCCAAGTGGAACAACTTTTTAGTGTGATCGTTTTTATCGTTTTTGGCGAATTTAACTCCAAATGATGGTACGTACACCCTACTTAGTACTTGTTTGTTTGTTTGTTTTCAGTTTTGTATGGTCGAGAAAAGTTTTACAGTTTACACCGGTTCCAAAATAGTTATGTTACTTACTCAAAAATATTACTTGCCCTGCTAATTGTTGCTCAGTGGTTTGTATTGTAATTTTGTTGGGTTGGAAAACATTTAAAATGGTTAATTACTTCATCTACGCAAAAGATTATTCCGGTTCAACGTCTAGAAATGAGTATTATCATAAAACTGGGTTAGTGACTCTTAAACAATTTCAAAGTGATGTAAATAAAATTAAAAGTGAATTGTTAGATCCCGGTGAATCAGAAATTGTTTATTTGCATTGGGGGAGTGAGTGTGTTAAAGTCGACGACAAAACAACTGTTGACGAATACGAAAAGCGGACGGGCAATGGCGGTGGTACATATCCGGACAGAATCATTAAATGGATTAAAGAAAATATAGTTGGCGATTACAAAATCCAATTACTGTACATCATAACCGATGGTCTAATATACTCTGAAAGTGTAAATGAATGTCTAGAAAGTAATAAAAATATGCACTATGAAAACGTAGTTTTTCATGGAATTAATGAACAAGTAGATTTTATTGATTTATCGGTTGCTGTGTCATTTCTTAAAAGTCATTGCACAATATTTCGAAACAATGAGCAAATTGATGACACCAATATATCTGAAGAATTTGACTACAGTGGTATATCCATTGACAATTTTGCCACAGAAAAAGAAAACCTAAAGTCATATATAAAATTGAAATATATCATGTCATCAAATAAAAATGCTACAGCTCTTTCCGAGATTGATAAACTGAAAATGTTGAGGAATAGATTATTTGCCAGCTTGCTGCAAAAACCTGATTCAACTTACACAAATACCAAACTAGACACAAAAGATAAAAATACATTTCTAATTGAATTCAAGAATACAGATTGGTACAAAAATCTTGTCTGTCTATCATACAATTTAAAGTTAGACATTGAAAAATCGGTTACTTCATTAATTAATTACATCACCTGCGATAAAAAGTCATATGCCTTTGATGTTTTGAAATTTCAAACTAAATTCAGCAATGAAGTTCCCGAAGAACCAATTGTTGATGTCAATTTTACAACTGATCAAGAAATTGAATTTCCTGACATAATTCTAGATGACGAGAAAGGGATACCTGTGATCCTACTTACAGAATTGAATCTGCTGGATAAAATAATTTTCAATACATCTGTATCAACGGCAAGTTTCTCAAAATTCAGATCATTGATGGAGTGCCCACTGTTTATGTTGAATGATCCTGATCTAAATGAGTCAATTGGATACTTCTACACATTAAATGTTTACAAACAGTTGTTAGAGAACACTACAAAAACTGAACCAAGGTCACGAAAGCCATTTCATGGTGGTCTTGTACTTGTAAATACTGATGACTTTGACCAGTACAATGATTATATTTTATCTGCTACATACTTCAATTTCAAAAAAATTAAGTACAACATTGGTTTATATTACTATGTCTTATGGAAAATTTGTGACAAAAAACAGTGGATGGACAAAAAAGTTCTTGAACAGTTTAAAAAGTACATGCTAAGGCGTGTCAGCACCACTTTGTGCAGAATTGGTCTGTCATCTTTGCCATTAGATCCTCAAATTAACACTTCCTTGCCTACTGCATTATGGTACTGTGTTGAACTGTCCACAGATCTTTTCAAAAAAGATCCTAATTATTTTGCACATGAGCGCTTGAGAATGTATTATGGCATTTCATCCTATATGATTGATATCTTAAGCCAACTGCAATATGACTTAGAGTTGGAGTCCATTAGTAGACGAAGAGATTTAATCCGACATGTTATGACTCTGAAGAAAATTCCTACACAAAAGGAAAAAGTTTTTTACTTGGTAGAAAAAATATTCAAAAGTGTGAATGGTTTTTTAGTTTGTGAAATTGAAAATCCATCAAATGTGCAAAAACTTAATTATTTGAAATTAAATCACAAAGAAATGCTAAGTGATGACATTCTCAAGAAAAAAATTAATTTGAATAATTATGTTCACTTCTTGTATCATTTGGATGAATCGGAGATTCCTGTTTGCAAAGAAACATTCCGGCCCTTCTTTATGATAGACCAAAATAAATCTTTTTACAGCAAACTGTTTGAAGTTGCTAAAAAAGTTGTGATCAGTAATGTTGGTGGTAAGATTGTGGTAAATTATAATGCCATGGATGAGTTGGAATTCACAAGAGTCCTGTCTTTTTATAAATTGTATCTGAATTGCATACAAGATGGCAATAAATTTCCAACATTGCAGGAATATATGGATTACATTCTAAAGAAGAAAAAATTTAAGGATGATTTAGTTAACATTTTTGCTGTGAATGTTTGTAAAATGATTGAAAATGTATTTCTCAGTTATGAAAAAGTAACCAATGAAGCGAGTGCTACTGAAGTTCTTAAAGTATCTAATGCATATGCAAACCGAATCGAACGGATTAAGGCTGAGAATATAGGTATATTTGTTAATGATAATGAAATACGAGAATTTATTTTTGATGAAGAAGCTAAATACTTAAATCTCAATTTGAACAAAACAGAATGGACTGTTGTAACATCTCAGAAAGATAAACATAAAAAAAGTTCTCAAAATAAGGTTCAAAACACTACAGCACATTCAGGTAATAAAAATAAAAAAAAAGGTATCAGAAGGTTTTAAAAAAATCTATTATTCGTTTCCAACTGTTGAAAAATTATATTAATGGTGTTGTAAACTAGGTTTTATAGCAAACTGATACTATACTGCATGATTATTGCTCTGTTCTTAAACACAAAATATACAGAGGTTTGAAGAATTATCTATTATAAGAATTATATATTATCTATTGTTAAGGTGTTAAGAATACCAATAAAAAATATATATTGTAATTTAAATTGTATTGTCGTTTTTAATTATTAACATTTTTGTACAATATTTCTACAAAATAATAAACCTACATCTCAGAGAAATGAATAAGATTCTTCTATTTTGTCAGAGACCTACATATATAAAATAATTTCTTTATTAAGTCAAAAATTGACAATAGTTTGGAAAATCTCACAAATAGTCCATCAATCCATGAAAATCTCACATGATCCATAAAGAAGGGAAATCTGCCAATGAGGTTAGTTGTTATAGACCCATTAATTAGCCTGCTACCAGTAATCTCAAAACTATTTGAAAAGATTCTGCTTACGGGATGCTTAAATCTCTGACTGAAAGATCCATAATCCCAGACCATCAGTTTGGATTCAGACGAGCATGGAACAGTTGAACAAGTTCAGAGAGTTGTCGAGATTGAGATCAGATCAGAAAATCCCTCGAGTTAAAAGAACTCTGCTCAGTTCCTAGACATCGAACAGGCCTTCGACTAGGTTTGGCATAAGGGACTCCTTTGTAAAATTAAGAACCTGCTACCACACCCTTTCTTTGGAATACTTGAGTCGTACCTCTCGGAAAGAATGTTCCAGGTAAAGGATGAAGAGTACACTTCCAATTTTCAAGATATACAAGCAGGATTACCTCAGGGATCACTCCTTCGCCCTGTCTTATACACCGAAGGAGGTGTTTTAAGACAGGGCGAAGGACTCCGGACCTCCGACTTACCTGAAACACCTGGAGTATTAACTGCTACCTTTGCAGACGACACTGCCATTCTCTCTAGTAGCAAGGTCCCAAGTGTGGCATCACAGACTTTGCAAAGGGGGTTGGATAAAATAGGGCAGTGGTTGACAAAGTGGAGGATAAAAGCCAGCAGCTCAAAATCAACACATGCTGCATTCACCCTTCGCAAAGATAATTGCCCACCCATTCACCCTCACCTTCAGAAAAAGTGTATTAGAGCAATATGTGGAATCCCACCAGACGAATCTTGTAAAATACTGTTTGGGATTCTTGACTTGTTACCGCTGCCTGCCCTTTATATTTATGAGACATGTATATTTGTAATGCAGCATAAGTATTTATTTACAAATGCATTTGCTGTAAATAATAGAGTACAACGCAACCCGTACAGACTAGTCTACAATGTTATACCAAAATCGGCGAAATATTCCAAAAACTGCTTAGCTATGTGTGTAAAGATATTCAATAAGTTACCCAATGAATTTAAAGATCTAAATATAACACAATTTAAAAAGAAAATGTATAAATAGTTGCAGGATAAAAACATTTATGATGTAAAAGACTTCATGAAATAATTATTACAATATACTTAGTTAACATACTTAGTATTAATTTGCATGCTACTCTAATACTAGCAAAACATGTGCACTTTAATTTTATAATAACAACTTTATACCATGGTTTACGCAAATAAAGAATCTTTAATCTTTAATTCACCTGGGAGCAAATACCTTACCACATAGTGACTCAGTCACATATCTAGGAATGCATCTGGATCGTAGATTGACATGGAAAATGCACCTACAAAAAAAGGGATGAACTTAACTTCCGGTAGGTACCGAAACCTTTTGTGGTTGATAGGTAGTATTAGGTAGAAACTCAGTCCTAAGTACAGACAACAAGCTATTAATCTATAAAGTCATACTAAAGCCCATCTGGAGGTTATGGCATTCAGCTATGGGGATCAGCCTGCAATACAAATATACCAATAGTACAAAGAGCTCAGAATAATATCCTAAGAAACATATCACATGCTCCATGGTTCCTGAGAACTGACGAGTTGTATGTAGAATTGGAAATCAAAACAATCAAGGATGAAATAAGACATTTTTCAGCTCATTACAAAAAGCCACTGACCATGCACCCAAACACCTTAGCCACACAGCTAACTGCCATCAGCTATGCAAAGAGGCTACGCAGACAACACATCATGGAATCGGACGGAAGTGATGACTAAAATAAAGGAGATCTGCTTATTGGATCACTTCTCCTACATGCCGAAAATCTTATAACAAACCTGCTCATAGTTTGGGGACTGATCGCAGATTAAAACATAACACAAAAAAAACTAAGTCAAAAGTGTGTTACAAAAATGTGAATATTTAAAATAAAAAGTAATGCTTAATTATATCATTTATTAATCCCTAAAGCCCAAGTTTATACCGAATGCCGTCATGGCGAATAAATACCACAGAATACTAAGATACTTCAATAGACACCGTAGTAGAATACATAATTATCTGTGGTGCAGAGAAGATACCATAGGGGCGTTCGTTTTGGCTCGATTGCGTTTGTAGCAGTTTCAAAAGTGGCATTTGTGTTTTAGCGTTCGGATAGAAGCTTTTGCTATTTTGACCACCAATTACTGCATGCTATCCGAACGGCTTAAAACATACTTTGACAACCGACAATATTTTAACAATTTTGCACAGTACGAAACATGGAATCAATCTCTAAAATTAACAAAAAGTAGGTACCTATATTATTATTATTTCTTTGTTAATGGCTTCTGATAGTTACTTATATGAAAAACTTGTGAAACTCTTCAATCGCGCCAAATACAACTGTCAAAACAGCAGTTGTCAAAAAACGATCACAACGATCCCACGGCAAGACATGGGTCAAAAATATCACTTTTCTCTGTCATTTGTAGCGTTTTCAAAGCTATCCGAACGGTGAGCGAAAACGATATTTTTGCTCACGAAGTCCCAAAACGAACGGCCCGTGTGATCGTTTTTAGCGTTTGTGAGTGTTATTTTTGGCACCGATAGGCTATCCGAACGCCCTACATGAGTGCTGAAATTATCTTTTAGTTCGAAACCGATGCCGCGAAAATACATGTTTGGTAATTATACTCTGATTGGACTTTTAAGGATGCTATCAATTTGAGGGATGTGCTTTGTAACGTTACGTAACGATATCCGCCCTGTCCAAGTATTTGAATAGCGAATTATATTTTATAAATGAAGTATTGGTAGTGAAATTAAATGCTTACTAAAGATATACTGAAATTAACGTGAATTAAAATTAGATATTTAGTTAAACGCAATTTTATCTACTTTTACTCGGAAGGGCTTTTTGCGAATGCCCACCTGGCTAGCGACCACTCTCAAGAAGAAAATCTGTCGCCAAGCACTTAACTGTGTTCCGGCGGCAGTCCTTGAGAGCCAGTAAAGTTACAGGCACATGAGACCTAACAACTGTACGTCTCAGTGTGACGGGCACAGTGCAATTCGTCGTTGACGAAATGCGTCTGTTATAGGCAGAGGTTAGTCCACCTAACGTCATATCAATATGACTACAAGCATAGTAATTAAACAACTTGAAACGGTTCAAATCGCGTATATTTATCATTATTATTTCTTTTTTTTTCCCGACTTTTCAAACACTTCGCAGTGATCTTGTTCACGGGGAAAAAATAATGATAAATATACGCGATTTAAACCGTTTATTGTTGTTTAATTACTATGTGTAATAATCGCGAAACCCTAAGACAACATTATGACTTCAAGCTTTATCGTGTGCAAAGCGACAATGACATTCACAAAATATTGTGTACTAATAAAATAATTGGAACTCCTAAAAACTCATCTTCTGGCCATTTTCAGGTCATGTCTAGCATGGAAGTATATACCTAAATCATGGCGGGAAGTCAGAGTCGTGTTTATACCAAAACCAGGTAAAACCGATTACACCAATCCAAAGTCATACAGACCGATAAGTCTAAGCTCATTCATGTTAAAAACCTTGGAGCGACTTTGTGATAAATACTTAAGAAGTGGACCTTTAGCGGAAAACCCTGTCCACAAAAATCAACATGCGTACCAATCTGGCAAGTCTACAGAGACTGCCCTCCACCATGTGGTACACAAGATCGAATCAGCACTGGAAAACAAGCAGTCCTGCTTAGCTACCTTTATTGACATTGAAGGAGCCTTTGACTAAACCACATTTTCCAGTATTAACCATGGACTGAGAAATAGGGGTGTTGATGACATGCTCTCTAAGAGAGCAGCGAAAATAGAAACCTCTGGAACAGCCCGTTGTCGTGTTACGAGAGGCTGCCCACAAGGAGGAGTTTTGTCACCTCTGCTATGGGTAGTAGTAGTGAATGAGCTGGTTGAACTCCTGAACAAAGATGGTATGGTCACTGTAGGATACGCAGATGACCTAGTTATAATGGTCTCTGGACTGTTTGAGGCAACCCTCTGAGCAAAAATGCAGAGGGCTCTTCACATAGTCGAGGAATGGTGTCAACGTCACAGTCTATCTGTGAACCCACAGAAAACAGAAATAGTCATGTTTACTCGAAAAACAAAGTTAGCAAATTATAACCTTCCTACGCTGTTTGGAACAAAATTGACCCTAAGTAAGGAGGTTAAATATCTAGGCATTTGGCTTGACAGCAAGCTTTTGTGGGGAAAACACCTTGAACACAACACAACAAAAGCTACAAAAATTTTGATGCAAAGTACAAGAGCAGTAGGGAAAGACTGGGGTCTGAAACCGAAGCTCTGCCGATGGATCTACACAGTCATAGTAAGACCTGTCCTCACCTACGGTTGCGTAGTGTGGTGGCCACGAACAAGTCTGGTGACTACAATAAAGAAACTGCAGCAAACCCAAAGACTGGCTTGCTCTTTGATCAGCGGCTGTATAAAATCAACACCATCAGCTGCCCTTGATGTCATCTTGGGTCTGACGCCACTGCATCTTCATATACAGCAAGAAGCGATGGCGGCAGCACTAAGGATAAAGTCAACAAACTAGTGGATAGGCACGGGACAAATCACAAACTATTGTCGAATACTAGAAAAGGCCACTAAAATAATCCCCGAATCAAAGCAAGGCACTGACAAAGTAGCCAGTACCCACCTTGACAATAAGAAGTACAAACTGGCTACTGAGAACAGTGCACTGGCAGATCTAGTGCCGACATACAATATCTACACAGATGGCGCAAAAAACAAGACTGGTGCCGGTTGCGGTTACTACTCACCGGAACTTGGAATCTCAGACGCAAAAGGGCTAAATAAGACCACCACTGTAATGCAAGCAGAGGCAATGGGCTTACTGCTAGCTGCCAGGGCAATATCACATCTAGACATAACACCTAGTTTGGAAAGTGAGCGTGAGGACAAGCTCCTTCTTTTTACTACAGACAGTGCGGCTGTAATATATGCACTCAGAAGACCAGTAACCAGGTCTAGAGTCATAGCTGAGTGTCATTCTGCCTTACAAAGGCTGTCAAAAAACTACAGAATAATGATAACATGGACAAAGGGACATAGTGCATGCCCGGGTAACGCCATGGCAGATACTCTGGCAAAGAAAGGAGCAAAAAAACAAGTTTGTGATGACGTAAGGAGCCTTTGCAAGCCATCAGCAATGGAAGTACGGGAACTACTACGTCGTCACACCGAGAGAGAACAACTAAACCTGTGGAATAAGACAGAGGATTGTAAACAAACAAAGGCCATGTTCCCAACTCTAAATAAGAAGCTGACAAACAACCTGCTGAAACTAAAGCGTGAGGAACTACGCATTGTAGCGGGCCTTATCACAGGTCATTGTAACCTGAATTACTTTCTGCATAAAACTGGAGCAACAGACAGTCCTCTATGTAGAGGCTATATGCTAAAAGATGAGACCGTGGAGCATGTACTGTTGCACTGCGAAGCCACGGAACAGATACGATTTACAATCGGACTACAAGAGTCATTCTCATCGACATCCTCACCACCATCACACAAGTCACTGGAGCAGCTATGCCAGCGACCCAAGGTCCTTCTCCGCTACGTTAAGGAGTTGGGATGGCTTGGGTAGAAGCTGGCGGGGGAAATGCACAATACACCCCAAGCGGGACGTCAGTGCAGGACATATCGAATAAGAATAAGAACTGTATCGACGAAACGTCGATTTCGTGAATTTAGTTTCTATACCTTGCTCATACCTTCCCTCTTAACATATTCCATCACGCCTATATGCCCCGATGGGGTAGACAGATTTATCTAAGCTGCCGCGTTTCGCCAAACATGTTTAGGCTCCACGTAGTAGAGGGCAAGCCTATTGCAACGTACTCTTTCCAGACTGTTAGTAGGTAGGTACTCAAGATAGTCTTGCCTGAAAAACCCAATACAGTCTTGTCAATCGGGTATCGAGTCGAGGACCTCGAGATTTCAAAGCCGCGCTTTTTCACACAACAATGTCGTCAAAATAATAAATAGAGCGAACAATTCTCATCTTTTTCCATCTCAATGGCCGAAAGGTTAGGGCGACAGGTTCGTAGGTAGAGATGCGGCGCGGGTACGATATCCACCGTATGTGAAAATGATAAGTTCCAAATTTTTTTTAAAGTTTAATTAAATAGTTAATGAAATCATTTTGTTGCGTTCTATTAAAATTTCTTTCAAGTATTATAAATACATACAATCAAAATTTATTTTTAACGGTGAAATCAGCACTAAGCATTCCAATTTTAACGACTTTTCATAAAGATTTGTCAGATTTAAGTAGAATCGTTGAAATAATTTTCACCCGTGAATCCAATAATCTTTGTAAACAATGGCAGAAACAGACGCTACAGGCCTTTTTTTCACCTTTAGGCCTATGGCAGTTCATATTATTTTTATTTCAAGAAGATCAAATGTTCTACTCACTTTGTCTTTTATCGCAGTCAAAGCGTCGCATCGACATCTTCCTTCTTCGAAGCCGCTCGACTGCGATCGTTTGCGAGGTGCGACGACGACGCGCGTGTATACATTTTCTTCACCCTTATTTGTACTTTATATAATGGAGATTAAATTCAACATACTATAACATTAAGATACATGTTGCGACGCGACTCTGCGCCATTGTAACTAGAGCAATAAAATCAGTAAGGCGTTTCAAAGTTATGTGAAAGAGGTTATTTTCAAAGTAATCACACGATTCCTTGCGGCATACGAAGCGAATCCTATTTATAACCCCCAAATTGGATAGGCCCCTCACTAGGTGCACTACAACATTGTGATGGTCGCGGGTAGCCAATGGTTACATTTGTTCAACAGTGCACGTCTTTCGGCTGATGATGATGATGATGAAATTGGATAGCACGCAACATGCGTGATATTGACGATGCGAGATTTTTACATTAGAGATGTCAAGACCGATGATAATTATTTACCAACTTATAAATAGTTTTATAAAGAAATTAATAATTCAAGAAAATGTCAAACATTCCTCAGACAATGTTGATGCATATAGCTTTACTGCAAAACAAATCAAAAAATGCATTCTCATTTTCTGAAGCAGTGCAAGTCCATGGCATTGGCCATGGACTGCCGTGCAAGTCCATGGTTCGAATCCCGCCGCGGGCTTGAGCTTCACCGCTTGGTGTAAGGGCTTGTCCGCCTGGCTAGCGACCACCCTCAAGTAGAAAATCTGTCGCCAAGCACCTAACAGTGTGTTCCGGCAGCAGTCCTTGAGAGCCAGAAAAATTACAGGCACATACGGGCACAGTGCAATTCGTCGTTGACGAAATGCGTCTGTTATAGGCAGAGGTTAGTCCACTTAACATCACGTGGGCCTCGGGCTTGTTCCGTCACAACAACATAAAAAAAAACTCACGGGCAATCAGTACTTTACCATTAAACTCAAAATTAAATATAAAATAAATATTTATTAATAAAGTTTCAATATTCATCATACAATCTTATAGAGAATAATTTAGTAAACCAATCTCGTAAACACTTATATAACCATCTCTTCACTCACATTAAATATTGCTAAGTCTAAAAGATAACAAGATAAATGTGATTCATTTACACTTACAAACTAGTTAATCTGTAAAGAGGGTTTTGCGTTGGCACTGGATTAATTTAGCGCCAACATAATAAAACTAACAGACTTCAATGAGAGTAAGGCCAATAAAATTGATTAGTTCTTGTGGAACTTTTTGCTGGGATCTTTGGCCATGTCGACGAGGGTCTGGGCGGGTTTGAAAGGAGCTCCGTACAGGCCTTGGTACTCCTCCATTTTCTTGACCAGTTTATCAGCACCGAATTGGTCAACCCATCTGTTGTAACACAGAAAAAATACATTTGTTTAATGCTACTTATTACATTTCTTAACACGTTTCTTATTACATTTCTTAATACGGTATAAGGCAAATGACATGCTCAATTATATTGGTCAATGAGATCACCTTAATTTTTTTTACGCATCTTTTCTCCACCAAGATAAAAATGGTCCATTCAAAATACAATAGCTATTTGGGCATGCTATATAATCACTCTCCTCTCCATCCTCATTGCCTGCCCTCATACCACCTACAAGTAGAAAATCGGTCGCCACTACACACTCGGCAGTCCCTGAAACTGAGTTACCGTGCTAGATCGAGCCTCCCAGAGATGATAACTATATCATCACTCATAATCACAGTCCAACCCTCATTCGTCGCATGTAGGGTAGGATCAGTTATGTCTTCTCTAACAATATAAAGGACAACACATGAACACAGTGAAATTATGTTTCCGCTTACAACACTTAGGATATTACAAGGATTTATTTGTAAAAAAAAAATGGCTTTGGTTTTGTAGTTAGTCACCTGCCTGATATCAACCTTCCTTGGGAATACACTTGTTAAAAGCTCAGTCAATCGGGGCTTAAAGATGGTACGGAGTCCTGATATGGTTTCCAATGTGCAGCAACATCCCATTCATGGCTTGAGTGGTGGCATGCTGCGCACTTGGCACATTCTTTACTTAAGCCTTTACAATATCTAACAGGAGAATTTGATCCTCTATTCTTAAGTCGGAAACGGTATAGATCAAGTGGTCAAAACTAGAATTGCAGTTATCAAGAAAATGAGCATTTGTACTTTACCTGAAGGGTCCTCCGGTGAATGGCGGGAATCCGAGACCAAACACTGCGCCAACATCACCTTCCAGCGGGCTATGTAAGATCTTTTCTTCTAAAGATAGTACAGCCTCATTTACAAATCTGAAATTGAATATGAAACATTTTAACCAATTTTTTATAAAGAAAAATAACTCAATATTGTCTTAGGTTTTCGCGATTATTACCCATAGTAATTAAACAACTTAAAACGTAGTAGTCACCCCGTGGCCACGATCACTGCAAAGTGTTTGAAACGTCGGGACAAAAATAATGATAAATATACGCGATTTAAACCGTTTAAAGTTGTTTAATTACTAAAAGTAACTCAAGCTTGGCGTTACCACTAACGAAATATGTGATTCAGTTTGATATATTTAAATACCTTGCACGGTTTTTTATGATATAAACTGAGGAGACGGAACCTCGTTTGATGGCCGCCTTTTAAAAGTGTCACCATCTTTGTTCTGTACGATACTGCGCACTACTGCACTGCGCTCGACACTCCAGAACGTTAGTTCTTATGTCTCGTTTGCCCAGTTAATTTAATGCACCTGATACAGTGCCCTTCACGCCTCAAAACAGTAGTGTTTGCACACTACTTCGTTGAAGAATATCTGACACTGCGATGGTCCCCACCAAGACGGACACCTATTAAGAGCTGGTGGCAGGTGATTTTGCACGCTTGGTTAGGTAACATCCTCAAGAAGAAAATCTGTCGCCAAGCAGGTAACGGTGTTTTCAGGCACCTGTCCTTGAGAACCAGCTTCCATTCTAGGTTATGTCTATGTACCCGATTGTACCACCACTTACTATCAGGTAATATTGTGGTCATAGGCAAGCCTATCAGCAGTAAAAAATATGTAGCCATTAAATAATACACAAAATAATTATTAAAGAATTAAAAATATTATAGCTCATAACTTGTGACAATTAATTAACTTGTAATTTCAATCATGAAATATGGAATAGAAGTGTCCACACACAGTTTCCTTTTTTTTAAATCAGGAATAAATTCTGATTAAATTATGCGTCTGACTCTTATTCACAAACCGGTATCGAAAGTTGTTCGCGGTCGTCCTGCACTCACGCGCACTGATAACACGATGTTTCTGAGCCCAGCCTAACCATGTGAAATAAAATAAAAAAACCTGGGTCCTTATGTAGTGATATGTAAAAGTTATTAAGATACCTACATAATATGCAATAAATGATTTGATTTGGTGAAAATGAAATACAATATCAAGTGTTTACCTGGACACCATTCTCAACTGCTGGTCCTCAACAGTATTGGCACCGCGGGGCTCAAGTGAATACTTTTCTTTGAGAATATTGATGGTGTCCTGGTTGACATCCTTATTTTTCGTCCCCTTTTCGTATACATAGAAACCTTTGCCCGATTTCCTTCCCATGAAACCGGCTTTCACTAAGTCCTGCATAATGTTCAGATTTCCGCCACTTATACGATCTCCGAACGCCTGAAAGGTAAACGTTACAAATATTTAAAGGCACAATGCATACGAGTATAGTAGTAAAACAAAAACTAGTTTATTTTTACACGACTGGCCAAAAAAGGAGTGTTATGTTAATGTATTCATGCAGGGTTTCATGTATGTATGATTGTGAGTTTCTTTATTCCACCATAACTTCTAAACGGTTTAACCGATTTTGATGGATGAGATATCGTTAGATTTTTCTTGATAGTGAAAGTGACACTAGGTATACATAAAAAAATATATTTTTCTTTCAAATCCATCGAGTGGGGTATCAAAATGAAAGGCCTTAAAAATGATTCCATAAATATATGTAACTTTAATATTTTTTAGTTTTAATTTCAATGGTATGATAAACTTTTAACGAAAATGAACAATTTGCAGTCGGGTATTTTACTTTTTGGATTAAATTATACTTGTTACTACTATTATAGGATACAGGATGAATACCTTTGATAAATCGACAGCAATGTGAGCTCCAACATCAATGCCTACTTCATCAGCCAATGTCGCGGCGCCGACCGGGAAACCGAACTGCTTCGTTATTTTGTCCAGATCTTTGGGATCGACGCCTTCTTGGAGCAGTCTGTGAGGTAATTAGGAGCATATAAACAGTTGAATTTCATTTTGACAGTAAATTCACAGTGGCACAGAATGGAGTTACTCAATATGTGTACCTTTTTTTGGCAGGACAAGGATGTAGCCTGCCGCTGTGGCCAATACAACCATACCGAACTTTATTTTCAATTAACTGTGGTTGTACTATAGTTTGAAAAAACCTGTGATTTCCACCACTCTGAACTAAATTCCAATAAATTAAAGAAACTCAGAAGTTTTGACACAGAGACAGAAATTACTTAGGATTCTCCTTGCGGATGCCGGGTCCATCACCATCACGTTAAAGAGGAAGAGGCCCATATCATAGGTGCCTGGGACTTGCAACCCAGGGAGTAGGGTTAAGAGGCCTCTTTATGATGGCATCAATGCTCCTTTTCACTACTCGAGCCTCCTCCCCTGCCTAACCAAATTTGTAAGATCCTACTAATGCCGCCATGGATTCACGTTGGAAGTTACGGTTGTTCTGGACAGTCTTTAGTAGGTTATTTAAGGATTTCACTAGTAAACCCCTCGCTCCGACTTCTATACAGTATATAGATTAACGCCTGCTTAAAAGAAATATTTTCGTTGTAATTTTGTACAATCATTTTTAGCTAGAGGTGTCCGTTTGTTGCATAGCTATACAATCTAAGGGATGTTGAATTGGTGGGTATACCTGATGGCCTCGCTCAACATAGTGGAGAGGATACGTGTGGTGTAGAAGCCAGGCCCGTCGCCGACGGTGACCACCACCTTGCCTTGCTTGAGGCCGATGGCGACGGCGGCGGCGGCGGTGTCGTCGCTAGTACCGGGGTGACGGATTATCTCTAGAAGCTGCATCTTGTCCACGGGGGAGAAGTAGTGCATACCTGTCATTGTGATAATAACTGTGATACACCTAATGCACATAAAAGTGGCAGCGGCCGGCAGTTTTACGGTCAAACCATTTTCTACTTTGTCTTTACCAGTACAATGAATATTATTGCTTGAAATACTCGCATTAATCGCACGGACGCCCGCAGCGCCGGCCTTGTCACCTTCAATTCTTTCATCCAACACTATATGTTATAGAGACAACGTCGAAAATTGTTTGACTGTAAAACTACTGGCAGCTGCCATTTCGGTCTGAATTGAGTCTTAAATACCAAATTTCGTAAGAAAAGTGCCGAGCATCAATTAGGCCGGAATTCGGATATAGTGCTTAAGAAAGGCCGAAGAGGTTATCGATGACGTGACGATATGTGTACAAAAGGCGTAAGTTCTATGACAGATAAACAAGCGGTTTGAATGAAGAATACATATTGTACCGACCCCTATTAGCGTGGGATAAGAAGACCGAATACATCATTTCTTTTTTTTCTATAATTTATCGACATATCGCAAATTATTAACTATTTATGTCACATCACTAACGCGTTGCTCAGCTCTGCTATCAAATCGCATACTGTTACGTAGTAAATCTATTTTTTTATATCTTAACAAATACCTATGTTAGAGTATAAAAAGTGACTTGCCAATAACTTTATCTGGACGACTGCTGCCAGCTGCGATCTTTGAAATGGGGATGGCGCTGGTGTTGGTAGCAATGATGCAATGCTTAGGCACGACCGCTTCCATTTCTTTGATGACCTTGTGTTTGATGTTGATGTCCTCGAACACAGCCTCAATCACGCAGTCCGCTGTTTTGAACCTCGCGTAATCAAGTGTAGGCAGGAGGTTTGACATAAACTTGTCCTTTTGTAACCTAAAATATAACAGATAATTTTGACACATGAGAAAAACTCGGCCAAGTGTGCCTCGTACTTTAACATTGAGAGACACACTATATACATTTTTAATACACTTCTGGATCGGGTCTAGCGGGAGCCATACTCGCGAAGGAATTTTTTTGAGTTTTTGCTTTTATAATACCTTGGTATTGGCATGACACTGGCTTGTACTTATTAACCGTTTGTGCAATATATCAAATAAAACAATGTAAAAGGTAACACGTTCTTGTAAAATATAATATGGACTCTTTGATAATATAGTGAATTCTATATCACTAGAGAAAATATTTACATTATTTTTTTCCCAGTGCTTCAACGAATGAAGCGCGAGTAGCGAAGTTTGTTTAGCCGTTCTTAAGCGATCAGCGAAGCAACGTCCGCCTCGGTTATGATTTGGATAGGTGACCACTAGTGGCATAACTACTGAGCGCTTCCGTGCTTCGGAGGGGACGTTAAGCCGTCGGTCCCGATTGTTGTCTTAGGAAGGCAGTCGTTAAAGCATGATGGTAGGGCTTTTTTCGATTGCCCGCCTGGCTAGCTACCACCCTAAAGTAGAAAATCTGTCGCCAAGCACCTAACGGTGCGTTCCGGCAGCGGTCCTTGAGAGCCAGAAATTCAGGGTTAGCCTGAAAAACATCTTCGACAACATCATGTCTTACCACAGGTGAGATAGTGGGCAAAGGCTAAAAAGTTGAGCAAGAAATGTAGGTTAGTTGTCTTCGCTACTAAGATCGATAAAAGAGGCGCGAATTATTATTTTGCGCTCTCTAAACGTTTTGAGTAACATTTTGAAATAAGTCGTCATTAGGAAGCTTAAATTAGGCTACATCGCTTATGTCTTGACCCCTAACCTTGACAGGCGTGAGTTAAACATATAGAGAGAATAATTTTATTTATATTACACTCAGTACCAGGAGAACTGTTTGTAAACGAGTTCGCTCGGGGAAGTACTGCCCCCATATCTATTTCTACCGTAAAACAGCAATGTTCGCATTGCTGTGGTCAATTCCAAGTTTAAATGATGAGTGGTTGGGTCCTGCTAAAATTACAGGCACATGAGACTTAACAACTTTATGTTTCAGGGATGACGGGCGCAGTACAGTTCATAACTTGTGATGCATCTGTTATATGTAGAGGCTACCGCTGAACACCAGGTGGTCCTCGTGATTGATTAGTCACATTCCCATAAAAAAATATCGTGAATGTCTTTATCAGCGCTTCTGCGGCAGATAAAATTGATTCATACTGTTAAATACTTTATTTTCTTTCTGATAGATAAGCCTTTGAACACAATCTCACCTTAATCTTATAGAGTCATATCTGTCAGACAGGCTACAGAGGGTTGGAATAAGTGGCAATACTTCTTCCGGGTCATTGGTAAAAATGGGAGTACCACAGGGATCAATTTTGGGACCTTTTCTGTTTCTAACATATATTAATGATCTGCCTTGCATGGTCAAAGATTTCTGCGATATTGTTTTATTCGCAGATGATACCTCTATGATTTTTAAAGTAGATAGGAAAGACAGTGAACTGACGCATGTAAATAATGTATTATCTAAGATTTGTAAATGGTTCGCCGCTAATAATCTTCTCCTAAATTCAAAAAAGACGAAATGTTTCAAGTTTTCTTTACCAAATGTTCCTTATGTTGAACCAAACATAAAGCTTGGCCCAGATAAACTCTCTATTGACAAAGCGACAGTCTTCCTGGGAATCAAAATGGATTCCACTTTACAATGGGATCCACATATACATGATCTCTCCGGAAGACTTAGTTCTGCTGCATATGCAGTTCTTAGGATAAGACAGTTAACAGACGTAGCTACTGCTCGCCTAGTTTATTTCGCGTACTTCCACAGTATTATGTCGTATGGGGTATTGCTGTGGGGAACTGCTGCTGAGATAGAGACAATCTTTATCATACAAAAGCGTGCAATTCGAGCCATATATAAAATAGGTCCTAGGGAATCTGTGAAGGATCTTTTTAAAGAAATTGATATTTTAACTTTACCAAGTCTGTATATATTTGAAAATATTATGTATGTTCGTAAAAATTTTAGTAAATTTAAATTAAACAGTGACAATCACGATTACAATACTAGGAATAAAGATAAAATAGCGGTGCCAGGTTTTAGATTAGCAAAGACAAATAAAAGGTCCTTCTTAGGTAATTGTGTGCGGTTTTATAATAAAGTTCCTAATCATATTACAACGCTCACAGAAGGGAAATTCAAGTTGCATGTGAAAAACATATTGATCAAAAAATCCTACTACACAGTTTCTGATTACATAAACGACAAAAATGCCTGGACAATTCCGCCTCCGCCAAGCTATTGCCTGTCACCTACATAATTTAAACAAATATTGTAATAACTCTATTGTATAGTATGTATGTAACACATTGTTAAAAGATGTTTAAAAGAATGGCCCCGAGTTTCTTGCCCGTTCTTCTCGCAGTGGCTCTATACAATTTATTTGCTGAACGTGGCAGTACAATGTAAAATATTTCAATACTAAAATTTGTAATTGACCTTCATAAGAGCGTCGTAGACGCCTAAATTGAATAAATGATTTTGACTTTGAAGGTGTTAACAGGCTTAACCTAGAATTACTGGCTCTCAAGGACAGCTGCCAGAACACACAGCTAGGTGTTTGGCGACAGGTTTTCTACTTGAGGGTGGTCGCTACCCAGGCGGGCATTCGCAAAATTCCCTTCCACCATGCGGTGAAGCTCAAGCCCGCGGCGGGATTCGAACCATGGACTTGCTGCGCGATGGTCCACTGAGCCATCACTGCTTCGAGCTATACTGGGATCCTTGATCCACTCTACAATTACAGAACCATCAAATTCAGGTGACTTGATTCAAGACCCTACCCAAAGTTTTAACCGTCTTGGGATCTTGCGGCTTTCCATCAAACTACTAAACTTTGTCTGCAATTCGCGCCTCTGCTAACGGTCTCCCCGCGTCGTCCGTCGCGTATATTGGGAAAACGGAAGTTCGATTACTGGCCCGAGGAAAATAGCGCTCTGAAAATTTGTGAAAGTGATACTCGCTAAGCATGTGATAGTTTCTGGATATCATATAATTTAGAATAATGTTATTTAGAAACGCTTTCAATGTATTTTCTTTATAGATTATTTTCTTTGTTTTGTTGACGACTTTCCTGCAGTCTTCATTAGTAATTCTATTTTACGAATTATATTGTAATCTGATTTTGTTATAAATACATCCTCAAACCCTAAAAAAATATATGGTGTAGTCTTAAAATAATGTACTGGAATATAGAAAAAGAATATGTCATTATATGACATGAAAACCATTGATTCTATTTTTATGAGAAATTAGTGTAGATTATACTTAATGACCTAGTAACAAGTTTCTCTGAGTTATTTACGCAAATTTAAAGCTGACAAAGTGATGAGCCGCAACCAGTAATTTTAATGACTTACGCGGAGATTCTCTTCCTTTTAACAGCATTACTTAAACCATTCTGGATTTGTCCGACACCCCTGTAAAGTCCAGCGTTGGTAGCATCCTTCAACACAACATGGTAACCTTTGTCTATTGAAACTTGCACGATGCCTGCACCCATCAGACCAGCTCCCAGAACACCAATCTATAAATACGTATTTTATAAGTACAATATTTTACTCAACTCGACATAATATGTTGTAGGTGGTAAAACATTGAATTTCATAAATATTAATGAATGTGCCAGCTGAGAGAATACGTTTGAATGTTTCATCAATATTTTTTTCTTCAGTTCAAGGTAACATTATATATTACATGAATTTCATGTTATTGAATTGTTTTACCAAGTGGTATGCTTTTGCTAGGGAAAGATTATCAGATCATCAAGCAAAATATTTGCGTTTCAATGTTCTAATTAAAGGCGTAGAGTAGCCAACGATATACAGAAAGCTTGAGACTTCTATGTTATTGACCGAGCGAGAACTTAGTTCGAGCGAAGCGTCTCTGCTTCAACTTCGACAAAATTGCTTTGGTATGTCCGGTTGTTTTCCTCTACAGGTCGCATTTCTCAACCGATTATCGCGAAATTTTGTGAGCAGGTTTGATAAGTCCATAATTTTTTTGTCGATTCAGTTTTTGGAAGTTTTTCAAAATGACGGAGATATACATTATAAGGTGTTGAAAGTATGGACGCCTGCGCTTAATTTAATGGCAATGTACGCACCTCAGTTGCCTAAAAGAGATATTCTCTCTCTCACTCTCGTATAATCAATTATTTACTCTCCATGTTTTTGTGACCAATATATTAATTCGAGATAAATACATTACCATGTATGCAAAATTATTGTACATTTACTACGTACCTACCTATTTCCGATACAACTAGCCTTCACTGGGGCCCGTGAGTCATTGATTTTTTTGGACATAAGTCCGAGAAAATAATTTATATTACATATCCAGATTTTTGGATTTCTCGACCCATTCTCCCATTAGCATGCGCAGTGAACTTTATTCAATTGTAAGCTAAGCAAGGGCAGACTCGCGAGGTCTACAGCTCGGAGAGCCACTAGTATATTTTTTTTTTAATAAAATGTTTCAAAATACATAAAGTATGTTATGAAAAAGGCACGTAAAACACAAGAAGCAAGTAAATGTAGTAGTTGGGAGGGACGGCAAATACTAACACATTTTAACCCTTAATTTACTACCTGAGGCAAAAGGACTCATATTAAAAAATGTAAAGCATCACATTTAATTCGTTCAAGCGTTTAGTTTCTCCCTCGTCTCAGTGCCTTCATGTAGTGACGTGGCTATGTGCCGAATGGAATTACGCATGCGCCTCATACTTCGTGAGTAATCATGCCAAGTTAGTCCCAGGGACTCATGTCATGCTAGTATTTGTGTTATGATTTCTTATTATCATTTAAATTTTCATTTGTTGATTAGTTACAGTTGTTACTACTACTTTTAAATCACCTATGATTTATTTAGGGCCTGTTTCAGAATGTTCGAGTAAGTTCCGGTTATACTACCCAGAACATAAATTAACTGAATGATAAAAATGACAGTTAACATGCAGTGTGTTTCAAGCTTTAGCCGATGGATAGGCTAAATCGATGACTGTGAAACGCAAAGATAGTGTTTTATTTATTAAATATGTTCTGGGTAGTATAACTGGAACTTACTTGAACATTCTGAAACAGGCCCTTAATGTAAAAGATGCTGATAAACATAATTTCGACAGTTTATGAGTAGATTTCAGTTATTGTTTTGGTATTGTTATTATTTCCTAACATTATAGTGATAAATTTAAAAAAAAAAACTTTTTCATTAGAAAACTACACATATTAAGTATGAGAGTCCCCGGGACTCATAGAAGGTGTTTACGGAAGTGCATTGCACATATTGAATTGAGGGTTAACAAATGCTTTGAATGTGTAACAGATATAGCGGTTTAGCTGGTTACCTTTTAAGATAATACCTTCTCATGGCAAGATAAGATAAAAGTATAATAAATAGTATCTTACCGTTTTTACATCAACTTGAGACTTGCCAAAGCGGTTTTTCTTGCATTCAGTTTGTCCTCTAAATAGGCCTATAAGACCTTTGCTCTGAGGAGTCATGGCCAGCTCACCAAAACCATCAGCTTCCGCCTCATAGCCTGCTTTGGGGCCCTTGTCAACACCGGTTCTTACAACATCCAGGATCTAAAAGAAATTTATTTTCTTATTCAGTTCTTTGGTTTTCACTTGCATGCCCAGCCATCTTGGTGGGTAGTTTTGACAGATTACAAGCACTGATTATATAATGTCATTATTGTGCATAGGTGAAAGTAAGATTATATTCAAACAACATAGGTAATTCAAATTAAATTTTACACGTGCCTACACGCCTGATCATCCATGCTTTTCCATTAAATGGAAACATACAAACAGTAATCCGCGGATAATGTGTTAATGCAAAAATATAAATATTAATTAATAATGTTTTACACATAAGAATATTGTTCATTCTGTAGTTTTACTTATTATGTAACAGATGACGCTACTGAAAATACATTGATTGTAAGGTTAAGGAAGCATTATTCGTAATTGAATGAACATATTTTTAAGATACCAACCTTTAAAGGAGCTGGGTACAAGCCACCCGAAGCCTTCATAACCTGTTCCCTTGCTTTCTTGAAAATTAAGTTTTTGACAAAGTCCCATCCCATAGCTGTCTCAGTAATTTTTTGAACTACCCCTTTCTTTGATCTGTCTACCTTCATTTTACCAGCAGCTATATCTTTTGCAATTTGTATGGCAGTGTTTTCTAAATATTTGGCAGTGTTTTCTTCTGGTCCTCCCACACCTGAAAAGCAGCGCAATTAGTTGCATAATGTAAAAGTGAAGAGGTATAAATAGTCTTCTAGTTCTAGTCAAGTTAAATATATTATAAAAATTATAATTATAAAAAGACAATATGAATTCTGTATGCACTGTTTATGTAACATGTATTTTAAATTATTGTATGTGAGGTAGATCAAGCTGCAAAATAAAACTCAATATGATCTTTCAGATTTCAGATTTAAATAATGGATTGTTTTATCAATCATGTTATCATCTACACTAATAATAAGAGGATTTTATTTTTATTTTTGTATTCTATGAATAAACTTAAAAACTATTGGACCGATTTGGTATGAAAATAGATGAGACCCGGGGAAGGACATAGGATAGTATTTATCCAACTGCGCAAAAAGAGGTTAATTGTTTTTCGCAATAACCGACATACGCGCCGGCGGAGCCGCGGCAGGAAAGCTAGTCTGTTAAAAAAATATTGTTTAGGTAGTGGAAGGGTAATTTTCTATATATGCTCACCAGACTAGATACTACCTGAAAGTAGAAATATCTGCCATCAAGCACCTAACAGTGGGTTCTAGCTGATTTCCTTGAGAGCAGTTCCAATTCTAGGTTCAGCCTGTATATCATGTTCAACAATCATGATTTACCAAGAGATGGTGTCAAAGGTCAGCAATAAACAAAACTGATCAATGCAACCATGCAGTTTGGAATTCTGTCCTAAGTATAAATCAGACTTTCTATACTGGAACTTTTTTTATCTTCATATATTGGTAGTTTACAAGAAGAATTATTATTAAAATGTTACTTACCAGGCCCAAGTGGAGACACTAGTAAGTCCACAATTCCCAGCTTTTTAGCTTTATCTGCTTTTACAGTTTTTCCTGTTAAAGCCAGGTCCAAAGTTGTTGGTATAGAAGTAAGTACTGGCATCCTGAAATAATATAAAGTTACAATGTCATGAATTTTAAACATTATCTCAATTTTGTTGTTGTTTTATGTAACTAAGTGTTGGAAAATATTCAGTTGTACTGCTTGATACTGTAAGGAGGTACAGACTTTAAGGAGTTTGGCACTACATTGCTTTGGGTTTCCAACATGATATTTAATTTTTATAAGTCATATATATTATGCGCATATAATAGGCATATATTATGCCTGTTACTTCGCTCTGAATTTTTATTTAAAAAGATAAACACAGCAACCACATCAGCGCTTTAATATTAATTGGAAACCTTTCATGCATTTGTCAATTTATAAAATACAGATGGACAATAATATTTTAATAATACCTCTGGGTACCACCTCCACCAGGTAGCAGACCTAACATTACTTCGGGCAGTCCAAATCCAGTTTTTGAGTCTTTGACAGCAATACGGTAGCGACATGCAAGTGCTGTTTCTAATCCACCTCCTAGACAACTGCCTTGAATTGCAGCTACATATGGCTTTCTAGATCCTTCTATTCTTCGGAATATTTCATGACCTGACAATGCAAGGCTCGTTTTAACCTATTAGCATCACACACACAAGAATTAGGCATTTATGAATTAAAATAATCCCATGGGGTGCCAGGCTAGAATGTCACCCCCCATCTCTACCCGAGGGTGTCGTAAGAAGTGACTAAGGGAAACAACACTAGAAGTTGGGCAGCATCACTTTCTGAGGAACTGATATCTTTTATTGCGATCCCCAAGACGCCTGCTAAGCGTGGGGATTATGACAAACCCCCAACATAATTGGGGAGGCTGTGTTCAGCAGTGGACAATCCGGCTGAAACATTAATGATTAAAAAAGAAATAACTAAAAACATATCATTATGACTTTGATCAAACCCTGTGAATCATATTCTAACGCTACACTTGACCATCAAGGAACCAATACAGAGTGAATAGGTTTCTTTTAGGCAAACATTTTTCACTATTGACAGTCACATACTTATTTTAAAAAAGGGATCAGAAAAACACATACCTACTATGATCAACAAATTTATGTATGTATACATATATATTATTCAATGCAATAGTGTTTTTAAAATCATGTCTTTCTAGCCCACCATGTATATACCTATTTATGTTATATTATAAATAGTTTCAGGTCCATAACATTACTTGTAATCAATGCTTATTCAATAGTCTTATTGCAAATATAACAAAATAATTTATTGATGATAAAAAAATTATATCACATGTAAATATCAATGGATATACATACAGCTATTATAAATGTTTGACAATTTGATGTGCATACCTCTTTTTGATAATGTTACAACCTCTTCTTTGGTTTTGCATGCTTCTAGCATAGTTATATCAGCACCAGCAATGAAACATCCTGGTTTTCCAGATATTATAACTGCAGCTTCGATTGATGGGTTTGAGTCTACTTCGTTCACTATTCTGTTGACTTCCTCCATAACCTCAGTGTTGAGGGAGTTTACCTGCACATATATTTTTATAACTTTTTAATGTATTATGATAGATGGATAATTTATTATATCATATTTATGTATGATATTTGAAATTAATTAAAATATATTACAGAAAACTGACGCTTTGCTATTGTAATAAGCAAATCTTTACTGTACTCTGACTTGTTTGTAGGATTAATTGGTTTTCAAGTCCAGTTTGGGTGGTAACTTGCACAAGCATTACATTTATTTAACCCGTTAGGATCTTAGCAACGGGACTCACACATTTATTAAGGAAATTCTATTGTTATCATTATCTATGATTGCATGGATTGCTCCAAGCGCATCGCTGATAATGAGGACAATAGAATTTCGTTCATTAATGGATGATATTGTCCATGTGGATGCTAAAAAGACTGCTAGTAGACTAAGATTTTTTAAAACAATACTGTAACTAAATAGAGTGCAGCGAAGTACATTAAGAAGTTGGCATTGCCCTGGACCACTATGGCCTAGTTATGAATTAAATTCTATTGTTATCATTATCGCAAAATTATTACAATTGTTATCATTATTAAAATTTCCAAAGCTGACAATAAGACGCTTAGTCTTTTTAGAAGGTGTAATCAATTGCATGTTAGCATGAAAAAAGTCACACCTATGTGACTTTTTAACATGAGAGAAGCCAAAGTCTGTTAAAATCCACAAATATATTATCTATGGATTAATATAATATATCTCATATCTATAGAGATATTTTATTATTTGTAGTGCCATAACTATACAATGGAATAATAACTAATTCAAATTTAGCACTCACCTTTACATTAGGAGAGTCCAAGGTAATAACATATACACCATTGACGATTTTACATTTTGTATGAACTTGGGATCCTGCCGCCGCAGCATAAGTTCTGCCTGGTACTCCTGAAAGATTTTCCTGGTTAAGTTTTCATAGTAACGAGGCAAACAATATGTAATCAAAAACAAAACTAAGTCGGTAGCTACGAATAATATCATTTAGTAATTAAATACAAATATAAACTTTAGTAATTCTTACCACACAGGAGCAAATCTTTGCGATTTCTCAAAATCTTGAGTGCATGTAATATTCTAGTGTTGGCCATGTTTACAAAGTAATCGAACGTAAAATTTTACTTAAAAAAAGTATTTAAAGGGAAATAACATTAAAAAAATAATTAATTATAGAACCAGACTTTGAACTTAAACTTTCGACGTGAGAGAGGATGTAAGAGGGGGTGAAATTCGAAGTGCGGGTGAGCGCGAGGGGAAAAATTGTCAAAATGACCAAAGGTCGATGTGTCAGGGCTAAAGTGTTGTCTATGGTTTTGACAGTTACATGGGTGCGTACCATTTGAGTGAGATTCGCTAAAAACGCTAAAAACGATCACACTCCCAAAAAGTTTTCCATAAGGGTCTTGGCGTTATTTTCGCCTTAAACGCTACATCTAATGTCAAAAGTGACAGAAGTGGCAAATTTTAGTGGCATTCTTAGCGTTCTTATCCAAAAATGGAACGGGGATGACAGTTACAGACGATCACGTGATCACAACCATAGACGCAATGTGGTCAAAATTAGCGAAAATAACGAAATTGGCGTCAAATGGAGTACGCCCTAGTGGCCGACCACGATTACTCCCAACCTGAGATTTACCGGCCTGATAATTGGCGACCAAGTCAATAATCAACAATCAATCAACTCATCGTACACAAGTAAGGGTATATTCCACTTGACGCTAATAACGTTATTTTCGATAATTTTGATCACATTGCGTCTATGGTTGTGATCACTGTGATCGTTTGTAACTGTTCTCCCCTGTTTCATTTAGGATAAGAACGCTAAGAATGCTACTAAAATTTGCCACTTCTGTCACTTTTGACATTAGATGTAGCGTTTATGGCGAAAATAACGCTAAGACCCATGTGGAACAACTTTTTGGGAGTGTGATCGTTTTTAGCGTTTTTGGCGAATTTAACTTCAAATGGTCCGCACCCTAATAAGTCACAAGGCCGGGTACTGCGGTATGCCAAATCCAATGAGGATACAATACTACGTACGGCCAAATCCTCGGTCGAAAATCATACAAGTGACATTTAATTTTGGGTCACGGAAACTGTTTATCAAAAACACAAATTCTTTAAATGAATGTATAACATCTGTCATCGCAAGACAACAATTTGTATGTCATGTCTATGTTATTTTAATTAAAAATATTTAATGTAAGTAATGTAATACAAACGAAAAAATATGACATCAACTGTCACTTTGAGAGCTGTCATGCTTGAGATCTATTTGTAGATAACTATTAAAATTTCTAGAAAAATATAAAATTAAAACAGATAAATAGTACACCAACTGTCACGTTGATAGTTACTGTCATAAAGTAACTTTGTATTGGTTACTGTTGCCACACCTATGGCTGCGGTATTGTTGGTTTTAATGGTTACATATACCATATATCCATGTACTTAATTTGGTACAATGGAATACTAGAATAATAATTCCTGGACACTAGTCAGGCATGGTGGTAACTGGTCAGGCAGGCATTCGCAAAATGACCTTCCACCATGCTATAACGACTGCCATCCTAAGACAACAACCGGGACCGACGGCTTAACGTGCGAAGCACGGAAACGCTCAGTAGTAATGTCACTAGCGGTCACTCATCCAACTCATGATCGCGGGCGACGTTGCTTTAACTTTGCTGATCGGTTGAGAACAGCTAAGTAAACTTCGCTACGAGCGCTTCAATATGATTAAATAGGTTTGGTATAACACAAAAGATGAAACAAAAATGTTATGGCTTCGGTTTCATATCTGGGAGCCAGTTTGATACCAACCATCCACCCCTAAAACGGACACACGGAAGCACGGACGGTGTTGGCAGATGTACCTGCTAATTTTCAGGTAATGAGACCATTAAGATGGTAAAGTGCACACCTAAGTTTGCCCCTGCCAGGTTAAACTTGAATAAAATAATTTATACCGTGGTTCGAGCTGCCGACATGGTAACTCAAACACAAACGAAACGTTCCAAATGGTGATACAAAACATGTTATGTTTTGGTCCTCTTGATGAACCATTATTTGCCAGTAGCCAGGCTGAAGTTTTTATTCTGTGACAGAAGGTCAATTGTAGACATTTACGGCATGCGTTTTGCTTTTTGTATTAAATCATCAATACGAGGTAATGGGAATAGGTAGATATGTCAGGTTAGGTGAGCAGGTTAAGTGTTATATAGTCAACGCAGACTCGAAAATCATCATCATCTTTTGGGATTATAATTTCTGGTGCAGCCTTAGGAGAATCGCATTCCTCTATATCATTGCAAATCATGTCATCAAGTTTTTTCCTAAGCTATTCGTAAGTATCAATTCTTTGTACCACAACTGGTGTATTCGGCTTAGTGTTCTTGTCAAAAATATCGCTATATTCATCTAATAGTTCATTATAAATAACTCTTTCGTTATATGTGAGTAATAAGCCTTCGTCATGATTTAAATGAATATTAATTATCAACAGAATACATTTTATTAGGATTTATTGGAATGTAAGAATTGCGAGGATCAACATTCTGAATCAGCCGGCTCCCATGGTCGTACAGTTCGACCAACTTATCTGTTCAGGCGGCAGAAAAAAGAACTACAAAATTCCCTCAAATTGTGACAGTTTGTAGTTGATTTCCTTGACCAATAGCGCCCTCGAGAACTGCACAGTTAAGTTGGTGGTACTATGTATGTCTGTTGGCATGTCCAGTCTTTGAAGAATCCATCTTGGTTTCTTGGCAGATGGCGGACTATCTTTAATATTTAAAAGCGATGGTGTATCGGGTATCGGTGAAATCATTTTCAACTTATTAACCCATTTCAAAAACTTTGATAAATGTTTCGTATTTGGCTCTCTGTCCTCAAATGATAAGCGTTTAATGGCTTTAAGGGGAAGAGGCTCATTCCTTAATGAGATAAACTGGAATTTTGTTTCCGGATCGTCAATACCATTCCTGAGGATTCCAATAAATCTATGCCCAAGAGTGTGGGGCTATCTTTGGCTTCTGGTATCACTGTGAACGTTATTGACATCAGTCGTCTACCACCTATTACGTCAACATAGGTGGTTAGTAAATTTGATGTTCTTAGAGTTCCATCTGCAAGAATGAAGTCCGCCAGACGTTTCTGAAATATAGTATCCATCTGCACAAGTGTTATATAGAGTTGGGAGTTTGCAACGCGACACGATATCTATATTAAGCATAACCTTTGGTGCCCCAATTTGAATTGTAGGAATTTTGGTGCTATTTTCCATTGTCGTCTGTACTGTATATAAAAGTACTGGTTTTGGAGGCATTTCCTTATTTTTGCAAGTGGTGCAGTTGCTGCGATAAACCTCTAAAATATAGGTACGTATTTCGTACGTACTTTAAAATAATTAATTTAACGAAACCTCTTTTACACTAGTACTCATACATAAATCGTGAAATTCACATGCTCGTAAGTAAGTCGAGGTAAATATATTGATGTATAGACGTAGTCCGTATTACGAAGAAATCTCAACCGATCCCTAACTATATTATAAATATATTGCTGAAAATAAGATTTTGGACCTTTCTATTGTTTAAATAAACTACAATTCAGTTTGAAAGAAATTTTATGTTATTCTATCCGTGTTAATTTTTGAATTACTTACTACAATTTAAAAATGTAAGTTAGTAAATTTTTAATTAAAAAAATAATAATTTACGTTGTAGGCGAAAAACTAAATAGTCATAAAAACCGGCCAAGTGCGAGTGGGACTCGCGTACGAAGGGTTCTGTAACTAAATATTCTGTAAATAGTTAAAGCATCTACCTGTCACCGTTATTAGTATCGAGCAAGAATAGGTAGAAAATTCAAGTTGGTTGTATGGGAGCCCCCCTTAAATATTTATTTTATTTTTAGTATTTGTAAGAAATGAACGGTGAAATTTTCATCAAAATTTCACCGTTCTTGAGATACAGCCTGGTGACAGACGGACAGACGGACGGACGGACAGCGAAGTCTCAGTAATTGGGTCCCGTTTTTACCCTTTGGGTACGGAACCCTGAAAAAGTCCGCTAAGACAATAATCTTATATCGATTAAATATTCGTTTTAGTGACTTATTTAATAACTTGTGTGGCCTCCGTGAGCCCTAATCAGAACTTGCCAACGGGGCGGCATTCTTCGTATGATCCGCCGAATACCTTCTTGTGGAATTCACTCCCATTCTACAATCAAAGTTTCAGTGGACTGCTGCAGTGATTGAGGTGTAAAAGGACGCTTTTGGATGCTCTTGTCAAGCAGGTCCCAAATGTGTTCAAACCGATTTAGGTCAGATCTCATGGAAGGCCACTCCATTATACGGATTTCATGATGGCCTAAGTTATCGGACGTGATGGGTGCAGCATGTGGCCTGGCATTATCGTGTATTTAAAGAGAATCTGGAGCGATACCACATGCTGCAGGCAAAACATGATATTAGTTATTTTTTGTAAGCTAGGTAGGTACCTTTTTTTGTGTACGATAACAGCCCGTGATCAACGACGAGATATGTGCGCTCTTCTAAACTAATTCACCCCAAACCATCACAGAGTCTCATCCAAATTTGTCATATTCCATGACTATGTCGCTGTAGGTCGGGAGTAATTCAAGAGTAATTCAGCCAGATTTGGCATTATGGCCAAAACTTACACTCATCAGCTTCAATGAGACACAATACTCACTTCAAAAGCCACTTAAAATGTGTTTTATGTACCTACAACGTACAAAGTAAAGAAAATTCAATGGCGACACTTTGTTTTTTAGGTTTAGACTCTTGGCCACTTCATTGAGAACTACTAACAAAAACGCTGATCCTACGAATAGCTTTATTTATTCGTAGACCATGCCTTTACATAATTTATTGTTCACTTATAATTTTGTTTAAATTTTGAGCAGTATATTACTTAATATCTTATGTTGCCTGTACCAGACCTAAACTGCAATAGGATCGGAATCAATTCCGTCACACTACTGTATAAGCTATGCGAGTAAAACCGTGGCGAAACCGCTAGTACAACGTAAAAGCTTTTCCACATCATTATCACACAGAAAAGGTTAAGTTAAAGCTCCAATTCCACTTGTTGCAACCGTCATCCCCTTTGTGCGGTATCCTTGGAGACGGCGCGAACGAGGCGGGGGGAGTCACTCTCGCCTCCACCGCCGCACCACCCAGACTACCCCACCCGTCTCCCTGATCCGACCGGCAAATTCTCCATCAAGGGTTGCTAGCTACTTCCGTGTAATTTGCCTTTGCTACTGTTACTATGGATACGTTCCTATGGATACCATTGATTTCGACGAAACTGGACACTTTAAAATTCCAATCTGAGCGTGGGCATAAAGCTTGGTCTATACTTCACCATCTTTTTTAACACGCAGTTGTTATTGTGCCGACTTTGTAAGATTGTTGGCCTAAATAGTAAATTTTTGGACAGGTATTCAATGAGTTTTATTTTGAAACTACTTGAAATAAGACTATTTCATCATATTTGTATTAGTTACACGTTGGTTATCGCTGACTTAGTGCTTTCAGCCAGCCTTAGGTTTTTCCTGCAAAATTTAGATTAGTTTTAGCTCTTGGCAGAATTTGTACATATGGACAAACAAAGTTCCTGCGGACTAACCGCAGGCATTCGCTTATTTTGAGGTTTAGTTTTAATTGATCTTATCATTTATTTTACATAATATTGGAATGCCTGATGGTAAGATACAATCCTCTAGTAGCAAATCTGTCACTAAGCACCTAACGGTGTGATCCGGCAATTAAAAGCCAGTTCCCATTTACCATCTGCAACCACATCATCACTTACCAACAGGTGAGTAGTGCCTCAAGGCTACATATGACATATGACATACTAGCGGCCCGCCCTGGCTTCGCACGAGTATTTAACAAAAATTTCAATAAAGAAATCAATTTTTTTTAAATTTTCTACAGCTTATGTTCATCAGGGATAATGGTGAAAGATTTTTTCAAATCTGTTACGTAGTATTTAAGTTTATTCGTTACATACAAAAATACAAATCTTACCTCTTTATAATATTAGTGTAGATAGATGTAGATCGGGACTATATGGAACTCTGTAGACCGCGTCGTCACTCGAGACTGTGGACTTGCATATACATTATAAAAAACGTTTATAAATCACAGACTGTACCTTCGTCCTCGATTTTAATAAGAAAATAAGTGGAATGCTATTGGCAAAAAAACATCAAAGAAAATAAATCTTAGTGTGGTCCTACAGGGTAAAATCATGTACTGGCAACCCCACGCCCTCCCCCCCCACCACTTGTTAGCCAGAGCGCTGGAGAGTGTCCTGCGTCACGCGGGTAATTACACATCAGCTTTTGATTTGAAGCCACTCCGCGCCGCTTTGGTAAAGTCCGGATCAGCTATAAATCATTTCCGGAGCTGTGACTCTGTTCTGCCCTCGCCTCGACGGCTTTAGTTTAGGAAATTGAATCATTAACTCTGCATTCCTTACGAGTTCTCTTAACCGAAACAATAAAAGGCCTGTTCCTGGATTCTCCTGTTAGATTTCGTAGAATGCGCTTAATGAGCGGCATTCTACCACTCACATCAATGGGAGCGGGGTATCGCTGCACGTTGGCCTACAACAGGAATTATTTTTAAATTTTGACGCCTTGATTACCCGGATAGTAGCGGTTACATGTTACCAAAGAAAGAATTTCTAAGGAGGATTATAGTCGGGAAGGTGGCTGAACTAAGCGAAGTTATTAAAATTATTACTTGACCGCCGAAAGGAAGTGTATTGTTTTTAGAGTTCATGCATGTATGTATGCTATTGTATATGGTAGCTCGGTAAGTACTATGTCATTTTCTTTATCTATCATAACTTTTAAATGGCTGAACAGATTTGGATAAATGGGACAATTTGAAGCGCTCGTAGCGAAGTTTGCTTAGCTGTTCTCAACCGATCAGCAAAGTTAAGCAACGTCGCGCGCGGTCATGAGTTGGATGGGTGACCGCTAGTGACATTACACTGAGCATTACTTTCCGTGCTTCGGAGGGCACGTTAAGCCGTCGGTCCCGGTTGTTGTCTTAGGATGGCAGTCATTATAGCATGGTGGTAGGGCGTTTTGCGAATGCCCGCCAGGCTAGCTACCACCCTCAAGTAGAAAATCTGTCGCCAAGCACCTAACGGTGTGTTCCGGCAGTTGTCCTTGAGAGCCAGTACTTCTAGGTTAGCCTGAACTACATCTTCGACCACATCATCACTTACCATCAGGTGAGATAGTGGTGAAAGGCTAACCTACCAGGAATAAAAAAAAATGTCAAAATCCTAACATCATCCCGATGTTGTAGCTTTTTTTTGACACTGCAGTCGTGTTAATTATTTTTTATTGTCCTTGTGTTATCCTGTGCGTTGTTATAGAAAACACATTAGTAGGTACAAATGACTTTACACGAATTGGATAAATAAAGAAAAGTGATGATGACCTACAAAATAATATAATTACATGCTGTGCTAACCTTTATCTCATGGTAGGTACAATCAAATATGATAGATATTTTATACAATTTGTCCTACTACTATATGGAGTTACATAGCTCTTAGCTAGAATTTCTCCCAAAGAACCGCGTCGTTAGGGTAAAAATAAAGTGACCACGTATCTGAAGGTGTAGCGTATCGAATTCTGCATACACCTGTCTCGCTCACCTCCACCTTCTTCCAATGCTAGTAAAGAGCTTGCCTATAGATGTCCACTAAGTGTTCGCTGCGGTTCATTACTTGGATGGGTGACCGCCAGCATTTTTGCTTTGCACTACTAATGAGCGTTTCTGTACTTCGGTCGGAGGGCACGGGTGTTATCTTATCGTTACTGCATAGTGGTAGGGCAGGCATAGGCCCGCCTGGCTAGTTCCAACCCTCAAGTAGAAACTCTGATGCCAAACACCTAACGGGGAGCAGATGCAGTCTTCGACAACCAATTCCCGATCTAGGTTTAACTTCATCTTCATCATAGTGGTCAAAGACATTAAAAAAATAATGACTGCTGCGCTCTGTATAGTATCTAAACACCTATCCTAGGTAGCTATATTGAAATGGTGTGAGGAGTAGGTGGCTTCCACCCCCGACCAGGGCGTGGGAATTGAATCAATTCACTCGAGTCCTTGCTTGACTGCCTCCACTTGAAAGTATCCGCTGAGTAAATCGTTTTATTCATTGCTGAATAGAATAAAAGTATCGGGAATCAGTTGCTCAAGGGATTGGGTTGGGAATAAATTAAGTCAAAAAATGTGTAAGTCTTACAGACGAGCTTTAAGCAGCGCTTTGTTGTTGGATGTTGCGCACAGTTTATGTTACTATACTTTGGAAATTTAGAACATGCGGTTTAATAATATTACGGTCATATAAAACAAGAGTGAACGTCAACATTCACGTTAGGCACTATCTAAAAAAATCTTATATATAAAATTCTCGTGTCACAGTTTTCGTTGCCATACTCCTCCGAAACGGCTTGACCGATTTTGATGAATTTTTTTGTGCTTATCCGGTATCTATGAGAATCGGCCAACATCTATTTTTCATCCCCCTAAATGTTAGGGGTAGTCCACCCCTAAATTTTTTTTTTATTTTTTATACAAAATATTTAATTTCTATTTTTTTATGATACAACATACAAAAATACATACAATCCTCAATTTTCACCCTTCTACGATCAACCCTTATATGGCAAAACAACGTTTGCCGGGTCAGCTAGTATACTTATAAATAAATCACTCATGCTCGGGAAGTTGGTCGTATTTACTTAGGTACTGTATAAGCCGGATAGTCCACTGCTGAACACAGCATCACCCAACATTTTGCCATAATCCCCACGCGTACCGCACGGTAGGTGGCTTGAGGATCGCAGTGTGAGATATCAGTTACTCAGAAAGTGCTGCTACCCACATTCTGGTGTGGTACACTTAGTCGCCTCTTACGACACCAACGGGTAGAGATGTGGGGTTAACATTCTAGCCCGGCACCCCACGGGCATTATTACACATATTTAGGTACCCACCTATAACTCAAATTGAGGAAGGTATACATATATATATTTATTTATCATAGATACTTGAAAAGTGCTTGGAGGTATGTCACTTTTTTTTTCACTTTCTAATTCACTTACCGAAAGTGAATTATAAAATGCACATGGCTCATAGTTCCGAGATAATAATATTATAATACCCTCTTTCCTCTAGAAGGTAAGAGACTACTATCCGGATCCTGTAAGATGGTAGAACATGGCCTAAAATGCGTTTCATTTCATATAGATATGTCGAGAAAAAGCATTTCGTCATCAATTTAAAAACGAAATATGTTCGAAAATGATATTAAACAACAAAATCGATATTATTTGTAAAACAATCCCACTGGCTGTTAGAAATAGAAAAAAAATATAGGGATCTGATTTTTTTATCTTGCTTCGTACTGCTAGCTAGCGTACTTCTAGAACAATTATAATAATACATACAACAATAAATATTGTGAAAACTCTTTAGCTAACCCTACGAATAACTAGACTTATTATTCATTCGTAGATCTAACCTACCGAAATTTCAGATTTCGCACAGTTACAAACAACTTATAGACGTCCCTAGGACCTGATATACCAGGACTTTTTGTATTTTCATCCTTAAATTCCCTAAGCATTCTGAACAGTTTCGGAAGGTTTGCTAAGGTCCCAACCCAACTCACGCACTCAACACGTACTTTTTTGCGCTATAATACATATATCTACTGATTGTGTCCTGTGAAATAATAATATTGCAGACTTAACAATATCCTGTAACTTAAATTTACTTGAAACGTGCAATGGTACTTCAACCTATACTTTTAGTCAAGTCTTATATATTTAAGAGATTTAACCATATGTTAATAGTAAAACAATATGTTAAGACATAATAAACACAAAGTATTGTTAGCAGAAGAAGTGATTTTGTATACTTATCTATTTTTTTATGATACAATATGTGTGTATTTTTTATGCCTGATTGGTTAGCCTTTGACCACTATCTCACCTGATGGTAAGTGATGATGTGGTCGAAGATGTTGTTCAGACTAACCTAGAATTACTGGCTCTCAAGGACAGCTGTCGGAACACACCGTTAGGTGTTTGGCGACAGATTTTCAACTTGAGGGTGGTAGCTAGCCAGGCGGGCATTCGCAAATTGCCCTACCACCATGCTATAACGACTGCCATCCTAAGATAACAACCGGGACCGACGGCTTAACGTGCCCTCCGAAGCACGGAAGCGCTTAGTAGTAATGTCACTAGCGGTCACCCATCCAACTCATGCTGATCGGTTAAGAACAGCTAAGTAAACTTCGCTATGAGCACTTCAAAAAATTAATCATATGTGATAGTTTTAATATTCTTTTCTAAAAATATATTTGTTTAACTCAAACACCAATATTTTCAGTATTGAATATTTGAAGGATTATGTGTAGGTACACGAAAGCAAACATTTTACCGTTTGATTAATTGGTTAACTCGATATAGACGTTCGAGGTTTACTCAGAATCGATATGGTCCACTGTAATTTATTATATTACAATAAAAACATAATAATTACCTATGAATAACAACTTAACGAGGGCCGTTTCGGTTCTGATCTACCAAAAGTTTATTTAAAATATCCCTGATTGTGTCCAGCAAATGATTGTCCAGTAAATTGCTATTCAAATATTACATATCACTCGGAAAATTAAACAAAACACAAAAATACACGGTAGCATTTTGTCATACCGGCTTTTACAATATCCATGCAACATATACCTACAATAATTTGTACAAAACCTATCATCTTAAAATAGAGGAACTTAAAACATGCTATTATAAAAATATTTTATTTATTTTGTTTTCAATTTTTCTACACAATGTTTACATATTCGAATAAAGCCGCAGTCTCTTCGTTTGAATCATCGAGATATTATTACTATACGTCAATGGTTTGAATGTACGTTTATTTTTAATTCTGTGATCTTTTCTTTGAATACATTCCATAGAAGGTAAAACATATTTGACCTTCGCGGATGTATTGCATCACAGTCTAGATGAATCTGAAAATAGGTGAGGAGCGTCAGTGAGTGAATCATTGATTTAGGACAGGTATCATAAAATTAAAAAAACATAATGAATGAATTACATATAAAAAATAAAAAGAATAATTTAAACATAAGAGGTTTAGGTGATGTTATTTAGTTTTAGGTAATCAACAATATAGGGGACTATTGTTATTATATTATACCTTAGAACTTTTGACTGCAGTCAAAAGAAGTTTTTATATACATACATAGGTACGTTCGTACATACATAATATACGAGTACATAATAGTAATCACGCCAAATACCCGTGGTAGGCAGAGGTGTGTGAAGACCCACGTTTCGCCAATCGTGTTTTGGTCCCACGTAATAGGGGGTGAGCTTATTGCAATTCACCGGGAACGATTTCAGGGTCATACAAAATTATTTCTCTAACACACTGGGTGAAACACAAGAACATATTACGAATAATATGTTTACGCTAACAACGTATACGACAGGAACACAAGATTATTGTATGAAACCCTTGCAGGGCACTATTAGATAGTATACAGCCCTGTTGTACGTCTAATGCACAGAACCCCTTCTCGCATCCACGTGAGAAGTGACATGCATGCTGCTCATTTGGCGCACTTTTCCCTTAGTCGCCTCTTACGACACCCACGCGAAGAAATGGGGAGGTGAGGTGGTAAATCTAATCTGGCACTCCACGGGTGGTTACTATATGCAAAAAGGAAAATAATAATAACATTGTAATTTTTGCATTAACGCATGCCAAGCTTTGTGTGCTCTAGAGATAGATGTATGCGCGTTCAAATCCGACTCGTGGTTCAGATTTATTTTTTTGTAATTATAAAATAATCTGTTTGATTTATTAAATACGAATATTTACAGTTTTCAGATTTTTGCCTATATATGTGTTGTAATTTCTTCTTGGCAAATTAAATTAATGTAGGTCAAGGGGCAGTACTGTATAGGTTTTAATTCACCAGCTGTCACCAGTGAAATGGCAAAATATGCGATATAACCGGTCTTTGATCTTTGATCGCTTTGACTTACGGCTTTGATTTTTTCACAGCTGAAAGTGACCGTAAACTCAAGTATTTGATTTAAATTTCGAATTGATTACCTTTACGCTTTCCTGAGAAAAGGTCTCTTGACAGACAAGCGGACAACAAAGTAATCTTATATCGGTTCCTTTTTCCTATTGAGGAAGTGAACCCTAAAATACATTATCCTAATATTTATCAGGCTTGCACCAGTTGTTTAATTATTTATAAGTTGAAAAAGAAATGAAATTTCAAACATATTTACAATGAACGTAAGTACTTACCTACCTCTTTTTTTTTTTTTTTTTGTCTGATAGATTAGCCTTTGTCCACTATCTCACCTTATGGTAAGTGATGATGTGGTCGAAGATGTTGTTCAGGCTAACCTAGAAGTACTGGCTCTCAAGGACAGCTGCCGGAACACACCGTTTGGTGCTTGGCGACAGATGATACTTGAGGGCTAGCCAGGCGGGCATTCGCACTACACAATGCCCTACCACCATGCTATAACGACTGCTATCCTAAGACAACAACCGGGACCGACGGCTTAACATGCCCTCCGAAGCACGGAAGCGCTCAGTAGTAATGTCACTAGCGGTCACCCATCCAAGTCATGACCGCGGGCGACGTTGCTTAACTTTGCTGATCGGTTGAGAACAGCTAAGTAAACTTCGCTACGAGCGCTTCAAAATCATGCCTATATCGTAGTAAGGTCACCCAAAAATGCGAATTATGCAGGTTACTTAAATTTTCCTAGTGATGAATCAAGCATGCCAACGTCATCGCTATATACCGGTATATAGCGATGACGTTGATTATTCATAGTTTTACTTTTTTTGAGTTCTGGGATCATTCTCCGTGTAGGAACGTTATTCGATTTAACCGACTTCAAAAAAGGAGGAGGATCACAAGTCGACGGGTATTTTTTTGAATGACCACGCGCAACTTTTTACGGTGTAGTACGATTTTGATAAATCTTTTTTATAAGATACAGATACAATCTCCAATGTGTTCCCATATAAATTTCATCAAAATTGGTTCAGTAGTTTATGAGTTATAGTCAATTAACTGAAAAATGTATTCGCTTACCTGGATGATTTAATGGTATTTGCTGTTGTCGACGATGAAAACTATTTTAGGTGAGTGAATGACCTTGTAAGCAGTCTTTATTAATAAAAAGAGAAAAAAAAAAATTTTAAAAGGAAACCCACTTTTGTACTTTGGAAAATATGAAATAACTTGTGTAAGTCAGACCATGCTAATGTGAGGTTTGTGTTTTAAATCAACATGGTACCTACTTCCACAAGTTAATTCATACTTTTCAATGTTGGAAGTCAGTGCCATCTTTTTAAATATTTTTATATGTTTTTTTTTATTTGAATATGTTCAGTAGCAGCAGTCCTGAATTGTGGCATGTAGATAGCAAAAGGTTCGCCACCTACAACCGAGACTATAGGTGCGGTGTTTAGACACCTCTACCACTACGGGCAATATGGCCAAACAATTAAGGTTAAGTATGTGGTTTTTTTCATTACATTATTACTTAATTGTATTGGGATTACCTGCGATAAAAAAAAAAAGGAAAATATTACTCAGATAAACAAAGAACTTCCAATAGAGCACGGTGCCATAGTAGAAAGAGTTCTACTATGACGGCGCACGACACAAGTGAAGTCAAAATAACCTAACCATGCTCCTTAAATGCTGTCCCTTTCAACGGTGCAAACACGTGGAGCATAAAAGGGTCCGTATGACAGGACCATGGTTTTTAGGGTTCCGTACCCAAAGGGTTAATACGGGACCCTATTTTTTAGTTTCACTTGTATCGTGCGCCGTGTTCTACTTGAACTTTTTATTTGTGATATATGCATACGAGTATGTATTACATTTGTACACCAATAGGTGACCAGAAGCAAGCCCAATTGCATTATAAAAGTGAATTAGTGATATTTAAAAGCAGAGTGGTCAAATATATTAAATTACTCGTACCTAAGTATTTTCGTATTAGTTATCCCCGTGGGGTGCCGGGCTAGAATGTCACACCCACAGGTGTCGTAAGAGGCGACTATATAGGTAACATACCGGAAGGTGGGCAGCAGCGCCTTCTGGGGAACTGATATCTCATACCCATTGGCATCGGCGATAATGATAACAATAGAATTTCATTCATAAATAGGCCATAGTGGTCCATGACGATGCCAACTTATACTGCGATTACTTATTGTTGAGGGAGGCTGTGTTCAGCAGTGGACAATCCTACTGATACAGTAAATATTTTAATTTAAATTACGTATATACAATAAAATTATACACCTATATATATAATAGATGTATAGACATTGCCTTCGGCATAAATTTAGCCCACGTGTAAGGTAACATATTTTATGCAACCATTTCGAAAAAAGTGATTGGTGTTAGCGATTTGGAGGTCCTTCGTTTCAAAATAATTTTGGGTTTTAGCTCTACGAGGCTCTAAACTCCGCGGCTGCCACTACAATTCACTAATTTCTTACGCAATGCTACTATTTTACCGGATAGCCTATCGCCATTTCAATAAACATTTTTATAAATGGGATGCCCGTTTTGCCGACATTACCGCTATGTCGACTTTTCCAAATATTCAACTATTATATCAGTTAACGACATGCCAACTTTTTGAATTTTCTTCTGAGCCTAAACCTGTTACGCCTGGGAAATAATTCTCAAATTAGCTATTATATGAGATTTAAATATTAATGTAAAAAATGGTGACCTCATTTTTGACTGAAAATGGATGAAGCTTCAATATAGGTATTTAGTACTTATACATAAGTACTTATAATTATAAAATATAAGGCCCAGATATTCATAGTTTAAAAACTCCAATGCAAAGTAATCTTGCTAATGATTAGACAATTACGACGCTTACTCGACAATCACTAAAACAATCATACCTACTGTAGGTATGTATATAGGTATGTATATAAGTAGATGATAGTTATATTTTGCAACCTAATTTCATTTCCATCTCTTAATTACGTGAAGTTTTAATACTAGATTTGGAATAGGTCCCAGTTATTCACGGTTTTAAAACTCACATTTTTAATAGGTAACTAAAACAGACTTCATAGACTAATTTTTGATTTTTATTTAACGTACCTACTTGCTGAAATAGGGTATCAAGAAGCGAACCTTACGGGTTTAGTTATTCGAATAGAATGGACGGCTTATGCGCTGCGGCTAATCTTCTAAAGTGGGCTCTACATACACAGCGAAGTGTCGAGTTGAGTGTACCTACGAATCGCCATATCGCCAGCGATATAGCACGCTGGTATATAAAGCTACCGAGGCGGGCGGTGGCAGGCGTAGTCACTCCACTCTCAGTCTCCGGACGGACCGCGTTCACACTCCATTTTCAACCTCGCGAGCGAAACAAATCTTTAAACAGTAGTTAAATTGCAATCAGAAAATTATCAATAATTAACAGCAGTGCACCTTGAATACATTCGTCGCCGCTTTGTTTTAAATTGTACAAGGGACTTGGTAAGTTTTTTTTATTGATTGCGCTTATTATTAAATATGCACAAAGTTTGATTGGAAGCCTGTTGACACCATTTAACTTTTTAGATTGTGGACATTTTGTTTAGGATTTTGATATATGACATATAAAATTTATATAGGTGGAAGAAGGATAGTACGAAATTTACCTATGATTGACCCTAAATTATCTTAATTGTTTTAGTAACTAAATAAGAATATAGCTAATATGATTTAATGAATTAACTGAAATGTTATTTCTTATTTCTACAGTATTATTTTCTTTCCCCTATCTGTGGTCGCTGGAATAATATATATTTCTAACTACAATACATAACGCATGTATAACTCTGGGGTAATATGGCTGGCTACTTTCCAGACGGAAACACAACTTGGAATTCTTGTTAGTTGGTCTCACTCACGAGACGTCAAGTAAAGGTAAAAAGTTCAAAAGATAGTAGTAATGTGCCTAGCATACTTCGAGGTAAATGCAAGTAGTGCTGTTATTTTTATACAATTCTTTTGGTGCAATATTAAAGAGGTGCAATATTTACCATTGTACAATTTACGCCTTCTCACTGTGGCATATGGAACTGCCTACAGTTTTACGTTTCATGGAATAATTGCTTAGTATAAAAGTCCCCCTTTGTCAAATATTAAAGTGTTACCCTGTATATATTTTGTCTTATATTCTCATTCGTAAAGTAACAGATTACCGAGACCCATTTTGGTTACCTTGACTTACTCAAAATCTCAAATTGTTTTAAAATCTAATTTTTATACAAATTAATGTAAATTCCAAGGACTTTTAACTAAATAACGTATAAACTTAAAATACATACATTAACTAATTCCTTAAATTGGTTTCGGAAAAATACATGAACCTAATATTATTTTTATATTTTTGTTACGGATCATATACGAGGCCTACGTGGTGTGAATCGATAACCTTTGCCTATAACAGATGCATTTCGTCACAAGCGACGAACTGCACTGCGCCAATAACCCTGAGACATACAGTGATTAAGTCTCATGTACCTGTAATTTAATTAATTAACTGGTTCTCAAGGACTGCTGCCGGAACACGCTGTTAGGTGCTTGGCGACGGATTTTCTACATAGCTATCGGTAATAGCTATGATGCTCGAATATCATTGCTTTCAATATTAATTAATTAAACTACAATATAGGCATGTTAACCTCGTCCAATAATTTACTTGATGTGGATAATTTTGAACGCGTTTCAAAATTACAATAGAAAAAAAATTAATCATAATAATATGAGGGATCCCGCACATGACTTAAAAAATTGTACTATCGTATATTTGTAATTTTGTAATGTAATCAGCATAGCAGGCGTTATTGCAAACATAACAATATTAAAATTAAACGCGTTTTCTATATTATCTATAGTAATAATATAAAGAGGAAAGATTTTTATTTTTGTATATATGTAACGAATAAACATAAAAACTTCCTACTGGACCGATTTAAAAAAATCTTTCACCATTAGTATCCTACGTTATCCCTCATGAACATCAATATCACTACATAGTATAAAAAACAGTCTCTTCCTGCTATCTGTCATTTACATAATATAATGGATCTTTAAAACTACGCAAAGGATTTTTATGTTTTGGTTTTTAATAGATAAGTAATTAAAGAGGAAGGTTTATTATATGTATAATACATGCATAAAATAGTAGAGAAACACTGATACTTTTAGGGTAAAAAGGAAGTGAATAAAGACTTTTTTACGCTTACATTGCAAACGCTGGCTGAACCCTACGAGACAGAAAGACCTTAAAAAGGTCTACAAAAATATCTACAATATTATATGTCTATCTCTTAGGGATAACCCACAATAACCATTTTTAACCTTTACTTTTTACGAGAAATAATGGCTTATTTACGAAGTGATTTTAAGCAATCATTATCCAGTTAAGTACCTTAAACACATTGTGCATTTAAAACACATCAATATGGCCCTTTAAATCATGTTATTATATAAATATTTTCGAAGATATTAATTATTTTCAGATTATTTGGTATCATTATATGTCTATCTCTTAGGGATAACCCACAATAACCATTTTTTATCCATTACTTTTACGATAAATAATGGATTATTTAAGAGGCGATTTTAGGCAATCATTATCCAATTAAGTACTTAATATATATATTAAATGCACAATGTATTTAAGATACATTGTGCATTTAATATATATCATTATAACCCTTTAAAGCATGTAATTTAAATGAATATTTTCGAAGATATTATTAAGTTTAGATTATTTAGTATCAGCATTGCACCCGTGCGGAGCCGGGGCAGGTCGCTTGTCGCAGGTCGCTATGTTTGTTATATCGTGTGCGAAATTGACTTAAACTATTTCGATAAAGATCTTAATAAATTTCACAGTATTTAATTAGATTTTCAAGGAGCGAATAATTGTTCTAGCTAGGTTGTTTTTATAGCTGATAGGTTAGCTTTTGAACGCAATCTAATGTAAGTGAAGAATGTGATGGATGATGTGGTTGAAGGAGTTAACAGAACAGGCTAAATGTAGGCTAATTAGCTCGACTCTCAAGGACGGCTTCCGAAACACACCGTTAGGTACATGGCGGCTTATTTTCAACTTGAGGATAGTAATTCGTAAACTGCACTATCATAACACCATTTGGTGAATCTCAAGTCCGCCGCGGGGTTTGAACAATTGGGCCACTTCACAAAATTCATATTTTCTGGTAGGTATGAAGCAGTGATGGCTCAGTGGTATTGGTTATGTACTGCTGCGTAGCAGGTCTATGGTTCGAATCCCGGCGCGGGCTTGAGCTTCACCGATGGTGAAAGGGCATTTTGGGAATGCCCGCCTGGCTAAGTATATACCCCCCTACCACCCTAAAGTAGAAAATCTGTCGCCAAGCACCTAACAGTGTGTTTCGGCAGCAGTTCTTGAGAGCTAGAAAAATTACAGGCACATGAGACTCAACAACTGTATGTCTCAGGGTGAAGGGTGCAGTCAGTTCGTCTTTTGACGAAATGCATCTGTTATAGGCAGAGGATACCGCTTAACGTCAGATGGGCCTCGTGCTTGATTCGTCACAACAACATAAAAAAAAACAATAAACGTAGGTAGCACTCACTCCTAGCAGTAAACCGAGTTGTTTCATAATTATAGTTTTGCCTATTGTAGGCACACGGTACAATCATAAAATATTGCTCTAATCATATAATCATCCAGTTCTAATATATTACTAGGTATATCTACTTATCTATATCTATACTTCTTTATCTATATACTTCTATACTAATATTATAAAGAGGAAAGATTTGTTTTTATGTAAGTATGTAACGAATAAACTTAAAAACTACTGGACCGATTTGAATAATTCTTTCATCATTAGAATAGGATTCTAATTCTGTCCCTGATGAACATAGGCTATAATATATTTTTAAAACTTAGAGGACCATACGAAAACTTCGATAATGTAACCCAATGTGTGAAAGAAATACCACAAAAATCGTTATATCGCGTACGCTGCGGAAATTGTTGACATGTAGAGCAAAGTGATGAACTACAATTTTATAGAGGACATCAATATCTACGAAATAATCCGCAATACCATAAGTCTAACTATTACAGTTATGTCACAATAACTACCTACTTTTTATCTACTTAAATTTATAATTTTTGTTAAATACCCGTGCAAAGCCGGGGCAGGCATATAGTCATAATATATTTTTATTATAGCAAACTTGTAGGTATTTCATTATCATTAATACTTAAGGGTGAACTGGCCGGTCAGTTTTCCATACAAACGTCCTAGGGTGATCACTCCCTTATTTGAGGATTTAGGGCCAAAACAAAGCATGACATCAATTGAACTCGTCATTATCTAGGTTCCTATCGTAACGAAATTTTAAAAACATAGTTAAGTTGAGAGTAAATCATTACTCTCAACTTATTAACCTTGAAATATTTTCATATAAAGTTTTAAAGGCTCATAACTTTCAACTTAATTATCTTTTTAAAATTTCGTTACGATACAAACCTAGATAATGACGAGTTCAATCGATGTTATGCTTAATTCTATACCTAAAATCTCAAATAAGGGAGTAATCACCCAACGGCGTTTGTATGGAGAACTGTACGGCCAGTTCTCCATACAAACGTGGTAGGGTGATCACTCCCTTATTTGAGGATTTAGGCCCAAAATAAAGCATAATACCGATTGATCTTGTCATTATCTAGGCTTGTGTGATGCCGAAATTTTAATAAGATAATTAACTTGAGAGTTAAGAGCTTCGAAACATTTTCATATAACATTTTCGAAGCTCATAACTTTCAACTAAACTATCTTTTTAAAATTTCGGCATCATACAAGCCTAGATAATGACGAGATCAATCGGCATTATGCTTAATTCTGGACCTAAAATCTCAAATAAGGGAGTGATCACCCTACGGCTTTTGTATGGAGAAGCGACCGGCCAGTTCAACCTTAATTATAACAGCGTTATGCGTAACACCCAATCGATATGTAAGTACAATAATAATGTAACAATTAATGCAGGTTACATAACAAGCAATGCAAGGTGGACAAAACCAGTGCAGTGTCCAATCCCTGAAATAACAATTAGAATTACTATCTCTAACCAGTTGACCTAGATGTGCCTAGATCAGTCAATAATCGCGACGTGATCTCGAGCTTATAATATAACAATAACCATTTCATTGACATTGGTTATTTAGACAAGGTACTACTACTATACTTACATTTATATACTTATATAACTACGCCTTCAAGGCGAATATAATGAAATTAATGTGTATATATATAGATGACCCAGCGACAGCTAGAAGATATTTTAACTGCGATACAATCAATAACAATGTAACGGAGTTGAGCTAAGTATGACAATTTATAAGCTAATTGCAAAATTGGACTTGTTTGAAGGTAAATTCTTATAGTAAACTCCGTCGATGATCAACGAACTACTCATGTTCACCACTATAGGGCACGTGTGCCTGTAGGGCTCTATCCATATAAACGTAGTTTGGTTATATTCTAAATATTAAGTGTTCTAACTCGGTTAACCCTTTCCCTCCTTACGGTACTTAGAAGTACCTCCACATTTTTCTTCTTATAACTTAGGTACGAAAACACTTTATGTTAACTACAACTGACGATCCTTTAGGGTACTGTTTCCGTAAGCCAATCACAGCGCGTTATTTGAAATACCGCGTGATGTTGCTGAACAATTTGAAGACCGAGTTACAATATGTTGAACATTTTATCACTTCGGTGTGCAGTGTATTTGGAAATGTTTTATAAATAGAATATCATAGGTAAGTGCTATTTTTTTTTACAAATTACGTTCTTTATATCTTTGACTACATTTCTAAAAGCTGGTATAATGTATTATCACTTTATTTTATATGAATATTTGATAAAAACTGATGTGGACTTAGAAGTACCGTCAGGTGATTGTAGTCTCAAAAATTATGTGTTTTTATAATACACATAGTCGATGAAATGGTATCTTGTTTTATCATAAACGAATGTTTTTAAAATTTTTATTAATGTTCTGACCTATTGTCTTATTGCATTAGCCGTTGGGATGGACATTACGAACAAAAGTGCTCTGATTGATGCCTTGTTACTAGAAGAGCTTCCGGACTGCGACGAAGATTCTGATGCAGGTGTGTCCGATGATGAAGTGGAAAATCTTCAACTACCCTCACCAAGAGGCTACGATGAGGTTTACGAAAAAGCTTCTAGACAGTGTTTTTGCCTAAGTTCCGCCATAGTCGCCGTCAAATGAAGATGTATTGGAGTGCCCTATAAATCAGGTACCAGGTTTGCTTGAGAAACTGAAAACACCTACGCATGTGGAACTATCCGAAGTAATAGAAAAGAACTGGCCGGAAATATGCTCGCTGATTCTCACATGAGAAGTGGCGACAGTGATCATCGATTTTCAAATTTAGACATTGGATATTGGAAATGGAAGGGTAACAAAGAGGTTCATTTTGTATCTTATTTTCATGGGAACCAAGAGGCAACTGTGTCACGTAAAGGAAAAATGGATCGAAGTCTGCCATTACATGCCCTGTAGCTGTCAAAGATTACAATAGTTATATGGACAGCATAGATACAGCTAATCATTTGAGAGCCCTTTACTGTATAGATCGCCAATCTCCAAAATGGTGGCACTGTTTGTTTAGGGGTCTTCTGGACATCGCGTTTGTCAATTCATATGTCATTCATGGACTTATAATGGGACAGACTACCGTAAAAGATTATCGACGCTCTGTCACTCAAGGCTTGATGACAATGGAAGATGCTAGTCAGAAAAGAAACTACTTCTACTGATAAAATGATAATACTGCGTAAGGAAGCCCGGCCCTTCTAAAAGGCGCAAATCTGACTATTCCACTATAAAAGACTATTGACGACTAAGACGCTTCGATAACAGAGGCATCCATTGGCCTAAGTTTGTAGAGAACAGAGGAAGGTGTGAGGTTTGTAGTATTCAGTCAAAACCTCATAGTAAATGCTCGCATTGCAACGTGTTTTTGTATGTAAATGAAAAGAAAAATTGTTTTGTTGAATACCACGAGGTGAATCTGTAATTAAAACCTATTATTTAATTATTACTAAGTCAATATTGTATCTCATTACTGTATGCCTCTCACAATGTTAGGAACTTTGATAGAAACAAAAAGTTAACATTGTGATAACACAAAGTTCCTGACGGCACTTTAAAGTCTAGGTCTTGGAAATAGTATTTCTAGGTGTAATAAAAATCTGAAAAAAAAATGTGCGTTTCATTTTACCTCCCTTATTATAATAATAAAGTTGAAAAGCGGAAATTCGTTAAAAAACACTACCCCGGGGGGAAAGGGTTAAATTTAGCATGCATGTCCTTGATATATACAATATGTTCTTGATGTATGATTTTGGTTTAGCAGTTTTCAGTAAAAATTTGTATAGTATCTTCAATAATATTCGGTAAAATCGTTATATATTTTATTATATAATTCATATTTTATGTAAAATAAATGATAAATTGAACAACAGACACAGAAGCATTAGTATTAAACTCATACAAAATTTCAGATTTTGAAGACTTGTATGGTATTTAAGTTTTGCCGCTAATTGTCAGAGCACTTTTCGTCCCCAGGGGTGAATGGTCATGGGTTCGAATACTGTTCGTGGTTATTTTGTTTCCTTTAGACCTGAATTTGTTACCTTATCCGCTTAGCAGGATAATCAATATTACAAAAATAGCAAAGTTTTAATGTAAGTATCTCCATTTTCTTCAATGTTTTACAAAGTACTGAGTGCTAGGTTTGAACCTTATTGAGATGTTTGTTTATTCTTACCTTTAGGTCATAGTTTTATTTTTAAGGCACTCAGGTCTTCTCTAAATATTTTCAATCTCATAATCACAATATATTTTTCTAAACATAATAAGTAATTCACGTTGCTTGAATAATTGCTCTATCTACTTTGAACTAAATAAAAATCTAAAACACAGGACAATTTTAGTTGTAGTAGAAAAAAGTATTCGTAGTACCATAGAGGTAAGGGTATTTCGGCGGTGGTACCATCAAAGGAACAATCGGTACTACGGAAAATGAACGCAATCACACAATGGATAAAGACCTCTATTTATTGATGCATGTTTCTACTAAGTATTGCTCACATGAATTGTAATGTAATACCTCGAAATTGGTCTTCATATAACGATATTCGGTTCCCTATGGTTACCTTGATATGCTTAGTGTTTGAATCTGGAACACGGGTAAGTACAGAACTGACAGAAAGGATTACCCACATGAGCTTTGCCATGCACGTGAATTTAGATTTCCCATGACACTACTACCCTAGAAGTTGTGTCACGGGAAAACTTAATCGCCTATCGTCGCTATCGATTGTGCCATTGGAAATCTTGATTTCCTATAGCACTATTACTATGGTTTGCAAGCAAAATCTCGTAAAGGGGACAGCCCTTGGAGTCCAGCATGAATAATGTCTTAGTAATATGTGTACTCACAATCATAATAAAAACTGGATAATTGCAAGTTGGGCCTCGCTCTTGTGGGGTACCGCATTGCAATAGCCCATAAAAGCAGAAATGTTTATTTGTTGCCATCCAGCAGCTTCAAAACTACATAACAAGTCATGATTTAATACATAATATACAGAAATTGTAGATTCCTAGTTTAGTTTTTGAGATAGACCCTTGTTAACTTTGACGGGTCTCTTTTTTTTGTTTTTTATTAAACAATATATTAAATACATAGGTATATTTGTACTTTTCTCATTGAGTTGAAACCGATGACATCTGACATGGTAGAAGTACATTATATCCCCTTGAAAAATAACATAATTGAATTTCCAATCTAATACTCGTCTTTGCTTCAACATCGTAGACACACAAAATTTCATACGTTTACGAGCTAGAGACCCGTGACATAAGGATATACAAACTGACAGCGGAGTCTCATTAATACGGCTCCGTTTTGTCCTTTGTGTACGGAACCTTAAACGCGCCACCTCTTCGTTTTTAGATGTCAGTCGATCTAAAATGATAAACGATGGTATAATATAATAAGTATAACTTGTGCAGGAGATAAAACGGGCCAGCAGCCACAAAGTGGAATGAACTATGAATCACAGTTTGAGGACTGGTTAATACATAATGTATGTACATTAGGTATGCGGGCACAGCCTGCCTTCATTCGAATAAATCGTTTTGGGCAGAGCAAAGTCCTAATGAATATTATCCCAAAATATTACTTCATACCTTTATTCGTATACAGTACAAACTGAGCCTATAGAAGCAATGACTTGGTGCAGGTTTTATTATTGCTGATAGCATTTGACCACTATTTACCTGGTGGAAGCGAGATAATGCAGTGGAAGATATTGTCCAGGCTAACCTATTATAGCTCAAGAACAGCTGCCGGAACACATCGTTATGGGCTTGGCGACTGATTTTCAGCTTGAGGGTTGTAGTTAGCCGAGGGGCATTCGCAAGATGCCTTACCACCTTGCAAATAAAATAATTATACCTGTATTGTTATGTTACCTTTGTTAGATGTAAGAAGTATGCTTCTTATTCGTACCATTTGCATGATGGTAGGGCATTTTGCGAATGCCTGGCTAGCTACCACCCTCAAGTAGAAAATCTGTCTCCAAGCACCTAACGGCTGCTAAGCTAAGCTGCCGGAGTGTGTTCCGGCTTGACAGCCAGTACTTCTAGGTTAGCCTGAACAACATCTTCGACCACATCATCACTTACCATCAGGTGAGATAGTAGTCAAAGGCTAACCTAGCAGGAAAAAAAATATAAATAAAAACCTACTATTCGTAAAAGAACCCCTTTATATAATAAAAAAAAATTGCATGGTGCAATTAGGGCATTTTACGAATTATGCTGTGGCCAGCAACCACCTTCATGTAGAAAATCTGTCGCTAAGCCTTACCAGCGTGTTCCGGCAGTTGTCTTTCATCTTCAATCATATCGTCACATAACAACAGGTTACTTAGTGTAAATAGGAGTAAAATAATATGACTCAATGAGCTGAAGATCTCGCAACTTAAATAGGTATGTTATTTTTTTTACGTTTTCAAACCACATAATATTTTCAACGTTTTGAAAAATTTCCAACGACTGAATCGATCAAAAAATCCTATATCGAACACAAAATTTCACGAGAATCGGTTGAGAAATGCGACCTATAGAGGAGAACCAATCCCGACGGAAATCCTGACAGACATAGTAAAAGATCGTCTCTATCTCTCTCGGTCGGTCTTTTTATTTAAATGAAATAATCAGATTTTTTTAATATTTTACTTTCTGCATTATTTAATACTTGGATACATACCTACAACAGTATTCATATCAAATATTGTCAATCGATAGTATTTTTTTTAACAGTTCATTATTGAAGCGTTTTTCGTGTATAAGTTGATAAGATTTCCGCTGTGTGTACTTATCTTGTATTAGAAATTGATATATTACGTTTATCAAAGAAAAATCAAGTAGCTGCGATATTTTTTTCTATTAATTCTCACACAGTTCGATATTAGTTGTTTCTCTTGCTGGCGTTGAGGACGTTGAAAGTGCTATAACATATACTACCTAAGATTTTGACAAAATGTTTTGTATATTATAAAATAAAATAAAATAAAAAATACACGCAGTATTAAGCCAGTGATTATACAGAAAAAAATATAGTTGTAATTTTATATACTTACATTAACTGTGACTTTATCCTTCTATTACATAGAAATATAAACACATGCCTAACCAGTGATCTATATAAAAAATAAAGAAAGATATAGCATTTATTTGGCAGAACGTAAGAAATAAGATATAAAACATACATAATAATAAAACACAGTTCATAGGTTAGTGTCAAAAAGGAGTTGATTGAGCACAAAACTTCTGACGCTGATTTGCATTCTAAGCCTCACGGGAAACGAATTTGGAAAAAGTGCATATACACCAGTGTTTTAGTGTAAAACAAACAAAACAAAATTGTACGAAAAAGGTACTGTTAATAATTTAATAATCTATAGTAATATTTTTTTACAAAAATACAATTTTGATCCATGGTATTCTATTCTAACAGATAAATATATCTAAACGGAAATATAGTTCAATAATAAACATATAATATATAAAATTAGTAGAAAAACGTTCGCTCCGTCTTTTGGGTTCACCGATTTTTGACGAATCTTTGTCACCATTTGTCGAAGAACAAATTCAAAAGTTTAGAAATGCTTCTAGCAGATTATTCAAAATTAACGCCCATATGGCTTTTACTATTATTAGATTTTGCCTTTTCGTTCCTAAATTTACATACTTTTTGAGATGTTGTCAGCTGTGGAAACACAGTGAGCTTCTTTTAAGCTTAGACAATTTATTAAAAGATACGTTAATATCGGTTTTGAATGTTGAGATGGATGATAGGGCTTGGGTGCAAGCTTCCCTCCCTGTGAGGTTGGGGGGCATAGGGATACGCAAAATTTCTAGTGTGGCATTACCAGCTTTTTTGTCTTCTGTACACAGTACACACAAATTAGTAGAAAAAATTCTTGCACCATCTTTAGGCTCTTTTGATATAGCATATCTGGCTGAGGCCAAAACCACATGGGGACTGGCTTGTCCAAATACTGAGTTCCCAAAAATTTTGTCATCTCAGAAACAGTGGGATCGGCCCCTATGCGAGCTAGCACGGAAAGATCTTTTAAATACGTGCCCTAGTATCGCAGATCGTGCTCGTATTCTCGCTGTTTCTATGTGGGAATCAGGTCTTTGGTTACAAGCCATTCCTTCTTACAAAATTGGTAGCCTTATAGATCCTTCCGCTTTTCGTCTCGCTATTAGCTTACGCTTGGGTGCAAGGTGTTGTGTTGCACATCACTGCCAGTGTGGTACTGCAGTTGACCAACTCGGTCACCATGGCCTCTCCTGCTCTCGAAGTGCTGGTCGAATTTCCCGCCACGCCAGCCTTAACGATATCATTCGCCGGGCTTTTACCAGCGCCAATGTTCCAGCTGTTCTCGAACCGAACGGTCTGATGCGTGACGATGGTAAAAGACCTGACGGCATGACTCTGGTTCCATGGAAGTTAGGACGGCCCTTAGTGTGGGACGCTACATGCGTAGACACTTTAGCGCCGTCACACCTTTCTGAAACCCACGTGAGGGCTGGCGCCGCGGCTACTTCGGCAGAGCAACTCAAGCGGCGCAAATATGCTAACCTCGGTATGGGTTACATATTTGAGCCGTTTGGTGTAGAGACGTTGGGTCCGTGGGGACCGGGAGCTCATCGTATTTTCCAAAATTTATCAGAGCGCTTGGTCGATGCGACGCGTGATCAAAATGCTGGCACCTATTTGGCTCAAAGAATAAGCATTGCAATTCAACGGGGCAATGCTGCCAGCATGCTGGGCACGCTGACAACTGATAGTGGGCTAGAGCATTTGGACTCCCTATGAGTCCAAATGCTTTTACTGTAGTAGCTGTAGTATTGTAGTAGCTGTAGTGTTGTTTATAGTTTGTAGTATTTGTTTAATAAAGGCATACCGCCATTAAAAAAAAAATATATACAAATAAATATAAGCATTATTGATAGGATATAAAAAGAAAATTAATTATGTAGATATATAATTTTTTTTAATAGAGCTTGAAGCGTTGTGCTGTATCGAAGATATACAATATATGGAAAATATTTTATGGGATCTAAATACAATATTTTCCACTTTTCTGACTATTTTCCACAAATTAATTTAAATAGAGCTATCATACAAAACTCCTCGGTGAGAGACAGCTTACTGACGTGCAATTAACAATTAAATAAAAATAATCTTTTTGATAAAGTAACACCTTCGTTCTTTTAACATTGTAAAATTGAATAAAGCCCAGTAACCGTTAATGCAGCTAGTTTTGTTTAAAAATTTGTAAGTACTTAAATTTTACACCTGTTACGGTTTTTTGCTACAAAATTACAGTAGTTTTTTCATATTTTGGGGTTTTTTCAGTTGTTGGGTTCCGTACCTCAAAAGGAAAAAACGGAATTCTTATAGGATCACTTAGGTGTCAGTCTGTCTTTCCGTGACCCCTTTTCTCAGGAACGCATGGAGGTATCAAGCTGAAATCCATTTCAAATACTCAGGTCTACTTTCCCTTTTTTTTTTTTTCAAAATATATCTGTCGTGTTTGCTTCGTTAATTGCGACCACCGATTGCAGACCGTCCCTCTTGGGTTTTACGTTAGTACCCGAAAATTTAAGGTACATATGACTAATTAATAGTAAATTCATTTCAAAATTATTTCGTTGCTTTATCGATTCAATACACGCGGTCGCGCGGTGATTCCCGTTTCCCGTTTATTTGCGCGCGAAAAGTGCCATAATTTCCGTTATATTAGTAAAATACTCTAAAATTCACCTTATGAGATTCTGATAGATTTGGAACTTAGAATTTATATAGTTAAAATCACATTGCACCGTGTGACGAATTTATACAGATTTTTAATGCTTGGGGTAAGTTGACTTGCAATGTATGGAATATACACAAATGTGGCTAATTTACTTTGTTGCAAACGAACATTAATCGTTGCTTCTGATACCTATATCAAAAGTTGCATCTCCGGTTGCGCACTACTAATCTGAAAAAAAAAATATAATTGGTTAGTACCTGTTAGTATAGAATTACACCCGACAGCAAAATAAGTTTTTAGTTTAAAAAATTAACAGTAGTTTTACTTTTTTACCTCTAATTTTGTAATCTAGACTATTTACGTATTTTAATTTTAATGTCGGTCATAATATATAATACTGTATCAGCTGGGTCGTCCACTGCTGAATACAGCCTCCCCTATTAAGGGTATTTGCTATAATCCCCACGCTTGGCAGGCGGCTTGGGGATCGCAGTGTAAGATAGTAGTTCTTAAGAAGGCGCTGCTGCCCACCTTCCAGTATAATTATTCCCTTAGTCGCCTTTTACGACACCCACGGAATGATATGGGGAGGTGCAATTCTAACCCGGCACCCCACGGGGAAATATATAATAACAGAAGTTAAATATATCTACGTCTATATTATTATGTAGGTATGTCTATATTTAACTTTGAGCATAGAACATATAATAATACTACGCTTTGAGTAAACATTCCTAGGAATGTATACTCTAAGATAATAACTTGACGGGGGATACCTACTCGAGTAAGTACACAAAATATTATTTAAAATGTCGATAAGTCTTGATATAATCCAGCCTAGGGGAGCCACGTGGACTGATAGAATCCTAATATCTCCTCTAGAAGTGGCCTTAGAGGAGAACGTCGTTAAATAATTTTATTTATCATACAGTGTCACTTGCTATAGTGGCTATATGACCGTTAACTAAACACCTACGACTACGTCATATCGTCACATAACAGTCATAGTGCATTAATATTCCATTATATATTAGGTCCTTACATATGAAATTGGCGTTTTGTATGGGAGGAACAAAAAGTCGAATATTTTTTAATATAATATATTTAATTAATCAAAGTATGAACCATTATTTTCTATGCACTTTTGCCATCTCATAGGTAGTTCATTGATCCCTTTACTAAAAAAACCAGTCGGACGGGAATCAATAAAATCTTTGAAGGCGATTTGGACTGCCCCATCGGAGTTGAATTTTTTCCCTTGCAAGAAGTTATCCAAATTTCGAAAAAAATGGTAATCTGTTGGAGCAAGGTCCGGGGAGTACGGAGGATGTCTTAGACTTTCCAATTGAAGCTCTTCTAATTTAGTAGCCGTCTGTAGCGCAGTGTGTGGTCTAGCGTTGTCGTGAAGCAGCAGTGGCGTGGAGCGATTGACCAGCCTAGGTTGTTTAGCCGCTAGCTTTTCCATCATGGTTTGCAATTCCTGATAATAGACATCAGCCGTAATAGTCTGGCCAGATTTGAAAAAACTGTAATGAACAATACCGGCACTAGTCCACCAAACGCTTACAAGTAACTTTTTTGGGGTTAATTTTCGCTTGGGGCAGGATTTGGCTGGCTGGCCAGAATCTAACCATTGCGCTGAGCGCTTCCGATTATCGTAAAGAACCCATTTTTCATCACAGGTAATGATTCGGTTTAAAATACCTTCATTATTGTGCCGGTTTAGTAATGTAACGCAGCAGTCGACGCGCGTTTGCCGGTTTGTTTCAGTCAATTCGTGAGGTACCCACCTTTCAAGCTTTTTAATCTTCCCAATTTGCTTCAAGTGAATTAAAACAGTTTTATCACTAACATTGCAGCCTGCAGCTAACTCGGACGTGGTTTGCGATGGATCCGCTTCCACAATAGCCTTCAACTCTTCATTATCAACTTGAGTCTCAGGCCGTCCACGGGGCTTGTTCTGCAGGTCGAAATTTCCAGAACGAAAACGTTGGAACCAAAAACGAACTGTGTTTTCTTTTGCAACACGACCGCCATACGCATCATTCACCCTTCGAGTTGTTTCCGCAGCACTAGTGCCACGGCGGAACTCGTACTCGTAAATAATGCGATATTTAAGGTTTTCCATTTTGTAAAATGAGTGACGCAAACAGAAAAAAACAGAAGAAAAAAAACAAATGAATGACGATCATCGAAGCACAAATACATGAGTCTATAGCTGTACAAATTTGAATTTGGAATTCCTTACCAAAGAGGAGAAATTCGTGATTAAAGTGGCCAGTACGAAAAACGCCAATTTCATATGTAAGGACCTAATATTTACAATCTGTTTACGAATGACGTAGGTACCTATAGCTTTCATCCGAGCGGGTCTTTGGAAAACACAGGCGTGAAATCTCTACATAATAATGAGTTCGAGCCCGTAGAGTCACTACCACAGGGAATTCCCACGTCTCATATAAGTTTACTTATTTCCTTGTATTTTAAAGATACTGCATTTTGCAGAAAGGTCGCCTACTATAGGCATTTAAGGAAGGTGGTATTTTGATGTTGTGTTATTTTTGTATTTATAATAAATTGGTTTCTCTAGTGCACCTGAATTCTGTAGAGACTAAAACTACAGTCAAGGAAACAGGTATAATATATGGTGCCAAAACGTTAAAGTGCCTACTTAGTCAGTTTGATGTTGTTAAACATGACACCCTACTAGTGGTTCTCAGGAAATTATAAGGTAACATATGTACCTACTTAGGTACTTAGGTAAAAGAGGTAGGTAAATCTAAGTAACTTCAAACTTACAAACTTACCCAATGTTTACTGATCTCTACAGTAGAATCAATTCACGCGTAAAACATGTATTATTGTTTACGTTCTAAATAACGTTTGAGGGTTACTTATCTTATCATAATTTTTAACATCCTTATGTAATTTAATTGAGGGCATTAGCTTAGCTCACGCTCAATAATAACCGGTCTTAGTGAGTTTTGTTTTAGCTGTAGGTTTGTCTTTGATTACTATCTTACCTATTGGTTAAGTGATGAATGATGATGTGGCCGTGGGTTATAAACAGGCTTATCTTAGAATTATTGATTATATCAGTTTTAATTTAAAAACATGTTGGTTCCGTTCCGTAAGCATTTGTACATAACAACATTTTAGTATAAATTGGCGTTTTAGTATACAAGTATGGTACATTAGCAGCCCGCCCTGCTTTGCTCTATTTTCAATAATTTCCGCAGTGTACGCAATATAGCGATGTTCTGGTATTTTTTCATACATTATCGATGTTTTCATACGGATTCCTAACTTTTTCACCTATTAAATCAGGGATAATATAGGATTCTAATGGTGAAAGAACTTTTCAAATCGGTCCAGTAGTTTCAGAGCCAACACAAACAAGCAATCAAATATTTCCTATTTATAATATTAGTTTAGATAACATATCGATATGTCAGATTCCTAATTAGTTTAGCTTAATAGCTAAACTAGTTATTTATTCAATAAGCTCTAAACGATAATATTCTGCATTTTAAGGCTCACAAATGTTTTTTTGCGGCTGCGTTTTCACATTCTGATTCTTATGGGTGAACATTATAGAATGTCAACATTAAACATTTCAGAATCGTAAACCATTCTTTTATAAACTGCGTAAGTGACATACGAATGAACAGACAGACAGCTGAGTCTCATCAACAGGGCTCCGTTTTACTCCTTGGGTACGGAACTATAAATAGTAGAGTATGCCATGGACTGCCGCGTAGCAGATACATGGTTTAAATCCCACCACGGGCTTTGGCTTTCCCTCATGACAAAAAGGCATTTTGCAACATCCCGCCTGACTAGCTACCACTCTCAAGCAGATAATTAGTCGCCAAGCTCCTAACAGTGTGTTCCGGCACTGGCCGAGAAGAGATCAAGTACAATTCTTGTTTAATGTGTTTACACCTTTGATCACAACCACACTTGCCATCAAGTGACTTTTTAGTTAAAATCGAACCTATTGACAACGCAGAAAAACTGAGGGTCTGTCTTCCGCACTATTGATATGCTTTACATAAAGTATACATAATATAGTGTTATTGCATAAATATACATATCTGCTGCATTCAGCCTTTGGATAGATATAAGCATTGCTGCAATAATAATAAAATAATAAATACTTAGTTAACTACCAAGAACATTTTTACAAGTTTGCCTTGAATCCGAGTGGTAGGCACAAAATGTGGAATTGTTTAAAGACCGGATATAAATATATCAGTTACATATATTAAACGGATATACTTACGTAACTAACCTTGAAAATTATCATTTCATAGTCGGTAGACGTACATCGACTCGAACCCAGCTACAAGCACCTTAAGGATATCCGTGACTTATCCCCCTAACTACCTAAAAAATACTGTATTAGCTGAATTATCCACTGCTGAACACAGCCTCCCCCGGCTAAATGGCGGTTTGCATAATCCCCACGTTTGGCAGGCGCTTGGGGATAGCAGTTCCTCAAAAGGCGCTGCCACCTACCTTTCGTTATTTTACCCTTAGTCGACCCTTACGACGCCCTCGGGAACAGGTGGTGAGGGCTGACATTCAACCCCGGCATCCCACGGAACTCTTACTGTGCATATGCAAACTCGCACTTAGCTTTTTCATTTATGTACGACTATGACCTGATATTTCCTTATGATCTGTACCGATTTGACGATTTTTCCTTCATTTGACAGAATTATTAAGAAGAGTATTTGTTTGAAAATTATGTAAAAATAGTATAAGTGTTGAAACTGGAGTACAATATCGTAAATAAAAAAATAACCTAAATTATTAGTACAATTGTTTTCCACCAAATGAGCTTGATGTAATTTGTGAACTAAAAATATATCATGGTAGGTACTCGTAATGCAAAAAATTACCAGTTTCAAGTTGCAGTTTCTTTTTGATCAACTTCCAAAAAGAAGGAGGAAGGTTTTCAGATTGCAATGTTTTATTTTATGTATATACATATAAAAAACTGGATTATTTATATATTTATATTCTTCGGTAGAGTACTGTAATAACATCCCAGTTGGTCCACACATGATATTCCACTAAAAAGTATGAAACAACTTGGTATGAAACAGCGTTTTGAATCCGACTTCAAAAAGTTAGAAATAACTTGTTGTGTCATACTTGTGAGTACATAAATTCACATCCATTTTTTATATAGCCATATCTGATTCTGATTTTGAAAAGACATTATTATTTATTTTGTTGATAACGTAAGGCAGTACAAAAAACTTAATAGGTGGTATTTAACTCTAAGATTATCAACCATCACGCCATGTTTAGTGGAAATAACGGATGACCTAGACCACCTAATTCCATGGCATGTTCTACACTGCTAATAATTCAATAGGCAGATAGGTACGTAGTTCAATGAAATAGAAAAGTATAGTTACAATCATTGTATTCAGTTATGGCTCAATGTTACATTATTATCAGATTGGTAGCGGTAATGTCTGTGAACGTATTTTTTGTGTTCGCGTGCAAACTTCAGTCACCTTGACCCTAGCTTCATTATTGTTACAGTTATAACGATATTGAATCTTAGATTCGTAGTATCTAGTGATTATACCTAACTACAGTTAATTTATTTTACTTCAAGTGCGGGTTAAGAAAGAGGAAAATAAAATTATAGTTCTAATAGGTCAATGAAAAGGTCCTAGGTGTGATCCCCGGATGGGACAAGTTATGTGTTATGAGAAAGAAGTTTCAGTAGCAGTCTTAAATCTGCTACTGTGCCCGGTAGATGGTTATAGGCCAACTCCCTATAACGTGGGACCAAAACATGTTTCCCGAAACGTAGGTGTTTAGGTCACTCTGGCTTCCCCTGCTATTGACAGGCTACATGCATGAACAGTTTTTTATAAGTAGCTAAGTACATAAGTCTTTAATTTACAGATATGAGTAGATATATAGTAGGACAGGAACTCTAATCACGTAATTGCTGATGTTTCATGGAATACTTAATACCTACTTTGAACAATGGATATCCTTACCTATGCTTTCTGTAATTCGCTTAAGATTTACGTAGTTTTTTTTTAATGCAATTTTCATACCGTTATGTTTGAAGTTCACTTCTCCACAATGTAGAGTCTACATTGCGGTTACTTTTGCGTATCGAGAGCATAGACGAAATGGCCAAATGTGAGTCGGACCTCGCCTTATAGCCTCGCCCTTCCGCACTGTGGTTTTTTACCATTGACAGCAAAAGAGTGGTGTTATAGGTAAGTTTGATATATGTGTGTCAGTTTGTCTCCCAGTGTTATGGGTCTAAATCAGTAGAAAAAATGACGATCTGATTTATCTATTCAAAAGCAGGCATTAATGCCCTTGTTTTGAGCCACGTTTGACGAAAATATACATAATATTATTAATCAGACGTGCACACTGTTCAGTACCGCGCACCATCTATCACCGGACCTCAGTGAATGTAATAGTTAGATGCATAGGATTTAAACCTAAATGTTCCAAATCAAGGCAAGATATTATACCCAAATCATGATGTAGGAATATGTTTTCTTTAGATAGGTAATGTGTTGCAGTTTCTACGTATATAAATGGTTTTTAAAATGTTCAATTTAATTTGTTGCCCACCCGTGATCCCTATGTTTGAATACACGTCTTCAGTATATTAGGTAATATTTAGATACTAATAATTTGAAAGCAATGATAGCCGAGTGGTATTACCTATTGACTGTTGTGCCGCACGTTCGTGGTTCGTGGAAAAAATAAATTTTCCTTTTTTAAACATTAAAAAAGAAGTAAATAAATAATTCCTATCAATGAGTCCATGACGCCATATGCCTCGGTTGAGGAAAATTGTTTGACAAACTATGAATCTTGGACTTTGGCTTACAATTTTTTATCAATAAGGCGCCTAATTTATTTGCATATTAATGACTCTGCGCCTTGTAGAGCAAATACACACCGAGAAAAAAAACGAAGTTAATCTCGAGGCCGTTCATAAAAGAACAAGATTTTAACATTTTATTATTTCTAATCTATTTATAAGTAGTGTTATTAGACGTTACGAAAACAAGTATTTATTTTAAGTACAATTATAATTATAAACATTGTCATTTTTTATTGCAAAGGGCCACTTCACTTAAATGGATTTTACTAAGTAGAAATATTTTCCAATAAAGATATACTAGTATATTAATATAAAATATCTATTTATTTTCATGAGATCATTTTATAAAATAAATTTACTTTGTCATTCCGTGGGCTCTGTTAAATTTTTCGGAATTGTTATAAAATCGCACACACTTCCTGTTACAGTCTAAAACTGGTGTGATTAAGTATCTTAACCTTATGTATTATTATTACTTATCTTAGTCATTATGCATAGCATTGCTATTAATATGAAAGTTTTTACGCAAATATATTGATAAAGATATGGTGAAGTCTTTAAAGCACCATCTTTGTAAATTGAACGAAATTTTTATTTTAATATATCACTACTTTATATTAGGAACCCTGTTATTGTCACTTTGCGGTCTGTCGATCCATATGTCACGAATCTTTGGAGATACCAGACATTTTGTTTGTCTATAGTGTTGACCCAAAACCAGATATTCAATTAGAAATTAAAAAAAATATTTTGCCGGGGGTGTAGATAAGTATACCTATATACCTACTATTCCGCGATGTAACATACTCATATAATGGAAATCACTGAGTAAAGTACAATCAAATGTGTATATTATATTTTTGTCTATAAAAATATAGAAATAGGGGCATAACAATTTTGTTAGTTTTAGATTATTCAGTCAAAGGGTCTATTCCAAAATCTATAGTAGTTAAGAATCTTGAAGTTGAGTATTATGTAGGTACGTAAGGTAGGTAGTGTAGGTACTATATACTCAATTTAAACAACAACTACTAAAATACGCCGAGTCATGGTGGGGACCAACTCGCTCGTGGAGTTTTTGTAAACTAAACATAGTCACTGTGGTAATCTGCTGCATCCACAACAATATGCCGTTACGTTATTATAGTATGCGATTTAAACTAATCGAATCGTAAAAACGTTACATGTGTCAATTCAAATTTTGCGAGCCACATCTACGAACACAACTATGAATTGCGAATAAAACATTTTAACAGAGATTCTTACATATTATTATATTATTATTATATTATATTATACTACATATTATTACATTATTCTTACAAGACGTTAATATTAGAAGCTATTAACAAAAAAGGCCCTACTATTTATCCCTGTGGAACGCATTTTTTGACCTGGAAGATCTCTGAGTGACCATGTGCAGACTTTCTGGTAGATAATACTGCATATGAGACGTAGAGCAGATCCATAATGGGAAAGTAAAATAGTAGTCAAACAAAATTAGCAATAAAAACAAAAAATGTACGTGAAAGTATAAGTATAAAACAGTATACGTATTTAAAATAGGACAAACTATACCAATATCTACTTCTTATTATGTAAGTTTAAATAAAAATATAAAAGAGTTTAAACAATACCTAATTATAAATATTATATCGAAAAAATCTCAAATCCATTTAAATTAATAGTATTCAACCAATAAGTATACGTAAACTTTCGACTAGTTAACGACACACGTATCTAAGACAAGCAGAATCCGCTCAGTGTCTTCAATATTGGTAAGAATTAATAATAAATTATTCTTGAGAGACTTCTATCTACTTATGTTTTACGATTTTATAGATTTGTACGACCGGTAATTTCCTATAATCTTGAAATAAATTTTATCAACATGATTTTTAATAACATTAGTCTTGCGACCACGTGACCCTAGAATGTTACTTGATTTGCATAGCTATACTCAAGTATTTACTAATGATTGTTTAAAATAATTTGTTATCCAAATCCATTTTTGTATTCTTTGCTATTAAAAGGAAACAATTGGTAAACATGGCGGTAATGTGGTAGGTGCTGCGAGGTCCGACAATAACCTCGCACCACTTGCTCGGTGCGCGCGGAGGCTTGCGCAAGCGGCAAGCCGCGTGCCGTTCTCTCGGCATTGAACAAGAACTACAAATTTATGTCTCTCTCCCTACCCTACCCTTATAGACAGGGAGCTAAAGAAATATTATAGAAGCTCGTAATGCAAATGCTATCTACATTACCTATATCATATCTCCCAGGCTATATCGCCTGATTTAATTTTAAAACCAAAGCATTTAAAAATTAAGAATCTGCATTAATATTTAACCTAATATACAATAAAAAAATCATAAAGCTACCTAAATATTTATCTATAACATGGTACTGCAATTTCCCCGCTGCCTCTCAAAATAAATGTTATTTATACGTTTTGCTTGAAAGATATACACTTAGATATCCATTACCCTACACTGCATATCCACTACCCTACATGTTTATACTATGATATAGAAATGCGTAACTTTATCACAGATTACCAATAATTGCATATTATAGAGTACCGACACCGACTCCCGAGAGTGACCGGAAAATGAATATTGATAACAAGGTTGGTACGACATCTGCAATTCTTCAGTAATACTAATATTATGTCTGAAATAAACATAGGTCCATTAGTTTTACTCAAATGCGCAGAATTTTAAGGACTGCAATCAGATATGAATGCAAAGGATGTCTGTGACATAAATTTTTCACATTCATCTAAAGGCTTCTTTTAGAGAAGAATCTTAACATCTACATTCTAAAGCGGTGGAGGTGCCGCGTAATCTCTAATCAAGCTCTTTTAGAGAAGAATCTTAACATCTACATTCTAAAGCGGTGGAGGTGCCGCTTTAGAATGTAGATGTTAAGATTCTTCTCTAAAAGAGCTTGATTAGAGATTTGCTTGTTCTTGAGCAGTGTTGGCCAAGTCTTCAGTAAGTAGTGGAGGAATAAAGTTTTAATAGAAGATTCTACCGTCTTAGCCAGGGAATAACTGCAGTACGGTACCTACAGTGTGTAGTGTATAAGACTCTAAGCATTTAGTTTATTTCCATCCAAACCGACCAACATAAACCCTGTGGTAGTATCAAAGTGCCCGTAAAACATTCTTTCAATTTTGTGGTTTTCATACTGTGTTTTAGTTCTCTTCATGCCCGTAATTCTCTGACCTTGTGGTTTCGTACATCGAACCATACCAGGTATTGTGCTTCAATCAGACCGTCCACACTTATTTCCGAATTATGTTCGAGTTCCGTTTGACATTGTTAGATATAAAAAAGGGAATGTTTATTTTTTAATTTTCTGACACAACACATCTTTCGTATTGTCCCGTGCCAACGTAATGATCTTTAGAAGAGAAGGCAAAGGATAACATGCAACATATCATCGCGCCATATTCCAATCTGCTAACTTGTAAGGAAATACACGTTAGCAGATTGGGTATAGCCATACCCACCTGGTAGCTCCAGACCTGGGATTAGGCGGTTGGTATAGGTATAGATTTCACCAGGGAACAGTCAGATCTACCCAAGAGTGATGACACTGATAGATGTGCTATATATGTTAGTGCTTTGAATAAGTTGTCACAGAAGGACCAAATAGTTAACAAGGTGTGTGAATGAATTCACGGTACCCGTATATGTTGGCACTTGGACTAGTAGTAACATTTTAAATCTCTACAATATTTCTCGCACGGGACATGCAAGATGGGACAGGCAAGATAGTCTTCCTAACGCATTAAACAATAATGGTTTAGCTATTTCCTTAGCTGAAATAAACTCGCCTTTACATTAATGCTTTATTTAGCTTTCAAGCCTTTATTCCAGCAAGGTCATCTACTGGTAGGTAAAATAAATTAGAAAAAATAATTGTCTTTATGAAATGCTCAGTTATGTTGGAAAGTTTTTACATATAATGAATATATATTTCGCATAGATAATAAGGAAGAGACGTATTATTATGAATTCCGGTTAGCCCTCCTAAAGCTATTTTAATAGGTTATGTAAAATTTCTCGCTAATAGAGAATATGAAGCTCAAAATTTTAGATTTCTTGCTAAAACTGAGACTAAACCTAAACTTTTGCAATATGTTTTGCTGGTAGGGAAAGAAATTATATTTTATTTAACTGATTATTTAAACTAAACGAGGAATTAATTTCAACGAGGACTATTAATATTCAAATGATTAGAAAGGGCCATTTTGAATAAAATTATTTTTAAAGAGAGAAATATTTATTTTTAATCAGTAAATTTTGGCCCCCATTGCTCTCTACCTCGATGCTCTCACGTTTATCTACCTTACTACGAGTATCACCGGTAGCGGCCGATTGACATTGAACCCATATGGGTGAAAATAGCAACACGTCCGTTGACGACGAATCATTGAAACCAAGCACTGATTATTGACCTACATTACCTATAATATTGAAAAAAACAACTGACTCCTTATCCATTAAATCGAATTGCGAAAAAACGAAAGGATAAATAAGTTGCAAATGTAAGGAAAGTAAAAAATATTAGTTTTTATATATTAATTATAATAATAACATGCGTAGCACCTAGTTAAAATCTAGATTAGAACAATTTGTAAAATTTAATGTTTGATTTTGTTACTCTACTTTTCACTACGAATATAAGGAAAAAACATAGTAGTTTCTATATACTATTTATTGATTATAATAACATGAGAAGTACCTAATAAAAAAATTATGCGGCTATAGGCCGAGTAGGAATCGATGACTTACATCGTATTAAACACTCTACTTTTTTTGAACATGTGAGAAAATAAAATATATAGTTATTTTTCCAAAGTACATTATATATACTGAAAATGATAACATAATAAGAGAATTATTAATTAAAATAATTAAAAGCGTACTGTTAAACTATCAATTTAGTAAAAAATAAAATTTAACAATACAAAATAAAATGCTGTGCTTTTTTTCGTAGTGCAGAAAATGTTTGCCACCTCCTTTCATTAAAAATCACGTAAAAAAAACCCACCCATTTTTTTTAATTATATGATATAATACCCTAATAATTACTTCATTGCTACGGAGGGCAGGAATAAAATTCCGTATAACTTTTCCCGCAGCACATTTATAAGTGAGAAATTACGAACTTTAGAACACGTTTTGAACGAGCAATAAGACACTTTCTGAGTGGGTGTGGTATAAATGTCATAAAATAATGTACAAAATAAATACAGCCCCAAACTCAGGAATCACATGATTTAGACTTAACTACGTGGGTGTGGTGCCTAGCTAGAGTTCTAGCCCCCGATATTTTGCTGTGGGAGTTGTAAGAGGCGAGGCGAAAAGAAAGAAAAATACTTGACGGTGGGCAGCAGCGCCTGAAGAACTGCAATCTTACCTGCAATCCCCAAGACGTAGGGGCCAATCGTAGGGATTTTGGAGATCTCCTAATGGTTGAGGCATATGTTCAACGGTGTCCTTTATGGCTATTGATATGATGTAATGTGAAACTTAGCATAAAACTGACCCTAACTGGATCCAGAAGAAAAAATAATCCTACAAAGATGACAGCATTCATTTTATCGAGCCCTGGTACATGAATCGGGCTTTATCATGTTTCCTTAGATTATTTATAGATTTACACTATTTAACATATCACTAACAATCTTCGTTGTTTCAATTCTAGATCTTCACCTTTCAAGAATGTCGGTTGAGGATACGAAACTAAAATTCGGTTTGTGGTTTACTAACGTGTGACTTTCGTAACATTATTGCTTATTATGCTTTGCTGTACAAGTTGTTGTACTTTTGTGCTATCCTACGCTATTTATTATTTTTGTTTAGTATATATTTCTGTTTTCTTTTCATGATTCACTATCACTATCTATATATATACGATTGTATCAAATTGCGTATGTATGTATTGCTTTACTTTTATCATAATAATGTAAGCCCTTTTACTCGACAATGCCTACTGGAAACCATTTGAACAAGCAGCATCAGTTATCTTTTCTTATTATAGGTATAATACAAGTATTTTCCCCTATCTTATGTTTTTACTTCTGATGTTCTGGGCAATTAACAAAAAGAAATCTCCTCGGAGGTTGCAGTATAAACAGCTGATTACAGCGGTAGCGCGCGTTGTATCCATGACGTCCTTTTGGCTATCTGGCTGTGGATGGGGAAGGGTTAGATAATAGACACCTCGACCTAGTACTATCAGTTATTCTGTGCCTTGGCTTATCCCTTCGAAGTTATAAAGGCATGATAAGATATTATTCTTCTTTAGAAGTTTTTCTTAATATTCTTTATTTGAAGAAACGGCAAACATTTAAAATTTTTGGTTGCCTTATCGCTTTTCATTTTGAATAGATATTATAAACATAGTTTTGTTACAAGCCTAGAACCTTCTTAATTTAATAGTTTCAACTGCAACGAAGTAAATAAACAGTTGCTCAAATTTGAATAGTAATTAATAGTTTCAACTGCAACAAAGTAAATAAACAGTTGCTCAAATTTGAATAGTAACAAATCATTCGTGATTTTCAATTCCTTGCAAAGTTTTTGAGTTCAACTGTTTCTTATTAATTAATATATTTTCGAAAAAAATTGAAACAATGTTAATTGTAGTTTAATTTTTTTCAGAAACCATGGAAGCGGGGGACTTTAAGGACTTCGCTAAGGCGATGACGGATTACATCGCTGAATATTTGGAAAATATAAGAGACAGGTTAGAATATTTATATTTTCTTTGTGTCAACAATTATACATCGTCAGAACTGTATTTTCCGGTGGGTTTAGCCTGCTCTTTTAGGTCATCCGTAATAGGGGGTGAACCAATTGCCATTAGACATTAGGGGTCGAGAAATCACGATGGTGTGCACGAAGAGTCAAGATCTGATGATGCTTCGTGTAAAAGCGAAACTCGTCGTATTTTTACCAGTTGGCCTAAGTGGCATTTATGACGTCACGTCGACTTAACGGAAAAATCAGACGGAATAATTGTATTTCTTTTACTCGTTATACTTTTACTTTATAGCTTTTATCCAAGTTGTGCTAAGAACGACTAAGCAAGCTACGCTATGAGCGCTTCTTTACCCACTGTCCAGTATTGAAATAAAATATCCTTTAGATGCCTATTATATGACCCAGTTTAAATCTATACGCTTGCCCTGGTTGACCTAATTGCCTCTACGAGAGCAGGCAACTACGAGTTAAAATGATTATCGGGATCTTTGAAATAGAGAGGAATTATATTACCTATATTGAAGTAAAGCCAAAAATGGTAGCACAGTAGTATTTGGAAGCAATTATAGCCTAGTGGTAATAGCTATATGGACTAACGTATCGCAGCTCTATGGTTCGATCCCCACTGCCGGCCTGAGCTTCACCGCATGGAAGGGTACTTTGCGAATGCTCGCCTATCTAGCTACCACAGTCAAGAAGAAAATCTGTCCCAAGCACCTTACTGTGTGTTCCGGCAGCAAGCTTTGAGAGCCAGTAAAATTACAAGCACTAAGTATATGTCTGGTCGGGCGCAGCGCAGTTGCATCGGTTTTAGGCAAAGGTTACCGCATAACATAACGTGGTCTTCGTGCTTGTTCATTCACAATCCCATAAAAAAAACTAGTAAGAGGGTAGTATATCCCAGGTAAAGGTCACAATAACACGTTACAAGCCGCATTGACTTTTGCTTTGTCTATAATATTAACTCGCATTCTCCGTTATTGTAGTTCATGGTAATCATGTTTTACAAGTCTTACAAAGATTACAATGTCAAAGGCAGTTACACCGCTACAGATCAGTTATTAATTGAAATAACGAAATCTATTGTTACTCTGTGCGGTTCCGTATTCGCCGATGCTTAGGCTGCGTATTAGAGATGTACGAGGTAAGGAACGGTGTGCAAGGAAAAAATGGACCAATATGATCGCTTTATTTTCCTAGCCTCGCTGAATGTATGAACGAAAAATGCTGCAGTCCTATTGCTGCATTTTTCCTCGCACACTGCCCATCTTATTCGCATATCTCTAATGGAATCGCAGCCTTAGCGGTAAAAGGCTTAGCAATAGCTGGATAAAGGTACGAATTACGTTATAAATTGTCTCTATACATATTTTGTTGTTTATGAGACACAAAAAATACAATGAATGGAAATTTAATAGGTTAGCCCGAACAACAGCTGCGAAAAACGTTCAAGTGGCAGTTAATATATTTTCTTTTCTTTGTAATTTGGTTATGTTGTTCATGCGTTTTGCTGCAATTACTATGCACTAACAATGCTACCAAAATAAATTCACCAATCCATACTCATGTAGTAACTAAATTAAAACTACTTATATTTACTCTGTGTTTCGGCAGACAAGTGGTGCCATCGGTAAAGCCTGGGTACTTGCGACCGTTGGTACCAGAACAGGCCCCGGAGCAGGCTGAACCATGGACTGCGGTAATGGCAGACATCGAGCGTGTGGTCATGTCTGGGGTCACGCACTGGCATTCCCCCAGGTTCCACGCCTACTTCCCCACGGCTAACTCCTACCCTGCCATCGTAGCAGACATGCTGAGTGGTGCCATCGCCTGTATTGGCTTCACTTGGGTAAGTTCTATGACAATAATCCGCGCTGAAAATAAGAGATACCTATAATTATAACTGAGTGAGGAAGTTGGCGGTACCTTGTACATATATCCAGTACTGTCCAGTATTTAAATAAAATATTCTTTAGACGCATATTATATACCTAGTTTAATGAGTCAATTCATAGAAGATATACATAATATTATGTATCTAACCTACAGCCCAGGTATTCGACGCCCCGGTACATGGTATTGGGTATTCATAAAATAAAGCCTGTCTTTGTCTCTCCCATTCTTACAGACCATAAGAATAATTATTTATTTCATTTATTTATATGTATTCTTATTAAAATTTACTAAGTATTCTCACATCTATTCGACGCTCAAATGATTACAAAAGTCAAGTAAAATACAGTACATAAACGTTAAACATGGTCCTGATTATCCATAAAAGAGCCCTCCGTTCCCAACCGACCACCTGAGTTGTCCTTTAATTATAAATGTTTATAACCACCCAATCGACTGTTAAAACTACCCAACGTTTGTGTCTATACTGACTGGCAATCATATCCCTAAGCAATGTAACTAGATAACTCTATTTTGTTACACTACGTACAACACTAAGACTAATACACAAAAATAAACTACCTATGGTACAAGTGTCACAATTAGTAGCCTTATCACTACAAATGATCTCTTCCAGGCTTTCAGGTAACTCTTGTAGTTTAAATGCGCAGGGCTGATTATCAGTGACTCAGTGTAGGGGAGATAGGAAAATAGGAAGCCACCTAAGGGTACTGTAACTGTGTTTACACAGGTAATTAAAAATATAATAACATCAAATATCTTATAGCGTTATTGTTACGGTATGTTAAAATAGTTAGTAACCATAGCAGATTTTATGAACAGAAGAAAGGAAAAACATCGAATGACCTATGTGTCGAATCACTTTCAATCACATCAGCTTTAAATTTTCCTATCTGCACTGATAACCAGTCCTGCGCATTTTAACTACACAGTTAGTGCTAAGTTTTGTAGGTTTAGGGCACAGAAAGATATAAAGGGGTATTATTGCCGATCAGTATATAAATACACATATTCGATTGCTTTGACGTTCAATTGAGGGGTTAGAAATATTAATAACTATCTGACCAAACAGATGAACAATGTGGACCATATATGCCTAACCGACCAACCAGTTGGACAACTCACGTGGTCGGTTGGGAATGGGGAAAATGAGCAACCCAATTATGACAATGAAACGACATAGTAACTTCTTTTGAACGGTATTATGGCGTTTGGCGATGCGTGTCTAGCTAGCTACCACCCCCAAGTAGAAAATCAATCGCTAAGAACCTTACGGTACGTTTCGGCAGGTGTCTTCAGGAGCCATTTCCCATTTAAGAGGCATTTTACATTTTAATGCGGTATACGAAGATTTTAAGCGCTTAATTTACTATCATAGGAAATATCTACAAGTTGTTTAATAATTGATAAAAATAGAATAATCTGTTCTCTTTGCAGTTAATGTACCAGATTTACAAACATAACATTAATTATTTTGTAGTGACCAATCTCCCGCACCTTGTTTTACGAATTAACGTACACACAGCTAACTTCAGAGATCTATTTCTTGTATAAAGATTCATCAAATTAACTAAAAAAAAAACTGTGCATCAGGCATATCATCCTGTTGACACATAGTGTACTAGAATATCGATAATTAATCGTCATTGTAGAAAAAAAAATAAAGATCTTGCGCCAATTTCCACGAATTATATCAGCAGTTTACCACGATATATTGCGTTTAATAAAGTGTAATTCCAAACATATATTATATAAAAAGAAAGTTCATTCTTTAATTAATCTGATCTTTAATAAATTGTGCTGTTAACTCTGTTTTGTTAGACAAGAAAAAATATTTAACATAACTCGAAATGCTCATAAATTGAAATGTACAAGCGCGAGGCGATCAGTACCGCGCGAGCGCTCATCGAGGTAGGACCTGCGTTCGTTTTGCCTTGCTCTGACGTCTCGTACGCGGAACGCTTAGACGCAAGTTTATAGTGCGACCACAGAGTTTTGATCATGTCTTTATTTTTTTAAGTAACAAACTATACTTTATTTTTGTTGTCCATAATATAATTATTGTTGTCTTGTTAAGTAACTACATCTTTAGTTCCTGTTCATCCATTGTGTTAAAAAAAGGAAACGTCACAATTATGCAGCCTTATACAGCGTTATTGGAAATATGCTAACAACCTCAGAGGGTTGACTTCTTCTTTTTGGTCTGCTAGTTTTTATATTATTCTAGTTTAAATTAGTAACTCACTATAACATTTGTTTTAGAAGGATAAGATGACAGGCAAATAATTGATTTCCAATATTTTTGGATTCAGTTAATGTCTATAAGTGAACACAGCGATAACTTCAGTAGGAAATTAAACTACCTTCCTAATTTGTACAAAACGGCCTCCCGGCTTTTCCATCATTTGAACAAACCGGGATACCAGTTAGCGGTCGATAGTCGTATTTACAAATTTACCATAAAATCTGCGTAAGTGTTTTCTGCGTAAGTTTAAGTTTTGAAGCAGTGATGGCTCAGTGGCATTGGCTATGGACTGCCGCGCAGCAGGTCCATGGTTCGAATCCCGCCCAGAGCTTGAGCTTCACCGCATAGTGGAAGGGCATTTTGCGAATGCCCGCCTGGCTAGCGACCACCCTCTAGTAGAAAATCTGTCGCCAAGCACCTAACGGTGAGTTCCGGCAGCAGTCCTTGAGAGCCAGTGAAATAACAGGCAAAAATGAGACTTAACAGGTATGTCTCAAGGTGATGGGCGCAGTGCAGTTCGTCCCTTGTGATGAAATGCATCTGTTATAGGCAGAGGATACCGCTTAACATCAGGTGGGCCTCGCGCTTGTTCCGTCACAATGACATAAAAAAATAATTAAAAAATAGTCCGACTTTCATAATACAAATGGTTTTCAAAAGGATGCATCCTTGCCCATACACGAAAGGATCCATTCTTTTTTGAGATAACGGAAGTATTTTGAATATTTTGATGAAATCTGAAACCAGCCCAAATTACATTTTGGCCCCAAAATATTACGTCATTTCATATTAATCTCGTTACTACGTCAACAGTTATAAACCTAAAAAAACGCAACTTTACGTATGTATAAGTCATTTTTCGCTCGATACATTTTGCAACGCAAACACTTACCGATGCAAATTTGCGTATTAAATAATCTCGTAACTAATTTTAAACTTCTAAACCAAAAAATCTGAAATAATACAAGTGTATAAATTATATGTAAATAATAATATCAAAGAAGGACCAAAGGCGTAGGTGGTATAGTTATTCAGAAAAAAATATTGCTCTCCAATACAGTTTCCCGCCAAAGTTCTTAAAACAATAGGGTTGTTTTAATCTTGTTACTTTAAAATATTTGGCGTAAAAATCTGTAACAATTCATGGCTAAAGAACAATAGTAAATTATCATATTAAAAGAAGAATCGAAGTTCTAGGTGAGTCTAGTTACGAAAAAATAAAAATAGCAATTAAATTACTATTTCCCACCATTTTTGTCGTGTGTTCAAATCCCCATTTCCAGTATTTTTTTTCTATAAAAAGGTGTATTATCATTTATTTTCCATAGAGGAAATAGTGAGCATAAGATTATATAGTGAGGATTCCATTGGTACCAAGAAGTATATATGTTGATTATAGATTGCATCAAAGATATTCGATTTAAAAACAAAAAAACCTCAAACTGTGTAAATATATATTTACATTTCGCTGTTTGGTCTACTCAAACTAAATGGATGAAAATGTTATTTTTTAAAGGTATAGGTGATATATTGTGGTATGGGAATATGAGGGTGACATGTTTAAGTAATGGAAAACCAAAAACGTCATGGGACGTTTGTGGTTGGTACTGAGTTGTTTTCCGGATGCACAGAAAAATAAACCTCAATCCTATGCATGGTCATTATGGCAGACAGTGTTAACGACTGGATATAGATACTGTGTAGAGTGTGAACGAGGAAAATAGCAATTTTTGGAAAATTTAAAAGAAAGAGCTTTTAGTCCGCAGCTTTTAATCAATGCCGTTACGTCAAATATTTATATAATTTTAAGCCGTATAATTATTTAATTATTGAAGTTTATTGTTACAATAAATGATTCAAACATATCTATTTTTTATTCATCAAGGATGATGTGTAAATATACGATTCACGATATAAGTTGACTATTTAATGTACATGCCTACTTCTTTTCTATAACATTAGCAAGTAATCGACAAGAAATTGATTATTTACTCATGCCAATCACACAATTTTTAAATTCGCAACTTACATTTCTTTATTAATGAGTGCTAGTATCAAAATATGTTACTCACAGTCACGCTATTCCGTCGTCACTTCTTTCGCTTGTGTATGCGATGCGCTGGCATTTACCTAAACTTCAGTAGCGTGATTTTGTGAAATGGCTCTTAAGGACATGCTTGATTAGCATCTTCGATCATTCATTTTATACTTACGAATAGGCTTAAAATTTCCAAACAATAGAATATAGATGAGCCTATAAAACTATATTTGTTAAGTTTCATAAAAAGTCTATTAGGTTTACAACGATTTAAAACGGAAATAACAAAAATTTGCCAAAACTGCGGTTTTTACGTATGCCTCAAATGACGTAGGTAGCATTTGTTTATTCTGTGAACCGATGCCAGTGTCAATGTTACGATCAACACGAAACTCGAACAAGGAAAACCAGTCACAAACCACATTCGCACACGATACAGGTGCTAGAGTACCTACATTTATATGACAACAATACCAAATACTGTTGGTCTGGTCGATCGAAAAGCTTAACTACTGTGTTCAAACCATGTCACAATAAAGTGACCTCGAATAAATAACAAACAACATTGAATCAGAAATAAGTCATAAAAAAATCACGTTACTATGCTGCCTTGCCCTACCTAGACAAACATGTGTGGTATTTTATCCGATAGGCTTGTTCTCAACCACTAATTCACATAAACTCAGTTGTTACTTTGCGGAAATCACTAACAAATATAGAAAAAATTAGAATAGGTATCTATCTAGTGACGATTCCGCCTTATTTTCCTAATAAGTCGACGTATGACGTAGACACCACGTAGCTCAAACGAAAATATTGTTGACGCATTTGTCATTCCAAACGAAGCATCATTTTTACTGTCGAGTGATTATCTCTATTCGCCTTTTTTATTATCAAATAACATTATGGTGTAAACTGACGTCTATGGCAAAATGTAAAATTTTATCAGTTTTTCACTCTTGTAGCTAGATTTCGGGACCATTCTGCAAGATCATGGTATTTGCGAGGTTAAAATCACTTACTATCTTTATCATTAAATGAACACCAATGCACATGATTTCATAATATACCCCTACAATTGTCACAAATACTAATTATTACGATTACCTGTAACAAATGTTAATAATTGACCGAGCGAGAACTTAGTTCGAGCGAAGCGTCTCTGCTTCAACTTAGACAAAAATGCTTTGGTAAGTCCGGTTGTTCTCCTCGACAGGTTTCTCAACCGATTATCACGAAATTTTGTGAGCAGGTTTGATGAGTCCATAAATTTATTTTTGTCGATTTAGTTTTTGGATTTTTTTCAAAATGACGGAGATATACATTAGATATAAGGTGTTAAAAGTATGGACGCCTGTGCTTAATTTAATGGCAATGTCCCTACGCACGTTGCCTACAAGTGATAGTCTCTCTCTCTCTCTCTCGTCTAATCAATTATTTATTTTCCATGTTTTTGCAGGATTATATTAATTTGAGATAAATACAGTACCAAGTATATAAAATTATTGTATATTTACTACTTACCTACCTATTTCCTATACAACTAGCCTTCTCTGGGGCCCGCGAGCAATAGATTTTCTTGGACATGAGTCCAAGAAAATAATTTATTAAAATTAATGGGATGTAATATCTAGATTTTGGACTTCTTGACCCATTCCCCCATGTGCAGTGAACCTTTATTCAATTGTAAACTATGCAAGGGCAGGCTCGCGAGGTCTACAGCTCGGAGAGCCACTAGTTCAATATGATGTACATAAAAAAGTAGGTATTTGATTTTGTGAAAACTTTTGCTCCTAATCTCGCCTTTTATATACCAGATCAAGAACATTATTATTATACGTAGTTAATCAATCTTGCAACAAAACCATTATAATTAAATTATAAATTTCTCGCCAAAGTGTTCTGCGTTCGCCTTATCAATGAAAACTTCTTTCTTGAATACATTAATTCCCGTAAGCAAAACTTAATATAAAAACGAGTCAAGTGCTATTCTATTTATAAACAAGTAGATAATTACCTAAATAAGTGAAGTATTTTAAACATTAAAACAAAAACATTATGAAAAGGGGCTTTATGTTCGTCTTTGTGTGTTGGTTTTTTATTATGCATGGTCGATATTTCCTTAAATTCAACAATTTGAGAATAATTTTTTGTTGGGTCAAATATCCGTTCTATTTGGCACCCTTTAAATTTGTCACAAGTTAAAGTTCGATGAAGTGGTTTTTGAGTTACCTAAACTCAATTAACTGAAATTATTTGCTAATATGCCTATACAATGATAAAATAATAGTAACTATTGCCGATCTATTGTTAATCATGTATCAATCGAATTGCGGTAACATAAATACTGATTGAAACACTCACTCACAACTCATGGCCCGACTACTACAAACTTTTCGGTGTTGGAAGTCGCTTCACATTTTTATAACATTTAAAAGTTGCTAAAATTATAAGGTTATTACTATTCCTTACAATAAATTTAGGTAAAAATAACGAAAACAGGTCGGTTAACTTTTTATCAGTAGGTATATGATATTTTTTACCAGATGATTGTAAACTCGGACTAAAAATCATAAATACTTACAGTATCTAATTACTATTTACATCCATAAGTACAATTCTAATAAATAATTCACTTATAAAATATGTCACTTATATGTATCTTTATGAGTTCAATGTTCACTCTGTACTCAAGTACCTATTATAACATTGATATAGAAAGGCGTGTTATATTTGTGTAGGTACTTCTTACACTTTGATCATTTTATTTTATTTTATTAGTAAGCAAGTAGAGTATCTATGACTGTTTTATGAAATCTATTATATAAAATGTAAATCCTTTATTGGCCATAAGATATGCTAAGTAAGAATTTGGTGTTTTATGTTAAGGGCTGTGGATTTTGTGTAATAAATAAATAAAAATAATATTTAACAAAGATATACTCACTTACATTATTACTGACGATATTAATTCTTACGATTTTAAGATATATTTTATGTTAGGTACTGCTGTTTTCATGTAACCATGTAAGTGACTATGTAGTCTTATCTATACTTATTTATAATAAAACTGTAACAGGTCCAATTCTGCACATGTAAGATATTTTGTATAAAATAATTGAGAGCACTCTGCAGCTGATACTGATGGCAAAAATGTATTCTTTTTTATTTTTGTCTGTCTGTCAAATACATAGAACGAAATTCTATAAAAATCGGTCAACCTTTTCAGATTGCCAGTCCAGCATGCACAGAACTGGAGGTGGTGATGTTAGACTGGCTGGGCCAGATGCTAGGGCTTCCCGAGACGTTCCTAGCCAGGTCCGGGGGCGAGGCAGGTGGCGTTATCCAGGGCACGGCCAGCGAGGCCACGCTCGTGGCGCTCCTGGGGGCGAAGGCGCGCACCATGCAGCGTGTCAAGGAACAACATCCCGATTGGACAGACATCGACATCCTCGGGAAACTTGTCGGCTATTGCAATAGTAAGGAACACAGCATTTTTTGCTAGTATGACAAACATTGCGATTATATACATATTTTGAGACTGAACTTAAGATAGTTGAAAGCGTCTGTTTTCAGAATAGCTAAAAAGTGTAATATCTAATGTATGCTGATCTGATCATGGGTACGAAGTTTGTATCCACTGTGCGCTTGATAGTTGATGATACCCTTTTATACTACAAAGAACTTAATTTATATCGTACCACCAAAATGTCTACACCACTAAGCACTAGGTACTGCCATGACGAGTAGCAGCCATCCAAAAAAAGAATACGAGTCTACAAACACAATCGACAGTCAACAGTCAATGCCTCTGAGCATTGGAGTTATATTACACTTAAATTTTCTCGCTGGTAGAGTGAAGAAATCACTTTGGAATCTCTGAAATTTTGTCTGACAAATAAATTCCAAGTAGTCCAGTGGTAAATGGCAATTGACTCGCCCCCTATCAGATGAGACTTAAAACCTATCTGGCGGAACGTGGGTCTACATCCAGATACCTCTGCCTATCGTTTCTGGATACGCAGGTGAAACGATATGTTTTAAATCTTCTTTAAATATAATATACCCTTCGCATTATCCCTTTACCTACAAGTGAAGGGCCATCGCGAACCAGCTTACGTTGAGGTAAAGGATTTTACATTTTATTTTAGTACCTATCTCATCGATATAAGGCTCTTCGATATCCGAGGTCATTCTCCGAGCCGAGGTCATTCTCGATCGTTCCAGGTGGAATTCATATATTCATACATAACCTTGGTGGCATTATACCTACCTCAAGAAATGTATGTAAGACTCGTACAACCCTATATCGCCCCGGCCGATGGCTTGTGCAGGCCCTAACACGTTCCTTATGGTCTTATACTTATCTTCTAACCCGTATTCAATTCATATAGGGCCGAAACATCATGTCTTCCCTAACAACACAATGCAAAACACTTAACATAGGTACGTAAGTATCAAAACAACATACGTCACACTAATTTCATGTTAACGTCTGGCAATCAACAACTGTGCGATTCTTATGGCATTTTCTGCCTGGTTCTGCCACTATGTTTAACCAGCTGCCATCTGAAGTATTGATACGTATTAGGAACCTTCATAAAAAAAGAGCATATTCCCTCCTCAAAGGCTGGCAACGCATCACACATGCCCATGGGCGGCGGTGATCACTACCACGTGAGCCGTGTTCTCGTTTACCCACCTATACCATAAAAAAACCTGTTACATCAATAACTGTTACATCAATCCAGGCCTTAAGCCATCTTAATATTTCCCTGTTGTTCACCCAACTTATATCGACTCGAGTGGTGGAATGCTGCTCATTAGGTGCGTTTCTCCTTCATCATCATCATCAACAGTTGGATGGATGTCCCCCACCATTGATAAAAGGACCCATTTAGGTGGGTCTGTCACAATCCCCACGCTTGGCAGGTGTCTTAGAGATATGTGTAGATAGCACAGTGTAGATAGCAGTTCCTCTGAAGGCACCTTTTGGTATTTTTACCTTTGTCGCCTTTTAGTACTCTCACAGGAAGATATTGGAGGGTGCTATTCTAAGCCTGACCCCACAAGGTTTTCCGCTCCGTCCTTAGATTATGTCTATCATAGATATGGAACAGTTCTTATACTAGCCGGGAATCATTCCTTTATACTTTAACAAAATATGTTCATTACAGAGCAAGCCCATTCTTCGGTGGAGCGCGCTGGTCTATTGGGCGGCGTGAAGTTGCGATCTCTACAACCAGACAGCAAGAGGCGTCTACGTGGTGATGCCCTACGGGAGGCCATGGATGAAGACATCGGCAAAGGGCTGATACCATTCTTCGTACGTAATCATTCATTCCATTCATTTTCAGGTCCATGGTTCGAATCCCGCCACGGGCTTGAGCTTCACCGAATGGTGGAAGTACATTTTGCGAATGCCTGCCTAGCTAGCAACCACCCTCAAGTGGAAAATCTGTCGCCAAGCACCTAACGGTGTGTTCCGGCAACAGTCCTTGAGAGCCAGTGAAATTACAGGCACACGAGACTTAACAACTATGTCTCAAGGTGACGGGCGCAGTGCAATTCGTGACTTGTGATGAAATGCAACTGTTATAGGCAGAGGTTAGTCCGCTTAAAATCAGGTGGACCTAGAGCTTGTTCCGTCAAAATAAAATCAAAAAATCAAGCTATCATTTTCAATTAAGTTTCCCATAAGGGGAGGTGTTCGCCTTGATGCGTATATACATAATTATACCGATATCTACGAATAAATAATGTATTCGTAGACCGATATATATTTTTTTATCGAAATGCTACTTGATATTTCTTCGTAAGCTGTAATGCGATTTGGATGATTATTTCTCTATTGGGTGTACGTTTAAAGTGAGAATTCCCATTGAATGTATTCCCCGTGGGGTGCCGGGTTAGAATTGCACCTCCCCATATCATCCCGTGGGTGTCGTAAGAGCCGACTTAGGGAAAAATACTAGAAGGTGGGCAGCAGTGCCTTCTAAAGAACTACCAACTTACACTGCGATCCCAAGCCGCCTGCCAAGCGTGGGGATTATGGCAAATACACCCTTAATAGTGGAGGCTGTGTTCAGCAGTGGACGATTCGGCTGATACAGTACAGTATCGACAGTACTGTACAGTATACCCATAAAAATTAAATGGGAATTCAACCCCTAATGTGGGGAAATTAGGACCGTGTTACCTCTTGGTCATCGAGACTGATGGATGCGATTAAAATTTTATGATATAATTTTCATATTTTGAACTATTAAAAATCTGGATTTGCTTCCGCACAATTGGGGTGACGAAAATTTTGTGCTCTTAAAATTTGTACTTAAATATTATGGTTTAGCATACGATAACACTTATCATAAATATAAATTTCCATAGTTAATAGTTAGCTCTTATTTCTGCAATCTTATATACAACTATTATATACTATTTCTAGGTTGTGGCCACATTGGGCACCACTTCTTCGTGCACCTTTGACGCCTTGGACGAAATCGGCGAAGTTTGCAACGAGCGTGAAGTGTGGCTCCACGTAGACGCTGCCTACGCTGGCTCTGCCTTCATATGCCCAGAATACCGTTACCTCATGAAAGGCGTCGATAAGGCGGACTCCTTCAACTTCAACCCTCACAAATGGCTGTTGGTCAACTTTGATTGCTCCGCCATGTGGCTCAAACAACCCAGGTGGATAGTAGATGCCTTCAATGTCGATCCTCTTTACTTGAAACACGACCAACAAGGTGCCGCTCCAGACTACCGTCACTGGCAGATCCCATTAGGCAGACGTTTCAGAGCTTTAAAGCTTTGGTTTGTCTTAAGGCTGTACGGAGTAGAAAACCTCCAAAAGCATATTAGAAAGCACATCGCGTTAGCACACCTTTTCGAGAAACTTTGCACAGCTGATGAGAGATTTGAATTATTCGAAGAAGTTACTATGGGACTAGTCTGCTTTAGGCTGAAGGGATCTAACGATATCAATGAGGAGCTCTTAAGGCGCATCAACGGCCGTGGTAAAATTCATTTAGTTCCATCTAAAATTGACGATACATACTTCCTGAGGTTAGCAGTTTGCTCTCGTTTCACAGAAGACAGTGATATTCACGTGTCTTGGGAAGAATGTAAGCAAGCGGCCGATGATGTTCTAAAGAATAAAGTAGGAAATTAATAGCTCATAATATCTTTACTCATTAATCGCTAATTCGTATTTACTTGCAATGACGTTTGTATTTTTTTTAATTTTAAGTATTACTTCATTAGACATAATTTATGTAGAGGCTTAAAGAGCTTACTTATTTTTGAAGTCTTTAATGTTAGTGTAATTTATATCACTGTTCTTGCCCATAAAGTATTTATAATAAGCTTTCAAAATAAGTAATAATGAATACATGCATAAATTGCTATTGTTACTATATGCATGCGAATTTTCCTAAATTGTTAAAATTAAATATTTATTAAAACAATTTATCTCTTCTAAGTATATGTAAACCTAGTAATTAGGTATACTTACAAAATATTGAAGATTGTATTAAGTCCAAACTAGGCAATAAAATTATACATACGAGTATGTATGTACATACTACTTACTAGCCATAGGCATCTATAGTATGTATTTTGACTTAGTCGATATTATATTGTGATGTTAAGATATTTTCCTGTTTTTATTCGTTACTACCTACATATTAGTGTCTGCCCTCAGGCAAAACTTCAGGTTGAGTCAAACATATCACGTCCAGGGAAGAAGCAGGAGCAGAGTTATAATTATATAAGATAATATAATTATCTATATAGTTCAAGTAGTAAAAAGGGTTCTTCAACAACTTTGTTTTCTAAAACAAAATAAAACAAAGAATTTAGATGAAGATGTTGAGTGAGAATTTATTGCAAACTAAATTTCTCAATCGCATAATTTCACGTAATTCTGCGATTGAGTGGCCAGATCGTGTGATTTAACACTACTGGATTATTTTTGTGGGGCTATGTTAAGGAGAGAGTCTATACGGAGCTAATCGAATCGATTGCAGATAAAATCCGTCATGTGATTAACGAAATAGACCCGCCATTTTGCCAAAAAGTGATTCAAAACTTTGATGAAAGATTCGACATCTGTCAGCGTGCTCGTTGGACATTTGCCAGATATCATTTTTCATTCATAATTGCAAAACATTTCTCTTCGTTATACAAAAAAAAATTAATCGTCTTCATCTAAATTCTTTGGTTTATTTTGTTTTAGAAAACAAAGTTCTTGTTGAACAACCCCTTAGTATAGTAATTCTTTTTACTACTTACATGCGAGTACACATAAAAAAGCTATTCAGAGGAATGTATGCATACGTGTATTTAGCGTATGACCTATAACAATATAGGTAAGGAAAAGGGAACTAATTTGTAGAAGTTGCACTTTCAGTGTAGGTAAAGTGTTACGTTTACGTTTTTATCCTAACCTAGTAATTTTGATAATATATTTTTTTTAACATGATTTCAAGCACTTTCGCTAATCGAAAGTCAATTTACAATTTATATATATTTATTTATAAACAAAATATTCATCCCAGGCGGGAATCGAACCCGCTTCTTTTGTTTTACGTACCGGGAGACTAATTCGATTCCAGCCAGAGATAAAAAAAAAACATTAGGTACTATTATTTTGTAAATTTGATCTTTGTTATCTGCTCGTAGCTGTAACTTCCTGTGTATTTAGCAGTACAATTACTTTAGCCTCCGAAACAAATCACAGAGATAGTAGTTCTTAGGATAAGAATCTTATACCATCTAATTATGTTGCCACAAGTACGAGGTGCGGAACATATTTGGGACTCTACTCCATTGGGCTTTGTTTTCAAAGAAAAATGTCAAATTTCATTACTAAATCCATTTTATTAGACAACAGGTAGGTACATAAGAAAGTAACTGATTTATCTGCAACACGGAATAAAATAGTGAAGATGCAACTGCAGAGGCAACCTTCTTGATCTAGCTCTGTAGGTAAAGATTCGTAGTCAACCTTCTTTTCTACAATTTGTAATAAATAATGGAAAAAGAATAATGGATTGATTCAGCGTTCTCTATGCTGTTTTCTGTTCTTATGAAGGATGTCATGTTGACAGACTACATTTTTTCTAATGGCTTGCATTACTAAATTCCTGAGTATCATGTAATTTTAAGAGGTCCTGTGTTTGGGTAAATGTTACCACAATGAAATTATCACGAGTTAAACTAATATGGCAAGGAAGCATATGTGCCAGGCCATTTATTGGGAAAGGGGTGGATGGAGCGGGAGACTGGGGTGGAATAGTTCGAAAACTCGGCAGTTCTGTCACAGCAGGCAATGAACAGTGCATTCTCGACTCGTGCAGCATCAACCCGAGAATACAAGAGCCACGGGTCATAATCGTAGGAGCCGGTATGGCAGGGCTGTCAGCTGCTCACCGGCTCACGCAGTGTGGGATTCGCAACTTCGTCATCTTAGAAGCTAAAGAAAGGTTGGTTTTCCCTACTAAATCAACCTATGTTTTATTTAATGCGGCATATACCATCTCGTCAGTAAATAACCGAATAATATGCACAACTCATCATCTTCCTACCATTATCCTGCTCGTCTGGGGTCAGTGTTGCTACAATATGTTTTCTCTAACAACACAGGAACATATTTCAACAGTTTTCTTCAACAATACCCAGGTCAACTTATGGACATAAATTGTATAAAGTATTGGCTTGTATTTTATGGCTAGACACCTTCCAGCCCTCCTTAGAATGGTTTTGTTGTTGTATCCGCTACCTTTCGGAGTATATATATATATATATAATATAAGCAGTCCTGTTCTGCGCCTAATATGCAGCAACACTCCGCTCACATCGAAGTGAGTGGTGTCATGCTGCTCAACTATAGCGAGCTATTTTTTTTGTCTTCTTTTCCGCCATCTAACCGGAGTATATTATGGAACCCAAACCCCAAACTGGAGCCCCGAAACTGCTACATAGATTTACTATCTTAGATAAACGCACTAGAGTATTATTGATTTGGATTTCATACTGGCCGAGGATTAATAGCGATGTTTTACTCCAGGAGAGGACTTTTCGTCTGTATCGTGTTAACCATAAAATTGTAAATTAAATTAAAGTTGGTTTGAATATGTTTTAGTTTTTTTATATAAATGTTTTCACAGGCCTGGTGGACGCATTCATTCGTGCTGGCTTGGAGATGCTGTCATTGAAATGGGTGCGGAATGGATATTTGGCGCCTGTTTACCAAATTCAGTCTACACATTGGCATCTCAAGACAGGCTTCTTCAGACACCTCTACCCCGTCTAGACCCATCCAAGGGCCTGTTTTGTACCAGCGAAGGCCGGGCGGTAGATTTACCAGTAACAATTACAGCCTACCACACATTCAGACAAATTGAACAACAGGCAGCAAATCTATTTAGGCTTGGAGGCGATAGAATGCACGGTACCTTATTGAACTTTATGGGCCTGCGCATACAACAAGAGTTGCACAATTTTCCAGAAGATCAAAGATATGATGCTGCTCGGGTGATGTTTGGCTTAACTAATATTCTACGGAATAGATGCGGGGATGATTTGTCTCTAGTTAGTGCAGATCAATATGGAAGTTACATTGAATTACCTGGTGGAAGTGTCCGTGTTCCACTGGGATACGTTGGGGTATTGGCGCCTCTACTACGTGGATTACCTGATAATTGTATACGTTACAGTAAGCCAGTCAACGTCGTACGATGGGGTGCAGGACAGTCAGGAGACGGCCGAGCACTCGTGAAATGTTGTGACGGAGAAGAACTGACTGCTGACTACGTCATTCTTACTATGTCTCTGGGTTGCTTGAAGTGTCAGGCTGATAAACTCTTTGCTCCACCTCTTCCAGTATGCAAATTAGATGCAATTTGTAATTTAGGGTTCGGCCTAAGCGATAAAGTATTCCTTGAATATGCCGAACCATTCTGGGTGTGTCACGAAGGAAATTTAAAATTAGCTTGGTCTGCCGAAGAGTTACAAAGTAGATGCGATTGGTCTCGAGGCGTTTGCTCAATTGACGAAATGCCGGGTAGTAAACACGTATTATGCGCGTGGATCTCAGGCCAAGAAGCTGCAGTTATGGAATCAATGGCAGACAATGACGTTGCCGAAGGCTTGACACAGTTGCTGCGGCGTTTCACCGGTAATCCTTGTTTGCCTTATCCGCAAATGATGCTACGGTCCCGATGGGCGGCAGACCCTCATTTTTGCGGGGCCTATTCTTACATGAGCTGTTGTTCAAGTGTCAGTCATCAATGTGAATTGGGAACACCCGTGCCCGGTCCGTGTGACCCGCAGCCACCTATTTTGCTGTTTGCTGGAGAGGCCACAGTCCCTGGTTATTTCGCAACAGTGCATGGAGCCCGGCTTAGTGGCATACGCGAAGCTGAGAGGATTATTTTACTAACGAAAAAATTCGAAGGCCCTCCAAAATAGACAAAATTTAGATTTGTTACTTAAATTATTATAAATCGTACCACCCGTTAAATTATTTCAGCTTATGTAATTGCTACGTGCTAATTTGATAGTAATGTTTTTCAACAACAACACTTGTAATTGAGATTAATTGTATTGCTAAATAGATTGTTTGCAATTAAAACATGGCGTCTATTTTTCACATAAGTACCAATAATGTTTGTTCTACTTATTATTAGGTATTTGTAACTTATTAGACTTAGGTAGGTAAAGTAGGTCTTAGGGTTCCCTTCATAAAAGGCAGTAAAAAGTTTTTGGATTACCCACTGAGTGAAGGTAAGGTTAGTTACCAACTAATCTGGGCCTGATGGCATCCCTCCGATAGTGGGTGCACCAGGTATCGCAGGGATGCCTTCAGGCCCACTTGACCTTTGAAATGAAATCGTTTTTATTCCAGGTTTGTTTCCATACAAAAAATATTATAATTAATTACATTTCATTACGGTTTTTTATGTTATTGTAATTCAACAATCTCGAGGCCTACCTGATGTTAAGCGGACTAACTTCTGCCTATAACAGATTTCATCACAAATTACAAATTGCACTGCGCCCGTCACTTTAAGACAAAGTTGTAAAGTCTCATGACTGTGTGCCTGTAATTTCTGTTGCCGGAACACACCGTTAGCCGGAACAATCTGTGCTTTAGTACTCATTTTATTTTCGAACATTTTGTATTGGAACGGAAAATACTGAACCTTCGCTCGTTTTTATTTTACTTTTAGCTTCCACTCTCAACCAGAAAATCTGTCTCAAAGCACAAAACGATGTTTTCGGCAGCTGGTCTAGATAGTCAGTTCTGTTTACCAACTTCAACTACATCCTACTTAAACCATTAGCACAGCCATTAGGTGAGATTGTTGTCAAAGACTAACATATCGTCAGTAAAAAGAGAAAGAAAGAAAAATATTTTTAAAAGAACGGAACCGACTTCTGACTCTTAAGAGTATGAAATAACTTGTTGATGTCGGTCCCATGCTGATTCAAATCACTCTGAGCTCCTAATTTCATGGTCCACAAGTTTCTATTTTTCAGTGTCAGATTTCGGCTCTTTTTTTTTAATCCCCCTTTTCTTTTAGATACATAATGCTTACAAAATAGATTTTCACACACACATAATAAACAACACTGGTCAGCATCGACAAGACTTGAAAGCATGGGCGTACCTAGGGGGAGCAGGGGAGGGCAGCTACCCCTCTGGATTTTGTACGCCTATTGCTTAATACTGATACCCCCCTTGGTATTCGTGAAATTGGTTTTATTATTTAACTCTGCAGAAGAAGACAATGTGGAATTATCAAAGTCAGCTAATAAATTAGCTGAAGCTTTAAATTTAGAGCTGCGTCTTCCACGGACTGTGGGCATCCAACAATAGGTAAAAGGCCAATCATCCAGCTGGTTTATTAAGCGATTATTTTCGCATCTCTTGTGTCCTATTTGGGGTTCTTCCTGTTCTTCTCAATGCAATCCTCATTAAAAACGAGCTTTATAGCAAGCGTTTTCTCTTTGTAAAACATTATAAGATTCGCATTTTTTTTAATATAATAAGAAGAATTTTGAAATTTAACGTTAGTGATTCAAGAAGCAGAAACTTGTCGAACAGAAGGAACAGCCAAAGGAAATTATTTAGTAACGCCGTATTCTACCATTGATTGACAGGATATTCAGTAGCGAAGGCATACTTTCACGGATGACGTTATAAACCGATTTGCTGTAGTCCGCGGAAATAACTTTTAGGGCCCCCTCCATAATATGGAAAACGCAAAACTAGAAATGCCGACTCAAAAAAATATTTGATTAGAAATTCAATTAAATTACTTTTCCTCTAGTGGGCTCTTATACAACCTAGCCGAATTTAAAACACTTTTATGCTACCCAGCGTATGAGATCGTGTAGAACACAATGAGTAGTGAACATAATATAATTAATAATTTTTATAACCTAAAAAAACTGTGAATTTTAGACTATATTTGACGGTCTCAATCTTAACTGAAATTTCGGTATATATGTAAGTACCTACCATTTCTTCTAATTAAACAACACAAAATCACTGAAAACATCGATTAAAATTGCAGGGTTTTCAGTAGGTACCTAAACATTTTTTTGATTCCGGTTCGTTACGATGAGAGACTGATAAAAAAAATCGTTAAGAGCGAGGCCCTACCCGCACTTGACTGTTTTTTATTTATGTTGAATTACTTGACTAACTAAAAAAACAGATTCACCTCCCTCTGAACTCGAACTGGGTACGCCCCACTGGGTACCAAACAAGAAACAAAACTGAAAACTGCAATATCAACTGTCACGTCTAAGGCCTTTCTTCAGAGTAGTAGTAGGTAATCAAATAGCAAAAGTATTACTTGTAATATCGATGAAGCAGTTGATTTGGTTCCAACTCTAGTGCAGTGGGTGGAGGGGGAAACTGGAATTCCCCGTCCACCCACCAGTGGGAAAGTCCAGTGGGTGGACACAGGACAGGGCATCGCTCTAGCAAGTAAATACCATGTCAAAGAGGTACAGGCATTTATGATATTGATATCTAAAAACTTTTTTTAACAACCATGCCTTCTATCATTCGCCAAAGAAACTCAAAAACCAATGTTGATAAAATTTGAAGGGGACGGCCTCGGTATAATGTTATCAATAAAGGGATTGGGAATGAAACACTAACTCACATTTCGACGGATTACTATTCGCATACTTCGATCATTAACATGCAAATGATCGAAGTTCACAAAAAATTACAGTGGCATATTATTATTCTCACTATACGTCTCACGCTGCCGAGGGCGTAATCCGATGCGCAAATCATGCACGTTGAACTTCATAGCAAGGCGGTAGGGAATTGTGTGAATGCTAACCTGGAGCTCCCACCAATTCAAAACTCGGTCGCCAAGCTTTATGCTACGAGTATTTCCAAGTTTAATACCATTTTTTTGGGAAACGATTTACAGAAACTAACAGGATGTCCTCATGATCCTGCCAGTAGCAAAACTCAGTAGAGGCACAAGGAAGCACCCAGCACGACACACAACGCTTGTATTAGTCACAGCTATTATACTCACTCTCTTTGGTTCCACTGTGGTATAACAAAAATATCCTACACGAAGCATTAAAGGGTTTCTCGTAGATGAGACAAAATATTTGGCTCTACAAAACGGATAAGTTTTTAAACAGGATTAAGAATTTGTATGAATATATCTGAAAGATATTTGAACTTTGTTAAACCTGTGGCCTTCAAGAAATTTTGTGGAAAATGTTAGCTATTAAGACAGGTAACTAATTTCTACTTTAATATGAACAACAAAACATTATCATAAATATTTTAATTTAATAATCATCTAAGAGATTCCCTACACTGACATAATTTTTACTGTCATTAATATTAATAAAACAAGTAGGTTAATGACAATGAAAAATGTAACTATAAAGAATTAAAAACTAATTATTTACATTATATCAACTTTTAGCTTAATTAAATCACTACAAATACATTAAATAAATATCAATAAATAATCTGCCTCTACATAATTAGGTTCATTCGTAAAGCTACACTTGTTTATTGAAGACAATCATGTCATGACTATCATGTTCATAAACAATCATAGTAAACTAGTGGCAAATATCTTGAGCGCTCATGTACTAAGTGAGTTCTTACCTATGATTTATTGTAACTATGATGAACTAAATTCTAGGTTGTTTTTGTAACACACTACTGAGCTTAAGCAAGTCTATTTGCCGCTTAAAATACAAAGAGATGCTAATGGCCTTATGAAAATAATGATGCTACCCAACCCAACAGGTCTCAACTTTGAGCCAGCAGGCAATCCAGTTTGACAACTAGATACACAGGTTATTGACACTGATGAATCAATGGTTATTTTAGTATATACAATTTATTTACCATTTTAACACGCAAATTAACTGAAATACACCGTAATACAACAAGATTGAAATCAGGTTATAGGCAGCTGGTCATAACTATATTGAAGCTAGAACTTTCTAGATATTATAGAAAGTTTTATTGTGTTGTTATACATACTATATTTTTACAATAAGTTCTAGTGTCACTCTTCTCATTGTTAGAAAAAACATATTTGACAGAACCCGCATACACATGATACGGGCAGGAAGATGAAAGCCTCACAATTAATTCTTAGATGTATTTTGATTACAAGCAAAACTTTAACCCCCCCAGAAAGCTGCCACTGTTTCCAGCACTGAAAGGAAGATCATCAAAATCAAAAGTTACTTTATGTCCAGTGTATTTCTTGTCTCGGTATTCAACAATATATGAATATGTTGGAAACCTATTTTGCGGCCATACAAAACTAATTTTATACCAATTATCCTTCTTTATAAAACATGGCTCTGTTAATTCTATATCGACAATGGAATCATACTCTACTGTATTCATAAAATTAGTATATTTAATAATACTTTTGTCAGATTCGCTAGATATGGAAACAGACAACTGTTCAGAATATACTTTAGCTGAATTGTTCCGGAAAAATACTGCTGGCGCCATTCTAGTTGGCACACACAGTGAGTTGATAAATATTGACTTATTTGATTTGATTCGAGACTGTATAACATAGTTATTAGAGTCTATGACTATAGGTGCCATGGACCTGAGAGGGCTTCGATAACAGAGATACCATTGCAGTTTAAGAGGATTTCTGGGAATTGTGGTAGCACCAACAGTTTCAGTTATTTCTTTGCAATCAATTGTTATTTTAGGTGATACTTTGATCATATTTTTGATATTTTCATACTCATGTGATAGTAACAGATTACTGGAGTCACTGTTGATTTCTTCTAACTCATCTAATGTCAGTGATAGAAACCTTAACAACTTAAACAAGCCATTACTTTTCAATGCATTGCGTCTATTTTCAATTGTTGAAGGAATACTGTTCTGCTCACAACAATAGGCTGACCATTCAAACACATGTTTAATGAGATATTTTTCCTGTATATTCATTTGATCACTCTCAAGGATGGTTTTCATGCATAAATATGTTATTGTGTTTTTCTTTTCCTCCAATAAGTAATTAGCATGTTCACACAATAACTTTAAGGAGTATTTGATAAGCTGCTCATCTTGCAAGTACTCAGGATAGTTGAGGATATCAATAACATTGTCTATGCTAATATTTGCCTGTATGTAAGTTATACATATTTCTGTCAAGTGTTCTAACATGTACTTTCTTGAAGCATACAACAATTCAAATGCTTGTTCAATGCATGCTATGTCAACTTTGTCTGTATAAATGTAGTTCAATACCAACTGGAATGTGTCAGGCTGTATATCAGTGATATCTACAACACTGGTGTCAGACAGTGGTCCATAGAACATAGCTTCAAATACTGGACTGCTAATCCCTAGTATTAATTTGTGTGCTTTGAATTCAGTTTCAGATACACAGAAACTGCAGTCACTCCATTCATATGAAACCAGTAACTTCTGAACACGATCATACAAACTAGTTTGATAATTAGCCTTCTCACTATTTATATAGCCCATCTGAAAACAAAGGACATCATAAGTTTAGCTTCTAAGATTTATTCCTATATGTAGTACAATGTAATTTTTTTATGCTTGATATGTTAGCATTTGACCACTATCTCACCTGATGGTAAGTGATGATGTGGTCGAAGATGTTGTTCAAGCTAACATAGATATTTTATTAAATCTTACAAAGTCACGAAGTCAGTAAACTAGCAGGAATATAATATAAAGTAGATGGCAGATTCAACTGCACATCAAACCAGTTACATACATTATATAAACTTATTTATTTAATAATAAATAATATACATATTTAAAAAAAAAAACATTATAATAAAACATTAATATTGCTACATAAAATCGTGATACAACGTTCAATACTTACTGCTGATGATCTGCGCTGGGAATTAATGAGGTCAACCTTGAAATGGCCAAGATCAGGGGCAAAACGGCAGAAGGCACAAGGAGGTCACAAAATACGATGCGTGCACACAGTCAAAAGTTACGTTGGGTAAACATACAGAATATCATTCATTCATGATCATTGATAATAAAGGGGAACTTTATCGACTATAGGAATTGCTGGTAAACGAAAATAAACTAATATTTTATGTAAAGAGCGAGGTGGTGCTAGTGATAAGCACGTGATGGACGTTAATTGGCGAATATGTCGGTAATTTAAACCAGAAACACAAAACTGTTATCCTGACAAATAATGATGCATGCAAAGCAAATGTAAACAAACCAAACCAAAGCACCAAAGAGAATACAATAGAAATGCATGGATTGAAATGGCCATGATGGATCTATGAAATCTATGGATTGAAACTATTGTTCTATGCACAAGGGTGCTTACCATTTGAAGTTTAATTCGCCAAATACGCTAAAAACGATCACACTCCCAAAAAGTTGTTCCAGATGGGTCGTGGAATTATTTTCGCCATAAACGCTATGAAGCTACTGGAACAGTTTGAATTACCTACATCTAATGTCAAATGTGACAAAAGTGGCATATTTTAGTGGCATTCTTAGCGTTCTTATCCTAAATGGAACAGGGGAGAACAGTTACAAACGCTCACAGTGATCACAACCATCACGATCAACGATCACGCAGAACGTGATCAAAATTATCGAAAATAACGTTATTAGCGTCAAATGGAATATACCCTAAGATAGATTACACAAATATATACAATGAGGCCGATTCCATACAACGAACTTGATTAAAACTTGACTAAAATTTATCTTAGTCCTGTTAGATGTATGATTTGGTATTGGGAATAAGCTGAACTAATATAATTTTAATCGCCAAGATTAAAATCAGATACTAGTCAGTGCCCGTGTACCGTAACTTTCTTATTTATTGTACCAGAGATACTCTAGAGATCGCATATAATGATCGCAGTCGTAGGTTTTTCTTTTGTTCATATTCATATATGAACTAGATATCAAAGATAGCTTTTGTAATACATTGTTACGTGCTTTGTGATTGATTACCAGATAAGAGTGACAGCCATCCAGGAGTGCATTCACAAATCGCCAAACATATCTATATGTATGTTTTTAGATAATTACATAATTAAAGGTCGTAGAAGAGCTTGCCAAGTCATTCTAAAACATTAAACTGAGTTCAGCGGATGTGTTGTTAAAATGGATGGCTGCTAGTAGCATTTCAAGCGCTTCTGTGCTTCGGGGCAGGTTGAAACGTCAGTGCCGGTTGTTATCTTAGAATGTCATCATCATCAATCATTTCAACGTGGTGGTAGGGCATTTTGCCATGAGGCAGAGAGCACGCATAGCTACCACTCTCTAATAGAAAATCTTGCGCGCCTTCAATACTCAGCGGATAAAGGCCGCAATCGAGAGTAACCAAGGCTCCAAAGTGTTCGCAAAAAATTCGTCTATAGGGCAAAGCCAAATGACGAAGCTGAAGATCAACGATGGCAGAATCATCTCATCAAAACCGGAGATTCTGAGAGAGCTTGAGAGGTTTTATGGACAGCTATACACCTCGACACGAGAACCCGTTGTCAGTGCAGCTCAGGACAAGAGAGCTAAACTGACCCGACACTATACCGAAGATATCCCGGACATCAGCCTATACGAGATTAGAATGGCTCTCAAACAGCTTAAGGACAACAAGGCGCCAGGGGATGACGGAATCACGACAGAACTTCTGAGAGCGGGTGGAAAACCGGTACTCTCAGTCCTCCAGAAGTTATTTAATTCCGTCATCCTTGAAGGTAAAACGCCAGAAGCGTGGAGCAGAAGTGTAGTGGTACTGTTCTTCAAAAAAGGCGACCTTGTTGAAGAACTACAGGCCCATTTCACTTCTGAGCCATGTTTATAAGCTGTTCTCGAGAGTCATTACGAATCATCTTGCTCGTAGGTTTGATGACTTCCAGCCTCCCGAACAAGCCGGGTTCCGAAAAGGCTTTAGCACTATAGACCACATTCATACGCTCCGCCAGATTATACAGAAGACTGAGGAGTATAATCGGCCATTATGTTTAGCGTTTGTGGACTATGAAAAAGCCTCCGATTCAATCGAAACCTGGGCCGTACTGCAGTCTCTTCAGCGATGCCAAATCGACTATAGGTATATCGAAGCGCTGAAGTGTTTGTATAGAAACGCCACCATGACAATTCGATTACAGGACAAGAGCACGGAACCAATCCAACTGCAACGAGGCGTGAGACAGGGAGACGTTATTTCTCCGAAACTGTTCACGAATGCGTTGGAGGACGTTTTTAAGCTCTTGAACTGGAAAGAATTCAGCATCAACATCTATGGCGAATACATCACTCACCTTCGTTTCGCCGATGACATAGTCATATTGGCAGAATCGCTTGAAGAACTCAGTACAATGCTCAGCGACCTCAGTAGAGTTTCCCAACAGGTGGGTCTTAAAATGAACATGGACAAGACGAAAATATGTCTAATGTCCATGTTGCACCCGTACCAGTAGTTGTTGGGAACGATACACTCGAAGTTGTTGACCATTACATTTACCTGGGGCAGACTGTCCAGTTAGGTAGGTCCAACTTCGACAAAGAGGTCGCCCGAAGAATCCAACTCGGATGGGCAGCGTTCGGGAAGTTACGCGACATCTTCTCGTCGAACATCCCACAGAGCCTGAAGACCAAAGTCTTCAACTAGTGAGTGTTGCCAGTGATGACATATGGCACTGAAACGTGGTCCTTGACTGTGGCCCTTATGGACAAGCTCAGGGTCGCTCAACGAGCTATGGAGAGAGCTATGCTCGGAGTTTCTTTGCGTGATAAAATCCGGAACGTGGATATTCGCCAAAGAACCAAAGCCACCGACATAGCTCTCAGAATTTGCAAGTTGAAGTGGCAATGGGCGGGCCACATTGCTCGACAAACTGATAACCGATGGGGAAGAAAGGTTCTCGAGTGGTTACCACAATACACCGGAAGACGTAGAGTTGGTAGGCCCCCCACTACGTGGACTGACAACATCGTTAAAGTCGCGGGTAGCCAATGGTTACAAGCGGCTAATAGCCGTTCTTTGTGGCGTTCTATGGGGGAGGCCTTTGTTCAACAGTGGACGTCTTCCGGCTGATCATGATGATGATGATGATACAACGCAGAAGAACTTTGATAAATTCAGTTGAAAATTCCCGCGGTACAACCGCATGACTCGAACCCACGCGGCAAACTGACAGCACCACGCGGTACACTTTTTAAGTCAAGCCCGCTGCGGTATAGTTTGCGTTCTGTTGTTTTTGAGCTTGAATTACATTTCTTTTCATATTTATTCGTAATTTAAATATGATTATTCAAGTCAGCATGTAGCTCGGAAGATGTTAAGCATCTCATTAAATATTTCTATATATGATTATAATAAGTAGTATCGTGTTAAGTGCAAATCACATACACATTTTTTTTATAATACAAAACTTCTCACCTCGGGTGGGAATCGAACCCTCGTCCCTCAATTTTACGCTCTGGGTGCCTGAAGCACTAAGCCACCGAAGGTACATAGATAGGGAAAGAATCTTTTTTTAATTTTATTAATAAACTAGCGGCCCGCCCCGGCTTCGCACGGCTATATATTTTATAGCCTATGTTTCATTCACTGAAAAAAATGATTAAAATTGATCCAGTAGTTTTGATTTATTCATTACTGCCCGTGGCCCGCACGCGTTAAATTTATTGTAAAACAATTCTTCTTTCCCTAAACCATGAAGATTTCCTGCTATCTTTAGAATATCTAAATTCATACACTACATTTTTACTTTTTACTTGTTTACACTACTACACGCTCCCGCTGCCCGGGCCGACCGGAACCGCCGCAAACGCTACGTCCCGCATTTTTTAAATCTGTAATATCTTCGAAAATATTCATTTAAATCATATGCTGTAATAAGACCATATAGATCTATATTAAATCAACAATGTATTTAAGGTATTTAATTAGATAAGGATTAATGCTGTATTGGTTAAAATCGCTTCGAAAATTTGCCATTATTTGTTGTAAAAAATAAATTACATTTTTTTTTATTGTGGGATATCCATAAGAGATATTCATATACCATGGCAGAGTTTTCTGTAGATCTTTTCAATGTGTACAATACTTAGTACATTATTTTGATAAATCTCGTAGGGTTCAGCCTGCGTTTGCAATGTAAGCGGAAATAATTAAATTATTTATGACATCACATTAGAAACCTCAAAAATAACAGTTTTTCACTATTTAATCGATTTTGTTATACATATAAACCTTTCTCTTAAATCACTCTATCTATTGAAAAAAACCGCATCAAGATCCGTTGCGTAGTTTAAAAGATTTAAGCATACAAAGGGATATAGGGCCAGAGAAAGCGACTTTGTTTTATACTATGTAGTGATGATAAATAAGTACGAGTCAATGAAATTTGATATTTTGATAGTTTTAATTTGTGTGTGTATACAATACCAAATTCATATACACAAAATATTACAGGAGTGTCCTAATTCAATCGTGTATGCAACTTATTATGAATAACGAAATATAGATTACAATAGTTTCAGATTCTGATTACCTTCACCAAACAATACAAACGAATATCAATAATTTAAATTAGAATAGAATACTCTTTATTGTTACACCACAAAACAATAAAAAACATGTTGACTAAAAACAAATAAATACGTAAAGTGTTACAATGGGCGCCCTTATCAATTAAAGTGATCGCTACCAGGCAACCTTAGGATGGAGTTTTAAACAAGCTAATATTTTGAAACCGGGTGCAGACATGATATAGTAAAAGATGAATAATATTAGGTCCTTACATATGAAATTGGCGTTTTTCGTACTGGCCACTTTAATCACGAATTTCTCCTCTTTGGTAAGGAATTCCAAATTCAAATTTGTACAGCTATAGACTCATGTATTTGTGCTTCGATGATCGTCATTCATTTGTTTTTTTTCTTCTGTTTTTTTCTGTTTGCGTCACTCATTTTACAAAATGGAAAACCTTAAATATCGCATTATTTACGAGTACGAGTTCCGCCGTGGCACTAGTGCTGCGGAAACAACTCGAAGGGTGAATGATGTGTATGGCGGTCGTGTTGCAAAAGAAAACACAGTTCGTTTTTGGTTCCAACGTTTTCGTTCTGGAAATTTCAACCTGCAGAACAAGCCCCGTGGACGGCCTGAGACTCAAGTTGATAATGAAGAGTTGAAGGCTATTGTGGAAGCGGATCCATCGCAAACCACGTCCGAGTTAGCTGCAGGCTGCGATGTTAGTGATAAAACTGTTTTAATTCACTTGAAGCAAATTGGGAAGATTAAAAAGCTTGAAAGGTGGGTACCTCACGAATTGACTGAAACAAACCGGCAAACGCGCGTCGACTGCTGCGTTACATTACTAAACCGGCACAATAATGAAGGTATTTTAAACCGAATCATTACCTGTGATGAAAAATGGGTTCTTTACGATAATCGGAAGCGCTCAGCGCAATGGTTAGATCCTGGCCAGCCAGCCAAATCCTGCCCCAAGCGAAAATTAACCCCAAAAAAGTTACTTGTAAGCGTTTGGTGGACTAGTGCCGGTATTGTTCATTACAGATGTCTATTGTCAGGAATTGCAAACCATGATGGAAAAGCTAGCGGCTAAACAACCTAGGCTGGTCAATCGCTCCACGCCACTGCTGCTTCACGACAACGCTAGACCACACACTGCGCTACAGACGGCTACTAAATTAGAAGAGCTTCAATTGGAAAGTCTAAGACATCCTCCGTACTCCCCGGACCTTGCTCCAACAGATTACCATTTTTTTCGAAATTTGGATAACTTCTTGCAAGGGAAAAAATTCAACTCCGATGGGGCAGTCCAAATCGCCTTCAAAGATTTTATTGATTCCCGTCCGACTGGTTTTTTTAGTAAAGGGATCAATGAACTACCTATGAGATGGCAAAAGTGCATAGAAAATAATGGTTCATACTTTGATTAATTAAATATATTATATTAAAAAATATTCGACTTTTTGTTCCTCCCATACAAAACGCCAATTTCATATGTAAGGACCTAATATTTTAAATTCTATTTGAAAATATGAAATATATACCAGTACATATTATGCGACTACGTATATAACTTATCTATACATTATATATAATATTACATATAACATACACACATACATTAACATAAATACATACGATATAATTATAGGTACCTCATCAAATGCAATGCAGTAATATACTGGTATTACATGGTCAAATAAAAAAAAATAACTTGAACTTTGAATATGTTCAAGGACTGTGCACGTCTAATGGATATCGGTAGAGAATTCCACAGTCGGGCAGCTTGTATTGTGAATGATCTGCTATAAAACTAACATTTATGTTGGTGAATTTTGAGTGTGAGATTTTCTGATGACCGCAATGTGTATGAAGAACATTGAAGGTACTCAAAACTTTCTTTAAGATAGCACGGAAAAAAGGATTAAACAATACATTGTAAACAAGACTGAGAATGTGAGTATTCTGGCGAAGACGTATTGGGAGCCACTTGAGCTTAGAATGAAACTGAGATACGTGATCATATTTGCGCTAGCCAAATATGAATCTTATGCAAACATTTTGAAGACGCTCAAGTTTGTCAAGTTGTTCTTCTGTGACATCTAGATAGCAGGCATCAGCATAATCAAGAATAGGATGTAATAGAGATTCAGCTAAAGCAATTATAGTAGCTGTTGGAAGGAAGTTATCTAACCTCTTTAAGGATCCTGCAGCCGCAAAAAGTTTTCGACTTGTTATTTGTAATTGCAAGTTCCATGACATATAACGGTCCATTGTTATTCATAGATTTTTCTCGCAATCACTAACAGGAAGTTGAATACCATCAAAGAAAAGTTTAGATAGTAAAGCCCTGAGTACTTTCTCATTTTAACATTAATAGAACATAAGTTAACAACAAATAACATCTTAGTTGTAAATAAGTGAGGAGTGTGATAATGTAATAAAAATAAAAATAAATTATACTAATCCAAAAAGAGTACGGACCATTTGTCTGTAGTGCTAATATTAAAATATTTAAAAAAATGCTCTTAAAACTCTACTTGACAAGACTGTTATCAGAATAATAAAAAGTTTGCCTGAAAGATTGAAAATCAATTCATGACTCTAGTCTCAAAATGGGAATTTGATAGTGCCCCAAGTCAGAGCACATACAAAGTTTCGAAGTACATGGTGGAGAAAAGTGACGCATCGATTTTCATGACTACTTTGGTTCCGCTAAAACTTACTGCTGGAAATGAAGTCATATGGGAATACACAAAACCCTGTCCAGCGTTATAATGTCATCCTGTACATTTTCTCTTCATAAAAAGTCTAAATTAGTGGTACATGAGCAGTTGTCTGCGATGGAAGGTGAAATACGAACACTGATAAATACCGCATAGGATACAAATGAAATTAATAAATAGATTCAGGCGTTACTTTGCGGAAATCCATATTTAATAATAACAAATATTTTTAAAACATTTTATGAAAACATCAAATTAATATTTTAATAAAACACTTAAAAATACAAATATATATATCTAGTGACAATTCCACCTAATTTTCCTGTTAAGCCAAGCGAGAATTTCTCGATCGTGCGCTCGTAGAGTCAAGACCTCCTGAGGATGCTTCGTGTAGAAGCGAAACGCGTCGAAAATTCTTCCGGTTTGGCTGCGTGGCGTTTGTGACGTCACGTCGGCTTAACAGGAAATTTATGCGGAATTGTCACTAGATATATTTTTGTATTTTTAAGTGTTTTATTAAAATATTAATTTGATGTTTTCATAAAATATTTTAAAAATATTTATTATTATTAATATGACTGAATTATGGTACAGCAGAATAGCAAATATGCAAATTATACTAAGTTTAGTAACTTTAATAATTTTAGAGCGAATAAACTAAACTATGCGCCAACAGAATAAAGAATGTTCATTTGACATTTCTAAATCTAATATTACCTAATTTTAGTTAGTTTTTAACCAACAGAATTGTGACCATTGTCCCGCGTATCAACCTTTAACAGACTATAGATACGAATGCCAATTTGAAACTGTTATGATTATGGGTGCTTACCATTTGAAGTTAGATTCGCTAAAAATGCTAAAAACGATCACACTCCCAAAAAGTTGTTCCACATGGGTCTTGGCGTTATTTTCGCCATAAATGCTACATCTAATGTCAAAAGTGACAGAAGTGGCAAATTTTAGTGGCATTCTTAGCGTTCTTATCTTAAATGGAACATTTGATGACAGTTACAAACGATCACAGTGATCACAACCATAGACGCAGAATGTGATCAAAATTATCGAAAATAACGTTCTTAGCGACAGAATGGAATATACCATAGAGCAAGTATAGCCCCACCAACTTATCTGTTCAGGCGGCAAAAAAAAGAACTACAACATTCCTTCAAATTGTGACAGTTTGTAGTTGATTTCCTTGACCAGTTGCGCCCTCGAGAACTGCACAGTTAAGTTGGTGGTACTATGGGTGCATACCATTTGAAGTTAGATTCGCTAAAAACGCTAAAAACGATCACACTCCCAAAAAGTTGTTCCACATGGGTCTTGGCGTTATTTTCGCCATAAACGCTACATCTTATGTCAAAAGTGACAGAAGTGGCAAGTTTTATTGGCATTCTTAGCGTTCTTATCCTAAATGGAACAGGGGATGACAGTTACAAACGATCACAGTGATCACAACCATAGACGCAGAATGTGATCAAAATTATCGAAAATAACGTTCTTAGCGACAGAATGGAATATACCATAGAGCAAGTATAGCCCCACCAACTTATCTGTTCAGGCGGCAAAAAAAAGAACTACAACATTCCTTCAAATTGTGACAGTTTGTAGTTGATTTCCTTGACCAGTTGCGCCCTCGAGAACTGCACAGTTAAGTTGGTGGTACTATGGGTGCATACCATTTGAAGTTAGATTCGCTAAAAACGCTAAAAACGATCACACTCCCAAAAAGTTGTTCCACATGGGTCTTGGCGTTATTTTCGCCATAAACGCTACATCTTATGTCAAAAGTGACAGAAGTGGCAAGTTTTATTGGCATTCTTAGCGTTCTTATCCTAAATGGAACAGGGGATGACAGTTACAAACGATCACAGTGATCACAACCACAGACGCAGAATGTGATCAAAATTATCGAAATTAACGTTCTTAGCGACTAATGGAACACGCCCTAAATCATGTTTTAGGGTATATTCCATTAGTCGCTAAGAACGTTATTTTCGATAATTTTGATCACAGTCTGCGTCTATGGTTGTGATCACGTGATCGTTTGTAACTGTCATCCCCGTAAGGTGAAAATAACGCCAAGACCCTTAAGGAAAAATTTTGGGAGTGTGATCGTTTTTAGCGTTTTCAGCGAATCTCACGCTAATGGTACGCACCCTAAAACTGTCATCCCCTGTTCCATTTAGGATAAGAAAATGCCACTAAAATTTGCCACTTCTGTCACTTTTGACATAAGATGTAGCGTTTATGGCGAAAATAACGCCAAGACCCATGTGGAACAACTTTTTGGGAGTGTGATCTATTTTAGCGTTTTTAGCGAATCTCACTTCAAATGGCAAGCACCCTTATTGATTTATGCCGTAATCCATTTGAGCCATCTTCGATAATTTTGACCAAATTTTGCGCCTATGGTTCCACATTTAATATGAACCCTAGACACAAGTTTGATCAAAATTATTGAAAATAACGAATTCTATGGTTCCACATTTAATATGAACCCTAGACACAAGTTTGATCAAAATTATCGAAAATAACGAATTCGCTGTGAAATGAAGTACGCCCTTACGGTCATTATTCAGTGTGACCATTTGTGGCATATTTCAGCCATTTGGGCAGATTTGACTCTTAAATCTTCAGTTACGATAACTGAAACGAGACAGGTTTTGGCGAATTTGGGAATATTTAACAAAATCTTCATTTAATTCCGATATGAACTTTTAACACAAAAAATTTAACCGTGAGCAAATAAATGCAAAGACCTAGAAACGTTTCGAAATTTTCGCTCATCTCCAGAAAATGCAATACAGACCCACCAACTTATCTGTTCAGGTGGCAGAAAAAAGAACTACAACATTCCTTCAAATTGTGACAGTTTGAAGTTGATTTCCATGACCAGTAGCGCCCTCGAAAACTGCACAGTTAAGTTGGTGTTACTATACACACATTGCCAATGTTACGAAGTTGGATCGAAAATAAACGATGGAGACTAGTTGTTGGTTTTTTTGTATGATTTGTTGTACAGAGTTGTGATGTCAGTATGTTGACATGCGTTTCTATCTCTGAGTGTTTGGTGCTGCAATAACAAATTTCTTTTTTAAACTATTAATACTAAAATATATTGTAACTGCTCTTCCAAATTTACATCTCATCAATTTCATCAGTCATTTACATAATGAATATCTGAGGTTCTGCAAACCACGGAGCAGCAGTTCTTTGAAACATATTGTTATTGTATATGTGTAGTATTTGTCTATTGGCATTGCTAGCTATACCACAGGTAGAGATTGGTTTCGAGAATGGTCAATGTTTGAATTAATTTATTTTAAACAAGACACATTAATTTTATACGTTTTCATTAACATGTATTTATTTTTAACCGAGCTTGTTAATAATTATTCGATTAACAACTTGTTTAAATGAATGAAAAACAAATCCCACGCTGAATGGAATACTTGGATTTGATATTATATCCCATGGTGTGTATTCATTTTATGTGACATATTCTGAATTTGAGTTTGGCAGATATATTCAGATTTCAGCCAAAGTAGGGTAGGATTTGCAATTTAGGGATGGTAACACTATGTTTTAGCGCGTCGCCGCGCCGCGCCGGTTATGTTTTGTTCGGTTCGCCCAATTTTCGCCATATAATTATGGATTATTTTATCAACGTTTAATAGTTTAGTAGTGATGGAACCTGATTACCAGAATAGTGTTTCAGAGTTTGATTTAAATTTCCTTGAACATACAACCACTGGTTCCCAGCCACAGCCTGTAAGTTGAGATAGGTTATAATATTTATCGATTTTAATGCACCAGGTTCTCCTCTTACGCCAAAGTCAAGACTACACGTTAAATTTAGAAAATTAGGAATTGGAGTACACATAAATAGATTTTGTACCTTTTATTTGTTAGATATTGGTCATTTCTAATCAAATTTAGGTTAGATTTTAATTGTGATTGATTAATGCAAGTTAACACAATAATTTTACAGACGTTCTTGTAAAACTTGTCTAGCTTACCATCAGAAATGATGAAACGCGATCCCTATGTTCACTTGTTACCACTATATCAGGTACACACACATTTTTTATACAGGAATGTGCTCAGGACCTAAGTTAGTCAGCACTCAGAGTGCAACTTTCCACACTAACGTCGTTCACTTTGGAGTAGCGTATTTGGTTGTTTACAATTAAATTGTTTCAAACCTTTGAAGGTTGCAATTTAATTAAATATCTCTGTGCCTGTCATTTGCTATTACTTCTAGTCTTATGGCGGCATGCCAACACTTATGTATCCCAGGATATAGAAAGATCTGATCTAGTTTCATCCAGCTTAGAGTCAAATTACTTAGCATTCTGTGGATTCACCATGCTGGTACGGGTGTCCATAATGCTGCAAAAGAAGAGGCCCAAGTTACAGGTGCCTGGGCCTTGCAACTCAAGGAGTAGGATTAAGGGGCCCCTTTATGATGTCATCAATGCTCTCAATCTTAACTCAAACCACTTCCCTTGCCTACCAAATCTGGTAAGATCCTACTAAGGCCTTGGATATTGTGTTCTATGATGAAAGTTACAGTTGTTCTTGACAGGCTAATAGGTCTTTTAGTAGGTTATAAAAGGATTTCGCTGTTTACCCTTAGTCCAACTTCTACAGCATTTAAATTAACCACATAACTGTTTTTGGTTAATTCATTTGTTAAGTCATAACATTTGTTAGTTTTTATTGTGTGGTCTTTTGGTATATTTGATTCCCACGGCACAGTTAGTTCTATAATTACTATGCATAATATGGGGGAAAGCCACCGAAAAGTCTTGCAGTATCTGTTGGGGGGCGATAGGTACAGCATGGCACTTATTGGTAGGATGCAAGGTGCTCTTTCATAGGGTTCATTATTCACGTCGCCATGATAGAGTCCTTGAAATCATACGAGAAGCAGCGAGTCTCTTGGTAGCCCAGTACTTCTGTCAACAGAACAGGTGGGAGTAAAAGAAAAATTTCTAGCATTAATATAATAAATAAATATTGTGCTATATTTTTAGATAGAATAGAGCACTGTTTGAAAATTTTCAGTAATACTTGCATCAACGTGAGTGGTGGCATGCTGCTAATTTTCTGCATAGTTTCCTTTAGTCGCCTTTTACTACATCCAAAGTGTGGGTCTAATAGCCCTCGAAGCTTTTCCTCGAGAAAATGCTATATACTATCAACAGCATCATCGCTAACCATCACGTGAGATAGTGGTCAAAGACAAGCCTATACTTTTACATAAAAAAAACACATTACAAGCTGAACATGGTTGATCTGTCAAGAATGTCTAAGTCAAGCTATGCTATGAGCCCTTCAATAATTAATATGCATTTACAATTCTAATAATTGTAAATTACATTTACTTATTTACCTGTGAATACATTATTATCCAGCATTTACTATTCATTTTACAGGTACAATGTCAGGAAGCAAAACACCTAATGCTTTGTCGAATAAAACGGAGAATCAAAGGCACCAGGTATGACAGCATTCTTTTATTAGCTTATGTGTGTATTATTATAAGGACTGTATCCACTCGGTTTTATTAAAATAATCAAAGGCACTCACGACTTGCATATCAGTCGTGACACGGCGCATTATGAATGAAGGTGTTCTGTCATTTATATACTTGAGTCATGACAACACCTTAATTCATAACTATGCTTCGCTCCCTTTGCACTTATCTCCTTCATAAGTTCCTGAAAAGCATAGACCACAAAAATTATTTAAAAAGATACATACCTGAAAGCCCACATCACTTTCAATCACGGTAACTATTATTTTATATTCATACATAACTCTTACATTATTTTCTTTTTTTATACTATGCTTAAAATGAGCTGGATTAAAGTCTAATATAATATGTGAGCAACTAATACCTTCATTCACGTATGATCTTAAAAAAAAAAACATCTTCATAAACTCATGTCTGCAATTACGCTTAAACAGTAACATGTCTAGAGTTTTGCTCATATAATATGAAGATAAGCAATACAAAAGTAGATCTCTTCTAATGAACACACAGTCTTCTTTGTAAAATTAATACTGTAAAGTGTAAACTATTTGATGTATGTGTTATTTTTCATAGTAGTGGACCATAATATAAATGTGATAGGAGTGAATGAAGGGTGCCTGGATAAAGCAAGGTGTAATCCGTCATTCTACCTATAAATGTGTACCTCTATGGAATACATCATATTGTGTATATTTAATAAATAGAACCATTTTTTACAGCACTGTGATAAAAAGAGCTACAGTCGCCAACAAAGTGCTAAGTACTCTACAATTGGAATTGCAAGAAATAAAAACAGAACTAGAAGTAACAAAAAAGTTATTATTTGAAAAAAATGAGGAGCTCAAAGATAGTTGCATGGCACGTAATAACTATTATGAAAAAGCAGAAAAATATAAAAATGTGAGTATTGTCATTAATTTCTTGACACATTATAATTAGTATTTACACAAGGGTGTATAATCAATCATCAATCTATCACACATTGATTTCTATATCTAAAGAATATCCATAATTGAACTCAATTTATGGATATTATTTTTTTACTAATTATTAGTTTATTTTTAAAAGTTAATTAAATTTGTTTGTCAAATCAATCTGAATCTAGGTATAAAATGTAGATAAAAACTACTAGGATGTAATATACAAATATATAAATAAATACTCCGACCGAACTATTTTGAAAATTACAAATAATTTGTTACTTAAAAAATTTAATAAAATATCTTGAATAAAAAACACACGGAAACATAACATATAATAGCTCTTTCCTTTCATTCCTTTTTTTAATATTTTACTTATAGCTCATCGAGTTATTGAATATCCAATATTTCACTATTCAACTTAAACATGACACAGGATTTGTATTACCATTGCTTTTGGTAACATCACACTATACCACCAAAAGTAAGGGTTTTATGAAGTGTTTTCCTAAAGAAAATTAATAAAAATCAACAATCCCGTTGGTGTCAAGCTGGTAAAAGTTTATTAAATCATCAATCTATCACACATTGATTTCTATATCTAAAGAATATCCATAATTGAACTCAATTTATGGATATTATTTTTTTACTAATTATTAGTTTATTTTTAAAAGTTAATTAAATTTGTTTGTCAAATCAATCTGAATCTAGGTATAAAATGTAGATAAAAACTACTAGGATGTATTATACAAATATATAAATAAATACTCAGACCGAACTATTTTGAAAATTACAAATAATCTGTTACTTAAAAAATTTAATAAAATATCTTGAAGAAAAAACACACGGAAACATAACATATTATAATAGCTCTTTCCTTTCATTCCTTTTTTTAATATTTTACTTATAGCTCATCGAGTTATTGAATATCCAATATTTCACTATTCAACTTAAACATGACACAGGATTTGTATTACCATTGCTTTTGGTAACATCACACTATACCACCAAAAGTAAGGGTTTTATGAAGTGTTTTCCTAAAGAAAATTAATAAAAATCAACAATCCCGTTGGTGTCAAGCTGGTAAAAGTTTATTAAGGAAAAAGCTGACGTCTGCAGCGAGAAATGAAAAAAAAATAACACATTAACTGATTACGCATTTGTGTTGTTACGGATAAACATATATTTTTTTTTTATATTTGTGAAGGTTTTAGGGTAAACCTATGGAATCATGTAGCATTTGGAGATAATACTAGCAATATTATTATTTTATACGCGCGAATACCATAATTGTGTACAATTCGTGCGTATATATACATATATATATACTTTGTTACATTTGTGACAAGGCTGTGCTTTGCATATCCCGTCCCAGATGTAAGTTTAAACTTTAAAATTAAACTGGTAGATAAAAATAACTACTTGTCAATATAGTAATACTTACGCACTTGAGTTTTTACGATGACCCAGTTCAGATTTATTAAAATTCGCGTGATGTAGTGATTCCATAAAAGAAATCTTACTTACGCAGGAATATATTGTATCTTTGATAGAATGGAAGTCTAATTTCCCATACTTTCGCACTTTAAAAACCAACTGTATTGACATATAAACAAACCTATTGTTTTCAGGACCTCAAAGCTGCAAAGGAAAAAATCAAACAATTCGAGGAGAAGGATTATGACTATGAGTCTCAACATAAAGTAACTGCTTTTCATATTGATCAAATAAAGGTATGTAAACGGTTTACTCGATGCTTGTTTATAATAACGGTAGAAGATTGATTTATTTTTTACTATGAATACTTTTCTTTATATTCTTATGTTTGCGATAACGCCTGCTATGCAGATTACATTTCAAAATTACAAATATATGATGGGAAAATTTTTACTAAAATACTTATTTTTTCCAAACTGAACCCTATGAATTTTAAATTATTTCAGTATAAAATACTAAATCGGTCTATAAAGAAAATTATTTTAACTATTGTTACTCCTCTTATGAACATATATCTTAATGCACTGTAAATCTTAACAGTAATAGCTGCATCTTAACTTCTAGGTTGCTTCAACTCACATACAAAAATAATAATTATGTTACGCCTCAGGCTCCATTAAAATCAATTAACGATAGTTGTGTAGAATATCCTAATCTAACACGCGCTTTCGCGCATTCATTTCTAAATATGGGATGCATATAAGCAGTGTCATTTCTTCCGCTGGCGATTCGTCTTCATACCACAGCAGCAAAGCGGTGCGGGGCGGGGCGCGCCGCCTTTCTATCAAATTTCGTTAAAATAGGTTCAACGGCGAGATGTCGCTCTTGCCACTGAGACGCTCCTCACGGTTAATCTGACTCCCATTTTATTATTGTGGTCCTCTGCCTATAACAGATGCATTTCGGTAACGACGAATTGCACTGCGCCCGTCACACTGAGACCTACAGTTGTTAAGTCTCATGTGCCTGTAATTTTAGTGGCTTTTATTTTATCGTGACGGAACAAGCACGAGGGGACCACCCGATGTTAAGCGGTAACCTTATTGGAGCACAATTATGGTCCCTGACGGGAAGTAATGGAGACGGTGCGCGGTCATCAACCTCACCGTCCCTATGACAGTTAAAGTAATAAGTACAAGGAGTATATAAGCACAAGGATTCGGTTTGAAAGAGTAAGGTTCCGGTGGCCGAGAGGAATAGGCAGCCGGCGCGGAATCGGAGAATACTGATAATAATATCTCAGTTGAATAGCCAACTCAACTTAGTTAATGAGACTCATTTTAGTTTTTGACTTCTTGTTGTTTTGTTATATAAGAACTAATATACGAATATAAGACTTGTCGATGACCCAAAATTGTCCAACAGGCTGGAATCGCTGAGCGTACGTCGTGACGTAGGCTCTCTATGTCTGTTCTACAGATACTTTAACGGGGAATGCTCTGATGAGATTTTTAACCTCATACCTCCTTCACACTTTTATCACCGAACTGGCCGCTATCGTCAGAAGGGCCACCCGCACATTATAGATACGTGGAAGTCTCGCACTACTCGATTTAATCGTCTGTTTCTGCCACGTACCTGTAAGTTGTGGAATGCTCTTCCACCTGAGGTTTTTCCTCAGGTCTACAATCTTAACCGCTTCAAAAGAGACGTGAATAGAGTCCTTTCTTTTTTGGTAGGCAACGCACCAGTAATGCTGCGAATATTGCAGGTGTTCATAGGCGACGGTGACCACTTACCATCAGGTGGACCGTCTGCTTGTTTGTCACCTTTTGTATAAAAAAAAAAAACTGTTTTATTATTGTAAGAATTTTGGTTTGATAGTAAAAAAGAAAACTGGTTGTTTATTTCATTTCTTATTTGATTTGATACGTCAAAGTCTACGACATAAAACTTTATTAAAAAAAAAACTATTGATATATACGTCAATGTTGAATAGAACCGTTTTCCCCCCGAAGGGTAGAAAACGGATTTTAGGTTTCAGCCGTAGCTTGAACCACTATGAGATTACTCTTTCAATATTCGTCATCTACAACTGCTATCCTTGTCTTTCATCGTATGTTTTACTGGCAACCCGTCTATGTCTGTCCTTGTCTAACGAAAGGTGGGAGCTACGAGGCGGTGCCCGGCGGCCATTTGCTTCAGTACCTTAAGCCGGCAAGGCTATTAAAATGTGTGGTTCAAGCTTCGGCTGAAACCTAAATATCCGTTTTCTACCCTTCGGGGGGAAAACGGTTCTATTTAGGTGTTCGAGCCTTCGCGTGAACCACTATGAGACGTGTTTATTATCTGCCGGCGCTGCCTCAAGAAAAGCGTACTGTGAGCTTAAAGTAAAATTATTGTGAAATAACCAAGAATCTAGACTTGAAAATATATTTTAATCTGAATAATTATGATAATCAACAAAATGATATTAAATCTGACCAATTATGTTTCATTGTTAATAATTAAGTAATTGGAGAAAATTGTGCACTTAGTACATTTGTGTTGTTGGGTCTTGAACCGCCTTTAATTTCCCTAAAGTAATGATTATAGAATGTGTTTCTTGATTGCCAATTCCCTCTTTAATATCTCATCAATGTTCTGGTTGTTGATCCAGTTATGAGAGGCAACTGCTGCTCTGAAAGTGCATGCTGATGCGGAAATACCAGCTTCCTTAAACAAGGTTCTGATCAATTTCAGTTCAATAACCGAGTGGGATGCATTTTTTGCTTCAACTCTGGTCGTAATTAAAAGATTTTTCAACTGATGCGGCTTACGACGATCAGAAGAAACACTAATTACTTTTTTAATCCAAAAAAATAGGTCGAGCCGCTTATCGAGTGTGTTTTGTCCCTTCCTAATCTGCCATCCAGATTGTCTATAGCAATGTGAGTCTGTTTTGGACCCGAATTTAGGCCAAAAGGTGATTACAGAATCATTGTCTTCGTAAGCGTCATTCTCTAGGCTTAATAAGGTAAGATCGTGGACCCTTTTTGCCAGAAGCTAGAAGAAGCAGTGTACACGTGTGTCGAGAAACTGCGAAGATACTTTCCTCCTCAAATTTATACGTCTTTAGAAATAATAAGAGGTCTTCCATATTCCATGATATGGCTTTCTTTGTTGGTGGGTTCTCAGCGAAGGCGCCTTTAATTACTTGTTTTACGAGTGGATGTGAGCTGAGTTCCTGTGTTCGGAGGGGGTTGCTAAAGTTAGCAATGACTGATTTGTGCAATGCTATGGTCCTAGGTGCTAATTTTACTTCTGTGTAAAGATAGCATAGGTATTTAGCCAAGTCTTTTGGTTCAGGATTGTCCCTCTGGATGTTGTTTTCGAGTGACCATTGACTTACATCTGTGCCAAATTGGTTTGTAGGTTTTTAGAGTGGATTGCCTCCAAGACGCTTCGAACAGTTTTATTTCGTTAACGGACCAGCTTTCTATGTGTCTGGTCCAGCCCGAACCAACCAAACTCCCAATCTCAGCTGATTTACTCCTGGTGGTGGTAGGTTTGTGCTGAGGTCGATGAGGTTCTTTCGAAGTTCCGGGATCTCGAAAGGTGGTCCCTCCGCACGCTGTTGAAGTTCTGGTTTCCAAAAGGCTCTCTCCCACATCGGGGCTACGATTAGGTATCGCCCCTTCGATGTTTCTAGATGCCGTAGTACACGTGGTATTATAGTCGGAGGCGGAAATATCCATCCCAGATTGTATTCCCACTTCCGGCTGAACGCGTCTGTGAAATTACTGTGGGGATCCGCAGCGTTTTCGCTAACATATGTTGGGACTACTGCAGATTTCTCGGACGCAAACAGATCTATCTGGGGTTTGCCGTATTTCCGAAATATCACGGACAGTATTCGATGGTTCAAGTGCCATTCGGGGAGAGACTTGTTCCTCGATAAGCTGTCTGCTATTCCATTGTATACACCGGGTATGTGTCGGGCAATCAGCCAACAGTTCATTTTCTCGCAATGCAGAAGGATTTTTGTAGTGGCTCTCAGCAGTAGTGTGGACTTCGTGCCACATATGTTTGTTGATGTATGCTACTGATGTTCGATTGTCCGATTGTAGCATGACAGTTTTGTTTGATACTTCGCAGCCCAGCTGATAAAGAACTTCGAATGCAGTCCAAAGTTCCTTCAAATTGCTGTGCCACTTGCACTGAGTGGGAGTCCACTGGCCCCACAGCAACTGACTGTTTACTATAGCTCCCCAGCCATCCTCCGCAGCATCCGTGGCTATGAATATTGCGGGATTCTTGTGATGAATTTGGGTGCATTTGTAACTGTTCCCTAACCACCAATTCAGTTCTTCGGGCACTGCTTCCGGTATGGTAAACTTGCGAAGGAGTTGTTTGCATGGGAGACGTATCGATGCTTTTTGTATCACACGACAGTGAAGCCTGCCTAGAGGCACTACCAGGGAAGCGAAGTTTAGTCTCCCTAAAAGCACTTTCGCGTCGCGCCTGCTCCAGCACTTCCTCTTTATGAGAGCTTGGATGCAACTTTTTATTTGCAGGACTTTGGTCTCCGGTAGACTCTTGGCATTTTCTTTCGTATCCCAAATAATGCCCAGATATTCTATCCTGGTTGATGCTATACAAAATGACTTTGTCCGATTCAATTGCCATCCTAGGCTCGTCAGAAATCTCGCTGCATGCATCACTTGATTTTCTAAGGTCACAGCGTTTTCGTGAATGAAAAGAAAATCGTCTAGATATACTAGCACTCTCATATTTTCCTGTCGCAATTGTTGCGCTACCCAATTCGTGATTTTCGCGAATGCTGATGGGGCTGATGCCAGTCCGAATGGAAGACATGTCATTTCGTAAGTTCGTCCCTGGTAAGATAGCGAAAGGAAGCGTCGATGGCTTTGCATGATGGGAACGTGAAAATATGCGTGAGAAATATCTATTTTCATTATATGATCTCCTATTTTTAGGTGTGAGGGAATTTGTTGTTGATTGATTAAACGAAACGGGGGGGAATATACAAACTCGTTTAGACTCTTGAGGTTTAGGATAGGGCGATTCTCCCCGTTCGTTTTCTTTCTCAAAAACATTGTAGAGAGAAACCCTGTTTGATGTGAGCTCTCTTGCAGAGCGTTTAAGTTTAACAGACTTGTTATTGCTGCTGACATCTCGGAGGATTGTCTTGTTTGAAATCTCCGGACATTTGCTTCCGAAAATACAGTACAGGGAGGCGATCTTCTGAAGGGTATTCTGTATTCGCTTATGATTTTTAAAATTGATTTTAGTGCCCCGTGCCAATAATTTGTGAAGTTTGCGAGGCACCCCGCCGTGAAGCAGTCATTTCTGGCCTCTCCCCCCTCCTTTTTTTCCCGAGGGGACGTTGCTGGTGTTGTTATTGATATATCTTGGAGTCCTCTCGAAGGGATATTTTCTTTTGTATGCCTGACTGACGTGACTGTAGGGCCGACTAGTGCTTGCCGTTTTACGATCACGGGTTTGTTGTTGTCGCCCGGGGTGTCCAAATTTTGCGCTGGTCGCTTGGATATTGGTCGGTGCGTGTTGCTTCTTTTTAGCAGGAAAAATTTATGAATGCCGCCTTGCTCTTTTACTGCTTCTGTGAATTCCTTTTCTTCAAACAGATGCGTTTCAGAGGGGGGAATCTCGTGCTGAATATTTCGTAAGCTCTTGTTTTGCGGTTTGTAAATATCTCTGCGTTGCTCTATGATTTCTGCTCGTCTTCCACAGACGTATTGGATAAGAGCGTCTGATGATTTTCTAAATTGAGAATCAGCTTTTATGAAGTCGTTGCCGACCTTTTTCCGCATTTCCTTAGGGAGGCTTTCATAATCATTCTTCAGCCTTTGGATAATCATCCTTTGTTGAAAAAGACCATTTGAGATTGCACCCAATGTGAGATCAAACTTCTCAAGTATCTCGTTCGATTTCCAAGCTGTGTAACACCAGCTAGTAGGTTATTAGGTTTCAACGCACAAAATGCAGGTGAAGCTTGGAATTGTTACGCCATTCGGAATCTCTGAACTTCTGGCAGTTCATAGCGTGTTTCGATGCCTCTGAATCAGCTTTGGATATCTTTGGATCTAGTTTCACGGTAATGGGAGCAAAATCAATTGCAGGTTCGTCATCGGAAACTTCGTTTTGAAGTGCAGCGAGCTGTCGTTGGGCATCGGCGATTTTCTTCCGCAAGATTTCTTCCTGCGATGCACCTGTTTCCCCCTTTACGTCAGAGTCGTCGGTACTGTCTGGAACAGATTCGAGTGATTTGTCAAACTCGTCCTGAACTGGGCAGGTAACTGACTGATGCTGTAGAATTAGTTTGACAGTCTCATTTTGTTCCGACTGCATCGCTAACATTTTATTGAAAAGTGCCATTTGCTGGCTTAATGCATATGCTAGCAAATGTTCACTGCTCCCCTGTGCTGGCGGTGCCGAAGAAGCTTGTTCTACTCGTGGCGTCGCAAGCGGTTGCTTTGGGTTATCGGCTTCCTTTTCGCTAGAGCCACGTTTTTTGCTTTTAAACACTTCCCCAGCGAGCTCGCTCGAGGTCTCAGAACGTGACTTTATTTTGGGCTTGAGTGCATAATGAGCACATAAACGCATTGTAGCACGGTGCGTGTACCTTCTCCATCAAGCTCTGGGGTGAGTATAGCAGTGCCCTTCCCAATGGCCATCTGATGATGGTTGCTCTAATAGCCCTGTAAGCTCGTTCTGATAGAGACGATGCCGATTCGTCGAAAGCTCTTATCATATCCGTTGTGGGAATAGCGAATCTGAGTTTAATCTCTACTGCGTGTGCACATGATTGCTTTCGAACAGATCCTGCAGTGAGTAATTATAAATCGGCCAATCCCGCCATCCGTTAGGGAAATTTTTATCCACCGAAGCTACGATCGCTTTAAATGAAGTTGCTTCATCCTCTGGACATGGTCCAGCTGCCAGCTAGCCCATGGTTGTTAGTTCAGGCATATCTGCAACAAATAGATGCAAATACTGAAACAGTTCAGTATACAAAGATGTTGTCGCTTCGATCAATACGTCGACTCAGAAGTTGACACGTCGTATAAATTGAAGCGTCATCCAGAATAAAAACTGATGCGACGCTTTATCTTGATGCGACATTTGAGGCGTCGCATCGTTTTGTTCACTACGATTTGCAGTGAGTCGACGTGACTTTGCATTTTATTATAGACTAATAATTCTAGTCTTGTCGAGATCATAGTAGAATGATAACTCGAGTCGTCGCTGGGCCCTGGGCGCCGAGCGGAAAGTGTATATGCTTACTTGTAAGACAATTTTCTTGATCCAAGTTATTATTATTTTTCTTCGGCGCACGATGCACATGTTCGCTGGACGAATATTAAAAGCGTACTGAAGCAAATGGCCGCCGGGCACCGCCTCGTAGCTTCCACCTTTCGTTAGACAAGGACAGACATAGACGGGTTGCCAGTAAAACACACGATGAAAGACAAGGATAGCAGTTGTAGATGACGAATATTGAAGGAGTAATCTCATAGTGGTTCAAGCGAAGGCTCGAACACGTAAATACGTAGATTTATTGAAAAAAAAAACGGTATAATAAATGTTTATTTCATAATCCCATAGAGAAAGAACTAATAGTACTTTCTCTATGATAATACGTATACTTCTTATAATACTTTTTATTATATCCTTTATTTTTATTATTTAAATCTCATTATTTGCAAGAATAAACAAACAGAACAGCCAATCTCGCGAGATCTCGAAATTGGAGAGATCTCGCCTGAGCCACAATCTCGCCTGAGCCACAATCTCGCGAGATGGCATTCCCTTTTTGCAACCCGATTTTAAGTATAAGCCATGCTAATGTTTATTTAATTTTATTCTACTAGCTCGTCCGCCATTTAAATTATTCTTTATGGTTTTTCGCTCTCATACTATACTGCGACGGTGACCCTTTAGTCCCCCAAGGCCCTGACCGCTGTGCCGTTCTCCAAGAATATTATGGGGCTAAAGTAACACTCAAAAAAAAAAAAGTATACCAAAGCTTACTCAACGCTTAATAAACTTATTTAATAGTTTCACGTGAGCCAGTCTGTATTTTATTTTATATTTGTAGGTAAGTAATAGGTACTCACTATGGCTGTCGTTTGTATGGTACTTATAATAACGTATTATTTATAAGTTTATATAATGTAGGTACGTAACATAATATTGTATGTACGTATTTATAAATATCATTTGTAAAACTAGAAAAAAGAATTATTTCAAAGTAAAGAAAAACGTGTAGTTTAGGGTTATTATGGTCATACATAAGCAATATTTAACAGTAAGCAACCCTGCGCCTGAACGACAGTAGGGCGTAAGAACGTGAAGGGGGAAAGAGGTATATAAATGGCGGCGTTTGGCACTCGGTCAAAGAAGATTCCGTTCTACTCTGTTATTATTAATTCTTATGCTAATAGTTATTTTATAATAAGACCTAAACTAAAACCATAATATAATAAAAAAGAACATAAAATTCTCAAACTTTCTCACAAATTTTCACGAGAATCGGTTCAGAAATGCGACCTGTAAAGCACAGCCGTACTTACGCCGGCAGAAATACAAAAGCATTTTTGCTGAAACGGAGACGCTTTGCTCGTGCGGCTCCGGTGAATGCGCGTCTCTACTGCGCGAAATCTAGTTTATATTTCGAGATATTTCGGGTTTAGTCAGTGAGCGAGTAAGTACTCTCGCTTTTGTATAATATATAATGATAGAACATATACCTTCATTTTTATGTAGGATTGTAAAGTTATAACTCTTGTATGTGTCTTGAATATGAGGCATACATCAATATTTTCAGTGTATATGACTGCCTGCAGTTCATTTGGATGCTACAGGAGTCTTTTGGTTCCTTGACGTAATCTTGAGTAAATAAATACAGTAGAATCCGTTTATTATGTTATGACTCCGCCTATATTGACCAACCGCTTGTTATGACGTAATTACACAGCGAAGTTTGGTTTTCATATAAAATTCTTTATACTCAGTCGGATATAATGACTTCGCTTATTGTGACCCATTTTGAATAAATTGCGTCCTGTTATAGTGACCGACATTATTCCCACCTTCGGCAGTGTTCCGGAGAGTCACGTGATACCCGACGACGTTAAGCGCGTGCATGGATTTGTAGCTTTTTTTGTTTTGAGATTCAGTGGATAATTACTATTAGTTGAAGGTCACGCATCATTGATCTGTGACAAAAATGACATCTCAACCTCGTCGTAAAGCATTTACTATTGAAGAGAAGGGTGCAATAATATGCAGAATACAAAATGGAGAATTCGGGGTATGGAATTGGCGAAGGGAATTTGGGGTTAGTCATTCGATAATCTCATTGATTTTTATCTATACTAATATTATATAGAGGAAAGATTTGTATTTTTGTACGTAACCAATAAACTTAAGAACTAATGGACCGATTTGAAAAATTCTATTCATTACAATCCTACACTATCCTTGATAAACATGGGATATAGAATATTTTTAAAAACTTAGGGATCCGTATGAAAACTTCAATAATGTAACTCAACATGTGAAAAAAACACCAAAAAAATCTATATATCGCGTACGGTGCTGAAATTGTTGACAATAGAGCAAAGTGATGTACTACAATTTTATAGAGGACATCAATATCTACAAAAAAGTCTACCACTTTTTATGTGCTTTAATTTATAATTTTTATTAAATACTCGTGCAAAGACGGGGCGGGCGATTCTTTAAAATACTTATTATGGCGTGTTTGTTATTTCCCTGCGATGTCATTATAAACGGATTCCACTGTAACTTCTTCTAACATTGTATATTTGCATTAACGCCTGCTAAGCGAATATTGCCTCTCGGGCCTGTTAAGCTAATAACCGCCCCTTGGATTCGTACCGTTGCGGATTCATATCCGCAGCAATTTTTTTTTTCTTATCGTTTTAATTTTCCAAGCATTGTTATTTCTGTTTCGATGCAACTGCCTTATTGTTACATTCAAGCTTAAACTCTTTCGATTAAAGATTTTAAATCCTTAATAGACTGGTTTTGAATCATTGAAACAATTATATCCGAGCGGTAATAGCTATTGACTGCCGTGCCTTATGTTTATAGTTCGATTCCCACCACTGGCTTGAGCTGCACCGCATGGTGGAAGAGAATTTTGTGAATGCTCGCCTAGTTTGCTACCACCCTCAAGTAGAAAATCTTTTGCCTTCATCCTAACAGCAGTCCTTGAGAGCCAGTTATTATAAAATAACAGGCACATGAGACTTCACTGTACGTCACAGGGTTAAAGGCGCAGTGCAGTTCGTCACTGTTAACTAAATACTTCTGTTATAGGCTGAGGTTACCGCTTAACATACATCTGGTAGGCCCCGAGCGTGTTCCGTCACAATGCCATAAAAAAAAAAAACTACTTCCAACCTTATAATGACTTTATACTGTAGATTTTATTAACATGTACAGTTTTTTTAATGAGAACTTATACATGTTCAGTCTTTGCTTTTTCTTCCAACTAAGTTTGTTTATTTTTGCCATTATATTGGTGGATTATTTTATAGGTATGCTAGGTAGCCTTCCATACTGTTAGAATTATTATCGAAATTATATGTCATGGAAATTGGCAATATGAAAGTTGTTGCTGATAATTAAATATACAAACTTACTAACACTGTTGATAGTTTTAAGTATAATGTAATTAATATTTTTTTGTGTTTTATACCCACAGGCATTGGAAAATATGATGTCTCAAAAAGACACTAAACGGTCAGGTGCACTTCTACAAGCACATAAAGGAAAGGATTTATTGGAAAAGAAACTTGTAAAAGTCTTGAATGATTATGTTCGACCGCAAATAAGTAAGTTTTTTTTATATATACCTCTTTGTAGGATTGCATGGTGCTGCGAAATATATTTTTTAATAGATTTCTCGCAATCTATTCTGTACCTACAGTTTGATGACTGTTGCAATAATGTTTATTTATACGAAATTACACTTATTCTTGAAATTTGTTGGTTTGATAAGATTTCCTGATAGACTTTACTTTAGGCCAGTCGTCAACTGTGTAGCATTATACCTAAACCTTTTTATGGTATTCTATCTATGATTTAGCTAGTTCTGACCTCCGAAAAAACTTAATAGCAAGTAATGTATAAGCACAGGCTCTTTCAGTTTATATTTTATTACACAAACCATACAATTTATTAATAAGCACTCGATTGCTTGTATGAACATATGAATGAAATGCAGTGACATAAATAAGTTTCAAAATTATTGAAAACTTACTAGACAAAAATATTTTTTATAATGTTCTTGAAGTTGTATTGTATATTCTAATACAAGATATTATATTGCAGAGAAACGTGACAAATGGTTAGAAAACCTTATGAAGAAATATCTACCTACTAAGAATTATGAAGCCAGCATTTGCGAGGACTCGCCAGCTAGTACTAAAGCTGCAGATTCTGAGTTGGTGCCCATTTCGCCTCAAACTACAGTGACTAAGAATGAAGAAAATCAAAAGGTATTTTGGTTGTTTTATCCCTATCTAGCATTTATAGCAAGAGTAGAGTAGGGATTGCAAAACTGTTCAGACTAAGGGCATTATTGTGTATCGAAATTAGGAGATAAACTTAAATTGACTTAGATATTTTTCTTTGAAAACAACAAAGTCTGAATTACAGAATGAAATTCATTTTCGTTACCATTCTAATTAGACAATAAGCATTTGAAGCGCTCATAGTGATGCTTGCTTAAATTCTGAACCAATCAACTAAGTTAAGCAATATCCGCTGCGGTTATGACTTGGATGGGGGTATTATAATTACCATAGTAATACCAGAAATCTTTTAGGTTTTATAGGTTTATCTTATATAAAATGCATAGTATTATGACAAATCAATACGTACGTACCCTCAGATACGATAATATACTATGGTAATACAGTCGACTCTCGTTAATTCGAAACTCGAGGGGCTCTTACAATGTTATAAATTATTGAGTGTAAAATATCAAATAGTTCGCATTTATAATTTTTAGGACTCATAACTAACACCAACTTTTATTTAATCTGTATACAACGAACAAATGAGTAACAGTAACTGAAACTTAACTAAACAAACCAATTCGTGCGGAAGTATATGTCAAACTAATCAAGCTTGAACTTGTTCTGAAATGTAGTTAGATGTCTTTGCGGCGGGATGGATTACTCGGACTTGTTTATAAGATGATGAAGTGACTTATTCTTTACGAATTGTTGAGTGTTTGACGCCGATAACTTCGAATTAACGCGTCATTTTGTTGCGTAGCGTTGATATTTTCGTTCGAATCACAAAGTGCATAAAAATGTATTGATTTAGTTCGAAATATAAAGAGATATTTTAGAGTACTCGTGATAACTTTGAATTATAGAGAGGTTCGAATTATCGCAGGTTTGAATTAACGAGAGTCGACTGTAATCTTGTAACCACATTCTCTAAATAAATCAATATTACACACACTGCACACAGCTGTCGTTGTAGCATGGTGGTAGGGCATTTTGTGAATGCTCGCCTGTCTATCTACCACCCTCGAGTAGAAAATCGGTCGCAAAGCACCTAATGGTGTGTTCCGGCACTAGGGATGAAAAATGCCACGGATGTTACTAAACTTGCCAGCAACATTGGCAAGAAACGTGTAAATAGAGAACAACATTTTATATAACACATTGTTTATTCCGATAAAATAGCGGCCTGCGGGTTAGTAGTTTTATAGTTTGTCTACAATATCCATTCGAAAAATTAGGTTTTATCAATAATTTTGTTACGGAAATACTAAAGGAAAGAAATAAGCTGCCCATTTCATGTGGTCGAAGATGTTGTTCAGGCTAACCTAGAAGTACTGGCTATCAAGGACAGCTGCCGTAACACACTGTTAGATGATTGGTGACAGATTTTCTACTTGAGGGTGGTAGCTAGCCAGGCGGGCATTCGCAAAATGCCCTACCACCATGCTATAACGACTGCCATCCTAAGACAACAACCGGTACCGGCGGCTTAACGTGTCCTCTGAAGCACGGAAACGCTCAGTAGTAATGCCGCAGCAGAAAACTGATCAATCCGCAATTCTAATGATACGACAGCATTCACTCGTGACTGAACTCGTTCTAGTTAGAAATCCGAGTGCAGCTATTTTTATTCAATGTGAATACTTACATTGAATAAAAATAGCTGCACTCGGACACTCGGGCTTGTGCCTTGATAGCTGAGAATTATGCAAATGTCTCACTGCATTACCTACCGTAATGCTTTAAGGCCTTAAAGGTATACATTACCATACCAGCACTGAGTAGTAGTAAGTAGGGTACCAAATTTAGTACGGTAAAGGTTTTCGATCAACCCATACCTGCATGGGTAAGGGTTGCAATGCTTTACCGTGAAACATTAACTATAAGCTGTCGAAATTGCCCTCAGTATGTATTATAGATAGAGCCACATTGTAGAATTTGTTGCATTATAGAACTATTCACCTATTATGAAATATTTTTTCTTCATCAATGAACGAAGCTCTGTCCGACATTCATTGAAGTTAATGTTTTGTTTCAGACTCATGGCCTTACAGTATCGACCACTGTTGATTTTTCTAACTCGGACGACGGCATCATTGATAGTACGGAACCACTTGCAAGCAATACAATGGTCAATCGAAATAACAATGTAGATTTTGAGTATGTGGGAAGTGTCGATACAGGACGAGGATCATCTCTGGCATTGTCAGACTGTGAAAAAAGTTTTCACAGTCCTGATTATTTTATGAATGACAGCCCATTTAGTTCTGTCCCGTTATGTAGCAAATGTAACATTCCAAAATCAGATGCTTCTACTAGTCCAATCGTACCAGAAATATTTGATGTTGATGACTTTGCTGCTGTAAGATGTACTTTAACGTCAAAAAGAGATGCTTGCACTAGTCCAACGCCATTAAATAGGCTTAATGCTATGACTGATACCACTGATATGGATACTGCTATTACAACCCTAATGCCTTTACACACCCAAAGGCTAGACGCTGCAACAGACACCTCTGAAATGGACGCTTGTTCAATCGTTAAGCCTTTAAATAGACATAACGCCACAACTGATACCTTCAACATTGTGGATGAAAACTGTCCCATAAAAGAATTAAAAATCAAAAGTCAAATAAACTCTGTAACAAACTGTGAAATAATTGAAAGAGAGCAATCATCTACCTCTCCCGTCAAACCACTAGTTGATATAACAAAAGATACTGATATTACAAATAGTGTTTGCAGAACTTCTAGCCCTATTGAAGACTTGTTTACAATTCCTGCAGATGAAAATATGTTGCAACCCAGTCTGCCAAATTCTGCCGATTCAGTTAGTAGCACAAGCAGACAGGCTAGCCCAGTTGAAGACTGGACTATATTTTCTGATGATGAAGAAGAAGTTTCTGCAAGCAACAGTAACATTCCGTGCATCGATGTCCCTAACAGTCCAGCAGATCTACAATTAAGTTCTGCTGAAATATTGCATAACAACATTAGAATAACCAGTCTGGTTGAAGACAATAAAATCGAAGAATTGGAGCATAAGCCTGCCGTAAATCACATTCCTATTTTAAGTGAAGAATCACTGAAAACTCCAGTAGTACTGCGTAAGAATAAAATACCAAATACGGCAGATTTCGCAACTGATGCCCGCAAAGTAGTGATGCCGGTTGATAAATTTTCTACCATCCCTGAAGAATTTCAAGACAAAACTATATCTACTCTCATTGATACTTCAAGTAATAAATCACTTGACACTACGGTAAAACTTTTACACAACTGCGCAGTAAACTCCGAAGAAACATTTGCCAGGCCTGTTAAACTTAAAAATAATAAAATATTATCTAACGATGACTATGATAAGGCTGCTCAAACCTGTATTGTAAACAAGTTTTCTGCGATCCCATCGGAGGTCTCAGACGATAAGGTAAAATTGAGTACCACAGAATTAAATAATAATAACATAAAAGCTCCACTTGAAGATTCAAATATCATATTAGAAAATCGTGAATTGCCAGCGCCAAACTCATGTAGTTTTTCAATCTTAGAAATGCCTCGCCCTTCAACAATACTATGCAACTTAGCGCCGAAAATTGAACTTGATATTTGCAGAAGCACTGTACAAGAAAGAGAATGCCTAGAGTTGAATAACAGCTATAATACTAGTAAAGAAGTTTCCGGGGATAGGGAAATACAAACAATTCTCAATAATATGAAATTTAGGCACAATATTATAACGCCCATACCAAAAACACCCACCGATGATAGATATGCAACACAAACACCTCTACACACTTGTGGCTCGTGTGATTTACTACACGCGTACTATCAAAAGGAAATAAACCGAATAGTAGAAAAGTTGGAAGGTCCAAAAAGGGAACTTAAAGACTTAGCTAAAAATGCAAGAACACACTTTATTAGAGGAGATTGTATCTTATCAGATACGGTAGATAAAGTACCCAGTCAGGAACATACTTTACATGAAGCTACACAACAGACATTTTCTGAAAAAGGTCCTGAAATTAAATTAAGTAAAAAATCCGCAGCAGTTTATTCCGTTGATATGTTAGAGTACAATACGGAGACAGAATTACATCAAATTACACGAAGTAAAATAAACCATAAAATCCAGCAAGATATTTGCCAAACACAGTCTTCACACAAAACACTTTCTCTCGAAATGAAGATAGAATCTATGTTTGGTGAAAAATCGCCTAACGACAGATATGATGTACACGAAAATGTTTCAGACTTGCATGAAAATAATGATAGTAATTCTAATAATGACACATCACTGGATAACTCATCAAAAGATTTAGATCAAAGTTGCAATTACAATAATAACGTAAAACCGGTTTCTAAAGAGTCGTCTGGTGATAAAGAATGGCTGAGTAAAAAGCGCAAACTGAAGAAATTATCTAAATTAGAAAAACTAAGGTTGAAAATGCTGCCAAAAAGTAAAATAAAACAAGATACTACACCACGAGTTAAAAAAACCTTACTTAAACATATGTCAACTATATCATTGCCCAAGAAAATAAATACAGATGTTCTTACAACAACAACTAGCCACGTCAGATCTGACAATTTAGGCGAAACTTTGACTGCACTAAATAATAGGATATTAAAGGAACCTGTTGTTATAGTTGAAGACTGTCTTCAACATGACTGCCAAATAGCAATTAAAGATAAACAAAAGATCTTAATAATGGATGAACCTAAGTTTTCCGTAAAAAGTAAAGAACACACTATAATAAATAATGAACAAAAGATTTCTGATACTTCGGAGAAGAATAAAAAGCGGACTTTATCTTCAGAATCCGAAAATCTAAGCATGGTAAAACCCAAGCTCATAAACAATGACTATTCAGCACCAATGACAAGAAAAAGATCACAAAGTTTCCGTTCATCCGAAACATGTGACGTAACCCTGTCAAACTCGTGTTCTAATGAATCTATGCTTATTAAAAATAAAAAAGCACCTGTTGACCAAACTCCGGATGAGGCAGAAAGCAAAAAACATGTAACTTCTCAACATTCTAATGCAAATATTGTCAATAATGGGGAAAACTGTGCTACAAGATTAAATTTCAGTAATGACAGTAAAATAAAAAAACGTACGTTGTCTACTCGGCTCACCAATGATAATAGAAACAACACAGTTGATGCAGATAATATTGTAGATGAAAGCGTATCCACTAAGAGGTGCCGTAAGACAAGTGTACGAGGTTCCGATGAAAAGCCTTTTAATAAAACAATGCAGCTTTTAGATGATACTGAAACATCAGCAGTCACACTTTTGAAAGGCAAAGATATTAAATGCAAAAATAATCTAGGAAGTCCGGAATCAATTAATATAAAACATGTCAATGATAAAACAAATGATATTATTTACAAGTCTCCAACAACTAGGGGTAGTAGGAAAAAACTTCAGCCGTTTGATACTGCAATGCAGCTTTCAGATGATACTGAGACATCAAAGATTTTGAATGGCGATGAATCTATTTGCAAAAATAATCTAGGAAGTCCGGAATCAAATGTAAAACACGTCCACGCCCAAATAAGTGATATTATTTACAAGACTCCAACTACTAGGAGTAGTAATAAAAAACGTCAGTCTTTTAATACTGCAATGCAACTTATAGATGATACTGAAACATCAGCAGATGTGATTGGCGATGGTTCGAAATGTGAAAATAATAAAGAAAGTCCGGAATCAAAAATGAAACACGCCCATGCCATAAACAATGACATTATTAACATGTCTTCAACTTCTAGGGGTAATCAGAAAAAACGTCAAGTCTTGTTGGATTCTCCATTATCGCCTCAAAGGACATTACGTAGTACATTTGTCAAACAAACTGCAGAAAATACACTTGAGACACCTCGTTTGACAAGGCAGACTGCTGAAAACAAGAATATTGAGATGCCAAAGAAAAATGAAAACATAATATCATATGAAGACCTTGATTTATTTTCAAATGAAGACCATTGTAATAAAATGCAAGCCCAATGTAATGAAGAAGCCTTTGAGAAGAGTGAGAGTATGCTATGCACCATGATAGAAAAGCATGGCGTTAATAACTACAAGAAACGTAACGCCAAAAAATCTAATGGTAAGTACTTAAATATATTTAAAATGTGTTATGGATTTATTGCAGTATTTGTGTATATTAATTTACTGTATTTTTCTTTTTAGATGCCAAAATAAGTGAAATGAAAAATAAGTTAGAGTCTAGCATCGCTGACATAACTGAAATGCCGTATGAGCTGGCTGAAAGTGCTCTGAAGAAACTGATATTCTATATTAGTCAAAAGAATTTGAAACAGTTTTTAATTGGATTGAAGGAATATTTGCAAGATTCTGGCCGAAAATTAGAACTTTTTAATAAACCATCTATAAGGGAGCTGCCTATCACCAAACAAGAACAAGTACTGGTATTTGTTCTGAAAAATTTGAACATATATTCAGAATACCGAGAGGTTATCAAGAAGATCTATTTGGTGATAGAGCATGCTTTGTTTGATTTAAACAAATCGCCAGATTTCGACGCTGTTGAAAGCTTATCGCATTTTTATGCAGTTCTTTGCTTCTATTACCAAGATGGTGCGAAGCTCAGAACATTTTTACTAGACGCGATGTACTGTCTAAAATTCAAAAGTATTGTACTCATAAAGCAGTGCTTGGATGTGTGGCCTTTCATTCTGCCACTGGCGCACACGGGAAATGGTAAGTTCAGACAAACATACTAAAGTTCAACACTCAACATAACAGCAACACCACACCATAAGTACATATAACTTACAATTCAAGTTGAGGCTTTAAATCTTGTGGATTTTGCTTTATGTGGAATATGCACGATTCTGCTGTTATGATGAGTTGAGAATATTAAATTACAGCGATATGTATGATTATGAGACTAAAATTGTTTGTATTGTTTTAGCCAAATCACCACTAAATATTTGTTTGGTGTACCTGCTGCACTTTTTCAAATGTGAGGACAAAGGAAAACGAGTTGAAGACATAAGATTTTTGCTTAAAAGGAAATATGGTTATATATTGTCGGATTGGAATGAAACCAAGATACTGGATTTCTTCAAAACTGCTATTATTGAAGTCAAAGGTAACAATTAAACACATTTTATATATTTGTAAATATGATTACAAGCACTATCGCGTGCTGAGCTAAAATTACATTTACAAATTTTGGGGTTAAAATTTTGTTTGTTTCGGACGGAAATCGAACCCGCGTCATCCAATTTCGCGCCGGATGCCTGTTCCACTCGGCCACCGAAACCTTACTCTTTCGAGCCGAAACTTTGTGCTCCAATTTTATTACTCTAATCGTCATTTTATATAATGTTTATGTTAATTTTACAACTTGTGCAGAGCCGGGTTATTCGCCGTGGTTTTTTCACGATGCATGATTTTAGTACGCTATCTCCAACTGAGATGTCGAATGCAGTAATTGGTTAAAATTGTGAAATTTTTGTAATTTATGTATTATTAAGGTTCAAAAATATGCTGTGCTTGTTGTCTATGGCTATATATATATCTATATGTACCGCTTGATGATGGCTCGCGTAAAGGCGAAATGCGTCGATTGTTAAAACCGAATAAAAATGTTTTTATTTGTATTTATCTCGGTATATAGATTGAAAGATTTAATTTGTATAGAAATAGTGGTTTATTTTTTTTATTTCTTGTATCTCGTCCTATCTGGATGTCTGTATTTTCGCGTATTGCGTTAAAAATAATTGAAACGATTAAAATTAACCTTGCTGAAATATATCCGCTAGAATTAAGGGAAGCTATGTTTGTTTTGTGAATATTGGTCAATGCAAGAAGAATAACAATTAAATTATAGTAAATTCACGTGACTGTGAGTGAAGAGTAGGCTAATGCCTCTGTCTGTACCTTCTCCAGTCATGCAGCTGTTCATTTTATAAGGCTGCATATACACCAGAGATGTGCGAAGATGAGCTATGTAATAGGAAGAATTGCACCAATAGCATCATTTCATTTTCCTAGCTTCGTAGTGCGCAGCGAAACTTGAAACTTGGTCATTATAGGTTAGAAAGCGATACAGCTGACTCAATATGACGCACTAGACGTCTTGTCCAGCGTTCAGAACCTCTATTGTATATACTTTGTGTCTACAGGGTACCACGAAACCTATTTAGCTCACATTCTAACCCTAAAACTAAAGTTTTTTTTATATATTATTTATAGATCATCCTCAGGAGAAAAAAATGTTGCGGCTAGCTTTGTTGATCCTTGCTAAACGTAATGGAGCTAAATGGTGCCATACACATATAGTCCTACATATGCTACAACCCATCATAGCAGACGAGTCCGCCTCAGAAGTGGCTAAACGATTTTGTGTTGCTGCATTGGGCCCCTTGGTGAAGCCATATCCAAACGCAATGAAGGTCAACAGTGAACTGGTTACCGATTATCTCTTTGGCTTGCTGGACCAAAAACGTAAGTATATATTTATTTATTTGCTGATAAGTAAGCGTTTAACCACAATCTTACCGTAAGTAGGTAGTACGTAAATCTGATGGTAAGTGATGATGTGGCCAAAGATAGGCCAAACCTAGAATTACTGGTTCTCATGGACAACTGCTGGAAGACATTGTTAGGTATTGTGTGACATATTTTCTACTTAAGGGTGGTAGCTAGCCAGGCTGGCATTCTCAATGCCCTACCACCATGCGCGAGGCCATGTCCATAATCATTGCCACCAGGCCATCGCTGCTTCAAAATCGCAAGGCAATTTACATTCACAGACATATCAGTATTTCTCAGGACGACATGAACGGTTTTTTCCCACATGTGAATAAATACCATAAATAGTGCTAAACTTAAAATGTCTGTAAAGTTTGTCCTTTAAAATTTAAATGTTTTCAGAACATTTAGTCTTAATAAACATTTTCTTCTATTTCAGAGTCACAAAAAATGCAGGAGGCGATTTTATACAGTTTAATGTGTTCATACAAACAAGATAAACGTGTCGATCAATTCCTGATCAAGTGGAATCCGAAAAAACTATCTCCTGAATTTCAATCAACGTATATAGACTATGTAAAGTCAAAACCAATTAGGCAATGGCAAAACATATTGTCAAAAATACAATAAGTGGTAACATAAGGTAGCATTATGCATTGTAAATATTAAAGTAGGTAGTTATGAATATGTAGTACATAAGTGTTAAATTATTTTTAAATAGGTATTATGGATGTTTTAACTTGTAGCGACAGTTATATAAAATGCACTGTTAGTGTGTACATTTCATATAATGTAAATTTCTCCTAAAATAAAACTTGACATAGTTTCTGACATGACCTCCAGTGCGCATTATTTACGTATTATTATAAAAGTTGTGATAATTTACGTAGTGTATAAATTATGTAGGACATTAAATGTGTTCATCAACTTTAGTAAATTGCTTGTGGTTTTTAAGGCAAGTGTCTGAAACTAAACTTTAAGTGTAAATGTACCGTGTACTATAACACGCATTGCTATTTCTAGACATCTCTAGTTTAGTTCTTCAACTCTTAGTTAATCTATGGCAATATACATATTACAAAATTTACTCATCCTATATTGTTCTATCGTATATCCTCAAAAGTGTTCTATGTGTGAATTGTGAAAAGAATGAATTTGTCAAATCTATTCCAAGATACTAGAATGTTTATACAATAATAGCCTAAATGATGTCCCAGCGCAATGAGACACGGATAAAAAATATTTGCATATTAGAAATTCTGCTAATATTATAAATGCAAAAGTTTGTGTGTGCTACCGTGAAGGCTGAATAGATATTGATGAAATGATTGTCTTGATACTTTTGTATCTAGATTTACTACGAGGGATTATAATATTACTGATTTCAATATAGAAATGTTTAAGGGAACTGTGTCTTAAGAAAAAAAACCTCACAGTGGACATTATAATTCGACATTGGCTATATATAAACAACCGGGAATTAACCGGATGCATATAATTTTCAATTATGTTTATCAGATAAACAACGGGGCTTTTTCTAATTAAAAAATGTACAGCTTTTTAATGGTGTCAAGCCTTAATTATCTGTGCATAATGTCATCAAGAGAGGCCACAATGTTTTAAATGATTACTAAATGTAAAAAATAATAAAACTATCAAAATAAATTAAATAACTTTACCTTATACTCATATAATTAAAGAGAAAAAGGCTGTATTTAAAGAATAGTGAAAACGGATCGATTTTATGAAGAGGTAGGATGTAGCCCGGATAGGGACTTAGGGTACTTATAATCCCAAAATAATGTTTGAATTGAAAAAGGGGAATTGCTATAATATCATAGTAATAAAAACTCACACTGGCGAAGTCTTAACTCGTCTAGCAAGCTATATTTTTATTTGCATTCGAACACAAATGTCATGTCAGTTACCTATTTGTTTTTTTAATAAACAGTCTTTATAATTCATGTGTAAAATATTTCTATGTAATATATAAATAAATGTTTAGCGTTCTGAGGGACACAGCATACGGTAGCTATAAAGTATAAAACAACATAGGCAACAGCTAGTGTCTAGTGTAACTTCTAGCTTCAACACTTACGGTGTTTGAAATGTTACACGAAAAAATATAAAAATCCAAGATGGCCGCCACACCAAGTGCTTCGACTTCGAAAAATATTTTATAACTAGACAAAAATAAGCGGAATGTGTGTGAAATATCAATCCAATAAGATTAAATTAAAAAAGATCGTTAAGTAAGGCTGTATCACAATAGGCGAAAAGTAAGTGGGTGACTGTTAGTCAAACCCCGTGTCGAGAGAGCGGTGAACTATAGCCAATAGCCGCAAAGTGCTGTTGAACTCTTGCCAAAAAAGGCTAATTCAGTAGCTATCAGTGCACTGGGAGGAGTCATGTTTGATGACATGGTTGACATTCGAGATCTCGAGATGATAACTATCTTCGAGGCATTGAATGAAACAAATTTCGCTGCGAATTGGCTGTATGAGTCTGCAAGCAAAACGCCGCAAACTGCGCAGTTCGCGCTGCATGGACAAACATTTAAAATATATATAGATTTGGGAACTGGAGAGTAACAGTGAGCCGCTCACCGTTCGCCTAATGCGGGCAGCCTAATGTTTAATGAATAGCAGTATTATAATTTAGCCCGGATTGTTACTTCTCCACGTTAGCTTTTGACGAAATATGGCATTCAGATAGAAGATAAAATATTGAAACGGTTTTAGTCGCCAAAAACCGCGGATTAACCATTTTATTGCGCCTTTCCCTCAATGTTAACTTGGACTTTCATAAGCTAAACAAATAATTGCCTTGTGATTGTGGATTTTTCCTTTCTCTGTGCTTTCTTTTTCGAATTTGGTGGGAAGGATAACACATATACATTATAGCTGCCGTGTGTAGGTTGGGCTCAATTGATTCAAGATATATTTAAAGATAATAATTATTGTGCCAATATCACTAATACTCGACGTGTAGAATATTTGGTGTTTTGATGTGTAGAAAAGTTATCAGTGTTGTCAACTCTTACTAGGCGATTCGAAGTCCTATCCAAGTTATTTTGAAATAGAGGAAATTTATAATGTTGTGTTATCACTTATCAGCCCAGCAAATCTGTTAGTTCCTCTAATTTTCTGACGTTTAGGGATACTCTGGTTTAGAGTACATACTAACGGTACAGTTGTTTCTTATAATTAAGATTTATTTTAAGAAAGATTTGCTTTTTAAAAAATTAGCATTCTTTTTGTATACAATTCTGTGATTTAAGTTAGTATGAAGAAGTAATAAAACGATATATTTTGAAATAGTAATTTTAATTTATAGTCAAGATTCGATGCAATCGTAATAGCGGCTGGGAATTTCATTGCAGATGCGATTAACTTGAACAAAATTGCTATTACGCAGCGCATTGCACCTAACTTCACAGCCGCAATAACTTTGCATAGCACTATAATTGTATAAGTATTCCAAAACATTCCTTTTACTAATAATCTCAAATAAAGAAATTAATAAGGAGAATGGCGCACGATACAAGCAAAGTCAACACAAACCATGCTCCTATCATACTGTCTTTTCGGCGGTATGGCAAACCCGTGGAGTGTGAAAGAAAAGTATATTAGCAAAGTTTTTAAGAGATGTGAAGGAACACGGACTAGGCCCACTTAATGTTTATCGATTACCTCTGCATTCCAACTGTACTGCACTGCGGCCATAACCCTGAGATAAAGTTGTAGTCTCGTATGCCTGTAATTTCATAATTACTTGCTGGCTCTCAAGAACTGCCGCCGGAACTATAGGTTCTTGGCCACTACTTTCTACTGTGATACTTAAAATATCTCTTCCACTCCCTTCTCTCTTAAATATCAAATTTGATCAGTACGAGTGTGCTAGTTGTTGTAGTAGGGCGTGGGCAGCAGCACCTGAGGAACTGCGATCCCCAAGACGCCTGCCAAGCGTGGGGATCATGGCAAACACTCTTAATGGGGTAAGCTGTGTTCAGCAGTGAACTAACCGGCTGATACAGAGCACCAAAACTTGAACAGAACATCGTGATTTGCTTTTGACGGTGGTGAAATTGGAGAAGAGCTTGAAAAAGCTCAGATGAAACTATTCTTTCCGGTATTAGTATTCTACCCTCCGGAAATACAGCAAACAGACACGATTTCTGTACTTTCCGCCAACAATAAAAACTAGCATGCCAACTAGGCAGCATAGCATGCTAATGATGCTTACAAATTTAAATCAAAGAAGGAATCGTCTGCCTATTTGTTGTTTACAAAGGTACAGAGGCCCGATTCTCTTAGCTATTGAACGGCGTAAATTGTAGTTTTTGACAGTATCCGTAGTCTGCCCGCAATTTAGGTTCGATCGCAAGTCAGTCGCTTGCTATCAATAGTTTATGACATAATATTTGGTATGCTATAAGCTATTTTGTTGCGATTGCGTTGCTACAGTGGCATGAAATATTTTGGAGGATTTTAGATAAAAAATTAGCATAATGATTTAAAAATATTTGTTTAATGTATTGTTAGCTAGAAAACCACTGTATTGATGTTTCGAATGATGCGTGATTGATGTAAGTTTTCATTATTATTTCAGTAACAAAATTTGCAAGCCATAGCACAGCCATACGATAGCGACGCGATTGCTATACAACTGCGATTAGGAGCTAGAATTAGCAGACTACCGAATTTGACATTAACAGCAGTTCGATCGCAGAAGCATCGCAGTAGTGTGGCGTTTGATCAATAGCTAAGAGAATTGAGGCCCAGATTAAGGGTATATTCCGTTTAGCACTTTTATTATGTTATTGTGACGGGACAAGCTCGAGGCCCACCTGATGTTAAGCGGACTAACCTCTGCCTATAACAGATGCATTTCGTCACAAGTCACGAATTGCACTGCGCCCGTCACCTTGAGACATAGTTATTAAGTCTCATGTGTCTGTAATTTCTCTGGCTCTCAAAGACTGCTGCCGGAACACACCGTTAAGTGCTTGGCGACAGATTTTCTACTTGATGGTGGTCGCTAGGCGCCACCTAGGTCGCTGGCGGGCATTCGCAAAATGCCCTTCCACCATGCGGTGAAGCTCAAGCCCGCGGCGGGATTCGAACCATGTACCTGCTGCGCTGCAGTCCATACCCAATGCCACTGAGCCATCACTGCTTCAACTTACGTTAGTTGAGGGTCTTAAGAGATCCGAGGACGGTAATCATCAATACTTACAGATCTTTTTTTCGCGGATAGCGTTTAAGCCACGTACTTTAATGTGTCCTTTATTGATAGAAAATAAAAGTTATATTTGGGTAAAAGTGATATTTATTAAACATGTACAGATAGATAATTTCATCTATTTAAATACTGAGGACGGTAATCATCAATACTTACAGATCTTTTTTTCGCGGATAGCGTTTAAGCCACGTACTTTAATGTGTCCTTTATTGATAGAAAATAAAAGTTATATTTGGGTAAAAGTGATATTTATTAAACATGTACAGATAGATAATTTCATCTATTTAAATACTGAGGACGGTAATCATCAATACTTACAGATCTTTTTTTCGCGGATAGCGTTTAAGCCACGTACTTTAATGTGTCCTTTATTGATAGAAAATAAAAGTTATATTTGGGTAAAAGTGATATTTATTAAACATGTACAGATAGATAATTTCATCTATTTAAATACGATATAGATAATTTCATCTATTTAAGGACGGTAATCATCAATACTTACAGATCTTTTTTTCGCGGATAGCGTTTAAGCCACGTACTTTAATGTGTCCTTTATTGATAGAAAATAAAAGTTATATTTGGGTAAAAGTGATATTTATTAAACATGTACAGATAGATAATTTCATCTATTTAAATACTATCTTTTTGTATCGAAACTTTTTTAAGAACAAAGGAACTCAACCAATAATATATAAAACAAAACTATAACCCACTTGTGAATAACAGCAATGAAAAAGTCACAGTTGGATTGCAGGTGTCTTTATGTGCCTAATTGCGTTGAAATTAATAAAATAAATAAATAATAAAGTTTATTGACAATTTTTTTTGGAAGTTACATACATTTTGGATAGAGTTTGTAGTTATATGCACTTAAAACGAGTATACAAGTGGTAAAAACTATCTATTTGGATCGATGATGCCTGTTGTAGTTATAAACTGTGTTACAGTCATCAGCGCCCTCCGTGGAAACGACCTAAGTAATTAGAGCCACTTTATGAATAAGTGTGTTGAAAAAGAAATTGACCATTATATAGAATTTAAGGGTACTTACGAAAGTATAATTCCATTTGACAAATAGAACTGAAAAATATTTGTGATTCAGAAGTTATGTTATAAGAACAACCTGACGCAGCGACGCTGGACAACGGTCCGAGCTCTACTACTTTTATTTAGCAAATTTGGCACAAAAGCATAGCATCCAACAAGATTAGACAGCGTAGTGGAAAATGAGTGCTAGAAATTCCTAGTGGTGTAGATTTTGAGTCTTATATTGGGAATGTTTTGGTTTAATGGAAAGCAAGAAGGAACTTCATTTCCATTCTTATTATTACCTATTTGCTCTTTCTCTCTCCCTCCTAGCAATAGTTTTTTTTCTGTTGCAAGATAATTATACAGCGGTCACGATTAAGCACAATAACGAGTGAACTCATTATATTGATACACTTTAAATTAACGATTATTTTAATTTTATTTTTTTATTACTTTGATTTATTGTTACTGCAATTAAATGTCCGATTGGAGTGGAACGATGTTTTCTTCTAGTAGGCGTTTTTAAAAACTAATAAATAAAAGTAACCCTGACGGATAAACTTTAACTAAATTACATAGCTAAAAGTTATTTTTTTTATTCCCTATCGTTACGTCAAAATACAGCTCAAAACGCAACACTGCCGCCGCAGCCCGGCGTGTACACCTATCGGCGCTCATATCTACTTGAGGGTAGTAGTTAGTCAGGTAAGCATTCGCAAAACGCCTTCCACCAAGCGGTGAAGATCCTGCCGGCTGTGGGGTTCGAACCATGGACCTGTGGCACGGAAGCCTATAGCTATAACCAATCGGCTATCACTGCTTCTCGGCTTTACTTGTATCGTGCGGCTTGCTCAACTTCTTTATTTATCTGAGACTAACAATATGTACCTTTGGTCATCCGATAACGATTTTCTCAATCTATGTTTAAAGAACACGATATAAATTAAATAATATAAATCTAAACAGCACTTAAATTACATACATACTTAAGCTTTGTGTCTTACATATATATACATAGTAGTGTCAAAATAACACAATTATTTAATAATTAGTTTTATATTTTTTTATTTCAACCATAATTACGTGAATGTTGACCAGTTGCGTTCGTGCATTTGGTGTTAGAAGTTTTACAAACTTATGGTAATATTGAACAAAGTTAGTTAGAGCCATTTGTAGTAGACCAGAACCAGTGACCAAGTTTGGGAATGACACCAACACTTCTCTATGGATTTCTTCCAGGCTTTGCTTCCAGCCAGCACTGAATGACGCAACTAATGACAGAGACTTTCGTTCTAAGCTCGCTAATTCGTTCTTTTTGTCACTATCAAGCAGTTGCTCTCCCTCTTTCACAAATTGTATCATCCCACCGAAATGTGGACTTAATATTTCTTCAACATATTCGGAGCTCCTAGCTTGCAGTTGCTCTCTAAAACTTTCCGCTTCTTTTGTGTTATCTCTAGTCCTCTCCATCAGAATGCTTAGCACCATATCATAGTTGTTAATGAGAAATATTAATTGTTGTATTCTCTGTGGAAATTCTGCAGCCATTTTAAGAAGAAAACAATGAACTTCATCTTGTAAAACTAATAGAATATTGCTTAGTTCTTCAGACGGGAATTGTTCACTTAAACTTAACATTGCAGCTGAGAATTCCGCATATCTTCGTGTTATCTGAAATAAAAAGGGCACATTTTGATAACCAATAACCGAAAAAAAACGTAAATTTACTAAATATTATGTAATAAAAGAAACAAGAGTTATATTTGTAATTGACTGGGTCGGACAGCATTTTCTGACAATCAGGTTCTAAGTAGTAATTCTTAGTTTAGAACGGTGGTCGGTATGTGGCTATTAGGTCGCCCTCTATTCACCTATGCAGCGAATTACATACAGGATAGTGTTATATTTACGTGTTCATAAAAAAATTACTAAACTCCACAACTGTTTAAAACGTGTGCCTATGATACAATATGTCAAACCGTAGAATACAATGAACACTAGTCAAGTGCCTGGACTAAAAGCAGGCATTTGATAAAGTGGTTTTAGAGATTGTCTTTAGAATATTAAATTCCTCCATCACGGCTCATCGAAGGAATACCTTTATACACACAAACAAACTAGCGCATCACAAAATTTATAAAAAACGGCCAAGTGCGATACGGACTCGCGCACCGCCGAGGGTTCCGTACAAACCTGTAGGTACATAAGTAAAAGTTATGGTATATTTTTATTGCTAAATGAAATCCCTTTAAAATTATTATTATTATATGATGCAACTAAAAATGTATGCTTTTCGCAATATTTTCTTTATCTTTGATATAAGATGTTGCTTCATACCAAATTTCAAGATTCTGAGTGTACGGGAAATAACTCTGCAGGTTTTGATTCCCTAGCGAGTATAGAAATTGTGCAGCATTAACTGCTGTATTTCTGATTGCGTTGGCTTAGAAGTTTGATTTTTTCACTGCTCCAAGGGACAGTAGAATCTATCTCCGTTTTTTCCTTTTGAGGTACGGAATCCTAAAAATTCATATAAATCTTACTTTTATTTTTATGACATTGTGACGGAACAAGCACGAGGCCCACCTGATGTTAGGCGATATCCTCTGTCTATAACAGATCCATTTGTCACAAGTGACGAACTGCACTGCGCCCGTCACCCTGAGACACAGTTTTTAAGTCTCACATGCTTGTAATATGTTAATTATCATATGCCGTAATTTTACTGGCTCTCAAGGACTGCCGGAATAGTAGCCAGGCGAGCATTTGCAAAATGCTCTTCCGCCATGCGGTGAAGCTCAACTCTGCGGTGGGGATCCAACCATGGAGACCTGCGTTACATTAGTCCATAACTATTACCGCTCGATTATCATTGTACTTACATAATGGGGTCCCAATTCCTTATTGGATAGTTTTGCTGGATCACATTCTCTTACACTTTGTATGTTCAACTTTAATACATATTCTAGTCTAGGCCAGAAGGTGCTTTGAAGTGAGTCCCAGTAGCTAAAATATAAAAACGAATATTAATATAACAATATATTTAAACAGTTTTTAACTTTTTGTTAAGAGTGACAATACATATATTTTAAATATTAGTTTCAAGCACACATTTCGAGGGAAAGACAGAAAGTACACGAGTCTAGGAATCATACCCTTATTTAAATTGATAAAATATAGGATCACCACAATACATATACCATTATATTTTCTTGTTGCTTGGTGGTAGGGCATTTTGCGAATGCCTGACTGGTACCAGCCAGGCAGGCATTCGAAAAATGCCCTACCCTCAAGTAGAAAATCTGTCACCAAGCACGCAACGGTATCTTCCGGCAGCTTTCCTTGAGATCTGGTAGGCAATTCGAAGTTAACCTGGACATCTTCGACCATATATCAGTAAGCATATAGGGTCGTCAAAAGCTATCCTATTAGCTATAAAAAAAAACTGTTAGATCCCGAGATCAAACTCGGTACATCGAGAATTCAAAGCGTCGCTTAACGCGTCTCAGTGTCACGAACTGATATTGTTATACTCAAAATACATGTTTAGTCGATATCTTTATTTTGAGGCAGTGATGGCGATGACGTTGCCCAGTGCCGCGCAGGGGGTCTACGCTAAACTCGCCGCATATCGCTCTCCTTGCTAGATTCCAACCACAAGTAGAAAGTATAATTACAAACACTGAAAGCTATTTTCCGGCAGCTGTCCATGAAAGCCAGTTTCCATTCTAGGAGAATAAGCCTGGGTCCCTTCCTTGCTACAGAAGCCTAATGCTAGCTCTTGAAAGAATATAAAAAAAGACTGACAGAGGCATATTATTGTAGTTAATTACCTGTCTAACGCACCCACTGCTCTTTTGTGGCACATCCATCTGTATCTGTTTATTAACTGAATACAGAGAAACAGAGCTAAGCAATCGTAACATTCCAACACATAGCATTCCACATTTTTCTAAAACAAAAGAACATAATATTAAATTTCACTTTGAAAACTATCGCGAGTTTTATCCATATTAATGGTAAAACCAAACGAGCGTAATTTTGTGAGTCGCGTAATTTTTGTTGCACACATGTGGATAACTCATTTTGTATCGTCGTGTGGCACACCAACTGCCTTTTGTATGAAACCGAATGCAGCAGAATTTATGCTACCGAAATTCTGCGACTCAAATTACTCTCGTTTGGTTTTACCCTAACTTATTAGGAACCGGCTAGGTGCTCGTCGCTTCGCGCAATCGTGACTCCCAGACGAAGGACTTCAAAACAGTCCGAAACTGGTCGGAAGATTTTCGGTAAATATAACGCGGGTCCTAGCCGGTTCCTAATAAGTTAATAATATTAAATGCTTCTTTTTTATTACTAATTAAAGTTATGCTCAGTACCTGGCGTAAGAATCCAGGAATGTTCTATATCCTCCGCGATTACCATAAGGTGATATAGCGGTCAATCACTGTAATAACTTATCTATAAAAAATATAGCATAAGGCTGCGTTCAATAACTTATTTTTTCTGGCTTTGCTGAGCGGTACAAAAGGTCACACCTTATGGATTTACGATCGGATGATCGTAAAAGCAAATTGAGGGAAAAGCGATAAATCGCATCGTGATGTGTTAGACTCCAGCTTTCTCGATTGAATTTTGAAGCGCTTAGTTAAGCAACGTCTGCCGCGGTCACGACTTGGTTGGGTGACCGCGGATAGTGACATTACTACTGAGCGCTTCCGTGCTTCAGAGTTTTTTCAAGGCACGTTAAGCCGTCGCGTCGGGCCCGGTTGTTGTTGTACGATGGCAGTCGATGTAGCATTGTCGTAGGTCATTTTGCGAATGCACGCCTGGCTAGCTATCACACACAAGTAGAAAATCTATCTACAAACACCTAAAGCTATGTTCCGAAACCAGTCCGTGAGTGCCAGTAGTCCTAGGTAAGCCTGAACAACTACTTTGCAAGCATCAGAACTTACGTGCGATAGTGGTCAAAGGCCTAGATTATAATTTATTGCGTGCCTGTAACAAATGGTAATTAGGATAGCCATGATAGCATTTTAGAACGTTAGGGTTACTTATCGGGCGCGACAGTATTTTTTACGAGTTACAATTCAGAGTGAATCCATTAGGAAAAACAACATGGAATTTCTTCCATACATCGGTTTGAATCAACTAGAAACTTGTGTCACTAATTATTAAGCGAGTCTCTGCTTTTTGGAAGCCTTAATTGGAGGCCACGTTCAGCCTATGAGCTTTGTAATGATGTGAACATAACTTACCACAAGTAATGACAATGTTTTTCCAAGGATTCGGTCAAACAACTCTTGGGCATGACTTCCTTTTACATGGAAGAACTCCGAGATGAACAAATATTCTCTGCATCCATTGTCCACTAGTGCATACTGCAGGCTTCTGAACAGTGCTTCATAAGAATACTGGAATTAAAGTAAATAATATTTTTACAATGCTTTGTATATTAATTAATCTATAAAATATATACACATTTTACAACTAATATTTATATAAAGTGGATGATTCAGGAGCAAAATTGTCAGAAGATACTTAAATAAAAATATTCACATAGATATAATTTATAATAATAACAAATACTTTTAAAATATTTTAAGAAAACATCAAATTAATATTTTAATAAAACACTTAAAAAAGTATAAAAATATATCTAGTGACAATTCCGCTTAATTTTCCTGCTAAGCCGAGGTGACGTCACAAACGCCACGCAGCCAAACCGGAAGAATTTTCGTCGCGATCGAGATCTCGATCGTGCGCTTGAAGAGTCAAGACCTCCTGAGGATGCTTCGTGTAGAAGCGAAACGCGTCGAAAATTCTTCCGGTTTGGCAGCGTGGCGTTTGTGACGTCACGTCGGCTTAACAGGAAAATTAAGCGGAATTGTCACTAGATATATTTTTATATTTTTTAAGTGTTTTATTAAAATATTCATTTGATGTTTTCTTAAAATATTTTAAAAGTATTTGTTATTATTAAAAATTGATTTCCGCAAAGTAACGCCTGAATCTATTCATGATATAATTTATGCCTTGTCTACATTTACAATGCCAACACAAAGCATGAAGATGGAAAAGTCGATGGGCCTGATGGTCTACCAGTTGATGACTTTATTCTTTGACAAATTGTTGCTGGAGATCATTCCAGAATAATGGTGGAACAGTTTGCTGGTACACTTCTTTAAGAACTACGGTAATTGCAAAATCACAACATAAGGAAAAAATTTAAATAATAGCGGGGTTCGAATCCTCCAGCTTCCGTTCTTCGGGCTTGGACATGCTCTACCAATTCAAGCTACCGTGGTAAAGGTGAGTTATGCCTCCATTGGTCTATTGTTCGAATTTATTTTTTCGATCTTATTGTCTTACCGTATTAAGGGGACGAAGCGACATCTATATTCAAAGTGAATTGAACTACAAACACGATCAATTTTGCAATTAGCTTAAAACTTGTTTACGATAATGGAACCCCATAATGTCGACATAGTAAATTCTGCATTAACAGCTGGTAAGCGAAGAAGCTTAAAAAATTACAACGAAAGGAAAAGTTCGAAGTATGACTCACGACGGTAGCTCAAATTGGCAGAGCATATCCCGGGCCGAGGGACGGATGCTAACGGGTTCGAATCTCGCTCGCGGTCGAAAAAACCTTTCGTTGTAATTTTGTGAAACGAGTCGCTTAGTGGGCGTTAATGCTAAAACTAACAGTGTTAGAACTAGTGTATTGTACAAGACTGACGACCATCAAGGAATAAACCACATTTAAATAATATACTATGTGGATTTGGGAGAAGGTGATAACGAGACGAAAGAGAGAAGCGAGTATAATTTCTATTAGTACTAGTTCGAATTATGCCAGGATAAGGTACAATTTATACAGATATAGATTAAATAGGTCTTGTTAGTTGACCTTAGGGAAGCCACATCTTTGGGTAGCATGCGAGGTTCTGTGGCAGGCTTTGAAAGAAAATAAACTGGAACGTGCCTGCAGCTAGTTTATTCCATATACAGCAATGCACAATTCCATCTGAAGCTGGTGCAGAGTTATTGTCACATACAATGTAGGTCTGGGCTTGCACCTGGTATCAGCTTTTACCTCGCTTCTCCTCTTTATACATGCAGTGACATCAAACATAAAAGAGGAGGCACTCTGGCATATGCTGTTCGCCATCTACATTATTATTGTCAAAACGGACGAACTGAGGAAATGTAACCCACGAGGTCTACATCAGATAGGGAAAGTGAGGACCGAAATTGGAAAGTGTCAACGGAAGCATATATTTTGTTCTAAAGACGAAAGGTCTTTAGAACATATATGCACGGGTGCAATTCTCATAATAAATATACTACAGAATGTCTGTACATACAACGTTCACAGCGTTTATGTCATTAGAGAGATTAGCCAGAGTGATATATTATGTATATTAAATGCACAATGTATTTAAGGTACTTAATTGGATAAGGATTAATAATTTGGCATCGGACTGGACCACTATGGCCAATTTATGGATGAAATTCTATTGTTATAATTATCGCCGATGCCAATGGGTTAAGTGTCTAAAATCTCGTAAGTAAGCCATTATTTCTCGTAAAGGATAAAAAATGGTTATTTTTGGTTATCCCTAAGAGATAGACATATACCATCGCGGACTTTTTTGTAGACCTTTTTAAGGTGTACAACACTGTAGTACAATATTTTGATCTATCTCGTAGGGTTCAGCCAGCATTTGCAATGTAAGCGCAAAAAAAGTGTATATTTACGACATCACATTAGAAACCTCTAAAATTATCAGTGTTTCTCTACTATATTATGCATGTATTATACATATAAACCTTTCTTTTTACTAAAAACGAACTGCATCAAAATCGGTTGCGTAGTTTTAAAGATCTTAGCATATATAGGGACAGACAGACAGCGAGAAGTGACTTTGTTTTATACTATGTAGTGATGATATGATTAAACTTGAGATTATCATTACCTTCACAGTACACTAAATCAGATCATAAAATCAAAAAGGGCTGTATAATTATGTACCTTAGTCTTTTGTTGGGCATGTGGGACTATGATTGGTGCTTCTAACTGCTGCGCTAATACATCTCCTCGATTACCAATAGTGAAGATTGTACTTTTGTTTTTTAGGTTTGACTTCTGGAAGAAACCTCCTTTTGATCCATCTTCAATGCCCATTAGATCCTCTTTGGTTGGTGCTTCTTCATATTTCAACTTATCAAGTCTTGATGCATAAGACTTGAAATATGAGTAATACACCTTACTCAGTGTATCTATGTACTCATTGCATATTTCCTGTGCTACATTCCTTTCGTTTGCTAACACAAATTCAAAAAAGAACTTGTATTTGAGCATTGCATTCTGAGGCATCTGATAATTCGCCATTGGTTTTCTGAATTTGTATATCTGCTCCAAAATGTATGTTCTTATTTTTGCAACCGACTTGATTTTTAATTTTTCTAAAACATCTTTGACATCTTGACATGCTTTGGTTTCTTTGAAATCTTGTTCCTTTACAAAATTCAATTTTTGGTTTAATATTGCCAACTGCACCATGAACTCTTTGTCAGTTACAGGAACATTATTAATACCACTAAAATATTAAAAATAAATATTTCACTCTGTACACAAATACTGCATTTTTAGAATTTAATTAAGTGAGGAGACCTTCATTACGCTTACATGATGGTAAGCACCACGCTTCTCCATTACAGTTGGAATGTTAGCATCCTCATTTTGCATGACACTACACTGCGCTCTTCATTCCAAAATACTAGTTCTTGTCTCATTTGCCGTAATTTGACTTGCTACAGTGGGTACTGTCACATATAAACACAGTAGTGTTTCCACACTATTGCTACAAGACAGAATACCTGGCAGAGCAATGGTACCCACCCACAAGAACGAGCTGAAGAGATTTACTACCTGGTAATTATAGGTGTGTTACAGTACAAAATTTTAAACCATAACACAAGAAACCTGTGGCCTAGCTAGACTTCCAGGCCATCAAGAAACAGTGTCTTTCACCACCATTGTAATAAAAAAAATTTGGAATATTTGTTCCTTGATCCACAAGTATGAGTTTTTTTTTTGTGTTTTGTAATTGATAGCAATAAGCTTGGCTCATAATACATTCGACCTAAATCATCTGGTGAAATGTGGAACTACTCTAGCAGCCCTATGAGGATACACAAACTGATAAAATTAAATTTTTATTATTATTTTCAATGTGCATAAACTCAGACTTAACATACTCATTTCATCACTTAGTTTTTTTTTTACCAAAAGTACAATTTGAATTTTGCTGGTAAAAGTTTTGATCACGATTGAACAGCATCATTTTAAATTGACAGCTTGTCCAGTAAAACATATTGAATATTGAAGAGCTTGTAGCGAAGCTGGCTTAGATGTACTCAACAGCAAAGTTAAGCACGTCCGCCGCAGTCATGAGTTGGATAGTAGGAAGTAGTTGTTGTATTAGAATTGTAGTCGTTAGCATGGCGGTAGGGCATTTTCCGAATTCCTGTCTGGCTAGCTACCACCCTCAAGTAGAAAATCTGTCGCTGTTACTGTTTATGCCTGGTGTAATTGGACTTAAACGTCTTTCTATGCTTAATAGTACATAAAAACATGTTTTTATATCTGGGGTCTTTAATAATACCCATAGATCAGAGGCATAAGTTTTGTTTGGAACAATGAGACTAAAAATTGAAAACAGTTTCTTTGCAATTCATGTGAAAATTTGAGTGTATAACTAAAGCTATACCCCATTTTAGCCTAGACTATAATATCAAATGTTAAACATCTCAGCCAAAATGCCTTATTTTAGGTTAAATAAGGAGCAAAGAATAGAGGAAAATATTATTTTACCAAAAAATGGAACAGACTTTAAACACTCAAATGTGTGAAATGACTTGATGAAGTCGGTACCATGATGGTTCAAAAGTACCTATTATCACAATATTGTGCGCATGGTAATGACTTCGACATGTTATTTCACACATTTGAGTGTTGAAGTAGGTTCCATTTTTTAGGAAAAAAATTTTTTTCACTCTTTTTATTGACCCTTGCTACTTATGGGATCGATTGTCATTCACTGTCAATGACTATATCATCAAGATAGGAAAATACTTTTCAGTTATTGGAGTGTTATCCAAAAACAGCTTAAACGATTTTGGTGAAATGAAAATGGGACCACACGGCAAGCATTAGCTTTCAAATAAAAAAAGAAAGATCAAACACATAGTAGGATAGAAAACCACTCTACCATTGTTAAACCGTAGCATACTGAAAATTGTCCCGTGGGTGACACCTCAAGTTTAAATTTCAAGATTATTTCAATCATCATTTAATTTTAAAATTTTTTCAATATATGTTAACATTACAACTTACAAAATTAGTGTCTCAGATACTGCCATATCTTCTATGAATGATGACAGCGGCCCTTTAAGGACTTGCCTATTTGATAATTGCACTGACATATTTACAGAACGCTTTTGTAAACTAATTATTTCATTGCTGATACTGCCCAAGTCATTCTGAAAGAAAAAAAAAGAAAATAATTAACAAAAAATATTTGGGATTGTTGTTTTTTGTCCTATTGTCTAAATTTTCAAAGCCCCATTGGCATATAATGAAATATTGCCTCATTGGGGACTTCTGGTGTTTTTGTCCAGAAATCCCATCCTCCAAGCCACATTAATTGTTACAACAAAGTAAAGTACTTAGAAAGAGAAAAATAGCTTTTTGTAGTTCAAGCTGTGCCACAGGGATTTTCAACCCTAGAATGACACCAAGGGTGCTATATCACCCAGTGGTAACTATGATTGAAAGTACTATTTTGATGATTGGCAAAACAGCTTTGGTTTAGGGGTGTTATTACATTACAACAAATACCAAAAAAAAGTGCATGTCGGAGTCGAGATAAGGATCTCGCTCGGTATGTTTTATTTTTATTTTGGTAGTGTTGGCACAGAAACTTTGGTTTGGAAGTCCAACTTGCCCTTGGCAGGTTTTGCATTTTTCTATTCTCTTGTCAGTTCATGTGTACCATTTTATGTTGGTTATTAATTAGCTGTTATATCCATTAAGGCCAAACTTCACTAATCTAAGGTTTCCTTAGTGTGTGAATAACTATAAACCATTAAAATGTGATAGACCTTCTCTAGCTATTATAGAATGTAAAACCACCTATCAGAAAAAGTTACCACAGTACTCTAGTTTGCTGAAATTGGTCCTTAGCAATGTAAATAATTAATGCCGGATTCTGTATTATGCAGAAACCTTGGGTAGTAAAATTGGATAATTAAATTTGGAAAGTTAAGTTTTATTTGTGGTTTTTACTCCTTTGCATATTCTGAGTTATAGAAACAAGTTGCATAATAATATTATGTAGTTTGACAAAATAGAAAGCACTTGTCAAAGTATTGTGATTGCAGATGAATCTATTGAGTGCTATATCAAATTTTGATGTAACCTAATAAGTTAAAACTATTGGAAACTGTGATACCAAAACAAGGGTGATGGAAGTTTTGTTTTAACTTAGAAAAGGAAAGGTAAAGTAAAACGTTATGCAGCAATTTCATAACACCAATGTACTTTATACTTATATGCTAGTACACAAGAGTAGTATAAAAATAATTAAAATTTTATAAGACATTTATTTACAAATAAATCTCAAAATTAATAACAGGTGTCCTGGCACCAAGGGTTGGGTGAGTGGAATCTGTTCAACGGCCGCAGGGAAGTGGACAGAAGAGGCCATTCAGGTCCTATGAAGGTAGGTGAAGCAGCGGTTTGGGTTGCTGAACTTCAGATTGTTGCAGTGTGCTTTTCAGACGGATAGTCAGTATCTGCACCAGATTGCAAACACGTAAGACAACCTTGACTCTAGACAGTTCCTTCTGGGAGAACTATACACTTGAAGTTTGTGCGGCATGGGACCTGCAGCAGTACACACTTTTAGCCCTCACAGAAGGGGAACTGTCTGTGCCTAGACAGTAAGTTGCTAATCAAGTTTGAGATACTGGACAATATTTGCACCTAACTTAGGGTTGTTTCATATTACAAAGCACATTTTACTAAACCAAGTTTTGCATAAGCAATACACATGTTGAGCTCAGTTTACTTAAAAACGATTTCAGCAGTAATGTTTTGATTGCGCTCCACAGCAACAAATATTGTGATTGTTTGAATGTCAATGATATCCTATATGATTGGATGCAAATTGTTGATGACAGTGAAAGATGTTTTATAGCTCACATAACATTAAAAGCCAGAAAACATCCACTATTGAACAAATGCTTACCCCAATTTAGGGGAGATTTGCTATAATTCGCACACTTGGCAGACGTCTTGAGGATAGCAGCCTAAGGTGATAGTTCTTCAGAAGGCGCTGCTGCCCACCTCCTGGTATTTTTCCCTCCGTCCCAGGGAGTGTGTTAGGTAAACATCGAAAATTTTGAATGAATAAGCTTTAACTAAGGTTAGTAGAATTAATTAATACCGGAAGGTGAGAAGTAGCACCTTCTGAGGAACTGACATCTTAAACAGCGATCCCCAAAACGCCTGCCAAGCGTGGGGATCGCAAACCCACCATTAACGGGGGAGTCTGTGTTCAGCAGTGGCCAATCCGGCTGATACAGAAGTGGAATTCAAAGTCAAAGTCTGTTCTCATCAAAGGCGTGAGCTACATTTACCTTGAATTGATCAAATTCAGTTTCAATGGCAAAATCCGAGATATAATATTTTTTCATTTATAAGGACTTAAAATTTACCTGGAAAACCAAGAGCATGCTTTCCATTTTTGCTAGTATACCATCACAATCTTCTATCTGATTGTGAAGAGAACCAATATGTTTACTTTCTTTGATGTAATCTGCAACTGAGCTCTTCTCTGCTTCTTTTATACTTTTATCAATTTGTAAAGCATACTCTCTAAGGTCGGTTCCATTTCGAAGAACTTCTTGTATTTCAAAATCTTCGAGGTTTTTATCCAACACATCTTTTAAATCTGATGTCTCCGACATTGTGTGCGCTGAGCAAGTAATAATTGGTAATACTGTGTGTGTATATATTACTTCTCTTTAAGGTGCAAATTATTAACGAACACTTGTCAAATTATCTCCACCTTTTTTTTTCTTTTTTTTTTTTCTTTCTTCTTGGCTATGACGCGGTTTGCGTATTATGCCAGTTTCATGTTTCAACTTTCAGTTGTTTTCTTGTGAATATATCCTTTTTGTTACGGCTTTTGTTTGCAAGATGTTTTGTATCTTTGTTTAGTTTACACTTAAGTAAAACGGGGAAACTCGGTATTGTAATTATAATGAAATTCAGAATTAGGATAACGTACATTAAAAATAGGGATATACGATTAGGAAAGTATAAATGTATATATATTGAATAGAATTTTTAAGGAGAGAAAGGATGGAGAAGGAAATCCTTGTTATCATTATAAGTTAGTACATATTAGATAATATTTAAGAATAGGAAAATATTTTATGTTATTTAATATATAAAATTTTATATATTTTCAGTAATAATAACTATATACATATATATTACAATTTGACATGGTTTAAAACCATAAATTCAGCCATAGCTTTATACACCGATGGCTTCTTGCAAGCAAGAAGAAACGAAATGTTTATAGGAAATTGAATTTCCAGTGATATTAGAGTTTCAAAGAAAGAGGAACGATCATGCAACGGACAGGAGAGCAATATGTGATTTTCATCAGCGAAAGGATAGCCACATTCACACGTAGGATCACTTACAACCTTTAATTTTGCAAGATGGGCTGGACTACTTATGTGTCCTAAACGTAGTCTTATAAGTGTAGATGTGGCCATCCTTCCAATATTAATTTTAGCAAACCACGGTTTTAATTGTATTTCAGATTGAAGGGAGAAGTAATATTTGGCCTTTCTTTCTGAGGTTTGTCGCCAGTTCCTATTCCAAGAATCCTGAAGGTAGCGTCTGGGTAAAGTTGCAAGATCATGACAATAGTTAATGTAAGGATGCAAGTCACCACATTCTACAGCTTCATTCGCTAGGAGGTCTGCTTTCTCATTTCCCTTTATGCCCCTATGGCTAGGTACCCAAAGGAACGTTATAGAATACCCATTTAGATAGCATTTATGCAACTTGTCTCTAATCTCAATGATGATCGGCATATGACTGTTTGATTTAAGTGGAGATCTTTCTACAGCTTGTAGTGCACTCATTGAGTCCGAAATAACTAGCGACTTTTGAAGTTTTACAAGTAAAATATAATCTAGTGCTTTAACTATTCCCAAACATTCACCTGTAAATGTAGAAGTTTCTGGAGGCATTTTGATTTTTTGGACAACATTATATTCGCGATGGAATACACCAATCCCAACAATACCTTCGGCACCATGCTTGGATGCATCACAGTAAATGTGATGCCACTCTTCCCATTTATCATCAACAACAGAGTTAAAGATTGCATTAGCATTGTAATTATCCTTATCAATGCCTAAGTTTAGACAGACAACGGGAGAAAGTATAAGTGCTTCGTAGTTTGTGTTAAAAGGAGCAAAATATTTAGAACGATGTGTTGGAGCTTCCAACGACTTGAATTTTTCAAAGCTGTTAGCGAGACAAGGTTTTGATTTATGTTTCCAATATGGACAAGAGGAAATGATATCTACTAATGTTAATAATTTATGAATGAGAGGGTGGTTCTGAAATTGTAGTATACGGAAAAAGAAACGGTCAGATAAAAACTGACGCCTAATAAATAACGGAGGTTCAGCACATTCAATTTGTAATGCATTTAGGGGGCTAGACTTCATTGCACCAGACATTATTCTTAGCGCCTTAGACTGAATGATATCTAATTTTTTAAGTGCAACTGCTCTACAGGGCTCTAGCAAGAAGCTCCCATAATCCATGACACTTCTAATAAGAGCATTGTATACCAGCTTAAGAGAAAAGGGATGCGCACCCCACCAAACACCTGCGAGGCATCTTATCATGTTAAGTCGTTGTTCACATTTAGATTCAATGAAATTACAATGAGGAATGCCAGATAGCTTAGAATCAAGTATTAATCCTAGAAATTTCGCTTCTTGGGCCTGTGGGATCTGTTCACCATCATAGATGACATCAAGGGGTGGAGGGTCACGTAATCTTGAAAATAGAACTACGACACTTTTGTCTGCAGATATCTCTAAGCCATGTTTGTCAAACCAGGACTTGAGATGGTGTAGGGACCCTGTCATTTCATTACACGCGTTCATTATTAACGATCTGTCTGTACCTAAATAAATGAGTAAATCATCAGCGTACTGTAGCACTTTAACAGGGTGCGTGAGGGATAATTCAAGGTCATGAGTGTATATATTATAAAGCAGAGGGCTTAAAACGGATCCCTGTGGGAGACCTTTCCACAATATTCTAAAATCATCAGTTCGTGATTCCAATTTAACAAACCTACCACTAAGCATATTTAGTATAAAGTTGGAAAGCATATTAGGTACATGTAACTGATCTAACTTTTGTCTTAGAATAGGTAGAATAACATTGTCATATGCAGATTTTATATCTAAAAATGTTGCTAATATTGATTCATTATGTGATAGAGCTAATCGAATATCCGTGACAAAAATACTTATGCTGTCAACGGTGCTTCTGCCTTTTCTAAAACCGTACTGAGTACTAGTCAAAAGATCGTTAGATTCTAAATACCATTCAAGACGATTTTTTACCAGTAATTCTGCAATTTTGGATACGGCATTTGATAATGCAATAGGACGGTAAGAATGAACGTCATTGGGTGGTTTGTTTGGTTTTAAAATAGGTATGATAATTTGGGATTTCCATGATTTAGGAATATTACCTGACATCATGATCGTATTTATTAAATCTAATAGGTAGTACAAACCACTGTCCCCAAGGTTTTTGTAAAATGAATAAGGGAGGCCGTCTTCACCTGGTGCTGAATCATTAGTATGTTTTAAAATATGTTTAAGTTCATTATATGAAAAAGGAGAATTAAGTCCTGTTTGATCTGTGCTCGATGGAAGAGAAATAATTAACTCTTCTTGGGGCACGAATGGTGGAGCTAGGTAGTCTAAAAATTGTTCTAACAATTGGAAAGGAATAAAATGTGTCTGGTCCTGAACTGCTGATTTAAATTTTCTAATCTTTTGCCACACTATTGTAGGTGGGGTATATGGAGTTATTGTAGTGCAATAATTTCGCCAGCCACAGAATTTCTTTTGTTTTAATATTTTTTTTGTGTTAGCCATGACATCTTCGAGAGTCTGAAAGTTTTCAGAAGTAATATTTAGGTTGTAGTTTTCTTCTGCTTGGTTTCTTTTCTGAATAGCAACAGTACAATCCTTGTCCCACCAAGGAGGAGATGAAATTCTATCGAGAAATACATTTTTTATTGGGAATGTTTTATTAGCTGCCATTGTTATTATATTAGTCAACTCATCTGCACAAGAATTTTCATTGTGCACTGCAGGTTGAGAAAGCGATAAGACATTATTTTCTACTACGGATCTGAAAGTAAACCAGTCTGCATCGGCCAATCTATATTTTAAAAGAGGTTTACGTGTTGGAGGATCACGTGAAATAACATTTGAATTGGAATAAGAAATAACTATCGGGAAATGGTCACTACCATGACTGTAGGGAAGTATATTCCAAGAGAGCTTACTCGCGAGACAAGGTGTACATATCGACAAATCAACAGCACTAAACCCTTCATTAGGTTTGGTTCTACGTGTAGGAGCCCCGGTATTTATTATACATAGATTTTGATTGTCTATTACATCAACCAACTGTTTACCATATGAACTAGAAGTAGAGCTACCCCAAGATTGGTGTTGACAATTAAGGTCACCGAGTATAATAAAAGGTTGAGGAAGAGTAGAGATAATTATAGAAAGTTCTTGTAAAATAAAAGCGGAAGGATGGGGAATATAAACAGATATGAAACAAATATTATTAACCATGGCACCCACGATGAAAAACCTATCATCACGGGAAGGGAAATGAAGGGGTTTAAAAGAATGAGAAGCCTTGATGAGTAGGGCCACGCCATCATAACCATCGCTTCTGTCATCTCTGAGACAGAAGTAGTTTTTAATTTTAAAAACAGAACAGGGCTTAAGCCATGTTTCTGCTAATGCAATAATAAATGGGTAATTTTTATTAATTAAGTACATAATTTCGTACTTTTTGTCAATTGCGCTCCGGCAGTTCCACTGGACAATCTTTAGTAGATTGTCCACTTTGGGTTCCGATCCGAAAGGGATGCCTTATGGAGCGATAATCATCACGGGGGTTTTTTTTAAGAGCTTCAAGTATAGGGGCAACGTTGGACGGTAATAATATGTTGTGTTGTGTAAGAGTGTCAATAAGAGAAGTAATAATATCAGTCAAAGTTTGTTCGGAATATTGATCGTTATAGAAATTATTGTGCTTAGCGTAACCACAGCCATTTGGGCCAGTGGGCATGTCGTAGTCTTTTACTAATTGTTGATGAGTGACGCGATCATATCCTTTAGGAGCACTGTAAGCGGGGCGGGACTTCGAAACAAAAACTTTTTTGTACGAAGTACTGGAATGGGGTTGAGGATTATAAACAATTGGGTTATTTGCTGTTAAAGTTTTAGTTTTAGTCGATGATAATATGTCGGCATAAGATTTGCCAACGGAGGGATGTAGCTTAGAAGCTTCTGCATAAGACAAACAATTTTCCGCCATTGACAACTTAATACTTTTTTGACGAATGAACTCTGGGCATGATTTGTTTGTAGCGTAATGACAACCTGAACATAGACAACAAGTAGCGCAATCCTCTTCTGTACTGCATGAATCTGCAGTATGTTCATCACCACATTTATAGCATCGGGGCTTTGAACGACACTGTGTTTTGGTGTGACCAAACCTACAACAATTAAAACACTGGATTGTCGGGAAAGTGTATAGTTCCACAGTAAGTGCGTTATAGCAAACAAAAATACGGTTTGGAAGAATTTTACCGTCAAATGTAACTACAGTTTGCGACGGTTTCCATGTAGGAGAACCAGCGACAAGGACTTTGTAGTTAAGACGACGTATTTTCAATATTTTGCCGCAACCTGTGGGTAAATTGACATTTTCGATTATTTCTTCTGGTGTCCATTCGGTAGGTACCCCTCGGACAAGGCCCATTCGTGTGATACTGAATGTCGGTATAAATACTTTCAAATTATTGTTCTCTAAACCATTATGATTAATAAATGAATTTGCCTCTTTGTAATCAAAGAAGGAAAGGGTAATTCTATTACGTCCTATTTGTTTTACGCTTCCGTTAATTATACCATTGATGTTATATTTTTTAAGGAATTTTCCAAAAGTAATAGGGTGTAGAGTAGAACCATCATTAGGGGATGACTGTACTCTTTGCACATGGACTATGTATGGGGCGCTGTCTGTGGATTCATATTGGCTTCTTCCTATTGGTGTAAAAGTTGGTGAATTTACTGTCGATGGGATGTCGGGTTTCTTGTTACTAGATACTACGCCAGTGTCTGTTGGAGAAATTACAGGGACGGGAACCGAGTTAACAACCGTTTGAGAATCATATTTGCTCTCATTAGGATCTCTATGATTTTTCCTCCTTCTCTTAACATTTGTATAACCATCGGTGTCAATATCAGTGAGAGAAGATGTTAAGGACGTGTCAATATCCATAACTGATTCATTACTATCAGTTACGGTAACATAACAGGCGACCAAGGGAACTGTACCCCCCGGGTCAGGGGGCTCCTCCATAGTTAATAACTAAAAGAACTTACCAAGAAAAAACTGTACACTAATAAATATATACAATTAAATAAGTATTATAAAAATATCACTGTACTTCCCTAATCACTATTTACAATAAAATACAAATTTTCAATTATTACGAAAGAAAATCACGCCCGCCTATTTCAAAGTTTCCCGCGCTTTTTTTTATCTCCACCTTATATACCTTAATTTTGTTACAGAAACACTTGTTTTTTCATACTGAAAAAATACTTGCTTACAAAACAAAACAACAATAAAAAACCACAGACCACAGACAACAGTTTCAACCAACAGCCCATAGATCAGATAGAATACATCATGGACATACTACATGTATAATTATATTCTACTTGATCTATGTACTACATCAGCCCACACTCCACACAGGTTAGTAATCTTTGCTCCACACTCTACAGTTACCACAGTCCCACCATACCACACTTTATTTAAATCACTTCTTCTTCTTCTTTAGATGGCTCATAAATGAAGAATTCCCGGTACAATGCGATTAAAATAAGAATAGGATCGTTCTAGCGCCATGTTGTGACGTCAAAACTAGAACTTGGTACAGTGTGCAAAAAAGAAATGATAAAACATGTTTAATTTAATAAAAGAAATAAAAAACCCGACTGCAAATAATTTATTTTCGTTAAGCGTTTTATCGATCCATTGAAATTATGACTGCAAGTTAATAAATTTATGGACTCGTTTTTAAAAGCCCTTCATTTTGATACCCAATACAATGGCTTTGGAAGAAAAAATAAATTGTTTTTCTCACTATATAGCGTCTAAAATCCACGTGTTTTTTTATGTAGGTACATAGTGTCACTTAAGCTATCAAGATAAATCTAACGATATTTCGTTCGGTTAAGCCGTTTAGAAGTTATGGTGAAATAAAGAAACTCACAAACATACATATATACATGAACCTTGAAAACTTAACACACGTTTATGTGGGCAGTCGTGTAAAAAAACAAGTAGTCATAGGTAGGTAAACAAAGTTGTAGGTGACTGTAGTTAGAGCAAACACAGAAATAATTTGAACTGATTTTATTTCTTAGCAAAATTTTGTACTAAGGTATCTTAATTTGAATCGCTTAGCTCTTCGATGCCGCATATCCTGATGGCCAACTGAGTCAGACTCATCGTTATCATCGTAACGGGTAACAAAAACAAATATAACAATCACCAAAAGCAAATTAAACAGTCAACAAGAAAAAATTAAACAGTCAATAAAACAAATTAAACGAGAAGATCAATAAGCACTAGGAAACGTGTCGCATAGTAAGTACACTGTCGGAGAAATGAGACTCTGACGCCCGCGTTGTCATCAAACCAAGATGGCGTCTGTGCTGTCAACCTCATAAATACGAATTTATTAAACTTAACAATTTCGGGCTACTCATTTGAAATTACGTGTATATGGCACGGTTTTATTTTTAAGTTTGTTCTGCTGATCATACTTATTAGAGTGAATATGAGTGAAGTTAGCCGAGAGCCCGTCCTATTCTTATTTTAATCCCATTGTACATATTAAAACTATAGTTTAATTAAGCAAAAATATAGGTTTATAAGAATTTAAGAATAATAATTACATTTATAAACGAATATTATTAGACTTAATAAAATTACATACTACCTTAACCAGAAGAGTGGCATTATAGACGTAACCTTACTATTTTAGTTATTTATTAGGTGACACAAATTTTTATTATTTGTTCCCATTAGATTTACATAATATCTTCTTCCCGAAATTATATTCAATTTTTTATGTATATTATAATAATTCTACATATTAGAATCCAAAACCTAAAAAATTGCAACGAGAAGTGCAGGTAAGGTCTTTGGTGCAGGTAACAGATGCGCTTTTTTCTTGTAAGTTTTATATACGATTATTGTTACTCTTTGTATGCAGTTGTATAGATAATACATTTGAAACTAGGTATAAAATACATTTTTCCCAAAAACACAAGAGTAAAATATTTTTTACATAAGTATAATCTATAATGAATATATATCTTTCCGCTAAAAAAATAATACTCTATGTCTATCGAGAAATTAACCACCTATTTAGTTTCTCGATCTTCATTGAGCTCAGTCTTTAATCAGCGTGGTATCTCTAAATGTTTATTTTATACTAGCTTTCCGGCGTCGGCTCCGCCCGTTTGTCGGTCATCGCGAAACCATTAACCTCTTTTTGCGCAGTTGTATATAAACTATCCTATCTGACCCGCTTTTGGTGTCGCTGCTAGCTTACGCTTAGGTGCAAAATGTTGTGTTGCCCATGACTGCCCATGACTTGATCAACTTGGTCACCATGACCCCTCTTGCTCTCGAAGTGCTGCTCGAATTTCCCGCCACCCCAGCCTTAACGATATCATCCACCGGGCTTTTACCAGCGCCAAGTTTGCAGCTATTCTCGAACCGAATGGTTTAATGCGCGTAAAGACGGCATGATTCTGATTCCAAGGAAGTTAGGGCGGCCCTTAGTGTGGGACATGTGTGGGACGCTACGTGCGTTGACACCAGCGCCGTCACATCTTTCTGAAGCTATCGTAAGGGCTGGCGCCATGGCTACTTTGGTGGAGCGTCTCGAGCGGTATATAGTCACGTACGCGTACGTAAGTACGCTAATCTCGGTAGTAGTTACCTACATATTTGAGATATTGTCGGTGAGGTCCGGGAGCTCACATTATTTTCCAAAATATATCAGAGCGCTTGGTCGATGCGACGCGTGATCAAAATCACTTTTTTTATGCCTGATATGTTAGCCTTTGATATCTAACCTGATGGTAACTGATGATGTGGTTGAAGATGTTGTTCAGGCTATAACCTAGAAGTACTGGCTCTCAAGGACAGCTCCTGGAACACACCGTTTAGGTCCTTGGCGACAGATTTTCTACTTGAGGGTGGTAGCGGGCATTCGCAAAATGCCCTAACACCATGCAACATATTTAGCTCAACGAATAAGCCTGCAATCCAACGGGGCAATGCTGCCAGGTTGCTGGGATCGCTGATAACTGGTAGAGGGCTGGACCATTTGGACTACCTGTGGGCCTGCAATGGGCTTAATTTGCCTAAATGCTTTCGTTGTAGTAGCTGTAGTGTTGAATAAAGTTTGTAGTGTTTTGTTCATAATCATATGCTTTTTAATCAAGTAGATATAATTACGTACTGGAAAATATTACGTCGTGTTCGTGTGCGCATTCGTGGCACTCGTCTTGCACTGACCTTTGAGAGGTTTAAAAAGTGACGAACCATTGAATGTATGACGGCCTACCCACGGATAGCTTAATGTCGACGATATACGTCTGGGGTCTTTTTTATGTTATTGTGACTGAACAAGCTCGAGGCCCACCTGATGTTAAGCGGACTAACCTCTGCCTATAACAGATGCATTCGTCACAAGTCACGAATTGCACTGCGCCCGGAACACACCGTTAGGTGCTTGGTGACAGACTTTCTACTTGAGGTTGTGGTTGCTAGCCAGGCAGGCATTAAAAAAATACCCTTCCACCATGCGGTGAAGCTCAAGCATGGCAATCAAGGCGGGATTCGAACCATGGACCTGCTGCGCGGCAGTCCATAGCCCATACCACTGAGCCATCACTGCTTCAAATTATTATAAAGGTAGTTTTTGTTATTCGAGTATTTTCGAGTACAAGTTTTTTGTTTTTATTTGTTTGCCTGAAATATCACATGCTACCCCCGCGGTCATTGATATATGGACTGAAGATATTAAAAAATGACCCCTAATTTTATCCACATTCGAGAGACAAATTGATCAGAGGAAAACTATCTCCTACGAGGTGAGTATATAATAAATTATTTAATTTTGAGTTCTAATTAGTAAAAGAATTTCGTAACTATCTTTTGTTCATTCTAATTTTGGCAAATAGAAAATGTTATTATCAATTACTAATTATTTTTTTTATATTTATAGCTGATAGACTAGCCCTTGACCAATATTTCACCTGATGGTAAGTGATGAAGTGGTTCAGGTTAACCTAGAAATACTGGCTGTCAAGGACAGCTGACGTAACATACCTTTAGGTCCCTGGCTACAGATTTTTCTACTTGAGGGTGGTAGCTAGCCAGGCAAGCATTCGCAAAATGCCCTACCATCGTGCTGTAACGACTGCCATCCTAAGACAACAATCGGAACCGACGGCTTTACATGCCCTCCGAAATATGAAAGCGTTCAGTAGTAATGTCACTAGAGGTCCGCCAAGTCATGGCCGCTGCAGACGTTGCTTAACTTAGCTGATCGGTTGAGAACGGCAAAAAAAACTTGGCTACGAGCGATTCAAATATATAATATAATGTTTGGTGCTTATTGTATTTATATTGTTCGTAAATCTTGTATAACACCTATGACAGCTATATCACTAACTAATACCTAAGTGGTTTAGCGTGCAAGGACTTGCTCAAAAGCCAAAAAAATGTGATAATATTGATAAATGGTAAGTGGTTTTATTTTATATTGTTATGTATGACGATATCCACTAATAGATGAAAGGATTTATCAACCGTGGATAAATATTTCCTGGCGTGCCCAAGCTCGGAGAGTAGTAAATAAATTCATAGGAGAGAAGATTTTTACCTTCTCCCGGGGAAATATGCCTCCAGTCTTGCTAGGCCCGCAGACGTAGGTTAGACCCCTGTGCTACCTGTGTTTCTGTCTTTCATTTCAAAATACGATGTTCTAAGCAGATAAGCTTAGCTGTTAATTGCTTAAACAGAGGCACACATCCAGCACTTCTTGCAGTCGTAAATCCTACCAACTGTGGATCAAGCTAATGCTTCTTGATCAGCTTAGAAATCTTTACAAAATTACAAAAATACGATAGGAAAAATTAAAGTCATGTGCGGGATTCGAACCCGTTTCCATCCACTCCTTTAGCCGTGGTATACTCTAACCAATTGAGCTAACATGACAATGACGTCATAACAATTTTTTTTCCTATCAATCTTTAACCATCGTATTGGGATGGAGCTTAGAAATCTTTACTGATTGTAGTCAATAAATCACTGGGTAGAAAATAAAAGACAAGCTTAAGTAGGAACGCTTTCGCGTCGATATTATTCTGACAAAATATTTACAAAGAAAATTGTGTAACATTATAACAAAAGCACAACTAAGTATGTATATTCTAGGTGTAGGTAGGTACCTATGTGACATAATAGGAAATGCATCATCAGTATGTATCTTTACGAGGTCATGTCAAATATCGAGTTCTTCGAGATCACAGATTAGACACAGGACAATGAGTAAGTGTGACAAAATTGACTTATCGCTATTGTAACTGTTATAAAATCTGTGTCGTGCATAACATTGCAGTCTCCAGTAGTATAAACTATAAACCATTAGTATTTATTATTGTATTAAACATGAAAAATGCTGCACCAATTTGAAACTCAAAATGCCATATGCCCAATCAGTTTCACATAAACCTGTTTGAACAATGGTACATGAGCTTAGGTACATCTGGAATAAACTGTAACAAAGATTGTGCAAAATGAGGAAGATTGTAACGTACCGGTCGCATCTTATTGGTAACATAAAGAAAGTTCACAAACAAGAGCTTTTTGCACAAACTATACAGGGTAGGTAATTAAATATAGAGTTAGAAATATATAATGCGGCATGCAGAAGAAATAAAACAGCTTCTATGGCTTCTGCTTTTCCTTTAAATATATGTTTTCACCATTAAGCACTTATTACCAATAAGGTTGCGTATTCATCGAAGATGTGCAAAGAAGATGAGCAGCGTAAAAGAAAAACAAACATAGGATCAATAGGAATATTAATCGATTCTATTGGTTGATTTTTTCCGCTTACACCAATCATCTTTCTGACACGCTTTCGGATACGCAGACTGACTGGTGATTTATATACTACGAATAATACATTAATATGTATTTTTCGTAGTATATGAATACTGAAGAGACAAAATTATTTTGTCTGTGGTAAGTTGAGGTCCTGAGGAATTGTATCTATGTGTTTGTTTGTTCGCCAGTAGATTTGAACACCTGAACCTATCCTCATGAAATTTGGCCGGAAGATAACTTGTTCGAACATAATTTTTGAGCTATATCAGTAGGAGGCTTGGTGATATAGAGAGTCTTAGGTCCGTATTAATATAACGATCACAGTCGTTGTCTCAATACCTGGATAGCATCTTAATAAAGTTCTAAGTAAAAGTCACATCACTGCATCTCAAAAAATTCTTCTCTTAAGAATCAGTATCATAATATGCATTTCAAGACCGCTTTTGAGATATGGTATTGAATTGTGATATCAGCTGGAAGCGATCTCTCCAATAACATATCAAGATTGGTTTATTAAATAGTTCCGCATCATAAAATGCGTCTTGAGAGCCTACCCAAAGCTGAGATCGCTTTATTAATACGAAACTTAGAAGAGGACAGAGAATTTTCAAAGTAACAAAAACTTCAAATGGGTAATATGAAAGATATCAATGCAATGTTTCAGTTTTAATTTTAAATCTCTTAGTTTTTGTTATAAGCCAAAAATGTGTAAAATTCAGTACAGTGCGAGATTTCAGTTCGCCGCGAGTTACTCGGTAAGATATTTTCGGAATTATCTTCGAAATTGTAAAATACCTTAGTATAATGTACGCATGTACATTATATTATATTTTCAGTTAGTTACATAGGTTATTTTTGGAATTCCAAGTTTTCTGGGAATGTTTACAGGGTAGGGTCAGTACTGGTAGAGTTCAGCAAAGGTGATATTTGCTATAATCATCATTTGTTTCGTATAACTATAGGTATAGATAGAACTATTACAGAACTTGTTTCTCTTAAATGAATATAAGACAAAAAACATTTAACTTCGTGTAACAAAGGTATGAAAGTCGGCAAGTACTCTACTTAAAATACATAAAATTAATTAATAGGTACCTAAGTCGTAAATGAGTTGCTTTAGGTCGAAGAAAAAGTCCAGCATTTATATCAATGTAAAAAAAATCTAAATGCGTAATTATTTCATTATAATAGATACGATTTTATCGTACGATGTGGAAAAATACCTACTTATGCCTAAGTGTGCCATTAATATATAGACTTTAAGAATGTAACAAGTAACAATATTTTAGAGACAATTAGCTACCTATGTGATCCATTTGCTCTATGTTTAGTAGGTAGAATATATAAACTTTACTTTATATCCTTCCTATGCCTATCTTAATCAAATACTCATATATTTCATACAATCCACTATATTTAGGTAAATTCTTATTCGTAGCCAATATTTCTATTCACAGAATAGATAGAGTATAAAATAGTTAGATCTTTCAAACACACCCGATTAAGGCAATCTCAACATTTTTCGTTCATTAGCAATTTGTAAGTCATACCATAGGAATAGGCCTATGCTTATGTCTTTGCTACGAAACACTTGGTCCAACGATCAATAAAATAAGTCAATTGGAATAGGTAGGTAAACTTTAGACGAGTAGCACATCAACCTCCAATATTACATGAATATATAAATATCATACAGGTACTTTTAGATCAGGATTATATATTATAAAAATATTTGATTGTTGAAATAAGAGCAAATTTATTTATATCAAAAAAAATATAGGAAACTGCGGCTTTTGTAAGTAGGTAGTTTTGTATGTGAGGGTAATGTAAGGTACAAAAATCCAGTCAATTTCAATTGTAGTGATATGTTTTTGATTGTATCAATTAAAAATACAAACACACCTACTAATTTACATTAGGTAATCGTATATTCTAGTGTATTGACAGGCTTAACATAAGCACACACAATGAAAAAATTGTTTTTCTAGCTACAAAGGTACAATTTTAAGACACAATTTTAGGGAGTAATTATTAAAATCATGGTTGTACCCGAAGTACAATAAGTTTTTTAAAAGTATCTTATTGTGCTGAACTTTTTCTCTGGCCATATATATGCGTACATTTATCGTAAAACAAATAATATTTAATTCCTAGCGTCTAAAATTATTATGAAATAATTTTAAATTAAAGGTAACTTCCAACAAATTAAATCGTCAGTTGAACGCACGTTCACCCATGACGTGACGATGACGGCAACGACTAGGCTGCAACCATAAGCTGGCGAGCTCGTCAGCGACAGACAAACTAGCAGGGAGGCGATGTCGTCTTCGTCACGTTCCATCGCAACGCATCTCACTCATTCGTACAAAAGGACATTAAATGCCTATCATTCTTTTATTAAAACAACTATAAAAGCCCGATTTTTACGAGCCTAATTTCATAACATTTCTAAGTCTTCTGACTAGATTTTTCTTACCTAAATAATACATAGATAACATAGGAATATTTGTACGACAAGATGCCATTGATCACGAGCGGTAACTCAAATGCAGACTACTAAGTACACAACATAATAATAACTTTAAACAAAATCACACCCAAATATCTATCTTATCGTTGACAATAAATTAAACTTAGCTAAGGTCTTATTCGATAAGATTGTCTCATTAAAAAGGTACTTAAAAATATTAATTAATTCTAAATTAGATTAGCACGAACCGATTCCGTGGGAGATCGCGTCCTATAAAATGTCCAGCTAGTTTCTAGAAAAATATTTTCTTTAATCTAAACACTTATAAAAATAACGGATTCGGCTCTAGGGGTAGAAGGAGAATGTTCGAAGGCGGGAGTGGTCCACGGGGTCAGGGGCGGAGGCCTAGAACGGTAGGCTGGCACGGAACATGTTTTCGATGAGGGGCGGTGCCGGTACCAGGTCTTCCAGCTTCAGGTAGAAGATGCGCTGCATGCCCTGAACGGAGAGCGAGCGCAGCTCAGGCAACGCGCCCAGCACGCGGCTGAAGTGCGGCGCACCGCTCACCGTGCCGCCGCCGCCCGGCATGTGCGCGCGCAGGCACCCAATGATCTTCATCTGAAGGTGTTCTACTCGGTGCGGCTCCTTCAACCCGTGACGATCTGCAAACAAAGAAAGTTACTGTTAGAAGGTAAAATAAAATAAACAAAAACTGCATTAACAACTATCAGTGTAATATTATTGTTTAATTTCAAATCATTTATATCATTCAACAAATATTTAAAGGTAAGATATGATATTTAAGATATGCAGTTAGCTATTGCAAATATAAAAAATACGAACCGGTAACCAAAGTCAGAGCGCAGAGGCAGGCGAATGTAGAAATGTCAATGTCCATTGAGTGCAAGGTGTTGCTGAAGTCGAGAACTGCATGGAGCCAGTCCCCAAAAGACCGCTGGCACTGACGCTTGTCGAGCACAAGCCCATTGCAGAAGGTGAGCTTGGTGTCTTCAGGGCGCGTACGGTACGCAAGCCGAAGGACAAAGAGCTCCAGGCGAGCCGATGCGAACAGTTGCTCGCGGTCCTCTGCGCACAGTTCGCCGTAACCTGGCACTTTCTCTGCGAACACCTTGATCATGTCGATTGATGTGGTAAGGAGCGAATAGAACTGCTGAATTACTTCCAAATCTGACATCGGTGGTTCCAAAGGATTTGGCTCCCGATATTGAGAGTAGTCAAGGTTTGCGAAATCAGGCGAGGTGTCGACGTGCGCCCTTACGAGAGCGGTAATAAGTGATATTGGAGGGCTCGGGGGTGACTCCTGGGGACATTTGGGCTTAGAAGGCAGTCTGCCACGTCTGCCTTTCAATGAATCAGTCCGTACAACTTCTTTGACCATTCCGACGTTGAGACACTTTTGGAATCGGCAAAATTGACATCTGTTCCGTCTCCGTTTATCCACGGGGCAAGATTTTTCTGCTAGACATACGTATTTGGAGCCCTTTTGAACGGTCCTTTTAAAGAATCCTTTACATCCTTCGCAAGTCCGTACTCCATAGTGTTGACATGCGGCCGTGTCACCGCATACGGCGCAAAGCTGGCTCGGGGAAGAGGGCGCCGCTCGAGTAGGACCGCCTTCTTGCTGCGCTACTCCCGGCGAACTAGACGCGGAGCTGGGCGCCGATGCTTGCATGCAATGCACTCTACTGCCGTGTACTTTCGGACTATCGTTGGAACTGTTCGATTCAGATCTTTGCACTGGCAGTGAGGACCGTCGTTGTCTCTGCTCGGCCGAAATGTGCAAATCTACTGAGCTTGAGAAAGGTGGCAACGAATAAGAATCTTGGTTCGGGGTGATGCCTCCCGTATCGAAAGTTGGGCTGCATTGTTGTGGCGGTGCATAGTACGACGACGGTACATATGGAATTGATGGTTGATGATATTGATATAATAGCTGCGTTGGAGCATGTCCTTGATGAGAATACGCGCTAACATTATAACAGTCTTCATCCATTTTAATTCCGAATTCCGCCATCTCTTGTTTAGGGTAGCGGACGGAATACGTTTCTTCAAAACTGGGTAGCGACGGGCCAGGGGTTGGCGATGATGACTCGCTGATGGGGGTTGCGCGTTGCGACTTTACTTCACAGGGTATGGGAGCGTGGAACTCGACGTCCGGGAATGGATCGAGATTTTCTTCTAAAATTTCAGACGAGTCTTCTTGATATTGCGGTGACAATAGATCAGTGAAGGACGAACCGTAGTTGCTCTGCAATAGAAATGACAATCGATAATGAAAGCGTCGTTTATTAAGTAGGCGGCGAATCGACGCCAGGGGCGGATATGACGCACCAATGGCGAGCTTATACAGTTGCGTGGTAGTTGTCTAACAATGAACTGTCGCCGCCTGGTTCGAAAGTGGTTGGTACAGGTGTTCTAATGACTTATTTATATTTCATGAGATTAGGATTGGAATTAATGTTCAAACGCTACAACAGTAGGTCTACTATTGTCATGAGAAAACGAAATGTCACTGATGGATCATAATATACTCGTGTAAGATCAACGGAACAACTCTTTAAGTATATATAATGAATATAGTTTCGTAAGGAATAAACAGGATTATTTTGTTACTTACTTGTGTCTGCAGCAGTAGCATGCTGGAGGTGTTTGGCGTGAAAGCGCTTGGCGAGCGCGACCCTAAGGCGCTCGGCCCTGTAACAAACAAATACAAAAATTATAAATGATATACGATTTAAAATTATACGGAAGATACATATATGATACGTTACATTACTCAAATTATGCACAATGGTTTATAAAATTAAAATGACCACATATAAATTCGAATGCGTAACAACAGCAATGAAGGGTTGGCTCGGAATGAGTCTGAAGAATGGTTGAAGCCCGACGTGGAATTGACGGCACCGAGCTTTGAACTATCACGCTATTCGAGCCATGCATCATTTATATTTACCCTCGGCGAACATACTTTGTTTCTTCCTTCACAAGCACTCGTATATACCTAATTGACTGATCGATAACAACAATTGCGTTACTTTAGCAAAATAAGTGTTGATCGCTACCCTTCCCTGGATAAAATGGCGAAGGAAGAGAAAGGTCTATCTATTTATACCGCAGTTTTACCAACCAAATATTGTCGTTTTGAATACATTGTGTCACGGTTCTTGATTCGCCACGCCCAGAAAATTGAATTCTATGTATACACCTCACCTAAATCTATGCAGGAACGTTTCAAACTAGTTATGTTTTCAATTGAATTTCACCCTTAATCCATTCCAGTTACGCTGTGCTATGGGACAGCAAGGATTTTTTGGGGCGAAAAGGCGATGGATCCCATGGGAGGTTATGAAATCAGTGGCATTTGCAGTTTCTATTATGTTAGGAACCATTAATTCCAGTCTCATTTAGCTACAAACAAAACAGTCAAGCTTTTGTTGTTGAATCGTAAGAAGTACCTATCAAGTACCTACTTAGCATACTTACATGAAAACCAAATAGTGTGAAGTACTGCTTTAGATATTGATACCTATATTTTAAACAGCTACATTACATTGCAATGAATAAAATATTAAAAAAAAAATGACGGTAAAAGTCTTTATATATAAATTTCAACAACATGCTAAAATTGTTTGTTCTGTAATAGCTACGAATAATAATATGAATAATTCGCAGTGTAATAAATAGTAAATATAACAATTATCAATATAAAGACTTTTTGAAACTGTGTTATCATTTTTCTAAGCTATGCGATAATATAATGATAATATATATATGCTAAGCGATGCGACGGTAAATGTTTGTATATAATAATTATTCACAATGATTGTATTTTTCACATATATAATAAGTTATTATTATTTATGTGAAAATGTTCGTAATCGTTTAAAGTAGGTTTCTTCGAGATTACCAACGTTTGTAGATCAGCTCTACCTTTACCATCCATGCGCCATGTCTTTGAAGCTAGTTAGAAGGCGCGCGTATTGAAAATTGTATTTCACAGCAGAACTCTGCCTAATTAGCAGCACTATAAAAAAATACTCATTTTAGTGTTGGCTAGCAGACAAGTTCCGTTTTTTATTAAAAGAAAAAGTATATACATATATTTTTATAGACTTGTATTAATATTATAATATATACTTGTATTCATATTGTATATATTATATACTTGGCGCGGGTACTTCAATAGAACCGGAGAAAGCGAAGAGCAGTAGGGTTGAACTACGAGAAAAGCGAGTGGTTCAAAATAATATCCTGAGCGTACCGAAGGTTTCAAAGGTACGAGACGTAAAATAACTTTGCTGCCGAGCGCAACACACAATTTTTCACCTCAATTCAGCGAGGAAAATGGAGGTGGAGGAGCTAGAAAAGCTGCTAAAAAATATAAATAACTTGCGTTAATTTATAGCAAAAATAAAAAGAAAACATACAGGTGAACTGAGGCCCTCACAAATAGAGCCCGTATTGGCTTTCAAAGGTACAAAAATGTGTAGTGCATGTCTTTATTTTGCTTTTATAACCCTAAACCTGAAGGTCTGTGGCTATTTGGGACCTGAACATATGTATTATGTTTATATATATATATATATTATTATTGTTATATATTATTATTATATATATATATATATATATAATAATAATTAAAATTAATTCTTAATTGGTGGACTAATCAGGTAACAAAAATAAAAAGAAAACATATAGGTGAACTGAGAACCTCACAAAATAGAACCCGTATTGGTACTAAATGCAAGGGTACAAAAATGCATGTCTTTATTTTGCTTTTATAACTCTAAACCTGAAGGTCTGTGGCTATTTGGTTCCTGAACTATGTTTATATGTGAGTATGTGTGTTCTATCGATGACAATTCCTGAATGCCTGATTTGATCTTGATGAAATTTGATACGAACGTAGCCTTTGTATAAAAAACACCTTTTAAGTATATGAGCTAGGGTTCAATCACACTGAGCTCACATTTTCATGTTTTAACTTCCAAAAATTATTTCATAATACTTTTCTGTACGAGAAGACTTTCTTTTGCCCTTTTAATACGGAATCCTACTAGCGAGACTACGCCGCCTGTCTGTCCGTTCTTCCGTATGTCACGGTCTCTGGCTCGTAAACGGACGTTGACTGAAAGATGAATATTGGACTAGATTTTTTTTTCAATGATGAACCCCTTATCCATTATTGCTTGCTGGTCATCACAAAACAGTTGCAACTGCTAAACCATGTAGGAATAGGCATATTGTCAAATACTTTTTTCAGTATATTAAGTAGCTTACAAACCCTTGATTAATGAAATTTTAATGGAACTAACGGAGGTATGCTCCTCTCAACAAAAAAGAATACAATAATCAAGCAGTAAAAAGTTACAAGTGGTCATAAAAAACGCGACTTGAGAAATATCCATCTTTTTAGGATGTCAGTTAAAAACATCGTTGTTATTAAAGAATAAAAAAAGATCTTTGTACATTTCAAGTCTATATTTTTTTTTATTGATGATCTAACATTTTTTGTAATATGTCAATATGTCTTAAATTGATTATACTAGTTTGGCAATATTTTCATCAGGACGCGACGTTTCAAACAACTTTCGGTGATCCTGATCGATGCAATTTAATACGTAAAATTGTTTAGTTACTGTAGAAGTATGTGCAATACTAGAGACAGCGAAAACTATAAGTACAAAGGGACAAAAATATTTAAAAATTGAAACAATAACATGCAGATATGCGTAGGGGTAAAGTGACATAGCCCCCATTTTGATCAACTGTAGACACCCTACAGCAGTTCCGATACAAATTTAAATTTATACCGCACTAGATTTATAACATGTCTATATACATACAGTTGTAATAAAATTGCTCTATAGGAAAGGCATTACTATATGTATTATGGCTTTTTATATATATTTCCGTTTACCTTACTCGAATTTACAAATGTACATTTTGCACATTAACTATATTGCAAGTGGTATATATATATATATATATATTTTAATGTGATTGTGACGGATCAAGCCCGAGGCCCACCTGATGTTAAGTGGAATAACCTCTGCCTATAACAGACGCATTTCGTCAACGACGAATTGCACTGTGCCCGTCACAATGAGATGTCCAGTTGTTAGGTCTCATTAGCCTGTAATTTTTCTGGCTCTCAAGGACTGCTGCCGGAACACACCGTTAGGTGCTTGGCGACAGATTTTCTACTTGAGGGTGGTCGCAAGCCAGGCGGGCATTCGCAAAATGCCCTTCCACCATGCGGTGAAGCTCAAGCTCTGGGCGGGATTCGAACCATGGACCTGCTGCGCGGCAGTCCATAGCCAATGCCACTGAGCCATCACTGCGTCAAAATATATACGCTGTACACTACTGTTTTTTTTGTTAGCCTTTATTAACAACACACTACACACAATACAACACTGTAGATACTACAACGAAAACATTTAGGGAACCTAAAGGCCATTGCAGGACTACAGGCAGTCCAACCGTGCAATCCAACCGTGCAATCCAACAGTGCACGTTTGCAATTCTAATTCGTTGAGCCAAATAATCATTTTTTTATGATTGTTAACTTGTTTTGTTTATAGTTTTGAACATAGCCCGTGAAATCCATTTTAATAAGCACTCTCCTATCACCCTCAGTGTAGAACATCCATTGTTGAGCATAATACAACAAAACGAATATAAATTCACAATATAATATATTTATTTCAGAAAAGTATTTATATTCAGAAAAATATATATTTACTATGTACAGACATTTTGGTAAAAAAACCGTGATGGGTATGTTTTTTTCATAATCGCTTATTTAAGAGATAAAAAAATATTGAAATGCAGCTATCTTCAAATTAGTTTTTGAAACTCCTCAATTATATTTTTTTTACCGGCGGTATGCCTTTATTAACAAAATACTACAAAATCTATACAACACTACAGCTACTACAATACAAACACTTAGACAACCTATAAGTCATTGCAGACTCACAGGCAGTCCAAATGATCCAGCCCACTACCAGTTAAGAGTTGAAAGTTTTGAAGCAGTGATGGCTCAGTGGCATTGGCTATGACTGCCGTGCAGCAGGTCTATGGTTCGATTCCCGCCGCGGGCTTGACCTTCAACGCATGGTTGAAGGGCTCTTTGTGAATGCCCGCCTGGCTAGCTACCACCCTCATGTAGAAAATCTGTCACCAAGCACCTAACGGTGTGTTCCGGCAGCTGTCCTTGAGAGCCAGTAAAATTACAGACACATGAGACCTAACAACTGTGCGTTTCAGTGTGACGGGCACAGTGCAATTCTTCGTTGACGAAATGCATCTGTTATAGGCAGAGGTTAGTCCACTTAACATCAGGTGGGCCTCAGGAATGTTTCGTCACAATGACACAAATATTGGCAGCGTGCACAGCATACAAAAGTAGTATTTATAAAAAATACTTAACTACCTTCTCATGTACCCCTCAAAAATAATATAGTTGTATTTCTAGTACAATATTTATCTTAAGGTCAACTTTTACTCAAAATATAAAAATGTAGTCAGGTATGTAACTCATTACGTTTACAAGCAGGTGAGCCGTCAAAGACGGCTGGAAGGACAAAAAGATAACGAAGTCATATTGGGCTCCATTTTGCCGTATAGGTACACAACCATAAATATGAATATCATCCCTATGTTTTTCTCTTTGTTTTCATTAATATGTATTAAGCTCCACCTAAAAACACATAGGTATGCCTGTATACTGTGAAAATGTATACCGACAATATTACGATGGACAAGATACAACTCTTTAAGGTTAGAGCGGAATGACAGCTATTTTTATGGCCAATGACAATTCTAAATTGAAACAATCAGGTCAGTTTTGTACTAGATCATATGATTATGTGATTTCTGATGATGAGACCTTATAAAGTTTCTTTTGTAATTTTTCAAATGTAATTGTTATATACTTTGACTCACTTCTCATGCTCATAGTTAGTTTGCCTGGGTTTTTCATAATACTCATGTCAAAACTTTATGTCAAACTCAAAATAAAACATGGTGCAATTATCAGGTAAAATTTAAATAGCAAGTTTATTACTTTAGAATAAAAAAACTGAATGTATACTTGTTCATAAAACCCATTTTAGCCTAGACCAAAAGATCAGCCCTCGTCTTTGGCTATGCAGTTCAATTTTATTAGGAGCTTGTATAATGGAAAAGAAAAGAAGCTATAAATGCCACAAAATTCAATTTCAATGAAATCTGTGTAATTTTTTTTCCAAAAAGTGAAAAGTATAGAAATAATAATACTATTCATACGGATGCGATTGTGCAATTTAAATGTTTTCAGTACGGATTTATTACAGATATAATGGTTCACATTTTAGCGTGAGTAAGATGAGAAAATGCATTATCGTTAAGGATTTCCAAAAAATAATTTGATAAGTTATGTTTTTTTCATTTCAGTTTTTTTACCTGTTAATCAAGCAGTTATAAAAAAACCTTCAACACGGAATCACTGCCAAAACGTCTGTACATACGAGTAGTATATATTTTTTCTGAATCGAAACAGAAATCTTCTGAGGAGGAGTTTACCTTCAATGTGTCAAGAACCAGGGAATAGCCCCCTAAAACATCTCGGCTAAAACTATTTATTTTTTGCACCCATTGTATCTATTATATATTACTCATTGTTGCGAATTCAACGACCGTGTAAAGTAGCTAGCCAGAAAATCGAAAACAGCAAATATTTTGAAATTCACTTAAGAATTTGTTACGATAGTTTGCACCTTAAATATAGGATCCCGTGTTTTAAAACCTCTTCATTTCACTGCACTATACGTGCTGCAATAATATTTATAAGGGAATATGTGTCAAAAGTGTTTTCACATGAACCGAACGAATTGCAATTCTAGACGGCAGCCCACGGAGCTATACGCTACGGTATTTAGGTTTATACATCTTAATATGTTATTTTTAAAGAGATATATGATGACATAGATAATGGTGATACCGGGCGCATTTAAGTAGGATATTTATTGGTAAATTAATAAATGGGTATGTTTGCAGCATACAATACAGAAAAGGGAAAATAAATAATCTGTAAGTACTGACTCAATACAAAAAAAAAACAAATAACTAGTGATGCCAGAACCGTGAACACGATATTGAGCTAAGAGTTTTTGCATTTCTCAGTAGTAAATCTGTTTCATTGGCTTAAATAAAAACGTCGGGTTCATTTCAATGTAAGTTAATTTAAAGCTACTTCTAAATAATTACTTCTTTCTAAATAATTGGCCAACCTTAGTGTTATTATTTTATTCAACTTGTAGCTGTTGATCCAATTTTTAATACATTAAAAATTATATGATTTTAATGAATATGTGGATCGTGGTAGTGCTATCTATCGGGTAGTTTACAATATTACTGCATCGTATTGTAACTAACAAAAAAAGTTCAACTTGAAACAAGTTTACCTATTATACTTAAAATAAACTTGTCACACGTTCTTAATGTTTATATTTCCGAAGAGTTTTATCAATTTATTTTAAGTTTACCGCAATATACGAATTTTCGTACCAGAAAATAATCGGCTAACTATTCATCCAGTCTCCAAAATAATACGATAGTTGCTTATTCGTGGATTTAAGTCCCGCTGTTGTAGCAAAAGTTGGGGAATTTGCTAGACTTTTTCTTATTTAGAAATGAGTAATTTCATTCCATTTATTCGAAATCTACTCTTTTGAGTAGACTACTAGACTACTACTCAACATCCTTGGAGAGCTAATTTTAAATTGCTTATGGTATATTTTCTCTTATAGACTTTTCCGATAGGGGCCTATCACTACCTAGCCCTATAATAATTTAATCAATAATTTCATTGAGCGTGTGGCTGATGTGGCGCGAGCCTAACTAACCAGTAGATGGATTTAAAACAAAATGACCGTAACGAAAATATACGTTTGCTAATGTTATAGCAATACATATACACATTAGTTGAAATACAGAGCTTTCAAATTATACGCTATTAGAACTTATTCTCTCACTGAAAATTCGAGCCTCTTTTTTTTTGTTTTATTTGGAGTTTCGCAAAACCAAAACTTGCATAAATATATTTACATATTCGAAAAAACGCGTCGGGCGCCGCCACCGGGAAGACAAAATTTGTTAAAACTACCAACGCCATCTTACGGAAAGCTCTTGAACAAAGTGTGACATATTTTATAGCGAAAGTTCAAAGTAAGGATTCTGTTGATATGCTACGCTCGCTTCAAGTTCCTTTGCTTATGTTGTTACTATGAAAACTAGTAGATGTCACTTCATGTAAAGAACCTCTACGATTTGATGAGTACATAATACATGTACTAGCCCGGACTATACCTATGTTAGATTAAGCTGGAATACGTCAGAAACTCTGCAGTGACGTTTTTCGGAGCACTTTAGTTATATATGCAAGAGTGCTGCGTATACGGCCAATACTTAGCAAATAAGAATTCTTTGTTTACTGATAATAACATGTAGGAACTTAGGCAATATAGACATCTGTGAGGTCAATAACTTCAACAGTTTTCTATTCTAAGAGTGTATTTAATTTTAGAAATACGTTTCGCAATAAGTAAATAAGGATTGAGAACTCTTTTGGTGAGTATCTAATCTTCTTAATTTTTAAGGCACAGATAATAAATGAACTGATTAAGTAAAGTTATTTAGGTACATATGTACATAAATAGTTAAAAAAAAACTGGTGTCGCGTTTGAATATCGGAAGATGACATATATAACATTCTTATTAATGCAGGTTTTAAATAAATCTTCTTACCTACCTAGTATTACGTATCACTTTAGTAATTTGTAGCATTATAAACTTCTATAAGTACTTAAAAACTTTGGACTTACATGATATATACTAATTTTGTTATAAAGAATGATTAATATAAGCTTTTATATTATTTATAAGTATTAGTATAAAATTAGACTCGAATATTATCACTACAGAATAATATACTTATATTCTAATGTGACTTTTTCAAACGTAAACTCCTATTAAACTGGTTCAAACGTTTCCCACTTGTATAAATTCACTTAGGATATAAAACCGCAGAAGGTATCTAGCTACTAAGACAATACATAAGCAGCACCTAATGGTGGTAATCATTTTATACCGGCGTAGAGTAATTCAATTGTAAATTTATTTAAAAATATAGAGACATTAATCTTTGATTCTTACTTTAAGTTTTGACGCCACAGTACATATTTATGTTTGGTATAAGTTACATATTAACATATAATTGCAGTAGTAAAATGTGACTCATGTTCTGCTTTTCTATCGTATCAGCCTTCTTCAATCAGTAATATCTAATGACAAATGAACCACTTTCCAGTTTTTTGTAAAGACTTTTTCAGCATAATAATAACATCATACCTACGTCATCCTTTGTCGTACATTGATATAGGAACTACTAGGCTATAGCAACGTCAATAGCGAGACAATCGGAAACGTACGTTTTTCAGCAAGTTTATCAGCTGACGCGTTGGATGGGCGGGCGGGCGCGTGGGGCGTGGGCGGGAAGGTGTGCTTGTGACGTCCGTAGCTCTGACGTCATACCCACCCCGTCTATACGTCTGGCTGTCCAATTCTAAAGTATGCTTACTTCTTTTTTATATTTATGTGCTGTACTAAATTAGCACGTGTGTTACCTACACTATTTTACATAAACTTACTCTGGCGCTGTTACTTATCGTTATTTTAATATATTGTGGTCTGTTCTTCTTTTCTGCAGCAACAGGGAAAAATATTGACCACATTTATTGCCATAAAGACATTTTATGAGAGCGTATACAAATATGTTATGTACTAATTTTAATTCTGTCTTTTTGAAGTGTTTACTGGTAGTACTAAAACCAAATTATAAGCGAGTATCACAATTGTAATTCATTGTTCATAGGTTACAATATATATTTATATTATACTTCAATGAATTACTCAACACTGAAAACTTAAAAGAGACAGTAAGGTATAAATTGTTCATTAAAGCGCCTACATTTTTATTTTTTTATGATATATAAAGATATAGAATTTATTTGACATGTACATACTATTAGAATTTGATTAATTATTATACACGCATTATTTTTCAATTAAACATACTTAGAAAGAGTTTGTGACTTTATATTTTGGAATTGCGTATCACCATATCATTTATTATTTAATAGCTTTCTATGTGTATAATAATGTTATATACTTTCGCATACCAATAGGTTAAAGCATGGCGCACTTTCTTTATAATATATTTTTCAATCCTTTGTCATTTTACCCATGTTTAATAAATATAGTAATAAATGATTTGAATTTGAATTTAACAAATGTTTTTTTATGAGTTGTTGAATTGTTCAAGTAAACATGAAGCAAATTAGTGTATTAAAAATAGGTACTTTAGATTGTCTGTTTCACGCCAGATACATATGCGCTTTTACCTATAGTTAACAATAACCATTTCAAATTCCCTATAACTATAAGTATGATAAATGTAGGTAGTGATACATAAATAAACCTGCGAGTTTAATATAGTAAGTAGCCAAAACTAATTGTAATCTTCCTCCCCACCATTGTCTTAGGTCATTCAAGATGATTGTAGCTATGTAATACAGGTGTTTGCTTTCAAACGCGTTAAGCTTTACGTAATTTTTTCAAGGATTGAGGAAAACGCTAAGTGTTAATATTATTTTGGTGACAGGTATTACGTCAGTGTAATTTTAGGTGCAGTTTTATTTGTGTTAGGCAGCTAAGCTTTTTTTTCCACTAAAGTATACCTTTCTACTCGAAAAAGCGCCCTAAAATGAGTGAACGGGTCTGTACCTATAAAAGTGCCATAAAATTAATTCAAGAAGTTAAAGCTCTATCTAAAATTATTGTTTTCAGGTTTATACCGTAAACGTTAATATGTTATGCTACATTTCTTTATGTTTCTCAAATTAGCAGGTATCCCGTCAATAGCAAGCTGTACAGATCACTCAGAATACCTGAGAGGCCTTCAAGCTATGAGCTTCATCTCATATGCCTGCACGCAATCTCACAAGCTGAGCCATCCGTCCTTCACATGTAGTTGTGTAGCTTTACACAGCTCCTTATTCAGACAAGTCTCTTAAACTTTTCAATAATTTGCATAAAGTGACAGCGAGTGCAGGAAGTTAGAAGCCAGTGCGGGCGGCAGTCAAGGGCGTCCTTGAAAGTGCGCGGTCGATGCGTGACGTAACGACAACCGGTGACGTCACAGGCGTGCTCGATACAGGCCCCGAGGCCACCTGACACTCCTTCCACTGCCACCCTCACTGCCGCTTTCAACCACCCTCATATTTTTAGACGTGACGTAAATACGCTTTTAAACCCTCAGCTATACCGCTTTGTACAGGAACTGCTACAAAATTGACGAAAGCTTTATTGTAAAGTATGAAAATAGCTATGCGGGTATCGTTTTCTTAAATTATATTCCGCCTATCTGCAGGTAAGGTAAAAATAGACGGACTATTTTTTTACATCTTGCCTACTCCCTCTTTATTTACTACATGCTACATTTTTTGAATGGCAAACAAAATTCTCGTTCAAATAAACATAACACTTTAAACTTTTATGCTAATGGGCCATTCATCAATTGTAATAAATTAACTGATGTTATCACTTAAATTATCATAAGCGTCACTAAAGGGAGATAATGAAAATAATATAAAAGACTCCCGCTGCTAAGACCAGGGGCTGGGGAATCCGGCAGGATGCCTTTGACCAAGTTGCGCGAGGGTAGAAGGCACGCCTGCGTCGCCGCGCGTCGTTCCGGTGACGTTCTAAGGTGACGTCACGACAGCTGAGCGAAAACCTATTACCTCCTTACTTCAATTTCTCAACTCTAACAATTCGAAACTATGCCGTTTATCGCCACGCCAAAATACTGCCCGAAACCCACTGCGTACTTTGTTTTTTTGCTATTTGAATATCAATTTACATTAACCGGCGTTCATAAATTTTAATGCTTCATCAAAGCTCAAATGTTCGTCTATATCTTTACACTATTTTATTTATGTGTGTCAGATGTTCAGAACTAATGCTGCTGCGCTGTAAAAAAGTGAAAGGATGATATTCTAGTCCAAAATGCAATTAGATTTAAAAATTTGTTGCTCTGGAATCTAGATGGACCATCAAGAGTGTAATGGTAGTGCAAGGGTAGTGGGTATACTATATCGAAGGTGTGAAGTATAGTCGAGGGCATGATAGCTAGATGCGTTACAATAAATGCGTATGTGACGGCAAGCAGTAATTTGTAGAGGCTGCCATCTCGGCAGGTGCAACGTCTGCCGTTGCGACAGTCGATTGTGCAAGTGGCAGCTCGGCTGAGGCCATCGGCTCCGGACGACGCGATCGCCACATAAACATCCCACATTATATTAGCGATTACCTAACCTGAGACAAATCCGCGGATAATTTAACTTAATAACAATTTTCGCGTGTCGAAGGTGGCCGTATTCACATTAAGCTTATGAAACTTGTGACATGTCGGCGACTGGATTTTAATTTATGCAGACTAGACCGTGCGAGGTGTATCATCTTTGCCGGTTGCATGTGATGAAACTACGTATTACACCACCGCATGTTTGTGTCCTACCTAAATTCAGTAGCCATTACATAGTGCGTGAACAAACCTATTCGTATTCAATTTCTATTTGTTTTACAATTTGAACACATCAGACAGTGATTACATTGGCAAAAATAAAATGTGCTAAACTCAAGGAAGTTCAATCATACGACTAGTTTCCCATTAAGTATTTATTGAACCGGTTTGTAAATGATATCCACCTAATTCTTTACAAATAGTTGAGTAGGTATATCGGACAATCCAAAGAAGTTATAGGTATTAGCTATGTGCGAAAACATGCTATTGATGTAGCCTACCTACCTATCTACAATAATTTAAACCATAGTATAAATGTTACACGATTTTGTTTGTACATTTGATCGTATTCGTTTGGTTCGGTAAGTAAATAATAGAACTAATTGGTCATAGAAAAGCCGGAGATATTTACGGTAAATATTACGCGAGATCTAGCGGGTTGCTCAATAATAATACTTAAATGGTCATCTGTCCGTTCGTTAATCAGTTTCCAGCCAATTACTTATTGCTAAAATAACATAAATTTCATTGAAGTACTTACTGAAGTACTTACTCGTAAGTACGAGAGCTTATCTTTGAACCGATGATTGATAATTTAATAATGATGTTATATGCGTTAACGCAAAGTTTGGAATGATAAACCATTTATATTGAACTTAAACGGAAGTGTTTTTTATTCATAAAGGAACTCAGAAAATTATAAGATCGAAAGTAATAAAAATGAAACTGAACTCTTATCTATCACCGGCTCACACACTTTTGTGTTTAGTTATGTACTTACTATATTAGGCTTCGTTATTATAACACACTTTACACGTGGTTATAGGTGTAAAAATATTATATACATATTCATAAGATTTGTTAGATAAGGCAAACTTTATTTAAATGGATTAAATATTTATTTAAAGCATATTTACGCAAGTCTCCAGCATGGTATTCACATAAATTACGTTATTAACGAATAATTAATGACGTGTTATATTTACGTATTATTCAAATGAGTAAAACTTTTTCGGTGATCTCATTTTACTTGAAGTTTTAATAAATTAACAACAGAAGTACTAATTATCAGAAGAATATACGTATTGGAAGATCCTGAATAAATTAATGACAGCGAGTTTATGTGCCTTTGTCTAGTGCTTAAATAACAGATAGTAGGTATAGGAAAACATAAAATATAACAGTAATAACATAATATAATTAACAACAAAATTAATAAAATAAAACAAACAAAAAAGGGGTACATACGTTGGAATTGTCTAAGGGCGCAGTGTTGGCTGGAGGGCGTTAGCAACGCACCTCGCATTCTAGCCGAGGGCCATCATCACAACAGTTCCACACAGTCTACGATAACCCTGAGGTCTACACAATGAAAGCGAAAATAAACACAGAAGTGGATGATCGCGATAAGTCCTGCAGGCGCTGACCTGGCGCAGACTTTTCGGGGTCCAGCGAGGTGGCGCACGGCTCCAGGGTCAGACCGAAGCACGCGCCGGACAGTCCCAGCTCACTTAGCAGGATCCTCATGCGGCCGAGCACATTCCACTCACTGCACGCGCACTCACTCACTCAGTCAGTCGGCTACGATGGGCAATTCGCGAGAGGGCGCGCGGAGGTACGCGTTGGTGAACGGTCGGTGCGTTACTGAGGCCGCCGCCGCCGAGGCCGGTGGCTATATCGCATTTCCTGACGTCACCACGGCGACGTCACGGCTGCGACGTCATTAACGGTACCTCCCACGGCCCGCCCGCCGCCGCCGCCCGCTGCCGCCCGCCCGAGCCTGCGCTAACGGCACCGCTAGTACGGAGCTTTCGTACGGGCGCGCAAACGCGACGCGCAACTGCTGTTCCGCCACCGCCGTCACTCCGCCGCTGCCGCCGCTGGCTCACCACATACAGCCTGCGTCAGTTTGCCTCCAAGTGTTTCATGGTTATGTTCGCCCTTTCTTCAATTCTCAATTTAACTAGATTAACACTTTATCAGCTTTTCACAATATCTTTTCTATCCTGTAACAATCGTATTGAGTGTTTTTACCCTCTGACCGCTGCCGGCACATTTTGCTTATTGCGATAGGTTTTTACGATGTGTCCATTGAAATTCTTCTGAACTCTTTAAATATTGTCAGGTTGGTAGGTAAAGATAGGTACAGGTAAGCTTTTGTAAAGCACTATTATACGTTCTGGTATCTTTATACTTACCGTTCACCGATAAACTGTTCGCAGCACAGTTCGCTGAAAAACTAAATTGTATTCTACATAGAAGATTTAGCTTAGCTGAATTTTCTAGATTTTGAATGATAAAAAAATATTTTTCGGCGAACCGTGCTCTCTGCGAACGGTGTTTCTGTAAACAGTGCGGGGCATATTTTAGTACTCGTACCATTCCTTAAAACTGGTCAAGTGCGAGTCGGGCATCGCCCTTTTAGGAATCATTATAGCAACAACTAGAAGAAATAAAATTTTGTTGGTTTTCATCTCAATTTTAAAATTACATAATAAATAGCCACTTTTGTATTCGTTGGATAACTAGAGGATATGGTACGGTAAATAGATTAGTTTTCGTGATAAACCCCATAGCAAAATTGGTCTTAAATTCACAACTTTGACGACCCCTAATTTTTTCAGATAAAATATTAATAAACCAGTTTTAAAATATGATGTTGTTTACATACGACATATTAATTGGCTTGCTTATGATAATGCTTACTAAATTTCATACATATAACGGCGTACTTGGCTATCGCGTAGTTAAAGGAATGTATAGTAGAGTTGAAAATTATTGTAAATATATATGTATGTAAAATATAAGTACCTACGAGTAGGACTTGTTTTGTTGTTAGAGAAATAAATATTGAACTAAACCCTCATAAATGGAATATGAGTTTTTGAGGTCGCTGATATTATGATTGTTCAGCAAGTTATTGTTGTACATAAGTTTTAGCTTCTCTCTGCTACTATGTTCGTGTGGGATACCTATGTTTCGCGATCCCTCAGGAAATGTTAAGAAGTTGGAACGTATTGTAACCGTTTTCTATATTTCACACGAACAGCTTCCACATTTTATAAGTAATTACTATTAGTAAGAAGTAGGCCGAAATTTTTTAAGCAGTCCCTGGTTCGATCCCCACCGCCGGCTTGAGCTTCACCGCATGGTGGAAGGGCATTTTGCGATTGCCCGCCTACCACCCAAAAGTAGAAAAATCTGTGGCCAAGCACCTAACGGTGTGTTCCGGCAGCAGCCCTTGAGAGCCAGTGAAATTACAGGCACATGAGACATAACAACTTTCTCAAAAAAATTCTCAAGGTAACGGTCGCAGTGCAATTCGTCACTTGTGATGAAATGCATCGGTTCTAGGCAGAGGTTAGTACGCTGGGCTTCAAGCTTGTCCGGTCACAATAACATTTAAAAAAAAACTAATATTGTAGATAAACATAGATAATTATGTAGTAAACAAATAGTGAGGGCTATATATAGTTGCGAAAGGAATTGTTTGGTGAAATATAAGATATGGTGTACCTGATATGTCATAACATGAGGTTCAAATAATCTTATCACATGTACTAGCCAGATTCCATCCCCAGTTATATCATTTTTGGATGTCACCAATAATTACCAACTTATATGAAAAGAGACCCTAAAGTTGTGCGCTCGAAGAGTCTAGATCTCCTGAGCATGCTTCGTGTAGAATCGAAACGCGTCTAAAATTCTTCCGGATTGGCTGCGTGGCGTTTGTGACGTCAGGTTTACTTAACAGGAAATTTAGGCGGAATTGTCACTAGATATATTTACAAAAAATGTTTATTAAGTGTTTGAACTATTAATTTAATATTGTCTTAAAATATTTTTATATGGGTTTCTGCAAAGTAACGCCTGAATCATATTGATTATATGAAAGTGGTGAAAGACTATTTGCAAGAGAAGTATACCTATATATACAGGTATACCTACAAATATTTTACACCTACTCAACATGCCTACATAGTAAGACACTAGAAACACTGATGAATGTTCAATGTTCATCCTTGCATTACAGGGGTATTGGATATGTTTTGGTGCTGTAGAATAATAAATAAAAGCTTTAGGTTTAAATATTTTTATTCTAATTTTTCTTTAAAATACGGATCCTTCAAAATATTTATTGAAAAAACAACTATAATTATGGAAGCTCTACATATAAACTGAATTTCCTAACTGTTTTTCAGAATTTCTACTAAAGCATAATAAGTGACACAAAACTATAACTTTGTACTAAAGCTAGAAATGCAACTGTCTCGTAAAGACCGCGCTGGACCAAACCATGCTAGTCACACTAATTTATTTTGATTCCAATACGCTTTTTGTGCAGTTGTGTGTTATTGCGTGTCAGTCTACAAAAATATTTATGCATTACGAAACAATAAAATTTGCTTAATATTTTATTGGATATATGGATATTGTATCAATCGTATCAATCCAGTATCATCTTGTAACAGCAAAAGGAAATTGAAAGTAGGATAATCGCACTTAAGGGTATGACGCAGGACACCTAGGCTAAATAAAGATACTTATAAGTACGACAACAGGATTCCCCGTGCGTCTTAAAACTAATTTTAGTTATAACGTGACGCGTTCAGAGAACTTTCACTTTTCTGACCTTGATTGAGACCCTTCGTTGAGAATGCAACCAAGATGGGAGTAATCTAAATACAACTAACCGTAGAGTACAGTCACAGATAGTACGATAGTATCTATTGGAAATGTAGAGCGCGTGGATGAGGAAGGATAATTTTAGGATGTATTACAATAAGCAATTACGGCGTGTTTATTGAACGCAGGAGACAAATGCAGCGTCGCTGGCACATCCACAGACGTTCACAGCCATCCCGGCCTCATTCGCGGAGACTGCGCCTGTTTCCGCATTGGTTGCAGCCGTCGTCACGCCGAGACACCTATGGAGCAGCTCGTCGGTTCAAACAAAACATTTTTATGATACAATTAATGATAACATACAAATAATTAATACATATTATATATTTTTTATATTGTTATGTTAGCTATAACGCCTGCTACGCGGATTACATTACAAAATTACAAATATAGATATGAGAGGAAAAATTTAAGTCATGTGCGGGATTCGAGCCCGCGTTCACCCACCCCTTTAGTCGGGGTATGCTCTAACCAATTGACACATGATTTAATTTTTTCCTGTCGTATATTTGTAATATTGTAACATTTTATGTAGTATACATTGTTTAAAATGATGTTAACTTCATGTTATTAAAAAAATCAATACATCTTAACTAATACTCTGTAAATAAATAGTGTAGGCTTTGCTATATATTGGTTTCTACAACACGATATATCTATAGATATCTATATCTATATCGGTATATCTATATACAATAAAATATGTGCCTAGTATGTTAGTACTAAACTTGTGAATTAAGATAAATAAATATATTATTATAAGTATTAAAAAAAACGTATTATTACGTACTTGTTCCCGAATACGGCTTACTCGCGTGGATTAAAAAGCAGTAATTCCGGATAAAAGTATCCCCTCACTACCTAAGTAGTTTATCTACAAGATATCATTAAAATCCTTTGAGGCGCTTTGAAATGACATTATACACCTCTATACACAAACTTTTGTGTTTAGTGCTCCAGCAAATTGAGCTTAAAGCGTTGTGCGTGGTACTAATTATAGACAGTATAAATGGCAGTGTTTTTTTTTTTGTATAATTTCCTTACTAAAACTTCCTCAAGTAATCGATACACGGTATAAGTGCCGCGAAGAAGCGAATATGTTTACTAGCTATATTTCTATAGTAGGCTATAGAAGTTGCCTCGAATAAGCTCAAAATAACAAAAGTAGGTATACAAAGTTTAGTAAAACAAGTGGTTTTTACTTTGTATGAAAATGTTGGTAGGTATAAATATACAAATACGACAAAGCTTCTTTGAAGCTTATTATTGTTCGCGTGGTGACGTCATAAAAGCTCTCTTTTAGATGAAAATGTTTGGGAATTAAAATGTTTCAGTTTAGGATAATATGAAACATGTTCTATTATAATAAAGTGTATTATTCTGTGGGGTGACTTTTTGGACGAGGATACCAGAAACTCAAAATACTCTTTGAATTGATAACATTCAGTATAATAGCAGGAAAAACTAAAAATATATCGATTTTGTGTTCCTCTTACGGAACCGTAAAAGAACAGAATTTAGAAGCAGTGATAATCGTGCGGTAATTGCTATGGCCGCCGTGCCGCAGGTCCCTGATTCGACAACGGCTTAATCTGCACAGTACAGTGGAAGGGCAGTTTGCGAGTGCTCGCCTGGCTGATTGCCACCCTTTAGTAGAAAATCGGACGCCAAGCACCATTTACCATCCTTGACCACATCATCACTTATCAACAGGCGAGGTAGTGTCCTAAGGCTAGCCTATCAGCTGTAAAAAAACACAGGATACTATTACTAGGCCTACGCTGACCGCCGGCACCTTTAATCTTTTGAGAACTTTAGGGAGAAGTAAGTCCATACAAATTTGCACAGAATTTGTGTATTGTTTTTATGGTAGACCTAAAAAATAATTACAAATAAAAAAAAAATAAGGCATATGTCTACGAAGCGCTTACATACAAACGTAGTTTCACTACTTTTAAAATACCAAAGGTTCAAACTTAGACAAAATTTGAAAGCATGTCCATGAGTCTAATAACTACTACTTCTAGTACTTCTAGTTTTTTTTTGCCAGTTTTCCGTATATTTAAGTATATTCGAAATATCGTTTTGAATAACAGTTCTAATATACACATTGCGGGGTTAAATATATGATAAATTGAAAAAATAAAAAGCGCTTCTGCAAGTAGTAGCATTTTTAGCCTTAACCGATACAAGAAACGTGTTTTTGAAACTACGTCACGTAACTTACCAAAAATAAAACAATATTCTCCTTCCACCTACCCAGTACTACTTCAATAATTACTGGTACACCTAACGAAGCGTACCGACGTAATATTTGTATAAATCAAAAAATATTTTCCAAGACACAAAATTCCTTGAAATTTAGAACATGATTATAGCTAAAAAATGAAAACCTTTAAAAACGTTTTAATCTTAGAGTTTTAATTTTCATGAGAGCGCGATTAATCAGCATTTTTCCCGGGCAAAGTAGCATGCTTTTGGCTTAAATGTATAGTTTTAGTAGTATTTTTTTTTATGTTGTACTCATTATTACGGGAACTTCTAAGGTTATATTCTTAATGTGACATGATACTATATATCTAAGGTGATGACATTATAATAGTGTCACCAGTTGACCCGTGCTGGTCGCTATACCTTATTGTCTATTAAACCGTTTCATCTAATCTTTTAAGGTGAATAGATCTAATTAATAAAATAATGCATATATTTACTACTTTACAGCCTATGATTCCACCCATATTAACATTATTTGTGTTTCTTCTGAAGCTTTACCTTAAATATTTTTATCAGCATCTTTGATATAGGTATAGAGATATGGATGATAGTTGAATTTATATGAGAGAATATATAAGTATATTTATTGTATGAATATATCTTCTGTGTATATTTTTTATGATCTTCTTTAACCCTTAATATAAAGGAATTAAATACAAAATGATATAGCAACACATTGATAGTAATTAGTTTACAAGATGGTCTAGATACATAATACACACTTATAAAAATAATATCATAGTTTAAAAAGTCACCGTATCACGTGATTACTACTAAACCGATTTGTATGAAATTCAGCATAGAGATAATCAAAAGCCCGGGTCATGTTATATACCATCCGTTCTATCTTTTACATTCTAGCTGCCAAAAAACAAATCAATACTGATGATATATTCATTAATTATGTAATTTTATGTTTAGATGGGGGCTTAATAGTTCCAGTAGTGTCCGAGTATCACGGCAATGCATATATTTGCGGCTGTTACGATTGGTCGCATGCCCCAGTACTATTTGCTGCTCGTTCCGCGGGCAACCGTCCAGTTATTCTAATTTTACACATAATCGATGCCGTCGCATCGCCGACTCATCGACAAAGGACTTGTTCGTCTGTCAAAGGTGAAAATCGATATTGATCGAGTAGTGTGAGCGTACCATCATCACCTCCGAATGATCCCGTATCTCGGCTTGTCGATCGAAAATGTGCCGAAGCTCGAGGATTATACTGTCCATAAAACGTCTTGAAATCGTTTTTGCATGTTTTCATGTCTTGTTTAAGAGAAGAAATTATTGGTTACTTATGAAGTTTTATCTTTATCAGAAACAGGATTGACTTCATCTTAAAATTGTACATTGTGAACACTGTGGCAGACATAATAACGTAAAAAATTATTGTTATCAGGTTAGATAACTATTTTAGGTACATAGTCATAAAATTCAAAACATAAAGAAGATAAATCTTGAAATCCCAATTCATACTGATGAGTGATAACTAACAGACATACAAATACAAATTATAAAGTATCATTATTTGACATATGAATGTGTTTTAATATTGTTACGCCTGCTCGGCGAATTAAATTACAAAATTTCAATTTCACGAGAGGAAAAATTGGAGTTATGAGTTTATGAGTCATTGTTATGTTAGCTCAAGTGGTCAGAGCATACCCCGGCTATATGGGTGGATGGATGCGGTTCGTATACCGCACATGACTATAATTTTTTCTCTCGTAAATTTGTAATTAAGTAATATGAATATGTTACAGGTAAGCTGTGAATCCATTGGCTACAAAATAGTGTTATGTGTTTCAGAGCCAAAGCCTTCTCCCACAGAAATTATAAATATCATAAGTATGCCTAAACCTAGAATATTAATACAGATAAAATTAACAATAAGTTCAAAGTGAAATTATAATTACAATGAAAAGTTCAGTTCATACACATAAAAATCAAAGTAGAAGTTAACGTTTAAAATTAGAGTCAATTATACCTACATTAATTCCAGTAATGTACTCAAAACTATAACTAACAACTTTGATTTCTGAATGCACATATAGTCCACATTTCAAATATGACTCCATATGTAAGAATCTGGATCAACAACATTTTGTTAAGCCAGACTCCGACATGCAAAATCACAATCGTAATATATCGTAAATTTATATCAATAAAATGTATTACATTAACATAAATAAAGCGTCTAATATATCCTCAGTGGCATCATAATCAAATTTCTTGAGTTCTGTGAATATTATAGGCTTAGTAGCGTAGCGAAAAAATCCTAGGTCTGTGGTCAATATTACCTTTTTAATGTCATTATTGCTGTACTTCTTGATTCTATGTTCTCTATCTATTTTATTATACAAATAAGTGGTACTCTTTTACTTCATTATTAAATAATATATTTTTTGTTTAAATTTAATCTCGATTGTGGAACAGGACAGCGATCTACTTGTTTGGTTGTTGATACTAAATGTGGTACAGTTTTTTTTCCAGGTTAGCCAGAACAACATCTTCGACCACATCATCACTTACCAACAGGCGAGATAGTGGTCAAAGGATAACCTATCAGACATAAAAAAAAAATGTGCCTTAAACTTTCGTACCTATATAAACAATTTTCTAACACTGAGAACTTTGACTTCCTCGTATACTTTTGCTGCGGGGTATGTCTAAAAAGGCAAAAGTACTTTTAGTACAGCCCGTTGAGCCCGCACAGCTGATATAATACTGGTTTTTGCTGCAGAGCCTCAAGCACAGATGCGGTACCTAATTATACATTTATATAGAGCTTTATATGTTTGTATGCCTACTTCAGATTTAGCTGCTGTTTTCAGTATTTTAAAAATGATATTATATTCTTTAGATTAGGTATGATTTCTTAAGTTTTCTATGTTATTGCAAATAAGTAGTAATAGTAATGACAAATAAAATCAATGCTGCCAGCATGCTGGGCACGATGCAACTGGTAGATGGCATTGTGCTCAGCTAGAGCATTTGGAGCACTTGAGGACCTGCAGGTACCTGTAGGTTGCCTAAATGCTTTCGTTGTAGTAGCTGTAGTGTTGTATGTAGTATATTATAGTGTATAGTTTGTAGTGTTGTATATAGTTCGTAGTATTTTTTTAACCTAGGCTTCGGGTTTCCTTGTGACGGTATCATGATGACGCTGAGATTATGGTATTTGATTAGCCAGATCGGTCAAGGCGTCGATGAGCTGATGACATACGGCTACCTAAATTTGAATCATAATTATCGAGACAAAAAATACTACATATACAAAAAAAAAACATATATAAAATACTACAAATTTAGTAGCTTTAGTAGCAGTGTGTGTTTGGGGCCCGCAAGAGACAGAGGTAGAAGGCCCTTTTCGTCTGTTACGCCCGTCTCGGGAGAAGTGCCTTTGGCACATCCCCTCCCATTATAAGAGGGCCTTCCCAAAGTCCGGTGGAGTTGTACAGCCGACAACATTCTTGTCCTCTCTAAAACAAAACAATAATTTTGTTATAACATATATTAAATTAGAACGCTAAAATATAATTATTCTGATTGGTAGAGAAGCAGGGGGGACTCGGCGTCAGGACCTTAGATTGGGTGAATTTATCGACAAGTTTGTGACATTTTGTCATCATAGGAATTGGATAAATGTTTTTGCGAAACTCGGGCATCACGTTTCAAAAAAAACAGTGGTCGAATCATCACAGTTTTGCATTGGTTTCGTTTGCTGTCTTGTCGTATACAATACTTACTTTATTTAGCGTCAATCTAAAAAGGTACACAAGTGTTTTCCGTATTCAAGACTGTAACCTCTCCATGTTATTCATAACAATTTTGACAACTATCTTCGAGCTTGCACTCTGAGACAATCGCGCCTCTCGCAATTCTTTCGCCTAGGGAACTAGCTATCGGGTCTTCTGTTATAGAACACAATTACAAGTAGCTGATTCTTAGATTCAGGAAGAAGCTTATACACTATGCTACCTGTAAACCAATATGGGATACGAATCCCTAGTTTCGGATAACACATTTGTTTAATTTGTAGGAGATCTACAAACCGCCTGTAACTATGTAACTTTACTATTGTATAGGTAATTAGTAGGTAAAACTTTTAATTGGAAATCTAATGTCGTTGAATTTATTACGGAGATTATGTCGAGAAACCTATCCTTATAGACACTTAGTGTGGGTTGGTTAGACGCAAGCTCAATCTATAAGTACTCATATTATATACAGGATATATTTGTATTTTTGTATGTAACTTATTAACATAAAAACTAATAGACTGATTTGAAAAATCCTTTCACCATAAGAATCCTACATTATCTCTGATGAACATAGGCTATGATATTGATAATTGATAATATTCTATCAAAAAATACGTTAAATACCCATTCGAAGCCGGGGAGGGCCGCTAGTATAATATAAAATAACAAGAGGTACAAAGAGTTTTGAAGCAGTGATGGCTCAGTGGCATTGACTATGGAATGCCGTGCCGCAGGTCCATGGTCCGAATCCCGCCGCGGGCTTGAGCTTCACCGCATGGTGGAAGGGCATTTTGCGAATGCCCGCCTGGCTAGCGACCACCCTCAAGTACAAAATCTGTCGCCAAGCACCTAACGATGTGTTCCGGCAGCAGTCCTTGAGAGCCAGTGAAATAACAGGCACATGAGACTTAACAACTAATATGTCTTAAGGTGACGGGCGCAGTGCAATTCGTGACTAGTGAAATGCATCTGTTATAGGTAAAGGCTAGTCCGCTTAACATCAGGTGGGCCTCGTGCTTGTTCCGTCACAATAACATAAAAAAAATATATAACAAGAGGCAGGAAAAATATATAGCAAGAGTACAGCTTCAATATAAATTTATTAGGAATAGCAAATTAATACGGCTTATATTTTAAGAAGGGTTACATATTTCAGGGAGGTTATAGTAAATACTTACTAGTTAAAAATTGCAACTTAATCTTAAGATAAAATAAATTTAAGGGAGTAAATAATACTAATTAAATTAATACTGGCAAAAAGCTGAGATTTGTGAGGGCTCGCGTTTATTTTACAACCTGATTCTAGTGGTGTCATCTAGTATTAAGGACGACTACGATATATGTATTTGAGTATTGAGTTTAGTTTTATTGCAGCAATGTTGACTCTTTGGTTTTCTAACAGATGGCATTAGTAGTACAATATTAAAAAAATGCTTGGTCAATTCCGCCTCTGCAAAGCTATTGCCTGTCGCCTAGGTAATTTAAACAAATATTGTAATCATTTTAATACATCGTATATAACACATTGTTAAAAGAAGTTTAAAATAAAGATTCTGAGTTTCTTATCCGTTCTTCTCGCAGTAGCCCTATAACATTTTTTGCTGAACGTGGCAGTACAATGTCGCATATTTCATATTAATTATTTAATATGAAATATTTTATATTAAGATTTGTAATTTAATTTCATGAAATCATCGTGGACGCCTAAATTGAATAAATGATTTTGCCTTTGAATAACATTCTATCCAATGAATACAAAATTGTTAGTGTTTATTTTTTGTTAATGGTTATAAAACTATATTTTTTCACAGATAATATAAAGAAATAAAGTAAAATTACAATGTTAAAGCACAAATCTATAGGAGTGATAGTTTTTCAGTAAAGTGTGCCACAAAGTGTTCCAGTTGTGGAATAGTAATAAGGAGTGAAGCGAGCCCTAATTAAAATGACATAAGGATGATCAGTTCAAAGGAAATTGTCTGAAATGTTATATTTGTTTACGTAAATGTATTGTTAAAATCTGAGCTTCAAAAATGGGAGTCGAAACGTGTTAACTTAACTTCCCCAGTGTCGGCGACCCAAAACGGGTTACCGACTGAATAGCTGTCAGATGTCGGTATCCCAAAATGGGTTCTTGATATATAGGTGACATTAAAAAAAAAATAAGAACAAAATTGGTTGTGGCTCTTCTTTATGTCCGTTTTTTTTTGCTTTCCTCCATGTACTTTTACTTCAAAAGTATTTCTCTCCTGTGGGAATGGGAAACTAAGTAAGTACATCATATCATTAAATTGTTTAAAAATAAGTAATTAAGCTCGTTTTACACACATTTTGGCGCGAAAACGAGAGATAGACAAAAGCATTACCTGAAAATCACAAAATTTTATTATTATTTCACTGTACTATAAAGTTGTATTAAATAAAAGTATAAGTACATTATTTAACAAATTATTGGAGTACAAAATTTTATGCCCAAGGCGGGAATCGAACCCGCGTCCTCCGATGCCTAAACCCCCTCGGCCACTTGGACCAAGTCCAAGTGGACGAAGGGGTTTAGGCATCCGACGCGATATCGGAGGACGCGGGTTCGATTCCCGCCTTGGGCATAACATTTTGTACTCCAATAATTTGTTAAATATATTTCGCTTAGCACGCGATAGTGCTTGTAATTATATTAAGAAGTATAAGTACATTATTATGAATGAACTGTAAAGAAATCTTTAAGTAGTTGTTTTAACAAAATAATTAATGAATAGACTAGAGGAATGAGGGTAGACGCGAAAAGTGGCGACCATGGTTAATGGACACTTATATCGACTGACACTGCGCAAGTCCAAAGAATTGACGGGGCGCGCCGGCGACAATTGAGTTTTACTCTACTCGAGTGTACTGCTCGAGTAAACTTGCTCCTTGGATTTCTTACAGACTAAAAAGATGATATAGAGATATGCATGTTTGTTGATTAGTTAATAAACGTACTTTAAAAAAGGAGGAGTGTTGTGACCAGAATAGCAATAAGAATTACAGTGTAGGAGTGATCGAGAGCTAGTTAGATTCATAACAACATATATGTATATTCAGTCCATAAGAATATAGGTTAGGGTTTTTACAACACAAAAACTCATTGAATTCTTATTAGTTGCAGTCGGAACCTTTTACGTGTCGAAGCTCTGGGCCTCAATTCTCTTAGCTATTGATCAAACGCCACACTACTGCGATGATTCTGCGATCGAACTGCTGTTAATGTCAAATTGGGTAGTCTACTAGTTCTAGCTCCTAATCGCAGTTGTATAGCAATCGCGTCGCTATCGTATGGCTGTGCTATGGCTTGCAAATTTTGTTACTGAAATAATAATGAAAACTTACATTAATCACGCATCATTTGAAACATCAAAACAGTGGTTTTCCAGCAAACAATACATTAAATAAATATTTTAAATCCTTATGCTAATTTTCTATCTAAAATCCTCCAAAATATTCCATACCACTGTAGCAACGCAATCGCAACAAAATAGCTTACAGCATACCAAATATGTCAAAAACTATTGATAGCAAGCGATTGACTTGCGATCGAACCTAAATAGCGGGCAGACTACGGATACTGTAAAAATCTACAATTTTCATGCAATTAAGTTGCGTTAACGCCGTTCAATAGCTAAGAGAATCGGGCCTCTGGTGTGACTCCAGCTACAAAAACATTTGGGTTTTCAAGTCTCAGAAGGTAATAGACTTCTCCAATTTCACATTCTGCTCTTATTTTAATACGGAAAATGTGAATTCGCTTTACTAGATACAAGCATTTGGTCCCAATTACTATGATGTTAAAGGAAATTAGAATTACCCGAGGAGCTGGCAGCTTGCCCATAAAGGTTAATCAGACCTAGCAGATAAGATCTCAGGTAACGTCATAAACATGGATATTTCGATCGGGGACATGTTCATTAGCACAAATCGTTGTAGTAACTAGGTAGGTAGGTAGACCTATGGTACTTGCAATGAAACTAGCTGTGTACAGAGTAGGAAATTACTGTTTATCATCAATACTAAGATAAAGCTTAGTTTATAGGTAAACATTTTGTTGCGATCAATTAACCTCCTACAATGCTGGGTACCTACATTATGTTAATACTAAACTTAGTGCTGACATGTTTGTTAAAATTTATCGCAGGAGTCTAGCTCACAATCTGATCTTGATTATACAGGGTTATTGGTAAAATGTTAACAACCTCTTAGGGTTGACTTCTGCTAGTCCTAACCTAACAAACATTATGAGATGTTTTTTGTTTTATTTTTTGTTTTTTATATGTTATTGACTTAATTAGCACGAGGACCACCTGATGTCAAAAGTCTCTTGTACCTGTAATGTATTATTTCATATTTTTTAATACATTGTTCGGTGTAAATATTCAAAACACTTTTCAAAGGGACCACGGCGCGGTCCAGTGTTGCCGCGGCGGGCGCTCTTGGCTCAGAGTAGGAAATAAAACACAAAAAAAAGAAAAAGTCTAGCTCACAATCTGATCTTGGGTTCTTGGTAAAATTCCCCGTGGGGTGCCGGGTAAGAATTGCACCTCCCCATATCTTCCCGTGGGTGTCGTCAGAGGCGACTAAGTGAAAAATACTGGAATGTTGGCAGCAGCGCCTTCTAAGGAACTGCCATCTTACACTGCGATCCCCAAGACGCCTGCCAAGCGTGGGGATTATGGCATGTGTTCAGTAGTGGACGATTTGCCTGATACAGTATTAAGGCAGTACAATGTAGAATATTTCAATACTAAAATTTGTAATTGACCTTCATAAGAGCGACGCCTTAATTGAATAAATGATTCTGACTTTGACTTTGCCTTTGGTAAAATGCTAACAACCTCTTAGGGTTGACTTCTGCCAGTCCTAACAACCATTATGAGATGTTTTGCCATAATCTTCAAGCTTGGCCAAGCAACTAACATATAAATATTATAAATTAACCGAGAAAAAACTTTCGTTAGGGATCGAATACGTCGAACCAAGTTTCGAGCATATAAGATGCTTATCACAGTTGAGGTCACAGTGATTGGGACTCACAGATGCTGGCCCGACGTCGGTAGCTGCTAGTTCAAATGTTTGTTGTACAAACATCTATACATACACTCGTATGTAGTACTTTGATGACTCTTGAGATTTGTGGATCGATTTGTCATAATTATTTTATTGTCTTACTTATTACGTAAGGTCTTGGTACACAAAATTTCAACATTTAAGGTTCATAACCGTTTAAGAGGTAGAGACGTACAGACACATTTCGGAGTCTCATAAAACCCCGTTTTAGCCTTTGACAACAAAACCCTAAAAACTAAAAAAATCATATTAAATTTAAATTCTACTCGTAGGGTTAGGCAGAGACCACAACTTTCCACTTACTACGATCCTTACATATCTCTTTCGCTTCACCTACACTCATCAATCCTTTCATACATAAACGTCGGGTAAGGGTACTCCTGACTTGGCCTTTTTTCAAAACGTCTTCGATCTGATTTCGGAAGGTTCGCCTAGGTCTTCCCCTTCCAACTCTTCCGTTCACTAGTCCCATATAGATCTCCTGTTTAGTCATTCTCATTTCATTCATTCTCTCCACATGTCCAAACCCACATACATACCTTTCTCGATTTTTATCAATACATCCTCACTCACACCACATCGTTGCCTTATCACACTCCTTATCCTGTCTTAATAACATATGAACATTTTATTTTTTCCTTTATAAACTCAACGTAGGAAAGGCAAGACACTGCAAGAAAATAATTGTGAGCTGTAGCTATATGGATACAGTTTTCGCATCTCCGGCGAAAACTGTATCCGTATGAGTTGATTTCATATTTAAAGGAATAGAAAGAAGTCGCACGTTGCCAGATCAGGGATTTAAGGAAGATGACCCAGTAGTTTGATCGGTGAGCTGTCCAAGAAGTTCCTCGTTTTTTGCGCAGTGTATGCGGGGCGCGTTGTAATTGTGAGGTAGAAGACCGTGGAGTACCACCTTCGGTCTCTTGCTACTCAAGAAGTGAATACTTCTGGCAAGCATTTACAAATACAATACAAATACAAATACTCTTTATTGTATACCAAGCTAATTTACACTTTAAAGTAACTAACATAATTTTCTAAGGTAGTACAATGGGCGGTCTTATCGCTGTGTAGCGATTTCTTCCAGACAACCTTTGGATGGACAGAAACAAGAGAGGAGATCGACGGTGGTGCACAATAAATATAGTTTACATGAAGAAACTGTGTAATAAAACATATACTAATAATTTCATATTATATTAGAGAAATAAAACACAAACTTAATACATACAAGCATAATAAATATATAATAAACTAATATATAGTATACATAATAAATAACTACAAAATTAATAATACAATACATATTTATTAACCTGACATATATACAAATAAATACAGTGTTATATACTAGATAAATAGTGATTTATTACCATATTTTTGAATATTGTAATAGATTTGGCACGTCTAATGTCAAGTGGCAAATAGCAAGCATTTACTACATTGGTAATACCAGATGCTCTGACATTGAAAGACTACACATCAAAATCTTCCTCGCACTGCTCGATTGCTTCACTGATAGGCGTTGGTTCATTTTGAAACAACGAAACTGTCCACTGGCGCTTCGTTGCTGGATCTTATATTATATAACATTCTAATCATAATATATCTGTGATTCTTTATCTTTCACAAAATGTCGTAAATACGCCTAGACAAGCCTTCGTCAAACTTAGCTATCAAATAATGATATTCCTCCTAATCAAAACTCATGATGCATTGAAACTCTACCTATGAAAATCGCCTATTCTCTTCGATCAATTTTTTATCTGCTGGCACGTTATCGTTCGCTGAACTCATCAGTACACGTAGTTGCCTTAGAAGGACCTTCATCCACATAATATGCAATTGGAAGCCTATTTTAAGATTCTTCAGGTTTAAGGCAGCATTTAAACGAGAGCATGTTCTCGTTTAAATGCTGCTATCGGAACATTTGTGTAATACCGCTATTAATCTAAATATATAGAAAAGCCGGATATACCGTTACGCATTTAATAAAAAAAAAAGTTGAGATCATCATCATCACAACAACTGTAATGTCAACCGTTGAACGAGGTCTCACTCATGGGGGGGAATTGCCAAAATCCCCACGCTTGGCAGGCGCAGTAAAATTGACAGTTCTTCAGAAGGCGTTGCTTCCCACCTTCTGGTATTTTTCCCTTAGTCGCCTCTTACGACACCCAAGGGAAGAAATGGGTGGTGACATTCTAACCTGGCACCCTAAGGGGATATGTTTATAAAATCATACCAAAATTAACAAAAATCAGGCTTTACTAAGCAATAAACCTTTGGTAATATTTTACTACCATACGTTGGTAGTTTAATTACATAAACACACACAGATACAGTGAGATAAGAACGTGCCAAACGTCATACACAAATGTGTTCTTTGTATTGCACTGGTGAAGTTTTTGTTTATGCCTGATAGGTTAGCCTTTGACCACTATCTCACCTGATGGTTAGTAATGATGTGGTCGAAGATGTTGTTCTGGCTAATCTAGAATTAATGGCTCTCAAGGACAGCTTCCGGAACACACCGTTAGGTGCTTGGCGACAGATTTTCCACTTGAATGTGGTAGCTAGCCAGGCGGGAATTCACAAAATGCCTTACCACCATGCTATAACGACTGCCATCCTAAGTAAACAACCGGGACCGACGGCTTAACGTGCCCTCCGAAGCACGGAAACGCTCAGTAGTAATCTCACTAGCGGTTACCCATCCAACTCATGACCGCGGCGGACGTTGCTTAACTTTGTTGATCGGTTAAGAACAGCTAAGCGAACTTCGCTACGAGCGCTTAAAAAAAAGAGCGTAGTGCTATACCGTCTACCCCTATGGGTTATAGCTGAACGTGCCGGCATAACCGGAGCAGTGGCACACTCTTACTTAAGACTCCCACTTTCGACATGTATTAGTAGTGCTTATATCACTGCGTTTCGTTTGATCTTTGGGAGACTCGGAGGCCAAAACCAGGAGTTGTCTCAAACATATGGAAGATGGCTTTAGTGCACCACAACCCAAAAAATGTGATAATAGACTTTATTCTCCAAGATAGTAGAATCCATTATCAACATCCAGCTCGTGCAATATCTATAATTTGCTTCTCTGTCCTGTCTCAAGAGTGAGCTATGTTATATGCTTAACACCACCCCGCAGATACAGGATGTGGATGTGTTTTTTGACACAATAAGGACAGTCGCAAATGTATTTAAAGTTTACGTTTATAAATCTTTAATAATTAGCACTGGTATAATACTGTAAGTTAGCTACTATTATAATGAATTAATAAATATAAAATATGAAATTCTAAAGGAGCACCAGTTGATTAGCGACCGCCTGTACGGTTTCTGGTCGCGCTCGCTCAGCTTTGGATCTTATAGTACACCTGACACAACGATGGATGATGTGTTGGAGTCCAAGTCCAAGCATTGCCGGCTTCTTTCCAAGCTTCCTGCGTATGGGATCCTTCTTCTAGATGGGAGAATCAAGGTAGGTAGTTGTCGACTGACGGTGCATGCTCCGAATAAAATTCTATTATTGCTGATGTTCCGCTAAGCTGTGTGCTATCTCTGACTCTGTTTTACTTGCATATCTATGATATGTTACATTATACATAGTATATACATCATGTTATATATAGTCATCACAGGATACCGTAAATTTTTGCTGTTCTTAGCACACACATCCCCTTAGTAATTCTTCTTGTTATTTTAACTCCTTGGGTAGAAGTCACGAAACTTTTTTGTGCCATCTTCTTACAAGCATATAGGTGAGCAGGGAGTGCATATCGGTATAAAATATTTAAATAGTACTAGTAAAATAACAGTACTGAAATCCGTATACCAGCCCACGTAGTTACATATCGGTACAAGTACTTAAATGGGATTAGTAAAATATCAGTACTCAAATATGAATACCGAAATAATTTCTGTTCATATGTTTGTGTTATCATATGTCATTTAACCATTATTTTATTTCTGTACCGAAATATGCATGCGGGGCGAGCGGGCAGGCGGCAGCGGGTGAATGAAGAAGAGCGGGGAGGGTGGACGCACGTTGCAACAAGTTCAATCTGTTCAATGTAACGATAGTGTGATATTATTTTGATTTTTACCGGCAAGTGCATGATGCAACCATTGATATAAAATAACTAAGCATAGATATAATTTGGAGTCCATTTAATTAATAAAATTTGTGTTGGTTATTGGAACACATGCCTAGATATAAGTAGGTACTTCAATAGTAGATTATGATACAAGGGAGCTAAGTTGCTCATTATACACGAGGCTGCGTGTTGCAGCCCGAGCCGTAGGCGAGGGCGTAAATCAGCCGAGTGTATAATGAGCAAATTGCTCACGAGTTTCATACGCAGTTTTTCAACACCCTTGCGAGGAAAAAAATATATATAGCACAAATGCGATACAAACAACATACGAAAATTATGTAAAATAGCACGCAAGTTTTTTTTATGCGCGCGGCAAATGTGTGTTGGTTGATTAAATATAAACCTCTTTCATGTTACAAATCTGTATTACCCGGTTAAATTGAAACTGCTCTGTTTACTCTACTCAACTAACTTAACTTTGTAGGGATAGTTACCCGATTAAATTGAAAATGCTCTGTTTACTCGCATATAATTTGCAGTTAGGTACTAACTTAACCTTGTTGATAATTCTATTACGACGAGTGTATAATATTATTATGCACGAGGGTGTTATAGTTCGGTTTATGGCCCTAAGAACGATATAATAAAGCTCACTTTACGAGCTAGGGTGTTGAAAAAGATTTTTATAGCTAAGTAATGGGTAAAAAGCGAAGAAATGCCGTCCAAGGGTTCTTCTCATTTAATAAGACAAGTAACGAGCTACACATGATTGTAGTTAAAAAAGCAGACCATTTGATTGTCTGTTTTAACTAACAATTATTTTGAATATATTTTAAGAAGACATTTTTTTTATGCCTGATAGATTAGCGTTTGACCACTATCTCACCTGATGGTAAGTGATGATGTGGTCGATGATGTTGTTCAGGCTAACCTAGAAGTACTGGCTCTCAAGGACAGCTGCCGGAACACACCGTTAGGTGCTTGGCGACAGATTTTCTACTTGAGGGTGGGAGCTAGCCAGGTGGGCATTCGCAAAATGCCCTACCACCATGCTATAACGGCTGCCATCTTAAGACAACAACCGGGACCGACGGCTTAACGTGCCCTCCGAAGCACGGAAACGCTCAGTAGTAATGTCACTAGCGGTCACCCAGCCAACTCATGACCGTGAGCGATGTTGCTTAACTTTGCTGATCGGTTGAGAACAGCTAAGTAAACTTCGCTACGAGGAACAGCTAAGTAAACTTCGCTACTTTAAATTATTACTTAAAATATATAATAAAATATATCTAGTGACGATTCCGCCTAATTTTCCTAGCCGACGTGACGTCACAAACGCCACGAAGCCCAACCGGAAGAATTTGAGACGCGTTTCGCTTCTACACGAAACATCCTCAAGAGGTTAGGTAGGACACAGATGACAGAACACTAGCACATGAATAAAAGCAATCAGCATACGAGCAAATGAACGGACATAATAATGGGCAGACAGACAGATGTCGAAGTGACAGTTGATGACGTATTCCTTGAATTTAGTTTCATATTTGTATATCAAATATCCTAAAAATTACTGGGCCATAGATCTTAGATGTGACAGATGTCATATTGACACTTGTAATATATCTCGATTTTGTGTTCATTGAATATTTGTGTTGCAAATATTCTAAAAATTAATAGGAAAATGACTTTAGTGCCACTTTGACAGCGGCTAGCTCTCAAAGTGACACTTGACGACAAAATTATCAATTTAAAGTTTATATGTAGGTAGTGATCAAATATCGATTTCATAAAAATTATATATTCAGAATAACGACGTCCATAACAACCTAGATATCGATTTTCAGCCAAATTGGAGTAACTTTTTTCACTTGGCAGACGTAATCGACAAACAAATTCCAAATTCGTAATATTGATGTCCAGAACAACCTAGATATCGATTTTCAGTCAAATCGGAGTAACTTTTTTCACTTGGCAGACGTCATCGAAAAAAAAACCGTATTCGGAATGAGGACATCCAGAACAACCTAGACATCGATTTTCAGCCAAATAGGAGTAACTTTTCACTTGGCAGACGTCATCGACAAACAATTTCCAAATTCGTAATATGGATGTCCAGAACTACCTAGATATCGATTTTCAGCCAAATCGGAGTAACTTTTTTCACTTGGCAGACATCATCTCAAAAAAAGATCTGAATTCGGAATGAGGACCTCCAGAACAACCAAGATATTAATATTCAGCCAAATAGGACTAACTTTTTTCACTTGGTAGACATCATCGAAAAAAAGTTCCGAATTCGGAATGAGGACGTCCAGAACAACCTAGATTTTTATTTTCAGCCAAATCGGAGCAACTTTCTTCAGTTGGCAGACGACATTGTTATGCAGTATTAACCTATATCAAAATACCTAATAATACATTTATCACAAAAAGTTCAAAACTCGGTGTCGGACGCAGTGCAATCTTATAGGCAGAGGTGAGTCCGATTAACATCAGGTGGACCTCGAGCTTGTTCTGTCACAATAACATAAAACGAAAATAACTGGCTTGCTTTCTATGAGAGAGAGAGAGAGAGAGAAACACGCGCACGCTGCACGGCTTACAACTATGGCAAAAAGTGTCGTTACAACTTTCGGTCTTAATTTTTTCCGTCCAGCCCCCTTTCGCAACGCGCGATAAGGAACTTGGTTCCAATACTAAGATTTGAAGGATTTGCTTTTCGCAAACCAATCGTAATGCTTCTACACCCCAAGCAAGTCACCAGAATTTTCAGAATCGGATTTTATAATCAACATGTGGAAAGGACCAAGATGTGGATGTGGATCGAACCAAGAAGGGTCGTCTTGGGTCGGTCGTGACAACTCTTTCATGAAAGCACTGATAGATATACACGCGGAGACAAGCTATTGTACATAAATAATCTAAACACAATCGAGTATAACCGAGATTGCTTATGAATACCGTAATAATAAGAGTATCAATAATATGTATACTGTAATTTTACGCTACCCTTATATAAAGGTATGAATGTAATACAATAAAAAAATATACTCAAATATATGGGTATGATTTAAATACAAAATTTGTCGCTACACGAATATTAAAGGTAGAATAAAAGTACAAGAAAAAATAACTGTACTGATATTTTTGGATAACTGGAATATAATGGTATGACGTCATACAGTTAATTCTTGTACAGATATTCATACCGGTAAACACTCCCTGTAGGTGAGTATGTTTTAATAATAAAACCAATTTATTGAGTAAGTACAGTTCATACGCTCCCCGAAGGTGCGTCCTACACTATTCAGTTCAAGAGAACATCGAAGTCTACGAAAAACATATTAACCGATTCGTATTAAGCTGTTAACGTAGCTGTGAATAAATAAAATCATGTACTCAGTACTCACTTATAATTATTTCCTACCTGAAGAGGCACCCCTAAAGGTAATACTTTTATCGAGTCTTTGTGTAATGTAATAACTGTAATATGGTCAAAGTGTGAATATCATGGTAAGAAGTTCGCATTTCAAATTTATTTACCCCGTCTAGGGCAATTTGGTATCTATCGCGGTCTACAAAATCGACTTTAGGTACGCCACGAATTTTAAGTTAATTACAAAAAGTTTACGGAACATGAATAATGAAAAGTATACCTACTTCTACTTAAATTTAAGTGAAAAGCATTTTCAAAGGCGCTCTCTGGCACATGATAGTAAAAGGAAAACCTTTAGACTTTTCCTAGAATGATAATAACGTATTTATTACCCAGCTTATATCCGAATATAGAAAAGTGGCTATGTCATACTTGGTACTTGATTACGGTCATACAGATGCGTAATCAAGTGCAGTCTTTGTTTGTCAGCTTTGTCATCTCAACGCTTACAACTATACATTTTGCACGTAAGCACAAGTAGGTCAGGTATATTATAATAAGTACCGTATGGGACATTAATGTCCAAATTTTTTGTTTTGTTTTACTAACGACGCCAAGTGAAAGCTGATTATTTTTTCAAATTAAAGGCAGATACAGAATATGAGGAAATCCGTGTTGCTGTAAGGTATTGAGGAAGTTCAAAGTGAGAAGGTTGATAATGTGATTAGAAAAAAATCTTTTGATAAAGAGTCACCATAAGAATATGGTTAAACGGAACGCTTTTTACAATCATTGATCTTCTCTATCTTCATAATATAAAAAGAGATTGCGCTCAAGCAATAGATAGGTTAGGTAACATAATTTGAGCTTATAAGAATAAATTTAGGAATTCGTATTTTGGTAATGGCTAGAGGATAACCCATATAGATATTCAAGTGGGGAAGAAAAACATACATTTGAACATCGATATATTATTACTAAATTTGAATCGATATCATTAGGAGCAGATCAAAGTTGAAGACTGATTATGTTGGTAAGATTTTGATAACCTACTATAACCTACTAACCTAATTAGGTAAGTATAATAACCAATAATGATGAATAATACATGTTGTTTCAGTTCCAATAAGTATGGAACAAGGGGCAGGTATATATAGAGATGGATTAGGTCCTACTTACGTACCTAAATACTTACTTAGGTAGTTGTAAGACGTTAAAATACCTACATAGGTAATAATTTGGGTTCAAATAAGTCATATTTTAGGATAGGTAATCTAAGCTATCAGAATATACTAACTAGTCTCTAGGTAGCTCATTAAACTTGTCAAAATTTCCGCTAGATTGAAAAGATAACACACAAATTGAACAATGTTACTCAAAGTCAGCTGCGTCATCCATTATATTTACAGTGATAACGCAGTGTGTGTTACGATAGCAAGACATGTGTGTGCGTGCGGCCCATATCGGCGCACAAACGCAACAGCTTGGCATCGGGCGTTCGGCGCGAGCGCAGAGAAACAATTTCGTAGCGTGAACGCGCCTCACTTGTTTCGATGCCGTCAGCGCGTTGTTGGAACACTCTGTGGCACGATTGTAAATTGTTCTAATTGGTCATGGCGGTCTCCGCTGACAAAACAGTACCTTCATCAATCCCTGTTCTAGTGCTCATATTGTACATCGTCGGAATAGTCCACCAGTGAACTATCTTTGCTCCATTTGAAACGAGCATTGCGCGAAATTGTCCTCTGTATTGGATGCATTATGCAGATTGCGAGAGTGTGTGTGAAGTGTTCATAAATAAATAGTGCTAGAGGGGTTCAACGTAATGATCTCCGTTGTGAGTATACCATCTTTAATGGCAATTAAAGCTAGATTATGCGGTACAAAGCTTTGAAGGTTGTTATGTTGTTTTGAGGTTAAGTATGCGAGCGCTCGATACCAAAATACCAATCTGGGTTGTTGTTATTCATGCTCCGCTACCTATAGATGGACTAAATATTTTCTTATCACATGGCCCTTCCAACAGATAGTCATGGGATGTTTTGGCACATAACCAAGTATGTGTGTAGTTAGGGCGTACATAATACCATTTGTTACTAAGATTAGTTTCAGTTTCACGGTTTTTAGTTAAATTCAGCATGAAATATAGAACACACTAATGTGTACAAATTATTGCTAAGCTATAGGTAAATAATGCTAGGATATTTAGATACACAATGTTTGTCATCCCTCCTACCTAATATTTACAATCTGACATAATATTTGACCTAAAGATGTAGAGTATAATATTTTAACCAATAAAGTATTAACGTACCTATGTGATTAAGTCAATTTTAATCTTGATTATGAAGTGTAATTGAATTGATATGGATTGGTGAACACTTATCAGTAAGGACGTCCTCAAGTAGGTACCTACCTAGTTATCTACCTTTGCTATGCGAGTAGGTATACCTACTTATTTACTTTATAGTCGCGCTATCAGAAGCTCAAGTCAAGATGTTGGATTAGTTGAGATTTGATTGAGATTATCGTGATGATAAGAGATTGCGTAAATGTGAGTTAAGATTACTCGGGTAAAATCACTTTATACTTTTACTTAGCAGATATATATATACCTACTTCATTCTTCAGCGAAAAAATATAGACAGGTAGAATTTGTATAATAAAAGTTACAAAAAGTAAGTAATGCACAATATATAGTCGTGATAAACAGAAGTATCAAATAAGTAGATGAACTTGTGCCATTGTAGAAAATACACTTTTGCGTAGATATTGGAGCTATTGGACCTTACAAGGTAATCCCTAAAATAGTAGTTCATCCAGAAGGTGCAAAAATCAAACAAACTACTAATGAAATAAGATTCTTATCAACGCACGCTAAAACGTGGCTAGAGGGCTCTGTACATTAAAAAGTTAAAAAGTATACCTACCTATCTACTGAATGACTTGGTTTTATAGAAAATCGACAATTTTGTTCAGAAGAAGGCCCGAATTTTTTCCGTAAGTTTTTAAACAAATTTTAAATCAAGAGGACTGAGTTATAGATATCCTTACCTAGACTGTTTTTAACGAACGTAGTCAGGGATCTGACCATTCTTAATATTATAATTCTTTTACATTCTTGAATGTCTTGTGAAAGACGATCGATTCTAGAATCAAATCCAATTCTACTTTAAATAATTTTAATAGTCAAACTTGTTATATATATATATATATACATATACATAATCTTGACTTGTTTACCAGTGGAATAGTCCTACCTACTAGGCATCAAGAATATCGAGATAGGTGTGATTATTATGTGATAAAAAATACATCAGGGTTTGCATACCCAAGGATTTTTATAGGTACACACATAAACGAGTATCTACCTATCATACAATGTAGCATGATTATACGAGTATGCATCGAAATATTCTCACTACGCTGACTTTAAAAAGTGTTACTAAATTCATACGTGATATTCAATCGAGAAAATCTTATAACAAACCTTGGATTTTTATTGTTGTAAGCTTCAAATCTTTCTATCTGGTTTGTTATTGAACAAGCGAGCTATGAATAAATGAGCAGAGTACATACTACTTACCTACCTATCTATCTGTTGAGGAATCGGCTGTATGCTATAAATTGTTTTAAGAAATATTTTTTTGTTCTCTACATTGACATGTCTAATAACTCTTGCGTCTTGGGAAAATCTTCAGTCTGCTCATAACAGATGCAGTGCCACCTGGTGCTCTAAACATGTTTAATAATGATGAGATCAACTCGGACTGGGAGTCAGAGTTGATTTCGGAGAAAATAAACAGAACGATTCCAGAAGGTATTCTATTCTAATACAACTTCTTTCATATATTTAAGTTAATATTTTTACTATAAATCTATGTAATATGCATATAGTATTTATATAATAAGCTTGATGCTTTGTACCTATTGACCTATGCACGCATAGTCATATAATGTTCACGTACCAGCATAAATAGAAAACATTAAATAATGGAACATATTACTTAATATAAAAATATATGCATTATTTCATTTTCAAGGAAAAAACCGAACACGATAATGTCTGATATCATAAAACATAGTTAGGTATCACTCGTAAAAGGAATTAATAGTAACTCATATTACATATCCGCAAAAGTTATAATAAATTATGACTAATTGTCTCTAACTACTACCCACTTATCGCGAGTTCTACACCGTCATGTCAGTAGATTCAATATATTACGAACACCTAAGTATATCAAATGATCCCTGGTTATAATCCATGTGGACACAATTCAGTGTGTAGATTGGTAAAATATATAAATAAGTGATCAGATGAAGTTCAACGATAAGTATAGTGGTATAATGTCAAAGGATGTTCATTGATAAAATCAGCTGACCCAAGTTAGCGGCAAATCACACGTGCTATGCAACTAGGAATAGCACGCGAGCTATCGATCCATGTCTTTTTAAAAAGAGGTTCACTCCTGTACCCTAGCCATCGGTAATAGCCGCTGGTTCCACTGACAGCGATCAACCATGCAATTTATAAAAAAAAATCGAATAAAATTATGTACCTACTTTATATGACAACTTGAGATTTATATATAATTTTTATCTACACTTAAATTTTTCGTAGTATTGTGACTGTAGTCGTGTGTACACTGTAAAGTGTAAACATACTGTTTTCTGCAAACAACCTTATTAAAATGCCAGGTGACAGAAGAGCACATGTTTAAAACAATTGTGCATTGCAAAGAACAGCTCGTCCTTCTGAATGTATCACTCACGGTTCTATTATTAGCATACCATACTGCGCCACGAGTTGGTTAAAACATGTATCGTACCGTCCAAATAATGGTAAATATACTTTGAATTCGTAAATTTTATATTTTACATTCATTACTTTAACCATTTAAGAAAATACTCCTGCTCACCCTGATTTGAATTTAGAAATAAATTTGCTAACTTCATACTTGCAGATCTAGTGAAAATTAAATTTTATTGAAAGGCGCTAAAGAAAAATTCTACAACTTTTGTTCAAAATTTGACAGCATTAACAATTTTGAATAGAGAACTTTTGTAGCTTAAGTATACTTATGGTTTAAATTCGTAGCAAGTCAGGTTTTATTTTCTTATAAATATGTATTGTTATGCATCTTCATTATCCTTCCTTATTTTCTACTATTCGTTAGTCTCTTATGTCAATGTTAACATTCATGTTTAAATTTACGCTTTCGATTTTAAAGGCTATTCACGCACATCTTTAGTTCAAAACATCATTTTTGACTAACCATCTTAAATGAACTTAGTTCGTAAAAGTTTAATAAACACTATTTTTTTTGTAAAGTTATATAAAAATGATGAATATTCTGCAATTTTTTGTGTACATCCTCGCCCATAGATAAATATATATATATATATATAAATTCCCCCATAAAGGCCAGTGCCGTTATCATATCAGTATAACCTACGCATTCAGTTTCATTTGTACAAATTACAGTCTGCCAATAATCTTGTCTTCGTAATAATAATGACGTCATAAACTTTCTACGCCATAACCGTTATCCGCACGTTGTTCTATCGCTGACAGTGAAGCAAGTGCCTGAAACGAACGTCACTGAACCGGAGGAAGGTGTTTTATTTCCACGTGTATTGATTTTCTTCTCCCCCGCTCTCTACCCTCATCACTACGTCATCAATTGCCTCTTACACCTGCTGTAGTGACGTAATTGATTCATAACGAAGTATGACGTCGTGGATTGATATACGCATGCGCTTCATGATAAGCAGAAATTTCCTAAATATAGACCGAAGCTGCCGTCACGACCCATCCTCATGTAGTAAGTTAAGTGTTACTATGGGGATCTGAAGAGTTACACAATAACTAGTTAGATGTTTTTAATATTATGTTTGCAATAACGCCTGCTCGGCGGATTACATTACAAAATTACAAATTTACGAGATAAAAAATTATAGTCACGTGCGGGATTCGAACCCGCGTCCATCCATCCCTTTAGCCGGGGTATGCTCTGACCGCTTGAGCTAACGTGACAATGACACATAACTCTAGTTTTTCCTCTCGTTCTTTATTTAACCATTGTATTGGAATTTTCTCTCTCGTAAATTTGTAGTTGATAATGTTATTAATTCTGGAAATTATGTAAAATACTAAGTATAATGGTTGGTTTAACGACTGTAACATTTTTGCCGTTTTACTCACGGCAATAGCGGTACGGTAAATTCAAAATTTAAACAGTTTTGAACTATTTCATAGGTATAGGTTTGGTATTCTATGTGATCATGGAATGCGCGGGGTTAATATAATATGGCTCTTATCATCTTGAAAAGATATAAACAGCAATGTACTAGTATGTAACCCATAAGATACCCCTAAAACCATTGCCGGAAATATTAAAAATTACGTTTATCCTCAACAAATTTACGTAAGATATACCTAATATAAATGTTTTTAAAATCTCACGTATTAGGTGATATGTAGTACAATAGTTAGATGACCCACCAATAAAACATAAAAAAACGAATGAAATAAAAGCGGCGATGGTGAAATCGCGATCACTTTGGATGAAGAAAAGCTTATATACACAAAACGAATAACTAAAATCGATAGTGTACTCTTTCTCTTGATAAGGTTTTGCTATTTTATTATTATAATTGTAGAGATAAACTACATGAATAATAAAGATATATAAGTTACAAGCGTAATTTAGAGATAACTTATTATTATTAACTTAGCAATTTTATAGCATCGAGAAAATTGTAAGATAACATGTTTCGGAATTTATTTGGCCTATGATTTGGCCTTGCATACGATCAAGATTAACATATAATTTTCTTACTACTACATACTTAAAATGATAAAAATCTGTTCAAGTACAGCTATGTAGCATTAGTCAGCGTCTTACGGCGAAGTGAGTCAAAAGGCAATTTTTCAGCATTTTTTTAGAAAGAGTCTTATAGAACAGATATGAATAAAATATATTCTAGAGAATTTGACAAATACTATCCCTGATTTGAAAACAAGATTCCATATATAATTATATCTGTCGATAAATTCATTTGAAAAAAAATATGAACACATATCTCAAACCTCTTAGTCAAGTTTTGTGGTTATATAGTAAATCGTATCAATACAAATTTTATTTCTAATTATTATGAAGCAACCATATGATATGGTGAAACATTTTCCCGGTTTTAAAACGCTCACTTTTATATGATTTTTTTAATAAATTCGCTAACGCTCTTGAATTGTAATAATAATAATTGTTTATTGCCTGAAAGAATAGCTTAACCTAATTACACTTTGTCTGATCCATGGTTTACATTATTCAAACTGTGGGTACTAGCGAGCCCCAAACTAAGCGTGAGCCTGTATCTTGGGGCTCTGAGTAATATTGCGTAGTTTTGTTTTCTCACACGAGGTGTCCGTCCTATGCCCTCAGTCTGAAACTTTTCAAAGACCACATTGTCTTAAGGTTAAATTGAAAAAATAATTAAGCAACTTACCCCCCCGTTTCTGGAAAGTTTGTCAAAATCTCGATCAGTTAACAGAGCAAAAACTTAACTCTTAAGATATCTGTCAAATCACAGTTGATCTGGTTGGTATGAGCATTCAATATTCGCCCTGTTCACTGATCAAGACACTGACATCGTTTCAGATACTGGGGGTAAGTTATTTACTACAGATTTGGTTATGTTGTTTAATTTACACCACACCTAATTTACTTTAGGTCAAATTTTAAAATTAAATAATAAGGTATAACCTGATTAGTTTAAACATCGATTAAGATTTATAGTATACTAGCGGCCCGCCCGGCTTTGCACGGGTATCTAACAAAAAATATAAATATAACACATAAAAAGTAGTTATTGTGATATAACAGTAATAGTTAGACACAAGATATTGCGGATTTTTTGTATATTGATGTCATCTACATAAAATTGTAGTTTTAATAATTTTGCTCTATTGACAACAATTTCCGCAGCGTACGCGATATAACGATGTTCTTGGTATTTTTTTACACGTTGGGTTACATTATCGAAGTTTTCATACGGATCTCTAAGTTATTAAAATATTTTATAGCCTATGTTCATAAGGGATAGTGTAGAATTCTAATGGTGAAAGAATCTTTCCAATCGGTCCAGTAGTTACTAAGTTTATTCTTTACCTAAAAAATACAAAAAAAAACAAAAATACAAATATTTCCTCTTTGTAATATTAGTATGGATAATAACTTTACTCGTAGAAAATATTCGGAGCCCATAGAAGATCAATGAAACAAAAAAGTTTTATTTTATTAAATTTTTAGCGGCGTACGCTATCGCGTACAGTAGGAACGCATAAAAAAGTATACGCTATGGAACAGACGTTATTTCCAATTTGATATTCTAGCTCAATATAAAACGTGAAGTGTTTTAGGGAGGACAAGAATATTGTTTGCCTCTTTCGACAACACATCTCCACTGGACTTTTAAAAATGTTTTTATGTTCATGTAGAACCCTATATGGTTTTCCATTATCTCTAGGCTAAAGTCATCATAATTTTATCAATATCCGTTCCATATTTAACAGCTGAAATGTGAAGTGATGAAATAAAAAGCTTTTTTTCTGTCTGACATTTCTATTGTAGTCCTTAGTTACTTTGATATCGTTTCGTAAAATTAACTTTGATAACTATTAGGTATTTATTTTTATACCCTTTGTAGTAATAAGACCATTACTTCACATATATTTTTATTTAATTTGATACTGTACTTATATGAACATAAATCAAAGACTACAGAATATAAATCTGCTAATAATAATCAACCAGTATAGTTCTGAATTTTCCCAGCAATATTGTAGAAATACCTCAAGTAGGCAATATTGATATAATATGTTTCTTTACTGGCGCATGTGTTTGTTGTTACTGGTAAAAAGAGCTTTAGCTTAAGTGTAAGTCCTGACATCTGACGATTCACTTTGTCAAGTTTAGGAGTTATTACAAAAGCCACCCTTACATTCGTTTCATTTCTGTTTTCCCCAAGTTTCCCTGCTCGTTCACGACAAGCTTGCCATCTCTGCTCACAGATGTCGCACGAATTCCCCTCCTTTATTTGACAGTCAACATGGCTGCTTCCCTTTTCACAATGTCGATGTACTTCAAGTAAAAAAATATTTGGTGTTTGTGCAGTTTTTACAAAATTTATATTGAGAGGCCTATATGATGTGTAGTAGCACACTGTGAATACCCTTTGATGATGATGATTCATTGCAATCAGGTACGAAATACGTTTGCCGCATACATCATGCTTTTGTGTAGGCTAAATTATTGATTATTATAGAAATGGTGTCAACAGAGACGTAACTTTTAACTACAAATACCGAACGTACAAATAATATTTGTATATTATATTTATATTCGGTTTACGGTTTCAAATAGAAGTTTAAATTTACAGTGTGTAAGAGCGATAAACATTTATTATAGGATAGTTGACTTACGTTATGCAATGTATATCTGCATCGTGAAGTTGTTTCACTTTGTTGCTAAGTAACGGAACACAAAATTATATTCAATGACGTGTTTAAAAAAGATTTATTGACTTTATTAACCTCCTTCATTTGTTACATAAAAATACGACACAAATTAGGTTCATTATAAAAAAAAATAGTTATAGGTCACTTATCACTGCAGGTTTTTTAGATAGCCAACATTTAATCGAATATAAATAGAGTGTTCAGAGTATCACAATGTTTAATGCACACAAATAGTAGTAGCCTACTCCTCCTCTCACCACTGTATCACCTGTTTGAATGTGATTTATATGATTTAGATGTTAAACAGATATAAACTACAAATATTACTCTTTCAAAGTCTTTATTTCGGGAGAGGTAGGAAGAGGCCTTGGGTTTTGAAATGCCAGGCTTGGCACTTATCTTTTGCATCCTTCACTCTGTATAATATTCTTCATACATGCCTGTCAGATGAATTTCAATAGTTGCCCCTTCTCTAGACCGTTTCCAATCTAGTCCAAAAACTTTCACCAAGACCTTGCATTGCCTAAATAGATACATGAAAACAAGAGCTTCTTCTTGTTTGTATGTTTATAAACGGTAACATAAGGTTTCTTATTGTTTTTCAGGTAACCCTTGCAACAAGACCAGAGTATGATCTACAGAAGTGGCAGTAAATATTTTATTAATACCTGGTATATAGTATTCATTGAATATGGATCCAATTTTAGAAAATGATTCTGCGACTATAGAATCACCAACAAAGCATGGGAAGGCGAAACATAAACATAAGAAAAAGAAAAATCAATGTGATGCACAAAAAGATAATCAAACGGTGGTCGGAGAGAGAAAAAAATTTGTCGTTACTACATTGCCCACCTCTGACGATAAAGTTCCTACTACTAGTGTAGCTGATGGTAATGTACACACCGTTCATTTTGGTACTCGTGGTGCGGAGTCCCACAGACCTCATGTTAGGTCAATATTTAGAGATAAACCCGCTGACTCGTCACGGCCCTCCAGTACTGAGAGAGACTCATCGACAGGGAAAGAATACGAAACATTTCACGGAACATCATCTAGTCCTAGAAGCTCCATATTTGATATTTTTCGATTGAGAAGAAAAAGTGATGCTAAGAAACATCAACCCAAGACTCCAACCAAATCTAGTGAAGCACCTGAAGCATCAAAAGAAGAACCGAGTTCGTCAGATTCTAAAGATTCTCATAAAAAATATTACCACACTGTAACGGGAGCATCGTCTCGAAAATATAGTCCCATTACGAGGGTAATGGATATTTTTCGAACCAAACCTCACCAAGACACCCAGCAGCCTGCAACAGAACTTGCTAAAAAGAAAAGTAACAAGCAAGTTCGCCGTTCTTCAATTGAAACAACCTCGCCAACTTACCATAAAAATTCTTATGCATCCTTGGATCCAACACATGCTAAGCAATTATTTAGAGAAATTCGAGGACTCCCTAAGTATGATCCTTATTTGTCAATTGTACAAATATCAATAGGTGGTCGAGACAAAACACGACTATTACTAAATTTTTTTAAGTATCATAAATGTGACGAAATATTGCCTAAATCTGCAAAGGTAATCATATTTGATACTCAATTTTATGTGAAAAAAACATTTCCTACTTTGATATCGCATGGCATCCGTTCTGCACCCCTTTGGGATGCAAGTAAGAAAATGTTGGTTGGAATGATAACTGTTACTGATTTTATAAGGATTTTATTACACATCGATGCTGAAAATTTATCCGTCGAAGATTTAGAACGACACACACTCCACAATTGGAGAAAAATATTGAGACCAACTCGGAAACCACTATGCAGTGTGGCACCTTGGCAGTCTCTACATGATGCTATCAATTTGCTCCATAAAAATCGAGTCCATCGTCTTTTGATGATAGATCCTACTAGTGGAGATGTTCTCTATATATTATCTCACAAGAGAATACTGCGATTTTTGTTTGTATACTTAAACGAATTTCCAGAATTAACATTTTTCCACAAAACTCTAGTCGAATTAAAAATTGGCACTTTTGAAGATATTGCATCTGTTACTGATGACACAAGTATCAAAACTGCGTTTCAGTTATTGTTAGAAAAAGATATATCTGCTTTACCAGTTTTAGGTGAAAACGGTACGCTTCTCGATGTGTATGCAAAGTATGAAGTGCTGAATTTAGTAAATGAAAAGTTGTATTCAAATTTGTCACTGACAGTTGGTGAAGTAAGAAACAAAAAGAAAGACTGGGATGAAAAATTACAAAAGTGTCGTTCAAGTATTACTTTATACGAGGCCTTAGAAGTTATAGTTAGAACTGAAAGTCATCGATTATTATTAGTAAATAAAGATGATAAATTAATAGGAATTGTGTCTCTATCAGATATATTAGTATATTTAAATAGGATAATTCCAACAGAAAAGAAAGTATCATCTCTGCAAGAAATTTTCAAGCCACTTGAAGAAAATAAAGTTGCAGAATCGTCAAAAGAGAATGAGAATGAAGTTATTTCTATAGAAGTACCTAGTTTTGTTACTAACGTTGTACCTGAGGCTGATGAAATTGAATCCGAATCCAGTGATATACATCCTACACACAACGATGAAAAAACAAATGAATCTGAACATTCTGATGATGTAGTTACAGCTTTTGACACTAACAATAGTAGCAATAAAGTTTCACGCGTAGATAGTGCTGCTGCTCTTTCTACGACTGCACAGTCCAATGTTAATAATAAATTATAAAAATGATGTTTGTTTATTCCAAAGAAATTGTGATAGGTGTAACCGCCGAATCGGTATATTAATCTCAGCTTATGCTTGTATTATTAATGTACGTAATTTAAATCATTAATAGTCGCATTAAAAAAACACGTGATTGCCTTATTCATTATTTAATTCATTAAAACAATTGCTAAACTCAATAAAGTATTTTAGCAATATTTTGTATTTTTATTTGCTCCAAAAACATCTAATATGAATAGAAAATGCGTATACTTTAATATTTCTATAGTATACCATACTGAAATCTAGTTTTTAACATGAGATATTCTTTAGAAATCTATATGTACTTCAGGCATTTACACGTTACAGTATGCACTTGGATGTCACGGGCTTCGCTGCGTTTATAATACTAAGGCTGATAGTACTTCGAATAAATGCCTTGTTTCATGATATTTCTTGTACATTTATGTACTTTTACATCTTTAAAGATTTTAGGTCCTGTTTATAAGTAACTTTGTTTTATGGGTGCCTAAAATATATACCTATGTAATTTACATTCACCATGACGTAAAATAAACATAATATGTAGTTTCAGTTTCAATGTTTAAATATTATCTTTTTAGGGTTCCGTTGCCAAATGACAATACGGAACCCTACCCAACTATGAGAGTATACTGTCTGACCGTCTGTCTGTCTGTTACTCTGTATGTCATGGACTTATGCTTGTAATGGAATGACAAACAAACCTGAAATTTATAACAACATTAGAGATGTAAATTTTAGTTACAACTATTAAAACACCGGCGAAAGCCGAATTTCCAATACAAACGTAAAACCAAAATAATTTTTCACTCAAAGTTATTTATACCATACTATGCTATGTCATATTCATACATAATATATAGTTATTAAAATACTTATCTAAATTACGGCTTCGCACAGGTATTTATAAAAATAGAAATAAAAGATTTTGAAAATGTTCTATATATCTTATGTTCATCAGGGACAATGTAGGACTCTAATGGTGAAAGAATTTTTAAAATCGGTCCAGTAGTTAATAAAATTATGCGTTACAAGCAAAAATACAAATCTTTCCTCGTTCTGATATTAGTGTAGATGTAGATAAGAATTTTAAAGCATTATGTATATATATTATATCAAAACCTGGTAGTATTTATCTAGATAAATACTACCAGAACCTTGAGCATAGGTAGTTTGGAATAAATATGCTCGAGTTACAAACGATTTTGGTATTATGGTTATATCGGAAATCCTTAAGAATCTCGAATTTCGGTATTTTCTGTATCCCTATCCTATCTAAATCCAATATATATTTTTACCAATGCGTCAACATGCTTGCGGCATATAACATGCTTGCGGCGTCATATTTATCCTCCAACTTCAAGGCGATAAGATGAGCGGCATCACAAAGCTTCAAAAGGCGGGAATATGAACCTTCATGGAGTAGTACATTAGGCCCTTGGGGTCCAAGTGCATGACTTCTGTACAAGGTTTTGTCGAAACGGAAAAAATAAACGAATAGGGTTGGCGCTTACCTCATCCAGAGAATTTGCAGTGTATACATTATTCAATATTATGCATCGCGTGAGACAAACATCTTAAAATATTAGTGAATATTTTATTTACTCTTATTATAAATTGAATAATTGTCGCACTTGTCCCACACCGCCCGGTGAGAGAACTATCTCCCGCTGGCCATGGACTATTTTTTCGCTTCAAAATCTTAAAAAAGATGCAGATTCTGAAGCTATGATGGCCGAGCGGTGATAGCTATGGACTGCCACGCCGCAGTACCCTAGTTCGAAATCCATCGCCGGCTTGAGCTTCACCCATGGTGGAAGGGCTTTTTGCGATTGCCCGCCTGGCTAACTACCACCCTCAAGTAGAAAATCTGTCGCCTAGCACCTAACGGTGTGTTCCAGCAGTAGTCCTTGAGAGCCAGTGAAATTACAGGCACATGAGACTTAACCACTATGTCTGAAGGTGACGGGCGCAGTGTAATTCGTGACTTGTGACGAAATGCATCTGTTATAGGCAGAGGTTAGTCCGCTTAACATCTGGTGGGTCTCGAGCTTGTTCCATCACAATAATTAAAAAAATAACATTCCGTGTCAACTAAAGGAATACATAAGTATTAATATTTGATTGCTGTATACTCACACTGCTGTCGGAAAGAACTATCTGTACTAATTTGTCGCAGCAACAAGATCTCTAACTACGAGTACCTCAGCCCCGTGGGAAAAATATCAGAACTTCACATTCGCTTCTCCCTTATCTCTAACTCCTCTCTAGTTTCTAGTTCTCTCGCTTTTAGGTCGTCGCCGGTGAAGCAACCAGTTGGTTAATTTGTGCTTTTGCAGTGTTGTAGTATTTCTCTACGTTACACCCCTTTTTATAAATATTTAAAATATAGGATCGCGAGCTAGGATACATAAATTAAAATTGTAGCCAGTAGATAATGTGGATGACGTCATTTTAGATAAAGGACCAAACAGTTTGTGATAAAATACGCCAGTACAGTCCACAGCAATAATCCAAAGTTGTAGAACATGGTTGATTGAGATTACTTAGTTTTCTATTAGGTAACTTTCCAAGGCTTAAAAAAATATATTTTAATGTGTTTATATAACTATGCTTGGCAACATATTCTCTCGTTAAATCTCAAACCCATGGCAGGAACCAAGTGTTGAAGAGCAAATTAAATTAAATGAAAAGAAGTCAATAAAAAAATGTTCAAAATGAACATAATTTAACTTAAATAAAAAATATAAAATAAGTAGTTGGAGATACTAACATGCTGATTAAAACACTGAGTTCACATTTTCTTCCAGACATGTTAATTTTCGGGTTAAAAGTCGGTACCGTTAAAAATACCCTCTTTTCCATAATGCTCTTTGCAGTATTGATAGTGGTGCTCGCCACGTAACGGTCAATATTGACAAAATTAATTGAATGACAAAATACTTGACTGATATAAATGATATTTCAATGGAACAAACATAAAAGTCTACATCAAATAGATTCATTGCAAATAATACGAATAAATAATTATTCGTAGTGCAGTGCCATTCAACAGGACAATATTGCACAGCGTTTTGGGAACCATACGCGTGTGCAGTGACTTATTTTCTACCTGCGATTGCCTCCTGGTAGAAAACAAAGCTCAGCATATTATTATAATTTAGATTTTAGTTAAAGGTAGATTTCGATATTTGATTTTATTATTTTTGTATTTGTTTTTGATTACGAATAAAATCTACTTCTCTCTAGACACTTCGACACTTCTCGTTGATTTCAAATAATTATTACCGTATCTAACAAATAGGTAAAAAGTCTCATTTATAATGTTGTTTTGACGCTGTGATCAAACCAACAAACAGTTTTTCTTTTACGGGTTGTTGCAATGGAGAACCTTAAAAGAGCGAGCCCTGCTTGCTCTTGACCAGTTTTTTTATTCAGATTGGGAAAATTCAAATGGATATACATGTAGAGGGAATGATCCTTATTTTTACAAAAAGCGCAAAAGAACGTGGCTGGTAGGTGCAACCGGAGTGCAGCGGTGAAGTGCCGCCGGGAGGTAAAGCTGGGACCGGTCCGCGCCGAGTGAGCCTCGTCTCGGACCCGGAACAAACCACATCGTCCAAGGTCACAGTATCTCTTACTTTTAGCGAATCGATTTTGCCGACCATATAGAATTATGTAAATGGCGTCTAGATGTGCAAATAGTATTTATTAGGAGATTTTATTGGACACAATATTTATAGCCAATTAGGTTCGATAGACGATTCCTCTTGATTATGAAATAGGATGATCGCAATCAAAATGCTGATTTGTTTTATAGGGTTGTCGTGTCCTTTGTAATCTCTGACAAACTTATGAGTTTGTAATATAGCTCGACTTGGAGCCGTTCCTGTTGCATGATCGTTAAACTGAAACAGGTGTAAATAATGGATTCAATGATTATTTTATGTATAAAATATCTACATATGTAGCACGTTAATTTTGTTTATTTCTCATATATTATATTAAAAAAGCATGTAGGTGCTTACCGAGTTGCCATGTAGTTATTTAAGATATGGTAAAGCTGTAAGAACAGAAACCAAGTATCTTAAAGTACAACAATAAACCAATTGGTTGTAAATAACCTGATAATAAGATTAGCCGAGCCTTATTAAGTCTGTGGTCAACCTAAAATTGAATATTTAGATTGGCTGCAGCCATACAGCTACAGCAAAGCAGAGAATCATTATACATATAAGGTAAACGATGAAATGTAATGAATATATTAAAACGAATGACCTGTTATATCAATTAAATAAGACATTTAGGGAATTTAATATATTTTTGAGTCGCTCGTAGCGAAGTTTGCTTAGCTGTTCTTAACCGATCAGCAACGTCGGCCACGGTCATGAATTGGATGGATGACGCTATGCGCTAGTGACATTACTACTGAGCGCTCCCGTGTTTCAGAGGGCGCGTTAAGCTGTCAGTCTCGGTTGTCGTCTTAGGATGGCAGGCGTCACAGCATGGTGGTAGGGCATTATGCGAATGTCCGCCTGGCTAGCTACCACTCTCAAGTAGAAAATATGTCGCCAAGCACCTAACGGTGAGTTCTGGCAGCTGTCCTAGAGAGCCAGTAATTCTAGGCTAGCCTGAACAACATATTCATCACATTTTTACTTATACCATCAGGTGAGATAGAGGCCAAAGGTTAACCAATCAGGCATAAAAAAGGGTGGCAATTAAGATCAATCAAGAGTTGGTCAGAGTTTGCACTACAGCTTTTTATTTGCTAAATACGTTAAGGGAACTGTAAAACTCAAAACGTCATTATTGTCGGTTTAGCAGACGTCTAATAAAAATAGGTTGCTGACGTAAAAGTTCTTATCAAAGAAATATTTGGACTAATAAGTACAAGTTCTTATTCATAGTTCATGTTTTACTTACTTCATCTCAATTGATTCTTGATTGGTATCTAAGATTGCCTGAAGCAGTTTCATGTTTCAGAATAGAATAGTCAAATAAAAATTCCTCCTTTAGAATATTTTGTGCGATTTTATAGTTTCAAAAGATGCTCAGAGAAGGAAAACTCATGTTGGCCGTGAAAATAATTTTTCATATTTCAGACTCCGAAAGTGTTTGTTTGATTAGAGTAGCGGGTGAAAGACGCTGCTCCCAACCTAAGGGCAGGAAAAAAATAAGTGCTTCCTTCTCTAGGACCGGAATGTGTGTACTTGTAACCATGGTAACCATTGTTATAAACATAATTGTATGTCTAATTGTTTTTTGTTATACAATACTCTGGACGTAATGGCTGATAAAACTAGTTTATAATAGAATTTATGTAATTTTCTCATGTTAGTAAAATTTTAGTCACTATTTTGGTTATGAGCACTATGAATTTTAAAAAATACATATTACGCGGGATGGCCCCCGTAAGAGACACATTGTGTTTCGTGCTTAAAATTTAATAAAGACTATATAATTTAGCGGGGTAGTAACTAAATATAAGGTACTTATAAAAAATCTAATAATAATTTTACTTAAATTTCACTATCGTTAACTAATGTTATTTTTGTCATTAAATATCTTAGAAAAAATACTATATTTTACTCTCCTCATATTTTAAATGTAAATAGGAGTCTTTAACACGGATGTAAGTCATCGATTCCTACTTGGACTATAGCGGCATTATTATTCATTTTGCATTAAATACTATTTTTTTATTTTCTTTATATTCCTAGTTAACTGTATGTTAAACTGGATAAACATGGGTAAAAGTCATCAATTCCTAATCGGACTGTAGCCGTATAAATACATCGTATGGCAATTGATTCCTTTCGATCATTGTATGACAATATAATATTTGTTAGGAAATCCTTATTTATACAGTTTGTGAAATTCAAATTATATAACTTAAATTTCACAACTTTATAATACCGGGATCAAGTGATATTGCTAATCTCAACATATGTCTCTGTTATCTGCCCTCGTATCGTAACAATACATTATTAGACGAATTTTACTCCAACTGTCAAAAAGTATTGTTAAACTTCTGCCGTGGAAAAAGTCTGGTTGTAGGGGATTTTAATACACCAGAATTTTCATCTTCGACGCGAAGTACTGATGAGCCATTAGAAACCCCAATTAAAAAAAGACTACCTCTTTTAATCGAATTTATCTCAATTTGTCAGTTATACCAATGTAATAGCATTACTAACGTCAATGGGCGCACTCTAGACTTAGTACTCTCGTCAGTTCAATCCCTCACCGTCTCAGAAGTTGAGCCATTGAGTTTGAAGGACAGACACCACCCTGCTATTCAATTTGAATTCCCTTTAAATATCAATACATTAAAATCTTAAAAAATAAATAAAAGCAAGCGATTGAATTTCTCAAAATGTAACTATATGGACATACAAAATGAACTAAGCAGAGTGGCTTGGCATGACATTCTATCGTGCTCTGACATAGACATGTGCTTAGATATTTTTTGTGATACTCTTTTTAAAATTATAGCAAAATACACTCCTTTTATTACTTCTAAGTCTCAAAATTATCCAGTTTGGTACAGCAAACCCCTAATTAAGTGCAACGAGGAAAAGAATAGATTTCATAGACTTTATAAACAATTTAATAACCCTAGAGATTATGATACTTTCACGTTACTTCGTGACAGATTTAAGAAAATGACTAGTCTATACTATAAAAAATATATATTATCAATAGAAGACTCCATGGATAAGAACATTAGAATGTTTTGGACATACGTTATTAACAGGAAAGATCATGTATCTATGGCACATATAATGCACTTTGGTAACTCTTCGTCATGTAAAGGCCAGGATATTTGTGAATTATTCTCAGATTTTTTTGGGTCTGTTTTTGAAAAAGACAATTCACTGAGTAATAATACATATTCTTCTCCACAGCAGTCGATAAATAGCACTATAAATACATTTTCAAACATTTTTTTGACTGAACAGGACATTTTCATTCAAATTAAGCATCTAGATAAAAATAAGGGTGCTGGACCAGACCAATTGCCTCCTTCATTCATAAAGTTGTGTAGTAGACAACTGTGCATACCATTATGCATCATATTTAATAAATCACTCGCTTATGGCATTTTCCCTAAGCGATGGAAAACAGCGCATATAATTCCTATTTTTAAAAACGGTGATAAATCACGCTGTGAAAATTATAGACCTATCAGTATCCTATCTTGTTTCGCAAAATTATTTGAATCTATAGTTTATAGTCATTTACTTAACCACTTTAAGCCATTTTTATCTGTTAAGCAACACGGTTTTATCAAGGGCAGGTCGACCGTAACTAACTTGTTGGAGTACAAGAACTATGTTTGTAGGAGTTTTGCCGTTGGTGGACAGGTGGACTCTATTTATACGGATTTCTCGAAGGCCTTCGATAAAGTGAATCATAGATTACTCTGTAGTAATCTTTTAGATTTAGTAATCTTTTCCTTTGGGATTCATGGAAACTTGCTCCGTTGGATAACTTCTTACCTCAGTAACAGGAGTCAATTAGTAGCTCTTAAAGGATTTCTGTCTTCTCCAACTCAAATGACCTCTGGGGTGCAACAAGGTTCTCATTTGGGACCTTTACTAATTATTATTTTCATCAACGATCTCATAGAGCAGTTGTCTTGTGAGTGTTTGCTTTACGCTGATGATTTAAAAATATTTACAACTATTTCCTCCCCACATGACTGCTATCTCTTGCAAAGAGACTTAAACACTGTTTCTAACTGGTGTAAATCGAATTACATGTTTCTCAATACTAGCAAATGCTTTGTGATAACATTTTCTAACAAACGTCATAAGATTGTTCAAAATTATATTATTGAAGACCGGCTTCTTGCAAGAACTAATATTGCTAAGGACTTAGGCTTTCTATTTGATGACAAACTTTCATTTCGTGCACATTATCAACATATTACAACGAAAGCCAATCAGCTTCTTGGATTCATCTTCAGATCCACTAAAGGTTTTAAAAACCCTAGTTCTCTTCTCTATTTGTTTTTTACTCTTGCCAGAAGCATCTTAGAATACGCTAGCCCTGTTTGGTCACCACACTATAAAGTGCATAGCAACGAATTAGAAAAGGTACAGAAAAAATGTTTAAGGATGTTATGCTATCGTCAGCTGATCGGTAGTCCTAAACTAAGCTATGAAACAAGATTGGCAAGATATAAAATGCAAAAGTTAGAAACACGTCGAAAATATTTCGATTTCATTTATCTTTATAAAATAATTCACTCCATTTCGGATACCCCAGAGCTACTATCTCAAATAAACTTTAATATTAAATATAGAGCACGAAGGTCCATTCAAACAAATCTTTTTGCTCTACAGACTTACAAAAATAACACTTCCTTCTATAATCCGCTAGTAAGAATGGCTCGTCAGTATAATGAATTTATTGGTGATAACATAGAGATTGATATATTTACTCCAAATTGACATTATATATTAGAACGGTCAAAGATATTCTCTTTATTAAACCCCTTAAATCAGCCTCAACCTTTGGGTTGAGTCTGGTTGCTCCAAGTCCAAACACATAGGTTAAGGATTGCCTATGCATGCCGCGCGTGCATTTTAGCGGTGAAATTCATCGCGGTTGTGCATAGTCTGCAAGGTTTTACAATTTTTGTTTTATACAATTATTTAATATTTACCTCAACGACCCCACAAATAGGTTTTTTCCTTGTGTACACATGTTTTGGATTATAATCTAGTTCTGAACCTTAAGTATTTATTTATGTATTTTGTTATGATTGTAATTTGTGTTGTGTACGAAATAAATAGATAAATAACTTTTGGATAATTATGATTCTGCCGAGCTAATTGTCTCCTAAGTAATTGCAAATAATCATTTTAACCCCGAGTTTCTTACACGTTCTTCCCTCAGTTGGCTTTATTTACACTTATTCCTGAACGTGGCATGAAAGTTTATCACTATTAAATTTTCTAATTGATTTCAATAAGAGCGTTTTAGACACCATAGAATAAATGATTTTGACTTTGACTAGTTTGACTTGATAGTTGGAATGCTCCAACGTTTATAGTGAGTAACTCTAGTTGAAATATATAAAATTATCAGTAGTACCGTAAAATAAACCCAATTTCTTCTTAATAGGCAAATCACACAATGCGAAAGTTTCTGAGTATGTCAGGATGTGGGTGTATATATTTGTTACTGTTACACGCTGAACTACTTAAATGATGTGGATGAAACTTCGGATATAGGTAGTTTAGGATCTTTTCATCATCATCATAATCTCTTATCATCATTGTCTAAGCTGCGTAAAACCGCGGGGCACATCTAGTTGTAAAATAATCTTCTTGTAGAAATAGTGTTGCTTAATAATATACCTAATATGACTGTACATTGATGAGTGGTTATACCGATATACTTAAATATACTTAAATTTATTTTTAATGGTTTCATGGTTAACTGAACTAATGAAAAAGGCTTAGGCCTAAGATAAGTTCTTTGTTAGAATGTGCATTTTGGTCCTAAACAGGTGAAATCTAATATAAATGGGTGAAAGTCTTGTTTTTAAATGTCACAAAAATTTGTCACTCAAAAGAAAATTAGCCATGTTTGCCGTGCAATGCCCCGTGAGGCGCCGGGCTAGAATGTCACCCCCCCATTGCTGACTAAGGTGGGCAGCTGCGCTTTCTGAGGAACTCTTCAATAAAATATGTAGAATATTTCTTCATAGAAAGAACTACTATGTTACACTAGAGTGATAGAATACTGTCCAATATGTTAGCTATAAAAAATTGCATTAAACAAATCGTACATATAAACAACTTATTATTACAATTACAATTCAATCTTTCTCAGCTTGGTCAGTCTTTCTTAAACATAAAAAAAGAATATAATAACAAGTATGTAATGTGGTGTTTGGTTAAAAACCATCCCTTCTTTCAATACTGGTTACCTCACGGATCCAATCAATATTGTCAATAAGTAAGTAATAAGTCCGAACATTGTAAATTGTAATGTTTGCATTGACGCCTGCTAAGTGCTTACAAAGTATAAGTTACAATCTTACAACGAGAGGAACAAAAAATACTATAAGCGCGATTCAGTTTAGTTCACATTCAGTTTGGCTGCAGGTGTCGCTTCGTCCCCTTAAGACGGTTAAGCGATAGGAGCGAAGGGATACATTTGAGCTATGACTCACTCAATGCGATAGCTCAGTTGGAAGAGCATGTTTCGGCTGATCACGGGTTCGAAGCCCGCTCACAGTTAAAATTTATACCTTCGTTCTTAATTTTGTAAATCGCCATCTTAGCACTGTATTTATAGACGAAAGACGATTGATAAAAAAATATATATTTACAAAGGTATTCCACAACCATATTAATTTTTAATTACCTACTATTACTTTTTCTGTGGTATAACCATAAAATAAATGTTGGCGTAATGTAGATCACCATAAAGTGTTAAATAAAATTTATTAACAAAATCTAAATAAGCCGGTTTTCTGTTCTAAAAGTAGGTATTTATTTTAATTATTTTTGTGGAGCAATCAATTTTCTTTTTTTATATAGTCAATTACGAAGCCCTGTTTCGATTATAACTCCAATGTTAATGAAGTATACAAACAGTAGTCACCTAATTCCTAAGAGTAAATATAAGTTAAGCTAATTATATCGATATGCAATGTGGGTGCAAACATAATTTATCTTGCTCTCATTCACCGTTACCAAAATCATAAGTTGAAAATGCTTAAACACAATAGCGTAATACTTATGGGTAAATAGATACTGGTCAAATTATCATATGAAAAAAACCAGTAGCGGCCCACTCGCAAACCGGTGTTGGTCTGGCAGGTAAATATGGAAGCTTGCTGTGCGATTGTGAGACGAATCTGCCTACACAATGCTGAGCCGACAAAGCAGATGTGAACGAGCAGGTTACTTACTAGGTACTGCTAACTTGCTTTTCCTGTTACATATTTTCGCTGTTTTCAAATGGAATGTGGATGGAATAGAATCTTGGATCAAGACCAATATAGAAAATTTTACTATGGCAATGTCAATACCAATGTACTTTTATTTGCGTTCTATTCAACCAACTATATATACCTACTAGATATATATACTACTATGCTGCTTGGTCGATACGACGCGTGATCAAAGTGCAGTGCACCTATTTGGCTCAAAGAATAAGCATTGCAATTCAACGGGGCAATGCTGCCAGCATGCTGGGCACGCTGACTACTGGTAGTGGGCTGGAGCGTTTGGACTGCCTGTGAGTCTGCAAGGACTTATGGGTATCTAAATGCTTTTATTATAGTTGTTTATTGGTGTTGTATATAGTTAGTATTTTGTTAATAAAGGCATACCGGTATAAAACAAAAACTATTACAATAAATACGCGAAAACCTAATACAACATTCTTTCAGTTCAGTTTGAGAACTTGACCTCAAACTGAACTGAAGAATGTTGTATTAGGTTTTCGCGTATATACAACATTCTTCAGTTCAGTTTGAGGTCAAGTTCTCAAACTGAACTGAAAGAATGTTGTATTAGGTTTTCGCGATTATTACATATAGTATTTAAACGGTTTAAATCGCGTATATTTATCATTATTTTTGTCCTGACGTTACACATACTTTGCAGTGATCGTGGTCACGGGGTAACTAATTTGTTTTAAATAATGATAAATATACACGATTTAAACCGTTTAAAGTTGTTTAATTACTATGAACTGAAAGAACCTTGTGATGTAAAATAGTCTTTGTGTTATGTTAGCTCTAAAATGCACATTAGTAGGTAATTAAAATGCAAAAGTATAACAAGTTACTAAAAATACATATAACTAGTATTCTAAATGCTTATAACTTAGTACGTTGAAATATAGAATTACAGACCTATCATCATACTACTCTGATTTTTCATTACATTAGTCTCTTGACCTACATTTTAAATACTTATTGAAAATTTTAAACCTTTTTCCGTCTATTGTCGTATTCCATCAAATTGTTTTATGGTTTTGTGACGGAACAAGCACGAGTCACACCTGATGTTAATCGGACTAAACTCTGCCTAATAATAGATAATAGTGCTAGGGCTTGGCGACAGATTTTCTACTTGAGAGTGGTAGGTAGCCTGGCGAGCATTCGTAAAATGCGTTTTTTTTTATGCCAGATTGGTTAGCCTTTGACCACTATCTCACCTGATGGTAAGTGATGATGTGGTCGAAGATTTTGTTCAGACTAACCTTACTGGCTTTCAAGGACAACTGTCGGAACACACCGTTAGGTGTTTGGCGACAGATTTTCTACTTGAGGGTGGTAGCTAGCCAGGCGGGCATTCGCAAATTGCCATACCATCATGCTATAACGACTGCCATCCTAAGATAACTACCGGGACCGACGGCTTAACGTGCCCTCTGAAGCACGGAACGCTCAGTAGTAATGTAACTTGCGGTCACCCATCTAACTCATGATCGCGGGCGACATTGCTTAACTTTGCTGATCGGTTAAGAACAGCTAAGTAAACTTCGCTACGAGCGCTTCCACCATTCGGTGAAGATCAAGCCGGCGGTGGCGAGCGAACTATTGACCTGCGGCACGGCAGTCTATAGCTATCACAGCTCGGCCATTATTGATTAAAAAAAATAATTTTGGTGGAAGTGTCTAAGGCCAAAACTATTAATTTGGTTGCTACCTAGATTTATGTCAATAGGCAAATGAAAAATTTCCAATATTTCATACTATATTCGTTGGAATATTTTGGTCATACAATCATCAGTGCTTATATGCCTAAGCCACTAAGCCATTCGCCATGCTCGGTCATTATGAAAACTATACTGTGTAATCTTACGTACTTGCATAAAAATATGTATTACGGCTTTATGTATAACCATAAGTATTTAAATTAATTTAAAAAAAATTGCACTATTGTATTAAGATAAGCATAAGCAAGAAGAGACTCCAATACTTATTTATATTTGCAATATGTCTATAAATCTTGTTCAACGCTAATACGGAATTGTTTTTTGAATAGGCAAATATATATTACAAAGTGACTTCCTGCAATTTTTTGCGTCCGTGCGTGGTTAGGTCATCTCCTTAATGTTGAGATACTGCGTGTAGCTCAGAAGCTGTCTCGCCGAGTCGGGCGTGCCTCGACTAACAAATGGCTCTACAACAAACAGTACAGACCCACCAACTTATCTGTTCAGGTGGCAGAAAAAAGAACTACAACATTCCTTCAAATTGTGACAGTTTGTAGTTGATTTCCTTGACCAGTAGCGCCCTCGAGAACTGCACAGTTAAGTTGGTGGTACTATACTGTGCAATGACGCACCGCTGTTCGGACATTGCCAACATTACGCTATGTGGATCAATATTACTTACATAATTTTTTCCTTCCAGTCAATATTGACATGTTTGATTTTGGCTGTTTCGGAGAAGAATCTGAATCTGTGCAGAACAGCCGCCAAATGATGTCATTTATCTGATGTGTATTGTTTTATTCAGTTTACAATGAGTAAGCAACGTTATTCTTTAAAACGGTTTCTTTGTTGAATGAGGTTCGTACTTATTGTATATATTCAAGTTATTAGTGTGGTTGTATTGATATTCAAATATTTACAAATTTTATTACAGACACTAAAATAAAAAGGAATAATATATTTTAACTGCCAACATGTACATTAGAGCCCTATTAGAAGAATCTAGTTTTATAATGCGTACGGCCGAATTATGGAACACCCTACCAGCGTCTCTATTTCCCGATATATATAATCTGGAAGTCTTCAAGTACAGAGTAAACAGGTATTTGCTAGGCAAGCATGCTTCACCGTCGACCGCGTCGTCACTTTCCATCAGGTGAGACTGTGGTCAAATGCTTGCTTATCATAATAAAAAAAAAAAAAAAACTTACACGGCTTTCCGTAGATTTTGTTAGTGGGCTATCACTGATTCATCTATATCTCTAAGACGCGTCTGCTGCAAATATTTTTCCGAAACACTACTTAAAACACGAAAAATTGGATTATGGTAGAAAGAAAAGCTTGTTTTATTTTTAAATCAGATTGTGACGGAACAATCATGAAACCCACCTGATGTTAAGTGCGCCCGTCACACTGAGACATACAATTGTTAAGTCTCGTGTGCCTGTAATATTAATGGCTCTCAAGGACTGCTGCCGGAACACACTGTTAAGTGCTTGGCTAAAGATTTTCTACTTGAGGTTACTTGGTTTCATACATATCGTTGCAAGTGGAAAGCATGTACACATTCATCCCCCACGAGGTAGAGGAGAGCGGGGTACTTGCATTTGAAATAATGAAACGTGTTTCTGAAACAAAGCTTTGTGTATAGGCTCATTGCTCGGATGACGCCATGCGTAACAAAGTTTTTTGCACGAATTTATGTTGAATGTTTCGAAAACACAGGCAAATATCCTTAGTTATTATGCGGGTATCCTTCTCCATATCTAGTATATGGCTTTGGTGTAGCTTTTCACCTACACTATCTCTTATTTAATTAAGCATTCAGTTTTGCTTTACTCATGAATCATGATGAAGTAGGCGCAAAAAATTGCCTGATCGGTGCCTATTATTCGCTTACATTACCATCTCAATTCATTTCCACGAACGGTATCTATGTACATAGACTATATGTGTATTTGCATTTTAATAACTGTATAGTATTATTATTTTACAATCGTACAACTGTTTAGTCAGTACCTAGTGCAAATATTTCTTTATAACACTTCATATGAACAAAAAATTGTTATTTCTTATGAATACGAAGCAAGAAAAAATATCAATAGATGTTACAAAGAATATTAGCACGTTCTATGAATTATAAAGACTTAGTTAAATGTGTAAAAATAGATTTGATATAAGAATATAATAGTGGTAAAATGTGATAACGCGTAGATGTAGGTGTGACTACTCATTTGTAACATTTTTATAGCTAGAGACAGACGTCAGACTAACAAACGACTATGATTTTTTTTGTATCGCGACGCGATGAGCCAGAGTCCTTGTCTAATAAATAAAATATATAAATTAACATATTAATAGGTACAAGTATAGTTAGAGGTCGTACAGTGGACAGTCGATATTATTTCCAGATTAGGTGGTCGGTTCGTTGCAAAATTACAATTTCAAGGATACCAGTCTTTTACATTCGCTGGACTGGCATACATTGTGATAATAGTATATAGAGATGCGTTTGTTTGTATAGTTAATTATACCTACATATGTATTTGTGAAAGGTCGGTAGTGACATGGAGACCAGAGTCATAATTATTACTTTTTTACTGCCTATAATAGTAACAAAATACTGAAAACTATATACAATACTTCACTTTTTGAAGCAATGATCGCCGAGCGGTAATAGCTATGGGCTGCCATGCCGCAGGTCCCTGGTTCGATTCACACCGCCGCCTTGAGCTTCACCGCAGGTTGGAAGGGAATTTTGCGATTGCCCGCCTGGCTAGCTATCACCCTGAAGTAGAGAATCTGTCGCCAAGCACCTAACGTTGTGTTCCGGCAGCACACACCGTTCACACTCCTTGTGAGCCAGTGAAATTACAGGCACATGAGACTTAACAACTATGTCTCAAGTTGACTGGCGCAGTGCAATTTGTCACTTGTGATGAAATGCATCTGTTATAGGCAGAGGTTAGTCCGCTTAACATCAGGTGGACCTCTAGCTTGTTCCGTCACAGTAAATAAACAAAAAAAAACATTACTAAGAAAACATTAAGTTCACCTTAAGTTATAGTAAATTGTATAATTTTAGTTCTAATTAGTAATATTATTTCTTAAGTATCTTTTGTTCATTCTAATTTTGGCAAATAAATATATTATTATTATTATTATTATTACCTATAGGCCTAGGCACCTATTGTATGCCCAAGTCAGTCCCAACCATAGACCGCCACCAGACCTCCAGCCTCCAAGGCAGTAGCATTGCCCCATTGATATGACTGAATAGCCTTTTTGTTAAATTTTCAAATTATGTTACAGTATTGCTTATGTCGATTCACTGTTCTGTACTGTATCAGCCGGATCGTCCACTGCTGAACACAGCCTCCCCTATTAAGGGGGTATTTGCCATAATCCCCGCGCTTGGCAGGCGGCTTGGGGATCGCAGTGTCAGTAGTTCTTTAGAAGGCGCTGCTGCCCACCTTCCAGTATTTTTCCCTTAGTCGCCTCTTACGACACCCACGGGATGATATGGGGAGGTGCAATTCTAACCCGGCACCCCACGGGGAACACGATTCACTACTGATACACGATTCTCTACTGATGCAAAATTGACATGCCTTACATGGGCTATCAAGAGTTTTTTTTTATTGGCGATATGCCTTTATTAAACAAATACTACAAACTACATACAACAGTACAGCTACTACAATACTACAGCTACTACAGTAAAAGCATTTGGACTCATAGGGAGTCCAAATGCTCTAGCCCACTATCAGTTGGCAGCGTGCCCAGCAACTATTTTATCTAATTATTTTATTAAATTATTATTATTATTATTATAATTATTATTTAATTAATTATTTTATTTAACTATCAAGAGTATTTAAGAGTGGTAACATCAGGGTTACCACTTCAACTTGTAAATTCTGAGAGCTATGCCGGACACTTTGCTACTTCGGCGAATTTCCTTGTAACCAAAAAACCCAATAAAAAGCCTACCCGGAAAATATAATACAGATATAAATTTGTCCATATCTCGTTGTGCGATTCTAAGGTTGTTCGTTGGCTTTCGAGTTGGTGACGTTTCAAGTTTGACTTTGATGCGGTAATCGCTACCGGCCTTTACCTTGTTGACTGTATTAAGACCTCATCCAATATTCACTTTTTGGTCGTCATGATAAACTGGAACTTCTTTTTTAGTTGAAAAGAGCTCATCGCATAGCGAGCTTCCTTTTCTATGCAGTCGACCAGCCCCCGGACTGTCTGATTCTGCTGCACATATCCATAAGACCCAGCAATGAAAATGGCAAAGACTTCAGAGTACTGAAGTCTTTGCCATTCCATAAGGCTAACATGGAATCGAAGTCTCCCATAACAACGACGAAAAATATTTCGAGGTGTTTTTTTATGTGATTGTGACGCAACACGCGAGGCCCACCTAATTTGAAGCGGACTAACCTCTGCCTACAACAGATGCATTTTGCACTGTACTCACACTGAGAATGTGCCTGTAAATTTTCTGGCTCTCAAGGACTGCTGCCAGAATACACTGTTGGGTGCTTGGCGACATATTTTCTACTTGAGGATGGTAGCTAGCCGGGCGTGCATTTACAAAATGCCCTTCCACCATGCGGTGAAGCTCAAGCCGGCGGTGGGGATCGAACCATGGACCTACGGCACGGCATGCCATAGCTATTACCACTTGGCCATCATTGCTTCAAAATGTATGGTTTCGGATATTTCTGCCCGTACTTCTACCTCATTGTATGGGCTTGTCGAGGTTGTGATTACGACCTTCAGAGTACCTATGGTCTTTCCGGGATTGTGATTAAGTATAAAGTATGGCTACCATACTCGGCACGCTTTCGATGTACAATAGTCCCCCGCTTGACAAGAATACTGGTGATCGCAGAGTAAGGCGCTGCTCTCCACCTTCTGCTATTTTCCACTCGTCACTCGCCTCTGACTGCTCCCACGCAAAATCATTTTACGTTAATTATAGCGTTCAATGAACGAAAAGAGTGACATGCGTTCAACAGTGGACGTCTGCCAGCTGATGATGACGATGACGAATTGCTAATAGAAACTAGGCAAGAGATATGTGCATAGCTTAGGTAGGCGCGAGCAGAAAAGGGAATAATATTTACGCTTGACTGTCAGGAGCTCAAACAAACTAGAGATGGACGATATACATCGATGCAAGAGAAACATTCGATGTTTTCAAATCCATGCATCGCACAAACCGATGTATTGGAAGTCGCCGGTTGAGTTCAATACATCGATGTTTTTTTATTCGACGCATAAAAAAGTATTTAGGTAGGTAGTACGATACGAACTGTCGAATGCTCATTGATAGAATGATGTGAGTTGTGATGGTGTGATCTGAGATGAGCGCGCTTTCCGTAAATCGGAACGTTAATTATACTGGCTTTGTAGTAATTGTTGTATTTATTAGGCGTGAAATTAATTTACTGGATATTCATAAGATCCTTAAACTATGTATCGAAAATATCAATTCTTTTATTCGATGTTCGTTGAAGATCGATGCCAATGCGCAATGTACATCGAAACTACCATCGATGTTTTTTAAATGTACATCCCTAAAACAAAGCCGAGGTCGCTCGCTGTGTCAGTAAACTATGTAAAGGAGGTGCACGACCGTCTCATCGGCCTAAACTAATAATAGTTTGAAAGTAAGCGCGCACTATGACCAGTCCGACAACGTTTAGTTAAATATGTTTCACAATATTGTCTAGTGAGAGTCGTGAGATTTTACGAGTCATTGAAGACACAACACAAGTTGCCAAAGAGAATGGATTGATTACTTTTTAACTTCTATGATTATGTTAGATGTAAAATGCCTAACGGCGACGTTGTACAAGGCAACACATCTTTTTTATTTATGTTCTGTAATTATTTTCGTGTCATGAGACTGGTGTTCAAGATTTGTTTGAAAGTATTATTTCCCAAACGAAGATACATCAGCATAATTAGAATTTAACCACATTTGAGCATACGTTTGGGTACTTCTTAATATGTATATCAGTAACTAAAATATTAATTATTGACATATAGGTTTCTCTGTCTGCGTAAAAAACAATATGTTGGTTCTTACGAGATGTTATTGGAGATGATTTTATTACGAGTTCCCGATACAAAATAATCATCACGGATGCGATCCTGTACTGTAAAAATATGAATAAATAATGGGAATGATCAAAAAAGTTCAAAAATATGTGTAAAACGTTTAGAGCTTGTAGTGAACTTAAAGCAAAAATAAGATGGTGAAGATCCTTGCTATGCTCCCAGTCTGCATCATACCAGCAGCATACCACTCACTTAAACCCTTATCCTGTATATGAGTTCCGCAAAATATGTTTTCTCTAACAACAGAACAACATGTTGTAGAAAGTTTTGATTTTAGTTGTATCGCCGGCCGACCATCTTACCCCAATACTCCTTGAAAACGCTGTTGTTAGTATAGTATATCCGCTACCTATCGGTTAATGAAGGCGCGGTTGCGTTGAGATATGGTTAACAGTCCTCTTGTGTGTCTGATTCGCAGCAATACCTTACTCACATCTGCTTGTGTTGCATAGTAACCTGCTGCTCATTAGTCACATTTTATGATATGCAAAAGAGCATATATGCAAAAGTCCTTATATTCATAAGCCGTGGGCGTGCGTTTACTCGTTAAACTTATATAACACATTTTTATATCTGTCAAGAAACGTGTAGGTATATCTAAACTAATATAATAAAGAGGAATGATTTGATTATTTGTTTGTTTGCATTGAATAAGCTCTGAAACTACTGGACCCATTTGGATGAAATTTGGTATGGAAATAGTTTGACACCCGGGGAAGGACATAGGATAGTTTTTATGCAACTGCGCAAAAAGAAGTTAATGGTATTTCGCGATAAACGATACACCCACGGGCGGAGCCGCGGCCGGAAAGCTAGTCATATATATATCTACCTAAGTTCCTGTAACAAATTTACTCTACACTTGAAGATGCTTACGGATATAGCTCGATCTACCAAAAGGCCACGTTTATTCCTACATTATATCAAAACATTATTTCATTCTTTTACTCGTATATATAAAAGGGAAACGGATAGCTAGACAATAATTACTAAATTACAAATATACGATAGGAAAAATTTAAGTCATGTGCGGGATTCGAACCCGCGTCCATCCACCCCTTGAGCCGGGTTATGCTCTAACCGCATAGCAAGCGTTATAACAAACATAACAATATTAAAAAAGTTAGATAATAACTTAACTAGAGCCAATAAGCACTGACACCTAATTATAAGTTTCCACAGATACCTACATAATATATGTCGTATAGAATATGAATTTTAATTTTTATTGATTTTTAATTTAGTCGTTGATATTAATTTTTGCTTTAGATTAACATTTTAATTATGACTTCTAATTTTGTTTTTAATTTTGATTCTGTTTGTATTTTGATAGAAATTTTAATTGTAATTAGTTATAGATAGCTTAAGTTTATAGTGTGCAACAAACAACCCATGGATCATTTAGCTGTCCGAAAATAAACGATATGTTATTATTATAATGATTATATAAGTACGAAGAAAAATATACATGTATATACATTAATAATAAGCAAGTAGACTGACGAAATATTGTACGGACAATCCGTAGTGTATCGTGCGTGTTTACAAATACATTTTCGTTTGACCAAAACACATGAAAAACGCTTGACCTGCAAATGTCGTTGACTTTTTGCTGTGGATTCTACATAAAACTGCTCCTCGGTATATCATAAAAAAACCGATTAATGAAACTTTATGTACCTGTGGTATGGTTTCGTTAGACTACTGATTACTTTTGTAATTGTATGTACCTACAGATGGTAATGCGCCAAATCCAGTTAGGTAGGTATATCGTAGCAGGTAGTTGCTACCTAGTACTAATCACTTGCGCCCTTATTTAGCTGACTGGCAGCGTTAGTGGTATTCGTTCGTAAGATTAAGTAGGATTTTATGTGGAGTAGATAGTTGCTGTTGTTTATCTTAATTTATAGATCCAGGCGTGCGTGCGTCAATCTATATTAAATTCAATAATAATACCTAAATATAAACATTAGGTCTGTGGGGTCCAAGCGCATGGTTTTTATATAAAGATTTGTCAAAGCGGCAGATAGAAAAGACAAACGACCAAAGGGCTTACCTCGACTGATTAGTATTGCCTTTCAACGGGGATTACCCCGTTGAATGGCAATACTAATCCAGCCGCTGCCAGCTTTATGGGTGCTCTACCCCCCAAGCAGCACGACAGGCTGTATAAAAGCTGTATTTTAGTTTTTTTGTACGCCACAGGCTGTATAGTGAAGCTGTACTAGGGCTGTATAAGCGCTTATACAGCTGCTATAAGTAAAAATTGGGCCCATTGTTATACAGCCTAATGCGTTATTGTAGCTGTATAGCTAAAAAATTGGCTGTACTATAGCTGTAGAAGAGCTGTAGTATGGTGTTGAAGGAAACCATAGGCGTATAGTTATACAATTATAAGTTTCTTAAAAAGATAATAGTTCTTCATTGTTTTTTTAAGAGAATTACAATGTGAAATTTATGAAACAATAACCGCATATTAGATAATATTCTTTTTATGTAGTTATGATAATGGTGGACCGCCGATTTACTGTGAAGTTATAAGTCAAGAATAAATGTTGGACTTGGAATTGTAGATTCAACGTGCCGATTCATTTTTACTGTGAAATAGTGCATAGTTTTGTGGAAAAATATTCACGCGCCCGCAAAATACTGAAGAATTCACGAAGAATATTACCAAAATAAGTAATAAGTTTATGGTTTTGTGGTTAGAATCATAAGATTGTTAAATGATACTGCACAATAGGTACCACAAATAATTTATTTAGCTGAAAATTATTATTATAACTTCGGCAATCGTTATGATAATGTAAGACTTCATATTTTCTTTTGTTGTTATTTGTTCGGAAATGGCGACAGATTTTATACAGCCAAAAGATATCTAGAGAGTATTATGGGTCCCGTGGCTTTACTACGCACTTTCTTGATTCTATTATACAGCTTTTACCCTTTAATGGCCGTTATAATAGAATATTTTTATTATTCAGGCTGTACATCAGTTTTCAGCACATAAATTATACAGCTCTTTAGGGTTATGTGTTAAAAAAGAAAAACCCTGAATGAATAGAGGAATAGATAATAGATCTCTATGTAGGAATAGAGTATGTTAAAGTAGGGATCTCTCTTCAGAAAAATGAGAACCCACACATGGTATAACAGAATTCGCGGATAAATCAATAAGTACTTATAAAGAGTAATTCTACTAGCTATACTGAACGACGTTCCCATGAAAAAAGGGGAAGTTGTTCTATATAATCAGTAGGATTACTTACCCCTGTTGATACGTATTATCCGCGATTTTCGTTACGCCATGCTTAGTTCCTTCTTACTGATGAGTGATCTGGTTACCTATATCTCTCTCCTTAGTCGTTCACTCTTGACAGAGTGGTCGTGGTTGAAGATGCTGCATTTTCATTGGCTAAAACAGCCCTCGCGATGCGCCTCCCCTTGTTGCGGTCTTCAGCATCTCGAAAACTCTGAACTATGGAGGTTTGCGTCGTAGTTTTGATGAGGTCTGTCCAACGCATTGGTGATCGACCGCGTGACCGCTTGCCTTCCACTCGTCCCTGGACAACGATTCGTTCCATGGAGTGTTCGTTTCGAACAACGTGTCCGAAATATTTGAGGATTCGTGTTTGCACAGTCGACGATAATCTCTGGTTGATATTTAGTTCTGCCAGGATCGAGACGTTGGTCCTAAACGCTGTCCAGGGAATCCGCAGCAGTCGCCGCCAACACCACATCTCGAGTGCATCGATTTTGCGCCGGTCTTTTAGGCGAACCGTCCAAGTTTCTGCGCCATAAAGGAATATCGGGAAGACTAAACTTCTCATAAGGCGGACTTTCGTGGCTTTGGTGATATTGCGGTTGCACCAGACTCTTTTCAGCTTGTTAACGGCAGATCGGGTTATAGCGCATCTCCTTCGGATCTCGTCTTCACATCCTCCGGTGTTTGTGAAAGTGGAGCCGAGGTACACATATGATTGGACAACCTCACAGTTGCCAATCATAGAGATGTCAGGATGGTTTTGTTCAGCTCGGTCCACTATCATCATCTTGGTCTTGTCTCTGTTGATTGCAAGTCCGAAAGAGAGGCTTATTGACTCTAGACGTGTCAGCAGGTGTTCCATGTCTTCTTTTGTTTGTGCGAGAAGAGTAGTGTCGTCAGCATACCTCAAGTTAGATATCCTTTGACCTCCCACTGAAATGCCTTTGTCCCATTGTTCCAGAACGATTCTCATAATACATTCCGTATAGATGTTGAACAGAAGTGGAGAGAGTATGCATCCTTGTCGGACACCAGCATGTGTATGAAAGCTTTTCGAGTCAACGTCGTCTATTCGAACAGTCGCAGTTCCATCCTCGTAAAGTCGGCGTATGAGACGAACTAGGTGGATAGGTACTCCCATTTTAATAAGTATGTCCCATAACATGTGCCATTTCACGGTATCAAAGGCCTTGCGAAAGTCGACAAAGCAGATATAGAGTGGGATGTTAAACTCTCTACACTTTTCAATTATTTGTCGAAGAATAAGGATCTGTTCTCTTGTTCCTCGACCCTTGACAAATCCCGCTTGCTCAATAGCTATTTCGGGATTAAGAAAAGCTTGCAGTCTGGTATTGATGACATGAAGAAGTACTTTGCTGGCGTGTGTAACTAAGGCTATAAGTCTGTAGTTGCCACATTTCTTAGTTGATCCCTTTTTGTGCAATGGTATGAACACGGAGTGTGCCCAGTCTCGAGGCCACTTCTCCGTCTCCCAGACGCGGTTGCAGATAAAAAGAATAAAGCTATAGGAGCTGACGCCATTCCAGTGGAGATCCTTAAAGCGATGGGTGAATACGGAGTTGATATCATGCATGTTGCATGATATCAACTCCGTATTCACCCATCGCTTTAAGGATCTCCACTGGAATGGCGTCAGCTCCTATAGCTTTATTCTTTTTATATACCCTGGCCTTCCTCTCACGACGGTTCTCTACTAGACGCCAGGTGTCGTCTGACATAAAGTGTTGGTGTTTCCCTTTAGTTCGGGTAGGTTGTGACGAGCGTACAGTCTTTTTTATGTGCTCTTTTGCGGACTGCCAGAGTGAGTCGGGGTCATCATCAAGAGCTTGTGACCTCCACGTGCTGTTATCGGCTGCCAGTAGGTTTCTGAAAGACGTTTGGTCCACTACTTCAAGCCTGTTGTTAGTTTTACGAGGTATGGAGTTACGTAATTTAAGTTTGAGGTTGCATACGAGAAATTGGTGGTCAGATTGACAGTCGGCTCCGGGCAATGTGTGTGCGTTCATAATTGAACTTCGCCATCTAGCTCTTAGGAGTATGTAGTCAATCTGATTTCGGTGTTTTCCATCAGGGGACGTCCAGGTATATAATCTTCTGCGGTGTTGCTGGAATACTGTATTCATAATAGTGAGGTTGTTGTCGGCTGCAAACTGGAGCAATCTCTCTCCTCGATCATTTTTCTTTGGCCGAGACCATAGTTGCCTACAATATTCCGCAAGCCCACATCCATGCGTGTCTCACCCACTTTCGCGTTAAAATCGCCAAGTATGATCAATAGTTCTCTACTTGGTATTGTTGCTATTGACGATTCTATGTCATTGTAGAAACTTTCTACGTCTTCATCTTTCGCCGCGCTGGTGGGCGCATATACCTGTATAATATTCAGCGGAGTAGGTGATGCACTGAGCTTCATTGTTATGATTCTGTTGCTGACAGGGTTATAGCCTAAGACCGCATTAGTCCATTTTTTAGGAATTGCAATAGCCACTCCAGCGTAGCTACTGGAGTCATCTCCTGAATGATAGATGGTATGCTTATTCAAGTCTTGGTGGCCATTACTTCTCCAGTGAGTCTCGCTTAGACCGGCAATGGTGGTCATCGCTCGTGCATAGCATCGCTGGAGCTCATTATCCAAGATGTGTAAATTACCTTCATCACGGAGTTCTCGTACGTTCCAAGTGCCTATACGGGTGTTCTTTCGCAATTGGAGTTGTTTTCTTCCAGTAGTATGCTTCCCGGGGGAAGCCTGGTTGCCTACATTCCCTCGGCCGATAGCCAATTTAACACTGTGAGTCCCGGAAAACCCAGAGCGCCGGTCGCTATGCGGATCGTCAGGCAAACGTACATCTTTATTTTGTAGCATTTTCATCATTCAACTCTCGTGGGAATTAGTAATGTAGTAGTATCCCGTTGCTTTCTACATCGCGGTACTACAGACTCAATGTCCATAGAAATCTGTCAGTGAACCAATTCAGAACATATGGTTCCTGTGTTTCACCACAGTGCTGATGGTTACCGCTGCCCTCCACCAGGGTCCAGGTACAACGCCCCTGTGGCTCGCCTCCTCCGCTGGTTGGACCGTACCGACAACTGTTGTCTCCGCTCTTCCCCACCGTTGAGGTCTTCACCCGTAACCCTGGGCACGGGCTCCGCAATATACCCTGCTGAATGGGGTCCCTACTGAACTTCGCCATCTACACACTCTGGCCTACTAGAGTGTAAGATGCCCACCCCCGCGACGTGGACGCGTCAGACAGGAATTGCTCAAGTGGAGCGCAGAGAAGGTGACTCTATTCTCCCAAGAGCCGGGTTAATGGACGTGTATGAAACCACGACCAAAGGCCTATATATAGTGATATCTATATATAGTGATAGAAATAGGTAGTGCCCATTTGCCAAAACTTCGAAGAACAGAGACAAGAAACGGAGACTTCACTATACTTTTTTTTGCGTCTAAAATTCTTGACAAAACTAATATGTTATTTGGAATAAGCAATTCGTCCGTTTACCCAAAACTTGCTACTAGACCTATGCTACTACACAGTCGTTACAATTACCAAATAACAAGTCGGAAATCATAGACGAATTACTTATTCCAAATAACATATTTTTATTAATGTTGTCGCGAACTTCGGGACAGATATCCCGGAAAAAAATTGTCCTAAGGAAATCTCCATTCTTCTCTCTGTTCTTCTTCGAAGTATAGGCAAACAAGCACTACCCATTCTTATCACTGCTTATATACTAAGTGCCATAATTGTCATAGTAACTTGTTCCTTTTTTATTATTTAGCTTAGTCAGCATTTATAAAAACGCGCAATCTCGTGACTGTGATCGTATTTTAAGACACAAAATTATGTAACTGTTTTTCTTGTGTATCTAGTAAATAAGTAACTGATTCATTATTTTTAATTACTTGAGATATCCACTGATGGAAATTTCTATTATGTTTGCCTATACGGGTTTTTCAATGAATTAAAAATACATTTTCTCAATGGCAAGGTGTTTTATTTCTCTTTTAAACTGTATGCGAAAGGGGTATAAAGTACAAGTAATTTTTGTGATCAGTACATACTACTTTTGTTTTTATGTATTTGGAACTAATTATGGTCTCCGTCCACCTGATAGTAGGTAATTTGGCTTTGAATATGTTCAAATACGATGATTTAATCGGTAATTCAAAAACATCGGACAAGTCAGTAATTTTATAACCTGTAATCATTATTTCACTGTTAACAGCAGTTTCTATTTTTTTCACTTCCAAAATGTCATTATTCTTGTATAATACATATTTATCTTGAGACTTTACAGAAATTTTAAAATCTCTAAAATGTAGTGTATTTATTTTTCTGCTATTGGTGGTAACAAAGGGTTCCACATATGAAATTTGCCGACTTTCTCTGCCCTTACTGAATCTTCACTAAATCCCTTTGCCACTTGAGCAAGAGGTTTGTTGCCGTGTCTTAGCATTCTCTTTATTAAATACAATTTATTCTCAAAAGGATAAGTGCTAAATGTATGTAATGGGCCAAATTGTTGCACTTCATCTGCTAGATGCACTACATTATGGACATTGCTAGTTATATAATTTGTCCCATAAAAGTCTTTATAATGCTCAACAAAATATTGTAGGAGCTCTTTTGCCAAAGAAAGAAAGTGACTATAGTTTTTACAAGAGCATATTGTTATACCACAAAAAAATGCCAGGAAATGTGAGAATACGTTATGTTGCAATACTTTTGGAAGTATGACAATGCTCAAACATAGTAAAAATGATCGATATTCCGAAGCTTTCCAGTGAGAAAGACAGTCTAGTCCTCTCACTGATCAGTGAATTTTAGATGGCAATTTTCGTTTTACAAGGAAATTCGAAACTGTTTCAGAATTTCTGGCACTCCATTTGGTTATATATTTTCCGAAATTACCGTTGCGCCAACCAACTAAGAGCCGCTTCATGATTCCTAAATCAACAAGATTCCTAAATCCATTCTAATTGAGACAAAGTGTAGAGAATCTGCTATCGGAAAGTCTTGTATCATGTCAACAGGCAACTTCAGTATAGGAGAATCTTTTTTATGGTGAGGCCCATATTTTTTATCACGAAATTCTTGATCTGTTCTAGGACGGCAATTGGTTTCAGTAAATGTCACTGTATGTGATAAGTGTGAATATTCCCCTACAGTAACACATTTAAGGCAACCGTGTTTTGTATTAAAATTACATACGCCTTTAATGTAAGCTCTCGCTGGAGAATCACATATAAAACATCTGATTTCAATGGATACTATTTTATTGGGGTTTTCGATATAAATTTCTTATTTTATTAAATTTCCTATTTCTTTTACAAAATCATCTAAATATTGATCAATATCTTTTGGTTTTCCAACACCAAAATAGATACCAATGACAACTGGATCTATGTCACGTCTATAGCCATCTGCCATGTTCTATAGTCTTTATATGTATTTGTTCGACAGTACCTAAAATTGTTCTGGCGTCCTTTGGTAAAATTCCCGGAAATCTGCAATTTAAAATTGTAGCTAAGTCGCTAAGAGCTATTTGAGATATATTTCTTTCAATAGCCCATTCCTTAATTTGACGACGGAACGTTACATTTTTTGAAAAATCATCTTCATCATTACTTGAACTTGCACTGCTGCATGAAGCTAAATCACTATCAACTTCCGGAGCTTTTCTAAATCCTCACTTTTATTATCGTATGCCGTTTTTGCTACGGAACCTTAATTAGACGTTGACTGAACTCGCGCTTGACACTCGATTGTTCGATTAATGAATTTGTTCTTTTCAATGTATTCACATGACGGTTCAGTATCACTGGTTTTGTTTGGTTGATAATTAGTTATATTTTGATATTCTCTAATCAAGGACAACTGTCAAAAATACAGATTAAAGCTGTATCACAGAATTCATTTATTATTATAGTTCTATAAAATGATATTTGACAGAAGTTATGAAACTATTACATTTAAAAGAGTGTACAGTAACGCATTAATAATAAGCTTTAGAAAGGAGTTTTCATATACCATTATACAGAAACAAATATAAACTGATACCATTTTAAAACTTATAGCTGTAGTAAGCAAGTGATCACATGCAAAAAACAGCCTCTATGCAGCTTGAAGGATAACATTAGATTGAAGTGTCAAAAAATTCTTAGGGTTTTAAAGTGGAGTTCAAATATTCTGTTTTACATCCTTAAGTTTACACGGAGTATTTTATAAAGATTTAGTACAGCTTTAGCTGTATAATAACGGTTTAGTCACTTTTATAAGTACATAAACTTTTCTTGACACTTTTATAGATCACCAGTAGAACTCTAAGTTCTAATAGTGCTGTATATTTGATGTCGGCAACGGTTGCGTGCTGCTTGGGCCGTGAACAGTGAGCTGAGCTCTGTTTTCTACTTATGACTGCCTCCTGGTAGGAAACAGAGCTCACAGTTATTATGTATAACATTTTTAAGTCATGGATACGGTTACATTATTTCATTATTTTTGTGTTGCTTTTCATTGTAATTTACTTTTATATACTACTAGCTGACCCGGCAAACGTTGTTTTGCCATATAAGGGTTGATCGTAGAAGGGTGAAAATTGAGGATTGTATGTATTTTTGTATGTTGTATCATAAAAAAATAGAAATTAAAAATTTTGTCTAAAAAATTAAAAAAAAATTTAGTGTTGGACTACCCCTAACATTTAGGGGGATGAAAAATAGATGTTGGCCGATTCTCATAGATACCGGATAAGCACAAAAAATTTCATCAAAATCGGTCAAGCCGTTTCGGAGGAGTATGGCAACGAAAACTGTGACACGAGAATTTTATATATTAGATTTATATGTGTGCCTAATAAGTAATTTATGGCAACCTACATTACAATTTATACGGAACTTTCTGGAGTGAATGGAATAACATAAAAAGTATATAAAAATATAACTGGGGCTAACCTACGTGACGTCAGATAGAAACGCCAATTTTTTATCATGCGCTTGACAAGTAGTAGCTCCTGAAGCAACGTGTAGAAGCAAAACGCGTCGAAAACCGTTCCGGCTAGGCTACCTTAAATTTCTGACGCCACGTTGGTATAGCAGGAAATTTTGGCAGAATTGTCAATATATATTTTGTTTTTATATCCTCAAATACTTTCTTAGTATTTGTTGTATATCTTACATGTGACCAATCATGACATAAAAAGACCTACCTAAATTATACTGTGATACCTACTATTATTGCCGAAGGCTGGACTCGGAAGGCAAGAGTAGGTGGGTTGTAAGTACGGCCCAGAAAGTGTCACTTTGCACATTATATTCAAATGTATACACGCCAGCAATCTGCGCCCACATTCATTCGACACGCAACATTGTTAACAACGACCGACCAAAGTAGGTTCACAAAAATAGTAAGGTACTTGGGTAATTATTTACATATCAATATAAATAATTCCCCTAAGGTGTCGCACTACGACTGCATCACCCCTATATCTTCCTATAGGACTCGTAAGAGGCGACGAAGGGAAAAATTCCAGAAGGTGAACAGCGGTGCCTTCGGAAGTACTAGAGCCATCTTAAAAAGCGATCCCCAAGACTTGGGGATAATGTATTTTTGATACCTATATTGTGAAAGTCTATTAGATCAATGAAATACTTAGATGTAAAGTCGAGACAGCCCGATGGATTTTGATTTTGACTAATTTTAATGATTAATATTGTATTATGACATTGATGACTTCTAATTTTTGTATATAATTTAAATTATAATTTTGACAATGTATTTTGAGAGTGGTTTTTAATTGTTATTATTTTTGTATGTCATTAATTGTAATTATTATTATGAATTTGAACATTTATTCTTATTATGTAATATGTGAGGTAAATGTAACTGTTCATAGTTTTTATATTAATAAAAAAAATACAATAGCCTGTTACCAGCGGACGTTATTGCTGTTGATGGCATAGGTATAATAGTCTCACCAATTATAATTACTTAAGCAGGTATAATAATGAAGACATTACGTATCGTGACGCCTGTCAAGGGGAAGGCAGAAAGAGGTATATACCTAAGTAAAAGTATAAATAACAAGAAGGCATATTTCGGCACATATTTGATGGTATATTGCTGTACGGACGTGTTTACTATCATTTATCGTCTATACCAAAGTTCCTGAACTAATACTAAAAAGTTATTTCTTATAAGTTCTGGGAAGGTAAGTTCATATATGGGTTACAAATAATCAAGTCGAATTTCTTGATTTGAACCGTGTGGAGTAAGGTTTTTCTTCTAAGGTAAGGTGCTTCTATGTATTTGCAACTCAATATTTTATTAGTATCTCATATTTGGAAAGTACGCTTAAAGTTACCTGCTAAAAGGTACGAAAGCAGTACTTTTTGTCCCTGGGAAACGATTTTCCATACACTGTTAAACAATTTGAAACTGTGCAAGCCATGTACCAAATTTTTACACAGCCGCACTGTAAAATTGTAATTATAAAATGTTATCATCAATTTTGTAACATGGATTTACAATTTATTATTATTTTTTTTTTCCTGGCGGTATGCCTTTATTCACAAGATACTACGAACTATATACAATACTACGGCCGCTACAATTAAATCATTAAGACAACCTGTAAGTCATTGCAGACTCACAGGCAGTCCAAATGCTCCAGCCTACTACCAGTATTAGTCAGCGTGCCTAGCATGCTGGCAGCTTTGCCCCATTAAATTGCATTTATTATTTTTATAACCTGTACTGTAACAGCCGACTCGTCCACTGCTGAACACAGCCTCTCCTATTTGCCATAATCCCCACGCTCGGCAGGCGGCTTGGGGATCGCAGTGTATGATGACAATTCTTTAGGTGCTGCTGGTTCGAGGTTAGGGAAGGTGGGCACCTTCCCTAACCTCGTCAAACCCCCCTAAATGGGGAGGCTGTGTTCAGGAGTGGATTGTCCACAGCTGTTTTTTCTTTTTTTGCAGTGTTGTCCATTAATTGTTATTTTATGTATTTTTGAAATAAAATATTGGTGGTTTATCTAATCAGGTTTTATTTACTTTACTTTTATTCTAAATGAAAAGCAGTTTGCTTACGTTGGATGAAAGAAATATTTAGGTACTCGAACTCAATGCATATGTAATTTGTGCTATTGGTTTTAATAAAACCATCTCGTACCAAAATTGGTTCCTTTCATCTCTAGTATAACAATCTACAATTGAGTGGATGATTTCCATCAATCTTGGGTATACTCGAATAATTTTATAATACGCGAATAATTTTATACCAAAAACTATAAAAACGAGACAGACCTTTGATGTACTTAGTTGAAGGTGAAAAGTGATATACATTTATGGTGGAAAACTCCATGTTTTTTACTTTTATGATATGTGACAACAGCTGTAAACATAGATATATGAATATTTTTAAATATTGAATAGTAAACTGTACTCTTTGTGCATGAAACAAGACATTTCAGCAAAGATCAGCCAAATGCGAGATAGCTAATTGTAAATTAAGTTTCTTCGTAGAGAAGTATATTTTTTGATTTCGAGCAATGCAGTTGCATTGCTCGAAATCGTACGTACGTACGTACCGTCAAGTGCAATAGTATAGTTCCTTTAAACTTGGATGAGGTATTTTCTTTTGCTACAGCCGTTTGTCACATTTCACAAACATTACACTTAGGCAAATTTTAAATACTACAACGCATTTGATAATTAGTGTGACAAAGGCCTTTCATATTATGGTGGTCCTGAGTAAATATTGATGAAATGCAACAAGCCATTTTAAAACCTCAATTCTTCTAAATAACACTTTCAAAATGTCACTTTCTTACAATCGTCAGAAACCTCCAGAGCTTTGTCCGTTTTTGTTTTCCATCTTCGTGGGCCAGTAAAGCAGCTTAGTCATTGTTAAGAGAGTTTTACATAACATCTTTACAAGCTATTCTTTGATTACACCGGATAGCCACAGGTCAAAAGAGCAATATGCCATCCCGGAACTATCATTATGATGTCATAAGTCATATGTTTTTTAAGTATGTCCCAAAGTACTTATGAATTATTTTCGTGGAAGGAATTTCGTTTCTATGACATTAAAGAAAAATCAAGAAAATTTCCCAGAAGCAGGATATAATAACTTTTAGTTTATCTATATGTGTATTACACAAATAGATACGCTAAAAGTGCTCTAAGTGTATTTTTTAGGTAGGTAAAGTAAATAACTCATCTAAGTTACGCACTTAACGTTGAAATAAATAATTTGTATATGCACATTGTCTAAAATAACTACATAACTAATGGGTTGTAACCTAGTAACCTTAACTACACATTATTAAAAACACGTTCATAGGTAATATATTACCATAAAACTTTATATTATAACTATAGAGATATTTAACGTATATATTAGTTTGGTAAGCGTCATGCATACCTACATAGTACCATAAAAGCGTTGTGTGAATCAGCGTCTATATATATTTTGTTGAAATTTTAATAGAATTCTAAGCTCAGTCACATCAATAGTACTCTAATGAATCATCTATAATCGTATATTCAGAAACGGCAGGTAGATATTATGCAGTAATTACATAACATAAAGCTCCAACTGCTGACAAAAATCATAAAATGCAACATCGAATACGAAAGTTACGTGTCATCGGTCATCATATCGGCATTGGCAGGTTGTAATGAGGCTGTAAAACTAAAGGAATATTTAAGGTTTGGGTCACATAGGTCATAGAGTATAGATACAGGAAATTATGAGCAAGACAAATGCAAATACATCGCGCCGAAGGTTCCATTCCAAAAAACTTGTGTTGAAGTAATTTGATTCAGTTACCTAGATTCAATTAAATATTCACGTGATATTTTATTAGATGCATAAAAGAAAACAAGCACAGCTTAATCATGACTTTGAATTAACATATTATTGATAGTCTTTAGGTTTTTGTTTTTCTTCCTTTTTTATAGTAGACAAATAGCTAAGGCTAGTTTTTCAACCTCTACCTGATAGTTCTGAAGGTTATTACTGAATTTATTTTAACCTATAAAAATTAGAGGCTATCAAGTCAAGAACTAGATACCACATAACCAGTGATTTAAAACAAAAATAATATGCAAACAATAAATAAATTCAGCCTCGGAAATAAAACTTCAACTTCTTTCATCTACATTAGCGTGTTATGTTTATTTTTCTATAGAATATAAACGTGTTGATTTACATAATTTGTATTATTGTCTCTCCATAAATGTATACAGAGCAGTATAGCATGAAAGAGTAGACAAAAATATACCTGAACAGTTTTCCGCAAGAGTAGCTAATGATCAAATGACATCTTTATTTCAAATTTCTCTGACACTCTATCGTGATTTTCCGTATTCAATTTATCGAACAGGTATATAACAAGAAATATTAAAAACAAAATACCACCTACCAACAAAATACACTAATTTTAATTCAATAAGTTCAATTAAAATCATTGTGACGATCGAATAAAGCCTGATGACGTCACATGTTTTGTTGAAAAGTGTTTGCCAAAGTGTACCTGTAGCTTAAGACCTGGTAAGACGAAGTTACGTGAGTGAGAGTAAGCATTTTGTAATAGTATAAGTAGTGAAGCTGATGTACAGATTGGGTGCCAGTCGATGACCCCCTGACACACCTATTGACTTTCGGACATCGCATCGCCCAATACCGTTTATTTACGTCTAGCTTGTCAGTTTAGGATGAAGGAGAATCAATGCTTAGTACCGCGAATGGAAGCATTTACCGGGTAGGATTCATCGTGTGAAAGACACTAAGTTGGATCCCACTGTTTTTTGTATTTATTCAGCTATAGGTACTCCTTTTACGAAACCCTAAAAGCATTTCCTAGACTTTTCATATTCATCTTCTCCACCTGCGACGATATTGACTCTACTCATATTATTGTGTGACAATATTCTACGAACTATATACAACACTACAGCTACTACAATAAAAGCATTTAGATCCCTATAAGTCATTGCAGACTCATAGGCAGGCCAAATGCTCTAGCCCACTATATATTTTTGTGACAGAAAAGTGTAAAAGGATTTTGTTTACATCTGAAACTAAATAAAGTTGGTCACCGCACAGACTTTGCAAAGTGGTAGAGCAAATTCCTACTCTCCATGTTTTTATTTTATTAGCACATTATTTAGAGGTACATTTAATACCTCACTGTTATATTGTCTGTATTCAATCTCACTTTGCATCTCTACAAGGTATAAAATTTGCAAATAAATTGAGGAAGTAAAAATTATAGGCATCATATTGTGAAGAGGCAATAGGCAATTGCGCAACGTAATTTTATTTAACAATAAAGAGAAATCTCTGTCGATGATATAATAAATTTTATTTTATTTCATAATTTGTTTCTGAGATATACATGTTGCTGTCACGAATATTAATATTTCCTTCGGGACTAGCCATAGTAAGATAAGTTATAATATAAGACTACCTTATTTTTTGTGTGGATGTTGTCGTATTTTGCCAGTTAAATCACGTGGTACGTGCATAACAACCACTTATAAGGAAGATAAGAATTTATAAGCATAATAAAAATGTTTTTTTCCTTGCAATATATAGTCTACGGAAGACTATTACTAAGCCCTGCGCCGTCTTGTCCTACCTTTAAACGGTTGTATCATTAGAACCGTACCTAATACGAGTAGGTAACTTCACAGATAAAATTGTGTTATTACGGCGAACATACTAACTACATGTAAAAAAACAAAAGAATTAAGTAGAGGCTTAATTAAGCCTCATAGAATAAGCATATTTTACTTATTGTTTTTTTCTAATCTTTTGCGATGCGATTTCTAAACATAAACAAAATATAATAAGAATCCTGTGTCCCAACTAGCACCAATGATCCAAAACTGAGTCTGAAATTTAAGAAAAAAAAAAGTATTTATCATAAATATATGTATAACTTCACTGTTGATTTACCATATTCATCAATAAAACACACATCTACACAGTTCATAAATAAAAAATCTCATTTCTGATTTCAAGCTCTCCTAGGGAAATAGAACTTAGCACACTTGAAAACTTTAGGGGCGGAAATCTTTTCAAAGACACATTTATTAGTATTCTTATTATTTTCGCAAATTGAATAATTCAATGACCGAAACTATGGACGTATTATGTAGTTTTTTTTTGTTACTGGCCGTATTCGTTGAGCCAAATAGGTGCCAGCATTTTGATCACGCGTCGCAGCGTCCAAGCGCTCTGATAAGTTTTGGAAAATACAATGAGCTCCCGGTCTCCACGGACCTAACGTGTCTAGACCAAAAATAATGTGGTTAGATTTTAGATTCGTATATGTACAAAAAATTACTGACCAACGTATATTTTGTATGTATATAAAGCCAGAGCTTTTCACTATACACAATTTTGATTATATTAATAACAGAAACAAGTATGGAGTTATCTTCTGTTGAACTTACAAAAAACGGTTCGAGGCGCTGAACATGGCAATGTCAAATCAGGCGACGTTTCTTGATGGAGTCTTAGTAGTGTGCGTGTGTGCATCTATTGCATGCTTGTCTTCCTGTCTTTATCATTCATTATATATCATATACAATGGAAGTGTAGGTATGTGCTGTGTTAATTTTTTGTCACAATATATTTTTTTTATGTTATTGTGACTGAACAAGCTCGAGGCCCACCTGATTTTATGCGGAATAACCTCTGCCTATAACAGATGCATTTCGTCAACAGCCACGAATTGCACTTTGCGCCCGTCACCTTGAGACATAGTTGTTAAGTCTCATGTGCCTGTAATTTCACTGGCTCTCAAGGACTGCTGCCAAAACACACCGTTAGGTGCTTGGTGACAGATTTTCTACTTGAGGGTGGTTTGTTAAAAATGCCCTTCCACCATGCGATGAAGCTCAAGCCCGCGGCGGGATTCAAACCATGGACATGCGGCACGGCAGTCCATAGTCAATGGCACTGAGCCATCACTACTTCAAAATGTCGTGACATTAGAGCGTACCATATCTTCCTTTTTTTTTTTATTTAAATCGATTATATCTACCAACTTACTGTGTTGCTTTTATTCATATTCAGCGTGTATATAGATCGTGAGTCATTGTGATAAGTTAACCAAGCTACGGGCTGAAGCTTGGTTCTATTATTTTTCTATAAACTAGCGTCTGTTTCCTTTCACAGCAGACAACATATTTCTCACATGATTTAGTGTAACGTCCATTTGCACACATTATAGATATTACATAGTTATTACGGAATTCTCACGCATTGTCAATTCACATGCTGCTCATTGGATTGGAATTATATGATGTTAGATTGTAATTCATTATGTACACGTTGCGTAGTTTTATACCGAGATGACGATATGTTGTCGGCATTATTGATGACGACATTAACAAAGCAGCTTCGTCCAGTGGAATGTACAAAATTGCATTATTTTGATTGTGAACTTTCTTTGAACGAGTTTACGCTTCGTCACAGAATAAAAGGGCCAGAAGGATCTCTCCGCAAAGCCATTCCAATAAATAAGCAAATGTACCTAAAAACCAATAAAGTGCACTTTAGCTCGCAAGCACGGAGTTCCTAATATTTATATTTACCTACAAAGCTATTTCTATCGCATAGCAACGCATAGCTGTTATGTGTTCTTTTACCCGGATACCAACGCTCATCGTTGTTTGCCCAATGTATGACAGCCCACATTGAGTACTAAAGTACCCAAATTTCTATAGATTTGATGGTTGGCAAGTACCACCTGCTTGGGATCCTGTTATCAAATTAAATAAATCCCAAGGCCGACACAAATCTGCAAGACCTCTGGTCACTGTGAGCGAACACTGCGTGAATAGGGAACGTTACTTGCGACGTCCGCAGCGGGTTGTCGCGACGAGGGCAATACGTGGATACCGGACGGTGTCCTAGACGGCAGCCTGCGTGCTGGCCGGTGATCCCCCATGGGAGCTCCAAGCAGAGATCCTCGCTGAAGTTTACCACTTCGTGGCGGCAACGAGATCACGTGGGGAGCCCCCAGCGTGGGAGGAGGTCACACGCATGCGGCGGCAGGCAAGGGCTGCCCTGTTGCGCCGGTGGACGGAGGACCTGGCTCCACCCGTCCCTGGGCACCGGTCAGTGGACGGTGAAGGCGATCCGCCCGGTCCTTCAGAGGTAAGGAAAGCGGCCGTTCGGTCGCTGACCTTCCGATTGGTGCTGGTGCTTTCTGGACACGGACGTTTTAGAAAGTACCTGCACCAGATCATAAGACGGGAGGTGACCCCAGCCTGCCACGAGTGTGGGGCGCAGGAAGATACGGCGCTCCATACGCTGGAGGTGTGTGCCGCATGGTGCCCGCAGCGGCACACTCTTTCAGCCCTCATAGGAGAGGACCTCTCTCTGCCGAGCGTTGTAAATCGTTGTAACTCGGCAGAGAGAGATCGTGGCAGGCGTGGTCTCCTTCTGCGAAGCAGTAATGGCGCAGAAGGAGGCCACGGAGTGGGTCAGGGAGGGCGATGTCCATGCTGGCCCGCTCCGGCACATACGAACGGGGGTGAGGAGGCGACAGTTCACCCGCCTCCTCCCTTCTCCGTAGTGGGGTCACTGGTGGAGAGGCGGTTGATTCTTCACCAGCTTGCACGCCCCCCACGTTTGGGGGGTGGCCTTGGTGAGCAAGTTCGCCCCTCCACAGGCGCAGAGGCCCGACGGAGTTTGAGCCTACCGCTGGGGCAAGATGGTGAATTCTAACGCGACCATATCTTGCCCCCCCTCGGCGGAGGACTGCTCACGGGGCGGTTTTAGTGGGTTCAAGTCCCAGACATCCCCTTCCACCACCCCCGTGGTAGATGGGCAGGCAAAGGCATTTTCCCGCCTCAAAAAAAAAGGTAAAATTTGTGGATGAGTAAAGACGTAAAAAACATAATACTAAGCTTCTTGTCCATTCTTCTCGATGTGTCTCTATATCTCTTAGTTATCATGGCAGTACGACCAAGCACCTAACAGTGTGTTCCGGCAGCAGTCTTTGAGAGCCAGAGAAATTACAGACACGTGAGACTTAATAACTATGTCTCAAGGTGACGGGCGCAGTGCAATTCGGCTCCTGTGACGAAATGCATCTGTTATAGGCAGAGGTTAATCCGCTTAACATCAGGTGGGCCACATGCCAGTTCCGTCACAATCACATAAAAAAAATCGAATATTTTAAAGCAAAATTTTGTATTCGACCATCATAAGATAGACGTAGACGCCAAATTTGAATAAATGATTTTGACTTTAACTTTGACAGTCAATAGATGATGACTATGAAGCCAAATAAAGATACGAAATAAAAGACGGATATCATTAAATTATTATTAAGGTAGAGCGATGATAATGATGCAAAACATTTTAATTACATGTTTCGAAAATTAATAAATTAGCTGTATTTAAATAAGCAGGACACATGATAATTTATAGCTGGTGGGTCTATCAAGTCTCTTGTCCGCGGCTTTGCTACGAAATTGAAAAGATGATATAATATACTCCGGCTGCGAATTAACCAAAAGCTTACACTATAACAGGAATAATATATAATATATATTTTGAAGCGTTCGTAGCGAAGTTTACTTAGCTGTTCTCAACCGATCTGCAAAGTTAAGCAACGTCGCGCGCGGTCATGAGTTGGATGGGTGACCGCTAGTGACATTACTACTGAGCGTTTCCGTGCTTCGGAGGGCACGTTAAGCCGTCGGTCCCGGTTGTCGTCTTAGGATGGCAGTCGTTATAGCATGGTGGTAGGGCATTTTGTGAATGCCCGCCTGGCTAGCTACCACCCTCAAGTAGAAAATCTGTCGCCAAGCACCTAACGGTGTGTTCCGGCAGCTGTCCTTGAGAGCTAGTACTTCTAGGTTAGCCTGAACAACATCTTCGACTACATCATCACTTACCATCAGGTGAGATAGTGGTCAAAGGCTAACCTATCATGCATAAAATAAAAAATAAAAAAAAACAGTCACAAGTCAGGCTCTGATAGATTATCTTTGTTAAGGCTTGGGACCACGCCAATAACCTTGAAACGCTGATTCTATGGGTGAGCGCAGGATGTTTCACTTTAAAATTTTACACATTTTGTTGTAAACATATACAAAAATTATATTAGAAAGCAACTTAACTGTTTGTAGATAAGTAAATAAATGTTTTTGCTCTTATAAAATTAAAAGCAGTCGCAGGGTTCCCACTGCGTAATTCAGAGGGGCTTTTATGATTTTGATTCTTTTTATCTAATTACTATAAAAATATTAGAAACTAGCTGTACCTGCGACTTCGTTCGCGATTGCCGTACCTTCAGACTAATTATTCACATTTGAGCACCGTTTATCTCATATTACGCAACGCTGTGGTCTGCGGTGAAGCACTCTTAGTAAAAATTCGCTCAGAAAGGAGCTTTTTACTTTGAGTTTGATAACTCCCAGCTTATTTTTCCAGAAGACAGTAGTTAAGTAACTCAGAGAGTTCCTTCGCGGTTCGCACAATAAATGTTGAAGCAAAGTAGGTACTTTGTGCGTTTCTTTGGAATTTCGATTATAAAACGGTATCTTTTTGCCGATGTTCTCCTTGTTTGGTAGTAGAACAAAAATATATTACATTGTACACTTCCATTGCGCAGTCTCCAAAATGTATCCGGCAAAAGATAGATATTACAAAATCACAAATATACGATAGGAAAAATTTAAGTCATGTGCGGGATGAATAATTATATAAAGGAAAAAGAAATCCTTTCGTATATTTGTGATTTTGTAATGTAATTTGCATAGCAGGCGTTATTGCAAACCTAAAAATATTTAAAAAAAAGATAGATAGTTAAGAAAATTTATTGTGGCGAATGTTCCAGATTTTAGAGTTTTATCTTAGCAAGCTGGCAAATCTAAATAAGGATGCCAAGATGCCCGTGGGGTGCCGGGCTGCCCATGGGGTGCTGGGCTGCCCATGGGGTGCCAGGCTGCCCGTGGGGTGCCAGGCTGCCCGTGGGGTGCCGGGATGCCCATGGGGTGCCGGAATGCCCGTGGGGTGCCAAGCTGCCCTTGGGGTGCCGGGTGACCCGTGGGGTGCCGAGCTGCCCGTGGGGTTCCGAGCTCACTCGTCACTATTCTAACAAAAAGAGAATAATTGAAATCGGACTACGCGTTCATAAATTACAACTTTTAGATTCCAGATTTTAGAGTTTTATCCACAGATTTCAGAACAAGGTCTGAAATCTGTGGTTTTATCTTAGCAAGCTTGCAAAACTAATTAAGGGTGACGGGCTGCCCTTGAAGTGCCGAGCTGCCCGTGAGGTGCCAGACTGCCCGTAAGGTACCGGGCTGCCCGTGGGGTGGTGGGGTGCCGGGCTGTCCGTGGGGTGCCGGGATGTCCGTGGGGTTAGAAATCTTCTAAGAAAAAACAATACTTGAAATCGGACTACGCGTTAATAAATTACAACTAAGTGTATATTTTGACTTTCATCCCCTTTCCCAAGGGAACCGTGCTGAATTTTTAAGTTGGATAAAAATTATACAATAACCTTCTTCGTAGTATCTACTCAAATCGTGTTAAGTTTCATTGAATTCCATTCATTAGTTTTGGAGTGATGCGCGGCCGGGATACAGAGAGAGACAGACAGACAATAATAATAAAAACTATAGTTTTGGCATCAGTGTTAGCTACAGAGTGCTCAAAAATATTTTTTTTCAAAATAAGTGCCATGTACAGAATTGTATCTGTTACAGTTTTATTATAAGTATAGAAAAAGCTAATTCTTTCTCAAATCTTGTAGATGTAAAAGTTTTTTTTTTGTAATATAATAGGCGGCAATTATCAACAAAGAGTTCCTTCAACATCACGCTCATTGTAAAGCCTTTCAGCAAGAGCGGTCTCAATGCAAATCTCTTGATCAAAGTAGGTAAACCGAAATCAGTAAATAATTTAATGCTTGCAAACCTTACATTATATACTGCGGGGACTTGACCGGCGACACTGGTGCATTTGCTGCCATGAACATTTCGACGGGCTCTACTTTAATGAATGAGCCAGTATCTATGGATAGCATCAGTAACCTGTTTGATCGAAAATTAGCACCAGACTCGGCATTTATGACAATCTTAAGGTCAGCACTTAATAAGGACATTGAGAAAATGGTAGCCGTGCATGTCACTCGAGCTATTGAGAGTTTCAAAGGCGAATTTACTTCCACAACTGACTATATCTCCTCATCGGAAATTAGAGAAAAAGATGCGGTAATAAAGAAACTAGAGCTTGACCTCTGACATATTCAATCGTCGCTGACTAAGTTGCAGTCTCGAGTATCAACTATTGAGAAAATTTCTTGCGATTTAAATCTTGAGATTCACGATGTACCGGAGAACAAAAATGAAAACTTAATGACAATATTTAAAAAACTTTGTGATTGCCTACAAATTGTAATCCCTGAGAGCGATGTCAGAGCGTACCGCCACGTTGCCAAAATGGATGCTTCCTCGAAGAGGCCTCGAAACATACTGATCACTTTCTCATCACAGCGACTCCGTGATCTCGTCCTGTCCTCGGCGACGTGTTTTAACAAGGCCCACCCTAAAGACAAACTTGCCTCTACTCACATAGGTTTCACGGGTGAGACTCGCAGGATATTCGTCGCCGAGCATCTATCTCCCGAATCACAGGAGCTGCTCAGTGCAGCTAGAAAGTTTTCAAAAGAAAAGAACTTTAAATTTGTATGGGTCCGCTTTGGTCAAATTTATATCCGCAAAAACGAACAAAGCCCAGCCATACACGTAAAAAGTACTGAGCAACTTAGTAAATTGTTGTAAACCTTATTTATTCTTGTTGATAATTCCTATTTTTATATTGTACTTCTAAGAACAAATTTAATGATTAGTGTGTATTATCAAAATGTTAACAGGATGCGTACTAAGTTATCAGAATTTTATTTCAATTTGTTAAAGTGTGATTATGATGTTGTATGCCTGACGGAAACTAACTTAAATAACAATATATTCGATAGAGAAGTAGTAGCTCGCTATAATATTTTTCGACGAGATCGTTTAGATACAAATTCTAAAAAGCGTGAAGGTGGAGGTGTGCTCATCGCAATAAAGAAAACATACCAAGTTATCCGCCAGGTATCTTGGGATAGTAGTATGGAGGATATCTGGGTCACAATAATACCGGGATCAAGTGATATTGCTAATCTCAACATATGTCTCTGTTATCTGCCCTCGTATCTTAACAATACATTATTAGACGAATTTTACTCCAACTGTCAAAAAGTATTGTTAAACTTCTGCCGTGGAAAAAGTCTGGTTGTAGGGGATTTTAATACACCAGAATTTTCATCTTCGACGCGAAGTACTGATGAGCCATTAGAAACCCCAATTAAAAAAAGACTACCTATTTTAATCGAATTTATCTCAATTTGTCAGTTATACCAATGTAATAGCATTACTAACGTCAATGGGCGCACTCTAGACTTAGTGCTCTCGTCAGTTCAATCCCTCACCGTCTCAGAAGTTGAGCCATTGAGTTTGAAGGACAGACACCAGCCTGCTATTCAATTTGAATTCCCTTTAAATATCAATACATTAAAATCTTAAAAAAATAAATAAAAGCGAGCGATTGAATTTCTCAAAATGTAACTATATGGACATACAAAATGAACTAAGCAGAGTGGCTTGGCATGACATTCTATCGTGCTCTGACATAGACATGTGCTTAGCATTTGCATTATTTTTTATGATACTCATTTTAAAATTATAAAAAAATACACTCCTTTTATTACTTCTAAGTCCCAAAATTATCCAGTTTGGTAGAGCAAACCCCTAATTAAGTGTAACGAGGAAAAGAGTAGATTTCATAGACTTTATAAACAATTTAATAACCCTAGAGATTATGATACTTTCACGTTACTTCGCGATAGATTTAAGAGTCTATGCAATAAAAAATATATATTATCAATAGAGGATAAGAACATTAAAATGTTTTGGACATACGTTATTAACAGGAAAGGTCATGTATCTATGCCACATATAATGCACTTTGGTAACTCTTCGCCATGTAAAGGCCAGGATATTTGTGAATTATTCTCAGAATTTTTTGGGTCTGTTTTTAAAAAAGACAATTCACTGTAATAATACATATTCTTCTCCACAGCAGTCGATAAATAGCACTACAAATACATTTTCAAACATTTTTTTAACTGAACAGGACATTTTCATTAAAATTAAGCATCTTGTTTAATATAAGGGTGCTGGACCAGAGCAATTGCCTCCTTCATTCATAAAGTTGTGTAGTTATACAACTGTGCGTACCATTATGCATCATATTTAATAAATCGCTTGCTTATGGCATTTTCCCTAAGCGATGGAAAACAGCGCAAATAATTCCTATTTTTAAAAACGGTGATAAATCACGCTGTGAAAATCATCTCATTTGGGACCTTTACTATTTATTATTTTTTTATAATTACTTGTGAGTGTTTGCTTAACGCTGATGATTTAAAAATATTTACAACTATTTCCTCCCCACATGACTGCTATCTCTTGCAAAGAGACTTAAACACTGTTTCTAACTGGTGTAAATCGAATTACATGTTTCTCAATACTAGCAAATGCTTTGTAATAACATTTTCTAACAAACGTCATAAGATTGTTCAAAATTATATTATTGAAGACCGGCTTCTTGCAAGAACTAATATTGCTAAGGACTTAGGCGTTCTATTTGATGACAAACTTTCATTTCGTGCACATTATCAACATATTACAACGAAAGCCAATCAGCTTCTTGGATTCATCTTCAGATCCACTAAAGGTTTTAAAAACCCTAGTTCTCTTCTTTATTTGTTTTTTACTCTTGCCAGAAGCATCTTAGAATACTCTAGCCCTGTTTGGTCACCACACTACAAATTGCCTAGCAACGAATTAGAAAAGGTACAGAAAAAATGTTTAAGGATGTTATGCTATCGTCACCTGATCGGTCGTCCTAAACTAAGCTATGAAACAAGATTGGCAAGATATAAAATGCAAAAGTTAGAAACACGTCGAAAATATTTCGATTTCATTTATCTTTATAAAATAATTCACTCAATTTCGGATACCCCAGAGCTACTATCTCAAATAAACTTTAATATTAAATATAGAGCACGAAGGTCCATTCAAACAAATCTTTTTGCTCTACAGACTTACAAAAATAACACTTCCTTCTATAATCCGCTAGTAAGAATGGCTCGTCAGTATAATGAATTTATTCGTGATAACATAGAGATTGATATATTTACTCCAAAATTGACATTATATATTAGAACGGTCAAAGATATTCTCTTTACTAAACCCCTTAAATCAGCCTCAACCTTTGGGTTGAGTCTGGTTGCTCCAAGTCCAAACACAGGTTAAGGATTGCCTATGCATGCCGCGCGTGCATTTTAGCGGCGAAATTCATCGCGGTTGTGCATAGTCTGCAAGGTTTTACATTGTGTTATACAATTATTTAATATTTACCTCAACGTCCCCACAAATCGTTTTTTCTTTGTGTACACATGTTTTGGATTATAATCTAGTTCTGAACCTTAAGTATTTATTTATGTATTTTGTTATGATCGTAATTTGTGTTGTGTACGAAATAAATAAATAAATATACTAGCTGTACCTGCGACTTCGTTCGCGATTGCCGTACCTGCAGACTAATTATTCACATTTGAGCACTGTTTATCTCATATTAAGCAACGTTGTGGTCTTCGGTGAAGCACTCTTAGTAAAGCTTAGCTCAGAAAGGAGCATTTTACTTTGGGTTTGAAAACTCGCGGGTTGTATTTTGCAGAAGACAGTAGTTAAGTCACTCAGAGAGTTCCTTCGCGGTTCGCACTATAAATGTTGAAGCAAAGCACTTTGTGCGTTTCTTTGGAATTTCGATTTTAAAACGGCGTCTTTTTGCCGAGGTTTTCCTTATATGGCGGTAGAACGAATATATATATTAGATTGTGTACTTCCATTGCGCAGTCTCCAAAATGTATTCGGCAAGAGATAGATGGTTAAAAAAACTGATTGACGCGAAAGTTCCAGATTTTAGAGTTTTATCTTAGCAAGCTTGTTAAACTAAATATGCCGATGCCGTGGGATGCCGAGCTGCCCATGGTGTGCCGGGATGCCCGTGGGATGCCGGGCTGCCTGTGGTGTGCCAGGCTGCTCCTGGGGTGCTGAGCTGCCCGCGGGGTGCCGGAATGCCCGTGGGGTGCCCAGCTGCCCGTAGAGTGACGGGCTCACTCGTCACTATTCTAACAAAAAAAGAATAATTGAAATCGGACTACGCGTTACTAAATTACAACTCCGTGTATATTTTGACTTTCATCCCCCTGCCTGAGAGATCCGGGCTGAATTTCGGGATAGAAAGTATACAATAACCTTTTTCCTAGTGTGAACTCAAATCGTGTTAAGTTTCATTGAATTACATTCAGTAGTTTTGGAGTGATGCGTGGCCGGGATAGAGACAGACAGCCAAAATTAAAAAATACAGTTTCGGAATCAGTGTCACCTACAGATTGCACTCAATATTTTTTTTTCAAAATATCTGTCATGTACAGAATTTGATCTGTTACAGTTTTATTATAAGTATAGAGTAAAGATATAAATAATTTTACTGTTATCGGTCTGACTTGTTACTATATTGTAATCGTTATTATTTAGCTTAAGTATTTTTTGATTACAGATAGGGTACCTTGGCCCACTATCACAACTGATGGTAAATGTTCATGCGATAAAAGATGTTGTTCAGGATAACCTAGTTTTTTAGGGTTCCGTACCCTAAGGTTAAAAACGGGACCCTATTATTGAGACTTCGCTGTCCGTCCGTCCGTCCGTCTGTCACCAGACTGTATCTTAAGAACGGTGATAGCTAGACAGTTGAAATTTTCACAGATGATGTATTTCTATTGCCGCTATAACAACAAATACTATAAATAAAATAAAATAAATATTTAAGGGAGGCTCCCATACAAAAAGCTTGATTTTTTTACCGTTTCTTGCTCGATACTAATAGCGGTGACAGGTAGACGCTTTAACTTTTTACATATTATTTAGTTTTACGTCCTCTTTATTTATAATTTATTAAAATAAAATAAATAATTAAAGGGGCTCCCATACGATATAAGAGGTTTTCGCCGTACCTACCCAGCTCAATCGGACACTGCGTAAAGTGTCTGTAACTTGCAAGATTAGGTTACAGATAATGATACGGAACCCTTCGTGCGCGAGTCCCACTCGCACTTGGCCGGTTTTTTATTTTAATAGCTGATGGACTAGCCTTTATCCACTATTTCACCTGATTGTAAGTGATGATGTGGATGAAGCTATCATTAAGTGTAATCTTTACATACTGGTTCTCAAGGACAGCTTCCGGGTAACACCGTTAGGTGTTTGGTGGCAGCTTTACTACTTGAGACTCTTGAGAGTGGTAGCTGGTAGTTACCCAGGCGGACAGGACTGCCAGCCTAAGACAACAACCGGGACCGACGCCTTAGCGTGCCCTCCGAAGCACGGAAGTGCTCAGTAGTAATGCCACTAGCGGTCACCCATTCAAGTCATGATCGCAGCGGACGTTGGTTAACTTATTTGATCGGTTAAGAAAGACTAAGTAAGCTACGCCACAAGCGCTTCTATTGTCTCACAGCTACCGGAATACACCGTTAGGTGATTGGCGATAGATTTTTTACTTGACGGTGGTAACTAGCCAGCCGGGCATTTGCAAAATAACTACCAGAATACATATTTGAGACATGGATTCAATTTTGAAGTTAATATAAAATACCCAAGAACACTCCGCAACTTGAAACAGGACCAACTATGGTGAATCGTCGAAACACGGTCATTGTTCACTAAACATACACCTGTTTACGCCAGGTCTCACAGATTGTTAAGATCCAATGCAGAGGCTGCCCGGAAGCTGAAGAAACGGCTGTGCCGTATAGTATACAATAACGTGGCTAGCAACATCGGCATCAGCGGGCTTCCTCGGCGGCATCAGATGGGACCACATTTAAATGACATGGATGCGGAAATGCCTACCAAGTACCGAAAAAGGTTGAATAATCTTGTATTAAGCTTATTACCGTAAAAAATAGTAATCTTCTTGGCAAACACGCTCTGTTCAAAAACATACAAAGATATAACTACTATTTACTCTATTTGGTCGGCTTTCGCGCTCTAATCCTTGTAAAGAGAATAGATTGGAGCGCTGGAAACACTAATCTCAAGAAAACATTGTCAACACGGATTGCTACGAACTTATTTTCGGCTATGAAAGCCTTCGCATCATTGTCACATATTATAAAGACGTATTTTAAAACTGTTGCTACATATCTAAAGAGGCATAAAACCTTACGTACACTCAGTTTTCGATATAAAACACTGGATAGAAGCCAGTGTTTTATATCGAAAACTGAGTTCTCAATCTCTTGAGAATGAATTTCAGAATGTCCTAATAAAGTTTCGGGTTGCTAACCAACACATAAAATAACTGAATGATAACAATGACAGTTAACATGCAGCGCGTTTCAAGCTTTAACCAATGGATAGGCTAAATCGATGACTGTGAAACGCAAAGATAATGTTTTGTTTATTAAATATGTTCTGGGTAGAATAACCGGAACTTACTCGAACATTCTGAAACAGGGCCTTACACTGCTTACTAAGGTACTATAAATAATTAATAATAATAATATATGAAAGTATACAGTTATGCCTTGTTGCGTCCGGCCTATCGTTATTGTATATTTAAAAAAAAACGTGTCCCTAAAGCGCTACTTTGGTGTACAGCCTGTACCTTGTTTTGAACGGTGATCTGAACTTTTTCAAGTTAATTTTTGAGTCTAAACTTGATATCTCCATACAGGTTCCTCTTGTTACTTCGATAGTACTTTATACAATTATGTGTTTGACCACATCTTCGAAACCGATTCTATGAACTAATTGATATGCAGCCAACAATTCTGTAAACTGTTCTAGTTTTGGTATATACAATTTTACCGTTGAAAGTATTCTACCAATCTAGGATCTAAAGTGTCTATAATCTAAGTTTTATCCTCGGTTAAACTGTTTCAATGTGAAGAATTAACGAACGTACACTCTCCATACATCCTCAATTACATTCTCATGTTGACCTGCAAAGATTATTTGACCTTTTTTTTTTCTTTGGCATTTTTTTTGTCTCATGTGCCTGTAATTTTATTTTCTCAAGGATAACTGCCGTTACGTGCTTGGCGACAGATTTTCTAAATGAGGGTGGTCGCTAGCCAGGCGGGCATTCGCAAAATGCCCTTCCACCATGCGGTGAGGCTCAAACCCGCGGCGGGATTCAAACCATGGACCTGCTGCGCGGTCACTTTGTAAATGGTTTTATTAATACATTGTAAGGTTAAGGCGGATGTTTACGTCTTTGCCGGGAAATTTAAAACTGTACTATATTTTTTTCATTCGTACATTGTAAATAATTGATCGTGTAAAACGAGTTTGGGCAAGAGTTTAAAAAAATCTAATACATATTTTCAATACTTATTGAATTTAGTACCCTTTGTCACGAGAAAACGTAGTTTTTATTATTTTTGACAGTATTAGGAGTTTTTTTTATCCAATCAGTTGCATCGGTATCCACTAACTGTACAAGATATTATGAGCCATGTTTTTTGAAGCTCACGAACACCGTGACCATGTAGAATTGTTACAAAACCTAGCATGAAAAACCGCAAACTTTTGCCACATATGTTTGATTCCACCTTAAGTCATTGAATACAAATTGTTTAACAAAAGTTATTTATCAACATAGTTATTTTTGACATAAATTAAATGCAACGTCTATTACAGATAACTGGCGTCCAGTGTCGAGATTGATATTATCAGTTCCATAGTTATAATACAAATTGTCTCGGCCAACACTTCCCGTGACAGTTGAATATAAATTAATGATGTATCGAAGCAGTAGCTGCTGCCTGCTAGCCGCTGTAGGCGCGGCTAGCGACCTCTACCCGTCGAAGCCTGTTTACATTATCTAGGTAGTACTTACAGTATTTTATTATTAAGCTGTTCTTTTATATAAGCGTGTTAATAAATGGTAGGTATTCAACTTATTGAAATGCGTAGAGTTCGAAGCCTTTTCCTGTATCTTTAAACGATTACCTACGTACTGTAATTATACTAGCAAAGCTGCTATTTCAGGAATGAAATATATCCGGCGCAAAATCGTAGGATAAGGGTTCGATTCCCATCCGGAACAAAAAAAATTATACACCAATAATTTTTAAATGTGCAATCTCAGTTTCAGAGTCGGACTTTAGTTAGATTGTAAGCAACGAAAGGTGAATTATTATTTGCATATGCGAGCTATGAGAGCAAATCATATTAGCAAAGCTGCAATTTCAGGAATGAAATATATCCGGCGCAAAATCGTAGGATAAGGGTTCGATTCCCATCCGGAACAAAAAAAATTATACACCAATAATTTTTAAATGTGCAATCTCAGTTTCAGAGTCGGACTTTAGTTAGATTGTAAGCAACGAAAGGTGAATTATTATTTGCATATGCGAGCTATGAGAGCGAAGTGAATGGAGGAGCTTATTGGGGGGCTATTGTTATTGGACGCATCAGTTGAATAGTTTTCTTTCACCATAAGTGTGAGGAAATAACATTATTACGAAAACTTTGGTATTTTTGTCGGTTATGTTTTTTGGCTGCTTGACTGGGCTTATAAACTCGGCACCATCGCAATCCTTGGATGATCATGCATGCTGGGCACGCTGCCAACTGGCTGCCTGTGAGTCTGCATAACTTGTAGATTGTCTAAATGCTTTGCAAATACAACTGCTGGAACACACCGTTAGGCGCTTGGCGACAGATTTTCTACTTGAGGGTGGTAGCTAGCCAGGCGAGCATTCGTAAAATGGCCTACCACCATGCGAAACTATAATAAAATACCTGCAAAAACATTACAATAATAACTAAAACTAAATAAATGCCTTTATATTTAGTACCCAATACAGTTAATTACCTATGCTACAAAAAAAGTCCTCACCTGCTTACAGTGATGAAAACTAAATCATTAACTAATATAATCTATAGCTGGAGCATTGGGACTGCCTGTGAGTCTGACATGACTTGTAGGTTGTCTAAATGCTTTTATTGTAATAGCTGTAGTGTTGTATATAGGTCGTAGTATTTTGTTAATAAAGGCATACCGCCGGTTAAAAAAAACTATATACAAGAATTTCAGTTATTATTATCATAATGTTATTGTGTGTTGCCTGAAAGAAATTGTTACGTGACAGGGCTGCTGATTGAACGTATTTACAGATAGTTTGAACTCTAGGTAATTAGCAAATCCTAGTTTTTATAAGGGTCATCAAGATCAGTCTGTCAGCCAGGTTATATTTTGTAATATAATTATTTTGTAGTATTAAATCGAAAATACAATATCTAGATTGAAGTATTTTGGCTGTGCCAAAGAATTCAGACGCGGACTGGAGCTTTGTCGAATGGTTAATAAAGTAAACCATAAACCTAGAAGAGTAGAAAATCTCTCTCTAAGCCACAACGTGTTCTGCTGCCCTTGAGAGCTAGTTATCATTTAAGGCCTAGCCTCAACAAGAATATCATCAGTCATTACCTGATGAGACAGTCAAAAGCTAGCTTATCACCAATGAAAGTGGAAAACCAAATTAAACTTTTGGAACAACATTCACAGAATTGGAAGCACACCTATTAATAAAAGTAATAAAATCATGCAATAAAATTCAAACCTGAACAACAATATCATCAGTCATTACATGATGAGACAGTCAAAAGCTAGCCTATCACCAATGAAAGTGGAAGACCAAATTAAACTTTTGGAACGACATTCAAAGAATTGGCAGCAAACCTATTAATAAAAGTAATAAAACCATGCAATAAAATTCAAACCTGAACAACAATATCATCAGTCATTACCTGATGAGACAGTAAAAAGCTAGCCTATCACCAATGAAAATGGGAGACCAAATTTTACCTTTGGAGAAGAATAGGAGAATTGGAAGCTAACACAAACATACGGAAGAACGAAGCTACATTCGTGTGGTATGATATACATGGGGCGATCTTATCGCATCATCACTTATCTCAATCTACGATAATAGCATTATACCTATTTCATAAGTGTAATTGCCATCACGAATACTATTTCGTATCATAGAATCTTTGCTTTTAGTAGGTAAGGGTTGACTGTGGGCGTTTACCGCTAGGGCTATTAAAACAAAAGACGTGCTTGAACGCTCTGAGCGTCTATTTTAATGTTACTTACATATTAGGCAATCAAATCAGGCATTTAGCCTACTAAACTATAAACATCATTTGGTTTTGATGTATTATCATTTTTCATACAAAATTTTGGGTAGTAAGGATATTGATTAACAATATTCTGGTTCGTAGTCCTCTTTTAATAACTCTTACTATACCATTAGACCCATGTTATTACCTTGGCCGCGCCATCATGTAATTACTTGCACTACAATCAAGGCACATTTTTAGAAACCTCTCAAATGTATTTTACGCCTATTTTGTTCTCTTAACGATTTATTAAATAACACTCATGGTGGCTTTAATTTTAATTAATATTAAATTTATATATAACTGGTTCAATACATATGTTAAAGAATATAACATATAAGTATGATGAACACAGTTGGCGATAACATGAAAACTAAAAATAAATTTAGGCTTTACACGTTGCTTTATAAAAATATCGCGTCTTCCAAAGTTTAACCTATACTCCCACTATAAATACACAATTTTATGATTATAAGTTTATGTGCATATAAGCATGTTTAAAATGTAAAAGCACTTCAAGGTCGTGGAAATCATACAATTCGTTATCTGTCTAATGTTGAATAAAGCTATTAATATTATTTACTTTGCGTTTCAAATCGTTATTTCTACTACAGTACATGGGTTTCTTCTATGGTATATATGACGCTTTTAGCTTGATTTCGTGGCCCTTGTTTTGGTGCACGTGGGCGGCGCAGACCATTAGTGATGATGTCCACTACTGGGGACCCAGCACCCGTTCATTGTCCGTTTACTTACTGTAAATCGCTTAGTGACAGTTTTAAAGTCTTTTCACTGTTTTATTTGTACTAGGTATTTATAGATCGCAACATATTATGTATCTGCATTTGATTTATCTTCTCCGTTTTTAGATTTTAAAAAAATAACATCCATTTATTGCCTTGTTACAAAATAAAGATATGTATAGAATAATACAATTCATAAAAAATAATGACAGTCATATCCTAAGGCAAAAGGGTTATGCTCAGTACTATGCAGCGCTATCATTCACTTACATGAGCGTGCGCTGCGCTGTTTTTCAGTATATCCCCACTCGGGCGTATGTTTGCCGAGAGACATGAGTAAAAAAAAGCGGTTCACAAATTAACAAAATAAACATACAGAAATAACTTACAATCTAATATATTAAATTACATAAAAATTTGGCCAATTAACAACATTAGACCAACAATGACTTGGTAAGTAAATTATTATCCATCAATATATTGTCACGTACACATATATTACGCTAAGTATATCCGGTTGAGAAGTGTGAGTGTGTAAGTGTGTGAGGGGGTGCATGTGTTTGTATAATTGGGCTATTTAGGCTGAATGAGAGCGCTCTTTATTGGTATGGCCTTCCTTTATACTCTTTTTTATTAATATACCTGTCTGTTTCATTAACCATCTTTCTTATAGAGGGCAATAAATTGTTTTTTAAATACATGTCACCTGAATTAACCTCTAAAGAAAAAAATATCCAGTCACCTTACAGTACAGAGACACAAATACCGCAGTCTGCAGTGGTTATTAAATATAAATGAAACGATTCATACATAATATAGAGGCGATGATCTAAAAGACTGCGGCGGACAGTCGGATCCAGTGCTCAAGGAGGACCGGGCCATTTTGAAGCCGGAACACGCCGTGCATGGAAACTTCATACAGAAACTGTTCTTTTGAATTTAAATTTAATCGAGAGTATACCGGTCTGCGATGAATGCATACCAAAGAAAAACAAAGCAGACATACTCGTACCTATTTGTCGTACCTATAATTTTGTTTTTATGGTACATTATATAATGTAGCAAATTTATGTCAAACAGGTTTAAAGTAAATTTTCATGTGCCTCACAAAGGAATATACAAGTGGAATTAAGTATAGGTATTTTGATGTTAAGGAAAACCATTTTTCTGTTATGTAGCTAGTTAATTAATCATAACTTGATAGCGATAATATTCATTTTTAAAATAGAACAAGCCCATTAAACTTTTATGGCCTGGTTTCATGTTATATATTATTCCTCGAGAAAATAACTGCATAAATTATTTTACTTTAATTACAAATTAAAGCTTTGCGTTTCGTTTACGGAAGCTGATGCCAAGGCATATTTTCTGATTTGAATATTATTACAAATATAATATATTTCTGAAGAGAAGAGAACCTTGTGTTTAATATAATGTACCTACCTCAAGATTATAAAAATATTAGACAGTAATTATACTAAAATTATAGATCAGGCACTAAGGTTTAGAGCTGTTATGCAAATTTGACATGATTTATTTCTGGTCAATGAGAACAGATATCTTTATTAATTATATTCTGTTTTCCGTCGTTTATGCAGTCTGACGAAAACACACTTATTTGAATGCACGTGCTAAAATCGTGATATAAGTTTTAGCGAGGTCTCAAAGAGTTAAGAAATCACAGGTTTGAGTGATAACGACAACAAAGCATACATATTTTTTGTCTATTATTACTGCGAGTACGGTTCGCTTTCACTATTGTCCATCAAGTGACGATGTGACAGCATAATTAAGCGCGTCGGACATAATCACGCGTAGGTCGCGTGCACCTCGGCCCGAGGCTGGACAAAAAGAACGGTCATGACCCCTCACCACTGCCGGATGTATCGAAAGTACTCAACATTACATGCGATCTACCACCGCTGACTCTACGATGACCTGACGCCGGCGGCGTGCGGCTCGTCACAACATAGATATAGATAGTTATTGTTGTCAGAGTATGCCGTAACTCCTAAACGGTATACCTACCCTCTCAAGTAACTCAAATTATTTCCACAAAAGCATTTTTTAGTTGAGATGAATCGTTGATCCATCCGCCAATCAGAACATATTCCTACAGTATTTATATAACACCTATACAGATTCACAAAGACTCGGAAGTCATTCATTACCTAAAGAATAACTTGCAGTTCCTACTGACCGCAGGCTTTAGAGGTTGACGAGTAAAATTGTACCTTTCGTGAATAACAGGCAGGTCGAGGACAGGTGGAGATGTGTGAAATTGTGAAAGACTTCCTTCGTTCACTTCATTATATTGCAACTGCGTTGGTAATTTTCCGTTGCACGGACTGCGCAATCTGCGAGCGGTTAAAGTAGATGTTTAATATAAAATGACAAATTGAATAAATGTAAGTACAAATCGGTGAGTGCTGTACTAGGTTGGTGTGCGGTATTGGATGTGCATCGTGTTGAACAGGCGGCGCGGGCGCAGTGGGCGAGGTTAAGCGATTGCTTAGATCCGCGTTCACCTCTCATTGTGTAACCGCAGCGCGGGAGGGGCGCCGCTCCGTGGGAACCGCCGAAAGCTCGGCGCGCTATGCGAAGCTTCCGCCGCGTCGCCGCCATCGCATCGCTAGCGATATCGCTAACGATGAAGCCATGGAGCTCGCACGCCATCGCAACAACGACGCGCTGCACAATCATCGCTAAATTGATTCGATCTTAACTAACAGGAAATTATCGTATCAACGGCGCAACATCGACACCCGTGTTTTACACATCGAACGCTGTAATTGACACCGCACTTTCTACAGTAGGCATTAAAAACCGTGACTTTTATGAATTTAATGAGGGATTAGCTTCGCAGCCGTAACTGATTTGCGCGGAAAGCTCGTAAAGAGCACTTTGATGTTTCCGCTATCATATTGTATTGTTTTGTATATTATTTGCTGTTAAACAGTGCGGAATTTGAATTGTTAATGTCGTAAGTGTTGTTGTTCGGAGTTGTTGCTGCTGCGGCATAGTTCTGGTGACGACAGCTGAATAGGGCCATAGTGGGTTTGCAGGGGTGTAGCGGGGCGTGCGGGACGTAGAGAGGGCGGAGCACCTGAGCGCGCCCTGACCTACGACCTGTGGTGAAAGGCGCCCGCGCCGCGCCGCCGCTGCGCCGACGACATAGCATCGCGCCGATTCGCATGCACTCAATGACCGTATTTCGAGCTCAGAACAATGATTGCTTTATTATATATAAATACTCGTTATACGCATTATTATAACGAATTTCGTTCATATATGACTGTAGATCGAGCGAGCTTCGGGAGGTTAAACAAAGAATCTGGTAGGTAAATGTGGTAAGATAAGTTTAGGGTATATAAATTGTAAATTAATTGCGGAGCGATATACGTTTTATGCCTTATGGAAAGTTAAGCTTTAAGAACATTGAACAGACGAAGTTTTTCATAATAACCATAACAGCATATAAGCACGATAACACAAAGCAGATAATAACAGAAGGTAATTACGAAATTGCTGATAATGACGCAACTTTCTCGTTCATTACGCGACGCAGAGAAAATAATGGTAAGGTGCTTATACGCATAATGAAGATTGATCGTAAGAAAAATGGACAACGATTAGCGAACGTGTATAACTCATATAACTACATTTGTCATGCAGTTTATATACTTGCTTTTGGATAATTTGCAAATAGCTGTTGACCCTAATTTTGGTGTAGGCCAATCAAGTATGTATAAAATTGACGAACACAACGATACATTCATCAGTTGCACACGAGATCAAACCCGTGTTTTCAGGCTAAACGCACCAGATCCTTCTAAATTTTTGCTGGCCGGACCGATTTTTATTGTATTCGGGTACGATATGTCCTGCACTGACGTCCCGCTTAGGGTGTTGGGTTTATGCATTTCCCCGACCAGCTTCTGTTCAAGCTATCACAGTTCCTTGATGGGACGACTCCCTCATTTAGGTTACTTTTAAGGTGAATTCCTCTTCTAAGGATCATTATTTGCACTCAGAAAGTATATATGTTTTGTACGGACCTTTTGGCAATAAATCTGAAGAACAGCTTTTTCAAAATTTATTTTAGGTGCTTCTCCTTCTGCAATAACGAATTTTCACATCTCACTTTCGCTATAATATGACCATCTTAACAAATCCGCGCATTTTTAAATCGGACAATCGCATCCATGTGGATAGTATTATTTTATCTAATTTTCGCGTATCACGGACAAAGAAAAGGTCGTAGCCGCCACGTGCAGCACGCGTTGAGATCGATCTTTATTTCACTGCAGCAAGATTTTAATTCACTGGCATAGCTATTCCAGTATGTGGTGGTGGTGAGGATGTCGTTGGTGAGAAAGACTCGTAGTCCCGTTCTAATTTTCATTTGTTTTATGGCTTCACAGTGCAATAGTACAGGTTCCACTATCTCATCTTTTACGCATACAGCCTCTACATAGAGGATGGACTGCTCCAGTATTGTGGAGAAAATAATTTAGTCCTAATGTGTGGCCTCTTTGTCAACAACAAAGAGCAGTTCCTCACGCTGTAGTTTCAGCTGATTATTTGTCAGCTTGTTGGTAAGAGTTGGAAACATATCCTTTGTTTGGTTACAATCCTCTATCTAATTCCACATGATTTGTTTTTCTCTCTCGGCGTGAAGACGCAACAGTTCCTGTACATTCATGGCTGATGGCTTGCAACAGGCTTACTACAGAGTATCTGCCATGGTGTTACCCGAGCACAAATTATGTCCCTTTATTAATGTTATAATTATTTTGTAATTATTTGGCCATTGTTGTAAGGCAGCATGACACTCGGGCAATACTCTAAGCCTCTAAGTTACTGGATTACTGAGCGCATATACCTATTACAGCGGCACTGTCCGGATTGAAAAGAAGGAACTTGCCCTCACGCTCACTTTCTAAATTGGGTGCAGAGACCGATAGCAGAGGCGTGAATTTTATTGCTCTCATTATTTGTTACCGTCGCTCGTGTAGTCAAGTAGACTTTCGTAGCAAACTTTTTAAATTTCGTAGGGAAGTAATTCCCTACAAAATTTAAAAAGTTTGCACTTTTAAAATTTGCGGTTAAGATATTTGCTAAGAATGCAATATACAGGGTTATTAGAAAAATGCTAACAACCTCTTAGGGTTGACTTCTGCTAAGCCTAACAAACATTTAGAGATTTATTTTTTGTTTGTTTGTTTATGTGTATTTGAGGGAAAATGCACGAGGTTTACTTGATGTTTAAAATCTCTGGTGCCTGTAATTTATTATTTTATAATTATTATACTATGCATTTTTTTAATAGCCCTGTAAAGTATACTTTCAGTAATATATTTATTTAAAAAAATCAACTACATTGCTTTCGCACTTTCTAAATTATGTTATTAACAGGAATAAATGCTATTAATTAAATTGCATAAAATTGGCTTCAGTATTTATTAATCTGCTTAATCTGAAATATGTCACTAATTAAAAGGAAATATATCAGTTGTAGGTAATCGATTATCAAAAGGCAAAAATTTTAGCCTTAAATTTCAGTGACAATTTATAAAATACTTTTACGATTATACCCTTGTCCGATGTCGACAATAATAAAATGCGCTGAATGAGTAGCGACCATTCACCACCATACGTTGATACCTATGTGTAGAGTGTTCCTGCACAATGGACGCGAAACAAGCCTGGTTACTATGTTATATTATAACCCAGATTATCTTAAAGATAGCCTTATATACCTATTATACTTCCAAAGAGAGCATTTTCAAGCAGGATAGGCAACAGGCAGGTGGCTGTCCGTAAAACGGAAGCTAAACGTGTAGCTTACTTAGTCGTTCTTAAGTCTCAACCGATCAACTAAGTTAAGCAATGTCCGCTGTGGTCATGACTCAAATGGATCGCTAGTGTCATTACTGCTGAGGACTTCCATGCTTCAGAGGGCACGCTAAGTCGTCGGTCCTGGATGTTTTTTCTTAGTATGGCAGTGAGTGGCCGCCGGCAGATAACCAGCTTAAAAAAATTATATCAATTATTTTATATATTGTTTATTGCGGTACAATATTAATTTACTAAAAACCTAGATCGTACGGACGTTATTTTCAGAAATAACACCGTCCATAGGGCTACTGTTTCGTCCCGAGCACTTCGCCAAGCCTATACCGTAAAGTTATCGGTAAAATCCCGTTTCCAAAGCTCAGATGATTTTTTTGGTGCTTCTTGCCTTTAATTGTTTTTGAGTATTTATTATACACTCTAGCTTTTAGAAATCCCCACAAGAAAAAGTCACACTGATCGCTTTCCCTCGGAAAATGCTCCTCATTTTGCTTATAGACGCTCTAGCCATATGCGCAATGACGTCATATTGTATAGATAGCAGAGGCGTGAATTTTATATGCTCTCATTATTTGTTACAGTCGTGGGGGAATTAGGGTTCGGCTATCTTCAGATAAAGAAGGCTTTCGTAATAATAAATATAAATTAAAAGTTTGCGCTCTTAAAATTTGCGGATAAGATATTCACTAAGAATGCAGTACATATACTAAGAATGCAGAACATATACATACATACTTTCAGTAATTATATTTATTTAAAAAAATCTACGACATGGCTTTCACACTTTCAAAATTATGTGATCAACAGGAATAATTGCCATTAATTAAATTGTAATTGGCTTTGGTATTTTTTAATCAACTTAATCTGAAATATGTCACTAATTATTAAGGAAATATTTCAGTTGTATATTCGATTTTCAAAAGGCAAAAATTGTAGCCTTAAATTTCAGTGACAATTTATATAATAGTTTATTTTAGATTCTTTTGTCTGATGTCGACAATGATAAAATTAAGGTTAGCTTGTACAACACCTTCAGCCACATCATAATTTACCACAAGAGAGATAATTTCCAAAGGCAAGAATATCAGCTAAAAAAATAATTTAAAAATTGTCTTCACCTTGTCCTTAGATAAGACATATTTTTCCGACCCCACATGAGTGGCATCATGATTGGAAGACGATGACGAGTTAACAAACTTCTTATTCAATTTATTGCATCTATTCGTGTGCGTGTGCATTTGCTCTAACACTATCCGAAATCAGAAAGTGCATAAATCAACTCGCGTTATCTTTTTGTTCGTGGCATATTCCTTCAATAAAATACTCATTATTCCGGGACCATTATGCGGCGTATTAATCAATTAGATCATTATCGGTTTTAATTAATGAAGGGCTTTAATTGGTATTTGCCATAAACGCTTATTAATTATCTTGTAAACGGCGAGTTACAAGAAACTTGCGTGTTACGACCTCCGACATAGATTTCCCAGGAAGTATTTGCTTTGGCAATGTAGAATAGTTAACAGTAACTTTTGTACTTGCAACAGTTCTACTTTAATTGACTTTATTCAACACATTGTTTATGGCATTTCGTACCCTATATGTATCATTATCATACCCTTATCTTATGTATATGTACGAACATGAGAAGTAAAAATGTTTATATTAATATTATATATACCTACCAAGCAAATTAAAATAAAATATTTTGTTAATCGCCTAGACAAATCGAATGTGTGAGAAAAATAATTAAGTCTCTAAACTACTAAAAGAAGTTAATCAAAATTATTCGTGATTACAATGTTCGTATCTATTTTGATATCGTTTTTTGATTAGGTCTGGACTCTGGAGACATTGTGTCTGTGGGGGCCGGGAGCTCATCGTAATTTCTTTGTAACTTCTCAGGGCGCTTGGTCTGGGTACGACGCGTGATCAAAATGCTGGCACCTATTTGGCTCAACGAATAAGCATTACAATTCAACGGGGCAAGCCTGCCATCACGCTGCCAACTGGTAGTGGGCTGGAGCATTTGGAATGCCTGTGAGTCTGCAATAACTTAGGTTGTAAATGCTTTTATTGTAGTAGCTGTAGTGTTTTATATACGAGTTTTTAGTATGCTGTTAACGCAAGGCAGGCCGCCGGTTAAAAAAACAGTTTGTGTCTCAAATTAGTGTTGGGTATACCAGTATGCCCTCAGAACAGAGTAGTCAGTTAGTCAGTTCTGAAGCGCTCGTAGCGAAGTTTACTTAGCTGTTCTCAACCGATCAGCAAAGTTAAGCAACGTCGCGCGCGGTCAGGAGTTGGATGGGTGACCGCTAGTGACATTACTACTGAGCGTTTCCGTGCTTCGGAGGGCACGTTAAGCCGTCGGTCCCGGTTGTCGTCTTAGGATGGCAGTCGTTATAGCATGGTGGTAGGGCATTTTGCGAATGCCCGCCTGGCTAGCTACCACCCTCAAGTAGAAAGTCTGTCGCCAAGCACCTAACGGTGTGTTCCGGCAGCTGTCCTTGAGAGCCAGTACTTCTAGGTTAGCCTGAACAACATCTTCGACCACATCATCACTTACCATCAGGTGAGATAGTGGTCAAAGGCTAAACTATCGAGCATAAAAAAAAAAAAAAGTCAGGATTTAAAAAATAGTAACGTTATCTTAAATATATTTCATAAATTTGATTAAAATTAACAGAATATTCAAAGTTTGTTGGTATGTATTCGACTTATTTAGGTAGTGAAGCTATTTTTCAACACATAACAATACAGTTTATATTGTAATAGGGACGCGTGAACATAGCTTGCTCATTATTTCGAAAGCTGATTTTAGACTACAGAGTACTTACGATAGTGTGTTTTCTTCTATGCTGCAGGCAATAAGTACCTAGGTTACTTATTATACTTGTTTGGGTCTCGATAATCTACCTTAGCAGTTAGTTCTTGTACTCGTAGATAGCTGGTGGAAAGGAATTCAGTACGTTATTAATTAGGATATCGGTCAAATTATTATTTATACTCGTATGTATGGCTATATGTACTATATAGGTAATATAACCGTATATGTAATATAACTGTATATATACCTATATAGTTATATTGTAAACTTTTATTATAACAGAGATATTCAAGGTCAAATCCATGTCATATCACCTAAAAGTAAGTATGTAACAATAAATCAAACTTCAATACACTTATTCAAATTTACAACATGAATATATCGTCACCTCTATGATAAAGTTGCAAAACTGCCAAATGTGAATTTTACATGAAGATAAAAAAAACCTTTTTTTATGTTTTCAAATGTGCCCCCATGCCTTCTGTTAGATTATTAAACTTATTAGTACATGAAATTAAAAGCGTTACTTACGTATTGGTCTATATGAGAATATTGTAGAGCAATAGCACAATAAAGCACATTCGCAACTATAATCCTACAAGAAAAAGTATATACATATTATAATGAATAGATCTAGGCGTTACTTTGCGGAAATCCAAATTTAATAATTACAAATATTTTATTAAATTATTTTAATAAAACACTTAAAATTTATATCTAGTGACAATTCCGCCTAATTTACCTGTTAAGCCGACGTGACGTCACAAACGCCAAGCAGTCAAACCGGAAGAATTTTCGACGCGTTTCGCTTCTACACAAAGCATCCTCAGGAGGTCTTGACTCTACGAGCGCACGATCGAGAATTTCGAATTCGAGGTTTGACTGCGTGGCTTTTGTGACGTCACGTCGACTTAACAGGTAAATTAGGCGGAATAATCACAAGATATATTTTTTAAGTGTTTTATTAAAATATTAATATGGTATATTATTATGATAACTTACCTATGTGTCAGATTCGCCATTAATCTGTTAAATTATTGCTAGATATTTAAATTCACGTAAGGTAAACTTGTGAATTACATAACATACTGTCAAAATTACAATAAAATCAAAAATGTAATAGGGTTCCATTGGGACCTTTTTGGTATGAAACTCATGAATGAGCTTTTTACCCACACAGATACTTCTTTTTCCGTTTTTTAATAAGATTTTCTAACAACTTACGGTACGATACGAATACTGTTTATTGCATACCAACAAAAGTAAAAAAAGTACATTTACAAACACAATAAATAACTTATAAAAGTTATGAAGCAAACAGAAGTAGTTAATTAGAAGTGTACATTTACAAATATATATAATTAGATATGTGAAGTGGCAATACAATCGGCGGTCTTATCGCTAAAGCAATCTCTTACAGAAAACCTTTGGATGGATAGGACAACGTAAACTTGTGAACGGTAGTGTATATAAAGAAATCAAAAATTAAAAAAAAATATGAATATGTATTGTACATAAATCATATATAATATTATATAAAATACCTACATAAATACAATAAACACATATTATTAAACAAACATAATATACGTATATTTACTAAAATAATACCTATTACATATATAATTCAAACATTAATATAACATATAATAATAATAACAGTTTTAGCAGTTTGTTAACAAGCTGGGCAGATAATGTTCCTTAGCCATTGTTTTAAATATGTTGAGGGATTTTGCCTGCCGAACTGGCAAAGGCAAAGCATTCCACAAACGAGAAGCTTGCACCGTAAATGATTTTTACGAAAACTGTTCAGATAATAAAGAAAACTTCAGAACTAGAGATTTGGTGGAACGTATGGGCCTAGAAGATGTGTCAGAAAGAAATTCAAAATGTTTTTTGAGATACAATACTATACAATGGGGTGTTAGAGAAAAAAGAATAGTATAAAGAATGTATATGCATGTTCCGGCGAAGGCGAATAGGTAACCACTTAAGCTTATTGCGAAATTCAGACACATGGCCATACTTTCGTAAACCAAATATGAAACGAATGCAGAAATTTAGTATATATATAATCATGTAAACTTTTGTGCTCTTACTAGCCTTATAATGTTTAAATGTTGTATGCAATAAAAATAAAACCAGTATAAGGGGTGTATTTATTATACAGTTATAGTTCTTCAAAATTTAGTAACAATCAGTCTAAAAAAACAATAATACTATTTACTCAGGTCACAATACAAGTTTGTATGCTTAAATCAAAGTAACGAAGACAACTGTTATTGAAACCATACATTTACACAGAAGAACTCTCTATTATTATTAGTTCTCATTATTTTAATTCTTAACTATCACTAACTCTGTAAAGGCATCATCTGAGGATAGGAACTTGAATCTTTAATAAACAATGAGTCTTTAAAATAAATAATACTATATTTATCTCACAATATAGTTTTCTAATACTTAAATCAAAGAACAAAAACAACTTTTACTGATATCTTACATTTATAGAAAATAAAAACTCTATTATTATAAGTTCCTATCATCTTAATCCGTGATTATGAACCATCCTATAAAGGAATTATCTGAGGGTAGTAACTTGAATTTATGAACAATCAGTCTTAAAAACAATAATACTATTCTTTAGCTCACAACACAAGTTTGTAAACTTAAATCAAAGTAACGAAAATAGCTTTTACTGAAACCATACATTTAGACTGAAAAATGTTTCTATTTTTATTAGTTGCAAGGGTTAAGTAAATTGACTGTGGTCAACCAAGGGTAATAAATAAATGTGATTCTTATCAGACATGCGAATGTGACACATAGGTTAGTTTACTGTGGTAAGTCTGACGCTACGTGAAAAATATGCGTAATCTAAAAACACGAAAAACAATATTCGCATGTTTACCATAGGCATGCTCGTTCAAGTTAGTACAATTATTGAGATGGAAAGTATCATAAATCGTTTTCGTAAATATACCATGGCATTTTCTCACCTTTTCCTACAATTTGCACATTTGCTGCGTTTATATCTCCATAATTATAAGAGATACAGATGTGTGAATTTAACACAGTGTAGATCATCATAATTAGGGTGATTACCGTCAATAAACTGATTTTCGCGAAAATGACAGATTCGCAACATTACCATAAAAGTGACGATATTATCTATGCAAATATATTTTTAAGCTTAATTATTAATAACCCTATAAAAATCTCGTCTGACAACGATGTGGAGTTGAAAATCTTTTGTTAAGTTAGGCTTATGCAATTTGTTTTGGAAACGAACATTTGTCTGTGCCACCTTAATAGTAACCGTCCATATTTTTATCGATGACACCTGACTATTATAAAATATAGAACTCAATAAAAACAGAAGTTGTTCAAATGCTGTAGTAATTAATCATTTTGAAGTGCTATTGCATTCAAATATTGGCTAGGTACTTTAGTTTGTAGATTGTAGATAAGTTGTACAAAAGGCTTAAAATAAATGTTTCAATTTGTATATGCGATGATCCAAGTTTAGTACTTCTACAAAATCTAGGTTTCGGTCATATCATATCAGAACGAAATCGCTGCTACCGTATACTTTTGCGTAGGTTTCTTATAAGTAGGCTTTCGTAATTAGTTTTATAGGTATACTTATATTACGAGTACTTATATGAAACTAACTACATAGGTTATTATATGTAATTGTGACGGATCCAGCACAAGGCCCACCTGATGTTAAGCGGACTAACCTCTGCCTATAACGGATGCATTTTGTCACAAGTCACGAATTGCACTGCGCCCGTCACCTTGAGCCATAGTTGTTAAGTTTCATGTGCCTGTAATTTCACTGGCTGTCAAGGACTGCTGCCGGAACACACCGTTAGGTGCTTGGCGACAGATTTTCTACTTGAGGGTGGTCGCTAGCCAGGCGGGCATTCGCAAAATGCCCTTCCACCATGCTTTGAAGCTCAAGCCCGCGGCGGGATTCGAAACATGGACCTGCGGCACGGCAGTCCATAGCCAATGCCACTGAGCCATCACTGCTTCAAAATGTTATTATATTATGCCGCAGGGAAATGTTAAAAGGATTATCCTTCGGCTTTTGGTTCTTCCGTAGATTTTGATGTGGCTCTGCCTTCGACTACCAGCTTCACCTAACTCTCTCAACTAACTCAGCACACTAACCACTTTGTTGTTCTACTCACACCTCACTTACATAGGTTCTATCTCTTTGTATCCATATAATTTTTAAACAAATAAAACTATTTGAATATAAATATGAACATTGTAATAACTAATCATTTTGATTAACTTCTTTCAGCAGTTAAACTTAATTATTTCAGTCAATTTGTCTAGGCGATTAACAAAATTGATTGTGTTAATTTCCTTGGTACATATATATATTAATACAAACATTTTCACTTCACATGCTCGTAAAATTCATGTTTATGGCCGGTGTAACTGACGTGACAATAACGGCTTTCTAAGGTCTAGTGATTTTAAAGCCCTGTCTTTTTTTGCATGGGTCTTTAATAATATCCATAGTAGTATTATTAAAGACCCAGATATGTATCTTTCGGAACAATGACACATAAAATAGAACCTTGCTCCAATAAACGTTTCAATTTTAATGAAATATATATTAAAAATATCACTATTTAATATCTTCGCAATTGAAGTGAAAATCAGAGTGTCAACTCGAACATGAAATCCATTTTAGCCATCGCTCGTTTTGCTCGGGCTGTTAAACGTTTTTGTTAAAATAACTTATTTTTGCACTCGTACAATCTACTAATGCTAAACGTTACAGCTACCAGTATCTAACCTACAAAAATAAGTCTCACTTAGGAAAATTTGTTCACGTAAAAGATTTTGCAAATACTTATATGACTTTGCAGATGTAAACCCATATATGTATTCTTTGAAGCTATAACCAAAAAATAACCATGGATTATTTTTTATTGCTGCCACAATAAAAAAATATTGGATTAGAACGAATTAGTACGGATTGTTGTCGTCGTTAAAAATCCATAAAAGTAATTCACACACTCCTTTTATATAATAATTTATTTAAATTGAGAACATATAAAATATTCCGTCATAGTATAGACGGTACGGGTGACTTGTGTTACAAAATTCTAATCCAAAACTCATTATCATTTCACATTATGAATTATGTTACTTGTATTCATAGTACCCTATATCATCCCGTGGGTGTCGTAAAAGGCGACTAAGGAAAATACTAGAAGGTGGGCTGCAGCGCCTTTTAAAGAACTGTCATCTGACACTGCGATCCCCAAGACGCCTGCCAAGTTGGGGATTATGGCAAATACCCCCTTTATAGGGGAGGCATGTGTTCAGCATAAATGAGTACCCCGTGGGGTGCCGGGTTAGAATTGCACCTCCCCATATCATCCCGTGGGTGTCGTAAGAGGCGACTAAGGGAAAAATACTGGAAGGTGGGCAGCAGCGCCTTCTAAAGAACTGTCATCTTACACTGCGATCCCCAAGCCGCCTGCCAAACGTGGGGATTATGGCAAATACCCCCTTGATAGGGGAGGCTGTGTCCAGCAGTGGACGATCCGGCTGATACAGTACAGTATAATTAAGTGAAGATTTAACAATTGCTTGCTAGCAATAACCAATATTTTAATCTTTATGAAAAAGACATATTCTTCATACACGTTTCATTCGACATACTTCAGTCTCAGAGACGGCATCCTCATCATCCCACAGAAGAGGGAAAGAGGGCAGGAGGAAGTGATGCTTTATCGGACACTGTAACTATGCATATAGCTATCTTCTTTTGATCACTAAATCTGTGTTAACTTGCATAAGTTTCTTAATTTTTAACTACCGCATATTTATTTTTTACATAACAATATTGCCACTGAGCGAACTGAGCAAGTAATATAGTTTCTCAACTTCTCAAACACCCTCGCTGGATGACTGGTAGATAATGCCTTAGCATTAAGTCCTCCTTTTGTACATTTTTTTTTGTGCAATTAAGTATTAAATAAATAAATAAATAAATATTTTACCTATGTTGATATTTTATGGAATTAGAATTGATAATGATATACCTAGTACATTTTAACTAGTTATATCATTATATGCTTAAGGCACAAAGGCGGCAAGTAGATGTTCTACATAACTCCATTTTCAAATCACAAAGAGTAAAAAAATAGATAAATATAAAAGTCTGACCTAGACATATTGCCGGATATGCAACAATCGCCTTCTGACTATCAAAATGTGAATCAAATTTCAAGGAGCGTTCATTGTCGCTGTAATCATGGTGCCTATGTTTCAATCGAATTACAATAGAGATCGGCCCACGCTCATACCTCGTAGCGTATTTAACCACACAGGCAATCCGGCTATCAATTGTCTAAATAGTTTTCGATGTGAAACAATGGGCGATAAGCTCACGAGAAAGAGAGAGAGAGTTTTTTCGCAGTTTTAATATAAATAATTGTGGACCGCTATACTGGAACTGGAAGGCCGAGTCGGTCACGATCGTGTGTCGTCTATTTTATGGTCTTATTCTTCGGTAAACAGAATTGACAGCGTGGGTATTAAACTCGTTGAATATGCCATGATTTTGGTCCGAGGGTTAAATTATGAAGGTTTAAGTTGGAACTTTATACCTATATGTTACAATAGCTACATTGATTGTTATTACAATAGTTATGCATACAATAGAATGCGTGATTGAAAGAAATTAATGTGACAAGTTTTAGTAATATTCAAAAATATATATACATAAGAATAGCTACCACCCTCAAGTAGAAAATCTGTGGTGAAACAGTGGTGTGTGTTCCGGCAGCTATCCTAAAGGGCCAGTTCCGTCTCTAGGTAGCCTGCTGTTAACCTTCAACCACATCATCGCGTACCATCAGTTGAGATTGTGGTTAAAGACTAAACTATCGCAATAAAAAGAAAATAACCTAAGTGTTCCATAGTTCTACGAACAAATCGTATAAATCTCGTGTTATTGACTCACTTACATAGTAAAATACGAGTAACAGTAAAGTAAGGGATAAGTAAGATATGTTAAATGCTAATCTTTGTCGCCTTGGAGGCAATGGATGCAAGCACCTAGGACCATTACTCGAACACGCCCGACAAAGAAGTGTCTCATGATTTCCAGGAAATAATATTATTATACGTCGCTTTAAACAGTCTTAAAAGCAAAAGGCTCGCATTTTAAAATTGTGATGCAATTATTTTAAACGCTGACATTGAAAAAGACAAGTTAAAATAATCCGAGAATTCCGAGTGCCCTTCACTCGGTTGCGCTGATGCATTGTGATGGCCGGTGTATTTGGACCGTATGATCTCGTCGGCTGCTTATGCCAGCTTATATGGAATCATTTGGGCAATAGTTAAATTAGTGCAGACGGCTTTTGGTCTCAACGTCAGCATGAATAATGTTCCTTTTGAATAATCATCTACATATAATAAAAATCATTTCTAAGTTTTAAGTTTCAGCTAATCTTGATAAAGTGCTTCACACCTACATAATAATTTTTAAATGGTATATGTATGTAATATATTATGTGCATGAGTTAAGTCGCCTATGACTACGTCCGCGTGAGATTAAGAAAATTTTATCTTGTTTTTTCAGAACTTCAACGAACTGAGTATCCATCAAGTTCCTTTTCAGGTAAAAATAATGTATAAATTATTAATAAATAAAAAAACTTTAAAGAGACGCTTCGTATTCTACGGAATACTCTCGAACGTTCTGGAAGACTTATAGTACTCGTATTTTGGAACATTCAGAATTACAATATTCAGAATATACTGAAACATTTAGAAACAATCTGGCCAGTCTGGACCACATTGGCACTCCCAGCTGATTAACCGACTTTCCATAGAGAGTGCGAAGCGATATCTTATGAAACACATATCTCCGATTCCAGCCTCTGTAGTTCCAATCCACCTATTTTATGAAGGGGATGAAAATATATCTTTAAACACATAAAGCCCCATGGTGCTATGCCAGCTATGGGGCTGAAGTGACGTTTAAGCAAATCATATTATAAAAAACACCATGTTAATTGATTCAGTATAAGTTGGGACACTACAATCAATAATGTAGTTGTATGTATGTACCAATAAATGCAATCCGTTTTTTATCAAACAATTAAGAAAAACAAACAATCGATTCCGTATTATTAATGGTTTCGCCACACCTCACGTTTAAGCCATTAAAATAATAATCGAATGCATGACAGTTAAATGCAGTCGCTGAACTTGAATCAGTTAGTTGTATGTAAATAAACAGCTTCAGTAGATCAAAATGTGGCCAGACGAGTTGGCATTATGTATTGTTCTGTTATCAGTGTAGTTGACGTTGCATTAACCATTGGTTCTCAAACTTTACATGTATAATGTCTGTAGGAAATATTCTTTCCTAAAATAAAAGTAATCGCTTTAAAATGTTGAATTATCAAAAATACAGATGGCGTTGTATGTTTACAAAAATCGCGATATTTTTTTAAAGCGTCCGCGATTTTGTTTTCAGATACATTTGGTTTTGAGTGATTGCCACTTTAGTACTATATATACCTCCATATTATATAATAAAGGTTGACTATATAAAAGATTATAAGTGGTTTAGATGAAGTACTTGAGAAACATTGCATTTAACAATTAGTTAGTGAAAGCTTTGTCTGCTCACAGTTAGAGTTGTCAAACAGGATGCAGCTCTCGAAAAATCACCAGACAGACAAAAACGGTATTGAATTAGGATTAGGCTAATAAAACCTTTCAATCAAGATGTTACTGCTTGACTGATCAGCCTAGATAGATGCAGTTTAAATGCCAGATTCCCAGTGACTAATATAAATTAAGCAATTTGGTTTATAGGAGCTTGTTAGCAAAAGCTTTAATCTCAGCTCAGGAGTTGTTTTGTACAGTATCTTATTTGTGTGACTGTGTTGGTATTTCTAATTGAATTCAAAAATGTATTAAGTAAATTATTAAACACTTATGTTTATGGACATTGTCGATGTACTTATACATATTCATGACACTAGGCGATCTATATGTTTATATGTGATATAGGCCTGGCGGCGCTTTGATTATCAGGTCAGGTAAATAATAAAATTATGCAGGTCAACAACTTTGACACTGTTTACGTGTCATTTTAATATCTACGATATGTGCATATATTTTTCGCAGGTAAATTTTGTTCTACGAAATTTATAATTAAATTTTTATAATTGAAAAATGAACCCTGAATACATTATTTTTTTATCGACTTAAAAAAGGAGGAGGTATAACCGCTTATTAATATATAATTGTATTTTTTTATTTTTTTGTGTGTCTTATAACTCTTTACAGGGTGTATATTCAAAAGCTGGTACTTGTCATTTGGTCTCATTTAAATTTGAGTGACATCAGACCAGTAGGATTTGAGTAATCACTAATAATGCGTATTTTATGTTTGAAGTCGGTTTTAATTGTTAAAATTTTGGTACTAGTTCTTAGTTAACTTCAAATCTACTAGAAAAAAATCCTTATTTCTATATTCTATATAGAAAACATATACCCCTAACATGTACCTTTTGTGAATCTTCGTGAAAGTGAAAAATGGGAATCATAAGGCGAAATAGCTTAGCTCAAAAACACACGAGTTGCAACACCAAAAGCCGACGGTTACATTTCAGAGCCGTACATTGTTGGCAATAATGAAAAAGTACAAGGAGTCTTGCACGCGGCTGTCACTCGTAAATTCCCTATAAGGGGGAATAAGGTCGGTAGGGTCATCGACATTCGGTTTAGTGGGTAAGTTCGTGTAATAGATGAGTGGTACGATTGCGGGCGATAAAGCATCGAGGCGGTGGAGGCGTCTGGAGGTGAGAAGCGTGGCAGCGGGGCGTGAGATACTTGCCCTGATACCGTCGGAGCCAGCTGCGCCTCGTCTAAACCTCTTAGCTTACCGTTGAAGTAATTCACTAGCATCTAGTAACTGTTTAGGTAGTAGATAACCATGCAGACATCATTGCCCTGTAAAATTTGCTCTATTAATTAGTGACTAGTTTCCGGCCGCGGCTTCTGCCCCTGAAAATTTGCTTACATCGCTCTCCCTCAGAAACTATCAGAATTACTACTATACAAAATCATAGTAAAAAATATCTTGGATTAATTACCTAAAAAATATAAATACCAAATTTTTTATCAATATCTGTTTCGTTTATCCATTTTAACATTAAGTGGCATGACAAGTTCACATACATAGAAACTAAAGAAATAATGCCAGTTTGAAGCGTAATCAAATAATATATTATGCAGAAACAGAACTGGTAAGGTAGAAAGTTTTTTTTGTTTGTTTTTTTTATGCCTGATAGGTTAGCCTTTGACCACAATCTCACCTGATGGTAAGTGATGATGTGGTCGAAGATGTTGTTCGGGCTAATCTAGAAGTGTATATGATAATTCACCCTTAGATGAATACAATAAGGACTATAGCATTGTGAATAATTATTACGTATAGGTAGGCTATGTATATATCTTCAGTAATATGTATCTGCGAATTAACTTACTTATTTCATAATAATAAAGAACTGTAGAAAACAGTATTTTACGAGGAGATAAGGAATGTCTGTGTAAATTAAAAAAATATTCACTTGTTTACTTTATCTGGCATTAATGTGCGGAAGTTTAAAATAAAAAGAAACGAAAATAAGGTTTCCACTTATCACAGGGGTAATAACAATGATTTGCTTCGAGATTTAAGTTGTTCTCTGCATGTCGATTTTCGTATCGACACCTTTCGGTAATTAAAGCTCGTCACGCGATCGGAGTAAGTATAAGTACACTTAGTTGCACCAGAACATGAACTGTAATCGATTTACAACAAGTATGTAGAGAGTACAGGTTTGCGCAAGGCGCGGGCCGTCATTTCTCTGCGCCCTCGACGACACAACAACCTTCGCGTTGACGTTCCATTTCGCTCGGGTTGTTCCCTTCTCTGGCTTTTATCGCATTACATATTTGGTTCATCGTATCTTTGCATTAATTTTTCGGCGACGCGGAATAATTACTGACGGCATCTCGGCTGGTCGATCTCGCGTTATGGCCAACAGATGCTGCCTGTCTGCAGGATTAGCATCACAAGCGGACATCAGCCCACATTTATATTTTAAAATCTTATCCGCGTGTTTTGCTATGATCTATATTCCGAATGCACTAACTTTTCTAAAATTTTACTGTAATTTGATGATTTTCTGATATGGTGGTTCATATTTAGACCGTGGCTAGGAATATAATTATTTTGAAATAAATTAGTATTAAATTTAATTATTTTTGAAGGTCATATATAAACTTTGCTCTTATTTCAGCGCGTTTCTCCTTAAAATGCTACGTAAGAAAATTTCATGTAGAAATTTGCTTATATAGCGTGTAGAAATTAATGCAGAAGTAAGTAGTATTTAACGAGTAATTTCTTGAAAAGAAAATTATTTAAAATTTAAAGTATTACTGTGTATCCATTGCAAAAGTATGATCAGTCGCTGCCTAAATTTATGGCAACCTCGGATCATTACTTTTGGCATAAATAATTAACGAACAGATATACTCACTTTTAAATTAATAATATTGATGGTGAATCTGGTTCCACGGTAGATACTTTTTTCTACAATTTTTTCTGAAACCAACGTGAGGGCTGGCGCCGCGGCTACTTCAGCGGAGCAACTCAAGCGGCGCAAGTATGCTAACCACGGTAGTGGTTACATATTTGAGCCGTTTGGTATAGATATTGGGTCCGTGGGGACTCATCGTATTTTCCAAAACTTATCAGAGCGCATCGTCGATACGACGCATGAGTCTAATGCTGACACCTATTTGGCTCAACAAATAAGCACTGCAACTCAACGGGGCAATGCTGCCAAGATGCTGGGCACGCTGCCAACTGGTAGTGGGTCGGAGTATTTGGACTGCCTATGAGTTTGCAATGATTTGTAGGTTGTCTAAATGATTTTATTGTAGTAGCTGTAGTGTTGTATATAGTTCGTAGGTTTTGTTACACATAAGCTGCAATTATGAAATCCTGAAAGTACTATTGTAAACTTTGCGAATACAATTATCTTATTTCATAACGAGGCAACAAAGTGTGACGATCCGGAAAAAAGAGATCGAACTGTCTCGCAAGGTATAATCAATATTTTATTGAATAAACCGCCTGAAAGTGTCGGAGCTTATCGGTCACATAAAAACAATCAATCAAACCTTAATCTTATGGTAGCTGATAGCAGTGTACTACTTTTGGAAAACTTTGTACATTAACTCGATCAAGTAATTACAGGGTTCAATTCGAGTAATAATACACTTAGTGCTCAGCGGTGAGAGAAAACGTACAAGGACTTTGATAAGCTCCAAAAATTAATTTCACAAAATGATTTCGAAGTGTGATGTGGGGTAAAAATCACGCGCTGCGATTATTAGGGGCGTGATACTGTCATTACGCTGTCAAGTGTCCGTAACGAGCTGTAACTCGATCCAATTTAAGGAGAAATGTCTAATATTTAATTTTACATCACGACGTGCCATGAAATTGCTACTCTGTTTGCAGGCGCTCGAGATCTGGTTTAAAAGAGCATTCATTGTAATTGGTGTACGCGTGTACCGTAGATGTTCTTGTTTGAGTTCGAAAATATGTTTCATATTCTGATAATCTGAGTAAAGCATTTCTTCAAGGTAATTTTTTTTAGTTGGCATTTTGTATACAATATTAGGAGAAGCTTTATATAGGTAATGAATGTCGATTATATTATTATAAGTCTTTGATATTTTTTACCATCTTCCTTCTCTTGTTCAACCTATGAGAAATCGGCACAAAATATTCGACTTTGTGGGGTGCCGGGCCATAACTGCGCCAACCATCCCCCGATATCTTCGTAAGGATTATAGCAAACCCCTCTTTATTAGGAGGCCTTTGATCAACGTTGGATGTGAATATATTACAGAATATTATTATTGTCACTTCATAATATTTATTATACAATATGAAAACTTAAATATATTACAATACGATTATGCATATTTAAAATACATTAAAAATACTAATTAATTACCGGCATGCTCATATAAACTAAAACTAATAACTAACATGGGACGGGTAATGTATACGTTAGTTTTCAAAATATGTATACATTGTTGTGACTAGAACGCGCGCGTTGAAGTCTTTTGTTCTACGTTTTCCATTTACTGTTCATATGGAGAGGAGTGGAGCTGAATTGTTCATGGCGAATGTTTCTAGCATGTAATTTTGTTTCATGACAATATGCATACGTAAATGGTTGTATTGTTTTATAAAAATCCTCATTATCTGTTTGGAGACGTCCACTGTTGAACATAGACCTCCGCCATTGAACACCACAATAAATGACTATTAGACATTTACCCTTACAGCTAGCTCTATGTGACCTATAGTAGGTAAAGTCTACGTATGCGACTCTCACAAAGACGTCAGTCCACCTGTTTTGCGAAAATAATACCTACCTAGCTTGAATCAGTGATAGCCGAGTGTTAACAGCCGTGCCGCAGGTCCATGGTGCGATTCCTACCGTCAGCTTGAGGTTTACCGTTGGCGGAAGGGCGTTTTGCAAATTAGCTACCACTTTGAAGTAGAAAATCTATCGCCAAACACCAAACACTGTGATCTGGCAATCGTTCTTGAGAGCCAGTAGATTACAGGCACATGAGACTTTTAACAACTGTATGTCTCAGGGTGACATGCGTAGTGCAGTTCATGCTTTTGTGACTAAATGTATCTGTTATAGGCAGAGGCTATCGGTTAACACCAGGTGGCCTTGTGCATATTCCATCATAATCCCATATAAAAAGGAATTGCGAGTTATTATTTTGTATATTTCTATGTAGTTTTTCCTCAGTTGTATGCACAATAAATAATTTAACTTTGTACATGTTTTTGTATATTGTATTGTTAATGATGTTTCATAGTTAGGTACACAAATTGAAGAATAATATCCATACAATAGAAGCAAGATGTCTCGGGATTTCACAGTTCAATTATTAGTTTAAAGAAGTATTTAAGTAACAATCATTTATAGGTCATAGTTCAAATTTCAATCTCGTCATGACCTGACTGTTGTTTTTGAATATTTATTGTAATTCTTTTACCAAAATCTGTTGATATTAATTTCGTAAATGTCATTTATGTTGTTAACGCCAAATTATATGTCAGCATGCAAGTAATTACGAACAACACCTTGGAGCAAGAGGTCAGAAAGAAATTCACTTAAAACTGTAACACGCCCTTCACGAGAGCCTCGCTGCAAATATATGAAGTCGGGTCATTTTCGAAAACCAGTGTCCGAAAGTGAAACTACCCGCGCATTTATTACCGGGTAAAATATGTAGATTGCCAGTGAGATAATAATGATATGTGCTCGTGGTAATGAAATTTCCCGCCGTCAAACGGTGCCAAAGTAATTTGCGTTGCTTGTCTCTGGCAACGAGCGCCCCAAGGGCCACTTTCGAGGTTGCGCAAGGCGTTAATGAGACCCACTCTGCTTTTTATCGGGAGTAACGCACCGTGGGGGTGGCCACTGTACTACGCTCTATCGTCTTTGTTATAATCCGGTAGCAAGTCAACTGCCGATAAACATTGGCAAGTGTTTTTAGTACTCTGTTTCAGGATTCTAAAGACGTTTGTCATTGAAACATCAAAAATCGTGATAGGCCACGATACTACGACAGAACAAGTGTAACAGCACAAACATAAATAAAAATGTTTTTGTAAAGTCCGTATTGTTTCTAGCCTGGTTCTCACGTCAGTAGCCGCACGATTTAATACCATTTTATTGTTACTTTAAATAATCATCATTCGGCACCACAACTCTCAATCCTTCATTTTAAGCTCCAACGACCTGTAAAAATAAATGTAACTGTTACCACATCAACGCAGATTGGACGTTTAACATGCTATGATTGCATTGTTTTAAAACGTGCTTTACAATAACCATTTTATATTCGAGTGGTACTTTCAATGCGATGGAAGTCATTAACCCTGATCGTGTCCGCAGACTCTTTAATAATTACACCTTTGCAAACAGAATAACGTCGTAAAATATGTGTACAAATAAAGATTCTTATGTTTAATTAAGTGACTCCAACAGCTCAATTCGGGCGGTAATTAACGGAATTGGTGCAGCTTTCATGGACCAGGTAAATTATTGTTAAGGGCCATAACATTACAGTTTCATGGAAGAGGCTCACGGCCACCCTGCCAGCTCCACGCAGGCGATCCGATCATATTTGTTAAATCATCGGAACCCTGTAATTTTGATCGATATCTTTATTGACGGTACAAATTTATTGACCATTTCTTTGCAAACGTAAGTTCCTGTGAATACAATATGGTGGCCTCAGCAGTGTCGCAAGTCACTGCGAGAGTCGACCTTTTTACCGAGCACTGATTACTGCTATGGTTTCGTTTTTCAATAGCCACTTATATCAGATCGGCCTACTTCACTTTGTTTGGGGAAATTGAATTTTGCTCAATGCGTAAATATATCTCAACTGATCTGTGAACAACGTCTAATGTACCTACACGCCGTATTGGTAACAAAATTAAAAAAAAACATTAAAAAACAAACACATTTCATGTATTGTGGGACACAATAAGCCTAGTTATATAATTAAATTAAATTGAACATTCATACTTTAACAGCTAGGCGGCTTGCCTGCAACTACGGCAGTAATTACCAACTACGGTCATAGAACATATAATACTACATACTTAATAACTCGAAGTTTTGTTCCACGCTATACTGTTGAACACTAGGTATATTAAGATGTTTTTCTTTCACTTAGCATTATTCTCATTTTCGTGAGGTGAATAATTCTTTGTTTCCTTTAGCAAAGTTATTTGCTTCTCGTATATTCTATTTTTGAACCAATCAATCGATAAAATGTAATCCTAGAGTCCTAACCACTTTGCAGCCTTGCTTAGCAAATAAGAGCTACTATTATTTTCTTGGCTAATAGCCGTTCTTTGTGGCGTTCTGTGGGGGAGGTCTTTGTTTAGCAGTGGACGTCTTCCAGCTGATAATGATGATTATTTTCCTATTTGAACGTAACTTAAAAAGTTATTAAATATGAAGGTTTTGTATCCTTCCAATCACCTCTACTCAACAAAAAATATCAAGATCCAGTATCGTGCATAGTGATATTTATGCACAATAATATATATGTAAATTATTAATAACTAGACACATACCTATATACGTTAATACATGTCGTTATTTTATAATTTATTATCATGTAAGCTTTACATTTTTATATGCTTTGCATAGTTTGCATATATCAGTATAACATGCGATATCTGATTCCCACGTGACACGTACTGCATCGACGCATAGAAAGTCAATATGTTCGCACAGCGGGCACTGAAACTCATCAGAACATATGACCAATTGACTATACACACAAGCATCGAAACAGGGATATGGTAATACCGTAGAAATTTCAATAAATAAATCTAGTTTTTTATTTTTTATTCCTGATAGGTTAGCCTTTAACCACTATCTCATCTGATGATAAGTGATGATGTGGTCGAAGATGTTGTTTAGGGTTACCTAGAAGTAATGGTTCTCAAGGAAAACGCCGGAACACGCCGTTAGGTGCTTGGCGACAGATTTTCTACTTGAGGGTAGCTAGCCAGGCGAGCATTTGCAAAATGCCTTACCACGATGCAAAATCTGACCTATATTTACCTCCATGATATTTCTTCTCTGAAGCGATTTTAAAGTAAAACACTTTATTCATGATAATTCTACCAATAACAATATTTACTACTAAATATACTATATAAAAGGTCGAGTGCCGTTCAGTGAGACAGCCTATAAAGTATCCCATATATTTTCAGGTTCTTTCCAGCGAACCAATAATGCAACAATATCTCATTGAATTCCAATGTGAAATCATTGAACCAAATAAAATAAGCCAGTATTTTGGGCTTGTATCAAGGATTCGCTCTGATAAGTTTGGGAAAATACAATGAGTTCAATATATGCGCAGGCTAAATGTTTTTGGTGGAATGATTACTGTATTGGATATTCTACTGATGAACTTCCTCGTTAGGGGGAGATTGCTTGGTGATCGCAGTATAATATGGTAGATCTTCAGAAGGTGCTGCTTCCCACCATCTGGTATTTTTCGTTTCGTCGCTTCTTACGACTCCCACATAATGATTAATATAAATTTAAATCTGTGAGTCAACACCATCTTATCTTCCTTCTCTTATCTTAATCATGTGGGGTCGGTGTAATATGGCTTCAGAAGCAAAACAAAATATATTTAAAACACATAAAAAAAATATATGATATAAAAATATGTTTTCGCTAAAACATACATGACCACAAAAGGACATAAGCATTTCTGAATTTGGCTTTGGCTTTATGGCTTTTCTAACGCCAACCCTCTTTGGCTGGTCCCGTTGGATAATATACCCGCTACTTTTTCGTACCTTTGAGATGGTTAGGCCCTATTGTGCTCTCAATATACAGCAATATCCCCAACATCATCATATCAACGTGTGGTAGCATGCCATTGTGTCCATTATCCCCGTAATTGTCGTTTACGACATGCAGCCGGAGTTATTGAAGCTCATCTTCTTGTTTCTACGATCCGTGGTACCATCGTGTCACATGTTGCGGGCCACGTGTATCTCTCGCGAAACACACTATTCCATCGTTGCTCTTATCTCAAACTTGTCCCTACCGATGATTTATTAACTCTGTTTACTTTCACCGTACGAGGAAGCATTGTCGTCAGAATTTGTGACGGCTATAACCATCAAAATAATTGCTGCGATCCTTTATGAGCAGTTAACAGGCCGTAAAAATCACAAATGACGGGCTTTTGAAAATATTCACTGTTGACTTTCATGCACAGTTATATTGACTTAAGTCTACTAGCGGTTATTAAGTTTCCAGTGTTTACCAAACCAACAGGAAGTTATGAAAATTATATCATAACTATATTGTTTTGAAATAAATATTGATTGCGGTTTTCATATTTGCATATGGTCGTGTAGGCGCGTTGAGACAAATAAAGAAACTAAAATGATTTCGTGCGAGGTCGCCTTTGTGCAAACTTGCAGACGTTAACGCCGCGCCTGGTCTGCCCATATCCAAGCTGCATGTGGGAATTAATAGTGCCACCTCTGCGGAGATAACTTCACGGATTAAGATAAACTACTTCGTTAATTAACCCTACTTAAGTATCGAATAATTAAAAGTTACAGAGGAATAAGAAAGAATGTCTTAATGACAAACATTGGTCATACAGTAAACTTCTTATTCAACAGAACAGTTTCAATATGAACGAAAAAAACATAATTATACTCAAAAGAACATGTTTACAAAGCTAAGTAATAAATCAAGTCAAGGAAATTGCAACGGTCGCCGTAAGCGTAGAAATTGATTATTGAAAATAAAATGCAGAATCGTGGTCCAGTTACAGTACAGCAATTATTCTTGGCGAGAGAAAATACAATGACCGTTTTATATAAACGCAGATTTAAATCAGTTAATACTCTCAATGTTCTGTTCTAAGTAGACTCATAAATAATACTTATAAATATGTATAAGCGGCTGGCATTGATGCCATCATAGAAAAATGCTAATCATACATACCCAAAATAAACATTTCACAATCAGATACAGTGCTGTTGAATGAAATTGTTTTTAATTCGGTTCAGTCCAATCATTTTCAGACTTGTCTCTTAAATAAGTGGTCAAAAAATCTTAACAGAATAATAAGAAATACCTTATTCTTAATAATGATAAAAACTCTTAATAAATGCGCCCATGGTACTTTTTAATGCGATGCAATTGAATGGATGAAAAATGTCAGTTAAATTATGAAAGCGATCGATAATGAAAATGTAGGTACGCATGCAGGCCAGTAGAAAGTATCTCGACCTGCGTGAGCTTTCGTTAATTTGGCAACTGGGACCGGGTCAGGCGAGCCGCGGGTCACATAAATATGTCTACGGTTCGCCCCCGGCACTACTTTATTTGTTAAAATATTGCCAATTATAATCAAAGTACGCGCATTTGCTACTGCCGATGTCGTCGATTTCTTAATCTTTTATATCAGCCAGATTTCCTCGTTTCCGTTTATCTGAGGACATAATTGCAGAGCAAGCCTTGAGCTTGTTTTGGTTCATATTATGATCGTTTTGTACAGCTACTTTTGCTGTGTTTAACTTCATACGCTTATGATACCAATAGTTAGGTACTCAGTACATTATTATTTTTATTTATATCTATTATAAGAGTTTGTGTTGGTTGTACGTAACAATGATAACGTTGACGGGAAGATGATCAATATAAAATATACAAAGCGATTGCGAAACATGGAAATCGTAGCGCCGAAATATTGTTCCCACGGTGCGCGCGCGCCGGCCGTAGCGCTGTCGTCCATCAACATTATTATCTATCAAAAATATCAAGTCATATTGTTCGCTATTTTGTATCTTTTTACTTTCTTGTTATCGGACAGTTATCTCAAGGCACCTATTATAAATGACCACAATAGTAATTATGAAATAGTCAACTCTCACTACATCTGACTAAAGTACCTTATGTGATGTACACGTAATATAAACTTTATGATGATAGGTATACATACATTTAATTTCTTTGCACATTCTATTTGTGTAAAAATTGTAGATTTAATATTTGGGAAGTATTTATTTTAATTAAGGGAAGTGTACTCATAGCGCTTTCCATACTAACGTAGTTTAGTTATATTTTATATACCAAGTGCTCAAACTCGTATAATATACATATATTCTTCTAGTTGGCCAGTTTTTCGTTTTATTATTTATTTTATCTCTAAAGATGAAAAAGCATTTTGCCATACAAAACGTATTTCCGAATAGTTTTGAAAATACATAATTTGACGGAAAACTGGCAAAGCTAAAAGGATAGCTATTAGGCTCAAGGATATGCATGGAAAGTTTCAGCGAGTTTTAAGACAGTTGGTATTTAAAATATGACGTAACTACGTTTGTATGAAATGCACTATTCCCTTAAACGCTTATCGATTACTATATTATAAGGGCTACCTTGAATGTTATCAATAAAACTAATTGTTATATTTTAGAATCTTTAGTGTACGACTTTCCAACTTATATTTACTTATTGGCGGTATGCCTTTATTAACAAAATGCTACGAACTGTATATAATACTACAACTACTACAATAAACACACAACCTATAAGTCATAATCAACTTATACATCAGTATCACGTCATATTCAAAGATAATGTACCAGTAAATATGGAAGATATGCTTACCAAAATTTTTTTGTTCTAACTTTCGATAAGTTATCGCTGTAATATGTTTACCAGAGATCGTTTATTTGAAAATGGAACCCTCAAGCTATAGAGATGATAACAAACTTACCCATGCTGCAGGCACGCGACAGCGACGCGACGGACGGCTGCGGTTCTGGCCAGCTCATACGCACGACTAATTGCAGTGCAACTCCTGCATCTCGTCCTAGAAAGCTGGCAGTGCTTCGTTACAGCCTCACTGCGGCGCGGCCCTTAACATTGATTTATGTTCGCAATAAACATTTTTTGAAAGTTCCAGTGCGATAATAACTCCATTAATTTTGATTAATGACATTTCTTTAAAGTGAATTTTGACTTAACTATTATAGCAATCGCTACGCGACCCGTCTTGCCGTGGAAGGCAGGAACCTGAAACATTTTAATTAATATTGCTCTCCGATCGATTGTATTTATTCCGAATGTGATTTAGTTGACAGTCGACATTAATAACGTTATTTTTTGTGCCCGTATTAACTTATTGAATTCGATTCGAGTTATTAACAACAGTCGCGCGTTCACTTAATACTTGACACTATACATATTTTTACAAACGCGATAATAAAACTCATATCACTATGCGCACCCTATAAAAGGTAGAAGTACACTAAAAGCTGCAATAAAGTAAAGTGTAAAATATATTTGTCGTGAAACAGGCTCATTTCCACGGTGAATATAAATAAATTACGAGTGGTGTTTATCGCGGGCGAACCGCTTCGGGTGGCGACACATTCAGCGCATTTGCAATGCAAGATATCCCGTATTACCATAAACAGTACGAAGCGAAGGGCACGCCGTCTATCGCAGTACGACATATAAATTATTCAAAATAAAGTATCGCTTAACCCTTGACCCCCGGGCGTGCCCGTGCCGGGAGCGCTGCCCGCTTCACAGTCTCAGCGTCTCACGCGCCGTTTTGTCTTGCCGCGCTGCCGCTGTTGCGCCGCTGCGCTGCACGGCTGTTGTCACATTGCTACGACCAATCCTACACTTCCTTCACCGCCTGCAGCGGACATGACGACCTCCACTCTCCAGTTTCTACCTCAAACAACTCGACACATCTTACGAAGTTTCTAGATAACCTAATCCAGAAGCAAAGATTTATCACGCACGCTCGTCTCGTTACACAGTTGACACTAAAACACGTTTGGACATAATGGGCCGAAGCATTTATCAAAATGATAAGGCAGGTTTGTAATATAGGAATTTTAATGACGTTATTTGAGCAAGATTATAATAAAAAGTAAAGCAAAAAACAAAGTAGCTAAAGGCATAATTAATTTGTTATTCTTATGTTTAGGAATTAGATGATAATTTGATATGAGATACATGTGTACCTATTCATTTTAATTATGTATATGGGGTGTAAATAATCGCTAATTTACATTGCAGAATAATATTTACTGACTGCAGATTCATTATATATGCATTAGTAAATAATCAAAATGTATCGAATCTATTATACTTAGGTTTGCGTTATGTAATTCTTATTGAAAGAAAAAGCTCAATGCATTTGTGACTAAAAATAATAAAAAAAAACAGCTAGCTCGAGGTAGGTATGTAAGATAGTTAAGAAAAATTAACCGCTTATCCGGTGGAATTCTTGTTATGAAGCATGTACTTTGCGCAGGCTATACGGGGTGAGTGCGGCGAGGTGGGCGGCAGGGTGCAAACCCGTCGCATGCAAGTGGCGCGCGCGCACCCGGCAGGAACCGCAGGACGCTGCTTATTTACTTAACAGCTTTCGCAAAACGGCCCATTACGGATAACTGTACTAAATAATTACTGCAATGTGCCTTTCTATTTCTATGCGCGCGTGCGCGTCCACCTGCCCTGATCACTGTAATTATTTACTATGCATGAATGTGGCGCGGCGCGGGCGGCGGCTGGGCGGCTGTCTAGGACGAGCTCGGGCGGACAAAGGACGGTCACACTACAACGGACAGCACGGACAGGTTTCTCGCTCGACATGGGCGAGCTGCATAGCAGTTTTAAAATACGCTTATTAATTTATATTTGCACTAAACGACTCCTAGTTGTAGATGAAGGCTGAGCAGTGTATATGGCTCTTCCGCGCGGCGTAGCTCATTTAAATTAATTTGGTTTTCTCATGACAGGCAGTGATATATATATAAAAACGTTTGAAGGAATTTGAACTTATTTTTATCTGTTCAAATTATTGTCTGATTTATTTGATTAGAACAGTGAAATATGGGTATTTTTCCTGTAAATATGTAATTTTGGCAAACTGACTAATTTGACCTAGTATTTTTGAATTGATATGGTATTCTTTATTAAATACATCCAAATATAATGTATATAACAGATCACCTACTACAATGAAAGCATTTAGACATCCTACAAGTCATTGCAGAGTTACAGGCAGTCCAAATTCTCCAACCTATTACCATTTGGCAACGTGTCCAGCATGCTGGTAGTATTGCCACGTTGTTTTTTTTTTTTAATGTTATTGTAATGGAACAAGCGCGAGGCCCACCTGATGTTAAGCGGTATCCTCTGCCTATAACAGATGCATTTCATCACAAGTGACGAACTGCACTGCGCCTCTCACCTTGAGACATACCTGTTAAGTCTCATTTTGCCTGTTATTTCACTGGCTTTCAAGGACTGCTGCCGGAACACACCGTTAGGTACTTGGCGACAGATTTTCTACTTGAGGGTGGTCGCTAGCCAGGCGGGCATTCGCAAAATGCCCTTCCACCATGCGGTGAAGCTCAAGCTCTGGGCGGGATTCGAACCATGGACCTGAACTGCAATGCTTATTAGGTGCCAGCATTGTGATCATGTTTTGATAAATTGTTGAATTCTAATTTAACTAAATTTAATAAGTATAAAGGTTTATATAATTTGTTTATAAAATAGAGATATTATCTATATTTTCTAAAAAAAAAACAATCCTTTGACAATTAACTAGTACAAAATGGTAATATTGTTATTTTTAAGGACTATTAATATTAGTAATATGTTTATTCCTTGAGAGCCGTTATCCATCTATTTAGTATAAGCATGTTCTACACCTTTGAGCACATTAACACTAACTTGCAGGTGAGATAGTGAACAAAAGCTAACTGTTTTACATGCAAGGAAGCCTTATTGGATATTCAGGATAGCCGTCCATGTTAAAAATCTTATTTTCTGATCTTCTGAAGACGAGAACAGTCTATAATTTGAATAAGTAAGATTATCTACACTAATAACATCATTATTTTTTTAGTGACAGTTATTTTGTGTAAGATAGTGACCTTTTTCATCACATCATCATTTTGCATGGCGCAAGGGCATTTTTCGAATGCCCGCTTGGCTAGCGACCACCTTCAAGTAGAAAATCTGTCGCCAAGCACCTAACGGTGTGTTCCGACAGCAGCCCTTGAGAGCCAGAGAAGTTACAGGCACATGAGACTTAACAATTTTGTCTCCAGGTGACAGGCGCAGATTTCGTGACTTGTGACGAAATGCATCGTTATAGGCAGAGGTTAGTCCGCTTAACATCAGATGTGCCTCGAGATTGTTCTGTCTCAATAACACAAAAATACATTGTAATTTACTACATTCCCCATACACTCTTCATGCTTTCATACGTAATTAAAATTTTATAAAGTCGGCGAATCTTGTATTCATATCACTCTTGGCATTTTACCCTTTTTTTTTTAACTAAACGCCAAATGTTCCTCCCGTTGAACTTACTTAGAAGTTACGTAATTCTTACCTATTGATATCAGTCTATAAAGAGACTTGATACATATTTACAAATCGTTTATATTCTGTTAAAAATTAAATATTAATTCATCACGCTACTTTAGTCTTATTACTGGTTTTCTTGTTCCTGCATCATCCGTCATCTCCACGTAATTCTATAATAGATTTTTTTTCATTCGATATACCAAGTAGTTTCCCTGAGTCGGCCGGTGGCCTAAGGGAACCTCCGTCTCAAGTTTACAAATAGAATCTGTAATAATTTTAGACAATTGGCTCTTGATAATGTTGTTGAAATATTGTCAAACCATTATCGTTTACCATCATAATAACTAAGAACTGTTATTTAACTTGAAGTGACCATTCAAAACGACAACGTCATGGTATATTTTTCTATACATTTCAAGCTCTACATGTTAAATTAGTATATCATGTAAAAGACATCAACGCGCTCTCTACCGGGCCGAAACCTAGGTAATATAATATTTCCTAACCTAATAAACGGACCAGTAGAAATACGCTGGGAATTAACCTCTTTCTTAATGAAATGTCACAACTTCCTACCCTCATCCCTTATATGTAGTGTCGGTACAATATGTTTTATTGACAACACAACGAAGGACAAAGGAACAACAAAAGTTTTAGCCGCCTGTCAGTTGCCCCTCTTTGTATATGCTTTTGTTTTTTATTTATTATTGCGTATACTCGTAGTTTAGTAATTGACCACAATTAAACGTCTTGGAAAGTGATGAGTTGTGCTAGGATTTCACCCTCCCATATCTACCCGTGGCTATCGTAAGAGGCGATTAAGGGAACACACCAGAAGGTGGATAGCAGCAATTTCTGAGGAACTGATATCTCACACTGCGATCCCCAAACCGCCTGCCAAGCGTGGGAATTATGGTGAACCCCTCCATATTGGGGAGGCTGTGTTCAGCAGTAGACTATCCGGCTGATACAGTAAGTACATATTTGACTTATGTTCAACTCAATGTTCTTTTGCAATACTTGATTTAATTTTATCCGTTTGCACCCAACACCAGCAAAACCAAACTATTAAAGATGTTGCATGCATGGTGATAAGGGCAGGGCTTAGGGCATTCTTTCTATACTCAGGTGGCTGGTTGGTTAGCTTCTAGGAAAAAAATCTGTCATCGTCATAAGACACCTAAAGGTGTGTTCCAAAGCGAGATCCTTATATATTAGGCTATGTAAGTATATTTACCATCCTTTATCACACCGTCACTTACCAACACCAGAATTTAGTATATATACTGTATCAGCCAGATAGTCCACTGCTGAACACAACCTCCCCCAACACGTAGGGGTTTGCCATAATCCCCACGCTTGGCAGGCGGCTTGGGGATCGCAGTTTGAGATTTCAGTTCCTCATAAAGTGCTGCAGCCCACCTTCTGGTGTGTTACCCTTAGTCGCCTTTTACGAAACCCACGGTTTGAGATGGGGGATGGCATTCTAGCCCGGCACCCCGCGGATCATATAATAAATAGTTTTAAAACACACGATCATGATCAAACATCCCGCACATGACTTAAATTTTTCCTATCGTATATTTGTAATTTTGTGATAGTTTTAAAACATTTTAAAAAGAGAAATTAATATGAATATTGGTATATATATAATATTAAACATTATCATATAATTTGGTCACCCATGTCAGTGTCAAAGTAATATATCTGTTATGATTCAAATGTGTTGTTCGTCGCAAATATAAAATTACATAGAATCACAAGATTCAGGAGTACAATAGAAATATGAAAATGACAGGGCAATGGTACTATTTTATGTGTGAGATGTAACTTTTAACGTATTTTTTTCAATAGTGCAATTGTTTTAATAATGACTAGAAATAATTCTTCATAGCCTTCGTATAATTATTGAAAAAACAGGTTAAGAATAAAAAAAATGTATCTATTGAGTTCCATGATTAGAACGGAAACAAATCCTACGCAGTAATGTATACTGTAGAATAATAATAGTCTTCGTGACATAGTGAGATCACAAAGAAACTGACTTCATATGGTAGTATGCCATTGCCGTGGTAAGATTTCGTTACGAAGTAGTGGAATGAGAGGCGGTTTTCATCCATAAAAAATAATAATTTTCCTTAGCTTTTGCGTCGGATAAATTATGGCTGCCTGTTTGTGTCATAGCTCATCATCTCAACAGAATTTAAAAAAACAAAAAACTTTAATCTGCTAATAAATCATATTAATATCATCGATTTTGATTCCATTCTAACCTTGTCATAAAGATGTTTGAGTTCCGTTGCGAATTAGAAACCTTGGATTTATCAACGACTATCAGGATGTAACGAACTGCATTGTTTTTTTTCCGTGTAAACTTAAATCAAATAAAGTCTTTGTTTGCTCTACCTAGACGTTTATGTCGGTTACGTCAATATATTTTAAACGTTATCGATTGAAGAACACCGATAGTTTTTTTTTAATTCAAAATAGGTCGTATATAAGCTTTGGTCATAGTAAGTAATTATTACATATCATGTGTCTGTAATTTTTTGCGTAACTATTATATTCATATTTAATCAATGCATTTGTTTCAGTCGCAAAATTTTAAAGACTAAGATTAGAACATCACATCACATAGAACCAAGTCGGAATTATCTTGTTTATCTTACTGAATAGTTTGTGACTTGTAGTACAATATGAGGAGGTTTGTGAGGGATGTTGCCGATTGAATCCTACTAAATTATACGTACTAATTGTTCATTTGTCTTTGGTTATACTTACTCACTATTCGGAAACAATTACATTTTAATATTTATTTACTACAGAACTAACGAACAGTGCGTTTTTTATTGTTTTGGAGAAGTAACAAGCAGCCTAAAACTTGTATGCAGTTATAAATTGGTAGGGATAAATAAATCATTCTAATGGAAAAAAATTAAACCTGAATTATTACAAATACAAATAGTTTTTATTGACACAAGTTATATTAGGTACAAAGAAAATATTAAAATATTAAATTTATCTCCAATAGGAGTTATTTTATTTCTAATCCTTATTATATTGACGTCTCGTGCCAATGTCTATCAACACGTTTTGCGAAAGTTCCAACGAGTCTACAATGCAATGGAAGGCGTCGATTCTAATGTAATGTCTCATCACAATAATGGGCGTATGAATTGTTGCAGGCGTCGAACCGTGCCGAGTCAGGCGTGGCACTGACAATTGGATTGATAAGCCACTTTCTAGTGAATAGGTGCGCTACAGATATACTGCAATACCATATAAAAGATTATTTTTATTTTTAATACAGTATGTAGTGATGAAACCAGTCAATACTTGCTCCTGCGCATATCAACCTTATAATACTGTGCATATATTTTGTTAGGTATAGGTTTTTCGAAGTAATTTGCGCAGTACTCCATTTGAGGTAAAATAATCTTGTTCTTGGATACAAACAGCTATTTTGCATATATTCGATTTCATTTTTACACGTCGGTTATGTAGTCTAACTGAATAGTTTCATTATTATCATGATATCCTCATGCTTATTGTATCATCTTCTTTGAAACAAGTGCGTTAAATACTGCATTCATCGAGATTATTGACTTAAGGTCGAACTGGCCGGTCACTTCTCCATACAAACGTCGTAGGGTGATCACTCCCTTATTTGAGATTTTAAGTCCAGAACTAAGCATAATACCGATTGATATCGTCATTATCTAGGCTTGTATGATGCCAAAATTTTAAAAAGATAATTAATTTGTAAGTTATTAGCCTCGAAAACTTCATATGAAATTGTTTCGAGGCCCATAATTCTCAAGTTAATTATTTTATTAAAATTTCGGCATCATACAAGCCTAGATAATGACAAGTCCATCGGTATTATGCTTTATTTTGGACCTAAATCCTCAACTAAGGGAATGATCACCCTACGACGTTTGTATGGAAAACGGGCCGGCCAGTTCACCCTAAACAGTGGACTTAGTAAATACGAACTGAAAATAAGACAATAGAAGACCGTAAAAAGTTTAGTAAAAAAGCATCTTCAGGTGGGTTATTACCTATCTGAAGTTATTTTCATTCTTCAATACAATTCAATCGGGACAGCTTTAGAAGTATTGTTAGATATTTTATCTCTTTTCTCTTGTATCTTGCATCTACACTTTGTAGGTTCAAAGTATTGCGAAACCTTCCGTTTAAACGCTTAAATCAAAAGTTAATTGAGATGCTCCTCCTTTTAGGGGAAGTCTGTTATAAACTTGTCACTTATGTAAATTTAGATAGCCATAATAAACAATACGCTCGTAAAAATGAAAGTTGATTGTTTAACGACAGATGATTGATGTTGGATATATATAAAATGTATAAGCCACCGCGTATTCACGCAATAATTTTCCCACCATAATTATTTTTTGAAAACTATGACGTGACGCTTTATTATATTTATTGCAGATAACCGTCTTCTTGAAGAGAAGTGTTACTTTGGTCAGTTCTAAAAAACTGTGCAACTTTTACTTACATTCCTTATAGTTTTTAGTTGGGTTATTTATAGATGTCATATAAGTTCACGGTTCAGGGCAAATTATGATTGTAATATGATAATTTAATTTTTAATTTGGTTATTCTACCCGTGGAATGTTTTCTACATGTGATTGCCTCCTGGTACAAAAAAAAATTATCATATAAATTTAAAACATAATTTTTTTTCTGTTCTGATCTTAATTAAAATAAATGAAGCTTGGTTATTATAAAAAAAAAGAAATATGACCGGCCAAGACCATTTATTCCAATTGATTAGTTACTTGTGTCGTTACGTATGTTATGGAAGTTCTGTCATAAATTTCAGTTTACAGTCTGTGAACTCTACATAAACTTAATTTACTTAATTTAAATTGAAGTCAGTGAGCATGTTAAGTTCAGTAATTAAACGAGATGTCGTCGCCTGACTTGCAACAAGGCGAACAAGTCTACAAAAACATTAATAAGTAATCTCGATGTTCAACCCGACACCATTCTGACTGACAGACACGTGACGAATGGAATATTAATGTTTAAAAACTTTGTAAGATACCGTGTATGCTATAAACGTAGCACCATGTATATTCAACAGCTTAGTTATTGAATAAAAGTAAAAGTAAATCTTCGTGAGACGCTTTGATTGATCGATCCGCTACCACATTGACCGTTTAGGAAGCTCACAACTAAAAACTTATTTTGTTGCAAGGTAGTTTGTCTACGAGATCATCGTTTTAATAGCAACGATTTATCGCGCTTCGTTTTTTAGTAACTGTTTATCGGAATCAGTAAGCCACTTCGCTGCAAGGTCGTCGAGTAAAAAACTTGCGACTTGTTTTTTTTGCTCTATTTTTATTCCTTAAAAGAAAAAGAATATCAGAACACCTATTTGGAAGTGCGGCAACGAGCTCACTGCGACCGGTCGATACAGGAAGTTAAAGCGATTGAACAACAATAAGATTTATGTGTTTTTCGAGTGCAAAAGTTCTCAGACAATTTTTTATCGTCGAACCAGACCTACGTTGCTTAATTAGCTCTGTAGGTTCAGTTATTTTAATTATTTTTCTCCATACAAGGTTTTAACTACCGTCGTAGGTTTTGGAATTTTTAAATCAAAAATTCCAAATCTAATGGAAAAATCAAAAAAATTTTTAATTCATCCATTAGATTTGTTCAGCAAATGTTTAAAGCGCACGCTAAACTTATAAGTGAAACGCGGTATATCGAATAAAGGTTCTGGTTATGTCGTGCTTTGAAATGAGTTCAAATCTGTTCGAATGGACGGTGACCTACGAGCCCAATAGATTGTCCATCGTACCCGATGCGTTGTAGGTCATGGGGCTTTGTGCCACAACTTAAAGTGAAGCGTTATGCAAAATAAGCCGAAGCGCCTTTCGATTCTGCGATATCTATAAATCGAGAAGAGCGATCGTGGGATAGCGCTGCTCATGCGCAGGTGAGCGGCGATTTTGATGTGTTACTTTACTTTAACGGTCTCGTTTAAAATAAAACGATCGCATTTAATTATATATGTCTTTCAAAAAGGTTATGGCTAGATTACAAAAACTGATAGTGGGTAAAATGTAAGTGCCACCATTTTAAGAATTACTTTTATTCGGCTATATTAAGCAATTATAATATTTATGTGTGCAATGAATTAAGATAAAATTAATACTATAATTAAAAAACTATTTAAAATAATTGTATTATTGTATATTAAAGATAGAGCTAGACTTTCTTTACGCACAGCTTGATAGCAACTCCATTGGTGTTTCATCGTGATAAAATAGATGATTATCTGAAGCATTTTATATCCTGCCGATTTATTGTGTAGCACAGTCTAAAGCGTTTAACACAGATATTGCATTCAGAAATCCATTTGCAGTGTCATAAAAATAGTAGATAACAATCGGCGGGCGCATTAAGCGTTTAACAGTTGCTTTATGTTGTGAAGCTTCCGGTATCTTTATGTTGCATCTCTCACTTCGGCCCGTTAGTTCGCTTACTCCCAAAATAATGGTTATTGTTTGCTTGGAAATTGTTAGGCACGATTACTCACGCGTTCCAAGCCATGTATTATAGGTAAAAAATAATATAAAATTATAATACACCTAACAATCAAAAACAAAATTAAAAATCTTTGATGCTACTAAAACACAGTCAAAACAACACTTATACCTTACTCTATCAACTGGATTGTCCACTTCACTTCGGAATAAAGTCTTCCCCAACGCCTACCTCACAAAAACTTATAAGTTAATAGTAATTAAACAACTTTAAACGGTTTAAATCGCGTATATTTATCATTATTTTTGTCCCGACGGTTCAAACACTTATGATTAATATAGAAAATTTCGGACGGTAGTACAAATAATTTCTTAATAACTCATGTGACAAATAAAACCAATTAGTCACCCCGTGACCACGATCACTGCAAAGTGTTTGAAACGTCGGGACAAAAATAATGATAAATATACGCGATTTAAACCGTTTAAAGTTGTTTAATTACTATGTGTAATAATCGCGAAAACCTAAGACAACATTATAAGTTAATACTTACCTTGCTACTAACATCATAAAACCATGGCATGACAAACACATGCTCGTAAAATAACATATTCAAAACCATAGAAGGCAGTTTTTTTTTTATAATATAGTCCCCATATCGCAGCTAAACTTGCTCAGTTTGTATTAAAATCAGTTTTATGTGTAACGCATGCGTGCTAATAAGTTAACAATGGGATGTTATCTTAATTCAAGTACTGGTTTAATACGTAATGGTTTATATGGGTCAAGTAGAAAATCTGTCGCCAAGCACCTAAAGGTGTGTTCCGGCAGCAGTCGTTGAGAGCCAGTGAAATTACAGGCACATGAGACTTAATAACTGTCTTAAGGTGACGGGTGCAGTCCAATTCGTGCCTTGTGACGAAATGCATCAGTTATAGGCAGAGGTTAGTCCGCTTGACATCAGGTGGGCCTAGAACTTGTTCCATCACAACTACATAAAAAAAATATAAATAAATATGGTTATTATTTTATTTCTGAATGCAGGAATACTGGCATACGGCACCATTTTGTGGAAAGTGTTAACCATCGCCGATGGATGTTTGCAATGCAACAGCAGCGGCGTTGCTAACGCTCTGTTCAACTCTAACGCGCTGCCTCTCTATTTTTTTTTGTAAGAAGGTACAGGTCAACAAATTGCCAAATGTACACAAGTACACTTTACTCTGAATTTCTACTGAAAATGTCTTGTCAGTAAAAATACTGACAAGACATTTTCAGTAGAAATTCAACACCCTTGAGCCTTCTTCGACCCGTGACTCCATTATAGAAGAATATGACCCATAAGACAGTTGTACCCCATTCCATAGAAAACGAAGAAAAATGTTTTGTACTGTGCAATTAGTTTTTAATTTCCATGTCCTCTACATTTTGAAGTGCTCGTAGCGAAGTTTACTTAGCTGTTCTCAACCGATCAGCAAAGTTGAGCAACGTCGCTCGCGGTCATGAGTTGGATGGGTGACCGCTAGTGACATTACTACTGAGCGTTTCCGTGCTTCGGAGGGCACGTTAAGCCGTCGGTCCCGGTGGTTGTCTTCGGATGGCAGTCGTTATAGTATGGTGGTAGGGCATTTTGCGAATGCCCGCCTAGCTAGCTACCACCCTCAAGCTGAAAGATCTGTCGCCAAGCACCTAACGGTGTGTTCCGGCAGCTGTCCTTGAGAGCCAGTACTTCTAGGTTAGCCTGAACAACATCTTCGACCACATCATCACTTACCATCAGGTGAGATAGTAGTCAAAGGCTAACCTATTTAGCATTAAAAAAAAAAACTTAAAACTATCTCCTCAACATGGAAATTAAAAACTAATTGCCCATTTAATAAGAGCATATAAAGAGATTTCCCAATACTCGTCCCCTCTTTAGGTAGAATGGTCTGGCACGTCTATTAAAAATGTATTGACATCGCATTGTCTTCGTCTAAAGTGGGTTTCAAAGTAAGGATATATTGCTTTTTTACTATTACGCTCTACTAGAAAATTTACTGTCTCATGTAATTATCGTCAGAGCCAGAGAAGATTTTTATTTTTAGGTTTAATCATAAAAAAAACATTATACGTACTCTATTAGTGTACTCGTATGTATGTGTTGTGATTATACATATTCTCCTTGTTCCTTACGGTTAAAGTTTCAAGCTAAGTCTAGAACAGATATTATATTTAGAATTTAAACTCATTAAATATCTGGTATGTAGATTCATTGCCTGACATGTGACAGATTTGATTGTGAACTGTGAACGTGTATTTTTTTATATAATTTTATATGTATAATTATATTATTCATAAGAACTGCATATCTGTATCTGTGTGAATTTAAACGATAATATGATACAGGTTTGGCGTTTGGAGAATGATAGGTACTGTAACAGTTATCTATTCACAAAAAAAAATTTCATAGTTTTCTTTTCACATACAAAAATATTTAAAAATATGCGTGACATAACGTACGAAGAAGTGTCATATATTTACTGCTTTGATTTGGAACTCACCAAGTTCACAACTAACAAAACACGCACAATCTTCTAAATCTAAGTATTAGTCAATTGATTAGGCGCATAGAAATGATCGCCGGCTGATCGCGCCAAGGTAATGTTGCACGGTACATTTACTCGCCGCGGTAAAGTTTTGGTTCTGCTGTTTTTGAGCTAGAAAATCATATAACTGCATTTTGTTATACTCATATGTGGTCATCATCAATTGAAATAAGACGTTCAAGACAAATATTAATATTTTTGTCCCCTTGCATGAATTCGGATACTGTAGTTGTTTATTCAATAGTTTTTTCTTATATTTTGTCGTTATGGTATGTCTTTTCAATTGTAGTTACCTAGTAAGAAATTGTCTGGTAGCAATTAACTTTTTTAGTAAAATCGACTCAAGAAATTACCAATCTTTTTTGGCTCTTTTTATTATTACATGCCAATTTTACATGTTTATTCTTACATGTTTGTTGTACCATGAAAAACATAATAATAAGACCAATTATCGACGTAAGAGAACATTTCACTTATACATGTTTCAAGAATATAATCGTTGGTTTATGATTTATTTCGGCTCTGGGGGCTTGGACGTAACGTAACGTACCTACGCTCAGCCAACCATTGTTGTTGTATGTCAGCACGGAAATGCGCTTTGGCGCATGTCCGTGCAGCAGTCAGTTGGGTTGTTGCTGGAACACACCGTTAGGTGCTTGGCGACAGTTTTTTTTTCACATAAACTTGTTACGTCTCATGTGGCTGTAATTTCACCTATTGCTGCTTGCCGATAGATATATTTGGTGGCAGTCCTACCCCGAACGAACTCAATTCTCAACTCAGTTCACAAAGAAATCTACTGCTACTAAATTGTATGCATTTATAATGTCATTACCCTATCCAATATTTTGCAATGAATAGAAAGTAGGATGATAGACTAACGCCGATAGCGGGTACACACATCTACATAGGCACATGTGGTAATTAATTTTATAACCACCATGTTACGACTTCAGTTTATTGCGGCGACTAGAAGGAAACTACAAAGCACAAATTTGGCGTCAAAAGCCATGTTCGTCGAATCACGCTGTCGTAAAATAGTAATTGCTTATTGAGATAACCTGTTTGGAAATACTTTCAAGTGCAAATCAAAGTCATCTTGATTAGAGACTTGATTCGACATGAATAATTACTTCATACCCTAAATGCTCTTTTCGTTAACCTTACAAGTTGAGTTGCAATTTCAAATATTTTTAACTTTAGGTAACCTGACATAGTGCCTATGTTGCGCGGCGTCTCAAACAAAAAATGACAAGGAAGTGTGAAGTTAGTTCAGAAAAGCTTCATGTGATATTTTTATTGGTAGGTACATATATATGTAATTATGTACGAGTGTGTCCAATTCATCTTTGAGTGTAATCCTATGAAAATTATGGTAGGTAGGTAGGTACTTCGGTAGTATATCTGAAATATCTGCATACCTTATCCAGCGGATGGATAAATATATACACATACCGGGAGAGTGGAAGTAAATTTCATATTGTTTTAATTTGAATTAAACTATGCTAATAACAGATATAGTATAAAGATTTTTGAGGCATAACGTTTGTGTTACCACAAGAATAAAAATAAGGGATTGCCACCGTTAGGTATATCAGAAAAATGTGCACCATATTCCATACATACATACATCCTTTCACCCGTTCTAGTTAAAATTTAATAAGAACTGTTTCTACTGCTTTATTCTTTATATATTCACTTATGAATTGATTTAAAATTCATAATACGTTTATGGCAGAGACAATATTGTTCGCAGGTCGCTGCGGGGAGCCGAGATGACATCTCGCAGCGTGCAGCCTTGTCTCTACTAAACCGCTCTAAGCACAGATTGACAGTTAACCTTCGGCTTCAGCTCATAGAGTCCACTTTCGATTGCGTCTCTTTTCGTTATCGACATCGTAGTACTTTGGAGTTTATTTCGAAGCGACTATTACAGTTATTGAAAATAAATGCATAGATAAAAAAACAGATAGAGGTACTTTGTTATGAAATTAAGCAAATGGATCTCGATATCGGTTCATTGTTTGAGTCACAAGGCTTTTTTCGAGGAACAGGCGACGGGCGGCGCGATGGCGAGGCTGCGCCTGTAATGTGTTGTGGTGATAGAGCGAGCGGTTCAGACACAGGGTTATCGCTGGTCGGGCCCGTCACGGTTCCCACGGCGAACGGTATTTTAAATACCTATTTATATACATGTACGTTTGGAGACAGGACCGAGATGCATTCTGAGTAGCCCCTTCTGGATGGGTCAAGGATTCGCAGGTGAGTGTAGATCCGTGCACGGCGATGCGAGCGACCTGACCTCGCTCCATGTCACATCTTGCCATGTTTCATTATTCGATTGTAAATTATGTTCCACGTGTACTGATTTTAATCTTTGTTAGATGCCTATTGTTGCTTGCATGAGAAATAACATTGTAAAATATCTAGATTTACATGACAAGTGAAATATCTATATTTTCAATACTAATACCTACTCGGATATTACTGCTTCAAGTTACATACAATTTGAATACTTCTTTTCGATTATGGAGGAATAACTTACCCAGTTTTCATATAGGTTATATAGGCCATTTAGGGTCGAGTTTCATTTCATTTCATACATCTAAGAACTTTTCATACGTTGCTCGTATTATTATTATCCCGATGCATTTGAAGCGATTTTCGTGTTGGCGTTCATAATAGCGTCAAAAGTGATCGTCACCCATTCATAATTATTAGTTAGATATCCACCTTCACTAATAAGGGTCTGAATCTTCGGGATTTAAATACCTGTGTAGGTACCTAGTGGGATCTCAACAACATGTTTTCTTATACCCCGATTCACATTCTATTACTTACTCGGCATCACAGTCTATCGTAGTGTATACACACTATATCACGTACTGTATCAGCCGGTTCGTCCACTGCTGAACACAGCTTCCCCTATTAAGGGGTATTTGCAATAATCTCTACGCTTGGTAGGCGGCTTGGGGATCGCAGTGTAAGATGGCAGTTCTTTAGAAGGTGCTGCTGCCCACCTTCCAGTATTTTTCCCTTAGTCGCCTCTTACGACACCCACGGGAAGATATGGGGAGGTGCAATTCTAATCCGGCACCCCACGGGAAACTATATCACGTACCAGTTCACAAATAAGCTCCTTTATTTGTGAACAGGTCTGAGATATAATACGCTCCTTCAAAATAAATTAGTAATACGCATTTGCACGGATAGGCCTAATAAAAATGACCATTTAGATTACAACCTTTGACCACAATCTCGGTCCATCGGTCAGGGGATAATTTAAATCTCTTTCAATTACCTTTTAATTATCTTAAAACCTTTCGTGCACATTAAAAAGAACCGTTCCGGGATTTTATAATGGAAAAGAACTATTTATTTGTGTAAGTATTATGCTAACATTGTAATAATAGAGCTCAAATAAGCTAAAGCAATGAATGTATGAACCAATATGTCCTCGAAAACTTCATCATTGCGACAAAAATAATGTATTTCCGAAAATATATGAGTTACCTTGTTACAATTTTATCACCATATAATAGGTATATAAAACCAAAATAAAATTCAGTAAATAAATATACCTGTTTATTGCATTGAATTCATACGGAAGAAGGTGATATTAAGTTACTTGTCGACAGTGAGTGTGATTCACATTTTGTTGTTTTATTTTTAGCAAAATAACTTTGTTGCAATACTCTTGATACCTTTCCTTTTAACCGTGTAATTGCTGACAGCAATTTTAAGGTGATATTTATATAGGCTAATTATTAATCATTATTTGTTGTCAGCGCGAGTTTTGGTACTCATAACTTGCTTTCTTCGGGACTAAAAATAACCCGTCTTATTTTTTTTATTATTCTACTAAAATTATTAATAAACATTAATAATTTTATTTTTGCCATAACGCATGGTTTGTGGATTACATTACAAAATTACAACTTTACTTCGTTCATTTTCCAATTTGAAGGGTATATTTCCAATATATGCAGATTTATTGAAATCGTTTCAATAGTTTTTACGCAGTGCTCGAACGTACAGATGTCTGAGGAAATTTCATACATTATTTGGTTCCTTCGCTCCATTTTAATGGTAAAACTACTAAACATTATGGATGTATTTTTGAATTGAAATTCTCGTGAGTTTCACACATATTTAAATATTATAAATTAAACCGGCAAAAAACACTCACGTTGAGGATCGAATACGTCGACCCGGGTTTCGAGCATATCAGATGCTCATCATCAGGGCGAGTGCGCAGCTGCGTCTGCGAGCTCCCGGCGGGCACTGCGGAGCGCCGCTCGCGCAGCTCGGCTCGATACCGGCGCCGGCGGCGGCAGCGGGGAGCTGGGTGGGGGTGGAGCGAGTCCCGCGCTGCTGGTGCTAGGTGATGAAGTCCTAGCTTGCCCGGCTGAAGACGGTGGGCCTACTTCGTCGTCTGTGATCTCATCAGCATCATCAGCACACGTACCGTGACATACAAAACTGACTGTGTCGCTCTCTATACTGCCCGACAACTTTTGCGTCGAGGTGACATTAAGGGTAGGAATCCAGGCTGGTGGTAGCGTCCAACCCCCATCTCTGTTAAAATTGGGATGTCGGTTGATTTCTATAGCCTCACGTATTTTGCGAGGCACATAAAACTTTTCTCTAGCTAATACGGAGGCTTTATCAAAACGAATATAATGATTGGAGTCCAAGAGATGAGCATGTTCCGCAAGGGCCGATTTAGTAATGTCCATGTTCTTAATGCTCCTAATGTGTTCGGTCAGTCTAGTAGCAATGTTGCGTCTAGTCTCTCCCACGTAACTCTTGCCACAGTCGCATGGTACTTTATATACGCCCGGTACGTTAAGGCGGTCTTTGTCCTTCGGTGAACGTAGCATCTGTCTTATTTGACCGGGTGGACGGAAGAACGTTCTGATATCATATTTCCGTCGCAAGAGATATCCGATTTTGTCCGTTATTCCTCTTACAAACGGAAGATAAGCAGGAGAACGCTCCACTCTTGTTGGTCGCTTACGTTCACTTGTCTTTGCCCAGCGGCAACATTGTCGCCAACTGTATCCGTTGTCCTCCAGTACCCCTCTCACGTGCTGGAGCTCTTTTTCTATGTATGGAGGGTCACATAGCCTAAGTGCTCGGTCCATCAATGCTCTTGGTACGGAGGACAAATGTGCAGGATGATGATGTGAGCTAGCATGAAGATATCGATCCGTGTGTGTCGGTTTTCGATGAATCGTGTGCGTCAGACTGTTGTCTGGCATCCGGATAACACGCACATCTAAGAACGGCAATACCCCTTCCTTTTCTTCTTCTACGGTCTCGAAACCCGGGTCGACGTATTCGATCCTCAACGTGAGTGTTTTTTGCCGGTTTAATTTATAATATTTAAATTATGGATGTAATTTGCCACAGAGATAGTACGTAGCCGAGAGACGGAAAAAAGCTTTTATTCTGTTTTGGCATGTTACCCGACAGAAAGCAATATAAGCTTATTTTTCGTGCACGAGCGAAGAAGGAGCGAGGATGTACCTAAATTAGCTTATTTTTTTATTGACGGTGACATATTTTTTTACGGATTTGTAGATTCGCAGTCTTGTGACCACGGGTAGGTACTAAAATATTGTCAGGACATCGGAGAAAAATATAAGCGAAAACGAGTTGCAAGATAAACCTGACTGCGCGACAACGTGGTACGCGGGTTCGATTTTCGCTCGGGACAAAATTGTACAAGTAATTTGTAAATACTTTTAAAGTTTTAAAACTGTTAAATATTAATAAAGAAAACCTCAGAAGTATTCAAATAACTTCTAACTAAGATGCTAATAAGTAAGCAAATATTCACGTACCTCTATGATTTGAATACACATTCTGAAGTGATTATGAAACGCATGCAAGTCAGATTCAATTATTTTCACCCGTCAAAACTTTAGCAACCAGGAAACGTCTAATATTGATAAATTATAATTGATGATACAGACATTTCGGTGTAGGAAGACACTTGAGTGTTGAGAACGCCGCGAGCGCCAACTAACGACGCGGACTGTACCTACATTTATGGCATTAATACCACCTTACCTAATAACCAAACAACATGATATAAAACATCGAACCTCACAATAATTTATTCATAATGTTGGTAGTCAATTAGTTTATCAATAACGTTTAGCATAAATAATGTAAAATATAATTTTGTTACGTTAGTTAATTTAATGAATGCTATTATAATTTATTCAGTGCAGTATTAAGGGGGCGATGCAGATCAATAAGGTGCTTTTAACGGAAAATTAAACTAAATTTCGATATGACAAAGTTCATTCTCAATGCATTGTGCGCGTGGGGGATAAGACCTTGTTTGTCCAAAAAAAATTAAGAAAAACTATGCACATGAAGTTCGATAATAAACTTTAAACACGGATTTCTTAAGCATGCAACTTTATGTTAGCATTTAGCGTAAAATAGACAACCGGTGCATTTAATAATTTTTACCTATTAATCAAGCAGTTATGAAAAAAACACAAAAAACTACGGATTTGTTGCCAAAATGTCCGTAAATTATATATATAGGCGCGTTATTTATATATTATAACAATTTAATGGAGTTACGAAGATTAAAAAAATAAAACGTTATGATTATTTAGATCACTATTATGTTCAGTACTATAATCGATAATGCTTTTTATTCGGTAATTCATTTTAGAGCGGTTATCACCGAATGGAGTTGTAGGTGTCATGGCGGCCGGATGGCTGTCGAAGTCGAGCACTTCCTCTCTGATCTGAGCAAGTGTGCGCACTTCTTGACAGACAACCGAACGTGATGCACACGTGCAAACCCACTGGTTCTTAATCCATTTTAATCCACGTGATCCTTTGTAGTTTCGCTGTAATAAGTTTCTTGTGAATTACAGTTGTGATCATACGATATTCTCTGGATGTTATTTCGTGAAAATCCGCACGTGCACGCCCATAATGGACGACTAACCTCAGGAGATAACGGATCAGCCTCCATGGACGACATACCAACCGCTCGGCACCCCGTTATATATATACATATATATATATATATAAATATATATATATTTATCCATACAATGATCGTCTGAGGAGGAGTTCACCTACAAAGTGACGAAAATCAGGGAATCAGCCCCTTTTTAACCGACTTCAACTGGCCTGGCTATCTATCACTCTCAACAGAAAATGATTACCTAACGGAAACGCCAAGCACCTAACAGTATGTTTCGGCAGCTGTCCTTACCTGTATCGTCTTGGGGATCGCAGGGTGAAATATCAGTTCCTAAGAAAGAGCTGCTGAGCTCTTAGTCGCTTAGTCGCCTCTTACGACAACCACGGGTAGAGATCGGGGTGACATTCCCGCGCCCCACGGGACAGCTGTCCTTAAAAGATGTATTAATTCTAAGTAAGCCTGAATTACATCTTCGACCGCATCACTTAGGTACCAGTAGTGAGATAGTGGTCAAACGCTAGCATATCTAGCTATATATAAAAAAAGATAACTTCGAAAAGGGAGAAGGTTCTATTTGTATTAAAGGTAATGTTTGTAATTGGTATGTATCCTCATCGATATTTTACCAATTTGTAAACCTAATTTAAAAATAGTATACTTGTTCGGTAAATTATAAATATATATTTAGATTATAGATATATACCGCTAAGTATATGTATATCTCTATCTATAACTTTAATTTATGTAAAGTTCGTCAACTACGATAAAGTTGTTTTTCAGACTGGTATCTCAATTAAATATATAACGTATTTGCCAATATGCCTTCTAGAATTTCTAGATGATACTACATATTTCTGATGGTGACCAGTATTGTGGGCGAGTAACAATAGGTTTCGTAAGCATCAGTCAAAAGACTGAAAATAAAGAACAGAACCAACTTAAAACGCTGAAAGCTATGAACGAAATTCGTACTATGAATATGTAACCTAAGAGTCTCTGAATCAGCGAGATATTGATATCAAGATACTCAAACTCACAGTAATTTATTCTTAATGTTGCAACATAATTAGTTCATATAACTTTTAGCATATTATGGTATAACACGATTTGGTTGTTAATTAGTTTTATGGATGATATTATAATTAATTCAGTGCAGTAATGACCTAATTTTTACAAAGTGCAAGAATATCTGGCTAAGTAAGAGTCGGGCCTCACTCGTTTAAAATTCCGCAACAGACGGTAAAGAAAAATGTTTGCCAGTTTAGATCACACCGTCAAATCTACATTATAAATTGGTGTTGTCAGTATTAAGATTCAATTTAAATTCAAATGTTTATTTGCCAGAATACATCATACAATTACATATTAAGTACTTATATAATAATGTTAGGTCGCAGGCGTGCAAATTTTTAATATTCTATGTTAATTTAATTAGTCAAATAATTTAAAATGTCATGTCTATATAATATAAATTGTCATTTTGAAAATAATTAATTCCATATACATCACTTAGTGTAGTTTAAATATTCTTTCATGCTGTAAAAACAATTGTCAGATAGCCTCCTCTAGAAACTATTCACTTTAGCTTTAAACATATTACCATTCAAAATTTTAATATCTTCGGGCAAATTATTATACGCCACTATGCACATATTAAAAACATTTCTTTTATAAATATATTTACGGTATGACATAAATTTCAGATTCCTAACTAATTTAGTTTTTTAGATAGATCTCGTAACATAATGATCTAAAATTGATCACTACAAAGTGAAAGCTCACATTTTTTTAAATTTTAAAATGGTATTTTTATGGTTCTCAATAAGGTTTAAACGATGACACCCAAAATTCAACACACAATATCGAAGTTTTTGATATATAACTGTTCCGGTTTACGGGCTAGAGACCCGTGACATACTGTGACAGACAGACAGGCTGCATAGTCCGAATAATAGGGTTCTGTTTTACTCTTTGAGTACCTAACCTAAAAGTAGGTTATTTAATTTTGATCTTTTGTTACTATTCTTTTTGAAGCGCTCGTAGCGAATTTTACTATGCTGTTCTCAACCGATCAGCAAAGTTAAGCATCGTCGTGCGCGGTCATGAGTTGGATGGGTGACCGCTAGGTGACATAACCACTGAGCGTTTCCGTGCTTCGGAGGGCACGTTAAGCCGTCGGTCCTGGTTGTTGGTTTAGGATGGCAGTCGTTATAGCATGGTGGTAGGGCATTTTGCGAATGCACGCCTGGCTAGCTACCACCCTCAAGTAGAAAATCTATCGCCAAGCACCTAACGGTGTGTACCGGCAGCTGTCCTTAAGAGCCAGTATTTCTAGGTTAGCCTGAACAACATCTTCGACCACATCATCACTTACCATCAGGTGAGATAGTGGTCGAAGGCTAACCTATCAGGCATAAAAAAAAACTCTTTTCATAAACTTACGTTTATGTTACAAATTCCACATTTGTTAATTATAAGTTCAAGCATTTTAAAAGGATCTTGTACATATCGAAATATATTTAGTTACTTACAAAAAATTGGACATAGAATTATAAGAAAATCTTTTGAAACCTTAAATGTTTCTATCAAATACCATCGACAGCAGGTATTTCTTGATCAGCGTATACCTATATACCTTTTAGCAACTGACTTCGCTTGCCTACCTTTAAACAAAATTAGGCTCATTTAGTTTTTGAAAGGAGATCTATGGTTAACCATTTAACATAATTAAAGTTCAAAAATGTATATCGTATCATTTCATCACATGTGACGAACTGCACTGTGCTCGTCACCCTGAGACATACAGTTGGTAAGTCTCATGTGCCTGTAATTTTACTGGCTCTGAAGGACTGCTTAATAAGTAGAACAGCGTTTAACTAACTCATAAAAAAGTTCTATTTTATATAAAAGATGAGCAACATAAGTGGGCGATTTTGACGTAACAATGTTTGCTTTATAAGTAAAGCAAATGATCAAACATCTAAGAGATACGCTAAACAATGAATTTTGTTTAGTGTACTGCAGTAATAGCTTGCAATGATGCTCCCGTCTCCATAAACGTCGACATCCCATCCGATGCTTAATTTAATTTTCTATTCAATTTCTTATCTGTAAGTGGATTGTATTCTTGTATTATAGTTCAAGAGCTAGCGGGTTATGTTGCTAATAATCATATATTATGAAATTTTGCTATATTAAAAATGCGTAGTGTGTCTAGTTATACCAGATTTCTATTACCGATACTAGGATTTTCATAAGGAAAGTCAAAATCATTTATTCCGCTTCTATGAAAATCAATTGTAAATTTTCATATTGAAATATATTACGTTCTACGGCCACGTTCGGCATAAAAAGTGTTATAGAGCCACTGCGAGAAGATCAAAGAACGAAACACTTCGAGAAGATAAACTGAATTTCTTGCGTTAACGGATTAGCTTATTCGTTTCTACGGCATATACAGTAAGAACGAATAAAATACATATAGAAAGACAAGTTAATTCTCATATTCATTTGTACTAATCAGATTTATACAACTTATCCATTTAGAATAACCTCCTATTTTAACCTACTATTCTTTACAAAAGTATACCTAAACTAGAAATAATTTCACCGGGGCGTCAAGTGTGCTAATCAATATGAATCTTGGACTCGGCTTGATCAATTTTGACAGTTTTGGTAGTCTACTAACTTCATATCGTTCATATTGAGTCAATATTGATTCAATCTCGGTTTCATGTGAACTTTTTCGTAGTCTGCTGGCACCTCGTATCATAATGGGAGGCAAAATCGGTAGTCCACAATTGTCACGTGGTACAAATTTCATAGATTGAGCCGAGATTGTTTGATGACACATTTTATTTATTATCGTAAACATTACTTTTTTTACTGACACACAGATTCTGTCTTGAATGAATCTTTGCTCTATCTATCTATGCTGAAAATGAACATGTAATTAACAGATTTGGCCCTCAGCATATATGTCAGCGAAGACAGCGAAGGAATGGAACACCCTCCCAGCGTCTTTGTTCCCCGAAAGCTACAATCTGGATGTCTTCAAATACAGAGTGAATAAATATCTTCTAGGCAAGCATGCTCCACCGTCGACCGCGTCGTCACTTACCATCAGGTGAGACTGCGGTCAAATGCGTGTCTATTCATTAAAAAAAAAAAAAAAAAAAATGTAGCTGGTGAAATTATTATTCGTATAGAAAGTAGAAACATCTTACTTAGAACGTATGACACCTCCTATTACAAATCCATCTGTAACGTGGGAATCATCATGTTTCCGGATTACGCGATGGCTATCTATAACAACAATGAATTAATAATAGCATCGATAGTGTTCGATCTAATCAGGTCTGCCCCCAAAATGTTATTGCCTCGGTACAAATAGAAGAGTACTAATCGTAATGGACAGGCGCATTGAGCTGCTAGTATCTTCAATCTATAGGTTTAACAGTATCTGCTTGTAACTATTAAGGTGGCTTATATCACTTATACTTTGAATATTTTAATTTTGGCTGTAACGCACAGAAATCTGAGCCATAATAAAGCATTACTTAAAAAACACGTACCATGACGGCTAAAAAGACTCGTAAGCAAGAGTCACATGGTTTAAACCTTTATTTAGTTTAGTCTTGGTTTTAAATGAAGGGCTGACAAAAAAAAAGGATAATCAAGGTGTTTCCTATCTGGCTTTGGTGTTTTTTCATTTATGCATAAGTTTATTTAATAGTGAAACACATAGCAGTTCGACAATACGTTACTCTCAGTATTATTGCGAAAGCAATAAAATCATTATTTTACGATCGGTCGAGAATTCGAACACTAAAATTACACCTTACGATGATTGCCGTCCAAAAATGTGGAGCTGCAGCGTTGTAATGGACCACACTAAACCTACCATTTTATGACTACTTGTCTAATAAAACAAACATATAATTCAGTTAACGTGGCTCTTAAAAATTATAAAATTGTATTTTTTTATCTCCAGTTTAAGTGTCAATTTAGTAATAACGGAATTACGTCATGCTTCAGTGTATAATTCATGTAATTGCCACGCCTGCATATTTTGTACGAGATTGCATATTTCTGTAGGTCAATCTCCAAGATATGATAGGTATACGGAAAAATGAAACACGGAAAAGCTTTTATTTTTCATTTAAGTTCATTGCCGCGGTTATAAAGAATGAAGTACTTACTACATAAAGCCAAAGCGGCGATATATTGTGCGAAACCAAGATAGAGTGTGACCTCGTATCGGAATAAATACCGTAATTAAGTGAAATTATTATAATTCTGGTTCAGAATTAAATGGATGTCACAATATCACGCCCTTAAGTAATCGCAAATTCGTTAAATGTTTGTTAAAGCACCTACCTTAATTGTCAACAGAATTCGCGTAGGATATTTATAATGCATGCTTTTGGAAGTAAGCCTTGTTGTTTACGTCATAATGATGGAAATAATACCGGCATTCCTAAAGTCTGTAGATTGGATGGTATTATATAATATTTTGCACCTGCACAGTATATGTATCGAAGGTATTGTAATTGAATATCCAGTCATATTCAATTATAATACGTTCGAGACAGACTTTTTTTGCCTTAAGGGCCAGGTTTGCTAGCCTATTAACTATAAAACAAGAGTTTTAAAAACATCTCATGCGTTATCTGTCGCGTTAAAAAGGTTGGTAATGAATGGTAATAAAAAAATTTAAATATCTGAAATTAACCGTGCAGGAATGATACATATCAAACGATGGGTTCTGGCAGCTATGCTTGAGAGCCAGGTTCCATTCCAGGTTAAGCCTTATAAAATTCTTCATTGCTCAGGTTAGGTTATGGTCGAAGGCTAATCTATCGGCAAAAAAATACCTACCAAGTAATTTAAATATCCTTGGATCAATCTTAAGCCGGCTAGGTTTCTTAGGATCGGTGCCAGACTTCAGTAGTTGTTGTACGGCTTTTATTTTGTTAACTAAGTTCCTATATAATTTTACTCTCAAGGTTTCAAACAGTTTATAGGACAGTATATAGTTTATTGGAATATGAACGGTTTTATGAACAAAATATAATTAGAAGAAGGTCAATATGAAAACAATCTTCCACATTAATTCAGATGTTTCTTTTTGAATCTGTTTAATCTTGAATCTTAAACCGAGAAAGACTATATTTTAATCAATCAAAGACAAAAACTAAAAAGTAGTTTAGGCTATCGAATTGAATGATATCCTGTGACTTAAATAATATATTGTCACTATGCATAAGGGAAAATTGGAGATCGATTACGTGACTGTTATTATAGCTACAGAGCTTCAAACGAACTATTAATGGCACGTAGTAGGAATAAGCGAACAAAATAGACTAGCCACAAGGAACTTCAGGCGTAAGCTTGCAATGAAGTTGAATGACAAGAATAAATGGGAAGCGCAAGCGACAAAAAGCAGCAATTGTATCGTTATCAGTCCATTATGGGAGCAGCAAATGACGCAGCATAAAGCTTTTTAAACGAGAGAGAGTCGTGAGTCCTCGGTGGGGTAATTAGCCCGGAGTTGTTTGTGCCGAATGAATGTGGCAAAGATTATAAAACATGTTGTTTTCTTATTGGTAATTTTAATAATACTCGTTGATTTTAATAATAAACGTCTGGCATTAAAAGCTATGATATGAGAACAAAACAGAATTTTCCACCGAAAAGCTCAATAAAAATTTGTACAGTCTGATATGATCTGACAATTATGTTGTGAGAAACAATCATGCACAATGCTTAAAAGGTATAGGGACTGATCTTAATTAAATTTTAAAAGAGAAAAAATGCATACAAATTAATGTATATCTTTTTAATATCGTTATATTTGAGGGAGACATCCCGGAAATAGAACCTTACATAAGTATGGCAAAAAAATACACAAGTAAAGACGTGTTATTTATGTAGGTTTGGACCTGGCCATCCACGCCTACGGGAAAAGGTTCTATATAGAGATGGACTTAAAAATTTATTATTTACCTATGGGTCTAAGTTGTGTGATAATATAAGAGTATTTTTAGGATTTGTTACAAAAAATTATATTGTAACTTCACCGATATCAGTTTGTGGCAATTTCATAAATTTTTACAATTACATTGGCTACTCTTTGACATTTTTAGCCGAAATCCTGCAGCGTGTCCCTTGACAAATTGTGCGATAAAAGTGTCTCTACGTCGATAAATAATTATTTATTTAGCGAGTTGAATTGCCGACAACCGGTCCTTGTCGTCTGCCGCCTCGACCGCGACAAAACTTAACTGTTGCGACTTCTGTACTCCAGTTTATTTATTGATGCTCTACCAGTAGTTGTGAAACGCCAATAAATTATTTTATATCTGTGTATTTTGTCACGTTTAATTGGATGAAAATTCGGTCAATATTTTTGAGGATTTTGGTGAATGAGGAGAATTATCACAACCATAAACACTGTATTCAATAAAAGAAATTCATTGACTAATTAATAAGCTACATTAAAGTAGTAGAATTATTTGAAATAAACCTTTTGATTTTCAGGAATTATTTTTCAGTTTTTATATACAATATTAAAGTCAATCTAATCCATTTAATTAAATCGTGTAGGTGACCGCTAGTGACTGATGATGATCACTACTGAGCGCTTCCGTGCTTCGGAGGGCACGTTAAGCCGTCGGTCCTGGTTGTCGTCTTACGATGACAGCATATATATTATAGCATAGTGGTAGGGCATTTTTTACAGCTATTTCCCTGACCTGCACAATTTCCAGACCTCAATTTCATCAAACGCGCGCTCTAGAGGTTTTGGACGGAGTGATAACTAATCCAATCACGGCATTAACTGAAAACTGAAAATTACATTGACTCATCAATTGTGTGAAAAAAAATTGCTGATACTTAATCTTTGATAGATACATTTTGATATCATGTAGTTTATTAAACAGTACAATTGTTGAAGTGAAGCAGTGATGGCTTAGTGTTATGTACTATGTACTGCGACGCAGCAGGTCGATGGTTCGGATCCTGCCGCGGGCTTGCGCTACACCGCATGGTGGAAGGGCTTTTTGCGAATGCCCGTCTGGCTAGCTACCACCCTCAAGTAGAAAATCTGTCGCCAAGCACCTAACGGTGTGTTCCGGCAGCTGTGCCTTGAGAGCCAGTAATTCTAGGTTAGCCTGAAAGTTGCCTCCTTTCATAAGACCTATATTTAACTTTTTAGTTACCGTTTTACAAAAATATCTGTATAACGTGTAATAGATATCTTGCCTGAGCGTCTCAAGCCGCCTAAGTTTTTTTTCTGAATATAATATACAAACGGTCACGGTTTCTTATGCATCATTTCATATGCAGAAGACTAGGAGTCAGTGGAGAAGGTTTGATAAGGAGTAGGGACCAATTTTCGTGGAAAATAACATGAAAAGAAAATAATCAGTTGCAAGAGTTGTTCCTAGAGATAGTTCAACTTTGATGACAGAATCACAAACCTCCTTGGCCATTTGAAAATTATAGGTAAATGGAATGCATTACCTCACACGACATTTTATATACGTATATCACAAATATTTTGTGAATAAAGCTATTATTATATTACGTAAAAAAACTGTACAACTGTCTCAGTTTATCGATGTCTGTTCTTCCTTCTGTAAAATAACCCAGAAGCACGCCGAAACAGTATTAAGGGTTATAAAATAATATTTAATGAAAATCAATTAAGTTTAACCTACGAAGAAATATATTCTTAGCGTTTAACTAATATTTCTTCAGGATCTTCAAATTTTCTTGTAACTACAAAGGTCTTGAAGCTACCTTGTTTTGCAGCTATCGTGTCTGGAATTTATTATTCATCTTATTTCAATATACATAAGACCAACTTATTTCATAGGATCATTTCTATAATATTGTATAAGCTCTTCTCAATATACATACATATAGGTATTAAATTGGAACCCTGGAATTGCGCACAAATCTAGAATATTCCATTTCCATCATGTATACCTAGGTATTCTTGTAATGGGTAATTTGCGAAAGGCTCAATGCGTACCTCAGTGCATTATAATGTAACAACGCTACATCGACTTCTGCCAATGTCTATAATCAACTGTGCCGACTGATGCAAACTCTGAACAGGCATTAACCTCACTTGGTACCATTAGGTAATGATGTAAATATTCATTTGAAGATTTAATTTACGTGCCTTTTACATGTGACCATAAATGTCACATGATTCCTTTCACTAATAAAAAGAAATGACTTTTGAAAGTACAATGACTATTTAAACTACTACTCGGACTCTTTTTTTTAATCAGCGGTATGCCTTTATTAACCTAATTCTACGAACTATATACAACACTACAGCTACTACAATAAAAGCATTTTAATACCCATAAGTCATTGCAGACTCACAGGCAGTCCAAATGCTCTAGCCCACTCCACCACCAGTTGGCAGCGTGCCCAGCATGAGGGGGGGAGCATTGTCCGGTTGAATTGCAATGCTTATTCTTTGAGCCAAATATTACCGTACTATTGTACTTTGTATGTTAATGTAGTCAGAACTGTTTTTTTATTACTTACTACTTTGTAATACATGTTAATGTGTAATACATGTACATAGAGAGGAGAAAACGATCTATTTCTGTTCGAGAGGCAACTCGGGAACAGAAATAGAACTTTCTCCCGAGTGATACGTAGTGCTTTACTACACCTACGAGGAAAATAAAAGACAATATTTTTTAATACAAGTTTATATTAATATTTTTACAATGACTTAAATATATAGTGACGTTTTTCCAGGAAGGCTAATACTTGTGCGAGATGTTTGAGACAAAACTGATCGTAGTCAATACTTTGAATTTTTACAGCGAATTCATTCTGATTTCCGCTTCAAAAACCTTGTTAGTTTAGCATATTCTTTAATATTTACATTATTTTTCACTGACAAATAGCTTTTCAGCATGGAATATGTGGACCATAAGGTACTTGCGTTATATTTTTGCGCTTTTTCGCTAATATTTGATTTTAGGAGGTTTTCTGAGAATGATTGTGCATTTTTGCTACTTTTCCACAAGATAAAATCATTATACGTTTTCTCGTACTTATCTCCAGACTTCTCAGGCAGTAAATTCTTTATGACCTCTTGAGCTGCATATCTTGTTTCTGTTGGCGTCATAATAATAAAATCGTCACTTTCACTATCAGATGACATTTTGGAAAATTATTTAGAATAATTAAAAGCGTACTGTTAAAATATCAATTTACCTAATAAAAACAAAATTTAACCAAACAACAAATTGCCGCACTTTTTTTCTCGTAGTGCATAAAAAGGTTGCCAACATCCTTTCATTGAAAATCGAGTATACGAATAAAAATCACAGCTCTTTTTCTAATTATTTGATATAAAACCTTTTTGAGATTGTATTTTTTTATGTTAGTAGCTAAAAAAAAACAAAAGAGGCAGGTATGGATTTTCATACAACATTCCTACGCCCTAGCCCTTAGAGGGTTGTAGCTAGCCAGGTGAGTTTTGACGAAACACCTTATCAAATTTCTAAAGACGCGTGTACGACACGCGAGTTTAGAAAAAAAAACTTTACTGCCTTAACCATTATGGCTAGTGTCTTGAAATCGTTTTTTACAAACATAGTATCGCCATATTTTAAATACCAATGGTTCAATCACGGTAAAATTTTGCATGCATGTTCTCGATTCTAATATCTATGCTTCTGGTTTGCCACCTTTTCGTATTTTCTTAAATATTCTTATAAATCGTTTTGTATGGGAATCTTAAAAATAAGGTAACCTGAATGACACCTATTCAATAACAAACTTATCATAGCTTAAATCTATCCAAACATTTAAATAAACAAACAGCAAGCTAATTAAGCCCAAATCTAACAGCGAAATAATTTTCCGTTTATCAGGAGAATGGTAGATTTCCCTAATGCGCGCGCGCTGGCACGAGTCGCAGACGCGGGAGATGAACGTGTGCGATATCATTCATTAGGCAGCGGTGCTCGCGTCAAATTACTGGAGGCAGAGCTAATTAGACAGTACTGCAGCGCCGCCGAGCCCCGTGTCTGCCCCGGACCTGCCCCGCTATACATTACAAGACTACTAGACTCGACGTACCTAGCGCCGCTTTGCATGTTGCTTAACATGATTATCGCGATTGATAAATTGCTATTGGTAAGTCAACGGGCTTGGGTAAATCAGCTTTATCGATAACTAAGGACGTAGGAGTAAGTACCTACATATTGTATAAGATGAGATAGAACAGCTCGTAGCTACGTGATTGAAGTCTGTATAATTTAAATAGATAAAAGTGTAATGAAAAGCTCTTGCTGAATAATAGAACTAAAGAACAGAAAAACCAAGGAGTTTTCTATTTAGTTTTAATGTAATTACATTTAATTACGTTTTTAGCCCTTGAAAACTATCTCGTCTGCTTGTCAGTGATCATGTCAATGATATTAGGAACATATGCCCAGAATTGAAACTAGTTCTGAAAGACAGTATGCTGTTTTATACTGTTCAGTACTTAGTGGTAGATTTTTAATTTGAGGGTTCTAGCTCCAAAAGCATTGGTAAATCTACCCTCATTATCAACTATCATCGAGTTTTTTTTTATGCCTGTTAGGTTAGCCTTTGACCACTATCTCACCTGATGGTAAGTGATGATGTGGTCGAAGATGTTGTTCAGGCTAACCTAGAAGTACTGGCTCTCAAGGACAGCTGCCGGAACACACCGTTGGGTGCTTGGCGACAGATTTTCTACTTGTGAAGCTCAAAATAGTTTGAATAGAACTCTCACTAATAACTTCAGCAATTAACGTACTAACGAGTTTTCATGAAAATCTCTTGGATCTTTGGACTATTAATGAATGTGCAAATTGCGCCTTTTTATTGTGTGTACTAAGACGTAGAAGAATAATGTGGAAGTAAAGTAGTGAGTAGAGTGTGAGAGTACATCATACATTTGATGGAATTGCTCGTGTTTTGTTATCTGGGTGGATATTACTGCCTCGTCCTACTATGCAGCAATTTGTTTAAAACACAAATTAGACAGTGAAAATACAGGAACGCATCGAACGCCAAGATGGGTGTATTCCAGTGATGGAGGCTGAATATTAAGTGACGCGTATACTTAGGTATACCATAGATTGACTGTAGTTCATATATATATATATATATATATTATAGATTAACTATCAATCTTCATGTATACATAGGTATATGGGATGGGACCAGATTCGCTTGTAATTGAAATAGGTCAAATTTTCTTATGCTTGATAGGTTAGCCTTTGATCACTATCTCACTTGATGGTAAGTAATGATGTGGTCGAAGATGTTGTTCAGGCTAACCAAGAATTACTGGCTCTCAAAGAGAGCTGCCGGAACACACCGTTAGGTGCTTGGCGACAGATTTTCTACTTGAGGGTGGTAGCTAGCCAGGCGGGCATTCGCAAAATTCCCTACCACCATGCTATAACGACTGCCATCCAAAGACGACAACCGGGACCGACGGCTTAACGTACCCTCCGAAGAACGGAAGTGCTCAGTAGTAATGTCACTAGCGGTCACCCATGCAACTCATGACCGCAGCGGACGTTGCTTAACTTTGCTGATCGGTTAAGAACAGCGAAGCAAACTACGCTTCAAAATTCGTAATATCTAAAGGTTTTGGTTACATACTCTAGTTTATCATATGTTAAAAACAGTTAGTAGAAACTACTTGCCCTTAAGCTTTCAGTGAAAGAATGAAAAAAATACTGACTTCGTACTGGTTATTTTTATACATTTTTGATACATGAGTTTAATTAAACGACAATAGCTAGGATCAGCTGCTAGACCGTTACGAGCGGCACGCGAGCGATGCGATGCAGCGGGCTACGGCGCAGGGCGGCGCGGCGGTGCCTTTAACCGGACAAAGCACCGCACACTTTAAATATTGCCAGTGATGGGAAAGTGAAAACTTTTGTAGCAAAATTGGGTAACTTTTGTACATGATAATAAATTTAACTAAAACATGCTTATAACTTATAGTTAAATCTTTAAAAATTATCTCTTTAGTATAATAATTTTGAATGTGATTGATAAAAGATAACTAATAAACTTCTACTTATGAAATTCTTAAGAATGACTGAGAGGCAATGCAAACGTTTAATCGGTAGCTCTAAAAGGATGGAATATTCTACACGAGTTCCTTTTCCTTTTATTTATCCTCTACGAGAGTTAAATAGGAAATGAAAGTTGTATGGTAATTTGTAAGTCTCGACATATGTGGCCATAGACATGTAGGAAAATAAAATATTTATCTTGATTTTGGAGTAGTCAAAGAATTGAAATATTTTGTTCTTACTTACGTGAAGGTTAACAACTATTTGCACAAAAGCTGTGGGCATAGCGTAGACGATAGCCAATAGAGAACTCTCTCTGTCGAGTATTCAACAGTGAATAGAAGAGGAAGAAAAATATATTCAAAATGGAAAGGGAGGGTATAATAATATCCCCCTTTCCATTTCAAAATGGATTCAATTCAATTCAAAATGGAAAGGGGGGTATTATTATACCCCCCTTACAGACAGTCACTAACGTCTGTGCTACATAAGAAGTTACCTGTGCGTGCGTATAATATCTTAGGGCATTTTTCTTTACAACCGAGATGTATGAAAAACACGCCGTTGTTGCAGAGAGGTAATTTTTTTTGAGTAGCCAAAACGGTTTGCCGCTTACTTTTGGTGGGTTAAGTTAGAAGTGGGTATATTTTTTCGTTGATGGTATATGGTATTTCCTCAATCCTACTGGCAACCTCGTACCACACTCGCGAGCCCATTGCGCTAGGTCAAGATCGGTCCTTGATCATGCCAATTACGATCCTGACACACAATAATTGTAACGCATCGTATGTCGTCAATTAGCTACGCCCCGCCATGCTGACAGCATCTTGGTATTAAAAGGAACCAGTTAGACAGCCGCGCACGCGATTATGACAACTTCTATAAGTAGATAAATATCTTAATTACTTTCGATACAAGCCTATGGCATATAGTAAAAGCATAAAAATATGTATAAAACACATCAAAGATAAAATAAAAGGAGTTGTCTTGAACTTTATATAAACCCGTTATATTTAGGTAGGATATAAGTTTTATACTATACAAAACTTCCTATCTATACGTATATGTTTTTATTTCATTGAAATTCTAGAAGCATATAACTAAAAGCACTACATTGCGGTTGCTTTGGCAACCGAGATATTACGAGTACATACAAAATAAACACTAATTGCTGCGGTGTACCCAACCAGACATTTTCGACCATTCAGTAAAATCTGTAAGCATCAATATGGCTTCATATAGGTATCTATTATTATATATTTACCTACTTGCATACGAAGAAACGATTAATTAAAATTACGGTTATTACTTTTTTTATAATAACCAAGTATTTATTTGATTTTCCTACCAATGTGATACATACAGCAATGCAACATTGCGGAGCAGCACATAAAATTATACCTATATACCTAACTACAAACAATACATAAGTAAGCGCCTTAATTATTTGATAGAATGAATTTTTTGCTACGAGTTTAATTAGCTAGTCCAGCGTTGTTTTCCTTCGTTATTCAAGCAGCTACATATCTAACTACGATAATACATTTGAATGAATGTATAGTAGAACAATTAACGTAATTACGCGAACGGTTTCCACGGACAGGTGTAATACACGAGGACCACTCATAATTCCTAGTAACGGAATTGGCTTAAGGCGATACTAGGGAAACGTGCCAGTGGGCTGCAAAATTACTAGCTTGCTATAATAGAACCCTATGCAATTCTAAGCACCTTTGCCCGATGATTTTGCAGCACAAAAATTACATATCGCATCGTTTAGAAAAAAAACTCGTCTGATCGGGTGATGATTATCGGATGCGCAGGTGAAACTGGGCATAAAATTGCCATAACTGTCTACATAAGTAGGTAATTCTATTACGAGTGTCACTTTAGTTAACCATAAGACATAACTTTTTTAATTACATATTGTCTAGTTAGAAGATAATAGCATCTAGCCGCGGTTACTCGCATGGTATTGGTTTATAGCGCCCCAAGAATTAATCAGTAAATATGGATCAGGACATATAAGAAATATGGAGAGGTTGAAGCATAGTAAATAGGCTTAACCAAGGATGGGAACTGACTCTCATAGCAGAACAGACTGTTAGATGTTGAGTGACAGATTTTCTTTTAGAGGTCGGTAACTATCCAGGCGAGCATAAGCATGCCCTACCTACATGTCAACACTCAAGCACGTGGAAAAATGCGAACCTCGGACAACGGTGCACGGCTTGTCAGCCTATACTCACTGCCACTAAGCCATCAGAGCTTCAACTACTTATTAAATATACAAAGATTTACAATGTAAGTATCTACTCCTTTTAAAAGCACGACTCGAATTAAAAATCCATTAATGTAAGTTTATATGCTGAGAACTAGGATTAAAGCAGCACTAGTTTGCGTTAATGCTTTGTTCTCGTGATTCGATTCGAGCAAAATCTCGCGGCACATAAATTTCTCGGGTTCCGTTGTGAAAGCCAATATTCTTTGTGGCGTTGCCTGGCGAGCTCTATTTCTAACATTAAATAAATTACACTGATATTACAAGAACGAATCGGTAGAACTTGTTTAGTCGGACGTGTCTGGTGTAGACGTTGCATCGCAAACATCAGTTTTGTTTTGTCCACATTAATAAGGTTTTACCAGAAGTCAACTTGGGAAACTTCATCAAATCAATAACAATCTTTGAATCACCGACACCTTCAAGCAGGAAATAATTAAGGCAGACAGTGCCATATAGTTCTTTTGGTTTCATGTAACAGGGGGCCCGCCCATTGACATCTACCTGGCGTAGTTACTCCCGACTGCCACTGAAAGTTCTTTATCAAAAAAATCTAAAAAGCTAGGTATTGCACCTAAGAACTAGAAAACCAAAAGCAAAGTTTTCGCATCAACGAATAGAATAGGCTGGTCTGGGTTGGTCAAGTCAAAGTCAATTAAAATCTATTTGGCGTCTACAGCGCACTTATGACGATTAATTATTATATTTTACTTTTAAAAATATTAAAATATTGTACTGCCGCGTTTAGCAACAAGGGTATAGAGCCACTTCGAGAACAACGAGCTAGAAACTCGGGCCATTATTTTTACCTTCATATATGTATTTCCTCCTTTACAAATTGTAACATAAGTCTGTTATAAAATTATTACAATAGTACAAAGGTGACTAACGGGAGCTTGACAGAGAGAATATCCCAAATATATTGTCCTTAAAAATTGTATTATAAAATCGCACACAATTACCCAAGAAGGATTTTTTTAATTATCTTTGTTAATCTAAAATCTAGCACAGTTATTTAATCTTCATTTCTAGTGTTGTAATCGTGGTCGTCGCCGTTAAATATAAACTTATCTAAGTTCTATCGAGCATACAATGTAGTTTACTAATGTATATAGTGTTCTATAATCACAAGCACTATCGCGTGCCAAGCTAAAATCACATTTACAATTTTTTTCACCTCGAGTGACAAAATTTTGTTCGTTAAAAAATTTGTAAATACAATATATTTTCAAGAATGTAACTGTAATTAATGTACAAAATATAAATTCAAAATGACGTGGCAAAATAAATAAGTGTATTTTTTCAGTAAAATTGGAGTATATCTCAGCTGATTCAAATGCTGTTAACTCAAGCTTAAAAGGTGCTCAATCTCAGTTTTTAATTGGTAAGGTGTGTTTTTATTTTATATCACCGTGACATCGAGGCAGCTATCGGACAGCATAAGCATAAAGCGCAGCCGCAGGCTAGGAGCTTCAAGATTATGAGTAAGAATATTTCATCAAGGCTGGCTTGCGTATTATAATAAACCGTTACTGGTTCGATGAATCAATATCTGGTTTCAGGGTTGCACCGGATATGATTTTATTGGTATGTTTATGATAAGATCTACATACGTATTAAAGATTTCGGTGGTGCATTTTGTCAATAAATCTCAAGGTAGGAACGTTAATAATAAGTTACCTATGTTTATTTACAACACAAAATTAAATACTACCTACTACACACACGTAAGTCAATACACCTACACATTAGTGTACATTGGTAGGTTTGGTAGGTGTAATATCAAAATCAAATTATGTAAACCACATTATTTCTGAATTTCGTCTCAAATTTAAAAACACAGTGTTAAAACTAATATTTACTTGATGACAAGTCGCAAACAGATCATAAAGTACTGCGCCATAAAGTACAGCACCATAAAGTAAAAAATTGGGCACCAAGCAACTATCAGTGTATTCCGGTCCGTTATTATTGGGAACCGCCCGGTTCTCTTTCTAGATCAAATTATAAAATTTTCGACCAAATCATGACTTACCAACAAGTGAGATAGTTGACAAAACAGTTTATCAGCAGTAAAATATATTGGCACATCATCGTTGAAATCTTAGTCGAATTTCACATTTGCTGTAAAGAAAAAAGCAATAGAATAAAAAGGGAAAAGTTCTTTATCATGATATTATTTATTATTCGAGCAAAATTGCAAATACCCACGTTTCTAGTGTACCGTATCATGTTTCTAAATAATTTATGACTCAATTCAAAAAGAGGAATTATGTGTTTAGATCGAGCATTAGTATAAACAGTGCGCTTCCAATTATTTACGACAAGCCGTCAGATGCGCCCTCGAGCAAGTCGTTTCACAACACTTTATGGACGACCGTCATTACCGAGCCGTTGCTCAACACGCTTTTCATTATTTGATGATATGCGTAACACATTTATAATATTAACTTTTTGATCGAAAAGATACAAAGAGGCTTACATAACTTTTATTGAAACCCCTTGAAACTTACCTTTTGTTAGTTACTCGTACACAAACATTGTTTTGTTGTTTCGATTAGCGTTCAGTCACAGATTTCATCATTCTACTGTTAAAAATAGAGATCTCAATGAAGTGTGGACATAGAAGCAAATATCGATAAGTTGTCATCGATCAATAATTTTAATTGATACAATAAATACCTGCCAGAGCATTTAGTCTCGTTCCTATTGGTGAGACAATGCTAGAGTGGAATCATTCAATCATATCACGAGGTTGGGCTGCTCCACTCGCTCCCGCCCGCGCTCTCGCCTTCGCTCGTACTGATCTACATCCGAATATCGACACATCGTTATTTATTGCACCTATTAAAATGGAACACGATGTTTCATATTTCACCTCATAACCCGTTCAGATTCGATTATGTGTCGATGTAACTCTTCGCGAAACAATAGGAAATCTTCTACCGTCAAGAATATCTCGTGTTAATAGGTTATACCGTAAGAAATACAGTTGAATTGAAACCTTTTTTTTAAGTTGGTTAAAAAAGAATAGAAAATGAAAAAAAAAATGAACAACGAAAAACTCAGTAAAACGGAGAACTACTCAGTAGAAAATTCTATGTTCTAACCCAGAACCTAAAGAATATGTAGATGTAAGTTGCATCAAAATCCGTTTAGCTGTTTTACTATTAAGTGGCAATAAACACACACATTCACACTCACTTCGCATTTATAATATTGAAGCTATGCAAATGTTCTATTTTCATTCAAACAACTCTTTTTACATTTTGGTAATTTTTTGCCACTGTGTCATTTGTGTTGATTACACGTAAAGCTTAGAAAAAAATAGTTTTGCGCATGTAAAAACAATGATTGTTCTATTTTATGTCCAGTATTTTCGTGGATATAAAAAACTCTTTGGAATGTGAGATACTTTCTGAAAGAAGTTATAAATTAACAGTAAATTAGCTGCTTGCTGAACTATTGCCATTAATGTTTCAACAAACGCTTCATAATGCCAAACCAGCGAATATTGATTGAATTATTATAATACTAAAGGTATTTAGTTAAAGCCTCTGACGACAGGACTTTTGTTAACGATGTTCGTGTCGAACACAACAAAGCCGTTATTTGCGTTCGCATCTCGCGCATCTGTGTCGATAGCGCAACTCGTGCTTATGCTAATGAGCATGCCAATCTAAACTATCGTAAATTGGCAATGATTTACTTGAAAGCTATAGTTATTGTTCGAACAGTACACACATTGCTAGATTTGTTCAGAAATTCCATAGATACAATATAATTAAATGAACGATTTTTTCACATACCTACTTTGAATCGCATACGGTTTCCGAGTATTACCTTATTTTATACCACTTCACGTACACAACATTAAATAAAAAAATAGAGTATAATTGGTATAGCAAATAATACAATATTTTAATAAAACACTTAGAAAATATATCTAGTGACAATTCCGCTTAATTTTCCTGCTAAGCCGACGTGACGTCACAAACGCCACGCAGCCAAACCGGAAGAGTTTTCGACGCGTATCGCTTCTACACGAAGCATCCTCAGGAGGTGCATATACAATACCAAATATTTCTGTAGTAGTAGTGTTAGTATTCTGTAAACGACGTGTAAAGCTAGGTAAAATAGATTTGAAACAATGATGGCAGAGTGGTAATAGCTATAGACTGCCGTACGCTGGTCCATGGTTTGATCCACACCGCCGCTGGCTTGAGATTCACCGCATTGTGGAAGGGAATTTTGCGAATGCTCGCCTGGCTAGCCACCACCCTCAAGTAGAAAATCTGTCGCCAAGCACCTACCAGTGTGTTCCGGCAGCAGTCCTTGAGAGCCAGTTAAGTTAAAAGCACTCATACTTTACGTATTAACTTGACTTAACAACTCTATGTTAGAGGAGACAGGCGCAATGTAATTCGTCACAAGTTACGAATGTATCTATTATAGGCAGAGGTTAGTCCGCATATCATCAGATGGGCCACGTGCTTATTCCGTCACAATAACATAAAAAAACCGGCCAAGTGCGAGTCGGACTCGCGCACCGAGGGTTCCGTAAAAAACTGTAGGTATATAAGTAAAAGTTATGGTATTTTTATTGCTAAATGAGAAATTAACAAAAATATTTTTATTAATATTAACTTGGTGCATAGATATTAGGCTCAATATAGGCTCCAGAACATGCTTGCAGAGTTTAATCACTTGGTATTCAAAATATGATGGAACAACGTTTGCATGGAAAGCGTTGCGTATATATATCTATCCTGAATCATAGACAAAAATATAGATTCCCATGGGGGCAGGGGCCACCTGTGTTTTTCACGGTGCAGTACAACACAAACCACAGATTCAATGGCGATAATTGTATACGGAAACCAACAGTGGGCAAACCGAAACCCACGCTCCACTTATGCGCACGTGTTTAATAACCATTAAAATAATTGGAGGCGGTTTTATATGCAGTTAATTACTATAATAAGACGAAAATATGGGACCCTTTGTGGCTATTGTGCTACGCTTCAACGAATTTGACTAATTTGTGATGTCCTGTTCAACCATATTTACAATATAAGCCTCAAATGAAAATAAAATTAAATATGATTACAATTGACAGTTTGAGTTAACGTCAATTTGTAAATGAACTATATGAATTATATGTGAAGCATAATATCAGTTTATATCTACTTCGCTATCGGCCTGCCCCGGCTTCACACATGTATTTCAAAAACAAATATATTTTTTGATTATATTCTGTAACCTATGTTCATCAGGGATAATGTAGGATTCTAATGGTGAAAGATTTTTTCAAACAGCTCCAGTAGCTTTTATGTTTATTCGTTACATACAAAATACAAATCATTCCTCTTTATAATCTTAGTATAGATTATGGAATCGCAATCATATACTTACCTAGATATTTCATTATATACCTATAATATTATATATATCAAAATCATGGCAACTATTTGGCTCAACGAATGAGCATTGTCATCCAACAGAGCAATGCTGCCAGCATGCTGGGCACGCTGCCAACTGGTAGTAGGTTGGAGCATTTAGACTGCCTGTGAGTCTGCAATTGCTTGTAGGTTGTCTAAATGCTTTCATTGTTGTAGCTGTAGTGTTTAATAGCTCGTAGTAAGTATATTGTTAATACAGGCATACCGCCGGTTCAATATATATAAGTAATAAACAAACCTTTAGCGTATATATACGCAATAGTCATTTAATCATCATTTCGGTAATTTATCAGACTTCAGAACGTGTTTTATCCAATGCCGCAGATGAATTTAATTTGGTTTTAACGGCGTCAGTATTCAAATTTATGTAATCAATCATTGGATTGTTATGAAAGTGTGCGATACGAGACGATTTCTCGTCCGAATTTGCATCATCGCGTCGAGGTTGAGACAGCTTCAGAGCTAGACCATAAAACTGGCAACAAAGACTAATATTAACTCAAATTTCCAAACCAAGTGATCGACTTTTTTATATGTAACACATTACGTAAGTTGTTTGAAATGATTTGTTTATGGCGTCGTAAATTTAATTAAACTTAAGGATTTCCTGTGAAATATGCAAAGTATCAATTAAATCATAAATAAAAGATTCTTGCTGGTATATATGAATTCAAAATATTTTGCACTTATTATATTGTATGCTGTTAAAATATATACATATCTAATTATACATCAAGGTACTCATGTCTAGTAGACACATAATATATGTGTCTAAATACAAATGTGACTTGTCTTGCAGATTGAGGATTATAAATTTTACGAGTTGAAATTATGCAATTGGATAAAAATCGATCAACAAACATTTTATTTATCGGGCAATCAAATCTTTCTTAGATTAACATCTGAAATTCGATTAAAATACCTGTATTGCATTAATCGCACAGTATGTACGAATATAAGTTTCATGGTTCCGTATGTCAGTCAGTACATATGTGAATCCTTGCATCTTTATCATATAGAACAAACCGGTGTTTTGGCAGCTATCTTCTACCTTCTTTCTTCTATATGCCTAACTTGTTAAGTCCTTCGATCACTCACAAACAAGTGAAACATTAGCCACTATTAAGCCAATAGGCAATAAAAATAATGTCATGTATAATATTCATATAATTTCCGTCCGCCTAATGTTTTGCCGTGTTAACTGATCGTGTAAACGTCATCAGCTATAATAATAAAAATAATGTTTATTTAACATATTTTTAGGTGGTATGTACTTACTAAACATTTGGCTTTGGGTTGTACTATTTGTACATAATATGGACATGAAGCATTTCTTAGTCAGATCGTTGATGCCTGTTGTAGTATTAAAACTGTGGTACAGACAACAACGCCCTCTGTCTTTAGCGAGACATAACTAAACTTTATCTAGGGATTTCGATGTGTAAGTAATCTTGTGGCAGTGGGGGGAGGAAATCAACTTCAGTTTTGTGAGTGTTTATGAAGGGATGAGGGTGTGTTGTGTAGTGAGCTGATACTGTCTAGAGTAAAGATTTAATGAGATTTTCGGCTTTATTATAGTCTAAATTATGCAAATAAGACGTTAATAAGCTAAAATTACAGTTTTTAATAATTACCCTCAATTATGAATCCGTAATCAAAAGTAACAAAACTAAATATTGAATGAGTAATATAATATCTACTTTGTAAGATATAAGTAATTAAGCGTAGGTACAATTATACGGAACTACTAAATACGGAACGCTAATAGACTTCCGAACTAGATAAACTGCCGTCTTCCAGTGATTGCAAGCTTGGTTTGTAACCTTGGAGATACTTTTCTAAGAAATTTATTTACAGACTGCATTATGACTATAAATTATTAACGTTTTAGCTTGTTGGTATTGAATCATTATAGTTTCTACTACACCTAATCTTACAAAATTAATATTTTCATGATTAGAAATAAAGAAACTGAACATCAAGTTGGGACTCGCTTTCACGTTGCAACAGTCCGCATAATCAAAAGAAAAATGTTTAGGTTTATCAAAACTAAATTATAAATCTGTGTTTTCAGTATTTGCTGGTTAAACAGAGGATATGTTATAGTATACAATACACAATTGAATTTTCAATATGCAAAATGGTTTATTCTCAGGATGATGTGTACAATCTAAAGCTAAATTCACAGGGTAGAAGTAAAATCAATATTATATACGACATAAAAAAGAGCTGCCTCCTTCAGAGAGTTTCATTGGGTGTATACAATCTGATGATAGGTAGTTAGCGAGCACTTTTTGGCAAAATACATTCCAAAGGAAAATTAAATTTCTTCGGTCATTAGCACACGTATCTTCCTCTCCCGTATTGCTTGTCTCACGTTTGGTCGGTATAATATATTTTCTCTTATAACACGAAGGACGCCACAAGAACATAATATTGTAAGTACATAGTTTTGGCTTCAGTTATATGGCTGGCCGCCTTCCTGACACCAACTTGTCTTCGGAATGTTCTTACTACACTACACCTGCCATCCTTTGGTTTATGAGACCGTTAAGATGGTATAAGAGCCTGGTGTAAATATCTAGTAAATGCGAAATAATGTTTGTGGGTTAGTCATTGTTCCATGCCTATCATAGCAGAGAGACAGTTCAAAGCACAGAGAAACGTTATAGGAACATTTTTATTATGAGTAATGAGTAGTAGTAGTGTGAGTAGTGAAGAAGGTTGTTCTCCAAGGACGCGTACACAATGATCGCTGCAGTATATTCCCGACGGGATAAACTCCTCCAGGGAGTGGGTCAAGTATTGGCATCTACCGAACACAGTTACAGACTCTAGCAAATTCCTATTTACCTGTAGTATACTTACCTGCAATTGAAAGGTCTTATTATATTATTTTAGTATAGTTCTTTAGGTATACATATAAATATTTCACATATAAAGCTGATTAATTATATTGTGAACCTCAGGTAATCTACGACGTTCCTTATATCTAATCTATTATTATCCTACGCACCCTGAGTCTAATCCTTTAATCGTGAGAGCAGACACTCCTAGATTTATAGTTCGCTTGCTGTACTCGTGTGCGCATTACGTTCAGTACGGACAACAAAAAAACAAAATATACTCGTATGTTCGTTATAATAATTATAGACCTTGAATCACTGCTAACTGCACAAACTGACGCAAGCTGCAATGAAAATATTTACTATTGCATTCCAGGGATTTTCCGTGCGGGTGCCGGGTCCATCAAGTTTGCATGCCGGGGACAACCGAGCGCGTAAGGTTCAGGGGCCCCTTAACAAATGAATGCTCACCTCCACTCCTTCAACTACCTACCTTTTTATATAGTATTGTATCCTATCCAAATTTAATATAGTATTGTAATTTACTTTACCAGCTATTGAATGCCGCTTTAATCTAAGATTTTTTTGTTTTAGGAAGGACATAGATGCTGACTACCGCTAAGCGGACATACAGCTCCACCGGGTTTTGGGCGAGGGAAGGCCCTCTTATAGCCCGGGAAAAGTTTTTGTATATGAACTCTCTGGCTTTAATGCTTTCTAAGATGAAGTTTTGGTTGTTACTGACCACGGATTTAGGACTTCCTAAATCCGTGTTATTGACAGACCAAGATGTTTTTTTTAGGTTATATAGGAATTTCGTTCCCTTGCTCCTGGTTCTAAAGCATGTAATTTAACTATATGACCGTCTTGGTTAATTTATTCGTATGATATACGATGAGGTACGAAGTAGAACTAAAACTTCATAAGTATTATGTTTATAGGTGCCAAAGTTTTCCAACTTTTTTTATTGCTGATTGATAAATTTAGAGCACAGTATCATGTTAGTAAGTGATGTTGTGGCTGTATGTGTTAACATAAACTAGAATTACTGGCTTTCAAGGACAGTTGCCGGAACACAGTTTTGTATGCTTTTCGACTTGATAGTATAATATAGAGATGGATTTTATACTTGAGAATGGTAGTATCGTGCACAACGGTCTGTCCTTTTTGTTTTTTAGAAATTCTGGGTATAAGGCAGCAACTTAACTTCAGACTGGAATCTAGCTTGTATTATTTTAAATTAAGTTTATTCTTTTTATCATAGGTATCATGATAATAGTAGTTTTTTTTTAGCGAGGCTACCGCTGTCAGTCGTTCAGCTCCACCGGATTTTGGGCGAGGGAAGACCCTTTCTAGCCCGGGAGGGTGAAGTGCCGAAGGCACTTCTCCCGAGATGGGCGTGCTGGAAGGCGAAAAGTACCTTCTACCTCCGTCTCCTGCGAGCGCCGAAAACGCTCCGCTACTGTCGAGGGGGTTCACAGCGAGCTCAAGGGCACCACTGTGGCTCGGACCTCGGCTTATCTCGCTGCTGGGAGACATTAAGGGGATCGGAACTAAATGCCCCGGTACAACTACGGTACTGTTGAGAATGGGCCCTGCTGAAATTACTCTGTGACTATTTGGAGAGACACTAATCGGGACTTTATTTTTGCATCGAGCTCGGTATTTGATAGTGTAACCTCTGACTACAGCACACCTGGGGATGGTACCCGGACGACTTGCGGACAACGCTAAAGCTGCCAACGTAATGGCTGCGATGGGGTTCTTTTCGGGTCGTCCAATACCTGCCGTGGATGGCGACGGGGAGGTTTGAAGTACCCCGACCTATAGGTCGGATGAGTGGTAGATATTTAGAAAGCAGCTTATTTATGTACCCCAATAATGATAAAAAATAAGCAAACTTATTAGCAGAGCAAGCTGAAATACAAGAGGTAGCCATATCGAAATTTCTTCCAGACTATCTAAGTGGTGAAGGCATATAAGTACACGCAAAAAATATCGTTTATATGAAACGAAATATATTTCATCATACTTATAAATGCCAAACAATAATTTTTAATTACAATATTAAAAAATAATCAACACTTTACGACCTCCACCAACGAAAGAAGTTCTAACATCAGCAAATCTTAGGGCATTATTTTTGCTAGCCTAAGAAAAATGAATGCGTTTGAAGATATTGTTCTGGCCAACTTAAAATTACGAGCTCTAAAAAACCTGTCGGAACACAACTTTAGGTGTTAGTTGACAGATTTTCTACATGAGACGTAGCTACACAGGCATTTGGCAAACCTACCACTATGCTGTGAAGCTAAAGCCAGTTGTGGGGATCGAACCCAACGGCACCCGTGCCGGGCTAGAATCACCGGAAAATACCGGATGGTGATCAGCACCGCCTTCTGAGGGACACCTTTCTTACACTGCAATCCTCAAGGCGGCTGACAAGCATAGGGACTATGGCAAACCCGCTTTAACGGGTAGGATGTACTCAGTAGTGGACGATTCAGCTAGTACAGCTACCATGCTATTATGACTGCCATCCTACTTGAGACAACAACGGGAATCAACGGCTTAACGTATCTTAATTCCGAAGCATAAAAGCGTACAGTTCTAAATACCACTAGCGATCACTCATTCGATTTATGAACACGAATGACTGAGCAAGCTCCGCTACGAGTTGCAATTTCTTCCAACATTAAAGGACGTTCGTGGATGCACAAAATGATGATGACGGAATCAGAAAACTAATTTGCAAACTAGTACGATAACTTTAACAAAGTTCGATTCCAATGCCTAGATTTTAACACTCGTTGATCGTAAAATAAAACCTTCATGATGTTTCAATTGCATAATCAGTCTTAATGACTTTGAGACTACTGATGTACTTAGCACGTCAATACAGCAATAGATGAAAGGTTATTTTGTAAATTTTTAATTAGCTAACACTTTTTGTATGTATACTTATATACCTACCTACACATATATGGTCACGCCTGTATGGGGAATACAGGCGTGACTATATATATTATATATATATGATGCCAAAGTTATCTTTAAGGTTAAAGTTTTTACATTACTATTACGGTGTTATTTTATGGTTTAGTTACAACATTAAAACTGAATTTTATTTCGTGATGTGAATTAACAATAAAGTTGATTGTCGTACTGTTTTGTCTTTAGCAAAAATAATAAAACTATTTTAATTATGTTACATTTTCATGCTACTTTTATCTTTGAAAAATCATAGATAGGCGTCTATCCCCGCACGAGGCAAGTATCCCACGAACCATTTTTAACGTTAGGCAAGTATCCGGTACAGTAGGCAACTATCCTCTTTTTCAGAGGTCAAATAAAACAGAATTTACTCAAAACCTACATTAATTATCTTTACAAAAATAGGCTAGTATAAAAGATAACATACCTATCTATTGATATAAATGTTACATTACTCTCAGTAAGTACATATATTTAAGTAATAGAGCTTTTTTGAAAAGTAGGGCATCTATCCGGCTTTTACCCTATATGTTATATCAGTTATATATAAAATATACACACACACAAACACTGTCTTACGTTCGCATATGTGATACTAGATTTTCGGCCGCAGCTCCACCCGCGCGTATTACGGTTATCGCGCAAAACCATTAACCTCTTATTGCGCAGCTGGATAAAAACTATCTTAAGTCCTTTCCCGGGTCTCAAACTATTTCCACACCAAATTTCATCCAAATCGGTCTAGTGGTTTTTAAGTTTATTCGTTGCGTACAAATATAGTTATTTCCTCTTCAAAATATAATTGTCTTACATTCGCATATTATGATACTGGCTTTCCGGCCGTGGCTCTGCCCGCGCGTATACAGGGTGCCCGGTAATGAATGGATAACCTTAAATTAGGTATTTGTATATGTAATGGCCATTCAGAAAAAAAAAACAGAACAAAAAAAAATCAAGTAGTACCGAAGTTATGTTTAATAAACAAACATATTCATTTTGCCAAAGTTTAAGCATCCATAGCGTAAAAAAAAAATGAATACACAGGTGACCAATCATTTTAAAATAAAGTGTGCCTAAAGCCGGTTTCAAAATGGTATTTGTTTTATAATATAATTTTTTTATTATTATTTATTTTCTGTTTTTTTTTTCTGAATGGCCATTAGATATACAAATACCTAATTTAAGGTTATCCATTCATTACCGGGCACCCTGTATAGGTTATCACGGAAAACCATTAACATTTTCTTGAGAAGTTGGATAAAAAGTATCCTATGTCGTTCCCCGGTTTTCAAACCATTACTGTATACCAAATTTGATCCAAATCGGTTCTGTAGTTTTTAAGTTTATATGTTGCATACAAAACCCAAAAATTCAAATCTATCATCTTTATAATATTAGTGTAGAAGTATAGAATAGAAGGAATTCCAGGCTGTAAGGTAATTATTAGCATTTATTTATATTCATTGTGATGCGTTGACAAGAGTAGAAATAACACTGCTGCAGACTGTTCAAGTGATTTATACGTACATTACATATGAATCAATCGGACAGACTTTACCTTTGTATAATCGCTGACAGGGATATTAGATATGTGTATATTAACTTCTGTTTCTTCTACTGTGGCCATTGGCCATGTCAAATCGGCCGCCCGCCACCGCACGAAACGGTAGCCGTGAGAACTGAATGATTGATATTACTAATCTGATCTAGATACCTAACTTTCGTTAATACGCGTCTAGACTGTGCATTAGTTATAATCTAGATAGATACCTAGGCTTGTTTATCTCGCATCTAAGAATACTAGCTATTAATAGCGGTGTTTAGGACCGCAAAAACAAAAATATAGCTTGCACTGATTTAAAATTAAAACCTAGGATGCTACGGGCTTAAAAATTGTAAGTCATCCATTTTATAATTTAGTGCGACCATGCAAAAAATTCTTGGATATAGCAAGCGATTAAAAACAGCAATTACGTACATTTACATGTATAAGCAACTATATAAACTTTTATATCGAAACCAGACTGACCTTAATAATGGCCATAGTAATATGAATATTTTGTTTTATAATGTGCTATCGATTATTTCGATTGCCGTAGGTAAGTTACGATTATATGAATGTCTATATTAGCTATAAAAACAGAGCGGAGGTGCAAGGTCAATTTTAATACCCGGGTATTTTTTACAAGTCTATTTAGACCAAGGGTATGTGTAAAATAAAAACATAAGTAATAAATTTAAGTCCGTTGAAGAAGCCTCTTGTAACTTAATGATTTACTGCTAGACTAATTACAGAGAGAACATCATAATTACCGTTTTTATGCTGTTTTATTTATTTGTTTGCACTAAAGTCGAAATAAATGCTGGATAGAAATTAAAACAGTAATAAGTTCATGGTTATGAATATGTTGGTTGATTCAGGGTTTACCTATAAGAACCATAATATGGTATATATAATAAAAATGAATACAATAATATGGTATATATATGTCACAGCCAAAGTAATAAATCTGGATATTATATATACTGTCTAGCCATTATATATAATGTCTACTCAATTTAGATAAAGTGATAATTGACACAAAATTGTTTTGGTAAATGTGAATAAACGATCGAAATGTATTACTTTTAGTAGTAATTATTAATAATTCACGACACATATTGGTAAAAGTTATAAAAAGGGGTTAAATATCATTTAGTCTAGGGCAAAGTCATATATAGGTGCGACGACGAGCGAAGCGAGGAGGAGCAGCGTTAGGTTACTTGTGACTACAACAACGCGCGAGCCGAGCGAGCGAAGCGAGCGTGCCGCGGCAGCGGCCGGCGATGCACCACATAAATTACTACTATTCTTATATTTATTTTTAAGGTCTTTAACCATTCTGGTGCGCCCTCCGTGACCAATAGAAATATGAGTCTCATGAATAATATCAAAATTTTGTGTCAATTATCACTTTATCTAAATTAAGTAGACATTATATATAATGGCTAGACAGTATATATAATATCCAGATTTGTTACTTTGGCTGTAACATATATATAATAAATAAAAATGCAATTGGAGATTAAATAAAATTGTATTGATATCGGTATAATGGCCTTTATACAGGGTTATTGGAAAATGGCTAAGAAAGCTACAAGTCTGTAGTTCTATTGATCATGCGTTCAGAAAACCTAATGGTTTTTTCGTTTTAAATACCGTTAATGGCGGATAAGAAAGAATGGCCCGATTAATATATATCATGATATGTACAGTTTGATGACGGATGCAAGTCGCTGCAGTTTCACACCTACCAAGATCTACACCAGAAATGAAAACGAGGATGTACATACATATAACAAGCACCAAAATTTAAAAATACTTAACTCTTAATTATTGACCACATAATCAATACTTACACGGAAAGATGACTAACAAAATAAATTCATTACCTAAATGAAACAGTGTTTTTCTACTTTCAATCCTCCTTTCAAAATATTCCAATTGGTATGTTGCATCAACAATAATGCTGACGTAATTAACCCGATGAGAAGAGTGAGATTTTGCAAACTCACGTAACGTTATAATGAAGTCCGTCAACAAAATTGAATACGGAAACGACCAACCGCAAAGCTCATCGACTTCTAAAGCCCGCCTGACCAAGCCGACAGGACATGGCGACCGCGGTGACCTTGTTGCCTTAATGCACCCTAATTTCACCACCGTGAATGTGCACCAAAAAACTGACCCGTCATTCTGTTTGCACGACTTGCCGATACGTGTATACTGTGCGAGTGGTCACTGAGCAGACACGCACGAACCTCCAAACACGTCATGGTCCATCAGCGTAAATCTACAACCTGCGTATGAATCAGCGCTGCAGGAGCTGAGTAGAAATATACCGCGTCCCCGCTATCGCCGTGAGTGTTTTTATGATATGGAGAATACCTGTTACGAATCAGCGACGTCGGGCTTCGGATTTAGGATTGAAATAGAGATAATTCAGTGAAATGCCAATGACTAAATTACTAGGGAAGGTGGCGCTTTGTTTTCTTTTATTCCCACGGACATCCTTGAAACTTTCTAATGGGTTGGGTAAAATTGACACGGACATGAATGTACAATTTTTTTTCCGGAAATTTAGTCCAATCCGAGATATTTAGTTTTTGCCAATTATTTACTCAGTATTAACTCACCTAAGTAAGTAAACTCCTCTGTGGTGATAATTGTCCAAAAGGTTGGTATAGATGCCTTGAAGAGATCGCTGTTAATGATCAGGCCGTCCCTTGTAACAGTTGTAACACTTGATTGTACAATATAATAAAATACTATTATCAAAATATATATAATTATATATATATATATATATATATTTTTTTATGATTGATAGGATAGCCTTTGACCACTATCTCACCTGATGGTAAGTAATGATGTGGTCGAAGATGTTGTTCAGGCTAACCTAGAAGTACTGGCTCTCAAGGACAACTGCCGGAACACACCGTTAGGTGCTTGGCGACAGATTTTCTACTTGAGGGTGGTAGCTAGCCAGGCGGGCATTCGCAAAATGCCCTACCACCATGCTATAACGACTGCCATCCTAAGACAACAACCGGGACCGACGGCTTAACGTGCCCTCCGAAGCACGGAAACGCTCAGTAGTAATGTCACTAGCGGTCACCCATCCAACTCATGACCGCGCGCGACGTTGCTTAACTTTGCTGATCGGTTGAGAACAGCTAAGTAAACTTCGCTACGAGCGCTTCGAACGTGACCAACGTGACGTCATAAACGCCACGTAACCAAACCGGAAGATATATCGACGCGTTGCGCTTCTACACGAAGGATCCGCAGGAGGTCTTGACTTTTCAAGCGCTTTGTGATTTATTATTATTAAATATGGATTTCCGCAAAGTAACGCCTGAATCTAGTCATTATAAGTAAAACTATTGGAAAAATCTTATTTGAAGCGCTTAGCTTTAAAAGACGCTTTGCCAGAGGGTTAGTTTAAAAGCTTTCTGTATCTGAAAACGGAAGTCTACGCAGAATCAACATGGTTGTAATATTTTATATTAGAACACAATGACCATAATTGCGTAAATTTATTAAATAAATGCGGCTTTCAACCAAAGCTAAGTAATTAAATGATGCACAATATTTAATTACCAACATGAGTTATTATGCGACTATTAAAGACCCTAGAATTGGTCTGAATTGAGAATAATAAAAATTGATACTATTTTTTAAATTAATTTCACTGGCTCTCAAGGACTGCTGCCGGAATACGTTAGGTGCTTGACGACAGATTTTCTACTTAAGGGAGCAGCTAACCAGGCGGGCATTCGCAAAATGCCCTACCACCATTTGTTACTATTCAACACCCGCTGACGAAGTGTAGTATACAGATAATGGATGTACGCCGTCTGTCATGCACGGGTACGCGGTGCAATGCATGGCGCCAATCTTTCATGCTCTCCCTATAAAAACTCGCTTCCGAGAATTCACTTAACTCTGCGTACATTTTCTCCGATTAAATTCAAATGACAATCGGAACGAATCTCTCATATTTTTGTGAAAGCCGGCAATGATCGTTGGCGATCGTCGCCGAGATCAATTATGGCCCGATTTATCTGGACTTCACTGATGGTCTATGTAAAGGGATTGAGAGCTGATTAGAAAAGCGATCGGATCTTAGGGCAGAGGGCAGATCTGCGATAAGGCAACGTTGGCAGCGCATGCGTAATTAGAGATAAACAGAAAATAATTGGCCGCAATCACGCGCTATGAACGAACGTGCCTGGCCGGTTAGCCACGAGCTATTGTTATAAACGCCTGTTTAGTAGAAACTCTTTTATACTTAGGTCTTATTCGTAATTGTTTAACGTTTTGATAAATTCATCAATCTAATGATTGATGAAACGTACTGCACAAAGGAAAACACTTTTGCGCAGTACGTTATTAGCGTTTATTATCATAATAAAGTTATGGAACGATTTGGAATTTAAACGAAAATTATAGAAACTATAGATCTTCTGATACAACGAAATGTACAGTTAGAAGCACTAGGCTATTGACACCGATCGATCGTGTCGTAATTTAAATTTACAAACTAGTAGTTATTTTGTGCTCTTAGTCCTCATTAGACTTCCTCACTAAATCTGTGCAGTTATGAACGTGAACTTTATTTATGAGCTTTTGCACATATTCTATGAGGACGGTCTCTTACTTGAGAAAAAATCGAGGCTTGCATTCTTACAAAACCTGTCAAATGCTATTAATTTGTATTGTAAGTATCTAAGCAAGATTTAACAGGCGATAATTACAAGGACACAAAAGATTTCACACCTTGCCATGTCACAATTTCAATTTACTTACCACAAACTTTTCCTAATAGCTATTGAGAAATTATCATACACATACATTCTTAGGTTCAATCTGCAATTTGTAATGTTGCAATTATTCAAAACATCGATGGCCCGGAGGTCATAGTTTACTTAAAGATTCCACTCGAGTATTAGCATGTATATATACATACTTAGGTACTTAAGTGTATGCAAAATAATTATAGTATTGTGGTGTAAGATTCGAGTAATATACTGCTCAAAACTGAGGTCTGTTTTGTGTTACTTGGTAGAGGCTCTTTAGACGATAGCGGGTAAGTATGTATCATTATGGTTACAGGTCGTTATGCTTACGATACGTGAGGTGAGTCTGAGTGTCGGCTCTCACCTCGGAGACCAGCCTCAGATTAACGACACGAAATCGATGTTTGTACACGTCCGACCTCTTCCAATAATAGGAGCTGATCGATCTGCGAGGCGGTAAATTGCCAACAGCAGACACACTTGGGAAATAACGAACCAGCTGTATATCATTGTATAGATAGCGGCGAAACCGACGAACCTCGGAACACAAACACTGTAATTGTCAGATTGTCAATACAAATTGCCTTTGCTCAACCATAATTTTGTAGTAACCCCACGAGTTGTAATAGCGCGATTAGAAAGAATCGTAAATAGCCGAAGCGCATTCAGTCGGACGGTTCCTAGGTCGATGAATCTTCATTAGTTGGTGTATATATGACAGTTTAATCTATAACCGATGTGCGTCGTGCAGTAAATTGCGTTCAGTGTTTTGAACAGTTGGGAGTAATGAATCAATCGCAGAAGTGAAGGTTTTCCACAAACATGTCCAAGCTCTCAATCGACGCCCGGCGGCAGCGGCGCACTGGAGAGACCTTAATTGACATGTGTCAGAGTGTGTGAGCTGACCCAAGGGTCATGCGTGAACCGTCTAGCATCCCGCGGTTACTTTCGCCACCACGCCACCTCGTTGTTAGAAGACGATCTCTTTTAGCTAGTTGTGGCTCTTGTACTCGACCTGGTGACCTCACTCTAGCCAATCATCATTATATCCAGCGTTGAATTGTAAATAATCGTGTGTAGGTATTATTATTTGAATCGGCCATTAGAGAAACCCCATAGTCAGGTTTTCGGTTGTTACAACTTTTTTTCAATTGAATTCCACGAAACTTGTCCATTTTATACAATTGATAATGTTCAACTCGACCAGTAAATAGAGAAAACACGCGAGTCAACTGACATACTGATAAGTTAGATATTCTTGGCCTTTAGCGCGTTTGGCACTATGAGAAACATAAAAATAAGAAATAGATAGATAGATAGATAGATAGATAGAAAATTCTTTATTTGCATACCTTAAAATAATATTACAATGAAATAACAGAAAAACAAAACGTATACAAAGGGCGGTCTTATTGCTTAAAGCAATTTCTTCCAGACAACCAATAACAACAGAAATAAGGTAATATAAAATAAAATAAACATTTTAAATTATTTCAAATCAATCATAGGCATGACAATACTGCCGCATTATATGTTTGTCACGAAGAAACTAAATTCATGCATGGTGGTAGAGCTTAATGCTAATGCCCGCCCTCAAGTAGAAAATCTGTCGCCAAGCGCCTAACGGTGAGTTCCAGCAGCTACCCTTGAGAGCCATTAATTCTAGGTCAGTCTGAACAACATCTACGCGACCTAATTACTGAACATCGGGTGAAGTAGTGTTTAGTAATTAATTATTTAATTATAGTTTTTTTTTTAGTTTCTCAAAAAGGCCATAAATAATCGTTACTACTCTTATTTTTTACGTCGCTTTTTAGATCGAATCCAATACCCACGTTAAATACGATATATTTTCTATACATTGACACATGGTTCATCATATTCCTACCTTCATCTCTCCAAAGAAGGGTCAGAGTCTACTATAAATACTCATGTATATCTAAGTATTTAATTAACCACAGAAAATCGACACCACAATGTAAAACTCCTTACTACAGTTAAACGGCCACGCTGACGGTTGTTCGAGTACTCCTAGTTGTTTTATTTCACAGGACAAAAAAAATCTAGCGTGCTTTCAAATGATAATTTAAAATTCGAACTTGAAAATAGGAGTGAAGGAAATCAAAACAAATTTCAAACATATAAATTAATGAGCTAGGTACACTGGCACCAACATAAAATTCTACAAACAGGTTTCAACAAAAGGTAATGATTTCATACACTATACACTAATTAGCTACTACACTACTATCACTGATAAGTGAAATTACGGGCCTTAGATTAGGTCTAGCAACACGTTCACCGTAGTGGCTCGTTCATTCGTGGAGCTATTTATGGGCCCGCTTAATTTTTCATAGAATTAATCGATGAAAATGTATTTTACTCACTACATGTTTCCAAGCCAACATTGTAAAGCCGATGAACATTAAAAGCCATATCTAAACGAACACCTTCCCAGTTTATCGTTCATATTAAGCTTATGGTGTCGACGGCGGCGATTGCTTAACAGCTCCGGCTGTTAAGATACCTCTATTCACTACAGGTGTGTATCTGAAATGTCGATATAAATAGTGGCTAATCGTGATTGTTGCGGAGAAGGAGCACATTCGAGCACCTTCGAGCTTTGTAGTACCTCGCCCCGCATTCCTCCCGAGTCCTGAACCGCGCTGAACTTGCGAACTTTGCTCTTATTGTCAATTCGTGCTTAGTGGTGCGTCGCTTCCAAGCATTATGCCCGTTTTAGAAGTCGAATAGATAAAGTGCTTTGTTCAAGCGAGGGGTGATTGTAGCGGTGTCTGTGGATGTCACCAAGAAATTACGACCGTGGTTAATGTTAGTGAGAGCTTAGTTAGATTAGAACTACATTTATAAGTAAGTATTAACTGAACAAGGAGATATTCAGTTAATTTAACACAATAGAAAGGATATTTTAAGCTATAAAGGTGAGTATCGACTAAATAAATTGAATAGAAGTAGAAGAATAAAGCAAGTAGAATTTTTTTACGGTATGTGGAATGCTTATTCATACTGTCAACTTTAAATGTCGTAACTTGACATGACATCGTAAAATATAACTTTATGACTCTAGGCATTTCAAATTGCAGTATAAATCATTTGGTCACTCAACTACTAGATACGTACCCACTTGGATATCTCAAACCCCTGAACTTCTGAAATGACCAGTGTCCGATCCGAAATATGGGCAGAAGTACTGCATTGTATTCAAATCTGCCGCCAAGCACCTAACGGTGTGTTCCAGCAGCTGTCCTTGAGCCAGTGACGGGCGCAGTGCAATTCATTACTTGTGATGAAATGCATCTGTTATAGGCAGAGGTACGCTTAACATCAGGTGGGCCTCGAGTTTGTTCCGTCACAATAAAAAAAAAAAAAAATAGGTGGCGAATGCAATGCAGTGTATGTTCTTGTATCTCATATGCCTGAAATTTTACTTCATAATAATTTGGTCCCTCTAGTAATTGATACTCGTTTTTCTTAGACCAATGTCCGGTCCGGAAAGTATGTAGAAGTACTTACAGTAGTAAGTAATCGTATCTTATAATGTCTGCAATTTTACTTCATGATATAAGGTGATGCTTAGCAACTCAACTAGTGAAACATGTGAGCCAAAGAAATTCAATTAGGTACGCCTACGGTATTATGTCTACGACTCTGTGTGACAATCTTGCTGACCTAGTTGGATTTAGCCAATAGGCAATGTAATACTACATACACTAAAGAACATGCCTGATTATTCTAAATTAACCTGAACGGCATCTTCAACCACATTTATTATTGTTATGTTCGGTTATTTTTTTTTTTGCATAGATGGATTACAGAAAAAAATTATATGAACCTGTAGGTACACCAAATAATCAATGAATATGAAATTTCAAAAATCAGTTTAATGTCATTGTACATCATTATGTTTTTGGGTCATCCATCAACAACCTTCGTCCCTGTTAGTCTCCCTTTATTGTATATTATTTTCTTCGTTTTAACAATCTAGCTTAGGTGTTTTATTTCGTGCGCCGGAGTCTGCACGATGTCCGATGGCCGAATGTTATGTTTTCATTCGATATTATGGTGTTATTGAACGGAAATAAATATATAATACTGATCAGTTGGCGGATGTTGGTAATGGCAACACCAAAGCGACAGTAGCGCCACCATTTGATGAGATAAAACATACGACACGCTGTGTTATTGGCCGAGTGATTTACCGCGAAAACGAGTGTTGACACGAAATGAAGAGCGGAGGAGTGGGGTATTCTTTTGACGACCACCAGACTGGAAACATCGGAGCCGAAGTACTGTTCTCTTCATTACATTATTATCACATCATACTATATTACATCCGGTGAGATAGTGATCAAAGGCTAGCCTAGCAGCTAAAAAAGGCTTTCTCCCTTTAATCCCTGTAAGTATGGATAGGATCGAACGATCGTACAAGATTAGTTAGTGTTCCTATACACACAACATATACATGTTTATGTATACGTTGTGTGTATAGGAAAACTAGGTATCGTCAGTCATATATCCCCTAAACTGAAAGGAAGTGTTTTTTTAGACCTTATATGCTAGCCTTTGAACAATATCTCACTTGATGGTAGGTGATGATGTGGTCGAAGATGTCTGTCATGTTAATCTAGAATTTTTAGCCTTCAATGACAGCCGCCGGAACACACCGTTAGGTACTTGATGACAAATTTTCTACTCGAGGGTGGGCTAAACAGGCGGGCATTCGTTAGATGTTCTACCACCATGATCTACGGACTGCCATCCTAAGATAACCAGGGCCGACGGCTTAACGTGCCCCCAAAGCACGGAAACGCTCAGTTGTAATGTTACTAGCGGTCACCCATCCATGTCATGACCGCGGCAAACTTAGCTTAACTTAGCTGATCGGTTAAGAACGGCCAAGCAAACTTCGCTACAAGTGCTTATATTAAACACCCATAGGTTTCGCCTGACATTCTTTGCTCCTATATGTAATACGAGAAAATCACGTTTATTGTAGGTATAGGGCCCTCCTAAACTACCTAATTGTTTATTTTTAAAGTAAATATACTGCTAAATATTCGGTGAATATTTCAAGTTTCTACCTGTTTTATTATTATTATTTTTAGTAAATAAACGGCGAAAACCTCTTTTATTGTATGGGAGCCCCCTTAATTATTTATTTTATTTTAAATGCATTAATTATATTTTAAGAGAATATAAAACTAAATATTCTGTGAATAGTTAAAGCGTCTACCAGTCACCGTTATTAGTATCGAGCAAGAAACGGTAAAAAATCAAGTTTGTTGTATGGGACCCCTCCTTAAATATTTTTTTTTTTATTTATTTTTAGTATTTGTTGATATAGCGGCAATAGAAATACATCAATCTGTACACAAATCTGTGAAAATTTTAACTCTCTAGCTATCACCGTTCTTGAAATACAGCCTGGTGACAGACGGACGGGCAGACGGACGGCGAGCGAAATCTCAGTAATAACAGTAATAGGGTCCCGTTTTTACCCTTTGGGTACGGAACCCTAAAAAAAAGGACTTTCATACAAACGTTTTCACCCATTTTTACCCCCTTAGGGGTTGAATTTCAAAAAAATCCTTTCTTAGTTACACCCCTACGCATACAGACAAATACACCCTCCAAATTTCAAGTCCCTGCGACCAGCGGTTTAGGCTGTGCGTTGTCTGTCAGTCAGTGAGCCACGACTTTGATTCTTATATATATAAAAGATGGGCGAACTTATTGCCATTTACTGGGCATAATTCCTGACTTTGGACAGCTACGGAGTAATTCTTGGTCATTAAACCCATTAACTGTCTGATCCGGGATCGAATCCCAGAGCGACACTTTCACCACTCCAACAACCACACCTGTGATTATAATCTACCTATTTGACTAGATTTTTCTCGTACTAGACAGTGTACTAGACGCAACCTACTCTTGTAATTTGTTAACCATGTTCCACACTGCTATGTTTAAGATACCAGTATACTTACCTCAGAATAATACGGTACAAATTTGATTAACGTTGTAAATATAAACCTCGAAGCACTTAAAGGCAGACGATTCGTTGACGCAACTCAAAACAATGGAGTTACGGTTCAGCGACCTTTGGGAACTGTGACATAGCTACTAAAGTATGAACCTAGCAGAGAACAGCGTAGCACGAATGTTGCGTACGAACACATTCATAGCTAATGTTGCCAGTTCTTATTCAGAGAATAATGGGACCAGGTGGATTTAAATTAAATAAGGCTTAAACGACGATACAGAAAACTATTCGTTTTGTAAATATTACGTAGCTTGAAGCACTGCGAGGTAGATACAACTCAAACAATAAATGTAGGTTCTGTGAATAGAATTTTCCTTCTGTGAGTATTATAATACCTGTAGGAATTTTATTGTAAAATTGTACATAATGACATTAAAAGACTTTTTATACGTCTTTGTTGATCGAAATAAAACCTGTCATCGCAATTTTAGTTTTAATCCAAGTGTTGTAATTGTTGTGGATGTCGTCTAATTTAAATTTACTTAAGCTTTTCGGGTATCCAATATATTTTCAAGAGTATAAAGACTTGTTAAAGTCGTTAAAGATAATATGTTGATATCTTTTAAAAAATCCCCCAGTGGTTCTCTAGAATCCGTTTCATATATAGCACGAATTGACAGCTTTTGCAAGATGGTCTCTATATCAGCTGCCACTCCCCACAACAACATACCATACGACATTGTGTTGTAGAAATGTGCTAAATAAACCAGCCTAGCTATAGCTACATCCGTCAACTGCCATATTTTACGAACAGCATATGCAGCAGAACTAAGTGTACAGGACAAATATTTAATATAACCTCACTGTATATTTCAATGCATTTTAATTCTAAAGAACATTGGTGTTTTATCTATTGTAAGTTTAACTTGATCAAGTTCAATGTTGGGCTCTATATAACTAACATTAGGTAAAGAACACTTTTATTTCACTGTCACAAAGTAATGGTGAGTCCTGAACAACCTCTTCGACTACATGTGTTGATGCGATAGTGTTCTAATCAAGGTTAGCTATCAGAAATAAAGAAAAAAGCAAAAGCTAACAGTTTATTCTTCCTACGAACGGATAACTTGATCAAAGTGAGTTGTCAAAATTATCCATGTAATAATTATGTTTCTCTGTCCATCTGTCTGTTAGGTGCTATTAGTTAGTCACTTCTCGACAGTTAAACCACTAAACGATACTGATAAATTAAGCTCAGAGGATATACAGTGATGGTCGTTGTACACATTTTAATAACACCTATTAACACATCACATATAAAGTCGAAGAAAAGCAACATAATAAAAAAAACGCTTAATCATAATGTAAAGAAGGTACTGTAAATAATGATTATACCTATATGCAGAACAGTAATTGGTAAATTGAAACTCTACACCGAAGAAATGTTGGTACTACTCACTATAGACGTAGATAAAAGTTAGAAATCAATACTTAAAATATCTAAGTAGGACATCCCACATAATTCGGGACAGTATGACACACTAGCAGGCCGAGATGACGCTATCAAAGGCGCATGGCTCGTGTTCTTACACGCCCCTTTACATTAACCGGGCCATACCTTTGAATTTTAAATGAGAAAGCCTTGTGTAATTGAAATGACGTTATAAATTAGTCACCGATCTAATAACGTACAATTAGCTTAGTAATAACTTAATTTATTCGGCACCGATAAATCTTTTACTTAAAATAATTATACTGAACAATCTAGTACCAACAACTTGTACTATAATGTTATTCAATTACGTTGATCAGCATCTAAATTATGACGTCTATTGCTCAGATAACAACTATGTCGCTTAAATATTCGTCGCTTTAACGTTATAGGTACCTATGTTAAACTCAGACTGGGTTGAGTTAAATTTATGTGATAGGTACTTACTTAGTATTGAAGTCCTAGTATAATACAAGTTTGTAGAGTCTAGTAACATAGTGGAAAATCGTGCGCCCGAACGAGTGCCCCCGGCGACCAGATAATGCATTCTCGAGGCTTCAATAAGAGTAATGTGGCCTCTTTACCATTCCACTCAGAGACGTCTTATTTGAGCCAAACGCGGCTCAAATTGAGCCTTTTCAACACAATAACGACCGCAAGCAACAGCGCGTTTAGCACCCGGCTATCATATCAATTACGGACTAGACCTTGTACGTCTTTACTTGATTTAATAGGTCAGAAAGTGTACCAGAGGTCTGAACAAAAGGTATTTATTGTGACATCAGTATTTTTGAAAATGCCCTCATGCAAACAAATTTTTATTAATTGTAATGTACACTAAATAAATGAGGTACAGACCTGATCAATCATGCGGGTCCTCCTCCAAAGTAAATAAATTATTGATGTTCACTTGTATGGGTAGTCCTCGTTTGTATACTACATCTAAGTGTGTGTGTGCTAATGCTAATTGTATACATGAAGTAAAACATAATGAAATGTAAAATATGATCATGCACTTGGGTAGCCAGTAGTAGTGGCAACTACACTCAAAAAATATGAAAGGGTGCTCCTTCGTGAGTGGAAAGGTTTGTACATACATGATTATTGCATAAATAATTTGAAACTTATGTTTTTTAACTATTCAACTTACAATTGAAGAGCCCATTCCAAAGACAATGGAGCGCATTACATCATGCAAAATGACTAGCTTACCAAGCTACGTACGAGTACAGTTATTTTAATGCGATCCTATAATAGACAAAATTAAATTAAGTGCCTAAATTACAGTGCCGTGGGGATGTTATCTAAACGTTTCACAATAGTATTGTTCGTTCACACAATGGAACACCAAGAGCGAACCTGTCGAGAGAAGTAGGGCGCGTGGAACGTCTCGGCTGCAGCGGCGGCGGCGGCGGCGGTGGTGAAATGCAATGGGCGGCGCTGCGCACGCCGCCCCGCCCTGCCCTTTCACCGCCCGCCCGCGGCGCCCCGCCTCCGTCCTCTGTCCTACCCTCAACCACCTTCCACCTTAGACTTACGTAACACTATTCCCAGAATAGGAACACTTTAGTCGCCTCGGGCCTTGCCCCATTGAGCTGATGAAAACTATTACAACACTGCCTATACTCTCTCAACCCTTCCGCTCTATTCAGATCGTTAATATCGAGCATTAGCAAATAGCCGGGTACGGAGCACGATCGTTTTATAAATTGTGCTAGCCAGCTAGAATTGGCCCTAAAGATCTTATAATTATTAAACTAGATGAATAGGTTCTGGTAACTCACCAATTACAGTTAATGCACGAACCAGATTAAGAGATAAGGCCTTCGCTCTAATTCATCTGTTCATTGCAAGACAAATGTTTTTTGTAAAGCAAGAAATATAATGATCTAGATATTGAAATGACACTTCAATAAGATTTAGGACAGCTGAAATATAAAAGTCAATTAACCGTAAAACTTTGAAGAGGATCTCCTTTGTATAGGATTTGTAAATACTGGATGTACAAAGATAATCCCTTCCGTCATGAAAGTCGGAGCAAAATTAAAGAAACACATAAAGGTATCCCGCTACGTCGTTTACCGTGGCTATGGCTTAATCGGGAACAATACCAACATTAAGTATCGGCGTTATGTTTATTGTCCCTCAATGCTCAAACGCTACAAGATGAAAGGTTAAATAGCTCAAATAAGCGTGCATTAGGAAAGAGGTGGCCCTTCGGGTCGCGGTTAGAATGCAAACTACCGCCCATACATTAAATCTGCTGCATTGGAATTGCAAAGTCGTGATTTGTCAAAGCATAATCTCAGGAACCGCAATATTCGCACATCGTAATTATTATCGCTGGTAAAATGGCACCAAAATCTTTTGATGCATCTCACGGCTTTATACATATTCGTCTTGAGATAGAAACTTTGTACGGCAATAATGTAATACCCTGACATATCGATTTGCAAACTGCTAACCTATTACCGTAAAACTTAATTAACTTCAGAACGCTTAGCACAGAATATTTTAGCACCTTAATTATTTTTAATATTATTATTTTTGCAATAACGCATGCTTTGGGGATTACATTACAAAAATAAAAATGTACGATATTTACACCTTTATCATTGATGAAAACTTAATAACCATATGGGCGCTTAGTAAAGAATTACCTCGTTAAATTGGTTATAAAACTTATAATTATCTTAAGAATGCTTAACAAAGATTGTAGCACATTGATTATTCTTGAAAATATATTCTTTCAATTTTTATGGGTCTCCTAGGTCGAGTAGAGTAACCTATCACTTTGGAATCTTAGATGCTGGGTTTGATACCTGGAAAATTATCGCGAAAGTGTGGAGCTTCACCCTGTCACAAAAAGGTCGCGCCGCCTATTATATTTGACAAATACATATAGCATGTGTATTGTAGACACATGCTATATTGTATTAAAACATATTTTATTTTGAACTACAAATGTGTTGAAAACAAAAATATTTCATTAAACATACTCGTACAAGCCAATAACTGATCGTTATTAGATTCAGGCATTAATAATAGCAAATTTAAATAGTAGATTGTACAATGAGTGCATAAAACAAGTCATTTAATCCGATGCGTTTAACTATTTTATTAAATTCGAGGATTGGAATTTTGATATTTAAGTCAAGGCTTAAATGGGGTTATGCACTTGTTATAAAGAAATCTGTTAGAAAGTTAACTTCTTTGAACAAACTCAAATAAAAAAAACATTTTATGTACTTCTGCTAAAAAGCAGAATTTTATGCACTAGAGCATTAAAATACATTTTAGTCAGCTAACGCCGGGCATAAATCAACTTAACGATCATGAGAAGTGAAAAAAAAATTATAGAAAACATTAACTAAATAATTTAGACAACATTTAAAAAATATCAAATATATATCTAGTGTAAATTCCGCATAAATTTCTTGCTAAGCGAACGTGACTTGATCTTGCGCTTGAAGATTCAAGACCTCTTGAAGATTCTTCGTATAGAAGCGACACGCGTCGAAACTATTCTGGCTAGGCTACAGGGCGTTTCTGAAGTCACGTTGGCTAAGCAAGCAATTAAGGTGAAATTGTAATTAGATAATATTATATATTTTTAATGATATTTTACATTGTTATTATTTAAGTTTTCCTAAAATACTCATTACTATTAAATAGCCGATACTTTCTAGGCCGATTTGAATTATAATAAATGCACTATAGTTGTTCAGACTTCCAGTCCTACACCCCTATCGGCATCGCTAAATTATTTCCGAAGCAGCGCGATGTAACCGTTATGTCGGCGCTGCAGATAACGCTTTGATTTATAACTCGGAATATTTAATGACAACACACAATTGAAATTTATTTATAAGGCGCACCGTTTAACACGGTAGGTCTGTTAAACAAATAAATTTCAAAGTTAGGATCACGTTTACCATATTGTTGGTTGTTTACAATGAGATTGTCTCCTATGGCTCTTTTGTATTCCACGCGAGCTTTTAATAGGGAATAACGAGAAAGGTGTATTCGCGGCCCATGAACAAAGCCCATATTACATACCCGTTATAGGAATTACAATGTGAATAAATTGCTCAAGATATATTCGTTCTCTTGCAATATTTTTACTTGTAACAGAATAAAAAGTTATTTTGTGTAAGCACATTAATATCTTAGCTATTTGACATTACACGCAGTATGCATGGCGCTGATGATAAGAGGAAGGTAGTTTTTTATTTTATTTCCGATAGGTAAGTGATGATGTGGTCGTAGGTGTTAACAGGCTTAACCTAGAATTACTGGCTCCCAAGGACAGCTGCTGGAACACACCGTTAGGTGCTTGGTGACAGATTTTCTACCTGAGGTTGCAAACTGATAGTTTTTCTACCTGGGGGTGCAAAATAATAGCTTTTTTGAAGCATCACTGCTTTAAGTATGAATTTCAGACAGATCATTCATAACAGCATACATTGTTATGTGGCAGTTATTGCAATAAAATGTACAAAAAATTCAATGACTTATATTTTCACGCAATAGTTCAATTTTAAATCGTAGTTCGTTAAAATTAGTGAAAATCGGCAAATGTAGCATGCGGCAATGTGCAATATGTGTGAAGTTTAAAAGTGTGTAATATAATCAATTCCACTTATGTGACAAAATACATTTATACCTGGAATATTTATTGGCAGAGCATGTCCGTATTTTTGTCATGTAGGTATTTTATGTATGTTCATATTTAAGTGAAATGTGCCAAAATTTTGTCCATGAGGTGAAATAAAATAAGTTTCCATCAATTTCACTGCAAGTAAGACTAAAACTTGATAATCTGTAGAAGTACCACTGAATAAAAATAAATTAGTTTATTTTAAGAAGGCTATTGACTATAATAATAACAGCAACATAACATTAACTTGCTTGAGCAATAAAAATTACTGAAGTCGCCACTTATCATTGGCAATAACATAAAATAAATTTATGTTTACAATAATATGAAGGTATACTTTCTTATATGTAAATATTAGTTATTTGAACGATTGATCGATATCATAATAATATACAAAATGTTTACAAAAATATTGGTACGATTGAATCTATATACCATAATAATATATAAAATGTTTACAAAAAATATTGATTAGGTATGTAAATGTAGATACGCTAGTACTATAAAAGCGAAAATGACTGCGTGTTTCAATCGGCTTGTCGTATTTTTACGGCTAAATTAGTTTGCAATTTTGTTTCTAATATTGCCCTGTTAATTAACTCTTTGTTTTATTAATTCTTCTGAATTATTTTAATTGTAGATTTTATCACGTTTTGTAGTAATTAAGAAAAATAGCTACGTTGGCCGGTTGTTGGGCCACAGGGTTTTTTTTTAATCCAGTGGTAACCAACCAATACTTTTAGTGGTCTAGTGAAGGCTAACAGATCTAAAAAAGTTAGTGCCAAAGCACTACTTGTTTATCAGTATTACAGTGAATATGGATTCACTGTAAACTTTTTAAAATAATAAGTTCAAGATTTTAAATTCATGGGATAATTCATACTTATGAAGATATGATAAACATAGCAACCTTCCTTTATACTTATATCTGAATGTGAAAGGCGAAACAAACCGTTACACGGTAAATAAATAACGTATTTTTTAACACAGCAGAACTAAGCACCTTACGGGGTGTCTTGTATAATAAGCATAAATATATTCATGTTCCACATTGAATGTATATCGGAATCTGACGTCGTTAAGCCCATTTAGCTGTACGTACAGCATCCTAATTAAAACAAACGATAGCATGATAGCTAATTTAGAAACATAGCGCAGGGCGATTAAGGCAGTCATTCTAAGCGTGAGAGCCAACAACCCCAGCCGCTCTAATCAAAATACAGCGAGCACGAAGCACGACCGCAGTATCGCACCGGCACTGGCCGACGACGAAGCCTGCGATTTATTAGACTAACAGACCAGCGCGCTCCTTCAACTATTAAGCATTTAATTATAGTGAGTATGTACTAAGCAGATAAATCGCAAACAATTATTTCTAACTGCTAACGACGCAGCGGGTTGCCCAATAGCCGATATTTTGCGCCCGCGGCTCCTTCTAGCTAATAATTGAATTTCTCGGAGAACAATTGCTTCGATTACAGCGGGGTCCGACACGGATCGACGCCTAATGAATCTCTCCGCTGTCTAGTTACTTACAGCGATAAACCCCGTGTTTACTGAGTACATGCGCATGATTGCACGAGCTACCTATAAATTAGATTTATCGCCTACCTGCTACTAATATAAAAATATTATGGCCCATTTCTGTCACTTTATGGAACGAATTTTAGCTGAGCAGCTGTTGGTCACTATAGAGGTACCAACATCTGCTCTATAACAAATTTAATATTTAATTTTTTTGCATAAATAGGTTACTGCCAAGAAATTGTTCAAATAAAAATACAGAAAATTATATTTTATGTTTCTTTAACTACTTATAAATTATGATTTATGAGTTATGTATAAGTAACCTATTAACTATAGCTACTAGATGAAAAAGCCTGTAAATTGTATGTAAACCTACTATATTATGTGAGACAATGGTGATATAGAATTCCGTATGGTTCAGAATAAGATAGAAGGTATATAACCAGCTACAATATGATCATGAAACTTCTTTTAGAGACAAACCAAGAAACTGTTGGCACCTGAATTTTAAAATACAAAAATTCTGACTGACTTTAAACTTCATACGAAGTTACATTTATTTTCAGCAACACACTTGTTCAAAAGAACAACCTTGAAGTGTGGGACCACAAGAAGTGTGGGACTTTTACAGCGCAAGCAATCTAAAAACTAGACTATTTTACTCATTCCCGATTTCGATCGTAATCATAATGTTTAAGTATACCTCCGTTTTTTTTTAAAATATTTTTTTACCGACCTATGATATATGATACTTTAAATTATATTTATATTTTTTCTATGACTCTGTTGATGTATGCTTTTATTGACAAAACACTACAAACTATATACAACACTACAGCTAGTATAATGCATTTAGCAGGCCTACAGATAGGCCAAATGCTCCAGCCCAGTACCAGTTGGCAGCGTGCCCAGCATGCTGGCAGCATTGCCCCACTGAATTGCATTGTTTTTATACGTTAAGCCAAATAAGTGTCAGCATTTTGATCACGCATCGCATCGACCATGCGCTCTAGTAAGTTTTGGAAAATAAGATGAGCTCCCGGCCCCTACGCCCAAATATGTTATTCTTACTTAAATTCAATTTTCAATTTTAAAGTATCTTTATTAAGTTGTAAGACATTAAAAAGTGTGTACAAATACTAGTGTAAGTGGAGTCCTAGTAATACAAAACTTGAAAATACATGTTTTACAAGCATTAAAGCCTATTAAAAACTTATTACATGAGCGTTAACTTGTACATATATAAAAATAAATAAAATGGTAAGTATTACATTAAATGGAACATATAACTAATTAACAGGTAAGCTTTAGTATAGCATTACGTTTATGACATGGTTTTAAATTAATAATAGACAGGCCGATATAAGGCGGTAGGAATCTTAAAAGGAAAATCTTACTTAAATAATTCCATGGAACCAGAGTCACACCATCACGCAGTATTTTACCATTGTACGCATTAGATCATTCGGTTCGAGAATAGCTGTACTATGGCTGCTGGTATAAATCTGGCTGATGATATCGTTAACTATATCATCTCGTCCTAGCACTGCGTTATCAATACCTATTGCACCTGCAGACGCGGCGTTTTCAGCGTCCACAGACCAACCTCCAAAGGCAGTGTACCTTCAGCAGTCACCTCCCATGGTAATTCATTCTGTACTTTCCGGAAATCGACTGCGACCAAATACATTACTGTCCGTCATATGATCATTCAGCCAAGTCGATTCGGCATTGCAATAAATATTACGTATCGTTGGGAAAAACTGTAGCTATTACTCAAGCTCGGTCCCAGAGTTCCTTATCTTTTTCTTTTTTTTTGCAATGACTCATGATTTACGGATTTCATTACCTTTATACATTATATTGTATTGTAATTCGCCTTCTACATCAAATTCCTTTATATTTCTGGACCAACAGATTGTTATGAAATTTCCAATTTTCTTCTTAGTTCTGGCTGTGCCCAGGGTGCCTACCAAATTACTTAGAAAGTCGCTTGAATCTTTGCTAACTTATAGCTTAATGTCGGTAAGGTATATTTTTAGAATGCTAGAAAATTGCAGCTATATATCTGATATGCAATAACGTGCCCCGGAATATGCTAGACAATCACCAAGTGATTTGTTGAGTTTTATATATTTATATTATTATATTGAAATGAAAGGAGGTGCGTCAACCGAAGACGCTAATCCGCTACTTGCTGATCAAATCATATTTCATCACAAGAAGAAGAAACAGTGTACCCATATGAGTAAATGAAAGCAAATTGGTATGATGATTAAGTTTTTAAAAGTTATGATTTAAAAATATATCTTCTCTTCTAGGTATCTACTTTTAACAAATTCATATTTATTGCTTCATCAACTTATGCACACGCATACATTAAAAACAAACAAATTTATGTTTATTGCGACCGGTCCAAATGCACATCATATCCAAAAACGAGACTGGAGGTCAGCTTCTTTCCTAAATAATCATTTTTGCTAATTTATGCAAATATATTACGAGAAGCGTTATAAATAAGATATAGCCGTGTAATTGCAAAAATAAAATTACATGTCATTTCGGGCGTGGCCGACATGCGCAATTATAAATTCGGTGATTTATATTAAATTTCAGGGTAATAAACATTGTACGTTTTCCCAGTCAATAATCGGTGCATGTGTTGTGCAACAAGAGTTAAGTGGAGTGGAGCTGCCGAGAGTTGGCCGCTCGGTAATCTGTTACGCGGGAATCTTGAAAAGCTTTTAAGGGGCGTGCGATATTTCGGAGGTTTGTAATGCATTTTTGCAAGCAGTCGGCAGTTACGCAAGGATGCCCGGAGAACTGGTCCGACCGGCTGCGGATCTGGGCCAGAGCCATCTCTCCGCTAAGATATTATCTCTAATAGATATTGAACATCCAGTCGCTAGCAGCTATATCAGGTTTTGCCAGGCGGAACTTATGGCTACAAATAGATTTAATTATTCAGTAAGTTTATATTCGTTGACAGTTGATTTATGTTTCCACCTGAGGTTTTACCTTTTTTTACCTTTGTTTTTATTCGCTTTTGGAGCTGATGGAGTATGGTATTTAAAAATACCAAACAGTATAGTATAGCTACTGCTTGATACCTAAGTAGATCGTTGAAGCTAATAAAGCTAATCAAGAGAGTTGGGATCAATTTTGGTAATGTTATTTAACATGTAATTGAAACAATAATGTACGAAATATAAACCTATAAATTGAACGACACGTTTGAGTTTCCCGTTGAAGTAGCCGGTCATAATTTACATTGTTTCGAAAAGTGATTGAGACTCTGAGGGCAGGACGAGAACGGGGCTAGCCTTGCTCAACATTGATTTCACTAAGTGCTGACATTTCATTAAATGTATTGAAATCGTGAAATGGGGCCTGCATTGCATCCCATTGATTGGATCGACACAGAGCGCGCGAGCGCGTGCGTCCACGGTCAATACTTCAAATTGAATTGAATTATGGCGAAATGAATTATTGTGTTCCAATAAATTTGGTTTCGAATGCAACTCAATTCAACTACAAAGTAAAACACCTAACACAACTACAAAGTAAACACTAAGTACTACTAAGTAGGCACCTTGTCTTCACGATATACATTATTGTTACAAATTTACCATATTAATATTGTTTAAATACGTAATTTCTCGCGACACAGAACCATTAAAGTCGACTTTTGTGTGGTTATGTTTTTGCAAATTTAGTCGTCATGTAACTTGATGTTCTCTAAATTGATGCAAAATTACATACAATTGAATAGAATCGTCCTACTTTTAGAATAGCCATGTTAAGTGTGGCTTGAGCGTGGATTTTACTGTGAACAGAATCAAAATTAACATAGATTCGAGAATTTTAAATTTAGAGAATATAATGTTGTCTTAGGTTTTCGCGATTATTAAACATAGTAATTAAACCACTTTAAACAGTTTAAATCGCGTATATTTATCATTATTTTTATCCCGACGTTTCAAACACTTTGCAGTGATCGTGGTCACGGGGTGACTCCGTCAGTCAGTCAGTCAGTCAGTCAGTCACCCCGTGACTTAGATCACTGCAAAGTGTTTGAAACGTCGATGATAATGATAAATATACGCGATTTAAACCATTTAAAGTTGTTTTTAGAATATAATTTTCTTCCAAGCCTGACTAAACAAGTATTTACAGTCATACGTGCAGGTAGTATAAAGCGTTCAGAACAAATCAATACCTCATACCTAGTATATTTATTGTATTTTATTTACTACCAGATGGATATCTACATAATAAATGATTGATCAGGAGAACTTTGTTACCAGTTTTAATTGGCAGGTCGTACAATGAAAGGCAAAGCGCACTTTGTATCGTTCTGTAGCAGTTCCCACATATTTCTTGGAGCTGTAGATATTTATTATTTCAATGGCTTAGAATCGGACATCCGATATTATCAAAAGGGCAGTCAGGCAGCGCTGATCGTTATACGGTTCCTGCGAGAGTATTTACGTCTATTCTAAATGTACTGTAGCATAGTTGGCATTATACACTTATTGTGCTTTATATAAAAATTTCCCGGCAAAGGCAGCATTATGTAGTTATTTCGACATAATGCAACATAATATGGAATGGGGGTGTTGTTGTGCACTTCCTCAACAGAGTTCATTACTAACTTCTGCGCTATTATTAGCCCCAAAATATTTATTTAGAGAAAATTGATTCGTACAATAATAATTAAAACAGCCCCGCAACCATTGTACAAAATTTCTTTATTATTCAAATAGCACCAAAATAAAGGTAGAAATTTCTCAAGTCAACAATTTTGATTGTCATAATAAACAACATAATGCTTCTATACAAAAACATGAATCATAATATTATAATGAAGTATTTTCAATACTTACGTTAACTTGGGTATTTCTTCATGACCACTGAAGCAGAACTTTTGAAGCAGTGATGGCTCAGTGGCATTGGCTATGGACTGCCGTGCAGCAGGTCTGATAGTTCGGCCGATGATAGTCTGATAGTTACCTGAGCTGTCCTTAACCGATCAGCAAAGTTAAGTAACGTCGCCCGCGGTCTTGTTGTATGGGTGACCGCTAGTGACTTTACTACTGAGCGCTTCCGTGCTTCGGAGGGCACGTTAAGCCGTCGGTCCCGGGTGTTGCCAAAGGATGGCAGTCGTTATAGCATGGTGGAAGGGCATTTTCAAATGTCCGCCTGGCTATCGACCACCCTCAAGTAGAAAATCTGTCACCAAGCACCTAACGGTGTGTTCCGGCAGCTATTCTTGAGAAACAGTAATTCAAGGTTAAGCTTCTTAACTCCTTCAACCACATCATCACTTACCATAAGGTGAGATTCTGGTCAAATGCTTACCTATCCACAATTAAAATTAAAAAAGCTATTTTTTTAGATAATGTAAGACAAAGAGATCTATTTGGAATTAGATTTAAATCCAACTGAAAAGTAGAGATCAAACGGTGTTAAATCAGCGTTCATCGGTTTATCATCATCTAAAATTTAACTCAGTACATGTGTTAGTCCTGAAATGCTTCTGCGATGGCAATATTTTCCTTATGAAAACTAAAGACAGTCGCAATAGAGTATTACTAAATTTTTTTGTAGCTGATAGGCAAGCATTTTACCACTATCTCACCTGAGAGTAACTTATGATGTGGTCGAAGATGTTGTTCAGACTAACCTAGAATAAATGACTCTCAAGGACACCGCTAGGTCCTTGGCGACAGATTTTCTATTTGGGGGTGGTAGCTAACTAGATCGGAATTCACAAGATGCCTTACCAACATGCTATAACGACTGCCATCCTAAGACAATAACCCTGACGTAAGGCTTGAAATGCCCTCGGAAGTATGGAAGCGCTCAATCAATCAGTTGTACTACCAAATAGTTCAATTGGTAGTACAAATTATATATACCCGTCTCTAGTTCTACTACAAAAAATACAAACAAATTCACGCGGGTTATGATAGATACTGATTACAAAGTTGAAGTTCAAATGGTAAAACATATGATACTCGTACAACCTAGTATCTATCAGTACCGTAGTTAGTATCATATGTGCTATGAGCAAAAAAGCACCAGATTAAATATCATTTTGGCAACTATAATTTTCGATTTTTCGTGTCAGTTGGATCAAGAAAACGTAATCCGTCACGTCTCATTTTGACGTCTGTAATATATGACATTTGTATTAGTGCAATTTTCAAGGAAAGGTATACTGTATAGGCAATAAAGTGTTAGCTTCTTTATTCGTTAACTTAACCCATTGGCATCGGCCATACTGATAAAAATAGAATTTCATTCATAACTAGGACATAGTGGTCCTGACGATGCCAAATCATTAATATAATATAGCTAAGCTAAACGTCTGTTCTCGCTGAACGCCAAGTCAAAAGTCAGCGGCACTGTTAGCGTCAACGACTCATTCCCTGTGCGGATATTACGTGATAATGTTGTCATAGAGAAAGACTATCGGGAGCAAGTCTTTGACTCTAGTGGCAGTTTCTAACCAAATCCATTCTTTTAAGTTTATCTACCTCCCTAAGTGCCAGATAGATGGCAGTAGTGATGCCGTTTTTCTCTGGCAATTTAATGATTGCTATAGGTGGGGACAACAAAAGGGCATAATTTGTTGTCATGATAAAATCAATGCCATTGTACTATGTTGTCAAAATAAAACGTGTAATTTTGACAACTTATTAGGTCAACATCTGACATATTTCATGTGTCTAGTTGACACCTGTCATGATGAAATCTGTCATTTTGATCTTACATGATAGCGCTGCTTATAGAGTAAATACATGCCTATATTTTTTGTTACGTTGTATTTAATGTAGAAAGAGAAATATTGCGTTGTCCGGTACGCGTTTACATTATTTATTCGTAGGGTGTCTTATTTCAAATTAATTTTACCCATGTGCTAAATTTATCCACTTCCTGAGTCACCAAAGTCCTACCACGGATCACTCATTTTTAGATGAACTGTTCAGTTGTACATATGATAATGAGCGGACGTTGCTTAACTTAGTTATCGTTATGATCGACTAAGCAAGCTACGCTACGAGCGCTTCATTTGTGTTAGCACACTTCCCCAAACTAACCGGATTTTAATTTACGACTATTCAGTCTGTCTAGCCGTTGTCAAACTTGACAAACACGAAATCCTAATAAATTCAATCAACTCAAAATCATTTAAGCGCCCACAAAAATGGCAAAATCATATGGATTTCTTTATAAGTATGTATGAATGCATATAACGTAAGCATACATTTGAATTACTTTGAATAGCAGATAAATTATTTTCGGTTATATCTACATTTACAAACATATACGTTATCGTAAATACATTTATATATGCTATTTTGAAGTCTACTTACATAAGCTCAAAACTAGATTTATATTAGATTTATATTATAGATTTATATTACTTCATGATTGTTGCCAAATCCGTCTCATATGAAATTTTATATATTTGCGCATCATATGCAGGAGAACAATATAATGTACCTAATTCATTATCTCCCGAATCCGGGTGCGTACGTATATTATAAGTAATAGGTTAGGTCTTTATAGATCAGAACTAGAAATAAAACCAAAAAGCACCAGATTAAATGTCATTTTTACATCTATAATTTTCGAATTTTCGTGTCAGTTGGATTAAATAAACGTAATCCGTCATGTCACATTTTCACGTCTATCATATAGGTATGACATTTGTATTAGTGCAATTTTCAAGCAAAGATATACTGTATGTATAGGCAATAAAAAGCATCATTTGTTGACATTATAACATCAATATCATTGTATGTTGTCAAAATAAAACCTGTAATTTTGACAACTTATTAGGTCAACATCTGACATGTTGATATGTGTCCAGTTGACACCTGTCATGACGAAATCTGTCATTTTGATCTTACATGCGAGCGCTGCTCGCATAGAGTAATCACATACTAATATATTTTGTTATGTTTTATTTATTGTAGATAGAGTTTATTTTTTGCTTTCCGGACGCGTACCGGAATTTTACCCATATTCTAAATTGACCCACTTCCTGAGTCACCAAAGTCCTGCCACCGCTCACTCTCTTTTTAATTTGTTTTCTTCTCTATTCGCATGACATTGGAGAAATTGTGTCAATCACGCACAAGCCATATAAACTGAAGCCTTTTTATGTATACTGTGGTTCTTCGAGAACTACTGAGCAAACCGGGATCAAGGCTAAGTAACAGCAGTTCCTGGAGCAACAGACTTTGAAAATGTCATACGTTATACGTTATGGCAGACTCGCCACAGTGATGAAGACTGCATCACTTCTTTGATCACGGTCTTCACTTTCAATGTTAACTGTCAAAAGTTTCACTTCATTGTTAGGAGTTGTTGCCTGTGCAGCGGCTGGTACGAGACTGCCGAGTCAACCGCAGTCTCAAATGACGAACTTATAAATTAAATAAAATTTCCCGAAAAAAAACCTTGTTGATGGCTTGATAGATGAACACTGAGAAGAACCCGACCCACTGCAGTTTGTGCTCACGCTCCGACAAATTTATGTAATATTGTTTGTTTACCTAATCAGGTTTTTATTTTTTACTTTCCTCATATTTTAAATGAAAACAGTGTAAAATAGGTACCTATTTACGAGATGATTTGATGAATAATAGTTTGAGAGAGATAGTCCCTTTCATCCTTTTTATAACATACTACTATTATTATTATTTATGTAATAACATGAGTTTTTGTGTTCTTATTTTATGTGAGCCAAGCGTACATGGGGAGTAAGCGTGGAGAAAGGGTAACGTCGAGGCGTATTCATCGCAACCCCTACCAGTTCCACTTCCTCTCAACAGTATGCCCTATGTCCCTTCTATGAAAGCCATACTGCTTAATGACAGTGCTGGTAACTTTGTCATCTACCCCTGTATTTCTTTTTCCCTCCTTCCATCCCCATTTGGCGTAGTGTTCCATTTTTTTGGCATGCGTTTGCTACTTTATTAACGGGCATTCCTGATGGGTGGTGGTGACAGAATTGTATGAAGGTTAGGAAGATCCGGTGAAATGCCTGTCCGCTGGCCGCCCGCAGGTCAGTGGCAAACCCGAACTTTAGGATATCTGATAATCTCCGCCCAATGATCAGCCAAACTGCGTATAATTATGCGATGTAGTGGCCGTACGATGTGTGTAGTAGGGTGTGAACTGGAGTGGACCCGGCAGTTGCTTCCAAGGGAGACCAGGGGCCCGTCCGTCTCTCATGTCGGACATTCAACTACCGTTAGAGTTTGTTCACATTTACACAACATTAACAACTTTGTACCCTTTATATTATTATATTTATTTATATATAACGGCGCGTCAACAATTTAATGGAGTTACGAAGATTAAAAATGTAACGTTATGATTAATTAGATCACTATTATGTTCAGTACTATAATCAATATCGCTTTGTATTCGATTATTATTCATTTTTAGAGCGGGTAACACCGAATGGAGTTGTAGGTGTCATGGCGGCCGGATGGCTGTCGAAGACGTTCACTTCCTCTCTGATTTTTGAAGTGTGCGCACTTCTTGACGGACCAGGTGGCGGAATCAACCGAACGCCCCCGATGTCGCTAAACACGACCGCGATAACTGATGACGAAACGTCAGACTGTTCATTAATTTCGCAAACTGCTGTCCACTGAGCAAGTAATATTACTGTTGTGCATATTGTAGCAATGTTCAGGTCATTAAAAAAACTTTTTCATCTGTGCTAGATATGTCCATATGAAAGATTTGACTATGTTTTTTCAAACTAAGCATCGATTTTTTTCCGATACATCGCTATCACATATCGAATACTTTTTGGATATACCTAAGATTTATTTAACTCCTACTAGAGGATAAAATATGTAGGTTTAAGGATATTTATTCTCATTTTTTTTTTGTGTGGTGAGGCCCACCTGATTTTAAGCGGTATCCTCTGCCTATAACAGATGCATTTCATCACAAGTGACGAACTGCACTGCGCCCATCACCTTGAAACATACCTGTTAAGTCTCATTTTGCCTGTTATTTCACTGGCTCTCAAAGACTGCTGCCAGAAGACACCGTTAGGTGCTTGGCGACAGATTTTCTACTTGAGGGTGGTCGCTAGCCAGGCGGGCATTCGCAAAAAGCCCTTCCACCATGCGGTGAAGCTCAAGCCGGCGGTGGGGATCGCACCAGGGTAATGCGGCGCGACAGTCCATAGCTATTACCGCTCGGCCATCATTAAAATGATGATTATATGACTATCAGGTACAATGCCAGTTGCACATTGCTAGGAAAGATACATGTTTATTTACAGTGTGGACTGTCATAGATAATGTAAGATACAAAAAATCAGGATTGCCACTCATAGGAATGACAGATTCCGACTGGGCAGCGTGTACCCTTGACCGCCCGTCATATACCGGATACATTTTCAAGTATGGTGGTGGTCTAGTCAGTTATGAAACAAAGAAACAAAGAGTGGTTGCTTTGTCTACAGCAGAAGCTGAATATATGGCGTTGACAGAGGCAACGAAAGAAGCCCTACATTTGAAATATTTATTAGAGGACATTGGAATATCGCAGCAGACAGTTCCAATTTACAATGACAATCAGGCAGCACAGAAGTTAGCCAATAATTTAATGACTGGTAAGAGATAAAAACACATCAGTATCAAGGAGCATTTTGTGAGAGACTGTGTCCAAAGAAAACTGGTAACCATCCGTTATGTGGGCACAGATAACATGGAAGCAGATTTTTTAACAAAGGCCTTACCGCAACCAAGGCTTTCTAAGTTGCTTAAAATGATAGGAGTCACTCAGACCTCAGCTCAGAACTGAAGGTCATCGTGAGGGGGAGTGTCATAGATAATGTGTATATACGTAATACTTAGTGAAGGTTACCATGACTACCTATTGTTGTTGATTGTGTCTTGAAGAAAATAAAAGTAACGTTTGTAAAAATATGAGATTATTATTAGAGATCTAGTTATAGGTTACAAATTGTACGGGTGTGCTCTGTACACACTGCATCCAACTCTGGATAACACATATATATACTATAGAATATTGACTGGAACTGATTTTCCTCTAAAAGTAATAAGTATTCTAAGGATACATAGAGATGATATTTTTTTGCAAGTTTATGTTTCCGAAATTGGTGCGATTTGACAATGATTGCCTAATCCCAGAAATTATAGACCCTAGAAAAATTAGATCAATGCCGTTACGTCAAATATCTATATAATTTTTAATTTATTTAACTTTATTGTTACAATATAATATAAAAATTTCTATTTTTTATTCAACAATTATAATAAACCTGTAACCGGTTCAATTCTGTACATTGCAGATATTTTGAAAATAATTTTTGAGACCACTCTGTAGCTGACACTGATGCCAAAACTGTTTTTATTGTTATTTTTTCTGTCTGTCTGTATCATGGCCTCGCAGCACGCCAAAACTACTGAATTATAGATATTGATACAATTTCAATTAAACTTGGCAAGATTTGAGTTCATACTACGAAGAAGGACATAAAATATACTTTTTATCCCGAAATTCAGCACGGTTTTTTCCAGCAATTCAACACCCCACGGGTACCCCGGCACCATGCATTTGCATGGTGGTAGGGCATTTTACGAATATCCGCCTGGCTAGCTACCACCCTCAAGTAGAAAATCTGTCGCCAAGCACCTAACGGTGTGTTCCGGCAGCTGTCTTTGAGAGCCAGTACTTCTAGGTTAGCCTGAACAACATCTTCGACCACATCATCACTTACCATCAGGTGAGATAGTGGTCAAAGGCTAATCTATCAAGCATAAAAAAAAACCTCCGGCAACCCCGGGGGTATTCCGGCACCCCGCGGACAGCCTGGCACCACATTTAAAGCTCGGCACCCCACGGGTAGTCCAGCACCCCACGGGTAGCTCGGCACCCAACGGGCAGCCCGGCACCCCACGGCCGTGCTTACGACTGTCCTCCTTATATACGTGCTATAACGACTGTCCTCCTTAGACCACAACCGGGACCGACGGCTTAACGTGATCTCCGAAGCACGGAAGCGCTCAGTAGTAATGTCCCTAGCGGTCTCCCATGCAACTCATGGCCGCGGGCGATGTTGCTGATCGATTAAGAACAGCTAAGTAAACTTCGCTACGAGCACTTCGAAATTAAAAAGCTTGCTAAAATAAAACTCTAAAATCTGGAACATTCGCCACAATCAGTTCCTTTTAACTATTTATCTTTTGCCGGATACATTTCGGAGACTGCGCAATGGAAGTGCACAATCTAATACTAATATCTTCGTTCTACCACCAAGCAAGGGGAACCTCGGCGAAAAGACGCCGTTTTAAAATCGCAATTCCAAAGAAACGCACAAAGTACTTTGCTTCAACATACATTGTGCGAACCGGCATATTTATTGGCAAAGGAATTCTCTGAGTTGCACACTGTCTTCTAGAAAATACAGAGTTTGGAAATCCAAAGTAAAAAGCTCTTTTCTGAGCTATACTTTACTAAGAGTGCTTCACTGCAGACCACAGCGTTTCTTCATATGAGACAGTGCTCAAATGTGAATAATTAGACAAGAAATTGATTATTCACTCGTGCTAATCGCACAATTTATATTTCTTTATTGATGAGTGCAAGTATCAAGATATGTTACTCATAATTGCGCTATTCCGTCGTCACTTCTTTCGCTTGTGTATGTGATGCGCTGGCATTTTACCTAAACTTCAGTAGCGAGATTTTGTGAAATGGCAATTAAAAATACATTCTTGTCTGTGAAAAACATCATTTCGATGTATCGAACGGTAAATATTGAGTAGTTTCGATGCATCGATATATATCGAGTATCCCTAATTGTGGATTTTTATGACAAAATGGCGGGAAAGAATATCTATAATTTAAAATAATTTTCAAATAGTGTTAATATAATATTATGTCTATTTTTACTTAATCTACAAAATTAAACGTGTATTATGTCGGATCGCTGACCTGGAGATATTAAACAAATGTCTTGGAATCGAGAAAAGGTGTTGGTTGAGAAGACGTAACTACGATTTATTTTAGTGGTCATTTTGGTGGTAAAAAATTTTCCATACTGGGTAAGTGTTCCTAGATATTCAATAAGGAGTTACCCTCAGCTCAGTTGGCGGTGGTTGGGCAGTCCCCCCAGCTGTATAAATACTACTTTGTATAAAACTTGTAACCTTCAGCCAGTGACCAGACCTTTGATCAGTATGGGTTAGGAACATTGTCATTATAATGTTTAAGGTTTACAGGACCTTGTTATTAGCAAACGAAAGTATATATTACCGCGTTTTTCAGTTTCACAGTAATTGCATGGTAATAGGTGCTTCTGGATATAGTTAGGGTTTATTTTGTTTCTCTAATGGTGTGTGTGCACCATAAGTTTTCGTTGTGATTCATTTCGTCTAAAGCCTGCCCTGCTGACAACTTCAACATGTTAGTGAAACAGAAGATCTATCTATAATTATGATAGTAGAATACATAGGTAATCTAGGTTTTTTTAATTATGTGTAATTAAGCCAAATTTCATAAAACACCTGGTTTTCAGATTTGGAAACTGCGTCAACTAAACTTGTTGAGGGAATGACAAGGATTAATTTTCATCTTTCCAGGAATAGAATTGAAGAGCTATTTGGTAAAGGAATTGCTTCAGAAACATAGTTGATTCAACTTCAGGAAGACGAGTAAGTTTAAAACAAATTAGTTTATAGAATACATAAATGCAATGTACTTATAAAATTATATTGAACATCGTCATCTTCCTACTCTTATCCCATGAATGTTAGGTTTGTACAGTCGCCTGCAATAAGTATATACTTTGTAATTTTCAAAATAATGTAATGTCGCTAAGTTATTAATAATTGAAGTTAACATTAACATGAGTAAAAATATTCAAATCATTCTTTGGTTTTAAGATACTGCTGATTACATAGAGAAAAACAGAACTATTTGCCACTATGTTGAAAATTACAATGTGTATACTTCTTATTGCAGGCGACTGTACAATAAGTTCTCCTTCAACTCATAAGGTTCATACAACAACATATTATAGAATGTCTTGACTTTGGTTGTAAGGCTGGCTGCTTTCCTGATGATTAATGTTAAGGTAACAATGTAACTTAACAAATAACATTATCTAAGGTTCAAGTTATGACACTATTACATCCTAGGGCTAGAATGTGACCCTCTTCTCTACCCTTGGGTATTGTAATAGGAGACTAAGGGTAACACAACAAGAGGTGGGTAGCAGTGCTTTCTGAGGAACTGATAATGAACTGATAAACGATCCACATCGCAGTATGAGATATCTGTTCCACAGAAACCTGCCAAGCGTGGGGATCATGGCAAACCCCCCCCATAATGTGTGAGGCAGTGCTCAGCAGTGAACAATATAGCTGATACAATATAGTAAATAGGTCAATAAAATACATAAAACCAATCCATGTATACTTATTAGACTATTGAAAAGAAATTAAAGGACATAAATAACTAGACAGGACTTCCCCGTGGGGTGCCGGGTTAGATTTGCACCTCCACATATATATCCCATGGGTGTCGTAAGAGGCAACTAAGGGAAAAATACTGGAAGGTGGGCAGCAGCGCCTTCTAACGAACTGCCAACTTACACTACGACCCCCAAGCCGCCTGCCAAGCGTGGGGATTATGGCAAATACCCCCTTAATAGGGGAGGCTGTGTTCAGCAGTCGACGATCCGGCTGATACAGTACAGTACAGTAAATAACTAGATACATTTATTTTACATAATTTAATTCTATAATTTTAACATTCATGACATATAATGGCAATCTCAATGAAGATATCAATAAATAACTTTACATTATGTAATTTTTGCAGAATATATTTAAGTTTGCAGTATACTGCTACTCCCTTGAGCATTCCTTCATAGCTAGTAACTAGCCAAATATTTAGCTAGTTAATAGCTATGATTATATATTACTAGCCTTTCTATTGCATGGTTTGTAATAAAAACTTTGACTATCACAATATTTATTATTGCTTGCAGTATATGGGTAATTTAACCAGAACCTGGTCAGGTATGTCTCCAAAGTGTAATTAGACAGCAGTGCACTCTCATTCTTGATCACTCTTACAACAGTTAACTGGTTGTCAATATCATCAATCGATAATTAAACTGTGATACATACGTAGACGGGAATATCATTATTATGAATTTATGGTATAGTACTAAGGTTAAATCGTTTTCTATCAATCAGTATCATTTCATTCAGTATGAGCTTTTTGTGAGGTTCTCACCTAGTTTTTGTTTTTGAATAGAGGTTACCGAAAATATGTTACAATGCTTCTTTGATAACCAAACCACTTGTCTTTACTCTTTTGGTTGGACATGTTTGTCTGATATACTGTTATCCTTAAACTAATCATTGAAAAATTAAAAGTATTACTAAAAAAGAGAAATATTTAGTTTTCGTTTTCTTTCAAGAACATAGATCAGTAAGAAAGAAAAAGTAACGTAACAGATATGAGATAATTAAAAAGCTACACCGCGGAGTCCACAGACGAGTGAAACCAATTCTACACGGTCGTGAACTACAAATTGATCAGTCATTAATAATTAATCAATCGCAGTCACAACCGAGTATTAGTTAAAGCCTAGGCCGCCATAGTGAACACTGCATCTATTAGGATAGGACTAGTCATAACAAGCGCACATATCGGACGCATTTTAAAATTATAGTGACCGACCCGTGGTACAACTGCGATGTCCAACTGGTTGTACTACGGAGAAGTAAAGTTACCCATGGTTCAACTCTTTTTTTATATGGTTCAGCTGGTTGTTCTATGGGGAAATATCTTTACCAATGATTCAACTCGAGTGAGTTATTCTTTCCTTGGTTCAACTAGTTGTACTACTGGGAATTGAATTTATCTATGGACTAGTTATTTATTTATCTATAGTCTAGGGCAAAGTCATATTTAGGTGCGACGACGAGCGAAGCGAGGAGGAGCGTTAGGTTATATGTGACTACAACATCGCGCGAGCCGAGCGAGCGAAGCGAGCGTGCCGCGGCAGCGGCCGGCGATGCGCCACATAAATTTAATTTCATATACTACTTTTCGTGATCATTTACTACTTTATCCTCTTAGTCCAACCAGTTGGACAGTTGTACCATGGATCATAATCATAAATATATAAAAAAAGAGTTGAACCATGGGTAACTTTACTTCTCCGTAGTACAACCAGTTGGACATAAAAGTTGTACCACGGGTCGGTAATGAAAATTATGCTCCATTTTTAGCGAATACATTTTAGGTGCAATCAACTCCAACTTCTTTAAGTGGCTTCTGCCGGCTTAGCACAAAGGTAATACATTAAATGTTGATGATTTAATTTAATCATAGTCACTGACAACTTTGTGTATCATTCTACTTACGAGTTGCAATGTGAATGCATGTTTTTTTTAAAACTGATAGGCTAGCCTTTGATCACTATCTCACCTGATGGTAAGCGATGACGTGGTCGAAGATGTTGATCAGGGTAGCCTAGAATTACTGGCTCTCAAAAGGATAGCTGCCGGAACACACTGTGAAGAACAGCTAAGTAAATTTCGCTCTGAGCACTTCAAATGTTTGCTAGGTAGGTACACTCACAATTCACGCTTAAATACTAGGTGTTTAATACATAAAACCACGAAACAAAACTTGGTACACTTACACATTTACCTTTATGGTCAAATGTTTTTGAACATTGTTTCGAGCTTTCCGTGGCTTGTGGAAAATATCTACACATTTACCTCACACGCTGGTCTAGGTGGGCGGGGGTTTTCGGGGCATTAAAATGTTTAAATTAAATGTTACAAATCAAAGAATCAACAGAAATAGGTACCCGAAAATCAATCAATTGAAGATGATATCCATATTTCCGAAAAAAGGTAGTATGTAGGAGTTTTTGTTGAACGTTTCAAAAAACACGTCCCTATTGACTCGACTTTTTATTTTATATAATGTTACAATGACGTGATATAACGAATGTGTTTTTATTGTTACTCGGTTCCAAAACATTGAAACTAAACTAATTTTGATGAAATTAGGTACCTGCATTGGTTCCTAACAACCTGAGTTTAGAATTGTTTTAATGTCGTGGATTACGTCAAAGATATATTTATTCCTTTTGATATATTGATTTTAGCCTATGAAACTAAAATCATAAGATGTAGTAACCCATTAAGCTCTGCGAATACCAAAAATTCAGACTGACTGTTTATGTCTATATTTTATAGTATTTGATGATGTCGTGAACACACTATTGACAGCGTAGTATTTTATTTAGCATGACAGGGTCATTTTATATACCGTGCTGAACTGTACCCGTGGATGCCTAGCCAGGCACCCTGCAGGTTTTATTTAAACACTTCTATAATTAATTATACCGAAAAAATCTGTCTTCATGCATTACTAATTAATCCAACTATAAAAATGTAGTGTCAAGATGTTAATATCTATAACATATAGCAGTGATGATGTGTATTTAAATGAAAGACATATTGTATCAACCCCACCTCGAAGTTTTTTTTAAAATCCTTCATAGGCTAGCCTTTGACCACTATCTCACCTGATGGTATGTGATGATGTGGTCGAAGATGTTATTCAGCCTAACCTAGAATTACTGGCTCTCAAGGACAGCTGCCGGAACACACAGTTAGGTGCTTGGTGACAGATTTTCTACTTGAGGGTGGTAGCTAGCCAGGCGGGCATTCGCAAAATGCCCTACCATCATGCTATAACAAATCAAATTACAAAATGGCAATTCGAAATCAACTCCGATGAGATTTTGAATTAGAGGGATGATGATACCAGCTCTACAAGTTTCTGAAGATAACATAATCGGTTCACAGATTATTTTATTAAATTTGCTTTTATTTTACAGGACATATCAAGCGTATGAAACGTGTTGCAGTATCCAAAGTGTAGATACCCATTGGCCAATACACACTAAAATTGAAGCGGAGTGGAGGAAGATATATATACATTTTGGGCTAACCCTAATTGTGTTTTTAAAATAAATACAAATATAAACTTAAATTTTGTTTTAATTCGATTATAGAATAATAAGAATATAAAATAAAAAGAAATACTGACCGTAGGAGTACAACCTGTTTACACTATGCTATTATAAACTCTTTAGTAGAATGGATAGTACGTATTTTTATTCCATGAAAGCATTTGCCAGTTATCGTCTCAGGTAGAAAAGAAAAAAAACGGTCGGCGATTATAGTTCGGTCGCATGAAGGTCTGTTACCTATCTGTCTTTAGACATATCTATATAATTTGTGTGACGGACAACCGAACGTGATGCACGCGTGCAAACCCATTGGCTCTTAATCCATTTTAATCCACGTGATACTATGTAGTTTTGCTGTAATAAGTTTCTTGTGAATTACAATTATGATCATACGATATTCTCTTTGGTGTTATTTTGTGAAAATCTGCAAGTGCACGCCCATAATAGACGACCAACCTGAGTAGATAACGGATCCGTCTCCATGGACCACATACCGAACCGTCTCGGCACTCACTCCGTCATATATATATACCTATATATATTTGCTTTTTGTGACATGAAATTATATCGAAATTCGTTGGTTTTAAGCCGTGTATAGGAGCAGTGAAGCATTAGCTGTTAGCTTTGATATTGGCAAGGTATTTGATCTGGTCTGGCGTAAGGCTTTTATATCTAAGCTTCCATCCTACCTACGATATTCATTGGTCTATGTACGTGAATATCCAATTTTCTATATATAGCAATAATGTTCGCATTACTGTGTTCCGGTTGAAAGGGATGGATGGCGGTGAAACTATAGTCACATAAGACTTAATAACGGTGCAGTGCAGTTCGCCACTTGTGATGAACTGCATCTGTAATAGGAAGAGGTTATCGCTTAACACCAGGTGGGCTTCGTGCCTGTTCCATCCCGATATAATAATAAAAAGCGACGAACCACTAGAATTGTTGACATCCCTAATTTACTGAAATTCTTAAATCACTTCGCTTTTGATGAGCTAACGATTCCCTTTGTGTATTATATCGATTTTACGAGCTTTTCGACCTTATTCGACCTATCTGACTTTACCACCCCACGTGTCAATATTGTCATAATGCTGACATTTTGCAGGTTTGAACGTTATGCGCCGTCGGCTTCAAGCGGTCTTGTAGTCTTTTTTTGGTCAAAAAGTCCAAAGACCTTGGTCTTTTCTCATATGTGGTTACAACATGGGTTCCTTTAATTATGAGTAGGCATCAAGTGTACCATTGGTATTGCAGATTTCCATATCAGCGACGGTAACCGCTTATCACCAGACAGACCGTATGATTGTTTGTAGAAAGTCAAGTAGAACAGGTACTATAAGAAAATAAGGTTATAAAGGTATCTGTTGTGATGCTCAGTTTCATACCCCAACACAGAATACAACAGGAACAACTTGATACACGATCTTCGTGATCAGTTATATATAATATTATTATTAGTAAGTGCGATAAGAACATGCGCTAATATTAACCCTATTGTGGTGGCGCTTTTTGTTTTACTTTGCATTAGAGTTTAGAGTAACTGTAAGTAAGTTCAGTCCTGAACCATAATTAGGGCAGTTAGTATACTATACTTATATATTATATACCATAATAACTACATTTTATTTACGTCTGGATACAACAATATAAATATACTTGATTTAAATTATCTTCCTGTTGATAAGTTGTTCATGGGAAAATCTAATTAGACTAGTCCAAATTTACTAATATATGAGATTCTTTGCTGCGGCAGCGGCAAACTCGTTTTCCACTTTTCTGCTAACATTATAAACGAGAGAGGGATTTGTCGCTAAGCTTTCATTGATAGGATGATTTTACAAAAGTGATGTATTGGAGCTGCATAAAAAATAATATATGCCATAAAAATATTGTGAACTTTGTTCATAATTATTTCGATAGTATAATTTTTAAATGTAAGTGAAAAAAAAAGAAGCTGCATATGGAATAAATAAAAAACTCCTATAGCAACTTCCCATTACGCATATAAAGATAAACAGGAAAGAAAATTATACGAGTATATTACAAGCGGTTCTTAACCGCGTCTTTCGTTTCTAAACGGTTATCACGTAGTTTATAACTAAATATCCATACATAAAAGATAATCAGTAAAAATAATTTTATTTTTCATAGAAAAGTAGTGAAACGCAAAACGTCAGGTTTTCGAGAGGCATTCCGATGCGATGCATGTTCGGTAATAGACGTATGTCGCTGACAGTAAAGTTACAAATTGTCAATTGAGAATCGCGCGGTATTAGTCGCCGCTAATACCGCGTTATTAAGATTTTGTTGTTAAGACTCTCCGGAACTTGTAACCAACAATTTTTTAGTGTATATTAACTACGCCATCGACACCGTGGACGATATAAGCAGCAAGCAAATCTGTTGGTCCACGTTCAAGAAATAAGACATTTGAAAAGGCTAACCAAATGCCTGCTCGACGTTGGAATGGAATCGAAAGAAGTCTTCAAGATTTTATCAACTTTTTGAAAGTGACACATCCAGACGATGTGCCCATTGTATTTTGTGCGAGAGAGTTGGGTCGCTTGCCTTCAGTTCCGTGGGAGAGCATAATATCACGGCCCTGAAGCACGAGCCGAGCTATGAACCGGTTGGAGGCCTCTGAAAATACCATTGTCATCACTGTCATTGCCTTTCCTACGTGTGGGAAGTTGGATAAAATTGGATCACTGCGACCTAGTTCGCAAGGCTCTGTGTCCTCAAAATAGGCAGTATGATAAAGGCGGTTTCATACAAGTAGAGAGGAAAAAGGAGAAAAGAAGAACTCCTCTCAGAACAAGAGCGCAACAGCACCTACCGACGATAATAATTTGATGGACTTGGAGTTGCTCTCTTCTTTTCTCGCTTGCTTTGTCCATAGCGCTCGAAATTAACAATGAGCTTGAGGGATAAGTCTCGTCAATTTGTGAGAGTTCCGAGTCGCAAGCTCCAGATATTGATGGAAGTTGAAGTTTGCCCGAAGGGTCTCAAGATCCGGCATTTACTCGGTCGGATATCTGACACCTTGCGCATCGCGACACCTGGAAGTCTATCTTATATACATTGAAATTTTTATATTATACGAGTGATATAAACAGTTAATTAAGTTAGTTTAAATCTAAAGTAAACTCGTTACAAAATCACCACAAAGCTGCTTTTTTGGAAAACAACATATCATCAGGGCCCATAGATTGGTAAAGAGCAAGATAGCCTGCTTGCAAAAAAATCACAAATAATTAACTACCAAATTCTCTTCTAGTTTTTTCAGCTCGTTCTTACCATAGATAGCGCTACTAACTATGGCTAAATCTGTACATGCAATTGTCCATATTCACTTGCCTATGTAAGCTGAGACTGATACAAGGCATGGTTGTCTGCAGTAGAGGGTCATCAGACGCATAACTGTTCACCTCTAGTACCCCACAAAATTATTCTTAATGCCTTAAAGGCATACTTTGCCATAACATTCTTAATGACAAATCGATCATTAAAACTCTCATTGCAATGGATATCTTTATTAGATTTAATCTGCAGTAATGTGATTAGAATTTATATACAGAAAACGTGATGTAGTTAACTTCTGCTATAATTTTCAAGCCCGTCTTTTAGTCATAACAACAAAAAGCCTCGAAGATGTTCCTCGTAATTAGCTAATCATATTTTGTCAACATGAAAATGTTTACACAATCTATGTGTGGGAATACGCCTCTAACTTAAATGTTAATAAAATTACTGCGCCACCTCACAAGCCACATTACATGCACTTAATGCAGCAAGTCTAGCCGGTGGAGCCAGAATTTCGTTTAATGCATTCGTGTTCTTCTAATTTATAACCGGCATTAGCCATGGATATTAAGACATCCTAGACTTCATTATCACACGATACCTGTTCATGAATACTCGTAATACTTACCTATCTAATACTATGTAGGTGTGGTGATTGAACGCTTAATAGAAAACGCTTAAAAAGATTAATAGATTTTGCTCCTTATGTTTTTCCTTAACAGCTATTGGAAGGTTCACGCTTCCGGGAGCTTAAAAAATTTAAAGTATCCATAGATTTGAAGCTATTCCTTTCAACTTTTCCATTAATTTCTATAAAAAATATTTCTTTATTGACGTTGTTAAAGTGTTTTAATTATCTATATAACTCCGGAATAGTATTTATGTACCCAGTGTGTATAGGACAACATTTGTAACATTTATGTGCTTGTACATTTATATCATTCAATCACTAAGTAGTAATTACATAGTATCTAAGACAGGCTTTTAATGTGCCATAAAACCCTACAGGTAATAATACATTTTCAATTACATTTAGCGTTGAGCCACACACAAGACCAGGTACGTTCGTGATGATTGGCGTCCTTCTACAACGAATTATGGTAACTGTAACTGCCTGAGAAGACTGAAAAGGATCACCTAAACGATGGCCGTGTAAAGTGGAGCAAACAGGCTCTGTTTTGGCTAGGTTACCATAGTGAGGCAAGCCGCAAGCTGTAGGGTCAGCATGGCGTGGCCGCCTCGTGACCGAGGCATGCGCGCGGCGAGGCACTGCCGTCACGACGCCTCGCCCCCTAGTCTCCAAATAACATGATATTACTCACTAACTGGCCATTTCACGCCACGCTCACCGCAACAATCTTGTCTTTGCCAAGAAAATATTGTTTAACTCGGATAAGCACCGCTCCAGTGCTTTCGAAACCAGTTACGTTGCTAACGTTAACCGTCTAGGTATATCTACAGTGGGCCAGAGGTTATGGAGCAGGTAGTCACATCGTCTAATCTTGAAACATACTTTATATTAACTACAACAGGTTAAAAGTCTTCGCCAGTATTTAATTGATAATATATGTATACTTCAGAAGTTTATCTCATCATCCTTATACATAATATATTATATAATACGTATATTCGATCGTAGACATTTAACTTCTTGAATATAATTAATTTTATAACGTATATCTATGTTGATGACTTGTTATTTGAACATATTGATAATAGGTTCTTCTGCCGTAAACACATTTTGTTTACTCGTATTGACAAGCTATCCTTTTACTACAATCTCACCTGATAGTAAGAGTTTATGTGGTCGAAGGTAAAATGGCTCTAAAAGACTCCCGGAATAAACCGTTAGGTGCTTGGCGACCATTTTCTTACTTGAGGGTGAAAGCTAGCCTATATTGGCATATGAAATGTCCTATCACCTTGATTTTTTTATATGTTAGTCCTAAAAATATTTCGTCTGAGAGATACTACCCGGGATTCCTGATGAGCAAGACGGCTTACCATCGCCATGGACAGTGTTTTTTATGTTATGTTGTGACGGAACAAGCTCGGGGCCCACCTAATGTTAAGCGGACTAACCTCTGCCTATAACAGATGCATTCATCACAAGACATGAATTGCACGGCGCCCATCACCTTGAGACATATTTGTTAAGTCTCATGTGCCTGTAATTTAACTGGCTCTCAAGGACTGCTGCCGGAACACACCGTTAGGTGCTTGGCGACAAATTTTCTACTACTGGTGGTCGCTAGCCAGACGGGCATTCGCAAAATGCCCTTCCACCATGCGGTGAAGCTCAAGCCCGCGGCGGGATTCGAACTATGGACCTGCTACGCAGCAGTCCGTAGCCAATGCCACTGAGACATCACTGCTTCAAAAGTTAATTAGGAGAGAACTCTCACTGTTGCACTCTTAATAGCAAAACAGTGAAATAATAGATTTATTTGACTTACGTTATAAATTTTCATCTTATTTTTTATACTGATTTTTTAACATGAAATTGATTCGGATGCTTCGGGAAGTGAATACGATTTTGTATCTTGTAGAACTTTCAGGCAATCTGCAAGGTCTATAATAATTGCATTAGATTATTGAGTAAAGCATTCATCTCGTACATTAGAAATACATGCCGGGGCAGCGGCCGGCATAGCGCTAAAAAATCTATAATATTGGCTAAACCTAGTATCAGCCACTAGGGTTTAGTGGACCTAGTTCTAGCCGGAATGATACCAGCTAGCCCTAGTTCTACCCGCAAATAATTGGCTTATACTAGATTTAACCCAGAGTAAATAGCTATACCTAGTTCTAACCGGCTAAAACTAGATGTAGCACTTCGGGTTTTAGCCGTAACATATACATACACAAACTTTGGAAATTATAATGTTATATGACAGATAAAAATGTTTTTTTTTATAACAGATATCTACATCTATAGAATATAGGTTAGCCTGTACAACATCTTCGACGACATCATCACTTACCATCAGGTGAGATAGTGAACTTTACTTAGTTGTAAGTGAATGATGTGGTCCAAGATACAATCAACAAAAAAAATGCTCTAATAATTACCCTGAAAATGCACCTGCGGTACCGCATTCCTTAAATCCATAAATGTGTATTCAAAATATTATTTAGGATTTTTGGTATATTTAGACTTTTTACTAGAAATTAACAACTCATCAAACTTAAGATGTTTGCACCATATCAATGAGAATTCGTCAATCCTAATTTATATGTGATAGTGAGATTGTACGTATGTACAATGCTTCTAACGAAATATGTTTGCTGAAGCTGTAAGCCTTTTGTGTTACTGGAATGGTAATATTTTTTTTTATTTTTTTTTTATTCATAATAGGTTCGCGTTTGACCACACCCTGCCTGATGTTAAGCATTGATGTGGTCTAAGATGGAGCACGCTTACCTAGAAGAAACCTATTTACTCTCGATTTGAAGACACCCATGTTGTATCCATCGGGAAAAACTGACGACGGTAGGGAGTTCCACTCCTTCGCAGTACGCACGAGAAAAGTGGAAGCGAAGCGCTTCGTACGAGTCCTGGGAATATCAACCATGTACGGATGGCGCCTCTCTGTTTGTCTGGACGTCCGATGGAAAAAGGGGGAGGGCGGAACCAAGTCGTGCAGTTCTTGTGCACATTCTCCGAAATGTATCCGGTAAAAGACCGATAGACAAGCGACTTTACGGCGGTGCTCGAGGCTTTGCAGCCGAGACTCCCCTAGAAAGTCGCTGCCTATTAACCTCTTGGCGCGTCTCTCAATCGACTCAAGTGCCTCGAGTTGGTATTTAGCAGAGCCATCCCAGAGGTGAGAGCAGTACTCAACACAGGACCTTACTTGAGCTTTGTACAAAGTAAGCATTTGTTCCGCTGTGAAGTACCGTCTCACCTTTGAGAGGATGCCAAGTTTTTTTGCGGCTAACTCAGCCTTTGACTCGATATACGAGCCAAAATTTAGAGTCGACGATAGAGTAACACCAAGAAGGTCTAGGTGGTCTGTGACCGGCACGGATACATCCCGGAATGTTGGAGACAGTTGGAATGGTCTCCTTTTGGCGGAAAACAGACACGCCTGGGTCTTGTTGGCATTGAACTTGACCAGGTTGGCATCGCCCCAATCGGAGACTGCCTTAAGGGACAAGTTCAATCGTTCGACCATAGCTTCTCTGAGTCTCCGGATCTCCGGCTCACTGGCTCGCGCGGTAGAAGTATAGCTCTCTACAACCGTGCTGTCGTCTGCATACCCAAAGGTACCGGGCTTTAGCAGATCGTTGATATGCAGCAGGAAGAGCGTCGCAGAGAGCACTGACCCCTGGGGAACGCCGGCATTAATACCCATTTGATCAGACGAGCAGCCGTCCACGACTACTCGTAATGATCGATCCCTCAGGAAGTCCGATATCCACGCACAAAACCCGGTAGGCAGGCCGTATGCGGGAAGCTTGCTAATAAGGCCATCATGCCAAACCCTGTCAAAGGCCTTAGAGATGTCCAGGGAAACGGCAAGCGCTTCCCCTTGTTTCTCAATGGCCTCGCTCCAGATATAAGTGGCATAAGCTAGAAGATCCCCAGTAGACCGATTTCGGCGGAACCCGTATTGATGGTCACTGAGGAGGTCATTCGCTTCCAGGTATGCCAGGAGCCGGCTGTTGAGAATGCGCTCCATACTCTTACAGAGTATAGACGTAACAGATATGGGTCTGTAGTTGACAGGGTCGGTACGACTACCTTTTTTAGGCACGGGTTGCACATTAGCAAGCTTCCATGATTTGGGCACTGTACCAGTCTCAAGAGATAGCCTAAAGAGGCGTGTCAGGACAGGCGACAACTCAGGCGCACAAGTTTTTAAAACAATTGCAGATATACCATCAGGACCACTGGCTTTATTCACGTCCAGATTGCGTAGTGTATTCCGAACTTCCTTTTGACGAATGCGTATGTCATTCATGACAGTTTCGCTTCGTGGTAGAATTGGAGGAGTCGCGATACCAGCATCAAGACGTGAAGACTCCGCAAACAGGGAAGCAAACAGGTTTGCTTTCTCTGCAGCGGTGTGAGCCAGCGTTCCATCAGGATTCTGCAGTGGAGGCAGTGAGGGGCGGCAGAAGTTCGATTCAACCGCTTTAGCTAGGGACCAAAACGCTTTACTACCCGTGGGGTACGAAGCAAGCTTGTTCCCTATTCGGCCAATGTGGTCAAAACGAGCCTTCTGTAAGACCTTTTTACTGGATTTGGCAGCCTTGTTAAAAGCTCTCTTCTTTAGGTGTATATCCTTGGCCTTATGCTTACGAGCATCAACCCAGGCTAGGTATGCCTGATGTTTTAACGCCTCAGCGCGTCCACATTCAGGACCGAACCATGGGCGAGCTTTGCCGGACAATGGTACGTCAGAGAATGGAATGAAGTATTCCATTGCTAAACGCAACACATCGGACACGGCATTTGCACATGCGGTAGGATCACCAGAAGAGAAGCACACAGACTGCCAAGGATAAGATGCAAGGAAAGAACGCATCTCATCCCAATCTGCTGATTTGTATCGCCACATCCGCCGAGTGCCTCGAGGACTGGGATCGGGCGGGGAGTAGACGGATACAGATTTCACCAGACAATGGTCGGACTTACCTAACGGTGAACAAACCGACACCGAGTAGCGGTCTGGATCAGTTGTCAGCAGAAGGTCCAGGCAATAGGCCGTGTGAGACTCAACATCGGGTACCCTCGTGGCTCCTTGGACCAGTTGGGTGAGATTTAACGCTAACGCAAGTTTTCGCGTCTCTCTACCGGCATGGTCGGTGTCCTGGTATGGGTGTAGCCAATCCTGGTGATGGCCATTAAAATCCCCCAGAAACACCAGTTGGGCAGTAGGGTACTTCTGTTGAGCTACGTCCGCCACCTCACTGAGGTATTCGGTGAGCCTGGTTGTCTCCTGATTTCCACTATGTGAGCGGTAAACACAAGCGTAGAGAATTTTCTCAATACCTGTGTCCACCAACGCCCAGAGTACAGAGAACATGGGGTCTTCAAATTTTCGGAGACGCCGAATGCAGATGTCATCCCGGGCATATACACATACACCCGCGTGCGATTTGAAGTTGGACTCCAGGTTGTACCCTGGGTATGTAAGGTACGACACGTCGGATGGACAACCAATCTGCGTCTCCGTGAGAAACAGGAGGTGAGGTTTTTCTGTCTCCAGGTGGTAATGGACAGGGACGAGATTAGAGTGCAAGCCTCTTATGTTGCAGAAGTGCACTTTCAGTGAGAGGGAGTGCAGCCGCTGTTTAAACTTTCTCTCATTTTTGTTTCTCTTCATGTTTTGGGAGTAAAAATAGGTTGAAAGCCGGCAGTAGAACGAGGCATTACGACCAGTAGACCCCGCGAAACACAACGAAACAGCACACATCGAAGGGGGACTAGTCTGGAGACTGCGGGGACGCCCGAGCCCCCCCAGAGATGTCCATCTCGTCCTCTCACCCGGTTGCCGACCGGCGTGATGGCGCATCTCTGGGATTTTTCACAGTTGGCGGGACAGCCTTTCATGAGTGGCTAAGTCACAATTGGGTCCCCTACTGACTGCGGTCGGCCAGCGGTGCACCGTGCCTCGGATCCCGCTACCCTCCGCGACTAGTCGCCCAATGCGGCCGAACGATGTGCTTCATATTCAGGCTACTTGGGATGCTACTGTTCTGACCCGACTTTCATACGGCGTCACTGGACATCGCGCCGGAACACGACTAGGTCGTTTGGCGGCGTGGCTTTGTCCAGTGGGTGGTCACTAGCCTCGGCCGAAGCCTACCACCAGTTTGTCATCTGATTAGCACCACCCGGGGACCACGTGTAGGGAATCGCTATAGGGTACTCTCCTACGGACGCGGACGACTCAGCCCCCAAAAACAGGTTAATTTCATATTGACAACTAAAATCTAGAATGGACTTAGTTTTTGAAGGAAGATTTTGGTGGTAACGGGCTTCGAGAACGAACAACGTAAGCATAATTATGTGCCCTATGCATAGTTGTCCCTTGGGGTGCCGGGTTAGGATGTTACCCGCCCATATCATCCCGTGAGTGTCCTAAGAAGCGACTAAGAGAATAATAAAAATAAAGTAAATATTAAAAAAAGGCTGGCAGCAGTGCTTTCTGAAGAACTTTGAAGCGCTCGTAGCGAAGTTTACTTAGCTGTTCTCAACCGATCAGCAAAGTTAAGCAACGTCGCGCGCGGTCATGAGTTGGATGGGTGACCGCTAGTGACATTACTACTGAGCGTTTCCGTGCTTCGGAGGGCACGTTAAGCCGTCAGTCCCGGTTGTTGTCCTAGGATGGCAGTCTTTATAGTATGGTGGTAGGGCATTTTGCGAATGCCCGCCTGGCTAGCTAACACCCTCAAGTAGAAAATCAGTCGCCAAGCAGGTGAGATAGTGGTCAAAGGCTAACCTATCAGGAATAAAAAAATAAAAAATTAAAAAAAAACTGACAACTTCTACTGCGATCCCCAAGACGACGATGATGATGCATAGTTGGAGATTGTATTTAAGATGTCAAAATTAAGGTCACCTCAATTACCATTCTAGTTAGACAATAAGGAACAAAAATCCTATCGTCATGCCTTTATTCGTCGAAGGGGTAGGCAGAAGAAAGTGACACAAAAAAAGCTAAAGATACAAGGCTACGAGTAGTATAGTAAGCTCTGCGATTGATATAAGCGATACCTATAATTGTAGCCCAATTGAAGACGTATTCGTAGTTCCCAAATTAGTTTTGAATATAATATAGCGAATAATAATACAAGGTTTGACTATAAATTAAAACATATTTTACGCTAAACTCGTGAGCAGCAGCAAGTAAGTAATGAAAATGCAATTTTCACATGTTACGAGAACGGTATCGCATCGATCGATCATCCTTTTGAATCAACTGCATTGATGTTACATGATGCAGACATGGTCTCACATTCATGGCTTTCCTACCAGGAAGCATCTTTGATTACTTATTACATCACAATTTCAATACAGACAAATAAATGTGCACGCTCATAATTAAGTAACATTAGTTCTTATAAATGTATTAATAGCGAAGATTAGATACATCCCAATAAACTTTTACGGCATATAATATATACTCAACGGCAATTATGTAAATAATTAAAATATATAGGTTTGCCTAGATCTTATTCATGTTTATTGCGTACGACATTAATGTTATGAGTTAGAACATAAATAACTGAAAACCTGCACCTTGCTAGTTAAACCATTACAAAGATTACACGGACATCCTAATTATAATTTAATGTACGTACTTGTAACCACCATTTGCCTTTATCAAGTAAACGGAACACCACTTTGCGGATAATTTACGAAAGACAAGGTTTTCCCGGTTAATAGTGCCTTGCAACATTTCTACAGCATTATATCAAGAAATACGATTATCATTAAAGTCAATTCAGAAATTATAGGTGCGGACGGTTTTAATCAATCTGAAATTCTCGCATTTTTCTCCTGTCCCGGAACATTTATCGATTAACTGAACAGAACATACCTACATAAATAAACTTAATGAGGTAAAAATCATGCCACTATATCTATAGCATGATTTCATTCGAGGTGGCGTAGGTATACATTTTAATTAACATATTGCGATCAAGGCTTTCATTCGATATTCAATACAGTTTACAATTCACAATCTTGACAACTGGTGAAATGGGTAATTACGTATTAAACCTACCATCTGGTGCCATTTTCCGGTGTAGGCTTGCCGTTAAAGTTTCTCCCAGAACAAAACAAAAAGGTAAAGGCGTATAAAGTTTCGCGGATCCAATTAGAGTCCATTTTGTGGTGATTAAAGATAGCACGATGGGCCATTGTTCTGTTACAATGCAAGGCAGCGCCGACGCGGGTGCTGAGAGGAGCTACGCGATCGGTCACCTCCTGTCAGGTGGTAATGGACACTCTTTAGCCACAAACGCTACGACAAACATAATTTTTACACTCCATAAAACACACAGCAACTTTTTTCATCATCGTTTGAAGGTTTAGTTTAGGTATTGGTGAATCTAGAGCAAGCGCAACAATAACTTTGTAAAGTTCTAGTGTGACCACTCGATCATCCACCAATCGCTTTATTAAACTCTTAATGATAACATTTCATCTGAATCACAAGACGGCCGTGGCCCACCACTGAGACTTGCGACACTTGTTGACAGTAAAAAACACGTGCTTCTCAATTCAAACTATATGAAGATATACCTCTTAAGTTATCTATGTTAGAAGTTAGGTAAGAGTTAAGAAAGGACCTAGGTACTTACGTATCTATGTTCAGTCACAGTGGTTCAGTTAACACTTGAAGACTTTTACACTTATATAACTGCTGGTATAGGTAATAATTACCTTTGTCTTGAAGTTCCTGCTGCGTACGGCATGGAATCGAAATTAAATCTTCACATAAGTACCTCGACGAAATATGAGTTTTTTTTTGTTATGTATATAACCTTTCAATCAAACATTTCTTATGTACATTAATACAATTCTGTACCTTATTTTGTTTGAATTATTCACTGAGAGATATTTCGGTGAGGTCGTAAAGTATGTACTTGTGTAGTACTTATCAAATTCTATTATCGTTAAAGTTTAACAGCAGGCAAAGTTGGTCAACGTTCATGACGCTGACTAATAAGCAAAGGACTGCGATATACATATAGATCATTCATATCATATAATTCTACCTACTTGATCGATGCAATCCATTTTTTTAGTAAACGTAAACTTTATCTTTAACTTTTTTGAAGCAATGATGGCCGAGTGGTTATAGCTATGGACTGCGGTGCTGCGTCCCTAGTTCGATCCCCACTGCCGGCTTGAGCTTCACCGCATGGTGGAAGGGCATTTTGCGGTAGCAACCACCCTCAAGTAGAAATTCTGCCGCCAAGCATCTAACGGTTTGTTCCAGCAGCCGTCTTTGAGAACCAGTGAAATTACAGGCACATGAGACTTAACAACTATGTCTCAAGGTGACGGGCGCAGTGCAATTCGTCACTTGTGATGAAATGCATCTGTTCTAGGCCGAGGTTAGTCCACTTAACATCAAGTGGGCCTCGTGCTTGTTCCGTAATAATAAAAAATAAAAATAAAAAAATTACTCAGAGTGATTGGGTAATATTAGGTATGGTCCTTCAGAACCGTAATAGAGAATCGGGATAAAGCTTCTGATTTTCTGTGGGCCTACGATTTTCTCTCATCAAAATCCGTTCGCAACTTACACAAAACTATAAACAAATTATAAGAGAACAAAAAGTGTTTAAATTTTGTGTATTGGCTTTATATATGACATTTATACTTATCTGTGCTTTCTTTAAATTTTCAAGCTATGTTTTAGACATAATTTCTGTCCGATATTTAATTTTTACGTAATTTATTAACACACTGCTAGACACAAATTCCCCAATTGACCTAGACTGATAGGTACATACTAGAATAACCATTATATTAAGCTCTAGAGAAAATATTACTAGTCACACCTAATTCATGCTTCAACAAAACAGACCTAATTTGAAATTTAAGCTCATACTAAAACTGTACAGACCAGGTATTCTACAATGTAACCTAAACGACTTTTGGCACAAACGAGATGTCGCAGGCCTTGAATCTACAAGCTTTTACAAAATATACAAGTAAAACGCACCTCTCTATTGGAGACTATCACATTTGAATTTGCACATGTTTTAAACATGTAGATACGATCATTCCTAATACAGCTAACTCGAAACTCAACAAAATGTTAGGAAATAATGTGACACCAGCTGTGATGTAGCCTTAAAATGGTTGGTTACCTAGCTTATTATTTGATGTTTAGCTTTCTATCTGGAAGCTTAAACTCTTGTGCTAGAGCTGTCTTGATGGGCATATACAAGCACACTCTCGGTAGTACTATGTGAATTCTGTGCTCTAGGTGTTTAAACACTAGAAAGCGTTAATTAAGTTCTGCAATGGCTTAAAATGAGCTGAAACTATAATTGGGTTTGTGCCGATTTTTAATATTGGCCATTTTGAAGTTCGATTCTATCTTGCATTCTGCTTAGAATTTCAGTACAAATCATAGGTACTTACGTCATTTTAGGTTGTGCAGTCTACATTGCGCTTTTTCTCCACCATAGGTTTGTTAGCATGTTAGTGCAAAGTTTTTATCGTAAGTTTTATTCTGTTTTTTTTGTCAATTGATAATAATAATGTTTTTAAAATGAAAGAAAGAAGTAGTTTCGTTTGTGTTCCCTCCGTTTAATTTATTTTGCTGTTTTTGTGAAAATATGATATGGAACTAAATTAATGTGGTTTTGGAATAAGAGTTTCCTAGCACAGACAGTATACAATTCCAATGATCCGTGTATGCGCCAAGCCGATACCACAACAAAACGCACGTGTGTTTTGGTTCGATCATTTCTGTTCTAAAAATGAGCCTCCGCGTGGACGACTGGAAACGAAGACGATGTTTATAAACTTCCATAATAGAGGCTACGTCAGAGTTAGGAGTAAACTTCAAAGTAAGTGACATCCAGGTCAAATCAGATAACATGAAATAAGGTCCGGAAATGAAGTCATTGAAAAAAACAATACCTACCAAAATCGCATCGGTACTTTCCTAACCTTATTAAATTGGCACACAAATTAAGAAGTTCTGAATCGCATTGTTAATTAAACTATCTGTTAATATAATAATTAGACATGTACGCAGAGTATTGAACTGTAATGATGTTGTAAAATTAGGCTGTAATTCACTTCCACGTCCTTTTCAATTAATTATTGCAAGGTTCTGATTATAAAAACCTATCTAAATGCCGCACGTAGAGACGCAGACTAACGCTAATTAGCATATAGTGTATACATTATGTCAAAAGCGAAAATAACAATTTGATACTGATTAAAAGTTAATTGACGTCATTGAGTACGGCAGTTTCAGACAAATAGGCCCCCTTAGCATCATCATCATTATTTATTTTTGAATAAAACACCAGAATATATAACGTTTTATTGATAGCGATTGAAGGCTCCAGATCAATTAGGAACATGTAACAGAAAATAAAACAAAACATGAATTAAATAAATTGCAATCTCAATGCGCGCCGCACATGGCGGATACGACCTTATCCTTGTCAAAAATGCGCGAAAATTAGGGAAAATTAATTATAAAATTAGAAACATTTCGCTTGTAGGCAATTGTCGGATTTTAAAATTTTCGACACAGATTTGTTACATATATAATTTTTCACATTCTTGCGAAAGTTACATGTGAAAATTTATTATTGTTGAGGAGGAGTCCCAAAATATTATTGTGTTACAGCTGCACTTTTTCAGTGTTTTTTTCATTAAGTATAGCGTAGAATTCTAATGGGGAAAGAATTTAGCATATCGGTCCAGTAGTTTTTATGTTTATTCGTTATATACAAAAAAAACAAATCTTTCCTTTTTACAATATTATTAATAGTATTAGTAAGTATAGATATAGAAGTGCAGCTTGAAATAATAATATACAATTAAAATAAACTTCATATAGTAGGTATGTAGTTGACATTAGTATTAGGAGGGTATAAAAATAACTCTAAACTCTATAACTCTATATACTTTCCGTGTCATGAGACAAAGATTCCGTGTTATGCAGATCACTGTGTCCTCTAGATCGAAGCAGCAGAGCCTTTCCATTGATATAACAGGCATGCAGAATATACAGTATTTTGAACCTAAATTTTCTTTGTATCAGACGCATTTTCCTTTTGGGAAAATAATGCCAAACACGCATAACACAAAAATAGGTACATTATGGGTAACTTGGAAGTTAACACTGTAGCATAAGAATAAATAATAATTATGTACTCTCGTGGTGATTAGATTTGTTAGTTCTATTTTACAAAATTACAGCTCCAAGGATGGTCGCGGATTGGATTCCCGGTCGTGTTTCAAATTATTCATTTCGTTGCTACAGTAATTCTGTAAGCTACTTCGCTTAACAGGCATTGATGCATAAAAATACAATGATATTTCTAGAGCTACGTACTTGTTATATTCTTAAGGCCAACTATGGATTAAGAAATCCTAATACACAGTTTATGATTACTTAAACGTATTTTTTTTTAAGTTTTCTTCTAAATAAGCGCTAGGACTACCTGTACCTGACTATCCTGATTTCAAAAATCTCTTATGCCTGCAATGGATAAGTATTTCATATTTTTTCTTACTTTGCTCGATACTTAAAACTCTGCCACGACGACGGGCGTTCTTGGCTCGGAGTAGGCATGCAAAATAAAAATATATTTTTTTTATACAAAAAAACATCTCAATTTCTTTCTTAGTACTAGCAGAAGTCAACCCGAAGAGCTTGTTAGCATTTTACCAATAACCCTGTATATTACTTAAGATTATTTGACTAGCAGGCACGATTACAAAATATACAATTTCAGATTGATATTGTATGTATATTCACTTTAGAATCTACTCTACGAACAACGATTTGAACCTTTACCATACTTAACTTAAATAATGTGTAGGTATCGTCATTAGTAACAAATAAAGTCACTATCGGTTATTAAATAGTTTATAATCTGATGAATAATTAATTAAGCAGTTCGACCGGACGGATTAACAATAGATATACCTATCACCGACCGCGGGAGGTCTCGAAGGTTGTTTGTTTCATTTTATTAAACAGATGAACAGCTATTTTGAATTCTAACACTTTTTGTCTGATTTAATATTATGTACAGTTGACTGGAGTTGCAACATTATGAATTAATTTTTAGATAATATAGATATGTTTTCTTTTCTATTTTGTATCTATAGTAGGTTTACATTTAAATACATAGACAATGTTTCTAAATATCATCGTCACATTTACAAATTATTGGTACAATTATTATATCCCGGGCTGAACCCGCGGCCTCAGATTTTGCGTCGGATGCCTATGCCACTCGGCCGCCGGAACATACTCGTTGGAGCTGAAAGTTTGTGATCAAATTGTAATACATTAACCGTTATAGGGTCGGTGCGGCCATCAACCAGACCGCTAGACTTCATATGATTGATAGAAGTGATATTTCTAATACTTAAGAGGAACGGGAAGAGAAGCTCCTACAGAAAAATAAGTATTTTAACAAAGTGATGCTGTCTCGCCGCTAAACGCCCGAACAGAATAGTGCGATAAGGACAATTGCAGCTTCTTCAAGTTTTGACTTAGAATTTGCGCATAATTTGCGTTCTGGGAGAAAACTTTTCTCCTATAGTAAAAATTAATCAAATCTAAAAATTTTGGTCTTATTTTATAAATGACAGAAGAAACAAGGTTTTCCTTTTTCTTTATTTGTCATTATTTTTCCTATAAATAATTCACAAACTAGAGATACAAGTTTGAGAAAATATGGGTATTTAAATACCCATTAATTCAAATTCCTTTAATAAAATGATAAAAATCAAAATCTATGATATTGATAACATGTATAATATTTCCAAAAATCATCAAAATCGGTGATTGTGGTAGGTAGTGTGGAGGTAGAAACGCTTTCTCTTTTTGTATGAAAATTCGAGATTTCCTTCCAGTCTTAACTCTTGCAGTGATGTCGCTACTCTTCTATACAGGGTTATTGGTAAAATGCTTACCGTAAAAAAAAAGAAGTCAACCCTAAGAGGTTGTAAGTAATTTTTGTAATTTTTTCTGTATTCCTATAGATTCGCGTTCTATATTATATATCGCGTGCTAAGCGGAAATCACATTTACAAATCATTGCAGCACATTTTTTTTACATGGACTATGTTTTTTACAAGTAACAATGTATTTGTTCAAAAGTTATAAGAGGTGAGTCTACGAATAATTTATTCGTAAGGGGAGCCTTTGGAGTGAGCTGAATTTTTAAACTTGTAATAGAATAATAAAACATATTCATATATAGTAACTATTTGTGACCATGTTTATATATGGAAATTCTGATCGCGATCATCGATCGCATTCACGACACCAAATCGGAATGGTATTTTTTACTTAAACTATAGATTATAAGGAAAAAGGTTACAAAATTTAATAATTACTTGTGAATATTAATTATTTGTTGATCTAAAAAATATCTTGCAGACAGTGTCGTTGTATTTTGGTTATTATGTTTTTGATCCACCTAATCCCAAAAATATATATAAGTACGTTATTTAATACCATCATCATCATCATCAGCCAGAAGACGTCCACTGTTGAACAAAGGCCTCCCCCATAGAACGCCACAAAGAACGGCTATTAGCCGCTTGTAACCATTGGCTACCCGCGACTTTAACGATGTCGTCAGTCCACCTAGTGGGGGGCCTACCAACTCTACGTCTTCCGGTGTACTGTGGTAACCACTCGAGAACCTTTCTTCCCCATCGGTTATCAGTTCGTCGAGCAATGTGGCCCGCCCATTGCCACTTCAACTTGCTAATTCTGAGAGCTATGTCGGTGACTTTGGTTCTTTGGCGAATATCCACGTTCCGGATTTTATCACGCAAAGAAACTCCGAGCATAGCTCTCTCCATAGCTCGTTGAGCGACCCTGAGCTTGTCCATAAGGGCCGCAGTCAAGGACCACGTTTCAGTGCCATATGTCATCACTGGCAACACACACTGGTTGAAGACTTTGGTCTTCAGGCTCTGTGGGATGTTCGACGAGAAGATGTCGCGTAACTTCCCGAACGCTGCCCATCCGAGTTGGATCCTTCGGGCGACCTCTTTGTCGAAGTTGGACCTACCTAACTGGGCAGTCTGTCCCAGGTAAATGTAATGGTCAACAACTTCGAGTGTATCGTTCCCAACAACTACTGGTACGGGTGCAACATGGACATTAGACATAATTTTCGTCTTGTCCATGTTCATTTTAACACCCACATGCTTGGAAACTCTACACAAACGCTAAACATAATGGCCGATTATACTCCTTAGTCTTCTGTATAATCTGGCGGAGCGTATGAATGTGGTCTATGGTGCTAAAGCCTTTTCGGAACCCGGCTTCTTCGGGAGGCTGGAAGTCATCAAACCTACGAGCAAGACGATTCGTAATGACTCTCGAGAACAGCTTATAAACATGGCTCAGAAGTGAAATGGGCCTGTAGTTCTTCAACAAGGTCTTGTCGCCTTATTTGAAGAACAGTACCACTACACTTCTGCTCCACGCTTCTGGCGTTTTACCTTCAAGGAAGATGGAATTAAATAACTTCTGGAGGACTGAGAGTACCGGTTTTCCACCCCCTCTCAGAAGTTCTGTCGTGATACCGTCATCCCCTGGCGTCTTGTTGTCCTTAATCTGTTTGAGAGCCATTCTATTCTCGTATAGGCTGATGTCCGGGATATCTTCGGTATAGTGTCGGGTCAGTTTAGCTCTCTTGTCTTGAGCTGCACTGACAACGGGTTCTCGTGTCGAGATGTATATCTGTCCATAAAACCTCTCAAGCTCTCTCAGAATCTCCGGTTTTGATGAGATAATTCTGCCATCGTCGATCTTCAGCTTCGTCATTTGGCTTTGCCCTATAGACGAACTTTTGCGAACACTTTGGAGCCTTGGTTACGCTCGATTGCGGCCTTTATCCGCTGAGTATTGAAGGCGCGCAAGTCGTGTGGCAGTGCCTTGGAAATTCATCTATTGAGCTTGCCGTAGTTCGACATATCAGCTGAAGATTGCAGTCTCATTTCATTCCGGTCTTCCATCAGCTGGATGGTTACTTCTGAGAGTTTCTTTGGTTTGTTTCGGCGGGGGGTCTTAAAGAACTGAGACCCCACCGCGTGGACAGCTTCCACAAACCCGTTGTTAATCTCGTCCACTGATTCGCATTCAGCTAGACACTGGAAGTGGTTATGTAGTTCGAGTTGAAAGCTTTCGGGGTTTTGGATTTAATACCATAAAACATATAATTACAACACTTACTTACTTGTATACAGGTATAAATGTAGCATAGCTTATACTATTAGTCAAAACGTTAAAATGAACAAAATAGAAAACAATAATTTATTTAACTTAAGCACTTAAGCAATTTTTTTGTTAATTTCAATAGAAATTAACAAAAAAATTGCTTTAGTATAATAAATTAACAATACCTAAACCATTAAGGACAACAACAATTCTTGGAAATATTTTTTTTCTAAATGAATGTTTTCTCTAAAAGCATTATGTGAAGGGTACAAGCAAATAACAGGAAAGGTCACAAATTTTAATGTATTTAATTTTTTTATAGAATCACATCTTTGTCTATAGTATTTTGAATTCTTATCATCAGAATTTCAATACTTTGCCAGGGATTTACGTATTCTAGCAAAAAAAGATTTGAGAAATAACTGGCAAACTCTTTGGGATAGATCAAAATATATCAAAGGTAGACGTTTTGGTGATATTCAACCGCAAATTCCTTCTAAACCTTAGGTTTTCAAATTTAACAAAATTGATAAATTGTGTATTTCAATAATAATTCGTTCACGTTTAGGTCATGTCTGTTCTCCGGGTTTTCTTGCTAAAATTAGGGTCAGAGATCACTCTATTTGTGAATGTGGCCTTGAGGAAGGTACTTTAGATCATATATTTGTCAATTGTCCGAAACTTTCTTATTCTTATATAATATTCTAAATTCTGATATCCCTCGCCCTGTCCACTTTAAATCTCTCCTATCACTAGTTTTCACTCCTTTTATTTATGTTTTAAGTAATTTTATAAAATCTAATAAGATTAAGTTGTAACATACTTTCCCTTAACTTTTATATTTCATATATTTTCTACTAATTAATATTCAATACACTTGCTGAGATATTTAGACCGTTAATTTTTTTTCTTATACCGTACACTGGCCACACAGACAAGACATATCGTCTAAGCAACGATATGAGCCATTTATGAAGAAGAAGAAGAAGAAGGTCCCTCTGCAGAAACAAAGAGAAGTGATGGTATCTAACGTAGAGAGAGAAAAGTATAGGTCCTTTATACTCTGTCTACGGTATCTAAATATGGTCTTGTCATACTCAGTGTTGGATTTCGTCGGAAATAATGGATCAATTTGTCCCTCATTATTTCATGGTATGTAGTAGAGGAATATCACTACGACCGACTGGTATTATTTGTTGAGCCCTATTTACTGTTTAATAAATATTAAAAAGTACATCTAAAGTAAAGTAGTATATATATATATATATATATATATATATATATATAAACCCACTATACAAATAAAATACTATACTAATAAGTAAACTAAACGTAATCTGAAACATAATCTACCATGTTGAAAATATAATAATCATTGAATAAAATGATAACGTGTAACTCTGTTTACTTGACGATTCAAATATGACCCCCAAGAGAGTCCCAGGAACTAAAGTGAAACATAATGATATCCACAAACCCGTACCTCACAACGGCGGTAGGCAGAGAAATCAACGGAATTTGCATGATTAAGTGGAAATGTTCTGATTAATGGTTTCTCCTCCTGACCCCTATGAAAAACACGGTAAGCTGTGATTAAGTTTTTATAAATATTCATTATCAATTTTATATACTGCTCGTAATATCCGTTGGAACTGGTCTGTTTTCTCTTTCGTCGAAATCGTGCAAGTGCAGGACAATAAATCAGAAGTGCAAAGTTGCCTCAATTTACGCTCATTATTTCAGTGTTTACGCGCAATTTGCGGAGCGCTAATTGTACTAATTAATGCACATTATCTCTGGATGCGTAAACGCTTTGTTATTTTTCTTGAATTCTGACCCCGTTTCACTTTTTGTCGAAATTTAAATACATAAATGAAATATTTCTGAAATTATGTAAATATTGTTTGCGCTATACAGGAGGTATATAATGTAGATATTAAAATATACTCATATAATTTTTATTTAAACTTAAAAATCAACAAAAAACAATATCACCGTCTTGATAGAGTACAAAATGTCCTAATAGGTACATACTATCTGTGTGTATCTATCTAAAATATTTTACCTACTGTTATTTCTGACGCTGAACATTTGACTGAAGACTTTTGTCCTTCATTTTTATCACAATTAAATATAGACTACAGAACTTGTTTTTTTTTGCAGACATATAATAATATATCCTTTGACCACTGTACTATCACCTTGTGGTAAGTGATGATGTGGTCAAGCATAGTTTTACCTAGAATAAGAACTGTCTTTTTTTTAAATATTTTTATGTTTGCTATAACGCATGCTCTGCGGCTTACATTACAAAATTACAAATTTATGAGATGATAAATTTAAGTCATGTGCGGGATTCGAAATCGCGTCCATCCACCCCTTTAGCCGGGGTGTGCTCTAACCAATTGAGCTAACATGACCATAAGTCATAAGTAAAAATTGCCTTATCGTTATTTAATCATCGTATTAGTAAAAAAAAATCCACTAGTAAATTTGTAATTTTGTAATAAGAACTGTCTCTCAAAAGCACTGCGCAAAGCCCTAGTGTTAGATGCTTGGCGATAGCTTTTCCACAGGGTGATAGCTACCCAGGCGAGCATTCGCAACAAGCCATACTATCATGCGGTAAAGCTCATAGTTACCTCATTGGATTAGTGCAACTGTCATCTCATTACTATTTCAGACATATTTTAAAACATTATTGCTTGACGCGATTGTGGGTCGGTGATAGTTCGTGACGGCGAATGATTATTTAAAGCATGAAACAAAACGCTCCTTTTTTATGATGGTTTCGTAAAAGGTGGGAGTTGCCCCTCAGGTTATTCATTTTAATACTCAACCTTATTTTACTGTAATTATTTTAAATATTGAAATGTGATCAGATAATCGACCAGAAAGTCATATCTACCAAAATACGAAATACCTTATGGTTCGCAAAGGTGCGAGCAAGATTTTTGAATATGCGACTCCATATTTCGGGTATTTTTTATTATCGATTACAAAACAAAGGACGTAGGTATAGTTTATGAGATTAATTTTATTTGTGTTAATATGTCATACGAAATTAATTCATATAAGTACAAAGACGTGGCATCGCCTGTCTCTGGTGAAAAAAAACACAATATAACCAGTTACCTTTTGTGTAGCAAAATGTTGAACTATTAAGCAAAATAAATCTATATATACTACCTTATATATAAGATATGTAACAATTGGCATATATATGCCCATAGAAATAGTTACTTTAAAGTTAATAATCAATAGGTACCCGTACTTACCCCCTACTGACCTTACTAAATATTTTTTGTGTAGCAAATCTTGATTTGCATTCGGACCCTTAAGATTATTATAAATCTAGCTACCAAATTTGACAAAACCTAAAGTGTTAGTTTAGCCAATAGATTAAATGTAAATATGTGTGGATGCTTGAACCCCGAGAATTAATGTTGTCTGTAGGTAAACAAGTAAAACACGTGTGTGCAATGCAGCATGACGGCTGCGAGCGAGATTGAATGCAATGCAATTAACAATTTTGCACAGTGATGTTGGTGAGTGCACCGATGGGCCCGGGGCGAGGGGTCACGCGCCCCAACGGGGTCACTCGGGCCCAACCGGCTGACCGCGTTACACCACATACAATCTCGTTCAAGTAATCGCTAGATATAATATAATCAATTTATTGCTTGAACTATACACTCCGGATTGCTGTAAGTATGAAATATTATGTGGGCTGTTACAGAGATTACGTTTTAAAAGTTCGATTTAATCAAGTGACTCAATCCTATCATTACTTACGTTTCGTCTCACTTTCAAAATCTGCCAATAAGTTCGAGACACTAATTGTATCTTAGATAATCTTCTTATGGCTTGTATCCTTTTGAGCTTTTATAAGAAGAGGACTAATCGTAAATGACAGCTAGAAAAAATTGCGTAAAACTATAAAGAAGAGCTTTTTGAGAAAGTGAATGTCTCTGTAGCAGATAGCCTTTCTTCTCATAATACTATATTAGCAAATACAGGGCATTTGTTTGTAAAGTATCTTGAAAGAATTGCTTCTTCTTCATATTTTTCTGATGGCTTTTAAACGCTGCCTACTTTAAATGTATGTGCCACTATCAAAATAGTTCATAAAGAATATTAAAATACCGTTTGGTTGTATAATAATATAAATGCTTGTTTTGCAATAACTTTCGTACGGTTTGAATGTTTTACATAACCGATGAAAAAACGAATCGCAATGTTCAAAGTGATGAAAAACGTTGATTGGTGTGTTTTGAAGCGCTCGTAGCGAAGTTTGCTTAGGTGTTCTTAACCAATCAGCAAAGTTTAGCAACGTCCGCCGCGGTCATGAGTTGTATGGGTGACCACTATAATGAGCGCTTCCGTGCTTCGGAGGACACGTTAAGGCGTCGGGCCCTTGTTGTTGTCTTAGGATGGCAGTCGTTATAGCATGGTGGTAGGGCATTTTGCAAATGCCCACCCTACCACCCTCAAGTAGAAAATCTGTCGCCTAGCACCTAACGGTGTGTTCCGGCAGCTGTCCTTGAGAGCCAGTCTAGGTTAGTCTGAACCACATCTTCGACAACATCATCACCTACCATCAGGTGAGATAGTGATCAAAGCCTAACATAAAAGCGTGAAAAAGCTATCAAGCATAAAAAAACTATTTTCAAAGTATCCTTAGAAGTAACAAAGTTTAGCCTTATATGTAGATATATAATAAAAACGTGTAGTAACAATTCTAGAGTTCTCGACTGGAGTAGCAGGAGCTACTTCGTATACTTACTAGGTACCTACTGTCTACTGACCAAGCATTCTTATACCTTTTTGGACTTTTAAACCAAAAAACAGTAAACATACTTACTTCAAGGAAGTTTTCGATTGTATCCAACTTCTAACTATTACAACAGTTGAATAGTCCATCGATCGATCTGATCTGAAGGATTGATCGTGTTCTGCATTCAATACCTATAGAAAAGCATTGTTGTGGGCTTCTACGACGGCTGAAGTGAACTCCCGCCTAGCGCCGAGGCGGAGCTGGGCAACCCATTGGTTACCGGCAGAGCGTGACAACTTCCATTGGACAATCCGATCAACAGTGAAAGTGACGTAACGCTCCTTGATCGCACCACCTGCGGCAAATAGTTTACTGACAGATGCGAATGCTCACTTACAATTCGAATTATGCGCCAGCTAGGTATGTAATTAATGAACTGAATAGGCATTATTTAATAAGTAGGTGATTGTGCAGAATGCGGAGTTTAGTTAATGTCATCGGTGATGAATTTAAGGACGTAATAATTTTGATCCTTTTCTTTAAAAACGATGCTCATTATAAAGTTCTAATTTTAAAAGACTGTTTTTAGAAGACTGGTTTCTTACATATTATTCGAATTAAACAATAAAGCTCCTGATCCCTAATAAGATCACATGGTCGTAGACAATATTTAGTTGTTTATTGTTTTCACGACGTAATTCGAATTCAGAATTCCAATGCGAGGAAGACAGGGCATACTGTATCCGGTCGTGAACGTTTAATGAATTGACCAATTTCAATTGTTTTTGCACTTAACGCCAGCTGGGCCGCCATTACACCAAAAAATTTTAAAATTATTGAGAGCAAAACGCACAAATAAAAAAAAGAAGATTGTCTTGAATTTTCGATATATTTTCAAATTTTATGTAATATATCCTGGTTATGAGGTAACAAATAATATCTCCGTTTTAGCTTAAGTGTACTCCTATGCCTCAATTATTATGCAAACAGGTTAGCCCTTGTTGATGTTATTCAATGGTGTTTTCTATACGGCGTACTTTTCTGGGCGGGCATGATGAGGTACGAGGGTTTCTACGAAGGCTTTGTTTTTTTTTTGTTTTTTTTTATACCTGATAGGTTAGCCTTTGACCACTATCTCACCTGATGGTAAGTGATGATGTGGTCGAAGATGTTGTTCAGGCTAACCTAGAAGTACTGGCTCTCAAGATCAGCTGCCGGAACACACCGTTAGGTGCTTGGCGATAGATTTTCTACTTGAGGGTGGTAGCTAGCCAGGCGGGCATTCGCAAAATGCCCTACCACCATGCTATAACGACTGCCATCCTAAGACAACAACCGGGACCGACGGCTTAACGTGCCCTCCCAAGCACGGAAACGCTCAGTAGTAATGTCACTAGCGGTCACCCATCCAACTCATGACCGCGCGCAACGTTGCTTAACTTTGCTGATCGGTTAAGAACAGCTAAGTAAACTTCGCCACGAGCGCTTCAAATGGCATGCTGGCAGCATTGCCCTGTGTAATATCTATGTTAGAAGCCTGTTTCCAACTATCAGAACCAGTTCCAGACTTCAGGCTGCTACTGAAAATTTATACAGACCCATACAATTCATTTTTGCGTAGTACCTACCCTTCGTATGTACGATATATAGGTATGAAAAAAATATTCGTATAATATTTCGTCGTATGTTTGTTCGGAATTATTAATTACTTGCAACAATATTAAACACAAAGTAAAACCAGAGTATAACCTTTGCAGGCTTATTTATTTTAAATCGACATCTGCCAAAGTGTAAAACATGTGTGACATTTGTAATTATATAATTTATAATCCTCTCTTTTACTTAGTTGTCGTTTAGTACCTTTACGCACATGCACATTGTTTATGCCTACAGTAAAATTATTGTAGATAAAGGTACATTCAAAGGCTTAGACAATGTCTTGAAAATTCCTATTACCTTGCTAAATTGTAAATCTAAGTATATGAGTTAATAATAATATTTTAATCAACGTTTCATATTAATTCTAAATCATCATTTCATTTAAATTGAAAAACTATCCACATAAAATCTATGCCAATTGTACAAAAAAATACTAGTTAGTAGGTACATGGTATTGACTATTTTTGTTATGAAAAATTGTTGGTACCTAGGTACGTGAATGAAGGTATTCGAAGACAAAATGGAAAAGTAAAGTACATACATAAACAGCCATAACGTCCAATTTTGAACAAAGGCCTCAAGTAATGGGGGAGTTTGTTATAATCCCCGCACTTGGCAGGCGTCTAGGGATCGCAGTGTAAGATGGCAGTTCTGCAGAACATACCTTCGGGTGATTTCCCACCCTCTGCTCTTATGACTCCCATATGTACAAATGTGGGGTGCAATTCTAGTCCAGCACCCCACAGAGAAATTATAAGAATGGATACATTATTTGGAAGATCGGAAAGTTGGCAACAAACGAGCAAGTATTGGCATTAGAAAAAGTTGGAATGGGAATTAGTGGTAGGTACTTACAAATTTTTAAGACAAACCAAGATGGATGACTTTAGTACGTAGATCCCGGATCACAGATACAGCCGGATATAAGTACGCAGGGCACTAGATCTCCGTAGCGAGGAGGCACCTACTGATGCGTGACTACCTACACAGCACATTAATGAATGACATACATACTACGGTTTTTCCATGAACAATACGCGGAACAATTCGTCCGCAAGCGTTCAATTTTAACGGCTTTGCTTGTAGGTAGAAGTAATGACAAGTCCGTTGTTACATTTTGTACATCCTAAAGCATTATGATGCAAATTGCTACAAGCGTAACTAGAAAATTAGCATTACGAGCGACAATACTGTGAGGTGACTCAGCAAGTCAGTCTATCACCTCCGGCTTGCGGCGCTTCTATTGTGATTGTGACGTAAGGCTAGTCGACAACTCGGATGGCAAGCCCGCCCAAGCCCTCGATCAATAGCAATGAAATTCGATTAACGAAAATAGGGTCACCCACCCCACTACTCCACTCTACGAATGGACTACATATTTGCTCAGTTGAAATCGTCACGCCTGTATTTCCAGTGGGGGGCAAGGCTATTGAATTGACGATAAGTCCTCACTTATCTTCTTGTGGTCGTCGTTAGAGGTGACTAAGGGAAAAACACTAAAAGATGAGCAGCAACGCCTTGTGTAGACCTGCAATCTTGCTCACTGCGATCTCCAAGACATCTGCCAAGGTACCTACTAGGACTGTCTCTAGAATACATTAGGTAGGTAATAGAAAGCTTCTTTGGTTAAGGTTAGCCTTCTAACAGCACGCTCGTCTGTTGTTATTTGACAATTTCGTCGCGGATATTAGGTAAATGACCTAGAAGATGTGTGCTCTTAAGGTTAGCTGCCTGAACATACCGCTAAGTGCTTGGTGATAGATAGGCATTCACAAACTGCCCCCCTACCAATATGTGGTGAAACTAAATCAGGTGCGGTGCAATTTGAACCACCAAAGCAGCAAAATTTCGTCTGTGACGTTTGCCGTTTGTTTTTGGTCGTTTTAAAGTCTATCGTTATTTATGCATATCGAATGGTACAGGTTGATACTTTATTCGCCTATTCATAGTGACGTCGATATTATGTACTCAATACGAGTAGGTCCGTGCTTTATTCTCCTCACAATCAAGTGCACTTCTATGACTTGTTTTTTTTTTTGATACCATTTTATAAAAATTTACCTCCTCCTGATAGTAAATCATGATGTAGTCGAAAATAGTGGGTACCTATTGACTTTCAAAGACAGTTACCGGAATAAACTATTAGTCAGATACTTGGTGCTAAATTTTACACTTAAGGATAAATATCGGCTGAAATACGACATCTAATGTAATTTTGACAGCTGTGACATCTTTAATTTATGTAATTCTACTTTAATTGAGCCCTATCGTGAATATATTGTAAAAAATCTAATGTCACATCATAAACCACTACGTAGTTATTTTTAGGTCGATTGTAGTCAAAATGTGAAATCATATCCCAAATCAATAATAATTTCCTTATGGCACAGAAATTCCCCGAGACGCTACTGGCATCCTTTGGTTGTGTCATTGGGACAATATTTTTACCTCTGGCACAACTGGGAACTGTTATTCTCAGTTAGACACAACCTGTCTAACTGAGAATAACAGTTCCCCAATAACAATACCGGCAATATCGGCCAGTTGGGCCATGGGTAAGTAACGGTTGAAATTGCCAACCCTTCTTTTATCGTAAACTAACCTTTAATTATAGATATCTACTGGTGAGCAAATTCTTCTAAAGCTCTAGTTACACCAGTTTCACACTGAAGGTTTAAAAAAATATTGATCAATGTATACAGGGTTATTGGAAAAATGCTATAAACCTCTTAGGGTTGACTTCGGCTAGTCCAGACAAACATTTTGAGTTTTTTTTTGTTTGTTTATGTGTATTTGACGGAACGAACACGAGGACCACCTGATGTAAAAAAACTCTCTTGGGCATGTAATTTATTTTTTCATATTTTATATTACTTTGCTCGATGTAAATATTGAAAAAGTCTATTCAAAGGGAGCGCGGCGCGAACACAAGAACTACGGGATTAACCCTTTGACGCACATTATCGATACGAAAGTATTTTTCATTAATTAGTTAAGTAGTTTATGAGATTATGACATGTTAAGAGCACACAATAAAAAATATATATTATTAATCCTTAGTTTTTTTTTGCACAATTGGCGCATCTTTTTATGTTAGGTACTTTTAACATCACATGGGAAAGTATGGAGGACCTGTTGTTGCTATTCAGATTTAAAACTCTTTTTTTGTCATTGACATAGAAGGCAGAGCATTTTTCCTGACAGAAAAATCATCTATCATCGCCCTGGCAATAATCTGACGGTATTCCAGATATGTGAGCAGGTTTCCTTTGACGCGATGAGCTTCGTGCAGTTTCACGTAAATTGTATAGGCATTATATTATAAAAACTTACGTTCATATTTATATTTTATGTTTGTTCGTAAAGTCTCCGTTGCGTAAGAGTTGTATGTGTTTCTTCTCCATTGAAAAACAGGAACTGTACCTAATGACGGGTCCGGTGTTGCAATTGGAGAAGTAGGTTCAGGAGCATTTGCAGGTTCAATTATTACTTCAATGGCCCCAGCTTCCATATCCTCAGTGATGAATGCCTGGTCTTCTTCATCTAATACCAGAGCGTCTTCACAGTCGCTAGTTTCCGCCATTAGATACTCTTCGATTTCTCTCAAAGAAAACACTCTCATCCCTTTGCGAGGCTAAAAGAACACAATATTATTATAAAAAAAACAATAATAGTACATAAAAACGATAAAATACGTTGGTGAAAATTATATTCTAAATTGACCTTTTACGCATATTGGGACAGAAACTTCCCTTGTGTTTGAATATGTAATTTGGGCACTAAATTCCTATAAATAATTAAAATTTCCTATAAAAAATTAAAGCAATCAAACTGTACAAATTCAGTCTCAATCACAATGGGTTTGAAATCAGATTTCAAGACTTACGACGAAAATATTCAGTCATCTGTAGATTATGTTTTCAATAACGGTTAAAATAGACTTAGTGAAAGTCCATCTTGAATTGCAAAAAATAAATGTGTAAATAAATGAAGTTACAGTGTACTCATTTAATTTTTCTGGTCCCTAATGAAATAAGTCTGCCCAACCCTGGCCTAGAGTCACATTAAACGTGTCCAATATTCAGAACGTAGCTGCAACCTCAGACCGGACGTATATATACTGCCAGATAGGTAATTTCAAGGTGCCTGCTAATCTTTTCTAGTTCTGTGACTGACATCAATCATCGTCATCAAACTTAAAAATGTGATAGGTAAGTGATTGTGTATATTATATTATACTAAAATTTGTAATTCAACATTACAAAGATAATTTATTGTTCGTCTTTATTAACAAAATACTACGAAAGTATTTACAGCATTACATCTACTACAATAATAGCATTTAGACAACCTACAAGTCATTGCAGATTCACAGGCAGTCCAAATGCTCCAGCCCACTACCAGTTGACGTCCAGCATGCTGGCAGCACCTTAGCTTTGCAATGCTTATTCTTTTTTCGTCTTCTCGCCTAATCTCTCCTTTAAGTATCCACCACTATATAACCTTGCGTTGTTTAGGTACTCTCAACGAATAGCAAATATACAAATCGTACAAATCTAACTTTTAAACTATAAAAAAAATTTGGAGTTCATTTGTTGGAGACTTGTAGGGCGTTCGGATAGCCTATCGGTGCCAAAAATAACACTCACAAACGCTAAAAATGATCACACGGGCCGTTCGTTTTGGGACTTCGTGAGCAAAAATATCGTTTTCGCTCACCGTTCGGATAGCTTTGAAAACGCTACCAATGACAGAGAAAAGTGATATTTTTGACCCATGTCTTACCGTGGGATCGTTGTGATCGTTTTTTGACAACTGCTGTTTTGACAGTTGTATTTGGCGCGATTGAAGAGTTTCACAAGTTTTTTATTTAGTATTTACATTTTAGATTATATAATATAAATACTATATTATATAGTAGGTACCTACTTGTTTTGTTAATTTTAGAGATTGATTCCATGTTTCGTATTGTGCAAAATTGTTAAAATATTGTCGGTTGTCAAAGTATGTTTTAAGCCGTTCGGATAGCATGCAGTAATTGGTGGTCAAAAATAGCAAAAGCTTCTATCCGAACGGCTTAAAACATACTTTGACAACCGACAATATTTTAACAATTTTGCACAATACGAAACATGGAATCACACTTGGTAATGCCACTTTTGAAAATGCTACAAACGCAATCGAGCCAAAACGAACGCCCCTTTGGAGTTGACATTATTGTGACATAGAGTATAGAGACAGCCATTGCCAAAGGGTGCGTACCATTTGAGTGAGATTCGCTAAAAACGCTAAAAACGATCACACTCCCAATAAGTTTTCCACATGGGTCTTGGCGTTATTTTCGCCTTAAACGCTGCATCTAATGTCAAAAGTGACAGAAGTGGCAAATTTTAGTGGCATTCTTAGCGTTCTTATCCAAAAATGGAACGATCAAGTGATCACAACCATAGACGCAAATGTGATCAAAATTATCGAAAATAACGTTCTTAGCGACTAATGGAACATACCCAAAGACATCAATGTCAATTATCAAGTCATGTCATTTCTGCATGGATCTATGAAATCTGTGGTTATTTGGTTATTTTGTTTTCGGAATTACTCTCTCAGTATTTTTTCAGTTTTCCTTCCGTAGTTTCATGGTTATTTAAAAAGATTGTGGGATTACACGTTACCAAAATGATAACTAATTTTGATCAGCTTTGTTTAGATCTAGAGAAACAAGAGCTTGAGGTAAATAAGGTTATTCCTTCCATGTAAACATCTTTGGTTTTGACTATTTTGTCAATAATATTCATTTATAAGCCAAAATATTTATGCTCTAATTACAGGCTCCTACTGGTGTAGCATCACCGGCCACCTATGCACAACTCTTAGCAATTTATTTGTATCAAAATGACCTGTAAGTAAACTTAGACAGTACAATCTTTCAACATACAATGGATTTAGTGTGATAATTTATTTTTTAATTCCTCAGATGTAATGCGAAGTTTCTATGGAAGAGGATACCTCAAAACATAACTTCAAGCAATCCAGAAATAGTTGCAATTTGGGCAGTGGGTCAGAAATTATGGAAGAAAGATCTGCCTAGCACATACCAGGCATTGGCTGCTTACAATTGGGCTGAGCCAGTTGCAAATATTATTAGAGCCCTGGAAGGTATTCTTTATTTTTAAGTATTTACAGATAAGGTTTTTCTTTAGTCATGTTATCATCATGCCAGTAGCTATGAAGAGGCAGGCAGAGAGCTCTAAACACCCAGATGTTTTAATTGCATGTAATAGTTCACCCAAGAGTCGTAGTCATCTACAGTTCCCGACTTCAGACTTTCTGCTACTATACTAAGCTACTACTATTCTGTCTTGGTGGGTACCACTGCAGTGTCCAGATATTCTGCCCTGAAGCAGTAGTGTACAAACACTGCAATGCAGTGTTTAGATGTGAAGGGCACTGTAGCAAGTAAAATTACTGGGTGATCAAAACATAAGAAAGAACTCACATTGCATTAATGAAATTGCAAAAGGGTTTAAAATAATGCATATATAATGTAAAAAAGAATGCTCATTCAAGTTTTCACAGGAGCTATCATTGAGAAAATAAAGAAATGGAAATAGTATAATGACTTAACATTTTAGCTAAAGTAATAATTTATTTATGGTTTTCTATACTTGATAAGTTTAAAATAAATTAAGTGGTAGATTTTCAATAAAATAAAATAAAAATAATTACAATGAAATATTTTATAATTTGTCAAACATTGTAGAGGTTGTGACAAGTTGCATAATTTGATAAAAATAGAACTAATTATGTGTGGGAGCATAATTATATTGATATTATGAAACATTAATATGTTAATTAATCATCAAAATTATCCCTGGCTGAATTATATTTATAAAAAAATGCTGCCATCCTTAGCTAAGCCAAAATTTAAAATTTTAAGCATTTCGTGAAAGGTGGGGCGCCATACTCATCATTGTGATGAACTTAAAAAAGTCACCGTCACCTTTGCAGAACTTTAAAATTGTGACTTGTAGTTGCCATTATCTTAAGTCAATAGTTGACTATGCCAACATATTGGTTGTGGGAAACTTCAACAAAATAAGCAGTTGCAGCATAAACTTTTCTGTTGATTATGTGATTGGGTGTGACAGAAACACCTGCTTTGATTTAAACATTACATCAATTACCATTGAACATTACTTGTAAGATGATTAAGACTTACCTGACAAATTCAAAATTTTGCATTATAGTTAAACACAAATTGTAGTATCCAATTGCTATTTAAATAGAGTGATGTATATAAAATTTACTAATATAAAAAACCTTTTGAAACTTATATATTTTTTCTAACATATAAGTTGATTAAACTTTAGATATTTTTAAAACTATTATGAAATAGACTAGATGTAAATACATACTAGATTTTCTTTTGATATATGGTCTTGAAGCAATGATGGCTCAGTGGCATTGGCTATGGACTACCGCGCAGCAGGTCCATGGTTCGAATCCCGCCGTGGGCTTGATCTTCACCGCATGGTGGAAGGGCATTTTGCAAGTGCCCGCCTGGCTAGCGACCACCCTCAAGTTGAAAATCTGTCGCCAAGCACTTAACGGTGTGTTCCGGCAGCAGTCCTTGTGAGCCAGAGAAATTACAGGCACATGAGACTTAACAACTATGTCTCAAGGTGACGGGCGCAGTGCAATTCGTTACTAGTGACGAAATGCATCTGTTATGGGCAGAGGTTAGTCTGCTTAACATCAGGTGGACCTCGAGCTTGTTCCGCCACAATAACATAAAAGATGTAGATTACAGTAAATAGTCTCAAAATTTTATATGTTATATTTGTACACATCATAATTTTTCAACTATCTGGTACTCATTACCATGGACAGACCTAAATGTGCTAGGCAAATGAGACATAATAACTTACTCGTAGGAGTGACAAGCACAGTGCAGGACGAGAATGTGACAGTGCAACTGTGATGGACACATGTGGCACCATACAGTGATCAACTTGTATTTCTTGTTACTTCATCACATAAAAATAGTGTGATACATTTCTTCTGACAGAAAAACCCAATGTCCATTCAACCTTGGGAATGAACCCAGGACCTCAGAATTACAAAATAATGCCTAACACCAAAGAGGCAGTCGACCAAGCCCTGTCAAACTACAGTTTTTCTCTAAACCATGCTAGAATATGATCCAATGTCAATTGAGAACTAATCTTGCTTAGTAATCCTTCGTTTGGTTCCTTGGGGTTTGAAGGCACTTGTAACCCAATACAGCACCATGTTTTATTATTCTATTTGAGACAGATAATTCGATGAAATGCATCATTCCTTACCATTATGCAAAAAAAGTTATACCATATGAATTTTGTATTAAGGCAGGGTCAAAATAAATGCATTAGTGTACCCTGTTTTATTGTGCAGATGAAATGCACGGAATTTGAAAGGAAAATGTACACCAAACGTACAATGCTGTACAGCACTGCCTAGCTAAGGGCGGCATTGTGCATTAAGACACAAAACCGAGGCTGAATGATTTTTTGTCGACCAGCACCTAACGGTGTGTTGCGGCAGCTATCTTTGAGAGCCATTAATTATAGGTTAGACTGAACAACATCTTTGACTACATCATCACCTACCATCAGGTGTGATAGTGGTCCAAGGCTAGCCTATCAGGCATAAAAAAGGAACACAGTATCAGGTCCGGCGCACTATGCACTTTAGTTATAAAGATATAACAACATTGGCATATCCATCCGGATTGGCATATTCTAAAGTGGCTGGATGTTCACTGGTGGAAAAGCACATCCCCATGCTACTACATGCTATGTCATTACCCACCTAGGTTTCACTTTTTGGAGGTTACGAAGGTAAAAAAAAAATATTCAACAATTTAAGTGTCTCGAGCATTTGATATAATATTATTATTACTTTACCTTTCTTATGAATGTGCTATAATTTTAGTGATTTTCTCTACCTACGAGATACCAACCTATTTACTTCGACTACACATTTGACGTTAAATTGTTGTAAATGCTAATGTCCATGATGATAAATTCTATTGCTGCTTGGGATCGCAGCTTAAGGTATCAGTTCCTGAGAAGGAGTTGCTGCATACCTTTCGATATTTTACGTTTTGTCTCCTCTTACGACACCTCTTACGTCTTGCCCGGCTCTCCACAGGGCATGTTACGTGTTCAAGGTACTTGAATATGGGAAGTTCTGAGATTATTTTTACGATTTCAAACTTTTTTATTACATTAATTTGTCATAGATGTCTAATTTTTTCCACGTATACTGTTAACTTATCAAATTAAGTGCATTGATTTACAACAACTTTTCAAGATCTGCTTAATTTTTGAATTTCCCGTGATTTTCGGCATACTTGCCATACTTTTTTCGGTTTTGTACAACATGAATTGGCATTGTCAACAATAGGAAAATATTAGTAATTATATGCAAAGTACATAAGTTGACTGAAGGCTTAGCCCACATGTCAAGAAGAGATCAGAGCTATGCGATAGAAAGAGATGCGTCTTGTTTGTAAGTGAATATAAATATTAGGTACTCCATGCTGTGCAAGCTGAAGTGGTCTTTATTGCGTCGTGACCAGAGTCGCTTATTTATTTGCTTTGCGGAGTGATCCTTCTGCTCCATTTAATATTTTGTGACAGTAGGCAGTCTTTCAACGTCTTGCACCCACTCATTCCTAGATGACATAGTATCATATGACTCTATATTTCAAATCACACTCATATTTTTATAAATCATTGGAGCACAAAATTTTATTCCCCGGGCGGGAATCGAACCCGCGTCCTCCTCCATAATATTTTTTTTTGTGATGATACATGTAGGTGCAGAACACAGAAATTGTCATGCATTATTATCATTATCGTTATGTTCGTTTGAATAACTATTGCATGATGTTTATCAAATCAATTGTAGCAGGTACTAATAGGTACTCTTATGAAGGTATCACAAAATAAATAATCAGTTTGTTTCTGAACTCAACTTATGACTTATCTTTTAATTATCATTACCTTGCCCATATCTCTTAGAGTAATCTGAGAGAGCAGATATAACTTAATCCTATTACGAAAGGCTGTAAAAATAGGTATCTTATAGACAGGCATGCTAAAACATTACTCTCCACTAGGTGAACTGTAGATAGTTGCATGGCTTTCCTTTAAAAATAATATGTGCAGATATTCAAAATAAACAAGAGCTATATTACAAAATTTCATGTCTCAATGATAGTCATGTGAGGCAATCGGACCCGCGCCACCTACCATAGCCGGGGTATGCTCTGACCGCTAAGCCAACATGACATATCATGTATGACTCTAATTTGTCCTTTCGTTCTTAACCATCATATAGGGAGAAGAGTTATATGTTCCATTCTCAGCACAATCAAAACCTCCCTCCAGTCTCCAGGTCTGATTCTCGGTTGGAAAAGTATTTATTGTGTATTGGTTTTCCTGAAGGCATTCTCAGTTACAGCCCAAACTATGGCACTAAAAAAGTATATACTCACAAAGTATATGCCCGGTACAGGCTCGCCCCCTGTAACATGGCACTTAGAACCGCTGTCAAAATATAGGGTTAAGCTCAATTCTTCATTATCCGTGTTCTACAATAATTTTATGTTTATCGCCAAATTTAGCGACATGCGAGCGGACGCAGCAGGTTTTCGACATGGCATTAAATGTTTTTTGTAATAAATAAAAAAATTATATGATCCGTAATAGTACTACTACTTTTACTACTACCTACATTTAATTTTTTATTATTTTCTTCTTTCAGAAAAAGTCAGAGAGCGAACATTTAACCTCATTGGACGTTCATACAGCAACATATCTATAGACACAGTCGTCTCGATGACCGGCTTAAGTCGAGAAGCGGTATTACAAGTTTGCAGAGACAGAAAGTGGACGCTCAATGATGATGCAGTAACTGTCAACCCAACACCGCCGGTCCAACCTGCTCCTCTTCACACATCTAGCGAGGATCAACTATTCAAACTCACCGAGTTTGTTACCTTCTTAGAAAATTAAGTTAAGTATCTTAAGTTGTATTATATTTTATACAAAGCATTGTTTTTTATGTTTAAACCTGGCGAACACACTATGTTCAATATTTTTCCATGTTGTACATACAACGAAAAAACTACTAAGCAAAGAAAACAAATATGGCTTTCCTTATATCATTTATTAACAAATTTGATGTAATTATTGGTAAATTACCAAACATTTTGAAAGAGTATAAAAATATAAGGTACTAGTGGTAAACATAAGTGGCAGTGTAAATTACTTATATACTTAAGTTGTATATTACAATAAAGCTGTTCAAACTTTCACAAAGTATTCTCTAATCACAACAAACTTGGCCCATATTGTAGAATATAGGAAACAAACGTCCAATAACTGACAATATTTTAGTTCAGGCTGTTCATATCTCACACACAGATTCAGACTAGCTGACTTTCCATTTATGTTTTGCATAATGTAATACATTTACAAAATTAACTGAAACTGTGCACACCAACATTCCGACTCCATCTACACAAAGTTTTATATATCACAAGCATTTTTTTTAAATTACTATCTAAACTAGCTGCTACTAAATTCACTTTTGGCAACTCTTGTTAGGCTCGACAAAATAACCACATATTCTGTTATCAAAGTTTTCAGTCAAAAATGCTTAGAAATTGATTTGAGTTGAAACTGATTACCGATGAATATTAAAGTTCAGTTAAATACTTGTCATTTTCCTCGTTAACTTTTTTATAAAACATGCAATAACAATGCTCAGTCACTCAATCATCCAACTAAATCTAAATTCTAGTATCTGTTCTGGAAGGAGACTTGATTCTGCCTTGGTTGTAATCTCATAGAGTTGCTCTCATCATCATCAGCTAAAGAAGCTTCATAAGCTCTGTTGATTTGACCTCCGTTTGGCTCGGCGAATACATCTTTTACCGACATGTTTGCATTCGATGTCCTGTGCCTAGGAACTGCAAGGTTGTTGTTGAGCTGGAAAACATTGATACATTATTTTTAAGTGTAGCTATTGTGCAAATTAATGAAGTACAATAACGTGATAAGAATGTATGAAGCAAAAAAGTATCATAAAAGGTAGAAATCAGAAGAATTTATGTATGGAGTGGAGCATGGACTTACTATTCCGGTGACGCCGTATTCGTTATTTGCGCCTAGTGTTTGCATTTGAGATTTCCGCCTCTCAGCCATCACAGAGTTGCGCCTTGTCTCCAAAGCCTTGAGCGTTTCTCTTCGCAGTGTCATTTTGCGATTAAGTACTGGGGTACCTGAAAACATGCGATGTAAGAGTAGATATAATTCTGTCATTATGTTTTCGTCTATTTTTCAACCTAGCGAAGCAAGTTATTGGCAAATTTTGAGACAGAGCATTCATATGTAAGATACCTAAATATATCCGTTGGATAATAACTTGCATTCGCCTAATCCAGAAGGTAAATAGTAGAAGTAGAATACTTAAAGACGGTATCTAGGTGGAATGTTGAAATGTAATTGAAATATATATGGTCTTAAAGAGGGTTGAAATTTTCAAAGTGACAAATTAAGGTCGAGGAGTGTTATAAGGACTTTATTTTATACATTTAAAAACCCTATTTGTTTCATTCTGACATCATAATATTAGGTCCTTACATATGAAATTGGCGTTTTGTATGGGAGGAACAAAAAGTCGAATATTTTTTAATATAATATATTTAATTAATCAAAGTATGAACCATTATTTTCTATGCACTTTTGCCATCTCATAGGTAGTTCATTGATCCCTTTACTAAAAAAACCAGTCGGACGGGAATCAATAAAATCTTTGAAGGCGATTTGGACTGCCCCATCGGAGTTGAATTTTTTCCCTTGCAAGAAGTTATCCAAATTTCGAAAAAAATGGTAATCTGTTGGAGCAAGGTCCGGGGAGTACGGAGGATGTCTTAGACTTTCCAATTGAAGCTCTTCTAATTTAGTAGCCGTCTGTAGCGCAGTGTGTGGTCTAGCGTTGTCGTGAAGCAGCAGTGGCGTGGAGCGATTGACCAGCCTAGGTTGTTTAGCCGCTAGCTTTTCCATCATGGTTTGCAATTCCTGACAATAGACATCAGCCGTAATAGTCTGAGCCAGATTTGAAAAAACTACAATACCGGCACTAGTCCACCAAACGCTTACAAGTAACTTTTTTGGGGTTAATTTTCGCTTGGGGCAAGATTTGGCTGGCTGGCCAGGATCTAACCATTGCGCTGAGCGCTTCCGATTATCGTAAAGAACCCATTTTTCATCACAGGTAATGATTCGGTTTAAAATACCTTCATTATTGTGCCGGTTTAGTAATGTAACGCAGCAGTCGACGCGCGTTTTCCGGTTTGTTTCAGTCAATTCGTGAGGTACCCACCTTTCAAGCTTTTTAATCTTCCCAATTTGCTTCAAGTGAATTAAAACAGTTTTATCACTAACATCGCAGCCTGCAGCTAACTCGGACGTGGTTTGCGATGGATCCGCTTCCACAATAGCCTTCAACTCTTCATTATCAACTTGAGTCTCAGGCCGTCCACGGGGCTTGTTCTGCAGGTCGAAATTTCCAGAACGAAAACGTTGGAACCAAAAACGAACTGTGTTTTCTTTTGCAACACGACCGCCATACACATCATTCACCCTTCGAGTTGTTTCCGCAGCACTAGTGCCACGGCGGAACTCGTACTCGTAAATAATGCGATATTTAAGGTTTTCCATTTTGTAAAATGAGTGACGCAAACAGAAAAAAACAGAAGAAAAAAAACAAATGAATGACGATCATCGAAGCACAAATACATGAGTCTATAGCTGTACAAATTTGAATTTGGAATTCCTTACCAAAGAGGAGAAATTCGTGATTAAAGTGGCCAGTACGAAAAACGCCAATTTCATATGTAAGGACCTAATATATATCATTAAAAAAAACATCATAACTCAGTACCCACCAGTACAGCGTAGGTAGCTGTACTTAGTTTTATTTTGTTCGCGGCGAACTAGTAATTTTTTACTTCTTTCTTGTATAAACGATAAAAAAACAATATATTATGTTTGGTTTTACCTGGTCCTTCATTTGCATTCATATTGAAGAAGCGTTTCTTGAACGCCACGTCCAAAGTTCCAATGTTCCTCTTCTTCTGTCTAGCTTTCTCCAAGTTGTGAATAGTCTTTCTTCTACCCACGTTATGTGGTCCAGAGCCTGAATCATTATCATAATCATCGTCCAAACCATTCAGCTTTTGCAAGTTTTTCACTATAGCTATTGCATTTTTATCTAATATCTCATCCTGGGATAAGTCGTCCGCCTGTAACAAATTTTTATTTTAGTCAGTTTGGTCATAATTCTTGCCACGAAAAGGTATTTCGATGTTTACTTATTTGCTTATTCTTACCTTCTTAGTGCAGAACCAGTTCAGTTCTGTGGACGATAAAATATGTGCTAGAGTTCCGAATCTATGGAACAACATAGCGCTAAACTGGATGACAAGAATTAATGCAAAGAAGAACACGAAAACTAAACCGATTGGTTCCAATTGCAGATATTCCTTGGAGATTAGTACCTGAAACATTACACGCGTTTTAGAAACAGATTGAAAATTAAACCAAAACAAATAATTAATAGTGATCCGTTAAAAAGATGTGCTATTTCGATTGTTCGTCAGTAACAACATTCTAGAATATTAAATTACCAATTTTTTTGAAATTCATTAGAATCGGTGTCATTCAGTAGAATATTGATACTGGATGTTGAAATAGGTGCAGATTAATCATAGACGTTATTTTAGTGTTTACTACACGACGAAAATTATAGTCCTTTCCGGTGTACATTGAAATGATGTGAATAATATATATAGGTTCGTAAGTGTCACAGGAAACAAAGTGTAACAAAATTTTACCAACTGCACATTGTGGCTTGTTGTTCTTTACCAGCCTGTGCATAAACAATCAGTGTTAAACAAATCACCACATCTTTAGGGTGTGTAATGTACACAAGGGAAACCAGTGACCCTGTAACCGTGTTTAATAGAAAAGATTCCGCCACCTTAACAGAATAGAACATTAACTTCTCTGTGTATTGGATTGGAATGTGCTTGGTTGGGATCGATATTTATACAGTAAACGTATTGATCACTTCACGCTTTAACGTGCCGTTATTAGGTCTTTGTTGGGTGTTAGGATTTCCTGTGGAAGTCGTTTGATCCATGTAGGGGTGAGGACATCCAAGGATCAGGTAATGATTAGAAAAAGTGAAACCAAGTAACGCCAGTTATTTAGTCTTCAGTGTCTCAGGGTCCCATGCTGGTGCCATCCCAAGACAGACCGGTTAGAGGAAGGTCGTTAGCCGTGTGAAGTGACACACATTAAGTGGGATCATTTGGCTGTACCTCGCCTGTCTCCTCGATGTACGTAATGTTTGTCTTTATCCCCAAAGGCCAATCCACGTGGAGTTGATCTTTGTTGAGTTGTAATAAGAATACTATCAATATGAATAAAGCATTGAACATGACAAATGCGAAAACCGACTTATTGCGAAGTTCTAGTAGATCGCCTGCGATTCGTGCCTGTAAAATTTCATAAAGCAACAATAGTTTAGTAATTTGAATCAACTTTCAAGGGTGACTGGGATAGGGGGCGATGGAACTAGGTGATAGTTGTGTCGCTGGTTGCATTCCCAAGTCATCGTTGAAGGCCGATCGCTGCATGTGGTGGTTGACGTTACCTCTTGTGTAACCTCATCGTACGTTATGTTAGTTTTGATTCCGAAGGGCCATTTGAAGTGGAGCTGGTCCTTGTTCAGTTGCATCAAGAACACAATGAGCACAAAGAGGGCATTGACCATAAAGAAGGAAAAGACAGACGAATCTCGTAGCTCTTTCAGATCTTTGACGATACGTGCCTAAAATTATGGGAAGGTTTTCATCAAATACATGTTAATATAACAGTTAGCCTGCAACAAAATCTTTTAGTCACACAGGTACATAATGATAGCAGTATTAAACAAATTATATAAAGATTATCGAAATGTAAATATATTTTGGCTTGACAGTTCTTTGACCACATCATACCTTACCATCAGGTGAGATAGTGGACACAAGCCAACTCTGGTATTATTAAATAACAATAATAATATTTGAATATATCTATATTGAATCACATAAACATACATCTGTACGTTCAGGTCCATGATGTGCCTTTAGTGTTAATTCCCAAAATGTGCAAACAACCGCGGGTGATTTCTAGATGTGACAGGTGTCAAAATGACAGTTGACGACTTACTTTCAGTTTTAAATAGATACTTGGGCATAGAGAAAAGACTAATCTACGTACTTGGGTAACTCTAATCTTAAAATTTACCTAAAAAGACTAAGTCTTAAATGTTACAGCTGTCTAAATGACAGTTAATGTAGCAGTTTTTTTATATTAGGTCATTCAACATTATGCAAATTCAACATTTTAGGAATAAATATTATTATTATTAAACATTTTGGAAATTCAACCTTCATTATGAACCTGAACGCAGCTTAACAAATAATTTCTATCCACAGTGAATCATATAAAAATCGAGTTAGTTTAGGTCACTAAGGAACAAAATGGTCTTACATTGTTATTTATGTATTACGATTGCTAAGCAAATACGCTTACCAAAATGCAAAAAATCGGACGGATGGTCGTGGGTTCGAAACTCGCTCGTGGTTCAAAGTTCGCCTTTCGTTGTAATTTTATAAAATAATATTTTTGTTCACTTCCCAGAGAAAGTTCACCTTACCTTTTCTTCCTTGTTTTCATCAATAGGATATAGATATTTGTCCAACAGATCTTTCCAGAAAGTTATTTCAGCTGGACCCAAAAAGTCCACCTCTCCTTTCTTAAGATCGGGATCTTCAATCCAATATGGATTTATGAGATCATCACGTCTTTCCTGTAAAAAAATCACACTATAGCGCTACCACAAAAGCTTTAAGAAAAATAATTACATTAGTAGATATTGCTACCTACATAGAATGTGAGATAATAAAAAACCTAACTAATATAGTCTTCTGCTATTTGAGTAGATGTCGCCAATGTCAAAAAGACGTGTACCTATTCAAACGGGATGGAGAAAGTTCGACTGTCCAGCACCCGTTTCCACAGCATAATTGGAAATGCACCAGGACTGTAATCTAGGGTTGCGGGTTCAAGTCCCGCTGAAAGTTATCTTTTTCCATCCGAAATAATGTATATGCTTTCGCTTAGCATGCGTCAATGCTCTTTTAATTAATATAATATTATCTAAAACTTATTAAAAGTAAAAATATTTTAATATACAGCTTATTCTCTATCTACATAAAACGATGAACAGCTATCATCTTTTATCTATCTCCCACGCATGTGGGGTCTGTATAATATGCCTTCTCTAACAACACAAGGGATCATTGTAAATAGATTTGGTTTTGCCGTTATGGTCGACCTCCAGCAGTCTGGAAACCCTCAGGAATGCTTTAGTTGGTAGTATACCCGCTACTTCGGGTAATCAGAGCGTTAAGTTGCTACGGAGCCGTCATTTTTGAAGCATTTATATAATAATGGCTTGAGCGTCACCGCATGGTGAAAGGGCATGTTGCGAATACTCGCCTGGCTAGCTACCACCTTTAAGTAGAAAATCTGTCGTCAAGCACTTAACAGCGTCTTCCGCCAGTATTCTTTGAGAGCCAGTAATATTACATGAAACTAAACAAATGTATGGCTCAAGGTGACGGGCACAGTGCAGTTCGTCACTTTTGATGAAATAGATCTGTTATAAGCACAGGTTACCGCTTAAAATCAGGTGGCCTTTCGTGCTTGCTCCGTTAACTAGCCCATTTAAACAAAAAACAAATCAACAGGAAGATATGGGACAGTTATATTCGTATGCCAGGAACTATTGCTACTTATGATTTTATTAATATATCAACGACAACTAATACAAAAGAAATAGTATATAATGTATGTATTTACTCGTATACTTATTTTGTTCTGACCGTGTTTTAGACGATTCTGTCCAAAACGCTGACTTATAATATAATATACTAAACATATACTTTATAAGAATCTCACCCTGGGAGAGGTGGAAAGTGTATCAGTTTCGGAGTTCGAGTCGTCATCGTCTTCTGGCCCTTCCGCCAAGGGGTCCAGTTGGTGGTCTCCATTGGTGCTCCCTCGGTGTCCAACTGACAGCTTCCTACCTCTATTCAATCCGTGTGGGTCTATTGATCTGAAAATAATAATTTTATAATGATATTTTTCGGTACTAGAAACCGGGTTCATATTAGGTACAACGCTTCTTTATCTGTCCGACCTTTAAAGGCCTGTAAATAGGCATAGTAATACGTAGGCAATTGAAATTTTCGAAGAATGTGTCAAGATGGCAGATTATTTTTATTTTTAAATAACAATTAAAGCATATTGAATCCAGTTTATGCCAAAACGTTACGCAAGTCTAATGAAATTAAAAATACTGAAATAACCACAGGGAAGGTTGGCAAGTAGCTCCTGGATGGAATCCAGTCATCAAATCGATTAAATCCCAAGGCAGACAATACTGCAAGACTTAGAACACTGTGAGCGAATACTGCGTGCGTTATGATTATTTACTAAAATCTTAGGAGGTAGATACATAAACAGTTTCTCAAAGGAATGAATTCATTATGGGGATTTGTCACCTTATTCTACCAGTGGCCCTGATCACTAAAAGTGTTTGAAACAACTTTCGGGCAAAAATTATGTTTGATAATCGCGACTAAATTCGTTAAAGTTGTTTGTGTGACGATAAACCTTAGAAACTACTAACGAGTAAAAAAAAGTTTAAAATTAGAGAAAGAAAATTGAGGCTATCAATTCGACACATATACTCGTATATGTATATGTAATACTAATGGAACTGCAATATATTCTCATATGTTAATACATCAGGGCTTACAACAAAAAATATTTTTTTTATTTGTGTTTGTCCATGCATTTAATTGGACTGTAACCAAGCATTATGCTGAGGATGACTTCTAGTTTAATGAAGATACAATTTTCTGGTGTTTAAGCTAGTGTGGGTATTTAATAAATGCTTAAGAAACAGTCTGGTTCCAGTACCATTAAAACCAAACAGAAATAACTAATGGTCGTATTCGATTTCTGTGAAGGATATAAGTTTACCTTTCAACGTTTTCCAGTTTCTTCTCCAATTTATCCAATGTGGAAGCGATGTGCATAAGCTGCACTTTCTCCTCGTTGCCTTTAGGGTGCGTACACAACAAACATTTGAACAATCCAGCGAAAGAGAATTCAATGGATCCCTCCTCTTCGTTACTGTTAACGCCTTGGAGAAAACCGAGCAGCGTTTTTTGTTTAGCGTTTTTCTTCGCTGCCTCCGCTTCTTTTTTCTCCTCTTCAATTTCCTAAAAGCACAAAGTTAATCAACATTTTGCAAAGTTTAAAACAAGATGACGATAAATAATAATACTAATCATTTACTACACAACTGCAAGCAAATTGTTTTACAATCTTAAAACTAACTGCAAACAAGTGTAAGTATAAAATCAAAAGTTTTGATGTTTGGACCATAGGCTTAGGATGTACAGTGAAAAAATCTTAAGTCTATGGTTTGGACTCTGTTTTCCACACTAGGATTCCTTGTATCGTGGAGATCCAGTTATTAACTGCATGAATTTATTTTTTTACGTTTTATGTGCTCATTTAAATAACACTTCTTATAACTAATGGACATGGAATGCAATTCTGTCGCCAGTGCAAACTTTCTTGTAGATTATTACAATAAATAATATATAATAGTTGTCTTTTAAATTAACATGATTGTAATTGAAATTGAAATACAATTAATAAACATTACCAATGTGTGATAAATTCAACCTATTTTTTGAGTCAGATCTAATTTTTCAATAAGGATTCGACGCAGATTTGAGTAAAGTGGTGTATGTGATGTGTATAAAAAGCTAATATTTATCTATTTCCATGATTTGCTCATTTTCATCATAATTTAGAGCTGACAACCATTACATCAGGACTTTTATACATTGTGTTGTCTTAGGTTTTCGCGATTATTACACATAGTAATTAAACAACTTTAAACGGTTTAAATCGCGTATATTTATCATATATTTATCAAATAATGATAAATATACGCGATTTAAACCGTTTAAAGTTGTTTAATTACTTTTATACATTGACTCCGGAAAGCAAATATTTAGCAATTCAGCAAGTTATCCATACCTTTTTAGTTTTCTTGACCGCCACTTCTCGAGTACCCCACGATACTACGTTCAGATTTATGATCGAGTACAAAATCAGAAGTAAGTACATAGAGGGTATAGACAACAGGTAGATGATGCCTGGCACGATGCACCAGAACTCTTGCGGATGTAAACATGCTGCTATGAAGAAGGAACTCGACAGTGATATCAAGAAGATGGCCGACGGTGAACCGATGCCGTCTTCGCCTAACTGGAGAGCCGTACCGACAATCACAGCCATCATTATCATTGCGTAAGCCGTCGAAAGTATTTGAGCTACCAGAAGCTGAAAATTATAAAAAAAAACGTTATTAGTGGCACTATAACCATAAGATACATATTTAACGTAATATAATGCTTTAGCTAGATCATATAAAAATATCTAAGTAGGCCGTTTTAATTTCAATATTTTTATGTTTGCAATAACGCCTGCTCTGCGGATTACACTACAAAATTACAAATTTACCATAGAAAAAATACAGTAATGTGCGGGATTCGATCCCGCGTCCATCCACCCCTATAGCCGGGTAATGCTGTTTTAAGTATAACCAGATAGACCATAAAGAGTAAATAAAATTAAAACATGAATTATATTCTCTATATTCTTCGAATGAGTAAGCCGACTTTGATTAGTTTTGCCACATTAACTTTGGTTCCATGTAATATGAGGCGATCATTTTGCCATCCACCGGGCACAGTTCTAGATTTAGAATGCTATTTTTTTTTATAGTCTTTACTTTAGCATATTACCACTAACCTCAACTGATGGTAAGCGATGATAAGGTCGATAATATTGTTCGGGCTAACCTAGAATTAATGGCTCTCAAGAACAGCTGCGGAATACGTGTTAGTTAGGTGCTTAGCGACAGATTTTCTACTTGATGGTGGTTGCATGACAGGCGTTTGCAAAATGCTCTACCAACATTCATTTTCAGAAATACTGATCTTTGTCAGTAATGCCCAGTAACTGCTGGAGTCGGGGATCGATTCCAAGACCGCAAATACAAAGTAGAGTTTTGAGCCACTATACCAAGGAGGCAATTTAGGTAAACAAAATTGATGTATAAATTCATCAATGTGTTTGATGAGAATATAAGAGCACAGAATGGTGGTAGGGCATTTTGCGATTGCACCAAGCACCTAACGGTGTGTTCCGGCAGTTGTCCTTAACAGCCAGTAATTATAGGCTAGCCTGAACAACACCTTCGACCACATCATCACTTACCATCAGGTGAGATAGTGGTCAAAGGCTACCCTATAAACTAAAAAAAAAGAAGTCTGCATATTACTGTAGCATTCATTAATTTATTATGCGATACTATACTAAAAATCTATATTTACACCAAATAAATAATTTTAACAGTATATGAAGTAGGTATTTTAAATAGATTCCATGGGCGTCATTCAGAAATAGGAGAGGGATTTATTTATATTTCATATATAAACGTTTTATCCGAATTATTTTCTTGAACATAATATTACGGATAACTGGCAAACCAAAAGCATAGATATTAGGCCCAAGGACATTTATGCATCCGGTCTATCCCACAGCGAGTTTGAACCCTTGGTATTTTGTTTTTTATTTTTTTATGTCATTGTGATGGAAGAAGCGCGAGGCCCACCTGATGTTAAGCGGTATCCTCTGCCTATAACAGATGCATATCATCACAAGTGACGAACTGCACTGCGCCCATCACCTTGAGACATAGTTGTTAAGTCTCATTTTGCCTGTTATTTCACTGGCTCTCAAGGACTGCTGCCGGAACACACCGTTCGGTGCTTGGCGACAGATTTTCTACTTGAGGGTGGTCGCTAGCCAGGCGGGCATTCGCAAAATGCCCTTCCACCATGCGGTGTAGCTCAAGCTCTGGGCGGGATTCGAACCATGGACCTGCTGCGCGGCAGTCCATAGCCAATGCACTGAGCCATCACTGCTTCAAAATTTATTACGAAAAAGGTATTACGAGACAACGTTTGTATGGAACTCGCTATGAGTACTCTTCCCTTCAGCTTTAGCGTCGTTCTGTAAACTCGGATTTAGGCTGGCCGCTACTCTATCTGCCAAGCCGCACCGGACCTTCTACGAGTATGTCCCATACTTCTCTCTCAATCTTTGAACCAATACGGATACGTGACAATTACTTAGTTATAGTCTATATTTCATCATACTACATAACCTTCAAGTATCACGCACAACCTATACGCGTAGGTTATGTACCTATTAATAAGTGTAAAATTGACTTACTTGATATTCCGATTTCATAGTGAAGCAGACGAACATGAAAATCAAGATAGGATAGAGATTGTACTCGAAAGAGGTCCAGTTGTCGATTCGGAATGCTGCCACGAAGGCACCCACCAACATAAGGAATATAGTGCCGGGGCCCAGGATAGTGCCGCCTATCAACATCATCTGAAAATGAAGAAATGTTGTCTATGAATTTACTATACCTATGGCCTATGGGAAATCGCGGAAACTACCTGAAATTGCTAGAAATAATTTATGTAGGTATATAAATGTTCAGTATAAGTACTACATACCACTATATACAATGTAGAGAAAAAATATTGCAAATAACACAGAAACCACTCCATTGTCAAAAGAATTGCGAAATAATGCAATTCTTTAGACAATATGAATGAATACCTAACTATCAAAGTAGCAAATATTAACTAAAAAAATATATGCAAAAAAGCTTCAAAAATTGTGTATGACGACGTTTTTTGCCGAATTTTCAATGGTGATTATTTTTATATAATTTGTACGTATTTTCCGTTTACATTATTAGATTATAGGATATAATAATGTAAATCAAAATTCCTAATTAAGTTATTCATTGAATAGAAAAAACACAGCTCTAAATACTGTATCATACCTGGTAAGCGATGTAAGGCGTAGAGATATTGTCATTGATCTTGATAGTGTGCTTGTAATCCGCGAGCAAGTCCATAATGTTGGCGATGGTGGAGGGCACCCAGCGACGACGCTGGTTATAGAACTCATTGAAACCTTCGGGACAGTGCGTGTACGCGTCCGAAGCAGCCGAGTATTCTACACGGTAACCGCGCTGCAGCAGCAGCGTGCACAGCCAACGATCCTCCCCTGTTATAAAGAAATGGTACTTATCACGTCTATGAAATAAGGTTGTATTTATTAACAGACAAATACGAACACGAGGCAGCACGGAGCAGTGATGGCTCAGTTGCTATAGTCTGCCACGCACTAGGTCCATGGTAATCCCGCCGCGGGCTTGAGCTTCACCGCATGGTGGAACGGCATTTTGCGAATGCCCGCCTGGCTAGCGACCACACTCAGGTAGAAAAACTGTCGCAAAGCACTTAACGGTGTGTTCCGCCAGTAATTCTAGGTTAAGCCTGTTAACACTTCCGACCACATCATCACTTACCATCAGGTGAGATTGAGTGTGGAAAAAAACGATGGTACAGTGGTTATAATATTTATGACAAATTAGAACTGGGTCATCAAATGCTACATTCACGCGTAGATTAAAATTTGAATCTCCATATAAATATTATCATACACTGAAAAACAAGCCATCCTGCCATCTAAGTACTTTTTATGCGCGATAAAGTAAATGAGTACTGTATTAGCTGGATTGTCCACTGAACACAGCCTCCCCATGAAGGAGTGGTTTGCCATAATCCCCTCACTTGGCAGGCATCTTGGAGACCGCAGTTCCTCAAAAGGTGCTGCTGCTCACCTTCTGGCATTTTACCCTTAGTCGCCTCTTTCGACACCCACGGGAAGAGATGGGGGATGGCATTCTATTCTGGCACCCCTCGGGCGTGAAGCACGACTGCATATTTAAGAGCAATGAAAAGTTAGTGCCAATTATCTGTACTGACCTTGATCGTACTGTACGTAATGCCGAGCCTCATCAGACCGCAGAGTGTATTTCTTCATAACGTTATCGTCCATGAGAGCCTTTCCTCTGAAGAGCGAGAAGCATCCCGGACTACAGAGTACACAGCCGATCATGTGTTCTGTCGCCTTTTGCAGCCAATGTCCGATAGCGTACTCGAACATCTGGTACCACACCATCGGTCCTGGAAATCAAAGAATGTTTCAAACCTATCGAACAAAAACTGGATTTACTAGTCTATAACTGCCAACAATAAACATTCTTCTGACGTACTCCCGGCTAAATATTCATAGCCAGCCAGCATAACTATAAATCTTTAGCCGGAAACACACAGCTCATTCATAACTTCTGAAGAAAGGGAAGTAACTTGAAATTGTTCGGGGGAAGACCAAATCTAACATCCTGTAATTTTCACTAAATATGCTTTTACAATATTATCCAGCAGTATATTAGTAAAAAGAGAACAATTCTGACAAAATCCTTAATATCCTAACATCTGACCTGTGATATAACTTTATGAAGTATGGGAATGATTCACCTACTTTTAAGCAAATCCCCAGTGGATTAAAATAAGATGTTGAATATTCTTACCAGAGCCCACTGGGTGAATACGTCCGCAAGCAGCACCGAGGTTCTTATTCTTCTTCATCAAATCGATAAGCAGTCGGACGGCTGGCGGTTGGAAGTCGATGTCCCCATCGAGGGTCAGCAGGTATGTGTTCTCCGCCATCACCTCCTTGCGGTCCACGGATATCGGCAGCTCCATTAGTCGGTGACCGAGGAGGTAGTACATGTACATCACCTGGGGATACACAATACGAATGGTATAAATAAGCGTGTTTTGGTTTAATAAATACGAAAATCCTACTGTTTTATTTTTTGACAGCAACAGTCTTTTCAGTGAACTTATCATTGCTGTCAAAACAGGTATTTTGCGAATTTACTTGCAACCAGTTGTTGAGTGCAACGTGGAATAGCACGCTAGAAAGTCTATTCTATTCTATTCTATGTAGTCTATTTTTAAATTTTCTGGATCATGCGCTTCAATAGTCAAGACCTCTGAATATGCTACGTGTAGAATTAAAATGCCTCGAAAACTATTCGGGCTCGACTACGAAGAGTTCCTGACGTAACGTTGTCTTAGCAGGAAATTTAGGCAGAATCGTCTCTAAGTATATCACTTACCATTTTTTTTTTTATTTTTATCTAAAATTATAATTTAAAGTATTTTCAAATTGTCTGTTATTATTAATTGTTATTATTATGATTTACCGCAAAGTAACGCTTCTAAAAAAATCTTTGAATTATATTGACAAGCTAGTTTATAGACTTCGACTTTAAGACTAACTTATAGGTATCTATATCGAAAATCAGAAGTTTGGCCTGAAAATTGTCCCATAACTTATAGTTCAAATTGCGTCATATAGTGAAGCATAGTTATAGTACTCGTTGATGATGATATCGTTTTGTAAGTAGATATTTTTACTTTTAACGCATGGTGGGTTGTACCTGTGACCAACGCTTCCTGTGACGAATCTTAGCTTTATCCTTCAAGTGGCAGATCATCTTGGTTTTTCCTGGCAGCACCCAAGTCAACCTTCCTCCGTAAGGGGCGGGGTATTTCTTCGGCGGTCGGATGCGGATGTTGGTCTGATGGACTTCGGACGCTGCCTCGTCTATCGTGTCTACGAGAAGTTTCACGAATCGATTCACTTGGGAATCGTCGTCACTGTGATCTGAGATTTCGAAGGCGTCGTCCAGGTAAATGTGAGCTGTAAACGAGACACTCCGTTCGATTAAGAAATATAATTTGATATACATCTGCTCCAGTATAACAATACGTAATTATATACTGTGATAGCTGTTTGACTGAAATCGTGCTGGAGTGATGAGAGATTATTGTCACGTGTGGGATCGAAACCTGACATGAGCTTATGATGCCATATATTGCTGAAATTGCCTTATCATACTTCACTACTACACAAGTTCTATAAGTTATGTTCATCAGGAAATCTTTTTGTTACGCTCCTTCGGGAACTACTCAGGTAATAAGCAACTACTCTATATTATATTTTATTTAAATCCGTCCGTTATCGGTACAAAATGGTAATAGTAATTTTATGAAAATAGTACGCTACTCCTTCTAAATAAGAGTGCACTATTTAAATTTAGTGTAATTTTTTTCGTGCAATTGGTAACTCTGAAACTTAATTGCTGGACATGTATGATTGTACCACTTCATAAAAATCGAGCGCTACCCAAAAGAAGTATGCGTTATTATTGTGAAAGCCCATTACAAAATGGTGAGCTCAGACTTCCCGCGTCTGTAAGTGTCGAGTAAGTGTTCCAATGTGTCAATAATTAGAAGAGTGGTGGCTATATAGTTATAAGTAATTACCATAAGCTGCAATTCGAAATTTTCAGCATTAATGTACTGAAAATGCCCTGTTAGTATACTGCTGACAAACAGGCGATCGGATGCAGATATACCTCGCCATGCTTATCAATGATTATAGTTGAAGGCGACTGTTGAATGCTAAGACTGACCACATTTATATAACATGTTTTGTTATAATCTCAGCGCTTCACCTATTCGGAAGGATGCTTACAATTGTTACAATTCAATTGGTGATTTTTCAGAGCCATGTTGCATTACCTTCCCGGATAAAGAAACCGATAACATATCTAGCAAGATTAGATTTTCTCTACAACAGCTATCGGCCTAGTAGGTTCATGACTTGCGAGGTAGGTACTCACTTTCGAATTCGTAGTAATCAGGATCAACAACTCGTAGATACTTTTGAGCGACGCGTCGAGCGCACTGATCCTCGTCCAGTCGGAGGATGGACTTCAAGAACTCCATCATCTCGTCCTTAGTCTCGTGCCACATAGTAGCGCATGCATAGATCCTAGTAATTTGATCTGATGACTTGACTGTTTTTGGTGATGAGCCGGTGTTGTCGGTGTGGACGGAAATCGTTTCGTAATATTCGTCGCCTTTCTCCTTTTCTATTTCGGCTAGGTCCTGGAATAATGTGAAGATCGTGTCAATAATTTATTTAATTAACAGCTCTAGAGAAATTACAAGTTTCGAGAGGTATCTGTTATTTAATGATTTCGTTTCATAAGTTAAATTAAGTATTTAATTCTAAAAAAATAATAGGTAGGTAAGAAGTACCTACCTAGTTTTCTATTAAATAAGTACACTTCTGCAGTCATAAGGTGCAAATCACCACACACTACAGTAATCTGTCTATCATGCCCAGTCATAGCATTAAAATGAAACCTGCCTGGGTAAAATGCGATTTTCTTACACCCGTTGGGAAAAAAGGGTATTCTTATATATCTAAATATGATTACAACCACTGTCGCGTGCTTAGCGAAAATCATTATTTTACAAATTATTTTTCCGAGCGGTTTAGGCATCCGGCGCGAAATCGGAGGACGCGGGTTCGATTCCCGCCCAGGGCATAAAGTTATGTGCTCCAATCATTTGTAAAATAAGGGTATTCTAAGTTTAAAAGTTTTGTTTGAATATATGCATGTGTTTCTCTCGTGGCATCGTAGCAGTATTATCACGTACTCGTATAACTCTCTGTGTAGTACCTAGGTCCAAAACGTTTTAACCAATTTTGATGCTTTCTATTTTATTCCAAAGATTGCAAAGCAGGCATCAATGCGATATTCATGTGTAAGCAAAGCCCGTAAACGGATCTTGGTGAACATTACATGTACCTGTATCGAGTATTAGGCTCATTTCATTTGTTATGATTAGATAATTTCTGGCACACACAGATTTTTCTAAAATAATAACTACATACCTTCGAGTCAGTTTCTCGACCTCTTGTCAGAACTATATCAAATACTTTACGGTCAATAAACGGTCAAAAAACCACACACAGACGATACCATGAACCTGCTTTTTCTTTACTCAACTTTAATTTGTTAATAGAATCTTCAAATAAAAGTTGTACTAGCAAGGCAGCATATTTATAAAGTATTGATACTCACTTCTGTTTTCACGTCTTTCTGGTCATCCCTCTTCCGATTAAGTGCCATACTCTGGTCTATAAGCAGGCCGTTGTACATCGGCAGCACGTACAACTTCTCTGTGGAAGCCAAACGCTCTGCTTTTGGCGTCCAGATATGAATGGTGATCCAGGTCTGGGACAGCAGCCATAGTAACCACACCCACGCCATTTGTCGAGAAATGAAGTCACTTAGAGTGAAAACTGCAAATTAACTAATTAATTAACAATAATTCGTTCTTGGTTTAATGATATTATTATTTACTAGGTGGAACTCTTACAGTTTAAGTTAAGTCTTTCAATTTTTAGTCAATGAGAAGCTAATTGTTTTATTGTTCATGTACAAATCAAATTTCTCCGGCGCTATCTATGAAGCTAACAAGCTATATATATAAGGAGTACTACTACAAATATATAAGTATTGCCGTGCCGTAAGGAACGGCCGAAAAAAGGTGGTAGTCGCAACAAGTGTCTGGGTGGACAAAGTAATATTAAAAATAAACTTCCGCGTCGTCGGCCTCATTCCTTTATGTATCCCAAAAAAATCTAGGTTAGTCTGAACAACATCTTTGACCACATCATCACTTACCATCAGTTGAGATAGTGGTCAATGGCTAACCTTTCAGGCATAAAAAAAAAACAAAAAAATAGGAAGGTACACAAAAAAGCGTTCAACATCCGCGTACATCAGCTTGGCGAATCATAAGAGTGATAAATTATATTTTGCGTATAAGTAACTTACTTATACTCTGGTTTTTAATTCGAGATCAAAAATGTAAACAAAGGTGTTAACCGTGCAAAAAAATTACAAGTACTTGGTATTTTTTCTAATTTTGGGAACGGGTGGAGCATTTAATGTAAAAAATATATTTAATGCTATAATTTATTGCATTATTATGAAACAATAAAACACTTTTATATGCGCGTACATATTTACGCATATATTCAAGCCTGAAAAAAATAGTGTAAGATTTTTTTGTTTTTAATAGCCACACTTGTGAGAATATTTTTGAAGAAAAACTATTGAATACCCTGACCTCTCAGTTTGACAATGACATATATTGACATTTCTTTGTTTTCTTTTTTGATCTCGAATTAAAAACCAGACTATAGTGTATCAACCGAATCGTCCACTGCTGAACACAGCCTCCCCTATTAAGGGCGTATTTTCACATTTATAAGTCACTACCTAGATTTATTATATAGAACAACTTTTAATTGTTATAATCCCTAGACTTATTATAAAGAGAAACGTAGGTTTTGCTCCATTGATTTGTCCTTGCCGCATATTAAAATGGCAAGAGAATAAGATACAATACTTTCTTATCGCGGAAAACAAGTCTATATTAGAGAAATACACACCTGGAGGGCTTTCAAAGTAGAGATAATCCGGTACAGTCCCATGGAAGAAGCAAGTATCTCCGTTACGGATCCCGCAAGCGGCTATCAGTAAGTTCACCACCAGAGGTATCACCAGGTTTATCGGGAACGCGTAACTGAACCCTTGAATGAGGATCTTGCACGCGAATTTTCCGAAGATATAACAAATGTACGCGGCGAATATTTGTATCAGCATCACGTAGAATGCAGATTTGTAAGCAGCTGCCACTTCTACTGAGTCCCCTGTTAGTGTGACGTTAGCTAAATCGGGTATCATTGTTCCTCCTAAATGTATTTGAACCTGAAACAACAATATACAACTGAAAAATTGTACGAATAACAAATAATCATAACCTGCCAAGTGTTTGTGGGACTTCATTGGATATTGAACTGCATTTAAAAATAACGATTTTATGGTACATTCTGTGTTGGCATGGAGCCCACTGTGTAAGTCCAACACGCACTTGAATTTTGTTTTAGTTAAGGTGGTAAAATCATGTACCTAAGAAGATGTATGGAAACTCTTGGGAACCATTTTTAAGAGGCATTTCACATTTTAATGCGGTATACGAAGATTTTAAGCGCTTAATTTACTATCATAGGAAATATCTACAAGTTGTTTAATAATTGATAAAAATAGAATAATCTGTTCTCTTTTCAGTTAATGTACCAGATTTACAAACATAACTTTAATTATTTTGTAGTGACCAATCTCCCGCACCTTGTTTTACGAATTAAAGTACACATAGCCAACTTCAGAGTTATATCTCTTGTATAAAGATTCATCAAATTAACTAAAAAAAAAAACTGTGCATCAGGCATATAATCCTGTTGACACATAGTGTACTAGAATATCGCTAATTAATCGTCATTGTAGAAAAAAAAATAAAGATCTTGCGCCAATTTCCACGAATTATATCTGCAGTTTACCACCATATATTGCGTTTAATAAAGTGTAATTCCAAACAGATATTATATAAAAAGAAAGTTCATTCTTTAATAAATCTGATCTTTAATAAATTGTGATATTAACTCTGTTTTGTTTGACAAGAAAAAATATTTAACATAACTCGAAATGCACATAAATTGAAATGTACAAGCGCGAGGCGATCAGTACCGCGCGAGCGCCCATCGAGGTAGGACCTGTGTTCGTTTTCCTTGCTCTGACGTCTCGTACGCGGAACGCTTAGATGCAAGTTTATAGTGCGACCACAGAGTTTTGATCATGTCGATATTTTTTTTAAGTAACAAACTATACTTTATTTTTGTTGTCCATAATATAAGTATTGTTGTCTTGTTAAGTACCTACATCTTTAGTTTCTGTTCATCCATTGTGTTAAAAAAAGGAAATGTCACAATTATGCAGCCTTATACAGCGTTATTGGAAAAATGCTAACAACCTCACAGGGTTGACTTCTTCTTTTTGGTCTGCTAGTTTTTATATTATTCTAGTTTAAATTAGTAACTCACTACAACTTTTGTTTTAGGAGGATTAGTTGACAGGCGAATAATTGATTTCCAATATTTTTGGATTCACTTAATGTATATAAGTGAACACAGCGATAACTTCAGCTGGAAATTAAACTACCTTCTATTGAAAATTTGTACAAACCGGCCTCCCGGCTTTTCCATCATTTGTACAAACCGGGATACCAGTTAGCGGTCGATAGTCGTATTTACAAATTTACCATAAATCTGCGTAAGTCCGACTTTCATAATCCAAATGGTTTTCAAAAGGATGCATCCTTGCCCATACAAGAAAAAATCCATATTTTTCTGAGATAACGCATGAAGTAGGAAGTATTTTGAATATTTTGATGAAATCTGAAACCAGTACAAATTACATTTTGGCCCCAAAATATTACGTCATTTCATATTAATATCGTAACTACTTCAACAGTTATAAATCTAGAAAACCGCAATTTTGCATATGTATAAGTAATTTTTCACTCGATATATTTTGCAACGCAAACACTTACCGATGCAAATTTGCGTATTAATTAATCTCGTAACTAATTTTAAACTCCTAAACTAAAAAATCTGAAATAATACAGGTGTATAAATTACATGTAAATAATAATATCAAAGAAGGACCAAAGCCGTAGGTGGTATAGTTTTTCAGAAAAAATAATTGCTCTCCAATACAGTTTTCCCGCCAAAGTTCGTAAAACAATTGGGTTGTTTTAATTTTGTTACTTTAAAATATTTGGCGTAAATATCTGTAACAATTCATGGCTAAAGAACAATAGTAAATTATCATATTAAAAGAAGATCAAAGTTCTAGGTGAGTTAGTTACGAAAAAATAGAAATAGCAATTAAATTACTATTTCCCACCATTTTTGTCGTGTGTTCAAACCCCATTTCCAGTATTTTTTTGTATAAAAAGGTGTATTATCATTTATTTTCTATAGAGGAAATAGTGAGCATAAGAGTATATAGTGAGGATTGCATTGGTACCAAGAAGTATATACAAACATACATACATAAAATCACGCCTCTTTCCCGTAGGGGTAGGCAGAGACCACGGATTTCCACTTACTACGATCCTGACATATTTCTTTCGCTTCATCTATACTCATCAATCCTTTCATACATAAGCGTCGGTTTAGGGTACTTTTGAGCTGGCCTTTTTTCAGAACGTCTTCAATCTGATTTCGGAAGTGTATATATATGTTGATTATAGATTGCATCAAAGATATTCGATTTAAAAACAAAAAAACCTCAAAATCTGTAAATATATATTTACATTTCGCTGTTTGGTCTACTCAAACTAAATGGATGAAAATGTTATTTTTTAAATGGTGTAGGTGATATATTATGGTATGGGAATATGAGGGTGACATGTTAAAGTAATGGAAAACCAAAAACGTTATGGGATGTATGTGGTTGGTACTAAGTTGTTTTCCGGATGCACAGAAAAATAAACCTCAATCCTATGCATGGTCATTATGACAGACAGTGTTAACGACTGGATATAGATACTGAAGAGTGTGAACGAGGAAAACAGCAATTTTTGGAAAATTTAAAAGAAAGAGCTTTTAGTCCGCAGCTTTTAATCAATGCCGTTACATCAAATATTTATATAATTTTAAGCCATATAATTTTTTAATTATTTAAGTTTTTTGTTACAATAAATGATTCAAACATATCTATTTTTTATTCATCAAGGATGAAATTTAAATAAAAGATTCACGATGCAGGTTGACTATTTAATGTACATGCCTACTTCTTTTATATAACATTAGCAAGTAATCGACAAGAAATTGATTATTTACTCATGCCAATCACACAATTTTTAAATTCGCAACTTAGATTTCTTTATTAATGAATGCTAGTATCAAAATATGTTACTCACAGTCACGCTATTCCGTCGTCACTTCTTTCGCTTGTGTAAGCGATGCGCTGGCATTTACCTAAACTTCAGTAGCGTGATTTTGTGAAATGGCTCTTAATGGTACTAGGAGAGCACTACTTTACCGCACTAGTGTTCTAAATAGAAAAAAAACACCGTTTCCACACTTCTCACCAAGGAGATTGCAGTTTGTTTCATTCGTTTTTATATAAAAACAAACCAAAGAGTTTTTTACCTACTGAAGTAGAACTTTAGAAGATTTAATTATAAACCTTCTTAATCAGATTATTATTGCTATCAAAAAGATCAAGAAAATATTTTCGTATCGACATTTTAGTATTCGTCCCTCGCAAGTGTGTTGAAAAACGTCGTATGAAACACGTGCGCGTTGTTTATTTATCTCTACTCCATTTAGGCCGTCTCGATTGTAATAAACAACTTCGCACACTTGTTGCATAGTGTACTTTTTAGACAATGCGACTTTCTTATAAAATTAAATTGTAGAAATTGACTTTTATATTTATTCGACTCAGTTTCGCTAACAAAGTTTTCTTAATTCTGAGTGTATTGAAAAGTCCGAAACAATAAAACATAAAAACGGTCTTATGAACCATTTACTAATTAATTGCTCTATTATTGCAATTTTTTGCTCGCGTTTGTATTAATGAAGTTATAAGAAAAAACTCGTGAAGGTCTAAATGGATAAAAAAAATCGTCCGGCCATTGAAGACAATAATAATATTAATAATGTAGTTTAAAATTAAATAAAAAACATAGTCTATTGACAACAAAATTTTGGAACCACAAAAAACGTTTTACCCCTGGTGGGACTCGAACCCACAATCCCCGGCTTAGGAGGCCGATGCCTTATCCATTAGGCCACAGGGGCTGGTGATAGGACTGCGAAATTTAGGGCTGGAAGTTAGGACCGTTCTAAGTCAACTAAACTTTTATACCTAAATAGTATCTACCTATATAATACAAAGCTACTGTATTCTTTTCTTGTCCTCTTTTTCTAAATTGCAATACTTCAATAGATTTGTTTGGATTGTGATTCGAAAATATGCTAGTCTTAATGAACAGACTTCTAAAAAGCAGATTCAATTTCGTTACTATTTTTACATAAGTAAATATTATTAACTTCAATCCGTGACTTGCTGCGCCACCTACATTTTTGTATAAGAACTACACTGTTATTCCGGATCAAAAGAATCTAGGTACGAGCCGAATTTCATCAAAATCCGTGAGCGGAAACAAATACTTTGGTACACATAGAAACTTATACACATAGACTTAGAATTATTTCGCTATCCTAAGCCTATGCATATACAACAGTAGGATGTTATACTTAAAGTGATCAAATTAACCTACTGCACCCGCGTTTCCCGGTTTAAATAACCTGCGTCTCCTGGTTTCCGGTGCGTATAACCGGGAGACTCGGCATGTGGTAAAATTTTTCTGCTCTAAAGATTTGTGTAGAAATGTAGAAGTGTGTAGAAATGTGATGAGTAGGTAGATATGTTTTATATAAGTGGCTGCTGCAAGAAACTCTGTGTACCTATGCCATATTATACAATAATAGTTTACCTACCGCACTTAATGTGATATTCGTTTAGCGTGCCATAGTGCTTATTATTTACAAAAAAAAAACATGAAGTTTACCTCCTCAACAACAATATTGTGCGGTCCAAATCCAGCGTTGAAGAGTTGGAAGAACATGGCGGGATCGTCGCCGTCAGTCCAAACACTGAACAGTATGCACATAAGGAACAGGATTATCTTCCAGATCGACATGAAGATGTAGGTGAAGTATCGGGTCAAGTTCAACTCTTCTTTCAATCTCCCCAAGCTTTTGATGATACCTGGAAAAAAAAGACGATCGATATAAATAATTATCAATTTCGGCGGGAAAAACAGAAGGTATATTATGTAATCCACTTTTTTTTTATTTGAGTGTTGGTGTGTTATATAATGAAAAATATATTTATAATATATGAACAGTGCACTATAAGCAACTACGAGTTGGTACATAGGGTACATTATGGGTTTGTTTCCAGTACCCTTAGAGTTTTATTACATTTACATAACCATCAAAGTTTAAGTTTTCTGCCATACATAATTTAGTTCGCTTTCATTTCAGCTAGGGGAGCTGCTAAAAAAAAAATATGGGTAAAACGTTAGCTTTCACTGTGGCGTAAAAACTCGTAACTATGAAAACTCGTACGAAGGGTACGGAACTAGCCACTTAGTGCTATACAATATTACTGCTGCTAACTACTGGAGTCAGCGCTCACACGACCAGGAAGACAAAACGAATTTTTGAAGAAAAACAGAAGTCATTATTTCATCCTGCTTACAGTCCCGACTTAGCACCTTGTGACTCTTATCACGTAATTGATATGAAAACAGAATAAGTTAAGACACAATTAAATGATTTTTGATCATTCAAAAATCATTTAATTGTATTTATTTATTGCGCTCACGAATATCATACATACCTACCTAAGTTAAAAAATATCGTTTATTATGATTTTGTAAGCTTGTTTGCTTAGCTGGTATTAAAGCAAAAAAATATACAAGAACAAAGTTTATTTTGTAGAGACACAAATTTTCCAAACGATCAAAGAAGCAAAAATTAAGATTTTATGAACTTTAAGTTATATTTTTGTATAACATATCATTTATATAAGCTATCTTGCATTTTAAGCACTGTGCTCAGAATAGTTTTGAATATCTACGCCCACTTTCAGGCGGCATATATGATAACTATACAGTCTAAAAATTCAGTAGGAACTTATAAAATCGTATTTGTATATTTCTAAACTTTTTTTAGATATAATATTTAAGTAGGTACCTACCCATACAACGTGCTAAACCATACATTTTCACTAGGCTCTAAATAACTAGACATTCCATAAAACAACTTTCGATTTGTAGATTTATCTCAACGTTGAATTACTTCATATCACTCAAAAGATTGAACGTAATTTAGACATTTCAAACCTTAATGGCTGGTCATAACGTAATAATTTACTCTAGCATCCATCATAGCAAATCTAACGCATTATCGCTACTGATCATGAATAATGCACAATATGGGAGAAATCGTGAAACAATGAGTCAGCATGAGTTCTCACCTAACGGACTTCGACGCGTCACATAATTTTCCCACCATCCCAAAGAAATGCAGAGTGACGATACTGGGATCAACCACAATACTGGCTTGTTTTCTAATAGAGGCCATACAATAAAGCCGGTGACTTGTGCCACAATCGCCGCTATGTCGACTATGACTTTCACGAAGCGCTTGGATTCCCGCGAGTTTCTCGATAGCAAGCCGAGTATTGCTGGGATGATGCAGAGACAGTTGGTCACCATTGCGCCTTTGACCACGTCGAGTTCGGGCAGGATCTTGAAGAATAATAGACCCATGCCGATGGTATGCAACGATTCTGCTATGAACACCTGAAACGTAAATAAGTTCCTTATCAAATCGTTATTTTGCTTGGATTTTATGTTTTATAAGAGATGCGGAACATGTGTGTCACTGATTGGAAACAGATACATAGTAATTATACAGATTGTAGAAGTATTCTAACAAGATCAGTGTAATGAAAAGCGCTCTTATATGTTCCATTATAGAATAGCTTGGCTTCTTTTTTGTCTGGACTACAATAATTGTAAATAGAGATCTTATTTACGTATTCTGAAGAGGTTACAAGATTTTTCTTAAAGGCCTGATAAAAAAAAATGTAGATTGAGAGGCAAAATCAAAATTTGGGTCAACTAACGATCAATGATTATACATACAAAGAGATCTCCTTGTTAACTACGTATATATTAGGTCCTTACATATGAAATTGGCGTTTTTCGTACTGGCCACTTTAATCACGAATTTCTCCTCTTTGGTAAGGAATTCCAAATTCAAATTTGTACAGCTATAGACTCATGTATTTGTGCTTCGATGATCGTCATTCATTTGTTTTTTTTCTTCTGTTTTTTTCTGTTTGCGTCACTCATTTTAAAAAATGGAAAACCTTAAATATCGCATTATTTACGAGTACGAGTTCCGCCGTGGCACTAGTGCTGCGGAAACAACTCGAAGGGTGAATGATGTGTATGGCGGTCGTGTTGCAAAAGAAAACACAGTTCGTTTTTGGTTCCAACGTTTTCGTTCTGGAAATTTCGACCTGCAGAACAAGCCCCGTGGACGGCCTGAGACTCAAGTTGATAATGAAGAGTTGAAGGCTATTGTGGAAGCGGATCCATCGCAAACCACGTCCGAGTTAGCTGCAGGCTGCAATGTTAGTGATAAAACTGTTTTAATTCACTTGAAGCAAATTGGGAAGATTAAAAAGCTTGAAAGGTGGGTACCTCACGAATTGACTGAAACAAACCGGCAAACGCGCGTCGACTGCTGCGTTACATTACTAAACCGGCATAATAATGAAGGTATTTTAAACCGAATCATTACCTGTGATGAAAAATGGGTTCTTTACGATAATCGGAAGCGCTCAGCGCAATGGTTAGATCCTGGCCAGCCAGCCAAATCCTGCCCCAAGCGAAAATTAACCCCAAAAAAGTTACTTGTAAGCGTTTGGTGGACTAGTGCCGGTATTGTTCATTACAGTTTTTTCAAATCTGGCCAGACTATTACGGCTGATGTCTATTGTCAGGAATTGCAAACCATGATGGAAAAGCTAGCGGCTAAACAACCTAGGCTGGTCAATCGCTCCACGCCACTGCTGCTTCACGACAACGCTAGACCACACACTGCGCTACAGACGGCTACTAAATTAGAAGAGCTTCAATTGGAAAGTCTAAGACATCCTCCGTACTTCCCGGACCTTGCTCCAACAGATTACCATTTTTTTCGAAATTTGGATAACTTCTTGCAAGGGAAAAAATTCAACTCCGATGGGGCAGTCCAAATCGCCTTCAAAGATTTTATTGATTCCCGTCCGACTGGTTTTTTTAGTAAAGGGATCAATGAACTACCTATGAGATGGCAAAAGTGCATAGAAAATAATGGTTCATACTTTGATTAATTAAATATATTATATTAAAAAATATTCGACTTTTTGTTCCTCCCATACAAAACGCCAATTTCATATGTAAGGACCTAATATTAACATTATAAGTAACAAAAGTGTAGGCTAGAATTATTTAGAGAAATAGCTTTACCACAATAAACTGCGCGCTGGTCGGTTTCTTGGCAGACTTGAAGAAGCAGATCCTCACAGCCCTGATGAAGGTGCCGATCTCGGGAATAGCGAACGCGGCGAGAATCGCCCACATCCACGCTACGCGCTCTTCGTCCGGTAACGATACTACAAATTGTTTGTCTCTACCTGAAATAAGGAGATACAGACGTGTTGAATGTTTCAATTGCAATTACGGCTAGATAGTTTATTGTTGATACGAGTATATTATAGTATAAGCTTTCCAATGGATAATAATGCCCATGGTGCTATTTGACATCCTAAATAAGATTGTAAATCAATATTGCACTCTTTTTTGTTTATATTTGGTTATCTATATAGATAATATAATATATCTTCGTCGTTTTATTCATTAATGAAGGTTGCGTCCTGTGGTCGCAAATCTACAAACTTACTAAAATTAAGTTTAGTACGAAAGTTCTTATACTGTTTACGCTAAAATATAAATTGGTATAACTCATAAGAACGATAAGTCTAAAATTTTATTGATTCTATTTTATCTTACGTCAAGTTAGTAGAATTTTAGATGACGATTAAAACTGCCCGCAATTGATTAACACTTTTAAGTCTTATATCAATTTGAACTTTAGCCGAAACAAAACAAGAACTTATTTTAGTTTAGTTTGTGGTGCGTAACAGAATTAAGTACCCTCTGAATTTCCGCTATGTTCTGCATGTGGTGTCATTATTTAGTTTCTGGCTTGTGTGCGTGCTTTTTATATAGCCAAGGCATTTCCAGGCTAGTGAAGGTCTTGTCTTCATTTAGTGTGTTTACTGCCCAGGATATTATAGTTCACGAGGTCTTTTTCCGTCGACCTTATAAATACTTCTCCAAGTGGTTCGACTTACCAACTCAACGGTAGAATAGCTTTTGAGGCGAAATACAAAAGGGTCTCTCTGCAACGTGACCGACATTTTGGTAAAGCATCATAAACAGAGTTCATCCAAGCGTATCCGAGAGGTATAACCAACTATTTACAATTTCTGAATAGCGATCCTCTAATAAGCAGTTGTACATGACACCACTAATACCAAACACTTGACCGACGGATAATTCCAATAAATATTTTTAAGTTTAGTATGGTAAATATGTTCACTTACCTAAATTTCTATTACAATATGCTAGCCTCCTGTCTTTCCTAAGCTGCGAGGTGATGAATAGCGTCGTCCCCTTCGCGATGACTCCAGACGCGAGTACCACAACAAACACGATGATGTAGGCCAGGACCTTCAGAAGTCGCACCGTAACCTCCAGACACTTCTGACTCTCCATCGACCCACTGTCCTGCTTCGGAGGGAATTCTCGGAACACGTCCCATCCTTTCGTTTCTTGTACTGTTCTTTGGCTGGAAAGGAAAAGTGGAATAGTTAATAACTTAATATCAGAACCAAACGTAATTATCATTGATTTTCTCTAAAACATCACTCTGGACATATTTGAATGTGGTAAAATATAGGTATTTATAATTTTACTTCGAAAAAGGATGTTTTCTTCGCAGATAAAAGCAAACAGTCTCCACTAGACTTATATGGAGGGTAGTAATGAGTTTTGAATTTGCAACATGGAGAAAAATAACGTTTCGTGGTTATTAGTAAGAGATCATACGAATATATTCTTCGACTTCTATCCTATAGAAGAGTATATTGTATGAAAAAAGTTAATGGCCGATAGGAAAGATAGCGCGCTGGCTGTATGAAAAAATAAATGCAAAATGCGCGAATTACATGAAACATGCGTGACAACGTTTCGTCAACTTAATTAAAATAATTGTACTCTGTATGATTCTGTGCACCTATAATTTGACAGTGCAATTATTTATCAGTGTTCCTAAAATTAATGTAAGTATAGGTATAATATATATAACACCTAAAAGCTCTAGAACAAAAGCAACACAGGTGTAATTATGTATGTAGGTATTCATTAATTGTTTTTTCAAGCTTTTTTTTTTCTTGTAGTTCTATCTGTTCGTATTTATCGTAACTACTCGAAGGAGGATGAAAAATAGAGTGTAAGTAACATTCGACCGCAATAATATATTTTCTTTGGGCCATGTTAATAAAAATGCTAAATGGTTCTACTTTAGAATCCTTTGCTCCACTAGATCAACAATATCGCACACTCCGAAAAAATAATATTTCATCCCTTGGAATACAATGTACTTAATTATTCCCTGACAAGCTTATATCAAAATGTGATTATTACCACAGACTGAGTCGAAGAACCAATAAAACAACACTTAAACCTGCATGCATAGTGTCAGATTTCAGAGTGAATATTTATGCAAACGAAAACTGTAAAGTTCTAAATTTAAAAAAAGACATTTGATGTATAACTTTTTTTTTACATTAAGCTTTTAACTCGAAGAGAAGATAGATATAGCAAAAATTAAAGTACTATTTATATGCATTACTCAAAAGTGACCGAGAGGGTGTCTCCTGAGACGATTTTTTTTTCCAAATCGCGTTAAAAGTAGTCGTCCATCATCTATCCAGATGCATTTCTCGTCACATATCACAATTTGGTCCAAAATCCTTTAATTTCTGTACCGCTTTAACAAGGTAAGTTTCAACGCGCGCTGCCATCTGCACATAGGACAAAACAATAATGTCTATCAATACGCTAACGTCAAACCATGCGGCTAATTATTCGGTCCAGTATGGTCATTACGAGCCGTTTCTGCTACGTTAGTTCCACATCGGAACTCAGTTCAAATATTACCAATATTACTTTAATGTTCGCTGTATTCATGTTCTCTTCACGTTAAAAGCTTAAGGGTGAACTGGCCGGCCCGTTTTCCATACAAACGCCGTTGGGTGATCACTCCCGTATTTGAGGATTTAGATCCAAAATAAAGCATAATACCGATTGATCTCGTCATTATCTAGGCTTGTATGATGCCGAAATTTTACTAAAATAATTAACCTGAGAATTATGAGCCTCGAAACATTTTCATATAAAGTTTTCGAGGCTCATAACTTACAACTTAATTATCTTTTTAAAATGTTGGCATCATACAAGCCTAGATAATGACGAGATCAATCGGTATTATGCTTCATTTTGGACCTAAATCCTCAAATATCACCCAACGGCGTTTGTATGGAGAAAGGGCCGGCCAGTTCACCCTTAATGTAAAAACAATTAAAAGTTGAACATGGAATGTCTTTTTTAAATTTAGAACGTTACATGACTATAATTTTAGCCCTCGTAATTTTGTAATGGCAATCATAAATAAAACCCCGAAAGTTAATCCATTTTATAATATTTTTACCGACTTCAAAAAAAGGAGAAGGTACTCATCGATTCATCAGTTTTTTTAGGTTTATTACCTCAGATCTTTTGACTGAGTGAACCGATTTTGATGATTCTTTTTTATTTGAAGTTTGCCGTTTGATCGCATGTAAAATTTCATAAAAATCGGTCAAGCCGTTTTTTAGATACACTCCAATAACTGAAAAGTAATTTCCTATCTTGATGATATAGTCATTGACAGTGAATGACAATCGATCCAATAAGTAGGTTCACTAAAATGAGTGAAAAAAAAATTATAGGTAACAAAAAATGGAACCGACTTCAACACTCAAATGTGTGAAATAACTTGTCAAAGTCGGTACCATGCGCACAATTTTGTGATAATAGGTACTTTTGAACCATCATGGTACCGATATCAACAAGTTATTTCACACATTTGAGTGTTGATGCCGGTTCCATTTTTTGGTAAAAAAAAATAATGAAAATACTTTAGCTTCTACCTATCCACCAATCTTATAATCACAAACTGAACACAAGATTGCTCCAGTTTCAAGTAATACGTCTAGGAATTTAAAAAGGTCTAATAATATAATATACGAGTAACTATTCGTGTTATCGCTGCAGAATTTCTCAATGGCAGCTAAGAGTTGTCGCCGCAAAAAATGTAGTCGATCAGAGAGCACGAGGAAAACAACTTTCACACGCAGCAGAGCGACAGAACTTGTTCTCACGTACAAGATGGTACTTCCTTCCGTTATGACAATATTGCACTCAATTCCCAGGTTTTATAGCTGTTTAGCGAGGTTATTTTTATATTCTTAAGGTGTCTTGAACACAAGACACGGTCAATAGGTAAATTTTGGTCACTAGTAAAAACATGCACAGAAATATGTATTATCAAAACATATTTCTATACATGTTTTTACTAGTGTCCAAAATTGCTCTATTCTATTACAAAACCACAAATATACGATAGGAAAAATTTAAGTCATGAGCGGGATTCGAACCCGCGTCCATCCACCCATTTGAGCCGGGGTATGCTCTAACCAATTGAGCTAACATGACATGACGTCATAACTCGAATCTTTCCTATCGTTCTTTAACCTTCGTATTGGGATGGAGTTGCTCTATTCTTCCTTTTCTATTATAGGTATATGTATCAATTATATAATATATGGATCCATATTACTATATATATATGTATCTTCAAGCTACACGGAAGTAGGTTTCTAAATATTGGGAAAATGTTAACAACCAAATAAGATTAACTTTTCTGTCAAATATATTTTTATTTTAATGAATTTTAAAGTAATAAGCACGAGGCTATAACCTTTGCCTATAACAGATGTATTTTGCCACAAGTGACGTATACTGTATAGAAAGTTCGTCACTTGTATCGTATACAATATAGTCAGTTCAGACAAAACCATTTACACAGGGTCGTAAATGGTTCTGTCTGTTGAACTTCTTATTATTTATAAGGAAATGATGGCCTAGTGGCGATAAATAGACGGCCGCGAGAGGGGCCCATCACCTGGGCAGGGTTGCAACCCTGCCGAGTTTTAGTTTCAGTGTTTATGTAGAAATCTGTCGCAGTGCACTTTACGACGTATTTCGGCAGCTATTGTTGAAAACCAGTTTACATTCTAGGTTTAGCCTGCTGTAACATTTTTCACAGACCCATCATCTCTTACCAACGGGTGAGGTAGTGGTCGAAAGTTTACCTATCTATATAATAATAAAAACTTTTATCAAGTTTCTCGAAATTCTTACTGTCTTTTTGTATTATTTTGGACTGTCTTGTCGTGCAGCGGCAGGATCAGCCAGTTCAATCAGCGTTCCCGATTTCGATTGATTAACTATAAAAATATACCTGGTGAGTTAGGCAAAAATGTGGGTAATTATACAACTCTGTATCCAGGGATACAGCGTAATGATACGTGCCAAATTTTCTGTTTTCTTTTTTTTGTGTGTAGTCTAAAAGAAATCCTTTTTTTTCTTTTGTATGCCTGATTGGTTAGCATTTGGCCACTATCTCACCTGATAGCCAGTGATGATGTGATCGAAGATGTTGTTCAAGTTAACCTAGAATTACTGGCTCTCAAGGACAGCTGCCGGAACACACCGTTCAGTGCTTGGTTACAGATTTTCTACTTAAGGGTGGTAGCTAGCCAGGCGGGCATTCGTAAAATGCCCCACAACCATGCTATAACGACTGCCATTCTAAGACAATAACCGGGACTGACTGCTTAACGTGCCCCCCGAAACACGGAAACGCTCAGTAGTATTGTCACCAACACCCATCCAACTCATGTCCGCGGCAGACGTTGCTTAACTTTGCTGATCGGTTCAGAACGGCTAAGCAGACTGTGCTACGAGCGCTTCAAATACGCTTTAACTAGACTGACAATGCATCGTGTCCTTCGCATAATCCGCAAACTGTAATGCGGATAGAAAACACAGTATAAAGTTTCAACACTGCTCGTACTTGGCGCACAGTTGTGACAGTGAGGTTTACGTAAGTCGAAGGCGGCACGGTGGTCGGTAGTAACTGGTAACCCAATTAAACTCGGGCCATTCGTCGCGTGCCCGTTGCCCATACAGGCTTCATGATTGGCCTTTGTTCTTGTCACCTACCTTCTCACATACCTATTACAGTTCTAACATTCTGAAAATACCGTAAACCTACTAATAACCACCAATAACTTCTTGTGATTATTATAAGAAGGCAACTGTTCAGATTTTTTATCTTAATGCTGCCAGTAGTTTTATTAAATATGCCGTATCTAGGAAGTGGTTTTCGTTTTGGCCATTACTTAAAAAATATTTTACAGTTACGAAGATCGACTTATCAAACCCAAGTGTACCAATACTTTTTGCTAATATAGCCCAGTAGTTTGGTGGATTTATGTAGAAGTATCCTATAATGCTTTGTAGACAACGTGCTCTTTTTGGATTTTATCATTGCCGCTCGCTCCGCTAATTAAGCAAAAGAAAAAAATATTGTTGATGGTTTAAATATTTGTTTGCAAGAGGACTAGATTCAGTGTACAAGCGCTACAAAGTCTATAGGTAGATACTCTATTGCTCTATTGCATGCTTAGAGACATACCACCTGCATGGTAAAAATCTTCCACATCAACTGTTTTTGGGTGCCAAGTTTATTAATTATGGGTACGAGGGGCTTAAATACGAGGTTATGGTACCACCAACTTAACTGTGCAGTTTGTTGGTGTCTGTCGAGGGCGCTACTGGTCATGGAAATCAACTACAGACTGTCACAATTTGAGGGAAAGTTTTAGTTCTTTTTTCTGCCACCTGAACAGTTAAGTTGGTGGGTCTGTACCTATATATTTACTTGCCTACCTAGGCAGGTACAGTTATTTGATGCTGAAACTAAAGGCACGTATATACGAGAGTTCATGAAATTGGATCGCGTGAAACTGTAGAATTGTATTTCCAATAGTTTACTAAAAAAACGATAAAATAATAAAATGACAACGGCATAGATGCGAGACACTATTTCGAAAGTCTATATTGCCACGTTCGGCATTTTAGTCAGTGGAATTACTGGCACAAAAGAGAAATAATGTATGAAAACGAATATGTAGGGTGGCTAATGGTCTGTATTTTTTCTGAGCAGGGGCAGAATCTTAAAATTTGTACGCTTTACTATTCTCTGGCAAGAAAACGTCACCCAAAAATAACATTTTTAGCTGGAGGTCGCGGAGGGAAAATTATTCGTGAAAATAATTTATTGCAACAAAACACGGAACTGACTTCAAACACTGAAAAGTATGAAATAACTTATGGGAGTACCGACACCCACAATTGATTTCTTCCATGGTGATTAAAAACGGTAAGCTCACATTTTCATAATCCGGCTCCCACAAGTTATTACTTATTTTCAGTATATAAAAAAGGCACCATTACTATTTTTCATTAAAAACATTTTTAGGTTCTTTTTAGGGATGTACATTGCTTACAAGATCAATTATTTCTCACCTACAGTACTGATCAGAGATTGCCTGCAGATGCCTGCAGATGTGATGAGACTTACAATTACCATTAAATCATCCAGGCTTATGCTTGTTGACAAATACTTTTAGCAGTAAATTAAGTCTAATTAAAAATCTACTCAACCGATGGTGAAAAAATTTATATAAAACCAATTTTGCCATACATAAAAACAAACACATGCGTCAATTGTAACTGTAACTTGTCTCTTATAGTTTGGAAGTCAGTTAAAAAAACAAGATGTCATTGTGGTTTCTAAGTTTTAGTTGGGCTTAATGAGACTTCATCATTATTTTTCCGTCTACCCACAGACTTTACCTTGCATCGTCGCGTCGTTGGTAATAGTTCGCATGGCTACATATGATGCTTGTATTAGAAAGTTGCTAATTGTATACAATTAAATTGTGCGTTACGATGTTGTTACGCACATTCATAATCTGCAATGCATAACTATACAGTTTTTATCGATGAACAAATTGAGACATGCAAAAACTCTTATCATTATCAGTGTGGCAAATAGCAAAATTTAATTATTTTAACTCAGTGGTTTTGCATTTTCATATCACAAAACGTGATGAAAATAATCGGAATTTATTTATTTATGAAAATGTTTAATTACTCTTATTATAGTAAAATATACAAATAAGAGTCATTTCAAACAGAAAAACTGGATATTTTAATAGTTATATCTATATGTGTAAGGTTTATTTCTTGTGAGTATTAAATTTTACTTAATTAAATACCTATATTTATTTACCATGACTTATATTTTACTAACATAAAATAATTAAATATGAAATGTTTATGTCATGAAAAGGAAGAGTATCGCAAGATAGATGACAGAGTTCGGAAGTCATGTAGCTGGTTAAAAATATATTTAAAATATGATCTTTGATCACCAACATCATTCTGCTTTCTACCCTTACGTATATCTCACGTACTTATATCTTATCTAAATATCACCGAATGTTTTATCAACGATTTCACTTTGCTTTTGATCTCGGCCAAAATTCCATGTCATTGAAAGCTAACAAACAAGAACAAACTATCTTGCTCTTAAAATGTTTTAGTATAAAACGGGTTGTACCTCTTTCAAATTGGGATTTGCCTACCTGTAAATGCTACAGTAGTGCAAAGTTCCATTGCTATAAATCGAATTATTGTTGTTCGGTGCGTAGAGGGACTCCAACTCTTCCTTCTCGTAGACACTTCTACGATCGCGTTCACTCATGATTACCACTTTAACACTAAACTTTCATCTCGAACTCACTGGTGTCACACATTACCCAAAACTAAATTGCGCGGGAAAAGTGAGTGAAATTTTGAAAAGTTTCTGTGACAATAGAAATATTTAATAACTCATTGTCAGTTATGAGGACAGCAAACGGTGCGATCGCAATAAAGACTGCTGCGGGACGGCACACGTCCATCGACTGGCCACTGGTTCGCCATTGTCTCACTTTGGACAAAATCTGAATATTAATTTTTCCTATCAGTTTGCACGTACGAGTTATGGATATTAGAAGTTCTAATGAATATTTATATACGCAAATAAGGAGATAGGTAGAGAGAGAAATTAGAAATGAGATCTTAATTATGAGTAAATTTTGATAAGCAGTCGAAGAAATTTCTCATCTGCATTATACCCATTGACCGTGGCTTATAAAATATGGTGCCGCACCCAGTGCGTCCACTAAACTATCTAACCTGTCATAACTAGATTTTTTCTAATTTGACAATAACAAGTTTATAAATAACTACTACGGGCACCCAGTGTTGTATAGCATGTCATGGCATGGCTCATGGGCAGTGATCGTGTGATATTTAAAGCTATGCGCTTAGTATTTTGTAAGTATTTTTTTAAATATTTGTATAAATATATATATATAATATAATTTCATTCATAAATGGACGATATCGTCCACGTGGATGCCGAGGGGTAAAGCAACACGCAATGCGAATAGGCTTGTCTATATATAGGAATATTTACCTTGCAGCATATATAAGTAAGTATGTTGAATTCCCAAATATCTTTCTCTATATATAAGTTATTACTTTCCTTCTATAGATACAAATAATTATGTAGATAGAGTCAAAGTAGACTATATAACAAGTATAAATTAATTAAAAAATATAAAACCCGAAACCTTATTATTAATTTTTGTGAAACGTTTTATCGTTCCATTGACATTAAAACCGCAAGTTGTAAATATTTATGAAATTGTTTGTAAAGGCGTTCATTTTGATACCATACAATCGATGGGCTTGGAATAAAAAAGATTCTTTTATCTCAAAATATGGCGTCTAAAATCCGCCATTTTTTAAATATATTTAGTGACACTTGTGCTATCAAGGCGAATTTAACGATATCTCACACATTTACGTTTAGAAGTTATGGTGGAATAAAGAAACTCACAAACATACATACATACATGAACCCTGAAAACATAACTCTCCATTTTTTTGGGCAGTCGTGTAAAAAATGGGAGTATTCATAAAAACTAATGTTATTTTCTTCGCTATTTGACCCAGTGAACAAACAACAACACCACTGTGCGATGATTTCTTCGTTCTGCAGGAGCGAACACGTGAAATTAAGTCGCAGCGCTAATTGTCGGTGTGATAGTACTACCGCAGCCTAACGCCCGCCTTTACAAAAGAAAGTCACTTTTTCTTATTTCTCCACTTATAATTAGTCACTTAGTCTTACCACAGGTGTCTAACAAATTCACTTTTGAACTATTAGTCATCACTCTCGTTGCTCTACGTAATCTTACATAGTCGATGTTTAGGTTAAAAAAGTATGAGTTGGATTACAGTGCGAATGAGATAATATACGAAACATCAAATTAACTATCGCTATTCAGTGAATTTCAGTAATATTTGCGACTTCTTGCGAACCGATTGTCGGGATAATATGTCGATAGTATGTCCTAATCAACTTATCATCAGTAGGTAGATATTACTTCGATCCGCACCGCCACCGGTTTGAGCTTCACGGCAAGCTCTCACCCTCAACCAGAAAATCTGTCGCCAAGCACCTAACAGTGTGTTCCGGGAGCAGTCCTTGAGAGGCAGTGTTACAGGCACATGAGGCTTAATAACTGTATGTCTCAGGATGATGGGCGCAGTGCAGTTATTATATATTTAGCAATAACAAATATATAATTTTATCCAAATTTACTGAGTAGTTCACGAGGGAGATCGCGATGTAAACGTTTTCACGCGGCCGGGACCGTCATAAAGGTATCTAACATAAACGCTTTAGTTGGTGTTTAAATTTAAAAAAACTTAGTTTTCGATTACCTAATTCCGATTTTATTGTCATAAACAACTCATCCATGCAATGCAAATGTCGCTCTGGTGGCTTTTAGAAGAAAAATATCAATAGTAAAACCGTAGCGGAGCTAACTGGTTGCACCGTAGTTAAAACACAAGCTACCATTTGCAGCACCGAGGTCGGAATTCAAATCAGACCGTGCATTTGGTACCTACCTCTCTAAAATGGGTATGAACCTATATTTGGTATCTTGCACGCTATTATTGTCTTTGGAATACAGAAATTAGAGTTTGAAATTGCGTAAGCAGTGGGCGCTGGTCGAGCATGTCTAAATTTATGACTTGCTATGACCTTCCACGACACACGATCCAGACAGGCTAGTCTATATGCTGGTAGACTAATAAAGGTGCCCGAATATTAATTTAAAGAGATAGGTTGATGAATCGATCTTCTTTATATTAGATTTGATCGCACCCGTTATTTTTATTTAGTTTATATTAGTATTAGTGTTGGTTCCGACACTAATGTATGGTAGTGAAAGTTGGGTATGAAAAAACATGAAAGTAGAAGTATATGCAGTCGAGATGAGAGGATTGAGAAGCATGATTGGAGTCAAACGGAGTGACAGGATAAGGAATAGTGTGATAAGGGAACGATGTGGTGTGAATGAGAATATAGTGACAAAAGGTATGTTAAGATAGTTTTGACATGTAGAGAAAATGTATGAAATGAGATTGACTAAACAGATATACGTGGTGCCAGTGAATGGAAGTTTTGGAAGGGGAAGACCTAGGTGAACGTTCCGAAATCAGATTAAAGACGTTCTGAAAAAAGGCCAGGTCAGGAGTACCCTAAACCGCCGCTTATGTATGAAAGGATTGATGAGTATAGATGTAGCGAAAGAGATTTGTAAGGATCGTAGCAAGTGGAAATCTGTGGTCTCTGCCTACCCGTACGGGAAACAGGCGTGATTTCATCTATGTATGTAGTATCCCCCCTATCACGTTTTAAAGCCAGGACAGTCCCTGTAACTATGACTATGGAATACCCCGCCAAGGGTCTATGGTTCGAATCCTACCGCAGGCGTAAGCTTCACTCACTGCAAGTGTTCGCCTGGCTACCTACAACCCTCAAGTAGAAAATCAGTTGACAAGCATGTTACAGTGTGTTGCGGATGTTCTGGTCCTTGAAAGCCAATTCATCAATTGAGAAAGCGGTCAAACGGTAGCCTATCAGTTAGAAAAATTGTCTGTAAGATACTGGCATTGCATTCACCACCGGAGATATTGATGCTAAGCATCTGCTGTCTAAATTACACCGACTAAAGATAGTCGTTAATTTCTTTGTTGAGGGGGTGATTAGTATCTTACTAGACATTTTGTGCACCAGGAATCCTGATATCTATAAAATGCGACAAACGAAGCAGTGATGGCTCAGTGGTATTGTCCATAGACTGCCACGCAGCAGGTCCATGGTTCGAATCCCGCCGCGGGGCTTGAGCTTCACAGCGTGGTGGAAGGGCATTTTGCGAATACCCGCCTGGCTAGTGACCACCCTTAAGTAGAAAATCTGTCGACAAGCACCTAACGGTGTGTTCCGGCAGCTGTCCTTGAGAGCCAGTGTAATTACAGGCACATGAGACTTAACAACTATGTCTCAAAGTGACGGGCGCAGTGCAATACGTGACTTGTGATGAAATGCATCTGTTATAGGCAGAGGTTAGTCCGCTTAACATCAGGTGGGCCTCAAGCTTGTCCCGTCACAATAACATAAAAAAAAATACGAGCGAAGTCGCTACAGTTTAACCATATATCAAGGTTGTTAGATCACTCTAGTATACCCAACTTATAAAGCTCATGTAGCCGAACAATAGATCAATGTCGTGTAACTCACGAAATGTTACGAAAGCCTTAGCTTGACAGCGAACCGTAACTCGCTCGCTACGGCCAGTGTTGTAACAATGTTACCTATGATTGAAGTTTTTTTTTTTTTATGTTATTGTGACGGAACAAGCCCGAGGCCCACCTGATGTTAAGTGGACTAACCTCTGCCTATAACAGACGCATTTCGTCAACGACGAATTGCACTGTGCCCATCACACTGAGACCTCCAGTTGTTAGGTCTCATTAGCCTGTAATTTTTCTGGCTCTCAAGGACTGCTGCCGGAACACACCGTTAGGTGCTTGGCGACAGATTTTCTACTTGAGGGTGGTCGCTAGCCAGGCGGGCATTCGTAAAATGCCCTTCCACCATGCGGTGAAGCTCAAGCTCTGGGCGGGATTCGAACCATGGACCTGCTGCACGGCAGTCCATAGCCAATGCCACTGAGCCATCACTGCTTCAAAAGGTTGAAGTAACAAAACAAAGAATAGATATTAGTTTGCGTGTGATAAATTCTTAATTGATATTTTTTAGAATGATAACACACAGCTATCAATGGATAGATACTGCTGGAACCGGTCTGATAAAAAGAAACCATAATAAATGGACTAAATAATCTTATTTATTTAGTTACTATCTCCTGTTTTAACCGACTTCCTCAATGCAAAGCGTTTTTTTTTAATGTTTATTACCTCACAACTTTCGACAGGGTGAACCGATTTAGATGATTCCAACTGGTGCTTTCTGTGTGGTCCCATTTAAATTTCATCAAAATTAGTCAAGCAGTTTTTGAGTTACACACTACGAATAACAATTGTTATTCGTAAGTTACACACCAATAAGTGAAAAATTTTTCCCTATCTTGATGATATAGTCATTGACAGTGAATTACAATCATTCCGGAAGTAGTAAGGTAACTACTAACGAAAACAAAAAAATATTTTTTACAAAAAAAAATATATCCCACGCACTATCTATATTATATTATCATTATTGTGAAATAACTTGTCGAAGTCGGTAAATTCGCACAATATTGTGATAATAGGTACTTTTGAACTATCATGGTACCAACTTCAACAAGTTACTTCGCACTTTTGAGTTTTGAAGTCAATTTCATTATTAGGTAAAAAAAACTGTGCAATCTTATGGTTAGTTGATTGAATGGAAAACACGGAAGCCTCTTAAATAGAAAACATCTAAACAGATTAAATTTTGCAGAATATAGAGAAGTCATAAGGTCCGTCATGTGACTGTCATAAATAGCTCGCAAGTTCTTTGAGAGACATTAAAAATGTTACACAAAAGTACTACCGTCGCATTTGTTTGAGTGTAACTAACTATCAAGAACATTGTTTTTTAATATAGACTGTTATTATAACAACACCAGACATGTATCTAAAAACTAAAACCATGATCGAGCCGAAATTAAAGCCATTCTGAATACTATCCCCGCACTTTTTTGAATATATAAAACTTTGTTAATCGTAAAAATACTTGAACAAAATCGTAACGGTTATTCATATTAAACAAATGAATTGCATTATTGACGTGGAGGAAGGTATTAATGTAAAAATCGATGCAACTGTGTTACATAACAAGGAAAGTAAAGAAACGTCAAATTTTGTTTGTTATGCGAATCGCATCTCCAGGTTCATGCCCAATGTCCACCGACCCGAGGTCAATGACATTAGAAACGCTGGGAAGGAACCGCTGGCCATACCTTATCATCAGACACATTTCTTTAAACGCCGGGTCACATTACTAAGAGTTTACATTTTTATAGGGAATACGAGTATTATTATTGGCTTATTTATATATTGGCGTAGTAAAAATGCCACAAATACAACCTCATCAGATCAAACTTGCATAAGTTTTGCAATATAGATATTTTTGTCCTCGAGCCTTGAAATTAGAATCCGACGTGACTCCTTAACCGATTTATGTGAATAATAGGGTATAAAAGTATGACGTGTGTGAATTTCCCTTAGTAGGTATTTTGAATTAAAAGCTTGGTTCAATGTGATGGATTCAAGCTTTTTTACACAAAAACGTTCTATGACATTTGTTTGGTGCGATTGTTTATTACATTATATATAAAAAAATACATTTTTTTTTGAGTTTAACATGGGTATCCCAAAAATTATAAAAAATAATTTTCGAATAAGAGTTCTGACTCTCTAACGCAGCAGAGACCGCTCGCAATATTAATGAAGTACCTACAAGACGCTTATATTCGTAAATACGCCCAAGTAAACCATTTGTGATCCATGTTCTTATACTAGCATTTTTCATTAGATTAGCCCTTTTTAATTTCGATACATTCATTGGGAAGCGTATGATTACTGCCTTACTATTTACATTACTCTGTCTGCTGTCAATAAAAATAAATAGTAAAAAAAATTATGCTTGACATTTCTGACTTTGAATAGGTTACATCATTAGGTATGGTTTTAATTCTAATTCAAAACAAAAATAAAAACTGATAATGTTAGCTGGCCCTCGCGCAAATTTGCATATCGAGGTTTCTAAAAATCTCTCGCTTGGTAGCTTTTCTTAGAACGTAAACTTTTGGACTTGAGTAGAATACGCACGACAAGAATTAGCCCAGACTATAAAGCTGCGATAATTGAATACAAGACATGTCTCTGAACTAAAACCGGCAAGATGAACGTGTAATAAAATCCTTTACTTGAATGGAATATATAATTAACTAAGTTATAGTACTGCGGCTTTTCTATTAATTTTAAATATTATTTCTGATACGTTAGCTTTTGATTACTGTATCACCTTTTAGCCAGTAATCATGAGGTCGAAATATAGCTGGTTAAAGCCCCAGAAGTGAATTCTAAGTTAGCCTGAACAACATCTTGGACCACATCATCACTTACCATCAGGTGAGATAGTGGTCAAAGGCTAACCTATCAAGCATAAAATAATTAAAGGTTTTTTAGTTCCATAAGTGTTTGGCAAAAAAAGGTACAATAAAATATTGTCGTAGTTGGTTTATTTACGAGTCATAACTGCGACCAATGGTGTTGTTATTTAAAGTTTGAGGCTCTACTGCAGTGATTGGTAAAACCGGTAAAAACAACTACTAGGTCTTGCCACAGTATAAGGCTTCCTTGTACTGTGGTCGTGCTGGCCTGCTGATAGAGTATTCTGTGCACGCCCGACCCGACGCGCGGCGGCCACGTATCGAAAGCGCTACCGGCCAGATACCGTTCTTTTTTATGTGCTTGGGGTACTGGGCTTTATCTATTTTAAATTTAGTTTAGTTCCGAGGGTTCATTTCGCCGTTTTGCCAATTCATTGAGAATGGCGTTCCACATAATACGTTTTTAACAGAGTAAGTGGGTAGGTATGTAGAGATAGCCCTGGTAAGATGACAATATTTACATAAGCAGTGTTCAAGACTATATCCTTTAATTGTGGCTCCAACTAACAATGACGATCTATAGTATAATATAATATTAATCTGCGATATATTATTTATACCTAACTTGTATTGTTATGGTTGAAATTCAAATGAAGAGCCAAGTCGCGTCGGATTTAACCTTAGCATATTTTCTAAATAAAAACCAAGGTGAATACTAAATAATCTTATTTCAATATAGACAAGTGGGTAACTGAATACGTGTGAAGATGAACTTTTAATGTTGCAATGTATTAAATTAGCTGTAACTTGCGATCAAATTGCGTTGCCGCTGTCAGTTACCATAGTAACGCTGTCAGTTACATACGCTAGTACTTCTGAGATTCCTAATTAACCATCTTTACGTGTGTTTTATCCATGACCTGAAATATTTGTTTGTCTTTATTCGCTCCTTCTTCACTATCCAAGTAAGACCTGAAAAGATTATCTTATGAGATTGGAAAATGAAAGACATAGGATATAAAACATACGAAACGAAAACACATGATAGATTACATAGACAAGATACCTACTTATGTGGTTGACGATAGAGAATGAAATTATGTATTGATGATACATTTAAAATTACTAAATTACTAATGCGAATAATAAATCCCTAGAGATTACATTTTTCAAAAAGTCTGATCTAAGTGCTAGCCACTACCGTCGAGTGCTGCCAGTAGAGTACTAGTAGTCTAAGATCCCGCTATACAACGACCTTCACCGAGATGCTTATTTAATGAGACGTATTTTTTATGTTATTAAATATGCCAATAAATATATCCTATATGGGTTGCCTAACAAATTTCAGTCCAGAGTATTTTTAATTATTAATAAATTATTTTTTTTTATTTAAAAATTGCACCGGTGTGATTGTTAAATAAATTTGATACCAATCGAAAGTTTGAAGCCCATAGAATATGCAAACGTTAGGTTGCCTATTTTTTTCTGGTCACAACCACGGGTTGCCAGGTGTAAACAGGTAAACCTATACTAGCATTTTGCAACGGTCTGATTATTGAATCAAACTAAGATAAAATGAAAGATTATTTCATAAGGAACACGGTGGTATAGGGTTGCCTGCGAAAAATTAGTCCCGAATTACGGTTGTCGAATTTTAAATAATAAAATATAGCTGCGAGTGAATGTGTATGAGAGAGAGGTCCCAGACCAACCATCCCATGCGGTAGAAAAGGACGCAGCGTAGCAGCTGTTTAAAGTCCGCCCATTTAAAGAAGGAGAGTGCGCATGCTATTTGTGCTTGGAAATGACGAGGATAGCGATAGACTCGTATATGCTGTGCATTATTTTGGAGTAGTTAATTATTAATATAGAGAAATAGTTATTTAATTTTTTATTTTTTAATCAATTAATTATTTATCTATGTTTATTGTTTATGTGACACTAAAGTATATACACATCTTTAGTAAAAAAGACAGTTAGAGTAAAACAGATATATTACTTATCTGGCAAATTTTATCTTTATTATTAGGAGCCGAAATAAAAAACAACAATTAAAAGAATACTTCTGTTTATTGAAAAAAATATATTATACAAAAAAAATTAAAATTGAAAATACAAAATTTTTTAAAATTATTCAGTTTCCGAGTCATCGGACATATAACTGTGATCTCCAACTTCTGAATCTTCTTCGTCATCACTCTCCGTTTCAGTATTTTCGACAATGTCTTCTATTTTTAAAGGTGTATGATCCCCAATGAATACTACTGGTTTTAAATATTCATCTAAGAACCAACCGCAGTTCTCAGGCTGAAGTTTCACGCATATTGGATCCGTTGCATTAAGCCACATGGAATTTACGAAAATAGTTCGTAAAATTTTCTGAGTTAATGATATCCAGCATGGTGGTATGGAGTTGGAGTCGAAGCCTTTTATTTTTTTTAAAAAGTGCTCGCTGTCTTCTTATGCAGAGTAATTCTTCAAAAAAATGCGATGTCTCGCATCATTCACACTGGTACAGTTCCTTATACCATACATACTAGACGTAAATTCTTGAACAGTCTTCATTTTTTCACCAATGAAAATATCAGCAGCATCTGTTAATGACGCAAAAACTGTTTGATATTTTTCATTTTTTGAAAATTGCTGAAAAGGTTTTACTTTTCCTTTGTTGTAAAATGCTGCCGTGTAATCGCAACCTGTAAATGCATGGAATGCTGGAAGACTTTGGCATAATTTAATTCCTAACTCCAACGCTAAATCGGTGCAATTAATACAATCAACAGTTTTATTATTACTCTTTTTTGTAGCTGAACTGGCAAGCCAAATTTCTGATCCGATAAGTTTGTGCATATTTCCTAACAAAATAATCAAAACGTCAGTATCAGAGGCTTTAATTAAAACTCTTGAGCCTGGTTCCGCTTTAGAAGCATGAAAAATAATCCTTGTATCTGCCTCTTCGTGATGACATTCATAATTAGTTTCTTCAGTTTTTTTTACGGAATTTTCCTGAACTTGATAAGAGTAACAGTGATGGTCGACGGTTAAAAATTTTTTTTTGTTTTGGATTATCGTTACCAAATTGTCGTTTTGCCAATAATCAGCCAGAAACTGCACTAGAGCCTCTTTAAAGCGATAATTTTTAAGGCTTTGCAAAAAATTTTTTGGTCTAGTTTGCTGAGGTCCTGAAATTTTGTACGGAATATCGAATTCTTTTCTGCTTTCACGTTTTTGTTTTGATTTTGAATAAATAAATACATCTGTGTGAAATATTAGTTTTATTTTATATTTCGTTAACATATATTTTATGAACCTAACCTACCTACGTTTTTTTTCCTATATCGATTATAATGGAATCGATTTCATTGTTACTAATCGATTTTAAGAAATCAGTAGTACAACACTCACTAATGTCACTATTATTGTGTTGGCCAGATTGTTTTCATTTGTTATGGTTGGTATAAAATAACTTCAAATATGAGTTTCAAAGCAACAAGGTCCGTGCCTACTCTTATTATTACTTGCTCAGTGCTATAGCGACAATATACACCAAAATAATGCACAGCATATACGAGTCTATCGCTATCCTCGTCATTTCCAAGCACAAATAGCATGCGCACTCTCCTTCTTTAAATGGGCGGACTTTAAACAGCTGCTACGCTGCGTCCTTTTCTACCGCATGGGATGGTTGGTCTGGGACCTCTCTCTCACACACATTCACTCGCAGCGATATTTTATTATTTAAAATTCGACAACCGTAATTCGGTACTAATTTTTCGCAGGCAACCCTATACCACCGTGTTCCTTATGAAATAATCTTTCATTTTATCTAAGTTTGATTCAATAATCAGACCGTTGCAAAATGCTAGTATAGGTTTACCTGTTTACACCTGGCAACCCATGGTTGTGACCAGAAAAAAATAGGCAACCTAACGTTTGCATATTCTATGGGCTTCAAACTTTCGATTGGTATCAAATTTATTTAATAATCACACCGGTGCAATGTTTAAAAATTTTTTTTTTATAAATTATCAATTAAATATACTCTGGACTGAAATTTGTTAGGCAACCCATATAGGATATATTTATTGGCATATTTAATAACATAAAAAATTCGTCTCATTAAATAAGCATCTCGGTGAAGGTCGTTGTATAGCGGGATCCTATACTATAGAGGTCTATAAAGTCAGCACTGAACTAAAAAACAACTAGGAAAGTTCTTCAGATACCTAACATATTCAGATCTGAAAGATTTCGTAGGGACTAGAAACAGCATATCAATTCCAAGTGATCAATATGTATACGCACGTCATTTAGATTTGCAAAAAAACCGACTATTGTGTTAAAAGGTTCGTACAACATCGTCAAGTTGCAGTCAATTTATTGTTAGTGGCTTTTTTCTCTGTGTCGTGCGATTAGTCGAGGCCGCGAGCAAAGTGGGGCGCAAAAATGTGGCGCAGCGTCGGCTCGTATCGAAAGTTGTGTCGTCAGAGTTGACAACCTTGGCATTTGAGCGGGTTCCGGGCCGTGGTGACCGATCGAACTACGGACTGGATTTAATAATATACAGGTAAAACAATATTTTATGTCTAGCTTTAGAATCGGTCGCTCGCGCATTGACTACTGAAGAGATGTTAAGATGATTAAATCTAACAAAAGCCTTGTAACCTCGAATAAGCAGATCATCTAACCACCTCTCTAAAAAAAATAGTATCTCTAGACAGCACTCATAAAATACCGCATCTATCTGTTTCTGTACTTGCAGCTCAACCATGACAATACTTTATTATTGTTTCATTTCTTAATATTGGACAAAGGCTAATATTCTACTACTAAAGCGACATTGAACCAAGGTTTTGGTAGTTTGTGTGCATAATAATGATCACGTTGCAATTGAAAAAGCTCACACCTTTTATAAAAGAAACTAAAAGAGAAATGAGAGATGTAAGTTAAGAATGGCAACAATTAATTTAAATGCAACTTTACGTAGTATAGCATCTGAAAGATACAGTAAAAAGAATTGCTACTTATATTATCCTTATTAACAAAGACTTCGCAAGCTCTCGCATTTGATAGGTCTAACCCTCTTGTAACTTGCTGTACTCGATGGGGTCCATATATGACTTTATACATAGGTATATATATATACCTATATCATAACGTCTTATCAACTTGTACTATTCATTATAGAAGCAACAAATGATCTTCATCTGAAACTGTTGGTCCAATAAGCGTTTCGCGTAAATCCCAATGGGCAATACTAAGATCGTCTAACAGGCGGTTATCCTTAAACTTCGGGACCTTATCGTGTAACTAGGATGGTGACTAAAAATTAAGTTCATTTTTGACATTCGAGAGATAACAGAGAAAAATCTAAATGAAGTTCATTGCCGTTAGACAATAAGGCCTCAGGATGGTAAAGCCACAAAGTACATAGTGGATAATCAGATAATTTTAATATTCATAACTGAATACATATAAGAGCAGGTACATGTGACTGATCAGAATGTTGATATGGAGATGTAGTTTAACTAGAATGTATAATGTTGGAGAACTGAATATGAGGAAGTAGCAGCAACTACTATCTGTGAATAGGTCACAGACCTGTTTACTGATGAAGGCAGGCCCCTCTCCAAAGTAAGTTATTGATGCGCATTTATAAGGTTAGGCGTCTTTTGTATACTTCTTAGTGTGAGTGTTAATACTAATGGTACATACAGTAAAACAATAAATCCAGTCCAGTTCAGTTGCGCGGAGTCGTCGCCGCGATTTAGACGCGTGAACTCACCGGATGAAGGGCATCGGACATGCCCGAAACCTAGCTCGACAAGCTCGACCAATACGCGTGAGTACAGCCGGTTATTGAAAACATTAATATGTCTCATACTCATGGGAACTTTCAAACAAAAAAACAATAAATTGTTTAATATGTCCCTTGGGTAGGTGTTATGAAGGGTGATGTAACTAGATAAGTGTAAAAAGTAAGTATAGATGTAGACTGGCATGAAAGTACAGGTAGATTGGAGAAGTTACGTTATAAGTAGTTATATAGACGGATTTCATGGTCAAGAATGATATTATGAATGATTTTAATGAAAGGAATGAGTACCGTACATAGTGTGATACTTTGATATTGACGAATAGGGCAAGATGAAAGCAAAACATTAGAAAACTTAAAACACATAACGGGATATTTGCAAAAAGCGAGCAATAAGGTGTTGCGTATATAATTAGAAATTTATAAGTGTGTCGAAATACCTGCTTTCTAGGCATATAATTTTCAAAAACTGTATAACCAACCATAACAATGACTGAGTAAATAAAAATAAATGGATAGATTGTTTTTGTTGTAACTCGTTTTAGGCAAGTAACTTATGAAAGTTGAACTTGAAATGATATTAACTATTACCCTATTAAATCTCTGAACGCTGGGTAGGAAGAAGTATCTAATGTTAATTGTGAGTGACTAATACAAATTTTGGAACGGCCTTAAAACTTACGGCAACCCAAATGAATACGCGACGATCTCCGCGTCACCACGAGTTGGGGAAATCGTGAGCGAGAGTTGAATCACCGACTGAACTTAAGCGGAACACCCAGCCTCCCATCTCACTGCTCTATTGCCCAACACTATGCTTATTAACACTGCAGTTGATGCTCTATTTAATCACATTTATGTAAGATTGCATTCATAATCATACATTAATTATGTATGATTGTTTAGGATTAGTTTTTTTTTAATGTTATTGTGACGGAACAAGCCCGAGGCCCCCCTGATGTTAAGTGGACTAACCTCTGCCTATAACAGACGCCTTTCGTCAGCGACGAACTGCACTGTGCCCGTCACACTGAGACGTCCAATAATTACATTTATATATTGAAATATTTAACAAAAAGTTGAAAAATAAAATTCAGATTTACATTTAAAAACATCATTCTAGTGAACATTTTGCCTTATTTTCTTGCTATAACCGGAAGAATTTTCGACGCGATTTGCTTCTGCACGATGCATCCACAGAAGGTCTCGACTCTTCGCTCAAACAATATGAAAAGAAATATAAATATTTCTTTTCAAGAAAATTTTCTTATATCTTGTTTCTTTACCTAAAATAAAGCAACTACTAGGTAATTATTATGGCTTAGTTTACTAAATATGAGTTACTTATAGCATACTACTTATAGCATAAAATTCTAATAAGAAGTGTATATGCTATTGGTATATGTCTACTCGTATCAATTCTTCGATGGAGAGGCATCTAAACGCCGTCGTTTTGAGAAATATATTTAGGGGAACGCGGTTTAGATTCCCGCTCAGGGCAAGAAAATTGTAATCATATTTAGAAATATAGGGGGAGGGTAGCAACATCATTCCGAGAGTTATGTGTTTGAAAAAGCATTTCTTTCGAGCAGATGAAGTCTATTACACTGGTTGATAGCATCACCGTCCCCTATGACGGTTAAGATAATTAAGTTCAAGCACGAAGTTCTGCATGCTCAGTCGAGCATTTTCCAATAGCCTAATGGTCAGGGCACTCGGCGGTAAACCGGGTTCGATTCCAGGGCGAGACAAGAAGTTTGCGCTCTAAGAATTTGTATATGTTAAAATTCTGTGTAATAGGGGACCTGCCTATTGCAATATAATTATCTGAAAACTACGGATCGGGACTACGGGAAACCAAAGCGACGCTTAAGCCACTCGACCAAAGTGTCAAACTGAACTTTATAATTTTAATAATTGGTTATACATTTTTACTGGATGCTAAGAAATTTTTGATATAGGGAAAAATTATTGATTTTAATTTCTTGCCCACATTAGTGCCATATCGTAATTGGAACATAATGAGTAAAAAACCGAGTCAATTACGGTATATAGATATTTATACGTAGATATATCATACATCAACAGCCAAGGCATCCACAGTCGAACAAATGCTTCTTTTTACCTTTGGAAGGGGTTTATTATAATCCTTAGAAATTGTCTTGAGGTGCACAGTGTAAGACGGCAGTACTACAGAAGGAGTTGCTCCTACCTTCTTTCTCTTCACTGCCTCTTACGACTACAAGAAGATATAAGGGACTGCAATTCTAGCTCGGCCCCACGGATTACTAATAGATTTTAATTCTGCTGTTAAAACATATATTAAAACAAATAAAAAAATGGCATTTGTATCAAAATAACAGAAAAGCGGTAATAAACGAGGAAATTGAATATAATTTTCAAAACAAAAACATCAACTGCCCTTAGTACCTCAGCTTGCGGAAAATATCAAGTCCAACACCGCAACTTGGAACGACTTGACATAACGACATTGTTATGCGTTGACAGCTGGTTACTTGTAACTCTAATGATATCATTAACTGCATTCTGCTCAAATTACCTACATCATTGTGTAATCCCAGTATTGTCATCATCACATCATAGAATTTCCTACTTTCGTAAACCCAGTGTGGGAATTGTAAAGTTAGTCCTTAAGGGAAATATATTGTATTGATGAAATCCACACCTTTATAAGATATATTAAGTAAAATTTTTACAAAATAGTCATATACATATTATTATCTTCATATCCCACTGATGAGGGGTCAGTACTTAGGATAATATGTTGTCTCTTACAACACCTACGAAAAAATATGTAATGAAACAGCAAAACGAAAACCTTACCATGGCGGGCGTTTTTTAAAAAGTGTACCGTGCCGCGCAACAACATTACCTTAACGCAATCAATCGGATGCGATCATTTCTAAGCACCAAATCAATAACCAATCCAATATAATTTGGAAGATTATATGTGTTTTGTATAAACAAAACACTATAAAGTGAACTTGATGAGTCCTTAAAAATCGAAGTGTTATATAGATATATGAGAGTTACCCTTCTCTACAAATTTATTCATCACACAAAGGACGCCACATAAACATGGTATTATTCAACTATGTACATAATTTTCTTACAAAACAACAAACGACCCAAGAATACATTGTACAAAATATGGTCGCCTTTACTATTATTGATGAATGCTTATCTGATTACCTACCATCCTTGAAAATACTCTTGTTGGAAATATAATGCGAATCTAATATAAAGCAATACCCTACTCACGGCGATTTGAGGGTCATGCTGCTCACTAGGTGCATTTGTTCTCTTAGTCGCCTTGTATGGCTTCAAACAGAAGCATATAGCATAATCTTTATATATATTCTTAAGCTGTACAGCATAGTACATATAACGAAATGGAGAAAATTTAGACACTAAGCCATTCAGGTTAATTCTAACGTAATAGACACCGCAATTAGTTCTTGAAACTGAATAGGAACAAATCAACACTTTACGCTCTACTTTATTTTGTTGACCTTACTTATTTATAGTTCAATTATTAAGAAAATAGACGGACAGCGCGAGCGTTCGGAAAAACCTAATAACTTTTTGTCCCAGTAAAGTGAACGTCCCTAGTAGCGTTTTCATTGTCTTAACAGAGCTTTTCCCCTGACAATGACCGCACCAACTCACTCGGAGTGCGATGACGTGTAAAGTCGAATATTGGGCTCGCAACGTAAGGTGATGTCATGCATTACGAAGGTTACGGAACGAAGTTATTAGCTCAAAGCTTAACTGTTCATTGCGTTTCCTAAATGTTTATTTCATAAAACACGAGCGTTGCTGTGCCTCATGATTCACAATTCCGTTTTAAAGAAAATATCTGAACTAAAATGAATAGGTTATTATGGGTATACCTATAAATGTTATACGTATGTCTTAGTTTTCTTACAATGTATATTTTTGTTTTAACGCCAGCTAATTGAACAAGCTTACAAAACAACAATTTAAGGAAAAAAATAACCTTGTACGGGATTTTTATAAAAGTTTATTTTGTAAGTTTTATATATATATTTATATTACTGATAGGTAAAGCCATTGACCACAATCTCACCTGATGGTAAGTGATGATGTGGTCGAAGGTATTAACAGGCTGAACCTAGAATTACTGGCTCTCAAGGACAGCTGCCGGAACACACCGTTAGGTGCTTGGCGACAGATTTTCTACTTGAGGGTGGTCGCTAGCCAGGCGGGCATTCGCAAAATGCCCTTCCACCCTGCGGCGAAGCTCCAGCCCGCGACGGAATTGGAACCATGGACCTGTTGCGCGGCAGTCCATAGCCAATGCCACTAAGCCATTACTGCTTCAAAAAATGTATAAAATATCATCAATCAGCTTGAATATATACCCAAAATGCTTTACGAAATCTACTGCAAAGGGTGCACAAGGCTATATAAATACCATTTTTGTGGATTGTTCCGTTTTCATCATATGACGTCATGATGTTTAATCATTATATACTCTTACCTCCACCAGCTACATTGTTCAAACTGAGTTTTAAAAAATTACCGGCATTTATTTCTTGTAGTTTGGTACTTGAAATATTCGTAAGATAGAACCTATTTGATTGATAGTTCTTGTTTTTAATTTGATATAAACCTATTGGAGTTAAAAGCCAGAAATATAAAAAAGTAAAGCCTATTGCCATGACATTTGCGCGAACTTTATTAAAATTACATAATCACCCTTTCTTATATTTGTTAATTTAAGGGTTTATATGGGGGTTCAAGCAAGCATAAAGCTGAAACAAATCGTCATAAGATCTATAGGCGATCATTTTTTGTTCGAAAGTGTATTGAAGCTTTATTAATCAAAGTGTAATAAAGACCAATTAAAAATATATAAGTAATTACTAAAGAAATTATTATGAAGTACTAATGTCTACCTTACACCTAATATAAATAAAAATGTGACGAAATCGGTGCCATACTTACTCAAAGCCTTAAAGCTCCATTAATTGGCCCAGCTTCAGAACATTTTACAGTGGTTTTACAGCCTATTGACCATATTGTCATTTCGTAAGCCGAATATAGTAAATATAAACATCATCAAGCCTATAACATATCCCCAAAGGGCATTAACATCCACATTTTAATCGATGTTTTCTGAACCTTACATATAAGGCGAGCCTGCCATGGGTTGGGCCCAGATCCATACTCCAAACTACTGCGAGAATTTATTGTCAGGAATAAAAAAACTAATAACAATTAAAACTCAGATAAAACGTTTTCGCTACTGTTCATCAAGTACTGTGACTATACAGGGTTATTAGAAAAATGCTAACAACCTCTTAGGGTTGACTTCTGCAAGCCCTAACAAACATTTTGAGATGTTTTTTTGTGTATTTAACGGAATAAGCACGAGGACCACCTGATGTTAAAAGTGTCTTGTGCCTGCAATTTATTATTTCATATTTTTTATTAATTTGCTGATGTAAATATTCTAACTCTATTCATAGGGAGCGCAGCGCGGTCCAGCAGCGTTGCCGCGGCGGGCGCTCTTGGTTCGGAGTAGGCATTTCTTTTACTACGAGACTTTAAACTCAAAACAATAAGTTTTTCTAGTCCAGTCTGACACTTTTAAGTTCTTTGTGTCGTAGTAAAAGACAATGCCTACTCCGAACCAAGAGCGCCGGCCGAATCAAACTTTTTTTTTAATTTTTCATCTCAAACTGTATGTTAGGGGTCAACCCTTAGAGGTTGCTAGCATTGTTCCGAAAACCCCATATATGAATAAAAAGGATGTAATGGTAATGACTGGAAAATATATTGAATAAAACAATCTCTTTTCAAAAGACCTTATTAATTTTGATGATGTAGTATTCGCAAAAGTAACGTGTTTTTCCTACCTTCCTCCGTATATTTCGTTCGCCAGGGGCGTCAGCTCATCATCAGAGTTGTCGCTGTGTTCCTCCCTCCGCTTCCCCCCGGAAGTCGCCATTTTTGGTTACTATTCTGTAAAAATATATAAAACATACATAAGTTTCTATAAAATATAATACCAGATTAGAAAACTTTTTTAAAAATTGAGTCAGTCGAAAATATTTTCATTCGACTTCTTGTTGAATAGACAATACCTACATACGTCACACATCTTATGTGTTTTTAGGGACACCAGATGTATTTGGTTTATCGGGTTTTATATCAGTGAAAATAATAATCACCATCTATAGAAATACGACGGAATGTTTTATCGTGTTGGGATATAACGGCGCCAAGCAAAGTTGTTCAAAAGGGAACATTAGCTTTGTCGCAGATGTTAGTTTCTCTGTGGAAAAAATGTTCGGTAACTTCTTTTTCTGAAATTATTGGATATAAAATCCACAATAAATGCTCAAAACTCAAAATGAACCAAGTTCAAAGTAAATCGGAATAACCGTTCAGAAATAAAATTTTAAAACCGTTTATTATAAAACTGAAAACTGACAAACCAAATACGACGCATAAACAAAACGCTTAGATATTAGGCTCAAGAGCAAACATATTTTCATTTAGTTTGAACACTTGGTATAAAATAAGACGTAACGAAGTACATTAGTATGGAAAGCGATACGTTCACGCTTAGCTTAAGATATTTTGGTACACCAAATGAGATATAAAAATCCTAGATTGATGCGTGTGAAAAGTTTGAATATATATAATAGGATTATATGAAGTGTCAATCCGTGGTGTCCGCCTACCCTTCTGCCTACGCTTCTTCTTCTCTTTGAAATTACCTATTATGATTTTCCATAAAAATAAGTGTAAAAAGTTAGATATGATTCTGTTATATTAACTGTTTATTTATATTGGCTGCATCTATTTTCCAATTTTCGTAGCTAGCAACTGTTATACCTAAATTAAGATTTTAATTAGTAATTTTTTTTTTGGCGCGTGGACGTACGGTAAATTTTTTACACTGTTAAACTTTTTGGAACAGTAGATTGCAACCTCGACTATAGTTTAGTCAAAACACCTAGTTTACAAATGATAAAAACATTACACCGTAAGCTGTAATTAAAAAAAGTATAAACTAAACTAGAGGAGAAAAATGTTTATGTTTCACTATCTGATAAAAGTGAAACCTTAATAGTAGCTTATTAATTTCAGCAGAGAAGCACGTACCTATACGATCTAGTGTAAGATAAGTACAGACATAAAAACGTTATAAAAAAAGTTACGCTGAGTAATTTGAGAATTCAGAAATGTATTATAATAAAGTAAAACATTTTAACAATTTCATACTTGCACTTTCAAGATCTCGTTTATGTAAATGGTACATTACGAACAATGAAATAAATTCGTCAGTTTCTAGAGAACAACGAGCAACAAGTTTTCCTTTGTTTAATGGGTTGCAGTCTAAAATAAGACTAGGTTGTTAAAATATGAACATATTAATGTAAGCCAGATCACTTTTATCTTACTCTTCTGGATTGAAAGACTGGATAGGTAAACATACAATTTAGATAGTGATTTTTAGATAGTACATAATCTACTTAAGTACCAAAATATCCTGTCTGACCTCAGAATATAAAATTGTCTGAGGGTCTAATTAATTAATATATTCTTATATATCAATACAAGAATTGTTTTCTTATTCAATTAATATTCTTAGTCGAAGTTTTCTAAAACTCTACTATCTACCTATTAAATATGTATCAGAATTCCTGAATGCCCATAGCTCCTATCTGGCGCGTGAATCATTCTCCAGCTTGCACATTCCATGCTGGTTCTTCGGCCTTGCCGGTCATTCATCCCCGCAGAGTAATGGTCCCTTTCGATATTTAAATATTGCCAACGAGTCGTGTTGAAAGATGTGGGAAATATTGACTTAACGGTTGATTTATGTTGCATTCTGACAAGCATAACTAAACAATACATGCATACTTTTACCTTATCACATTCACTCGAATTCATAACAGGTAAGTGCTTTTCTTTGTACTGTATTTATTATACAAGAAACATGTTGGGATTAACATTATATTTACAGAGAATTTTCCGACTCTGGTCGATTGCTACCAAATGACCGATTTGCCTCGCAGTCACAATTAGTGCAATGGACTTAATGTGTAAGTCACTTCCTTGGGTAAAACTTGCAATATTTTACAAACTGTATTTTTCTGTATTATAACTTTGGGTAAATCCAATGACTATCTATCTATTCGTATTGTGACAATTCCAATACGAACTTCGCTTGGCGTCTCGCGTAAAACATTATTTATTTCTGTTTTGGAACAAAGTTGTCTAACAAGTTGTTGGTATACGTATACAAGATTTATTCAAATGAGTTACCTCACTTAATGATAAATCAATTTACAATGACCAGTTCGTTCACTAATCCTTGTGTCTGGTCGTAAATGATACGTTGATTGTTAATATAGTCGAATACTCGAAAACACTAACAATAAGGCGGAGGTCATCAACAGATTATGATAATATGAGTCATTTATACAGTCATATTTTTGGTTAGCTACAAAACTTCCCTCTCTTAACTTTTTCCCTCGGATATGATTAATTTTACCCAATTCCAGGAATTATATAAGGTACATTGCAGTGGCAGAATTTCATATCAAATAAAGACCTTTTCCACCTTTGTGTCAACTACAACATAATCAATGGATTTTCATTTGAAATAACAACCAAAAATAAGTAAGTTTATTTTTAAAATAATGTATATTTTATCTGCTTCAATGACACATTGATTCATTAGTCTGTGATTATATGTACAAAAGATATAAATTTGTTTATGTACATAGAACGCAAATTCCAATTTGGCATATAGACATTAATTTATTACAGTTTCAGTTACTATAAATTCCTGAGATACTTAACTTAAGACCTTTCTAAAATATATTCTCGGTACTTTGTCTACTTCAATAGCAAAGCAATAAGAATAAAGTAGAGTTCAATTTATTGCATTGTCCATTGGGCAGGGCAGCGGCGCCGGCGCAAGGTCAGCGACTTCCACAGTGGCCTCAGGTGGACAAAGAACCTACCCTTAAAGCGAATATTATACCTAGTATCCATGTAAATGTTAACGTATCTTTCCTAACACCATATTTTATGTTATTCTTTTACTGCTGATAGCCTAGACTTTGATCACAATCTCAACTGATGATAAGTGATGATATGATCGAAGGTGGTATACAGGCGTAACTTAGAATAGGAACTGGCTTCTAAGGACAGATGGTGGAACACACCATTTGGTGTTTGGCGACAGAGTTTCTAAATGAGAGACCACCTTCGTATAAAAACAATATCATTATATATTATATTTCTGGGTGATGAACGCAATGCAGTCCTTCGCTTGTGATGAAATTTCTGTTATATGTTGTGGTTACCGTTTAACATCAGGTTGGACCTCGTTTTCTATCACAATCCCATAAAAAATATGTATTGGATCTTCCACCATTCGAGTGTTGACATTTTTGAACGCGCGGTTGTGATACCTTAATCTTTTGTAGATAATTAGCTCATTTACTAAAGTCCCACTAACTGAATGAAATCACATATCATTTATTTTCCCAATCATTTTATCTCACTTATTTAATGAAACATCAATATTTTTTTCAATGTAGAGCATAATCGAGTCAGAAGCAAAATCGAGTACATTTAATAAACAGCTTCAATGCAAAGTAGTGTTGATAAAAATGTTGCTGCAAAACAAACAACTTTGTTCAAAATCGAGCATCTTTTTTCGTAATATAGTAGACGTATAAAAATATCGATACATCAAATATATCGTCAATGTAATCTACAACGTCAAGTATTGCCGGACTCTGCGAGGGCCGTTGGTAGTGCAGGCTTACTTTCACTGTTGACGGCCGCCAGCTGGCTAACCCCCCCCCCTTCTCCCCCCTCACCAGTCACTCCTTCCCTAACTTACCTCCTATACTGCGCAACACTGCCTTGCTTTGATAGGGCCTCGTATCTAACGCAAATGCCTTCACAGCTTAATAGTGTCATTACATAGCTCCTAATGTAATAGTAATGTGCGTACCTAGATTTGCACTATTTTGTTCTTGATTTGCGATACTTCCTTCTGCAGAGTTGGGAAATAAAATTCGATAAAGATTTTTGATTAGCTAAGTTTTTGATAAACACGTGGTTAACTTTTTTGTTAGTTAGCTTTAGTTACGTACTAGGAATAAAATATTGTTGGGTTTATTTCATGATAGGTGTATACATATCAGGTTAGTATTAACCTGACGCAAATGATACAGTTACGAGTATGTATTAAAAAACAATGATTACATATTTGATCTCATCACATATCTCATCGCTCAGTGCCTTAAAAGACAGAAAAGAGACAAAGAAAAGAGGTTTGGCCACGCCAGATAACCGTAATGTGCATAATAAGTATAATGAATGAATAACAATATATACGAGATGATGGATAAAAAATACACTCAGTAGACATTCGTAGTGAAAATCGATGTTAAGTTTTCATGCTACTAAACTTTACTAATAAGCTTTTTCGTAGTACCGACAAATAATATTTTATTATTCCTAAATCAGATCACAATAATTTAATAATTTGGTATACAAACCTAATTGTTAATGATATATCATAATAAAATTTAAATATTTACAAACCTATTAAAAACTTTTACGAACTTTTTCAAACTCGTATAAATACATTAATTAAATATTTCGAACATTGAAGGTACTTTAAAATAATTAGATTCGGAAATACTGCAACTCACATATAGACAGGTAGGAACATTTTTCTAAGTCAATTCACTAGCTTCAGCATTCGACTAGGCTTGTGTGGAATTTGTTTATACTCACATAAAAACACATCGGTTTTTTGCTACGCTTAGGAAAGACAAACCAACTGGCAAACTTTCAAACGGACTAAACAACTCTCGCAGCTGTAGAATAATTTGTAAGGATGTGAGCACACCGAAAATTCTGGACTAGACTTTATTAAATTTGGCACAGATATAGTCTGCAGCCCAGAAAAAGACAAGACCGTTTATGATGGACACGCAACTTAACCGTTATAACTTTTCGAAATTGTTCAATACGAATTGGTTGGCAATGCAAATATCCCGATGCAATAAATCAAGACGTAATATTATACAAATGTAACAAAACAGCGTGCCAGAAAGCCAGCCGAGCGTGGACATTAGTGCTGCTCCGACGTCGTATGTTTCTTTTTGTTTTCTCAAATTAATATCTGTATTTTAATAGCTCTTTCTGGACTCTGAGTTACCATCACATTATGGATTGTCTCTTAACCTATATGACGAGTATGTACTAAGCTTGAAAAATTTCGACGATGATAACTTTCAAGTTGATTATTTGTTTACATATTTGTTACTAAAAAGCCTAAAGAATGAAAAGATTAATCGAAATCATACCTACTTAGTTCTTCGCCTAAAAGAGTGATCACACTCTGACGTTTTTATGGAGAAGGAACCGGCCAGTTTAACCTTAATGTTGTACCTATAGGTCACATTGAAAATATTTTCCTCTATCTGAGCATAGATTTTTATTTTGGCTTGGATATGCAAATGCTTGTTATATTCACCTTTTTATATTATGGCGGGAAATTATATTTCAATTTATTATTTAAGTTTAATGAAATGTAGCACAGCAGTAGTGCACAAGAAATGGACTTAAGATAATGAACAGATTCAGGCGTTACTTTGCGGAAATCCATGTGTCAAGACCTCCTGAGGATGCTTCGTGTAGAAGCGAACGCGTCGAAAATTCTTCCGGTTTGGCTGCGTGGCGTTTGTGACGTCACGGCGGCTTAGCAGGAAAATTAGGCGGAATTGTCACTAGATATATTTTTATATTGTTTAAGTGTTTTATTAAAATATTAATTTGATGTTTTAATGGACTTAACATGAAAATGTTAGAGCGATCAATTTCAATTACTTTAAAACTTTTCTCTCTGAAAAAGACTGCCATCAGTGCTAGTCTTCAAAATGCTTAGCAAAATGTAGCATAACATAAGCTTTATGTGGTATGAATAGGGTATGAACTAAATCTAAAAGATTTGGCAATGATATCTAAGACTTGGAAAGCATTGCCGCCCAGTACCTACCACTGTAACCTCAACAACTCGAAACGAGACTTGGCTTTATTTACGATCTAGGTAAAAAACATTTCAGTGAATGTCTTTGTAGGCTACAGCAGACCAACAAAGCTGCCAACAAGTACATATTGTGCTCAAAAGATAAACGCGTGTTTTTTTTTAATAAGTAATAGTTTACACATTGGCCTGTTTGAACTCTCAGCTTGTGCCTTTGCCTATAAACTGCGCTTAACTTTAATATACGTCATACGGCAACATTATGCAATAAAACTCTTGTGCGAATGACGTTGAATAAATTTAAGCAATGAATATGATGAAGGGAGCAAATTTCAAAGCCAGCAAGACCCAGATAAAGAGGTTTTAAACCTCAAAACTACATTTTACCAAAAAGAAAAAATTGAATCATGAGCGAGATTCGAATTCGCAACCATTCGTCGAATGGTTTAATTTTTTCTTTTATTGTAATTTAATTATCTTATTTCCTTAGAAGGCTTTAATGCTAAAATACAATATGAGATACACATTTCACATATTTTCTTGGCTCAACGAATAAGCTCTACAATCCAACGGAGAAATGCTAGATGTTGATGCGAGTATGTTGATCGCGTTGCTAACTGGTAGTACGCTGAAGTATTTGGACTGCCTGTGTTTCTGCAATGGCCTTTGAGTTTCCTAAATGCTTTCGTTATTTAATGTGTATATAAATAGAGGCACAACTCCCCGGAGAAAAGTACCTTTCCTTTCACAGCCATACTTACAAAAGGAAAATATTATATTATAATATACTTACTACGAGTTTCACTTTTCGACGCTGAGCTGTTTAAGCTATCAGCCACTAAAGACAAAGCATTTATGCAAAAAAAGTATATATTATATATATGAATGTGTATATAATATATACTTTATATGTTATTCTGTGTGTGTTCTTTATTCTTTGTCTATATCCAATAAATACAAAAACACTCAAGTTTACGTTGTGTGAGAGAACAATACAATAGGTTAACCAAAAACAATATATATATTTTTGATTTCAATTACTTTAACTAAAATAAATATTGATAACAACCATTTATTTAAAATCAAGCACTAAGCTTTATTTTCTACATTACGGTCTTGTTTTGTATAAGTGCTACGCCAACACTATATCTCGTGCATTGGGCGGACCGGGCTGCTTACGCCGACCTCGAGGTACGCGTGCTCTACGTACGATACAAAAACGTTTGCCAAGAACGATTTATATGGCTTTTGTACATTTATTAATGTTTTATAGCAGTTACATATGCATAGAGAATTTCATTGCAGATACTTCATCAAAGGTGAATAGGCATTACATATAAGCTAACCTTTCAAAGGTATTTGATTCGTCATACAAAAGACTTCAACGCGCGCAAGGCCTTTGTACATTTTGAGTTAAATGAGATATGCATTACTTGATTCATGACTGTTACAAGTATATAGATATTATTAGTGTTTTTAATGTCCGATCAAGTGTGAAATATTTTCCACAAATTACACCCCAATTTTTCAGTTTCACTGAGTAAAAAGTATAAAATAACAAAGACATGCTTTTTAAAACAAACACTCTCATGATTTTTGATCTTTTTTTTTACCCTTGATAGGTTAGCCTTCGACCACTATCTCACTTGATGGTAAGTGATGATGTGGTCGAAGATGTTGTTCAGGCTAACCTAGAACTATTGGCTCTCAAGAACAGCTGCCGGAATACACCGTCAGGTGCTTGGCGACAGATTTTCTACTTAAGGGTGGTAGCTAGCCAGGCGGAAATTAGCTAAATGCCCTACCACCATGCTATAGCGACTGCCTTCCTAAAACGACAACCGGGACCCACGGTTTTACGTGCCCTCCGAAGCACGGAAGCGCTCAGTAGTAATGTCACTAGCGGTCACACATCCAACTCATGACCGCGGCGGACGTTGCTTAACTTTGCTGATCGGTTAAGAACAGCTAAGCAAACTTTGCTACAAGCGCTTCAATGTTCCTTGGTTCTTATTTATTAAAAAATACCTGACTTAATTCTGAAAGAAAGTAAACAGTACATAGAAATTGATATTCCATTATTGTAAGTACAGAAATATAAGCCAACCCTATAAATAATAGAAATAATATAATCCAAATTATGTTATTCTTTATTTCGTTATGCCACATCATTTAACCCCCGCACCGATGCAACTGGATGTTTTTGTAATTTAGGTATGTAACACAATTTTTTTATGAAAGCTTGCATTTTTGCTTGTAACTTCTGCCTTAAAATTAACGTATAATAATTTTCTATCGTTTTTCTTTGTAAGCGGCGCGAGGTCTTTTTCTTTGTGGCGGTATTTTGCATTGAGAGCATGTTTGTTTGTCTGAATATAGCTTACAAACGCCTGATCCAGTGCTTGGTAGGAAGGATGCAATAATAAATATATATAGCAAGTTTCTACTCCTTGTTCTTGTCTATATCAAACGATGAGAAGGATCGGTGCAATCAGGTGATAGGTCTCGTCAGCAACAGGGGGGTATTATGTTTTATTAGGCGTCAAGGGCACTTTAGCAAGTGAAATGACGTCACTTTGAGACGAGTTCTGATCACAAAAACAAACGTAGTTTTCACTCATTTTAGTAAATAATACGGGGTAACTCAAACACCGATTATAGGTGGTCTATTTCAAGAAGAGCTTGGGATGCTCGCGTTGACGTCTCGCTTAGCAGTCACTTTAGTTCTTAGATGTCTCTTTTCATAAGAAGGGTCTGTTCAGAAAGAGAGTCAACTTGGAATTTGTAATAAAAATGTAAATAAACTATATTGTCATTTCCCTTTATCGTAGTTATATACGTATATTTTATTGTATCAGCCGGAATGTCCACTGGTGAACATAGCATCCCTCATTTAGGGGGGATTTATCATAATCCCCACGCATGGCAGGCGTCTTGAGGATTGCAGTGTGAGATATCAGTTCCCCAGAAAGCGCTGCTGCCCACCTTCTGGATTGTTACCCTTAGTCGCCTCTTACGACACCCAACTTACACCTAATATATGTGAATATCTAATTGCAGCAAACCTTGATATTATTTATCAATGTAGCACAGTCCCAAAGTCAAAACCCAAGTCTGCTCTCGTTCTAAAAAGACTACGTCTCGGAGTGAAGAGCGCATTGCAATGTCATTCGATCAAGGATGGTGCCACTGCAACTGGCTACACTTTTTTTATTTATTTCTGATAGACTTGATTTTGACCCCTACCTCACCTTATGGTAAGTGATGATGTGGTAGAAGATGTTGTTAAGGCTAACCTAAAATTACTGGATCTCAAGTACTGCTGGCCGGAACACATTGTAAGGTGCTTGGGGATAGAATTTCTACTTGAGGGTAGTAGCTAGCCAGGCGAGTATTCGCCAAATGCTGTTCCACCATGCGATAAAGCTCAAGCCAGCGGTGGGAGATTGATTCACGGCAGTCCATAGGTATTACCGCTCGGCTATCAGTGCTTCATGATGGGCGGGTCACACGCTTGCTATATATCTCGATTTTTATAGAAAAAAATAACTATTTATAGTACGTACTTCTAGGTTAGCCTGAACAACATCTCGACCACATCATCACTTACCATCAGGTGAGATAGTGGTCTAAGACTAACCTATCAGGCATAAAAAAAATAAAAAATAAAAAAAAAACATGCCGTGATACTCCAGAACCCTCGGTCTGTGAGTCCAACTCGCACTTGGCCGTTTTTTTTATTTTGTTAGTAAGTATTGGATATCAAATCTTAAATGAGTAACAGTGGCATAGATAGATATATAGATTAACTCTTTATTGAACACCTTAAACTAATACAAAATTAAAAATATTAAGATTATAACAGTGAACAATAGGCGGCCTTATCGCTCAAAGCGATCTCTTCCAGACAACCTTTGAATGGAGAAGAGTAAGTTTTGACAAGGGATGGCGGTGTACAATATACTTAAGGTATTGATATTTATACATATCTACAATACAATATACAATATACAATATAAATAACAAATATGGTCTTACATAATACATATATACATACATACAAAAATACATACACATATACATAAAAATGCAAATATAATATATAAATATGATATTTACATGCATGGAGTTTATGCTAGCATGACAGGTAAAGAGCTTTAACTTGGTTTTTAAAAACATTTAAGGACGGAGCTCGCTTGGTATCAAGTGGCAATGCATTCCAGAGTCTGACTGCCTCAACCGAAAACGAACGGTCATAAAACGAGGTACTGTGTGGAGGGAATTTAAGCATAAGATTCTCTGATGACCGTAAGCAAAGAGAATTAGAGACGTTAAGATATTCAAAACGCTCTTTTAGGTACTGGGGTGAAGAAGGGTTGAACAAAATATTGTAGAGAAGAGATAGGATGTGAGCATTCCGGCGATATCGTATAGGAAGCCACTTGAGCTTGGTGCGAAATTCAGAAACGTGGTCGTATTTGCGCAAGCCAAATATGAACCTTATTGAAAAGTTTTGAAGACGCTCAAGTTTGTTAAGCTGGTCCTCCGTAAGGTCTAAATAGCAGGCGTCTGCGTAATCGAGAATAGGTAACAAAAGAGACTGTGCAAGCGCAACTTTAGTGGCTGTTGGCAAAAAGTTTCTCAGTCTTCTGAGTGAACCTGCGGCAGCAAACGTTTTACGACTAACGTTTTCCAATTGTGGGATCCAGGTAAGGCATTCATCAAAAACAATCCCAAGATTTTTCACTGTTTCGCTGTACGGAATTTTCACACCCTCAAAGAAAACATTTGGTAAAGTGTCCCAATCAATTTTACAGATAATCCGTGAACTGCCTATAATGATTACTTGGGTTTTGAGTGGATTTACTCTTAGACCGTATGATTTGCTCCAGTTCGAAATGTTACATAGGTCATTATTTACAATATTTACCGCTTCATCTAAACGGTTTAGTGGGGCTTGGTAGTAAATTTGGAGATCGTCTGCATAGAGGTGGTAGGAAGAAGTGAGACATTGGGATATAGTGTTTATAAAAATTGCGAAGAGAAGGGGAGATAATACGCCACCTTGAGGCACACCTGCAGTGATATCACACCAAGAGGAGACAGACTCATCAAGGCGAACCCGTTGTCGGCGGCCAGACAGATAACTGTGAAACCAGTCAATCCCCGTTGGAGATATGTTAATGGAGCGAAGTAAAGCGAGAAGGACATCAAAGTCAACGGTGTTGAATGCGTTGCTGAAGTCCAGCAAAGCCAGCAAAGTTAACTCTCTGTTTTCCATTCCAAAACGAATGTCCTCAGTAATTTTTACTAGAGCCGTCGTTGTACTATGTCCAGGTCGAAATCCAGATTGGAAGGGATTAAGGAGTTGGTGATGAATAAGGAATGAATTTAATTGTTTGTGAACTAGACGCTCAAGGACTTTAGACAGAAAAGGAAGAATAGATATAGGACGGTATTCAGAAAAGGATTTAGGATTGAGTTTCTTCGGTAAAGGAATAATTTGTGCTTCCTTCCATATTGACGGGACTGTAGAATTTGATATAGAATTGTTAAGGATATGGCAAAGGATCGGGAGTATAATATCAAGGATAGGAATTATCATATTTCGACTAATACCGTCTATTCCAACTGCATTGGCATTCACTTCTTAAAAGTAATATTTGCACTACTGCTTCGGGGCAGCATAACTGATACTGCAGTGCAGATACCCAACAAGACGACGGTGTATTGCTGGAGAGATCTACCATTTGGCAAGAGTTTTATTATGTCGAAAAACTGTTACAAACCTGGATTTATTAATGAAAATATTGATTTCAGTGTTACAGTAATTTGGAATAATTTGGCGGGAGTTCTCAATCTCGTACAAGAAAAACGCTGTTTACTAAACACTATAGAAAATAGACGAGTAAGGTATTCAGCCACCTTATAGCACATACAGTTATGGAAGGGAAGATAGAAAGTAAAAGAGGAAGAGGTGGGGCAAGACGGGCATGTATTGAACAAATAAAGGAGAAGGCGAGGGTCGTGTCGTATAGTGAGGTCAAATGTTTGTTACAAGATCGAGAGCAATAGCGGATACTGCATCGATATGAGCATGGCTCTTAAATGTAGAAGAAGAATGTGGAATATCCATATTACCATCAGTGTTTTTTACTTTATTATTAAACAATGGCTGGTATTCTATATTACCTATGCACACTTATTATATTATTCTTTCCTTCTATCTTTGTGAAGTTTTTTTACTTTGAAGGCCTTATTGGTTTTGATGATAATGAATTAAAACTTAATAAAAATACCTTCCAAAGGTTTATACATTTACATTATTTTGACATAATGACACATGACATAATATTTTGTCCATTTAAGCAATAATTGCATGTTTTATTGTGCTATTATACATGCTAATAGTGTTACGTGTGTCGAAACTCCAAACACTGACATATCATGAGATTTAACGACACAATCTTAACGAAAAGAGAAAGCGGGTCTCATTAGCGCAATCTCTACACAATGTTACGCTTGAACTTGGCTGCAAAGAATAATAATCTTTGTAAGCATTAAAAAATATTTCGTGAGCACCTTCAATCTAATTGCTCATTAATTGTAGCATACATACACGATGGACTTGATTAGTTGGATCCAGTCGCTTGAGCAACACGTCCAAACCGCGAGTTCCCGGATTCGATTCCCAGGTCAAGGGTCAAATGTTTATTGCAGGCTATTTAATGGCAATAAGCAATCCTGTTATGATATAGAATAGAAACATCTGGAGAATAGAAGTTTAGAGTCTACCTAACCCTTCGGGGATATAAGGACGTGCCGACGTGTGGGTGGACGTATAGGTATCTCAATCAATTCTTAATTCAATGTTGTCTTAGGTTTACGCGATTATTACACATAGTAATTAAACAACTTTAAATGGTTTAAATCGCGTATATTTATCAGTGATCGTGGTCACGGGGTGACACCACGATCACTGCAAAGTGTTTGAAACGTCGGGACAAAAATAATAATAAATATACGCGATTTAAACCGTTTAAAGTTGTTTAATTACAATTCTTAATTCGTTAGCAAAACTATATAACAAATATAAATTTATGAGTGAGACTTAGTGTTATTTTTTCATAAAAACATATTAGATGTAAATGCCAAAATTAATAAAGGTCAATCTACCTTCAAATTAGAATACGGCATAAATTATTACATAAATACGATATTAAAAGACTAATGAACAGTTATAGTCTACGAAAACACAACGCTTTGTTCGCGGACGCTCGTTTCGTAGAGCGGTGGGCGTGCGTTGAAGTCTTTTCAAGGGACGATATCAGCATAGTAGATTGCACTACATCGCGCCTACGCTCTTATCGGTTTAACTTGTTTTATTTCTCGGTGTAGACCTGACTTTTAACTTGTTTCAATATATATATATATATATATATTATCTATATGTAAGTTAGCTCAATAGTTCACATTTCCATGTTTAAACGTATACTAACTAGATGATTTAAAAGGAATTAAATTACAAACATTCACTACAAAATTACAAATATACGTATTAAAATACAACTACTCACGTTATGAGTTTCCATAATGACATTGGTCATTTGTAATATTTTTAAATATTATAATAGTAAATGTTATAAGTCGTAGTATGTAAAGCAAAATCTAGTAGAGTAACTTGTGTCCATGTAAATAAATATGCTAATTACGCTATCAAAGTTTCGTGCCGTATTTCCGTTCTAAAATGTTTTTATTTGCTTTACAAAATGTTTGTACTTGTAAGTAGTAAATGTACTGTGACGCGGCACATGCTAATAGCAATCCACTTTCTTCCGGTCGAGTCAAGGTTCTGTTGGCTACCACATATGTAATTACAGAGTACTTAGATATAACTACATACACTTGGTAGTGTTCTCGACAGGGAACCAAGTATGCTACGAAGTAGACGTTTGAAACTTCACCTTTTCGTAAATATCTACTTTTTTACAATGCACATGAACAAAGTTCTCTCATTTTGCACAGTCAAAGTTAATGAATAAAAACTATCAGTCGATCAAGAATTAATTTGTAATATCAATACAATAATATCAATAAAATGAGTGCAGAATTTGGCATGCACGTTAGATTTCAAAACGCCAATTACCAATTCCTGTGTTCTTTTGATACTGAGACATGTTTTAAAGAGAACCAGTTTTGTAAGACTAGATAGGGTCTCTTGAGCATATTATAATCATACCAAAATCTAGCGTTTGAAAAACCTATATGTTAGGTGCTACACATTAATAGAACATTTACGCTACAGCAAATTGTTCACACTTTTAAAAGTTTATTTAAGTAGGTCACATTCATGTGTTACTCGAAATAAACAGAAACACGCCAAACAAAACGAGTTTTTACATACCGATATACGGTTCGTTAAGTGGTATGAGTGTCAACATTTGTAAGCGAAAATTCTTGGCATCTAATTATGCATTGTTAAACTATTGCACATGAACAAGTCGGGCGAGTGCGCAACGAAGATTGTTATTAATTAGGCAAGTCCTACTATAAACAATTAGCTACCGTGGAGTCGCGGAAATCACAAAATGGTTCTTGTAAATAGTGAGAACGACCCTCTGCCGGAACCGGATGCATTCGAGGCCTCAGGGCTGCGCGGTGCGTTCCTTTCCAAACTAAAATATCAAAAATGAAACCTGTATCTATCTATTAAGCAATAAGTATATATCAATCTATTGTTTCTAAATATACGCCGCAATTGTCTTAATTGCTTTAACTATTAATGGCCTCGATGGCGAAAGTAGTTTAAAATGTACCAACATCTAGGCATTTTAATATTAAAATGTAGATCAAGTAGAGGTAGTATTATTCGTAATACCTGGCTACTTTCGGGTAATTTAAAAAATCTTTTTGGATAAGATACTTTATAAGATTTTGAAGAATTTAAACCTAGTATCTTTAGGTATTTAGTAGCGATATCTCGTAAAACTGTTATCAAATCATTTTGATCTAGCCTCTATTACGTCGGTGTATAAGGTCAGTATGCTAGCAAGAAGGATATGACGAGAGTCTTTGTTTCCCATTAACTATCCAATACAGCACCCGCCCACCTTCACTTTTGTTTACGATAGCTAACAGATACGATAATTATCTTTATGTGACCGCGAGATCTTTGAAATATTAAGAATAAATCAGCTTTTCGTGGCAGTGAGGCGTTGTTTTGACATAAATATGGTTACGAAACTTTCGAAAGAGAAACTGTGAGACATTTCGCAAATAGTGACTAAACTCTACTTGCTCACGACATATATCTTATGAAACAAAACGAATCTGTTAAATCACGTCGATTAGAAATTAGGCGGGAGCCGTCAGAATTTTTACAAAACAATTAATTGAATTGTGTTGACTAATTATACAATTAACAGTTACATACGTCTATTATGCAAGTCTTACAAACTCGCATACTTTCGCAGCTGATCGTGAACAGCCTCGGAAGCTGCAAAGGTCAGCTCTCCCGCAAAAGCTGATAAGTGAAAGGGAAGGTAAGTTGAATATGGTGAATTTTTCTCACCTGCTTGGTGTGTAGGAGTGAATAATCATGAAATCCTGGTATTATTTCACTTCACAAAATCAATTTGTTGCGTGGAGCACTCGCGAAGCGCGTGTCACATGTCGGTGTGATTTGTCTGCGCGCCGCGCACTCACTGCCGCCAGCCGCGAGTCGAGGCTCAAAACCCCTCACCACTGCATTGAATCAGTGTTGTCGAACTTTTTCTGTAAGAGTTCTAAGATCGGTCCCCTTAAGGGACTGTTTTACTAATTTGGTTTTGGGTCAGGCGATTGTCGGTCTCTGGGATATCACATCATTTATGTGTACTAAGTGGCATGTGCAATTTATTTGTTGAAGAAAATTAAAAATCAGCGATTGAATAAGGAGTAGTTGCTCTTTTATACATTAAACTAGCTTCCGTCCGCTTGAGAATATATTACGTCTTGAAAGGCAACTTTTTTATTGCTGATAGGCTAGCCTTTGACTACTATCTCACTTGATGGTAAGTAATGATGTCGTCGAAGAAAATGATGTTGTTCAGACTAACTTAGAATTACTGGCTCTCAAGTACAGCCGGAAATCACCGTTAGCAGCTTCGTACTGCAGCAGACAAAATATTTACTTCTTTCAGTTTGGCCTATAGCGCCCATGAGCCTGACTGGCTGGCTTATTATGAAATTCAAATCTCGTTGAAATTTTACATGTGTTTCTCCCTAATATCTATGCTTCTGGTTTGTCAATATTAACTTTATAAGTTATTTGCGACATGGGGTCCGGGATAGAATGTCACCCCGCCCCCCCCCCCCCCCCATTGCTATCTGTGGGTGTCGTAAGGGGCGACTAAAGGTAAATACCGGAAGGTGGGCAGCAGCGCCTTCTGAGGAACTGATATATTACACTGCGATCACCAATATACATAATTTAAAAAATTCGCTAACCAGAAACTTATATAGGATCAACACATGCATCAAATAACACCGACTTTGAATACTCGGTATTTAAAATATTGAAACTACGTTTGTATGGAAAGCGCTTTGTGCACCCAAAAGCCACTGATAAAACACTTCTCATCCCAGGTTGAATAGCTAATTGCGAGCAGGTAAATTACAACAACTTGATTTCATTGTATAAAATATTTATTAACACATAAGTTAAATATTATAACATAATTGTCTGTATATTCAGAAATACATGAATAGGAATACCATATATTTGAACAATAGTACATAGTACAGCAGTTTATAAGAAGTTATCCCTAAAGCGCACGGTGCTCCGCCTGGGCAGCGGAGATTCTTCTTCATCCGAGTCGAAGGCAGGCTCGTAGCCCTTGTTCATGTACGCGCCCGACGCCGACGGACGCGATGACAGCTCCATCTGATCACAAAATATGTAGTTTTCACCTCATAAGCTCGGAAAGAAGTTATTTATCATTCGAAATCTGCGTGGAAAAGTCCTTTTATCTGCTAGCGTGGAAAAGGCTTTTGAAATTGGAAACTCTATAAAAGCTCCAGAAATTCTATGCCGTGGGGAGAAAAAGATCTATTCCAGTTCGAGAATTGTGAAACTTGAGAACAGAAATAGAACTTTCTCCCGAGTTTATACTAATACATAGCTCGTAGGTGCTTTACTACGCCTAAGAGGAAAATAACATCATTATAAGTTTCTCGTATTTGTCCCGAGATTTCTTATGAAGTAAATACTTTATGACTTCTTGGGCTGTTTTTTTTTTATTTTTCTGGTGGCGTCATCATTATAAAATTTCACTTTCACTATCAAATGACATTTTGGAAAGTTAATGAGAATAATTAAAAGCGTACTGTTAAATTATCAATTTAGTAAAAAACAAAAATTAACAAAACCAAACAAACAAAAAAAAAACAAAAGAACGCTAGCAGGCAGGTATGGATTTTCATACAACATTTCTTCACTGTTAAGGAGGGCAGGAATGAAATTCCATCCAAGTTTTCCCGCAGCACATTCATAAGGGAGAAATGACGAACTTTATAACACGTCTTTGAACGAGAAATGAGGCACTTTCTGAGTGCGTATTAATGAATTAACTTTAAATATTACCAATTTTAGTAATTTAACCTACAATTTTTACTATAAATTAACGCATTTTTACTACATTATTTAAACTGTTTTTCTTGCACTTATCATTTACCTTGCTTATAGTGAGAGGAAAACTTGTGTGTTTCGCTCGACAACAAAGAAATTTGGCATCTTGTACTTTTGAAACCTTTGCTATGCTCAGGATTCTGCTTTTGAACTAGGATTAGTTCAAAAGCAGAATCCTGAGCATAGCAAAGGTTTCAAAAGTACACCTTCACTTCTTTAGGTTGTATAAAAGTAAGTAGCGCCAGATAACAATTTTGCAGCCTTGCATTACAAATAACTATTATTATTAAACTATTTACTTACCGAAGTATTAGGCAAGTCGTAAAGATATCCGCTGGTAGAGTCCCTGCCCGCTTGTAGTTGGGATCGTCGTTTCTCTGCAATTACTGAGTCCCGTCTAGTTTTGATTGCCCGTAATGTAGCACGTCTGGTCGCGACGTTACCGCCCAGAGATGGTAAGCGATTTATTATATCTGTGACAAAAGGTAATAGAAACTAAGTTAACGACTAACAGAACCAAGAGTTACACGCACTCGTAGATTGTAAGAACTATTTAAGTAAAGTTTTCAGTTAGAGCACAAAATTCGGCGCTGACGAGCCATTCACGATACCCTGCTGGTTAAGGCACCCAATGCGTAAAACGGGACGCGGGTTTGATTCAAAGTCAAAGTCAAAGTCAAAATCATTTATTCAATTTAGGCGTCTACGACGCTCTTATGAAGGTCAATTACAAATTTTAGTATTGAAATATTCTACATTGTACTGCCACGTTCAGCAAATAAATTGTATAGAGCCACTTCGAGAAGAACGGGCAAGAAACTCGGGGCCATTCTTTTAAACATCTTTTAACAATGTGTTACATATAATAGAGTTATTACAATATTTGTTTAAATTATGTAGGTGACAGGCAATAGCTTGGCGGAGGCGGAATTGTCCAGGCATTTTTGTCGTTTATGTAATCAGAAACTGTGTAGTAGGATTTTTTAATCAATATGTTTTTCACATGCAACTTGAATTTCCCTTCTATGAGCGTTGTAATATGTTTGGGAACTTTATTATAAAACCGCACACAATTAGGTACCTAAGAAGGACCTTTTATTTGTCTTTGCTAATCTAAAACCTGGCACCACTATTTTATCTTTATTCCTAGTATTGTAATCGTGATTGTCACTGTTTAATTTAAATTTACTCAAATTTTTACGAACATACATAATATTTTCAAATATATACAGACTTGGTAAAGTTAAAATATCAATTTCTTTAAAAAGATCCCTCACAGATTCCCTAGGACCCATTTTATATATGGCTCGAACTGCACGCTTTTGTATGATAAAGATTGTCTCTATCTCAGCAGCAGTTCCCCACAGCAATACGCCATACGACATAATACTGTGGAAGTACGCGAAATAAACTAGCTGAGCAGTAGCTACGTCTGTTAACTGTCTTATCCTAAGAACTGCATATGCAGCAGAACTAAGTCTTCCGGAGAGATCATGTATATGTGGATCCCATTGTAAAGTGGAATCCATTTTGATTCCCAGGAAGACTGTCGCTTTGTCAATAGGGAGTTTATCTGGGCCAAGCTTTATGTTTGGTTCAACATAAGGAACATTTGGTAAAGAAAACTTTAAACGTTTCGTCTTTTTTTAATTTAGGAGAAGATTATTAGCGGCGAACCATTTACAAATCTTAGATAATACATTATTTACATGCGTCAGTTCACTGTCTTTCCTATCTAATTCCAGTTCGATGTGTACCATTTAGATATTTTTTTTAGACTGTTAGGTGCTTGGCGATATATTTTCTACTTGAGGGTAGTAGGTGGTCTACATGGTGGTAGGCCATTCGAATAATGTCCTACCACCTTGCTGGACCGACTGCCATCCTACGGCAAAACAACCGGGCCGACGGCTTGACTTCCGAAGCACAGAAGCGCTAAGTAGTATGGTCACTACCGGTTACCCATCCGTTACTTAACTAAGTTGATCGATTAAGAACGTTTAGCCAAGCAACGGTACGAGCGCTTCAAGTACTCTAACTGAATACAGTTTAATATATCCAGTTAAAAGTAGGCGTATGTTTTATGTATAGTTATAAATAGTTTCTTATGACACAATCAAGGTCAACATAATACAGATACAATTATAGCTACTAAGGCAATATGCTCGCCCCCTATTATATGGATTCAGAACACGTGTTGGGAAATGTGGGTATTTGACAACTCTGCCTCAAAGGTACACTAAACAAAAAGGTTAAATGTAAACTGGCGCTGGAACACAGGTAAGTAGAGATCTTTCAGTCTAAAAATGCACGTCCCTCCTCGAAGCGTAATTATTGAAACGTGTGTGCGTGCAGTGATTTAACTGTGAGCTTGGACACGTCCGCGCGCTCGGCACACACACCACGATGTCTGAAGAACCAATGATATTGTCGAGGTTGCTTATATTGCGTCTTTACATATAGGGGTAACCACATTGGAGGGGCGTGCATTTTTAGACTGAAAGATCTCTATTGGGCTATAGATCAGAACCTCAAGGTGGCTTTATAGTCAAACAAGTCTAAATAATGCTCTCAAACAATGCTATGAAGCACAAGGTCAGTTAAAAATAAAACCTGCATCCGCATGGTGGGCATTCTACACTAACTACCACTGGGGCGTCACTGTCTCACAATAGTATTAGACTTATTTCTAAATATGATTACAAGCAATATCGCGTGCTAAGCTAAAGTCATATTTACAAATTATTAATGCCCAAATTTTTTGTCCTGTGTGGGAATCGAACTCACTTCCTCTGATTTCACGCCAAATGCCTAAATCACTCGGCCACCAGAACATACTCTATCAAACTGAAATTCAAACGAAAAAATAAAATATGCTGTAGTCATTTGTAAGTATGGACTAATTTGGCGATTTGATTTTAGTGCAATTTGTTATTTGACAGAGCTTTACAAATAATAATTACTTATTTTTTCGCACTGGGCCTTATTTGGTAACTAGAACGGAAATAATTATTCCCATTCTAAAAATTAACAAATTTTGATACCATTTTGACATTTTCCTTTAAAAACATGTTAAAGTTACAAGTTGGTAGCCGACTGCACGCAGCAGCAGCAGACGACATATCGTCGCTCCATGTCGTCACGACACGTCGTTGCGTCATGTCGCTGCAGTCATGATTTCGAACCCGACTGCAGACGGCAACAGCAGATGGCAACCAGTTGGTTTTGAATGTTCCGTCAAACAAGATGACGTGTTCGACAATAATGAACGCATTTTTTTTTATTAATAAATTTAAAATTTACTTTTCTTTAATTAAAAGAGGAAGAAGACGATGATGACTTGTTTTTATTATACTAAAAAAGACGAAAAGCCACACGTCCTATGCTTAAATGCAGAGCAAGCGAGGGAACTTATTCAATACTGATCAAAAACCATTTGAAAAGCGATATGAAAGAAATACATTTTGAAAAGAAACACGCTCGACGTGTCTTTGCTCCGGGGCGTCAGCGGCACTACTGATCTGCAGTCGGACGACACTGCCGTCTGCGGCTCGACGACGCGTCGCTAGCTTCATGTCGCTAACTACGGAGGGAATTTCATAGAAATACGTAGAAACCAGTAGTGTCGCTGCGACACGTCGTTTGCTGCAGCTTCATGTCGATCGCTAGCAACTTGTACCTTTATTATGGAAGTCGGGTTTCAAAATGAAGATCGTTTTTATTCCCATCGAAATTGGACAATAAGGCTGTCTAGTCATTATTGTTGTTATGGTATTTAATTAATTTTCCTTAGGAATAACAAACCTAGAAGTTACTCACATTCGTTAATGATACAAATCACTTAGATAATAATCTCTTTGCTTAGCGGTATAGTGCGATATTACAAAAGGCTATGTTTACATTTTAAATAAGGCCATTGTATTTCTTTTTTATTGCTGATACTTCTCAAGGCATTCAAACCTTTCGACCACAATCTCACCTGATAGTAAGCGATGATGTGGTCAAAGGTGTCAACAGACTTAACCTAGAATTACTGGCTCTCGAGGAGAGCTGCCGGAACACACCGGTTTTATAATAAAGTTCCCAAACATATTACAACGCTCACAGAAGGGAAATTCAAGTTACACGTGAAAAACATATTGATTAAAAAATCCTACTACACAGTTTCTGATTACATAAACGACAAAAATGCCTGGACAATTCCGCCTCTGCCAAGCTATTGCCCGTCACCTCATAATTTAAACAAATATTCTAATAACTCTATTATATAGTTAGTATGTAACACATTGTTAAAAGATGTTTAAAAGAATGGCCCCGAGTTTCTTGCCCGTTCTTCTCGCAGTGGCTCTATACAATTTATTTGCTGAACGTGGCAGTACAATGTAGAATATTTCAATACTAAAATTTGTAATTGACCTTCATAAGAGTGTCGTAGACGCCTAAAAAACGCCTAAATTGAATAAATGATTTTGACTTTGACACCGTAAGGTACTTGGGGACAAATTTTCTACTTGAGGGTGGTCGCTAGTATTTGTATGTTATATACATATTAAACTTACCGGAGTCGTTATTCTGCAGTATAGTCAGCCTGCGCTTGAAGTTCGCGTCTAAGTTCATCACGCTATGCTTGGTGTCCCTTGCCTTCTCCAGGTTATGTAACGTCTTTCTTCTCGATACGTGATCCTCGTCCATTCCACGTCGCTCCAAGTCATCGGTGTTCAGCCGCTGCAGGTCTTTGGCGATTTCCACCGCGTGCTTTTCTAGTAGGGCATCTTCTGACATTTCATCCGGCTAAAACAAAAGTTCATGTGAGCTTTTTAAATAGCCATAGATTCCGGCGTTACCCAGTGTTTAACTTTTAAGTAGGGATGAAACGATACTGCTATACGATACCGATATAAATGACTGTTCGGACCGATCAACTTATCGGGCAGTTTTCGAACGAACCTTTTTTGCTAGTCTTCTATTGTCATCTATGGATTTTTGTACGTGAAATTAACTTGTAATTTTGGAACATGTTTCTCTGTTTTTTATATTGCTTTTTTTGAAAATTCGGGGACGATGTGGGTCAGCGGTATTTAACTTGATGTTTTGAGTGTTTTGTATTTTGAAACCGCTTTGATCGACCCCCGCGCGTGTTAAAGACATTTGGATCGTATGGTGAACCTGGAACTTCGGAGCCGCCTCGTGAGTATAAACCTAATTTTTGTATTGGCCAACATGAAAATTAGGTACACTCTAGTAGGATCGTAGTATCATGAGCATATGTAAGTTATTGTTGTAACTTTATTTTCGTGTTTTTCAGCCCGGTGAATCTGCCGGCCAAGTTATTCATTCCATATAGATTGTCTAGGCAGAAGAACGCTTCCACTGAACAATACCTGCCTGGGCAATCTGGAAGTTTAACAATGACGAATACATCGTAATAGATAACTACGGTAATTAATTAGGATACAAATGCATTACGATTTTTAAGTAACGATTGAATTAATTATTGGGTGGTATTGTTTGTATGTTATTTTATTAAATCAATCGTAACATTTAAAATATAAAAAAAGCATTTCAATTATTTTATTTTATTAAAAGAAAATTTTAGAGTTCTCAGTCGGAGTTTTTAATTATTTTTTATTTTCTTGTTTTAATTAGAGGAATGTTCATATTAGGATTTTTTGTTTTTTTAGTTATTCCTCTTTATTTGGTTTTTCAATTCGCTTTAGGCTTGAGGATTGTGGCAAACGCCTTACGGGGGAGGCATTTTTTCAACGTTGGACGTGTTTTGGCTAGCGATGCGCTAATCGTAAATAATAAAATACATAATGATTAACTTCGAATTTGAGGAACTCCTAGGATTTTTCTTAAGGAAAGTGAATAAAACACAAGAATTTATTTGGTGTACTCTGCTGGTAGCATCCAAACTATTGTACACAAGAAAGTAAAAAGCATTCAAGCAAAAAGAAGTAGCTACATTTCGATACACGTAACTCCGTAGGCCGTAGGAATAGAGCTTTTACGAACAAGATTATATAAAAAACCCAAGTAACGTTTATTCGGCCTATTCGAAAAATAATGTTTAATTCGCCGATGAGAGCAATCAAATAAAAAACCTCCACTAGACTTTCGTGGACAATAGTAATATTTTTGAAATGAAATTCTCGTGAGTTTCACACATATTTAAATATTATAAATTAAACCGGCAAAAACACTCACGTTAAGGATCACGTCAGTGCCCGCCGGGAGCTCGCAGACGCAGCTGCGCACTCCCCCTGATGGTAAGCATCTGATATGCTCGAAACCCGCGAGACGTATTCGATCATCAACGTGAGTGTTTTTGCTGGTTTCATTTATAATATTTAAATAGTAATGACATTTTGAATCTGGAATGTGAATAATTTTCTGCGATCGAGGAGATTGAAAGAAGATCTCTACTAAAAAAAATGACATTTACTTACTCGCTTAGTTAAGTACCAGTTGAGCTGCGTCGTTGACAGCAAGTGAGTGAGCGTGCCCATGCGATGCATTAGCATAGCGATGAACTGGATCAACATTACTGAACCGAAAAAGATAACGAATAGTGATCCAATCGGCTCCAGGGTCAGGTAGTCTTGCTCGAGGATCACCTGAGGAATACAAAAGCTGTTATAATAAAAATACTACTAATTATTAGAGTAAATGGTATACTAGTTTCCTCCCGTGGCGTCGACTGCTAGAAAAGGTTATATCGCTTTCTCTCCGGAACTAATAATTAAATAGTCCTATAAAGTAATCCGTGAAAATCCAGGACCTTAATAATCTGTACCAAAAAACAAACTTGTTCAGCCGTTTCAAAGCTCAGTCGTATCTTTTGAAGCAATGCTGGCCGAGCGGTCATAGCTATGGACTGTCGTACCGCAGGTCCGTGCTTCGATCCCCACCGCCGCCCTCATGGTGGAAGGGCATTTTACGGATGCTCGCCTGGCTACCTTCCACCCTCAAGTAGAAAATCTGTCATCAAGCACCTAACAGTGTGTTCCGGCAGCAGTCCTTCAGAGCGAGAAAAATTACAGGCACATGAGACTTAACAACTACTGTATGTCTCAGTGTAACGGGCGCAGTACAATTCGTTCGGACGTACTGCATCTTTTATGGGCATATGTTAGTCCGCTTAACATCAGGTAGGCCTCGTGCTTGTTCCGTCACAATCATAAAAAAAACATACATATACACAGATAAACTTTCACATATACAAAGATCACGCTTTTTTCACTGTTGATTTCGTAATCCTTTCACCACTAACTTACCTGTTGGTAATCGATCATGTGGTCGAGGATGGTAATCAACTTAACCTAGCATGGGAACCTACACTCAAGGACAGCTGCCGGAACAAACCGTTAGGTGCTTGGGAACAGATTTGCCACCCGAGCTTTCGCAAAACATCCAAAAACCATGTAACGAAGTTCTAGCCGGCGAGGTTCGAAACATAGACCCTCCGCGTAGCATTAATAATAAAATCACTGGGACGTAACAGCTTCAAAGAAATCTGGGTGTATGCCCTGGTTCAAAGTCAAAATCATTTATTTAATTTAGGCGTCTACGACGCTCTTATGAAGGTCAATAACAAATTTTAGTATTGAAATATTCTACATTGTACTGCCACGTTCAGCAAATAAATTGTATAGAACCACTGCGAAAAGAACGGGCAAGAAACTCGGGGCCATTCTTTTAAACATCATTTAACAATGTGTTACATACTTACTATATAATAATAAAGTTATTACAATATTTGTTTAAATTATGTAGGTGACAGGCAATAGCTTGGCGGAGGCGGAATTGTCCAGGCATTTTTGTCGTTTATGTAATTAGAAACTGTGTAGTAGGATTTTTTAATCAATATGTTTTTCACGTGCAACTCGAATTTCCCTTCTGTGAACGTTGTAATATTTTTTTGCTAATCTAAAACCTGGCACCGCTATTTTATCTTTATTCCTAGTATTGTAACCGTGATTGTCACTGTTTAATTTAAATTTACTCAAATTTTTACGAACATACATAATATTTTCAAATATATACAGACTTGGTAAAGTTAAAATATCAATTTCTTTAAAAAGATCCCTCACAGATTCCCTAGGACCCATTTTATATATGGCTCGAATTGCACGCTTTTGTATGATAAAGATTGTCTCTATCTCAGCAGCAGTTCCCCACAGCAATACACCATACGACATAATACTGTGGAAGTACGCGAAATAACATAGACGAGCAGTAGCTACGTCTGTTAACTGTCTTATCCTAAGAACTGCATATGCAGCAGAACTAAGTCTTCCGGAGAGATCATGTATATGGATCCCATTATAAAGTGGAATCCATTTTGTTTCCCAGGAAGACTGTCGCTTTGTCAATAGGGAGTTTATCTGGGCCAAGCTTTATGTTTGGTTCAACATAAGGAACATTTGGTAAAGAAAACTTTAAACATTTTGTCTTTTTATGAATTTAGGAGAAGATTATTAGCGGCGAACCATTTACAAATCTTAGATAAAACATTATTTACATGCGCCAGTTCACTTTCTTTCCTATCTACTTTAAAAATCAGAGAGGTATCATCTGCGAATAAAACAATATCGCAGAAATTATAAAAAAACTTTGACCATGCAAGGCAGTTTTTTTTATAGCATTAGGATGAAAGGCACGAGGTCCACGTGGTGTTAAGCGGAACCTATGGCTATAACACTGCGCCCATCACCTTGTGACATAAAATTGTTAAGTCTCATGTGCTTGTAATTTCACCGGGACCCATACTCTCAAACCGATACACAGTAGTGTGAACAGTACTTACTGCTAGGCGGTAGAAATGTGTGTGGTAGCAGATTAATAGTTCCCCGGACGAACTCGTTCACAAAGTGTAGAACTAGGTAGGCTATACAAATATTAATGTGCTTAAACAAGAGTTTTAGGATACTGCATAATATAATTCTGCATACCTTGTCCCGCTACAGTCCTGTGTACCTCGACGGTTCGGTGGTCAGTCTCTTCTACAGGGTTATTGGAAAAATGCTAACAACCTCTTAGAGTTGACTTCTGTTAGTCCTAACAAACATTTTTAGGTGAATGTATTTTTTTTTATTGTATTTGTGACGGAACAAGCACCAGGTTTACCTGATGTTAAAAGTGTCTTGAGCCTGTATTTTTTTTTACCGGCAGTATGCCTTTATTAAGAAAATACTACGATCTATATACAACACTACAGCTACTACAATAAAAGCATTTGGGCAACCTATAAGTCATTGCAAACTCACAGGCAGTCAAAATGCTCCAGCAGTTGGCAGCGTGCCCAGCATGCGACGAAAATATTCAAAACTCTATTAAAAACAAGAGAATTCAAGAAGAAAAGTCAACTCTTAGAGCTTGTTAGCGTTTTTCCAATAACCCTTTATATATCGAGATACTGGGGTTTTCCATGGTTTTTCTTTCATTGATTTTTCTAGCAAGAAATAATAAAAACCGCCGAGAACTTTGCTCGATGGCATAAGGCCATTATTAGGGCCGTATTTTTTGCCATTATTCTTTACATTGATCCTTCGTAATCTACACCTAAAACCAAAGAAATCACTCACGAGGTTAGCCTGTTCGTTATAGCGTATCGAGACCTTCTGTCCGAGAGGCCATTTGAAGTGCAGTTGGTCCTGGTTCAGCTGCAGCAGAAAGACCACCAGCACGAACAGCGCGTTCAGCATTATAAATGCGAATACCATCGTGTTGCGCAAGTTCTTCAAGTCGTGTTTGATGCGGTCCTGGTAAAGTTTAACTGTGTTAGAATAATATTCAACGTCAACGACAGTGTTTTTATAAAAGAACAGTTCAAAATTGAGTAACGTATAATGGAACGGTTGCTAGATTAAATTAAATTTAGATGTTTATATGACATTTTTTTATAATAAGTTTAGAATTGAATGGACTTCGCACTAGGCCCGTCAAAATTGAGGTATCAATTTTAACTTGTGCACAATATTTATTTAACTTTCAATTTGTTTTAGTTTAAATCATGAGTCTCTGAATTATTCTGTAAGTCTCAAAATTAGGATAAATTTATCGATTCTCGATATTTATCCCGTGTCACCTGTAGACTATTAATATCCCAAAAATATCGACTTTTCACAAAAAATGCTATTCTCGCGAGTGGTAGATATAAAAATATGTCCACAGATGAACTTGTGTTCATGTGTATAGAAAGTATAATGATAATGCCGATATCGCAATGTTGCGTGTCGATCGCTAGGGCTTGATATTGATCGATTTAGTGATATTGCGAGAATAACACAAAACTAGACGACTCGATATTCGCGATGTTTTCTCGATATTTATCTACTATGATATTCATATCACTGCACGAAAATCGCCGTCCAGGCGTAATTCTTGCCGTCGGGTGAACGCCTTCTCTATCTCGACACATGATACCATAAAAAATAAGATGCGTGAAGTGTAGGAAACAGCATTATTTAAGAGCAATAGGTTAATGAAACTTACCAGCTCTGCCTTGTTTTCATCAATAGGTCTCAAATACATATCAATCAAGTCTTTCCAGAATTCTATTTCAGCGGTTGTAAGGAAGTCGACCTCGCCTTTTTGCAAGTTAGGATCTTCAATCCAATAAGGGTTGATAAGGTCGTCTCGTTCTTCCTGTGAAAAATTTTATACAAATTATTTACTATAATATATATTTATTTAATTATCTAGTCACTACTAGTTACCCTTGACAGATAATTAACTAAGACTAAAATACAAATGTATGTCTTAGTCATATGTAAGTCAATGTACAGTCCGGGGAAATTAGATTTCAACTTTGCAGAAATTTCTAAGAACATTTTTTCTTATATATGATTCACTGTGAGTTTTCCTAGTGGATATATAAAACTAATTATTTTAAGGACCGGATCAAGGAGTAAACAACGTATAACACGAATTTATTAACAAATATAAAGAGATGAATTATAATGGACCAATTACAATTTATATTATAGAAAATTATTCTCTTCTCTCGTCTTCACTTATCATAGCCGCCTTAAGCAGCGTTATTTTTTATTTGTACTTGAATTTTCCGTATTTTGAGCTAGTAATGCGCTACTTCGGCACTTTGGTTTAACAAACTTTTGAGTGAAAGTGAACTCGTTACTGGCACGAAAGACGAATGAGACTTTGTGTAAAGATAGCTATCGAAACAGTGCGGTACTATCCGAATGACGGCAGTCGACTAAAATCCTATTAATTATTTAAATACTATTATCTGTCTTATTCATAATGGTCCCATAATTGTATTAAAGGTTTATCAAATGTCATTAGTATTGCGCAAAGGAAAACTCTTTTGCGCAGTACTAATGACGTATGATAAACCTATTATAAAGTTATAGAGAGATTATGAATAAGGGGGTAAAAATAAAAACTATATGAAATAAATGAAGTGAAGAAATATAATACGCTACATTATGTACGCACTCAACATGCTTAGTACAAATGAAGTTATAAGGAATTAGTGCAGTTCGCTAAAAACTTCGCGTAAATGCCCTGCACGAATAATTGGGTTGTCAACCGTACATGTTCGTAATTAGAAAAATAAATACTAAATAGACTAGACAAGGTTTAGTTTAATTTATAAAGCATATTACATTGAAGCTTATCATTAAATTTCAAAATGACAAATTTACGAGTGAAAAAATATAGACATGTGCGGGATTCGAACCCGCGTCCATCGCGTGTTAACCAATTGAGCTAACACGACACCATGACTCATAACTCTAATTTTTGCTCACGTTCTTCAACCCTCGTATCGGGATGGAGCGACACGTATAGTTCAACGTGCGTTGTACTACAAACAAGACCAATTTTGCAATTCACCAGGCGTTATTGCAAACAACAATATTAAAAGTGATCATTAAATTTACAAACATACGTAGTACAAATTTTAAGTGAAACCGTTTTGCTTCAGTAATACTTTTTTTTAAGTTTATTATACCCATGTTTTTGTTTTGTAACAATTCGGTACAAGTTCGATAGACTGTTATATTATATTTAAATTTAAATTATTATACTACTTTCGATGCAGAATGTGCAAGATAGGAAGCAGTCCTATGGTATACTTACCCTTGGTATCTCAGTGGAGATTTCGCTGTCTTCGTACTCAGGTATCAATGCAGACGAATCGCGACGGAGGCCCATTGAAGAACGCCTCCTAGTCGTATTCTCAGGAACATCGGTCGGAGCACCCCTATAAAAACAACATACTAAACATGATATATAGCCTATTAAACAGTATCCTATCTATCCATATTTTATAGCCTTTTCCGTATCTCAACGGTAGGATATTTATGTATAATTAGATAGATAACAATCAGTATTTTCTTATTACAATAATTATTAGTTCTTACAAAATATTTCTTCTTAAAATATTACAATCGGCGGCCTTATTGCCAGGCAGCAATCAATAAATCAAAATTATTTATTATAATTTAATGTGATTAGGTTAAGATTAATTGAATATAAACCGGCGCTCAAGGACAGATATAATCCTTTCAGAACACATCGTTAGCTGCTTGGCGTAATTTTTTCTAGGAGGCACGCAAGCATTTTGTTAATACCCTAATGCATTTTCAGACTTTAGCCTGTGCACTCGTCTGTGCGGTGCGGCAGTCCATAATCATTTCTCAATGGGCCATCACTATATCTAAAATCTTTGTGGGTATCCTTTGTCTATACTTTACAAATGTCCAAAACACCAGCGAAGGCTTGAGCTTCACAACATGGTGGTAGGTCATTTCGCGAATGTCCGCCAAGCTAGCTCGAGTAGAAAGCTCGCAAAACAGCTAACGATTTATTTCAGGAGTTATGCCTTTGAGAGCCAGCAATTCTAAACTAAGCTCCTTTTCACTTCTAAATTTTGTTGAAGGACAGCCTGGCACTAAAAATTGTGTCATCTTTTTTGATAGCTTGTAGATTAGCGTTTTACCACTATCTCACCTTATGGTAAGTGATGATGAGGTCAAAGATGTTGTTCAGGTTAGCCTAGAATTACTGGCTCTCAAGGACAGCTTTTACCATCTGGTGTTTGGCGACAGATTTTCTACTCGAGGGTGGCTAGCCAGGCGCGCAATGGTGAAATGCCCTACCACCATGCTATAACGACTACCATCCTAAGACAGCAACCGGCACCGACGGCTTAACGAACCCTCCGAAGCATGGAAGCGCTCAGTAGTAATGCTACTAGCAGTCAGCAAACCAAGTCATAACAGCAGCAAACGTTGCTTAACTTAGTTGATCGATTAAGAACGACTAAGTACGTTGCGCTACGATCTTTTGTTTTATGTGTGCCACGGAGATAGCTCCGAGAACATTTAAACATTTAACATTCTTACACTTTCATTACGAGAAAATATATAAAATTCGTGAAAATCGTGATAGTTATGATCCCCAAGGCCGAAATCGTTATTAAATCTGGCAGCAGCGCGTTATTACTAATTTATCAGAAATATATGCGCCTCATTAGAAGATTAGTATAGGAATCCCGTTTGCATCATGAGGTCCTGGGTTCGATTCCTAGGAAATAGTTTTGTTTTACATTAAATTTTAGAGTTCTACCTGAGACTATAACCGAAGAAGTTTGACTATAATCAAACAGGAGCTAAACACATAAATCACTAAACACAGGCGTTTAGAAGTATCTAAAAACTCATATTTCATGATTTACGTTTAGCAAGAATACAGGTGTAACTGCATAATATATACTATACAGGGTTATTGAAAATTCTAACAACCTCTTAGAGTTGACTTCTGTTAGTCCTAACAAACATATTGAAATGAATGCTTTTTATTTTTATTTATGTGTTGTTTTTGACTTTTTTTCTTTGTTATTGTGGCGGAACAAGCTCGAGGCCCACCTGATGTTAAGCAGACTAACCTCTGCCTAGAACATATGCATCACAAGTGACGAATTGCATTGCGCCCGTCGCCTTGAGACATAGTTGTTAAGTCTCATGTGCCTGTAATTTTTCTGGCTCTCAAGGACTACTGCCGGAAAACACGGTTAAGTGCTTGGCGACAGATTTTATACTTGAATAAGCACGAGGGCCACCGGACGTCAAGAGACACAGAAGTTAACTCTAGAGGCTGTTAGCACTGCCAATACCCCTGAATATACTTGATATAAACTTACAAAGCCTCCAGTTTCTTCTCGATCTTCTCAATAGATGTAGCTATCTTCAATAGATGTAGATCTTCCTTGTAATCTTTAGGGTTGGTGCAGCACAGGCACTTGAATAGACCAGATATAGCGAACTCCATAGAACCACTAGTTTCTTCAGACTTAGAACCACCGAACCATTTTAGCATACTTTGATTGTCCATCTTCTTTTTTGCCTCTTCTGCTTCTTTCTTTTCCATTTCCATTTCCTGAAAAATGTTATTAAAATTAAAATACAGTTAAATAGTATTATCATCATCAGCCGGAAGACGTCCACTGCTGAACAAAGGCCTACCCCATAGAACGCACCAAAGAACGGCTAGTAGCCACTTGTAACCAATGGCTACCCGCGACTTTCACGATGTCATCAGTCCACCTAGTTAAAGGTCTTGAGCAGGTCTGTCTTAGAGGGTACCAACGCAGTATCAGGTATTCGCCGCCAAGCAGCATCTCGTGTGTGTGTTTATGAAAGCCACTGTAGCAAGTGAAATTACTTGGCGAAAATAAGATAATACGTATGTCTCGGAGTGACGAGCGCAGTGCAATGTTAAGCAGGAAGGGAACGGAGACACTGCAACTGTAATGGACAGGATTGACGCTTACCACCTGCAGTCTACTTTTTGTCCCTCTCGTCACTTCATAACATAAAAAAAAACATATGAATAGACAAATAAGATAGGTTTTTTGTTATTATAGCGTGATTCACGAATTTCTATCTGTCAAGGTAGCAAAACAAAAAAAAATTAAAACTGCAAACAAATTGGAAGGTAGCTAACTTTTTTTATCATAAGAAGACGAGAACGTAGTTTGCACGATTATTATTTGTTTTTAATTCATATACAGCGAAAGACCATGTAAGGGTGCTGACCTTTACATGGTCTTTCGCCCTTTTTAAAAGCAAGTATCATTTTTCTATTTTTTTTGTGGCTGATTGTTTATCCTTTGACCACAATCCCCGTGATAGTAAGTGATGATATGATCGAAGGTGTTAGAATTACGGACTCCCTATATTTTATACAAAATTATATTAGATACACCACGTTTTGTTTATTAATAAATAATATTACTATAACCGCGTGGGGGATGTCATTGAAGTAGAAAGTAGCTTTCGTTAAAAAATACCTACACAATAGACTCGTTTAATTTCTAAATAAGAAATATTTCAAAAATATTTTATGAAAACTTTAAATTAATATTTTAGAGAAATATTTTAAAAAAATAAAAATATATGTACTAGCCACAATTTCGCATAATTTTCCTGTTAAGCCGATGTGACGTCATAAACGCCACGTAGAATCACCAGAAAATTTTTCGACGTGTTTAACTTCTTAACGAAGCTTCCTCTGGAGACCTTGATTGCTTCGAGCGCACGATCGAGAAATCTTTCTGGATCATCTCGTTATGACGTAACGTCGGCATTACTTAACGCGTTTTTTTTATATAACCAACATTTATAACAAGTCGGTTTGAATTTTAACTACTAGTAAATATCAAATTTACCGAGCGCACTTTTTAACATTTGAATACGATAAAAACTCAGTTGAACAGGAAAATTAGGCGGAATCGTCACTAGGTATATTATTTATTTGGTAGGTCCCCCACTAGGTGGACTGACGACATCGTGAAAGTCGCGGGTAGACAATGGTTACAAGCGGCTAATAGCCGTTCTTTGTGGCGCTCTATGGGGAAGGCTTTTGTTCAACAGTGGACGTATTCCGACTAATGATGATGATGATATTATTTAAGTGTATTTCTAAAATATTTCTAAAATATTAATTTAATATTTTTTTAAATATTTTTAAGATATTTGTAATTATTAAATATGTTTATAATTATTAATAAATTTCCGCTAAGTGACGCCTGAATCTATGAATTATATGTTTAATTTCATTGAAATATAATAAAACAACCTTAAAAAGGTCATCTAAAATGTCGAGGTAAGTCAATAAATACGTGATATGAGATCACTAATGTGTTCATAAAAAGCTAAAGTTCTATCTTCAGCCTCATCCACCTTTGAAGCAACGATGGCCGAACGGTAAAAGCTATGGAATGCCGCGCCGCAGGTCCCTAGTTCGATCCCCACCGCCGGCTTGAGCTTCACCGCATGATTCATACATTTTGCGATTGCCCGCCTGGATAGCTACCACACTCAAATAGAAAATATATCGCCAAGCAACTAACGCTGTGTTCCGGCAGCAGTCCCAGAGAGCCAGTGAAATTTCAGGTACATGAGACTTAACAACTATGTCTCATAAAGACGGGCGCAGTGGAATCCGTGACTTGTGACGAAATGCATCTATTATAGGCAGAGGTTAATCCGCTTAAGATTAGGTGGGCCTCGAGCTTGTTCCGTCACAATAACATAAAAAAAATATAATAATAAAAAAAGATTAACTTACTTTCAGTGTCTTTTTCTGTACAGTTTCCCGAGTCCCCCACGACACGTTGTTCAAATTACATAGCGAGTATATAATCAACAACATGTACATACTGGGAATGGTTATATAATATACAAACAGGTATAATAGACACACGATCTCTTGCGGATGAAGCATGGCAGTGATTACGAAACTGGCCATTGTAAATATGAAGAACATACTGGAAGGCGCCATCCAACCGTCTTCTACTATTTGAAGCACTATGCCAACAATTACCATCATCATCAGCATGGCGTAAAGACACGTGATTACGTTGGCTAACATAAGCTGGAAAAAAATAAGTTATAATTATTATACGCTTGTACAAACTTGCCCGTGGGGTACCGGGCTCAACCCCTATTACTACCTGTGGGTGTCGTAAGAGGCGACTCAAGGTAAAATACCGGAAGGTTGGCAGCGGCGCTTTCTGAGGAACTGATATCTTAAAACGGCGATCCCCAAGACGCCTACCAAGAGTGTGCTTATGGCAAAACCCCCCTTAATGCAGGAGACTGTGTTCAGCAGTGGACAATCCGGCTGATACAGTACAGTATAGACTTAGGCCTACCTTTAAATTAACTAGCGACTATAGTAAAAAGAATAAATATAAGCCAAATTTGTGATTATCAAAGAAATTATAGACACATGACATTCATGGCATTTAACAACTACTTACAGTAGTATATTTGTGATTTTGTAATGTAATCCGCATAGCAGGCGTTATTGCAAACTTAACAATATTATTAATTGGTTAGAGCATACCCCGGCTCAAGGGGTGGATGGACGCGGGTTCGAATCCCGCATATGAATTAAAATTTTTCCGATCGTATATTTGTGATCCGCATAGCAGGCGTTATTGCAAACCTAACAATATTAAAAAAAATATAAAAAGTAGTTACTGTGACATAACTGTAATAGTTAGACATATGGTATTGCGGACTTTTTGTAGATATTGATGTCCTCTATAACACTGTAGTACATCACTTTGCTCCATTGTCAACAATTTACGCAGCGAACGCGATATAAAGATTTTTGTGGTATTTTCTTCACACTCTGGCTTACTTTATCGAAGTTTTCATACGGATCCTTAATGTTTTGAAAATATTCTATAACCTATTTTCATCAGGGATAGTGTAGCATTCTAATAGTGCATAATTTTTCAAATCAGTCTAGTAGTTTGTAAGTTTATTCGTTGCATACAAAAATACAAATCTATTCTCTTTATAATATTAGTATAGACAAAAAATATAATAAAAAACAATACATGGTAAATATATTTGATTAAAACTAATGTAAATTTGACACATACTGAAGGACATTTTAGTCGAGACGCTAACTTAACTAAGTTAAATCGGCTAAAATGTCCTTCAGTATGCAAAATATAGTTATAGAAATGAAACATACCTGATTTTTAGATTCACATGTCATGCAGACAGTAACGAATATAAAAACGGGGATGAAGTTGAGAAGGAGAGAGTTTATGATGCTCATCCCGGTGATAGCGTTCATGGCGCCCACCAACATCAGGAAAATGGTCCCGGGACCCAGGATCGTACCTATCATTAGTAGACTCTGAAAAGAAAGAAAATATATAAGGCTGTGTTTTCAGTTTCTTACTTTGTAGTGATAAATAGTAGCAATGACTATGTCCTACTGCGCAGCAGGTACATAGTTCGAATCCTGCCGCGGCCGCCCCCGTTTTGAGCTGCACCGCATGGTGGTAGGGCATCGCTACCACCCTAGACTGATATGAAATGTAAAGTGTTGTTATTTATCTCAGTCTGCTGGTAGGTAGGTCTAACAAGCTGTTCAAAGTTGGTAAAAAAAAAAAAATATTTGCATTAATTTTGGTAAGAGTTTATTGAACATTAAAACCTCAGATTACAAGTATAAATGAATTAAAAAAGTAAAAAAACCCACCGCAAATTATTTATTTTCGTTTTATGATTTATAATTGAAATTTAAACCGCAAGTTATATCATATATATATATAAACAAATATATACAACCGTTTTTTAAAGCTCTTCTTTTTGATAACGATGAGTTTGGAAGAAACATTTTTTTTATCTTACTATATGGCGTCTATAATCCGCCAGTTTGCGTTTCCATTTTCTTATGTACCTAGTGCCACTTGCGTTATCAAAACGAATCTAACAATATCTCTTACATCAAAATCGGTTAAGCCGTCTAGTAGTTATGGTGGAATAAAGAAACTCACAAACATACATACATGAACCCTGAAAACATAATTATCCTTTTTTGGGCAGTCGTGTAAAAACAACGTAAGCTTACCTGATATGATATATAAAGCGTTGATATGTTATCGTTAATTTTCACAGTCCGTTTTGAATCCGCAAGTAAATCTAATATATTGGCCATGGTCGAGGGCACCCAACGACGTCTTTGGTTGAAGAACTCGTCGAAAAGTTCGGGACAGTGAGTGTAGGCGTCCGACGCAGCGGAGTATTCCACTCGATAACCACGCTGAAGCAGTAGTGTGCACAACCAACGATCTTCGCCTAGAAACAAACATCTTATTTAGGACTTCGTAAACAAAATTTTTGAAGCAATGATGGCCGATCGGATATATCTATGGACTGCCGCGCCGCAGTACCCTGGTTCGATCCCCACCGCCGGCTTGAGCTTCACCGCATGGTGGACGGGCATTTCGCGATTGCCCGCCTGGCTAGCTACCACCCTCAAGTATAAAGTCCCGAAAGGTGTGTTCCGGCAGTAGTCCTTGAGAGCCAGTGAAATTACAGGCACAATGAGACTTAACAACTATGTCTCAATGTGACGGGGGCAGTGCAATTCGTGACTTGTGATGAATTGCAACTGTTATAGGCAGAGGTTACTGCACTTAACATCAGGTGGGCCTCGAGCTTGTTCCATCACAATAACATTTAAAAAAAACACAAATTAGATGAATTTTGTGATTACGATACGCGATTATTTTCATAATTTAATTGAAAATCGTGAGTAAATGCAGGTTTCTTGGCGACACAATATCATGAGCCTTTATAATAACAAATATGTTAATATAATAGCGCTCGCGCAAACTCTTTACTACCCATACTCGACTATGCTAACATATCTGGATTTAACACAGGAGCGGCTCGATAAGCTTGAACGCTTACAAAACTTCTGTATTAGATTCATATTGGCATACGTAAATATGACCATGTTTCCAAATAACGCAAAAAGCCGCAGAGGTTGCCCATTCGTCTCCTCCGCAATGCTCACATTCTTCATTTTGATTACAGTATCCTTTTTGTCCCCAGTATGTATCTGAAACAGCGTTTTCAGTTTCGGCATCTTACTCATGATCTGCCCTTACGCTCTTCTCATACTCTAATACTCACAAGTACAATATCTCCCCATACTTCCCGGTATTATAGCAAGTCATTTACACTGCAGGCTGTACGATTATGGAATGCATTGCCACTGAACATTAAGCGTGCTAAATCACTAGTAATATTCTGAATATTCTGGAAAAAAATCACTACTTATAGAGTATGTAACACTGCTTACAATGATATCTTATCAATAATTTGTATTATACTAGTATGTATGTACATAGTTTACCACTATGTAACCTGAAAACTAATTTTATCCATACAAAGGTTCTCTGGAAAAATCGCTATTTTCGATAAGACAGCCCATTGCTACCACTGTCTAAGAATATACTATTTTTAAGATTGTTCTAATGTATAAAATAATGGTATGTTTTAAAGAGTTTTGTATTATATTGTACTTTATATCATTCTACCTATTAAGAGGATAAAATGAAATTAACTTTAAATCACTATTTTTGTGTTTAAATTTAGAATACACCAATATATTCGACCTTAATCTCAATACTATACAAACTCCTTGCGCAAATCATACTCGATACAAAACTGTTTAAGCAAAGAATACTCGACGTACAAACTCCAAAGCAAAAAATGGCGCTTCATAAGTTGAGATTCCTAATAATAATAATAAAATTACTTACTCTTAATTTTAGTAATTGTCCCAGTTTTAATGTTCATTTTAATTATCTTAACCTTTCTTTTGACTTCATTAAATGTTTATTTTCGCCATAATTTTTATATTTCTCGTACTCATGGTATAAACTTTCAAGATGACTCTTGAATAAAACGGATTTATATCAAGGGCTATGAATCAGTCGCGTCTCTCCAGATTCTAACACTTGAATCACTCACTACGCTCGTGATTCAATCGATAGAATCCCTAATTTGCTGTGATTCATCTATGGCCCTCGCTTTAAATCCGTTATTTATTCACTAAATGCATAATATGCTATTAAATACCTTGATCGTACTGCACGTAGTGCCTGGCCTCGCTGGAAGTAAGCGTGTATTTCTTCATAACGTTATCGTCCATGAGAGCCTTTCCTCTGAAGAGCGAGAAGCATCCCGGACTACAGAGTACGCAGCCGATCATGTGTTCCGTCGCCTTTTGCAGCCAATGTCCGATCGCGTACTCGAACATCTGGTACCAGGCCATGAAACCTGCAAGACACACCATAAGATAAATATGATTCAGAAATACGCTATCACTGCCGTGATACCGGTCTACGATCTGTTTTGAACCTCCCGAAGTATTACGTTATAATATTAGAAAAAAAAATGTTGAGGAGGTAACTCACTTCTGAATGACAAAATACAAACAGCTTTATCGTACTAGGCTTGGTGTTTATTCTACACTATCACGGTATTCGCGAGTTTAACAAAGCACTGCTCGTATGATCTTGAAAAGTTATTGAACTATTATAAATTTTTTATTAAATTTAATGAACACGTTTGAATTAGTTACCTCTAAAATGTTATAAATTACGTATAAGGTAACATAGAAAAAAAAAACCTTTACCAAATTTGCACGGCATAATAATTAAAAACTATCTTATTTCATTTTAGGGGCACCAGGGTTACGCTCAGCTTGTGCAGTTTTAGTCAGTAGGAAAAAAGCTGCGCTGTTTTTCAGCATATCCATACTCGGGCGTATGTTTGCCGATATGTATAGGTCTTAACTATGTTATGTAGCTAAATAATATAAAACAAAACAAAAACAGCTTACATAAACAATCTAATAATATCATATGGAAAATAATTTTACGTTATTGGGTTATGAAAAATAAAAGCAAATGTAATCAAAAAATATGTAATCAAATCAATAAGTATCCAAAAAAATCTTAAATATCGTGAAAAAATCTCCGAATCACGCGTATAAAGGCATCAAGCATGGTGCAATAGTTAGAAGATAAAAAAACAACCCGAATTAATGTAATTTCCCGCCATATACGTCAGCGTTCACCTAAGGCGCCCGATGCGTAGAACCCCGAAATCTGGGTCCGATTTCTCCTCGAGATAAAATATTTGTGGTCTCTACTTTTACCTTCCCCTTTACAAGTATAAGAGAGATAGACTAACTTAAGGGAATAAAATAATTAAGGATAAGATACAAAATATTATAATTATCTATTACATACGTTAATATCAAAATTAATAATCTTTTCTCCGACCCCAAACAAGTAGGATAAGAGCAAAAAGATGATGTATATATCCAAAAGGAACCTACCTGAGCCTACAGGATGAATGCGCCCACAAGCCGCTCCCAAGTTCTTGTCTTTCTTCATCAGATCTATCAGCAGTGTGACGGCTGCAGGCTTGAAGTCGATGTCTCCGTCCAAAGCCAGCAAGTATGTGTTCTCGGCGATCACCTCCTTGCGGTCCACGGATATTGGCAGGTCCATTAGACGGTGGCCGAGGAAGTAGTACATGTACATCACCTGAGGAAATAAAAACTTCATTGAAATATATATAAATCACCTAAGGAAATAAAAACTTTACAAAATTACAAATATACGAGAGGAAAAATTATAGTCATGTGCGGGATACGAACCCGCGACCACCGCGACCCCTTTAGCCGAGGTATGCTCTAACCAATTGAGCTAACATGACACAATGAATCATAACTCGAATTTTTGCCCTCGTTCTTCAGCCATCGTATCGGGATAGAGCGACACCTATAGTTCAACTTGCGTTGTACTACAAGCAACCAATTTTGCAATTGGTTTTAAACTTGTAAGTGATGAAATAACCTTTTATTTCTCTCGTAAATTTGTAATTTTGAAATGTTATTCGCCAAGCAGGCCGTATTGCAAACATAACAATATTAAAAATTAAAATCCGACTGTCGTTAAGAGTTTTCCATTGAAATTAAAACTGCAAGTTATATACTCGTATGTATATATTTATGGAATCGTTTTTAAAGCCGTAACGTTTTGATATGCGAAGGGTTTGGAATAAAAAGTTTTTTTGTCGCTATATCTAATATATAAAATTCTCGTGTCACAGTTTTCGTTGCCATACTCCTCCGAAACGGCTTGACCGATTTTGATGAAATTTTTTGTGCTTATCCGGTATCTATGAGAATCGGCCAACATCTATTTTTCATCCCCCTAAATGTTAGGGGTAGTCCACCCCTAAATTTATTTTTTTATTTTTTAGACAAAATTTTTAATTTCTATTTTTTTATGATACAACATACAAAAATACATACAATCCTCAATTTTCACCCTTCTACGATCAACCCTTATTTTTTAAATTATTTATATGGCAAATCAACGTTTGCCGGGTCAGCTAGTGGTGTCTAAAATCCACCAGTTGCTTATTATTCTTTTTATATACCTAGTGTCACTTGCGCTATCAAGACGAATCTAACAACATCTCAAACATTAGAATCGGTTAAGCCGTTAAAAAGTTATGGCGGAATAAAGAAACAATGATGGCCGAGCGGTAATAGCTATGGACTGCCACGCCGCAGTACCCTGGTTCGATCCCCACCGCCGGCTTGAGGTTCACCGCATGGTGGAAGGGCATTTTGCGATTGCCCGCCTGGCTAGCTACCACCCTCAAGTAGAAAATCTGTCGCCAAGCACTTAACGGTGTGTTCCGGCAGTAGTCCTTGAGAGCCAGTGAAATTACAGGCACATTAGACTTAACAACTATGTCTCAAGGTGACGGGCGCAGTGCATTTCGTGACTAGTGATAAAATGCATCTGTTATAGGCAGGGGTTTATCCGCTTACCATCAGGTGGGCCTCGAGCTTGTGACGTCACAATAACATAAAAAAAACTCACAAACATACATACATACATATATGAACCCTAAAAACATAACTCTTCTTTTTGGGCTGTCGTGTAAAAAGGTCAAAGATTATGTATATAGCCTTTGACTAGGTTAAGCAGTGTTCGCTGCCGGCATCACTTGGATGGGTGACCGCTAGTGCATTCACAACTAAGCGCTTCCGTGCTTCGAAGGGCATGTTAAGCCGTCGTCGGTCCCAGTTGTTGTTTTAAAGTTGTCTTGGCAAGAATGGCTTATACTGATAGCATGGTGGAAGGGCATTGCATATCTGGCTAGCTAGGGTGGTAACCCTAGCACCCTAAGTGTGTGTTCCGGCAGCAGTCCGTCCTTGAAAGCCAGTAATTCAACGTTGCACTGCCGCAGCCTGAACAAAATTTTCTGCGATCCCCACGCTTGACACGCGTCTTGGGGATCACAGCGTAAGAGGGGAGTTCTTAGATGTCGGAATAAGCATGACAGAGGGGTGCAATGCACCCCGCAAAATACTCTAAGTCACTTTATATACTGGTTTTTGCCCGTGAATCCAATCTCAGAACCGTAATTGTTATTTAGCTACTTGCCGGAGTAGGATTGCACCCCTTCATCATTCTTCTTCCGACATCTAAGAACAGCCCCTTTGCTGTGATCTTCAAGACGCCTGCCAAGCGTAGGGATCACAGCAAATATTTTGAATGGCTACTTTTAATCTCAAGTAGATATTTACTCTCATGAGATGCAAGAGAACATCTTCTGCTCATGAGATGCATAGCAGATGATAGATTTTCTACGTTTAATACTGAGAGCCAAATACCACTGTACGTTAAGTTATTATCTTCGACCACGTCATCACTTACCATCAAGTCAGATAGTGATTTAAGAGTAACCAATCAGCTTCACTTTGAAAACTATCGCGAGCTTTATCCATATTGACTTATTAGGAATTGGCCAGGACCCGCGTTATTACCGGAAATATTCCGACCAGTTTCGCTGAGTCCCGTGCGCCTCGCGCAATCGTAACTTCCAGACGAAGGACATCAAAACAGTCCGAAACTGATCGGAATCTTTCCAGTAAATATAACGCGGGTCCTAGCCGGTTCCTAACAAGTTAACTAATAAGCTATAAAAAATAAATAAAATGTGCAACATATAACCAAATCAAACTTTACCTGAGACCATCGTTTCCTGTGCCTAATCTTCGACTTATCCTTCAAATGGCAGATGAGCTTGTTCTTCCCTGGTAGTGTCCAAACCAGCCTGCCTCCGTAAGGTGTTGGGTATTTCTTGGGAGGGCGCAGCCTCACGTTAGTAAGGTGCACTTCTGAAGCCGCCTCGTCGACCGTGTCAACGAGGCAGTTTACGAAGCGGTTTACTTGCATGTCTTCCCAACTGTGGTCGGAGACTTCGTACGCGTCGTCCATGAAGATATTAGCTGAAAAATTATTATGTTTATACCCAATTTTTCGTTGAAGTAAAAGAAAATGCCTACTCCGAGCCAAGAGCGCCCGCCGCGGCAACACTGAACCGCGCCGCGCTCCTTTTGAATAGAGTTTTGAATATTTACATCGAGCAAGGTAATAAAAATATGAAATAATAAATTACAGACACAAGATACTTTTAACATCAGGTGGTCCTCGTGCTTATTCCATCACAAATTATGTTTGTTAGGACTAACAGAAGTCAAATCTAAGAGGTTGTTAGCATTTTTCTAATTACCCTGTATAATTACAAAACCTACGTAAGTATCCGAAACATACTTACGTGCAGACGTGATCATTTTAAAGACAGAAAAAGGAAACATATGTAGCTTTTTTTATTAACCAGTTAGACCTGATAAAAGCATGTTCACCCGTAAATTACCGTAAAAACCAAATATTTGCCTATACTTACGTCGATAAAAGCGGTTGGTTCTTACATGCGAAGTCGCACTAAACGGACTACACTGTATTTACAATTCGAATAAAACCATAGAAACTTACCCTCAAACTCATAGTAATCCGGGTCGACGATACCGAGGTATTTCTGTGCAACACGTCGAGCACTCTGGTCCTCGTCCAATCGGATCACAGATTTCAAGAACTCGCTCATTTCGTCTTTTGTCTCATGCCACATAGTTGCGCATGTGTATATCCTAGAGTTAAATTTATAATAAAGATAAACATGATATAACATCTCAAACTCTGCAATGCCTTGCTCTAACAAACATATGTTTATAACTTTTGAAGCAATAAAAGGCCGAGCGGTTACAGCTATGGACTGCGGTGCCGCAGGTCCATATATGGTTCGAATCCCACCGCCGTCTTGAGCTTCACCGCATGGTGGAAAGGCATTTTGCCAACGCTTGCCTGGCTAGCTATCACCCTCAAGTAGAAAATCTGTCGTCAAGCATCTAACAGTGCGTTCCGGCAGCAGTCCTTGAGAGCCAGTAAAATTACAGGGACATGAAACCAAAAAACTGTATGTATCAGGGTGACGGGCGCAGTGCAGTTCGTCTCTTGTAACGAAATGCATCTGGCCTCGTTCTTGTTCTGTCACAATATAATAATAAAAAAACCGAAGCATATAGCAATGATTCCCGAGATTCGATATATCCAGCACTATACGGCGGCGTGCGCTGTTAAAACCTGGATATCTTAGAAGGCATTGATACAACCAATGTTCCATATTCTTCAAATACGGCTAAGGGATGTAGCAATAAGTCAGCTTTTTAATTAATAAAAAACAGCATCGAATGGGACCAGCCGTTTGGAAGTTGCCACAAGACAGAATACAACAAACACATATACATACATGCACTCTCACACACTAACATTTAGAATAAGATTAAATTTACCCCCAAACCCCTTTTTCAGTAAAAATATGCGATTTATTTTAACGCCACTACAGTTTAGCTTAGTAGTTAGGCTCATAAATTTTGCCATGGAAAGTTACCATCCTCGAGTTGAAAGTAATTCTACAAGCACCTACACGATCAGTTTCTCGTGCCCTTGAAAGCCAGTTTCCAGTCTAGGGTTAGTCTGTTATTCCAACACCACATCATCGCTTATCAACTAAATACATTTTATTTTAATACAACGCGAAGTATGAACTTCTGTGTTCATCTGTAACAGATTAAATAACTGCTCGCATTCCTCTATATTTTTTAGAATTTTAGCTGTATTGTAAATACCTTACCTAGTTATACTATCGGATGGTTTGACATCTTTTGTAATTTTTTCGGAACTCGATACTGAAACATTATCACCGCCAACAAGGTTTTGGAGATCCTGAAATAACATAATAGTTTTATAAAGACAGCGAAAATGTTACCCTTTGGGTAGAGGCTTGGCCCCAAGTCTTCCGTTCTTAAGCCTCAACCAACTTGCCTGCCTATTCTTGAGCATGGCTTTCACCCTTTCAACCGTGAGTTTTCGCTTAATACGCAGTTCTTTGAATTATACAGAAGCACCCTTCTGGATTTATTTCGTCATACTAAGCATATAGCTGCAAATTCCGACATATCACTAAATTCATTAAATGAAATGCCAGTTCTTTTCACCTCTTCAGTACGAGAAGGACGGTTTTGATGTTCCCTGTTTCCTCCTCCAACAAAACAGAGCAATTTTTTTATATATAATGCACTGATAAGTTGCTCTAGGCGCTTTATTCACGAAGAATATAGGTAATACATTTGTATGTAGAATCGCACGCCGCCTTCCCTATTAAGGATTGTTATTCGCTACGAATAAATAACTTATTATTTCTTCGTAGCTTATTCGCAAACGTTATGCTAAATTTGGATTTTAGTTGGAAAGAAATAAAAAGTACTATAATTTAGAGAAAAAAGTTATACGAATTTCGATTTAAGTGTAAGTAGAATAAGAACTATCAGATACCTTTAGATAATTTTAATGTAAAGAATTAATATATAATTTGTAAATTAAAATAATCTTATTGTTTGATATTTCCTGCAGTGTGTTTCTTATATGACATTTTTCTCAATGGTAGATGTAAAAAGTTGTATATATAATACGAGAACAGTTTTTTTGGTCTCATGTTTTTATATACCACTGTACTCAGCAGTCTTTATTAGAATTAAGCTAGCTCGAGATTTGAAGTAGGGACTTGCATCACTTGCACTAAGTGCACTAAGTAGTTATCGTTTTAGTTCTTCCCCGTTAGACGCTGACTCCTTGGTCACTAACGACAGAGTGCATTAAAGCGATTGGTCGTCAGTGACGAATCGTTCTTGGACAAATTTACTTGGATACTGAACTGTTAAACTTACCTCGATACCTATATCGACTTCGTCATCCTTGGTTCTGTTGAGTAACAAAGCCTGGTCTATCAGAGGGCCGCAATACCAAGGTTTCGCGAACAATTTGTCGGAAGAGGCGAGACGTTCGCAGCGCGGCTGCCACGCGTGCAGACAGATCCACGCTTGAGAGGCCAGCCACAGCAACCATATCCACGACATCTCCCGGTGTATGTACTCTCGGAGGAGATATACTGTTCAAAGAGTTGATTTCATTTACATAAAAAACATAAAATAATATATTAGTAAGTATGTATATTTAAACACCATTAACGCCCGCTAAGCAAAAATATACTTTTTTCGGACGGGAAACGATTACTTCCTACGGGATTACAATCCAGCATAAGTCAATCGGCGGCAATAATCAAACGGCGTCATCAATTTGGCGTTGAGTGTTGATTGAATATTAACCGACCAGCATAAGTTGTTTACATCATTTGGTTAGATGTCACAATCGTCAGATAGATGTGTGGATGCGGATGAAACGGATGAAAAAAAATATTGTCCAGCACCCGCTTCCATAGCATAATTGATTGGAAATGCACCAGGCAAGGATGGTATTCCGCGATTGCCGTTTCTAATCCAGCTGGAAGTTATCTTTTTCCATCCGAAAAATTTCTAAAGATAAGTATTAGAGTATTTTGGCGTTCTGATTCCCGGCTTAAGAATATAAAGACATACCCTCCCGCTAAGTACCGTAAATCGCGACTTAGAGGAAATGCGCCTAATGAACTATTGAGCAGCATACCATCAGTCGCGTCGATGTGAGTGAAGTGTCGCTGCACATTGACCAAATATTAGGGCTACCATCTTAATGCCCTGACTACCTAAATGGTACCGGCCATATTACCAACGAGGGCATTCTTACGGAAGGCTGGCGCCGGAATGGCAGCCGGCCATAAGACTTAGTAGTCATAAGTCCCTCTGTTCTCGTATATGTTATTAACAAAATCATATTTATGAATGTTATGTTCTTGTGTAATTATAAAAATAAATGTAAAGTTTAGTCCCAATCTCATCTAAAGTACTAGAAAAGGCAATGCTTGTCAGATTAAATAGTTTCTTTGAAAATTTAACATTTTACATGAGGAACAGTTTGGTTTCCGTAAGGAAAGCTCAACTACCCTAGCATGTTTTAACTTAGTAAGGTTCATAACAGAAAATATAAATGAGGGTATATATATAATTATTTTTTTATGGCATACGAGGTCTTTCATAATTTCATAATTGAACTGACTATAAAATGATTAACACAATCTTACCTGGTGGCATTTCGAAGAACAAATAATCCGGTATCGTATTATGGAACGCACAAGGGTTGCTATTCTTCATTCCACAGAACACTATAAGGAGATTGACAGTGATAGGGCCGACAAGGGTCAGTGCAAACGTGAAACTAAAGGATTGTATTAAAATTTTGCACGCGAACTTCGCAGCCCCAAAGCAAACGTACGCGGTGGCGATTTGGATGAGCGCGACCCATAATGAAGCAGGCCAGTAGATTGGTATATTGGATATTTCTCCGGTGATCACGTATTGTATGTCGCCGTTGTACACATCTTCGAGGACTACTTGGACCTGAAAATGTAAAAGAAGAAAATTTAATGTACCATACATTGCAAAAAGACTTTACGGAAAGACCAGTTCAAATACCTTTATGAAAATGAAGTAAGATAGTAGAGGGGTATGGTGTAGACTCTCTGCCAGTAGCAAATAATAAAGGTACTAAATATTATCACAGTGTCAGGATTATACAGTGGTTAAACTCCTTTGTTGATGGTTGCGTAAAAGCCGACGCCGCAAGATACTGGCCACAACGCCTGGGGTTGCTACTTTTATGTCATCTAACTAATATACAATCTAAACTAATGTAATAAAGAGGAATGTTTCGATTGTTTGTTTGTTTGTTTGCATTGAATAGGCTCTGAAACTACTGGACCGATTAGGATGAAATTTGGTATGGAAATATTTTGAAACACGGGAAAGGACATAGAATAGTTTTTATCCAACTGCGCAAATTAGGTGATTAATAATTAATGATAACAAATATAAAAAGCCATACCTCTGAAACGTTGTATTCTCTAGGCCCGAAAGCTTCACCGAACTTGGTAAAAAACGAAAATGGGTCGTCTTCTTGGAGTTCTAAGGATACGATGATGAAAACCATGAACACTACAATCTTCCAAAGGGAAAGGAACCTCTGAGTGTAGTAGCGAGTTCTTTTCAATTTCTCCCGAATTTCTTGTAAATATATCATCACAGCTGAAAGAAAACCGATGAATAGATTAGGAGTATATAGTATACAATAGTCTACCTACACTAATATTATCATGAGGAAAGATTTGTATTCTTGTATATAACGAATAAACTTAAAAACTACTGGACCGATTTGAATAATACTTTCACCATTAGAATCCTACATTATCCCTGGTGAACATATAATATAGAATATATTAAAAAAATATATATATATCTTCGTTATATACGAAGCCAGTGCAAGCCGCAAATTATATTATTATTTTTTCAAAAAATCAATCAAAGTAATTTACTTCCAACGCTGAAAAGAATAAACTAACTTGTTGAAGTCGGTATCTTGCTAATTCAAAACACAGACCTCACACTATCATTGACCAACTCCCACGTGTTATCATTAAAAAGTATGAAAAAAATATTTAAAATTATATAACATAAACCACCTTCAAACACTGAAAATTATGATTCAGTGTTTGAAGATGGTTTCTATTATATAATTTTAAAATATTTTCTTCATACATTTTAATTATGCATATTCCTTACAATATCATTGTCACTCGCTTAAAACACTGTTCACTATCAACAAGACTTGATATTGCTATTAAATCCTCCAAGTACACAATTTTTTTTTACAGATTGACTGTAATTTACTCGTAAAAACAATACTCGACGGATGTTCATGATATTTATATGGGGCAAATTTAGAGGTATACTCTGTCCAAAGAATAATCTTAATCAATTCAAAATTAGTGGAGTATATAATCTTGAAATAACTATCAAAAAACACAGTTGAAGCAATTATGGACGAGAGGTAATTGCTAAGGACTGCCGTGCCGCATGTTCCTGGTTCGATCCCCATTACCGGCTTTCGCTTCACCGCATGGTGGAACCACGAAGGGCATTTCGCGATTACCCACCTGGCTAGCTACCACCCTCCGGTAGAAAATCTGTCTCCAAGCACCTAACGGTGTGTTCCAGTAGCAGTCCTTGAGAGCCAGTGAAATTTCAGGCACATGAAACCTTATCAACTAGGAGTATGTCTCAACGTGACGGGCGAAGTGCAATTCGTGACATATGAATAAATGCATCTGTTATAGGCCGAGGTTAGTCCGCTTAAGATCAGGTGGGCATCGAGCTAGTTCCGTCAACATAAAATTAAAACAGAAATTTGAATAGTTCCTCCTGCTTTGGGAAGTCTGTTAAAATTTTAAATGATAGATTTTAAGCAAAATTTTAAATGATCGGCCCAAGTCATAGCGATAATGAAGTCGGGGATTTCGGGGATTATTTAGCATGCATACTCCTACTTCTACACATTTGATTAGAGAATACAATATCTAATGATAAAATACGATACGCTTTATTGCATAGATAAATTCCCCACATACTTAACAGTCGCTTTGAACTAATTGTTACAGGAAAGGTTTGAACAGCTTCAGAACGCAAAGCTATTTTTATATAAGGGTTAGGTCGGGTTTCGGAATGTGTGACCACATTACCACTGAGCGCTTCCGTCCTTCAGAGGGCACGTAAAGCCGTCGGTCCCGGTTGTTGTCTTAGGATGGCAGTCGTTATACCATGGTGGTAGGACATTTTGCGAATGCCCACCTGGCTTGCTGGTAGGAAGTCCCTTAAGTAAAAATCTGTACCCAACGGCAAGTACCCAACGATGTATTCCGGTAGCTGCTCTTGAGAGCCAGTAATTCTAGGTTACCCAGAACAACATCTTCGACCACATCACTACGGTGATGTGGTCGAAGATGTTGATGACGTCGAAGACGTGAGATGGTGTCAAAAGCTAGCCTATCAGCTATATATAAAAACAGAAAATATGTCAAACTGATAAAATGTCAACCGACAAAATTTAAAATAAAAACCTATTCTTTTAAACAACCAACATTATTTATTCTTAGAAATAGTAACTATATGATGACTAAAATACCGGGAATACAGAAGTTAGTTAATGCGATATTTTCAGCGAACAATTTTACAACCCACTGTTGTCCAAAGGTCTCAACTTTTTTCAAATCTTTAGCCTACCCAAACACATATACACCAGCGCTGTTAAGGCATAAATATTTGAAGGGGAATTACATCCATATCATGTCATTGCCTTAGACGATTAGGCAATCTGCTTCTAAATAAATTCGCGTCATAGATACAGCATTTGCATCTTTAATTTTAGGTATTAAATTAAGCAACATACGATCTAAAACTTACATGAGGAGTTTCTGTCTACGCCACCGATATAGTTCTCCCACCAACCGAGCGATACAAACACACATGCAACTGGTATCGTCCACAGAACTGGCGTCCCGTTCCTCAAAGGCCAAACAACGAATGCAGTCACTTGCGCAGACACTGCCAGGACATCCAACACTAGCTTCATAGAGTAACGAGAGTCGGCCGGGTCGCGACTGAATGCGTTCAAGATCCCAGGAACAATGCACATTGCGTTCATCAGCATGGCACCCTTAACTACATCTAGTTCTGGTAGAATCATTAGTAATAGTAGTGCGCAGCCGACAGCCTGGAGTGTTTCAATTACGAACGCCTGGAATTAAAATCGGCCGGTTTAGTTCTAATATTAAGAGGAAAAAAAAATTTAAAATTTTGGACCCAATAGGTAAGGATCTCTAGTTTATCCTGAACAACATCTTCGATCAACGTCACTTACCATCAAGTGAGATAGTAGCCAAATGCTAGCCTGTCAGCTAAAAAAATATAAATATTAATGTAGAGTAAGAACTGACTCTGAAGCACAGTTGCCGGAATGCAACTTGAGATGCTTGGCAGATGAAGCGCTCGTAGCGAAGTTTACTTAGCTGTCCTTAACCGATCAGCAAAGTTTAGCAACGTCGCCCGCGGCCATGAGTTGGATGGGTAACCGCTAGCGTCGGTCCCGGTTGTTGTCTACGGATGGCAGTCGTTATAGAATGGTGGTAGGGCATTTTTCAAATGCCCGCCTGGCTAGCTACCACCCTCAAGTAGAAAATCTATCGCCAAACACCTAATGATGTGTTCCGGAAGCTGTCCATGAGAGCCAGTACCTGTAGGTTAGCCTGAACAACATCTTCGATCACACCTACCATCAGGTGAGATAGTGGTGCAAGGCTAAACTATCAGGAATAAAAAAAAAGATGACAGATTTTCTACTGCGGTTATAAAACTGCAAATTACATTTAATCACAAGTGACGAACTGCACTTCACTCGTCACCCTGAGACATACAGTTGTTAAGTCTCATGTGCTGTAATTTTACTGGCTAACAAGGACTGCTGCCGGAACACACTGTTAGGTGAATAATTAGGCAGCCGGCTGGGACTCGCGTTATATTAATTATCGGATAGATTCCGACCTTTATCGAAACTGGTCGTAATCTATCCGGTAAATATAACGCGAGTCCCAGCCGGGTATCTATTTATATATAATGAAAAAACTCGCGATAGTTTTCTAAGTGAACACTGTTAGGGGTTTGGCACAAATTTTCTACTTGAAGGTGGTAGCTAGCAAGGCGAGCATTAGCAAAATGCTCTTCCACCATGTTGTGAGGTTCAAGCCGGCGGTGGGGATCGAACCATGGACATGCGGCACCGAAGTCTATAGCTATAACCGCTCGGCTATCGTTGTTTATAAAAATATGAACAATTAGTACTCACAATAAAAAATATAGATGCAGTGGGTTTTCTAAAAGATTTAAAGAAACAAATTCTGACGGATCTCAAAAACACACCCAACTCTGGTGTTCCAAACACGATGAGAGCTGCCCATAACCAAGTTATGCGTTCTTCTAAGGTGTGTACCGTGATGAACTGCTGATCTAATGCTGAAAACAAATCATAAACATTTTTAGTGACAAAATCAACGAGAAACAAGTACCTTAATTTTGCTGCCTATGTGTTCTGAGCAGTGTGTAAGTATACTGCTCAGAATACATTGGCAGCAAAATTAAGACTAAATGGTGGTGTCTGATATAAAAGAGATGCGACGGCCTGTTTTTTATTTATACGTACTTAGGCACGGATATATAAATATTATATATATTTTTTATGTTATTGTGACGGGACAAGCACGGGGGTCCACCTGATGTTAAGCAGTAAGCGCTACCTATAACAAATGCATTTCGTCAAGTAACGAACTGCGCCCGTCACTTTAAACCTACAGTTGTTGAGTCTCTTGTGCCTGTAATTTTACTCGTTCGCAACGACTGCTGCCGGAACACATTCTTAGGTGCTCGCGGACAGATTTTCTACTTGAGGGTGGTAGCTAGCCAGGCGAGCATTCGCATAAAACCCTCCACCATGAGACGAAGCTCAAGCCGGCGGTGGGGATCGAACCATGGACCGGCGGCATCGCAGTCCATATAGCTATACCCGCTTGGCCAGCATTGCTTTAAACATAATTTGTAGTTTGGTTTTTTAATTTTGTTAAATAGTTTTACCGTAGAGAACGTGAAAACACTTTCACTTTGCTTTTCTACAGATTTTGTTCAACAAATTAAAAAACGATAAATACATTTTTATTTATCGTTTTTTAACATCGCTATTACTCGTTTCACAATTTTTCGTATAGATATTTGAAAACCGCCTAATTATCCAAGGCTGATAAGTATGTAACTTATTAAAGCAGAGAAGGTATATTCGCTTGATTTCGTGATAAGCAATTAAAAAAACGTAATCTTTGTGCACTAGGAAGTGTATAAATGTGTATGCTATATGAGTAGAAAGAAAGAAAGAAAATAAATTTATTTGGCACACAAAAACATCACATAATACAGTTCAAATATGTAAAACCAAAAGGGTACATAAACAATGTTCAGGTGCTGTCAAAAAGGTAATATCTCAGCAATATGCCGAACGTCTGAGACATCCGGCGCTGGTTTTCAGATATACCCTGGCAGGTGGCTAACAAATAGGAGTACCTACATGTAACACGTAGGCTATTAAGTTATCTGCGCTGGTGATCTGAACTGAAAGTTGAAAAAAGTGTTATGTGGTGTTGAGTTGATTCTGTGTGCTTAGGTATGCGGTTCAAACCAAACTACTTCCTGTAGATTTAGAGTTGAACTTACCCAAAACTTTATTACAGTGGTTAATCTCCCTCCCTTTCTTCAACTGGGAAGTTATAAACAGCAACGTTCCCTTAGCGATAACAGCTGATCCCAGCACGAATATGAAGACTAGGATGTAAGCCAGAACTTTGAGGATCTTCACACATAGCTCAACCCAATCCGTGGATACCATAGACCCACTTTCTTTCTTCACTGGAATTTCGCGAAAGAGATTCCATCCTTTTGTCTCTTGGGCAGTTCGTTGACTGTGTAAAAATCAATAATCTATTATTCTGGATATGTTATTATTTTCAATAGCTTAAGGTTATAATGGAAGGGGCGTTAGACAAGTACCTATGATGGAGAAAAATATGTTGAACCGACCGTACATCGTGGGATAATGTTATGAACATGGTGAGAATGGATACTGTACGATTCTTATCAAGTAGAAAATCTGTCGCCAAGCACCTAACGGTGTGTTCCGGCAGCTGTCGTTGAGAGCCAGTGAAATGACGGGCGCAGTGCAATGCATCTTATAGGCAGAGGTTAGTCCGCTTAACATCAGGTGGGCCTCGAGCTTTTTCCGTCACTATGACATAAAAAACAAATACATGCATTTGAAAGAACCCGCGCTCGGTTGGGCATAATTTGATAGACACTTTACTAGTTTTTAGTTTCAGGGACAGTAAAACGACATGGCATTGCACTTGCAGAAAATACGGTTGAAATTACTTCCTCTTCTCATTTTCGAGTCCAAGTTTATTTGGTCTGATGACGACTTTGGGTACAGTGTTCAAGTTTGAAGGACGCTGTAGTAAGTTAAATTACTGGGCGTAAGAGACCCAACTACTTCTCTTCAAGTAACCAGCGCGGTAGTGTTCCGCAGAACGGCTGGCGTGACTTCACTATCAGACGGTCTACTTGCCCGCCTCATAGTAAAAATAAAAACATACCCCATAATCGTAGAAAAAATAGACGTGTTAAAGTTCATTTTATCTACAGAAATGAATTTCTAGCGCTCGTAGCATACCTAGTTTGTTTAGCCTTTTTTAACCGATCAACTAAGTTAAGTAACGTCCACTCTGGTCATGAGTCGGATGGGTGACCGCTAGGGACATGACTACAGAGCGCTTACGTGCTTTGGAGGGCACGTTAAGCCATCCGTCGGTCCGGTTGTTATTTTAGAATGGCAGTCCGTTGTAGCAACGTGGTAGGGCATTTTGCGAACACTCGCCTGGCTAGCTACCACCCTCTTGTAGAAAACCTAGCGCCAAGCCCCTAACAGTTTGTTCCGGCACAGTCCTTGAGAGCCAGTAAAATTATAGGCACATGAGACTTAACAACTGTATGTCTCAGTATGACGGGCGCAGTGCAATTCGTTCAGACGAAATGCATCTGTTATAGGCAGAGGTTAAACCGCTTAACATCAGGTGGTGATTGAGCCATGACTACTGAATTACTCTGAGAAGAGATCCGCTGCCGAAAGCCAACACTTTTTATGAGGCATAATGGGATACCTGGAATATATGGCAATGTGGACGGTTCGTTAATTCCTCTAGATGCGCCTTATCAAAGTGAATGTGCGTCAAACTAAGAGCAGACGAACCGGTCTAGCCTCTTTCTTGACAAGGCTTTCTTTTTCTTGTTCGGCAAAGCGATGCTATTATTGTCTGAGTGACAGTGACAATAATAGTGATAATTACAGTGGATAAGGTTTAAAAAGTGGCTTATGGCACCTAATGTACCCATACAAATACCAAAGAAGATTCTTGCGTGCTTTTAAATCAGTGAGAAGAATGGTGCACAGTTGTTTTATGAGTCATAAAAGAAAAAAGTCCATGTCTTAATCACTAACGAGTTCGGCCAATAATTACAAGCAATGTAATATATTATCCTGCATTGTTCGCATAATATTGAAAAACGGTTAGGCTCTGATTGCTATGTATATTTATTATTATTTAACACAAGATATAAGCGAAAATGACAATGATATTGCTGTATACAATGCGATTAAAATAAGAATAGGATCGGCCTAGCGCCATGTCGTGACGTCAAAACTAGAACTTGGTACAGTGTGTAAAAAAAGAAATGTATAAATTAATAATGTAAATAAAAAACCCGACTGCAAATAATTTATTTTCGTTAAGTGTTTTATCGATCATTTGAAATTAAAACTGTAAGTTGTATTTATGGAACCGTTTTTCAAAGCCCTTTATTTTGATACCCAACACGATGGCTTTGGAAGAAAAAATATATTATAATGTTTTTCTCACTATATGGCGTCTAAAATCCACCAGTTTGTTTTGTTATGTACATAGTGTCACTTGAGCTATCAAGATAAATCTAACGATATGTCGTACATTAAAATCGGTTAAGCCGTTTAGAAGTTATGTTGAAATAAAGAAACTCACGCACATACATACATACATGAACCCTGAAAACTTAACATACGTTTATGTGGTGTAAAAAAACAAGTAGTCATGGGTAGGTAAACGAAGTTGTAGGTGACTGTAGGTACAGCAAACACAGAAAAAATATGAACTGATTTTATTTGTCAGCAATTTTTTGTACGTAGGTATCTTAATTTGAATTGCTTTGCTCTGCGATGCCGCATGTCCTGATGGCCAACTGAGTCAAACTCATCGTTATCATCGTAACGGGTAACAAAAGCAAATATAACAATCACCAAAAACAAATTAAACAATCAGCAAGAACAAATGAAACAGTCAAAAAAACTAATTAAACGAGAAGATCAATAAGTACTCGGAAACGTGTCGCATAGTAGTACACTGTCGGAGAAATAAGACCCTGACGCCCGCGTTGTTATCACACTAAGATGGCGTCTGTGCTGTCAATCTTGAAAATATGAATTTAATAAAATTATCAATTTCGGGTCACTCATTTAAAATTACGTATAAATATATGGCACTGCTCTATTTTTAAGTTTGTTCTGCTGATCGTACTTATAAGAGTGAATATGAGTGAAGTTAGCCGAGAGCCCGTCCTATTCGATCACAATATCAGCGAAGTATTTGATGAGGAAGCGGTTGCATGTATAATATTTATTTGCTTATAAATACATAAGTGATTAGAATTAAATATTTCCATACACAGCTCTTTATAAAATATCGCTGATTTGTTCATTATGAGAACAAGACGGTGTCGTTTGAACAATTTATTCGTTTTGTATATTACAAACATAACACAATAACTTGATCGTTTTGTAAATACAAAGCTGGTGTAAATTCTGATGCCTGTATATTTTTATTCTGTTTCAAGTTGGAGTAGCTCCAAATCTTGCTTGTATTTTTAATTTTTTCCAATTTTTTTTTTTGCTGTAGCAATTTATATATCTCATCATCAAGGTCGGAATAATTGTGACGAGTGCGACGATTGCGTGTTCAAAGATTTCTGCGATATTGTTTTATTTTCTGATCTCTAATTTTTTAATTAGATAAGAAAGATAGTGAACTCATTCATGTAAATAATGTGTTATCTATGATCTGTACATGGTTCGCAGCTAATAATATTCTCTTAATTCAAAAAAGACCAAATTTTTTAAGTTTTCTTTTCTTACCAAATATTACCTACCTACCAACATTAGTTACCGATCCAAACATTAAGCTTGGCCCAGATAAAGTCTCTATTGTCAATACGGCAGTCTTCGTGGGAATCAAAATGGATTCAACTTTATAGTGGGATCCACAAACACATGATCTATCCGGAAGACTTAGTTCTGCTGCATATGTAGTTCGTAAGATACGACAGTTAACAGACGTATGTCGTATGGTGTATTGCTGTGGGGAGCTGCTGATGAGATAGAGACAATCTTTATCTTACAAAAGCGTGCAATTCGAGCCATATATGAAATAGATCCTAGGAATTCTCTGAGGGATCTTTTTAAAGTAATTGAAAATTTTACTTTACCGAGCCTGTATATCTATTTATCTATCTATCTATTTATCTATTTATTGCCACACAAATAACATATTTATACAGAATAAGATTACAATTTATAATGAGGTGATTCGTAAACATTGCGGGCAAAAGGGTTACACTCAGCATAAGCCGCGTGACATTTTCATGCACTCGCGACGCTGTTTTTCAGTGCACCCCTATGCTCGGGCTGGTGTTCGCCGAGATAGGTATAGCAAATGAGGATGAATATGAGCGATCACACTACGAAGTTTCTTAATAATTACAGTAATTGCAAAACAGCTACACATAAAACTATAAGTACAATTGAACAAAACTATACTAATAAAAATATTTATTAAATAAGCATGAGTGTCTGTGTGAATGTTGTGATGTGTGTGTAATGGTGTGTGGGGTGGCAGTGCGTGTCAGTGTATGTGTATTGTGTTTGAGTAAATGTGTATGCGTGTAGTTGTCGGTTAAAAATTTGGTGATTTAAGTTCGTGTTTTAAAGGTTGCTAAAAAATTGTTTTTTTTGCCGGACCAGTAGAATAGCTATAATATTTTTTTTTGAATCTTATTGGACTTATTTTTTGTCTTAGAGGCGGAGGAAGGTTGTTCCACACTTTTGACGCTCTGTATTTGAAGCAACCTTTAAATCGCACAGAAGTGTGTTTTGGTATCCACAAACAATTGGTGTGTTTAGAGCGAGTGTTTAATGTGTGAATCTCCTTGGTCCATGTAAATTTTTCAAAAAGATATTCGGGCTTTTGGCTCCAAATAACTTTCTGAGTCAGGCAAGCTAGGTGAAGTTCTCGTCTAGTCTTCATATTTAGTATATTATGTTTGACTAGAAAAGGGGTCACGTGCTCTCTTCTGGGTATGGTGAAACAGAACCGTGCACACGCGTTTTGCACTCGTTGGATTGCGAGTTCTGTTTTCGCCCATAATCTAGGTCCATATACCGCACAACAGTAGTTAAAAGGAGATAGAACCAATAAATCACACAGCAGTATGCGTACCTTTTCCGAAATGTGTTTCCTTATGGAATATAATAATTTTAGTTTATAGATAGAACGCGTTCCTAATTTTTTCATTGGTGTGTTTAATAAACCTAATGTCACTATCAAAAATCAGACCCAGATTTCGAGCATCTATTACTATTGGTATATCAGTCCCATTGATAGTAAGTTTTGGGTTATAACACATGACTTTGCTTACTTGAGTTTGTGTACCTAGTATCAACATCTTTGATTTTAACGGATTGAGGATCAGGGAGTTCATACTAGCCCATGTATAAATCTCAGCCAAATCATGGTTAACTTGTTGCTTCTAATGTATCTTCTGGCTTAAAACTATAATAGACCTGTGTATCATCAGCATAAAGGTGGTATTTGCACAGTTTAATGTGTTGAGGCATATCTGCCGTATAAATTGAGAAAAGGGTAGGACTAAGAATTGATCCCTGCGGCGTTCCTCTAGGCACGTTATCGATATTGGAAATGTTTATACTTCCGTCCCGATTAATAACCGCTACGTACTGTTTTCTACTGTTTAGGTAAGTTTCAAACCATTTGCACGTTTTGAGTGAAAAACCGTAGTACGAGAGCTTAGCGACAAGTAATTTGGGATCTAAGAATTCAAATGCTCTCGAAAAATCCAACAAAACGAGAACACTGCTAAGCCCAGCATCTGAAGCTGTTAATAAGTCGTCAGAAACATACAATAGAGCGGTCTCAGTGCCGTGGCCTTTCCGAAAACCAGACTGATATTTTAGTGTTATATTTTCTTGACTGATGTATTTATCTAATTGTGTTAAAACTACTCTCTCCAATACCTTAGATAGCACCGGAAGGATGCTTATGGGACGTAAATCCTTGAGCTCTTCTACTTTACTAGACTTGGGGATAGGCTTAACAACAGCTTGCTTCCAGGAGCTCGGAAAAGCACTGGTTCGGACAGAACAATTAATAATTTAATATATATTTGAAAACATTATGTATGTTCGTAAAAAAATTTGTAAATTTGAATTAAACAGTGAAAATTGCATTCCGTACACTGAGTTATTTTCATTTCATATCAATGTAATCTAATCTATGAATAGATTCACAGAAGAAAATGCCGACATATGAGGTAGGTATGTGTAATTAATGTAAGTGCTGACAATACAATGAATTACTTTTAAGTGGCCATAAAATACTTCAATGACCTGCAACTCTTATAAATCTCCTATAAAATAAACAGAACGCTACTCTTATCCTCCTCACGTATGGTCGGTATAACACGTCTTCTCTAACATGAACATATTACAAAATATGTTTACAAAATAAACCCTTCATGGTGTTTATGGTCAATTTTGAATGTTATTACTGCAGCATTATCATATTATCATTACTCGATAAAAATCACCGATATCAATGTCAAGAATAATTGTTATCATTTCATCATCTCTTTACCCATGCCACATTTTTTGTGGGGTCGGTACAATATTTCTCTGGCAATAAAGGACGTGGCACAAGAACAATAAAAAATGCTAACAACCTCTTCAAGTTGACTTCTGTTAGTCGTAATAAACAATTTTAGTCGTTAATAAATGTTTTTTTGTTTATGTGTTTGTGACGGAACAAGCACGAGGCCCAACTGATGTTAAAAGTCTCTTGTGCCTCTAATATGTTTTATTACTTTCCTCGATGTAAATATTCAAAATTTTATTCAAAGGAACTGCAACGCAGTCCAGTGTTGCCGCGGCGAGCGCTCTAAGCTCGGAGTAGGCATTGTCTTTTACTACGAGACACATTAAAGTGTCTGACAGTACTAGAAAATTAGTACTAGATTTTTCCTGACAGATGTTTTATGTTTTGAGTAGTCGTTGAACTGTATGTCTTGATAAACGGAAGTAGTCCACAAGAAGCTGTTAGCATTTTTCCAATTACCCTGTATGTTTTTATGTAACAGAAAAGACAACGACACAAAATTATTTATAAGTTATATTATGTAGTTTAGGCTTCGATTTTGGGCCGACAATGTTATATATAATATAACACATGGTAATGTAGTCAAATATTAAAATATATGAAGTGAAAAGTTTAGTTTAAAAGTTTTACCATGAGCAAGAAAGTTATGACTTTTTAGCATCCGCAGTGGACGATATCGTCCAATTTTCTACGATGCGCATGGGTTAAGGCTTAGTCGATTTTGTCGAGATAATAGGAAATCTCACCATACTCTCCAGGCACCATACCTTCAAGATCTGGTCCCTCAGGAAATAATCCCGGCTGCCCTGGAGGTAAGACGGTAAAGTGCCTTGCCTAATGTATCGTGACCATTGACATGCTGCCTCTTTTTCCTTAATCGGGTCTTGCAACATCCATGGAAGACATGTGCAGCCTTATTTCGAATGATTGTTATCATTTAAAGTCAATAATTTATTACCTATTCATTTAATGAATTAATTATTAATGCTGAGACAAATAACATTGTTCAAAAATATAAAAGATTTTGCATAGTAGGGCGTACGTAATTTAGAAGAATATACTATTTTAACATTATTTTTTGTTATGTTTGTCCGTTAGGAACACTACGTCCTAGTAATGAATGAAATTCTATTGTTATCATTATCTCCGATGCCAATGGGTTAAGACGGTTTAATAACAAAAACAAAAGGATTAATTTGAGTTATGACTCACTCACCACGATAACTAAGTTGGGACAATAGCAGAGCATGTCCTTGGATATGGACATGCTCTACCATTGTCCTTCATGGATGAATAGTAGCGGGTTCGTATTCCACTCATGGCTAAAATTATTTCCTTTCGTTGTAAGTTTATACAATATTTTTTCTGGACTCATATAATCTACAATTACAGTTACTTACAAAATAATTATTTAAAAAATATATATAAATCTATTCACATACTCTAATTCGTCGCCATCATCGTAGAGAGGGGTAAACTCAGAGTCCGACTCGTCGGTGTCTTCTTGCAACCCTTTAAACCCCGGTGTCGTTGTCGCCATATTTCTAGAACATACCGTAACAAAAAATGTTATCACAATCATGTGTTTGACCGAGACTGTAAATACTTACAAGAATATACGTAGTCATATCTGCGCAGGATTTCAAAGGCATTGTATATTATATATTGTGCAAATAGGTATTTCTATTTTCAAACAAACTAACAAATTGTTAGTGATATTTATGATTAATAATGATGTAGATATCTAACGTAAAAATAATGACTGCCCTGTCAATAAAATATAGTCAGGGTCACTCCGGATGATGAAAGGATTCTAACAATCCCCATACATCCAATTGTATTCAGGCATTTAAAATTATATATATGGCATAAGGCAACCCAAATTAATACAAACAAGAACCCTAAAAACATTACACTCCTTCTGGAAAGTCGTGTAATTAGACATATATATCATTCATATGCCAATAAAATATAATTCTGATGTTCTGCGGTTACAGAAACCGTTTTTAAAACCTGAAATGAGAGTCAATAGATTCAAAGGACAAAATATAAGCCAGGCGTAATACATTTTCAGGGAAAAAATCAAGTACTATAAATACTGCTGTTAGATATTACTATAGGAAAATTGTACATACCTGTAGTTTAATTTCCAAAGCTCATATTTACAAATGCTACATCACTTTGCACAAAGAACTTGTAGCAGGAACAAAAACACGACGTCACGATGTTCTCACACCGGAAAACCAGATAGTACTAATAACATTCAAAATGGCACTTGAAAATATTATGCTTTATCAACTTGATCGTCATTACATTATCTATGATTAATCGATTAGTAGTTTATCGAGGATCGCAGATCAATCGCATGCCAGTGATTTGTTTGTTCTAGCCGTTATCAATTCTATTAATATAATTAATAATTGCTATTAAACCTGAGTGTCTTCTAAGAAATTCCTAAATTAAATTAAATTAAATAATAATAATTAAATTCCAGCGCCAATGTTCCAGCTGTTCTCGAACCGAACGGTCTGATGCGTGACGATGGTAAAAGACCTGACGGCATGACTCTGGTTCCATGGAAGTTAGGACGGCCCTTAGTGTGGGACGCTACATGCGTAGACACTTTAGCGCCGTCACACCTTTCTGAAACCCACGTGAGGGCTGGCGCCGCGGCTACTTCGGCAGAGCAACTCAAGCGGCGCAAATATGCTAACCTCGGTATGGGTTACATATTTGAGCCGTTTGGTGTAGAGACGTTGGGTCCATGGGGACCGGGAGCTCATCGTATTTTCCAAAATTTATCAGAGCGCTTGGTCGATGCGACGCGTGATCAAAATGCTGGCACCTATTTGGCTCAAAGAATAAGCATTGCAATTCAACGGGGCAATGCTGCCAGCATGCTGGGCACGCTGCCAACTGATAGTGGGCTAGAGCATTTGGACTCCCTATGAGTCCAAATGCTTTTACTGTAGTAGCTGTAGTATTGTAGTAGCTGTAGTGTTGTATATAGTTTGTAGTATTTGTTTAATAAAGGCATACCGCCATAAAAAAAAAAAGAAATTCCTTCCGTATTACACGTTCAAATTTTGTGACATACTGTGGTAACAACAATAGACTTTCTTATTATTTTAAAGCTACTTTTATGCTATTCATCCTTAGCACTTTGCACTATAGAACTATCCCCCACTATACTAAATGGTACCAATCAAATTAAAGCAACATTTATAAGCTTCAAAACTAACATAACTTTAAACACATGATAGCAATAGAAATCTTATGGTCAACAACTAATTGCATTGTACCAATTATTAAACTATTATGATACCTACCAGCTAAAGGGACTTCCCTGAATTACATCTAAATATCCGGTATTATAGGATTATAAATATAGGTGCCATTTAAAAGAAAACATTATCAGACACTTAATAATCAGTTTATTCCACAGTAGATAAATATTAGGTATGCGTAGATTATTACTTGACAGTAAATTCTAATAAATAATTATACGTTGTTACATCTGTTATCGCTGCATACTACTTGATTCAAGATTAATATGATAAATCTGATAGGGCGCAACCATTGTCATTTAATTATAACACCTGTATCAGAATAATATAGTGCATCAAATAATACTTAACATTATCAGGTCCCTAAAAACATTATCCCTCCGTTTTGATGACACTCCCCTTGCCATCTCCACTGGCATCGGTGTACTTGGCGTCGACATATCGAGCGTCGTTCAATTTCGCTGTCACTTGGAAGATAAGGCTAAATTAGCCTCTAAAAAGCTTGGTGTGCTTGGAAAGGCGAGACGGTACTTCACGTCGGCCCATCGCCTGCAAGTTTATAAGGCTCAGGTTCGGCCTCACATGGAGTACTGCTCTCACCTCTGGGCGGGAGCTCCACAGTACCAGCTTCTTCCATTTGACCGCATTCAACGCAGAGCGACCCGAATCGTCGACGATCAAGTTCTCTCCGGTCGGCTCGACCCTTTGGCACTGCGTAGAGATGTTGGATCACTCTGCATCTTTTACCGTATGTATCACGGGGAGTGTTCCGAGGAACTGTTCGATTAACTACCTGCAGCTCAATTTCGCCATCGGACGTCCCGACAAAGCATGATGTTTCATCAATATCATGTCGATGTCTGGAAGTCTACAACTTTGCGATTTTCACGACATTTCCTACCTCGCACTGCCAAAATTTGGAACCAGCTGCCTGGTGAAGTATTTACGATCAGATATGACTTAGGGGCCTTCAAGAAGTGAGCATATTCCCTCCTCAAAGGCCGGCAACGCATCCTCGAGACCTCTGGTGTTGCGGATGTTCGTGGGCGACGGTAATCACTTACCACCAGGTGAGCCGCCTGCTCGTTTGCCTTCCTATCCCATAAACAAACAAACAAAAAAAAAAGGTGGTACAAGCAATGCAAGATACTTAAGTATTCTGAACAATCAGTAAGGGCAGGGAAAAAACATATTAAAAGCTGCTATAGTAATGAAGACTACTTTGTTACTGCTGTGAATGATAATACAATAAAGACGAGACCTTCCTACTGATGGGAAGGCTATTTACGAAGGAAAGTTACCGACACTATCATACATTCATAATACTAATAATTCGAAATTAATCTACCCACATAGTAAAAATAACTGTAAAAAACTATGATGTAATACAAACATTTTCAAAGATTTTAATTATTACGTTTACGATATAAATATTTCCATTAAATGAGCGTACTAATATTTTAACCAACTACAAAAGACTCTTTTTTGGAGATTATCATAGAAATAAAAATATTATATGTCACTTGGATAAAGAGGTATGTACTAAGATTTATTAAAGAGATCAGAGTAGTTTATATTAGCAAAACACAGACAGACAGAGATAGACAAACACACAATACAATAAAGATACTCGTTAACATACATGAAAGCTATTTTATAAAATGTTGCATATTTACTTAATCTACCAAGTAAACTGTTCAAACTTAGCCCAGTTCATCACGTTACAGGGGCGAGGTTTAAAGCTATATCAGGAAAATTTATTATTATAGAAAAGTTTTATTCTCGAATCCGGTGAACCCATTCTTAGTGATCTACACTAGTATATAGGCTCTGGTCATTCCAAATCCAACGGACACGAGATTCCTATCTTCAGACATACGTCAAGTCTATTGTATAAATATATATCCTCAGATATTTTATTCATATGTATATGTGTAATAAACATGTCTATGGATCTACTTCAAATATATTTTAATACAATACTATGTACTATGTGATGTCCATCAAAACCATCATCCCTCTCACCCCTGTAATTCCACGGGCATTATTTCAGATATATGGTCAACCTATTTATTTCAGGAATTAAGTACATGTTAGATAAATACTGCACGCATCCGTTTCGGGATATAGAATAATCTTATATAACTATGAATACCTCATTCAGACACATAACCCTTAATTGCGCACACGCGTAACTGTTAAATTAAATTCTACGAGATTGATAGAAAGTCTGTTACTAACTGATTGAGAAACAAATGTTTTTAAAGTACTTTTGCACACAGATATCACTGTATTACAACGACCTTCTAAAATACGATTATATTCAACTATAAAAAAGTGATTATTATTATGAATAGTCACTTTAATTTTTAGAGTTGAAAATAATCCATACTCCAGAAATCGAAGGCCGAATCTCATTTATCGTTTTCATTGCTTCTCGGCTTAGAATAATCTTGTTCCTTGCCATAGTCTAACGGCTGGTCTTGTTTGGTGAAGTTGCCCATAGCGACCTGCGCAATGGTATCTACAATACTGGCCGAGTTTAGGTACGAATGACTAGATGCAGGCATGGCTGCCGCCTGTTCTTCAATCTTAGAGAGCTTTATAGGCTGAAGTTCTGGTCTGCTGTAATCGGGCATGTAATCCGGCATAGTTGTCTTTTTAGTGAGCTCCATCATTTGATTCAGAAATGATTCACCGCCGACCCGAGGTGGCATGCTGAAATCTGTAGCCGTATCCATCGGCTCAGACTTGGAAGTTTCTGTTTTTGAGGAATTGACTGGATCAGACAGTTCCATCGGTTTTACAGAACTATCAGACTTTCCTTTTCCAATACTACCGAAATCCGGAGGTAAATACTCTTTGCTATAATCTTTGCTGTAGTCTTTTCCATACTCTTTTGTATAATCTTTGCCGTAATCTTTAGCATAATCTTTTCCGTAATCTTTAGCAAAATCTTTACCATATTCTTTAGCGTAATCTTTTGCGTAATCCTTACCATATTCTTTAGCGTAATCTTTGCCGTAGTCCTTTGCATAATCTTTGCCGTAGTCCTTTGCATAATCTTTACCGTAATCTTTGCTGTAACCTTGTTCTTTAGTGTAATCCTTACTGTAACTTTGTTCTTTAGTGTAATCCTTACTGTAACCTTGTTCTTTGCTGTAATCCTTAGTGTAACCTTGCTCTTTGTTGTAATCTTTACTGTAACCTTGATCTTTGTTGTAATCTTTATTGTAATCTTTACTGTATTCTTTGTTGGTATAATCTTTATTATATTCTTTGTTGGTATAATCTTTATTATATTCTTTGTTGGTATAATCTTTATTATATTCTTTGTTGGCATAAGCTTTGTCATAGTCTTTGTTGTAATCTTTACCGTATTCTTTGCTGTAGTCTTTACCATAATCCTTTCCATATTCTTTACTGTAATCTTTCCCGTAATCTTTACTGCCCTTTAAAAGATCATGGGGAGATTTCATAAGCGCACTCTGGTCTAAACCTACTTTCGAAGATATTGGGCTACTGGAAGACAGAGGTTTCATTAATGATTCTTGCATCTTCATTAACGAGGGAGACAAAAACATGTTATTAGCTGCCAATGTCGATTTCGACATGGGATCAGGAATGCCTAGTATGCCTGCATTAGAATATTTGGTAGCCGAGAATAACGCATTGGCAATATCTGCTGAACTCATCATGAGATTAGAAGCAATGTTGGCAGGAATTGGCGTGGATGACGTGCTAGAGGCAGTACTACTAGGCGTTTTTTCGAAACTAGCCCCTAAGCTATTAGTTAAGTTTTGAAGTGATGCCGCATATGAAGGTGGGTCGGGGATTTTGCCACCAGTCAAGCTCGCCGTCAAGCTGGACGGCAATCCTGGAGTGAGGCTGCTCAGCATACTATTAGCGGCAGCGAGACTTTCCAAACCACTCGCACCAAGTGGCATAGACATATTGCCTGTTCCAAGCCCCAACGCCATACTAGTCAGCATATCTAATCCTGTTGGATAGGATGGTGGAAGTGTAGGTGTTGCCGATTTGGACGACGACGGCTTAGACGTTGGCAACACTGGAATGTTGAGTTGCGGTGCTTCGAATTTATGAGGTGACCCCGATCCGATACCAGATGATACGTTTATAGGCGGAACTCCAGCAGGCCTGCTGACCATCTGTTGTAATGTGCTGACTGAAGGGAAATTCGGGACAGACGTGGGTGGGGTCGGTTTTGACACTGGAATCGGTTGGGGTACCGCTAGCAATGCATCTAAATCCATTTTATCATCCTGCCCTGACGAACACCCTAGTTCCTCTCTTATAAAATGCCACAGCAAGCCATCGCTTTGCTCACGCGGAAACTTAGCAGTCAAAGTACATTTCAGCTTGTCCAGATAAGTAATATCTGGTTTGAAGCTTTCCTTGAAATCAATGAATGTCTCATCAGCAAACGAGAAGTAATACTTTATTGAGTTCTTTATTTGCTCCATGGCATGCTGAGACAGATGACTGTCATGTGATAAGTTGTACTGCAGGAGAAGTGGTCGAGGGTATTCTGTGGGTCTTTGCTCTGGTGGTGGCATTACCCAGAAGAAGGTTAAAGATGACTCCAATACTGGACTTTCAGGGTTATATGGGGCTGAAAGAAAAGGAATTTTTAGTAAATATACAACTTATAAAAATATAATAACAACATAAAGATTGTGTGATATTTGTTTGTCAATACTTGTTGCTCGAAAAGCGTCCTTAGTAGGTCTGTATACATGTACTGTAAAAGTAAGCGTGCTTTATTTTATTTTTTTATTCATGTTCACCTCAGTCTCACTAAAAAGAGGTACGCGTAAAGAGTTCGGCACAACGGTGCTTTCATGGTCACATGGTGACAAATGGTATATTGTCATTATGCCAGTTATTAAAATAATTACAAATCATATTTATTCCCATTATTCAATTATTTATTTATATAAAATCATGAAGGTCGTTTTTGAATAGACTCATGGCCAAATACTAATACATATATTTAGTATACATTTATTTAGTAGCGCTAAAATCACACACTCACTGAGTTGCATTTTGAAATTTTATTGGTATTGATTTTAACAGTACTCCAGCGCGATTTGTCATTATCATTGTGTGTTCAGAGTTAGCGATTTAAAATTTTTTACCTCAAAATGGAACCGACTTCAACACTCAAAAGTGTGAAATAACTTGTAGAAGTCTGTACCATGATAGTTCAAAAGTACCTATTATCTCAATATTGGATTGTAATATTGTTTTTATTTTTTTTTCATTTTTATTTTTCATTTCACACTTTTGAGTGTTAAAGTCGGTTCCATTTAAAGGAAAATTTTATTTTACTGTATTTAGTGACTTTGCTACTTAGGGGATGAATTGTCATTCATTGTCAATGATTATATCATCAAGATAGGAAACACTTTTCAGTTATTGAAGTGTAACTCAAAACCAGCTTGACCGATTTTAATGAAATTAAATGGAACCCTGCGGAAAGCACCGTATTTCTAATAAAAAAATAATCATCAAATTCTGTTTACCCCGCCGAAAGTTATGAAGTAACAAACATTTAAAAAAATGCAGGCGAATTGATAACCTCCTCCATTTTTTGGTATCGGTTAAATATGAATTAAAGCTCAGACATTGAAATAGCTCTGACTCCGCCAGATAGAAGGAGCAGCTAGTGCTCAATCTAGAGTTATTTCCTTGTATTTTACGTTTAAACTTCTTACAGACGTATTATAAAACGTCGTTTGACATAGGTGATTCGTATCAATCGTAAACTCTGGACTATGGTTTGCTCCAGCCTTTGGCTCGGGCAAATATTGTCCTCTAATTTTCAATAACTTTCCTTCCGCACTTGAATCATAATGTACTATATACTTACAGCAAATGACACCGATGCATGGAATATATGACACTTCTGACGGTCCCCGCATTTTGATTTGATATTCCAACTGGTTATCACAATCCCTGAGACTTGGCATGGCGGGGTTGGTGGGGTGAGAATGGTACCATCCAAGCAAAGTTAGTCCCAATTTTTCAATTTCCATTTGAATTTCTAATTCAACCATAACTCGCGGTCTTGTATCATTTTTGCTCACGAGACATGGGAAAGTGTGTGTAATCATCAAGTCTGCAAGTAATACATCAGTGGGTTATGATAAGGTCATATAACACCTTCCAGGGAAAGTGTTTGAGAAACTAAAGTTAATAATTTCTTGTGAATAAGTAATTTATTCACAAGCACTGGGTATATGTTTACATATAAGCGATGGAACAATATGTGCTTATTAGATGAAAAAATGGCAATATGTAAACAATAAAACCAAGAAGTATGATCATATGGTAATTAGGTTGAACTGGCCGGTCGCTTCCCCATACAAACGTCGAATTATCGTGACCAATTTGTGAAAACATAACTATCTTAAAGGTTATGAGCCTTAAAACATTTTCATAAACTTATTTTTACGAATTCGACGCAAAACAAGCCGATATTATGAAGAGCTAAATTTATATCATGCTTAGTTCTGGACCTAATACCCCAATTAAGGTAGTGATCACCTTTGGACGTTTGTATGGAGATGTGAGAGGCCAGTTCACCCTTAAGAGAGAAAAAATATTCAGTGGGTCCAAAGGCGCATCGTTGGACACTACTTATATGAGATATGAATTAATTATATGTTAAGATAAGATTGGAATACGGTAACTATTTTTAGAAAAATTATAATCCATATCTTTACAGTGCGAACATGTAAAAGATATATAATATAGTGCGAGTACTTTTGAGTGCGAATTAACTATTGCTAAGGTGCGAACGTGCTTGTCAAGTTTCGAAAATTTTGCTCGTTACCTCAAAGTAAATTAGCACGTATTTGTAAAAGTAATAAGTACTATTATAGTTTGCAATAACCAAGTAATTTCAAAATTTACTCGCCACTAAAACTGTAGCAAAGACAGACGATTTGTGCTGAGGTAGCTTCCACCACACTTCGGCAAAAAGTGACGGACTGCGGATTCATCGAAATTCATCTACATCGCACACGGATCGTGTTACGGTCGACGGCCGCAGCGGAGCAGGTTCAAGCGTTTTTGTTTTCTACGTGAGTTTCCTACAACTGTTATCAGCTCACAGTTACGACTGATTACCTACTTACATTATTTGTTGCACTGAATAAAGTTAGCATAATGGTAAACAACTGTGCAGCGTGTACTAGACCAATCAGATTGTCTGTTGGGCAGCACATTCAATGCTCAAACTGTACGTTTTATTTTCATGCTATATGTGTTAACCTAACTGAACCACGTAAGCTAAGTGGCGAGGCGAGACTGGCCTGGGTTTGCCCAATTTGTATCAGCATATTACCAAAGAAAGATAACTCAAACACGCCGGTTCGTATGGCTGCCGCACAGTCCGCGCACGGCGATGACCAGCGGCCAAATGTTAACCCGCGCGATGGTATCCTTAAAATAAACGCACCAGCACCATGCTCGCCCTCCATCGCGGCCGTTGTAGAAATTGACCCATTGACATTAAGCACTATAGCTTCGGACATAAAATTACTACGTAAAGAATTAGGAGACATGAACTCTCAGATGAAGTCTCTCGCAGAGCGTATTACCGCGCGAATGGATGACTATGGAGCAAAAATCCATGAATTGGAAGCCCGTGGAAATGAACGTGAGGCCGAAATACTATCCCTTAAAAATACAGTAATCCATTTACGAGAACAATTGAACACTGGGGCGCAAATAAGACTCAAAAACGAGCTTGAAATAGCAGGCATCTCTGAAAATAATAATGAAAACCCCACGCACATTATTCATGTGACGGCGCAAAAGATCGGAGTTGCCCTCGATGACTGCGACCTAGACTTTGTGATGCGCGCTGGTCCTCGTCGCCCAGAGACTGGATCTGAGGATGGAGTTAATCTTTCACAACTTCCACGACCCCTAGTTGTCAGATTTAAAGACAGCAGAAGACAGCAAAAAAGAGAGGAGTTTCTGAAAGCTGCAAAATCCCGGCGAAACCTATTAAGTACTGACATAGTCGAAGGGGCGGCCACAAAGCTGTTTTTTAATGAGCGCCTTACCCAGGAAAATAGGAAGTTATTTCGGACTGCCCGACAGCGTTCAAAAAATGCAGGTTTTAGATTCTGCTGGACTCAGAATGGCACAATACACTTACGCAGGCAGGAAGGGAAACAAGCAATTCCTATCAAAACATATGAAGACCTCGAACGCCACCTGGGCCCCGTGCCTGCTCAATGACCACACCCTGACCCCCCGGACAGCTAAGATTTTCTTCATCATAACGGTTCTACTTTTATATTTAATTTTAATAATTTTTGTTTCACTTGTTTACACTACACAATTTAAACTTATAAAACTCAATACACAAACACACCATCAATTTCCTTCACTATCCGAATCCAACACCTTCATGAATGTAAAGTGCACTTTGGCAACAAGTCTATTATATAATACGACCTCTGAAAATAAAGTTTACATAAATAATTGTATTACAAGAAATATGACGTACTTGGCTACATACTCATTACACGTTTCTCAATTTTTATTACATTACAATGGGTTTAGTTGACATAACAGATGAAATTGAAGAAACAATCACAATTGAATGTCATAATTTCTGTTCGGTAAATTTATGTAAACAATTTATTACAAACAATACTTCATTTAACTTTAAAGTGATTTCATTGAACATTAGAAGATCAACGTAACTTCGACGATTTTTTGGTCACACTCAAAAGTTTTGAACTAAATTTTGATGCCATTATTTTAACAGAATGCTGGCTTACAGAGGGCACATTACTTACGTCTCTCCCAGGTTATAACGTCTTTAGCACACAAAAACAACTAAATAAAAATGGCGGGGTAGTGATTTATGTGAAGTCATTGTATAACACGATCGCACTTGAATCTAAAATAAGGGATGCTGACAGTATTGTCGTAATTGTTGACGATAAAACAGCTATTCTAGGCATTTACCGCTCCCCTTCAATCACAGACACTACTTCGTTTATAGACTCGCTTGATATAGCTTAAGTGAATTAAAACACAAACCGTCTATCACCATCGCTGGTGATTTGAACATAAATCTTTGTGACACATCCGAGGAACAATCTGACTTACTGTGCCTAATGGCCTCGCATGGCCTGCTTCCCGCTATTACCAAACCAACAAGACTACGTTCATGCTTAGATCACATTTTCATTAAATCATCAACTATGAGCACAGGGCTGATTTTCCATTCTTCAATCACTGATCATGCTATCGTTATGGCTGGCATCTCTCGACAGTCTAGTACACAGTCAACTATGGCTAAAATGCGAAAGAAAACGAACGTTGACGCAGTTTTAACAGAATTAAATAATACTGAATGGTCTAACGTTTTGACAAAACCTTGTGTGAATTCTGCTTTAAACACGTTTAATGAGATCATTACTAGTTCTATCAATAGGCATACGCAACAAATTAGAATAGGACGGAAAATGGTGAACCTAAAGCCCTGGATCACTCCAGGACTAATTAGATGTATGCATCACCGCGACAAACTGCATCGTGATTGTAGAGCTTTTCCTGGTGACGTTAATCGGCATAGGATTTACACTAGGTACAGGAACTTTTGCAATAAACTTCTCCGTAAAATTAAAGCTCAATATAATAGTCAGCTACTCAACCAGAACAAAGATGATACAAAAAAGCTCTGGAGGACAATAAAAACCATTTGCTATAACTCAAACCGCAACGTGCCGTCTGAATTGTTTAACCACTCAGCAAGTTCAAATAACCCGCTAAATCACTGTAATGAGCATTTTGTTGCGGTGGGTAAACTACTTACTGACAATATTTTAAAGAAGTTAGCTGTAACCGAGACATCTCTTATTGATTCATACATGCCCCTTTCAACTACTCCGTACTCTTTGTTTCTCTACCCCACCGACCCAAATGAAATAGCCAAAATTATTAGCAAGCTTAAAATCGACAGTGCCACTGGCCCAGACCTAATTTCTGTGGCTCTCATCAAAAAATGTGCTCAAGCTATACTAATTCCATTAACTTTTATATGTAATCTTAGTATTGAGTCTGGTGTGTTTCCAGAGTACTGGAAAATAGCTGCCATAACTCCAATACACAAAAATGGTCCAAAAAGCACACTTGATAACTACAGACCTATTGCACTTCTCAGCGTTTTCTCTAAGATTCTGGAAAAAATTGTAAACGACAGACTTATAAAATACCTGGAGAAATATAGCCTTATCTCTGAAAAACAGTATGGTTTCCGCAAGGGTAAGTCGACCGAAGACGCTGTTACATTGCTAGCTAACTTGGTCTCATCATATGTTGAACAAGGAAGCAAATGTATTGGTGTATTTCTTGATTTGGCGAAAGCTTTTGACACGGTCTCGGTTGGCTTGCTTTTGAGGAAACTAGAATCCATTGGTGTTAGAGGAATTCCGTTGCAGTGGTTCTCAAGTTATCTAAATAATCGCGAACAGTTTGTAAAAGTGCTAAACCACTCTAGCGACCGCCAACTAATTAACTGTGGTGTTCCTCAGGGTAGCATACTCGGCCCTACGATTTTCCTAATTTATATCAACGATATCCTTAACATTCAGCTTAATAATACTGAAATAATAGCATATGCTGACGACACTGCGATCTTAATAAATGGTGAAGCGTGGGACCTAGTGTACAATATTGCAGAAAACAGTCTTTCCGAAATTGCAAAAGCTCTGGACAGGAATTTACTTACACTAAACTTGAAAAAAACTAAATATATTGCTTTTGCAAAGACCATCATCTCTATGCCACCACCTGAATTTGTCCTGAAAATCCATCACTGTTCAAAGGATGATAGAAGCTTAGATCATACTACGTGCACTTGTAAGTTCATAGATCGAGTTCCTGTCATAAAATATCTAGGTGTATCAATGGATGAAAATTTATCCTACAAACATCATATAGCAGATTTGTCATCAAAAATACGTAAACTTATCCATGTGATGAAAAACCTTCGCGACTGTGCTCCGATTCCGCTGCTACGTCAGGTGTATTTTGCTTTATGTCAGTCTATTATCCAGTACTGTGTAACGGTATGGGGTGCTGCTGGTATAACTCATTTTATGAAAATCGAAAGAGCACAACGTGCGCTTATAAAAGTCACGCTACGGAAGCCCTTCCGTTTTCCAACAGATGCTCTTTACAATGATTTTCAAGTTTTACGTGTTCGCCAGCTCTTTATTTTCAGGGCTACAATAAAAACTCACATTAATCTAAAAAATCACTTAGACAATGAAAAAATCATGACAAGACGTGCCTTTAGAATTCCAAAACCGTTTGTTACATCCTTATTAGCAAAACGCTGCCCTTCTTTTTCACACCCCCATACTTACAACAAAGTCGCTAAAAAGTGTGATATTAAAAATCTCTCACTCAATGCCTGCAAAAGAACTGTTAAAGATTGGTTGCTCAAACTCTCTCACAAAGACACAGAAGAATTAATGTGAAACCGCTACTGATCAGCACACTCATTCAATATATTTCACACGTAAAGTACGTATGAAACCAACGAGTAGACGAGGGAACGAGTATAAATGAGTCCACTCACTTCAGGCATCTGGGGGATAAGCGTGGAGGCGTGCTCGCCGCATCCCCTGCAGGCCCTGACAGCATACAAGCTTTGCCTGTGTGCTGTCAGAGCCTCAACTCCACTTGAAACCATTCATGGTGGTAGGGTATCCTAGGATGTCCGCCTGGTTTATTACCACCCTCCCGTGTAAGCGTGTCGCCAAATGTTGACATTCGTGTCAGCGTGTTCCGCCACTGTTGCGGGAGAACCAGTACTTCTGTAATATCCGTGGTATCCACTCTAACCTTAACGATGTGCATCACCACCTAGAAACGGCCAAGCCATCCCTTTTCTTCCTGACGGAGACACAAATTTCTCGCCCGGCCGACGATTCATATCTGCACTACCCTGGATATAAGCTAGAGCACGCGTTTGTTCCTCGCGCCGGGGTGTGCATGTACGTCCGGGACGATATTTGCTGTCGCCGCCTAAGCGGTTTTGAAGCGCTAGATTCTTCGACCCTATGGGCAAGTGTTGACTATGGTGGTCAATCTCGTGTGTACGTGTGTGTGTACAGGTCGCATTCTGGCGACGCGGAGACTACTCGTCTTTATGAGAATATCTCAAACGGCTTAGACAGAGTGCTTGAAAAGTTCCCCACTGCTGAAATTGTGGTTCTGGGTGATTTCAACGGTCATCATGCCGATTGGTTGGGTTCCCGTAAAACCGATCACGCAGGGAGAGCTGCTCACGAACTCGCACTCACCTATGGTCTTTCTCAGCTGGTCACTGGAATTACTAGATTGCCGGATGTTCACAACCACGAGCCCTCCTTACTTGACCTGATGCTGACTACACGTCCAGCCAATTACCAGGTAGCGGTGGATGCTCCACTTGGATCATCAGACCACTGCCTGGTACGAACAACTGTGCTGACTACTCTGCCTGACGCTGTACCTCTCAGAACGCGTCAGGTGTGGCATTATCAATCTGCCGACTGGGATGGGTTGCGTGTGTTTTTTTCCTCATATCCTTGGCTTCAGTTATGTTTTGCATCAGTTGATCCTTCTATCTGTGCTGACTCTATTGCTGACGTCGTACTCCAAGGAATGGAATGTTTCATTCCCAATTCCAGAGTGCGCGTAGGCGGTCGTAGTCAGCCGTGGTTCAACAGATCTTGTTCCGACGCTGCAAAAGCCAAGCATGCAGCCAATAAAACCTGGGCTGCGGCGTCGATGGGTAAAGATCCAAAAACTGATGAGTTAAAGAAAAGACTGAATGCCGCTTCCAGATTGGCTAAGAAAACTGCTACTCGAGCAAGGTGCGCCCACATAAGCCGGATCGGTGATCAGTTAGCAAGTTACCCCTCTGGCAGTCGTGCTTTCTGGTCACTAGCGAAGGCTGCGGAGGGTAATTTTTGCCGATCTGCGCTACCACCTTTACGCAAACCGGATGACTCCTTGGCCCATAACGCAAAAGAGAAAGCCGATATTTTTGGTTCTCTTTTTGCCTCAAACTCGACCCTCGATGACGGGGGCGCAGTGCCTCCCTCACTGTCTAATTGCGCATGTTCGATGCAGGAGATTCGCATCACGCAGGCGGCTGTGCGGAGGGTATTGTGGACTCTTGATGAAAGGAAGTCGAGTGGGCCAGATGGCATTCCGGCCATCGTATTGAAGAAATGTGCACCGGAATTGTCTCCCGTCCTAACGCGTCTGTTCTCTCTTTCCTATAATTCTGATATCGTGCCGTCTAGCTGGAAAGTTGCCCATGTCCACCCTATACCAAAGAAGGGTGACCGTTCCGACCCAACAAATTACAGGCCTATAGCGATTACCTCTTTGCTCTCGAAAGTGATGGAGCGTGTTATCAATTCCCAGCTCCTGAGGTACCTTGAGGAGCATCAGCTGATTAGTGACCGCCAGTACGGCTTTCGTCACGGTCGATCTGCTGGTGATCTTCTTGTGTACCTCACTCACCGCTGGGGAGAGGCCATCGAGAGTAGAGGTGAAGCTCTTGCAGTCAGCCTTGATATCGCAAAAGCCTTTGATCGGGTTTGGCATAGGGCGCTTCTTGCAAAGTTACCTTCCTACGGCGTACCAGAGGGGCTTTGCACGTGGATTGGCAATTTTTTGCATGGTCGCTGCATAAGAGCCGTCGTTGATGGAGCTTGTTCAGAGACCATGTCAATTAATGCTGGAGTTCCACAAGGGTCTGTGCTATCGCCCACACTATTCATCTTGCATATCAATGACTTATTGCAAATATGTAATATTCATTGCTATGCAGATGATAGCACTGGCGATGCCTATTATTTAGGCCGTGCAAATGCTCCTGTATCTGAGGTGATGAAGGGGAGAGCGGAACTTGTGTCTTCCGTTGAGTGCTCCTTAGAGCTGTGGTGAAGTCACATAATTAACAAAGCTGAGCTGGACCTGAAACAAAATAAAATATATTAATATAACAAGAATAAAATAAATAAATTAAAACAATACATGTTAAAGTATAAATAATGTTCTATACTTAACTCCATATTGAACGTGCACCGGCGCCGACTTAATGTGAACGCGCCTGCATATCGGAGAACAATAGCTGTGGAATGCGGCTCGGGGATTACCGGCCGCCTGCGCCGCCGTTCGCCCGTCTCGCTCGCTCCGCAGTCTGCATAGCTACCTTACGCAAAGCGCACGCTGCTCGGATGCATTTTTATTCTCCGCGTTTGTTTACATACACACCACTTGTTGTTTTAACTAATTGTTATTTGTAACTTTAATAATATAGACTTTGAAAGTTTAATAGTCGCAGTGATTTTTATACCCTCACCAACGGACCATATTGGTGACCCCGACGTGATCTTGGTCGTGATAATAGTGACCTGTGCTATCGGACACGGACTAAAACAAGTGAACAATAAACAAATATTGCAACAGTGAATTAACATGGCAACAGGACATTCCGCGGGTACGAACAGTCAAGAAGGTGCGAAAGGTACCGTTCACACTACGTCGTCCGACATATTTCGTGTCGGAGTACGCATGCCCCCATTTTGGCCGGAAAAACCTGCCGTATGGTTTGCGCAGATAGAAGGACATTTTGCGTTATCCAGAATAACAGATGACCAAACAAAATTTTATTACGTCATCTCGCAATTAGAACACCGTTACGCCGCCGAAGTAGAGGATATTATTGTATCTCCACCATCCGAGTCAAAATATGCTACGTTGAAAGCAGAACTCATCAAAAGGCTGTCACAGTCACGAGAAAAAGAAGTCAAGCAGCTCCTGACCCACGAGGAGATGGGCGACCGGCGCCCTTCACAGTTCCTGCGACACCTACGTCAGCTAGCTGGACCCGAAGTGCCGGAAGAGTTTCTCAAGACAATATGGACCAGCCGTCTGCCCCCTAACGTGCAAACTGCTGTTGCTTCACAGCCGCGTACAGATTTAAGTAGCCTAGCAGACCTAGCGGACACAGTGCTTGATATTGTAACTACTAGCCCACAGACCGCCGCCATGACTTACGCCCCGTCTTCACAATTAGACGTAATGTCAAAGCAGATCGCTGACCTCACCAGACAGGTAGCTTCACTTACTGCAGCACAAGCCTCAAGCAGAAGACCACGTTCTCGATCGAGGAACACTGGACGACAGCGCAGCAACACCAGGTCAGACTCTAGCTACCGTCGTTTCCCAGAATGCTGGTTCCATTCGAAATTTGGTAAAGAAGCTAAAAAGTGCGTAAAACCATGCGATTTTAAGCAGGGAAACGCTCAGGGCAGTCGATAATGGCGACAGACGATTGCCCCGCCACCCCAGGTCGCCTGTTCGTTACGGATCGCACTTCTAAGACGCAGTTTCTTGTAGATACAGGCAGTGACATCTGTGTCTTTCCACGAAGCGCCCTACGAACCCGCCGACCCAAAACAGACTACGTGTTATATGCAGCAAATGGGACCCCGATTGTGACATATGGATTCACAACTTTGATTCTCAACTTGGGACTACGACGTGAATTTTCATGGAAATTCGCTGTGGCTGATGTCACGAAGGCCATCATTGGTGTCGATTTTCTCTCGCATTTCGGGTTAATCGTCGACGTCAAGAACAAGCGTCTTATAGACAACACCACGTCGTTAACAACAGCAGCTGTGACAGCAACATCATCCGTCACTATATCTTCTATCAAGACACTGACTGGTGATACAGCTTATCTCAACCTGCTTCGCGATTATCCCGAAATAACCAATCCATCCGGTTCCCAGCGCCATCCATCGCATAACACGGTCCATCATATCAAGACCACACCTGGCCCACCAGTTTTCTGTACGCCTCGACGACTTGCACCCGACAAACTGAAGATTGCGAAGGACGAATTCGAAGCCATGTTGAAGTGTGGTACAGCAAGACCATCAAGCAGTCCCTGGTCTTCAGCTCTGCATCTCGCCCCTAAGAAGGACAGTGGTTGGCGCCCCTGTGGCGATTACCGCCGATTGAATGCTCGCACTGTACCTGATCGATACCCAATACGACACATCCACGACTTTGCTCAGGAGATATCTGGATGCACCATCTTCTCAACCATCGATTTACACAAGGCTTTTAATCAGGTACGCGTCGCAGAGGACGATATTTGCAAGACCGCTATTTCTACACCTTTTGGACTCTACGAGTTCCCATTTATGAGTTTTGGTTTGAGGAATGCAAGTCAAACGTTTCAACGATTAGTAGATGAGATGCTCAGAGGCCTAGACTTCTGTTACGGGTACGTTGATGACTTCCTGGTCTTCTCGCGCGATGAACACACCCATAAACAGCACCTACGTCAACTATTTGAAAGACTCAGAGACTTCAACATGACTATCAATGCATCTAAATGCGTATTTGGGGTGTCGCAAGCCACTTTCTTGGGATACACTGTCTCAGCAGAAGGTGTAAAGCCACTAGAGACTAAGGTAGAAGCCATAAGAACATTCCCAGTTCCAAAAACAGTCAGAGAGCTCCGTCGATTCCTTGGAATGGTGAATTTCTATCGCCGTTTCATTCCTGGCGCAGCAGAAAACCAAGCTCCTCTACATGCTTTACTTACCGGATCAATAAAAGGCTCACATCCAGTGGACATCTCAGGTGACGCTCTTCAAGCCTTCGAAAACTGCAAAGAAAGCCTCTGTCAGACAGCAATTCTAGCGCATCCAGACCTACAAGCACGACTAGCTCTGGTCACTGATGCGTCAGACAACGCTATAGGATCAGTTCTCCAACAGTATGTTAACAACAACTGGCAGCCACTAGCATTCTATTCGAAGAAGTTGAGCTCAGCACAGCGCAAGTACTCTCCATATGATAGAGAATTGCTCGCCATATACCAGTCGATCAGATATTTCCGACACATGCTAGAAGCAAGGAACTTTACAGTTTTCACCGACCACAAACCTCTATGCTTTGCTTTCGATTCAAGAAAAGAGAGTTGTACTCCTAGACAGTTCCGATATTTAGATTACATCTCTCAATTCACAACTGATCTACAGCACATTTCTGGAAAGGACAACGTGGTAGCGGATACACTGTCTCGCATCAATATGCTTTCCCAACCCGTAGATTTGGTAACACTAGCTGAAGCACAGAACACAGATCCAGAACTAACCGACTTACTCGCAGGTTGCACATCTCTACGTCTTCAGAAAGTTGCAATACCTGGAACTCAATTCGACATATATTGTGACAAAAGTACTGACACTACGCGTCCCTATGTGCCGAAAGAACTAAGACGGAAAGTATTTGAAAGTCTCCATTCACTTAGTCATCCTGGAGCAAACGCCACTGCCAACTTGGTTTCTAAGCGATACGTATGGCCAAGCATCCAAAAGAACTGCAGAGAATGGACTAAGCAATGCTACGCCTGCCAAAGAGCAAAAGTGACAAGACACGTAACATCACCACTTGGAACATTTAAAATACCAAGTGCCAGATTTCTATATGTGCATATCGATCTCATAGGCCCATTACCAGTGTCTGATGGAAACAAGTACTGTCTCACTGCCATTGACAGATTTACCAGATGGCCTGAGGTGATACCTATTCCGGATATAACGGCAGAAACGGTAGCAAAAGCACTCTTGTCTGGATGGATCGCACGTTTTGGTGTGCCACTAGAAATCGTAACCGACAGAGGAAGACAATTTCAATCAGCTTTATTCAAATATCTTTCTGAAACAGCAGGTTTCCAACATAAGTCTACTACAGCTTACCATCCAACCTGTAACGGATTGATAGAAAGATTTCACAGACATTTGAAATCAGCAATAGTATGTCACGAACACAACAGCTGGACAGAAATCTTACCTTTGGTACTTCTTGGCATCCGGAACACATTAAAAGAGGATCTGCAAGCATCATCAGCCGAACTTATTTACGGCGAACCTGTGAGAATGCCTGGAGATTTCTTTGAGATAAATAGACAGACCACTACAGATATAACAGACTTTACAGCCCGTCTAAGAGAGTTTGCAGCGAAAGTTCAACCTCGCCCTGCTTCGAGACACAGTCAAAAAGCAACATTTGTCTACAAAGATCTGTCAACAGCAACTCACGTATACTTAAGAGAGGATGCATCTCGTGGATCTCTAACACCAGCATACACAGGACCCCATAAAGTGTTAAGCCGCAATGACAAAACCTTTAGAATCCTCCTGAAAGGAAAAGAAAATGAAGTGTCGATTGACAGAATAAAACCGGCTTACTTACTTAGTGACTCAGCGAATACTACTCCGGTTCCCACTCAACCGTCCGCTGAAACACAACATGTGAAAGAATATACTACACGATCAGGCAGGACGGTCAGATTCCCAAACTATTATCGACCGTAGGACGGTCTCTGGAGGGGAGTGATGTGGTGAAGTCACATAATTAACAAAGCTGAGCTGGACCTGAAACAAAATAAAATATATTAATATAACAAGAATAAAATAAATAAATTAAAACAATACATGTTAAAGTATAAATAATGTTCTATACTTAACTCCATATTGAACGTGCACCGGCGCCGACTTAATGTGAACGCGCCTGCATATCGGAAAACAATAGCTGTGGAATGCGGCTCGGGGATTACCGGCCGCCTGCGCCGCCGTTCGCCCGTCTCGCTCGCTCCGCAGTCTGCATAGCTACCTTACGCAAAGCGCACGCTGCTCGGATGCATTTTTATTCTCCGCGTTTGTTTACATACACACCACTTGTTGTTTTAACTAATTGTTATTTGTAACTTTAATAATATAGACTTTGAAAGTTTAATAGTCGCAGTGATTTTTATACCCTCACCAACGGACTATAGAGCAAGTCACTGACTGGGGTAAGCGAAACCAGGTGCAATTTAACCCCTCGAAGACTCAAGCCATCGCGTTCACTGCCAAAAAAAGTGCATTTAATATCACTCCACGTTTTCAGGGTATTCCCCTTACCTTAGCGACCAACATCGGCATTTTGGGAGTAGACATATCCAGCGAGGTCCAGTTTAGGAGTCATTTGGAGAACAAAGCAGGACTTACGTCTAAAAAACTCGGTGTAATTAATAGAGCCAAGCGGTACTTTACGCCTAACCAACGTCTAATGTTATACAAAGCGCAGGTAAGGCCACATATGGAGTACTGCTCTCATCTTTGGAGTGGTGCACCGAAGTATCAGTTAGACCCACTTGACTCCTTACAGAGAAGAGCCGTTAGACTTGTCGATGACCCAAAATTGTCCAACAGGCTGGAATCGCTGAGCGTACGTCGTGACGTAGGCTCTCTATGCCTGTTCTACAGATACTATAACGGGGAATGCTCTGATGAGATTTTTAACCTCATACCTCCTTCACACTTTTATCACCGAACTGGCCGTTATCGCCAGAAGGGCCACCCGCACATTATAGATACGTGGAAGTCTCGCACTACTCGATTTAATCGTCTGTTTCTACCACGTACCTGTAAGTTGTGGAATGCTCTTCCACCTGAGGTTTTTCCTCAGGTCTACAATCTTAACCGCTTCAAAAGAGACGTGAATAGAGTCCTTTCTTTAAATGGTAGGCAACGCACCAGTAATGCTGCGGATATTGCAGGTGTTCATAGGCGACGGTGACCACTTACCATCAGGTGGACCGTCTGCTTGTTTGTCACATTTTGTATAAAAAAAAAAAAAAAGGCATATACGCGCACATCTACTCACTCTCTCAAACACACTCTCTTACACACATACACACATCATCATACACACATACACACATCATCATCCACACTTTACATCTACATTATAAGCCATTAGCAAATTAAAATTATTATGTGTAAAGCGCTTCAAGGAATTTTTTTTTCATTTACTTGAAGATAACGGGCACATTATTATATTATAGCAGTGGCATTTCATGATTAAAAAAAATATTGTTTAACTATGGTATTGAAACGCATTGTACTTTCATGTAAACTTAATTTTATATTGCCACTGTGTCTACTTTTATTTTGTCATGAACAACACAACGAACTTTTTGAAAACCGCACTCGATCCCCAAGATACAGGCTTAGTGCTTAGTTTGGGGCTCGCTGTCAAACTATTACCCAATAAGAATTTTAATTATTCTAGAATCTAAGTTAACAATTGTATTTACTTATAAATCTTTTATGGCAATAAATTATCTTATCTTATCTTATCTTACATTTGTGGTCTATTACCTCTATGCCAATTTGTTCATAAGACTTGAAAATTAACGGTCAATAGTTTCTATGTTTGTGATATACTCACTATGCATATTTAAATCCCATGTCCCAGCTAAGTAACCATACACTTCTTCCTTCTTCAAATGGCAATGTACGTCAAGTACCAAGCTAGCGTTGGAACTTACTGACACCGTGAATGGTTGAACTTTACCCGCTGTTGAAAATGATGCTGCCTCTATGAGCATGTTGGAATCACTGAAAAGAGAAAAATATCCTTGCAATTATAATAGTATATAGTGGCCACTATTAATGTCGAGGAGACCGAGGTGTTGCACATTGGGTGCACAACAGGACCTGCAGTCCAAATGTATGTATCGATCTGATCGGAAAGTACTGATAGCTAAATAGTAACGATAAAAACTGCTTACAGTGACGACGTTTACGACAAATATAAGTCTACTGCTTCAAATTGGAGCCGTAAGAAGTAGTAAAAATAATCAAAAACTTTATTCATAGTTTGATATTACAGTGGCAAAATAATTTCTATCAGAATATAATAGTAAAAACCGAACCTAATGTGAGTGGTAAATTCAAACAATAATTAATGGTTGGTGTTATACTTTCGACAGGCAGAGGCGGCAAAAGGAAACATTTCAGAAGCTGGGCAACAGCACCTTCTGAGGAACTGCTATCTTACACTGCGATCCCCAAGACACCTGCCAAGGGACTATGACAAACCCTCCTACATTGCGGGGTGAGGGTCAACAGATGACGTCTTTCGGCTGTTGATGTGCTGTGTCATACTTTCCGACCGAATGAATGAGTGCGTGAATGAGCTTCAATGTGTAACAGCCAGCCATCTCATCCCCTATTGTTGAAGTATATGTACCCTTACAAAATACGTAGACTCAAAAAAGTCAAATTCAAAATCATTTCTTAGATTTTGGCGTCTACGACGCTCTTAGGAAGGTCGAATACAGAATTTTACTATAAAAATAGGTAAGCTTTCGTAAATAGAAATAGTATTGAAAGAATGGAGCCAGCAAATCCACTCACATATTATGAATGGAAACGGCGATGAAACAAAAGTGACTATAGTAGAAATTGTAAAAGATTTTACAGGTACACTAAATCGGGTCACTGTGAGTGCATGAAGTGAGCACTCTTCAGGACACGAGTGCTGAAGAGTGGAGAAGGCGTCGTTATAGCGAATCAACTTTATATGGATTAAACAAGACTGCGGTTTTATAATAAAGTTCCCAAACATATTACACAATCACAGAATGGAAATTCAAGTTGCACGTGAAAAACATATTGATTAAAAAATCCTACTACACAGTTTCTGATTACTTAAACGACAAAAATGCCTGAACAATTCCGCCTCTGCCAAGCTATTGCCTGTCACCTACATAATTTAAACAAATATTGTAATAACTCTATTATATAGTAAGTATGTAACACACTGTTAAAAGATGTTTAAAAGAATGACCCCGAGTTTCTTGCACGTTCTTCTCGCAGTGGCTCTATACAATTTATTTGCTGAACGTGGCAGCACAATGTAGAATATTTCAATACTAAAATTTGTAATTGACCGTCATAAGAGCGTCGTAGACGCCTAAATTGAATAAATGAATTTGACTTTGACTGCAAATACTAAATTAGCATGAAGGTCAACACACCAGTAGTAAACTTAATATGGCTGAAACAAGACTGCAAATACTAAATTAGCATGAAGGTCAACAACAAGTAACAGATAGTTTAGTGCGCGCCAACCATTAGCCTACTCAGCATCGTCAGGAAATGATATACTCCGACAGACTTCATTGGTACCAACTGGCAGAACTGTGATAGAAGTCGTAAAAAAATAGGTGCAAAAGCGGGGTACCGAAAGAGTACGAGATTCACAGATCAGTCTTTGCCTAGCTATGCATAGCGGAAACTTTTTGGAATAATATTTAATGTGATTTTGTGGATTTAGAAAAGGATCTTAAAAGTATGAGAAAACTGCGAGGGATGAACTATCAGTACTGTCGATTTTTTGGATAAGCAGCAACATCTGAAATCTCTTTTATCAGAATCCTAGTGCTTGGATCAAATACTATGAATTGGTTTAGGATAAAAAAAAGGATGCAGATAGATAGGATGGTTGTGATTTAAGCAGTGTCTCAGTAGCACTTTTAAATGAAATCCAAGACTGCATGGTATAAGGGTATTTTGTAAATGCTCGCCTGACTAGCTACCACCCCTTAGTAAAAAATCTGTAGACAAGCACCTAAAATTGTGGTGCGGCAGGAGTACTTGAGACGCAAGTAAAATTGGCACCAGCAAAACAGGCACACGAGACCTAACAACTGAATGTATCAGGGTGAGGTGCGAATTGCACTTGGCCACTTGTATCTGTTATAGGCAGAGGTTCCCGCGTAACATCAGGTGAGCCTAGTGCTTGTTCCATCAGAATCCCATATACATTTTTTTTAATAAAATATAATAATCTTTATTGTTACACCTCAAAACAAGGAAAAACATGTTAACTAAAAACAAGTAAATATCTTTTTACAATTGGCGGCCGTATCACTAAAAGTGATCTCTACCAGGCAACCTTAGGAAGGAGTTTTAAACAAGCTAATATTTTGAAAGCGGGTGCAGTTATGATACAGTAGAAGATGAATAGTATTTTTACTAGAGATAAACGTAATCATAACAAGCACGGAAAATTTTAAAATGATTGTAAGAACTTACTGTTGCATCATTCTATTTGGCACAGTGTTATGTTTCATTACAATTCTCTGTGGGGGTGGCTCTGGAGGGGTCTCCACTTCCATCTCAGTTTCTTCTGCAAATATTGAAATAAATAAAAAAAAATACAAAATCATAAGAAAGCGCTACGAACTTAGGGGTGAACTGGCCGGCCCGTTCTCCATACAAACGTCGCAGGGTGATCACTCCTTTATTTGAGGATTAAGGTCCAAAGTAAAGCATAATACCAATTGATATCGTCATTATCTAGGCTTGTATGATGCCAAAATTTAAAAAAAGATAAATATGTTGTAAGTTATGTGCCTAGAAAACTTTATATTAAAATGTTTCGAGGCTCATATTTATCAAGTTAATTATTTTATTAAAATTTTGGCATCATACAAGCCTAGATAATGACGAGATCAATCGGTATTATGCTTTATTTCTCTATCTATTCATCCCTCCACAATACATGTACATTCCGTGTTTATCTATATTATTTGTGATATCTCCAATTTTTTACCGACTTCAAAAAAAGGAGGAGGTACTCAATTCGTACCTCAGATCTTTTGACTGAATGAACCGATTTTGATAATTCTCTTTTTTATTTGAAAGCTGATGCTTGCCATGTAGTCCCATTTAAATTTCATCAAAATTTGTCAAGCCGTTTTTGAGTTACACTCCAATAACTGAAAAGCATTTTCCTTTCTTGATGATATAGTCATTGACACTGGATGACAATCGATCCCATAAGTCTTGCTACTTATGGGTCACTAAAAAGGGTGAATATTTTTTTTTTGGAGTCGTTCAGTTTTTTGATAAAAAATATTGTTTCTCGTTATACCACATATCGATCTTAACATGCTTATCTTTAACCATTTCTGATGCATACACTCTTCTTAAATTCGCCTACTTCGCTGGCCGACATACAGATCCACATTACGACAGGTCTAATTATGTTTACTTTTTTTTATGTTTATGTGACGCAACAAGCCCAAGGCCCATCTGATGTTATGTGGACTAACCTCTGCCTATAACAGATGCATCTCATCACAAGTCACGAATTGCACTGCGCCCTTCACCTTGAGACATAGTTGTTAAGTCTCATTTCACTGGCTCTCAAGGACTGCTGCCGGAACACACCTTTAGGTGCTTGGCGACAGATGTTCTACTTGAGGGATAATAAAATATGTTACTTGCAGTAAAAAAATCTCTTAATTAAGACGCGTCACTTGTAAATGTCTATCCCGAAATTCTGTACAAAAACACGAAAATGTTGTCGATGGTTAAAAGCAAAAACTTTCTTATCGCATATGATAGAATAAGAAGATCAAATAAGAAAGGGATCTATTCATCTACATTCCCCGCACGGGTGGAGGTACACGTGGATTAATTTTGTTCCTCACGTGTTTCTGAATCAAAGTTTTGTGTATAGGCCCAACTTAGCGCGGACGACGCAAAACCAAGCTTTATTCACGAGTTTTTGTTGAATGTTTCGAAAAGCACGTCGCAGGAGACACACCTTATATAAACCATATAAAATATGGTTAATAATAAAAAAAAGAACTATCTTTATCTAGTTTTTCATAATAAAGCATTATATTTACCATCAGAATGCATATTCTCCCTTTGTATTTGCTTCTTTCGGAGATATGTAGCTTTAATGGTGTCTAATTTCTTGCCTCTGTACTTCACCGATGCCCATCCACAACCAGATCTTTTATCTGGGTTTATAATCCTCTTGCAATGGATTGCCCAAGCAGAAGGAGAACAAAATATAGTTTCCGTTTCATGCGACTTTATTTTTCCATCAGCTTGTAAGTCACCCACGAACTTTTGCCCCTAGAATAAAAATATAATATAAATTGAAAATTTACCATACAATTGCATACTTTAACTGACAGGTTCTTATTCTATTGGGGGGCGATATGTCCTACACTGACGTTCCACTTGGGGTGTTTTGTGCATTTCCACCGGCAGCTTCTAGCCAAGCCATCTCAACTCCTTTGACAGGTTCTTACTATAGTTGGGTAGAGTCATCACTTTTATTATTATATAAAATTATTTTAGCCCGGAACATGTAACAAAAAACACCCTTGGAGAAAGGCTATTCCACATGTTGCAGGTTCTCGAAAGAAAAGATCGAGAAAATCAGATTATGTGGCTATTCAGCTTTGCTAGATCAACATCTTGCATTTATATTACTACCAAAGCCAAAACTTTAATAACGTACATGCTATTAGCGAAAAACATGTTACTGACTACACCTCAGAGGTGGGATAATGGAAGGGAGATAATGAATGGTTGATCTGTCTTTACGAAATTTGGTGACCGTGTGAATTTTTATGGGTCCTTATTAAAAAAGAGTTAACTTTTTATTCTATATGTAATTTTTTAAGTTTAAAGTTGCAAAATGTATTCCAACTTTTTATTATGACAGATATAAAAAAATACAAATACAACCTGATGAAATTTAGTTCGACCAAAAACTTTTTTAAATAAACCAATATTTATTTAGTAATTCACCTGTGCCTAGTAAAGACATCAAGCAACAATGTGTCAACACATTGTTCACATTGTTGGATTTTATTGTTTTATACACAATATAATTGCTGTTAGCTTAAAAAGGTGGTTCTACGTGTCCCAACCGCACCCTCCCACATCCCATGAGGGGTCATGGTATGTGAAACTCATGTAATGGATCAGCATAGGGCAACTTATGACCGTACTGGCCATAGTTTAATTTATTTGTACGTTGTCACCCTCATTGGGTCGCCAAAATACAGGCTTTGCTTAGTTTGGGAACCACATAGTAAGTTAGTGTGATTAACTTACTATGCGAGTGATTAAAGTGATTGAATTTGTATTAATAATGTTCTTGGTTTAAAACAATTGTAACACACTTAATACTTTTGAAGCGCTCATAGGAAAGTTTTCTTAGCTGTTCTTAACCGATCAGCAAATATAAGCACGTCGCCCGCGGTCATGAGTTGTATGGGTGACCGCTAGTGGCATTACTACTGAGCGCTTCCGTGCTTCGGAGGGCACGTTAAGCCGTCGGTCCCGGTTGTTGTCTAAGGATGACAGTCGTTATAGCATGGTGGTAGGGCATTTTGCAAATGCCCACCTGGCTAGCTACCACCCTTAAGTAGAAAATCTGTCGCCAAGCACCTAACGGTGTGTTCCGACAGCTGTCCTTAAGAGTCAGTACTTATAGGTTAGCCTGAACAACATCTTCGACCTCATCATCACTTACCATCAGGTGAAATAGTGGTCAAAAGCTAAGCTATCAGGATAAAAAAATAACTTTTTTGGCCAATAAATTATTTATTATTTATTTACAAAACACGCAAAGCATTGGTAGCAGTTTCAAAAGCATTAAACTGCTACAAATACTATAGTCTCAACCAGGGTTCGAGGATATATATCTGTTATATATATCAAATGATTTTCTGTGATATTACATATATCGATACAAAAATGGTTTAAAAATTTTATATTACTAGGTAATTTTTTTCAGTTTGCTACTGTATTTCTACTTCCCATTGATGGAGTAGAGCTAAAACTTACTCCCTAATATTGACAGTGCTAGCGGCATTAAGCCCAGGACACACATGCCTGTAGAATGGAACAGTAGCTTGCATTCTTGTTAATGGCATATAGAAGTTACTGATGCAATGTGGATAGATTTGCAAGTTAAACTTTCATGTAATTTGCGTCCATGCATGCCTGTATTTGCAATACATGTATATGTGTACTACACACACCAGTTCACGAGACAGCCCCCCGCGGCCCCTCCCTCATGTTGCATGCCAGTAAATCAAATGTTGTGCTATCTACTTGCATGGAAGATACATGCATGCTAGTTAGCGTATGCACATGATAGTAGGCGGCATTTGCAAGGAGCTTTTATCCAGGTGTGCCAGCTACAGTTATGTGTATTCCTACCTTAAATGGTGTCAGTCTCTTCAGTGGACTACATGAAAAATATTAACATGCCTATTGTTCTGTGCTGGAACTCGATTTGTGATCTCATCGCGGGATCATGAAAATAGCGGAATACTAGTGCAGATAGCATAATGGCAGGGAATTTTGAGAATGCCTGCCTGGCTAGCTACCACCCTCAAGTAGAAAATATGTCGCCAAGTACCCAGAACACGGTGTGTTCCGACAGCTGTCCTTGATACATCTTCGACCACATCATCACTTACCATCAGGTGAGATAGTGATCAAAAACTAGCCTATAAGAAATAAAAATTGCTATTAATTAATTAAAATTGCTAAAAATCATTGGGAAGCAACTAAGAGTGACATTTAAATAATTTTTTGGATTTGCTAAGACTGGATTAAATAACAAAAGCTTTAGATGGCTGCCAATGAGACGGCACAACACATTTCAGTAGCTGTCGAAATTTCGAATAATATAGAGAAATATTAAGTTACTTTTATGGAAATTATAGAAGCCATTGACTGATTAGAACTTCTAAGATGTTTTATGTTTTTTATTGATTTTTCTGATTTTATATTTTTTTATTTATTTACTAGCTGTACCTGCAACCTCGTTTGCAATTGCCGTACCTGCAGACTAATTATTCACATTTGCGCACTGTTTATCTCATATTAAGCAAAGCTGTGGTCTGCGGTGAAGCACTCTTAGTAAAGCGTAGCTCAGAAAGGAGCTTTCTACTTTGGATTTGAAAACTCCCAGGTTGTTTTTTTTTTAGAAGACAGTAGTTAGGTAACTCAGAGTTTCCTTCGCGGTTCGCACAATAAATGTTGAAACAAAGTACTTTGTGCATTTCTTTGGAATTTCGAATTTAAAACTCAAGTTAGGTGCTTGGTGACAGATTTTCTAATTGAGGGTGGTCGCTAGCCAGGTAAGCATTTGCTAAACGGTCTTCCACCATGCGGTGAAGCTCAAGCCCTCGCGGCAGGATTTGAACCATGGACCTACTGCGCAGCAGTCTATAGCCAATGCAACTGAGCTATCACTGCTTCATTTTTACTGCACATTTGGTTATGTATTAATAAATTATATTATATAAATATTATAATTTATCTGGAAATAATGTTAGTACTTAATAATATAAACAATATTAGGTACTAACATTACAATAAAATGTCAATAAAGGAAGGAAGGAAGGAAGGAAGCTAAGGGAAAATGCGCGGCCGGGATACAGACAGAGAGATAAAAAAAAAATCTATTTTGGCATCATTATCAGCTACAGAGTGCTGTCAAATAATATTTTTTTATATATCTTCAATGTACAGAATTGGTCCTGTTACAGTTTTGTTATAAGTATAGATTTTTTAAACAAATAAAACAATCTTTATTAAATAATTAATTGTGTGTAAAACATATACAAACAGTATACATAAATAATACAAAATAATAATATAGCTGTTATAAAAAATGGATATATACATATAATGTTTGACATTTATCAGATTTAAATCATAAATATCAAATATTTTGATATTTATAATATTTTATTATAATATTGGTTAGGCAGGGGAGGAGGCTCGAGCGGTGAAGGGGAGCATTGGTGACATCATAAAGGGCCCCCTTAACCCTGGGTTGCAACTCCCATTCCCCTCTAGCCTCTTCCTCTGCACATCCTTCGCACGGTGAATCCATGGAATCTAAGAAATTTGTCTCACTATCAGATATTTTCGAACCCAGGTCTCAACACTCTAAAAGGAGGGAATGTAAGACATAAATATTTACCAAGTATTCAATAGTCATAGCGGCATTTCCTGGCTCAAGCATTTTCTCTTCTAGTAACATCTGCAAGGTAACTCCTCGACCAGGCATAGACTTGCTGCCAGATTGAGCCTCTGCCTCCTAAAAACATAAATTTAATATAACATCTACTCTGTGCAACACTTTTAATATCTTTTAATATCGAAGTCTACCGTTTAATTGGTCTTCGTGTATTAGACCTGTTTGAATCATCGAAAATTGGGCACGAAACAAACTACCTCATCAGAAAATTCTTCACCGCTAGCTATTTCTTCTTTATCTTCATCTGAAGGTTCTTTGTGAGGTTCAGGCGGTTTCTTCATCTTACTTTCATCACATGCCGTGGTTGCTGGCGAGGGCTCAGGATTTGGCGTGATGTATGTAGTCCCAGACATTAGAGCTGCGGCTAAGTGAGAAGTCTGTAAATCCATGCTGCTAGCCTACTAACCACAAAGTTTAGTTATAGTTATAAAGTGATGAGTTCAATAAAACGGGATCAAAACAGCAAAACCCGAATATTTGTGTTTTTCTGTGAGTAGTGAGTATTTGAGTAAATATTCGATTGTATTATTTGTTTGTATTCGAATCATTCATTACGTGCCACAGAGCACTATACTCTCTAACTCTTAGGGCATATTCCATTTGATGCTAATTTCGTTATTTTCGATAATTTTGATCACATCTGCGTCTATGGTTGTGATCATTGTGATCGTTTGTAACTGGGGGCATTTCTCAAAATTGGGATAAATTTATCGATTCTCGACATTTATCCCGTGTCACCTATAGACTATTAATATCCCAAAAATATCAACTTTTCACAAAAATGCTATTCTCGCGAGTGATAGATATAAAAATATGTCCACAGAGGAACTTGTGTTCATGTGTATAAAAAGTATAATTATAATCCCGATATCGCAATGTTGCGTGTCGATCGCTAGGGCTTGATATTTATCGATAGTGATATTGCGAGAATAACACAAAACTACACGACTCGATATTCGCCATGTTTTCTCGATATTTATCTACTATGATATTCATATCACTGCACGAGAATCGCCGTCCTGTTCTCCCCTGTTCCATTTAGTATAAGAACGCTAAGAATGCCACTAAAATTTGCCACTTCTGTAATTTGTGACATAAGATGTAGGTAAATCAAACTGTTCCAGTAGCTTCATAGCGTTTATGGCGAAAATAATGGCAAGATCCAAGTGAAACAACTTTTTGGGAGTGTGATCGTTTTTACGTTTTTGGCGAATTTAACTCCAAATGGTACTTATCCTTACGAGACAAGAATAGTACAATAACTTCAGGGAGCACACTAGCGCCATAGAACATATAATAATACTAGCGCTTCAGTGTATGCCATCATTAGTTATCTTTGTGCCATCAGAAACTTCCTCCTCTCGGTGTACACTGTACTAATATTTGTGAACTAAGGGTGCGTACCATTTGAGTGAGATTCGCTAAAAACGCTAAAAACGATCACACTCCCAAAAAGTTTTCCACATGGGTCTTGGCGTTATTTTCGCCTTAAAAGCTACATCTAATGTCAAAAGTGACAGAAGTGGCAAGTTTTAGTGGCATTCTTAGCGTTCTTATCCAAAAATGGAACGGGGATGACAGTTATACACGATCACGTGATCACAACCAGAGACGCAGAATGTGATCAAAATTATCGAAAATAACGTTCTTAGCGACTAATGGAACATACCCTAAATATTGCTTAACTGTACTTAAGTAACTTGTACGTATGTATTATACTGTGCAGAAACAGTTAAGGAAAAATAATATTGTACAATATTTTTCATATACATTGTGTCCCAAGAAGTAGTGATATACTAAAGCTGGGAGGTAGAGGACCTAGAAGGGCTATCTGAATAACCCCTATGTATGTTCCGCAGTTTTTCGTATTTTCGGTGTTACGACTGTTTTTTACTTTTTCTCCTACCGCCGAGTACGATGAGATTTTTATTTATGGTGACATGAATTATTGCGGTAGATGCTTGATTTTTTTGTGTGCTAAGCTGATAGATAGGCCAATTCAGTATGGTAACATTTACTATCGTTAGATGTTTGAATGGAATAAAAAAAACTGCCAAGAAAGATAAACTTACCCAGTATGGGCCCTTAAAAAAATAAAATCTCATAAAAAAATACCGTTTGGCTTTTAAAAACTTGCTCTATATATCAGGTAGCTACTCTGAAATTTTCATTTTATTATTCATAAGGCTCCAATCAAAAAATTGAAATCTAAATGTGGTAAGTGCAAAATTTTAATTTACTTGATGATTAATGCAAGTAAAGTAAAACCAAACCAAACATTAGAAAAGTGCAACAGTTGAAACCGGAAGATTACAATCGGTGAATTGAATTCTGTCAGGAAATGCTGAGGAGACAAGCTGAAAACAATTTTTTTAACTGAATCTTGTGGATGGCGCAATCCTACTTTAGACGCAATGGGATTTTTAATATGCACAATGGAGAACACTAAAGGTTCAAAAAATTACTATCTTATACATCTAACAGCAGACCGTAGATCATGTACATAACATTACTTTTTATTCCAATTCAATGCATACAGTATTTCCGAAGTTATAATGACGAGAAGTTTAAGCCCTTCCTTGAATTTCTGAGATTACCCGCGCTCATGCTATGACGTTATACCCCGCATTCGGCCCGCGACCGTAAACGGCGTGAGGTGGCGCCGCGGCGCTCGGTCCAGTGATTACGAGCATCTCGTTTCATTTTGTTTCGACCGTATTCGAGTTTAGTCTTGTATTTAAAAGAAATAATAGAATTTATCTTTTATATCCGATTACACTAAAGTGCATGGTGGCACAGTATTTCATTAAGGCGTATAGAGTCGCCAATGGCCTTGAAGCATCTTGAAGCACCCAATCGAGGTTACTTAACCCACGCATCGAAGCTCATAATCATTGTACGTTCCGCGCTCGCTACACCAATATGACGGTCAAAGAATATGCAGGTGCGTGGTGCACCGGTAGCATTGCACTTTATATGCCTACCGTACGTTTCTAGTGAGTATCCGCAGTTGCAAGGTGTTTTTAGGTAGGTAGGTACACTTTGAATTTTTATACAGATCTAAGCATGTTATTACTTATATTATATCACACTACTTACTATTATATCACACTACTTACTATTATATCACAGAACTTTATTTTTCGCTATTAATATAGGGGTAAAATTAAAATTTATGTAGAACAAACTTTTACAAAAAATTTACATACCTAGAATGTTTTAAATAGTCTAATGATCACAACATTATATTTTCTTGTAGCTCTAGCTAGGCAATAATAAGATGGGCAATCTATCGACAGCTATTTTATAAACACCGTGAAATGGTAACCAAGTTACTCTCTCGTTTATTAGGCTGAATTATCATATTTTTTCTACTCTTATCCCATATATGCGAGGTCAGGCGGTGCATTGTTCTCTCACGCAAAAGACTACTCAAGCACAAAAAAAACATTGTAAAGAGTTTTAAACTCCCGATTTTTGGTTACTAACCGATACCAAAACCTCTTCGGTAATGCTTTTCGTTGGTAGTGTGGCCGCTAGTTTTTTGTACACAATGTTGAACATGAGAATTCCAGGCGAGCATTCCCTAAATGTCATCACAAGTCATATTCATCGAATCGCACTGCGCCTGTCACCACAGACATATTTGTTAAGTCTCATATGTGCCAGTAATTTCATTGGCTCTCAAGGACTGCTGCCGGAACATACCGTTAGGTGCTTGGTGACAGATTTACTACTTTTGGGTGGTAGCTAACCAGGCGGGCATTCGCAAAATGCCCCACCACCATGCAAAATTACTGGTTCTCAAGGACACATAGCGGCCCACGCCGTTAAGTGCTTGGCGACAGATTTTCTTTTTCAGGTTGGTAGCTAGCCAGACGGGCATTTTCAAAATGCCCTGCCACCATGCAAAATAACTGGTTCTCACAGACACATAGCAGCACAAGCCGTTAAGTGCTTGGCGACAGATTTTCTTCTTGAGGGTGGTAGCTAGCCAAAATGCCTCATCACCATGCAAAATTACTGGTTCTCAAGGACACATAGCGGCACATATGTGTGGTAGTGAGAACATACCTAATGATTCATAATCAAAATTATTAAGCCTTTCTGTATGCGAGCACTTTATATCTTCTAATAAGTTAGTATTTCGTCTGGGCTATTTACGTAGGTAGATACTAGGTAGTAGGCAAGATACCTATTCAAACAATCAAAAGTAGATAAGTAGGCAGGTTACGTAGGTCAAATGTAGCAAGGATAAGTACAGAAGAAGAAGGATAAACTTATTGTTAACAAATACTTAGGTACATCGAAATGGTCTTCACAGCAGTGCGCTTTAGTTTTAGCGGCTATTGCATCAACTCCTTTAATGGCTGTCATCCACTTTATCTGCATTTTTGGGTACTCAAGCACATAAAAAATGAGTTTGTCGGCTGTTTTAACTGTTGAATTGAAGCAATGAGGCACTATACAGTATTTTTTTTTCATTTTTACCTAAGAGAACTTCATAATTTTGATTTTTACTGCACAGCGGCGTGCGAACGAGAGCGTTAATGTTGAATAACTCGGGGTGTGACGTCATCGGCTAGTGAGAGCCCGCCTGCGTTTTTAAAAACCTTCGGCCGGAAATACGCATTTAGATCGGTAATATCTCAGCCATTTTTTAAGATATGAAAATAGTAAAAACACAGTATTTTTCGTAATTTTTTGTAGATATATTTAGCATGTAAAGTATAAAATGTTTATCAGACCCATTCTCACTGTTGGATATAATTGAAAATCAGAATTTAAAAAGAGAATCGACATTCCAAGAACACTCGGAATCGTGTTAACCTTTGGTCTGGCATACTTACCAGTCAGCTAATCGGGCCCTTTCAGCTGCCTGACCGCTTGGGCAGCAATCACTTTTTAAATTATCTACGCATCGATCTGCCCCTGCTGTAAGACGATGTGGACTTGGAGACACGCAGAAGCATAGTACTGCAGTGTGATGGTGCACCATGCCATTTTGCCTTGGACGTGAGAAACTATTTAAATCAAAGATACCCTGAAAGATGGATTGGTTGTTGTGTCTCCACGGTCCCCCGACCTAAACCCCTTTGTTTTTTTTGTATGGGGATACTACAAAGACCTCGTCCACTCGAGAGAATGCCGCAATTTGGACGAGTTCACCGGGAAATTGAGAGTAGCATAAGAAACCATAAAAAATAATAGAAGTGCATTCAGACGTTTAAAAGACAACTTCTTCCAGCGATGTCGCACTTGCATTGAGCAACTGGGGGGCCATTTTGAAAATATATTGTAATTGGACACCTTGTAATTGGTTTTACATAGCTTCCATTTATAAACATATAAATTAAAATGTTGCACTTACCACATTTAAATTAAAATTTTTTGATTGAAGCCTTATGAATAATAAAATGAAATTTTCTTGATAGATAGAGCAAGTTTTTAAAATGCAAAAGGCATTTTATTTATTTGATTTTATTATTATAGCGGCCCTTGAAGGTGTGATCATACTGGGTAATTTCTTAGCATATCATTTTTTTTATTCCATTTAATGATCTAACGATAGTAAATGTTACCATACTGAATTGGCCTATCTATCAGCTTCGCACACAAAAAAAAATCAAGCATCTACCGCAATAATTCACGTCACCATAAATGAAAATCTCATCGTACTCGGCGATAGGTGAAATTTTTTAAAAAAAAGTCATAACTCCGAAAATACGAAAAATCGCGGAACATACATAGGGGTTATTCAGATAGCCCTCTAGGTCCTCTACCTCCCAGCTTCAGTATCACTTTTTCTTGGTACACAATGTATATGAAAAATATTATAAAATATAATTTTTCCTTAACTGTTTCTGCACAGTATACATACATACGTCCAAGTTACTTAAGTACAGTTAAGCAATATAGTTCACAAATATTAGTACAGTGTACACCGAGAGGAGAAAACGATCTACATATTTCTGTTCGAGACTATGATTAAGCCCTTATAACTTTCTCTCGAGTGATTAAAATTGTTGAAAATAGTTTTATTAGGTACATGTAATTTCATAGTCTATGATTAGTAACTAAGCGTGCACTAAGCACCAGCAACGGTTGTTAGAAATTTTTCGTATTGATGGATGTAATGTTCTTTCACAAATAATAAACGTTTACAGCTTTATATCAAGATTTTAATATTTTATTGGCCTTTTACTGCGCTGCTCCCAGCCCATGTCCATAAGTTCATGGCCCCAGTCATATCCAAGTGATAAAAGTATTGAAATGCAGAGTCCAACTTTTACAAAGTTGTCCGGCCAGTCCAACTATGGGACTTGGGCATTTGCCATGGAGATGTTCCTGATTGACATGACTATACTGGGACTGCATACAAAGTACTGTAACTGAAGTAAACAATTCGACGAATAAGCGGGATGCTAAAGCTCGATCGAACATTTGCTTTATGTGTGCTTAGATTATTTTATCCTCTTATAGTAAACGCACAAATTAATCTGTTTGTGCGTTTACTATGAGAAGACGTGGATAGCCCTTAAAAATGCATATGCACACGGAGTTTGTCGCTACTACAAAAAATATTCAGCATTACATTAAATGACTACCCAAACATGGCGGTTTATTGTACAGAACATAGGCTTAGGATGTACGTAGCGAAAAAATCCTAGGTCTGTGGTACACAAATACAAGCAACTCAGCAAGCCCTACAGGCTATAAAGGCAGGTTAAGACGATGAATTTAATGGAATTATAATGTTAACTGGCCTTCCAGAAACATACAATCCATTAGTAATGTCTTTAGAGCATTCAAGTTTCAATATCACATTAAGTAGCGTTGTGGCTACGCTACTGAAGGAGGGCCAACGCAAGGCACATGATAATGGTAAATTGTTCTGAATAAATTGTAATAAAAGGGGGCATTTCAAGTGGCAATGCAAGCAGTAGCAGGAATCCAAAAAGGAAAGAAATACTGCGGCTACTGCAGGACTATCTACAGGAGAAAGCAGAATGAGTTGTGCAGAGACAGCTTCCAATGCTAAACAGTCAAGTGAGTGGATTCTTGATTCTGCTGCGTCATCGCATATGACTTATAAAAGAGATTTGTTGACGGATGTTAAAAACGCCCAACGTTGCATCAGTACATCTGGTAGTGAAAAAGTTGTTTCTATTTTGAAGGGAACATGAAGACAACTGTAAACAACGACGGACGACATATCAACATACATTTTAGAGATGTTTTGTATGTTCCATAAATTTTGATGAATTTACTATCTGTGAGTAAGATTGCGGTACATGGTCATATTGTAATTTTTGATACAAAATCTTGTAGTGATTGAATCTTGTAGTGAATCTTGTTTTAAAACTGAAGATGTTTCTTTACTGGTAGGTAGTGCATTGTTAACAGCATCAGTTAAAAACGGGTTCTATGTTTTAGATAAAAATATTGATAAAGGTATGGTTGTTCACATTCTTGATGACAGGGTGAAGATGAGTGCACACAAACAATGGCACCGGAGGCTTGGTCATCTTTCCAGACCAGGGTACAAATGCGTAAGTTGAAACTATTAGTAGATGGGCTTAGCTTTGTAGCGGAGAACACTGAACCATGCGGAGCATGCTGTAAAAGAAAACAATGCGTAAATAAATTCCCAAAAGGAAAAGCAAACAGAGCCAAGGAGCTTTTGGAGATAATCCACACTGACCTAGCAGGACCTATGGAAGAAGTGACATGGGGCGGAGGTAAATATTGCCTAATTTTTGTTGATGACTAATAGAAAAGTTTTTGGTAATTTACTCAAATCCAAAACTGACTGCCTGGCCAGCTACCACCCTCAAGTAGAAAGTCTGTCGCCAAGCACCGAAAGGTGTGTTCCGGCAATAGTCCTTGAGAGCCAGGGAAATTACAGGTACCATGAGACTTAACAACTATGTCTCAATGTGACGGGCGCAGTGCAATTCGTGACTTGTGATGAAAGTGAAGATAAAATGTGCATGCTTCTGGATGCAAAATTGCATAAGCGTTTTTGGGCAGAGACAATCAACACAGCCATATACCTTGTAATGGAGTGGGCTGGAGGGTTCGAACCTCGTCCATCCATTTGACATTCTACGCACCGGGGGTGCGTAGTTTGGTGGGGGAATTGTCCTGCTAGCTTTCCTAGTGTGAGGACTTTGGAAGTGAAACAAGGATACGAGTAATAAAGGTACTGTTAATATATTTTTATCGAAAGCCTTAATCTACTTGACTATAGTTGGGGGGAGACATGCTATATAATTACAAATGGGGATTCTACACCTTTGACGCGCGAGAGTTTTTAAAGATCTGGGTGTCATTTTGGATAAGAAACTTACGTTTGTACCTCATATAGACTATATTACTAAAAAAGCTTCAAGTATGCTCGGTTTTGTAATAAGAAATGGCAAGATATTTCGTAACAACAGTACAAAGAAACTACTGTACAACTCCCTTGAGCGGAGCATTTTGGAGTACAGTTGTATGGCGGCCTCATTACGCTTCTCATAGCCTTAGAATAGAGAAGGTTCAAAAAAGATTTGTGTGGCATTTAGCACGATGAACTAAATATGCAAGAAGAAATATATCATATAATGATAGACTGAGCCACTTTAAAATCACTTGTTTAGAAAAACGTACAGACTATATAGATTTATGCTTCATGCATAAACTTTTGCGAAATAAGATCGTATATATTGTATCCACCACTCAGACGTACTGTATAAGGTTCTTGCTCACCATTACCTCGTTTGTGTAAACTATGTAACGAACACGATGATTTCGATATTATCTTTGATAGCCCTGCAAAGCTTCGTCGTCTTTTGTTTGTTTGTTCCTAATGTTCCTAATCATCCACAAATATCAAAACCCAGTTTGTTCGAACACAATACTTTAGTGCTAATTTACAGTTTACTTAATAGTAGATTTTTTATAGCAGAGATTAATAAAAATAATTTTATCAATTGTTACTCAACTTAGAATTGGCTAAAAACTAATGTTCTGTTTATATTACTATTAATTGTAAGTGGGTACCTTTAGTCTATTCAAATGTGCTTTAGTATTAATAGGATGAGTGCTAAAACTCACTTTTTTGTTCGTAATGCATGCTGTGTTTGCTTTTAATTGGTAGTGCACGTAGTATAAAACCATATTGGTACTATGAAATATCTTGAACCCGTGTACCTAGTGTTAGCAAACCTATTTAATAAATAAATAAAAAGATTATTACGAATTACGAATGCATTTTTATTTGGTTAACTAAAAACTCTCATCCAGTGCTCTCATCTGTGGCGGGAAATCAAATAAAATTATAGATTTTGCACGGTTTTATCTGGGTTTCGAACCCATTCTATATGATTTTGGTATTTTAAATAGTATTGCTCGTATTATCTTGAACATTTATTGGACACTTATTCTCCTAAAAAGTATCCTCCGGCCTGCCGGATTTACGTTATCTGTCCCATCCGGCCTGCCGGAGAGCGGTCAATAGTCGTGTTTACATATTCACCATAAAATCTGCGTAAGTTCGATTTTCATAATTCAAACGGTTTTCGTGAGGATGGATCCTTGGCTATACGAGAAAAAATCCATAATATTCTGATATAACAGAAAGTATGTTTAAAATTTATATGAAATCTGAAACCAGCTCAAATTAAATTTTGACGCCAAAATATTGTTTATATTTATGTCATTTAAAAATAATCTCGTAACTACTTCCAAAGTAATTAACCTAGAAAGCTGTAATTTTGCATTATAGGCAACAAGTCAATAACGATGTTAAAAGAAATTAAAAAGATAAGGATTGATAACTTTTTTTTTTAAATATTTTTTTATTTGACCCCCGTTTTTGTCCCGGCCGGAATTCCGGTGGTCTAAAAAAAAGGTTTAGTGTGAAGCTTGTATTTATCCGATCGTTATTATTCAAACGTTGTTAGTAAGTTACTATCATTGGCTATACAACAAAAAAACCTGCATTACTCTATAGTAACGAGAAGTTACTCAAATCATGATATGAAAAAAAATAACTTTCACTCGATGCATTTTGCCGCACAAACACTTACCGATCGAAACTTACGTAATAAATAATCTCGTAACTACTTTTAAACCTATAAACCTAAACATTTGAAATAATTCAGGTGTATAGATTACATGTAAATAATCATATCAAAAGAAAAACAAAATTCGTAGGTGGTATAGTTTTTGAGAAAAAAAAAATGCGCTTATGTACAGTTTTCCCGACAAAATTCGAAAAAAAAATCGCGTTGTTTTAATCTCGTTACTACTTATTAAATATTTATCCTTACAATCTGGTATAATTCATGGGTAAAGAACCATAATAAATACCTACATTAAAAAAAAAACAAAGTTGTAGGTGGAATAGATTAGGAAAAAAAAAAATATATATAAAAAATGCTGTTTCCCGCCATTTTCGTCGTCTGTTCAAACCCCTTTTCCTGTAAAATTTTCCATGAAAAGGTCTATTTTCATATATTTTCCCGTAAAGCGAATATGATGAGGATTGCATTGGTACCAAGAAGTTTATATGTTCATTGGAGACTGCCACAAATAAACTCTATTAAAAAACAAAATACCTCAAAATATGGAAAAATATATTTTTATTCGCTGTTTGATCCACTCAAACTAATGGATGAAAATGTTATTTTTGTATGGTATATGTAATATATTAGGGTATGGGGATGTTAGGGTGACATGTTTAGGTAATGGAAAACTACTTAGTACTACAAAAAAACGTTACGGGGGTCGCGGGATAAAAAAACGTGGACATTTGAGGACAACTCGGTCGTACCCCATTGACAGATTTGTACATACGAGGGGTCAAACCATCATCAAAATATAAAAAATTACGTTTACTCGTGCCAAAACGTATATATTATGGTAATGGTATATTCGTTAAGTATTGCAGAAATATATTAGATATTGTAAAATCTCTTCTCCGAATATAGCGTTTCACGCGTTCTAGTACAATATATAAAAGATTTATCAAAAAAAATAAGGAAATACAAATTTTTATTTCCTGCCAAAGACGTAAATTTTCGCCTTTTTTCAAAACATAAATGCCGAAATCGAAACGTTAAACGATATGAAAAAAAACTTGAAACGACAAACGTAGTCTAATTTTGGATAAATAGTATAGTTTTACTTTCCATGTACCATAATTTATTGAAGGTCTGAATCAGTGTTGGATTTCGTAGTATAATTATACTATTTGTACCATTATTTCATGGTGTGTAGCAATGAGGATATATGTAGTATAGGAATGCCACTATACTACGCGAAAGCACCATAATTTTATATTCACGTCAACAGACTTGTATTATAGGTGAGCCCTATTTACTTTTTAATAGATATTAAAAATTAATACCCTACAATATCGGGAAGGCTTGGTGTGATATCTAAATAAGATTCTATTCAAAAATTGCCAAATTTGATTGCCTGGTACGCAAATGTAATCAACAGTTGCGTACTAGCCAATCAAATGTGACAATAAAAATAGTGAAAGAGTGTTCACAAAGTGAGCTTGGCGAAAACTTAATTAAGAAATAAACTTGCAATTCGGAGCGAGTTGCATTGACTCGCTTTTGCTTTTTGCGATGGGTACGGTATGTGAAAGTAAATCTCTGCATAGAATGTATTAGTTGATAACATTTAATCTCGTGTCAATTCTAAGACCCAAGTTCTGATTGATGGATTAGCCGAGACCGAAGTATACTTGCCTGAACTTCCCCTATTGAGTATCCACCGGTCTGCCGGATTTCCCTTATGTGTCCCATCCGGCCTGCCGGAGATCGGTCAATAGTCGTGGTTACATATTCACCATAAAATCTGCGTAAGTTCGATTTTCATAATTCAAACGGTTTTCGTGAGAATGGATCCTTGGCTATGCGAGAAAAAATCCATAATATTCTGATATAACAGAAAGTATGTTTAAAATTGATATGAAATCTGAAACCAGCTCAAATTACATTTTGGCGCCAAAATTTTGTATAGATTTATGTCATTTAAAAATAATCTCGTAACTACTTCTAAAGTAATTAACCTAGAAAGCTGTAATTTTGCATTTCTATAGGCAACAAGTCAATAACGATGTTAAAAGAAATTAAAAGGATAAGGATTGATAACTTTTTTTTTTATAGATTTTTTTATTTGACCCCCGTTTTTGTTACGGCCGGAATTCCGGTGGTCTAAAAAAAAGGTTTAGTGTGAAGCTTGTATTTATCCGATCGTTATTATTTAAACGTTGTTAGTAAGCTACTATCATTGGCTATACAACAAAAAAAACCGCATTACTCTATGGTAACGAGAAATTACTCAAATCATGAAATGAAAAAAAATAACTTTCACTCGATGCATTTTGCCGCGCAAACACTCACCGATCGAAATTTACGTAATAAATAATCTCGTAACTACTTTTAAACCTGTAAACCTAAACATCTGAAACAATTCAGGTGTATAGATTACATCTAAATAATCATATCAAAAGAAAAACCAAATTCGTAGATGGTATAGTTTTTGAGAAAAAAAATAAAATCCGCTTATGTACAGTTTTCCCGCCAAAATTCTTAAAAAAAATCGCGTTGTTTTAATCTCGTTACTACTTATAAAATATTTATCCTTACAATCTGGTATTATTCATGGGTAAAGAACCATAATAAATACACACATTAAAAAAAAAAACAAAGTTGTAGGTGGAATAGTTTCGGAAAAAAAAAATAAAAAAAATATATAAAAAATGCCGTTTCCCGCCATTTTCGTCGTCTGTTCAAACCCATTTTCCTGTAAAATTTTCCATGAAAAGGTCTATTTTCATTTCTTTTCCCGTAAAGAGAATATGATGAGGATTGCATTGGTACCAAGAAGTTTATATGTTGATTGGAGACTGCCACAAATAAACTCGATTAAAAAACAAAATACCTCAAAATCTGGAAAAATATATTTTTATTCGCTGTTTGATCCACTCAAACTAAGTGTATGAAAATGTTATTTTTTGTATGGTATAGGTAATATATTGGGGTATGGGGATGTTAGGGTGACATGTTTAGGTAATGGAAAACTACTTAGTACTACAAAAAAACGTTACGGGGCGTCGCGGGATAAAAAAACGTGAGCAGTTTGGTCGATTGTGTCATAGGAGGTGGACAGATTGGACACACGAGGGGAGTTAGCGCTTAGCATGCATAATCTGAGAGAGAACAGAATTTTATAGAGAAATGGTACTTGACTGGAAGCAAGGGCAAGGATTAAAATGTTATATTAACTTGAGAGAATCTGATTATTAAGTGCAAAGTATTTTGTCCCAAGTATTCAAGACGAGAACAATGGCTGTCGTGAAAACACCTGTGTTGAAAGTTATTCTGTGTGGTGAATATGGGGTCGGTAAAAGTTCTCTGTTCCGGCGTTTCATCAATAATACCTTTCTCCCAAACTCGGATAGAAGGACGACACTTGGATTGGACCATTTTGAGAAATTGTTTCAAGTTGCCGACAAAGACGTCAAGGTTTCCTTTGCTAAATATTTACATAATTGCGTTTACAATAATTTCTGGTCTGTTCTTCTTGCAGTAGTCCACATTTTTGCTGAATGTGGCTGTAGAATATTGCAATATTACATTTTGTAAATTACCTTCATAAGACTTGCAGATGCCTAAAAACCTTATACTTAGCAGTATTTAGCTAAACCATTTAATCCAATTAACAGCATACTAACTGACATGTATACTTCAGTTGCAGCTATGGGATACTGGTGGTATGGAAAGAATTGCTTCAGTCACATCAAGCTACTACAAGTTTGCAGAAGCTGCAATTCTAGTGTTCTCACTGGACAATTCGTCTTCATTTCATGTTTTGAGTCAACACCTCCTGGATATTGTTACCTATGCAGAAAACGCCAAAATATTTTTATGTGGAAACAAGTCTGACTTGGAAGGATTGTCACCCCAAGTTACTGATGCTGACATTGAAATGTTCTGGTATTTATTTTCCATTTCATATAATTTTCTACTTAGAGTTGCACTTCTTTACAAGCCCCATGTAAAGCTGTTGACCCTGGCCATCCTGTCAGGGTCAGGCTGGCCAATATCAGCCAGTTGAGGCAGACAGCATGGAATGCAATAGGTGGCATAGGTTTTCATCCTTTTAACTTTTGTACTAGATCACAATTTTGAAAGGTTCTTTATTGTGAATGATAGCCTCAACAAAATAAGGAATGAATAGATGTAAAGAATGAGTACTAATTCAGAAAATATTCACTCAATATGATTATGTAAAGGTTGTTTTTAGCGGGATCAAGAGGCTAGATTTTTTTTACAGTTTTTAGATGATTTATATAAGACTGATAAATCAAATGATTATTTTCAATACATATAACTTCATGTATAATTTTAGAAAGTACATTTCATGCAGTATCAAATATTATAATATAAATATATAGATTACAAAAAAACGCATTTTCTATTAATCATTTAACTTAGAATGATAATGGTAGATGCATGCATCAAATATACTAAACTTTTGAAAATACCTCACTCCCCACTTCTGTATTTATATGGGCAATTACTGATTCTCAAGATATAGATGAATTTGTGTTATTTTACTAAGACTATACTTTTTTGTTATATATTATGGATATACATAAATAATATTTTATCTTTTTCATTCTAGTGAACAATGCCATAATCTCATCAACACTACATACAAAACATCCTGCAAATCTGGCAAAGGTGTGGATGAGATGTTTGCAGACATAGCTCTACAACTTGTTGAGTCAAATCGTTCAAGAATTGAACTTCAAACGTTAGACCACAACAGCTTTAAGATATCTAATCCTGAACCACCTGAAGAACCTTCATGTAGCTGCTGATTCTACTATTTTTATGGGCCTCACAGAATTAGTGTTTGATTGCCTAACTTTTAAGTTTTATGAGTGATTTTGCACTTTTTCAACTGTTAATTTGTATTAACCTTAACTGTACCTTAAGAGCTAGCCATGTGAATGAAAAACTTATTATATACCTGATATTTATAAAATTTAATCTAATAACTATAAGATTAACTGTGTCCAGTCATTTAATCTATTAATTATGTGTTTTGTTATGTGCTTACCAGTATTGGTCAAATGTGGTATCTATTTAATTTTACAATACCAATTTTTAGATCAAAATGCGGAACTTCCTTTACCAGTAAAATGCTCAAACAAAGGTCTATGTTTTACAATGTTTTTAATTTTTCAATGATGCATTCACCGCACTTTACAAAATTACAACAAGAGGAAAAATTAGAACTTAGTCATATGTCATGTTGGCTTAGCGATCAGTGCATACCCCGGATATAGGTGTGGATGGCCTGTTTAGAATCCTGCACATGACTATAATTTTCCGCTCATTGTAATTTAGTAAAGTTCTATGTATTAATAAATTGGCATTGTCAAGACCACTATGTCCTAGTTATGAATGAAATTCTATTGTTATCATTATCGCCGATGCCAATGGGTTCAAAATAATCAAATGCTACTACTACCTCCAAGTATACCATTGTGTAAGCTCTATTCCTATATAGATCAAACCAATATAGCAATAAGAGCTTTGATAATGAGCAAATCAAGAAAGGCTCAGACATCTGCTGCAGTATATCTTATGGAAAAAGATCAAAGAAGGATGGATAAGATTAACATACGTACACCTATGGGGGTGTACCAATGTTAATCTTATCTATCCATCCTTCCAATTACAACAACACTTAGGGACAAACCTAAATATGGTTGTAATTATGTTTAATATTAAATGGTTCTCAAGATTGTATTGTTATTATTGGCCTATTTTTAGAATATTGTGACTCAATTATCTCCTTAAATGTAAACAAGTAATAAGATAACTTACTTGTATACATAATACTGTGACAATTTAAAGCTTTAAACTTTTATTTTATTACTTGATGGGTTTATGTACATGATATATCTAATTATTGTATTTTTGCAAACTATAAAAGTGTAGTATTTTCTAGACATATGTGAAACTATTTTGCCTTACATAAAAGAATCTCATTTTGATTATAATTTAGTTTGGACTAGGTAATAAGTAATAAATAAACAATTTTTTTTAAACTAAACTCATTTTAATTTATGACGAGTGCAATTGGTTACAAATGGTTATAAGTATGTAATGTATTACTAATTTTATGACAATGATTTATGATACCTAATACTGCTTAGACATTCCACATATTAACATTTTATAATTTCGATATCTTTTTTTGTATGTGTGATAATTTTGCAATTAAATAGAATTAGATTATGCTACATTTTACTTTGATACCTAATACAAAAAACATCAAACACTAAAAGCTTATATACATCTAAAGTCTGGAATACTTCAACTACGCAGTAGGTATAAATAAGTATTACTAAACATATATTTATTGGTTTAACCAACAAAATTAAAGAACATGTTGATATAAAAATAAGCTGCAAATTTTATTCACTTAAACCAGATCTTTTTACTTCCTAATTCTATGTTTGGAATTATACATAATAAAAATTTACATACTCTACATAACATTATTTAAATCTAATGCTGCGACCACTGAATGGTCTTGATATCTACACCTTCTTGCACCATTTCCCAAAGTGGACTCATCTCTCTAAGTCTTTCAACATGTTTGATTGTCTTTTCTGCTGTATAATCTACTTCATCAATAGTTGTGAATCTTCCAAAGCCAAATCTGAAATGATTATTGTTATCTTATTACACATTATACAAATTATACATTGAGTCACCTTTTTGTATGTCAAGATTTTAAAGGTCAATTGGACAACATTCTGTAGACTAGCAAAAAAAAACAAAAAAGTTGTGAAAATATATATTTTGTGTACCTACATATATAAACTTTAACCTATGTGCCTAGTAGGTATATAAACACAGGTCTGCAAAAATTTGGTACATACTTATTACCTAATTATTACACAAACGTCTATTATAGAGAAAATTAATCTTTACTCTATGCTTCTATACAACTGAACTGATAGGCGAGGCTTAACTTTGATCACCTTTTGGTAAGTGATCATATGATCAGTCATTTATTTTTATAGCTGGTTAGTAAGTTAGCCTTGATACACAGGTTACCTATATAACTGACCTTCAAGGTCAGCTATCGGAATTTACCGATAGTGGTTTGGTAACCGATTTTCTACTTGAAGTTGGAATTGAGTAATAAAGACCAATCCAGTTCTTAGGTCTCATTACCGGTTCTCAAGAACTGCTGCCGGAACACACTGTTAGGTGCTTGTCGACAGATTTTCTACTTGAGGGTGGAAGTCTTCCAAGCAAGCATTCGCAAAATGCCCTTCCACCATGCGGTGAAGCTCAAGCCGGCGCTGGGGATTGTACTTATAACGACGAGGAGTTCTTGAGTGGCAACCAAATACCGGAAGGGGTACTGTAGGTAGACCCATTAGAAGGTATGACTTAGTGACTCGCTGTGAGTCAATGGACTACAATGGGTATGTAGTTCTGAGTTAGAGTCTTCTGGCTGATTATAACAACTTAAATATTGTACACGAGGAACGAACCCAAAGGACAAAACGGAGCCATATGTGTCACATGAAACGTAACTTAAAATACCATTGCGAAATTACAGTCTGCCTAAGAAATGAATGGTGTGTTCTTCCGCCGGTAATATCGCCTGAGCTCTGTTCTGGGATTGTCTATTAGAGTAGTGATGTGATGACTGAACATCTGGGTCATGGAGCTACATTTACGGGCACGTTATATACAGAAAAATAATGAAGGCACGGCAAACTCGCCAGTATCTTCTTGTTTCATCAAGACAATGTGAACGCCTCGTTTCATAAGTTTCCGTTTGAATGGCTGCTATCAGAAATGCTGGATTTGATATATTTGAGCATTTTCGCATGGTGGTAGGGCATTTTGCGAATGCCCGCCTGGCTAGCTACCACCCTCAAGTTGACAATCTGTCGCCAAGCACCTAACGGTGTGTTCCGGCAGCTATCCTTGAGAGCCAGTACTTCTAGGTTAGCCTGAACAACATCTTCGACCACATCATCACTTACCATCAGGTGAGATAGTGGTCAAAGGCTAACATATGAGGCATAAAAAAAAAAAAAACACAATGAAGCAGTCGCAGCACTACAGGAATAGGTAATTACAGGTACCTACTACTACTACACAGGCACTACAGGTTTATTTTCGGATTCCGAATATATGACCGCGTTTCTCAGTTTCGTACAAAGCTCACGCGACTGCCCATTCGACATCGCCGGAATACACATGGCGTTTCTCTTTTGTATATTATACTATCCTCATGCTCTATATTTGAAGGAACACTTAATAATATAACACAAACTACAGTCTTATAGGCCATTAGAAAATCGAATACTATCATCAATCGCTTCTATGTAAGACTTCATTTCATCACGGGTGATTTACTGCTGAAGCCGTACGCTAAGGAAACAAGCTCTTAACTATTGGAAAGTTCCAAACACTAAATTCGTTTAAAACTCAAATAAGATTGCTTTATCTTGCAAGCTGAATAATAAACGTTTTATTGCTGCTATAACATATTTTCGTTTTGTTTCCATCCAATAATGTTATGTTATTGATATTATGTATTTATATATGTGTCATTTTATAGAATAGGTATACTTATTGTATTAATTTTTCCCACTACATGATGTACGCCTACCTATTGTATTTCTTATTTTTCTATTTGCTATCTAACGGTAGACTAGTAGAGATCGTTTTAAAGGATAAGTATGTCTACTGAACCTAAGCTTTAATAAGTCTGTAGGTGTGTTTTGTAATATATTAAGGTGTAAATTGAAGTATTATTATTGCAATGATGTGGTCGTACGCATGTTCATAATATCACCACGACGACTGTTTTATTTTTAAGTTAAATTCGGAGGCTTTCGATGCTTACCTATATAATGCTTCATTAATTAATTTCATTACTAAAAGCACTGTAGATATAGCCTACTGTTTTAGCAAACGCAATAGGCTGTATCTACAGATATTGCCTATTGCGTTTGCTAAAACAAATGAAGAGTTACGATCCGCAAAAACAATCAAAAAAATTGAAAATAATTTAAAAAACTCATGTTTTTTTGCAAAGCAGGGGGCTAACTCCCACCTTTTACGAAACCATCATAAAAAAGGAGCGTTTTGTTTCATGCAAAATAATCATTCGCAGTCACGAACTATCACCGACCCAAGCCCATGTCAAGCAATATCGGTTTGATCTTACTTAAGAGCCATTTCACAAAATCACGCTACTGAAGTTTAGGTAAATGCCAGCGCATCGCTTACACAAGCGAAAGAAGTGACGACAGAATAGCGTGACTGTGAGTAACATATTTTGATACTAGCACACATTACTAAAGAAATCTAAGTTGCGAATTTAAAAATGTGTGCAAAAAATCATGCCAATGCATGAGTAAATAATCAATTTCTTGTCGATTACTTGCTAATGTTATAGAAAAGAAGTAGGCATGTACATTAAATAGTCAACCTGCATCGTGAATCTTTTATTTAAATTTCATCCTTGATGAATAAAAATAGATATGTTTGAATCATTTATTGTATCAAAAAACTTAAATAATTAAAAAATTATACGGCTTTAAATTATATAAATATTTGATGTAACGGCATTGATTAAAAGCTGCGGACTAAAAGCTCTTTCTTTTAAATTTTCCAAAAATTGCTGTTTTCCTCGTTCACACTCTTCAGTATCTATATCCAGTCGTTAACACTGTCTGTCATAATATTATCTTTCTGTGCATCCGGAAAACAACTTAGTACCAACCACAAACGTCCCATGACGTTTTTGGTTTTCCATTACTTTAACATGTCACCCTCATATTCCCATACCATAATATATCACCTACACCATTAAAAAAATAACATTTTCATCCATTTAGTTTGAGTTTGTAGGAGGCACAAAGATCACCAATCTCCGATATGCAGACGACACGACTCTCCTTGCCACCACTGAATCGGAGATGGCAGCGCTTCTACACAGAATGGAAAGAATCAGCTTGGAACTAGGACTTAAGATCAACCACGCCAAAACCAAGCTGATGGTGGTGGACCGTGCCAACAAGCTGCATCTCACTGGTATGTTAGGACTGGAACTGGTGAATGACTTCATTTACCTAGGCGCTAACATAAGCAACACGGGGTCTTGCGAGAAAGAGGTCAGAAGGCGTATCGGTATGGCCAAACGGGCCATGTCTCAGTTACACAAAATATGGAGAGACCGCAACGTATCACGAAAAACCAAGGTGAAGCTTGTCAACTCGCTGGTCTTTTCCATATTTAGCTATGGTGTAGAGACATGGACCCTGAAGAAGGCGGATAGAGACCGTATCGATGCATTTGAGATGTGGTGCTGGAGGAAGATGCTGCAGATTCCTTGGACAGCATTCCGCACGAACGTCTCTATTCTTCGTGAGCTAAAGACCCGCCTTTCCAATATTTGCCTACGTAGGCAGCTCGAATTCTTCGGCCATATCGCCAGAAAGGAGGGGCATAACCTAGAGCAGCTCATGGTTACTGGCAAGGTGGATGGCAAGCGCCCAAAGGGTCGTAGTCCGTTGAGATGGTCAGACCAAATCCGCACAGCTTTGGATTCCAATCTACACGTCGCTCTCCATGACGCCAAGGATAGGCATAAGTGGCGGGACACCGTCAAGACGAAAGTACTCCAGAAGCGGGGTAATCACGACCCTCAGTAATGAGGAGAACGAAGCAAGCAGGAGGAGTTTGAGTAGACCAAACAGCGAAATGTAAATATATATTTACAGATTTTGAGGTTTTTTTGTTTTTAAATCGAATATCTTTGATGCAATCTATAATCAACATATATATACTTCTTGGTACCAATACAATCCTCACTATATACTCTTATGCTCACTATTTCCTCTATGGAAAATAAATGATAATACACCTTGTTATACAAAAAAATACTGGAAATGGGGTTTGAACACACGACAAAAATGGTGGGAAATAGTAATTTAATTGCTATTTTTATTTTTTCGTAACTAACTCACCTAGAACTTCGATCTTCTTTTAATATGATAATTTACTATTGTTCTTTAGCCATGAATTGTTACAGATTTTTACGCCAAATATTTTAAAGTAACAAAATTAAAACAACCCAATTGTTTTAAGAACTTTGGCGGGAAAACTGTATTGGAGAGCAATTATTTTTTCTGAAAAACTATACCACCTACGGCTTTGGTCCTTCTTTGATATTATTATTTACATGTAATTTATACACCTGTATTATTTCAGATTTTTTAGTTTAGAAGTTTAAAATTAGTTACGAGATTATTTAATACGCAAATTTGCATCGGTAAGTGTTTGCGTTGCAAAATATATCGAGTGAAAAATGGCTTATACATATGCAAAATTGCGGTTTTCTAGATTTATAACTGTTGAAGTAGTTACGATATTTATATGAAATGGCGTAATATTTTGGGGCCAAAATGTAATTTGTGCTGGTTTCAGATTTCATCAAAATATTCAAAATACTTCTTACTTCATACGTTATCTCAGAAAAATATGGATTTTTTCTTGTATGGGCAAGGATGCATCCTTTTGAAAACCATTTGGATTATCAAAGTCGGACTTACGCAGATTTATGGTAAATTTGTAAATACGACTATCGACCGCTAACTGGTATCCCGGTTTGTACAAATTTTCAATAGAAGGTAGTTTAATTTCCAGCTGAAGTTATCGCTGTGTTCACTTATAGACATTAACTGAATCCAAAAATATTGGAAATCAATTATTCGCCTGTCATCTAATCCTCCTAAAACAAAAGTTATAGTGAGTTACTAATTTAAACTAGAATAATATAACAACTAGCAGACCAAAAAGAAGAAGTCAACCCTGTGAGGTTGTTAGCATTTTTCCAATAACGCTGTATAAGGCTGCATAATTGTGACGTTTCCTTTTTTTAACACAATGGATGAACAGAAAAGATGTAGTTACTTAACAAGACAAAAATACTTATATTATGGACAACAAAAATAAAGTATAGTTTGTTACTTTAAAAAAATATCGACATGATCAAAACTCTGTGGTCGCACTATAAACTTGCATCTAAGCGTTCCGCGTACGAGACGTCAGAGCAAGGAAAACGAACACAGGTCCTACCTTGATGGGCGCTCGCGCGGTACTGATCGCCTCGCGCTTGTACATTTCAATTTATGAGCATTTCGAGTTATGTTAAATATTTTTTATTGTCTAACAAAACAGAGTTAATATCACAATTTATTAAAGATCAGGTTAATTAAAGAATGAACTTTCTTTTTATAAAATATCTGTTTGGAATTACACTTTATTAAACGCAATATATGGTGGTAAACTGCTGATATAATTCGTGGAAATTGGCGCAAGATCTTTATTTTTTTTCTACAATGACGATTATCTAGCGATATTCTAGTACACTATGTGTCAACAAGGTTATATGCCTGATGCACAGTTTTTTTTTTAGTTAATTTGATGAATCTTTACACAAGAGATATAACTCTGAAGTTGGCTATGTGCACTTTAATTCGTAAAACATGGTGCGGGAGATTGGTCACTACAAAATAATTAATGTTATGTTTGTAAATCTGGTACATTAACTGAAAAGAGAACAGATTATTCTATTTTTATCAATTATTAAACAACTTGTAGATATTTCCTATGATAGTAAATTAAGCGCTTAAAATCTTCGTATACCGCATTAAAATGTGAAATGCCTCTTAAATAACGAATGAAATATGTATCACGGATGTGCAAGCGAGATACAAGATGTTTATAATATAACGTTATCCAGCTCGCACTGTTCCGAACTACGATGTTATTGTACGATTTTACCATAGTTTTACGAAATTTGATTGTCTGCTGTACAACAACTGTCTATAGCTTTTTATAGTTTCCCTCATCAAATAATTTTCCTGCATTTATTTAAGAGTATAACAGAAATAAAAACATTGTACGTAATTTACACATTTATGAAAACATTTTATGACATTCTATTGTTAGCCTTTTAATTATTTTTATATCCAGTATTTGAGTCAAACATATGAGTATTTTTCCAATACGATTAACGATTTTGTTTCGTAAGGCTACGAAAATTGAGGTTTATCAAAACAATATAACCTCACACTGCTCCTCAGGACGTTGGAACCCGTTTCTTCAGTTCACTCGTGACCACAGTCTTGGTCGGAACTTGATTAAAGTTAAGGTTACATACATACTAAACATTATATATTGCTTATTTGTGTTGAAATGGACCCGTTACTGATTTTTAACAATTGAATTACCTACGCTTTTCTATATACGGTTGTATATATGTACTTTCCGAGCATATGCTCGGATAAATAAATATTTTGTACCTGATAGAACTATGTGCTAAGTCTTCATCTGTTCCAATAGCTCTGAGTACATAAGAAGGTTCAAGTGAAGCTGACGTGCAAGCCGATCCACTAGACAGTGCTATGTCTTTTAATGCCATTAATAGTGATTCACCTGCAACAAAATAACATACTATAATGCATGATCAAGATAGCATATTACAACCTTACAAGTCATGATCATGAAGCAATGATGGCCGAGCGGTAATAGCTATCGACTGCCGTGCCGCAGGTCCATGGTTCGATCCCCAGCACCGCGCCGGCTTGAGCTTCACCGCATGGTGGGAATATTGCGAATGCTCGCCTCAAGTAGAAAATCTGTAGCCAAGCACCTAATATTGTGTACCGGCAGCAGTCCTTGGGAGCCAGTGAAATTACAAGCACACGAGACTTAACAACTATGTCTCAGTGTGACAGGCGCAGTGCAATTTGTCACTTGTGATGAAATGCATCTGTTATAGGCAGAGGTAAGTCCAATTAACATTAGGTGGTATTCACGCTTGTACCGTCACAAAAAAAATATGATGACGATGGTAAGTGATGATGGGGTCGAAGTTGATAAGATAGGGAACATAACAAGGGAACTGCCTCCAAGAACAGCTGCCGGAACACATTGTTAAGATTCGGCCAGCCAGGCGAGCATTCGCAAAATGCTCTACCACTACGCAACTCTTTCATTTTTTAGTTCTTGGACATCATTAATCACATTGATTAATTAATAAGGTCAACATTTTTTATCTTGCTGATAGACTAGCCTTTGGCCGCTATCTCACCTGATCGTAAGTGATGAGGAGGTCGGTGTTCAGGCTAACCTGGAATTACTAGCTCTCAAGGATAGCTGCCGGAACACACCGTTAGGTAATTGGCGACAGATTTTCTACTTGAGGGTGGTAGCTAGCTATGCGGGCATTCGCAAAATGCCCTACTACCATGCTATAACGACTGCCATCCTAAGACAACAACCGGGACCGACGGCTTACGGTGCCGTCCAAAGCGCGGAAGCGCTCAGTATTAATGTCAATAGCGGCCACCCATCCAACCCATGACCGCGGTGGACGTTGCTTAACTTAACTGATTGGTTAAGAATGGCTAAGCAAACATCGCTAAAAGCGCTTCTAATTGCATGCATGTAACATACTTTTTAGAGTAGCTGGTAATTACTGTAAATAAAACTAACCTTCAACATAAGCAAATGATAAGTTGATGCATCCAGGGTACGTTTGTTCTACATCACCGTTTCTTATTACGTGTGTCAGTTTTGAGTATATCTTGTCTAGGAATCTCTGAGATAATTTCTCCATCCAAGCATGATCATATGCCATTTCACGTTCTGCTATTTCACAAGCAGCACCTATGACCAGAAAAAATAACAATAAGTAACTACATATATTGATTGCATTGCAAATGATATGTACATACATACAATCACGCCTGTATTCCCCGAAGGGGTATGCTGAGGCATCGAAATCCTTTCCACCACCACACACGTCACTGGAGCAGCTATGCCAGCGACCCAGAGTCCTTCTCCGCTACGTTAAGGAGTTGGGATAGCTTGGGTAGAAGCTGGCGGGGGAAATGCACAATACACCCCAAGCGGGACGTCAGTGCAGGACATATCGCCCCCAATTAGAATAAGAATAAGAATGCTGAGGTGTGTAAACACCAACGTTTCGCGTGCGAGCTTATTGCCATTCACCGGGCACAGTTTCAGGATCATACGAAATGTTTTCTCTAACCACTGGACGAAACACAAGAACATATTACGAATAATATGTTTACGCTAACAACACAACTACATATTGTATGAAATCGCAGGACGCTAAGATGGTATACAGCCCTGTTGTGCCTCGAATGCTCACAACACCCTACTCACATCCACGCGAGAAGTGGAGTGCTGCTCATTTGGCGCATTTGCCCCTTAGTCGCCTCTTAAGACACCCACGGGAAGAAATGTTGAGGTGACATTCTACCCTGGCATCCCGCGGTAATGATATACATTATGTGAGATAAATGCATTTTAAAATAAGCTAATACATTCCACACGTAAAGGAAGGGTTCCCATTACCCTCAAATTTAGAGGCATCTTGGGGATCTCAATGTAAGACGATAGTTCTTCAGAATGCCCTGAAATAGCGATCCGCGATTACGAATAATACAAATACTAATCATTCGAATAGTTCGACTGGCCTCACATAATGGTCGAATAATTTTACAACGTTGTATAGCGAAAGACAATAACGTTCAGCAAGCGAACGATTCATTCATTACTCAAGTCGCCTCATGGCCAGCACTTGGCGCTATGTTTGAATGAAAAGAAAGGGGTAGTCGAACGAATTTTACAGAGCCGACCCGAATTGAAACCACAGATTGGATAATATTTACTACGTAACCGAAAGAAGCACGCAAAAGGTGTATGTAATGTATTGTCATTTTAATATACAATATTTATACGCGTTTTTTATTTTTGTTAAATTTGAACAGGGATCAAGGAAAAAATATATATAACAAATATATATCATTACACTTGCCACCTAGAGTAGAAAGAGTCACAGCACGCGTGACGAGTGAGAGAGAACTATCTAGCTATTCGTAACTTACGTCGTAGCTTTCATTGCATCCTTTTATCGTGCGAATGAAATCGTTCGAAAGATAACAATTGAATAATTAGTAAACGAAAATTAGTATACAACTAATTTAATTACATACGATGGTTAAGAACGAAAGGAGAAATTAGAGACATGAGTTATATGTCATGTTGGCATAGCGTTTAGAGCATACCCCTGCTATTGGATTGCTTGCGTTCGAATCACAAGACTATAATATAACAAGCACATGAATATATGTATTTTTTCCTATCGTTGTAATTTTGTAATGTAATCAGCGAGGCATGCGTCATTGCAAAAATAAAAATATTAAAATTATAGGGTTGCGTCGTCGTTAACAAGTTTAAAGCTAATTACAAAAAAGTTTGTAGTACACCCCAGTTGAACTATATGTGTCGCTCCATCTCTATACGATGGTAAAGAACGAGAAGACAAATTAGTCATATTATATTGTCATGTTAGTTTCGCGGTTAGAGCATACCCCGGCTATAGGGGTGGATGGCGCGGGTTTGAATCCCACACATGACTATAATTTTTCCTCTCGTTACAATTTTGCTACTAATTTAATGTTCGAATCATGCAATTAATAATGAATAATTTTTCGAAATCTGGATTCGTTCGCAGTCGCACAACGCTACCCTGAAAACTTTAAAGCATCTTACGTGTGTACACAGTACAGTGGCACAGGATGATATGGTGGGTTGAAATTCAGACCCGGCACCCCACAGGTAGCTATATATTTCATGCATATATCACAATAACATTATTATTATGCCAGCAGCTTAATTTTATTATTAATTGACTTCAATTGTATGTATTTCAAAATATCATATATATTTTATCTTTTTCCATCCGTAATAATTTCTATATTTTATTGCTGATAAGACCAATCCTTGACTTCTATCTCACCTGTTGGTAGGTGATGATAAGGCCCAAGATGTTAAACTGGCTGAAACTAGAGACTAGGAATTGGCTCGCTCGCCGAGCAGCAGGTCCATAGTTCAAATCCCGCCGCCGGCTTGAGCTTCACCGCATTGTGGTAGGGCATTTTGGAAATGCCCGCCTGCCTAGCGACCACTCTCAAGTAGAAATCAACTGTCGCCAACTTAACGGTGTGTTCTGGCAGTTGACCTTAAGAGCCAGTAATTCTAGGTTAAGCCTGTTGATATTACTCATCTTTACCTAAACCAACAACTAGAGGAGTAGGAACAGTTCCACTTCTTATGCCTCTTTCCTGGCCTCCACCACTTTGTATTGGCTCCACCCGGACTCTAGGCCGCCTCCTAATATACAATGCGCCAACACCTTTGGGACCATACAATTTGTGACCCGACATTGACATTAAATCTATGTTCATCTTGTTTACATCCAATGGTATCTTTCCAAGAGCCTGAGCAGAGTCAGTGTGAAAGAAAACTTTTTTGCTTTTGCATATAGCTCCGATTTCTTGAATTGGCTGCATAACACCTGAAACATTTTCAATACAATTTAAGTACATTTCGATAGTATTTGTTATTTTTTTATCTTATCAATATTGTTTATTCCATTATTATATAGATAAAGAGATAGGAGAATGGCGATAGGATGAATGTTCTTAAAAATACCGTTGCATTTCGTGCATGATGCAATTTAGTAAGAATGTAAGTTAAGTATATTGAAAGTTTGGGAAAATAAAAAGAATATCATACCTATTTCATTATTCACAGTCATAATTGACACCAGGCTTGTCTCGGGGGTAAGAGTCCTTTCTAATTCCTCCAAATCTATGATACCATTTGACTGCACTGGCAAATATGTTACTTTGAACCCTTCACCTTCCAAAGCACGGCATGAATCCAAGACGCATTTGTGTTCCTGTAAACAAACCTTGTTCAAACTAAAAAGCGACTAACAATATTTTTGTCTACCTCCTGTAGACTTATTACTGATACATTTGTCTTATAGCATTTCACAGATATGTATTATTTGAAGTGCTTGTAGAAAACTTTGCTTAGCCGTTCTTAACAAGTGTTTTGAAGCAGTGATGGCTCAGTGGCATTGGCTATGGACTACCACGCAGCAGGTCCATGGTTCGAATCCCAGCGCGGGCTTGAGCTTCACTGCATGGTGGAAGGGCACTTTGCGAATGCTCGCCTGTCTAGCTACCACCCTCAAGTAGAAAATCTGTCGCCATGCACCCAAAGCGTGAAGCTGTTCTTGATAGCCAGTAATAAATAATTCTTTTTTAAATGGACTGTTGGAGCTTACAATTCAGAAGAGATTTTATCATAGTAACAAGTATTTGTTGAGTTGAATATTGTAATACCATAATAAAACATTTATATAATATACCTCAACATTTCAGACAAGTTGTATTGATTACCTACTGGACATGAGCACTATTTAGTTTGATTGTAATTTTAATTGGAATGTAATATTATTTTTATTGTAAAACATATATGGGTGCAACCTTACCTGAAATTATTAAATTTTGAATTTGAAAAACTAATGAGCAGTACATGTATTTGCCTTGTAGATTATATTTTATTGAGAGTCAAATTTTTTTTTTCCTTTCTGTAACAGTAGGTTTTGCTGATAGATTAACTTACAATTTGTGTAGTGACAACATGCTTCTTTCTAGGTGCATAAAATCTTGCAACACCTTTGACTGAGATGTTATTTGACTCGGTAGCTCCTGATGTAAATATGATCTCTTTAGGGTCTGCTCCAATCAGATGAGCAACTTGTTCACGGGCTTTCTCTACTGCTGCTTCACTCTCCCATCCATAAGCATGTGTTCGCGAGTGTGGGTTACCATGATAACTGACAAGGAATGGTAACATAGCATCTAATACTCTGGGGTCCTATAAGAAGCAAAAAAACACTGAATACACATATCAGTTTGTCTACTACAAAAAAAACAATAAAAAACAATACAAAATGCAGTAAAATATCACCATATTTCTTTATTTTTCCAAATACAACTATTTACTGCTTTGATATGATTGATTATTAGATAATATATATGTAACTATTAAAATCTTACCACCGCTGTTGTTGCTTGTGCATCAAAATAAAGTGGTCGTCCAACGTCATCATGTGTTACAGAAAATTTTCCCTTTTCTCCTAAAATAAAACAATTACATTAAATTAGACAAGAGCAAACTGATCTTAATGAAAATTATTGACACTGACATCGAGGTCATTGATTTTGACTTCAAGGACGTAAAAGATCTTTCTAGGTGTCAATAACCTTTACTGGTTTGCAACCTTAGAAATTGTATCATGGAATCCAGTAGACCCAAAACTACTGGAGTCAATGATACAAACGCTAGCAGATAAATGTAGAGAATTATGCCTAGAGATGAACTCCAGCAAAACTAAGTTGATGACTAATTCAATTCCCGTAAGGATTTTATCATTAGATTTTTGAAGAGTCAATGTAAATATAATTACATTACTAAATTAACACAAGCCGTTTGTTTTTGATTATAGGAGGATTAAAGGAACACAGTTTTTGTAATACCACATCATGTACGTTACATGTAAGTGTTACATTTAAACTAATATTTTAGTTTAAATGTAACACCTAAAATATGTTATAGTTGTAAGAGGGTAAAGTACAGAAGATTGAAAATATAGTAAGTTAGAATGAGTGCATGACAAATATCATTATAAGCTTTAAGTTATATAAAGGTAAGAAATAAAGTAAGGACACATTTGCACCACTGTAAATATTGTGCAATGACATCCTAGATTTATAAAATATGAAAAACTTAGAGGAAATTTAATCAAACCCTAAACTACAACAGTAAAGAAAAGTGTAGACTACTGAGTATTAAGGAAAGCAGATATTTGAAAAAATATTCAAATCGGCATACACCCTACCACTGAGACCTACATAACATATAAGGCCTCCTTCTAAATATAACATGTTATGGTTTGAAATTAATTATTTAGGTGTGTTTATAGATAAAACTAATGTTTGATGTAATACATATAATATATTTAATAATAATAGCTAAATGTTAACAAGTATTATATATGTACATATTTTATGAACTGTGTAAAGCAAAATTATATATGGAAATGAATAAGTGAGAATGAGTTGTATGATATCTGTTTAAATTCCACTATATCTTTTAGAAGCAGTGATGGCCAATAGCTATGGATATACATACAGAAATTCTATAATTTGAATCCCGTTTCGGGCTTGAGCTCCACCAAATGGTGATAGGGCATATAAAAATGCCGGCCTAGATAGATACCACTCAAGTTGAAAATCAACCGCCCAGTACCTAACTGGTGTGTTCCAGCAGCTATCCTGGACAGCCAGTAATACTAGCTTATGCGCGTTAAAAATGTTAGCCCCTGAGGTAAGGTTGTGGTCAAAAGGTAATCTATCAGCAAATTTAGAGATATCAAGCATTAATGTGTTATTTTAGTATTCTTGTTTTATTAGTCTGATAGCAATAAGAATTCTATGGTAAACAAATAAGATTTTTTTTTCATTTACTATCACACTTGATTTTAGTTAGTTTGCAGTACATGAATGAGTTCCATCTATTGCCAATGCCACCCAAACTTTATCTACCGACTTGAAAAAAAGGAGGATGTACTCTATTGGTCTGTATTTTATTTTTGTAAGCTATGACCAGCTTATCTGTCTCGTCAGCTAAGTACCAGATAGTCAGCCAGTTGGCTAAAAATATGTAGATGTCTTTTTTTATAATCTGCATGCCAAATGGTTTTTTTTTTGCAAATAATTATTCTTTTGGACAACTTTAATTAAAATGTATGAAGTCTCCATCTGGTATTTCCTAATGTAGACATACATTTCTAGTTTTAGTATTGTTAAGGAATGCTTATTATGTACTCTAAATAAAACAAAAATAAAAGTTTGATTACAACAAATAGTTTTTTTTAAACCTATATGGAAAAAATACTGATTTATTTACTTCCTCAGAAATGGTCAACTTTTCCTCAGGGACAACCTAGGGTGATTACCTTCCCTACAACCTCCTGTCAGGAATAGGTCTATTAACCAATAACCCTGTATAATGTAGTGTAGGTATATAAAAGTACCACTAATAAAACATGTTTGTAGCTGTTATGGTGTATTATTATGAATTTTTGAGTTTCCCCTTAAATGTGTCACTTTTTATAAAATTTCCTACTAATAAAACACCTCCTAAATGAGTTAAGATTATACCTAATTCATAGGCAGTCTGTCTTTTTATTAAATATTAAGTATATAAACAATTGATAAGGCACAGGTGAGGCAGTGTTTTTATATTTGGTATTGATCATTGTTGTTATATGAATAAATATCACACAAATTATGGCATTAACCTCACTGAATAAAATTTAATCAATTAAAGTTTTACAAGTTGTCTCTTTCTCCACTGCTGCTGGACTAATGGTGCATGCTCAAATTTCTTTATAACTGCTATTAGGCCTTGAAAAACAAAACAAAAAACTTTCCACTAAATTTTTTTTGCGAGAATGGTATACATACACTTTTAATGTATAATCATATATATGTAATAAGTAAATATTTTTCATGTAACTGAGATGGGTATTTCATGTATAAACAAAAACAAAGTATGGCATTCAACTAACTGAATATAATGTAGATTATTAAGTTGCCTTAAAGTAGAGTAGCCAGGAGGATCCCTGCACTAAACGCATACAAACATTACGATATAAACAATAAACTAATAGGTTATGTTATTATTTGATGACAATAGTGGAATATTGCAAGTGGTACTAAATAGTTTGATATATCGGTTATATACTTCGTTAATTTTTATAATCATATATATGTAATAAGTAAATATTTTTCATGTAACTGAGATGGGTATTTCATGTATAAACAAAAACAAAGTATGGCATTCAACTAACTGAATATAATGTAGATTATTAAGTTGCCTTAAAGTAGAGTAGCCAGGAGGATCCCTGCACTAAACGCATACAAACATTACGATATAAACAATAAACTAATAGGTTATGTTATTATTTGATGACAATAGTGGAATATTGCAAGTGGTACTAAATAGTTTGATATATCGGTTATATACTTCGTTAATATTGTTATCAGTTTTAAGTATGGACATAATAAAAGCTCTAACTGACATTAAAATAATCATTTAAATATGTACCTGAGTTGGAAAATAACCTTTGTCCATGTAAAGTTACTAATATTTCTGGTTCTTGTATTCCGGACTTTCGTGAGAATCCCTTTAACACGTTATTAGTAAATAAAGGATTGATAGTCCTTGCTAATCGGAACATTTTGCTATTTTATTAGATTTTTTTATCAATAAACAATATTTTTTTAACGCAATACAACCATTGCTTCATAGACTATCACTCCAGGTCTAGCCAGACCACAAATATATACGGCTCCAGACATACAAGCAAACTCATAGATAATCAAGTGAAATAATGACAGCAAGTAATGCAAATAAAAATGTCTACGTCTGACATACACACAGTCATTGCTCTAACGGATTTTATATTTTGTAGCATAGCACTCAAATTTAGTGATTTCGTTAAATAACAGATAGCGTTGTGTTCAATTTATTGCAGTAATGAATTTCAATAGCATTAACTTATATAAGACAAAGGCCGATAACTCAAACTCAAACAAACATTTTATAACATTAAAAAACATGCAGTAATTATTAATAATTGACATTTGTATAAAGATAATGAATTCTATAATTTTGTAACATTCTAATTATTTTGAGGTTTATGTTAACATATTTTATGATTTTGTAGTTAACATTTAAAAATTTGCACGCCTGTAAAGGTAGAATAAAAGATATTTATAATTATGTGTGTAATATTAAGAGCCGCACTTGTAACCTTATTCCAGCAAATAAATGATATTCTATTCTATTTTATTCAAAAAAAAAAAAGCAACTGCTGTCACTACTTTTCCTTATGACAATTACATAAGGATGGAATAGCTTATGCAGTAATCGTTTTTTTTTTCGTACAAATGAGTAGTATTATATATTAAACTGTATTAAGAAAATATACTTTTTCAATTTCTCTTTTTATGTGACTTCTTAAATATTTTTACGGCTCTCGTTAAACATCATCCTCATTGTCCTCTAGTAGTCACTTGCAAAATTATAAAAACATTAACATCTACACAAAAAAAAAATCGTTTTTATAATATTAGCGTGACTAATTATTACTTACTAAAAATACTACTTCGTAAGATTGAATAATCTTACGAAGCTATAATATATATAATAGCTATAATAGTGTTCGTAACAATGTCGAATTTGGCACCATAACCACTACCATAACTAAATCCCTTTATGATCATAACCAGCATAAAAATAATACACCATTCACAGAACCAATAACATTAGTATAACAATAATACTCGATACAAACATTTCGTGAATTAATTATTTTGACATGAATTGAATGATTCTCTTTTTTTTAATGAAAAACTGTATAGTAAAACAAGCCGGACAAGCAGATATTTGCTAATAAGCCTCATTTTCCTTTTTTGTATCCAAGCCAGAACAACATTTAAATTTAGATTATGACATTCAAATAGGAGGTGCTTAATTTGGAAATTACAAAGAAACGAGTGGAAAAATGAAAAGAATTAATATAATATTCATAATAATTGGAAAATATACTTTCTAGACAGCTTTTTTAATCAGTTAATATTAGGTAGGGACTTAACAAAAGAGATTGCTTCTCATATAGCCAGGGCTTCATCAGTGAATACTAAGGAGTAGAAAGGAAATTTAAAAATAACAAATATTTTTAAATTATTTTAAGAAAACATTAAATAAATATTTTAATAAAACACTTAAAAAATATAGAAATATATCTAGTGACTATTCCGCCTAATTTTCCTGTTAAGCCGAAGTGACGTCACAAACGCCATGCAGCCAAATCGGAAAAATTTTCGACGCGTTTCGCTTCTACACGAAGCATCCTCAGAAGGTCTTGACTCTACGGGCGCACGATCGAGAATGAGCGGCAGGCGGCTCAGCACGCCTTTATATAGACTCGAGCTGAGTCAGCACGCCTTTGTCTAGACTCGAGCGTGAGTCACTGCTCTTTGTTGTAAATAACAATTGGTAAATTATACGTTTTTAAAGTGACAATTACATCATAATGGCAATAAATTGATTACAAATAATAATTTTAAATTATATATATTATGCAATGTGATTTTGAATATGAATGATATCTTAAAAAATATCAAAAAATTACTTCCTAAAACAAATACATGTTTAACTATTTTGTAGTGGCAAATTATCACTAAAAATACGTAACAGTGGTGATGAAACCAATTGCATCTGTTCATTCATCAGTGCAACGCCTGCACTATGTTTTAATATTTCTAACTGTTCCAATACACACAATCGAAATCCCTTATCACAACAATGTAAAATCTTAAAGGTATTACTATCAAGCAGTTGATGACTGCTTTCAATTAAATGTTTTGCAAAGTGAGACTTTTCGGGATGGTCGTTCCTATACGTGGATTTGTGTTTTTTATATCTAATATAAAAATTACGGCCAGTTTGACCAATATAAACACTGTTACATTTGTAACAGGTAAGTTTTTGAACACCGGATTTTTTATTGTTTTTAAACGATCTTTTCCGTTACATAAATGGCGTAGATTTTGGTTTGTTCGAAAAGGTACATGGACTTTATTTTTCTTAAATACGTTGGATTTTTTTTGAGAGTTTGGACCCATATAAGTTAGACTACCTACGTACTTGATATTTCTAGCAGTAGGGCAAGAATATAGGAGTGACATAGCTCTATTACGTTGTTTATTATGAATTAATCGATCAAATAATTCTTTATTGTAGCCGTTGGAAATAGCAATTTGGTATATTATATTCCTTATTATAATTTTCTTGACTAAGAGGAACCAATAACAGTCTATGGACATAACTTCGAAAAGCTGCTAATTTGTGTTGGATGGGATGACAAGAAGAGAAGGGGATAGCGATATCTGTGTGTTTCGGTTTTCGATATATATGCAAAACTTATTTATTGCTAACTCATGTAAGCGTTAAATCTAAAAAGTTGATAGATTGATTAAGAACGCTAAGAATGCCACTAAAATTTGCCACTTCTGTCACTTTTGACATTAGATAACAAACTGTTCCAGTAGCTCCATAGCGTTTATGGCGAAAATACTGCCAAGACCCAAGTGGAACAACTTTTTGGGAGTGTGATCGTTTTTATTGTTTTTGGCGAATTTAACTCCAAATGGTACTAACCCATAATGGAACAAGGGAGAACAGTGATACAAACGACCACAGTGATCAGAGACCAATAAGACAGTGATCACAACCATAGACGCAAAGTGAACAAAATTATCGAAAATAACGAAATTAGCGTCAAATGGAATAGGCCCTCTAATATACAAAGGCCGTACTCCACTTGACGCCAAATTCGTTATATTCGATAATTTTGACCATATTATATATCTATGGTTCATATGGCGGTGTGCCTTTATTAAACAAATACTACAAACTATATACAACACTACAGCTACTACAATACTACAGCTACTACAGTAAAAGCATTTGGACTCATAGGGAGTCCAAATGCTCTAGCCCACTATCAGTATAAAATAAATGTAATGGTTCATATTAAATGTAGTACCGTAGACGCAATATGCGGTAAAAAATAACAAAAATAACGAAATTAGCGTCAAGTGGAATACGCCCAAAGTTACTACATGTAGGGCGTTCGGATAGCCTATCGGTGCCAAAAATAACACTCACAAACGCTAAAAATGATCACACGGGCCGTTCGTTTTGGGACTTCGTGTGCAAAAATATCGTTTTCGCTCACCGTTCGGATAGCTTTGAAAACGCTACAAATGGCAGAGAAAAGTGATATTTTCGACCCATGTCATACCGTGGGATCGTTGTGATCGTTTTTTGACAACTGCTGTTTTGACAGTTGTATTTGGCGCGATTGAAGAGTTTCACAAGTTTTTTATATAGTATTTATATTAATGAATATAAATATATCATATAAATACTATATTATATAGTAGGTACCTACTTGTTTTGTTAATTTTAGAGATTGATTCCATGTTTCGTACTGTGCAAAATTGTTAAAATATTGTCGGTTGTCAAAGTATGTTTTAAGCCGTTCGGATAGCATGCAGTAATTGGTGGTCAAAAATAGCAAAAGCTTCTATCCGAACGCTAAAACACAAATGCCACTTTTGAAACTGCTACAAACGCAATCGAGCCAAAACGAACGCACCTATGGTTTTTCTTTTTGAACATTTTAAATGATACAAACCGAAATTTTATCAATTTTTCTACATAAATTAGTTGATTAGTACCCAAATATACATAAAGTAATAAATATTTAAACTTGCAGTAGGTACATATCTGACGAAAATGGTTTATTTACATTTTCCTAACCATTTGACCGAGGAAGAGTTGATGTTGCAAGCTAAGTATCAGAAACTCAAGAAGAAAAAGAAAGCTCTTCAAGCTCTGAAAGCCCCTAAACAAGAGCCTGAAAAGCCAATATTACCAAAACGTCCTACTGAGGCCAGAGATGCTCGTGAAATTGCCCGAAAGCTCATTAAAAGTGGTGCCATACAAGCAATTAAAAGTCCACCAGCACAGCCACAAAATGCAACATTCAAGAGACCGAGGGCTGGTGAGTTCGATGTATAATATAAGACTAGTCTCTGCACCCTCTTTTTTGTAGAATATATAATACTCAATGAATAAATAGGGATCAAAAGTATGTCCCATGTTAGTCCATTTTATCATGAACCCACCAGTATTTGAGAAATAAATTATTGAAGAATTAATTTTATTTAAATATTAATTAACAATGGAAGACTGCTACCATCTATTAGGGTTTGGGTTTCTTATTGAATCCCTCAAGGATGTGCTGTGTGAGGCTGTGCACCAGTTGGACGCATGAGTGTCTGAGCGTAAACCCAAACTGCTCATTGGAAATAAAGCGGTGTTCCTGTGTGTGGGACGAGAGATGGTTTGCTTACGGTGGGCTTAGGATGGCAGTCTTATAGCATGATGGTAGGACATTTTGCGAATGCCCACCTGGCTAGTAACCACCCTCAAGTGGAAAATCTGTCGTCAAGCACCTAACAGTGTGTTACGGCAGCAGTCCTTGAGAGCCAGTGAAAGTTACAGGCACAAGATACTTAACAACCATGTCTCAAGGTGACGGGTGCAGTGCAATTCGTGACTTGTGACGAAATGAATCTGTTATAGGCAGAGGTTAGTCCGCTTAACATCAGGTGGCCCTCGAGCTAGGTCCGTCACAATAATATAAAAAAAAGGCTTATCTTTAGTATACATGGAACTTTGTTACATGGATGTATCTGATTTGTCCAATAACGTAGAAACAGCAGATGAGAGTACCAGGTCACAAGGAAACCTCAAGTGGGATATTTTACTTCTGTTGATATTCTAAATAGATGATCCCTCTACTTCACCCTTTTGTTAAGGTTTGATGCTCTTAAAAACATTGTCCTATGCAAACATATATTTAAATAATTACTTTAATATATATTAAACATATATTTAAATAATGTTGTCTTAGGTTTTCGCGATTATTACACATAGTAATTAAACAACTTTAAACGGTTTAAATCGCGTATATTTATCATTATTTTTGTCCCGACGTTTCAAACACTTTGCAGTGATCGTGGTCACGGGGTGTCACCCCGTGACCGTTTAAAGTTGTTTAATTACTATATATTTAAATAATTAATTAGAGGGTGACTTGCTTGCTCCATTTGTTAATGGGGTGACGTAACATATGTCCAGCCCATCTCCATTTCTGGACGTCTATCCGGGTGAGAATGTCTGTCAGTTTTGTTCTTATTCATATGTCTACGTTCCTGACTCTGTCTTCGATTTTGATCCCTAACATGCTTCTTTCCATGGCACATTGGCATTTTGTCAGCCTTTCCCTGTGGTTAAGTGTTATTGACCAAGTTTCACAGCCATAAGTAAGAACTGGTAGAATACAGGTCTCCAAAGTTTTCTTTTTTATGTGATTGCCTAGAACCTTACTTTTCACTATTTCCTTCATTGACCAGTATTTTCTCCATCCTTGGGCAATTCGCCTGTTTATTTCCTTTGTCATTTCATCTAAAGGGGATATTTATCTGTCCTATGTAAATATATTCTTTGACATATTCAATCTTGTTGCCATCTACCATAACGTCTATTTCCCTTGAGTTTGTCATCAGTTTCGTTTTGCTGTCATTAATTTCCAGACTAACTTCTATACTTATATTTGCTAGGCTCTGCATCATTTGTTGTATTGTTGCTGGATTCTCTGCAAGAAGCACCAGATCATCGGCAAATCTAAGGTGGTTTAGGCGAGCTCCATTAATGTTCAGACCTAAGTGGTCCCAATTTTAGCTTTCTGAAGATGTGCTCGAGTACGGCGTTAAATAGCGTAGGGGAGAGAGGATCGCCTTGGCATACGCCCCTTTTAATAGGAAAGGATTCTCCTGTTGATTCTAGTTTAATACTGGCCTTGCTAGATTTGTATATACTCTTAAGTATTTCTATTAGTTGCTCTGGACCCCTTGTTGTTCAAGGCTCTGCCATATGTATTGGTGCCTGAGGCTGTCGAATGCCTTTGAGTAATCTATAAACGCCAGGTAGATATGCTTATTATATTCATTATACTTCTGTATCAACTGTTTTATAGTGTGAATGTGATCTATTGTGCTGAAATCTTTTCTGAATCCTGCCTGCTCTACGGGTTGGCTTTTGTTTAGTGTTAATGATATTCTCTCCAGGATCACTTTAGCAAATACTTTATATATGTTTGATATTAGAGAAATTGGCCTATAGTTCCCAATCTCGTCTCTGGGACCTTTTTATGTAGTAGAATTATGTGGCACTCGGTCCATTCTTCTGGAATTTGCCTTGTTTGTAAGAATTAATCATAATTTTTTTTTTTCATACTATAAGACTATATAGTTCATGAATTTTAATTGGAAATCTTCTAACAGGATGATAAATTACTTGAGAGCTTCCTTGTTTTTAAATTGTCATTAAAAATGCATCTATTGTTTTATACCAGCTGGGTTGCACTTGACTACAATCTCACCCGATGTTAAGTAATGATGCAATTGATGATGAAGTGCGGTTAAATTTTATGGCACTCTTCACAAAACGCTCTACAGTGAGTTGATCTCAGGAACCAGTTCAGTTAAATCTCTTGTCTCCAGCAATTCTTAGCTGATATTATTACCAACATCAACCTCACCAATACCTAAAATGCTAATAACCATTTTCCAGGAAGAGAAAGAAAACTCAGTGGATCAGCTGGTGCAGCTGGTGGTGTTGCCTCATATCAACCGTTCAGTGCATCACAAGAACCTCCACCACCTGAAGAGAAACCAGCTCCTAGAGTCAAATATCTTTATGACTCTTTTGTCACTGCTAGAGAGAAGTTAGTATTTCAATTTTTTTTTACAAATTTTATGTTATCTTCCACTATCTTGTTTTTTTTATATTTTTAATTAATATAAGCAAGCATTTGACCGCAGTCTCACCTGATGGAAAGTGACGACGCGGTCGACGGTGGAGCATGCTTGCCTAGCAAATACCTGTTTACTCTGTACTTGAAGACTTCCGATTATTAAATAAATATATTGGGAAATAGAGGCGCTGGTAGGTTGTTCCATAATTCGGCCGTACCCATTATAAAACTAGATTTAAAACGCTTTGTGCGTATTTTCGGGATATCGACCATCTATGGATGCCGTGTTCCTGTGCGTCTTGTTGTCCAATGAAAAAAAAGTAGGAGAGGTATAAGAGCATTGGATGCAGCATTGATTCTGAGGTAGTTTCCGATATGCAGCCAGTAAATGTTGGAACATCATTCCACCACCAGTTAGGAACTTGCAAAATGTTCAAAAGCTTAAAGTTAGGTTAAAAGAACATTTTTCTGCTTGTCAAAAAGAAGAGGAAACTTTTTAATTAAAGCTGAACAATGCAAACACAGAATATTCATTATTTAGTTATTATTATTATTTTATTCTATTTTTATTTTATATTTTGCCGTAAATCTGAATTTAAATTTTATACATAAAGATACAATATTACATATATTATGTTAATTTATTTTCTTTACATTGTAATTATATAATTTATTTATTTTTTTTGTTTTGCCATATTTTTTTTCTATATGTCAAACTGTTGTGTGTATGTGTGTGTGACGTCACCATAATATGGTTCCAAAGGAAGACCAGCGCTGGCTGAAGAACAACCAGCAATATGCCGATTAGGGACCAATTTGTGAACATGTTATTAATAGTTTTAATTTTATTTCATCTTAGTGTCACCGTAGTATTTCTGTCACAAATATAGCATTTTCTTCTTTCTATAAGATAGCATGGTGAAATAGCATTTTGTGATTGTGTGGTTGTAGTTAGCCAGATGCCCATCTGTCGCCAAGCCCCTAACGGTGTGTTCTGGCAGTTGTCCTTAAGATACAGTAATTTTAGGCTAAACTTTCAAACACATCTTCACCATATCTCTTGTGAGAGTCTGGTCAAAGGCTAACTTATACCCAATAAAACAAAGAAAAAGGGGGGTGAGCAATGAAGTTCTTTTTTCTATTGGGACAGTTTCTTGTACAAGATATCATCAAGGAATGGTCAGAAAATGTTAAAAAAAATGTTTTTAAATACTTCTGTTCCCATATAATTTAGGTTTTGCCCTTTCATTAAAATAACATTGAAAATGTACTTATAACGATAAACATTATTTCACAGAGAGGAACAGAAAACTCCTCGCCACCCTGGTTTGGGTGGTGAGACACCTAACCAGAACACGGGTCGCAGCTGTACACTGCTAGTGACCGGACCAAGAATCAGCGAGGAAACCATTAGAAGGCGTCTGGCTGCATACGAGTTTACTTTCACCCAAGAATCTGACGACGATAAGTATGTTTGATCTAAACTTTTTGTATGATGTTGGTGTGAAGTTGTTTTTGTTATACTTATTTATAAGTTATCTGTATAAGATTGCGTCATAATTTACAAGTTTAAAATTCAATTGCAAAATTGGTCTTGTTTGTAGTACAACCCAAGTTGAACTATAGGTGTCCATCCCAAAAATTAGAGTTATGACTCATTGTGTCATGTTAGCTCAATTGGTTAGAGCATAGCCCTGCTAAAGGAGTGGATGGCCGCGGGTTCATGACTTTATTTTTTTCTCTCGTAAATTTGTAATTTTTTAATACCTAGTTAGCTTCATGTGTTGGTCTATTCAAATTACCGCGATTTTCTGCCATTTTTTAAAATATTTCTTGAATTCCTTGAGTTCTTCCGCACAGAATAACACTACAATAGGCAAGTAGTGGGCTGGAGCACTTGGACTGCCTTTAGGTTGCATAAATGCTTTCGTTGTAGTAGCTGTAGTGTTGTATTTAGTTTTTAGTGTGTTGTTAATAAAACCTAAGAAAAAACGTTGGACGTAATTCTGCTATCTATCATAAACTAACTAAAATTAAGTAAAGAAATCAATCTCATTTTGGAAATGTCAGTCTGAAGTGCTATACCGATTTAGACTTTAGTGTAAACAGAACAAGAAATTTCTTTTTTTACCTTATTTTAGTGTGTGGCGCCTATCAGAGTTATTTCTACTACGCTGCTCGACCACAAAGATCAAGTCGAATATTTCGTTCACAGGGCTTTCCTAACATTTGAGAATCCGGACACAGCCGGGCAGGCTCAGACAGCGCTCGACGGCTTAGACGAAGGTTGGCGGGTTACAGTTGCCAGGAGACCACCGCAGCAAGGCGCTTGGGCACCTTCCTCATCACCTCGAAACCCACCACCTAAAGACGCCAAGCGAACGCTGTTGACTTACGATGATATATTTGATTAAAAGGTAAATCTACTTATATTTTTATTCTGTTATAAGAGCGGTTTAAGGTATGAAAGCACAGTGGGTCGTTAATAGGTTGCTACGCGACTAATTGATCACAAATCGCGTTTTAGTTATACTCACCCACAGTCGCACTTATAATAGTATGATTATTGAAGCTCAATGGGTTAAATGAAGGTAGGTGATAGTTGCCAGAAACTACCTCAGCAAGGCGCTTGGGCACTATCTTAACCACCGCGAAAACCACTAACTAAAAACACCAAAATTATTTGAAGGTAGAAGTATTAAAAAAAATTAGGGTTCTGTACCTAAAAAGGAAAAAAACGGAATCCTTATAGGATCACCTTGTTGTCCGTCAATCTGTCTGTCAATACCCTTTTTCTCACTCAGGTCTACTGTCCCTTTGAGCTGTATAAAAATAAAACTTCCAAGCCAACGCAATCAAAAGATACAGCTGTTTTTGCCCCCAATTTTCAACACTCGCAAGGAAATAAAATCCTAAAGGGTACTTCCTGTGAACTCAGAAGCTTGAAATTTGGTACGAAGCAACGTCTTATAGCACACTTAAGGGAAAAATTTTGAAAAGAAGGATTTCCTTTAGTAAGAAAAATACCATAACTTTTAACTTATATATCTACAGGTTAGTACGGAACCCTCGGTGCTCGAGTCAGTCTCGCACTTCACCGGTTTTTAGATGTCTGATCATCTGTCAAGTTTCTGTGGAACCCAATAACAGTTGCCAAGAGCATGCTCTTACGATATCGTGATGGTTCAAAAGTACCTATTATCACAATATTGTGCGCAATAAGTCGGTACGACTTTGGCAAGTTATTTCACACATTTGAGTGTTGAACCCGGTTTAATATTTTGGTAAAAAAAAATGTTCACCCTTTTTAGTGAGCCTTGCTACTAATGGGATCGATTGTCATTCACTGTCAATGACTATATCATGAAGATAGGAAAATACTTTTCATTTCTCATACTCGGAAAGTAGTGTTTGTTTGATCTGAGTAGCGGGTGGGAGACGCTGCTTCCCACCTAAGGGAGGGAAAAACTCATAGTAATTGCTTCCCTCTTAAGGGTGGGAATGAATTTTAAAAATAGAACCAAATTTATGAAGGTTAAGGATATACAAAAAAATATATGAAAAATGTCGATAAAAATAAAGCGATGGCGGTTTGAATAAAAAAAAAAAACTTTTAAGCGGGATGGCCCGCGGCGGTGACCAGGTGTGTTCCATATGTGAAATTTAAAAAAGATTATAATTTGGCGGGATACTAAGTACCTCTGTAAAATGTACTGAAATACAAAATCTTGGTTTTATGGACTAATATTTGATAAAAATGAGTTCAAGCGATTCGGTAATGTTAACCCCAGATTCGGTTAAAGATGAGGCAAATACAGTTATTGAAAATCTTCTGCCAGAAATTTCAAAGGACAGATACTTAAATACAACATACAACGATTTTATGAAGTGGCGAGCAGACAAGAAAATTAATCATTTTCCGAAAGTGTGCTTCCTACATATTTCAATGGACTATCTAACAAAATACAGCCTTCCACGCTATGGAGCAGGTATACAATGCTCAAGAGTACACTTAGTGTAAAACACAATGTAGATTTGAAAAAGTTCCATAACCTAACATCGTTTTTGAAAAGACAGTTTCAGGGGTTCAAGAGCAAAAAATAGACCCGTTTTCCCCCCGAAGGGTAGAAAACGGATATTTAGGTTTCAGCCGTAGCTTGAACCACTTGAGATTACGCTTCAATGAAATCGTCACTCACACATTCGCAAACTCGTGTTCTACCGTATATGCACGCTCTATTGCTATCTCTTTCTATCATCACGCAGCGCTCGGTGGGGCGACGCTAGCGCCGCGCTCTTCAGTACCTGTAAATCAGCCGGCAAGGAAATTAAAGGCGTGGTTCAAGCTACGGCTGAAACCTAAATATCCGTTTTCTAACCTTCGGGGGGAAAACGGGTCTATTTAGGTGTTCGAGCCTTCGCTTGAACCACTTGAGATGTGTTTCTATTCTGCCGGCGCTGCTAATGCGTACTGTGATTATTAATTTTGTTAAGCGTTTGGGATGAACAATAAAACGTAACTTTTTATTCAGTTTCTTTACTGATTTGGTTATAATTTAATATGAATTCTTACAATGAAATAACATTATATCAATTATGTAGATAACTAAAGCCTTACTTATTTCTTAGTATCAGATGAGATCACTTAATCATCATGTCTGTAATAGACATTTATGAAGTAGAAAAAATATCGCTTAAAGTGTTAATAGTAGGATTACGATAACCGTTTAGCCTAGTTGCGGGTATTTCTTTAAAATAGTGGTTAAGGAAAGTATTTCTTGATCTCCAGTTTCCTCTTTTTAGAATCTCTTCAATATCGTAATTATTATTTGTCCAATTGTCGGATGCAACAGCCGCTCTAAAACTACCTGCTGAAGCGGATATGCCCGTGTAGCAGCACAGAAGCATACAAGAAGTTTGTAACATAATTACCTTCACATACAAAACAAACCATACCTTACCAATTACCGCATTACCAGTACCAAGGAATAACAAATAAAACACACACACGATGAACTGATCTATATTTTGCAATGTTGTTATGTCAAGAAACAATGGAAGAAACCGCCCTGAAAAGAGCAACGTCTGCATGTTGTTTGTAACCAGAAACAGGAGATATAAGTCGTTCTGAAAAGAACGGTTTGAGCTGAAGGAGCACGAAGCACTATCACCGTTCTTCACCAGGCAGCACAGCACCATCACCTTCACCACTCGTCGTCGTCGTCCATCGCGCGCACGCACTGTGTCGATGAGGAAGAAGCACACGCGCGCTCCGAAGGCGCGCCGCGAACGGTATGCGGGCGCGACCCACCGGAATAATATTCAAAGGTCGAAGAGATGACGCGAGCGCCTGAGCGGGACAACAAGCTGCGCTGAAGAGAGACAGGGCGACATCACGCCACTTCGAACAAAACAATGCAGCGGCGGCGATAAGATGCTCATGCGGATTGGCCTATAATCGAAAGCAATCATTGGTTGTAGTAGTAGTACTTATTTCTCATTGGCAATAATTAATTTAATAACAATATATAAATATAAAGCTGCGCTTGAAATAAATATGGTGATACCTATACCGGACACAATACTTACGACACCAGAGTTTCATTAAGAGCTTCCCTCGATCATCTTAATATTATTAGGCAATAAGAGCCCTTATACGCCAAAGTGGTGACCCCAGCCGAACACCGAGTTCACGCAAACCAGGAATCCTTGTCAAGATCCAAGAAGACCATTCAGAAAGCCAGTTTTCGCAGCAGCAAGAAGTCGCCGCAATCGCCTTGTCCTTGCGAGAAACATTCAAGACTCAAACCGCACTCGATGAGCTAGCACTTCTTGCAGACAAGATGATCGAAAATTCAAGCTCAAACTCACAGATCGCAGCAGTATCCACAGGTGCAACTACACTGCGCACTCAAGGTGAAACTCAATTCTTGATAGAAGAAATCCGAAGACTATCCCTGGAAGTTTCCGCACTCAAGTCAGCACAACAATACAATCAGCCGCAACACCATCAACAGCAAAATCAACCTTATTTCCGTCGAAACCGATCTATGGACCGCAACAATGACGCCTACAGAAAATCACGCAGCAAATCTCCATCGCCATATTGCTATTACCACCGTCGATTCGGCAAAGACGCACGACGCTGTACAACGCCATGTTCATACAAGACTGCAAATTCGGAAAACTAGAAAATACGTTGGCTGCGGCGGATTCCAGCGTAACAGAAAAGTCATACCGCCTATTTATCACCGACAAAAAATCAGGACTAACATTTCTCATCGATACTGGCGCCAACATTTCGTGCATTCCAAAGAAGAAGGGCGTTATCGCCAAGCCACTAAATTTTCAACTCTACGCTGCAAATAACACCGTTATACCAACATATGGCGAAAAAACGTTAGAAATCGATTTCAATCTTCGCCGTCCGATCAAGTGGACTTTCATAGTAGCCGAAGTCAGTAAACCAATAATCGGAGCTGATTTCCTACAACACCACCAACTAATCGTGGATGTCAAGAACAGAAGACTAATCGACGGGAAAACAAGCTTAACAACAAGTTCATTCGTCCGAGCTACAAACATTCCAACAATACGAAGCATCGACGTACGAGGGTGAATCAAAAAGTTCTTAGAAGTGCATATATATGAAACCTTTTTGGATCAAGTTCGATATTCAAATTAAAGAGTGTCTATCACACTATATTTATGCAGACTGTCACTTATTTTTGTCAGTTCGTTCGCATGTAATAAATTTTTTTGTGCAACGAGTTGCTAAAAAGTCAAAATTATGGATAAAAGTGAGTTACGTGCGGTGATAAAATATCTCAGTTTGAAAAAAATGTCTACGAAGGAAATTTTTTTGGACATTCAGCAGACATTAGGGGGTGATGCTGTACCCTATTCTACGGTTGCGTACTGGGTGGCTGAATTTAAAAGAGGTAGATCAAGCTGTAAAGATGACCCGCGTTCTGGGCGGCCTTCAACCTCCGTTACAGAAGAAAATGTCAAAAAGGTTGAGAATCTGGTTTTGGAAGACAGAAGAATGACTATAAAACATATAGCTGAGATCCTAAAGATATCTTTTGGTAGCGTTCAATCCATTTTAATTGATTCACTGGGGTTCAAAAAAGTGTCTGCAAGATGGGTGCCACGAATGTTAACCGACGAAAACAAAAAGCGACGTTTGGAAATTTCCAAGCGTAATCTCGAAATGTTCCAGCGTGATTCGGATAATTTTTGCCGTCGTCTTGTCACCATGGATGAAACGTGGGTCCACCATTTTGATCCTGAAACTAAAAGACAAAGCATGTCTTGGAAACGACCATCCTCTCCATCCATTAAAAAAAATCGAGTTGCTCCTACCGCTGGCAAAGTTATGGCCTCTGTGTTCTGGGATAGTGAAGGAATCCTTTTTATTGATTACATGCCAAAAGGCCAGACGATTACTGGACCCTATTACGCAAATTTAATCCCGAAAGTGCGTGAAGCGATTAAAGAAAAACGTCGTGGAAAACTGTCGTTGGGCGTGTTGTTCCTTCAAGATAACGCTCCTGCTCATCGATCGGAAGTTGCGGTCAACGCAATCCGCTGTGCTGGCTTCAATCTCCTTGACCACCCACCATATTCTCCGGACTTAGCCCCAAGTGATTTTCACTTGTTTCCAAAATTAAAAGAGGAAATTCGTGGAACAAAATTTCACGATAATGACGCGGTTATAGCTGCCGTAGAGGACTTTTTCGAGAGTCAAGAAAATAATTTTTTTTCACAAGGAATAAGGAAGTTAGAAACGCGTTATTCTAAATGCATTGCATTGGAGGGAGATTATGTAGAAAAATAAAATATTATTATTTAAATCTTTGCATTTTTTAATATTGATTCCAAGAATTTTTTGATTCACCCTCGTACATCAAACGTACCACGATATTCTAGCGGAATTCCCTGGAACCACAAGATTGACTTCAACGAAGCTAACTCCACAACACCAAGTTGAACATTACATTGAGACCACCGGACCGCCGATACACAGTCGCGCTCGACCAATCGCACCTCATTATTACAAACAAGTCAAAGAAGAAATCGAGAAAATGATAGAACAAGGTATTTGCCGTCCAAGCAAAAGCCCTTGGTCATCACCTCTTCACATTGTACCAAAGAAAAATGGTGATCTACGCATCGTTGGAGACTACAGAAGACTCAATGCTGTCACCATACCCGACCGCTACCCGATACCCAGAATAAAAGACTTCACGTTCCAATTGTCTGGCAAGAAGATATTTAGCGTCATCGACCTCAACCGCGCTTACCATCATTTGAAAATCCGCGAAGAAGACATAGAGAAATCTGCTCTCGTTTCACCGCTGGGATTACATGAATTTCCAAAAATGATCCCAGGTCTAAGAAATGCTGGTCAGACCTTCCAGCGATTCATACATCAAGTCCTACGTGGCCTAGACTTCGTTCATTCGTTCATAGATGACCTACTCCTTGGGAGTTCTGACGAACCTAGTCACAGGGAGCACCTCCGAGCTGTACTACGAAGACTAGAAGACAATGGCGTGACAATCAACCCATCCAAATGTATATTTGGCCAACCAGAAGTCAAATTCCTTGGTTTCACCGTGAATAAAGATGGCATCAAGCCACCTGCCGAAAAGGTCACAGCAATCTGCGAATACACAAGACCAAAAACAATTGAAGAACTGAGACGTTTTCTTGGCATGATTAATTTCTACAGAGAACATATTCCGAAAGCCGCGTCTATTCAAGCACCACTGCACGTTTATCTACACAACGTGAAGAAAAGAGACAAAACTATAATAGAATGGAACGAAAAATCTTCACAAGCTTTTGAAGACTGCAAAAATGCGCTCAACAATGCAGCATTGCTCGCTCACCCAGCACCTGAAGCTGCATTGGCGATATTTTCGGACGCGTCAGATCAAGCTGCAGGAGCAGTACTGCAACAACACATAAATGGACTATGGCAACCACTGGGTTACTTCTCAAAAAAATTCTCAGACGCACAACGTAACTACAGCACATTCGACCGAGAACTTCTCGCAATCTACATGGCAGTGAAGCACTTCAGAAAGATGTTCGAAGGACGCAGTCTAATTATATTCACAGACCACAAGCCACTGACATATGTTCTACAAAAGTCACCATCCGCAACCGAAACACCGCGCCGAGCAAGACAACTTATGTTTATCAGCGAGTTTACTACCGACATAAGATTCATCTCTGGAGCCGAGAATTTTGTAGCAGACTGTCTGAGCAGAAATCCCGTAGACAGTATAATGTGCCCTACTACAATCGACTACGACAAGATCGCAGAAGCTCAAGAGCGAGAAAGAGACATAATAAGGCAACTAGAGGGGCAAAGTAACCTATCATTCAAGCAAGTCGCTATGCCAAGCTCAACAACTGCAATATATTGCGAAACCTCTACGTCATTCGTTCGACCATACCTACCAGAAGAATTTCGAAAGGAAGCATTCAACGCTGTACACAACATCAGTCACCCGGGCATACGAACTTCACGAAAACTAATGGCGCAGAAATACTTCTGGCAATCAATGAACAGCGACGTGGGTAACTGGGCAAAACAATGCACACGTTGTCAACAATGCAAGATACAGCGACACACGACGAGCAGAATCACAACGTTTCCACCCACTGAAAGGTTTTCCCATCTACACGTCGACATCGTAGGACCACTAAATACTTCACCTCAAGGCTACAGATACTTAGTTACGATGATCGACCGAGTAACCAGATGGCCTGAAGCTATACCCACGGAAGACATCACGGCGGAAACAGTAGCGAAGATAGTATATGAGCACTGGATCGCACGTTTTGGATGTCCGTCAACTCTAACCAGCGACCAGGACAGACAATTCGAAAGTCAGCTGTTTACCAAGTTAATGCACATGGTGGGAATCAAGAAGACACGTACCACACCATATCATCCCCAATCAAATGGAATAATAGAACGCTTCCACCGTAGTCTCAAAGCATCTCTAAACACTCGTCTATCACAACATACAACGTGGATTGACGAGCTACCTACTGTTCTCATGGGATTACGTGCCGCTACACGGACAGATACAGGAATAAGCGCCGCAGAGCTTACCTACGGACACAACCTACGTCTACCTAGCGACTTTTTCACATCCCCATCAAACCAAACCGACATGGATTATGACTACGTAAACCAACTACGCGCTACTATCAACTCAGTAAAGCCTAGCCAACCTACCATACCACATGGAAACAACCGTTCTATCTTCATTCACAAAGATCTACAAACCTGCGAGCATGTTTTTGTTCGAAACGATGCAGTCAAGAAACCTTTACAACCACCGTATGATGGACCCTACAAAGTATTGGAAAGAAACAGCAAGATATTTAAGCTACAGTTACCAGAAAGAAGGTCGGCTACAATATCAATCGACAGACTCAAGCCTGCTTTCACACTCAACGAGCCAACAACTACTACTAGTCAACCTACACAGCAATCTACGGTTAACTTACCTCAAGATCAAGTACCAGATCAAGTTATCTTATCGAAGCCAATATTAAAAACCACACGAAGTGGACGTACTATCAAACTACCGGTACGCTTCCGCTAAGAGGGGAGTCCTGTATCAGCACAGAAGCATACAAGAAGTTTGTAACATAATTACCTTCACATACAAAACAAACCATACCTTACCAATTACCGCATTACCAGTACCAAGGAATAACAAATAAAACACACACACGATGAACTGATCTATATTTTGCAATGTTGTTATGTCAAGAAACAATGGAAGAAACCGCCCTGAAAAGAGCAACGTCTGCATGTTGTTTGTAACCAGAAACAGGAGATATAAGTCGTTCTGAAAAGAACGGTTTGAGCTGAAGGAGCACGAAGCACTATCACCGTTCTTCACCAGGCAGCACAGCACCATCACCTTCACCACTCGTCGTCGTCGTCCATCGCGCGCACGCACTGTGTCGATGAGGAAGAAGCACACGCGCGCTCCGAAGGCGCGCCGCGAACGGTATGCGGGCGCGACCCACCGGAATAATATTCAAAGGTCGAAGAGATGACGCGAGCGCCTGAGCGGGACAACAAGCTGCGCTGAAGAGAGACAGGGCGACATCACGCCACTTCGAACAAAACAATGCAGCGGCGGCGATAAGAAGATGCTCATGCGGATTGGCCTATAATCGAAAGCAATCATTGGTTGTAGTAGTAGTACTTATTTCTCATTGGCAATAATTAATTTAATAACAATATATAAATATAAAGCTGCGCTTGAAATAAATATGGTGATACCTATACCGGACACAATACTTACGACACCAGAGTTTCATTAAGAGCTTCCCTCGATCATCTTAATATTATTAGGCAATAAGAGCCCTTATTCGCCAAACCCGCTTCACGAAACAAAGTTCGGATCCATCCTGCGATCACGGAACGGGATGCATTCTTTATTGTGCCTCTTGTTGATATAAACAAATTTTTTAAATTCTTTCCCTTTCGTCTCTCATAGGGCACCATACCAATAAATTTAGCCTTTCCACATTCTGTGGTGGTTGATTCGTTCGGAGGTCGACAAGGTTCATTCTCAGATCCGGTATTGGGATTAGAGGGCATACAGCGATTTGCCTGAGATCGGGCTCCCAGAACGCTTTGTTCCAGCTCGGGGCTACTATCAAGTAAATTCCTTGGGAGGTTTTGAGGTGGCGAATCACCCGAGGAATCATTGAAGGTGGGGGAAATATCCAACCTAGGTCGCATTGCCAAGTCTGGCTGAATGCATCCGTGAATATGCTCCGATTGTCTTTCGCATCTTCGCTGACATAATTTTCCTCAACAGCGGACCTTGCAGAGGCAAATAGGTCGACCGTTGGTGTGCCTAGCGACCTGAATATCATCGAAACTGCTTCTTTCTTCAGGTGCCATTCCGGTGGGGTTTTTCTGCGAGACAGACCGTCTGCCAGACCGTTGTAGATTCCAGGTATGTATCGTGCTATCAGATGACAGTGATGTTGGTGGGTGAAATGTAATATCTGTCGTGCTGTTTTTAGAAGTCTCAGGGATATTGTGCCCCCCTCTTTCATAACATACGCTACTGTTGTCCTGTTGTCTGTCTGGAACATTATAGTATTGCCTTCCAAGATATTTTGGACTCGTGTCAGTGCCTCGAATAACGCATGTAATTCTTTTTGGTTGCTGTGCCACTTTTTCTGCTTGTTTGTCCAAGAGCCCCAAAATCTCTGACCGTTTATCACGGCACCCCAGCCTTCGTCCGCGGCATCTGTTGTCACAAAGATGGATGGGTCTGGTAAGTGAATTGCTGAGGGCTCGTGAACATTTGCTTTCCACCATACTAGTTCTTCTATTGCTTGATGCGATATTGCAGCCTCCAGGTAGGGTTTTGATTCTGGTAGACATTTCAGTTCTTTTTTGTTTGGAGAGTGCGACAATGAAGGCGACCTAGTGGTACTGTAAAGGCTGCAAAACCTAGCTTTCCGAGGGTTACTTTCGCATCGTGCCAGCTCCAGCGTTTTTTCGTTAACAGAGCATCTAACAGGTTTAGTATGTCCATCGTTTTGTCCTCTGACAAATATTTCAGATTTAGTTTGGTATCCCAGGTTACCCCGAGGTATTCTAAATTTGTTGTAGCTTCCGAGGATGACTTTTCCTGGTTGATGAGCCAACCTAACTCCTGCAGGTGTGCTATTACATATTTTGCTTGTGTCTCTCTTCGTCGTATCGATCTTCGTGTATTATCAAAAAATCGTCTAAGTAGACCAGTTTCTTAATACCCAGAGTGCGTAGGGTATGAGCGATCCAGTTGGTAACTTTGGCAAAGGCTGCTGGTGCACTTGCTAGCCCGAATGGTAAGCATGTCATTTGATATATTTTTCCCTGAAAGCTGAGAGACAGATAGCGCCGGTGGCTGGGTGTTACCGCCAGATGGAAATATGCTTGTGAAATATCCAGTTTCATCATGTAACAGCCTTTGGACAGGACTGTAGGTATCTTGAAATGATTGAGTAACCGAAGCTTTGGTACTGATATGTATTGGTTCAATCCTCTTAAGTCGAATATGGGTCGATGTGACCCGTCTTTCTTCTTTCGAAGGAACAATTGAGACAGATAACCGCTTTGGAATGGGCTCTCTTCGATAGCATTTGACTCCAGAAGTTTTTGTATCTGATCCTCCATATGTGGTGAAGTTTTTGTTTCGAGAGACTTTCTCGAGGATAGTTTTCGACCATGTCGAAAACTATCCTCGAGAAAGTCTCTCGAAACAAAAACTTCACCACATATGGCTTTGTTTTGAAAGGGATTCTGTAACCTAGTATAAACTTTTGAATGATTTTGGGCGCTAGTAGCCATTTGTGAGCATACTTTTGTAACCGCCCCGCCTTGAATGAGTCATTTTCCTTTACCAGCCCCCCAGTTTCTCTTAGATTGCTTTTGCTGCTGTTGGGGGTGCTGATTTTGTGGCTTGAAGTTAGTGCGCTGTAGTCCTGGTGGTCCTCTTGGATTGCGATTGGGTCGGGGATTATGTTTTGTTGCAGTATATTGCCGGGTGGGTCTATATCTATCTTTTGGTTGGGGGTGGGTAGATTTTTTGCGGTTCGCGAAGGGAAAAAACTTGCGAATGTCTGTGTTTGAGCAGGTTTTTATTGCTTCCACTAAAGCTTCATCGGAGAATAGGTGAGTCTCTGAAGGAGGTATGTTGTGTAGAACATCGTTGAGCGATTTATTAGGCACCTTAAAGGTAGCTCGTCTTTGCTGAATCACCTCTGCTTGTCGTCCACAAACATATTGGAGTAGAGCGTCTGATTTATTCTTAAACTGCGAGTCAGCCGACAAGTATTCGTTTCTGATTTTATTTTTAAATTCTGGAGGCAGCTTGTCTAGTAAATCTTGAAATATTTTCCTTTGCTGGAGGAGGCCGTGAGTGATAGCTCCCAAAGTTAGGTCACATTTCTCGAGCACACCGGAAGATTTCCAATTAGGTGCAACAGAAGAAAGAATGTTGTTAACTTTCAGAGCAGAAAAGGCTGGTGAGGCCTGAAATTGTTTTTGTATGTCTACATATCTTACGTCGCGCCACTCCTCCTGACCGAGACGTTGACATTGCTTTCCCTGCTTAAGAAATAGTGGATCAGTCTTAGATATTTTAAGTTCTGCTACAGTTGTATTCGGGTCAAAGTCAAAGATGTCCCCTGATTCTGATTTTAATATGGCTAGCTCTCTCTGTGCTTCACAAATCTTATTACGTAGCTCAAGTACTCTCAAAGAATGATTGTCTAGAGATTCTGCTTGGGGGCACGGTTCGTATTGTGGTAATCCTTCATGAGTGTCCGATGTTTAAGCCCACCGCTACGCGTCGGGCTTAAACAAACTCGAACAGAAATGGATCGTTTTCTCCCCTCGATATACAATGTACTATTGTATGTTATATTTTCTGTGACAAATACATTTTATTCTATTTTGAACTCTCTTTCACTTAGGAATTCAATCTTAAATCTTCTAAATTCCCTTTGCGCTCGGGAGTTTAACTATAAAATCCTTCGTGACGCTCGCAATTCAAAATTTCCGAGACGTAGACACATTACTTTTGGTGCATAATTACTATATCATTATACAAGGTATAAATACTATATATGTCAAGGTAAGCTAGGTATGTTTTTCATTTCAATTGTAACCCTATCATCAAATTCGAAACCGTACCTACGCATTCTCCAATAATTTAGCCGCCAAACAGCAATATTTGTAGTATTTTTAGTACTGGAGATATTTTAATTACGTACTGCCCCACCGTTATTAACTATAATATTATAGAGAATAATATAAAATCTATTACGTCATGACTCATGATATAATAATGTTGTAAACAACCAAGTAGTCAATATATTATTACGACTTTAATTATTGTTTTATCATTGCTCATAAAATGAACAATACAGTGACTAATTTTTACTAATTAAGTCAATATGCCATTGCGGAAATCCATTTAAAAATTGTCCTACGTGTGTTGTTGCACTATTATGTCTTACCCGCTCTTATGGTCGACGAGATTCACTCTTGCCGTAAATTAAATGGCCCAAATTATTATTGGCCAATATGCCTAAGTGAATACAGATGAATAGCAATTTTCTACGCATGTACTGTCGTCGACCCATTTTATGTTTAAATTGGAAAATAAATGTCTGCGCGGCACTGCTAGACTGCTGAGATATAAGACTACCAACCACTACATTATTTTTTATGTATCTACTTTAAATCGTTGTTTTCAGTATTTTTTGTAACTGTGCTTGCTGTACTGTATCAGCCGGAACTGCTGAAACACAGTCACCCCCATTAAGGGGGTGTTTGCCATAATCCCCACGCTTGGCAGGCGTCTTGGGAATCGCAGTTCCTCAGAAAGCGCTGCTGCCCACCTTTCGGTATTTTACCTTTAGTTGCCTCTTACGACACCCACAGGTACCTATGGAGGGGTGACATTCTAGCCCGGCACCCACAGGGCAATTAAATAAGGGATATTGTGCATAAAACAAAGTCTTAATTTCAGAACTCTAATTCGTTCAGTTTCTTAAATAGAGTCCGTTACAAAATTACTCTAGATCAATTTGGGCCCCAATTTATTTATTAGGATAAATATTTTATGTGAAAGCTACTCTACGAGTTCTAAACTATGGCAGACCTCATGCTGTAAAGATGTTTCCTTTTGTCTCGGCTCCCCAAAAATAAGTTGTACAGATTTTATAAAATATTTACCCCTAGATCAACTTTCTACAGAAAATAGCAAAAATAATTTATAGGTTTGTAACGAAACATTTTAACATCTTGGAGGCCCGTGACACAGATGGACGGACGGTCAGACAGATAGTGCAGCCTCGTTAATAGGGATTTGATTTGCCCTCTGGGTGGGTACGGAACCCTTAAACAGATAAATAATTACTTATGGCTAATTTTAGTCAAAAAATATTAAGACTTATCAGTCTTGTTAATACAAAACTGATAGTCTTAATATTTTTTTAAGGCTTTATTTTATTTAACTAGCCTGGAATTATCGGTAAATTTGTATATTATGTAGAAATAAATATGTCAATTTCGTTCAGATAAAAGTGATGAACTTTGTTATACAACGTTATGAAACTTTATTTTACAAATAAACTTTGAACGTGAGAAGTTTTATTTATTTATTTAATACTTTATTGCACAAAAAAATGTACAAAAGGAGGACTTAATGCTAAGGCATTGTCTACCAGTCATCCAGCGAGGGTGTTTGAGAGGGTGTATGTGCATCAAGGGGGGAATAAATAGGTTAAGTATGCAAAAAGGAAACTGCAAGAAGTACAGAAGAGAAAAATGCATAATGTATTATAAAATATGATAATAAATAATAATAATAGCTAAATATCTATTTATAAATTTTGATATAAATTGCTGTAAAATAAACCTATATAGCAATGTTCACAATAAAATCAAATGAATAAAGCGGGAAAATTATATCAAATGCAACTATAATAATATTACGGGCCTGACAAGGAAATTTTACTCAAATAAAAATCGTGAACTGACTTTTTAAAAGTAGCTTTTGAGGGTGATTTTCTGATATTGACCGGGAGTTGATTCCATAATCTCACTGCCATAACAATAAGATATTTGGCCATGAAAGATGTAGTGTGGGAGTACGTAGTAAGAAGCAAGGAAGCAGCAGAACGTAAGTTTAAATTGTGACTATCGGCCAGAAAGATAAACTCTTCTTTTAGGTAAGTAGGCGAAAAGCGATCATTTAGTATATTATAAAGTAAGCCCACAATCCTGGCATTCCTTCGGTCCCTTATGGGGAGCCATTTAAGTTGTGATCTGTATTGCGAGATGTGATCAAATTTACGAAGGCCAAAGATAAATCGAATACAAACATAGCGTTACGCATAATATTTAATTTGTTAAATAGCGTGGTCAAGGATCTTAAAGTACTTAATAATATTTTATTAATCCTATAAGGCCCACTTGCACGCATAGTAGGTATACACACATCAATAGTGCCTAGGGATCAAGTACATTTTCGAGTATTGTCGCAATAGAGGATTTTATTCGTGTGTTTTTCTGATGAGTCTCGTTTCGGTATGCGGCCTGATACAAGACGTACTCGAGTTTGGAGGAGCTCAGGACGTCAAGAACGTTTAAAATTCTGTCAAAAAGTCGACCCATATGGAGGGGGAACAATAATAGTTTGGGCCAGTATATTTGGATCAGGGGCAACCTCAGTGCTCAGATTTATGCGGAGAGTATTGTTTCAGAAGTGATCATCCCTTTCCGAAGCCGTTTGGGGAATTCGTTTCGTCTAATGCATGAATCTGATGCACGTCCACACACGGCTAGAGTCGTAACTCGCACTCTTGCCGATGCTCGCATCATTGCCGATGCCGTTCTGCGGTGGCCTGCTCAATCGTCAGACTTCAACCCCATTAAACATGCATGGGATATGCTACAAAGAAGAGCTCTGCCAAGTATGGATGCTGTGTATACCCCACAAAAGCTTTTTGACTTGTTACAAAGAACGTGGGCGGCCATTCCTCAAAGTGATTTTGATGAACTGATTTTAAGCATGCCAAATCGCTGTGCTTGTGTGATTAGTGTAAATGGTAGAAACACAGATTATTAATTAATATAATTTAACAGTAAACATAGCTAAAATCCTATTTTTTAGTTTTTTTTTGCCATTTGATTGACTTTAACTTACATATCTTCAAATTGCAAAATTTTTTTTTTCTTTTTTCATACATTATTTAGGGCTTTGTTGTTAACTTAAACATAGGAATTAAATTAAAAAAACAGTCTGGATAATTAGATTTGGTAAATATTAATTGGATATTTTATTATAGTTCAAAATATACATGATCCCTAGGCACTTTTGATGTGTGTATATAAATATAGAGATAGTAAACTCAGAGTTAGTTACTTAAAATTTTAACTCTCATTGTGCCTTGCACGTTTTAAAAATGACACCGGGTTAGCTAATCTGAGATTTCTTTTATTTTTTAGCTGGGAACATTGAAATTTCTATGCGCTTCTATTGTAACCCCGCTGAAGATGAAAGAACATAAAAAATAAACTTATACGTCTATCTCTTTTACACTACAGTACAATGTATAAGGCTTTCTTGCGAGTCCTTCATTGTTTGACAGTTGACGTGGTTTATTTTATGCGTATATTGTCTCGTGTCATTTATTTACTTGTCTGTGGTTTTGTGATCTTTTGGTTTTGGTCTGGTTATACATTTGTAATAACTGGTTTTGAAGAAATGTGGATATGAAAATTCGTTTATGTGTCCCTAATTTCACAGCTAGTGATGATAATATGCTACTATGTGATATGGTAGCGAAATTCAAAACATAATTGAGGATAAAAAATACTGACGTGAAATAGCTCCGTCAGTATTTCTCCTCCAACAAAAACATGCAGGTTGGCTCGAAGTAGTCAAAATGTATAATTCGAGTACTACTGGTTGTTCTAGAACATGCTTTCTTTTTCAAGTCGAAATGTTCTATGAAAGTCTTTGTCTCTCTGGAAATTCTTCGTCATCATCAGATAATAAACCATTATTGATTTAATATTTTAAATAAAAACACACCACGTAATAGAATAGGTGTAGCTGAACATAACGTCATTTAATTTTGACAAAACTTCACTAGCCCAAGCGACTTAGCCCTCCTACATCGGTGGGTTATTTTTTTAAGATAATATTTAACCCTAGGTTTACTCTTAACTTTTGATGGCGCAAGATACGTTATTTACTCACCATGTGTTAGCAGTTAATTCCGAGTTAATATACACTGGACAGCAAATAAACCGAGCCACCCGCTACCTAGGCACACTAATTCGATTATCTCAAAAAACTAAAAAACCTACAAATATCAAAGTTGTACGTACAGAAAGTACGTTTCATGGTGATTAAAATGAAAGGAAATTCATTGGGTTTAATCAATATTTCAGTGTTTATTAAGGATTTTACAAAAAAGAGTCGTTTTCCAGTCGTGACAATCGTTAGTAATGATAAAGTGAAAAAAATAATTAAAGCCAAAAACAAAGATAAAATCAAAAAAAGTTTTTGATCAATATTTCGTATTCCCTCCCCTTGCTCGGATAACTGCCAGCATCCTTGTATTCATCGACCTTACAAGCCTGACGATAAAATCTTGAGGAATTGTATTCCACTCCTCTTCAATTGCGATTCGCAGCTCTGGAAGCCTTGGTGGAGCAGGTACCCGGGCTCGAACCCGACGTTTCAGCTCATCCCATAAGTGTTCTATCGGATTCAAGTCCGGGCTTCGAGCTGGCCAGTCCATCGTACGAATGCTGACGTCGCGTAGATACTGGGTCACCACATGAGCAACATGAGGCCGTGCATTATCATGCATCCATTGCATATCCTGTCCGATATATCCTGCGTAAGGTACCACATGGTCTGCGAGGATTTCAGTAATGTAGCGATGAGAAGTCAGTCCACGTGTACGGCCCGTCGGTTCGATGAAAACTAACGCTGTATGTGCTGTTAACGAGATGCCGCCCCAGACCATTACAGATCCTCCTCCATAAGCAACAGTTTCCTCGATGCAACACTGAGAATAACGTTCTCCAGGGTGACGATATACTCTCTGACGTCGATCACTTCCATGTAGACTCACCCTGGTCTCATCAGTGAAGAGTACATTACTCCACTGCTCTAATGTCCAATCCCTATGCTCTCGAGCAAATTCAAGTCGTGCTCGACGGTGTGCTACCGTTAATGCTGCCTGTTGCAGCTCTTTTTGGGGTCAGGTTCCGTTCAGCAAGTCTCCTTCTGACGGTATCTGAACTTATGACCACTTGGCGTTCGTCACGCAGACTTTGTTGGACTTGAACTGCGTTGAGGTGGCGATTTTGCAGAACAGTAAGGTGGATATAACGATCATCTGCTGCTGATGTAGCCCTAGGTCTGCCCGTACCTGGACGGCGATCGAATGCTCCAGTGTCTAGGTATCGTCTGTAAACTCGTTGCACCGAAGATCTGCTGATTCGAAGCCTTCGAGCGACTTCACGTTGCGCAATGCCTGCTTGAAGTAATGCTACAGCTTGAGCTGCTTCCTGAGGTGTTGTATCCATTATTAATCAAAAAAAGTAGCAAAAACACACGCGTCTGAGCAAACGATGGACAAAAACTAAAGAAATATCCGACTACCCTCATTGTAAAGAAAAAGAACGCTATTTTCAAACTCTGGTGAAAACAGAGCAAATCGTTAGCATTGTGTTTGTTGCTTGATTACAATGTGAGTTGACGGTACTTTCGAATTAATTTGTAGTCATTTTAATCACCATGAAACGGACTTTTTGTAGGTATAACTTTGATAGTTCTAAGTTTTATACTTTTTGAGAAAATCGAATCAGAGTTCCTAAGTAGCGGGTGGCTCGGTTTATTTGCTGACCAGTGTAGTAAACTCTGGAACGTGCTAGTGGGCCTAAGTAAAATTAGATTGATTTAAAAGTCAAGCCAATTCAAATATCGGAACAATAAGCGTTTAATTGATTGTTGAGAAAATCCCTCAAATTTACCACTGCCACTATGTAATGCGCGGCGAGTGTGTCGTCGTCATTCCTACGCTATTAACTGAGCAACCAAAGTGTGTTATAATATTTTTACGAAACTGACTTTCACTTACAGTGATTTTATCAACTGTTTTGTTTTTGGACAGTAATTGGTATACTGACCTAACTGGTTTTGCTGATGAATTAAATAAGTTTTGAGCGCTTAGTGCATCGCAGGAGCATACTTTCGAAGCAACATTGATCGAACTAATATTGTACTTTACTTAAAACGTTACAGCAAGTTCAGAAGGACAGTCACTGTTAGGTCTTTGGCACGTGCCACATTTCTGCTTGAGGGCGTTACCTAGCCAGGCCGGCATTCGCAAAATTCCCTACCACCAACTAAAAACATGCCAGATGTAATGAATTTCCATAGCCCAAATTTCCCTATTCTACTAGTCTATATGTTTTTTTTAATAATTGACTGGATCGCAGCTGAATGCTGAACGACAATGCACGAAAACCTAAGCAGTGAGTGACCGTGCGATAGTGGTCGCATGAAAAATCACAGGGATCATGAGCTAAAGCTTGACACCCCAGCCAGCCCCGTTCGCAGAGTTGAAGAGATATATGGAGAGAGATAAATGCACAAGTACAAATAAATGTTGTTTTTCTTGCTACAACGTTTAACGCTTATCGGACGGTGTCAGTGCGAATACAGTGCATAATTAAATAAAAACTCATGTCAACTGCGATACTTACAATAATGATATAAAATTAACGCGTTGTTGTATTGCTATGCCTGTGGGCCATGTTGAATGTGGGACTTCTTCGTCGCGAAGTGTCGCATTCAACACGGTCTCAAATTTCTAAACAAAAACAAAAAAAGCGAGTCAAATAATAAGTTTTTTTTTATGTTATTGTGAATGAACAATCGCGAGGCCCACCTGATGTTAAGCGGTATCCTCTGCCTGTAATAGATGCATTTCATCACAAGTGACGAACTGCACTGCGCCCAAAACCTTGAGACATACCTGTTAAGTCTCATTTTGCCTGTTATTTCTCTGGCTCTCAAGGACTGCTGCCGGAACACACCGTTAGGTGCTTGGCGACAGATTTTCTACTTGAGGGTGGTCGCTAGCCAGGCGGGCATTCGCAAAATGCCCTTCCACCATGCGGTGAAGCTCAAGCTCTGGGCGGGATTCGAACCATGGACCTGCTGCGCGGTCGTCCATAGCCAATGCCACTGAGCCATCACTGGTTCAATATCTGTAAAAGTATATCTGTGAAAGTTAGTTTCGCTATAATATAATGTACAATTTCTTTCTTTATACATCATATTATTATAAAGACGTACCCATCGACTGGGATATAAAATTAAGAGCTTTAAAAAACGATTCCGGAAATATATTTAACTTGCAGTTTTAATTTCAATGGAACGATAAAACGCTTTAACGAAAATAAATATTTTGCAGTAGGGTTTCATATTTTTTAATTAACTAGCAAGCCCGGCGAACTCCGTTTCGCCACCAGATGGCTTCGTTTTTAAAAGTTTTCCTTTCGTGATTAAAAGAAAAAGAAAATTGTTTTTTTGTTTTATATTTGAAAAGGAAAAAAATTATTTCATTTCACAACAGTAACGAATTCATTTCGATTACAAAAATGAAGTGTTATTTAGTTGAACTTCTCTAAGTAAATGAAAGTGAATCCAAAGTAAATACTGAATCAAAATGTTATACGTGTCCGCAAATTATCCGTTTCATTGAAGTGCTCTTTGGTAAACCACATTTTTTGTTTTTTGGTCTGACGTTAACACAAACAAAGCGAATGGTTTCCCAACTCGTATAACTGCCCATGTGATAAACAATGATTTTCTAAATTTATCCCGCAAACACTAAGCGATTGGCCTTGCGACTTGTTCGTACTTTCCGTTAATAATGGTTGCCTCAATCAAATTCGGCATAAGTCTTATTACCGAAAATCGAGTACCGTTGCAAAGTCGCGGTGGATTCTAATTACGCAATATGATAATAACTGTACCAACTTTGAGTTGCAAGTTATGTGGTGGAAATCCTGGTAACTCCAGAGAGTTCAAAAACTCCGTTGGATAATTTACTACATCATCGGGATTTATTATGGAATCAACGGATTTGTATGTCACCAAATCGCCAGCAATTTTTGATTGAATGGTGAAATTCAGTGCGTGTACATCATTATTCTTTGCGGCAAGAACTGTCGTTGACTTAACCAAGCATAATTCTGATAATTTATCACTAATGTTTGGGAAAACATTTTCAATAAGAGCTGATTGAGAGTCTATAAATCGGCAAAAATCGTTGGTAAGAGTAATTAATGCAAATGTCGCATCAACTGGAACTTTTCCATTTACAACAGCTAAAAATTGTTTGGAAAATTGTGCAGCACTTTGATCATTTTGAAGTTGAACTCTCATATTAGTGGTTGGCGATAATGTTTTTACGTTATTCCATAAAGGTGATGCCTTCAGGCAAGCATTCAATTCATCTGCAGGCGTTCCACGGGGAATTACTGGCAACGTCTGCCTGAAATCGCCTGCCAATAATATGATCAAGCCGCCAAAGATGTTGTTATTTTGCCGAAGATCCTTTAGTGTGGTGAAGTTAAGTGCTTCAAGTGATTTCTTATGTGCCATTGTGCACTCATCCCAAACAATGAGCTTCCATTGCATCAACAATTTTCCCATTGCATTGGATCGGGAAATATTGCATGTTGGAGTATCAATTGTGTTTAAATTGAGTGGCAACTTAAGCGCAGAATGTGCAGTACGACCGCCATCTAGAAGAGTCGCCGCAATTCCAGATGATGCTAACGCCAAAGCTATGTCACATCTTGATCGAATAGTGGCCAAAATCAATGAAATGACAAATGTTTTCCCTGTTACTCCAGGTGCGTCCAGGAAGAATAGACCACCAGTATTATTGTCCACCGCTTGCATTAATGTTTCGTATACTTGTTTTTGCTGTTCATTAGGCAACGGCACATTATTTCGAACAAATTCCTGCAATGTATCAACATTGTATTGCAGCTCTCGATTTAATTCTTGGTTGAATGCATCGTGCATCGATCGATTTGGCGCAATCATTCCTACTTCAATCAGTAGCTTTTTTGCAATAGTAAAGCATTGATCCTCAATCAGAATCAATCCTTCATTGTAGATTTCATCGGTTATTTGGATGTCAGGATTATTCGTTTGAATGCGCAAGCGATGCAAGATATCTTCACATATGTCGTCTTTGTATTTGTTCCATAACTGAATTGGTTGTGAAGGAAAACATGTGATGATGATAATTGCGAACAGCGTTCGTATTTGGCACGCATTTGATGAAACAACTGAATCCGCAAGTGTTAAATCCCAATGAGAATCGTTCTCCAGCAAACCCAATAGTTGACATGCTTCTCGATATGTTTGGCATCGGTGGCCATTCACAGTTTTCAAATGCGCAAATGATTTTGGTCCACGTACATTTACCAACAGTAGTCGCAAATAAAAACATTCATCATTTCTAGGATGAACAGTATACATGCGACCTAGTGCATCAATGGAAAACACCTGTGGCCAATCTGGAACTGGGGTTCCTTGTTTGCGACGTTGGAATTTCTTTGTTGATTGATTCCAACTTGGGCATTTCAACGTACATCAGCGTCGCTGCGAATGGATCTGCTTCACACATTGCAAAGAAGCTAGTCAATGTTGTCGATGGTGGTCTCTCAGCTCGTTGTGCCGAATTAGCCTCAGTGTAGTAAACTCTTTGGCTATTTTCCAAATGCACTGCTAAATGTACAACTCTGGGATATCTTTCATGAATTTGAAATGACAATAATCGCCACAGTGCTTCATTAGTACTGACGTATTTGCCCATTTGGAAGTTGCTGATTTTGTCATTCGCATTTTCCGACGCAATACCAAACACAGCCATGTCGCTGTCTTTTGTGAAGTACTTGCACAAATATTTGATTGATTTGGCCGAATGACAACTCTCAACGTTTGCATGTGTTTCGAAAATTCGTGATAGCAGCGGGTAATATGGTACAATAAATTCATTTCCGATCTCAATCTCTTGATTTTGAACTTTAACTTTGATAGTTCGACCATTCTCTTCTTTTGAACGCCGACGATAAACTGGATATCCATCGTTCCCTGTGACTGTTTCAGCAACTAACGGTCGCGGATATCGTTTTGTGCACTTTCCATCAGCCATGCAAGGCGATAATGGATTTAATGCACCGCACGGTCCATGCACCATCTGTGTCGTCACAATGTCGTGTAGATGGGGATTAGTGACTGGATCAGGAATTTCAGCTGATATGATGTCATCCACTTCATTTGAATGTAATTTGTTCAGCAACCAAATTAGGATATGAGCATGCGGTAGTCCACGCTTCTGCCATTCCACCGAGTACATAAAACAACGTGTGTCACCAAAAACTCGATACTTTAACTTATTTTTTTTTACTTTTTTTTCACAATTTCACATTGAACACAATACCGGTTTGTCACATGAAATTAACTGAGTAGAGAACAATGAGTAGCTGTCAGACAATGTATCACGCACCGGCGCCATCTACTTAAAATATTGGTTTGTAGTACATGCTATGTGTCAGAGATGGCGCTGTATGTGAAAAAAGATTTTTCCGCTTTTCTGTTGAAATTTTTCCTGAATTTTCTTTGCTATAAACCTCACGGAGCCCAAGACCTTTCCAACGAATGTAAAACCGTGGAAATCGGTTCGTGCGTTCTGGAGTTATAGCGTCAGGAAGGAAAACCCGACTTATTTTTATATAGTAGATTTTCTTTGCTATAAACCTCACGGAGCCCAAGACCTTTCCAACGAATGTAAAACCGTGGAAATCGGTTCGTGCGTTCTGGAGTTATAGCGTCAGGAAGGAAAACCCGACTTATTTTTATTTAATTAATTTATACTTGTATAATCAGGTCTCTTTGTATAAGTCTTTATGAGGAAGCCTCCTCGTGCTGTGGTTATTTACGTAGTAAGGAATAAGATACAATTGGCAATTTTCCCTATTTATGTACATTAGGATTTGAACAATGAGAAAACACTAATTAAACTTGTAAACACAGTAAACATGCCAACGCTCATTACCTACAACTCTTCACAATACATGGTTTGAGAATCGCAAGATCGAATCCTGCCGCAAACTAGTACCTCACAGGATGTTTGTGGGCATCATCATTTGCCTACATTTATCACTCACATGTAGGGTTGCCATCACGTATACCTTTTTTATGTTATTTTGACGGAACAAGCTCGAGGTCCACCTTATGTTAAGCGGACTAACCTCCGCCTATATCAAATGCAATTCATCACAAGTCACAAATTGCACTGCGCACAGTACTTTTAGACATATTTGTTAAGTCAGATGTGCCTGTAATTTCACTGCCTCTCAAGGACTGCTGCCGGAACATACCGTTATGTGCTTGGCGACAGATTTTGTAGTAGTAGCCGTGCGGGCATTCGTAAAATGCCCTTCCATCCTGCGGTGAAGCTCAAGCCCGCGGCGGGATTCGAACCATGGACCTGCTGCTCGGGAGTCCATAGCCATTGCCACTGAGCCATCACTGCTTCGATACTACTAATAAAATGAATGATTGACAAAAAGCCTGATTTTTAATAAAAAGAGTTGATATTTTGCTAAAGCGCCTATCCGCTGCAACACACATAGTAATTACGTTAACACATTGTTGGTGGAAATATATTTTCTAGATTCTGACAATAAAACCTATAATAAAATATTTTTTCGTTTTATATGCACGGCGTTGCGATAAAGATTAACAATAAATAAAACTTAATTTACGCTACGATTAGATTCACGAACACTAACTTATAAGTTATACCTACTTTGTCCACAGTTACAGATTACTTACCGTGAAGAGAAGACTTAGTTTAAATTACATTTATATTTGATGAAACTATAGCTAATGAGCAGATAACTAGGATGCTCAGAAACCGGGCATGAGTATAGTACAAACATTATGTTTGTACATACTTTATTAACTGAAACAAAAATGGGTTGCCGTCAAAATTGAAAATTTTAGACCGTTTTTGGTATAAGAACATCACAAAAACTAAACTAGTCAGAAATGAAAGTAGTGAAATTTTAGTTTTTAAATTTATTTAACTAACTATTACTGAAAACAAATATTAGGTCCTTACATATGAAATTGGCGTTTTTCGTACTGGCCACTTTAATCACGAATTTCTCCTCTTTGGTAAGGAATTCCAAATTCAAATTTGTACAGCTATAGACTCATGTATTTGTGCTTCGATGATCGTCATTCATTTGTTTTTTTTCTTCTGTTTTTTTCTGTTTGCGTCACTCATTTTACAAAATGGAAAACCTTAAATATCGCATTATTTACGAGTACGAGTTCCGCCGTGGCACTAGTGCTGCGGAAACAACTCGAAGGGTGAATGATGTGTATGGCGGTCGTGTTGCAAAAGAAAACACAGTTCGTTTTTGGTTCCAACGTTTTCGTTCTGGAAATTTCGACCTGCAGAACAAGCCCCGTGGACGGCCTGAGACTCAAGTTGATAATGAAGAGTTGAAGGCTATTGTGGAAGCGGATCCATCGCAAACCACGTTCGAGTTAGCTGCAGGCTGCGATGTTAGTGATAAAACTGTTTTAATTCACTTGAAGCAAATTGGGAAGATTAAAAAGCTTGAAAGGTGGGTACCTCACGAATTGACTGAAACAAACCGGCAAACGCGCGTCGACTGCTGCGTTACATTACTAAACCGGCACAATAATGAAGGTATTTTAAACCGAATCATTACCTGTGATGAAAAATGGGTTCTTTACGATAATCGGAAGCGCTCAGCGCAATGGTTAGATCCTGGCCAGCCAGCCAAATCCTGCCCCAAGCGAAAATTAACCCCAAAAAAGTTACTTGTAAGCGTTTGGTGGACTAGTGCCGGTATTGTTCATTACAGTTTTTTCAAATCTGGCCAGACTATTACGGCTGATGTCTATTGTCAGGAATTGCAAACCATGATGGAAAAGCTAGCGGCTAAACAACCTAGGCTGGTCAATCGCTCCACGCCACTGCTGCTTCACGACAACGCTAGACCACACACTGCGCTACAGACGGCTACTAAATTAGAAGAGCTTCAATTGGAAAGTCTAAGACATCCTCCGTACTCCCCGGACCTTGCTCCAACAGATTACCATTTTTTTCGAAATTTGGATAACTTCTTGCAAGGGAAAAAATTCAACTCCGATGGGGCAGTCCAAATCGCCTTCAAAGATTTTATTGATTCCCGTCCGACTGGTTTTTTTAGTAAAGGGATCAATGAACTACCTATGAGATGGCAAAAGTGCATAGAAAATAATGGTTCATACTTTGATTAATTAAATATATTATATTAAAAAATATTCGACTTTTTGTTCCTCCCATACAAAACGCCAATTTCATATGTAAGGACCTAATATTACAATGCGGAACCCTAAATGAGCAAGGCTCAACTCGCACTTATCCTTATTATTATTATTACCTTATAGGTCTCATATATTACTTGCTCAGTGGGTCTCATCGAATGTATAGTACATTTTCAATGCTCGGAAACAAATGCCTCGGGAGTCGCGATACTCTTCGATGCCTCGCCATGCTCCTATCGAAGTCAAAGTCAAAATCATTTATTCAATTTAGGCGTCTACGACGCTCTTATGAGTAATGAAATATTCTACATTGTACTGCCACTTTCAGCAAATAAATTGTATAGAGCCACTGCGAGAAGAACGGGCAAGAAACACGGGGCCATTCTTTTAAACATCTTTTAACAATGTTTTACATTGATATTTATCTAACAATATTTTAATTTCAAGTATTTTGCCAGGGAAAAGCGATTTATATTTTGGTAGTACAGTGCTATGTCAGAACACTTCCCTGTTGTCTGCCTTCAAAGTTTAAACAGTTTGAGTGAACGATTGTACATACATTTATATTTCTTAGGTAGATAGGTACATATCCTGAGTCAACATAAAGTGAGTTATTACATAAAATTGTATTTAATGAGTAAATATGCTCATTCTGGCTTTGAGTCAGTGCATCTGAATAGGGAAATGCACATAACATAATTTTATACGCATCAAGGTTTAACAATGAGGTTATACTTGCTATTATCTGTTTCCTGTTAATACCCAAACTTTGATAAGTACACAATAACTTTAGTATTTCTATCAATATCTCGTTCGTTTTCTGGGCATTGAAATATAGGCTTTATTACCATCAAATAGGTGTCTGTACTGTTTTAGTTCTGTACTATTTTATGTTTTATTCATTTGCCGCACTGTCCTCTACGCTGCGCTGGGCTAATTCGTCACCGCATGACAAGTCTAGAAACTATATATCTACCCATACACCAATATACTTAGATATATTAAAGAAGGATCAAGCCTCCCGAGGACGTCATTGCCTGTTTGACATCAACATCCCACCCTTATCCCACCTACACGAGGATCGATACATATTAAGTCTTAGTAAATAAACTGGATGTTACATTAAATTAAAACTAGTGTAATTTCCAGGCTATATACTGCCTATATATCCAGTATATAAAGCCCATCCTTATTTTCCTACTTTTATCGCGTTCGTATGGGGTCGGTACAATATTTCTTCTCATACAGCAAGCACATAAGGACAAAACAAGTTTATATTAAAAAGTCTGTTTTCGCTAACAACACAAGTTTATGATTGTAAAAAGTTTCGGTTTTATAAACGGCCGCGTGCCTGACTCGCAACTCTCCTTGGGAATGCTCTCATTCATAATATATACACGCTATTATATCAGGGCGTTAACATCGTTAGTCCATTTTAACGCATAATGTGCAGCAGCACCTCACACAAATCGCTGTGAGTGGTGGCATGCTGTTCATTAGGGACATTTTTCTCTAAGTCCAATTTACGATATCTAACGGAAGAATATGGATTAGTCTAATGCCAAATAATAGCTAGATCGCTTCTTTAACTCATTTTAAAGCATTCAGTTGAGAAGTAACGAACATACATACTTTCTTTCGCTATTATAACATTAGAATATAATGTATACAGTACAGTACCTATACCTACTAAGTCATGCATAAAGTACTTAGATTCACAATAATTGTATGCCTAATTTATAATTCTAGCAACGTGTTCGAAACTCTTTAGTGTATGGTACTAATTAAAATCTATTAGTCTTGCAAACTCTTAGAATTAAATAAGCCTATAATTGTCTATCAGAGACAATGCAATAATCATAGCCGCAAAAACAACCGACGTTGAATCATCCACTTTTCCTGCAATATTACTCATCGGGTCTCGTTACGGTAGCCTATCAGCTAATGTACAAGTAAGTACCAATAACATGTCGACCCGTTAACCAAGTCGACGTATATAAACCGCTGGCATCGCTGTTGACCTTTCATTACTTTACATTCACTGCTTTTATTCTTTTGTCCTGTGTTAATCAAAATAACTAAAATGGCTTCAAGTAACGTTATTCTGTTTGTTTTGTTGTTTGTGAATATTGCTTTGACACGAGCGACCCCTAGAGACAGTACTGTGGTGCATGCTCAGACTCCGACTTTGCAAGACGCTGAGTCACATGTCTCGGCTAAGACACAAGAATCTACGCATACTGATCAAGGTAAGTGTTATAATTAGATTGAACTAATTATTGCCCATTGATATATTATGATTTTGAAATGAATTGATTATGTAGGCGTGCGTCTGTCTACGATGTAAAACCATATAAGCGAGCAGACCACTGTTTAAATCGATAGAGTTTGTGTTTTATATTATTTTATAAGTACTTATAAATATGATTAGATTCCATGAAAGTAATACTTGTAGTATGTAGATTAATGTTCGTTTCTTGTTTTCTACGACCAGTGCAATTTCTCACATTACATGATTATCTCACGTAAGAGAATAATGTAATTATCTGTGTGACTTAAGCTACAGAGCTCTATTGTGATCAGCATGATAGGGTGTTCACACCAAAAAGTTCCTTATTTTTTTTTATGACAGTTTAGAGTGGAAAATAACTAGGTGGTACCTACTTATAAGTATATTCTAGAATATATTCTAGAAATAGATTTATAAAGTATAATAATTATATTTCTAGAATAATTTAATATAAAATGACACTAGCGCGTAGAGGCACTAGCCCATAAAATCAGCATGCAAATAGAACTAAGTATAATACAAATGTAAGGTAACCTTATGCCAAGTATTATTTTTGTGCAATATGTCCAATTAGCATCGTACATTATAGTAAATGTGCCAAGGTAACGTACTCAATAATGCAGTTCTTGTTTATTAAATAAAATCTGCATAATCGTCAAATGGTTCTAAAAAAAAACAAGACTGCTTCTAAAAAAAGTTCTTAAAGAAAGTAAATAACAATACATATCTATAGTTATTTATAGGTTCATAACAAGTTTTTATTCAGCTACAACAATTATATAATTACAAATACAAATAGTTTTTATTCATTTAGCATATGGGCTGCTTGTGAGTCGGCAATGACTTATAGGTTTTTTAAATGCTTTTATTGTAGTAGCTGTAGGGTTGCATTTAGTATTTTCTTAACAAAACATATACACCGCTGGTTAAAAAAAATATTCTTAATGTTTAAATTAGAGAAAATTAAACTTACATCGCATAAATTAATATACATTCTTAAATCTTAGGTGTGTACTTAGTAATCTACGTTAGTTAGGTAGTGCAAATATAAGTATAAATATGAAAATATTACGTACAATGATACTCAATGAATAGAATATATGTAGGTATACATTTTAATAAAGTTGCCTACATGTTACTCTAGCTCCCACACTAGGATACCCTAATTTGTCTTTCCTGGCTCGATATTATTTGATGCAGATTAAAGTGTGGAATTAACTGTATACACTGAGAAAAACGACTTAAAGGCTTAAATCAAATTTGACCTTTTACCGTTGAATTGTAACTACGTAAGATGAATTCACAACTCTTAAGATGATTTTCACCAATCAATAAAAATGTACCATGTTTTATAATAAACACAACCGTCAAAAACGCCTTCCGTAAAGTATTTTCAGAATTGAACTTTTTATACGATAATAATTGCAGTATTGACCATAAAATATACCTTACTTTTACGGCGGTTTACATACGGTGATTATCACTATAACGCACGACTTAATAAGCCTCATCGAAAAGTCAATATTTAAGAAAGTCCACAAAATACACCTTAAATGAAGACGAATAGAAATATTCGCCTTCATTGACCTCGTTTAACGCCTTCTAGTTGGAAGGCGTTTTTGTACGTAGGTATTTACGTTTGGTCGGTTTTTTGCCTTATACCATATAAATTGGCCGTCATTAGGGCGCTTTTGACTTTAGATTTTTCTCAGTGTAGTTGGCTGGTAGGTATACTAATTAACTTAACAATAAAGAAGACAAGTTACCTAATTTATATAATATAACAATATCCATGTTAATTAAAATCAATACTTACAATATCAATTCAAGACTAAGATAGAAAGAAAGGCATCCCTAATCAATATTTTACTATAAGGTTGGTATACCAACAAAAATATATTTGGTATACAAAAATATACCAAGTTTTTAAGGACAAATTATCCAAACGAATATTCATTTTGCATTAATTCAATATGTCGCGATCGTCATCGTCGAGTCACTCATTTATTCACTAACATTACATTACCCATAATGTAATGTAAGTGAATAAAGTGACCTTACATTGTTAACACGCACCGACCATCAGTCGTATGGTATGGTAATACTTATTTATATTTTGGTTTCACTTCATGCATCTATTATGTTTCCTCCTCTGAGAACATCACCTGTTCTGAGTAGAAGTTATTCAAATATTAATAGAATTAACTTTGTACGCTCAATAGAGAGTGTAGACTGGATAGAAGTAAAGAGCCGCAATAGCATGACTGAGCATTTAACAATGGCATTAATAAACACGGTACGTAATAAATTTGAAGCATGTTTTCCATTGAGATATACAATTAGGAAAAATAATAAACGCTCATGGGTCACTGACGAGCTAAAAAATCTAAGATTACTATTATTTGATATGATTGAACTTATGAATAAATCTCCCAATTCTGACATTTTGAAACAATTTATATATGATCTCAATAGAAAATATGACCGTTTATTGGTTCAAAAAAGATCTGACTATTATCGAGAGACGTTGTTAAATAGTAAAAATACCTCAAAGTGCATGTGGACGATTGTTAACGAGCAAAGGGGGAAGAATAATACATGTAATGTAGACTTCACCAATATTTTAAAAAATGCAAATGGTGATGACTTTCAGTCAAAGAAGGAGCTTGTTAATTCCATGAATGAGAGGTTTGTGAGTGCTGCGGCAACTTGCGGGGCGCCGCGAGCAAACATTGGACAAGTGGTAAGCGCATTGACACGAGCATGTGCTTGCGCCGATCGCTCGTTGCGACTACGCAGATTTACCGCAGAGGAGGTATATGAAGTCATCACCAAACGCATTCCAGCTAAGAAGTCAAAAGATGTCTATGACATTTCAATGGAGTTGGTGCATATAGCTGCCAGACCGTTAGCACCTATTCTGGCAGATTTATATAATAGATTTATTCATGACGGCATCTATCCCAAATGTTTGAAAATAAGCAAAATTTCGCCCATATTTAAGGGAAAAGGAAAAAGGCAGAACATGGATAGCTATAGGCCTGTTTCTATTATACCTGCGATTGCTAAAATCCTCGAAAATGGCATCAGTCGTCGGTTAGTAGCCCATTTATCGTCGATACAAGCACTGTCCGATAGACAATACGCGTACCGAGAAGGTCGATCAACCACATCCATGACGCGTGAATTGCTGCGACTGGTGATGGCGGCCCGCGAGAGGGGTCAGCACGTGGCAATATTGTGTTGTGACCTCTCAAAGGCCTTCGACGTCGCAGATCACAATGTGCTCGCAACGAAAATGCGCCACTATGGGATTCACGGCAGTGCTTTGTCTCTCTTAAACGAGTTGATGATTCATAGGTCCCAAATTGTGGTAGGAGATGCCGGAAGTGAGAGATCCGACCCGCTGACCACTACGTTAGGAGTTGCACAGGGGTCATCGGTGTCTAATATTTTATTCTCTTTGCTCCTTAATGACCTGCCTTGTGCAATAATTGACGCAGACGTATTAATGTACGCTGACGATGTGGCTGCAATAGTAACGGCACCTTCATACAACCTAGTGGAGCAGAGAATGAACAACGCTGCAGCTCAATTGGTCAAATGGTTCAGTGTAAATGGGCTGGCACTTAACCTCACGAAGACTCACTTCATGCACATAAATCTCTCTGGACAAAAGCGAAATGACCTCACGGTTATTGCAGACGGCATACAATTGAAACAAATGACCAGCACCACGTTCTTGGGGTTTGAGTTGGACAGCGGCCTTACCTGGGAGCCCCACATAAATAAAGTGTGTGGAAAATTGAGTGCTGCCAGTTTTGCTCTGGGCCGTCTCTCCAGATTTTTGCCTACACATGTGGTGAGATCATGTTATTTCGCCACCGTACACTCGTTGTTGCAGTACGGTGCCGAGCTATGGGGGCTCGGTGCTGAATCAGTTCGAGCCCTTAGACTACAAAAGCGCGCGGTCCGTGCCGTAGCGCGAGTGTCACAGGACACATCAGCGAGGCCGCACTTTAAATCGCTAAAAATACTGACACTCCCAGCTATTGTCATATTCCAGGTGGCTGTCTACACCCGGAATAACTTAGACTCTTTTATTAGAATAGGTGAAAAACACGAATACCAAACCCGGAGTCGAGGAAAGCTGGCATCTATCAAAAGGTGTCTAACTAAATCTAAACGGTTGACGCACATCATGGGCCCGACAGTATACAATCGGCTTCCTGAGCACATAACCGGTGCGTCGAACTTATGCATTTTTAAGTTTAGGTTAAAACGCTGGCTGATCAATCAAACGTTTTACAGCTACGAGGAGTTCCTATCACATGTATAGGAATTCTTATACATAGGTGGTAGGCATTTTTTATTTATTGATTGTGAGTACTGTGAGTACTTCTTCCTTACTACTTATGATGAATTTGTATTTTTATGTTTCTGACATATATTTATAAGTACGTTATAATATTATTATTATTTTTTCTGATTGTATTTACTTTTGACATGTATTTTTTTCTTTTTTATTATTTTTGACGTATTATTATTATTATTCAATTATTCGACATTTATGATTATGATATTTCAAATTATTTAATTAATTTGATAAATTCAGAGACATAGATTATAGTATTTTAATTATGTTAGAGTGTAATATATCTGTTTCTTTTTTACACATACTGAAATGTATTTTTGACGTGTATATTATAATACCAATAAATGAATATGAATATGAATTAATATAAGATACAAAAGAAAATACCGTCACATAAAATAGAGGTATGAACAAAGTAGAAAACATCATCTAAATTATTAATCTAGTGTGCTAGTGAACACAGGCTCGTGGAGTGCTTGTGTGCATGTTAGCTGCGTGTGAGTCTATTCTAACTGCATAGTTGGTAAATGGATAAAAATACTGACTGCTTTATTTTAAAAAATTAACTGTAATCCAGAATAATATCCAGAAAATATATCCAGAATTCTAAAATAACAAAGTAAAGTACATAATTATTGACGTTATTGTAGGTGCATAACAGGTATGGTGGAGAATCGGGGGATTCTCCATCGGCTTGTACTGCCCCACACATATGAGGGGGGCTTTGGTGAGCAAGGTCGCCCCTCCATTGGCCCGATTGAGTTAGGGTCTACCGCCGCGCCGGGGCAAGATGGTGAATGCTAACGCGACCCTAACTTGCTCCACCTCGTCGGAGGACTGCTCACGGGAGGGCTTTAGTGGGTTCAAGGCCCACACGTCCCCTTCCACCACCACCATGGTGGAGGGGCAGTAGGAAGGCATTTCCCCACCAAAAGGTGCATAACTAGTCAGACTTAAAAAATGCAAAATTGCAGTTTTTATTCAGCATTCATTATCATATTATTTTAACTGCATATTCGCAAATGGTTAAAAAAACACTATGCTTTGTTTTAAAAGATTGACAATAGTAAACTAGAATTCTAGAATAACGTTAAGTAACAAGCTCCGGATCTGATCAGAATTAACCAATCACCCTGTCTCATTCGGGAACCGAACACGATGGAGGAACTCAAATTCTAGAAATAACCATTACCACTCGACCATCGAAGCAATTCTTGGTCGAGAATTGATGGCTCAAATAAGTGGTACTAAAAAGCTAGACTACTGTTTTTCAATCTTATGAAGTGATGAGAAGGATGTGTCGCCCGCCTGATGGTAAGCGTCATGCCCGTACGTTACAGTTGCAGTGTGACCGTTCTCGTTTTGCTTGCCACTGAACTGCACTCGTTACTTCGAGATGTTAGTTCTTATGTCTCGTTTACCCAGTAATTTCAGTTTTGTTTTTTTATGTTATTGTGACGGAACAAGCACGAGGCCCACCTGATGTTAAGCGGTATCCTCTGACTATAACATATGCATTTCATCACAAGTGACAAACTGCACTGCGCCCATCACCTTGAGACATACTTGTTAGGTCTATTTGCCTGTATTATTTTACTGGCTCTCAAGGACTGCTGCCGGAACACACCGTTAGATAATTGGCGACAGATTTTCTACTTAAGGGTGGTCGCTAGCCAGGCAGGCATTTGCAAAATGACCTTCCACCATGCGGCGAAGCTCAAGCCCGCGGCGGGATTCGAACCATGGACCTGCTGCGCGGCAGTTCATAACCAATGCCACTGAGCCATCACTGCTTCAGTTGCTACAGTGCCCTTCCAACCTAAGTACAGTAATGTTTGCAGTATTTTTAACGGCTTTGAGACAATATCTTTATAAAGAACCACAAAATCGGACTCCTGCTAAGGACTTAAAGGTACCTCCACAAGAATTTATTTTAGAAAAACCTAAAGTTATTTTTTGGTTTATTTTCAGTTCCGGAAGTACCGATCCCCGGCCGGGTCAGCTGTCAGCACGAAGAGGCAACAGAAGATGAACTCTGTTTAGAACACTGTGTGCCCAAAGGATACTCGTACGGCCTATGCGTTAGCGGAACTTGTAGCTGTATTTAAACTAGTAAATTTGTACTGTAAATAAAACTTTGTAATTAAAATGTTTCGTGTATTTTATAAATAAACAAAGAGTGGATGGCCAGCTCAATCAATACCCAAAACAATTTGTTGCGAGGATCAGTAAGTGGTATCACATAAAGTAATGTCACTTTGACAGCCGTCACATCTTGAACATCTTACTGATGTTTTTTAAGTCGCTTTGTAGTCCCAAAATGAAATACAATCAAAAGATATTATCAACTGTCATTTTGACAGCTGTCACGACTAAAACCCAAGGTCGTGTTTATATTATGTTATCGCAAAGTATAGCCCAAAGATGATATCAATAATCATAAATACATGCTTAAGTCTCTTTGACAGCAGCTGATATCTAATCGTATTAGGTACTCCTATCCCTACTAAATGCCCATCGTCTACAACACAAACCAGATGGAATGAACAGTTCGACATCAACTGCAGCCTCCTCATAGATGAAAGCTTACTTACCTGATACGAGTGCGGCACTGAAAATTTCGGGAATCAAGGAAGTGACACAACATTACTATTTAAAAATGTATTTATTGCTTTTCGAATTATTCTCCGCGAAATTTTACACATTTTCCAATCATTGAAGCAACCATTCCATTCAGAAGCTGGGGTATCCAAAATGGCCGTTTTGTAGGCATCCTCAGCTTCTTCAGGTGATGAAAATCTCTGACCACGCAATTTATTCTTTATTTTAGGAAAAGTTTAGAAATCATTAGGGCTTAGGTCGGGGCTGTACGGCGGATGGTCTATTAATTCTATGTTTTCTTGCTCTAAAAACTCTTTTGTTCTGTGCGCGGTGTGAGAACTCGCATTGTCGTGATGGAGGATGATGCGGCGGTTGCAGTTCTCTTTACGGAGTTCAGAAACGACCTGTGGCTAACAAATGCTAGCATACCATTCTGCATTAACCGTTCTTTGTCCCTCAAGAGGAATAGTCGCAATATGGCCGGTTTGGAGACAAACGTGGCCACCATTTTTTTGCAACACTTTTTGTTGGCTTTAAGAGGCATTTTACATTTTAATGCGGTATACGAAGATTTTAAGCGCTTAATTTACTATCATAGGAAATATATACAAGTTGTTTAATAATTGATAAAAATAGAATAATCTGTTCTCTTTTCAGTTAATGTACCAAATTTACAAACATAACATTGATTATTTTGTAGTGACCAATCTCCCGCACCTTGTTTTACGAATTAAAGTACACATAGCCAACTTCAGAGTTCTATCTCTTGTATAAAGATTCATCAAATTAACTTAAAAAAAAAACTGTGCATCACGCATATAATCCTGTTGACACATAGTGTACTAGAATATCGATAATTAATAGCCATTGTAGAAAAAAAAAAAGATCTTGCGCCAATTTCCACGAATTATATCAGCAGTTTACCACGATATATTGCGTTTAATAAAGTGTAATTCCAAACAGATATTATATGAAAAGAAAGTTCATTCTTTAATTAATCTGATCTTTAATAAATTGTGATATTTACTCTGTTTTGTTAGACAAGAAAAAATATTTAACATAACTCGAAATGCTCATAAATTGAAATGCACAAGCGCGAGGCGATCAGTACCGCGCGAGCGCCCATCGAGGTAGGACCTGTGTTCGTTTTGCCTTGCTCTGACGTTTCGTACGCGGAACGCTTAGACGCAAATTTATAGTGCGACCACAGAGTTTTGATCATGTCTTTATTTTTTTAAGTAACAAACTATACTTTATATTTGTTGTCCATAATATAAGTATTGTTGTCTTGTTAAGTAACTATATCTTTAGTTTCCGTTCATCCATTGTGTTAATAAAAGAAAACGTCACAATTATGCAGCCTTATACAGCGTTATTGGAAAAATGCTAACAACCTCAAAGGGTTGACTTCTTCTTTTTGGTCTGCTAGTTTTTATATTATTCTAGTTTAAATTAGTAACTCACTATAACTTTTGTTTTAGGAGGATAAGATGACAATATTTGGCGAATAATTGATTTCCAATATTTTTGGATTCAGTTAATGTCTATAAGTGAACACAGCGATAACATCAGCTGGAAATTAAACTACCTTCCTAATTTGTACAAACCGGCCTCCCGGCTTTTCCAACATTTGTACAAACCGGGTTACCAGTTAGCGGTCGATAGTCGTATTTACAAATTAACCATAAAATCTGCATAAGTCCGACTTTCATAATCCAAATGGTTTTCAAAAGGATGCATCCTTGCCCATACAAGAAAAAATCCATATTTTTCTGAGATAACGGAAGTATTTTGAATATTTTGATGAAATCTGAAACCAGCACAAATTACATTTTGGCCCCAAAATATTACGTCATTTCATATTAATCTCGTAACTACGTCAACAGTTATAAACCTAGAAAACCGCAATTTTGCATATGTATAAGTCATTTTTCACTCGATACATTTTGCAACGCAAAGACTTACCCATGCAAATTTGCGTATTAAATAATCTCGTAACTAATTTTAAACTTCTAAACCAAAAAAACAGAAATAATACAGGTGTATAAATTACATGTCAATAATAATATCAAAGAAGGACCAAAGCCGTAGGTGGTATAGTTTTTCAGAAAAAAATATTGATCTCCAATACAGTTTTCCCGCCAAAGTTCTTAAAACAATTGGGTTGTTTTAATCTTGTTACTTTAAGATATTTGGCGTAAAAATCTGTAACAATTCATGGCTAAAGAACAATAGTAAATTATCATATCAAAAGAAGAATCGAAGTTCTAGATGAGTTAGTTACGAAAAAATAAATATAGCAATTAAATTACTATTTCCCACCATTTTTGTCGTGTGTTCGAACCCCATTTCCAGTATATTTTTTCTACAAAAAGGTGTATTATCATTTATTTTCCATAGAGGAAATAGTGAGCATAAGAATATATAGTGAGGATTGCATTGGTACCAAGAAGTATATATGTTGATTATAGATTGCATCAAAGATATTCGATTTAAAAACAAAAAAACCTCAAAATCTGTAAATATATATTAACATTTCGCTGTTTGGTCTACTCAAACTAAATGGATGAAAATGTTATTTTTTAATGGTATAGGTGATATATTGTGGTATGGGAATATGAGGGTGACATGTTTAAGTAATGGAAAACCAAAAACGTCATGGGACGTTTGTGGTTGGTACTAAGTTGTTTTCCGGATGCACAGAAAAATAAACCTCAATCCTATGCATGGTCATTATGGCAGACAGTGTTAACGACTGGATATAGATACTGAAGAGTGTGAACGAGGAAAATAGCAATTTTTGGAAAATTTAAAAGAAAGAGCTTTTAGTCCGCAGCTTTTAATCAATGCCGCTACGTCAACTATTTATATAATTTTAAGCCGTATAATTTTTTAATTATTTAAGTTTATTGTTACAATAAATGATTCAAACATATCTATTTTTTATTCATCAAGGATGAAATGTAAATATACGATTCACGATGTAAGTTGACTATTTAATGTACATGCCTACTTCTTTTCTATAACATTAGCAAGTAATCGACAAGAAATTAATTATTTACTCATGCCAATCACACAATTTTTAAATTCGCAACTTACATTTCTTTATTAATGAGTGCTAGTATCAAAATATGTTACTTACAGTCACGCTATTCCGTCGTCACTTCTTTCGCTTGTGTAAGCGATGCGCTGGCATTTACCTAAACTTCAGTAGCGTGATTTTGTGAAATGGCTCTTAACTCATTTTCGAACACCCAAACTCGTGACTGGTTTTTTGTTTCGGGTTCGTACGCGTATCTCCAGGATTCGTCACCTGATACGATGTTGTATACAGCATTTGAGGATCCTGCGTGGAATCTTTCGAGAGTTCTGACGCACCAAGTAACGCGAGCCGCTTTTTGCTCTTCACAGAGCGAATGCGGTATCCATCGGGAAAAAAACTTTTTTACACCTAATTTTCCATGCAAGATTATTTGTATTTGACTCATGCCAATGTCTAAAGTTGCCTGAATTTCGCGGTATGTCACATGTCGATCTTCCTCAAAGCAGTGATGGCTCAGTGGCATTGGCTATGGACTGCCGTGCAGCAGGTCCATGGTTCGAATCCCGCCCAGAGCTTGAGCTTCACCGCATGGTGGAAGGGCATTTTGAGAATGCCCGCCTGGCTAGCGACCACCCTCAAGTAGAAAATCTGTCGCCAAGCACCTAACAGTGTGTTCCGGCAGCAGTCCTTGAGAGCCAGAAAAATTACAGGCTAATGAGACCTAACAACTGGACGTCTCAGTGTGACGGGCACAGTGCAATTCGTCGCTGACGAAATGCGTCTGTTATAGGCAGAGGTTAGTCCACTTAACATCAGGTGGGCCTCGGGCTTGTTCCGTCACAATAACATAAAAAAAAAAAAAAAACCTTACACACAGCACGCTTCACAGCATCAACGTTTTCTTGGGTGACTGCAGTTTTTGGACGACCTTGACGGGTATCATCACTGAGCTTGACACGTCCACGTTGAAATTCAGCAAACCAGCGATAAATTGTGGTTTTGGATGGGGCTTCATCACCAAATGCAGAAATCATCCGGTCAAAACACTGTGTTAAACCACTTCGAAAGTCATAATAAATCATTGCTCTTGAATTTTCTCGAGTCAATTCCATTTTCTCAACGACTAATCAAGTTTGACAAAACCTTGTGACAAGACCGAGAATCTTTTATTAAATAAATAAATGGTATGCGATTTTTAAAACCAAGGAGTTAGTGCAGCCCTCGTACCAGTTGACTAACAGGTTGAAAAATAAATATAGTAGGGTTTTTAGGTAAAACGTTGCGTGGTCATATTGCAAGTCAGTCATTACACTTCGTAGTCGATAAACGTTTAAGGTAAATTTTTACATAGACGTTTTGAATTATAGGCAACATGATCAAAAAGCATCAAAATGAAGGCATTGTTAAGGCAATGTTAATTTAAATAAGACCCTAGAAATTTAACATTTTACAAATGTATTTTTTCCTTAAAACTACTTTAATTTTTCGCTTAACTCTCTATTGACAATTTGTTCGAGACCTGGGATTTGAGCTTTAGCATAAACTTTCTGAGGACAAATTAAGTCCGCTTCGGATTTAATTACGTTCCAACTGTAGTCTATATCCTCTTTATTCGTGAGACGAGAACAAACCACAAATCTGATGACATATCTCTCTCGGAAACTACCCGCAACCATAAACACCTTTTTCTTACTCGTTAAATTTTGTAATAGTTTCTTAGTAATGTTGTCTCCATCTTTAAGTCTGAAGCACACTAATGCCATCGCAGGCTCAGGTTCTATAATAAATCTATCGTCTGCTTGCACCAGTTTCGCGAAATGTAGAGCAAGTGAAATGTGGTTTCGAATGTGGTTCCTGAGTCCTTCAGCGCCGTATATTCTCATTACCACCCATAATTTTAAAGACCTAAATCTGCGTCCGAGGGGAATTTGCCAATGCCTGTAGTCGGGAATTTTAATACCTGTTTTGACACCATCTAAATAAATCCGCTGCACATCACTGAGCAGTCGGAAGTGACTGGCATCCATTTGTGGGCGTTGACATCGATGGAGTCGCAGTATTCGATGCCTTTCATCAGGTGTCTGTATTCGGGACATAATAAGGCGGCGCCAGCGTATGCAGCATCCACGTGAAGCCAAACGTCTGCGTCTTTGCAGACAGGCCCTAGCTCATATAATGGATCAAAAGCACACGTCCCCGTAGTACCAATATTAGCGATAACATAGCATGGTATCAGGCCGCTAGCTCTATCGTCTTCTATTGCTTGCTTTAGGGTTTCCCCGCGGAGTTTACCTGTAGAGTCAGATTTGAGCAGTCTCATTTTCATGGAGCCTAATAATCCTGCCTTTTCCACTGAAGAATTGCATTGGTCCGATGTGTAAGCGACAAGCTTCGGTTTGATTTCATCCTCGTCTAATTCGGGATCTTCTTTCACGAGTTTGCGGACTGTTTTTTTCTTTGGCCACTAGTAGACCTACTAGCGTCGCTTCACTTGCTGAGCCCTGTTGAAAATCAAAGAATTATGTCAGCATGAATGTGGCCATAATGACTGATTATGTTGTGTCGTTTCTGTATTTTTATATATACCTGTATCACTCCACCTCCTGGGCCTGACGAGCTGTTAAGGAACTCTTCGGGCAGACCCAATAGTTTGCCGAGCCAGTTCATTGTTATTACTTCCAATTCTGTGCAAGCAGGACTGGCCAACTGAAAAATAGTTCAGATACATATAAATACTGCTGACCGTCATTGACTTCGGCGTGATGTTTCTGATCTGACGTCTGTACAATCTCCCCATTTGTTGGTCTTTCGCAGAACAAAAAGTACATATCTACGAATTGTAAGTTTGTTAGATTTTATGGTTCACTTAACTTGGAGTTCAATAAGAAAGTGGCGTCTTACGTAATTCGGTGGATACATAGATACATACCCAGTTGAAACCAACTACAGCTAGGCCGTCACAGAGTAGACCTCCTATCATGCTGGCATACGAAGATCCGGTTGGGTAATATGCGTGATACTGTGGGGAGTGCCAGTTTGTTACCTGAAATTGAAATCATAGGAATAAAGAAGTTAGCAGCGACATTATGAAAACACAGAACAAGGATACCCAGTACCTAAATAAAGAGATACAAAAATCTTCATATGAACTAAAAGTTTTAATAATTCTAAAACTCAAGTATAATTATAAAAATTACAATTTGGCTTAATAATATTTTAATAAAAACTAACGTGAGTTGCCATACTTATTTAATAAATATACCGGCTAGCACTCACGGCGTTTGGTCGTAATCTCCGACCGGTGTTCGAGCAGTAAAGATGCTCATTTTCAAGGAAGCGCGAAGCTGTCCTGAGATTACGACCAGACACCGTGAGTGCTAGCCGTATATTTAGTAAATAATTAATATTATTTATCAAGAAACGAAACTAGCGTGATATGTGTAGCTACATCTCGTTACATTTCTTTTAGGTGCCGCTATATTTTTGGAATTCATTATGATTAATTTATTTAAAATTATATTTTTAAAGTAATTAATCTATGATTTACTCCTTTTTACATACAAGAACGTGTTATTAATTAAAAATTACCTGGTGTTTAAAAAAAAGTTTCTGATGTGCCTTACATCTTTTTCATGGCTTAGAAAATTAAACTGGTTAAAAACTCATAGTTCTATAGTTGAAAGACTCCAATTTCCGACTGTTTATAAATATGTCACGTAGACGTTTGCAAGAAGTTCGGTAAAACTCCTGTTTAACATGATATGAGGTTATGCTGAGGTTGCATTTTTGTAACATTATTCCTAATTATAGTCTGGTCCATATGAACATTTTGTTTGTAAATTTTCATTACTTGCTAATTTTATTTTAAATATATAGTTTATTTAATATTTATATTAATATGTCTTCAACGGAATTCTCAACCAGCAGTAGAATTTATTTCCATGCAGCATGTATTAAAATTCCCGTAAGAATGTGTTGTACCAGCAACACAGGACGTATTAGGCGAACTTTTTTTATTTTATTGTCAAAAGTTTTTGCGAAGGTTTTAGGGAAAGTATTAATTATCTTGAAGATTTATAAAAATATTTTTTAACAAATTCCCGGACTTTAATAAAGCGGGTATCAGTGCTTTATTAAAGTCAAGTCTCTGATGAATATTGCTGAAGACAGAGTGGTTAAATCGTTACGTATTGAAGTCCCCTATTACCTGACAAGCGATGATTCAATCCTAGGTGTACACGCCGTATTAGAACTCATGAATAGTTTAATGGTAAGCTTAGTTAACACAAGGAATCAGGGACTGTTTATAATAACCACTATGTAACCACTTTAGCATTTAATGAAATGGATTCCTAATATAGTTATAGATGGATTCCTAATATGCCATAGGTCTGGCATATATTATAATAAAAAAGAAAAATGGGAATGAAGGTGTGTAGATACGTAATTGCTTAATAACACCATTGAATACCGTATTAGCGCATCAACTGGAAAAAACGTTTCTACAATGGTTGTTCATCACGTTTAAATTTTATGATAAGCTACGTAGCTTAGCTAGTAATTACTACGTAAAACGGATGAGGGAACTTAGGATAAAAACTTTTTTGTCCTAAGTTCCCTCATCATAAACTAAACGTGATATACAACCATTGTAGAAATGTTTTTATCCAGTACTCTTAGCAGCTATATAAGGTACCTCTTCTATCTTATAAGAAACTAGCTTCCCGGTCGCGGCTCCGCCCGCGGGTTATCGGTTATCGCGCAAAACCATTAACCTCTTTTTGCGCAGTTGGATAAAAACTATCCTATGTCCTTCCCCGTGTCTCAAACTATTTCCATACCAAATTTCATCCTAATCGGTCCAGTAGATCGGTTATCACGCAAAATCATTAACCTCTTTTTGCGCAGTTGGATAAAAACTATTCTATGTCCTTCCCCGTGTCTCAAACTATTTCCATACCAAATTTCATCCTAATCGGTTCAGTACTTTCAGAGCCTATTCAATGCATACAAACAATCAAATCTTTCCTCTTTATTATATTAGTTTAGATAAAGTCAAGATTGATGTTACTACCATCAAAGAATATGAGTAGAAAGAGTACTCACTCCAGGCAATATAGATTGTTAAAAATCTTTGAGGACCTCCTTCCATTCTTCAGGGTTTTCTGGTGCCTCTTCTGGGAGCATATTTACAAGAAACCCCGGCTCTACCGAAGGCAGTACATCTCTGGAAACAAGATAAATAATTTGTTTTAACTGATGCATCTGTTGCGAAATGATCATATGATCATTTCGCAACTCGGAACTATCAGTGACCTGGCGTGAAGAATTTCGTGGGTGACCAAGCGGATTCCTACCTCTGTGTGGGCTACCAGCGACGTCGACTTCTGAATCAAGGGAAGTTTATGCAAATAGAATCCCTAGATTTATTTAACTACGGTTAAAATAAGTTCGGTGTTTTGGTATAATAATCCCTTCGGCGGCACGCTCAGCGAGCCGCTAGTTGGTGAGTAGATTCCAGCCAATTTGTTTCCCCGTATTCACCTACTCGTACATAGATCGGCTGGTTTCGTCCTGTGACTTGCAGGAACCCAGCCGAATACACCACGACGTACGCGGTAAAGTTTGGGGCTAAGAGGATTCTGGATCACCAGAGTTATTTCGCAAAGGCATAAATTACCTTCCTATTAGATGCCACCAATGTACAGATAATAGTGGTAAATATTTTGGTCAAATAAAAATATTAATGTAAATTAAAAAAAATAACTCCCGCAACTCTCGATACCCACTTTATCTTTTGTTTTCATCTTAATATAGGTAATAGTTAAGGTCACTTAAAATCATAAAACTACAGTTATTTATTACGCTCAACACGCTACAACACTTTTATAGATTTATTCACTTCATTGTTTATTCTTGCAATCTCACTGTAATACCAAATATTTTTTCGTAAATTTTCTCTAATAAATCATTGTATAATTAGTATTCAATACAACCCCCTGACTAAAGTTATTTAATCAGTGATTTTATTACACCTTAATGTATAACCATGCCTCATTTAAATAAACTTTTAAATATCGAATTGACTCATATTAACATCCTATAAAATCATTCTTAATACCTCTCTTTGATTTAAATATATATTTCTTAAATTTTCTGCAATAAGTAATTGTAAAATTAGTATTCAATACAACCCCCAGACTAAAGTTATTTAAACTATGATTTTACTACACTTTAATGTATAATCATCCCTCATTTTAATATACTTTAAAATTTCGAATTGACGCATATTAAGATCCTATAAAATCATTCTTAATACCTCTCCTTTTTCACGGCAACAAATTGTGCGATGAATCGCACCTTTACAAATCACAATAACTCTAGAATGTACCATATTAATCTATCATGACTGTTCTACAACTTTTTTTTTATTATCAATAAATAAGAATTAATATTTGCATAAAAAAATATCTATTAAATTCTATTAAAATCCCCTTACTAATCTATTTTTCTTAAGTTACTAAAATCCTGGTCACGGAACTCCAAATTGTAACGCCCCCCCTATACTAATTTTTTTTTAAATCTTATTTTTTAAAATCTCCAAATTAAATCCCGATAAATAAATTATTAAATTAACTAACACAGAAACATTACTAATAAAATAATACACCTAAAGACCTAAATTATCTAATTTAAACTAAATTAAACTGAAAGACCTAAATGAAACTGATCCCAAAACTGATCCTAATTTTTGCTTAAACTTAACGATCGTGCTTGACTAAAAATTCTGATCCCAAAATTTTAAAGTACTAAAGAAGCCTAAAATAATGTATTAAATATATTTTTCTAAATTCTAAAATTATTGTGATTTGAAATATGGCATGTGAATCGTCTAGTGTAATGGTAGGACCTTAAGAAGTGACCTATTGTAGTAATCCATTTTCTTTTAAGGTACTTAAGAAATAATTTATCTAACCTAACAGATAATACTCCTAAATAGTATCTACTTAACCGATAATTTGAAATCTATGAAATTGAAATTTATAATTAAAATAAGAATCATAAAGATACCTAAGTATTTATACTTTCGTAATTTTATAGAAAATTTATATCATTTCACTCTAATATAATTTAGAATATTATTTGTACACTTGATTATGTAAAGTTATGGAATTTGAATGTATTATTAGAATAACGTAGACATTCCGAATTAGTGAACAGAGAATAATAAATATCTCATAAAATATTGGAATTAGGAATCTAAGACCAATAGTAAATATTAGGGATCCTGAAGACTAAAATTAGGTAAATCATTGTTAAAGAAGTTACATAGGAGATAATTATATGTAGGTACATTTTTCTAGACCATAAATTCAAAGCAAAGCAATTATAAACCAAGTACCATTAGGGTATTGAATCGTTAAAAATTAATTAAATCATTCCCTAATGATTTAATTAATTTTTAACGGGTATTAAATCATTAAAGGCTAAATAATTTTTGAATGTGAGTAAATATCTAGTTAGTTAATTTCATAGATATGATATTTCTCAGTTTGAAATAGAATGCATCTGTTATAGGCAGGGGCAGGCGGGCATTCGCAAAATGCCCTTCTACCATGCGGTGAAGCTAAAGCCCTCGGTGGAATTTGAACCACGGGCATGCTGCGTGGCAGTCGATAGCCAGTGCCACTAAGCATCACTGCTTCAATAGCTTAAAATATGTTGATTAGATTTAGTAATTCAGGTACAGTACATTACCTTGCAGTATTTATTACTGCTTATTGAGAATGACTTATATGAAATTGTCTTCGGTTATGTGGATGACATGGTGGTATTCGCCGAGAGTTATAAGGCGTTATTTTTGGGTAGCAGCAGAGTCACACCATCATGTAGAATGATATTGACATTATTGTAAAGCGTTACATCTGCTGTATCAGCACAACATTCTTGTGAATAAATGATCTAAATTTGAATATGAATTTGAGTCGATCTTGTTCGATGTACCTTCCTACGTATCACTAGTCAAAGCTTGGCCTACGGTCTCGGTTTTTTTTTATTGCTGATAGTCTAGTCTTTAGGGTACTATCTCACCTGATGGTAAGTGGTGATGTGGTCGAAGATGTTGTTCAGGCTTACATAGAATCAATCCAAATTTAATCGAATATTCCACAAAAACTTTTAATACAATTGAACACAGAAACATTACTCCTAATACAGTATGCAGAATGAAAGGAGCTTCTTGGACTAATCCAAAATGACATAATTCAAGATGTCCACCATACAAACCACTCCGACACCACTGAAGCTAGGCCTGGGGGCCTCTCTTCAGCATTAAAGCACTTTGTGCCATCGAGATAACGTTACACTAGAGCCGTCATTTAGAGCAAAATTCTCTTCCATTTTGGCTAATTTAAAACTTAAGTGCGCTTCAGCGCTTGACGAGATCAGACTGCAGCCTAGAACTAATTATATCGTCTAACCAAACGATCAAACACGCAGCGCTACAACGTTTGTAAGCTAATGCTTTCTACAAAAGTTCGCTTACAGCGCTAAAGCTAATTGCATCACCTAACCAAACTATTCAAACATAAAGCGCTCGAATACATCATAGGTATACTTTCTCAAGATCAAAGACTATCAGCGCACAGAATGGACGTAGCTTTGTACCTACGATACTTTGTGAAGAGTTTTTAGTTAAAAAATAGTAAAGGTTCATTTAGTTCCAGCTAGAACTTTTTACTAGCAAGGTGTTAATAATTTAATTAAGTTTTTTTTTAATTTAGATTTCAATTTTGTTAATATGATAATATCATAATTGGATAATATCATAATATAAACGCTAGATTAAAAAAAAGTCTTAATTTGTATACATACATTTAAGTACCTACATAATTATTATATTTCTTAATTAAGTTTTTTTTCCCCAAGACGCCTGCCCATAATGGGGGATGCCTATGTTCAACGGTGGACGTTATGGCTCTTAATCATGGTTCATGATATTAATGTTTTAGGTTAAATAAAACTGAGGAGTAAATTGTTAAGTGTAATATGCAAAGACAAAAAAACGGATTTACCGATTTTCAATAAGGATAGAGTAATTAACGCCCTAGTATTTTTCTTAATGGCCGTATGCCTTTTTTTATCAAAACATCTCAAGCTATATACAACGTTACAGCTATTACTACACTGAAAGCATTTAGGCAACCCAAAAGCCATTGCTGGCCTACAGGTAATCCAAATGCTCCCGCCCACAAACCAGTTGGCAGCGTAACCATCATGCTGGCAGCATTGCCCCGTTGGATTGCAATGCTTAAAATAGTAATTAACATCGCACGTGACCACGTCACTTTTCAAATATTTAATCCAAATCGGTCCAGCCATTTGGAAGTTACGATGATAAACAGAAATAATTTTGACCTGAGCCAAACTTTTTTCGTCGAGAGTAAAAAATAGGTATTTAACTCAAAGTTGCTATTTATCATATCTGTCCACTTAATCAATGAATTTCACTACGTGAACATGGCTGCCTACGCTGTGCCGTGAAGCATGGCCTTGTGCGATTACAAATTGACACAATAATAATGTAATAGGGCGAGTTTAATTCCAAAATCTGAACTTACTTATGAAAAGTGATTCCATCGCTTTTATTTGTTCTTCCCTAATGGTTTTTGCAGTATCTTAAGAAGCAGGATGGCATTTGGAATACGCAAAATTTGAACGAAATGCGCGTGTAATCTCTATGAGTGCCCAGTAGCGTGTGGGTGAGAAGATGCCGGCCGGCTTATTTGCACTGTTCAACTATGCTTGTTTGAGATTTCGCGTCTATTACATATACGTCAATGCTTTGTGCATACAAAGTGCTTCAATTGTATACATTAACAATTCAAATCTTGAAATCTGCCGTTTTGGATTTTTTACAGATGTCATTCCTGATGTTTTCCCGATTCCCTACGATAATTGTTCAAATCTCCCTTACCTATATCTTACCGTTTTCTAGATACGTCATCTCCAACATGGCAGGCGTAATCGAAAAATAAATTCCAAATTCAGAAAAAGGACGTCCAGAACAAACTAGATATCAATTTTCAACCAAATCGGAGTAACTTCTTTCACTTGGCAGACGTCATCGCAAAATAAATGCCAAATTTGGAAAAAACGACGTACAGATCAACCTAAATATCAATTTATATCCAAATCGGAGTAACTTGTTTCACTTGGCAGACGTCATTCTAATATAATTTTAAAATTAAAATAAACACATCAAGAACATCCTAGATATAAATTTTCAGCCAAATCGGAGCAACTTTTTTCACTTGGCAGACGTCATCAGAAAATAAATTCCAAATTCGGAATAAGGACGTCTAGAACAACCTGGATATCGATTTTCAGCCAAATGAGAGTTAAATTTTTCACTTGGCAGATGTTATCGGAAAATAAATTTCAATTTCGGAATAACGACCTCCAGAATAACCTAGATATCGATTTTTGTTTGAAAGTTCTGCCAACTCACCTGATGAAGGGCATCGGACATGCACGAAACCTAGGTCGACAATCTCGACCAATACGCGTGAGTACAGCCGGTTATTGAAAACATTAATAGATATCGATTTTCATCCAAATCAGAGTAACTTTTTTCACTTCAGTAGTAAACAGTAAGTAAACCTTCCTGGCCAAGTATGAGTTAACCGGACCTCACCTACGGTTCGGTCCGGTTATATACGAGGCCAGGATGGTTTTCTTACTGGTTGAGGCGTGTATAATACTTTTCTCAAAAATTAGAGAAAGTTTAACAACAAACACATACATCGCAATTGAATATGAAGTCCCGTCAGTCGATGTATTCATGTAATAAAAAGTTTGCTTTTAGTTTTGAACATTATTCTATTTTTACATTACATGAATGTTTTGGTAAAAGAAATGTAAATTACTGTTTTTGAAACTGCATGTTAATTTTAGAATGGTAAGTTATCATCCAACATGATTTATTAACTGAAATTTCTAAATACAAACATAAAATCCCACACTATACTTCTACAGCATTACTGAGTACAAAACGCAACGCATACTTTTTCTGCGTCGCTTTAAGTGTCACAGACTATAAAATGGCTGTTTGAGGCTCCAAAAATATAGCTATCTCATAAAATGTCATACCAAAACGAGATATAGATATATATATTTGAAACCTCCCATGACCAGACCATCCTATAACCATGTTATAATGGCTAAAAACTAATCTGTGTCTGGAACTACGTTTTTTTTTTCTAAGCAGATCTAAAGAGGATGACCTAACTGTCCGGTATGTAACATGACACTGCACAATACGTGCGACTCCAAATTACGAGATAGGAAAAATAAAAAACTGTCTAGTATTGAATTTATATACTTACTTACTGGACAGTAGGAGATTCCAAATTTAAAATCTCGCTTATTACTGGACAATTGTGAATAAGTCTCCGGTAGAGTTCTATTTCTAGCATCGAGAAACTAACCATTTCTGGATACGTTTTAGATATGGTATGCCAACATTACATACCATTTTTGAGAAAAATACATAATTATTGACGTTATTGTAGGTCCATAAGAAGTCTGGTGGAGAGTCGTGGGATTCTCCACCGGCTTGCACGGCCCCACACGTATGAGGGGCGGCGCATAGGCCTGATTGAGTTAGGGTTTACCACCGCGCCGGGTCAAGATGGTGAATGCTAACGCAATCCTATCTTGTCCCACCTCACGGGGAAGTTTTAGTGGGTTCAAGACCCACACATCCCCTTCCACCACCCACGTGGAAATGTTTTCGTACTGGCCCTACAGAACGAAGACATTTCCCGATCACAAAAAATGTCTGACTAAAACAAAAGCCAAGTTGCAGGTTTTATTCAGCATTCATTATCATATTATTGTAATTGCATAATCGGCAAATGGTTAAAAAACACTGCTTTGTTTTAAAAGATTGAATAGTAAACTAGAATTTTTAAATAACGTTAAGCCCCAGATCTAATCAGAATTAACCAATCACCTTGTCTCACTCAGGAACCGAACACCATGTAACTTGCAATTCCAGACATAGCGGCATTACTACTCGACCATCGAAGCAATTGTTGCTCGAGAATTGATGGCCCAAATAAGTGGTACTTAAAAGCTAGACTGCTGTTTTTCAATGTTACGAAGTGATGAGAAGGACGTGCGCCCGCCTGATGGTAAGCGTCATACCCGTTACAGTTGCAGTGTCACCGTTCTCGTTCTGCTTGCCACTGAACTGCACTCGTTACTTAGAGACGTTACTTCTTATGTCTCGTTTACATAGTAATTTCAGTTGCTACAATGCCCTTCCAACCTAAGCACAGTAATGTTTGCAGTAGTTTAACGCTACTGAGACAATATCTATATAAAGAACCACCAAATCGAACTCCTGCTAAGGACTTAAAGATACTTACCACCAAAGTTTGTCTTTGGTAAAAGCTAAAGTTTTACCTTTTTGATTTATTTTCAGTTCCGGATACCGATCTCCGGCCGGGTCAGCTGTCAGCACGAAGATGCAACAGAAGATGAACTCTGTTTAGAACACTGTGTACCCAAAGGATACTCGTACGGCCTATGCGTTAGCGGAACTTGTAGCTGTATTTAAATTAGGACATGTATATAAAACTCTGTAATTAAAATGTTTCGTGTATTTTATAAATAAACAAAGAGTGGATGGCCAGCTCAATCAATACCCAAAGCAATTTAATGCGAGTAGTTGAGGTATGTCAGGAAACAGGATCAGGAAGTGGTATCACATAAAGTAATGTCACTTTGACAGCTGCGCATCTTGAACCTCTTCCTGACGTTTTTTAAGTCACTTTGTAGTCCCAAAATGAAATACAATCAAAAGATATCGACTGTCATTTTGATAGCTGTCACAACGACCAACAGGTTGGGAGAATAAATATTTTTTCCTTGAAACTACTGTAGTTTTTCACCCAACCCCCTGTTGACATTTTGTCTGAGACATGGGATTCTCTGAAGACAAATCCGCTTCGGCTGTAGTTAAGTTCCAACTGCATTCTATATTCTCTTTATAGTGAGATGGGAACAAACCACAAATATGGTGACGTTTCTCTGTCAGAAACTACCCGCAACCATAAACACCTTTTTCTTAAGTGTTAAATTATGTAATAGCTTCATAGTTTGATCTAAACTACGATTACGTTTAATTCGGATGTGTGATTTTACATATGCACATTAAAAAAATTACAAATATTTAATGTACATTTTCCCACCTCGATCGAGCGATGATCGATAAATCGTGGGACGTGTGTTCGATTCCCACTCGTGGTAAAAAACTTAGCTCTAAAATTTTGTAAATTTGATTTTCGTTTGGCACGGCCTATTGCAGGTATATATTTAGAAAAATAAAACAAGTTTTTTTAAAAACAAGAACGTACAACCATTTACTTCTGGAAAAATGTTAACAACTAATGGAAATTGACACGTATAATCACAATCAGCTTATTCAAATAACATTGTGGTACGAGACGACCCCAATGCGCTTCCCTACCTAAGTTTCCAAAGAAAAATCTTGATCTTGATTATAGGGCTCTATACTACGAACTCTATATTAAGTTAAACTTTAGTCCAGTCCTGCTCTAATCGATGGTTTCACTTAAAGCATTGAAGGAACGCCTTAACCATTGCTTCATTTTTACAGCAATTTTCTTTTGTTAACATCACATATTTATGTGTAACTAAAAGCTGCCTATTATAGGAATTAAATGTTATTATAAAATTAAACTAATAATCACAATGCTTAGAGAATACTAGATAAGCGGATTTATTCATGGGCATTAAGCAGATTGCTACCTATCGACATAACTGTAAAATAGAGCAAATGTATGTTTTACGATCTTAATGTTGATCCAAATACCAAATTAATACTACAATGCCGCCAACAAAAGTGGTAATTTAAATAACACCTTAGAAATTTAACATATTACAAAAGTAATTTTTTCCTTAAAACTACTTTAATTTTTCACTTAACTCTCTATTGACAATTTGTTCGAGACCTGGGATTTGAGCTTTAGCATGAACTTTCTGAGGACAAATTAAGTCTGCTTCGGATTTAATTACGTTCCAACTGTATTCTATATCCTCTTTATTCGTGAGACGAGAACAAACCACAAATCTGATGACATATCTCTCTCGGAAACTACCCGCAACCATAAACACCTTTTTCTTACTCGTTAAATTTTGTAATAGCTTCTTAGTAATGTTGTCTCCATCTTTAAGTCTGAAGCACACTAATGCCATCGCAGGCTCAGGTTCTATAATAAATCTATCGTCTGCTTGCACCAGTTTCGCGAAATGTAGAGCAAGTGAAATGTGGTCTCGAATGTGGTTCCTGAGTCCTTCAGCGCCGTATATTTTCATTACCACCCATAATTTTAAAGACCTAAATCTGCGTCCGAGGGGCATTTGCCAATGCCTGTAGTCGGGAATTGTAATACCTTTTTTGACATCATCTAAATAAATCCGCTGCACATCAAACGCGTTTACCAGATCATAGCCGTTCTTTACCCACATAGCTGAGCAGTCGAAAGTGACTGGCATCCATTTGTGGGCATTGACGTCGATGGAGTCGCAGTATTCGATGCCTTTCATCAGGTGTCTGTATTCGGGACATAAAAAGGCGGCGCCAGCGTATGCAGCATCCACGTGAAGCCAAACGTCTGCGTCATTGCAGACTGGCCCTAGCTCATATAATGGATCAAAAGCACATGTACCCGTAGTACCAAGATTAGCGATAACATAGCATGGTATCAGGCCGCTAGCTCTATCGTCTTCTATTGCTTGCTTTAGGGTTTCCCCGCGGAGTCTACCTGTAGAATCAGATTTGAGCAGTCTCATTTTCATGGAGCCTAATAATCCTGCCTTTTCCACTGAAGAATTGCATTGGTCCGAAGTGTAAGCGACAAGCTTCGGTTTGATTTCATCCTCGTCTAATTCGGGATCTTCTTTCACGAGTTTGCGGACTGTTTTTTCTTTGGCCACTAGTAGACCTACTAGCGTCGCTTCACTTGCTGAGCCCTGTTGAAAATCAAAAAATTATGTCAGCATCCATGTGGTCATAATGACTGGTTATGGTGTGTCGTTTCTGTTTTTTTTATATTTTACCTGTATCACTCCACCCCCTGGGCCTGATGAGCTATTAAGGAACTCTTCGGGCAGACCCAATAGTTTGCCGAGCCAGTTCATGGTTACTACTTCCAATTCTGTGCAAGCTGGACTGGCCACCTGAAAAATAGTTCAGACACACATAAAAACTGCTGACCGTAACTGACGTCGGCGTGATGTTTCTGACTTGACGTCTGTACAATCTACCCATTTGTATGTTGGTCTTTCGCACAACGCACGCCTAAAAGTACATATTTACGCATTGTCAGTTTATTAGATTTTATGGTTCACTTAAGTTGGAGTTCAATAAGAAAGTGGCGTCTAAAGTAATTTTATTGGATTAGACACATACCCAGTTGAAACCAACGACAGCTAGGCCGTCACAGAGAAGACCTCCTATCATGCTGGCATACGAAGATCCGGTTGGGTAATATGCGTGGAACTGTGGGGAGTGCCAGTTTGTTACCTGAAATTGAAATCATAGGAATAAAGAAGTTAGCAGCGACATTATGAAAACACTGAACAAGAATAACTAGCCCCTAAATAGAGAGATAAAAAATCTTCATCTGAACTAAAAGTTTATTAATCTTAAAATTCAAGTATAATTTAAAAAAAATACAATATGGCTTAATATTATTCATCAAGAAACGAAACTACCGAGATATGTGTAGCAACATCGGTGTCGTCTCGTTACATTTATTTTATGTGCCGCTATATTTTTGGTATTCATTATGATTAATTTAACTAGAATTATATTTTTAAGTTAATTAATCTATGGTTTACTCCTTTTTACATACAAAAACGTGTTATTGATTAAAAAATACATGGTATTTACAAAAAAGTTTCTGATGTGTCTTTTTCATCTTTTTCATGGCTTAGAAAATAAAACAGGTTAAAAGCTCATAGTTCTCTATTTGGGTGGCTCCAATTTGCGATTCTTTATAAAGTTGATATTTACGCGATGTCTGGTAAAACTCCTGTTTAACATGATAGGATCAACTAGGTTGATGCTGACGTTGCATTTTTATACAGTACATAGTCTGGTTTGTAATAAATTTAATTACCTGCTAGGTTTATTTTTAATACGTAGTATGTATTATTATTTAGATTAATGTATTCAATGGAGTTCTAAACTAGCAGTAAAATTTGTTTCGATGCAGCGTGTATTAAAATTCCCGTAAGTTGTTATTAGGTCAAATTTTTCATTTTATTATTATAAGTTCTCTAATTCTAGGTTAGCCTGAACAACTTCTTCGAACACATCATCTCTTACCATCAGGTGAGATAGTGGACAAAGGCTAGGCATATCAAGCATTAAAAAAACGTTTTAGCACACGTTTAAGGGAAAATACCGGAGCTGTTAGCCGCGTTATTAAAGTCAAGTTTTCATAAAACCAAAAAACACATTCCATATTTCACCATGTTATTTTATTTCAATTGTTTAGAAGTATATTAATTTAAGAACAGATTTTGGTGAAGTACCTAGCAAGCTTAATTATGGATAATTTTTATTATGATTTAGTACACCAATGTATAATTTTATTTACGAGGGACACTTAAAACTCCAGAATAGTGGCTACCAGTCAATCACATAATAATGTCATCAAACGCCTCTACAAACCGACATAACTTACCCCAGCTCGAAATTTGGTAACAATAAAATTCCATAGATAGTTTGACAATTTATTTTTTCATGATAACTCTGATTGTTAACCATAATGTAACCTCTTTTGCATTTAATGAAAGGGATTCCTAATGTAGTTAGGAAGACCTATGGCATATATAATAAATCGACATATGGTTGGAATAATGGGAATCAAGGTGTGGAGATAATTGCTTAATAACACCATGGACTACCCTGCATCTGTTTAGCGCATCAACTGGAAAAAACCTTTTTGCAATGGTTGTATATCACGTTTAAATGTTATGATAAGCTGCGTTAATTACTACGTAAATTTATTTAATATCCAAATGAAACGGATGAGGAAACTTCGTACAAAAACTTTTTTGTCCTAAGTTCCCTCATCATAAACTAAACGTGATATACAACCATTGTAGAAATGTTTTTATCCAACCTTATAAGAGATAAAGTCAAGTTTGATGCTACTGCCATCAAAGAATATGAGTAGAAAGAGTACTCACTCCAGGCAATATAGCTTGATCAAAATCTTTGAGGACCTCCTTCCATTCTTCAGGTTTTTCTGGTGCCTCTTCTGGAAGCATATTTAGCAGATACCCCGGTTCTACCGAAGGCAGCACATCTCTGGAAACAAGATAAATAATTTGTTTTAACTAATGCACCTGTTGTGATAAGATCATATGAGTGCAAATGTTATACTTAGCAGGCTTACCTTTTTAGATTAGCCTGCCAATGTATAACATTTTTGTTGTTCTTTAAGTTCCCAATATTCTTAATGGATACATACTATCAAGGACATCAGCCGTAACACGCTGTTAGCCACTTGGTGACAAAACATACTTAAAGGTACATTTTTAATCAGTAAGTATCTAAGAACGAGTAGATTTTATTTGCAGTTTTCAAACGAGTTTACGTAATTCTTGATAGTTTGTCAGTTAGGTCAAAAGGAATCCGAAATGTGGACTGTGGTTGTCTGTCTATTATCGAAGTTTGTGGTGTTTGGCATCAAACTGTTATTTGACTTCAAATGGTAAATATTTACCTGGATGACCAAGGCAGATGTCTATGACTGGAAATTTAGTATTTAAACATTTTGGTTTTGTTGCTAGATCGTACGTATACCTTATCACGTAAAACACGAGATAGATTCGAGTAGGTATATTTATTACGGTGTAATGAGAAAATGACTTCCAACACTAAATACGTATTATTAGGGATAACTAAAATACTACTCGTCAGATCTCACTCAAATTTAAATGGGACCACATGACAAGCAACAGCTTTTGAACGTTAAAAAAATCATCATTATCTGTACACCCTGTATAGGGTTATGAGGTAACACTAACAAAAAATACAGTTGAATTGAGAACCTCCTCCTTATGAAGTCGATTAAAAAGACGATACCTTCCAACAATAGTTACATTAGTAGTACTAACAATCATTCCACTCGATGTAATCACGAACCGGTCAATAAAAAATAAGTGCATTCGCTAGGTAGGTAAGCACAATTTTCCATTGTTTAAGTACGTAATTAGTTTTTTATAACCAGACTTAGTAGATAAACATTGCGTCTTTTAGTACCTATAATTCTGAAACTTGAAAAATAAATACATTATAGGTACAATACTTAACGTAGATGAGTGGTGGCAATTTTATCGCTTTTAGCAATCACTTCCTAAACCTTATTTTTGATAAGTATAGGTACTTACTGATACCTGATGGTCTAACCATTGGCCTCATCCTGTAAAACGACTACTCTAGTCTGAGAACCAGCCAGCTCAGTAGTAAGAACTATTTAAGACTAATTTCCGTTAAATATAAAATGAAAAACAAGCTTATCTCCCCGTGGGGTGCCGGGCTAAAATATCACCCTCTTTTGTTACCTGTGAGTGTCGTATGAGGCGAATAATGGTCATATACCGGAAGGTGGGCAGCAGTGCTTTCTAAGGTACTGATATTTTTAACTGCGATCCCCAAGACGTCTGCCAAGCGATTATGGTGAATATATATAATACATATAATCCCCCCTTAATAGGGGAGGCTGTGTTCAGCATTGGACAATCTGGCTAATAAAGTACAGTAATCCAGCCAGTATATTTGTTCGGTGAAAGCGGCAATAGCTTTGAACGCCTTATCTAATCTTTGTTAAACTTTGTAGGAACGTACAACAGTTTAACCAGGGGTTCTTTTATATGTGTTAAAAATATTCATTATGACAATTAGTGTATCATATAAAAGGGACGATGCGGATTAATTACGTTTGTAACGAAAACAAAAAATTATACCAAGTTCAATCTCAATGTTCGCGGCTACGACCTTTTGTTTGTCCTACGATACATGTTTATTCGTACTGTTAGTCCAAAAAGTGCGAAAGTTAGAGGAAATAATACTATACTTTCGATTGCCCTATTTTATAATTTTCAAAACGGATTTGTTACGATAAATCTCAGTTTAGTGATGATTCATTATCGTTGAGTTACAAATATTAATTTAAAAACAATAGTAATTCATTTACCTAATAATCAATCACATATGGATAAACCATTTGTACAAATTCGTTGCTAAAATAACCATACATGGAATATATTTTTTCTGAATCGAAATATAGTAGATTATTCTACTGAAGATGTCACCTTATATGTGGCCGAAAACAGGAATCGCTCGCTTAAAGGGTTGTAACGGAATTTCAAAACTGTCATTTGTTTAATTTTAATTCGTTCCTGAGCTATTTGCATTGATGACATAAAGCAATGACTATTTGAGAATTTTGTGATCCACCCTAATGTGATAGACAGTATAGTCTGATGCCATGTAGGTATATCGGCCTCCAAGCAGTACAGTGCAAACTGTGCACTGTGTAGGTAGGTACCGTAGGAAGTGAAATTACTGAGCGAACCAGATATAAACGTAGCATCAATATTTGTTATTGTTAATTATGTTTCTCCGTAAATTAATGCCTGAATCTAGTAATTAACCTTATCAAAATTTACTAGAAAGTTATTTATATTATTAAGGATCCAGTCTTAGTTTTCGCATTGAAAGCTAGTGCACACTCACTAATTATAAATCAGATCAGATTGTTATTTTTTTGTTTTTGTCGAAGTCGTCATATTTCTAACATATACATTCAAAGCAATTTCATCATCTTTGTCCGTTAATCCAACACAAATCTCGCAGTCAGTCACTCAGTCGCAATATAAGTAAGTTCTTGTTCTTCAGTTTCACACACGGCCATATTTTCCCTCCTATCTTATGGTTCAAACTTCCCGCAACACTCGATACCCATTATATCTTTTGTTTTCATCATAATATAATAGTTAAGGTCACTTTAAATCATAAAACTACAGTAATTACGCTCAACCACACGCTACAATACTTTTACACATGGAGCGCACTAAAAACTTCCGGCATGAATAAGACGAAAAAATGTAAATGGCCAAAAATGTATTCATTGTTTCTCTTTTCATAACAAACGAATTTCGTAACCATTTTTCCACTCATCCATGGTGGGAGCTCCTTCGACAGCCTCTTCCGGTGAAGAAAATCGTAGACCACGCAGGGTTTTAATTGTTGGTTATAGGGAATAGAAGTTACAAGGTCAGATCGGGACTAAATGCAGGTTCCACGTTTTTCTGGCGAAACGTAGTTGACACTTCTAACTAAGTAGGTACCCCTTCTGGGATATTAATTAAACATTTATTTATATTGACCGGAATGCCCTGTACGCGATATTAATTTCAACATACCAAATAAGCTTGTTCAATTGTAACTGTAGAAGCTTCAAGAGTACGAGTAGAAGGCTGTAGAAAGCTTTCCCTGTAATTACAGGCCTAAAACCGGAATGTCCCCTTCGCCCATGCCTTTAATTACTTTTGGAATACGACGACAGAAGTACTGGAATACTCGACAGAAGACGATGGGACTAGAATTACTTACGTTTAAGGTGTAGGTAGTTATCGTCTATGCTGATAATCCGGCTTTAATGGAAAAAAATACACTGATGTTCAAGAAACGACTAAGGTTCATGAAACGGTGGCAATGAAAAAAAAGGTATTAGTATCAACATTAAAAAACACTATTGCCCTGTCAAACAAATTATAGCCAGTGTTATTCGGGATGATGTAAGAATTCTAATGATACCTCCTATATCTAATTATGTTCATGCATTTCTGGTAAGTTATGGTGGAATAAATAAAACTCATAAATATTCATACCTGAAGCCTAGACATATTTTGAGCAGTCGTATAAAAGCCATCCAAATGCGATTCCGGCATTTTTTTTTACGTCGTTTTGTCGGAGCAACCACGAGGCCCACCTGATGTTAAGCGGTATCCTCTGCCTATAACAGATGCATTTCATCACAAGTGACGAACTGCACTGCGCCCATCACCTGAGACATACTTGTTAAGTCTCATTTTGCCTGTAATTTCACTGGCTCTCAAGGACTGCTGCCGGAACACACCGTTAGGTGCTTGGCGACAGATTTTCTATTTGAGGATGGTCGCTAGCCAGGCGGGCATTCGCAAAATGCCCTTCCACCATGTGGTGAAGCTCAAGCCCGTGGCGGGATTCAAACCATGGCCCTGCTGCGCGGCAGTCCATAGCCAATGCCACTGAGCCATCACTGCTTCAAAAATACGCTAAGATCCCGAGCTCAACGTGATAATATATCGACTGTATGGTAAATAGGTACCAAATTCATTATCACCTCCTCGGTGTACAAGCCGAACTAGCACTTAGGTTTTTTAGCGGTTTTTTGTATTAACCTGTTTTTAAACTACAAAATAGGTAGGTTATGAGCACTCTCCTTACATAAAAATACATTTGTATATAATTGTCTTTTTCCTGCCCTCAATCCACGCTATGTTGGGTTGGTAGAATATTTTCCTTCCTTACACTGTTTTCTACTCCTTGTCAGGTCAGTACACACCCTTTCGTACATATATAATTCTTCACGGAGTTCTCTCTCTCAAAAAAGGTATGAAACCTTTTTTGAGTATCCGCTCCCCCTATTTCAATCAACATTCATATTCAACACCATAATTATTCTACAAAGGAATTCCACACCAATCTATTACTATTTAACTATTCTATCACATATGCAACATTCTTATTAATTATTACTAATATTTTAGATTCATGTGACACCAGGATTCAATTTAAAAATTCGTGGCTCTGCCATGCACTGTACCTTTACCCACCACTTTCGTTGCCCTACATTCGCACCCGAATATTACGGTAGGTTTTTATGATACGATTACTAATTACTTCATGCATATAATGCGTAAAAATAAAATCAAAACTAAAAAACTTACAAGTTTCAGTTTATAAAAAATCTATAAATACTAAAATTAAATAAAAAAACGAATTTTCTAACAAAACCCTTTCATTAATATATACTCAATTTAACCTACGACTATTTTTGCTATTGAAAATTTCAATCATCTTTTAGTATCTAGAACTCTCCAATCGAATTAGATAAATGGACAAATCATCTCTGTTATCTACCACAGAAATCAAAAAAGAAACACGTTGAAAAAAAAAAAGTTAAATATGAGCTATCTTCTCCTTTTTTCTTTACCTTTGGATGGAGATGATCTATAAAAAATAAAAGTGACGAGGGTATTGTAAATAACATAAAATAATGCTTATAGTTGAGGTCATTTAAACAGGAAGGAAGCATTATAAGCTTTCTTCCTGCCAACTTGCATAATATATATAGTCTCTAAAGTAAATATGCAAATACTTAAGCACCCAATTTTTCACTACATACATTGTATAGTCGCAGCGCATTTACGATGTGTATGTTAGGTATAAAAATCTTTTTAATTTAGTTAAGGTTTCTCTGGACCGAGAATTTGCAATCCCAGTTGTAATCATACATAATGTTCATCTACGAGTGCACCTGTACTATTATGTAACCATTAAATGATGGAACCTAAAAATCAAATGAAAGCATACAATCTTAAATATACAAATAATACGCCTTTCATATAATATCCCGCTTTGAAAAGGTTAACCCCCAATGTAGACCCTTAAATACGCCATAAATCTCAGTAGTTAAGTAAACTCAGGTCTAAATTGCCTCACATAATATGAACTAAATACATTTTTAGTTGAATATCGTGCCCAACGTCAATATGGAGTTAACCGTTCCGAAGATGTATTGTAACACAAGCATTAAAATCCCTAGACGCTCTAGATGCCGCTAAGACCTGCGCTTCGCTGGCTAAAGTAATGATATAATCTTTCCATAATTATAATCAAACTTACCTATCTCTAATATTATCGACATAGTCGGCAAGCAGATCAATAGTCGCTCTGCCGAACTCACGAAACTGTTTACTGTCCATTTTCACCACAATCACAACACTGAACAATAAAATTAATCACTGAAGGAACTTGATTAAATAGCAAATTGTACCTTCGTATAGAAATGTTAACACTTGGAGTTAAGAAGACGATCACTGAGACAATGGTAACAAGTCAGTACGAGAGGTGGCTTTATAGCCGTGGAGCAGCTTTCTATACCGCTTGCGCTCGCGCCGCCGCCGCTGCCGCCGCCGCCACCGCTACCCCGCGTGGTTTTTACCATCAATAAAATAACCAGCTTTGAACTTTAATATTTGGCCAAGCACTCCAGATACATGGTAATTATAATTAGACACAAATCCCACTAGCCTTACAGTTCCAGGGAAGAAGTAAACTAGGTAACTAACTGGCTAGCCGCTATAGTTCCTGGCTTAAGAATATAAGGGCTATTCCTTATCCTCCTGTAATCATATCAAATCAATAGTTTATTTGCATGAATACAGTCATAAGCAGACGTATAAATTTTATAATAATATAATACCTTCACTTATTATTAATGATATAATAAGTGAAGGTTAATTATTATTAAGCTTTAGAAACATTTAAATACAAACCGATCACGTAATCTATGAATCTTTAAATAAATTACCATATAACTTTTTTATTTTATTATAAATCCTGTTCAATACTCAATACTCAATCATTTATTGCAATCAATTCCTATCATAAAAACATACACACAAATGCGGTTTACATGACTTATATAAACAAACTAAAATTAGGTGGTGGTAAATAATGACTCTAACAGGGTATAGCAATGTGTAGCGGAAGGGAACGACAGGGGACGAACGTACATTTTCTATACTTTTTAGTCCGGTCAATTTAGACATTCGAAGTTACATAAAGTCCCAACAAGCTGAATTTCTGTGAAATTGTTCAAAACATAATTATAAACAATGTCTAGAAGTTCCCCATCATTCCCGTGTATGGAATTTTTTTTATTCAAGGTCAAAGGTCAAAACAATGTGTTTTTCGCAATTTTCAGCAAAACGGTAAATTTTATCATAAAAGTACCTCAGACAAAAATTGTAGATCATAAAATTATCTATAAAAAATGTCTCAATACTTTTTTCTTACGAGCCACCGTTTCTGAGATATAACGATTCAAAAAGTTATAAAAGTTGTTATCGTCATAATATGCACACGTTTCCACGCCACCTATGAGGTAATGTACTTAGCGCGTTTTTTTAACGTAATTTCCCCAGTAGGCCTACTCCACGGGTCAGTTGTGATCCTGTTTAATGTAAAACTATTGCAAAATAACGGAAATTTTCAAAGATTGGAAAAGATAAAAGCGATGTAAATTAAAAAAAAGTGTTCAAGTTCATTCGTTTTATTCGTAAGTTTCAAATTCTTGTTCTTCTTCTTGATCTTCTTCTTGTTCTTCTTCTCCTGCTTATTCTTCATCTTCATTTTGGATGCAAGTAAATTGCGTCAATAGCGATGTATCGCATGATACTTCGTCGGAGTCAAACGAATTCTCCATTGTTTGTGATTCAATATTAGAGCACGACCGGCCTTGACAATTTGTGCATGCCAAAGAACAAAACAGTCCGACTTTTTTGCAACCACATTTAGCACTGCATCCCTTTTTGCAGTTGCAAAAAATAGTGTTCAGCAGTTTTTCCGGCGCAGGTGGAAGTAAAGTTTGAACTGGCTCTAATATATTGATGACCAACTTCCAACCCCACTCTAATTTTTTGGTCTAAATTGACCGGACTATTTGCTTTGAACCGGCAATTTATTATATATTTTAGCGGCCATTGCGCTTGGTCCTTTACTATGCATTTATAATCTCGAGGTAGACACAACCAAATTAAGGTTATAATTAGACCATGTTGGGTAGTTTCGCTCATCTGACATTTTTGTAAAATATTGGGGATATTTTTTTACAAACTTACAATTTTTTGATATGTATATGGATGCCAGTGTTAATACTTTAAATCGAATAAAGTAGGGCCTATGATATTTTTTTTTAACCCTTTGTCGGGAAGCTTTATATTTACTATAATTCGAATGCACTTTTTTTGGATGAAGATATCTGTGGCATCTACACTATTTCCTCCAAAGTATTATGCCGTAGCTGATCCATAACAAACAATATGCATAATAAGCCGTTAGAGCTGTATCTAAGTTTGTTACTTTCGAAATTCTCTAAACGCATAAGTAAAGCTTGACAATTTTGACTTTATTTTCTGTACGTGGCTTTTCCCAATGATGCCTAGTAAAGTCGATACGTCAACACATTCTACATATTTATTATTATAAGAGAAATTTATGTCAAGGGGTGCTTTTTGATAGGGTCTATATTGCATTAACGCGGTCTTTTTAAAATTCAATATATATAATGTTATATATATACAATTAATAAAAACCTTTTTTTTTAGATAACTTTATGACAAGGAGGTTGATATAATAGGCTAGTGAATTTTACTCTGTTTTGCTTTAAAAATACCTCGTTTCGCATTTGGAAATATTTTGGATAGTCCTTCACACATAGATGTCTCTAATGTATTTGCACAGGAGCGGGAAACCGTTAGAACCTTGAAGAGTGGTCTACACTCTACAACTATCCTGAAACCAAGCCTTGTTCATAGCACAACGCTTCTGAATTTTAAAAGATCTTTCGATTTATCATGGCGTAGGTACAATATGAGACTGAATGCGCCTAATGTACTGCTGCACATTCTCTCGGTCTTGCCTACGTCGACATTAGTAGGGTGTTCCTGCACACTATAAAGGCATACTATTATACACTATTTACCAATTTAAAACCGGGTGATTCTAGTCAATTCAGGTAAAAGTGAATTGCAACTATTCTGGAATCATTATTATCATAACACTGATACTTACTTCTAGGTTAGCCTGAACAACATCTTCGACCACATCATCACTTACCATCAGGTGAGATAGTGGTCAAAGGCTAACCTATCAGGCATAAAAAAAAAACATCTTTCCTCTTTTGTTCTTCGATATTCCTAAATCAAAACCTTCTAGTACCTAAACTTAATGGGCATAGAGATTTAGTTTGTATTAGTATTGACTTTTTTATTCCAATATCATGATTCATGTTATGACTAAGCTGCATGTGATCCCCCCCAAGGTTACTTATCTGATGCGGAAACAAACATGGATCAGACATGATTGATGCTGAAACAGCAGGGGTCCCGCAAGGGATAAACGTGGGTTAGCGGTTGTGAGTGAAAGCTGAGAGAGTAGAGGCCGTAGCAGAGGTGGAACACCGTGTGGTTTTTAGTCGGTACTTGCTTCTGTGGGGGTAGTTGTTGTCGAGTTTCGGTCACCTGCCCCGGGATGGACAGCAATGCGTAAAGATAATTTTCACACGCAAAAAAGGCATGGAAACAAAAAAGTTAAAACGACATCTGCTTCATACTCTTATTTCTCTATGTGCATGGGGTCGGTATATCATGACTTCTGTGACAAAATAAAGAAATATTTTCTATAAAAACCGACCAAGTGCGAGATTCTTACAAACAGAGGGTTTCGTAACAGCACAGAATTTACCACAAAACCGTTATTTTTTACATCCAGTCCGAAATCCTCAGTCCGACCCACGTTTGATCGTTTTTCATTATTTGTTGTTTTCTTTTAGATATTGGACTATTAATCAAGTCAAGTTAAACGCTTTAATCGTAAGGCAAAATTTAAACCACAAACAAAACCAGAACCTCCCTTAAGGCAGTCCATCCATACTCACTGCCATCAGGACTTCATAGCATCACTTACCACCTAATGAATATATGAGGTAGCGATCGCAATACCAAACAGTCCACCTACAGTTTTGGGCGATCTGTATACCTGCCTAATTCTTACCAGCAGGGTCAATATAGGTTAGACTAGCAACACGTGTCACACCAAACCAAGCGTTGAGAATATATAAAACATATAATGAGTATGTAAATAAATAATGACTGCACTGCTTACAATGGTTATATTTTACGCGGAAAAATACAAGAATTATGTAATATCATTCTTCCACCGGCGACTTTGCATCATCTTGAGACAAATGATAAGACGTCAATGTCGCTATTGTAATAAAAAAAGGTAGATATACATGCTATATTATGTTGGCACACTTGAACGAGCCGTAAAGTTTCTGACTTTATAAGGAATGTCCCATATCATCCTGTTCGATGTCGCAAGAGGCAAGTAGAGGAATCAATGCACTGAATGAGCAGTGTGCCAATAATCACGTTGATATAGGTAGAGTGCTGCTGCACATTGAGCACACAACAGTAGTTTTTACCATCGTAATGTTCTCATCAACAGAAAGTTTTATTTCGCGAACTCGAACATTCCCAGTTAGGGTTGTTGTTAAAAAGGAAGATGGTCTTAAAACAGAAGCCATAATATGCTACAATAAGTTTTGTCCATAATAATTTTGTATCAGAGAAAACATATGTACCGAGCCCATATCCTGTCCAGAGGAGAAGGTTTTTTTATAGGATTTGAAGGTTATGAGTCATACTTCCACAGCTTCCTCTCTTACTTATGTAACTGTAGAGGACATGGTCAAACGTGATGGACAGGCAGTCAAACTGAGGCTTCGTTAGCCAGTTTGGGCTCCTAGCAGATGTGCAACTAGGTTCCAGGCACGACGTACTCAGGACTCAACATCATCCGGGAAAGTGTCATCGAATCAAAGCAGTAACCGGGCCCTAGGAATCTGCGGGACAAAGTTCGCAACAAAATCATCCAAAGCCGATTTTTTTATTAGAAATCAATTTATCGGTCCATCCATGCACACTGCACACACCTTTTCATCAACGTAGCCACTACATTGCATGGTGGTAGGGCATAACTAACGAACGCCTTCCTAACTAGTTACCACGTTCAAGTAGAAAAGTGACGCCAAGCACCAAACGGTGTGTGCATAAACGACTTGGCCAATAGTATCCAGCCTTTTAAAAAACTGAGCTTGCAATTAAATTGTGATTTGTCTGTCCATCGGCCATCATATACGAGAAAATTCTATCAGAATGTATGGGATAAAGCCGCGCACATGCCGCATTTCGCTGTTTAGAACAGAATACAATATATATTGAAGCTGAAAATAACGAAACAAAAGATTTTTGCAGATGATTGGCTTAACGTTATTATTTGGTCACATCACGATGGTGGTACACGCTCCCCTAAAAACTGCCTTTTAACAGTATTCACTCTTGCTATAAAGACACCAGATTAAATGTGTCAGGAGTCACAGACTCAGGCAATGCATTCCACTCTGGTAAATATCTAAATACGTACGTCCATAAGCTTGCGTAACGAAAAAATCCTATGTCTATGCGTACGTCTGACAAATGAGGAAGCGAACTGCTGCGGCTTGTTGTACGTGCTGGTGGGATATCAATCATGTAACGGTCGCATTGCCGTTTGTCTGGTTGTCTGGTGATGGAATGAGGATGGTGATATGTAATTACATGCAGTGCTTCGTCACTCAAGCTGGAGCACTAAAAAAAAATACCACGCTTCACGGTCGCTAAAGTTGAATTCAATAGAGAATGGACCCGTACTCCTCCCAGGAGGAGAACCTAGGTGGAAGTACGTTGCTGTACCCGATCCCTCTGGGCGATACAAAACTGGCCGTCTTCGTCCCGTACAACAAGCTTTCTAGGCAATCTTTAACGGTAAATATTTTCTACAATGTTTAAAAGTAACATCACCATTTAAATAGCGCGCGAGGAAAGGCATTTAAAAGTAGTCAAATCGTATAAACTTGGCTGGATCTATCACCGCACCGTAGTAAGTATACCCCGGATACCTCCATGTTCCGTAGTACTTATCTACCCCATGGTAGTCTCTCTTTAAGAGGTAATTGATCGTAGGCTGACTACAAATCGTGATTCTACTGTTTCAAATACCTGCTTAACTGACCCGTAAAACGATTTGATTAGGTTAAATTAAGCAAAACATTGACTTCCTCGTAGCGATTCATAGTCTGCTATAAGGAAGAAATTACAGGCAACACTAATGTAAAAAAAGGTGAAGGACTTTACCTAAATTACTTCATCTTAATCCACATGTCAGACCTGGATATGAATGACCTCATAGAATATCATAAAGCTAAGCATTTTGTCAGCCGAATTATATATCATTGTGGTTTAGAACGTTCTTGGTTGTTTGTGTGCTTGTGGGGTTATGTCAAGCCGATTTGACAATAATATTATTATTATTAGTTATTGCGGATTGGTTAGATTTAGAAGGAAAGTTATGTAGTCTTAGTAACATAGTAACCAGCTAACCAATCCATTTCAAATAGAATCAGGTTCAGAATACCTGGAGCACTAGGGAGAGCCTGTAGAGTATATAATTATATACTTACTTTTTATCGATCTGCGATATAGTAGGTACTTTACAGACCTTCCCATCTGACCTGACCGTTCTGTCCCTTGACAGTCGGCTCCATATGGAAGGGCGCGCCTTCGTGATTGAAAATGTGTGTACATACATGACAGTAGGGAAACCACTAACAGTGCTAACCGTGTGACATAATAATATTTTACTAACGGTAACTAACGGTGAGGTAGTGGACTAAGACTAGGAAAGTATCTGCTGTTTAAGAGTATAATATCTACCTACGTATATACCTACGTAGATACTTGACTAGCCACGCTACTTTGAAGATACTTTTGCTTGATGTTTAAAGAATAGGAAATGAAGTCATAAAAATTTCCACTCTTTCTGCCCACCTCCAAATAAATAAGTAAGGCGAATACAAATATCAATATGAAGTGCTACCATTACAGTGCAAGTTTTTTGTTTGTGGTCTAAAAGCGTAAGTATATAGAATAAAAAAAAGGGTTTTTCAACAAGAACTTTGTTTTTCCATTGGGGCCAGCATGACAGTTCTGATATTTAGTTTTTTGACCTATTCGTTGTAGATGCTTTGGCAATTGTTACAATGAATTAAATTACGCTCGAAAATCGATTAATAAAATAATTTAAATCCACTATGCAAATGGTGGTTCCGTTAAAGTTACATTTCGTAAAATTCGTGTTATTTATCGCGAGATGTTAACAACTTAATTTTGGCCTATTATTGATAACGGTGATATCACTGACATGTGGTTCCAAAAGGACGGTGCCACATGTCACACAGCCAATGATACGATCAATTTATTGCAAACGAAATTTCTCGATCGCATTATTTCACGAAATTCAGCGGTTAAGTGGCCAGTCCGATCGAGTTATTTAACATAATTGGTTTATTTTTGTTGGCTATGTTAACGACGGAGCCAAACGAATCAATTGCAGCCTTAAAACTCAAATTCCGTCATGTGATTAACGAAATAGACCCGCCATTTTGCCAAAAAGTTATTTAAAACTTTGATGAAAGAATCAACATCTGTCAGCGTGCTCGTGGTGGATATTTGCCAGATATCATTTTTCATTCATAATTGCCAAAATTATCTCTTCATAAACAATACAAATTAGAATCATCTATATCTAAATTCTTTGTTTTAGAAAACAAAATAGTTCATTCAAAATCATTCAACATCATAATGTTGAAAAACCCTTTATAATAAGTGTATACTTCGAGCAATGAAATAAATTCTTAATACGTATTGTAATTAACTCCTAAAAAAGAGCTGAGTAGGTACATTAATTTAAAATAATGAACAATTTATCATCTAAAAAACAAGAAAATTGCATCCTCATAGCATGACGTCATTGAGTCAAATATATATGTAGGTATGCGTGTAAGTGCTTTATTTTCATTACAATATTATGATAATTGATTTGTAACTATAAGAAGTGATTAGACTATTCTGACGAACTTCACGTTCTGGAACTAATTATTTATTACATCTAAATGAACCGTCTGCCGCCTCAATCTTGTACATACCTTCAAGTTTCTAACCACATCGGGTGAGGATCGCTAACTTAGGAACCTAACCTATCACAATATGATATATAATATGATATGGATTGTAAAACTTATTTAAACCGTTTCATTTAATTCTGGCCTATTCGACCCATGGTCCTTTGGAGGCCGGGGGTTCCAATTCAATTAAAACTTTAGAATCCTTAATCGATATTATATAGCTTTACCAAATAACACAGTGCTATTGTAAGTATCTGGAAGATATCACGGTGACTTCCAAAAAGAGTCAATTTGTCAGCAGTAGGTAAAGTAAAAAACTAATCATGAAAAATATTGAAAATATAATTGATACTTAATGATATCTCTCACGTGATTGGGACGGTCATTATCAATTAGTAGCAATTGTTTGATATGGAAATGTTATGTTATTATTATTCACCAACAAAACGCATAGTTGGCGATAGTTATTTCTTGAGAATTCTAAATCAAATGTAATGAAGTGCGATTTGATTCCTATTTTTTTTATTGAATTGGCATCAAGTTAAGCATCCGAGTAGTATGAGAAGGAAGGCGTGAGAAAAGTCCTTGACTGCCTGCTACCACTGTATGTTGTTCGCAATAATCGGGCGTGGGCCGGCGAGCACGGCTCAGTGGCTCGGTCAAGGTAGCAGGTGAGCCGGTGCGACCGGCGACCGCTGTCATACCAGAGATGTCGCCGGCAACTCGCTTCCGATTCGCTCGCCTGCCCTACCTCATTACCTATAGAAATAGAATACTGCTCTTCCTAGCGGAAGTTACTGTAATAAAGCTTGAGATTTCAGATTAGTACGGTACCCAAATTGCAATAGGTATGACTATTTTAAATGTATAACTGACTTATTGAAGATCCTTTTTATTTCCCATAGATACCTGGAAAGTCCTCTTGAAGTTAAGTACCTGATCAGAGAGATGAAAATAGTAGTTTTCGTTCATGGGAAATTTTTCACAGCTGTTAATAAATTTAAAACTATGAAACCTTGTCCCAACTTTTTATATTTACAGCAACTCTGTTAAATCGCGGCGTAAAATAAGTACGTGTTATAATTGCTCTCAATTAAATTAATTTAAAATAGGCCTTATCTTACCAGTAATGCTTATTCATGTTAAAATTAAATGTTGTTTGTTTAACTAACCAGGTTTTTTTTACCTTCATTATATTCGATGTGAAGAGCAGAGTATTTACCTCGGGCGAAAGACCTATTTAGGCACTCGAACTATTGTTGTCCTCGGTACCTCGCTCGTGTAGTCATAATCTATTATTTCTACACCACCTTCTCGAAAATGTCACACTTTGTGCCATGCACACATAACCTAAAGTAAGTACCTAAATGAAAAGGCCTATTCTGTTAATACGTTGTACTGGATTTCATTATAATATGGTCAGTAAAGTGATTTCAATGTGACAATTCTAGTATTTACTTATACATATATCCTGGACCTTGGACATGTCAGTCTATATGGAATCGTTTACTTACCTAAAAGACCCTACAAAAAGTGGCACCTGAATCAGTAACTTCTAGCCTGTTTCCAGCATTCGTCACTTCGTCAACTACTAAGAGTAGCCTACACCTTCGGTGCAATTTATTCTAGGTTCAGGTCAACAACATGCATAAGGCACAATGGTAGAATCAAATTATTGGAATTATTAAAGGGACACCTAATAGAAAGGCCATCATTTAAATTTTGTCTATTCACTTTCGCTTATATATCATATGCTATGACATATCATGTACCAATTATGTAACTACTTTTATAAGGGAGTAGCATTTAACATATTAATAATATTAGTATTGAATATTATCAATAACTTACCTCGCTGAAGGCTTAGAATTACAGTAGGCATGTAGGTACCCTGAGGGTAAAGGTGTATTTTTTTGGGCACTAGCTTAATTCCCTAACTAGGGCACTACGCTCAGGATTCAAATTGTCGCCCGTGACATGTGTCTATACAGCGATTAACCGGGTATTATGTAAAAAATACTTGCTTATTCATTTTCCAAATTTTCTCTATACACTTATATGCAATTTGGAATTTGTTGCATCTTTATTACACGAATATTTAAGTTTTAGTGCGGCCTCTAGCCAGCGATGTACTTCTAAATTATATAGTTTAGAAACATAACAGTTGAGCTATGTTTTAGTTCTGTCATAGTGCTATAATACCGATAAATTATTTACCTAATTAATCTATAACTTTTTGAGTATAAAGAAAATATTACTGCTTTAGAGTCTGGGTGCATAATCTAGGTACTATTGTAATGTAGGTAATAAATATAACGAAAACATTTTCATTTTCAGAAAATTTATTAATACAAATAAAATGAAATAAGGAACCATAAATTAAGTAACAATAATAATTTAACAATAAAGTCTATAAGTATCAAGTAAGATTAAAATATAAAACTAATATATTTCAAAATATCACAAAACCACTTTTTTTTTGTTTAGGAGCCTGTGGCTCACTCATTTTGTAAGTATTAAAAAAATATGCAAATACTTAGCTAGACACATTACATGCATAAACTCTTCATGTATTGTAATTTAGATTCAATATAAACAGCACAATTTATATCACAATAAAATACATTTAAGTCAGAACAATTTAATGATGTATTTGTTATCTCTGTGTAGATAACAGCAGTCTGATACCTAAGCATAATTTTAAATTAGTGCCAAGGGTAGAAAAAATTGCTCTACAGTAAGACTTCAATGATACATAACTATATAATAATTAACAACTAGACGCTATATAATGAGATGATTCTATGAATACAATTCTGTACGTGCGAATGTCATTACCACAATCGGACGTAAATACGACGGTATATTTTTCAGACTTATCTTGAGGTGGAATGGTGACCGGTAGCGGCAGCATAGCCGATGTGTGTTGTTCTAAAGTAGCTCTATCTAGTCTTGGCAGTAGTGATTTAGATGAGATACGATATTTGCTCTGACATTGCAAGATGTGCCGAACTTCGGACATATTGGTACCTCCTTCTGCTAGAAGCATGCTCAAGATTATTCTTCCCGTTGTAGTCTCTGTAATAAAAATAAATTCGTTCAATGCTTTTAAATAAGTGATAATTTTTTTTGGCAAAAATGGTGTGTCATCGGGTGTTTTACGAATGATCGCCTGGCTAGCTACGACCTACAAATAGAAAATCTGCCGCCAAGCACCTAATGGTTCCAGTAGCTGTCCTAGAGAGCTAAATCTCAAGAAAAAAATCCACCGATAGAATCGCTTCATTTTTGCTTCGCTGTGCGAAGGGCTAGGAGAGATGCTTGGCGGATTTTTCTTATTACTCCGCTCATCTTTCTCGTCTTTATCTGGTGGATACGCAGCCTTAGCCTGTTTGTCATCTTTGACCGTATAATCAGTTAACAACAGGCTATATAAAAACATTTACAGCAACAGTCCGGATTTAGGAGCTGTCCTCTATAGATGGCAATAGACGAAACGTGGGTAATAGAATCCCGCGCGCTCCACGGTTGTTTGCTTACTTCTCAGCCTTACGGAATATTCATGCGTGAAGATAAAATATACAATTGACAAAATTACCTATTAACTCGTCAAATATTTTGATCATAGTATCAGATGCATGTTCGATTAGAGCATAGCGGAGAGCTCTCACCATGAGCTCGTTCCGATGAGGAATCATTACTTGAGTAGTTCGGTAACATTCGCAAGCTTCACCGCAACTGCAAGGGTCCATGGGCCAACTTTGCACTTTGCATTGCAAAGTGTCTATCGCTAAGTCCCAACGAGGCTGGGTTGTGACTCTTATAAAGAATTCGCCGATTTCACTTCTGAACCAAATCCACGAATTTCCTACTTGCGTATTGAGACAAATCAATTGCAAATATAATTTATGATCTATTATTTCCTGCCCACTTTCTTTCGGCATGGGGGGAAGTGTTATATGTGTATCAATGAGGTTCAGGCGTTTCAAGTAAAACTGAGGTTTGTTTATATCTTTTAATACGGCAGGTATTGAAGGCTCTGTGTCTGTGACGAATAATTTGTAGGTGGCAGCTACTTGAAAAGGTGAAGAAATTTGTACATCAACTTTCATTGGCCGATATAAAGGTCCAGTTACCTTACATTTTCTAATGGGAGTTAGGACTCCGACACAGCCTTTTAGCACGAAAACTACGTAAGTGTCAAATATCCTTGTTTTGTTATATCCATGGACCAGAAGAATACAACTTTCTTCGTGTACAAAATGAGCAACGTATCTTACACTCAAAAATATCTTCTTTCCGTTATCTGACGGCACTTTTTCAATGCTAAAATTGCTTTTGTTGTTACTGATAATTGTGTAATTGAATGTTAGAGACTCTTGACTTGTTGGAGAAACTCCAACATGACGAGTCGAGCTTCTCAGTAGAGGTGGATTAAATTTTACCACATCCCTAGGCTTGAACATTGGCAAAACGACATACAAATGGATTGAAAGAAACAACATTTGCAAAAAGTTAGGTCTCAGAAATTCCTTACTAGTTACAGGAAAATAAAGCCGCAACTGATTCATAGTTTCTATCAGGAGACAAGCATTATTTATGATTGCACTTTGTTTATTTTCATCATTTACTTCAGAGAACATAACAAAATGATCTTCTAAAAACGGACAGTAAGTTAATATGGCTGATGCCATCGCCATGCCATCAGATAAATCTGCTGTTAGGTTTTTTATTTGTTTTACTGATATTTTAGTGCTGCAAAGTTTTTTATGTTGGAGTAGGATCTGTTCGTTATACCAGTCTATCAAAACTTTCACAATGTCTCTCTGTGCGAAACTTACACACACGCAATCAAAAAAGCAACTGTCTATAATGAACACTTTGTAACTTTGTAAAATAAAATCGAACCAACTTTGTTTGCTCAACCTGTTGAATAAGTCAATGTCGGTTAAGAGTTCTTTAATGAATAAAGTATCAGCGTTACATTTTGGCGTAACGTATTCATTGTATATTACGAATTGATCGTAACTTAGTAGAAACTTTGCTTGAAGTGTCCATAAATCGACACCGCGATTTCTTATTAAATTGAGTATTTCTTGATAAGTATCATGAATTTCTATGACGGATTTTGATGGTTCTTCCACTCCGGGTACCCTAAAATATAAACGTTATTATAGTGTATGTATACACATTTCATACGCACATAGATATTCACTATAATTTAAATAGTATTATATTTATTCTTACGTCACTTTATGTATGTGTTTCATCATTGGGCCTGCAATTCTTCTCATAAAATTCAAATAGGAAACGTTTATAAATTTTGTCTTTGTACCCCCTGATGAATGAGAAGATAAGGCACTTGAAATGGCATGGAACGTATCTGGAAGAACAGGGTATAAATCTCTTCGGAAACCTTGCTGAAACATCCATTTTTCCAGAAAGTGTGTACATGTTACCATATAATCATAAAGCTCTCTTTGGTTCTTAGTAGGAAAATACGGATACGGATTGTTATCCGGCTTAACAAGAAAGTTAGTATGTAGAGTTATAGGGCAATAAGTGAAGCAAAAATTTACTTCAATTTCACAGCTGGATCCGCATGCGTGATTAATGACTAGTGATATATTTCGTATGTAAGCAGTTTGGGAGCAAACTTTAATTTCTACTGACAATAACGTATATACATCATCAAGCTCTTTTAAAATTTCAGACTTCAGAAACTTGACCGATAAATTCCGTTCTTCTTTTGACGTACAAGAAAAATCATCAAAATCAGCAGCGAATCCCATCTTTACTGTTATTAATCGGACTACAGATATTCCAACATAGCTGGGTGGAAATACGATTCGATATGTGCTTGGTGTCATTACTGGGTTTTGCCGCTTTCCAATAAAAGTTAAGTTATGGTATGGAGTTGTCATGTGCTTATCCAGAAATAATATAGCGGTAGAAACAAAAACACCATGCATCTTGGGATGAAATGTTAAACTTAAGGCAGCTTTCTTTTCCCGATCTAATTCAAATTTGATGTTACTCTCATTAATGATAGACTGATTTTCTTCAGTTTGCAAATCCAACGTGAAAATCGGCGAGAGTTTAGAAGTTAATATGGTTATATGTAAACAATATTTAGACACATTGGTCATAGTAAAATCAAGCTTGTTGTTACCATTTGGTACGTATTCTACTTCAAATTTATCAACAGATAATTGTATCCAAGGTACAGTTATAACGCCTACTATACGACAATACGAAATGTCCCTGTTTAAACTTCTGATTTTAACTCTAGAGTTGTGTTCATATTGTCTGTAAAATAAATATCTATATATTAACAAATTTTAATTCCACGGAACTTTAATGTCGATCAGAAAGCGCGGCTTCCGGATTTACGAATAAACAAAATAGTACTCTAAAAATTAGAAAATGAGATATTTGCTTAGCATCCGATAGTGCTTGAAACCTGCAAATAAAATTTGCATATATAGAAGGGTAGCAAAATCATTACGAGAGTTAAGTGTCTCGGTGTAAAGCAAATCTTTTAGTCACATAAAGTCCAGTAGTCTGGCTGATGGCCGCACCGTGACCGTTTACGGGAAAAATAATAAAATCAATTCGCATCTCATCCACCAGTCTCAATGACCGACCGGTTAAGGCACATGGTGTGTAATACCGTGGGACGTGAGTTCGATTCCCGTTCGAGATAAAAATATTTTTATGATATTTGCTTAGCATGCAATAGTGCTTGCAATCATATTTTGAAATAAATATCAAAATTAAAGCCCATTGTATGCAAAAGAATAAAAAGTGCAAATTTTCCTTACATATATATTAATTCATTAAATTTACACTCACGATTCGTATTCGCCAATATAATGTTGCAGTTCAGTAGATTTCAAATGTTGATTCGGTGGACCTAGCAATCCATTAATTCGAAATGGGTTGTACATATCGTATTCTCTACGAAATATATCAAATACTTTAATGAAGACAGTCTTTGTTTGCCCGCCTTCCACGCAGAATTCAAATATTCTTTGTTTCTCATTTCCTTGCGCAATGTAAACTTGAAATATATTCTCATCACCGGTATCAAGTACCTCAACCACAGTTTTAAGTGTGCTTAGATTCTGGAAAGTAACTGGCACGTATGTCGTCATGTAACATGGTACTCTAGACATATATATGTTTTTTGGATGTATTGTTATTTTGGGCTCAACTACATTTCCACTTATAGGAATTGTTATATTTTCTTTATTATTTATTCTTACGATGACTTCTAAATTGAATTCAAGTACACAAGAGATTTTTACAATTATGTAAAAAGTTATTACCATTTTTGGTCTAATATTTCCATTCATAGGCTCAATTGTCAGACCGGGTATCAAAGGTTCTACGACAAAAAAAGTAGCTATTTCTCTGGATGAGTTTTCCAGTTTCACCTTTTCAACAGTTTCGACATTAAGTGCAATATCCTTAAAATAAACGGCTTGCTGTAGAAATTTTACTGTAAGTTTTCGAGTTATAATACTTAACTCAATGGGGACGGATTCCAAAGTGTTGGTCACAGACACAAAATTGACCTCATGGATTTTTGTTTTAGTTGGCTTGCAAATGTATATAACGTCACATATCTTACATGAATGTTTCTGAATCAAACCCGAGCTGGGGATAATCTCAAACGGTAAATCGAAATGTAATTCATCCCACCTGAATTTAACAGGAATGTTAAAGTGATTATAAATCCTCACTGGAACTGAAGTTATGAAACTTTCATTTGAAGTCATTCCAAACTTTAAACTTTTTTCTTGTATTAATAAAGTTGGATCTGCAACTTCCATAGAATATTGGTGTTTTCGATTGAATTTGTTATCTATCGTATATTCGAATATTCCCGCGAATTTACCTTTCATACAGCCTAAACAGAGAATCACAATATTAGTTTCACAATAAGGTTTCACTTTCAAATATAAAGTTTTGAGCTTCTCTTCAGTGTAAAATATGCATTTATCATTGTAAAACTGAATCGTTATATCATATTTGGTATTATTTTTAACAATTAGGTCGTGTTCACCGTGGGTATTCAATGCAATTTTGCCAAAATTAATTGCATATGGTAAAAATAATATATCAAATAAAGCATATGTGTCCACACGATTCTTTAATTCCTTACAAATATTTTCGATATTTTTTCGGTGATTGAGAGATAAGTCAGAACTACATTTTTCTTTTCCAGTAGAGAATTTTTCTGTTTTGGGTTTTCGGGCGTAATTTGCTTTGCAGATTTGTAAATGCTTATATGCTTCTTGTCTCCGCCTTTTATGCTCATTTACATCTGATTCATCAACAAAAGTGTATCTTAAATTCAGCTCATTCAATTTATGCATAGATTCCATTACTAAATCCCTTGTCTTCTTTTTATAAATAATATTAAACTTACACTTAATGATAAAAGGTATAATATTTTCATCTGTAATTTCGTCTTTTGAAATAATAACAAATTTATCATCATTCATACTGTGAGGGTTTCTTACTTTAAATGAAAGAGTATTTTTCATCATTAAACAATTCGGTTTAATTGTAATAGATAAGCTTTTAGTAGAGTTAGGAGAAACTAGAAAGTTGCTGGGAACCACTTCAAATCCTGTAACTCGGACATATTCAATTTTGGTTGCTATCACATTTGACTCGTTTCTTATTCTTACTTTCTTGGTAACTTTAGTGTTTATCATGACTTCCCCGAAATCGATTACTTTCGGATAATTGGATAATTTACAGTACTCATATTGACCACTGATGTAGTACCGGCCAATTTCAGAATGGTCTTCATTATTGCAGCACCTTGTACCATCGACTTGAAAGAGGCGGAGGTCAAAAACAAATCTGTTATCGACGACCTTTTGACGTTTTGCATGACTTATGCATTCATTTTTAGGATTGAAAGTAATCTGAATAGTGTGCTCGTTCACTTGTGATATATTAAATGCTCTATGTGACGCTGATATACTACGGGCATCGGTAAACCGCTGAAAGTACACAAACATTTTATATATCTCTAAAGTACACAAACAACTATGACAGCGTACAGAAAATGATCGAAATCAAGGTAATCAGCATGAAGCAGGGAGGGAAATCTCCCCTGCTTTCTTCATGGTAATCAGTATTTATTCACAGTGTAAATGCTTATGGATTTTATGGTTATTCTAAATGTCTAGATAGTGCACTTATAATTTCTTAAATATACTTTAATTTCGCTTTCTTATGATTGTTTCATACTGTGGTCTTATTTCTTGAAGGTTGTTAGTGGTTATCACACCGGTTATTATTTTCCCTTATGACGAATACCACGAAAACCAAATAACGACGTTTCGAAAACGCTTATCACCATATAGAAAATCATATGCCTAATTTTAAATTAATAGTTTTTTCTAAATAACTTAATTAATTGAACTATGAATATGAAGAAATAAGAAAATTAATATAGAAATAAACGCTAACAACGTTGATTATGTACAATATTATTTGTAGTTTGTACGAATCGTTAATATCTAAATAGAATATCCCGGTTGTAATTTTAGATCCGTGAAATTACGGGATCTTACGGAAATCATAGTTAAAATGAAAATGATTTTAATATACAAACCTACACAAAATAATTGCAAAAATATTAGGAGGTCCTGTGACAAAGACAGTAGTTTGACAGCAATGAAATTGAAACAAAAAGTTAAAAATGATGAATTCAAATTCCTTGCTGAAAACACACGTAGCAACAAATAGGCAGAAATAGGTTTCCCGTGGGATGTCGGGCTAGAATGTCACCCCCCATCTCTACGCGTGGGTGTTGTAAGAGGCGACTAAGGGAACCCGAATGTGGGCAGCAGCACTTTCTGAGGGACTGATATATCACAAGCGTGGGAGATTATGGAAAACCCTGCATAGTGTGGGAGGTTGTGTTCAGCAGCCGACGTGTCGGCTGAGAAATGGGTATCTACGAATAAAAGCCTACGATTACTGAAGTGATGCCACTGCAACACGAGACAAAACTTTTTTTACTTCTCCTGCTTTATATCCCGCGATACTATCTGGATTCTAACTTAGAATCACTTGCTGCATTTGTGATTCAAGTATAAGGTCCTTCAGGATTCAAATGAAAAATAACGTGATGGTGAGTATAGAAATCTCTCGTCAATATACAACTTACATAACGTCAGCTTTAAGTGTATTTGTCCACCGCGACCGATCTCTGTGGTTCAGCTTCATTTTTCTTCTAGATGTTGTGAATGTCACTTGCGTTTTCGAAATAATAAATAGCACTCCTTTTTTTTGGGCACTCGTGTAAAAAATAGGAATGCTAGTGTAAACTGGAGACAATATTTCTTCTGATTTTGTACGTTCGAAAGCGTAGGCGATGCAAATCAATTCATGAATTCAAAATGCTGATCTAAAATCCTGTGATGATACATCCCAGCAGCGTTTTATATACTATTTTAATAACTTGCCTAGTTAATACCAAATCTACGTTACAGTAGCTGCAAGCTTTGTTGCGGCCCGTCATAATCTCGGCTCAAGTTCTGGCGGTTGCACCTCGACATTTCGGCGGCCGGAATGACGGCGCTCAAGTGACGGGCGTACATTGGTCAGGCGGCCAAAAAAAATTATGTATCGCTACTTCGGCGCCGTCATATCGTCTCGGTGACGGCTGCGGTGGACAAACGGCCTTAACTCCCCCGAGCAGACTCGCAGAAGTGTCTTACACCTATGCTTTTTAGGGTCTCATGTAATATGCGGCCTATTGTTATCTGTCTGGCACATATCCAAACTTTTTTGTTGTCGATAATGTTAGCCTCTGACCCTATACTTACCTGATGGTAAGTAATGATCCAGTCAAAGATGAGAACTGGATCTAAAATGGAACTTTCTTTGTCAGAAAAACCAAGGAATAACCCTATAACTTTTCCAACCCCGAATCGAACCCAGGGCCTCAGCATTTAAATACTTTAAATATACGCACCAACGAAACAGACTTACCAGTAGAGATCCATTGTACATAGTTTTTAAGTAAGCAGCATTTTCAAGATCGGTTTCCACATCCAGATATTTTGTGGTGGACAATCCCACGAAGGATATTGGAAACTCAACTACTTTGAATCTTTTAAAAACATTATCGGGGTTATAACATTCACATTCAGACATAATAATGTGTCGTTAATTTTGATGATACATTTTATTTTGGAAATCAATGACAATTTGTTTTACAAAAAACTGTCTTTCAAAGATAATGTAAACCATGTAAACCTTGTCCCTAAATGTCAACACTTATTTTCTGTCATAGAGAAAAGTATGATTTCTGTACTTTTTGAATGACTCGCGACAATTATTTTTTTTTAGTTTTAAATTAGCTTTGTACGGTTTATACATTTTCATTATTTGCAAACTTCAAGTTACACGTTTTGATTTTGCAACGCCGTTTTTTTATTGCCGATAGTCTAGCCTTTGACCACAATCTCATCAGACGGAAAGCGACCAGGCGGTTGACGATGAACTTAGAAACTTGACTTAGTGCTTGACGACAGCTTTTTTACTTGAAGGTTGTTGCTAATTAGGCGGACATTAGCGACCTGCCCTACCACCTATGTCACTAGTGGGCACCCATCCAAATAATTAAGACAGCGGACGTTTTTTTTACTGCTGATAGGCTAGCCTTTAACCACTATCTCACCTGATGTTAAGTGATGATGTGACAGAAGATGTTTTTCAGGCTAACCTAGAATTACTGGCTCTCAAGGACAGCTGCCGGAATACACCGTTGAGTGCTTGGCGACAGATTCTCTTGAGGGAAGTAGCTAGTCAATCGGGCATTTGCATAATGCCCTACTACCATGCAAACTTGCTAATGTTGCATAACCTTGTTGATCGATTAAGACTTAGGAACGACTAGGCAAGCTCAGCTATGTACTAGTGTATATATAGTACTCTTATTTGTCACACCCTCTAAAATATTATATATCTAATTCATATCTGAAGGGTCTCACTCATCAATCAAAAAACAAGTTCAAAATAGCCTTTTTGAGACCCACTTTACCATAAGGAGCCGATTCCCTGCATTAAGTTCAATTTGAAAGTGAACTCCTTTTAATAGGATGATACAGGATGTCCCGTGGCCGACTTAGGATTTTTTGATTAAATTAAAGGATTTTATTATTTTACTATACAAGGTGTCCCAAGAAGTAGTGATATACTGAAGCCGGGAGGTAGAGGACCTAGAGGGCTATCTGAATCACCCCATGTATGTTCTGCAATTTATCGTATTTTTGGAGTTATGACTTTTTTTTAATATTTCACCTATCGCCGAGTATGATGAGATTTTTATTTATGGTGACGTGAATTATTGCGGTAGACGCTTGATTTTTTGTGTGCTAAGCTGATAGATAGGCCAATTCAGTATGGTAACTATCGTTAGATCTTTTAAAGAAATAAAAAAAATGCCAAGAAAGATAAAATTACCCAGTATGGTAACAACTTCAAGCGCCCTTAAAAAAATAAAATCACATAAAAAAAATAATGTTTGGCTTTTAAAAACTTGCTCTATCTATCAGGTAGCTACCCTGCAAATTTCATTTTATTATTCATAAGGCTTCATCAAAAAATTGAAATCTAAATGTGGTAAGTGCAAAATTTTAATTTACATGATGATTAATGCAAGCAATGTTAAACCAATTACAAGGTGTTTAATTGCAATAAATTTTCAAAATGGTCTCCCTGTTCTTCAATGCAAGTGCGACATCGCCGGAAAAAGTTGTCTTTTAAACGTCTGAATGCACTTCTATTATTTTTAATGGTTTATTCTGCTACTCTCAATTTCCGGGTTAACTCGTCCAAATTGCGGCATTCTCTCGCATAGACGAGATCTTTGTAGTATGTTCCCCATACAAAAAAATCAATGGATATAGCATTTACTTTATGTTAGGTCGGTATTTTCATAATTTTTATAGGTAAAAGGAACTATATACAGCTGTTTTAAAATTATTTAATTAGTTTGCATGGTGATAGGGCATTTTGTGAATGCACTGCTAGCTACCACCTTCAAGTAGAAAATCTGTCACCAAGCACCTAACGGTGTGTTCCGGTAGCTGTCCTTGAGAGCCAGTACTTCTAGGTTAGCCTGAACAACATCTTCGACCTATCAGGCATAAAAAAAAAGTAGGAAAAAAATAGCAGCATGCCACTAATCGCTTCAACACAAGTATGGCGTCGCATATTAAGCACACTTTCAGTTTGTGTCTTGCTGAAATGCCGTCTTAAATAACCAAACGGTAGCTTTTATACTACTAACAAATGAATTCCCAAAGAGGGCTAAAATTTTGTACAATGATATGATTTAGTGTCTTCCTTCGTTGTTTTTATTATAGATACATAGCTAGATAGGCTAGCCTTTGACCTCTATCTCATATGTTGGTAAGTGATTATGCAGTAGAAGATTTTAATGAGGCTCATCTAAAATTACTGGCCTCAAGGAGCTGTCGAAACAAACCGTTACTGTTTAGAATTTTTCTACTTGAGGGTGATAGCTAGCCAGGTGTTATGGCATTCGCAAAATGCCCTACCACGATGCTCTAACGACTATTATAATAAGACAACAACCGGGACTGACAAATTAACGTGGCGTCCGAAGCACTGAAGTGCGCAGTAGTAAATGCGATATCCATTTCTTTATTGCTTTAGACATGAAGAAAATATTTAAGTACTTTACATAATAAGTTCTAGAAGATTACAAATGCTCTATAGGAGCAAAAAAAAAAATTTTTTATTTTTCGCTACCTTCTCATGTATTTGACCCTGAATATAACTTCATTGAACTTCTAATCACATTGTTATTTATTGAACATTTTACAGAAATATAAACTTCTGGGATTGTAACTCATTTTGTTTCTGAGCTAGATACGCACGAATAGATAGATAGACATTGGTGACTGATTCATATGGCTTCGTTTGGACTTTTGGGTACAGAATCTTAAATATTTGTCAAATACGTGTCGAGCTCGCGTGGTGGAGAGTTTCGTACCATGGAATATCACCTTGTTTCAAAATTCATTGCATTACCACCTATTTTTTTTAATTGTATCCAAATTGCTAAATAAATATATGCGATATGATAATATATGCGAAGAATAGCAATAATGATAATAAGCTATTGTGAAGGAAAATTGATTATATTATATTTTCTATGCTTGAAATGCAGATTTGCAGAGCAATAATGATAATAAGCTATTGTGAAGGAAAATTGATTATATTATATTTTCTATGCTTGAAATCTGCCTTGTCATATAATCCTGAAATAGTTAAAGATATTCGGATATAACAATTTACCATGTACCTTTTCAGCTGTTGTTAATTTTCATAGGTATTCCTATTACCTATACTCTAGTAAAAATCGACTTGTAAACAAAAATCTCATAGATAATTATTATATTCAGCATGTGCCATGCAGTGTCAATGTGTCCGGTCTGCTGCGTGCTTCAGTTTCAGCACATGCTGGTTACTTTGCAAATGCTCGCCTGACCGACCTACCACCCTCAAGGAGTAAATCAGTCGCTAAGCACCTATTGGAGTGTTCCGGCAGCTGGTCTTGAGCGCAAGTGCGCTACCTGTCAGTTATAATAAAGAGGTTTGATTGTTTGTTTGTTTGCATTGAATAGGCTGTCAAACTACTAAACCGATTTGAAAAATTCTTTCACCATGGGAATCCAACATTATCTCCGATGAACATAGGCAATAGAAGATTTTGAAAAAGTTAGGGATCAGTATAAAAACTTTGATAATGGAACCCAAAGTGCGAAAAAATACCAAAAATACGTTATATCGCGTACGCTGCGGAATTGATTGAAAATCGAGCGAAGTGATGTACTACAATTTTATAAAAGACATCAATATCTATAAAAAAGTCCGCAATACTAACTATTACAGTTATGTCACAACAACTAATTTATTATGTGTTTAAATTTATAGATAGATAGATTAACTCTTTATTGAACACCTTAAACTAAAACAAAATTAAAAATATTAAGATTATAACAATGAACAATAGGCGTCCTTATTGCTCACAGCGATCTCTTCCAGACAACCTTTGAATGGAGAGGAGTAAGTTTTGACAAGGGATGGCGGTGTACAATATACTAATTAGTAGGTATTGATATTTATACATATCTACAATACAATATACAAGGTAAATAATAAATATGGTCTTACACAATACATATATACATACAAAAATACATACACATATACATAAAATTACAAATACAATATATAAATATGATATTTACATGCATGGAATTTATAGCATGACAGGTAAAGAGCTTTAAGGACGGTGCTCGCTTGGTATCAAATGGCAATGCATTCCAGAGTCTGACTGCCTCAACCGAAAACGAACGGTCATAAAACGAGGTACTGTGTGGAGGGAATTTAAGCATAAGATTCTCTGATGACCGTAAGCAAAGAGAACTAGAGACATTAAGATATTAAAAACGCTCTTTAAGGTACTGGGGTGAAGAAGGCTTGAACAAAATATTGTAGAGAAGAGATAGGATGTGAGCATTCCGGCGATGTCGTATAGGAAGCCACTTGAGCTTGGTTCGAAATTCAGAAACGTGGTCGCATTTGCGCAAGCCAAATATGAACCTTATTGAAAAGTTTTGAAGACGCTCAAGTTTGTTAAGCTGGTCCTCCGTAAGGTCTAAATAGCAGGCGTCTGCGTAATCGAGAATCGGTAACAAAAGAGACTGTGCAAGCGCAACTTTAGTGGCTGTTGGCAAAAAGTTTCTCAGTCTTCTGAGTGAACCTGCGGCAGCAAACGTTTTACGGCTAACGTTTTCCAATTATGGGATCAAGGTAAGGCATTGATCAAAAACAATCCCAAGATTTTTCATTGTTTTGCTGTACGGAATTTTCACTGTTTTGCTGTACGGAATTTTCACACCCTCAAAGAAAACATTTGGTAAAGTGTCCCAATCAATTTTACAGATAATCCGTGAACTACCTATAATGATTACTTGGGTTTTGAGTGGTTTTACTCTTAGACCGTATGATTTGCTCCAGTTCGAAATGTTACATAGGTCATTATTTACAATTTACATTATTTATTATTTACAATGCTAAACCGTTTAGATGAAGCGGTGAATATTTTATATTACTTTTATTTTTTTATAAATACCCGTGCGAAACCAGGCTAATAAACAAATAAAATAAAGCGAAAGCATTTTATGATATCAAACGACTAAGAATCCTCACGGTTTAATCTTAGATGAAATAAGTGACACAATAATGCAGTACGCCTTTAAATAAAAATATGAGTTTTAATTTCAAAATTTCTTACTAACGCGATACTGAAAACGAAATGCTACGCGAGCGGGATAACGTGCACGAGTAATATTGTAGATGGATATAAGTACCCGGGGTGTGTCGTACGACTCCGGCAAATTAGTTCGGGGCGGGGGAGCCCCGCGCCGCGCGCTGCCCTGGGGTTTATCAGATTCAGGGGGTAAAAAATGACTTCTCAATGGGAGGCAGGAGGGCGGCGGCGCGCGCCGGGCGGCGGCGGAGCGAGGGCGGGCGTGGGCGGACCGCCACGTGGCCGACAGACGCGCCGCGAAGCCGCACACATCGCTCGGGAAGCATGCACAGGTGTCCGGGTGACAGTGTTGACACGCGCCGCGGGATGCTCGAGTGTGCTCGCGCTGGATGTGCGCTGTGCTAGTGGACTATGGAGACGGGCTTCGGCGACGTGGTGGTGGAGTGCGAGCCTCGTCGCGAGCCTATGGACGCTGCGCTTGACGGCATGCATCCGCTCGATCCGCCACCTCCAGATGTGCTGCTTGCGCTCTTGGCTAGAAATAAGGCACTTGAAGGTGAGATGCGTTTTATTAAACTAAGTAAGAATGAGACTTCTTTTATGATATCATCTCAGATAAAAGAATACGCAAGAGTATAATAAACTGACGAGCGTAAGTAAAGAATATGTTGACAGTAGATGAAACGATCGTAGAAACTGAAAAAGGGGTAAATTTTGTGTAGGTACGTAGTTCCAGCACTAGTACCACTGAGAATCAGAATTTAGTAATATAAAGTTCTTCATGACAAAGGGATTCAGGCAGATCTGTGGTCTGGAGAGCAATAATTTAATGGAATACAGTTGTTTTAAGAAATTTACCCAGACCAGTAGTACCAAAGCCTAAGAATCTATTATTTTTAGATTCCGTAACCGAAGGGTAAAATGGAGCCCTATTGACTCCGTTGTCTCTCTGTCTGTCTGTTCGTCCGTCCGCATGTAACGAGTCCCTAGCTTGAGTTACATTAAATAAGTTACAAACCTGACATATAGATGTTAAAATTAAAATATTAACCCAAAGACGACTGTTCGGTAAATAAAGGTAAACAATGTTGACTAGATACTCAATTACAATTTTCACGCATGGCTCCAATACATGAAAAGGTACCTATCCGATACATTTTTGCACCCCAGCATGTGGGATGTCATCGTCTCAAACTCGTTGAGTAGATGTACAACTGTATTTTTTGTCTAAATAAATAAACGGAGGATCGACAAAGTTTTCATTCTTAGACCATTCTCAAAACCTTAACTAGTTTAGTATTTTCAAATTTTGGTATATTACGAGCCTTACGCTCTGTTTAACCAACAAATACTGAAATGTTGACTTACGAGATAATGTAGTTATGAAGCTGTAATCAAAACCGACTACTATTTTTTTTACGGCCTGTTGCAATGCGGATCCCTTAAAGAGTGAGGTTATGACCAGTTTTTCTTCTTTGAAATCTTATGAATTTATAATATTAATCCAAGATATTATTTATATTCACGTTTTGGTGTTTTATATTAAAAAACCTATTCAAAGACTAAAAATAATAACGTCGTTAAATGTGCAAAGTTTGCAAACAATGAGATTACGTGCAAGTATGAATAATGCATGAAGAAGTTTTATGGAAGGTTAAACATACTGCTGATTTAATTAAACTAAATTCAACTAACTCGAAAAATAATGTTATTATACTTAAATAAAAATAAATAATTACGACGTTAGCAGCTATAGGTTTTTAGTCAGTTTAATAGTATATACGTAGCAGTATATATACATACAGGGTTATTGGAAAAATGCAAACAACCTCTTAGTCTTGACTTCTGTTAGTCCTAACAAACATTTTATGATTAATGTTAACGTTTTTATTTATGTTTTTGTGAGGAACAAGCACAACTTGATGTTAAAAGTCTCTTGTGTCTGTAATTTATTAATTCATATCTTTTATTACTGTCTTCGATGTAAATATTCAAAACTCTATTCAAAGGGAACGCGGCTCAGTCCAGTGATGCCGCGGCGGGCGCTCTTAGGTCGGAGTAGGCATTGTCTTTTACTACGAGACAAAGAACTTAAATGTGTCACACAGTAAGTACTAGAGAACCTTACGTTTTTTTTTCAGAAATATGTTTTAGGTTTTGAGTAAAGTCGTAGAACTAATGTTTATTGTGTCCACAAGCTCCACTAGAATAGAGTTTTGAAGTAATAAAAAAAATTATATAATAAATTACAGGCACAAGAGACTTTAAATATCAGGCCTCGTGCTTGTTCCGTCAAAAAGACTATCGTCTCAAAATGTTTGTTAGGATTAACAGAAGTCAAATCTAAGAGGTTGTGAGCATTTTACCAATAACCCTGTATATACAGATATCCTATCTATTATTGCAATTGTTATATTTTCAGTAACGTATATAGGTATTTGATTTAGACTTACTGTTTTTATCTATAACATTATAATATAATTAGATATCTCAGAGCAGTTATTACTAAAGCTATAATTTAAATAAAGTACATACAATATGTAACAATGTATTAAGTTATACCTTACCTTATTATTACTCTGATATATAAGTTAAGTAGATATATAGATTGTAAACACATAAATTATAGTATCAAAATAATTAGGTTAATAGGTTACGTTGAAACATACCTACCTCATTATTAATATCACTATATGAAGCATCAATGTGAAAAATATGATAATGGATTTTATGGATTAGGACCGCTTTCAAAAAGTAATTTCATCTTTTAAAAAAATAATAGATACAAGCGCTACTTTGGGATAATGTATAATTAATAATCACAAACATTTAAAACCGTACCTTTAAATACTAGGGTTAGTACTTGGTCAAGTACAACTTAATACATTTTTAATTATGTTACAAAGAACAGTTTTCACACATCTTGGACGACATAGAGTCAGTGATTAGTAAATATAGTATCCATGCTTGCTGGACCGATCTCCCAGGATAGTAGGATCGTATTAACCGTTAATGACAAAATACCAATTCCAATTTACAAAACTTTCATATATTTTTCTGTAAAAATTCTGAATAGATACGGAAATGGATGAGATCCTAACAACAGGGAGAATTTTGGGGTAAATTCAGTAGCGCAAAACCATTACTCCTAAGTACATGTGCAAAGCAGTTTTAACAGAACATCAGCAAGCAATCAGCAAAAGTTAAACTCACAAAAAAACCATTAGAGATTTGATTTAAAATAGGAGTAAAACTAACCATTATTTAAGGATTTCAATGAAAACACGGGCGTACCGTTGCTTTTGTAATAACGATGTTCATATCGTACGCTACAATTATCATCAGAAAAGGACACGTGGCATGGTTTTGTGAAGGACACGGTGCCACGCGACCACTGCACCATGCATATTCTATAGTTTTCACTATGGCCTTTACATAGGGCCTTCTGTTTTATGGTCACGCCCGCCGCCATACGGCTTCCTATAATCAAGTTAAGTGCTAGCACTCATACCCCCGTGAACTTTTTGATTTTAACACTAGACAAGAAACACGTAAGTACGATCGCATCGCACTTATCGTAATTGCTTGCAGTGTTGACGTGTCCCAGTTTCTTGTTGACCTGATCATTTTTTCTGTTGACATAATGTTATTGACTGACTGTTCTATTTTGAAATTATGGTTTTACATTAGGTAAAGTCTAGGTTAGCCCTTGTTTGTCGCATCATTTACACTTGATTTCATTTTTAGTTTAAAGTATGTTAAAATTTAGTCTATATCAATTTTATGACATTATCACGCTTATATTAAGTTATAATGTTACATACTTTTAATTAAATTTGGTAAAACTGGTAGTGGGCTAGAGCATTTGGACTGCCTATGAGTCTGCAATGACTTATAGGTAACTTTATGTTTCTATTGTAGTAGCTGTAGTGTTGTATATAGTTCGTAGTATTTTGTTAATAAAGGCATACCGCAGGTAACAAAAAAATTATAGTTTGACATTCTGTTCTTCCCGATTTCTGTTTTTCCTGTCGTTGTCCAATTAACTATAGTCTAAAAGACTTTCTATGTTGTCCAATATCATTATATTGTATATAAGAACCCGTAGATTGTAGATATTATTATAACAAAAAAATCTAGTCAAAATTTTAATAGCCTGTCATGGTGTAGGTAGCATCTAATTTTATATCTCAAATGTACTTGGCAAGTAAATACGTACATTAACGAGAAAAAGTAAAGCCCATTTCCATAACATAAAACAGCAATTACTACTTAATCAAAGGAAACCATAGAAGAAATGAAATCACGATTAATACGGTTCCAATAGCTATTATTACACGGTTAAGCCCCATAGTTATTGGAAAGCCTATGATTACGACTTTAGTTCGGGGAGCTGCTCGCCGTCGGCAAAGTGTGGTCGCGCGTGCACACACTGTTATTAAATTGTAAACTATATCTGATGAAACAATATTTTTGCTGATCAGATAATACGGAATAAGCGTGGGATTTCACGGAGTAAGTTGACTTAAATGGTTCCGAAACGCATGAGAATGTGTTTCGGAACCATCTAAGTTTTTTCGTAGGTATATATAATCAAATAAATAGTAGGTATGCTCGTTTCATAAAATGAATGAATAGTGGAGTATACGTATACCTATATATGAACGAGTATTCAGCTTCTTGTTTATCGGCATCGCTGAGAGTTGTGATAAGTTCGAAGCCTTTATCAGGCCTCTATTCCGTATGACATAAACAGATCAGGCATTTTCACAATCTACAGCCATTAGAGATGTTCAATAAGGAAGACGCGGAAAATATTGATACACTAACAAACAAAGAAAATTTCTTTACGGAGATACAGGAAGCATTAGGATAATATATAAAGACAAAAAGAAGAACACTAATCAAACATAGAATTAAAAAATGTTTTAAAATAAATGTTTGATTTAAATACACTAACTCCTGTAATTGTATACCAACACCATTATATAATATTATAAAAACTCTAATTTCTGTAAAAGCTAGGTATTGGAATTGTTTTTGTTTATTTTACACTACTGATTTAATGTAAAATTTTGATAATATTTTTATGCTAGATGCACTACTATAGGGCGCTGTATGCTGAAATACCGGCCACAAGCCCAGCTCGGCAGCAGATACCCAAGAAGCAAAATGTGAAATTTCTCTGGCGTAACAATATTTAAGATTGTAAAATTGTGCTTTTTACTTGAATAAATGCTCATTATTATTATTATTATTAATATTTACATAACTCGTATCGACCAACTGAACGCTGTGTCATATATTTGTATATATTTACTTACTATCAGTGGACTAACTTCAACAGTTGTCGTTTTTATATCAACAACTTGGTCTCACACTTTAAATCTTTTTACGTAACATCATTCACTTTTATATTAAAAAAGTACCATGAGAAAATGAGTAGACAAATATTATCATAGCGTTTTGTCTAAACAAGGGAGTACTGTGGAGATGTCTCCTATTATGTTATCGCATTAAGTCCGGAAGTGGACACGTGGCGACGCGTGCGCCACGAATCGAACACTTCCGGTAACACGTTACACCTACAAGAGGGATGGTTTATAGCCATTAAAAGGATTAAAACGATATGATGTAACGTTACTTATAAAATAGTTGTCAATTTTACCATATTTTTAAATATTTTTTATGTTATTGTGACCGAACAAGCTCGAGGCCCACGTGATGTTAAGCGGACTAACCTCTGCCTATAACAGATGCATTTCATCATAAGTCACGAATTGCACTGCGCCCGTCACATTAACACAGTTATTAAGTTTCATGTGCCTGTAATCTTTTTTTTTTTTTTTTTGCTTGATAGGTTAGCCTTTGACCACTATCTCACCTGATGGTAAGTGATGATGTGGTCGAAGATGTTGTTCAGGCTAACCTAGTATTACTGGCTCTCAAGGACAGCTGCCGGAACACACCGTTAGGTGCTTGGCGACAGATTTTCTACTTGAGGGTGGTAGCTAGCCAGGCGGGCATTCGCAAAATGCCCTACCACCATGCTATAACGACTGCCATCTTAAGACAACAACCGGGACCGACGGCTTAACGTGCCCTCCGAAGCACGGAAACGCTCAGTAGTAATGTCACTAGCGGTCACCCATCCAACTCATGACCGCGCGCGACGTTGCTTAACTTTGCTGATCGGTTGAGAACAGCTAAGTAAACTTCGCTACGAGCGCTTCAAAATTCTTGCGCTGGCTCTCAAGGACAGCTGCCGGAACACATCGTTAGGTGCTTGGCGACAGATTTTCTACTTGAGGGTGGTCACTAGCCAGGTGGGCAATCGCAAAATGCCCTTCCACCATGCTTCCATCATTTGTTTTGTTTTTTGTTATAATAGGTACAAATTAAAACAGGAATCTTATTCATGTGGTGAAGGAATATAGAAAAAAATACAACTTGTCTATATATGTGCATTCTAAGTGATTACACTACTATCTGTTTGGTTTGTTAAAGTAATTGTGCCCAGAACTAATTTAGAACAATAAAATCTGGAAAATGCCTGCTCGCTATATCTATATTTTGCAACCCAGTATTTTGTGCTATGTATATATTTAGATAGGTATACACAGTTTCAACCTAAGTAGTGATACATTAGGTATGTTTTTAAATAGTTGTGTAATTTGTTTTGCTGTCTTCAAAAGTGTACCTATCTCTTATTTGCATTATTTTTATTGCTAGAATAGGAATTTGTCTAGAGGACAACTGCATGTGCTTATACTTTTAGACGATTTTTAGACAAGATATATATTTGAGTGAGGTACTACATTTGCCAGGCGGCCGCTTAGCTTAGTCAGCTTAGCGAACAGCGATGGATTTTTTCAATAAGTTTAATTATATACTAATTGCCACTTTCTAACCCGATGGTACGCGATAATGTATAGCCGAAACTTGAAGACAGTAAGCTGTTTGGCTACGTTCACACACACATTGATGTCGATTCTATACAAATTATCTAAACTAAAAATTCTCTAAATAATGGTAGTTCTTATACCTAATATTGTCTTAGGTGTTCGCGATTATTACACATAGTAATTAAACAACTTTAAACCCCGTCACCACGATCACTGCAAAGTGTTTGAAACGTCGGGACAAAATAAGTTCTTATAACTTTCAAGATAAAATCCAAATTCATACAACGCCAGCGAATGAAGTTACGGTAGTTCATGATCTTTGCGAACTAAAATTTAAATTACTAATGTTACGGTATACGGGCCGAAAACAGCAAATGAAATAAGACAGTCACCCCGTGACCACGATCACTGCAAAGTGTTTGAAACGTCGGGACAAAAATAATGATAAATATACGCGATTTAAACCGTTTAAAGTTGTTTAATTACTAACTAAATTACTATCCAAATTTTACTTGAATGAGAGTCCTTTTTTAAAGTTAACTTTTTTATTCCGGCGGTATGCCTATATTAACAAAATACTACGAATATATAATACTATAGCTACTACAATAAAAGCATTAGATACCCATAAGTCATTGTAGACTCACAGGCAGTCCAAATGCTCGCAGCATTGCCCCGTTAAATTGCAATGCATATACTTTTATTAATTGTGATGTTTTTTACGCAATAGTCGTTATGTAACTAGGTGCTCTCTAAACTTATGAATAGAATACTCTTATTTTTTGAATGCCATTTTAAGTGGCAAAACAGCAGTAACACTTAACTTAAACGAATGTGGATTTTAGTGTGAACAGAATAAGAACTACTATAGCTTAGATAATTTGTGCAGAAACGATGACAATATTAAACGATAAAATTTTGAATACTTTATAAACACGCCTGGTGCTTGACGACAGATTTTATACTTGAATGTGCTAGATATTCAGGTGTACAAGCAGTATGTCTTACATCCATGTTGTTTAACTCATTCTCGTAGTAAGATTACAACTAACAACTACTGTCTACTACTCATGTAATAGCTTTCGAGTAATACAAGCATTATTAGTTTAGCATCGTGTAAGCATCTACTACGTTATCGGATATCAATCGGACGCCGTCAGTTCCATTGTTGGCTTAGGATGGCAGTCGTTATAACATGGCGGTAGGGCATTTTGAGAATGCCCGCCTGGCTAACCACCATCCTCAATTAGAAAATCTGTCACCATGAATCTAACGGTGGGTTCCGGCAGCTGTCCTTGAGGGGGGACCCCCCACAGTGCTTACGTCCTCGTCGTGTCCCCTGGAAACGACCCAGTTCTGACCACCGTAACGGAGTGGCAGACTGGGCTCGGCTAAAGTGCACTGTGCGTCGTAGATTTCATTGCGGATTACCTACGACACTGGCGGAGGCAAAGATGCCTAAACCAGCGCGGGACGCCTCCGGGCGTTTCCTAAAAGGCCCTTCTCAGGGCCAACCAAAAGGCCCTTCTCAGGGCCATGCCGACGAGTCTGCGTCGGCGTCAGAGGTTAGCCGCGCACCATCCGCGGCTAGCATGTTTGCTCCGGCAGACGAGGTTTCGGACTCTGATATGGAGTCCGTCACTTTTGAGTCGGACGCTTCGACGGCGACGGCGGAACGTCGCCAGCAAGCGCAGAAGCGGGCTTTCTTGAAAGGCGGGTCTTGCTCCTCGGATTCCACGAGGAGTAAGCCCAAGAAGCCGAAGGCTAAAAAGCCTACCAAAGTAGTTGCGGACACCCACGACGTGGGTCTAGCAGATGCTCAACTCCAGTTGAACCTAACTCGGCGGGCGCAAATCCAGCTGGACTTTGAGGAAAAGGTCGCCGCTAAGGAGCAGCAGGCGCGTACCGCGCGGGCCAAGACTGGGTACGGCGCGTCCATCGTGCTCTACGCAGACCACTCCCTAGTCGAGTTGGAGCGCATGGCGCAGGAGGACGAGGAGGAGATAGTGGAGGTCGCCTCCAAGTCCTCCAACCTAAAGGGGACTTTCCAAAAGTCCCTAAAGTGCAGGGCCGCTAGTATGCGCGGCATAATCCGCGAGCTGGTGCAACGCACCGCAAATGAAGAAACGCGGCAACTGCAGGCGAAGGTCGACCGCCTGCAGTCGGAGGTGAGCCAGCTCCAACAAAAGCTGGCTGAAGCTACGACCCGGCCCACTCAGGCCGACCCGCTCCCAGCGGCTGAGGGCCCTACCTCCTCCAACCTTGAGGATATCATCCGCAAGGTTGTCATGGAGGAAAGGGCCTTCACGAGAGCCTGCTTCGCTGGGATCGAAGACAGGCTCCTACCAGAGAGAAGGACTCGACCACCACTCGCGGCGGACAAGAGGCCGAACAAGCCGGGGCCGTCTTCCCAAAAAGAGGACACGAGGCAGAACAAGCCGGGGCCATCCTCCCGAACGGAGGACGCATTTCTACCCTCCTCCACCCCGTCCAACCAAGCTTGGACGGAAGTGGTTAGGAGGAGGAAGGGCAAGGCCAAGACGAAGGCGGCCGCTACCCCTGTCATCCCCACAACCACCGTTCCCTGCCCGTCCCAGGTGACCGGCAAGAGGAAAGGGAAGGGGAAAGGAAAGAAGTCGTCCCCAAAGCCCTCCACCGCTGCTCCGGCAGCCAAAAGGGCCCCCGCCGGTGTGGGGAAACCTAAGCCCCTGGTTTCCCCTAAAACCGCAGCCGTTGTGGTGACGCTCACCATGGAGGCTGCGGAGCGGGGCGAGACCTACGAGTCCGTCCTGAAGCGGGCCCGTACTGGCGCCGACCCCACCCAGCTGGGAATCGGAGGCGTCACATGCCGTCGGACCCAAGCTGGGGCCCGAATTTTTGAGTTCCCAGGGGCTCAGGGCGGTGCCAACGCAGACCTCTTTGCTACCAAGCTAAAAGAGGTCATTGCGGACGCGGCTAAGGTGGTCAGGCCCGTGAAGTCTGTGACCTTGGACGTGACCGATCTAGACGATTCGGTCACTAAAGAGGAGGTGGCGGCGGCGGTCGCAGCAGTAGGGGGTTGTGATGTCGCAGCGGTGCAAGGTCGGGGAATCCGGCCTGGTCGCGGCGGCATGGGCACCATTCGCCTCGAGTGCCCGGTCACCGCGGCCAAGGCCGCCCTCGCCAAGGGACGGCTGTCTGTAGGATTCAGCTCCTGCAGAGTCCGAGCACTTGAAGATCAGCCTCTGCGCTGCTTCAAGTGCTTCGGAATTGGACATACCCGGGCCCTCTGCCCATCCGAGGTGGACAGGGCAGACAGCTGTTACCGCTGCGGCAAAGCGGGGCATAAATCCGCCTCCTGCACGGCCACCACGCCACGCTGCGCAGTGTGTGCTGCCAGTGGCCGACCGGCGGACCACGTAATGAAGGGGAGGAACTGTAATCCTCCCCCTAAGAAGGGCAAAGCGCAGGCACCGACCCGGCCAGCCGTAGCTGCCGCCGTCCCTGAAACGGGAACTCCGGCGGCTGCAGAGGGGGGTGCGATGTCCGAATGATGGATATGGCCGAGCATCGCATCCTCCAGGCGAACATCAACCACTGCAAAGCAGCCCAGGACCTGCTGATGCAGTCCATTGCTGAGTGGTTGGTGGACGTGGCGGTGGTTGCCGAGCCATACTCAATCCCTAGCCGTTGGCTGGGTGATCGGGATGGCTTGGTGGCAGTGGTGTCGCGGTCTTCCACAGACTCCCCTCCCCTCTCACTCTTAGAGAGGGGACCGGGATATGTGGCCGCCGCGTGGGGAGATATAGCCTTCGTGGGCGTTTATTTCTCCCCAAACCGCCCTCTCTCGGATTTCGAGGACTTTCTCGAAATCCTCACCGCCGTTGTCGGTAGGGCGGCGCCGCGTCAGGTCACAGTTTTAGGTGACCTTAACGCCAAGTCGGTGGTCTGGGGTAACCCGGCCGCCTCTTGCAACGTCCGGGGTCGCGCCGTTGAGTTCTGGGCGGCCTCCTCCGGTGTGTCCCTCCTCAACAGAGGAACGGTCCAGACCTGTGTGCGGCAACGGGGAGGGTCAGTGATCGATGTCTCGTTCGCCACCCCCGTGCTGGCCGCACGCGTCAAGAACTGGCGGGTGGAGATGGTGGAGACCCTGTCGGACCACCGATATGTGCGGTTCGACATCTCCACCCAGAGCCCCCGGAGGAAGGTCCTCTCGGGCCGCTCTCCCTTTCCACGGTGGGCTCTCACCCGCCTGGACCGTGAAGCGGCAATGGAGACCGCGTTCGTCCAAGACTGGCTCGCGCCTCCTCTCGAGGTATTGGACGTGGACTCCGCGGCGGTCCAGCTCAGGGAGTCCTTGACCGAGGTATGCAATGCCAGCATGCCTCGTTCTCGCCGTCCTCCTCTCCGTCGCGCCGTTTATTGGTGGACGGAGGAACTAGCGGAGCTTCGGGTCGCCTGTGTGGCGGCAAGGAGGGCGTATACGCGGAGTAGACGGCGCAGCCAACGTGATGAGGCCAACGAGGACCTTCTGTACGCCTCTTACGTAGAGGCGAAGAGGGTCCTCAAGTCAGCAATGGGCGCCGCCGATGACGCGGCGAGGGCTGAGATGCTGGAGGGTCTCAACAGGGATCCATACGGGAGACCATATAAGGCGGCGCAGAACAAACTGCGCCCCTTTGGTCCCCCGCTAACGGAGACCCTCGAGCCGGCATTGTTGGATGGGGTGGTTCGGTCCCTGTTTCCGTCCAGGTCCAGCCACGCCCCACCAGCGATGGATCCCCCGCATGGGGCGGCTCCACCGGCGGAGGAGGAGGTTCCTCCAGCCACGCTGGCGGAATTTGAAGGGGAGGTTCTCCGCCTTCACGTAAAGAGAACGGCCCCGGGGCCGGACGGCGTCCCCGCACGGGTGGTTGCCATCGCCGCACTCCAAATGGAGGTGAGGTTTCGGGACCTATTCAGCGCGTGTTTCACGTCTGGTAGGTTCCCGAAACCATGGAAGGAGGGGCAGTTGTGCCTCCTCCGAAAGGAGGGACGCCCGGTGGACTCCCCCTCTGCATACCGGCCCATCGTTCTGCTCGATGAGGTCGGTAAAATGTTCGAGGGGATTGTCGCCAGCCGGCTGAATGACCACCTGCGGAGGGTCGGGCCGGACCTGTCGGACGCCCAATTCGGGTTTCGAAGAGGGCGTTCGACTGTGGATGCGTTGGCCCGACTCAAGGGCCAGGTGCGGGAGGCTGTGGAGGAAGGGGACGGGGTTTTGGCTGTGTCATTTGACATAGCCAACGCCTTCAACTCCGTCCCACACTCGACAATATTGGAGGCACTCCGCTACCACGGAGTGCCTCCGTACCTGCAGAGTCTCCTGGCTGATTATCTGGGAGACCGAGCTGTCCTCCTGGTGGACCGCACTGGCAGACTTCGCAAGTACGGCGCGGGATCCGGTGTTCCACAGGGGTCTGTCCTGGGACCACTCTTGTGGAACATCGGATTCGATTGGCTCTTGCGGGGAACTCTCCTCCGTGGCACGAGTGTCATTTGCTATGCTGATGACACTCTTCTCACCGCCCGGGGGAGAAACCTTAGAGAGGCGGCGAGTTTGGCCTCGGCCGGCGGATCTCTTGTCGCGGGAAGGATCCGCCGACTAGGATTGAAGGTGGCGCTGCATAAGACCGAGGCCGTGTTCTTTCACGGGCCTCGGCAGCGCATTTTCCCTGACGCCCATATTGTCGTAGAGGGCGTCAGGATCGAAGTGAAGGCCCAGATGAAATATCTGGGCCTAGTTATCGACAGCCGGTGGCGCTTCGGCCCGCACTTCAGCGGGCTGTCGACGCGCTTGCTGAAGGTTGCGGGCGCCCTCTCGTGGCTCCTTCCAAATATGGGGGGCCCCAGGGCACGATGCCGGCGCTTGTATGCCGGCATCATGAAGAGCATGGCCCTTTACGGGGCCCCTATCTGGGCTGACTCCCTCCATAGGAGGGAGAACGCAACCGCTCTCCGCAGGCCTCAAAGGGCCATTGCACTGCGGGTGGCGCGGGCCTACCGCTCGGTAAGTTTTGCGGCAGCGTGCGCTCTGGCTGGCACCCCTCCTTGGGAGCTTGAGGCGGGAGTGCTCGCCAGAGTGTATGAGTGGACGGCGGGGCGCAAAGCTCGCGGTGAGCCCCCCACTCTGGAGGAGCGGGAGGCTGTCAGGCGTGAGGCGAGGGATGCAGTAGTCCAGCATTGGACGGAGGACCTCGCCGCCGCCACATTTGGCCGCCGTACGTTGGACGCTCTCGAGCCAGTTCTGGAAGACTGGCTCGAGCGGTCCCACGGCTTCCTTTCGTTCCGTCTGGTGCAGGTGTTATCCGGGCACGGATGCTTCGGATCGTACCTGCACCGGATCGGAAGGGAGGAAGCACCGGCATGCCACCATTGTCCCGCGGTGGAGGACACGGCACAGCACACCCTCGAGGTGTGCCCTTCATGGTCCGAGCTGCGCCGCAGCTTGGTCGACATAGTTGGGCCGGACCTCTCGCTTCCCAGCGTGGTCAACGCCATGTTGGAAAGCGAGGGGGCCTGGACGGCGGTCGCCTCCTTCTGCGAGGAAGTAATTTTGCAAAAGGAGGCGGCAGAGCGCGCAAGGGAGGAGGACCCCCTTGCGGCGCCACTGCGCAGACGGAGAAGGGGTGGGAGAAGGCGACTGAATAATCGTCATCATCTCCCACCCGGTGATGAATAGCGAGAGAGGCGCGGGGGCGCCTTCTCTCGCATTGCACCTATTCACCACCTCCGTCGGGCGGGAATGGCCAAGCATTCCTGGTCATTCCCGGGCCCCTCCTGTTGGGAGGGGCGTGTAGGCCCCGCTGTAAAGCGGGCGGTCGTTGAAGGGGGACTGGACGCAAAGGCTCTGCCGGTCTCCCTGTCCTTCTCCACACAGACGATGCTGGAATGCCGCTGGGTCGTTTAGTGGGTATACCGGTCTACTACCGGGGAGTCCCACATACCCCCTCCATCCCCCGATGGGGGGGCATGCGTAAAGCATTTTTCCCAGCGAAAAAAAAAAAAAAAAAAAAAAAAGAAAGCTGTCCTTGAGAGCCAGTACTTCTAGGTTGGCCTGAACAACATCTTCGACCACATCTACACTTACCATCAGGTGAGTGGTCAAAGGCTAGCTTATCAGGTACAGAAAAAAATAAAAGAAATACCACTACCAGCTAGCAGTGCACCCAGCATGCTGGCAGAGTTGAAATGCGTAGGTATTCGTTGAGCCACGTGCCGCATCGACCAAATTATATATATATATATATATATATATATATATATTTATGTTATAGTGACGGATCAAGCTCGAGGCCCACCTGAAGTTAAGCGGACTAACCTCTGCCTATAACAGACGCTTTTTATTACAAGTAACGAATTGCACTGCGCCCGTCACTTTGAGACATAGTTGTTAAGTCTCATGTGCCTGTGAAATTACAGTCTCTCAAGGACAGCAGCCGGAACACACCGTTAGGTGCTTAGCGACAGATTTTCTACTTGAGGGTGGTCGCTAGCCAGGCGGGCATTCGCAAAATGCCCTTCCACCATGCGGTGAAGCTCAAGCCCGCGGCGGGATTCGAACCATGGACCTGCTGCGCGGCAGTCCATAGCCAATGCCACTGAGCCATCATTGCTTCAAGTATATACCTAAATACAATTCAAAATATTATCTTTCCAAATGAAACAATCGGTAGTAACAAATTTTATGACGCTAGTGCCCCTGGTTCATCATCTGCACTGCAGGGGTCAACATCTGTCGATGGGGCCCCTCGATTAGCTTCGTATCGTACCCATAAGTTACCTCGTTGCAATGTGCTGCTCACAGTATCATCTCACCTGGGAGAATTAATTTTTTTTTTCTGTTCTAATTGAACTGGGCTTATCCAAAACCATTTTAACTTTCTTAAATCGCATTCATGCAAAGAGTTGCTATATTATTGAGTCTATTCACGTACAACATTATATCAAAATAGAGAATAAAAATACGAGGCATAAAAACGTAATGCGTCGTGAGTTTTATAAAAAAATATATATTTGTAAAGACAACACACTCGTGTAGTTATAATAGGAATAATAACCGTCATAAATATTATCCCTTAGAAATAAATACCTTACAGCATATAAATAAACTATTAAAAATTATTGAGTTGAAAAATAAAAAATAAATTGTAACTTTTTTATAATAAATACAAAGATTGATCTTAGGTAAATGATATACACTATTGAAAGCCAACGATTTCGTTTGCGGTGTTTTAGTTTACACTGGCGAACTCAGAGTCCGTAGTCAAATCATCACAAATCAAATCAAGTATCAAGGTGAGATAATAGTATAAGGCTTGAGGTAAAGGGCGGAAGCAAGTTAGTAATAAAAGAGTACCGACAATAAGCTTAACTATTTTATTAATTAAATTAACAATTTTAAATTTTATTTGATATAATTGTATACAAGCATTTGTTCGAAGTCACAAATTACTTAAGTACCATTTTTTTTCAAACACAATTAATGGAAATTTTGTGTAACCCGTGGAGCTTTATCTACTCGTATAAAAATGGTATAGATCTCAATGATGTTTTATTTAATTTTAATGACAACAGTCAATATTTTTTCATCGAGATCTACAATTTAGATGACAGCTGTCAAAAGTAAAAGGGATACATTTCGAAAACAGTTCATTCTGGACTATACTTTCATAAAAGAAGTGATAGATCTCATCAAAATGTTTATTTTGGTGAATGCTCTTAAAGTGAGAACTTAAAGTGATCTTGTAACCTTTTTAAACCTGTACTTGATTTTTTATACAGAAATGCATATATTTAATTGATCTATATATACCTACACTATATCTATAATGAGTTGTAGGTGGTATAAATGCTTTCATTTAAGTAGGTGTAGTGTTGTTTATATAGTTCTTAGTAATTTGTTAATAAAGGCATGCCGCCGATAAAAGTAAATTGGTACTTTTATTACTAATGACTGTTGTCAAACTTAAAAGATTAAGGATATGTAAGGTTCCATACCTTACATGTCCTTATCCTTTTAAATCCAAACTTATAAGGATGTGTAGATGAATAGATTGGTACTCTGTACTAAAAAAGATGATAAAAAGAAATTTGATACTGCAATACAAGATTTTATTTGAAGTGTACCCACTAATTAAACAAGTATAAATTAATTTAAAATTAAAAAAAACTCGACTGCAAATTATTTATTTTCGTTAATCGTTTTACTGTGGTAAAAATTAAAACTGCAAGTTATATATATATTTGTAGAATCGTTTCTTAAAGCCCTTTATTTTGATACCACACTCAATGGGTTTGGGACAAAAATATTTTTTTCCTTACAATATGGCGTCTATTATCCTCCAGTTTGTTTTTTGGTAATTTTTTATGTACTTGGTGTTACCTGCGCTATCAAAACGAATCTAATGATATATTATAAATTAAAATCGGTTGAGCCATTTTATGGTGGAATAAAGAAACTCACAAACATACATACATGTAAGTACCCTGAAATCATAACACTCCTTTTTTTTAAAAAAAATACCCGTTACAACGACGGTGACAGTCACAGTGATAGCGACCGAAGTGACAGTTCGGACGGAGGAATTCTGACTTTGACAGCTGCGGCGCAACCGTCTCAACGCCAGTTACGTGCTGAGGCCCGCGCTCGCCGCTGTGCACAATCGTGACTCCCAGACGAAGAACTTCAAATAAGTTCGAAACTGGTCGGAGCAATATCCGGTAAATATTACGTGAGTCCTAGTCGGTTACTAAATAATATAAAAAAAAAAAAGGAAAACGTAACTAACTTTCTTGTTTTTTTCTTTTTATGCAAGTAAACAAAAATGTTACTTATTACATTTCTCCCGGTCGTCCGAGACACCGTTTCTTTTAGTGAATTAGATGTAACATAGGCAGTTCTCAAGTGTACTAATTTCAGTAACAGCTTAACTACTAAAGTGAGCTTCAATAGTATTACTAGATATACCAATACCACCGAATAAACTTGAACTAGTAACTAAAGTTTGTTACATCCAAGTCAAGTGTCATGACACCCATGGATTGCTTACTCATCTTTGCTCCGCTCTCTCTCTCAATGAACCCGGATAAAAAAAACATTGCTACAGAATGTCTCAATGACATATTATGTCATATTAATCACTTCAGTAGTTTCACGTGACGTGCAAATATACAGATACAGACATGCGTACAGTTTCTTAAAGTATTATATATACACTCGAGAGCAATGAATCCGGGTCACTTAAAGAATCCTAAAAATCTCGGAAACTAAAAATGCTAGGTTAATGCAATAAATTGTATTTAATAGACAATGTAATACTCCTTAAATGAAGGTATTAAAACTTCTTAGTTATTGTAAAGTTATATCATAAAAAAATCAAATTTGAAAAAGGGCCACTTTCGAAGATGGAACTACGAAATTACAGCATTTGGTTTTGCTTTTGTTTGTAATCTGTCATTTATGTGGGTACATAAACCATGTTGATAGTGCTCTATATTCATTATTCAAGCTGAAATTATGTCGCTTACGCCTGAAGAATGCACCAGAATACTTACAATGCTGGAAACCGGCCGGAGTCAGCGCGATACAGCCAGGACTGTCGGTGTGTCGCTGTCAACAGTACAAAGAGTTCTCCGACGTTACGAAGAAACTGGTTCTAACCTACGCAGACCAGGAACGGGCAGAACCAGGTGTACCACAGCACGAGAAGACCGATACTTGGTGAACACCATGCTTCGAAATCGCTTTCTCACAGGAACTGAACTCACCAATCAGTTTCGACGCCTCGGAGGAAGTAACCCAAGTGCATGGACAGTAAGACGTCGGCTTGCTGAATCTAACTTAAAACCCCTTAGACCTGCAAACGGCCCTAAACTGGAGCGTGGGCATCGTATTTCGAGACTAAGATATGCCCAGAGCCACGTAAATTGGAGTATTGAAGATTGGTCAAAAGTTATGTTCTCCGACGAATCAAAATTTATGCTCTACAAGCACGATGGAAGACACAGAGTGTATCGAAGACCAGGGGAAAGATTCAAGCAAGCATGCATCGAAGAAAAAGTAGCCTACGGTGGTGGGTCTGTACTTGTGTGGGCCGGAATTTCTTCTGAAAGTCGCACAGAGCTGGTGATCATAGAAAACGGCTCTTTAACTAGCGTAAGATATGTGGAAGAAATCCTCAATGATCACGTTGGTCCATTTATGGTCAATTTAGGTGAGGATGCTATATTTATGCATGACAATGCCCGACCTCATACAGGTAGGATTGTGAATGACTACCTTCAAGAGATGAACATTACTCGTATGGAGTGGCCAGCGCGCAGCCCGGATATCAACCCGATCGAGCATGCTTGGGACGAGCTAGGCAGATGCGTAAAACAACGAAACCCTCCCCCAATCACGCTTCGTGAGCTCAAAATTGCTCTCACAGAGGAATGGGAGAATATTCCCCAAAATCGTATAAGGAACTTGGTGTACAGCATGCCAAACCGCGTAAACGCAGTAATGGAAGCACGAGGAGGCAATACGAAGTATTAAAATTCAAGAAAATCGTAATAAAGTTCAAAAATTTCATGTTTCCTATTTTTGTTTTAAGGAGAGATCAGCAGTTTTTTTCTTTATGTAATTTTGTGTTAATAAAATGTATGGTGACTCATATTTTTTTTACTTTCATTTAAGGAGTATTACATTGTCTATTAAATACAATTTATTGCATTAACCTATCATTTTTAGTTTCCGAGATTTTTAACATTCTTTAAGTGACCCGGATTCATTGCTCTCGAGTGTATATGTATATGTTAACTAGGTTATTTTAGGTATATATTTGTTTACTCTTCGCCCGTTGTGAGTACAAACTTTATGCCAATTCTATTTTTAATATTTGTACGGTGCCTATTTATATAAGTATATAAATACGCAATTAATGCTATATAATGGCACTAGGTACAATTATGATTTATGAACCATTTATAGTTTAACCAATTATTTTTTACGTTACATAGTTACGATCTATACATAGAATATTAGTATATGCTGGTTATCTGTACAGGAATGCTTATATTTTTGTAGCATTATTTACAAAAAGGTGGAGCTCTCAATTCGACACGTATATGTATATATTATGTATGACCAACCATAACTTTTTATAGAGTAATCCAATTTTGTAAATTATTTATTTTATACCTAAGGTCCCATATAAATTTCATCAAAATCAGTCAAGTAGTTTTTAAGTTACACTCAACTAACTGAAAAATGCTTGACATATCATCTAGATGACTTAGTAGTTGCAAGTTTTGTCTAAGGTGACTAGTAGGTATTTTAGGTAAGCCTAAACAACACCCTCGACCACATTATCCATCACTTACCATCAGGTGAGATGGTGGTCAAAGCCTAACCTATCAGGCATAAAAAAAGAGTAAAATTATAGGTAAATATATTTTTAAATAAAAATGGAACGGACTTCTTATTCTTTAAACTATGAAATAACTTGTTGAAGTCGGACAATGAAAATATGATCTCATTGAATCAGCATTCAGCAGACTTACTTCATACTTTCCAGTGTTAGTAGTCGGTTACAGTATTTGTAAAAAAAAAAACCGTTTGCCTCTAGGAATAAAATTTATTCGTAGGTTTTCCATTTCATTTCATATAAAAGTTTTTGCACGTGACGTTGTGACGCTAACACATTATGAACAGAGCCTTTTCATATGTAGCACAAAATATTAAAAGAAATAAACGGAACCTACTTCTAACACCGAAAAATATTCAATAAATTGTTAAAGATTGGACCATGCTGATTAAATCATTTTGAGCCCACAGTACCACTATCCCGACTTCCACAAGTGATTTTACTTATTTCAGAGACAGAAGATGATCAAAAAAATCTGTTTACCTCACAAGCTTGGAAAGGTTTTGTAGCAATAAGCAGATGTGTCTTCTAAAGAACTGCTATCTTAAACTGTGATCTCGAAGACGCCTGCCAAGCGTGGGGATTAGACAATCCGACTGATACAATAATGCAATAACCGTTCAGTAACAGCACGTCAAAATGGGAAAATTGTTATAATATACTACTTAGTACTAATTTATTTAACAGAAAGCATTTTTTCATCTGCCCCTTACTGGCTCACAGTACTATACCTAACACAGTGCTGTTTAAATTCTCGACGAATATGAGTTCTTTTAATAATTTTCTCTTATGATTTTTATCAGGGGCTTCTTGGATTACCCGAACATAAAGGGCTTCCAGTGTAAGCTCCAGTGATCAGTTTTATCCCTTTGTTCAGGTTTTAATCAATCAGAGAAACGGTTCACAACTGTGGGGGTGGTGGTTGGTTTTCTTTGCCTAAAATTAATGTAGATAGGTTTTAGGAGAAATGTTTTGGTTGAACATTTTGCCGAACTGCCACATATTTTATGGTCTCAATACATCTAATCACATTATAAACGCGTATTAAAAAAAAAAAAAATAGGAATTTATTATAAAAGATTTAGAACGTACAAACAAAGACCATTTATATGAAATTATACCGACTTATTTTTGTCACTTTGCTTGTTCCAACGCCTTGTAACACAACAACCCAACAAAAAGATTTAGGAACAAAAAAGTCTTCAAAAATCTATTAATTCAAGGAATTTCGAGATCAGACGTTACGGCAAAAGTTACCTATCAAAATAAACACACTACGTACAAACACTGAAAAGCCTTATTTGCCACTGTGACTTGGCTTCAATAGATCAGTTGCCTCTAAAAATAAAAAAACAAAAGTAAAACAAAAATAAAAAAAAGAATTCGTAGAGATATATATATGATTACTCTATACCTATGGAAAAGTATAATTTTTATTAAACGTTACTGGCGAAGTAAAGAGCTGATTAATGTTTTATTTTTTGGATCCTAGTTTTTGTTGAGACGAATTCTATGACTTCAAGGTGAAATAAAGCGAAGTAATGTTTAAATATGTACATATATATATAACAATATAACGAATACCAACCTAGTGTATAAATAAATATGATACCTATACAAAATATTTTATTAAAGCATGTGAACAAAAATATTTAATAATTGTTACTAATTACCTAATTGAAAAACATGCGTTGGTTCACAAATTAAATTTAGCTAAGATTCTCTTAGTAATACATACCACCTTGTTTATAGGGTTCCGTACAAGAAAACGGGACTCTACTACCAAGCTTTTGATTTTTTGGTATAATTTGTAATTATCAGGCAATCCGCCATACTAACATATTCTGTGTAAATAGGACAATCGGCTAAGCGTGCCTTTTAGGAAGCCTATCGTTCTGTGATTTGAAAAATTATATCCAGCTCGGCTAACTATTACTCTTACAAAGATACTGCCCGTTTAGGTCACGAGAACGGACGAACAGTGGGCTGTTCGTCCGTATAATATAATATAATTTTTCAAATCAATATAAATATAATTTTTCAAATCACAGAACGATAAGCTTCCTAGAAGGCACGCTTAGCCGATTGTCCTATTTAAATTTACACAGAATGTGTTAGTATGGCGGATTGCCTGATAATTACAAATTATACCAAAAAATCAAAAAATAAAAAGGGATCCCCATACAAGATACGTGTTTTTACTTTTTCTCGTGATAACGGTAATACATATGCTCGTCAAACGTTTTTTATACAATTCTACCGTATAACAACAAATACAAAATTAGCTAAGTGCAGTACGGGCTTTCATTAGGGTCTCGATCTGAATGAAAAAAATCTGTCTTTGTACGGAACCCTCGGTATGGGAGTCCAACTCGCACTTGGCCGTTTCTTATAGAGTACTAGTCAACATGTAAAAGTTGATCACAAACATAATGTCACAAGCGGCTTACATAACAGAGCCTTCTAATATGTTTTACTACCTATAATACAACAAAAGCTGTCATGTCGCCTAAACATTTAGTTGATTGGCATTATAAACCACATAAAAACACTCCTTTTGAAACTGTGATCGATATAGCAGGATTAACAGAGTCAATTATGACGATGAATGATTTTTATCTAAACAAGTATTTTTTCCCTACTAAATTCATATCAAAACATGGGTGCAGCATAAGAGGGCTAAAATAGGGGAGCTTCGTATTGCGTGGGTAATTATGGCCAGTTTTTGACTTCCATTCACCGTAAATTGAATATGGCCAAAGTTGCGGGTGTAATCAAAGTTTGAGAATGTTTTGATTAATCTGTTGTACGAAGTTGACAAAAGTTGGCGTTCCCAGTTGTTTACAAACACAGAGATGTTATTCGTTGGTATATACAGATGAAGTAGGTATGTAATATTTATGACTCCGTATCATGGTTGCGACAGACAGATACTCGACAATCGGTGGCTCGACAACACACCATCTCGACAAACGACAGCGCGGCGGATCTTTTGTTCGACGATCGATGGTGCGACATAACGTCGAATCGACAAACGTTTGCGCGACAATCACTGTAGCCACGGGGCTCTCCTATCTTTCACTTGCCGATTTGAGAAACAACTTTTTCTTCTGCATGTCGTTAGTGGCGACTAATTGTTTAGTCGCCACTAACGACATGCAGTTTTTTATTACCTTGGTTATCCCCACTGAAAAATTATTTAATTGAATACGAAATTCAATTTTAGTTTTTGCGTTCAACACAATATATATTCTACGTTCTCCACAAATATCAATATTTAAGGTTTAGAACTCCATCCACTTACGAGTTAAATACCCGTAATATATGGACAGAGTCAGGAAACATAGCGGAGTCTCAATACTGGGCTTTGTTTTGTCCTTTGGGTACGGAACTTTAAAAACGGAAGAGTAGAGCTTATTTATTCTCATTATTTCTAAAACTATGTGGTTCTATGTGGAAGATAACCCCGTCGCTACAGTGATTGTCGCGCAAACGTTTGTCGATTCGACGTTATGTCGCACCATCGATCGTCGAACAAAAGATCCGTCGCGCTGTCGTTTGTCGAGATGATGTGTTGTCGAGCCACCGATTGTCGAGTATCTGTCTGTCGAAACTATGATACGGAGTCAATATTTATTTACATATATACTTATATCTATCTTATATAGGTTGACAGGATGTTCATTGCGCAAAAGAAATGCATACGATGTCTATGTGGGGCGGATTATAGGGATAGCTGTGAACCACTGTTTAAAGAACTTAAGATTCTTCCTGTGCCTTCATTGTACATCTACGAAATAAGTGTTTTTGTAAAAAAAACCCAAATTTATTTGAAAAGCAAAGCAATGTAATAAAAAGAGCTTGTCTGAGTAGATATCCTCATAAGTTGTTCACGCCAATTCAACGATTACAGCTGACCAAACGAAATGCTAATTGTATGGAAATTCGAGTGTATAATGCTTTACCTGACAACATAAAGGGAGTACTATAAATCTTAAAAAAAAATGTTATTTGTCTTATTATTACGAAAATGTTACTACTCGATCAAGGACTTCTTAGAAGATAAGCAAATAAAATAAGTATCTAATCTGACTATTAATTATTTGACATAAATTTAACATGACATTTTAGGTATATATATTAATCATAATTAGGGAATAACTTCGATCTTTTTAATTTATATTTTAATATTTTGTTTTGTATTTTGTAACAAAACATTTGCACACCGTTTAGGTAAAGTTTTGTTGGAACTGTATTTTAATGCTATAACAACTCTGCAATATTGTACCTAAAACTTTAGCAAATAAAAAAAAATAAAAAAAAATCATTCATTCATTCAGATAGGCTAGCCTTTGATGACTATCTCACAAGATGGTAAATGATGATGTGGTCGAAGGCTAACATAGAATTACTGTTTCTCAAGGACAGCCGTCGGAACATACCGTTAGGTGCTTAGCGATAGATTTTCTTCTTGAAGTTGGTAGCTAGCCAGGCGGGCATTCGCAAAATGCCCTACCGTCATGCTATAACAGCTGTCATCCTGAGACAACACCAGGACCGACGGCTTAAAGTGCCCTCCGAAGCACAAAAGGGCTAAGTATTAATGCCACTTGCGGTCACCCATCCAACAATCGTTCGACCGTGCGCTTGAAAAGTCATCGGCGTATTGGCGAATTGTCACTAGATATATTTTGTTAAGTGTTTTACTATCATATATTTTATATATTTGTTATCTCAAATGTATAATTTGATAAAGAAACATTACACTATTGAAATATTAGTTATTCATTTGGGTACTGATGTAGAAAAGGCCATTTTCACAAAAACAATCGGTTCAACCACTATTTGGTCCACCATTGGCTTGATGGCATGCACACCCTTTTGACGAAGTCTTGTAGTACATTTTGCTGTAGGCAGCATATGAGTGAGTGCAATTTCTTTTTTCAGTTCCTAGAGTGTCTCTGGGTGATTTGCATAGACCTTACCTACGCTTCAAAAACCCCCAGAGAAAAATCCAAAGAAGTTTAAAGCAACTTTTTTATGGCCAGTTATAGTCTCCAAAACGAGAGATGGTTTGATGAAACTTGGTTTGCTACCATGTTGTTTCCAGTGTTGTTCACAGGGTTTTTTTTATGCCTGATAGGTTATACTTTGACCACTATCTCACCTGATGGTAAGTGATGATGTGGTAGAAGACGTTTTTGAGGCTTACCTAGAATAATAATAATAATAAATAATAAATTGTTTATTGAGATAAAAACGTCACGAAATACAATTACATTTATCTCACAGCAATTAATTAAATCATTAAAGTTTATGGCAAAGTACATATTATTCCATTTAAATCAATTAAAGTGGTCATTAATTAGGTTCCGTCAAAAATTATACAATCATATATTAAAATAAAAATCATACAGTCAAATAATTACATAAATACACAAATTAGGTCAAATTAATTTCTATCGTCATAATTTTATCATTATTATAATTTAACCTAGTCAAAATAATCACAATCACAAAGATCTGTCGAGCTGTCAGACTTGGCACATCTGTCCCATTGGTCAATAAGGCTCTCACAATAGGAAAGTATGACTGTTTTGATATTGTTTAAGTCATCAGTCATTAAATCACAATCAGTGTTGGCGACAAGGAGTGCATTGAGATGGTGGCGAGCACGAATGAGTGGAGTCTGACTTCGCGCTGTGGTGCTTGCAATATTTGTAACGAAGAGATTTTGCGGTCGACCACGCCTGTTTGCCGGGACCCCAGGCCTATCCGGTATATTGATGCACACGCCCCTGTCAGATCTGTAAAAATGAAGCATCTTCCAGCTCCTTGGTTGACTAACGACATTAAAGCACTGATGCACAAAAAATTCGTTGCCAAAGCCAAATATAAATGTCGTCCTACAGATCTCAATAAGGAAAAATATGTTTTATCTCGAAATCACTGCAATAGGGTGTGTAGGGATGCATTTCGCCGCCATGTCAATGAATCTGTTGAAAACGAAGATCCAGCAAGAGTTTGGAAATTTTTGAAATCACTTGGAGTAGGCAAACCTCGCCAAGAAACCGCTTCTAACAACCTAGACATTGATTCCCTAAACCAGCATTTTTCTTCATCTATTTCTAACCTTGATCCTAATGACAAAGTTAATACTATAAAATATCTTTCATGTGCCCAAACTCCAGATTACTCTAAATTTTTCTTTAGTCAGTTCGCTGCTAGTGATGTTAAAAGAAGTATTTTATCCGTTCAATCCAACGCTATGGGTGGAGACAATATCAGCCGAAAGATGATTGTTACCATTTTAGATGAACTCCTCCCAGTTATTTGCCATATCCTCAATCACTCCATATCCAGTTGTACCTTTCCTTCTATCTGGAAGGAGGCATATATTGTCCCTATACCTAAAAAATCTAATCCCGTCTCTTATTCTGAATACCGTCCCATTTCTATTCTACCATTCCTGTCTAAAGTCCTTGAACGTTTAGTTTATAATCAACTTAACTCTTTTCTTTCATCCAATAGCCTATTGAATCCATACCAGTCCGGTTTTCGTCCTGGTCATAGTACTATCACAAGTCTTGTCAAAATTACTGATGACATACGACTAGGAATGGATAATGGCCTGCTTACTGTTCTTACGCTCCTTGACTTTAGTAACGCATTCAATACTGTTGATTTTGATATCCTTTTGGCAACGCTCAGCTCTATTAACATATCTCCTTCAGCGACTGACTGGTTTCGCAATTATCTATATGGACGCCGGCAGCGGGTTCGCATTGATGATACTTATTCCTCTTGGTGTGACACAAGTGCCGGTGTTCCTCAAGGCGGCGTGCTATCTCCTCTTCTTTTCGCTATATTTATTAATTCCATATCTTTTTCACTTATTTCTTCCTACCACCTTTACGCAGATGATCTCCAGATTTACTCGCAGGCACCCCCTGACAGATTGAATGAAGCTATCTGCGTAGCCAATTCCGACCTGTGCCGTATAGTGGAATGGAGCAAGCGCTTTGGTTTAAAAATCAATCCTAAAAAAACACAAGCCATCATCATCGGGAGCTCCAGAATGACTTACAAAATCGATGAAGCAATCATTCCCAAAATGTATTTTGATGGTGTTACTATTCCATATAGCTCAGAAGTTAAAAATTTGGGAGTTATATTTGACAAAAACTTTTCATGGGGTCCCCAACTATCATCCGTTAGTCGGAAGGTGTTTGCTTCTGGAGCGTCGCTAAAAAGACTACGGAACTTTCTTCCTACGGCAACTAAAGTTACGCTAGCACAATCTCTTCTTCTTCCCGTTCTTGACTATGCTGATGCCTGCTACTTAGATATCACGGAGGACCAATTAAATAAGCTTGAGTGGCTTCAAAATTATTGTATAAGGTTTATTTTCGGTCTTCGAAAATACGACCATGTTTCCCAATTTCGTACAAAGCTCAAGTGGCTGCCCATTCGCCTTCGCCGGAATACGCATATCCTTTCTCTCTTGTATAATATTTTATTTAATCCCTTTACTCCCTTATACCTGAAGGAACGGTTTGAATTCCTGAATAACTCAAACTACAGTCTTAGGTCATCAGAAAATCTGGTACTGTCATCAACCGCCTCCAAGACATCTTTTTATAGCGGTTCATTTACTGTTGAAGCCGCACGTTTATGGAATGCACTCCCAGTAACCATAAGAAAGGCCCAAACGTTAAACTCTTTCAAAAACCAAGTCAGATCTTTTTATCTTGCACGATGATTATGAATGAATCAAAGTGTTCTTATGGCTGTCATATATTTTCGTAATTTTTTTCTTTACAATCAATATTAACTAATATTTATATATTTATATATATATATATATGGGTATTGTAATATATATACGTATATATTTGTTCTATATAGTATATATATATATATTTTTTCTTTTTATCTACATATTATTATTAATCTATACAAATTTACACCACCTATCTGTTTTTATTCCTCACATATCTATATTTTCCATTCTAAGGTTGACTGGAAGAGATCGCTTTAAGCGATAAGTCCGCCCATTGTACCTTAGCTTTAAGAATTCTCTATATGTGTTTTGTAACATTTGTGGTGTACAATAAAGAATTTTTGTATTGTATTGTATTGTATATTAAACATACACACTAGGTTGTGCAGGTGAAGACAGTCAATTGAGCCTCTGAGCACCTTGCAATAGGTTAGGAGTTGATCAGCAATTCTCCTTACTTCTAATGAGTTGTATCCCAATTGACCAAGTAAGAACTTTGTTGGATACATATAGGGGTAGTACCCGTAGACCCTTTTGTAGAGGGACCTCAAAAATACCTTCTGAACCTTTTCTAACATACGAGTGTAGGTAATGTGATTGGGGTTCCACACACAAGCGCTAGTTTCTAGTTTACTTCTAACTTAGCGAGTAAACAGTGTTACGATGACTTGCGGATTTTGGACGTCTTTAGAGTTGCGCAGCACGAACCCTAGACGCCTGTATGCATCTTTAGTAAGGTCAGAAATGTGGTCATGGAAGGTCAGACCACGATCAAAAGTGACACCTAAGTCTTTAACACAATGAGTTCTATTAATTTTAAGTTGGTCTAGCTGGTAGTTAAAATGTATAGGACTCTTTTTGCGGTCAAAACTCATTACATTACATTTGCCCGGATTGAACAACATTTTATTCACCACACTCCATTCAAAAACTTGGTTAATATCGCATTGTAAAGCATGGCAGTCATTAAGAGATTTGATTTCTAGAAAGAGCTTGAGGTCATCTGCATACAAAAGGCACCTTGCTGATTTGAGTACCCTAGGAAGGTCATGAACCATGATCAAAAAAATAAGAGGTCCGAGCACCGAGCCTTGGCTTATGCCCGACCTAGTGTGATATGGTTCAGATTCATATATCCCATACCTAACGATCTGAGATCGATCTCTCAAATAGTCGGAGAAAAAATCGAGCAGTCCCGGCGTGAAACCGATGGCCGATAGCTTTCGCATCAAAATATCATTGTCGATTTTGTCGAATGCTTTTTGGAAATCTAAGTAAATGACATCAACTTGCAAGCCACGGTCCATAGCGTCAGATATATAGTCGACTACATATAGCAGGTTTGAATGCACAGAGCGCCCTGGCCTAAAGCCATGCTGCTCGTCACCTATCAGTTGTTTTACTTGTCTATATATGTCTTTATGTAAAATGTATTCAAAGACTTTTGCTGGGGCGCATAAGATTGCTATAGGACGGAATTCACTTACTATTGTTTTATTACCACTTTTAGGAATAGGGGTCACTCTGGACTGTTTTCACTGAGCTGGGTACATGCCTGTAGTACTGGCTCTCAAGGACAGCTGCTGGAACACACCGTTAGGTGCTTGGGACTGATTTTCTACTTGAGGGTGGTAGCTAGCCAGGCGGACATTCGCAAAATGCCCTACCACCATACTATAACAACTGTCATCCTTAGACAACAACCGGGACCGACGGCTTAACGTGCCCTCCGAAGCACGGAAACGCTCAGTAGTAATGTCACTAGCGGTCACCCATCCAACTCATGACCGCGGGCGACGTTGATTAACTTTGCTGATCGGTTAAGAACAGCTAAGTAAACTTCGCTACGAGTGCTTCATACCTGCCCTATCTATGGTCCGTTAGACTCTAACTGTTGAGTCAGCAGGATCTTGTGAACATAAAATTGTATAAGTATTTATTAGTAATAGTATTGCGATGTTGTGAAGGACTCAAAAACCAGTGGAATGTACCATGTTGTTGACATTATGTTCAAATCTATTGGAATATAAAATATATATTGTTGTTTCCCATTGAATTTATTTAATTTGACATTTATTATTTGGATATTACTTTGACATCATTTGATTATATTTTTGTTATTATTGGATTTTAAGTATTGAAATATTTTGACATTTGTTTGTAGTTTGATTGTTGTCCGATATTAATTTATATTTTATATTTGATTATCTTGATATGTAATTATTTTCAGATTAAATTAATTAATAAAATATAAATTTATTTAACGTTTACTGTGTGGTAATATGTAATTGTAATACTATGTGCTTTTTTATCACAATAAACGAATTTGAATTTGATGAAGGTGTAAATCTTATCTCAAAAATAATATATTTTAAAATAAATGGAACGACTTCCAAGTCCAACACTGAAAAGTATGAAATAACTTATTGAAGCCTGTACCATGCTGATTCAAAACGCTGACCTCAAATTATCATGGCCCAACTTTTCAGTGTTGAAAGTCGGTTCCGTTCTTTTAATTACTATTTTTCTGTTTTTTCAAGTGATGCATTTTGCTTTGAAGGACACTCAGTTGCCTAAAATACGGTTCACCATCAACATGAGCAAAAACCATTAAATCATTCAGGTATGCAAATACATTTTTCAGTTGACTTAAAAACTACTCAACCAGCCATGGTCCAGCTTGGAATTATACCAACCCAACAAAAAAGAATCATTAAAGTCAGTTTATAATTGGCGGAGTAATTGCGTAACAAAGATACAGTAGATTGAGAACTTCCTCCTTTTTTATGGAAATCGGTTAAAAAGTGGTTGAAGTTTAATTCCTAGCAACGATACGGATCGAGGTCTTTGGTCCTTCTGTCACACTGACACTCTGCAAGTATGCTGTTTTCTGCTGATATTTTAGGCCGATGACGGTTAAAGTATCTTCATTCTCTTAGGGAAAACGTTCGCTCAAATTTCTTGATTTGCAGGGCGCGTCGTTTGTTTGTGCACGCCGAAATCATCACCTAATTTGCGAATAGTCACAAGTATTTATTTTTATATTCCTAGTTGTTTTTTACAATTAACAATTATTTTTCCAAGCTGTAATGCACCTTGTTTTCAACTCAACAACTGACAGTCGGTATTGGGAAGCGAATCTCCTAATTATTCTTGCTGAGAGACTCTTACTACCTAGTTATGGAAGTAATGGATGAGTAGCATTGTTGATTATTATAATCTTTTATTTTTGCCAAGGCGCGGCCGCCTTCTTCATGATCTACATGTCTTATAGAAAAACGCACCCCTGTCTATTTGCCATCGCCACTCCATCACACGATATTAGTAAGTACATTGTAACCTACTGAATTAATTGACAATAAGACGGAATTTGGTATTGCTTAATAATGTTTAGTGACCGTCTAACACAAAAAGGACTCAGTTAAAATAAAATTAGTAGTACGATTCATACTTTATTTAAAAACTATGTAAGTATAAGCATAGTAATTAAACAACTTTAAACGCTTTAAATCGCGTATATATATCATTATTTTTGTCCCGACGCGACGTTTCAAACACTTTGCAGTGATCGTGGTCATAATGATAAATATACGCGATTTAAACCGATTAAAGTTGTTTAATTACTGTGTGTAATAATCGTGAAAACCTAAGACAACATTATGTATAAGCATTTAGAATAATCGACCAGTTTTACAACGTCGTCCGCCAAAAAGAGTAATTATGATTAAATAATGTACCTTCTTAAATGCTGACCCGAAAATTGCCAAATGAAACCTACCCATAGAACATGAAAGAGCTTTTCATTAGGGCACCAAACGATAGAGTCCCAAAGTCTCCGCCTTGCCGATGTAGAGCAATTAATAAAGGCGGCAATCCACGTGAATGGGTCCGTAAATACCAAAATTAAGGAGTCTTCCGACCTCGGTACCGGGATGTTGCTCATTATGGTACCGTATTAAAAGCCCTTAGACTTTAGACCTTACCTTTAGGGTACGATACACTTACAACGTAAACTGTAAGCCAGTGATTTAACTTCTCCAAACGGCTTTTGTTTCGCTTACAATTTCAGTGAGTAGCGCATGGTGCTCTCCACTGTGATAGATACTATTTTTTTTGCTGATAGGTATCTCACCTGATGGTACGTGATGATGTGGTACAAGGTGTTAATAGGCTTAACCTAAAATTTCTAGCTCTCAAGGACTGTTGCTGGAAGACACTCTTAGGTGCTTGGTGACAGATTTTCTGACTTGAGTGTGGTCGTTAGCCAGGCAGGCATTCGCAAAATGCCTTTCCACCATGCGGTGAAGCTCAAGCCCGCGGCAGGATTTGAACTATGGACCTGCTGCGCGGTAGTCCATAGCCAATGCAACTGAGCCATCACTGCTTCTTTATCCTGGCTGATAGGTTTATATTTTTGTATAGGTATCTCACAAACTGTAATATTATTTATATATATCGTCTAATGTTTATCTCTCCGCATTTAGTTATTTTGTATGTATATGTGGGCGGAAAATTATAATTTTACTAAGTTAAAGATGCTCTATGATATTCCCCGTAGATGACAGCGAGTTATAGCCGAAGAAAGAAAGCTTCATAACGAAATATAGTAGAGAAGTAATTCAGATGATAACTAATACTACAATAATTCGAGTAAGAACAATTTGAAAAAGAAATACTGTTTGTTTACAAAATCTAGTAAATCTATATCATAATGTAAGACCAATTTTTAAGTGTTTATTGATAGGTATATTCGATATATGACGTAAAATAAATTTTAATTAAAAATCCATTTGATTGAGAGTTAAATGCTCAATCAAATTTGTCAAATTATATAATACCATCCGTAGTGGTCGAGCTGTCGACCTTCACGAACGTGTATCATAGGAGCCGTGAAAAACCTGAATCACTGTCGGACAGTTCCATATCGCCCTTAGGGTTTAAATATGCATTTTTATGAGCGGCAGGGCGAAGACTCGTGCATGTTTGATGCGGCAATCTCAGCGGGAGCCACCTGAGCCCTTACTGCCTTCGGGCGGTCGTGAAGCTTTACTTCGGAGTTGTTTCGACTGTGGAAGTTTTTTTAGCGAAACTAGAAATAATTTAGATGACTTGTTGAAGGCTGCGTAACAGGCTGCGTATGAATAATAAAAATAAAAAAACAGCAGGCTTAGTTTAGCGACATATTAACGGTAAATATTGATCGTTACTCAAAGTTTACCGGGCCATAATGTAAACAAGTCAAAACACTTGATGTGCTTAGTTCATTAGTGTTTGCTCCATATATAGATGCAAAAAGTGGAATACTCGTACGTATATATTTTCATCAAATTACTTGAGGAAAGAAATGCATGCAATGCAATAAAACAAGATGAAAGGTAAATCTTAGGTGTTCTTTCTTCCTTTATTTTTCTTTTTATTTTGAACTACATCTTAGTAAGTCCTGGTGCTTGGCGGTTCAATAATTGACAAGGGGGTATCCATTAAGCTTCCTTCTTAAAGGAGCGTACTTCGTTGTGTGATTTAGCTCAGTCAGTTATTACAAAATCACAAATATACGATAGGAAAAATTTAAGTCATGTGAGGGCATGATGATGATGAATGATGATTATGATTATATTAATAATTATTATTATTAATAACCAGGCACATGACTTTAAAAAAAATCCTATCGTATATTTGTGATTTTATAATGTAATCCGCATAGCAGGCGTAACAATAACAATATTAAAATCAGTTAGTTATGTTTGTGTATATCGAAATTGAATCATGAAAACCAAAGAAAAATATTTGATTGATTGTTCTTTGTCCTCTCCAATATGGGAAGGAGTATTATAAGTAGATATATAAGTATATGTATCACGTTGTTGCGAACGGTTCCAACGGTTTTGATAAAATAAGTATACAGTGAATACAGCGGTTTTCCACCTTTGCTTAGTGCCTACCCGTTGGATGCTGGCCAAGAATAATTGCACGCCTCCCCCCAGATTTTTCTTAAATTTCTTAAGGTGCCCACCAATAGGCAGCAGCGCTTTCTTAACCACTACCATCTTACTTTGCGATCCTCAAGGCACGCGTATGGGAGGCACCAGGGGAGGCTTTTGTTCAATACTGGACATTATGGCTTGCTGTTGATGTGCTTAGACTTAGTGGGATAACTTTTTTTACATAGATATGGGATATATGTCTTTGCTCGGTCCCTCAGTTACATTTTAGTAGGTAAGTATATAAATGGCGAAACTTTACCTTAATTTAATCTGCATAAATCATCTTTTCCTGCTATTTAGTCTTTGTCTGAACGATACGAATAATAAATCAAGTTGTGTTAGTTATAATTAAAAAATCTTAAGGACCTCCCTCTGTATGGTACATGATTCTCCTTTTTTCTATAGAATATATCTGCATCTGCATATAATTTTTTTTCATATCGTATGTTCGTATAATGACTTGGATGTCGTGAAAAGTGAAATGAAATTGCGCCTGTTTTCGTCTAGTGTTGAAAATAAAATATTTCTGAAATTTCATAACGCAAATGAAAGTTATACTCGACTGTCATCGTGTAGGCTTATGTGTACCTATTGCAGCGGGGCGGGGAGTAATGTAGGGGAGGGAAGGGAGGCTTGTAGGGAGTGCTGTAATCAAGAAGAGTACCCGTCCCCAAGCGCCCTCCCTCCCGCCGCACCCTCTCTTACTTCGCCCCCGCTCCAGCTCGGGGGCAATGCCTCAAACCTCTATTGACTTACCTTCGCCAGAGAAATATTTTCATTTCAAGTCTTTGTTGATATGAAAAAGTCAATACCTCCCTACTTTTAGACAACGTAATAAGAAAAAGAAAATTCTGCAGTTTTTCTTCTTTCTTCCGATCTATTGTTACGTTTTCATCATCAGTTTTTGTGCGAATTGTCTTAGCGCCGTATCTCTTAATTACAAATTAGAGTATTGATTAGTAGCTCAAACTCTTTACCAGTTTTTTTCTGCGACTGCAATAAAGTGACCGTTCTATGTGGAAATATATGAATTTTTGAAATATGATTCGTGATATAATAAAAATAATTCTTTACCCGCTGAAAGGCTCTATGTAGTAAACTCATTCTTTATAGTGTAGCTAAGATTAGGTATTCTTATCTTATGTAGTGATTTTTTTTTATGCCTGATAGGTTATTCTTTGACCACTATCTCACCTGATGGTAAGTGATGATGTGGTCGAAGATGTTGTTCAGGCTAACCTAGAAGTACTGGCTCTCAAGGACAGCTGCCGGAACACACCGTTAGGTGCTTGGCGAAAGACTTTTTACTTGAGGGTGGTAGCTAGCTAGGCGGGCATTCGCAAAATGCCCTACCACCATGCTATAACGACTGCCATCCTAAGACGACAACCGGGACCGACGGCTTAACGTGCCCTCCGAAGCACGGAAACGCTCAGTAGTAATGTCACTAGCGGTCACCCATCCAAATCCTGACCGCGCGCGACGTTGCTTAACTTTGCTGATCGGTCTAGAACAGCTAAGTAAACTTCGCTACGAGCGCTTTAAGAATGAAGAAGTCGCACGGCTGATCGTAAGTGTAATGTCTGTCCATTAGAGTTGCAGTGTGTTCATCCTCACGTCACTCCGAATCGTGAGTTCTTATGTCTCTCTGTTTGCCTAGTAACTTGTTTGGGTTGTGCCTTTCGCGCCTAAACAGTGGTGTTTGCACAATACTGCTTAAAAGCAGAATATCTGAAACTGCGGTGGTACCCACCAAGACGGACTCTTGGTTAAGAGACCTATAACCTAGTTAACAGGTAAGTTCTATGGCTTACGTATTTTCTATACATGTAGACAAAAGGTAAATATAATAACATTATGTAAACCTACAACGCATTTCATTTATTTACCTACTCTTTGCATTGGTACACTATACTAATTTTATTATTTTTTATTCTGCTCGCTAACAATGTAACGAGGAACAACGAGAGAACCAAATGAAAAAAATAAAGGAGATTTGACAAGTTCTGGAAATCTACTAATCTCTATAAATAGCGTAATCTAAAATTACCCTTTAATAGGTAAAAAACTTTAGAAAAATATCATCGATGATAAAATATCGACATATGTTTATAATAATTAAAAGAGATAAACCAGGAAGTAGAATCATGCAATTGCTACAAGTACATCAACTGGTTTAAAAAAAAACAGATTGCAAGTATACATATTTACAAAACTGCCGCCAGACAGGAACACGTTAATGAATTAAAACTTGAAATAAATCGTCAACAAACAGAAAATGCTTTGTAATACCCAACATTTGTGCCAACAATCGAACTGTAATGCACGGCTTTTGTGAATAACAAAAGTTAACCTGTCGGCTCGTCCGGTACACAGAATGGAATGATTTTAGGGCTGCGCGACTTGCTAGGGAAGCAATGACAAGCCGTACTCCCCACAATGCACTCAACTAAACCAACAAACTATTCAAATCAACACGAACCAAACTAACTCTTAAGTACCTCATCATAAAATACATTGGGAGTACTTTTAGTATCGTGGTATTTGCATAGAAGTCGCCATGTGTGGCAGCATGGTGCGCTGACAGCACCATGCGATCATTATTATACAGACGTTGACTTACTGATTTATTTCAATCAATAGAACATTTGCAGTGATGAGCAGGGCTTTCATAAAATGGTTCTATGTGAAAAGTACTCTTTTTTTCGCTTGCATTATTAAGGGTTAAGATTTAAGTTAGATATTTTATGACTACTTGAAACAAGATTTTGAGTTCAATGTATTGTCTTTTGGGTCATGCAAGTCCGACTCAACGAATTATTTACCGTATCCTAATGAGACACCTTAGTTGGGAAAACCTATAGAACAATTTGAGTGGCACAGATGCAGATTAGAGTTCCAGTAAGACATCCATATTACGTAATTTACTAGTGAATTTCACTTTCCATCTAATTCACACAAAAAGTAAAATCATCGTGTGAATTGCATTCAACTGGATATGTGCAAATAAACTTATCGCTTTATCTCTTTAAAGTAAAGCTCCAGCAATAAAGTCGCAAATCGAGCGATTAAACGGTCTAATAGCTAATACCATTAAGTGATAAATGCAACGGGCCGCGTTTGAATAATTCCGCTGGATGGATACAATGTACGGCTTTCGCTAAACGGCTCCATATTTTCAAAATCCCCATAGAGCAATAATATTCAATGAGTCACATGAGATAGATATATCATAATGCTTTAGAGAGGAAAGGGACGGGCGATGGCGAGGGACACGGGATGGCAAATCCTGGAGATTAGCGCGACAGAGCGACATGTGGCTCCGGCACTTAGCACTCCCCACCGTAGAAACCCTTGCCACGCTCGTGCACGGTACCTCTAGGTAGGTAGACGCTACTAAATCCACATCCTCATAAATATTTATGGTGGCCATTTAAATATTTACATGAAAGTTGCAAATAACCATAAAGCTCTTACGTGAGTGCTACAGAACGACCCTTCAAGGACGTTTCGTAAAAGAATACGAAGTCTTAGGTATACATAAGGTTTTGTTAGTTTTTTCATTTACATAATACATATATAAACTGAACATACTTCATTTATGTAAATAAACCACAATGCCTGTACAATATAGAAATCGTTTTAAATATTAACAAGTATGCTAATGCAGCCACTTGGTTATTAAACCAGAAACCTTTTAATATTGATATTGTCGAAATAGTGCAGATCAAATGCGGGTAATTTGCAAATGGATCTGTAAAGACCATTTAACCAAATGTAACATTTGTCATTGATATGCACAAAAGAGGCTTACAATAGTCCTTTGAAGTGTAGTGTCCACTTGAAGTCGATCCGATCTATTGCGGTGTACAAAATGCTGGCAGTAAATACTATGACCGTGGACGTATCTAAGGTCAGTCATCACGGCCACGGGGTTCCATGGACACATGGGCCTATTCAGCAGCATCGAAGCGGAACGCGTATAGGTGTGGAAGCACTATCGCCGATGACGCCATATGTTGTGCGCATTATAGCTCCGCACTTGCACACCCCTTCAAGATTGATGAGGATTCTGCCGCTGCATTCGAGCGTATTAGGGCATGTAAATGTTATGGGATCACTTAGTCAAATAGGTTGCGAAATTATTTTATTTTTAACCAAATGTTGTGTTATTTTTTATCGGTCTTTTGCTTTTTAGCATACAATAACATTATCTCAAACTTTCTAGAAACTTGGTTCTCACGATTCGTTTGCGCGGTTGAGTTTAGTGCTAATCCATTGTCTAAGTTCAGGTGAGTATATAGTAGTATATCTCAGTTTTAGCTTGCATGTCTACATGATTATGTGTTGTCTTATTGTATTATATATGTGTGAAGCATTGTCCGAACATTATGAAAAAAGGAAAGCGTTGCTCATGTCGAATTGGACTCAATGAGAGCGTCATTCATTTCCTTATGCACTGCACTGCTAGTGTTGTAGTTTATTTATTATTATCAGCCATACATCTTCGTTCCCCACCGTACATTGAAATACAATTTTATCTATTTACCGGCTGTGCACGCCTCACGTGAAAATATTAAACGGATTTTGATATATTGTTGTCTTAGGTTTTCGCGATTATTACACATAGTAATTAAACAACTTTACACGGTTTAAATCACGTATGTTTATCATTATTTTTGTCATACGTTTCAAACACTTTGCAGTGATCGTGGTCACTGCAAAGTGTTTACGCGATTTAAACCGTTTAATGTTGTTTAATTACTATGGATTTTGATATAATTATGCAGCATTTTCCTAGAACATTATGTTTACTATTTCTTTCTATTTCGTTTCCGTCGTAAGTTCCCGTGGTAACAATAGTACTTATAACTAAAGTATGATTGAAATATCGACTTTAGGAGGTCCTTATAATTGTAGATTATACTCGTGATATCTCGTGGCCTATATTTTTAAATAACCGCAAAAATGCACTAGTTGGACACGAGTGGAAGAGGACTCCATACTGTACTCTTCGATCATAGACATATTTATGATAGAAGACTGTACTGTACTGTATCAGGCGAATTGCCCACTGCTGAACACAACCTCCCTAATTATGGGAGGGGGTTGACATATACTCTTGGTAGGCGTGTTGGGGATCGTAGTGTGAGATAACCATTCCTCAGTAAGCGCTGCTGGCCACCTTCTGCCGTGTTACCCTTAGTCGCCTCTTACGACACCCACGGGTAGAGATAGGCAAGTAATATTAATGCCCGGCACCCCACGGATTCCATACTAATAGAATGAAATATTTCTACGAAAATTATTTATGGATCAATAAACGTAAAACAATATAAACATTACAAATTATAATAAATTATATTGGACACTGGGCGGCCTTATCGCTTAAGGGATTTCTTACAGGCAACCTTGCATGGAGAAGATTAACACAATATTGCGGGTATTGGCTGTCCAAAAAAAGAGCTAAGAACATATGAATTATAAATTATATAAGCTAGCTAAGAACATATGAATTATTAATTATATATATATAAATTATATATATTGTTTTTTTATTGGTTCATCAAACTTGACTGTACACTTACTTAACAAACTAAGAAGAAAATAACAATATGAAAATTAAAAATGCTGTTAAATGCATGTCCTTCTCGAGATGAACTCTACATCCTTTATACACTTACGTTAAGAATATAACTATTAAACATTTTTATTTATAATACTAGCTGTACCTGCGACATCGTTCGCGATTGCCGTACCTGCAGACTAATTATTCACAAATAATAAGGACAACATAAGTATAATTTATGCAGGTTGCAACTAATTGGATCTTATAAAAACATAACAAAAGAAAAATTACCACGCGCGGGATTCCACGACTCCACGACCGATCAGCCTCTCGGGCCGTGAGTTCTGCCAGCTGAGCTATCCAACCTCCCCGTGACGAGTCATAACTTCAAATTTGACCTTTCCTTGTAAGACAGTACGACATATTGCGTAAGTATGATGCAACCCATGGATTTTACGTATCTAGTCGAGACATAATAACAAAAATATTATCATTAATGGTGGTTATGTAAATGTTTGGGTTTTATTGCACTATTTTTCTCTTGTAAAGCTGGTTTCATAAAAGCTCATTAAATAATTCTCAGCGGTCTTGAACGATTGCAGAGATCGTTGTCAGTTCTTTGTGCCCACATTTTGTTTCACTTTTTTTCACACTAGCGGGCCCGCCTCGGCTTCGCACGGGTACTAAACAAAACTTAAAAAAATAAACATATTTTTTGAAAATATTGTATTGCCTATGTTCATCAGGGATAATGTAGGATTCTTATGTTGAAATATTTTTTTAAATTAATTCTGTAGTTTTTAAGTTTATTCGCTACGTACAATAATACAAAACTTTTCTCTTTATAACATTAGTATAAATATAGACTAGCGGCACGCTCTGGTTTCGCATGGGTATATAATATAAAATAAAAAAGTCTATAACATATAATCATTAGGGATAATGTAGTAGTCCAATAGTGAAATATTGTTTAATGTTTTATGTTATTGAGACGGAATAAGGTCGAGATCCATCTCCCCCGGACTAACATCTGCCTGTAACAGATGCATTTCATCACAAGTCACGAATTGCACTGCGCCCGTCACTTTGAGACATAGTTGTTAAGTCTCATGTGCCTTGATTTCGCTGGCTCTCATGACTGCTGCCGGAACAAACTGTCACTCGTAAGTACTTGGCGCGACAGATTTCTACTTGGGGGTGGGCTAGCCAGGCGGGCAATCGCAAAATGCCAAAAAAAGTAGGTTACATAATGTATTCGATAATGTAAAACTGATAATCTAATGAAATAAACTTCTTCCAGTATATCTGCTATGGGGTTTAGTTATGGCACATAATATATAAAATAATACAGCGATTACTTATGTACATCTAACATAAATTGCATTATCATAGAGTCATTAAAGATTTTATACATTCTATACTTTCTTTTGTTTTGATTCTTTATGCAGTGCTAGGAGATGATTGTCAGATCGTATGAATTCTTGTTTTGTAATTAGGTGACCGAACAAGCACGAGACCCACCTTGTGTTAAAGGGTCAATTCTGCGTATATATGTACAAAATGCATTTCGTCATAATTGGCGAGCTGCACTGGCCATAGGCCTGAGACATAGAGTTGTTTATTCTTTTATGTCTGTAATTATGTTAATGCATACACAACGATCACAACGAACGATTTGCATGGTTGTAGGGCTTTTTGCGAATGCCCGCCTGGCTACTTACCACCCTCAAGTAGAAAATCTGTCGGCAAACATCTAACGGTGTGTTCCGGCAGCTGTCCTCCTAAACCTGAACCTCCTCCAGGTTAGCCTGAACAACATCTTCGACCACATCATCAATTACCATCAAGTTAGGGAGTGGTCAAAGGCTAACCTATCAGGCATAAAAAAAGGAAAAAAGCTGCGTATATGTGTATATGCATTTCGTCACAAGGGGCGAACTTTGTCAGCCATTATCCTGAGACATAAAGTTGTTTAGTCTCATATGCCTGTAATTTCACTGTATACTTACATACAATTAAATGTATACATAACGATCCTATACCTAATATTGGTATATAAAAGGCACTAGAACTAGACTAGAACCAGTTCCGTGATCCGAACCGCTTTAAAGAATTTCTATCACAAAAACTTACGAGTATACCTAATACTTGGCCGACCGGAATGATGATGTAATAAGAATAAGTAACATTAGAACTTTTTGTCAACGAGTTCGTCCGGGAAAGCCCCCTATCTATTTCTTCCAGTAAGCAATAATTTTGGTATTATTTACAGTGTGTATGTTTTTATTTATAATTTAAATTATATTTAAATAAATAATAAATTTCTGATGTAAGGAACATTGGAAAGGAAAGCGAATGATTTTTTTTTAAATAAAAATTATTTCACCTATTCGATCTCGAGAACTTTACACGCGGTATTTGGCAATACACATATCCCGTACAGAGAAGATGGATTAAAACGTCTGTGCCATAATGTGGGTCAGACACAACTCTACCAACTCTTTCGGTTGTTATCTAAGGATGGCAATCGTTATAGCATGGTGGTAGGGTATTTTGGGAATGCCCGCCTGGCTAACTATACCTCTCAAATAGAAAATCTATTGCCAAGCACCTATCGATGTGTTCCGGCAGCTGTCCTTGAGAGGCAGTAATTCTAGGTTAGCCTGAACAACATGTTCGACCACTTACCATCTGTACGTGAGATTGTGTTCGGGAACTAACCTAACAGGCATAGAAAAAAAAAACGTGTTTATGCGGTGTCAGTGACCAAACCCTAAATAGGAACTGGTGCTCAAGGAGAGCTGCTGAAACACACCAATTTGATGATATTGATATTAAGTATTTAATAGGCAACTGGTTCTAAAGCAGCTGCCGCAACACACACATTAGATGCTTGATGACAGATCTTAACTGAGAAAGAATACATCGATATGTATGCAGGTTCATTATTTTATTCTTTGTCTGTACTTATATATGCAATTTATATATACGTTCACAAATTTTGTTTTAATTTTTTGTACCGGATTCTCAGATATTCAACTACAGTCACTTACAGTCTACCTTAAACTTGTAACTTGAACTTGGTTAAGTACTGCCAAGACCTTGAAAGCCTGTCACATAATTACTTGCAAAATTGTTCATGAAAAGTATTCAACCGGTTCTTATTAATATATGAATTTTATTTTGTTAGTATCACGTCATTATGCTCCCGTAGTAGCTGCCCGTGAGGTGCCAAGCGGACGTAAATAGTAGAAACAGGACAAAAAAAAACTACTATGTGGGTGACAGCAAATTCTGAGCAATTGCCATATTCACTTAAAGACGCCAGCCAAGCAAGGGGATTAGAGCAAACCCCCTCACGAGAGAGTCATTTGTTCAAAAGTGAACGTTGTTGTTGTCATGTTTAAGGTCCCACCATTTATTCCAAATGAAATGGAAAATAGCTTAGACCTTTACACTTGATGTGTGAACAAATGTTCTAAAGACCCATACACAGAAATTTATAACACTTTAAACATTATTCTTTTCCATGAACAATGTCTTAGTAATTTACTTCTTTAATATAGGAACTTGTGATGTTCTTACAAGAAGTGTATTACTAGTAATTTACTCCTTCAATATATGAACTTCTGATGTTCTTACAAGAAGTCGATTACCATCAATCTTTTGGCCTAGAAAACCTCTTTATTGTCACGTTAGTAAACCGTTACTTACGTTATACTCGTAGAGTAGAGTATTATAGTGACTACACAATGTGTATTAAAAATGTGTATAATTAATTACGCTGATTTTGCTCATTTAAAAGAATAGAATAAAATATAAATTACACTCCATCATACAATATATCAACAGAACGAACCTTCTAATAAAAGGGGCTGAAATATATCTCTTTGTCAAGTGATAAAAAACATTGGCTGCTGAGAGCGCTTCATTCGTTTGTTGGGTAGTTTTCACCCTTGTTATACCACCAAAACACTTGGCACAAAAAGTGTAATGGAGTTTAGTAATGACCCCCTCCCAGAGGATACGAAACAAACTGCCGCGACCCGCTGAGAGATGGTATTTCTGTTTTATTTTTATTTATTAGAATTAATAAATACAGCTAAAGAACACTATAGCTGAGTATAGCAATATTTAGTGAGAAAAGGGAATGAGTCAATCAAATATATTTACAATTTAGTTATTGGATATTCAATAGTTATGTATGTATTAAATTAAAAAAATATACATTATTACTAAATTAAAATAACTATGTTAGGAAAATTTAATTGCCTCTATACAAAATTAAATAATTAAATAAATTTAAAATTCAACGATTGGATGTCCCACAGTTAACACGTATTTTTGGAAAGCAAAAAATGTTTTAATTATAAGGACTAAGCCCGGAATATATTGATGTTGTTTCTAATTTTAAAAAGATGACTCACTAAAATTTCCATCAGTTATAAGCATGTTTATAATAAGTTTATAAAACAATAATTTTCATTATTTATAAATGAAAATAATAAAGGCCGAAAAATGTTATTACTTTTATTTTTAAAACAATAACTTAACTTCAAACATGCCACTTCAACCTTAAATTGAAATTGATATCAAATTGACTTACATTTTGTTATGACAAATGTGTTTCCTATAAACGAACAATATTATAAGAAAGAAACAGAATACGATAAATTCTAGATTCATACGCAATATTATGTTTTTTTATTTCATTAGATATCTAGGTAAGTATCTAATAATCTGTTTTCGGATCAAACATATGAGTTTATAGATTTCATTCGTATATCATTTCAGCGTCTAAATATGTTAGTTGTAAGACATCATCAGATTGGTTTTCTGTCTTTAAAAAGTTTATTCGCAAGGTCATCACGCTCTATTGTGTCCGAGATCTAAATGACGCAGTTCAATACGTGCTTCAATTAACCGGATAATGTTGTATTTCCTTAGAATTTAATTCTAGAACCTTCAATTACTATCCCAGTAACAAAACGGTACCTACCCGCATAAGATTTTCTTCTATATAATACGAACTATAATAATTTAGCAAGTGACAAGTAAGCTAATGACACTTTTATGCAATATCTCTTTATCAAGAATTTTGAAACCGTTAACAACTTGTCAAATATACACACATACTATACATTATTTAATGAAAATAAATTATTTCATACTTTCAGAGTTGGTACTAATCCCACTTATAAAATTAAATGACCCTCCATAATCCCGTGTTCGACCGTGAGTTCAGTCCAAAACAAGACAATAGGGTCTGCAATACCGGCCACATACGAATCAAATGTATCACTAATGTCACCCGGGGGTCGGAGAGACCCCTCTATTCAATTATCACGGGGTAACACAGATCTGTAGTGAAAACGATACTTGTGAGAGATTGCTTCATTGTTTTTTCTCGCGGCTAAAAAGTTGTGGCACGCGTTTGGGAGCTGATGGATGTTGTGATAGTGAGCTTTTTGGTTGTAGGTAAACAAAAGTTAACAGTATTAATAATAATATGAAGTTTATTAACCCTCACGAGTATTATCTTCATACCCTTATCCTGTTGATGCGCGGTCAATACATCGTTGTGATGTCTTCTCCTACAACTCAATTAAACACTGGCCAAGTGTGTTGGGCCTAGCTCTTTTAGGGTTTCATATTGCAACTACTACTTACAACAAAATAAAAAAAAGTGGTTGGGTTTGAAAACTACATAATAGATCAGTGTTAACAATATGACGTGTTGATTGGTTTGTCGATAAAGATATATTTGTACTTTCTAGATATATCTAGAAATCATTGACTAAATACAAATATATTTGACACCCCACATGCTAGTGTGCAAAGAGGTTGTTTTTGCTACACTCTCATGTATTGCAGCCTCCCTTAAAACTTATTTAATTAAATTTCTAGTCCAATAGTCGCATTTGGGCCTAAACGTTTGAGACACACAACATCTAATTCTCAAGTCTGTAACTCATTCCCTTTACGATCGAGAGCTTCACTTCAATTCTTGATTTGCATGACTATGGGTACAATTTGACCTTAAATATTAATATAGAACCAACATACAGAACCTCATTAAAAGATGTGTAAATACATACATTCATATTTGTTCAAAGTAAATATCAACATGATGTATAAATTATTATAAAAATTCTAAAAATTTCAATTTTAAAATTCATAATTTCTGTTATAAATATAATAATGACACGATACTTTGTCCAGGAACTCTTTAATTGTAAAGAAACTTTCTTTGCTTAACTTCTTTTCCAACTCATTGTCAAATATGTGATCTAGTGAGTCTGTCAATTTATTAGGAATATATAAGAGATACCATATAAGTGCAGTTGCTCCTAAACCCAAGAAAACTACTTATCACATCCTAAACACATCCAGTCAAACCGCTGGCATTTTAAATTTACTGTGTATTGTCAACCTCAAAATATAATCATGAGGTATGAGTAAAGAAAGCTGTTGCAAGGAAGCATACCTTATATACATACCATATAGATATACCTAACCCTACCCGTCATGTATAGCTCTCAGTCTAAAAAGAACAATACAAGAACATACGTTCAAATTGTGTTTTCAATTACAAAGTAGAGGACAACACAAGGACACAATTGTAAAAAAGGTTTTCCTTCGGTTTTAATGCCAGCAGCCTGCCTGATTCAAATATTCTGTTTCCTCTCACGAGCGCTTTTTTTTCTTTTATCTAGCTGTCCTGCTCGCTTTGCCTCAACTTGCGTTAGGATTTAGTCACGATTATTGTTTGCCAAATATCGTACAGCTCTGTAGTAAAGAGATAAAGAAACACTTAAAATATACAGACGTAAATTCGTAAGAGATCATTTTCCTTTTATATACGAGAAACGTTTATGATAGCGTGTAGACATAAACAATACAGTGCACTAAAAATATTCACTGTTAGGAAATTAAACGTCTATGTTATTCAGAAAACTCAAGCTAAGTTAAAGTTTGCGGAATTGACGAGGCTATTGAACGAAGCAAGGTCTCGGTGACGAGTTGGGGGCCTAATCATTTGCATGTATGTCCAGCGACCACTTTTTGAGTGCCTAAGCTGATCACCATCATGAAATTTGGTAGAAAAGCTAGTGTAAATAGAATTTGCATGTTAATATGTGGGTTAAATCGATCAGGAGATTGTTATGATATAAGGTATTATATTAAGCTTTTAAAGTGACAAGAATATATCAAAACAATGCGTTACAAATTTATTTAAAACATATAAAAAGGCTAACTAGTTGGCAAAAGGTACGCTAATTGTATTAGAATTTGGCATTCGTTAGGAATAGAAATAGATCGCTGTCCTTTATTGCCACATTCCAAATTTAGTTTTTAGAACCCATAGATCCTGTGATAGAATAAAACCTTTTTACATTATAGCAAGCATTTAACGATGAGTACCGGCAGCTGTCCTTGAGAGCCAGTGATGATAAGTTAGCCTGAACAACATGTTCGACAGCATTATCACTTACTATCAGGTGAGATAGTTGTCAAGAGCTAGCCAAACAACAATAAAAATAAATAAAAAAATAAGCCAAGTATTAAATTCAACACAACGCGGAACTACCTGTTCATAATTACTATAATACCTAGGTGACACTTATTTGTTAGGATATTCATTTGTGGCTATTTTTAACCTTTAATAAATCTTGTTTCTCAAATTAATTTATATTATGCCTGAGAAGGTCACCTCTACGAAGTTTTTTGTCACGCGTTGCTAGTAATTGCAAATAATTTAATGCCATTATACCAATTTGAAGTAGGTACTGGCTACTTAATTTTTTCGCAAGATTGATTGAAACCCACTCGCTTGCGGACGCTAACCAGGAAATAGTGCAGCAGGCAAATAGTAAAGTAGGTATATATCAAAGGCGGCAGGTGCCTACCCCGGTCGTGCGTGTTTCGAATGTATCACAGAATCACAGCAAAGAAACGTATTGTTTCCTGAATTCAATTACCGACCACGGAGCAACTTTTCCGCTTTGATTCCGCAACGCTTTACTAAATCAACTTGGTTCATCTCGTGTGAAAGTTCATTGTTTTTGTGTGGTAACGTCGTATTTTGCGCTTTTTGTTTGGTGTGAAATTCTCTATTGTCTTTTTATTTATACTCGTAGCTAGAAAGATTTCATTGCTATTCTCTGAAATATTTATTGTGTTAAGATAAATTAAAGGAAAAAGAATTATGATGAAGAAATGAATAAATAGACACTAATTTTTTGTGATTCTCATTCTATGTACAAGTTATATGTATCTAGTAATAGCAAGGGACAAAGAAATTTTAGATTTTGATGTATTTTAAACTGAATACTAAATGTCTAGAAAGTAAACAGGTTAACTTCTAGGTTAGCCTGAACAACATCTTCGAGCACATCATCACTTACCATCAGGTGAGATAGTGGTCAAAGGCTAACCTATGAGGCAAAAAAAAAAGTAAACAAAACATCAAGTATATAAATGTGACTATAACTATATTTCCGAAAAATATTGTCTGTTTTTAATTGGGATAGGATATTTTCTCATTTAAATTTCACAAAGTTTAGTTACATGCTAGGTATAGTTCCCCGTGGGGTGCCGGGTTAGAATATAACCATTCCCCCCCATTGCTACCTGTGGATGTCGTAAGAGGCGACTAAAGTTAAAATACCGGAAGGTGGGCAGCAGCACCTTTTGAGGAAATACTATCTTAAACTGCGATACTTAAGACGCTTGCCAAACGTGGGGATGATGGCAAACTCCCTCTGGGGGAGGCTGTGTTCAGCAGTGAACAACCCGGCTGTAGCGGCGGCAGTACGTGTATAATAAATAGGTATATTATATAAACATTACATGTAATAGAGTACATGTAATGTTATGAATTGTGATTGCGAATCAAATTATTGATCCCGACTGCGGCGCTTGCGCGATGCAGGTGCTACCTACTTATAGGTTCTGCAAATTTCCTAAAACATATACAGATATTTTCCTTCCTGTTGCAAAAAATTGCAGTGCTTACATTTGTGAATGTTAGACCATAAACAAGGTTTTAAACTCAATACGGTTTGAATTGGTTCTTCCTGCTATCCACCACCCTGTTTGTCCCCCAAGGGCGAACAGTGCTCCGATTTAAAAAAAAAAAACAATTGACTGTGGCAGTCCCTAGAGGAAAGTGGCATTACTTTAAGATTTATCCCTTAAGTGCCTCTGGTCGACATTGACACGACAAGGTTTGAGAATTCTTATTGCAGATCTTAATAGAAAAAAGTTATTTCAGTGGTGGTTTTAGGTAAAGAATCCTAATAATAACAAATATTTTTAAAATATTTTATGATAACATCAAATTAATATTTTAATAAGACACTTAAAAAATACACGAAGCTTTTCGTTTCTACACGAAGCATCCTCAGGAGGTCTTGACTCTACGAGCGCACTATCGAGAAATTCTCGATCGTGGCTGCGTGGCGTTTGTGACGTCACGTCGGCTTAACAGGAAAATTAGGCGGAATTGTCACTAGATATATTTTTGTATTTTTTAAGTGTTTTATTAAAATATTAATTTGATGTTTTCATAAAATATTAGGTCCTTACATATGAAATTGGCGTTTTTCGTACTGGCCACTTTAATCACGAATTTCTCCTCTTTGGTAAGGAATTCCAAATTCAAATTTGTACAGCTATAGACTCATGTATTTGTGCTTCGATGATCGTCATTCATTTGTTTTTTTTCTTCTGTTTTTTTCTGTTTGCGTCACTCATTTTACAAAATGGAAAACCTTAAATATCGCATTATTTACGAGTACGAGTTCCGCCGTGGCACTAGTGCTGCGGAAACAACTCGAAGGGTGAATGATGTGTATGGCGGTCGTGTTGCAAAAGAAAACACAGTTCGTTTTTGGTTCCAACGTTTTCGTTCTGGAAATTTCGACCTGCAGAACAAGCCCCGTGGACGGCCTGAGACTCAAGTTGATAATGAAGAGTTGAAGGCTATTGTGGAAGCGGATCCATCGCAAACCACGTCCGAGTTAGCTGCAGGCTGCGATGTTAGTGATAAAACTGTTTTAATTCACTTGAAGCAAATTGGGAAGATTAAAAAGCTTGAAAGGTGGGTACCTCACGAATTGACTGAAACAAACCGGCAAACGCGCGTCGACTGCTGCGTTACATTACTAAACCGGCACAATAATGAAGGTATTTTAAACCGAATCATTACCTGTGATGAAAAATGGGTTCTTTACGATAATCGGAAGCGCTCAGCGCAATGGTTAGATCCTGGCCAGCCAGCCAAATCCTGCCCCAAGCGAAAATTAACCCCAAAAAAGTTACTTGTAAGCGTTTGGTGGACTAGTGCCGGTATTGTTCATTACAGTTTTTTCAAATCTGGCCAGACTATTACGGCTGATGTCTATTGTCAGGAATTGCAAACCATGATGGAAAAGCTAGCGGCTAAACAACCTAGGCTGGTCAATCGCTCCACGCCACTGCTGCTTCACGACAACGCTAGACCACACACTGCGCTACAGACGGCTACTAAATTAGAAGAGCTTCAATTGGAAAGTCTAAGACATCCTCCGTACTCCCCGGACCTTGCTCCAACAGATTACCATTTTTTTCGAAATTTGGATAACTTCTTGCAAGGGAAAAAATTCAACTCCGATGGGGCAGTCCAAATCGCCTTCAAAGATTTTATTGATTCCCGTCCGACTGGTTTTTTTAGTAAAGGGATCAATGAACTACCTATGAGATGGCAAAAGTGCATAGAAAATAATGGTTCATACTTTGATTAATTAAATATATTATATTAAAAAATATTCGACTTTTTGTTCCTCCCATACAAAACGCCAATTTCATATGTAAGGACCAATATTTTAAAAATATTTGTTATTATTAAATATGGATTTCAGCAAAGTAACGCCTGAATCTATTTATTATGTGAAGAATCCTGGTGAAGAAATATCTCTAGATGAGATCATTGCTTTGTTCATTGTTCAGCTGGCAAGCAAGTATGTATGCTGAATTCTCGATGGAATTACCTAATAAGGTATTCATATAGGTCTGGAATAACTATCTGATTTCACGCGGCAAAGGCAAAAACAACGTCTTCTAACATCAGTATATAGAAACGATGGTTTCTATATACTCATATTTAAATCCTTCACTAATAAATGTAAGTATTCATATGCCAGAAATTTCCAACAGATAATGAACGAAGATTCTTCCCCCTTTGACGAAGGTTTTGTTATAGGAAAAATATCATAAGCACCAATTTACTTCTATTATCAAAAGTGTCAATCATAAAGGTATAATATCTTACTAACAAGTGTCACTCAACGCATAAAGGTTCTTATTTCCTGTCAGAAAACTTTGAAAGGGTCCAATAAATAGTGACTTTGTTTTTCAGCAGTAAGTTTTTCCTGGTTCTTTAAGATACCTACCTATTTCACGCGGATTAGGCAATTCTTTGTGTAGTTTCTACTGAATTTAGTGTGCCGTAGCTTAGTTTGATTGACTTAGTCAAACTCAGCTACGGCAATCAGTTTATCTGTCTGTGCTTTTCTGTGTTACAGGTATCTCATCAAGTCCAGAGGTCATGATCTACGAGTATGACGTTAAATTTTAGTTAAAATCGAGGTGCTAATAACTGCATTTCATAAAAAATATGTAGAAATGTTGTTACATAATATCCATTAAGTAGGGTATGAAAATGTTTTCATTGTAGGGCAGGCTCTATCTATTTATACATTATCATTGTAATTTCTAATTTCATTTTTCATATATACCCCATATAATCAAAATGGTCTAAAATTGACAAATTTTATTTGTCTTTTCTATTTACTCGTATTTTTAAAAAAAATAAAATATTGAATATTACTCCACATGCTACGGTACAAAAAAAAATGATGTAGCACACCCTTGAATATAATTGAAATGATATTTAGGCCCGTGTTTATCTTAAGGTTAACTTAAAAAAATATCACATTTTTAGGTTTGTACCGTCTGTTTATTATCAGAGAAGTAAGAGAAGAAATAAGAGACGAATAACAGACAGACAGACAACAGTCTCATCACGGTGGTTTGCCATAATCCCCTGGCTTGGCAGGCGTCTTGGGGATCGCAATGTCAGATTTTAGTTGCTCATCAGAAAGTGCTGCTGCCCACCTTCTGGTTAGTACCCTTAGTCGCCTCTTACGACACCCACGTGTAGAGATGGGGGGGTAACGTTCTAGCCTGGCACCCCGCGGGCCGCCCTTGGTTATGGAACCCTAAAAATTAATTTACATAAGTAGGTAGTCGTAATAAAGAAGAGGTGAAGATCGTGTTGAGCCATGCTAAGTCATGGATCCCCTCTATCTGTAAAGACCCAAAAAATAATCCCCGAGGGCAGGATTAAAGCAATTTCCTTGAACGAGCGAATGTTGGCTTTGTGCTTATCAAAAATAGACTCCATTAAGACGGTTTATCATACTTGTAGTTCATTAGTAGTAATTTCAGTTTATGTGATACTATTTTAGAGGTTTTTAAAGTAAGTTCAGATCTTGTAATTTCGAGTGGAGTCGCTATAATGAAGCTTTAAATATATTATTGTTATATATATTATAATTTAATGCCATTAAACAACTATAGATGTCACTCCATCCCATAGTATTGGGTTAAATAAAGAACGAGGGGAAAATTGGAGTTATGAGTCATTGTCATGTTAGCTCAAGCGGTCAGAGCATACCTCGGCTATAGGGGAGGATGGACGCGGGTTCGAATCCCACACATGACTATAATTTTTCTCCTGTTTATTTATAATTTTGTAATATAATTCGCCGAGCACGCGTTATTGCAAACATAACAATATTAAAATGTATAAGTTAGCTTGAAAAGTAAACTTTGATGTCATTTAAATAAATGCACAAGTATCTGTACAATCTAAATCTGTAAATGACTATCAAGTGTAGGTAAGAATAAATAACCTGGTTTTTGATTGGATAGATAAGGTTCATCATTGGGTGCTAGCATATGGTAAGCCCATAGCATTGTATGCGGTGACCCCATGATATGGTGAAATTACTTACCATATATGATGCCAAGGTAAATTACCATTTTAGTTAGACGTCAAAACAATGGGGTGAAAGCTGCCTGTGTTCGAGAAGTATGATTCGGTTAATTACGTTATTAATTTTGTTGATTATATAGCTTTCTTTAATAAATTTATACAAAACACATTCAAATACTTTTTTTATTTATCAATGAAATTGCTTCCGTACAAACCTGTAGGTATCAAAGTCAAGTAAGTAAAAGTTGTATATAGTACAGTATTTTTATTGCTAAAAGAAATACATAACATAAACATTTTAAAATTATTTAAAATATTTTTATTATATGATGCAACTAAAAATGTATGCTTTTTGCAATTTTTCCTTTATCTGTGTTATAAAATGTTGCTTCGGACCAAATTTCAAGATTTTGAGTTCACGGGAAGTACCCTCTAGGTTTCGATTCCCTTGCGAATGTCAAAAAATTGCGTCATAACCGGCTGTATATCTTTTGATTGCGTTGGTTTAGAAGTTTGATTTTTTCACAGCTCCAAGGTATAGTTGCATGGTGGTAGGGCACTTTGGGAATGCTCGCCTGGCTAGCTACCACCCTTGAGGGTGGTTCTACTTGACTAGAACATATGTCTCCAAACACTTAACGGTGTGTTCCGGCAGTTGTCGTTGAGAGCCAGTAGTTCTAGGTTAGAACAACATCTTCGATCATATCAACGCTTACCCTCAGGTGAGATAGTGGTCAAAGGCTAGCATATCAGGTAAAAAAAACTGCGCCAAGAATGAACCCGCTGAATTGTCTAGTGAGTGGTCCTATATATATAACATGCCCAAACTTCCCACAGCTTGACACTCAATTGATACCTAGGTTTTTCCAGTCTTAGAATGCTGTGAAAAAACTTACACGGACATCGGTTTTTACAATTTGGACATTATTATAATTTAGTACCTTGATTTGGAAATAACACATAAAAAATACCTCTATAATGTTAAAATGTCCCAATCAAGAGGATTGCAAAAAACCTTTAGATTAGGTAGTCGAAACCTGTCTATACCTAAGTGTATAGTTCGCGAGAGAACGCGATTACGTAATTACGAAATTTTACGTTGACGATGCCTCATATACAGAGTATTATATGAAAGAACTAGAATTTTAAAGATTAAAATATAAAAAAAAAGGTTCATTTGAATTTCTGGATGGCTGAAATAAAACTCTGATTATAATCAATACATTAGTATATACATTTGTTGCAAACATGATTTAGAATGGTCCGAAGTCGAAAGTGGTAGCGTGCGTGCGATATTATCTAATGGGCCATCTGGCCGGCAGATGGCGCTGACGTCACGCGAAGCCCTGCTCGATGCACCCGGGACGGTGCCTGGTCAGAATGACCAGTATCGGAGGCCGCAGGGGCTTCTACGCGCTCGCACACGCCGCCGCCACCTAATTTCACCGGAATTCCTGACCCTTTCGGACTTATTTACTTCCGACTACTGTTTTTATTCCTCTGTGTAACTGGACATAAAACCTTATGTGGTGGATTATAAATGCCTACTCACCAGTACACACAGTGCCCGGGCTATGCTCCCTGAATATACTAGAAACGGCCGATCAGATTTTCTTAAAACATGGCGATAGCCAGAAACAGCGCATGAATTAAACAAAAAATCACTGTTTGAAATCTAAGATGGTAGGACAGAATGACAAGGTAAATATTTTGGCACCTCCGACGTCAATAACAAAAATTTATTATAAAAAGCTTCTCCTGCCGTTTTCAGCAAAGGTGTTGTACAATTTGCCTTACATGGTCAAAGATCTCTGCGGTATTATTTTGTTTGCAGATAATGACAACTCTAATTTTTAAGGAGATAGGAAAGATAATAATCTGTTGTATTATCTTTTATGTATAAATGATTCTTCGGTAATAATTTATTGTTAAATTCGAAAAAGATGAAGTGTTTAAAGTGTTCTTTAGCCAATTTTATGTAGGGCCCAACATTGAACTTGATAAAGTCGTACTTGTAATTGCATGATAAAGCAACGGTATTCTTGGGTATTAAAATAGATCCATATCGACAGAGGGCTCTTCGTTTATAAAATGATTCCTCGCGGGAGACTTAGTTCTGCTGCATATGAAACTCGGGGCCATTATTTTTATATGTCTTTCCTCTTTTAAAATTTGTAACATAAGTCTAATATAAAGATAATACAATGTTTATTACATAGGTGACTGGCGTTGGATAGGCTACGGTGGAAGCATGCATTTATGTTTTCTAAATAGGGACGCATTTTTAATGAAATCATTTATATAATTTTTAATTAATCTTTGTTACATACGGCTTTGTATTTTCTTTCTATGAAAATCTTATGTAATATCTTTAGGAATTTTAATATAAAATCGCACACAATTACCTAAGAAAGATGACATCATGTGAACTCTCCCAGGCGTCAAGTATATATTACATAAATTTCACACCAGCGTCGATTGTTGATTGGTAAAACCGAATTGTTTTCGTATACTATATTATGTTCACTAAAGTGTGACAAAAGGTGGTTACTTTTTTTTAAAACTTTACTCTGTACATCATGGATGGATAATCGGTCTACAATTGTTAGGGTCAGATCTAGCCCCTGAGTTGAAATGAGTCATTTTTGTATGTTTTATGAGATCTGGAAATGTTCCTTTATCAACACAAAGATTGAAAGTTGTTACTAAAGGTGCAAGAATAGCAATTTAATTCTGTCCCTGCGACTTTTACTGATATACCCCACAAGTCTTCGGAGAAGTGTTAATAATTTCTAAGTTTATAGTGTTGTTATCTAAAACAAAAAAAACCGGTACTATATATGGAGGGATCATTGTCTTTTATCAGAGCTTCTTTAATAGTTCTGATATCTGATTATTATCAACTGTTAAGACACATGTTGAATCTCTAGGTTTATTTTGAACAGTCTCTGTGTTTACTTATAGTTTTATAAATGGTTTTTTTATAACTAGACTTGTGTATTTTGTCTGTAATGAAAAAGAGTTAGCACACAAGCATATATCATTAAACTTTGTTTTTTTTTCACATACGTACTCTTGAAATTGTGTGTTAGATGTTAAAGTATTTTTGATATAGACTAAACTTATCGTCTCTGCTTTACCTTAAGTTGCCCAATTAATAAACTCTAACTTCCTTCCTTATTACCTTTTTTACTTTAGAACAAATTCTACAGACAAATGCTTTATATTCGATTATAAATCGAGGGATAAAGCAATGTCTTACGTCACGACGGGTGACATTATGAGTCCTAAGTTTAGAGAAGGCTCATAGCGTTACCAAGTGTAGCGAGGGCTACTTTTTACACCAATATTTCATTTCAATTAATACAGCAGTGATGGCTCAGTGGCATTGGCTATGGACGGTCGTGCAGCAGGTCCATGATTCGAATCCCGCCGCGGGCTTGAGCTTCACCGTATGGTGGAAGGGCATTTTGCCAATGCCCGCCTGGCTAGCGACCACCCTCAAGTAGAAAATCTGTTGCTAAGCACCTAACAGTGTGTTCCGGCAGCAGTCATTGAGAGCCAGATAAATTACCTACAGGCTAATGAGACCTAACAACTGTACGTCTCAGTGTGACGGGCACAGTGCAATTCGTCTTCCATCACAATAACATAAAAAAAAAACAACAAATTTAGGTAGTACATAATTATACTATTTTATAACAGTAGGTACTTATTTGTAATCTATAAGCAAATAATTAAGTACCTAAAAGTTTTTATTTCATTCGTATTCGTTTTCAGCAATAAAACACACCTTTTATCCCTATACTGTTTCACCCGGATTGTCCACTGCTGAACACAGTTAGCCACATTAAGGGGTTTTTTTTATGTTATTGTTGCGGAACAAGCACGAGGCCCACCTGATGTTAAGCGGTATCCTCTGCCTATAACAGATGCATTTCATCACAAGTGACGAACTGCACTGCGCCCATCACCTTGAGACATACTTGTTCAGTCTCATCTTGCCTGTAATTTCACTGTGGTTGACGACAGATTTTCTACTTGAGGGTGGTAGCTAGCCAGGCGGGCATTCGCAAAATGCCCTTCCACCATGCGGTGAAGCTCAAGCCCGTGGCGGGATTCGAACCATGGACCTGCTGCGCGGCAGTCATAGCCAATGCCACTGAGCCATCACTGCTTCAATCGATCAGCCAAAAAATTGTTTTGTCAATTTTTTTTTAACCAATGTAGGTCTAGTGGCCTCGCTTTGGAATCACGAGTTCTTGGGTTCCGTTCTTGGGTCGGACAGAAATTAGAATTTTCTGATGTAGATATTCTCAGCTGCAGACTAGAATGCCCGGTAAATGGCAATATGCTCGCCGCTTATCATATGGAACTAAATAAGAATATCTGACAAAACTTGGGTGCTTAGACACCCTGTGCCGAACCCATTTAGCATGTATCGGCTTTATTTTATAGTTTATAACAATAACAATGAAACATTTATTTTATCGCTTCCTAAGAACTTGCAGTTCGATAAAAAATATTAACCGCACTAACAGTAACAATGAAATAATTAAGCAATTAAATAATAAAAATCAACTTTAGTCAATTAAATATTTGCAAGTTTACCTGCCAATTAACTATTTATGTTAAGATCCTGAAATACAAACAATTAACAGTATTAAACTAAAAATTGTTCGTTAAGGAGTATAATTATAGCAGCACCTGATTTCATTGAAAATAGCTACTTATATAATTTTATGGAAAAACAAATGAAGAACACCTTTTTGCGCAAGATAATTATTAAGCTAGTTTCAATAAAATTATAGTGCTATGTTTAAAGTATCTTTGAATCAGTCCAGTCGTGCGATTTTCGTTTTTCTTCTATCATCACGGAGCTCCGTGACTGTTTATCCATCATGCGAACCGCTAAAGAATAGCAAAATAAATGATATCAGCTAGGTATAACTTAACATTTTTCCTCATGTAGGTATGATGAGGAAAATTTTTATGCATGGTGGTAGGGCATTTTACGAATGCCCGCCTGGCTAGCTACCACCCTCAAGTAGAAAATCTGTCGCCAAGCACGGTGTGTTCCGGCAGCTGTCCTTGAGAGCCAGTACTTCTAGGTTAACCTGATCAAAATCTTCGACCACATCATCACTTACCATCTCGTGAGATTGTGGTCAAAGGCTTACCTATAAGCAATAAAAAAAGATTACTGATGAATGTTTTATGTCCTATCATGTTTTTTTTTCATCCGATAAAAGAATGTAGGCATTAAAACATCTATGATATAGTTTTTTTACTTGATCTGCGTTAAAATAAACAATATAAGATGTATGTAATTACAAATTAAGTTACAAAAAACAGTCATACAAATATGGAGTTGCTAGCCGGTGCTACTATACTCGAGGGTAAAGTGACAGAGCCGGAGACATGTAGTCGCGGGTTCGAATCACGCTAATAGACAATTATTTTTCCATTTAACAGAATATGAAACAATGTATATCTTTCAAAACAACATAGTATACCTGTGATGCATCATTCTTGTGTGGACGTAAATTTGGCATACTCTATATAAGGTTTTCTGATTATACTCTTATATCTTTCACTATAATTGGGAAGTGTTTCATCAAGAAGCACTTTGAGATAGCTCTCTAAAAGGCCTTAGAATGAAAAAAAAGAGCTTGGATATACGACAACTTCTTAACATCACGTCTGACTTGGCCTTTTCTAGTATACGATATTTCTAAAACCCTTTTTTCATTCCCTTAAATAATATCCACATCAAAAGTTTATTTTTCTTGTAAACTTTTGATATCAAAATAAGTTTTCATTCTATTTTCTATAAAACAAAACAAACAACAAAATTGTCTATAGTAGTGCGTCATCGTTACGTGAACGAAAATTATAGATACATTTTTGCTCTTTTGTACAAGTTTTATGATTGTTTTATAACTTTGGGTACCTAGTTATAGTTCTACTAATTAGCGTAGTCTATAAATGTAAAATTAATCAATGTACGTCAAACATATAAAAAAAATACATTGTATTGAATAAAAATAGATATAATCTTTGTTTTACAATACAAAAAGTATAGGTACATAGCCGATAAAATTTGACCACAATAGCGATGAACGACAAAAAATCCAATTATCTCCTTGGCTATAAATTTGCCATTTAAAATAATTTGATATTCAGCTGTTTATATTAGAGGTATTATATATATTTAGAATTCTGTAATTCATTGCAAATGAATTCTGCTTGGGCGTTGGCGGTCAGTCATCATATTCCCACATTTATCCCACGCATGTGGGGTCAGTACCATGTGTCTTCTCTCAAAGCGTAATGGACAACTCATAGGCATAATTGAACAAGAATACCTTCTGTTTTATGGCCAGCCATCTCGATGACGCCAACCCTCTCTGGGAATCCAATTATTGGTAGTATACAATAAACTTTCGGCTAATTAAGTGAAGCCAAAAAATGGTTCCTAAACCATTTTTTGGCTCCTAACCAAAGGATCCAAAAAATGGTTCCTAACCAAAGGAGCCATGTTGTGAGCCCAATGTGTAGCAACATACAGCGCATGCTGCTCTATTACACGCAGCATTTTTTTCATTATTCGCCTTTTACAAAACCCAAAAGAAGATATGTAGGTAGCTGGCCTCATATTGTTAAGCCGGTAACATTATGGCATATGGGAGGCGGTATTACTGATGACTTTACTTGTCACCTTATAGATAACGTCCGTAGGATTGCAAAAACAAATGTGAAATGTACTGATTAGCACAACCAAAAGAGAAATTACTATATCGGTGCCAAAAAGTTATTTAAGAAATAGTTATTGGTCTTCCAAGGCAGCGAAGGATTCTAGGATTGAATCACGAGCAAAGCAAGTGGTTCAAATTGTAGAATCCTGTACTGAAGATTAATTACGAGACGCAACATAATTTCGCTACCGAGCGCAACTCACAATTTTTACACGACTGTCCAAAAAAGGAGTGTTATGTTTACAGGGTTCATGTATGTATGTTTGTGAGTTTCTTTATTCCACCATAACTTCTAAACAACTTAGCCGATTCTAATGTATGATGTTACATTAGACTCGTCTTGATAGCGCAAATGACACTAGGTGCATTAAAAAGTAAAAAAAAACAAACTGGAGGATTTTACACGCCATATTATTGAAATGAAAAAAAAATATTGTTTTTATCCCAAACCCCTTGAGTTGGTTATCAAAATGAAGGGTAACGATTCCATAAATATTAACTTGCAGTTTTAATATCAATGGAACGATAAAACGCTTAACGAAGATAAATAATCTACAGTCGGGTTTTTTAATTTTTTAAATAATGCAATCTTGTTTTCCTCTATAACTTGACTTTGACTTTGAGGTGAAAATGTACATAGCATAATATATCATGGCTATTAACGTTCATAACAAATTATGTAAAACATAAACACTTTACCAGGAAATAACTTTAAAACCAGACTGCACAAGTGGTTCTGAGACAATCGTTTTTACAGCATAACAATATATCAAATAGTTACAAATAATTTAATATATTGATATGATTTAAACATCCATATTAATATTTGTTCGCCTGCCTTCAGGTTCAATACATTGATGAATCTTTTCATTACACCTGAAATTGTATATTCTGACTATATAAATAAATGGCTATCAATCAATAATTGTTGAAATATTTAGTATTAATTATGCCAAAACATCGTTTTCCGCAATTCTGCCAAAATAAGCAATGTCGGCAGGTTTGACTCTTAGAACGCTGAGACCATTGTTTTTTGTGCATGCATACCTATATTTTTTAAGCTGGGTTTCGTGTTGAAATGTGTTATTTTGGTCCACTTAAGATTGAGGTTTAGGTTTTTTCCAGCAAAGTAACAAACAAAAAGTCTTAAAAACATTTTTTATACCACACCCACACAGAAAAGGTCTCATTACTCGTTCAAAAACATGTTATAAAGTTCGTCATTTTTCCCTTATAAATGTACGGCGGGGAAAGTTATATGGATTTTCCTTCCATCACTCCGTAGCAGTGAAGGAATGTTGTATGAAAATTCATACCTGCCCTGGTAGCGCTCTTTTGTTTTTAGCTGCTTACTTCAAAAATTTAATCTCAAAAAGGTTTTATATCAAATAATTAGAAAAAAAAGGTAAGGTTGCTTAAACTCTCGAACAGAAATAGATCGTTTTCTCCCCTCGATGTACAATGTACTATTTAAACGTGATTCGTATGGTTTGTACATTTTCGAAATATGAAATTATAGTTTATTGGTTAACTTATAAGTAGTCAAAGTTGAGTTCTAAATATGCAGAAAGAACACAACAAATACTAAATGAGGTTTGCGATACCTCCGGAGAACAAAGACACTAACGTAAATTCTATATAATATGTAGCCTGTATTTTCTAGAACAGTGGCGACACCCTCTATATAGCTGATCCATGACTAGGCCTCTCAGACTCTTACCATGTGAAAATGATATTTAATTTCTATTTCGACTTAAAACTGATTGAGGCATAAAAGCGTTCTCAGAGAAGTATGGGAGATTCCATAGCGGGCAAGATTTGTGACTGATGAACGATGCTGTCCGACCATAGACTATAATAAACAACGAACTTCCGACCGCAAATTCGAAACACGAAAAACGAAACTTCGTTGAATTGGAGCGGCTCTGCTTATGGATTGTGTGTGTTTTTATAATAAAATTCTTAAAGATGTTACTGTTTACAGTTCTTACAGAGGGTAAATTTAAGCTGCGCGTCAAATACATAATTAGAAAAGCATATCACATATCACCTCTGCCAAGCCACCGTCAGTAACCTATGTAAATAAATAGTTTTGAAGCGCTCGTAGCAAAGTTTGCTTAGCTGTTCTTAACCGATCAGCAAAGTTAAGCAACGTCCGCTGCGGTCATGAGTTGGATGGGTGACCGCTAGGGACATTACTACTGAGCGCTTCCGTGCTTCAGAGGGCACGTTAAGCTGTTGGCTGTTGGTCCCGGTTTTTGTCTTAGAATGGCAGTCGTTATAGCATGGTGGTAAGGTATTTTGTGAATGGCTGGCTCCCCACCACCTCAAGTAGAAAATATGTCGCCAAGCACCTAACGGTGTGTTCCGGCAGCTGTCCTGGAGAGCCAGTAATTCTAAGTTAGCCTGAACAACACCTTCGACCATATCATCACTTACCATCAGGTGAGATAGTGGTCAAAGGCTAACCTATCAGGCATCAAAAAATAAATACATAATATATGGCAATAATTTTGTGTGTGATAAACAAGACATTTAAAAAGAATGGCTCTTCGTTTCTTGCGTGTTCTTCTCGTAGATTATTTTATTTCTGATGAGCTAGCTATTGACCACCAACTCACCTGATGGTAAGTGATGATGTGGTTGAAGATATTGCTCAGGCTACCTAGAGTTAATGGCTTTCAAAGACAGCTGCCGGAACACACCGTTAGGTGTTTGGTGACAGGTAATCCACTTGAGTTAGATATTCAGAAGAGCACTGTAGACGTCAAAATTGAATAAATGACTTTGTCTTTGTCTCGTCCAAAGTAATAGCCAATCAAATTATTGAAGAAGTATATATTCTATCATAATTAATTAAATATTATCTCTCATGTGAAAAACGTTTCTTTATTCCGTAACTGCATTTGAGCTGAATTTAAATTCAAGTATTGCCAATAAAAGAAAAAATACATATTACGAGTAAGAAAAAACTCTTGACATCTATTTCGTGAGTTGGCAAATCCAATATTATATCACATTGCTGCAAAGAAATATCATTATATGTATTTCACTTGTCTTATTACGTTCTAATACAAAGTCATATCAAGCAATATACACATTTTGGGTAGTTGTTTATATTGGTTCCAACTCTTCCAGCATAACCCGGGGAATTTCTACCAGCTATATTTTGTACAGCATAGGTACTGTTAGATAATTAGTTCGATTTGAGAGTAACGTTTTACGTTTTCACAAATCTAAGTGCCTTACACGAACAGACGTACACGTCCTGTTATTCGTGTCAACATCATCACAATTACTGTGAACAGCTTGCCCTTGTACTTATTCTATAGAGTCGCGTGCCAGGTACGTACTGCTTACTAAGAGCTAAGGTTAACGCTTCAGATACATGATGATAACTTGATAACTTATAATCATTAAGTTTTCATAACACACCACTGTCGTAACTGCTGCAGTAAATTATCTTGACAATGACGACTCTTAAAACTTAAACTGCTTGCTTTTTTATTGTTGTTAAGTTACCGTCGATTACGAGTATAACCTAAAATAATTGTAGTAAAATTCCACCGCTGATCATATAACTCTACAATCAACGGCTTCTGTCATTTGCAAGTTTCAGCTTTCTACGACTCTCATGATGTTCTTGGTTTATCCAGTATGGAGATATAATACCCCTACTGGCTAAACCAAGATGTTGTGTATACAACACATCTTCCAATATGTAGCTAAAAAAAACTTAGTTCAACGTTGTTTATCGTCACTTCAATCTAAGAACTTTGTGGCTATGTCGATGACTACATTCCTTGACGAGAAAGTCAGTACCATGAACTTTAAAATAACTTATTATCTATACATTTTAACATAGCAAATTCTTGATATTTTATTGAAAATTATTTTTTTCTTTATTCGTTAGTTTATGCATTAGGAGGGTAAACGAGTACACTCTCATCTGGTGGCAAGTGATCAATGTATCTGAGTAAGTGAATACTCTATTTTTTTTTTTTTATCCTTGATAGGTTAGCCTTTGACCACTATCTCACCTGATGGTAAGTGATGATGTGGTCGAAGATGTTGTTCAAGCTAACCCAGAAGTACTGGCTCTCAAGGACAGCTGCCGGAACACACCGTTAGGTGCTTGGCGGCAGATTTTCTACTTGAGGGTGGTAGCTAGCCAGGCGGGCATTCGCAAAATGCCCTACCACCATGCTATAACGACTGCCATCCTAAGACGACAACCGGGACCGACGGCTTAACGTGCCCTCCGAAGCACGGAAACGCTCAGTAGTAATGTCACTAGCGGTCACCCATCCAACTCCTGACCGCGCGCGACGTTGCTTAACTTTGCTGATCGGTTGAGAACAGCTAAGTAAACTTCGCTACGAGCGCTTCAGAACACTCACTGGCATCCGCAAATCCAAGTTTCGAGAATGCGTTGCTGGCCTTTTTTATACGTGCAAAAACATGTTTGTTAACATTTTCATATATACTCGTAGGTATTTATGAATATTATTGTTTATATGTATTATTTAAGTAAGTGTAATGTATTAGTAAAGTAGTTGAGTGTATATTAGTACAATACATTAAGATTTTATATTTTTTATTTATATTATATATTTGTTTTGTTTACATAAAGTAAGCACCTACTCGCTATAACCAATATAATATAACTATTGTATAAACTTATATAAAGCCTAGCAGCCTTCCAAGGCTACGAGTCAACTCATTTAATTAAAATTACTGTCGAATCGAACTAATTATCTATCAGTACCTGTAATGTAGGTACAATATAGCAGGTAGAAATTCGCCGTGTTATGCTGATAGAGTTGGTACCTACCTATATTTTTTACACAACTGCCCAAAATGTGTAAATTGCTTGATTTGATTAGGGTGTACGTATGTAGGTATGTGAGCTTCTTTATTCTACCATAACTTTTAAATGCCTGAACAGTCGTTGTTTATAATATAGTCGCCTTTTTTATGTTATTGTGACGGAACAAGCTCGAGGCCCACCTGATGTTAAGCGGACTAACCTCTGCCTATAACAGATGCATTTCATCACAAGTCACGAATTGTACTGCGCCCGTCACCTTGAGACATAGTTGTTAAGTCTCATGTGCCTGTCATTTCACTGGCTCTCAAGGACTACTGCCGGAACTCACCGTTAGGCGCTTGGCGACAGATTTTCTACTTGAGGGTGGTAGCTAGCCAGACGGGCAATCGCAAAATGCACTTCCACCGTGCGGTGAAGTTCAAGCCGGCGGTGGGGATCGAACCAGGGTACTGCGGCGCGGCAGTCCATAGCTATTAACGCTCGGCCATCATTGCTTCAAAAACACGGCCTGCCGTACCATTTATTCCATATTTTTAAGTATCTGTTTTGGTTTGGCGATTTCGATCTTTTACAATTTCTCCGGTTAGGTGCTTATTTATTTTTAATGGTAGAAATGAAGTCAATTATATACTGTAAACTATCATTATCAGATTTATTGTCCAGTTTCTAAATAGGTACGACTGTCCGGGCGTAGAGGAGTACAGTCCCACCAACTTATCTGTTCAGGCGGCAAAAAAAAGAACATAAACATTCCTTCAAATTGTGACAGTGTGTAGTTGATTTCCTTGACCAGTAGCGCCCTCGAAAACTGCACAGTTAAGTTGGTGATACTATACTTACACTAATGTACCCTGCATTGTAAGTGAAAATTATGCATGTCAGCAGAATCAGGTAAATCGATTAGAGACATGCGTTTCTTTGAGAGACAGGGTGTAGAACGGGGTGATAGCAATCAATAGGCAATGGGAAGTAAAAGACGATGCAGTGAGAAACGCAGTGCTAGTTTGACCTTGTCGTAAAGAATTCAATATCACAATAATTTAAAATACCTATTTAACTAGATAATGCTAACGTGAATGAAACGGTTTCTAGAACAATACCTGGGTTAGAATTTATATCGGAGACTGTGATATGGTAGTGAATAAACCAAGAAGGTGTGTCTAGACAAAATCCGTGGGACTTGCTGCACATGTTACATGCATTGTTATGTTACAACTGTAAAATATATACAAATACATTTAGTTCTTTGTGCAAAATTGTAATAACTATGTGCACATGAGGAAACAAAGTTTTAATTAAAATCGCCCACGATAATAGATTGCTGGTAATAATGCCTTAATGTCACGAACCCAAATACCTACACGCCGCGTTGATGGCGTTTTTCAATAAGTTATATTGAATTTATGTCAAAATAAAAACAAACCCGTGTGATCCGCTTCTCTCGCGGCTTGTAAACTTTAAAAGTTGTGTTTATTCGGATCCGACACAAAAACGCACGAATGATTTTATGACTGAAAAAGTGTAACTTTTTTAGAGTAAGCGTTTTGTTACGGTCCGTTTTTGTTAACTTCTAAGGTGAAAAAAATACGAGGAAACGAAAGATTTAATGGTTTTAAATCGATAATGAATATGATTGGTCATTGTTTTGAATTCTCGTGTTGTAGTTGAGTTGGCAAATTAGGTATTTTAAAGCCTAGAAGCATTTACCTATTAGATGCACGTTAAGTACTTATGATAAAATGCTTTTTTCTCTTTATGTTATGTAAGACCACGTATGCGACGAGTAGGTAATAATCTAAGTATTTTTTTTATTAAGGATAGGAGGAAAAACTAGCATGTGGCTCACCTGCTAAGTGATCTGATTACTCAAGGACGTGCGCGACAGAATACTAGAGGTATAAAGGATGCGTTGCCGGCCTCTGAGGAGGGATTTTTCTCTCTTTTTTTGAAGTTTTCTCTGTCGTCACTTTGGTATGGAAATACTTTTGATGGCAACTGGTTCCACATGGTGGCAGTGTGAGATAAATATGCACGGTTGTGGAGTTCCACACTTTGACATAATTTTTTTAAACATCATGCTCTATCGTAACTTCCGATGGCAAAATTCAGCTGCAGGTATAAAACCACAGTTCCTCAGAAAACTCCCAGTTATACATAGATGCGGTAAAAGATGCAGATGATCCAACATCTCTACGCAGTGCCAAAGGACCGAAACAATCGAAGAGGCTTATACATATCCTTCCACTCATAAACTTTTGCATTTATGGTATTAGTGTAACTCCGAAGCGCTCGTAGCGAAGTTTACTTAGCTGTTCTTAACCGATCAGCAAAGTTAAGCAACGTCGCGCGCGGTCATGAGTTGGATGGGTGACCACTAGTGACATTACTAATGAGCGTTTCCGTGCTTCGGAGGGCACGTTAAGCCGTCGGTCCCGGTTGTCGTCTTAGGATGGCAGTCGTTATAGCATGGTGGTAGGGCATTTTGCGAATGCCCGCCTAGCTAGCTACCACCCTCAAGTAGAAAATCTGTCGCCAAGCACCTAACGGTGTGTTCCGGCAGCTATCCTTGAGAGCCAGTACTTCTAGGTTAGCCTGAACAACATCTTCGACCACATCATCACTTACCATCAGGTGAGATAGTGGTCAAAGGCTAACCTATCATGCATAAAAAATAAAAAAAGTGTGATTAGTGCGTTTTTTTGGGTTACTTTATTGAAAGTCTCATCTTTGATTATATAGCGTAGGTGTACCTACCTACTTAAGCCTGTGTGGTCAACACATTACCGGAAAGCATAACTAAATGTGAACCAGGGCGACGAGCATGCCTCACAGATTGTGTTTCAGCTACTGGAGCCCCAATCCGATGCCCTATTCGCTACGCTTGCATATCGAAGGAACCTCATTAGCTGCAGCCTTGTGAAATAAAAATCCAGAATTTTTTGGGAAAAAAATCATTTTGCAATATTTATGGTGAATTCATGAATAGTATTATTTAAAAAAAAACAAAAGAGATAATGTTAGTTGATATAACATAGATACCTATGTTATATTTAAACAGAACATATAAAATAGATTCGCCTCTTGATGTTGATGTAGGTTAGTATCTGACATGACTCTATGGGTTCAGGAAACGGCATACTTGAACGTGGTGATGAGCACCATTGGTGTTGGATGAAAGAGGTGGTTGTGGCACTACGCGACTGTACTGCAAGGGACCGGGAGGTATATAGACAACAGCAAAAAATATTTAGTGTGAATACTAAAGTTAATAATTCAACTAGTCAGGTGTTACTTTGCGATTTTTTTTCAAATCTATAATAAATCGAGAATTCTCGATAGTGTCCTCTAAGAGACAAGACCTCCTGATGATGTTTCGTGTAGAAGCGTAGGGTGTCTTATGTAACTTTAACACAATATTAAGCCAGTATAGATTTATAATGCAGCAAACGCCAGTGCCCAAATTGGGTAATTAAGTTCACAAAAATATTGCATACCATTCATAGATAAACAACTTGTTAGGTCTATAAAACAGAGTGCGCTTATTAAAAATATTTGTTATGTAAACAACCAGCGCCCTCTTTTGGTTCCTCACAAAAGGGAGCGGCTGGCAGCGGTGCGCAAACACAGATCAAAGACTTCAAGTGCCTGCATAGCAGATTTCCCCACAAGTAGGTACTCATATTTATTGAGTAAGTAATAGTTGTCATCAATATTTGTAAAACATTTTTCAGTATCTAAACATTAACATAAACAAAATTTCACACAAGTATAAAATATCTATAGTCTAGTACTGAAAATGATTAGGTATCTAAGGCTTTGACTAATTCGGAGTATGCCGATAATGTAACAGAGGGCTTCTGTTTGTTGAGCTTCTGCGGATTTCCCTTTTTAGCAAGAATGTGCTAAAGAAAGAGAATGATCTCATAGTGTATGTCAATCACACCTATGAATTAATTACCTGGGAATCCATCTAACGTTATGGTAAGAAAATATTGAGCTGTTGTTTTTATTGCCGATTTTAGGCTGACATTTATCCTTACAAAATTACAACGAGGAAAAATAATAGTCATGTGCGGGATATTATTTATTATTTTCATATATTTTTTCCTCTCGTTGTAGTTTTGTGATATAATCATTGCAAAATAAAAATATTAATATTTAACCACCACATATAGGTGATGTAGTTGAAAATAGCAAGCAAGATAAACATGTACTTAGCAGGTACCAGCTGTTGCAACGTCCCTAAAGCTAATACCGCGGCACCAACGAGAGCACTAGCTCTCGTAATACAGCTTTATTATTACTTTGTCACAGATTTTTCTGCTTAGAATAGTTAGCTAGCCAGGCGAGCACATAAAATACCCTAACATCATCGAACCGTACAATTGCCAGTCGACTTTTTACACGACTGCCAAAAAAAGTAGTGTTCTGTATTCAGGGTTCAGGTATGTATGTGTGCGATTTTCTTTATTCCACCATAACTTCTGAACGGCACTACCGATTTTATTGACTAATGTATGATTAGATTTGTCTTGATAGCGCAGGTACCTACATAAAAAAATATAAAAAGCAGGCGAATTTTAGACGCCATATTGTGAGAAAAAAAATATTTTTCTCCCAAATTCGATGGGTAAAAGTGGAGTATCAAAGTTAAGGGCTTCAAGAAACGATACCATAAATATATATAACTTGCAATTTTAATTGTAATGGAACGATAAAACGCTTAACAAAAATAAATAATTTGCAGTCGGAATGTTTAATTTTTATTATTTTATACCAGAATATTGCTATCACCACTTCTTGAATTACAAAAATGTCTTGATAAAGAAATTATCATGGCGTACCGATATACATTATCCTACCCTATTATTCTGAAAATTTATCACATAATAACACAAATTGATAATATTAATTTCGATTCACGCTACTATTGCAGTGATAGCTCAGTGGCATTGGCTATGGACTGCCGTGCAGCAGGTCCATTGTTCGAATCCCGCCCAGATCTTGAGCTTCATCGCATGGTGGAAGGGCATTTTGTGAATGCCCGCCTGGCTAGCGACCACCCTCATGTAGAAAATCTGTCGCCAAGCACCTAACAGTGTGTTCCGGCAGCAGTCCTTGAGAGCCAGAAAAATTACAAGATAATGAGACCTAACAACTGGACGTATCGTTATAGGCAGAGGTTAGTCCATTTAATATCAGGTTGGGCCTCGGGCTTGTTCCGTCACAATAACATTAAAAAAAAAAAAAAAATTACTCATACCCACAGCAAAATATTTTTAAAAATATAGCAATTTCGCACCTTGAATTAGGTACAGGAAAATGTGACCAATATATAGGAATAAAACATGAGTCATGAAACCCACTGACTTCCGCTCGCGGCTTCTCTGTCTTTGAAATCGGTTATAGTAGGTATCGCACTTCCGCGGGCACTGTTCAGTGACTCGGGATAACAAGTTTCCTATATCCTATTTCTGGACTTAAAGAATATACAGAGCGTTCCATGGCTATGCCAAAAGTTATTTTTTAATATTTTATTAAAACCTTTTTGTTTCAATTTGAATAACTTTTAATATTGAAATATTGAGTAGGACACTTTTCTGAAAGAAATTAAAGCATCCATTTTTTTTATAAATAAATAACACTGCTTTCTAATTTTTTTTATATAGTCGGCCTCAAACTGGTAACGAACTCGTAAATCCGAAACGTAAAGATAAAGATATATCAGTACATAAATGTATTTACTGATATCGGTTAAAGGGTTAATCATAAGGACTATTTCTTCCTAAATAACAAAACGTCTTAAGGAAGACCATGAAATTCAACATTTTATTTAAAATGTTTGGCAAGAAAATGTGTAAAGAATGGTATCTGACTTGCCCTGCTGCCAACATCTGACATTATCATTTCAAAATAATAACTGACCAGTGAGGAAATACTCTCATTATTTTATTACATTATAATAATGCGAAAATGGAACATAAAATAAGTAATTCAACACGGAGCAAAGAGGACTTTGTATACTACAGAATGGAGCATTTGATAAATTATGCTGGCAGTTATAGATCAACACAATTAGAAAAAAATAAATGTAAAATTTAACGGTCTTCCTTTTAATTAAGATGCTGTGTTATATCGGAAAAAATATTTATATGACTAACCCTTTCGACCGTTATCATAAATTACATAAATATTATTTCTTCATATTTCGGACATGTTCAATACACGATTGAGGTAAGCAATAAAACAAAACCTGAATGCAGATTTATCTACGTATTTAAAACAAATAAAATGAAGATTCTATCAGGGGAATGCCCTATCTTCAATATTTAATTTACTTCACCTCCGTGTGGCACAGCCGTGTGGCACGTATGTTATATACATATGTACCAAGTTGCACCAAAATCTTTATGATTATGTCGAAGTTTTGAGAAGCACGATGCGCAAACATACTGACACTTACATTCTAAATAATAATAAAACGTCAATGTATTGAAACGAGGACAGCCACTAAGTCTCCTCGGTCGGTTGTGACCCACGCATCAACTTGTTTGCCAAATATATTATAATGTTATTGACACAACGCGATCATTAATACAGACGAAGGGCCCACTTATTAATTTTAATAAGGGGGTGACTTGGCTTGAAGGGGCGACGAAAGTCTGCTTTGCTTGTTTTATTAGTTTTGATTTTATGGTTTTGCCGGTACTTTACTTTGTTATGAATGCAAACCACATTGATACGTCTAACTGATTGAGGGGAAGAAGGCTTGATAAGCAGCGTTTAGTAGTAGATTAGCAACGTTCCTAATTGCTGTAGGTAATAGGGATACCTAATATCTTAATCTAATATACCAATTATCTTATCACTGACCAATTAAGTTATTTTTTGATTAAATGAAGAACTATATAAATAAAAATGATAGTTATCTACCAAGTGCCTGTTTGTTTCGTAATAAACGCGTAGGTAAAGTTTCTGCAAAACTCGCAGGAGTAAAACAAATAAGTAAACTCTACCTGATCTTTAGTTTTTGAAGTGAAGATTGGTTTTATTTTCATTCTTTCAAATGTTTCTTTGTATCAAAATATTATAGAATTGTACCAAGCAACTACTTTATATAAGGGGTAGTCGTTAATTAAGAAGTAGGTACTCATTTAACGTAGTGCCACTTTAAAATAAAATAAAACATGCATGTTCCAATATTCCTGAATTACATCCTCTTTTTTTACTTACATCATAAAGACAACCATACAGACCTCAGAAATAAGATTTCCAACTTGGTTCGACGCAGCAGAGAGAGAGCCTTTAAGTCAATTATGTTGACACAATTGTTGAGTATAAGGTTCTTCCCGTCATGGATAAAATAATTTTCTCTGTGGATGTAACAAACTAAAGCTGGGATACAAAACAACAAATTTATCATTGATCTTCAGTTGACACAGACTTTTATTAGAATTGGGGCAACTCCCTACCCTGCAAGTGCTCGGTCGTGGACGCGTGCCGCCCGCGGCGCTGCGCGCTTTTCTAAATTGCGTTTTAACCTAATTACAAGTGGATATAATTTTTCGGTTCTGTCATAATCAGATAAAGCAGACATTATCAAATTATAGGTCGGTTAGCATCGGGCGGGATAGCGGCTCGGCTGGCAGACAGCGCGTCGATAAAATTATTTTACGCTAATGCTATACTCTGCTGCACTTTTGATTCAATTTAAAAATAGAACAGAGGATATTAAACTTATAATTGATGTTATTTATGGCAGCCTAGATTTTGGGAATACTACTGGTACAGCTACAGGCTCTCTTTTGAGGCCTGATCATAAAGCCATGTATGGTAAAATGTAGGTTTGAACACCCGCGACTACTTTTTTGAACAAATACTAACGTAAAGGAATGATATTTGTGAAGTTATTGGTAAATGTGTGTAGATTCATCATTAGCCAAATATTCATAGACTATTTCAGGTGAAGTAACTGTCTTTTTACTTTTTGACTTCATGGTAAGAACTGACACAGTACATAAATATTTAAAAACTCGACATCAAGGGAAAGTCAAAAAAAATTCATTACGGGAATTAATATATGGTGTTCACAATAGATAGTAAACTGACTAATGTTGGTATTAAGTACCATAACTCTCTAAGTTACGTAATATTTTAATTATATTCTAGTTAATTTGTGAATATGTGCTGTTACGGCTTTTGAAAAAGGTTCATTTTTATGATGTAGCCATGCTTAGTGCGTTTGTTTATATCCTTTCGTGAAGTTCTTAAGTTTATAAAAAATATTTTAGGATAGTAAACATTGCTGTATAATTTCTCGCCTAAAAAGCGTAACTTGTTTAATAATTTGATATTAAATACATATTGATTATATTAATAGAAATTTGATATTAAATACATATTCTTCAAATACACTTTAGTGTTGAATATGCTTACCTATGTTTTAGTATAAAATATTTTTATTTCACACGTCCAAATTATTTAGGTACATTGCACATAGTTATCATGTACACATTAGTTAATATTACCAGTAAAGTTGGAGCATACTATCCTAACATTGCTATTTATTTGAATAAAATTTAAGTAAAATTGTAAACTTCATCTTTACTATTTCATCAACTTAATATAATTAAAATGTATAATTGGGTAAAAAATTAAAAACTTAACTAACTTCTAGGTTAGCCTGAACAACATCTTTGACCACATCATCATTTACCATCAGATGTGATAGTGGCCAAAGGCTAACCTATCAGGCATAAAAAAAAACTAAACATCAATAAATCAATCACACAAACCACCCCACACAAACCAATCGAGGTGCATGCTTTTTCCAAACATTTAGACCCTATTGTCTACCTTTAAGAGGTAGAATAAACATTCGTCGCTAAATTAAGTGATTTTATATTTCCGAGTATAAAATCACTTAAATTAGTTGATCGCCCACATTTCGTCAAAAGTTGTAACTTTCAGCAAACATCGTTATAACTTTTCACCCGTGACAGCTTGTAGATTTATAAAATCAAAAAAGTATATTTTACATTTATTTTAGCAATATTTTGACTTATTTTTATTTTTATTAGCCCATTTTTAATATTTTAGACATTGAAACTATCATCTTGACTATTTCACTTTCAAATAACTTTGATTTGGGACCACACCTAATCGAGTTTCTATTGAACAAATTAAGATGCATCCAAATCGCTTTACAAACAGTCACATATTAGGTACATCAGGTAACATATTAAAAAGTAATTTAGTTGAAAACTTATTGAAAGATTTAAAACTGCTGCAAAACTAGGTAAATATAAACAATCAAACTATATATAAATAACTAGTAACTTATTAAGTTATAGTTTGTTTAGGTCTAATAAGTACAAACTAACCTTCAATGTAGGAATCAGATGTTGAATATCAATTCCAATATTTGTTAGTGGGTATTTCTATGTGAATCTCTTGGAATTGTACTGGACGCCAGTTTCCCATAGAAATCTGACACCAAATCTCTGGGGGTTTGATCGTGTGGCTTGTACATGAATGGGACAAATTTTATTTGATACAAATCATTTATTGCTATACCTTATCCGTACCTTGATCAGAGAAGTAATTTTATTTTTGCCTTATAAACCATTTAGTAGATTTAGACTGTTTCATTTTCTAGACTATATAAAATTATTGATTTGATTGATTGATTTCCCAGTGGCAATAGGCCTCGAATGTTCAGGATCTGACTCCCGCCGTAGACTTGAGCTTCACTGCATGATGGTAGGGCATTTTGCGAATGCTCCTGCTTAGCTACCACCCTTAATTAGAAAATCTAGCACCATGTACCAACGGTCTTTGAGAGCCAGTAATTCTAAGTTAAGCCCATTCTCACTCCGCGATCATTTTATTTACACCTTACCAAAGGAAATGGTCAAAAGCTACCTCCGAGTCTCAATATATATATTAAAATAATTTTGAAATTCAACTGATTAATAATATTTTCAGCTGACTTAAATTTTTCTTATATCATTCAAGCTCGCCCAAGCCAATACCAGCTTTATCCTTGAAGCGGATACTCTACCGTTTGCGAGAAAATAAAAAGCAAACTATCTAGGAACATATAGCATTTTTAACCGTCTTCCAAAAAAGAGGAGGTCTCGAGTGTATATATTTTTTTATGTATGAGGCCATGCATAACTTTTTACCCAGTACTCCGATTTTGATAATTCTTTTTATTGGAAAGGGTATAACGTGGTCCTCCGAGTTGGTCCCATACAAATTTCATTAAAATTGTTGTAGTCTATTAACTGAAAAATTTATTCGGTAACTTGGATGATTTAATGGTATTTGCTGTTCTACAAGTTATTTCATACTTTTCAGTGTTGGAAGTCGATTCCAATATTATATTTCTTTTTATTATCCTTATAGGTAGTTAAATTTTATAATGTTGATATTTTGAATGTTGAAAAATAAAATTGATTGATGAATATCGTGGACCTGGAAATTGTATGCTAGGTTCTGCTGGTCTATGCTACTACTGACTTGGGTGCACAACTAGGCTAAGAATGACCTGATTACCAGAATTGACCCAGTAATTTTATTGTTTTCACTTAAGGCCTTATAACACCCAAATTAGCAGCTTGTTAACTGCCAGTACAAAAACAAACTAATCAATATTGAAATAAGGGTCAAATCTGCGCACGCTAACACGTGGCATTACGGTAATCGCTCCGTCCCAAATGCAAGAAAATTTTAGATAATAATACTTGTCACATAAACTTCACTCTTTGATATCAAAATCGTATGTAAGTACAGATTAAAGATTAAGTTAATATTTTTATATATAAGATAGGCACTATAGCGTCCTAAGCGAAAATCACGGTTACAATTTTTTAGAGTACAAAATCTCATAATATATCCTGTCCAATATATGTAGAAGGTACAGAATAGGTAGCGATATAATTACGAGATTAATCACGCTCAGAAACCCGTGTGGTCGCTTCGCGCAATCGAGACTCCCAGACGAAAGACTACAAAACAATTGGAAACTGGTCGGAATCGTTCCGGTAAATATAACGCGGGTCCTAGCTGGTTCCTAAGAAGCTAATATGGATAAAGCTCGAGGATGTTTTCAAAGTGGAGAGTTAAGTGTCTAAAAAAGCATTCATTCGATCAGATGAAGTCTGCTTGATGATCGTGAACCATCCCTTATGACGGTTAAAGTAATACAATTAGAGCACAAAATTTCGGCTCTGTTGACCGACCCTCGATAGCCTAATGGTTAAGGCACCCCGTGCGTGAATCGTTATATTTTATTCACATCTTTTCTAATCTCTCTTAAAGTCAGGCCTGAATCGACATTGGCTATTATTATATACGTCTTAATGGAAGTATCAACTTACAAAAAAAATCTTAATCTTTGGCTTGAGTATGACGTTATTAAGCTTTTCAGGCAAAGAGGTTTTGTATACCTATTATTAGAATTGACAAAACAAAAGGCAAGGTTTCTAAGTTAGATAAAAACTATGGGCGAAACAAATGTGTTTACACAATATTTTCCTTTATTCAGACACCGTTTATAAATTTTTGAACAGAAAACGTGTATGCTAATATGAATAAGACGATTTCAACTGTCTGCATCTAAGTACAAACGAACATTAAGGAAGCACTTGCCCCAACGTTTCCTCGCGGCTGTCGCATCAGATGAGCAGATTTCCAAGGGTTGAAGCACCACTAGTGCAAGCGCTTCGCTAACCATCAATTACTAGGGAGAGGGACGCAGGACGTAAGGCCGCGCACGCGCCGGTGCCCACGGGACTTCGCACGCGACTCCCCACGCCAATTTACAGTGAAACATAATGCCGCTGGCCGCATTGCATCGGTATAGCACCGTTCGATTGTTAACCGACTTCTAAAAAAGGAGGAGATTTTCAATTTGAATGTTTGTTTTTATGTGATTGTGACGGAACTAGCTAGAGGCCGCAACTGATGCTAAGCTGACTAACATCTGCCTATAACAGATGCATTTCATCACAATTTAAGAATTGCACTACGCCCGTCACCTTGAGACATAGTTGTTAAGTCTCATGAGCCTGTAATATTGAATAAATATATTGAAAGCAAATAAATCGAAGTAAACTTAACACTATCACGCTCTGCAACGTAGCTAGTTCTCCGACAAAATAGCGCCTGAAAAGAGACAATAGAAAATTATATTCAAATTTAGGAAATTTTTGTTTGACATTTGACACCTAATGTACATGATACCAAAATCATGATATAATCGTGATGATAATAAATCAGACTTTATGAATAAATCTAAGCTCTTGGAGCGTAGTTTTCTTAGCCTATCAGCTAAGTTATGCAAAGTCCACTGTGGCATGACTTGGATAGATGATCGCTAGTGGCATTCTTACTGAGTGTTTCGCAGGGCACGTAAAGCAGTTGTTGTGTTAAGATAGGAGTCGTTATAGCGTGGTGGTAGGATATTTTGTGAATGCCCGTCTGGGTAGATACTACCCTCAAAAATCTGTCGCTAAGCACGAACTGTGTGTTCCGGCAGCTGTACAGAGCTAGTATAGTTACTAGCTCTCTCTGGTTGAAGATCCAGATCCAGAACTCTGGATTAACCTAAAAAACATCTTCGACCACATCACGAAATAAATATAAATTTATGCTCGTATTACATGATGTTGCTTGTGACCAATTTATGGAGCATAAAGTTATCACCTTGAACGGGAATCGAACCCTTAACACCGGTTCTTATCTATGTTATTCGGTATCATGCAATAGAGATTGAAAAAATGTACAATGAATTGCGCCTATATAAATATTCTTTTTAATTTAGTGGTTTTGGTTGAAACGCACTCATATTTTTTTTATAGTTTGATTCGATTATCAACCAATGGAATCTAATCCAACGAAAGTCAATTTCAGTAAGTGAAAGCTTCAGGATCTTGACCCACTATCCTGTGCTGAGATCATATAACATGGAGTCAAGCACGTTCGTGTTTTCTGCGGAAACAGCGACGGCAGCGCAGCGCGGCGCGGCAGTGTGATTTATGTCGTCATAAAGTAACACGGCTGCGCCCTCGAGTTCACTTGTATAATTTATTGCGGGCGTAGTTACGGTCACGCTTGACCACTGGCACCGGCTAGACCTGGTTTATGGACTGATTTGTAGGGTTTGGCTGAATTGTGCGTTCTTTCGAAGCCGTCATTGGCAGTGACAATGACACCATAGTCAATGGCACTGGCCTAATGCCGTGGTTAGAATCTCACTGTGGGCTTGAGCTTCACCGTATGGTGGCCTGCCTGGCCCTCAAGTAGAAATTCCGTAGACAAGCACCTAATGGTGTGTCCAGCAGTTTTTTAACGTTCCCCAATAAAATTGTAAACCTCAAAAGAAGAAATGGAATCCTTATAGGATCACTTTGTTCTCAGTCTGTCTGTCTGTAAGCCAAGACCCTTTTTCTTAGAAACGCGTGGAGGTATCAAGCTGAAATTCATATAGAGCTTATTACTGTATTTTCAGTAGCCTAGCCCTTAGATAAGTATATTTGAACCTTTTGTCCAATGGAAACCTCGTCGCAAATCCTGGGTTTAATACCGGTGTCAGACAAGTTTTTAGAGTTTAATCAGATGGTCAGTACGTAGTATTAACTAATGTCTGGTAGATTGTGGCTGTAACTGCGCTTGACCAGGTATAGAAATCCTGATTGAAAGAGGTTCGGTAGATAGTTTTTGGTCGGAAATTATAAAATTTTAGTGTGAACAAGGCGTTCTAAAACTTTGGATAGGAATGGCAGAATCGATATGGGGCCATAGTCAGTGAAAGGAATAGAGATTACTAGAACTTCCTTCCATAAGGATGGAAAGTAACCCTTAGTGATAGCATGGTTCAGGTTATGAACAATTGTGTCAAGAACAGGTAGAAGAGCATTTTGCGAATGCTCGCCTGGCTAGCTACCACTCTTAAGAAGAAAAAATCTGTCACCAAACACCTAACCGTGTGTTTCGGTAGTAGTCCTTGAGAGCCAGTAATTCTAGTCCTTGTTTATATACCATCCTCGACCACATCTTGATTTACCAACGGGTGATATATAGATTTAAAAAATAATTGATATTTTATCTTCTTAACATCACAACAAGTAAATAAACTAAAGAAAATACAGTTCTTTTCCGTGGTCCATTGGACGTCCCATTGACGGGACGATATAGTAGAAAAGTTGGAAGTTGGTTCAGCTGAAAGAAATTGTAAGGTTTTACTCGTAGCCCTAATGAGACTATCAATGCTAAAAGAAGTACAAAAGTGTTCAGCAAGCTTTTTTTTGGGATTGTGACCGAGATTACCGATATTACGGTAATCTGAACTTTAAACAGATGGATTTCGTCACAAGTGAATAGTTGCACTGTTATTACATTGAGATATATATGTCATGTGCTTGAAAAAGCACTGAGCGGCAGATTTCTTCTAAAGGGCTAGCCAGGCGAATATTTGCAAAATGCCCTTCCAGCATGCAGTGAAGTTGAAGCCGGCGGCGGTAAGAATCGAACCATGGACTTGCGGCACTGCAGTCGGCTTTAGATGCCATATTGTAAGATTAAAATATGTTTTTCTCCCAAACCCTTCGAGTGGAGTATCAAAATGAAGGTGTTCAAAAAGCGATTTCATAAATATATATTTATATAAGTTGCAGTTTTAATTTCAAAGGAACAATAAAACATTTAACGGAAATAAATCATTTGCAGTCGGGTTTTGTACTTTTTAATTAATTTGTACTTGTTCTTTCAGCAGCTCTCCTTGAGTAACTTAGGCTGAACAACATATTCCTCTCTACTTACTTGCTATACCCGGTCCATGTATGTCTTAGGACATACCTGTATCATAACATTTTATCAACTTGTACCTACTTTTGATTATGGACCACTTGTTACTACAAATGGTCTGAATCTAAATAATTTATACTTCTAATAAATAAGTTGTGATAGCCGAGTGGTATCAGATATGTACCTAGTGTCTCTTGCGCTATCAAGACGAATGTAATGATATTTCATATATTAAAAATGGTTTAGCCGTTTAGAAGTACTGGTGGCATAAAGAAACTCACAAACATACATACAGACATGAACCCTGAAAACATAACACTTCTTTTTTTGGGCAGTCATGTAAAAACCATCACTTAGGCTTGGAGAAGTGACCTAGGTGAGTATTTTGAAAAATACCTTAAATTCAAGCCCGCGGCAAGAGTCAAACCTAAAAAGCTAGCTGTACAGCAGCCCGTAGTCATAGCTACTTGGTCCCCACCAATACATCAAAAAGCAATTGTAGTATGCTACCCTTTGAGATCTAGGTCACAATATAGGCCTATAAGATTACAACGGCTGTTAAGGTTACAGTGTACATATTTATAGTTAGGTGTACATTGTCACGGAATAAGCTCGAGGGCCACCTGATGATATACTGAAATAAGTACTTATAGGTTCTTCGCGGCTAATTTTCCAACTTAAGATGATATATCTAGCTAGCAAAATGATCTCACGTGAGTTCTCTTATACCTATTTACTGAATTTTGGTTTTTACTCACAACCCTCATTCGCCAATCGGCGCACCACAAGTGACTTGACATCACTTGGAAAAAAAAATAAGTTCGAGTCGGAATTGCAAATTGAGGTGTCAACACCAACAATACAATATTATTTCATAAATATTAATATACAGTATATTATAAGTGTGTATTTAATAAAAATCATTTTTTTTCTTTTAGTTTAAGTTTGACTAGCATTTGAACAGTTTTTATTATTGTTTTACTTAAGATACTTTCTATAATCACATTAAAGTTTGACGCCTATATGCCTACCCCTTAACAGATTTACGAAAGCGTTAGAATAAAACAGTTAATAATACGAGTAAAAAAAAATAACAAACAAAGCCGACTTCAAACAGAATATATAATAAAACAAAAAAATCACTAAAAAGTAAATACTATCGTATACAGGGTTTTGGTCATTTTACACAAGTGGAAATGAGAATACCATTAATGTAGTCGAAGCTAATTAAATAGGCATTATTAGGGAAAACTCAAATAGTAGGTACACGTCAGATTTAACTGAAATTAGAATAGAATAGAATAAAGTTTATTTGTAACAGAAAGCATAATATAAATACACACTGTAAGGCTACCACATGACAGCTTTCGAATATAAAATAAAAAAATCTAAGTCGGTTATACATCATGTAAAAAGTTTTGAGATAACACAAAAAAATAACAGTAAAGAAAATTTTTAGTCGATTAAAAATAAATGCAGCCAATTGCGAGTCGAACTCACATGTTGAGGGTTCCGTACGGACCACAATAAAAGGCAGAAATTATCATAGTTCAAGAAATTCCTGTATATTGTTCGCTACGAAGTTTCGTAGCACGTTGATGTCTTTTCTATTGAAAACACTACATATTGCTACGAATTACCTTAGATTATATTCTTTGAAATCACAGTGTATGTATCTCAAGCGATACAGCATTCAAATAGAAAGGTAAAACATTGAAAATATTACTGTAACTTTAAAAATAGACTCGAAATTGGAAATATAGTAAGTCCCTCTCCCATTGTTAGCTATGCAAATCCTTCTCAAAAAGGAATGATGTGTTAAAAGTAAATCGGCGTAGCGCTGCTCATCTGTAAACACTTCAACGCTCTAAACGTTCAATATTGGTAGGAAATACTGCGAATTTTCCCTCGATCGATCGATGGGTGTGTTCCGAGTGTGAGGATTGGTCGGGAGGCGTGTTGGGTGTTATCAGCGGGTCGGTTTCAGCCAATGGGAGCTGGGTGGTGATAAGCGGGATGGGGTGGTTGGTAGGGTGGCGTCAGTCCGTCGGGCGCAGCGGGCCGGCACGGTCGTGCGATGTTGGGAACAATGATGTACCCTGCGGAGGAGGGCCTCGAGGACATGCGCGTTCCGCCGATCCAACTCGACCATCTACCTGACGTGTTCCTGTGTACGTACCAGTATTGGTTTAGTGACGTGTTGCCTGTTCTGTGTGCTTGATGATGGTGTTTGAGCCTTGACCTATATTAACAGTTATGTAATTAAGGATCGTGAGTATAGGTATAATTGATTTTTGTGCAAATAGTAAATGTTTATTGTTTCCAACTCCTTCAAAAGGAACTTAGTGTAAATATAATTACAAAACCAACCAATTTTGTAAATGGTGCCACTGAAATAATAATGGAAACTTCATCAATCAAGCATCAGTCAAAACATCAATACAGTGGTTTTCTAGGAAACAATACATTAAATAAATGTATACAAATCATTTAGCTAATTTATATCTAAAATCCTCCATAATAGTTTATGCCACTGTATCAACGCAATCGCAACAGAATAGCTTACAGCATACCAAATATGTCAAAAACTATTGATAGCAAGCCACTGACTTGCGATCGAACCTAAATAGCGGGCAGACTACGGATACTGTCAAAAACTACAATTTTCATGCAATTAGGTTGCGTTAACGCCGTTCAATAGCTAAGAGAATCGGGCCTCAGCACTTTGTCCTCACGTATTTATAGGCAAATTTCAACAAGCAATTTTTTTCATAGTATTTACTTGCTTAACTAACTTAAGTGATCGAAACTGATAACATTATGTTGTGACTAAATTGGTATACTATACCGAAATAAAAAAAAGTTTCAAAATGGCTACCGATTGATAAAAATTTAAATAACCTAACATAAAAAAATTACAAACATAGAAAAAAAAGCGGAGGGCCTTTTTTAAAGTCACTTAAAAATAACAGTCAAGCCTTAGTTGTGAATGCGTTTAATGAACTGAAAAAGTTCAACGATCATAATCCATTGTGAACAAACGATTAACTTGCTATGTATTGTGAATACATATAGGTAAAGTCCTTGTGATAAACGCGTTTAACAGATGTCCAATTCGTATATAATTGTACGAGATACGCAAAGAGTTATTATTAAGAAAGAAAGAAACATTATGTATTGTCGTACCACCTTCGAACATTCTCGTAGTTAGCGGAGCTTATATACCGTAGTAACGGTATGTAAAACCTCGCTTGGTGAAAATTGGTGTTCGTGGCAACCTGAAATTTTGTTTCACGCCATTTTTAATGGGTTATAGAAATGTTGGCATATACCAAAACTTTCCACCATTTGTGAAATCAGCGTAAATTTCAGTTTCAGTCAAATGACGGAAAAACAAGACGACCTCAAACGTCTATGCTAACTATTCTTTAAGCTGATATATTGTAAATATTTTAAATTAAAATAATAAAATCCAAAAAATAACTATTAAAACATTGATGTGAAAGGGCACAGTACATTACTGTCATTTTTTTTCTTGAAGACGAGTGTTGCTTTTGTCAATCGATAGGGTTAGTGATTACAAATCATTCATATCCGGGGACATAATGGACTAAATGACCGCCCCGCCGCATTGGCTTTGAATATCTGCACATCTGACCACGCTATCTCGGAAACCATGAACTTTACTACTTTAAATACAAAAGGGTTATTAAACAAAACATCTCAAAATCGTTTTTAATGCAAAAATTACACCTAAATTTATGACTTTAGAGTTCAAAAAGATCATTTTACCTTTTCGTATTTTCGTATGAGCGCCCTTTTTAGGATTTATGTGTAATTCTACCAAACTTTAATGCAAAACCGCCATATTCAAAAAAACATATATTGCTAAACAAAATGTTTATGGACAAAAATGCCAAATAGAGGAAAGATACCGTTTTGCATTCAAAACTAGTTTATCAAAGTATTATCATACCTAGGTACATAGCACTGCCACAAAAAGAAACGCTTCCATTTTGTTATAAAATTAAAATATTGTAATGTACCTGATGTTTATTTTATTCTTGTGGGCTGTTTTAGAATTGCTTCTATTAATGTATAAAATGTTGCATGGTGGAATGGCTTTTTGAGAATGCCCGCCTGGCTAGCGACCACCCTCAAGTAGAAAATCTGTCGCCAAGCAACTAAAGGTGTGTTCCGGCAGCAGTTCTTGAGAGCCAGTAAAATTACAGGCACATGAGACCTAACAACTGTACGTCGCAGTGTGACGGGCACAGTGCAATTCGTTGTTGACGAAATACGTCTATTATAGGCAGAGGTTTGTCCATTTCACATCAGGTGGGTCTCAGACTTGTTCTATCACAATAAATAAAAACAAAAAAAATTACCTTTTTAAGCGAAGGTAAGTTTTACTTGAAACCAAGTCTCTGATTTTAATTTTAAAATAATTGTGTTGACACCCAGCGTTGAATGTCAGCCATACTTTCGGCTTATATATATATATATATATATATCATATATATGTATATATATATCATATATATGTATATATATAATCTCAAAATCACGATAGAGAATCAAAACCAATGCAATCAAAAATGTTTTCACTAATTTTCACCTGAGCAAAGATTACTTATAATATTATGTATCTACAGACACTTGAAAACTATTGACAAATGAACAATTAAAAACTATTCGCAGTTCAGAGGCACTTTATCTTTATAAAGGGTTATTGGAAAAATGCTAACAACCTCTCACAACAAGGTTTAACTTCTGCTACGCCTTACAAACATTTTGAGATGAAACATGTTTATTTTTTATTTTATTGTTTTGTTTATTTATAACGTAACGTAAAACGTACGTTATAAATAACTTACGTAAAATAGTTTGTATATAACGGAATAAGCACAAGGACCACCAGATGTTTAAAGTTTCTTGTGCCTGCAATTTATTATTTCATATATTAGGTCCTTACATATGAAATTGGCGTTTTGTATGGGAGGAACATAAAGTCGAATATTTTTTAATATAATATATTTAATTAATCAAAGTATGAACCATTATTTTCTATGCACTTTTGCCATCTCATAGGTAGTTCATTGATCCCTTTACTAAAAAAACCAGTCGGACGGGAATCAATAAAATCTTTGAAGGCGATTTGGACTGCCCCATCGGAGTTGAATTTTTTCCCTTGCAAGAAGTTATCCAAATTTCGAAAAAAATGGTAATCTGTTGGAGCAAGGTCCGGGGAGTACGGAGGATGTCTTAGACTTTCCAATTGAAGCTCTTCTAATTTAGTAGCCGTCTGTAGCGCAGTGTGTGGTCTAGCGTTGTCGTGAAGCAGCAGTGGCGTGGAGCGATTGACCAGCCTAGGTTGTTTAGCCGCTAGCTTTTCCATCATGGTTTGCAATTCCTGACAATAGACATCAGCCGTAATAGTCTGGCCAGATTTGAAAAAACTGTAATGAACAATACCGGCACTAGTCCACCAAACGCTTACAAGTAACTTTTTTGGGGTTAATTTTCGCTTGGGGCAGGATTTGGCTGGCTGGCCAGGATCTAACCATTGCGCTGAGCGCTTCCGATTATCGTAAAGAACCCATTTTTCATCACAGGTAATGATTCGGTTTAAAATACCTTCATTATTGTGCCGGTTTAGTAATGTAACGCAGCAGTCGACGCGCGTTTGCCGGTTTGTTTCAGTCAATTCGTGAGGTACCCACCTTTCAAGCTTTTTAATCTTCCCAATTTGCTTCAAGTGAATTAAAACAGTTTTATCACTGACATTGCAGCCTGCAGCTAACTCGGACGTGGTTTGCGATGGATCCGCTTCCACAATAGCCTTCAACTCTTCATTATCAACTTGAGTCTCAGGCCGTCCACGGGGCTTGTTCTGCAGGTCGAAATTTCCAGAACGAAAACGTTGGAACCAAAAACGAACTGTGTTTTCTTTTGCAACACGACCGCCATACACATCATTCACCCTTCGAGTTGTTTCCGCAGCACTAGTGCCACGGCGGAACTCGTACTCGTAAATAATGCGATATTTAAGGTTTTCCATTTTGTAAAATGAGTGACGCAAACAGAAAAAAACAGAAGAAAAAAAACAAATGAATGACGATCATCGAAGCACAAATACATGAGTCTATAGCTGTACAAATTTGAATTTGGAATTCCTTACCAAAGAGGAGAAATTCGTGATTAAAGTGGCCAGTACGAAAAACGCCAATTTCATATGTAAAGACCTAATATATTATTACTTTGCTCGATGTAAATATTCAAAAGGAAGCGCGGTGGGGCCCAGTGTTACCGCAGCGGGCGCTTTTAGCTTGGAGTAGGCATTGTCTTTTATTATTATTTTTTTAAACAAAAAACACTTCAGCTCAAAATGTTTGTTAGGACTAGCAGAAGTCAACCCTAAGAGGTTGTTAGCATTTTTTCCAATAACCCTGTATATCAATAACAGAACAGGAATTGAGCCGAAGTATCTATTCATCCATATTGGTAGCAGTCATATTATTGACTATATTTTAATTATTTACCACAATATAGATATATATATTTATGAATACACTCGCAATTTGTGATAAAACGTATGTATTAGCCATTTGTGAGCAACAATTCTAATTGTACAGGAATCCAAATGAAATATTGCCGAGGCAGCATAACCAAACCAAATTGGAGCCTAGTGTACAAATTATGACTAGCAATACCTTGGCCTTCATCTTATATTATGTATATTTTTTTTTTATGTTATTGTGACGGGACAAGCTCGAGGCCCATCTGATGTTAAGTGGACTAACCTCTGCCTATAACAGTTGCAATTCATGACAACTCACGAATTGCACTGCGCCCGTCACATTGAGACATAGTTGTTAAGTCTCATTGTGCCTGTAATTTCACTGGCTCTCAAGCACTACTGACGGAACACACCTTTCGGTGCTTGGCGACAGACTTTCTACTTGAGGGTGGTCGCTAGCCAGGCGGGCATTCGCAAAATGCCCTTCCACCATGCGGTGAAGCTCAAGCTCTGGGCGGGATTCGAACCATGGACCTGCTGCGCGGCAGTCCATAGCCAATGCCACTGAGCCATCATTGCTTCATCTATATTATTGTATTATTTTATTTTATATTATTATTGCATATTATCTTATTTATCTATATTATTGTATATTAGCTTTTATAATGTGCATTTACAAATTGTACTTATAAAATACGCTGCTACTGATTTAGGCACCAAAAAATCTGTTATATTAATTTGGACCCAAGTTTGAAAGTTACTACCAGCAATGCCTAGCTGTCAAGCAGAGGTGTGAGCTTTTGTTACATAAAAAATTGTGTGTGTGTATAAAGCTGCTAATTTGATATAAATATTGTATGAGATTTTTATAACGATATTCTTTCAATATCTTTTCTTTTATATGAGATTAACTGTACGTAATGTGTAAAAATATTTACCCACAAGATTTTAAGTTTCCTATAAATTTGCTGGTAACAGAAAGTTTCAAAGGTTACAATTCATTCCCCTTAATTTATCTTGACATAATTGTGATACGTTTCGGTAAGAAAAAAATGTTTTTATGGTAATATGATTCCTTTATTACAATGTTCCTGTCATTCATATTTAAAGGCTTAATAATTTGTAAACTATGAAAAGCTTTTGAAATAGAACTTTTTCTTTTAAATATATTTTATATGATACTAGCTGACCCGGCAAACGTTGCTTTGCCATATAAATAATTTTGGCTATTAAAAAATAAGGGTTGATCGTAGAAGGGTGAAAATTGAGGATTGTATGTATTTTTGTATGTTGTATCATAAAAAAAATAGAAATTAAAAATTTTGTCTAAAAAATAAAAAATAAAATTTAGGGGTGGACTACCCCTAACATTTAGGGGGATGAAAAATAGATGTTGGCCGATTCTCATAGATACCGGATAAGCACAAAAAATTTCATCAAAATCGGTCAAGCCGCTTCGGAGGAGTATGGCAACGAAAACTGTGACACGAGAATTTTATATATTAGAAGATTGAATTGAATGTTAAGTGTGACGTTGGTGCTTTTTATCTTGATGGTGATATTGATACTTATAAGAAAAGTTATTTTCTTCATAGATGCAGTAAAATAATATTGCATTTAATGTTATTTTAACACATTCCTATGTGAGCAAGGAATGTGTGCGAGGGGAGGGGAATGAGGATGTGTACGAGGCAGTGTAGAGTTTACTCGCACAGTCGTAAGGCTGCCTTTCCACCAAAGATGTGAACTGTGTATGTGGTTCATTTCTCAGATCGTTTGATTTTATAAGCATAGCAAAACACTTTGTATTTTGACAAATCAAGCGATCTGATTTGAAGATACCACACGCATCCATAGCTCACATGTATTGTGGAAAGGCAGCCTAAGAGTCCGCTACGCATCCTCGCACTGCTCAGCTACACGTCGTTCTACAGCTTCGCTACGCATCCTGGCACCTCATTTTGCTATACGTCTTTAATGGATACGCACCATTTCTCTTTTGAGTTAATAGTTATTGGGGATCATACAATAGAATAGAATATTGGTGTTAAAATTTCAGAGAGGTACTTATTTAAAAAGGCAGGGCGAATCAAAATAAACATTAGCAAAAGTACTACTAATATTAAATAACGACTGCTTAAATTTTTTATTCTTTGTTAGAATACACATACGTAGGTATATGAAAAATACGTTGAGAAAAGAGGTATAATTGGGAAAATGACTGCCAATCGTACACTCCAAAGTTTGTGAACAGGGTTTTGATGTAGTTGATGGTTTGTGATAAGTGCGGTCTTTGGTCGGCTTCGTTTAAATTTTTCTCTATACTCGTATTGTTAGGAAAATCCGTCACAACCTATTTTTGACTGACTTCGAAAAGAAAAGTGTCTGAATGCTTGCGTTTCTTTAATATGACCTAGTATCTCCTATATAAAGTGATCCAATTATTTTTCATTAGGTAGTCTTCATTAGGTACATAAGCATGAAACAAATAAAACACAATTATATAATAACTAAGTATTTATTCACTAGCGGTGAAATTGTAGATCAATTATCTCAAGTAAAAAAATTGGGCTTTCCGAAATAAAATCTTACAAGAACTTTGATAATAATAAATAGAGAAACGAGTTTTTTACTTACTTCCAAAACACAAATTTAAAAGTTGGTGCGGGAGTTAAAAGATGCTGTATTCTATAAAAACTATAAAGCGGACTAACACAACTTAAATTGCCAATTGACTAAGGAGCTTCTTCCATAGTCATAATGTATGTTGCTGTTTTTAAAAACATAAAACCACAATCATATTCAACTTCTGAATGTGGCATTTTTAAAAGATATTTCATGTAGGTAGACTTTTTTATTCTCTACGCTTTTTATTATACCTAAAGGTAGAATATCTGTAAAGTTATATAAGGCACTAATTTTTTTATTAATAATTAGACCAGCGTTTGAAAACCGAGATGGTTTATTTAGAGAAACCTAGTAGCATAAGCGTTGTGTATGTTGCAGCCAGTATCCCGAAATGCGGCGGGTGTCATGAGATGATAGTGGACCGATATGTGCTCAAAGTGTCAGATCGGACATGGCACGCGGGGTGCTTGCGGTGTGTCGAGTGTCGCGCCATGCTGTCGGGGAAGTGCTTCGCGAGGAACAATCAGCTGTACTGCACGGATGATTTCTTTAAGTAAGCTTCATTTACCATCATTTGCTTAGACTTAAGATGAACTCCTCTCCAGGTAAATATTTGAAAAATAAATACTGTGAATTGGTCGGAATCAAATCCGTGCTGGACAGGATTTCTCATAACTGCTTGATTAATCGGTTAGCTTCATTCTGAAAGAAGTGTCATTCCAAAATGTGGTCTGGGTCAAAATATATAAGGTTCCAAATGTTACGTATCCGATATCGGCCTTGCTTGATTTCTAAGTCTATCTCAGGTCACGTGACCGAGTCCCACGCAGCTTCCCGATGTTAGAGGTCTTTTTGCGTGAGCCCCATCTAAGGCCACCCGATGTTGAAGAGTTTATTATGTTGGGGTCCATACCATGCTAGTTCAATACACTGATCTCAATTTATAATGGTCTAATTCCCAAAAGTTATTGCATCCTTTTCGGTGTTAGAGTCGGTTCCTTTTTTTATATTCTTTAGTTCTTTTTAGTGAGTTATACTGCTTACAAGAACACTCGCCTACCTAAAATACTGTTCATGATCGACACGAGTTACAATTACCAGTAAATCATCCAGATATGCGGCGTATTCTCGTAACAAACATAATAAAAATATATACCTACGGTCAATTCCTGCACTTCGCAGGAATTTCACAGAGCGGCAATGGATTTCGTTACCAAAGTAAATAAAATGTATAGCTATATAATTTACTTCGATACTAAGAAATAACTTTTATTAATATATTTAGTTCTATAAGTAAAACAATTGCAAAATTGGTCTTGTTAGAATTGCACCTCCCTATATCATCCCGTGGGTGTCGTAAGAGGTGACTAAGGGAAAAGTAATGGAAGGTGGGCAGGAGCACCTTCTAAAGAACTGCCACCTTACACTGCGATCCAGCCACCTGCCAAGCGTGGGGATTTTGGCAAATACCCTCTTAATAGGGGAGGCTGTGTTCAGCAGTGAACGAGTCAGCTGTTACAGTACAGTATAATGTGCCTTCAATGAAAAAACATACAATACTAGGAACCGAGAAATATTGTATATAGTTTCTTATTACGTTTTCTTGATACTTATTATGTTTTCTCGATATTTATTATGTTTTCTTGTACTAATCACGTTGATAATGTTGTTGTTCTTGTGGCTGTTGTCCCAGGCGGTTTGGGACCAAGTGCTCAGGTTGCGGGCAGGGGATCCCGCCGACTCAGGTGGTGCGACGGGCGCAGTCCCACGTCTACCACCTCAGGTGCTTTGCGTGCGCTGCCTGCGCGCGGACTCTTAACACAGGAGACGAGTTCTACTTGATGGAGGACGGGAAACTTGTCTGCAAACCGGACTACGAAGCGGCCAGAGCAAAAGGTTTGTTTCTAAAAGTCTTAAGTATAAAATGCTAAGTTATTGCAGTGTCTATACCTATCTGTCTTTATTTTGGGTAGATTATTTTAAATATAACTTTGGACGATAATAAAAAATATTTTTAAAATCTTTTAAGAAAACATCAGGTCAATATTTTAATGAAACACTTAAAATATATAAAAAATCTATCTAGTGACAATTCTTTATTTTTTATTTTTTTATGCCTGATTGGTTAGCCTTTGATCACTAACTCACCTGATGGTAAGTGATGATGTGGTCGAAGATGTTGTTCAGGCTAACCTAAAATTCCGCCTAATTTACCTGTTACGCCGATGTAACGTCACAAACGCCACGCCGCCACCAGACCGGTAGAGTTTTTGACGCATTTCGCTTCTACTCGAAGCATTCCTCCACGATGTTTTCTTAAAATATTTTTAAAAATATTTGTTATTATTAAATATGGATTTCCGCAAAGTAACGCCTGAATCTATTCATTATAACTTTGGACGCTCTACTGCTTACGAAGCAATTAACATAATATATTAAAATGTTCATCGAATCCCAAATTGTACCGTGCCTTTCAAACTTTTCTTTAAACAAATTTATCATTGGCACAGTCGTCAAAAAAATCCAGTTAAAAATTTCTATTAACTTTCGTAGCTCATAAAAAAATCAATAGCAACTAAAATGTATATTATATTAAGGCAAATCAATAATGGTTTTAGAGGTATAGACACACCACTACTTTGGCCTAAAACTGTAAAAAATCTTGTCTCTATTGTAGATATCAATTATAACAATAAAAAAATTCTAGTTTCTTTTAGTGAAATTTAGTGTATTACGATTCTTATTTTAAAAATATTTTATGCAAATTGTCTTTGCTTGTTTTGTCATATCTAGATCCATTTTGCGTCTAGCCAACTGTTTTCTTCAAAGACGTCATTATTTACCAACAGATAGCTTATAACAAATATAGACTAGCAATTCTAAATAACTTAATTATCATTTATGTATACATATATGTGTATATATATGTACCTACCTATTATGTCTTTAAATGTATCGGACAAAAACAGTTAAACCAACTGTAGTAGATCCCACCTGTGCAGGCGGCGAAGGGTCGCTGGACGGCGACGCGGCCAGCAAGCGGCCGCGGACCACCATCACGGCGAAGCAGCTAGAAACCTTGAAAAGTGCCTACAGCAGCAGTCCCAAGCCCGCGAGACATGTCAGAGAACAGCTAGCCCATGATACAGGCTTAGACATGCGGGTGGTGCAAGTCTGGTTTCAGAATAGGTAAGAATAATTTTAACTGTAATTTTTATTAGGTACTATAACGTAAGACAGTATAAGAAAGTAGACTTTTAAAGAGTAGCACCTAGAAAAACAGAAATGTAATATCTAATTTAATGTGTCTGTACTGTATCAGCCGGATCGTCTATTCCTGAACACAGCCTCCTCGACGGTATTTGTCATGATCCCCACGCTTGGCAGGCGGCTTGGGGATCGCAGTGTAAGATAGTAGTTCTTTAGAAGGTGCTGCTGCCCACCTTCCAGTTTAATTGTTCCCTTAGCGCCTTTTACGATACCCACGGGATGATATGGGGTTGTGCAATTTTAACCCGGCACCCCACGGGGATGTGTCTAGTTTTCCAAAATTTGAATTTCTTCATCAATTTTTTGTCCCATACACAGTCACAACTTTATAACCTGTCATGCGAATTTACGAATATAATGAAAACAGCATTTTATAATATATAAACATTTATGATTTATTTCATGAAAAAACTTGAGAAAAAGTCCTCCTCTTTGTTACTTAATTCAAATTCCCAAAGGTGGAAATTGAATCTATATAAAAAGTAATAATTAAAAAAATACGATAATTTCAATGCAGTTTTATTTAAATCATTTATCGCAACCGCCAAACCAGTAACCAGTTTGACGAATGTCAATTACCGCGTATTCCTTGTTCTTTTGCTATTATTTTTATCATACATAAAGCCTAGATTCTTATTCACATACATCATGTTGGTACTTAACTGCTTACTTGGGGTTTTGCCTGCTATTATAAATATTAAATACGCTTTTGAATTTTGGTATATCGGTGATGAAGTTATGTCCATATTTTTTAAAAGACCACATACTGTTTGTGATTCTGTTTAGTAAAATTACTCGTAATCGAAACTAGTATTTTTATTAAGATGATCTAGTTATTTTATTAAATTAGTGTCGTCCTGGTAATATATATGAGATTATTTAATCAATATTTCTTCAAATTAGGCTATGGCCTATTAAATATTTATTTCTGTGTTGTCCTCTTACAAGAAAAAAGTAAAAATTTGTGAAAAAATAAAGCATCAATGTTTAAACTACATTTTCAGATAACACATTTTATAGTCCTTGTCTTAAATCATATTATTTATGTAACGTAAAGTAAGCATGTAAAGCAGCGTATCAAAAACTCGCCATGCATTTTAGGTTACGCTTCAAATAAACCGATACATTCAGATATCCACAATCAATATTATTCAAGCGTCACTCCCTAAGTACCTACCTACTTTAATGTATACCAGCTTAGGTATGTAGTTGTAGTACTTGCCTTAGCGCGTAAAAGTGAACTAGTTAATGCAGATTTTGAAATGGTTAGTGATTTTAACAAGACGTAAACTGAGATAAGAATTTTATGACCACCAGGTAAGAAATAATAGAAGTCATCAAATCAAAATTAATTTCTTGAAAGCTGAATTTAAACGCAGCATTATAGCATACATGATACATTTTACCGTAAATACACGGGCTTTAAAACTATTGCAGGTGCAATAGTAATGCTAGGTAGAATGATGGCACAATATATATGACTCCTATCTCTTCGAACATATAATTAAGAAAATTATCGGGGTCAAAGAAAATAAGGACTGTTTCATATTATCTTGTTGAATGCCGGAAAGGTGACTAAGGAAAAAATGCTGAACAACAGGGCTGCTGGCCATCTTAACGTAAAACTACATATGCAGGAAGCACAAATGAAGCGTCAGTGGTGTTGCTGGTGCTTAGCAAACCTGGTAAGGGATTTGTGAACACCGTTTTTAAAAAAAGCTCCTTGTTGTAACACCTTTGATGGAAATTGCATCTGGGAATATATCGCTCCTAGTCCGCGAAAGAAAAGATCGAGGGAATAGGAATGTATGGCTTTTCCAACTTTGCCTGTGTCGGGATATGCGGTGGTAAAACTCCGATTTGTCGATTTGTCCGACGAAAACAGGTCAAAACGCTCTCCTGTTTTCTGAAGAATAAACAGTAGGAAACGCATATTGAGCCCGCGTGTCTGCGCTAAGTGGGTCTAATTAATTAGTGAGCCCGGTATAATCAACGATTGTAATGTCTCACCACTGTAGGCATTTAAGGGGTAAAGCTGTATGATAGTTCTCCATTCTTGAGGTGGGAGCAAGAGCAATATTACACGTGGCGACGCACTTGTACTTTTTAAAGCACAAGCCGTGAGGTATGGCTTGCTATCTTAAGCACCTGGCTCTGATTTTTTGGAGGTTTCTTTTTGAACTCCTAGTGAGGTGATACAGAAACTGAACCTGATTAGAAATTTTGACGCAAAGGGTCTCCAAATTGATAGACCTTTCTTTGAAACCACAGAGTGGCAACAAATTAAGTCTTTTTTTATCTATTATTTTAAATTGGAGAAGCGGGTGCAAAGATACTATGCCATATGTTATCATGTAGTGTAGATATGAGTGCCTTGTCGTGTCTGCTGAGTGCCGAAAAATCCGTTTTCCAGAGGGTCGGGGGTAGACATAATTACGGATGGGCCAGACGGATACCTGGTACCCTGTCAAAATGGAGGTCGGAGCAGTAGACCCAGTAAAAAGGGGTAGAGGTGTCGTTGTCGGAGACACATAACACTAGTCTCAATCAGAGAGAGTCCGAAAACTGTGGAAAATTCATAAACAGTATGACTCGCATGATCAGATTTAAACGAATTCAATCACACACTGGTGTCAATTAAAGTCGCCTAGAGCTATCATATCTGCAAACGCACAATGCTATATGTCTTGTCAGTCCCTAAGGCAACATGCTCAAACAGGCCAGTTATTTCCTGGTTTCCATGGTATGACCAGACAGGCGTAAATACGCGATTTACCACTAAAATCTACGAAAGTCTAGAGTAGGGACAGCTCTTCATTCTCCAGGTCACATACACGCATCTCCCGGCACGAGGCAGAAATGTATATGTTCCATCACGTGGGCTAGGTGAAGAGTTGTGTCTCGGTTAAAATACCGACCGGGGCCGATAGGGCTGACTTTGCTGTTTCTAGATGGAGATGCACGGTATTGAAATTGATGTGTAGACCCCTGATATTGCAGTACTCTACTCTTCCTGTGGAAACAATTTCATGGTTTTGCAACATTTTTATGTTGCAAAACCACTACTTGGCCATCGAGACTTTCTTGACAGATGCGAACTTTGTGCTATAATTTCATAGTTTTAACCGTCATAGAGGACGGTGCCATCAATCTGGTTTTCAATACCTGGATACTGGATTTCATCTAACCGAAAAAAATGCTTTTTCAAACACTTAATTCTCGTAATGATTGTATATATCTAAATATGACTAAAAGCACTGTTACATGCTAAGTGAACATCAGGTTGAAAAAAATTTAGAGCACTACATTTTCTTCTACACTGTGTTCCAAGTTGCGTCCGCCGCATTCACCACAGTACATAACTTAACCAATTCTTATAAAATTTCACATTGAATTAGATGCCTGGATAAGCTTGTACAGAAAAGTTTATTTCGTTCTAACTTATTGTTCCACAACAGAGCGTCACTACCATACTCGCCGCTGACGAAGTAAGAGGCACCCGCCCGGTCATCCGGCTTAGCAATATTTTTATCAGCAGGCTAGCAACCCTAGGTCGTCGTGTGGTTGGCGTCGGTCACGGTAAGTCACGGTAGTACGTCACGCCCCGCCATCGGCTCCGGCTCGTAAAACTGGACGCGATATCAACGCTCGAATTCACTTTATGCACCACGACCGGCTAGTTAAAGCATTGTTACCATACGTGTTTTGAAATCTTACACTGTGGTAAGCGTGAAGCTAAAGCGAGCGGGTGTGACGGAATTAGCTTCGTATAGCTACACCGTCTCGTAGTCCAGAGCTGTGCTGTAGTTAGGGAGACGGGGCCATTGCCATTGCCACTAAATATACCCTACGGGCTATCACTTTTCCCGGTGCCAATCTGGAATACTAACTTGAACTCTTGTTCCTGGTTGCTAACCGTCACCGGTGGTGGCAACTAAGTATCGTAACTTCACTTCTATTCCCATTGCATGCGGTTTTTTCACCTATAAAGTTTTTTCAAAATAATTGCCAGATTCCACCTGGTGACAACGCCATTACTGGTTGAAATAACTAACTGTGACCGAGGCCAACCGACAGCATCGGGGAACAACTAGTTATATAAAGAAGTGATGGCACAGTCGCAATAGCTATGGACTGACACGCTGATTCGAACCCCTCCACGACCTTGTAGGGCGTTTTGCGAGTGTTCACTAGGTAGCTACCGCTCTCAAGTAGAAAATCTATCACCAGTGCATTACAGTGTGTTCTGGCAACTGTTCTTAAGATCCTTTATAAGGATCTTAAGAAAAGTTGCCAGAACACACTGAAAACTAAACACACAACTAAAAAGATAAAGATTATAAAGAGTTCTTAATAATCTTCGAGCACATCATCAGTCATCACTTATGAATAAGCGAGATGGTGCTGAAGCTAACATATCAGCAGTATTCAAAAAATGTAACAATGCCGCTACTGACAGTCAGTTAACTTACATTCCTGGGGCAGCAGTCAGCATGTCGAGACTGCTGGCCCTGGTCGTCACATTGTAGTGCAAGCGTTACTTTGGAATCTCGAGAGACACCTATTGGGGTTTTCTAACAAGTAATTTTTGGGTAGCAACTGCTATAGCGGATTCTAGAACTGTGCCCTGTATGATAATAGGCTCCCCTTCTGTCACATGGAACCGAATCGTTTTTGTCATCTTTTTGGGGAATACAGGCGTGAACCTTTTTTTATAAATATAGCGTTGATTCATATACTTAAACTTACTGAACATCGCACGCCGTGCAAGGTGTCCGAAAAGGTTATGTATGATATCGATTAATATAAGGCAGACCAGTGCTCGTGTCAGCGCATAAAAAAGTCCACAACCCTACTGCAAAATACATTATTAGAATAGTATCTTAAAATACTACCTTTGTGTAAGTCTGTAACTTACTCATGATTCAGTTCTAAAAATCAAATAGTTATTTTATGTACCCATGTACCCACAGTTTTGTATGGGCATCCTAGTTACTTTGTATTTAAAGTATTAAGGCCATGAAGGCAATTCCCATTGTTTCAATAATCCGTGTCCTCTTTACCCCGACACGGCTAGAGGCTCCCAGCGGACTGGGAGGTTAGCAGGGGCGGGGGCACTTTAATTAATCAAGCTCTTTGTGCCCCCCGGAACCCCCGTCGCTTCACTAATAACACACGCGATCCAGTGGGGTGCTCTGTTTATACTGCGATACTTATTTGTTTAAATCGAGAGTAATCGAAGCGTAATAACGAGTTTTGCGTTATGAAAGATCAACAATCGGGGTATGTTGAATGGGTAATCGAGTAATCGAGTCAATTATATTCAAGTGGCAGGTACTGATATGTCAAATACTAAGTATATTCAAGGTGAAACTTGACCGTTATCTATAATTTCATTACAAATAATTAAAAACTCTAAAGTTACAAAACGAAACTGCGTAATTTTTATGAAATAAATAATCTAAACTAGTATTATAAACAGAAGAGATTTGATTGTTTGCGTTGAATAGGCTCTAAAACTACTGACCCGATTTGAAAAATTCTTTCATTAGAATCCTACATTTTCCCTGATGAACATAGGCTATAGAATATTTTCAAATAAGTTAGGGATCCATCTGAAAACTTTTATGTGTTTAAATTTATATTTTTTGTTAAATACCCGTGCGAAGCTAGTAAATAATATCTACATGTTACACAATGCTGCAAAGTTGTTATTTGGCGTGAGTAGATACATGTATTGAAGTCTGAGTAAAATAACGAGGGTTTCAACACGCAAAATAACTTTAATGCCAAGCGAAACATGATTGTTCACCTTTCTATGGCAAGGATACGTCTAGGTCCATTAAAACAGCATAAATAATAATATTAAAATTTAAATGTGAAATTACCACCATTGTTAATACTGTATTTTTTAGGAACTGTTACAACGGTTCTAGTTTAAAATCATTTTCACGAAAATGTATGCACTTACAGATTCCGAATGATAAATGAAATCTTGTCGAGATTGTGAGGTGAAAAGTAAATTGTTTACTGTAGTATATATTATTGTTATCTTCCCACTTTTAGCCCACATAAGCTGTATCGAAACAATGTGCATTCTACATACACACATAATATCTTTTTTTCGGAGGAGTAACCAGAAATGAATGAAAACCACGATTTCTACATAATATTATTAGCTATCGACCTCTATTGCTGCCTTCACTCCCATCTCATTCTTCATACATTCCTGTCTTTTAAGGATACTTCATGACCTTGTATCTCCTTATGAACGTCTGCAATCAGGTTAAAATACATTTGCCAAGGTCCCTTCAAATAATTCCAATCACACTGACCTTCCATACGCATGGTCATTGTCAATCGTCTATTTTTTATACATAGCCAAACCATCTTTATCGATATCCTCATTGACCATACTAGGTTTGCTTTATATCATTAAAGTAACTTAAATATTTCTGAAGACATATATTTTTAAAGATTTTTTAGAAGATCACTTACCACCCGGTGAGCCTCCTGCTCGTTTGCCCTCCAATCCCATAAAAAAAAAGTATGTCAGCTCCGGGTACTACGGCCCCCTTACCAACAGTCCTTGGGCGTTATCTTTTTAGCATACACGCTACCCTTGTACATCATGAGTGCATAATCTGGTAATGAACCATGTTTGGGTGTCTAATGCGCAGTAACAAGTTACTCCACGCCTTGCGCCGATGAGTTCGGCGCAGGTAGCGTTCTGCTAATTTGGCGCTTAATATTCACTTGGTTTTTTTTAGATATTGTATTATAAGTGTGGTATAAAATAAATCTATCTTTAACAATTTCGACTAAACCTAAATGAAGTTGCAGTAAAGTTGGCTTGGCTAGGCAACTTCCAGCAAAAGAAGCAATGATAGCCGAGCGGTTTTAGCTATGGACTGCGGTGCAGCAGGTCCATGGTTCGATGCCGACCTCACGTGGAGCTTCACCGCATGATGGGAATGCATTTTGCAAATGCTGGCCTCGAAAATTTGTCGCCAAGCACCTAACGGTTTGTTCGCGTCCTTGAGAGCCAGTAAAATTACAGGCACATCAGATTCAACAACTATATGTCTCAGGGTGACGGACGCAGCGCAGTTTGTTATTTGTGGCAAAATGCATCTGTTATAGGCAGAAGTTACCGCTTAAAATCAGGTGGGCCTCGCGCTTGTTTCTAACTAAAAACGAATATTCTCTTAAAATAAAAAGTTAGTACCACATCTTTGCTTCTTTTGTTTATTAGAAAAAAATTAGAGCTTTCCATTGCAAATTACTAACATTTATATAGACAATGTATGTATATATCTATATTCCAACACCAATTTTTGGTATTCTTTACTTACAGACGCGCAAAAGAGAAGCGATTAAAAAAAGACGCAGGTCGTACGAGGTGGTCGCAGTACTTCAGGTCTATGAAAGGTGGTGGAGGTGGGTCACCACGCCACGATCGACTCCTCGACAAAGATGAACTCAAGATCGACCTGGATTCCTTCAGTCATCATGGTAACTTCAAACTCTAGATATTGATTCTTGAACGTACTAACTTTTGATTAACTTAACTTTTAAAGCAGTATTGGCCCAGTGGCACTAGATGCCCGCAATGGACTACCGGGCAGAGGTTTTGAATCCCTCCGTGGGTTTTGAGTTTAAAAGTGAGCCTTAGAATAAAAAAAAATCCTCACGGCTAGGTGGTAATAATTAGGTATAATGAACATGAAAGACAACAACTTAGTATTGTTATATAGTCTGATATATTAATTTAATCAAGCATAATTCAAAAAGCTCTCTACTTAATATCCGCCTTGCAGGCACGATGCTATGCTCCTATACCTAATTATAGAGTAATCAAAGAAAAGTCAATATCAAAACGCTTATGCGCTACGCGTACTTATAATACAAACAGCAAGTGCGTATGTACTATTAAAAATCTTATTACGTTTTGTGAATGCTTACCTGGTAAATGTGATGACATACACCGAACCGAGTTTTATGGAAGATGTCCTGGAGATTCAGTATCCATTCTAGAGTAAGGTCATCCTTGACATCATCATCATCGGTTTATCCTCGACGATCGTTTACCAACAGTTGGGAAAGTAGTAATATTATAAGTTAGTATTACCTTTCATCCGCAAGTATACTTTGCTCGTATATAAGTGTATTACGCTGAAAATGTGTGGGATAAATTCTATTTTGTAGAGCTACTAAACCTAGGGATGGTAAGTTTCAAATTCAAATCCTTGACATATTTTCGTATATTAGGAATATTACTGTTTGCACATTTCACAAGGACACAAGGAGTAAATTATTAATTAGAGTTGAGTTGCGTTTTTATCAAAGTTTTTGACATTTGACACTTTACAAATAAGCAAAAAATTTACAATATCCTAGCGTTATTTTATTACCATTGCACTTTGGGGTTTAGGAAACAGTTAAGTAATTGAAACTTTGATAATTGTACAATCGGTCAAACAGGAACTGTGTCATCGTGACATTACGCCCATTGACTTCTCTCTTCTCTGAAATAAAATATATGCCAGCTATTTATGGATTTCACACCACAGTTTCCAGGTGAATACAAGGTATCCAGCGGTAACCACGATATTAAGTCTTATTTGCATATAAGCATATGAACCTTAACACCGAAAACCGGTCTGTACTTGCTACGTACATCGGCATATTGACAAACCAAATTACATGATTAATTTTCATCCGCCTCTTCATTGCATCAAAAACATCTTACCATTTCATGAAAAATATGTCTGACTGACTGAGAATTAAGCGAAACACATGTTTTTTCTTCAGAATTAAGTAACGACAGCTACAGTACCGTGGCGCTCGGCGGAGAAGAAGGTTCTCCAGCGGGTGGGGGCACGACAGGAGGCGCTCGGTACGCAGCCACTCCGCCGTACCTCCGCACGCACTCCCCTCCGCAACACCACTACCATTATCCGCCCGATCACCTCGTCTACACAAATATTGGTAAGGTTCTTAAAAGAGTACTATGACGCTCGATGGTGAAGGTTCTCAAGCGTCCCGAGACGGCATTCGGTAGGTGAGGAGGTACAGCAGTATGGCCACGTGGCCTTACTGCAGTACCTCCACACGCACTCTTCTTTGCAACAACGGTTTCTTGGCCACCGGGGAATGAACCAATAGTAGGAGTTAAGTTAGCTATTTCTAATAATATTTTTTTCTGTGATTGTTTGAACAATAACTAAGAAGACGTTAAAGACTGCTTGTATGATATGATCTACCAGGGATATATACATGTCAAAGGTACTACACGTGTAGTCTACAACTCAGTACCTATGTAATCTGTAGTGCACAGTATGTATTAGAAAGGAGAAAATGATCTGAAAAAAGCCAAAGTCCGGATTAAATATTTTAGCCTTATTATGGACTGCATAGGCTTGCTGAAAACACTAAATTATCAACCCATCACGGCAAGTGACGTTATCCTTACTGTTTCGATTCCAGGTCAAGCTATGAGTGGAGCAGGTATCGGTACAGCCGGCACCGGAGGCGCCTCCGACCTGAGCAGCTCTTCATCACCAGCTGCGGGAGGCTACCCCGACTTCCCTCCCTCCCCCGACTCGTGGCTCGGTGAGCCTCACCACTACTCCCCGCGGGGGTTCCCCTAGCGGCGGCCACCGCCGGCGCACGCGCAGCCCGCGCCGCCGCCGCCGATCCTGCCCTTCCCGCTGCCACTAGTGCAACCGCTGGAGCTTGTTGTTAAGCGAGAGATGTAAATATCTGCTAGGAAGTGTACCAGACAATTCAGAAAAAGTGATATGAGACAGACATTCAAGACCGATATATACCCAAATCAGGTGCTGTGAGGATTCTGGCATATACGAACGATACGATGTTTTCGATCTATTATATGTCTGATGCCGGTTCGACTTTTGTACTACTGTAAAGAAATTAATCAATTTTGCTTAGAAAGTTCAAGATTATTAATGCAACGCAATGGAAATCTTTTATACTGAAGTATTGGTCCACCAATATGATGGAGCCTGAAGATTCTCTCCCTCTTCGGAGAATTCTAAACAAATATAGTAATGTATTTGAACCAAATGTAAGACTTAAGAAATATAATATTAAAGTCCCAATGATTCACCATTCAGCATGAATTTTGGCAAAACTGTTTGCAGCCATTCAGGGTGAATATTATGTCAATTCCACTGTAAATTTCACTATATAGGTGACTAAATATTCCTTATTGACAAGTATATGTCTTTGGTAAAAGTCAAAAATAGATACAACTCAAATATTTTGAATTATTTGCGTATTTGATAAATGCGTGTGGTCTAAACCCGCACTTACCTAAGTCACTCTTCTCCGTGCCATAAGATGTCAATTATTGCACGGACTTTATCACCGTGCATTAATTGACTCTTCCATTCACACGAAGCGGTGACTTACTCGTAGATGGCGGATCTAAGGCACACGACCTACAAAATAGTATACGATATTTGTGAGTCAAGTAGGTATTTTACTTAGCACCTTGCTTGCTACGTTTTGGCGTTTCTTGTTAACTTCACGCCGTGAAATAATTGACTACTTAAAGTCACAAGTATCGTTTATACTATGATGTCATTAAAGTTTTATTTGACACACTTGATTCTTTTCCAACTCCATATTGTAATTATTTCAGAATTAAGTAACATATATGTATAAGTAAACAAATACGTGATACAAGCACAATTATGACAAAAAAAGCCTTAAAGTAAGGTACCTGTAAATATTTATATTATTGTTGTATTTAAACATAAATAACTAATAGATGTGTAAAAAATATAAATGTTAATTATTATAGTCATTAATTTATTTATTTGTCTTCAAATATAAGTTTGACAGAAGTTATCACATTATTGTACAAATAATTAAATGTATAAACTATCAAGTAAGTATATAAATTTAATTCATATAGGCAAGTCCATAGTGATTACAATACTTTGTGCAAAAAATCTAGTCGAAAGATAGTATCTATAAAATAAAATACCTACATCTAAATAAAGTGAGGTTTTATTTACAAAATATAAATACGAGTATATTCTATGTAAATCACTAACAATTTTATTTCGATTTTAAAGCTCTGTCGTTGCAACTCCCCAATACTGGGACATACGGCCTTCAAGATCCAGAGAATCTTGAGAATGAGCAGTTTTTTCCTGTATCACAGCAAAATCGTACTCCAAGTGGTAGGGCATAAGTCTCTGTAGCGAGCCAAAGTACGCGGCGTTTGGACCACCATTCGGCATTCTCCCTGAACCAAAACGAAATTCAGGCTTCATAGGTGTCGTTCCAAATGATCTAGCACTTCCAAAATGCTTCGATAAGAAAGGTATTCCTTTAGTGTGTTTGTTTGGTAAATGTAATTGGGGACTGCTTCCCGAAAGACCCTTAAAGTTCCGCAAACTGCTCACATTTGATTTTATGCCTTTCGACAAGTTGTCCAGTTCCTTGTCGAATAGCATTTGCGTGTTTTGTTCAAGCATGTATTCCCAGCATTTGAACTGTTCCTCTGGTTCTTCAGTTCTTGGATCGTCTTCTTTATCTTCTTCGACTCTTACTCTTATAGCACGGGCAACGCCGCCTCTACAGCTTCTTCTTTCTGATGCCTTTGTATGAGAGCGTACGCTGGCATAATGCTGATGGCTCACTGCTTCACTCGGAGGGCGGTCGCTCTGTCCACTGGGAGAGGATCTGTCACTACAAGCTTTCGGTGGGGACACAGAATGGCAACATGGTTCTAATCTTGAACAGCAACAATCAGGCCTACAGACTGATTTGTTACTACTTATTGTTTGACGCAACTCTCTCATCAGCAAGTCAACGTCGGAGCGGCCTGTATCGAACCTAATAATCATCACGGATACGCAATCCTCAACTCCATAACTTTGTGCTAAGTCTTGCAAACGTTTTGCAGCAAGAACTGGATTTCGTTCGGCTCTCGCTTCAGATACTGCAGTTTCCATACTGACGGCATTCCAGAAGTTTCCATTTCCTAGAATCAGAAACTCATCATCCTCCTTTATTATAGTTTGTATCACATCTGGATCCGGTATTGTATTTGGGTATCGAATCGAATATCCCAACCGTTTACTATTTTCTATACCAAGGCTCAATGGTCCATTTCGTCTACTTAGAACAGCTCTAGTATCGCCAACATTGGCTAATCTCATACTGTATCGTTTGGGAGACTGCCCGAAACCATTATCTGAGTTTACAGGTGAAAGATGACACATTATCAAGCATGCGCCTTTCCTTTGCCCTTTCTCCTTTAATTCCCTGTGAGCAGACAACACAACATACTTCATGTATTCACTTACAGTTTCTTTGACGGACTTTTCTTCCAGTAGTAAACCGGGTAAACTTGCTTGCAATATTTTTGGCACTTCCATATCAGTTTCTCCGTCAATTATGGCAAATAGACCTTCTTTGTTGCAAAATGATGGTAGACGTATTTGAGCACAGCACAACTGCAGTGATTTATTGGGACATTCTGAAAATCCTGTGTTCCAAGGCGTTGAACCATTCATTTCTTCGTGATATCCACTCTTTTGTGTCCAAGGAAGAGAATGACGTCCGGTGACGTCTACTAAGCTTAGTGGCCGTTGACATTTGTACGCATTAAACTGTGAAGGATCAACTTGCAGTTTTTTGTTGCAGGATATATCAAGGAACTTCAATTGTTTCGGAGCAAGAAGCCTCAAGTCTATGCTATCGAGTTCATTGTGAGCAAAATCTAGGATTTTTACCGAAGCACTACATGCAAACATCGGTACAGATTTCAATCTGTTTGAGTGCGCTCGAACTATTTTTATGCAGTTTAACTGTGGCATATTTTCTGGTAGCCTTGATAAAGAATTTCCTGAGAGAACTAGTTCCTCGATATTTGGCCAGAAATTAATGCAGCTGTCGGGCAGCATTGTAAGACAGTTATACGCTATGTGAAGTATTTTCAAACCTCTGAAGGCTATTATTACGTCCGCCACATCATCCGATAAGCAATTCGCTGTCAAATAAAGCCGCTCGAGACAGTGAGAAGAAGGTCCTCGCGTTGGTGGTAATCTATTCAATCTGTTGTTAGATAAATTAAGAACACACAGTCGATCACATACTGAAAAGAAGTTTTCAGGCAGTGACTGTATGCAGTTGTCGTGTAACAGTAATTCTTTTAACGGAGCTCGAAGTCGCGGCATGGATGGTATGCTTGAAATTTTGTTGTGGGCTAGGTGTAAACTACTAAGGCTGGATAATTCACTGCAGAATAGATGGTCAGGAAGTGAACTTAACTGATTGTTACTTGCATGTAGTGTCGTTAGATCGGAACATCCGCTCAGCCATTGGGGCAGCGACGTCAGTCTATTGTGACATACATCGATTTCTATCAAGTTTATAGGTGGCACGGTTGTTGTTAGTGTCTCCAATTCTGAAACAAAAAAGGAATCAAATAAATACAATAGACAGATAGATAATCTTGCTTTTGAGTGATGCTTTGTTATGTTTTTTATCCCGTTTCACACCTATACAATAAAACACTATGTATAGTATGCATAAAAGTGCCTCCTTGCTTTACTACTCTGATTTAGTATCCTATACAATAACGCACTGTAAAAATATTTTTTTAATTTAATTTTTGCATTTGTTTAAAACCACAATTAACCTTGGTTGTGGGATATACACGACGTTACACACAATGACATAGGAATAAAGGGCACGACTATTGGTAGTATATCTATATTTCAAAGGATGTAATACCTCTAGGTTTTAGGATTGAACATACCAGCGTTTGATGCCTACCGTCAAAATCTTGTATATTTATTCATTCACCAAGGAGTTATGTTTACACTGCTGTGCTATGTTCTATGTAGATTGAAAGACAAGGTACTTAACCAGTTAAGTTACAAGATCATGAGATAAAACAACTTATCTCTTGTCAAAGTACATGCATAGCCATATAGTACATCATGCGGTGAAGCTCAAGCCCGCGGCGGGATTCGAACCATGAACCTGCTGCGCGGCAGTCCATAGCCAATGTCACTGAGCCACCACTGCTTCTAAATATATTTTGAACCTACGTCTAATAGGCAAGACAAAGGATCGTGTGGCTTACTTGTTTCATGACTTTTATTATATGTGGCTTCCGTGTAATTATCAATAATATTATTTTTTAACATGCGCGCTATATCCATATCTTTATATACGTATTTTTTAGGTGTTGATACTTACGATTGTGTGGTGCTCTCAAGGTTCTCAATGAAGCTCCATGTAGTGCTAAATGTTGGAGAGTATTATGCGCCGCGTAAAGCTCCCGAAGTCCACGTAATGCAGACACTACCAACACTTCTACCGAGTTGTGCGACAAGTCCAAAGAAACCAGGTGCTGTAACAATGAATAATTTAGTTTTAATTAATACGTACAAAATTATACGTTTATCACATAGATATACCCTTTTTCCAAACCTCATAGAAGTATTTTTAAATACAACAGTAGTTTTAAATAAATTGAATGCTATTTTATATTTTTTTTTATTATGTGATACCTACTTATTTCTTGAACGAGAAGTCGTGCAACGTTTTAAGTGCCTTTTTTTTGTATCTTTGTAAGTCTCACTACGACATTTATAAAATAAAAAGGGAGCTTCACCTTTATTACAGAAAATACTGTATTGTGAATGATGAGGAGGCGGGGAATAGTACATTCAAACAGTAAATAGTAGTTATGAATTAATTATTCAATCTTAATAGAAAACTTTTGACCGTAGTGAAGTTTCAAATTTACGGATAATTAAGTAAGGATGACAAGCGTAATCTTTAGAGTACCGCGCAGATTAATTGGTTTTGGGGACACGGCAACCCTTAAAAAGGAAAGCCTGCTAGACTTATTAAATAAATATATGTATAACTGGTAAAATGACTTTTCCATCACGATACACACTAAATAGGTATTTTCTAGGCAGCTATGTCCCAACCTCGACGGTTGGGACCTAATTGCCTAGAAAATACCTATTTAATCTGTATTTGTAGACTCTAAGATATATAATATAATAATTAATAATCTAAGGTGAAACCAAGACGCTGGTAGAAAATCCCATACTTATGCCATGCGCGTAAAAGTGGAAGCGAAAAGTTCGGACACTGATTTCACGCTTCTTAATATGGAAAAGTACTTAAGATTGGAAATTAACACAGCATGTAACAAGTAACATGTCGATCCCATGACAATCTACAAAAATAAAATATACAAAAACTTACTTCATAGTTGCCCAGTATGATGCTTCCTTTGAGCCTGTTGTACCGCAAATCTACTGTCGTTAGCGGCGAATGGTACTCTGATTTGTTTTCATCGTCAGGAGCCATGATATTGTTGGACTGAAATTTCATATTAAACACCGTTTTAATATTATTTTTGTTCACTAAGGTTCGATTTCTCAATCATCAGCTAGTTACTATTAAATCCAACAAAAAAAAACGAACTTTGATCGTTCAATATAAAAGATCATTTAATAAAATGGTAAATGGTAAAAGTTCATTTGTTTTAATTTGGTCAGTTACCATTTTATTCAACTAGGCCTAAATAATGTAGGACGTACCAAATTGTTTTAGAGGAGAGTAGATTCAAATAAATGCCTATCGAACTCTCTAAATAGTGCGGAGTATGTAAGTGTTCCCGTGGGGTGCCGGGTTAGAATTGCACCTCCACATATCATCCCGTGGGTGTCGTAAGAGGCGACTAAGGGATGTATACTGGAAGGTGGGCAGCAGCGCCTTCTAAAGAACTACCTTCTTACACTGCGATTCCCAAGCCGCCTGCCAAGCGTGGGGATTATGGCAAATACCCCCTAAATAGGGGAGGCTGTGTTCAGCAGTGGACAATCCGGCTGAAACAGTATGTAAGTGTAATGTGTACCTACAGTACTTATATAAAAGTTCATTTGTTTTAATTTGGTCAGTTACCATTTTATTCAACTAGGCCTAAATAATGTAGGACGTACCAAATTGTTTGAGAGGAGAGTAGATTCAAATAAATGCCTATCGAACTCTCTAAATAGTGCGGAGTGTATAAGTGTAATGTGTAAAGTGCTGATATAAAATTTCATTTGTTTTAATTTGGTCAGTTACCATTTTATTCAACTTGCCCTAAATAATGTAGAACGTACCAGATTGTTTTAGACGAGAGTAGATTTAAATAAATGCCTATCGAACTCTCTAAATAGTGCGGAGTATGTAAGTGTAATGTGTAAAGTACTTATAAAAAAGTTCATTTGTTTTAATTTGGTCGGTTACCATTTTATTCAACTTGGCCTAAATAATGTAGGACGTACCAGATTGTTTTAGAGGAGAGTAGATTCAAATAAATGCCTATCGAACTCTCTAAATAGTGCGGAGTGTGTAAGTGTGATGAGTTGAATTGAAAATTCACAGGCGATAGGAGAAAGTAAAGATGAAAACATATTGTGCGGACACAATTTGTCAAAAATACACGTGCTTATTCCTTCAACTGGCGAAAACTCGTTTTGAATAAAGTAGAACATACCAGACTATTTGAGAGGAGAGTAGATTCAAATAAATGAATCTTTAATTAATAAATTTCCTTATTTATTAAAGATATTTTGGAAACGGTGAAGTGCCCTTTATTGCTTCGTAGCCAGAGTCGCTTATTTATTGGAATGGCTTTCCGGAGTGATTCTTCTGGTTCTTTTTATGGTGTGAAAGTCCAACTCGCAATTGGCCGGTTTTTATTAAGTTATTGAAGGTTAGCACTCACCCCAAAGTGTGTGATGAGGTTGTTAGCAGCAGCCAGCGTCCGCAGCCGCGGTAGCCGCAACGCCGGCTCCAGCGACCGCAGCTCGTTGTCGCACACTTGAAGCTCCTCTAACCTGTAATAGGTACATTACATATCTTTTTATACGATTTAATTTAATTATTTTAAGGGGAGTTCGCCATAATCTCCACGCTTGGCCGGCGGCTTAGAGATTGCAGTATAGGATAGTAGGTCCTCAGAAGGCGCTGCTTCTCTGCCTTCGGATTTTTTACCCTTAATCGACTCTTACTCCACCCACGGGAAGAGATAGGGGGTGACTTCTAGCCCATCACTATATGGGGATGAATGGGGGAGGCTGTGTTCAGCAGTGGACAATCCGGCTGATACAGTACAGTACTTCAATTATTGAACAGTACAGCGCTCTTATTTTGCCCATCTTACATGCCCACAAATTATGAGTGTTTCAACTTCTTGCTTCTTGTTCAAGTGTCGCCACGTCTCTGCTATCTGGCAGCTTCAGACGTCCTTTTTGATCACGTTATCACCTCATTTCGTAATTTGCTACTTTCCTCATACATTTTTCATATTCCAATTGAGAAACATCATGACCATTTTAAATTTGAAAGCAATGATGGCCAAGTTGCCAGCATTGGTGAACACCGAATGTCAAGCAAGGGTCCAAGGATCGAATCCTCCGCAGGCTTGAGATTCACCGCACGTTACAAGGGCATTTTGAGAATGCTCTCCTGGCTAGCTATACCCCTAAAGTTTTTTTTTTATATTTCTGATAGGTTAGCCTTGGACCACTATCTCATCTAATGGTAAGTGATTATGTGACCAAAGGTGGTAAAGCAAGCTCAACCTAGAATGAGAACTGGCTCTCAAGAAAGGCTGCTGGAACAAATCGTTAAGTATTTTATATGTAAGGGTGGTAGCTAGCCACGCGGGCATTCGCAAAATGCCCTACCACAGCATTATATAACTACTGCCATCTTAAGACAAGAACCGGGAGCGAGAGATTAACGTACCCTATATGTAACCCTCTGAAGCATGGAAGTGCTCAGTAGTAAATGCTATAAGCAATCACCCATATGAGAGCTTTGCTATGAGCACTTCTATACCGCTAGAAGATTTCTGGAAGTTAATCCTAAAAAAGGAACTGGTTCTCTTATTGGAGAATCTGTCACTAAACACATAGGTACTGGTGTGTTCTAACAACTGTTCTCTAGTTCAAGTTTAAGCCTGTTTACCATATGCGATCGACTCATCACTCACATTCACATTATTGTCAGGTGAAATTGTTGACAAAAGTTAATCTAACTAAACTCCGAATGTACTATCAACACCAAAAACAAAGTCTGTCATCAGTCACTACTCAACAAGCTACAATGTGTTCCAGCAGGTGATCTTGAAAGCCGCTTTCTGCTTTGTCATTCACTCAAGTTTATCATCATTACATATGCTTACAAGAATTGTATACCTCCTCACAGTAGTTTCTAGACTTTCCTTTATCATTGTAAAATTTAAAAAAAAACTCACCGCAATGTTCGTTTAATAACGATCACGCAGGTAGATAGTACACTCGCAAAGAAATCATCGTTCATCAAACGCCTCAGAACCAGACTGGGAATGTTGGAACTGTTTAGTAGTAAACTTAAAGTATATTTATTTCGGCATTTTGAACCGCTCGTAGCGAAATTGCTTAGCTGTTCTTAATCGATCAGCTAAGTTAAGCAGCGTCCGCCGTGTCATGACTTGTATGGGTGACCGCTAGTGACATTAATACAAATCGCTTCTGTGCTTCGGAGGGCACGTTAAGCCGTCGGTCTCGGTTGTTGTCTTAGGATGGCAGTCGTTACAGCATGGTGATAGGGCAATTTGCGAATGCCCGCCTGTCTAGCTACCACTCTCAAGTAAAAAAATGTCGCCAAGCACATAATGGCAGCTGTCATCGAGAGCCAGTAATTCTAGGCTACCCCAAATACATCTTCGACCACACTACTAACACTACTGGATTATTTTTTGTGGGGCCATGTGAAGGACATAGCCTATATGGACACAATAGAATTAATTGCAGCCTTAAAAATCAAAATCCGTTATGTGATTAACGAAATAGACCCGCCATTTTGCCAAAAAGTGATTAAAAACTTTGATGAAAGAATCGACATCTGTCAGCGTGCTCGTGGTAAACTTTTCTCTTCGTAATACAATAAAAATATTAATCATCTTCATCTAAATTCTTTGTTTTAGAAAACAAAGTTCTGGTTGAAAACCCTTTATTATTTCTAAGTAAGTAAGTAGTATAAATATGCCAGTTGTCAAGTATAGCAGAGTACATATAATACACTTCTGGACTCATCTATTGGCCCACCTTGTATTTTCAGTTTCGTTTGGTCCTAGCTAAAATTTTATATTAGGTCGAGCAAAAAGTTTTTATGCAGTTTTGAATCTGGCACATTTTACCATCTTTTTCGATCGTATTGTTTTAAATTTGAATTCAGAATACCATACGACATGGAGCTACGCCTAACAAGTCGGATATGCGCCTTGTTAAAGGCAATTGATTTTTGAATAAAAAACATGTTTTATCAAATAAAGGTTTAATTTAATAACGCGTGTTGCCTCCATGGGCATCTACCACAGCTCTCATACGATTAGGCATAGAGTTTATCAACCGCTCTATGAAATTTTGAGGGATCATCTCCCATTCCTCTTCTATGGCAGTTTTCAACTCCTGCATCGTCTGGGCAACTGGCTGACGAGCCCTAACACGTCTTTTTAGCTCGTCCCACATGTGCTCAATAGGGTTCATGTCTGGGCTTCTGGCTGGCCAGTCCATAACTGTGATGTTCACATCCCGAAGATATTCCCTGATGATGCCGGCCGCATGGGCTCTTGCATTATCATGCATAAAAAGGAAATTTGGGCCCACATAGTCCGCGTATGGTATCACGTGAGGTTCTAAGCACTCACGAATGTACCTTTCAGCATTTAATGTTGGCAGCCGTGGTCCTGTAACAACCTCAAGTTGAGTTTTGCCGCTCGCGGATATACCGCCCCAGACAGTCCATGAGCCACCGCCATAAGCAACCCTCTCTTCAAAGCAGCATTGTGCGAAACGCTCTCTCTTACGTCGGTAGACCTTCTTCCTTCCATCATTGCCATGTAACACAATTTTAGACTCATCAGAAAAGAGTACACGGCTCCAATCTTGCTGTGTCCAATTTATATGACTGCGTGCGAAATGAAGGCGCGCTGTTCGGTGGGCTCGCGTTAGTTTAGGCCCATTAGCTAGCTTGTGTGGTACCATATCGCGTTCTTTTAACCTTCTCCGAACAGTTCGAGCGCTCACAGATACTCCGTGGAAGTCGCGAAGTTGGTTTTGTATCTCAATGGAGGTAAGGTGACGATTTTCAAGCTGGTCGTCACGATGAATCGATCCTGCCTTTCAGTTGTGACCCGAGATCGTGGCCTTCCTTGGCGACGAACAAAGCCGCCAGTCTCTAGGTACCTCCGATAAACATTTCGGACCGCAGATCGACTTAAATTAAGTTGAGCACTCACGTTTCTTTGGCTGTGTCCGGCCTAAATAAGTGCCACAGCTTGGGCGGCGACTTCAGGTGAAGTATCCATAGATTATTGATAGAACCTCACCTTAATGTTAAGAATAAGTAATGTTTGTTGCAAAACCAAAGATATCAATCACTTTTTCAAGAATTAAATCCAAGTAAACCAATAAAACCAAGTTTTCTTAGTATTCGATTGTTTGATATCAACAAACAGGCTCCAAATTGTCTTTTGTTTCTTTAAATTCTGTGTTCGAAATTCAAAAAAAGACTATTGAATGAAATTGTGAATGTGCCAGGTTCAAAACTGCATAAAAACTTTTTGCTCGACCTAGTATAAAATTTTAGCTAGGACCAAACGAAACTGAAAATACAAGGTGGGCCAATAGATGAGTCCAGAAGTGTATTAGATTCGAATTCTTAGATGGAAGCGTGTACAATATACGTAGGTGACGGATCGTGTAATAGTGAGCAACATCTTGCATGCACAGCTCGTTTTCGTATTTAAATAGGGAAATAGGAAACAGACGCGGTGAGTCGACGAAGCACTGGTGCCGTGGTATTGTTTTAATTAAAGTAATTGGAGGAGGCACGTCGAGAGCCGACGCTCGGTTGGCATGATCTGTGCCTCTAGGATTTACACCAATTTAATGCTGAACTCAGCCAGCCGTCAATTAACGACGCGACTCCTCTTCTATCGTATAAACGAGTGCCTATGAAACCTTCTCTTTGCTTAATGAATGCATTTCGTTTTCTTCAATTCATAACGGTACCAAAATCAATAAAACTTTGTGTATTCTTCAGACGTTTCAGTTTTTATAATACAGTACTTTATAAATCTACTTTTACTCGTAGACAGTAGGTAACGGGCGGAATAGGGTTCAATGTGCTTGATGTAAATGCACATATGTTGCAGAAATCTTTTTTAATATTCAACAACGTATCTCAGAGATTCTATCACTTCACGGTTGAGTTCCATGCAATATTTCATTCAACTTTTTTGTAGTTGAAGCTGAGACTTTAGGGCTTGGTACATCGGATTATTCCCAGGTTTCCAGAGCCGTACATTTGTTCCTAATATATCAAACAATAAATCATTAATCAAATTAATCATTAAATATTCAAGCAATTAAATCTTCTAGTCATATTTTGAACTGTCTGTTTTTTCAGTGAACAAGTTTGTTGAACTATTAACGTTGATATAATATACAAAATAAAAAAATACAATGTAATAATAATCCAATCAAAGTACCTAATGATCAAGATAGTCTCAATTAAATCTTGGGAAAAGTTCGGTTAGCTGTAAAGCTTTATCAACAAGCAAGTAATATTTTTTGAGCCCATTAATAAATATCACGTTTATATAGGTATGCTACCCTGGTTTCAAATGTATTTTAGTAGTTATACCTACTAGGATAGAATTAGCGCCCGGAACTATTTAAAATTTTTGAAGTGCTGAGATTTTAGTTTTTTTTTTGTGGTGTATCAAATTCATTTCGTACCAAACTTGGGTCATTTATTCTTAATTAGCGCCCGAAACTATTTGAAAATTTTGAAGTACTGAGATTTCAAGCAATTTTAGAGGTGTATCAAATTTGTTTTATACCAAACTTCAGGTCAGTTATTCTTTAAGTTTGTTCGAACGAATGTTTTCATGGTGCATTTCTCCAAACAGTAAAAAAAAGAATAATACGAGCAAAAGCTATTTGCGCCTACTAAAACATAAGTACTAGTTGAGTCGAAAACCAACTTGGCCCGCAAATAATAATAGTAAGGCAGCGTCCCGTCTATTCGTTCGAAATTATACACTTATTGCTAAATAGATGACGTGCGATCGACCGCTAAATGCACAAAATCAACGGGCCTTACCTTTTGACATAGAACATATAATAATACTACGTACTTTCGGCTTAAATTAAGACGGTGTGAGACTGCGATTTTACAGTAAACATTAAAAATTTTGCTTATAGACTGAAAATTCAAGGACTCAATCGTCTCAAATCTCTGCTTTGATGCAATTTACTAGCATACATTATGATTACAAACATATTTAGACTCAAGTGCGCAGAATTAATGATAAATAAATAATTACAAAATCAAATCTTTCAGAGATTTATTTCACTTAGGACACAAATGCAAGCTTTTGTAATATAAAAATGAAGTCTATATGATTTTTAACTGTGGAAATATGGGAAAAATATTAGCCGCATGAGAAACATGCGTGTCAAACTGTCTTATCTTGTAAATTGCATATAAAGAAAGTCTCTCGGACAGTCTATGTTCGATGATATGAAAAACACACTGTAGTTAAGTTAGGGTAATCAACTAACAATAGGTAAAGAAAACTTTAAGCATATTTTCTTTTGCAATTTTAATAGTAAATGATTATATAGGTAACTTATATAGAGATAACCGATGCATTATACACTTAAATTTGTTAGCCCTCTTCTATGATCTTAGAATCGCAGTTGAGTTCCATACAATATTTCATTCAACTTTTTTGTAGTGGAAGCTGAGAATATTAAGTTTAGGGCTTGGTGCATCGGATTATTCCCAAGCTTCCAGAGCCGTAAATTTGTTCCTAATATACAAAAAAATAACAAATTAATCATTAAATATTATTTTTATTCAAGCACGAAAATCTTCTAGTCATATTTATTAACTGTCTGTTTTTTCAGTGAACAGGTTTGATGAACTATTAACGTTGATATAATATACATGCTATCATTTACAACATAAAAAAATACAATGTACCTAATAATAATCCAATCAAAGTACCTTATGATCAAGATAGTCTCAATTAAATCTTGGGAAAAGTTCGGCTAGCTGTAATGCTTTATCAACAAGCAAGTAATAATTTTTTAAGTCAATTAATAAATATCACGTATGTTTAAGTATGCTAGCCTGGTTTCAAATGTATTTTAGTAGTTATCCTACTAGGATAGAATTAGCGCCCTGAACTATTTGAAAATTTTGAAGTACTTAGATTTTAGACTATTTTAGAGGTGTATCAAGTTCGTATAACTCTTGTACTACATAAATTAACTTCACTCAAAAGTATACACTTGCAATGAAAGGAAGTATGTGTAAAATATGTTTGTAACAAAATATTTAAAATTGTACGAACGAATTGCTTCAGTCTAGAGCAGAGATTAACAAAGATGTGATAAATATTACTGAGCATTTACTTATAAGTCGTAATTATTAAATATTATGATAATAGATACGACCTATAACTCCACTTACCGTAACGAATTCAACTTAAAATCTTTTCCAATTAATTTTTGTGACTACGCGTAACTTTGTTTTTGAAAGCAAAGGGAAGACTTGTTTCAAACGATTTTAAAAGATTTCAGCCCGAACCGAAGAATGATAAAATAAAATATATATACTGACGCCATATGTGTAATATGAATGCATAACTAGGCGAAACAAGTATATTATTAAAAGAACTGAATACATACAATAGTATGAACATAGAACAAAATATTGAAGCGCTCTTAGCGAAGTTTACTTAGTTGTTCTCAACCGATCAGTAAAGTTAAGCAACGTCGCGCGCGGTCATGAGTTGGATGTGTGACCGCGAGTGACATTAGTACTGAGCGTTTCCGTGCTTCGGAGGGCACGTTAAGCCGTCGGTCCCAGTTGTTGTCTTAGGATGCCAGTCGTTATAGCATGGTGGTAGGGCATTTTGCGAATGCCCTACCATTTATACGTTACATACAAAAAAAAAAAATACAAATCTTTCCTCGTTATAATAGCAGTAAAGATGTAGGTATATGAGACGGTCGCATGACATATAAAACCGATTAGGCAAACTAATCTATGCTACTTGAAGGCAACTGTCACAAACTAATCTTTTACTTTTCCTGTCATAATTTTGCTTCCTTTGCTACTAAAAAATTTTGTATCTATTCAAAGATTATTTGATTTTTATTCATTATGTTGTTTTTCAAAATTATACCAACAAACTTTCACTTTTATTATACGTATATTTAAGAGGAGAAAATGTTATGATATATTCTGATAATCACGTTAACACCACCCACCAAAACATCACCCACGGAACACATCGTTACGTCTTTATATAAGGGGTAGGGCCGAGGTTCAAATAGATTTCGTCACATGTGATTAGAGACGAGTCTACTGCCATCTATCGGGAAAGTTTCCAGACTCCAGACTGCTGCTGAAAACTTCATAGACAGTGAAATCCAATAACTGCTGTCGGAGAGTTATTGTATTGATCCGAACCCAGGACCTCGAAAACAACGCATAACGCCACTCAACCAACGAGGCAGCCCTTCATAAATAGATTAATATCTATCTCTCAAATTAATCCACCAACTATCTAGAATTATTCACTCGGATATAGTTGCGATATACAACCTGGAAAAAATATCTCGAAATCGTCCTGCATATTTTTGGCAATTGTAAAAGAACATTCAGTATAGATACATACATGTACTTACCGGACATTCAATGACAACCTTAGTAATTTACTTTGTTTAAATCACAGTTAGAAACCACACATATGTACACCAGACACACTCACAGTATGCTTCATTGTCACAGTTTCACTCATACTAACTTCTTGCACTTCGAATCTTCATGGCTACAAAGCATGTAGCAATTTGAGAGTTCGTAGCAAGACTGACCAAACCATGCACGCTTGCGTCGCGCCACTGACCACGGGCCAGCAAGACGAAGCAAGCAATGGCACCACTTTACACGTAGGTACCACCTATGTTTATTATGTATTCACGAAGAAACTATGTATCAATCTGTGGACACGTTACATCGAATCTATTGAACTGTCTGGTATATACCTTTTTCGTGGTGTAAGTACCTATGTTACATACACGCATTGTTGTCGGTATCTATGAACGAATCTATAAAATCTATGTACCTATCATTTTGTTACTACATTTCCCTTTTGGTCGTCTTTCGACATTGCTTGCTTAACTGCTAATAGTAAGCCTAAGTATATGTGAAAACTTATACTAGTATATAGTAGTATTAAGTCCTGAGAGATGTGGTGAGAGTGCATGAGAGAGCCAAATAATGGTATATTAAAGAAACAGTACCAACTTCCTAAATTGAAAAGTGGGAAATAATCTGTGGAAGTCGGTACCACGCTGAGTCAAACACTCTAAGGTCCGATAGCATGATCTTGGTCCCGTCCCTATCTTCCAACTTCAGAAGTTAATTCACAATTTCAGTCTAGAAATTCGGTGTTGATTTTTTCCATAATTTCTTGAATTCTTTTCAGTGATGTGCCAAGTATGTACACGGTTGCATTGCTTAAAATCTAGGTCAGGTTAGACATCTGGATTAAAGCTCATGTAATAGTAATTCTTCGGTATATTACAGTTGTAAGCATTTACATCAAGGTACCGCATATTGGCAGATAATGATCGATGAATTTGAAGTAAGATCATCTTGGAAGTATAGAGTATAAGAGTTGTACAGCCAAAAAAAGGCATTGAACTCGGATAATCTAGTAAAAAGTTAAGCGTGGTGACACTTATGGTATGCCTAAACAATGCTCTTGGATAAAAAAATATATTTAAAAAAAAACATGGATATACTGTTACAAATAACACAAAATATAATATTCTATTACGTTAACATACTAGAACTATTAAAGCAAGTAAAAACTTCAACAGAAACACAGAAACTTTCCTGTGCAGAAAAAAGAGGAAAAAGAAAAAATAAAGAAAATTGAAAACGAAGCCAATTTTGAAACACATAAATTACAAAAAATAACATAATAAACAAATTCTACAACAAATTAAAGGAAAATAAATAAATTGAAATATAATAAAAGTAACACCAACCTTTGTAAATATTCGTTTAACATTTTCATGAAACAACTGTGGAGTGGAAGTAACAAATATTCACTCAGTGGGAAGGATGTAAACACGGAAGGCATGCAAAGGACGCATAGTTAAATATGAGGCAGTAAAATGTATTATGAATACAAAATAGTTAACATTTACATCGAACAAGCATACCATGTTAGAAATGTAACTGGATATTTTGATTGTTCTTAAAGTATCTATGAAAATAAATCCTGGGCCGTAAAAAATGATTTATTTTTCGTCCTTATTCCAAGATAAGTGGGATCTGTATAGTATGCTTCATCTTCTACTGTGCTCTTTTAGAAAGACATATATGACAGGTGTCATGTCGTTTCAAAATTAGTTTACGTGTTGATCCACCCATAGCATCTTCGGCCTTCCTTGGCTTACTTTCGATTGTAAATCAGACAATCTTGTATGTTACCATATCAGGCCCGAGCCGGCTAAAACAGTTTTTAATTAAATTTGACATATTTTAAAAGGTTCTGGGTTAAACAACAGACACTTTTATCTCAATTTACGCAACATAAATAAATTTGTGTGCAAAGCTGAGAGCTGAAGCTTGTTTATAATAAGAAAAACCTTCCTAAAAGTGTGGCAAAAAGATGCGCATATAATTAAATCTATTACTACTAGAATTAAAAACTCACGAAAAGTATTGGTTCTATTTGATGAGCAGGTGCTTGCCGATAGCTTCCTGTTTGCCCTAAATAACTGTAGTAATTCAGTGGGTACGGCTTTCCATTGACGTCCGTCGAATTGAGGGGGGAAAAGGAGGAGAGATCCCTCTCTTCACGGGAAAAGTTCCGGAGCCCCCTCCTTTTTGTCTTTTTTATAATTTTCCTCATTTTAAAGATTAAAATTAAGATTTTTATAATAAAATTAAGATATTTTTTTTAATTGAATGGCATCAAGAATGGGGAGAGGGGAGGGTCCTCCTTCCCTTTCCCACCACTTTTATTACAAGGTAATGCATAATTTTTGAGTAATGCATATTTTTGTAGAATCATAACCTCACTTTATTATATAACACTTCACTGATCAAATTTATTGTTTTGTTGGATTATATAGATTTTTTAGTTATTATGTCGCAGTTTCAACCTAACCTATTCTAGTTTTGTTTTTCTGGTGGGGGTGTTCTTATTTAGTGTATTTTTATATTAGAATTCTTTTATATCGTTTTCTTGTAAAATACGCATTACCTTGTAATAAGAGTGATTGTTACAATCATACATATAGATTTATATATTATAAAATTATACGTAAAGTTGTTATACGGACCGTTCGTAAAACGAAACGTTCATGGACGATAAGTCTATACAATCTGTGCTACCACAGATTTGTAAATTGATTCTCAATACTTATTTTCTCAAAAACCACGCGTTTCCTGATTTTGCAACTTTGCGTGTGTGCTTATATGTAACCTTTCTGTGAATATCAACCCCCGACGGACTGCAAAGGAAAACTGTGGCCATGTATCTTTAATTTAATAAGTTTTTAGACTGTAACAATGCCAACAGCTATACTGTCACCCATTACAAGCATTTGACGTGCAGTGCAAGTGTTACCTTCTGTTAAGTGATATCATAATTGGCTTCATCCACAACACAACTAGTGCAAGTCAGTCGTCATAGTAATGTTTAATAAGCTGTTTGCCGTTGTGTGCCAATTTTTTTGAACGAGTGCTTGCGTACGCGCTGCTAAGGGGTTATCTACATCAGCGCAGCGAAGCGTGCCGAAGTTACGTTCACTTCGCTGCAACCCCTATTAGCTAACCTTACTGGCTTTTAAATTGTTTATTTATTTTGTGAATGATTCACACTATAATGTATGTAAATAAAAAGGTACGGAAATGAATACGGATTAGACGTACCTAGTAAATATAGACGACGAGAGTTATGAATACTCGTATTTCTATAAGATGATCAGAGGTTAGTGGCATCCAGTACTAGTATTAATTCTGGAAATTGTGGCTAAATCACATCTCCGTTTAACTTCAGATATAAATCTCAGAAAAAACCTGTTAATTTAATATATCTACAACAATGTATACACTGATTCAGAAGTTGTCAATTAAAAGATACAGATATTATAGAAAAGTAACTTAGTTTTAAACTGACTTCTAAAACAAGGATGTAGGCTTTCGTTGACATTTTGTTTAACGAAATTACAGTATCAATCGATCTTTATGATTGTTTTCGTTGCGTAAAGTATAGGTATCAAATTTTATCACGTGTAAAATTAATAGAATTTGATTAAGAAGCTCTGACGTTACCCACATTTAACTGAAAAATAATTCGCAATTAGGTATGCCTGTAAGTCGATGTTCAAATAATTGTAACTACCGATGGTGACCATTATTATTAGGTAATGATACAACATCCTGCATTAAGTACTTGATGAAAGATCTAAGAAAAACCGAACCGAATTTTAAGAATGAACGATATGGAATAACTCGTTGAAGTGTGAGCTATGGGTATATTGATCAGCATAGCATAGCTATCGACTTAATTTTTTTTATATATTGCAGTGGTATAAATCATTTACGTTGTTTTGTTTTGTTAATGTATTATCGGAACTTTATTTACGTACCCAAACCCTTGTTTCTATTTTAATATACTACTACTTCAGTCATATATCAATCAGCCAGGAAGCACGAAGCATGGCAATCTGAGTCGGAACATGAGCGAAGGCTAAGATTATTCCGAGAGGAGGCGCCACGCTTCGCCGCCCGAGCGTTACCAAACAGCTGCAGTGGCCGCGAGAGTATGGATTGCTAGTGATGGTAAACATCCGAGTATAATTACCAGGTAATTATTCACCTTTTGAATATTTCAACATCATTGTGAGAAGACGTTCACTGACAACTATTGCCACCACTGTAGGTATTTGGGAATGATTCCCGTTACATGTGGTGGCACCACCAAGTTAACTGAATTTTATATTACGCACACACGAAAACGCTGAAAACAGACAATGGACAGGGAAAAAGAAATTTTAACTCGCAAACTCGCAAAGGTTTTGTTTATCTGCGTGGAAAAGTGCTTTTTAGCCGCTAGTGTGGAAAAAGTTTTTAAAACCCGAACCTTTACAATAGATCCAAAACAAACATTATTATCGATAATAACAATTATTATACTTTGATATAAATAAATGCAAATGTACTATTTCAATAATTGTATTTGTGCATACGCATGCTCCGCGGATCACAATACAAAATTACTAGAGGAAATTTTCCTCTCGTAATTTAACTACATATTTTTAATTAGCCTTTTACGTAATTCAAGTGATCAAATAACAAACAATAACGTGAAGAAATTTGTCATTAACTATGTATATCATAACTAGCTATTTCGTAGTACTTAACTACTGACAGGTTATTTAAAAAATCAAGAGATTTTGAGCTGCGTTCATGGCAAAACTACTACTGGTATTATCTCTAAACTGTTACTACTCGTATATAAAGATTGTTATTGCTATGAATTGTTGTGGTAATGGTTTATATACATCCTTAAATAATTATTACCAATGAATCACCTTCGTCTGAGAAGATTTATGGCATACATAACGTTATTATGATAGTAATACTCCATGAACAATTCGTACACGGTGGTGGGTGAAGAGAAAGTAACACCTATCTATAGTATAAACGGACAGTTTCTATACTTATTTATAACTAGCTTTCCGGCCGCAGCTCCACCCGCGCGTATGTCTTTTTGCGTTAAAAACTATCATATCTCCTTCCCCGGGTCTCAAACTATTTCTATACCAAATTTCATCCCAATCAGTCCAGTACTTTATAAGTTTATTCGTAGCATACAAAAACACAAAAAGTGTACGTAAAGGAATGGAAGCCCCATTGTCTGTACCTACATGTAGTATTATTTATAAAAATATGGCTTAGGAGACTAACAATAACTGAACACAAATATACATTTTCAAAAATCTGTCTGTATAAGTTGGCGACATGTAAAGTCTATAATGGAACAACAATTCACTATTTATTAGAGTTCCACACAAAAAAACGGAATTGTTTTACTAAGCCCATGACGACTTTTACCTGTCCAAAGTCCAAATAATTAATTTATTTTTGCGCCTACGACACTCAGGGTAACACTAAGGTCACTTACAAGAAGGTGAGGCTTTGCAGATGTCCCACGGAGTAATGTTTTTTAAATGAACATCGATTTTAGAATATTATTTTTAGATCAAATCTATTTCACATGCATTTGAATTTGAATTTTAACATTTGAATTTTAGTTCTGTAATAACTGCAGAATTTATTCAATAATTTTATTAGAAAATCGCACACAATTTCCTATGAATGGTTGTTTTATTATTCGCATTTACTAAAACCTGGCACCGTTGTTTATTTTTAAATTTTAAATTTGGTCGAGCATACCAGTCATCGTAGATACCAGCCCTACCACAGGCCCTACATAGAAAGGTAATCTTTTAAAGCATAATAATTAGTTCACATTTTTATTTTTTATTATATAGTTGATGAATAATGAAAAATATAAAAAGAAAAATTCAAGAGGGATGTGGTGATATACGAATCGTGTTTTTATTTAATGAAACTTGAAATAACCGTTATAACAAATTTTAAACATTACAAATGGATAGAAATAAAAGTGTATGTCAAAGGCCCGGGAGAGATCTCGAACTAATAGAATATAAGAAAACTTTTTGTGTGGCGGAATGGAATGGACAACGGCTCTTTAGTATTTAAGTAATACCGTTGCGTAATGTCCTAATTTTCAGAAAAAGACGCATTTTCATACCAATGATAACATTTTTCTTAAGTTTCGTAGTAAATCTTCAAAAGGAAAGCTCAAAATCATCAAAAAGAGCTGGGGGGGGGGCAATTGAAGTCACTGGAAACTCTCTTGTTAAAAAAAAAATCACGTTTTTTTTTTTTTTTTCATTTATTGTGATAGCGACACTCAATTATATTACAAGAAAACAAAAGACAGCCTCCCAAATTAAAAAATAACATGTTTCTAGAGAGAAGTTGCACAAGCTGAGCATAACCCTGTTGCCCAAAATTAAATTATATAGCTCTTTTAAGGATTATTTCGTGTAAATTTGGTGAAGGCAATAAATTGATTTTTTATTTATTTATTTATTTAATAGCACAAACTAAAATGAAAATTGTCGTGTATTAGCAGTATGTTGCTTGTTTGGTCTTATTTCACTAAACGATAACGTAAATCAAGTAACGTTTTGATTGATTAGTTTAAGCACTCCGTTCAACTCTGACCCATGTAAAGTGGAGTCCAGGAGTTTTTGGACTAAATATCTTCATCTTCAATTTAAGCTCGCATTATAAATAATTTTTAAATGTGTATTTTTTTAACCGACCGTGCAGGTAAGCTTACACGTATTCGACAGCATTAGATAATAATTTGTAAAAATTGGATCTATAAACTTAGAGTATCTAACGTAACATACTTATGCATGAGTCATTCCATCTTTATTAAGAATTTATGGAAAAGATAGATGTCATCTACCGGACACAGTATATAAGGAAAGTGTAAATAAAGGTACTATTACGAGTGACCTGCTGACTGCAACTGCAGGCTGAAAATGCCGCGGCTGCATGCAGTCGACTGAAGTGGCACTACTGGTTTGTATGTACATATTTCTATGTAATGATTTCCGGGGCGCGTTGCTCCAAGTCCGGCCATATTGGCCGAGCTAATTTCCTCCAAGGTAGGCGGAACAAGCTTTAGAGCTACTGTTAAAATATGAAATTGATGGCGTAGTTTTATGTCATAAAATATTTTCTGCATGTTTTGGAAATGGGGCTCATTACGTTATTAAGCAATGGTAGCATAGTAATCACTAATCCTTAACTTAGCTTGTACAAAATGTTATTGATTAATGTTATTTTTATATATATAATAATCAATCGAACTCTTTGTACTTTTAATTTGACCTAATATTTAATTACCTACGTTATTTGGAAACTTTAATATTAAAAATTTTAAAACCAAAATTTGATATCAATTTTTGAATAATTTAAAATTGTAAGATATATGAGCAAAATGGGATACCTAGGGTAAAGCGGATACTCCTGACCGCCAAAATATATGTTATTATAATTTAGATCAATCCACTCTGAAAACTATTTTATAACAAAAATTTAACGTTATCTTCTTACCCTTATTCAACTCGTGAAGAGTCGAGTACATGTCTTCTCTAACTGAACACACAAACATATTAGGACTGTGTTTTCATCACTCATGCTTGGTAAATGTGATACTTTTATAATCTACCATAAGACGTTGAAATGAAAATTAAACGCAGACAAATTGTATATAGAGCTTGATAAGTGGCTCACCGTCAGTATCTAATCGAAAAAAGTTGGTAGTTAGGTTGATAAGGCACTAGCTTTTATTAGTAAGTACTAACCCATACCAGGGTAGGTATACCAACCCTACAATCTAAAAATGGCTATACGAAACAGAAACGAAGAGGTCGTGGAGGGTCTAATTAAAACAACAAGGGCATCGCCGGAATCTGTAGCCGGTCCTTCAACGACAAACTAACGTTACGTAATAAATTAACCAACTATAGATATAAGGAGAAAAAAAATATATATATAAGCATGGACTCACTTAGCACTTAAAATTATTATATGTAACAAAAAAAAGTAATAATCAAATAAGAGTACGGACCACGAGACAGAAAGGTGCAGTATCTAAAAAAAAAAACATACCTGTCTACCTCTTTGGGTACCTACCGGACAATTAATCATAACTTAAAGCAACATCTATATGCTTAGAAATTTTAATTTAGACATATTATTAGGGTATTGGCTATGGACTGCCACGCAGCAGGTCCATGGTTCGAATCCCGCCGCGGGCTTGAGCTTCACCGCATGGTGGAAGGGCATTTCGCGAATGCCTGCCTGGCTAGCGACCACCCTCAAGTACAAAATCTGTCGCCAGCACCTAACGGTGTGTTCCGACAGCTGTTCATGAGAGCCAATGAAATTACAGGCATATGAGACGTAACAACTATGTCTCAAGGTGACGGGCGCAGTGCGATTCGTGACAGACGAAATGCATCTGTTACAGGCAGAGGTTAGTCCGCTTAACATCAGGTGGGCCTCGAGCTTGTTCCGCCACAATAACATAACAAAAATAAATGAATGCTACACGGCAACCTAATTCTTAAGGGCGTATTCTATTTAAGGCAGTTGTGATCACTGTGATCGTTTGTAACTGTTCTCCTCTGTACCATTTAGTATAAGAACGCTAAGAATGCCACTAAAATTTGCCACTTTTGTCACTTTTGGTAATTCAAACTGTTCCAGTAGCTACGTAGCGTTTATGGCAAAAATAATGCCAAGACCCAAGCGGAACAACTTTTTGGGAGTGTGATGGTTTTTAGCGAATTTAACTCCAAATGGTTACGTTTGGTAATTACCTTAAATCACTTTATCATCGGTCTAAATATATCTGCAATTGTGTCGTCGTGCCGTATGCCTATTCACTATGTTTATACATAAAGGTATATTGAAAGAGGTTATGAATATTAAGTAACAATTTAAGTATTATTTATTTTACGTTTTTTCTTTTTGCTCTATCGTAATACAAACAAGCATCAAACTTGACCTGATTATAGTCCGGTATCTTATTGGTGCTCTAATTTGACAATTTTAAATAATATATAATCCCCGTAATTAGGGACGGTGTGGCCATCAACCAGACTACAAGACTTCACCTCATCGATGGAAATGCTCTTCCACACACTCTCATAAAAGCGTGAAAATTACTTCTGCAACAAGATTCGCAATCTCATTGATTAAAAAAACAATACACACATTAACTTTACTGACACTGTATATATTTGAAATGTTGCCATGTTTAGAGATTACAAATAAAAAAAACATGAAAGAATTGTTTGCTGTTGATAAAACTCCTAACAGTGGCTATACAAAGAAAACTCATGTCACATGGGAAAAATAATATAATTTCATTTAGACAACACATTTTTAGAAAAAATATCCTTATCTACCTATCACCTGTCATGTAAAAATGTATATGAATATTGCAATAATAGAAATGGATTTTTGCAAAATATTGCTTAAAGAATTTTTAAAATAATGGCCCCAAGTTTCTTGGCTAATTTTCTCACAGAGGCTCTAACACCTTTTTTGCTGATGACGGCAGTCTAACCGGAAGACAATTAGTTGCGTTTGAACACAAAGGCATGTAAAATCGTTCAGTGCAAAATTGTATCATTGACCATCATAAGAGTGTCATTGATGCCACAATTTAAAAAAAAACATACTCTGCCTCTCTGAAAGGAAGGCCATGTCCAAGTGGGAACGGCCCAGGATGTAATTGATATTTAAAAAATCGTCGTAGATCGCATTTTAAGTTTGCTTAGCCGTTCTTAACCGATCAGCTAAGTTAAGCAACATCAGCCGCGGTCATGAATTGTATGGGTGACCGTTAGTGACATTACTACCGAGCCCTTCCGTGCTTCGGAGAGCACGTCCCGGTTGTTGTATTAGGATGGCTGTCGATAAAGCATGACGGTAAGGCACTTTGCGAATGCCAGGGTCGTTACCACCCTCAAGTAGAGAATCTGTCGCCAAGCACCTAGTGGTGTGTTCCAGCAGATGTCCTTGAGAGCCACTAATTCTAGATTAGCTGAACGACATCTTCGACCAAATCATCACTTACCATTAGGTGAGATAAGTTCAAAGACTAGCCTATCAGCTATAAAAAAACATTAATATAAATGATTTTGGCATATATGTATACTAAAGTCTATACCTACCTTGTTTTTGTTGAACGACACACAATCAAACATTCTTCTTCAACTATAGTTGCCAGACGACCCATCGCGCGAAAGCACTGACTGAAGTTTCCAAGAAAAAATACGTATAAAGAAAAATAAACACTTTTTTAAAATTAAAAGTACTTTTTTCTTGTACATGTATCTTTGTGATCTAACACAATATTTTCGAGATATAACTGTACTGAACGATGTTTAATGACTGCATTGGGTGCAACAAGACGTACATTGCTTCGATCATATCCTAAAATAATTGAGAAATAATTGCGATAATATTTCATTTGCGTATAATTCTGTTGTTTCATTACGTTTAATACTTTGATTTCGTTTAATAACCAGTTCTTTGCTGGATTTGCTTAAAATTAAATGATGAAGCGTGTTGGAGTGTTTGCATGGATTATATTAGTGATTGAGATGGGCGTGGTTAGCATTCGGTTTCAGAATAAATTATTGTTTTTGTGTTGGTATATGTTTAATATTCTGACATATTTTTTTTTTACTTCTTTTATCTTCATTTTGATATTAGAACTCAAATCAATCAGTCAAAAAAGTATTGGGAACGGATGATTTGTTTATGGTTCGAAATTCTTTTTTTTGTTGTTGTTAGATTGGCACAACTGTTTTTCCTTTTGGCGCGGGGTATGATACAATCTTCATTGCATATGTTTTTTGGATCAAGGCGCGGGCTTTTTTTTGACTTTAATCTGTTATTTAGACTAAAATAAGTGCTATTTTTAGTTATATCATATCTTGTGTGTATAATTTCATAATGGACAAAAACATTGAAGAAAGAGTTCGTCTTAAATATGGCATCGCAGTCACGGAAAATGTTACAGGAGGCTTACGGTGATTCGGCTTTATCAAAAACACGTTATGAGTGGTATAAGTGTTCAAAAGCGGTCGAGATGTGATGGAAGATTTGCCTCGCTCTGGTAGGCCATCAACGTCTGCAAGTGAAGTTAACATCGCAAAAGTGAACGAAATAGTGACTGAAAATCCTCAATCGAGTTTCAGAAAGATAGCCGCCGAATTTAAATAATCACTTAAAAACATGTTGCCGCTCGCCTAGTCCCAAAAGACCTGAATTTTCTCCAAAAAGCCAATCACATAAGAGTCGCTGAGAATATGCAAACTAGTCAATACAACACTGAGCAAGTAATATGTCAACAAGCTTCACAGTGGCACCTTAACTGAATCGGAACCGAAAAATACACGCCAAATTCAATCAAAAATCTAAGCCGTGCTGACTGTTTTCTTTGAGTATCGCGGATATAAGTAATATCCGTAGCTTAGTGTATCGTAGTGTTGTGCATTCGAAATTCTTGCCCGGAGGTCAAACGGTAAATTAAATATATCATTTGAGCGTTAAAAGAGCAAATTCAACGAACAGGGCAAATTTGTGGAATGAAAATACGCCTTCGCACAAGGTGAATTGTGAATCTGAACACATTGTGAACCCGAATTATGATTTTTTTAACAAAATCTCAACAAATACCATCAGGCAACCATATTATCTACCAGATATGGCTCCAGCCGTATTCTTTCTTTTTCCTAAACTCAAATTACCACTTCGTGGCACCCGTTTTCATTATGTAGAAGACATAAAGCATAATTCACGCCGAGAACTGAACTTGATTCCGGAAAAGCGTTTCAAAATGTTTTGATGATTGGATCATCTTACGCCTGTAAGTGTATCGTTTCTGAAGGAGCATACTTTGAAGGTGATAAAATAAATTTGGATTAATAACTAACATTTTGTGTATTATTGATCTTTTCCCACTACTTTCTTGACAGAGTAGTATTTCAACACATATTTCAACATATATATTTTATTTCACTTTTTACCATTTGCAAAGGTTCTTAACTGGTCTATTATAAGAATTCCCGCACGAAACAATAACGTTAGTGCAAAAAGCAACGTTGGAGTATAAGTAAAAGCTCTGATTTTGGTATACATTATAGCAGCCATAAAAACCCATAAACACTAATGAAATTCTCATCCCAGTTATGTACGTAACACTTACTGCTTTAGCTGACATATTTCTTTGGGAAGCTCTGCAATCCTGTTATCGCTGATATCCAGATGTGTCAGGGAATGTAGACTCCAGACTTGCGGTGGAAGTGTTGCCAATGTATTCTGCCGCAGTTTCAGCACCCGTACTTTGAACGCGCTCGACGCATGTAGCGCTAAAGCCGCTGCCAGGGACGCCTGCCCGCCGCCGCTGAGGTCTAGCACGTTTGGAGGTTGTGTGCTTTGTGTGGCCTGTAAAATAATATTTATTGAGGATATCAGAAATATTTCTTAGTTAAAAGAGCATAGAGTAGGAATTGTATACTAAAGTACAAAACAGAGTCTTATTCATTCACTCTGCGGTGTGTCTGTCCGTCTTTATGCTAATACTATCACCCAAAAGTATTATTTTATTTAAAACTGAATATTATGATATTTCAAGTTCTTGATCGAGTCTATAATTCATACAATGATAGCTGAAAATAATTATTTATTTAAGCTAGCATGTGGAGTGTTACCAGACTGAACTCATTATGACAAAGTGTAAATGCAAAATGGCAATCAAAGATGTCAGTTTTAGACTAGGAATAAATCGTAGGTTTATAGAACATTTTTTTACAGTGTGGTGGTATACTCGTGTCTAAACTATTCCAATTTCGATATATAATCTATCATATCTCTATTTATACAGCAGATACTAAAAAGACATTTCAAAATATAGTTTTGAAGCTGTGAATAAAGCAATCACTTTTTCAAACGCCTATAAAAAGTTTGAGGTTCTCAAATCGTTCTACTAAATTTTTTTTATTACTTGATTACTTCGCCAGTCATAAATTGATTTTGATGATTTTTAATTTCTTTGACTAATCATACTTCAGAAGTACCTAGCCAAATTTAAGTTTCAACATCGGTTAAGAAGTTTTTAAGTTACACTCAAGTAACTGAAAAAGTGTTCGCCAGTATGTCTACACCTGGTTGACATGGTAATTACAAGGTCTATCGATGGTGACCAGTATTGTATATTGAAATCGATTTTGTAGGCAGTATATATCACTAAACGGACAGGGTGAAAGATAATTTTTAATAAAAAACGGAACTGACAATTTGATGGTACCATATTTAGTAAGAGTACCACCTACCTACCAAGCAACTATACTTGGTATAGCTAAAATGACGAGGACTTCATTGTAATAACACTCGAGAAATCATAAAAAAATACAAGAATTTATTTCATGATTTCTTGTGATATTCTGTTCTATACTCATCTGCAACATAATAAACTTTACGATTTGTGTGTTTCTTAATATGTACATCTATCAGTATTTTTTTTTTCTTAGAGGAATATTAATTTAATACTTTTAAAACAGTTTGCAATTCTTTTGGAAATTAAGAAGGAGTGGAATGAGTGAACCTGTGTATCATAACGTGCTCTCGATAAATTATATTCTATTAAATTCATATCAGGTCCTATAATTAGATCATGGCTATTTGTTAGGCTTGAAGCTTTTGTGGTGACCATTCAATCCTGGTACTGGTTTAGTATTGTGCCGTGGACTTAATAAGTCTTAATTATAAAATCTTATCAATATGTGTAGTTTGTTTAAAATTAAACGTTTCTTAAAATGACTCATGATAATACTTAAAAATTAAGTTTTTTGCCATAACATGGTGGACATTTATCTGCTTTATGGATATTTTTTTTTGGAAATTGTCTGGTACATAACTACCTATGTGTATTTATCAATAAAATATGTAGCGCTTGTTGAAGCAAGTTTGTATTTATTTTTCATTGTAATATTAATTATGGCATGTTGTTGTTATTTCGTTGCGGAAATCAATATTTAATATTAACGTATTTATAATAAATTAATATAATAATTCTAACAAAATATTTTGGATTATTGAACTTTATTTCGGGTTCTTCACTCGGGCTTTAGTTTTAGAGACTTTTGTTGATATATCAGTGTAATAAAAACTTAATATTTCGATCGTGCATTTAATTATTAACTAATAAAAAACCATTTGTCTAATTACATAGCTTTGTCATGGCTCTCCGTCGGCGATATCAAAGCTAGGGGCGGAATAGGTGCGTGTTAATCCCGGCGCGGCGTTAGGATATTGTAATAGTGTTAAGTTAAACTATATATTAGGCTATGTAATACAGGTGTTATAAGTAATCATTTCAAAAATCGATAACAATATTAAGTTTATTATCAACTGATATATAAACAAAAGTAAGTTCTAAAGATTAATATGTAGGGACTACGAATGTACCTTTTATTATATTTATATTTTTTTACGATGTAACGAATTATGTACCTGTACACCCATCGATATTTCATACTTCTCCCGGAGTGTGCTCGGTTCCAAACTGTCCAAAAATACATCTTCGGCAATGGAATTATTGAAAACGTCTAAACTGTCCACCTCCTCTTCTTCGCACTTCATATTATTTTGCTCCACCATCACAAACACCACTACACATCACTACATTCGAACGAGGATTGTTTCAAGTCATTCAAAAAGGCTCATTGTTTTCGTTACATCAAACGACATTTGAAAAACAAGTGCTGTGAGCCAGCCTTCTCGATGTCTCGGTATATAACCATGGGGCCGACGAACTCCTAAGAGCATTGTTATTCCCAAAGACTACGAAACTCCTGTCCGCTGATCCATTATGCAGACCACGATTTCGCGTGTTTAAATGACTTTATTTTGTCCTTGCTTTGCTATGGTTTACTGGAAACGATGTAAAAAAGAGACTTTAAGTTGGACCGATATGTGTTCAAAGAATTTCGCTGAGATGTTTTAATTTTTAATATAAGAAAATCGCGCGCGGTTATTAACTGACAGTATAATGCTGTTACTGCTCTTTCTCCAAGGGTCTACTTGGTTCTGAACGCGACAAGCCTCGTCAATGTCTGTCTCCGCAATCTGAGCTCTGGACATCTCAACCGTGACTTTCTTTCAGGGCGGTGCACACGCAATTTCTAATTAACACACTTTTTACACTTAAGATCAAAACGATCTTCCAACTTTTGCGAGTGCTATCTTCAAAGTGATCATGATTTTCATTACTGACTCGAAAACTCTCACTTTGATTGCTATTACGAGTATGAACACGAAAGATTTAGTCAGTAAAAACTGAAATGTGAATGACAACACAAATGTTTAGATAATAATCGTTAAATGCTTCACGTCAAGCAATACTGAAAGATTTATTGTATAAGGGATCCATTAAAATGAATAATTTATTAGAATGTACTCGTATATCGTATATCCTCCCATTATATACAACAAGTTTCACAACCCTGAAGTGATTGATGTACAAATAGCACATTGAAATGTCAAAAGCTTGATAGGTTTTAGAGAATTACTAGCAATTTGCCGCTGTTAGGTGCCGGTTCGTTAGTTTGAGAAGTGTACCGGAATCAAACTCCGAATCGTTTGTTTAGAACACGCTTGTTGTGAGAACCGAGACCACTAAACTGTTCTTATTGAGATACCAGACTTGCTCCAATTCCTTCGACCAAGACTACTCACTTATACGTGCTGAGAGTATCTAATAGTATAGTAGTAGGTTTCTAGTATATTTAAGCTTTTCGGTGATAACAAGTTTAAATGAAGTAAATAAGCCGACTGCAAATATATTTATGGTTTATCGTTTCATTGAAATTAAAAATTAAATAGTTTTAAAGCCTTTTTGGTACCTCATTCACACGATGGGTTTGATAGAAAAAACATTTATAATTTCAAAATATGGCATCTAAACTCCGCCTGATTGCTTTTTGTTTTTATTATATGTATATTTACATACATTAAAATCGGTTAAGCCGTTTAGAAGCTATGGTGGAATAAAAAAACTCATAAGCATAATATATTTATTTTCGTTAAACGGTTTATCGCTCCATTGAAATTAAAAATGAAATAGTTGATAAAGCCTTTTTGGTAGGTACCGCATTCACACGATGGGTATGAAAAAAAAACATTTATAATTTCAAAATATGGCATCTGAAATCTGCCTGATTGTTTTTTGTTTTTATTATATGTATATTTACATACATTAAAATCGGTTAAGCCGTTTAGAAGCTATGGTGGAATAAAGAAACTCATAAGCATACATGAACCCTGAGAACTTAAAACTCCTTTTGGGCAGTAGGTTAAAAATTAGTCTGAAATGGGTGTGATGCCCGTAGATCTCAGTAGTGTTTTTGCCTCATGTCACAAACGAATGGAATAAATAGTCAAACATTGTTTTAAAATTATGAGAGTTGGCGTAAGTAGTAACTTTAGTTTAGCACATAAAGTTTATAGTGATGTCAATTCTAGGGTGCATTCTTGAATCTAAAATTCACTTATTTAATAAAATTGTCCAACAGAACTTAGTATTTATCTCTACTTTTCATTTTCTAAAATATACATATAGCATCCTATTTTTATTTAGAATATATAAGAAGACTCACTTCAGGATAATTTTAGGTTTATAAAATGCGCTCTAGTATCGAAACGAAATGTGAATAGGTACATCTTATCACATCATAATTTAATAAGCCATAAGTTCATAGATTAGTTTTAATATTGTTATGTTTGCAATAACGCCTGCTATGCGGATTACATTACAAAATTACAAATATACGATAAAAAAAATATTAAGTCTTTACATAATGTAATCCGCATAGCAGGCGTTATTCCAAACATAACAATATTAAAATTATAAGGTTCCGTCATCATTTACTAATATAAAACCAATTGCAAAATTGGTCTTGTTTGTAGTACAACGTAAGTTTTACTATAGATGTCGCTCCATTCCAATACGATGGTTAAAGAACGATAGGAAAGATTTGAGTTATGACATCATATCATGTTAGCTCAATTGGTTAGAGCATACCTCCGCTAAAGGGGTTGATGGACGCAGGTTCGAATCCCGCACATGACTTAAATTTTTCCTATGGAATATTTGTAATTTTGTATAGATAAGTATTATATTTTGTTAACCAGCAGTAATTATCCCGAAGAAAATAAAAAAAACAAAAAAAAATTTATTGATATCTACTTATTACTTTAAGATAATCGACTAATTGTTTGAGTAATAAGCGATAAAATAAATTTTTGCTTCTGATAACTATTTATAACTTTTCTTATGGACTCTTTTTATGTAGGCACTATGTAGAGCAATTTATATGTAATAAAAGGCATCTTACCTCTTTGAGCCAGCAAAACCACATGTTTCTTTCCCAAACAGTAGTAAATCCAAGGAACAGGTGATTCATGCCATTGTCTCCCGGCAAGCTGTTGCCTTGACAACGTGGTTTTACGCATAGTACCAGTCTTTGCGCTTTCGGTTGGCAGAGCTCTATGCTCCCGCCACTTAGTTCGAGCATCTCCCATGTTGTTCCTGAAATTTGCACCAAAAATCAGAAAGGAGAAACCAAAAGTAATACCTCATATCTTATTAGAGTATGATAACACACCATAAGAATGAAGTCGCGATCCAATCACATGAGCAGGTCTTGGCTTCCATTGCGGAAATACGTGTCCTTTCAGCACGTACAGAGTTCCTGAGCGCCTCACTCCACCGGATCGACCGGCTGGTCCAACGCACCAACGCAGCGAGTGACGGAGCTCTGGATCCACCGCCAGCCGCAGCCTTCGCTCCTCAGATTTCCATCCACACGTTGCTAAATACTGCTCTTGAATCCGAAGAGGGTATTCGTCCGATTCCAGACGTCGAGACTTCTCATCCCCGAATTGAACCCATAAAGTAAGTTCTTCGGCAAATCCAAGGTTCTTGTTTATGTCTTCGGTGGTGGTATTGAGTGTGACCTTGACGAGCTTGCTGGGAGCATCGACGGCGAAAGGCTGCAGGCCTTCGAAGACTCGGATCCAGCCGTATTCGTTGGCAGGGCGAGGTTTGAATCCGCGCGTAGAAGCTAGTCGCCGGAGTGATTTGCGGCGAGTTGGAGGCGACGAGGCGTGCAGCCCGTCGTCGCAGACCATGGCGTGCGGCCACGGCAGGTGCACGCGGACGTTGCGAACGGGCGCGGAGGCGCAATGCCTGCCGTCGGCGCTGCGCCCGCGCGTCCACTCCGCGCCCGCTGCATTACAATTGGGTCGGAGACGTGGTGGGGGTGGGAAACATGTTGCGCGGTCACTCGGGAACATAGCTGAATACAAATTGGTCCCAATAAAATAAGCATGCCTACTTGATCGACGTCGTAATAAAATTAACATTAGTGATTTGTATTGATCGTCTCATTGAACGCCATTGAAGTTATGCAACTGGAGATAACGGTTTAAGTTTATTATATTGATGCCATCATAATTAATTTTCTCTTAAGTAAGAGTCCATCTTGGTGGGCATCACCGTAGCGTTAGATATCCTGATTCAAGGCGACAGTGCGCAAAAACTATACGGTGCTTAGGTTAGAGAGGTATTGCAGGAAGTGAAATAACTGGTAGATAAGTGAAGTGCAATATCATGCACCACGGCGATACTGCAATTATTATTGTAATGGGGTGGCGGGGTTACTCTTACTATCAAGTTCATTACTTCAGACTTGTCCATTAATCACTTAAAGAGATATATTTTGAAATTTTCGAAGTCCTCGTAGCTAACTTTGCTTAGCCGTTCTTAAACGATCAGCTAAGTTAAGCATGTCCTACGCGGCCATGATTTGGATGGGTGACCGCTAGTTGACATTATTATAGAGCGCTTCCGTGCTTCGGAGGGCACGGTTGTTGTCTTAGGATGGCAGTCGTTACAGCAAGTAGGGCTTTTTGCGAAGTGGCAGTAACCTGGCTAGCTACCACCACTACTCAAGTAGAAAATCTGTCACCAAGCACCTAACGGTGTATTCCGGCAGCTATCCTTGAGGTACTTCTAGGTTAGCCTGAACAACATCTACGACCACGTCATCACTTACCATCAGGTGAGTGTGTAGTTTAAGGTGAATCTATTAATTAAAAAAAAAAACAAATACAATGCCATTACATTTAAATATAACTAAATAATTGAAACTATGACTAAATAACTTTTATTTTTATTTTATATCGGTAAAGAGTTTTCGCTTGTAGTTACTGCACCAAATGTACAAGTCATTGTCTTAACGTCGTCGGTTCCAACGGAAATAACAGGAAGGGGTCTATCAGACGCCATTGGTTCCGCATGGAGAAGCACCCCACCTGCTCCACTGGCTGACTCACCTGCTGCGCCTTATCTCTAAACACAAATAAGTAAATGCGCAGTAGATACACACAGGTTATGTTCCAATTACAAACCTTTGATCTGTTGATCTGACGAACAATGTTTACTCGCCATACTCACATTACAAACGTCAAAGTACATAAGTGTAGGTCACTGCCATTTAACTCCACAACGCCTGAACGGATTTGAATAGGATTTTATCCACATACGATTTGATACCTGTGGTTAATTTACTTACATCTTGAATTAATAGTAATGCAAATACCTATTTACTATCGCCAATGACCTAGGAAAAGAAAAAAAGTTCGAGCTAAATTTAAACGTCAGTCTAAATCATTTATGGTCTCTTTTATTATAATATACAAACCACTGCCTAAATAGAAGAACTGACAAGAATCTCGGGGTTTTCTCCTATATACGAACATTCACATGTCTCTGTCTGTAACTATACTCTGGCGGATAGAAAAAGATGAATTTTGGTACATGATTTTGATTATATCGAAGCGCATGACTGTGTCGTTCTTAACCGATCAACTAAGTTAAGAAACGTCCACTGCGGTCATGATTTGGATGGATGACCGCTAATGGCATTGCTAACTGAGCGCTTCCGTGCTTCGAAGGGCACGTTAAGCCGTCGGTCCCAGTTGCTTTAGGATGGCAGTATAATTACAATTATAATTTATATCTGATAGTTTAGATCTGATAGGCTAGCCAATATCTGACGTGATGGCAAGTGATGATGTGACCGAATATGTTGTTCAGGCTAACCTAGAATATGGCTTTCAAGGAATGCCGCTGGAACACAGGTGCTTAGCTTAAGATTATCTTCTTGAGGGCAGTTGGTAACAAGCCACGCGGGCATTCACAAAATACCCTACCACCATTCTGTAACGACAAAAAAAATACAATAAGGTGTGTACGACGCTCATCACGATCAATTAAACATTTTTGGGTAGAGAAATTCTCAGTTCTGCTGTCGCTTTCAGTACAAAATGAACGATATTATTGTGGATTATTATGGATAATAATGAACGATATTATTCCTGCTATACAAGTAAAACAGAAAAATAATCTAGGGCCTGTGGCCTCAGCTCATGTACTTACCTTACAGTCCGGCAAGTATAACTTGGCGCGGCTGTGCGCTACTGTGTTCAATGTCAGTGTTGCCACTGCACAGAAGATGACGCGAAAATGGGAAAAAATTAAATTTAGTTCAATGATTTACGGATTTACTTGAGGAGTATTATGATAACAGACTGAGAGCCCATGGACGCCAAACCTTCGTCATTATATTATTAGTAGTATTTATTTAATTTACTTGCCTGTCTGAATTTACAGAAATATTAAAACATAGATGAATACTGATATGTTTTTAACTAAGTAAGAATTAGAGGTGAGTGTGTTGGGGTTCGACCAAAATATAACAGTTTTTGTTAGTACATTATTTATTACTAGAATATGTGTGATCTAATAAATGATCTTCTAGATCTTCCATGTCCAATTTTTGTCCAAGTTCCAATTTTTGACGAGGTAGCTTCCGCTTGTTTCCCTTCTGCAACAATTCTTTGAACAGAACGTTCAGAAACACCTGAAACAAAATATGTATAAATGTAACCATGAAATTAGAGTAGGTAGGTAAATTTATAAAGTTTGCATCGCATTATAATTATAATTCATCATTACCTATACACAACCACATTTTATTTAACCACATATTAGACATAAACATTTCGTTATACCCACGGCTAATATTTACGTGTAATGTTGACAACACTCACCACTCATTGCCGTCACCCTTGCATTTACGGATTTTAATGGTATAATCGGTTCGTTCTTTTCACATTCTTGTGTACAAAACGAATGTACTTTTATAACTGCTTCTCTTGTACCACTTTTTATCACTTTAGGCATGATGATAGCACAGTAGTTAACAAAATATTCGCAACGATGTTTACTATGAACTCGGAAGTGTCAAAGTGAATTTTCAAGATGGCCGTTTTAGTTTCTCAAATCGCCACCGCCAACTTATACTTGTGGCACTGTACGGGTATATTCCATTTGTCGCTAAGAACGTTATTTTCGATAATTTTGATCACATTCTGCGTCTATGGTTGTGATCACTGTGATCGTTTGTAACTGTCATCCCCTGTTCCATTTAGAATAAGAACGCTAAGAATGCCACTAAAATTTGCCACTTCTGTCACTTTTGACATTAGATGTAGCGTTTATGGCGAAAATAACGCCAAGACACATGTGGAACAACTTTTTGGGGGTGTGATCGTTTTTAGCGTTTTTAGCGAATCTCAATTTAATTGGTAAGCACCCTACATGGCAAAACGCCTCGTCCGTCTGTGGACTGACATATGTTTTTTGTCTATGGAAATTTTACCATTCGCGCATAATTTCTGTAACTTGACAAGAGATTACGAAAATGTATTACGATTTTATTTGTGCTGTTGTATAACTGTATAATTGATTAATTAGTATCTGTTAAATGTTCATCTCAATGTGTTAACCTGTGTTACGATAAACTGTGTCGTCTGATAACATTAAAACCTGTGATATACAACTCTAGTGGTTGGTTTGTTACGACCCTGTCTTCGACTCCCAGCAAATACAAAGAAACAAACGGGAGAGTTGTGCCTGTGACCGGAGGCACCAGCTAATGAACTTACCTATCACCTCTCCAAACGCCCTATTATTTACTATCTTTAACTATCTTACCGTATTACAAAAAGCATTATAATATACAAGGTTATAAGAAAAATGCTAACCACCTCTTAGGGTTGACTTCTGTTAGTCCTACTAAACATTTTGAGATGAATGTTCTGTTTATGATGGAACAAGCACGAGGCCCATCTGATGTTAAAAGTCTCTTGTGCCTGTCATTTAATTATTTCATATTTTTTATTACTTTGCTCGATGTAAATTCAAAACTCTATTCAAAGGGAGCGTGAGCGCGGCGCGTCCCAGTGTTGGCCCGAAGAGCGCTCTTAGCTTGCAGTAGACATAGTATTTTACTACGAAAAAGACAATGCCTACTGCTAAAAGAAAAAATACAATAGAATAAGAAAACATTCATCTCAAAATGTTTGTTAGGACTAACAGCAGTCAACTCTAAGAGGTTGTTAGCATTTTCCAATTACCCCCTACATTTAAATTTATTACGTTAATTTCAACACCCTTGCTCGAAAAGTGAGCATTATTATAGTTCTTAGGACCATAAACCGAACTATAACACCCTCGTGCATAATGTTATACACTAGTGCGTAATAGAATTATCCCTACAAAGTTATGTACCTAACTGCAAATTATATGCGAGTAAACAGAGTATTTTTAATTTAATCGGGTAATTTGTCCCTAAAAAGTTAAGTTAGTATTAGTACCTAACTGCAAATTATATGTGAGCAAACAGAGCATTTTCAATTTAACCGGGTAATACAGATTTGTAACATCAAAGAGGTTTTTATGTAATCAACAATCATACATTTGCACCGCGCAAAAAAAATACTTGCGCGCTATTTTCTATAATTTTCGTATCTTGTTTGTATCGCATTTGTGCAATATATATTTTTTTTCCTCGCAAGGGTGTTGAAAAAGTGCGTATGAAACTCGTGAGAAACTTGCTCATTATACATCGGCTGATTTACGCCCTCGCCTACGGCTCGGGCTGCAACACACAGCCTCGTGTGTAATGAGCAACTTAGCTCACTTTGTAAATAATAGTGTATCATAATCTACTATTATTTACAAAGCTACAATAGCGTGGCAGAGGCGGAATGCTCGCATCTAAAATCATTTATATAATCTCATTCGGTAATATTCTAATTATGAAATGAAATACAGACTTTTATTAGCATATTTGATTTATATACTTCTTTAAGAAAATTAAAGAGCTAAATTAAAGCATTATTCTCCTAACAAAACAATGCTTTATAACATTTTATTTATTATTGAAGTAAAATGTGTCACGACCAAGGATTTTTTTTTAGGGAGGACTCGTCTTCTTCTTCGCGCGGCAACTAGTGCCGGCGCGGACGCGCCTTCGGGCTCGGGTGGCCCCTTTGCGCGGCAGTCCTTCGCCAGCAGTACATCACTGCTGGGTCGCGGGGTGTGTGCCATATGGGTGGCACCTTCTTCTTGCTTCGGGGTATATGGTCAGTCCAGTCTTCTGTCTCCCTACTCGCCCTCAGCCCACCGGGTGAATCCCTCTGGTGGGAAGCCCAGTGAGCGAGTCGCTCGGGAGACGAGATGATAGCGCGCCCAGGCCGGCCCTCGGGGCCTGAGCGTCGCGGCAGCATCGGGGGCACAGTGAAGTGCTACCTAGCGGCAGGCAAGGAGTTTACCCACCCCCGCTAATACAAGCGGGATGGGGTCCACTCCCTCCCTGAGCGCCTGGAGCACTTCCTGCAGGGTGCAGAGGGCGGTCTCGATTAGCTCAAGTTCCGCCGCCGTCCTTATCTTCTTGTTACCTGACTCGCTCGCACGTGGGAGCGAGGCAGGTACGTGTTGTCGTCTTGGTCTCTCTGCCTTAGCACGGGGTGCTTGGGCCAGAGAGACGGTAGCTTCGGGTGCGGGTGCGGAAGGCGAGGGTGCGCTCTTCCGTAGCCCCTTCTTCTTCTTCTTCTTCTTTTTTGATTTCTTTCCCGTCTGGCCGACGCCTCGTGGTAGCGGGTTGTTGGCGGCGGCCATCAGGGAGGTCGTGGGTGTCTCTTCCGGTGGTTTGGTTGTTGGCTTGGTCAGCGCAACAACACGTGGTGGTGGCTCTTCGCGTGGGGTGGCCGTAGTACGGGCCGTGGTGCCCGCGCGCTTGTTCCGCGCCTCCTCGCGGAACACAGCGCAGCGGGGGTTGTTGGCGGTGTGCGCTCCGCCACAATTTGCGCACGTCGCCGGTTCGTCTAAGGGGCGGGGGCAGTCGCGCGCGTAGTGTTCACCCCCACACCGTACGCACGCCTGCCGCCGGAAGCAATTGTGGGAGGAGTGCCTAAATGCCTGGCATCTGTGGCATTGTGCTGGGCCCCTCCTCCCACGCCAGTGCTCGAGCTTCACCCCCGGCATGCACAGAAGTTCGTCCACTTCGTATATGCCGGGGGTCAGGTTGGGAGTCCGCTTCATCGACGCGAAGAAGATGCAGCCTGGCCTGCCCTTCCTCGCGGAGATCTTCTTTACATGCTCGGGTTCGTACCCGAGCGCGGCAAGGTCTTCCATGATGTCTTCCGGCCTGGTGTCTGCCGGAAGCCCTCGTATCGCCAGCTTTTGGTTGCGTTCCTTGGGGAGAGAGTAGGAGAACCATGTCATCCTTTCCGTCTCGTCCAGGCTAGTGAGGTAGGCCTGGATGGGGAGGAGTACCGTGCCAGGTACTCCTCCCCATCTGCTGGCGTGAAACGTACCCCTTTATTAAAAGGGCGTACGGTTGGAGGTCGTCCGAGTATCCCTTTGAGCGCGCGGAGGTGCTTCGTGCTGTTCGGGAACGATTCGAGCACGATCGGTGGGTACCGTTCCTTCGGTACCGGTGCCGATTGCGTGCCGGTGGTTGCAGTGGAAGTATTCGTAGTTGTTGTGGTCGTCTGTGTAGGGGCCGTCCGTGAGGTTGATGCCACAGCCTCAGCATAAGCGGCAGGCGCACTTGCTGTCCCTTTCCCGCCCCGCGGGTGCGAGGTAGGAGGGGGGCGCGGTGCTGTTGTTTTCCTGCCGGTGGTTGCGACAGGTGGGGTGTTCTCTGGATGTCCTGGCGCGGCCGTGGTTACGGCGGCGTAGGACATTGTGGCGGGGACGTCTCGTTCGGGTGCGGTGGCCGCGGCCCAGTCCATGCGGTCTAGGGCGCGGGCGCAGGTACGTTTGCCGGCTTCCTCGGTCTCCTCACTGCGCTTCCTGCGCACTCTGGGGACCGGCGGGTCGGCGGGCGTAGTCGTCTTTGGTGGTGGCGATTCCGGGGAATCCAGAATTACCACCACTGGTGTGGTGGTCTCAGCAGGGGCAGCGGTGGAGGCAGAGAAGGAGTCGTCACTCTGCGCCTCCGCTTCCCAGCTTGCGCGTTCGCGGCGGGCGGCTTCCAGTGTCTCCTCTATGGAGCGCCGGAACTCCCTATACCGCCGCGCGTCTTCGTCCGCTTCGGTGTTGTCAACTGGGACCCGCCGGGTGGACAGGGGTCTGTCCCGTGCGGGGGTCCTCAGTTGACCTCGAGGTTTTCTTGGGGCGTCAGGGCAGTGGTGGCCAGGTTCTGCCGAAGCGTTATAATCGCTCGGCGAACTCATGGCCACTGAGGTTGCTTCGATCCACGCGATTCACTGATTCTTCGACTGCGGCATCTGCGTCTGCAGTTCCGGGCCAGTCGAGGATCAGGCTATCCAACTAGGTGGCAGTCTTCGCCCTCAAGAGAGGGGTGGAAATCGGAGGGTGTTTTCAATAAAACACCCCCGAGTTCTGTGGAGTTTGGTGCGAATCCGTGCGTGGTTTAACAAAAACAAATCGTAAGCAAAGCTTTCCTGAAAGAGGGAGAGGGAGGACATAGATGCTGACTGCCGCTATACGGACGTCCACCTCCACCGGGTTTCGGCGAGGGAAGGCCCTCTATAGCCCAAAACGACCAAGGAGGTTTCAATTCAATTTAAGTACACATTATCTGTGGTGAGCGCGCTGGTTCCGAGCCATAGACCAATAACAGACTTTTTCCATTTTGGCGCTATTTTGTACAAACGAATTTGAGTAATATTTTGTTGGATAAAATTTTTATTTAATGTATACCTATAACCATGAGATTAAATAAAGTAGTGTATGCAACTGCATATAATTAGGTATTAAAACACTCGTGTAATCCTATTTTGAAACTACACTCATGTTTTAATACCCTCTATTATATGACATTTGCATAAACTACTAATAATAATATAATAGTAAATATATAATTCGGTAATATTCTAATTATGAAATGAAATACAGACTTTTATTGGCATGTTTTATTTACATACTTCTTTAAGAAAATTAAAAAGTTAAATTAAAGCATTATTCTTCTAACAAAACAATGCTATAAAACATTTTTTTAATTATTAACGTACTGTGTCCCGACCAAGGAGGTTTCAATTCAATTTAAATACACGTTATCTGTGGTGAGCGCGCTTGTTCCGAGCCATAGACCAATAACAGACTTTTTCCATTTTGGCGCTTTTTTTTAAACTTAAGTGTTGGCGTAATAAACATACGACGAAGCTAAAATTAAGGCGAGGCTTTCCATGGACTTTAGGTATTTTACGCTACCTCAGGCCGCACTATTTGGGAGCTCGACGTATTCATTTACGCGACACAAAGTTGTGTGCGATGCGCCGCGCGCACGTCTCTCGCTCGTCAGACAGGTTATGTACCTACCTATATATGTAACGGAGATCAAGTCAGTATGAAATTTTAGAACGGAATTAGCTTTTGTCGTGTATTGGCACATACGCCGGAAAAATAATCGGGTCCTGTTGGGGATTCAGTCAGTAGTTTATATTAATACATAATGTTAGGGTGATTGTGACCTGCCGTTATTTAATTAGATGGGTAATTCTCTCATTCTTAAGAAAAATTTGTTTATTTGAGAGAACTATATTCAATTAATATATTAAAGTTCTTTTATATTTTTTATCATAGGGAAAGATATTTAATGCACCTATACACAAATTAAAATTTAGTTTTTAAAAAAATATTATACATATATAAAAAAACACTAAATGTCACAACCATGTCATGTGAGATTCCCAGAATTCAGTAATAAGTCAACTGGAAAAAGAAAATACTCTTAGTATGATTTCTTTTCCCATGGCGACATATATCTAGAATAGTCATGTTCCACAGATGTACAAATATTATATAGAAAAATATAAAGTTTCATCTAATCTCCTAAAATAAACTTTTGTGATTTCTTATTTGTATATTTTTATCCGAAATAGTACAATTTTAAATAAGTCTTCTGATCACTGGTGGCTGATTTGTAACAGCAAATCGACACAGTTGTCCTATGAACTAATGGCGTGGAGTAGTGTAACTGCGTAAAATTACTTTTCTATTTTTTATTTTGTAAAACGCGCAACATTTAGCTGCCAAGACCGTGGCACTTAGAATAGGTATATATGAATATGTCTTCCGAGATTTTTTTATATAAAAGGGACAAAGTATGAAATTGCCGTGTAATTGTATAAGGTACTTCGAATTGACATTCATGCATTTACACACAAAACCTTCATGGTTTGAGATCTTTGAGTGAAACTTTTTTCACATGGTAGCTATGAGGTTCTTCTTTTAAAAAATGTGCAACATTCGATTATCAACCTTCAGTTTTTTTTTTATTTCAACTTAGGCAAGAAAGATAAAGATATCTGGAAATTCCGAGGGGTTTTTGAATACGAGTTCCGACGTGGAACTGACGCGGCAGAAACAGTTCGCAATATCAATATTGCGTTTGAAAAGGGGACTGCTATGAATGCACCGTGCGATTTTGGTTTAAACGCTTTCGTGATGGAAACTATTATCTGAAGAACGATCCACGTGGAAGACACAGGTGAATAACAATGAATTGAAAGAGACGGTGAAAGCCGATCCAAGCTAAACTACCAAAAAATTGGCGGCATGGTTTAACGTTACCTTACCAACAATATTAACTCATTTGCGTCAAATCAATAAAATAAAATAAATATGAAAAATGGGTGTCTTATGATTTGACTGATCTGTAGAAAGAAACGCGTGTTGTAACTTGTGTTGCCTCGTTGAATCGATACAGAAATGAAATATTATTGTATAAAATTGTCATGTGATGAAAAGTAGAACCTTTACGATAACCGTGAGTGACAAATGCAATGGCTGACCCCAAGTCAAACGCCGCAACAGTGTCCTAAAGCAAAGCTTACCAATAAAAAGGAAATGGTAACGGTTGCCTCAGCATGGTGTTATTCACTATAGCTCTCTCCGATCTGGTCAAGCAATAAAAGTAGATGTCTACGGTGTCAGATTCCGAACCTTGATAGAAAAACTAGCAGTGAAACAGCCCCGACTCATGAATCGATCTTCACCATTATTGCTCCATGATAACGCGAGACCTCATACAGCACGAGAAACCGTTTTAACTCTACAGGAACTGCAATTAGAAACCATTCATTACCTTCGGTATTCGCCAGACTTTGCTCCAACGAACTACCATATTTTTCGTGATATGGACAATTTCCTACGTGATAAATAGTTTTCTTCCCAGGAGGCAGTACAAAATGCTTTCACGCAGTTTGTCGAATCTAGATCACCAGAGTTCTATCGCAAAGGCATAAATGACCTTCCTATTAGATGGTAAGAATTTATAGATAAAAATGGTAATTGTTTTGATTAAATAAATATGGTAATATAAAAAAAAAACTAATTTCAATTTATTTTTCAGTACAAATTGGCAATTTCATACTTTTACCCCTAATATAGTGTGTTGAATAACAATAATTAATCTAGTGATTGTTTTAGCACGGCTAATTTTGTTTAATCTTTGTGGTTATGGCTGACATGGTGAAAAATTTCAAGTCCATGGTCATCATAACCGTGGATTTCGTAGATCCACGGTTGTGACAAGTCGCCCATGGTCGTGACTTTCAGAATCGTTAAGAAGTAGTTAAGGTTTTTTAGATTATTATTTGCCAAGTTATACAAATCTCATAGAATTATATCGTAAGTTCAGTAAGTATGCCACCTGAAAATAGAAAAATTATTTCACAACATTTTTGATATAATATAATCTCATTCCAATGTACTGTTGTGGAAGTTAAATAAAGAAGCCAAGATATCCAAGCCGATAACTTGTAGAGTTGAGCGCCTAGAGAGAGCTAGCCTAGAGTGAGATATTTTTGAAACTAAAAATATGTATCAATAGTCTTGGTTTTGACAAGAGCCACATTATAATAAATTTCATAAAGCTGTCCTGCACAGAGCGATTAATTCAAAGTCAATGGGTACATATGGGTGGTGGGTACCTATCCTTCCATCAAAGAATCCAATTTTGCCAAGGTAGACAGTAACCAATCGACGACGTAGTTATTGACAATGCAGCAATCTCTGATCAAGGCAACCATTTTCAGGCAGATGTGCGAGATCTAGAAAAATTGGCCAAAAATATAAATAAAATCTTCCAGATGGTGTCTATTATTGAAGATACAGTAGAACCATATCTCGTCAAATTAACAAAAATTAAGTCCTAAAACATGGCATCAAATGTAATATTTGCTTGGAAAGAGCCAGAAGTAGTGTCATATATATTAATAAATAAAATTACATTTGATTACACTGACACCAACTAGAAGAGTAGTACTAAATTTTGAAGTTGATTTGGCTTTGGCGATTACCTAATCATATAAGGACTTAACAATTTGTACTATTCACATTTTTGTTTTGTCTAAACAATGAGTCTATACGCGCACTATTAAAAATCAAAATGTTACTTTGACTAACATGGACGTTATTTCTGTTAAATGGTTGTTAATTTCATTTTTCATTTCAATATTTGGTATTAAACATTTATGAATGAATTTTAAGTAGTTTGTAATAATTGCAAGGTATGTTCTTTAACATATTTCTACTTATTTAATTACATAATGGCAACGCTTTTTTATATGGAGACATTACATTAGTATTGGATTGGTTAGTAGGTCAATTTGATTAGCTATTTTTATTATTATTATAGAAATATTAAGTAACATTAAGTGATAGTTAATGCTAGATGGACTTCTTTTTTTGATATCGATTATCGAAATCAAAATATTATATGGTTGGCAAATGGACAACATTTAAACTTAAGAATACAAATAGACGGGTCCTATTACTTTATGAGACTGTTAGATTATTAAAACTGTTATATATAAATAAAATTATAAGTAAAATACATAAATCTGGCTATATGGAAACTCATGCCACGTCACAACCATGTTAATCGATGTCACACCCGTGTTTTTTTTGTTTTTTTTTTTAATTACCTCCGAGATTCGTAAAGCTTGCTAAATGGAAAGAAATTATTGTTCTTATGTGTGATACTAATATACATAAGAAAATATGGTAATCTATTTTTTTACATGAGAGTTGAGAATTCCTCAGATAACAAATACAAAGATATACAACAGAATTAATTGTATTAATATTTTTTAGTATAATTGGACATATAACAATAGTGATAACAATTTTAATTACCTTAATTTACCATTATGTACGTATTAATATTATATGGTTCGTAAAATGCCACAAGTTGAAAAACTACGCGAGTTAGATAAATAGTTTTAAACAATCAATTACATAATAACTAGATTCAGCCCGTGGCTTCGCCTGCAATTAATTTTGTTTACCCGATCCATCAGGAACTGTTCGGAAAATCGGAATAAAAGGTAGAATATGTTATTGTCACATGTCACAATATTGTGCGCACGGTACCGACTTCAACAAGTTATTTCACAGTTTTCAGTGTTGACATCTCTTCCATTCATTTGTAAAAATAACACCCTTATCAGTGACCTTTGCTACTTACGAAATTGATTGTCATTCACCGTCAATCAGTAAGTCATCAAAATAGGTGTAACGAGTTGAGCGTAAAGAAAGCAAACGGCGCGGCGCGGCGGCGGCAAGTATCTACATACTTACCGCCGTTTGCTCCTGGACTCCTACGATTTCTAAAAGCCAGACCAGAGCATTTTTTATTTTGTTGTATTTGGTACCCATTTTGGTCTTGTTCTGTATGGAATAGCGTAGATCGCAAAAATTGACACATGTCCTACGTCGACGAGCTCTGCGAGCGCACTGGCGGTCAAGTCAGCGAGCTCTGATACCATGAATTCGTGTTAAAAAATCATATAAAATTAACATGATAACTTCCTAATATTTTTATTTATGAATTAATTGATTTAATTACTAATTAATGCGTTAAAAATTAATTTAAAATTAAATATTGGTAATAAGGAACCAAAAAATCAGTTTGAAATTCAAAATAGAAGTGACTTTGGGATTTTTTTCGATCGAGTGAAGTTATTGATTATGTGTATCCGATTTATGATAACACTAAAACATATGCTTAAAAATAACATATATTTTTTACAATTCAATAATTGAGTTTTTTCTTTGAGAAAAGTTAATTCTTGTTAGGCGTATTCTGGCCAGGAGCGCCTTATCTAATATCATAATCTCTCGGCTCGCGCTTTGCTGCAACTAGATTACATAGCTGCAGATGCTCACACTCCCTTCGATCTTGATTCATCAAGTTGCTGTGTATGTGAGACTAAACCTTTCAGAGTTTAAAACTCGTGCGGACTTGCATTCCCAGTCTGTCAATACCAGTGTCCATGCCAGAGCATTTTGAACACGCAACTAGCTTACCATCGCCATCGTTCTAAATAAAATTAAAATCATGGCTCAACGAGAAGGCATTCTATAATTTCGAAGAATATGTGTTGGATCTACAAGGATCCAATGAAAACTCCCGAACTTGTTGTTATGGTGTTTTATTGCATTTTAAGAATACATTAGTAGGTTTTAGTAGCAATATAACGCCATACAAAATGCTGCGTTTACTATACCGACGACAGCTCGGACGCCATTGGAGGATTCGTCAGGCGGGCAACGGAGGCTAATTATAATAAAATAGTCAACTAAAATCTAAAAATGGGTATACGAAACAGAAACGAAGATGTCGTGGACGCTCTAACTAAAACAACAAGGGCATCGCCGGAATTTGTGGCCGGCCATTCAACGACAAACTGAATCGGTAAATGTACATAAGGAGAAAAAAAATTATATATAAATAAGTATGTACTCACTTTAGCTATAAGATATTTTAACTAACACTAGACTAACTTCCCATCTGGAAGAATATTGATAAGTTGAAACCTCTGCCTATAACAGACTTTCGTCAACGATGAATTGCACTGTGCCCGTCACACTGAGACGTAAAGTTGTTAGGTCTCATGTGCCTGTAATTTTACTGGCTCTCAAGGACTGCTGCCGGAACACACTGTTAGGTGCTTGGCGACAGATTTTCTACTTGAGTAGTGGTGGTAGCGACCACCCGGTCGCTAGCCAGGTGAACATTGGCAAAATGCCCTACCAACATGCGGTGAAGCTCAAGCCCGCGGCGGGATTCGAACCAAGGACCTGCTGCACGGCATTCCATAGCCAATGCCACTGAGCCATCACTGCTTCGTTATTGCATTCGTGCAGTACAATATTTTTTTAAGTTTATTTGTTATTCCGATTGAAACGATGATTATAAAATACATAGGTAGGTACGTAGGGATTACAACGTAGTTATTGTAATACCACAAAAAAATGAAATAACGTGACTGCGAGTATTGTAAAAAATATTTTATTGTTTTTCCTATCTCACAAAATAATTCCATCATTTACACAAACCTACAAAATATATTACATCAAAGTGTTATATGAGCCTATTTTCATTACTAACGTACTTACTATCATTAACATATAAATACATCACTCGAATTACTGTAAATAACATACATAAAACTTAATTTGCTGGTACGAGTACGCTAGCAAAATTTCATTTTTGTAAAAGCTCTTGCCTTTTGAATCGTCGCGTCGTATCTACTCGTATTTAGACTAAGGATAGATATTGAATAGATTAAGGCGTTCTTTGCTGATATCAATATTTAATAGTTACAAATATTTTAAGAAAACATTAAATTAATATATTTGAAAAACATTTATGGAATATAAAAAATATATCAATTGAAAATTCCGCCTAATTTTCCTGTTAAGCCTACGTGAAGTTAGAAACGCCACGTAGCTAAACCGGAAGAATTTTCTACGCGTTCCATATCTACACGAAGCAACCTCAGGAGGTCTTGACTCTTCGATCACGAAGATCGCGTAGGCTTAATAGGAAAATTAGGCGGAACTGTCACCAGATTTATTATTTAAGTTTTTTTCTTAAATATTATCTTATTGTTATCTTAAACTATTTTAAAACATTTGTTAGTATCACCAAGGATAGTTCTTATGTATTTTATCGTTGGCACACTCGCAAGTTGCATTACAGGTCCCTTGCGTGCATATACTCCGCGTGAGGGTCACCAGCTCATCACAGTTGGAGTAGAGGTCACGACGAGAGCAGCTGTTAGTGCAGAGAGAGTCCAGGCAGTCGTTGGGACAGTCAGCACAAGGCTTGCCTTTTTTATACGGGTAATGAGTTAAGGTGTCATAGTTGCCTCTGAAACATGATAATATATGTGATAGTTTAGGACTAGAAATATGAAATTCTTACAATATGCCGTCAATTTAAATATGCATGATAAATCGAGTCTTTTTAAAGAAGGTCCTTAACTCACGAACGAAGGCAAAAAGGGATTTTATTAACCTTTATTTATTATATAGCTTATTGTTGTTATATTTTTAGATAGATTTTACATTTTTATATATTTTATCTTCAATTAAGTACGTTTTTTTATGTCAGATGATACCTAAGTGTGGTCGAAGATGTTGTTCAGGCTAGCATAGAATTACTGGCTCTCAAGGACATCTGCCGAATACACAGTTAGGTGCTTAACGACAGATTTTCTACTTGAGGTTGGTATAGTTAGCCAGGCAGGCATTCGCAAAATGCCCTACCACCATGCTATAACGACTGCCATCCTAAGTTGACATCCGGGACCGACGGCTTAACGTGCCCTCCGAAGCACTCAGTAGTAATATCATTAGCGGTCACCCATCCAAGTCCTGACTAACTTAGCTAATCGACTAAGAATAGCTAAGCAAACTTCGCTACGAGCACTTCAAAATGTTTTTATTGGCCCTATGCAGAGTGAAAAGGTTAACGTATAAGCAGTTTTGGCCCAGTGGCAATGACTATGGACTATTGTGCAGAAGGTCCAATGCTTGTGTAGGCATGTGGTAGGGCAATTTGCGAATGCTTGCCAAGATTCGAACCATTAACCTTCTGTGCAACAATCCATAGTAATTGCCACTGGGCCATCACTGCTTCAATACCTTACTGTCTGATCACTTTGTAAATTATAAAAAAGGTTAAAATTAACAATTGGAACTGAAACGGCTATCAATGCTTCAGAATACAATATAACTAGTATTAATACTTACCCAGGACAATAATGACAGACGTAGTTATAAAAGTGACCCCAAGGGCCACCGGGGCAGTGCGCGACCCCACATCCGACCTTGTGACTAGTGGCCCACACCATCTGAGTGTAGTGGCCTACTGCCTTCAGGTTCACGTATGGATATCCATACGTAAAGTTCTTGTACTCCACAAACCAGGTCTTTAGTGCGAAGAACCTGAAATTTAATGAAGGAATTAATTAGCTCACTTGTCCATCTTCGGGAAGAGAAGAATAGTTCTGAATTATCAGAAGGTACCAGACGTAGTTTCTGAAGGGCGCGATGTAGATCAATCAGGAGCTTGAAACGAAAAAACAAAACAAAAAATACCTAACTTCTCTTGAAACGAAAAATACCTATGAATTAAACAAAGTTCAATCACAATGAAGGCTGCGCGTCGTGGCTACGACCTTTTGTTTGTCCAAAAAGCGCGAAAATTAGAGAAAATAATACCTCTCATATGAATACGTTTGTGCGATTAAAAAAATATCAGCACGGGTTTGTTAAAATAATATTATTGGTCACATTTTAGCATGAGTTAGATGTGAAAATTCATTGTCGTTCTTCAACCATAAGAATGCAAAATAAATTGAGAACAGTTGCTTTTCAATTATTTATTAAAGACCACTTAAAATTCCAACAGGATTTTGTCAGTTTTACAGCGTATCCTTACGCTGTATGCATTACAAATTATTTCATAAAATTAAACTATTTTTTATTGAACTAAACATATATAAAATGGATTTAAACTCCAGGAGACAACAATTAGATGGTATGCTTCTGTATGACCTACGTCATAATAGATATGACTGAACAGAGTTGATCTATGAGCTTCGGTATAAGGTACTTTTTGGACCTCATCCTCGCCACACACACAATAAGTGTTTGCTATTCCAACCTGTGGTACCAAGGCTGGTCGTCGATCAACACTGTATCGTATGACAAAATACTCTGTATCGTATGACGTAATACTAGCTTCTAATACAATTAGACATTTCACGAGCGGGTGAATTGTTTTAGGAGGTCTTTGTTGGATCCGCTCGAAGGTAGCGTCAATGATAATTCGTGATGATCCTCCTTGTTGTCCCTTGTAAATCAACACAACCCTACCCTAGTCGTGTACATACTAAGACTGCAAGCCATATAATTATGTATTACTGCTAACCTATATATATATATACAGTATGATAGCCCATTTATAAGCTTACTTGCTTAAGATGATGAATAGATTCAGGCGTTACTTTGCGGAAATCCATTTTTAATAATAACAAATACTTTTAAAATATTTTAAGAAAACATCAAATTAATATTTAAATAAAATACTTAAAAAATATAAAAATATATCTAGTGACAATTCCGCTTGATTTTCCTGCTAAGCCGAGGTGACGTCACAAACGCCACGCAGCCAAACCGGAAGAATTTTCGACGCGTTTCGCTTCTACACGAAGCATCTTCAGGAGGTCTTGACTCTTCGAGCGCACGATCGAGAATGAGCGGCCGGCGGCTCGGCAGGCACGCCTTTATATAGACGGGCTGAGTCAGCACGCCTTTGTCTAGACTCGAGCGTGAGTCACCGCTCTTTGTTGTAGCTAACAATTGGTGAGTAATACGTTTTTAAAGTGACAATGACATCATAATGGCCATAAATTGACAACAAAAAATAATTTTAAATTGTTTATATTATGCAATGCGTTTTTGAATATGAAAAATATCGTAAAATATATAACAAAATTACTTCCTAAAACAAATACATATTTAACTATTTTGTAGTGGCAAATTATCACTAAAAATACGTAACAGTGGTGATGAAACCAATTGCGTCTGTTCATTCAACAGTGCAACGCCTGTGCTATGCTTTAACATTTCTAACTGTTCCAATACACACAATCGACACACATCACAATTGTGATAAGGGATTTCGATTGTGTGTATTGGAGTTCGAGTAAAAATAGATGTTCAACATATTTTTGACTTCGATCGACGAATTCGGATGAGACGTCCGTCGAGTATGACAGGCAAGTCGAGTATAGTGTTGCCACTTTCAATTCCTGTCCTATTTATTCCATAGGACTCAGGAAATTCAGAGATTGTCAGCCATTTCGTGGCTAATTGGCAAGAGTTTGCGATATTGTCTTATGATGCTAAATGTAACGGAGACAATTTCACCATTCACAGGCTGAGTACGTATACTGTATCGATATGTATACACTCGACATGGGGCGCTATGTTGGAACTGGTAGCCGCGGGGCAAGTATAAACTATGTTTTCCTAATTGCTCGTTTTTATTTTAGAACGGAAATGTATTGTTTACCATTTGAAATCGGCGTGGAAAAGTGCTCTGGTCGCGTGGAAAAGGTTTTTGTTATTCGAACCTCTATAAAAGTTCCAGCAAAACTAATTTAATTTAAATATTACCAATTTTAATAATCTTGCCGTAGGTATCAGCCGGATAGTCCACTGCTGAACACAGCCTCCCCCAATATAGGAGGTTTTGCCATAATCCCCACTCTTAGCAGGCGGCTTGGGGATCGCAGTGTGTGATATTAGTTCCTCAGAAAGTGCTGCTGCCCACCTTCTAGTGTGTGATCCTTAGTCGCCTCTTACGAAACCCACGGGTAACGATGGGGGGGGGGGGGGTGAAATTCTAGCCCGGCACCCACGGGCTTAATAGTCGTATGTATTTAAATTTTTTATTACATGTTAACGCAAATTTACTACATTACTTGAGCAGTTTTTCTTGCACCTATCATTTTCCACGCTAGGTTTAGGTAAAAAATGTTGTGTTTCGCTCAGTAGCAAAGTTATTTTGTTCTTGTACCTTTAAAATCTTCAGCACGCTCAGGATTATATATTTTGAACTAAGTTCAAATGGTTCAATTCTAGATTCTTTCGCTTCCAGGGGTTTCAATAAAATTACTCGTGCCAAATAACAACTTTGGAGCCTTGCATAACAAAAAACTATGTATTACTCAGTTATTTATTCACGAGGTGTTTGCCCAATAATCGCTCCTATTGTTGTAAGTATTTTGTAACGTGAAGCAGTTGAATTATCTAATAATTGGCCAGTAACATTGCTAGACGAATTTGAAGCAGTTTTGGTTCAGTAGCATTGGCTATGGACTGCCGCGCAACAGGTCTATGGTTCGAATCCTGCCGCGGACTTAAGCCTCACCGAATGGTGGAAGGTTATTTTGAGAATGCCCGACTGGCTAGCGACTCAAGTAGAAAATCTGTCGCCAAGCACCTAACAATTTGTTCCGGCAGCTATCCTTGAGAGCCTGTAATTCAAGATTAAGCCTGTTAACACCTTCGACCACATCGTCACTTACCATCAGGTGAGATTGTGGTCAAAAGCTTACCTATAAGCAATAAAAAAAATGGCTGATATAAAGAAAGTATAATACAAATAATATTTATAAATATAAAATTGCCAAAAGTTCCGGACGCCACGTAGCCCAGATGTTTCCGCTTTACACCTAGCACTTTAAGGAGGTCTTGACTTTTCGAGCGCACGATCGAGAGAGAGCTATTATATTTGTTTTCCGCAAAGTAACGCCTGAATATGGTCCATCCGGTAATGAGTATAGAGTGAAATAAAAAAGGAATCAAATCCATGAATTTGTTAACTTGAGTGGAACAAGTCAATCAATCTATTGATTATCTAATGAACGGATTTCAAATGACTGATGACCACGAACTGAAGGACTTAGAATCGCAGGTATGGTATATATGCCAGCAACTAAAGTAAACTGATGATATCTAGCTACCGTGGGGAGCTGATGGATGCAATTAATGGCTTAATTAAAAATAAACTGTTCATTGAGAAGATCAAAGAGTATATGTAATTTATAAGTATTGTGTAATTTACTAACGCGTAGTCCGATTTCAAGTACTTATCCTTTTTTGTGTAGGGCAGCCCGGCACCCTTATTTAATTTTACAAGCTTGCTAAGATAAAACTGTAAAATCTGGAACATTGGCCACAATCAGTGTTTTTAACTATATATTTTTTGCCGGATACATTTCGAAGACTGCCCAATGGAAGTGCACAAGCTAATATATTTTCGTTCTACCGCCAAATAAGTGGAACATCGACGAAAAGATGCCGTTTTAAAATCGTAATTCCAAAGAAACCCACGAAGTACTTTGCTTCAACATTTATTGTGCGAACCGCGAAGGAACTCTCTGAGTTACTTAACTAGGTACTGTCTTCTGGAAAATACAACCCGGGAGTTTACAAATCCAAAGTAGAAAGGTGCTTTCTGAGCTATGCTTTACTAAGAGTGCTTCACCGCAGACCACAGCGTTGCTTAATATGAGATAAACAGTGCTCAAATGTGAAAAATTCGTCTGCAGGTACGGCAATCGCGAACGAAGTCGCAGGTACAGCTAGTTGATAATATAGTACAATATCTAAATTCCTAATTACTTATAAATAGTTGTTTTTAATGCGATTGTGATAGAATAGACGACGGCCACTTGATGTTAAAAGGTAAGTCTGAGACTAAAGATGCATTTCGTCACAAGTGACGAATTGTACTGCACCTACGGTTCATAAGTGTCTGTAATTTTCTTTTATTCCTGGTAGGTGAACCTTTGACCACTATCTCACCTGATGGTAAGTGATGATGTGGTCCAAGATGTTGTTCAGGCTAACCTAGAAGTAAATTTCATATTTACTTACTGTCTCTCAAGGACTGCTGCCGGATCACACTTAGGTTCTTGGCAACAGATTTTCTACTTAAGGGTGGTAGTTATCCATCAGCAAAATGCCCTTCCACCTTGCGGTGAACCTCAAGCCAGCGGTGGGGATCGAAACATGGACCTGCGTCACGGCAGTCTATAACTATTACCGCTTGGCTATCACTACTTCACACCACCTTCAAAAGCACCTCTCCGTAATCTTGATCGAGAAATGTGACACAATTTTGACTGAAGTCTTCACAATTTTGACTGAAGTGAATTTAGGTAAAGCAGCCTCTCACGGATTCGCCTAACTGCTGTATGCTGTATCGGTTGATAAATTGTTACTTTTACTTCTCAGAAAAAGCAATCTTTTTCGAACCATAGATCTGCGACACGGCTGTCCTCTTATTTTTACTGCATTTAATAATACCATTCGGCTATTACTGCTTCAAAAATTAGGAGCAGCTTGGGCTGAAAGGATTAGTCTTTAGAATATTTCGATTAAACGACACTACATGCTACACCTCGGACTCACGTCTTAAATCGTTTTTGCTTTAATTTTTATACATATCCATGTGTACCTTTTTAAGGTATTCGTTAATGTTAACTTTATTTAATAGAATGTTGTCTTAAGTTACCTGAAATAAAGATTTAATACCTAAATATATATAGATTGTCAGTATAAATAAGTATAGAAGTATAATGGGTTTGTATTTCATTTAATAAAGAAATATGATAATAAAGTCATGAGAAATGAAGGTAATACCACAGATAATTCAAAAGTAGTTTTGATGTAACAATTTTAGAAATATAAAGTGCCAATAATTCATTTCTAGCAATTCATTTGGTCTCGCTGAAAATTGTTTCACATACTTTTTTAACAATATACTCGCAAGTAATACGTTAATACTTGTTCTTTAAATAGTCCGGAAGAAGTCTGGCTGTAAGTAATACTTATACTTATACATAATCATAGCGTTAACCACTTCTAAAACCTTTAAAACTCTCACGTGTAAAATTTGCATAATGACAGTTGGGTCGTTATAATACTAGAAGTGCGACTATGTACTAGATATTATATAATGCAATATAAAAAATGATGGTCTTATAGTATATTGGATATTACAAGAGGCACTTTAATTATCATATACCAAGCACCAAAACTACGCCATGACATTAACGGGTATAAAACAGATCGAAATAAACTTCCACGTTGATCGTTTTATCTATGAATTACACGTTTATCTACGAATTGACTCACCATTGTGGTCTAATGATTTCTTCCAGTTCATTAAAATCTGTTGTCAAAATACCATGATAGATCCCAAGGATTGCTTAAAAATCTTGAAACTCCCTTTTTTATAGCGAGCCAGCGACGTATATTTGCTTTTTCGGCTTTCATGTGCCACAATTTACTGCTCAAACTTGGGTTCGGAACATTGATCCTATATTTCCAATTATAAATGATACTGTTCACTTCCGCGGGGGTTTTTCCAGTTGTATTAAATGATACACTCGCATGCTCTGACCAAAAAATATCCTGTGTTGCTTCCACAGGTTTTATGTAAACTCTCACCTCGTATTCAGTATTAGCATACGGCAAGTTCTTTATAGTGAATAAATGGCTTTTATTTCTCGACGGTAAATGGCTAGTATCCACACTATGAAAGTATGAATATTTTTCATTATTAGGTATTCGATACTCTATTTTATGAGTTACTCCGTTGGGTAAGAAATTATACATATTTTCGGGGATATTCCACTCCAAAACCACAAAGTGTGGACCGACGATAAGTGCTACCAAATGATCGACAGCTCCTGGTTGGACTATCGAAAAATGATCGATTGTAAAATTTTGTTCATTGCTACCAAATATATTAGAAGATATTAGATTAAAATTGAAGGCTTTTTCCAGTTGTCTATATCTCGGTTTGGTGTAAATATTCCATGTACAGTAATTCAACGGTCCAATATTTTGAGTTTCGCAAGCAATCGTTTTCGTATTTCTGTATATACATGTTAATTCATATTTTATAGCCGCGTAGATTTCAGGTCTTGTCCACGTGCAATTTAATATATCTAGGTTTGTAGATTTGCAAGCAAAATCCGTAACCATCGGTGGTGGTGAGTCTACAAGGATCCGTGTGGGGCACATTTTTCTTGTTAGTTCATTCCAGCAATAGAAGTAAGTGTATTTTCCTTTATCAGGTTTTTCGTTAAAAAGCCTTATAGTTGTGCTGTTGAATTTTTCAGAAGGAAGAATTTTACCTTTTTGTTTGAATACCAAGTTATCGGCTGGGTATTCATTATCCACGCAAAATATTTCAAGTGGGTCACCGTACCGCACTTTGATGACACCTTCGGGGTATACACTCATGGAGATGTCCTCCAGGCCTTGACATTTTGCAGAAATACTCTGCACACACGGCAAGCACAGACAGCATAACCATAGCCTTATGCTTAGACTTCGGTTTAAACAGCACATTTTCTCCCTTCGTGACATTACTGGTCAACGTGTTTCAGACCATCTTAACAGTACTAAAGTCGACTAATCGGGTATACAGAAATGCTAGTACTGATTAAAATACGAGTGTAGAATTATATGTGTTAATATGTTTACTGACAATCAGGAACTACATAGTGAACAGCAAACAGGAAAATATATAACGAAAATATTTGGTTTTCCTCATACAAATTAATAATAAAATGTACTTCGCCATCTTTATGTTCTTATACTTTACTAAATGGGTAAGGCGCAATAATGTGTAGATACATTGCGTACCTCATTTAGGACAGGGGTAGGTAACTACCGGCTTGAGCTTCACTGAATGGTGGAAGGGCATTTCGCGAATGCTCGCCTAGCTATCTACCACTCTCTAATAGAAAACCTATCGTCACTTGGCGATTAATGTACCTATACTTACCAGTGTGTTTCTGCAGCAGTCCATTATAGCCAGTAAAATTACATTAGACTTGACATATGTATGTCTCAGAGTGCCGGGCTCATCGACACTTGTGACGAAATGCATCAGTTATAGGCAAAGGTTACCGCTTAACAGGTGGGTTAAGACCCACCTTGTTCCGTCACAAAAGCATAAATACAATTTTATACACATAATATTCTTCATTCCGTTCTTATACCTTTGTCGGCCTTCCTCTGCCCTTACATCCATCCATATTTAAACTAGACATTCTTGTTAATATTTTTTATCCCTCGTCATGTCCACACAAGTCTTCTACATTTCCCTTCCATTCAACTTTCATATATTCTCTTTTTTATATACTAGCTGCGCCCCGTACTTTTGTGATAATGCCGATAAAAAGTATCCAATGTGGTAATCAAGAGCCTAAACTATGATATTATTTAATTCACAAGTTAAGAAACGGCATGTTAATAATATGAATACTGTATCGATTGTCGACTGCTGAACACAGCCTCCCTATTTATTAATGGGAGATTTTCCACGTAATCCACACACTTGGCAGGCGTCTTGGGAATCGCAGTATAAGATAGCAGTTCCTCTGAAGGCGCTGCTGCCCACCCTCCAGTATTTTAACCTTATAGTCGCCTCTTACGACACCTACGGGAATAGATAATACTAATTTTCAACAATGTTTATACAGAATTTCGTTTTGATTTGTTTAAGACAATTGAAACTCAGTTCCATCATTAATAGGACAGAATTAAATTTAAAAATAACATGTTGGTTTTGATAACAGCTTCCAAAAACACATAATAAATCAGCGTTTACATTAATTGTTGGCTGAATAATGGAAATGATACATAATATACCGACATTTTAGATTAATGACTTGTTTAGTTTACCTAGTATTATTTAAAAAAGCATTGAGGCATGCTAGGCGAAAACATAGAAATTATTTCAGACGGCAAAAAATATCTTCCAGCGGGACTTGAACTCCAGAATACCTGGCGCATTTCCAATTATGCTATGCGGGTGCTGGACACCCACCAACCAACCCATGGTGTTACCAACCTTGCGGTTATGAAGACCGAAACTAGCAGACACTTTGACTTGCGCCAAAGTGTCCTACAAATTATTCCACCTACTAGGGGTGCTGGACAGTCGAATTTTCTCCATCCGTTTGAATCAACGAGAAACTAACCTCGAGAGTGGAATTCATGGTTCGGTCTATCTGGCAACTAGTGTGTTGTATCGGACACACTCCAAATTTAAAATATCCTCCCTCCTAGTGTTGTGATTACAGTGCTTATGGTGGTGTATATCGATTTTATATAGATAATTGTCGATATTTTGATACCCTTCTTATGGTAAATTTTTGATTCCAACCATGGAATTTCTACACGGAAATTTATAGTCATCTGGACCATCACTGCTTCTAAAAGATACAGTGGAATTTAAACAGATATCGCACAACTTATTAATTTCTATCTATATAGTTTTGTCTTAAATAGTTAGTAAAATTTCTACTACACCTATACACTTATTATATGGCCATTATTATTATTATTCAATTTATTATATGTGTAGGTGATACGGTTCGCGTGAAGTGGTGATAGAAATAAATAACACTGTTTTTCAAAAATAAGCAAAGGGTGCGCGCGCGTGTGTCGAGTGCCGGAGGTATTTGCAACGACTAATGTACCAATCGCAGCTTGACAGACGCGCGGGCGGTGATTTTATTTAGCGAAGAGCAGGTAGGTAAGTACAATATAATGTTATTTCAAAATACCGACGTTTTTACATTCACAACTATTTGTTTACATATTTATAGATCTACCTATTTATGTTACTTTTTGGTAATAATTTTAACTTTGTATGTTTTCAGGTGGCGAGCGAAGGCACGTAGTCTACAATATGTATTGTATAAAAGATCTTTATTTTACTTGTTTGAATTAGTTTTATGTATATCTAAACACACTCAAATACTTATTTTATACCTAAACCTGTTACACTTCGAAGGAAGCCTTATATAATAAACCATTATGTGGATTAGCTAAAATGCGCTGACTTCATTAAAAATAGACTTAGTAGAATATACACGGTGAGTGACTCATGTTAATTTATAAGTGTTAATTGATAAGTATCCCGTGGAGTACCGTGCTAGAATTTTACTCCACCATTGCTATCGGTGTCATTGGTGTTGTAAGAGGTAAATAAAGGTAAAATACCGAAAGGTGGGAAGCAGCGCTTTCTGAGGAAATAATATCTTAAACTGCGATCCCCAAGACGCCTGCCAAGGGTGGGAATTATGGCAAACTCTCCCTAAATGGTGGAGGATGTGTTCGGAAGTGGACAATCCTGCCAATACAGCAGTTTGTAAGTGTATTTGACGTTGTAATTTGCTAACATTAGGTTTTGTTACCAGTAGTTTCCATTGTTTACCTACTTCTTACAGCCAAGCATAAATAGAATTCACACTTAACGCTTAAGATGTTTATAGATATATTACCACGTTGATGTTCTAAGTATGCACTATATCGATATCGATTAAAATTGCACATTCATTCCGTCCCATCACTATAAATCACGTGGTCGGGGCTTAGCCAATTAGAACGTGTTTCGATATGAGAAAAATTGTCAGAAATTTGTTTCTTACAAAGCTAATAGAAAGGCGTCTCTTCGGGTTACTTTCTCGAAGGTTTGAATGAACGTGTCTTTTTGACGTTAGCGACATCTAGTAAAATAGCAGAAGACTATTTACTTAGGCTGGTACGTTGATATACGTTCAACACAACACCAAATCGATTAAGCCGTGTTTTTTATTTGTCTAGTAAGCATTGACTCAATCAGCTCTAGGTGATTATACCCACATGTTAAAGTGCAAAAAGCTTTATTGGCTATCTTTTTATGAATTGGATACTCAATACTCAAGATACTCAAGTTTGTAGCTCATTCCTGTCACCAACTAGACTGGATACATACTCGGACTGACGACAGACAGCAGCGTCTCATTATTGTTCCCGTATTTTCCCGTCCGTCCAACATAACTCACGTTAAATGAAGTTACAAATAATATGTCAAACATTACATCCTATTTATACATTTTAAAAATCTAAAATAAATATATATATCAGAATTATTAATAAATATTATAAGTAAAAAAACATTGACTATAGGTAGGTAATCACTAATCACACATACCCACTCACCTACTCAAACATCACCTTTACAAAACCTTAGACATACTAACAGTATTACCTTCCATTCATCCGCAAACAAATCACTTTCAGGGTAGATCTCCAATAGATTATTGAGTGCCGAGACGGTGCGTGGGGCAACGGTGTCATAGAACATATAATAATACTACGTATGGAATTGGGTACCCAAAAAGTTTGTGCCTCCTGTTTCTCAGATACCTTTTTTTATGTTATTGTGACGGAACAAGCTCGAGGCCCACCTGATGTTAAGCGGACTAACCTCTGCCTATAACATATGCATTTCGTCACAAGTCACGAATTGCAATGCGCCCGTCACCTTGAGACATAAGCACCGTAATTTCACATAAGACCAGTAATTTCACTGGCTCTCATGCCCTTCCACCATGCGGTGAAGCTCAAGCCCGCAGCGGGATTCGAACCATGAACCTGCTGCGCGGCAGTCCATAGCCAATGCCACTGAGCCATCACTGCTTCAAAAACCTGTCGAGGGTATTAAACCTACACGCTTGCTTGTCACTCAGCAATTATCCAAGTTGGTAAAAAATAATGTGACTCTTCAGCTCTTCCGGTTTAATAAAAAAGCCTTATAAATTATAGGCCTGCTCGTGTGAGAACCATTTAATAAAACAAGTAATAAACAAGGAATGCTCAGTCACGATCCATTCGGCACGTTTTTCTTCTGACATTTGAATGAAGATTTGTAGATATTGTTTCCAGTAGTAATTACGTAATTATATATACCTTCATAAATATATAATAACTATTACGCGTATTCTGCAAGGATTCCACGGAACATATAAGGTATGTTGAAGGGCCTTTTCTGTAATTTGCTATTGCAATGCAAGCTTTACATAATGTATCTTTAGACAGAGAGAGTAAAAGTCGAGATAAGGATAGCGCTATACACTTCTGCGTGCAGATAAAGAGGTAAGTAAAAACGTTGCATAATGCTAAGTGCCATTACTCAAAATTCTAACCTTAGAAATTATGATTAAGATCTAATAAAAGATATGAAATAATTGTTAATAACTTTTACATAAAATGGGGTATATAAATAAAATGTGTGTAAAACTTTTTTGGCAATATAATTAGTTTTTTTTTTGACGTGGCTATTACTGGACCAAATATCTCCGTGTTAAATCCCTAGTCCACTCACTGAATGAGGTACATATAAATGAAATCCTTAGAAATCCCCCCTTCCCTCCCCCTTTGCCATTTGCGTCGTAATAGGTGACGCAGGAAAAATGCCAGAAGGATCCTTTTGCATAACTGACACCTCACACTGCAAATCCCCAAGAATCTTGGCGAAAACGTAATGAAGGAGGCCTTGTTCAATGGTGAGTTTGTGGGGCAGTTATTTTGTAGCTGTAGTTTTTGTTTATTACAAAAACTTTACATAAGTACCAGCATATCACGCTAACATGGCCCTTCTCACTTGTTTATTGATGTTGTGTTAGAGTTATGTTTGGCCAATCATCTAGGTAATTGACATCACGTAGTCAGTCCGAGAACTAACAGGAGATCAGCCTATGTGTAAAGATTTAGATATATCTAGCCTGCCACTGAGCACTAACACGCAATAAGCCTATATGTAGAGATTTACATATAGACTGCCTTTGTGTACTCGTACTAACTAGACTGAGTAGATAGTATTGTTAAACAAACCTGATTTGTCCCTTATTGATGAGTTATCTGGAAAAGATTTCTCTGAGCGATAAGACTACTTTGTTTTAAGTACTTTAATGTTAAGTACTCATTTATTCACTTGGTTTTAAGTTATGTTTTGAACCATATTTTATTGTTATTATATTCATCTTTTCATTTAAAACGACGGCCGAGTCACCAGCCTGTTGGTAAGCGAAGGGTCACGCCTGTCTATCACAGTTGCAGCGTCAACGTCCTCATCATGCGTGACCCTACATTGAGCTCATCATTTCGAGATGTTCTTATTTTCTGTATATATACAAAGTTACTTTATGGTTCTTATGTCTCGTTTGCCCAGTAATGTTTGCACACCGCTGTTTCGAGAATATCTTCACTGGGGTGGTGCCTACCAGGATGAACTCTTGCTAACGAAACCTACCACTTGGACGTTACAAACATACTTTAGAGTCAGCTTCGCAATTTTATTCTATTGAGAATATTCAGCACTTGTCGGCGTCTTAATATTTCCTACAAGTAGTTCCAGACGAATGAAATAGGCTCACCACCTATAACTGGGATGACATATGGAAGAATATAGATTTCTACTTAACTTACATAACCGGTCGGAAATATATAGGCGTGATAATGTTATGTATTACATGAGGATTTTACTGTTAAAAAACATGGGGTGACATTTAAGCCCGTGCGGTACCGGGCTGTAATGTTACCCTCATCTCATGACGTGGGGGTCGTAAAAGACAACAAAGGTTAAATTACCGGAAGGTGTGCAGCAGCACCTTCTGAGGAACTGCAATTCCCAAGACGCCTGCCAAGCGAGGGGATTTCGGCAAACTTCCTTCTCTGGTAGGAGGCTGTGTTGAGTAGTGGACAATCCGGCTATTACAGTATTGTTATATAATCGGGGCCCAAATATTGGGATGGTGCTACCTAGGAAGATGTGAGAAATGCGCTGCCGCTAGTTTGACATTATGTTTGCTAATTTTAATATCAGTTTTTAAATTTTAAGACTTTGAATTAGGAATATTACAAAGATTCTCATGCAGGAAACTGACTCCAAAAAAGGACACGGTAAAACCTCGTAACTTAAATAATGAAAAGATAAGAAGACTTTGTTCTAAAACGGTGAAAAGTTTTTGTAAGCAACAAAACAGTTAGTTAAATATGCTAAAAGTCTTTTTTGTTCCGTTCATTTCGCAAAAATTTTTCTAAACAAAAGCATTTGGTTAAATGAATTTTACCTCAATTGATATAAGTCATAACAAATAGGTATGCACTAACGGCTTATTCCACTCAACCCCAAAGCCATTGTTCTCAAAACTCTGCGGTCCATACATTCATTCCACCTTGAACCCCAAAGCTATTTTAGGTATAAAATTAATTTAACAAATATATTCATACTTCAATTCCACTTGAACCCCAAAGCAGTTTTGGTAGAGTCAACAGGAAAATTTCAGGATGTATAAATAAAATACATGAGTTTTAGAGGCTTATACATATAATCATTGGTCTATAAAAACGATTCACCATAAAAATATAATTTAAAACTATGCTATACACTAAAAATAAAATGGGTCAAAGACAAAATCACAGCTTCAGATTAGAATTTCTTAGTACACATTTTTTTTTATTTTTTTATTGCGGGTAGGTTAGCCTTTGACCACCATCTCATCTGCTGTTAAGTGATGATGTGGACGAAGATGTTGTTCAGGCTAACCTAGAAGTACTGGCTCTCAAGGACAGCTGCCAGAACACACCGTTAGGTGCTTGGCGACAGATTTTCTACTTGAGGGTGGTAGCTAGCCAGGCGGGCAATTAGCAAAATGCCCTACCACCATGCTATAACGACTGACATCCTCAGACAACAACCGGGACCGACGGCTTAACGTACCCTCCGAAGCACGGAAGCGCTCAGTAGTAATGTCACTAGCGGTCACCCATCCAACTCATGACCGCGGGCGACGTTGCTTAACTTTGCTGATCGGTTAAGAACAGCTAAGTACTCTTCGCTACGAGCGCTTCAAATACACACACTAATTAATAATAACATTTTTTTTCTAAATATTTTACGAAAACATCAAATTAATATTTTAATAAAACACTTAAAAAATATAAAAATATATCTAGTGACAATATCGCCCAATTTTCCTGCTAAGCCGACGTGATGTCACAAACGCCACGCAGCCAAACCGGAAGAACCTTCGACGCGTTTCGCTTCTACACGAAGCATCCTCAGGAGGTCTTGACTCTTCGAGCGCACGATCGAGATTTTCTCTATTTTAAAAATATTTGTTATTATTAAATATGGATTTCCACAAAGTAACGCCTGAATCTATTCATTAGTATACTAATTCTAAAAATATAAAATCACAGCTTCAGATAAGAATGACTTAACAGTTAACTTATTGCTAAAATATAAGAGATCACAGCTTCATATTAGAATTTCTTAACAGTACACTAATTTTTAAAATATAAAATCACAGCTTCAGATTTTAATTTCTATGCAGTAAAATAACTTACATATATGTATATTTATAAAATTATAGCTTCAGATATTTCACTTTACAACATAGAGTTGCTTATCCAAATAAGTTAGATATTTTTTCAATAGTTTCCATCAAACTTAACCTTCCTTCTCTGTAATCAGTTAAAAGTTTATATAAATGTTAATTGATCGTTTACTTCGAAGGACGGGTTTCCGATATATTTCAAGGTACTGTGCTTCTTCCTTTAATTTGTGTACGAGTTGAAGCAATCCAGGTTTCTTCTTTATTTCGTTATTCAATTTCCGGTGCCATGCTTCTACTAAATTTATAGTCTGATGCCGCTCACCAGAGCTATTCCAGATAGTTGTTGGCAAGCTTTGATTATCCAACCAATTATCAACGAAATAATTATTGAAAGTAGTTACTTTCTCATCATTTGGTGCCACTTCCATTATGTCCAACCAACCATTGTCAATGTCATCATTTGGTAAGTGCGCCAATGCAGCACATCTTGCAATGTGATCTTTTTCATCCTTGGATCAAATCAATTACTTACTTGAATTTTCAATTAATGAAAAATTCGTAGCCGAGCTAGGACCAGCCTCAGGTTCATCGTTCTCGGGTTCATGCATCTTCAGGGACTAAAAATTGTTCCAACCAACCACATTCTATAACAAAATAAACGGTGTCACATACACGTATTAGCCCAAGACGAGAGCAAGGTCGACTAGTTAAGTTACAAAAGTGCATCCTAGAAGCCCCTACACAGGTAAAAAAAATTAACATAAGAAATCGTCATCTGATTGGTTGAGAGAGCGAGAGAGCACGATATGTTACTGCGTACTTGCGCGCAGCGTCGTCATCTCATCGGCGATGCTTTATTTTCTAGTTGTGCAATTGTCGCTTTCATTTACATTTTGACTTACTGACGCTACCTCTAATTCTTGGGGTTGGAGTGGAACAAAATACAGAATATTTAATCATACCTACAAATCGTCTTGGGGTTGAAGTGGAACGATTTTTGGGGTTTAGTGGAATAAGCCGCACTAACCACCTGAATCATTAGCCATAGAACTCGTCGGTATAAAAAGAGGTACAAAACAATTTTTTGAACGTCGAATTTTTCTTTGTCCTCCTTAACTTACCCATTATTACTTCAAAGGAAGAGGAAGCAAACAGAAAAAACTGACAAGTGCGAGTCAACCTCGCTCTGATAGAGTTCCGCATAGCAACAGCCCGTAACCAAACAAAACTACATGTGGGGTTACATTATACTTATGTTTGTTAAATAGAGGATATTATGTTTCGTATTGAACCAAAATTTGAGCGGATTGGAGGGCAAATGAGCAGGCGGCTCACCTGGTGGTAAGTGATTACCGTCGCCCACGAACATCTACAACATATGCGGTCTAGAGAATGCGTTGCCGTCCTTTGAGGAGGGAATACGCTTTCTTCTTGAAGGCTCCTAAGTCGTATCTGTTCGGAAATACTTCATAAGGCAGCTATTTCCTTATTGTGGCAGTGCGAGACAGAAAATGCCGTGAAAATCGCAAGGTTGTGGACTTTCAGACGTCGACATGAAATCAATGAAACATCATTCTTTGTCGGGAGGTCCGAGGGTGAAATACAGCTGCAGGCAGCAAATCGAACAGTTCCTCAGAACACTCCCCGTAATAGATGCGGTAAAAGATGCAAAGTGATCCAACATCTCTACGCAGTGCCAAAGGGTTGAGCCTGTCGGAAAAGACTTGATCGTCGACGATTTAAGTCGCTCTGTGTTGAAGTAGTCACACTCTAAAAGTTTCTAGGTCGTAAAAGGAAGAAATAAACTCGTGACATACAGATCGACGAACGGATGAAGACATAGACAGAAAGTGAAGTCTCGTTATAGGGCTCCGTTTGTCCTTTGGATACGGAACCCTAAAAAATGGTACCGAGTAACAAGGCTGCCATGTATCATCTTCAATTCGACGCAATCACCACTACAATTACCAGGGACCTTGGATAAACCAACATCTGTCAAAATCGAATATTAGACACAATAAAATTTTAATTTATGCGTATATACGGGCAATAAAATGTATAATGGAGGCTGTTAAGAATGGTACGTAATTAACATTATTTGTGTGTACCTAAATAAGCATATTTCCGCTCTTAAAATTAACTCATGTCGGTGAATAGGTAACTTGATGTGCTGTTGCATTGAAATTGTTTGTGTCATTGTAATATTTATCCTATTTCCTATATATGAGAGTACTTTCGGCTGTGGTGATGTTCGGCCACTTTCTTGATAACTCTGCCGAAGTGGGAATTCCTAATATACCTGCCACGAGCCGATTTTGTTTAGGCTAGGTACTTATTCGTAGTGTTTAGGTTACTTAGTTGAAAAAAAAACTGTAATTAATGGATCCAGGCTTTACTTTGCGGAAATCCATTTAATAATAACAAACAATTAAAAAATATTTTAAGAAAAAAATAAATTATTATTTTAATATAACACGATTCTTGATAGTCGCTCGTAGAAACAAGACCTCCTGAGGATGCTTCGTGTAGAACCAAAACGCGCCGGAAATTCTTCCGGTTTGGCTATACGTACCGTTTATGACGGCACGTCGGCTTAACAGGAAAATTGGGCGTAATTATCACTGAATATATTTTTTTAATTGTTTTATTAAAATATTATTTTAATGATTTCTTAAAATATTTGTCATTATTATTATTATACGAGTACTGTAAGTCTACGAATAAATGATAAGTGTATTCGCAGCTGTAAGTGGTAGTGTGTGGCACATTATTCACCTTTATGCTAATTCAAATGTCATGGTAAAGCCCGTTTCTCCAGATGGGCATTTAACTATAAAATGTTGCCTAAGTTGTAAGAAAAAAAAACGATGTCAATAAAAAATCAAGAGAAGGACATGTAAAAATGCAGTCGACTTAGGTGGTGGCGCTCGGGTACAGGCATGATATAGTGTAATGGTCTGGGAAAAACGCTTTACTACTGGGCTGAAATAAGCTTAACGTTTTCAACATAACCCCTACAAGATTTATCAAGAATAGATATCCCATTACTGAACTTGATACATATTTTCGTACAATATATAGGTTAAATTAGATATATACAAGTACGTTATTACTCTTTTATAAGAATGTTATTTTCCCTTCCCAAAGTTTCTAAGGCAGTAAAGAAATTTGAATGCAAATAACAAGACATTACCAAGGAGTCTTCTGCGCAGCGACAAACAGGTTCTGTCCACACGCGCCAAGGTCTCGAACGGTGTTCTCCTGCGGGCTATTATGTGCCAGGAACACGCACTGCTCCGCGTATCTCTGAGCTTGACTCGCAGCACCACTGTGCCATGACTGAAAGATAACAGAACAGCATACAATTTTATTATAACGCCTGTATATTCTCTAGATAAAGTAAGGACTAGAGAGTTTTATATATGGGGTCAATCGCCAGCAACCTATATTTTAATTGCTAAGTTAAATTGTTATTTTCTTGTTTTATAAAAGTTAATAATGATAGTATGTATGTCGAAGCAGTGATGGCTCAGTAGCATTGGCTATGGTCTGCCACGCAGCAGGTCCATGGTTCGAATCCCGCCGCGGTCTTGAGCTTCACCGCATGGTGGAAGGGCATTTTGCGAATGCCCAACTGGCTAGTGACCACACTCAAGTAGAAAATCGCCAAGCACCTAACGGTGAGTTCCGGCAGCAGTCCTTGTGAGCCAGTGAAATTACAGGCAAAATGGGACTTAACAAGTATGTCTCAAGGTGATGGGCGCAGTGCAGTTCGTCACTTGTGATGAAATTCATCTGTTATAGGCAGAGGGTACCGCTTAACATCAGGTGGGCCTCGTGCTTTTTCCGTCAAAATATCATTAAAAAAAAACTTTTAGATTGTTGAAGAACACTTTATGGTTACGGAAGGGTATAAGACGGCAAGGCTATTTCTGAAAACGAGCCCGGATGTCTTGAACGTGTCCATCGCTGAACCAAAATTTGTAGCCAATTGAAATTTTCATAGAATATGTGCATGTACTCGTATATCAGATTGGCAACAAATGATAATATTAACAAAAAGTAAATTAAGGGTCCACAACGTTTATTGGTTTTGCTCTATCGTTAAAACTGTAATAAATAAAAGCGTCGGACTTGGTATGATTGTAGTACTAAGCTATATTGACAATGTATTATGCGACTGTTTATTCTTCGTAATATTGTTACTATTTATTAGTTAATGTGTACACAACCATTATAAGAATAATGAACGTTCCAGAATTACAAATATACGATAGGAAAAATTTAAGTCATGTGCGGGATTCGAACCCGCGTCCATCCACCCCTTGAGCCGGGGTATGCTCTAACCAATTGAGCTAACATGACATGACGTCATAACTCAAATCTTTCCTATCGCTCCCCAACCATCGTATTGGGATGGATCTAATAATTATAGTAATTTTGTCATGTAATCCGCAAAGCAGGCGTTATTGCAAACATAACAATATTAAAAAAAAATGAACGTTGGTTAGTCAAACGAAAAGTCAATAGGTTTTAAATTTGGTCGGTTAACATATTATCATTCTTAATTTTTTATCTGATAATTGAAAAACCAAGCCTAAATGTTTTATTAGCATAAAATAATTGACTTTAGTGAAAAAAATAGTTTTAATATTTGATCGTCTGCAAGCAAACAACAGGCAGAATACAAAAAAACGCCGTACTGTAATTGTTTAATTCCATTTTAATAGCTTTGTACCTATATAAGGTGGATATTAATATATCAACACTACTTTTTTTTATGCTTGATAGGTTATCCTTTGACCACTATCTCACCTGATGGTAAGTGACGATGTGGTCGAAGATGTTGTTCGGGCTAACCCAGAAGTACTGGCTCTCAAGGACGGCTGCCGGAACACACCGTTGGGTTCTTGGCGTAGATTTTCTACTTGAGGGTGGTAGCTAGCCAGGCGGGCATTCGCAAAATCCCCTTCCACCATGCTATAACGATTGCCATCCTTAGACAACAACCGGGACCGACGGCTTAACGTGCCCTCCGAAGCACGGAAGCACTCAGTAGTAATGTCACTAGCGGTCACCCATCCAACTCATGACCGCGCGCGAAGTTGCTTAAGTTTGCTGATCGGTTAAGAACAGCTACATAAGTAAACTTCGCTACGAGCGCTTCAAAACCATATATACTGAATCATACTGAGAAGTGGTGTGGAATCGATAACTGAATGTGTTCCACTTATGTTTAATTTTCACATACACAAAATCTCATATTAATATCCACCTTATATATGGTAGTAAATAATTGATTAATGTGCAAAACCAAAATAATCAGGCATTTTTCTTTGTCGTTTCTGGAACTCTAATAAGCATGCCAAAACTCGGACTATTTTTATTAATAAAAAAACTTGCAAAAATATTGAATACAAAAAAGAATAAAAACTGAGAATTGTTTACATACTTTAATAAAAATAGCATATTTGTACGTGATATAGATACGAGTACCACCAATAATGGAACAGTCTCACAATACAGTACAGTTGCCGGAAAAATCTAAAGTTCTGCGCAATGTATTTATTTATGCATTATTTATGACCAAACCTTTCAAACAATTCTTATTTATCACGGTCACGGTTAACGCGGTAAACGCGATGAAAGCCGTGATTATTATATATTAAATTTCAATACTTATATACTTAATGTTGTGAAAGGCCTACCATATAACATAAAACAGGTCAATTGCGAGTTACAAACCGAGAGTTTCGTACTACGAAGAAATATGTAGTTCCGTAACTTATAATGAATACATTCAGGCGTTACTTTGCGGCAATCCATATTTAATGATAACAAATATTTTAAGAGTATTTTAAAACATCAAATTAATTATTTAATAAAACACTTAATAAATCTTTATAAAAATTATACATATCTAGTGACAATTATTCCGCCTAATTTTCCTGTTAAGCCGACGTGACGTCACCAACGCCACGCAGCCAAACCGGAAGAATTTTTGACGCGTTTCGCTTCTACACGAAGCATCCTCAGGAGGTCTTGACTCTACGAGCGCACGATCGAGATTTCTCGATTTGGCGTTTGTGACGTCACGTCGGCTTAACAGGAAAATTAGGCGGTATTGTCACTAGATATATTTTTTAAGTATTTTATTAAAATATTAATTAGGTGTTTTCTTAAAATATTTTAAAAACATTTATTATTAGTTACTTAATATGTTTTTGTTTGTCATTTGTCAATAACTTTTTTTTTCATTCTGTTTCATTGCATTAGTCTGACTTGCACTTGGCCAGGATTTATTATTATTTTTTATATTTTATACTAGATTCAAACAGTTTATATGTAGTAATAATTAAATATTGGTGCAAAAACAAATAAAAAATAGTATATTTTTCGTGAACCTTTTTTACTTTTACTATTATTTGCCGCCATAAAAACGTATAGGTATTTAGATCACGCGATGGGTCCCGGGCTAGAATGTCAGAATATTTATAGCGTATGTATTATACGGCTGCACCAATTTGTATGCAATTTTTCAATATGACCTTAAGTCCTGAGTGAACAAAGGATACTTCTCATCGTAATTATCATCGCGTCGACCTTACATACTTACTTACCATCATATTTATACCCTTATCGCATTCTAAATAAGGTCGGTATAATAGGTTGGACACATGATAAGAACATATTAAGGAATAGTTCTATACTTTTTAACTGATATTAGCCTTACTAACAAAAGTTTTTTGCCCGGCCGTTTAACTTGCCACAACCGTCCTACGGAATGTTCTCGTTGGTATACCTGCAACCTTTCGGTTAATACGTACGTCAAGATTGTAAATAGCACTATTTTACGCCTTAGCAACAACGTCCTACTAACGACGACGCGAGTAGCAGCATGTCAAATTTGGGGTATTTTCACTTAACGTCATCCAAGGAGAAAAAAGAAGGAGGAAAATGTACCATTCTGAATCCGGGACTCTCTCCGTACTCGACTGTACTCACCATTAAAAGCATATTAGACGCGGTGGGTCGCACTTTAGTACGGAAGAAGTTATGGTACAGCACTATTTTTCTTCGTACAACCGCTCTTTTAGGATCCAGCGCTCCATCAGGTATCTTTTGAGGTGGAAATAATTCTGTAAAAAAGTATTTTTTTAAGTGTACGTATACATCTATAAATTTAAAATCATAATAAAATCATTTATTTTGCAAATGAAGGCATATTGTACATCTACATCTACATTAATATTATACAGAGGAAAGATTTGTATTTTAATAAACTTAAAAACTACTGGACCGATTTGGATGAAATTTGGTATAGAATATATTTTTAAAGTTTGTGTCCCGGGGAAGGACAAAGAATAGTTTTTATCCAACTGCGCAAAAAGAGGTTAATGGTTTTCCGCGGTAACAGACATACGCGCGGGCGGGGCCGCGGTCGGAAAGATAGTAACATATAAAGGAGCCCCTGGTTCCTAAAGTCAAGACCCGTAGCATAGATTGCAGGACTCTTTCGTGGGACTAATACAGAAGTTTTGATACAAAATAATACTAAGTATACAATTTTAATTTTTTGTAAAATATTGATTTATATATCTATTAGACTCAGATTCAGATCATTTATTGCTTTCGTAAATACGAGTAGTACATACAAGTTGTTAAAATAAATAAGAGTACAAAGTCATATTATGGACCCCGTCGTGCACAGCAACATAGAAGAAGAGGAGGACGTTATGTTAATATTAAATTTTAATATATGTTATGTATTTAATAAATGTCAGAAGTAAGTTGATCTAGTTAGTAATTAGTAGATAATTTTTCAATTAATAATTCATGAATTGAGTAGTATGCTTTTTTAATAAGAAGTTGTTTAATTATTTTTTTAATATTGTCATTATCTTCACGCATAAGATCTCTTGGTAACTTGTTATATATATATTGACTGCCATATGTAATGTGAAGTATATGCACTAAAATACTGTTAAGCGTCTTCGACAATATTATCAGTTACCAACAATAGAGATAGTGATCGAAGAATCAACAGTAAATTAATAATAGCCTCGTAAGTGAGCGTGTAAAAGCCCCATCTCCGCTTTGGATTCTTGAAGTTCTATGCTCGTTCCCCAGTCCCCCTGATAAGATATAAGGTTTCACTGACAAAAACTTTTTCAATAACAGTCCGTAACCTGAAAATATAACTGTTAGACGATACTATGCTCCTCTTTTACTAATTAGTAATTACGTAGGACCAAAACATGGCTAGCAAAATAGTATATTTGATTTTTTGGCTCCAGTGTCAAAAAACATTTGGCTGACGTACTATGGAAAACTCCTGTGCGTGATTAATTTGATAATACAATCATAAAATTTAGTCACGCCTGTAGGAAAGAAGTTGATATTAAATATCCAAATTTTGTTCGACATTATTTTTTGATAACAAATAATGAAGGCCCGTGGAATGCCGGGAAAAAATGTCATCTCTTCCTCTCTCTTCTGTCTTCTCTGCCGTGGTGGGTGTCGAAAAGGCGAGTAAGGGTGAAATACCGAAAGGTGGCCAGCAGCGCCTTCTGAGGAACTTCGATCCCCAAGACGCCTGCCATGCGTGGGGATTATGGCCGTTAAGGTTTAGGAGGTTATCTTTGGACAAATGCGGCTGCAACAGTACAGTAGAAAATAATGGAGATTTCTTGAATAACCCAGGAAAAATCACCAAAATACTTTACACACACGTTTTATTGTTTTGGAATTTTGATATGCATTGTGTAAGAACGAATTAAAAAATCACTTTTTCCCTCTTACCTCTGTCATAATGACGACTTGTTCGGAGACTGAACACTATATGAACAAATAAGACACCTTGAAATAGTAAAACAAAAACAGATAAAATCTTACTCACGTCTATCTCCCCACGTTTTCACATTCTCCAACGAAACACTATTCAGTATAATGAGTAATTGGAAACATAATGCACCGCGAAGTAACATTCTGCAAGAAAAATCATTTTAAAACATACTAACGTAAACGAACAATACAAGTAATTTTATCTTACATCTTTAATTATAGACATAGCATAGGTTATTGATGTGGAATTTCAGGAGCTCGGACGTTTAATTGATGAGGTGAGACTGAAGGTTCTGATAGTTCAGATTACTATAGTAGGTGATGTAAAACTGGGAGCATACAATTGAAGCAATACTACGTAGCGAGCACAACAAAATTCCGGAATTAAAAAGAACTGAATACCATTTATGGTCAAAAATTAATATATTTTCATACGAAAAAACAATTTCGGAAACTGTTATGCCCTTCGTGGCGACCACGGAAACACGGTTTTCAAACTCTTTGACATCCTCTTCTGGTGACGAAAATCATCGCCCGCGTAATTGGTTCTTAATTAGTAAAAACATATAGAAATCACAACGTGCCAGGGGTGGACTGTACCATAACTATCACAAATCCTAGGTATTTCACCTTGTCTGGCCTTGTGAGAGCTGGCATTGTCATGGTGCATATGCATTTCCGGCTATTTTTATGGAGTTTGTCAATAATTTCCAAACAAATGGTCGTGTACCTGTCACTATTCACTGTACGATGCGATGGTTCTCGGTTCTCCAAAGCAAATAGTAGCTACATGTCTACTTTTATTAATAAACGGTCAAGCGCGTGTCGGGCCACGCGCAATGTAGGGTTCCGTAGTAGCCCGTTATTATAATATAGAATAATTCTGTTGTTCTTTTTCTTTTTATCTCTCTACCTATAACTTTCTAAGCAATTTGTTCTTTTGTTTATAAATTGTGATTGCTTGCACGTGTAGACTGTTGTTGACCGTGACTATTAAGTAGGAATCATGGAATTATCTATACGTTTCTTAGTTGCTCACAAACTTTTTTCTTCTCTCTATTTAACGACACCTCTCTATAACGCCATAAAATGCACAGTCCCTTGAGTTTACACTGTATATGTATATATATAGTGTAAAATATATAACGACACTGAAGGAACTGTGCATATATATATATTCAAGAACAGAGTCACAATATTTTCCTAATGAAAAAATATTCTTATTTATAATAATAATTATGAGACGGCGAGGATCTAAAAAGTAACTTATACCGAAGCTAATCGATCAACTCTGTACAGTCATATCTGTTATGACTTATGATATAGGTCATACAGAAGCATAATATCTAATTGTTGCCTCCTAGAGTTTAATTGCAATAATTTATATTTGTTTAGCAGCTCTTCATAATGGTTAAATATTATGCAATAAATACGTTAATTCGTTGTTGAAGTTACTAGAGGAATTTATAACAAAATTAAATATTTTTAGACCACGTGTTATTATTATATTTTGAATATTTACATTAAAGATTAATTTACTACCTAATATTATTTCTTAATCCTTTATAACTTGAACTTCATCAAAGTTAGAATCCCATAACACATATGTAAAATTACACATTACAAATCACATACCCTTCACATGCGCGTATACTCAAACATACAGAAACACGCACCGACACATACACCTTTCAAATTCCTCACAAACATTCACTTAAACTCGTACACCAATACTACACCACAGAACAATGACTACACGTAAATATTAATTATTAAAAATATACAAATTGACGTTAATTCGAATAAGAAAAATTCGTTAATATTTTTCCTATATGTATATATGTTTCAAAGTATTGGTTCAATTTTGAATTGTTACTAAATATTATATATAAAAGAAAAAATATAGATGTGTTCGGATTCTCTAAAGCCAGGAAGGACCTGGCTCTTGAGATACAGGCCACCAGCCTAGTAAAAGAGTCATAGACTCATCATAAATGTATCACAATAAGGAGGAATAAAATCAATTTGTATTTGTCTTAGGAGTAAAATTATTTATAATAAAATACACTAAAAATCTGCCCACATCCTTTTGGAATTTTAAGTGGTCTTGATAAGTATTTATAGAATGATACATTTTCAGGTCATCGACATGTAATAGCAATTTAAAAAACTTAAAATATTTTTTAATATTATTTGACGATAAAAAAGTAACGGGCCTAATATTGACCCTTGGGGGACCCAGAACTAATTGAAACCACATCTGAATCAATGCCAACTTTCTGGCAATGTTTCGTGATATATGATTTGAACCAACGCCATAAATAACCTCGAATAGCGCTATAAGCTCTTTTTTCTAGTGAAATCCTGTGATCCATTATATAAACCACTTTTGAAAATCAGTAAACACACTGTTTGTTTGTTTGTTATTGTCTACGTTTTAAATATTTCAGTAAAGCTTCGATAAGGTGGGCAAAATTGAGATTGGGCGATAGTTTGCTACAACTTTAAATAATCATATATTCAAAAGGTTGAATATATGGTGGACTGGAAAACAAATGGTGTCAGCGTGTATTTAAGAACTTATGGTGAAACATTATTAACTCCAGCACCCTTAGTTGGATCGAGCCAATGTAGTTCCGATTTGATATACATTTGATTATAGTAAAACAAACATCACTGATAATTAAATCTGACGTGACGAGATAACCTTCATAATCTTCAGAAATATAAAATTTATTATCGGCATTATAACCGTCGGTAACAGTTGAGAGTTCAAATACTGATTAGAAGTGATTCGAGTAAATGTAACTAATATCTACTGGGTTACTTGCTGGTTTTGGATCACCCATCTTCCAAGCAGTCTTGTCTGCCCTACCCCTAGAGTGTTTTTTATAAGCCAGAGACGCGGAGAGGGAGCGGCGCAAGTATACTGCGAAGATGTAGCAAGTACGCTGCGATAAGGTTGCGAGAAGACTAAAGCTGCGTACCCACAGCGCCGGAGCTGTCATAGAATTACTTCGCTTCTAATAAGACATTTGTCTTTAAGCCTAACCATTCTTTGTTGACGTTTTCTTGCTTGTGATTTATGATTAATTATTTTCATGAAGAAAAAGCCAATTTTGAGAAATATCATTAGTATTAAAAAAAAACAATAGGTTTCTGTAACCCCCTTACATCAATGGGGAATATTTCGCCCTCTCTGCCCCTCCCATTGCACAAAATATATACATATATACCATACCTAAAGTCCTTCTAATGTATGTAGATACAAATTTTATTTATTTATTATTATTTAAATCCTTATTCCCCTTCCTTAATCCCCCACCCTTCTGCGGGATGCTACAACCCCCCTCTCCCCCCTCTACCCCTTCCTATAGTATATAACTATCTATACCGATTCTAGTCCTTCCAGTATTTCATCTTAGTAACTTTAAAGGATTTATTCTAAGGATTTTGTATGTGGTGCAAAATTATCTAATACCCAAGTTCAACGACTATTACTGCTAAAGTAATAAAGTTATCTTAACCGCTATAATTTTCCTTGAAAGTTCATGAACTGCACTATCATCATGAATTTTTTCAGACTTTTCAAGTCAGCAGTTTAGGTTTTATGGGACACCCTACTGGAACAAAAATTTGCACTTAAAAGTTGAATATTTCGTAAATGGAGCATTAAATCGAAAAATAGTATTAGCAACCCTTCAATCATTTTAAAAGACCTATTCAATGATACTCCACACGATGGGATAGACGACGAAAAAAAAATTCATGCCCACACCACTTGTATGGGAGCCCAAAAAAAAATATTTTTCAAAATTTTATTTTACCACTTTGTCGGCGTGGTAAGTTTACATACTCGTACAAAATTGCAGCTTTCTAGTACAAACGGTCTCTTCGCAAAACCTCGAACAGACGGACAGACAAACGGACATGACGAAACTATAAGGGTTCCTTGTAGGTACTACGGAACCCTAAAAACTAGCGGCCCGCCCCATCTTCGCACGGTTATTTTACAAACAACTTTTTAAATATTCTATAGCATACGTTCATCAGGGATAATGTAGGATTCTAATGGTGAAAGAATTTTTCGAATCGGTCCAGTAGTTTTAAGCTTGCTTCGTTACATACAAAACATTAAAAATATAAAAATTCATGTCTTTTCTCTTTATAATAAATAGATATACTAAGATACATTACAGCAACAATGATGGTAAAGTGCCGTCCGCATTAATTCAACTTTCCTAATTGTCTTATCAATCCACAGTGTTATTGATACAATGCTAACAACCTCTTAGGGTTGACTTCTGCTAGTCCTAACAAACAATTTGATATTATCTTTTTTCTCAAAATGTTTGTTAGGACTACTAGAAGTCAACCCTAAGAGGTTGTTAGCATTTTACCAATAACCCTGTATATCTATACTATTGTTAAAAAGAGAAATGATTTGTATTTTTGTTATTTTTTTGTTTTTTTGTAAACTTAAAAATACTGAACCGATTTGAAAAATTCTTTCACCATTAGAATCCTACACTATCCCTGCGATGAACATAGGCTATAGAATATTTTCAATAATTTAGGGATCCGTATGAACACTTCGATAATGTAACCCAACTTGTGAAAAATATACCAAAAAAATCGATAGATCGCGACGCTGCGGAAATTGTTGACAATACAGCAAGTGATGTACCACAATTTTATAGAGGACATAAAAATCTTCAAAAAATATTGGAATACCATATGTAATGTCCCAATAACTAATTTTTATGTGTTTCAATTTATTGTAAATACCCGTGCCAGGCTGGGGCGGGCCGCTAGATACCTATATTCGCTTTCCAACAAGCGTCCCGCCAAATATAGTTAATAAAATATTTACCTAGCAGTCGCAGAAAAGACGGTCAAATTAATTTCACTTTATTCAATGATTCAACTTGCTCCATAAAATGTAGAGCACCACTTACAGCATCCTTCAATTGAAAACTGTGCTTGTGAATTAGCCGATTTTGATTAAGATTGATTTTGAGAGTATTACGAAAGAGTTCATTGCACGGATGATTTAATACGGATTCCTTGTTGAAAAATTAATATAAAACAATTTTAATATTTTATCCGATTTTATTCAGTCTTATTTATTTATTAAAAATCATCAATATTCAAACATATTTATTATTTTCATTGCACGGATGATTTAATACGGATTCTTTGTTAAATAATTAATTTAAAACAATTTTATTATTTAATCCGATTTTATTCAGTCAAATTTATTTATTAAAAATCATCAATAATTAAATATATTTATTATTTTCATTGCACGGATGATTTAATACGGATTCCTTGTTTAATAATTAATAAAAATTTATAAGCAATTTTATTATTTTATTCGGATTTATTCAGATAGATTTATTAATTAAAAATTATCAATATATTTTGTGACCTTTTTTACCATATATTTTTTCAAATATCATTATTTATAAAAATTAAAAGAAAATAAAAATAAAAAAAATTCACCTTTCTTTTGTCTGTTCGTCTCGGTACAACAAGTGTAAGGGACTAGTGTTTTGTATCGCTATCTATATTATATGTTCAGGGGACTTCAAAAAAAGGACGAGGTTCTCAATGTGACTGTGTTTTTTTTGTGTTAGCTCACTCTTTACAGGTTGTACCGATTTTGATGATATTTTTTATTTTGGAAGCCGGTGCATGTCATGTGATCCCATTTATATTTAAGTGAGATCTGACCATGGAAGTAACAAGTACTACGTAGATCTGACGAGTACGTATATAATGGTTAAGTAGTCTTTTTGTTAAAAAATGTATATACCTACTAATATGCTAGCCTCTGACCACTATCATACTTCATTGTAATTAATGACCGTGGTCTTCTTGTGCTGACCAAAATGGAAATTAGCTCACAAGGACATCAGTTGTTTTCGTACTCACAGACCGTAGTGTGTGTGCTTGTCGACCGTTTTTCTATTTGAGGGTGGTAGCTAGCTAAGCAAACATTCGCAATACGACTAAGTATACTTTTTCTTGTAGTTCATCCTTGTTTTATTATAATTAGAAAAAAGAACATTAAACTAAGGAAACAAATATTATAGAATAAATGTAAATGAGGCTTAATAATACAGAATCAAAGTTAAATTAGTAGGTAATGTTATCAAATAGTACTTATAATAGCTACCTAATTTATTCAAACAAGGTACTTACTTTTCAAAGAATAATTGTTTGGTGTAATATTCGATAAGATTTCCACGGAGCACTGTTGTTTATTATTTCACATAAAACCATTAAAAATAATTCATTATTAGAAGCAAAGGCAACAGTCAGTCTTTTATATAAATATAGAACTCATGTTTAAAAATTTTGTTCCATCTAATATGTATATAATAATTATTCACCCACAAACAAGTGCGCTTCGTGAGCGTTGAAATAGAAATACGCTTCGAACACCGTCACACAAAATAATCCTTGACGATTGTTGATAATATCGTAGTGTTACAAAATGGGACACTCGTGTCCCATTTTGTAACACTACTTCTTTGGGCTCTATTTTTGTTTTGAACTTTTAAGGGGCCGTTCCCTAATTAGGGTAACTTTGAAGGTGAACTCCTCTTCAAAGAATCATTATTTAAATCCAGAAAAAATACCTAATATACGCACATTTTGGCAACATATCGGTGCACAAGATTTTTTCATAATTCAGCTGGATTTAAATTATATTTTGGAACGAAACTCTTATGAATTTTTACATGTAACTTCCGCTAAAATGTGACCAGTAACAAGTTTAACAAATCTGTGCTGAACATTTTAAAAGCGAACGGCTTCCATGTCTAAATTATTATTTTCTCTAATTTTCACGCTTTTTGGACTAAAGGTCGTAGCCGCCGCGGGCAGCGCGCATTGATATTGAATTTTGTTTTATTCACATTTTGTTTTATTTTCTATTACAAGCTCCTAATTGATCTGCATCGCCCCCTTAATCAATATTTTTAAATATAATATGTGTGCATATCCAACATTAGCTACGCAAAGCTATAAATAAACAAATGCGAGTCGGGCAAAATTACATAAATAAATATAATTCCTTATTTTCGCATAGCAATACCCGTAACAGAACAGGATCACAGTTTCAATAGAGGATATTTATGGTACTTAAAATACCGAAATTTGAGATTTATAATTAGTTTCGTTTTTGAGATAGATCCCGTGACTGAAATTCACAACTTTGACGGTCAACAATGTTGTTTTTTTTTCCAAAAAAATTAATATATTTATTTCTTTATTAAGATAAAAAGCAACATAAAATTAAATTTGTCTTCTACTCATGCTACTATGCAAAAAAAAGAATATTTTTTTCAGCTACCTTCGCATGTATTCGAGCCCCCCTGACGAATTTAATTGGATTTATTGTCAAATATTAGTTTTTGGGTCATCATTCTACAAGACACATTTAAATTTCAGGTTTGTAACTCGTTCTGTTTAACGAGATAAAGGTGGTTTCCGGGCTAGGTATACAAAAAGAGAAGTTCTCTATGGACCAATCAATATGAACAACTTTTTGTGCCCTCTAAATATATGTTCCTTATGGCACAACTCGTATGATACATCTATACAGTCGAGGTCTAACTAACCTTTCTAGTAGGTTGTGCTGTTCGTGTCAATATAGAGGAATATCTAGATATCATTGAAGCAGTGATGGCTCAGTGGCATTGGCATTGGCATTGACTGCCGTGCCGCAGGTCCATGGTTCGAATCCTGCCGCGGGCTTGAGTTTCAAAGCATGGTGGAAGGGCTTTTTGCGAATGCCCGCCTAAAGCGAGGCTAGCAACCACCCTCAAGTAGAAAATCTGTCGCCAAGCACCTAACGGTGTGTTCCGGCAGCAGTCCTTGAGAGCCAGTGAAATTACAGGCACATGAGACTTAACAACTATGTCTCAAGGTGACGGGCGCAGTGCAATTCGTGACTTGTGACGAAATGCATCTGTTATAGGCAGAGGTTAGTCCGCTTAACATCAGGTGGGCCTCGTGCTTGATCAGCCACAATAACATAAAAAAAAACGGCTTAATTTAAATAATGGCATCTGTCAAAATGACAGAGCGTGTATATTTTTACGTGATTGCGACGGAACAAGCCCGAGTCCCACCTGATGTTAATTGGACTAACCTCTGCCTATAACTTTGCTAATCTAAAACCTGGCACGCTTTTTTATCTTTATTTCTAGTGTTATAAATAGTTACTTATAGTAACATATTCATTATAACATACATACTAGTTATATTATAATTCAATATAGGTAAGTATTCATAAAAAAAACCCAAATTTATGAGATTATACTCTAGCCATCGCAGTGGGATTCCCTGTGTTCGCGATAACTGTACTCTTCCAAGTTTTCAAAACAATAATTACCTAGGCATATAAAACTTTATACATGCATTTCGTTTTGGTTTACATCGTATTTTTATATGTGAAGTGTAGTGTATGTGAATTTATTCTATTTGTGAAATAAAAACGTTTATCAATAATATATATAATTTTATTTTACTTAACCGACTTTGAGAGAATTTTCTGTTTTTACTAGTTCGGATTTGTTCGTGTGAACTTTGAATTTTTTATGTTTGATTTGTTTTAATATGTATTAACCGTACTATAATAATATTTTATATATATTTTTTTTAAGTAATGTAAAAAAATTGTGACTGGCGCAGTACAGTTCGTCACTTGTGTCGAAATACATAATACGTTATAGGCAGAGATTACCACTTCACATCAGGTGGGCGTCCAGCTTGCTCCACCACAAACCCAAAAAAACTGCTTTCTGCCTGCTACAAACAAAAACACATGAACATTTATGGTAACTAATAGCTTCTAATAGGCTCTTAATAATTTCATATAAATTGGTTGGATTGGTGCCAAACCGTGTGCCACGGTCTATATATTATTTTCTTGCATACAAACATTGTAACCTTAATTTCTTTAATATATCTTACGTAACGCTGTTTTATAATAATACTGTTATGAGAAATAAATATGAAACTTAATAAAACTTAATTTAGTTTTTACGTTAATATATTACACTTCGAAAACTTCCTGCAACAAAATGCTTTCATATAATATTCCTCTATTTTGTCTAAGATATTCTCGAAACATCTTCAGCTGCGGTAATTGAATCAATAAGGTAAAAATCGACTTAGGTACTTCATTAATATACACATTTAAACACGCTTCACGCGTAAACCTCTAATATGAAGTAGTTATTCTAAAGATAATTAAAAAAACCTACCTTTGTATGGATATAAGAAACATATTGAAAAAGTTCCTTTAGAAATAAACAACTGCGGTGTCGGGGACAAAGATTCTTTGTAAAAACGTCTTTATTTACTCGCATATTAATTAGTGAAGTAGAGCGTAGAGTAATACAATTTTCATAAGTACTTACAATCAAAATGTGTCAGTGTTTGAATAACAACATAAGTATATCTAACAAAACAGTTAGGTAAAGAAATAAAGCCTTAGGATTACGATTTTTTGCCATCTCTAAACAAGTCATTTAAGACCTTGCTAGCGTTATAATTAACGATATAACATAGGAATACAAAAAAGCGTTTGTGAAATCGTTATAGAGGCAAATTATATCTATTATGTTGGGCTAATTAAAAGTGTTTTCTTATCTGTATACAAAAGAATTTTGAGACAAAAAGTTTATACCTACGTAACAATATAAATATTTTAATTCACGGGCAGTTATGAGTCCATGTATTCTTACAATAGGTGGGTACATCATATACCTCTACACTAAGATTATAAAGAGGAAAGATTTGTATTTTTTGTATATAACGAATAAATTACTGGACTGAATTGAAAACATATGTAGTAAATACCGCGCAGAAACCCCTACAGTAGCCCGGCTACCGCCCTGAAAAACAGCGACATTTGGCCCGGGCAACACATAATATACGTAAACTCAGGGAGGACCATAACATTGTTGAGCTTGAGGTATAACTAAACCAGTTGCGCTGGGACATGGACGTCAAGGAATTTTCGGAAGTCCGCATAAAGGGGCAGGTCACCGTAACCCTTGACTCTGGTAACTTGTTGTTCTACCAGGATTGTCACCAAATATCCCAATGTGATGTTGAGTTTCTCTCCGTAAGTCCCTTGTTAACAACGTTGAAAAAGTCGAAAGTGTGTCGAGCAGGGTAGCGTTCTTTATACTCAGAATCACCGGAGGTATTTCCTAAAGGGGTCAGTCACAGGTCTACGCACCGACACACGCTCGGAAGAAGAAGCAGAGGCTATTTATGAGGAGATATCTTAAGCCATACATGCCTCTGAAACATACTGCACCGTTGTTATGGGGGACTTCAATGCAAAGTTAGGCACACGGAATGAACTGAGCGATGAGTGAGAGTGGAAGACACTTTTAATATTGTTATGTTTGCAATAACGCCTGCTATTATATATAACGCCTGTTATTACTAAATTACAAATATAGGAGAGGAAAAAAATCCGCACACGACTTCAATTTTTCCTCTCGTATATTTGTAATTTTGTAAAGTGGGAGACACTATACCGAAGCTACCGGATATCAACATATACGGAATTAGAATGGCTCTTAAACAGCTTAAGAAAAAGAAGGCGTCCGGTGATGACGGAATCACAACTGAGAGTGGGTGGAAAAACGGTACACTTAGTCCTCCAGAAGTTATATATTTTTTTCATGTTATTGTGACGGAACAAGCTCGAGGCTCACCTGATGTTAGGCAGACTAACCTCTGCCTAGAACAGATACATTTCATCACAAGTGACGAATTGCACTGCGCCCGTTGTTCATTTGCCGTGGTACCATTAGCCAGTTCCTTTGATGGTAGCACGGCAAATTAAATTTCCCTTAGTATCATTGACTCAATGGTACCACGAAAATGCTGATTTCTATTAACCGTGGTACCACTGCATCGTTAGACTGAAAATGCCATTGGCCTTGCTTAATTCAACAGAAGAAAGAACAATATAGAACTATTTTAATGTTAATATTTTTTAATACGATAGATGTTGATGTGACAGCTTTCAAATGTGACAGTTGTCAAAGTGACACCAGATATCAAAAGACATAAACCCTATTTTAATTTGACAGTTGTCATCTGAAATGAATATCACTATGAGATCTATAAAATATTGACAGATGTCATGAAAACTAAAAGTATTTAAGTACATAAAATACGACACCAAATGTCACTTTGACACCTGTGACAAATCACGCCTCTCTATCTGGCATAAACTGTCACTTTGACAGCTGTCACATCTAAAACCTTTTTCCTAGCCATTTTTGAAAAACTTTTTAACCAAAATATGAGGTCAAAATCGAGGCTTATGACATTAGGTGTCACTTTGACAACTGACACATCTTATACCTATCGAATGTATGGAAAACGGGCCGGCCAGTTCACCCTTAACATATGTAGACAGACCCAAGACGCTTACCAGCGTGGGGATAAAAAAAGGCTGTGCTCAGCAGTGGACAATCCAGCTGATTAAGTTGTGAATGTTGTTGTTGTTTGCATGGTGGTAGGGCATTTTGCGAATGCCCGCCTGGCTTGCTACCACCCTCAAATAGAAAATCTGTCGCTAATCACCCAACGGTGTGTTCCGGTCGCTGTCTTTGAGAGCCAGTAATTCTAGGTTAGCCTGAATAACATCTTCGACCACATCATCACTTTCCATCAGGTAAGATAGTGGTCAAATCCCTCTTCCAGGAAGCCCAGTGAGCGAGTCGTTCGGGAGGCGAAGGTAGGCGCACCCTGGCCAGCCCTGTAGCCGGGGCGACGCGGCAGCGTCGGGGTGTCAGTGAAGTGCTTCCTAGCGGCAGGCAAGGAGCTTGCCCACCCCCGCTAATACTATAGCGGGATATGGTCGGCCCCCTCCCTGAGCGCCTGGAGCACTTCCTGTAGGGTGCAGAGGGCGGTCTCGATGAGTTCGAGTTCCGCCGCTGTCCTGGTCTTCTTGTGGCCTGTCTCGCTCGCACGTGAGAGCGGGGCAGGTGTATATTGCCTTCTTGGTCTCTCCGCCTTAGCACATGGTGCTTGGACTGAGCAGTATAATCGGCCTCTAATTATATCTAGTAGGTGGTATGGTAGGCTATATGTGGACTATAAAAAGCTTAGCTATAGGTTCATCCAATTCCTGAAATGTTTGCTTAGATACGCCACCATGTCGATTTGACTATAGGACAAAAGCATGAAACCAATCCAACTGCATTTAGGCGTCAGACAGGGAGACGTTTTTTCTCCGAAACTGTTCACGACACGATGGAATACGTTTTTAAGGTCTTGAACAGGAAAGAATTCGTATTCAACATCTATAGCAATCACCTTAAATCACATTCGTTTTGCGGATGACATAGTTATTATGGCAGAGTTGTTTGAGGAGCTCATTACAATGCTCAGTGACCTCAGTACAGTTCCAAGCAGATGGGTCTTAAAATGAACATGAACAAGACGAAAATTATGTATAATGTCCATGTTGCAACCATACCATTAATTGTTGAGAACGATACTCTCGAAGCTGTTGACCATTAAATTTACCTTGAATAGACTTTCCAGTTAGGTAAATCCAAATTCGACAGGGTGGAAGTTTATATGCGCGTTAAAATTCGAAACAAGGGAATTCGCCATAGAACCAAAGTCACCGACGTAGCTTTCAGAATATGCTAGCTGAAGTGAAATTGAGCAGGCTACATTGCTCGAGGAACCGATAACCGATATGGGAAATAAAGGTTCTCGAGTGTGTACACCGGAGTAACTAGGTAGGCTCCCAAGTAGGTGGACTGACGTCAACGTAAAAACCGCTAATGCCCAATGATTACAAGTAGCTAATATCCGTTCATTGTTGCATTCTATGTTGCAACTGTAGACAAGAGATCGATATGGTTTGATGAGATGACTAAATTTGTTTTTTAACCTTATAAAGTTTTTAGTATGTATTTTGTAGTGTAGGATAAAACTTAATGTACCGATTCCACAAACGTGGTGTAAGGATAAGAGTATGATAACCTTTTTCAGGCAAAATCAAAGTATATGCATTTATTTGTGTTAGTACATACATTTCATACTTTACTTAAAGTGTTAAAAATTAACAAAATCGAACTCCCTGTCCAGTTTGAGAGTCAGAACTAAAGTCTCCTGATCAGCGTCCCAGTTGGCCTTAGACAAATCAGGGTTGATCCCGTGGGGGAGGTCTAACGTCAGAGTATGTTGCGCGGAGTTGACTGTAACGCTGGTGGTATTTACCGCCAAGTCTACATTCTCCTTCTTGTCACCTGGCAACTTTATTCGGACGATGAGATTCTCACAGCTGGCTGATGATGGCGTCTTTGGTCCGATCTGTGGAACAACAGGAGCAAATTAAATGTAATTAACACCTATGTGGAGAAGCTTAAGCCAATAAATGGATCCATTATTCTATAATTAGATACATTCAATAATAGAGTAAGAAAACATAAAACGAAGCAATCATTATTACAATGTCAAGATGGCTTTAACCTGTCGCAACCACGAAATATCGATGATGATTCAAGCCTTCTTCTTCAGAAGACTTCTGCGTGGAAACCACCATCTTGTCTTCATTATGCTCGTCATTCTGTTACCAACCAGTAATGGTAACAGCTGTGATACGGACCAGTTTTGCAGTGTGAGTCCAGCTTGTTGGGTCGCAATTACTGGGAAAGGAACTGGGAATGGTTTTCTCGTTAAAGCTTACATTACGGTTAACGCACATTCCAAATTCTTAGCAATTGAGACACCATTAAAAATTGTCAACACAAATGTCGAAATTTCAGGTCTGAGACTCATTCTGTTTGCGACCAAGAGAAAGACATAATCGCACGAATGGACTTACCTTATGGGTCCTGATGGAATTATACAATATTTATACGTTTTCTAATGACTAGGTATAATGCATAGTCAGTCTTTGGAACTGATTTCAATGAAATTGGCTTACATTATGCTGTAAACTATTAAGTATATATTTTTGACGCTAATGAATGATGATTAATATAATTGACCCGTGGGGTGACGGGCTAGAATGTCACCACCCATCTCTACCCGTGGGTGTCGTACGAGGCGACTAAGAGTAACATACCATAAGGTGGGCAGCACCGCATTCTGAGGAACTGATATCTCACACTGCGATCCCCAAGACGCCTACCAAGCGTGGTGATTATGGCAAACCCCACCATAGTGTGAGAACCTGTGTTCAGCAGTGAACACACCTGTTAGGCAACATACCTGTTTACTCACAAAGGCGCGCCCCTCCACAGTAAATTATTGTATTGACGCGCATTTGTGCGGGTAGGCCTCGTTAGTACGCGACGTCTCATTGTGGATTTAAATGCTAATGGTTCATACAGTTGAACAATAAAATATAAAATCTGATTGCGTGGGTCGGCAGTAGCAGTTGCCACTACACTCAAAAAATATGAAGGAGAGCGCCTTCATGAAGTGGGAGAGAGGACTGTACAAACTTACGTAAATTTGTAAATATTTACAACCACTTCACTTAGAAAACTATCGCGAGTTTTGTCTATTATAAATAAATAGGTACCCGGCTGGGACTCGCGTTATTCAGTTACGTGCTGAGGCCCACGCTCGCCGCTTGGCGCAACTGTGACTCCCAGACGAAGGGCTACAATATAGCCCGAAACTGGTCGGTCTATCCGGTAAATATACGGCGAGTCCCAGCCAACCTATTTATTTATAATCCACAACCACGACTAAATACCTATAAATAACACAAGGAATAAAGACAGATTCCCCTTTTAACTTGCTGTGCCCAACATGGTCCATATATGACTTTGTACATACCTACATACATATATCATAACTCATTACTTTTTACTAATTTACCTATATCTAGTATTAATTATAGAAGCAATAAATGATCTGAATCCGAAACGCTAAGATAGCGGTGCTTAGTTTTAGATTCATCATCATCATCAGCCGGAAAACGTCCACTGTTGAACAAAGGCCTCCAACAACCCAAAGAACAGCTATTACCTAGCTCGCTCGATTTTTGTGCTAATCATACAGAGGGATTCGCCATAATCCCCACTCTTGGCAGGCGTCTTGGTGATCGCAGTTATTGGTGTATATATCTCAGAAGGCGCCGCTGCCCACCTTCCGGTATTTATCTCTGAGTCGCCTCTTACGACACACTACAAAGGTCCCGACAATAGTGTGAGCACTGTTTACTACCGGAAGGTTTATCAGAGAGCGATAAGGTTCAAGTTACGCGTTAAAACATTTTTTAATAAAAATGCCCACACAATTCAGTTTGTGTTTTTTTATACGTTGACAAATACCTGGATAAATCCGCTTATACTAAGCTACCGCCTCTCGCGTCACCTATGATTATGTAATATAGAAATAAAAACAAAGAACTATGTATAATATTATTAGTTTGTATCAAATCGTTGAAAGAAATTTGAAATGATTGGCCCCGAGTTTCTTGCCCTTCTCGCAGTCTCTATAAGTAAGTAGGTAACATTTATTTCTCATTAGAATTTTAAGTAGGTAGGTACTTATTGACCTAAATTCCTAAGAATACCAAGCGTAATGCGACAATGGGTTACTTACCTGAAGAAACACGTCTTCCGCTGTGACAGCTTGCTGGTAGTTCATGGTATACTCTGGTGTTTTCCGGTCTCCAATACCACCACCAACATGACTCAATTCTTCGCTTTCCTTCGCCTCTTGTTCTTCGAACTCTTCTATGGTCCTTGGAGTTTTTACAATGTCCTCAGGCTTGACTTTGTCCCGAGTTGATATTATATCGTAACCTAAAGAATATTTTTTTGTTTTATGATTTTTGCGCCAACTACTTAAGTAATTCATGATAATCACAAATCCCAATCTAAATTACATTAAGGGTCACCCTTCGTCAAATCATTTGTTGTTTGATATAGATATATACATAGGTATTAGATATATATGTTTATAAGTACATATATATTTATCTACATTCATCAAGTCATTGCGGTAAGGCTATTAGTTCTCATTTAAAACCCAGCCTACTTCCATCATCATTCATCACTTACTAGCAGATGAGATAGTGCCGAGTCTGTAATTGTTTCCGGTAGTTGACAATATCGTCGTTCCTTATTACATGAGACTGAAACATGTCTGATAGATTGGTACATTATAGGCTAGCATGGAATATGAATATCGATATAAGTTTTACAGAAAAAAACCGCTGTGAACCCCAAGCTCGTTGTACTGATTTGAACCTACGTCCACTCGCTTGAAGGCAACTCTCAATGCATATAAGTACTTAGCAGACCACAAGTCAGAAGTTAACATTTTCGGGCCAGAGAGAGTCTCAGAGCATTTCCTTTATCCCCATAACAAGGTTGTAGCACGAGAGCGAAAATGAAGAGTAATGTTATGAGTCATAATGTCATGTTAGCTCAGTCGGTCAGAAGATACCCCGGCTATAGGGGTGGATGGACGCGGGTTCGAATCCCGCACATGACTATAATTTTTATTTCTCATAAATTTGTAATTTTGTAATGTAATCCGCAGTGCAGGCGTTGTTGCAAACATAAGAATATTAAAATTACTTATTCGTTTGTCAGAGAGTGAAGAAATTATACACCTGCGGCAACATGGACTGTCGCGAAGGGGCCCAAGACATATAGTATATAGACATACATGGTTCAAATCGAAGACGGACTTGAGCTACACCGCATGGTGGTAAAATTGGCTTTTGCAAAAGCTGAACCACCATAGCTACCCTTAAGTAGAAAATATGTTGTCTAGTACTTAACAGTGTGTTCCAGCAGACTTCCTTAAGCACTTACCAGTACTCGCATATTGACGTAGCCTGTCGAATCTTCGAATAAATTATTACTTAGACACCAATGAGTTGTACCTAAATAGTCAAAAGCTAGCTAAAAAGGTATAAAAATATAGGTTCCGCTTGTCGAGACTCACCTACAGAGGGCAAATCATCACCCTGTAGAATATCAGGTTCAGGAGGTCTTAACATTTCCGCTAGTTTCTCCATTGTGCCTGGCGTAAACTCGACCATTTTGATGAAGAATTATGAAGGGTAGCGAATATTTATCACTGACTAAAACCAAAGGGACGCTTGCTGTAATATTGTTGCTCAGTCAAATATAATAGGGTCAATGTTCTCTTCAAGGTTGATTTATATAATATGTAATATTCACATGAGAATGTCAAGTCCAGTATGCAAAGACTACTCCACAAAGTTATTTTTTCCCGAAAAGACTGATCCTGCTGCCTATTCACAAGGAATAACAAATACTGCTACTCCTTGAAAAAAACACCACGTTTTATTATTGACAACACAGTTGCTAGGATATGATCTACAAAGTTCCTCTATGGATATAAACAACGTTGCTGGCGCAGTTTAATTATTAGCACCGAATGTATGTTCTATGGTACCGTGGCCTGCCTGTGCCTGCCCATATAACTTTTCTCTATGGCCTGCCGTCTCACATTTAATTTTTTTGCTTTTGTTTTTTCACTAGGCACTTACTAGATATTGCCCGCGAGTCGCGGGCCGCGACTTCACTCAAGTTAGTTTTAGGTAGTTAGGGTAGTCATCAAATGCCTAGTTTTTAAACATGACGTGATGATATACAATAGCTATGCCGCGCAGACGGTGGGGTGTATGGTTTCACTACATGTTTGGAGGATTCTTCTAATGTTGATGATGGATGATGATGATAAAGAGTATCATATGTGTTAATCCAGCGCCTCATCTACCTACATACTGAAGTTCATCAAAATTGGTCCAGCCGTTTGAGCGAGAGAAGTAACAAACATTCAAACACACTCACAAACGTTCGCCTATATAATTAAATGATCAAACGAACTTACCTGAAGTGAAGTTCGATCTTAATTATCTTAAGTTCGTCGAAGAGATTTATCTGACTATGTAGTGGTCCTGCTACGCCCCTACCAGTCGCACAAGTATTCAGAGTATAGAAAAAGATATACTTGTCTCTTTCTTTTACTGACTCAGTAGCTGCCGTCGGATCCAACCTCATTATTTTAGAGAGTAGCAAAAACTAACAACATTGTAATAATGGGTGATACATAGGGATGGGTGGGATTCTAAATCTCTTCGACGAACTTAAGATAATTAAGATCGAACTTCACTTCAGGTAAGTTCGTTTGATCATTTAATTAATCTTAAGTTCGTCTCCGAGATTTATCTGACTATGTAGATGTTCAGAGGTATTAATCAATGTTGTGGTTAAATAAGTAAGAATAAATATTTTCCTTACAAGATTTATTCAATATAATCAACAAAAATACAAAACAAAAATTCACATATATTTAGTTCTCATATAACATAATTATGTTACAATATTTTTTATTTTTTTTATTTACAAAACCTTAAATTAAATAGTATAAAGTAATTTTTACGAAATTAACAAATTAGATGTCGTATTTACGATTGGCCGGTTATAAAAATTAGCAAACGTTGTCGATTGGTTTGACCAACCAGCGGCTCTTTGAATTATATCGATACTTATCCCAGATCGAGACGCAGCCGACGTTGAGGCGTGCCTCGTACTGTGGGCACCAAATATCGAAATGTCGATGCCACTTTCCTGTAAAGTCAGCTTCAACCAACGTCCTATGGTCTGAGATGAAGCAGCTTTATGAGGTTTCTTATAAGTCAATATTAAACGATCCTCGTTTTCTAGTCTTATAGATGAAGTTGCTGATAAGTATGATTTAATAGTGGCAGCTGGGCAAACACAAGGCCTTATATCGTAATATGGAAGGTTTAAAACTGGTTGAGCTCGGCCGATGCCAGATGTCTTTATCAAATCCGATATAGTTATAATTATACGATCATTGTAAATTGTCATGTTAGACATTTTTATTAATGATAGTGTTTGTATTCTTTGGCCAGTTGCCAAGGCTAATAACATAACTAATTTCCTACTTAACAATTCTAAAGAAATTGAATCGTTAGAGAGATTAGCCAAAAAATCTAAAACAACATTAGGATCCCATGTTATATTGTAACGGGGAAAGGCTGGTTTAAGTTTGAAAATACCTTTAAAAAACCGCTTTATTCTATTGTCATGACCGATGTTATCGTTAGTACTAATCAAAGAGATGGCGGATCTATGGCTGTTTAAGGTCCCATAAGACGACCCTGATTGAAAACACTCTGATAAAAAATCTAGTAAAGAGCTTGCACTAACCATATAAAAACTACAATTAGTTTTAATACAGTACTGCCACCATTTCTTGAGACTTGAAGTGTATTGAGAAACAGTGTTTTGTGATATAGACGAGAGCATAATTTTTATGGCTGAGTCTGGTACTTGTCGCCTGATAAAGGCTTCCCGGATAACACACATGCTGCCAGGGAAAGGTTGCGATGTAGCGGGTGTGTTGAACTGAAATTAGATGAGAGTAGATATTTGTTAGGGGGAAATGTTAATATTTTAGATACTAATAATGACTTAAAAAGAGGGTACCATGGCTGAGAGGGCCACTGTGGTACAACTATGATCCCAGTAGCTTTGTCACTTTTGATTTTATTTAGAATCTTTAGTATCAAAGCAAACGGAGGAAATGCATAAAAATAAAATAACGACCAATCCATAGTGAATGCGTCAATATTCTCTGCATAAGGATCTCTTTTCCAGGATATATACCTAGAGCACTTTGCATTGACTCGCGATGCGAAAAGGTCAATATCCGGTTTGCCAAACGTTTGAACTATTTTTGAGAACGCATATGTTGCTAATGCCCATTCCGTGTCAACGTTTACTCTCCTGGATTCGTAATCAGCCTCTTTATTTGAAGAGGATTTAATGTAAGAAGCATAAATTAATATTTTTCTCTCCTCGCACCACTTCCAAATCATACTGGCAATGTTATTTAAATGGGGATATTGTATCCCGCCCATTTTATTAACATATGAAATTGCTGTGGTATTGTCTACACGTAAAAGAATATCGCAGTTTCTTCTATCTTTAGCAAATGATTGGAGTCCAAAATAAACTGCCAACAATTCCAAGTAATTTATATGATTGCGCCGTTCATGATTTGTCCAAAAACCTCCTGTTCTCTCATCATTACAAAAAGCTCCCCACCCCGTGGTTGAAGCGTCAGTAAAGATCTCTATTGAATATTTAAACTGTTTAATCTGATTGTTAGTGACAAGAATTTTATTTCTCCACCAAGATAAGTCATTTTTTACTATGTCTGGTATTGTCATAAAAGCTTCGTAGTTATCGTTACTTTTACGAAGTGCTAAGTATTTTGTTCTTTCAAGTGACTTTGTATACAACCACCCATATGCAACAGCAGGACAAGCTGCGGTGAGGGTACCGAGTATTCGCGCAAAGTCCCGTATACGCATGCGTTTGGACCTTATCATTTTCTCTAAGCCAAATAAGATACTATTCTTTTTTCGTTCAGGTAGTTCCAATGTCATGAATTTTGAGTTCAGAACAAAACCCAAGAAAGTGCAAACCGTCTTTGGTTCCAAACTGCTTTTATTATAATTTATTACAAAACCTAACTTTGTCAAACAGTTAATTGTAGTATTTACGTTAACTAAACAATCATGCTTTGAATCACCTATTAAAAAAATATCGTCCAAATATCTCACTGATTTGAACCCCCGCAACCTTAACTGTGTAAAGATAGGTTGCAAAATTTTTGTAAATATGTACGGTGCAGAGCAGAGTCCAAATGGCAAAGCGGTAAATTCGTAGAGGGTATCAAAACAAAATCGCAAATACTTTCTGTGATTTTTGTGAATAGGCACTAAAAAATAAGCCTCCTGCAGGTCAATATTAGCCATAAAACAATCTTTTGTCATAAGCTTAGTCACCGTCCTAAAATCTTCCATTTTAAAGTGGTCGGCGTGTACATGTTTATTTAATTTTTTGAGATTTAAAATAAATCGCATGCTTCCGTCCATTTTCGGTACCAGAAATACATCCGATAAAAACTGCCCACTGACGGGTTTGCACCTTTTTATAGCTTTTATGTCAAGTAAATGTTGAATTTCTTGTTTTAAAGCAAGAGATTCAGCAGCGGTAAATGAGCGCCTTGGATATTCTTGAGGATGTTGTTCTGGTACAGAAGTGAATGGAATAAGGTATCCTGACACAGTACTTAAAATAAATAGATCGTCTGTAAGAGAACGCCAGGCTTGCATAAAATATTGTAAACGTCCGGCATGTACCTCTGGGTAAGTGTCTACTTCTGTGGACGCTCGGTGGCTGCACGCTGCCTCTGCGCGGGCTGTCGCCGGGGCGGTGGGGGCGGCGGCGGCGCCGTCTGACGGCGAACGTATTGCGGCGGTGGCGGGAGATAAGGAGCGGCTCGCCGCCGGCTCTGGGGATTCGCTCGTTGCCCACCGGCTCGATGTTGTGGGTAGGTTTGTCCAACCCACTGTTGACGCGGCCGAGTCGATGGGCCTTTGTAGTTTAAACAGCTGCTTGTTGACAGTGCTACTGCTTGGATTAACTGGCTTGTCTTTTTAATGCCCCGTGAATTTTTAACCACTTCGCCTAAGCTGTCTCCGAACAAAAAGTTATCTCTTTTCCTATTTTTAAAAGGATCCGCCAATGATTTTTCTACTAGCGGAATAATTACCGATCGACGAGTATCAGTCTCTGCGTAGTGAGAATCGGCAACAAGTTTCCCTACATCGTTTAGTGTGCGGACGACTTCAGGAATATCAGGGTTTTTCTTTAAAAGGCATGTCATGGCTTTTCCTAAGCCAGATAGTGCTCTGCCAATTTGATCTTGTTTGTTGAACAAACGTTTATCTCGAACACGACATGTTTCTACGAGCATAGCCTCAATTTCAGGATTTAAAATGGGTGCCTTTGAAAACGGTAAATTTTTGGGAGTCAAATACTTTTTTATAAGCTCTTCTCTAACCTCTTTTTTCAAACCACACACTAAAATTTGTTGGAATCTAGATGCTATATCCATATGAATATCCTCTGAATATTCACCAGTTTCCGGCTCGATGTCTCCAAGCGCTTGTAATACTTCTGCATCAAAGTCATCGGAAACCGTCGCTTCAATTACCGGTGCCTCCTCAGTCACCTGAACTTCCTTGGTGACAGGCAGTCCCTCTTCCTCATTGGCAGGCATGGATACAGCGACATCATTATAGCTATCGGTGTAATCAAATATTTCGTGGTCCAGATGTTCTGGAAATAAATTATAATGTTCAAAACGTTTATTCAATATATAAAATATGAATAGGAATAACTTTTTAAAATGTGGGTAGATAGTAATAATTATGTAAAACATGATTGGTTACTATGCACGTTTTCAATATTTTTAAGTTTTGAAATTATCCTGAAGAATACAACAGGACTCGTGAAATTATTTTCTCGAAGAATTCAACGAGATAAAAGAAATAAACTTATTAATAACCACCTGTAGGCGCAACATCTTCATCGCTGGAGTAAATAACGCGCTGGCTATTACGACGTCGTTTCTCTAGCAATTTCAGCTCATATTTTTTCAATTTTCTTGACCATCTTTCTTCTTTGCTTTCTTCGTGGTTTCGTTTCGGCATTTTTCGCTAACTCACTTAATGCAGTTTATTAGTAACTTGTGCTGTCGGCGCGAGCGCACGGACAAGAATGAGGTTGGATCCGACGGCAGCTACTGAGTCAGTAAAAGAAAGAGACAAGTATATCTTTTTCTATACTCTGAATACTTGTGCGACTGGTAGGGGCGTAGCAGGACCACTACATAGTCAGATAAATCTCTTCGACGAACTTAAGATAATTAAGATCGAACTTCACTTCAGGTAAGTTCGTTTGATCATTTAATTATATAGGCGAACGTTTGTGAGTGTGTTTAAGTTCGTCTCCGAGATTTATCTGACTATGTAGTGGTCTACATAGTCAGATAAATCTCGGAGACGAACTTAAGATTAATTTACTAGCGGTAGCGCCCCGGCTTCGCATGGGTATTTAAAATAAAACCTATAATTATAAATTTAGTCACATAAGAAAGTAGGTATTGTGACATAACTATAACAGTTAGACTAATAGTATTGTGGACTTTTTTATAGATATTGATGTGTTCTATAAAATGTTTCCACACTTTCCTCTATTTTCAATAATTTCCGCAGTGTACGCGATATAACTATATTTTTGTATTTTTTTCGCACCATAGGTTACGTTATCGAAGTTATCAGACGGATCCCTAACTTTTTTGAAAATCTTCTATTGCCTATCTTCATCAGGGATAATGTTGGATTCTCATGGTGAATGAATTTTTCAAATCGGTTCAGTAGTTCAAACAATCAAATCTTTCCACTTTATTATATTAGTTTAGATAATATTAGTTTGATAAGGATCAATTTGTTACTAACAAATATTCATTAGAAATAAATTATCAATTTTTATAGTATTTTTGTTAACTATTTTGGCGATAATGGCTTACACATATAAGATAGATATATGGTGTCGGGGCTACGATTAAAAAAATCGTAGTGTCGGGGGCTTTATTGTAGGATAATTTAAGATAAACATTTCCGTTAGGTATACATTATGTACTTGTTTTTGCAGCGCACGCGCACGCCAGAATAGGTCGCATATGTCAGATTTTTTTTCCTACTTACTTGACACTTATCTTTATATTTTCGAAAATTCACACAATATCTTTATAAATTACTAGCTGACCCGGCAAACGTTGTTTTGCCATATAAATAATTTAAAAAATAAGGGTTGATCGTAGAAGGGTGAAAATTGAGGATTGTATATATTTTTGTATGTTGTATCATAAAAAAATAGAAATTTAAAATTTTGTCTAAAAAATAAAAAATTTAATTTAGCGGTGGACTACCCCTACATTTAGGGGGATGAAAAATAGATGTTGGCCGATTCTCATAGATACCGGATAAGCACAAAAAATTTCATCAAAATCGGTGAAGCCGTTTCGGAGGAGTATGGCAACGAAAACTGTGACACGAGAATTTTATATATTAGAGATAGCCTATGTGTTATTCCAATGTGGAAGCTATATTGTAAAGTTTCATTAAAATCCAGTAGTTTTTGGGTGAGAGTAACAAACATCCATCCATATTACAAACCTTTGCGTTTATATTACAACTATAGTAAGGATACTCGTTGGTTGCTATTAATAGATCAACTAGCTCTATAGCTTCTAGTACCAAGCACTAATGGTTATTTAGTTCATATGCCTATATATTAACTAATTCACCATTAGGGCTTGGTACTAGAAAAGAAACCTATTACCATAGTAAAACCAGATAGGGAATCCGACTGGAGGCACATAGTTGATTTAAATGGCCCATTTGGTCTTTATACGCAGGGTTGTCCATATCTTACAATATCATATATCATTTTTGAATTGAAATTCTCGTGAGTTTCACACATATTTAAATATTATAAATTAAACCGGCAAAAAGCAGACGCAGCTGCGCACTCGCCCTGATGATGAGCATCTGATATGCCCGAAACCCGGGTCGACGTATTCGATCCTCAACGTGAGTGTTTTTTGCCGGTTTAATTTATAATATGTAAATCATAAATCATGTCTAATTATTTCGTTAAATTGTCCATATCTCTTAGTTTTTTAAGTACCTATGTAATATTTTCCCCGTCTCGCGCACGCTGGAAACGCTAGATATTTGTCATAGTGTGCATACTGTCGCACGTGCGTACGGGCACGCACACTTACAAGCTGCGTTTGGTATGTAGGTACCGTGAAGTCAAACTACTTGTCTGATTTTAGTATGCTAACTAAGCTACGGCTGTCCCTCCGTCCAACCAGGGTTGTGTCTTCAAAACGGCTAAAGGTAGCCGGTTGAAATCTTTACAGAATATGAGTAAGTATGGCAGGTTGCCTAAAAAATACTATAATAAAATCGGCCAAGTGCGAGTAGGACTCGCGCACGAAGGGATCCGTACCATTATTTAAACAACAGTAGAGACTATAATTATTATAAACTATTATATTACTTTTCACGAACGATACGGAACCCTTTGTGCGCGAGTCTGACTCGCACTTGGCCGATTTTTAGTATTTGTTGTTATAGCGGCAACATAAATATATCATATTAATATGTGAAATTTCAACTAAGATACAGGGTCGTGACAGACAAATGGACAGGTCTTAATAAAAGGGCTTTTACCCTTTGGGTACGGAACCCTAAGTTAAAAATAAAAAGGGCCCTGCAACAAATATGTTTTTTATGCTCTATAGTAAAATGGTAATACATACAAGCATTAAAAATGGTAGGTTTGAATATAATCCAAGGCCGGTATTTTTATTTCATTGAATACTTATAGAACTTCCTGCACCATTGGAAACAGATATTTTTACCGTTCGGTTTTTTTATTGAGTAACCTTAAGAAGCAATAAAAACAAGCAAATATTAAGATATACATTTTTTTTAAAGAGTTTGCCAAAAATGTTTATGTAGTTATATTATATGCTAGATGCTATTTTATATGTAGAAGTCGGAGCAAGGGGTATACCAGCAAAATCTCCTTACATATACTAAAATAACTGGGTATCTCAAATACTTACTCAAAGCCATAACTTCCAACCTAGCACATGTATCCAAAGCGGCAATAGTAGGATCTTACCAAATTTGGTTGGGCAGTGGAGGAGGCTTGAGCAGTGAAGGGGAGCATTGATGACATCGTAAAGGGTAATATCCAGTCCTTCATAGCTTACTGAATTACTGGCTGTCAAGAACAGCTGCCGGAACACGCCTTCAGGGGCTTGGCGACAGATTTTCTACTTGAGGGTGGTCGCTAGCCAGGTGGGCATTTGCAACACCATGCGGTAAAGCTCAAACCCACAGCTGGATTCGAACCATGGACTTGCTATGCGGCAGCCCATAGAGCCATCACTGCTTCTAACTTACTACTTGATGAAATAATTGTGAACTTTGTGTATATGTTTGGTAAAGTTAAGTAACAAATTATTAGAGGGATTATGGTACAAACACAGTCTGTATGTAAATGAATTATACAAAGGCTGCAACAGTTTATATATCTACAGAAGTAGACTGTACACAGAGCCAATTTTATTGAAATTAGAGTAGGTTAGCCTCAGCTCTGGATTATATACCTGAGTTCTTTGTATTCTTTTCAACTGAGTAATGTTCCCGAAGAAGCAAAAACCAGAGCACATGTTGGTGAAGTTGCAAGCAGCAGATTTGCTAAATGTAAATTTAGCTAACAACGGAATAAAACACTATTTTTATTTAAGTTTTAATACGAGTTATATATGCAGTATTAAATCTAATACAAGGAAATTAATTTATAAACAATAGGTGTAAATTTAAGGGTATAAAAGAAATATTTAAGGAAAACCATCATCATCTTCCTCTGCCATTTCCTTGGCCAACTCCAAGTCCTGTTGTTCCCGCTCACGACGTTCTTCAGCACTCTCTAACTCCTTGCCATAAGACTTAGGAGGATATCTCATTGCTTTCACACTTTGGTTGTGTAATTCAAGACAGAAAGAAATACGCTGGTGAAAAGCAAGCTGCGGCTCTCTAGTGCAGTAAATATCAGAGCTCTCCTTGTTGCTCATGTACCCCTTTTCAGGGTCAAGTGTTGCCTCAATAACACCGTCACGGATAGCTTTTGCAACAATGAATTCAGCATCTTCAGCAGAGTCCAGGCCCAATTTTCTGGCAATATCTTTTGGAGAAATACGAGAATAAGATAAGCCAATAGACCTGATCGCAGTCTTAATAACATTCTGTCTGAGACGTAGAATGAGAGTAAATGTATGATCACTACGGAACTGGGGTCCAAAGTTCTCCAAGACTTCTCCAAATCTGTGTAAATTGCCCAGTCGTACTGCTTGTGTTAGTTGGAAGTATGGTGCCAATGCTTTTCTTAGAGGAGCCTGTCTGAAAATTACTCTTTCAGGGATATCACCCAATAATAGCTCAACAACAATTGCTAATTTCTGCACAGTTTGCCGGAAACCTACAGCAGCTGTCTGAGGAGCTTTCCTGAGAGCTTGGACCAGATGTTTGTGAGCATCACTGTACTCAAGGCGAGCAGCCTTTATTCTTCCCAGATAGTACAAAAATCTTGCCCACTCATTATTGCTTGCATTTTCAGGATATACAGACTTGCTCACTAATTTATCTGCTTGATCATACAGGGAGTAATGCAAATAGTTTCGCAAGAGACAATTGATAAGCACAGCTTGACCTTCATAATCATTACGCAGAGTAGAAGTGCGCAGGCGGGCATGTAGCAATCCTCGAATAAGATCAAGCTTGTTTGTCAATTCAAACACTCTCGAGTGATAGAAATAACATTTAGCAGCTATAAGATCAAGTGTTCTTCTGTTTTGAGCTGTCACTTTAGTCATTAGTTGTTGCGAGCACTCGGTGGCTTCTTCAAGTTTATTTGTATCCAGCAAGCGTAGCAGCACTAACAAGTGAATGTAAACATCAACCTCAGGTGCAGGTTGTTTGGGAGCGCTTCTCGAACGAGGTGGTTCGATTTCCACTGCACCCGGTAATGGATTTTCAACAAATCCCAGAATAGTGTCTTTGTCCGGATTCGTGGGGTAAAGTTGGTTGATAATAGCACGCAGCACATTACCGTTCAGCTTTCGTCTCGTACTCGGCAAAGACCGTAAAACGCGCATAGCGAAGCGAGGTTCCTTAGATGACACAGCTTTATCGATTTGACGAACATGCTCTCGCAAATCTTGAACAGCTAAGACATCGACATCTTTCTTCACTTCAGGAGTTTCGACGTCGCTGGCCGCTGCAGGGCTTTCCACATTTTTCATTTCCACATCTTCCGCGGGTGCCATTCTTTGATTTATTAACGATTTTATTTGCACACAATCCTTACTAAGGGATATCTTTTACAAGTTTTACAAAATTATACCAAAATCCAGTACTGGATGTATGAATGAATTCGATATTTTTACTGTCAAAAAATGCCGAGTAACCAATGTTAACGTTCCAAGCAGCAAACTAGCATGTGTCGCATTAACCTTGTCTGTTGACTTGATATTGTCTGTTGTCTCTATCGAATTCCCGCTTAAAGGTTACGCTATCTCTTTTTGTAAGCTACGCATGCTTAAAATTTGTTAGATTTTTTTTTTATTTTATCAACACTGAGACCTGAGTTTGTTCATTCCGGATGAAGTCCGAAATTATCCACTGACACCAATTCCACGCTCAGATATTCGAATAAAATTTTGTGAAGGGCATTGAGGTCGATTCCATATCTCGAATTTAATCAAAATACCAAATTATGCATCTGACAGGCTACTGCCATATGCATAATTTGGTATTCGGCAGTAGTTGAACGATTACAGTTTTAATCGCCAATTTTAAATGCAGAGACTAATTAATGCACGCGCAATTAGCTTTAATTTTACCAGATATATCTATTCAAGAAAATATTTTTTTATTTATTTTTATTAAAATCCAACTTATCTAAGCTATCATTACAGGTACTCCCAATGCGACAGTGTCACGATTTATACTTTACATTAACTATATAACATAAAATTCTCAAAGCTACGTTTGTGAATTCACTCAGGGTACAGCTAAATAGGATTATTTAATCCGCAATGTCATTGAGAGTGCGAAGTGCTCGCGTAAGGGGAGCCTCTCGTAAGAGGCTGGTCCGCCCGTGAGGCAATGCCAACAACCTTGGCAGCCGTCTTCGGCACACGAATCCATCCGGAACGCACAAGTATATCTGCTGTAGAACATCAGCATTGCGTACCCTACCTTGCAGCACTTTGAAGATTTATGTAACGAGAGTAAATTCTCTCCTAACCCTTAGCATAGAACATATAATAATACTACGTATAGAATGGACACTCTTCTCCCCCAACCTAAACTAGCCGTCCTCACCCCGCCACCGATTCTGGGCTGTCGCTGAGCTGACTTGAGTACGAGACGCGCAACTCGCGCACGCTGACGTGACGACGAAGCGTAACGATTGTACGAGTATTTTAAAAGTTGACAATGGAGTACTCTTGTGCTATTTACTGTTGCTTATTAACTAAACGAGAAAAGGATAGGAGTTTTTGTAGATTCCCTAAGAATAAAACGAGGTAAGTTATTCTTAGGAACCTACACTAACGACCTACCTATTTGTCGTTCTTCAGTTATACAGTAGGCAACTTATAAAAACCGCTAATTCACAGTAGGTATTGAAAAAAATACAAACATAATATTTTATCTTTGTGTATTACTATGTGTAATAATCGCGAAAACCTAAGACAACATTACAAACATAATACTTTATCTTTGTATTTTATTCAAACTGCTATTCAAATAATTATTATTTAAGAAGATTTTCGTTTGCAAAAAATATCCGTGGATATCGACTTCATTTGCAGCGAAACAAGTTTAGTGTCTTTGTAATCTATACCTAGACCTATACTTAACATAGAGAAAAGCAATACACATACCGACCTTCGCTACGGTTGAAACGCGGCACACTTCATGTTTGTTTATTATACATGAAGAGCATAAATTGTTATTGTAATTATTATCATTACTTGTATAAAATGTGAACTTGGAATGATCCTTTTTGTTTAGTGTAGGTATCTATTATTGTATAAGTAATGGAGTGAAATATGAAATAATTTTACCTAATCGGTTGTGTGTTGCATATTCCTACGTTGTACATGGAGTTGGATTGTTGGGCTTGTAAATGTTTCTGAAGGTAAGTAAGGTATGCAAAACCTACGAAATCTAATAAGTCATGATATCAGCATCAAAAGATTGGTAGGTAGGTACAACAATTATTCATACGATGACAACCTTAGAGTTCACGCACACATTTACGCGTGTACAAAAACAACATTTGTGTAGTGTCTGTGTAATAGGTAGTTAGAACGCGGCTTTTCTATAGAGAATGAGTCGAGTGTCCAGGCTGTGCCCTTAGTTCATTATATCCTACCATGCCTAGAATAAATAAAGTGGGGTACATCAATGGATAAAATGGATATACTCTATATTTTTTCAAATATAAAGTATGAATTTATTTTGTATTTTTTCTACAATTACATCGTATTTTGTCTCGTGAGGAGACCAGATGACACTATTGCATTCCAATTGGCTCCTGACTAGTGTTATATAAAGCAGGAATTGCATTTGTATTGGCAAAACCTTTGTCCATTCGCAGGATAAACCCCAAGTTTCCAAAAGCTTTTTTGCATGTTTTAATAATATGATTCCGAAATAATAGTTTCGTGCTATAAGTTACTCCTAAGTCTTTCACCTCATTGACTCCTGCCAACGGCATTCCGTCAATACAATAATTATAATATAGAACTGGTTTATGAGAACGCGTAAAAGTGATTGTCATATTACATTTGCCGGCGTTAAATTGCAGACAGTTATCCTGGCTCCAGGACACTACTCTGTATATATCCCTTTGTAGTCACTCGCAGTCTTCTGTATTCTTAATCACTAATTATAGCTTGAGGTCGTCAGCAAATAACAAGCATTTAGCATCCTGAACTACTTTCAGCAAGTCATTTATCATCAGAATATATTCCAAAGGTCCCATATTGCTATCCTAGCTTACCCCAGAACTTGTAAAATAAATGCTCGACCTTGATCCCGCATATTCTACATATTGTTTTCTGTCAGTCATGTAGTTAGCAAAAAACTGTAAAGATTTGGGGTGCACCCAAACCATGCTAAGACACTATCCACTTGACCACTATCTATTGTTGGAAGCAGTTCCCCAATGTAACTAAGCAGATTGGTGGTAGTGCTCCTTGCAGGTCTAAACCCGTGCTGAGCATCTGAGAGCTGCGAACTTACTTGTACCACTATTTTCTTTTGTACTATGGACTCGAATACTTTTGCTGCTGAAGAGAGTACTGCAATAGGTCTATACTCATCTACCTTCATACGTGATCTACTCTTCGGTACCAGTACGACCATAGTGATCTTCCATCTGTCCGGAAACTTTGCTGTAAAATTTACGTTGCCGTCGAAATTCCAAATGGCATCCGGTTGTATTGAAAATAAACCTTATGGGTTTTTTTCTTTGAATTTATTGATTTTCCACAGACTCCAGGGTCCGTGCCATTTTTAAAGCTAACGAAGATTTTAATTAAACAATTATATTACTATGGGGAACATTCTTACATACTTAGGGGGAATACAGCTATAAGGGATGCTAATTATACCCAATATAAACAATCACAAATCAGATAGATACAAACAGGTTTGCACAGGCATTCTGAACGGACCAGTGTCTTGCAGCAGCACTCGTTCACGAGTTGACTTGAGTGTCATCCATCGTCCACCTCAACCATTTCAGAGGGAAGAGGGCGACCCGACACACGAAGCCGCTGCCAACACATTGTCGCGCGCATGACCGTACCGAATGCCCGCGCCATGCGCCAATCCGTTTGCCAAAGTGTGAGAAGGCTATAATCAAAACTATACTTAAACACTACATATAATTAAGGGAAATTATTATCTCTGAACTTTCTTATTCTAATTCTGATCAAAATTTTCTTATTCTAGTTCGCCGACGTCCATTTTCACCAGGGCCTCTATCACCACGCTGTTGCGATCTCTGATTGCCATCTTTAGATTATGATCGCGGATGTCTGTGCGCCTTGCAGCCACCGCTCTCCGAACGAACCGTCCAATGGCATCATTTGCGTCGGCAGCGTAGTACTTGAAAGTCCCGGTGTGCCGTGAGACTGCGACGACTGCGTGTGGGACGCTCTCGTGCAGCTTCATTCTACCCTTTGTTTTGATTGCGATTACTGACTCGTTTGTCAGCCTATGTGCTCGTGGATTGTGAGGATGAGAGATCCCATACCAATTCCGTAGCCCTCGTTGGTCAGGGTCTCCTTTTCTTCCTGGGTGTGAACCAGAATCAAGGTGTTTGGGATGGTTTTAGGAATTTTTGCATCCGTATATCCTTTCTGCTCTAGGGATTGGATACGGGGAGCCGAGGAATATGTACCTGAGTATATTTCTCTCAGCGCATACGCGACATCCATTGTGTTCCGGTGCGTGCATAACAACTCTTGGCTGATGTTAGTAATCAAGTTTGGGCGATTGTACCTTAATTCGAAGAGATCTTCTTAGTCGATAAGGTAACTGATTTACATCTCCGATGAGGACAAGTTCGCCAACTCCAGACAGCCTCGAAGTACGAATAGAAAACGACCACCGACTATTAATTTATCTCTGGTGAAGATTTATCTATTGTGATACTTTTATCGGTGCTCGAGAATTGCCCCCAAGGCCTATAATGTATTACCATCCTAAAAAATCCTAGGTCTGTGTGTATTACAGTCCCGTCCCACCAACTTATCTGTTCAGGCGGCAAAAAAAAGAACTACAACATTCCTTCAAATTGTGACAGTTTGTAGTTGATTTCCTTGAACAGTAGCGCCCTCGAAAACTGCACAGTTAAGTTGGTGGTACTATACGCAATTTTTCTTGAGACACCACAGTCACTAACTGCGATATATTATTGAACACAAATTTTGATATGAAAATACATACTTAATATAACGTTGTTGGTAAAGCCCCTGTATCGGACCGAAACCGTAGTCTATGCCTTTTCATTTTTAAAGTGTTGCCAGAGTACCTACTAAAGTTCACAGTTTCGACTATTTACATGGGCAGCTGATACTTCAAAAAAGTTACACTCATACAAATATCGTTACCAAAAGATTTACATTTCATTACATCATTTATCTATTAATAATATGCTTGGAACTTCTTTGAACACACTTCATCACTAACTAAAAGTTGCGATAGTAGTCGAATACTAAGCTTATCAGTGAGAAATAAACGGTTAGAGAAAGTTTTTTGGTTCCATCTACAATGTCAATGACAAAATATTTGATCGCATTAAGAGTTCTTTCGAGATACCCGTAAATTATTTCAAATGTATAGCTCAAATATTTGTATTATTGTGTAAATATAACATTTTCAAGGCGTTCAGTGATGTATTGAAATCTGTTGGGTTAGGTCCCTAGATAAGATAAGATAAGATAAGATTCATTTATTGGCCTTATAACTGCGTTTGTTACACTGGGCAAGTCAATATTGTACAAAATTATAAATTAATTAAGATAGATATTAAATGTAAAAACTAAGCATATAACATAATAATTAAATGTAAAAACTAAGCATATATAAAAAATGTCATTATTAAATTTTATTACAAATCCAAGTCGCATAAAATTCCATATTAATATACAATTTCATCAATTCGAGAATGAAGATTCAGTCAAATTAGTTTGCAAGAATTCCTTTACTGAGTAAAATGGAGTGGCATAGAAGAACTGTTTAATTTTTTTCTTAAAATCATTTGCCTGTAAATTTGCTACAGAATGAGGTAATTTGTTAAACAAATGTATCTTAATCCATATCCCTTGTTTCTTCACTTTACTTAATCGTACTTTTGGTGTCATTAGTATATCGTTCAGTCTACTTCGCTCTCTGAGGTTGTATGCATGTTGCGGTTTTGTCATAAGATTTTCCTTCTCGTCATAGATTTCCAATAGGCAATTATAAATGAACATAGAAACTACTGTCATGATTTTGTGTTTCTGAAAATATTTTCGTGCAGAGGTACGTTTTCTTAATCCAAATATTATTCTTATGGCCTTTTTTTGGGTTCTTAGCACTTTTATCATATCCGCACCATTACCCCATACAGTAATCGCATATCGTATAATAGTGTGTAGATATGCGTAATACACTGACAGCATAGCTCGTTCATCTAATATAGGTTTTAATTTAACTAGCGCGTAGTTAGCACTTGCTAACTTCTTACATAGCTTATTTATGTGATTTGCATGATTAATCGTATGGTCAATAGTGTACCCTAAGAAGACATTTTCTTTTACTGCAGGATTCTTTACAATACCTTTGCGCGATTGATAATGCATAATGATGTTTTTTTCTTCATTTAGTGTAATCCCATTTGCATTGAACCATTGCTTAAGAATGTTTTGTGCTGCCAAAATTTTTATTTGTATTTTCTCAAATTCCTTGTCCTTTATTCCAACATGAGTGTCGTCGGCAAATAGGCTAACATTAGTCCAATCAGGCATGGCATGGACGAGATCATTAATATATATAAGGAATAAAACAGGCCCTAATATTGATCCCTGTGGTACCCCAATGTCTACAGTAGTGACTTTAGAATTAACTCCATTTAGTGAAACAATCTGACTACGATTTTCTAAATATGTACGCAGCATATTTAGTTCAGTTCCATAAAAACCATAGTGCTGTAGTTTTAATAGTAATATATCATGTCTTAAACAATCGAATCTAGGCTGAATAGTTATTGTAATTTTCGTAGTCTGGCATTATAGAAATAAATAAAATTGTACGTATCGTTATCTGTTGCTGGTATAATACAAGTACACTAGTCAAATAATTTATTACATCAAAGTAAAAAATATATACATAGTTGAAGATTTCGAAAATTCACTCTAAAGCGATGGACAGTTAATGCAATAAACAAAACTATTATACACTTAAGTACCTGACTATAATTTTTCCTCTCGTTGTTTGTAATGTTACCTATCCGTGAAGCATGCGTCATTGCAAAAATAAAAAATATTAAAAGACGTAGGTACAGTTAATTAATGAAAACATATCATGATGTGCGGAAGTGTAGCATAAAATTTATCTCTCCTTATATTGCGCACCGAGCGCGTTCCTTTTGGTGGGTAATCCGAACATCTGATCGGTTTTCAGAATAATGTAGTTGGAATTTAATATCAATAAAAGAAAGGCCACATCTGAAAAAAAATACTAATTTCCATTTCATACATTGATGGGGTTAATTTACTTTATTTGTTAAGTAGGTATTGAATTGATTTGATTTCAATAACAATAGGTAACTATCTAACTCTTAGGTACCTTAATAGGACTAGCGTAATATTTGAGGTACTTATATTTCGACATTTATCAAAAAACACTATACACTCGGGTCCAACCCCTCTCACCTCAATGTGGCAGCCATTTTGTTTATTATGTAGATATATTCTCTATGTGCTTACATAAAAATCATATCTCTCAAAGTTTTGATCCCACTAAGAAAAAAATAGGCTTATTCGAAAGTTAACAATATTGCCTATTATTAAAAAACCGGCCAAGTGCGAGTGGGACTCGCGCATGAAGGGTTCCGTACCATTGTCTCGTTTTCATTATTATTTTTAGCAAATAAACTGCGAAAACCTCTAATAGTGTTTGGGAGCCCCCTTAACTATTTATTTTATTTTATTTTAATGAATTATATTTAAAGAGAACATAAAACTAAATAGTCTGTGAATTGTCAAAGCGTCTACCAGTCATCGTTATTTGTATCAAGCAAGAAACGCTTAAAAAAAACAAGTTTGTTGTATGGGAGCCCCCCTTAAACATTTATTTTATTTTTAGTATTTGTTGTTATAGCGGCAATAGAAATACATCATCTGTGAAAATTTCAACTGTCTAGCTATCATCGTTCTTGAGATACAGCCTGGTGATAGACGGATGGACGGACGGACAGTGAAGTCACAGTAATAGGGTCCCGTTTTTACCATTTGGGTACGGAACCCTAAAAATACGAAAAAAAAATTCAAATTTCCGGATTAAAAAACAATAAAATGAAATATTTAAAAAAATACAAAAAAAATATGCAATTCGTCAAATTATTCTAAATTACTGCAAAAAAAGCGTCATGCATGACTCTTAATTTTTTTTTACTAGATTTATAAATTTTGTGCTAAGCTACAATACAATATTAAATTTACGGCTGTATGTCTATTGCTTTAAAAACTATTGTTGTTTGAACATAGTGTATGCGCAAGCACAAATGGCCTTTATTATAAGACATCTGGCACCCACCGCATTCCATTCAAGAAAAGATAAGAAATACTGCTTGCTCCTAGCGTGAGTAAGTGAGATGTAATTAGATGAAAAACACTTAGTTCTAAGATTGATAATTTGTTAAATAAATTAGTTGTCCCTCGCCCTGCGTTATGATCGCTACTTTAATTTTTCGTCCGTACTGTTTACGTGCTGTATTATTATCTATCGTTAAAAGTGTGATACAAATATAGAAAATCAACAATATTACTGTATTAATTACTGCAAGATCTGTATTTTGTTCGTGGATAATGCGAAGTGTGAGACATGACCATGATTTTCTGGAAAAAAAATGTTGACAGCCATAATCGATGACCGTTTGATAGGGCCGTTGGGATTGCCTCCTACATTGAATGGAGCTAGATTTCTGGAGTTTCTACAGACACAGTTTGCGGATATCCTCGTCGAGCTACCGTTGTCATACCGTCAGCGAATGTGGGTCTAGCTAGATGGTGCACCCGCGCATTTCTCTAGAGCAGTGGGAGAACACCTGGATAGTAATTATTTGCCGTCGATCGTTCGCGGAGGCCCAGTAGCGTGGCCCCCTCGCTCACCAGATTTGACCCCAATGGATTATTTTTTGTGGGGTCAATAAAGCAAAAAGTTTACGCCACTGTGCCGAACACAAGAGACGAACTCATCAGCAGAATTATGGCAGTTGCCGAAGAATTAAGGTCAGATTTAGACATGATTAGGCGTTCATCGTCTCAAGTGGCACGAAGAGCTTAAACTTGCTTACAAGTTGAAGGTGGCCACTTTGAGCAACTTATAGTAGTAGAAGTTTTTGTTTCAGTATTAAAATGTTGTTAATTATCAAAATAAAAGCTATTTAAAAGGTTAATTTTATTGGTTTTATGTTTAGGATTAAACAAACATCTTTTTTGATTGCGCATACGCTATGTTCAAACGACAATATTGTTTAAAGTAATAGACATACAGCGGTAAATTGAATATTGTATTGTAGCTTAGCACAAAATCTATCGATCTAGTAAAAAAATAAAATGAGTCATGACGCTGTTTTTGTAGATTACAATAATTTGTCGAATTCCATAATATTTTGTTCTTGTGTTTAAATATTACATTTTATTCTTTTAAATCCGGTAATAGCATAGTGATAAATTATTTACGAATTTTTAACAATAGGCAATATTGTTACCTTCGAATAAGCCTATTTTTGTCTTAGTGGGATCAAAACTTTGAGAGATATGATTTTTATGTAAGCACATAGAAAATATCTCTACATAAAAAACGAAATGGCGGTCACATTGAGGTGAGGGGGGTTGGTCCCGAGTGTAAAGTATTATTAGGTATAAAAAAAAATTCTAAATAGGTAGGATAAAAAAATATCGCTAGTTCTTCAAAGTCAAAATCAAATCATTTATTCAATTTAGGCGTCTACGACGCTCTTATTAAGGCCAATTACAAATTTTTGTATTGAAATATTCTACATTGTATTGCCACGTTCAGCAAATAAATTGTATAGAGCCTCTTTTAGCCAACAGCTTTTAAACCACTTTTAACAATTAAACAATGTGTTACATACTTACTATATAATTAAGTTATTACAATATTTGTTTAAATTGTGTAGGTGACAGGCAATAGCTTGGCAGAGGCGGAATTGTCCAGGCATTTTTGTCGTTTAAGTAATCAGAAACTGTGTAGTAGGATTTTTTAATCAATATGTTTTTCATGTGCAACTTGAATTTCCCTTCTGTGAGCGTTGTAATATGTTTGGGAACTTTATTATGAAACCGTACGCAATTACCTAAGAAGGACCTTTTATTGGTCTTTGCTAATCTAAAACCTGGCACCGCTATTTCATCTTTATTCCTAGTATTGTAATCTTGACCAGACATACGTATATATACATATAAATACAGTGTAAATTCTTTTTAGGGCACTCTATTTAATGACAACACTTTATATAGCATTACACCTACTCTCATTTACGACAGCAATTAAGTAATAAAAAGTACCTTTTATTTCAAAATTAGTAAAAACTGCGCAGTTATGTACGTTCTTTTGTCGCTTTATTATGCTAGCCTAGGTAATTCGCCAAAAAAAATATTTTTTGCCTAATTTCCTTGGCATGCTTTTTTTGCTAATTACTAATCAGTTAGGTTGTTGATTATATAAATGAATAAAAGCAGTATTCATTTCTGTAAAAGAAGTATCACAAAACATTCATGAAAAAAAGTTATAAGGTCATGAAGTTTTAAACAGTCAAGGACATTAGTAAGGTCCCAAGGAAATTAGAAAACTATTGCAAGGATATTATAGGTTGCCACGGAAATTAGTATTATGTTATATCAATTACACTATTTATTTTCCTTAAAGAAATGTTAAGTATAAAACAAATATTTACGTAATTCAGTTTTTATTTATATATTTAAAAACTTCTTAAAACTGAAAAATTATCGTGTTTTAAACATTTTATAAATTGTCATATTCATACCTACGAACTGATAATTGTAAATATTAGCTCATGTTTTGGAGATAAAGATTATTATTATATTTAAAATACTAATAAAGCGCAAATTATAATACATTTTACATGTTATTTATAACTGATATTACCTCCTCGGGCTCTGCTTACAGCTTCAAGACGATTTGGCATATTCAACAGGAGGATTAGGAGCCGATGTTGGGAAATATTCTCCCATTCTTCTATAAGGGTCTGTTTTAGTGCCTTGAGGGTGGTAGGTGGTGGTCTGCAGCTTTTGAATAGCTTCCCTAGCTCATCCCAGGCGTATTCAATCGGGTTGAGATCAAGACTTCTTGATGGCCAAGCCATCACGCTGATACCAACCTCCTGAATATACTCTTGCACGACCCGAGCCATGTATGGCCTTACATGCATCAGCAACGATCCATCACCCATATTTACTAAATACGGCTCTGCACACTCATTGAGAATCTCCTAGGCGTATCTTTCCCCAGTCAGAGTGCAATTTTCTATGGTCACAACACACAACTCTGTACGACCTTCTGAAGATATGCCTTATGAGAAGCAAACTTGAATCGAGCGCGTGTGTCTGGAACCCTCACCAGGTCACATATACACGAATGCTTGAGAAAGTTCAGAAAGCCATCTTAAGATCCTTGTATAAAAAACTCTATGGGTATTATCCCTTCCTTTATCCGACAAATTTCCTGCTCGGCCAGCTCGGTTAAAACTGGCTAGAAGTAACGAGGGCCCTCGATCAGCTTGTCGTCGGCTGTAAAATAATTAGAGGTGCAGTAGACTGCCCCCAGCTACTAAGCCTTCTGTGTGTTTTGTTTGTTCCATCAATGTGTACGCGCGGTCGTCGGCACGAGCTGTTTTATGTTCCTAGGGATAACAGTATTACGCGTTCTGAATCTCCTTTAATCCGAATCAGACGCCACTTCAATGCACTTCTCGACGCCAACACCGAAATTGATATATTGCGTGACAAATGGAATGTTACTTTTTCTGTGTTTTTACAATATTGTGAGAGTCTCAAAGACCAATGGAATGTGCCCTAGTGCCCTAGTATTGACATGTTTGTTTGTAAATTTATTTAATTTGACATTATATTATACTCTAACATTTATTCTGGTTGACATTTTTTTTGACATTTGATTGTAATGTAAATTTTACTGTGTGATAATTTGTAATTGTTTCTGGTGAACGTTTTTTATCACAATAAACAAAATTATTAGTATTATTATTATGCCAGCCCATACTTGTACACTGCCTCCGCCGTACTGGACTCTTTCTGAGAAGCAGGCTTGAAGGTATCACTCACCAGGTCACCTGTAGACACTTGGCCTTTTATCAGAAGTGTAAAGTGAGATTCATCTGTAAACAAAATTCTTGACCATTCTTGTTGATCCCACTGTGTTTTCAAGGGTGTATCGCAGTCTCGCTACTCGATGCTCCCTCTCAAATTTGGGACCACTCGCTGGTCTTCGGGGTTTCAGGTTTGCTTCAGCCAGTCTTCTTCTCACTGAACTGTTACTAATGTAGTCCCTTCGGGTCTGAAGATGCTTGACTTCAACTGAATTTAGATGGCAATTTCACAACACAGTGGAATCAATATAACGGTCTTCTTGGGCACTAGTACACCTGGTGTAGTGGTACATGCGGAAGGCAATTATATATTTTTTTGATTCTTGTGAAAGATAACTTAAGCAAGAAATCCGGCGTTTCAAAAGAACTAGCATCTGGTCAGTTATAAAATGCAATAAGCTGTCTAAAAGGAATTATCTACAATAGAGAAACCCTTTTTGGAATAAAACAATGGACGTCCGTGTTGGAACGTTATTCGAAACATGTTTATGATGCAAGCCGTGTGACTTTACAAAAATACACCATTTGTTGCATGTTGAAAGATAATGATCTTTATTGAGCATAGATCAATGATAGCGTAGTTAAACTATAACATAGGTAACGATTTATCTGCGAGTTAGCTTATAAATAAACTGCTCTCATGTAGAAGAGATGCGGCTTGTCACAATAGCAATATATGGAAAGATTGCCACTTTAAATACCTGGATCTGAGATTATGGTAAACGCCAAGCTAAGGGCGTATGTAATCATCAAACACATGTTATATACACTTGTAAATGTTGTGTTACAGAATTAAAATGGCGCCAAAATCGAGCCCGCCATTAATTGACCACGTGGGTGAACGCTGGCGATTAGTATAGTATTAGTCAATTTCCGGGATTGTCGATTATCAAATCACATAGATCAATATTGCTTCGGTTGGGTGTAACCAATCAGGGCCTTTCGCGGCTATGATGGCTTGGCGCTGTTCATGAGGGTGGGGGCGTGAGATGCCGCGACATTCTAACTGGGGAATTCGCTGGAGACACCAGGCTCCACTAAGAAAAGTTATGATAATATAAAGTGCAGTGACGTGTAGTAGATCGTGAATCATCGTCCAGAGGGGCCTTTTTATAAGTTAAGTTAATTTTAAATCTAGACGGAGAATTTAGATCGTCCAAATTCCAATTTCATCAATAGAATAATTTTTACTTTTTATAATACCTTTGGTTTAGTCACAATTACGATCTAAATTCACCGTGATATTACTATTCATGTGTGTGTTCTTTCCAGCTCTTAGATATAGATCTATAGTTCTAAATTTTGTGTATATTTATGATATCGAAATCATATGAAAAGAGTGGCCAAGGTTTTTTCCACGTTTTTCCTTGGTATCCTACAAACTTGCTTGTGAAACGTGTGTGTAACTGTAGAATCAAACTCTTGAATTAATATAAATTTTAATCTGAAAGTAAATTCCTGAAACTTATCTTGTTTCTGAATAATCACTACCCCTAGCCCCTTAATTAAGGCAAAGACAGTTAGGAAATATCTTGGATCCAGAGTAACGTATCCTGTAATTGACGTAGTACAGTTTTATAATATTTACCAGGTTTAGAAGTCTTTAGGCATAACTATTCACTATTATTGATATGTGCTCGTAGAAGGTCACGGTATAATAATATTTATGAAATATAAATATACGTGTTGATTTCCTTTGAGTTAGAGAAGTTATGGTCACATACTTACATTTCATACCTAACAGACAATAAGCTAATTGCGATTAAATCTATTTGCTGTTATCAATTTATGTGATTTGTCCCTGTCATTATCTCGTGTAACAAAAGAGTCGAATGCCGTCTTATATGACGAAGGTGCGATCTCTGATTTTGTAGGTAATCATATAATATAAATACTAATCAGATCAGTCAACATGTTCTGACAAATGTAAAAGGTCAGTCGATGTATTCCTGACAAATGATAATTGAATTGATGGTTTAATACTATCAAGTCAGTAGACAAGAGTCCTGACACACATGATAATTTGAGTGATAATTTTAAGGATCAGTTAACGAAGTCCTGACATTTTGCTAAAAGACTGGCTAACTCAGTTCCGGCTCAGAGAGGACACATACACTGCAGGTGACTGACAGGTCTGGTCTTGACCCGCAAGCAGAGTTGATTGCGTCAGCCGTTAGTCAATTTCCGGGATTGACTTATCAGGCAGACATCAGATAATCGTACTTAACTGAAAGGTCGACCTCTACAAATCCATATTTAAATTAATGTTAAACTCTTGCCTCTAACCTTTGGTTGATAAAATTCTGACAGCCAAATCAGTAAAAGATATTCTCAAGAACGACAATACGCAGGGTATCTTTGGTAAATGGTGAACAAAGATAAGACACGATTACTTCCGTGGACGAGTCCTTGATAGCTGAGATTTCAAGAATTTTGCAGCTGTGATAAGTATAAGGGGAGTATTAGTACTATATAATAAATAGGTCACTTAGCACGTGCGGGTCCATTACACTGGGTCTGCTATTACCAAATGGTTTCTAGTCTCTTCGTACCTTCGCTTCACCTTCTGGACCGTCACACCCACCATTCTAGCAGTATAGTTAAGTAGTCCTAGCACATTCTTCAGGTGGAAGAGGCATGAAGTTTATGTGCTGATTGTCTAACATTGCTTTTGTAACAAGACACATCAATCAAGATTTATTTTTTAAAACAAAAATAGAAATTAGAAATGAAGAGTAAAATCGTTTTTCGAAAAGGATTATTTGTGATTTGAAAGGTTTTTTAGCCGTTTTTTAAAAGAAGGTTACCGACTATGAAGTTTTTATGTACAAAATTAAACTTTTGTCTAGACCTTTTTGTTTCAAAAGTATATCTTGTGTGCTTAAAAAGTTACTGCAATTTTAAAAGTGTTGTACTTATATTTGCAGGCCAGTGTAGCAGATCACTCTTCATTTTTCTAATCTTTGTTCGAATATTTCAGCTCTTGTGTTTTTTTTTGTTTTCCCCATGTTGAGTTTCCTACGTAAGAGAAAAATTAACGAATAAATTTTTGTGATTATCTTGAAATATAGTAATTTCCTTAAATATATTAGTTAAATGTTGTGAAACACGTTAAATCTATCACTATTTTCAAAGAAATATATAAATTTAATATAATTTATTTATGTAAAACTTAAAAAAAGAGATTAAATCTGGTATAAACATAATTCTCTTCACCACTGGTAAGACAATAAAATAAAGCGTAATTTTTATAATTTCCTTGGTAAACCATAATTTCCATGTCAAATCATGAGCCAAGGAAAGCATGGAAATTAGAACCAAGGAAATTAGATTTAAGTCATTAAAAAATCGTAGACCTAAAACCATTAACTTATAATATTCATGTGTCAAATTGAGACTTACATGAGCCACAAACATTACCGTTAATTGAAACTATTAGTTAGAAGTCCATCAATCTGTTGACAAATAACGACCATGGAAATTGAAAAATCTATAAACCAAAAGCCAAGGAGGGGTGTACTTATGTGAATGGTGCAAAACTAAACAACGGTGTGCACATCTTTCTCCGATGGGTTTCTCGCGGCAAAATGGTCGAGAGAAACGGTGTAACTCAATTTGTTTCAAACGTTTGTGTTTCGATATTACAACTGTTGAAACAACTAACCAAGGAAATTATATTTTACTCGCGGACACGGATGAAACTGAATGTAACTTTAAAACCATATCTTTTTTAATACACTAAACACTTTTATTTGGTGAAATGGGGATTATTATACATTATGACAAAATTTATATAATGATACGAATACAACTTTATGCAATATGTGTGATAATATAAAATGAAATACAAAACGGACATGACAAGAAAATTAGGATTTTAACATTTCGTTATTTTTTTTAAATATATTTCATATAGATACTAATGTTTGATTAGCAAAAACAGGTGTATATAAGGATACATTATTTGAATAAAAATAAATATTAACTATAAACATCAATAATATAATTTTCGTCCATTCGGACATCAAAAAGTCATGATTTTGGCGAATCACCCGACTGTCAGCATCATGCATACCAAACTTTCTAAGAAAATTGTTCTCTTGTTTATTAATTTTGATTGCTTGCACGTGCAGTGTTGTTGACCATGACTAATAAGTAGGAGTCATGTATTCTCTATACGTTTGTTAGTTGCTAACAAACTTTTTTCTTCTCTCTATTTAACGGCATCTCTCTGTAACACCATAAAATTCACAGTCCCTTCAGTAAAAAATATTTAGTGTTACAGGAAGTTTTAGCCCGTCGTGGGAAGATTTTATAATTTTAAAGGCATGGCTTCCTTCTCTGAATCTTATATTGAGAATATTTAGTTATTTATTAACGTGACCTTTGAATAAAAACAGAGAAAATTTTAAAATAAAAAATGCACCGATATAGTGGAAATAAATCGAAACCTTTCATTCAATGTCCCTGGCAGCACTGCTCACATTGCCCTTAGTAGACTATAGACAAGAAAGAAAGACAAAATATAGCATTGCTTGTCTTGTCTGTCCCAAACCTAGTTGCTTAACCATTAAAACTTGGAAAATACTGTTTAGAACCCTGAATTACTAATGTTACAATCGAATATCCTTGCATTAAAACCATCATTTAATTACAGAAAGCGCGTGTGTCAAAAAATATAAAAGACGGACGCGCTACTGCTGCAGAGGACCGGTTGATTCTTTACATAAATTTTCAATGTGTTCTGGAAATGGTTTGCAAAGAGGACGTGGTATCATGGTTTAAAGAATTGGAAAGCTATAAACGCATAGACGCAATGTGTACATTGTTAAATATGTGCTTGCCATTCGAACTTCGTTTCATTGGCACCTACCTGGAGGAGCTCGGTAAGAGGGACTTCCAGGAGTTGCGTGGAGCGGAACTAAGGGCCAACAACCCTACAGACCTGGCAGCTGACATAGGTGGTGCTAACACAGACCCTCGGACGCGTCGGAAAATGGCCCTTTATGTGTCATTGTTGCGATCATGTAACTTTGCCTGTGCTACTACATTGTACAATGCCATGGTCAGTTTGGAGCAGAGTGGTCTCCTAAAAGGTTTATATGGTGATCTACTGGAGGAAATTTTACTATTATACACAATGGCGTTACATCATCCAGCTTTTACATTTGATCAAAAGTCACATTTTGGTGATATATTAGAGAAATTAAAGTTAGAGGATCAGCGAATACATTTCCAAGAGCAGCAAGAGCACCTAAGCATAGTACCTGTGAGTGGATGCCATACACAACCTAGTATTACACCCAATATGTCAATACCACCACCAAATCTGTCCAGCTTGGGTCCACCACCTGGTTTGATGTTTGTCAAATCACCTGGGGTACAGGTCAGTGTCATACCTCATTGCATAGTTAATGCCATTATAAGAATATATTTTCATTTATAGGTGGCATGATAAAAAAAAAACAAATTAGTCAACACTTTAAAATGCATTATTGCAAACAATATTATGTTATTCATACCTTTGCATTATCTTTTTGAGGATTCATGTGGCTTGAGACTTTACATATGTTTTAAAGTAATAGGCAACTAAAAATCGTAACTTCCATCCTAGAATGTGTATCCAAGGCGGCATTAATAGGATCTTACCAAATTTGGTTGGGGAGGGGAGGAGGCTCGAGTGGGGAAAGGGAGCATTGATGCATCATAAAGGTGCCCCTTAACCTTACTCACTGGGTTGCAAGTCCCAGGCACCTTGACTTGGGCCTCATCCTCTGCAACACTATGGACCCGGCACCCGCACAGTGAATCCAAGGAATGCTAAGTAAATTCATCTCTATCAATAATAACAAATTAATAAAGCAAAAACTGTTATGTAGTTTATTTATTTGCTTTTGAACTAAGAGTGAGGTTTTAACATTGACATCCCTTTAATAACATGTGCAATATGTGTGCCCTGGGAAGAATAATTTCCATCTTGGAATGGGTATCTAGAGTAAAATTATCATATTAAATTGAGCTTAGCATAGAAGGAAGCTTGTGTGAAGGGCAGCATTGATGTTCATCACAAAGGGAGTCGGACCGACACTTTTGCAAGTCCCAGGCATAACTTTAACTTCTTACTCTGTAATATGATGACCTACAACCGGCAATGTGATCCATGGGCTGCTAAGTAGTTTAATCTCATGTCTATATTATAAAGATATATTTTTTATTTATTAAGTCCCAGGCAATTATTATTAGGGAGAAATATTCATATTTGTTTGTTATTTTTGCATTATAGGTTTTTAATATAAATATATAGTCCTTAATAGTTCAAAATAAAAATGAACATATAAATTGCAAATTATTTTATTTAATGACATTTGATGCTTTGGCTGGTGCATCTAATTTAGGCCTGGATTTCCAGTCATCAAAAAATTGTATCAGTCACATCATTTGTGAACCACCAAATTTAAAACATATGAACTGTTCTTACCGTATGACTTACATGTTGCCAAATTTGAATTTCTTAGCATTCCATAGATTCACCATGCTGCTGCCAGGTCCATAGCATTGCAGAGGAAGAGGCCAGAGGTGTCAGGGACTTGCAACCCAGGAGTAGGGTTAAGGTACCCCTTTATGATGCATCACTGCTCCCCTTCACCGCTCGAGCCTCTTCTCCTGCTTAACCAAATTTGGTAGGATCCTACTAATGCCATAGACACAGATTATAGGATGCAAGTTACGGTTGTTCTTGACAGGCCAAGGTCTTTAAGTAGGTTATACTGTGATTTCGCTGGTATATCCCTTGCTCCAACTTCTACAGCATCAGCATCAATGAAATGTTGTAAGTCCTTGTTCTTGTGGAAGTTATGTATGACAAGGCACAGTATAACCTTCCTATATAATGACAATTTTTTATCAATGGTTTGAGCAATTAGATTAGTCAACAGACCAATATTAATTTGTTTATATTGCTGTGTATACATTTATACCTATATCACTGAGACTCACAAGACGCTCAGAAATTAAGTCAAAAAGCTGTTCTAAAGCTCTACAAAATCCATTTGATAATATATACACATTATGCAACAGTAAGATTCCAGTTTGTTAGTTGTAAAGATGCTTTTATATACTACAATACAACAAGGACAGGAGTAATGATAGCTTTAATAACTGTCCTTTATTGAAAATCTTATCTGAATCTTTCAAATTGTTTTTTTTTTTGTTTAAGTTACAATCATATTACCATTAATTTACATTCTAAGTACCATTACAGAAATTCCTGGCAATTTTTTTGTAAATAATAACATAAATGAATTACTTTAATTTTGAAACATTGACCATAGATACATAAATTTATCTTACGAAGGTTTAAATTATCAAGTGAATAGAACCTTTGTGACATATTGACCTGCCGCCATTTAGATTTATTCACTGAGCCAGTAATACTTTAGATTTATTTTTTTAAAGTTTCCACATATTTAGTCCCTCAGCAAGTAATATTTAGTTTAATAGAATGAAGAGTGGGTGCTATTGGCGACTTGCTACCATTGTCTAACTTAATCTAGTAGTTTGTCAATTTATACTTTACCTTACCAATTCATGGATCTTTCAAGATTTTCCTACAATAATTATAAAATATAATGAGGTTTATTCACAAATTTAACATATCATTTGGTAGAGGCAAATATATTGCTAGTATTCAATTTCAATATTGAATAACATATTGGAAAACCCAGTAATTACACTAAATATTTCAATAGCTGTTGATCCAATTCAATGTTATATTTTTACCATTTTAGTGATTCTGCATTAGTATACTTAATTTGGCCTAATTGCCCAAGTTGGGCAACTATTTGATAAGTAACCTAATTGCCCGTGGGGCGCCGGGCGAGAATGTCAGCCCCCCCATCTCTACCCATGGGTGTCGTAAGTCATTCTTCTATAATTAATTAGTTTTCAAAAACTAATATTTTACCCTTTCAAAGTACATATAATGTGCTTTTCTCACAATGCTCTGCTCTTAGCCCACTATATAAAAGAATTTCTCAAGTTTGCAGCTAACTTGTTAAAACCAATGCGGAGTTTATTGCTTACAGATTTAGTCAAAAGATTTTAAATCTATGTATAGTTTCTAGACATATTCATCATCAGTATGTTCAGTTGGTTCTTATTTAAAAAATCCTTTCTTAGGAAGCCAACTGGTATAATAATATAGAGATTGACAACACACATAAATATGAATCTAGTATTTAAAAATCTTCAAAATTCAACATGTACTCATTATCACTATTATACCATACAATTCCAGCCTGCTGCAGATTCAGTGCCTGAACTAAACTCCCCTCCAGTCCTTACTGGAGCAGGTGGAGTGGTGGCGATGCTGGGAGAGGTGACACATCCGCCGCCAGGGTTGCCATTGCCGCCTCAGTACAACATAGGAGAATATATAGGCCAGCATGGATGGCCAGCAAATATCATTGTGTCACCACTAAGTCAGCCCTTGGAGGTAAGATGTCAAATAATGTTAATTATACTTCAGTATTAAAATATTACACATGCCACTTTTCTTGTGTCTGAGAATTTGTGAGTGTTGTGAAAATATTGTTGCCAAACATTAGGCACACAACACAGCTCTTTACCATCCCAAAACCACCATTAACTGATGGGTAGTGAGTATACCATCAATTTCAACTCTGGTTTTATGAATTTTCAGGAGTGTCATATAGTTTTAACATCAAACAAAGTAAATTGTTGAGTTTAAATGAGTTATATCTAGTGGGAACTAGGCAAACAGAAATTGCTGAACACAAAATGTTAGATGTTCTAACTACTGGATGAACGGATACATAACATAGACACATATACAAATATGTAAAGTGGTTAGTAGGAAACCTGGGAACAATAACAATTATTGGTTAAGCTTACAAAATTACAACAAATAGAAAAATTTGAACTCGGAGGGTGATGATTTTTTTCCTTGTTGTTTTGTAAGTTACTGTGCTTACTAAACCACCATGCAAAAAAGTTAATATACAGTTGAGTGATTTTATTTTTCTTGATATGTAAAGTTACTTAAGGTATATGTAAATACTATGGAGAGGATACATTTGAGATAGGAAGGACGAGGGATGTCTATGGGGATAATATACTAGAGAGAAGAGTTTATTTTGGGACAACTAAAGAATGTGATACACATTTCCTTCATTCAAACATACTCAACAGAAGCATTCCCATAAAGAGTTGGCAAATAACAAAGGTTGGCTGTAAAACTATACCCAATATGTTCTTGTATTGTCAGTGAAAACATTTGCACCAACTCCACATGAGATAAGGTAGGATCATGATGCTGTCTAAATGTTATATTGCTCTTCTGTGATTTATGTTTTTGTCTTTTCGTAGGTGATAAACTATCAACCGCCGGGTACGGGTGCGCCGACTTCGCCGCTAATGTCTTCACCGGGCGACAGTCGCGCCGCGTCGCCGCGCTCCCGACGTCGAATGTCGCGCGATCGTTCGCCGCCGTTGCCCCCGCCAGAACAGTCATCTATGCCACATCTAACTGCCAACTTCGAAAATCTATCAGTCAATGAAGTAAGAAACAAACATTATTGTCTATTCGATGCTTTTGGTTATTTTTTTATGTTATTGTGACGGAACATGCTTGAGGCCCAACTGATGTTAAGCGGACTAATATCTGCCTATAACAGATGCATTTCGTCTCAAGTCACGAATTGCACTGCGCCCGTCACCTTGAGACATAGTTTTTAAGTCTCATGTGCCTGTAATTTCACTGGCTCTCAAGGACTGCTGCCGGAACATACCGTGGAGTGCTTGGCGATAGATTTTCTACTAGAGGGTTATACAGACGATGCTGCGGCCGCGCACCGCGGTTTGAGGGCGGTTCGGGCGCGGCGGCTACGTGGTTGCAGCACAACGACTAAATATCGACCCGACACTGCACCTAGCTAGATCCGCCGTCGAACGGAGCCCTATACTGCTCCACTAGAATAGCTCGGCTTTAAAGGATTTCTCAAATATCGCCATAAAAAAATATCGCCTCGGCTTCATATCAACGTCGCCGCATTCTCATAACAAGTCGGGATCGTTAAATTATTTAATTCTTGTCCTGAGTCGAGACTGCCGATACGGCATTGATTAGTGTGCGTTGTAGTATGTAGTATACAGAGAATAGTGAGTTAAGGCGTTGTTGACCTTTTAGGTCAGTCAAGTTTCGGTTTGATATCCTACTAGAAACTTCTACTTGTTTTTTAAATACGATTTCTGTACGCGCCCTCCGGTCGCTGCAATACAAATCATTTTCCTTGCTTCGTTGCGAATGTCCGAGTCCAAAGTCAGAGTCAAAATCATTTATTCGATTTTGGCGTCTACGACGCTCTTATGAATGTCAGTTTCAAAATATTACTATTAAAGTATTCTAGTGCCGCGTTCAGCAAAAATGGTATAGAGCCTTTTCGTGAAGAACGGGCAAGAAACTCGTGGCCATTCTTTTAATATCTTTACTCTTTTGTCAAGTTAAGTGTTTTATACAATTATTACAATATTTATTACATATGTGATTTGTGGTGGCTTAGCAGAGTTGGTTTATCCCAAGCATTTTTGTCATGTAAATAAGCAACAATTTAATAATTCGCTTTTTAAATTAAAATATGTTTACATGCAACTTATACTCAATACTCAATACTCAATACTTTATTGTTTTCTGTAGTTTAGACAAAGATGTTAAAAATAAGTAAAAGTTCATTACAGACCCTGTCGGGCACACAATAATTAGGAGAGAGGAGGATTACTAACACTCTTATTGGTTCAAATATAATAATAGTTAAATTGTCATTTATAAAAGTCATTACATGAAGAAATATTATTTCATTTATTTTATAGGTGCATATAAAAGATATGCAACATTTAGTAATTAGATACAAATTTATAATTTTATGTTTTGTCAAAAATTACAATTTAAATAGTTAAAAGCTTCAATTTTCCGTCTATGAAAATTGTAATATCTTTTTTTATTCCTAGTCTTGTAATTGTGGTTCTCGCTGTTTAATTTAAATTTACCAAGGTCTTTCGAGTATACAATATATTATCGAGAATATAAGGACTTGGTAAAGTTAATGTGTTAAATAAAATCCCTCTTTTGTTCGCTAGAATCCATTACACCTAATTATATTTCTGAGACTGTAAAAATGCGATTGCGAGCAAGCATTCGATGTCAAGATTCATGTCAATACAGTGGTTTGCATCACGCCACTGAAGCTACTCTCAAACTGAGCTCTCGGAATTCTGTACCGGAAAATCGAAATATGTGTTAAGTTTGTATAGAATATAAATTACCGACATTTTTTCTGAAGAAAAACTAATTTTATCAGTTATTTATTGAGGTAAGCTGCAGGTCGCTGTGATCTGAATCATTAATTTATCCAGATGCTAGAAGCTAGCTATTCTTTATGTAGTCTGCCAACATGCAAAACGAATTTATTTATTTGTTTATTAATTATAACGGACAAACGATACTATATATATATCTATACTATAGATATTTACAATAATTAATCATAATCAAACTTACATGGTCACAAAAATACATTAAGTCATTCAGTCAACAGATTATAAATTAAAATATTAAATAAACATAATACAACATTTGTCAATAATAATTTGGTATTAAAATTATATAATTTACACACGGTTAATTTGCAATAGTAGACTCTACATACTCAGAACGTTCACAATAACTTAAACATACAGACAACAGTTCCATCCATCCATCTACAAACAAGTCACAATTAGGATTTTGATCCAGGATAGCGTTGAACGCGACTAAGCGGGAATAAGCACGCGCGACTGTGAGGTGACGAGCATGGATGGATATGGAGCACATACTTTTTCTACAGAAGACCACTTAGGATTAGTCTATGGAGGCTAAGTTAATTAAAAAAGCGTTTAGGTAGAAGAGACTAGTGCTGACCGCGCGGCTAAACACGTTCACTGATGGTTCGCTCGATACGACGAGCCGCGTGTCCATAGACGAGCTCAAAGTAAATACAAATGACTTTTTACCTTATCATCGTCACCAGTGATATAAACACCACTCGAGCATCAGTATCATCTGTATCAGTGACCCAAAACCCTACTTTTCTACACAAAAGACTTCGGATGGGTATCTCACTCTGCACGATTATAACCCCCAAATAAAGTATAATACCCCCCAAATTCCCAAGCCACACTCTAGACAACGTGTTTGTGCAAGAGTATTTGTTTCTAGGGTGTGGGATAGTTCTAAAAGTGACCTCGAGTATGTGGTTTGGCTTTCGCGATCATAGAATCTCTCGAGAGATCCAGCGTTGCAGAGCTGATGCATACTCCGGGACCTCCTCCTAATTCAAGGCTTTGAGCTTAGAGCTTCTGATTTACTTGGATGTGAGTGTAAATAAATTAGAAAATCTATCACAGTAAAGTCGCCTAAAAATTCGGCAAGATTACAATTACTTCATTATTGATTTTATTGCAATGCAGCTCTCTTTGAGTATCGTGAATTGAAAGTTCTTGTGACTTCTTGAGACTATTTACCCACATGGTTTGTGTAGTGTTTTCGGCCACATGTCATTCCGATAGTCATAATGTGTATCACGTTCCAGATGCGGCACAACATCGTAGACGAAAGGTTACGAGAGCTAAGCATACAGCAATACAGGTCACTAGAGAAGTTGAACGGCGTGCGGAGACGGACGGGCGCGTACGGGCAGCCGACGCGGTCATCGTCGGACAGCGGTTCGAGCGCGGCGTCTTCACCGCCCGGCACGCCTGCGCCGGCGCAGAGACGCGTGACGCCGTCGGCGCCGCCGCCTGTGCCGTTTCTACAATACCCGCGTCCCTTCGCGTATCCCACGCCGCCGCCAGCGTACCGACCGCCGCCGCCTCCTTTCGCGAACGGCGAACCACCGCCTTATCCAACCGCAGCTCCTTATGCCGGCTTCGTCCCAGTGCTGTACGCTCCACCCAAACTCTCCTGCTGGAACTGCGGTGCAGCCGGCCACGCGGGACATGACTGTAAGGAACCCAGCATGGAAGAAATGACTCGCGCGGGGGGCTACCAGCTCGACTTTGGGGGCGCGGCCCCTGACCCCACTGACAAATAGTGCTCCCCAGTAAGTTCAGTTGACACTCGACATAGCGCGTTCTGTCCATTAGTACCAAAGTGTCACGTGTGTGTAAATATTATGTGTGTCGGTTGCTGCACACTTGTTGTAAATTGTTTTACCGAGTTAGACGGTGACTCGATTGTAGGAAAAAATATATCTTAGGTTTAATGTTGTTATTGGTAATATTATGTGTGCTTATCGAATTAACAGATTGGTGAATTAGGTCCGTGTTTTAGTAATTGCACTTTTTATCCGCTCTTTTAATATGAATTAACCACATTCCAGTACAAACAAATTAGGTGACCAACAATGATGTCCTTATTGAACTATCTGATATCGTTGTGTTTTAGGTGGATTACCTACATATACAACAATGGCAGTTTCTCCTTATTTTAAATATGAAGTATTTAAAAACAGTGATATAGTGTGGGCATGATCTAAAGCCCATCAAAGTCCCTGGTTAATCCAGCTTCTTACGAAAATGAAATGTTGCCTGGTCATAATTCCTCGAAATATTTTTATGTAAATTTTCAACTACTCGTCATTTGAAGTGCAATTACTGAATTCATTATTGAAAGGTGAAATGTTGTGGGGGTTCCATGGTTGTTTTTGTTGTGATTTGAAATCAGCATAAAATGGCTATAAAATTTACATACTATTGATACTATGCCGCAAAGCTTAGTGTAGATTTGTATACATATGTACACTGTTAAATGAAGATTTGCTTATTGATCACATTGACAACAAATCAAATTGTCTACGAACGAAGCAAGATGCCTTAAGGGTGAACTGGCCGGTCACTTCTCCATACAGACATTGAAGGGCGATCACTCCCTCATTTGTTTTTTTAGGTTCAGAACTAATTATGATATCGATTAATCTTATTATCTAGGCTTGTATCATACCACATTTTTACAAAAGATAATTAGTTTGAGAGATATGAGTCATGAAAAATTTCCATATAAAGTTTTCGTGGCTCATAACTCTCATCTTAATTATCTTTTTGAAAATTCGACACGATACAAGCCTTCATAATGAAGAGATTAATCGATATCATGCTTAATTCTGGACCTAACACCTTAATTGAGGGAGTGATCACCCTTCGACGTTTGTATGGAGAAGTGACCGGCCAGTTCACCCTTAATGACATGTATATCTAAAGAGCAGTATATCTACTTAGCTCAATATCTAAAATGAAGTATGCATGAACTTTAATTTGCCTAAGAACATTAAAGCGCTATATTTCTTGAATTATACAGCTAAACGTCAACTTGCCATAGGGGTCACACTCATTCGTTTTTTGTTAGTTTTTCCTGTCACCGTTTGCAACCAGCCGTCATTAGACGTAGTAAAATACTCGTTGTTTTCCTTCTAGACAACACCAGCCATTTTGGTACAGTAACTGTATCAGCCGGATAGTCCACTGCTGAACACAGCCTCCCCTATTTAGGGGGTATTTGCCATAATCCCCACACTTTGCAGGCTGCTTGGGCTTCGCAATTCTTTAGAAGGCGCTGCTGCCCACCTTCCAGTATTTTTCCTTTAGTCGCCTCTTACGACACCCACGGGAAGATATGGGGAGGTGCAATTCTAACCTGGCACCCCACGAGGGGTAGTACAGTAATTAAATAAATTAAAAGTAGTATTCATTTTACATTTAATTAATTCTGCATAGTAGATAATCCTACAAGTTAGTCATTTTACACTTTCGGCATTCTTAAAAGAATTCATTAAACCATTTGGGCGTTATGCTTTAAAGTCGAATTAAAAAGTAGTAATTTCATAGACAATTTGATCTGTTGTCTATGTGTTCAAGAAGCGAAGATTTCACCAAGTTGTGACTGTCCTCCTAACACTTGAATGCATATCTGGTAGTCATATTTGTGCATACAAAACCATGAAACAAAACAGTTTTAATGGATTAAATTTCATGTATTTCAAATGTTATCTTGTCCCATATTGTGATAAAGCATCTACCGCAGCCTAGGTTCTCTAAACAAACATTTTCTCATGGATGCAAATATATGGGCAACGTGCTAGTATGACAATAGTTTTACTAGTTATTACACTATAAAGTCTTGTTTGATAATAGTCAAGCAAAAAGGTTAATGCAAATTTAATTGAATAGCATTACAGTAACTGTGTGCCATAATACAAAATTTGTGTGATGCTGAGATTTAAACCATAAACTTAAATATGTAAGTCGGTCTGGAATAGCATTTTCATTTTTCTATGGTCTCTAATCTGTTTTATTAGCTTAGAAGGACCACTCAGTAGAGCGAGAAACAAGACTTGCAAGTGCAACATCGACGGTCCCAAATTTTACTAAGTTCTACAGAATATAGGAACTTTCCATTGAAACTTGCATGCGTAGACGAAGATGTTGAGAGTGACGAGAATTTATAAAATAAAGAAAGTGGCAGTTTAAATGCTCGCGCTGATAACTCTGGAATTACCGAGTTTACAGTCTGACAAAATAATTAAATACAAACCGGCAGTCTTTTAAGACAAGTTGATATAATAAGTAGTGTACTCCTGGCCTTGTAGATGCAATCTGACGCCTCCTTGCAGCTTCTCTAGAAAATTGTAGCACAAGAACGATGAGTATATGGATGTCGATGAATGGTAGGACAGAGGAAAGTCCAATGATGTACGTATTGATTGTATCAGGATGCCTTGTTGGTCGAGTAACGTAAGGCGTCACTTTGGTTTCTCAAGGTGAGGGGCTTTGATCCCTGTGTCGAATATTATTGAGGTTTTCTGTCAAATATTATTTTTGTAGCGTTCCCGAGTTTTTTTTGTATACTGTACTAGGGTAACTTTTGACCACTATCTCACCTGATGTTAAGTGATGATGCGGTCGATGATGGAGCGTGCTTACCCAGATAGGAATCACTCTTGTTTTGAAGACCCCCATGTTGTACTTAACCGGAAACACAGACTCAGGCAGGGTGTTCCATTCCCTGGCGGTTCGTACGATGAATGAAGACGCAAATTTCTTCGTTAGGGTAAATAGAATATCCTCCATATAGCGGTGGCGCTTCTGAGTATCCCTGGATGTCCGATTATAGAGTGATGGATGGTGTAATCAAATCATACAGTTCCGTGTCACACTCCCCGTAACGTATCCGATAAAAAACCGATAAACAAGCGACTTTACGGCGATGCTCGAGACTTAGGAGTCACTTGCTTACAAGTTGGTTATTGTTAATGAGTATCATGGCTCTCCTCTCAATAGCTTCCAGTGTCTCCATGGTATTTGGCAGAACCATCCCAAAGAAAAAAAATCCCAGAAAAATAATAATACATATATATATATACACTGAAGGCACTGCTATTAATAAATGCTAATTAGAACATGGTTTGTAGCTGGCAAATAGTTCTAATATTGGAATCCCAATTAATTTCTGGCAGATTACTCTCTATTTCACTAATTTTGGCATAACTAATATATGGGTACTATAGTTGTGTCTTATTGTTAGGGCCATATCTTTTTATTTTCTTATAGTATAAAACTAAATTCATCCAAAAAATTCATGGCATAGTATACCTAATACCTAGGCATTTTGAATTTCTACTGTAAACCTTTTGGTACTTGACATATGTAAGATTTCGTAAAAATAAATTTAATATGAGTAATTTTTGAATAACTGATTTTATAAAATTTATAAGATATCTGTTAATAATATTTATTGATACTATCATGGAATCCTACAATATTTACGTTTAAGTGTACATTTGTTATTTGAATTTGTAAATATGGCTAACTTGTGCAGTCTAATTCAAATCTGTCATTTTATATACAGGAGTACTGATTTGTTTCCTCTGACCCAAGACTGATCTCTTTATCTAGTTCACGACTGGGCTTCTTTACGTGACATTCAAACCAATTCGATATTAAAATGAAGCCATTTTATTGTTTTTGATTTTTTTGGATTGTGTTAATGGTGAGCTTTTAGATTCGACGACAAGCAAAGCAGATAGAGAAGATGCAGTATTGTTAGTTCTATAGTATCTTCTAGTGTACATGTGTCACATAATTCGGTCAATAAGTTTATTGCATCAATTTTCTGCGTAGGTTTTTTTTACGGGAACTTAATATACAGATAGAATAGCTATGATAAAGACCCAAAACCATAGTGTGATATATAAATGTCATAGTTGAGATAGCTAGAGTAAATTGTTAATGTATTTCTCAAGCAGAACGACTAATAAATCCAGACTTGCTCTAAGTCAATCTCACTAAGGGTGCATTTAATCACACTTATATATGTATATATACGTAGACAGTTTTATTCTATATAGCTACCAAAATATCACAGTCTTCGTAATTATAAAATGTCCCATGTTATTAATTCTCTTTTAATTAGTAAATACTTGTGTTCTTTTGTTTTGACGTTTATGAAACGTTATAACCAGCCAGACAGTTGTAAAAAAGGATAAATGGTACTTATCCCAACAATAAGTAATAATACTCTCGAATTCGGTTGTACATTTCCTTATTCTTGGAATAAATATGGATGCTTTACTACTGTGGTATTTTGTAGAGTTTACATTTATGAAATGTGACATTCTGTGACGATCTAACCAAGAAAGGCCATCACCTTTTGGTGTTAAATATTATAAACAAAACTTCGAATCAATTATAAAATCCACCATAAGAATAATCAAGGCTTATACTGAGCATAAATAGTTTTCTGTTAAATACCAAATTCCGTTAATCCATCTCTCTCATCTAATTCTGCTTTGTTTGTCACTGGGGCTAAATATGTATGATAATGTTAAAGAAATATAGGGTAGGAAAATAAAATATTAGTATGACTGACCATTTATCTGTACCTATTCATACAAATAGAGTGCGGACAGATTGTATGTATTGAACAAGGGATTATTTTTGATCAAGCTCACGGGAATGCAATGCTCTTAATTCATAATGTTTATATTGTAGTCGTTGTATATAGTTACAAACGTGTAAGAGAGTCGACGTGTCGTTATCGACACGCTCATAATTTGTAAATAATCCAGTTTATATACATTAGTTGATAATTAGAAATTGACTATATTTGTAAAAAAATTTGTAACGATTTGAGTGTCCCTTATAGAGTATATTCGATTGTTTCTCTATAATCACTGTCACAAATCAAAGTTTTTGCATTTTAATGTCCCAGATTTTAAAGGAAATGTTCAAATTAGAATGGTTGTATAATTGTTTTTTTTGCATAATGATAAAAAAAAAGGTTTTTTAATCGAATCTTATGAATCACGCGCATGGGTGGGTGCTGGGCTAGCAGTGGCGTTGGCCGATAGTTCATATAATATTTCAGTCACTGTTAATCAAACTATATTTGTTCGTAGCGATTTGTTTTCTCTTCCTAGCGCAACGCATACATTGTTTTACCAGAGTTAAGTACCACTATGAAGAAAAATGTTCCTATTGTTAACAAGCGTTTGAGCTCTTTAGAACACAATTTGTACAAAGTTTAGGATAATTTATTAACAGAAACCACGAAGAGAATTCATTTCTGCTTCGATTAATAGCTGTGCGAGATTCAATCTTATAAGAATCGCAAGGGGACTAATAATTCAAATGTTAGATACATGTAATATTTCACTCCTTATGAAGGTTGTATGTCCATGTAACATAATGTGTTATTTATATCATAACAGTTTTATTCTATAGCGTGTAAACGTAACTTAGACCTTAATTATATCGAGTTTTGTATTGATAACCGAACAACCAATGTTCTTTAAAATTATATAATAAATGCTATGAAAAACAGACGAAAATCAAATCTTTTCTATTAAATTATATTATGATATAGATTTTATATGATAAATGTGAATCGTAAGAGCAATATTATTCTGTGTAGTGCGTAACTCTTGCTTGTGTTAGTCATGTACAAATACTTTGCAATACTTGCATGTCAGCTTCAAAAGGCACGCACACTAGCGCAACATAAATATGGACCTGGGGCCTTACCATCACCTTTTAGAAACCATAATAAAGTAAGATTAACCCTTTGAAGCGTCTTGCGCGTTGCACGGTCTCTGGATAATTATCGTATGGGTGCCACGCAGGCAATATAAGCTATTTTACGTCCAAGGTATATCAAGTGGCATTGTGCCACAGTGGCGCATGCTACACTAAAATTGGCGACATCTTGCGGCAATTGGCAGAATATCACTTTGTAGCGGCCACGTTGCATTCGATGCAGCATATAATTTGCTAATTTTGTTGAAATTTCTGATCATGGAGTGTTTTGATGAGTATGCTTCAAATTTTGATAGATGTGAACAAAGCCGTGAGTATTATTGAAATATTGTTACCTTACAAAATTACAAATATTCGTGAGGAAAAACTCAAGTCATGTGCGGGATTCGAAGGGAATGTTGATCTTTCCACCATCATTGTAATATGTTTTTTACTTAGCTTTATTGCTATTGTGTCTTAATAAATCAAGCAAATATATTACATTTCTGTAACGCGATATTTTTTCAGCGTAGAATTGACAGCCGCACGCTGCTACTAACGTATGTCGCATGGCACATTATGTTGCATGCTACATAGCTCTATAGAGAATAATGCTTAGGTAAAACAGGCTTTACTACTTAAAATCGTACCATGTCTCGAAACAATACTTTATTGCTGCTTTGTTGTGTCGCCCAATCTAAGTTTTCATTATATTATAGTGTAATCTCTTTCGAACGCCTCCAATAAAATATAAGTAGGTTGTGGGTAGTTCAAAATAAAAACCTGTAAGTTTAAAATAAGACTTTCTAGAGATGATGGTATAGGTCCTGGTTAACTACAAGCAAGGTCCGCGCGTGCTTAACAAGAATGAGGTACAAAACTATTTTCTAAATAGAAGTTACGCATACATCCTGAAATTAAAGTTGATGCATGATAGATTAAAACTAAAAAAAAGTAATTTAATTGTACTGTGTAAGTATGCCTACTGTATTTGTCTAAGACACTCAAATATGTAAGCAATAGAGCACGCATATCGCCAACCGTAAGAAAAAATGTCTGTATCAGTTTATACACAATTTTGGTTTGATGTTTTTTGCATGGTACTCTTTGTAAGAACATTCATACTTGATAAAGGCGAGTCATTCATGTCGGTACGATATCCACAAGCACATATTATTGAGGTTTGCTTCTAAATTGATGTGGAATTGATTGCTATACCCGTTTTACTCGGAAATACTCGATTGCAAACCGGACAAAATATCTGTGTACCTGGCGTCGTGAAGTCAAATCTCAGCTCTCGACAACAACAAAAAAACTAAATGCAACAGGATGAACCCGAGGAGTCGAGCGATGAAGCGGGTATTGCATTCCGGCGAGGTCTACAAATATTTTGACCAGGTTTTTGACGTGCGATGTGCTCTAGGTATGGCTTGACTATTGATCTAGTATTTATGGTTGCAGTGATATCATAAAAAAATAATAGCGTAATTAATAAAACCACTACATGAAATGTTAAGAATTGTCACCGCGATCATCTTATAAGTAGTAAATATTTATACGCGTACTATTTTGCGATAAATTGTACCTTTATTTAGCTATGTACCGATGCACAATGTGTTCTGCCGAAATTATCTATTATTCCAGACAGTATATATTGAACTGGCTACAAATTGTTCATTTTATTCTCGAAAATGACCGGTCAAATATCCATTTGACTGGAAAATAACATGGTAATGTTCTCCGGTGTGCATGGGCTTCACGAATGCATATCATTTCGATTATTTTCAATTTTTAGAGTCCTTTATTTCCTGTGTTCAATCGCATTAGGCAAAGTACATTTCACCTAGTTGTTAGCCTTTACAACATATTTAATATTGTATAATATAAAATAATGTTGCAATGTTCACGCAGCTTTACCTTGTACTAGTGGAGTATGGAAATATTTTTTTACTTTGTACAGAATGTTATAAATGTGATAATTAATAATTTTTGACATAATTAGAAATTGTGATTTAGTAAGGTGTGTAGTTAATTATTAAAAAAAATTATAAAAAAAAAGAAAACTCGCTTTACTAAATACTTATCTTACAGCTGTGTATAATGTTGTTTTTTTCCCACTTTTTATATTTGGGTACTTACTATTTTAAGCTGTTGTACCTTCTTATAGTAAATCCCAGGAAGAATGTTTCGGCCCGGTATGGTCAGACCTGTATCCCACCAATGCTGTGAATCATTTGCTTCCTGACAAATAAACAACCAAAATCTATAAATTTTGTGTTTTGATTTCTCCTGCTATATAGATACTTAGAACATGAACATTTAGAAGAACATGGTGTACAGTAAAGAGCTGTGAACTTTTTGAAAAAATGAAGGCTGAGTAGCAATGGCTGCTCCCTAAGGAGTCGTTTGTTTGAATTCTGCCATGGGTTTAAGCTTCACTGCATAGGGCATTTGGCGAATGCTCGCCTACCTGGCTACCACCCTAAAGTATAAAATCCGTTGCCTAGCACCAAGCAGTATATTCAGCGTCATCGGTTCTACATATGAACCCTTCAAATTTGCTTCCGTTACCTTAGCGGAATATGAGGACGCGTTATTGTGGTGAAGGACGACATTCGAGGACGCTTTTTACACAGTTTTTCCAAGACTGGGCAAGCAAGTGTTGACGTACCAATCTGCGGTCACTGTCATGTGGTCTTCAAGCGATACTGTTGTGAATTATCCTGATTTGCCGAAAAAAGATGCAACCATTTTCTTACCAATGCTTCGATTATTCGTAACTTTCATCGGTAAATCTTAGGTTTAAAGAACTTTTATTTCTCATAAGAACTAGTGTTCACTTACAATGAGATTCTCTTAAATATAATTTATAAATGAGTCCTCTGGCTTGGTCGGCATTACTTATTTAACGAGCTATTTATATATTGCTTCAGTTTATTTCGATATGCATTAATATTTTTACATTCTTTCACTTCATTTGGTAACTGATTGTATAGCTTTGCTCCTTCAAATAATAATGTTGTTCTCCCATAGTTAGTACGCGGTGTTATCAATCTTAATTTATTTTTATTCCTTAAATTGTGGGTATTTATGTGTTGTGTGAACTGAATGTTTGAGTGAATTGATTGAGTTATGATATTTTTTATGAGAATGCAAGTGTTATATGTGTATATTTGTTTGATATTATAAAGTTTAGTACTTTCATATAATAATGTTGTTGGTGTAAGATAGTGATAATGGAATAGGACTTTAATTATTTTATTTTGTATTCTTTGTAAGGGATCCAAGTTAGTTTTTGAAGCTGTTCCCCAGATTTCGACTAGATATTCCAGGTGTGATTTAACTAGAGAGTTGTATATCGTGGTGCGTATTTTGTATGGAATACAATTAGCGACTTTTCTTAGTGCTCCTAAGACTGATGTCAGCTTCGATCGGACATGTCCTATATGAGCTCGCCAATTGAGCTTGTCGTCTATCCATAAGCCAAGATATTTTTCTTTTTGTGATCGCTGTATTATTGTATTATATTTCGCAGCTTAATTCGACGCGATTTCTTCTATTAACATATTGTAGCTGAGTCCCAGGCTTTGGCTTCACACACAGATTTTTAGATTTCTTGAGTAAAACAGGAAAGGCATTGTGGCAACTCTAAAATCTTTTTTATCTATACATCTCACTCTCGACGGTGCTTCATTCTGTGTTCTGTGTGCGAAGGCTTCGCACGTATCATCTTACTCAAAAGGAAGAAAAATGAACAAAAGAAGATCTAAGGTCAGAATCTAAGTTCCACGGGAAGCGTCGCCGAATTTGACACCGTCGGCGAAGGCGCAGATCGTAAGCTATTTTCTAATACCTGCTACCTGCTTTCTTCGCTAATCTTGTTTCGTAATCGATCTCATCGATTTAGTGATGCGATAAACCAGCGGGGTTATCTTCGTCACGTCGAAACAAGTTAGGTGTAGTTAGTTTCGACCAGCGGGGTCGTCTCTGTCACGGGTGGTTGCGCGCGGTCCAGCGGGGGCCGCGTCTACCACCAATACTACCGCCTACTACCCACGATCTCCTTTTACATTCATTATGGTACAAGCAGGGTACCATAATTGGTTGCGCGCGGTCCAGCGGGGGCCGCGTCGACCACGTAATACTACCACCTACTTCCACGATCTCCATTTACTTTCATTATGGTACAAGCAGGTATGTTACACATATTTGGTTGCGCGTGGTCCAGCGGGGACCACGTCTACCTATTCATAAGACCCTACTACTTTTGCAGTGGTACCAACTAATAGTAATGCGAACAACCAGCGGGGTTGTGTCCGTTACGCTTGAGTGCGCGTAGTCCAGTGGGGACTACGTCTACTTCCATTAATTTTGAAGTACCTACATCTAACTTAAGGTGTTTGAGATACATTTCGGTCTCCTGTAAAAACCCGAATGTAGAATAATAAAATAATGTAGAATGTACTAGAAGTGGCTCCGTCAGGTCGATAAGTAATTGAATTTAGACGAAGAAATTCTTTTTTGTTGGGTAATGCTCCGAAAACCAATACCGTTTTAGGTAAACCATTTCATACGGATGTTGTGGCCAGATGGCACGAAATTCTTGTAAAAGGTCTACCAAAAGACGTAAAAGAAAAACCAACTGTTGAAAGAGTAGGTACCTCGTACCCTCAAATTTTGAAATGATAATCACACCTAAAATTGAACGCCGAAACTAAGGCAGCTATTGGTATTGGTCAATCGCGATAATATGTTGCTCAAACCTGTCAGCGATGCATGTGGACAGCCATTTTAATGAGACAAAAACTCGTAGAAACTTCCTTCTTTCATTCATAAAAAGAGACATGAAAGAAACTATGAACATGGCTGTATAATGCAGAATATTTCAATATTAAAATTAGTAATTCAGCCTCGTAAGAGTGTCGTAGACGCCTGAATTGAATAAACGATTTTACTTTGACCTTGAAAAATGAAACCAACCGTGAGAAATATTTGTTTAGGCAAAAACATTTCAGAGAAATTAAAATCCGCTACGACCATTAAAAAGTCAGGAACTGATCTAAAACCGAATGAAACAGGTGCTAGTCTTAATCATAACCCGAAACTTAGTAAAAATCATTTATTAAAAAATAAAAGTCAAGGTTAGTCAAACTGGAAGCCCTGCAACGGAAACCGACGGACAAAGCCGAATTAGGGTTCCGGAGAGCCCAGAACCAGTTGCGCACCATCACCTCGAGGAGTGGCCTTAAACATCGGGAAGCTGCAGTGGTCGGTCGTCGCCGCCCCGCCAGCGCCCACGGAGGCGCATGTAGACGAGGTACGCTATGTTGGTCTTTTACGCCATTTTGTTCATAAATGGTTGTAGGTCACAGACGATCCGATTAATATAACGTGTATAAAAGGATACAAGATTCCTTTTTCGTCTGAGCCCTTGATTGATTATACAATACTTTCCCTGATTACAAAATATATTAAAGAACGCTTAAATTATGACAGAGAAATAGTCAAATTACACATTACACAAAACGACCACAAAGTTTTTGTCGTCATTCTTTTTATTACACAAGCCAAACGGGATCGTTTTATTCGTAATTTAAAACGTTTAAAACAAATTCGTGACTACCCGCCATTTTAAAGTGGAGGAATATAGAACCGTACCAAAAATGATTACAGATGGTTCAACAGTTGACGTGAAAGATGCTTATTTTTTAACACCAAACTTATGTTTAAGATATTTAAGATGCAGAGATATCATTTTTTCTGTTATACACTTGGATGAAATACGTTGTTTAGGGCGTTCATTTAATGAATGCGAAGCAAATGTGAATTTTAAAGTAAAAATCTGAAAAAAAAAAAAAGGTTTTATAGTAAATAATGAAAAAAGCTGCCTAATTCTCAGCCATAGATTCAAATATCTTGATTTTGTATTTGACTCAAGAAATATGTATTTAGTATTGCCGTAAATCAAAAAGAGAGAAATTAAAGAACAGGTTCTAAGATTTCAGATGACAGGATTTGTAAGCGCAGAAAATTTGCACGCCTAATTGAACTTCTAGTGTCAGCTGCACCTACCATTCAATATGCACATATACATATGTATACAATTAAATGGAACGACAAAAATACTTATGTTTGTTAGATAATCCTAGCTACAACAGAATTTTAAACATTTCTAGTACTGTAAATGGTATTTGAATTGGTGGTTAAATAATGTTAATGTCCGTACACAGCCCTTACAATTAAATGAATACAAATTAGAAATATTCTCAGAAGCATTTATGAGTGACTGCGGGGCATTCTGTAATAACGAAGAGTCATATGGTTTTTGGAAAGAATACGAAACCCTCCAACATATTGTTGTGTTGTCCCTCCAACATGTGTTAGAGTTAAAATCAAGTTTTTAGCGTTAAAAGTTTTTTCAAATAATTCTGCTGAATATCCACACTTAAATGAGGTTGCTCAAGAAATTTGGGAATGGTGCAAGAACCGTAAATTAATAATTTTGCATCATACATAAATCATATAATGATATTTAATAATATAGTATTATATTTTTACATACTATAGTATGTAACAACCCCTTTATTATTATTTTTTTATTTTTTTATATATATCCCAAATGAATAAATTATTAAATTAACATACACAAAACATTAATAATACAAAAATCACCTAAACACCTAAATTACGTAAATTATCTAAATTAAACTAAAAGACCTACATGAAACTTAAATTAAATTGATCCCAAAACTGATCCTATTTTTGTTTAAACTTAACGATCGTGCTTGACTAAAAATTCTGATCCCAAAATTTCAAAGTACTAAAGAAGCCTAAAATAATGTATTAAATATATTTTTCTATATTCTAAAATTATTGTGATTTGAAATATGGCATGTGAATCGTCTAGTATAATGGTAGGACCTTAAGAAGTGACCTATTGTAGTAATCCATTTTCTTTTAAGGTACTTAAGAAAGAATTTAACTAACCTAACAGATAATACTCCTATATAGTATCTACTTAACCGATAATTTGAAATCTATCAAATTGAAATTTATAATTAAAATAAAAATCATAAAGATACCTAAGTATTTATACTTTAGTAATTTTATAGAAAATTTATATCATTTCACTCTAATATAATTTAGAATATTATTTGTACACTTGATTATGTAAAGTTATGGAATTTGAATGTATTATTAGAATAACGTAGACATTCCGAATTAGTGAACAGAGAATAATAAATATCTCATAAAATATTGGAATTAGGAATCTAAGACCAATAGTAAATATTAGGGATCCTGAAGACTAAAATTAGGTAAATCATTGTTAAAGAAGTTACATAGGAGATAATTATATGTACATTTTTCCAGACCATAAATTCAAAGCAAAGCAATTATAAACGAAGTACCATTAGGGTATTGAATCGTTAAAAATTAATTAAATCATTAGGGTATTAAATCATCAGCCTTTAAGGCTAAATAATTTTTGAATGTGAGTAAATATGTTCCTAATAGAAATCTGTGAGAAATTACAATGAAGAATAACGTTTATATTTTTTAAAACAGATAAAAGTAGGTATATGGAACCTAAAGTACAGAACCTAAATTTAAAACCACGTGTATAAATTAATATTGTAGATAATCTCAAATTCCAAATAAGTACCGGGAAAACCTGACATAAAATCTAGATAAATAGGTGATATAGAATTCGGTTTAAATTAGCATAAGTATAAACAACTATGCATTGGATATTGTAAGGAAAACAATATGAAACTAGAAAGTACTTGAATGATGTACATATAATATATTGTTATGACTTCGAAGACTATATACAGTTCCGGCAGTAGTCCTTGAGAGCCAGTGAAATTACAGGAACAATGAGACATAACAACTATCTCTCAATGTGACGGGAACAGTGCAATTCGTGACTTGTGATGAATTGCAACTGTTATAAGCAGAGGTTAGTCCACTTAACATCAGGTGGGCCTCGAGCTTATTCGATCACAATAACATAAAATTTTCTCAAAAATTGCAAACATATTATAGTTTAATAATAAGAATCTAAGGTGCTTAGCTGCTTAACGAATAAAGCAAGTGGAAAGTATCAGAAGATATTTCCTCTAAAAATACATAACATAGTAAACTAGAGTTTAACTCTAGAAAACTAAGATGTTTAACTTAACTATACTATAATTTTGTTATGTGAGAGAGACTGACAAAGGAAATATACCAATAGGATAATCAACAAACTCCGTAATTAACTTGTATTATATTTGACTTCAATCATTCGAAGATCTAAATAGAAATAGACTAAAATTAATTTAATTAATATACTACAAAATCCGTGTTAGATTTACTAAAATAGTAACTATACCTATACGAACTATATCTATCGGAAATATAAAGAAAACTAGGAAATTTTGAATTTTGTATTCTTAAGTACAATTTTCCCATTTACTTGAACTTCCTCAAATTATATTCACAACGTCATAGAGTAAAATGAATATTAAAATAAGAAAATATATTATACAAAATTATATGATAAATTTTGATTAAATTAAATGACTTTAAAGTTGGTCTAATTAAAAGAGTAGGAGAATAAACTAAATTGATAGTTACTAGTTTACTTTGACTCTGACTTCTACATTATTACATTTTGGAAGTATAACGTTTATTGGAAGTATACTAGCAAATAGATATTTTATAGATATTTAGTTTTGTATAATTTGATTATTTGATAAATTACAAATTTGATAATTAGATGGATCCATCATATTTTAGTTAGCAGTTATAAGGAAAGGTTCGGATTCTAAGTGCCAGGGACTTGCAACCCCTGGTGTACGTTTAAGAAGGCCTTCTTTACAGCGCACGACGCCAATGCTCATCGGTTCACTTAGGTAAAGCCTTCTCCTTAAATCAAATACTGCTTAACTTCCTATTTTATCTCATTATTGGAAAATTCATAATATCCATTTAATGAGTGCCTTTTACAAAATTCATTAAGTAAATATAACATATCTTATTAGTTAATTTCATTGATATGATATTTCTCAGTTTGAAATAGAATGTGTTTCAGAGTATCATAATACTATCAATATTATAATTGATTTCAATGAAAAGTTTGGTTTTATATTTTAGGACTTACTTTGCCTAAGTTTTGTAAAATCACGTTTGTGATATCAAAAGTGAATTATACTTTTACTCAGACTCAAGTACTCAAATTTGAATATATATATAAGGTTAAGAGGAATTATCTTCCCTCTGATTTTCTCATGTCGAATATAACATCTTTCATCCTTACAGCAGAAAGATAAGTGTGTATAAGTGTGGTCGCATTTGCACCAATGTTCAACAATGTATTATCATGGTTGAATAGAATTTAAACTTCATATTGTTGTACGAGGACTTATATGCCTCATTCTTGTCGTAAAAAAAATGTCAATCCATCTTGGTTGAACAAACATAAAGCATTCATTATAATATCAATCCAAATACTTGAGTAGAATAATCGTATACCTTTATAAGTTAGCATTAGTACTTAGACAAAATAAATTCTCTCGAATAATGTTCATAAAACGTTGGAATAGGATTTGAACTCAAAATTTATATAGTTTACTATTGCATTAGATTTGAACTGAAAGACCCAAGATTTAGCATTGGCATACATTTGTATAATTGATTTTATTTATCGGCTTGAACAGTTTTGTGATAACTTTATTTTAAAACGTTGGTATTATTTATGAATATGATGTTCTCAGGATAACTTTATTCTAGTAATTTCACCTCTGTAATTTGACATAGGAATGCGAATTCATGTAAAGAACAGTGCAGAATAATTCTAAGATACAAATTAATGTTTAAAATTAATTAAATACCTTTTATAATATCAATTTCCCATGACAAATTTTCTACAAAATATCAATATTGAAAGGGCCTCTCGACCATGCAAAGGAAATTAAATATCCGCATATTATATGAAAACACAAATTTCCGAACATGTTGTTTCCCAAACGATATTAGATATATCTAAGTTTTGCTTTGCTACGTTTTATATGTTTTATTTCACGTATATTACTAATCTACTCACCTTGTTAGTCACCTTTCCTTGTCGGAATTTAAACAACATTTCCTCTACATTGTGTGTACATAAGTTAATTGTAGTAAAAAAAGTAAAATATGTAAAGCACGAGAATTTACTATGACCAATTTTTTCTTTCGATTCCTGCCTTGTTGACAGATCCTCTAGATTGAATTTTATCGTATTCTTTTTTTCAAAATATTCATTGCCTGTTATTATTTGAACATAAAATGAGATCCTGGAATCTCTTTATTGATTTAAGAATTCAATAAGGTTAGTATACACAAATATTGTCTATTAAAACTTTTTACTAAGAGTGAATAATTTATTTCTGATCTTTAGATTCTTTACCTATATTATTCATCTTTAGTGACGGAACTTCCTTTCCAAGGTATGTTCCGTTACATTCAACCCCCAAAATTTGCGCAGGTGATATGATAATTTAACCGAAGTAAATTTTTAACAAACTACAATTATTTATCATTAATATGTTCTTTAATTTATTTAAAATTATAATAAAACTTATAGGTAAATGAACTCATAAAGATTTCTTTATTATATTTCTAAGCTTTTAATTATTTATCATATTTCAATTATATTATATTATTCGTCTTTAGAGAAGGAACTAGTATTTCGGGCAGTGTGCGGGCCGCATGCGGCCCGCATTTATCGTTATGCAGTACTAAATAATACCGTAACTCCTTATACATTTAAAAAAAAAAACAAAACTCCATAACAGTATGAAATCCCATATTAACTCTCAATACAATAAAGAACAATACTGTAGCCACTAAAACAGATTCACCCTACTGCCATAAAAAGGTGGTACGGGCAGAATGGGACCAAGGTTCTGAGTCACTTTTGTTAAGGAACCCCACTCGTAGGTGCTGCGGTTACCGCAGGCAGTTGCCATGGAGACAAGTCGGATATGTGGAAAATACTCTCAAGTCGGAGCTCGGCCTTCGGCCTCGCAAGTTACTAATACGGCTCGGCCTACGGCCTCGCCAGGCGCTCGCCCTTCGGGCTCGCGCATCACACGCTCGGCCTTCGGCCTCGCGGACTGAAAGTTCGGCCTTCGGCCTCACCAGGAGCTCGCCCTTCGGGCTCGCTATACACAAAAGTTGGACAGTAACTCCAAATTCAGTCAAAAATCCCACAAAAACTCCTAATACATTTGAAAATTAAGGAAAAACACTCCAAATGCAGTATAAAGAATGATAGGAACACGTAAGACACATCCAAAATGTCATTCGACTGCTCTCCTTATTCCCTATGACATTTTTTCAAAAACCCTCTACCTATCTATTACCGTTTTCGAGATACGTGATTTATCTGCACTTGGCAGACGTCATCGAAAAAAAAAAATCATATTTGGAATAAGGACGTCCAGAACAACCTAGATATAAAATTTAAGCCAAATCGGAGAATTTTTTTTTACTTGGCAGACGTCATCGAAAAAATAATTTTTGATTTGGAATAAGGACACCCAGAACCACCTAAATATCGAGTTTCAGCCAAATCGGAGTAACTTGTTTTACTTGGCAGACGTCATCGAAAAAAAAATTTTAGATTTGGAATAAGGACACCCAGAACCACCTAAATATCGAGTTTCAGCCAAATCGGAGTAACTTTTTTTAATTGGCAGACGTCATCGAAATAAAAATTTCATATTTGGAATAAGGATGACAAGAACAACCTATATATCGATTTTCAGCCAAATCGGTGCAAGTCTGAGCTCGGCCTTCGGCCTCGCAAGTTACTAACACGGCTTGGCCTGCGGCCTCGCGCACCATCCGCTCGGCCTACGGCCTCGCGGCCCGAAAGTTCGGCCTTCGGCCTCACCAAAAGCTCGCCCTTCGGGCTCGCCACACTGACAGTAGGACAATTACTCTAAATTGAGTTGAAATTCCCACAAACACTCCTAATACAGTCGACATTGTTAGGTTAAATACTCCAAATAATGTATGAAGAATGAGAGTAGCACATTTGACAGGTGTCATTTGACTGCTCTCCCGATTCCCTATGACATTTGTTCAAACACCCCCAACCTATCTCTTACCGTTTTCGAGATACGTAGTCCAGCTTTACTTGGCAGGCGTCATTTCTAGGGTTTTTAATTTTTCCCCTACTCAGCTAAACCCCTTAGTCATTTTCGTAATACATTACTATAACCGTACTCAACTCTTTCTGGTAGAACCAGCTACTTTTTTGAGGGATCGAAGGATTTTGTATGGCGGCCATTTTGAAATCCGCCATTTTGGATTTTTGACAGATGTCATTCGACTGCTCTCCCAATTCCCTATGACATTTGGTCAAGCACCCCCTACCTATCTCTTACCGTTTCCGAGATACGCTAACCAACTTTACTTGGCAGACGACATCTTTGAGTTTTCGGATTTTTCCCATACTCCCCCAAACCCTCTCTACACTTTTCCCATACATCACTTTCTTCCTTCTCGACTCCTTCTGGGAGAACAATGATGTCAGTCAGTGAATCAGTCAGTGAGTCAGTGTACGGTAATCCAGCTTTATATATTATAAACTAGTTTTTCGGGCAGTGTGCGGGCCGCATGCGGCCCGCATTTATCGTTGTGCAAGTTTGAACAATATCAAAACACCTTGTACATTAAAAAAAAATATTTCAAAACACCAAAAGATGTACGATTTCCCATACAAACTCTTAATGCAATAAGGAACCAAACTGTAGCCACCAAACCAGATTCACCCTACTGCCATAAAAAGGTGGTACGGGCAGAATAGTACCAAGGTTCTGAGTCACTTTTGTTAAGGATACCCACTCGTAGGTGCTTCGGTTACCGCAGGCAGTTGCCATGGAGACCAGTCAGTGACGTGGAAAATACTCTCAAGTCGGAGCTCGGCCTTCGGCCTCGCAAGTTACTAATACGGCTTTGCCTACGGCCTCGCCAAGCGCTCGCCCTTCGGGCTCACGCATCATACGCTTGGCCTTCGGCCTCGCGGACCGAAAGTTCGGCCTTCGGCCTTACCAGGAGCTCGCCCTTCGGGCTCGCTACTACACTAACGTAGGACAGTAACTCCAAATTCAGTCAAAACTCCCACAAAAACTCCTAATACAGTTGAAAATAAAGGTAAAACACTCCATATGCAGTATAAAGAATGATAGGAGCATGTAAGACACATCCAAAATGTCGGATTTCAAGACGGCCACCATACAAACTGCTCCGCCCCTACTGAAGCTCGGCCTAACGGCCTCGCTTCAGCAGGCTCGGATCAATTTGTATGGCGGCCATCTTGAAATCCGCCATTTTGGATTTTTGACAGATGTCATTCGACTGCTCTCCTTATTCCCTATGACATTTGTTCAAACACCCCCTACCTATCTCTTACCGTTTTTGAGATACGTCATCCATCTTCACTTGGCAGGCGTCTTTTTAATGATTTTCGATTTTTCTCATACTCATCAAAACCCCTCGAACATTTCTGCCATACATCATTTTAGCCCTACTATGCTCCTTCTAGGAGAACATTTATGTCAATCAGTCAGTCAGTGAGTCAGTGGTAATCGAGCCTTATATATTATAAACTAGTATTTCGGGCAGTGTGCGGGCCGCATGCGGCCCGCATTTATCGTTATGCAGTACTAAATAATACCGTAACTCCTTATACATTTAAAAAAAAAAACAAAACTCCATAACAGTATGAAATCCCATATTAACTCTCAATACAATAAAGAACAATACTGTAGCCACTAAAACAGATTCACCCTACTGCCATAAAAAGGTGGTACGGGCAGAATGGGACCAAGGTTCTGAGTCACTTTTGTTAAGGAACCCCACTCGTAGGTGCTGCGGTTACCGCAGGCAGTTGCCATGGAGACAAGTCGGATATGTGGAAAATACTCTCAAGTCGGAGCTCGGCCTTCGGCCTCGCAAGTTACTAATACGGCTCGGCCTACGGCCTCGCCAGGCGCTCGCCCTTCGGGCTCGCGCATCACACGCTCGGCCTTCGGCCTCGCGGACTGAAAGTTCGGCCTTCGGCCTCACCAGGAGCTCGCCCTTCGGGCTCGCTATACACAAAAGTTGGACAGTAACTCCAAATTCAGTCAAAAATCCCACAAAAACTCCTAATACATTTGAAAATTAAGGAAAAACACTCCAAATGCAGTATAAAGAATGATAGGAACACGTAAGACACATCCAAAATGTCATTCGACTGCTCTCCTTATTCCCTATGACATTTTTTCAAAAACCCTCTACCTATCTATTACCGTTTTCGAGATACGTGATTTATCTGCACTTGGCAGACGTCATCGAAAAAAAAAAATCATATTTGGAATAAGGACGTCCAGAACAACCTAGATATAAAATTTAAGCCAAATCGGAGAATTTTTTTTTACTTGGCAGACGTCATCGAAAAAATAATTTTTGATTTGGAATAAGGACACCCAGAACCACCTAAATATCGAGTTTCAGCCAAATCGGAGTAACTTGTTTTACTTGGCAGACGTCATCGAAAAAAAAATTTTAGATTTGGAATAAGGACACCCAGAACCACCTAAATATCGAGTTTCAGCCAAATCGGAGTAACTTTTTTTAATTGGCAGACGTCATCGAAATAAAAATTTCATATTTGGAATAAGGATGACAAGAACAACCTATATATCGATTTTCAGCCAAATCGGTGCAAGTCTGAGCTCGGCCTTCGGCCTCGCAAGTTACTAACACGGCTTGGCCTGCGGCCTCGCGCACCATCCGCTCGGCCTACGGCCTCGCGGCCCGAAAGTTCGGCCTTCGGCCTCACCAAAAGCTCGCCCTTCGGGCTCGCCACACTGACAGTAGGACAATTACTCTAAATTGAGTTGAAATTCCCACAAACACTCCTAATACAGTCGACATTGTTAGGTTAAATACTCCAAATAATGTATGAAGAATGAGAGTAGCACATTTGACAGGTGTCATTTGACTGCTCTCCCGATTCCCTATGACATTTGTTCAAACACCCCCAACCTATCTCTTACCGTTTTCGAGATACGTAGTCCAGCTTTACTTGGCAGGCGTCATTTCTAGGGTTTTTAATTTTTCCCCTACTCAGCTAAACCCCTTAGTCATTTTCGTAATACATTACTATAACCGTACTCAACTCTTTCTGGTAGAACCAGCTACTTTTTTGAGGGATCGAAGGATTTTGTATGGCGGCCATTTTGAAATCCGCCATTTTGGATTTTTGACAGATGTCATTCGACTGCTCTCCCAATTCCCTATGACATTTGGTCAAGCACCCCCTACCTATCTCTTACCGTTTCCGAGATACGCTAACCAACTTTACTTGGCAGACGACATCTTTGAGTTTTCGGATTTTTCCCATACTCCCCCAAACCCTCTCTACACTTTTCCCATACATCACTTTCTTCCTTCTCGACTCCTTCTGGGAGAACAATGATGTCAGTCAGTGAATCAGTCAGTGAGTCAGTGTACGGTAATCCAGCTTTATATATTATAAACTAGTTTTTCGGGCAGTGTGCGGGCCGCATGCGGCCCGCATCTATCTTGAGTCATTTGAAAATTTACAGAAACACCTAATTCGTTAAAAAAAGTGTGTTCAAAACTCCAATAGAAGTATGAAATCCCATATAAACTCTCAATACAATAAAGAAACAAACTGTAGCCACCAAACCAAATTCACCCTACTGCCATAAAAAGGTGGTACGGGCAGAATAGGACCAAGGTTCTGAGCCACTTTTGTTAAGGAACCCCACTCGTAGGTGTTTCGGTTACCGCGGGCAGTTGGCATGGAGACCAGTCGGAGACGTGGAAAATACTCTCGAGTCGGAGCTCGGCCTTCGGCCTCGCAAGTTACTAATACGGCTCGGCCTACGGCCTCGCCAAGCGTTCGCCCTTCGGGCTCACGCACCAAACGCTCGGCCTTCGGCCTCGCGAGCCGAAAGTTCGGCCTTCGGGCTCGCTACTACAATAACGTAGAACAGTAACTCCAAATTCAGTCAAAAAACCTACAAAAACTCCTAATACAGTCGAAAATATGAGGTAAAACACTCCAAATGCAGTATAAAGAATGAGAGGAGCACGTGTGACAGTTGTCATTCGACTGCTCTCCCGATTCCCTATGATATTTGTTCAAACACCCCCAACCTATCTCTTACCGTTTTCGAGATACGTAGTCCAGCTTTACTTGGCAGGCGTCATTTCTAGGGTTTTTAATTTTTTCCCTACTCAGCTAAACCCCTTAGTCATTTTTGTAATACATTACTATAACCGTACTCAACTCTTTCTGGTAGAACCAGCTATTTTTTTGAGGGATCGAAGGATTTTGTATGGCGGCCATTTTGAAATCCGCCATTTTGGATTTTTGACAGATGTCATCCGACTGCTCTCCCGATTCCCTATGACATTTGGTCAAGCACCCCCTACCTATCTCTTACCGTTTCAGAGATACGCCATCCAATTTTACTTGGCAGACGTCATCTTTGAGTTTTCGGATTTTTCCCATACTCACACAGACCCCCTCTACACTTTTCCCATACATCACATTCTTCCTACTCGACTCCTTCTGGGAGAACAATGATGTCAGTCAGTCAGTGAATCAGTCAGTCAGTCAGTGTACGGTAATCCAGCTTTATATATTATAACTAGTTTTTCGGGCAGTGTGCGGGCCGCATGCGGCCCGCATTTATCGTTATGCAGTACTAAACTATACCTTGACCCCTTTTACATTAAAAAAAAATAAGTTCAAAACTCCAATAGAAGTATGAAATCCCATATAAACTCTCAATACAATAAAGAACCATACTGTAGCCACTAAAGCAAATTCACCCTACTGCCATAAAAAGGTGGTACGGGCAGAATGGTACCAAGGTTCTGAGTCACTTTTGTTAAGGAACCCCCCTCGTAGGTGCTTCGGTTACCGCAGGCAGTTGCCATGGAGACCAGTCAGTGACGTGGAAAATACTCTCGAGTCGGAGCTCGGCCTTCGGCCTCGCAAGTTACTAACATGGCTCGGCCTGCGGCCTCGCCAAGCGCTCGCCCTTCGGGCTCGCGCATCATACGCTCGGCCTTCGGCCTCGCGGACCGAAAGTTCGGCCTTCGGCCTCACCAGGAGCTCGCCCTACGGGCTCGCTACTACTCTAATGTAGGTCAATAACTCCAAATTCAGTCAAAAATCCCACAAAAACTCCTAATACAGTCGAAAATAAAGGTAAAACACTCCAAATGCAGTATAAAGAATGATAGGAGCACGTAAGACACATCCAAAATGTCATTCGACTGTTTTTCTTATTCCCTATGACATATTTTCAAATTCCCCCTACCTATCTATTACCGTTATCGAGATACGTGATTTATCTTCACTTGGCAGACGTCATCGAAAAAAAAATTCATATTTGGAATAAGGACGTCCAGAACAACCTAGATTTAAAATTTAAACCAAATCGGAGTACTTTTTTTAACTTGGCAGACGTCATCGAAAAAAAAAATTTAGATTTGGAATAAGGACACCCAGAACCACCTAAATATCGAGTTTCAGCCAAATCGGAGTAACTTTTTTTACTTGGCAGACGTCATCGAAAAAAAAATTTTAGATTTGGAATAAGGACACCCAGAACCACCTAAATATCGAGTTTCAGCCAAATCGGAGTAACTTTTTTTACTTGGCAGACGTCATCGAAATATTTTTTTTTGATTTGGAATAAGGACATCCAGAACCACATAAATATCGAGTTTCAGCCAAATCGGAGTAATTTTTTTTACTTGGCAGACGTCATCGAAATAAAAATTTCATATTTGGAATAAGGATGACGAGAACAACCTATATATCGATTTTCAGCTAAATCGGTGCAAGTCTGAGCTCGGCCTTCGGCCTCGCAAGTTACTAACACGGCTCGACCTGCGGCCTCGCCTAGCGCTCGCCCTGCGGGCTCACGCACCGTCCACTCGGCCTACGGCCTCGCGGCCCGGAAGTTCGGCCTTCGGCCTCACCAAAAGCTCGCCCTTCGGGCTCGCTACACTGACAGTAGGACAATTGCTCTAAATTGAGTTGAAATTCCCACAAAAACTCCTAATACAGTCGAAAATATGAGGTAAAACACTCCATATGCAGTATAAAGAATGAGAGGAGCACGTGTGACAGGTGTCATTCGACTGCTCTCCCGATTCCCTATGACATTTCTTCAAACACCCCCAACCTATCTCTTACCGTTTTTGAGATACGTAGTCCAGCTTTTCTTGGCAGGCGTCATTTCTAGGGTTTTTAATTTTTTCCCTACTCAGCTAAGCCCCTTTGTCATTTTCGTAATACATTACTATAACCGTACTCAACTCTTTTTGGTAGAACCAGCTACTTTTTTGAGGGATCGAAGGATTTTGTATGGCGGCCATTTTGAAATCCGCCATTTTGGATTTTTGACAGATGTCATCCGACTGCTCTCCCGATTCCCTATGACATTTGGTCAAGCACCCCCTACCTATCTCTTACCGTTTCAGAGATACGCCATCCAATTTTACTTGGCAGACGTCATCTTTGAGTTTTCGGATTTTTCCCATACTCCCCTAAACCTCCTCTACACTTTTCCCATACATCACTTTCTTCCTTCTCGACTCCTTCTGGGAGAACAATGATGTCAGTCAGTGAATCAGTCAGTCAGTCAGTCAGTCAGTCAGTCAGTCAGTCAGTGTACGGTAATCCAGCTTTATATATTATAAATTTCCTTTCCAAGGTATGTTCCGTTACATTCAACCCCCAAAATTTGCGCAGGTGATATGTTAATTTAACCGAAGTAAATTTTTAACAAACTACAAATATTTATATAAAATTATAATTAAAACTTATTGGTTAATGAACTCATAGAGATTTCTTTATTATATTTCTAAGCTTTAAATTATTTATCATATTTCAATTATATTATAATATTTGTGTTTAGTGATAGAACTTCTTTCCCACAGTATGTTATATTACATCCAACCCCCAAAATTTACACAATTGATATGGTAATTTAAACCAAAGTAATTTTTTTTTTTAAACTATTTTCTAAATTATTAATCAGAAATATGTTCTTTAATACATTTATAATTCGATTTTAAATTTATTGACAAATGAACTCAGACATGGTGTATTTGTATATGAGTGTGTTTTTTAAACCATTCCAAAAGTTTAAAATTATATGAGTTAATATATAAGTTTATATAGCGATAACCATAAATAAAGATTTCTTTTCACCAAGCCGATTCAATCCTCGAAGGAAGTGATTCTGTGGGGCACACTTATCCTAATGATACAAAGGTAGGCGTTAGACCCCAAACCAATCATACGTTTAGAGAAAACCACCCCCAATGTCCTCCCTAGGATTAAATCTTCTCTTTAGGCTTAAAGTTTTAATTATGTATGTTCACCTCTATTCCACTTAATATCAATTTCATGTAATCAAACTTCTGGTTTTGGTGATGTATAGTGTACCGCAATATTTAATGTAGAGTGAGACCCATATGAAATCAGTGTATACTGATGACTTGTCTTCTGACTTATCCTAACACCAAATCTCCTTCATATAAGTCGCTGATATGTACTGTTTTTTTAGCATTTAAGCTCCGTCGATAGGGTAATGCATCTGAATTCAATTGACAACAAATTGCTTCAAACCAAGAATATTAATAAATCATTAAAGCCCTCCATTCCTTCTATTATAATACTATCACATATACTCTTCCTTCTTTTCTATTAAACGATAACATTTTCACTCTTTTCTACGTAATTCATTCAAAACATTATCATTCATTGTGTTTCATACTCTTTAACAATGAATCAATCCCTTTTAGTAAGAAGCCCGAAATAAATATTGTACATTGATAACTAACAACTTCACAATATATTGGCCGTAACAAACACACCTGAGGAATAGTGAAATTCCATCACTAAATCAGCATTTATATATTATTATAATTTTTATTTTAACTTTAAATAATAAATTCTTTTAAATACGAATTCAATTATATAGTAAATTTTAAATAATTTGTATTAATTTATTTACTAGTGAAGATTTTGATTAGAAAATATTAAACTTTGATATAGTAAAATAAATTATTGTTAAATAAAAAAAATAAACGTACGATTTCAATCCATACATTAAAAGGTTACATTAGATTATAAAAAAAAAAAATTGTTTTTAAATACCGTCATCTCACCCCTCTATCTAAGAATATTTCATTTTTGGTCTGTTCATTTTATTATGTCACTAAGTTCTTTTCCAAATTTTTATAGATTTATTCACTGTATTGTTAATTTTTGTAATCTCACTGTAATACCAAATATATTTTTCTTAAATTGTCTCCAATAAGTCATAGTAAAATTAATATTCAATACAACCCCCTGACTAAAGTTATTTAATTAATTATTTTACTACACCTTAATATGTATAATCATCCCTCATATTAATATACTTTTAAATATCGAATTGACTTATATTAACATCCTATAAAATCATTCTTAATACCTCTCTTTGATTTAAATATATATTTCTTAAATTTTCTGCAATAAGTAATTGTAAAATTAGTATTCAATACAACCCCCAGACTAAAGTTATTTATTCAATTATCTAACTACACTTTAATGTATAATCATCTCTCATTTTAATATACTTTAAAATATTGAATTGACGCATATTAAGATCCTATAAAATCATTCTTAATACCTCTCCTTTTTCACGGCAACAAATTGTGCGATGAATCGCACCTTTACAAATCACAATAACTCTAGAATATACCATATTAATCTATCATCACCGTTCTACAACTTTTTTTTTTTTTAATAAATAAGAAATAATATTTAGGTCAAAAAAATTCTCTCTAAAAATCCTAGGTAAATCCCCTTACTAATCTATTTTTTCTTAGCTACTAAAATCCTGGTCACGGAACTCCAAATTGTAACAACCCCTTTACTATTTTTTTTTTTATTTAAATCTGAATTTTAAAACCCCAAAATAATAAATGATTAAATTAGTAGTTATAAGATACGCAGAAATATTAATAATAAAATAATACACCTAAATTAAACTAAATTACCTAAATTAAACTAAATTACCTAAATTAAACTACAAGACCTACAAGACCTAAATTAAATTGATCCCAAAACTGATCCTATTTTTGTTTAAACTTAACGATCGTGCTTGACTAAAAATTCTGATCCCAAAATTTCAAAGTACTAAAGAAGCCTAAAATAATGTATTAAATATATTTTTCTATATTCTAAAATTATTGTGATTTGAAATATGGCATGTGAATCGTCTAGTATAATGGTAGGACCTTAAGAAGTGACCTATTGTAGTAATCCATTTTCTTTTAAGGTACTTAAGAAAGAATTTAACTAACCTAACAGATAATACTCCTATATAGTATCTACTTAACCGATAATTTGAAATCTATCAAATTGAAATTTATAATTAAAATAAAAATCATAAGGATACCTAAGTATTTATACTTTAGTAATTTTATAGAAAATTTATATCATTTCACTCTAATATAATTTAGAATATTATTTGTACACTTGATTATGTAAAGTTATGGAATTTGAATGTATTATTAGAATAACGTAGACATTCCGAATTAGTGAACAGAGAATAATAAATATCTCATAAAATATTGGAATTAGGAATCTAAGACCAATAGTAAATATTAGGGATCCTGAAGACTAAAATTAGGTAAATCATTGTTAAAGAAGTTACATAGGAGATAATTATATGTACATTTTTCCAGACCATAAATTCAAAGCAAAGCAATTATAAACGAAGTACCATTAGGGTATTGAATCGTTAAAAATTAATTAAATCATTAGGGTATTAAATCATCAGCCTTTAAGGCTAAATAATTTTTGAATGTGAGTAAATATGTTCCTAATAGAAATCTGTGAGAAATTACAATGAAGAATAACGTTTATATTTTTTAAAACAGATAAAAGTAGGTATATGGAACCTAAAGTACAGAACCTAAATTTAAAACCACGTGTATAAATTAATATTGTAGATAATCTCAAATTCCAAATAAGTACCGGGAAAACCTGACATAAAATCTAGATAAATAGGTGATATAGAATTCGGTTTAAATTAGCATAAGTATAAACAACTATGCATTGGATATTGTAAGGAAAACAATATGAAACTAGAAAGTACTTGAATGATGTACATATAATATATTGTTATGACTTCGAAGACTATATACAGTTCCGGCAGTAGTCCTTGAGAGCCAGTGAAATTACAGGAACAATGAGACATAACAACTATCTCTCAATGTGACGGGAACAGTGCAATTCGTGACTTGTGATGAATTGCAACTGTTATAAGCAGAGGTTAGTCCACTTAACATCAGGTGGGCCTCGAGCTTGTTCGATCACAATAACATAAAATTTTCTCAAAAATTGCAAACATATTATAGTTTAATAATAAGAATCTAAGGTGCTTAGCTGCTTAACGAATAAAGCAAGTGGAAAGTATCAGAAGATATTTCCTCTAAAAATACATAACATAGTAAACTAGAGTTTAACTCTAGAAAACTAAGATGTTTAACTTAACTATACTATAATTTTGTTATGTGAGAGAGACTGACAAAGGAAATATACCAATAGGATAATCAACAAACTCCGTAATTAACTTGTATTATATTTGACTTCAATCATTCGAAGATCTAAATAGAAATAGACTAAAATTAATTTAATTAATATACTACAAAATCCGTGTTAGATTTACTAAAATAGTAACTATACCTATACGAACTATATCTATCGGAAATATAAAGAAAACTAGGAAATTTTGAATTTTGTATTCTTAAGTACAATTTTCCCATTTACTTAGAACTTCCTCAAATTATATTCACAACGTCATAGAGTAAAATGAATATTAAAATAAGAAAATATATTATACAAAATTATATGATAAATTTTGATTAAATTAAATGACTTTAAAGTTGGTCTAATTAAAAGAGTAGGAGAATAAACTAAATTGATAGTTACTAGTTTACTTTGACTCTGACTTCTACATTATTACATTTTGGAAGTATAACGTTTATTGGAAGTATACTAGCAAATAGATATTTTATAGATATTTAGTTTTGTATTATTTGATTATTTGATAAATTACAAATTTGATAATTAGATGGATCCATCATATTTTAGTTAGCAGTTATAAGGAAAGGTTCGGATTCTAAGTGCCAGGGACTTGCAACCCCTGGTGTACGTTTAAGAAGGCCTTCTTTACAGCGCACGACGCCAATGCTCATCGGTTCACTTAGGTAAAGCCTTCTCCTTAAATCAAATACTGCTTAACTTCCTATTTTATCTCATTATTGGAAAATTCATAATATCCATTTAATGAGTGCCTTTTACAAAATTCGTAAATATAACATATCTTATTAGTTAATTTCATTAATAATAATAATAATAATAAAATTGTTTATTTCCTAGAAACTTATTTAACTAACACAGTACATTATACTACTAGACTTCTTATACAATATATATATTTTTAGTTACAAACAGTTATTAGTGTTACCAGCAAGTCTCAAACTAGGCGAGAGCCTGTGTCTTGAGACTCAGAGAGCGAATATTTAGTAATTAACCAAGTTTAATATAGCAGTAACATAGAAGTATGGGAGTAGCTAATTGCTCTAAAGACTCGTGAAATTAAACAAATAGAAAGTTTTAAAAATATAAGAAAACAAACCTGTGCATAGCTGTAACTATTATGCATAATAATTAAGATATGACAAGGATAAGTTAATTTAATATTGTATTTACCAATTAATTAGTGCTAGACAAATTTAAACAGCTCAAACATATTAATAATATTATAGTAGGGATACTTATTTTACCTGAATGCGTTTGTGTTTGTGCGTGTGATAGAGGGTAAGTGTGTGTGTGTTAGTGTGTGTGTATTAGTGTGTGTGTGTGTGTGTGTGTGTGTGTGTGTGTGTGTGTGTGTGTGTGTGAGTGTGAGTGTGTGTGTGGTGTGTGAGTGTGTGTGTAAATAATTAAAAGAAGAATGAATTACGTACTTACGTTGAAATACATTTAGGTATACGTATTTGGTTTAGAATGTATGTGGCAGTAAAGTTCCAGTCAGCTAATGTTATATCAAATTTTCAGTTTTATCATAAGATAATTTTAACATGAGTTCTCTGACCAACTTTTTGCATGTGAATGCAGAACATTCTTTGATATTACAAAGTTTTAAAACTTTATTATATGTATTGATATGGGCAAAATTAGGACTTCTACGCACTAGCAAAGAAGTTGCACTTGGTAGAGGAATTCGATATACTCGTTTAGATGCGAGACTTTTGTGGTCAATTCTTTTTAGAAGGGTCTTATGAGTTTTCACTATGGCTCTTAAGATGAATAGCTGACGGACACGCAAAACTTGAAATTTATTATAGAGATCATCAGTTGGATAACGGAAAGGCTTTTTTAGGATAACTTTTATGAGGGCTCGCTGAGCTCTCTCTATAATTATAAAATTGGTTTTTCCAGCGCTACCCCAAACTGACACACAGTATTGTAACACAGATTGACATAAAGCTACATATACTTGCCTAATTACATCTAATGGTGTGCAGTCTCTCAGTTTCTTCATTATGAAAATTAGTTTCCTCACTCGGCCCGCCAAGTCGTTGATATGATTATTATAATTCAGGTTTTCATCAATGTTTATACCTAGATACTTTATTGTTTTAGTTCGACTAATGATACTACATGAGCAGATGTTGACATTGCGCAATGCTTTGTCGGAGAGGCAGGAATGAATTTTCAGTGAGAGCTCAGGTGGAGGGCTAGATACGCAAGTTTTTGAAAATGCCACATACTTTGTTTTTTTCTACATTTAGCGTTAAAAGGTTTCTGTCTAGTAATGTGGCTATGTGTTCCAAGCCTTCCTCCGCAAGACTGTATACACGCTCCCAATTCTCATGGTAGAATATAATGGCAGTGTCATCCGCATATGTGACTATTTCTGCATTTTTAAGAGAACAGTTTACGATATCATCAATGTAAAGCGTAAATAGCGTCGGGCCGATAATGCTTCCCTGCGGGACGCCGTATTTGACAGGTAGTGTGTTACTGGAAAGGGAACCTATTTTTACAAACTGATTTCGACCTTCTAAGTAACTCTTAAACCACTCCAAAGCAACTCCTCTTATACCCCGATATTCCATTTTCTTCAGAAGCAAGCCAACTGATACCGTGTCAAACGCCTTTGCCATATCCAGAAACACCGCTATGCAATGTTCATCTTTCTCGATATGCGACGACACCAGGTTTACTAAGAGTGACGTAGCATCTTCAGTTGACCTGCCTCGTCGGAAACCGAATTGCCTTTCTGATAGCATATTAAACTTTTCCAGATATGATACTAGGCGGTTATTTACAACTTTTTCGAGTACTTTTGAGACAACACTAAGTAAAGCTATAGGCCGATAGTTTCCAGGCTCAGTTTTTGATCCATTTTTGTAAATTGGTGATATAGAAGCCACTTTCCAGCTATCAGGGAATGTCCCTGATATTATGCTTATGTTTATTATGTGCGTCAGAGGAATAAGTATGGAAACGAGTGATTTCTGAAGTATAACAGCAGTCAATTTGTCAGGTCCAGGTGAACTATCTATTTTCAATTTAGACACTATGTTAAAGATTTCGTATGGATCGGATGGGTGTATAAAAAATGACTGGATGTATGATGTTAATGGTTTGTAAGCAGCTATCAGATTATCTTGAGTCCAACCAATTTTGTTCAGTATTTTATCTGCCAGGGTTTCACCAACTGATACAAAATGTTGGTTACAGTGGTATAAAGATAAATCAGGGCATTCCTTAATGAAGTTCAGGAGTTCAGAGGAGCTAGTACTGTGTTTCGGTGAGTGACAGATGTTTTTGACTGCTTGCCAAAGCTTCTTTGGATTATGTACACTTTCTTCTATCTGTTTACGATTGTACTCATTTTTAAGTTTTTTAAGAAGTTTATTGCAAAAATTTCGATATCTTGAATAAATTTTACGTTTAGTTAAATCGTCAGGAGACATTTTCAAGTCAAGATGCAGTTTGTCTCTATGACGCATGCATCGAAGAAGTCCTGGAGTAATCCAAGGTTTCATGATTACCCATTTGCGTCCAATTTGGATCTTATGAGTATGTTTAGCCATGATTTTCGTGATATTATCATTAAAACTAGCGACCGCCAAGTTTACGTTCCATATGTTGGTAATCATAGACCAGTCAGCTGAGTTTATTTCAGCCACAACAGCATCGACATTTGTTTTATGTATGAAATTAGATTTTTGAACAGCAGGATTCGATGTGCGTGTACCGGTTATTACTATGCAATGATCTGTTATTGATGTTTCGCATATTAATCCTACTGTTTCGGTATGAGATTTAATAAAGATATGGTCAAGGCAGGCTAGAATCCTTGTAGGTTTAGATATTGCCGGAAGCAGACCATGTGAGGCCATTAATGTGAGATAATCACAGTGATTGCTGTTATATGTGTTGCAGATATCAACATTAATATCACCCGCGACTGCAATAAATTGGTAACTTTTCAAAGAGCTAAGAGTGGAATCTAGGGAATTTATAAATGGTTCTAGGTTTGTCACCTTTGTTGCTGGAGATCTGTATATCCCGAGTATTGCATATTTATTGTCTATGGTTACAATAAGTGCATCAGCATCATTAATTTTTGGTTCCTGAATTGAAGTTTTATGTGAGCATTTAGAGTAAATAATAACACCACCGTTTTTATTTTGTTGAAGCGTCGTGCGATAGGCATTATATCCTGGAAGAGGATCTATTGTTAAACCATCACTGAGCCAACATTCTGACAACACTATTATGTCTATGTCACAGTCTATTCGTTGCAAAGCAATCGTAAATTTATCGAAATTGCAATTGAAGCTTCTAACATTAAAGGCAAGTACTTTGAAGTTGTTATCGAATTTAGTGATAAAATGTTTGCATAAGTCTACAGTTTCCAGTGAATGACAATCAATAGTTACGGTTTCATCTATATCATGAACAAGGCTAAGTAAAGCCATCATTATAATAATAAAATTGTGAAGATGTTAGTGTCGTAATCCAGGACGTCATTTTTCTATTAAGAATGAGTAAGTTACTGACTGAAGTATTTTCAACTTTAGTATGTAATTTTAATTTGTTGTGCATGTGTGCATGTAGGTGAGTGTTTTTGTTAAAGTGGAAGGTAAAGTGGAAAGTGGAAAAAAGGTCCACATATATGTTTTTAGTAAGCTGTTGACAAGTGATGGTCACAAAACAAATATAAGCTAACAATATGAATGATAGGTATGTTGTAACATAATTAATCAAGATCACAAATTGTGCAATATGGGTAAGTATATAGAAAGTAAAACAAAACTTATGTCCAATACATCTATAACGCAGGTGGAGCGTAAAGATGCTGTTGGAGTTCATCCATGGTCTTGATTGATATTGCCGGGTTTCCTTCCCGTTTTCGAACGTATATGGTGCCATTTTTGACCCAGCAAAACTTATAGTCTGCCAATTTGGCCTGCTGTCTAGCCGATCGAAATAAATGTCTGGCTTCTTTTGTAAGGCGCTCATTGATATATATATTCCTTGAAGGCCCTTGTACACCTATGTCAACATTAGTCAGGTGGCGTCTTACTTTGCTTGCTTTTAGAAAAGCTTCTCGGTCATATCGGCGAAGAAAGCGTACAATCAGAGGACGAGGAAGCGTTGGTTTATTAGCTCCATCTGTGGCCGTGCCCTTAGCGTTGAAACTTTCTCGGATTCGCGGTCCGACGCGGTTTACAAAGTCGATGTCTTTTATATCAACAGCCGCCCCAATTTTTTGGGATATCAGCTGTACCAGTTGAAATGGATTTTCACTAGGAGATTCATTTATGCCTGAAATTTCAATTTCGTTGCGTAAGTCAGCTTGGGATCGCGTGTTGAGCTCATGACGTAGTTCAGCAATTTTATTGTGGCACATAAAAATCTCATTTTGTCGCTCTTCTAGTACCCGAAGCCTCGACTGACTATCCTCTATTTTTTTATCATGGTCTTCGATACGATCAAAACATTGCTTAAGGTGTTCCGATAAGCCTACCATGTGAGCCTTCATTTCGCTTATGTCACTCCGTAATACTTTTATTTCAGTGGTAAGCAAGGATAAATCTCCGCATTCGGCACTGACAATAGACGGGCTCGGCGAAGTAGTGGTCTTTAGGCTACAATCACGAAGCAGAGATCTAACGCTGTCGTCACAGGGCGACGCTGTCGCTGACGGCGTCACAGTCACGGCGGCGGTGGCGACGGCGGCAGCAGCTCGGACCGGCGTATTGGAGTTATCTCTCCGAGGTTCCCTGGAGTGACACATGGGACAGACCCAGTTTGACTTAATATCTTCAGATATCTTGCGGTCAGTAATATTAACACATATCGGATGATAGTAGCTACTACATTTAGTGCATATTATGTTTGGAGTACTCAAACGTATAGTTTTGTTACAGGCAGCGCAAGTGTTGACCATTTTTAAGCAAGTTTTATTATTTCGCTTAGCTACAGCAGTGATAAGAAGAAATACGTTTGTATGTGAAGATAGATATTACAATGTTAGTTGTAACGAACACTCAGAGCCGGTTTCACGTAGAAGTCCACGCCGCTGCCCTGCTCGGTAGTAAGGGAGTGTGACAGAGACGAAAATATATAAAACCGCAGCCCGTCCCTTTTCCCCGAGGTGTAGAGGAACCTACCTCAGCTACTGCAGCAAACCGACTCGACTACTTTATAGTAATCTGTGTCACTTCGAGATGTGGTTACTTGCACTTGTGGTGGAATATTATAATTTTGAATGCACTTAACTATGACACTTTTTAATTACTGCTTATGAATGAGAATGGTGTGAGATATACGTTGGAATTTCAAGAGCACAAGAAACGCGTCCACACCTTAACTGTGTTAAAATCGCACTCATGATATGATATTTCTCAGTTTGAAATAGAATGTGTTTCAGAGTATCATAATACTATCAATATTATAATTGATTTCAATGAAAAGTTTGGTTTTATATTTTAGGACTTACTTTGCCTAAGTTTTGTAAAATCACGTTTGTGATATCAAAAGTGAATTATACTTTTACTCAGACTCAAGTACTCAAATTTGAATATATATATATAAGGTTAAGAGGAATTATCTTCCCTCTGATTTTCTCATGTCGAATATAACATCTTTCATCCTTACAGCAGAAAGATAAGTGTGTATAAGTGTGGTCGCATTTGCACCAATGTTCAACAATGTATTATCATGGTTGAATAGAATTTAAACTTCATATTGTTGTACGAGGACTTATATGCCTCATTCTTGTCGTAAAAAAAATGTCAATCCATCTTGGTTGAACAAACATAAAGCATTCATTATAATATCAATCCAAATACTTGAGTAGAATAATCGTATACCTTTATAAGTTAGCATTAGTACTTAGACAAAATAAATTCTCTCGAATAATGTTCATAAAACGTTGGAATAGGATTTGAACTCAAAATTTATATAGTTTACTATTGCATTAGATTTGAACTGAAAGACCCAAGATTTAGCATTGGCATACATTTGTATAATTGATTTTATTTATCGGCTTGAACAGTTTTGTGATAACTTTATTTTAAAACGTTGGTATTATTTATGAATATGATGTTCTCAGGATAACTTTATTCTAGTAATTTCACCTCTGTAATTTGACATAGGAATGCGAATTCATGTAAAGAACAGTGCAGAATAATTCTAAGATACAAATTAATGTTTAAAATTAATTAAATACCTTTTATAATATCAATTTCCCATGACAAATTTTCTACAAAATATCAATATTGAAAGGGCCTCTCGACCATGCAAAGGAAATTAAATATCCGCATATTATATGAAAACACAAATTTCCGAACATGTTGTTTCCCAAACGATATTAGATATATCTAAGTTTTGCTTTGCTACGTTTTATATGTTTTATTTCACGTATATTACTAATCTACTCACCTTGTTAGTCACCTTTCCTTGTCGGAATTTAAACAACATTTCCTCTACATTGTGTGTACATAAGTTAATTGTAGTAAAAAAAGTAAAATATGTAAAGCACGAGAATTTACTATGACCAATTTTTTCTTTCGATTCCTGCCTTGTTGACAGATCCTCTAGATTGAATTTTATCGTATTCTTTTTTTCAAAATATTCATTGCCTGTTATTATTTGAACATAAAATGAGATCCTGGAATCTCTTTATTGATTTAAGAATTCAATAAGGTTAGTATACACAAATATTGTCTATTAAAACTTTTTACTAAGAGTGAATAATTTATTTCTGATCTTTAGATTCTTTACCTATATTATTCATCTTTAGTGACGGAACTTCCTTTCCAAGGTATGTTCCGTTACATTCAACCCCCAAAATTTGCGCAGGTGATATGATAATTTAACCGAAGTAAATTTTTAACAAACTACAATTATTTATCATTAATATGTTCTTTAATTTATTTAAAATTATAATAAAACTTATAGGTAAATGAACTCATAAAGATTTCTTTATTATATTTCTAAGCTTTTAATTATTTATCATATTTCAATTATATTATATTATTCGTCTTTAGAGAAGGAATTTCCTTTCCAAGGTATGTTCCGTTACATTCAACCCCCAAAATTTGCGCAGGTGATATGTTAATTTAACCGAAGTAAATTTTTAACAAACTACAAATATTTATATAAAATTATAATTAAAACTTATTGGTTAATGAACTCATAGAGATTTCTTTATTATATTTCTAGGCTTTAAATTATTTATCATATTTCAATTATATTATAATATTTGTGTTTAGTGATAGAACTTCTTTCCCACAGTATGTTATATTACATCCAACCCCCAAAATTTACACAATTGATATGGTAATTTAAACCAAAGTATTTTTTTTTTTTAAACTATTTTCTAAATTATTAATCAGAAATATGTTCTTTAATACATTTATAATTCGATTTTAAATTTATTGACAAATGAACTCAGACATGGTGTATTTGTATATGAGTGTGTTTTTTAAACCATTCCAAAAGTTTAAAATTATATGAGTTAATATATAAGTTTATATAGCGATAACCATAAATAAAGATTTCTTTTCACCAAGCCGATTCAATCCTCGAAGGAAGTGATTCTGTGGGGCACACTTATCCTAATGATACAAAGGTAGGCGTTAGACCCCAAACCAATCATACGTTTAGAGAAAACCACCCCCAATGTCCTCCCTAGGATTAAATCTTCTCTTTAGGCTTAAAGTTTTAATTATGTATGTTCACCTCTATTCCACTTAATATCAATTTCATGTAATCAAACTTCTGGTTTTGGTGATGTATAGTGTACCGCAATATTTAATGTAGAGTGAGACCCATATGAAATCAGTGTATACTGATGACTTGTCTTCTGACTTATCCTAACACCAAATCTCCTTCATATAAGTCGCTGATATGTACTGTTTTTTTAGCATTTAAGCTCCGTCGATAGGGTAATGCATCTGAATTCAATTGACAACAAATTGCTTCAAACCAAGAATATTAATAAATCATTAAAGCCCTCCATTCCTTCTATTATAATACTATCACATATACTCTTCCTTCTTTTCTATTAAACGATAACATTTTCACTCTTTTCTACGTAATTCATTCAAAACATTATCATTCATTGTGTTTCATACTCTTTAACAATGAATCAATCCCTTTTAGTAAGAAGCCCGAAATAAATATTGTACATTGATAACTAACAACTTCACAATATATTGGCCGTAACAAACACACCTGAGGAATAGTGAAATTCCATCACTAAATCAGCATTTATATATTATTATAATTTTTATTTTAACTTTAAATAATAAATTCTTTTAAATACGAATTCAATTATATAGTAAATTTTAAATAATTTGTATTAATTTATTTACTAGTGAAGATTTTGATTAGAAAATATTAAACTTTGATGTAGTAAAATAAATTATTGTTAAATAAAAAAAATAAACGTACGATTTCAATCCATACATTAAAAGGTTACATTAGATTATAAAAAAAAAAAATTGTTTTTAAATACCGTCATCTCACCCCTCTATCTAAGAATATTTCATTTTTGGTCTGTTCATTTTATTATGTCACTAAGTTCTTTTCCAAATTTTTATAGATTTATTCACTGTATTGTTAATTTTTGTAATCTCACTGTAATACCAAATATATTTTTCTTAAATTGTCTCCAATAAGTCATAGTAAAATTAATATTCAATACAACCCCCTGACTAAAGTTATTTAATTAATTATTTTACTACACCTTAATATGTATAATCATCCCTCATATTAATATACTTTTAAATATCGAATTGACTTATATTAACATCCTATAAAATCATTCTTAATACCTCTCTTTGATTTAAATATATATTTCTTAAATTTTCTGCAATAAGTAATTGTAAAATTAGTATTCAATACAACCCCCAGACTAAAGTTATTTATTCAATTATCTAACTACACTTTAATGTATAATCATCTCTCATTTTAATATACTTTAAAATATTGAATTGACGCATATTAAGATCCTATAAAATCATTCTTAATACCTCTCCTTTTTCACGGCAACAAATTGTGCGATGAATCGCACCTTTACAAATCACAATAACTCTAGAATATACCATATTAATCTATCATCACCGTTCTACAACTTTTTTTTTTTTTAATAAATAAGAAATAATATTTAGGTCAAAAAAATTCTCTCTAAAAATCCTAGGTAAATCCCCTTACTAATCTATTTTTTCTTAGCTACTAAAATCCTGGTCACGGAACTCCAAATTGTAACAACCCCTTTACTATTTTTTTTTTTATTTAAATCTGAATTTTAAAACCCCAAAATAATAAATGATTAAATTAGTAGTTATAAGATACGCAGAAATATTAATAATAAAATAATACACCTAAATTAAACTAAATTACCTAAATTAAACTAAATTACCTAAATTAAACTACAAGACCTACAAGACCTAAATTAAATTGATCCCAAAACTGATCCTATTTTTGTTTAAACTTAACGATCGTGCTTGACTAAAAATTCTGATCCCAAAATTTCAAAGTACTAAAGAAGCCTAAAATAATGTATTAAATATATTTTTCTATATTCTAAAATTATTGTGATTTGAAATATGGCATGTGAATCGTCTAGTATAATGGTAGGACCTTAAGAAGTGACCTATTGTAGTAATCCATTTTCTTTTAAGGTACTTAAGAAAGAATTTAACTAACCTAACAGATAATACTCCTATATAGTATCTACTTAACCGATAATTTGAAATCTATCAAATTGAAATTTATAATTAAAATAAAAATCATAAGGATACCTAAGTATTTATACTTTAGTAATTTTATAGAAAATTTATATCATTTCACTCTAATATAATTTAGAATATTATTTGTACACTTGATTATGTAAAGTTATGGAATTTGAATGTATTATTAGAATAACGTAGACATTCCGAATTAGTGAACAGAGAATAATAAATATCTCATAAAATATTGGAATTAGGAATCTAAGACCAATAGTAAATATTAGGGATCCTGAAGACTAAAATTAGGTAAATCATTGTTAAAGAAGTTACATAGGAGATAATTATATGTACATTTTTCCAGACCATAAATTCAAAGCAAAGCAATTATAAACGAAGTACCATTAGGGTATTGAATCGTTAAAAATTAATTAAATCATTAGGGTATTAAATCATCAGCCTTTAAGGCTAAATAATTTTTGAATGTGAGTAAATATGTTCCTAATAGAAATCTGTGAGAAATTACAATGAAGAATAACGTTTATATTTTTTAAAACAGATAAAAGTAGGTATATGGAACCTAAAGTACAGAACCTAAATTTAAAACCACGTGTATAAATTAATATTGTAGATAATCTCAAATTCCAAATAAGTACCGGGAAAACCTGACATAAAATCTAGATAAATAGGTGATATAGAATTCGGTTTAAATTAGCATAAGTATAAACAACTATGCATTGGATATTGTAAGGAAAACAATATGAAACTAGAAAGTACTTGAATGATGTACATATAATATATTGTTATGACTTCGAAGACTATATACAGTTCCGGCAGTAGTCCTTGAGAGCCAGTGAAATTACAGGAACAATGAGACATAACAACTATCTCTCAATGTGACGGGAACAGTGCAATTCGTGACTTGTGATGAATTGCAACTGTTATAAGCAGAGGTTAGTCCACTTAACATCAGGTGGGCCTCGAGCTTATTCGATCACAATAACATAAAATTTTCTCAAAAATTGCAAACATATTATAGTTTAATAATAAGAATCTAAGGTGCTTAGCTGCTTAACGAATAAAGCAAGTGGAAAGTATCAGAAGATATTTCCTCTAAAAATACATAACATAGTAAACTAGAGTTTAACTCTAGAAAACTAAGATGTTTAACTTAACTATACTATAATTTTGTTATGTGAGAGAGACTGACAAAGGAAATATACCAATAGGATAATCAACAAACTCCGTAATTAACTTGTATTATATTTGACTTCAATCATTCGAAGATCTAAATAGAAATAGACTAAAATTAATTTAATTAATATACTACAAAATCCGTGTTAGATTTACTAAAATAGTAACTATACCTATACGAACTATATCTATCGGAAATATAAAGAAAACTAGGAAATTTTGAATTTTGTATTCTTAAGTACAATTTTCCCATTTACTTGAACTTCCTCAAATTATATTCACAACGTCATAGAGTAAAATGAATATTAAAATAAGAAAATATATTATACAAAATTATATGATAAATTTTGATTAAATTAAATGACTTTAAAGTTGGTCTAATTAAAAGAGTAGGAGAATAAACTAAATTGATAGTTACTAGTTTACTTTGACTCTGACTTCTACATTATTACATTTTGGAAGTATAACGTTTATTGGAAGTATACTAGCAAATAGATATTTTATAGATATTTAGTTTTGTATAATTTGATTATTTGATAAATTACAAATTTGATAATTAGATGGATCCATCATATTTTAGTTAGCAGTTATAAGGAAAGGTTCGGATTCTAAGTGCCAGGGACTTGCAACCCCTGGTGTACGTTTAAGAAGGCCTTCTTTACAGCGCACGACGCCAATGCTCATCGGTTCACTTAGGTAAAGCCTTCTCCTTAAATCAAATACTGCTTAACTTCCTATTTTATCTCATTATTGGAAAATTCATAATATCCATTTAATGAGTGCCTTTTACAAAATTCGTAAATATAACATATCTTATTAGTTAATTTCATTGATATGATATTTCTCAGTTTGAAATAGAATGTGTTTCAGAGTATCATAATACTATCAATATTATAATTGATTTCAATGAAAAGTTTGGTTTTATATTTTAGGACTTACTTTGCCTAAGTTTTGTAAAATCACGTTTGTGATATCAAAAGTGAATTATACTTTTACTCAGACTCAAGTACTCAAATTTGAATATATATATAAGATTAAGAGGAATTATCTTCCCTCTGATTTTCTCATGTCGAATATAACATCTTTCATCCTTACAGCAGAAAGATAAGTGTGTATAAGTGTGGTCGCATTTGCACCAATGTTCAACAATGTATTATCATGGTTGAATAGAATTTAAACTTCATATTGTTGTACGAGGACTTATATGCCTCATTCTTGTCGTAAAAAAAATGTCAATCCATCTTGGTTGAACAAACATAAAGCATTCATTATAATATCAATCCAAATACTTGAGTAGAATAATCGTATACCTTTATAAGTTAGCATTAGTACTTAGACAAAATAAATTCTCTCGAATAATGTTCATAAAACGTTGGAATAGGATTTGAACTCAAAATTTATATAGTTTACTATTGCATTAGATTTGAACTGAAAGACCCAAGATTTAGCATTGGCATACATTTGTATAATTGATTTTATTTATCGGCTTGAACAGTTTTGTGATAACTTTATTTTAAAACGTTGGTATTATTTATGAATATGATGTTCTCAGGATAACTTTATTCTAGTAATTTCACCTCTGTAATTTGACATAGGAATGCGAATTCATGTAAAGAACAGTGCAGAATAATTCTAAGATACAAATTAATGTTTAAAATTAATTAAATACCTTTTATAATATCAATTTCCCATGACAAATTTTCTACAAAATATCAATATTGAAAGGGCCTCTCGACCATGCAAAGGAAATTAAATATCCGCATATTATATGAAAACACAAATTTCCGAACATGTTGTTTCCCAAACGATATTAGATATATCTAAGTTTTGCTTTGCTACGTTTTATATGTTTTATTTCACGTATATTACTAATCTACTCACCTTGTTAGTCACCTTTCCTTGTCGGAATTTAAACAACATTTCCTCTACATTGTGTGTACATAAGTTAATTGTAGTAAAAAAAGTAAAATATGTAAAGCACGAGAATTTACTATGACCAATTTTTTCTTTCGATTCCTGCCTTGTTGACAGATCCTCTAGATTGAATTTTATCGTATTCTTTTTTTCAAAATATTCATTGCCTGTTATTATTTGAACATAAAATGAGATCCTGGAATCTCTTTATTGATTTAAGAATTCAATAAGGTTAGTATACACAAATATTGTCTATTAAAACTTTTTACTAAGAGTGAATAATTTATTTCTGATCTTTAGATTCTTTACCTATATTATTCATCTTTAGTGACGGAACTTCCTTTCCAAGGTATGTTCCGTTACATTCAACCCCCAAAATTTGCGCAGGTGATATGATAATTTAACCGAAGTAAATTTTTAACAAACTACAATTATTTATCATTAATATGTTCTTTAATTTATTTAAAATTATAATAAAACTTATAGGTAAATCAACTCATAAAGATTTCTTTATTATATTTCTAAGCTTTTAATTATTTATCATATTTCAATTATATTATATTATTCGTCTTTAGAGAAGGAATTTCCTTTCCAAGGTATGTTCCGTTACATTCAACCCCCAAAATTTGCGCAGGTGATATGTTAATTTAACCGAAGTAAATTTTTAACAAACTACAAATATTTATTTAAAATTATAATTAAAACTTATTGGTTAATGAACTCATAGAGATTTCTTTATTATATTTCTAAGCTTTAAATTATTTATCATATTTCAATTATATTATAATATTTGTGTTTAGTGATAGAACTTCTTTCCCACAGTATGTTATATTACATCCAACCCCCAAAATTTACACAATTGATATGGTAATTTAAACCAAAGTATTTTTTTTTTTTAAACTATTTTCTAAATTATTAATCAGAAATATGTTCTTTAATACATTTATAATTCGATTTTAAATTTATTGACAAATGAACTCAGACATGGTGTATTTGTATATGAGTGTGTTTTTTAAACCATTCCAAAAGTTTAAAATTATATGAGTTAATATATAAGTTTATATAGCGATAACCATAAATAAAGATTTCTTTTCACCAAGCCGATTCAATCCTCGAAGGAAGTGATTCTGTGGGGCACACTTATCCTAATGATACAAAGGTAGGCGTTAGACCCCAAACCAATCATACGTTTAGAGAAAACCACCCCCAATGTCCTCCCTAGGATTAAATCTTCTCTTTAGGCTTAAAGTTTTAATTATGTATGTTCACCTCTATTCCACTTAATATCAATTTCATGTAATCAAACTTCTGGTTTTGGTGATGTATAGTGTACCGCAATATTTAATGTAGAGTGAGACCCATATGAAATCAGTGTATACTGATGACTTGTCTTCTGACTTATCCTAACACCAAATCTCCTTCATATAAGTCGCTGATATGTACTGTTTTTTTAGCATTTAAGCTCCGTCGATAGGGTAATGCATCTGAATTCAATTGACAACAAATTGCTTCAAACCAAGAATATTAATAAATCATTAAAGCCCTCCATTCCTTCTATTATAATACTATCACATATACTCTTCCTTCTTTTCTATTAAACGATAACATTTTCACTCTTTTCTACGTAATTCATTCAAAACATTATCATTCATTGTGTTTCATACTCTTTAACAATGAATCAATCCCTTTTAGTAAGAAGCCCGAAATAAATATTGTACATTGATAACTAACAACTTCACAATATATTGGCCGTAACAAACACACCTGAGGAATAGTGAAATTCCATCACTAAATCAGCATTTATATATTATTATAATTTTTATTTTAACTTTAAATAATAAATTCTTTTAAATACGAATTCAATTATATAGTAAATTTTAAATAATTTGTATTAATTTATTTACTAGTGAAGATTTTGATTAGAAAATATTAAACTTTGATGTAGTAAAATAAATTATTGTTAAATAAAAAAAATAAACGTACGATTTCAATCCATACATTAAAAGGTTACATTAGATTATAAAAAAATAAATTTGTTTTTAAATACCGTCATCTCACCCCTCTATCTAAGAATATTTCATTTTTGGTCTGTTCATTTTATTATGTCACTAAGTTCTTTTCCAAATTTTTATAGATTTATTCACTGTATTGTTAATTTTTGTAATCTCACTGTAATACCAAATATATTTTTCTTAAATTGTCTCCAATAAGTCATAGTAAAATTAATATTCAATACAACCCCCTGACTAAAGTTATTTAATTAATTATTTTACTACACCTTAATATGTATAATCATCCCTCATATTAATATACTTTTAAATATCGAATTGACTTATATTAACATCCTATAAAATCATTCTTAATACCTCTCTTTGATTTAAATATATATTTCTTAAATTTTCTGCAATAAGTAATTGTAAAATTAGTATTCAATACAACCCCCAGACTAAAGTTATTTATTCAATTATCTAACTACACTTTAATGTATAATCATCTCTCATTTTAATATACTTTAAAATATTGAATTGACGCATATTAAGATCCTTTAAAATCATTCTTAATACCTCTCCTTTTTCACGGCAACAAATTGTGCGATGAATCGCACCTTTACAAATCACAATAACTCTAGAATATACCATATTAATCTATCATCACCGTTCTACAACTTTTTTTTTTTAATAAATAAGAAATAATATTTAGGTCAAAAAAATTCTCTCTAAAAATCCTAGGTAAATCCCCTTACTAATCTATTTTTTCTTAGCTACTAAAATCCTGGTCACGGAACTCCAAATTGTAACAACCCCTTTACTATTTTTTTTTTTATTTAAATCTGAATTTTAAAACCCCAAAATAATAAATGATTAAATTAGTAGTTATAAGATACGCAGAAATATTAATAATAAAATAATACACCTAAATTAAACTAAATTACCTAAATTAAACTAAATTACCTAAATTAAACTACAAGACCTACAAGACCTAAATTAAATTGATCCCAAAACTGATCCTATTTTTGTTTAAACTTAACGATCGTGCTTGACTAAAAATTCTGATCCCAAAATTTCAAAGTACTAAAGAAGCCTAAAATAATGTATTAAATATATTTTTCTATATTCTAAAATTATTGTGATTTGAAATATGGCATGTGAATCGTCTAGTATAATGGTAGGACCTTAAGAAGTGACCTATTGTAGTAATCCATTTTCTTTTAAGGTACTTAAGAAAGAATTTAACTAACCTAACAGATAATACTCCTATATAGTATCTACTTAACCGATAATTTGAAATCTATCAAATTGAAATTTATAATTAAAATAAAAATCATAAGGATACCTAAGTATTTATACTTTAGTAATTTTATAGAAAATTTATATCATTTCACTCTAATATAATTTAGAATATTATTTGTACACTTGATTATGTAAAGTTATGGAATTTGAATGTATTATTAGAATAACGTAGACATTCCGAATTAGTGAACAGAGAATAATAAATATCTCATAAAATATTGGAATTAGGAATCTAAGACCAATAGTAAATATTAGGGATCCTGAAGACTAAAATTAGGTAAATCATTGTTAAAGAAGTTACATAGGAGATAATTATATGTACATTTTTCCAGACCATAAATTCAAAGCAAAGCAATTATAAACGAAGTACCATTAGGGTATTGAATCGTTAAAAATTAATTAAATCATTAGGGTATTAAATCATCAGCCTTTAAGGCTAAATAATTTTTGAATGTGAGTAAATATGTTCCTAATAGAAATCTGTGAGAAATTACAATGAAGAATAACGTTTATATTTTTTAAAACAGATAAAAGTAGGTATATGGAACCTAAAGTACAGAACCTAAATTTAAAACCACGTGTATAAATTAATATTGTAGATAATCTCAAATTCCAAATAAGTACCGGGAAAACCTGACATAAAATCTAGATAAATAGGTGATATAGAATTCGGTTTAAATTAGCATAAGTATAAACAACTATGCATTGGATATTGTAAGGAAAACAATATGAAACTAGAAAGTACTTGAATGATGTACATATAATATATTGTTATGACTTCGAAGACTATATACAGTTCCGGCAGTAGTCCTTGAGAGCCAGTGAAATTACAGGAACAATGAGACATAACAACTATCTCTCAATGTGACGGGAACAGTGCAATTCGTGACTTGTGATGAATTGCAACTGTTATAAGCAGAGGTTAGTCCACTTAACATCAGGTGGGCCTCGAGCTTGTTCGATCACAATAACATAAAATTTTCTCAAAAATTGCAAACATATTATAGTTTAATAATAAGAATCTAAGGTGCTTAGCTGCTTAACGAATAAAGCAAGTGGAAAGTATCAGAAGATATTTCCTCTAAAAATACATAACATAGTAAACTAGAGTTTAACTCTAGAAAACTAAGATGTTTAACTTAACTATACTATAATTTTGTTATGTGAGAGAGACTGACAAAGGAAATATACCAATAGGATAATCAACAAACTCCGTAATTAACTTGTATTATATTTGACTTCAATCATTCGAAGATCTAAATAGAAATAGACTAAAATTAATTTAATTAATATACTACAAAATCCGTGTTAGATTTACTAAAATAGTAACTATACCTATACGAACTATATCTATCGGAAATATAAAGAAAACTAGGAAATTTTGAATTTTGTATTCTTAAGTACAATTTTCCCATTTACTTAGAACTTCCTCAAATTATATGCACAACGTCATAGAGTAAAATGAATATTAAAATAAGAAAATATATTATACAAAATTATATGATAAATTTTGATTAAATTAAATGACTTTAAAGTTGGTCTAATTAAAAGAGTAGGAGAATAAACTAAATTGATAGTTACTAGTTTACTTTGACTGACTTCTACATTATTACATTTTGGAAGTATAACGTTTATTGGAAGTATACTAGCAAATAGATATTTTATAGATATTTAGTTTTGTATAATTTGATTATTTGATAAATTACAAATTTGATAATTAGATGGATCCATCATATTTTAGTTAGCAGTTATAAGGAAAGGTTCGGATTCTAAGTGCCAGGGACTTGCAACCCCTGGTGTACGTTTAAGAAGGCCTTCTTTACAGCGCACGACGCCAATGCTCATCGGTTCACTTAGGTAAAGCCTTCTCCTTAAATCAAATACTGCTTAACTTCCTATTTTATCTCATTATTGGAAAATTCATAATATCCATTTAATGAGTGCCTTTTACAAAATTCGTAAATATAACATATCTTATTAGTTAATTTCATTGATATGATATTTCTCAGTTTGAAATAGAATGTGTTTCAGAGTATCATAATACTATCAATATTATAATTGATTTCAATGAAAAGTTTGGTTTTATATTTTAGGACTTACTTTGCCTAAGTTTTGTAAAATCACGTTTGTGATATCAAAAGTGAATTATACTTTTACTCAGACTCAAGTACTCAAATTTGAATATATATATAAGATTAAGAGGAATTATCTTCCCTCTGATTTTCTCATGTCGAATATAACATCTTTCATCCTTACAGCAGAAAGATAAGTGTGTATAAGTGTGGTCGCATTTGCACCAATGTTCAACAATGTATTATCATGGTTGAATAGAATTTAAACTTCATATTGTTGTACGAGGACTTATATGCCTCATTCTTGTCGTAAAAAAAATGTCAATCCATCTTGGTTGAACAAACATAAAGCATTCATTATAATATCAATCCAAATACTTGAGTAGAATAATCGTATACCTTTATAAGTTAGCATTAGTACTTAGACAAAATAAATTCTCTCGAATAATGTTCATAAAACGTTGGAATAGGATTTGAACTCAAAATTTATATAGTTTACTATTGCATTAGATTTGAACTGAAAGACCCAAGATTTAGCATTGGCATACATTTGTATAATTGATTTTATTTATCGGCTTGAACAGTTTTGTGATAACTTTATTTTAAAACGTTGGTATTGATGTCGCATATACTGGAAGCCTGGGAGAGTTCACATGATGCTATTGGCGTATTTTGTGATCTTTCCAAGGCATTAGACTGTGTATAGCACTGCACTCTGATTCTTAAACTTTCACACTATGGTATTCGTGGAAAAGCTCTGAATCTTATAGAGTCATATCTGTCAGACAGGCTACAGAAGGTTGGAATAAATGGCAATACTTCTTCCGGGTCATTGGTAAAAATGAGAGTACCACAGGGATAAATTTTAGGACCTTTTCTGTTTCTAACATATATTAATGAGCTGCCTTACGTGGTCAAAGATTTCTGCGATATTGTTTTACTCGCAGGTGATACCTCTCTGATTTTTAAAGTAGATAGGAAAGACAGCGAACTCATTCATATAAAAAATGTATTATCTATGATCTGTAAATGGTTCGCTGCTAATAATCTTCTCTTAAATTCAAAAAAGATGAAATGTTTTCTTTACCAAATGTTCCTTATGTTGAACCAAACATAAAGCTTGGCCCAGATAAACTCCCTATTGACAATGCGACAGTCTTCCTGGGAATCAAAATGGATTCCACTTTACAGTGGTATCCACATATATATGACCTCTCCGGAAGACTTAGTTCTGCTGCATATGCAGTTCTTAGGATAAGACAGTTAACAGACGTAGCTACTGCTCGCCTAGTTTATTTCGCGTATTTCCACACTATTATGTCGTATGGTGTATTGCTGTGGGGAACTGCTGCTGAGATACAGACAATCTATTAAAAATACTTTTTAAATACCTACTTTATCCTACAAAAGCGTGCAATTCGAGCCATATATAAAATGGGTCCTAAGGAATCTCTGAGAGATCTTTTTGAAGAAATTGATATTTTAACTTTACCAAGTCTGTATATATTTGAAAATATTATGTATGTTCGTAAAAATTTGAGTAAATTTAAATTAAACAGTGACAATCACGATTCAAAAGGTCCTTCTTAGGTAATTGTGTGCGGTTTTATAATAAAGTTCCCAAACATATTACAACGCTCACAGAAGGGAAATTCAAATTACACGTGAAAAACATATAGATTAAAAAATCCTACTACACAATTTCTGATTACATAAACGACAAAAATGCCTGGACAATTCCGCCTCCGCCAAGCTATTGCCTGTCACCTACATAATTTAAACAAATATTGTAATAACTCTATTATATAGAAAGTATGTAACACATTGTTAAAAGATGTTTAAAAGAATGGCCCCGAGTTTCTTGCCCGTTCTTCTCGCAGTGGCTCTATACAATTTATTTGCTGAACGTGGCAATGTAGAATATTTCAATACTAAAATTTGTAATTGGCCTTCATAAGACCGTCGTAGACGCCTAAATTGAATAAATGATTTTGACTTTGAATGCATACAACACCCTACTCATATCTAAGTGAGAAGTGGCATGCTGCTCATTTGGCGCACTTTTCCATTAGTCACCTGGTACGACACCCACGAGAAGAAATGGGGAGGAACATTCTAACGCGACACCTTTGTTTAAATATTGTACATGTAAATTTCTTGTTGGCGAAAGAAAACATTAAATTTAGGACACTGGAAAAGTCTGACAATACTTTGGCTGAGAATCCACTCTCACGAACTAATAACAAGCGAGCCGATTTTTAGAACATAAAAACTACAGCTACGTGGAAAAAGCTGAGATCTGAAAGGCAGAGAAAATAGGCTGCGATAGACATACAAACGGCAAGACTCTAAAAATTAAAGCACATATCGCTTAAGATATTCCCTAGCATATAATACACTGTGTAGTATGTTTCGATGTGACAACCCTATAAGATTTTTCTTACCAAACTTTGATCGCAAATAGAGGTTGAATTTATAAAATGCATCATCTGTCATTATTTTGTATGTTCTAACCTTCGAGAAAGTAGCCCGAAGAGACGCCATTCTATTAGCTTTGTAAGAAACAAATTTCTGTCAATTTTTCTCATATCGAAACACGTTCTAATCGGCTAAGCCACGACCACGTGATTTATAGTGATGGGACGGAATGAATGTGCAATTTTAATCGATATCGATATAGTGCATACTTAGAACATCAACGTGGTAATATATCTATAAACATCTTAAGCGTTGAGTGTGAATTCTATTTATGCTTGGCTGTAAGAAGTAGGTAAACAATGGAAACTACTGTGTAACAAAACCTAATGTTAGCAAATTACAACGTCAAATACACTTACAGACTGCTGTATTGGCAGGATTGTCCACTTCCGAACACATTCTCCACCATTTAGGGAGAGTTTGCCATAATTCCCACGCTTGGCAGGCGTCTTGGGGATCGTAGTTTAAGATGTCAGTTCCTCAGAAAGCGCTGATTCCCACCTTTCGGTATTTTACCTTTAGTTACCTCTTACAACACCAATGACACCGATAGCAATGGTGGAGTAAAATTCTAGCACGGCACCCCACGGGATACTTATCAATTAAAACTTATAAATTAACATGAGTCACTCACCGTGTCTATTCTACTAAGTCTATTTTTAATGAAGTCAGCGCATTTTAGCTAATCCACATAATGTAAGTTAATATTTTAGTTTTCACAGCTATCAATAAGAGAAAATAAAATACAGAAGAAATATGAAGCAGTGATGGCTCAGTGCCATTGGCTATGGACTGCCGTGCCGCATGTCCATGGTTCGAATCCCGCCGCGGGCTTGAGCTTCAAAGCATGGTGGAAGGGCATTTTGCGAATGCCCGCCAGGCTAGCGACCACCCTCAAGTAGAAAATCTGTCGCCAAGCACCTAACGGTGTGTTCCGGCAGCTGTCCTAGAGAGCGAGTAATTCTAGGTTAACCTGAACAACCTCTTCGACCACATCATCACTTACCATCAGGTGAGATAGTGATCAAAGGCTATGTTATTAACAACTATGTCTCAAGGTGACGGGCGCAGTGCAATTCGTGACTTGTAACAAAATGCATCTGTTATAGGCAGAGATTAGTCCGCTTAACATCAGGCGGGACTTGTGATTGATCCGTCACAATTACATAAAAAAAGACTAAAACAACGGAAAAAATTGTAAGTTAGAATACTCATTCTAACTTATAATTTTACCAAACTCATTCTAGCTTACCAAATATTGTTTTATAAGCTTTAAGTTATATATATAGGTTATAAATAAAGTAAATACTATGATTCGCATCTCTTAAAATAAGTAAAATATTAAATGACTCCCTAAATAACCTAATCAAATATCAAACCACGACATTATTGAAAAAAATTAGATCGCTGAGTATTAAGAAATTCGGTATTTGAAAATATTAAAAATGGTTTATTTTATAAGGCTTCCTTCGAAGTGTAACAGATTTAGGTATAAAATAAGTATTTGAGTGTGTTTAGATATACATAAAACTAATTCAAACAAATAAAATAAAGATCTTTTATACAATACATATAATAAATTGAATAATAATAATAATGGCCATATAATGTGTATAGGTGTAGTAGATATTTTACTAACTATGTAAGACAAAACTATATAGATAGAAATTGATAAGTTGTGCGATATCTGTTTAAATTCCACTGTATCTTTTAGATGGTCCAGATGACTATGAATTTCCGTGTAGAAATTCCATGGTTGGAATCAAAAATTTACCATAAGAAGGGTATCATAATATCGACAATTATCTATATAAAATCGATATACACCACCATAAGCACTGTAATCACAACACTAGGAGGAAGGATATTTTAAATTTTGAGTGTGTCCGATACAACACACTAGTTGCCAGATAAACCGAACCATGAATTCCACTCTCGAGGTTAGTTTCTCGATGGTTCTAACATTCCATATAAATTGCCAACATAGTAAAAAAATCATACATAACGAACACAAGGGGTTGAAATTTCAAAAACTGCTCTGTTCATGCATATAAAAAACACAATATTCGATTTAATTTGACATTCCAGTAAAATTTTTCACACATAGTTTGAGCCCTCTTTTTGATTGGGTTGAATTTCCATAAATACATTATTCTACTAAAGCTCACTGAAAACTGTATCTGTTAAGATAAGTAATAAACACTAAACTGTCCCTAAATGTACATTAATGTTTGCTCTACAACTTCATTTTCATTTTTAAATTTAGCCTTACACATAATGGAAGAAGTGGCGGCAACAGCAAATTGCGAATGTGCCCGGCAGAGGCAGAGCGGCGGCACACGCGACGCGCCGCTCGCCCGTCTTCACGATAAATTAAAAATTTAATTAAACTACCGAGTGGTCGCAACTGCTTGATAAACGCCTTTTACTTGCTTTTATTAATTATCTATCTAAGAGATTATCCTTGTAATTTTAATTTTGAACTGTTGGCAGACGCTTAAACTTTCGTATTCTATATATGCAGGTAGGCAGTATATTTTTATACCAAATGCATACTAAATATGTGGTAAGGATAAACCCATCCACACTAAAACACTTGTATGTTCTGATATTGTATTCTTGCAATATATAACGCCTTCTCAACATAGCTAAGTTTGCTTATAAAATAACAATACATAAAAGCCCTTAGCAGGCGTCTTGATCGCAGTGTAAGATGGCTTCAGAAGACGCTGCTGTCCACCTTATGATATTTTCTGCCTCCTTATACTTCCACAGGTTGTGAAGCACTGTTGCCTATTCCATTTACTATATTTGTGCCTATATAACTTCTAAGTTATTCGTATACCTAGATATAACAGCATTTTTGTGAGTTACTCTACATATGTACCTAGGCGTACGGTTATTATCTGATAAGTATACTTTAACATAAAAATAGGTTAGACTGAAAATCTTGAATTTTGGGACATAATGTCTCTAGTAGCTGGGCAACTGAACACTAACGAGGTATCTTTAAAAGAAGATGATACAGTATACGAGACATTAATGTCACATAAGAATAAATACTGATAATATTAATATTGTTAGGTTTGCAATAACGCGTGCTATGCGGATTACATTATAAAATCACAAATATACGATAGGATAAATTTAAGTCATGTGCGGTATTCGAACCCGCGTCCCTTGAGCCGGGGTATGCTCTAACCAATTGAGCTAACATGACATGACGTCATAACTCGAATCTTTCCTATCGCGCTTTGCATTTTTTTTAAATGATATTGTGACTGAACAATCTCGAGTCCCACCTGATGTTAAGCGGACTAACCTCTGCATATAACAGATGCAGCCACGAATTGCACTGCGCCCGTCACTTTGAGGCATAGTTGTTAAGTCTCATGTGCCTGTAATTTTAATGGCTTTCAACCCACCATTAGGTGATTGGCGGCAAATTTTCTACTTGAGGGTGGTAGCTAGCCAGGCGGGCAATCGCAAAATACCCTTCCACCATGCGGTGAAGCTCAAGCCGGCGGTGGGGATCGAACCAGGGTACTGCGGCGCGGCAGTCCATAGCTATTACCGCTCGGCCATCATTGCTTAAACCTCATCTCTCAATTTTGAGATGCATTTATTATTAGGAGCCCTAATCAGGACTGTTGGTCATAGCTCTGAAATTCTTTATTGATTTTTCAAGTTTATTTCTATGGTACAGAGCTTTTGCTTAAGTCGCAAGGCCGCTTATTAAAACAATAGTAATATATATTTTTTACGATATATACATATAGATGCATAGTGCGGAGTAGATAGTAGCACAGTATAAGAAAGGAGGTACATGCAGTAAGGCGCCTCGACGCTTGCACCGTTCATGGCTCGGATGTTTGTTGTCTCAACTAAGTATGATTTAAGCGCAAACTTGTCTCCTTTCCCGAATAACAACAACTTCAGCGCGAAAACTGACTCGTGTAGCGCTAACATTTGTTGATTTGTTGCATTAACGTTTAAAAACTTTATTTAACAACGTTTAGTTTTAAGTTAAAGACATCCGTTGTAGTTAACACTGATTTCTACAGAAGCACCTCTACCTACTGTGCATTCACTAAACAAATAAGCATAGAATTTGATGCAGTGATGGCTCAGTGGCATTGGCTACGGATATGCCGCGTAGCAGGTCCATGGTTCGACTCCCACCGCGGGCTTGAGCTGTATCGCATGGTGGAAGGGCATTTTGTGAAAGTAGAAAATCTGTCGTCGAGCACCTAACGGTGAGTTCCGGCAGTTGTCCTTGAGGGCCAGTAATTCTAGGTTAAGCCTGTTAACACCTTCGACCACATCATCACTTTCCATCAGGTGAGCTTGTGGTCAAAGGCTTACCTATCAGTAATAAAAGAAAAATAATAATAATTACTAATAATAAATACTAATGACATTAGTATCGATGAAATGGAAATAGTTTAAAAATGTAGTCTTATATTCCAGGAAGATACTTAGGACATCCTTATCTCTACTTCCATAATATGAAATAGTCATCAGAAAAAGCATTTATTCGCGCGCTTACCTGTAGTAGTACGAGAAGTAAATAAACCTCGATGTTAAAGAGAAACCATTGTTTAGAGACTTACTGTTTTGGGACTCGGCGTAAAAAGACCCCGAAGACAAAGAGAAATCATCGTTTGTGTACTCACCTTGGCGAGAGCCGCCGTTGAGAGAAATCGGCATGCAGGGTATGATTCTATTTTACTCATTCTCATTTCAATCACCGGACAAAAAGACACACACGCATGCGGCATCCTTATATCGGTCTTTCACCATATCAACATACGCTTGTTAACGTTTTAATTCCACATTAATGATGCATAGATATAAGGTTAATCTATGGAATTACAGCGTATTGAATCAAGTTCGAGTACAAAGTGAAAAGGTATCTAGATAAACGCGGATTCCATTTCAGTCACAGATGAGAGTTTAGTACTGTATTCGGATTTCGACTTCTGAACACAGCCCTCACACATTAAGGAGGGGTTTGTCTGTCAAATAAATACAGTCTAGTTCAATAGTCAGGCTTGTAGATAGCCGCACCGTCCTCCATGACTGTTAAAAATAATAAAATTAGAGACTAAAATCCGCAGTTCGTCCCACCGTTTCGGTGGCGTCGAGGTTAGGACATCCGATGCTTAAAACCAGACATTCAATACCCGCCCGAGTTTGAGTCAAAATTTCCTCAACACATATTGAGGTCTTGAAGAAATTTTGACTCAAACTCTAAGAAATTTTAAGAAAATTTGACTCAAACTCAACACATACTGAGGTCTTGAAGAAATTTTGAGGTCTAAAATTTGTTTGCGTTGGTTATCTTATTTTAGCATCGATCGTGTCATCTTAGGGTGCTTACCATTTGAGTGAGATTCGCTAAAAACGATCACACTCCCAAAAAGTTGTTCCACATGGGTCTTGGCGTTATTTTCGCCTTAAACGCTACATCTAATGTCACAAGTGGCAAATTTTAGTGGCATTCTTAGCGTTCTTATCCAAAAATGGAACGGGGATGACAGTTACAAACGATCACGTGATCACAACCATAGACGCAGATGTGATCAAAATTATCGAAAATAACGTTCTTAGCGACTAATGGAATATACCCTTATAACAATTTAGATTGCAGACGATAATTAGGCACTAAGTTTGCTAATTAGCTACTTTTGCACTTTGTAAATTGCATTCCTTTTTTAAGAAAAGTATGCTCGCAAAAATGTTACGTGTGTACTGAAGGCTCTGTACCAGAAACGGGTGTGATAGGCTCATCATCTCTTGCGAGCGCTGCAAACGTGATAATGTAGCATCAATAAAAAAAGGAGCGACTAAGGGTTGGAAGGAATCTGAATAACCAACTGGCACAAAAATTTTCATATAATTATAATTCGTAAATCTTAGGGTCTTCATAGCGCATTCCATACAAAACTTAGTCGTCATATTTTAACTACCAAGTGTTTAAACTCGTTGAAATTTTGCATAGATGTCCTTGAACTTAAAATTTATGCTTCTGGTTTATCAAAATTTCGTGAAAATGTGTAATTTCAAAATTATTTTGAAGTTGTTTTTAAACTGGGTTTCCATGGCTTTTGTTAAAGCAAGCACGATTGAGATAGAAGTTATAATTGCATTATATAACAAAAAGTTATTATACTGAAGCTAGAAATCATAGACGTAAAAGTAATAAAGTCAGTATTTAATTGTACCAGTTGACAGTGGTTCACATTGAGGGAAAACTAGAATTGAACTCCTACACGCAACCCTCTAATTGTGTTATTTTATTCTAAATCAACAGGATCACCAAATCACCAACTTTGAGAGTCGTTCAAGCATTAGTGACTACCTATTTTTTCACACTTTACAAATCTTCCTGCAGTATAGTATAATCTTAATAACTTCAAGGTTAATTGAGCTCACATTTAAAGAAATTAAGAAAATATTAGCAATTTATCTACCATACCATTTTGCTGCCAAATGTCATGAAGCTAACAAACCTATCGTTTGTGTGACTTAAAACCTTGCTTTGCGGTGTTTAATTCGCAAAGCGAGGTCATGTATCTCCAGGGAAAAACAAAACACAACAGGTTGCAGTTATTGGGTTTTTAGGTCTAAGAAATTTTCTGTAAAAGTTCATACTCGTAGTCTGGCATTGTGCCAGTATAGGTAGTAAAAGACTCACCCTCTATCAGAACATGTCAGCGAAGCTTGGGTATTTGGACACCCTTTCACGTCGGGAATTTGACAGTAAGGTTCCAAACATGTAAAATTCCCTACATTTTACATGTAGGGAATTGTACGAATACCGCCTGGCAGTAGATAATCTTCTGTAACAAAGCACCTAACAGTAGGACCGGCAGCTGTGCTTGAGAGCCAGTTAACATTCTAGTGTAAGCCAGATTACTATCATCAACAGCATCACTTACCTTCAGGTGAGACCGTGGTCAAAGGTTTCACGATAATATAATATTAGTCGTAAGTTTTCAGGACAAGAGGAATAATAAATTTAGACAGTTTGTTCAAAATTCGTCCAATTCTTACTCCCACACACTCGGCCACGTCCCAAATACACGTAATTATTTTAACCTTTAAAATTTTTATTATATCAAATGGAAATAGGGCGCGTTAGGTACTCGTAGTTCTCGATTCCTTATTTGGGTTCGATTGTTGTTTGATCCGTCAGCAAAATTAACCCGGCGTTAAAATAAATTACACCAGCTATGAGGTCAGTGTAAATGCATTAAATTGCGGTTTCCGATAAACAATAGTTATTTGTTATGCAAGGCCGCAATGTTGTAATTTGCCACGAGTATTTTTATTGAAACCTGAGCAATCGAAGGATTCTAGGATTGAACCTTGAGTGAAGTTGCTGTCTCTAGTTAAGCGATAACATCTGCATCTAAAAAATTAATTTCCTAAGTGTTACTTGTGGTGAAATATGTCCCAGAGTGATGATTGCAGACTGTGACCACCGTTCAGAGACATATTTAACCACTGATAGCCAAGCGGTATAATCTAAGGACTGCCGTGCCGCAGGTGCATGATTATATCCCTACCACTGGCTTGAGCTTCGCCGCATGGTTTTTAAGCGCTCGTAGCGTAGTTTGCTTAGCTGTTCTTAACCGATCAGCTAAGTTGAGCAACGTCCGCTGGGGTCATTAGGATGGGTGACCGCTAGTGGCATTACAACTGAGCGCTGCCGTGCTTTTGAGGGAATGTTCAGTGTCCGTCCCGGTTGTTTTTAATTGATAGCAGTTAGCATCGTTACATCTTGGTGGTAGGGCATTGCGCGAAAGCCCGCCCGGCAAGCTACCGCTCTGAAGTAGAAAATGTGTCACCAAGCACCTAACGGTGTGTTCCGGCAGTTGTTCTTGAGAGCCAGTTAGATTTAGGTTAGCCTGAACAACATCTTTGATCACATCATCACTTACCATCAGGTGAGATTGGGGTCAAAGGCCAGCCTATAGCTTATATAGTATAGCCATAAGCAATAGGGCACGCTGCCAGCTGATAGTGGGCTGGAGCATTTGGACTGGCTGTGAGTCTGCAATGACTTATAGGTTGTCGAAACGCTTTTATTGTAGTAGCTGTAGTGTTGTATATAGTTCGTAGTATTTTGTTAATAAAGGCATACCGCCGCCGGTAAAAAATAATAAGCAATAAAAAAATATGGTGGAAGAGCATTTTGCGAAAGCTAGCCTAGCTAGTCTACTACTCTCAAGTAGAAAGTCTAGCTGAGTACCTAACAGTGTGTTCCTGCAGCGGTCCTTGTTAGCGAGTACATTAAAGGCACATGAAACTTAACAACTGTAGGTATGCCTCGAGGTGATGGGCGCATTTGTCACGCTTACGCGAGGTCAGGTAGCCTTCGTGCATGCACATCACAATCTCATAAAAAAGAAAATACAGTAGTTACGTGTCATGTGCTTATAATTTAATAATTACTTATTGTATGTTTTATAAACAGTTCTATACTTGAAAGGCTAAATGATACAATACCGGAATGCCTTATTATACATATTTGAAAAAGTTAAGTAACAGTAACCCTAACCTAAGGAGACCAAAAAATTATCCCGCCCTTTAATCTTGCTCCTTTTATATCTAAGTAATATTTATTAAAAGAAACAAAGTGGACTTACTCAAGGCCCAGTAGTCTAGTCGCGATGATTATAAAAAATCAGCCAAGTGTGAGTCGGAAGCACACACCGAGGGTTTGGTGGACATTATCATTATCGGCCTACCCTTATTCCACGCATGTATGGTCGGTATAATATGTCTTGCATAAGCACAAGAAGGACAACACACGGACATATTAAATAAATGTTTCACGACTCAAGGACACAATTGTAAAAAGATATGGCTTTGGTTTTATGGCTGGCCGCCTGCCTGACGTCATTCCTCCTTGGAAATGCTCATGTTTTAAGATGTTAACAGTAGTGATCCCTGATTTTGGTCATTTTGAAGGTGAACTCCTGTTCAGAGTACCTACCATTATTTTGATTTAGAAAAAATGTGACAAATCCGTGCTGAAGCGTATTTCATAACTGTTTGATTGATAAAAAAAATTGAAATGCAGCTGTTTTCTATTTAATTATTAATTATTTTTTGTAACTCCTTCACTACGATAGTGAATTTTCATGTGTGCGTGTGCATTGAGTGAGCACCGTCAGAAAAAAAACAATAAAATAGGATAATTTAGTAAAAGCTCTAAAACAATCGTAAAACCAATATCCTTTTTTGTAAAAAGGTAAAACAGAAGATAAATCGTTTGTAATGTGCTCACTCAGTTCTCACAGAAAACTGTCAATATATTCAAATATATTGAGTTTACAAAAATAAATTGTATACTAGGTTTTAGTAAAACTTGTGAAGAATATAAGTATCAATGGACAGATTGCCTAGTGCCGTATTTAAAAATTTACAAATAGATAATTATGCTCACTCAATCCTCCATTTTCGCAAGGGCCGATTGCTCTCTAATAAACTATATAATTAAACTTCGTTATATTACTCGTGTTTAGTACATGTTCAATAGGATTTCGTAACATACTAAACGAAAGTCTATTGTGATACATATATAAGTAATAAATAATTTTATGTGCTCACTCAATCCACACATTTATGATAACCAAAAACATGAATATCTTCAGACGACGACGTGGCGAGCGACGTCAACAAGTAATTTCACACATTTAAAAGTTGGTTCGAATTCCTTGTAAAATTTTTTTTCACGAATTATGTTGATTTTTATTTGAGTAGTGTCAATGTTTACAATCGATAGTTATTATCTATTATCAATAACACTTCAGCACTACTTTCGTAGAACTGTCGCAGTAACCAAACTAAATACCTATGTTTTTTTAGGAATTGAGGAGGGAAAGTGTCAACATTGTGAATTTTGTATTATTTTCCGAAAATATTGATTCTGAGATTTTATACGTAATTATGGTGGATAATCAACCATTAAGTGTGTTACGAGTGTAGGCATTAGTGTACGAGTGTAGGCAAGTGACACACGGATTTTCGTGATTCAAATTATTCCAACAATTAGGTACTTGCAACTTTGACATTTGCGCTCGCAGTAAAAATTCTATATCTCAACAACCTCCCAACCAACTTAGCACATATACGGACTTGCAAATTCTATTAGAATAAGCTAATTTTCTATCGAAATTCATTAAGTCATATTCTCTCGGTCAAAAAGTAGCCTGTGTGTTCCATGTCCTAATTATGTATCAAATATCATCGCAATCAAATTTTATCAAAATAAAAAGGAAGTTCATAAGCTTCGGGATCTATTCTAATATTTATCCATAAACCAAATTTCATTGAAATCTGCGCAGTCCTTTTTTAGATATGCTTGAAAGTATGTTCACGACAGATTTTTTTTCAAAAAACCATATTTCATTTTCATTATGTAGCTAATTTTAGGTTTTTTGGCCTACCGCTTTTTTTGTTTTTCTTCTAAGTTAGTACCTACAAACATTTTTGCCTATACTTCTCTATTTTCAGTATAATATAGACAATACAATATAATTCTGTAATTTACAGAAACAAAGAAACACGATGCATATGTAGGTCGAGTTTAGTCGGGTAAATGAAAAGTCAATGTTGTGGGTTACATTGTGGTACAAGTGTGTAATGTATGATTACTGCTGAGGCGCTATTGTGACCCGAGCCCTCAGAGAGCCGAGGACGGTAATCAGCAATGCCACACACACACGAGTATCATACAACGCTTTTCAACACACTTGAAGGAAATAGTACTAAAAAATAATTTTCTTCATATCTAGTACTGATCTTAATTAATATTAACCATTATTTCAACAGTGAAAACGAGTTGTGAATATTTTTTTGCAATGGCGGGGAAAATTTATCTGTTTTCCTATGCGAGCGCATGGCAATTGGCCATAGACTAAAGAATGAAGTTTCTTTTTTTTTGGCTTTTCGCGGATAGCGTTTTAGCCACGTACGAAATGGGCAATTAAAAGTTTTCTTTAATGCAGAGAAAATAAAAGTTATATTTGGGAAAAGCTTTATTTATTTAACACGTACAATTTGAAATTATCAATTTAAATACGAAGTTGTATGAAAAGAGCAAACAAAAGGTTCATTAATTTATTTGTACTATTGAACACGATCTTTTTTGTATCGGAACTTCTTTAAGAACAAATGAACTCGACCATATTAATCGATATGGGGATATGTGAAGCCATTATAAAAGAAAAAAAAACATTGGAACAAACTTATACATAAAATATGGTTACCCGGGCGATGTGGTCGCTTAGCGACAAAGCCCATACAAAAAAAAAAAAAAAAAAAAAAAAAAAAAAAAATATGGTTACCCTATAGTACGAAATTTCATACAAACAATAAAATAAGTATATCTCATAAAGTAAACAAGTTTAATTAGAAGTGAAATGGATTTAGGAAGATATTTAGTAAAAATTTTTACTAAAACATGAGCTATCTGGACTTTTTGTAATGCTAACAAATCTGAAGATATTCATGTTTTTTGGTTTTCATAAATGTGTGGATTAAGTGAGCACATAAAATTATTTATTACTTATATATGTATCACAATAGACTTTCGTTTAGTATGTTACGAAATCCTATTGAACATGTACTAAACACGAGTAATATAACGAAGTTTAATTATATAGTTTATTAGAGAGCAATCGGCCCTTGCGAAAATGGAGGATTGAGTGAGCATAATTATCTATTTGTAAATTTTTAAATACGGCACTAGGCAATCTGTCCATTGATACTTATATTCTTCACAAGTTTTACTAAAACCTAGTATACAATTTATTTTTGTAAACTCAATATATTTGAATATATTGACAGTTTTCTGTGAGAACTGAGTGAGCACATTACAAACGATTTATCTTCTGTTTTACCTCTTTGCAAAAAGGGATATTGGTTTTACAATTGTTTTAGAACTTTTACTAAATTATCCTATTTTATTCAGTTTTGCTGAGGGTGCTCACTCAATGCACACGCACACAATTTTCTTATCTACCTTACGCTAAAATATGACCAATCATTCTAAACAAATACCTTATCTACTTACCTACGCAACAAAAAATCAAACAACCCTAATCTTAGGATACTACAAAATTTGTGACCTTCTATTTAATCTCGCTTTCTTCTTATTCTACTTCTAATCTTTATTAAAGAAACAATGCGTATATTTACTGAAAGCCTACCTGAAAGCCCAGTGGTCGCGTTGTTGTGATGATTATTAAAAAGCAGCCAAGGACGTGTCAGACTCCAGACTCTAGAAGGGTTTTGTTTTCATTATCATCATTATCTTCGACTCTTATCCAAATAATGTGGGGTAGGTGCAACATGTCTTCTATAAGCACATACTTATAGGTTAACTATCCTGTTTTGTAACAGCTGGATTGTCCACTGATGAACACAGCTTCCCCCAGTACGGAGGGGAGGGGGTTTGCCATAATCCCCACTCTTGGCAGGCGTCTTGGGGATCGCAGTTTGAGATAGCAGTAAGGCGCTGGATGGTGGAAAGCGAGAACGAGTTCGGATGACGCGACGCAACGACGACGGTGGGACATCATGTTCTGTAAGATTAGCCTTTATTTGAAGAGTGCCTGATTGTCCCACTCGTATCAATATCGGGAAATTAAGACGCTAGTAGAGTGTACGTATATGTTACCGTCAATCTATGCAATCCTGTATACAATACCTAGTAATGTATAGAATACCTAAAACGTGTAGGTAATGTATGAATTATTATTTATTTTATACTTTGCCCAGGCATTCTATATAATACCGAATGTGCACCCGGTAATATATGTAAAAGACAAGAGCAAGGAAGGAGGAGACGTGCGTGCGGCAGGCAATAATGGTTAGGTTAAGTTAGACTTTTAAGTTTCACGTTAATTTTAGGCTTATGTTTAACTTACCACCATATATAGTAACTTATAACAGACAAAAATAGTAAATGATCGCCAAAATTAAACTTGCTATAATTTTTCTGGCGTTTCTTCGTTGTTGTGGTCAGAAGTAACCTAACGCTCATTCTCGCTTCGCTCTTCGTCGCACCTAAATATAGACCGAGATCTATTTATTTCACACATTGCCGGTGCAACAGCAGGTACTCTATACAATCCCTAGGAATTGTATTAATTACCTGGGTAAAGTATTTAATGGACAGTAATATTCATAATATTTCATACATTGCCTGAACGCCCCAGGTATAATATACATTGTATAGAATACCTGAATAATTAGTTATACAGATTGCCGGTAACATATACATTATGTTTTTTTTTTGATCGCTTCACTTAAATTTTCATTATTGTTTATTTGTGATTTTGTAATGTAATCCGCATAGCAGGCGTTATTGCAAACCTAACAATATTAATAAGAGTTCTAAAAACAATATATATTACATACATTCGTAACAAGAGTTCTCAAATGTCAAAAACGTTCAATAAAAACAATTAATGGGATGAAAAAACGTAGCCCCGCAAGGGAGCACTTTAAAAAGACAAAATTATGACAGTTGTTTCTCTTTACATCTATAATTGTTTATTAGAAATTCATGAGGATAGAGATATTCCAGAAAAACAGGAAATTTTTTTACCTTACAATTTGCGTAATAATGAAAAGCGAATTATAAAACATAATGAAATTCGGGTTGTACCAAAAATCAGATTAGCTAAAGTACAGAAACAAGGTCGTTATTCGAAAATACTAATGTATAATAAATTACTAAAAAGTGTGACCACCTTAAAATATAGTTTTTTCAAACTAAAACTAAAGAACTTTTTTGGTAACAATCCCTTCTACACATTAAAAGAATTCTTGTCAATGCAGCTTGTAGAATTTTTGTTCTAAGGACAAGTGCAAACGTGATAACTGTAAATTTAATTTAACTGTATTATGCATAAAAAATATGATAAATAAATTTTAATCAATTATTTATGTAAACGTAATTAGAATTTAATATGATTAAGTAGTATAAATATATATTAAATGTATCTTGACTTGCCTGTAAATAATTTACAAAAGGGCTAGTAAAACTTCTTAAAATCTTTATTAAAATTATAAGGTTGGGTCATCATTTACAAGTATAAAACCAATTGCAAAATTGGTCTTGTTAGTAGTCATCTATAGTACAACGCAAGTGGTACTATAGATGTCGCTACATCCCAATACGATGGTTAAAGAACGATAGGAAAGTTTTGAGTTATGACGTCATGTCATGTTAGCTCAATTGGTTAGAGCATACCCCGGCTCAAGGGGTGGATGGACGCGGGTTTGAATCCCGCACATGTCTTCAATTTTTCCTATCGTATATTTGTGATTTTGTAATATACATTATGAAGTTGGATTTAAAGCAGTAATAACTGCTTTAAAACACGTGTGCGAATTTTCCACAGAGATTCTGTGGAATTTTCGGAATATGATGACGAATGCATTGTCTTGTGCGTCTTGTTTTCAGCTAAAAGAAAGGAGATGGGGAAATAAGGTTGTGTATGAAAATACAATAATGCTAATGAAATTGTAACCGAAAATAAGAAATACCGACTCGTATTAGCTCCATACATTCAAAGATGATTTGTAAACTAATAAATCTTTCGAAAGTAACACCTCATTGAAGCGCGAATGTCTTACCTCTATACGATAATTGTTTATTATGTGGGGCCACAATATGTAATTCGCGTATGCCCAAGGATAAAATTATCAAACCAGCATAATTCGAATTCGAATCGAAAGGTCATATTATGACCTTTCGAAATGAATGTTGCTGCATGAAGAGTAATTAAAAAGGTGGATGAAACTAGAGTGCGTGTGACAGAGATGGAAGAATTCGTGGTGTATGTACCTAATAAGAAATGACAAGTAAAGGAATAAGTAAATCAGAGGATGCTTGAAAGCAACATAAGTAACAGAAAAGTTGAGTGGTCAGACAGAGAAGTTGAAGACGCGTGGTATGGACATGTTTGGGGAAAAATATAACTAGAAGAGTGCTGAGTATGAATTTGGATCGATCTTTGGGTAGACATAGGCAAAAAAGTTTTGGATGGCTTGAAGAATATATACTTAGGTAGGTTATAAGTAGGTTAGTGCGCGTAGTAGGGATAATGGTCTTAATTCTGCTTTCCACACAAACTAACTAAAATTCAGTTTCAGTTCAAGTTCTTATTCCGTTCCCGCTTTAATCCAAATTGGAAAACGCTTAGGAACGACAATCCTAAAATTTTAATGTTCCTATTCAATTTGAATTCAAGTTAGTATCAATTTATGTTACGACTAAAACTGCATATAACTTGCAATTGCGTAGAGTAAGGTATATTTAATTGTAGGAATACCTATAGTTTTTAAGTGTTACATCATTTTGGTCTTTGAAGTCCCTACTTAAACAAGAAAAATGTATAAAAAGGCAAACAATACCTACAAAGTTTTAGTTTAGTTTGTGGTGCATAACAGAATTACGTCCAATGAGCACAGAACAGAGTGGAAGAAAATACACGTTGCGGTGACCCACTAAGCCTGGGATAATGATAGGAAGAAGCATATTATAAAGGTAGAATCGTATATGAATGTAGAGATGTATTCTAAGCAGTTTCCTACAACATTATTGCACCTTATAACTTCTTTTGGAATAAGATCTATTGAGCTTTAAGTCTGTACTTACCTAGCAACTACAATAACAGCTTGACGCTCAAATTTGAAATTATCTTTCTCACAGACTGTACCATCTTAAGATTATGAACTGCGCTGAAAACTGGAGGGTATCCGCTTTTATACATTTTCACACCACTCTCAAATTGGAGTGTTAGCTATGGAAGATAGTTTTTTTGTAGTTTCTCAAAAGGATAGGCAACTCTGGTTCTCGTGTATTCCGTAATACTGAACATCAGGCGGGCCAACCGATCGTTTCATATGGAAAAGTGCAGCGCACTTAAAAAAAAATACAATACTGCATCGACAGCATTACAGCAGAATCTACGGCAGACGTAAAGTTTTTTTTTGTATTTTATTGCTGATAGGTTAGCCTTTGACCACAATCTCACCTGATGGTAAGTGATGATGTGGTCGTAGGTGTTAACAGGCTTAACCTAGAATTACTGGCTCTCAAGGACAGCTGCCGGAACACACCGTAAGGTGCTTGGCGACAGATTTTCTACTTGAGGGTGGTCGCTAGCCAGGCGGGCATTTGCAAAATGCCCTTCAACCATGCAATGAAGCTCAAGCCCGCGGCGGGATTCGAACCATGGACCTGCTCCGCGGCAGTCCATAGCCATCACTGCTTCAAAGGTAGTCCAAATGCTCTAGTAATACAAGGTTAATGGTAAAATGCTAACAACCTCTTAGGGTTGACTTCTGCTAGTCCTAACAAACATTATGAGATGTTTTTTTTTATTTTTATTATTTGTTTTTTTTTTGTGTTTGTTTGTGTGTATTTGACGGAATAAGCAAGAGTACCACCTGGTCATAAAATATACTCTTGGCTCGGTATAGGCATTGTCTTTTACGTCAAATACACATTAACAAACACAAAAAAAAACAAAATTAAACTTTTTTCATCTCAAAATGTTTGTTAGGACTAGCAGAAGTCAACCCTAAGAGGTTTTTAGCATTTTACCAATATCCCTATATAGGCAGTGTGTTGGCTGATTTGTCGTGCTGAGTTGCAATGCTTTAAATATACCTGTCTAGGTACAGTATAATGATAAATACTTCTTATACCATTGATATATGAATATTATACATATGAACAAGATTGCAACTAAATAAAAAGGTTATATGAGTATTGAATGGGACTCACGGGGGTACCCTGAGAACCCTGGGCTAGAAATGCCCTTCCACAAATATTCACGTAGGAATCGTATGAGACGACCACAGAAAAAAATTTATGATCTTTGTTCGATGGTGGAAGCTCTGGCTGTTGATATAGTTATTTTTTAAGCTTGTACGATAAGCTAGCGATATAGCAGAAATACAATATCAGAATAGACTAGCAAACTTATTAGTATTTAGTGTGTACCCATAATTTATAGCAGGTGGTTCTGGGCCATATGACACGAGATCAAAAATATATTCATCTCCAGTTATAAATAATCCACGGAAAATCTAAGGGTGAAGGAAGCCTGGTAGAATACATTCCTACCTCATGCATGATTGAGATATATTCGAATACAGTTCCATTTGAGCACGGGATCCCTGTTTCGAGCAAGTGCAACAAAAGTAGCCCGAGTGCCTGTACCTGTAAAAGAAAATAATGTATATTGGTTTTCAACACAGCTTCAAACGTACATTATAAATTGTTTTATTTCTCAAATTGCAAGGCCAACAAATTGCAAATGCGGACTTCTACATAAAAATATCGTATTTTATGTACCTATAGTATATTATAGTGTTTTTTAATCCTACCTCGATGGAAAAAGCATTAGGTCCATCAGATGTTAAGCGGTAACCTCGCAACAGATTCAGTTCGTCATGAGTGACGAACCGCGCCAATCATCACTCTGAGACATAACATGTGCCTGTAATTTCACTGGTACCCATACTCTTCAAAACGGAACGCAGTAATGCGAACATAACTGCTTGGCGGTAGAAATAGATATGGTAACAGTACTTCCCCGGACGAAATCATAATATTACATTATAAATTTGTACTTTATGCTAGAGATAAGCCATAGTGTAGTAAAGATTACGCAATAAATGCCAAATAAACTATTGTAAAAAAGGTAAAAAATCAAACAACACCATATATATAGAAAATCATACTTTGTTCATATAGTAATAGCGAAAGGAATAGATAATTACAAAACAGTTCTCTCTCAAATCTTCTTCTCTGAAAGGCACGGATCTGGTCTTCTTGGGTTCTATTATTTCCGGAAGAACACATGCAGAATAAAATCTTTGTTCTTTTTGAGAAACTTTTTTTCAGTTCGAGACTCTACGCCGAGACCTGTCTTCTTTTTTATATTTGTCACCTTTATCGGAAACCCTTCTTCTGCCCGTGGGGTGCAGAGCTAAAATGTCACCTCCCCATCTCTTGGTGTATACACCATCCGGTATTTTACTATAGTCGCCTTTTACGATACCTGCTGGAAGAGATGGGGAGGTGACATTTTAGCTCTGCACCCCACGCGCCTTCTTAAGAATTTGTATCTTACATTGAGATCCCCAGATGCCTGCCATGAATGCGTAATTCGGCCGATACAGTAATGCTTCTCATTAATTCCGTCTGAAGAAGGTACCAAAAGCAGTGTCTTTCATCAATGAACAGACCACATTTTGAATGAATACATATTTGTATAAAAACCCAATATTTCAATTCTTACTGTATATAATATTTTTACGACCATGAATTATTTATGAGCTACATACAGAATTTAAACACATATATTGCAACTTCTCTTATTTTCTGTAAGCGTTCAATAAAATCCTTTCACTGTATATCTCTACTCACCGAAAGGTATTACCTACTTACATGTTTCGCAACTGTACACAGGCACAGCTGCACAAAGGATTTCGTTGAAACCTCAGGATTTGCGAACGCACTATTGCATAGTGCAGATGACACCTTTAGAATGTGTTCGTGTCGTCCTTATAGGTCTAAAAGGTTGAGCTTTGATTGAACAAGGGTCTGTTTCTTGAAAATCGCATATACTCGTAGCTATAAAGCTATGGTAACTGACTGGCAGAGAAATTGACTACCGTTCAACTCACGAGGGTCGAGGATTTAAGTCCCGCCAAACAAATGTAGTTTCTTTGTTTTAAGCTCTATACATTGTTTATTTTATTTCTAAATTGGTCTTATTTCTCATATAATACCAGTGTACTGTATCAGTTGGAATGTCCACTGCTAAACACAGACTTCTCCATCATGGGGGTTTTGCCATAATCCCCACACGTAGGTGTATTGGGGATAACAGTATAACACAGTGATTCATTACAAGGCGCTGCTGGCCACCTTCAGGTATTTTACCCTTAGTCGCCTCTTACGACACCCATGGGAAGAGTTGGGGGTGTGACATTCTAGCCCGACACCCCACGGGGATCATAAAATACAATTAACAATAACAATAATACAATTTGAAGCAATTATAACCATGCGGCAACTGCCATGCCGCAGGTCCCCATGGTTTGATCCTCACCGCCGTATGGTAGAAGGGCATTTTACGAATGCTCACCTGACTAGCTTTACTGACCACCCTTAAGTAGAAAATCTGTCTGCAAGCACCTATCAGTGTGTTCCGGCAGCAGTATGTCTCAAGGCGATGGGCGCAGTGCAGTTCGTCACTTGAGACGAAGTACAATTGTTAACGGCAAAGGTTACCGCTTAACATGCGGTGGGTCTCGTGCTTGTTACATCACAACCCCAAAAAAATAACAGTTGTTATAATCCGTCAAAGTTCTATAATTTACATACATGTGTAGTTATCTTAGATAATCAATATAAAAAGTGACGGCACAGCAGTCACGTGACAAAAATGAAAGACAATAGTAAAGTTTACTTGTACTCGTATATTTTTTAAAATACTGAAAATTTTGTGGCCTGACCGAACTCATTCATAACACTAACAATGATTTATATCATATAGCTGCTTGGAGCAAGCGTTTTGGCCTAAAAGTCAACCCCACAAAGACACAGGCAATTATAATATTTATAATAGGAAGCTCCAGAATGCTACCGAAGGTGGATTTAGTATGTATATTTAGTGTAGTATGTTTATGTATTGTATAAGCTATAGTGTAGTAAGTTCTACCTGTTATGTTATTTGTTTTGTAATGAAATTAAGCATTTGATTTATGTAAGAGATACATAATTAATTTATTATGATCACCAACCTCTCTGACTCCTTAAACGATCTCCATCCAAAGGTTAATTGGAAAAGATCGCTTTAAGCAATAAGTCCACCCTTTGTACTTAAGTTTTAAGAATTTCTTTATTTGTTTTTCTATTGGCGTACAGTTAAGTGCTTTGTATTGTATTGTAATTATGGATATGATATAATAACCCTAGACATTTTCATCCGTTAAAGTAGTAGAATGTACGACATGTGTAAAAATCGCGAATGATAAAATTACACTTTGAATAATAAATCACTGAGCAAGTAACATTAAATAAAGTGCAATTTGACATTACTTTTATTGTATCATAATTGTCAATTAAGGTTGGTTTTCCAAAAACATTCAAATATATACCCGACTTTGGTGGAAACATTAAACGAGTGCTCGGGGCTCGTTCGTGCGCTGCAGATTTGTATTGTACCAAATGCACACTGTAATATATGCGAGACAAAAAGAGAAAATTGAATTCGTGAGCAGGTAAGCAACTGCGAACAAAACAAAGCCACAGATATGCAAGTAAATACGTAATTTGTATTTTAAATAGAACGGCAAACTTAAAAATCTTCCATACACCAATACCTATTTTTTGTTTGGATAAACCCTATTGCATATGTATAAAATATACATATAGATGCTGACCGAACGAAGTAGAGTATTCTGTGGAAAGCTTTAGGGCCCGAGCATTTGTATGACAATGTTGTCCAACTGTTTCAAACGCCGCTACCTACTTTGATCTTCATGAAACTTGGCAGAAAAGTATTCATATTCATTTATTGGTAATAATTTGATTACAAGTCATATATTCGTGGTAAAAATTAAAATGTTATAGGTATATTACATTCATACTTTTTACCATTATCTGCTAACAGATAAATGCGAAAACTCAAATAATAACAATCATGTCCAAATTATATTAAAACATACAGTAAGTTAGCTTATAACCTTATAAATATCAAGGAAATGTTTGGGATGATTGTTGTCTTGGTATCTTAATTTAAGGTTAAAACTTACAAAGTAACAAAAAACAAAAAAAATCGATGATCTTAAAAATACTGAGTGTCCCTACTATATTTTATTTCGGTCATGAGTATATAGCTTTACACATAGCTAATTATTTCACACTTTTACTCACTATTTAACGATTTATTTTTCACTGTGCCATAATTTAAATTTTGTAAACTATTTGCACGTATATATTAATAAACAGTACTAATAGTGTTAACCCATTGATATCGGCGATAATTATAACAATAGAATTTCATTCATAAATTGGCCATATTGGGCCAGTCCGATTCCAAGAGGTAGTACCTAGTTATAGAATAACACTGGACTTGAAGTTTAACTCTTTAGCAACTGTTCGGGTAAGCAAAAATAATTTTTAATTACACGAACAGTAGACCATTCCAAAAATTACGTCATTTAGGCCATCGACCGTATAATTTTAAAGTAAAATCTATCCAATAATGAATTATCGGTTACTCGTACGTATAAGTTGCACAACGATTTTTTTCAAAGTTTACAAAATAAATATTTTAATAATACACATATTTCAGAACTCATAGTTACTTTGTAAGTTTTATTATTTATTGCCTGAAATGTTTAATTCGTATATTGAAATCCAGGAAATACTTAAACACGTTTAAAACATATTATATATTGTTAAAGTTACTTACTTATTTTTTGTTGTCAATTATGTTTAGTTTAAATAAAATTTAATTGGCGATTGGTAAGTCGTAGTTATCTTCATATACCAATAAGTGAAAGGAGTCAGCCCTTTCACTTATTGGTATATGAAGATGTGGTTGAAAAAGTTATATAGGCTTAAATATGATTCAAACTTTGTTTCATCAACACTACATCTGTGCTTGGCGGAGGGGTGGTAGCTAGCCAGCTAGCCAGATCACTGCACAGAATCATCACGCAGTACATACTGATTGTCACTGGGCCATCTCTATGTATGGCATAATTCAATTTTTCCTATATAATTTATATGACCCAAACAACATCTGAGAGCAGTGAAGATGCCCATTGATTTACTACCCAAACACCGGTCGGATATTACGACTAAAAACCGTGAGTGCTAGCCGTATATTCAGTTTATAACATGGAGGAATCTCCCTCAATCTCCCCCCTAATTCCTCCATGGTTTATAATAATGATAAGTCACGTTAGTTGCTATGACACCATTTTGGAGATCTGAAAATTTGGTATTATTTCTAAGAAACCTAAAATAACTGGCAAAAAGCTGAGCTTAGTGATGGCTCGCGTTTATTTTACAACTTGATTCTAGTGGTGTCATCTAGTATTGAGTAGATTAACTACGATGCATTTAAGTATTGAGTTTAGTTGTGTTGCAGTGATGCTAAGTCTTTGGTTTTCTAACAGATGGCGTTAGTAAAACAATAACTTTATATCCTAATAGCGTTCCAGCCGCGGCTCCGCCAGAGCGTATGTCGGCTATCGCGCAAAACTATTACTTAGCCTCTTTTCGCGCAGTTGGATAAAAACTATCCTATGTATATACATATATCCTTTCCAGGGTCTCAAACTAATTCCATACCAAATTGCATCTAAATTGGTCCAGTAGATTTTAAGTTTATTCGTTGCATACAAAAAATCAAATCTCTCCTCATTATGATATTTGTGTAGATAAATACGAAATTCCTAATGTCAATATTTTTAATGGTTGAAAATTAAATATATTTGACAGAAAACACATCTCGATATGAAGTTAAATTAATCTATAGGCGTGATGGTTTTTCAGTAAAAGGGGCCACAAAATTTACAAGTTGTGGGATAGTGATATTTATCGAGTATAGTATCACACATTATTATATAATAGGGGCTCGCTTCACTAGCCCTAATAATGTGAACACATACATAACTACTCAATTCGAAAAAAATAATGAATAGTGCACAGATAAACAAACAGACACGAAAAGGGGGCTTGATAATCTTTCTTCTGATATTTTAATAAAAGGGTAATAAATAAGCCATACTTCATGTAATTACTTATATCACGGACTTCCAAACTATTTAACGACGCGCCGGTGGATATTACAAAAATAAAAACAGCAGCAGCTAGCTCCTGAATACAGATATAAAACCATTTTCTCTCTGGCGACAGGTAAGTAAGTCCTGAGCTCTGTTTTTTTGTTTTACCACTAGGTACTAACGACTTTTACCGACATTAAAAGCCACCTTGGAATTGTTTTAAACTTTCTTATCTTGTTTACTGGTTTCACTTGATGTCAGAAAGAAGCACGATCTTTTTCGTATTAGGTACAATTTTGGCTAACTTGAATTTAGCTGGTACTCGTAGTAAATATAAATGAGCTTCTTATTTATTCGGAAACATGAGTCGGGTTAAATTATTTTACCTAGGTATACGAAGAGAGTAAGATAAGGGTTCTAGATTTGTCAGTCTGTTTATTTTCTTCTTTACTAGGTGGTAAGCCTCATCAGCAAGAGTTAGCCTTAGTGGATATCACCTTACCGATGTATATTTTGCCTCGAAGCAGTAGTGTGCAGCGATTTTAGTATGTCCTCGATGTCTATATGGTCGGGTACCGAACTAAAGGTCGCATAAACAAGGAACATCATTAAAATTCCATATTGCTCCATCCCAATACGATGATTAAATAATGATAGGAAAAAAGTGAGTTGTAACTCATTGTCATGTTAGCTCAATTGGTTAGAGCATACCCCGGCTAAAGGGGTGGATGGACGCGGGTTCGAATCCCGCACATGACTTAAATTTTTACTCGTATATTTGTAATCTAATATTCCAAAATCAAAACTAAGACCATCATGAAAGTTTAGTAGAGAAAATACCTACTTTGCTTACACTTATCTATGAACAAAACAGCCTTATTCGAATAGGTGAGATGAAAATTGATTGATTTTATTGTGGTAATATTAACTGAATATCTAGCCCCGATATGATATAGAAATATTGAGATCCATATTCTGAGGAAGGAATGCGATCTAACATATAAGTGGACCATACATTTAGAATGAGTAGATACTAAATACAATTTCTCGTTATGTTACAGTAAAGACATTCATCACAGTAAACGTCATTATAACTAGATTCACAATTTACGTGGACAGCAGATAGCGTTGTATTTGTACATTTGGAAACAGAATTACTTATACTATACAAATATGAATATAGTTAATTTAACTACCCCCAAATGTAGATGATAGCAACCTACACATAATTCTAAAGCAGAAGATTAACTTTATTCTTATTTTTATATTTAAACACCATCCTTATTAAATTAAAAATAATGTTAGCTATTTAGACTGCCAAGAAGCCATTCCAAACGATTTACTGACTAGAAAATGGTCTAGAATGTGATTAGCATTCCTTAGCTCCTTTGACCTGGATTTATACGGCTGTCGGTCATTCTATCATCCAGGTAACTTTGCCCTTTCTAAATAAACAGTTATAGAATACAATTTAAAATACATAGCTGCGAAAATATTGGTATTCTTTATTAATATAAGTGTATTTTATAACGTTTACAAGAGCTATCATTACTTGCTGTGTTTTTATGTTATTGTGACTGGAGAAGCTCGAGGCCCACCTGATGTTAAGCGGACTAACCTCTGCCTATAACAGATGCATTTCGTCACAAGTCACGAATTGCACTGCGCCCGTCACCTTGAGACATAGGCGTTAAGTCTCATGTGCCTGTAATTTCACTGGCTCTCAAGGACTGCTGCCGGAACACAACGTAAGGTGCTTGGCGACAGATTTTGTACTTGAGGGTGGTCGCTAGCCAGGCGGGCTTTAGCAAAATGCTCTTCAGGAGCTTCAATATTCAAGTGATATGACTGTCACATGAATATTGAAGGTCCTGTTAAGTTCGTCAGTCTTACCATCCGCAATGATTATATGTAGTTAAACTTATTTTGTACTACGAGTATATGCGAGTAAAATATCCCTGTTTTTTTTGTTTTTGAATTTTTATACCAGGGGTATGCCTTTATTAACAAAATAGTACTATATATACAACACTAAATAAAAGCATTTAGATGCTCATAAGTCGTTGCAGATTCACAGGCAGTTCAAATGCTCCAGCCCACTACCAATTGGCAGCGTGCCCAGCATGCTGGCAGCATTGCCCCGTTGAATTGTTTATTTGTTGAGCCAAGTAGATGCCAGTATTTTGATCACACGTCGCATCGACCAAGCGCTCTGGTAATTTTTGGAAAATACGATGGGCTCCCGGTCCCCATGGACGCAACGTCTCTACACCAAACGGCTCAAATATGTAATCCATATTTCCCTGAGATTGAATACATAATATTGAAAATTAAAAAGGTAACTGATTGTCACTGAAAGGTGTAGGTAACTTGTGGAAGTCGGTACTGTGCTGATGCAAACATTTTGAGCTCAATATCGTAGTCCGAAATTCACAGGTATGAAGCGCTCGTAGCGAGGTTTACTTAGCTGTTCTCAACCGATCAGCAAAGTTAAGCAACGTGGCCCGCGGTCATGAGTTGGATGGGTGACCGCTAGTGACATTACTACTGAGCGCTTCCGTGCTTCGGAGGGCACGTTAAGCCGTCGGTCCGGGTTGTTGTCTTAGGATGGCAGTCGTTATAGCATGGTGGTAGGGCATTTTGCGAATGCCCGCCTGGTTTCCTACTTGAGGGTGGTAGCTAGGCTACCACCCTCAAGTAGGAAATCTGTCGCCAAGCACCTAATGGTGTGTTCCGGCAGCTGTCCTTGAGAGCCAGTACTTCTAGGTTAGACTGAACAACATCTTCGACCACATCATCACTTACCATCAGGTGAGATAGTGGTCAAAGGCTAACCTATCAGGCATAAAAAAAATTGTTATATTTCATACTTTTATGAGTAGATAGTTGGATCTGTTTTAAAAAACTCTTTTCAGTGATGTATTATATGATTCGCCAACTTTGGTTTGATTGTGTGATTCGCCAAGAGTAACGTTCGACGTCAAGAAACAGTCGCAACATTAGATCATCAGGGTAGGTTATATTGGAAGCAACTATTTTTTAACAAATTATTAGAAAAAGTTTTGTAAATGTGAGTTTTATTTACAATATTATTTTATATACTGATTTTGTAGTCATATATTAGGTTCATCGAGTATGACGGTAACCAGTAATTTGTTATGCAAGGCTGCAAAGTAGTTATTTGGCGCGAATACTTTTCTTGAAACCGGAAGCGCAGTTTAGGAATGAACCACGAGCGAAGTGAAATTCAAATATGTAGAATTCTGAATGAAGCGAGGATTTTAAAGGTGCGAGTCAAATTAACTATAATCCATGCGCATCATAGATAATAAAAAAAAAAAATGTCATTCATAAATGGACGATATCGACTCCGCGTGATACGTGAGGGTTCTTATTTTTTTACCTCAGATCATAGGATCTGAGTTATTTACAGAAAGTTATAATATAAGTGTTATAGGATGGCCTCAAGCAAAACCACAAGTTGCGGAAAGCAATAAATTGAGCAAGGTAATATTTTTTTTCATTTGGAAATTAACCTTACATTTAGACAGTTTCTGATTACTGGAACGTGCCGGCAAAAGCCTACCTATAAGTTATAAAATGTTGAATGTTATGAATGTTAAAAAATATAGTAGGTACTAGTTATAATTATTCATTTAGGCTGTTTGAAACTTAAGGTCTAAATATTATTTCATAATATTATTTATATTAAATGAGTTTAAGATGTGTTTCGTTTAATTAAAGTATAAAAAAATTGGTGAACGTTGTGTTACTGATTTGTATTAACTTCTACAACGAAACGTACCTACGTGACGTCATGTTAGTACTCACTGTGGCTCGACTTTACGTGACATCGAGTACATACTGCAATTTGCGAATTAACTTGAATTAACTAAAATTCATGTTTAAATATACCACAAAGAATACGGTTGTGGTGCCCTTGAGGGCGCTATTGACATTAAAACTTGGAAAATGTTTCACAAATCATCTAGTTCAAGTAATTATGATTGTGTAATATAAGTGGATTCGCAGCGGCCGGCAAAGTGCCAGATATATTTTGAAGCGCTCGTAGCTCGTAGCGAAGTTTACTTAGTTGTTCTCAACAGATCAGCAAGTTAAGCAAAGTCCCCCGCGGTCATGAGTTGGATGGGTGACCGCTAGTGACATTACTACTGAGCGCTTCCGTGCTTCGGCGGGCACGTCGGTCCCGGTTGTTGTCTTAGGATGGCACTCGTTATAGCATGGTGGTAGGGCATTTTGCGAATGCCCGCCTGGCTAGCTACCAGCCTCAAGTAGAAAATCTGTCGCCAAGCACCTAATGGTGTGTTCCGGCAGCTGTCCTTAAGAGCCAGTACTTCTAGGTTAGCCTGAACAACATCTTCGACCACATCATCACTTACCATCAGTTGAGATAGTGGTCAAAGGCTAACCTAACAGGCATATAAAAATATATATATGTAACATCAATACCCGAATAACCATCAAGAGTTCTACAAATTCCATAAGAGGGCGTTAGCGGTAGCTAGCGCGTGAGTTAACATTATGGAGCACTTTACATGTACTCAAGCTAGATACCAATGTAGTTCTACGAAATTCCGCTAGATGGCGATAGTTGTATTTTTAACACACGCAGGTGTTTGTCACCGTGAAAACGACGAACTTTGCCGAAGGATGACGATCGTTGTTTTGTTGTCAGGTTGTTTTGAGCAGACGGTTTACCGGAACTCTTAATAATTAATCTCACTACGCTTATTAATCTGTCTTAGTATTGTGGACGGCATCCGGCCCCTTACTTTGGCAACTAGTTATAGTAATCTATTGAAGTGTAAGAGTCTCATTATACGTTAAATAAAGCTTTGCTTTAACATCATCACCTCGTTTCGCTTAAAATCTGCACTACACGTCTCTACGCACACCCATCCCTGTTACAACTGGCGCTAACGTGAGGCCCGTCGAGCAACGCAGACACCGCTAAACGTCGATCAAGGTGGCGAATACCGGCAGCGGCTCGTCGGGAACACCCAAACCCGGACCTATATTGCGAACGAGACCACGCAGAATTGTTACAAGAAAATCGGACGAGAGAAAAATGGCTACTAACGTAACAATGTCACCAGAACAACTTCAGGAATTGGTTACATTTATAACATCGGCTGCATTGCAGGGTGTGGCTACTGCGCACCTTCTCGCTCTTTTGCCAACGCGTCTACTTCTTTCGACGGCGCTAGAGAATCGATACGCGTAGAAGAGTTTTTGACAGCCGCATCAGTATATAAGTCTATTAATAAAATACCTGATGAAGATGCTATTTCAACACTGCCATTAATATTGAAAGGTGAAGCAGCCACATGGTGGCAGGGAGTTAAAGAAGGCATCATAACCTGGTCAAGCTTTGAAAGTCGACTGCGACATGCATTTGCGCCTAAGAAACCAGCATACCTGATTTATCAAAAGGTTTTTAATCTGAAACAACCCACTGATATGCTGACAGAGACATTCATTGCTAAAAACCGCGCTCTGTTGGCACAGCTACCTGCACCTGGACTGAATGAAGAGCAGCAACTTGATATTATTTACGGACAGTTGCACAAGAAAATTCGTGAAAAAGTTCAGCGTAATACAATCATTACATTTGAACAATTATTGAACGCAGCCAGAAGTGTTGAGCAACTGTTGAGTGAGAAACCTCAGTTGTCTACCACCAGCGTAGAAGAAAAAGGAAAAGGCAAAAAATTACGCTGTGACTATTGCCGACATGTGGGTCATAACGTAGAGGACTGCCGTAAAATAATGCGAGACACTGGAAAACAGTCTACAGAACGGTCAAAGAAGGTAGAAGCACTATCCACTAAAGCACCTTCCCCGTCTCATCATGTGTTTTCATGCTATGGTTTCGGAGCGCCCGGGGTAGTGAGAAGCAAATGCCCTACATGTACAACCAAATCAAAACAGAACATAATGTTGACTTCTGTTCATTAAATGTCAAGACGGATGCCCGGCCAAGACCTATGGTGGGGATAGGCATATATGACATCGTAGGAACCGCGTACGTTGACTCTTGTGCCAAGTCGAGTGTTGCCTCATACCAACTCTACACATGCTTGAAGCGAAAGGGTTGCCACTTCGCAAAGCAGGTTGTAACCGTAACTCTGGCTGATGGAGTAAAAAGAGACAGGAAATCCTCTCAGTAACCGTACCAGTGAATATATGTAACCGCACAATCCCAACTACTTTTATAGTGCTTCCCGAGTCTAGGGATAATAAAACCTTATTAGGAGTGGGGTTTCTCCAAGATTGCAAAATGGTAATAACATATCCCAAATGACATGGCATTTTTTGGATCGGCCAAATCATGAATACGAATTCACGCCGGAGGACATTGATGGTACTTCAATGGCACAAATCGATCACACGCTCTATGAAAGGCACGTAGTTGTACCTGGGGATGTGATACCTCTGTCAAGAAATGAGCCCAGAGAAGCCTGTACAGCTGATCAAGCAATACCATTCAAACGTCAACGTCATTTATTCGATGGAACCCCGCCAGATTACACAGACTATTTGTATGCAGATGCAGTACAATCAATTGAAGAAGCACAAGTCGAATTATCACCTAAATCAGCAGCATTATTTCCGGGTTATACTGGTGATGACATCGGCATTTCTTCAGTTGATCTCGAAAGTGTCGTTAAACTTGACCTAAGTAACGAGCAGAAAAATCGTCTTTTAAGTGTTCTTAATGACAACGAAGAAGTATTTCTCCCAAGTAGTAAGCCAACAAAGCTAGCTGAACACGTTATTGACACTGGTACTCATGCGCCGATAGCGGTACCTCCCTATCGACTATCTCCAGTACGCCGTGAAGCTCTAAAGGTAGAAATAGTTAAAATGCTAAAAGAAGGCATAATCGAGCCAAGTTCTTCCCCTTGGTGTGCTCCCGTAGTAATGGTACCTAAAAAGGATGGAAATATTCGAGTATGTATAGACTATCGTCAACTTAATTCAATTACAGTACCAGATGCGTATCCAATGCCAAGGATTGATGACCTTCTACTGGAAGCTAAACCGACGCCTTTCATGAGTACTTTTGGTCTCCGAGCTGGTTACTGGCAGGTCAAGGTCAGGGATGAAGACCAAGACAAGACAAGTTTTATTACACCGTTCGGTATCCATAAGTTTACCCGGATGCCATTTGGTCTTATCAACGCACCTGCGACCTTTCAACGTTTAATCGACCGTGTGAGGGTAATGGTAGAAGATGTTAAAATGCTGGCATATCTTTATGACCTGATAATCCTCTCTTCTATGTTTGAGCAGCATCTCGTAGATCTGACCAAGGTGCTGAAAACACTGAAAGAAAATAACTTGTCTGTCAATTTTGAGAAATGTCACTTTTGCTGTGCTACTATTAAATATTTAGGACACTTCATTACTCCAAAAGGTCTGCAAGTGGATCCTAGCAAAGTAGTAGCAATAACAGAACTCCCACGGCCGTAAAACCTCAAGCACCTACTATCATTCATACAGACTTGCTCTTGGTATCGGCGGTTCATACAGAATTTTTCATTGATAAGTGAACCATTAACGAGTTTGACAAAGAAAAAGGCTGTTTGGAAGTGGGGAGATGTTCAGGAGAAAGCTTTTAACGACCTGAAAGTCAGCTTGACTACCGCACCGGTGTTAAACCAGGCTGATGAAACAAAACCTTTTATTATTAAAACAGATGCCAGTTATTATGCAATAGGAGCAGTATTAGTCCAGGGGGAGGGTGAGTTGGAACACCCTATTGAGTATGCCAGCAGGCTTCTAACCCCAGCTGAGAAGAATTATAGTACTACAGAACGAGAAGCACTAGCTGTAGTATGGGCACTCAATAAATTCCGAGGCTACATAGAAGGGTCAAGCGTCACCGTGTTAACCGATCATCAGGCTTTGAGATGGCTTTTATCGCTGAAAACTCCTACAGGTCGCTTAGCACGTTGGGCATTATTGATACAAGCCTATAACATTAATATACAGTATACGCTAGGCTAAACAAATATTGTGGCTGACGCTTTGTCGCGTCCACATTGTTCTGATAAAACAAACAATGAATGTGGAATATGCATTGTAGTTGTCGATGTACAATCACGTAGCTCATCAGAAATCCGTCAAGAACAGTTGAAAGATTGAGAAGATGCACAGCTCTTGGTTCCTGAACATGAATGGAAGAATACGCTAGTGGCTTGTCATGATGACCCAATGGCAGGACATTACGGTGCCGATAAAACGTACCAAAGAGTAGCCCGACGATATTATTGGAAGGGGTTACGGAAATTTGTAGAGGCTTACGTTAAGAACTGTATTCGATGCCAACGTTACAAGCCGACCAATTTAAAACCGGCAGGACTTATACAGACGACGGTTGCAAACCAACGATTTGAAATATTAGCGTTTGACTTGTTTGGACCACTGCCTACAACACCTGCTGGTGAAAACTGGATTTTGATAGTTGAGGATCTTGCCAGTGGTTGGGTGGAATCATTCGCATTGAAGACTGCTAATGCTGAGAATTGTGCAATGACTATGATCAATGAAGTGTTTTTAAGATATGGTATACCGAGGCGGATTCATAGCGATAACGGGCCTCAATTTGTCAGTGCAGTAATGCAAAAGGTGACATACTGTTTAGATATGAAGCATACGTACACTCCTGTCTATCATCCGGCTGCTAACCCTGTGGAACGTAGAAACAGGGATCTGAAAACGCAATTGGCTATACTAGTTCAAGACGACCATAGAACTTGGGCCGATAAACTAGCCTGTATACGATTTGCCATGAATACTGCTACTAGTCTAGTAACTGGATACACACCAGCATATCTCACCTTCGCTCGAGAACTCCGGACGCCGGATGACAACGTTCATGATTTGAGGCAAATAGTTATGTCGGAAAACTTTGTACCCGAGATAACGTCAAAGTTACTTCAGTTAGCTGAAAAGTGGCATCATTTCCCAACTTAAATGTAACGAAATGAAGGAAATGAATGAAATGAATGAAATGAACGAAATGAATGAAATGAACGAATTGAACGAAATGAACGAAATGAATGGCATGAACGAAATGAACGAAATGAACAAAATAAACGAAATGAACGAAATACACAATGCGGACAAAGCGGACAAAGCGGACAAAGCGGACAAAGCGGACAAAGCGGACAAAGCGGACAAAGTGGACAAAGCGGACAAAGCGGACAAAGTGGACAAAGTGGACAAAGCGGACAAAGCGGACAAAGTGGACAAAGCGGACAAAGCGGACAAAGCGGACAAAGTGGACAAAGTGGACAAAGTGGACAAAGCGGACGAAGTGGACAAAGCTAATATGTGCTCTATGATACAGCGAACGAGACCGCACGCGTTGATAATTTGTTTAAATAGATACAAACTTACGTATAATTTGACTTGGACAACTATCCGAGTGACCGCTGCGCTCAGGTAGCGAAAACGTGAACAAAAGAAACAGGCCATACCTGCGTTTCCCAAACTGTCGGACACTAACTTTAGAATTTCAAATAATATTCTTATATACAATACTACGATATTTTCGCGAGATCCTTCTCGGACTTTATAAAAAAATATAGGTGATTTATCTGACTTTCTAGCAATTATTTAGCAGTGTTTGACCCATATGTATTGGAAGTCCTTTTCCCTTGCTAAAGATCTTGCTTTATTCGACAAAGTGGACAAAGCGGACGAAGTGGACGAAGTGGACGAAGTGGACAAAGCGGACAAAGCGGACAAAGTGGACAAAGTGGACAAAGCTAATATGTGCTCTATGATACAGCGAACGAGACCGCACGCGTTGATAATTTGTTTAAATAGATACAAACTTACGTATAATTTGACTTGGACAACTATCCGAGTGACCGCTGCGCTCAGGTAGCGATAACGTGAACAAAAGAAACAGGCCATACCTGCGTTTCCCAAACTGTCGGACACTAACTTAAGAATTTCAAATAATATTCTTATATACAATACTACGATATTTTCGCGAGATCCTTCTCGGACTTTATAAAAAAATATAGGTGATTTATCTGACTTTCTAGCCATTATTTAGCAGTGTTTGACCCATATGTATTGGAAGTCCTTTTCCCTTGCTAAAGATCTTGCTTTATTCGACAAAGTGGACAAAGCGGACAAAGCGGACAAAGTGGACAAAGTGGACAAAGCGGACAAAGCGGACAAAGCGGACAATGCGGACAAAGCGGACAAAGTGGACAAAGCGGACAAAGTGGACAAAGTGGACAAAGCGGACAAAGCGGACAAAGTGGACAAAGCGGACAAAGCGGACAAAGCGGACAAAGTGGACAAAGCGGACGAAGTGGACGTAGTGGACGAAGTGGACGAAGTGGACAAAGCGGACAATGCGGACAAAGCGGACAAAGCGGACAAAGCGGACTAAGCGGACAAAGCGGACAATGCGGACAAAGTGGACAAAGCGGACGAAGTGGACGAAGTGGACAAAGCTAATATGTGCTCTATGATACAGCGAACGAGACCGCACGCGTTGATAATTTGTTTAAATAGATACAAACTTACGTATAATTTGACTTGGACAACTATCCGAGTGACCGCTGCGCTCAGGTAGCGATAACGTGAACAAAAGAAACAGGCCATACCTGCGTTTCCCAAACTGTCGGACACTAACTTTAGAAATTCAAATAATATTCTTATATACAATACTACGATATTTTCGCGAGATCCTTCTCGGACTTTATAAAAAAATATAGGTGATTTATCTGACTTTCTAGCCATTATTTAGCAGTGTTTGACCCATATGTATTGGAAGTCCTTTTCCCTTGCTAAATATCTTGCTTTATTCGACAAAGTGGACAAAGCGGACGAAGTGGACGAAGTGGACAAAGCGGACAAACCGGACAAAGCGGACAAAGTGCACAAAGCGGACAAAGCGGACAAAGCGGACAAAGCGGCAAAGCGGACAAAGCGGACAAAGCGGACAAAGCGGACAAAGCGGACAAAGTGGACAAAGTGGACAAAGCGGACAAAGCGGACAAAGTGGACAAAGCGGACAAAGCGGACGAAGTGGACGAAGTGGACAAAGCTAATATGTGCTCTATGATACAGCGAACGAGACCGCACGCGTTGATAATTTGTTTAAATAGATACAAACTTACGTATAATTTGACTTGGACAACTATCCGAGTGACCGCTGCGCTCAGGTAGCGATAACGTGAACAAAAGAAACAGGCCATACCTGCGTTTCCCAAACTGTCGGACACTAACTTTAGAATTTCAAATAATATTCTTAAATACAATACTACGATATTTTCGCGAGATCCTTCTCGGACTTTATAAAAAAATATAGGTGATTTATCTGACTTTCTAGCCATTATTTAGCAGTGTTTGACCAATATGTATTGGAAGTCCTTTTCCCTTGCTAAAGATCTTGCTTTATTCGACAAAGTGGACAAAGCGGACAAAGCGGACAAAGTGGACAAAGTGGACAAAGTGGACAAAGCGGACAAAGCGGACAAAGCGGACAAAGCGGACAAAGCGGACAAAGTGGACAAAGTGGACAAAGCGGACAAAGCGGACAAAGTGGACAAAGTGGACAAAGCGAACAAAGTGGACGAAGTGGACGAAGTGGACGAAGTGGACAAAGCGGACAAAGCGGACAATGCGGACAAAGCGGACAAAGCGGACAAAGTGGAAAAAGCGGACAAAGCGGACAAAGTGGACAAAGTGGACAAAGCGGACAAAGCGGACAAAGTGGACAAAGCGGACAAAGCGGACAAAGCGGACAAAGTGGACAAAGTGGACAAAGCGGACGAAGTGGACGAAGTGGACAAAGCGGACAAAGCGGACAATGCGGACAAAGCGGACAAAGCGGACAAAGCGGTCAAAGCGGACAAAGCGGACAAAGCGGACCAAGTGGACAAAGCGGACGAAGTGGACGAAGTGGACAAAGCGGACAAAGTGGACAAAGCGGACAAAGTGGTAAAAGCGGACGAAGTGGACAAAGCGGACAAAGCGGACAAAGTGGACAAAGCGGACAAAGCGGACAAAGCAGACAAAGCGGACAAAGTGGACAAAGTGGACAAAGCGGACGAAGTGGACGAAGTGGACAAAGCGGACAAAGTGGACAAAGCGGACAAAGTGGACAAAGCGGACGAAGTGGACAAAGCGGACAAAGCGGACAAAGCGGACAAAGTGGACAAAGCGGACACAGCGGACAAAGCGGACAATGCGGACAAAGCGGACAAAGCGGACAAAGCGGACAAAGCGGACAAAGTGGACAAAGTGGACGAAGTGGACAAAGCTAATATGTGCTCTATGATACAGCGAACGAGACCGCACGCGTTGATAATTTGTTTAAATAGATACAAACTTACGTATAAATTGACTTGGACAACTATCCGAGTGACCGCTGCGCTCAGGTAGCGATAACGTGAACAAAAGAAACAGGCCATACCTGCGTTTCCCAAACTGTCGGACACTAACTTTAGAATTTCAAATAATATTCTTATATACAATACTACGATATTTTCGCGAGATCCTTCTCGGACTTTATAAAAAAATATAGGTGATTTATCTGACTTTCTAGCCATTATTTAGCAGTGTTTGACCCATATGTATTGGAAGTCCTTTTCCCTTGCTAAAGATCTTGCTTTATTCGACAAAGTGGACAAAGCGGACAAAGCGGACAAAGTGGACAAAGTGGACAAAGCGGACAAAGCGGACAAAGCGGACAAAGCGGACAAAGCGGACAAAGCGGACAAAGCGGACAAAGCGGACAAAGCGGACAAAGCGGACAAAGCGGACAAAGTGGACAAAGTGGACAAAGTGGACAAAGTGGACAAAGTGGACAAAGTGGACAGAGTGGACAGAGTGGACAGAGTGGACAGAGTGGACAGAGTGGACAGAGTGGACAGAGTGGACAGAGTGGACAGAGTGGACAGAGTGGACAGAGTGGACAGAGTGGACAGAGTGGACAGAGTGGACAGAGTGGACAGAGTGGACAAAGCGGACGAAGTGGACAAAGCGGACAAAGCGGACAAAGCGGACAAAGCGGACAAAGTGGACAAAGTGGACAAAGTGGACAAAGTGGACAAAGTGGACAAAGTGGACAAAGTGGACAAATTGGACAAAGTGGACAGAGTGGACAGAGTGGACAGAGTGGACAAAGCGGACAAAGTGGACAAAGTGGACAAAGTGGACAAAGCGGACAAAGTGGACAAAGTGGACAAAGCGGACAAAGCGGACAAAGCGGACAAAGCGGACAAAGCGGACAAAGTGGACAAAGTGATATGAAAATATTTATGAGAATATCAACGTTAAATGACGTTCAAAGACTCCAAGAGGACCTATTAAGACTTGATAATTACTGTCTGTCAAATAAACTTGACCTCAACCCATCTAAGTGCTCCGTGACTACGTTTACCCGTAAAATTAACATAGTATATTCTGCTTATACTCTAAAGAACCAAACCTTACACCGAACGCATGTCATTCGAGACCTTGGAGTCGTGCATGATTCAAAACTATTATTTGACGAGCACATTTCCTATATCGTATCAAAAGCATCTAAAGCATTGGGGTTCTTAATGAGAAGTACTGTAAACTTTCAGCAAGCCAAAACTTTAAAAGTTCTGTACTGTAGTTTAGTTAGAAGCAACCTGGAATATGCGTCACAAGTATGGAACCCTCATTATGACAAATACGTTACACGGATAGAGCGAATCCAGATGAAATTTCTTAAATTTTTATGTTTTAGACTCCACATTCCATACAAATCTGAAAACTATCTTCATCTATGTAGGCAATTTCATCTCTTACCTCTGACGCTAAGAAGAGACATTTCTGATGTAACCTTCTTATTAAAAATATTGTCAAACCAAGTCGACTGTCCTGAACTTATTGGTAAAATTAACATCAACACTCCATCTAAGTTGTGTAGGTTCAACCCACCACTATCTTACCGCACTGGTAACACTAACTATTGCAACAACTCATACTTACACAGAGTAAGCAACAGGGCGAACGTGTTATATAAGGAGAATAATTCTTTAGATTTATTTTGCACAAGCGTAAATTCATTAAGGCAGCTGCAGAGCAGTCAATTCTTTGATCAATCAACTGGATTCTAAGAAAGATAATAATATAACAAGATCTGTATTTGTATTTTAATGACTCGAATTCGTGCATTGGTGTTTCTAAAGGTTAAGTTACTACCTTCTATCATTTTAAAATTTTACTATAATTTGTGCTTTGCAAATTTGTACAAACAGTTATGTACCCCTGTATCGCTCGGTGCACGACATTGCAGCGTGCATCGCCTTTGTTTACGCTATCACTCCGTCCGCATCGCACGCGCTGCGCCGCGGTTGCTAACTACTGCTATCTCTTTCATTCAACTCATGCTCGCATGCAGCCGACTCTGTTGCACTTCTAAGTTGTATAGGTTTAACCACCACTATCTTACCACACTGCTAACACTAATTAATGCTACAACTCATATTTGCACAGAGTGGGCAACAGGGCGAGCGTGTAATATAAGGAGAATTAGTTTTAGTTTTAAATTTACCCTGCACAGTTATTATTGATCAACAACTGGATTAATATTATTTATTGTAATATATAATTTTCTAGCCTGTAATTGTACGAAGTAAGCAAGGGAGGTGTTATACAGGGTGGCGCAATAGAACGTGCATATTGCGTCATCTTTTTTCGCGGGGTAAACAGTGCGCGGGCGGGGGGAGCCTAGCGTGGTTGGATAGTGGCACTCGTGGAGTTTTAGTAACCATGAGTCACTTCGACGGTAGGCGTCGCGCTTTTTGTGTTCGCACGTTTTACGAGAACGGTCGTTCATACATCTCTACAAGGCGAATGTATTGTTCTGAATATGGATTAACACACATTAATGAAGCTCCGAGTGCAAATTTAATTAAAATATGGATAAAGCGTTTTGAAGAGACTGGTTCCACGTTTAAACCACCAGCCAAAGGTCGTCCAAGAACGTCTAGGACCACAGACATTATTGAGAGGGTGAAGGAGTCAGTAGGAAAAAATCCGCAAGTGTCTACTCGGAAGCGATCGGCGGCTTTAAACTTGTCGCGACGAAGTTTACAGCGAATTTTGAAGTTGGATCTTAAACTGCATCCTTATAAGCTCCAGTTAACACAGGAATTAAAAGAGGCCGACTTCGGAGCAAGGTTGGCATTTGCTGAAGAAATGCTTAGTCGATTTTCCATTTTTGACAACATCCTTTTTTCCGACGAGGCTCATTTTCATTTAAATGGGTTCGTAAACCGACAAAATTGTCGCTATTGGAACGACGAGAATCCAAAAATGAAACATCAAAAACCACTGCATAGTCCGAAAGTAACGGTATGGGCAGCAATCTCAAGCAAAGGAATTATTGGCCCTTTCTTCTTTGAAGATTCACGAGGACGAAACATCACCGTTAACACCGACCGCTATGTTGCGATGTTAGAGGGATATTTGACTCCAGAACTTGCGAGATCGAGAATAGCCAATACGAGGACTTGGTTCCAACAAGACGGAGCGACCTGTCACACATCAAATGACTCTATGGCGGTTGTGAGACAGATGTTTCCTGCAAGACTAATTTCCAAAAGAGGTGATATCCCTTGGCCCCCACGTAGCCCTGACTTGACGCCTCCTGACTTTTTTTTGTGGGGATACCTCAAACATAAAGTCTACATGAACAATCCGAGGAACATCAGTCAGCTAAAGGAAAATATTCGTGGGGAAATGGCAGCAATCACCCCAGATTTATTGACAAGAGTTTTCACAAATCTGCGTTCGCGTTTAGAGGAGTGCCGTCTTCGAGAGGGCAGTCATTTAGATGATGTTATTTTTAAAAAATAAACTACATTTAATTACCTAATCATCCTATATTTTATTTCAACTATACCTTTTGAATTTATTTTTTTAGCCTATACTTAATATATGCACGTTCTATTGCGCCACCCTGTATTTAATAACTTACATTGATTAATAAGTTGGCATCGTAGGCACCACTACGTCCTAGTTATGAATGGGATTATATTGTTGTCATTGTCGCCGATGCCAATGGGTTAAGAATGCTCACGTTATGTTTACATAAACTGTTACATAGACGCGAGGACCTTTAATTGGCTTAATGGTGCTTACTTTTAAGAGACTACACTGTAAATGAAAGCTGTAGGTCTTCCTGTAAATAAATAAATAAATAAATAAATAAATAAAGTGGACAAAGCGGACAAAGCGGACAAAGTGGACAAAGCGGACAAAGCGGACGAAGTGGACGAAGTGGACGAAGTGGACGAAGTGGACAAAGCGGACAAAGTGGACAAAGCGGACGAAGTGGACGAAGTGGACGAAGTGGACAAAGCGGACAATGCGGACAAAGCGGACAAAGCGGACAAAGCGGACTAAGCGGACAAAGCGGACAATGCGGACAAAGCGGACTAAGCGGACAAAGCGGACAAAGCGGACAAAGCGGACAAAGTGGACAAAGTGGACAAAGCGGACGAAGTGGACGAAATGGACAAAGCTAATATGTGCTCTATGATACAGCGAACGAGACCGCACGCGTTCATAATTTGTTTAAATAGATACAAACTTACGTATAATTTGACTTGGACAACTATCCGAGTGACCGCTGCGCTCAGGTAGCGATAACGTGAACAAAAGAAACAGGCCATACCTGCGTTTCCCAAACTGTCGGACACTAACTTTAGAAATTCAAATAATATTCTTATATACAATACTACGATATTTTCGCGAGATCCTTCTCGGACTTTATAAAAAAATATAGGTGATTTATCTGACTTTCTAGCCATTATTTAGCAGTGTTTGACCCATATGTATTGGAAGTCCTTTTCCCTTGCTAAATATCTTGCTTTATTCGACAAAGTGGACAAAGCGGACGAAGTGGACGAAGTGGACAAAGCGGACAAACCGGACAAAGCGGACAAAGTGCACAAAGTGGACAAAGCGGACAAAGCGGACAAAGCGGCAAAGCGGACAAAGCGGACAAAGCGGACAAAGCGGACAAAGCGGACAAAGTGGACAAAGTGGACAAAGCGGACAAAGCGGACAAAGTGGACAAAGCGGACAAAGCGGACGAAGTGGACGAAGTGGACAAAGCTAATATGTGCTCTATGATACAGCGAACGAGACCGCACGCGTTGATAATTTGTTTAAATAGATACAAACTTACGTATAATTTGACTTGGACAACTATCCGAGTGACCGCTGCGCTCAGGTAGCGATAACGTGAACAAAAGAAACAGGCCATACCTGCGTTTCCCAAACTGTCGGACACTAACTTTAGAATTTCAAATAATATTCTTAAATACAATACTACGATATTTTCGCGAGATCCTTCTCGGACTTTATAAAAAAATATAGGTGATTTATCTGACTTTCTAGCCATTATTTAGCAGTGTTTGACCAATATGTATTGGAAGTCCTTTTCCCTTGCCTTATTCGACAAAGTGGACAAAGCGGACAAAGCGGACAAAGTGGACAAAGTGGACAAAGTGGACAAAGTGGACAAAGTGGACAAAGCGGACAAAGCGGACAAAGCGGACAAAGCGGACAAAGCGGACAAAGCGGACAAAGTGGACAAAGTGGACAAAGCGGACAAAGCGGACAAAGTGGACAAAGTGGACAAAGCGGACAAAGTGGACGAAGTGGACGAAGTAGACGAAGTGGACGAAGTGGACAAAGCGGACAAAGCGGACAATGCGGACAATGCGGACAAAGCGGACAAAGCGGACAAAGTGGACAAAGCGGACAAAGCGGACAAAGTGGACAAAGTGGACAAAGCGGACAAAGCGGACAAAGTGGACAAAGCGGACAAAGCGGACAAAGCGGACAAAGTGGACAAAGTGGACAAAGCGGACTAAGTGGACGAAGTGGACGAAGTGGACAAAGCGGACAAAGCGGACAATGCGGACAAAGCGGACAAAGCGGACAAAGCGGACAAAGCGGACAAAGCGGACAAAGCGGACAAAGTGGACAAAGCGGACGAAGTGGACGAAGTGGACAAAGCGGACAGAGTGGACAAAGCGGACAAAGCGGACAAAGTGGTAAAAGCGGACGAAGTGGACAAAGCGGACAAAGCGGACAAAGTGGACAAAGCGGACAAAGCGGACAAAGCGGACAAAGCGGACAAAGTGGACAAAGTGGACAAAGCGGACGAAGTGGACGAAGTGGACAAAGCGGACAAAGTGGACAAAGCGGACAAAGTGGACAAAGCGGACGAAGTGGACAAAGCGGACAAAGCGGACAAAGTGGACAAAGCGGACACAGCGGACAAAGCGGACAAAGCGGACAAAGTGGACAAAGTGGACGAAGTGGACAAAGCTAATATGTGCTCTATGATACAGCGAACGAGACCGCACGCGTTGATAATTTGTTTAAATAGATACAAACTTACGTATAATTTGACTTGGACAACTATCCGAGTGACCGCTGCGCTCAGGTAGCGATAACGTGAACAAAAGAAACAGGCCATACCTGCGTTTCCCAAACTGTCGGACACTAACTTTAGAATTTCAAATAATATTCTTATATACAATACTACGATATTTTCGCGAGATCCTTCTCGGACTTTATAAAAAAATATAGGTGATTTATCTGACTTTCTAGCCATTATTTAGCAGTGTTTGACCCATATGTATTGGAAGTCCTTTTCCCTTGCTAAAGATCTTGCTTTATTCGACAAAGTGGACAAAGCGGACAAAGCGGACAAAGTGGACAAAGTGGACAAAGCGGACAAAGCGGACAAAGCGGACAAAGCGGACAAAGCGGACAAAGCGGACAAAGCGGACAAAGCGGACAAAGCGGACAAAGTGGACAAAGTGGACAAAGTGGACAAAGTGGACAAAGTGGACAGAGTGGACAGAGTGGACAGAGTGGACAGAGTGGACAGAGTGGACAGAGTGGACAGAGTGGACAGAGTGGACAGAGTGGACAGAGTGGACAAAGCGGACGAAGTGGACGAAGTGGACGAAGTGGACAAAGCGGACAAAGCGGACAAAGCGGACAAAGCGGACAAAGCGGACAAAGTGGACAAAGCGGACGAAGTGGACAAAGCGGACAAAGCGGACAAAGCGGACAAAGCGGACAAAGTGGACAAAGTGGACAAAGTGGACAAAGTGGACAAAGTGGACAAAGTGGACAAAGTGGACAAATTGGACAAAGCGGACAAAGCGGACAAAGTGGACAAAGTGGACAAAGCGGACAAAGCGTACACTTCGTCCACTTCGTCCACTTCGTCCACTTTGTCCACTTTGTCCACTTTGTCCACTTTGTCCACTTTGTCCGCTTTGTCCGCTTTGTCCGCTTTGTCCACTTTGTCCACTTTGTCCACTTTGTCCGCTTTGTCCGCTTTGTCCGCTTTGTCCGCATTGTCCGCTTTGTCCACTTTGTCCACTTTGTCCGCTTTGTCCGCTTTGTCAGCTTTGTCCGCTTTGTCCGCTTTGTCCGCTTTGTCCACTTTGTCCGCTTTGTCCGCTTTGTCCACTTTGTCGAATAAAGCAAGATCTTTAGCAAGGGAAAAGGACTTCCTATATATATGGGTCAAACACTGCTAAATAATGGCTAGAAAGTCAGATAAATCACCTATATTTTTTTATAAAGTCCGAGAAGGATCTCGCGAAAATATCGTAGTATTGTATATAAGAATATTATTTCATAGTCAAGGTATTGTATTGTATTGTATGGTTTTGCCTAGTATTCGTTTCAAAAATTACTTTGATTCAAGTAAGATATATATTCCTGGCTGTTAATAATGGCTTCTCAAAGTTTAAAGTGGATAAAGTTGATAAAGTTGATAAAGTTGATAAAGTTGATAAAGTTGATAAAGTTGATAAAGTTGATAAAGTTGATAAAGTTAATAAAGTTTAATAAAGTTGATAAAGTTGATAAAGTTTTAATAAAGTTAATAAAGTGAATGAAGTGAATAAAGTAAATAAAGTTGATAAAAGTCAACGAAGTGAACGAAATGAACGAAATGAACAAAATGAATGAAATGATTGAAATAAACGAAATGAAGTGAATGAATTGAATAAAATGAATGAAGTGAATAAAGCTCGCCGTTTGGCTTCATTAGAGAGTACACGCTTGTTTGCTTTACGTAGTTCAGTGATTCTCAAACTTTTTATCGCGATGTTCAGGTGTGCAAGCTGTAGTCTACAACATACAGATGGACCTGTATGTAGCGCCTGCAAGCAGCAATATGACTTCAACTGCTCCGGGATCACTGAAGGTGGCTTTCGCAAACTTGGAGATAGGAAGAATTCTTGGCGGTGCCCGAAGTGCAAGTCTAGCCTGTACCCCTCTCCGATTGCGACCTCACCCATTCCCAACCAACTAGACAAGATACAGGAACAACTCAACAAGATGATGCTACAGTTGGCACCCTTATGATCACTGGTAGAGGATGTGAAATTAATCAAAAGTGACATTAATAACCTAAAGGAGTCACAGGAAATTGCGCATCAGCTCATTGGTAACTTTTCAGGAGCAGTGAAAGCCCTTGAAACTCGTGTGGGTAAAGTAGAAAAGGTTACCGTGGAAGTTTCAACTCTACAGGCTGAAATCACCAGGCTCAATCAAGAACTTTTAGACAAAGACCAATGGGCGAGAGCAAACAATGTAGAAATTAGAGGAGTTCCCCAAAAGAAAAATTATAATTTGTATGAGATAGCTCAAAAGATAGGTGACATATGCAAATTCACCATAAGGAAAGAAGAAATAAATTACATTGCGCGCATTCCAACTCGTATGTCTAATATCGAGAAACCAATAGTAATTGCTTTCAATAGCCGTTGTACTAAAGAGGAGCTTATAGCCGCTACACGCAAAATAAAGCAGCTGAATTTGACAAACCTGGGCTTTGATGTTGGTGGGACCTTCTACGTTAACGATCATTTAACGCAGTATAACAAGATGTTATTGAATAAAGCAAGATCTTTAGCAAGGGAAAAGGACTTCCAATACATATGGGTCAAACACTGCTAAATAATGGCTAGAAAGTCAGATAAATCACCTATATTTTTTTATAAAGTCCGAGAAGGATCTCGCGAAAATATCGTAGTATTGTATATAAGAATATTATTTGAAATTCTAAAGTTAGTGTCCGACAGTTTGGGAAACGCAGGTATGGCCTGTTTCTTTTGTTCACGTTATCGCTACCTGAGCGCAGCGGTCACTCGGATAGTTGTCCAAGTCAAATTATACGTAAGTTTGTATCTATTTAAACAAATTATCAACGCGTGCGGTCTCGTTCGCTGTATCATAGAGCACATATTAGCTTGCGGTGGCTACGGCTACCGCTTAGTTTTGATCGTGAGTAGTTCGTCTGATCTCCGATGTATTTTACACGGTACCCTTTCGTATTTTAAAATAAATATAGAACTTTGTTTATGTTTTTTCGTAATCATAGTCAAGGTATTGTATTGTATTGTATGGTTTTGCCTAATATTCGTTTCAAAAATTACTTTGATTCAAGTAAGATATATATTCCTGGCTGTTAATAATGGCTTCTCAAAGTTTTAATATTTACTATCAAAATGTTCGAGGGCTACGCTCGAAGACGCATAATTTCAAAAGAAATGTGTCACTTAGTTCCTATAAAATTATTTCTATGACGGAAACATGGTTATTAAATAGTATTTCGACATCTGAGTTATTCGATGACCGGTATATTTGTTGGAGAAAAGATAGGCGGTACGAATTCACTCAAGAAATACATATGGCGGCGGAATTCTTTTAGCAATTCATCGTGATCTCCCGGCTGTGCATCGACCAGAATGGTCTTCTACTGCTAAAGATATTTGGGTTACAGTCACACTCCATCGAGGGATGGGCACCCAAAGGCGGGATAGTACCGCAATGCCACCGCTGCCAACAATTTGGGCATGCGTCAGGCGGCTGCCATAAACCACAACTCTGTGTCAAGTGTGCAGGGGAGCACAGTGCTGGGGATTGTGACAATCCCCGCAGCCATAAACCCACATGTGCAAATTGCAAGGGCCCCCACGTGGCATGCAGCAGGCGATGCCCTCAATATATAAGAGAGGCAAGAAGAAGGGGATTAAGGGTACCCCCTCCTATAAACAGGGGCCAACCCGCCGACATACAGGCAACAGAACAACGCAGATACCAACCAACACAACACGCACCCGCGCCAATCCCCGCGGCAGGGGATGTAAACGCATGGCCTATGATGCACCACATAGACCTCATACAACCTACAGCAGCTAACCCCCCTACAGCTAGGGGGGCCCCACTTCCCACCAGAAAAAAGAAAAAGGATAGGAGGGCAAAGTCCGCGAGGCGAAAGACTCCGGCAATATCAGCCCCCTCCGCAGCCTCAACACAATTACCGCACCAAAGGCCAACAATAGCAACACCAACAACAGCAGCACCAGTAGAGCCTGGCACCAGCAGAAGAGCACCGGCAGCACATGAGTTCATACCCATCCAAGTGCAACGCCGCTCCACAAGCCGGCCCAAGGCACCCCGCCCAGAACCAAGGGAGGGGCAACCACACACCGCCCATACCCATACGCCCGCCCCGATCCCCGGCCAGGCCACGCATCACATGCAAGACCCTAGGCATCGTGGTGAACAAGAACAAGAACAAAGGGAGGGGAGGAACCCCCCATTTCATCCGCCCCCCCTCTTCATTATATAGCACCCTTAATGGGACGCAGACCCCCACTGCAACACGAGCTACAAGACAGGCAGGAGGGGACTAGACGGCAATCACAGTCGGTTTGGGTAGCAAGAGCACCATGGGGCACGGCCCCACAACCGGACCCAAGACAACCTCGGGCAGGTGTCCCCCCACAACCCGCGGGGCCACACTACCCCCAACAAGCACCAATGGGAACACAACCCACCTACTCATATTATCCAGCAAGCAGCGGCATGAACCCTCTAGTCACGATTATAGGGTTCTTGACGGACCTGCTTGTCTCCCTGGCCTCGGGTGGCAACATCCAGGAGGTGGAAAGGAGGGGACTAAACATGCTGTCCAATATGCACTATGGATAAAAACCTCAAAATCATTTATTGGAACTCTGGAGGTATCCGGAGCAAAAAGGCAGCGCTTACCTTGCTAGCCCAGACCCAACAGGCTCACCTAGTATTGCTAGGAGAAACAAAATTAAAGCCGTTCATTGACTTCAAAATCAGCAACTACTACACCTACAGGCTGGACTGCCTCACTGCAAATGAGAGAGCATATAGAGGCACTGCAGTGCTAGTTCGCCGGGATATTATCCACGACGTTCTGAGGAGAACTGAGAGTATATGCAGCATACAGACCACCAGCGTCAACACTCATATCGCAGGACTTCACCAAAGTCTTAGACGAGGAGATACCCACAATCATGGCAGGAGACTTCAACGCGAAGCATACGACTTGGGGCTCCAGAATCATAACTCCACAAGGAAGAGCATTATACAACGCAGCCGAAAGAGGTAACTTTGAAATCATTGGGCCGGGTGAGCCTACCCACATACCCATAATCCCCAGTCACAGAGCGGATGTCCTAGATGTGGTGGCATACCAGGGGCTCAGAGGCAGTATAGGGGTGGAAGTGCTGTACGACCTGGACGAGCAGCACTTCCCCATACTCGTCAAAGTCAACCTCACCGCCACGTCAATAACCCGAAACCTTGTGCAAAGGGTCAATTGGCAGGCCTATGCAAAAGCTCTGAAAGACATCAGTGTGGGCTCACTGAAAACACCAGAAGAGATTGAAGCAGCTACTAGACAGGTGACTAGTAAAATGCAAGAAGCTAAAGAGCAAAACACCAAAATGACCAAACCCCCATCCAGGAAATGGGAACTACCCATCAACCTACAGCGCGATCTCACAGCAAAGAGATTGCTAAGGAAGCAGTGGGCCAGTACCAGATGCCCCATACTCAAGAAGAAGTTGAATGCGCTCAAGGACAAAATAGCCCTTGAGGTGCAGTCTTGGAGAGGGGCATCTTGGGAAGAGGAAATCGACCATGCAACCGAAGCAACGACCAACCTCCACCAGTTGAATAGGAAGCTCACCAGATCGGCCCAACCAGTATACCCGCTGATGGAGGACGGAGTGCGGAAATACGCACCACAAGATAGAGCCAGACTGTTCGCACACCACTTAGAACAGCAATTCACGCTACACCCCATCCGTCCAAATGCAAGTGAGGCCACCCGCGTTCATCATGAGATGATAAACCAATGGATGCAAGGCTATAAGACTGAACCACCCCCATCACTCGAAGGGGTGGAATTCATATCTCCTAAAGAAACGTGGAGGCCTCCCAAGGAGGAAGGCAGCAGGCCACGACGGACTGCCCATCGCCGCCATTCATCAATTACTCAGAAAGGGAATCACCACCATTACACAATTATTTAATGGTGTACTCCGGACGGGCCACGTCCCCGAAGAGTGGAAGAAGGCCAGGGTAATAATGATACCCAAATCAGGCAAGGATCGCAGGCAGCCTGCCTCATACAGACCCATATCATTATTGCCCCACCTAGGCAAACTATTTGAAAGACTGCTACTGAACCGAATAAGACCCTCGATCAGTATCAGAGAGGAACAGTTTGGGTTCAGGAGAGCCCACTCGACTACACTCCAACTGACGAGGGTCATACAGATGTCGCTCCGCATGAACACTAACAAACACACGGTGGCCGTGTTCCTCGATGTAGAGAAGGCCTTCGATCGAGTGTGGCACGAGGGCCTTCTCTATAAACTGGCGCAGACAGAGCTTAATAAGCAATACCTGAAGATCCTGCACGAGTTCCTCACAAATAGACAATTCTACGTGTCAGTAGAGCAAAGGGACTCGTGCAGTAAACCCATTCAAGCAGGCGTCCCGCAGGGCAGCTGCGTCCCACCACTGCTATATGCGGCATACGCGGACGATATACCGAAGCTACCAAAGCAACCATGGCAGCACGAGGAGAGGGTAACGCTCGCGCTGTTTGCGGATGATAGCGCCTTCATGACCTCTTCCGGCAGTCCCATGATAGCCACAAAGACAATGCAGCAGCAACTAGACCTGCTGCCAGAATGGCTGGACTATTGGCGAATAGCTGTTAACGTAGCCAAAACCGCAGCCATCTCCATCAGCAGGAAGAAAGACCCCAAAATTAACCTGAAGATGTACGACCAGGAGATAGCGTGGCAAAGCAGCGTCAAGTACCTGGGAGTCGTAATAGATAAAAGACTCACCATGACGCCCCATGTAAACCACGCTATCAGAAACGCAAGAGCTGCCCGAGCACTGCTCCGACCGGTGCTGGGATCAAAGCTGCCACTGCGGACCAAGCTGGGGATTTACAAATCGTACATTAGGTCAAGATTGACGTACGCATCCCCAGCCTGGTTCGCACTATGTTCAAGAACCAATAAAAAGCGCATACAAACGCAGCAGAACATATCCCTCAGGATTGCCACAGGAGCAGGGCGATATGTTCGCAACGAAACTATATCCAAGGACACGACGATAGAGACCGTGGAGCGGTTCGTTGTCCGCCTGGCTAGGAAGATGTATGACACGGCGGACAACGGACCCCACACACACCTTCAAGGGCTAGCCCCCCTACACACAAGACCCCCGGACAATAAATACCCATGGCGACCGCTACCCCGGGAGCTATTATTACTATCAGCTTCTGAGGAGAAGACGGAGCCATGAGGATATGACATGACACCCTTACAACAGGAAGCATTACATAAATAAACACAGGAAGAGTGTAGTGACCAAGTCATATAACCTTACTGGAAGCACAGATTGTGCACTGCATACTTCACGTAGAGCGGCAATACAAGAGTAGCCTACGTGAAGGGGAAGTACCTGGGGGCAGTGTCCCCCAGAGTGTAAGCAAGGGTAAGGGGCCATAGCCCGACACCCTGACCGATCCACCAAGGTGGATTGAAGATGAATCAGCCTAAGCCTACCACCTGAAAAGTACTGCTCTTTTGGCGCCACCCAGGGGACACGTGTAAGACATCGAGGGCTAAATCCTACGGACGCGAGCAGTATAGTCCCCCAAAACCTATGTGACAAATATTAATAAATCGGGCCGCTCCACTCTAAGTTGCCATACCCAATCCTGGGTAGTGATATGTAAATAATTATTAAGATACCTACATAATGCGCAATAAATGATTTGATTTGAATTGAAGTTAAATATTTTATTCACCATTTTTTGTGATAGTTACTGGTTAAACGATCGATTTTCAGTCACCTACAATACTGGTAACTACGTACACCTATGCCTCCCCTAGTATGCGTGTTTTTCGTATGATAAGATTCTATCTTTTAAAAGCTCTTGGGATTGTTTAAATAAACCTTTTCTATTTATATACCCCATTTTTATTACATTTATGAGTAAGTAAAATTAAGTCCCAGTTTATATGTACATATTTCACTACAAATATAAAAAAATATAAATTGTTAGTCGGACATGTCGCATCGCAACGGCCCGTAAACGAGAAATGGTCTGTTGGTTTTGATCACAGCTTTAAAAATATATTCTAAATCGGTGTTTTATGTTTTTAGATTTCAAAATAAAGTTTCCGTTTTGAGATATACCTACAATTCACAACTTCAAACACATCACTGACAGCCCCACAGTTATTTGCTTCTTTTAGATAAAAAATTTATTTGTGCTCAACGAGCTCTAGACGAAAAGTAATGAAAAATAGTTATTATTTTTCGACCACCTACTCAAGTTGTATTGTAGCCTGCCTTAAAAATAATATGATTGAATTATTACTCCAACAGTCGTCTTTGGGTCAACGCTTTATACAAAACACCTGAATTTTACGTATATAACTCATTTTGTTTGCGAACTCGAGACCATAGTTACATACGGAGGGACGGAAGAAGATATTAAAAATAGTACAATCGGCGGCCTTATTACTAGGCAGCAATCTCTTCCAAGCAACCGTAGGCTGATGAGATACATATTAATTTAGATGGAGGTATAGGCTAAAGTGCATTATGTATAAATCATAGTAATTACCTACTACACATAGAGGAGTGTCGGTATGGAATAGGGCTTGCATTCGAATAATTAAATAAAGTAAACTGGTACGAATATTTCAATACTAAAATTGGGATATTGGATTACTTATTCGACAATTGTTTAAGAGCCATTTCACAAAATCACGCTACTGAAGTTTAGGTAAATGCCAGCGCATCGCATACACAAGCGAAAGAAGTGACGGTGGAATAGCGTGACTATGAGTAACATATTTTGATACTAGCACTCATTAATAAAGAAATGTAAGTTGCGAATTTAAAATTTGTGTGATTGGCATGAGTAAATAATCAATTTCTTGTCGATTACTTGCTAATGTTATAGAAAAGAAGTAGGCAAGTACATTAAATAGTCAACCTACATCGTGAATCGTATATTTACATTTCATCCTTGATGAATAAAAAATAGATATGTTTGAATCATTTATTGTAACAATAAACTTAAATAATTAAATAATTATACGGCTTAAAATTATATAAATATTTGACGTAACGGCATTGATTAAAAGCTGCGGACTAAAAGCTCTTTCTTTTAAATTTTCCTAAAATTGCTATTTTCATCGTTCACACTCTACACAGTATCTATATCCAGTCGTTAACACTGTCTGCCATAATGACCATGCATAGGACTGAGGTTTATTTTTCTGTGCATCCGGAAAACAACTCAGTACCAACCACAAACGTCCCATGACATTTTTGGTTTTCCATTACTTAAACATGTCACCCTCATATTCCCATACCACAATATATCACCTATACCTTTAAAAAAATAACATTTTCATCCATTTAGTTTGAGGTAGACCAAACAGCGAAATGTAAATATATATTTACACATTTTGAGGTTTTTTTGTTTTTAAATCGAATATCTTTGATGCAATCTATAATCAAAATATATACTTCTTGGTACCAATGCAATGCTGCATGCAATGATAATTTACTATTGTTCTTTAGCCATGAATTGTTACAGATTTTAACGCCAAATATTTTAAAGTAACAAGATTAAAACAACCCAATTGTTTTAAGAACTTTGGCGGGAAAACTGTATTGGAGAGCAATATTTTTTTCTGAAAAACTATACCACCTACGGCTTTGGTCCTTCTTTGATATTATTATTTACATATAATTTATACACTTGTATTATTTCAGATTTTTTGGTTTACAAGTTTAAAATTAGTTACGAGATTATTTAATACGCAAATTTGCATCGGTAAGTGTTTGCGTTGCAAAATGTATCGAGCGAAAAATGACTTATACATATGCAAAATTGCGTTTTTCTAGGTTTATAACTGTTGACGTAGTTACGAGATTAATATGAAATGACGTAATATTTTGGGGCCAAAATGTAATTTGTGCTGGTTTCAGATTTCATCAAAATATTCAAAATACTTCCGTTATCTCAGAAAAGTATGGATTTTTTCTTGTATGGGCAAGGATGCATCCTTATGAAAACCATTTGGATTATGAAAGTCGTACTTTTTTATGTCATTGTGATGGAACAAGCGCGAGGCCCACCTGATGTTAAGCGGTATCCTGTGCCTATAACAGATGCATTTCATCACAAGTGACGAACTGCACTGCGCGCATCACCTTGAGACATACCTGTTAAGTCTCATTTTTAACTGTTATTTCACTGGCTCTCAAGGACTGCTGCCGGAACTCACCGTTAGGTGCTTGGCGACAGATTTTCTACTAGAGGGTGGTCGCTAGCCAGGCGGGCATTCGCAAAATGCCCTTCCACCATGCGGTGAAGCTTAAGCTCTGGGCGGGATTCCAACCATGGACCTGCTGCGCGGCAGTCCATAGCCAATGTCACAGAGCCATCACTGCTTCAAAACTTAAACTTACGCAGAAAACACTTACGCAGATTTTATGGTAAATTTGTAAATACGACTATCGAGCGCTAACTGGTATCCCGGTTTGTACAAATGATGGAAAAGCCGGGAGGCCGTTTTGTACAAATTAGGAAGGTAGTTTAATTTCCTGCTGAAGTTATCGCTGTGTTCACTTATAGACATTAACTGAATCCAAAAATATTGGAAATCAATTATTCGCCTGTCATCTTATCCTTCTAAAACAAAAGTTATAGTGAGTTACTAATTTAAACTAGAATAATATAAAAACTAGCAGACCAAAAAGAAGAAGTCAACCCTCTAAGGTTGTTAGCATTTTTCCAATAACGCTGTATAAGGCTGCATAATTGTGACGTTTCCTTTTTTTAACACAATGGATGAACAGAAACTAAAGATGTAGTTACTTAACAAGACAACAATAATTATATTATGGACAACAAAAATTAAGTATAGTTTGTTACTTAAAAAAATAAAGACATGATCAAAACTCTGTGGTCGCACTATAAACTTGCGTCTAAGCATTCCGCGTACGAGACGTCAGAGCTAGGCAAAACGAACGCAGGTCCTACCTCGATGAGCGCTCGCGCGGTACTGATCGCCTCGCGCTTGTACATTTCAATTTATGAGCATTTCGAGATATGTTAAATATTTTTTCTTGTCTAACAAAACAGAGTTAATAGCACAATTTATTAAAGATCAGATTAATTAAAGAATGAACTTTCTTTTCATATAATATCTGTTTGAAATTACACTTTACTAAACGCAATATATCGTGGTAAACTGCTGATATAATTCGTGGAAATTGGCGCAAGAACTTTATTTTTTTTTATACAATGACGATTAATTATCGATATTCTAGTACACTATGTGTCAACAAGATTATATGCCTGATGCACAGTTTTTTTTTTAAGTTAATTTGATGAATCTTTATACAAGAGATAGAACCCTGAAGTTGGCTATGTGTACTTTAATTCGTAAAACAAGGCGCGGGAGATTGGTCACTACAAAATAATTAATGTTATGTTTGTAAATCTGGTACATTAACTGAAAAGAGAACAGATTATTCTATTTTTATCAATTATTAAACAACTTGTAGATATTTCCTATGATAGTAAATTAAGCGCTTAAAATCTTCGTATACCGCATTAAAATGTAAAATGCCTCTTAACAATAAAGGTGTGCACTAACACATTTTTAAGCTTGCGTGAGACATCAATATTGCATATATTTCGTTTGGGTTAACAGAGCTTGCTCGATCAACAGTGTGGCCATGATTAATATGGGTGAACGAAACGAAAATAGCATTTGCTACTGAGCGTTTCCTTGTATGGAGGTCACATTGTAATCGCGCCGATCCCGGTTATTGCCTTAAGATAGTCGGTGGTAGCGCATATATCTCATTATTTTTTATGCCTGATAAATATATAGATAACATTTTATTGCACTTTTAAAAATAGTACAATCGGCGGCTTTATTTCTAGACAGCAATGTCTTCCAGGCAACCGTAGGCTGACGAGATATATATTAATTTAGATGGAGGTATAGGCTAAAGTGCATTATTTATAAATCATAGTAATTACCTACTACTCAAAACGTCAAAATATCTATATATATTCATAAACAACAGTAATAATAATATAAATAAAAGTTATGCTTGCAAAGTTGGATTGTTAATCATTATGAATCGAAGAGAGGTAAAATTTCTTAACTTCACTTTTAAATGTAAGGAGCGATGTGATCTTTATAATTTCAACCGGTAGAGAGTTTCAAAGGCGAGCAGCCTAAACAGTAAAGGACTTGTACTAAAAAGAACTTGTGTGTGTAGGTAACTTCAATAGAAAATTTTCTGATGACCGAAGATTAAAATCATTGCAGCAGCAAAGGAATTCAAAGCGTTCTTTAAGATAACGCGGGGCCGAGGGATTAAACAGAATACTGTATGATAGCTTGGCCTTTGACCACTATCTCACATGATGGATGGTGATGATGTGGTCGAGGATGTTGTTCAGACTAACCTAGAATTACTGGCTCTCAAGGAAAGCTGCCGGAACACACCGTTAGGTGCTTGGTGACCGATTTTCTATTTGAGGGTGGTAGCTATCCAGGCGGATATTAGCAAAATGCTCTAACACCATGCTATAACGACTGCCATCTTGAGATGACAAACGGGACCGGCGGCTTAACGTGCCCTCCGAAACATGGAAGCGCTCATTAGTAATGTCACTAGTGGCCACCTATCCAACTCATGACCGCGGCCGAAGTTGCTTAACTTGCTGATCGGCTAAGAACAGCTAAGCAAACTTCGCAACGAGCGCTTCGACGTATTCCCGCCTTGTTAGCTACCATATTCAGGTAGAAAAACTGTCACCAAGCACCTAGGTGTAAACTCGTCTGCGGCTCGTTTAGAAAATCTACACTCATGTTTTAATAACCTCTATTATATGACAGTTGCATAAACTACTATTAGATGTAGGCTTATTACACGCTTTGGTATATTTGCTTATTTTCATTGAGAGCTGAAATATAAAATTTTGATGACTATGAAAATAAATGTGATTATATATTATGTTACATTAAATATTACTTTGTAATTGTAATATTTAATGTATTTGTAGGACAATTAATATACCTGGGTGCACAATTATTAGCGTAGAATGTGGTATTAATAATTTTGTACTTATTCACTGATTTGTATTTCCGAACGCGCCCATAGTCATAGATAAATATATTTACACGGTGGATGGACGCGGGTTCGAATCCCGCACATGACAAATATTTTCCTCTCGTATATTTTTAATTTTGTAATATTTACATTGCATAATGTATTCACATTTATTTCAATTGAGAGAGGAAAGTGGGGTAATTATCACATAATACAGCTATATTCATAACCTTCATTATTGTCTTAGCACAAGGAGATAATAATGGGGCAATAAGGAACGCTATTACTTAAATATGCTTAAGTGTGTACATATTATAATTTCTTTGTTTCACACAAATCAAATACGTAATCTTTACTTGCCTCAACAGTATTATTTTGTTATGTGCCCAATTATTATCAAAAGATCATCAAACTGAAATGAGATGTTTAGAAAAAATAATAAGATTAAGACACTTTTCTCATTTTTATCACCACGCCTGATTACCCGACGTGGATAATTGAAATAATATATACTGCCTACTCTATATGGAATACCTAAAATACCTAACATATTTTACATCCAAGAAGGTAAAATTAGTTTGAAACTTTAAGTAGGTATAGAAACAACAAATTCAAGTAATATTCCGTACAACAGATGATGTATATGGACAAATAAAAAAGTTAAGTTTTATATGTCCATATAACTCTTTTCAATATAAACTGTGATATGGATTAAATTCTATGTTATTATTATTTATTTATAATCTGTACATACACATAATTTTTGTATAAGTATGTATATCTAACTGTATGAATATTTATTTAAGAGTATGAATATAATATTTTGATATGCCTGAACTATAATTGAAATTGAGTATAATTACATTTTGTGACCCATTTTACTGAAAAACTATCACGCCTACTGATTTGTGATTTGACTTAGTAATTTACCTTCAATTTAGATGTTTTATCGGTAAAAAAATATAATTTTATAATCAATAATAAAAATTAACATTAACAAATTTGTATTATATATAGAATGCTATTTTACTACTAACACCATCTGTTAGAAAACCAAAGAATTAACATCGCTGCAACAGAATAAACTCAATACTTATAACATCGCTGTTAATCTACTCAATACTAGATTACTACTACAATCGGGTTGTAAAATAAATGCGAGCCCTCATAAAGCTCAGCTTTTTCCTTGTATGTTAGTATTTATTTTATATTATATTTATATCGCTTAACGACACCCCGTCACTATCGGTTTTACAAACCCTCGTCATCCAAAGATTGCCTGGAAGAGTTTGCTTTTAGTAATAAGTCCGCTGATTGTTACACTATCATTGTAAATTTTAATTTTACTTAATATTTATTATCTTGTGTGGTGAATTATCTATCTACGAAATTTTAATGACAGTGCCCTTCAGTAGGCACGTTATGCCATTAGTTCAGATTTATATCTTATGATGGCATTTAGATACCTCGGAAGTCTTCAGGTATCCTACAGGACTCTCAAGTAGAAAATTTGTCGCCAAGCATCTAATGGTGTGCCCAGGCAGCTGTCCTTGAGAGCTAGTTCCCGATCCAGGTTAAGCCTGCTTACTTCACTTACCATGAGCTGAGATTGTCGTTAAAGGTTAGCCTACCAGTAATAACTAAGAAACTCACTATAATAGAATGCACGGGCCCTCTCACTATCAAACTTTGTGGGTGCACTGAGAATTGATTGAAACATCTGAAGAAATTATGCGAGACGGAATATTATTATGGGAAGTATTTAACAGTTCCATGTTCCCGCCGTTCTCAATTACCCATCTTTCCCCTAATATATTCTCTGTGTCCTATACAGTGAAGCAGCGCGATATTATATTCCAGAAGCGTTATTAGAATATTGATCAGCATCAGCAGATTGTGTTAACTATTGCATAATCTGTGACATATAAACCGCCACCAATGCGCAAACTATCAAATATTCCCAATATAAGCAAATATTCAAAACACAACCCGGAAAAGATTACCAACTGCTTTCCCAATAGTAAGGTTTTTACCCAGAAACAAAACATGTAAGATATTTGGATACCTTATTCAGAGATAGGGTTGATACTACCAAGTTGAAGGTTATTGTTGCTCTGTACTTACAATACATCATACTTATATACCCGAAGGGGTAGGTTAAGTTGATTATACATTCACGTTTGATTCCCAGTAAAAGGAGGCGGGACTATTGCATCTATACCACAACAAAACTGCTACTTCGAATTTCATTGTTAGAGAAACTCATTATTTTATGGATTCGAGAATTGAACTAAGGATCATGAAAAGCGTCTCTGCACGTCATTTGTCTACGTTCATATATAATGATAATTTTTCTAATCTCAATTTATTTCTACAGCTGTTACGCTAGCGTTTAACCATAATCACACCTGATGGTAAGTGATGATGTGATAGAAGGTGGTAAATAGGTTAAAGCTAGATGGCTCTCAAGGAGAGTTGCGGAACACACCGTTAGGTGCTTGGTGACAGATTTTTACGTGAGAGTAACATAAATGCTAGCATTCGCAAAATGCACTATCACCATGCTATAAGGACTACCATCGTAAGACAACAACCAGGACCAACGGCTTAAAGAGCTCTCCAAAGCACAGAAGCACTCAATAGTAAATGCTACTAACGATCACCCATCCAAGTAATTACTGCAGTTACCCGTTGATCAGTTAGCGGAATATGGCTATTAAACGCTTCTTGTTGTTAATCTTATTCACCACATCTTTAATCTCTTTCTTCTTCCACTCTTCATCTTTGCATGGTGATAGACCATTTTGCCCATTTGCATTGTAGCTAGTAGGTAATAATAACAATAATAATAATCTTTATTTAAAAAAGTGTACATGGATTCATTCTTAAAAATTAGCTAGTAAAATGATCATTTATTTGTGCAAGAGTATCTGCTGCTGAACTAGGTTCATCACCCGTGTTTCAGCATACAGCGCTCTTCCCCGTATTTTGGACTTATACTAGCAGATCTGCTTATAAATGTGAATCAATAATACATTATTTTAACAACCTATTATAAGCTAAGAAAAAAATGGTGTGTTCTTGTTAGTAGTACCACTTTTAACCAATAAAGTAGAAAATCGGTCGTAAAGCACCTGACACTACCACTACCACCACCACTTCTTGCCTTAATCCGCCCATATTCATGCTCGACACTCTTCCCGTATACTCGTATCTATTATAAGTTATATAATTAATAATAAAAAAATAGAATGGCGTTAGACATTGAGTTACGTTGCATGACAAGGAAAACCTTCTTCCCATTTTATTATTCCGAAATTAATCTCGCAAATTAGGAGAAAGAAAAACATGTTACTTACCGACATGATGCTTAGCTTTGCTAATAGGCACAGAGAAAATATTGTATGTACCCGCAAATGGGAAATTTATATCTAAGAAATTAACGAGAATATAACATAAACACATCATCATCGTCCTACTTTTATCCCATATACTTCGGTTGGTAGTACCACATATCTCATAACAATACAATACAAACGTGTTGGTTCCGTAGGCGGCCGCTTATCTAGGAAATTCTCGTTGGTTATATATATCATCATCATATCAAGTGGAATGTCCACCGTTGAACAAGGTCTCTTCCATTTGCCATAATTTCCACGCTTGGCAGGCGTTTTGGGGATCGCATAAGAAGTCAAGCGCCAAACTCCCACCTCTTAAAAAGTATTGTAGAACACGAACATCATTATTTCAAGTTTAAAATATTGATACTAAGATTCGAAACGTGGCCGTCACGAAACAATAATATTCATATACTGCTATCTCTGTCGCACAGATAACTTGATACAATGCATGCAGCCCGCTCTCACGTTGAAGTTCTAATGTAAGTTTACTATAGTAAGGTGTGGTAGTGCGAATTAAAATTGTTATTTTAGGGTTAAAATAAGACTGAATTAAGAGATGGGAGTTGGCCCCCAGATCTTCAGAAGGCGCTGCTTCCCACCTTCTGATATTTTTCTCTTAGCGACCTTATGCCATATTGTTGTGCGTGAGATTGTGAGTGTGTATGTTTGTAACTCCTTTAGGGCTGTACCAATTTAGATGAAACTTGGAATGTAGATAGTTTGGGTCCTGAATAATACAAAGAGTAGGTACTTTCCATTATCATCATCACTTTTCAGCATACTCTACGCGACTGGAACTACGGGGCGCACCTTGTTCCTAATACTTAGCTACACCTTAGTTACGTCACGCACTGTGTGGTATTTAAAAAACACAGAAAGGGATAACACGCTTCCACCTGCAGCTTCGCTTGCGTAGAATTTGGTTTTATCGGGATGATCATGGATTTTTCTCTAAACCAATGAAATTTATCAAATTTCAACCCAAATTCGTACTAGTTTCACTAATTTGGGTATGGTCGTTGTGTGATATTATCTAGTTTGTCGTTAGTTCCAGTTATGGAATATCTCAGAATAATATATTGCACGAGGTTCCTAAAACAGTCGTATTTACACATTCAAGAATATCTAAAAATAACCTTTTTATTTTTCATATAAATACATTTCTATTTTATTTCAATTCATTTTACCTCCATTGTCAAAAAATACTACGGTGACCGTTCTAACATAAAAAAACACTAACCCTTGCCGTTAAATTTAACGATCTCAAAAATAAACGTTAGCTGACGTCTGTGGAAAGAAATGAAGTCGTTAGGAGGTGAGGTCACATGTGGATAAATGATAATATTAAATAAATGTTATGTTTTTAGGATTTCCGCTTAGTGAAGGTTACGAAAAATAGGAAAAAAATATATAATTTCTTCGTAGAGAAAAGTGGTTACTTTTATCTTCTGTTAATCTGAATATATATGTATGTGAACTCACGAGACATTATTTTTGATACAGAAAGGCCACCGTGTTTTCAGTTTGGATGTGATTTCAATATGTGAGATTTTGATCACGAACTATGGCAGGATTATTGATCGTTTTCACCCAGGTCTATCGGATGATGGGTTTCGGATAGTTTGTTTTAGTACTCAGTGGATAGCATTTTTACTATGTATTTATTTAAATAAGTGTAAAGGTGTAAATAATTAGTAAGGTTAACTCAAGTTATATTATATAAGTCAAGTTTAATTAAATTTGTTAACTGCCAACCTGGCTAATTTTTGCGACTATTTTTTTTCAGATTGGTTGTCTAGATGAAATTGCTTTAAGCAATAAGGCCGCCCTTTGTATACGTTTACTTGTTGTTTCGTTGTAATGTTATTTTTGAGGTACCTATGCAAATAAAGAATTTTCTATCTATCTATCTATCTATCTTTTAGCTGGTTTAATCCACGATCCATTATTTACGGGACCAGTCACCAAACTCGCTAAGGGTCCGTTGGATGGAAGTCCTCTGTCTGATCTTATACCAGCCACTGGAATAATCGATTGGAGGATATGTGCCTTAGAGCGTGGGACGTCGCTGATGGTGTACAAAACAAAGTGAAGACTCTGGCTCGGACAAGATGATGGGTAACTAGCGTGCCCTCGACTCAGTTACGAAAGTTATACTTAAGGAAGTCTTATATGGTGGGTACAAGACGGTGTGGCATCCCAAAGTGGTTCTCCTTGAAAATCAATCTGTTATACCAGATTTTGTCAAAAGCTTTTGTTAAGTTGAAGCAGACTGCTGCCGTCCATCGTTTGGCTTTCTTATATTAAAAACCTTAAGAAGGTGCTCCGTGATGCGGATCACTTGTTGGACGCAAGAGAGCGTCTGAACCTGAACTGCTTGTCTAAAATAAGACTGTGATACCGGGCAACGGACCCGAGACGATTTGAATAAGGAACCGTTCGTAAAGCTTTCCCAGGGCACAGAGGAAGATGATGGGACGATAGTTGGAGGGGGGTCTGTAGACTATTTGTCAGGTTTGTGAAGGTCAATGACATAAGCACATTTCCAGACCTCGGTGAAGGAGCAACCAAAGCCACGTTGATGTTACTTACTAGAAGGTCAAATAATAGGACTAAAGCGCCTTGTGAGAGATAGGGATGCTGTTGGAGGTCCTAGGTCAGTTTTGCCATCTCGGTGGACGATAGTAAGGGAAATGCAGACCGGTCGAAGATGGTTACAGAGTTTCTAAGTACGACTTCAGCATTCACCGGTGATGAAGTGAGGTGTGCCTGGTCTACTTCAGTGGGGAACACTGAGCCTCAAAGGCAATATCAGCTAGGCTCTCGGACTTAGAGACAAAAGGAATTTATTCTATAGGCGAGACAACTCGTCTGTCATCTTCCATACCTCTACCGAGTTCTAAAGTAGGTATGTTCGTTAAAAGTAATATTTCGTATTTGATTTTCAATACAGCGTCGTTGACCTAAAATTTAATCAAGTACTTTAATTTCGACCACACATCGATTGAAACGCGTTCATTTTACATTATTTTATCTTGATGTTTCCAGTAAGTAGTTCCAGTGTTGCACGATCACTCACAGATTAAATACATCTATTCTGAATTTGTAACACCCATTTTCCCTAAAGCTTTCGAAAAGTTACAAATTAAATTCTCGGCATTATTTTTTTCAATTTCCGTTTTATTTAGGCTTATATATTTATTAATAGACGATGGTTTTTTTTCACCACTAGTACTCTAGTTGTAGTTGTACGGTATGGGATGTGGTAACGTATAATAACAGTAGATTGATATTCATGTTATAAATCACACTCGAGTTAATTCAAGCGCCTAAGCGAGCGTAACGAGCGGAGTAGCTTATAGTTCAGGGAGTAATTGACCATCAACTAAATTGTATAGACCGGTGGAAACCTCTGTCCAACCTTGTGAAAACATGACAACCCTAAGGGATGGTATAGGTTTTCCCCAAATCCCGTTTATTTCCTTGGATTTTCATTCATTGTAAGTTATAGTAAAAATCACATATGTGTAGTTACATGAACGACATTGTTTGAAGGGTTTCCAACAAAGAAATGTGTTCCTATTACCTTCGCCAATTAGTTCGTTCGACCCCCTTTCCGTCCATCTGTCCGACAGAACTGGATATTTTGCACCTTGATAGTGTTGTTACGGCGGTTTGCCTAAGAGACAATTTTAAAGTAACAAGGTAAAAAAGTTGGTCACCATAAAATAAACTCGTATTATTTATTATATGAAGCATACAAACAAGCTTGAAATATTTAAATTAAATGATTATAGATAAAGCTCTTAAGGTGGAAACTCACGTATGTGGCGGGAAATACATTTTACCGGTTTTATAGCTAGATTTCGTAACTATTCTACATTGTCACGGTATTCACAATGTTAATAGTTGTATGGTAAGTGATGATGTGGTCTAAGATTTTGTTCAGAGAAACTTAAAATTACTGGCGCCGGAACACACCGTTAGGTGCTTGGCGACAGATTTTCTACTTGAGGGTGGTAGGTAGCCAGGTGGGTATTCTCAAAATGCTCTACCATCATGCTATAACGACTGCCATCCTAAAACAACAACTGGGACCGACGGCTTAACGTGCCCTCCGAAGCTCGAAATGTGGAACTACAAAATTTTACCAGTTATTCACGTTTTTAGCTAGGTATCGAAACCATTAATAGTATCGTCATGGTGTACGGGAGTTTAATAAGTATTTGTTATGCAAGGTTGCAATTTTTTTATTTGGTGCTAGTACTTTTATTTAAAGCTGAGGAAGCGAAGAATTCTAGGATTGAACCACAAGCAAACCGAGTTGTTCAAAATATAAAGTCCGAGCGTACCGAGGTTTCTAAGGTATATACGAGACGCAAAGACTTTGCTGCCGAGCACGACACACAATTTTTGACTTCAATACTGCGAGGAAAATGCTAGATGCAAGAAAACCAGCTTAAATAGTAAACCTGCGTTAATTTTTAGTAAAAACTATTAGTAAAATTAATAAAATTGGTTATATATCAAGTAAATTTTTTTTTCTGGAACTAATAGACTTTCGAATTTCAAAAACCGTTCCACGCAGATTTTGAATGATACAAAACATCTTTCCGAGATTGTGAGGGGAAAATAACATTGCTCATATTATCTTGAACTTGGACAGGAATGGACGTCATTCCATAAATTACCTAAATACCACACACATACTTCTACATAGTATACACACATTACCATAACGAATTGGAATAAACTCGATACGTATTGCAAAAAAAAGTGATCTAAAAACTCTTCTCCGAACCTCGCGTTTTACGCTATCAGCTACAATAAATAAAACAAAAAATGCAAAAATGTATACAAATTTGGGACTTTTTGCCAAAGATATTTTTCGCCGTAAATAAAATCGACCCAGAGCGAGTTACGGTCAAGTTATGCTAACGTGTTTTCGGTACGTATATAATATATCAGAGCGGCCATAACTTATAATATAAATGAAAATGATATAATTGTTTTACGGTGTAATGTAATATTACTTAAACTTATCTATACATATTTACTAAAATCTCAGCAAAAAATAAAAACAATATGCTGTTCGAAATGGCCGCCTTTAGGTTTTATATAGGCCTCACGAATCTATGGATTTACGCACTGTATCTATGGGAAATTTCGCCACTGCTTGCTCCTGTGATTTTTTAAGAAACTCAATGATGACCTGTCCTTTAGGCAAGCCATGTCCTCTAAAATTGACCATAATTTGTAGTGTAAAGGGGTGAGGTCTGGGCCAGATGAGGGTCAGTCTTCAGTTCTTATAAAGTCCGGTTGGTTTCAAGCCAGGCTTGGGTAGATTGTACCTTGTGACTAGGAAAGTACACGGTATATTTTTAAAACGTGTATCGCTGAGAGGTTCGCAACACGATCCAAGATGGGTCGTGAAGGCTCTTTGGCTGAAGTTTTCACTCCTTTTTCACGAAAAAGTAGCTTTGTGACGCCTTGATAATGACAAGCCCACCAAACCATCACTGACGCACAGAATGATGACCACGATGTATCTTTCCGACCACTTGGGTAGCTTCTTTAGAACTGTGAGCGTACACTTTATCATTTTGCTAATTGTAGTGCTCTCCAACCGTGAATTTTTTTTCTTTGGTAAAGAGTATATTTCTGTGCCCTTCACCTGCGTATCGCGTCAGAAGACGTTTTGATCGATCCACTCTTTTTAATTGTAAATATTGATTCAGGGCATGTCCTATATATTGACGATAAGCTCTGAGCTTCTATCTTATTTTATAATACGCGACAGAGTCCGCTGTAATATTTTTTGCTTCCTAATAGGATTTCGACGAATTCTGGCTTTAACAGCATTTACAGCCTTTGTAGTTCTAACAGCACGCAGCTGGCCCGATATTTTAAGATGTTCGACAGAGGAAGTGTTGTTGTATCTCTTGATAGAACGATATACGAACATACGGCTGATACCAAGCTTTTGAAGTGTCTGGAACATGACCGACGGCTCCTTACCCACTTTGTGGAAGGCGATCACTGCAATCCTATTTTCTTCAACACCCCATCCCATATTGTAATTTGATATTGAACACGAATAATATGTGAAAACGCGTGATACCGAAAGAAATTTTTAAAATAATAAACGCGTTCCTAATTCAATATAAATAAAAAGTGGAAAAAATGAAATGTAACAGTATTTATGGCCAGACTAGTTAGATACCGTAAAATGGGGTTAGATTGATTAGATTTCAAATTGAAATGGCTGTATTTTCATGAATGTTTTCGTAAAAAATATGAAAAAACATGGTAATGACTACGTTGCTCATATTTTATTTTGGCATAAAGAAAATAAATACTTGTAGTTTTTTTATACATATCTAGTATCTATCAACTTTACCCTAGAAACGGGGTCACTTTGTTAACCCCTGTTTTTATGACTGACAATCAATCTATCTCTGTGCAGGAATAAATACAAAAAGGAAAAAATAATTATTCATGGATTATATTCAAAATTGTACGATTTATTATATCAACGGGGCGAATTTGATTAAAGGTGTTAAATTGATAACCTATTGATAACCAAAGTACGTATATCTCATAAATTTCAGTCATATAATATTGTTAAGCATTGGTATAAGGTTATACGAGTTAAACACAATAAACAGAAAATAAGAATTAATACATAATTACGTAAAAAAATATCTTAAGCCATTACAACTCTCAAAAAATTTAATTAAAACGTTAATAAACCTATTTAATTCGAGAATTAGCGCTTTCAATTGCTTACAGCATCCTCATCATCTTTGTCCCATACCCCAATACGAAGATTTCTTTTCAATATTGTAAAAGAAAAACATATTTTCGTTTCGTTAAAACATTCGTTTGAAGCATTGATGGCTCAGTGGCATTGGCTATGGACTGCCGTGCAGCAGGTCCATGGTTCGAATCCCGCCGCGGGCTTGAGCTTCACCGCATGGTGGAAGGGCTTTTTGCGAATGCCCGCCTGGCTAGCGACCACCCTCAAGTAGAAAATCTGTCGCCAAGCACCTAACAGTGTGTTCCGGCAGCAGTCCTTGAGAGCCAGACAAATTACAGGTACATGAGACCTATCAACTGTACGTCTCAGTGTGACGGGCACAGTGCAATTCGTCGTTGACGAAATGCGTCTGTTATAGGCAGAGGTTTGTCCACTTAACATCAGGTGGGCCTTGGGCTTGTTCCGTCACGATTACATAAAAAAAAATATATATATATATTGTTCGCCAATGAAAATACTAAAAATATATTTATTTTCAATGCCATACCAGAAAATCATTTAATAGGCGCGTATAGAAGTGTCACTGTAGTTGAGTATTTCTCCTCGGTTTCTTCAAATATATTGAAAGAATAATATCCTTTTACGTACTACGTTACCTACGTACTACCACTGCTTACCAATGTGTACAATCCAAGTTTACAAAATTAAATAACTTGATCTGAACACATGTTGGTTTTATTGTTGTCGTTGATGATGTTTTAGAAGATACCAACAAGCTAAACGTTAGTTACAAGCTTTAAGTATTCTATCTTTAAGAACAGATTATTGCCTACAGATTTTCCACTTGAGGGTGGTATTCCCAATATGGTCTATCCTCATGCAAATATTCCTTGAACATATATTTCTTAAGGAGAAATAAATTATTATTTTTATATTTCATGGTCATCTGACTAATGTACCTGGTCTACTTCATCAGGTGATAAGCAAGATTCGAAGTTTAGTTTTTACGATATTTTTTTTTTAATAATAACGAGTAAATAAATTTAAATTACGGGTAAACGTTTTTTAAATGATTTTTGACGATTTTAGTCGTAACTTTCAAAATAATGTGCATTAGTGTTCAAGGACTTTTCGAGATAATACGTGCAGACTATTTAAACTCGTGAATACTATGACCATGTAGGTTAGTAAACCTAGTTAGAAACACGATAAAAACGTTTATATTTTAATTTTCCTGCCATATCCATGATTATCCACCTTAACCAATTCGTCTTATATTATTTTAAGGTTATCATAACATACCCATCTGTGTAGCTAATTAGCATTGATGGGTCGGCACACAAGCAGCGAAGCCTATCTTATGACAACAAACAACAACTCCGCTAAATAATCCCGTTTGGTAGTTCCTCTATCTCATTGTTTAATATGTATATCTGTTCACCCACGCTATATTCTGAAGCTATCTTATACTTATTCTTATATTCATAGATCTATAACAAAATTAGAATCCTTCACAAATTTTGAACAAGATCAATCAAGAAATTGATGCAAACATTTTTTTTATGCCTGATACCACTATCGCGCCTGATGGTATGTGATGTGGTTGAAGATGTTGTTCAGGCTAACCTAGAATTACTGGCTCTCAAGAACAGTTACCAGAACATACCAATAGGTTCTTAGCGACAGAATTTCTACTTGAAGGTGGTAGCTAGCCAGGCGGGCATGCTTATAGTGCCATACCACCATGCTATAACGACTGCCATCCTAATACAACAACCCCTACAGCTTAGCGTACCCTCCGAAGCATGGAAACGCTAATTAGTATTGTCAACAGTGATCACCCATCCAACTCATGACCGCAATGGACGTTGCTTAACTTTGCTGATCGGTTCAGAACGGCTCAGCAAACTTCGCTACTACTAACGGTGTGTTCCGGCACCTGTCCTTGATAGCCAGTACTTCTAGGTTAGCCTCTTTAGCAACATCTTCGACCACATCATCACTTACCATTAGGTGAGATAGTGGTCAAAAACTAACGTATCAGGATTTTAAAAAAAAATTGAGTACATTTGAGATATTAAATTCTCTTTCATGTTAATCAAATAATATGGCCTAGTGTACAAAAAATATTAAGGTGAAGAGAGTCTCAAGAGGCAAATTATGAACATGTTTTTTAGATAGTGTATACGTTTAACATATATGAATAAAATATGTAATATTCTAGATGATAATATGGCAAATACTATGCCTAATCCAAAAAAACGATTCCATGTTTATCTCTTGAAAGTAAAAAATACATGAATACAGCTCTACAATTTCGCTTAATCTCTTGGCATCGCCGTGGCTGATATTGACCATTAATTAATAAAGTTCTACAATGATACAATGATTTATTAGTCTGTGAATCTAGGTACAAAGGATATTACATATTTTATATATTATATATAACGCTAGTTCCACCCATTTGTCATACAGAAATTAATTTATACATGTAAACTCATAATATTACATTCGATCATATTTACATTAATCATCTTATAAATTCAGTATATAGTTCTCGTTATCATAATGCTCATGGATTTATCAAGTTTTGTGTCTATTTAGTAAATTGTATCGATACAAATTATATGTCTAATTATTATGTAGCATCCATGTGATAAAGTACCTGATATATATTTTCCGTTTTTGAAAGGCTCACTTTTATATGAATTTATTTAAAAAAAAGTTTACCCTATTAATATTAGCGTGGCTCGGTTTCGCTCACTCGCGTGCGAAACGAGTTTTATCCGTCCTATACGCACTCAGTCTGACATTTTCAAAGACCACTTCGTTTTACCGAGGGCGGGAAATATACCTAGCGTAAGTTTAGGGTTAGAATCCTACAATCTGAATTGACTTCCATATTAGCATATTCAATATGTATGAGTGCAGTAAAATGTTGGGTGTTATGATTATCTAAGAAATATATTACTGACATTTACTTAAGTATTGACTAATTTATTGTTATTATTGACACGCTTTTATTATTCAGACCTGTACGTAAAAAAATTATAGGAGCCAATTTTCTGTCAATTCTGATAGAAGTGTAGTATGGTAGGTAGGTGTTTAGTCTTGATAAGCTTCACTACAATATGGAGAAAATGTGGTGAAGTAGTCTTTTAAATATGTCAGCCTATAGCTGTTGATGAATAATAGGTGAAATGCAGGCAAAGCGTCAAACTATCAGCAATCAATAACATAAGTGGTTCATATAGCAGGTTGAGCTATGTTTGTTAAATGTTTCTGTTGCTACTAGTACCTAAGAGTAATCCCCTGGGTCGAGTAATACGACTTACTTAAACAAACTTAAGCATTGACTTTGGTCGGCTATAGCTATTTCTAAAACTGTTAGTTAGATTTTGGTTAGCCGTGTAAATTTTCAAAGAAGTTTCAGTTTGTGTGCTAGATTTTGGCAGTTTTTGGAAGTTACCTTCATAGTGATGAATGTTGATTTCAAAGGTTTCGAGTATTATAATTTATATCTAATGATCAAGCGCATATAATCTTTGGTAAAATTTTAACAAAAAAAAACGACTTCAGTAAGATAATATTATACAACAAATATGGACTAATAAGTAAATAAACCAAACCATCGTATACCAACCTCCCTACAGTTTTTTTGTTGATTTTACATCGTCAAGTCTAAAATATGGGAACATCATCAATGTAGTCAAAGCCAAGTAAATATGAATTTTTAGGGATATCCCAAATACTACTTGTCAGATCTCACATTTCAATGGGAGCAAATGACAAGCACCAGTTTTTCAATGTAATAAAAAACTAAATCCATACACCCTGTAAAGTAAAGTTTTGAGGTAACTCCTTTGAAGTGAGTTAAAAATTATTAGCCAAGTCAAAACATTTATTAGATGCATACTTTTTAGGGTTCCGTACCATAAATCAGAATCCTATTTCTAAGCCTCAGCTGTACGTCAGTCCATCCGTCCGTCCGACCTTTGAAGGAATGTTTTGAACGGTGATAGCTAGTCGATGAAATTTAACAAGAATAATAACAAAAAAATGGTTTCCCGTACAAGAAACGTGTTTATTTAACGTTTTTTGTTTTTGCTATATCGTAAAAACAAGCGTCAAACTTGGAACATTTATAGTTAAATGTCTACTGTGAAGTAAGAAGTAATAAAATCTGGCCAAGTGCTACGGAAGCCTCGATGTGTGCATTTTCTTTTTTTTATTATGTCATGTAGGTAAGCCTTTGACCACAATCTCACCTGACGGTAATAGATGATGTGGTCGAAGGTGTTAACAGGCTTAACCTAGAATTTCTGGCTGTCAAGGAGAACTATCGAAACACACCGTTAGGTGCTTGGCGACAGATTTTCTATTTGAGGGTGGTCGCTAGCCAGGCGGGCATTCGCAAAATGCCCTTCACCATACAATGAAGCTCAAGTCCGCGGTAGGAATCGAACCATGGACCTGCTGCGCGGTAGTCCATGCCACTGAGCCATCACTGCTTCAAATATTTCCTATATGTTTGCGTTTAAGTTTTCTCTAACAACGCAAAGAACTACCTAACAATAAATAGCATGTTATTTTAAGCTAATACAACTGGCACGTATTGAGTTAACGTAACTCATACTCAATACACTTAGAAAATGTGCTGTCATATTCTATGATAATTAAACAGAAATGTACCTAATACACATCCGTATCCCCAAAGTAAATAGTTCACGAGTTATTACTTATATTTTGCGCACAAATAACGAATTTACCATGAATAGTTGTCATAATATAGCACATACTTTAAAGTGAACACAAGTCATTTCGTGCTCCCTCTACCTTTTACAATAGTGATGAAAAATTGGAAGCGATAAAAATATGTACGCATAAGTTTTATTATAAAAACTGACGTGGTTTGGTCACTTTAATAAAAAATACGGGATAAATCACGCGTTTTCCTAGTAACTAATTATACAATGATTTCTTTATTCATGATAATATCTTGATAAACCTTATCAAAATGCTGAACAAAGTATTTGAGTAACTTTTGATGACATTTTCTGCGTAGTAAGAAATATTTCTTCTAATGCGGAGTTTTGATATTTTATTTTCGGTTTCGCATTAATTCTTGGATTAGACTTATAAATTATCGTGAACTTCAAAACTTCGAAATTGTTGTAAACTTCCCGTTAAAACACCGGATTACTACTAATTATTAAGTAGTTAGTAACTTAATGTTAAACTTCAAAGGATAGGCAGTAATGCGAACGAAATATTATCTGAATTTTACCTAATAATAACTAAACGTAACTTATATCTGGTGATATATTTCATGATGCAAATGATATTAATATTCATTATTTATTACGTCAATATCTGATGTAGAACGATTGTAATTTTCTCACATATTGCTTATTACATAAAAAATACAAGTTATCGTTTTTTTTTTTAATTTATGTTATTGTGACGGAACAAGCCGAGGCCCACCTGATGTTAAGTGGAGTAACCTCTGCCTATAACAGATGCATTTCATCAATAACGTCACAGTGAGACGTACAGTTGTTAGGTCTCATGTGTCTGTAATTTTACTGGCTCTCAAGGACTGCTGCCGGAACACACTGTTAAGTGCTTGGCGACAGATTTTCTACTTGAGGGTCGCTAGCCAGGCGGGCATTCGCAAAAAGCCCTTCCACCATGCTGTGAAGCTCAAACCCGCGGCGGGATTCGAACCATATACCATATGTAATAAGTTCTTTTTTACTTACTTATAAGCATTGTAATTCAACGGGGCAAAGCTGCCAGCATGCTGGGCACGCTGCCAACTAGTAGTGAGCTGGAGCATTTGGACTGCCTATGAGTCTGGAATGACTTATAGGTTATCTAAATGCTTTTTTTGTAGTAGCAGTAGTTTTGCTTATAGTTCGCAGTATTTTGGTAATAAAGAGATAAAGCCGTTACAAAAAAGGTAACTTATACAAGTAACTCTAATTTTTATCTAGTCTGCCGCCCCTAGTGGGCGGCGTTGGCTTCGCTCGCATCGATTTAACAGTTTCCTAGTGTATTTAACCGCCAGTTTTTGTTTTTGGTTTTTGTTTTTGCTTTTTGGAAATAATTTTAATTTTATATTTATTTATATTTTATCCCGTGATGTCCTTCCTTGTTTGGTTTCTAGCCATGGATAGTATAGAGTATGTACTTAAAAGCCTTAAGGAATTATCGTACAGGAAGAATGCTCTGTAAGTAAAACTATTCTGACATGTAAAATTGTTATAATTTATATGACAGTACCTAACAATTTAAATTTTGTCTTATTTAAAATTTTATTTTTTTATGTAAATTATTCTAATCATGTTGATTGCTTTATCAAAATATAATTTTATCAGTAGGTCACTCTATGTTCATATTTAATTTGTTTTAAATAAATAAAAGAACGTAATCATACAACTCAGACCGGTAGATACTTGCGTAAGTTCATAGTTTCAGGATTATTACATATTTCTAGAGGAACTACCAATAAAACTGTGGCCGGGGCATGTTAATTGTTGGGGTTATTACGGTTACAGCTACGATCGTAATCCAGCCTCGTAAAAGAGAGTGAGCCATACAATACAGGGCTCGTACTTCCAGCCGCTGCCGCTGCCTTACTGTTGGGTTTCATTCATAAAACTAGAAATTAGTTCAAGCTCTTTGTTTTTCGTGTAATTAAAGAGCATTCAAATCTAGTTTCACCTGGTGTATTGTTGTGTATAGCGGGGTGTGAAGCTATGTTATCGCTCTATGAAGTAATTTATAACATAGAATGCTCTCTTCTCTTTGTTAAATTTAAATACTTTAAAAAAGTATGTTTTATTTATGACATGTAGATAACTGTTTTAATATTAAATTTTTGCAATAACGCATGCTCCGCATATTACATTACATTGTGATGTTGTGTCGAAGAAAACTGATTAACCTTGTTTCTTTCTAAAATGTACAGTTCCCACATTACATGGGATAGGGGTAGGAAGATGCCCATGACGTTATACCTTTTGATAACGACAAGGGACTGCGAACAAATTACTTTTCTCTCCTAAATCCTAGTACACAATACGAGAGATCAAATAGTCCGACTACGTCAAGTCCAATTTAGATTATTTGGTATTAGTCGCGAACGTTTGGGTGGGCACAATCATTGTGCGGACCTCGAATGAATTCCATTAACCTGAATTAGTATTATTTGTGATGAAGGAGGTATTGTCAGATTCATGTAACTTCCATGAATTCCAATTTCTTTTTAGATTGCTTGGTAATAGGTAAAATATTACGAGATAGTTTCATAATTTTATACTAGATTATTATATATTGTATATATTGTTTTTGATGGCCCAGTTGCAAATGCTATGGACTTCTGCACACACGGACCATGTTTCAATTCTCGCCGCGGGCTTGAGTAAACTTTTATGCCTGTAAACTTGAGTAAACACTAGTAGTAAGGAATTTTGTAAATACTCGCCTGGGTTGCGTACACCATCAAGTAGAAAACCTGTCATAGTGTGATAATAAAAACTGGCCCATCGCGAGGCGCTTGCTTCCGCATTCAAACATACCTAAAAATGGTTTGTTACTTCTGATCACAGCTTATACATAATATACAACAGATATAATGAGACATAATATACCAAAATTTCATCTTTTTAGTGCAGTTTGGTTTTGAATTCTTATACGTAAACATGGTCTAAAATGCAATCAGGCGACAACAGTAATGCAATCAGAGGCAATGGGCCCACTGGTAGCTGCGAGGGCATTATCATGTCTAGACATAACACCCAATTTAGACAGGGAGCATGAGGGTAAGTCCCTTCTTTTCACTACGGACAGTGTGGCAGTAATATATGCACTCAGAAAACCAGAAACCAGGTCTAGATTTATTGCTGAGTGCCATGCTGCCCTACAAAAATTATCAAACAATTACAAAGTAATGATAACATAGACGTAGGGACATAACATGTACCGGTTGTTGTCTTAGGATGGCAGTCGTTATAGCATACTGGCACCCTCAAGTAGAAAATCGCCAAGCACTTCACAGTGTGTTCTGGCAGCTGTCATTGAGAGCCAGTAATTCTAGGTTATCCTAACATCTTCGACCACATCATCACTTACCATCAGGAGAGATAGTGGTCAAAGGCTAAACTATCAGGCATAAAAGAAACCTGCTAAAGCTACAGCGGGAGGAATTGCGCTTTGTTGTACGGGTCACTGTAAGTTTCTGAATTCTGCACAAAACTGGAGCAACAGATAGTCCTATATGTAGAGGCTCAAGAGACTGATGAGTATGTCCTATTACACTCTGAATCCAAAGACCAAATAAGAATAAAACGAGACTATATGTGAGCCATTTTCACCTACGGAATCCTCACCACCACCAAATATGCCACAGGAGCAGCTATGCCAGCGACCCAGAGTCCTTATCTAAGTTGGGATAGCTTTTGTTGAAGCTGGCGGGGTAAATGCACAAAATACACTAAGCGGGAAGTCAGTGCAGGACATATCGCCCCCGATTATAATAAGAATAAGAATGGTCTAAAATTTACAAATTTGACGGCGCCCCGTTTCAATTGATTATATTAAATTCAATGGTTTTAATAATATAAAACTGTTTTGTACTCTGATCATGAACCTACACACTAACGTGCAAAAAGCTTCTTTTTGAATACATTTTTATGTACCTGAAAAATGTTTTAATTGAAATATATTCGTTTATGGGTCAACATTATACATTGAACAGGTGTTCAATGTATATTAATTTCAGGTTTGTAACTCATTCCCTTTACGAGCTTGAGACTTGTGCCATACAAAACGGACGGACGAATGAACAGACATACAGTTGAGTCTCATTTACAGGGCTTTGTTTGCCCTTTGGTTACGGAACTCTAAATACTCACTCTTGCCAAACCTGACGCGGCAGACTTACCACACTCAAGCTCCTGATGAAGGCATCCGTTAGAAGTCGAAACAGATGTCGATCGTGATCTCGATTCAGTAAGCTGTAAACGCTCTAACACCTTTGTATAAATGCCATAAAGGAAAATATATCGCCAAGTTCCTCACGGTGTGTCGTAGCAGCTGTCCTTGAGACTCTCCCATTACCAAACTCGACCACACCATCATTTACCAGCACGTGGGATAGTAGTCATAGGACTATCATCAGTAGATAAAAAAGTTTGGGATAAGTGAAGTCATATTTAAACAAAAATCTTTGAGAAATTTAGAGATCTAGTATTTTTTTTAATATACACTGAGAAAAAAACTTGATGGCAGTTATCAAAATTTTGTTAAAGATTGTCAAGCAACTTGTTAATATACGAGCATATAAAGTAACATGATTCTATGAATAACGATGGTTTTATTAAAAAATAAAACAAGCGCGCCTTTATACACCAAACAAGTATTTATAATCTATATCAAGGCTTCTTATTGTCACCATAAACTGTTGCTTTAACCATATTATAAAGAGCTTAGCAAGGTTAATAAAGTACTTTGCGAGTTATAATAATGTCACTTGTTAAAATAATACAAGTCATAATATTCCGCTAATTAAGCACATAATTAATTTATATAACTTACTTGATTGATTTTATTATGTGTTTTTATTGCGTTGAACAAATGTTTAATAAATTTAAAAATCCGCATATTATTTTCTATGAAATTGCACGAATAATGTAATAAACCCGATTATTTTACAGAAAATGTACTTTCTTGTATATAAAAAGTTACGTGATTGAGTTTATAACGTAAATTATGTTTTTAACTAAGTGCTTGATTCATTCATACAACTAACTTAATATAATTAATAATGTTTGTTATTGCATTCGAACATTTATATATTGAATATGAAAATGTGAGTATTTCATTTAATGATAATGTTTGAATATTGAAATAAAGATCATTATTCCATTATAACAAGCACGTTTTTGCATTAAAAAAGTTAATGGTTTAATCTTAGAAAGCAATTAATGTATTTATAAGTGACTATTTTTCAGCTGTTAAACGGGCCTGTTTAAAATGAAAAAGTATTATTCTAATATTCGACAAAGAATTTATTCCGCTATCTTGTTTTCAATTTCATTTGAACTGGAAAGTCCTAAAATAGAAAATAAAGATTATATTCTCCAACCTTTTACTAGTATCTGCAAGTGGCACTAAAGCATTTTTGTACACTGCACAATTTCTGAGATCCGATGGCCAACAATTATCTTATATACATGTATATCATAGGTAATACCACTGTTTGGCTAGATCAGATACAATAAGACATTAGGAGCTAGAAACTCATGACATACTCTGACGGACAGACAAACAGCGAAATCTCAATATTAGGACTCCGTTTTTCCATTTTGTCGGTGAAAAATAACTGTTGGTCGCCAACAGGGGTTTTTAACATGTTGAGTTTTTATCAGGTTATATACATCAAATTATAAGGAAAGTATTCAACTTCAATCAAATATTTAGCTACAGGTTCATTAGTACTATCCCTGGAACATGCAATATACAACTGCCACACTTTCCAACACATGTTTAGTTAATAGGGTATGTAAGTACTTACTTTCAAATATGAACTCAGCTAACGAAGTCACGCTTGACAAGAAGCAGCCATTGTTACACTTTACATCGCGTATTCACAACATCCATTATTTACACTGGAGTATTCACTGCGTAATATATGAATTTATATTGTGACTTTTACCACAGAACAAATTAAATCACAAAAATATGAATTCAACTAAATTCAGTAAAATAGCTGCTCAAAGCAGCGCCAACTATCAGCAGATAAACAAGTCTCAACTTGTTGTCGTTTAATGATTCGCGTGGCTCTGAATGTTGCCATTGTGCTTTACGCAAATGGTAAATGAGAGTTTAAAAAATGTTACATGATTGAAATAGTAAATGATTATTTTGAAAGAAATTTCGTAAACGATATTTCAATAGGTCAACTTAATTATATGGCTAAATATTTAATTGTCTTAGATAAAAAAAAAACACAATGTAAGAAAAATAGATCCACAAGTAGGATTCAAACTTATGGCCGACATGTATTACCAATCTGAGAACCAACAGACGGATTGCTCATGACTTGTGCTCGTGTTTTAAATGTTTCCATTCTAAGCTTTTTTTCATTATTTAGCTAATAATACAAATAAAATATAATATTAGATATCTTTTATCGGTTTAATTCAAAAGTAAAGATTAAAAACAATTTCAACAAAATTACGTTTTTGTTGAAGTACGTTGATAAAATTTTCCTATATGTCTTGCCATTTATTCTATACTCATAATATTTAAACTCGGGTTGGTACCAACAATGGTAATAGAATGCCTGTTTAATTTAACCTCCTCGCTTGTTGTAAAATAAAATGTAAAACAAAATTGATCCAACATAAAAAAATATTTTCAAACATATTTGACTTCCCAAGTCAAATGGTAATGTTCGTTCATCATGCAAAAGGGAATCGTACCTGTCTCTCGGTTATGAGCACCTTGCATCTTAACCTTCCTTGGCCATAAATATGGTGGATTAATGCAAATGTTGTGTTCTGCATCATTATTTTTAACCCCCATAGAGGACGATATTATCATCGAGTCAACTGAAGAACTCAAGACCAAAAGAAGTGCTTTTAAAATACATATTAGTTTGAAAAAAAAAATAGCATTTCTTACGGTCCGTTTAATTGAAATAAGATATTTAATTCCCTGACTCTAAAAAAATAGTACGAGTATATTTTGATATTTGCTTAGCGTATGATAATGCATGGAATCATAGTAATTAAACAACTTTAAACGGTTTAAATCACGTATATTTATCATTTTTTTTGGTCCCGACGTTTCAAACACTTTGCAGTGATCGTGGTCACGGGGTGACTTGGAATCATGTTTAGAAATTTCACATTTAATATTAAATGAAAGAAGAACACAAATACTTATTGATTTAAGATTGTAAAAAACCATTCTAATTACATTTCAAATACTGTAAAGTGTGATAAACTGGCAACACTACAAGGAAGTTTCATCCCCACTACCCGAAAATAACAATTGACAGTAATGACGGTTACAATTTTACTTAATTGATCCAATCGTATATCTTTATTCATCCATACAAGTGCTTTGTTATTATTACAAAGACCTTTTCCAAATGTAATATGCTCTTAATTATTGTAAATAACGGCATTCATGGAATCTAATAACTCTTTTATTATTTGAATTAAGGACAAATGCTAACATTTAATACTTTTTCTTTACATTGATACATTTCCATGTACGTATTGGTAAAACGACTTAATGTATACAGTTAAGTGTCATTTTAAACAGAACCTTTAATCAAGTCTCTTTATTCAATAAAAGAAGGGAATGATCGGAATTACAATGTTTTAAAATTCAATAAGGTATTTTGTTACTATTGAAAATTGTTACTTTATTATGGTGTTTAATAATGTTAGCTTTATTATACAAACAATAGGCAATTTATTCTTTCGAATACTTTTTTGTACGATATGATAATAATTTTTTAATCAAGCTAGATTTTAAATTTATAGACCAGGATTTTTTTCAGTGTAGACAAATTTGTTTGTGCCATGTTCCTATCAATAATTAGATACTACTAACGATATGTATGTTGTTTTCTTTTGACCTAGAACGTATAAGTTGTTTTAAGCATATGGCCCATGCTATCCCTGCTTACAGCCAATGGCTTTGCAGATAGCACTTCAGTGACTACCAGCAAATTACCTATGGAGTCCCACAGGGAAGTGTGCTCGGACCATCTCTATTTCTAGCATATATTAACGACCTATGCCAACTTAAAATCCCCCAGGCTCAAGTTTTTTCCTTCGCTGACGATACTGCTATAATTTTTCATGACGTTGATTGGGATCGTCTGTCCATCGTAACCAATGAAGGTCTACGCACTATAGTAAAGTGGCTTAACAATAACTTACTCACCCTAAATGCTGGCAAGACAAAAGTTGTTGCGTTTAGAGTGTCAAACCGTTCCGCGCCCAAAATGCCTCCACTTATTCAACTTCACTCTTGCACTTCAGATACACGTCACCAATGCATATGTCCAGCATTAGAGCAAGTTACAGACATCAAATATCTAGGAATATATATAGACGAGCTCTTATCCTGGACAAAACAAATACAGATATTGAGTAATCGCTTACGGAAGTTAATATTCATTTTCAAAAGGCTTAGAGCAGTGGCAGACTTGAAAACTATAGCAATGGTTTACTCGGCACTATGTAAGTCAATTATCAGCTATTGTATAACCTCATGGGGAGCAGCGTATGCAACCCACATTTTGAGGGCAGAACGTGCACAACGGGCTGTACTAAAAGTTGCCCATAATAAACCTTTTAGGTACCCCACTGATAAATTGTACCAAGAAACCAGCGAACTCAGAGTGCGTCAACTTTTTGTTTTAGCTACTGCAGTGAGGTTCCATAAATCAGCCATAATAACCAGAAACAAAACACTATCTAGACCCAGAAGAACACCCAAATGGGACACAGTGAAGACATATGGAAGAATAGGACAAATGTGTCACAAATATTTAGGACCATTTATATATAATCAGCTTAACAAAATACTAAAGGTAATTTATGATACGAAACGTGTATGTAGAAACAAAATAACAAACTATCTTTTATCATTGGATTACGCAAATACAGAGAGATTGCTTAGAATCAATATATAACATTAAATTAAATTATAATAATTATTTTCTAATTTCCGTATTCATAAATAATTTTTAATAAAATCTAATTATTTACAATAATATCAACCCAATTATAATAAGCTTGAATTTTTATGACTTTGGAAAATTATTTTTTTAGAATAATTAACAGAATAGTGCATGCTTACATTTTTCTTTCATTGTATAATTAAATGTACAAAAGGAAATATAAATTTACTGTCATTAACATTACTTCATCACTGCTTTAGTAAATATTTAAATTACACACATATACGTTACACATCACGATTCATGCTTAGAACACTGCTCACGAACTAACGTTATGTAACTAGCACCCTGGAAGTGAACTAGTCCTCACAAACTCAGGGAATCCTACAGTGAGGACTAGGGACTACCTCTAATCACTAAGTTAATAATGTACAGATGTACATACCCGCCTCGAGTGGAAACGTAAAAAGACGGACTCAATGGTATGTACGTCTCAATATATAGATTAGTAGATGTATTTTGTAGTGCATATGTATTTGAGCAAATAAATATATTATTATTATAAGATAAGCTACCTACTGTTTTAGTAGTCATTTGTTTTCACTGGAGATTACATCCAGCTATTAGTTTGGTTTTGTTAGGGCTTGTGTTCATCCCTTATCCCACTATGCAGGGTCGTGACGCATCACGATAAAATATTATGTTTTCTTTCACACGAAGGCGGCACAAGAACATTTATTATAGAAAGTTTTAGCTCCGGTTTTATTACCGGTCGCCTGCATGACGCCAAATCTCCCACAGAACGCTCTTGTCGGTGTTATACTCACTATACCTTTCAGTTAATAAGGACCTTAAGATGGACCGATGCGTGCCAGTAATAAGGAAGAAATTTCCCGAAATTACCGTTTTGTATTCTCCACCAGGTTACCAACGCCCTGTAGTGCTCTTAATTTGCAGGTATTCTTGCCGAGTGGTAGCTTGCTGCACTGCGCATTATTTTCATTAGTCTCCTTGTATACAACTTCAATAAAGGTAAGATGGAACATATTATACTTCTCATAATCTTATGCCGTTTATTTTACGTGAAAAACATTTTGATTACGATATCCTACTATACAGTTTATGATTACTTAAACGACGAAAAAGTTTAGGCAATTCCGACTCTGCCAAGCTTTTACCTGTCACCTACATATACAAATATTGTAATAATTTTATAATATTGTTTGTAAAACATTTCTAAAGGACGTCCTCGAGTTTTTGCCCATTTCTTCTCGCAGTGGCACTAAATTTTTTTTGTTGAACGTAGCAGTAGGATGTTTCAATATTAAAATTTGTAATTGACATTCATAAGAGCATCGTAGACGCCTGAATTGCATTAATGATTTCGACATTAACTTTTTAAACTGTTTCTTAAAAATAATACGGACAATACGAGTAATTTAATAGATTTAGCGTATCGATATCCGGATAATTCAGATGTTTCATCTGATTAAAGTCTCTCGAAACCAACCTGAGCATTTATAAAATCCTTCAGATTCATTTTATATTAATATTCGACAGTAGACTGCCGCTGTGACAGGCGTGTTGATCCATTTGTGCCTTAGTGTACCCAAAGCTTAATACAAGGAGCAGAAATCCTCAAAAAACCTATGGTAGGTACTTTCTTTTGCTCACTTTTATTTCACGAAGTACACAGCCTGTTCACTATTCCTTTCAAAGCAGATCTAAAACTAAGCACTAGTGCCTACCAACATTTTTAGGTACTCAGAATTACGACGTACTTGGAAATAAGTACGAATATTTGCATAGTACCCATTAAGGTACAAAAACTTTTTCAGAACTCAGAAACATTGAAATTTACAGCAAATATCTAGTTTTACATTTTAAATAAGGATAGTGACACTAAGCTGCTGTGGCACTTAAAAAAAATAATAGATGAAGAATGGTTAAGAATTCTCTTAAATTTTTATCTTCGTAATATCGAGACTAGCCTTAATATCGTTGTCGTCAATAACAATTGAAGTGTTTACTGTTAATTTAAAATACAAACCGATTCTGTCAACTGTAAATCTGTTTAAACAGCAATTCAACATATATACAAATAAAGCAAAGAGCTGAAAAGTTATTAAACTCCTTAACTGGGTCAACAGGGTACGAAATAAAAGAAAATATACATTTTCATATTTTATTCATTCTTTTATGTAATCATCAGAGTTGTACAACTAAATAATCACAGTTGAAAACAAACATAACTATGTTTATAGGTATACAATTAATGTCTAAAATAATATGTAATTAGTAATATGCACCGGCATAACTGCGCAGTTTGGGTTCGATATATAAATATCGTTATATTTTGTACTGGGTTATGTGCTCTGCTTACAAAAGAGTAGGTAAATTTACGTGCAAATGGCAACACTGGGATTTGAGACGAAAAGTAGCGCGTATATTAAAGCCGCATGTCTCTGGAAAGCTATAGGATTTTCGGTCTGATATATTACGAGATAAAGCTGTAATCATCAAACAAGATACGCGTAAACCTGACGCGAGATCGAGGTGAATCATTTTAATAATCAAATACACTTCATACATAACTGGTGCAAATTTGCATTTGAAGCATTGGAATTGGCTATTTTACAAATGGCTTAGTTTGACAAGCCCGCATTCGAGTTGTGATATCTGATCGATCTCCATTAGATTGAAGCCAGGGCAGCTGTTACAGGCGCTAATTGCATCTCCTACCATAGTAGTACCGATAAATTTTTACTTTGAACATCTGCATAAACTATTGAGCGATTAGCTTCAAGTATAAAAAATAATGCATAAAGCTATAGCTTAGAAGAACGTTAAGGTACACGTAAAATGCCGCAGAGCCCAGGAAAAGGTTTGTGCGCTTACGCACGTGGAAAACAAAAGTGTTGCATGTAAAATAGTTCAAAAAACTTACAATATAATTATTATTGTATAAGACAGAAATATAAAATCGGACCCAAATCACTATCGTAATTCGTCTATATGTATGATACTGGCAGTGTAATGATATTAAATGAAACAATAAGTAATAACTATACAGGATGTAAATGAATCCCCGGGTGGTAATGAAACCTCGCGTTTAGTTCGATCGCAAATTCAAACCACGATGCGTTATTATCTCATTGAAGTATATTCTTAGTAAAACGCTCTCGAAAAAAAAAATGCCAACTGTGTACAAAATATTACTATTACTGTGCGATACCAACGCGAGTTTTCGTTTATATACCTACGAGGGTGGTTGTCTCCACATTATATCCTTCCAACATGAATGTCCTACTTACACGAGTAATAATTAACAAGAATTGCTTTAATATTGATGTAATATTTGATTATTAATTATTTGTCATTAGTGCAAACTAGGGGGTGAACTTACACCGAATAATTTAATCGAATTCTATTTAAACCGAGTCTACAAAAAATCTTAGGCTTTCAAACATATAATAAATCAGTCATTTTAACGCAATTCAGTATATTTATTCTAAAATTTACACTGATCGTAGTTCGATGTCGAAGTGAGACAGTCGCTGAGACCTTTGAATTATTTTAATTTTACTATTTTTATATTCTTAAATTATTATTTTTATAAATTAATGACTTCTACGGATATCGACGATTATATCACTTCGAAATCGATAGAAATAGTAATCTAGCACAACACTCTTAATAAGTTATTGATATTTTTCTAGGTGCGACTAAATTTATATGTAAACATACGAATAAATAAAGTGCAAACACTTAGAGCTACGTCGTTAGCTGCGTCCATTATGCTAAAAATTGGCACAGTCCCATTCATAACCGCGCCGTGCATGCTCAGTTCGGGACGCCAATCACGTCATTCTCGATCCGATGGCACGGCAACGCATTCACAACTAACATTCATCCTTCCCCATACTTATCTCGCAGCATACACTCACACACACTCGACTATGTACTCACACACACATAAATACACATTCTCGCACACATACAAAACTGAGACTCTCCGTTGACTAATATTAAATTAACTACGGTTATATTTCGAGAAGTCGCTCCAGAATACTCTATTCAACTAGCACTACACGGAGACATTAGGAGAGGAACACCGGTTACTGTACATTTCGCTTACGTTCTAAAATATAATGTCAATAGTTAAATTTAATTAAAATCAGGGGAAGTCGTAGTCGAGTTTATTACTGTATATACAGCCCCGTTGTTTAATTTCAAATGAGCATTAGGTATCAACTCGATGTCCGAATGGACCTCCATTAGATTCTAACATTATCATAAAATATAACATATTCTTTTACACTATGTGGATACCACACGAAGGGCCACACACAAGTGATATCACGTAAAGCTGTGAACTTACAAAATACTCGTATAAATTATACACATTTATAGCACACTATCTACAAACACCCACAATTCAGATTCACGTCTGGCCCTCCGGCGGCAATCCGCTTATCTCAGTTACTTCCAATAAAATACTGACTCATAATATGGCTAAATCGAATAAAAACTTATATCAAATATTTGGTGAAGATGTACGTTTAGTCGTTTTATAAAATAACGCCGCAATTAAATATCTTAGGATACTAAAGCTTAAGGGTCTACTAGAAATAAAATCGTATAAAATTGATAAGTGTCGCGTTCGGTTAGTCCTCCGATAGTGGATGGCTCGCTTTATTTACAAAATGAAATGCCGCGGGTGACGTAGGTAAGGTAAAGTACGCAGTCTGGGGCGGGTGGCGTCCGCGTCCCGAGGAGCGATTGGAGTGGATTAGTTAGTGTACAGACAATTGACTAAGGTTTGCACGTGTGTGCCCTTACAGCTGCTCGTCCAGGTCCGGTCCGTAGAGGTCAGCCAGCTTGTCAAAGCGAGGACCCCACGCGCCGAGGTAATCGTAGTCGTGAGTTTCGTCGTCCGTACCTGCCACCAACAGATTGCATTACATTCCAATGAATTATTTATTAGTTTCATTCAGTCAACGAAGACTGTACCTCCGATTTTTCGCTTCATACATGGAAAATATATTGCGGTCATACATTTTAAAAACTTAGGCTTTGATCAAGCAGCCTTGTACAGTGGCCGCAGAATTTGATGGAACGCCTTTTCAAATGAGATAAATGGGCGAGATTAAGTTAAAAAAAATAATACGACTACTACGGTACAAAACTTTCCAGACTAGTAATAATTCAGAGAATAAAATTGTCTTTTCGAATCAATGTCTCGCAGCAGATTATTTATCCATTAGCTTTTTTTACTTTTCATAAAACATTTATTGGTGTGTAAAAATGTACGATAAAGTACCTTATTTATTATTTATGTCGAATTTTAAATATTGGTACCGTAATATTTTATCAAAGAGAAATTTACCCTATCCGTTTGGAGTATTAATAACAATACTTTGTATTGATACGCTGGGCGTAACCACCCTTCAATTATTTATCGGATCCGCCTTTGATCTGTATTCTCATTATCCACATTTTAAGCTGCAAATATTTTGTTTGAAGTACAATATCTGCTACAATCAGTGTCATAATTTAAAATTCATGATATACGCGTAGACTGTACGCGGCAGCAACATCTTTAGGAAAAGTTGACAAATCTTTAAAAGTATAAGAACATAGTATCAATTTAAACATAGTATCAACTTAAAGTCTGTGTCCAATTTATACTTGAGTTATACTCTCCTATAAATTTTGACATTGAAAACATTTTGATTAAGAAATCCTAATGGTAGTCAATCATAATCACGCATCTCATATAATCGTAGGTAGCAGAAATCCTTCAAAGCCAAATTCCATTCTTAGTCTATATTATAATCTATTTACCATCTGATCACAAAAAGAAGGTGATAAAATATATTGGTTTGTTACACAGTTTAAAAAGTCTTTTGCTATGTACATACATATACTTATCTCTTACCTTTTTCACTTAACTTTCAATAAATTGCTTCAGGTTCAAAAATAACTGTCGCCACCTTAATGACGAATTCATTAATCTTACGCATATTAAAAAAAAAACTTGCCTGATGCCAAGGAAGACAAGGAGCCCGCGGTGCTGCCACCGCCCTCATACGCGTAGTTACGCAGGTCGTCGAAAGGGGGTGCGTTGGGGTCGCTGTCGGCTCTTCGCTTGTGCTCCTCGATGAACATGCCTACGTTCGTCTCGCCGGGCAGCGGCACGCCCACCCCTGGAGGCACCCCCACGCCTACTCCCATCGGCCCCACGCCTAGCCCAACGCCCATCAGCGGATCTAGTGAGAAGAATACGAATTATCTCATTAAGATACCTATTATAGTTACTTACCGTGAATGGCTTCACGGTAAGTAACTATTATACACTAGTATTCAATGGGCAAGCAGCTTTTATAATGAGAAACTAAGACAATTATGTCTTTTACATTTAAAATCGGTAATTGTTTTCTCATTAAAAGTGTTTTTATGTGAAAGTTCATAGTTACAGCTGATGTATGAATTGGATGGTTAACAAAACACATAAGTGCACATCGATAACGTATTAGAATTTTTGAGGACTCTAAATTATAATTATTTAGGACAGCTTACGACTTGTAATGCTTTTATTTTGTAACTTGTTTTTTTTTTACCAGTGGTTTCGCCAGCGTATTTTCCCACGATTATGTAATTTACCTATATATTATGTAACCACACTAATACCACCCTTACCCTAAGCCCTACTATTGCCCCTACCATGAATTTCCAAAAACGTCGATATAACTTTTATACAGTTTCCATCATACCAATTTCTATATGTAATTCCAAAATGGCGTTTTAACATTTACAACTACCAAATACCCAATTAAACTACCCTTAAAGATTATTTTTCAAATATTCTGGCTCACTTACGTAAGCGGTTAGGCATACAATTTATGTGCATCACGCGTCACGCGTCTAGACCCATTGTTTTAGGCTGTGCATCGTCTGCCAGTTAGTGTTGAGAATTTTATTAAGTTGACGAGAGAAAATAAAGTTCATCAAAAGTAATTTGTGCTCGTATGTCTGCATAAATTTAAAAAAAAAAACTATTAAACTGAGTTGAGAATAGATAAGTCTAGTAATCCAAATCAAAGGTTTTTATTATTTTAAGCACTTGTGTAAAACTGCGTTATAATGATTGCTTATATAACTAATAATTTATTATACTAAATAATTAGATAAAAGTAATTACATTAATTATAATTATAGTTAAATCGAGATCTAGTCAAATAAATACTTTTATATATGTATAAACATCATCACGACTTTGAATCCCTTAAAGGGTTGGTAGAGGTGTCTTTTAGCTATTATTTACTTTAGTCCGAGGAACTTAGATTTTGAACATTGCAGAAATTGCCATAAGCAATTTTTTTTCTATTAATATTATATTCTGAAAAAAATGCCTATAGCAATTTTTGAAAGCTCAAATGTAACTTCTAGACTAAGGTGATAAATAATAACTAAAAGACTACTCTTATCGACCTTTTAAGGGAGTTTTTTACTTTATTTATTTTTTTACGTAACGTTAATGTTTGAGCGAATGGATTCTACACAAGTGCTCAACATATAAAACCCTTTATAGCTACAATTACTAGAACTGTCTATTTGGACTCTCAACTCAGCTAATATGTTTTTTTTTATTATTTAGGCAGACATACAAGTACAAATATTTTTTAATACTTTTGGTTTATTTTCTTCTTACAACTTAATGAAATTCTCAACACTGACTGACAGACAACGCTGAGCCAAATAAACGTGACGAGCGATTTTGAATAAAAAAAATTGTCTAACTTAAGCGAGTTGAAGTCTTTCTTCCTATGTCTTTGAAATTTTGACACTTATTATAACAGATTATATTTAAATCTGTTATAAGGGTCCAAACCAACTGAATTCTAAAAATAAACACTTGCAAACTACAGCCACTACAGCAACAGTTGCAATTTAGTATAAGAAAATATTTAGAAATTTTTGATTTGTACTTGAGTATAAAGTTAGGTACGTCTTTTATGAATAACATATATCAGAGTAAAGTTTTCTATTATTTAAAAAATATGAATATATAATACATGGCATACAATCATTTAATGTCTTTGCAGTTCTTGAGTTAAAATTATTACAGATTAAATGAATGTATTGTTTTTTATAATAGAGTATTCCTATTCCTAAACATTTATCAAGAAAATTAAACAAATTACAGAATACACATATTTAAAAATGTGGATTTTAAATAAGTGCTGCCAATTTGTTTAATTTCTGTAAATATTTACAGAAATTAAACAAATGATCGCTTTTGATCTGAATATATGATAATGTTCATTTTTCAAAACCGGTATTTTGGTTTAAGCAGTATTTAAGCTTATTTATATTCCGAAACATCATTTTTATTTAGTTTAATGATTTTATTTGTTATATTTTCTCACTAACTTATAATACTGTGTGCTTCCTATACAAACTCCAAACAAAAATATTCAGTAATATGTCTGCCCAGTAAAGTGACCTATGCATTCCAAAAAGCTCCCACCCAGTGGAAATCTTTTTACGTAACAATACGCCACGTTACATTCTGTGTACATTCAAAATGCACACCAACACTTATCATTTTTTAATAATAAATATGAATGCAAAGTTCCCTTAAAATTGTATGTAAATGCCCTGGAATATTTCTCATTAAAACTGTTCCTAAAAATTTAAGCAAGGCAGTGGTAAGTGATGCCCTCGGACGAAACACTCATCTGACATTCTAAAAACAGTATGCGGCCTGGTATATATATGCGCAACCTTTATCCCCACGTCAAGTAAGTAGATATGGAATACCTAAATATATTTTGAGTAAAATGTTTTGCCTACGCCACGGAGCTTAGAGAATTTCCGCGGTCATCAACCCTTTCCTTCATTACTTCCAAACATCATTGAATTATTTACAACGCAGGGAGTTTCATTTTGCCTGTTTAGTCTTTTTTTTTTTTATGTTATTGTGACGGAACAAGCTCGAGGCCCACCTGACGTTAAGTGGACTAACCTCTGCCTATAACAGTTGCAATTCATGACAACTCACGAATTGCACTGCGCCCGTCACATTGAGACATAGTTGTTAAGTCTCATTGTGCTTGTAATTTCACTGGCTCTCAAGGACTACTGCCGGAACACACCTTTCGGTGCTTGGCGACAGACTTTCTACTTGAGGGTGGTCGCTAGCCAGGCATCCGCAAAATGCCCTTCCACCATGCGGTGAAGCTCAAGCTCTGGGCGGGATTCGAACCATGGACCTGCTGCGCGGCAGTCCATAGCCAATGCCACTGAGCCATCACTGCTGTCTGACGAGGTTCGGTGTGGTTCGGCGGGGTTATCACGAAAACTTATCAATTTTACAACATTTCTGTTATAAGAAAAACCATTAAAGGAAAAAAAGAATTTCTATGACCATTAAGGCTTAGAAAAATAAAGGCGATAAAATATTTCGAAGCTTCTGGTTAGATTTGTGATCTTCAGCGTAATGTTATCGTTCCAAAACTTACGCACTAAATTAGACTGAACTTTGCACACGATGTCTGAGATAGGGATAGAGTAGTTTCACGAACAGAAGAGATAGATCATAATGTAAGAAGTGTGATAGAAAATGTGCACGGTTCTTAGTTTATTCGTATTAGCCACTACCTTCTGAAAACAGATATTGTCACCCTATTTTGTTTGTTTCAGTTTCATGATACACTTATTTTTTTCTTTTTAAAGTTACTAAGTATGTCTAATTTTTTTATTTTAAAAATGCACACTCTTATACCTTTTTTTTGTAAACATGAAACAATGTATTATTCTTGAAGGGATTCCCGAACGAGTTCTTTGTTTATTACTCTTGAGTTTTGCACGGATTATGTAGGGTATAAGGACGTTCTAAGATAACATAATCTGACAAAATTGAACTTACCTGGATACAAGTTAGGCCAAGAAAATCCTTAACCTATACCTTACGCTGATATGATAGCCTTAGAAGCCATAGAACGCCAGAATCGCGTAGCAAATAGATCACCGCTCTCCGGAAAACAAGTATGGTTGATGTATTTCTATTCTAAGGCTTGGTTACTTACACGGCATTTTCTGCGGGGCATGATCAGGCAGGGGTCCTCCAATTGGTATCTGTAGAGGCGTGATATCAAATGCGGTCATGTCATCTTCGCCGCCCCCCTCGTCATCATAGTTGATGATGTTCTCGCGGACGTCATCGTCAGGTCCAGGGTACTTTATGTTAGCTTCACGTCTTCGGTTGTATACGACGAATACCAGCACCAGAACTGTTAGAACAATCAAGTTTTAACAATGTTCGGTTCCTGTGGTTTGATGCCGCTGATCAGTATTTTAGAGGGTCATATAAAACTTGGTGTATTTTTTATGATTGCGCATCATGATCGTTTTAAGGCTAGAGTGCACTTAGCACTTTTCATACAAACGTAGATTTGTCATATTTTAAATACTAAGTGTTCAAACCTTTGAAACTTTGCATGCATATGCCTGAGCCTTAAATCATCTATGCTTCTGGTTTGTTAGTTTTTTGATTTATCATTTATTTTACCGCTATATTATGTAAATATAAGAATTCCCATACAAATTTATTCTTGAGTATATTTTACAAAATACTTAAATTTACGGAAAACCAGCAAACCAGAAGCGTATATATTAGACTCTCATGTTATTGTGACGGACCAAGCCCGAGGCCGATCTGATGTTAAGTGGACTAACCTCTGCCTATAACAGATGAATTTCGTAACGACGAATTGCACTGTGCCCGTCACACTGATACGTACAGTTGTTAGGTCTCATGTGCCTGTAATTTTACTGGCTCTCAAGGACTGCTGCCGGAACACACTGTTAAGTGCTTGGCGACAGATTTTCAGATATTGGTAAGATTCTAGATATTTGTCACTTATTGATAGATGAACATTCTATATCTACTATATAAAGTGATGATCATTGCTAATTAAAGTGAAAAATAAAGAGATTTGTTGATGGTGCTATACTAATGATAAAAAGTGCAGTGTGTAGTAATGCCGTAAATTATTAAAATAATACCTGCCCTTCTCTGGTTTAGAAATTGTCTTAATCGCATCCAAAATCAGTTTAGTAGTTTAGACATGACATTATTTGACATGACGCAACCCAATATTATATATTGCATTGCTACGAACTTATATACCTACCTACTGCGCAGCCTATTCTAAACTTTGGAACTTACTTAGAAAATTGTTTTATTTATATACCAAAGCACATCGACCTATTATAGCACGTTGTAATTTCATGACATTGTAGTTTAGAAGTGAGTTAAACAAACAAAGTTAAGACATACATAAGAAGGTACATAATATTTACAGACCAGCAAAGTCAGATATTTACGCATGAATAATATAAGAAATTGAAATATTAAGGTAAATGAACGCTAACAAACTCCATTTCAAATCAGTGTCATTTTTTAAAATTTGATTATAGTTATCCATTCACCCAAAATAACCCTAATAGATTAAATCAAGTAGGTAATAAGTTCGTTCAACATTTTTATCCCGATTTTTCAAACCCTTTGCAGAGAAGCTAGCGGAATAATTGACTTTACGAAAAATTTTACGTTAACTGGAGATGCGTGCAAATAACCTTTATTTACTTGTCGTAAATTGTCCTAATTTATGCTTACTCTATAGATAAATAAGATTTGAAATAACAATGACAACGGGGTTTATTCACGTTATCACTTTTCGTACCGCGATATTTCAATTGTATGAACCTCGGTCATGAGGAGTCTGGAATGCTTACGAATATACGGTGTCGCCTTCGTCACGCGAAACACGAATTCCTTCATTAGAGAGTACGTATATTTAAAAAAATGATTTGAAATCTTACAGTTTTTAGTGTTTTACCCTTGCCATTCGTTAAATAATATGTACCATATGTAAGAACATAAAAGTACTTAGCTGTTGTGAAGTTTTAGTCGTATGTGTGTCACAGTGAATGCCAGTCCTGTCATATTTTAGTGGTGCATGGATACATTATACTAAAACTTTATAGGGAGATTAGGCGAGAACACGTACAGTAACATTTCTTGCTATTATACTATATTTACTCGTGCAAGTTCACGAACACTGAACAATGAATCATCCACCATTCACACTCAAAAACTACAGATTTTGGAAAACGACACGCTGTCAAATATATCGTTCCCGATTTGAGACTGAAACTCATTGGATATTTTTTTACTCGGAATGTATCAGTGTAACTACACCGCACGGCACACACCGCTTTCAGTATCTGAATTAAAGGGTACATAATCACGCCTCTTGTATTTAACTATGCCTGGACTTCATAGCGTAGATAAACAATAGCCATCTTCCCAAATAAAAAAAATGTCCTATTGCGCGTAATCTCGTTATTATTACAATTTCATATTATGCCAAACACTAACTGCTAAACGTCAATTAATTTTGAAGTATAATTAAATTATTCCTTTATGCGTACCTTTCAGAAAGATTGCGTCTCTGAGTGTAGCCGTTATTAAGACTGAACCAAAACAATTTGTATATACGAGTACCTATTGTCCCGTAACTAACGGCTTTATCTCAATTCTATATTTTTTTGAAAAATATTACATTACATTATCAAAAAAAGTCTTTGAATTTCTGATAGCGAAAATTAAATACTATTCCACGCTTAAAGTATACCTATCAGGGATAATATATTACGACGTAGAATTAACGTCCAATTGATCGGAAGTAAGAAGCTTCCACGAATAAATTCTAATACTCACTCATAATGAATACAATAAATACAGATATTTCTGAGCATCTTGTATGTTGTCAGTAAGTAAATACAGATATAGCTGCTTATATTGTCAGAAGAAACTTGCCAATATTAGAACGGGGATTGCTTTAGTCATTTCAATTTCCGTTACGAAGGTAGGCATTTAATAAAGGAAGGGACTACGTTGGTTTTAGAGCATAATGGAAATAATACGCATGTTCGTATGATGCGCATTTCTAATGTTATTAGCCTTTATGACTCATTATTCTATGTTCATAAAGTTAATTGTTTAACGGGCACGGGTCCCTTGTATTTAAGTGTTAGCGTTATCTTAATCGTATTACATATTATGTGTTAAATATGCATTGTACCTATCTATTATATACCTTCTGACAGGTCAAAACGATGTAACATTTAGAGGCACTATGCATATAGTAATAATAGTAATTCATATATCTATTGATTAATTTCAGTTTAGTGCTGAGAAACGTAAATATTTTGTTTGTTTGCTCTGAAAAATACAAATTTTACATTTGATTGCATTCTAATGCAATCAAATGTAAAACTATTTATATGATCTACAGGTTATGTAAATCACATCGTAAAATAAGAAATTTTCACGTGACGTCGAATAATATCATAGTGAAAACGGTTCGCAAGTAAACAAACAAACTACCTACACATTAAACGCACACAAATAAATGTAATGACGGTGCTCACCTAAAAGCATGAACAAACAAACAATGATAGCTATAATGAAGTCCCGGGAGGGCATGATAATCCCAGATGCCAGTAGCTCTAGCTCGCAGTCGTGGCCAGTGTATCCGAAGGAGCAGATACAATCGTAGCGTCTGGATGGCTCCCGGTCCACGCAGGTCCCGCCGTTCAGGCAAGGGTTGTTCAGGCATTCGTCGATGTTGACGCAAGTCCCGCCTCCACGAGTTGAGCCTCCAGGACACCTATGCAATGCGCTATTTACCTCTCCGTAGCGTGACGGCGCGCACTGAGCCCCCATGACATGCACTACGACTACATAAATAATGTGACTTCGGAATCCTTATTGACAATGACAGAACTGCCTCGTGCGTGATACGGAGCGTGATCCTAATGAAAATGAAACTTGATCGCACAGAAGGTAAGACAATTCTTCAAAATCGATATGAATTCCGCAGTGTTGCGATGCGATACATAAATACGGATGGTGTATGAGTGCGAATTGGGAATGTTTTGACCGTCTAGTGGGTGTGTTAGTGCTCACTCATTATAATGAGGAGGCAGACGAGGATGGCGGCCAGCGCTCCCATGCTGAGCTTGAGCGTGCGGCCTTCCTGCACCAGTTCGCAGTTCTCCCCCCAGAAACCCTCAGGACACAGGCAGCGGTATCCAGGCTCACGGTTCAAGCACGAACCGCCGTTGCGACAGGGGAAGTAGAGACACTCGTTCTTGTCTACGCAACCTTTGCCGTCCGGAGACAATACCAAACCCTCACCGCAACTGAACACCATTCCAATATACATATTAATACATCACACAAGCGTTAATAACATACCATATATACGTATAGAGTAGGCGTTTAATATATCTTACATATTATTATTAAAGAACAGCATATGAGATATGAATATTAATCGAGATTGTTATCATAGATAATATAAAGCTTCTGTTATTATTGCGTTAATATATGATAATTAAATATAGAAGTCAGCGCGCGCCAATAAATGTAAAAACAAGGAATACATATTTCATTATGTAAATCAGAGTAATGCAGATCTTTTATCATTATATTTTCATAATAAATGTTTTTATGTGGAACCCAATTTAAATAATTAACAGGGAATATACGAAATCTCAATAACGAGGAATAATTTAATGTATTATTTTTTTAAATAAATTCAACATTGAGAATAGTGTCTTTAAGGAATAATAATATACTCACGTGCATTCATATTCATTCCAAAGATCAACGCAGACGAAGGGCTCGGTGCAGTGCACGTTGATGCAGGGGCTATTCGAAGGACAGTTCCGGTCTAGGTTTCTAGCCATGGTAGCCTGTCCCCACTGCGTTCCGTTCATAGCAGGAGGTAATGGCAAGTGCTTTCCTTCTAGACGTATATCATCCAAACAACCTTTTTGGAAATCTGCATACACTTCGAACGTCCTTACACCAGTGTATTCAGCTTTTCCACCAGCATAAACACCCTCTTGTTTATCTACAAGCAACCACTGATGCCCTTCGAACGTAAACGTCTCGTTGTATCTTCTGCCTTCTCCGCCATCAATCTCAAGTGTAGCGGCGCTTCCGTAACGACTTACACGCGCGATATGCCATTGACCGTCGTCAACGGCGACAGAATTGAGCCACACATCTCGTTCCTCGGTCCGTAAGGAATTCAGATTGTATCGGAAGTGTAATCGCGCGTCTTTCACTTCCAATATTCCGTATTCCCGGTTGTGCTGATCGCTTACTCTGAAAAGTTCACCGTGAGGCTCACGTGTTCTGAATCTCAATTGAATCTGTGTGCTAAATCTGTCAGGCTCGAAACTTAAAGCAAACTTTACGTAACTTTGAGGCCGAAAACTAGTAGGGGTAGTTGGTAAGTTGCAAGAAGGTCCTGTCCAACCCGGCTGGCATTGACATCTAGCTTCCGAGAAACTACCGACGCAAGTGCCGTGTTCCCAACACCTTGATGTAGTATCGGCTTGATTACATATCTCTTCAGTTTGGGGACAACCGGCGACAGAATTTCTGGTGAGCCCGGGATGAGCTAAATCATATAATTTACTATTGTGAACTAAGTTTCGAATACATCCATCGAAACCTTTGCCAATTGGCATATATTGCCAGTGATAATGTGTTGGATCAAAATGCTCTATGTATAAACCACCGATTTGGAGAGGGGCATTTACGTTCAGGTATTCGTTGAACGGTGGTATAGTTCCAGTTGCCTGACAAGTAGAATCATCGAATTCAGGTGGAGTGCCATCTTCCATCTCTTGGATGTCAGCAGACTTGCAGAAATCTACTACCATTCGTACATTTTCTGTGTTCCAAAATATGTCGATTCGGTGCCACTCCCCGTCATCTAAGGACTTTTTGGTCTTCACTCGAAGTTCTAAGGTGCCTGAGCCAAAATCTATCAGTAATCGAGGATTACCTCGTTCCAATTCTACAGAAATAAAATCAGACACCATAATTTCTTCAGATTCTGGCGGTACTATTGGGCCGTTATAGAGTAGAACACCTTCCGATTTCCTGGTGATAAATTCAAAGCTCAAGTGAGAAGTATCACACATTTCTAGAGCAGGATACCAAGCCCATCCAGTGCCTCTAAAGCTTCTTGATGTTTGCTGACACCTCGGCCCTGTGTATCCGGGTGGGCACGAACACGTCAAGCCGTATTTTCCTTCAATACATCTGCCGCCGTTGTAACAAGGGGAGTTACGGCATGTTTCTGCTTGAGTAAAGTTCCTAGCTCCACATGTGCACTCAGCTAAAACGTCCACGCGTACCCCAACGAGAGCAGTTTTGTTCGAATTGACCATATAAGGCACATTACTAATATCCAGTACGTTTGTGCATGAGCCTTCGCACATTTGATTTTCATAGAGACATTCATCGATGCCGACCATTGTAATATTAATTCCAACTGCCCTTTCTATCTCTTCTCTGTGCATAAGCACGATACCGTTTAACCGTATTGGTTTGTAGTAGTGAGCTCCATGAGCTGAAAAGCGAATATCAGTCATAGGTGGGTGTTTTTTCCTTAGTTGAACGCTAAAGATATCAATGTTTTCACGTTCCGTGTTGAGAAGGTCTGCTAATTTGTCTTTGAAAATGTCTAGTTTACTCCTTGAGACACTTAATGTTTTATAATTCCAAACTCTTATAAAATCTTCATCAGATATACCAGATATCCTTATAGAACCGGAGTTGATAATCGCTTCATGTGATATTTCTTTTACATAAACTGTCACATTAGCTGGAACATCCGTTTGAGTATGCTTCCTATCATAGACTTTAAACTTCAAGTGATATCTTCCTTCTTTTGTTTTATGTCTCATCTGTATCATACCAGTTTCTTCGTCTAATGTAAAGTTTGGATGTTCTGCACTTTCCCAGAAGAATTTTTTATCTGGTAAGTCCCAATCATCAAGATCATAAACGTACACTCTACCAATTTCTGTATCTGGAGCTTGGCCTTGATATTGGTAACTATAAACAAGAATTTCTTTTGAACCTGGTTGCATCTTATTATCATTAACATCACCAATTACAACGGTAAGTGTACTGGTGCCAGTCATAGCAGGGTTGCCGTGATCTTTAATGATTATAGGAATGAGATATTCCTTTTGCTGTTCTCTATCAAATGAACGTAATGATGATACGATAGCCATTCCATCACCATTGGCACCTTTTTGATCTTGCTCAACTTTAAAGGATGCTCTAATAATATCATCTGCGCCGGGATCTAATCTAAACTGGAAAGGCGGTCCATTGCTTTTTGATCTGTCGTCATCATCTGTGGCTAAGATTTCAGCCACTTTCTTAGGTGAAATATGTTCTGTCAATACTGGTCTGTAATCTTTTAGGAATGTAGGAGCGTTGTCATTAATATCCTGTACAATTACAGTGAGGGTAGCAGTTGCAGTCCTTGGGGGAACTCCATCATCTATTGCCAGTATTTTAACTTGATGTCGTGGAGTATCCTCTCTATCTAGCGATCTTTGTATGCTTACAGTTCCTTCTTGGTTGATTGAAAATTGTCTTTTTCTATCTGAAGACCTATCAATTGCATATGAAACTTTACTCTTTCCCCCTTGATCGGGATCTGTTGCTTTAAATGTCTCTAAACTTTTTCCAACCTCTGCATTTTCATATACAGAAACTTCTATATTAGCTCTTTCAAATTGTGGTTTATTGTCATTAATATCTCTAAGTTTCACTACTACCCACGAATAAGCTACATGATATTTATCGTTGTCATTATCTTCTCCTTTATCATTAACTTGTATCCTAAATCTGAAGCCATTACTTTGTAATTGGTCTTCATAGTCTAAGGGTTGTACAATTTTTAATGACCCAGTACCGTCATTATTTCTTACCATAGTAAACTTATCAGCACCATATCCACTATTCTCAATAACTTTATACTGAAATTTATTAGTTTCATCTTCATCGTGAACCGTAACTGTAAGGATGGGCATTTCAGGTAAGTTAGTGCCATCTGTTTCATCCACCTCAGTAAACCATTCATCTTTTGTAAACTGCGGAGGCATGTCATTTATGTCTTTGACTCGTATGGATGCCGTTCCCGTACCTTTTAACCCCCCTCCGTCAGATGCTACTATCTGTATTGAATAATCTGGCGTCCTTTCCCGATCCAAACAACAAACTGCCGTTTTGATTACACCAGTTTCCGGTTCTATTTCAAATATAGGAGAGCCCGTTTCCTCTTCGATTACATTTTTTTCTATAGAGTACCAAAGCTTCGCATTATTACTTTCCGCAGGGTCGTCATAGTCTATTGCGGTCATAGTCATAACAACCATGCCAGCCGTTCCGTTTTCTGTGACATTGCCAAAGTATACTCCTTGTGGGAAAATAGGGGCATTATCGTTTATGTCTTTAAGATTAACTTGAACATCTGCGTATCCTACTAGGCCCTCCCCTCCTTCGTCTTGAGCAAAAACTGTGAATCGCCATTGTGGCCTACCATTTGGTTGATCGCGGTCCAAGGGCTGCAAATAATTATAAACAATATGTCAATTAGCACAATCAACCAATATGTTAAAAAAATACGTACCTATATATTATTTAAACGTTCTTTTGAAAAGGTAAACACAAAGCGACAAGCCTACATATGATAAAGACATTCTCAAGGTGTAATAATTTGTGACGTAATAAGCCCTGAAACGATTTTCTTGCAACATGTTGGTAACGAATGGCCTACTCACTTTTTATTGTTGTTTCTACAAACCTAAAAAGATTCTACGACGAAATGTTAGATATTATGGTTGAGTATAAAAGGTTTTGTTTAAAAATATGTTTGAGATAACATAGAATCAAACAAAATATCTTTTTTATATTAAATGGAAAAGTGCCTGAACTCACTCTCACTCACGTAAAAAAAATTCTTAAAGTAGGCAATTAACATTCAGTGGCCATTCGAATTTTCTCGTTACGGAGATATCTACGTTCAGGTTATGAGACAAATGGAACGCAATAAAATGTGTGATTGCATTTTGCATGCAGAACACGCGGGGTCTTGCTGGCCGCTATCTAGTCACGACTGCCATATTCTCATACCGAAAACATCCACTTTGGTAAACTGGATATAGTAATTTTGCTGTGAACTACCTATAAGCTCTAGATTACTTAAAATAAAACTCACTTTGAGTACGAATATTTCTCCCGTGGTGCGATTGATATCAAACTTGCTGTTGGCGGGATTGTCAGGATCGATGCCTTGTCCGGTAAGGAAGTAAACGATGTTCTGTTGCCTGTCTTTATCACCGTCAGTAGCTGTGACCTATTTAACAGAATAAAGTAGCTATAGCACAAATGTTACTTAAAAATAAACATTAAAACAATACGATTTCTACACGGAACCATGTAGTCAAATATCACACGATACCTATAATTTATTAGAAAACTCAGTTCAACACATAACTTGGTTTTTGTGTTCACATTCTCCGTTATTGATAGAAATGGCACAACAGTATGAAAGTACCACCAAAAATATGTCCCGGGGCGTCGGCACAATAGCTTTTATTCGCCCTAAACACAAACACATTCCATAAACCAAATCAAATTCTGTCGAGAAAATAATATTTCATCTTGAACTTTGCAATTTGATTTACCTTCATTACATTCAAAATGTCTTGCAAATGTTTTCATACATAGCTGTTGTTAATAACAATATAACAAGATAGAAACAAGAAGTTTATACTCCATCAATCACAGTAAATAGATTACATAGAAATCTGGAGTTGTCACAATAGCAGAGAATATTAAGGTCTTCGCAAACAGGCTCCCCAGCTTGCGAAACACAACTAGCTACTATTTTATAGTACGGTTGATTCTTCGGAAGTTTTCCCAAAGTTTATGAACCCACCAACACCCGGGATTGTTTGCATCAGCAACGGTCTATAGCCGGGTACGTCGCCGGAAGTAACCAAAACTTTCCTCTTTAAGGATCTCCGGACGAAGAAAGCTGAGCAACTTTTGTCACTATATATAGACAAATTGAAACGATTCGTAATAAATATATCCGTTCTTCTTGATTTAACACGAAAATTCTGAAAACTATCTTATCTATAATTATTTCAACTATCTTTGTTTAGTTAGCTCGACAGTATATTATTTGTTTACATGAGTAACACTAAGAAATGACATACTTTTATTACATGTTCTGATACACCCGTACCTTCCCAACACTGAGCACCAACAGTCACAACGTAATCTGCATATGTAAGTAAGTATATAAATGTATGTCTCCGTTGTATTGTCAAGATTTCGAGCTTGCTTTGAATCCCTCCATAACACGGTTTCCATTTTCACACACGTTCACCCTGTATTATTATATGTTTGTTCATTCTTCCAATGATTTTGCATATATGAAAACGGTAGGATATGTCAATGTGAGACCTTGAAACTATACTTTCTTTTTGTTTGTATCCATAATAATTTGAAAGCAATTTACTTACAATAAGTGAATATTGACTAATTAGACCTTTTTTACAGATCGCAATCTACTTACCTACAAATATATATAATGATGTGATCAATTAAGATACCATACCTGTATTGGTACTGTTTACTGTTTTTGGTATCTACAGAGTTCAATATGTATTACACTTTTCACCATTTCATAAAACTCAATATTTTTAATTAAGGTATGTATATAGTAGGTATATGTATAAATTACAATAACGAAGAAAGATATATAAGATGTACAAGGAACAAATTGGTCACTATCAAATCTAGCTACACGTTGGTGCTCCGACATGGAATGTCCAATTACGAAGAGTCGGCCTGAGCGTCAGAAATGAAGAGGGTCGACGTTTGCATAATTACTCGGATCATTTGCGAATTTCACCCAAATTATAAAAAAAGATTGTCACTACAAGTGACTAGGGAGCGCGACTGTTCTCATGATAAACGGCCTTTCCATGATTGGGTAAGCTTGGTCATAAAAGTCACGTTAAGCTGACAGTGCCTTATGTTAATGATGTAGTACTGTAAGGAAAATAATGATTATCTACTCTTGGAGAACATAAAAGAGGGCAATTGCGTTACTGCTGACGAACATGGGATAATCAGAGCAAATATACGAAATTTGCAAAATATTTTTTTTAAGTTTTCATATAACAACATATAGAATTTTATTAACGTATAACGCAAAAACCAAGTTTGTGAAATAAGTTACCACAAAATTTGTTACAAATAAAAAGTATTCTATATGCGAATACACAAAAACAGCAAGACACACAAACGAAACTACGAAGCATGCTAATAGAACGCGCAAGACATCAAAGCACACTTATTAAAGGTTAGTACTACGTTCAAAAGCTGAAGACTGCAAATTTGCATAAATAAATTACTTACCGGGTACCCTGAAGCTATAGATAGAGAATGAGGTAAATTAAGAATATTGATCGGGTCTCTAATACTAAGAGTATTATTGTCTTTTACATTCATAATTCAACGGATCGGGATTGAAAAGAATAAGATAAGTATTATTAACTAAACACCACCTGACAACAAGACTGAAGACATGTCTTCAAAGTAAAACTAGATCTCCTTGAATATAATACAAAATTTTCTTATAAATTTATTCTAAATATTTTGTGTCTTAAAATGTAAAGTAATTGATTGAAACTTTTCCCCGTTATAACAACAATAAAACTGTATTGAACCCAAAAATTAAAACTCTCATTACTTTCAGTTATTACTAAACTATGAAAAATTTAATTTACCAATGTTGTTGTTTTACTTTTATATTCATAAAAGTTTTGTAGATACGAAGGCGACCATAACCGTTTGCGATTGGAAATGTTCTTTGAATCGTTAAACGATTTTCAGTGTTCCATAATAATTGTTCTCTGAGGCATGTTTGCATATACGAGCATCTTTGTCCGACGATAACTTACTAACACTTTTTTATGGAATTTGGTTGGAAATAAGATGCGTTGAAATATTTTCAAGGTATATAATTTATGAGCTACATCAGTTAGGGGATTTTTGAGGTTAACAGTGGGTTGACATTTTTCAAAGTGGTAAAAACATTTGTAGTTTAGTTTTTAGATCTCACACTTTAGTTTTGTTACGAGTTAAAATGTATAGGTGAGTTTACAGTCCCCAGTGAACAACTCTCATTAATATGTAGGTACGTATACGAATATCCAACACTCAAACCGCAAATTGTTACATTTTGAACTACGAATATTATTCCTAGATTTTGAACGAATATTGTATTCCACTACTGAATTCCTGTGTAACTCAGGTAGTGATAGGCAGAAGCACGTGTGTATAACAGCTCGCAAATACTCGTATACCTATTAGGTTTGGATCACAGTATCTAAACTCACGCCCAAAACCCATTAGCCGAGGCAAGATTTATGGAGCAGCAAAGCTTCATGATTGGGCTCAATGATTTGAGGTTATCTGCATTATAACTTCACACCGGACGGATAAGGCAATATAAATAACAAGAGACGAGTACAGTTTGAATTGTTCTCAATTTCTTTAATATATTAAGATATTAAAAACCATAATCCTAATTCTTTAATTCGTTAATGTACATTTGTATATAAAGGGGTTATTACTGTTTCTCAGCTTATGTTGTTAATAAACAATTTTGATGTAGATACGTTTCTTTATTACTTTATAAATAATTTTATATTGTGCAATAGCTCCCTGATTTAATTTATACGGGCCGTTATTAGGTTTACTGTAACAAATCGACTAACATATAGTAAAAAATCTAAAAAAAACCCAAGAGACAAAAAATCTTCAAATATAATCACCATTTTTATTTTTTTTATATTATACCTCAACCAAAGAAGGAACTGAAAAATAGAGAAAAGTAGGAAATTAAAACTAAATTAACCAAATAAAAAGGATAAAATAATAAAAAAACCTGTATAAGGGAACGTGGGAAGGGTCCGGTTTCCTCCAAAGCTTGGGTGACGTAGGCACTTCTGCTGAACTTCGGGGGAAGGTCGTTGACATCCAAGACTCTGACCACGACGCGCGTGGAGTTCTCGTTGCGGCCGTCCGACGCCACCAGCGTCAAGTCATACTGCGCACACGCACTCATAAAACACATGCTCATGCCATTCTAGCTATTTAATAAAAACTACGAAATACGTAGATATAAGAATAAAATGGGTCATTTAAGTTGATATATAAAACGGTGTCTTATAAAGATATGTCATCTGAAACCTGTAAGCCAGTATACGAAAATCAATATATTACTCAAAGTACCTACATTTTATTGCTCCTATTTAAAAATCATATTATTCAACTTATATAGTTAAGTTCAATATTGTAAGGTATTCAATGATTATCAGGAAACTGTATATTGGTGTGTTCATCACCTATATACAGTTTTCTGGCAATAATTATAAATGAAATATATAATATTTATTTAGTTCGTATCACCAATATACGCAAAGAATCATTGCAAGGTTCTTTATTGCAAAGGCATACTCTATGCTAGAATAAAAAATACCACTTACAATATATAACAATAAAGAAATACTAGAAACTTAAAAATACCTAAATGATGTTTTTACAAATATCATGGGATGTGAAAACATTAGGTGTAAAACAGCTTTTAGCCTCAAAAATCTATTACGGTTTTTCTTCTCATTATGTAAAATGTCTCAGCAGGTTGTTAATCCGGTATCAACGTTCATATTTTATTCGAATCTGCTATAAAGGACACATTTAACAGTGGGTACATTAATCCGATTCAGACAGTCCATTTTTTACGGCAGATAAGTCACGCTACGTGTTCGCAGTAGCCATTTTTAACGAGTGCCGAGAGTATTTGTAATATTTCATATCGATACGCTGTGATTTATACCCTTCCAACCGCTATGTTAGACTTTGTTCTGTACATATAAATATTTATATTTTACCAAAGCAAAATCATCACAAAATGTTTCGTCAAAAGCCGCAACGGATTAATCGAAACGAAGAAGTTAATTTATGCCGCACGAAGAACTTTGCTCCCCGAGTTTCGTGCAATAATTGAAAAGTACAAATTTCAAACGCGAGTTTTCATCAAACTCCCGCCCAGCTGGCGAAGTTCACGACATTATCGTTAGAAAAATTGGAAAAGTCGAGTTCGAAATAAGATTATATCAAAAAATACTTAGACCCTGGCTGAGAAGTAAATAAATATTGAAACCGCAGGCGGTTGTTTGAAGAACATTATCGTACCAAGCGACGGTGGTATTACGCGACCCACTGAACTTTACTCGTCTCCACTGAGAAGCTTCGACTGATGTTTCGTTGGCGATTTCAATATCGTTCGATGTTTTAGCCGCCTGATAGAAATGCTGATTATAAATGTTCGCCGTTCAGTTCACGCAACACTTCCGAATTATTCTGGTTTCTATACGTTTTATTTAGGTAGGTTTATTATATAAATAGGCATTTGTGATAAAACTTCCTGAAACATTTCGCTCTATAATATGCGTCGGCTGAACTGAAAGAAGGTCAATGTATGAAGAGTCATCCGAAAAACTACAAAAAAATAATAACAATCCTGAAAATATATAAAACAAATTTCTGATAACGTACGTCGCTAAAACCCAATTGTACTGGAACTGCAAATCGCCGCAATAAACAAGCTGGAAGCAATTAATACGAAACAAAAACAACTAGAAAACTAGCAACCAAACTGCACAATATAGCAAATGAAAAAAAAAAACTGTCAACAACCCATGCCATGCAAAAAGACAAATCTACTGAAAATCAATCCGCGTACATATCACAGTCCGATGCTTTTGGAACTCCCCGTATTGTTTTGTTTACGTGAAAGGTTCCGTTAGGCATATAAATGATCAATAATAACTTCTTTGTTATTGTTAGTCATTTCTATGCTAAAGGATCGAACGTGATATAATCTTAGTCGGGTCGGACCTGTAGCACGCGTTTTGGCAAATTGCGGTCATCTTCCTCCGTGATTTGAGTACGGTAGGTGGGTCGCTCGAACACGGGAGGGTTGTCGTTGACATCCTTCACATGGATCACGACAGTAGTGTAGTTCTCCTTCAGGTTGTCCGAAGCCGCCAGCTTCAGCTCGTACTGTTATCCGAGATGATGCGAAGAAAATATATTTCATAAAATTCTTGGTTACAACTAAAACTGCGGATCGGACTTGAAAATGTCTAGTGATTTCTTTCTGTTTTCAGTATCCGTTTTTTTCTTATCAACGCTCTTACTCAATTGTGTTTTTATATTTTCTTATCAACGCGCTTTCTTAAACGACAAAAATCCGACTTTCGTAATTAAAAAATTAACAAAGTAATCCACAGAGTTAAACAAGAAATAGGACGGAGTAATTTAAGACCGACTGTAATTAACTTCATTCGGGTCGTCGCCGTGATAACAGAGGAAAAAAATGATAACAGATATTAATGATGCCCAAAAAAGTGGTGCGTATTCGGGAATTCAGCTTTTTCGTTGAAAGTTAAAGTAATTGGGAGTAATAAAAAGTGTACGAGATTATAAATCGTCACTAAAAATACAGCAAGTCCACACGAGGCTCGGTTATACAGTGAGCGTGTTTACGAGCCGAGGGAGTTATTGGTGTCATCTGTCAGTGTCGCTCAGTAATTTCCTCACCCGGGAGGGAAATGTTTGTTCCAAAAGTCATCTTACGCTTATTATACAAGTTGGAAGTGAGCAGTTTTCGTTTAACGCTTGAAAGTTTACGTTGTAGCACATACTGTACACTGGAAGGTAAACAATTACGTTATCGACAATCCAGCTCCTGCAGACTTAAGCATATATAAGCTAAGCCGGCGCAGGTGAGCTTGCATAGAAGAAGGCGTATTCGTTTCTCGGAAATAGTCGGCGAAATCCTACTACGTTTGTGAGCCAAAGGAATAGCGTATTGATTTTCTCCTTATTTTTTTCTCAAAGCAATATCTGATATAGTCTTTTATTTTATTACACTGACAAGTTTATTAATATATCAAAATATTGTACTACCAAACTAAATAAACTTAAGAGCACTCAATAAATAAACAGATTCCAGGTATCCGAGCGTAAAATGTCACGCCAGAAGTTTCCAAAGGAATAAGCCGTGGAAATTCAATTTGCCGGCGGGTCTTTCCTTGTCTTTTACTGTACAATGAAACATTGTTATTGTATCTAAATACATAACAATAAAACGTCGTTGGGACATTTAACAGCCGCTAGAATACTAAAAGCCGTAGCCTAATTTTTAAGATTAGGCTCTGCGATATAATCCAATAAAAGCTATGAAAATTTGCAGTTTTATAGCAATACATCTCGAAGAAGCGCCTTTGCTATTTAGGCAGGCAAAGGCGCTATAAGAGGATATAAGAGATCAAATTATATAATTTGCAAAAGTTCTTAGAAAGTTGTTCGAGACTGTAACAAAGAGGGCCAGTACGGCGAGGGCGGCACGACACGATGCTTTAAAATTGGAATTCGCCAACAGGCAAAGAAAATAAAACACTGGTCTGCCGTTTAACGCCGTTTATTTTAGTACAAAATAATGTTCAAAGGGCGATTAATTCTCTTTAAACCCAGCTCACCTCCGCTTTTAATTACGACACAAATAACAAGGTAAAATGGAGAGGTTTATGTTACGAAGCTACCCTATAAAAATTCATGGTACTACTGCGATTTCCGCCTTCACTTAGCGAGAACGATTGGTTTTTAATTGATGGTGGATTCTGAAAAGCACGTTTTGTATACACACTTTGTTAGCGAAAATCGGTTCGTGTTCAATAACTTCGCTTATATTTTCTATACCCAGCTTGTTTAATTTGGGATTATGCTGACGTGAAGGAGTTTGTAAAGTTTAACTTATCTGAATGTTTTGTAAACTTAACATTTATTAATTTACTATTGCTATACAACATAATAATACGTTTAATTTAATTGCGTTTCCCGTGTTAGAGGATTTATATCTATTTTTTAATTATTTGTGAGGGTCTTTAACACTTTCACATATTTTTTTATGTTTTGATTTCTAAACCCTTGTTTATGTTTAAACTATTCATATTACCAGGCTGTATTATGAAGTGAATTTAATTTATTGAAATTAAATACGCTATTTTATACCGCTTTATACCCCATTCAACATTGAGTATGTTGAATGGGGTATAAAGCGGTATAGCGAGTATTATCAATTTTAGGGGGAGTTGAAAGCTTTTAGAGAGTGGCCTTTGGCAGTATAATATATCATTACGCCTCCGATGTATACCACTTTTGAAGTCAAGATAAATTGATTCAAAATAAACAGGACCACAACTAGTCTAACGTATATAGTTGTTCATTTATATAAAAACACACATTTTTAAAAATTCAATACTAACTTAAACCATAATCAATAGTTATACTAGAATCCATATGCCATGTAAAAAAGAACCTAACCGTAAATGAAAAGGTGTCTTGAAACACAGGATCTTGAGTCTTTAATGACTTATCACGTGACGAAACCACGGACGCATAAAATGCAATGAGAAATGCACGTAAATCAACATGACATGAATCAAAGATATCATTGATTGAAAAGATCTTAATAATTTTATTTTTACTACTGCCAAATGTAGTGTAAAACATTGATTATCGCTATGAAGAAATAGTTGATACTTTTTTAGACATATGCTTGCAAAAAAGATTCTGAAAATAAATGCGACAATGTGACGGCAACATTGCTTATAGCTGAGCATTATACAATTTAATTTAATCCGAATACTTAGCAGCACCGCTAGTCAGAATAATTGAATAGTATTACCCTCGTCCCATCGGTGCAATTTGTCATTGTTAGACCGACCGATGGTTTAAAAATATATCTAAATAAAGACATTTCACGGTAATACATTGCCAAAATGCGCATTTTTGATAAGCTTACGATAGTCGGAATGGTAATTTAACTAATTTGCTTTTCATCCAGTATTTCCATTCGTAAATACACAGTGATATTGCTTTTTAACATAATTTTACGAAGGTTATTGAATAATTGTATTACACTTTAAGTATTATAATAATTTAATGTATTTTGCTATTCAATGTATTTGGAATTGCTTTTAAAAGAATATACTCTAATTACATAATAATATATTAAAAGTTATTATATTATTATGAAAGAAGAAATGTATGTTTTTTAAGTTTTTCTCGTGGAAAGTGCTGACTTCTGACAAGAAAACATTCGCATTAGTGCTTGATATAATCTTGGTTACATCATATTTAGAAATGTTGAACAAAAATGGTTGTTTCTTTACCTAATCATCTACTTGGTTTGACAAAACCCAAAATGAGCCACATACATGGGAAAACGTATTTAAAGGGACTATTTACATACATTTTTTGACAAATGTTTTCTTTTAATTCATAATTAAATAAATATTTCACTGTAGATAGTTGTATGTTTCTAAGTCATAAACGGGTCTATTCACGCACGAATTAACATCACAATACTCGTATATTAATAAAATAAAATTAATTATTATTTAATTAAGAAGTACAAAAATGTCAATAGGAAGGATGGATTTAAATTGTCTACATCGTGGAAACCTGTAATAAAAAAGTGCTCGAGTCGTTATTTGTCTCCGCGTGCAAGTTCCGATACCTACTATTAGTGTAGTGTGTCGAGGTGACAGCGATAAAGGCAAAGATGAAAACCGAACGGGGGTAGATTTAAATTGCTCCCGCCGCTCCTCAAGACGATGACACCCGCTTCTTCAGTCTACTCGTGACCACGGTCAATGCAACTTGATTGAAACGTCGAGGTTAGTCAAAATATTATTTTGATGTTAATTCGTACATGAACAGACCCGTTTATGATTTAGAAACATGAGTTTCGTTCACGAAAGTTTAAAGAAAAGGAGATGGTTTTATATAAGTATGTAAAGATGACAACTTACCCTCTTTCTGGTTTCGTAGTCAAGCGCACCCGCCACATAGATGGCGCCTGTCATATTTTTCACGGCAAAAGCTCCGCCTATGTTCCCGCTCGTGATCTCGTATCGAATACGCGACGCTGCAACAAAAGGAAACAACTTGTATATACTGCAGCTATGTGAAAAACATGTTCTTAAATATTTACTCTTAGATAAATTTGGTTACAATGTGAAGAAATTCTTATGCATAAAAACACCCCAAGCGAGACGTCGATGCGGGACATGTCGTCCCAAATAGAATAGATGAAAAACTGGGCCTAAGGAGAATATAGTGTTATAGAAAAATCCATTTTATATATTCAATAAATTTCTTTCAAGTGAATTGAATTCTAAGATAGTGTATATTACTATATCGTTTTCGTGATCTGCTAAGTTACAGGCGTGTTTATCGTGAAACAAAATGAAAAACTTGAGTCGCCGCTGAGAAAAATAATTGAAGTCAAAACAAACATATGAGTATAAAGTACATTTCCAAGGACAATGTCCTAAATATAACATATTGTACTGAATGAGACTGACCTCGCTGCTGATGTGACATTCAGCTTTCAAACCACCATTCTAAGTTTTAAACTTTGGAAAGCAATTTGCCACGAACTGAGATCCACGGCCAAGTTCTGATAAACTGATTACTTAGACCATTCAATTCGTGAGATATCTACATGATATGAGATCGATTTCTAAATTTATTTGCTATTAGTGATCTGTTAATAAGGCTTCAAGCTTATTTTAAAGGTCCAAATAAATATACTGTTCTTTTTCTACATCTGTTAGGCTTGTTACGGGATGATATGGTCGAGGATGGTAAACAGACTAATGCTATAATTACTACCTCTCAAGAATTGCTGCTGGAACACACTAATTGGTACTTAGCGACAGATTTTCTACTTGACCTTTCTCCATGCGGTGAAGCTCACGCCGGCGGTGAGAGTTGTACAATGGACCTGCCGACACGTCAGGCCAGGTTTTCCAATTGTCTGTGGTGTAGCTAGCCATGCACCACCATGCAAAGTGTTGGAGGTTTCAGACCGCCAGAAGGCCTCCGACATAGCCCCGATCTCAAATTTGAGATCGGTCTTAAGATGCAGCTGATGAGGTGCATTTATTTATACCAGCCTAAGATACCAAGACCCTCGGCCTAACATGCGTTCCAAAGTACCGACACGTTCATTAGAGTTTACACTATAGCGGTTATAAAAATCCATCCGAGTAGTGACTGCACTGAACCTTTCTAAACCCAGTTGATCGGTTAAAAACGACTCGGTAAGCTCCTCTTCGAGCGCCTCAAAAGGCATAATCTGTTAATCGAAATGATAATTTTCCCTTAAAAGTCAAGTTTAATTTGTGAAGTTTTTTATCAGATCGTTCACATTTTTTTTATTAGGCTTGACCTTAACGCACATCACAGTTCAATAATTATAATCTCATATATATTAAATTATACGAATATTTGACGATTTTAGTGGTAACTTATGAAATCGTGTGCATTGGTTTTGAATATCTTTTCAAGATAACCAGTAATATTATTCTTAACTCGTGAATTTTAAGTGATAATGTGGTCAAATATCACGTATACAAGCTTAAGAATATTTGTATCGCAAAATCAGCTATTAGAACAAACCACTAGGTTCTTGGCGACAAATTTTCTACTTGAGAGTGAGAGCTATTATTTCAGTAAACTAAAAATGTATTTTAGCACATTTTTAGATATGTACGCCTGCGTTGTAGAGTCACTCATAAATAAATGGATGGAAATCGATGAAACAAAACGACGTTGTCAAACTTTTAATAAAGTTGAAACTTCACGGTTCGCCACATTGTGACAGAATGAAATATCATAGCTTTCTCTCTTTACGCGTCGATAATTTGAAAATCGAGTGGAAAAGTCAAATGAAAAGTGTCGCTACCACTTTGCTTGATATACTACGTCATATTTCAAAAAGTCTCTATGGAGTGCCGGGCAAGAATTGCACTACTCGATATCTTCCAGTGGTAGTCGTCCAAGGCGACGGGAAAAATAGCAGAAGGAGGGCAGTAGCGCCTTTTAAGAGCGTCCATCTTACATTGCGAACCCCAGGAAGCCTGCTAAGAAGCGTGGGGATTATGTATGTGTAACCTAATGGCGTATTCTGGCAGCGGTCCTTGATAGATAGTAATTCTAGGTTATTCTGAACAAAATCTTCGATCGCATTATTACACACCATCAGGTGAAATGGTGGTAAAAGGATAACTCACATCAATGTTACAAAATTACAAATATACGATAGGAAAAATTTAAGTCATGTGCGGAATTTTTCCTATCGTTTATTTGTAGTTTTGTAATGTAATCCACATAGCAGACGTTATAGCAAACATAACAATATTAAAATTACATCTATGTTTTTTTTTCTACATCATACAGAACAAGACAAGATCATATTGTAAACACTGCCGTGGTCCTGACGCCAACTCTCCTTGAAAATGTTCTTGTGGTGAAACTAAACACTTACTTTCAGACTATAAAGAGCCCTTTCGTGCTATTCTATCTATTGTAATTTAGTAATTAGATTTAATTTAATTAATGGAGAACAAGGATGCTCCTTGCCGCTCGACAATACTAGTTCCAACGGACGCTAGGCAGAGCTTGCAAGGCTCTCAGTAACTCCAGGGGGGAGTGTTGTAGGAACTCTACCCGAGAAGAGCGCAGGAGGCGTAGAGCCCCCTCTACCTCGGTCATGTACGAGTGTATTAATTATATTTTTGGATTTACTCATATATATAACTCAGATAAATAAAGAAGTTTAAAAGGAACACGGTACTAGGGAAAAAAATATGCTCTTATCGTACTGTCCTTCTCACGCTCCACGGGCTTGCCATACTGATGACAGGTTTTTTTTATATAATATATATATGTAGAAAAAGTGAAGTGTGTAGAATATAATGTATTTTTTTGTTATAATTATTTTTTGATTAAGACAGTTTACTTACATCTTCGGGGATATATAAGCGTAATGATTTGAACTTGGTATATTGGTGGAGTCCCCCGTGGGGTGCCGGGTCAGAATTGCACCTCCCCATATCTTCCCGTGGTCGTAAAAGGCGACTAAGGGAAAAATACTGGAAGTTGGGCATCAGCGCCTTCTTAAGAACTACCACTCTGACACTGCACCCAAACCGCGTGCCAAGCGTGGGGATTATGGCAAATACGCCCTTAATAGGGGAAGCTGTGATCAGCAATGGACGATCCGGCTGATACAGTACAGTACAGGTATTGGAGTTCCAAACCCTACGAATAAATATGAACTCTCATACAGTTACCGCTTTGATTTTGGACTCATCAAGTTCATAATTATCAAAAAAAGCACAATCTTCCAAATTGAATTGAATTGGTTAATTGATTTGGCGCTTAGACATTATCGCATCCAATCGGTCGCGCACGGCACACTTTTTAAACCACGCCCGCCGCGTTTAGGTTTACGTTCTGCTATTTATACGCTTGACTTACATTTCTTAACATATTTATTCGTAGTCCAAACCTCAATGTTAGTTATTAAAGTTATTTGGTTTGTGTCTTTGCAATAGAAATATCCGGCGGCAGCGCCTGCGGAAGTTACGATCAAACCGCACGTATTCCGTTTTATCTCGGTTAAATAGTAATTCGATTTCCATTACTAGTAATGTCCGGCGAAAGTAGATAAGAGACCGGACAAGTTGGAAGGGACCAGCTACGGCAGTGAAGAGATTGCTTTCATTTCGGGCCTAGCCGTAATCTAAGTATTTTTGTTCAACTAACTAGGTTAGTATGGAGCCGTTTGTCTTATACGTATTATCTCATTACGGTCGCAAAAGCTGAGTTAGGAGCCGAGGTAATGTAGCTATAGGAAAGGTTGCTTCCGAGCGAAGGGAAATAACGAAAGTAATCCCTCATACTAAAATATTCCAATCTACTTACGGGAAAGAAATACTCCTATAAACAAGAGAAATACGTAAATTTCCAAGGTACCAATCTGAATAGCTTACGCCCATTGACTACATCTCATCACTGATTATAATAAGACTTCCTGCGTCTCCAATTTCAAATATTAATTTTGATTTCGTGTTCATTATGAAATCAATTAACGTACCTAATGTAATTAACGCTTCATCACGGAATTCTGAGCGTTCATAAAATAATATGTTAACGAGTGCCTAACAACATGCTCGTACTTTCGTTTGTTTATGTCACAAGAAAGGTTTATGTTTTGATAATAAGAAAGCTGTATCGAGGCAACGCAGGCCTTGATGCTCGTAATAAACTTGATATAATTATGTGTGCGTGACGGTACATGGTGCGAGCGATTAGAGAAAATGTTCATACGTATGGAAGCTTATAAACGTATTTGAAGAGCTGTAATGTTTGGATTACAGCGTATTTTGTAAAAGGGAACATGAATATCAACAATTTAATTTATTAAAAAATAAATTGTGCCTATATGGAAAATTGGCCCCTTTGGTAAGCGACACGCCTGTCTATTACAGTGCAGTGGCAACCCACTAGTTGTGCATGACACGACACTGCGTTCCTCACCCCTAAGTTTTTATGTCTCATTTGTCCAGTAATTTCACTTCCTACAGCGACATTCACGCTTAAGCACAGTAATTTTTCAAACTACTGCTTCAAGGCAGAATATCTGACACTGCGGTACCCCTCAAGGCGCGATCTTGTTAAAAAGATCCCGCCAATAAATTGTTGAATATGTTTTTATTTCTATATGCGAGTCTTCCTCTTCATTGCCACAACAAATAATATAAAAAAAATTTGCCAAAGAACAGGCGGTAATCCGAAAAACAATTGTGTTACATAATACCACATAGGATGTAATTCAGCCTATATTAATCAAAAGGGTGGGCAGAAGTATCTAAACGCCCAAATTTAGCACGACAGGTTTTGGTCACATATCATATTAGGGGGCGAGCCTGTTGCTATCTCCCGGACACAGTTCCCAATTCTACACTGAGAAAAATCTAAAGTCAAAAGCGCCCTAATGACGGCCAATTTATATCGTATAAGGCAAAAAACCGATCAAACGTAAATACGTACAAAAACGCCTTCCAACTAGAAGGCGTTAAACGAGGTCAGTGAAGGCGAATGTTTCTTTTCGTCTTCATTTAAGGTGGATTTTGTGGTCTTTCTTAAATATTGACTTTTCGATGAGGCTGATTAAGTCGTACGTTATAGTGATAATCACCGTATATAAACCGCCGTAAAAGTAAGGTATATTTTATGGTCAATACTGCAATTATTATCGTATAACAAGTTCAATTCTGAAAATACTTTACGGAAGGCGTTTTTGACGGTTGTGTTTATTATAAAACATGGTACATTTTTATTGATTGGTGAAAATCATCTTAAGAGTTGTGAATTCATCGTAGTTACAATTGAACGGTGAAAGGTCAAATTTGATTTAAGCCTTTAAGTCGTTTTTCTCAGTGTAGACTTACGGAAAATTCTTTGTCAGAAAAGACCTATACTATGCACCTACTATACATTATATTAAACAAGCATTTTCACATCATACGAACTGATATCTTTCTTCGATTGCACAACGAAAATAGTAGTAATATTTTGCTTCCAATGAATAAGTAAGGTATATGTTTTGTGCAGTGAAATTTATAGTAAAATAAATAATGGTTATTTTAAAAGCATTAAGTTCATACTTGTTTACAGTAGATGAGTTATTCCTTTTACCGTTAATATTTTCTATCATTATGAGTGTGTATTTTTCCTGAGATTGTAAGCAAAAAGGAACTTAACTACCATATTATCATCTCACACATGAAAGTTAGGTGCAACTATTTAGCTTGAGTACAGATTAAACAATAATTGTCTCCTAGAGTAGGAGCATAAGCAACTTTGGTAGGAATTTTACGGGGACTTGTCTCATAGTCGGAGAAGCGAGTAATGAGCGCATGCTATATCCCCAGACTAATTGGTCAATAAAGAAGAGCACCCTTTACTACCATTTGCGCTAGAATTTCATTTTACCGAGAGCCGCCGCTGCGCCTGTATACGTACATCTAACTTTTCTGCTTCAAAATATTTTTTTAGGTATTTTGCGTTGGTGAGCTTCCCTGCGGGCTATCCAAGCTGTAAAAATATACCTCAGATATTATTTCCTTTATAAAGTCAAAGTTACAAACGAGCCTGTGACCTCACTAGTGACCTTAATCTAGAGCAAGTTAATTTATTTTTATCAAACGTTTTTCAGAGAAACTGAACGTTTTCATTTATAAAAGTAGGTCCTTCAATGAAATTGGGAAAGAAACTGTATCAATTTATAACTTGACATCCTTTCATTTAAAACATTATGTAGTTTTGTGTTGAAATGTAGAAAGCACTTAAAAGCTTAGTGCTTCTTTTTTGTTTTTAATGTTGCCTTATCGGTTACCACGTATATTAATTTAAATAGCTCAAAAGAGTCTTGATAATAACTTAAGCGCGTCATAGATGATAACAATGAAAATTTGCTAAAAGAAAATTTTAATATAAAATACGTGAAAATCCACTGAATGCAACAACGTTGCTCTTTTCACTGTATTATTTTCATTCCGTCGAGAAACTCGAGAACAGCAAAAGTTGTATCTCGCCCGGATTGTTCAGGTTTTTTGCGAAAGTAAAATAGATCTGTTCAAGACCTGTCAGCCAAATTAAATTTACAACGTAATAGTTCAAATGGGCCCTTGTTTGAACATAGCAGGAAATGAGGAAGCTCTTGTTTGAAATAGCTCTACATATGCCAGAATTCTTTTACATTGTTAAAAAGTTAAAGATCTACAAATACACAATATTTTATTATGTTTCCACAATACTTATATAAAAAATAATAATCTTGACGATTAATTTAATTCCGTTTTGCACACTTTGTAGCATATTTACATAAAGGATAATTCAAATATTTATATATAGAAATTAGGTAAGGAATATGAGATATCATTTTTTTTTTTTTTTTTATGACTGATAGGTTAGCCTTTGACCACTATCTCACCTGATGGTAAGTGATGATGTGGTCGAAGATGTTGTTCAGGCTAACCTAGAAGTACTGGCTCTCAAGGACAGCTGCCGGAACACACCGTTAGGTGCTTGGCGACAGAATTTCTGCTTGAGGGTGGTAGCTAGCCAGGCGGGCATTCGCAAAATGCCCTACCACCATGCATCTTAACATAAAAAAAATAATAGTTAAATGGCACTGCATATAAACATTTCGTTCTTAGCTTTTTTTATTAGCACTTTAAATAGGTAGCAAAGAAGCAGACGAACAGCCTGGTTTTAAGCTAAATCGCCGCATATATAGACAACTGCCACATCAATGGTGTTGCTGGTGTTTTGCCGTTCGTAAGAATTAACTTATTGACGTTTATTTAGGTGACATTTATCATTCATTATGTCAAACAGCATGCTGCCTGCCTTAGGCAGGTCAAAATCATGGCATTCCTAACGTTCAAGACCACCATTCTCTTTATAACATCTAGAAAATACCAAAGATTAAGAAGAACGACGAGCGGATCTTTCATTTCAGAAAAACAAAACCGTTAGAATCCACAGACAAGCCTGTATTTAACTGCGCTACGTTTAAGCACTAGTGCTTGTACAGAGATGTTACTTTTGTATCGATAATCGAAATCGAGTATTCGAGGAGTATCGAGATAGCTTAATGACCGCGCTAATGGTCTGGTAGAACGGCCTCAGTTATAATAGCCCCATTTGATCGTATTCTGCCCTAATATAACGTACTTATCGAACGATGGTGGTCGACGGGAAACTCACATGCCTCGAAATCAGAGAGAACCGATATACAGCTGAACGAAACGACGAACGAATAATTTTCAGGGTATGGCAAGGCAAAACAGAGCTCTATTAATGTCAGTCTTTTTATGTCTGAGTGCCTATATGCCCGTAAGTCAAGAGCTTGAATGGTATGAGCTACAAACCTAAATTTTAGGTTCATATCTATTTTGTGTAGAATTTTGACCGAAAACTAAATATTAAATTAGTTATACATTTAAATAATTTTTCAGGGGGTGTTAGTTAGGAATCTAGAATTCATGTAACATAAACTAATATATCACAAACAAATACGGAAACGCTGATTCATAATATAGTTAACGTGGAGCCTTATAGTCTAACAAAATGGTAATGAAGATGAACTGAATTTCGACACAATTTCTTTGATAACTTTGATTTAGAATGTCAAAAAGAACACTTTTAGTTTTTTTATTGTTACGGTACAAGCACGAGGCCCACCTGATGTTAAGCGGTATCCTCTGCCTATAACAGATGCATTTCATCACAAACTGCACTGCGCCCGTTACCCTGCAACATACAGTTGTTAAGTCTCATCATGTGCCTGTAATCTTACTGACTCTCAAGGACTGCTGCCGGAACACACTGTTAGGTGCTTGGCGACAGATTTTCTACTTAAGGTTGGTAGCTAGCCAGGCAGGCATTTGCAAAATGTCCTTCCACTATGCGGTGAATCTCAAGCCCGGGGCGGAAAAATGGTAGATCTTGAATACTGTATCACAGATTGTATGCTTCAGATTTTATACAATACTATTGTTAAATGGTCTTAATAAGTTGGCATCGTCAACCCACTATGTCCTAGTTATGAATGAAATTCTATTGTTATCATTATCGGCGATGCCAATGGGTTAAGTAAACACTTACGACCGTTTAAACACATTAAAACATTAATATATAAAAAAAAAAGCTAAAATAAATATTCTTATTACTTTTTTATTTTACCTAAAGTACCGCAAAATAGGTGAATTTTAAGTATATTTTTTACCTTAAACTTAACCGTGCATAAAATATCATGCAATATAAAATCAGCACACTTAAAAGTACCAAGAAATTTTAAGTGCATGGCTTGTTATGAAACTTCGTTGGAAGAACCCGGGCGTTCCAACACTCCAACACGGAAATAAAATGAAGAGGAAAACATTACTCGCAAATTTGTTTACTATTGTTGTATTTATTATGTAATTTTTTCAAGCGATGTTTATACTATTGTATTTCAAATTGTAATTCAAATATTTTATTTGTGATACACCGATTCAAAATACAGGTGTCAAAATTAAATAGCACAAGCCGTGATTTTGTCATACAAATAATAATGTTGTTAAACATATTATATATAAATAATTATTATGAAATTAAGTTAAGTTAACTTAAGTTCTTTTACGCCGGATTCAAATATAAAATGCATTCAAACAGTACGAAATACAGTCCAAAAGGTTCAAACAGTCATATTAGTATTTAATTTATATAAATTCGCTAAAGAATTAAACTGCATCGTCGAATAAAAAAGAAATGACGTTTAAAATATGTTGATTCAATTGTTTCTTTATTGGTTTGGGGATGTTGTTATAAATTTTAGGTGCCATAGCAAACACACTATTTCCATACAGGCTAGTTTTATGACTGATTAAATTTATGTTTCTTAAAACAGTTCGGTTAAGAGACCTGAAAATAATTTCAAATAGTTTGGGATTAAGTCGAATAGAGAGACATATTTCGTATATACATAGCGAAAACATAGTTAAAATTAGTAATTTCTTAATCTATGTGAGACAGCTTTCAGCTTTTCCAAACCACATATGGCACGAATACAACGTTATTAATATTTATAGTCTTTACAAAAATACATCGAAAGGAAAAATTATAGTCAATTGCGGGATTTTTCCTCTCGTTTTAATTATGTAACCTAATCCGTGGAGCGTGCGTAATGCTGAAATAAAAACGTTAAAATCTAAATACTTTTTCCCAATTAGTAGAATTCTCTTAGAAAATTATTGCGTACCACAATCGAGAAGCCACATTTTCGGTTTCTTATTAGGCGTTGGTGTATGGCGATATGGAATTTTGCGAGTTTTTCTAATTGAAGTACGCAGAATACCTGTAGCCGATTCTGTAGCCAATGATTGACGGCAGCAGAGCTATTACTCATTCTTGGCCTAGCTAACATATTCGACTCTCCATCACTTGCCACTTGGTGTGATATTGGTCAAATCTTAGCTGATCACCATTTACAGCCTAACATAATCGTACACCGAAAACGGTTCAAAGTAAGTCCCCGTTCCGTTTCCAAGCAAATATTTCTATATACTAGCAGCGCGGTAAGTAATATCTAGTAGATGATTCCATCGCGATTAGATCAAAGTTGTTCGGGCTGAGGTTTACAGAAAAACAGACTTTAAAGTATCCATAAGTATTTATACCCTGCCTTCACAACACCAGAAATAATTTGACCAAATTTGTAACAACAGCTTTTACACTTGGTTTTATTACATTACGTATAATAAAATTTACCAAGCTTTTCCTACAAAAGGAACTCATGTTTCTGATTTAACAAGCCCGTTGAAAATAGAAAATACTTTTCCAAGTAAAAGTCTAGTCCAAAAATAAATACCTGTGATGCTCGCCATTATAGTGCGTCTTTAATTGCCATTTATCTTTGAACAGAATGGAAGTCATAAATTCCTGGAAAAATGGGACCGCAAGTCAAAATATACGATTTTTCTTTCATTGGACCGCAGTTTTCAATAAAGTAAGGAACATCGGGCGCGGTAAATCAACCTACGTACTACTTACACAGAGTGGCAGCTTTCAAGCTAGCAGGAACTCCGATTCAGGGTGATAAAATGAAAACCAAACGTAGATGCGAATGCACAAAGCTGGTAAGTCCTTTATTCTCTCCAACCTGTTAGTATACTTATACTATGTTAGTGTATGTGCAGAGATTTCATGGAGCCTCTCCTTGTTGTATTCACCAAACTCGGAATGAGCTGGTATTTAGAAACTTTTCTCTTTGTGCAACCAGGTGCAGACTGCGAAAAGCCTTAGCTAATGCTTTAAAAGAGATGATAATGTTTAACAATATTATGTAGATGTACTCGTAGTTTCAAACATCCTTGAGAATTTTAGAAAAGAGACCGCTCAACATTCTCCATTTCAGTCGCAATTAAATACCTTGCCTATATGAACTGCATTAAGCTACTATGTAAAAAGAGTATGTATGTTGAGCATCCTTTATTAATAATATAATTTAAAGGACGCCCATATATTTCTGGTGTTCGTAATTATTCACAAACAAAAAGCACTTTTTACAATCATGTTTTATAGATAAACCATTTCTCATTATGCTAAGGGGCAATTTAATTAAAGAGAGAAATTTAACAATGACTCAAACATTTTATAAAGATTACCAAACTGGCTTTATATTTTGACAAGAGGATATAATGCGGATAAGCGTTCGCTTAGTTACTAAATCCTCACTGAGCCTCGTCCATTTTATGCCAAAATTATTTAAGCGAAAACCGTCACACTCAAAGTGGCACTGTGATCCAATACGGTGAATATACGAATTTGTGGCTAATTACAAAGTGGAATGATAACCTTGAGAGCTTATTAAGTTTCAGTTACGAGCGCCTACTCATTCATTTCCACTGTTACCGTTGTTTAATCTCATCTAAGCCCATTAGAGATTACACACTTACACAGGTTCCAAACTGTTAATATATGCATTGAGACTAAGGCGTACATAATAGGGAAGTTTTATTGAACTCTTTACATTCATTCCCATTCAAAATAGATAAATTACTCCGATAACAAGAAGTCAATTTCCCAATCGACCTAGTTCTTTTCAAGAACGAGTAGATTCGACAATTTCTTTCCTGCTTATCTACCTGGATTCTTTTAAAAATTACTGTTTTCTGTATCAAAACGCAACGCGGGTGAGACTGTATTATGTTTGGAGATAAGCGAGGCTATAAAAAAGTAAAACGTCGGGATTTCTCGGCATGTTTTCACGGACAGGCTCAGAGGAGGGTGTCGTTTCGAGGGCGGAAATTGCAGGGAGACGGACGGCGCGAAGTGAGTTTAGTGGAAGTGAGCCTTCCGTCAAACGTCACCGGCAATGAGCTATGTGACCTCGCGCCTCCCCAGACCCTCCACAATTTGTCTCCAGAAGACACGAGCACAGTATTGTGATCAGCATTACCTAACGCACACTACCATAGCTAAATCCACCGTTCACACGAGTCGTCTTTTATCTATTTAATGTGTGTCACCGGTTGCGTCAAGCCTTGTTGGTTCCCATTTTACTTTTGGTTTTAATAAATAAACTCGACAACATTGTGGTGCCTTTACTTTATTAATAATACATTGTTCTTGTCTTTTCTTCGTATGTATATTTCGATCAGTTGTTTTTTAAAGTATTTTTCAGCCTCATAATGTGCACACCATATGTGATTCAAGTGAGTGACAGATATAAGGAGGGAGATACTAGAAAATAACCGTGTTTTAACTTCGCTAATAAATACGACGAATCCGTGTTATATGCCTCTTAGAACTTGGAATACCTGAGGTGGTTAATTTAGTTTATAGTCTGTTTCTTCAAAGTTGGAGCAATTATTTCAGCAATCTCATCAAGATAAATTATCTTCTCTCCCATGAACGTTGAATAATAATCTAATAACGATTATTCATTGTTACAGAAAGTAATATCACAATAAACACGTTTTATGAATAAAACATCTTGAATACATTTACAATGTTGAAATATAGCTTTAAGTGTTACTTTCTTGAATACAGAATGTTTCATTCATGCATGCAAATCTTCATTTTGAATGGTTAATTAGCCGCTTCACATACCAGATCCTTTAGAAAATCCACAAAATGCTCAGTATTTTTCATAAGCGGCTGCGACATGTCCCCAAAAGCCAACTGAGTGCAGATTTACAATAAAAAGTTTCAGCGTTGAAGTCTCGCTTTTCATTAGACGAGAATGAATGCGGAAAACGAGTCGTTTTTCAGCTCTGGAAGCGCGACTCAGAGACTTCCAATAATCGCATGAGTTTGATACTCTTGGTGTAAATTGTAAGATAGATAACGTTGGTCCGAAATTTCCAAATCTTTGTGAAATAGGAGATCATCTATCACAATTTATCCGAGTCCAAGCAGACGGTAAAATATTGTCTCGGGTTCATTACAGGAGTATCGAACCGGAACGAGGGCCGAGCCGCGACGCCGACGGTCGAAGAGGGAGCCACCGACCACGGGTAGTTAACTTGTGATTACCCGGCCTTGCCTCGGGATCTTTCGTCTTACTCTATTAAGGATTCATTCATTAGGTCGATGAAGTAAAACTGACTAAACGTTTCCGTTTGTAGCATTTTATTGTAAACAAGGTTGTAACTTTGTATCATTGATTTTTTGTTACATTATACCTCGGAGGCATAAAGACAAAGAAAATATTGTAGCTCAGAACGCATTATATTATACGTAATTTTGCTGGAGATTTGCCAGGAGTCCACCGGAAGTTCGAGAAAAAAGAGAATTGTAATACTTGATACGATGGCTTTTTTATGTAATTAATTGTTTGGTTTGTATTCGTTTTTTAATTTATTTCGAGTAGCTGTATGTGGTTTGTGATTTTTAGTTGTTTTTTTTATTTCACCTTTCTTTCTTTTATTTCATCTATATGGGGCAATATGTCTTTCTCGTAAACACTCCTTAACAGTGTTTTAAATTCAGGAGAGATATGTGAGCGTTATCTGCAATAAATGCCTGTTGTGTTGTATTAAAATACAACACAAATATATAAAAAAAAGCTTTGGTTTATTTTTTGGACGTAGCTACTGCTAGGCTAGTTTATATCGCTTATATCCACAGTATTATGTCGTATGGTGTATTGCTGTGGGGAGCTGCTGCTAAGATAGATATAATCTTTATTTTACAAAAGCGTGCAATTCGAGCCATATATGAAATGGGACCTAGTGAATGACTGAAGAATATTTTTAAATAGATATTTTAACTTTAACGACTCTGGTTATATTTGAGATATGATGTATGTTCGTAAAAAATGAGTAAATTTATATTAAACAGTGACAATCACCATTACAATATTAGGAATAAAAATAAAATAGCGGTGCCATGTTTTAGATTACAAAGACAAATATAAAGTCCTTAGGTTATTGTGTGTGGTTTTATAATAAAGTTCCCAAAGATTACAACGCTCACAGGAAGAAAATTCAAGTTGCACGTAAAAAACATATTGATTAAGAAATCCTACTACACAGTTTGTGATTACTTAAACGACAAAAATGCTCGGACGATTCTGGCTATGAAAACTGCCTGTCACCTACGCAATTTAAACAAATATTGTAATAATTTTATAATACAGTTTGTAAAACATTGTTAAACATGTTTAAAAATAAAGGCCTCGAGTTTCTTGCTCGTTGTGGCACTATAATTTTATCTGCTGAACTTGGCAGAACAGTGTAGAATATTAAATTTTGTAATCGACCTTGGGTGATCGCTGGTGAAATTACTACTGAATGCTTCTCTTATCGTATCTGTGCTTCGGAGGGCACGTTAAGCTGTCGGCCCCGGTTGTTGTCTTAGGATGGTAGTCGTTATAGCATGGTGGTCGCCTAGCTAAGGACTAGTTTCTTTGAGGGCCTGTAATTCTAGGTAAGCCTGAAAAACATCTTTGACCACATCGTCTCTTACCTCCAGGTGAGATCAAACTTCAGGTGTCGTAAGTGGTCTAAGGTTAGCCTATCAGCTGTAAATTAAGTTACGAAGCAAATGCTGTTCATTATTTTCCAAACACGAGAAATTGTTGGGTTTTTGCGGAATAATCTATATATATCGGCTTATTAATAATCTTCACCAGATATAGTACTATAAGAATAAGAATTACTATACAAATTTATATGTATTCATATAGAGTACTCAATACACATTTTCTTAAATTGTCTTAGCATAATAAGCAGCCACAAACAACTTTCAATCGTCACGTCTAAATAACAAAATCCCCGTCGGCCCTTTAAGACTCTCGAGATGGTCGAGATCCCGGGATAGGACAGCACTCAAATCTTGTTAAAATTCGAAGATGGGATTAGCGAGTCCCTTGTAAACAACGGTAATGTTATACACTGATCAGAGATGGCTTGCCGACTTTGCCGGTCTATACATTATGTATGAGCGTTGTCTGCCTTGACCGACGCAGGGGCGATTTTGTCTTTAAATTTCATCCATATAGGTCAATAATATAGAGGTTAAATAATAAGTTTAATGTTTGTGATTCTTATTGGCACGGTGTGAATTGGTATAATAGACCATATTGTGGAAGGTATGAATATGTAGTGACTGTTACAACGTACAAAAAAATAGACAAGTGGATTATTTAAAGTTTTGTCTGAAACAAACAACCGTACTCGAGTCTGGAGGAAGTGCCTATGTATTTAAGTTCATTATGATTGTTTTTCTTATCAAGCAATGCAATTACATTGTTTTTTCATCTTCGTAACTAGTAATGTAAAATGAGACTAATTATTCCATCTTCATAACTGTTTCTGCAAAGCTTACGTTGCTGCCCTGATTTTGTGGAGGGTGACCCATATGCTCAGTCAAGTGGTTAAATCGGCATTGAAGAATTATTTATAACGATAAGTATGAGACAGTTGGAAGAGATGAACGTTCTCTGACCAAATAAGAGACAATCAAGATAAGGCAAAGAGGCATTTTAGCTAATGTGTATGCATGAAGAACGTGGTGAGGGTAAATAAACAACAAGTAGGCATCCAATGTCTCTATCTAGGTTCCAGTAAATATGTAGGCGCAATGCATGTGTGTGTACCTGTGCTTATTATAATTCTTTTTTTAGTTACAAACTTAAACTACATATACTTATGAAATAAATACTTAGTAACTATGGAAAACTCATACTAATTTTATTCCTGATTTATAAGCTCATGTAAATCACCGTAGATCTAACGACGGAGTTTTAATAGTCCCTTAATTCCGCTGAGCCGAGTTAGTCGCCGGGTACAGTCTTGTAATTTACTCGCTCCACTTCGGAAAATATGCCTATTTCGAATACAGCTGGCATTTACATTTTATAACGACGACAATGTTAGAGTTTTCAAAGTAGCTGGATTAGTACTTGGTGCGTCATTATATCTGCTTTGGAATGGAAGCTAAAGATCAGGTCCTGTAAGATTTCCTGACTTTTTATATAGGCGTACAACAAAAGCCAAAAATATCTAGTAAAAAGGACGAATCATAGACGTTATTATACTACTATTTGCTTTAAACTTTAACAAAAATAATAACAAGCGCTGTTTGGTCTTGGTGCAATTTATGTATCTCTCTTATTTGAAGATTTGCCATAATCCTCACGCTAGGCAGGCGTCTTGGGGATCTCAGTGTATAAGATTGCAGTTCTTCAGAACACAGGAAGATTTGGGGACTAAATTCTATCCCGGCAACCCATCGGTAATGCAAACATGGTATGCTACATAGTAGCAATTTAAGCAGTGATGGCTCAGTCTTTCTTATACTGTGCTACTATCTACTCCGCACTATGCATCTATATATTTGGTAAAAAAATATATTACTATTGTTATAATAAGCGGCCTTGCGACTTTAGCAAAAGCTCTGTACCATAGAAATAAACTTGAAAACTCAACAAAGAATTTCAGAGCTATGACCAACAATCCTGATTAGGGCTCCTAATAATAAATGCATCTCAAAATAGAGAGATGAGGTTTGAAGCAATGATGGCCCAGCGGTAATAGCTATGGACTGCCGCGCAGCAGGTCCATGGTTCAAATCCCGCCGCGGGCTTGAGCTTCAACCCCATGGTCGAAGGGCATTTTGCGAATGCCCGCCTGGGTACCGACCACCCTCAAGTAGAAAATCTGTTGCCAAGCACCTAACGGTGTGTTCCGGCAGCAATCCTTGAGAGCCAGTGAAATTACAGGCACATGAGACTTAATAACATGTCTCAAGGTGACGAGCGCACTGCAATTCTTGACTTGTGACGAAATGCATCTGTTATAGGCAGAGGTTAGTCCATTTAACATCAGAAGGGGTAAAAAAAAACAAGGTTAAGTAACACACACTAAGAATAATTCAATATAAGATACATTAATATAGTAAAGAGTAGCTGCCGAATGTGCATCAACATCTTACTTATGTCACACAGTGGTATGCTGCTCAATCGGTGCACTTCATCTTATTGTAGTTTTTTACGACCATACAGGAAGATATGGGACAGGAACGGTATTCATAAATGGAATACCGAAACGTAAGTTTAAGAAAAACAAAACCTTTTCCTTCAAAAACACTTACTGAAAAATACCAACGTAAGAGTAATACGAGTACTTGTAATAATTTAGAGGTATGATTTCAACTTCAACATGTTCGGGTCGTTAGCTTTGTCGTATTCCTAAGAAAAGTATGGAATCTCTTTGTATTCCCGTAACGTAATGTAATCTATACTTTCTGTACCTAACGAAAGTTTCACTTGTCACATTATGTTGTAATGAAGGCCATACGGATGAAATATATAATCATAATTTGCTATAAATCAGTTACAACATATAAAAACCGGTAGCAGGCGAGTAAGTGGGTCCTAAATCAGTAGAGATCGTATATAGGGTGCCATTTAAATTCAGGCGAGATGTGTGAAGGAAGGCTCTGGTGATTTATGTAGGCGTTGGGACTGTGCCATTGTAAAAGTTTAAATATGAGTGGGCCGTTAGCCGTCAGGGCGGCAGGCGCTGGGCGGGCGCGCCGCCCGCTAGCGGTGCGTTATCGGCGCGCTACGCATTGTCGACGTGACTCCATTTAACTTTCGGACTATCTGACGTGATGAAAATCCCCACCGCGGCCCATTTACGCCACCGTTCGACCATACACGTCTCTCTTATTAGGATACTCAACTGGCCGGTAGGGTCACTTTAATGCCCAACTCGGCGTTATAGCTAGCCGCACAAAATAGGGCAAGTTTTAAAGGGGACTCTTGATTGTCCTCTATTTGATTTAATCTTTACTAAAGGTTTAAGCATTCAATCTCACTCGCTATAAATCATATTGATGATTTAAAAAGTTACATTATGGGTTATTGCTAGAATTACACAGAATTGGTACGTCACATAGATTCCTACAACATGTTTACAAACACTATATCGTGCTAAGCGAAAATCACATTTACAAATGGAAAAATAAATTTAAAGGTTTAAAACCTCGAAGCATTCAATCTCACTTGCTAAAAATCATATTGATGATTTAAAAAGTTACATTATGGATTATTGCTAGAATTACACAGAATTTGGACGTCAAATAGAATCCTGTAACATGTTTACAAGCACTATCTCGTGCTAAGCGAAAATCAAATTTTCAAATGATTGGAGCAGATAATTTCTACTGTCCCGGGCGCGAATCGAACCCGCCTCCATCCCCTATGACGGTTAAAGTAATACTATTGTAGCACAAAGTTTAGGTTCAAACGAGTATGTTCAGTGGCCGAGTGGAATAGGTATCCGGCGCAAAATCGGAGGATGCGGGTTTGATAACCGCGCTAGGCATTAAAAATTTTGTGATTCAATAATTTGTAAATATGCAAAAATATAGATTCGTTGAAAATGTCAAAATTTTTATTACATCTAGATTTACGAAAAACCCCTCGAGTTTTTGTAGGTAGTCTTTTAGCTATTCTGGAACTAAAACAAGCCTTGACGTGACTGTGTGTTTACTACACACTGAATTCTAAAAGGAAATATTTTTTGGTTGTTTATCCAGGTGAAACACATGGTGAGGTAAACAATTGGCTTTCAGCGAGGGGAGAGAAGCGTACGGCTCGCCACTGAATTATTCACTGCCGCAGAAGTGTTAAAGCGTGTGCGCAAACAGTAATATTCGTTTAATATTCACATTATTACCACTCTCGCAAACAATCCCGCCGGTCGGGACTACATTTCTTTGCAAATGTTGGTAAACAACTTCTTTAGCTGTGCATTACTTTGATTGCATATTATGCTTCTATTTCATATCGTTTATCTTGAAATTGCTGTGGTACTGAGAGTTATGCAGATGCTATTTACTGTTTACAACAGTGAATAAAAACGTAGTAATTTTTTATTTGGTTATCGAATTTCTTCCTTCAATATAATAAGGACACGAGCTGGCGGTGGCCAATTACTCCACGGTTATAACAAGTTTCCCCGTGGGGTGCCGGGCTAGAATGTCGAACCCCCCTTTGCTACCTGTGGGTGTCGTAAGTACTATAATTGGTGCACACACTACGAATAAATATAACAAGAAATTTTAATCAAGTTTAAAACAGCAGAACGCAAACTTACCGCGGCGGGCGTGGTTTCTAAAGTGTACCACTGCGATAATTTCTAAGCTCCAAATTAGGTAAGCATTCCAATTGAATTTGGAAGACTGTGCCTGTTTTGTCAATTGTGAACTTGATGAAACCATAATTAAAGCGGTAACTGTATAATAGTTACATTTCTTTACACATTTATTATTCGTGGGTGGCATGTTTATATGCTCTACGTTATAAAATAACATTATATAGATTTAAATTAAATTGTTTAATTGCCTGAAGGCAATCAGTAAATTTATTAATTGGTTTACAGTAATGTCATAAATTTCGCTCGTAACCCATTTCCTTGTTATCTATATATGTACGAGTATTTGCTAGGAAATCTTCGTTCATTCATTCAAAATAATAAAGCTAAACTTTATATTCATTTGTAAGATTGTGTCTTAGTAGAAAAAGGTGTTGGATACAAAAAAAACCCAAACCTGGTTTGTTGAACTTTTGACTGTATGTCTGTTCGTTGGAGCATGACGTGAACCAATAAAACCGATTTTGTTAATTAAATTAACCCGACTTCGACCGATGACTTCGACCGTGACACCTCAATTTGGGATAATAACGAATATTAAGCTTAAGGGCGTTTTTTAGATGCCACTTAAGTAGGTACTTATCAAACATATTAGGTTATTTTTATTATTTGATTACTATCTTACCTCACAGTTAGTAATGATGCGGTAGAAGATGTTGTTCAGGCTTAATTAGAATTACTAGGTCTCACGGACATCTTCCGGAACACACCTTTAGGTGCTTGGCAACAAATTTTCTACTTGAGGGCAGTAATTAGCCAGGCGGGCATTCGCTAAATGCCCTATCAATTTACTAAAACGAAAGCCATCTTAAGACAACAACCGGGACCGATGCGTTGGCAAATTGAGACGGCTTTACTCTCCGAAGCACGGTAGCGCTCAGTATAGTACATGCCAGTAGCAGTAGCACGCAAGTAAGAACTGCAGCGAAAGTTGTCGAAAGACTAGGCAAGCTCCGCTAAGACACAAAAGGATGGCATCAAATATGTACCAATCTTAACATCAATGCGGGTACCACATACGAGAATGGAGGTTTTTACGTAACAGATGATACGATCCACGCTCACCTGTCGCACATCATCTGAAATTAAGCGAGAGCATTTTTCTCTCCTCGCGAACAACTCCAGACGCGTATTTTTACCAAGATTCTTTACTACGCCCCTGGGATTTTGTATGCGAGATGTAGCAAATATCCTTGTTTAGTGCGACACCGTCGAAATGCGGTTATAAATTGTTGGGCTGAAACAATGCGTTCGCGGTGCTTGTCCAGTGCACGGCCGATCGGGTCGCGCCTAGCCGCATGGAATCTGAATCCGGAAACAATCGTCCAGCCTCGAACACGAATTATCACAGTGACCGACACAAAATTCCCAAACCGTGAAACCGTTCATCAAATATGCATAAAATGAGAGTTTTCAGTACTAACAATATAGCCACAGCCGGCGAAAGCTTGAATTTAAATTAATATTATTAGTGGTCGTTTCTCCACTGTGGCAATATATGTCACCCGCCCCTAATGATGGTATGAAAGCATTATATAACGGAACTTTTGTAATTAGGAGAACCTTTTTTTGTATTACGGTTAATTAAAGATTCCAGTTACCACGTAGAGACGGTATTTTATGTTAATTTCGTTATAATTTTTCGCTATTTGCAAGTAGACGTTTTGTTTCAGAAGAAACCTTAGCTTCATACATCAAAGATATGGATTCAAAGGAAAACGCGCAAAAGAAAACTTCCAAAACAAGACTAATAAAACAGCGGTGAATTTGTGAGGGGCCAGAGTAAAGGTCTTTGAAACAATATGATTCGCTAGCCAAGCTACGTAAAGCTTGATTGTACTGCGAATAAATGTTCTGTAAGACCTAACAATCCAGTGCTTTGTATAAATTCAGTATTTAAATTACTTTTACAATATATAACTTATGTAGATTGCCTTTTTTATTGCTGATATGCTAGTTTTTGACAACTATCTCGACTGATGGTAATGATGATGCGGTACGAGATGTTCTTCAGGCTAGTTTAGAATTACTGACTCTCAAGGACAGCTGCTTGAACACATTGTTAGGTGCATGGCGAGTGATTTTCTACTTAAGGGTGGGAACTAGTAAAGCGGGCATTCGCAAATTGCCCTACAACCATATTATAACGACTGCCATATTATAACGACTGGCATCTTAACACAAATACCGGGACCGATGACGGCTTAACGTGCCCTCCGAAGCACGGAAGTGCTCAGTAAATATGCCATTAACAGTCACCTATCCAAGCAATTAGCACAGCGCACGCAAGCAACGCCCGCTGAGGTTAAAAACTTGCAACTTAGTTGATCGGTTAAGAACGACTAACGACAGGCACCTAAAATGGGCACTGGCTCTCAAATTCAGCTGCTGGAATACACTGTTAGGTGCTTTGTAACAGATATTCTACTTGGGAGAGTCAAGCGCGCATTCCCAAAATGCTATACTCGTACACCATGAAAATTTTAGAACAACGCAGTGTCTTGAAAGTTGTTCCAAAAAGTAATGTGGTACCTCTCTTAATTATTTGGTCTTCCACATTTTTTCTCTCTATGATTTATTTTTTCAGCATGTACCACCTACTTCGTATCTGGTTCGACGTTTTCATTTTTACTACAAAAATATTTTTATGCAGGAGCCAGGGACTGATAAACGATGCTATTATTGTTCCCCAGGGTGTTTAGATAAAGTTTTTACGTAAATATTTCTATAAAATAACCAATTTCGTTAGATAGATTATTTTTACCATGAAGTATTGTGTAAAACGTTTTAAACAAGGACTTTTTGGGCTCGGTAAAGGAAATAAACATAGCAAAGATAAAAGAAGCTGTAGTTACATACTGGATCTTGTTTGATCATCAAAGTATCATTTAAACCTAGTGAGGCCAGCTCGATGATCAAAATACGAAAGTGAGCTTGCTGGGAACGCTGGCAAATGGTATTGGACCAGAAAATTTGGACTGCCTACTAGCCCGTTAATACTGCCGTTAGGTAATTCATATGCTTTTCTTGAAGAAACTGCATTATGTTATAGACTGTAGTGCTTTTTATTCAATAAAGGGAGATAACCAAAACATAACAACATCCAAAATCACATTATTTGCTTCTTGTACGAGAAATATTGCACGGTTTCTGCAAACAATACATTATTATGTTGTTTGAAATAGCAATAAGTACCTATGCGCAAAATAAGTATTTATTTTATATCAGTCCGTATTTAATTCAATCATTCAATTTTATTTTCTTCTTTTTATTCAATCATATTGAAACATATTTTCCATCACATTGTAAGATATTCAACGCATAAAGTAAATATTTTTTTAATGCATATTTAGTTACATAAACGAATTTTACGTAATTTTATATTCGAGAATTTACGAAAACTGTTTATTTAAGCTAAAAAGCTGGTCTGTCTGAAAAATCTTACACAAATATACTCAAATTCAAGCATCCATCTCCGGAATTAAAATTGATTTTACAATGAGAGCTGGGAGTTAAGAATATATATATACAAAACCGTATTTATTATGTCGAAGTTAGGTCTTACTCTGTATATATTTACTTTATCAGTTACTCGGTATTTCAAAATTACAACGAACGGCAAAATCTAACCACGAGCGGTATACAAACATGCTCTGACAATGGAGTTATCGCGGTGAGTGAATCATAGCTATAGACAATAATAATCATCACCTGTTACTTTGACAGCTGTCACATTTATGAAAGTATGAAATAACATATAAGAGAAAAACAATGTTTATTCGACTACTACTGCAAGTGTCATATTTACTAAAAAAAATACAATATTTTGGATTTAATATATATATATGGGTTTAGTTCAGAATTTTACAGAAAAGTTTTATATTTCAGGTTTTTTAAGTTATTAGCAGAGTGACATTATTAGGACTCTGTTTTACCCTTTGGGTGTGGGATACTAATACTACATTGCATTCTGTGGCCATCATCCCAAAAGCAATATGACGAAAAGCGTTCACTGCGTTTGTGTTTATATTGTTTATTTTTAGTGCAAGTTTGATTGGAAATCCAAACACGTTTCGTGTTATATGTTTGGGCAATAATGTTTTATGATATGGGTCAGTACAAAAATATATAACTGGTTTCTATACATTGTAATTGAAATACAATTTGGCACAACACACCGGGTCGTTAGACCTTACGTTGTGTAAACTAGTATTATGTGAATTTGCAGTATTATTCACCATTTTTTGCATGCATTTTATTAGAAAGCCATCCATTAAATGACAGGCATAATTTACATATAAAATTATAGAACATTTTTCTTACTTCGACAAGGAATAAAAGTTTATTGTATACTAATGTTTATTGTGTTACTTTTTGAGTTGTTCAAGAAAACATGTAATTTTTCTTTAAGTGGATTATTTGAGACATGAGACATATTGATCATGTGCAGATATAAAGAAAACGAGACAACGCGAGCCCGTAAAAACAAAACAAAAATTTAATTACACAAATACTACTACTACTACACTTTGTATCGAAATTCTGTCATGTGACCATTAAAATGATAATGAGGCAACCGTTAAATGAACTAGCACATGAATATATTAAAAAATAGCAGACATCTGTCGGAACATTTGTGTAAACGGGGCTTTTGTCTTTTTTTTTTATGTTATTGTGACAGAACAATCTCGAGGCACATCTGATGTTAAGTGGACTAACCTCTGCCTATAACAGTTGCAATTCATGACAACTCACGAATTGCACTGCGCCCGTCACATTGAGACAGTTGTTAAGTCTCATTGTGTCTGTAATTTCACTGGCTCTCAAGGACTACTGCCGGAACACACCTTTCGGTGTTTGGCGACAGACTTTCTACTTGAAGGTGGTCGCTAGCCAGGCGGGCATTCGCAAAATGCCCTTCCACCATGCGGTGAAGCTCAAGCTCTGGGCGGAATCCGAACCATGGACCTGCTGCGCGGCAGTCCATAGCCAATGCCACTGAGCCATCACTGCTTCTTTGTCTGCGATTTATTAGGAAAATGTGAGTTACAGGAAACTGAATTATATCGTGTTTTGCTTTTACAAGTCTCTTGTCTATAAAGTCTTAACAAAAAAAAATAAAAAATATCTAATTCTAGAAATGACCTCATTTACAGCTTTTGAAAATATTTTCTTTTTAATTAGAGGCTTCTGTTACATATTTATTTTTATTCGTAGCTGTCATCCTAGGTTCTATTATCGCAGTTTGGGAAGATGTTAACATGTAATATTAGAAAAGGCTTCAACAATTTCGGCAATATTTCTAGTAGGTTAGGTTTTTTGGGACAAAAAAACGATTTAGTTAGACTCATCTCAGAGAACTTGTTTCAGTACTAGTACAAACTCCGCCGCCTAGGTATTATGTCTTTATTTGATATAGCCATCAAAGAGCTGAAGATATCTATGCATTGTGTAAGCTGTGTCCCGGAATAGTACTAGGGTCCGAGCAAGTTCGCCAGATTGTGCGGTGTTCGCTTTTAATTAGTTTCTGTCGAAGTCTATTCGATGCCAGCGCAGCGTCTCTCAAAGAAATAACTGAGCATCGAGCTCAGCGACGAATAAAGGACGCCCATTCTAGAAAAAGTGAAAAGCAACCGTCTCTGTAATCGTATTGATGCCAAATTTTATATTAGCTTGACGAATGAAATGTACGTTCTCTAGGAATGCTCAATCTTGAATGTGAAATATTTTCTTGATTGTATCGTATGGCGTGGAGTGATGAACGCATGTTTATAAATGAGATGAAATAATACAGTTATAGTTACAAATACCTAAATATATATAGTTCAATGTATTTATATTCGTTTTTAGTAGTTATTTTATAGTCGGTACGCTAAAGTATTAGTATGATTAAAAGTGTATGCAATCGGAACGTAAAAATTTTAGGGTAACAAGAAAAATAGAGTTGTAAATTTCATGTATTATTGACTATAAAGTAGAGAAATTATTTGAATAACTTCACATAATGTAATCCTTCTATTTTATAATAATACAAAATAACATACATTTGGATCAATTTTCTATCCCTTTTTCTATCATATTATCCTTTGTACCAAATATGTGGAGTAGTTCCATTATTTTGTCTCTAACAATGATGACACACGACTATTTAAACGACGTATTTAAAATAAACTGAGGATGACATATGAACTTGACTTTGAATATAAAACTTCTTGCTACATACGAGCTCCGCTAAAACTCTTAAGGGTAAATATAACTGGGTGATATAACTCGAGAAAAGAAATCTAAGATAAATCGGTGATTTGGCGGAATTATCACTCCATATAAATTGATGCGATCTTATATGGTTTCCGCAAAGTTTCAATCTATTAGTTACTAGGTCTTTAGATTCTAAATCCGAACTATGTTTAGCATGTTGGGATTTCAAATCGATATATATGTCATGGCCCCTTTCGGGTATAGGCCTCCTCCAGTTCCCCCCATTTTTCCCTGTCGTTAGCTGTTTTCATCCAGTTTCTTCCTGCCAATTGAAGTATGTCGTCTATCCAGCGAGCTTTTCGTCTGCCTCTTTGTATTTTGCCTCCCGGACCTGTTCATTTTGTTACTCGTTTAGGCCATCGTTCTTCAGTAAAACTGGCGATGTGTCCTGCCCATTTTCACTTCAGACGCTGTGCGTCTTGTAATGCGTCTATGTGACACACTTTATTAAAATTATTTTGAGACAAAACTTACTCTATGACTACAATATATTTTAATTTACTTTATTTAAATAAAATGGTTTTCACTTTGTTACAAAAATATTAAAAAGAAACATAACCGATTTCTAACACTAAAAAAGTATGTAATAACATGTTGAAGAATGCTGATTTAAAACACTGCCCTCACATTATCATTGTCCGACGTCCACAAGTCATTTCATACTTTTAAGGGTTAACGGTTCGGTTTTTTTTATAACTGCTTATATTTTACCATTCATTCGCCTAAAATACTGTTCACCAAAAAGAGTTGCAAGTACCATTAAATCATCTAGGTACACAAATACATTTTTAATTAATTTATTATTACTGAAAAGATGCCGGTGGGGTGCCGGACTAGAAAGTTACCCCCTCATCTCTCTACCCGTGGGTGTCGTAAGAGGCGATTAAGAGTCACACACTAGAAGGTGGCTATAACTTTCCGAGGAATATCTCCTATCTCACACTACGATCCCCAACCCGCCTGCCAAGCGTGGGGATTACGGCAAACCCCAATATGGGAGTATTGGGGGAGGCTGTGTTTAACATTGGATTATCCGGCTGATGCAGAACTAAAAAATACTCAATCTATTTTGATAAAATTTAAAAGCGACCAACTTGAAAATATAGTAAATATTATCAAGTTGCTTTCATATGAATCTTAAATTATAAAATGATATGATTATTACAAAAAAAAAATATATAAATCAATTAATATTTGCCGGAGTTATCCTGTAACTGACATACAAAAAAATCCAGATATTTTGAGAAACTTTTTAGAAGTTGGTTAATACATAGAAAAACATGAATAATTTATGACATTGTTTAAGGCATTATTGTTGATTAAAATCACACAGAATGTTATTACGTAACCAAATTTAATCTAAATAAGGACATAGTGCAACAGTAGAGCAGTTTTGATTTGTTTTAGAATTCCCGCATATGTGTGATTGTGCTGATAACGTCTACATATTTAACATTGCAAACCAAATATCATTACGGTTCCCGCTCCAGATCTTGATTACGGTGGCGTTGCGGTTACTGAAGCTGAATTATCTAACATTGTAATATCAACTACCTTGGATCAAACGAGCGACACGAACGCAAATTATCAAATTAAATTTGCATGAGATCGTCAAAGTGTCTTATTACTATGATAATTTCGAGCAGAACCGTAAAAAGTTAGGTAGATATTTTAAATGAATTCTTAACAAAGTTGCAGTATATTGGAGAATTCTATGTAGCAACTTACGAAAGTAAAAATTATTATTTCAAGTTACTGTAATATATTTGTCACAAGTAAATTTATTAAAATTAAAAAAAAACTCTACTGCTTTGCCATAAAAGGTAAGCCGACTGAAGATGATGTAAGGATTCTACCGAGACCTCATACATCCAAATCTGTTCAGGTATATAAAAGTTATTATTATGGTGGAATAAAGAACTAACATACATTTATTTTATGCCTTATAAGTGCCTTTGACCACCATCTCACCTGATGTAGGTGGTGATATGGTCGAAGATATTGTCCAGGCTAACCTAGAATTACTGGCTCTGAAAGACAGCTGCCGGAACACACCTTTAGGTGCTTGGCGACAGATTTTCTACATGAGTGTTAGTTAGGCTAGGCGGGCATTAACAAAACGCCCTACCACCATGCTATAACGACTGCCGTCCTAAAACAACAACCCGGACCGACTGCTTAACGTGCCCTTCGTAGCACAGGCATTACATCTAACTGAGCATCTGTGCTGCAGAGGGCCTTCGTCGGTCCCGGCAGTTGTCTTAGGATGACATTGGTTATAGCATTGTAAAATTTTATTATCTGTTGCCAAGCAGCTAACGGTGTTCTTGCTGTCCTTGAGAACCAGTAATTCTAAGTTAGCCTGAACAACATCTTCGACCACATCATCATTTACCATCTGGTGAGATAGTAGTCAAAGGCTAGACTATCAGCTATACATAAAAAAAAGTCCCACTGGTAGTTTTCGATCCTAAAGAAAATCCAAATAAAAGCACCGACTTTTGCATGTAACTTAGTTGTCAGGGGAGCTGCCCGTGTAACTAAGGTGCCAGGTTCGAATCCTGGGCCAGGCACATATTAGAGTAATCAGCATAAATATAATATTAGTTCTCGGGTCTAGGATATATTATGTGAAGTGTGCGTCCATGCCTCCCATGAAGTGGGGAGACCTGGTGTTTTATTATAAGTGTAAAATAATATAAAAAATAAATTTAAGGACATATTTCTAACAAATTACACATGTTTTCAATAGATCAACAAACTAAAGTAACAACAAACAGACCAAATTATGATTGCTATTTTCTGTTCAGTCGCGTAATTGAAAAATACATGAAACTTTTTATTTGCGTATTCTTTAGCCAATTCTGTTTTGTTTGAGTGAGCTTCGATTAAGCTAGTTACAAACAGAGTTTTGATAATAATTCATAAATATTTTATTCATTGGTGTACAAGAGATTAAAGTACAAAAGAGCCAATTTTGTATTGAGTTTACTTTAATGTAGTAAATTTTAGATACAAAAAAATGTAGGTAATTTTTTTCTTTGTATTGGTATTACAATTGATAACAATTATTATTTTAATTTTTTTATCTAAATAAAACATTTAATTTGAAGTTGACACTATTAAGACCTTAAATTATTTGAATTCTAAACATAACTCAAAACAATACTTATAATGGCTGATCCTTTGTATTCTTGAAAATATCTTCAAATATATGTACCTAATTAATGTATATCCAAACGTTCAAAGAATTAAAATGTATAAGCAAGCATCAAAGGAATAATTTACAAAGTAAAATTTAACAAAGCAATATTGTTCGCAATTAAATAAAAAAACAAGGGCAGACATTGGGATAAAATAGAACACTAATAGCAATATTGGTATAAATTTGCAAATCAGTACGTAAATTACAATAAAACCAATGTAACATTTTAACCGTACTATAATGTATTACTATATTTGACTGAGTTACATTAAGTAACTATATTTTATTTTTAGGTATTATAATTATATTTGACACCGTACTATTATATTGGTTTTTTAAAACGATTTACATGTTACGGAAATCACATAATTTGATGTCAATAACTGTAAACTATTCTACCGTAAACGGTAACAGACAGATAAAAAAATACTCATTAACTTATCGAAACAGAAAGAGGTCTCTAAACATTTATGTCATTAGCAAAATAATTTTGAGTGATAAAGCTCGGCTTGTAATTTTTTTTTAGCCATAACTGATGGCGATTAATCTAGTACGCTTGTTCGAGTGGAACCACTCTTCTCAGTAAAGAAACGAAAATGGACAATGTCGGATCGGAATGCAAATTAATACGCGGCTCCGGATCGGACACATGAATATGCATGTGTGGCCCGCTTGTTCCGGAATAATATCCAAGTGGCCTGTCGGACTGACAGCGGCCACCCAGCCGGAGTACGTCATCTCAGGTCCGGACCGGAGTCGCGACAAGCGACACGCCCCGGCCCGCGTAGAATAACGCTTCACATCAACGCTAATTAATCCTCAATTAACCTTTACTAATACAGTTTTTAGTTCCCAGTGTAAATCTCGGATGTGGTAATGGATCCTAAAAGCGCTGTTAATACAGGCTGGTTGAGTAGTAAAATTAAAATAATCCTGAGGACATACCAATGAGCAACTATGACTATAATCCAGTTGGAAAATTAACATCCCTTACCGACGCTCAACCCTCTAAGCTACGACTGCATGACGCTGATATGCGGCTGATGGCGTTGGGATTTGGATGAATTATGACGTTATATCATGTAATTCGGCTTCCATTCACTTTATGCGAACTTTACGACTATTAAAATAACTCGACTGTTAGGTAAAAAGTGCTAAAATACAAGTAAAGAGAAAAGTATTTGGTGAATTCAGCATCCCCGTTTGCCATCAGACCTAGATACAGAGAATAAGTGCCATTTTTTTATTGATAGTTGGCATTAGTCCATTTGACTTAAATATTGCTGCTTGTGTACTTTGTAAGTTATAGCAATTTAGGCATAAAAATCATTTGCCAAAAGAAATCATAGAATTTTTAGCTCTCGATCGACATTTTGAAGGTTCATTGGTTTAATGGAAACAACCATAAAATTCCTCGGCACGAAACATTTAGAAGGATGAGTGAGCTCGAAGCGAAGATTAAGTGGTGTGGTGTGCGGAGGAGCCACGTCAGCGAATATGCCGTCTCGGCTGTTCTCACGTCCCCGAATGGCGTAAGTAGCATTCCGCTGTGTCATGATCCGTCGCAAGTCGCTTCCGCTATAGGTACTGGATGTCCTTACTTCTTAGTTGTTCAGTCCATTCATTACGACTTGGGACGACACTATGCCGCCGCTTGGTGCATAGTTTTTGCGGTTTCAAACGCTCTGTGGCGAATGTTGCCTGGTAATGTTCTATTGTTGTTTTGTTTATGGCTCATTTAATTAAGTGCCGTGAACTTGCATTGCATTACGGTTTTAGTACAAATCTCGGTAAACCCATTAAAAACTGAACTGTGCATTGTGCATTTAAGCTTAAAATTTAGTACCGCCTGTAATCTTTTGTTTTCCTATATCAAAAATGTAAATGAACATTTAAAACCAAACTTTTTCAATGTGCGTGCTTTTAAAATTTAATTTCGTATGCCTATTAAAAGTTTATCAATTCAGGTAACTCGTTGGATGCTCAGGCAGATTAGTCCTGTGGGAGCGAGCGGCTGTCAAAGGATATGGACAATTTGGCGATGTGGAATCAATTACTCGAGCGGAGGAATTAAGCGTATTACAGCCGGATCATATCGTAAGCGGTTTCGCACATTCACATCCAGTAATTGCTCCCAGAACTAACGGTAATTATGGTAGTTCTAAATATGAGCTGTCCATTATTGGTGATGCAATATTCTCAATATATATAAGCGGGTTCATACACGATTATCAGCAGACTCGAATTTTCTTTGAGCCACGTCGCTCCGGCTCTAAAACAATAAACAGCGGCGTCTAGGGGGCACTCACGCAAACAAGGCTAGCGGCTTAGTATGCGGCTTGGTTACTGGGTGTGTAGCGCACATTTTTGAGACATACACATTGAAAGGAGAGACACAAGTAGATATAAAATTGTCTACTACGAGAAAATAAGGCATTTGTTATACTATTTATTATAATATTAATTGTATGTCAGTTATTACGAAATGTATGCCTATATTCCGTCAAATACTTTTTGTTGCCTGAAACAAATGAATTATAATTCTTATTTACGATTATATTCGCCATAAGAACACAATACCTGTGAAAATATAACTTATGCCTTATTGTAGGCTTTTTACAGGTATTGTCATGATTGTTTTTCTGCGTAAATCTGGAGCAATATACAGTTCTGTATATAGAGGTCGTATGTGTAAAGATGAGATTGTGGAGCACATACTACTGCGCTGTGAAGCCACGGAACAAATAAGAATTACTTATGGAACTACAAGAGTCATTCTTATCGACGACATCCTCGCCACCACCACACTACACGCTTAAGTACTTTTCCGCTACATTAAGGAGTTGGGATGGTTTGGGTAGAAGCTGGCGGGGGAAATGCACATTGCACAATACGCCCCGAGCGGGACGTCAGTGCAGGACATATCACCCCCAATTAGACTAAGAAACAGTCTGCTTTTAACCACAATAAGAGAAACTTGGGGGGATTTTTGTGATAAGTGTCACAAAAATAAGAAATTAATTTCTTCACGATGTTTAAAACACTTTGAGATTATCTGCGCGACAAATCCAAGTAATATTAATAAAAGACAAGTAGTAGAACGATGAGCTTTCAATTAAAGTACCTACCCGATGGAAAGCGCAGTGCTTTCATTAAAGTTGTTTTTTCCTCGAACGCCTGAGGCAAGGCTGCGGAGTGGGCGGAGGTGGCCCATCGGCCCTCCACTATTCATTACTCTCTCTACACATACCGATGTTCGGTTTAATGAGTTTTTGTTGGACGATCTTACGCTCCGCTCATTTTCTCACCTTCAAAGAAATTGGAAATTAACTAAACCTTCGATGAGATAAAATAATTAGGTATTTAATTTTATCAACATGTTAATTTACAATTTTTAATCTCTGTTATGACAAAACCAGAGCATATATATATTACTAAATAAAAAAATGCTGCAAGCAGAGATAATAATAACAAATAACGTGCTCCGTGTATTACATAAAAACATGAAAATTCGTAGCAATAAGCAAAGATTAAAACTTTGTTTTGTTTTAATAAAAGACTGGGAAAATTTTAAAGGCGTAGTATATAAACCGTTGCTACGGCGGCAACGGCGTGACGGTAAAAGCATTTGATTTATTATATTACAGAGTAATAAAATTTTACGCAAATACAACTGCCAAAATTACATTTACAGATTGGTGTTCAAGTGCTATATTGCGGAACAATAAACGTTTTAAACAAAATGACTTACATTCGCAAACTTAGATGTTTTTTAATTTTAAATCACTGTATTGTAATATAGCTTAAATAAAACATGATAGTAAGTTTATCATTCCAGTCCTAGAGAGTTAAGTGTCATGTGTGTTTTACTCTACGGGTAGGTAATTATGCGAGTGCGGTTTTCTTTAACGGAAGAGGCACGCTGGCACCGGCAACCAACAGACAGCCATCAAGCCCCTTCTCACATGAATAATTAGGCGGCAAGTCGGGCACACTCGTTATAAAGAATTATTCCAGCTAATGTTCGTCTGACTTTTGGCGGAGAACTCGAGCAATTTGTCACATCCCCGGCGGCGGCGAGGATGTTTATTCAAACGAGGAGATTTTATTGCAACAACATAAATCTTCAGCAAAAGGAGTGATGGAAGTGACGGGAACTCGTAATCGCGAGACAATGTGTTTTTTTCCGTCCTCTCTTTCCCGCTCAGATATATTACCGACACGCTATTAATAATTCAGCCTTCAGTTCGTGTGTCATAAATGTTAACATTTTTGCGTGTGCTTCTTTACTCGCGTAGCCATTATTTATCTCGAGCGTAATAAAGAGCAACGAGGAAAGACAAGCGCTCGATGCTTATGTTTGTACGAGTAAATGTTTCAATATATTGAAGCTGAAAATAATAGCGGAAATTGTGCAAATTTTGTCGCCCGTAGTTCTAAGTGAGATATATAATTCAAGGCATACATATGCGAATTTAAAATAGGAATTGAGACCCGTTTTGTTGGCTCATAGCGGCAGTAAAGCGAGTTATCAATTCAGCGGACCGTCAGTAATCCTGTCGAGCCCGACCGGTCGCGGTTGTCGGTACACCGCGTGACATGTCATTCTCATTTTGGACATTAATAAAACTCTATCCGGGATTTCTAACGAGCAAGCCGCAAACTTTGTCCGCCGGGAAATATTCAAATGTTGAATGGAGAACGCACATTGTATATTGACGTGGTTAATTATTGTATGGACGCGTGGCAAGCGTCGTGCGTCATTGAAGAAACTCTATGAAGAAGCGTCAGATGGTTTACTTTACTTATCGTATTATAGCACATAACTGTACATGTAAGATATATAATACATGACAGCGTTAAACATTCCATTACTTACAAGATGTCGTCGAAATAGTGGGAGGTCACAATAAAAAATCATGAATCGTGATTTTTTAATTAAAGACAGCGTTGACGGGCTGTTGATTGGTAAAGTTCTTTCTATTCATATATCAGAGCCCATAAATTCTAACAAAAACGTTCATAAGTACTTAATAAGTTGGGCCTCGCTGTAATAAGGTTCCGCGTAGCAACAAACCCTGAATGTTTTTTTTGTTTGTCGCAGCTTACTAATTGAAATTAAAATCAGCGATTACACTAAACGTATTTAACAATGTTTAATGATATATACAACATATTTTTTTTTAATGTTGTTGTCACGGAACAAGCCCAAGACCCTTCTCATGTTAAGTGGACTTACCTCTGCCTATAACAGATGCATTTCGTCAACGACGAGCCCGTCACACTTAGACGTACAGTTGTTAGGTCTCACGTGCCTGTAATTTTACTGGCTCTCAAGGACTGCTGCCAGAACACACTGTTAGGTGCTTGTTGACAGATTTTCTACTTGAGGGTGGTCGCTAGCCAGGCGGGCATTCGCATAATACCCTTCCACCATGCGGTGAAGCTCAAGCCCGCGGCGGGATTCGAACCATGGATCTGCTGCGCGGCAGTCCATAGCCTATGTCACTCACCATCATTGTTTCAAAAAACATAATACAGTTGACAGCGCTTATAATATGTATAAAACATTTTATTCGGTCTTCCATATAAAATGTTACTATAAACTATAGCTATGTATGTACAAATCGTGGCCTTGCGTGAAACCTCCCAATTTTATTATACATACCACATATAATAGTGACAGCTATTCTCGCGGATTCTTCAAGCGTCCCACACATCAAATATCAAATGATAGTTACCCTCTTATTCTATCTTGGGGATCGGATTTCAGATATTTCTGACACGCTTATATCGAATCTTTTGAAAGCTCCATATAGATTTGAAATATGAGTGTGCCAAATAAATTTCACGAGCCTGCTCATTGGAAAATTCCCGTACCAACGGTAAAAAACACATCGACTAGTCATTACTGATTATATGCATACCTTTGCTATATTCCATTTTTTTAATAAGGATTTTATTAAGGTAATTACAAAAAATAAGCCTTAGTAATTAATAAGTAAAGTGTGCCTTTGAAGGAATTTATTTAAAAACAGACTTCTGAGCTAGAGGTTTAAAAACAATATTGTCATAATACCCAAAACAATATTTTTATAAAAGGCCTTTATTTAAGCCTTCGTTATATTGTTCTAAAAATTTAGTTACATAAGTCTAATCGCGAGACTTAAGCCCGGGAAAACATTCCCCAATTTTCAGAATAATAATGTACAAATCCTTTGACGATGAGCAATAAGAAAATACGACCATTCCACGATTTTTACTGATAAGGTAACCTTTGAACACTCTCTTATCTGTTGGTGAGGAAGTGGTCGAAGACGAATCTCGTCAAAAATTACAGTTGTTAAGTTGCTTGGCGGAACGTTTTCTACTTGAAGATGGTAGCTAGCCAGGCGACCATACGCAAAGTGTCCTACCAACGTGCGGTGAGAACTTCAAGTTTGCGACAGGGTTAAAACACAGTCAATATCATATATAATATCTATTGCCTAACACAGTCAGTGACGCGCGCGCATTCATGCAGACCACCCGTACCGCGCTTATCTATTTTTTCAAACAGTTCGTCTACCTACAAGCTATTACCTACTAATTTCTACCATTAAACATTATCTTAGTCAATAATGAAGTGCTCGGCCTGTTGTGTTAGCTTCAATGATGGTGTTATATGTGGTTCCTGTAGAAAGAATTTTGATTTCGGCTGTGCGGGCATAACCGAAAATGGTTGGAGAAAACTAGGGGCTGAACGCAGATCCGCGTGGAAATGCTCCTCTTGTAGGACACTGTCTTCCTCTCCGTCCCCGCAAACGCCGGTTACTCCTGAGCCCGCTTCATTAGATATCATTCTTGAAGAAATCCGTGCAATGAAGCAGCAGCTGGCCAGTCTGCCTACGTTGGTGGCGGACGTCAAGAGTATTAAAGAAGAGTTGCAAGACCTAAAGTCCTGTACCGAATTTTTGAGTACCAGACTGGACGACCAATCCAGCCTTATAGCAGGCATAGAGGTCAGGGTTTCTACCCTCGAACCTTTACATACCACCATGGACACACTCCGGGAAGAGGTTAAAAACATGAAGCAGCAATTATCTGTTTGTGATCAGAGGTCACGTCTCAACAATGCAGAGATTAAAGGTATCCCTATAAAAAAAGATGAAAATCTTTTCACGATTGTTGAAGCAATAAGCAAAACGGTAAAATACACCTTTCCAAAAAGTCAGATAAATTATATATACAGAGTACCTCTTCACAACTCTAAAGACAAGGCAATAGTGGTAAGCTTCCTAAATAGGTATATTAAAGAGGAATTTCTAGCAGCTGCACGAGCCGCCAAGAACTTGACGGCGTCAGATATTGGGTTCAAGGAAACGAACCGTATATATGTCAACGACCACCTGAATGCGGCTTCTAAGGCCCTTTTAACTAAAACTAAATTGATTTCAAAGGAAAAAAATTATAGTTTTGTTTGGGTAAAATATGGAAAAATTCATGTAAGAAAAAATGACACTACTCGCGTTCTTGTAATAACCTGTGAAAATGATTTAAACAACATAGTTTAACCTGTTTTTGTGATTTGTTTGAAAAATTGTATTGGATAATATTTAACACCCACCAGTCATCTTTACATGTATGTTTATCAATAATACTAGAGTTATATTATTACTTTAACCACGTGTTTCTCTGCTACTTGTTATACACTGAACACAGATTGTTTATCAGTCCTTTAATGCCGGGTGCACGCGAGTGTTGTGTATGCCACTTAAGTTTATTCCGGTACCCGCTTCGTGTTATATGCGCTGCGTTTTTCTTGCTAAATATAAATATAGCCATCTCTTTCCTTTATCGGCTAAGATTACTTTGCTGTTCACTCTTTTGCAACTGTACTCACTATGTTCTAAGTCAAAACACATTTACTGTTTTGACAATAAATACAAAATTAATCTTTAGATTCTATTCTACCTACCGCTGCTGGATGGTTGGTTATGAAAATTATATTGAGTATATTTTATATAAATATGCATTTAGGCTGTGGTTACTATTATTAACGGTTAATAATGGATAGCAGTGGTGATAATCTTACTGTCTATTACCAAAATGTACGGGGATTGCGGACGAAAACTGCTGATTTTTATCGTAATATTTGCCTCAGCTCATACGATATTATTATTTTGACTGAGACGTGGCTCCTAGATAGCATCTCGGACACAGAACTTTTTGATCACAGGTATATAATTCATCGTCGTGACAGAAATTACGAATTGACTAGGCAAGCTCGCGGAGGAGGCATCTTAATTGGTACCCGAAAAGACTTAAGAGTCACGCCACAGTTAAATTACCATTCGACGGCTGAGGACTTATGGCTCACTTTATCAATCAATCCAGTCAGCGGAAAGCGGTTGATTAATTTACATTTATGTGTATTATACTTATGTAAACAAAACGAAGGTTTCTCGTTTTCTACACAGTTGATTAACTTTTTATCCAAACTCAATGAAGTCATACTTAGTCAACCTGATGATAAATATCTAATAGTAGGGGATTTTAACATGAGCAGCATAACGTGGATACCAAATGAAAAAAGTGGTTGTATGTGTCCGATAAACGTAGTTGGCGATAATGAGACCAACTTAATTGATGAATTAGCGACGCTTAACTTGAGCCAGTACAATAGTTGTTTTAATATATATGGTAAATTACTAGATCTCGTACTGTCAAACGATGCTGTCATTGTTACTGAGTGTGATGATCCGCTTTTACCTATCGATCCTTATCATACCCCTCTCTTAATTAGTATTCAGTACGTGGAAATACCAACACTGAAAACTAACTCCTATGTCAAGTATGTTTACAAAAAGGGGGATTATGACTCTATTAACAGAATCATATTCGAGCTGGATTGGTATACGGAGCTATATAATAAACCTCTAGACGACGCAGTCGATAATTTTTATAGCATACTTCGATCACTGCACGATAAGTACATACCGAAACGGCATATATGTAGTCAGGTCTATCCTAGGTGGTACTCACCGGCTTTGAAGAAGGTCATCAAAGAGAAATATAAATACCTATGTAAATATAAAACATATAATAACACTGCAGATTTACAAAGTTTTAAATATCTTCGCGACAGGGCTAGAATGTTGGAACAATCGTGTTATCTGAATTACATCATATCCGTTGAGGCTTCCATAACGAAAGATCCTAAGTACTTTTGGTCATTTTTAAAGTCTCGCGGTAGATCAAATGGTATGCCTAATAGTATAATATACAATAATACTATAGCCTCAACTGGTGAAACCATATGCAATGCTTTTTCTTCCTACTTTTACTCAACGTTTCTCTCAGTTAATTGTCCCGATCCCAATGGAACCTCGCCACACAGGAACCGCTCATCAAACGCCATGGTGGACATCAGCTCAATAACGATAACCAAATCTGAAGTTTTGAAAATTCTCTTGGACCTCAATCCATCAAAGTCAGCTGGGCCAGATTACATTCATTCTGTTTTTTTAATAAAATGTGCTAAAAGTCTTGCATGTCCTATATCTATTTTGTTTCAGAGGTCAGTCACAGAATGTATTTACCCACGCATTTGGAAGTCCGCTTTTATTACACCCATTCACAAAAAGGGGTCTAAAACGGATGCAACTAACTATAGACCAATTTCAAAGTTATGTATTTTATCAAAAGTGTTTGAGAAAATTGTATATAATCAAGTTTATTCAGCGCTCAAAAACTCATTTAGTCCCTCGCAGCATGGCTTTCTGAAAAAACGGTCAACGGTATCAAATCTTATTATTTTCAACGACTATTTAACTAACGCGATGAATACTGGAGACCAGGTAGATGTTGTCTTTACAGATTATAGCAAATGTTTTGACAGAATAGACCACTCTATCCTGCTATCTAAGCTACAGAACATAGGCATCTGTGGAGACTTGCTTAGATGGTTTTCGTCATACATTGACATGAGATCACAGGCAGTAGTCATCAGCAATTATATTTCTGGCTGGGTCTCGATCCCGAGTGGAGTTCCACAGGGTTCATTGCTTGGTCCGCTATTATTCTTAATCTTTGTAAACGATATATCTGAATGTCTTTTAAACTCCCAACTACTTTGCTTTGCTGATGACATGAAAATTTTCACTAAGGTATCAACTCTGGCAGACGCTCAAGCCCTTCAGGAAGATTTGTTAAGGCTGGACGACTACTGCAAATTGAATAAACTCGACCTTAATCCATCAAAGTGTTCAGTCAATACTTTTACTCGGAAAACAAATATAATACATTTTATTTACACTCTCAAAAACCAAACTTTACAACAAACTCGTGTTGTTAGAGATCTAGGTGTCATTCACGATTCGAAATTATTATTTGATGAGCATATCTCTCATATAGTGTCTAAAGCTTCTAAAGCGTTAGGATTTATAATGAGATGCTCCGCAGGTTTTAAAAAAGCTAAAACATTAAAGATACTCTATTGCACTTTTGTTCGAAGCATTCTGGAGTATGCGTCAGAAGTATGGAATCCTTGTTACGACAAATACATCTCACGAATTGAAAGAATTCAAATCAAATTTATAAAATTTTTATGTTATCGACTACACATTCCATATAGTTCTGATAAATACCATGATCTTTGCAAACAATTTCATATTTTACCACTGTCTATGAGACGTGATATAGCAGATATAACATTTTTACTAAAAATACTATCAAATCAAATAGACTGTTCAGATCTCCTTAGTAGAATTAATTTAAATGTCCAACACAAGCGCGTAAGATTCAACCCACCCCTGTCGTACCCAGTGGCTAATGCTAATTATAGAAAAAACTCATATGTGAACAGAGTGAGCAGCAAATTCAACAACTTAAGTAAAGAGATGACGTCATTAGACTTATTCTGCACAAGCGTGAACTCGGCGAGGCGGCTGCTTAGCTGCGATTTTTTTAAACATAAAGCATGAATTTTGTAAACATGTTTATATAAATTTATTATAGGATTATATAGGTAATTATAAAAAGTTAGGTATGACTTGGTGGAAATGTACACTTTACAATCTAATTGTAAGGAAATGAATGCCCGCGTTAATTTCCTATTTTCTGAATTGTTTTTAAACGTGAGGACCTGTAATTGGCTTTCTTGGTGATTATCTTCAAAACATTATTTAAACTGTAATTAAAAGCTGTAGGTCTTCCTATGAATAAATAAATAAATAAAAAATAAAATAAATAAACACTGCTGTTTCACCGAGCTGAGTTCTAATCAAAAAATTATATCCAAATAAATAGGAATGTATTTATAATTAAATACATAGACATCACAATCGGATTAAATAGAACAATGCAAACAAATAAAATCGTTCCTGAGAAACGGCTTATAATAATTTTATATTTCTGTATTAAGTTAAGAAGATTACTCAACCCCAAAACGTGGGTTGTGCAAGAGGTTCTTCAAAAATTATTTGTCTCAAACGGGATTGCGTTGAAGATAATACAGATTACGAATTAATGGGACAATACTCTTGAGATATAAAGCGAAAAACCTAAAAAGATTGATAGATACACGTAAGAAAGCGACATGATTACATCTTTGAAGTTTCTGTCTTTGTTCCGTATGACCCTAATAATCTAGTCAAAACCCTTTCTGTCTTGCATGTTTTTCTTGACGATGACCCAAACCATTCTCCCACTCACTTTGTTACTCTAATTTATTACGGAAAGATATAACCTCTCCCTTTGTTGTAACTCATCACGAAAGAACGTTCTCAACGTGTACCGCGTCAGTAAACACGCCACGGATAATGCGAACAAAAAATGGTGTGACAATAAGTGCTGAACACAATGACTGACGAAGAAGGATGTGCCATTAACATTAAAAACATTTCAGAGAATTTTACTAACGCGTCAAAACGTTATTCGTTGAATATTTTTCTAAGTTATTATTATAACTTAGCATAGAAACGCTAGGTATATGCAGAGATTGTTGTAGCGTTTAGTATGTATGCCGTAGCTTAATGAAACGTGGTCGATAGTAAAGTACAGCGTGCGGCTGGATATAATGGACAGATATCGTAGAGCCATTCGTAGCAACGTAGCGATCTCGTAGTACGCTACACACCATGCGGAGTAGACGTATATTACGTACGACAACGTCATTGTTCTCGAATAATTCCAGACTTTTTTCTTTACATATACGATTGTCATATTTGTAATAGATTTTTTACCTTAGGAAATATTACCTTTTGACTTTTTAAGAAAGTTCGTTGGTAAGTGATGATATGGTCAGTTGGATCAGTTTAAACCTAAAACAGGGGAATATATGGGATCAGCTACTGGGACGTACCATATTGTGGTTGGCGGCAGATTATTCTATTTGTGGGTAGTAGCCACCCACGCGAGCATTCGGGGGGTTGCCATATTCCCCACATTTGGCAGATTAAGTTGGCAGTTCTTCAGATTGCGCTGCTACCCGGCACACCACGGGACACAAGGCACAAGCCATAGTCAAATATGCTATTTTACAAATATCTAAAGGTGATTCAAATATTATATATAATCGGTGGTATGAACCATGTTTGGATAATAAGTACTTACGCCATTAATGCCACTAAAATTAATGTCTATTTACATGCTAAAAATAGGTTTTGATATTTATGGCTAATGTTTAACGAAATACACTGTAAAATATATATGTTAAAAAATCACTAAACAAACAGGAACACAATACGTGATAATAAATTACAATAATTTATTAGTGTACTTATTTGGTAAATGGTGTAACCATGGTATTTTTTTATTATCAAACACAAATTATAGTAATTTATATAATTTATTATAGGTTTCCCTTTCTAAATAGATTAATCATGTAAGAGCAAGACATATTTTTTCTCAGTAGATGTTTGTGCCTCCCTGGCTTTCTTATTACACTACAGAAACATACATCCACAAGTCAGATAAACTAGAAACTAAAATTGAAGATCTCGACGGTTAGAGCTATTAAAGCGAATGCAGACGGCCCGTTCTCATTACCTGTGAAACCAACTACTTCAAAACTTCACAACTGACGCGCGAGCATACAGCTACATCAATTTAAAACTAAAATACCAGCGTATAAAAAGATCGAAAAAACTTTATCACTTAACGGCACGCGAAAAGTTCTAAATTAAAAGTAACAACGGTTTTCAGCAGACTACGGAACAAAATCATAACGTAATTTGTCATGTGTCACGAGAAACGTTTGCATATTACTTTGCTCGACAAGAAATTCTGAGACTTGTACAATAAAGGGTATTGGAGGAAAATTATGTGAGTAGAAGCTGCCTTTGCAGCGGGGACTTCACGATTATAACGTGAATTTTCTTGCAAATTAATAGTTACGGAACTGACCTCAATTATTTTAGAGAAATAATGTAGACCGTCCATATCTAGCAATGAAAGGAGGTCTGGTGAACAGTGGCGGGTGGGAGGAATGCGGGGCGGGGGTCTCGGTCACTGATCGGACATGTCACGGCGAATTAGCGAGACAATCACTCTGCGTGACTATGTTATGGCACGACTGCGGACGCAAATGGAGGCCCACACTCTACATAAGTGACACTCAAGCTTAAGTCTCGACGTATGTTGACCTCTGCGCATACAAATAGTCAGCAGAATACTACTATAATATAATGAAATCATCTTTTGAGATTTGTACAAATAACAAATTATACATTTAATTTAACCCTTGAAAAAGCTAGCTCAGCATTACGTAACCAAAGTTGTGACAATTGAGGTTGGCCGTCTTTGTTTCTAGTTCAAATCTGAAGCGCAAACTAACGTCTGCCCTACATTGCTATGGAGATACAAAAGTTTTGATGTCATCTTGTAGACAAGCTGGAACTTACAACTGCAGTTGTGTTAACTTTATTCGCGTATGAATAAGAGATATAACACTCAAATAACGCTTTAAATACACAGTTTAAATACACGGAGGCGCTACACCATTTATCAAGTATTTTAGACGGTTTCCTTAATTTATTCCGTTGTTAGCCGCGTTGACGTCGGTTTTATCATTCATTAAAGGGTGCGGTTGGAGTGTGTGACTCACTGAACATGTAGCTGCTATCACACGGAGTATCATCGTATCACAACCTTTTTGTTCGTCTCGTTTATTTCTTTCGCTGTAGACTTCCCTTGGCCGCAATTTATTTACTTTGATGCGACCCTAAGATATTGACTGAGGACACTTTAGCTTTCAAAGCTTACATTAAGGCAATATTGAATCATTTGGAAAATGTATGCGAGTAATGATATCATTTCATCTCCAGTATATCTAATATACGCAGTTGAGATGTTGAATTACTTGAAATTACATTATTGATAAGGATACCTACGTGGGTTAGGAACATAAATAAATTACGAGTTTTATAACTTCGATACATAAGTTTAACCTACGTTTGCAGATTCACCTGCGTAGATGTCGGTTATATCAGTTATAGAAGTTTCCAGAAGTGTTCAGTAAATCTGGAGGAAAATTATGTTCAACTCCAGTACCTGGGGAATATATACATCTGTACAAATGTTTTCAATTTTATTCAGCCGTTTCGTATTGATTAGCAACAAAGCCACCATCTGCCACACACATTTTTTTAAGTCGGTATGCCTTTATAACAAAACACTACAAACTATATACAATACTACAGCTATTACAACGACAGCATTTAGACAAACTTCAAGCCTGTAGACTCACAGGCAGTCCACACCACAGCTAAGATGAAATTGGGCTAGTACAATATAGTTTTAACCAAGCGAGGTTATTACGCTAATATTATAAATGTGAAAGTGTGTGTTTGTGATCACAAAGCTCCAAAACTGCGTTATACTCGTAGGTATATATTTATTAATTACTTCTGAGGGAGCGTGATTATCGTTCAACACGCGGACGAAGATGCGAATGGAAGCTGGTGTGAAACGAATGATAGTCACATTCAGCCTTGAACTATATGCAATTTTCGGTATTCTTTAAAAATAAATTTATTTCAAGCAAGTAAGCTTTGAAAGTCATACAGTTTTTTTAATTGAAACTCCTACTACGCGTTGTACAAATACTGATCTGAGGATGAACTCAGCTGAGCTAGAGTATTCGAAGCGAAATTTTGTTCACATTGTTTTAACAAGCTTAATCTCACAGTGTTAATAGAAGCAAAAATCGCGCTCAAAGACAGGTCATTGATGTGACGTGCGCAAAATTAATTAACAGAAGCGCAAGCTCGATAGTGCACGACGAAGTGGATTTATAACTTCCATCCGGAAGGATACTCTTTGAAACTTGAGTTTAGTAGGAAACGGAGTTAGTGCAATTAGTCGTATTGGTTCGTTTAAGTGAAGCTTGCATATCTAGCAACGAGGCTTTGTTCGTCCCGCTGCGTTTTGTAGTCTGCGAAATGATTCTATAAGATCCTTTAAAAACATGATTAATTAAAAAGATGGTAGGTGAATATTTACAATAGTTTTATACATTTTTTTCCAACCCCAGACAATGGTTAAGAAAGATAGGGAAATTAGAGTTATGAGTCATATGTCGTGTTAGCTTAAAGGTCAGAGCATACCCCGGCTACAGGGGTGGATGTCACGAGTTTGAATCAAGCACATGACCTTAACTTTCCTCTCGTAATTTTGTTGAGTAGTGCTTGAGTTGAATGCATTTTTATGACAGAAGAAAGTCCTTAACATAGTTCCATATTGTGCTTGATTAACTGATATTATACATAGTATGTATTGCTTTAACGCCAACTAAACGAACAAGCTGACTAAACCAAATTAAATATGTTTTAAGGGTTTAAACTCCTCCTCTGCCTTCCATTTTGTACCCTCGAGATAACAAATTAATATTTAAATTCATTTATCTAAGTAAAATATTGTAAATAATAGAAAAGCTAAGCAATTATAATGTCCATTGAGCTATATTTTGAAACTATACACTATTATTTTTTGCAAAGCCAATACTTAGCCAATATCTTTGCAATTAAGATTTAAATTGCCACATACACAATAAATGAAAAGATTTTTTTTAATTTATTAATACAGTAATAATAAAATTATTTGCTTACTACTACTGAAAACATACTCTACAAGAATATACTGTTAGGGAGGCAATGGCAGGTTCGACATGCAACATTATTCTTGTAATTATTTAACGTTTATCATGTCTACGCCTCACGTGTAATGTAAAAATTAAATGAAAAAAAAATCAAATAAAAATTAGTTAAGGCAGAAAACAATATTATAAAAAGATGATTTTTAATATTTTAGTATACGTTTATGCTTTACAATCCAGTACACCGATTATAATACAATATAGTTCAAAAACCCGGTAAAATTTCATTATAAGGTGCAGGTTCATGATAATTACATTAAAAAACAATTCACTAAAACGCGCCAAAGGTTTAATTTTACAGCTCAAATACTTTAACATGATCTTAACGTTGATTATGACATAAGAGTTGAATTACGAGCTCAGCTTTAGCATCCAAACCGGAAACTTGTAACCTCTAAAGTTTGCAAGTTCGTAAAACGGACCCTTATGTCTTCGTATGTAAGCCATAAAAAAGCTGAAACTTCGTACATAAAAATACCTCAACTTCAAACACTCGAGGTCTAAGATATAAAGATAATAATATTCAATTTTAGACCCAAGAAATAACGAAAGAAATAAAAAATATACCGAGATCTTGCATTAAAATTCTCTAAATCTGCTTTTTTATGTTTTAGGTTACAGGTTGACTAGCGGATGGCTATGGATGACTAGCAGACTAGACGGTTGACAAGCTAAAAAGGTTCACTTTTGTCATCAGGCTGCGTAGCTCAGTTGCCATGGTAGCTATAACGGAAGGGTAATATTAAATGTTTATAAATAATCAAAGTATGACACAATGAATGGATGTGTATTTTAACGTTTATCAAAATAAAATCTAATCTAAATGCTTTGATGGGGCTACACAATATTGTACAGGAATACACACTCTTTTCATGGTAAAGAAAAATACGCATTTCAGGCGCGAGCGTCTAATGTTCCCAACCACAAAGAAATTCCAAGTGTACTCAGGCGAAGCAGCGGGTGGAAAGCTAGTATGAAATATAACTGAAGGAACGTTTTTGTTTGCAAATTATTACATTTGGGTTAATGTATCATTATACAACAGATGTATTCATGGAAAAAGTATTAACGAGAGCCAGAACACAATTTGTACATAATAATATCACCATGTCTTGTTTCTGTTGCGAAACAGAGCAGAGTCTCAATTCTTAAGCCTTAACGACTGCGGTAAACTGTCTCATGGGATCTGTTCCATTCTAGACACAGCCACTTACTGCCAGGCTAGCGGTAAATGGCGCGCATCATTGCTGGGCGGCATCCACCGCCCAGATATTAACTGATTATTCAGCGGCATCTGTTGCTTACACCCCATCATTCAACAAAAAGTAGGTAAGAATATTTTAACAGAGTTCAGTTATGGCCACTTGAAGACAGTCCCTCAAGTTTTTCTGTAGAGTTTGGCAAAATTCAAATAAAAAGGACGTTTCTAACCTTATTTACATAAAAAAAAATGTTCATCATACGCTTACTGTTCGATTTTTGAGTGAATTAAGTCACTTAGTCATTGGTTATTTTGCTCCGTGAATAAACTTCAACAATGCTGTGGCAAAACTAACTTAACTATTTTCAGTTTTACATACTCTCACACATAGTCATAACTTTGTGGTTGAACTAACGAAAGAAAAATTTTGAATCACGGGTTTAGAAAATACATAGTTTATATTTCAACATTCACCCCCGACTAATATAACGATATTTGGAAGGTATAGTGGCATTATTTTATTGCCGGAGATAAAAGATTGCTGTACCTTGGTGGTAACAATAGATAAAATTCAAATTTATCACGAAGGCGTGGATGCAAAAAGCGGCTAGTGCGCGTGACGGTTACGTAGCAATGTGCTTTATAGCTTCTACTTAATTTTGTAGAGAAAGAAAAACGGAAGCAGTATAAAAACCGGATTTTGAACGGAGACTCGCGCGTTGCGACGACATCTGTTGTAGACGCTTGAGATTTTAATACTTTAGAACGCATGACACCAATAGCGCCCGTAGCGTAACTGCTGCGAGTGCTACGAGCTACAGCACTAGATAAATGTTGTGTATTCGTAAGTAGAAAGCTACGTCGTAGCTACGTAGATAAGTAATATTGAAACGGCGTACTACGCCAACACGGAAAATTAATTACCTTTCATTTTTTCCTCTTTCATAATTCTTGCTAGAAAGGAGGTCAGTATATAATCATATTCAAAATAGCAAGTTGTTTTACTTTCTCCAAGACGTTATTAAATTTTAATATTGAACATATTTCTTTTTTTTTGTTTTCGAGTCAACAATATCTTATAATAATTGAAATCTTGGTAAAATCAACAATCAAAATTAAATTGCCATAGTGAGAGAGTAAGCTGTGCTATAAAACTAAACATCTGAACAACCGAGCAAGGCTAGGGACATGTGTAAAAGGAGTTTCCTATTAATAAGACGTACGAGTAGATTGAATTGTCGCCGAGACACTGTAAATGTTACTCAAATATTTAGCGACGGTTTTGATAACGCAAATAGAAATAATTATTTTCTAGCCACACAAATTTCATTAGCTGTCCGATCTCTGGAACTGTACCCGTCGTAAGTCAATAGGCTCACACCGTACTACATGGGATGGAATAAATGTGAAACTTGGACGCAGACACCTCTTTTCTGATATTTTAATGATTTTATGCTTGTTTTGTATGATAATAGTACCAACAATCTAAGATAACTAACATTTGGTTGAAAATAGTGAGTGAAATTATTGATTGCTTCGTTCGTATGTGTATAAAAATGCCACTTTGAGATTTTGAGTTCCCATTTTTTTAATAGGTTATCCCGTGATAACCTATTAAAAAAATGGGAACTACAACTGTTTCGTAACAACCACTCATAATGTGATGCAAACATTACTGCTTGTCCCTGATTTCGATCAGCGATCTGGATATTGGAGTTTACTAACAGAAATACACAAATAATTTTAACTAATTATTTTTGGAAGCAATGATGGCCGAGCGGTAATAGCTACGGACTGCTGCGCCGCAGTACCCTGGTTCGAACCCCATCGCCGGCTTGAGCTTCACCGCACGGTGGATGGGCATTTTGCGATTGCCCGCCTGGGTAGCTACCACCCTCAAGTAGAAAATCTGTCGCCAAGCACCTAACGGTGTGTTCCGGCAGTAGTCCTTGAGAGCCAGTGAAATTACAGGCACATGAGACTTAACAACTATGTCTCAGGGTGACGGGCGCAGTGCAATTCGTGACTAGTGATAAAATGCATCTGTTATAGGCAGAGGTTAGCCCACTTAACAATAGGTAGGCCTCGAGTTTGTTCCGTCACAATAACATAAAAAAAACATGTTTGAAGCATAAAATACGCATCATTAAAGATAACATGAATACTAATCGGATTTTTAATCAGACGGAGTAAAGTGACATTATTGGAGTTGATAACTTTTGACGATACAAAAATAGTGCTGTGGTAAAATGATTTGGTTCTTTCACTTCGTCATTTCAGTGGGCTGTATAATTTTTTCGTACTCTTCGGACAAGTCATAATTATTGTCCTAAGAGTGATTTTACCACACAAGCGATTTATATTACAATAAGATAGGTTGTTTATGAGATTGCAGCACAGCAATAAATTATACAATTTAAGGATTACAATTATTATATCTCCAACATACTCTAGCTCCGCTCATAAAAACTGAAATAGAAACATCACTATGATTTGAAGTTGGCAACTTATTTTGAAATGTGACATTTCGATCTGTCAGTTTACTCCGTCTGATTAAAAATTCTACTATACGTCAGATTGAATTAAAATTTAAATGGGACCACATGAAAAGCACCACATTTCGAATATAAAAAAAAACGTTATATCAGTACACCCTGTAAAGAGGTATGAGGTAACACACTCAAGAAAAATACAGTCGAATTGAGAACCTCCTCCTTTTTTAAATCAGTTAAAACAGGTGGATATAGGCTCGCCCCCTATTATACATGTCTAGCAAAACTTAGGTGACGGTGCTTTTTTATAATTTGAAAATATAAAAGAACCAATCTGATCGCATTATATTATTGGTATAACAATGTTATATTAGACTGATTCTAGGACATCCTGGGACAAAACAGTGAATACCAATTTATCCACCCTACGCTTGAAGAGCTTAGTATATTGGCTGGGGAAGCAGGTATACGCCGGTAGAGTGCTCCTTCGCTGTACGCAGAATGAAAGTCTTCAAAATATCATAAACCTTACTTTATGTAAAATAATAAACATAAAATTTATCGAAGTCTGAGATCCAAGATTAACATAAAATAAAACGCGATGAAATGGAAAACCAGTTTTAACAAATTCAAGTATAGATTTCGATGCTAAAATATTTGAAAAGGTAAAGAATTCAAACAGGTAGAAATAATAAAAGATTGGAAATACCGGCAGGATGTAAGTGCTCTTAAGCTTTTGTAGGACCTCTTCTTTGTAAGTTTTGTAGAAACGAATGGAATTTATAACTTTCCTAAAAGAGGGTCTGCTTCCTCTTTCATCAATTACCTAAACGAGTAGCGACTGCACTAGTACGTTATTAAAGATTTCGTTTAACTACAAACACTACGAGTACATTCTTCACAGAATGTAATTTCTACTCATAGCTTCATGCGAACTCAGAATAATGGCTGCATATTTTGATATGACACATTAATAAACCTTTCAAGCTGTTGTAACCACAAACAAGGCGATAAAAAAAAAAACGATGGCAGTCGGAACTTATATAACTCTTTCCTAGTGTGTAATGGGGTCAGGAGATTGGCTATAATTCCTCTAAGGGAAATTTGTACCAAATAAGCAGCATATCGCTACTCCCGTTAACAAGAGATGGGGTTTAAGTGCATTAGGAATACAAAAGTGCTCTTTATCACTAAAACACTTATTACCTGGAAAGTAGGGTTATAGTATCAGGGCAAACAAGTTTTCAAACGGATACATATAAACGAAGCTAACACCAATATGTGCCAGTACTTTATACGACAAATATACTCTACCCACCCAACTACAGAATGAGGTAATAGGAAAGAACGCAAAACACTATGGATAATCAAAAGATATGCAAAATAGCCAGAACAAAAATTTTAATACTCTTAATTTCTCACTAGTACCTGTGACGACCAACAGATGAAATGAAATAGCCGTCGACAACCTTGGGGAGTAAGTTCGACTTACCTGAGAATTTCTTCATCATGCCAGATTGGCGGCTGCTCAAGAGAGATGGTAATTTGAAGCATTATACCTACCTTAAGTTAATTATATTAGCAAGTCTTAGAGAATTTGCGACTGTAACATCATTATGAAAAGGCACGGAAAGGTTGGGGACCCCGGAGCTTATTAAGTGAGGGCAGAGTTACGTGTATCAGGAGTGCCAACGTAGCGAAAGAAAATTCTTTAATATAATGTATCGTGGCAACTACGAGCTCATCGATCAAATGTACGACAGCACTTAGGTAAGCATGTGGCAGTATATGCGGCTTCGGTACACTTTCCACGTAGAAGTTTCCGACGGGGAGAGGCATGCATGTGCCAAACTAGCTCGAAAGCTCGATGACGTCTTCGTACTGCCAGCAATATTCACACAACATAACTTAGAACTTCGGCTTCTTTATTGGTATTTCGACATCGTACTAGACGCTGAGCTAATTAGTTATGTTCCCTCGCATCGCTGCTCAGTTGATTTTCATCATTTTTATCGGCAACATTCCATTTTCAAAGGTAATAAATGTGGCAGTTAAGTTAATTAAAATTACGACCGAGCGATAACACGCAGAATAATTTTATGAAAATACCGGGTAATACGGGAAATGTATTTTTTATTTTAATATGTTGAAGATTATTATAAAGTCTAACAGGAAATTTGGTGCAACTCATCCTTAATGTACATATCGTAGGTTATTTAACAAAATTAGGAATATTAATAATTTAAATCTGAATACCCTTCAATATTAAATATTGTTTATAAGTTATACTCGCGATGCAAAAAAATATCTATTAAGACAAAAGAAACAAACAATGGGGGAGCTGTACAAAGCATTTGAACAAAAGCTGTAAGAAAATAAAAAGTGTACCTACACAATATTTTCACTTTAATCTATCAATGAACTTTTTTATTTGTGTTATTATATTATTGAGACAATGAAAGAGAAAATATGTTGTAGTTCTAAAATAGCTCCTATATTCACGTCTTGGCTTTTTTACATAAATTACACCGACGTGATAATGTATTATTGAAGTTTTTTTTTAATATTATAGCTTTATAGGCCAACCATTAACCACTATCTCCTGATGGTAAGGAATTATGTGATCGAAGGTGATAAACATGTTCAACCTAGAACGGGAAATGGAAGTTAAGATCCTAGTAGCGTAGTGAGAGATATTTATTACAAAAAAAGTAGGTAGGCACCTACTACTTTTGTCTCAAAAAATTTGGTGCCATCGTGGTCAGCTAACAGTTTCAGAACTTTGAAAAACCGCTTAATATAAAACGTTGTAGAACTAACTTGGACAAAATAAATAAATACGAACATTTATAAAATCAACACATAGAAATTCGTACTTTTACGATACTGAGAATTTCTTTCATTCTCGCGTAGAAGTTATTCCATGAAATACAAGTATGTGGTAAAAATGCTGATTGGGTAATGCCCGAAGGTTTATGCTTTCACGAATCATAAAGCTTAATACACAAAACCATATATATCATAACATTGGAGAGACAGCCACTGAATTAAACAAAGCCTGAGCGATTAATTCTAATTTGATGATACCTCGGGACTAAGATACTTAATATATTGAGTATATTGATTACTCGTACACATTACGTACTTAGGTATATTTATGTATACATAATTTGTGCTACGGTACTAGTGTAAACGCTTCATCGCACATAGCTCTTTTTAAAGTTACGGCAATGATTCATATATTCGTTTCATATATAAGAATATCTGAATGTAATTCGTATTATTTCCCGTGGTTTTAAATACAATTAGTAAATAACGCAATTGCATGAGCGTGTTGTTAAATTTAAAGTTTCGACTACAATTATGTCATGATTAAGACTATGAAATAAGATTACTCGATAGGCACAAGCTTCATTATTTGAGCGTGAAACAGAAATTACAGCGATAATATAGTATTAAAAAACGGCGAATGAAATACATCGCCAAACAGTTTATATGACCACGTAGATGTAGGTGTTTATACGAACAAGGTAAAGTAAAATATGAAACAAGACATTTTTATTTGTTTTAAAATAGGTAGTCAACTATGCCTTACAGTCAATGATAATCGATCTCCAAGATTTTTCACCTTGGAAATATTTATTTTTTGATTTCGTGCTCAATAGGCGGAACCGTATTTGTCGTTACTCTGCCGCCTCTTTAATGTCGCTTCGATTTTCAGTTCTTTGGCTCGTAAATGTAAGGTTTTGACCCGAAAATTTGGATATTTTATGAATAAAAAAAACTATTAATTATACTCCAAAGGGGTTTATGAAGAAGGAGCCTTCTGGCACTAGTTTTGAGTATAATTGTTAAAAGAGATCATTGAATAGAGTATATGATAAAATTTGTGTTTTTATTTTATAATAGTTTTACGTAATCTATCTCAAAAACTTATTAATAATAAAGAGTTTTTCATTTTCTCTTTGATAAATATTTATAATATATACATATTTTTTTATCTCAAAAAAACTAATACAACTTAATATTTCAGTTAAAAATATCGCTTGGAACGAGAAAAAATATAATAGGATGATAAGTCATATTCCACGCTCACAATGACATCAGCAATAACTGAGAGCATGAGAAACAAAACAAGAACGGAATGCCAATAACACACGTTGCTAGCGATCTTTATGTTATTGCTATCTGTGCAAATATCTACAAATGAAAAAAACCTTTTTAATTTTTATGAGTTACCCTGTGTCCACCGTCACTTATTGATGTGGTGGGAGATGTTATACACGTTAAACGTTGAAAGGGAAATGGCTCAGGTTGAATGGCACAAAGAACTGCCATCTGGAACATCTGTTGATGTCCGACAACCATTCTACTTGGGAAACCACCTTCAAGAAGGAAATCTGTCAAGTTACCAAATTAGCCTTGCAAAATAACATAGCACCATGCGATGAAACTCGAGTCCGCGAGAAATGGACCTGTAGTTTATTTTACTACAAAGTGGATTAATGCTCAAATCTCGGCCAATTTTCACAGTTTTGACTCCAGTTAGTCCTTCCAGTACAGGGTTAGTTAAGCCACATTTCAGTTAAATGCAACTTGAGTTTATTTGTACTGGCAATACTTCAAAGTATAATTTAAAGCTTGTGCATCAGAGGTGCACTGACGCGTTTGTGTAATGCGCTTACGTAGCAATTAACTACCGCATACTAGTTTCCTGTATTACCATCAGCGAATGTTCCAAAATTGTTTTAAAATCAATACAATCAAAGCTCTTTTAAGCGAGCCTTATATATAGTTATATCTAGAGTAGATTTAATTAACGGCAATTAAATTTTAATATACGAGATTAAGAATTAAATTCTCGTGATCGCGATGTATCCTCGATTAATGGTAGATAGCTATAATCGTTTTATATCGGTACAGAGTAGAGACCAGAAACACGATATTTAATAAAATTAAAATTTATTTCATTGAAAACATTACTTATAAATTTATCAATAATTCGACCGTGTTAGAAATGGAGGCAGTCAAATGATTGAAAGTTTAGGATTCAATGAAAATATCTTCATAAAATCCACTAACTTTGTAAGTATAGGTTGTTATTTGTTACTTTTTGTTTCCAGTAGAATAACTTCGTTTCTCATAAGTTATATTTCACTACATGTGGATCGAAGGAAGTTTCAAAATATAATTTCCATAGCTTATGCTATGATATGTTCTAGTTAGTTACAAAAAGCATGTAAGTATACATCATCCTTTTTTCTACCCTGATCTGACTAGCTATGTATACTACAATATTGTCTAAAACCAGTTTTAGAACACGTATATATTCCATTACACTGGTAGGTTAGTCACGTGGGATTTGATTATAAGCGTGCGATTAAGGTACATGAACAGCTATCCAATTATCTCGCAACTAGTCGCATTTGGTTATGAAATGTATAGATAATTCAGCTCGGAATACGTTTCGGGTAGTGCAATTTTGTTAGCCTAGCAGCTAACCAAAATAACTGAAGCGTATTTATCTACACGTGTGTTTCGCGTAGGGTAGAAAACTATACTTGTTTACGTACCTACGTCTACGAGTATACTAGTATATCTATATTAGTTTGAAGTTGTGAGTAAAAAAAATAGCGTTAGGATATTTTAGCCCGTGGGGTGCTTGGACACCCCCTCATCTCTACCCGTGGCTGTCGTAAGAGACGATCAAGGGTAACACACCAGATGCTGAGCAGCAGTGCTTTCTAAGTAACTGATATCTCACACTGCGATCCCCAAGACGCCTGCCAAGCGTGGGGATTATGGCAAACCCCCAATAATGGGGGAGGCTGTGTTCAGCAGTGGATAATCCGGCTAATACAATAGGATATTTATGTACCAAATGCTTGCATCTTTTCGAAGCGCATGCACAATAGGGGTTGCTTTACTATCCCCCGTACCACTTCACTGGCTCGACAATGTCCGCGTATATCACAATAGCACTACCGTCTACTCTCGCCCATGGCTCTCGTGTTAGTGACGGTTGCTAACCAACACAGCGACACACGAGACAGCGTATGTATGCTCAAGCGCATACACTACACATAGCTGAGCTTTTCTAGCCGTTATCAACTGATCCACAACGTCAATCGCTTATCACTTCGATGGGTGACAACAAGTGTAATTTACTACTGAGCACTTCCGAGCTTCGGAGGGCACGATTATAGGCCGTCAGTCCCGGTTGTTGTCTTAGGCTGACAGTCATTAAAGCATCGCAATAAAGCATTTTGTGAATGTTTCCATGGCTAGCTACCATCCAAAAGTAGAAAATCTGTCACCAAACACCTAAAGGTGTATCTCTGAAGCTATTCTTAAGAGCATATTCACTTTTAAGTCATATCTGCTTTACCACCTTCGACCACATCATCATTTACTAGGTAAGATTGAGGTCAAAGGCTTGCCTATAAGCAGTAACAAAAAAAAATCGGATTTTGTTTAAGCATGATTAAAAGCCCATATTGCATAAATAAAGAACTGCAACTTGGCAATCATCTCGGAATAAAACCTACTTACTCATTTATAAAGTATAATGTTATTTATAAAGTATAATATAAAAGAACATTAATATGAAGGTTTCTGTTGTATAAATATATTAAAAATTTTAACATATTAAAAATAATCTGACATGAGAAAGATTCTTATGAAAGCAGAAACTGCATTTGTTTATATAAACACATATTTTTAAACAATTGTGTTAGTGTTCTTAGATGGACTTGACGAATTTTCACATATTATCTCTGGCCTTTTTATACCAAAAAACTAATAGAGCAAAATGATTACAAAGGCGTATATTATAAAAAAATATACATAATAAAATACATACCAATTGTCTAGCTTCTTTCCACACGTATGTACGATAGAAATTTACAAGTATTACTCCAGGCTTTCAAATAAAACTGTTAACATGTATTTCTTCGGGCTTTTTTCAGAAACTTTGTTTTAGCCAGAAAATCAAATGTTCAAAATACATTCGGATGTAAGCATATTGTCAGTAATTTTATGTCAGTAAAAATATCATAAACGTCAAAATGGTGAAAACAATAAAAGAGAGGAGGTATTTGACTTGAAAGGTTAGTAATTCTGAAGTCAAGAGTTAAGCCCTTCACCTGTGTAGTAGATCTGTCACTGTTCAAAAGCTCGCAGTCCCACTTTGAAACTGTGGTAGATCACTGTAATGCCACTTCAGACAGTTGAGATTTCAACTAAACATGTTACGCAATTCTATCTCGGTTTCTCATTATAAGTTGTCACTGAGCAGTTTGTGCTTTTCACTAATTTGGAAAAGGTATGTATGTTATCCGATTACTTGAATGTTATTAGATACCAAGTGGTCTATAAAGCATCGGTTGTTTCTCTCATTAGGGTATTTCAGTAAAGAGTAAATTTAAATTGATACGTAAATTATTTTTCTTTCAATTCGAAGATAGTTTTAAGTAATAATAGTATCTATCAGTAATACCTATCCCTCTTTATACTGATTACCTTTTGTCAGCAAATTAAATTAGAAGAATTTAAGTCTGGTTGATGACCACGAAATGTCTCTTATGGCGTTAAAGGTATTGCACAAAATTTCGGCTTAGTTGAGGCTAAAAATTTAGTTCTCTACAAATTTCTTAGTGTGACTTTCTTTGAGTGATTTACTATAACAATAACAACTGGACGTTGGGAGGTGAGTACTGAAGAAACTCTCCCCGAGACAGGCGCAGAAGGCATGTAGCGCCTCTGTCACCTGCGAGCGCCGAATACGCACTGCTACTTGACGACGGGTTCATAGAACCACTGTTCTGCTGCCTTTGGTTTGAACAATCGAACTGGTAATTTGGGGACATCGAAACTGAGTGAGTTGTGTCGTCGAGAATAGATCCTACGCATATTTGCACTGTGACTGTTTGTAGAGCCACTAATAAGGGCTTATATTTGCCTCGAGCTCGCCGTCTAGCTTGGTTGATTGATTAACCTCTAATTACAAGTGACTAAACCGGGAATTCCTTGGCCGGGACGATTGTCAAATATCGCTAAGCTGCCGACGTAATTTCTGCGATGGTGTCATCTGGGTCGTATGATACCTGTGGCGATAGGAAAATTTGAAAAAGGGATCTGGAGGAGCAGTCGAATGTTTCGCTGCTTCTCTTAATATCAACCGATACAAATCGAAGAGTTAACGACTGGCGGTGGGGAATCCTATCAATGTATTGACGGCTCTTAATTACCTAAATATAACTTCAGTTCGGATTTCCATAGGTACCACTGGACTGCGTAGGAGTTTACTAAGTTGATGTTTACTACCATGACAGAATACTACTAAGGCGTAGGTCATGATTGGACGGATTCAAATATTATAAAGTGTCTTTTTATTTATAAGAGACAGTTTACTCTCTTTGCGAACTAGGGGATTAATGCAATACATGACATAGGGCGCCCTGCTACGGACAAAATGGATGTGGTCAGCAAAGGTAAGATTCCGATCAAAAGTCATGGTATTTGGTCGATATCCCCGGAATCAATTTTTTGAACCAGTTATGGCAAAAGTATGCAGCTATAATTTTATAATATATGCACGTTTCTGTGTTAGGGAAAGACATGGGGTAATGTACTGATCCCGCCCATAGAAGCGTATGTAATAGGATTAATAAATTACATACACTTCTATAGGTGGGGTGATTTATAATTATAATATCTTAATTATTGGTCGGCGTCATCGTAAGCAAAATTGGATGATTACGATAGGATAGCGTTAGGGCGAGCGAAGAGAGCCTGAGCTTAATGTGGTACACTTTACTGTAAAACTGTCACGCGTATAGATTTGTGCTTTAACATAGTAATTTAACAACATATAAAGAAGTGTTATATGTCAAGAAATATTTATAACCATTAAAAATTATGATGCTAATGTTTTTATGTATTCATTGTTATTGTACTACTAACGCCATCTGTTAGAAAACCACAGAGCTAATATAGCTGTAACAGAACTAAACGAAATACTCAAATACATCGTTTTTAATCTACTTAATACTAGATGACACCACTAGAATAAGGTTGTAAAATAACGGCGGAGTTTTGGCGGGAAAGCGACACTATTACATAGCCCTTTTTCTTTTTGTTTTATAACTACGTGAGCCCTCACAAAGCTCAGTTTTTTTGCTAGTTTTATTTGTAGACCCATTCCAAATTGACTATACATTTTCTTCACATCACGATGGTTTAATAACAGGAATGAAGGAATTATTCAAACTATCACCAATTGATGTAGCATGTAATTTCCAAGGACGGGTCGGTCAAGAGTTTAGGTCCCGCTCGTGGTGCGATTTTTTTTCTTTCGTTGCTTTATTTAATATTTTTAATTGCACTCAAAACCTAAAAAAAATAAATAACAAGGTTAAATTTTAAGTGTAATTTTTTAATTTTCTGAAGTTTTTGTATTATTTATATCGTAACATAGCGATGATATAGATGAGATTTCGTTTATATCATCGCTATGTTATATATCATACTACATAAATCATGTCTTGTAGATAGTAGGCGAATAATGATGAGTCTCAGAGTAAACAAACACACTCTACGTAGGAATGTACTCTTGTTTCATGAATGTAATTAGAAAAGGAATCTATGTGAATAGGGGGTTATAAACCTTGTTTACAGTTCCCCGAGTTCGTCGGACGGTTATTTTCGATGCAGGATTTTACTACTTTACCCCGACGAATTGCAAACTACTACTGTAACCTCGGTTCAATCGATAAATGGAGCAAAAAATTCACAGCTACAAAGTGAAGTTTACATGTCCCACTCAAGAGCTTTAGAGAGCTTGTTTGACACAGTCATTTTAATTGGTGGGCCCGTATTTATGTAGTACACGACAAACTGGTTAACAAACACGTTTGTTAATTTTTTTAAATACGTAAATCAACACTATCATAAAGTTATTGTGTTTCACTTGTATTCTTTTCGTATCACTTATAGCGTGAATAAAATATGAAAGGTTGATCTGAATTTTCTTCTTTACAGGCCGTGGTCAATGAAGCGTTGATGCGAGTACGCGTTTTTAACACCGTGTTGGTTTCTTCGGTGAAATTTTCACAACAGAATTTCTCCATATCTGAGTAAACTCGTCTCGTGGATCTAAAGTCAATGTTCTGAGATATACGATATTTAACAGAGCGTTAAAGTACTCACATTCATCGTGGTCTTTGGCGGTGACAGTGAGCACTGTGTGCTGTATGTCTTCATTTTCGTCGACTTCCGCCTCGTATAGCTCCTTGTCGAAGTACGGCGGGTTGTCATTCTTGTCTGCGATGCCGATGCGGATGAATTTCGTTACTGAAAATAAGAATGATTAATTAATTTTCAAATGCCTTAGAAACGTGCAATGTAACAGGAACATCAAATGTGGACAAGTTTCAGACACCACGAAAGGATATATCGCAGTTTTGAAGCGCACCTAGCGAAGTTTACTTAGCCGTTCTTAATCAATCAACTAAGTTAAACAACGTCCGCCGCGGTCAGGAGTTGGATGGGTGACCGTTAGTGACATTACTACTGAGCGCTTCCGTGCTTCGGAGGACACGTTAAGTCGTCGGTCCCGGTGGTTGTCTTACGATGGCATCGTTACAGCATGGTGGTAGGGCATTTTGCGAATGCCCGCATGGCTAGCTACCACCCTCAAGCAGGAAATCTGTCACCAAGCACCTAATGGTGTGTTACGGCAGCTGTCTTTGAGAGCCAGTTAGCCTGAACAACATCTTCGACCACATCGTCACTTACCATCAGGTGAGATAGTGGTCAAAGGCTAGCATATCAGCTATAAGAAAAAGACCCTTAGTTTTTATTCTATTAATTAATACTAGGTTTAACGTAGTAATTAAACAGCTTAAAACTGTTTAAATCGCGTATAGTTATCAATATTTTCATCCCAGCAATTCAAACACTTCGCAAAGTGTAATAATCGCGAAAACATAAGACAAATAGCTTTGATATTTAATTACTCAAGATCTGAACACAGTTCATATTTTTCTAAAATTGCGAAACATAAATTTGATTTTCTGCCTCTGGGAGATGTGCTGCTTTGGAGATTACATAGGCGGTTAGGGAATTTTTACGTAATGAAATATAGCGGCGCGAAAATTTTCTTGTTCTTAGCTTCATAAACATAATAATGACCAACAAAAACGAGGTAAACTTAATGTATAAAACATATATTTAATAACAACATACACACTGACTAGTATCAAACAATACTGTATCTAAAATAATGTACCTAATATTTATAAGAAAGCGGTAATATATTTAATAAGTTGGGCGTATAAAATATTATTAACAGATTCAGGTATTACTTTGTGGCAATCCTTCTAAACTATAATAATATAATAAAAAGGAAAGAGTTGATTGTTCGTTTGTTTGCATTGAATAAATGAAATATATTGAAATTTGGTATGGAAATAGTTTGATACCCGGAGAAGGACATAGGTTTGTTTGTATTCAACTGCACAAAAAGAAGTTAATGTTTTTGCGCGATAACGGATATACCTGCGAGCAGAGCCGCGGCCGAAAAACTAGTATTTAATAAAATCAAATATTTTAAGATAACATTAACGTCACATTTTAGTAAAGCACTTCAAAAACATATTTTATGACAATTCCGTCTAAATTTTCGAGCTAAGCCGACGTGACGTCATAAGCCAAACCGAAAAATTTTCGCATCGTTTCGCTTCTTCACAAAGCAACAACCAATTGAGAAATATTTGTTATTTTTAATAATAAAAAATCACTTAAAGTTTTTTTTGCATTTTTTGCAGAAGCGAACCGATTGACACGCATTTTTTGATAAATTATAAGTGAAAAGATCACACAAACCTTTGGTAATCCTATTTTTACTAAAAATCCAAAAAATTTAAGTAATTAAGTGGGTAATTTTTCTTTATAGTATCAATCCACACGATCGAGTAGGCAAAGTCATACCTAAGTGGACATCACCCTTTGTTGCACGATAACACAAAAAAGCTTTTATTTTGATCGAGCGTTTCATAACAATATAGCAAAGAAAAGTATACTCATGCCCATTTTCGAAATATATAGAATTATTTTCATCCCTTATGTAAGAATAGAAGTCGTAGTTTACTCAAAGGGCACTATGTTAGTTCGTTTTTCCGCCCTAGGGAGGATCGGAAACTACAAGAGATAACTAAATATTAAAATTGAATGAAGCTCCATTACATAATATAATATTATAAATAAATAATATTGTAAAATAATAATATAATATAATATTGTAAGAGGTAAAAATATAGATATTTATATTCATCTTTGATAATGCTACACAATAGACTGTTTTGTTTCCCTCGAATCACTGACCAGTAACGGTGATTAGACAGTAAAGGTGGCAGTTGAAAATTTAGTCTGCTGTACATTTATTCCTTTGAAGAAAACCAGATGGGTTTTAGGCCGACGACGGAAAAAGGAAAGTTGACTTTTTTATATTTCCGATTTGTGTTTCTTTGAGAGTCATAGTGTAATAATGATTTGATCATGATAAAAGTTGGTGAATGTTCTCGATTGAAAGCAAATTGTAATATAAAATTTATCCTAACAATAGCAACATAAAATGTATCCTTTTCTTTACAAAAACAACAGAGACTGCATAGTACTTAATTAACAGAAAAAGTGAAAACAGAATTCAACAAGCAAAATGGCGTTTTCTTTACATCTATGTACAAAATGTTTCGTACTAGTAAAAGGTGTATTATTGCATTAATGTGAAGTGGTACGAGCTTTTGACATGAATCACCATGAAAGCTAAAGGTCTTATTTACTACAATTACTTTCGGGGTTTTGACACCCGAGATGAAGGTGCATATTCACAAAACCTTTGTAAGGCCAATCCAAGAGTATGCATTTCAAGTCTGGAGCCTATTTCGTGAAAGATATTCCACTCCTCGAGAATGTACAACATGGATGTAAATAAATACCGCGAAGTGTATAACGAACGTATTGAGTACAATGCGGAAATGTTTTGAAGCTCATAAATTTAAATGATCGCTGGGAACATAGAGATAAAATTAAGACATATAAGATCTTACATAGAAATTACAATCTTCAAGATTTAGAAAATCTGTTTTACGCAATGACAATGTCCATTTTAGAGGCTACTACCTTATATTATGTGCAAGCTCTATAAATGACAATCCTCACAAACACTTATTTAGCAACCGATGTTTGTCGAGTCGGTTCTTGAACTGATTTAATGTTTGGCCCTCGTCTTCTGGGAGCTTACTATATGCATTGAATACTAATGCATATAATAAGCTCCCAGAAGACGAAGGCCAAACATTAAATCAATTCAAGAACCGACTCGACAAACATCTTCTTATATGCACGAAGAACTACTAGGAAGTAGCAGGATATTGGCATTATCAGTTATTACAACTGTCTGCCTGATAATAAATAATAATATTTTAACAAAATATACCGCCTAGCACTCACGGTGTTTATTCGTAATATTCGCTTGGTGTTCGGGCAGTAACGATCCTTATTTTCAAGGAATGCGGGCAGCTTCGAGGGCTGCTAGACGTGCACTTTATAATAGTAAACTGATAAAAAGTACAGTGTTCAACTATAAGTGATCAATTACCCCCTCGAACTGTAACCACCCTCGCTAGCTACTCTCACACGTGCCTATTGGGTGTCATTGATACTTTCCTTTCTTATTGACAATCAAAGCTCAATCCCACCACATATTCTATCAAATAATCTAATTTTAGGATTTTTTGTGCAGAAATGTTGTCCAGATTTATATGTAGGTCTCCTTTGTTGTTTTACAATAATAGCTGAGAACCGGGATAAGTTTTGTTATACGATAAAACAACGATCTTATAACAAAATGTCAAGACCAAAGTTGCTAGAGCAGGTAATTAACAGTTTTCATAAATGTTCTTATACATTGTTGGATGGAATTGTTGATGAAATTGTTTAAAACAACTTACATAAATGCAATGATTTAAATGTAGTGATGTTTCTTAGCTAATAAGTCACAGAACGAGTTATTGTATGTTTTAAATCAATGCCGTCTCAAATGTTTTATCTCTTCCATGGTTATTGAGTGTGCATAAATATACATAAATTTAATATTAAATAATAAATTTAATATAAAACTGAATAATTATTTATATACATTTAGTACATTTATAGCTGTTGTAGATTTGTAGTCATGAACGTTCACTAAAACTTATAGGTTAATTTATAACTCCAGATTAACACTCGAAAAAACACAAAAAGAAAAAAACACAATATCAAACATTCCGAGCTATTTCCGATTTTCAGTTGTGATCTATTGGCACTTTATTGCAATATATTGCTACTCTTCCGGTAAACTCAATTTATATACCAATTTACTATTATAACGGTCTAATGATTTTGTGTAATAGCAAAAAAAGATTTGGTTAATGTAGCCAGAATATGCGTGTATGTGCTTAGTTTTTATTGACATGTTGACTCGTACTACCGTATTACTTATTTAATTGTACAACATGTGTGCGTGATTTTAAATCGAGTTTAAAAAAGAAGGTGGTATTCAAGTCGAAAAAAAACAGTCCTTTCATAACTTTTTACTGGGTGTACCGATTTCGATGATTTTGTTTCATATTCGAATACTGGTGCTTTTCATGTGATCCCATTTAAAATTGAGCAAGATCTGAAGTATTTTATTTAATTTAAGTGTATTTAAGTTATCCCTGCGTATTTAATTGGCTTCGTCGCGACATTAACGATGTTCTCATTTTCACTTGTCGATGTAAAATTTACAAAAACCTGTATACGATGGTTTGGAAAATCATTGTAGTATTTGGAGGTATACGATTAATTGGAAAAGCATCGTTTTAACACGATTGCCAAAAAAAGGAGTTTTATGTTTTAGGGTTCATGTATGGTATGTATGTTTGTGAGCTTCTTTATGCCACTTTAATTCTAAACGGCTTAACCGATATTAATGAGATATCCTTAGATTCGTTCTGATAGCCCAAGTGACAAGAGGTACATAAAAATAATATTATAAAAGTGGCGGATTTTAGACACCATATTATGAGGATTTTTTTTTAATTTCAAACGTATCTTGTGTGATATCATGTAATAGATAAATGTCGGACTTTAAAAAATAATTTTTATTTTAGTAATTTAAATAACCACTCCAAAAAATCCCCCGTGGGGTGCCGGGTTAGAATTGCACCTCCCCATATCATCCTGTGGGTGTCGTAAAAGGCGACTAAGGGAATAATTAAACTGGAAGGTGGGCAGCAGCGCTTTCTAAAGAAACTATGTTACACTGCGATCCCCAAGCCGCCTGCCAAGCGTGGGGATTATGGCAAATACCCCCTTAATAGGGGAGGCTGTGTTCAGCAGTGGACGATCCGGCTGATACAGTACTGTACAGTACTCCAAAAATGTATATAACTTGCAGTTTTAATTTCAATTGAACGATAAAACGCTTAATGAAAATAAATAATTTGCAGTTGAGTATTTTACTTTTTAAATAAATTTATACGTGTTCCCTTTCTAGTTAAGTGATGTTCCGATGCAGTAATTTGGAGACATACAATGGAACTCTTTAATAAATGACAGCAAATCTGTCGAAGTTGCTGCAACCAAAGCACTTTTACTTTTTATTGCACTTTTTGTTTTAGTTTATTTTCTATTTGAAGTAGGTTTTTGTTTTAATTAGGACGAGCGAAGCGAGCCCTATCACTATCCCACAACTTGCACATTTTGTGGCCCATTTTACTGAAAAACTCACCTATAGATTTGTACTTAAACATAGTAATTTAACTTCATATTTAGATGTATTATCTGTAAAAAAAACTATAACCAATAACAAAAAAAATTTACAATTTTGTATTCATTGGTTAGAATATTATTGTAATACTAACGCATCGGTTAGATAAACAAAGAGTTTACATCACTGTTACAGAATTACTAAACTCAATACTTAAATACATAGTAGTTAATCTACTCAATTCTAGATGACACCACTAGAATCAAGTTTTAATAGATACGCGAGCCCTCAAAAAGCTTAGCTTTTTATTAGTGTTTTTATTTTTGCAATAACGCATGCTCTGCAAATTATATTACAACATTACAATATAGGGCTATAGAGGTAGATGGTGCGGGTTCGAATCCCGCACATGGCTATATTTTTTCCTCTCGTTGTAATTTTGTAACATAAATTATTGTTGGTAAAATTTTGAATTTTTAATATGTGGAATGGCAGTAAAGGGTATACCTTTTAGGTACATGACATTTCGAAAGTTTGCGATTATCTACATAAACCTTAGAAACTGGAATTATAACAAACGTACCTATGTCTGAAATCTCTTTGTTGTATACAATCAAAGAACAAAATGATACTCTTTAGCCTTTGATACTCCCCCAACTGCCAAAAGCTCAAAAACGATTTGAATAGGACGGAGATTTTTGATATAATTAAATATAAGGAAGACGACTGTTACATTTAGAATAAGACACAAAAGGGTTACCGATATGTTGTCATGGTTATAAATCCGCCATGTTGATATTTTTTTAAGTCTGCGGCGTACGGTATATCCTGTATTTCGATAGATACAAAATGCAAATACAAAATATTAGGGTATAGTGTATGAAAGAGTTACGGTAAACCGATCAACTAAATTAAGCAACGTCCGCTGCGGTCATGACTTGGATGGGTGACCGCTAGTGTCATTACTTCTACTACTGAGCGAACCTACGTGGAGGGGGGAGGGCCCCCCTCCACGTAGGTCGCCTAACGGTATATATCAACAGCTATCCTTGAAAGCTACTAATTGTAGGTTAGCCTGAACAATACCTTCGACCACATCATCACTTACCATCAGGTGAGATAGCGGACAAAGACCTATGAGGAACAAATTGAAAACTAAAAAAAGAACTTCAGTAACAGTTCCACATGAATTAAATTGCTACAGAACCTTGCATTAGAATGATAAGATTACGTTTTCGAAGATATTAAGATTTGTGCACGCGCTGCAAAGGCGTAACACCGCCACCGTTCATCTGTACTGTACTATATCAGCCGGATCGTCCACTGCTGAATACAGCCTCCCTATTAAGGGAGTATTTGCCATAATCCCCACGCTTGGCAGGCGGCTTTGGGATCGCAGTATAAAACGGCAGTTCTTTAGAAGGCGCAGCTGCCCACCTTCCAGTATGTTTCCCTTAGTCGCCTCTTACGACACCCACGGGATGATATGGGGAGGTGCAATTCTAACCCGGCACCCCACGGGGAACCTTTCACCTTTCATCTACAGGAGAGAAAATGCACTCGCAGTTTTAGTAAAATTTAGAATTTTAATATGTGGAATGGCAGTAAAGGGCCTATTAGGTACTATCACGGGAAACCTTACAACTTTCATCTACAGGAGAGAAAATGCACTCGTATGTGATTTTCGTACAAACTGCGGATGGAGGGCACCAGTAGATAAGAGAAGAACCTACTGTTTCAGTAATTAAACAAAACGAGAGCGTTTTCTGAGCAATAAAATATCACACAAAGTTTGACGCTTGTATGTATTAAAATATAAAAAAAACATTAAAAAACCGTTTCCTATATTACATGGGGACTCTTTTATTTTGTTATTATTTGTATTGTTTAGGTAATCAGCCATACTAACACATATTCTGTGAACATTCCAACATACGGTTCCCAAGATAGCAGCACTTTAAAGGTCGTACAGATTGAATGACGGACGGTCAGGCGAGGTTTAGTAATGGGGTATCGTATTAGAGTACGGCTCCTTAATCTCTTGGATAATCATCCAAAATAACGTGAACAATAGAATTTCATTCATAAATAAAAGTATTCACGCGGATGCCAATGGGTTAAGGAGGGTTTCTAACGTAGGTTCCTAATATTTACTTTTAATGTCCGCTATCCATATAGAGTTTAATAGCGCATAGCCTATTTGATAAAAATCAATATGGCGGCTGGCTAATATGCCAACGAGCCCTCAATGTAAAATATTCGAACCCCTTTCATTAGAAATTATAACTCATAAGAATCATTCAAGCAGAATCATCCGTTTTTCTACACGTTTTTTAGACAAAAAAGCTTTTCTAGTGGCGTCCTAATTGGACGATATCAAACGAGGTTTAATCCGACTTTTCCGCAGAGGCCTTATCGAAAAAAGTATTCAACGCGAAATTGCTTTCGTTTGAGGTACACACTAACAATGATAAATTAGGGCACGGCTGGCGAGTGTCCGGCAGCTTTATTAGCAAACACACGGACGCTTTTAGGCTCAGCTTGGGACAACTCCTTTTCCTCGAACGGAACCGGATGGCAAATGGCGACACTCGCCAAATACGATGACTATTAGACTCCAGGCATTTACTCAGGAAGGCCCTTGACTCTCCACTACTGTAATTAATTGCCACCACTAAATTTCTGAGGAAAGTTTGTCCCCGGATAACAAATATTGGTCCAATCAATTCGTGTTCTTGTTGACTATAAGGTTGGACAAATACTATGAAATATTAAAGAGGCCGGCACTATTAGTTTTTGATTGGCTTACCCACTCAATTATACGCCGAAAACTTACGACCAACTTTAAGGATAAGGGCAAACTGGATTTACATTAATATTGGTACGTTTATGAATGCCAGCTCGGTCTTTATTGATAACCAATATCACGAATACCAATGAAACCATGCATTGGTAAAAACTGGAGTATGCTTAGTGTATTCTTATCGCTGTACGATCAAGGATGAAACGTCGACCGGATATCCGGTATAGTAAGGGGTCGGAAATTTGGGAATTTGCTCTATCGTAGGGTACATGACGCAGCAATATGTTCTGACGCACTTTAGCATATTAACACTTATAGGATAACCGCTGGGCTCTTTTGGCTTGAAAAAGAACGAAAATGAAGTTGCTTAGAAGGTTGTTTGACAAAGATGCCGCTGATAATATTTTCATATAAACACAAGCTGTATTTTAACTTTGCTAACACTTGCTTTTTAACTTCGCTCTCAACTCTTGCTCGTGTTAATTCAACTGTCATCGTCACAAAGTTATCTACACAATTAAATATCAAACAAGAAATAATTTTCAAAGTTGTCTCATCCATGACAGATATATAAATAGGTTCATTAATCGTTGTACGAGCTTATTTATATATGATATTATTTAATAAAGTATTAACGTTGTATGATTACTTTAACCATAAAAGCATAACAATATTTCTTTTAAACGAAAAAAAATGTTTTAAAATCTCAGGATAAAATAATTTTTTAAGCGCTCGTAGCTTTACTTGCTTAGTCATTCGTAACTGAAAAACTGAGTAAAGCAACTTGACTTTGTTGGGTGACCGCTAGTGGCATTACTACTGAGCGCTTCCGTTGTTCGGAGGGCACCTTAAGCTGTCGGTCGGTCGGCAGTGGTTATACCATAGTGGTTGGACATTTTGTGAATGCCCGTGAGGCTAGCTACCACCCTCAAGTAGAAAATTTGTCGCCAAGCACCTAACGGTGTGTTCCGGCAGATGTTCTTGAGAGCCAGTAATTCTAGGTTAGCAGAATATATTCATCACACCATCTCTAAGCATCAGATGAGTGAGTAGTCAAAAGCTAGCACATCAGCTATAAATAATAAAATAAATACTCTTACAAAGAAAAAACTATAGTTTGATCAGTGAAACATAGAAAACGCTCTCAGGTATATAGACCTACTATGTTTGTGTATATGTAGCTACACTTAAGCGCTATCGTGTTCGTTCAATCTATCACAAAGGATAGGTATATCATTCATTAGTATTCCACTGGCAAAGCAATCAAACACAACCACAGCACGAAACGAGCTTCGTAACAAACTGTACCTCGTATTCGGTTGTAAGCCATGGGCGCCCATGGTAACAAACTTAGTGTATGCAGAATATTTAGACACTATCCTATCAAATACCTACAGTAAACTGGTTTATCACGTTCGGCTCCCCCTCTGAAGTATTTTCTATCTATCACCAAGTAAAGTACGTTCTACGACATTTGATACGTCAACACAATAACGACGAACCATTCTTTGAAACATTTTTGATATAGGAGCCTTTTCATATAGCCTTCAGTCATTTAATATAATTTAGTTTTATTGAGTAGAACGACAAACATGACCACTTGATGTGGACTTCGAAGTGGAGACTAAGTAATGTCACAAGGGGCCAATTAAAGTCCAGAGGAGTTGTATTGTCACAGGCAATTGCAACATCCTTGTCCTTATCATGAAGAAAGCGGTTGTACTGGTCGCATATTTTAAATAATAAGCCGTCTAGTTTCGAAATGATACTTAATTCAGAAACGAATAGATAGAACCATCAATTTCAATAAAAGTATTCAGATAGGGTACGCTCTAATACCACGATAATATAATGTGGAGAAAATCAAACACAAGCCAATAATGCACACAGCTCAGCACAGTACACAGGACACTACATTATATATGATAAGTATATAACGTAGTGTCCTGTGTTTAGTTAATGAATAACAAAAACAGGAGTAGACGTACACCCACACTACTAAGACTCAAGCAGGAGACGTTGCTCGATTGGACATTGCCATGTTCGAGGTACGAATGCCGTTTCTCTCGGTTTTTTATAAGTTCAATGGCAAACGCATTAAATTTCTTCAGAAATTTTTACATCAATGTGGAGATGAAAATACTTGAATTATACTTTTTTGTATTTATTTATAGCTGATAGGCTGGCCTTTAGACCTTCTCTCACCTGATGGTAAGTGATGAGGTGGTTGAAATGTTGTACAGGCTAGACTAGAATTACTTGCTCTCAAATACAGCTGCCATAACACAGGATTAGAGACTTGCCGACAGATTTTATGCTTGATGGTGATAGCTGACCGGGTGGGCATTCGCAAAATGCCCTAGCAACTAACTATAATGACTGCCATCCTAAGACAACGACTGAGACCTCCGTAGCACGGCAACGCTCATTAGTACTGCCGCTAGCGGTCACCCATCCAAGTCATGACCGCAGAGGATGTTGCTTAACAACTTAGTAATCGGGCAAGAACTATAACTAATGACTAAACAAGCCAAGCTATGGGCGCTTCGAAGCAGGTATAAAGAAACCACCATCTATAGTAAACAAGGTACTTAAATACCTTGCACGTCAACTACTTCAAATAACCCCTTGAATCGATTTTCCAGTTCCATAGTCATGTAAGTCTTTTATCCTAAAAGGTAAACTGTTTCGTGCACGCAAAAAGCTTGTTGTAATCTAAGACAACATACAGTTCTTTTTGTACGGATTTTAGACAAAACATTGACAACATACCAAAAGATAACCACAAATTCACTATGAATTACTATTGTAGACCACATAACTTACCATCAAGTAAATCTGTGGTCAAAGGATAACTACCTACTATACATATATTAATCTTATAGTGTTATCATACTTACCTTATTATGTAGTTTTATATTAATTAAGTTATATGCAGCGTGCCCAGCATGCTGCCACAGCATACTGGGTACGCTGCAAACTGATAGAGGGCTCGAGCATTTGAAATACCTATTATATTAGCTTAAATGCTTTCAGTGTACTAGTTGTAGTGTTGTATAGAGTTTGTAGTCTTTTGTTAAAAAGGCATACCGTTAACAAAAAAGTTTAGTTTAGATAAAATGTAGTTGATAACAAAACTTTTTAAATGCAATACTCACTGAGTTTTGCACACGGACTATACTGAAGCCTGACTAAAATGGAAACTGCTGATCAGATTTCCTGCAGACATTGCAAAGAAACATGACATTTAAGCCTGTTCATACAATATACAACATATATTACTTTTCCAATTGCTGATAGATACTGTGTAAATCACCAAAAGCCCTCAGGTTTCCTACCAGTGTCCGTATCGGCCCTAATTAATGTGACCTTTTCGAACCTAAAGAATCTATATTCCTAATTTCATCTAATACATTCTGCCGTTTCAGAAGTAAGTAGTAAAAAACAAACACAAACACACCCTCAAACACACGTATTCGCGTTTATAATTAACGAGTTGATTATAATTCCAAAAATATAAGCTTTTAACATTCAGATTCAGGACACATTTATAATACCTACAGGCTGTGCTTGATAATGAAATTCTTTATCAAGAGTCAAGAGGTGCAGAGTGGCGGGACGTGCCTCGAAGCCGCTGCCGCCTCCCAGGTGGAAGGTCGAGAGCCAAGATCACAGTAACAATGGAGATGCGGGAAATTATATTACATGATATTTATAAATAATAGGCTAATTGTCAAACATCACTATCTCACTTGCTGGAAAATGTATTCAAAGCGTTAATAAAAGCCATTATGGTAGAAAATAATCTTAAGTTAAGCAAAAAGAAATAATAGCAGGGCAGATAAATTGAAGTACCTACTAACTAACGTAACATTTTCTTATAGATCTGTTTTATAGATCTGTGCGTCACGGAGGGATAGTAAGTTAAATAGTGAGAATAGGCAAGCGTAGAGTTGAATTCGTTTGTTTTCATAAATTACATTTAACGATTTTTGTCATACAGCTTTTCTGGACTGGGATCTTAATCCGGTGAATGTGACAATATAAATCCTATATTTTTGCTCGTAACCATCGAAAGGGTCAATCGTAAACATGGATTCCTTCGTATCAACATTGGGTCAAAAATTAAAGAAGTATCATAAATTCTAACACTGAATAACAATGTTTTGTATAGAAACACCGATTTATTTTTCCCTATTTAAGTCAAATAAAATGTCGGCGTTATTTATCCACAGAAAAATTAAAAACTTTACTTATGAACATTTTGTTCGGTTTTCAAAAATATATATAAATCACGTTGTACCAGCAACTTTAATCCCCGAGGGGTCGGCAGACGTGTAACCGGATTCGTTTCGCCTCGTATGTTTTAGTTTCATGTCCTAATAGGGTGATGTGCTTATTGCTTCTATTAGGCCCAGATTCAGCCTCCAGACTGCTACTGAGAATTTTTATCAGTTAAATTCAATAAGTGTCTGTTCGAAGATCAAGGACCTACAACTTTACTGAGACGCTACCAACGAGTCTATTTAACTTAATTAACTTCGACGGTCTGTGAAATCATAATGTATAAAATTTACTCAGGGAAAAATATAGGCAGAGTCAAAACCATCTGAAATTGTAATTTTGCTTTGACGCCAGCTTATGAAATCAGAACGAAAGAAAAATATGATAATTGTAAGTCAATTATTATCGCCAATGCCATCCTTACACACGCTACTAGAGTAGCTATGCCAGCGACCCAAATTTATTCTCCGCAATGGCTTGGGCACAGGCTGGTAGGCCAAATGCAGGATGTCAGTGCAGGACAAGTGGCCTCAAAATAAAATAAGAATTAGGGCATTTGACGTTGACTATAGATGTCACTTCGTACCCTCACGACAGAAACGATAAGAATGATTATGATCATTTTACTATAACATGGTAGTTGTCTTGTTAGAGAAAATATTTAAGACAATAATTGTTCCTGCTCCATGTATGTGGGATATAAGAAGGAGAATGTGTGTGTGGACAAAGCAAAAATAAATAAATAACCTGGTTAATAATTATGGAGTGGTTGAGAGCTAGCAGTACAAAAATTATTAATAGCTGTCGAAAAGCTACACTTGACATGATTGTTGTGAGTTTGTGGATAAAGAAAACTTTCATCTGTTTTAAGCTCCTGTATGTATGTATAATATCATGTAATGTGAACTTTACATTTAACTCAGCAATTCAAATATTGATTTGTTCTTTCCCATTATTGTAGATTAGCATCTACAATAATGGGAAAAATGATATATATTTCTGGCGAGGGTTGTTCTGAACGGGTTATTTCCATAAACATATAATTTCACTCGTAATTTTCTATCTCGAAAAGTGTATACTTAGGTGTAAGGCTTTATACAGAAAACTATGTTAATACATCTAAATCAAATTTTGTATTAAGAGAAGGCAATCTAGAATCAACATCAATAGAATACTAAAATGCACAAAAGAATACAACGCATTACAGTATTGGTTTTTATATGTCAGTCGTATAAATCGGACGCCGTGCGACGTCGGAACTCACGCTAGAATCCGTAAAAATCCGACGTCCGTGCGATCGCCTTATCAGATCTCCCGAACTACTTCAGGAGATAAATGGGGATTGAGCTTTTTCAAAACACCAATACAATATTTCAACCTGAAAATATTCCATTCAACGGGATTTTCAGAGTATTTACTCATAAGCTCGTATTTATTTTGATATAAAAGGCGGGCATCACAAAATGTACCATTTATTATTTAAGTTTTCACATTTGGGTTGTTAAAAGTTTATCATTTGTTAATGAATGTACGAATGGTGAATAAGTCAATATTCGAAGTTTTTAGTTGGTTATAAGGAAATCGTAATAAACATTCTAAAATCTTTTTCATTGTAAGTAGCTTAGCTACTCCTACCTCACACTTTAGAAATTCATATCTCCTATCTTCTATATATTATTATATTACCAAGTATTTCCACACCTTAACACACTGAGTAAAAATCTGTCGACGACTGAGTAGACTGACTACGAACCCGAGTATGGGAGTATTCGTGCAGTAATATATATTTTATTCAGTACACCATAACATGTCGCCCGAGTGAAGATTGATGGATCAAGAGTTTTGTGCATCAATCGAGGACGATGCAACGATATAAGTCTATACTGTTTTTAATTCTGTAGGTAAGTATATGTAGGCGGCTCACTACAGAAGCTATAAGAGGATTATTAGACATATTTGAACATAATACGCTCTTTGGATATGTAAGAAACATAATGAAAAACTAGTCGCCGTGCCTATACGTCGGTTGCGTAAACAGCTATCGATGCACCTATTCATTAAACGAATCGATCCAATTTCAATTATTAATCCGAGTATGTGCGAATAGGAATGAAACGCCGGAATTTTTCGGCTTTCTGTCGGGCCTAACAATTCGTTTTTGCGTTTAACGGTGTGTGTCGCAATAATGGTTTCGGAAACAATAAAATACGAACGGCACAGGTTTACAATTTTGCACGTGAAAGAAAACTATCGTAATATTTTATTTCATATTTTTACTGACATGAATTACCTATTCGATAGTTCATAAATCGCGGAAACTTTATGTTTAGTTACGATTCGGACGCAGTTGTTTGGAAAAGAAAATAATTCTAACGAATTTAGATTTCTACGAATGATACAAATTTCATTTCAATAGCTCTATATTATATTCTAAAATGGAGCTATTCACTTCAACTACAGGGCATAGCCATTTAGCTCTTTACAACTTCCGAAACGGGTCAGCAAAGTTTTAATGGCTCAGTGTAAAATCGTTAATTGGATTGATTGACGAGGTGTGCCTGACAATTTGTAACTGTCTTTAAACACGAGCAGCAATTACTTTAATATTATAAACAAGATGAGTTGCAAAGGTCCCACGTGTTCAAGAAATGGATATTTCACAGCATGAAATATAAAAAAGAGATCCGATACAGTAATATTGTTGGGAGTATAAACATAAGTATTAGATGAATATCGGAAATTGTATCTTGATTTCCCGCGGGAATGTGTTCGTATGTATGATCGCGGTCATTTCCTGATGTGGCGCGACATAATAATATAACATATTATTATCAAGAAGTTTCTTTCATCGCTGTGATGTGGGTCTACTCAGATTTGCCACTGCAAAGGTAAAAAAGTATACATTTTATGAGATGTATAAATCTGTATTTTTCTTAGATGTTTTTGTGGGTATATTTTCTTTCTTGTATATAGGCTGAATAATATCGGTTCCAGGTTTCTAAAACGCACGACTTTAAATATATTCGATGCTAAGGGAGAAAGCGTGAACAGAAATATGGAAATATTTTTAAACGTCACGATCTCAGTGCGGAAGCAAAGATTCGATATTTCTTTGTTGGAAGAAAAAAAAAACAATTTCCTGAGATGTACGTTACAGACGGCGCAGCGCGCAATCGAATAATATTCAGATGAGGAGCGAAGGATATGAACAAAGCTCAGAATTTACAAGTACCACTTTATCAAAGATTGGCGAAAATACAATGGTTTTGAACATTACTTGACGTTGCAGGTCACAGTATCTCAATCAGTATTGTTACAATTACTATAGCTTACTTCTCTTATAAGATTATAGAATATAAAAATGTAGACAAGTCTACCTCTTTTCGGGGATATATACGCGCAATGATTTGTTACATAATTAACATTTTATTTCAAATTACCTACCTAATATGTACCTACCGTTAAAGTAAGGTAAATATGGGAAGAGTGCTATACTCCCATCGAATAAAAAAATTGGGAGTGATACAAGTTGTGTAAGGTGAACCAACCCCTAACACGTCCCGTGGGCAAAATTTTTGGCAATTCGAATTGATGTCCCGAACCCAAGCAGTTATGGATGTCGGTCTCTCCAATTTATTGTTGACGTGCGAAAGGACCTTTGCGATCCTTTCAACAAACTCTTATATAGGTACGAACTGTTCCACTATACTAAACTTCTCATCTTATACATTTATACATGGAGCTCTTTGGAGTGTGATAATATTTATAATATTCTGCGCTACCATTGTATACTAAGATTTAACGTTATGGTGTAAAATGTTCACGATAATTTAACAAATGAGAATATTGCAAACAGTCTGACTGCTTAATTGAATACATATAATGTAAAGCGTGGCTCTGAATTTCTCAACTTGTTAGTAATGAGTTTATATATGAAATTTTCTGTTGTACTTCAGTCTGGAACTGTGCTCGGTAGATAGTAACAGGCTTACCTTCTATTACACAATACCAAATCATCTCTAGTAAATCAAGAGAGTTCAGACACTCTTCCTTACCCCTTGAGGCATACACAGGCGCGATGACATGTAGAACATGCATAGCTACTGTTTGAATAATACCATTAATGTTAATGTTATCAATACTAAAATCGATTTGTGGACTGAGAACGCAAGTTCACCGAGCCGATACAATTCGTCTTCTTGGATATCCACACAATACAATACAATACAATACAAAAATTCTTTATTGTTTACCAAGTAAAAGTAAATTACATTGATTAAGACTAATTATCCTATGGCAGTACAATGGGCGGTCTTATCGCTATGTAGCGATTTCTACCAGACAACCTTTGGATGGACAGAAATAAGGGACAAGGTAGACGGTGGTGAACAATAAATTAATGTTAGATAATTAAATTCAGATACATAAATCTAATACGTGATAAATAAATAAATAAATACCTACATATATACATAATAAATATATATATATACTAAAGTTATACATACATAAATAACATACCTTTAAATAACACATATATAACAAATTACTTAAATATGCATCTACATAATATAAACAAATAATTACAATGTTATATACTGGATAAGTAGTGATTTTTTACCATTATTTTAAAAATTCCAATCGATTTGGCACGTCTGATTTCTAGTGGTAAAGCATTCCATAGTCGTGCAGCCTGTACTGTGAAGGACTTGCTGTAGTACTGAGAGCTATGAGGCACACAGTACGACCAAGTTAAACTCAACCAACCTAAGTTAAAGGAAACTGTTAAATCCAATTATGTATGTTAGAGGAATCACATGAGAAGCGACTACTCCTACTTCGGGGTTTTTATTTGATTACCTGGAATCTCGTGGATGGACGTAAATAATTGAGTTGATGGATAAAATAAACTAGATTCTGGAGTAGTTCGAGATGCTCTCCGTTGTTTGAACGTCTATAAAAGCGTAGTAAGTATAACCAGAATGTTAGTACAACTTGTAGCCCGTAGGACCTTCAAATTCCTACTCTCTCTCGACACGCATTTCTTTAAATAAATCAACGTACACTGGACACGCTACATATTTATATATACACGTCGCGTTTGGTACTGCTCTATGAAACCAAACTCTACTTGTCTGATTTTACTATGATAAAGTTATATTTATCAAGTAAAAGTAGTTGTTATGACAAAGTCTCGCGGCGTGGAGCGGTTGGCTACGACGAGCTCCTGACACGTTTCCAAAAATGATGATTCACTAAATTGCAGTTATTAGCGCACTTATACGAATTAATTGCAAGGGACTCTATCGTGGTAATTTACTGCTGCGATAATAGGTTTACCGGGTACGCAATTTATTTTTATAGCTATTACGGAGAAGAAAATAATATGAAGAGGTTTATGGATATGTGGCGCGTTACATTTCTTACTTTTCGTTTTTTACTTGTATACTTTCAAAGTAAAAGATGCCTTAAAGGAATCGTAGCTAGCAGTTTTCTTTACCGAATACGAGTCACACAATTCACACGTATATGAAAACCTTACGAAATACGAGGAGAGAGGAAATCTATGAGCCGTGCGATTGCCTATGATATATTCGAAGGTAACATTGTCCGTGATGATAAGTGTGGGATGTAATACGCAGTACCTCGTATATATTGCAAATATTTGAACAAATTTTCGTGGCGTTTGTAGAGAGAAGTTTCCTATTCATACTGTTATATTAGGTATGTAGTCATAAATATTTCAGAAGCAACTTTTTCAACATTTCAAAGCGAATTTTTCAACATATCTAAAGCAAATTTTTCAGTCAGAAAGGCATTTTTTATAATGTTCCATATCCTACACAAATGTAGTGGTTAAAAAAAGTTTTTTGGATTTATACAGACTTTTTCAAATATATTTTGTGATATTCCCGGTGCATTTTTATAGCCGTTCAAACAAGACAAAAAAGGTTTGACGTGACCGTCGACCGCACACACGGTTAAGCAACATGAAACATTTTTTTTATTTATATTTGATAAAATTTTAACAAAAAATACCGACTTCATGGAGAAATACTAAAATACACTAAAAAGTAAACCATCGCAAACAGTTTTTTTTTAATATTTCATATCTCAAGTGAAAGTAAGAAAATCAAGCCGTAGCCAATTAAATTCACATTATTATATTAGGGATAACTCAAATACTACACTTCAAATCTCACTGAAATTTTAATGACTTGGTGCTGTGGTGGTATCTTAAATCAAAGAAAATAAACACAAACATCAAAATCGCTACAACCTTTAAAAAGTTATGAGGTTTTTATTAAGGTTCAGAAAAAAACACAGTCAATATAATAACTTCGTCCTTTTTAAGATCGGTTAAAATATAGAGATGATAAGCTTTTGTATTTTCGAACATGCAATATTACCAAATTATTCAATATAATCGATTTGCTATTGGCTGCAAAAGTCCCTAACAAAATAACGTAAGCGCGTTACATAGTATTAGTTATAATTGAATACAAAGTACAATTGACAGAAAGAAAACGAATAGCTTATCTAGCCCCTGTTTCAATCGGTAAAGGTTAAACTGTTTTGTACGTACGCATTTAACAAATAAAACGCTCGTTAGCGTAAACTGAAGCGCGGTCGTTTCAATGGGACGCATTAGTATAAGTGGGTTCGCTTGGTTGTGGATTGGCCGATTGTGTGGGGATTGTGTCGATTACATTTGTGAATGCACACTCTCATTCGCATCCGTGGCAGCAACGGCACTGGCTTGGCTCCCCGCAGATTGAGTTATACTCTCATCTGAAGATGATTGCACCGTGGTGTTTCTCTGGCCCAATCCCAGGTCCAATTGCATACTTCGATACGCTTTTGTTTATTTTTATAATTTTGAAAATGTTTGCGTTACCCAATTTAGTTCAAGTTAACCGGATGAATTGAATCTCTCTTTAACTTGCAGTTACATCATCCGTGTTATCTCTTACTGTATCAGTAGTAGCCAACTTATTCGCTGCGTGACTTGAATTCGTAACAAGTAAAATTAACAGAACGAAACTTATGAAAAATTGCTTAGGTTGACATTGAATAATCGTCCAAGAAGAAGATTAATATTTATAGTTTGTATTTATTCCACAAATCTGGTTATAATTGTATTGGTAAGATTTGTTCTCAAATAAGATTACGAGGGTTGTCACTTCTCAATTCATCTTAAATTTGGAACTCATTAACTAATCTTGTTGGAGGTACGTTCTCAATTCAAACATTATGGGTGAATATATCAGGTCTTGCTATCTCTTTTGCGTTCCATCCCTACAAAATTAATCTGATCGTGGTAAAAGTGGGTAGGCAGAAAGTTTTCAAAAGGTTTTAATTAAAATGCTGCGATAAGTAGCAACAACCCACATTTGTTATGAAAACTTAGGCGGTAAGTGTGTTAAGGCCGATAAATATTATATAAGGTAACGGTGTTTGTTTGTTTTAGAGGAAGCAGTACATTGAGTTTAAAGATGTTAAAAGTATGCACGAAGTTTTGATGGCAACAAGTATGTTAAACACACGCCATGAACATGTCGAAACTTTTCTATAAAGTTGCCGGGAACGAAATTTCGAATAATATTTAGCTAAAGCATTTAATTAGAAACAAGATGCGTGTTTCCTATAGGTACCTCCTTAATAATCAATAACTTAATGAGTAAAATTTGAAACTAAGTTTTACACATTTACCTTACTAGGTAGGTTTGCTAAATAACAACAAAAAACAAAGTTATTAGAGTTATACACATGAAGAGATCTGCGTAATTTGCGAGTATACTTATTTACACAACATAAAAGCGACAAACAGTAAAGCTTAAAATGAAAAAGTTAATTAAAGTCAGAATACCCTTGTCACGGCAAAACCTCAGTTGCAAACCAAACCACATTTAACTTAGAAAACTTGCTAGCGGCAACACGCCTACCTACTCTAGAATCATTTTATCGAAATTATTTGAATTACTGCGAGATTTTGTGCGAAATAAAAGAGGTCTGGTCGTGTAGCTAATAATTTTTCTTATAAATCTTGAATATTCTTTTTCCTTATTAGGTGGTGCCTAAACCAGAGGTCGGTGGAGCCTGATGTTAATAAATTTCTGTGTAATAAAGCTGACGGGATGGATGCAAAGTATAATGCCGACAATAGGCCTAATGACTGAATACCTTCAAAAGAATGGCCGCTGAGCGGTGATGTATACAAAACAATGATTATGACGTCAAACACCATAATTAACCGAGGTACGATAAGGTATAGGAAGTCAACAAAACACCAAATTTCTACCTGCTCTTTTTGACAGGCAATCTGTATAAAAACAATATCATATCTTCAACTTTTTAAACAAGAAAAGAATATAATAGATCCAATTTTTAAGTTTCGAATAAATGGGCCCAGATATTTTATAAGGAAACTTTTGAACTGAGGAAAATAAAGTATTTGCAACTGGGGAAAAGGGAAAAAAGGAACACGGACTTTTTGCCTCGAGGACCGTATACTCCCATGTAAAACAAGATTTACGCATACATATGCTTAACAAAGGCTTAAGGGCTTATGCCAAGCATTTAATCATAAGATTAATTATCAACTATTCTGTATTGTATGTCACAGCTAAAAAACCAAAAGAGTTCTAATCCACGACGACGCTAAGATACTGACAGACAGATATTTCTTATGCGATATTTGTGTAAGTACGAGTATATAGAGATGAATATTGCAGAACCCAACGACTTGAACGTTTGATGTTTGAAGTTCCAACTATAAAAAAATAATAATATAAAAATATCAAGCTTATTTAAAAACAAAAAATCATATCTCACAATTTCAAATATTGCATGTACAATATTTTTTTAAACTATTGTTATATTAAAAACTGTTCAAATATTTGCGCACTAAGCCTACTGCACAACAATGGGACAATACGTTTGTGATGTACCATAATATAACTGTCATAAAATAAGTGACACACAGCACATGTGCAAGTTAGAAGGAAAAAACTACACTAGACTACCAACTTTTATTTTAGGTAAAAGTTAAGGGTTCTTGAGTTAGCAAGTATCAATGTTTATGTCATATACTATAATATTACGAGTCCTATAATTTGACACTTTTTATATCGTCAAAATGCCTTAGTAGGTATTTGATTTAATTGTAACTTGATGCTTCCATCTGTTCCTGAGAAAAAAGGCCTTGACAGACGGACGAGAAAGTGATCTGAAATGGTTCGTTTTTCCTTTTGAGCAACGAATCCCAAAAAAGGCTTAATGATTAAATATTGTACCTACATAATAGACATATACATATTTTACTTGCACATGACATGCATAATATAGTTGCTTTTTTGACATGCCATTAAATAGTCGAACGTTTTGTTCATTTTTCTTAGAAATTTGAATGTGTTCCATGGCTTATAGGCCATATTCAGCAGGCAAAAAAGACAACAAAAAAGTAAAGTAGGGCGCCCTGCGGCCAGGTGGTGCGACGTACTGCGGAAGACTGCTTGCAGTAACAGGATGCAGGGAGTTGAAGTGGAAGCTTAGTGGCTTGAATTAAGAGATCTACGTTCAGATCACCCACTTATTTTAAATTTTAGGTCCAGCACTAAGCATGATATCAATTGGTCTCTTCATTGTATAGACTTATATTGTTACGAGTTTTTAAAAAGATAATTAAGTTGGAAGTTATGAGCCTCAAATATTTTATATGCGAGTGTTTCGCCGCTCATAATTCTCATGTATATATTTATTTATTTCGTAACGATACAAGCTAACACAATGAAGAGATCACACTTAGTTCAGGACCTAAAATCCCACCAAATAAGGGAGTGATCATCCTTCGACGTTTATATGGCGAGTGACCGCCCAGTTCAACCTTAATAGAACATCAGGTCAATAATATCCTTAGGCAAGAATCGGATTTACGTGAAGTACGGCTTCGTACAGTAAATTATAGCTCATATACAATCAACCTAAAAAATCTGAATTCCTTTACTTACATTACACGTCCATGACTGCAAATCATCTAATTCTGTATAAAACGTACAAAATTTATATTTGTACAGAGTACATTCAGAGAAAAAGAGTTGCGATTATATGATAGACATCCCAACACGCTAATTATACTTTAATGATTCCGTGGTTACTGTTTGAATGGAACCCATAAAGAGAGTACAACTACCCATTTTCTATGTACTTTCAATGCTAACTACCGGAATAAATAGTTTAAAACTGTTCGGTAAACTGTCCTGTCGTTTTTTATGTAGCCTGAGCCTTCCGCTTTACACTGATGATCATTTTCAAGTCAAAAAATGTCATGTCAAATGTCAATGTCAATAACTTTTGGTTCACAAGATCTCGTCTCGATCGCTGGAATTGAATCCACATCTTCCGGCTATACTGCTACAATACACGACGGACGCGTTTCTGTTTTCACTACCGAGACCGATAGCAGACATAGGAATTTTTGCAAATTGATTTGTAATCGTCATAGGGCGTCATCCAGACTGAAAGTGTCTTATTTTTCATCTGGTGGCAGGGCATTTTGCGATACTCGCCTGGCTAGCTACCACGCTCAAGTAACCAATACTTCACCAAGCGCATAACGGTGTGTCCATCAGCGTTCCTTGAAAGACAGCTTAAATCTTACGATGAGGTGAGAAAGTGGTCAAAGATTAGCCAATGAAAAAATAAAAAAAAACTCCACCTTTGAAACCCGTTTGAATATCTAAATGTGATTTATAATGTCGGATTCATAGCGAAATTCTCATTAAAAAGTTTTATGTTCTAAGATTGTGTGGATGTAATTAGTATATTGTTAATTATAAGTGTACACATCTCTATTTTATATCAGTTAATATATTTATCATACTTCTTGTTTTAAAGTACCTGCCGTAGTACTTAGTTCAAAGTATTAATTACCTACTTAGCTCATTATTTTAGTAAACTTTTTTACGTTACATATTATATATGGTATATATAATATGTAACAGTTTAATTATAAATATTGAGCAGAATGGCAAGTGTCAGCAGCTTGCCATAGTGAAATAAATGAGCAAGTACCTTTATTACTGACTTTTATCCGTGGGGCAGAGGTTAGAATGTGAACCTCCCACCCTGCTTCTATCTTATACTGCGATCCCCAAGACACCAGCCTTGCGTCGGGATTATGCCAAACCCTCCCTTAATGGGAGAGGTTGTGTTGAACAGTGTACAATCCAGCTAATACAGTACTGATTTTTATATATATCTTATTTAAATTACATATCGAGCCTGCATTTCAGCTTGGAGGGGGGCAGTGACGTTTCAACAACCTTATTTTGCCATCTGAATCTCCGGATACTGTCGTGAAATTCTTCTAGAAAACATTATACATTATATAATACTTTTTATAAAATGTTAGTAATATACTAAAACTGCTATAAAATAATCCAAAAGGAGTTTACCCAGAAAAAAAAACAATTTTAATTTAACATTGAAATTGAAACTATTGTTCAAAAATTTAAAATGTTTGTTAATTTTTATCATTTAATGGAATTATTTCTTGATGACGTCATTCAGTCCTTATTATTGTTTTAATTAAATCTTATGTTGACTTTTAGTGACAATAAAACAATGCTCCATATATTGAGGGATTTGATCATCCAATGAAATTCTATGGCACCGATATTATTTCAAATTTAGTATTCACAGTATGAAGCTGCCGGAACAGATCGAATGTGGAACGATAATAAAATCTGTCGTAAAACGCCGACCTACGATGTCAAACTATAAGACAGTAAATAAGATTAGTGAAAACCCCCATCTCGGGTTTTATTTGCTAATAATAAAAGTAATGTCACAAAATTGCATTTAAGTAATACAGTAAAACCTATTCCATTTTTGAAATATAATTACTGATCGTACCTAGATAGGTGCTGTTAGTTAAAACCCAAAATATTTTCAGCGGGTCCACCATATCCGAGGATTGCACCGGGCGCTTCACCGCATGGCGCACTTTAACTGTCAACGATTGTTATTATCACATACACACACAGCTTTCGTTGCACAAACAGAATAATAATTCATTTTAATATGTCACATAGCACATGCCGAGTTGCGATTTTACGAATGGTACTTATAGCAAGGGTGGTGTTGGGAGCGCGGCGTGAAAGGCGGGCGGTTGTCGGGTCGCCCAAGTCGAACTGCCGCCGCGGCGAGCCCGCCCCTTCGTTTGCCCCGCTCGCAGTTCTTTCAAAATTGACACATATTTTAAAAGATATATAGAATATTTCTCACAATAACAAAACAAAAGTTACTTGATATATGTTCCAAATACAGTTAAGAATAAAACGTACATTCGTGATTAGGTAACGAGGAAAACCATTTGTATTGGTATACCTACCTCGTGTGTACGTGACTACTTTTATTTAAGAGCTACCACTCATATTGGTTTAATGGTATAAACAAAACATGGTTTCAAAATTAGATTTTTGCTGATAAGTATTATTTTTCATTGAAAATTACTTAAGGGAAAGTTTTAGGTACTGGTTATGCGATCCAGATTCCTTTTGAAATAATCAAATACAACTAGTTATTTTCCGTAGTTCCATTGGACGTCCCATTGACACATCAAAAAATTTCCTTGTGGGTTTTGCATCATCAACAAACTGAAAGAAATCACCATTTAGGATAATTCACAGCATCTGACGATGTTCTGAGTTTAGATATCATATCAAATCTTTGATAGAATTTCAGACATTCATTCTTAGGGTTCCGTACCCAAAGGGTAAAAAAAGGACCCTATTACTGAGACTTCGGTGTATGTCCGTCCGTCCGTCCGTCTGTCACCAGGCTGTATCTCAAGAACGGTGGTAGCTAGACAGTTGAAATTTTCACAGATGATGTATTTCTATTGCCGCTATAACAACAAATACTAAAAATACAATAAAATAAATATTTATGGATGGCTCCCATACAACAAACTTGTTTTTTTTACCGTTTCTTGCTCGATACTAATAACGGTGACAGGTAGATGCTTTAACTATTCACATAATATTTAGTCACGGAACCCTTCGTGCGCGAGTCCTACTCGCACTTGGCCGGTTTTTTATGTAGCTGATAGGGTAGCCTGTGATGGTGTGATGATGAAGTTCTGCTAATCTAGAATAACTGGCTCTCAAGGACAGATGCCAGAACACACCGTTAGTTGCTTGGCGGCAGATTGTCTACTTGTTGGTGATAGCATTTGCAAAATACCCTACTACCATGCAATAACGACTGCCATCCTAAGACAACAACCGGGACCGATGGCTTAACGAGCCTCCGATGCACGGAAGCGCTCGGTAGTAATTCCAACGGTCACCCATCCAATTCATGACCGCAGCGGATGTTGCTTTACTTAGCAGATCATTATTAGTACTTCAATAGGTCATAGGCCAAATCTTCCGTTCTACTTATGCAACTGTTAATTTGTTACAATATTAGTATTGGTCATTTCGCCACTGTTCCGTGTATTATTACAAAATTGTACTTCAGCGTTTTGTGATTGATAGCATGTGGTAGTTGGCCTATGATTAGAAGTGGTAGAAAAAGAATAACAAATAAGATGGTAACCAAAATACCGTTTAGGATACCTTCAAGTCAAAGAGCATGGCAATAATGATAATTCATGTTAAATATATACTAATCTATGTATCTCAGTTTCAGTGTCTACACATGATATCATGAGATAGACCGATAATTAATTATATACTTGATAAATTTATCGCAATAGCGCAGGCAATTAATTTTAATTATGTATAGCTTTTATGAAGCACTAAATATTTAAGAGAAGCAATTAGCCAACAAGTATATTCGTCCAGAAATCAATTAACAGTCAACGTATTTACGACACGGCCCTTATGGATAATACTTCTCGATAATGTTTACAGATTTTAATCAAAGAGATCCGAACAAATAATCAATTAGCAGCAAATTAATGTACCGGATTGTAGCTATCTGCGTAATTAATTCGCACCTTTTAGGTAGCGGGCCGGTGATTAAGTCCGTAAGCGATCGGAACGTTAAATGTATAGTGTTGGAATCTGATAAGATTGCTATTAATCAGGGAATGAATTCCGGCAACGGTGGACCTCCATTAACTCAGCATTCCGCGGCCCTGTACTTAGCCGTCGCATCGGTGACTTTCAAAACGGACTTGTACTATCTCGTCATCTTTTTTTTTATGTTATTGTGACTTGACAACACACGGTCTACCTAATGTTTAGCGGACTAACCTCTGCCTATGACAGATGCATTTCGTCACAAGTGAAGAATTGTAGAGCGCCCGTCGTTACATTAAGACATACAGTTGTTAAATCTCATGGTACCTGTAATTTTACTGGCTCTCAAGAACTGCTGCCGGAACAGACTGTTAGGTGCTGGGCGACATATTTTCTATTTGAGGATGGTAACTAGCCATATGAGCATTCGCAAGATGCACTTCCACCATTCGGTGAAGCTTAGCCTCCGATGTGGGAATCGAACCATGGACCTGAGCACGGCAGTCCTTAAAGGCATCGTGACCTGTCTTCGTTTATATTACGTGTGATATTAAAATAAACAAACACTTCCTAGTTCGTTAGGTAAGCATACATACATAAAATCACGCCTCTGTCCCGTAGGGGTAGGCAGAGACCACAGATTTCAACTTGCTACGATCCTTACATATCTCTTTCGCTTCATCGACACTCTTCTAGAGTCCTTTCATACATAAGCGTCGGTTTATAGGGTACTCCTGACCTGGCCTTTTTTCAGAACATCTTCAATCTGATTTCGTCAGGTAAACAAATGAACTAAATACTGTTTTGACAGATAATATAATAAAAATATCAAGTTATCTAGTAATATTATTGTAAAATTAATATATTTTATTACATATTGAGGAGAAAACCCAAAAAAATATACCTATTATAACTTATACACGCCAACCAAGCAAATCAACTAACAACAATCAGTTCCCAAACACTTACTTGAAAATTGTTCCGTGAAATATTACTACCATAATTTTATTGTAATCACATGACATTGCAATTAATCACGGAATGAGTTCCGGTAACTACGGACTTCCATTAAGCGGGAGCGAATGCCGCGTGCAGTAAACACCGACATCACCTCATGTGAGTAATACTTCACACTTGCTTCGCGCCGCCCGCCGCGGCACCTCGGCGCCCATACCAAACGCTACGCTACATTATGTCATTGAGATTGTTCTACCGTATATGATAAACCGACTCTTTTTCTCGCGCCCGAACGCACTTTAACTTACCCGAGGCAAATTTAAAAAAATAACCCCCGTTTAAGATTGAACGTTGCTTGTCTGCATACTAAACGATTAATTAACAGGGTCAACAAATTTTCGCAAACGCAAAGACAACAAACAGCGTACCCTACAACGTAAATTCGAGGAAAACATAGCTGAGTCCGGAATGAAATTGTTTTAATTAATTGTGGCTCAAATTTAATATTTTAATAGACGAATGTAATCCTGAGGCAAGGCGCTTGAGCTCAATCATAATTTGTGGGGATGAGGTAGTTTTCCAATAATTAGTATTTTTAAATTTAAATGTATGTTTAGCTAATTGCGTATTTATGAAGATACTATTGGTTAATATTATCATACCATGTTTATGATAAACAAAGACTGTTATCTAGATTATAGACTTACTGCTGTTGATTCTACTGTTGCTTAAATAATTTTTAATGTTTTAAAAATTACTATATAATCAAAAATGTCTATCAAAATCTATGCGACGTTCTCATTTGTTGTCATTTAGATCTCTAAATGAAAACAAATAATTGAGTATACTCGTAAATATTTCATTCATATTTAATTAAATAAAGTGCACTAACCTCTTGATTAAAGTAATGCTGCAATTAAGTACTTGATTAAACTAAGAAGTTAACAATTTCCACCCGTAAAAAGTTTTCACGAAATAAAAACGGTAACACATAAATCCAACCAGTTTGAAACTTCAAATTCCTTCGCAGAAAATATCTACCAAGCCAAGCTCTTCATTCTTTTAAAAACTTCCTAACAAAAGGAAATAATTCGAAAATGATCAAAGAAGTCACGGATTCTTCAGACAACGAAACGTTTCAAGTAGGTAGGTGCAGAATGCTTCGTATTTTTATCATAAGCGCGACTCTTAATGGAACCATTGTCTGATTGCGTATCAGAGAAATATGACATAAACAAAAACATAACACCTGTAGTTACAGTAAGTTATGTATAGGGGTATTTTTATTTTTTCAGGTCTTTTCGTTATCATCAAGCTTTATGTCTCCAAGCTTTTTAAACCAATGCCTACTGCATTGGTGTCTTAGCAACCTTGTTTCACATGGTAAATCTAGTCAGTCTGGGGGCGAGCTTATTGCCATCAATTCATTGGACACAGTTTCAAACTCAGAAATGCTACTGAAGTATTCTGATGTCAGAAAAAACCCAACAACTGTCTGATCTAGTCACCTTATAGATTCTAAATGGACACTTTACGCTTCTTTTGAAATTAATGTTGTCATTAGTTATTTTCAGTTCCTCAGCTTTTTTATATCTGCTTATTCTACGCGTATTTGGCAAACGTAAACACACTTATTTACTGAAAAATCTCCTCATATTTGAACGAATCTTTTCTTGGCACTGCGCAAATAAAAATGTTTTTATATTGAGTCAGACTGGCGCTATTGTGTGGTAACGTGAGGAGCTAAGTGTCTTGTATCTTCTCACAGACATTCAACATAATAGTTTTAGCTAGAGAACAGCTTATACTCAGAGTACACTAATAAATGTGCAGGGAACTAGTCTTCGACCTATTAACCGTAGTCATATATAAACACAACTCTTAATGGAAACTTACAAGCTTCACTATACAAACATGACAAAGAGCTGCTTATTTTATATTTAGGACCATGATGTACCTATTTAATTTTTAGGGTTTTGTACAAGAAAATGGACCCTTTTACTAAGCCTACGCTTTCCGCCCTTGCACCCGTCCCAATTTTTAAGGTCGTTTTGTATATTTGAACCGTAATTGGTAGCCAGATGAAATTTTCAAAAAAAAATTAAACGTTTTTTATTTGTACTCAGTCGTCAAAACGGTAAGTGGACAAGTTCTTCAACAAAATAATAAAAACCGGTAATATGCAAGTTGGCCACTCGCTAAGAATCGCTCTCTTACCAAATATTTTTGGTAAATAACAAGTATAATGTGTTGGTATACCCTCGATGTCCAAATCCTACTCGCACTTAGCCGCCCATAACAGTCAACAAAGCCTTTGTGTTCAGAATGAATGAAAAAAGTTGGAAGCCAATTTGGTCGTGCGTTGGTTCTCGCGGTCGTGGCCGTGAAGTATGAGATAACAAAGGGAAATTGGGTAACACTGTTGGTGCACTGAGGCGAGTGGTAAGCTCAGGAAGCCGGTTGTTAATAGAAGAGCGGGCGCTCGTCGCCACTTGCCTTATATAACATCTTTATACGTGCGGTTTAGTGTGCAGCATCACCTCGGTCACAACGCGCAATAATGTATGCATTAACTGGCCGTTAACGAGACTGTAACATTGTAAATCAATACTATTACACAATCGAGCTTCATATGTGTTCATCACGTTACGTTACATACAGGTATATTTCAGGTAAGAGACGATAAGCATCTTCTGAGGAAACATTATACATAGTCAACTGCATTTTCACTTTACATCCGTCCAACAAACAACGTTTTTCGACGGCAAAGGCAACCGATATTGCTCATGATTAAACTCTCTTCTATTTTCACTATATCAGATTTTTCATACATGAATCTGGTCATATGTTAAGCAAAGTCTCTCCCTTCCAACTGTTCTATACATAATCCATACTTTCGTTGTATACTGGTTTTGTCACATCTTTCTATCCATCATTTCTTATTAGTTAAAAAATACTATAAATCATACTTTGTCGCCTAAATGTATCTTAATAAAATCTCAATAAGCTCATTAACGGTAAGGATACGGATATTCCGTTTTGGAGTTCCAAAGTCTATTTTGACTTTAGTTTGACTCTGACTTGACTTTCACTTTGTAATTTTAAGAAAGTTCCATACATTTGGACCTAATAAACGAGAGTTGAAGGAGTTCCGATATATGTATGAAAAGTAATTATTGTATTTTATTGAAACAGTATCAGTCTCAATTTTCATGAATAGAAGCAATCTAAGCTTCCTAATAGCATATTTGAACGCGGTAGAGCTAAATTCTAATATAGGTACAATTATATATCAAGTTGGTACCTAGTAAAGTTCTATGGGAGCAAACACTATGGCTCGGTCAAATTAACTGTTATTCGTGTTGACTTCAAAGCAGTTGTAAGGCTGTGAGCACTCCAGGTAATATTGGTCGACTATGCCCCTACCTCTAGTCACACAATAGACCGGCTTTCAGAACTAAAGAATACCTTCCATTGAAGCATATATTCAGAGAATCGAGAAGGCCGTGCTCGTGTTTCCTTATCCAATACAAATAGAATATTATTAAGAAAACAGAGAGAAAAACTGAAAACAAGGCGAAGGAAATTTACTCGCAAAGTGGACTTTAATAACTTGTGCTAATAACTCACTATACAAAGAAGTTATTTTTATTAATGTAAGTTTTTTAATAAATTTTTGTGCTATGTATTCTTTAAATTGGCATGGTATTTTGTAAATGTTGAGAGATTTATTGCTAATATATGAACTATTGAGAAGGGTTGGTATCAGAAAAGCACGTTCAAAAAACCGAAGCCAAATTTTGTACCATTTTTACATTGTTACCATTTGGTGAGAGGAAAGATATTGAATCGATTCTACATAAATTAAGAGAGATTATATATACAGATTATATATATATTAAGATATTATAACAAAATTAATCTCAACTTGAGTCTTGCATTATAGCAAACAAAATTCACTACATAAACAGCATTTTACTTACTTCTATTCTCAAGTTTAGTCCAAGCGTCCAAATAGTTCTTAATCTCAAACTTTGTATTGACATGAAAAAATCCACATATTTAATTGTGATATCATTCTTAACCCAGACGTGTCCAGAAACTCTAAGCTCGTTAATAAACACGTTTGTAGGAAGGTATGAAAATATGAGGAAATCCCAACGGCTCCATTTATTGTCGCTGGACACATGAATTTTATTTGACAAGCCTTCCGAACCCATAAGTCCTCTTGTCGGTTTACGAGGGTCAAATAAGTAATATAAATTTTATTCCTCCCACGAATGTAGCAGCTCACAAAACTTTGCAAATAAAATATAATCGAAGTTCGGAAGAAAATGCATTATTTCGAATATTCAGCACAAAGTGTTCTTAAACTGTGATAAAGACGTAATAATTTCGCTGGGTCCGGAAGATGACAGTAGTGGTTTCACGCTATATACACACATTATATATATTGCCCTCCTTTTTCTTTTCCTAGAGCAGCCAGTCCCTATTAAGTCTTAAGTCCTAATCTAAGTTGGAGATGCTGGAGGAAGCGCATTTAATTTTAGTTTAATTTGATAAACAATAATATAAAAAAAACGAATTCAACACTGAAAAGTTTGAAACAGCTTGTAATAGCTGGTACTTCAAAACACGCCGAGCTTACTTACAGCTATTTCTATATAAGCGTAGACTTTAAAACCTTTCTCTTTTATGTAATTTATTTAAAAATTGGGGCTATACTTGCCATTTTCTACAATGTTCTTTCAGACCTCATTTTAATAAACAAACACTAGCACTACTAACACAGTCAACGTCTTCTAATTACGTAGGGAGTTAATATTGATCTCATAGTAATACCGCAGATAATTACGTGGATGTGATATGAATAATAATTTAGCTATAAGCACCAAGCTTCTACGAGTTAATTCAGCAAAGCAGTTTGCTTCATAAGAAAACCAAACAAAATGGTTAATGGAATCCATTACAGAAACTTTTAAAATGACTCTTTAAATTCAACAAAGTTACACAAAAACATGTATATTTATTATGGTTATCAAAGACTGAAGATCGAATTTAAATTTTTCGTATATCTCATCTGTATTTCAAAGCCATACTCAATATAAAGTATTCATGAACTATGCTTCAAAGAATAATTTCTTAGCGGGAAACTTTATGGCGAATAGTCTTAAACTTTCCGGGATGAAAGATGGGCAATAAAATTAATTAAATAATCGAAATAAATCTCTGTTAACAATATAATCGCAACTTTGCTTGCTACGCGTGCTTTAGTGCATTGCTTGTAGCAATTTTGTTAATTAAGTACCTATATAATATATCAATGTTTTACAAATCAATTTATGAAGTTTTCTTAGTTTTCCGCGCTTGTTACTAAACAAGTTTTTATATAGGTATTTGTATTTATATTTATTAAATCGCGTATATTTATATATATCTTTTTATAATAATATGCGATTTAAACCTGTTAGTGTTTTATTAATTTGGTATTAATGGAATTTATTTTTTGAGAATTTGGTTTACACCATTAACGTTTTCTATTTGAAAATCAAAGTTGACTGAATTGTTATCGATACAATGATATAACAGATACGTACTGAAATCAAATGCAGCTTGTATTGCGGCCGTTTATTCTATGCCTATGGAAACAGCGCACATTGAGTGGCTGCAGTGTATTTTGTACGGACAAGGGCGAACTACAAGGCATCAATCTGCCATCTCCAACCTAACACTGGACACGAAACTGCGCCTAAATCCCACAAAAGCAAAATCTATTGTCTGATTTAACCCAAGGTCTACGTAATACTGAGTAACATTTCCTGTACCTAACCTACGAGAAATCAAAGTTCACAACCCAGGTAGCATAAACCGACTTATTTATAACCACCTATAAAAATAGTTTTCTGTGTAATATAAATAGCTGAAATCCTCATTTACGACTCAATCTAACAAAGTGCTAAATAAAACATTATTTATGTAAGGAGTAACTTCATCAGCAATCTCGTCGGACAAATAACAGTCCCTACGGCTTAATAACGTTGGGACTAAAATAATATAATCATGTTACTAGAAATTTACTTATATTACGGTACATGCAGCAGTCCGCTTTGTAACTTTGTAGTTTGTTGCCTATCTACTCAATCTAAGAGAATACCTACGGTTGTAAATTATTCTGAAATGTGTGACACATGTGATGCAAATTACAGTAATACATGAGTGTGCTATTTCACAGAGTTGATTGAGCATATATCCGCGCACGAGATAACGCTTACTTGATGTTTGATTAATGATCTCCGATAAAGTTTTTGGAGAGGCCGGAAAGAGCGAGTTACTAGAGGAAATCGTAAGCCTCACATACCACATACAAATTACCTTTGCGAGAGTAGAAACCCTTTCGCTTATTCATGTTATTATTAGACGAGCTCTGAATATGATATACGAACAATAACCTAAAAATGTGTTGGTACGTTCACTTTGTGTTTATAGCTCGACTTCGTTCCTCTTTTACGCCATTCACATACATATATAATTTTATATTTTTCAGCAGCTGTATACAAAATAATACGATTATAAAATTAAGAAACAGAATGCCACCTAATAGTATATTACTAATTTAAGATGCATCATCTGGAATGTTGTACTAATTGAAGTTTATTTTATGGTCTACTAGCTGAAAATTGATGATCTATTTATTTTTACTATGACGGAACAAGCTCGAGGCCCATCTGATATTATGCGGTCTGCCAATAACAGAAGCATTTCATCACAAGTCACGAATGGCACTGCGCCCGTCACGTTGACACAGTTGTTAAGTATTATTGTGCCTGCTTTTTCACTGCTGTGTCATTACCATTAGGTGCTTAGTGACAGATTTTCTACTTGAGGGTTGTAGCTAGCCAGGCGAGCATTCGCAAAATACCCTTCCACCATGCGTCGAAGCTTAAGCCGGTGGTGAGGATCGGACCAGGAACCTGCGGCACGGCAGTCCCTAGTCCCTATTACTGCTCGGCCATCATTGCTTCGAACCCAACTTAGGAATGAGTAACAAACATTCCCACATCCTTAGTCACTCACAAAACTAGTATTTTTATTATTGGTGCGATGTTTTACTCTATCTATCAACTATACCAGATGAAAAAATTGCAGACAGCCAGCTTTCCATGTCTATGGTAGTCTAAATAAAACAAAGATAATTAAGGAGCTTAAACAGGTCCCGGTGCTCGTGGCTAAATACAGCCCGATAATACAAACAAGTCCACACTAGGTGCGGTTCTCTCTTTAGTTGAGGTGATTGCTTCTAACAGCGGCCATAAAATAGCCCGTTCACAACTCGGAATCTAGTTCAGGAAACCACTGCTACAAAATTTAGTGTAGCACCAGCATGGCTACAATAAATACAGCACTAATTTAAAACCAAAGACTATGCAAACAAGGAAAAGAAACACAAATAGTTTATAAACGAACTGAATTTTATTCTGGAACTGAATATGTACAACTTAGCCCGAAAGGAACAGCTCTAACCTAATAAACACCTACCTCTGTATTTCTAAAAGGATTGTACCTCATACCATATTAATTTAGTATACGAAGTAAGTTTCAGACAAAAGTGCCGAAGAGTAATTAATGCTAAACATTGTTTCGTTCATTATTGTGAACGTCAAAGTGTGATAGAACCGTTAATCCACGGCAGTTCATTTAACTTTGAAACGTGTTTTGGGATACATTATAGAACACAGATTACATCAGCAAACAACAAAATAAAGACAATTATTTAGTGTACACTGGGGCACATAATACTCGGGCGAACAATTTATGTGAACGGAGTTTCACACTACTTTCTCATTATATTTAATATAGTCTTTGTTCGAGATTCAATATCACAGGCGCTTACCAAACAAAAATACTTAGTGGCTTCTGTTAAAAGTTTCAAATAGCTTTTGAGTTTCATGACATTTCAAATACTTCACAAATATGAGGTCGAAATATCGTCAGAGGAAAAACGCGGAAGCTTTTACTGACTATTTACTTATTTCATAGTTTATTGACTGCGCATTGACGGCGGCAACCGTACAAACTTCGAACGGGGTTTCAGTTATTTAATTCCAAAGTCGAGGAGAAAAATCGATGGGTAAATAGTAGTTGGTACAAAGTTAGATAGGTACGGTGTAAGTACACGGCTCATTTAACTTCAGCAGTCCACATTTGCTTACGTCTCGGTTCTCGAGAAGCCCAGGCAACGCAATGGCATTTGTTCGTTTTATCGACGACCTTTTAAGTCACGTTAACCCACTTCCTGTAGTGCTACTTAATACTTGTTTTCATATTCTTAAATAAAATTGGAATCAAGTAGACATTTAAAGTAAAATTCAAAACAATATTCCATTACAATTGTCACTAGGAGTAAATAAAAAAATATAAACATATATGAGTCATTTTCTTAAAAGATTTATTAAGTTTTTGTGTTCATTTTTCTGTTTTAAATTTTCCTGCTATTATTGAAGTTTTAAAATGTTTTGTGATGTCCAAAGTTACTGAGGCATTTAGGAGAAGTGCATGCTCTAACAGCCATATTGCAGCGCTCGCTAATATGAATGTTAATTAAACGTTTTTACATTCGATGTTCGCACGCTTCGAGTTGCATGGATTAAGAACGACGCACTCAGTATTTACAAATAACAGAACAACTGTACAAAATCAACCCTTCATAAACATTTATTTATGCTAATATTGTGTTGTTGAATCGCAAGAAAACAGTTGAACCAATACAGCTGCTGTCTTTGACGTTGTCAGAGATTTGGTAATATCGTAATTTATATGAAACAAATATGTTACATATTTTTTTTAGAACGAAGAAAGGCGTGTGATACCTATATCATGTAATATGGGTGACCTTTCATGTTATATCGCCTTAACAATATTGCCAATAAATACCAAGTTAAATGTAGTTTTAGTGATCCCAAGAAAACACCCGTGCATTCCGTGGTCAATCTACACCAAGTGGTCTACAAAGTAAAACTGTATACGAAAAATATTTATGGACATAAATTACTTCAGCAAAACCTGTTTATATTTAGTACTTTGTTATTTATACTTAGGACCTAAAAGTACCCTATAGAATCATTACACAACCAACATACCGGGTTGGTAATGATGCGAAGGATGACGCCTTATAGGTAAGCCTTTGACCACTATCTCACCTGATGGTAAGTGATGATGTGGTCTAAGATGTTGTTCAGGCTAACCTAGAATTACTGGCTCTCATTTTTTGAAGTAAGTAAATAGAACTCATTATTATTTTGATGGAGCCAAAATTCCTTGTTTTCGTCTAAAAAGTGCAGGTATAGTTTTGAAGTCTGTTTTATACATATCTTTGGAATTGGTGGTTATTTGCGTAATACGACAATAAAAGACTAGGTCACTTCTCCAACATCAGAATAACATTTTATTGAATGTTTCCCGGACCTTTTTAGATTTAGTCCCGCATACCAATAAGGCAATAAATGTTGATCAGGACAGAAACAATTGACCGAAATCTATTATCAGCTATATTGTTGATAGTATAAATAGACTACAGAGCAGTTAGCGTCCCTTGACGTCACGACGCTTTTACCCAAATGACGACACCCCGAAGGTTTTATTTAGATTTAATACCTTGTACTCGTTTCCGACAATGAACAGTTTCCAGTGTTTTCGTTTAACGTGGAGGACCTCTGAGATCCGTCAAAATCCTATTGAGAGTGGGACAATGAATGTTGTCGCCATCTCTCTGTTATTTCTTGCGGTTCGGGGCCAGGTCACTTGAATAAAAGATTCGTATATTATCCCGGCGAGTCGAGCACAATAGAACAGCGACAACGCACTCGGTGTAATTCTGTGAGCCTAGCGGCCGCATTCTACGAATTCTATGCTGGGGTACGAAATATTTTAAATGAACGAAACATTTTCTGGTTTACATACAAATAAAATATAAAATTCCACTTATTAATTGGTCAATACTCATTAGTTCAATGGACTTAATTATATATTGAATTAATGAAGAGGTCTTGATTGCACACAATTGTTATTTGTTATGCTAGGCTGCAAAGTTGCTATTTAGCGCGAATACTTTTTTGGAAACCTGAGGATGCGAAGAATTCTAGGATTGAACCACGAGCAAGCTTACCAACCGAACGCAATACACAATACCTCATTCCACCGAGGAAAATGCTAGGTACAAGAAAAACAGCTTAAATAAAATGTATCAGTGCATTTGCCTTAATTAATAGAAAAAAAAGTAAAATAACTAAAATTATTATAATTTAAAGTAAATGTTTTTTGAAACTTTTATTTATGTATTAGCTTTAAAACCTTTTTCACGCTAGCGGATAAAAATCTATTTTCGCAAAAACGATAACAACACCTTTCCGAGCTTGTGAGGTTAAAAAGTATATTTAATGAATTATATAAATTAACCATAACGAATTTTTGTCGAAGCTTCTTTATCAAAGCTTTTTCACGAGAAAAGTCTGATATCTCTTAGTTGGATTATCTTTACCATACAATGAAATATTTATTTTCCTTAGTAGTATTTTAAGTAGTCGGAGGGAACAGCAAATAAAGGATCGGACACATCCGCCATTCGCATACACAAAATGAGATCCCCGATTCCGGAATCAGAGTGTAGGCAAATTGTGATCGTCTCCGAAACGAGTAAGGTTACGCGTCAGTGGCCTGACATTATTTGTCAGAGTGGATCGGAAAGCAATTTTGCCTAACTCGAGACTATTTGTCACACATAAAACGTGATCTATAGGGGCGTCTCGCCGATACAACCCACGGTCTGCAACCAAAACGACGTGAACTGATTTTTAACTACTCCCATTATAATAGACCTTTAGTCCTAGGGGTTTCAGAACGGTACCTTATTGTATCCATCGAATATATGACCTCTGCGTGCGGCTTAGGTGTATAATTTTCTTCCTAATAGAGTAATTTGGATAGGTCGTTCAAAACTTCATAACCATTTTATCGGATTATATCAGAATTAAGGTAAAATTACAATACAAGTAAAATTGAGTTTTCTGAACTTGTACTTTCAAAGCTGATTTCTAGTTTTAAGCATTATATAAAACACTTTAAGAAGTTTAAATCGCGTATATTAGACAACGATGAAAAGTATCCTATTTATATCCAAGGCACGAAGGAGTAACAAACATAACCACTTACAAACTTTCGCATGAATAATATTAGTGTGACTATTTTATCCCGACGGCAATTAAACCCTCTGCAGTGATTGTGGTCACAGGGTGATTAATCGGTTTTATTTGTAACTTGAGTTATAATATTAGAGATTTTTTTATGTTATTGTGACGGAACAGGCTCAAGGCCCACCTGACGTTAAGCGGACTAACCTCTGCCTATTACAGATGCATTTCATCACAAGTCACGAATTGCACTGTGCCTGTCACTTTGAGACATAGTTGTTAAGTCTCATGGTACCTGTAATTTTACTGGCTCTCGAAGACTGCTACCGGAACACACCGTTAGGTGCTTGGCGACAGATTTTCTACTTGAGGGTGGTAGCTAGACAGGCGGACAATCGCAAATGCCCTTCCACCATGCGGTGAAGCTCAAGCCAGCAGTAGGGATCGAACCAGGGACCTGCGGCACGGCAATCCATAGCTATTACCGCTCGGCCATCATTGTTTCAAATTATGATTACTACGTATAATGTGTAATAATTGCAAACATCACGAGCATATGCTCGTGATGTTTTTAGGTGAAATAGTTCACTTATCAGTAGCTTTATTATATTGGAGCAGTAGTTAAGACCTTATTTGTATGTCTAATATTTAAGGTTGAACTGGCCTGTCACTTCTCTCGCCTATTAAAATTTTCATGAAAATGTATCAAGGCTGATAACTCAACACTCATATAATAACAAAAAGTTAAGTAAAATAACACAATATCAAATATGCCTTCTTGAGGGTAGTTGAAAGTTAAACATCAAATTCATTTCAAAATTTTTAAATTTATTGTAAAAAATAGTATTTCACACCTACTTAATCTTTATAATTTTTATGTATAATTAAACCTTAATCTACAATACCTGCCGGGTGGTTTTATCCATATAAACAAACAACTTCTTACTTGACAATCACAAATCATTGTTTTGGCATCACTATACACTGCACAAAATGGAGGCCATAAAGGAAACTATTTCTGAATTAAATAAAACCTTCCACTTGAAGCTAGCAGAGTTTGAAGAAAGGCAGCACAAATTATCTTCTCCTTCATCTTTAGATGCATCAAGTCTTGCTGCAGAGTTTTCAGTATTCAAAACTTTTGTTATAAGCTCCCTCAGGACACTGCAGACTCAAGTTGAAGTAAATGCACGGAATATTGACAGCTTAGAGATGCACAACCGCAAGAATATTCTTCTGTTACATGGCATTCCAGAAGATAGTAAGGCAGACATCCCCTCAGCTATTCTGAATACAGTTGTGCAAAGGTTGAAGGTGTCTGAGTTCAAGTTGGATGCTATTACTCGCTGTCATAGAATGGGCCGCTTATTGGATGCAGGGAAACCTAGGCCCATATTATTTCAAATACGAGATCATTCCATGCGAAGTAAGATTTGGGCTGCAAAGAAGAACCTTAGGAGTTCAGGTATAACCTTATCTGAATTTCTTACAAAGCCTCGTCACGATATGTTTATGTTGGCAAGGCAGCGGTTTGGTGTGTCCAAGTGCTGGACGCATATGGGGCTTGTTTATGTACTGAGTGACGACGGCGTGAGGCATCGGGTCAGCTGTGTGACGGAGCTCGACAAAATAAACGTGCCGGGGGGCGAAGCGGGCGTTGATACGGCAGTCACCATTGCGGTACCTCCGATTGCAAAGGAACGTTCGGCTTCAGTATCAGCCAAGCCAAGACGTGCTGCTGCGAAGAAGTAATGTTTTCTCTGTGTTTCTAAATCGCCCCTCTTACAATTATTATCTACTGCATCTCATTTCAGACTTTCTGTGTCACTTGATTTAGTGTAAGGCAATAGGCCTACCCTTTTTGTTTACTTATAGCTGCTACAAGGGGGTACATAATCCGATCCGAAACAAGTTGGAAAAGCAATCGTAATCACTGAGAAAATATTTTTTAATAAACCGTTTAATAAAACGTACGTCCTGTTCCAAGTGATTGTCACTGAAGCTTTTGTCAATGTCAAGTCAACTGTCATGTAATTTTTTAGTTTATATTAGCGTCGAATGATTTGTACATTTGTCAAACGTTTTTTTTTTTTTTTTTCTGTGTTCGTGTATTTTATTTTTCTCATAAATGATAGCGTTTCAGAAGCGTTGTTTGTAAATTCGTAACTTTATTATAAATAAGAAACCGGCAGGTGGGTAGCGAGTAGATTAGAGTTCTATAGTTATTTTATTAATAATATTTATTTATAGTAGGTATCTTAATATATATATTATTTTATAGGTATTATATTATTTCATTGTATATGTTAAAATTGCTAGATAATGATAGCGACAATGATTTTATATCTTGTTCTTCTTCACCTGACTCGAATGATAGTGATGATAGCTTTTTAAGTATTCCCTCTCTTTCTGACTCCATAATGTCTTATTTTTCTGATGTGCCAAAAAACCTTAATGTCATTCATATTAATGCCCAGAGTATTCCAGCTCATTTCCCATCTATGTTGGCTGCTTTTGAATATCAAAAAAATGTCCACGCTATTTTAGTCTCGGAATCCTGGCTAAAACCTTCCTTGTCTTCAATATGTTATCCCTTGCCTGGTTTTCACCTTATCCGTAATGACCGGATTGGTGCGCGTGCTGGTGGTGTAGCTATATATCTTCGTGCTCATATCCCCTTCTCTATAGTACATATATCTGCTCAACCACCGCCAGACGATGCTGGTGAAAATCTATTCATTGAAGTTCTCCTTTCTCATAAAAAAATTCTTCTTGGGGTCTATTATAGCCACTCATCAGATGTAAACTATTTTTCCTCCTTTGAAAAAATTCTTGAAGATCTCCTCCCTTCTTATAAGCATTCCATAATAATGGGTGATTTAAACACTTGTCTCCTCAAAAACGATTACCGTTCTTCTAAATTGAAATCTATTGTAAATGCAAGCAACATGAATATCCTCCCGCTTAATGCGACACATCATTTTCCAAATTGCACTCCTTCACTTTTAGATTTAATCATAGTATCGTCAACAATTCATGTTGCTAAACACGGTCAATGCGCGGCTGATTCATTTTCTTATCATGATTTAATTTATGTGTCATACAAAGTTCGCCCTCCTAAAGCTAAGCCTAAAATTCTCTTGCAACGCAACTTTGGTGGTATGGATCTTGAGAAGCTTCGCAATGATGTAGCTCGTGTTGACTGGTCCTCTTTGATATACACTGAGTCCATAGACAACAAAATTAATATTTTCAACAATTTAATAACGCAGATATACGATGTTCATGCTCCAGTTAAGCCAGTAAAGATGAAGCATTCTCCTACGCCTTGGTTAACTGCTGATTTAAGGCTATTAATGCATAAAAAAGATGTTGCTAAATTTAAATATAAGCGTTGTCCTCACGATGAGAATAAATCAAAATATCAGTCTGCTCGAAATCACTGCAACAGGGTGTGTAGGGATGCTCAACGCAGACACATTCACGAATCAGTAAACAACGAAGATCCAGCTAAGGTCTGAAAATTCTTAAGGTCCTTGGGAGTTGGTAAATCACGACTAGGCTCAGTTCCTCATGATTTGGACATAAACTCTCTCAATAAAAACTTTTCTACAACACCTAATATGAATTCTGCTACTAAAACAAATACTCTCAGTCTTATTTCTACCACGTCAACTCCCCCCTATACTCCTTTTGGTTTTACTCAATTTTCGGCTAGTGATGTTAGAAAGAGCGTACTCTCTATTGCGTCAAATGCTGTTGGTATAGATGGCATTAGTCGTAATATGATCGTCCCAATTATAGATTTAATCCTTCCTGTTCTATTACATATTCTTAATCATTCAATAATGAAAGGAGCTTTTCCGACATTATGGAAGGATGCTGAAATTATTCCATTGCCTAAAATCTTAAACCCTAAATATTTGTCGGAATATCGACCGATATCTATTCTTCCTTTCTTATCTAAAGTCTTGGAACGCTTAGTTCAAAACCAGATTAGTACTTTTCTCACTAGAAACAACCTTCTAAATCCCTTCCAATCCGGTTTCCGCCCTTCCCACAGTACGGTTACGGCATTGCTCAAGATAACTGACGATATACGTGCCGGTATGGAGAAGGGTGAGTTAACCGTGCTTACCCTACTTGACTTCAGTAACGCTTTTAATACCGTTGATTTCGATATCCTTTTAAGTCTTCTGCGCTCTATTAACATATCTCCTACCGTTATTGACTTCTTTCACAGTTACCTGTTTGGACGCCGACAAAGGGTTCGCCTTGAAGATTCTTATTCTTCATGGTGTAACACGACCGCCGGCGTTCCGCAGGGCGCCGCGCCGTTTTATCTCCTCTTCTTTTTGCTGCTTTTATAAATTCTATTTCTAAAAATATCACTTCGTCTTACCACCTTTATGCGGATGATTTACAGATTTATTCACAAGCCTCTCTTGACAAAATATCAGATTGTGTAGAAACTACTAATACAAATTTAAGACACATAGCAGATTGGAGCAATGATTTTGGTTTAAAGATTAATCCAACAAAAACACAAGTTATTGTCGTAGGCAGCTCCCGTATGTTGGCTAAACTGGACTGGGATACACTGCCTCCGATCATTTTTGACGGCGTAATCATTCCTTACAGCAAGTAAATAAACAATCTTGGGATAATAATTGACCAGTCCTTGTCATGGGGCCCTCAGTTGGAAGCCGTTAGTCGCAAAATGTTTGCTTCTGCTAGTTCTTTAAAGCGGCTCCGCAATTTTCTCCCGACTGCCACCAAGGTTGCCCTTGCTCAATCTCTTTTATTTCCCATTTTAGATTATGCCGATGTCTGTTACCTAGATCTCAGGGAGGATCAGCTAAACAGACTTGAGCGTCTCCAAAACTTCTCGATCATGTTCATATTTGGCTTACGCAAATATAACCACGTTTCTAAATTTCGACATAAGCTCAAGTGGCTTCCCATTCGCCTCCGCCGGAATAGGTACTCATATTCTTTCCCTACTCTTCAATATATTGTTTAATCCTTTTTCTCCGCACTATCTCAAGGAACGCTTTGAGTTTCTTGAATCGGCTCATGCCTTTTCATTGAGGTCATCAGAAAATCTTCTACTCAAAATTCCAACACACAGTACATCTTTCTACGATAATTCTTTCTCGGTGCAGGCTGTTCGACTTTGGAACAGTCTGCCAGTCTCCATTCGAAAGTCGCAATCATTATTTATATTCAAAAATAGAGTTAAAAAATTTTATGTGTCCTCTCTTAGCTAATCTTTTCCTTCGGAAGTTTTTATTTTATTAAATTTAATTTTTATATTTATGTAGTATTGTTATATTTTATAATGTATTTATATAGTGTAGGTATGTGAGTATGTATTTATATGTATATATTCGTTTAGTGTATGTATGTAAGTATTTAGATTATATATAATGTAGGTAAGTTTGTATATGTATTTATTTAAATAGGTGTAAGGGTGTAAATACTTAGATAACTATTATATAATGTTTAACTGGTTAACTGCGAACCTGGCTAATTGTATAAGTTCTTTCGAATAGGTTGTCTGGAAGAAATTGCTTTAAGCAATAAGACCGCCCTTCGTATACGTTTTGTTTTTCTGTTATTTCATTGTAATATTATTTTTAAGGTATGCAAATAAAGAATTTTCTATCTATCTATCTATGTCACATTTCCTATTTTCCCACTGAAACTCCCCGAGGGCGTTTTGACAGTTTAGAGAATGGCCGGAATAGAGCTTGTCCAACGAGTCATAATTTCTATTTCAGGTACAGTTGAATTGTACAATTCAACTCTGATATAACTCTGTGGTAATAAACTAATGTAGTAAGCAAATTGAACTTGATTTAATTAGGTTATTTTTTCCTGATTTATAAATTTTCTCATAGCGACGCGACATTGTCACTTCGCTAATAGATTTGTATAACGGTCCAAAATGTACCCTAGTTATATTACATTCATATCAGTAACCGTCTTCCAATAAGTACATTCCAAAACCGTCATAATTAATACGTCATGAAAATTATTTCCATTTCATTTGCTAGTTAGAAACTTTATCGTCAAAAGAAGAAAGCAACGTGCCTGGTTAGTGATGGTACAGTGTCAAAGCTATGAGAGGCGAGAATGTTTGGTATACAATGCACGTCTGTCGCTTCCTTTTCGGCGGCGAAGAGAATGCTACTCGTGCACCGGGATTTTCGGACGCAGAGACCAAATTAGATTGCATCGTAACGGCCGTGGCAAAACATCGGGAAATCACGATGAAAACTTACTCCGTCGGACACCTCACGACTAATGGCTTCGCCACAACGATACAACAGCGAATTGGAACATCGCACTTACCCACACTCTCCATCGGATATAAACTTTGCGATAACTTCTCTTCTAATTCAAGGTACAAAGAAAGTATAGCAAACATTCTGTGTTCGGAGTATAACAGACAAGAGCCAATCACAAATAAATAAATAGTAATTTAAGAGTGACTTCAGGCGCCACGGATTGCACAAAAGAAAGTTCAGTTTTATAATGAGCAAAAAACTTAAGTGTGCCTTTAATTAAAACTTAAAATTGTGAAAGACTAAGACAGATCGTTCGCCTGGACAAAGATAAGACAGACTGGTCTGTTTGCTGAATTGTTAACTTGATCGTAATGTTAGCATTGGTTAATGTGGAATTAACGTGAAAATATATACACAGCAGAGTTATATATTTTAGAGATAGGGAGGGATTTAAAAATTTTAGTACCTATATAATTTAATAATGAATGTACCTACATATTTTGAATTTTATTTAATGTATTCGGACTTACAATTTGACATATTATTATTTCAAGAATTAGTATCAATGCAATGTCTAATGCTAGTTTATTTATTGACAATTTTATGTGCCTTCTATTATGTCTTGATAATATTTAATATTGTATGATCTGAGTTGGTCTAAATAAAGAATTATTATTATTATATATATATATATAATCGAGAATCAAGGCCTGCGTAAAACTACATTATAAAATTATTTACCTATTTAATTTTGTCACACGCAACTGTTGATTATCGAATCCAATCAGTGGCGGTGACTCAATATAAATTATAATACCTATATTAGATAATCGTACCTCTTTACGTTCTAATCTACATAAAAGGTGTGGTTAACAAGAAGTGTTTTTATTGAACCCCGAAAAATCGAGCAAGGAAGTAAGTTACTGGGTAAATTTTACCACAATCCACCGTTACACCTTGTTATTAGACTAAAATGGTAAGTGATAATGTCGAAGGTAGTAAAAAGGCTTAACCTAGAATTGGTACTGACGCTCAAAGACAGCTGCACAGATATATACCACCTTAAATAGATGACAGATTTTCTACTTAAGGATGGTAGGCGAGCATTCGCAAAATCTTCTATCAAATGCACCAACTGACGGTATTGTAAAACTCGAGTTTTATAACACCAAAATGGCATTTTGACATAAAAATATCAGTACCTTAATATAATTCAATATCCAAGCTTATTTCAAGCTTGTTTATGCGATCAACAAAGAGTTAGAAAGTAAGAAAGTTAACCCACTGTTGAAGATAATAACTCGAACACCTTTTACAATATTTAAGTTTGTGTGGGCCGGCTGAAACATGAACAAACTTAAATTAAATAAGTAGGTAAGTACTCCTGTTTCTTTGAATCCAAATTCAAAAGGATAGAGCGTGAAAGTAATATTAGAAACTTTCTTATTGAAAGTTGGTTTGTGTAATTAAAGGAAATGTTCGACTTATAATTAATTCTTTGTATTTTCATTTTTATTTCACTTGAGGTCATAACATTAAATATAACAGAGATAACAATATTGTATGATATGACTTATTGAAAAATGCTTCCACCCAAATATGTAAGTTATTATAACTATCCAATATACTAAATAAGTGTAGATTAATTTGTTAGTATGTACTAAAGAAAATATTAGGCCCCAATGAAAAATAATTTGATATAGGTACTAATAGATTATTGATATACTACATATAACACTACTACTATACGTACAAGAAAACCATAACAGCTGATAGTAAGAGAACATTTATGTGACAAAACTTTCACAGATCACTAACAACCCCACAAATAGTTCACGATACACTAAAATAACTAAGTGCTTACTTCTTAAATTCTTTTTTGAAATGTTATATAATAGAAGTCAGTCGGTCTTTCAGTTTAAAGTTAAAATCTTAGAGTATTTTCTGAGGATTTTTGGTAACTTTAATATATATACCTACTTAATAATAACAAATATTTTTAAAATATTTTAAGAAAACATCAAATTAATATTTTAATAAAACACTTAAAATATTTACAAAAATATATCTAGTGACAATTCCGCCTAATTTTCCTGTTAAGACGACCTGACGTCACAAACGCCACGCAGCCAAACCGGAAGAATTTTCGACGCGTTTCGATTCTACACGTAGCATCCTCAGGAGGTCTTGACTCAAGGTCTTGGAGCAGTAGAGTGTAATTAAAATATTAATTTGATGTTTTCTTCAAATATTTTAAAAAATATTTGTTATTATTAAATATGGATTTCCGCAAAGTAACGCCTGAATTATATATACCTACTTTAAATTCCGTATAATTTTACAACATAATTTTATTTAAACACTCTTCAGCGACCAACCTTATCAGTCTATCTTTCAAAATATCTGGGACTATGATTATTAATATTTGTAATGTAAAAAGTCATGCTTTGGATAAAAATATGTAAGGAATTGTTTATATTATTATGCTAAAACATATTTACGCGTACATTGCTATTCAACTGCAACATTAGAGGTACAGATTGTCGACACTGAACACACAAGCTGACCTAAACAAATAAGTAAACATTTGCTGTCCATATCAATATTTACTTTAGCTGTACACGGAACTGAAATATTTTGACCCAGAATAATATGCAGGTAAGCTTACAAAGATACGGTATGTCGTTCATCAAAATTATGAACATTATTGTAGTAATAACTATCAACCAAAACGTTATGGTTGCTTAAAGCATCTAATTTACATATCGTCGTGAACCTAAGATGGTAATTTCGACCGATTTTAGCACCTATAAAATTTGATTTAAACCTTAAGTTCGGAACAGCGATTACAAGAGCTTTGAGTATAGTAACAATAAAACGTCGAGTAATACGAGACCGTTAGGAGTTACACAGAAGTGGCTTTCTTAAGCTCAGGTGATACATGCGGTGCAAACCACACTCATTTGACAAGATCAAACGATACGGTAGACGAGAACGCTTGTTCATTAATATCCTTTGTAAAAGGTACAAGAACCAGGTAAGAATAACGTCAGGGTTTAGGTTATATTTCCAAGCATCTACTTTATACTTACTACCATTTTATCATGATTATTTCTGTCATTGCGGGGTTTTAGTAAATAAAAGTTACGAATTGATAACTTTCCAATAGCTCAAGTACTGTATCAGCCGGATTATCCATGCCGAACACAGCCTCCCCCATTATGAGGGGGTTAGCCATAACCCCCACGCTTGGCAGGCGTCTTGGGGATCGCAGTGTGAGATATCAGTTCCTCAGAAAGCGCTGCTGCCCACCATCTGGTGTGTAACCCTTAGTCGCCTCCTTCGACACCCACAAGTATAGAGGTGGGGGTGACATTCTAGCCCGCACCCTACGGGCGTAAAATATAATAAATAGCTCTAGAAATAAAGTAATTTATGACCCATGTTTTATGGAGACGTAGTAGAAAAAGTAAATGAAGTGAATGCCCAAATGATAGATTAGCTCGTGGAATATAAATGTATTACGTTAAGATTAGATTTGAATCAAGATAACTAGCCACGGCATATATTACGACATAAGATTGCTTACATCGTGCTCGAACAGAAAGTAGATATTACTTATACAGTTCATGGTATAGGCAAATAACGATTACACAATTTTATACTAAACATAAAAAATATAATTTATTGATACCATACCGGTAGTTTCTTTGTTATCATCTTTGCCATGCTTATAGATAGTTTTCTGTAACACATATCCAAAAAATCTACTTTTGAAGAACGGCTAAGCAAACTTCGCTACGAGCGCTTCAATAATTTACTTCAGGTTTTGGTACTGCAAACGGCTTAACACACTTATGCAATATCCGATGTCATTTAGTTTCAGGGAGCATACATTATTTTATGATCTGTAATACAACAAAAATTAAAATCATTTGATATGGAAAATGCTTGGCTACTATTACTTTACTATTATAGTGGGATTCTAATACAATAGAAGCACTATTTCCTGCTTTCTTGCTTTATCCATAAGCTAATACCAACAAATTAATATTCATTTTCGTAAATGTTACAATGTTTATAAACGATCATATTAATATTAAACAACATGATTTGATAAAGATTAGCACATGTGCGCGTATTACATAATTTAGGTATTCAACCATTTATAATAATGAATTAAGTTTGCATAAAAAGGTATTTTTATATTAACCTATATTCGCGAATTTTATTACCAATTACTACGATTACACAAAATTAAAAATATGTTAAAAGTAGTAGTAATTTAACTAAAAACAAAGACCCCGTCGAATAATAGCTTAAAAAGGGATTATCAATGAGTTTGATAATAAGCTTACTATTATTTACTTCAGGCGGCGTTTGCTATGAATTTTAGTCGTTCTTTATTAATTGATATTTTTATGAACAAATTTAGCAATTTATGAATGACTTTCTATTTTCACCTATATTAATGATTTACATGGATTAATCGATCAATTATTATTAACGTCCGTACCTCTAGTGCCATTTAATCTGAAGCCAGGAATGTGCTTCGGAGAGCACGTTAAGCCGTCGTCGGTGCCGGTTGTTGTCTTCGTTACATCATGTTGGTAGGGCACTTTAAGAAGCGCCTGGCTAGCAACCACTCTCAAGTTGAGAATATCTGCGGCTAAGCCCCTAATAGTCCTTGAGAGCCAGTAATTCTAGTTGACTTTGAACAACACTTATTAAAAAATCTAATGACAAAGCACAAATCTAAAAATAAAAGAGATATAATTATTATTTTTCCATCTATTCGACAGTTAATTAAGATCTACGTTTATCCAAGTTCTAAATTTCACTTAGTACAGAAACCTACAATTTGTTAAGTATTAAAATAGCTTTGTACAGTGTTGGGAGATAAGTTTTCAGTTAAACTTCACAAAAGTTAGACAGCTGACGTCATACTCCTAAACGTCTACAAAAAGCTTTCAAACTAGTGTCTACTTCATCAACCGTTAGTTTCAGAGGGATGTTCCCATAGACTAAATCTTAATAAAATTGCTTCTATATAAATTGAACTTTTATCCGTGGCCTGTCCACGTATGTTTTGAAAACAATGGAAATGATATGTGAAAACGTAATTTTGGCACCATCAGTTTAAATCGAAATAATAATTTAATAGCCTGAGCTACTCACATTTATTCCAAACAACATGATACATTTTTAATCGCCTGTTAATTCTGGGATTTTAACCGCACATATTATTAATTTACATTATATTCATGATGTAATTTCACTCTGATATTTCCAACATATTTATCAATAAAATTACTGATGAGAGATACATATATTTAGTCTGTATTTTCCTCTAAGTAGAGAATAATATTTGAGTCCATAATACCCAATTAATCTTTGTTATTATGATAATTTATAGTAACATTAATTTCCCATCAAAACAAAAATAATTAAGTTACTATGCTTTACCACTAGGTACTTAGGGCAGTGTAAATACATTTTATTTTACTTTATATACTAGATACACTAAATGTACCAACTCGTTGTAATAGTAACCTTCACACACGATTAAGCGTTCCTATTATTTAGCTAGGTTTAGTACGAACCATGGCTTTCTATTCATTAGGTAGAGAACATTGACATAGTGGATTTACAAGTACGCTTAACATTGTTATAATAGGTCCGTAGGATCAAGAGGAATTAACTATGAAAACAGGATTACACTCAGGCGCATTATCACTTTGTGCTGATAAACAACAGTGTTTACCGCAAGTCGGGTCTGATCAGCTTCGATGATAAATTTCGAACATTTGAGTTTCATGGAGTTTGGCAGTAAGTTCATAACAATGAAATTTGAATATGTTTGTGAAGTAGTGTCGAGGTTGTTTCAAATTGAAAAAATCGGTACCTACTTGCCGAAGTGTTAAATAGAAGTGAACCAAGTATTTGCATTATGTATAGTACCTGGGTGCCGAATATCGCTAGATATACCAATTCAAAACGAGTTTCCTCACGCATCATACTTCATCCATACTTTCTTCGTTCTATTCATTCCTTTTGTTCAGCCGGTTGAGTTTATTCAACACCTTTTCCTGATGTATTTTTATCCATTTAATGACATTCCCATACCCTGCCAATATATTTCTCTTAAAATTTCCAGTCTTTGTAAATGTTTCTCTGGTATACTTATTAATTGATATCTTGTAAATTTTAATTACACTACACATCCATCTTAACACTCTTATCTTTCAGATTCTCTTAACACTTGATCTTATATAAAACTATTTACAAGTTAACCAAGACGAAATAAGGGCCCGGATACATCTCCAACACCGTGCACGTGAATCTCGGTCCACCCCATTGAGGGCCTACCTAATCCACATGTTTCTGTATATGGTGTGTATCTAAGCATCGGAGCGCAATGGCTATGTGGGATATCCGAGTGATGTGTCCGGGCCCTAACTCTCAGAATTTACAAGTTGATGTGGCAATGGTATCGTTTGATGAACTGACAACCGATACAGAAAAAGGTTCTCGAGTATGGCTACCACACCACACAGGAACACGTGTATTAGGTAGGCCCTCACTGCGGTGGACCGAAGACATTATGAGGTGTCGATTGCTCTGTCTTTCTTTTGCTTCGATAATACGAAATACATTAAAGAGAGACTTAGTGTCGGCTATTGTTATGAAAGAAAGTGTATTCTAAGAACCTCTTCAATATTAATCTTAGAACCAAAAAAATCACTATAGTTATCCCAAAATTAAGGTACATTGTCATATGAGTCCAGCAGCATCATTCAGGGGCTCAAATTTAGACTGTAAATCCGTGTATCATGGTCATTCTTTAACCCATTAAAGATCTAGAGAGAATCAACATCCCTACTCAACGATCATTCAATTTATTTATTTTTAGCTTAACTTATCGCCTGCTGGGCCTTTCAACTCAATTGATAATAAGTTGAAAGTATTAGCCTCAAGATGCCTACTTATGATGTGATGCCTACTTATGTCGCTCTTATCATATGTATTACACCGAATGAGTGTGAAATCAAACCGTGTCAAGGGCTTTCGATAGCAAATATAATGATAGTTTAATTGGGGAGGCAAATTTTAAAGTCATCATGTCTTCACGTTGATGATGATGTTTCAAAACAATAAATGGTTTTATATAATATCGTGACACCCCTAAGAAAATATATGTAAATCAGGATAAAAAGTAAGACCTTGGCCCGTCTCTGGGCTTAAGGTAAGCCTACGCCCAAATTTCATGGAAAGAAATACCTTAAAAATAAGTGTCACAATGGATATTTTTCTTTAGAGTTTTCTGTGAAATCTACTTTAAAATCCAGCGTTCGAAGGTTTTCTATATTGCGTTGCTTATAGGAAAATAAGTACCTTTACTTCCATGAAATCTAAGAGATCAAAAATAATAACATAAAAAGAATACATACATGTATCAATAGTCCAATTTATCAATGAAAAAATAAAAGATTAATCAATACATATAGTAAATTTAGCAAAAATTAAACATAAACGTCATTTTACAGAAATGCAGGGAAAATTAAAGCAAACAGTCTTGGGCTCCCTTTTATCCATTGCGTCATCGTTTAATGACGTTTATATTAAGCAAGTACTTATCCAACAATTGGATACTGAACTTACTCATTCATTTAAAAAAAACAGCGGTTATTATTAATTAGTTGGTGCTGTAGCATAAGCGAGGAAAATCGTTCAATCTCCGCGTAGACCCAGCCTTTAATTTCATATACCTATTAGTTTCTCTTACAGGATATTTTTTGTAACCGTCTATCACTATGCCAGGTAGATAGCAAACGGCTCTAACATGGGACTAATAGGAATATACAGTTCTAATAAATAATAAATAGATTCAGGCGTTACTTTGCGGAAATCCATATTTAATAATAACAAATATTTTTATAATATTTTATGAAATATCAAATTAATATTTTAATAAAACACTTAAAAAAATACAAAAAAATATCTAGTGACAATTCCGCCTAATTTTTCTGTTAAGCCGATGTGACGTCACAAACGCCACGCAGCCAAACCGGAAGAATTTTCGACACGTTTCGCTTCTACACGAAGCATCCTCAGGAGGTCTTGAGTCAAGACCTCATGCGTGTTATTATTAAATATACAGTTCATTCCTGGGAATATAATATAAAAAAATCTAATTGATTATCTTGCAAAGCGATGCCATACAAAGTATAAATATTAAAATTTTGTAAACCTTACATGCTAAGAAATTGTGTTGTTGATTTATGTAAGTAAATAAACGAAAAGCTGCAGATTAAATGTGAGTTCTAGATTCTAACGTATTCCTATTCTGCAGGCAAAATGATTAGAATATTGTAATTATAGTGTTCTCTCTGGGAAACCAGCATTGAAGACAAGGTGCATAGTTATTATTAAAGTTTGCGCATATTTCTCGATTAGAGAAACTTCCACTGTAAATAATTATTTTTTTACCACTGTAAATAAAATGAATATTCCAGATAAATGCTATAGCTGTAAGAAAATGTAATAGTTTAATCATGTTAAAATTTGTTGTTCGAGCGCAGCAAGGTATCTGTGGCAAGTGGGCGGCATGAGCATTTGAGTGTGTGTTCGTTTGACGCTACTTTTGGCTGAACTGATCTTCATGGTGCTTTATTAGCCGGCCTTTTTTGGGTGATGTACATTTTATGTAAAAAGGGCTTTAATTTATAAATTTATGACGATACTTTGGTCAAGATCATTTTGACTTTGTGGGTATTGTAAATAAAATGTAATTATTTGTATGCAATAATAACCGAGCGGTAATAGCTACGGACTGTCGTGCCGCAGGCCCATGGTTTGATCCTCACCGCCGGCTTGATCTTCACCGCATAGTGGAAGAGCATTTTGTGCCTGGCTCAACTCAAGTAGAAACCTGTCGCCAAGCACCTAACCGTGTGTTCCAGCAGCAGCCCTTGCGAGCCAGTATGTAATTACGAAATTACAGGCACATGAGACTTAACAACTATATGCCTCGGTGATGGGCGCAGTGCAGTTCGTAACTCGTGACGAAATGCATCTGTTATGTTATAGGCAGAAGTTACCGCTTAACATCAGGTGGGCCTCGTGCGTGTTCCATCACAATAACAAAAAAAAACAAATCACATCAAATTAGACAAGTCATTTGAAAGATCTTGATGTAAAAACCTATAAAGTATTAAGCGTTCCTTTTAAACAAGTTACAAGTATAACATGAACTTTCTTCGAGCACATATCATATACCAGCAGAATACGATAGATTGAGGGAGTCACTACCAAAGCCACACCAGTAAAATAAAGCCACTTTAGTGATTCTCCACTTTCTGAATCCCCAAAATTGCGTGGGAATAAATCAGAGACGCAACATTTGGCGATAATTTAATATGTTGGAAGGAAGCGATAAGAGGAGACTAGCATATGCTTGTTACGACACGCACGTTCTAACTTTATGCGTTGTGACAACCTGACAGGTTCGAATACTTAAACATGCTTTGAATATCAGAAGCTACAAGTTTATGGTATGGTAATAAAAACAACGATAAGTGTAGGGGTGAAGAAAACATGCAATATCGACCGTTTCGATAAAACGGAATACAAGGTTACACATATGAACATTATGTTCAATGTCTTTATTATAGAGCTATATTTAAACGGACAAAAACGGAATTTAAAGACGCATTGCATCAACTAGTGTGGTAGAAAGGGTAGGCAGAGATGTTAGGCTAGCCCGAAGAATGTTTTCTTATATCTTTACATACACACATTACATTTACGTAGTTTCGTCATATTTTAACTACCAAGTGCTCAAACTCGTTGAAATTTTGTATGCATATCCTTGGTATGAACCATCCTCAATCTCATCATGACTTATCAATAGGTGAGATAGAAGTCAAAGCTGACTTATTAACTTAAAAAGAAATGCTTTTCATACAAAATATGCTGCAATAGAGCTTTGTAAATATTGGCAGGCACAACACTTTTTGTATTTTCAGAATATTTGCTCATGTTTTTGAGTTAACGCGTAAGTGCCTTCATTGAATTTTATAGTGATGTTGAAACGCTAAGGGAGCAACTCGAGTGGATGAAAGAGCGACTCAAGTATCGAACCCAAAGTCTAGAACGGCGAGTTGTTTGCTTATTACTTTAGGATCATAGCTCTTTAACTAAATATAAGATTTTCAAATGTATTTATTCAACAATATATTCTTACCGTTAGTGTTATTAGGCTATAAATTAATGATGGTTAATACCTTCATAAATGAAGTAGAATAACGAGAAAATCAATAATAAGAAATATTCACAAAAAATCCCGAAAATATTAAATTAATCTTTTAGAAAAACCCTCACATATATATATCATGCAACAATTCCGACAAATTTTCCTGCAAATACCGTCATACGTGTCATCATAAATCCCAACGGAACAATTTTTGATGCGTTTTGATCCAAAAAGGAACATCATGAGGACTTTACAAAATTACAAATATACGTGAGGAAAAATTTAAGTCATGTGTGGATTTCGAACCCGCGTCTTGACTTAAATTTTTTCCTCTCGTAGATTTGTAATTTTGTAATGTAATCCGCATAGCAGGCGTTGTTGCAAACAAAACAATATTTAAATCATAAGGACTACGACCATACGAACGAGGAATCTCAACCTTGCAAATATTAAAAAAAATCTTCCGTTTGCGCTACGTGGCGTTAATGACATTACGTCGGATTAGCAGGAAAATCTGGCGAAATTAATTGTCACTGAATAATGAATATATTTTAATACATTTAAATATAATTTCATATATTTTAGAAAAACACTTATATTTTTATAACTAATACTTCACAATCTTTTTATGATATTTGTTATTATTAAATACGGAATTCCTAAAAGTAACGATTGAAGTAATTATCTGACTGTCAGACCAGAATATTTGAGTTAACCCAATAAAAGTGCATTGTAAAATATAAGCCGACACCACAAGACAGTTAATTCAACGTTCAAAATGGATTTGTTGTTACCTATACGCGATACGAAAAGCTGATATTGAACAAGTGAGCGATGATCAGTCACCCCGTGACCACGATCACTGCAAAGTGTTTGAAACGTCGGGACAAAAATAATTATAAAAATACGCGATTTAAACCGTTTAAAATTGTTTAATTACTATGTGTCATAATCGCGAAAACCTAAGACAACATTATGTATATTATATGGTTTTATTAATTTTGTAGTACGGGTATTGTAATTGTCAACAATACAAAATCACTCAAATGCGAGTTGGACCCAAACACCAAAGATTCCATATAAACACTGCATGTAGCAAAAAATCGTGCAGTTAAAGATCCCTAGTAGGAGCACACTAACCTGCACTTTGAATTTATGATAGTTTATGAAGCAATGATAGCCGTGCGGTTATAGCTATGGATTGCGGTGCCGCAGGTCCTTCGATCCCCACCGCCGGCTTGAGCTTCACTGCAGTTGGGAGGGCATTTCGTGAATACTCGCCTGGCTAGCTACCACCCTCAAGTAGAAAATATGTCGCCAAACACCTAACAGTGTGCCTGACCCACCTAACACAAAGTTTCACGATTATGTGTGTTGTATATAGTTCCTAGTATTATGTTATTGAAGGAATACCATCGGTAAATAAAAACATATATCTAAAATAAAAATACAAAATATGTATTATCAGGCCCTTAAAATCATTGAAATTTATTAAGATTTCATTATGTGCAATATAAGACCGTAAAACCATGTAAAGTTTATAGTATATTAGTTCCGGTCCAAAATTTCTTATGCCGTTCGAAAATTTCGTTCATCCAGGTTTGGTAGCGGGTGAAGTACTGCGCTTCATTGTAATCGATCACGAGACAAGCAGTGCAAATAATTTCCGAACAATTTAACACCACCATTAGTGTGTGATATAGAGTGAATAGCATCACAGGTGGAGTGTTCTCGACAGACGCGTGTCTACATATGTGTAGAGGTCGAAAGCTCGAAACTGAACCGAGAGGCAAATGTGCACAGGCTGCGTCTCATTACCGCTAATAGAGAGGCATTAATCTGTCTTAATGAAAGTAATAATGAGTCTCGTGTAACCGAAATAGATTAGCGATTCGCAAAACGATCGTTTAAACACCAATTGTCAGTTAAATTATTTTTTTTAACCAGCGGCATGCCTTTATTAACAAAACACTATGGATTATACACAACACTCCATCTGCCACCACAAAAGACTAGCAACTTAAATGTCATTGCAGGTCCACATGCAGTCCCATTGCTCGAGCCGCTACCAGTTGGCAGCGGGCCCAGGATGCTGTCAGCAGTGCCCCGTTGGTTGCAATACTTATTTGTGAGCCAAACGAGTGCCAGCATTTGATCAAAGTAAATCGTTAAATATCATTTGAAGCTACGCCCTAGTATTTTATGTAAATCGGTCGTAACTGGGTATATATAATACATGTACCTACTACAAAAACACTGCAGTTGCATTGTCAACGTTTTTCGCGATACTGCACTGCGCATGTCACTCCAAGATATTATAGTTTAATGTCTCGTTCGCTCAGCACACAGTAGGTCTACTGTGCTTGGGCATTTACCGCTTAAAGACAGAAATCTAACAACGCGGTGAGGTGGTAGCTGCTAAGACAAACTTTTACTAAAAAGGTATGGAACAAATGCATTAAATTTTATACCCTTCAACACTTCAGTGGCATTGCATATTAATACTTCACAAAGTTGTTTTTGCGACCTTAGCTCGAGGAATGGTCCCCGGTCGCCAGCTGACGTTGTTTTAGTAATTTTCTTTATATTTTGTCGCTTAGTTTTTTACGAGCGTAACGTTAGACTTGCTAGAGAACAGTTTTAATATATTAAGAATCTATTTAATACTCGCGGCTTGAAATAACTATGTTAAATAAATAACCCGCCTGATGTAGAGAGATCAGATCAGAACAATACAAACTTTCAATGATGAAAACTGAAAGTTTGTATTGTACTTAAATATGTAGTTACAATTCATTCCACTTATGTACTTTATCTTTTAATTTAATTTATTTTATTTTATTATAGCGAAGCAAAGCAGTCTCCGAAAAATATTTTAACAATTCAAAAAGTTACGACAGAATTAAAATTCCAACCAACATTCAAGACTCACATCTGGCTCCAGCATGCCCAACTACATTTTCGTGAAAAATACCAAAAACTTCTTAGAATTTACATTTTCGTCGGCTTTGTCCAAAGCTACTTTTCCGACACATTAGCCGTCACTGGCACATCGCAGTCACACTTCTCGCATCATTTTCATTCTTTTTTGTCTGTGTCGAAAAGCGGAATAACAAAGCTTTAACTCAAAAAGTCGGACACAGATTTTACCAACCAGTCACGAATTCCCACTTCATCAAAATATCACCGTAATAACTCGAAAATACTCTCTATTTGTAGATAGAAGCAATGAAAGCATGGTGGAAGGGCATTTTGAGAGCGCCCTGCTGGCTAACTAGCACCCTCAAGTAGAAAATCTGTCGCCAAGCACCTAAAAATCTTCCAGTCTCATGGGCGCAGTGCAGTTAGTATTGTGTATTTCCGTTCAAATACGTGTCTTTAATCACAAAAAGCTTAATAACACGTCAGATTACGGGTCATATGTTTTTATAGCTGTTAGCTCCCTTACTTTCATTTTTATGTAATGCTTCTGGTCTATTATTATATAGAAATTAGGTTTAACAGCACTTAGGAAATTTTCGCCTAAAATGTTATTATACACGCTGGTAAAAGTTGTGTATGGATGGGGCGCAGATGTTAAGTTTGACCATTAAGAGCGTGTTTTAGGGGAGCATTTATTGATATTTATGGTACAAAGTATTCGACGCGCCAACGCTGTCAACAATATTTGTGCTAAACTTATATCTCGCTTCGATATCCAACGTGTTATCTATCTATTACATAGAGGGGAGTTAGCTCACGAACAATCTTCATAAAACTGATTGAACTTTACCGAGAGTTTTAGTTTATGGCCGGTAGCATGCTACCCATCACAGGGATTTTCTTATAGAGCAAAAGAGTATTTGAACGTCTCAATTTCAAATAATCAAACTTTATATCACTTCTTAAGTCCACTGTTTTATGACTCTCAAATTAGAACACGAAACTTAAATGTCCTATCGTAGCAAAATAATCCACGCTTAAAACTGGAACATGAAACTCAACTAATATCAAACAAGCACAACTTTTATTTCCCTGTTTTGCTTACGGAAATATGTTTTGATGCTTTTGAAATACAATATTGCAAGTAGCAGTCTCTTGTCGAGAGAATAAATGTAGACTCTCCGTCGGAGTATCGAGACGTAACAAATACTGAGAGGCTTGGAAGCCATGCTTTGAATTCGAGCTTAGTAGCGTAGGACGTGCTCGAGTGACCGAGTTTCCAAGCTGGTTGATACCGTCACGCGGTCGAAACGCTATTTCCAAGTAAGTGCCGACTCTAGAGCAGCTGCGTCAGAAGACGCTTCACATTATCTCGGGAGGCGATGCCCTTTCCATTAATGGAGCCTTTATAAATAAACAGTGTACACGGACGGCACGAATCTCCACCCTATTTGGCAAAAAATATGCGCGAGACAAATTTGGTGATTGGTATGCAAAGTGTATGTACACCGTCAGCCTGGAACATATGGCGACACGCGCCAACAGCGTATTTGTATAACGCATATTTGCCTTCTTTCATGCGCTATTGTTAATATTATTTTGCGTCAAGCTTTTATTAGATATTTACGGGAGGTTTATGCAAATGTTTTATTTATTTATATTTTAGACACTAAAAAAGAAAATACCTTACATGCGTATAATACATATAAAAATAAACCTCGTCATGGTTTTGGTTACGTATCCTCAAATCATACATATAAGAATACTTTGCAAAATTACAAATATACGAGAGGAACAACATTTTAATGTCATGTGCGGGATACGAATCCGCTTCCATCCATCCCTTTAGCCAGGGTAAGCTCTATAATAATACTTGATATGGATCGTGAAACAGAGCGACAAACGCAAGGAAATTGCGATCAGCTGGCGGGAAATTGAGACGCTATTTCGCTGCTTATATTGAACTAAACTACTTAGCAGCCATGTTGTGAGAAAAAAGTAAAACAGCATAGTTAAAGTAAAATATAGGAATTACTTCCTATATTTTACTTCTATCATCTTATTAGCTCATCACAGTAACATTGGTTATCCATGAACATGAGCATCGTAATGCCTGTACTTTTCAATTTGAATGTGTATTATTATAGGACGCTTGTTATAGGACGAATATTTCGCACTGTCAGTGTGTTTCTTTTCAGAGAAAAACAATTACTCTTCCGCCATACCCTGAAATCAAATCCTCCAACATCGAGCTCAAAATCACGTTGCTATGCTGCTCGCCTAATGAAGCGGTCGTAATATTAAGTCATAAAATAAATTCATTGGATACTAGATCGGAACGTGTATAATTAATTTTGAGTCTAACCCAGTCTAACTACCCACAGATGTTGCGTAAAATCTGTTACTGGAAAGTTTCATAGAGCATTTAAGGATAAAGAAAAAGCTTTTTAAACGACACCAGCGGCTAAATCTTAAAAGGGAATGTAATACGCAATAGGTTTTAAGGGATAAACTAATACACCGAAAAGCTTTTGAAAAGTCTATCTTAGAATCTCATGTAGAATAGTTAATTCTCTTCTGCGACGTTTAACAGAACATATTACTACGTTTAGGTTCTTTAGAAAACCAATTATTAGATATAAATTAGTTTTTATTTGAAGTTACTTTTAAATATTATAAATTACTTACGTTAAGGATCTAGTATGTCAACCCGGGATTCGAGCATATTAGATGCTCATCATCGGGGCGAGTGCGAGCTGCATCTGCGAGCTCCCGGCGAACACGTGTGGTCACAGTCTTCGATTACTAACGTGAGCGTTTTGCCACTTTATATATAATATTATGAATATGTTTGAAATTCACGAAAATTTCACTAATATCTTATTGTATTCGCATGTAAACATGTTTCCTACCGGCCTCAACAACACTGTTAAAAAACCTGTACTGAATTTATAACTATTAAATATTTTTTATATTTAATTCTTAAGTTCACTGATTGATTTTTTATCCGTATCGCGGAAACCTCTGACGAGTTTCAGAACCCGAGTGATCTCTAAATTGTACTTGTTAGACTTATTTTTATTTTAAGTAGATACCTAAATTTTTTGTAACACATAAGCATCTAAACTCTATATGCGAACACAATTCATCAGAGTGTTGTTATTTTAATTTACTTTAAGATAGTTATAACAAACTCTGTATGTTTTCCGAAGAAAATAAAAATATATAAAAATAAAAAATAAAATATTTACACTGAGTATCATACTACTGCGTTAATTAGGTAACTCTTTTTTGAGAAATATTATTATAACTACTTACCTACAAGTAGGTCGTAGTCGCGTAAAATTGTATTTTATTTTTAAAATAACAAGATATGTTAGTTTATTTCTATCTGCGGGTCCTGGTGACTTGTGTGATTCCTCTCAAAAAGTTATGTTTATTTTGGCAATCATGTCTGTCCATTCACATATTTTTATGTCACCAACCTTTTGTGAGGGTGAAATAAATATATTTTTGATTTGATTTCATATCAAATTCTAATTAAAACTTACCTTATTAAGTAATTTATAAACATCCTATGAGTTTCGTGATACCATCCGATACCATACGAAACGAGGCCCTCGACATTTAAAAACGACGCTTTACGCGACTCGGCTAACGACGCAGTTGTATCGTAAAAATAGTTTATTGGTTTAGGAAAGATCATTGTATGATAGAAATAAAACGTCACGGAACAAATGTCAGCTAAGAGTTTTAACGCGATTACTGGGCCAGGGCGCAACACGACGGTAAAATGTTTGAGCAGGAAAATTGCAATGTACCGCCGGGAAGCTGGATATTGCGCACCGAGTGCGGACTAACAGCGTCACCAGCACAATATTGCAATTGGATGAGCTGGAACGATACAATTCGCACTTTCTACTAACACAATTTATCTCCTTTTTTCCTTGTCTTTTTATAGTGCCACGGATGCGTGACTGATTTATTCGATTCCCGCGGCCGTTATTGTTCCGCGGTTATTTTCGATAGGAAATGTATTTTCAATGTAGTAGCTTGCACAGATGTATACATCATCTTCCTACTATTATGGGATAATAGTAGGAAGATGATGTATGTGGGACGTACAATTTGTTTACTCTAAGCACAAAAGACAATGCAAAAACATATTCTATAATTTTCCTAAATATGCAACAAAATAAAATAAATAACATATGATGACATAACTTTGGAGTAATTTATTGTATATTTTATGAAATATATAATACCGTGGTTTTTCGTTCGCTTTTAAAATAATTAATTTATTACATGCTAGTGCAGTAGTGCAGATGACTATCCTTAGAATGAGACTCATACTAACATTGATTGCTTTTTTTTTTTTTTTTTTATTCATAATAGGTTCGCGTTTGACCACACCCTGCCTGATGTTAAGCATTGATGTGGTAAGTTGCTTGAAGTAGACCAGACTAAATTATGAGTTGAATTAATGGCTGGTAACGACAGCTGGCGGAACATACCATTCGTTGCTTGGTGACAGGCTTTCCACATGAGTATGGTAGCCAGCAGAGCTCTCGCAAAACTGCCCTATCACCATGCGCGATAGAGTTTTTAAATCCCGGGCAGCATTTGTATCGGGGACTCCCTGCGCAACATACCGTAGACATTGGCACTGGGCCATCATTTCTTCTACAGCTTATAATTTGAACTAGGAACTCAACGCAAGCCGATAATTTTATGACTATCGTAAACAAAAACCACTGTTGAACTTATATCAGGTGCTATAGAATGCAATCAATCTATACAAAGCCAATTTTGATATTGATGTTGATTTGAGGATTTAGACACCTCTATCCACCTGTTCCGGTTTCAGCGTCCAGGCATAAAAAATAAACATATCAGAACAACTTGTTTTTGTTTAGCTGCAAGATCAATAAGTCTTCAAGCATTAACATTCAGAACGTATAGTTTAAAAGTATTATTTTATAAAATCACAAGAGAGCAGGAGATCAGTCAAGAATTTTAATTTTATTCACAATCTAGAAGATTGGCAATAAAGTTATTTGAATATACATTATGTAGGAGACCCTACATAATGCATATTCAAATAATAATACATATTTATATATTATTTACTGAAATAGATAAAAAAAAATTCGAGTGTCAATTTTACGCGTCCCTAACGAATTCAATAAAGGTAGATGATCATAGCGAGGGTCTCGATGTTATCTTAAAATTTTAACCTAAAGCTTACCCAAAGTTCATTCAATGTACCCGAAAACTTTTTAAAATAACATACCGAAAGTCAAACCGAATCCCAGCGGAACAACGGTTCCGGTAATTGGCCGCAGAGTTTCAACTTTTAAATATATTTTGAGACCAAAAAAGAACAAGAATTAGGGAGTAAAAAGTACTACAACTCAAATAACAAAAGTTAAAAATACAACAACCAACGGTATATTTACGTTATCGGTTATGGTCGTAAAGAAGATTAAAAGCTTAAAGTAATATTTCTTACGACAAATTTTCTACTTGAGGGTAGCTTAGGGAAGCTAGCGAGGCGGGCATACCACAATGCTATAACGACTGCCATCCTAACACGACAACTGGGACCGACGGCTTAACGTGCCCTCCGAAGCAAGGAAGTGCTCAGTAGTAATGTCACTAGCGGTCACCTATCCAACTCATGACCGCGGCGGACGTTGCTTAAATTTGCTGATCGTTTAAGAACAGCTATGCAAACTTCGCTACGAGCGCTTCAGTATATACTTAGACACAGAATAGCTTCATCAAATAGCACCACCCCACTATGACGGAATTTAAAACTGTCACTGATAAGCGTATTAAATCACTGTAATGGTTACAAGCGGACGCTAGCGCTCGCTTGACAAACTGGCTGCAGTCGCATCTCGCTAGATTCTAGCTCAGGTTTTTTTTAGCTACGAGTAGCATTTGAAATACTTTTCCGAAGCTCGTTTCCGAGAACTAAACATAAAATATAACAATCACTTTAATTATAAGGAATCACACCTTGGTTCATTTGGTGACTTGTTTTACAAAAATACTTTGGTACCCACAAATCACTTATTAAAGACATTTTTATATTAAAGGGTTAAGAGCTGCTAGTTGAACAATCCAACTCAAGTTAATCAATAAATTAGTGGTTCTATAATCTAAAAAAATATCATATCATAAAACAATTTATATTATTAAAACTTAAGGGTGAACTGGCCGGCCCGTTTTTCATACAAACGTCGTAGGGTGGTCACTCCCTTATTTAAGGATTTAGGTCCAAATAAAGCATAATACCGATTGATATCGTCATTATCTAGGCTTGTATGATGCCGAAATAAAATAATTAACTTAAAATTATGAGCCTCGAAACATGTTCATATAAAGTTTTCAAGTTTCATAACTTACAACTTGATTATCTTTTTTAGGCATCAAGGAAGCATCATCATCTTGGCATAATACAAGCGTAGATAATGAAGATATCAATCGGTATTATGCTTAAGTCTAGACTTTAAATCTCAAATAAGGGAGTGATCACCCTACGACGTTTGTATGGAGAAGCGACCGGCCAGTTCAACCTTAGTGGTGAAAATCCAAAAGAAGTTCATCATGTACTAACAAAAACATTGAAAAAGAATACATAGTAAATACTTACGTTTTTCATATCAGTTGTAACTACAGATAGGTCATAATCAATTCTCACTAATAATAATTGACAAAATGAAATAGTCTAGTAGTTCAGTCTGTATAGTAAAATTTAATGTCATTATCACAATATTTAAATTAATGAAGTGATTGGTTACCGCGTTGCAGCACGCAGATACGAATCTTTGAATGGTGTTGTTCAATCTTGGAACTGATATTAAAAACTTATGACTTTTTAAATTATAATTGAAATTCATGTACGTTTTTTAAAAGATACACTATATTTTTTTAAAGTTATTCAAAATATCTAAATTCGCAATGTATCACAATTTATATATGTAATGCATCAACAAATCCTTACGAAAATTCTCGGAACAGTTTCTCGGTAAAACTTAAAGATGAAGCTAAAGCCAGATGCAAACGTGCCAACGCAGCTTAGTTTTATTTGAGTTTCATAAACGAAGGAAGTAGGTGGAAAAGCAGCACGTATAGAATCGTAGAACTTGTTCATTCAGAACCGTGTTGAAGGGGCTTACGGCACCAGATTAACGTTTTATAATTACTTACAAGTTTGAACTCATCACGGATTTGAACTTTGTAATATGTTGATTGGGTTTTTGCTTGCCTAGCTAGCTTACGCACTCAAGTTGAAAATCTGTCACCGAGCACCGAAAGGTGTGCTACTGCAGGTATCCTTAAAAATATGTTCTATGTTTGGGTTTGGACTAATTACTAAATACTCATTTTAGGTAACCATATCATCACTTAAAATATAGCAAAGACCGCTGCATGCTCCGCCAAAATTGTAAATCTCATTTTCTTAAAAGCTTTTTCAGTTATTAAAGTTTCAGTAGGGGAATTTTAAAACGATTAGGGACCACAAGCATTCAGGTCACGTGTAACTTTGTCTACGGCAGACTAGTAATATAAAAAATATGAGAATATTTGTATAAACTCAGCTCTCAGGACTAAGCTATAAAATACGATTAAAATAATTTGGATGCGTAAACCTGTAATATTATTAAATTATTATACCTAGGTCACGAAAGGGTGAAAACTTGCGTTATCTGAGACAAACCAGATACGAGTTTTGGGGTGGCGATCAATACTCACAAATCCAGAACAAAAGGAATAACAGTTTGTACGTTAAAATAATAGTTCAAATCATTGAACTTATAAAAACCGGGAGAAACAGCACCCGTACCTCGAAAATGGCAATGTCGAATCAGGCCAAGTCTCCTGATTATGTCTCAGTAGTGTATAATTGTCTTCCTGTCTTTGTCATTAATTAAAACGTGTCATATACAATGGAACTATCATCATCACATCAATCGGAGCGTCCTTTGTTAAACAAGTTCTCCCCCATTTGTGGGGTTTTCCATAATCCCCATGTTTGGCTGGCGTCTTGGGGATCGTAGTAGAGTTGACAGTACTTCAGAAGGCGCTGCTTCCCACCTTCCGGTATTTTTCTGTTAGTCGCCTCTTACGACACCCACGAGAAAAAAGGGAGAAGTGCCTTTCTAACCCGGGACCCCACGGCATGGGTGTGTAACTGTATGCATTAAATTTTCTCCACATTATATGGTCGTGATATTTTTTAGTCCTTTTTGTATTTAAATCGATGATTAAAATGTATTAAATTACGTGATCAAAAATGTCATACAATATACAGAAGCTTGACCTATTCAAACCAAGTTTAGTTAAGTTATGATTGAATTTTCATTTTGTACATATTCTGGCAAAATTAAACAGGAATTGTGATTGGCTTAAATAATTCAAATGCAATTTCAATACTAAATTAACATTCGTTTTGTAATTTAATTAACGTGGCACGGGGCGATGCAGGTAGTTCCAAACCATAGAGTTATTATTACCTTAATTTACCTGCAACAGCCGTTTAAATTAGAAATATCCAGCTAGGAACGTGCTAGACCACCTTAAGGGTAGGGTTTATAGCGATAAAATAAGCAAGTAGCTGTCAGCTAATTGAGTTCGCGTTTAACAAAATTTTATACATTTTGGTTTATTAGGTCAAAGATTATGAATAAAATCAACATATAGGATAACATATACGAGTTATTTACATACATAGAAATAACCTTTCAAGTGATAAACGAATTGATCTATATTTGTTGCTTTGAAATTTCAGTCATATCAGTTTGAGACCTCATTTGACATATTATGAGGTCTCATTTGACAAACGACCGATCTACGAGTAACTCATACACGAATTGAAAATTTTCCTTCTAGATCGACTTAAGCACCACTTTGAAGCAACCTTTAAAAAACGTAGGTAGTAACGAGGACACGCACTTACTCACTCTCACACACTTACACACTCTCACACACTTATACACTCTCACACATTCTCCCATGACATCATGCACGGATTCTCATATTCGTATTATTCTCTGTTTTTGGTTTTGATATATAACACAGTCTTTTTAATTTTACTTTACAGCTGATTTGTTTGTGTGTATAAATAATAAACGTTGTATATTTTTTACAAAATTTACCCAATTAGACCATAGCTCAAAGTTTCTAGCTCGACGAACACCTGTTCGAGCACAGGGGAAAACTGAAAAACAGCGTCTGTGCACATGTGTATTAATATGTGTACGGACTTTATGCTGAGTTTTTCTCCTTTTGCCCACATTATTTATTTATTTGAAATGATCTTTTCTTTTACGTTTGTGTTAAGAAATATTTTTAAGTTGTCTATTTTGTTCTTGTGTATTGTTTGCTCTTGCTGTTTCATTTTTTGTATTTACTGTGTGGCAATAAACGAATTTTGATTTGATTTTTTTGATTTGATTTGAATTTTCAAATTCTGTTTATATAAGCTATATTATTATCGCATTTTATGAAAATCAGACCAATCATGCAAAAGTTATGGTCGGACAAACGTACATACAACACTCTCTTAAAAACAAAAACCTCGCTTAACAAATACAATTTTATGTTTGTGTTGTATATTCATTAATGATATGTGTACTACAAAAATATATAGAAACCACCAAACACACCATATATAACCGGGGCTTCCAGAATGCATTAGAGCTACCAAATAAGATTTCTTTACATTTTTGGTAAAGTAATTACATATTCCGCGAGGATTTCAAATCTTATTTTGTTTCTAAATGCACAACCAGCGCACAGCGTTCCGTTTCTACTTATATGGTATAAATTAAATTACAGAAAACACTTCAACATTTTGTAATTTCGTAATAAACACATGAAACTTGAACGATGACAGCTCGCTCCGTGGAATACACGACTATTTGTGCACGTCGTACACGTGTACAGTTGGCAATTTAGTAAAGTAAAACTTTATTCTTTTCGTGTGCTTCACTACTTTTCAGCAATTGAGTGCAGTAAACTGGCCACGTAGAGCGCAGTGGCCGCACAATGCCCGACAGTAATTATGCGAAAGGTACGCGCGTGAAACATCGCAGTCGGGGCACTTGCTCCGCTGAAAGCCGTTGCACTAAAATTCGAACTTGAAATTTAATGTTTAACTATTCCGTACGCGACGCGTTCGGATACACAAAATGCATGCATAGCTAGACTCAGAAATACGATGTAAGAAAACTCGACTTGGTCGATCTTTTAAAATATTCGATTACTATTCAATCTTTTGACCTAACGCATTCATGAATGTATAAGTTCAGTAATAGGACTGCGGCGCCAACGCGGTCGCGATTTCCAACGCACCACCAATTTAGTGCAATATAACGTTTGATTTATGAACCGCATAATAACCTGCCAATTTAGAGTTTGGACAGATATTTCCAATGTATGCAGTGTAGGTGACAAGTGACACAGGAGCTGCAACTGACACGTCGTCGTTTTCCGTTAATTGACCCCTCATGGGTGACATTTAGTGCATTACGCGTTTAAGTCAATGTCAAACTGATGCAGTGCATTAAAACCGAATACAAGCTGAATCGGACGCCTGAATGCATTGCCACAGATAAATGGGACGCGCCTGGAGCTCTGTAAAAAATAATTATTCGAGCCACAATTCTCACACAAAGCCAAAAACTCATTTTTAACTAACGTCGTCCTCGACAAAATGTAGCAGACGGTCGTGTCGGTTGAAATACGCCTGGGACTTTCGGGATAAATAAATACGTATCGTATTTTAAGTAAGGTTAGCTCGGTATGGATGATATAGAAACGTATTGAGTAGAACCATCGTCAGAGGCTTTTGTAATTTTGTTTGAGTTACCTTGGCAGTAGATATCCGTGAGAAAAACTACACTGGTCTGTATTCTGTATATTGGGTAGGTAGTTATTGAAAGTTTGTAATAGAAAAAAAGTAAAGCAAAATCCTAACACCGTAACCCATACAGGTATACTGAGATATATATTGTAGAATTCCATTGCGTCATAACCCTAACAAGGATTTTTATACATAATTTTTTTTTTCATTTATTTTAATGGGGTTTATTGTTAAGCTGTAAACTCTGTCTATAACAGATGTATTTCGTTGCAAGTGACGAATACACTGCGCCCATCATGCTGAGAAATACAGTTCTTAAGTCTTTATTTCATAACTACTTACTGATTATCGAGTACTGCTGCCGGAATACATCGTATCGTAAAACTAGAATTATATACTGCAAAACGAGTTTATGGTGACAAGCTTTATGTATTCAATATCAAAATTAAATATAATTCTTAAAATTATATTGACGATACTAAACATAATAATAATTCAATTCAATTCATTTTATTTCAGACATAGTCCATAGTTTTACATTCAATAAAGCGTATAATAATAATAATAATGTCAATATCAATAATAATTAATATCAATAATAATATCTTGTAAAGATCCTCTTACAAAATATTGTTCTAAACCTCTTTTTACCGATACAAAGAAATACAGGACAAACTATCACCAAGGAGTTTCCATCAATTATTCTTGATGGACAACTTGGACAAGAGTTAAAAAAGAACATATTAAAAGGCTCTTTTGTCTTCGCAAAATATTGTGGATACAAACCTTATGCTTTCGAAATTGTGGGCGGATCAGCTAGTATTGAGGCAGAAAAATGTTGGGACGATAATTGGCGCATAGTTGTTCGATAACGAGCTCTGTGGAACGGCAGCAGTCACCAAGTCAGGTGAATAGAACGCACTAGTTACGGAAATGGAGGCGCTTCCGGCCGCAACAATCGCTTGTCCGCGCAATGTACGACAAGCGCTAACAGCGAGCTTTATTGACGAGTCAAATTTACGAGCTCTATTCTATCACAAAAATTGAAAAGGTAGTGCAGTTATTTAGAATTGATTAACGACTATTGGTTGACAACTCAACTGGAATTCAAATATATGAGTCATGAAGCCTATGAAAAATTTGCTTCAAAACAAGCTTTTGAACAACTTTTGTGGACATAAATAAGTTTATAGTATTTACTTCAACTTATTAATTCAAGTGTAATTTTTTTGAGATTTTGTTTTTTTTTTTATATTTGCTTGCTTGTTATGTGGTCCCATTTAAGTAAGATGAAATTTGATTAAGATCTGACGTATTTAACTTACCTCTAATAATGCGTATTTTACGCTTAAAGTCGGTTTACTTTTTGTTCAAATTATGGTATACCATAATACATGTCCTTACCCCATGTATGTAGTATTATCTAGTCTTTATGTATTATTTAATTATTTTTTATGCCTGTTAGGTTAACCTTTGACCACTATCTCACCTCAGGGTAAGTGATGTGGCCGAAGCCAGAACACACCGTTAGGTGTTTGGCGATAGATTTTCTACTTGAGGGTGGTAGCTAGCCAGGCGGCCATTCGCAAAATGCCCTACCACCATGCAATAATACAAAAGTCACCTACGGAGCATATTGTACAAAGTTATTGCTTTGGTTTTATGGTCAGCCAAGAATGTTCTTGAAGAGAGTACAAGTGAAGATAGTAAAAGACCCAGTTTTACGCCTAATGTGCAGCTAGTCCTACTTACGTCGGCGTGACATGCCACTTATGCTGTTCATTCAGCGCATTCTTAGCCTAATATGCCTTTTCCGACATCTAAAACAACGATATTAAACAGTTCTAATATTCCTGCCGGGAAGTTAACAATTCTATATCATTAATTTTTTTTCAGAAACTATTTGGACTATAGAAGAAAAAAAAATACCTAGAAATGGAACCGACTTCAACATTTATAGTTTGAAATAACTTGTTAAAGTCGGTACCATTATAGTACAAAAGTACCTGTTATCACAATAATGTGCGCACGGTACCGACTTCGACAAGTTATTTATTTTTAGGTAAGTAGTTTTAGGTAAAAAAAAAATTCACCCTTTTTAGTGACCTTGCCACGTACGGGATCGGTTGTCATTCACTGTCAATGACTATATCATCAAGTTAGGAAAACACCTTTTAGTTATTGGAGTGTAAATCAAAAACGGCTTAACCGATTTTGATGAAATTATATTTAATGGGACAACAAGGAAAGCATCAGCTTTAAAATAAAAAAATAATCATCAAAATCGGTTCACCCAGTCAAAAGTTCTAACAGTAACAAACAGTTTGAGGTAACAAACATAAAAAAGTCGAATAGACTACCTCCTCTTTTTAAGTCGGTAAAAAAATAGATGCTTAATATACATTCACATCATCGATACCACGAAGGATATGACTGAACTAGATTAAAATCAACCTAACCTTTTTGAAGCGCTCGTAGCGAAGTTTACTTAGCTGTTCTTAACCGATCATCAAAGTTAAGCAACGTCGCGCGCGGTCATGAGTGGGATGGGTGACCGCTAGTGACATTACTGCTGAGCGTTTCCGTGCTTCGGAGGGCACGTAAAGCCGTCGGTCCCGGTTGTTGTCTTAGGATGGCAGCCGTTATAGCATGGTGGTAGGGCATTTTGCGAATGCCCGCCTGGCTAGCTACCACCCTCAAGTAGAAAATCTGTCGCCAAGCACCTAACGATGTGTTCCGGCAGCTGTCCTTGAGAGCCAGAACTTTTAGGTTAGCCTGAACAACATCTTCGACCACATCATCACTTACCATCAGGTGAGGCAAAGGCTAAGCTATCAGGCATAAAAAAAAAAGAAAACCTGAATCAATTTATTTAAATCAAATTCATTGTTAACCGCATTACGAAGTGGATAGAAATACGTATATTTTCTGTGTTATATATACAGTTCTATGATTTTATGAAAGCAAACTAATGTATATACATAACTTACCGAATAACTATAACGCTAGCTAGACACCACGTTCCGTAGACCCCATCGCTATTGATACAAATTTATAGCTGCTACGTTTCTTTCACTAACCCTTTGATAACGTCCGTAGTAGAGGTTTTATGGTGTACTGGCCTCCTTTGAAATGCGTCTTAGATACCTTGATGGGCTAACATATCACTCGTGCCTTAATTGCAAAAAACAGCTGTTATTTTTGTTTATATAAGCCAATAATAAAAGCTGTAACGTAGTTTTTTTGGCTTAAAGTATAAGGTATGTTGCATATCTTTCTGTTCTATGGTTCAATGCAAGAAAATTAATGCATAAAATAAGCAGCTTTGTACTTCTCACGTTGACATGGCTACGGTGCTGCCGCGCATATGGCGCACTCTCATGGGGTGGCCAACCATGAAACTATATTAAGTATAACTTTATGTTAGAGAAAAATATTGATAAGAGCCTTTGATGGTTGGTGTTTGTAGCCTGCGGGTATTTTTTCTATAACGTTTCTTAATAAGTATTATGCAAAAAAATCTTTTATTAAAAAATATATATACACAGTGGTAGGGCATTTTGTGAATGCTCGCCTGGCTAGTCACCGAGTCGAGTAGAATCCAGGAGAAAATCTGTCTCGTAACACCTAGTGGTATTTTCCGGCTCTTCTTCAAAGACTTTATTCATAGAGGCGTCCCCCCTCTGGGACACACATAGTGTCAAGTTTCATATTGACATGATTATAAGCCATCCATAATTTGTCCAATTTGATGCCTACAGAATATAGCTAAGCGAAATTATAGGTAAAGGAACTGGTAGCGTTGCACAAATTGCTCGATGAACTTACAGGGATATTTGTTCACGTGACCCAGTTAAGCAACAATGGGGGCGGTATCCGAACGCAGGCTTCACTGAGAACGCTTCATGCAAGCACGTATTTGTCACACGGCGACGTTGGGATACGTGAAATTATCATAGCTAGAAATTTGAGTGCCACGAAATGAAGTTTTCTGTAAAATATCCAATACTCGCCGTGAAAAGTTGAATATCAAATGAAGTAACTGACAATAGGTTTGTTTACAATTACGACGTAAAGTAAATTTTACCTGAGTTCTATACGAAGAAGTTTATCGTATATTGTTTATAAAAAAAATGGAAACGTGATGTAAAGAAGCACTCCTAATATAGCTTGGTTAGTCGTTCTTAACTGATTAACTAAGTTACGCAACGTTTACTACGGTCATGACTTGGATGGGTGACCGTTAGCGACATTAATATTGAGTGCTTCCGTGCTTCGTTGGCACGATAAGCCATCGGTCCCGGTTGTTGTCTTAGAACGGCAGTCGTTATAGCATAGCGAATAGCCTTGCTAGCTACCACCCTCAAGAAAATCTGTCAGCATCAATCTGACGATGTGCTCCGGCAGCTGCCCTTAAGAGCCAGTAATTCTAGGCTAGCGTGAACAACATCTTCGATCACTTCGTCACTAATCATCAGGTGAGTTAGTGGTCAAAGGCTAGCCTAGCAGCTGCAAATAAATAATTAAGTGTTCCAGCAAATATTTTGGAATAGGTAGAAAAAAAATATGCTCACAGTTTAACAACACAAAGGAAAATAGAAAGACTTAATTGTAACAAGTTTTGGTTTCAGTTTCATGGCCAGCAACCTGCTTGATGCCAACCTCTTTTGGTAATGCTCTCGCTATTACTAATAATCTTTCGGGTAATCAGGGCGTTAAGATGGTAAGAAGCCCTTTTGTGCGGCAACACCCTAATCACATCAGCGTGAGTGGTGCCATGCAGCTATTTTTTTCCCTTAGTAACCGTAAAAGTAGCTAATAGGTGGAGGATATAGAACAGCCTTTATACGATACAATTCGAAAACCCTTTATTGACAAATAATTAGTAAAAACAGTACATGGGTCTTTTATTTTTAACAAAGACTCCATAAGAAAAAAGTATAGCTCAAAAATATGGACACCATATTTTTTTGGACTTTTAATCGTATTATAAACCCGTAATCTTTGGAATGTAGGGCTCGTATTAACAAAATCATCTCAAAATTGTTCTTAATATAATGTTTTTGACAGATATTCCATACATTAAACGTTTTAGAGGTGAAAGACATGGACAAGATAAAAAGTTGGGTAAGTAGTTTAATTCAATTTTAAATAAAACAAGAATGTGAAAATAAACTATTTATACATATATATATCCATATTTTATTTGAAATAAGTTTAATATGGTATTTGAAATAAGTTTAAATACAACCAGTTCAATCAGACAAATGCATATTATGCTAGAGCACAATGCAGATATTTTTGTGTCTGTGGGTATTCCAAAAGAATCTGAGAGTTAATAATAATATATACACAGGTAGCTGTTTCTATTGAAGTATGATACTTCGGCTAATCAACTAATTCAAATAGTACAAAGGAACAAGATATTAAATAATTAAAGTGTAATATTTATTGTTACAAAGGAGCAGTAGAAATTACAGCGATGCGGATTAGAATGTTCAACAATTCCAGAGTGAACAGTTTGAATAAACTTAATCACAAAGTTGTAGTGGCGTTTACTGCAAATTAACTTGGGGACAACAATAGAGATTTGCATGACAATTACTGGTGACAGTTTACTGATTGTAGCCCGTCCGTTATAATAATTAAGGCTCCAACTTCACCAGCTTTTCCGTTTAACACGCCTGAAAACTGCTGTTTGTCGTTTTGATACAAACTTAAAGTGGTTGAATTTATAGATAATAGTGTTTTTATGTTGTTACAGTTACTTTACCCGCTCATAGAACTAGTGGCTCTGTGAACTGAAGATCTCGTAACTGGAGATTGATTGTTTTGAATTTCCAAAAACAAATTCGATATAAACAAAATAAGTACATAATTGTATAGTTTATTTATGTCTGTTTTGTTTTCGAACCTGCTCACAAAATTTCACGGGAATAAAGGTAGAGAAATGCGATTTGTCGAGGTTAACAGCCAGATATCCGATGGATAGAAATAAGAAAGTTTTTTTGCCCAAGCTGAAACGGAGACGTTTCCGACGCGCTTAGCGCTCGCTTGATAAAAAAATGTATTTGCCAATTTTCTAAATTTCACATGTCCTTATCATTTACATAATAATGAAATAGGGCACATTTTTTGCGCCATATTAGTTATAAGTCATTTACATCTTTATAATGGGTAAGATATTTGGGACAGGAAAATATAAAAAGTATTTAACTGTTCGTTTATTTTTTTCAAAAATACTTCTTCGTTACGTCGAGTTAACTAATCTTCATGTACTATCGCGACTAAGTCCAGTGACATTTAAAATCATTTCTAAACAGTGTCTTCGGTTCAATGTACGAGACAGATCAGAATCTTAAGTTTTTAATACAAGGATTTATCAGTAAATATGCGAAACTTAGTAGGTAACGTTCCTGGTATATGGCTTGTCCTTTATTTAAAATTGAAAACCTGACTAAAAGTTGGTGTAATATGCCAGTATAACAATGAAAGCTTATTGAAATACTAGCAGGTGATATAAAAAACATCTTACCTTATAAAAATCTCTTATCTCATAGGAGCGTTATACACACAGGCAGTGGTGACATATAAATATTGCTTTCCTTTAAATTCTCATGTTGTATACTTGCCAGATGCCGGTGGATTTAAAGCCGCACAAAACAAATTAGCAGCCCGTTCCGCGGTCTAGCTAATTGAGATTTTAGTTTACACAAAATTAATTACAATGTATTATTATTAATACTGGCCAGTATATTCGATATATTTTTTTATAAAATGCATCGGTTTTTTTTAGGTTGTGACGGAACAAGCTCGAGGTCCACCTGATGTTAAGCGGACTAACCTCTGCCCTGCGCCCGCCACTTTCATACATAGTTGTTAACTGTTACGCTCGGCCATCATTGCTTCCATTCCAAATAATACTGAGTTTATGTTTGAAGTTGCACTGTATTAACATGTGAAATCAGTGAGAGAACAGATATAACCTAAAGTCTGAGGCTGGAGAATTAGCCTATGACCACTATCTCACCTGATGGTATGTGATGATGTGGTCCAAGAAGTCGTTCAGGCTAACCTAGAAGGACTGGCTCTCAAGGATAGCTGCCGGAACACACCGTTAGGTGCTTGGCGACAGATTTTCTACTTGATGGTGGTAGCTAGCCAGGCGGGAATTTGCAAAATACCCTACCACCATGCTATAACGACTGCCATTCTTAGACAACAACCGGGACCGACGACTTAACGTGCCCTCCGAAGCACGGAAGCGCTGAGTAGTAATGTCACTAGCGGTCACCCATCCAACTCATGACCGCGGGCGACGTTGCTTGACTTCGCTGATCGGTTAAGAACAGCTAAGTAAACTTCGCTACGCTTAAATAGTGATGTGAGCGATTCTAAAGTCTCTTCCCTTTGATATCACAGAAAATAATCCCTACTTTGATGAAACTTATGTTCCGTAGTGAAGCCAACAATATTGACGCAACTTCACGTTAATATAAGCACCAAAATATATTTCCTTACCTTTACGTAGCTTAGTACTACCGCAGTGGATGATAAAACATCGGCCAGGTTAGACGTCACGGTCCATTATTTTCAGTTAGAGAAGAGATCAGACAAAGTGAACTTCCGGCCGTACATCGCTCGGCTGCCCCTATTTATACCAGTTTCATCTTGCTCAAGTAAGCAGGGATATATTTCTTTTACTTATCAGATCGGAGCCGAAGAAAGGTCCGCTTACCTGAAACAAAGAAAAGTAATTGATCACTCTGCCCTAACAGATAAGTCTATACACGAGGCAAGCAACAATGGTATATCTACGAAAGTAAATAATCTAATAATTTCTTTGAGGCAGCTCATAGCGTTATCTAGAATGTTTTTAGATAGCTACCTACCGTTGTGAAGGATTCTAATAGAAGTTTCGTCTTGTTTTGTAGCTAGACAAATGCTTGTCAAATAGTTGATGTTAATAAAGCAAGTTTCAAAACGTACTTATATAAAACTTAAACTGCACTTAATCGTCAATCATGTTACTTAATGGTATTTTTTATCTTCTAATTAATGTTTTGATACTTTAATGGTAATTACCAGTATAAGAGGGTGATTCCCTAATTTTGGTCACTCTTTGGTTTTTGGACTCTTCAGATGATCAAATGTGATTTAAAAAATGTACGGATGTTTTGGAAAGAAATCTGTGCTGACGGTTTGCCATATCTGCTGGATTAATGGGTGTCAATAATCTTAGTACATTTATTTTATTAATATCTTTTTGAACTCTGCCTCGACGACAGTGAATATTCACATGTAAGTCTCCCTAAAATATGATCTAAAGTCCGTGTTGAAAATCTTATAATTAGACAAACACACCCATGTGAAAAGAAGAAAAGAAATCATTTTTTCTAAGTTTCACGCATTTCGGACACTCAAAAGGTCGTACCCGCCACGTGCAACGCGCACTGAGATTAAACTTTTATTTTATTTACCGTTACAATCTCTTAATTAAGAGCAAGAATTGTAACGGTTGTATTTGATCAATTGATCTGGGGGTCAACTCTCACCTCTGGTAGTAATAATAACATAATCTCCACGTGAATTAAGCAAGCTTACAAATGGTTATGGAATCGCTCGGCGTTTTGATGACGTCACATACGAAGTATTACTGTTACAACGAAAAATCCGTCATATAGTAGTTCGTAAAAAAGTTACTTTCTAGCAGCGGATTTAATCTTGATTTTGGCCATTTTACGATAAAAATGGGTTTAATAATTAAGTTTTTATTTCTATTATTCTTGAAAACAATTGCAGCAAAAGTATTTATCGAGTGCTAGGTAACATTAAATCATTTGACTGATGGTAAAACCGTTCAATAACATCGTAGTCCGGAACAGTGCGAGTGGGATAACGCTATATAATAAACATCTTTTATCTCGCTTGCGCATCCATGATTTATGTCATATTTCATTCGTTCTTTAAGTACTATCACACCCATGTTGCTTGACAGTGTCTAGTATCTATGTAACTAATCTAACTAAATAATATAAAAATCATACTAAACTATCACCGATGCAAGATTATGCGTCGCTGATAGTTTGTGTCTACGAATGAGTATTTTAAGCATGAAACAACACGCTTAATTTTATGATGTTTTGGTAAAAGTTGCCCCCCTGGGCCCTGAAATACCTTCTAATCGGTAGTCACGCGCTTTATTCAAATAAATTCAAAATAAACTTAACCTTACAACCGTCTTTCCTGTCACCAAAAAAATCTAAATAATTAAAAAATGTGCAATCATGCTCGCATAACATTCTTCTAAGCACCAAAACTTCTCGAGCTAAATAATTGTTAAGTAAATATTTTATAGTGTCTTTACTCTTAAACTCTTCTCCTTTTAATCTAATTTTCCTTCTAATAAGTTTGAATTCGTTGAAGATTTCCTTCTTTAAATCTGTGTCAATAGATAAGTAAACTTGATATCTTCAATCCCATCTCAACAAATTTGATATCGAACAATCTTGCCCAGTGGAAAAGTATTATTTTCTCTAATTTGGATCTTTGTACTCGCTGACAACGAGTTGCTATATAATTTAATGTCATTGGAGCAATGGTCGTACGTACCTAGTATATTTATTTCGATATTCAATAATGTAGGGCTTAAGTTAGTAATTTGAAGCAGTGATGGCTCAGTAGCATTGGCTATGGACTGCCGCGCAGCAGGTCCATGTTTCGAATCCCGCCGCGGGCTTGAGCTTCGCCGCATGGTGGAAGGGTATTTTGCAAATGCCCGCCTGGCTAGCGACTACCCTCAAGTAGAAAATCTGTCGCCAAGCACCTAACGGTGTGTTCCGGCAGCAGTCCTTGAGAGCCAGTGAAATTACAGGCACATGAGACTTAGCAACTATGTCTCAAGGTGACGGGCGCAGTGCAATTCGTGACTTGTGACGCATCTGTTATAGGCAGAGGTTAGTCTGTTTAACATCAGGTGGGCCTCGAGCTTGTTCCGTCACAATAACATAAATAAAATAAACAAAGTCAAGGAGGATTAAATTTTGGGCGCAGTCCTTAAACTCGGCCAGACTCACATGCGCAAATGTCATGCCATTTAATTCAACTGGCTTAATGCTGGCTTAAAGTTGAGGGTTTAACTATTTTCTGATTGATATATACTGATTACTGATTTAATATAATGATGCACTTCCACAAAATAAAATTAATTCTGAAAACAAAGTTCAATTAATTACTGAATATGAAAATTAAATTCATTACTGAGGGTGATGATAGTAAATTAATTTTTGATGTTTATTAATATACCTATTTGGATACTTTCCAAGACAATTTAGGATTTACCGATATTTGAAAGTTGCATTTGCGTAGAAAACTAAGCAACTTATCACGCTTTATTATTATAGATAATTACAATGTTATTAAATATTTAATTTAGTAATAATTAAGTTCATTTTACAGGTAAGCATAATATATACATATTAGGTAATTCATAACATTAATTTTAAAGAGACACTTTTCTTAAGTATTATGTTTCGTAACCATTTTTTTTTAATATATATATAGGAGATGAAAAACTTGGTCATTTATTTAGTAAATCACATATTAGGTAATAAGAAAAATATTATACAAGTAATGTTATAGTTTCCTAGCATAAAAATAATAAGAAAGATTAATCACAACCGCCTACGCAACAGTAATTATAGATTACGGTAAGGTCAGAAATAAAGCAACTGATAGCCGAGTAATATTGGAATTATTAAAGAAAAGACCAGAAGCTGATAGGTATACGAACTTAACGAGACCAATAATTGCTTATTTGGCCGAAACTTGTAGTATACTTTTCAATCTGTAAGGTATTAAACAACATCGGCATAGTATAGAATTAAAGTACTTTTCATTTCCTTGAGGCGAGTGCGATCTTTATTCTAATTTTTAAAAGAAGTGCGTACTAATATATCTTCAGAACACATACCAAGAGCGCATAAATTAATCATAGTGTGTACTTAAGTGAAGTGTATTTATAACTTTTTCCGTACAAACCTAATTTCTTCATATTTTAACTACCAAGTGTTCAAACTAGGTGAAATTTTGCACACATGTCCTTGAGCTATGATTTAGCTGGAGTTTATTGTATTATATATTTTCAAAATTATTCCGAGAAATCTTTTTGTATAGAAATTCTTATTTGATAACATTTAAACATAAAATTAATAAAAAAACGAGAAGGTGGCAAACCAGAAGCATAGATATTAGGCTCAAGTATCGTGAAGACATGCGTAGAAAATATAAAAATTTCCTAGCATCTCCTCACAATAGTATTTAATATATTATGACAAAATTACGTTTGTATGAAAAGCGCTATGAAAACGTCTACTAAAAATCCTCGCGAGTACCTACTGACTCCAACAACATGTACATACGCAAGTATGTATAGGCTATCAACAAGGTATTGTAGGTATAGGCTATCTATGCAAAAAAAAGGTACTACTAAGTACCTGGATATTTTATTTATTTTATTTCAAATTCACAAAGAGTCTATGATGATTATGATGCTTACGATGCTTACCATATTTTCGATCATGACTCAGCATATTCGAGAAAGGGGGTTAGTTTCTCGACCTGCTATGTAAAAGTAGTAAACCTAAACCGCGTGTGCGGTGTGAATACATTTTGATCTCATCGTATGCGGTCATAATAACAATAATTCTAAGCTAACGATATCTTTCTGCTTTATAAAACACTTTAGCCCACTGCCATCTATGAATATTCAACTGAAACCAGTAGAACTTCTTGCAACGATGCAACATAATCAGACACATCAAACAACTTCATACAGCGATCCTAACGCCACCGCCGCCGACGACTTCAATTTCATCATTACAAATAACGCCACCTAGCGGTTTTCAAATGTGCCACGAATGCAGCCTGCAAAATCGTAGCAACGCCATCTCTATAAGAGTAAAAACAATTTCAGTTGGAGCCGCCGCGCACGTTGGAGTACATTTTAGGATGTAACCATAATCGTTTTACTACAACCCGCTAGGTGTCGCTTTTTAACAATTTTCACGTAATATACCTAAAAAGAATTATTACACTCATGTGTTCATCGCAATATAAGTATCAGGTTTTTGAAGTCTATGGTTTAATACTTACTCTGAGAAATGAAGCACCGATGGCCGTGTTTCTTTCCCTTGTACCTTAGCTGAACTTCATCTACTATTAGTTCCCCGCAAATAACACTCGTTAACAGTTTTGCACATTTAGACTTTTATTAAAACTGTATATTGTGAGTTGTAAAATTATACAGTAATAGTTTAAAAATGTAAAAATAAAGCCTTTTAATTCCACCTGAAAATTTTACGCTTATATGCTAAGAATAAATTTCGTAGCTTTATAGGCCATATATTTTTAACATCCCCCTTCATATAAAAATAAATAGTAGTACTTACATAATGGTTGGGTTAGTTTTGTCTAGACACTGCGTTCTCGATGGTGGGTACACGTTGCATATAATGTTTTATTGTATATACATGAATAATTGACTATTTTATACCAACAATTTTGTATTTGAGAATTCATTTGATACATTTTATCCGACATTTTATTTTATTTTTTATTTTCTTTGTATTCCTATTTGAAATATATCTAGTAAATTTACTGCCTGTGGAGTGCCGGACTGTGGGAGTTGTAAGAGGCGACAAAGGGAAAATTTAGAATTTCGAACCTCGAAATTTGTATGAAAACCTTTCACCATACGAGTAGAGCCTACATAAAAGATACCTAATCAAAAATTAAGCTGGCTAACCGTAAACAGTAACTCGGGATTGAACACTAAACGCCACCTCGCCGCGCTCGGAAGTTAACTCAAAAATTCTTCCTTACGTTGGGGATTCAAAAGTCACCCACGACGAAATACAATGCTTTATCCCCTTGGTGCATAATTTATATATGATGCATTGAAATTGAACGAAGGGTGACTTTTGTGAGTTTAAATCTCCGTTCTAAAGTATCGCTCAAGAAGTATATTTGAAACTTTTGCCATCAAAGTACGTTTTGTAAGTAACGTCCATGAAGGCAAAGCTCATACAATATGATACAGTCTACGAGGATTAAATTTGTTTATGCATGACAGGCTAGCCTTTGACCACTATCTCACCTGATGGTAAGTTATGATGTGGTCGAAGATGTTGTTCAGACTAACCTAGAAGTACTAGCTCTCGTGGATAGCTGCTGGAACACAGCTTTAGGTGCTTGGCGACAGATTTTCTACATGAGGGTGGTAGCTAGCCAGGCGGGCATTCGCAAAATGCCCTACCACACAAGTAAAACATAGATACCTACGGCTCCCTGTTTCCCTATTTGATCTTTCGAAAATAGCTGGCCTGAAATAGTAAAAAATATTTATAAAGTATGCTGCTATAGTAACAATCATGGAAAGATTATGTTGTGCGGTTGTACGTAGAACTAACTTATATGTACCTTATTTATACTTACCTAAAGTAATTGGCAAGAATAAACAAACAACGACAGAGGCAATAGAATTTGTATTCAGCAGTATAGTTCAAAATAATATACTGTTGAATAAATTTCAGTGTTTGTAATTTTCTCAAATGGTTGCTGTCGGCCACCTCTAGACATCTGCAACATCAGAAATGCTCTCAATGGCTACTGACCTTTTGGGACTTTGTTAATTTTCTTTTCTCACAGGGTTTTCCTGGGGGAAAACCGAGGATGGGAGGTTATTCCACATTTTGCAAGTCCGTGGAATGAAAGAAGATGTAAAACGTAGTGTAAAAATTATGATCGGGCAATAAAGTGAGCTGTTACGAAAGCGAACCGTTTAGTTAAAGGACTACGAACGTGGAAAAAAGACATCATCAGACCATTCCTTTCTATATCAACGTCTATAGTCATATGTCTTTAACATCTAGAATGAGTCTTATTGGAGGTTTTTTATATACCATCTGCTTGAAAAATTCACATTAGGTACGAGACATGCAAACCTAAACAAAAATATGGACTAGTCGGGTTATAATGTTCTACTGGATTCAATTAAATCCGTTACGCGGTGGGTATATTATAATTTGTGATTTCAAAATATGTGTATGAACTTTCATAGAGACTATACACCAAAAAGATCTAATCATAATCGAGCTGGCTATGGCCTTCACAAGCAGAACTAACGAGTTTTCATCTTGAAGATCGAAAAAACTAGAGCACAACCAAAAAAACACCTTGAAGGCCGTTAATCAAACCAAACCTTTACTCGTATGTAACCTGCATAAGTTACTAGGTGAAACATTACAAGTGTTGTGTAAATACTGACAGTATATTTTTATCGTTCTTTAATTCTTTTTTTCTACAAATTCTTATAAAAACGTTGAGTGACAACAATGGTTTTTGATCAATCAGACTCTTTAGACTTTGTTATTTAGATCTACTAATAGAAAAGTAAACGGAAATGTAGGTAAGTACCTACTACGCAATAACTTGGTTTCCATTAAGTTGAAACAATGTGACAACTACACATAATAATATAAAGCCAAATTTTAACTAAAAAAATCGATAGGAAAAATTTTAGTCATGTGCGGGATTCGAACCCGCGTCTATACACCCCTTTAGCCTATCGTCTAAACTATATACTATCGCCTAACTTCTTTTTCCTATCGTATATTTGTAATTTTGTAATGTAATCCGCATAGCAGGCGTTATTGCAAGGATAACAATATTAAAAAAAAATAGACTTTAAATATAGAATACGTATTATTAGGGATAACTACAATTCTATACTCGTCAAATCTCACCTACGACTAAATATGTAGGATCTCACTCAAATTTAAATGGGACCACTTGAAAAGCATTTTTTAAGCTTTGAATATAAAAAACAACATCAAAATCGGTACACCCTGTAAAGAGTCATGAGGTAACACAAAAAAATACAGTCATATTGAGAACCACCACCTTTTTTGAAAACTTTAAGACTTTCGCGACTTGAACACATATTTATCAGTATTTAACGGGACTTAATCGCGATAAAAACATGTATAAATTTATTTACCTCGACGTTTCGACCAAGTTGCATTGGTCGTGGTCACGAGCGGACTGAAGAGGCGGGTGTCAACGTCTTGAAAGCGGGTATTTTCTCCAGCTACCCGCATAAATAAAATTGTACATGTTTTTATCGCGATTAAGTCCCGTTAAATACTTATAAATACCTTTTTTGAAGTCGGTTATAAACAAGTCAGGGCTTGAATTAGTGTTTTCGCCATCTACAAAAAAAACAAGCCTATATGTTGCATCTTTACAGTGTTAATGTCAACAATATGCATAAAACTCGTAATTCAGTATATTTGGATTATTTAAGAAGACGTAGAAAATTATAGAGATAAATTTATATTTCTATAACCGCTAATGTAAAAAATATCAACTTTATTATTTATAATCTATTTATAATATAATGCTGTTCTACATGAGTTTGTTTATTATTAACTACTTGCGGCCCGCCCCGACTTCGCATGGGTATTGAACGTATTTTTTGATAATATTTTATAGCCTATGTTCATCAGGAATAATGTAGGTTTCTAATGGTGAAACAATTTTACAAATCGGTCCAGTAGTTTTTATGTTTATTCGTTACATACAAAAATATCATTCCTCTTTATAATATTAGTCTAGAAATATACCGGCTAGCACTTTAGTTAATACTTATGACATATCACGTTAGTTTTTAAGTTTATTATTTTCTCGCTGTAAAGTAGACTATCCAGCTCGGGGATAAAGCACTAAGGATTCTGAAGCAGTGATGCCTCAGTGGCATTGGCTATGGACTGCCGTGCAGCAGGTCCATGGTTCGAATCCCGCCGAGGCCTTGAGCTTCACCGCATGGTAGAAGGGAATTTTGCAAATGCCCGCCTTGCAACCACCCTCAAGTAGAAAATCTGTCACCAAGCACCTAACGGTGTTCCGTTAGTTAGTCCACTTAACATCAGGTGGGCCTCGCGATATGTCGCATTCATCGTGTGCACGTAACTGCACACACATGCTAGCAGAACATGTGAATGTATTTGTTGTTAGGAAATTTCATTCATTCATTTCATTTAATATGTAGAAATGTGATTATATTCACTGGTGCGGATACTGGAGCATAACAGAATTCAACTGTAGCCCAAGCACAAACATTTCGATAGTCCGTATCGTTATCGTATCGAGTTCACCGCCCGTTTACGCAGGAGGCAATGGTTGACAGTACGCCGCATCGTTTGCTGGCTAACGTGAACTCGATAGGATTACAAAAGTGACGTCATCCAGCGTAAATCACAACGATCATACCTTTTTTCTAAGACCTAACAACTCATTCGAAAAGAGGTTTTAAGTCTTATTTTGCCTATAAAAGTTCCTCTCACTGAGCAAGTAATATCAAGAGTTGGCACGGACCTTGTTGCTTTGAAACTCAGATTTGAAGTTATTTTATACCAACCATTACAAATGAAAACTATATTTCCAACACAATAATAGTGACATTTGTGAGTGTTGTACTACTGATTCCCTAAAATCGATTAGTTACAATGAAATCGATTCCATTATAATCGATATAGGAAAAAATGGTAAGAAGGTTAGGTTTATAAAATATATGTTAAAGAAATATAAAATAAAACAAATATTTCACACAGATTTATTAATTTATTCAAAATCATTAAAATATTTTATCGTGCGATATATCTTCGCTAGTATCGAAAACCGTATTATTGGGGTATGTATACATAGTTCCAAAGTAATTTGTGTAATAGAACATCTTTATAATACATATTTTTCATTGCACATAACAGTTTTTAATATATAATACTTATTTTCTAACTGTCGTATATGTAAAAGTAAAAAATACTGCACGTAAGTTGCACTAGTAAACTTGTCATAAACTGTTAACAATTATTATTATTTGTAGTTCAATCATAAAATGTAGTATTTCTGACGCACCTTTTTTAATTATATATAGACTGTTGACTTTTAAAAACTTTTTTGGTGTAGGTAGTTGAATTATTTAGATATTTAATTTAATCTTGCAGCTGATCTATTTCATTTGTATTGCAAGAAGCTTCTTCTGCACTGATTTGTTTTATTTATTGATTCAATTAATATTTTTCTGCGTAACATATGCATATCTGAAATTACAAAAATAGTTTATTTAACTGCACTCGAAAGTTGGTTAATTTTAAAATCAAACAATGTAGAGTATAGTATTATAAGTATTTAAATAATTGGGATTGTATGTTGATACACATGTTGATTTTTAAATGAACTGAAAAAAAACAACTCAGATTATTATCACAAGCATAGATATGACGTTATTTACGCTATTTATTATTATTGCTCTAGCCGTTCAGTTAGCAAGTACTGTGCCAGTTATGTAGAGAAAAATTGATAATACCTGGTGTTTCAAAATGCTTTTGAGCTAAAGATGTAAATAACAGTCCCTAAAATACACATGTTAAGTTTCGTGGCATAATAAAACATTCCGCGTGATGGTTTATGATCACCAGCATCGAATATGATATTTCCTAACTTATTGACACTATGAAAAAGTATATGTACCCATACCACTGACATTATAAAAAATCGATACTACAAAGGTATTGATACTTTCCTTGAGCAACACTAAACTTACTTTACGTTACGTAAATATTTGTAATTTATATACAAATATATGTAAGTACAGCAATTCGCATGATAACACATACCTACTTAAATTACAATAAAAACCAAGCGATCATTAGCTCTGAAACAATAATGTAATTTCAATGACATATTTTCATCAACTCACCGGTTCTGGATCTCATGGAAATCTATTGTTTAAACATTTTTATTTGTGTTTCGACACCACAGACTTCGCATTTTCTTTGCGATTTCCGTATTGTATTGATGTTCACTATGAAATATTAAAATATTTGAATAAAATAAATTTGAGGTAATATATTTACTAAGTGCCATGACATACATTATGACATAGAGAAATGTAATATACCGGGAACAATATGATTAGTCTACAGCCATGACAGTCCAGTTGAGTTGTCAAGGTGACAATGACTCGTATCGTATTTGGTAATTTTGGACAGAAATCGGTACACCTGCAATACTTTACCTTATTTTTAAAATAGCAATACCTTATTTTTAAAATAGTGTTGGTGTCGCTGGACTGCTTCCTCTATGATTGATATTCGTCAAATTTAGCTTTTTATTTGGTGAAAACCAAACATATTTTTTTCCGGTATGTTACTTTTCTCTATGCGTTACTTGGTCAGTGAACCAAATTTTATTGTAACATCATTAGAGGTATTAAAATAAAACATTATATATAAATTATGAGCTATAAATTCTCAAGCCAAGAATCTACGCCACTGATAATTTACTATATGAATTATAAACAGCTACTATTACACCTTTAAACAGAGGGAGGAGTTTCAAGAAACCCTGAAGGGCCGCCAGCCGACGTGAAGTGTATTTTGCGCTAAATTTTATGGTGTTTCAGCAGAAAAATAGGCTATTGAGTTCAAGCAGTGCTTTTATAAGTTCTAATTGTTCACTAAAGGTGATTCCCGACAGAACTTTCGTCTCCAGCGGTATTTTACCATCTGTTCTGGGAAAGAAGAATGCTGTGAAACCTGGAGTGCGTAGTAATGTACCTACCTAACAGTTTTGCAAAGACAAACCACGTAGCATTTCATGAATGCGCCGTAACTACAAATCGAGAGTGCTGTGACTTGTAACCGTCTAGGCTTAGTGTTGTTTTAAGTTCATATTAATTTTAGGATAATTAAAGCGTTTATTTTGTATTAGTCAGCTTATGGTTGGTTTTTTTTTTTGGATTATGATTGTGTCTGTTATTACATTACCAAAAATAAAGAAATTACTTAACTGTTAGTGTATTTTTGTCTTTTTATTCACCTTCTTTCCTTTATTTTTAAGGAATAGTGTGGCAAACGAGCTTGATATCGAACTTACCTAGCCAATAAGATCAGAGGGGGAAGAAAAATGCTTCTCACGGCTCTGCTATGAGTTCGCCACCCAATAGTCTTTTATGCGCCACCAATAGAAGCACACACTGATCCATCTCATCATCACTGTTGTATGCGCAATGCGTGGCAACATCCCACTCACACCGACCTTAGTAGTGGCATGCTGCCACGAATTTTGTCTTAGTCGCGTTTCACAACATCCAACGAGATATCCTATTATCCCTAACCCACGAACTGTTCGGTATATAGGTACCAATAAATGAAACGCACAATTGCACTTCGTTTATTTTTATTAAGAACCAAAAGTCCGATAACACAGCTTCTACGTTTCGCATTAAAATCTTCTTCTTCGTAGTGGTTATAATGTTGGCGTGAGCATGGTCATCACCTCAGAGTTCGTAGGTAGTTAGTCTGACAATCCGTTGGTATTCCTTTCGTGTCGCTGCCTGTGTTCTTCTGGTGCATTTGTTGACAGCTTTGGTTGATCTTGAAATCTTGAATGCATAGGTGATCTTCTTTGAGCCTTATTGTTTTCAATTTGACCATGCACAATGAAGAATTTCATAGCAACATTATTGCGCCGCAAGACATATCCAACGAGCGAAATTGGTGTAAATGTGGGCCGGAACGGTGGAATATGGACGCTGTTTGATGCAGAGTTTTGGAAAATGTCCTGAATTGGGTTCATCGTACATTAGCATCACTTCCCTCCAGTGCCATAAATTAATAAATACCTTCTTTGCGCCTGGTAAACGACATGGTACAATACTACTTCTAATCTTGCTGCCATATTTGTAACTCTTTTCATAGGTAAATTATGAATGAACAAACACAATAATAACATGAATTTTCGAAGTTTTACCACAATTCAATACATTACGTCAGCCATCTGACTGAAAATTTCTTAGTGACATGACATTCGTAGATTTTTGACAGATCCTCGATAGCCAGCCTTCGAGCTTACGTTAGTATTAGGTTCGTGCTCGCGATTTCATACAAAACTTTTTACGTGACAAAACGTTCACGTTAAAATCTCGACACGTTGGTTGTCAAAACCTATTTTTCTGTCAAAATTTAGTTCCTTTTACGCACTGTAGAGGCACTGATCAAATCCTATACAAAATAGTGACATTTCGATACGTTTACGAAACGGTTACGATTTCGCAAGTTATTCGTGCTTGGGCTACTGTTCCTGTAGCCCAAGCACAAACATTTCGATAGTCCGTAACGTTATCGTATCGAGTTCACCGCCCGTTTACGCAGGAGGCGATGGTTGACAGTACGCCGCGTCGTTTGCTGGCTAACGTGAGCTCGATAGGATTACAAAAGTGACGTCATCCAGCGTAAATCACAACAATCAAACCTTTTTTCTAAGACCTAACAACTCATTCGAAAAGAGGTTTTAAGTCTTATTTTGCCTATAAAAGTTCCTCTCACTGAGCAAGTAATATTAAGAGTTGGCACGGACCTTGTTGCTTTGAAACTCAGATTTGAAGTTATTTTATACCAACCATTACAAATGAAAACTATATTTCCAACACAATAATAGTGACATTTGTGAGTGTTGTACTACTGATTCCCTAAAATCGATTAGTTACAATGAAATCGATTCCATTATAATCGATATAGGAAAAATTGGTAAGAAGGTTAGGTTTATAAAATACATGTTAAGGAAATATAAAATAAAACAAATATTTCACACAGATTTATTAATTTTTTCAAAATCATCAAAATATTTTATCGTGCGATATATCTTCGCTAGTATCGAAAACCGTATTATTGGAGTATGTATACATAGTTCCAAAGTAATTTGTGTTCTAGAACATCTTTACCATACATATTTTTCATTGTATATAACGGTTTTCAATATATAATACTTATTTTCTAACTGTCGTATATGTAAAAGTAAAAAATACTGCACGTAAGTTGCACTAGTAAACTTGTCATCAACTGTTAACAATTATTATTATTTGTAGTTCAATCATAAAATGTAGTATTTCTGACGCACCTTTTTTAATTATATATAGACTGTTGACTTTTAAAAACTTTTTTGGTGTAGGTAGTTGAATTATTTAGATATTTAATTTAATCTTGCAGCTGATCTATTTCATTTGTATTGCAAGAAGCTTCCTCTGCACTGATTTGTTTTATTTATCGATTCAATTAATATTTTTCTGCGTAACATATGCATATCTGAAATTACAAAAATAGTTTATTTAACTGCACTCGAAAGTTGGTTAATTTTAAAATCAAACAATGTATAGTATTATAAGTATTTAAATAATTGGGATTTTATGTTGATACACATGTTGATTTTTATATAGTATTGAGGTGACATAGTACCTTAAATTCCATGCCATAGCTCTATCGATTCAGCATTTACTTTGAAAGTATATAAGCGACGGAGTTTTGTTTAAATGAACTGAAAAAAAACAACTCAGATTATTATCACAAGCATAGATATGACGTTATTTACGCTATTTATTATTAATTGTATAATATTTAAGTCGATTTTCATATGTTAGATAATAAATATTGCTCTAGTCGTTCAGTTAGCAAGTACTGTGCCAGTTATGTAGAGAAAAATTGATAAAACCTGGTGTTTCAAAATGCTTTTGAGCTAAAGATGTAAATAACAGTCCCTAAAATACACATGTTAAGTTTCGTGGCATAATAAAACATTCCGCGTTATGGTTTATGATCACCAGCTTCGAATATGATATTTCCTAACTTATTGACACTATGAAAAAGTATATGTACCCATACCACTGACATTATAAAAAATCGATACTACAAAGGTATCGATACTTTCCTTGAGCAACACTAAACTTACTTTACGTTACGTAAATATTTGTAATTTATATACAAATATATGTAAGTACAGCAATTCGCATGATAACACATACCTACTTAAATTACAATAAAAACCAAGCGATCATTACGCTCTGAAACAATAATGTAATTTCAATAACATATTTTCATCAACTCACCGGCTAGAAATCTATTGTTTAAACATTTTTATTTGTGTTTCGACACCACAGAGTTCGCATTTTCTTTGCGATTTCCGTATTGTATTGATGTTCACTATGAAATATTAAAAATTTTGAATAAAATGTATTTGAGGTGATATATTTACTAAGTGCCATGACATACATTATGACATAGAGAAATGTAATATACCGGGAACAATATGATTAGTCTATAGCCATGACAGTCCAGTTGAGTTGTCAAGGTGACAATGACTCGTATCGTATTTGGTAATTTTGAACAGAAATCGGTACACCTGCAATACTTTACCTTATTTTAAGGTTGGTGTCGCTGGACTGCTTCCTCTATGATTGATATTCGTCAAATTTAGCTTTTTATTTGATGAAAACCAAACATATTTTTTTCCGGTATGTTACTTTTCTCTATGCGTTACTTGCTCAGTGAACCAAATTTTATTGTAACATCATTAGAGGTATTAAAATAAAACATTATATATCAATTATGAGCTATAAATTCTCAAGCCAAGAATCTACGCCACTGATAATTTACTATATGAATTACAAACAGCTACTATTACACCTTTAAACAGAGGGAGGAGTTTCAAGAAACCCTGAAGGGCCGCCAGCCGGCGTGAAGTGTATTTTGCGCTAAATTTTATGGTGTTTCAGCAGAAAAATAGGCTATTGAGTTCAAGCAGTGCTTTTATAAGTTCTAATTGTTCACTAAAGGTGATTCCCGACAGAACTTTCGTCTCCAGCGGTATTTTACCGTCTGTTCTGGGAAAGAAGAATGCTGTGAAAACCTGGAGTGCGTAGTAATGTACCTACCTAACAGTTTTGCAAAGACAAACCACGTAGCATTTCATGAATGCGCCGTTACTACAAATCGAGAGTGCTGTGACTTGTAACCGTCTAGGCTTAGTGTTGTTTTAAGTTCATATTAATTTTAGGATAATTAAAGCGTTTATTTTGTACTAGTCAGCGTATGGTTGGTTTTTATTTGGATTATGATTGTGTCTGTTATTACATTACCAAAAATAAAGAAATTACTTAACTGTTGGTGTAGTTTTGTCTTTTTATTCATCTACTTTCCTTTATTTTTAAGGAATAGTGTGGCAAACGAGCATGATATCGAACTTACCTAGCCTATAAGATCAGAGGGGGAAGAAAAATGCTTCTCACGGCCCTGCTATGAGTTCGCCACCCAATAGTCTTTTATGCGCCACCAATAGAAGCACACACTGATCCATCTCATCATCACTGTTGTATGCGCAATGCGTGGCAACATCCCACTCACACTGACCTTGGCAGTGGCATGCTGCCACGAATTTTGTCTTAGTCGCGTTTCACAACATCCAACGAGATATCCTATTATCCCTAACCCACGAACTGTTCGGTATATAGGTACCAATAAATGAAACGCACAATTGCACTTCGTTTATTTTTATTAAGAACCAAAAGTCCAATCACACAGCTTCTACGTTTCACATTAAAATCTTCTTCTTCGTAGTGGTTAGAATGTTGGCGTGAGCATGGTCATCACCTCAGAGTTCGTAGGTAGTTAGTCTGACAATCCGTTGGTATTCCTTTCGTGTCGCTGCCTGTGTTCTTCTGGTGCATTTGTTGACAGCTTTGGTTGATCTTGAAATCTTGAATGCATAGGTGATCTTTTTTGAGCCTTATTGTTTTCAATTTGACCATGCACAATGAAGAGTTTCATAGCAACATTATTGCGCCGCAAGACATATCCAACGAGCGAAATTGGTGTAAATGTGGGCCGGAACGGTGGAATATGGACGCTGTTTGATGCAGAGTTTCGGAAAATGTCCTGAATTGGGTTCATCGTATATTAGCATCACTTCCCTCCAGTGCCATAAATTAATAAATACCTTCTTTGCGCCTGATAAACGACATGGTACAATACTACTTCTAATCTTGCTGCCATGTTTGTAACTCTTTTCATAGGTAAATTATGAATGAACAAACACAATAATAACATGAATTTTCGAAGTTTTACCACAATTCAATACGTTACGTCAGCCATCTGACTGAAAATTTCTCAGTGACATGACATTCGTAGATTTTTGACAGATCCTCGATAGCCAGCCTTCGAGCTTACGTTAGAATTAGGTTCGTGCTCGCGATTTCATACAAAACTTTTTACGTGACAAAACATTCACGTTTAAATCTCGACACGTTAGTTGTCAAAACCTTATTTTCTGTCAAAATTTAGTTCCTTTTACGCACTGTAGAGGCGCTGATCAAATCCTATACAAAATGGTGACATTTCGATACGTTTACGAAACGGTTACGATTTCGCAAGTTATTCGTGCTTGGGCTACTGATAGTACAATAGGATCGCCCCGTATTATATGGAAACAAAACATATTGGCTAAACGTTGGGTGTTGCCTATAGACATCTCTGCCACCTCTTTGGGTATATATATGTAATAGGTATATATGCATATATATAGGTATTTATATAATATATTATAGCTGATACACCTGCCTTTGACTACTCTCACCGTCCTGACGGTAAGTCATGATGTGGTCGTAGATATTGTTCAGGCTAACCTAGAATTACAAGCTCTCAAGGACGGCTGCCAGTAGGTACACACTGTTAGGTGCTTGGCGACAAATTTTCTACTTGAGAGTGGTAGCTCGCCAGGCGGGCATTCGCAAAATGCAGTACCGACTATAACGACTGCTATCCTAAGACAACCGGGACCGAAGGCTTAACTGCTCTCCGAAGCAGGGAAGTGCTCAGTATTAATGTCACCACCAGCGGTCACCCATCCAACTCATGAGCGCGGCAGACGTTGCTTAACTTAGCTGATTGGTACTTCGCTACTATCGCTTGAAAATTGTTTGTAATAGTGTTTTTATTTATCAATTTTACCATTTAACGACGGTGTATTATTGGATGTTTTTATCTGTACAAGTATGTGTATATAGTTAAAGGACAACGTATTTTATAAACATGGGATGAGTGAAAGTAAGGTAAGGACTTCGATGCAGCTTATTCAATTTCCGGCTTCTACCATAATATTATATTCAACATACTTTAAGTGCAAACCTCTAAGTGTAAACAACCAAGGCATACCAACGAAAAGCTTCATAATAATAATAATAACACCAAAGGAAGGGAAAATTCATGTAACTATACTTTTGTTTATTTTTCATGTTTATTATCCTCTTCTTTATGCGAAGGATATAAATTCACGGTTTTCCGCTTCGAAGTAAATAAAAAATAAGCAAGTTATATTATCAAATATTTATAAAGCTTGTTTCCTGTGGTGAACGTGGAGGTGAAACTAGTTTACGCTTCAGTTGTCTTCTTCTTCGCGCTGGCCTCCTGGGTTTGCGCGGATGCGGTTTCGGGCGTTTAGTGCCCCTGACCGCGGTGTTCACTCGCGGTCTGCTACATGCAGACCTGTCATTGGGTTGGGCTGGCGCCCTGGTCACTTGTTTCACCGACTATCACCCGTCCATCAGGAGCCGCCCTATGAGGGGCTTGGTGGTCGGGAGGTATGGTAATTGCTGGTTGATCGTCTTTGCGTTTAATTAGGTCTCTTGGCTGTCTCTTGGCCTTAGGGTTTCTCTCATAGTAAGGGGCCAAGCCTTGAAGATGTTCATGGGTGGATTGATCTGCCTTTGTGAACATTTTGGTAGCTAAGGCGGCTATGTGTGTATCCAGGTCTTCTACTCTGAGATCTCTCGCTATTGTGGCGTTCCTCACATATTTAGGTGCTTCGGTAATTATTCTTAGCGTCAGGTTCTGTTGGGCTCTCAGTCGCTTACGATGACTTTCTGCGGTGAGAGCGTACCAGGCTGGCGTGGCATATGTGAGGTGAGGTCGGATGTATAGTTTACGCTCGTTATGAGTGAAATCGTTTTGTAGACTTTGTAACGAGGTGCACCAAGCGTGCTTTTAGTGGTCAAGGGTTCCGGAGCGCCAATTAGCGTTATTTACCGTGACAGAAACAGACGAATGATAATCGGATTACATTGGGGGAGGAAAGCTCTGTTCGGACAGGTGGACGGGCGGGGAGACCGCAGCCGGCAGCGTCCGGCGCACTGCGGTCGCATCGCGCCCAGATTTACTAATTAATTCTGAACGTACACTGGTCTCCCGTATCTAGCTCTCGAACTATAGAGCCACCCTTATCTCTCACAAACAACGCGTTGTTTGCGTAAGGTGCGAACTCATAAATATAAAAGCGAATCCGTGTAGCGCTAATCTTGTCACCCAGGTATTATGACCGCATTATGCGAAGCTTAGCTTGTGATACTTCATAAAAAAAACACGAATTACTGTGCCGCGCCGCCACAAAGTACTAAAAAGCTTTTTGTTATTCAGCAGACAGATACATAACATACAAGCATACTTACTTCACAGGCTACGATTTAACAATGCAAATAGTATATTTCCATTATTCATGGCATATGAAACTATCTTGCCGGACCAGGTGTGAATTATCTTACAAAGGATATAAAATTGGAGTAAAATGGAACAAAAGCGGTCTTAAAGTACAATGTAGGTAAATAGGTAGGTTCAGTAGCCCAAGCACAAACATTTCGATAGTCCGTAACGTTGTCGTATCGAGTTCACCGCCCGTTTACGCAGGAGGCAATGGTTGACAGTACGCCGCATCGTTTGTTGGCTAACGTGAACTCGATAGGATTACAAAAGTGACGTCATCCAGCGTAAATCACAACAATCATACCTTTTTTCTAAGACCTAACAACTCATTCGAAAAGAGGTTTTAAGTCTTATTTTGCCTATAAAAGTTCCTCTCACTGAGCAAGTAATATTAAGAGTTGGCACGGACCTTGTTGCTTTGAAACTCAGATTTGAAGTTATTTTATACCAACCATTACAAATGAAAACTATATTTCCAACACAATAATTATGACATTTGTGAGTGTTGTACTACTGATTCCCTAAAATCGATTAGTTACAATGAAATCGATTCCATTATAATCGATATAGGAAAAAATGGTAAGAAGGTTAGGTTTATAAAATATATGTTAAGGAAATATAAAATAAAACAAATATTTCACGCAGATTTATTAATTTATTCAAAATCATCAAAATATTTTATCGTGCAATATATCTTCACTAGTATCGAAAACCGTATTATTGGGGTATGTATACATAGTTCCAAAGTAATTTGTGTACTAGAACATCTTTACCATACATATTTTTCATTGTACATAACAGTTTTCAATATATAATACTTATTTTCTAACTGTCGTATATGTAAAAGTAAAAAATACTGCACGTAAGTTGCACTAGTAAACTTGTCATCAACTGTTAACAATTATTATTATTTGTAGTTCAATCATAAAATGTAGTATTTCTGACGCACCTTTTTTAATTATATATAGACTGTTGACTTTTAAAAACTTTTTTGGTGTAGGTAGTTGAATTATTTAGATATTTAATTTAATCTTGCAGCTGATCTATTTCATTTGTATTGCAAGATGCTTCCTCTGCACTGATTTGTTTTATTTATCGATTCAATTAATATTTTTCTGCGTAACATATGCATATCTGAAATTACAAAAATAGTTTATTTAACTGCACTCGAAAGTTGGTTAATTTTAAAATCAAACAATGTAGAGTATTATAAGTATTTAAATAATTGGGATTGTATGTTGATACACATGTTGATTTTTATATAGTATTGAGGTGACATAGTACTTTAAATTCCATGCCATAGCTCTATCGATTCAGCATTTACTTTGAAAGTATATAAGCGACGGAGTTTTGTTTAAATGAACTGAAAAAAAACAACTCAGATTATTATCAGAAGCATAGATATGACGTTATTTACGCTATTTATTATTAATTGTATAATATTTAGGTCGATTTTCATATGTTAGATAATAAATATTGCTCTAGCCCTTCAGTTAGCAAGTACTGTGCCAGTTATGTAGAGAAAAATTGATAATACCTGGTGTTTCAAAATGCTTTTGAGCTAAAGATGTAAATAACAGTCCCTAAAATACACATGTTAAGTTTCGTGGCATAATAAAACATTCCGCGTGATGGTTTATGATCACCAGCTTCGAATATGATATTTCCTAACTTATTGACACTATGAAAAAGTATATGTACCCATACCACTGACATTATAGAAAATCGATACTACAAAGGTATCGATACTTTCCTTGAGCAACACTAAACTTACTTTACGTTACGTAAATATTTGTAATTTATATACAAATATATGTAAGTACAGCAATTCGCATGATAACACATACCTACTTAAATTACAATAAAAACCAAGCGATCATTACGCTCTGAAACAATAATGTAATTTCAATGACATATTTTCATCAACTCACCGGTTCTGGATCTCATGGAAATCTATTGTTTAAACATTTTTATTTGTGTTTCGACACCACAGACTTCGCATTTTCTTTGCGATTTCCGTATTGTATTGATGTTAACTATGAGATATTAAATTTTTTGAATAAAATGTATTTTAGGTGATATATTTACTAAGTGCCATGACATACATTATGACATAGAGAAATGTAATATACCGGGAACAATATGATTAGTCTATAGCCATGACAGTCCAGTTGAGTTGTCAAGGTGACAATGACTCGTATTGTATTTGGTAATTTTGGACAGAAATCGGTACACCTGCAATACTTTACCTTATTTTAAGGTTGGTGACGCTGGACTGGTTCCTCTATGATTGATATTCGTCAAATTTAGCTTTTTATTTGGTGAAAACCAAACATATTTTTTTCCGGTATGTTACTTTTCTCTATGCGTTACTTGCTCAGTGAACCAAATTTTATTGTAACATCATTAGAGGTATTAAAATAAAACATTATATATAAATTATGAGCTAAAATTCTCAAGCCAAGAATCTACGCCACTGATAATTTACTATATGAATTACAAACAGCTACTATTACACCTTTAAACAGAGGGAGGAGTTTCAAGAAACCCTGAAGGGCCGCCAGGCGGCGTGAAGTGTATTTTGCGCTAAATTTTATGGTGTTTCAGCAGAAAAATAGGCTATTGAGTTCAAGCAGTGCATTCTATAAGTTCTAATTGTTCACTAAAGGTGATTCCCGACAGAACTTTCGTCTCCAGCGGTATTTTACCGTCTGTTCTGGGAAAGAAGAATGCTGTGAAAACCTGGAGTGCGTAGTAATGTACCTACCTAACAGTTTTGCAAAGACAAACCACGTAGCATTTCATGAATGCGCCGTTACTACAAATCGAGAGTGCTGTGACTTGTAACCGTCTAGGCTTGTTGTTTTTAGTTCATATTAATTTTAGGATAATTAAAGCGTTTATTTTGTATTAGTCAGCTTATGGTTGGTTTTTTTTTTTTGGATTATAATTGTGTCTGTTATTACATTACCAAAAATAAAGAAATTACTTAACTGTTGGTGTAGTTTTGTCTTTTTATTCATCTACTTTCCTTTATTTTTAAGGAATAGTGTGGCAAACGAGCATGATATCGAACTTACCTAGCCTATAAGATCAGAGGGGGAAGAAAAATGCTTCTCACGGCCCTGCTATGAGTTCGCCAGCTAATAATCTTTTATGCGCCACCAATAGAAGCACACACTGATCCATCTCATCATCACTGTTGTATGCTCAATGCGTGGCAACATCCCACTCACACCGACCTTAGTAGTGGCATGCTGCCACGAATTTTGTCTTAGTCGCGTTTCACAACATCCAACGAGATATCCTATTATCCCTAACCCACGAACTGTTCGGTATATAGGTACCAATAACTGAAACGCACAATTGCACTTCGTTTATTTTTATTAAGAACCAAAAGTCCAATAACACAGCTTCTACGTTTCACATTAAAATCTTCTTCTTCGTAGTGGTTAGAATGTTGGCGTGAACATGGTCATCACCTCAGAGTTCGTAGGTAGTTAGTCTGACAATCCGTTGGTATTCCTTTCGTGTCGCTGCCTGTGTTCTTCTGGTGCATTTGTTGACAGCTTTGGTTGATCTTGAAATCTTGAATGCATAGGTGATCTTCTTTGAGCCTTATTGTTTTCAATTTGACCATGCACAATGAAGAATTTCATAGCAACATTATTGCGCCGCAAGACATATCCAACGAGCGAAATTGGTGTAAATGTGGGCTGGAACGGTGGAATATGGACGCTGTTTGATGCAGAGTTTTGGAAAATGTCCTGAATTGGGTTCATCGTACATTTGCATCACTTCCCTCCAGTGCCATAAATTAATAAATACCTACTTTGCGCCTGGTAAACGACATGGTACAATACTACTTCTAGTCTTGCTGCCATGTTTGTAACTCTTTTCATAGGTAAATTATGAATGAACAAACACAATAATAACATGAATTTTCGAAGTTTTACCACAATTGAATACGTTACGTCAGCCATCTGACTTAAAATTTCTCAGTGACATGACATTCGTAGATTTTTGACAGATCCTCGATAGCCAGCCTTCGAGCTTAAGTTAGAATTAGGTTCGTGCTCGCGATTTCATACAAAACTTTTTACGTGACAAAACATTCACGTTAAAATCTCGACACGTTAGTTGTCAAAACCTTTTTTTCTGTCAAAATTTAGTTCCTTTTACGCACTGTAGAGGCGCTGATCAAATCCTATACAAAATGGTGACATTTCGATACGTTTACGAAACGGTTACGATTTCGCAAGTTATTCGTGCTTGGGCTACAGATTCTTTTGTAAGGTATCGTAAACACGTATACCTATTTAGAATAATAAGAAGGCGATAACAACGACATTGTACTAATTTAAAACATGAGCTTTTGTAATGAATGTACAGTTAAATCATATTCATAGAAAAAAAATTCCTCTAATATATATTATTCATACCGTCGCGTCGGAAGGACTCAGATTAGTCTCGAACATGCAGTTTTAAAAAAATATGACAGCGTGATTTTGTATGTATTAGAAGCTTCTTCACCAAAGAGATAAGGAACGGGCGACGACGTACTGAAGTCCAAGCAAAACAAGAAATCTAAAAATTAAATCCTGATTAAGGCAAGGCATTCGAGGGTGCTGAGTGCAGCAGTTGGTTTAAGGGTGAACTGGCCGGCCCGTTCTCCATACAAACGCCGTTGGGTGATCACTCCCTTATTTGAGGATTGAGGTCCAAAATAAAGCATAATACCGATTGATCTCGTCATTATCTAGGCTTGTATGATGCCGAAATTTTAATAAAATAATTAACCTGAGTATTATGAGCCTCGAAACATTTTCATATAAAGTTTTCGAGGCTCATAACTTACAACTTAATTATCTTTTTAAAATTTTGCCATCATACAAGCCTAGATAATGACGAGATCAATCGGTATTATGCTTTATTTTGGACCTCAATCCTCAAATAAGGGAGTGATCACCCAACGGCGTTTGTATGGAGAACGGGCCGGCCAGTTCACCCTTAACTAGTCAATACGGAGACAGCTTTATCCCCGAAGAGAATACTAAAACATTAACACCTTAAAAAATTTATAACGCACAAATTATCGTCTCAAACCGGTTGCGAACCCGTGTACTCCAGCTTTACATCCGGTGCCTTGACCGGTGCTTTCAAAACTGACTACGCGATTTTTATGTCTTTTTTTTTTACAAATTAATAAAAGTATTAAGGAAGCAAGCGTCTAGCAGCCCTCGATGCTGCCCGCTTTCCTTGATCTTTACTGCTCGAACACCGGTCGGAGATTTCGACTAAACTAAACAAGTGAGTGCTAGCCGGTATATTTATTTCATAATAATGTCAACTCACGTTAGTTTTTATGACAATATTTAAAAAATCTTAATATTGTGTTCCAATCAGACTCCGTAGACGTAGTGTTGATTTTCATGGACGAAAGAAATTTCTTTGTACAATGGCTCTCTGCGTGGCGTTTATGACGCCACACCGGCTTTGTAGGAAAATTAGGCGGAATTGTCACTAGGTATATGTTTTTCGATTATATTTAGATACTGTATTCGTAAAATATTTCGTTTAATATATTTATCGAGAAACTTTCCTTCAGATTCTCCAAGAGTCAAGTTAATGATGCTTTGTGTAAATTTTTCATTTAAGTATAATTTATATTTTGTAAGTTATAGTGTTTTCCTAAAATAATAATATAATGATTTATTAAAATGTATGTTGTAATCATCTAATTAATGTAATTTGATATGCAAATGAGCTTCTTAATATGTAGATGTCTTTATAAAATTTCATTCTTCTACGAAAATCAACACTACGTCTTCGGAGTCTGATTGGAATACAATATTAGGAGTCGGTACAATTTAGGAGTGAGAAATCAATAGGCAGTAAGCAAGTTAGGACGTAGGAGGGTCCCAAAAATTCAGTATTAAATACCACATTAGGTAGGCAAGTCATGTCGCATGGATCGTACACCTTGGGTTTCGATGACGATTGCACACATGCTCGTTTTACACATACATATGTGTACACACAGTCACCACACAAGCACGATCTTCAGAGCACAAAGGGTCCAAATTATACCCACTCCGTTAGTCCTCTACTCTAACCCTTTGTGTGTTTCATCAAGTTGCGCTGATCGAGCTACGTTGCCTCGATTTCCCTTTGTAGCTAAAGACACCTGTAAATATTATTACAGGTACCCTACCCTGTGTGTCAGGGCAGAGATCAAAGAGTAAAATCTAAGTACGTGTATTCGCTTCCTCCCTCTCATTGATTGTATTTTTTTAACTGTGTTATATGCTAACTTACTTGAAATAACCTCGCTACGTTAGGTAGAGCAACATTAACGGCCAATCGCAATTTTTTAAACACAGCGTATAAACTTTATTACGAATTGGCGTTATAAGTATTGGATGGTTTGTTAAAAGATGGACACAATATATAGCATTTTTAGATTCTTTACTTGTTTAGTTTTTGAGATTGATGCCGTTGTAAAAAATCGTCGAAAATTTACCATTTTTTATTTAATAGATAATAAATATATTTGTACAATACTCAATGGCTTTAAGACGAAGATACAAGACAAGCAGTGATAGCTCAGTGGCATTGGCTATGGACTGCCGTGCAGCAGGTCCATGGTTCGAATCCCGCCCAGAGCTTGAGCTTCATCGCATGGTGGAAGGGCATTTTGTGAATGCCCACCTGGCTAGCGACCACCCTCAAGTAGAAAATCTGTCGCCAAGCACCTAACAGTGTGTTCCGGCAGCAGTCCTTGAGAGCCAGACAGGCTAATGAGACCTAACAACTGGACGTCTCAGTGTGACGGGCACAGTGCAATTCGTCGCTGACGAAATGCTTGGAGGAGCATGTCTAGCCTGAGCTATTTTTGCTAGAAATACTACGCATGCATCTTACATGTTGAAGAAGCATGCAATGTCTTTTGCATCTGGGCTCATAAACTGTTATCGTATGTTTTGTATTTAATTGATCACATTTGATGAATGCCAATTGAATTGCTTATAGCATATAAATATAAATTGTATTCTAAGGATTCCATATGAGTACAATACTCGAGAGTACTAACTCGTATGAACAATATTATTATGTCAAGGTATATATAGGTCATATTTTAAAGTCTTTAATACTATTCAATTTCATACATGACTTTGTAATAAAACTTAGTGACATGGTGGCTTTTTTAACGATGTAATCAATATTCTTTTTGTACGTTATCTTATAGCCTTGAATTACGCCTAAGTCACGTATACTATTTATTTTTATAACATGTGGTCTGATTCCAGTTATTTATATTTAAACTGTGTAATCTGGCATTATACGTTGAGATCTAACTTACGTCTACACTAGGTACCTACACAACATTTATTTAAGCCTTTCTAAAAGATGACACTCATATCAACTGTCAATTTGTTGAAAAAAATCTTCGCCCTGTCAGCCTAAAAGAAAGTGTGAAAGCATGTTTAAATACGCTGTGATTATGTGAAAATTCTGGTATATTTTACGTAACAATGTTTTCAAATTCTCAAGTTAAGGATGTTATACAGCATTCAAACGGAGGTAACTGATTTTATAAAAGATAAGTAAATACATTTGATGTAGCTGCAACCTACACTATGATTTGTGTATATGTTACGGCTAGAACCCGAAGCGCGGCTCCGTCTAGTTCTGACCGGTTATAACTAGATGTAGCCATTTCCTCTTGGTTAAATCTAGTATAAGCCGATTGTTTTCGGGTAGAACTAGGTCTAGCTGGTACCATTCCAGCTAGAACTAGGTCCAACCAAACCCTTAAACCTAAACTTAACCTAAACCTAAACCTGAACAGATTTTGACGCCAAACAATCTAGAGAAGAACAAAAATTGCAAGATAAAAATTTAAATATATTTTATGATAACCCAGGACGTAAGAAAATATATAACATACCAAATTTCATCATGCATAATATTAGCAGGATGGATGGCGATATATTTGAATTGAGTGGCGCATATTTCTTAAGTTTTATATTCAACCATAATTTGTAGACGCGTATGTCGCATCGAACATCAGGTGGGCCTTGCTGCCATCAATAGTTAAAGATTTTCGAGCAAGAACTAAAATTATCGCTGAGTGATTTGGAGGTAGCACGTTGTACCAGATTTGTAGTATAGTAGTTCAACTTTGGTTGTTTTAATGCATTAATGTATGTGTTCCCGCAGTTCACATCTAATTCTATTTAGTTGTAACTAACATATACTCAAAATGTGTACGCGGTCAAGATCTAGAGGTGTGAAACGCCTTACGACCATACAATCACAATACCATATAAATACTTATTGTCATTATAAGGTAGTATAAACATTGGTATTACAGCAACAACAGAAGTTTCGGTTTCACACATTCATTCTTATATATTATGTAGCCCCAAAATATTTAAATTGAAATAATTAGTAACCACCAATCAGTGTCACGTAAAACCTCCTTTAATATTCGTAACGTCAGGCAACAAGAGTTCACCGCAGCCGTAGCCAAATTTTAGTCGTTACGTTCCTTTTTTATTCCCGGGTAAATGCAAGTGCATATTAAGAAAAACTCAGCAGATTTCTAGTGTTCGTGGCGTAATGAAAGCCGCTGAGGTTCGAAAAAGTTTAAAAGCTGCCGTGAGCGCAGGTCGAGAACACGTCATAGCCTCTTGACCTGTCGTCGAGCGTCGTCGTCGAGACCCTGCAGACGTCTGAACTCGCGATCATTCATCATAATATTCTTATTTTATGTTTCAGCCATCTGACCCGCTGACATTATCAGTGCCATTGCTCTTTCTTAGAAATTGTATGTTGAAAGTCAATAAACATTTTCTTTACTCTTCTAAAACTACTATATCATTGTCCAACTTGCCTATGTATATGTTTGTTTGTATTTATGACCTTTTTTATTAACTTTTAACTATTATGCATTTTTTTTAGTAGATTATACATTCAAAATGAACCCAATAAAATTTTATTTATATCGGTTAAGCAGTTTTTAAGTTTCAATCGATTGATTCGAACAATCATTTGCAAATAAGCCTGTGCCTAGATGACATGGTATTTGCTATTCCTGTCGAAGTGACCATATTGTGGGCGAGTGGAAATCGATCTGGTAACCAGTATGCATCACTGTAAAGGATGGAAATAATTAAAAAAAATGGTACCATCTTGAAACACTGAATAGTATGAAATATCAATGTAACTGAAACATATTAAACATTTTGGTTAAGACATGAAAATGGAAGCTCAGAGTGTTTTGAAGCAGCGTGGTACAGAGTTCAGGTTCCGTGTAAAAAACAACTTATATTTATACCCCATACACAGAGATGCCTAAACAAGAAAAACAAGAAGTTTTTCGGTGTCAAGTGTCAATGAAATCATTTCTGTGGTGGTAGGGCAAAAGTGACGGTAATATTATAGACAAATTTACTACCTCATTAATAATATTAACAGAGACTGACAGCTGATGTGTATGATTTGAGCTGTAACTATAATACGTCGATATATTTGTTTAAAGGTAAGAAAAACTATTTACAATTGGAGCGAATATGGAAGATTATCGCCGTAAGCATTGTAGCTTCTAAACGACTAAACTAATTTAAATGTTGTTTTTATTGGAAAATATATATTTTCGGTTCTCATAAAATGAGAATTCGGAGTTCAGATATGAACTAGAATATTATGCATGGATTGAGTTTTTTTTATTCATTTCTTCTATTTCGTTATAAATATATTTCACTACGAAAATATCTGTTGTTTGTCTACGCTCAATGCTACTTGCGCTCAATAATCTGGATAAAATAATGATTACAACGAAATAATGAGATCAGAGTTAAGCTTGTAATCTATAGACAATTGTGATTTAATATTGATAGGACATTTGAGTTGAGAAAGTAAAGCGAGTGTCCATAATTACAAAATGAATGCTGGCCGGGACACGTCTCTACAAGTGTCGAGGGCTGCTTCGCGTACTCGTGACTTTCAAACAAAGGGCTTAAAAAGGCATACCCGAGTAGATACATACGTCCCAGATGTGGTGTTATTTCTAATAAAGATGAATTTTTCTCGTAGCTAGAGATGAAAAATAGTGTGTGTCACTCGATGCCTAAATATTTTGTTCTTAGGCAGTGTAAGAATATAAAATCGCTACGTTCTAAATTCAAAATAACCATTTAGACACAAAATATTACTTTGGCGTCTTTTAACACAAATAACTATTACATCACACCTATTCGAACAACGACAATTGGTTTTAGAGGTCAGCGGGAACAAAATTCAAATTAGTTACTACGGGAGTTTGAGCTTTCTATCTAATTGGTCTGCGTGCTTCTGCTGGATTAAGTTAGATAAGTTGTATAACTTAATTGTTTAATTTTGATATTATCTATACGTACGAGTTACGAGTGCTTCTTCTTTTCCTTATAGGTAATAATAAAATAATTATGTGTATCACTCGAGGCAAATTTTTTGTTCTCGGGTGGCTTACTATTAACCCCTGTGCTCAGAATTCTACTAAAGAATACTTCATTACTCTCTAAATTCAAAAAATTACTTCACGGTTAAAAAAATACTTACTCCCTTTGTAACACAAATAATTATCAGAAAGAACGAATATGGGAGAATATATTAATTTTTGCGTGCTCCTGTTAATTTGATATGACCGGTTAATTTCTAACCAGACACTCAAACCTGGTTTCAAACTATAAACAAGGTTACATTTCTACTTTACAACAGTAAATTAGAGAATTTATACTCGTATATAGCTAAAATAAGTGTAAGGATTTGCATGAAACTGTATTAACATGTTTGAAGTTAGGGCATTTTGTCAAATAAAATGTGTCTGACATGTAAGTCTTAAGATAAAGAGTGTTGAGGTATCTCCTAGCCAATCTCTAGTTCCAGTTTCGACCGCGTGGTTTCTTTCACTCGTAATATTTTACTGTTTATGTCGAGAGTATCCTGAATATGAGACATATTAATGTTTTCAATAACTTGCGACGTCCAACTTGCGAACGAAGTCGTCGCCGCGATTTAGACGCGTGAACTCACCTGATGAAGGGCATCGGACACGCTCAAAACCTAGGTCGACAATCTCGACCAATACGCGTGAGTACAGCCGGTTATTGAAAACATTAGTATCCTGAATTTTACAGTTTATTTATCAATAAAATGCATTGCGTACTGTATAAAATAAATCTTAATAAAAACACCAACTTCTCTTAAACATTATCATTATTTATGTATTACTAACATTTAGTAACATTTACAAATATCATTCAGATATTGGAATAACAATTCAAGTGTTATTTAGATAAAATAATCGTCAATTGAATAAATAATTAACAAGAAGAAAAGCCAGGGGGTATTTGTACCAACATCACAGCTTTAGTACAAATACCCCCTATTTGTACCAAAGCTGTGCCAGCTAGAGAGCGGTGAGTGGGGGGAATAATTCCTCCAATAGGATTATACCATGGGATCTTCATTTGTTTAGCTACTCAAATGAAGCAATATCACTGGTGGATGTTTTTGTTTTTCTTTGCTTGCACTGCTTTGTTGGATATGGTATAGAATAAATTTATAATGTAATGCGCACTGCTTGACAATAAAATCAAACGTTCTAGTAATTTTGAGGCGTGGATATAGAAACAATTGATCGTCAATTATTTGCTCGTGTATATTATAAGTAATAATAATTCCGAGAGCTTCGGAAAACTGCAATTATTTTCAATACTGTCAGATAGACGATAAACTTTAGTCTGTCCTTAACTTACCTTTCCTTTAATATTATTGTCAAACGTCGTCTTTTTGATATTTATACTTATTATATATTAGAAGCCAATTAAAGCCACTTTATGATAGAAAAACATGAATCGAGAGATAATTATGTCTAACGTTATCATTATAATTTCCATAACGATTCAAGGCGTAATAAGCCAGGATCTCTTTAACAAGCCACCAAAGGAAATGTAAATTCAAATTAGCTGGCGCCAATTGGAGCACGTCCATTACAGCCTTAAAATATATAAAAGAAAATGTAAAAGCCTTGAATAAAAACGGGATCTAATTATGATGGTTAAAACGATTAAAAAGAAAAATAAATAATTGCACTTAAACGGTCTTCGTTGCGAATTGAATTGAAGTAGGTACATTTGAAGATACAATAAAAATTATGAAATAAATTACGTAAAAAGTTAGCAATCGAATGAATTATTCTAAGAGGTTTGATAAAATTAAGTTGTAAATTTAAAATAAAAACCCTTTGTCGCGATGATACTCACTTACTACATTTTCGGAGAACTCGTAAGTTCTACAATGCCCATATTGCGTTTCTTTGTATTAAATGCTGCGAGGCGACATTGTATAAGGTGTCAATTAATGTTTGCTGTTATCTTATTGGATACTCAAAAAATTATCGTGATGGCGGTCATCAACATCAGCGGGATTGCATCTACAGTTAAACATAATCCATTGAACGCTACAATGAACGTCTAGTAGCCATGTGAAACCTATTTCCACAACCTACGAGGTTCAGTATGTCGCCAGTCCAATAGTGGTTGCTAACTGCTATCTCCACGTCTGCCGAAATATGGTGTAGTAGTAGACAAACGGGAACCTCTAATCCCCATCGAATAAAAGAATCATCAAGCGACATGGCCTGCCCTTTACTCTTCTAGTTTGCAAATTCTGAGAAAGATATCGGAGATTTTGTATAGACAGCAACAGTAGGACTCCTTTAACAGCAGAACTCTTTATCAACAAGTGCGTCCGGGGAGGTACTACCATCATACCCATTTCTACCGCCAAGCAAAAATGTTCGCATTACTTTGTTCTGGTTCGAAGGGTATGAGTGCCGGTGAAATTACAAGCATAAGAGGCTTAACAACTTTGTGTGACAGGGTAATGAGCACAGTGCAGTTCGTCACATGTTATGAATTGTATATGATATAACCAGCTGTTACCATAAAATAAATAGATTCAGGCGTTACTTTGCGGAAATCCATATTTAATAATAACAAATATTTTTAAAATATTTTATGAAAACATCAAATTAATGTTTTAATAAAACACTTAAATAATACATAAATATATCTAGTGACAATTCCGCCTAATTTTCCTGTTAAGCCGACGTGACTGTTAAGCTGTTACCACTTAATATTAAGTGGGCCTCGTGCTAGTTCCGTCACAACCCCATAAAAAAAGAAGTAAAAACGGCTAATTCCCTCGTCTTTAAGTCTAAAGAAGAGGAATACCGTTTTGTCTAAACACCAACGTTTCAACAGACCATGTGGTAGTTTCTATAGCACCACCACAGTGTATTAGTGGACAAAAGATACATAAAACCTCCTCGGATTGAAGAACGCAGTGCAGTGTCAAGCAGAAGGATAACGGTGACACTGCAACTGTAATGGACAGGAGTGACGCTAACCACCATGCTGAGAACTAAACTCTTATTAACACAAAAAATATACTCGTTTAGTTCCAAGTTTGCATGGTGGAAGGGCATTTTGCGAATGCCCGCCAGTCTAGCAACCACCTTCTAGTATAAAATCTATCACGAAGCACCTAACGGTGTGTTCCGGCAGCAGTCATTGAGAGCCAGTAATTCTATGTTAAACCTGTTAACACCTTCCACCACATCATCACTTACCATCAGGTGAGATTGTGGTCAACGAATTACATATCAGCAATAAAAAAATAGGTAGGCTAGTCTAATTGCGAATAATGGGCCCAGTTACAGACTCCAATATCTTGTCCAACCCTTTAATACTGAAGCCAAGACTTAGATATGCTAAAGCAGCGCTCAGCACACAAACGAGTAATTAAAGAATTATTACAGAATTCGATAAAGTTAACCTTAAAAACGCCACAAAGCTAAATGTCACTCGATCTCACAGTAATTGAGAATACAACAGAATAAGATTTCAAAGAATGATAAGGGTGCTTTAAGCCGTTTTAAATTGCTTCGAATCGATTTAGTATTCCGCCTAAGTAAGGTTATATCAGCCACATCTAAGGACGACATTATCAAAAATATTTTACCGAATAGGAACATCCTAACTGTGATTTATACGAAATTGGCTGGCAATAGGATAAAAGTAGAGTAAAAGTCGTTTATTTCCAAAATAAACCTTACTTACCCTTATATATCACTCTTTTTAACATAAAAAATATACTCAAATAACCATAATATAAAATCTGCCAAGTGCGAGTCGAGCCTGGCTCTACTAGGGTTCTGTATCGGAAAATAATGTTCTTTTGTTTCGATCACAGTACATTATCAATCAGCGATTTCGGTATATGTTAGTTTTTGTGATAGACTTCATAAAAGAAATGGTCTAAAACCAAAGTCGTACAGGTAGAGATTTAACATCATTGTCTAAAACTAACAAAGTTACTGATTTTTATTGAAGATAAACATAAAATGTATTTGTATTCTCCTCAATTAACTCTAGATTATGACACAAATGCTATGGTACAAAGAACAAAATGTTTGTGCACCTTTTCGTGTACAAAAAATATTATCCCTAACAAAATATTTTGCATTTCTAATTCATGATTTGACTTTGAGTCACCATTTTACACAAATAATCAAAGTTTTTCTGTTTCGCCTTTTGAGAACGGAACACTGAAAAGTGGCATGCAATTTGTTTACTTTTTTTTAAGTTTCGTTTCAAATTGTTTAGAAACGGTCTCTAAACAATAAATGCTAGTTATGAGCCATCGGATAATTATTAAAATTTTGCATTGAATTAACTTAAAAAAATAGACGTCTTTAATCGCCGAAAAGATAAGTAGTACCATGTTATACCTGATATAGTTTTTATTTTTTATTTATACAGGGACGACATTATAACTATCAGTTCCACACTCTACGGTTTTTTTAGAATAACCCAAAAGCTGTCCGATTAACGACCTCGAAACTCCAAAAAAACTTCTTTATGCCAATGAAGTGGTTCACATATTTAAAAATAATAAAAACTATTAAGGTTGAAATTGTATAGCTGAAGTATTCTTGAGCGTATCATCAAAACTGACAGAATTTATACACAGGTCGTTGAGCACTAAAACGATTCAAACTAAAATAAATTTCATCAATCATTATATTTAAATATATCAGAAAATGAAGACTCGTTTTTTCTCTAAAATATTGGTGAGTTTCTGCAGAGAAAATAGTGTCATTTTAGTATTCAAGTTATTACCGAGGCTTACGGTCCATTTTCAGTTCATTTCAGTAATCTACTGGTCACAACGAAGCTGCTGTCACAACCAGCCAGCACAGATATTAATTATCTAGTGAACTTAATAATTAAGTTAATGTTACCCGTATGCTGAGTTTGGCACTTCATTTGGCGTTGTATCAAGCAAAGCTGCGTGTAAGTTTTATACATTCAATATAGCTGATATAGGTCAAACCTATAAGAACATATTTTAAACAAGCTGCCCGTTGAACATTGGAAATGGATTATATCAAAATCATCGTAATCCAGGATCTAATATTAAAATAAATTCTGCCATTTTGAAGGTTAGCGGTATAAATAAATATTACACACAAGCTTACGTCTTTGTCAACGTATTTATAAACATTATGATACGAGTATCTTTTGCTTACTGCTTATTAATGCAAAGTATCAGGTGGTTTGAAAAAGATAAAAAAAACGATTTACTCAACTTGATGACATAATTCGAGGCGTAATGAAAATTCCTAACCCTGGACACAATCATTGGAAAATAAACTAGGTAAATAGAAAAACAGCCTAGCACGAGTCAGGCTTAAACACCGTTGGTTCCATATTTAAGATAAAGTAAAACGACAAAAATCTTTGAAAAGTACGTGCCTGTTTACAACGTTTTTATTATTGTTTGTTAGGATATCCACAATAATAACACAATGAGAATATTTCAACCGATTACTTATTACAGTGTAAAAGGCATGGCCCTGAAAAGGTAGAACGGATGGAAGGGCGAACGTCGGAGGCTTAGGTAATAGGAACCCGTTTTCTCGCACGGAACCCTAATAAAATGTTTGGAGCTCAATTCACCTGAACTCGAAAATACTGTCTGAAATAACCCAAAGCTTGACCCTTACTGCTTTGAGTTAGACACCGAGATATAACATTTTATTCCTGGTCTGTAATTTCACTGGATAGTCTCATGGAACTGTGGCATGGAAAGATGGCAATAGGCTCCATTGTTTCAGACAGATGTCTTTCTCGAAGAATATGTTTTACTAGATTTTTATTTAGATATTGAGTTTTGAATTCAATATCTTCCTCTCAAAAAATCCAATTCCTGCAAATCACAAAATTGGTTATAGACCACTCTTTGAATATATTACTTAAGCTGTTTAATTAAATTGTCGTGCCAACATCCCGAACTATAAATTAATCACAGTGTTATCGGATCTATAATATTTATGGGTACTTAGCACAGTCAGATGTCCGACCACACCGTACTTAATTTATTACCTTATCTTGATCACAGGTACGAGAACCCAATACATTAAGAAATGTAGAGACCGGTAACAACGGTGACATTTTCCTTATTGCCCACTTGGGTGAACAAATTCGAAAGAAACATTAATAATACCGTAGGAAGCTAGAAAAACACCGACGTTGCGTTCGAGAACAAAGACTGTGTAGTGTGTAGTGACGTTAAGCGTTTAGTTCTCGTTGTGGTCCACTATATGGAGCAAACCGTTGTTTTTGTCAAGGGAGGGCACGTTGCAACAATAGGATTTGATGTGGGGGGAATTAGTCACTGTGGAAATAGCCGTAAATCTGCCACGAACCTCTGTCGAGTTAAACAGAAATACAAGCTTTAGTGATAACCGGCTGAAAGAGCCAACGCTTTACCACAAATAAAAAGTTCGTTAAAAGTGGACTACAATTTGCTGTGTCAAGTTGGGAGTTGCTTTTATGAGCAGCCTAGAGCTTAATACCTACATATGGTTTACTTACAAAAGGTGACTAGCACCAACAATTCTCTAAATTAATTATATTTCGTAACATGGTTTTAGTTATCAAGTGGGAAGGCAAAGCTATTGCCAAAACAGGGGCACAATTCCATGTTACAAAATCACAAATATACGATAGGAAAAATTTAAGTCATGTGCGGGATTCGAACCCGCGTCCATCCGCCCCTTTAGCCGGGGCATGCTCTAACCAATTGAGCTAACATGACATGACGTCATAACTCGAATCTTTCCTATCGTTCATCAACCATCGTATTGGGATGGAGCGACATCTATAGTACCACTTACGTTGTACTACAAACAAGACCAATTTTGCAATTGGTTTTATACTTGTAAATGATGACGCAACCTTATCATTTTTATATTGTTATGATTGCAATAACGCCTGCTATGCTGACTACATAACAAAATCACAAATATACGATAGGAAAAATGTTTTTTCCTTCTTTGGGTTCGAATCCCGCACATGACTTAAATTTTTCCTATCGTATATTTGTGATTTTGTAATGTAGTCCGCATATCAGGCGTCATAACAATATAAAAAGCATAAGCTTAAATTTTTAAGGAGTCTAATAGCTACAGCAGGTAGACTGGCGGGTAGCACACCAAATTGTAAGAGTTAATATATAAAATATAATACAAATTACAAATACAAATTATATTTTATATAAAACATTCGCGCCGGTTTTAAAGAAAGCAATCTTTAGTAAAATTGTTTTTTATTGATTGTCATAAATTTTATTTAACTACAAGGAATTGGTACCGCTATTTTATTTCAACGTAGCCTTTAAGGCTACTTAGCTTTTGAATGTAAAACTTTATTATATTACAAACTCATCTCTGAAATAGCAGTGAAAGCGTCCCAAAGACTAATGCTTGAATAATTTGAACATAAAACTAGCGCCGGTTAACGTAAGTGTACGCGAGCATTCTGTTAAGCACGCTCACCAGACGAACGCATTAGGAAGATTAAAACTTGTAAAAGCAAAGAAGCGGAACAACAGTCTCTGCAGTGTCAGTAGTCGCATTCGTACATAAATAAGTAGAAACAAGCACCTACAGTGGGAATATCTCCTGGGAAGCGCGGTCAGAGGAAAAATTATAAGCGCCCGGCTTCTTAGTGAAACGGAACGTGGTCTTGTTTCGTTCGCTTCTTTATTTTTGCATTTTTAAAAGAGCTTCTTCCCTTATTGCTTAGTATGTTTGCTATACTCATGTATACTTTAATAATTCATAATAAGGTTTATGCTGATGTGTTTTTCTAAAGGTACATATTATTCCTTTAAGGCAACTCAATGATATGGTCCTGTAAATAGCAAAGTTTTTAGACTCCTATTTTTGTTTAGGATTTTATAAGCATGAAGTGACCGATTTATAAGTACTCGTATAATCTGATTCCCTAGAAAAGAGACCGCGCTAGATTGATTCAACCTCGAATACGAATAGGCACTGTACTATTATCGAATTCGTTATAGATAATCTCAAGCTTACATCAAGAAAAATATTTAATTTAAACAATGGGTTCCCTGGAAGTAGGTTCACATTTTTATGTACATTTTTACAAAATCCACATTTCCCATGGGGTCCCAGGCTAGAATGTCACCTCTACAATTCTCCGTGTGGATATCGTAAGTGGCGACTAAGGGTATAAAACTGGAAGGTGGGAAGCAACGCCGCGTCCTGAGACTCGTAAGTTTTGGAAGGCATTGTTTTTAGGATTCTCAATAAAAATGCACCAGAATATTTTAAGAGAGAGAGTGGACTTTTATAATATTTCAAAGTAATATAAAACTAACGCTCTTATATGTATTTATATTTTATGATTGAAAATCACTGCTATTAGGGCGTAATCGACTTACTGAGTATCGATATCACGATCGACATTGTTTCGTGATATAGACTTCCAGGAAGTCTCTTAGGGACATATCCTATCGCTCGCGATGAGCAGTAAAGCTAGAAAATAGAAAAAAGTTGTCAAAAAGCAGTGTGTAGTTCTGATAGTTTTGTCGCTGGGCAGTATATACAATAGACTACGAATAAATAATTATTCGTAGACTGTAGATATGTCAAAACATACGTTAAAACAAATGTCTAGTTGGTAAATACTACATTCATATATAAGGCATACTTACCAATAATAAGCCGGAGCAGGCTAGCAGCGAGAATCCCCAGGTCCGGAGAGTTAGCCATTGGTCACCGAATTGTACGGAGCCATCACATCAACCGCCACTGCCACCGACGCACAACCACATGTACACATCCATTTTACTTGTCCAAGTTTTTTAGCTCTAAGTAAATTATATCAAAATCTATACCTCAAAATTTTACCTCATCCCTATCGTAGAAACATCTCCATTTAATGTAAGTTAAATCAACTCACGATTTCCAATAAAAGATATATTTACAAAAGGAACGCTATTGCACAATAACTCATTCAACATTGGTATAACTTTTTTAATTTGCGCAACGAAATAAATGCAAGCTTTACCGTGATTTATTCGAGACAATGTTCGTAATATTTTTGTGAAAAGTAAATGGGTATTATCATCCCAAAAACTGGGCGAAGAATTACACTTAAAAGCTGTTTTCCAGCATTCCCTCTACTTTGGGCGGAAAGTAATCAGCAAATAGGTGAACTGAAAAGTTTTTAATGTGTTTTCCTATCTACTTCTACTCTAATAAATAAACACTTGGATAAAAGAAAAAGTATTCTAGTGAAGTATCCGTTTAGAGTGACTAAAACGAATCGCGTTAACTTGGGAAAAAGAACGAGCAAAAAGTTTTATCTCGATGTCATGGTAAAGAATACCTCTTTTTATCTTTACTTCCAAGCTAAAAAAAATTAAATTACTTCGTCTTGAAAGTCCGCAGGAAATTAGAGAGCGACGCGGCGTACTGGGCAAGTTATCAGTTGGTTAAAATGCAAATTGTCCTTTTGTTTGTGCAAGCTGATAGACAGCGTACCACTAGTACACCCTCCACAAAAACTCGAGTAAAATGCTAAACATCCATTTATAGGCGAGAGACGACACCTATTGCTTACAGGGTTCACACTTTGACTTCGAAATTGTTAACCGAGACAGATGACTCATTGTTTGGTTTTTTCAACGGCTTCCAGTGGGTGTTTACTACATTTTTGTCATAAAATGGTTTCAATTGCTTCGGAGGAAAACTTTAGAGATTACATTATCTTTCTTAAGATAAACATATAGGTTTGTATATGTTCAAAAGGGTTTAGAAGGTCACCACTGGATGCTGTTATAACCATTATACAATCAAGCGTAGGCACAGAATGCTCTTCCGCAGGGAGCTTACGTTGCAAGACCTAATAGTCAGTTCGGTTTCTACGAAAGGCCCCAAAGGGTATTCCATACCGGAGTTATTGGAGTTGTCCGTGCCATGTACACATTTTACAATATGTACATATTGTACACGTGGACATTACAACGTACATCGACGCCTAGTAATGATCGGACTGAGTACCATAGTATCGATAGCTTCTTTTTATTTGATTGTGACAGAACACTACACAGGTCCACCTGGTGTTAAGTGGTAACCTCTGACTATAAAAGATACATTTCGTCATAAGTGACAAACTGCACTGCGCCCATCACCCTGAGAGGTACAGTCTTTAAGTATCATGTGTCTATAATTTCATGATTATTTACTGGCTCTCAAGGACTGCTGCGGGAAAACACTATTGGGTGATTGGTGATAGACTTTCTACTCGAGCGTGGTAGCTAGCCAGGAGATCTCAAAATCCTTTCTACCATTCGGTGAACCTCTAACTGGCGTTGGGGACAGAACCATGGACCTGCAGCACGTCAGTCCATAGCTATTATCACTCGGCTATCAGTGCTTCAGCGTGATCGGTACGAGTAGCCATGGTTGAGCTACCTTTAGGTCTGTAACGACCCAGTAAGTAAAATGTAGATGAGGATAGCGTAAGTGTATCGCACGGTAACGGTAGAATTCCATATACAAACGTAGTTTTATCATATTATTAGGATTCCGTACCCAATACTCAAAATGGAGCCCTACTAATGAGACTGCTGTCTAGCTGTCCGCCCATATGTTTCGTTATAAGTTCGGAAACCGGATGAGTTTCAAACTTAAAATTTTGATATTTTGTGTGTGTCCAAATTAGCAGCAAATTTATATAATGAAATTTTGTATACTGCTTTACATGCTTATATATACTTTAAAAATAGTTTTTAGAAAATTATTTATGGTAGAATACGACAAATCATCGTTTGTATGGAAAGCACTGCTGTAACCAATATCCTGAATAGAAAAACTTGCTACTAAATACCTAAGAATATCGAAAATAGATGTAAAACAAAAAAAAATCACAACAAAAACTACCACTACATATAAGTTCGTCATCATAGGTTCAAATAAACATACTCGATGTTTATTTGAACATTAGAGAAACGCTCGATGATTTAAACTAACAAAATTTCTGCACAAATTATGTTCAAAGAAACTAAACTACCAGTACGTTTATCTTGGTAGCAATTTAATTAAACTGAGTCTCAGAAGAGATATAGTCGAAAGTCAATTTCTGATTTCAGTTTCATCGTGTACGAGGGATGCTGGCGCTTCTCTGATTTCCATAATACAAGAAATCCTAGTTTGAAATCTGAACAACTGTACGTATTAGATTTTCCGCCGTTTATCCATTTGCATATATAGTAAACTACACGAGGCATAATCTAGTTATTTATATCTCAGTCAAATATAATGGCTAAACATATAATGGAAAAAATAAAATGTATGTTTCGCCGTTCGTTCTGTAATATTAATTTCCTGTGCAAACTACGTATTATATTGAAATTATTAACTGTATCTTTTATCATAGTATCTTTATTTAATTATGGTAAGTTACTGATACGAATAAAATACGACCACAATTAATAATTACTACTTCTAAGTGTTTCTGAATACAGTAAAACCAAAATTGAAATCTCAAAAGAACATTGAACGTGGAATTTTTAATTAAAACCAACTAGACGCAATTTACATTATAATTTAATAATTATACTCGCAGTTAATGAGATTTTAACATCAAACAATATTTCAATTATAAGTTACAATACTATACGAAGTTTCAATCAACGTACCTTCAATTAAAATTCCATATCGTTAGCAAAGATTTTTGATATTACACATTCAAAAGTATATGAGAATAACTTCAAATAATATCTTGGAGCTTTTGCCGGTTTATAAATGAAATATAGTGTAGTCATTCTAAAATATAGTGTATAATTACATCAAATCGTCAAACTATTCTTAACGAAAATAAAAGTAGACGGAAATCATTTTATTCTAATAACTGATTGCCTAAACAAAGCTAAGGACTACGTAGCTTATACAGGGATATTGGGAAAATGCTAACAACCCCTTAGGGTTGACTACTGTTAGTCTTAAACCAATTAGAATAATGTTTTTTGTTTTATGTTTATGTGACGGTGCAAGTTAAAGGCCTACCTTATTACCAGTGTGGCCAGTATACCAGAGAAACTATTTTGTTTTTCTGACAGATGTATTAGATTTACAGTAAAGTCGTAGAACTAATAATGTGCCTATGTTTTGTTAAGCGGAGGTATAGTCAGAGTATACAGTGTGAACAGAGTTTTGAATATAAATATCGAGAATTGAATATTATTACAGACTTTTAACATCAGGTGGGCGACGTGCTTGTACCGTCACAAAAACATCACATGCATGGTGGAAGGGCGTTTTGCGATTGCCCGCCCAGCTAGCTACCACCTTCAAGTAGAAAATCTGTCTCCAAGCACCTAACGGTGTGTTCCGGCAGCAGTCCTTGAGAGCCGGTGAAATTACAGGCACATGAGACTTAACAACTATGTCTCAAGGTGACGGGCGCAGTGCAATTTGTGACTTGTGATGATCTGAATTATGATAGCCAGAGGTTAACATCAGGGGGGCCACGAGCTTGATTTGACACAAAAAAAAACATTCATCTAAAAATTTTGTTAGGACTGACAGAAGTCACCTCTAAGAGGTTATTAGCATTTTTCCAATAACCGTGTATAAAGTTACTAGCGATGACAGTAAACATAAACATGAGCTAAAAAACTTTCGCGAGTTATGTCCATAATCATTATTTTTATTAAACTGGTCGGAGCAATGTCCGGTAAATATTACGCGAGTCCTAGCCGGTTACTAAATAATAAACATAAACATGTTATATAAGTATCATGGCTAGGTACTCGTAGTACTATATGTAATTACTAGTAGTACACTAGTAAAAAAAGATACAACTAAAACACTGTAAACCGGTAACTTTTGTTAGCGGTAACTTCAAACGAGAGTTACTAAGTACGGGACGATAGCCACAATAAACTCCAAAATCACTGTGTAGAGGCATGTATCACTCTATCCTTCAGTTTTACTGCTATCAATACCTGTCTCAAGACGTTTCTCTCCGGAGCAACTAAGAACACAAGTCACTTTGAAAAGGGATAAATTGAGCTGGGTAGTCTACATGTTAGTTTCAACATTATTTCTTGCGTTGTCTCCAAGCAACGGTAACCGCTATTCATTAGGCGTGTCGCAATTGTATATGATATTCTAAGTTATAAACAAAAACAGATTATTTTAAACCAGTTTGTTCCACATCTGTCCTTCAAAATAATATATTCGAAAACTTCGTGGACGAAATACAAACGCCCGAGTCGCCTCGAGAGGTTTAGGCCCTGCATGAAAAGATCTCGAACAAAGTGACCGAGGCTGCGTGTCGGGGACCTCACATTACGGACTGTGTACTTGTGATTCCAATTTCCAATGATTACCTACACCAAATTCTATTTTAAACCAAATTCTATTCTATTCTTCTTCAATTCAATTCTAGGCCTTATTTTAATGACAATGACAATGGGTAACTAAACATACCGGATGTCTAGATAGACATAAGAATATAAAAATAAGAACATTCTGTACATACTCAACGTTTGTTTTTACTTATATGAAACTTTTTCCTGTCCTGATCCCACAATAAATAGGGTCAGAAAACATGTGTTTCTTTAAAATCTTCTATACATATATCATGCTACCAGAGTCGATTCATACCTTTTTACCGTTATCCTTCTTTATATCTGTTCACATTCATCTTCAACACTCTTTTAGTTTGATTAACACATAATATATGTTTTTCATCCCCTCGTATAATTTACCCATGCCATACCAATCTCATCAATTTAGGGGAAGGCATTCGTTCAAAGCTAAAAGACGTCCACGTCTTTTAGCTGATAATGATACCAATCTCTCTTTAACTTTTCTGGCACTATCCATATTCAAGTTTCCGCTGATATAATAATTCCTATCTTGTCGATTCTCGCTGCACCAACATCCTTTTTAATTTACGTATCACTGCCACATGCGCTCTGCTCTCAACCCCTCTTTTGTTGCTTAACATTCAGATTGATACGTATCGATAGGTCTTTCAAAATCAGTTTATTTCGGGATTCAGGTCTACTCGTACGATGCCACGAAACATACTCAAACCAAGGGAGAGACATTAAGCTTATAGGCCCTCCATTGTAGTCAGGGTTATAAATACTATTTCCATATTAACGATAGACAACCAAGTTATGAAGTAGCAAGTTCGCGAGAATAGCCGCGTCGAATCATATTGTAATGTAAAAGTTTAAATTCAATTTAAATTTGGCAACCTCCTTCTATACTATTGAAAAAGGATGCGGCTATTGAACAGTAGAATTATTATTGGATACGGATCGGGATTAAATGGAGTATTGATTGCTTTAATTGTAAACAACTGTTAAACTTTTAAGGCCGAAATGTGAGCAATCGACGCCGAAGTGGTTATAAAATATCCTTTTAGCGGAGATGAAGCGCCGGAAGCTTTTGGATTACTCAAGCCGTGGCCACAACAAAGTTTCAGAATAATAAATTCACAAGGGGATTAGGAGTGAGGATAATGCTGTCACAAAATAAATCACGTTTTTAAAAAGCGTTTAAAGGGGGTTGCGGCGTGTCGTTGTGATTTGTGTGTTGAATCGTGACGGGCGGGCGGGACGGGCCGCGCCGGCGTTCACGGGACGCTAGCTGGGCTCAAGGTGTGTGACTAAGTGGTCTGGCCGGCACAGATAGCTAAAGCAATCGCAGCCATAACTCACGCCATAACAACCATAACCCTATAACACAAGCCGAGCAGGTCAATTACGACGCTACCTTCGTCCCGGAACGTTACAGCCATAATGAGGGAGAAAAAAACTACTTTTGAATAAAAAGAGGTCAATTGCTCACAGCCAACCCACGCCTTTATTGAGGAAGTTATTTGGAAACACATTTTTGGCAGCAATTTGAAAATAATCTCGTAAATTGTATTACAGAGAGTGTATATAAAAAAACAATTTAATATTTATGAGAGCATCTCTGAACGTTTTTCAACTATCTACTTCAAAGCTCATAAATAAAGAATAACGTTATATTACTTTTGCACAAAAAATTAAAACCTATTCTACTGTAAAGCAGTTGTTTTTAATAGCAAAATAATGCGGACCATCAACAAAAACGAAAAGCATGGAATGTTGAAGAGTTTGAAATATTAAAAACAAAACGAGCACAGTTTTTCATTTAGACGCTAAGAGATACCGCTAGACTGATGAGAAAAAGGAACTTGTACCTAGTACTTAGCTAGGAAGTATAGCCATGAAAGTTACACGCATATATTACTGAGTATCAAGATATTTTTTAAACTTAGGTTATACAATGCTTGCTTTGTAATAAATTTTTCAGGAACACTGTATTTGCTGACATGCATGTAAACTAAAATATACTCATTCTAACTTCCTCCTTTATGCCAGAAACAAAACAAACTCCCGCTATCTGAATGTCGCCAAAACATTGGACATCCATGTTCAACGGACCAAATAAGTACGAGGATTATTCAAGCGGACTATTTACCACACTGGTTGAATACTAAACCTGTACTGTAACTCGTAGTATATAGTCTCATTAAGGGACACCAATAGTTATTTGTCATTGAAAAGGATATTTACATAACTTATTAAAATATATACTATAAATGAATGGTAGTAGGGCATTTTGCGAATGCCCGCCTGGCTAGCTACCACCCTTAAGTAGAAAATCTGTCGCCAAGCACCTAACGGTGTGTTCCGGCAGCTGTCCTTGAGAGCCAGTACTTCTAGGTTAGCCTGAACAACATCTTCGACCACATCATTACTTACCATCAGGTGACATAGCGGTCAAAGGCTAACCCATCAGGCATAAAAAAAAATAAAAAATAACTATTCAAGCATTTAAGTACAACAACCACTCCTAATTTCTCTAGGAAGAGCAGATACTACTACAATGTACTTTACTTTAAAATAGTCTTATTTAAGCTATTTAACAGCCGCAAGTTTTTTTTTTAAATTTTGATAAGCAAGCTTTGACCACTGTCTCACCTGATGGAAAGTGACGACGCGGTCGACGGTAGAACATGCTTGCCTAGCAGATACCTATTAACTCTATTTTTGAATACTTCCAGATTATAGCTATCGGGAAATAGAGACGCTGGTAGAGTGTTCCATAATTCAGCCGTACGCATAATAAAGCTGGATTTAAAGCGCTTTGTGCGTATTTGCATAGGTGCGTGCGTCCTACCATTTTCCTTATAATTTTTGAAGAAACATAAATGAGACATGTGACTTCGTGTGATAAGCGTTCAGGAACGTCTCAAAAGTAAGTCTTTAATCCAAATTTTCAACATGAAAGTTAATATTATACTTTGAAATTTCTCGCCGACGACGACACACAAGTATTTCTCAGCTTATTTAGTTAAATTAGTGTCTGATTTCAAATAACGTGATAATTACAAAGTATCTAATTTAAACACCTAACTAAGAGCAATTAAACCGTGGCCACCTTTAGGCCTCGAAATTTTACAACTTTGCCCGCTGGAGACTTTCATTTAAGGTTGTGAAACTTTCGTAAAAAAAGATTTTGTGTAATTAATTGCTTTTACTTTTTAAATGTGAGAATTTTACCATGATAAGCTTGTTAGTCTGAGATGTTATATTACTTGGATTGAAATATTTAGCTCAAAATTTTTAGCTCGCGTTTAGGTTTGAATTCAATATCAAGGACCTTACTTCGTAGTCTACCTTCTTGATCACAATATAGTGCCTCAAGCAGAAATCGAATACTTTATTTCTCTTCAATATTTGTTTCTGATGTAGCCATAAAACAACTTAAGTTACGATAAATAAATATTGAATGTTCGCTAACAAAAGGCTGAGATAAAAGATAAACCAACATGCGGCATCCCTTGCGAGCATTGGAGACAGAAGTCACAAAACTTAAATTCAATTTATCTCTTATAAAAATGTACTCTTAATGTTCATATACGGATTCAATATTTCAATAACATGAGAACCTGTCATGTGTAAACTTATTTTTGTATGCTTGATAGGTTAGTCTTTGACCACTATTTCACCTGATGGTAGGTTTTTTTTTTTATTATTCAGAACTGGGTAGCACTTGACTACTATCTCACATGAGTGGTGATGTGGCTTGTTCAGGCTAATCTAGAATTACTGGATCACAAGACAGCTGCCGCAACGCTAGGTGTTTGGCAACAGATTTTCTACATGAGGGTGATAGCTAGCCAGGCGGGCATTCGCAAAATGCCCTACCACCACCATGCTGTAACGACTGCCATCGTAAGATAACAACCGGGACCGACGGCTTAACGTGCCCTCCGTACAGTAATGTCACTAGCGGCCACCCATCCAACTCATGACCACGGCGGACGTTGCTTAAGTTGCTGATCGGTTAAGAACAGCTAAGTAAACTTCAGTTCGTAAGTTTTAATGATGAAACTATTATTACTTATATTACTTTCCCAATGGTGGGTTAGAACATCACCCCTATTTCGTCCAGTAGGTGTCTTAAGACGCGGCTAAGGAACCGGAAGGTGGGAAGCAGCACCTACTGAAGAACTGACTACTTCTACTGCAATCCCCAAGACGCCTGTCATCGTGTGGATTACAGCAAATCCCCCCAAATATATAGATAATGTGTTCAAGGGTGGACGTACCGGTTGATGTAATGATAATTATGATGAATAACTTATATAGTGTTTAAGGTTATTCATATCTACTATTAGAGGATAAAATGTTAAAATCTATTAAACTATTATGATGTATTCAACATTGAGATAATATCGTTTTACATATTAAAAAGACTTATAAATGTATCATTATCAGCTTTTTTGTAGTGTTTAAGGCTGGTAGCCAATGACTAAATTTGCAAGGCTGAGAAGTCACATCAATTCCAAACCACCGAGAGGCCTACTATAATCTATCCTGTGCTTTAGATGCGGGCCCAGTTAAGCAATCTAGAGAATTTATAGAATCTGTAAGACATGTCAATGGAAGTGACATTTCCGTACCAATTAAGATCAAGAATTATACTTCAAAATCAAAGAGATTTATCATTAGAAAAATACTGGAATATAATCTCTGTTTAGCTCCCGTCATTAAAACCTATAGTCCAACAGTAAAATATGTCTTAGCACTTTTGCTATGGCGTAGTATGGTTACTGCTACGAATTTCATTAACTTTGAACTCCTAATATAACGCAAAGGAGAGTTTAATTTTCGACAACATCATCACTTACCATCAGGTGAAATTGTGGTCAAAGATAAATCTATCCACAATAAAAAAAAAAACAGGTCATGAATTATTTTTTAAAATCAAAAATCAAAGAGAGTAAATCAATAAAAAAAACTCGAAAATAATCTCTGTTTAGTGCACGTCGTTTAGAACCTTTAGTCCAACAGGAAAACATGTCGTAGCACATCTTGTGGTGCTGTATGATCACTGCTACGAATTTCAATAACTTTGAACTCCTAATTAATAACTAAGTAGTATGTTTCATAATTGTAGATTTTAGATGGAAAAATGATTTCTACATTTTTATATCCATAATAAAACTGAGTTGCCTTAAAGTTGTTATCCTATATGAATATCACTAGCACCGTCTAGGAGGGTATGGCATCGGTCAGACGACCAAAACATTTACACAATATGTATAATAGTAGCATAACCTAGAATGGGAGCTTGCTCTCAAGGACAGCTGCCGTAACACAACGCTTGGCGACAGATTTCCTTCATGAGAATGTTCTACCACCACCATACTATGTCCTAATACAGGACTTATATACTTGAAACCAAGTTTCATCAAAATCCGTTTCGCCGGTTTGGAGGTGAGTACAAACCGACACACGAACACAATCGGTCGATTCGTCTAAATAAGTAACCTATAGTGTGATGTTACGTTATCGCTTATTCTAGAACTTTTAATTCGTTCTACGTTAGAAATTGAGCTATAAGTAAATTTGGAGTGTATTTGCTTGAATAAACTAAAATGTCTTCAAGATATAAAAGGTAATCAAGAAAGACCTTAGATTCACTTTGTATTTTAGTAATTAAATCAAACATAATAACAAATTCAGATTCTTTAGATCATTAATTATGAATGCCAGCGAAATATTATATGTAGTAATTTCGTTCAGGGTTATACTTTGCTTTGATCATTTATTTTTTGTTTTAATAAACATAATGGACGAAACAAGGTCATATAAAAACTAAATTTTCGTTAAAAACAGGACAACATAAGCTCGTAATTGTGAATTGTTTTGCTAAAATTTTATGACTTTTCTCTATAACCCTCTTTGGGCTTAGCGAATACTCTCGATTACCTGTCGGGTTATTAAAGCATTGAGAAGTTTTGGAAAATAGTTGCGTGCTCAATGCGTAGCAACACTTAGGAGGGACGTGGCATGCTGCTTAGGTGCATTTTTTCCTTAGGCACCTTTAACGACATCCTCGTGGGGCTAGCTTGGACCGGAGGTAAATATGATATATTTGGAAGATAAACAACAGTTCTTAAGGTTGAACTGGCCGGTCACTTCTCCATACAAACGTCGTAGGGTGATCATTAGGGCATGGATCCTGGAATTCCGAGATTTCGTAACTCCGGAATTTCGGATGATTTTTTACGATATTACAATTCCGGAACTGAAGTAAATATCGCAATCCGATACTCATATAATTATTTGTAAAATGAGTTACCACCAATAATAAAATTTGCATATTTGTGTTGTGTTCTTCCCACAAGTGTTGAGAGCGAAAGAGTATTTTCGTGTGCCGGATACTTTTGTAACCGCCTACGAAGCTCGCTCTCAGACAAAATGTTAGATGCTCTGATACTCTTGAGAACACATTACCAAGAAGAGCGATCTTTTTTGAAAAAGTGATTCTTGTCTTATTTACTTTATATTTCTTCATTGAAAAATACGACAACGTAAGTTTAGAGTTTTTTAATTTAAGTTTAAGGTTTGTTTTTAAGTGATCTCAGAAGAGGAGAACTTGTTGATATTGTTCATTGTGAGTTGTTGCATCTTATATTCATTATAATTTTATTAGATAGTAGTTATTTAATAAGTTACATTGCAATTGCAAATAGCTAGCACACGTTGATTTTGCTATAATGTGAAAAGTTGATTATTTTTATTTAAATATTTACCAAGAAAAACCTATTAGAAGGCTGTTTAATTGATCTCAGTCAAGAGTTTTGTCGATTTATTTAGATTTTATCAAAAAGATTTGATTTAACAAAACAATTTAATGCCTATTAATTGTATTTTTTGTAATTTCCTATACCTTTTTCTAATGCCGGAACCGGTTTCGGAATTCCGGAATCGCACCAGTAGTATCGTAACTCAGTTCCGGAATTGAAAATCATCCGATATTACATGCCCTAGTGATCATTCCCTTATTTGAGATTTTAGGTCTAGACTTAAGCATAAAACCAATTGATATCGTCATTATCTAGGCTTGTATGATGCCAGAATTTTAAAAAGATAATTAAGTTGTAAGTTATGAGCCTCGAAAACTTTATATGAAAATATTTCGAGGCCCATATTTCTCAAGTTAATTGTTTTATTACAATTTCGGCATCATGCAAGCCTAGACAATGACGAGATCAATCGCTATTATGCTTTATTTTGGACCTAAATCCTCAAATAAGGGAGTGATCACCCTACGACGTTTGTATGGAGAACGGTCCGGCCAGTTCACCCTTAAACCGGGAACTGAATATTCATTATGGAATAGAAAAATAAACAATATTTTAACAAAACCTGAAGGTTATCAAAAGGAGATATTTAAAAAAAACTAACCCAATTTAGGTACATATTTATTAGGTCGATACAACGTATTTCGTTGTACCGAGTCAATCGAGTTTGTAGTTATGTACGAACTTCAAAGTTATTAAAGTTTATTATTTGCCCTAAAGGGCAAACGACTATTAGAGACGCCAATCTTACTTGATTGACTTAAATAGATATAAGAGATAATGTTAAGGTCCTGACAGAAAAATACATTTCCAAACGAAGCTATTATGATATTCCAAGTAAAACTTTATATATTTCGTTTAATAAGCTCAAATTACATACTATTAATGTGAGAGTACATATTTGTATTATACCTAAATATGCGATGCTCATTATTCAATAAAATTTCGCAATTAGGAGAAAAACCTATAGACAAATAAATCAAATAAAGTTAGCAAAAAAGTTAAAAGACAAATAAAGTTCAGATATATCAAAACTGTCTTGGAATTTGTCAGCAATGTAGGGAGGGAAACTTTATGTTACACTTTATGAAAAGATTAGAGTATTATTGATGAATTTTATATTAGCAAAATAGTAGTTTGTCAGATTTACAAATTATTGGGGTAAAAAATTATTTCTTCCGGACGGGAAACGAACCCGATCCGACGTAGGGATTGATCACTATATCACCTGTTGGTAAGTGAATTGGTCGAAGATGGTAATATGCAAGAGCTAGAAAACCCTAGAATGGAACAAGTACACGTTTTTATAGATTCTATACAATTTAGACTCCGGAAAGTTAGAGGAGGTTTTTGGATCCAGGCTGTAATTATAAAAACGTTTAGTGCAATAAATATTTATCACTAACAAAAAAAAAGAAAAACTGAAACGTTACTTTGTCACATGAGTAGCTCGTGAAATTTGTATCCTCGGGGCCTTGTACACCTTGCATACTAACAACTGGTATTAACAATCCAAAAGAAGAAACAACCATGTGAATTTTTAATATCTATACTTTATCTATTTGGAACTGCAAACGGCTGCATTATAATACAAACGGTTACATCATTACATGTAATAAACAAAGGTTTTATAAAAGCCTACGACGCTATTCGTAGCATTGTAAAATAATGTTAGTTTGCCACATCAGGATACCAACAAACAATAAAAAAAACAAATATCCCACTCTGCAAAAGTATGAAATAACTTGTGGAAATCGGTACCATGCTGGTTAAAAAAAACACTGGAAATTATCATGGTCCGACTTCCACAAGTCGTTTCATACTTTTCAGTTTAAGAAGTCAGTTCCGTATTTTAAAAAAAACACTCTTTTATATTTATGCATTTTTTATATTTCCCTTCAATATTTTATTTATTTACTTACAACGGTAATTTAACAAATAATTTAATAATTGCTTGCAGGAACATTGTCACTCACCTAAATACTGTCAACGTCGACAAAAGTTGCAATTACAATTACCTACATTATCAGGCATTAATATATTATTTGTGGCACGTAAACGTATACAATTTTGGGAAGTTTTGATAAAAAAACAACTACCAGGCGAGATGTGAGTGCGGTGCAATAGCAAAATATTAACGAATATATCACTAGGTGGTAAATGCCTAATATAATTTGATAATTTTAAATATAATCAAAGTTCGCACGACCCAACAACCAAACTCTGTGGCTTGGTTAGTTAGTAGCAACATTTAATTAACGACACACGTAATGACATGTAATAACTACATATTATTACGAGTGTGTGGCTTGAGCTCGAGCGTAATTAAACTTATTTGTTGAAGTAATGACAGATTTCAGATACTAACAGCTGTTAATAAAACTTAGTTTTGACATTACTCCCACACGCGCCCTTCGTTTGCGTTTGGAACGGTCACTCCTCGAGAACTTCTTATTAAATCTTGATAAAATAGCGACGTCCTAATGTAGGGCGTGAAGAACAGATGTACCAAGTTTCATACATTCTGTAGCAGTTTCAGAAGTGAATGGCCACAATAACACAATCATTTACTTTATACCACACCCACTCAGAAAGCGTCTCATTACTCGTTCAAAAACATGTTATAAAGTTCGTCATTTCTCCCTTATACGTACGACGGGAAAAGTTATATGAATTTTCATTCCTTTACTCGGTAGCAGTGAAGGAATTTTGTATGAAAATATATACCATACCTGCCTTAGTAGCGTTCTTTTGTTTTTTAGCTGCTATAAAAATATACAATCTCAAAAAGGTTTGATATCAAATTTTTGTTTTTAATAAATTGATATTTTAACAGTAAGCTTTTAATTATTCTAAATAATTGTCCAAAATGTCATCTGATAGTGAAAGTGACGATTTTATGATGATGACGCCACCAGAAATAAGAAATGCAGTTCAAGAAGTCATAAAGAACTTACTGCCTGAGAAGTCTTGAGATAAGTACGAGAAAACGTATAAAGATTTTATATTGTGGAAAAATAGCAAAAATGCACAATCATTCTCAGAAAACGTCCTATATCATATTTTAGCGAAAAAGCGCAAAAATATAAGCCCACATACCTTAGACCACAGAATATCATATCCACATACAATAAAGTCATTGTAACAATTTTTAATTAAAGATTAATTAAAGAAATATTATCTTTTATTTTCCTCGTAGGTGTAGTATAAAGCACTATGTATCAAGTTGCGTTTAAGCCCTCCGCAGCGCGTCGGGCTTAAACAAACTCTCGAACGGAAATAGATCGTTTTCTCCCCTCGATGTACAATGTACTGTTCTTAATTTAAAGTGTAGTGTGTGAAGTATGTTGACCTAAACAGATATTCAGAAATTCGAAAACATACTGTAAATTTGAAGAAAAATAAGTTTTTTGCTATAGGGTGTAATTTTGTGCTAAGCTAGTGTATTTTTGTTGCAGATTCACAGCGCAAGGGTGGAGACGCAACTTTTGGTATATCACACTCAATGGTGTGATGTAATTTTGAAGTTTAGTACAATTTGTACGTAATGTGTCAGTCCTAACGTAAACTTTTTGGTTTGTTAATTAATGTTATTTGCCTATTTCTTTGCGAGATTGGCACCTATTGAGCTCAAACAATCAGGAAATGATCGAGGATTACGGCCCGCGTGTGTCAAGACGAAAAAAATTTAAATAGCTTTTGTTTGAAATTGCTATAATTAAAATGTATAATTTACCTTAAAAAAAATTATAAAAAATTTAATAACTTTTCGGGTATACTACTTAGCGACGTGACTCCAACGCAGGACGGTCCGCAGTCAGTTATTCATGATGACAATCTTAAAGTTTCATAAAGTTATTTTTCCAAGCAGTTTTGACACAATACATAATAAACAGGGTTATTGGAAAAACTTCTAACAACCTCTTAGAGTTGACTTCTGTTAGTCCTAACAAACATTTTTAGTAGTTTTTTTATGTGTTGTGACGGTATGACCTCGAGGACCACCTGATGTTAAAAGTATCTTGTGCCTGTAATTTATTATTTAGTTTTTTTTATTCGTTTGCTCAATGTAGGTAAATATTCAAATCTCTATTCAAAAGGAGCGCGGCGCTGTCCAGTGTTGTCGCGGCGGGCGCTATTAGCTCGTACTATTGTCTTTTACTACGACAAAAGAGACTTTTAACATCAGGTTCTCCTCGTGCTTATTCCGTCACAAACACATAAATAAAATAAAAATAAAAAACATTCTAACTAAAAGTGTTTGTTAGGACTAACAGAAGTCAACTCTAAGAGTTTTTAGCATTTTTCTAATAACCTTGTATATATAAATGTAATATACCACAACATACCGATATCATATCCATCAAGTATATCTTTGTCTGAGGTCCAAGGCCTTTGGAGATAATAAGAATAGTGAAATAAACGAAAACAGTAGAAACGAATTACCTAATGGAATTGGATAAGCAATGAAGCGTCAGTGTCAGGCGCCTAATCAAGTGCGCGTGTGCGTGTGGGAGTAACAAATTAGGTTCGGAGCCGAACGAAGGGCAAGTCAGCATTAATATAAGAAAACCTTCCCCACATTTTATTCGCACAAACGCTCTATTGATTCCAGAGATTTCACGTACACAAATACTCCTATAAACGTAGACATCCTGAACGGAAAGCTCTCACCCGTCTCAAGTGAAAGGTCATCAGTTTAGGCAAAATGATAGATGAGCTCACGGTGTTCACAAAAGTAACGAGAATGGAAGAAACGTGTGAGGTCAAGTGACTGACGGCCGCTTCGGTCACATGTTGTCGGGCCGAGCACCAAATAGATTACGGTCACCGCTTACCTATTAGAAACTTAATTCAACCTGTGCCGTCTCGTCCCGTTCGAAGGATCAAAAAAGCTGCTTTGATTTCAAATGAGGCCTAGACGATTGTGCGCTCTTCGATCTCCGCGCCATTGTAAGATCGCTTTGAACGAAGTTTCTTTAATCTTTCTTGTGCAAAGAGCGAACAATCTGTAAATGTATCAATTAAAACTTTCAACAGATTAATGGTGTCAAACTGCCAAGTATGGAGCATGGATTCCGACAAGTTGATACCGCAAGTTTCCGAATTTCAGAACACTAAATGTACTCCGTGGCAACTTCATATTACAAAGCTGGGACACGTATAATTTTGCACCAACAGCAATACGCGGCCAAGTTTGCTGCAATTTGAAAGACAGCATAAATCTAACAATATGGTACAGGGGCAACTATTGCTTTTTCTATGGTGGCCGTAAAAATATAACAGTAATATTAGAAGCAATAAATAGCGAAACTGCGCATTTGGTATATTTTCTATGGTGTTCTGCGTCAAGATTTTCATTTCCGAAACTAGATTTACTTTGATTACTTAGTATATATATAATTCTGATTTTTTATTAAATAGAATAATTTGAGATGTGAATTTTGGAAATTAACATGTTGGAGTATTTTGAGATGGCTTAAACTTTTGAGTCCGCTGGACCGTCAAATCTGAAGCGATGTTCAGCGTAGCACCTAATTTTTTGTAAAATGATATAAATAAAAAAAAAAACTTAATATTTAAAGAATTGTTTCTTAATTTTTCAGAAATATTTTATTAAGTTTTAATATTTCGTAAATTCGACTTAAACATACATTAAGTGCATAGACGTTAGTACTATCTCATCTCTAAACCCATCAAAACAAGTGAGAAGATTCTTATGGCCGCGTGAAATGGCCTATGATAATATCGCACCTTCTCCAAGGTGAAAACAAAATGGAAAAATTACCATTCCCGCTTGAGTGCTCACTGAACATTTTAAGTTCTCCGATATAATCGGCCGTATTTAAATGCGGCAGAAGCGGCAATAAATTTTCCATTGACGACGAGACGAAGAATTGAACAAAAACGGCTCCTGTTGAATTCGGTGCCCAACAATGGATAATTTATCGTGGTCGACTGAGGCACCGTTTTGCGTAAAATAAAAACGTAGGTATCTCTTTAGTTGCAATATCGCGCGACAGATTGATTGCAACCTGGCCTGCGCCATTTAGCAATTACCTAACCCAATAAAAGTGTCACACTAAATCTAACGTACAGCATACCTAGGGTTATAACAATAAACAGTTTCTAAACGTAATATCTTTGGGCGTATAAAATAAAAGCGCGTATTTTTCATTTAGTAACCAAGTGATATCTACAAACACCTCTACTTCTTTTTTTAATATTGTTAGGTTTGCAATAACGCCTGCTATGCGGTTTACATTACATAATCACAAATATACTATAGGAAACCCGCATATGACTTAAATTTTTCCTATCGTATATTTGTAATTTTGTAATCTCTACTTCTGTTTCTGACTTAGTATACATGTACGCGACATTCTAAGATTATTATTACTCGCCTAAAAATACTGCTCAACATTGACAAGTTGCAATTATTACCATTTAATCATACAGTAATACAATATATTTTTCACTTAATTTAAACTTAAAAACTACTCAACCGATGTTGATGAAATTTAATAAAGACCAACTTGGTAGTATACTAAACCAAAAAATAAAAAATCATTAAAATTTGTTCATATTAGGTGGAGCAATCGCGTAACATACATACAGAAAAATCCTAAATTGAATTGAAAACCTTCTCCTTTATAGGAACTCGGTAATAATTGGATATGTACATTCTATGTTCTTAAGTAGTCCGGACCTAAGGAACCTATTTTACAAAGTTCTTTAAAAGTTGTGTTTGCTATTTTGGTAGCAAAACACACACCCATAGTAAACTCAAATAGTTCTCTTGGATAAATTATTAAATTTCAAATAAAACCAATCTCAACTACCGTTAATAATTTCATAAGCATGTCCTTTAAATAAATATTCGTCATTTTGTTCTTGCAGTCATAAGATCTGTCCCATTGGTCCTAACATTCAAAAGATAAAACAACCCCAGGTAATATAAAAATATAAAGTACATTATATTACTTGAAAAAATAAAACAGTCTGACAATTATCACGTCAGAAACTGGACGAAACGCCGCAGAATTTTAAATAACACTGCGGCCCTTGAGTTATGACTTGGTTGCGGCAGTGGCGGAAAATACTTATCTTACGGATTCATACTTTGGAAATATAAACCAAACCCTTAATACCCACCCGTAAGATATGAGTCTGTCTGACTATGCAACTCTTTAACACTGCGATGCATCTCTTTAAATGTGATGCATTCCTAACGTGTAAATTTAATAACCGTTCCCTGCAAATACTTAAAAAAAAACATTCGTAAAACTATGAAAAATAATACATATATAACTCACAAACATATATATTATGTATAAAGTAAAATTTGCAAACTAAACAACATATATAAAAGACCTTAATATACTCACATCACAGGTGTACGTAATACATAGTCCTTCTTCCCCTATTTTTTATTATCATGTGCGACTAAATATTGATAATTATGGTTTCAACTTTATTCATTACTGTGTATGTACGGACTGATAATGGGTTTCGCTTTATGTACAGATATGGGAAAAAATATTAGCTACCTCGAAACAGACAATCCTAGTCGAGTGGCTATTTGTAATTATAAGCAATATTATAAACGTACGTAACCGAAATGTTTCCACTTTTTCTTTTCATAGCTCAAAGAATACAAATGTCAGAAGCGTCTGCAAAATCTTCGTTTAAATAGCTTGACATGTTCCCATCTTTCTCCTTTACAATTCGTTCAGCTAAATTAGCACTCACTTCTTTACAGAAATACACAGCTGGATGGAGCGAAGTCACATTTTCTGTTTATTTTCTTTGCACTCAAATTTATAAATAAAAGAGGATTTGTACTGAGAAGATATTAACACTGAATGAGTCTGCAGGGAATCAAATGAATAAAATGAAACGGTTTAGTTTCTATAAGCGTTTCATTATTTCAGAAACATTACACAAGTCATTTGTACTGTGAATCATAATCAAAAACTTCTATTGACTGACTTAGTGCAATATGGTTGGAAAATAAACCTTTTAAAGGATTCCGTTCTGATAATATATGATATACCATAATTTCAGTCATGTCAGTGTCACCAGGCTGTATCTCAAGAACGGTGATAGCTACACAGTTGAAATTTTCAAAAATGATGTATTTATATTGCCGCTATAACAACAAATACTAAAAATTAAATAAAATAAATATTTAAGGGGGGCTCCCATACAACAAACTTGATTTCTTTAACGTTTCTTGCTCGATACTAATAACGGTGGCAGGTAGACGCTTTAACTATTCACAGAATATTTAGTTACGGGACCCTCCGTGCGCGAGTCCCACTCGCACTTGGCCGGCTTTTATAATAGACACATACATGACAATTTAACTTGTGAAAGTCGAACCATGATAATGTGAGATCAGTGTTCTGAATTAGCATGGTACCAACTTCGACAACTTATGTCATACTTTCCAGTGGGAGAAAGTCGGGTCCATATTAGAAAAATATTTTTCATTTATATTTCATTTAACTATTAAAGTAAAAAATTACAACTTTTTAACTATCCGTTTGCAAACTTGAGAACCCGTGACATACGCGCGTGAAGACAAACAGCAAAGTGATTTCATCCACAACAAAGAACCCTAAAAGAGTTCTTTCTTGTGAAACTGAATTGACCTTTATTTATAAAGGATAATGTAATGAACCAGTTATCCCTTTATCAAGGGTTTTCGTGTCTGTTATACCATCTGACCTTATCAAGGCGTGAAAACATGGCGGCATGGTTTTTTCGTCGCCCGGAACAGAGAGATTTCAGCACTTAGAGACTTCGGCGTCTGTCTTAATGGCCCATTGTAACTACTCTTTTCCCATTAGAAACATCGTAGCTACCGTATATTTCTCACGGAAGAAAGTTGCCTTATTCTCGCGTATGCTATGTATATATGCATGTTAAGCATAACTTCTAACATCATCTATCACAAAGTTGGATCGTTAAGTATGTAAGTAGATAGTAAGCTTCTCGTAAACTGCGCAATAAACAAGTCCGTTAAGATACCTGACATGTTGATGTATAGTTCTGTATCAGCCGGATTGTACACTGCTGAACACAGCTTTACCCATTTTGCCATAAACACCAAGCTTGGCAGGCGTCTTGGGAATATATAAGCAGTTCCTCAGAAGTAACATATAGCAGGACCTCAGAAGGAGCTCTATATAATTATGATATATAGTATTTATTAAATGTAAAGTTGGTATATATGAATTATTGTTTGAAGCAATGATAGCCGAATGGACTGCCGTGCCGCAGATTCCATGGTTCGATCCCCAACACCGGCTTGACCTTCACCGTATGGTGTACGGGCTGCATGAAGTTCGTCTGGGTAGCTAGCACCCTCGAGTAGAAAATCTTTCACCAAGCACGTAACGGTGTGTTCCGGCAGCAGTCCCTGAGGCAAAGTAAAATTACTGGCACATGAAACTTAAAAAAAAATATGTCTAAGGATGACGGGCGCGTCGAGCTTCTTCCATCATAATCCCAGAAACAAATTGCTTTAGATAAATGTACAAATCACTGATATTATATGTAAAGAAAAATTAATAACACAAATTTCTAATTAACAAAATAGTTACGCATTTTAAAAGTTGCGGAGAGAAAACAAAGCTATAGTTGAAAAGTGTTTTTTATTAAGTTAAACAACATTTAATAGTAATTTCCAAGCACATAGTTAAACTTAAACAGGTTTGAACTATTGTCATCAGCAGTGGACGGTATCGTTATTTATGTTATTTCTATTCTTATAAATTTCTACGATGCGCATGGGTTAACCTGTAACGGGAACTGGCTATGCGGGACACACGGATAGGTGCTTGGCGACAGATTCTTCTTGTATATAGCCAGGCTGACATTTATGAGATACCATACACAATATGCCCTACCGTTATAAACCCTTATGAAGGTATTTTTACACTTAATACATAATTTTTAAAGGTCTGTTAAAAGTAATTGTTATTGGTCTCGTTTGAAGCTGATATGGCGTTATCAACTCTTTGTTGTGTAAAGCAACCTCGTTCAGAGTGCGTCGCCGATAGAATACGCGATATCCATTGCCTCCGAGTGAATTTTGTATTTTCTACGTCTTTTTATGGTCAAAAGGAGCAGCACCGAAATTTAAGTCACGTAGTGGCCCGACGACGTCAGTCGATTATAAAAAGTTATCTCCGTTTATGCCACGGGTGTAGGGGGTCGGCGAAGCAAAAACTTTTTGTTGATGTTTGCAAAAAATGTAAGCATGTATTGAATAGCAATAAACGTAATTTCAAAGGAAAAAGACCGCGGAAGAATACTTTCAGACGATGTGAAAGGGCTGAAAGTTGCTTGTTTTCCTGTTCAAATGTTTATGGAAATTAACATAACCTTCCTACCGTTATTCCACGTATGGGAGATCAGTACAATATGTTTTCTCTAACAACACAAAGGACAACACAGGAACATGGGGGTTGGAGCATTTGGACAGTAAGCCTGCAATAGCTTCCAGGTAGCATAAAGGCTTGGTTGTAGTAGCTGTAGTTTATATATAGTTTATACTGTGTTGTAAATAAAGGCAAAGAAATATATACAAAATGTTTAAAAAGAAGCATATTATTAATATGTTTTTGCTATCGATACGCAGGACGTCACAAGGATGTTATTGTGAAAAGTTTTGGCTTTACTTTTACGGTTGGTCGCCTCCTTGACAACACCCTGCTATTGCTTGAAATTGTTAGTACTTACTTTTTAGTTATGACCCGTGGGCTGCCGGGCCAGAATGTCAACCACCACCCCATCTCTACCCGTGGGTGCCATAAGAGGGAGAATACTTTTAAGGCGAGATAAAAGCAGCGATTTCTGAGCGTGGGGATTATGGCTAACCCTCCCATAATAGGGGAGGCTGTGTTCAGCAGCGGTCAATCCGGCTGATACAGTACTTATTACCGCTATCATTCGGGTACGATAAGATGGTAGAAAGTCCTGATGTGCTATAATGCAATGACTAGCAACACTCCACTCACATCGATGTGTGGTGGCATGCTGCTCATTAGTGCCACGTTTCTCTTAGTCGCCATTTACGATACAACAGTGAGTGGAGCTTTAAACTACTTACTTTAAAGTACACACCGTCCTTAAGGGCAGTTAAAGTAATTCAATTGTAGCACAGAGTTTCGGCTCGAAAGAGTAAGGTTCCGGTGGCTGAGTGGAATAGGCAACCGGCACGAAATCGTAGGACCCTGTTTCGATTCCCATCCGGAACAAATCGGTACTCCAATAATTAGTATATTTAAAGTACTTTTTTAATTTTAGGAATATAAGAGGGAACATAATAAAATTAATTTAGGAATATCATGTTTATTTGTTTCACCATTATTATACTATATTGAATGTATTATTATTGATTTTATATATAACCTTTCATTTTTATGATGAACTTGAATTTCTTATTTTCTCTTTAAATCTATATAAACAGATAGAAAGTTGGTAATCCGTTTTTTAAAGTCTTTTAAAGTCTCCGTTTTTCTTCGATTGTAGGAAACCGTAAACACCAGTTCATAACATAGATCTTACCTTGTTATAAGTGCATGAAAAACAGTAATTACTAACTAAATAACTATAAAAATCTCAAATTGCTATGAATAATTGCGTAAAGATGTGTAACTGTCATACAGTTACCGCTTTGATTTCGAACTCATCCAAGTTCACAATTACCAAAACAGGCACAATCTTCCAAATTAAATTGGATCAGTTAATTGATTTGGAGCTTAGAAGTGATCGCATCCGATTGGTTGCGCGAAGGTAATGTTGTTGCGCCGCAGAATACATTTTTAAACCCTTCCGGCTGTTCACATAACCATGTCCGCCGCGGTAAGACTTTGCGTTCTGCTATTTTTGAGCTTGACCTACATTCCTTTACATATTTATTCGTGGTCTTTTTTTTTATTGTTGATAGGTAAGCCTTTGACCACAATATCACTTGATAGTAAGTTTTGATGCGGTCGAAGGTGTTAACAGGCTTAACCTATAATTACTGGCTCTCAAGGACAACTGCCGGAACACACCGTTAGGTGCTTGACGACGGAAAACCTGTCGTTAGGCACTACTTGAGGGTGGTCGCTCGCCAGGAGGGCATTCGCAAAATGCCCCTACACCATGGAGTGCAATTCAAGCCCGTGGCGGGATTCGGGAGGAACTATGGAACTGCTGCGCAGCAGTGCATAGCTAATGCCATTGAGCTCACTGCTTCAAAAAGTCAGAAAGAGAAAGTTATTAATTTCATTTAAAGAATGTTGCAGATCAATATGTGTGATTATATCCTACTCGAAAGTATTTCTGATATTGTGGGAAGAACATTTTTCACAGACAGAAACAATTTTTTGTCTCTTGAAACTCAAACTCAATTCTAACTTGTCAGGATTAACTAATTAAATTGACAAATTAATAAAATGAAAGCTTCAAGACAAACAGAGCAAAATGGCAATTCAATTAAGGGTTGCCATCCGCGGTTACGCAATAATTGACATTATACACAGATTCATTAAATTTAATGAAGCAATTGTCCTATGTACGGACGTTGCAATTGTTGTGAAAGAAATATGTACCTATTGTTTGGAAAAACAATGACATTTTGGCCAAAGGCGCGTTATCTGCACAAGAGTCACTAGGGGTTTAAGTACCACGGATGGAGATTTTCGGTCTCACATTTTCACCGGGAGTTGGTTTTTCAATTTATTTCGTCGTTTTAGCCGAGTGACGGCGTAATTACTACGCGCCGTCGAGTCGGTTCACCGCATAATCGTCGAGCAATTTTTTATAAAATTGAAATCAGTTACCTGATGGTGTATATGTTCTATGGTAGTACCGAATACGGTCAAGGTACCGTGCAGGTAACAACGGTAATACTCATAGACAATTTACTTTACTTTCACGTAAATCTCTTTAACTTTATACTGTCACACAAATGTATCCGACATTCAGGAAATGTTGTGTCTGGAAAATACATCCCATCAGTGCTTTCTTTACCCGGAAATTATATTGATATTCAAACTTTTGAAAATGAAATGCAACTATCGATACTTCTATATTAAACAACATTTGAAAAAAATAGTAATGTAATAGCTAATTCATTTTAATTATTTTGGGAATATAAAAATTATAATTGGGCGTTGTACTTTTCAAACGATTAAAAATGATATGCAGCTATTGAAAGTTCCATATTAAACGACATTTGAAAATTAAAAAAATTAATGATGAAATAAATCTGCCAAAGCCTGATCAAACCTTTAACCAAATTGTTCCTAATTTCGGTGTGGTAAATTCACAAGTTTTACAATACAGTTTTGCTAGTTACTAATACTAAATGTATTGGCTACATGCTAGTTGCATGTTACCGTGATCAAGTTTGCATAGTCGTATTCATTGTGAGAAGAGCCTTATTTCCTTAAAGGCATTTTCTTTTCATACCATCAACATTATCTCTTAAGGCCAGTAATGAACTAGAGTTCTTTTTTATAGACAAGGAATGAAAACGATAAAAAACACAGAGCAAGTTAAACATAATTTTACGGGAGAGTGGGCGCTCGCCATAGGAACTGTTGGGATACGAGACAGGCGCCATTCTCTGCTATAATGCCGCGATAAAAGAGATTGAACTTACTTCGTCCGTAATAACAACTCCACTCTCTGTACTGAATAAATACCAAACGATATTTTGTTAAAACTGAAATTAACCTCAATATGAAGGACACGATAAACAAATGATAAGATACAACAAAAAGTAGCACTGCTTAGATTGAATACGCAGTCTATAAAACGGTATATCAGCAAAAATCTATGTCCGGAACGAAGTTACTGGCGAGGGATGGCGGCCGTTTGCAGAGGTGTTTCGAGGTTTCGGACCCAGTCTTCTGACAACGTAGAAATATTACAGGATATTGGTTTCAACGTGTAAGGAGTTCAATCTCGTTGCTTCCGTCGGATAAAGCAATCTTTGCCGGCGATAAAAGCCTCTCTCTGTTTACAGATGAAAGGAAAGTCAAACCAATTTGGGAAACTAGACGCCGGTTTTCGTGTAACAAGAGCTAGCAATTTATTCGTTTCAAAATATTGAATTTAAAGTTTTTGAAATTTGTTTCTAATTCAACTGCTCCCGACTTTTAGATCAATCTTGTTCATTATGAATCGACAGGTTCTTTTTTTTAACGTAGTCGAGCTCCAAAGACTTAATTAATCTGCCAGCTTTCCTTTCTCCGGGTCTTTTGTTATATTTTTTGTTGACTGTTCGGCAGTCAATATCGCCTACATTGTATATATTGTCGGTCACATGAAATTGCCATTATGTTTTCCCCAATGATTTATGACATCAAATGGCACACGGTGAGTGGCCCTTATCCGATGATTGTGTGACAAAAACAATAGTGTCTCGAAAGATGCCAGAGCGGGTCCATTAGCGGAAATGTGCTCATGACAAGAGTGTGATCAATAGAAAGACTAGGGGTAGGGTCGGAATGGTTGGGATGGCTCGGATTATTAATAGTCACTTCGTGGTCCGAGTTGATCGCTCCAAATACTTCTAAACATTCCATAAGTATCACAATAGTCATAGCACCACTCGAGCGACTAGACTTCATATACTCGAATAATTCGCACAAAACACGCCTCTGAAAGTTTAATATTGTACAACCAGTACCCCGTAGACAAACGTAATATTAGATTTACATTATTACATCAAGAATCATTTTAAATTATACTCTTCAAACATAATCAAAATATTGGCAAACTAAAAAAATAACTTCATAGTAAAGAAATTCCTACTAAGTATTACGAAAAACATATGTATGAAATTCATTTTCTTTCAGTAATTTAGTAGGTAAATAGCAACTGAAATAAAATACGGCAAACCAAAGGGTGTATGTATCTAATTATAGTAGGGAGCTTCCATTTATTTCTTTAATATAAAGAGCCGTAAAGCTACAAACGTAAAACGTAAGAAAATTAAGTTGGTACAAAATGATTATTTGTTCGGATATCCGAGTACAGTCGTACTTCCATTAATACTCTGAATAGCGTATTCCTATAAAGGTGCAATAAAAGCACAGTGAATTCAATCGAATTCTTCGTCACTTTGACTGGTATTCCCATTCTGAAACATTGCATTGGAAGTGTTCAGTTGCCCTAAATCTAATTTGAAACGACTGTCGTGAAAATCTGTTTCCGTATTCTAGATTCGAACGTTGCTACGCAGCGGAATAAGAGATTAGTGTAAAATTTAATTTGCAAAGTGAAGTATGATGTGAGTGAGGTTCGGTGTGAGCGTTATTATCGTGGTACTTGTGATTGCGCGAAGTTTCTCGCGATGTGCTCTCGCGGGCTGCGGGGCCTCCTCTCGAACTATGAGCACAACTATCTGGAACCACGTACTTCGAGAAAAACTTCTTGTTTCGTGCCATTTCGAGGTCTTAATGTGACTTTATATAGATCGTGTGGGACTTGGGATAAAATTACGCCACGAGTAGAATTTGTGAATTAGAGACTGGTTTTAGGTTTCCTCACCCAAAGGACGGCACGGAGCCCTACTAGTAAGACTCTACTGTCTATCTATCCGAGTATGTTACGGGTTGACTTGTTCGTAAAATAGCTTATAAATGGAATGGATTACTAACCTGATATTTTGACATTTTGTGTCGAACGTTCACCCAAAGATGAATATTGGACTGGAAATTCAAAAGCGACGCAAGTGTAACGCTGTGTATTAGTATGTATTTAAACCTTTCACTATATTGTAAAGGAAAATAAATTAGACGAAAATTGCCAATAGCGAAATATGGCGAAATCTTGTCGTATTGTGTAGTTTTCCTTGATCCAACACAGAAAAATCTAGGTGAAAACTCACGCTAGTGTTTTCAAAGCTTATAAATAATTCATCGCAAAAACTTAACAAGCGATTGCGATATTTCGCGGCTGGCGGTGAACAAAACGAAAGAAGTAGAATAAGCAAAGAGATGGTAAATAACGGATGTTGTACGATTCCCGCATCTCTCCATTAAACTGAGTCGGGATGAAGCGCACAAATTCTAGCTAAAAAGATAAAATCCACTGAGCGCACTTGAAATATATAACTCTCCTGCGTAAATTTCTACTTCCTTTTTGAAATGGATTTAGTGTTGGTAGATTGAGTGAATAGAATTCAAATTAAATCTGTGCTACGTCCAATGTTTCGTGAAAATTACGTATACGATACATTTGCTCGCTAGGTCTGCAAAAAACGATCACACGAGCGCAACACAATCACAATAATGGTTTCCGAAGGTGAAAATAGCGGCAATAACCTTTTCAATTCACGCTTCAACAAACCGAATCGGCCAATGCAATCATCGTGTAGTTGGATAAACCAATTCCGAACAATATAAATCAATGAAAATGAGATTCACAACGACGCAAGAGGGATACCAATTTAATATTCAGCAGGAGAGTTCTAACGAAGTAGCAGTAAATGTCACCACCATACGTCATATTATAGGAAAGTCGACATCCAGGTCGGAATTCATGAGCTCTTTATGTAACGTCACTTGAACTAAGCTCTCAAGTATGAAGCGACGGAAAGTTTCGAAGAATCTCTATCATATGAAAGTAAGAAGTGAATCAGCTATCATGACTCTATTGCCTTACAGCATTGTATACGGCGCATATTCAAATGTCTCCGCTTTTTGTGGGATTTTAAACATCAATATATTTTATTTGTTCTTTTAAGATTTTTATGAAAGTGGTATTATATATTTCATTTTTTTATATGAATTTATTGATTTTCCACAGACTCCAGGGTCCGTGCCATTTTTGAGGTTAAAGAAGATATTAATCAAACAATTATATTACTATGAGGACCATTCTTACATACTTAGGGGAAAACACAGCTATAAGGCATGCTAATTATACCTAAATATATACATCCACATAATATAAAATTATATTGAAAAGTTAACAGGTTATTATAATGAAAAATCCAACCAAAATGGGTAAGTATCTTTAAATTACACACAAAAATGATGTTGAGTAGTAATATGTGTACATTTATAAATATATATCTTTATGTGACTGTGACGACAACGAGCAAGAGGCCCACCTGATTTTAAGCGGTAACCTCTGCTTATAACAGATGCAGTTCGTCACAAGTGGCCAACTGCACTGCGCCCGTCACCCTGAGACATACAGTGGTTGAGCCTCGTGTGCCTGTAATTTTACTGGGTCTCAAGGACTGCTGCCTAGACATAGATTTGTAGCACTCGAATAAAAACCACGCACTAAAAAACGCTACTATTGAATATTATTTATTTTTTACATGCGCCCTAGTGATTTGTGTGAATTGGTTGAATAAGCTGTTTTCGGAAAGGGGATTCAAGATAAACAGTTCACCATTAGTCAAACAAAGGAGAGCTGAGTTAAGAAAAATTGCAAATACGTCTATAGTAGAGTTATGTAGTGAGTTTGATTGTAAGTCTGTGAAAACATCCGGCCCGCGTATCGATACTACCCCATTGACTGAAGTTTCTCAGATTTTTGGGAAGAGATCTCAGTTCGTATTCCTGTTACCGTCAAAATAATACCGCAGATCATTGTAATGGAAACAAACCGTTTCCTAACCTCATATTTCCACGGAGATGATTTAATGTAACAATGAATAATAATCGCAAGGGTATATCGTATTCAGAAAATGCGATAATATTTTTTTTGTATGTTTCATGGTTCTGGATACAGTTATCGGCCTGATAATAAGTTGATACTGTCTAATACCCTCCATTCCTGTAAAATGCAACTTAATATAGGTTAACCATGTACCAACTCGGCAGCTCTACGCTTATGTTTATCCTGTTTCTCCACTGTATATATTTACAGAATCTATATGTTTTTGAAAATATTATATACGAACGAAAAATATTGAGTAAATTTAAATATAATACTGTTTCAGCCGGACTGTCCACTGCTGAACACAGTCTCCGCTATTTAGGGGGCATTTGCCATAATCCCCACGCTTGGCAGGCGGCTTGGGGATCGCAGTGTAAGAAGGCAGTTCTTTAGAAGGCGCTGCTGCCCACCTTCCAGTATTTTTCCCTTAGTCACCTCTTACGACACTCACGGGATGATATGTGGAGGTGCAATTCCCGGTACCCCACAGGAAAAATAAGTAAATATAATGATTTTGACTTATTTTTTTCAAGAGTGTGACCCCTATTACTTTTTAAAGGTAATAAAACGTGTTTTTAACGTGGATTACATTCCACACACTAAGTGACGAAATATTTTATTTCAACAACTTCTTCATACAATTTATGTTTTCTTTTTACCTCTATTTACTGACAAAATACTACAAACTATAAACAACACTACGGCTACTATAGTGAAAGCATTTAGGCAACCCAAAGGTCATTTTCATAAAACTAGATCCCCTACAATAGTATTAATTTGAATCTCTAAATCCACACATAATTAATTTTAAGTGGATATTCTCCTTATATAAAATATCATAATTTCAGATGTTTAATCAATTTCATTTACGAATTAGAGACCCATACGGATGGGTGGACAGAAATGCAGACAAATGACAGATACACTGAGAAAAATCTAAAGTCAAAAGCGCCCTAATGACGGCTAATTTATATGGTATAAGGCAAAAAACCGACCAAACGTAAATACGTACAAAAACGCCTTCCAACTAGAAGGCGTTAAACAAGGTCAGTGATGGCGAATGTTTCTTTTCGTCTTCATTTAAGGTGTATTTTGTGGTCTTTCTTATAAATTGACTTTCGATGAGGCTGATTAAGTCGTACGAATAGTGATTATCACGTAATAGTGATAATCACCGTATATAAACCGCCGTAAAAGTAAGGTATATTTTATGGTCAATACTGCGATTATTATCGTATTAAAAAGTTCAATTATGAAAATACTTTACGGAAGGTGTTTTTGACGGTTTTGTTTATTATATAACATGGTACATTTTTATTGATTGGTGAAAATCATTTTAAGACTTGTGAATTCATCTTGCGTAGTTACAATTCAACGGTAAAAGGTCAAATTTGCTTTAAGCTCCAAAGTCGTTTTTCTCAGTGTATTAATAGCGTTACGTTTACAGAACCCCAAAAACATGGTATACAAATGTATTTTATGTATAGTATGTTTCGAAAAGGGAATCAGCCTACCTCTTTACTGGCTGATGCTATAAATTGCCTACCACCTTTTGCTTCACCATTATCCCAGCGCAGCTAACGAGGTCGGTAGAGACAACAGGTATCCTTTCCCATACCAAAAAATACAATACTCATGACCTGGCCTGCTTCTATAATATTTAAAAATGCTGACTTCCGACTGTCCTTATCTTGCTCATGTATATTCTATGTTTATGGGAAGAAAAAGCGGAATTCACAACGACATTAATCCAAACAGCTTCGGAGAGCAAAAGGTCGAGTCAGAATGTGTCGTAATAATTCTACGTTCGCACAATAGTCAAGTTCGATTTATAACGCGAACGAGAATGTGTGCCTACGGTTAGACGGAGTGCGGAGGCTCAAAACAAAGGCATAGTCATTCTCCAGCGGAGCTGAACAAATTCGAAACATTTGTTTTGAGAGCGGGAACGAGTAACAACTTAATACAAAACGACAAGAGGTCGCCGCACCGAGAAAAAATAAACTGCTAACAACTCATTCGATGATAATTGATGAGGTCCCGTAAACCTACAAAGTCAAGAACAATATTCAATTCGTGGAAGAGAGAAAAGTTGGATATCAACGGGTACAAAATAATCAGCTAAAAACGACATATACCATGATCCATTTTAAATTTAAATTGTCAATACTATAATGTCCAACAAAAACAAGCCTGCGATAATTATATAATTGTGACCATTATACAATAAAACAACATTTAACTGAACAACGACATTTTAATTTAATTATTTAACGATACACAACACTGAAAACATTAATGAAACCGCACCGGGTAAAGTTTATCGTAACAAAAAGCATTTAATTTCTAAAGCAACGTTAATTATATTTTCGATCGGTACTTTTTAAAAGACAATTCAGAGATAAGATTCCCAGCGAAATTGTGAAGCGATTTCACTCTTTTGTGTAGGTAAACAACAAAAAGATTTTATCTCAACGGATTCTCTGTGATTATTTCATAAGTCACGCGGATTTCTAAATAGGCAATACACAGAGAGCAATTTATTTTTGGTAAAGTAAACAGGCATGCTTGCGAGCTGGAGCTCATTTAAGTAAATGTTGCTAGGAATGTACGCTGGTAAAAGTTTAGTAATCTTGTCACAAGTGTGTGGGTATGAGCCACAAGTTTCTATCACAGCTATCTACGTAGTTGCCGTCTAATTAGATCGGACGGAACCAGCTTCCTTCTCAGAGAATTGTTGGTAAATGCATGTAGAATATGCACATGGCATAACGCTTTAACAACCCAAAGGCAATCAAACTAAATACACAGAAACGGGATGTTAGCGACAGATTTTGTTTCAGAAACACCAGTCACGTTTTTAGCTTAGCTAGTCTTTGTTAACTCGTGCTGTGTCTAACATATTGTTTTCTAACTTATTCTATTTTATGAATACTGAATTAAATGTACATATCTGTTAAATAATAAGAACCATTTTGGTGGTTCTTATCAGATAAGTTCACCATTACATCATTATTAATCATAGTAACTTTTAAGTTTTTTGAAACACTATTCGTAAAGTAGTTCTTACTGATTTAAGGTTTATTTATGCGAATAAAACATGCGTGCTTTTACTTAACATTACTGCAGTAGTACTTAATACTTCACATTGTGTTTAATTACACGTGTTTTTCACTTTACACTCCGCTATAGTAACGCGATTTTAATTTTTTTTTCATTTTCCTTAAATGTCATTCAAAGTTTATGAAATTGGACGTATAAGTACATATTACAAATTTACGAAAGAAAAATTGTAGTCATGTATTCAAAACTATAATCATAAAATTATCCAGCACATGACTATAATTTTTTCTCTCGTAAATTTGTAATTTTGTAATGTAATCCGCCTAGCAGGCTGTTCGGTAAACTATTAATTATGGTTGAACCTTATCTCTAGGCGTATAGGGACGCTGTGACGTCATATTACGGGTAGCGGTCTTTTTTCTTAAAACAAGCACCTACCAGCTGCTGCTCTCTTTATCGAGGGGTATAAAATCAAGAATTATTTTTAATAAAACATCATCATAATCTGTATATCCCCGAAAAGGATGTATGTATATTCCAACCACATTTCACTTATGTATTAGGGGCTGAGCCTATTGCAATCCAGCAGACGTATTCCGCTTGATGGCAATACCATACTCGGATCTGTTACAGATAATTTCTTGTAGGTAAGCGTGCTCCATCTTAGACCACTTAGATCAATGCTTAACATCAGGCAGGGTGTGGTCAAACGCGAACCAATTTTGAATAAAAAAAGGAAAGCGTTTAAAATATGAACATGTTTGAAACTTCATCAAAATCGTTAAACCGCTACGAAGACAACCTACACGACACATGAACTTACGTATTAATTACTCGTAATAATATAAGATTATCAATGTCTGAAGATGTCAATTAATCAAAACAAAATTAATAACTCATCAAACGTTACTGTGGTTTCATCAACATGTTAATAAGATTTACAATATACAATCTAAATAGTCGATAATAACAAATTTAATTATTAAACAAGCCTACTACTACATAGCTTATCTAAACTGTAGTACTTACACCTGCGTATGTTATGCGACCTAACAAGATATTACGAGGTCCATAACGCCTTTGCTATATCTCCATACAAATAACCAGCTATCTGCTGGCCGGGTTAGTAAATTAGCATAGGTACCTACAACCGCAGGATCCGCTTGCCAACTTATCCCACATTTTAACTCGAAATATACCGTAACTCGGACGCGGCGAAACTCCAAAACAATACAAAAAAATCTTTTGTAGCTTATTAAGCGTTTTGGTATGCATTTGCGCACACAATTCACGCGCCGTAAAAATGTCATGAATACGAGTGAGCTCATGATAAAATAAAATATACAAACACAGAAAAAAATGACGTGTTCAAACGTAAATTTCATAAAATTCACTGAATCGTATCGCATTGGGAGTTCAGCAAACAGAGCCCATCAGGGCCGGCGGTTCAAACACGGTGTACCTACTTCAAAAAGTAAATTTCCTTGTAGGAAACTAGGTTAATATCTTATTTACGTTATTTCTAAAAACAACAAAATATTGTCAAAGGACATTGGATGTATTTTATAAGATATTAATACACATAAATTTCGTTTTATTTTCAGATCCTTTTGTGTGTCAGATCAAAAAGCAATATAAGGGTGAATACCAAAAACGGCAACTAATAATACATACGGTAACAATGGTAACTTTACGACTCGTGACGCTTTTTATGTGCCTATTGGCCGAACTGGGTGGACTGCAAGAAATCTAAACTTTCGTGAAGCCTCCCCTGAAGACCAATAAAACGTTCTACACGGAATGTGGGAGCGCACATTGCCTTACATTATAACGAGTAGCTTTTGTCGGAATGGTGAAAGTAGCAGAAACTACGCGGTAGTTTCGAAGGTAATATGTAAGCTAATATTTTTTAATTAAAACTTCGTCCCTGAAGTGAGGATATGGAAATTTATTCCAACAATAGGTATTCAGGAAGGAGCATTATTATTTTCTACAAACGACAGGAGCACGCGCTCATTTGTCGGGCCTCGCCGCGGGGGCTCAGCCTACACCAACATCATTCTCATGCCACTTGTCGCGTACACTACATAACAGTCGCTAGGAATATAATAGGAAATACCCATGGGCCGTTATTAAAAGAGCCTTGCTGTAATTAATTTTCACCCACAATTACGTAGCCCGAGATAGTTTACTTACGACAAAACAGTAAATATGATATGAATTGCTTTCGAGTGCCCGCAACAGCCCCGCACTTAATTAAACCAACGCAAATAACTCTTCACTCCTCATTATCGTTGAGCAACTGTGACTTTGTCTAAACCACACTTTAAGTGGACAAATGGGTAATGACTAGAGAAATAATGAGATAAATAGAATGTCTGACGATTGAATCTGGCATTGAACAAACGTAAGAAGCACAACTATTTCAATTGACATACGTTGAAGGAATAATAAAATTCCGTAACAAAAATATCACCGCACAATACAAAAGCCGTACTCTATTTCATTGTGAAGAAGTTGTTTATTTAGTATATTAAATGACAATGACGCTTTGTTAAGGCAATGTCTGGAAGTCGACCCTCCTTCGGATAGCTTCCATAACACACAGAATATTCGTCCGTTCAATGAACGTGGTGTTAGCGATTTTGCCCATTGTTCCTTTTCTTTTTCCAGTGTTTTCCTTATCCATGGGCTTTTTCAATATCCCTAGTTCACTGAGGGTAAGTAGGTATCATTACTTCGCATGCAGCTGTTACACTTTACGGCCAAACTTGTATTATTATGTTCAGAGCATCATTGTAAACTTTATAAACGATCCTCAATTACGCTTCAAAGCACTTGCATGCTCTGAACTTTTTACAGTTTAGGGTTAACAGACAACTTAATAAACTTAACCGCTGTTAAAAATTTTAAAACTTCTTAAAGGAATAAAATAGCCCATTCCTATTTGCACTAGATCAAATTCTACTTGGCACTTAGTATCACGTACAATTATCTCAACCGTATCCAAATCATATACCAAAGGAACAAGAAATGTTCCATTTATATAGTTTATCCAACAAATATCTCTGACTAGAAATACTGCAGGATTAGATAGAGCACAAGAAAAATTGAGTTTATATACTATCTGTACTACCATTGAATCTTTGAAAATAAAATTGTATTTCTAGATATTCTCTGCAATTTCAAAATAGTATATTTTATGAAATCAAAAGAAAACGACTGGTTTCTATTTTCAAAGTTTGATGCATCCAGAAGACAGGTCAGCAATAAAAAAACGCTATGATAATACATTTTGTATATATAAACATTACGACTAATTGGTGTCTCGATGACACGCGTTTTAAGTATAAACGGTAAATCTAAATTTAGCTACAGGGCAGCAAATCACAGTTTTAATTTACATACGAGAAGAGATCAATTTACTCAATACACGCAAGGGACAGAATAATCAACATACTTTCGTTACTTTTGGTCACAGTGTATGTTCAGGATCCCGTTTTTTTAGAATCCGTACTGTTTCTACGTGTCATTAGTCAAATAAATAAAATACATAAGTTAAATCTGCATAGAAGTTGTCAAAGTCAAAAGCTACTCCTGTAAATTGAAAAAACCTAAACAACTAGTAATTTATGGTGCCGTACATTAAAACACTTCGACTGAAAATTTTTAATATTTATAGACAATAACACAATATCAAAAAGGAATACCAGTGACTAGTATTCATATTACATGAATACTCAAAGATAAATACCATTAGTATTTCACGAGCGTGATATAACAAAATACGGCAGAAGCTAATACTAAAAAAGACGGCTTTTTTTTTATGCCTGATAGGTTAGCCTTTGACCACTATCTCACCTGATGGTAAGTGATGATGTGGTCGAAGATGTTGTTCAGGCTAATCTAGAAGTACTGGCTCCCAAGGACAGCTGCCGGAACACACCGTTAGGTGCTTGGCGACAGATTTTCTACTTGAGGGTGGTAGCTAGCCAGGCGGGCATTCGCAAAATACCCTACCACCATGCTATAATGACTGCCATCCTAAGACGACAACCGGGACCAACGGCTTAACGTGCCCTCCGAAGCACGGAAACGCTCAGTAGTAATGTTACTAGCGGTCACCCATCAAACTTTGCTGATCGGTTGAGAACAGCTAAGTAAACTTCGCTACGAGCGCTTCAAAAAAGTAGGAATTAGGGGAATCTGGAGCATTTTTTAGTCCATTTCACACGGGTGTTCCGGTTCATTTGTCTCAGCAACTAGCTTCAATTCGAGCTAAATATGCAACGTCGAATATACGGTTTATGGAAATATAGGAATATTTTGTATGCTCGAATAGCTAGGCGTGTTTAAAATATGTAGGCTCGTATGACAAAAACGACGGGTAGCGGTGACGGCACACCAGTTATTTTTCATTTTCAGTATTATGATTGACAGTGCGCCAAACATTTTATGACTTTTTAAGAACACATTTTTCGCCCGTCCTCATATTTTTACAGGAAACCTAAATAAATCTTACTTACATTTATAAAGAAAATACCTCACAAAAGATGAAAATAATGCTGACATTTTCAAAACTCTTAAACAAGGCCTGCCTAAGGAGTTGCAATAACTGCCGCTCATTGAGGAAGATTATTATTATTAATTTTCACACAAAGTTCAATGTGCCCTTTCTAAACTATTTGCATGAGCGGTTTTCATGTCGAGGATAGTATAGAATATTACACCAATTATAAAAAAAACTCCCACATAAATTAAATTAAATTAATTTTCTTGTTAACCACCTAAGCCTTTTAATTTATATAGTCCTACTATTAGCTGGTACAAAGCCACCTTAGTTGCAATAACAATACTGTACGAGTAGTACATGACGTATAGCTAAGATATTCAAGCCATGTATTGACCTACGGACGAGACGATTGGCATATGAAATTTAAAGCGAAATATGTAATGGAAACCCACGTCGTCAAGCGTCCATCACCAAATGTAATTCGAGTAGCTGAATTGGGTATTTAAGTAATCAGAATCACATTTGAGCTGCATGACGGATGACAAATAGCTATTAACGTCCGCAACGAATCCTATTAACCGACACGGATCAAATCAAACGTCGCTCGACGGGGTGCAGAAGTGCGTGGATGTGACCTCAATGAATCGTTTATTAGCGTTCCAACTAAGAGTACTTAAGTGATATCAATATTATCGTACAGTCTTCTATATTACTAACACGTTAAATAAGACTGCGGCTGAATTAAGTTATAAAGCGCCTTCAGGTTTTTTTAATAATTCTGGACCAAACTTCCAGTTTATATACTACGAAGTACAAAACAGAAAACAATACTACGTATTATTGTGTTCTGTGGTATGTTTAACGTGGATAAAAAAGAGTAATTTGAAAAGTATATCACATAAAATGGTCGCCAAGTGTGTCATTTAATATATTAAGCTATATTTTATTTAGTGCTCACCATGCTGGTAGCCCCGTCGAATTGCAATGCTAATTTGTTGAGCCAAGCTAGTGCCAGCATTTTGACCACGCGTCGCATTGACCAAAACCAAAAAAACATTATTCTTTCTCGGACTGACTTTATGGGGGCGTCGGCACAAACATAATGTCTTACAACACAAAAAAGATGACACAAGAAATAGGTTAAATAATAGAGTTTTTCCTTTGTATATTTTTGGCGGTGTTAACTTGTTTAATGGGCTATATGTTATGGTTAATTTTATAGGCTATATGTTATGGTAAAGAAACCCCTTGTGCGTGTAATAAGCAACATCTTACTCATAAGCGCATTTTTTCTCCATCATTTACAATCAGCAAGATGTCTAAATACCCACGTTTCATCAGATATGTTTTGATTCCATGTGGAAGACTAGCCTATTTATTGCCTTAAATAGGACACAGTTCCAAACTCCGGATGCGACTATACATTTCTTTGGAGGAATAAAACCTAGTTCTTGTGATTCCAAAGCGAAACTGTATACCACGTCACTCTAATAATGAGGCAGACATGGCAAAGTCCTTAAATTCGTAGGCCAGGCACATTTTTTATTTATAGCTGATAGGCTAGCCTTTGATGACTATTTCATCTGATAGTATAGGTGATGATATGGTCGAAGGTGTTGGTCTAGCTAAAACCTAGAATTACTGGCTGTCAAGGACAGCTGCCAAAACATACCGTTAATTGCTTGGCAACAGATTTTCTACTTGAGGGTGGTGGCTAGCCAGGTGGGCATTTGCAACATGCCATGCCATCATGCTATAACGATGCCATCCAAAGACAACAACCAGACCGGACGTTGCTTAACTTATTTGGTCAGTGAAGAACACCTAAGCAACATACGCTACGAGCGCTTCAAACTACGCCACAAAAAAGTCAAACAAGCAACCTATCAAGTGAACACCGATCCTTGACGATACATTCAATTAGCTAGCGGAAAGAAGCCTACACTCGACGGATAATCAAATGATTGTTTCCGGGAAACGTCTTCAACTTGGTTATGTGAACGTTCTGGTTGAATAAAGGATTATTGGGTCACATAATTCCGAGAAAATTGGTGAACCTTTTAGGCTTTTCATTACCAAACACAAGATTAGTTTTGGAGCCAATTTAAGCACGATGAATCACAAATAACTTGAAAAATACTCTGTTCATTTATACATGCGAGTGGCTTTTTCATAAGGGCCTAGTGTTTTAAGGAGTCCTTCCCAAAGGGAAAAATGAAGAGAGCTATTAATGTCACCGACCTGTTTTTCTATCAGTTAGATACGAACCTAAAATTTTGTGCAGAAAGCAGATCATTAATTAAAAATTGAATAAAAAATTCAATAGACTTATTTGAAACGAGGGTACCTGATTTTTTTAATCCTTGAATTTGGTTTGTCTACTTCGTAAATACATTGAGTAAAATAATATTCATATTATAAAAATTACTAAATTACTTAATTGGGGCGTAAAGTTTCCAATTTTTATGTCAAAAAAATAAACTAGTTTAATATCTGAAATTTACGAATCTTATTTAAAACAACGATTGAGTCAAATACAAAAAACTCTGTTCCTAAATGTAGTTTTAAAGCTGTGATCAAATCATTTTTTTTGTAGAGAATGTTGCGTAGCGTAATCTTAATAGATCTGTGTCCAATTCGCAATGGCCAAACATGGCCAAATATAGTAATAATATTTGGCCAATCATTAAATGTGCACAAGTGCAAGTTGAACCAGATAGTGTACTAGTTTCTTTATTTAAGGGTGAACTGGGCGGTCACTTAATACTAACTTAATAGGGTGATCACTATGCAGTTAGTATTAAGTGTTAGTACTCCCTTATCTGGAGGTAAAGCTCCAGAACAAAGCATGATATCGATTGATCTCTTCAGACATATATAGACAATGATTAATATAAGAGCCTCAAAATATTTTCACTTATTTATATCTTTATCTAGTATTTCAATTTTTATCTATACATGCCTATAGATAAAGAAGAGATCAATCGATATCATACTTCGTTCTGGAACTTAACCGCCAGATAAGGGAGTGATAACGGCCAGTTCAATCTTAAGAGCATTTTTTTGTTTGTAGGTATTCAAACAGGGACCGGTAATTATTTTTTTTTTACATTATTGTGAAGGCATAACCGCGAGGCCCACCCGATGTTAAGCGGTATCCTCTGCCTATAACTGATGCATTTCATCACAAGTGACGAACTGCACTGCGCCCATCACCTTGAGACATACCTGTTAAGTCTCATTTTGCCTGTTATTTCACTGGCTCTCAAGGACTGCTGCCGGAACACACCGTTAGGAGCTTGGCGACAATTCCCGGCTTATATAAATAGAACTAAAGACTTAGGATTGTTATTCCTCTTGGATGTCGCAAAAGGTAACTAAGTCGATGAGTGCGCTAAGAAAGACGTCAAGATGTAAAAAAAAACCTGTTGCGCGTCCAATAAGCAGCATGCCCCTACTCCACAGCGAGTTGGATTTTGCTGCACGTTATGCGTAAATATGAACCCGCTTAGCCTTAACCAAAAGTTTGTGGTATATCAATGTTGTGACCAATAAGAGCATTTCCAGGGAGGCTCGGCGTAAGGTCAGAAACTGTGTGTGTTGTCAGAGAAAATATCTTCTACCAACCCCACAGACTTGGAATAAGGGTATAAGGAAGACGACTAACAGTAGCGTCAAATATAATATTATAACAAAAATCAGATCGGTATTATAATATAATATTATTTTAGAAATATGCTAATAAACGACACGTGTTTTAAATAGAAGTATGATACAAAGAAAAAAATGAGGATGTCGGAGAGAAAATATATTATTAGGTGCCTGATATTGACAGGTTTCAAACATAACGCTTATTAAAAATAATGTAGGGTTATTGAGAGAAAAATATTAACATGGAAACTGTTATTATTCTGCCTATTCGTTTCTTCATAAAAATTCTACTTGATTTCTTATATAACAACGAATCGACAATATTATAACTCCAATATATTCACAATATAGCCCTTTAAGAAATCCTGGAATAAATTATTAGAAAGTATTTGACGCTGAATTGTACAATTTACAATTCAGTGAGATCTCAACGTTATGATGTCAATATTATTTCATTTTTTGTATTATATTTCTTCAATAACATCATTGTTTGTTGCCTATAGTTTTTGGATTGGATTTTCAATCATCGGGTAGAGTTTTATATAAACAACAACAAAATCAACAAGAAAACCGTTTCATTTATCGATTTATATAAAAAGGGAACATAGGGTACGCTCTAATATAGCTAACTATACAGGGTTATTGGTAAAATGCTAATAACCTCTTATAGTTTGACTTCTGCTAGTCCTAAGAAACATTTTGAGATGTTTTTTTTTGTTATGATTTTTTTTTATATTTTTAAGTGAATTCATATTTCTGGAAGTTTTACAGAGGTTCGAATTTCAAAAACCTTTTCCATGTTAGCAGATAATTTGTTTTTACCTAAAAATGGTACCAACTTCAACAGTCAAATGTGTGAAATAAGTTATTGAAGTCGGTACCATGCACACAATATTGTTTGTAACCCTTGCTAGTAATGGGATCGATTGTCATTCACTATCAATGACTATAATCATCAAGATAGGAAAATACTTTTCAGTTATTGGAGTGTGACTCAGAAACGGCTAAACCGATTTTGATGAAATTTAAATGAGACCACACGGCAAGCATCAGCTATCAAATAAAAACGAATCATCAAAATCGGTTCACCTGGTCAAAGGTACTGAGGTAACAAACATAAAAAAACAGACGAATTGAGTACCTTCTCCTTGTTTTAATGTCGGTAAAAAGCACTTTTCCACCCAGATTTCGAATCATAAACAACACCTTTCCGTGCGTTAGTGGTGAAACAGTGCATAGAGTTTTTTTTATACTAAAAAAGAACGTAATAGCTCGACTTGTAAGGGAAATATTTTTATTTTAAGAACTGCAGGTCAAAATGATAGGAGAAAAGTATTCTGCCTGTGAGTCTGCAATAGCTTGTGGGTTGTCTAAAAGCTTTCATTGTAGTAGCGGAAGTGTTGTGTGAAGTTCGTAGGAATTTAATAATAAAAGCATACCGCCGGTTATTTAATTGCCTCAACCATTTATTCAATTTTGGCGCCTACTACGCGCTTATGAGCGTCAGTTACATATTTTACTATTAAAATATTCTACAGCCGTGTTCAGCAAAAATGGTGCAGAGCAAGAAGAACGGGCAAGAAACTAGGGGCCATTCTTTTTATATGTGTTTACTCTTAAATTATTGTTTTGACTTCAATTACAATTACTATCTTAACGTTCTTATTAACCAAAAGGTATTAGGTATGCGTAAACTACTAAGGAGTACATTCCCGTGTACTCAAGGTCTAAGGAAATCGGTCAGCCAGACCCCATACCGTACCGTAAGACATTTGTACCGACCCCAACTCCCTGGAATATGGGTAGGACAATGATAATGATATAATCCTATAGAAGCCGTATAACACGCGTAGCAAGGAACAAACAAAAATCTTTATCAGAGTCGAACATAACTTTTGGCCAGATATTTAGGTTAAACCGTACCCTATAACATCAATTCAGTCTTGCGAAAGTTATCTTATGTATCTTGGGAATGTCTACAGCAAAAAGAACGTAGTTCACAGACTCGCACGAAAATTCCCCACTGACAAATTTACTAGCAGAAATGTATTTTGTATTAGATTTTGAAAATGCAAGTTTGTCGAGTTATACGTATAACAAAAGAGAGAAAACTTGTTCAACTTAGCCCGGCCATTTGCAGTCGTTTTGCAGCATTTCCTTTAGAAATTTCAGCTCAGAAATGTTAATTCCATCCTCAAGTGCTTATTTGAATTAATATTAAAGTATTCCGCGAAATTTTAGTAAATATGGCGAACTATTATAATTTCAAATATCATTGAATTGAATGAAAAATATAAACAAGATATATTGAAAGTGTGCGGCAAACATGTCATGCCAAGAATACAAGGAATAAAAGAAACATGTTTTTTCAACGCTTTTTGTTGTTTATCTGTGTTGTAAAAACATTATACATATAAGCCTCAAACATGTTGTGATTTTAGTACACAACCACTTTATTTGTGAACTATGTACCTATATTTTTAATGTTGAATTATAAATGATTCATGTGTTTTTGATATTCAGTGCTTTATGTGGAGTCCTTTTCTGGAAAAATAATTGAGTAGTTAGTTGAGCGTTATAGTGTCATAATAAAAATAAATTCTTACATGATTTGATAGATGATTCCCACCGAAATATACGAGTATCACTAATTTACAAAGTAAAATCCATTATTTACTTGTATATGTATACCAGAACAAAATTCTAAGTCTATGCTATCTTACAAAATTACAATGCTTATGCTAGATGGTTCGGATTAATTAGCTTCCTTTAAAAAAATGTAAACAGTGCAAGATAAATCATAACTTTATATAATATAACGATATATTGTACCAATTATATTAGAATAAAAAAAGTTAAGCTATCTATATACCTTCACTGATAATCAAAGGATTTGATCGCAGGAATTCACTTTAATTGGGATCCATTTGGATAAGGTTGAATTAATGATAGGTAAGCCGTAAAATTTAATCCAGGCCGGTAAGTACCCGACTATATGACCCGAGGACATACTCGTATCTAACAGAAAATTTTAAATAAACCCTTCTAATCAAAAAAGATTTTGTTAATTAAATTTCCAAGCGAAGATAATAGAAGATAATACCGTTAATCCCCCCCCCCCTCCCTCAATACGGCTTCAAACAAAAACATCGTAACAGTATTATATTACGTATAATTTGGAAGATTAATTATAGACATTAAAATTGTATCCGTTTGTTTTATTATTCCCAATTTTCATTAGTAATGGATCTGAAACCACTGGTTATATTTAAATTAGTTAATTTGTTACACCTACCAAATGCTTGACAAAGAAGCTAATCCGAAACAGCTATTAGAAGTATCTTTTTTTACAACTTTGATATAATACATTTTAAACTGTTCTCGCAATGTATTATTTTGAAGATTTTAAAACATTTTCGATTATGCAATATTATTGACCGAGCGAGAACTTAGTTCGAGCGAAGCGTCTCTGCTTTATCTTAAACAAAAATGATTTTGTACGTCCGGTTGTTCTCCTCGACACGTCGACAGATTGTATCCGTTTGTTTTATTATTCCCAATTTTCATTAGTAATGGATCTGAAACCACTGGTTATATTTAAATTAGTTAATTTGTTACACCTACCAAATGCTTGACAAAGAAGCTAATCTGAAGCAGCTATTAGTAGTATCTTTTTTTACAACTTTGATATATTACATTTTAAACTGTTCTCGCAATGTATTATTTCGCATATTATATTGAAGATTTATAACATTTTCGATTATGCAATATTATTGACCGAGCGAGAACTTAGTTCGAGCGAAGCGTCTCTGCTTTATCTTAAACAAAAATGATTTTGTACGTCCGGTTGTTCTCCTCGACACGTCGACAGATTGTATCCGTTTGTTTTATTATTCCCAATTTTCATTAGTAATGGATCTGAAACCACTGGTTATATTTAAATTAGTTAATTTGTTACACCTACCAAATGCTTGACAAAGAAGCTAATCTAAAGCAGCTATTAGTAGTATCTTTTTTTACAACTTTGATATATTACATTTTAAACTGTTCTCGCAATGTATTATTTCGCATATTATATTGAAGATTTAAAACATTTTCGATTATGTAATATTATTGACCGAGCGAGAACTTAGTTCGAGCGAAGCGTCTCTGCTTTATCTTACACAAAAATGATTTTGTAAGTCCGGTTGTTCTCCTCGACAGGTCGACAGGTATGATATAAATTATGTGGTGTTAAAAATATGGACGCCTAAATTTAATGGCAATGTCCCTGAAACGCACGTCAGTTGCCTATAAGTAAAAAAGGGCAGACTCGCGAGGCTTACAGCTCGGAGAGCCACTCGCTATTTTGTTTCAAGTTAGGTACAAATTATATGACAATATGTCAAATAATTGATCGACAAAAGGCTTAAGTATTGTAGTTTACAAAAAAATATACAACTGAATGTACCAGAAACGCAATGTTAAAGAGGATTGCGAGCAAAATATACTTGAGCTTCAAAAGCCGGGAATGCAGTGTAAGATACGACTACTGCCAGGAATATAACAAAAAGGAATCAATAGTAAATTAATCTCTTTTTTCCGACGAAACGGAGGTTGAAAAAACACTGATGACCACGCCGATGAAATCACAAAGGTTTAGAAAACCCCTATAAATTATGAAAACATTAAAAAAAGTTTGACTAGTGCAAAAGACATGCAAATATAATAGTAGTACTAGTAGAGAGAATATGGACTATCATTACAGTTAGCCACCAAATTACAAGGCGACAAGAAATTAAAATAGTCTATAAATCCAAGAACCAGGCAAGTGATTATATTTCAGAAAATTAGTTTATATATACCTATAGTGCTAGTCGAACTAGCTCTTAGAATCCTAAGCCAAATAATAAAACTTAAGTTTTTTTCCAAACACATTAAAATGCAATGTGCATACGTGCAGAACTCCTAGTGTGACTAAAATTCAATACAATGTTGGGACTGATACAAATTTTACCAAAAAACATTGTCACTGAAAAAATCACCCAAAACGTGAAACTATAATATAGTGGTTTATATATGAAGCTATAATACGACAGTAGGTACAGATAAACAGTCCGTAATCTTTATTTGAACTATTAATGTGCGATAAACGTAAGTGCGAAACAATTATGGTGCTGCCATACTACTGATTGACAGAATCGTATTTTTATGAAGGGTAGTGTGAACGACTGAAGTGTGAGGTCAAAGCCATACATAAATGCAACGACGAGTGAAGCGAGGAGCAGCATTAGCTTAGTGGTGACCACAACAATGCGCGAGCCGAGCGCACTAAGCGAGCGTTCCGCAGCAGTGACCACAACAATGCGCGAGCCGAGCGCGCTAAGCGAGCGTTCCGCGGCAGTGACCGTTGAAGCGCCAGAAATATCTGCGCTTTCGCACTAACATTCATCGCACATTAGTAGTTTGAACCTTGGTTACGGACTCGTAGCCAAGAACCATTATGAACTTTATTTCTCAATGAACCCTTTTTTTCAAAAGGAATAATGTTCCATATGACAAAAAAATACCAGTTTTACAAGAGTATACATCAAATTATATAAACAAATTGCACAAAAACAAAGGTACGGTAATAACTGTTGTACACTTTAGTTTATCCACTACAATACTTGAGAGGTATTTCCCATTCTAGATCTATCTTTGACTAAAAGTGACATAGTGGTGAAATGCTAGTCTACCAGTTTGAAAAAATAGTTGTAGTAGAACAGGTTGATAATATGTACCCACTATATTTCTGCAATGTAATGTAAGCTAATAAATAAAACAAACACACATCATATTTATCTAATAAATTATGAACAGATACGAATCTATAGTAAAAGCAAGTTGGATGTCGGTATATCGTTTTCTTCTTTTCGTTTTCATCTTGGTATTATTAGCTAAATAAATACTTTTACATATATATTTTCTTTTAAAATGGTTCATGTAAGATTCAAATAGAGTTTCTGACTACATACTGAGTTACACGTCAAAATGATATAAACGTGCCTAAATTACACAAGAACTGTAAACTCTTAAGCGAGAGTTTCAGCAGATATAACTTACTGACACACTCAAGTCATGCCTCAAGGGAGCGATTAGTACTTGAAATACGAGTTGAAACAATACATTTGTTCATAATCTGTTTTCGAGTCGTTTCGAAAATAAGTCATGAAACTCTAAAATAATTCCGTAGTAGAAATAAAAGCCTCTTTAAAAATAGACGAAAAGAGATACCTTATTAAATGACTAGCTATAAACGCGAGTCCTTTTTCGGTGATTAGCTACCTACCCATGATTTCATCCGCAAGTAGATGAAAGTCGTAAAAACAGTCCACTGGTTAGAGTTTATGAACATTTTAATAGAACTTGTGATGTTGTGATAGTAGACGGCAATGATGTTACTATCTTAGTTAGACGTCGAGATGCACTGAAGTTTTATTAGATTTTCAGTTGGATGCTCTTTTCATACGTGGGATATCGCGCGTGTAAGTATAGTAATTCAACACAAGGATGCTCGCATTATATGGCTTTCAATAGTTTTATAAATTGCAATATTGTTTGCAATATTATAAATACATTATTTGCCACTTGCTGTTAAGTACAGTGTATTAGAACAATGGTATATGTTTATAATGCAGATAAATAAAAAGTATATTTCTAGACAGAGAAAAGCAATATTTACATTTAAAAGTGACTAGAAAAAATAGCACTAAAACTACCCAGCTAATTAATATAATATATAAACGTACAACGTTAAGTACGTAAATTAAACTTATGAATTTCATAATTATTAAATGAAAGGTTATGTTAAAAGACGCTTTTTTATTTTTTGTTATTTTAAATACACGCTTGCCTTTATTTATCAGCTTTGATAAATTAATTCACAAAAATAAAATATGATAGTGAAAAACTTAAAGTTCAGTCATACCATTACAATGGTATGACTGAACTTTAAGTTTAGATGTGTATGTTCAATTTTATTTAGATATTAAGGAGATGTTCAACGATGTTAGCATTTTACCCGTATATATAAAATCAAAAGCTTAAAATTATTCACTACTCTTCTTAGCCGTTCATGAGAGTAACAAATTAATCACTGTCACTGATATTTCACTGAACAATCCAATCGTATATATTCAGTTTAGAAACTCCATATGTTCGAGATTTGAAACTCGCGGTTTGGGCGGGTGAGCGCCGGATGCGACGTTGGGCGGGCGGAGAAACGACAGCGCGCGATCGGGACGCGCGTCGCGGTCCCACTGCCGCCCGCCCCGCGCACCACAGGCTACCACCACGCGCATACAACGCTCAACGCACTAATATTACTAAGATCACGAACGTTATTAATTAAAATTTGACGTACCGTAGTGTCTCTACTCCAAATGAATATCACCTCAAATGCGGTTTCTATCTTAGTTCAAAGCCTCGGGAGAAACCGAACTGAGCTTTTATGAGACCCTCTATGGAATATTGCATTACAAACTGGGCAAACTACTGTTATTAGATATGTCCTTGTTTAACTTATATTTAGTTGATGCTGATAAAATTGTTCTTGTTGTTGACTCGGAGGATAACGGCCCAAAACTCAATAACAAGTTGAGAATAAACAAGAGAGTTTACAATCTGAAGCCCTGCTTACAAAATACATTACGCATAAACACCAAAATAAAATAAAGTATAAGTATTTAATTTTATTCTCGAGATATCTGATATGTATAGGGAATATCAGTACAATTTCATCTGTCTAATGGATGACAAAAAATAGCAAAATAATGGACTATTAAGTAATCTGTGGCGAAACGAGCTAAATTATAGGTATAACGTGTATCAACGTATTAGTAGGGTGTTGCCACGCATAAGATTTACGACAGGGCTTATAACAATATTTGTGGGTATCGGTACTATCAAAACCGAGTTTCCAAGGTTGGCATTAGACTGGCGGTCAGTCACAAAGCGAATGCAACCAACCCCAGATAAGATTATCTGTAGGAAAATGATATGATGGTTTCCGGTAGAAGTGAATTTAAACCTGAGCGTTCTAGCGTACGTAATCCGGATCATACATTTCCAGATATTCGGTTTCATAACAAGTCCAATTACGAAATGTTTTACGACTGGCGTAGATTTTGTAACCCAATCGAAGCACTTACTAGAGACAATAATCCGTGTGCCTCAGGATGGCGGGTGTAATGTTACTATTGTACCCAATCTGAAAATAACTAACCTAGTGTATGGTATCAATTTACTTGTAATGTACAACTTTTTTACTCTTTTAGTAATGAAAAAAAATAACTGCTACTGTTTACAAATGATTCACTAACCAGTTGCCATCTTAAGTAGAACTTGTAATATTAGCTAACAACCAAATGCAAGAGCTAATCTGAAGATTAATACTATTATTCTATGGAGACACAATGTCACCTTTTTTTACAATATAGTCGAACTTTCTTTGGTAAGTGCGTAAGTTAATTTATAGCTCTTTTTATTCATCTTTCTTCCATGCTTATGTATTTTTTACGTACCCTTCTTCACACATTTCATCCATTCTTTAGATTTTTTCTATCTTTACTCATTCCCTGCGCTTTTTGCATACGGCGTACGAAGTAAATAACACCATATATATTATTTTTATGCCTGATATGTTAGCCTTTGAACACTATCTCACCTGATGGTAAGTGATGATGTGGTCGAAGATGTTGTTCAGGCTAACCTAGAACTACAGGCTCTCAAGGACAGCTGCCGGAACACACCATTAGGTGCTTGGCGACAGATTTTCTACTCGAGGGTGGTAGCTAGCCAGGCGGGCACTCGAAAAATGCCCTACCACCATGCTATAACGACTGCCATCCTAAGACAACAACCGGGACCGACGACTTAACGTACCCTGCGAAGCACGGAAACGCTCAGTAGTAATGTCACTAGCGGTCACCCATCCAACTCATGACCGTGCGCGACGTTGCTTAACTTTGCTGATCGGTTGAGAACAGCTAAGTAAACTTCGCCACGAGCGCTTCAACCTTCAGATCTTACCATGGTCTCCGTTCCCGACAAAATCTGCGAATCATTAAGTACATAGTGAATAGGTATATTTTAGGCAAGCATTTTTTACACTCGACCGCGTCATCGCGGTCTCTAATGCTTGTTTACCAATGGCAAAAAAAATAAAAAGTTTATCGTCCCTCGTCATGTCCATAACACATTAGTTTATTTACTCTTCACCTTTTCTGTTACCATGCGTTTTCTGATATACTAATTACTTACTTAAATTATGTAGTTAAACCACACATCCATATTAACATTCTTATCTCTCTGCCAGATGCATTTAGCATTCATATCACGCCTCTTCATTACAGAAACAGTGTTACCATTTCTAGTTTTGCTTTAAACTAGACTGATCGTCACTACAAGATCGTAAGTTCAGAAGTCTCGTTTGCCCGACCAGTTGGCGGCTCAGATTTTCATTTTATTGAAACTTGGATATAAGATTAGTCAAAGTGCATTATTAATCTTTATCATCAGCGACATCGACGGTAAAATACTTTCGTACTTGCTTAAATATATAATTCGTTACATTAGACCGCCTTCCTTAGGCACACAATAATCAATGGATTAGGGTATTGTGTACAATTGGGAACAAAAGCTACGTCTACTGACGTATAAATCCAAACCTGCACGTGTATAATCGTATGTTATCTGCAAGCTAGGGCCATAACCTGTTACCCAGATTTCATACATACATAAACCCGTTTGGGATGTCTATTTTATGCACGTCATATGTGTTGGCAGCAACGGCGAACATTGTGTCCAGAATTAAATCACACGGCCTGTGTCGTAGCCGACCAACATCTATCTTTCATAAGTAATCCATATAGAAACAATAGTTCAAAATGTAGTTGACAACATGTTGGAAACTTGTGATGGGTTCTTCAACTAAAACAGAGTAACACTCAAAGCTAAGAGGCTGGAAGCAAAGCTGCAAGGAACAATAATTGTACTGACAGTATTATTTTAGAGAAGAAGTACCTAGGCAGTTATACAATTCTATCAAAGAATGTGTTTAACGTCACTTTTATTACTGATCGAGTATATATAATTATAATCGAATTTTACTAGCCTTTGCAACCACTATGTTTATGTAAGCTTTATCTCTATCATTCTTATCCATAAATATAGAGATACGCATATTTCGTTATTATACGACCAAAACAACTGCTTTATGTAACAAAATAAACGTATATTCACGTCTGTAGTCCCCAAAAATATGCCTATTATGCAGAGGTGTCTCTGAATACCAATGTTTTTCCAGACATATTTTGGTCCCATGGAAGGCAACGCTATAGTCATCTTTTGAGCATAGATCCATACGTTGGACTGCATACTAGAAGATCATTTGCCAGAAAAAGTCTACATAAAAGTCATTCTCGATCGTGCGCTCGAAGAGTCAAGACCTCCTGAGGATGCTTCGTGTAGAATCGAAACGCGACGACCAATTCTTTCAGTTGGCTACGTGGTGTTTATGATGTCACATGAAATATTCACTAAATCTATTTTTATATTATTTAAGTGTTTTTCTGATATATCAATTTAATATCTTCTTTTAATATTTAAAAAATATTTGTCATTATTGTTATTCTACATCATATTTTTTTTACTATGTGGTCAGCCTCTTTAGCAAGAGTTCACCGTGTTAGGTACCACAACATTTAGCTCTCAGACAGATCTCAAAGTGCAAGCACCACCGTCTTAAGACGTAAAGGAAATGTCAACTGAAATTATTGGCCATACGAACTAACGTCTCAGTGTGATGAGCGCTGTGGAGTGTCAAGTTAAACGAGGGACAGGCGTGACGCTTACAATCAGGCGGACAACTTGTCAGTATCAACACGTGATAACATAAAAAAATCTGTCCGGCCTAAGAATTGATTAGAGACGTTTTTTCCAGCCCACTAACTAGATAGACCATTTTAATGGAACAGTTTCATTAAATTTCCTATTATGATGAATTATAATAACAGATGCCAAAGCTGTATAAAACTTTAGCATCTGCTATTATAATTCATCGTATAGGAAATTTATGAAACTGTCCCGTACTAGGAAACAGCTGAAGTCATAATAAAGATAAACATTGCAGTCCTGAACAAATAAAGCAAAATAAATTCACCGTTCAAATGATAACGCGCATCATAAAATATGTGCCCATTTGAACTGAATCAAAATGTTGCATCAGATGCCTTCTCTTATCCTACGTGTTAATGGGATCGGTACAATGCAAGGTAACAACAAACAAGTAATAACGAAAACGGCATTTATTATTAATCTTTTATTATTCATTACATACAGTAAAAGTTTTGGCTTCGGTTTACGGCAGGCTGGCCATCTGACGCCAATCCTCTTTAAAATACTCATTGGTACTAGATTTACCCGATGTCAGTCTAATACGATTTTATGAAAACCAAATTCAATGCGCAGTCTTGGAAAATAAATTCCGCTTTTGCCGCAGAAGCGTTGATATCCATCCAGCTTGAAACGGATTTGGACTAACAAAAAAAGGTTTCAATACCTATGAAAGATTGAACTTTTTATTACATGTACTGAAAAACACACTTAATGATATCCATTGAAAGAGTTGTACGAGTAGGTGTATCCAATACAAATATGATCGACTAAAGGCTAGTGTTTTCGAAGTGCTTTCCATACAACCGTAGTTTCGCTATATTTTAAATACCAATGGTTCAAACATTGTGAAATGTTGCATGCATGTCCTTGAGTCGAATATCTATGCTTCTAGTTTGCCAGTTTTCCGGAAAAAAAAGTATTATATTTTTAAACATATTCATAAAATTAGCTTTGTATGGGTATTTTTATATTCACATTTATGGGTAAAAGAAATGATAAATCGAAAAACTGGCAAGCCAGAAGCATATATATTAGACTCAGGGATACACATGCTAAATTTCACAGAGTTTGAACGCTTGATATTTCTAATATGACGAAACTACGTTTGTATGGAAAACGCGGCGTGCACTCTAGCCTAAGACTTCTTACATATAAAAGCCAGCATTACTATGTAAATGACTCTTATCAAAATCATCACATGCCAACATACTGTAAGCACCAATAAAACTGTAAGCAGTGTACCTAGTCTGTTTTTGTAACCCCGCAATAGATAATGGGTTAAGTAAACTCAATCTTGAGCATGGCAGCGTAGCACCGCATTTTGCGAGTTTGAAATTAAATTGTGAGACGAGATGTGAGCATGTCGTCGGTATACCATAAACATCAAACAATCATGAGAGAGGCTGTTGATATTTTAATATGCCAAAAGAGTAACCATAAAAGCTGCTGAATGAATAAAATATTGCATTATGTTGCTACGTTATCATTTCGAAATACTCTCTTCTTGCTTTTCTTCAGTTATATAATATAGTACATATTTGGTTACAGGTATAACTCAATTTACTAGAAATAAATAATTCCGTTGACATAGCCAGAGTCAGAAAAAAAATACATTCATATTAAATTTAAGGGGATCTACACTCGTAGAATAGTCCTCAGAATGATTTAAGTTATTTTATTAAGAAGCTAAAAAACAAGAGCAAAATGTTGTAGACATCTCGTCCCTGATACTTCAAATAATTGAATTGTGTATATAAATTGTCGAGATCTGATGTAAACATGTCTTCGGTTTACCATAAACATAAATGAGACAGGTTGACATTTTAAAATGCCAAGAGAAGTAATCATAAAAGCTTCTACGAATAAGATGATATTGCATTATGTTGCTACCATATCGTTTCGCATAGCTCTTTACTATCTTTACTTCTTCAGTTATTAACTACATTTGGTTACTGGTATAATAAAAAAAAATCTTTTAAAAATCAAGATTCTAGACCCTCTGATAATACTTCGTGTAGAAGCGAACCGCGTTGAAAAATTATCCGGTTTATGCTATGTGGCGTTCACGGCTAACGGCACGTAAGTTTAGTACGAAAAATAGGCGGAATCGTCACTAGACATATTTATTCTATTTAAAAGACTTTGTTATCGAAATAATTAATGGTTTTCTTACAATATTTCTTAGCATTGTAAAGTAACACCTAAATCTATTCGTTACTGGTATTACTTAATTGTCTAGAAATAATACACTCATCCGTTATTAAGTCAACAGACAATGTCACAACCAAAATTTAATTCATTAAATCTTTCAATTACGAAAGGATAGAAAGAATCATAGATGTATTAAGGAATCTATGGAAGGAACAGCGATAATAAACCAAATTATTTTATCAGGAAGCTACAATATAATGAGCGAAAAGTTGTTGCGCTTGCTATCTCGTCTCTAATATCTCAAATTAATTAAAAGCGTGTATTCTTAACTTGTTTTGTTAAAAGGTTTCTGTAAGAGCAAATAGACATCCATTAAACCTGAGCATCTGATGTCAGAATCGGACATTTCCTCTGCAGAGGGAAAACAATACGCTTTGCGCTTTTTGTTGCGACGGACACTCCTTGGTACTGTTACAAATGCAGAATGATTTTCACCGATATCTTTGCCGATATGCTCTATGTCCAACGCTCGTAGCTGGGTTTGTTTATAGAACACAATAGTACGAGCAATCCCAGCCGCTGTTGGTGCAAAGTTGAAACAAAAACAACTCAATACACAAAAAAGCCGCACACTTTACGAGTATCGGCAGTTTTTCGAAGCAATTTGTAACGGTCGCGAGGGCACGAATTAGAAAAGTTCAAGAACGCCTTCATCACTTCGGACAGAGTTTTTTAATTAGATTATTATGTTCTTAGTCCATGTCCCCTTGCACACGTTGAAAATATTACTTTACTTTCAAATATTTATAACGGCAGTTAACCGTTCAAGTTAAACCTAAAAGGTTGCTTTAGATATACAAGTAGTACATTCACTGGTAAAATTATATTGTTTAGGAAAAAAGAAATTCCCCCTTAAAAAGGCTATACAATTTTGAAATTATTACAGGTTGGAATTCATAATAGACAGATAGGGGAAGTTTGAACAAATGTCATAAACAATCCCATGGGCAATCCATGACAGCTGTAAAATTCAAGGTGGAATGGATTAAAGATAGCCCATATAAAGTGAGCTCGGCCTGCGAAAGATTCATTTTATATCGATTGAATAAATTTTATATGACTAAGGGCAGATTTCACCAATGTAGGATATACAAGCATAACTTTAATCTCTGTAACCAACCAAATAAGATAGACCTTTACCATAGACGTCCAATGAAGTTGCAGAATTTAAATTTTGTCATGGAATTGATTTATATTAAATTTGACAGCAGGTACAGGCTGAAAAAATACAAACAAAATACATATAAACACGCCTGCATTCCCAGAAGGAATAAGCAGAGGTGTGTAAGCACCCACGTTTGGCCAATTGGGTTTTAGACCTACATGGGTCTAGGGGGCGAGCCTATTGCCATTCACCGGGCGCAGTTTCAGGGTCATACAAAATTTTATCTATAACACACTGGACAAAACACAGGAATATATTACGAATAATATGTTTACGCTACCAACATCTTAGACAGGAATACAAGAACATATTGTATAAAACCCTAGTAGGGCACTACGATGGTATAGCCCTGTCGTGCGTCTAATGCACACAACTTCCTACTCACATCCACGTGAAAAGTGTCATGCAGCTGATACCCACGGGAAGAAATGGGCTATTGACATCCTAACCCGACACTATTGTCAATAATATACCTTCTAATTTGGCGATATAGCTCCATAAAGTAATAAAAACAAATATGTTTTCTTTGCTACTGCTCATAACACATACTATGTCTATGTCCACTTTAGGGCTACATACAAAAGTCCAAACTAAGGATTTTTTTTTTGTCAACGACTAGAATCCAACAAATTCAAAATCTGCTACTAGGTTTGACGTTCTATGATTAAAAAGTTCTATCACATTTTAATGGTTTATGGTATTAAGTAATCCGCGAATTACCTCAACATTGCATTAGTGAAATTTGGTCTTACTTAAAAGGTCAATTACGTTATTAGAGGAAACATACAGTACCAACCAGACCCCACATATGCGGATTAGTGGTATGATAATGATGACGAAAGTCCAACTACACTTTGTATGCCAAAACATTAAAACAGATAGTTGTAAGGGTAAGGAAAGAAGAAAATCCTAAGCACCTCCGCACATATTCAATTTTGACACGTTTATTGAATTTTTATGGTTATTCTGATACATGAATCATTTTTTATTACTTGAACCCGTAACGAGCTGGAACACTTTTTATAATAACGAATTTTACACACGTTTCGTATCAGCGTAGAAAAATCAACAATTTAATTTTGTTATAATGTATTTCGTTACAAAGACACTTATTATATGTTGAAAACATTTTTCTAATAGAACCTGATATTAATACTCTTTAAGTTTTTGAAACCACGTGATATAATACTCTTGAAGTTTTTAAACCATTTACTTATATTTATGTAAATATAAGTAGAAAATATGTCGCGAAGCACCTTACGGTGTGTTCCGGCAGATGTCCTAGAGAGCTAACCTAGCTAGCCTCAAAAAAAGCTAAGCAAGGGAGTTTGGTCATAGAAATCTATACTACTACTAAACTAGTTTTAAGTAACTGAAAATATTCTAGGGATTGGTACTAAAAAAATAAAGAAATATTTTAATAAAATGTTCTTATGTGGCGGGTCAGAAAAATGAAGTCAAAACTTTAATACATACGAGTATGTTCTGGTGTGGATTTTTGTGTTGTTATATAGAACGGATAGATAGAACACGGGAAGTACTCTGTAGGTTTCGATTCCCTTGCGAGTGTCGAATATTTGCGCCATAAACGGCTGTATCTTTTGATTGCGTTGGCTTAGAAGTTTGATATTTTTACACTTTCAAGAGACAGTGGACGTGAGTATTTGATGTGAATTTCAGCTTGATACCTCCACGGGTTCCTGAGAAAAAGGGTCTTGGCAGACAAACTGACAACAAAGTGATCCTATAAAGGCTCCGTTTGTTCTTTTTGACGTACGGAACCCTAAAATGGCCTTTTACTAAATGCTTTCGTTGTTGTAGCTGTAGTGTTGTATATAGTTAGTAGTAAGATGATGCCTTTCGGTATATATTAGTAACTGTATGTTCGTAGTCTACCATTGCCTATGAGAGTATAACGTGAATACTAAATTGAACCGATATTGAGAATACTTGGCATAGGGCTAGTCTAGTGTCCCCCCGAAGGGTTCCCGCCTTGTCGTGGCGGTGGGGCTTAGTAGCCGTGGCTTCGTCACCCACGGTGAAGCGAAGAGGAACCAGGGGCCGTGCTGGCTTGGGCAGTCGGCCGGCCCCAGAGGGGCCGCTCCACTGGGCTTTGCCTCTAAGTCCAGACTGGAGCGGCAACGGGTAGGCTGCGGTGCTGTATGGGCAGCACCGCATCTGAGGCGGGCTGTGGTGTTGTATGGGCGACACCACAGCTGACGGTGAGGGGCCACGGCGGGAGAGGAGTGCCGGTATCACGGTGCGCCGCTCTCCCTACCTTCCGTGGCCACGGCGGGGCCGCCACCGTTGGATGGCGGACGCGGAGGGGCCGCAGGGGAGGAGGAGTGTTGGTATAGCGAGGCGCCGCTCTCCCTATCCTCTGCGGCCGAAGTAGCAGGCGACGGGGCTACTAATCTGACCCGTCGCAGGGGGACCTAGGGCGTCGGAAGCGGGGTCGTCTGACGCCCATTTGCGGGCTTGGATCCCGGGTGGTAGCGACGTGCCATGTGTTCTGGTGCGTCGTGAGGGGTAGCACCCCCGGAGGGGTCTGGCAACGGACAACCGTGGCGGGATCGCGGTTGAGTGCTAAAGCGACCCTGCGATCCCGCCGAGAAGCGGTAGAGATGGAACACCGTGTGTTATTTAGTCGGTAGGGGCACTTGCTGCTGTGGGAGTAGTTGGTGTCGAGCCCGACATATCCCGGCCACCTTCCCCGGGATGGACGGGAAAGCGTAAATGCATTTTTCAAACGTTAAAAAAAAAAAAAAAAAAAAAAAAAAAGGGCTAGTCTAGTGTCCGGTTCGGATGAGATACATTTTGTCCAAGAGAAGTAAGGCGTCTGTCACAAATCGGGTACCCGAGCAATTATTCGTATTTATATGTAAGTGTTTAACCGAGGATAATTTTCGAACGCTCTGATCTTCATAGAATTCAATAGGAAGGTATAACTACCTTCCTATTGAATTCCATGACGGTAGAATTACCTTCCTATTAAATTCCATGAAGATCGGACCGTTCGGAAATGAATATAATTTTCATCTTAATAATTAGGTGTTTGTTGAGATATAAGATCTTAAAAATATACTGATTTTTAATGTGCCGAAAATAGGTATTTTTATTTCAAAAATCAGTGCAGCGCAAGGTGTTATTTCACGCCAAACTACCAGATTTTGAGTAGTTTTTGCATTTGACCACTTTACACCCCGCAGCTCATAGGTGTTGAGATGTTGATTATTCTTGGCTGTCATGAAATTCAGCTTTACCTTTTGTCACGCTGATCTTGCAACTGATTTTTATACCCATAAGAATACTGAAAAGCAAGAAGTTGCCCTAAACACCAAAAAAAACGCCCGCGCGATCTACTGGATCAAATTGTGGTCTCAAACCATCCAGGAAGGAGTCAAAAAATACAAAACATTTAATCAAAACCGGTCCAACCGTCAAGGAGGTATTCTGTGATATACACACAAAAAAACAGAAGAATGATGTACATAATTGTAAAATGGTATAATAATACGTATTGTACTAGCAGTTTACGCATAAATGTATTTTAAACTCATCACCAACGTTAAACCAAAACTTTATAATGGACACTTCAACAAAAAACCTATGAGTGTGAATTGTCAGAAAATATTACGCGTTTAATTTAACACAGAATATTCCACTGAGAATCTGTTATAAGGCGATTTATTCGAAAAATTTACAATACACGTTTCTTTTTTTATTCAAGCTGAATGCTGAATGGGTATTCCTCTCACACCAAATTTCGTGATTTTTAATTAAATATCTATTTACTCACCGCAATCCTCTGTTTTACCGAAGATATCGTTGACTTACCTGAAAAATAGAAATTGATGATAAATCACAACGTCACTTCGACCTTTAGTTGTTTAAAAAACTTATAATATATTCAAACCGAACTGAAGATAAGTATAATATTTGACGCCATTTTATTTTATATAGAAATATAATGTAGCAAATCTTCAAAATATTTTTACAAAAGAAAATTACTCAAAATGTTAGCACTTATTTTGCACGAAAAATAAGCATTGTAAATCAGCAGGGCAAAGCTGCCAGCATGTTGGGCACGCTGCCAACTGATAAAGGCATTTAGACTGCCTTTGGGACTGCAATGAACTTTAGTTGCCATATATAAATTTTAGTATTTTGTATATAGTTGGTAGTGTAAAAATTATAAAAAAAAAATGCAAACACATGAACGTATATTATATGGTATTACAGAGGTGAATATTTTTCATCTAATCTTCATATTATAATAATCTTAGCTATATTATAATAGCAAAATTCAAAATTATACCAAACCATGTCAGGTCAGGCTTTGTTGTACTGTTAGTATAATTTAGGAAGGTAAACCGCGATCAGTTCAGCCGGTAACCGCTATGCTATAAGGTCACGGTGGCTTTGCCCGACTGAAATGGCTAGTGATTGACGTTACATAGATGGATTTCACTTCATCTTATATTACAACTATATATAGTAACTATATAAATATTTATATATGTACACAGAGAGGGGTACTACTGGCCGAATTGATGAAAAATTTAAGGAAAATAAGACATTGGACATCTTACCCCGTGGGGTGCTGGGTTAGAAAGGCGACTAAGGAAAAATAATGGAAGGTGGGCATCAGCACCTTGGGACCCCCAAGCCGCCTGCCAAGCGTGGGGATTATGGCAAATACCCTCTTAACAGAGGAAGCTGTGTTCAGCAGTGGACGACCCGGCTGATACAGTAGTACAATAAGAATAAGTGAGTTATCGGATAGGGATTGTTTTGATAATAATAATATGAAAATAATATTTTAGTTTTTTGCGGGGATAGCGAAAATAACGAAAACGCTTCAAATAATTGTAAGAATCAAAAACATTTTTACTATAACTTCTTAAGTCCGTACCTAACGTACCTATCTTAAACTACTTACAAGGTTATAATTATTAATTACTTAAAGCTAAATTGGCGAATCATGTTATTTGTACAATAAAACGGAAATATACCTGCAGTTCGACGTTGCGAAAGCCGTAAGATGGCAGGTCACCTCCGCACCGATACGAAGTCGACGGCCAACGGAAAATATGATAGTCGAACAATAGCCAGCAATGGTGGAGACGTCGAAATCATTATTTATTGTTTCGTTAACGAGCTCGAAAGAAATGTGAGCCGGAGTCGTGGCTCGATGCCCGCCCGGAACTTAAGGCTGACTCATGCCACCGAATTATTTTGACCTGCCTATCTTAACCCCTTCTGAAATTAATAAATATGTGGCTTCAGTGTGGGATTCTCTCTCGACGAGATGTGAATATATTCTAGTTTCTATACAGGAAATTATTCAATTCTCCATATACATACAGTGCATAGTTAGTAGGTAAGTATTCATGAATCGGTTCTGGCATCGCTGGCTACCATTTTCACAGGTGCACAGATAACCTCTTTACATAAGCACTCCTGTTTAACTATGCATTATCCATATATTCATGCTTGAAACTCTATAGGTACTTGTTCGTATTATAAGGAAGCGAGAGAATTTTAAGGTATTGATAATTAAGGATAATTTTAGATTAAGAAAAACGTGTTCTTCCGTGTTGATTTTCTTTGAAAATAATACAGGCTGAAGGTTATGCTAATACGGCTTACAAATTGCGCATTTTCCGTGTACGCAGAAAAATAAACAAGCTATATTTTTTGCCTTTATAATTTAGTGGGAAATAGGACTCCAAGGACGATCAATGTACACAGCGTTTACTGCAAAAAAAGCTTGTATATTTGCTCATTCACGATCATGACTAGCTTAAATCCTGCGACAGACGTATAAACGCCAACATTTTACTAGCAGAAAATAGCATCAGTGATTCCATATGTATCGGCGAGCAGTATTGTACTGAAAATTTAACACACACCAAAAGTTTAGTTTTATAGTTTGCTTTAGCAATTAGAAAAGTTTCACAATTAACGCATATCAATGATCAACAGCTCAAAGACATATTATTTTTTAATAATAATGTAAACTTGCTTGTTCTACTTAGTCTGTTTGAGGGCACAGCAGGAAGGGAGTAGACAGATAACGTTATTACATAAGACTTTGATAGAATTGCGAGATGCTAACCTTGTTATGGAGACGACGGCCGCTTCCCGTCGCCAGTGACTGCCAGTTTGATGCCTAATGGAGTAAATATTCTACAGAGCTAGAGCAACTAGGTACTACCTAACTAGGTCATTATAAGTAGAAAAAGTGAACAAAATATTTTTGTTTATAATGAAAATTATGTAAGGACAGGTAGGTAAGTTAGTACAGAAAAGTATACAAAAAATTTCTTTGGACAAATTATAATAAATTAATTTAAAAAAACGGAACATCCTTCTAACCTTGAAAAATATTACATAACTGGTTGATGTCAGCACTGTGATGATTCAAAAACTCTGAACCCACATTTTCATGGTATGACTTCCACATAGAAATAGCTAATGAAATATATACTACTACTATTGCGCCTGTCTCAAGAATATAAAAATATGGATTTTATTTAATTTATACAACAGTATCATTAATTTCAAAAAAAATCACCACACTTCATCGTATTCAATATTACTCTTTGTCCCTAGCCAGAGCCCCGTAAACACGATACTTTTAACGAGGGCATGACACCGGTCGCAATAATTAAAATACAGTGTGAAATTTGTTACCTTTAATTCCTAGAATCACTACACAGTCGAGTATATCATCATTCATCATCATAAAACGAACTCGCCGGATAGTACAAATGTTTCCAATCCAAGCCACAAATGCCGGTCTGTTTACGAGGAATAGAACTATGACAACATTGTAAGCTAGCAAAGCATGTTATAAAATTGTACTTTAACTGGGTAGTGAGTGTATACATATCGTACGTACGACTTTCGTGTGTGTGCCTAAGAGTATTGTTTTCGTCCATAAGTAGGTCGCGAAGTTTTTACGTACCAACCCCACTTGAGAAAGATTCCATACTGCAGCACTTCAAAGTTTTTCAATTAGCAATTAGTTGATTAAAAAATGAAAACGTGCAGGTGAGTGCCGAGACTTGGAAAACAAGGTGATGCGTATACCTCACGGTTTACAAAGATCGTAAAGACATGTTACACGCATCGCCGGCTGAGTGCCGAGTTCGTAATTCGGTGAGGCGCCCATCGAGACAGGAATGAGCCAACTTTCAGGAGCGCTGTGGCCGAATGAGAAAACATTGGGGAAGTTCCTGCCAAGTGATAGACAAAAACGACTAAATATATGTCGGGGCTTAGTGAAACACACACCACTGTACATTTTCAAGATACGCCGTGAATAACAATGGCAAAGCGTAAACTTGTACGCGTTGTTAGATATCAACGCTTCTTATGAATTATGTGTATGGGAAAACTTCGAAATCGTGTACTTAGTTAACGTTACGGGTGCGAACGGAGGTAATTAGTCAACTTTAGTGCTTAACGACTGGGGCAACGTGAAGAATCGACTCCTTTATGAGGATTTGTTTGTATTGCCCTCATAAAACTTTCCAATATACCGACAAATGTTTAGACGTTTATTAGAGTTGAGTATATGTGAGGGACGTGGGATTTAGAGCAAATAGCTCAATAAGCGTCAAGGAGGCGAGTTAACGCAGGAACAAGGCGGGCATATGAAACATGTCCCGCCCGCGGAGTCGTAATAAGTACCGCTCAACTTGATCATAAATAAAAGGAAAGTCGGCATAATGGGCGCGTCAGGGACGTCAACGGCAGCTGGCGCAGGACCAATTCCGTCACCATCTGCCGCCGCGGTCGGATCCGATAAAAATATCTCGACGGACTTCGTAAACTTATCCACGTACACCGGAACTAGGTACTTGTATTCACATGCAAAACAACATTAGCCTTCGAGATACTACCGACTCAAGTCGAATATTGCAAACTTTTACGTATACTTGAAACTGTAAGAAGAGAATGATGTCCCTCTCTCGGGCTGGGATTATTTTATTTTAGAATTTCACCTCTTCCGCAGATTCTTTGCAATTTATCAAAGAGATATGTCGGGGGGCGGAAACGACAACGATGACGTCGCACGCGCCCGGGCGCCCGTTGCTGCTCTCTCTGATAAATCATCACGCTCGAAATGAATTTATCTCTTATTGAAGTGCTGTATTTCTTTTTTATCTCTCCCTCTTGAAATATTTCTCCGAAATATTATGCGAGAAAAGTACGGCCTCAACAATAAAACAAAAGCATTATCAGACAAACGCTAAGTTCATTCATGAAACGCTTGTTCATAAGATTATACATTTATCCGAAAGAGCTTACGATGAGGGTATGATAATATTTTCAAAAGTATTAAAGTCATTGGTCCTTCGGGACCTTCATAAATATTTAAAGAATTCCATGGGAATATAACTTTGAGTAAACCGAATACCAAATGATTTAAACGAGTACGCAACATCTGTAGACGAAATTAAAAATATGGGGCAGATATTACCATCTTTAATATGTTGAAGTACACATTTTTGTTTTTAATGCATAAATTATTTAGTATTTCGCGTGTAAGCTAGAATATTCCAAGGTTCAATTAGTTAGCTAACAACGTTAAAAATGAAGTGAGCTTATTCACATGTAAATTTATACTTTTGCAACGTAAGCTTAATTATAACGGTTATGGAGTACCGTTACTTTCGGAAAATTACATAATATTACGTTATGGGCTCTGAATTATTTACTTAATATATATCGACTAATACAGGACATTAGCTTCTAAAAGGGTTGTTTGCGAAGGTTAATTAGGCTGAGCGAAGAACTTTGCGAGAGGCCAAGTTTTCGAAGGATCGCAACATGTTCATGAGTTAATGTTAGAGCTGCATGATGAGGATATACGATTATTTTGAAATTACACCTGTGTTTTTGGGATGTTATATATAACGATATATATATATATGTAGATAGATTTTGTGTGTATGAAGTTTTTCCAATGATATGATTTGAAGAAAATGGCTAAATGAGAGTTGAACTTACTATTCGAGAGTTTTGTCCGTGCTCACCGATAAAAAAATTATTTTATTTCATTTTCACTGTTCAAAAAATTCAACTCTTCATTGCAACGTTTTTATTACTGTAAAACTGTGGTTCTATTGCACACAAAGTTCAACACTTAATTTTTACAATAGAGTACAATAAGACAATAACAAAAATACGTTGTAAAATTCGATGCCACTCTTGATAACTAATATTAGGTTTTTGTTAGGATACCTTAATTTCAAGATAAAACCAAAAAATACAGAAGGTATACGTGCGAGGTATTAAACTTATAAAAACGTGAGAAATGGCACCCGTACACACACACATATACATATATATATATCTAAAACCAAATCATTGCAGCATATAACAAAACGTAACATGTATTGATAGATTTAGGTGATAAAAAAATCAAGATCTTATTCAAATTACCGATTATGATTTAAGTTCGTGATAATTAGTAACATTTTTTTTCCTAAACATGATCAATATAGGTACTCGAAACGAACTGTCAAAATGTTTGACCGGTCCAATGTTGACATGATTCTTTGTTTCTTTTCGTCACACGCATCCGTGCCTCTATGAAAAGGACAGAAAAACAGCCGTTTACGGTTAGTAATAGGGTCCCATAGTCCATGAACCATGAACCTTCTGCGCGACAGTCGATATCCATTGCCACTAAGCAATGACTTCTTCGTCTACTGAGATAATATAAACAATCGTTTATTATTTTCACATCGGCTTTCAGGGATAATAAAAAGGCGAATGTTTTTAAGAAATATTCCCTAGATATAAGGCAACCAAAGAAAACATTGGATTAACTTAAAACGGACTTGGTAATACGATCAGTTTTCATTTGACCCAATTACTAACTAAGCGACAAATACAATGTACATTTATTAGGTACAAAACTAAACACAAAATAATGATACTGAGGAGGGAGCGACGTAATTACCGTTATCATTAAGCATTATTTCTGTAACAAATACAGTCACCGACATACGGGCCGAAAGGGGTTTTGAAGCGAAAACAACCAAAGGTGCCTAATCTTAATTAATAAACAAGCAAACAACAGGTCGAGTTACACAGAAGGGCTTAGTTTAGGTAAGTGCCTATTTAAGCAATAGCACGTTTTGAGTTTAAGTTCAGAAGGGCGATTGGTGCTGCGAGTCGACTGGTCGATGGAACAGTCGGCCGACTAGTTGGGATCGAGCGTTTTGTCACGACCCGAACATCTTTCATCGACACGTACAAAGACCCTAATTGATATTTGCTAACGAAGACGCAGTCATCGCTCGCTACGATTTCAATACATCAGACGACCCCAGATTATCATAGAGCAAAACGAGCAATCTATGTGTATATGTTGGTACATACGGTATATCAAGGGTGCTAAAGTTCCTATTGACACACATACGGTTTATTTTGCAATATTTTTCTGATTTATACCACAGTAGATAGAATCCCGAAGAAAGGCAGCGAGTGTGTAAATGTCCACGGAAACAGACATGTTATGGTTTCATGTAATTGGGGGTGAGTCTGTTGTCATTTCCGAGAACAGTACAGTACTGCGGACTGCTACAGAAAATTTCTTTGTAATTGTATGCGTACCCAAAAACGAAATAGATCCTGAGTTTTTGGTTTCACGCCAGCGAAGCAAATACTAAAGCGGAATCTAGTAGTTAGATTTTTTAGTCATTCTTAACAGATCAACTAAGTTAAGCAACTTCTGCTGCGGTCATGACTTGGATGGGTGACCGCTAGAAAAACTACTGGAAGTGTACTCATAGCGTTTCCATACAAACGTAGTATCGTCATATATATTTATTTTTTATGCCTGATGGGTTAGCCTTTGACCACTATCTCACCTGATGGTAAGTGATGATGTGGTCGAAGATGTTGTTCACGCTAACCTAGACTTACTGGCTCTCAAGGGCAGCTGCCGGAACACACCGTTAGGTGCTTGGCGACAGATTTTCTACTTGAGGGTAGCTCGCAAAAGGTAGCTCGCAAAATGCCCTACCACCATGCTAAAACGATTATCATCCTAAGACGACCACCGGGACCGACGTTTTAACGCGCCCTCTGAAGCACGGAAACGCTCAGTAGTAATGTCACTAGCGGTCACCCATCCAAATCATGACCGCGGCGGGCGTTGCTTAACTTTGCTGACCGGTTAAGAACAGCTAAGCAAACTTCGCTAGGAGCGCTCCAAAATATGCTCCTATTTTTGAAGTCTGTTAAAAAATACACATCTTCACGCCTGTATTCCTCCAAAGGTTAGGCAGTGTAATCTGATCAGCTATGTTTCGATAGATCTGTTTTGGTCCCATATGATCAGAGGCAAGTCCATTGCCATTTACCGAGGTACAGTTAGACACTCCGATCTTCTACTGAAAAGTATTTTGTCAACCACTGTCAGAAGATCGAAGCGGCGCTTTTTACACTCCACTATCGAGGCAGTTGCATTTTTTATTGCTGATAAGCTAGCTTTGACCTCTATCTCACCTGTGAACAGTGAACACGTGGTCGATTGGTAAACAGGCATAACTATCAATATGAACTAGTTCTTACGGATAGCCGGCGGAAAGCACCGTCAGTTGCTTGGCGGCAGGGCGTACCACTTGAGGGTGCTAACTCGGGCATTCCCAAAATTCCCTTCTACTATGCTATAACAACTGCACTCCTAAGACGATAACCAGGACCGACAGCTTAAAGTGCCCTCCGAAGTATGGGAAACCACGATAGTAAATATTACTTGCGGTCACCCATCCAAGTAATAATCTACGATGCATAACAAATTTGATCGGTTTCGAATTACTAAGAAGGAGCGTTACTAGCGCTTTAAACTGTATGGTATAATATATACCTGCGCGAGGGATGCTCCCAGAGAGCTACGCCGTAGGTTCAAACCCCGGTCGTAGCTTATCTACGGCTCAGTGTGCTGGCTGTTACGAGCAGTGTTTACAATTTTATTAAAGGGTTTCTTGTGATTTCGTACAGAATTAAGGGTTACAAATACGCGTACAAAACTGAAAATTCTTTTGACTCTCAAATTAATTAAGGGAATTGATTAAACTGCTGGATGCTGAGTTACGTGAAGAGATTACATAGAAACTGTTTTATACAGGTTTTAATCGTCTCACCAAAGAGACATTCCAGTCTTTGATCACAATCAAAGTAGATTTAATTAAAAATCTTGCAATAGACGGTTGTCTAAAATCCAAGCAAAGTCGAGGTTTTCCTTCCTTATCTCAAAAGCTTTAATGAAATCTCATTCGGTTTCGATGGACAGTGTATTTTTTCTGCTAAATATTACCTAACACTGTTCGAGAAATCCCTAAGCCGTATAATACGAGAATGAACGTAATATTGTATCCCGGGTGCAAACAATAGTTTCGTTTTATATGTTATCTGTAACCAAGAAAACGGCAGAAAATACCTAAGTTTCATGCCTACAGGCGAAATTCGCGTACCGCCTATGTTTTCATTTTTAGTGCATGTAAACTACACGCTTTATTTTGATACATATATAGGTTTGCATATTACCACTTTGTTTCACAACCAGTTAGTGAGAGATGATGTGGCAAGGCTAAGCCTAAAATGGTTCATGGACAGCGAAGTCTCAGTAATAGGGTCCCGTTTTTACCCTTTGGGTACGGAACCCTAAAAAAACTACAACATACCGTTGTAGCTGTACACTGTGTCTTTTGAATGTGCGGCAAGCAAGCCAGGCCAGGATTCGCAAACTTCTCTGTCACCATGTGGGGAAACTCAAACCCGTGGCAGTATTCTACCATGGACCCTTGCGCAGCAATCCTTAGTTATAGCTACTAGACCGGCTTCATATGTGTGAAAAATGCATACAATGCAATATATATGCGTTTTAGTAAATAATACGGGATAACTCACGTGAATAACTCAGGTAGCTCCGACTTTAGTTTCAACCACATCCGGTGGTTTATTTTCAAGGAGAGCTCGGAAACTATAGTCGGATCAATCTGCCTTATTCACGTGTGTTATCCCATATTACATACTGAAATGAGTGAAAATCACGTTAGTTATAATAAAATAAATATGTCTGATATGTGTTCAATATGTGGTGTAACAACAATGGGTAATTTTAGCAATATGATAAAAACTGTTTTAACATTATTTTCGCTTTACGCGTAAAACGTTACACATAGAAACCCGTGTATAAATTGTTATTCCGCTTCATATAACCTGTTTATATGGTAATTTTTTTCACCGAACGTAATGAAGCGATTGAAAGTGTATTTCTTATAGAGAGAAAATTCCAAATAAGCTGCAGATCTCAGAACACTTAACTTTTTTTTCTGTTTTAGGTAATCTATAAAGATACAATTTTTGGTTTATAGGAGAATAATGCGATATTTCGGTAATTTTTTGTATGACATTTTTATAATATGCATTTAAATCTTATATAAATTTAATCTAATATAGCCCCAAGGCATTCCATTTGACATGACAAATAATGCAAAAGGCCAATCCCGCAACAATGATCCCCCAATACTAATCCCCGTGGTCAGAATTCATCTAAAATTACCTTCTACATATTTACGTACTAAGTTCCTGCTTTTTCTGTCTAGAAGATTCGAAGGCTGTGTTAGACAGACATATAGACACGCTAGAGATCCTACAAGAGTTTCATTTTTCATCTATTAGGTGGTACGTATAATCTAAATACACAATCTACTAACATTAATGCGATTGTCCATCCAGCTCCAAAACTGCTTAGCAATATAAATAATTTGTAGGTCCTTGATTCACGCCTATTTTGAGATTATTTTTATACCGATTATCTGAGTAGTCCCCGAAATGCGAGAGTATCAAAACGCAAGCGATAGTATTCAATATTTTGGAAATGAGATGCAAAAATATGCATACAAAAAACAGCGTAAAATCGATCACCAATAAGGTTGAATTTTAATTTACAATCACACAGACAGTATTTTAACATTATGAATCTGTGGTTGACAATAAACATGCGAAATTTTAAACAATTTGCATTTGACCAAGTTATTTTTTTATGTGATTGTGACTGAACCAGCGCGTGGCCCGCCTGATGTTAAGTGGACTAACCTCTGCCTATAACAGATGCAATTCGTCACAAGTGATGGATTGCACTGCGCCCGTCACACTGAGACATACAGTTGTTAAGTCTGATGTGTCTGTAATTTTACTGGCTCACAAGGGACTGCCGCCGGAACACACCGTTAGGTGCTTGGCGACAGATTTTCTACTTGAGGGTGGTAGCTAGCCAAGCGAGCATTTGCAAAATGCCCTTCCACCATGCGGTGAAGCTCAAGCCGGCGTTGGGGATCGAACCATGGACCTGTGGCACGGCAGTCCATAACTATTACCGCTCGGCCATCATTGCTTCAAAATTCTTTATATAAACAAGGAATAAGACTGCAAATCAACACTTATTTCACTTGTCTTACACATTTTGACTGATATTCTCCAGTAAAATCTGAATTCATTCAAGGTACAGTTAACAAACGTGCAAAAGTATTCTCGCAATTTCTTCTACGAGGCCGCATATTAAATTAGACTAAAAGGAGTAAAATAAAAATGTAAAGCGGATCGCAGCGCAACGAAGAAGAAAAAAATTGCCAGGTACGTAGCACTTCGCTACTTTAATGTTCCGTATATTGTCCTTTTTCGTGTAACGTTTCATAAATTAGCTAGGATAAGGAACTTTTCGCGATAGTTTTACCACCTAAGTATTTTACGAAGTTATTTTGTTTTTTAAAAGGTTAAGGACATTTAAATGTTAATACTTTTCATTTAGTCTCGAATTCCAAAAATCGAAGTAGTTTGTAACGTCAGACTATGTATACGAGTATATAGTATATTGATTATATGTGTTATAATCAATATACTAACCGATTATTGTACAAAAGAAAAATATAATAATATTCATTTATGTCCCGCTGAATTTAACATACGTTACTTAATCTTGTATTCATAGTCTTTATAATTACTTGTTAAAGTAATATAATATAAAAAGACTACTTTCAGTAATGTACGCTGCTTACAGTCGTACAAGATCGACTGTGTCATTCACCAAAAGTAATACACAACGTCAGCAATAATCGCGTTATAATATCTTGGTCTCTATTGTTATAAAGTCTTAATTAAGTGTATATAAATTCTTCAAAATATTAATTTATAGCAACAATTTTGGCAAATCGCCGAGAAATATCTGTCTGATACAATCAATATTGAACTAAAACTGTGTCAAAAAGTGCTGAAAAAGGTACATGAGTGCGACGTTATTTTTTTCTTTATTGACAATAGGGAGAGGCCTGGTGATAAAAGTCACGTCCGCCCATGACAGTTACAGTAGCATCCAGAAATGTTAACTACAAAAATTCTCTAACAGAATGTGATATCTTTTCTCATGTATCGTCCATCCACCATTGAGGCAGAATATCTGGCGCCCCAGGGGTATTACAACAACAAATAAGTAATTATTTCTTCCCATAATTTATTTATTGGTGGTTTTATTACATAACGAACATCTTCCATTCTCAGCTCTATCCTGGTGCATGACGAAGCAGTGATGGCTTAGTAGTATTGGCTATGGACTGCCGCGCAGCAGGTCCACAGTTCGAATCCCGCCGCGGGCTCGAGCTTCACCGCATTGTGGAAGGCACCTGGCTAGTGACCACCCTCAAATAGAAAATCTGTCGCCAAGCACCTAACAGTGTGTTCCGGCAGCTGTCCTTGAGAGCCAGTAATTGTAGGTTAAGTGTGTTAGCACCTTCGACCACATCATCATTTACCATCAGGTGAGATTGTGGTCAAAGGGTTACTAATAAGAAACAAACAAAAATACCTCACCGAGTTAACAGAAAACAAGAACAGAAAGTATGAGTACAAAATTTCACCGTTTTGTCGTTATTTACTTCTGTTTTCCTTTAAATCAACGATGCAGTGAGGATACGTCGCTTTAGGAAAATGGAATTTAGTATCAACCGTTCGAGTGTAGACACCGACCCGCCTGCCTGAGTGGCACATGCCGCCCCGAGTCAGGCACGCTGCTTCTGCATTCCATCTTTTACAAGTAACCTTTTGCTAACTTATTTCAATAACGTTTTTTAAGAAAAATATATATCCAAAATACACACATTTTAATACGATGAAACTATTGTTATCGCATTGGAATGGTTTTATTGTAGTACATCATATAACTAGCTGCACCTCGCAGTTTCAACCGTCTATTCAATGATGAAAGTGCTAATCAGCACTTCATGATAATGATTTTATTCTAGTTTGAGCTGTTTCAGTGTGAAGGATTAACAAACAAAGAAACTCACATCCTTACACACTCACAGATTATCGCATTTACTATATACTTGAGATTGTGTGATTCTAAATTCAGCTGTAAAAATGTGAAATAAGTATCAATTTCCATTTCATTGTTTGTAAGTTCCTTCGTTTAGCTAGCTTTTGTGGAAACATCATCGAAATAAGCGTTGTTATTCTAAGGCAAAAATATAACGTTTATAATATTATGTCATAGAATGATTGTGAGTTTGGATATTTTTAACATAAGCTTGCACATAATTATGTGTATTTTGTACAATCCAGCAGTTTTCATAGAAAATTCACACACGTAAAATAATATGCCTGTATATACATATAAAAATATATATATATATATGAACCACTCATAGTACTGCTTGCTTAGTCATTGTTGGAACATCAACGGGGTTCAGCAACGTTCGTTCGCGTCATTACTTGGATGGGTGACCGCTAGTGACATTTACTATCGAGCGCCCTGTCCTGGTTGTTGTCTAAGTTAGCAGTCGTTATGGTATGGTGGTGGGGCATTATATGAACGCCCGCCTGGCTATCTACATTTTGTAAGTAGAAAATATGTCACAAAGCACCTAACGTTCTTTAGTGCTTGTTCCCTAGCTAGCTACCACACTCGAGTAGAATATCTGTCGCTAAGCAGCTAACAGTGTGTTCTGGAAGAGAGAGCCAGTTCACATTCAAGGATACGCCTGTTTACCACCTTCGGCCACATCATCACTTACAATCAACTCAGACATGGTGAAAGGCTTGCATATCAGCAAAAATAAAAAAAAACTCGTTTGATATCCTAAAGGGGTAGGCAGGGATATTTTAATACCTACAACATGTTTTGGCGCCCAAATCAAATCAGAACTACCATATAATTAAAGGCAATTTTACATGATTTTCCTTTACAAGAACCAATTACCAATACTTATTTGAGGACAATACATTTTATCAATCTTCTAAAATATTTGATTGAAATTGTAAAACGCTTCTGCTTGACCCGCGAGCTCTGAACACGCAAAGTTTTAACCGCCACAAGGTTCTAATGTAATCACAAACTTTCAAATGATTGAAATGTCCTGCTTAAGCCCCTTTTAGATCAAACAGTACCGAGGACATGTTTAGGCTGTAACTCAAGCTTACAACATACTGTGGGTCGTACGGTATACTATCAAGTGTATATCTTACTCTAGGGCCCTTTAGACACGGGAACGAGTGTGTACACAACGCAAGGTAGAACTAAGTCCTAGAGTCCCTTATTTACGATCTCTTATAGTATCCACCATGAAATGGTTTACGAGTGTACAAGGATAGTGGGCGGTCGTCGACGCAAATTTATCGCGTGCAGCCATACTGGAAACTGTAAGCTATACGAGTGTCCAAGTCATAAAACGCCACTTTGATGCATAAAACAATACCCGGGCATCAGGCTCAGAGCCCTCAATCACTTTAAAAGACATAATATCTTATCCTACGGAAGTAATGGGCTGGCATAATCCTTTCAATCAATCTAATATCAATTCTATTATCATTTAAGCGTCATTACTTCATTGTACATTCAAGCGTCTTCTTTTGTTTTGGAATGAGTTTAAACTTAGAATATACAGCGAGTAATAAGAATATAACTTAGAATATCAGCAGTAATAATTCGAAGTAAAATGGAACTTATAATCATTTACAGTACACTGTCATTGCTTTTAGCTTTTGTAAAGGAAAGTATATTATATATACTGTATGTTTTAGCCGTCTAGGGCCAGATTGGACTGGCAGACATTTGTTTTCTACGAAAAGCGTTTACACAGAAATGCATTTCCAAGTGCTGATAACTATTCTTGGAATTAATTAATGGCGTTCCCTTAAAGTTTGAGATAATAACGCTCGGACGGCGCCAGATGTTGATGAGTGTAATGGCAACGTTATGAATTTTAACGTCCTCCAGACGAAAATCTGAATGGATATTGAACACAGTAAAAAAGAAAAGAATTAAGGCAGTAGAAAGATGTTCCCACCACGGAATAGCTCGGTAATTCAGTGCGAAAAAATGTACGAGGAACACTGAAAAATAATTAAGATAGAATCTCATTAGGCGAATCGCAGTGGACCAGACTATCTGCGACTGCACGCTAGATTTCGAACATTTAATGCAGTTTCGGAAAGCATAGCCAGTAACGTGGCTATCAAAGTTTATTTAGTTCATTTGCAGTAAAAATTAAAGTTGTAAAAGTAAACATATTTTATAGTACAATGTACTACATTGAATTAGTTGAACAGATTGTGTTTGAGATTTTAATTATTTGGAGCTGAAGGTGTTAGAAAATTACACGCATTTGTATTATATTATCGTATTAAATAGGCAGCCTCATTGGTGAAGTGAATCGTTGCTTAGAATCTCGATGTCCTGGGTTCGATCCTGGTCTTTAATAGCTATCTGCATGGAATTTGGAACTTTGCCTAGTAGATATTTGGAGCTGAGTGTGTACAGTGCCAATAGTATATAGACGGCGCCTATAAGATGAAAACATATAATCAAAACGCAGATGCGATTATAAATATAATTATACTAGTTAGAAATATGTTTTTCTTTAGATTTTATACCCCCATACTACCGAAGTTGTGAAAGATGTCCAATAATTTTAACTTTCGAACCTGTTCACAAAAATTCAACGTACGACCTGTAGAGGAGAGCAGCCGGACATCTGCCTGACTGACATACGAAAGCATTTTTGCTCAAGCTGAAACGGAGACGCTACGCTCACGCTTCGTGCTCGCTAAGTCAAAAACGTATGTCATATTTATTTTATATATAAAGTTTGTTACGTTTTTATTTTTAGAACTGCCTAAAAAAGAATGTTCGCCATTAAGAATCTAAAACTAGTTTTTTCATCAAAGTATCTGACAATGATACGAGCAAAACAGACATAAAGTCGTGTATTTTAAATATCACTAAGACATTGACTGGAAAATCTTTTCAGCAATTGCTCCTTATTGGGATCAGATCTTTTCAATTGTTATAGGTCGCATATACCTTAGTGGCATTTGCGAGAAGAATTCATTACAATATTTGTATGTAGTTTTCAAAAAATATGCTATTGAACTATATGGTCCCTGGATTCTAAAGTGTCGTTTTGAAGTTTGCTAAATTAAAGCGAACTTGATGTCAAGAAATGAAAAAAATCTCTACAATGCTGATTCAAAACACAATGCTTACATTTTGATGGTCCGAGTAGTTATTTATAATTTTAGTTTGGGGAGTCGGTGCCGTTGTTTTTTACCTTATTCAGTGATGCAAATTGGTTACAAAATTAACTATATCATTCGCTCACAATACTGGGCACCATCGGCGCGAGTTGCACTTATTAAATCATTTACGTATACGAGTAGGCAATTGGCAGTTTTTTTTTTAGTATTTTAACCTTACTTTTAATCTACTCGTGCTAATTTGATGAAATTTACATAGGAGCACTTGAGACTAATTAGACGTAATACAACACAACAAAAAATGTATCAACAAGTACATAAAATTAATAAGAAAAATATATTAAGAGAAACATTCTCTTTTCTTGGAAGTTGCCTTAAAAACATCGTTCTCATAAACGCGTTATTATTATTATCATAATTTAAGAGATATTATAAATTTTTTAGGAAGTGACTATTTTAAGAAGTTATTTCTTAGTAGTACCCTCTTCGGAACGGTTGAAAGAAATGTTAAAAGTAGTGTCTTCTAAACTTTTTCATTTTGTGCTTACAAGTAAGAAGTACTTTGAATTAATTATGATGTCTACGTTTCGCTAACGTTAACCGCATTTTGAATGTTTGAATGTTTGAAATTATAAAAATACATCAGCAAAACTAGCTGGTAAGATGTGCAAATATCATGAAAGCTCCAAGTCGTATTATCGTCTTTCGTGAATGCACAGTGTGTTCTGTAGAAAGCAGATATTCACCGTAATGCTTCTAAAGTGCTAACGCCGGCTCATGAGCAGTTACACTCACCGACCAAGAATGTGAGTAAATAAATAAGGAGGGCATCCACACATGCACAATGCACATTGGAATCCAATTCTAGTACATGTAGTTTCTTACTTTGTTGTAAGTACGAGGCATATAACTATATAACAGAACTCCGAGCTTCAATACCAATCGAAACCGCTGGACCTAGCGTCGTTTTTTTTATGGGATAGGAGGGCAAACGATCAGGCGTGTCACCTGGTGGTAAGTGATCACCATCGTCCACGAACATCCGCAATACCAGAGGTCTCGAGGAATAAATAGTATTTATACTATATCTTGGGACTCTATTATATAAAAAATAATGAAGTCCCAAGATATAGTGATCTTTGATGTCTCTGATCTCAATGATTGTTTTGTTGGTACGTCACCTAAAGTGCCGCATTCTGTTTTTTTTTATGGAATTGTTATCTAATGACCACGAGACCAACCTGGTTTCACGACCGACGAATTACGTCTGTTACCGCTAAGGTAATGTATGCCTATAACAGACGGATTTCGTCACAAGTGGCGAATTGCAGAGCGCCTATTGCCCTGAGAAATAAAATTATTGTCATGTGCCTGTAATTTCAACGGCACCAATAGCCTTTAAATCCGAATACAGTAATGGGAGCATTACTGCTTGGCTTTAGAAATAGGTATGGTATAGAACTATATATATTTATATATGTATAATCATTACCCGCACCAACTCATTTACAGAGAGTTCTACTGGTATAAACTCAGCGATAACGCATCAGTAAACGTATGGTGGTATTTTATATCCCTATAACTTCCTATATTACTATAGCAGCAAGTTAACAGCAAAAATGAGGATAGCGTTTGATTGATACATTTATTTCAAATGAAACCATATATTTACATATTCAACAGCCATGCTCAATGCCACAGTTACCAGTATTTGGCTCTTCAAATAATGGCAGGCACGTAGGTCGTCTCGTGAGAGTCGCGTTCGGCAATCATGTGCCCGGGTGCATTACCGATGGGCTGCAACGCCCCTTTGTGTGCTCATCCGCATGCCGCTCATATCGCCGCCCAGCATACGCCAATAGCCAACAACACTCCATATTAAAGGCCCAAATTGCAGTTTAATTTATTCCGGACGTGTCTCGGCAACGGAATCGCAATAACAGGCAAAACAATACCGCCGTTTATTGAGGGCTGTTTGATTGCATTTACAGAATTAACAACAAGCGTTGAGCTGTGAATGTGTGGAATCAGGTCAGTGGTGTGTTTAAACATACGACAAGATTAGGTTATATCAATCCATACCTATATGCACTAGAACGACCTCACAGTTGGCTTGGAAATATAGTTAAACCTGTAAAATATCCAAGTTAAAATCCATAGCATCATCCTCCTCCTCTCCTACGACCTTATGCAAGCATCTTTTGCATGTTGGTAGGGCATTTTGCAAATACTCGCCTACCTACCTACCACACTCAGATAGAAAACGTAGCGCCAAGTGGTGTATGGTACATGGTGTGTTCCGACAGTTGTCCTTAAGAACCAATTCCCATTCTAGGTAAAGCCTGTTTAACGTCTTCGACCACATCATCACTTACCATCAGGTAAGATTGTAATCAAATACAATACAAATATTTATTTTATAAAAATCACATGGTACATTTTTAACTATACATTAATTACAATAACGTTGTTTTCATGGTATATGATCTAATTGTATAGTATATACAGTTATTGACATTGACAACTGTGCTAGGTCGTATCTGTGTTACAGTTGTCAATGTCTTCCTCCAGTGCAGTAACATTCTGGGGTATTTTAAATAGGCACATAAAACATGTTTTTCAATGAACATGAAAACATGAATTTCAAAGGCTATCATATGGTAATAAAACTTAAAGAAAAATATGATGTAGATCTTGTACAGATCCTAGAATATAATGTTGTTGTTTATCACCAACCACTGTTTGCCTTGGCCGGGTTTTAAGCCTGAGCCTGAATTTCTCATTTTATAAATGTAAATGTACTCGTACAAATAGAAATAAGGAAGAATGTAAGTATGTATATCACAACTGAAACGTGTCTGCTCTCACGCTTGGTTGAAAGGATTTTGATGGGCGTTTGGATAATGACGTATGTATTTCGTCCTCATCTGCATAATATTTGGCTATTATCCACGCGGTGTGGTACTACATGTTATAGCTGGTATATTTATGTTTAATATCGTCAACAACTTACTATCATGTATGATTGTGGCTAAAGGCTTCCGATTAGCAAAAAGAGATATATGGCACAATATTCTTTTAATTATTTTCTGTATGCTTAATTAGCGGACAGAAACGGCTAGTAATATTTTTCAGCCTATGCTATCCCGCTAAAATAAGGATCAAACACAAGACTTCGAAATTCCAAAGCAACGGTCTAAGCCACTTGACAAAAGAGGCAGTATATGTATAAAAGCCTAGAACTCTTGTACTAAAAATAACGTATGTAAATTCAGAGATTCGACGAAAAACATCCAACGATTCAGATATTCTGTGATGTAATCTAAAATATGTTGCCAGATACATGATTTTATTCAGTAGCAAAGAAGTTGTATTTAGATATCATGTATTTTTAATCACGATTCACGACCTAAAACCACGCAAGTGAATTTTCTTTTATGAATTTATATAGAAAGTGCTTTGAATCATACGCTTTTTCTACACTCAATTTCAGTTTTTTTTGCCAGTAGGCAATGCGAGAAAATACAACATTTTATAAGGATTCAAGTTCAGTACAAAATCACACAGAACTTTTTGTTTGTCAATTTGTCTTCCATGTGAAAACAAATCTTCTTTAACATTATTGTATATTAAGCTTAGATTATTGATGGGTCTCCGCTCGCGCTCCGACTAGATACCGCGCTACCTGAAAACAATAGATCCGTAAATGCGGCAACTCGAAGGCAATTAAATAAGATTTTAATTAGTTGAAGGCCTCATTTTTAACAGTTATTTTATTATTTACATCTCTTAACTAATATTTAAATAATATGATTAAAAATAATTATAATTATATGTAGGTTTTAGCGTACATTGTTTGAAAGATAAAGGTTAATGAAAGGCGAAACTGGCTCGGGTACGCCGACTTCGGCGTAGTATTAGTTGCCGCATTTTACAAAGACACCGGCGGTATCTAGTCGGAGCGCGCGCGGAGACCCATCAATAATCTAAGATATTAAGTAACGTTAGGAGTAAAATGAATACTGTTTATTATAGTTTTACTACCATTCTCACTCAGTTGCAAAATATCCAGTTTTCATAGGTAAGAGTCAATACGGAGGACTGTGTCAATGCGATTCGTAATTTTATATGTTAAGCTTTTGGAAAATCCCTACCTATTAAAAGTACGTACACGTGTTCAAGGAAATTCATAAATATTGCAGCTTCTCTTAACAGTCGCAAGCTATAATAATGTGTGAAATCCCAGCAAGCAACAATAGTAGATTGTTAGCACGAAGGTGCATAATTGCACCCGAAACATTTAGCTGCGAGAACAAGCGCCGCGAAAGCGTAGAGCTTTAAGTTCTAAGATATAGTTGATTATTTTCACCCAAGTTGAATCCACTACTTTTAGTTATTAATGCGAGGAAAAAACGATGGTAACAATGTAAACAATATATATTCTAGAATATGTTTTGCCAGCTTAATCGGTTCGTAAGCTCGTCTCCATTATAATTCTTGGATGAACGTGGACATGATTCGCTTGAACTTCTACTAGTACGCACATAAATAGTTAGTGTGTGATGATATTCAACATCACTCATTATTTTAGTTATTCTAACGCTGATGTAAAGTTACTCCCTGGCCATGGCTAGAACATGGCATCCACCGATCACAAACTTACAGCTATTTCACATCAGATTTTTTCCTCAACAATATCTTTCCCTCTAGCGGTAAGAGGGAAAGAGACAGATATACATAGTACATATGTTAAATAAGTTAGTGCGATTTTCAAATGTAATTTCTTAAATAGGTGGAGTGAAACTCTGGCAAGAAACTTAGCCAGTAACCTACTATTTTACTGTCCCAAAGAATAATTTTATATCTAAATTGGAATTCACGAAAGAGACCTAATATCTTTTTACCATATTTTAATATATTACATTCATCCATACTTTAAGTACATTCAGATATTTTAATGTATTTAACAAAGATGTTCTTTAACCCATATTTTATCTTCACCATTCTCAACAGTACTACGACAGAATTTATTGTTCTAAATTCTAGGGAGAAATAGATTTTGTCGCTTGCCCCCACAAACCTGTCCGGCTCCAGGACGGCGGGTATTTAATTGGACTAAAATTGTTTGTCTAACAGATAACCGACATTGGTAAGCTCGCTTTGTACGTGAGAAACGAACAGTCCTATGCTGGCATGCTGCTATTTGTTCTACCAACCTCGTACCATCAATTGTGCAAAGCAAAGCGAATTTATATTTAACTTGTTAGTATATATATTAAAGATAAACCTTATATAGGTATATCAATTCAACAATAAAACATAATCATCTACTCCACCTAAGAGCTGCCCGCATTACAATATTATGTTATCTCCAACAACACAATATCGTATTGTTAATATGTTGAATACTCTTATATGGCTTTCTACCATACTCTAAGGAAATAGGAGACCTTCTACAATTTTGCAAATAAATGGCGAAACGATGGAAATCTGCCCTGATGTGCAGCAACGCCCTAATAATACATGAGCATTACTACTCTAGTGGCTTTTAAGATCATCCAATGGAAAGGAATCCGAAGGTATGAAACCGCGCTCTTAAGCCGGGAGCTGTACAAGTTGAATACGTGTTTGCATTACTGCTAGATTTCTAACTATGTTACCGACTGCTTGAAAGCTGGAACATTTAAGCTGTCTGTTCGCTAGCCGGCCAGAGGGTTCTCATGTAATGTTTTCACTGCAGTGGCTGTATTAATTAGTCTGTAGTGCCTTTTCGTAGTAAAAGCAAATATAGCATAACGTTCAGGTGGAAATTCTGTTTCGTAATTACTATGATTTATTGACCCTTTCCGGCTCAAATGGTACGCTGCAGCGCGCTTCCCATTTTAGGCAAGATGTAGTTGTTGGTGTGAAAATTATGTGAGTTTGTATAATGAGACAGCGCTAGTTGCGTCGTATTTAAAAGAGGGTAGTGTGCCGAGCCCAATTGTATTTGTGATGTAACTAGATACCTGCATCTTCAAAATTTCCCAGCTATGAGTACATCTCAAAACTGCGTAACAAACCTTTTTTAAACTGAAGTATCTGAGATTTCATAAATTTCGCAGCGGGAACTTGTATTAAAAATATAAGCTAAGTATAATGAATAGCTCTTGTATGACTGAAAATTTTAATATTGTCCTCGACCCACTTTCTGAGTACGTTATTAACACTTTTCTATTATTTCATGTCCTAGTAACGGATGTATACGACATGGAGAAAAGAATAATAGTGCAAGCTTTCACTTAAACAACTTAAAAGGATTATGAGGTCTTGTGTGGCTTGCAATTTATCTTCTTAACGACTTCCGCGTGTGACTTGTTCGAGGCAATGGAACTAGTGGTGACGCATTTCATGAGCATATCTTAAGCCGAAATCTAAGAACCGATATATTTAACTAAAGTAGAGCATGAAATTCGCATCTGATTCTACAGTCTCAGTGGCAAAAGCGCAAATGGTGCGTAGAAACCGCGTCAGGAGACGCGGGTTCGAAACCATGAAATTAAAACTGTATACTTTAAAAAAATAAAAAACCTATTAATCAATTCAAACTTGAATATAAGTACAAGACTATATAATGTCCGCCTATTTCCTGGATTTGACAATCATAGACTACGGATTTCCACTTGCTTTGGTCGAAGAATATTTATTTTGCTTCTCGTTTCATACACGTTCCGTCTTCATAACCTGGGCACGTCTTCTGCCAGGTGAGAATACGTTCGGTCTTTCCATTTTAACTGTTTTATTCACTCTTGCCATTTATACTTACTTTGTCAATCTCTTTTCGTCCATTCTTTCTTTTCGGAGTCAAATTACTCATACTTATTGATGCAGTATTCAACCGTTATATTTAATATTTGACTTTGATATTTCTTCTACCACACCTAACTTCTTTGTTGGAACTACTGAATACTCTTCTAGGGACATAGTCGTACATTTTTCGAACACATTTCGTGATTCTAGCTTTCACTCTCCTTTCAACAGCTCTCGCACCCTTTTTCCAAGAATTGCGAATAATTCATGTATCTTTGCTATCTTAGCTTGAATTTTGCTGGTTATTTGTTTAGCTGATACAACGGATTTAGGATCCTAAATCCGTGGCTGATACCCATATTTCAGTAACATGGTCTTAGAATTAAAAGGAAAATATAGATAAAAACAAAACGCCACACACTTTTGTAATAAATATGCTCAGAATGGAATGTATCATGTGTTAATAACTTAATACAAAGATAACTAGGTACGTAAGCTTTACAAATTCCACTCTAAAGCAAATTTGACGTCAGATAGACATGGAGATTACGATCGCACAGAAAACTCTATGACGTTCGTTACCAATCCCACCCTCACACGTTTTTGGTCGTTTTTCATAGGGACATGCATATTCAACGCAACAATAAATCATTCGGAGCCATTCTCTCGCAGCCAAACGAGATGACCTACTGTTATGTCGCCTACCCGCCCAAATATATCACACATAAAAATTGTAAGGAAACAAACGAAACCACCGAAATACAACGTTAATAATTACCTACCCTTTTGAGTCGCTGATAAATAGCGTCATTATTATCACCAGAGAGTTGAAAAATGGCTCCCTCTTGATATTTATTCAAATAGCTAGCCAGCGAATATTTCTTTTATAGAGCTTGGGATTTTTTTTGCTCCTTACTCTGTGACGTTTTACGATCGCTACTTATTTTTATTGTACCAGGATGTAAAACTAAATTGAACAGCGTTTGTGGTTAGAAATTCTAGCGGTGCAAATATTCAGCAAATCGTGAAACGATAATTACAAAGCCAATTACTTAGTCATTTGGACCGATTCATTATGTGAGCGGATTTATAATGAGAGTACTAATTGCTATTAACTGATAATTTTCATGTACGCTTATCATTGAAATGAAACTTTGTATAAAAAATAACGTAATTTCTTTTCAATCAAAACTCTTCTCTTTTAATCATTTGACTATGGTTTTACGGCTATTTGCCTTCACCTTCCTTCAGGACTTGCACACAAAAACCAAACTATAGTAATGGGTCCTTTCGCAAATAAGCAGCATCAACCCACTAATAAGTTTACTTTAGTTGTGCCATGCTACTCATTTAGCGCTTTATGTTCGCTTCTGATTTTACGACATTCCAATTAGGATAATATAAGACGGTACGTAGGTACATACTTATGATGAGTTACTCCTCGTTCCAATACAGGCTATATAAGGCTCGTATTGGTAAATGCATCTCTAAATGAGACATTTATTTTAACCTTTGATTACTATCTCACCTAAAGTTAAGTGAAGGAATGTGGTCGAAGATTTTGTTTAGGCTAAGAATTACTGGCTCTCAAGGACAGCCCCCGGAACACACCGTTAGGTGCTTGGCGACAGCCAGGCGGGCATACGCAAAGTGCCCTACCACCATATAACGTCCATCTTAAGACAACTACCGGTACCGATGGCTTAACATGTCCAAAGCAAGGAAGTGCTCAGTTGTAAGACCACTAGCGGTCACCCATACAAGTCGTGACCGCAGCGGACGTTGCTTAACTTAGATGAGATAAGAACAGCTAAATAAGCTACACTACGAGCACTTAAAACAACTTAACGTATGGAACATCTGTCCAAAACTCCATCCTAAACAAATAATGATATGAGTCGTTGAATACTTGCATGTCTCCAAGTTTCTTAATATAAGGAATGATCATTCGAATTAAAATCTTATGTTAGTAGGTGTTCGATTTTATAATCTGGTACTTTTAGTAAATTGATGCTTTCTGGGATTCTTCATCACGACTGATTTCCAGTAGTTTTTTTTTGTTGATAGGTAAGTCTTTGACCACAATCTCACCTGATGGGAAGTGATAATGTGGTCGAAAGCGTTAACACGCATAACCTAGAATTACTGGCTCTCAAGGACAGCTGCCGGAACACACCGTTAGGTGCTTGGCGACTGATTATCTACTTGAGGGTGGTCGCTAGCTAGGCGGGTATATTCGCAAAATACCCTGCCACTATGCGGTGAAGCTCAAACCCCCTAGCGGGATTCAAACCATGGACCTGCTGCGCGGCAGTCCATAGCCAATGCCACTGAGCTATCACTGCTTCAAAAGTATGATCCACTAAATTGTTTATTAAAAATGTTTTCGATTTGAACTATACTTTTAGGAATGATTTAGTGTCCCGTAATCTCTCACAAATTATTTTGTTCATAATTTAGAGTCAGCCTTGAATCATTATTATCTTTCCCCAAATTTCATAGCAACCAAAGAAGTGAGAAAAATGAGTCCCATTAAATGAAAATGATCGACAGAATGTTCCTGAGGTAGTATTCTGTTATCTGTGAGGTGAACATTCTTGCTGCTTCACACGCATATTAAATAGGGGAGAGAAAATACCCGGCTTTATATTCATTGCTTATTAAACAAGTCAATTTGGGAACCTACCGTTTTTTCTTGTAATTACATGTTCATTGATAATCTTTGTTGTCTTCTCGCTGCAATTTGCATGGTGGTAGGGCATGCATGGTGGTAGGGCATTTTGTGAATGCCCGCCTGGCTAGCTACCACCCTCAAGTAAAAAATCTGTCGCCAAGCACCTAACGGTGTGTTCCGGCAGCTGTCCTTAAGAGCCTTACTTCTAGGTTAGCCTGAACAACTTCTTCGACGACATCATAACTTACCATCAGGTGAGATAGTGGTGAAATGCAAACCTTTCAAGCATAAAAAAAAAGTAATAAATATTTATACATCGTCACTTTCATTTCATTTCCATGACATACGATATCGTAGGAGTAACGAACAGCTACGTGTGGCCGCTAGTGACATTACTACTTAGCGCTTCCGTGCTTCAGAGGGCACATTAAGCCGTCGGTGCCGGTTGTCGTCTTCGAATGGCAGTCATTATAGCATGGTGGTAGGGTATTTTGCGAATGCCCGCCTGGCTAACTACCACTCTCAAGTAGAAATTCTGTCGCCAAGCACCTAACGGTGTGTTCCGGCAGCTGTCTGCGAGAGCCAGCAATTCTAGGTTAACCTGAACAACATCTTCGACCACATCATCACTTACCATCAGGTGAAATAGTGGTCCTATACTATCCTTACCATCAGGTGAAATAGTGGTCCTATACTATCAAGGGAAAAAAAGTACTACATTACACATAGTGCTTCAATAGATAATGTAAAACATTGATTACATTGATTATCATCTTTCCATTCTTATCCCACTAAGGTCAGTTGGTACTATGTTTTCTCTAACAACACAAACGACAACACATTTTTTTTATAAACTGTATTGTTTTGAATACAGTTTTATTTAGAATTTTAATTATGTTTGTTCAGAGAAATTTATTATTACAAAATAACGCAAAAAGTGCTTTCTACTACTCTACAGTCTACACTACTCTACAAATAAAGTGTTCAGGCCAAACTATTTAGACGATTACAGAGGTTTCTCTTAGACAAAGTCATTACTTGAATGGATGACCGCAAGTGGCATTTACCACTGAGCGCTCCCGTGATTGGGAGGGCACGTAAAGCCGAGTCCTCGCCTGGCTAGCTACCAGCCTCGAAGAAAAAAATCTGTCACCAAGTACCTAACGGTGTGTTTCGGCAGCGTTCTTGAAAACCAGTTCCCATTTTAAAAGCCTAGATGGCTGAGCGGTATTAGCTATGGACTGCCGTACCAGTTGTCGATGGTTCGATCCCGACCGGCAGATTGAGCTTCACCGCTTTATGGAAGGGCATTTTGCGAATGCTCACTACCACCCTCAAGTAAAAAATCTGTCGCCAAGCACCTTAGTGTGTTTTGTCAGTAAAATTATAGGCTTGAGACTTCATAGCTGTATGTCTCAGTGGGACGGGCGCAGTGCCATTCGTCACTTGTGACGAAATGCATCTGTTATAGACAGAGGTTAGTCCACCTAACATCAAGTGGTCTTCGAGCATGTTCCGTCGCATACGCATTAAAAAAATATGTATGATTATGCCTGCTTACCGCCTTCTACCACATCATCATTCATCATCAGATAATCAGATGAGAGAAGTAAAAAACAGGTATGTGACATTGTGACGAAATAGATTAACTCCATTACGTGATCTAAAGTACGCACTACTGGGTATTTATAAAAATATAGACTTGCTAAGCATGTTTTGGCTTGAAATCAAAATTCAACTTTCAGCATAATTTAATAAAAATGATTATAAAGTTCCAACTTTTGAAACTAAGTGTCGTGTACAATATCACCCACCTGATTTAAAAGCTCTTCTAAGTGCGCTGACGGTTTCCTTCATAAAATAGAAAAGTTACCGAAGTGCGGTGGCATTAAAGGCCAAGAACTTTTCAAACGATGACTTTGAAACATTAACAATTTTGCTTCGTATTTTATGATATCAATTGTGTCGTTACTGTGAGTTTAAAATCGCTTAACTTTGCCTGTCAATAACTTTCATAAACTGCACTAACATTTAAATGTTAAAGTAAAAAAATAATATGAGAACGTTTTATTTTGTATCCACGTCCACGACAACTTCTTCAACACTATCGAGCTTTTTGAAATCAATGTTAATTTTCCGCTAACAAGTGTAAGACTGTTATGGCGAATGCTTTGAAAAGTTTGATACAAAAATTTCCAAAACTGGTAGCGAATAGTAGAGAATGAGCTGTCAAAACTGAATACAAATGGTGTCTTTTAGGGAGACTTTCTTTTTGATTAAGTGTAGCAATTTGAACAATCTGAGCAAAGAAACAGATTTATGGGGAGAAATATAAAAAGTTCATTCGTAACTCAAGGATATGCAAATAGCTAATCGTTCAAAAGGCTTTCATTCGAGCAGATCGTAAACGATATCTTATCTCCGATCTCTAGATAATTTTCCATATTTATGAAAGGCCAGTTATACTAATTACCATAAATCGCGAGTTACTCAAACTTTAAGCACAGAGAAAGAGCAAAGACCGTCGCCGCCAATGGCAGCAAAGAAAAACTCTTAAAGCATTCTAAAACAAAGGAAGTAAGATACGAGTAATAACCAGGATCGCTTGTTTTATTAAAAGTTTAACTGCAGCGAATAAATTAATCAAGCTTTTGTTCAAAGCCCTGCAAAAGTTTTCAATCTCAGACTTCCGCACCGCACGGTTGATTCTGTGAAAGCTCACTACGCATGTTTGCTTCTACGGCTACAGTCTGCTACCTACCATTTCATAAATCATATATTTTTTGTATTTTGTACTTAGCAACGTCTCGTACGCAATAAATATGCAAATTTTATATCCTGTATTTTTTCGTATATTGGTTCAGGACTCCCAGGAGTCTGTTTAATCGCAATATTTAGCTTTTAAAAGCGAAAAGAGAAATCGTTAAATTGGATAACCGGTAGATACAAAAATATAAATGGATACTAATGTAGGTACGTTCAAAATCTTGCCTGAGATGTGGCCCTTATTTTACGACAAATTCGTTATATTAGCTCAACCTAAGAGGTCATAAGCCTACATCTTGTTTATTCATGACGGAGTGATTTGGCGAACATAAAGTTAGGGTAATGAGCCGTGACACTACCTGTGCGTGTTGCGGGCCACAGATTTGTTGGCAAGAACGAGGCCAACCCTCGGGATTGGGACCCCACTTCCCGACGCCTCCTCACTCCTTATCCTACCCCCAGAGCTCAAACATTAAGTACGCAATGGACGATTAAACGGCTTACTCGAGAATTACATAAATAACACAGAATTCTCAGTGACTAACCATGTTTGGATTATGACTAATTCTAATAAGATTTTGTTTGCTTGAATTTGCTCGTGGATTTACCACGGATAATACTTTCTCGTAAACGACATCCAAGGCTTATTCGTCATAATAAACTCTTCGAGGAGAAATAGGAGTACATTGATTTCGACCAAATTTGTACAAATAGATTTAGACTTACCCAAGGTTGGTTTCAACAGTCACCTTGTTAGTAAGTGGTCGGTACTTTTGTAATTAGTTTGACGACAAACTCTAACAAGTTGGTCAAGGGTTAATCCGAGTGGAGCAATGAGCTGTCAATTCCAAAAGCTAACTTCTCAATTCCCAACCCAAGGTAAAACCTGAGTCCTCGACCGCAGCTTAATACCATTAAAGCATCGACAATCGTGTTACGTAACCATGCTCATTGATCGGAAATAGTTTTGCAGAGAAAATAGGGTAGTCTTGGATGAAGTTTACTGTATCAAATATTTGTCAATACTTCTTATTTATTCGGCGAAGACTCTCGCCTTTTGTCAAGCTCGCGCTCGCTGTATGAACAAAAACAATTTCGTTTTATTCCGGAATGTGAGGGTAGATTAGGCCGAATGTTTATTTAGAGGGAAATCCGTGCCGTAACTCTTAGTTGTATGGGTCGAAACAAACATTTAAACGAACTTGGACAGTTTTAATTGAAGCGCTCTCGTCACGGGCCGGGTGGTTTACGGACCACGCCTTCAAATAAACTCTTACCTACTTAAAACTATACAACGTACAACACATTTTTCTTTATGCTTTATCCTCATGGTGGTAGGGCGTTTTGCGGATGCCCGCATGGCTAGCAACCATCCTCAAGTCATCACTTACCGTCAGATGAGATAGTGGTCAATATATAAATCTAGGAAAAAAAATTATCTATCGCTATTTTTTAAATATCAAATTTACTAAAAGGTACAGGTATCCATTAGTAAATTTAATTTATTTCACAAATAAAGCAAATTTAGCTTCGGATCTTCTCTTAGTTAGATATCCTTCGTAGTTGCGCGCAATCTTATTTTATTGATTGAAGAAAATTCAGTGACTCTTGAAACAGCGATCATCCGTGCTTATTTTTTCATGCACTGAAGAATCTTAGGCAAAAAATAGAATTCTTTCTTGGAATAAAATTTACAATTTGAGTTATTACCAAAATACTTCACATAGCTTTTATTTGAGCATTGGAGTCATTTTCGTCAGTCACTTTGACAGCTGTCACAACTCATACCTATGATCAGAAGAAAATTGACTTCTCCGGTAACAAGCGGGAACTGCATCACCACACTTTTCAATGTAATTACTGTCATAATTGGCTTTTTAAGTGCTTCTAATTTTCTATTATCGTCACATAGGCGAAGTCAACTCGCCTAAAGATAAATAAGAGTACAAAGCAAATCACTAAAACATGAGTAATAACTATTATTGTGAAACTTACTAACACTACTTTATGAGCGCGAGTGTGCCTAATGTGGATAATATTGTCCACATTTCTGAGCAGATTTAATATAAAATAAAGTACAAAAGAATATAAAGTATTTCTATGATATTATTTGAGCGCTTCGGCATAATTTTCTGACCAAGCTATTCAATACAGATTAATTAATATGTATTTCGCGTAAATAAGTTTAGGCTTTATATATTTTAATATTTTGCGATTGGGCATTATGCGTCAAAGGACTCAAATAAACAAGAGCTGCCAGCAACAAAAACCCAATTTAGAAGTAAATTTACATATTACAAATTACATACAAAAAAAACTCTTTTCTTTTTATAATATTAGTATAGATCTATATGTATGGCAGGTTAGCTGTTACAAAGCAGTTTTCAGGAATCTTAGCGCAAATTTTCAAGAGCTCAATACCACCGGTATTCAATCCCCTTCAACCATTATCAGCCGGTATGATTCACACAATTTACGAAATGGATCAAGTAGGCTCAACACTGGGAGAAAGACATGTACAGACAAAGTGACGACGAACATTCTATATCAAGTGGAAAATTAGAAACAATCGCTGTCTTGCTTGATAAATTGAATATAGACTATATCTAATGATATTAGAAACACGAGAAGTAAGGCACGAATTATGCAGGCTACGGACATACCAACTCGAATATTTATCAGTGTTTTTAAATTTAAAAAGAATATCGCAAAAATTATAAAACTCTTATCTTCATGTGCTGATTTCCACAACTTATTTCATGCGTTTCAGTATTAGAAGTCGGTTCAGTTGTTTTTTTTTACACTTTTTAGATATTCAAACTGCTAACAAGATCTATTTTCACTCAACCACAATACTGGTCACCATCGACAAGACGTGCAAGTACCATGTCATCTAAGTATATGTTTATTTAGTATAGCTTTCAGTAATTTCAGTGTTACTTACTTGATGGAAATGAAATGTGACTAACTTGGAAGTATGAGTATACTTCCAAGTCAGTCACATTACATTTGGATGATCCAGTAAAAAGTTATACATGGTCAAACATTAAAAAAACCCGGCTATGTGCGAGTCGAACTCGCGCACCGAGGGTTCCGTAAAATTTATGATATTTTTATTGCTAAATGAAATCCATATCATTTTAAAATTATTAAAATATTTTTATTTTATGATGTTACTAAAAATTTAAGCTTTCTGAAATGTTTACTTTATCTGTGCTAAAGGACGTTGCTTCGTACCAAATTTCAAGATTCTGAGTTCAAGGGAACCCTGTAGGTTTTGATTCTATTGCGAGTGTTGAAAATTTGCGGCACAAACGGCTGTATATCTTTTCATTGCGTTGGCTAAAAAGTTTAAATTTTTTCACAGCTCCAAGGGAGAGTAGAGCTAGAGTAGTAGCTGAAATTCATATCAAATACTCAGGGTATTTGATATGAATTTCAGCTTGATACCTCCACGTATTCCTGAGAAAAAGGGTCTTGAAAAACAAACGGACAACAAAGAGATCCTATAAGGGTTCCGTTTTTCATTTTGAGGTACGGAACCCTAAAAATCAGTTGATTTCATAACCTTCCTCCTTTTTTGGATCGGAAAACAAAGCTAAGAAACATACTTAGTTATACAATCTGAAAAAGATTTCCAGCCCTCATTCCTCTTTTGAGAATAAAATAACAAGCTCTCCGGTTCTTGGTACGTTCGGTATCGGTTAAGTAGGTATATTTAAAATAAAGTGCCTTCCGCGACAGACATTGTTCCCAATTTTCCTGACAGGTTTTATCCGACAATCTTAAAAATAATAAAATCTTACACAGTATGAGATTTCTACACCTGTACCAAGAAAGGCAGACAAAATAACACAGAAATATAATCAAAAGAAAACTGAAAGTAACTTATTTTATATAAAACCAATAAAGAGATATCGGATCTCTATTTCTTGGCAGAACTTCTAAGTTTCTAAGAGATAGAAGTTTCAGTTTTGTATTATTAAATTATGAGTAAACAAAAACTTACCTGGACGACTCACTATACATACTATAAAAATGTTTTCCGTTTCAATATTTTAAGAAAAGCAATACGTTTCTCGAAACGTTTCGAGTAATATATTACTTTCCAATGGCACATAAATAGGTTAAGTGCAGTTAAGTGCAGCTTGAATTATGTTTTTTTTTATATAATAAATAAAAAAATTATAGTATATTAGTAAAGTTTTTACTGTATCGTTGCTCGTTGTTGTATCGTTTCAGAAGGCCTAAATTATCTCCAAGACAAGTCTAATGAGGAAGATTGTGACTTGCCTGGAATCGAAAATTACAACTACTATTTACAACCATTGATTTCAAAAGACCTACATTTCACCAGATATGTTTTGATCTCACAATAGGAAGTGCGCCTATTACTATCTCACTAGATCTTGGGATTTCAAAGCCACAATTTCGACCTCCACTAACGAGACAGGCAACTACTGGTTAGTAAAAATATTATGATCTTGTCAGTTTTGTTATGCTATCCTGATGTAACAAGCAAGAGGTCCACCTGGAGTTAATCAGTAACCTCTGCCTATAACAGATGCAGTTCGTCACAAGTGGCGAACTGCACTACGCCTATAACGGTGAGACATAAAGTTGTTAATTCTCATGTGCCTGTAATTTCACTGGTACCCATACTCTTAAAACCAGAACACAGTAATTCGAACATTCGTGCTTGGCGGTAAAAATAGTATGGTGGGAGTAATTCCCCGGACCAACTAGCAGTAAGAGTTCTACTAATACTCAAATTCAATAGCTATTTGTGATGATAATAGAACTTCTAGAAAAGCAGATTGGCTTAACATCGTAGTTGTAGAGTCATGTTTGAACACATTGATACTTATAAGGGTTCCGTACCCAAAGGACAAAACAGAGCCTTATTAATGAGACTTCATGGACTGTCTGTCTGTCCGTTCATCCGTATGTCACGGATAACTATCTCCTAAAGGAAGTTTAAAAGATGACTTTTTTAAAATTTGGTGTAAGTAAATCGTTGATCCAAAGTGGAATATTCCACTAGAAATACAATTAAAATATTCCTCCAATACATGAGAAGTGAGTCGAAAAAAGTAAACATTTTTGCACCATATTACATGAAGTATTATACTCTGGAGCTCATGAAATAGAACACAAGTATATATTTGTTTAAATCTACAAACATAAATAAATGGTCAGAGTTATACATTTTTGTCATTCCCAAAAACTAAATTAGTTAGGAATCTGAAATTTCGGTGTAATATGTATCATATCCTCTATATAACCAACAAATATTGGAAGCGCTGTTTTAAAAAGTAGCTTTGAAGATGAAGAACAAACGTTTTTTTTTCTTTTACGGCATGTTTGCATTACGGAACCCTAAAAGGGCGAGGTCCGACTCGCTAACGGCTAGTTTTTATATTTTATAACATCCTGAAGATCCCTGGAAAAAAAGAACTTGAATTGAAAGTATAATTGGAACTAGTCAAGTTTTTTTATAATATTCACTAGTAGATGTAACGTAAAATTATAAAACTATGCCTTTTGTGTCATAATAAAAGAACACAAGTCTTTGACGAAATAATGATTAAATTACATCACTTTACTACAAAATGCCAGAACATAAGAGTCAATTAAAACTGACAAAATAAATTAATCACTTTTAAAAATACATTTGTAATTCTACGAGTAAATAGACCACAATGAAGAGAGGCAGTGTTAAAGGAAACTTAAGATAAACTTTGGTATTTAAGTAGAATTTAAGTGCTTACTTAATTCAACTTATTTTACTGTTAAAGCCGCAAAAGTTAGTACGTAATATAATAAACTGAAGTTTTTTGTTTGACACTTGAGGTGTATTTTCTTTATTCATTGATAAAATCTTGAGACTGAAGGTAAATCATTAAAAATTCAGTTCTCGTTCCGCAGAGTTTATAAGCTTCGGAAACTCTATTGAAAGTTTGAAGGTTTTGACAAAACTTTTGATGTTATATTTTCTTGCGACGGAAAATACAAATAAAATTATAAATTCTACGAAGCTTTCCGATGAAACGATATAATTAAGGCGATACAAACTTCGCCGACATTTTAAAGATACATAATGTGACTGGTTTATTCATAAAATTAATAATTGTTGGTATCTCAAGTATTTTAACAGATAGCAGAAATTATTATATAAATAATTTGCAATTTCAAACAATTTCGATATGTGAAATCAATTCGTACTGCAGAAACGGCACTTGAATTGGAAGGGAATGTTTTTTTTATCTGATAGGTTAAGCCTTTAACCACAATCTCACCCGATCGTAATTGATGATGTGGCCGAATGTGTTAACAGGTTTAACCTAGAATTACTGGCTTTAAAGAACAGCTGCCGCAACACACCGTTATGTGTTTGGCGACAGATTTTCTGCTTGAGGGTTGTCGCTAGCCAGGCGGGCATTAGCAAAATGCCCTACCACCATGCGGTGAAGCTCAGGCCCCGCGGCGGGATTCGCACCATGGACCTGCTGCGTTGCAGTCTATAGCCAATGCCACTGAGCAATCACTGCTTCACATTCATGTAACGAAGTTTGCCGATCCATCCTTAACCGATCAACTAGGTAAAAGCAACGTCCGCGCAACGCATGCCAAATGCGGTCATTGGGCATGGCCCAATGACCGCATTTGGCATTTCCGTGCTTCAGAGTGCACTTTAAGCAGTCGGTCTTGATCGTATCTTAGGATGGCAGTCGTTATGACATAGTGATACGGTATTTTTCGAATGCTCGCCTGGCTAGCTACTACCTAGTAGAAAATCTGTGGCCAAGCACCTAACGCTGTGAACCGGCAATTGTTCTTGAGAGCCAGTATTAGTCTAGGTTAGCCTGAACAAAATCTTCAACCGTATAATCACTTACTATAAATTGTTTTTAATAAAAAATAAGTCAGTAGGTATGTATACCTTTGAATAGACGAACGAAATCTTTCAAAATAAACAAAGTACTAATAAATGTATATTTGTATCCGAGTCGCATTGGCCGAATTATATTAGGTTATTTATTTTAAGGAAATACCAAACAATAATTCCCAATTCGCCGCTTGCACGTTTTAAATATTGTATGATATTACAGCAAAGACCTAGTTTTTGTGCACTACCCCTTTAATTTTAGACTTTTGTTTATTAATATTTGTTTAAATTCCTACAAGCCTAACACATTAATATGGTATCATTTTCTCGTACGGAATCCGAAAAACTATGTATCTGGGGTGAATTAGTTAATTTTATATTCTGTTTAATTTTTTCCGGTCGGTCTGCCTTTATTAACAGAACACTTCGAACTATACACACACTACAATGAGCGCATTTAGAAAGCATCATAGAGAAAGTACTTATGAGAGTTTCAATCGCAACGTACACCGGAATAAGCTCAAATCTTGTATTATATCCAGATGGCGCTGACTCGTAGCCTGGAAATGTTGGCGTCGACACTTAAAGCCGATAAATTTGAATTTAATCGATGGTAATCAGGCCCGAAAGATGTCTTGTTTTTTTTGAATACGAAATATTGTGTAAATGCTGCTCCAATAAATTTGTTTTTTATGGATAATTTACCACGATTCATAAGTTTATTGATAGATGGCGCTGCACCGCATGTAAAATATATGGCAATTAACGCCATCTAGCCATTTGTTTTCGTTCCAACACGAGTGCAAGTAGCCTTATTGAGATTTACGATGGCCATTAAAAATATAATTTCGTTATTTTATGTGATTTGATACATTTAGCGACATCTTTCGCCGAAGCTGGTATTTAGCTATCGGTGTACGCTATCATGTATGGTCTTTGTCACTCTTATTAGTTCTTTCTCTATGAAAGCATACAAGTCATTGTAGACTTACAGGCGGTCGAAATGCTCCAGCCCACTACTACTCAGCGTACCCAGACATCATATATTATTATTTAGTACATTGTGGTTGAATGAGTATAACTTTGGTTATGTAACTAGTCCTACATATATATTATAGATAACTCCAGTTACCCAGTTCAGTCTGACCTAGGTATATTCGCAGCATTGATTTCGACATAGGTATAGTATACCGTGTACAGTGGTATGTTCATAATCTGTACGTCGCTCGAGGGATGCACAGTCGGTCAGGTCAAGAATGGTAACAATGCGGTTGACCTGAGGTTAAGCACAGGAATGCAGAGGCTTTAGACGGCGACGACCAACCTAAAAGTTGGTATTGATACTAGCTGTCAGTACTTGTTATAGATAGTTCATCGACATGTCAGGTATCTCAGACCTTCGATACCTAAGTACTGGTCTACTGTTGATGGGTTAGACGAACACAACACGCCTTTGACCACAATCTATGATCACAATCAGTTATTGCGATGATGAATCTCAACCACAGTGATTCAACGAATTAAGCACAGTATAGGATTCTTACCTATAGGTAAAAGTAGTAATATTTTTTTAAAAATTAACATATCTTGGCACTTAGTAATTAAACAACTTTAAACGGTTTAAATCGCGTTCAGTGTTTGAAACGTCGGGACAAAAATAATGATAAATATACGCGATTTAAACCGTTTAAAGTTGTTTAATTACTATGTGTAATAATCGCGAAAACCTAAGACAACATTATAATATCTTAGCACAATTTTAAAGATTTATACCAGATAATTAGTAGAAATGTGAGAATCATACAAAAGTGATAACAGAAAATCATTTCAAGACTCAGTTTATTAAAAACTCGTAGTGTCAACTCAAAATCATTTATTGAATTTAGGCGTCTACGACGCTCCTATTAAGGTCAATTAGAAACTTTTATATTGAAATATTCTATATTGCACAACCACATCAGCAACAAAATTTATAGAGGCACTGCGAGTTTTTTTTAAATAAATTCTAAATCTATTTAGCCCAACAAATAGCAACCTCCTATAAACAACCTTCAATAAAATCTGAAGCTCTGCCTGGCCGTGGCCTGAGAAATATGAAATTAGTAGATATAAAAATATTGCTTAAGGTGAATACTCGAAAAAAATGTGGGTATTTAGACACTATTGTATACTCCTTTGGATAATACAAGCATTAAGATGTTTATTGGTTTATAATCATATAAATTATTAAGAATAACTTTAACCCCTTACAGCGACACTAATTAGCTCCATCAAAAATAATTATAATAAAATAACGTTAAAATAAACACCGGATCTCGCGCATTTCATGATGAAGTATAATATAGTTTTTTTTTTTATGTTATCGTGAAGGAACAAGCGCGAGGCCCACCTGTTGTTAAGCGGTATCCTCTGCCTATAACAGATGCATTTCATCACAAGTGACGAACTGCACTGCGCCCATCACCTTGAGACATACCTGTTAGGTCTCATTTTGCCTGTTATTTCACTGGCTCTCAAGGACTGCTGCCGGAACACACCGTTAGGTGCTTGGCGACAGATTTTCTACTTGAGGGTGGTCGCTAGCCAGGCGGACATTCGCAAAATGCCCTTCCACCATGCGGTGAAGCTCAAGCTCTGGGCGGGATTCGAACCATGGACCTGCTGCGCGGCAGTCCATAGCCAATGCCACAGAGCCATCACTGCTTCAAAATAGTTAACTATTCTAGCATCAAATTCGAACAAATCAAAATTATGTATCTCTCAGACAATAATTATCAAATAACACAAAAGAAACATTATGTAAATTTCTCGCCCCAGACGTTCTTCTCCACTAGGTTTATTTAGTTGTAACTTTAATGTTCTAAATAGAGAAAACGAAAGGGATAAAAATATTCTCCCAGATTTTCAATTATGCATCGTGCAAACGGATGTACATTGACTTTTGGGGCTGCAGCGTTTTCAATCAGAATGGAAAGAGGATTTTTGGCAAGCGGCGTCAACACCCATAATAGTTTACATTCTACGAGTATGTGAGTGTAAGCAATTGTTATGGTGCTCGATGAAGCAAGTTTTGGCTCTCTCCAAAGTAATTGCAATATCACTACTTTTTCAAAGCAATCGATGTACTACCACCACTGCAATATCAATAAAATTCTAATATAAATAAGATGATTAATGCGCGTCTGTAAGTTATACAGCTTTTTCATAAAGTTTTGTGAAGTACAATCGTACTGACTAGGAGTTTTAATCAATACTCTAGGTGGACGCCAATGATCAAAACAATAGGCTAATAAATATAAAAAAAAAAAAAAAAAACGTAAGTTTACTGAAATCTATTAAGACAGCAATCATAATAACACGTCACCAACAGAGTTTATTTTTTCACTCTAGAAAGAATTTACGATTCATTTTACTCCACAAACTCTCTCTACTCGTTAAAATTGCACATCACTGGCCATAATCTCCACCCTTGGTCGGCATTTTGGGGATCACAATATATTGATGACAAATCTTCAGAAAGCACTGCTGCTCACCCGTTATTATTCTCGTCTTGCAGAGTGGAAGATTATGGATATGATTGTGCAATTCTATCCCGACACACCACGGCCAAAATAACACATTAAAATTTACTTAAATCAAAAATTACAGCTAGTAACACACTCTTATTTTCAAATTATTACAGCACAAAATTTTCGTCTCGATCTTTGAACCCACGGATGTTAGCATTGGGTGCTTAAAGGGGTGATTTTCTGACTTTTGGTCACTATGAAGGTGAACTCCTGTTCAGATGATAATTATTTGGAATCAGAAAAATATATACCACGTACTGGACGTTTTAACAAATCTGTGCTAAAGCTTTTTTCATAACTGCGTGATTAACAGAAAAAAAATGATATAATTTAATTTTTATTTAGAGATTAACTATGAAATATTTACATCTAACTTTCGCTGAAATGTGAACAATAAAATACTGGAATCAGTGTTAAGATTTTAGAATAGTAGAATTGCGGCCATGTGATTTATGGCAAAGCAATAGTATCTAATGTACGCGAATTTCACACAAACAAAAGGTTGTACGTGCAGCGCGCATTGAGATTGTACTTTATTTAATCAATGTATTGTTTTATTTTCCTTTACAAGCTTCTAATCGATCTGAATCGCCCCCTTAACCGTTCGGCCATAGAAATCGATTAGACAGACGCTAAATTTGTGCTCAAAGATTTCTTATACTAACCGTCAAAGGGGACGACGCGTCCATCAACTAGACTGCATAAACTTCATCTGACCAGAAGAAGTGCTATTTCATACCTAACTCAGAACATGTATTCTTAAAATGCTATTGTGCTTGAAATCATAAGAAATACGAGCACTCTCTATAATATTTTACATGCGTATTTTTCTAAATGTATGCCACTAAATATAGATTCTATAAAAAAGATAGCATTTAGCAGTTTTCATGTCTTCAAATCTCTTTAAGATCTTCAAACAAGTAACATACGGCGGAATAGTAGATTTCTGTGAAGGTACCTTTACGAAACCCAAAAACCATCATTATAATCAAAAAGCTCACACTATAAACAAATATAAAGCTAAATGTGTCGTTTAATGTCTGTCAAAATATTATGCAGCTACGAAATGGTACGACTGCATTGTTTTACTAACTAGTTCAATATAGCCCCAACATCCGCAGTATGTGCTAAAAGTTGCATTCGTATATAGCATGTATCAGAAGTTATATTAAATCCCGAGCTTGATCATACGTTGTGAACAATTTTAAGCCGGGAAGTACGATTTATTTGATATGGTGTTTTGTATAACGATGATAATAATTTTAATTTCTCTGCGATGCTGGGTTATAACTCGCATGGTTCCATCAAACTCCCGTAGGTATCGTGACAATGGACAGCACTACTCACCGCGATGTGAGTAGGTTGGTGCTACACGTTGGGCCTAGGACGTAAGGCATTGTATCTTAATGCCCCGATTACCCAAAAAGGTGTATTAGGTACAAACGAGAGCATTTCTGAGGAGAGTTGGTAGCTTGCCAGCCATAAACCCGAAGCCAACACTTTCTACTGTTATGTTCTTGGGCTGTTCTGCGTGTTTTTATCCAAAACATATTTCTTTATAATACACTCTTGTTGATTTTCCTTTGTGTCGTTACAAAACACATATTTTAAACGCCTGGGTATCCATTATGATGATGACTTGTAATATTTCAGTTTATGGCTGGCACTGCCTAGTAGAGCATTTCTGAGTAGACGAACTCTACTGGTGAGAAATGCTCTCGTTTGTACCTTCTAATATACCCTCTTGTATAATCGGAGCATTACGATACAACACTTTACGTTGTGCCTAATGAGAAACAAGCGTCAACAATAACTTAATTACAGGCAGCCAGACAAAGATTGAGTGTATGCTAACGTTTATCTAATTCCGTGCGCAGCATCCCTGGGGAATCTCGCTCCATCACTATTCTCATAACCTTTACTTTTCGCCAATCACTTCTTTTTCCTCATTCGCGCCGGCTGCAACTTTTTTCGGTTATACACCTAAATCTAGCATGAAGTAGCTCACACATACATAAACCGTAAACGATAAAAATCAATAAAAAAAAGTAAATCGTCAAGACTGGACCCAAACACTCGACACGTGCTCTCAGCAAACATCACACGCTGAGGTGATTTCGAGCTTTGAGCAAACGGAAAAAGTCGCAAAGAGGCCCACTCGACTAAAAGTCCAATTTGGAAAATAAATGATGTAATCAAAATAGCAGCTCTATCTGAATTCTCGAGTACTGTCTAAATATTTAAGGAAGAGGCAGAGTTTTTGTACCAATCATAAGTCACAAAAATGAAGACATCAGCTATCCAAAGAGACATCAGCTATCCAAAGAAACTATAACTTGGCAACCCTAATCATAAGGGCTGCCAAGTTATAGTTTTTTCGCAAATAAACAGCTGATATCAGTCTTTGACACGGGAGTGGATGGTGTAGCAAATACAGTAAGAGTACATTTATTGTATAACATACAACAGCGCCAACACGTGGAATTCAAAATCCAGTTGATATATGTTGGCACAAGATTTGATAATATAGCCAACATTAATTTTGCAATATGAACAAAAACAGTAGCAACAGTAACCCGGTATTAACGTGAACCGCAAGCAAAAACTGCGCAACAAAAGGCGAGTATACGAGCCGATTAGGCGGAAGAAATAATTTAAGTTCAGTACCCAAATTCTGACCCGGTCGAAAATCCCATCGGTATTATCGGCCACTGATGTATTAAGGTCTGAATAAGCCAGGAGTTTAGTTTCTATGAACAAAGGAGGTACGTAAGCGGTACGTAGTAGTAGAATTTCTATGCAAACTAAATATATACTGTGATATTACCGACGAGTTATCCTACATATTTTAAAGTTAAAGCTTTGAGAACAAACAAAGGTATTTTAGTTAGGATACTAATAAAAATGAATTGGAAAGTTTCTTCTGAGTTTGAAGCAAGCAACCGATAAATTTCCTAAAGAATGTCATTAAGTCGGTAGTTCGCCATACTTTTTAGCTATTAGTCATTAGCGATTTTAGCAACGTTAGTTACGACACTGGAATGTTAGTAGAAGTAATTTGACGTGACATAAAGTACTATCAATCATTGTGGGGTGGAAGCAGTGTTGCGCACCAGCAATAGCGTTGCCGATTACTCCAGCCTCATTCATCACACTTTGAGCTCTCTTAGCTCTTAAGTGCTTTACTTCACCAACATCGACTACATCGACTATTTTGGTCAACACGAGAAAAAGTGATTTTTGCCTATAACTGATTCGTTAAGACTTATTAAACTTAACAAAGAAAATGGTTTTTATTTGTATAAACCATCTTATTATAACAACTTACGCTCATATTTATATTTTATGTTTGAAAACACGGGTGTTTGAGCGTGAAACAACTTACTGTGAGTCGATATGACTATCGACAATGTTAAACCATCATTATTAGATATTTTGTATACCAAAAATTATGGTACGTTTATCTAAACTGATATATAAATATATATACACCGTGTCCCAAAATTCAACGATAAGCCGGCATCGGTGCATGGACCTACTCATGACTACTCGGGAAAAAATAAAAAAAAATTATAACTCTTTTTTTTTTAATTACAGAGACTTTTATAAAGTTGCGCCAACTTTTAATAAAACTTGCCATGGTAGTGTCCATACTTTTTTTTTTAACCCAGACTATAGAAAGTGCATAGAATGTTAAAATCTATGAAAATTATAAGAAAAAAAATTTTTTTTACTGATTTTTGTAAAATAACTACAGACTTTCTGTAATTTTAAAGGATTGTGGTAGATAGCCGTCCTTCTTAGGTTGCTAATGCACAAAAAATATCAAAAATATGTCAAAAATTGTGGTCATGGTAGTTGAAAATAGCATAATGGGTATCGAATATCGATGAAATTTATAAAAGTCTCTGTAATTAATAAAAAAAAACAGTTATAATTTTTTTTTTTTTTTTTTCCGAGGAGTCATGAGTAGGTCCATGCTCCGATGCCGGCTTATCGTTGAATTTTGGGACACGCTGTGTATATATATATATATATCGGTATTAGATCATATACTTTTACATATAAATTCTTATTTATCGTCTTATACTTGCTAACAAATTAATATACATTGCTAAATTAATCACGGAACCAAAGATATTTAAAAAAGGACGAAAATACTTGTAGCTCTTAATCAAAATTAGAGCACTGGATATAACTTTTTATTAATACAAATACGAATTTCACTGAAATTCTGATAGACTCTAGATATTATATATACTCAAGATATATCTAAACCTATATCTTACAGATTTTATAATTTCAAATGTATTTGAAAAGGTTACACAACAGAACGCATTACGTGCTATTCAAAATTATTTACACGATTAGTTGCTCAGCGACAGATTTTGTACTAAATACTAGTACCTAGACTGGCGGGCAGATACCCAAAATGTTACGACTCGATATTTTCGATTCAAATTTAGAATTTTTCAGAATATTATTTTTGTTTTTTTTTATGCCTGATAGGTTAGCCTTTGACCACTATCTCACCTGATGGTAACTGATGATGTGGTCGAAGATGTTGTTCAGACTAACCTAGAATTGCTGGCTCTCAAGGACAGCTGCCGGAACACACCGTTAGGTGTTTGGCGACAGATTTTCTACTTGAGGGTGGTAGCTAGCCAGGCGGGCATTCGCATATTACCCTACCACCATGCTATAACGACTGCCATCCTAAGATAACAACCGGGACCGACGGCTTAACGTGCCCTCCGAAGCACTGAAGCGCTCAGTAGTAATGTCACTAGCGGTCACCCATCCAACTCATGACCGCGGGTGACGTTGCTTAACTCTTTAAGTTTACTTAACTGTTCTTAACCGATCAGCAGATCGGTTAATAACAGTTACAGTAAATTTCGCTAAGAGCGCTTCAAAAAATGAGATATGAGGAATGAGATATGAATGAGAATATGAGTAATGGAGCCTTCCGCAACATTATCACTGGGCCATCACGATAAAGTTATTATACAAAATTTTGTAAAAACAACACTTATATCATAGGCTTATTAAAATGAAGCATTATTAGAACTGGATTCATAAGCACATAATATAGTAGCCCTTAATACTAGGTCAGCTTCAGTCCAGGCAACCCAATTTTAATCATGCATGATTTACGACAATACACGAGTAACCATATTGCGTTGACACAAAACCAATCCGTATTTATTTAGCACACAGAAAATAAATCTACACTCCCACTAGTAAATTAAGCGGAGAACCCGCGAACACAACTGCTAAACGTACCAGCAGAGGATTATTAAAATTAATGGCTTTATTAAAGCGACCGCGCATCAAAATATGTAAACTATGCCGCACTATCCATATGAATGGGTGAGATGCGGCAGGAATATGATGGAGAAACTATATTCGACGCAGACAGCGGCCGACGGCGGCGCGACGACGGAGGCGAGCATATTAGGGTCCTCGCTTTCATCCATCCCACCCACAAGATACACGTCTTTATCAAACGCGTTATTAAACTCCCCCAGTTGCAGAATACGCAAGACGTCGAATCTATTTGACTAAATTACCCCGACATACCTTATCAATCCCGACCCCGTATCAAAATTCTGATATTATGATAAGTTATATAACATTTTTATCCCCCGAAGATTGAGCGCTCGAAATGTGCATGAAAAAGTAATATCTCATCCGCAGCTGACTCGGCTTTAGAAGAGCATTCATAGATTTGTGAGGATATCCAATGGATTCTAGACTTTTCAACCGACGGTGAGACCAACAATAGAGCAAACAATTCGTATTCTGGTCGGGCGCGGATTGGTGAGGGAGCAACTTCGTTTAATTGCAATTTAGAGTAAGCCCAACGATTGCCACATAAGCCGGTGAGGTCGACGGTTGTGGGAAGAGTCGGATACAAATGCAGTAGGGCTGAGTGCACTTCGCCAAACTCTAGTTTAGTATAACAAATAGAGCGACCCACTAGAGCGTCTCTCGTCCTGCATAAGAACATTTCAAGCGGGTAAACTTAGAACTACTGTGCTGCTGTGTTACCTCAAGCGTTAAAACATAGTAATATTATTGTTTGATTACAGTCTCTTACCCTATTTATGAGGTAGGACCCATACGTATTTATCTATAAATATAAAACTGTTATAGTAGGTACATTAAGTTAAACCCACTAGGGGGCGAAGGTGATCTTGTGCATCTGATAGACTACATTTTCGTATTTAAGACGATTTAATTAGTCAATTAAAGAATACTTACTTAATTATATTAAGAACATTTTTGTGTTTTTAACTATCACAACAAAAACTATTTGTACACAAGTAAGGCACTTTGCAAATGCCGGCCTAGCTACCACCCTCAAGTAGAAATCTGTCACCAAGCAACTAATGATGCGTTCGGGCAGCTATCCTTGAGAGCCAGTAATTCTTGGTTAGCCTGAACAACATCATCACGCGCCCATATCATCACTTACGTCAGGTGAGATAGTGGTCAAAGGCTCATTTCGGGTTCAGTCCGGGTATAAGCCAGACGTTGTGCCTGACAGAAACACTCTTTAGGAACTCTCGTTAGTACTGTATGTGTATCCAGTTGTGTATCTAATACGACCATAGCTGGGCACTTGTTAATACATCTTCATAAGTGGTGAGCTACTGTTTATTTGGTGTAATATTTTGTCGTCAGATATGGGTGACATTAAGGACAGTTGGTTGTATTGGTACGTCACAATGTCCTTGAACATGGAGTCTTGAGTCTTGGAATAGTGAGCGTTTCTACAGGTTATGCTCTCGCAGGAAAAGCTACGGCACAAGGCATCATTTATTAAGGGTTTAAAACCGCACACTTTATATTTACAGATTAATGCAGCACATTTTTTGTTTCGTGTGGGAAACGAACCCGCGTCCTCAAATTCCGCGCCGGATGCCTATTCCTCTCAGCGTTAGTGGTTGTAATCGTATTTAGAAATATAGAAGGGTAGCGACATCATTGTGAGAGTTAAGTTTTTTGAAAAAGCACTTCTTTCGATCAGTTGAAGTCTAGTAATCTGATTGGTGACCGCGTACCGTCCCCTATGACGGTTAAAGTAATACAATTGGAGCACAAAGTTTCGGGTCGAAAGAGTTAGGTTCCGGTTGCCGAGAGGAATAGGTATCCGACGCGAAATTGGAGAACACAGGTTCGTATCCCGCCCGGAACATAAAAAAATGAGCTCCAATAATTTGTCAATGTAAATTTCCTTCAGCACGCGATGGTGCTTGTAATCATAATTAGAAAGACACACTTTATCATCAAACAAAATTACCTCTCTTTAATTGGTGATTAAAGCAAAATGCATGCAAGGAGCAGCATGATACCACTCACGCCCATGTAAGTAGAGTATTGAGGCAGAATACTGGGCGCACAATAGGCCCATCTTAATGACCTGATAAATCGGAAGATAGCGGCCATATATATATAGCCAACGAGAGAATTCATAAATAAGCAAGACGATATTAGAACATAATGTTCCCCAAACTTATGCTACCTATAATTTTGGGGAACATTTATTTATTTATTTATTTATTTATTTATTTATTTTATTAATCCACAGCTCTTAAAATTTACGTATATATTAAGAAATACTTAAGCTTACAGCCAAAAACGGACTAACATTTTATAAGTATACAAAATTACATTCAACGTATTAATATATAATATATAAACTAATATATATAAAACTTGTATAAACAGTATAATAAACAGTACTTAAAATTAAGTTTACATTAAACAGTACTTAAAATTAAGTTTACATAGTAATGTATAAACAGTACTTAAAATTAAGTTTACATTATATGACATTTATTAGGAGGTTTTAAGAGTACATTTGTACGATGTTCTGTATGAGAATGTGAGTGATTGTGTGTGAGTGTAAAATCACATGCTCTATGAAGTAACACTACTTATTTGGTTTTACTAATTTATTTTAGTATAAAAGGTGTGCAATTTGATGTTTGTGGTGTGAAAATGCATGTGTGTATCAATAATTATGTGATTTGTTATTACTTAATATCTATTGGCCTTTGTTCTCCAAAACGTTTAAGATTAATTTTCTAAACGCTTGTTTGCTAGAGCAGAAAATATCTATGGTATCAAACATTTTATTATAAGTTCTAAGTAGGCGGCTTGCAACTGCATTATTTGTGTAATTAGTTCGAGTCAGGGGCGTTGAAAATAAATTGGTATGTCGAGTACGGATTCTTGGGACGCAAAATCTTAAAATAAGGTTACTCAGATCCATGCTGTCAATTTTACTATTACAGATATTGTACAGAAACATCATATCTAAGATAATACGCCTGTCTTTTAGAGGTAATATGTGATGAATAGTACAAGAATCAGAGTAGTTATTAAGATAAGTAAATGTTCTGTAGTTTAAATGTTTTAAAAATTTAATTTGTATATTCTCTATTTCGTGAATGTATGTTACATAATGTGGGGTCCATATATTACTACAATACTCAAGTACAGAGCGGACGTATGAGTAGTAGAGCGTTTTAATGCAAGCTGTGTCAGAAAAAGGCTGACTAACTCTCAATACAAAACCTAAGGCTTTATAGGCTTTGCTAACCATACTCATAATATGCTCAGAGTAGTCAAAATTAGAATTTAGAATTATTCCTAGGTCTTTAACGGATTCCGTTTTACTTATAGTGTTATCATTAATTTTATATAAATATTTAATAGGTATTAATTTGCGTGTAAAACTAATTTGTAAACATTTACTTACATTAATATCTATACGGTTATCTTTGTAGTATACGTTTAATGCATCTAAATCTTTTTGGAGTTTAAAACAATCATTCAAGTCGTTTACTTTGCAATAAATTTTAGTATCATCTGCATACATTAGGAATTTAGAGTGTTGAAAGCACTTTTTTATATCATATAGATATGTTGCATACAGGAGAGGTCCTAATATCGATCCTTGGGGCACCCCTGATGTAACGTCAGTATAGTCAGATCTATAGCCACCAACAACAACCGCCTGGCAACGATTTCTCAGATAAGAAGTAACCCACCGAAGCAGATTCCCGTGTATTCCGAGCTCATGTAGTTTACGCAATAGGATCAAGTGATCCACACGGTCGAATGCTTTTTCGAAGTCCGTGTAGACCACATCAACCTGCCCTCCACACTCCATGTCACGGAGAACATCGTTAGAAAATATGGCTAGGTTAGTGCATGTAGACCTGCCTTTCATGAAACCATGTTGTTCTATAGGTATGGCTTTGGAAATGGTAAGATACATAAAGTGGTGAACGATTTTTTCCATTACTTTACTTACAACATTTAGTATAGAAATAGGTCTGTAATTTTCAATAGACGTCTTAAGGCCCTTTTTATGAATAGGCACAATATGCGCTGTCTTCCACACTTTGGGAAAGTAGCCTTCTTTTATACATCTATTAAAAATAACAGTAAGAGGCAATGATAGCGTTTCAGCACACCTTATATATAATAAGGGCGGAATACAATCACTTCCAGGTCCTTTTGATGTATCTAAGCGTTTTAAGAGTTTGAATATAAACTCTCTCGATACACAAATATCGTGGATACTATCATTATTATTATTCATTGATGCATGGGCATCATTACGAGAAGAAATATGGGATGATAATGACTGCGAATTAAAGTTACTAACAAAAAAATTATTATAAGTTTGACAAATTTCCTGTGGGTTATTAATTTCCGTGCTTGCATATGTCATTGACTTTGGGTAATTAGACTTAGTTCTATTTTTGGATTTAACATATGTCCAAAAATATTTATTGTTAGATTTAATATTTTTTTGTGCATAGTTAATATAGTTTTTGTAACATATACTTTCAAAACGTTTTATTTTAGTCCTGAGTTCAGAAAAATCTGCGTAGTCAACGGGGTTTCCATAATTTTTCCAGTGCTTGTGTTTCAGCGATTTTTCTTTTATCATTCTAATAAGTGACCTGCTATACCATATAGGATAATTATGTGATACAGTGATCCTAATTTTAGGTACGAATTGATTTATAGCCGAATTTATGTGATAATATAACATGTTTAACGCACAGTCTAAGTCATTTCCGGTATCAAGGCATTCCCAGTTACAGTTTAAGAAGTATTGATTAATAGAATTAAAGTCTGCCTTATGATATTGGTATTTTAAGCGTGGCAGAGGTTTAAGTTGAGCTACTGACAGATCTGAAGCATTAATTAAAAATGAAGGGTGATATTTATCCTCTTTAACTATTGATAATGCAGCTTTTTTAATTTCAACCGAAAAGTTACTAAAAACTAAGTCTAACGTTCTATTTAGCGAGTTCATCAAATGGTTTGATTGATTAAGGCCATTGAATGACATTTGCTGTATTAAATTACTAGCAGCATTTTGCAGTTCAATAGATCCTTTCTTGAGAAATATTGGTTCAAAGGCCTCCCATCTGATGCATGGGAGATTAAAATCGCCCACAATTAATACATGATCTCTTAAGTTCTTATTAATAACCTGGGTACTAATTTGTATAAATTTCTCTATGCGTTGCGATAACTCATCATTCGGTGGGATATAAACAACAGCTATGTGTAGGGACGTGTTCGAAGCAAGCGATGAAGCCGGCACCGTGACCCATAAACACTCAAGGTCGGGTACCTGCCACTCGTGCCGTACGCGTGCACCGAGCCTCGCCGAGCACAGAGCCATAACTCCGCCACCAAGTGAACACCGGTCAGCTCTAAATACGTCATATGCTACAGTACATAATTCGGAATCCAAAATGCTATCACATAACCACGTTTCTGATATTAATACCAAATCGTAATTAGAGAGTGCTAAGCTATTGAAAAAGGTATTAGTCTTAGTTCTCAGTCCCCTCACATTTTGGTAAAAAATACTAAGCTTAATGTTATCAGAATCCATTATAGATATACAAGAAAATTAATAATATTTTATTACCCAGATACTTTAAAATAATTAGATGCCTATCACTTATTAATATTATGCTCAGAATACCATATAGTAAGAGAATAACTAATATAATAATAAAATGTTTGACCACAGCGCGTAGGTAAAAAAGAATTGCAGGCCGATAGCTAGTATGTGTGTTTATTATAGGTATTGTTATGAGTGAGTGTAGTATGAAAATTGAAGAATTCAAAAAATATATTAAAATACATGAAACATTGTTTAAACTTATGCTATTTTCTTGAGTAGATCTGTCGTGGTATTGATTAGCTGCGGAGGAGATGTATCGTTTTTCCGCATGTATATTCGACAGTTTTTTGTCCAGACATATTTATAACCCAGTTCTTTCGCCTTCAACCTACATTCTCGTAGCAATGCCTTATTTGACTTAGTCAGGTGCTCGTTAATATAAATTTTGACGCTATCACAACCCAGTCCTAAGTCTTTTGCTGTAAGGCTTTTATAACGACGTGCTGCTGCGAAGATCCTGTCCTTGGTGATGCGGTCCCTAAAGCGGACGACTATGGACCGACCGCGCTCAGCACTGGTTGGTAGCCGAGGCTGAACGCGATGAGCAAACTCCACATCGCTGGAACTGACCTCCACGCCAACCAGTTTTGCCACTTGGATGACAATGTCAGATGTCACCTCGTTACGTACCTCTGGGGCGCTGACAATTTCTAGGTTGTTCAGACGACACCATTGCTGCTGACGGGCGTTCTCTTCTTCTAAGTTTCTAAGTCTGGTCTCATTGGCCTTCATTTCCTGTTTGAGCGATTTATTTTCTTCTTTTAAATTTTTAATGTCACTATTAGCGGCGTTTAACGCTTTCTTCAATTCTTCGTACTGTCCACTCACGAACTTAACGAAAACATCCATATTAGTCAGCTGCTCTTTCATATCTCGCAGCTCCTCTTTCATGAAATTACGAAGAGAAGAGCATAACTCATCACTAGATGCTGGTGACACTTCGTGTTGTGGTGGTTTCCTTTGAGTGATATTATCGTCAATGCGGTTATCCAGCTGCTCATCTTCATTCTGGCGCAGCGGGGTGTTGGTGTTGTCCAACGGGCGAAGCTGCTTGCAGCAGGTCCAGCCCGACGGTCGTTTGTCGGCCTTCAGATTTACGCACAAGCAGTGATAAAATTTTCCACAAGACCTACGAGCACATGTTATTTTGTCTGCCGATTTAACGGGTTTCATACATGCACTGCAATTGCTCATAGTTAAGATTTTAACACGTTTAAAATGTACACCGAAAAATACTAAAGGAAATTGTAGGTAGTTTCACGTTGGGTTGGCAGTTACTTGTAAGTACAAAAAGTTGTGCCGAATACAAACAGGATAGATAGTTCACAACACTCCCGATTTCATTACGTTTTTATTTGTAGGTATTAAATATAAACTCCTCAAAACACGAAAAACACAGTTTTACCGTATATTGCGTTATCGTATGTTTTTGTCTTAAATTAACTCACGCGAATGTGTAGTTATGCCGGTGGTCGGCGGTAGAATGCAACATTATGTTTTAATATCGTCTTGCTAATTTATTAATTAATTTTTTTTATGCCTGATAGGTTAGCCTTTGACCACTATCTCACCTGATGGTAAGTGATGATGTGGTCGAAGATGTTGTTCAGACTAACCTAGAAGTACTGGCTCTCAAGGACAGCTGCCGGAACACACCGTTAGGTGCTTGGCGACAGATTTTCTACTTGAGGGTGGTAGCTAGCCAGGCGAGCATTCGCAAAATGCCCTACCACCATGCTATAACGACTGCCACCGAGACCGACAGCTTAACGTGCCCTCCGAAGCACGGAAACGCTCAGTAGTAATGTCACTAGCGGTCACCAATCCAACTCATGACCGCGGGCGACGTTGCTTAACTTTGCTGATCGGTTGAGAACAGCTAAGTAAACTTCGCTACGAGCGCTTCAATTCACAATAGTAAGCTTAAAGTAAAAACCAAGACGCTGACCATCTTATATAGCAACATATTAAATGTTGACACACAGTTCAAGTACTGTTCATGCATGATATTTTAAACTCTATCATCATATCTATAACATTTTTATAACTGACGTATTAAAATTGTATTGTTCTTTGTATTATTCTAGGAGACAAATATGTTACTGACATAATATAATAAGATTAGGAAGAATGACCCTCGAATTCACGCTCAATTTACGCTCGTATTTGAATTAATAAATGAATCCAATCAAACTTGTAATAGATCTATTAAAATACATTGAATTACCTAACAATATAATCCCAATGCCGATATTAAACCCTAATCTGGCTAAATGTTGGTACATTAGCAAGCAGTTACGAACATATTAAAGGAAAATGTGCTACCAGAATGGACGGCATTTTAAACATTTTCAAGTATGAAAAGTTAACATCCCCGAGGGAAACAATAACGCGTTGGCTCAAAGAATTGTTGATGGCAGAGGTGACAGGTAATGGGAGAACGCATTAGCTAGCTAGTACCTAGAGGGAGGGTTGAGTGGGCCACCGCACCGCCTCTGTTGAAATAAAATGCACTAATGATTGCCGGGACCCATTTCCTCGTAACGACCCTTCACGATTAATGCTTTTTGATTTTTCGTCTATACAAATTTTAATTATCTTTGTGACGGCAATTGCGAAAAAGGAATAAGGAAAGACAATTAGGTACCTTATTTCACTTCTATTTCATTTTATTAAATACCAAGATTGCAGAGACTTGAGGTGCTTATAGTATCAGCCGAATCGTCCACTGCTGAACACAGCCTCCCATTAAGGGGGGTTTGCCATAATCCCCACGTCTTGGGGATCGCAATTTTATGTATCAGTGCCTCAGAAGGCGCTGCAGCCCACTTTCCGGTATTTTGCCTTTTGTGGCCTCTTACGATACCCACAGGTAGCAATGGAGGGGTGACATTCTAGCCCGGCACCCCACGGGGTTATATCATATATATAACTCTACTCTCTCAAATTTAAAATAAATAACCGATGCTTCAGCTCATGATGGTAGGGCATTTCCCGAATGCCCGTCTGGCAAGCTATCAGATTCAAAGTAGAAAATCTGTCGCAAAGCGCCTAACGGTGTGTTCCGGCAGCTGTACTTTGAGGGCCAGTAATTCTACAACAACTTCGATCACATTTTAAGTTCCCATCAGGTGAGATAGTGGGCTATGAATAACAACTAAATAGATTTATACGTTTTCACAATACGTTGTAGTTAAAATACAATAAATATTTATATCTAAGACAGCCCCGTAGATCAGAAACGTTATAGATATTAACCAGAAAACGTTGGGGAGGGAGTAGGCATAATAAATCATAGTTATCGCTTCACTAAACATAATAATGAGTCAGTTTTGCCTCTCATATTTAATAACAGCGTAATCATTTGCACACAAAAAGGCAACCGGAAATTGGATATTTTAATGGCATTTATTTGTATATTTCAACTGAGTTCTATAAACGTGTCAGTTTAAATTTATAATTGAAGCTTGAATCAGTCTTAAAGCGAAATATGAGTTTTGGAATCATACTTTTAATTTTGAGTGTATTCGTCATTGTTCTTACCAAATCCGATAACAATTACGTGAGTATTATTTTGATGATATATTTTTTTTTATCGAAATAATTAACACAGTACGTTTTGTCCCGAAAATGTTATATACTAGTTTCTGCAAACCATTTCGCCTGTTAGGGATTTGGTTAGGTCAGAATCCCTCGAGAACCATGTGTTAAATGAGTGTAAAAAGTAATCAGCCTTTCTCCGGCTATATCTGTGCCCTAGTGACGTCTACGAGTAGAACGTCGGCGCTGTACCCGTATCATCATTACTTACAATGTCTCCTTTCACTGTAGCACACACCATCTTTTTGTCATGTCAGTCGATACGATCCTATATCAAAACGAAAAGTAATTTTTCCTTTAATCAATATAAAAAAAGGCCAGGAGTGACGAAGCAACTGAGGATCGGACAGCCGGATAGTCCACTGCAGATCGCAGCCACAGCCATTAAGAGTGGGTTTGCCCATAATCCCCACGCTTGGCAGGCTTCTTGGGGATTTGGGCAGTTTAAGATATCAATTCCTCAGCTCAATTCCTCAGAAGGCTCAGCTGCCCACCTTCCGGTATTTTACCTTAAGTCGCCTCTTACGACACCCACAGCTAGAAATGGGGGAGGTGACATTCTAACCCGGCACCCTACGGGGCTCACATTTAATGTAACTCACACTTACTATGTTTAAACACATTGTTTAGTAAAATTATGCCTTTTCCTGAAGCGGTAGTCAGATTATTTCTTTCTTTTCCATTCTTCGTACACGCCCATTCGTTAAGGCGATACTTAAAAACAGTTTACATATTATTTTTATTGCTTTTCTCTCAAACGTCACATAACTTGTGGTTTTGATGTGTATGATATATAAGACCACTTATGAATATAGTCAAATTTTTACTAGAAATACGATTGGTAAAACTTTTCTCGATACATTTATTTTCCAAAGTTGGTTCTTAAACGCTTTTTACGTTTTTATTCAAAAGTTGACTTTGTTTGTTGATGAACAGATTGTAACATTTTATAAAATTTGTAAGTCCATCACAACTTGTCAAATTAAAGATGTTTTTGGTTTTTATTTGAGTTTCTAAGATATTATTATCTTATTTGTCGCTTACTTCGTTGACATTCGATCGCGTTTCAATCAACACGCGTCAAAAAAGTCTATCTCTTTTTACATGTAAATTGCAATGGCTCGCCGTTTACTACTACTTATTCTGTGACGAGCTAAGCGCCCACTCGAAATTGTATATATCAACTTAAGGGCACTTATGACCTAGCCTTTTTCCAGACCGTGTCCAATCTGGTCTGAATAAGTTTACCGAAATCTTCTCATTCCAACTGTTCTTTTCACACTCGCCTTGTATTCTAACTTTGTCCATCTAATTTATTCCAACTTTTATAAATCAACCAAATAACCCCAGCATACATATTTATAAACGCCACTATATTCTAATTCATTCCTCATTGCTTTCTTAGTACACTGTTCCTCAGTCTGTGTTTCAAAATCACACTACTCATGCTTCTCATCTCAACTGCATTTATTCCACTTTTATCCTTCTTCTGCCATACGAAGTTTCACTGCCACACATTAATGGGTACTAGCACTGCATATGCACTGCCATGCGTGCCTTTTTGGATACGTTTCGGCTGGTCATAAAATTGTGGAATGTCTCAATTACTTGATTTCCAGCATACACACTTCTTTCTACATCTTCCTAATGTGGAAAACATTAGGGAGATGTTTAAAGGAGTGTCCCTAGAAAATATAATTCCCAGATAAACCATTTCTTCCACTTGTTCAACTTGACTGTATGTAAGCTGTAATTCCTTCATCATTTTCAAAAAACCATTAGTTTCGTTTTGCTTACACAAAATTACATTCCTATGTTTTTAATGCTTGATAGGTTAACCTTTGACCAATATCTCACCTGATCGTAAGTGATGAAGTGGTCGAAGGTATTGTTCAGGCTAACCTAGAACTGTTTGTTCTTAAATATGCCATGAATAATCGTCAACCCGTGTAACTCATGTGCCTACGAACCATGATCATTAGCGCAGAAAAGATACCTTGCCGAGTAACTCGTTCATAATATGATTTCAACGAATATCAATTCTTTACCCTTTCAAATCTCATAAACAAGTATCTATCAATAGATTAAACTGTCACTATGACGTTCCACACTACTTTGTAATTTTTTTTTGATATACTAATCTATCCTCTGCAAGACCTGTGTATAGGCAAGCGCTAGAGTATTCCAGCGCTTGCTTAAGGATACTACAAATGGGACCTAATTTCAACATGACAAAATCAATATTAAATAGGAATGAAAACACCTATGGACTTTTAACTAATATTTCCCCGTTTATGTTTCTGCATTTTGTTATTGATTAAACGTCGCAGTTTGTTTATCATATACAACGTTGCTATAAAACGTATGAAATGTAGATATTGTTTAAATTATAACTGTTTCTAACCGTTTCTCAGGGGCCGTATAAAATAGTATACCGAAGCGTGGAAACGTGCAAAGGACCTAAGAGAGGAGATTGCGGCGAGTTCCGAGTGGAAAACACCGAGAATCCCTCCGATCTAATTTTCCGCATGGATTTTCCCAAAGAGTGTCCTGTGACAGCGGTAATTCTATTGACAAATACTCCTAGCAATTATAAAGCGATTTCTCTTTTCTCTCAGTCAGCGTAAAAACGAAAATAACCTGTCTTATTTTTTTTACATTTTGTATAACTAGCTGGTCTTTGGTTCGATCCCCGGGAAAAACAAGTGATTATTAAATAAGTGTTTATAAATAAAAAAAAATGAATTTTAGTTTCAGTTTGATTTCTGGCAATAGGCTAGCCCACATAACATTGGACCAAAAATTGCCTGACGGAACATGGGTGCTTCAACCCCTGCCTAATTGTTGTGTATATGTATTTTCTTATCAGTTAATATTATGAAGTCACCATTTTGTTTGATCCAAACTGTATTTTAACATATTTTCTATGTACACTATTACATCCTTTACTATTTAAATGGTTGAGATAATTGAGATATAACAATATTTATTATATATTTGAGTTTAAAGTACATACATTTTAGATGTGTATTTTTCAAAATTTGTGATGTTTGAGTGTTATGCAGTATTAGCTATACCCCGCGGTTTCATACGCGTGGACAATAATGAAAAGTGATGATGATGATGAAAACTGTTAATACACCTGTATTAACATTTTTCATTCCTAAACTATCTATATTCCTAGTTTCATCCACGTCGATTCAGCGTGAGGTAGTAATAAACATACACAATGACATAATCACTCACTCATAAACTTTAGCATTTATTATATTATTGTGATCAATGTTGGATTATAAATCAAAGTGTTTGGGTTTTAGTATTGTATTTAAATGTATCAACAACTTTACTTTCTACAAATTTGTTTCCGATAAATTTAATGCTTAAACTGGTAATACCTACCATTTAACTTGACGAATGCAATGAACAAACCATATGAAAACCAATTTAACTCTATAAAAAAGTGCAACTTTACTTTCTACAAGCCTTAGACATGATTTGTTTCCGGTAAATTTAATTCTTTAACTCGAATAGCAAATGAACCAACCCCAATAGAAACAAATGTATCTTCAAAAAAAGTGCTATAATACCATAATTGCACGATGAAGCAAAATTTGAGTCAAGCTTCGCCAATAATTACATTGCCATACAGCACAGTTACCCGAAATATGCCGTAGTCTTTTAATTATGCTGTCAAAATGTATCAGGAAATAATTCGTTAAAACGTGATTAGGTGCTAATGATTTCTTACTTACCTTCTAATTTCTTCTCCTTACCCGCGTATTTCGAATAATGTACAGAACTTTACATATATTATTTAATTTCAGGCCAAAGTCATCATAAGCTCTAAGCAGAAAAATAATGTCATGAAAAAATTATGGAACTACGTGTTGAGTAAGCCTTGCGAACATTTCGTGCTCGGTCCAATATTGACAGAGTCCTTCAATCTTACTAGCAATAATTGCAAAATCAATAAGGTAACTATTCACTGTATATAGGCAGTCGGTCAGTATGCATATTTAAAACTGAGACTAGCTACCCGTGAACGACTATTGTGACGGAACAAGCCCGAAGCCCAGCTGATGTTAAGCGGACTAACCTCTGCCTGTAACAGATGCATTTCATCACAAGTGACGAATTGCACTGTGTCCGTCACCCTGAGTCATTTACAGTTGTAAAGTCTCATGTGCCTGTAATTTTACTGGCTCTCAAAGACTGCTGATGAACACACTGTTAAGTGCTTGGCAACAGATTTCTACTTGAGGGTGACAGCTAGCCAGGCGAGCATTCGCAAAACGCCCTACCACCGTGTGGTGAAGCTCAAGCAGGCAGTGGGGACGAACCAGGTATACTCGTATTAATGCTATGCTATCCGCATACGTTTATCTATATATCTATATAATATTATTATATAATTATAATAAAATATATATTTTTTAATATTAATGATGTTGTATAATATCATTTTCGGTTCAGTAGTTACATATAAAAGAAATAAACAGTTATCTATTGATAAAGACCAAAACGCTAATGTTAATAATAATATACAAACTGCAGATGAATAGAAGAATCGATTAAACCTTTGAAAATGCTAAACAGTTTTGCCAATAGAGTACAGCAGAAATGAATTGAGGCAATACGTCCATGGAAGCGTGATTGCCAGTAGTCAATACCATTATCCCCTTTTGAATAATATTCTGATATATCACGATTATTTACTAAGTAAGCTTTTGACTGAGTGGCTATGGGTATCTCGAACCGGAAAAAGAAATGATCCGTTTCCGGTCATCCGCTCGCACGACAATGCGATGGGTCGATAATGTTGTAAGTATTTTGGGACGCATAGTACCTATTCGTCGTTAAGAGTGCTTTGTTTACGAATATAATTTCAATCTTTATTGAACCGAAATTATTAGTGATATTTTTACTAAAACACCACATTTTGTTTTACAGGGAAACTATAGCATACACTTGAACTACATAGAAAAGTCTTCAGCGTTCTTAGGCTCCAACTTCTTTTACGGCACTTATTCGTTCAAGGTGATGTCATTTAACAAGGCGAACAACTTTTTCTGTGTGCTGAGCTTAATAGACATTGAAAGAATTTCTTGAAATTGGATTCAAAATTAAATTGTCTACTCTGCAGACCGTTGAGCATTTTTCATTTGGAATGCCATTTCCTTAAAGCATTTTATTGTTATTTCTATTTAGATAGTCAAGTACTACGGCGTAACATTATTTTAAAACTGAAATGACCACTACTACGAAACATGTTTTATAGCGGCGTAGCAAATTCACTTCAGCTCAAGCCTTAGTTGGATTGGAAACCTTAAGTATGTAATTTCCTATAACCATGTTTTATTATGAAATATATTACTTGTAAATTTGAAAAATTTTTATTTTTTATCTGGACTAACTCAAATGTTAATCTAAAGCAGTTTACATAATATGTGTTTTCTAATATTTCTAATAAAGCAGTTTACATAATATGTATTAACTCAAATGTTAATCTAAAGCAGTTTACATAATATGTAAACTGCTTCAGATTAACATTTGAGTTAGTCCAGATAAAAAATATAAATGTTTCAAATTTACAAGTAATATATTTCATAATAAAACATGGTTATAGGAAATTACATAGTGTGGTGATAAGGGAAGAATTTACATATTTTTAACCGACTTAAAAAAAGGAAGAGATTCTCAGAATGTCTGTTTTTTTATGTTTGTTACCTCAGAACACTTTTTACTGGGTGAACCAGTTTTGATGTTTATTTTTTTATTTGAATGCTTGTCGTGTGTTCCCATTTAAATTTCATCAACATCGGTCAAGTCGTTTTTGAGTTACGCTCCGATACCTGAAAAATGTTTTTCCTATTTTGAATTTATTCCTATTATTAATTTGAACAGTGAATGACAATCGATCCCGTAAGTAGCAAGGGACACTAAAAGGGTGAAATATTTTTTTTACCTAAAAATGGAAATTGCTTCTGTGTAGAAGTGTGAAATAACTTGTCTAAGCCGACTTCGACAAGTTATTTCTTGTTATGTTTATGTCAATTATCGACCAATGTGAAAGTCTCATATAATATATAACTTCTTATACGCAAAACAATATGTTTAAAGGACTGAAATTACTTCACGTAAATAAAATTAGCCTTGTCCGCAAGTAGGCTGGCTTGTGGGAAAAAGGAACCGGAAATTCGATAGGAAAATTCGATTGGAATCCGAAACGTGATTTGTTGGCAGCATTACCGACGCCACTGTAAATTTATCTTTAGCCCACCCTCGAACTTCAAAGTACTCCAGTACGTTTTATTAATTGGAAACGTGCAGAGATACCGCATCTTTTTCAATAATTGCGACGCGCGTATCTTTGCCTCCACTTGCGGTATCTCGTGCCTCGAGGGCCTTGTCAGAGTTAATAACCATATAATACAGTCACCGAGGCGGATAGACGCGTAATATAACTAATTTCCGTGTCGCGATTAAAACTCGTTATAAATGGTCCCAGGGGAGCGCTCGGAGGCTGTCACCGTCACCGCAAAAAGAGGGAAAAAGGATCCACATTAAAACGCGCTCAAATTTTCCGGAACGAGAACTGCGACGTGGCACAAGCGAGCTGCTGGTGGACATAGGTATTATTTCACAAGTTTCATACCCCGTTACAAACCGCAACCCTTTGTCGTGATAAAAGCTGTTTGAATTACAGTTTATGAAGCAAGGACATGTCTATAGAATTAATTTATACATACATATTGATGTACATACGATGCGGGTTCAATTAAACCTCTATGGTTAATTTTTAGATTTTTTATTTATCTCAATCTGTGTCTGAATTTATAAAGAAAGAAAACTAAATTTTACAACATGTACCAAAATTCCTATTTTTTTTTAAATTCTATATTTTGAAGTATTTGGTACTGTGCAAACGTTTATTGCACTTCATATAGGTACAAAATATATACGAAACATATTAATAATTGTTCCTGACATACAAATTAATTTTACAATATAAGTTTATTTACTCAAAAACATCAACTTAATATGAAAAAAAAAACTTTAACACATACGTAGATAAAATCAAGCTTCTTTCTCGTCGGGGTATGCAGAGACCTCAGATTTCCACCTGCTACGATCCTTACAAAACTCTTTCGCTTTATCTACACTCATCAATCCTTTCATACATATGCGTCGGTTTAGGGTACTCCTGACCTGGCCTTTTTTCAGAAATCTTTAATATTTTTCAAGATTTTAATAGTAGTAGATTTTATTTGCATTTGCAACGGATGTTTGTCCCACTAATACCACTAATAGACCCCTGTCCTTTACCCCTGAGGTACAATATTATGAAAGCTAACAGGGTTGGCACTGAGCGAAGATCGATGCAGACTATACAGTTAGATGGGTCTGACTGAAAATAATACATTTACATAAAAACAAAGCAACACCAAAAGTGTTGATTTCGATATTCCAGAGTCGTCATATTTATTTTTGAAATCAATTTTACCTTACTTGGTTTAATGTCATTCATTTTACAACACAACACTTACAAAGATTTAAAAAAAAAAAATTGTAAAAACATTGACTTATGATACTGCAGAAATTGTTGCTGATGAAAATCGTCTCGAGTATTCATTAAACTTTCACCCATGACGATGTAATTAAAATAATTATTCATGTACATAACGTAACAACTTAATTAATTAGCCGTTGTTTATAAGAGGGGATAATTGTATACGAATTCGAGGCATTTCAGCTGTTTCGTTTATTGAAAGCAAAGTAAACGTGGAATAGCCATCGAACGGCTGCAAAATTCTGTTTGATAATTTTAAGGAAAAATATGTATACCTTAATACATTTTTAATGAGGTACCGTAATCGTTGTACAAATTAACAGATCTGCTGACTAAATCTGAGCGGTAATGGCGCGAGGTAGCACCTGAGTTGTGGTTTCCAGCCGCGCTAATTTCCCCAAAACACAATATAAATTACCGCTGAAAACAATGAAGCGCTGAAATTCTGAGTCTCCTGCACTAACTAAATTATAACGAGTAGTTTCCCGAGCTTAAAAGGATTCCATGCTTTATACAATTTACGCTGAAACTACGAAAACAACTAAAATCTTTTTGCATTTAAAATTTGGTATAACTTCATCCTATAGTAATTAAGCAACTATAAACGGTTTAAATCGTATATTTATCATTATTTTTGTCCCGACCTTTCAAACCGTCACGAAGTCACCCTGTGACCACTAACTGCGTAACCTGTGATCACTGCAAAGTGTTTGAAACGTCGGGACAAAAATAATGATAAATATACGCGATTGAAACCGTTTAAAGTTGATTAATTACTATGTGTAATAATCGCGAAAACCTAGGACAACATAACTTCATCCTTTTCACGTGTTTTGTAATTTTTTTTGTAAAACTAAACTTTGGGCGATTTACGACAATAAACCAAACTCAAGCATATTTTTCAAGTATTTTATGGATCCAAGTTAAAATATGCTCTTTTATGCAAAGAAAGTCAAAAACAATAACAGAATGTTGTATAAAGTTGTTCCGCGGCACAACCTTTAAACTTTTAACTTGGCCTGAGTTTAGTCGAGTCAGCTAGTTAATTATTTTCATCGGACAATGAGTTGCCGAAGTCGGACCTCTTGGAAATGAGTCGACGTTTTTACAACATTAATTTTATGCTGATCCTTATAAAATAACGATTAATCAGACGCTTATTTTATTTGTTTGATTTAAGTAGGCTTTAAGCAATCGCACGAGATTTATTTAAGATTTATTTGCTAGGTATAAAAAAGTAGGGCATATTTTTTTAAATATTGATTTTAATATCGGACAATTTCATGCATAAATATATAAGGACTGTTCCATATTTCTTATTTTTTGTGTGGTGCTGGGCTCTCCCTTTCGGTGCCCAAGACGTCTGCCAAACTTAGGGATTACGGCAAACTGGAGAGGACTGCCGTTTGTTATGAGAAAGGCTTTTGTTCAAGGGTGGACGGCTTCCGGCAGGTGGTTGATCTGATGTGTTTGAAGTTCCAATGCTATTAGATGTCGTACAAAATTGAAAAGGAAAGAACGCGGCGAATGAATAGCATGCCATTACGCACTTCGATGTAAGCAGGTTGTTATAGCTCATTACATTCAAAACAGGCCTCTTTACCATTAACACCATCCGGAACCAAAAGATAGCGAGTTTACTACTAAAAAGTTACCATTCACAATGAGGGTTCCCAGTACGCCGGCCATAAACCGAAGTCAAAACTATATACAAAATTTTTGTGTAATTTTTCACATTGTCAGAGAAAACATAATCGTACCAACCCCAAGTACGTAGTATAAGATGATGACCGTGTACTGCCTTCCTACATATTACGAGTAGAAGTAATAAATATCACATAACCAAGACCTGATTCAATTGCTACACAAGTTTGTTTAAAAAGTCACATAGCAATTTTTGGATTATATACCACACCAAGTATGACAATGTATCCTTAACCACAAAACATATCTAACTCCTATCTATACTTGACTAATAGTCATCTACGAAAAAGAGAAATGTTAAAAATGTCTTCTATTTTTCTACGTATTTATATTATTACTACGTATTTGTATTTAGAGTCTCGGACCCATTCAATCCGTAAAATATCGTCCCAATCAGCCCAAAGATTTGTGTAGGTAGACTTCGTTATCTAAATAAAGAAAAGTTAACCACAAAACACATCAAACCCCTATCTATACTTACTTGACTAATGCTCATCTACGAAAAACAGAAATGTTAAAAATGTCTTCTATTTTTCTACCTATTTATTGTCTCGAACCCATTCGACCCCTAAAATATCGTCTCCTAATATTCCCTTAGTAAGATATCGTCCCAATCGGCCTTCAAAGATTTGTGTATGTAGACTTCGATATCTAGATAAAGAAAAGTAATACTCTACTTATTATTCACCTCAGCTACAATTGTAAACGGGAATAAGTAAGATCGACATAAAACACTTACTTGAAAGGAGAGAACGGCTGCTCTGCGGCTAGTGGATAAGTAATTCTCGTCTAGAGCTCCCAATACCATCTATTTATAGCACTATTTCTCAGGAAACAACTAGAGACCAATCGACCCATACGTGTAAGTAATATGTATGTCAGTGAGTAAGACCTAACAATGTTTATAATAGGGATTAAAGTATAACGTTTCGTTTTTAACGTAGTGCTAACACAGAATTAATAAAAATAAATAAAACCTGCAGGATTCAATACCATTGATAAAAAAACATTTACTCAAGATCTATATCATTCTAAATTCATAGTTTTACTAAGATTCTATTGCTTGCCTTCCATTTATAAAACAACACGCGAATAATGCATGCCCGGCCAGCCAAAGTCCATTCCAAAGCAGGAGTGTATGTGTGTGAGTACTTTACTAATGCATTCAAGCACAAAGTTTGAAATCATATTTCAAGACTTTAGAAATATTCAGTAGGTAATCAGTAGATATTTAAAATTTTAGAGTAGCCGTTTAAAATAGACTATTTTTTTTATGGGATAGGAAGGCAATCGAGCAGGCGATTTACCTGGTGGTAAGTGATCACCGTCGCCCACGAACATCCGCAACACCAGAGGTCTCAAGGATGCGTTGCCGGCCTTTGAGGAGAGAAAATGCTCTATTCTTGCAGGCTCCTAAGTCGTATCTGTTCGGCAATACTACACCTGGCAGCTGGTTCCATATTGTGGCAGTGCGAGGTAGAAAATACCGTGAAAATCGTATGGTTGTAGACTTCCAGAAGTCGATATGAAATTGATGAAACATCATGTTTTGTCAGGACGTCCGATGGCGAAATTGAGCGGCAGGTATTTAATCGAACAGTTCCTCATAACACTCCTCGTGATAGATGGAGTAAAAGATTGCTGGAAGTGCCCCCTAAATTGCAGCTGGAGCTAATTACAGAGTTGCAGTGTAGCATTAATTTGAACCAATTTTTCCATAATTCTACAATACTTGAGTTTTATGGAGCACTGCCAAAATATCAACAATTAAATTTCCAATTCCAGAAAACTATGGCAATTCTTGCTTTAACATAATAATAATTATGTCTGTCAACATACGTTCTCAACTATGAAGATGCCGAAGAACTGCCTTCGTTGCTGGCGAACATTCTTGGCGAACAACTTTTCTCGTTGATAAAAGTAACTACGTCTCAACGCGAACCACGGACATTATGGACAATCAAAGCAGTTCCATATGTCACTCACACCTACCATTACAAGACCTTCCAACAACGCTATTGCAGTTATTCTACAAATAGTAGGTTAGTTAGTAGTATAGTTTGTACCTTTATCAAATTTGAAAGATGTTTCAAACATTTTAATTTATTTTCTGGCCCTTTCTGAAATTTCTTTAATTTTTGTGGCCTAATGAAAAAAGTTTGCCCCTCCCTGGCATTAGATATTAAACGCACTTGCGTTGAATCTTGACTTGCTCTCATTATTTTGGACATAACTGTGACGTGTGAGGAAAAATACACTCTATAGCAATGGCAAACGGGAAGGCTGAACTCACGTCAAATTACCAGAACAATGCCCTAAAGCGAACCTAGCCTAAATAATTACATGTAGTAAGTGAACTCAACCGCTTTACCCACAGTAAAGCGGTTAAGTTCACTTCTTGGTTTATTTTAATCATTGAGAAACTAACCCTGGGAGTGGAATTGACAGTCCGGTCAATAAGTGTTTCTTTCTTATTTTGCTAGCTGTTTATTATGATAATATACTATATCTCACTTGACCATAAAAGTCCAATAGCATGCATAACATAATTTCATACGAGTTTTATCTATTACGAGATATACGATTATCTATTATTAAGTTCTCTTTTTCACATTAACCGCCTCCAGAATATTTATTTGCACATTATAATAGTGAAATATCAGTTACAACTACTATAATTATTGTTATAACGTTTTCAAATTTATGTCAGGAGCTGTTCCAAACGCACCCTCTGAAATATAACAACGGATGCAATTCACGCGATGATAATATTGAATGATTTATTGCTGCCCGTTCGGCAGCTCATTTTTCCATATAGCCCAGATTTCACGTGATGTCATCTCTCACTTTTAATTAAATTCGAAGCACCGTATAAGTGGAAATACACAAAGCATTGAACCTATAATTGGTGAACCGTTTACCGTCGTAAATGACGAAAACCTAGGAAAGGATTTCCATACGAATATTGTATTCGAATAACCGATCGGTACGGAAGCAGGCTATTTAAATGCGTAACCCGTCATTAGGCAGGCGGCCCGGTCGGGATGTCGGAGTGCGCGCTGGGTGGCTTCGCATAATCGACCTGTTAACATTTCGTCGTGGCACCTACTCACCCGACTCACCCAACCCTGTTTGCCGCCATTTATTTTTACTGCCAAGTAAGCGAAATTCGGATCTTGACGACTGAACATAAGCCAAAGTGGTGATCGATCTGTGCTACTACGATTGAGAAAACTATACTCGTAAAATTCGGTTGTACATTTTGTCTTCATTGACTATCTTTCTCTGAATTGAGTGAAATAACGGGATACGTTACTATTCCTTACACTTTTCTGTTGTTGACTCAATCGTGGTCGAAAGGCATATTTATTTATTCTGTAAAGTATGAAAACATTATCTACAATCTCAATCTACTATCGTTTTGAGAGGTTTCTGAAACGATTCCGAATAACTCAAATACAATTATCAGATTTTTTTGCGAAATAGTTTCCCATGGCACTGTATGGTCATCTGAATGTCTTCCATTATATTACAAAATCACAACTAAAGGAAAAATTATAGTCATATGTGGGATTCGATTCCCATTTGGTCCCCATACAATGGTTAAGAACGATAGGACAAATTTTATTTTATTAGGTCATACGCAAAAATATGTCATGTTGGCTTAGCAGTTTGGGTATACTCCGGCTATAGGGGAGGATGGCGCGGGTTCGAATCCCGCACACGACTAAAATTTTACATTGGTTGTGATTTTGTAATATAATAAGCGGAGCATGCGTTATAGCAATAAAAATATATATTAAAATTATAGGCTTGCGTCATCGTTAACAAGTTTAAAGCTATAATTTAAAAAAATAGTTTTGTTTAATAGTACCTATAACGTAATAAAATAGTCTTGTTTAATAGTCCCTAAAACGTAAGTTGAACTATAGATGACGCTCCATCCCTATACGATGGTAAAGAATGATAGGACAAATTAGTCACACGTCATATGTCATGTTGGCTTAGCGGTAAGAGCATACCCCGGCTATAGGGGTGGAAGGCGCACGTTTGAATCCCGCACATGACTATAATTTTTCCTCTAGTTGTCATTTTGAGGTATAATCCGCAGAACATGCGTCATTGCAATAATATTTAAGTAAAGTCTTCCATAACATCCTGATAAAGATTGCTGATAGAGATAAAATATATCTTCTACAATGAGTTCGACTGAACTCAGATGCTTGAAGCTGTATCAGTTTCAATTTCGCTTAATTTTTTTTGAACTCAGAATGATTTCTGATAAAATAGACTCGTAATTGCAAGCCTTGTAATGTTCATCTGGGATTACGGTCACGTAGCTCTGTAAACTTTGCAATTTCGGACTTTAAAGCCATTCGGCGACTCCGGGCGACCGATAAGAGCGTCTAGAGCTGCGGCCGCCCGTCGCGGTTACATAGATAGAAATCCGAATAACCTCGGGCTGAGCCAAGGTCATACCTATTTGTATAAACTCAGTTAAAATACAACAGAAAATTACTATTAAAAACTCGAACACATAAATGCTCCTTTTTATTGAAGTTTGCTAAATTTAAGCCGCTTCTAAGGCTTGTTTAAGACGCTCACAATCGTAAGTGTTTTAATATTTAGTAGGCTGGCTCTTATGCCCGGGCTACACGAGGCTAACTAGGCTAGAAAAAACTAGCTTGCTGAAACAGAACTAGCTTGCTCCAAGCTAGGTCAGCAAGCCAGGACAGTTTGGTAAAAAACTAGCTTGCTATCCTAGCTTGAAAAACTAGCCTCGTGTAGCCCGGGCATTAAAGACTGTTTTATCTTCTAAATCCAAACAATATTTTGCTAAGTCATTTCGAATTGGGTACTCGTCATTAGGCCGGTTAAGGAGAATTAGTGATAAGATCGCGTATCGGATATAGCACATAATACATACCTATCACCTTGTCATGTAGATAATTAGATTGTAATTATAGGTAACATATAACACTGTTCCCAGATCACGTTATCTTCCGCATATATATACGGGTATATAGGAGCCAAGTAATAATCTAATCATTATGCAGGATCATCGCTGCATGATACATGATACAATAATGATTTCAAAATACAATAATATCCTATTGTTTTTCGATTACACAACTATTGTCTATGTACAAAATAATACAGTAAACATACTAAAATATACTTGATATACGTACAACTTTATATGTTAAAAAATAATTTATTTGTAGGTAATTACTTACATAGCGTTGTTTTGTAGTTTGATGAACTTACCTGAAAGGAGAAAAATAAGCGTTAGAAAAATCTTTCACTTAGAATACTTTTTAGAACAAGCATTTGAAAACAAACTTATATACCAGAATTTAAAGCATCGCAATCACACACGAGGTTTATTATGTTATAACTAAAATAGCTCGAGAACCCTTTTTAATAGATGCCCATTCCGGTATCCCTTAAGGGTCCTCAGTCATTTACCCGGGAATTCGGTCCGGTTTTCTATTTTAACTTAATTGTAAAAGCGGTAATGTCTATTTAATATATTTCAATGAATAAATTTAAGGTAGAGAATTCATCAATAGAGAATATCGGATCACAAATTATTTAGTACAGTAAAAGAGGAATTGGGGGCATAAACTTTTAAATGGTGTATTTGTTACACGATCATAAAGCGCTCATAGCGAAGTTTGCTTAGCCGTTCTTAACCGATCAGCTAAGTTAAGCAACTTCCGCTGCGGTCTTGAGTTGGATGGGTGACCGCTAGTGGCATTACTACTGAGCGTTTACGTTAAGCCGTCGGTCCCGGTTGTTGTCTTATGATGGCAGTCATTATATATGACCCGCCTGGCTAGCTAGAACCCTCGAGTAGAAAATCTGTCACCAAGTACCTAACAGTGTTTTCCGGCAGCTGTCCCTGCGAGCCAGTAATTTTAGGTTAGCCGGAACAACATCTTCGACCACAGGCAGGCCGGCTGGCATATGTATAAAAAAAAATAGGATACTCTTAACCGCTCCAGAACGTCTCCAATTCGGTCTTCCCATTCTAAATGACCCATTCATGCTCACTTTGTCTACCTGTATCGCCTTTCATACCTATATCTTTAAGACGTGTGTCATGCAAAACAATGTTTAGGTCCTATTTCAAACCCTTTGCCAGTGACAGTACTGAAACTCATGCAGGACTGTAACTTAAAACTTTCTCTTCAAAAACATGTGATAGTACTATCGGTCGCGAGAAAGGAACTCACGATGTTTGTCGAAACAGACTCGGAATTAAATAATACTACAAGACATTGGTACAAATAATAAAAGGTGAAGGTAAATTCTCTTCTCACACACTCACAGGCACACTCTTTTGAATCTACCCGTGACCACTAATATACTATAGTTAAAAGATGCTTGAAATGTCAGGAAAAAATAATGTTTTACGCGATCAGTTCAAAGTAAATGAAAAGTCATTGTTAATTTCGTATAAATTATAGCAAAGAACATAAAAAACATTTAGGTAACCATTTAATTCTATCTGCAGAGATAGGGTGTGGCTAAAGGTAGATATTTCCTGGCGACAATGATGCAAAAGCTCCATCGAGCTTAATTTATTATCATGTTTTGCACGGTCTAGAACCATAAATAAAATAGTAAGCACTTAAAAGCTGGGAGAGTATTCGAAAAATACAATTTACAGTAAGAAGTTGAAATGAAATTTTTCATGGTTATTGCGAATCTGGATATTCCATGCGAAAAGTAGAGGTTTTGTTCACGATGGCACAATTCTTTTTTATTGAATAATTATTACTACTTTATTATACCCACTTGTTTTTTCCAACCAAGTATGGGTGCTTCAAGTCTCAATAAAATTGTAGTACCTAGTACTTAATATATACTTTTCTGAACGTAAATGGTAAGTTGTTAGTTTTAAACTTGAACAAGTTAGATGTTCTTAGTAGAAATGCTCTTTTACATGAATCATAGTCTTATTTTCATGACCCACCTATTCACCTATCAAGGACCGTGCGCGTGTTTGGGTTTTCTCCAATGGAATGAAAAATTTATAGAGTGGCAAAATTAACATACGGCATTTGGAAATTTCCCGTGGATTTGAACTTTCATAATAATTACAACTTATAGCATCAACGAGTACTGCTCTTAAGCAGCAATGGATTACGTTAGCTTTTTGTAAGATTACTGTAAATTGATTTTTAAAATATGTTCTTGTATTGTAATTTATGTAGGTACTTTGAGAAAAGATTATGTACTAATTAAACATAGGTGTGCTGGGTAGAATAATAATGATATATGACATAACTACCATTTATATTTCTTTGGTTTTCTTTCAATCAACAACACCTATTAGCACTACATCCTTTACAGGTGAAATATGGGCAAAGCAGTGGTATGATACATCTAGACATATTCTTTGGGAGGTATCCAACCATCTGATACTAAACAAGTACTTAAATACTTTTGATCGACTTTGATTAAGCACAAATAATACAGGTAGATTATTTATCATTAAAGTATTGGCGTTAAAGCCGTACGATGGTTGTAAAAAACGATATTCCAGCCAAATTAACAACAGAAGCGCAAAGCTGGTACTCAATAACGTCTCTAAATCTATCCGAGTAGAACTAAAACCTGGCAGCCAAATGGCAGTTGCTACGGGTATAATCCCCGACGAGTCTGAGCGCCAGAGCTGCCTAATGACTTGCAGCTGTATTTTATAATATAACATCGATTTGACCGTTCCGAAGAAACAAACTTTCGTAACAGAATAAAATTAACCAACAACAGAATAGGAGTTTAACTAAGTACTCTGCACGAAAAATATTGTTTATATTTCTGAGATGCGGAAATGTGACTTAAGCCTGCTTATACAGACTTAATATTCCATTCCATTGCTTCCTAATAAAGAAGGGAATTGAAAATAATTCGTTTATAAACGAAAATCTTACTAACAACATAAGAAATATAACATAAGAAATCTGAAAGCCTACTTTGTAAAGAAAGGATACTTTATCATTAATCAAATATAATACTATATTGTTGTTATGAAACAACAATATATCACATTTACAGGTACTTATTTGTTTTATTTAGTAAGAAATTATATAAATGGAGATAAAAAGTACAAACAATTTTAATAGAAATAAAATTATTCTGATGTTTTGAATATTCATAACAAGTAAATTATTTAACAGTTTCGTCTTATATGTGGATTATTGTATATACATTTGAATATTATTTGATGTAACTACTGCTCTTTGCATGCTGAAAGTTCATAGTTCACGCAGTGAGTATATTTACGCTAGTGATAATTAGAAAACAGCAGATTTTTTTTGTCGAAATATTAAGCAGGCGTTGATGCAAAATTACAATATTGAATTTACTACATAGTAAGCCTAAGTAATACAGGTACGGTAGAGTCTCTACTCTGTCTCTACTCTACCGTACCTGTATTACTTAGGCTAACTATGTAGTAAATTCAATATTGTAATTTTGCATCAACGCCTGCTTAATATTTCGACAAAATTATTTTCTGCTCTTTTCTTATACTACATAGTTAGCCTAAGTAATACAGGTACGGAAGAGTCTCTACTCTGTCTCTACTCTACCGTACCTGTATTACTTAGGCTAACTATATAGTAAATTCAATATTGTAATTTTGCATCAACGCCTGCTTAATATTTCGACAAAATTATTTTCTGCTGTTTTCTTATTAGTAGGTATTGTAAGTGTAGGAGAGCCCTATAAGAAGCTTCACTTAAGTGATTATTTTTCACAAGTAATTTCTACATATGTGTCAAGGATATGAATAAGATAGATACCTATCTCGCCAACAATGAACATATCTTAGCTTTAGTATCAAGATAAAAGAGCAGTGTATCGACATACTTCTTGACCATTAAAGCGTACCGACTTTAAGTCATTGGTACCGCAAGGATAGTATTACTCAATATCCCTTGCAATATGTAAGGAAGAAAAATCCAAGTGTAGCCACCAAATGGGAGTATAATCCTGCAGGAGCGCAGCAGATGGCGCCTAATGACTCGCTGCAGAGATAATCGGAATAGCCTAAGAAATAACCCTCTCCGGAGCATTACAGAGCTCTATGGAGAGACTCGCCTCTGAGACAATTGATTTGCGAGAGCAATCTTGCGGCAGCTTTTTTATTTCAAAATGTTGTAGATTTTAGCGTGTCTACTATTACTTTGAATACTTCAATTGAAGCGCATGAAATCTGGTTAAAAGAATATTTAGCGGTAACCTCTGCCTATAAACGAAGGATTCCGTAACAAGTGACGAATTGCACTGCGCCCGTCACCCTGAAACATTCGTTGTTAAGTCTCATGTGCCTTTAATTTACTGGCTCTCAAGGACTGCTGCTGGAACACACTGTTACGTGCTTGGCGAAAGATATTCTAATTGACGGTGGGAGATAGCGAGGCGAGCATTCCCAAAATGCCCTACTCGTACTATTCTGTGAAGCTCAAGCCCCCTGTAGAGTTCACTGGCAGCCGTACATAACTAAGGAGTTATCATAGATTTAATGAGTATAATTGTTTTGCAAATGAATAAAATAGTTTTTCAGTACGTATACAAAGTAGACATATGTACGTGCAAAGTTGATACCAAAATTAAGACATCTGCTTTGGACATAATAATACAAAACTTATATTAACAAACGGTTTCTATCAAGTTTGAACTCCTATAAATAAATATAAACTCTTTTAGAACTTTATTTTCAATGATTTTCTACAATCATACAGTGTAAACGTGAGCTAAACATGGCTCCTGAAAGGTTTTCAAGATTTATATTGACTCAACCATAAACAACAAAAGGCCCTGTTTATTCTAATCACAAATGGTTTCTAGTATATTTAAACTTCTGCAGAGAAATATAAACTCTTTCAGAACTTTATTTTCAATTATTTTCTACAATTATATCGTGTAAACGTGAGCTAAACATGGCTCCTGAAAGGTTTTCAAGATTCCTTATGTAAATCACTCAACCATAAACAACAAAAGGCCCAGTTTCTATGAAACCTTAGTGCTGAATATTGTCTTATAACGTCTTGAATTGTTTGCACGTTGCGGATAACTTGGGATAGCTTTACCTTGAGAACACGTTGTGTTTTTGACATTTACGAAACTTTAGAAACACCTCTATAATGTCTATATGATACGGTTTACAAACCCAATACATAAACTGCGTCCGACGGCGCATAGATAGAAGTAATTGTTTGTTTCATTAGTCAGATTGATGCTGTTATAGCGTTCATTAATTAATTTTCTAACATCTAATTTTGAAACAGTGATAACCGCTAAAGCTATGGAATCTCTTACCGCAGGTTTATGGTCATGATATAACAAAGGTATGTCTCAGAGTGACGGGCGCAGTGCAGTTCGACACTTGACAAAATGCATTTGTTACAGGCACAGGTTACCGCTTACCATCAAATAGACCTCGTGCGCATTCCATCACAAACCCATAAAAGAAATTACAGGCAAAATGAGACTGAACAAGTATGTCTCAAGGTGATGGGCGCAGTGTAGTTCGTCACTTGTGATGAAATGCATCTGTTATAGGCAGAGGATACCGCTTAACATCAGGTGGGACTCGTGCTTGTTCCGTCAAAATACATAAAAAAAAATATAACAGCCTTCTGTTCTTTCAAACGTAGCTTTCACCTCGTGTCATTCGCGATGTACACATTGGTACGTGATTATGTGTATTAAAACCCAGGAACTGAGTTTTATCCTTGTTTGATTTCAGCAATTATCATTATAAAACTTGGCATTGAATTAAGATGAGTATAGGAGCTTATAACTGAGCCATCAGGTTTAACAGAGTTTCGGCTTATTAGCTAATTCTACCACCAGCACCCACCACCTCAAGTACTACCTTTTTTTTAAAATTAATTTACTGGTACCGCCATTACACATGACGACGAGAAGCTGAGTAGTCACATGTTTTTTTTAATTATACGTTTTATGTATAACAGGCCTAAAAGTGATGGTAATTTGTCTTGTAAAGGGCAAAATGCCTTCTGTTTAAATTTCGTCAAATTAGGTTCTAATATGTAAGGACTCCAAGTTCCAAATAACTAATTAGTACATACTCAACTTCGGTTTTAATTAAACAGAGTTTGAACTATATACTCGTATTAGTAGACAACGTAAGGTCATGCTAACTATTACGCACGGGCGCCCACTTTCATCTGTTTATTTGACGCTACGCATCTAAGTAGAATATACTCGAGATTTCTTAAAAAGAACAAGCTCCATTTTAAAATGCTAAGTAGAATAGCGTGAAAAAAATAAAGCGTGCCTCTCTACACAGAGCTTAAAAAGTTCTCGCTCCGTCTAATCATCTTATTTAAGTACCTACGTAACAAAATAAAACTGGAGAACCTGACTGTAAAAATGATTTTTTTTTCTGTATTATGTAGATTGTCTGTTTAAAAGAACCTAACACTGATTGAGTGTCATGATGTTTTAATTATTCTACAGTTTATAAGATTCAAACAAGCTTTCGGTCTGGTAACACCAGACCAGCTAAGTATCATTATCATCCGGAAGAATTTCACCTTTGAACATATATTTGAACCCCGCATTAAAGTTCGAGCCATTTCTATCCATCAGCTTCCCACGACACTTACGGTGTCGTCAGTCCACTCAATAACAGACCCACCTAGAGTACGACTACCGGCTATTAGTATAGCCACTAAAGAAAATTACTTACCTATCGGTTTTCGGTTCGACCGAGGGTGTGGCCAGTCCATTAAAAAGGCCAGTTTCAATTACTGAGAGGTATGACCAGATTAGTCTTTATAGTAAAATGGCCTTGAAATATGATTGGTCATCTAGCCTATTCATATTATATCTTGTTTACTTCTAGATGATCCTCCTGGAGTAATTATAGTATATAGAATAGTAATTGGGTAAAATGTGGAGAAGTCACCGAAAAATCATAAATTTGTCGCAAGGCGTACAATCAAGCACATACTGTATGCAAGTTACTCCTTGATTGGGGGTCAAAATTCACGTCGCCACTAAATATAAAGTTCTAGAAATCATACGACAAGCAGTGAGTATTTTAATAGCTAGAACACAAGAGTAGATAAGCATAATATTAATTATCTCAGAAAACAAGACTATATTTTACAACAATACAGGTCCATATTTTCTCCAGTCATTGTTTTGCCAAGACCCAAACAGGTCCTGTCTAAAGCAGTCTCCACGCCACTAAGCAACTACAACGTAATCTGTGGCTCAACTCACAAGGGATTCTATTTCTAACTGCTCTATTGTTCTACCATCCTCATAGCTCTAGAGATTTCTAATGGCTCAAAATATATCAAAAGAAGGAAAATTTTACGAAAACATTTATGTAGGCAAAACGCACAGTTGGCAACAATGATTAATATGAGATTTAAATAATTAAGAAATATCGGGATAGTATAAAGCTAGCTAATCATACTAAAAAAAAAATGACCTCAAAATGGAACCGACTTCAATACTGAAATGTGTGAAATAACTTGTTGAAGTAGGTACCATGATGGTTTAAAAGTACCTATTTAACCAAAATCGTGCGCATGGTACCGACTTTGACAAGTTATTTCACACATTTGAGTGTTAAAATCAGTTCCATTTTTTGGAAAAATAATATTTTTCACTATTTTTATTTACCCTTGCTACTTATGGGATCGATTGTCATTCACTGTCAATGACTATGTCGTCAAGATAGGAAAATACTTTACAGTTATTGGTGTGTAACTCAAAAACGGATTAACCGATTTTGATAAAATTTAAATGAGATCACACGGCAATCATCAGCTTTCAAATACAAAAATAATCATCAAAATCGGTTCACCCAGTCAAAAGTTCTGAGGTAGCAAACATAACAAAAAAAGCAGACTAATTTTGAAATCGGTAAAAATATGTATAGACCTGATGACTTACGAAGGCACAGTACATTACGGTGTACAGTACAGTACATGTACAGTACGGTGCGCATTTGTACGGGTTGGCCTCTTTAGTACATAACGTCTTTATGTGTGCAAATGCTAATGGTACAATAAAATGTATAAATGTCTAACATAAAATGTAAAATATGATCTCTTGGTAGTTGCAATTACACTCGAAATATATGAAGGAGCTCGCCTTCGTAAATGGAAAAATCAGTACATTGGTTAACATTTAGTTACTTGAAAAATCACACATGACCTAGTTTATGAAGCAGAGTAATTTTCAAGATTACACAAAATTAGGTTTTTAGTTGACATCTTACACTTTAGATGTTGGCAATAAGGCTTTTTTAAAAATACTTAAAATTATTACTACCTCTACCTACTATGACTCATTAACTCCAGTCTAGAGATATGACTAGATGAGACTAGATAATGGGTCATAGTAAGTAGAGGTAGTTATATTTTTTGTATTTTTACTCTCGAGGTTAGAGTCTTTACTCTAGAGTGTAGAGTTAATGAGTTATAGTAAGTTGAAGTAGTTATAATTTTTCTTATTTTTAGTTTAGAGTCTAAAGCTAATGTATCATAGTAGGTAGAGATAGTTATAATTGTGCGTATTTATAAAAAAGCCTCATAACCCACATTTGAAGTACAAGATACATAGGTAGTCTAGAGTCTAGAATTTTATCCTCTTGTATCTGTAGTTAATCGTCTTCGGCAAAGTACTCTCTAAGCCCCTAAGTACTCTACTCGGAACTGTTGATAAATCTTGAGATCTCGTGGTACATTTTAGTACTCTTTGATCCGATACCAGACTCTTTAATCCACCTTTCCATTGCAGGATCGATTGTAGAATTCACTTTTTCAATTCAGAAGGGTAAAGTTAGAAAGGTATCTTTTAGAATGACGACATGGAGATTGAGACGCTTCTGAACTGAAACCCAAAGTCGAAGTAAAATTACCTAATCAAGTTTGAACTGGTTAAAACTTAGAAGTACTTAAACCGAAAAGTTGCGAAGCGAAAAACGAGAAAAGTTCTGTTGTTGTTAAGACTAAGAAAGATTTTTCCGTTGTGGTGATGTACTTGGGTTGAAGGAAAATAGAACTTTAGTCTGTTGTATGAATTTAATAAACTCAGGTAGCGCTCCAAGCTTTTGCTTAACTACTGTTATCATCACAGATTATGAGTGTAGTTACAACTTGTTGTTATACTTTATCGTTTCATGTGCTATATTGTATAGCGCGTAGCGGATCTTGCTTTTTAGGGTTCCGCACCTTAAAAGGAAAAACGGAACCCTTACAGAATCACTTTGTTGCCTGTCTGTCAAGACCCTTTTTTCTCAGGAACACGTAGAGGTATCAAGCTGAAATTCATATCAAATTCTCACGTTTACTGTCCCTTGGAGCTTTGAAAAAATCAAACTTCTAAGCCAACGCAATCAAAAGATACAGCCGTTTATGCCGCAAATTTTCGACACTCGCTAGAGAGTCAAAATCTACATGTACTTCCCGTGAAGATCACTCACCTGAAGAGAAATCTTGAAATTTCGTACGAAGCAACGTCATATAGCACAGATAAAGGAAAAGTTGCGAAAAGCATAAATGTTTAGTATTAATATATAATAAAAATATTTTTAATTATTCTTAAATGTAATGGATTTCATTTAGCAATAAAATTACCATAACTTGGACATATTAAACGACTTGTTTGAATGCGAATCCGACTCGCACTTGACCGGTCTTTTATTTTTATGCGATTGTGACGGAACAAGTACGAGGTCCATCTGATGTTAAGCGGTAACGTCTGCTGAAATTTCATCAACAAGTTGTTAAATCTGATGTGCCTGTAATTTTACTTGATCACAAGGACTGCTGTTAGGGGATTGGCGACCGGTATTTTTTTACAGAGCAGCGTTTGCCAAATGCCCTTCAACCATGTGGTGAAGTTCAAGCCGGCGGTGGGGATGGAACCATGGACCTGCGGCACGGCAGTCCATAGCTTCAGTCAATAGTCCTTCTTAACCGATCAACTGGGTCAAGCAATGTTCTTTAAGGTCAATTAGATGGGTTACCGCTCACTATTGATTAGTATTAACTATTGAGCGCTTCCGTGATTCGAAGGGCACGTTAATCAGAGCCGGTCTCGCTAGTTGTTATCTTAGGATGGCAGTCGTTATAGCATGGTAGTGCAATTCGCGAATTAGTTACCACCCTGAAGTAGAACATCTATCGCCTAGCACACAGTGTTCTGCGGCAGCTGTCATTGTGAGCCAGTCCTTCAAGATTAGCCTGCACAAAATCTTCAGCCGCATCATAATTTTCCATCAGGAGAGATAGTAGACAAAAGCAAGCTTAGCAGCAATAATGAATATCATTAAAATACTAGGATCTCTACAAAAGTATCAATCTTATAAAGTAATACGAGCATATTGGCAATTTCAAAATATTTATGAAAATAAGTAATGTGTATCGTTTAATGAAAAAACATTATGGCAGCACATTTATGTGTATATCAAAAAGCTCAACAAGGCGTTCTCGTTCTTTGGAAACAATTTTATTTTGTTCGCGTCTGTCGGAAGTAAATTTTATTTTAAAAATGTACTCTCTGTAAATTTCATGTTTAAATTAACAATATTTACCCTTATCTTAAAACGTTTTTGAGGCACTTATTCTAATGACTGTTTTTGACATTCAATGTTTTTCCCTAATTACTATTTTTATTCAAATTTAAAAAAATATATGTGTATTATGTAGGTACAAAGCTTATTGTTTTTTTAATTATTTTTCCATACAGTTTGGTATATTAAGGTAGATAAGATATATAAGAGCTGCGTAAATAGTTACTATGCCATCGGTAATAATATTCAACAAAAAGTAGTAGACCAATCACTGCTTTTATATGTTGAGCAAGGCTCGTCTATTTTTTCTTTCCTTTACATTCACTCTATATAACAATGTTAAAAATAGGATTGTTTACGTTGTGCCCCGGAAATATTTGGCCTAAATTTTACTGTCACGTAGTGGTCAGCTTGGAAAATCTTATTACAAAACTACCACAGTGAACCAAATAAACCTATTGTAATGGAATAGAAAAATTAAATGACGAGACAATGTCTTTGAGAGCACTGTATAAAATAAATAGGTACAGCATTCTAATAGCAACTATAAGTCAACGTGAACTAAGTCAAAATCATGTATTCATCTATAAAAAAAAGTTAAAGCATACACCGGCTAAAGTGGTAAAAAATTTTTTAAATTTTTCCTCTCGTATATTTGTAATTTTGTCATGTATTCAATTTTAGATTCCACGACGCTCTTATGAAATATTTTCATAAAAACTAAGTAGTAACTTCAGTAAATAAGCTCTTATGAAAGTCAATTATATTTTTTGAATGGAACAAGTATAAATTATTAAGAAATTAAAAATACCCGCATGATATTTATTTATTTTAGTTTAAATTTCAATCGTTCCATTGGAACTAAAACTGCAATTTAAATATTTTCATGGAATCGTGTTTTATAAAGCCCTTTTTGATATCTCACCCGAAAGGTTTAAAAAAAAAAATTATGTCACAATATGGCGTCTAAAAACCAGTTTTTCTTTTTTATGTACCTAGTGTCACTTGCGCTTTCTAGACGATTCTAACGATATACGAGTAAATATAGAGAAATATAATAGATATAGAAAAAAAAAGATATCGTTAGAATCGTCTCGAATAACGATATCTTGCATTAAAAAGGATTAAGTTAAGTTCTTTAGAAGTTATGGTAGAATAAAGAAACTCACAAACATACATAAATACACGAATTCTGAAAACATAACTCTGATATTTTGGCAGTCGTTTAAAAAACATTCTATATTGCCGCGAAAAATGTCAGATCTATCTGATTTGTTCATAGCAGTTATTCCGTACTTATTACTTACTAACTACTAAGGAAAGTTTATTTTATCACGAAATATGTCTTAAAATGAACCACAATGCACGTGCTCTCCGAAGCACGGCAGAGGTTAGTAGTAAATGTCGCGAGCGGTCACCCATCTAATTAATGACCGCAATGAACATTCCTTAGCCTCGTTGATAGGTGAGCTCTACGCACACTTTCAAAGATGTTATTTAATGTTTTGTACTACCATTGTTTATTAAATTTCAAAAGCTTATTTTCTGCGGCTATCAACTGTACACCAATAACTTTAATAACGTGGCCAATACCAGTTAAAATATTTTTTAATTTATCTTTTTATTTTATAGCAATAAAAAATCTTAAATAAATCAATTAATTACTATTTTATAATATGCCTTTTGCCGGCAATATCCCAATATTTGCGTCTTTGAGAATTTAGGTAGATTAACTGACCAATATCTATACTATTGTCTATATAATGATAGGAAACTCCAATAATACTGGTTGACCCGTTGCGCTTATGCCAGTTCAGTTTTGATCTATACTTAATTTTAATATAACAAGAGCAAATTATCGAAGCTCTGCTATTATTTCTTGTGAACCTAAATAATAGCAAAGCTTCGATAATTTGTAATCGTAGTAAAATCTCAAACCTACGCAGTTTAATAAATGTTTCTCAGCGTAAACAATAAATACAGATTTCGTAATTCATGGCAAGTGTTTAGTGCCAAAAAAGTTCCCAATACATTCGCAGTGACTGAAACAAAATGTATACTTATTTAGTATTATTAAAAGTAGTTTGAATTCGTGTAGTTATGTGTATTTTGTTTGACTTAGGAATAAATATTGTAGCAAATTAATAAAAATATGTTGTGAAAAACGAGCAGTCAACAAGCAACGGCTATCTCTTTCAGTCAGTCACAATGCAGTCGATTTACGAGCTTGTACCAATCGTATATGGATATCGCCGGTTCAGCACACGGCATAATTTATTATGATTGATTCGTTCACCTTCAGCCGGTACTAAACTGAACCCCTAGAGCCACACTTGGATTTATGACATACATATAAATTACCAAAAGGTAAATTGTGTTTGAGAGGTTCAGATAAGACTCATTAGGCGATGACAGCGCTTGACAATTAAATGATTCATAGAGTAGAAGTAGATTTTTTTGTGAACGAGATCTTTCGGGGAAGTACTATCACTATACCTATTTGTACCACCAAAGAATAATGTTAGCAAATGTCAATTTGTCAATTTAGTATTCAAAAAATATACAAGGTATCGTTAAAAATCTCCTGTGAAAACCTCGCATATTAGGATTACATAATCATGTACAATAGCAACAAACCAAAATAATTAAAAAAAGGATTTCCCGCATTGACTTCAGCGTGCACCTTATGACCTGATAATGAATAATCCGTGAAAAGAAGTACCACCTGAATACTATAGAGGTGACCGTTAATTTGGATTTTCGAATTTTGATCTTTGAAATGGTTGGTTATTACATTTTTCTCACAAAGAAATTGGTTTAGATGGCTATATGCTCGGCAATATTACATAGGACCCAAACGTGGGTGTTTATAAGCGCGATGTCATAAACGCAAATTATCTGTATTACCTCACACCCTTTTGAGGAAGATAGGCGTGATATGATCAACATACTAAGTATATCATATAAACATTTCTGATTATATCTCCAGTTTTCGATATAAAAGCGCTCATGTCATAATGTTGAATTTTCAAAATCATGCGACCCCAATCTGCAACGAACGTGAAGGAGCATGGCCCGTGTTTCTCGCTAAAACTTTTTATACCTAGCATATAACCGGCGACGAAACAGATTTCCCTACTTGGTTATGACACTTTAAAATACGGTCAAGTGTCAGGTTCTGAGAGCAATTCCGTGACTCGTTCTATTTATATTTTACAAATATTTCTACGTCGGTGCTGGTGAATAAAACTGTGAAAGATTAAGCGTCGCTATCCCTCACGCTTACAGTAAGTGTCAGAAGTTTGCAAGTAAGCATAATAACTACAAGCGGTTGTTTCGAACGGATAATACTTAACAAGCTTATCTTCCTACAAAACTTCAGAAATGCGTGTCGCTTTAGCATATTGTCTTCATCATAAATCTATCCACTGCTGAACATTGAACCCAATTACTTAACGCAAGAGATAGTAGTGATTATAGTTCACCCTGCTTTAGTTATGAAATGTTATCGTAGTTACGTTCCTGGCACAAAGGAGTCTGCATAAAAATATGGACAGCTTGAACAATATTTTACCAAACTTTGAAAGATGTCAGAACACGAAATTCTATTGTGCAATTTGTGCACAAACTGCTTACGTTTTATGTCTGTAAGTGCTTTGACTTCTCCAGGGATTAGGGTGATATCAGAGGCGGTGCCGGGTCACGCTCAGCAAAGCTAAGCCGGTTTTAGACAGACTACGTTGTAGCTCAATTACTCAGAGCAAACTCAAGCCCCATTTACTACGTCAACTTACGATTAGTCCAGAAATATGTGTTTACTTGTTGTTTAATTTTAAATGAATTCAATTTTGTGTCTCCCGAATGCTAGTGCATGTATTCCGAGAATAAGCACAGATAGGCCTCAAAGCGAGTCTTGAGTATATAAATGTATTATTTTTCTTTACTACTGATAGGCTAGCCTTTGACCACTATTTCAACTACTGGTAAATGCTGATGTGGTAGAAGGTATTACACATACATATAACTTTGAATGAGAACTGACTCTCAATGATAGCTGGCGGAATACACTGTTAGGTGCTTGGCGACAGGATGGGACCACTTGAGGGTGGTATCTAGGCGGGCTGCCATCCTAACTCCGCAACCGAAACCAACGGCTTAACATGCCCTCCGAAGCACGGAAGCGCTTAGTAGTAATTAGTGAATTCCACTTGCGGTCACCCATCCAAGTCATGACCGCAGAAAACGTTACTTAACCTTATTGAAGTTTCTGCTACAAGCGCATCAAAATATTATGTATTATTATTCTACCTCATTTTGTTACTGAAAATTAAACTCCTTAAACCTTTATTTAATTTGAAACAAGCAATAAATCCTTCAAAGTGGCATTACGTGTTTACGACAAAGGAAATTACAAGCTTAACTACGATCTATAAATTTATTGTAATAACACGATAAAAGCCCAGTCGACATTGCGAAAACAAGAAAAAAAAACATAAATGCCCTTATGGCGATCATATTCGTGGCAATAAGTAACCATAAAGGCGGTATTTCATATAAGCGAAGTGCCTTGCTGTTACGACTTGCTGAGAACGTGAGCAGAAAGATGGCTTATGGAGACAGCTTTTATTGTTACACCTGCTTACGAAAACCATTTTCACCAAGTGTTTTAAAAGGCCAGTCAAGCGTGAGGCTATTTACAACTTATTGCCAAATCTATAAATTCGTGGATGACGTAAAAACGCTGTTTTACTACGTACTTTCGAATGTAGGTGCTTGTATTTGTATATATGTAGGTTTTTACTCCAGAAACTTTCACGACAAGAAATAGCGTTGATGCAAAAATGCATTTTAAAATCCAGTGACTACTTATGAGCTCATGTTGGAGAGAGTTTTATTATTACGTAACGAATAGTCTTGATTCTGCAATTTTGATCTTTATTATTTTATACGGCACGTACGTAGAATTTTTACTTTCATTGAATTTAAGCAAAGTACTCAGGTTGAAACATAAATACCTAAGTGTAGACTTTTGATTTTGATTGAAGTAGTGGTCACCATACAATGGCCATAATTTTTTTAAATAAATTATGAGACGACTTGAACAGTGATGAAAACAAACGTAGATTTACTAAGATGCTAAAAACTTTATTATATTATAATTATATATAATTTACCTGGAATATTACTTAAATGACAAATTCTTATTAAATCTGATCAGCCATACCTAAACTTGGGTCATTATGTAGTAATGTAAATAGTTACATAGATACATAAATGTGCAGGAAACGATTTGAATTTGAATTCATACTAGAGAGAATTTAGAACAACACATTTATATTTTATTGTCATTCACTTACTATTTAGCACTTTTTATCACATAATTAATCTGTATCAGCCAGATTGTCCACTGCTGCACACAGCCTCCCCCATGAAGGGGGGGTTTGTCATAATCCCCACGCTTGGCAGACGTCTTGGGTATAGCAGTTTAAGATATCACTTTCTCAGAAGGTGCTGCTGCCCACCTTCCGGTATTTTACTTTTAGTCGCCTCTTACGCGTAGCAATGCGGGGTGACATTCTAGCCCGACACCCCACGCCACATAATTAATAAAAGAACCTAAATATCAATATTGATAAGTTATTGAATTAAAGTTAACACCACGTTTATATCAAATAAACTGGCTCATTTAACGGAGAAAAACTATAAAATTTTTAAGAAACCGTTTATAGCTATAATGTTAGATGCATTAGAATTACCGAGGAGCGGGGCGGGCGTGAAACTTACTGGAAAGTTGGAAAATTTAAGGCAACCAAGTAGTATCTTATAATATTTTAACACCTGCTGCAAACGAAGCGGCGATAACTGGAGTTCGCAACGGAATTAAAATCTTTCGGAGATTGCGAAGTATACAGTTACACAAACACCGGTCCATTTCTACGAGAATTAAATAAGTTTAATTACAATATTTTATTATGCATTTAAGTGTATAAGTTTTTTAACATCAGTGAAATTTACTGTTAATGTTTTCAATAACCAGCTGTACTCATGCGTATTGGTTGAATTATAATCGATTAACATGCCTCATACTCACGGAAACTTTCAAACTAAGACAATTTACTGGGTAAAAGAGACTAAAAAGTGTTCTATGTATAAAAATGTCATTTATCAATATCTGATCATCTAGTGGTGGTCGTAAAAACCGGCTAAAATCAGAAGACGGACAGCTTCATCTCCTGCAGAACTGTACATTGCACAAGTATGCTGCGATCGTTAAGACGCATACAAAGAGTAGACAATATGGAAACACTAATTATTTATTTTGTTTAAAGGACTTCATTTGAAAATTTTCTCGCACTTTGCAAGTTCTCGCATCCATGAATATTACAAGTCGATCTTGGCGTAGAAATAGTATTAATACCAGAGCTTGTAATGATATGGTTTTTACTCGATCTGGTGAGCACAAGCTAGCACCTTAAACTTTGCATTCCACGTGGACTTATATAAGTCCAGTGGCAGCAGTGGCATATACGACTGAACTTCAGGCACTTAACAACTCCTAGTGAGCTATAGTGCGCGCGGAACAAGTATGCCGCGCCTTAGGTAGCGACAGGGGCGGCGAGGGGGTGGGTTGCCTACTGCTCGCAACGCACATGAGATATTAGACAGTGATGACCAAAGCAAGCGCCCCCGCCTCTCCACCGCTCACATACCTAAGTCGCGGCCAACTTCTTCCGCGCGCACTATAACACAACACTGACGAAGTCGCGGGCATTAATTAGTTTTACGATTTCTAAGCAGTATTCAAACCTCTTAAAATTTCACAACATTCAAACAATCTTGTCAAATAATTACATAACAATTGAAAATGTCTATTCAAATGCTTTTGAAGATTAGTTCCTTAGAAAATAATAGCACAATCTTGTTTCTGAGAGGGGCGACCCGTGATAAAATCTACGATTTGTCCTTTGTGAACTGCTGTCTGCGTTACCTCAAATAGATTTAGAGCGAGTAATAAGGGGACTCTTTGTGTCGACTCCTTGTTTGTCCTTTTCCTTACGTTTCTTTTTCTGGGTCAATATTTGATAGGATACTGGATTACTTTATTGTATTTATTACAAATAGGCTTGCCTGAGACCGCCACCTTACCTAATATGTCGACACACATTCCTTGTATTTGAAATATTGGTTTCACAAGTTTTTTTTAGTTCAATTCGGTTTTGTTGCCTAAATGCTTAAAGCCAAAAGATGGTCTTGGTAGCTTCATGTCTTCTTTTATTATCAGAGAAGAGAAAGAAAAGAGAAAAGAGACGATTTATGTTATAATTCTTATATTTTCTTGCTTGTAAATAAGCATCGTCGATACCTCAAACTAAACTCAATCATCAAAACAAAGAATCAAAACTTCAATCAGTCATAGACCTTAATAACTCCAATAATGTTCTACGAAATAGCCTTGTCCATATTTCCCATATAGAAAAGCATAATTGTACTGAACTGTTGGTATACGGTTTGTGTGTTTTAATTAAGGTATGGCTTTACATACTGCATCAAAGAGGCTTAATTTAATTTAAATCCGGGTTGTATTACTTCGGGCTCTATACGCTCAACTATCATCCATGATATATTGGGGCCAGTGTAATTACAATTGTCAAATTATATTTCAAGTAATCAGTATTCAGGTTGAGTTTTGCTACTTCATTAATTAAGAAAACTTTGTCTACCCTCAATTTACTTTTACGATGAAGAATTTAAACATTCCCTTAATTTCACTTTCAACAATCTTAGAAACCAAGTTCGGGGTGGATCTTCCGTCATCTTTAATTGTACGAATTCTTTGGTGTTTTGACGCGGAGAGTAAATGGAACGACGAATTTGATGTCACTGTATTCTGTATAGCAGATAGAGTTGATGTTTGTGTATAATTGAAAAGAAAAATAATTTCTTTTGCGTTTATTTCCCTGGTACAACCAGTGATTATTGATATACGGTCATTCGTACAAACTAAATAAAAAAAATCAAGACGTTACATATTATTTCGATTTACATTCTCTACTTTCTAGTAGAGAAATTACCAGATAATTTGGAAACGCAGTACAGATAATTGTCTGCATTATAAAGTTTCATGGTACTAAAAGTTGTGCCCGAATAAAAGTTTGATGTGGATATATACACAAATATAATAAATAAGACTTGCAATTACTAATAATCATATAAAAAAATTACTAGTATAAATGCAATTTTCGATACAGATGAACGTTTGAACATTTTTAAACGGAGAAAGAGGCACTTTCGATCACAGACGTTGAGTTATTAAAAGAATACTAAATAAATGTTCAATGTGAATTCTATTAATATAGGTTTTCTCTGTCAATATACGTCAAGCTAATTATTTATATCCCATATTTGAACAAATTATCTCAATCACTGATCTATAAAATAAGGTAAAAGAAGTAAAGATTTGTTGTTTTTTTTTCGTTTGATCACTATTGTTTCAACATCAACTGAACACACTGAATTTTAATATATTAACAATGAACTCCTGGTATTTTTATTTATATTTGATTAGGCTAGTCTTTGACCAGTATCTCACCTGATGGTAAGTGATGTGGTCGAAGATGTTGTTCAGGCTAGTCTAAAATTACTGACTCTCAAGGACAGCTGCCGGAATACACCGTTAGGTGCTTGGCGACAGATTTTCTACTTTAGGGTGGTAGCTAGCCAGGCGTTCACAAAATGCCCTACCACTATGATAACGACTGCCGTCCTAAGACAACAACTGGGACCGACGGCTTAACGTGCCCTCCAAAGCACGGAAGCGCTCAGTAGTAATGTCACTAGCGATCACCCATCTAACTCCTGACTGCCTTCTCTCTCTAACTTGACGTTGCTTAACTTAGCTGATCGATTCAGAACGGCTAAGCAGACTTCGCTACGAGCGCTTCAAGGGAACTTCAACATTTACAGATCGATTATTTTACTAGTAAAGGTGGTTGAGAATGTATTGTTTAAGGTTCCGTACTAGGGTTTACGTAAAGGGTCATATTACTGAGATTCTACCGTTCTCCCATCTGCGTCCGTCCGTCAATCTTTATATACGCGGAATGAGTGACAAACCTGTAATTTTTTATAAAACGTTAACCCAAGGATGAATATGAATTAAAAATTTAATTCAATTATATATTTCTGTGAAGCTCAATCCCGGTGGTGGATCGAACCAGGGACCTGCGGAACGGGAGTCCATAGCTATTACCGTTCGTCTATCACTGCTTTAAAAGTTTTCTATTACTGATTACTCGTTAATAATATCCCAGCAACTCATGTCATTAAATTATAAAAAAATATTAATTTGAATAAAATTTTGCATATAAGCCCAATTTTAATACCTATGACGTTAATTTTGAATGTAAGTATGAATATTAATGTTTTGTTTATAATTTGGATTTTATAATTACATATTTATATAAAATTAATAGCAAATTGTATCAACAATATGTATTTATGGTACCTAGGTTTTGTATTAGTTAGTAAAAGCTGATTGTACGAGTATTGTGGGCTACTCAAACTAACAAACCACGTTAACTTAGACTGTACTTCGGACGGCGCCATTTCTGCAGAACTGAATGCTCTTTCGGACCAACTCAATTTTGAGACAATAGCGAGCTCCCGTGAACCGTAATACCTACGTAAAGTTTATTATTATACAATGTTATCAATGCGATTGGTGCACACGCTTACAATAGTTACAATACGTCAAAATACAAACTATGCATTCCGCAGTGCACACATTCATAGGTGCAACTTGTAGTTGACACAACACAACCTTTAATTCTATAAACATACTAGTTTATATTCACGCACACGAGCACCAACACAACACACGTACACCTACACAACACACATACACTACACTTTAAACTGTGAAATGACTCTGATAGCATTTTTATAACTACCTTCAAAATATGTTGTAAAATTTATATTTATTTTGTATAAAACCTCAATCTACTAGTTATGTTATGAGTTATAGTCTAATATTTAATTATGACGTCAGATCCGTTGAGTGGGGCCTGGTGACCTGTGATACAGACTATTTATGTCTACTTCAGGCACCAGTCCTTGCAATGCGGGTTTACATTAGACAACAATATTAGTTTTGCTTGTATGATATTTATTATGATTTGTAAACCTATTGGCAAGGAAAATAAACGTATTTATTATTATTTAGGCCCCCAACATCGGTGGCGTTTCCAGCACAACAATAATGTTCACCTTTCAACTGGTCGAAACTGTGCATTAGTTCCACAGCGATGTAACTTGCAGGCGTCGTCTTCCACGCCCTTCTTCACAAGCCATTACCTACCACCCATTCATAGCAGAAACTCCTGCCAGTTTACAAGCAGAGTAATTAACTGAACCTTGAAAACTTTAAACATTAGCTAATTTTCCCGACAGGACCGCGATCCCTACTTCCTATAGATACAATACATATCCATAACATTACTCTTTTTGAATCCGTCAATTGACGATTTCAATAACGATCTATATTAGTTAGGCGTTCACTAAAAGGGGATCATTAATTGATGTCACAAAAACCCGAATCCTTTAATGTACTCGTACAGCTAACTGTTGCAGATGACAGATAAATAACATATGAGAAACTGCCTACAAGAAACATGATTGCTCCATGTTTATATATAGAAATATATACACATATTATTGGCAAAGCGTATCTATAAAATAGCTTTATTTTTTGGTAGGTGGCATTATCAATCATACCATTTCGGGCGACATAAGTGGACCCTCCTCACGCGAGCTCAAAGTTCCATTACTCACAACGCCCCGCCCAGTGCTGATACGTTCCAGCCACATTAACTATAACTATACTCGTAACTGGTAACCTACTAGTATCCATTATACGAGCTAGACAAAAGAGCGTCGATAGACACGAGGACACAATATCAGATAGCAGCAATAATAATGAAGTGGGTATCGACTCCGTACCACAAATTGACTCGTCGGTTTCAAATAATATATTGATGCCTTCTAGGTTAACCTTTGACCACTATCTCACCTGATGGTAAGTGATGATGTGGTCGAAGATGTTGTTCAGGCTAAACTAGAATTACTGGCTCTCAAGGACAGCTGCCGGAACACACAGTCAGGTGCTTGGCGACAGATTTTCTACTTAAGGGCGGTAGCTAGTCAGGCAGACATTCGCAAAATGCCCTACCACCATGCTATAACGACTGCCATCCTAAGACAACAACCGGGATCGACGGCTTAACGTGCCCTCCGAAGCACGGAAGCGCTCAGTAGTAATGTCACTAGCGGTCACCCATCCAACTCATGACCGCGGCGGACGTTGCTTAACTTTGCTGATCGTTAAGAACAGCTAAGCAAACATCGCTACAAGCGCTTCAAATATAAAAAATACGTCACGCTCTACGTCACTTACTATCACGACTGTTTCACCCCGTTCATGTCTCAAAAATAACATAGTTATAGTTGTAACCTACTTCAACAGTTGCGTTTAAACTTGGTTATACTTCAGTTATTACTCTTCGTGTAAAACAAAGAGTTTCGCTGTTAAGTTCGCGTTCGAACAATGTTTCTACGTTTAGATAGCTGTGGAAAACTTATAGCTTTCAAGTTAAAGGATTTACACCACACTCGAAACAGCCATATAGGTAAGTTTGCTTGGCACTAGTACTCGTACAAGTAATGACAGCTCAGCTACTCAAAGCATTGTAAATAGGCGAAATTAAATTCCAATTTTGTTGATGTTTAAACAGGTTATTGGCCTATAAAAGTAACGAGTTCAAAAGGATTTTATCGTTATTAGCGATGTCAGGAATTAATTATTGCTATTAGTGTTTTTAATTAAATCGTCCATAGAACGTTCTCTCGCAAAACCTTGAGATGCGCTTCGTGGGGCGGTGTTCAGTTTTAATTAAACTTACCTACTGTCGGACCTAAAATTTCTTTTTACATTTTCCATAATTCCTTATACAAACATTGCAAATGATTAATCGTTGCAGTGCAATTGATGTTGTACCACCTTAACGTAGCATAGGTACAGGAGGAACAAGAGGCAAATCGGACATTTATATGTATACCTACCTAATAGTGAAAGTAAATTGAAGCAGTGATGGCTCAGTGGCATTGGCTATGGACTGCCACGCAGCAGGTCCATGGTTCGAATCTCGCTAGCTTGAGCTTCACCGCATGGTGGTAGGGCATTTTGCGAATACTCGTCTGGCTAGCATACACCCTCGAGTAGAAAATCTGTCGCCAAGCACCTAACGCCGTGTTCTCTTGAGAGTCAGTAATTATAGGTTAAGTCTGTTACAATAACACCTTCGACCGCATCATCACTTACCATCACGTGAGATTTTGGTCATAGGCTTACATATTAGCAATAAAAAAAATCAATGCATTTGTACTTATGTAATCTGAGTTGATTTATATGAACATAGTGTTCATTTCAGGTACGATATTTCAAAATGAACTAAAGCAACAGTGCTCAAACACCCTATCACGGTGCGACGCAAACGATTTGGAGTGATTTTTATGACGGACTAGGCAAGTGATTTCTGAAACTTATGGCATCTATAAATCCGCTCGCTTCAAGGTGACAATTTAGCTAAAATCTGTTCCTTTACGTCTCTCCGCACCGTTGAACTAGCTACTGGAATCTTTCAAATTACAGAGATTCATTCTGAATAGCTGGCGAAATAACTCAGATAAAAATCTGCGCAACTCTTCAATATTATAAATCAAATTATTTAACTATTCGACGGTACAGTTACGGCTCGTATTACCGTTCGAAAATGTACAATTTACGAATAAATATGTATTAATATATCCATATTTATTCGTAATGTACAATTACCATGAATTTCTCGTTACGGTTATAATTTCACGGAATTGTGAATAAATACGTACGTATACCTACCGCCTGTTAGTTTACAGGTAACATAAGTGATACACGAAAGTAAATTCAAACATTAATACATTTCAGGTAGAGTCTAGAGGTGAATGTTGTTTAATTAAGTTCAATATCAAAGAGTCGACAGTAATCCTCGGCGCGGAGTGCATCGAGGCAAGTCCTCATCACGAATTCCCGAGGGCACAATGTTAAATGTAGGCCAGCAAGTTACAATCGGCCTGGCAGAATATTGCTTTGTCACTTGCCAACGTCGCACAGCTTCCCTAAGCCCAAGTAATTGGAAATAGTTGAAATAGACGACTTAAAGCAACATCGCATCGCTTCGCTTCGAAGGCGGCCGCCCGCCCGGTCGGGCGTCCGCCCTGCTCGCACCATCCAACGTCTCGCCTCTCGCCAGGGCTAACATTACACGTTCGAGCCAAACAGCTGTCATGTTATAGACTTAGGTTCTATTCACGTTGCTGTCAATTCACAATTCAAATTTACATCAGATAAATCTACAGATATAGTGAACACGAACCTTGCAACTTGTTCTATTTTCAGAAAGAAAATTAAAAAACAATACAGACAACCCTCCGAATTAAAACAGAGGAATAAATAAACGATAACTGCCGTCTAGGGCCCCGTGAAGCTCGAATGAAATTACCGCAGATAGAAAGACAGGAAAATGGTTGCAATAAAAACGTCAAGAATTTCTTAAGATTCAGGTTACCCGATCGGAAAAGACGCTTAGTACCTTCTCATCCCCAAATAAAAAGTTTACACAAATTTTGCATACATTAATTCGTTACGTGGTGACATCTTGACGCGTCTACAAAACCTAACGAACGACACCGTTATTAAACTCATTGATTTTCGAATTACGTAATCTTCCTCGTTATAAAATTTCTTGAATAATTCCATTCAAAATGAGGGAGAAACTTCAAAAAGTTTGGGGACATCTTTCATTGAACATTCTATTTTTTGTGAAGTCATTTGGTATTTTTCTCGCCAGGCTTCAATAAATCTAGCCACTTATAGAGATGTATAGCGGAGACCGTAACAGCAAGATAAATATTAGGGGTCATGTCATAATCGTAACTTACAATTTACAATAGCAGATACAATAGAGTTTATTAGATTTTCTGTCGGCACAAAATTCGTATCCACATGTTTGTTTATATCAATAAATCGTTTAATCAGTTCCCCGACCTTTGTGAACACAAAAACATCGCTAATTAGCTTAACAAGCAGAAAATTTCCTCTAATACTGTTACCGTACAAAACTTTTTGCTATTTAAAAAGTTATCCTTTTAATTAATAAATTTTCAGGAGAACAGTGATAAAATTGACACAAAGTGCTGCCAGGCCGGGAAGAAGTTCATTAAATATTTTGTAGACAAAAATATCCGACGTAACCTTTGTCAAAATATTTTCGAGACAAGAGTGTTAGGTGCTGTATCTGAATTGCTATTACAATGCAAATGTGGTAGACAAAAGGCGGTAAAAATCCCGGCTAAACTCATTTTGGACAAGTAAATATAATATAAACACGACTCAATCTACTAAGGAGGAGACAGATTTTTAACCAGCTATTATTTTTGGTCACTGAGTTGATTTTTTTGTATCCGGGAATTGAGTATATATGCGCTTGTAGCAAATTAATGTGCTTTCGGATGTTATACGTAGCTTTACACTTTAACACTCTTTATTTGAAATATTCTTAGATACTTACCTCTAAAATAATTAGACTGAAGGTTGTGTGACCAAACTTTTTTCATTTATCCCAAATCTATATAACTCTCTCTCACCTTACAAATTGATGTACCTACTGATAGTAAGTAAAATGTTATGGTACATAGATTGTAAGAGGAATGCTGAAAAAGAGGTCGCAGTCACTATGGCTTCAGTTTTAGATAAATTGTATCAATCCCTGGAAAGCCCACAGGGACTAAAAGATGTATGGAAATAATGCAGGGTATATTAGATGGAAAATAGACTATGAAAGCCGAGCATTCACAGCAGCAGAAAGAAATTACAAGTTTCTTTTTAAATTACGTGAATGAAGCTACATATTGAAGCGGAGTCTGACCGAATTGCATTATAAATAATAAATGGAATGGAATGTGAATGAAGTGTCTCTTACGTAAAAACTATAGCCAGTGTCACTTAGGATGATGAGAGAAATCTAACGATACCCCATTTCTAAATCTTATCAGGCATATAAAAGAAATAATTAATATAAGCGGAATAAAAAAACTCACATAAAATCTGAAATCAAACTGTTTTAGGGTAGTCGTATAAAATAACATAGGGCCGTGTCATTTACGGCACTAAATTATTCAATAAGTTCTCGAAAAAGGAAGTGGACGCAGATGAATTTTCACTTCTGGTCATTTAAATAAATAAAATGTCAAGTAATATGAAGATTTGAAAGGTAATAAGGAAAATAGTAAGATAAATAAGAAGTAAGAAGGTGCACTGAGAAAACCGTCTTAAAGGCTTAAATCAAATTTGACCTTTTACCGTTGAATTGTAACTACGTAAGATGAATTCACAACTCTTAAGATGATTTTCACCAATCAATAAAAATGTACCATGTTTTATAATAAACACAACCGTAAAAAACGCCTTCCGTAAAGTATTTTCAGAATTGCAACTTGTTATACGATAATAATTGCAGTATTGACCATAAAATATACCTTACTTTTACGGCGGTTTATATACGGTGATTATCACTATAACGTACGACTTAATCAGCCTTATCAAAAGTCAATATTTAAGTAAGACCACAAAATACACCTTAAATGAAGACGAAAAGAAACATTCGCCTTCACTGACCTCGTTTAACGCCTTCTAGTTGGAAGGCGTTTTTGTACGTATTTACGTTTGGTCGGTTTTTCGCCTTATACCATATAAATTGGCCGTCATTAGGGCGCTTTTGACTTTAGATTTTTCTCAGTGTGTGATAGTGGCCCAAAACAGGATCAGTACGAAACATTCAGATAAGCTCACAAGAACCTGCATAAGGACTAACCTGTAGAAGTGATACGATAAAGTCGATAGAGTGCCTCAAGAGGTCACGTGATGAGTTTTGGATGAGAAATAAGTGGCTGGGAAACGAACGAGTAGATTAGCTCCAAGGCTGATAGAGTTTAGAATACTAAGATGTAAGGGCAGTGTAATTGGAATAAAGAAGATTAGGAATGAGTCCTCTGATTTCGAGGAAACTTAAAAACAGCATTTGTGACGGATAAGTTGAAGAGTATTAGATTAGCGTGGTATGATAATTTCGGGAGGAGATTGCAATAAATATAACAAGAAGAGCGTTGAGCATTATATAGGGCAATTGAGGGTTAAATCTTTCCCTAAGTCCGATGGAGCTGTAATATACCGCAGGGGCAGGTAGCATCCAAGTCCCTTCTAAAGCAAACGTTAAGCATTCATGTGGACGGATATTGGGTTTCAGACTTAAGTACTGCGCGGAAAATAATACGTTTACGAAAGGTGGCACGAGATGATAACCAATATAGTGGATTGAAAGATAAATTCATACATGCCTAACAAACTTAGCGTAGGATAAAAACAGGTTTACAGCAGCCCATTTGGAAGCTTGGTGCCCGAGTGGCCGCGTCACGCCAGGTGTTCTGAAGTGTCGTGAGGGGTTGCATCCCAAGAGGGTTTCGGCGTCCTGGCGTTCCCGCCAGAAGCAGTAGAGGTATAACGCCGTGTGGTTTTTATACGGCTGCTTTGGGAGTAGTTGGAGGCGAGTCCGACATATCCCGGTCACCTCAACCGTGGGTGAACGGGAATGAGTAAAGGCATTTTACACACGCCCAAAAAAAGGATAAAAGCTAGAAGACGCAAATACTTGGCGCACATGAATATATTGAGAGAGAAACTTTAAAGTCTTTTTGAATTTGAAGTAGAATTTGCTTTTGGTTTAGTGACTATCTACAGTATAAAAACACGTACAAAACCATGTTTTAAGCATGTGCAGAACTGAGTAATAAACCAAAAGTCCGAAAGTAGGTCACATTCAACTCGAAATGCGGAAGATACATTTCATTCCAAGCAGGTGCTTTGCGACAGATTTTCAGTGTGTTACGGAAGTCTGTAGAAGCTTGAGTCTCAAGAAAGATTCAGCCTATTTACCACCTTCAACCGTAACATCACTTACCATCATGTGTGATTTTGATCAAAGGTTAGATGTTAAAAATGCTTATTAAAAATAAATATTTTCATAATTTTTTAAAGCAAGTTTTTGAGGCGCCGGAATTTATACTGTTCTATTAAAAATCGACAATATTGTTCAGTTAAAGCCAAAATTATCTATTAATTTTTGTCATCGCTGAAGCTTTATGCTAGTCAATAAATTTGTATATTAAACCGTCACGTCCAGCAAAAAGAGTATATAGCCATTGCGAGAAGAAAAACAATAATAATAACACCTAAAGAACGAAATTATTACAGCAACTAAACATCCAAGCTCTTCGTCATCATTGTTACAACCTCATTCATTAGCAACACGCAAACAGTGGCGATATACCATTCAGGTTTACACATCACTGACACGTTCCGAAGCTTCTCTACGAAGATCTGTAGCGGTTGAATTCTCTCTACGAAGGTATCTAAAACGGTTACACACTGCTACGAATATATTTATTCGTAGATACACAGTAAACGTGTTTATGGTATTGCAACTTCGGAAGGAACCACGAGCTAGTGTATTTTAGATTTTCATATATATAATGTTGTCTTAGGTTTTCGCGATTATTACACATAGTAATTAAACAACTTTAAACGGTTTAAATCGCGTATATTTATCATTATTTTTGTCCCGACGTTTCAAACACTTTGCAGTGATCGTGGTCACGGGGTGACTCTCGTCGGGACAAAAATAATGATAAATATACGCGATTTAAACCGTTTAAAGTTGTTTAATTACTTTTCATATATATATTAGAATTTCATGTATTAAAATTTTAATATTAAAGTTTGCAGCAAAATATGACGTCACTTGTGCTAAGGTCGCATTTGAGTTCAATATTCTTCTTAGAATAAGATGGTATGTAAAGTTAAAGTTTAATCTAATAATATGTGTGTGTCGAAAAATCGTTATCTACATCACATTAATCTTATATAGAGGAAAGATTTGTATTTTTGGTATTTTTGTATGTAATGAATAACTGGACCTATACGACCTACATTATCCCTGATGAACATTGGCTATAGAATATGTAATTTATTAAATATTTTTTTAGAATATTATCAAAAAAGTTGGTTTTTTTAAATACCCGTGGGAAGCCGGGGCGAACCGGTAGTTATTAATATTTTTTTCAGTTTTCATTAGGCTTTGATGAAACTCTATTTCAATCTATTTTGTTTCCGTCGATTGTAATCTTTAATAAATAAAAATTCAATTTCACAATGTTTCTTTCAGAATATATGTTTGAACTTCGTGGTAGGAATATTTAGTATAGATGGATATGGAACACTTCATACGTAGTTCGATTCGCCTAACAATAAAAAAATGTTAAGACAGCGATGTCTGTTAGCAAAATAAACTGCAAACCAGCAAGCGCTATCTAAAAATATATGTCTCTTTTATCGCGTGGAATCACTGTATACGCGTATCTGGATCTTATTTAAACGTGATGACTTTTTTCTCATAGATCTGTATCTTTATCTTTTATAACTAAATAACTACATGTGGCTTTAGAATAGATACTTTGTCATTTAGAATTTTCATTTTAAAGTTGAAATGTCTAACTAAGAAACAAATAGGCAAAAATAAGTGTAACATATTTTAGATTATGATAATTACACTTATAGAGAACCTTATTCAATATAATCTAGTTGTTACATGCTTCGCAAAAAATTACAGTTTGGATAAAAAAAATGTAAATAAGTAATAATGCATTAAATAATTAGGTTTCTAAGAATAATTCCATAAGAAAAGGCTTACTGCAATACAAGCCTTAAAAACGCTAGACTTAGATCAATTATTACAGAATTATATTTAGTATTTACTTGCTTATTACTTGTTCAAGAAATAGGGCAACATTAATTTCGTCCGAATACGAAACACCACATTACAATGGCATTCCGAAAACCTCTAGGTACAATTAGTAACGAGTAATTCAGTATAAACCAATACATAAAGTTAAATTTCAAAAACTTAACCCGATTTAATACGGTTGAAATCGATAAATTTTTCCAATCACATTAACTGACAATACATGCGGGATTTGAGTAATTTGCGAACGGAAAACTCTGACCGATTTTCGTTAAAAAAAAGTACAAAACTATACGCAAAAAGGTAGGTTTCGTTCATTTCACGAAGCGTCCATCCGCTTGTATTTTATACGGGATACTTTGGAGAGGGAGCTTACAGCTTTTTTTATTCGAACGTGGCATGGCATGGCTTTCGATCGATTGTTAGTTCAGCTGAAATTTAGTTCCTCTGAAATTCAATTCAGTCGCAACGGATAGCGAAATCAGGGTGTTTGTTGGACAATGATACTGTTTGTTTATACTGTGAATTTGATTAGGCAACTCGTATGCATGGTATACCTATGAAGTATATCAAAAATGTAGAGGTTTATATAGTAGGTACGAATTCAAATTGAGATATTAGGTATTGTTTTGGCTCGGTGCCTTTTGCGCAGATCGTTAATATCTTTTCAAATGTTCTTTTATTTAAATCTGGACTAACATAGGTTGCTTTTATTTCAAAATATATGAATTCTGTGATCATAAAATGTCTTTAAATATTACTTAACAGACCTTGCGCAATATGAAACTTTATTAACATCAACTTCTTAATTTTTAAATGAAATATACTTTTGTTCCAAATAAATTTAGGTATTGATGTTTGTCTACGAACCACCAGATGAAAGTTAATGTGTATGCATTTTATCAAACTTTGGCTAATCCAGATATTTTTATACAAAGAATTGTTTCAATAATAATTCGCCTATATCTGTGTATATGTCCGATATTGTTTAATATTTCCTAAAAAAGATAAGTATAAAAGTCTCAATGCTTCTGCTTAACAAACTTAATAACACTAATTAGATCATATTGTTTCTATAAACTCCACTGTCTTGTAATCAATGAAGTTAAGAACACAGACGAAGGGCGATGCGAGCCTTTGAAAGTCTCATCATGCCTAGCAAGCAAAAACACGTATGTGTGTAATCAAGTAATTAATTGGTGCAAATCTTGCGAGAAATCGAAAACCGCTGGGTGTGTGGACGTGATCACGTGACACAGTGATCAGTATGCGAGTCGCGGCACATACCACACCACATCCCGCCGCCGCGCGCCGCCACCGCCCGTGCCGCCTGCAATATGCTGAAATTGGTACGTGGCCAGGAGACACAATATTCACATTGAATCCACCATTTACTCTACAATAATGCCATACTACATAGTACATACCTACTATATTAAACCCAAAGCGTCTATGCCTGAAAAAGTTCAACCATTCTTTATTCAAGTCACGAACGATGTAAGTATTTCTATACGATTCTGACAAAACAGGAGACAAAGTTAAAATCCTCGGGTTAGGGGAAAGACGCGATAAAAGCTGAAGCTATTCCGCTCGAACATTTTCAACGCGAGATACACATATAAGTTATACTGAAATTATATTAAGGAAATTCAGTTTGCCGGCGAGTACTAATATCTAAAGCTATGCATTGTATACATGAAAGAGACATAGGGTTGAGTGGCTTAACCGGATTAGGGCCTCGGGCGGCGTCTGATTATACCACCGGTTGATTTACGATGACGCGATACCGTGGACCTGCTCACCTAATAGAGAACTACATGAGAATAGACAATTTATTGTCACACATGCCGATAGGATCATTTACCGCACGGGAAAACAGCGTGAAATATGAGAGTACGCGTCGACACATGCCTACTTCGACGAGGGTGCGCTCGTTCTTACGATGGAGGTCAACAAAGTTTCCACGTTATGTATATTTACAACAGAGAAAAAGACATTTAAATGCGGGCCGCAGCAGTGATTAGCCAAAGGACCGGCCGCCTTTCGGCCGACCCTTGCTACATTCTGCACGTGAATTGAAACGATACCTAGCAAAGACATTATCTCGGATACCTTTTTTTTCAGACCCATTTAAAAGAATAAGCTTCTTAACTCTTGCGAGTTAATTTTCATGTAATTAGTAAGGTCGACCTTTTTTGGTTTATAAAATAATATAACAACGATTTTTTTTATCTAAATAAATAAAATTATTCTTTTTATGATAGCTCCTTTTAGATTAAAGAATCTAATTTGAAATCTCTCTTTAATCCTCCTAATGTTATGCAAAGAAGTAAAGTTAGCTTCCATCTGTTATAATTGTAGCAAATACCTATTATTTATTTAGGACTCGGACGGCTAGTTGCTTATGTTTTATAATGCAAACTCGAATTAGAAGTTTATTTAGCTTTAACCTCGGAATGAAAGTTGATAATCTCTTGGGTTCTAATAAAGGTCAAACGCTATCAAAGGCTGAAACATCTGACGATTACGGTATTCTAACATTTCAGAGTTAAAAGTACGTACGTACCTGAGTTTGGCTGATTGTCGGAGTTCGGACGCGCGGATGGAGCCCCGTCTCTAGCCTCGACCTCCAGCGCATAGGCTCCCTGCTTCTCCCTGTCGAACACCACCTTCGTAAAGATCTCCCCAGTCTGCATACTGATCTCAAAGAAGTCCTTCCCTTCATTCCTCGGAGAGTCCACAATGTAGTAGTACACCTACGATCAAAACAAAATGCCTGATTTATTCATAGGGGACCGACAATATACGATCAGTGCCTTGGGATTTCCGGTCCCTTTTGTTTGCTTTATTATAGCTACAATTGTTACGATATGTTACGTATTTCCGAAACTAGACAATTGTTGTGAAAAATAGGTTAACACGGGTATATTACGGTGTAACCCGGTTTTTTCGTTTGAGTTATCGGGATCCAACCCTGGATATTTGATAATGGGGTGGTGAAAGACATCTGGTTGTGTTCCCATATGTAATGGGAATAGGGGATTTAAAAGCTATATTAATGGTTTGGTAAGGTAATCGTGCTATGTTAGTAGTGCATAGTAAAATAATTGCATAAGTATTTTTAAGTGTATATATAGTATCCACATTTATCACAGAAGTGTTGGGTAACGTGACAGTCGTCAAAATACAGAGCACATTCGGGACACAGCGCCTGACGCTGTCATATTTGACACGTGTCCAATTAGATTCATATCTTAATGCACAGGAAATTGAGATGAAAATGATGTCAAACGGTAAAAAAATGTTGTAGGTAATTTGGGGTGAAGCTGACAATTTATGTTGGAAAAGGACGAAAAGCTTTAATACGACTGTTTTACGAGAAATCGTAAATCACACTCACATTGATATCAATAGAGGCAGGTATTAGTTTGGAAATATTCACTCGAGCTGCTTTTTGAAGGGCGGAAATCAAACAGAAACGGGATGTGTAGGAAATAAAAATATCATTGGAATATGTAAGGATTTACGATAGTATAGCTTAGAATACAGAATGGCTCTATATTAAAGGTATAATATAATAATGTTTATATAATAAAGTACCTACACTAATTTCCATATATTTATGTACATTTAGATAACTAAACATTATACGTAGACTATTATTATTTCAACAAACATTCGTAAAATACTTGAACAGGTGTACATATTTATTACATGCTCTCTTGCGTGTAACATACATTATATCACTGATATATGTGCCCGTATATATTTTATCAGTCATGACGAAATTATCGTGTCTATCCCACTATTACTACTAGCATGGAACTAAAATACTTATGTCACTTGTCACATGGAACTACTGGAATTAAATAGCATCAGTTGTCCCATCATGGGACTACTCTATGGTACCAGTAGGATAGACCCAAATTATCCATCGCATTTTACACAAATTTTATACTCAATCTGCTTTATTAATACACTTGCTATAAACTTGATGTATAAGTATAGAATAATCCAAGACATTACTATTAAACGCGTAATAAGCCGAGTGGTGAATAACTTCGACATACATAAACTGACAAAGTTTTTTTTTTTTTATAATTAGTTATCTCTCTACGGACTCGTGGTCCGTACTCTTTTTAGATTTATTTTTATTTTATTATATTAACTAGTTTTACAATAACATTCCCCAATCATCAATTACCTACTTTTTACACTTAGATGGTGGTTAGTGTAAGGTGTTATATCTTAAAAACTAAGTGAGTCCATATATATATACACTTTTTATTATTATGTGTGTTTTTGCTAACAAAACTGTTTTTATCTCTTATTATTATATTATTAGTTTAGTTGCTTATTTCATAACATGCTAATCCTAATTGATTCTTATATTAACCCAAAAGAAATTTTATTTAAAATTTGTCTTAAACTAAATATTTAAAATATTCTCATCCTGTACCGGATGGACCTGCCACTGAATGCTGAACTGTCAAAGTTCAAACATTGGCTATACCCTGACCCTAGTTTAAGTTCGATATAGCCATAGAATAAGCAATAGTAGGTAAACTTATCAACTGTCGAAATGTGATTCACTGTGATAGTGACAGTTGCTTCAAACTTTTTTGACACATGTCATTGCTATTTTTCCTTTTTAGGAAGGTTCCGTCTAATTAAATGCGACCTTGCTGCTGCGTTGTTCAGGAATATTCAAAATAATGCCGAGTTTTACCTTATGCTTATCATAAGTATACCAGGTACAACAAATAAGCTAGGTTTAGTTAAATTCTTCGGGTTTGGCTTCCCTGGCGCTTATGACATCACGTCGGCTTGTTAAAAATTGTCACTAGACATATTTTTTTAGTGTTTTTCTAAAACATAAATTTAAAGTTTTTTTTTTATTTTTGATTATTATTTTGTATTAAAATTACAAATTTGTCTGATCATGACGGTAAAAAAACTTAAAAGATAAGAAAACATGTTTTCGTTAAGAAGATATCGACGGAAAAGTCGCTTTTGTGTCGAATTTTCGTCCTGTTCTTCGCCCGCATCGTTCCTTTTAAACTCTGAAGCACGATAGCACTCAGTAGTAAATACCATTCTGGTGGTAACCGCAGCGGACGTTGTTTAACCCAGTCGCTTGATTAAAAACGACTATAGCGTGCCGGCTCTTGATGCACTAATCCAACATCGTGTTGCCAGATTTAGATCCTCACTTTTTAAAGCTGATATAGACGAGATTATTCAAGTTCTGACATCGCAATGACAATCTTTTAAACTTTGTTGTAATTTAATAAAAATATATTAAGACATAAAATGTATGTATATAAGTAATTAATTATATTTTGACTTACGTACCCAATTGTGCACACCTATTATCGTTTATTATAGACCATTTCTAAGCTATGACTTTCAAATTAACTTGAATTTAAAAATATTCGAATTTAAATATCAAAAACCTTCCAAATCAGTGAAAATAAAAAGTTCACACTATATATTTTATTACAAAAAATTCAATTTAGTCCCTCGAATGAAAGCAATCACTGAAACCTAGTTATTTGAATGACCAAGTTTATTAGTTTGATACTCAAACAGTTTAATTGGATACACAATAATCAAGTTTTGCGACTATTTCATTGAATCTTGTAGTTTGACGGCGGTGGCGATCTTACGCAAACATGTAGGTACGTATCTAGGAATGGCTTTAAAGAATAATCATTTAATTACCGTCCGCTTCGGTGATCACTTTGATGGGCGACCTCTAGTGTAATTTACTAATGAGCGCTTCCGCGGTTCGCATGTTCAACCACGGTTTCTGCATTAGGATGACAGTCGTTAAAGCATGGTGGTAGGGCATTTTCCGCCCGCCTGGCTACCCTCAAGTAGAAAATCTGTCGCCAAGCAGCTAATGGTGTGTTACGGCAGCTGTGTCTGACTGCCAGTGAGTTTAGGTTAGCCGGAATATCTTCGATCATCATCATATACCATCAGAGATATAGTGGTCGGACCTTTGACCACTATATCTCTGATGGATATCGGCTTAAAAAAACTGGCATCCAAATTCCGATGGGTGCGAAAGTTCTGTGTATTATTATGAACATTTTATCATTAACCTTTATACCGCATATAGGGAATAGTGCCACGGTAGTGAGCAAGATCTTTTTATTATTAATTTTACATAGGTTTCAGTTTTGGTTAACAAATATCAATTTTATGCAGTGATGTTCCAATCCAACCCCCTTCACACTGTCCTTGCTACGCCCACATTCATTAATAACGATTTTATAATATCATACCTATATACATACATATAGTATAATATACTACTCAAAACTTTAGCGCTAAAATGTCGGTCGTATATACAATTTAACTTCGAAATACTTAAGTAAATCTTGCCATTGCCTTGAATCTATACAGGTGCTCTACATCGCAGCAGTGTGGAACTGCACATAAAGATGAAACTTGCTACCTAGAAGCCAATTAGCGTACATGTTATCTGAGAAGTTCAAGCTAAAATATAGCTCGCTTGTATTAATTTATTACCGACTGACTTTTAATAAGTAACGTTCAAATTCAATTTGTAACGCACGTTTTTTACAGTTGAGGGAGTAAGTTATGTTGTGGTCAAGGAGGGTAAACTGACTAGGCCTAGAACTACTGGCTCTCAAGGTCTGCAGCCGGAACACACTGTAAGGTGCTTGGCGACAGTTTTTCTGCTTGTTTTTTTTATTGCTGTTAGGTTAGCATTTGACCACAATCTCACCTGATGATAAAGGATGATGTGGTCGAAGGTGTTAACATTTATAATCTAGAATTACTGGCTCTCAAGGACAGCTGCCGGAACGAACACACCGTTAGGTGCTTGGCGACAGATTTTCTACTTGAGGTTGGTAGCTAGCCAGTCGAGCATTCGCAACATGCTCTTTCACCATGCGTTGCAGCTCAAGCTGGCGGTGGGAATCGAACCATACACCTGCAATACAGCAATCCAAAACTATTACCGTTCGGCTATCAGTGCTCAATATAACTGTTTTACGATGTCCTTTCTCTTTTGCATTTATCCTAGCCCTAGCTGAGTCACTGCTTGTCAAAAATCTGTAATAGTTATTACTATAGATACCCAGTATATATTATGCGATGATTTTATGCTAAATGCATTGAAGCCTACGAATAACATATATATTGTTATGCGTAGATTGAAGCTCACAAACTGAACAAAGAAACAGAATTATATATTTTTTTTATGCCTGATAGGTTAGCCTTTGACCACTATCTCACCTGATGGTAAGTGATGATGTGGTCAAAGATGTAGTTCAGGCTAACCTAGAAGTACTGGCTCTCAAGGACAGCTGCCGGAACCCACCGTTAGGTGCTTGGCGACAGATTTTCTACTTGAGGGCGGTAGCTAGCCAGGCGGGCATTCGCAAAATACCCTACCACCATACAAGTAATTACTTTAAAGTTAGGTAACGTTTTTATCATTCATTACTAATAATCTGTGTCCTTAAAAAATGTCTTATAATTAGAAAGTATTTATATTTGCATACTTAATTAATCATATTTATCACGTCTTATCCCATGTTCAATAGAGTCGGCACATCTATTCTTCTTTAATTTATTTTCTATTACATGTCATGACAGTACTTACACACCTTTCACACAGTTAACATTCTTCATAGCGTCCGTCCATATACATTCTTAGGCATTTATGCATCTTTTTTGTTTTTTTTTTTATGCCTGATAAGTTTGCCTTTGACCACTATCTCACCTGATGGTAAGCGATGATGTGGTCGAAGATGTTGTTCAGGCTAACCTAGAAGTACTGGCTCTCAAGGACAACTGCCGGAACACACCGTTAGGTGCTTGGCGACAGATTTTCTACTTGAGGGTGGTAGCTAGCCAGGCGGGCATTCGCAAAATGCCCTACCACCATGCTATATCGACTGCCATCCTAAGACAACAAACGGGACCGACGGCTTAACGTGCCCTCCGAAGCACGGAAACGCTCAGTAGTAATGTCACTAGCGGTCACCCATCCAACTCATGACCGCGCGCGACGTTGCTTAACTTTGCTGATCGGTTGAGAACAGCTAAGTAAACTTCGCTACGAGCGCTTATAAGTACTATTTGGTATGTTTTACTCAACGAATTTTTCATTTCCTTGCACTAGAGCTTTACGGAAAATTCAAAATCCTCATTACTAGTGCAGACTAGTGTAGTGTAGTACTACATTAGTGATAACTAAGTAAAGATGAGCGACGAATACCAGAAGAGGTAAAATACCACAAGTGGGCAGCGGCGCCTTCCGAATAGCTGCCTTCTTACACTGTGATCCCCAAGGCGCCTGCTAAGCGTAGCCCGTGGGGGTTATGGCACCCGCGTGATGGAAGCCTGAGTATAATAGCGGGTGTCACGGCTGTTGTATCGTCACATTCATTTCTATACATTTACATACAAAGTATGATACAAGGCACGTTTTATTGATAATTATTTTGTATGCGTACTGAAACATTAAATTTTATGAGCAATTAATATCATCTGAATAAATACCCGTTGCGCCGGATATATTGGCGAATGGTATTGCATTTAAACCCCGAAAATATGATAACTCAAACCAGAATAAAATTACTCGATATTTTAACCTACATTACTGATAAAATTGCTGCTGGCTTAGCTTTACCTGTACTAGATTTCAAAAACAGCGCATAAATATATTGCTACCCAAAGCCGCGGTAAACGAAGGCAGTATATTTAATTATTCACAAATTGCACGCAATTCCAAAGTGCAATCACTACCGGTAAAAATTGCATTTTTATAGCAGGGCGCCGGCGAAATTATAGACATAGTAAATTGCGAACAGAGCATATTTGCACAAAAATGTATATGCAGTAGAGTACGTGGTTGCGTTACGAGACAGCTAGGCAACTAATGACGTGGTACAGAAAATATCAAGAAAGTATTTCGATTCAATAAAAATTGACATGAGGAAGATTGGAAGGCAACATTGTAAGAGTGTTGACTCTAGCTAGAATGCCTATGTGGACGCATAAAGGGCTCTACAAACAAATAATGTTATCTTTTTAAAGAGTATACAGGGATTTTTATCTGTATTCTTGGTGAATTCTGAAACCACTGAGTACCGAAAAATTTTATGATATTAGGATAATATTGTAAAAAATAAGTAAATACAAATAAATAATAAAAAAAACTAAAGAAACGTATATAAAAAACAGCCTGTAACTTGTGCACACAATGTTTGTAATTGATATCTTTGGTGATTGGAACTTTTACTAAAAATATCCACATTCTAAATGCAATTCACATTTAGGCCCTCAGGGATTAAAAATCTATTTTAGTTCTGTTTACGAAGAATAAACTAACACTTTTTGAATAGATGTGATAAAAATATGTTTTTGCTAACAGCACACAGGACAACATAAGGTTGTAGGCACTCGTAAAATTCATTTTCTAATAAGTTTAGGTTTCGATTTTATGGCCAGTCACCTGCGGCGTGGGTAGGCAATGCATTGTTGCTCACTGATTGATGTGCACCAGCTTCTTACTAACATCGACTTGGGTGTGGTATGCTGCTCATTAGGTTCATTTTTCCACTTCGTTTCATTTTACGATATACCTATCTAAAAGGAGGACAGTGACTTTCGTTTACTACTAATAATGTCGATTAACTGAGAAGGGGACTATATTATATAAATATATATAAATATATGGATTTTTATCTGTATTCTTGGTGAATTCTGAAACCACTGAGTACCGAAAAATTTTATGATATTAGGATAATATTGTAAAAAATAAGTAAATACAAATAAATAATAAAAAAAACTAAAGAAACGTATAGAAAAATGGTTACGAAGTGGAAAATTATGAATAGATTCACGCGTTACTTAGCGGAAATCCATATTAATTTATAACAAATATTTTAGGAAAAGAAAACATATTATTAATATTCTAGAAAATCACTTAAAATATATAAAAATGTACTTCCGCCTAATTTTCCTGTTAAACCGGCGTGACGTCATAAACGCCACGTAGCCAAACCGGAAAATTTTCAACACTTTTCGCTTCTAAACGAAGCATTCTCAGTAAGTCTTGACTCTTTGAGCGCACGATAGAGATCGCACTATTATCGATCCCGCGCTCGAAGAGTAGAGACTGTCACTAGATATATTTTTATGTATTTTTCTAAAATAATAATTTAATGTTTTTTTTTTTACATATTGCTGTGAAGGAACAAGCGTGAGGCCCACCTGATGTTAAGTGGTATCCTCTGCCTATAACAGATGCATTTCATCACAAGTGACGAACTGCACTGCGCCCATCACCTTGAGACATACCTCTTAAGTCTCGTTTTGCCTGTTATTTCACTGGCTCTCAAGGACTGCTGCCGGAACACACCGTTAGGTGCTTGGCGACAGATTTTCTACTTGAGGGTGGTCGCTAGCCAGGCGGGCATTTGCAAAATGCCCTTCCACCATGCAAAAAGGTTTTAAAATACATTTGTTATAATTAATATTATAATAAGTGTATACTATAATCGACATTATCAGTGTATCTACATAATGTGTACAGAACGTTCCATGTCACGCAAATACCAACTTCAGCGATACCTACTTAGTTTCATAGTTGTACAATTTCTGGTATAAACATAACTTCTGTTTTCGTATCCGACGTCCTAATTACATTAGTCTTAGCTAAACTTATCCGTAAATGTATTATATAAGTGATTTCTGTAAGGCATAAATCAACCTAGGCGTGGCTGAGTAATAACTGTATGCAGGATACTCTGGTAAATCGTATAAGGGGTCGATGTGATATTTTTTCGAAAGATAGCATAAAAACAATATCATTGTTTATATTATTAAAACTCACGCACATTTTATTTATTGATTAGGACGGGTTATTCACGTGATATTATTTAACACTTACGTGTTGTACTGTAACAGGCGACTAGTCCACTGCTGAACACAGCCTTCCCTATGGGGCGGTGCAATTCTAACCCGGCATCACACGGGGATATCGATGTAAGGATCGACATTTGTTTGAAACGGGCCGCGACTGCGATCGAACCGCACTCCAGATCCTGAAAATGGCTTCCTTATGAAGCCGAAACTATTGTCCATCCTTACATCGACAACACGTAAGTGTTAAATAATATCACATGAATAACCTGTCCTAATCAATAAATATCATTATTGCCCTTCTGACTTCGGCTGTCATTGGGCTGGGATGCTAACATCGTCATCCATAAGATTACATCGTTACTACCAATCGTATGACTACTATCATACTTGTAAAATGCCTACAATCCCACTACCAGCCTTAGCTAATTCCATACAAACGTAGTTTGATAGTTTCATCATATTTTAACTGACTGAAACTGACAAACCAGAAGCATATAAAAATATGATAGCGTAAAGGACATGCATGCCAAATTGCTACGACTTTGAACACTTGGTATTTTAAAAATGACGAACGTATTGTTGTATGGAAAGCGCTATGAAGACACAAGTCTTGATGCTAATTGTGGATGAAGGTGTTGAGATGGTATAGAGCCCTATTTCGGAGCTAAATCGCAGTATCACCCTTCACTTCACGCAGCGACGCGAATAGTGGCTAGCTGTGATTATACACTGCATTATTTCTATAAAACACGTTTTACAGTCAAAAAGTCAGCCTTATTCAGAATGGCTACAGACCATTCCGTAGGTATCTACGACTCTGTCTCTGTAATCAGTTACATTTAACGTTTATGTGAGATGACTGAGCTGTAATTATGAATATGTAATGTAGTAGAAGGCCGGGACTAAGTCAGAGAGACTTGCGTATTACAGATGAAGATCGGTAAGACTATCAAATAAGAACCAATATTATTTCTTATAAGCGATAAAAAAACACTGTATTAAAAAATTTCACATTCAACTAACAACATATTCTAACATATACTTTTCTGGAGCACAAAAACTAATTCAGATAAAAAATAAAAGGCGAAATAAAGCATTGTGAAGTTCGAACAAAATTAATATTTTATTTGTATAATAGCACTCAATCGGCTTACGACCAGGAACTGGTCAGTATCAATGCCGACCATTTATATTTTATTTATTTACATATAAATGTATTTCATTCATTTTTGATGAGTTTCTGACCCTTAACTAGGCTGGAGACCTGTATTTCAAGAACGAGCTCCTTTCTGGCTTTAGTAAATCTGTTACACATCTATATATTTTTTTTATCTTTATTATATATACATATAACTATATTGTCGTATATGACTATTTAGTAACAACTCAAAATTTAACCAACATATTGAAACAGGCACATGTAGAAAACCGTATAGTTTCACACAAATATATATATAAATATATATTGATATATACACCGTGTCCCAAAATTCAACGATAAGCCGGCATCGGTGCATGGACCTACTCATGACTACTCGGAAAAAAAAAAAAAATTATAACTCTTTTTTTTTTTTAATTACAGAGACTTTTATAAAGTTGCGCCAACTTTTAATAAAACTTGCCATGGTAGTGTCCATACTTTTTTTTTTAACCCAGACTATAGAAAGTGCATAGAATGTTAAAATCTATGAAAATTATAAGAAAAAAATTTTTTTTTACTGATTTTTGTAAAATAACTACAGACTTTCTGTAATTTTAAAGGATTGTGGTAGATAGCCGTCCTTCTCAGGTTGCTAATGCACAAAAAATATCAAAAATATGTCAAAAATTGTGGTCATGGTAGTTGAAAATAGCATAATGGGTATCGAATATCGATGAAATTTATAAAAGTCTCTGTAATTAATAAAAAAAAACAGTTATAATTTTTTTTTTTGTTTTTTCCGAGGAGTCTTGATTAGGTCCATGCTCCGATGCCGGCTTATCGTTGAATTTTGGGACACGCTGTATATTTGTATAAATTCAAACTAATTCATGAACGCGCGTATACTCAAACATACAGAAACACACACACACACCGATATATTATACACCTCACAAATCCCTCACAAACATCTACTTAAACTCATACGACATCTATACGTATAATAAAACTGTAACAGGTCCAATTTTGGACATTAATGATATTTTGAAAAAGTTTTTGAGAGCACTCTGTAGCTGATACTAATGCAAACTCTGTATTTTTTTTATTTTTGTCTGTCTGTCCGTCTGTATCATGGCCGCGCATCACGCCAAAACTACTGAATGATTTTCAATGAAACTTCGCATGATTTCAGTTCATACTAAGAGGTATGACATTATATAATTTTTATTCCGAAATTCACCACGGTTCCCTTGGGTGAGGGAATGAAAGTCAAAATGTACGCTTAGTTGTAATTTATTAACGCGTAGTCCGATTGCGTACATCCTTTTTTTTTTGTTAGAATATTGATACTTTAATCGTTGTCCTGTAAGTATTTCGAAGCCATAGGTTTTGTAGTTCAGAAATGAAAGACATCACAACCTAAATATTTCGTTCCAAATAACTTGAAACCCGGAATGTACAGGAAAACCGTTGAACGTACGGCTCAGCTTCGCACTTCATAGGCATACTAGATAGATCTACTGTCAAAATCGGACCACTCCAAAAGCTGTAAATAAAGGTAACACCGCCATAATACATGGACACATTACTGAAATTGCCTACTTATACAGGGTTATCAAGAACAGAAATATGAACAACTTTAAACACGAGGGCAACCTTAAAATCGTGAATAAAAAATCAGCTATTCTATACTCAGAGCCTATTTAAGCGCAGCTCAAACAATGAAACAACTATGTTTTTTTACTCTTATTCGGCTTAGCGTCTTGATATCTCTTTATTGACATTTTGTTGCATGGCTTAATATGAGATAAACAGTGGTCTAATGTGAATAATTAATGGGTGTGTGATTTGTTATGTGTAGATTTGTGTGAAACTATATAACGTATTTATTAATTCTCATCCATTTAAACACTTTTTCCATTATTTTTTCCATGTCATCATAATCTAAATCGTTCAGGCATTTATAATTAACTTTTAGCTACATATTAAGGAACTTTTAATTTGGAAGTCATTATATTCCTAGTATATTTAACTGTTTTCATCTTATATATGCGTGGCTTTGTATAAGTAAACCATTATTTGTGACTATTTCATCCACTATCACAAAAACAATGACAAACTTACTAGCATTCTTCTCACTCGAGTGCGTTACTTAGTGTATCCTTCTGTAGTCAAACAATCAAACACATCTATGTCATCTCCACACATTCATAGTTCACTTTCAAATCCTTCAAGCTTCACGACTACCCACCCATTAAATCACTCAACATTACTAGGTACTATACTCTCGCATATTCCAATTACCGGCGTCTGTAATGATTAAATAGGTACAAGTGCTACCTAAGATCTCATGAATAGTTAAATAAATATACTATTTATTGAATTTTGCTAGGAACGTTGGCGTATCATTTACGTGAAAAGCTCATTACGACAAGCTTTCAGAGAATTGAGAAAACCCATTTTAGACTTTCTTATTTCCCCGAGTTTCTTATAATATAATATATGACTATTTAAGTTATTAAAAAGAATGAGTTAAAGTACAAATTTCGTTTTATCACGTAAACCGCTCGGCCAGAGGCGTAAAATTTCTGGGAAACATGGGGATCTGCGCCTTTGTCCTATCTAAATATTTTTTCTGTACATTTGTTTTTATACCTGGTAGGTTAGCCTTTGACCTCTATCTCACCTCATGGTAAGTGATGATGTGGTCGAAGATGTTTTTCAGGCTAACCTAGAATTACTAGGTATCAAGGACAGCAGCCGAAACAGACCGTTAAGTGCTTGTCGATAGATTTTTCACTTGAGGGTGGTAGCTAGCCAGACGGGCATACGCAAAATGCCCTAGCACCATGCTATAACGACTGCCGTCTTAAGACAACAACCGGGATTGACGGTTTAAAGTGCCCTCCAAAGCACGGAAGCGCACATTAGTAATATCACTAGCGGTCACCCATCCAACTCATGACCGCAGCGGACGTTGCTTAAGTTTGCTGATCGATTAAGAACAGCTAAGCAAACTTCGCTACGAGCGCTTCAAAACATTTAATCCGGGGACCAACACCTATACCACAAGAATAAAGAACTGCAAGCTTCTCTCAAACGACTGTAGCGATCCTCTCTATGCAGAACTAGGTCGCGGCAAAAGACATCTGAAGTGGCTCATGGCTCGCTATGATAGGTATACTCGTGTAGTCCATGTAACTCGACATTGATAAGGTATTTGCAGCAATCATCCCACAAAATAGCTCAGTTGCTAAGTAAGGAGCTTTCGAATCGCAAGCAAGTATTAATGAATATACATATGTAATTTGTTTAATTGGAAAAGGCGGCAAACGGTCTTCCTGTTGTTAAACTAAAACTGCCGCCTAAAAAGGTAACTGAAACATCAGTGGTGTTGCTAGTGTTTGGAGGAATTTGTACGCATTTCCTGTTGCCAACTGCGGAAACACCTTCGAAGGAACGTTATTACTTATTACACATCTTGCAGGTCCTCGGACGAAAAGGTCGAGAGTTTCTGTGTGGCTTTTCCAGCTTTGTTATTCGCGTTATTACAATATTAGTGTATCTATATCAAACATACCTATAATAAGAACATAATTACTTAATCGTAGGCTTATTGATACGTTTTTCTTACGTGACTTTTCAGCAAGAAATTTCAATTCAGTATTCTTAACTTGTTGCTGACTTCTTCTGGTATTCAATTGCTGTCTTTATCACTGGATTCATTCATATTTTGTATTTTTTTATACAGTTTCTGTTTTAACTGTTACTATGACTCCCTCTACTTTTTAAAGGCGCATTTGAAATTTCAATTTGAAATCATCTGTGTATAATTTCAGTTTTTTGCTAAGATTTGATATAATAAGGAAATAAAAGGAAAATTTTATAGAAATTACCTATTAGTAAATATTAATTAGTAAAAATATCAAAGGCAAAACTGGGAATAATGATGTCTCTAATAAAGTTTGCATGCGTTTATTACTATAAAATGCAATGAAGTGCAAGCAAAACAGCCTAAATAATGTGGTAACCATTATTTAGGCTGTTTTGCTTGCACTTCATGTAGTAAACATTATTTAGGCTGTTTTGCTTGCACATTTACATTATTTTATAGTAAAAGTTACATGACTAAAATTGGTTATATTTAAAGTAAATTATTTTTTGTAGAACTTTAATAGCGGTTCGAATTTCAAAAACATTATTTAGGCTGTTTTTCTTGCACCTAGCATTTTCTTGCTGGAGTGGGGTGAAACATTGTTGCGATCGACAGCAAAGTTATTTTGCTTCCCGTACCTTTAAACCTTCGGTAAGCTCAGGATCCTATATTTTAAACCACTGGCTTTGTTCGTGGTTCAACGTTCCAGAACTCATTATAATCATTTAATTTGAAAATCATCTGCGTATGTTTTCAGTATTTTGAAATAATTTAAAAAAGAAATTAAAGGAAAATTTTATAGAAATAAACGCGAAGTAAAACAGCCTAAATAATGTTTATTACATTATTTAGGCTGTTCTTCTTGCACATTTACATTATATTATAGTAAAAGTTACATGACTAAAATTGGTTATCTTTAAAGTAAATTCTTTTTGTAGAACTTTAATAGCGGTTCGAATTTCAAAAACCTTTTTCACGCTAGCGGATAAAAAGCACTTTTCCACGCAGATTTCTAATGACTAACAACACCTTTTCGTGCTTGTGAGGTGAAAACAATTTTTACCATAATAAGACTTACATATAGCTAGATGATATAGCACCAAGAAAACTGAATATATCTAGAGCATGTTTCTATAACTCAATTACTAATGATTATATATATATGTACAAATATTGTTCGGTTCTAATATACATAGTAAACCCGTAGGATAAAATCCCAACAATTGATTAAAAATCCAAAACTCAAATGTAGCTAAAAGCTTACCTGATTGTTCGGGAACGTTCCATCCTTGTCTATCGCGTTGACCTGCGTCACCTTCGTGCCGATGGGTTCTCCTTCCAACACCGTCTCTTGTTCACGTTCCGTGAAGAGCGGGATCTCGTCGTTCACGTCTTCCAGCATGATGTACACTGTAGCTTCTGAAGCCAATTGCTGAGCACCGTTGTTCTAAACAAAATTAAATTGTTTTTGCATATTTTCTTCAGTAAATTACATATTTTACAAAATTAAACTCTACTCTAGACGTAGGAATGTTCAAGTACAAATGCGAGTAGAATCGTAGTTTTAATAACTGTTATTTAAAAAACAAACCTTTCTATATGAATAGACGTACCTACGTTGTAACTATAGTATATGTAACAAAGCACATTGCAGTAATATATTATATGTTGATAATGAGAAATTATGCTTGTATCAATATAGTATTAAGTTATGGGTTTTGTTTGTATACCATATTCAAAGGATACTACTTACCACAGGAAAAAGAGTTTTCCTCATACCTATAAATCAGTTAGGTAACCTACAGTTGAAAAGACAAATTATAAAACATATGCCACTTTAGAATGGATATTTCAATGAATAATATTAGCAAAAACTCCAACGAAAATACTACGATAAACACATATAGCCAACCTTCTTGTCTATCTTGACCCTATACCTATATTCAGTTGAAAAGTCAAATTCAATTCCATACGAAATATTTCATCTGAACAATATTTACACACCTCGAAATAAAATAAATCAAACAACGAATTCAGGTACCTACGTTTTCAATATCAGGTTATCCAAAATTGGTTTACATGAAAAATGCCTATGAAGCCCAATAAACAGATTGCATGACTCAGGAGAAATCGGATCGCACCGGGTGTTTTTAATCCCAGGAGCGAGTGTCAAGCTTAACAGTTCGGGCCGGAAAATGTTTTCAGTGAATCGCTTCAAGCAGAGCCTAAAATCTCTAGGGTCAACTGGCTATCAGTATTATTAACCACACTGAAGAACTTTGCTTTAATTTTAAGCGTAATAATATAATACGATATAATGTAGGTATTAAATATTTTATTTAAACTTTACTTTTGGTCGTGAACTGCTGAAATACTGCTATAGTAACGCAAAAATATAATATACCTATCTATATCTAGGCGGGCGTGGAGAAATCTAGTGGTCTGAGTTACTACTACATAAAACCCAGATTATCGATCTATTCCAACCGAAAACCACATATTATACGATTGGTATTTATTTGTTTTCATATAGCGATTATGCTGATAATATAAAGATATGACTCAAATATGTTTTTACCAGTTTTGAAGCATCAAATTAAGCAAAACCAATTAGCATTTAAGAGAAAACTAGACTAATCACTAAATGTCTAGACTGACTAAACGATTAGGTAGCTAGTTAACTAACACTTCTGAAATAAAATTAACGAGGGCTGAAAGTTTTATGAATTTCATTGAATATCCATTCCATGTTGTTTGAAAGTTTTCGGTACAACGTTCAAATTTGCATATTTTCCGTTGGCGTGTAAAATGTTCTGCTCATGTTAAATACCCTTAGGTAAATATTTGGCGGAGCAGTGATGGCTGGCATCCCGACCCTTTAGTACCTTTAGAAAGGTAAATTAAAAAATATTTACAATATAATTTTCAGTTTGTTTGGTACTTGTAACACATTTATTTAGTTACAAATATTTACATATACTACGTTTAACACAAACGGCTTGTTTTTTAATTTTTAAGCCTTTTTAACATGTTATTTATTTATAAGTTGAAGTTTATTAAAAGCAGTACGTTAATTTTTAGGGTGGCCAATTCGTAAATTTTTTTCGGAACTAACAACAACACTCTCTAACATAACAGGAGAGGAAGCTGAATTAGTTAAAGCTACGTTTCGATTGTATGTGACCTTAGTTTGTGAACCCATCGCAATATAAGGGCTAGGTATACCAGTTTGGAACATTATCTAATGAAAATCCTCTCATAATCTAAATATAAAATGTATGTAATAGTGTATTTTCTATTTGAGATTTATTAACCATAATATTGTAGGTACCTTTAGGATAATACTCACCTCAACCCGAATGGTAAGATTGTATTCCTTTATGCTCTCATAGTCTAGAGGATGATTGACTTTTATATCAGCCCAAGTGAATCCATTATCAGCTCTTTGTTGTAAATAAAAAGTGTGGAATTTATTCGTCTGAGCCGTGGAGCCGGGCATTAGTCGGTAAAACACGGTCGGATTGTTCTCAATACCCGAGCTGAAAACACGACAACACATTATAGAAAACATCGACAATGCCCAAAACAGACAAACATCACAGATGTCACATGACCACACAAAATATTTCAAGCATCATTGTTTAAAAATGTAACTTCGAAATATTTTATCTGACGTCAACAACGGAACTGACCTACTTTTTGTTTACGAAAAATGCGGAATTACGAGAGAAATAAAATTATTCAAATGATTGGGGCGTCAGTCACAGTTCGGTGCTTAGATGCAAAAACAGGTTATATCTTTATATTTTTAAATGAAATATACAAATCTTAATTAATTATATTTTGAAATAAATAAATTGTTTTTGTCAAAGGCGAGAGAGATTTCTAAGGTTAGTATGAAGTACCTACATAACTTTTTATAATTGTACATACATTTAGTAAAAATATGTAAGCAAGTACTATCTTGCAAATCAAAACAGGCTTTTATTATAGTCTCGTATGGTTTGCATTTGAAATTCATCAAGTGATTAGCGTACTTGTAGCCCTGTTTCAGTTTCCTATTTTTGAAGAATTCTTACTTACATTCAAAGTGATAGAAGTTCTTGGTGCAAGTAATAATATTTTAAATATAATATTGAACTGAAACGTAATATTAAAGTATTCGTTGACCTAAAAATGGCTTATATGCTCAAAAGGCACTGCAAACATATTGTATGAAAACAAAAGTCCGATGAAAATGTATGACCGCAGCGGCAAACAGCATCTATGCCCACTCTTAGTAAAACTTGTGTGGAAATCCATTACATTACATCTCGATTTATATTTTGGTTCTCTTCTGAAAGTTATAGTGTCCTAGTATTATAGTGTGAAGGTGTAGCTGACCACTTAAACCCGAATTGAATTTATCGATTTGATATACATAGCTGAGTTCCCAAAACTGGGAAAGGGTTACGCACATTTCGAAGGAATATTTAAAATGTTTTAATGGGTTTCCAACAGGCAAGTCCATTTCTTTTCCGGGTGAACAGTTTTTCGCGTCATTTTCGCAATTTATTTTTCAAACATCCAGGTGAGTGCGGTACGCTAAAAAAGCTTATGAAATTTAAATTGTGAACTCTCCTTGTTTATTTGATTACTCTAATTGGGCGCTTTTAAAATTGAGTGCGGAAGAAAATACCAATATTAAGTAACTGGGTTTGAAAATCTGCAGTTTAGAAGAAAAGTTAGAGTTGTGAATAGTTAAATTGAAATATACCTACAATAGTAATATACATGATATTCTCTGTTTATTATCTGATGTCCATTATAAATAGGTAGTAGGTACATTATTATAGGTAACAGGTTACAGGGAACTTATCTGGTTTTCAAACATGCTAGGTAGGTACAAGAACGAAATAGTTTGTGATTATTTAAACGACAAAAATTCTTTGACAATTCCGCCTCTACCAAGCCTGCCTGACACCTACGTAATTCAAACAATTATTGTATAAATTTTATAATACATTTTGCAACATATTGTTAAAAAAGTTTTAAAAGAGTGGCCTCGAGTTTTTTGCCCGTGTTTCTCGTACAGTGGCTCTATTTAATTCTTTTGTGGAACGTGGTGGTAGAATCTAGAATATTTCGATATTAAAAGTTGTTTGACCTTCTTAAGCGTCGTAGACCTCCAAATTGAATATTTATTTTTTACTTCGACTAATATTACTCATACCTACATGGGGATATCGTTGTACTAACTTTACAGAACGTATTCCCACAATATTATAACATCACGCCTCTAAATCCCCATAAGGTGCAGGCAGAGGTAGATAAGTACACGTTTAGCCCATATAATTTGGTTCATATATTGGAGATGAACATGTGATAAACCTTTATGCAGTATAACCTAACGGCAGTGCCTTGAACTCCGGGCTGCTACAAAAATGTATTTGTCCGAAAAACACAACATATACGCTACTTTGTGACCTGCGATCAAAGCCAGGACATCTAGAAATAGCAAATATCGAAAAATTTACATTTTACTTTTGTTGAAACACTTTCCGCCACTCGTTATGCAATGTTGTCTCAAAGTCTGAAATAACTAGCTACGATTTCAGAATACAAACTAAAACCATAACCCAATCCCCGAAGACTTATGGGTAGAAGTGTGACCGAGACCACGGCAAATGTTTTAATTGGCATGTAATAGGAGGGAAACATATTTTGTGAAGTAATGATGATTGTAGAGACTGTCACGTAGGAAGTCAATGGTTTGAATCCTGCCGCGATTTTGAGCTTCACCTCGTCGAAGTAGGAATGTTTGCAAATCTCAATCACTTGTTTGAGTAATATGTCTTCTAATAACAGTGTGATGCTGGCAGCTGGCCGCAAACAACCATATATTTTCGATAGCAAAATAAATGGCTAAACATTATTAGAATCCATAAATGCACGCTCCACGAATATGTACCCCTACATGTAAAAGAGTATACAGGCGCAATACACGCGATCTCCTCAATATCATCGGTTCTTTCTTCAGTCATGGTTGTGTGTGTGGAGTGCGCGCACAAGTCCGAGTTCAGAATAAAATCGCTGCACACATCTAAATAATTGCGCTTCGTTGACGGTACATCGTTGTTAGACTGAAAGACCACGCTTATTGCCTAGGTACAACTGTTCATCTTTACTCCCATATACTATTAAAAACTGAGGAAGATTAGATTCCTAGTAATACGTAGCTAGGTCATTATCATTTCAGAACATCATCCTTATATATATTACTAGTTCATAACTTTTGAGAGTAAGGATAATGTACGTTGAAAATCTATAATGACGAGTAGTGGAATTTTCTCTCTTGCCAATGATAAATTTTTCGTTAAGTCTAATTTTAACAACAAACGAACTGTGACTGAAGCATATTTTTAAATCTGTAGCTTTGTTTACACCAACCAAATCAGGGTCAAATAGAGTTACGGAAAAGTTTCAATAATTTATTATACACTTAGCAGATTAAACAGGGAGCAGAAGCACTTCATATTAAAGAGGCCGTTATGATCACAGTTGAACGACCTTCGTCAATGATGCCGGATAATAACAAGATATAATACACTAAATAATATATTTAATAAAATAAATATCGGCAATATAACATGCTTATATGACCACCACTTATTGTGATCATTAGACAGCGTGAATTATCTGTATCTGCTAAAAAATATCCCCATCCTTTCCTCGAAATACTATACGGACCTCAATTTATATTTGTTAAACCTAGTTTATCAGGCCAGGGATTGTCGCGTTTTCTGCCGAAAATAACCCTACATAGCGAAGAATCTATCCTTACCATTACTTACCTTATAACATCACCGTGGAGTTTTCACCAGTTCAAGTTTACTCTGAGAGGGTATTATGAGGATGTAATAACATGGAAAACTTTATTTTTCAAAAGGTTTTACGTAACATGCTTTGTTCTATTCTAGTTAAAAAAAATTAGGTACATTATTTTGTTTCAGCCATATTCTGAAGATTCCAATCGAGCTAAGACTTTGCATGTCTGTCTAGTTGAAATGACAATACAATTTTATTGTGACAGGGATCTAATCTGATAATATACACGCGAAGTTGATATCAGAACACTCGTGCGGCTAACATTAATTCGACTTTGGAATAATTTTGATCAGCTTACAGCACTGGTTGCGTACCTTATAAAAGCTTATCTGTTAAAAATATATTTCAACAAAAACTTATTGATTTCGCCAGTTGCCTAAATTTTATGATAGTAACAGGGACTGGCTTTAAAATGTTCGCCTAAAACTTTCTACATTATGCAGTATTCCCCAGATAATGAATAGATTCAGAGGTTACTTTGCAGAAATCCGTAATTAATAATAAGAATTATTTTTAAGTGTTTTACTCAAATATTAATTAAATGTTTTCTTAAAATATTTCTTACTATTCAGTAACAACAATACTAGAGAGAAGTAATATATGTATAGATGGTCCCAAGATGTTCCTAACTCTCTTTACGAACTCCCCTCCCCGTTTATTGAGAGGCTATTTTCAGCAGTGGCAAACCGAATAATACAGTACAGTCTTTGGGGAATCCTCAATTTGTAAACAGCGCTTAAGCTATTTTCCCTCAAGATTTGGTTGGTATAAACAAGATGATTAAACTAAAATTATTAGTAAAGTGAGTTAGTAATGGTTTCGTTTCCACAATTAATGCCTTTGTGAGTCCCGAAATGTGTAGTTTTAGGACGAACAGATAGACAAATAGATGTGATTTTTAAATATCCAATAGGCGCACTCTTGTGTTTGATGCAAGATGATAATTGTATTAGATGTGCCCGTGGTACTTAGTGATGCAAACATTCAGAACAGTATTCTACCTTAATACTTACCTATTTCAAACCCCATTTAAGTAAAAATAAACTTAACTTTAACCACAAGTAGCAGATATCGCGAGAATATGCTTGTTATTATTTCACACTAGTACTTAATGAAAAGAAAAACAAAGAACGTTGCATGGAATTTGCAAGAGCAATATTGAATGGTATATGCACTGGTTGGGCGTCGGATCCATCGAGTTGAAGTATAGGAACCTTATAGTCTTGCCTGGGTCTTGAAACCCAAAGTGTATTGGTAGGGATGGAAGCTAACTCAATGCATAAAAGAGATAGCGTAATTATCTTACATGGTGCCTTAAACCAGGGAGAACAAGTTTTTGTGTTAAAAATAACACGAATAATCTTTGCTGGTACCTATATAAATATTTTGGTACACATGATGATGGTTCTCAGCAGCAGATATAATAAATGTAATAAAAAAACACATTTTTTTATTACATTTATTGGATTATTTACTTTCTTCTTTGGAATGGCTTAGGCAATGCGGTATGCTGCCGCTAATGTATTCAGAAATATAATTTACAGAAAAAGGAGCCATTATTGCGAACTACCCTTGGTGATTAAAAAACAAAATGTTAAGCATATTCCTACGATTCTTTCTAAATAAACCACGAAGCAGATACAAAGTATGCAATATTAAGCCTTTTAATCTTATAATTAATGAAATATTTGTAGGGTTAAGGGTAACCATATGAGTCTCGTCCAAATGGACGAATAAAATGTACACCTTCCTTTAAATTTTAATTGTTCTATAAGTGTTCAAAAAAAGACATAAGACATATTTTAGAGCACAGGATAAGGCTTAAGACTACAAACTTTACTTATGTACTTCTAATAAAACTTTAACACCGTATTATATTACCTGACGTACCTGATTAAGCGCAAAAATAAGGATAACTTACCTTCAAAACGCTCTAGACCTACTTAATTAAACATTGATAAACCATACAGAATGCCCGGCAGAAGTTTAGCCATTTTGGAAGTGTGTGTAGCGGACAAATTTGGAAACAAATTTAATAAACTTACACTACAAATACGCACATTTGAGTAAAATTACACCTAATGTATCGGACTTTATTTGTAATAGAACAAAACACTATATTTCTAGGTAAAAGTATGTAAAGCAAAATGTTATTTTGTCATACAGTCCACAAAATTGGTTTATTAACAGTAAAAAAAATATATATCGAAAACTGTATTCCTACCTACCTAATGTTTTGTTAAAAATGATTGTTTAGGAAGTAGCTTTATTTTCAATATAATATAGAATTTATTAATTGATGTGGTGAACTGGTGGTGGAATGGTGTTTTTGAATCATTTGAATTCAATGAACGCATTTTGTAAAACATCTGAGGTTTAATTATAGTTATAAATTGATCGTATTAAATGAGTGAGAAAGATAAGATGTACGTATAAGAAGCCCAACTAGGAAAAAAATGGCCAAGTGCGAATCAGGCCTCGATATTTCTGGGTTTCCTATTGTAACAGCCCATGAAAGAAAAACAATGTATGTTTTGGTACAGATTCAAATAACAGTATAGTTGAGTTCCAGTATTTGTTGGTTACAGAGATGAAATGGGACATAATATAAGTGGAAATTTTTAAGTAGCCTTCAGAAATGTATTTGTGATGTTTGTTATTCCTAGATAGCTGTTAAATTCCCTAAGATTGTTAAATAAATAAATAAATAGACCTATATGTCAGATTCCTAACTATATACTTTCGTATTTGTGAGATAGAAAAATAGTCTAAAATTGTTAATTATGACTATTTTCAATTCTTTTTACATATAAAAATAAATGTATATTTGTACTGTACTGAATATGCTCTAGACGATGACCCCGCATGCTAGAGTTTATTTTTGCACTTTTTTCTCGTGTATTGGAGCCCACTTGAAAAATAATTATTTGTATTTCTGTCAAGTAGTAACTTATTCCGTTTACAAGCTAGATACCTATACAGTACAGACAGACAGACAGCAAATTATCATTAATAGGGATCAATTTTGCCCTTTGGGTTACGTTAACAAACCTAAAAACGGTGAGAAATTATGGGAAGAATTTCAGTATTTCATAATAGGTAAATATTTTAACTCCAATGGGTCCATCTACCAGCCCTTTCAGAATATCAACCCTACTGCCGGCACCCTGTTGGTATTTAATTAAAGCCTATAATTTTTATCAATCCCGGACCCGGTAAAAAAAGAAAATGCCAACAAAATATTTTGATAAGCGGGTACTTATATGAAAATTAATACCTAATGAAGTCTACTAACTAAACATTTAAACATGCTTTTGATTGATTTTCAAATCGAATTTTGTCGGTAAATTTTTGTACGGCTCGAAATGCACTGATGATTCAGCCTACATGCAAAATAACAATAGACACAGACGTAATAAACACTAATTCGGTATCTCTCACATTCAGTTCAAATATATCTATAACATGCCAAGTGTAATCTACTGTATAGATATTTTTGAACGAGTTAAGCACAATTTTGTGATCCCGTTCCACGAAAGCAGTGAACCCTTTTAATGCACGCTGGTGTATCACGTTCCCGGGTGTTCGTGGCAATGCACGGTTAATGCACGGACAATGATGTTCGTTCAGATCACCAGTGAGAGTTAAACGATGGTTGAGAACGCACGTGGCGCTGCGACTCCCTCATTTCAAGACCTCCCCTTCACATCGCATGAAAAAAACTCCCCAATACGTTAAAGTGGTTGCTTGTTTCGATCCGATGGGGAAAAGGAGGACTGTAATAAAATGTCATTCGTTCACGGTCTATCTTGATTGAATCATCAAAACACATTTTGGAGATTCAGTCAAATAAGGGCCTGAACGATGGCACTCCCTAATTCATCGACACAATTTTACTCGCTCTCCGCTTATTGCGCACTGTTTGCGAGTCGATGGAAAGCTTTCGATGGTATGTGGCCGAGAGTTTACCATTTGACGCGTCGCAGTGAGATATAAACGAAGGCGTGCAGACTTGCATCGACACAGAGGCGAGGACGAAGCAGCGCCACGGCGAGGCACACTGCGTGCAGGTGACGGGGCTGCGTGCGGTGCCCGAGCCGAACAGTAACCCACGCACCTTGCTTTCACGGACACCACTTTGGCACCGACGGGCAAGTTCTCTCGAATGTAGATCGGGCCGTACACCGTGTGGTCCCACACGGGGGGATTGTTTGCGCGATCCACTACGTCTATCTGGACCTCCACGGTTCTGGACAAGGGCGGGAAACCCTTGTCTTGAGCCATAGCCTCCAACTTGTACGTTTCTCGCTAGCGGGGAAAGATTCGATGGAAACAGACAAAACCACGTCGTTAGTAGTGTTAGGGAACGGAGGAGCGGCGGGCCCGGAGGCCCGCGGCGCCTTATACCAACCTTGCTTTCACACTGGTCACTACGGTACCCACTGTGACATTCTCTTTGATGTGAACGGGGCCATACGTGGTCATGTCCCAGATTGGGGGCTTATTGTTCCTGTCTACCACGTCTAATTCAACGTCCACGTCTGCCGAGGAAGGCGGGTCGCCTCTGTCGGACGCGCGCACGCGCAGTCGGTACCTGTCCCGCTACAGATACACGGGTCAGAGGTCAGCGGGGGAACAAAACATAATACAACTCAAATATAAACACATAAAATACTCATCGCTAAAACAACTGAAATAATTTAACAAAATAATACAGTTATCGTTCACTTCCATTAGGTATTTGTCTCAATATTGGATCTTTATGTTGTACGATACAATACGATATAAAGATTAAATAAAACCAAAAAAACTAGCATTCATCTTCTGGCATTCAGTAAGCGAAAATAAAACAAGATAAGGAAACATTAGATAGATAGTTTACAATTCTACAAGATACAGACACTCACGTCGTCCGCGCCACGTTCAGGCACGCCGTTCGTACTTACATTGCATTCCACGTAGCCAATATTAGATGGTGCAAGAAAATAATCGGAAACAAATATGTTTATCGTATTTTACAGGTTTCATCTGTACAATGAGGAAAGACAAACTGTACATTAGGTAGTAATAAGTACTTTTTACAGTAATTAACTAAACTAATAAGTACAATAAAAAAATAACTGAACATAAAGCAGGCAAATGCATGCGGCACTGCATACAAGACATGGCGGAAAGGTCAGGTTGTCGCAAGAATGTTTAGTGACCTCGCATAATGACTACAACGAAACGACACTCATTGAAATGAATATATTACAAACGATGGACGTTACGGTTTAACTGTACAAATTTGGATTTCAGAACGATGCCCCTTTCACAGAAGGAATATGTCACAACTGGCCCGATGGCCAAACTGCCTTGGGGGCAATCTGACCACCTCAATTTACAACTAACAATATACAAGTTATATCAATAGGATAGGAGTGGCGCCCTGTAAAAAATTTCAAAATTATCATGATAATACTATTATGATGGAATTATATTACATGAGTAGTCGTCTACAACAGCGAAAACGTCGCGGCCGGAATCGAACCGGCCAGCGGGGATGCTCCGCAAAACAAAATCTGAGATTAGTAACAAAACATGTACATAATACAATACTGAAAGGTATGTTAAAAGCGTAAGCTTCTCAAATTAATTTAATCGGTTAATTACAGTAAAATAAACTCGAAAACTAGTTAGTGCGAAATATACAGAAGTGCTGTTACGGAAACTGTACATGTTTTAGAACTAAACATAGGTATTCAACGGTGAAAATATTTACAGCAGTTTAACTGTTATAGTAAGGTAAGTATTATACACAAGTTGTATCATATCTGCAAGATAGTCAATGCAAGATGGTGCTGCGGAAATGAATGTTACGAAGAGTTAGTGCGGAGTGGCGCGCGCTGGCGGCGGCAACTCAAACTAATTGTGCTGCAAGAGAAACAAGCGCCTCAAGGCGCGGCCGCGGCGCGCTGGCGCCGTTCAATGGACAACTACTCCTCACAGCCAGGATTGACTCCCCTCCACAGCAATTTACAGCAGCGCTCAATTTAGAACTATTTACATTTAAAACAACTTAAAGTATGTGCCAATTGAATCCTAAGGCCTGTAGGTAGCCATCATCCACCAAACTTTGTCGTAAAGTTGATCCCTTTCATACGTCCCTCTTATCATGATCTTACTGATTTATGGCATGGTTGTGAGAATACTTACGTCGAGGGGCTTCTTTAGTACAATCCAGCCCGATTCGGGCTGAATCTCAAAATATTCGATATCGGCCTGATTATATGGCGCGCTTAGAGTGTACACTATCGCGCCGTTATTATCGGCGTCCTCGTCAGAGGCGGATACTCTCAATATATTCGTGCCTATACTGGCGTCTTGTTTAACATTCTCCACGTATTTCTGGAAGATACATCGATAAGTCAATCAGGGGATCGGCTGAAATTCATGCAATTTAAAAAGAAGGAACTATGTGCCGTCATGCAAATTGTGCTACAAACTATCTAACACTAGTGCTTGCTTACTTGTCGATCGAATAGTGGTGGATTGTCGTTCACATCAGTTATTTCGACGGTGAAGGAACAAACACCCTCCAAAGAAGGTTCTCCTTGATCGGTCGCCTTCACAGTTACAGATACAAATTTTCCGTCGTCTCCTTCCCTGTCAAAAACTTTATTAGTCGACACTTCACCTGTTTCCTCGTCGACCGTGAACTTTGTTCCTTTCTGGTTCGGTTGTTGCACTATTGAATATTTCACTTGACCGTTAACTCCTTTATCTTCGTCTGTGGCATGAACTTTTATGACCGGACTGCCATTCGGTGCGCCTTCTTCTACTTTAGGGAAGTATGTTGGACAGTCTTTGAAGATAGGTTTGTTATCGTTGACATCAGTTATGAAGACGACTACGACTGCTGTTGATGTGTGTATCGTAGCATCTCCATTAACGCAGCAGGCTCCATCGTCCATAGCCGTAACATTCAATTCGTATTTATCTCTATCTAGCGATATAGCTTTATTGTGTAGCCGAATGACTCCAGTGATCTCTTCAATAACGAATTGTCCGGAACTGGTGCCACCGCCAACGAAGCCAAAACGAACATTGTCACCGTCTTTATCCGAAGCTACTACAGTGGTGACAAGTGTGTTAGGGCCCGCGTTTTCGTCTACATTAGGTGTATACACTTGTTGAGAGAATTTTGGTTCTTCATCATTCTTATTCTTGGTATAAACTCTGACAGTGGCCGTGCCGGTTTTGGATGGTTCGCCCTTGTCTTTAGCAGTGACGGAGAATTCGTAGTAGGCGTTGTTGTTGTCGGCGTCCAGTTGCTTGTTGTTGGTTATAATTCCGTTTGAGTCGACGCTGAAGTGGTCATCTGAAATGGGAAATTTCCTTATAAATAAATAGTATCACTCCTGTGTAACACCAGATGTTCTTAATTCGCATGCTACTTAATATGCTTAGAGGAAAGAGGATGAACTATTTTCATATATCAGACCTAGTTTTATAATCCGTATTACACTTAGGAATATCTTATGAGAAAGCTCTATTGTCAATTGGCAAAATAGTCAAGATTTAAATTGTAACCTAAGGTGACTCAAGCCTAAGGTGGTTTCATTAAACGCTAGTATTATTATCATATAACATTCGGGGTGTGGAAAATAACTGAAAGCCATAAATGTCCATATTCAAGTAATTGTCAATCTAGCCTTTCATCTCATCTGATGGTGAATGACGATTTTGTCCGAGATTGTAGACAGGCTTATTTAACAGGCAGTTTAAATTATGCAGTTACAGGAAAAGCCTTGTTGTCCGCCATTTAACTTCGCTTTACTCAGTTCTTTTATTATCATCACATCAGCTAGTAATATCCACAGTTGAACATTGTGCCACCCAATTTGAACCCTACAATAAATGGATCTTATAGCCTTTTGAATTACTTGAGTAATGACCACAGTTGCCCGCCAATTTTAAATTGTTGGCCACCCAATTTGAACCTCACAATGAATGGCTCTTAGCCATTAGTATCCATCATCTCTTGGCCATTCTCACCATGGACCGATGATCCACCTATTAAGACTCTGCCAATGCTGAATTTTTATCACTATCACACCGTAGCGTAGGAGTGAAAGAGGGGCAGCTATGGCGAAATCACGATCAGTTTAGGTAAAGTCCGAAAGTAAGCTTAATAACACAAAACTAGTAACGTAAATCGAAAATGTAACTTTTTATGTCCCTCTTGATAAGTTTTTGCGATTTTATTAATATACTCGTATATTTTCATACACATGCATACGTAAATAATTAATATATTTACGGTACAAACATAAGACTCTGCTAGAGTCAACTTTGCAATTTTAATCTAACGATTTTTTTAAGGATGTTTCAGTAATTTTTTGGCCTTAGATAATGTATCAAAATTAACATAATTTTTTACTGATACAAACTGAATACATTTTACTAAAAATCTGTTCAAGTAAAGTTATTTAGCACTTGTCAGCGTCTTAAGAGCGTAATTTCGCTACGTGTTCCGATTCATGATCGCCACTCGAAAACCTTCTTCTCTGTCGCTTATTGGTTCGTCTATCAGTGAAGCCCAAGCATAAATAAGCTCACTCAGTGGCCCCTAAGAAGAGGAAGAACACGGTTAAGGACTACATCTGTTAAACGTACATTCCTCGTTATTGGCAACAAACTGGGCGTTGACTTCTGAAGGCTGGGCGCGATGTTAGAAGAGAATGTGAGTGGGTAATTTCTCGAACGATTCTCATCCAAGTTGTATTCTCAGTTCTACAGCCTCATGCAATATGTACGCTTAAAGGCACAATTGCTCAGCATAACTTTTATGGAAAACATCTACGAATAAATAATAAGTATTTATTCGTAGGAAAACATGCTTGAATATCTCCTATATACAATGCAGCAGGAGTGTCACTGTAGATTAGGTAAGTACTGAGCTAGTTCTCTGCAAGATTTTCAAGAAAATGCAATTTGTATGGCCCAGTTGCGAGCCTTTTGAATTTCTAAACGTTAGAGAAGATGGTGGAGAAAAATTATTTTTATAGTTTTAATATGAGCGCCATCTATCTGACGTTACCCATTACAACAACCAACAGATGGTGCTAGTAGTCTCTGAAATAAACCATCTTTGTAAAATAATAGTACCTTTATTATTTTACTTAGTCTATATTAATTATTAGAAATAGACTGCAACATTTAAAAATATAAGTACTGCTGCATACCGTCGTGAACAAACACAGATTGCACTTCTCTTTACCAATAAAAATATCCAATTACCTGAGACGAGGTATTCGATCTCAGCATTTTTTCCAGAGTCAGCATCCATTGCTTTGACCTTCAGTATGCTGGTACCAAGAGGAATGTCTTCATCGACGTTATGAGCCTGGTAGTCTGGAAGCTCGAACTTGGGCGCATTGTCGTTCACATCTGTCACTCGGATTGTAAGCTGTAAATAAAGGTTTTACGCAGTATTAGTATTGAGCTTGGAGTGTCTTAACGTCGACATTCACTTATTTTTTTAACCGGTGGTATGCCCTTATTAACAAAATACTACGAACTATATACAACACTACAGCTACTACAATAAAAGCATTTGGACTCATAGGCACATAGTCCAAATGCTCTTATATTTGCATGGGTGCTATGAAAACCGTCAGTCAGTGAGAGTCACCAAGGAATTGATAATTTTCGGTAACTATTTCTCTGAGTAGTTTCCCCGAGGTGTCCTGGCTAGAATTGCACCACGAGTATAAGATATGGCCCCAAAGCGACAAACCCAAGAGGCGATGAAAGGAAAAATACCAGAAGGTGGCTTGCTGAAGAACTGTCCTATTACACTGTGGTCCCGAAGACGCCTGCCAAGCGTAGAGATTATGGTTCGACCTGAGAGGGGATAGTATGGGGGAATCCTTTGTTAAAGCGTGGACGTTATTGCTGTTGATATGCTTAGCTACTAAATAGTTTCAGCACCAGCTATTTCAAAAACTTTATCAGAAATGCGGGAAACAATATGGATGACTAAAGAAGAGACTGAAACGTTCTCACATTTTTTAAAGGATAAACATAAAATATTGATTTTAAGTTAGAAAAACATACTAGGCACGTACATACACATATACAGACAAAGAAGGTTATGGTAGTATGAAAAAGTATTGAGGAGGCTATGGTGAGTACTAAGAATAACATATATTTATACGTACGGTGAGTATAACCACATAATAAAATAGGCTATGCATGATAATGAATGGGGGATTTACTATAACCTCCACAATTGGCAGACGTATTCAAGATCGTAGTGCTTCCGATGGCGCTGATCCGCACTTTGTGATTTTTTTGCCGTTGACGTCTCTTACAATGCCCAAGGGGTAAATATGGGGCGAAGGATGTGCAATTCCACCCCGGCACCCTACGGGATAGGCTACTCGATACACGTCTCCCAGTAACAAAAATAAATTTTGACCTCATTTCTTGGCCTTCAACAAATGGCCACATGATGAGGCAAAAAGAAAAATATAATAACATAAGCTTTTTAACATTTATGCGAATAATGTTTGAAGTCCAAACCCTAAACCCTAATGGAAGGTCGCGTGATCGAATCGTAGTTAACATTTTCTTTTGTTTTCATTTTGTAAATACAACCTTTCATTTCACTAATTAGACCCTCTGTAAAGCTAAGTCACAATACAACTTTGTAGAGAGTTTTTGGAACCTAATTGCGTTTGGTGTTTATTTTACCTATACTTTTTACCTACCAGTGATATACGAGCAGGAAAGGGTCTGCGAAATGAAGCTACGTCAAATGGAAAATTAAGCTACCCGACATGATAAATGGTAGTCTCGGAAAACAAGGATTCGTGAATAAGCGATGTAGATATATCTAGGTAGGTATTTCTGCGATTCATATCTCGTTACTTTTTGCTCATTTCATGTTTATACCTTCGCAATGTGTACGAGATAAGTTTTTTAAAAGAATTGTCCTAATTAGATATATGGCATGATGTGCCAGCTCATCATAATCTACCTCTGGATTTTTTTCCTTTCTCGTATAAAGAAAATATTATGTTTAAAATATAATATAAGATATATAACTACGTAGGTATTTCATTGTAAAGTAACGAGAAATAAATCGATACTTATTTCTCGGTACTTATTGCTCACACACATGTTTTCGCAATTAAGTGTAGGTATGAGATATTTTTATAAAAGCTTTGTATGTAGCTTGCACATATTATGATATGCCAGCCCATCTACCATCCTGCTACTTCTGTATTTTTACTTTTTCGTATCAATATTTTAGATTAGATTTAGATTGCCCGTTACATACAGTAACTGGCTATTCAAAAATAGTAGGGTAGAATAATTTACACTAGTTTATATTATTTAAATCTCTATAACGCTTTTTTAAATAATAACAAATATTTTAAGAAAACAGGTTAGTCTTCTAGGTTAGTCTGAACAACATCTTCGACCACATCATCACTTACCATCAGGTGAGATAGTGGTCAAAGGCTAACCTACAAAGAATAAAAAAAAAAAAACATCATGTCAATATTTTAGTAAAACACTTACAAGTATAAAATATACCTATTGACAATTCCGCCTAATTTCCCTGTTACGCCGACGTGACGTCAAAAACGACGACGTGGACGTAAACGTTTTGGACGCGTTTCGTTCCTGCGCGAAGCATCCTCAGGAGGTCTTGACTCTTCGAGCAAACGATAGAGAAATTTATTGTTTTCTTAAAATGTTTTCAAATTATTCGTTATTATAAAATATGGATTTCCGCAGAATCTATTGATTAACACTTTGTTTTCTGAACGTGGCAGTATGATGAAGTACCTACTTAAGTATTCGGTTTCGGTTTAAAGAACTTTATTACCATCAAAGACAAACTGTCACTTACGTGGTAACATAATTAAACTATTACATAATATATGTGTTCGTCATCGCAAAGATGTGAATAACATAAAATAAAGTACAATGAAATGAAATAACAGCGCTTATTTAGCGTTCTAAACATGCACAATACTAATAGTACCTATTACAATTTGTAATTGACCTTCAGATGAGCTTCATAGACGCCTAAGTTGAATAAAACATTTTGATTGTGACTTTGGCTGTAACTGTTCATCACGGGCGTCCTAAGTTCATCTTGAAAATACTCTGGATTTGTTCGAAAGTATAGTCAAATCTGTTTCACTTATTTAATTGAATCATCCCGTATTAAGAAGAAGTGGATCAAAAAGCATATGCAAAATATTATTTAGTAATTATCCAAATAGTAAGTATTAATCTTAACATATCCCGCATAACTTAATCGAGTAAAGGCCTCACTATCATGTACCTTCCTTCTTTATACAGAACCCATATACGTGGCAAGGGAATTTATAATATTATATAAAGGTAAAAAATATATATATAATGGACAACGTAGACTTACTACCTCACCACCGTATCAACACCGCTCGTTTTATTTTCACGACTATACTCGCTGGCTTGTCTTAAAGTCATTTATTGCGCCTTTGACTGCTATTTCACCTCATGGTAAGTGATGATGCGGCTATAGAGGTTGTTCAGACCAACTACTTTCAAGCATAGCTGGCGGAAGACACTTTTAGGTGCTTGGCGGCAGATTTTCTACCTGACGGTGGTTGCTAACGCAGCTATATCTACGACTAGGCAATATGCGCAGCGACCGCTACAAGTATGCGCGATGATGCCGATACAGCGTTGATTAGTGTGCATTGTATTACCTAATGGAGTTCCATACAAAGAATACGATACTGAACGGCTTGCGTTGAGTTGCTGCAATGTTGATACGATGCATGGTGGTTTAGTGTGCTCCAACCATTAAAATTAATTTAACTTCATTTTAATGGTTTAATAAAACTTAGGGATAATACAAACCTCGACAGAAGTTGAAAATCCTCCAGAATCTTCCGTCGCCGTCACCACCAAAGAGTAAACGTGGGGCTGCCTCAGGTCCTCGAAATCCAGTTCCTTGGCAAGTTTTACGATGCCGGAAGTAGGACCGATGTTGAACGTGCCAGCTCCTTGCCCCTGCGCCTTCAGCGTGTACCGGATCTCTCGGTCAGCGAATGACTTCGCTTTGACTGATATGATGCTGGAATGAGACAAAAAATATGTTATATTCATTAATTTCTGTGATAAGTATGTAATTTACATAACTCTATTTATTTTGATTTTGCGAACCAAGGACTTACTATACCAAAATACCTAGATACTTCGTTCGTCATTTTACGTAAGTGCGTAATTATAGTATAATAGATTTGCTTAAAACTCGCTGTAATAGCAACTTAATTTACCTGCTGTTGTTTCTGCCAACTAAAATAATGTTACTTCAAGTTTTGCTTACAACTCTAACTTTGAAAGTCATTTATTCACAAACTGTTTCCTAGACCATGATTGTTTTTGCTAGAATTAATGTAATTTCCGGTTACACTTACAACTCTGTCAAGCCATTTACGCGCCAACTATTACCTAGTCCAAGTCTTTTCTACACAACTTCTAAGTCCATACCGTTGTTTTTGCAGAATTATGTTATTTCCTGATTTGCTTACAACTATGACTGCTAAAGTTCTGTATGCACTATTTTTTACTTTATCCATGCCATGGTTTTCACCCAGAATAATGTCATTTCCGGTTTTGCTTACATTTCTAACAGTCTGTCATTTAACGCACATACTTTTACCTACTCTACGCCACTGTTTTACCCAGAATTGTCATTTCCGGTTTTCCTTAAAACAAACTTAATGATCAAAGCAATTTATGCAGTTTTACCAGAAATAGATAATTTTTCGGTTTCGCTTAGAACTGTAACTGTCAAAGTCGTATATATGGACTATTTTTAGACCATGCTACTATAAACTAGTGCAAATACTAAGTAAAGAAATACTAAGAAAAATGATGTCATTACAAGCCCTAAAAATATTTATCGACTAAATACAACGCTTAAAAATCCTTTTTTTAAATAATTGGGATTAAAGTAAGAAACTGCTGTTGTATTGTAATTAATAGGTACTTCGAAATGACATAGAACCAACATGGTTTGAGCGAACGTTTTTTTTTTTTAAATGGTACTTATGAGGCTCTTCTTTTAAAAAATTTTAAACATTCGATTATTGACTTTCAGTTGTTTTTTTTTATTCAGCTTAGACAAGAAAGATGGATACTTCGAAAATTCAAGTGATTATTGAATATGAGTTCCGACGCGGAACTAACGCGGCAGAAAGAGCTTGCAATATCAATGTTGCGTTTGGAGAGAGCATCTCTAATGAACGCACCGTGCGATTTTAACACAAATTTGTAACATCAAAGAGGTTTATATGTAATCAACCATCATACATTTGCCGCACGCGAAAAGAAAACTTGCGGGCTACATTCCATAATTTTCGTATGTTGTTTATATCGCATTTGTGCAATATATATTATTATTTTTTCCTCGCAAGGGTGTTGAAAAAGTGCGTACGAAACTCGTGAGCAACTGGCTCATTATACACTCGGCTGATTTACGCGCTCGCCTACGGCTCGGGCTGCAGACCGGATATACATGATTATACATGAGGCTGTGTTGGAACACAGCCTCATGTATAATGAGCAACTTAGCTCACTTGTATTATGATACTCTACTATAATACAATAGACACATAAATTGAAAGTAATATGTGTAGCTTTTCATTACATTACAATCCTACAATGAAGTGACTGAACGTTATTCTGTACAGACAATTCTAAGTCTGTATTTCTTGGAATCAATTAACGAGCGTACAAAGGATTGTCAGTTTCTCTGTCACTTGTTAACTTCCGCATACGAATGAATAAAAGCCATTTAGTAATTTATTCCACGGTTTATTAATTCCAATTTAATGTATGTACTACTTAATGCGAAGGTTAGGATCTCATATCATATCTATTATTTTCTTTGTGTATCGATCGATACCATTTCCGTTTATTTTTAGGTCCATAATGATAGTATTTTTTAATTGCTAATCTTTAGCCACTACCAAGCCTGTTAGTAAGATATGACCCTGTCAAAGATGTTGTCCAGATTTACCTAGAACTACTGGCAATAACGTCCACTACGGTTATAACTAGAATGGACTACCCATCTAGGTAATATGGTTAGTGTCTACGTAGCTCTTTCCATATAAACGTAGTTTCGTCATACTGTAGATACCAAGTCTTCAACCTCGGTAATTTTGTCCAAGTCCATGTCTTTTAACCTTATAAGTACACTTCTAGTTTGCCAATTTTTCGTTTTATTATTTATTTCATCTCTAATTGTGAAAAAATAATTCCCATACAAAACTATTTTCTTTGAGGTTAGCCTTTGACCAATATCTCACCTGACGGTAAGTGATGTAAGTGGTTAGAATTACTGGCTCTTAAATACAGCTGCCGGATCACACCGTTAACTGCTCCGCGATAGATTTTGGAAATATTTTTGTCAAAATAAATAACCTAAAAATTACAAACTAGAGTTTAGGACATGCATGGAAAATTTCACTGAGGTTTAACAATGGTAATTATTTACAATACGACTAAACTACGTTGGTATGGGTAGGGCTATGAAATACTGACCTTATGAACGACTGCGCAAGCTCAGCTAAGAGCGATTCAATCTTTTGAAGTATTTTAAAATGTACGCAACAAGGAACATTGTAATACTACTGTTACCTGGATGTTCAAAAAATACTGATTACAAGATTACATTGAGTAACCTATAACATAATGAACACGGTAGTATCAGAATTTCCACCGCTTAACGTACGCCTACCCTAGTTATGGTTTCTCATGTTTCCTGCGCTTGGCAGATGTCTTGACGGTTTTAGGCGTTGTAAGGTCAATACCCCATGGGATGCCGGACTAGAATGTCAACCCGCCAACTCTACCCGTGGGTGTCGTAAAGGCGACTAAGGGTTTTTTTTTTTTTTTTTTTTTTTTATGCCTGATAGGTTAGTCTTTGACCACTATCTCACCTGATGGTAAGTGATGATGTGGTCGAAGATGTTGTTCAGACTAACCTAGAATTACTGGCTCTCAAGGACAGCTGTCGGAACACACCGTTAGGTGTTTGGCGACAGATTTTCTACTTGAGGGTGGTAGCTAGCCAGACGGGCATTCGCAAATTGCCCTACCACCATGCCATAACGACTGCCATCCTAAGATAACAACCGGGACCGACGGCTTAACGTGCCCTCCGAAGCACGGAAGCGCTCAGTAGTAATGTCACTAGCGGTCACCCATCCAACTCATGACCGCGGGCGACGTTGCTTAACTTGGCTGATCGGTTAAGAACAGCTAAGTAAACTTCTCTACGAGCGCTTCTAAATCACCAGAAGGTGGGCAGCAGCGCTTTCTGAGGAACTGATATCTCACACTGCGATCCCCAAGCCGCCGGTCGAGCGTGGGGATTATGGCAAACCCATATTGGGGGAGGATGTGTTCAGCAGTGGACTATCCGGCTGATACAGTACAAGGTCATTAGAGGCATTTACAAATAGAAAGAGTCATTTAATGTTGACTTTGAATAGGGCATTCAACATTGACTATTGTGAATGAGACATTCAAGGTACTTATTGGGAATTCAACAATATGATTATTAAGTAGGTAAGCTTTCACTGCGTGTTCTCGACATTGTTGTGTCAATACGCACATTAAGAGATAAGGAGGTGAAAATCCAGCATTTAGGATTGGAAGCTTACGTAATCATATTCTCAAACTCGTAAGCTTAGATATCTAGGTAGGTACTTAAGACTTAGTCAATGTTGAATGCCATATACTTAATAACAAACATTAAAAAAATACTTAATACTAATATTTAAAAAAAAACTCAAAAAATATAGAAAAATCCGTTTAACTTTCCTGCTAAGCCAACGTGATGTCATAAACGCCACGTAGTATATTCAGCGCGTTTCGATTCTATACGAAGTTACGAAGCATCGTCAAGAGGTCTTGAGTCTTCGAAAGCACGATTCGATCGTGCGCCAGGACGTGTTAGCAGGAAAATGGAGCGGAATCGGCACTTTATATTGTTTATCCAATATTTTTATATTGTTTAAGTGTTTTTCCAATATATTAATTTAATGTTTCCTTACTTACATATGTGTCTATTACTACTTATACTTATTTTAGACATCTGTTAATGACATAATATTCACTTCAATCCCAATGCTATTTTCAATTCCTTACATTGGATCGTAATCTGTCCCCATATTGAGTAGGTACCAAAAATTTTAAATACATTATGTCAAACTTGCTTCTCTTCCAGTTCAAACTATGAAGCAAGATCCTACCCAAATATGTATTCGTCAGGCTGTTCAGTCAGATCTGCGCCATGACATCTTAAAATGCTTATTTAAGAATAATATTTCTTGTATTAAAATCTAAAGAAATCCGATTGATAAGCCTCATTCAGACGTTAACAGAAGTTTATAATGATACGGAAATCTACCACCGCCGAATTAATAAACCTGCTCGTTGCAGAGTGAATAAAAACAGTAATTTATTTTCTATACACATATATTAGTAGTAGCTTTAGAATTTACTACTGTCATAAAGTTACTTTTTTTTTATGCCTGATAGGTTTAGCCTTTGACCACTATCTCACCTGATGGTATGTGATGATGTGGTCGAAGATGTTGTTCAGGCTAACCTAGAAGTACTGGCTCTCAAGGACAGCTGCCGGAACACACCGTTAGGTGCTTGGCGACAGATTTTCTACTTGAGGGTGGTAGCTAGCCAGGCGGACATTCGCAAAATGCCCTACCACCATGCTATAACGATTGCCATCCTAAGACGACAACCGGGACCGACGGCTTAACGTGCCCTCCGAAGCACGGAAGCGCTCAGTAGTAATGTCACTAGCAGTCACCCAACCAACTCATGACCGCGCGCGACGTTGCTTAACTTTGCTGATCGATTGAGAACAGCTAAGTAAACTTCGCTAGCGCTTCAACTGCAGTAATGAACGCGTCTGAAGCGAAAATTTCTTCTTTGAATTTCATTCTGGCGGATTTATAGTCAAGGTATTTCATTTATTTTTCATTTTGAGCAATTACTTTCTACTACTTCAATCCAGTGCTCAGAGAATTTGTAATTCCTGACCACGCAAAAGCAAAGAACACTTTTTCTATTATAGTGCGCGTGGAAATAGTTGGCTGCGCCTTAGGTATGTGAGCGGTGGAGAAGCGGGGGCGCTGGCTTTGGTCATCACTGTCTAATATCTCATGTGCGTTGCGAGCAGTAGGCAATCCGCCCCCTCGTGCAATTCGAGCCATATATAAAATGGGTCCTAGAGAATCTCTGAGGGACCTTTTTAAAGAAATTGATATTTTAACTTTACCAAGTCTGTATATATTTGAAAATATTATGTATGTTCGTAAAAATTTGAATAAATTTAAATTAAACAGTGACAATCACGATTACAATACTAGGAATAAAGATAAAATAGCGATGCCAGGTTTTAGATTAGCTAAGACAAATAACAGGTCCTTCTTAGGTAATTGTGTACGGTTTTATAATAAAGTTCCCAAACATATTACAACGCTCACAGAAGGAAAATTCAAGTTGCACGTGAAAAACATATTGATTAAAAAATCCTACTACACAGTTTCTGATTACTTAAACGACAATAACGCCTGGACAATTCCGCCTCTGCCAAGCTATTGCCTGTCCCTTACATAATTTAAAAAAATATTGTAATTACTCTATTATACGAGTATATTAAGTATGTAACACATTGTTAAAAGATGTTTAAAAGAATGGCCCCGAGTTTCTTGCCCGTTCTTCTCGCAGTGTCTCTATACAATTTATTTGCTGAACGTGGCATTACAATGTATAATATTTCAATACTAAAATTTGTAATTGACCTTCATAAGAGCGTCGTAGACGCCTAAATTGAATAAATGATTTTGACTTTGACTTTTGACTTTGGATTAGCCTCAAACAAAACATGCACAATCTTCCAAATTCAGTTGGGTCGGTAAATTGATTTGGCGCTTAGAAATGATCGCGTCCGATCGGTCGCGTAAAGGTAATGTTTTTGCGCCGCACGCAATACTATTTAAACCATGCACGCCCTACACTGTAAGTTTTGCAGTCTACTGTTTATGAGGTTGACTTACATTTCTTTACATAAGTATTTATTTGCAGTTTCCGGTAAGTAAACTGGTGTATAGCACTTACTCAGAATCTTTTTTCTGGTTTTCAGCGATTTCAGCTTCGTAGCTAGGCAGGTAGAACTGCGGTGCTCGTTTCCCACCCACGATGCTAAGCCTCTCTTCCGGAGTAGACTGGAAGCGCCTCTCATCCACTCTACCACTCTGAAAATATAATATTGTCTTTAAAGAAAGATGGCAACGTTCCATACACCTTGAGACTCAACATATCTGAAAACAGTATTCGAAATTCAGTAGATATATGGTTATTTGTGCAACAAGAGAGCAAAGTAGTTTTTTTGCGAGTGCTGATTTTGAATTATGAGCAAGCGAAAGATGCAGTGATTTTAAAGTTGAATCCCGAGTGTGCCGAGGGATTCAAAGGCACGAGATTCAAAAAAACTTTGCGCTAGTGTAACACATAACTTTTCACTTCAGCAGCGAGAAAACTTTTCAATAATAAACAGGAATATATTGAAATAACTATTAACTTATTAAACTCTTAACGCCAGCCATGAAATTTAATGCCGGCTCTTTTATTTAAACTAAGGCTTGTTCAGAAAAAGCACCCTTGATATTTTATTATTCAAAATATATTACGTAACATTTTTGAAATTAGAATTGAATATTTACAGGATATATCAGTTTTATTTGCAGTAAATACTTATTTTCGTTTAAATACTACAATAAGTTAAATTAAAAGACACAATTATGTTTTTGCAAATTTTCTTTAGTGTTTACGAAATTCCGGACGTTTTTGTCTTTGAGGTCGAATTCAAAATCGGAACTTCGAAAGGGCTGGTCTTTGTGTCTCTCTCACACTTTCTACTGGTGGGAAAGAGATAGAGTGTGAATGTTTCGAATTGTATGATTAACTCAAGGTTGAATAAGACATAAGCGGCTATCTGAAAAAAATAAGTTATTTTGTCTCACTTAGTTTGCAAAATCGCATTTTGCTCTCTCATTTCAGGCAGCAAAACCTACATGTTTGAGCTACTGAAGTGAAAAATACTTTTCGTTCCTGATAATTTGAATCATGAGAATGGAAATCCAAATTGAATTCAGTATGTAAAAGTGGAGGGAAAATAATCACAGGTCATTTATATAGTGTCTCTCATATCATAGAATAGTGTTTGGGCCTGATTGATTGACCTATTGTATATAGTCCTGCTTAAATAAGACATTTTATACATTTTAATGTTGCGGGTAGTGCTCCTTTGAACTCGCAACTCTTTGCAGATAGTGGGGCTAGAATAGAGCAACGCACAATACCACATTTTGAAGTTTCGGGGTGCACGAGGCTCTGACTTGGGAATTCCACACCAACAAAACCTACGCGGAACCTGGCAGTGCCACCTTTGCCCCACGCAGACTGTCGCGGTTTCTATATCCGACGATACCTAGCGGTCGTGCTTTTTCGCGACAGTGCTGCAATATGGTGCAGAAATATGGGGCTGAGGTGTAGACTGAAAGCGAGCATTACGCATACAAAAGCGGGCTGTGCGCGCATTAGCACGCATCCCACAAGACACCTCTATGAGGCCATTTTCAAGTATTTGAAAATCGTCACGTTACCTTTCATAATTATTTTACATGTAGCGGTATACGTTAGATTGAACCTTAATGCAATATTAGGTGATTCTTCACAAATTCGTATTGTACACGAAGTAGCGGAAAATTATCATCAGTGCCAGAACGCTAACCAAATCTTCAAAGATGGTTCATGTCATAGGCCTGATTTCTTTAAACATTTTACCAAAACGCGTGGTGAAGGCACAAAGCCTCAACTTAAATGTTAGCTAATTTTTAATTTACGATGATTTCGTTAGCATGAATAAAAGAACCGAATGTTTTCAAATTGAAAAACTGTAATACATACATAGATAAAATTCACTTATATAACTTAATGAGAAAAGATACTTGTTTAAACATATTAACCTTTTTTATGTTTTTGTTACGGAACAAGCTCGAGGCCCAGACTAACCTCTGCCTCTATAACAGATGCATTTCGTCACAAGTCACGAACTGCACTGCACCCGTCATCTTGAGACATATTATCTGTCAAGTCTCATGTACCTGTAATTTCACTGACTCTAAAGGACAGCAATACACCTTATGGTGCTTGGCTAAAGATTTTTTACCCGGAGGCTGGTCGCTAGCCAGGTGGATATTCGCAAAATGCCCAACCACCATGTGGTGAAACTGCGGCAGTCCATAGCCAATGCTTCGAACCTCATCAGTTAATAGCATTAAGAAAAACTAAAGAACGAGTTGAAAATATTCCGTTAATGAATTTCACATTGAAAGTATATTGGCAGATTTTGATCCGCGTAATTGCTCTGACCGACTGCAAACAATCAATTGGGGTGGAGTCTGCAAAACTCATCCCATATTCATGAATCACCGCCATAAAACGAAGCAAGTTAAATGAAAACATAAAACGTGATCCTTTCTCGAATAAAACTGCGAATGGCAGATAATATTTCCCCGAATGTCGATAGGTCACAACACTCACGGAAAGAACCGTTTTGACAATAATAGTGATGTCTAGGCCTATTCAAGTGTCAAGTTGTATTTTGATTTGGGAAAAGGTATTGGAGTCCCGAAAAGCTTTGCGCGCTCACATCAGCATATCGTTTGAGAAGAATGGAGAGTATTTTCTTCTGAGTGATGCGAACTATTTTCAGTGGTCATACCTAGAAATAATTTTGATGTAGGTATTAATTGAACCATTTCATAAAAACTAAAAAACCCGACTGCGTACCTTATAGATTGTATATATAATCGTACTCGCATATGAATACCCTTTATTTTGATATCTTTCTTAGGAAAAAATATTTTTATTATAAGCTGTCAGTCCCGGTTATTGTCTTAGCATGTCTGTCGTTACAGTATGGTATTAGGTCATTTTGCGAATGCCCACAGGCTAGCACCTAACGGTGTGTTCCGGCAGCCGTCCTTGATAAGCTTGTCATTCTAGATAAGCCTAAATAACATCTTCAACCACATCATCTCAACATCAGGTGAGATAGCATTTAAATGTTAGCCTATCAGGTAGAAATAAAATAAAGACACAACCTCTCGCAAATACATCCTTACATAATCGCCATCAAACACAAAATGCATTGAAATATCAGCTATTATTTTTAAATTTATATATTAATTAGTTTATTACACCCATACCCACACTGGCACAAACACACACCTTCGAATACAAAAGCAATGGCTTCATCGGTCATGGATTTTTTTAGTGGTTCGTAGCAAAATAAAAGAGTTGCACAATTGGGTTTTAGGAAAAAATTCTAAGTATTCTAAGCAGATTTACCTTTTTTTATGTTATTGTGACGGAACAAGCACGAGGCCCACCTGATGTTAAGCGGTATCCTCTGCCTATAGCAGATGCATGTCATCACAAGTGACGAACTGCACTGCGCCCATCACCTTGAGACATACTTGTTAAGTCTCATTTGTAATTCGACTGACTCTCAAGGACTCCTGCCGGAACACACCGTTAGGTCCTTGGCGACAGATTTTCTGTCATGCATTCGCAAAATGCTCTTCCACCATGCGGTGGGGCGGCGGGATTCGAACCATGGACCTGCTGCGCGGCAGTCCATAGCCAATGCCACTGAGCCATCATTGCTTTGAACAACTTCAGGTGACGATAAATGTGACGTGGTATAATATTAATATATTTTTTAATTGTTTTAACCAACCACTTTTGTGTGATACTTGGGGACTTGACCTACTTTTGTCACTTCGAAGTTTCAACTCGCTTATATAACTCCCCCACCGAAATGTTAGCATTAGCTTTAACTCATATACGAACTTGCAAATTCTGTTTGGATAAGATACTTTCTACTAAACTTCGAAAGTTATCGTCAGACAAACATACAAATGCTTAGGGCCCCAACTAGCTACAATGACCTCGCAAGGGCTTGTTATGACGGCTTTCCCGTGATGCACTTGACAAAACTTTTCTCATTTGCCTTCTTATGTAAAGTAAGAAAACGTTTATTAAAACTATAAGTCCGTTACTTTAACTTCTACCAAATCAAAATTTTCTTACAAGAACATTCGAAAATATAGTCTGTAACAGCGGGCAGATATACCGTGGGTGATCCTACAAAGGATCTGTTTTTTCATCGGATGTACAGGACCCTAAAATCTCATTCACAAATTATTGCAGTACAACATTTTAAGTTCCGGACGGGAATCGAACACGCGACCTCTGATTTCGCGCCGGATGTATATTCCATTTTGTCACCGGAACCTTACTCTTACACAGAATAAAAAGGCTCTTACGAGTCGTAAATTTGTGTTCCAATTGTATTACTTTAAGCGTCATAGGGGACGGTGCGCGTTCAACCAGATTACTAGACTTCATCTGATCGATAGAAGCGCTTTTTCAAACACTTTGAAGCAATGATGGCCGAGCGGTAATAGTTATGGACTGCCGCGCCGCAGTACCCTGGTTCGATCCCCGCCGCCGGCTTGAGCTTCATCGCATGGTGGAAGGGCATTTTGCGATTGCCCGCCTGGCTAGCTACCACTCTCAAGTAGATAATCTGTCGCCAGCCACCTAACGGTGTGTTCCGGCAGTAGTCCTTGAGAGTCAGTGAAATTACAGGCACATGAGACTTAACAACTATGTCTCAAGATGCAATTCGTGACTTGTGACGAATTGCATCTGTTATAGGCTTATAGGCAGAGGTTAGTCCGCTTAACATCAGGTGGGCCTCGAGCAAGTACCGTCACAATAACATAAAAAAAAACTTAACTCTCACGATGATGTCACTACCCTTCTATATCTCCAAAACATTGTACTTGCACGGATTAAAATAATGCTTTGATCTACCATACCGATATTTTGTTTGATACTTCTTCACGACTCTTCTACTATTTATTCCACCTCACCACCTGGTCTCTTTAGTAAGAATCCGTCTTGGCGGGTACCACCACAGTGTAAATATTCTGCCTCGAAACAATAATGTGCAAACACTACTGTGCTTGGCGTGAAAGGCATTGTAGAAAATGAAATTACTGGACAAACGAGACATAAGAACGTTCTTCTCGGAGTGACTAGTGCAGTGCCGTGTCAAGTAGAACTTGAAACGTGACACCGTAACTGTAATACACAGGCGTGACTCAACTTGTCTGCCTCATCCTTTAATTATGTTATAAAAAGGATAGGTAGACGCGAGCAGAAGATAACTAGTTTTGATTCACTAGTAAGATTTTTTTTACTGTACCTCATTGCATTACAATCAAGCCAAGAAGAGACTGATAAGTAAGCCTGTGACCACAATCTCACCTGATGTTAAGTGATGATGTGGTCGAAGGTGTTAACAGGCTTAACCTAAAATTACTGGCTCTCAAGGACAGCTGCCGGAACTCACCGTTACGTGCTTGGCGACCGATTTTCTACTTGAAGGTGGTCGCTAGCCAGGAGGGCATTCGCAAAATGCCCTTCCACCATGCGGTGAAGCTCAAGCCAGCGGCGGGATTCGAACCATGGACCTGCTGCGCGGCAGTCCATAGCCAATGATATAATAGTAATACAATATATATAATAGCCTATTAAGGGCTACACACTATGTTCTTTATATGTTTCACTTTACTACTTTGCACTGACACTAAACTTATTCGTAAGGTTTTGTCGTTTCTAGTCCTTTTGCCTTCTCACTAAGGCAGTGTTGTCAAGGAGTGTATTTAGGAGTCTATATTCATGAGCTTTTGCTTGTTTTTAACCGACATCAAAATAACCTCATAACTTTTTGCTGGGTATATGCCGATGCCGATATTTTTTTTCATATTCGAAAGCTGGTGCTTGTCAGGTCGTCCCATTTATATTTTAGTGAGATCTGAGGAGTAGTATTTAAGTGATCCCTAATTAATAATGTGTATTTAATTGGTTCAGACTACATTGTTGATGTTCTCATTTTCACTTATCCATGTAAAAACTGTATACGATGGTTTGGTATATTTACTTTTTAGTTCATTTATGGTTTTAGAATATTCTCTGTTTCATGTTGTTTTTTTTTTAATTTTATTAAAATACCTATATTTACAACGACATTCAAGTCCTGATGGATTGCGTTAGTTCTAATGTACCATGGTGCATTGACTACACCATTGAAACTTTATTTTGGAATCGTTGTTACATTTACTAATCATCAGCATCAGAAAGTGCGAATTATTTTCTCTTGAGTAATAAAACCTAACCTTATTAGAAACACCATATAATAATTATCTTTATTATTATTTTATTTTCCACCCAAATCAAATAAAATGCTTCTTAGCTAGAAACCAAACGTTATTACCAGTTTATATCAAAACCACAACAGCTCCAATTATTTGTGTCAATACTGTGTACACTGATAATTTATTATGATAATTTTGATGTAATAATAGTTCTTACCTGATCTTCAGCCTTCACGTATAGCACATACTCCATATCGAGCTGGAAGGGGTCAGTTCCTCTCGTTCGTACCACCCCTGACCTCTCGTCCACCTCGAACCTTCCACCAGTTCTGTCTCTCACTATAAAATAGTGAATATTGTGGTCAGTATCGGGGTCACGGGCCTGCAGCGTGAAGACTGGTGTGTTCGGGGCAGCGTTCAACTGGACTACAGTTTGCATCGGCAGCGGTCGGTTGATGAAGTATGGGGGCTCATCGTTGACATCCTTAACGTGGATGATGACGCGTTGGTTGTCCGTATCTGGAATATTTAATTACAATCACATTAGACACGCCCTTATACAATCAAATAATCGTTGGTACTCTATACCAATAAGAATCTACACCTAAGAAATTTAATCGCAATACCTGCTAATTCGTTAGAACTTTCAGGTTATCACCAATCATAGAAATAATTATGTACATGTACAGCCTTGCGAATTGAAAGATATTAAAATATATATATTTCCACGCCTGTATATATCGAAGGAATGGAAGGGTGTGTGATAAATCGAGACTTCAGGCTGTTACGAGAATATTCTGTGATGTCCATTAATACATAGCCTACGCAGTGATCGACACGGCATTTCAGCATTTAGACGCAACGCTCACACCACTACACAAACGAGACAGTCGAAACATTCAATATAACTTCAGGCACGATGAACAGAATATCTCGGATGGACTAACCTAACGTACGAATAGTGCCGTATCAACCAATTGCTCTGAGTCTTAGCTTTCCGTTCAGTAAGGCAACCATAGACTGGGAGTTAGTTTATCTATTCTTATTTTTTTAACTCAATTCCTATTATATAATGCTGTACTAATAGCGATGAGAAACGAGTAAAGTTGGGGAGAATAAACTGTTGATTGATATTGATTCGCAAGTTGCGTGACTATTCTCTATATTACCTACGCGAAAACGTCTACGTGGTTCGAAAGATAATAAGGCAGTCTCCCAGTATAAAAGAGAAATAAATTGCCTATTTGTTTGATGTTCATCTACAGTGGGCGTAAGTATATTTTTGTAATTCAGCTATGTCCATAATTAAAGTGGAAAAAAATAACAAACAAATATAGATACTTAGTCACACAGCTACATTTTGTATTTTATAGGTTTGAGTCAAAGTAATTTCCTAACAATTTTAATATACTCTACTGTATATGCTCCTGTAAAAACTTAATCAGATAAGGATTATAGTACTCGTATCTAGTACTTTTTTAATTTCTCCAGCATATTATTTGACAATCTCAGCTATAGCGGTATATAGTACCTATATGACTCCTATTTGCAGTCTCTACTCGTAACGCTTGCTTTGTGAGAACTAAATGGTGGCACCAGGAAACGTTAGAATGAACGAGCCAAAGAGACGCGGCTAAAAAGACACTATGTAAATGCTATCCATTTTCTCCTTTTGTCATAGCCCAATTCGCTAGTTTGCACAGTTGCCGAGTTTCCCGCTTACGAGACAAAGCCCGTAGATATATATACGAGTATTATCATTTTATCATGCAACGTAGACATTCATGCAAATCGTGTTAATTCAGTTTCATGGTTTTGTAAAAGTATACTTACACTTCAGCGCCACTGTTGAGTTAGCATGAAAATAAAAAATCTTTTGTTAATAAACACCTTCACCAAAAATTATTTACATTACTACGAGCATGGGTTAGTAGACATTAATAAGAACATAAATAACAGTTTCTGTTCTGTAGGTTTAGTTCAGCCAGTATCAGATCTGCGACCACATGATCACTTCTTTACCAACAGGAGATAGAGTAATCAAAAGCTAATAAAATGATTAATATTAATTATTTCTTGTGTCTAGCTTCCATACAGGCATAAGGTATAACATAATTAACACGCCACATTTCTTAGTATATATGAAGAATTTTGATAAATAAATCTGATTATTCCACGAAACAAACGACAAGCAACGCGTATTATCAAACATTGCCTCTAATACTTTTGGATCCACGCGGTATCCTTTTTGTCCGCTGGGATTCCACCAAATCCGCAGTATAAATCCGCCGTTTGGTGTAATCCTATTTACACACGGATACAGTTTCTGGTGTAGTTTTACACACAGCTGAACATTACAATACATTGACCTTTCGAACCTCATCTCAATAAGACTTTGTCCGGGCCAGGGTTGCCAGTCCAAAATTCCTGACCGTTATCTGGTTAATGAGCACCTTAATAGTCATTACTAATCGGACGCAGAAGCTACAAATAGCTTTTTGCATTGAAGCAGAAAATAAGCTCAATTTCTAAACAAAATTGAAATGTAGACACAAAGAATACCAACGGAAATTTTGGTGAAAAACACGACGCTCAGTATTTGATAAATCCGACTTTCAATAATAAAAAATACGAACATAATAAAAGAAGAAGTAGAGTTCCACAGCACACATTAATTCTAACAGCATAAAAGGGAGAAATCCATTTATCTCAATTTTGTATGATAAGCAACGTGGCAAAAACGGTATCCCATAACTCAAGGTACCGTACTCTGACAACAACAAAGGCGAATGGCCGCCTGGGGTAGTATGTGGGAAGCTACCAAAACTCTGGACGGACGCCAAAAATCTCGACATATGTACACAATCTGAACTCTAGCGTGTTTACATATTTGTATGTTTTGTAGGCAGTATTTGTTTTGGGCCTGAGGGAACCACAAATCTTTTCGCTCTTTGTTTGTCTCTCAGCCTTGTTATCTGAAAGCAGACAACTCAATAGAAATAATCTCAATTTAAATTCCATATGAAATTGAGCTACCCTCTTGGAATAAGATAATTCGAAGAAATACTCACAATCGGAAAATTCATAGATAAAGATCAAACGACTCCGGTAACACGATAAGATATACGAGTATATTACGAAGCTTATATTAATCGCTTACTGAAGAATGTAACCAAAACTTGACAGAAATGAGATTTCTAGAACTTATAGCTTACGCTACGTAGCCCTGTAGTATTTGGCCCCTCGCCAGTCAATGATAATATCAACCCCTGCCAAGACGAAAAACCAGTTCACTTAAAAGACGACTGTGTCAACTCTGGAACAATTTTCTCGAGCAGCAAAATTAAATCCCGCATTCGGAACTGCAGAACATACAAAGCAGGTATTGCTTTTTCAATTGGAATGGAATCGCTTGATTGAACCAATATCGAATATTGAATTTTCAGTTCTTGATTGTGAGAGAACAGAAGCGTAAATGACACTCGTCGGAACCGTGAAATATGGCAGGTTTTAACACCGTGTGCAAGTATCAGGTGGAGTTAGGTAGCAGGTGGCTGGGGGTGAACTCCTCCCTCCTTTCACGGCTGTCACGTAATGCGCATGCGTACTATACGACCGCGTGTTTTCCTCGTGATGCAACCTACGCCACCGCTGCTACGCCAAATGAAACAGATTCGCTATCAGAGCTTCAGTGGACATAAAAACCTTACTTCAGCCGTGTATAAACTCGAAACTGTTTCGTAAAAACCACTGATGATCGAGGCTTATGTTTAATAACAAATTCGTGCAACTTTTCCTGAAATATAAACCAGGGAGTAGCTATCAACGAGTAACCTGCGGAGCTTTTATACTAGATTTTTAATATCAACGATAAATAGTCGTTAAGCTTCGAACTATCAAATGTATTCAGTAAAGTGTCGAAGACCTGAACGTGCATGCAAAGTGGTTGTATTACTGGGGGAACGCTCGATATGGTTTAGTAAAGGTATTCGAGAGCCAGACAACGGGGTGAAACTTTAATAAGTAGACTGTCTACGTTGCGACAGACGTAATGGTCGTCTACCCCTACGAAAGCGCAGTTAACGCTTAGCTCTAGTTAACCGATGAACTTATCCGAGGTTTTATCGTAGAATATACGTAAGAGTCGCTAGTAGAAGCAAACATAGTAACAATATTCTATTTTAGATGATGAAATTTTAATTTGTATTTCTAAATTTATGTCGTTAACGTGTAATTTATCTTTGAATCCAATTAAAGATCGCTTTACTTATACTTAAAAAGAGGTGTCGGGGATAAATTGGCAATGTAGGTATAGATTAATGAAAAAACACTATAAATATGGGTTCTTTTTTTGGTTACCTGTACCTATTATAATCAAATATTATCATTACTATTATGAAAATTCCCCCCCATAACATTACCCTTCTACAGTCAGGAATGCTCTATCAATATTGTATGTAATTGTGACGGGAAACGCACTAGGCCCAGCTAATGTTAAGCGGCAACCTCTGCTTATAAAATATGCATTCACTGCTTTTACACATACAGAAGGTTTTTATCATAAGTGATTAACTGCACTGCGCCCGTCACCCTGGGACATACAGTTGTTAAGTTTCATGTCTGTATTTATCTGTCCCTCAAGGACTGCTGGTATTAAAAATTCACCCCAAAACATTACCCTCCTCCAATCCGGTAAGCACACTCTCAATATTCGTTTCTAAATGTAGAATTGTATTTACCCAACAAAAGAGAAACAAAAGCTACAAACGCAAAGAGTTACGTTCCGAAGTGGGAGAGACAGCCACTGTTCCCGTGATAGAAACGTATTTGTATCCATTACATTGCACTTTTATTGGTGCATCGAGGAACCGCAATCTACTTCGTGTTAGACGACATCTTTACTTCATTGGTCAGACAGTAAAATTTAGTTTAGCTTCTAGAACTAGAGAAATTTATATCGTGTTATATCATTCTAAGCCGAAGCATAGTACAAGTCGAGGAGAAACATTGTCACAGTAAAAGTTACTGACAGCTATGACATGAAAAAACAAATAACAATAAGATGTGTAGGGATAGGTAGGGACATTAGGTACATGAGCATAGACAATTACGTATCGTTCTTTCATTATGAGCAAAGAGTTTCTATCTTACTATAATCTATCTATCAAGTGCGATCATAAACGTATGACAACTACACCAGAATTAATTTCGTTTTCTATTTTAATTTCTGGTACTATGCGATACTGGTCATTTGCGCAAAAATTCTGGTCGTCTGCGTATCTGGTAGTTAGAAACATGGGCATTTGCGTCCCGGGTACTAAGCCTTCATCTTACTGTTTAAGGTATATGATGATTATTTGCGTAATAGAAAAGAGGTCATATGCGTGGTAATTCGCGATTAAAAAACTGGTTACCTGCTTATGAGGGACTTTGTGTTTCCGGCACTATGCGTCGAAATCTAAAATACTATTAAATTAGTCACAAAAGTGACAACAATGACAAAGACACAACAACCACTACAATACTACAATATCCTAACAGATTTGAAGAAAGCACAAAATGCTGGAAGAAATTTTGAAAAGAGCAGACTTGCAAAGTTTGTAACTTGTTCGGTTTGCAATTTCAAATCCAATAAATCCTTGGAGATTTGAAAGTATAATTTACGAACCAATCCATTTTTCCACCCACTTTGAACGGAAAAAACTTAATATACAGTGAAAGAAGATAAACTATGAGAAACAAATTATAATCAATAAATAATGTATATCAATGAATTTATGTGTTTTATTAATGTACTTCCTAATTTATCATGGACAACGGGATAGTACTTTACTGCTATTCATTTAAGTATATGTATTTGTTTTTTATATTTTATTATTTATTTACAGCTGATATCCACTATCTCATCTGATGGTAATTAATGATGTGATCGAAGATGTTGATCAAGGTAATTTAGTATAATTGGCTCTCAAGGTTAGCTGCTGGTGCTTGGGGACAGGTGAGGGTACTTGAGGGTGGTACCTAGCCAGGTGGGCATTTGCTAAATGCCCTACCACCATCCTAAGTCAGCAACCGAGACCTACGACGGCTTAACGTGCCCTCCGAAGCATGGAAGAGCTCTGCAGTAATGCCACTAGCGGTCACCCAACGAACTCATGACCGCAGCGGACGTTGCATGACTTAGTTGAACGGACAAGCAAGCTACGCTACGTGCGCTTCAAAACGGCGCTATAATTCTAGCATTATGATTTTTTTTTAAGTTTAAAAGTAAAGACTTCTGTCCACTAACGGCTGTGTCAATGTTATATTCTTAATCAGAACTTATTACTCATGATTATTTGTGAAATTAGTAATTGATAAGCAGTTTTGAAGCGCTCGTAGCGAAGTTTGATTAGCCGTTCCCGATCAGCAAAGTTAAGCACCGTCCGCGGATGGGTGATTGCTAGTGACATTACTGCTGAGCGCTTCCGTGCTTCGAAGGACATTAAAGCCGTCGGTCCCGGTTGTTTTCTTAGGATAGCAGTCGTTATAGTGTGGTGGTAGGGCGTTTAAAAAAAAGTTACTACTTCATTCTTCACCATGCCTTAATCTAAAGTTACCGAACATGAGAGTTGCCAAACACGAAGGATCAGAAATATTACCTGAAAAAGAGAAACAATATTTAAAATATCATCCATACAATTGCCCGTAATAAAACGGTATATTTTCAAAAGAATATTTTAGGTAAACGTAACAATTTCTTGGCATTTGCGCGATAAATCACGATATTACCATAATTCAAATCAGCGTTTTCCGTGACAAGCGTGGCTGTGGAGCCACGCTTGTCACATACCTTAGCGACTTTTAATTTTGAAGAACAATGAAATCTTATTCAGTTCTTTGGAGACTTATTCTGATGTCTCAGTTTGAAAGTTTTATTATTATTTTCCTTTGTGTTTTTAATTTTGATAATTTAAGGTAGGTAGATGTTTTGAAGATAACCAACAATATATTTCGGTGGTAAGTCAATTTAAAAAAAATAAACGATCAATCGTAATCCGTTTACGTTTAAGTCATGAATAATAATCTTTTTTATTATTTAATATTCTAAATTCAGATGTAAGGGACATTACAGGTTCCCTGTAAACTTTAAATGTCTAAGAGTTTGTTGATGGATAGATTCAGGCGCTTCTTTGCGGAAATCCATTTTTAATATTTATAAACATTTTAAGAAAACACTTAAAAAATATATCTAGTAACAATTCCGCCTAATTTTCCTGTTAAGCAGACGTGACGTCACAAGCGCCACTCAGCCAAACCAGAAGAATTTTCTACGCGTTTCGATTCTACACGAAGCACTCCTCAGGAGGTCTTGACTTTTCGAGCGCACGAGCGAGACAAATCGAGAGACAGACAGATGTTTAAAAAATAGGCGGAATTGTCACTAGATATATTTCTTTATATTTTAAAGTCTTTTATTAAAATATTAATATATTGTTTTCTCAGAATATTTGTTATTATTAGTATTATTTGTTTATAAGTTTGGAGTTATTTTATTCAATCTAATAATGTTGTAATATACTTACATCACTAATTTTATATGCATATATCCCTTCTTATTATTATTCAAATCACTGATTGAGTTATTTAGACCAAATTATTTTTTTCTTACATCGTACCCATACTGAGAAGGCATTGGCAGTCAAAGTCATTTTAATTAATACATGTATAATACAGAAGATCCTTGTCAGCAGTATATCGTCAACTGAAAGGATGAAGAAGAAGCTTAAACTTGAAGTCAAACTAAAATAAGATGTTAATACTGTGGAGTGTGCTCAATTATGTAATTTATTACGATCAAAATTTGAATAAAATCATATAAATACAGTCACTTCACCATTACGTATTTACATGTGTTACTAGCTAAAGCTGTTATTTACCGAAGACCGTCAATTAAAAACAGCTTTCTTTAGTAACATATGTGAATACGTCATAGTAAAACTGTCACTTTCCTTTGTTTTCAAATTTTGTGGGTAAAAAATGACATAAACAGGCCTCTGATTTGTCTTAGGTCTGAATTGAATGAGTTGAAGGTCTATTAGGTAAGTAATAAGCGTTATAAATAGAAGTGTCTAAACTATGGAAACCTCTGCCCCTAAACGGTAGATTGTGTTGTTCTGCTTCTGACACATGCCACAAACAGTCCAATAATCCCTTAGTATTTTTTTTACGTGTAAGTCTTTCAGGTCATGGGCGAAAGCCTTTTTAATTACGTAGGTACATGTACTTTTCAGGCTAATATAAAAGAGTTTTTAAACTTCTAAATAACAAGCCTAGAGTCTTTTCAAATGTTTAATACACAAACAAGGAACATTGACCTAAAAACGGTACGGGTAGAAATTGCCCACTGTGTCGCAGTCACTGTTAAATTGCACACTGCACGCCAGCTGAACTAGAACACGGCTCAAAAAGTTATCTATTTTGTCGCAGTTATTAATATGGCACATGCCTCGACCATCGCTTATTCAAATGTAGTACAAGTGGCGTCCAATTTGTGAATGCTCTACATAAATAGCAGCAAGCCAAACAATTCACACAACTGTCAACCACAAAAACTAATTAACTGGTATAATAACATCACCTAATAATATTTTGCCGTTAGTAGATAGCTAGGTGCGAATTTACTATGTGACAATGATAAAGTATATTGTACTGTACCTATACGTAAGTACCTTTTGCTAAATAGTTAGTACCTATACCATTTTAATATTTTTATTATTGCATAAGCGCATGCTGCGCGGTACAAATTTATATAAAAAACATGAATACAGCCCTAAAATTTCGCTTAATCAAGTTTTGTGTCTATATATGCAAATGTATATGTACATTATTATTATGTAGCAACCATGTAACACTGTACATAACTAATTTTATCCGTTTTTACTAAGCTCACTTTTATATGATTTTATAAAAAAAACAACAATCTGTTTCGCCCACTGGCATGCAAAAGAAGGTATCTCTGTCTTACGCCCTCAGTCCGATTTTTTCACACACTCCGAAGCACGGAAGCGCTCAGTAAGTACTAAACGCTACTAGCGGTCACCCATCCAAGTAGGCAATGACCGCAGTGGACGTAGACTAACTTAGTTGATCGGTAAAGAAGGACTATATAAGCTCCGCTACAACCGCTTCAAAGTTATTAACATTATAGAGTCAAAGTCAAAATCATTTATTAATTTAGGCGCTCTTATGAAGGTAAAAAAAAATTTTTTGTAATATTCTACAAAGTACTGCCACGTTCAGGAAAAAAATATATAGAGCCACTGCGAAAAGAACGGGCAAGACACTCAGGGCCATTCCTTTAAACGTCTACTAACAATGTCTTACAAACTATAAAATTATTGCAATATTTGTTTAAATTACGTAGGTGACAGGCGATAGCTCAGCAGAGGCGGAATTATCCAAGCATTTTTGCGATGTATTTGTTTTATTCTAAAAGCAAGTATTTATTTCGTACACAAGTTGAGCATCGCGTGAGCCGGTCAATTTGTTGGATCTAGTGCAATACGGGCCCCATGTTGGGGCCCCCACCACTGGGGCAATTAAACCAGCGTATGGCTTCATTTGATAATGCTGCGGCTATTGTTTCATTTACGCTGGAATCCTTACCATTGCATCATTAGGTAACTAAACAAAAATAAAAAACACTGACCAAGCGAAAGGAAGTAATAGCAAAAGAAAATGTTGTGGTTAAAACATATTTCTTATCAAAACATTTTTATTTTACAGGTTCAATACTACATTATAAATAAGCACTTATACTATTTGTTGGATAAATAGAGAATTAGTTATATAATATACAAAAAATCAGATTTTTAAAATTTTTTTTAAACAAAAAAATAATAACATGTTAAAAAAAAATTGTATTAATTTTTGGAATGTACTCACATACATAAGTATACAAAAAAAAGATTCCTAACTAGTTATTTTTTGTCATAAACACCCATAAGAATAATGAAAAAAAAGAGAAAATAAATCAAAAACATGGTAAAAAAATTGTAGTATTTTTTTAACTGTACTCAATTAGCTCTAGCTAGAGTAGACAGTCCACAGGTTATAGTGCAAAAAAATATATGCTGTTACCTGTTCTTGTATAGGACCCCCAGAAAAATAAATTAAATTGAATTTCTAGCCCAATATAAATTTTTGGATTAACGTACGTAATTTCTCTTATTACAATAAGGCATGCTCTGCGGATTACATTACAAAATAACAAATTTACGAGAGGAAAAATTATAGTTGCATGTGCGGGATTCGGAACCCGCGCCACGTCCATACGATGGTTAAAGAACGATAGGAAAAATATGAGTTGTGAGTCATTGTCATGTTAGCTCAGTCGGTCAGAGCATACCCCGGCTATAGGGACGCGGGTCTCTCTCGTAAATCATAAAGTAAAAGCATATTAAAACAATTTCCTTTACAAAATGTTTATATGAAAAATAACTATATATAGTTACTTAAAGTATCACCATCCAAAAAGCTTGTAAATTGTTTGCAATTTCATTGTGAGCATATACGATACTTTTCGACATATTTGAACCAAAAACTACCGTTTCCAAAGTATTCCAAATTAAATTCCGATTTGAAACATCCACTTGGTATGGACGCAATAAAGACCCGTACTTACTACCCTATAATCTGAACTCTAATGCCCACGAATCCTTTATTTGCTTTGTTTACGGTCTGTATTCTGACAATAAATGGACGAGTGTTTGTTTACCGGTTGTTTTATTATCCACTCAGAGGTATTATTCGTAAAATTATTTAATTGTATTATGCGGTTTAAAGACTATAAAAAAAAATGTGTAATAGTAGTAGGTTTATATATAAGTCGCTTATTGAAAATGAAATAGCCGATATTGGTTTGGTGCTGCAGGCATCGCGTATAGAGCTTTACCGCGGCCAATTTCACCGAAGAGAATCTAGGTAGGGGTGCTAGAGGTAGATGGTTACAAGTTATGTAATAACATATATACTCGTTCCTTTTATGAGAGCGGATAATGTTGAACTAGTTCCGTACACAATGAAATCTCGTTTAGCTCAAATAACTACGTAACCTCACGTAGCGCTGTCTTTGACAGTTTTGCTGGCATACTGTGATTGCACTGAAATTAACTTCATAGTTGTTCGCCAGCGATCCAATAACCTCGTTTTGCAGCGGTTCGCCTAATACTTTTAAACGTTCCCAAACGCCCTTACATTAGGAATTTACTTACCCGTAATTTCCTGAAGCTTTCCAGCCCTTACAAAATTACTTTTCAGCTTTATTATCTGTCCCGTGAGGCAATCCAATTCTCCGACAATATGTATCTAGCTCGGGAGAGTTTTTCGAGGGAAAAATTGAGCGGAGTGTGTAAATATTTGAGAATAACATCATCTACCTTTCGATCTACCTTCCAGCTTCGTTTTACAAAGGGTCTGAACAACAATTGGTTGTATGGTCAAGCCCACGCACGCATCGTCACAGTTAACATGATAGTTAGTGAGTACAATACAACCTAACAATGAGTTCCCGTTGAGGATGTTTATTGGAGTGCGGGACGATGTAACAAAAGCCACATTAGTTCGAGATGAGCTATCGTAAAAACCTGTGGAGTTATATAAATGATGTAACGGAGAGCTTCAATGGGAAGTGAGAACCAACTTATTTGATGTGGATCATTCGTGTAACGAGTGTGAAATAATGTCCAGATTGATGTAAATGTTTAAATTTAATGAATAATTATGTTTATGTTGCACAGTGTCATAACAAGCAAATGGCTCGGCCATTGCTCCTTCCTGCCCATGTTAACAAGAGGCGTTAAGATCACGTAAACTTTTTACGCTTTTATTTTCATTTATAGCTGATAGGTTAGCCTTTGACTACTATCTCACCTGATAGTAAGTGATGATGTGGTCGAAGATGTTGTTCAGGCTAACCTAGAATTACTGGCTCTCAAGGACAGCTGCCGGAACAGACCATGGGTGCTTGGCGATTGATTTTCTAGATGAGGGTGGTAGCTAGCCAGGCACGCATTCGCACATTTCCCTACCACCATGCTATAACGACTGCCCTCCTAAGACAACAACCGGGACCGACGGCTTAACGTGCCCTCCGAAGCACGGAAGCGCTTAGTAGTAATGTCACTAGCGGTCACCCGTCCAAGCCAGCTAAGCAAACATCGCTACGAGTGCTTCAAAATTGAATTGAGTTCGCCACCCGAGTTAATAATTCTTATATCTATCCTGTTCTGCAATTCTGAATATAGCAAAGTAAAAAACGCTGCTATGGGCAGTTGAACTATGCGCTAACTTTCGTCACTACATAAGATTTTTTTTTTTTTTTTTATGTTATTGTGACGGAACAAGCCCGAGGCCCACCTGATGTTAAGTGGACTAACCTCTGCCTATAACAGACGCATTTCGTCAGCGACGAATTGCACTGTGCCCGTCACACTGAGACGTCCAGTTGTTAGGTCTCATTAGCCTGTAATTTTTCTGGCTCTCAAGGACTGCTGCCGGAACACACTGTTAGGTGCTTGACGACAGATTTTCTACTTGTTAATTATTGGTAAAAGAAAACGACTGACATGTAGATACTACCACATTGTTCGACTGCCAAGCAGCAATGTTTAATTTGTTATATTCAGGATTGCAGGATATGTTATAGATATAAGAACTGCTAACTGGACTAGTGAACGATTTCGAATCATTTGTTTTCTTTGTCAAGAATCCTACTTTATTGATATTTTAATTTATGATCGTTTTTTTTTTTTTTGTTATTGTGAAGGAACAAGCTTAAGGCCCACCTGATGTTAAGCGGTATCCTCTGCCTATAACAGATGCATTTCATCACAAGTGACGAACTGCACTGCGCCCAACACCTTGAGACATACCTGTTAAGTCTCATATTGCCTGTAATTTCACTGGCTCTCAAGGACTGCTGCCGGAACACACCGTTAGGTGCTTGGCGACAGATTTTCTACTTGAGGGTGGTCGCTAGCCAGGCGGGCATTCGCAAAATGCCCTTCCACCATGCAAACCCTTCGCCCTTCCACAGCACCGTCCTGATATTTAAGCGTCGTTTCTGCCCATTGCAGTTTCATCTTTCTGTATAAACAGCAGTGCGCTCGTCACTCCAAGACCATAACCTCATAACCCACCTCATCAGTCTTATTCGCCCAGTATTTTCACTTGCTTCAGCGCCCTTGTCGCCTAAACACAAAGGATTTGTACACTACTTCTCGAAGACATAATACCTATTACTACAGTGGCACTAATCATTACGGACTTTCAAACGAGAAGCACAGCCAGGTAAAAGACCACTACGGGTAACAACATGTCCAAGTTGTTAATGTTTAACATCGTGTCGAGGTCTTCAGTATGCATACATCTTACACTATATATACTTTATACCGTATAGTGTACAAAATAGGCCGTTTAGTTGCGGATGGACTCGCCAACAGCTCGCGATATAAAGCACCTGTCACACCGCACGTGCCGGCGACTAATGATATAGAGTTGCCGGTCGTTACACCGCTCCGGCTACCATAATAATAAATGCTACTTTACGGCAAATAACTAGTTGCAGGTTGCGGCGAATATTCTGCTATTTATAGTGTAATAGACCAAATAATTGCTGTCTCTTTTAATTTGAAGTTCAGTTATGATAAGCTGCATGAAAGGGGTAACATAATTGGCCATAAATTAAATGCTGTACCACAGAATAGCTATACATACTTTTGAACTTAATATTACAGATAACAAGCGAAACCAAATCTAGTTGTTAAGTCGATTGAAGACTCTTTTGTCAAAACCAACCTTATTAACAATAAAGGTATCGTATTCCAAGAACGGCATATTCAATTAGTCTCTGGAACAGCGAAGACATAAATCATCAAACGTTACGGAGTTGCCAGAAATTTACAGTAGAGGGAAATTGGTTCAGTCGCGAAAACGTAGTTCGAACGCGATGGGACACTTTCATTACTGCGATGTCCGGGGCAGCGCGGCCGGTCGGTTCAATGTCCGGTCCACTCTATTTTTAACACTGGACGCTGCGCCGGCTGTAAAGTGTAAACTGTATACTACAGTGCACATGAGAAGGGAACAATGCTCTTACTCCGCACACAGAAATTTCCTGAAATATTCTATATCGTAAACTTTGACCTTTCCCAATCTAAAAGATAACTTTGTCAACGTTTTATGTTACGTTTCGAATCAGACATTTTTTATATATACCTCTTTACTACGACAACAACTAGAACATTCCCAAAGGAGAATAGGCGGCCGATCATTATACTGAAGGCTTGTACAGTATTTTAGTGTAAGTACTTACCTACACACTTTGCCTACCTCACATTAGTGTTATAAGGATTGGAAGATAAATACAAGGACGAAAAATATAATACTTCTTCTGTCCTCCAATTTGAACTTCTTGTTAAGGTTATAATTGAGTAACTTTAAGACTTTCGTTACATGAACACATAGTTATAAGTATTTAACGGGACTTAATCGCCATAAAAGATGCATAAACTTATTTACCTCGACGTTTCGACCAAGTTGCATCGGTCGTGGTCACGAGCGGACTGAAGAGGCGGGTGTCAACGTCTTGAAGGGCGGGTATTTCCTCCAACTACCCGCATTTGATTTAGAAATGTTTGGTCTGGACACAATACTGACAAAATCCACAGGTCTTAAGGAAAGTAAAACGCGTTTGGTGCATTTCCTTAGCACTGCGGACTCCAGGATGCAGGTAACATAAAACCATCCTCTCTATTGAAATTCGCGATTCGATTAAGTCCCGCTAAATATTTTTAACTATGTTATAATTGAGGCCAGTGAGTTGTGTATGACGGTAAGGTATTGCGTGAATTCTAGCCTAGGTAGCTATCACCTTCAAGTTGAAAGCCTGTAACTAATCTGTTTCGACAGCTATCCGCAAGGATAGTATTAGTACCAGTTCTTTATAAGATACAGCCTGTTTACCGTTATCGACACCGGGAACAAATACGAACAGCTGAAATTATGGTCCATCGGTAACTTATCAAAAGTAAATGAACAAAAACTGTCAGTTGTCTATTGGTAATATCTCTGATTATATTACAGAAAAAAAAAGCACCAGATCCGACAGACATACTATAGTGTAGCGCCAGCTTACCACCATCTACATATTAGTAATATCATCGAAGCAGTAGCTGTGAAAAACTTTCCTGAATCGAATTACGAGAAACTGTCCAAACCGCTCCGCAAGCTAAAGCAACAAACACTTCGCGCTAAGATGTAACTACCAACATAAAACTTTCTTTCACATATTGATCCAAGGTGGGAAATACTGGCGGGCACCCCTATAAGTACCTGTATCTAAAAATTAGGAGTCGTATTATGTTTCTAGTCACATTTAGAAGTAAGTCAAATAACCTCAAATTTTTAGAGTATTTGCGTAAACCGTAGCGTTCTTTCTTACAGCCTTTCACTTGGACGTAAGTACTAGGTAATGAATTTGACTTGAAACTATTTATGAGACTGCAAATAATTCGTTTTCTTCAAAGTTTCGTTAAGAGCTTTACGTAGCATAATGGTTTATTTTTACCACCCGGTACTAGAGTTTATGCAATGAAAAGGGACGTGGTATAAACAGGAATTAACATTTTAACTACAAAGATTTTCATATCTCATATATGATGCTGCCAAGCTGTCAAAATCCACGACCCTTGTTATTTTGTGCTGACTAGACCTACATAATATTTTCTCAGCATTGTAGTAGATAGTACAAAGAGCAATAAACGAGTAATTTTAGCAGAGACGTTTAACAATCGACTCTCACTCGACTGATATAAGACGAGGCTAAAATGGGTTTTAGACACAAGTTGTATACTCAGATTTTCACTTCAATTGCGAGAAAATCAAGTAATGATAATACTAGTTTAGTTTATTGTATCTATAGTTAAAATTCAAACTGATAATTCTACAAAGCTTACATATAGTGCCATTATTTAAAAAAAATATATATTTATTGATTATTTTTTTTTTAATAAGCGTGACAGTTTTTAAGTAAAGTGTGGCAAAAAAAATTCAAGTTGTCGGGATAGTGATAGGTATATAAATAAAGACCCAGGCATACTACATATATGAAAAATATTAAAACTGAACATCTATGAACAATTTTAAATAACATTCCAATTTTATGCACTACGGCTTAAAATGCCGTTTTATCCGCGAACACCGGACATAAACAGTTACCACACCTTTATGAGAAGTGAAAAAGTTATTTATCGGATAGATATTAGGTTATTAAGATATATTGCAGCACTTTGCTGCTGTGCCAGTAGGTAATACGTTCGCCACCTTTACATGGGACCAAAATCAATCGGAGAAAACTAGGGTTAAACATCTCTACCTCTCTTGTAATGGGCGTGATACATTTTATATACAAAGACGTGATAAATTTTATTTGTGACTTATTTAAAATAATGTCCCAGTAAAAATATTTACAACAGTAGCTTAAATAAAATTATGATTTTTACTACAAGATTTCGAACAAATCACTTTTATACGAGTATTGGTTCTGTCCTTGATCAGCAGACAATTTGCATTTTATTTTCAGCGCTTTGTTTTTCCCACAAAAAGTTGCTCCAAAGGAGAAAATTGGTATTTTCTTGTGTCTCAAAACAGGAAAATTGCTATTTCTCGATACTCTGTAAACTTTGAGACTGCAAAATATTTTGCTTATGTTACAATATAAAGTTATATCGGAGATGGTCAATGTGATCGTCTGATCAAACGTGAAATGGCTACATCAGTTGCAGCCAAGGTTGCATTGCTATTCAAGTGGCACAGAAAAATCAAAAATTGGGAAACACCATCTCACAGACACATTATTTACACCTGATAGTATCACGGCCTAAATATGGACTACTGCGCTATGAGTCCACAACTACGAGTATATAGGTATGTATAGTTGATCTTAATTGAACTTAAGGGAAATGTTTTATCTTATGACTCGGCAGGATAAGTATTGCTTATAAATTGACTTTTAATTAACCTCCATTACTAATAAACTAACTAGGTATATACTTCTAACGTAATATTTGCATTAACGCCTATAAGTTTATTTTTTATGTTATTGTGAAGGAACAAGCTCGAGGCCCTCCTGATGTTAAGTGGACTAACCTCTACCAGATGCATTTCGTCACATGTCACGAATTGCACTGCGCCCGTTAAATCTCATGTGCCTGTAATTTTACTGGCTCTCAAGGATAGCTGCCGGAACACACCGTTAGGTTCTTGGGGACAGATTTTCTACTTGAGGGTGGTCGCTAGCCAGGCGGGCCTTCGCAAAATGCCCTTCCACCATGCGGTGAAGCTCAAGCCCGCGGCGGGATTCGAACCATGGACCTGCTGCGCACAGTCCATACACAATGCCACTGAGCCATCACTGCTTCAAAATTAGAACGGAAGGATCTATTAGGCTCGTGGTAAAAAAAGGATACCTACCATATTTTACAAAATAATAAAAAAAACCTCTATTTCGCTTCGGAGAAATTTTATATTGTAGATGCTGGACTGTGAACTTTGTTAAAATCGACCAATAAATCTATTCCGAGTAAAGATGAATACCAAAAGCTAGTTACACTGTAAACTCGCAAAAAAAACTGCCAGCTTACGACGTGTTAAATATACTACATATAGCTGATTTAAGGAAGATGTATTCAGAAAAGCCAGTAAATAATATTGAAAATAAGCAATTTGTCGGGCAAAGGAAGCGAATGCAAAAGTTTGTCCGCTGCGTTGAAATCAATAATTTCGTCTCGAACCGTGGCTTGAGCCTTGAGCTCGCCCCCGCTGAGTTCTCCTTCAAGAATCATATTTTTATCTTGTTATTAATATATTATAACGATAGTTAGGTAATGGTTTCGACTACCTTTACAAGACAAGCTAAACTAAGCAACTCATTTTATAGGTTTTATAATAATCGCTGTATATTCAGAAAATAAGAAGCCTGAGCCAAAATTTGTAGCAATTTTAGCAATTTTTTGGACAACAACAAAACCGAAGCCTTATTAAAGCCTATTTAGAATAACTTATATTATTCATATATATTGTTACATGATTTTTTAAAGATTGTATATTTGATGAACAAACGGAACGGTGTTTTGAATATTAAGGGGTTTCCGTAATTTTGATCAATTTGAAGGTGAATTCCTCTTCGGTAGTTAATAATAAGGTACTCACTCTTATTCAAAAACTACTGCACGCATAGTCCTGTTACATATAAAATATGAATCATCTGGGAGAACTAGCTCTCACAGCTAGTGAACTAATAATTTTAATGTAAGTAATTAAATCTAGTTATGATAATATTTAATATAAGTAATGAAATGTATTAATTTGTAATTTTGTAATGTAATTTTTTTTAATGTAATGTATTTTAAATGTATAAATTAGAAATTTAATACAGAAGATACAAAATAACCTTACCTAGTCCTATATAAACCTGGACCTAGGTCAATCAATACGAAGTTCATGCCCTATGACTACTACGCAAAACAGACGATATGGATTGAATTAAATAGAAAACTCTTTCTGCTATCGTAAAATCTGGGAGTGTATTTTTGTATAAGAGAAACTCAACGCTGTTATCGGTGTATCGAACGTTAGGCGTAGATATTATTGAACATTGTTATGGATATATACATTTTTATTTATGTGATTGAGACAGAACAAGCACGAGGTCCACCTGAGGTTAAGCGGCCTGGTTTCTTTGATGTAGTGGGATATATTGTATGTCCAGACTTTTATTGAGACCAAAAACATATCAGACGACATGTACGCACTTCAGACACCTGTGCATATCCCTTCGAGCATATACTTAATACAGACGTCTCTGATATTGTAATTTATGCTTGAACCCCGCCGGTGGTAAATTTTATTTCATTCGTTGCGTTGTGATATATTCGGTTTTTTAATTTACCTGAAAAGTTCTTATATATCTACCTGATTATAATTAATATTTATTTCAATAGCGCATAGCCATAATCATCCGTATAATTGCTAGTGAAGAGGCAGGTATATATAAGAGCACAAACACACAAGCTTCAAATCTATATGTATTTATACGCGACGACCCTTACTCATACAGTCTTTTTTTTTAACTATTGGGTAGTATACACTAAAATGCACATCATACAGCAAGTTCATGGTACGCTGTTTTCATGTTTTTCTCTGACTGTATTTTTTAAACACGTCTAGTGTAATCCCAAAACTGTGTCTTAACACTTCTTAACTCTTAAGACTTCTAACATAAAGTATTAGTCTGTAGCTACCACATAAATCACTCCAACCTCATTATTTCTCACATGTTGCACTAGGAATAATATTGAGGGGCAAGTTGGCACCACTACACGTACTGTTAGCGTTCAGAACACGCCCAACAACTTGAGCAAAACACACGAGCCGAAGAAACTTGCTGAAACTCATCAGTTGGCCTCTGAGCACGCCCGGTAGCTTTACTTGCGACAAAACTTTCTTATATTGCCTCGACTGCCCAACTCCCGGAGGTTATATCATCTCTAACCGAGTAAAACGACGTTAGACCTCAACCTCTTTAGTTATAAACCTGGCGACGTGTTAATTTAAAAAGTATTTTTGGATACTTTAGGTCTAAAAAGTTTGTAAGTTCTCGTATAACGAATGGTCTGGAGCGTCTGATCTATTTATTGCTAGGCATCCGAATTCCTTATTATTATTTTTCTCATCGCAGTCCAGTTATATAATAATAGAATTATTAATAGAAAATAAGAACTTAGGTTAAGTAGACCTTATTTAAAATACGCCTAAAAATAATTATTTTCTGTGAAAATATGTCAAATAAAGCAAGCGAAAAAATAATTGAAGCAAATGAAAAATAGTTTATTATAACGTAGCTAGAATACAAAAAGTGAAAAATAAAGCGATTTACGATAATGAAGCGAGAAAGTTTCTGTGCAGAATATATCCGAGTAAACATGAACACCTTTAGCGAGTGCCATCAATAGTGTGATTGTAAGCTCTAGCTAGTGTGATGTGCACGTCTCACGTAGACGTCTCAAAAGGGTGTTTCAAAGAGAATGCGTGCACTGAACTGAGTTGACAGTCGACACCGAGGGAGACCATTTCAACCTTCCATTTCAATATCACTCCCCATTCTCCAACACTTCATTCTTTCCCCGAAACAATTCGCATCAAGCGAGAGTGGTTTCTGCGAAAATGCTACATATATTTCCATAATGTTCCAATCTATATAGTATCTTGAGAATAAGGACATCAAAATAAAGACTCTTCTCGCTCACTTTCACGAAGACAGAGAGTAATTTAGTCGAAAAAGATTGTACATGGGCGCAAGCATTCGGCGGTAAAGTAAAACGCGGTAGAGACGAAGAGTATTACCTACATAATTTTAAGTATATATATATAACCTACATAAATTTAGTTCAATGAAACATAATCTAAGTGTCTGTATCATTCGCAGACAAGCTAAAATACAGGATTAGCAATTCAAAGTGTTTTTGTATGCTATCTTGATGATTTGCACGTTTAATGTCAAAAAAGAAAAATGTTTACAATGTCCAAAAACAAGTGACCATACTTTCGTAGTCCGCGTTTGAAAACGTCAGAATCGCCAAATTCACAGTCTGTACAATCTTTAAACGAGAAATGACGCGGCCGCGGTCTATTTTCAAATTTTTTATGATATCTGACGAACCTATGCATTCTTATCAGTCAAGGTCACATTTCTGGAAAGGTCTTGAACTAAGCTATTGTATTATGTATAAATAACATGGTTTTTTAAATAAAAATGTCAGATAATATAAATATCCAACTGATGGAACATGCACGAGTTCCACGTGGTCTTAAACGGTAACCTCTGTCTATAACAGATGTATTAGTGGAGTCGTATTTTAAAAGTGCGAGATAATATCTACTAATTTTCTGTCTATTGAAATACACGTAATATACCTACACGTTGAAACTCTTACATTTTATATCTTATCTTATAAATAAACTTATATTGGATTAGTTGCATTATTATCCGCAAAAGCTTCTATTTTAATAGCACCTCATATAAAAGCAACAATAAAACTTTCATAAGGGAACGCTGTAAAAACATTATGATACAGTTATCTGACAGTATCACATAAAGCATCTCCCGTGCATTTCTTTTTACGGCTGCGTAAAACGTAAAGAGTAGATATTTCATACAATATAATAGAATTATTTTAAGAATGTAGTATGTATTAGGGACTAAGTAGTCGATTCGAAGCTTATTAATAAAAAGAATAAGTTTTTTCCTAAAAATGTTACGTTAATTTACGTTACCGCCTGGCACCTACCTATATTACATAGTCGAGTGTGTATCTGGGTATATACACCTATATACTCAACAACTTATTGCGTAAATTGGTAATTTACATGACGCTCGGTTAACTAGCTTCCAGTCCCAAACAGAACATCTGTTAATCACGACATCGTCATTTTCCAATAAATAAGTTAAAATATAAAACGTCACCACTTTCCTAATAAACCGTAAAAATTGTTAACTGAAAGTTTTATCGCCTTCTGCAATGAAAAATTATTATTTTCCGTGCATTGCATGTTTTGATGCAGTTTAAGTAATTTTATGTTAGAAAATTACATATTTTAAAGCAAGCAATTTGTATTAGTGACATTTCTTGTTAAGAAGAAAGTAATTATGACATACTCATATAAGCTAATTTGTAACAGAAATAGGCCTCAATGCAATAAAATAAGAGCAAGCAAATCAAAGATAACGAGATATTTCCGAAGTCATACATAATGTTTGATGTACAATTAAATTCAACGCATGCTACAAAAACAAACACGGTGCAAAAAGCTTTTGTTTCACATTGTAGTAGCTCAGATTTGAGAAAAATAGCTGAGCCAACAAATTAAACGAATGAGCAAGTTATGTATACCGTATATACATTGGCCCGCAAACAATCTTAGCGCACTTACAATTGCAAAGCGCGGCAGATAAATATTTACTCTAAGTTATTGGTATGAATTTTAATAGTATATAATAGATTTACCCTAGAAACTGTATACTCACATCGACTATTTCCTATACCGGCTTTCCTATTCTTGCATATTGTACATAGTTTTGTAATGTTATTGTTTGCCAGGCATGCGATAAAACGTAAATGAAAAGCTTTCATAGAAAAGCTTTCATCAGAATAACTTCCTCTAAATCAGTACCTTTGCTCATTGCAACTTACCTTTGCTGCTACCGTTTCTATGTGTGATAAATGTTAAGACAAATAATAGTTATTCCTGAAAGATAAATAGAATTAACTGCACGACAATATGACACATAAACAGTAAGTGTCTCTTAGTTCGTTCTGTGTGTATGTGACAGAATATTATGTGACAACGGCGAAAAACAGCGTGATATTTTGTTAGAAAGCCGTCGGCCACACTTGCGTAGAAAGGCATAATTTCTGTACTCTACGATGTACATGAAATGTTTTATCACTTTATATAGAATATGATATTTCGTGATAAAAGCATTATTATTGCACAAACAAAATAAAAACACATGACACTCCTAAAAGGGTCTTTGACTTAAATAAAATAAGCTCCACATAACATTTTCTGATATTAGTATCTAAGCATATGATATCCGACAAGAGATTATAATCTCTCTATAGTGAGTGATTTGTATGTTTGTTACTTTTTCACGCTCAAACGGCTGGACCAATTTTGATGAAGGTAGATTAGGCGCTAGATTAACACATAGTATAATTTACGTTATCAACATCATCTATTATACCACGCGGGTGGAAGCGCTAATTAGTGAATGTTTCTGTGCAATTAAAAACAGAAAGGGTTTTTATCAACCATCAACTTGAGTTTGTACACTAGGTACGTGAATTTTATCATGATTATACATTTTTTTAATACACCTATGTATCATGTCATTAAGCAACAGACCGTTAAAATTAAGCATTGTACAGATGATCCTCAGTCCGCACAAGCCAATGGCATAGATTGAAAGGACGAGGGTCGCACGGCCCAACCGCCAATAATAAAATTGTTTATTGATTTTAGCATACAATCAATCCGTGGTCGCGTCGCGCCGCTTTCGTCGTCGACGCTGCTCCGACTCAATCGAGGCTATTAATTATTTACTGACTTGTTTGTTTGTCTGCAAATCTATCTAATTTATAGAGCATCGCTCAATAGAACAACTTTTCAAATGATTATAATTTAGATCTAGGGCCGTAGTTTAGAAGGAACTTGTCTGCCGTTGCGGCATTTTCTAGCCCCACCGGACTTTATTCCAGTTCAAAGACTTGGATTTAGGTGCTTACAAAATCTTACGAAAACAAAAACTAGAACCTATGAAGAACATGTTGCTTTACAGGCATTTCCTGTACTGCGCTTTTGTTGAGACTTTGTAACTTATTCGCTTATTTCAATATTGTAATTATTGGGTTGCGTCGCCTTATACAAGTTTTAAGCTAATTGTAAGATTAGTCTTGTTTTTACTTTTATTCACATTGAATTTAATTGTCACTCCATCTCCTTTTAATGGGTTAATAATTACGACAAGAGACCAGAATCAAACTCTGACTAAATATTACTGTAGTTCAGATTGTCTGGTCCCAGTTCCAAGTGGTTTGCCACGGGTTCGAATTAAATATTTTCTTACGACGTAATTTTCTAAGCTTATCCGCTTAGCAAGCGGTATAAAAAATATTCTATTACACATATAGCTGTGCATATAGTTATAGTTATGTGGTATAAACTGGAGGTGGTAATTAAATACCGGTGTGGAAATATCAGAATCATTATTATAGAAATCGAATATCATTTTCTTATTTCAACTAGTATTTAAGCAGATAGCTCCGAAAGTATTGTTATAATTTAAAGGTGCATATTTTATATAGATCAATAAGTATAATAATGTTACATTTCAATACGATGAATAAAACATAGGTGCCAGGAGTAGGCAGCTGAAGCATACGTGCTGGTCAGGTAGAAAAACCATCTGTTATGTATACATGTAGACATTTATCTTCTAGTATGAATATCATTTTAATAAAAACTTATCTTCACAGGACTGTGTGACTTGTAAGTGACAAAACAGCTGTTGCAAAGGGAACAACAGAGTGATTACTATTGATTTTATGTTGAAACAACCACCGCTTGGTCGCCTCCCAGACCAGATCTAAATCGACGATATCCGCTCTCTTCAGATACTCGCATGTCCCCTTGAAGATGTAAACTTATTTGTGAGACAATATTTCTTTGATGACACGGCTCATGTATCTTTCCGAAATGCGAACAAGGAAAATGTAATGTCAGATAGTTTCGCCGCTAATGTTATTGGAGTGGGAAAAAACGATTTCGTATAACTTCTGTATGACAAAGTTTGAGAACAATGGGAAACAATATCCCAAATACATTAACCAGCAGTAATAATTTATAAACCAAAACAAGCTATAAATCAGGATGTTCAAATTAGCCGTGTTTCAATCGATTGCGGGTAACAATCAATCTGTAACCACAATGTCGCCCTAGCAACTTAATCGACTTCATCCGTTGATTCTCTAAGCGATGAATTTAATTAACGATCAAACGTTTTACAATGGAATTCCCTATGTTGGATATTATTGCCTGTTATTGCCTACGTTGGATCAGTCTTACAAGTTACAACTCACAGTTCCGAATAAAGCACACATTCCACCGACACTGCTGTATAAACAAACAAAACCTAAATAGGAGTAAAGTTACGTTCGGGAATATCACGCACACGGTGTCCTTTCTAGCTGCACAATTCCTCTAGCTCCCTACATTGAATGTAACGAAGTACAGTCTGCCAGTGGTATTTCCTACCCCATGCACTGACTGCATTGCGGAACCAGAACTATATTTCATTTTTAGGACGCGAAACCGTCGCTTTAAATCGCTCCTATTGTTATATGACTTTATAGCCCGATTAACAAAGCGTGATGTCGTATCTCCCGCTCCTGAGTCCTAAATTAATAAATTGTGAGATCAACTTTCGAGACGGGAGGGTTGGTTAATTTAATGCAAATTTTAAAACTAATAATCGAACATGACAACGCATACTAACACAGCTTTAACGATAATTTCCATAAAAGTAGATTTGATTAGGGTAATTTAAGTCAGCAGCCAGTTTTCTAACTTTCGACTAATTTAGATTTAGCACAAGCAACAGCAGCATAATAAAATAATATACACGAGCCATATGCAAAGCTAAAATGAACTAAAATACCTACAACATATTACATATTAATCTCGTTATACATGATAGCTCTATACCTTGTGAACATTCTTGACATTCATCCTGGTCTCCGTCTTACGTCTAAGCCTCTGTATCTAGTTTTAGCATTTTCTTTGACACGGCAATTTTCAGAATGTTATATAGTAGGTACGGATCACAAAGCTGACGTGAAGCATGAAAAGGTAACATACAGTAACTTCAAACTTTGCTTACGACTTTCCGGACCTGTTTTATTATTCAAAAACCTTTGATTAAAAATTAGGTAGAAACAACCCTTTCGACGCTCCAGTAGACAGCGGGATACATATTCTTTTATCTACACCTCCTCACATTTCACATTCAGTTGACCTTTTCGTAAGCTTTCGGTTAAAAAGCCTCGCCCGTCCCGAATTTGAGATCTACTGTTGGGTACCTACATATATTTTATATCTTGAGTTAGGCAATAATTCTTAGGAATACTTCAATATATCACATCGGAACGCCCCTCGACAACTTGCTTCCGAGTTTCTGGATGCTATAGCGGCTATTTCAGCATCATGTTCAATTATGTAGAGCTAGTCTGTCAGAGTGCTTTCAATAAACTTGCAAAGTTTTTAAAGGAGATTCGTATTGTTTATCATTATTGGCGACAGAAAATCTTTCTTAAGTAGAGAATTATTGATACAATGTAATTATCTTTAGACAGTAAGAACATTGTCAATGCAAAGGCTTATCTATTTTTTCTTCTTACATTCGAACCCCATTTACACAACTTCAGGGGTTTAATTTCTAAAAACATGATTATGATACTACACTGGCCAACACTATATTGAAAAAATTAAAAGAGTTGACATATTGTAAGTACCTATATGTTTTACTTATATATAGGGTCCACAAGCTTGAAAGACTTTCAAGAAAATTTGAAAAGTGTAAAATTGTACGTGCCATTCTTCTACTTAGTAGTCAGATCGCTTGTTTTAATATCATAAAGCAAGGAGCACCAGATCGATAGATGCCGTGAAGCCACAGCCGCGGGCCAACAACCATCCCGCCGTATTCCCCTCACGACAAGACTATGCCAGATAAAACTTATAATAATGCCTTTTCTCTCCATTTTGATAGCTCTATTTGCGTTCAATTTAGCAAATTGGATGAAAACGTCTTTCGTTTCTCATCTTTCAGATAACAATTGAAATTGTTTTTGGAGGCTTGATTGTGCTAAGGCAATATTTTAAGACAGAATTTTGAAGGGCCTTATTAAAGCCAAGACTGTTAAAGAATTAGTTACGTTTTTGTCAGCTCCGCCTGCGTTTTCTTCGTTCCCGCTTCGCAATTTACCTGAAAACTTTTACGCCTTTTCCATTTCATTTTGCCGGAATGTATTACCCTTTTTTCAGACTTTCCCAGATATTCTAGTGTATAAGTAACATTCTAGACATAAGTATTGCTCACACATGATACGATTATGAACATAGTTTGTACACACATGCGTACTAATATTTTCCTAATATAATATGTACTCGCCGACTACTTTATTCCTTTCGGTTGTTTTTTACTGAGTTTAACAAACTTCAGTAAATATCAAGTAAAGGTATATCAAGTAAGGCATAGACGTCCGGCACCTTATTCAAGGCAGATATTCTTGTAGGTTGGTAAAATTGATAACGTCACAAAAGTACGAGTATATCCTCTCAAGAAGATATCAACATATTGCTTACAACCGTTCTTTAAAGTAACGAAATATAAGACTGTCAATAAACATAAACCCTTTTTCCGTTATAAAGTGCTTACCTTCATAATATATCTTGGTTTCAAAAGTTATATTTTCATTACTTTGCTTCGATACCTTTGATTTGAACCCAATATGTTTTATATTCAATAGAGAGTAAATTAACACGGAGGTAAAAATTTATTAATTAAATTGACTTCTACTTAAGCGTTTATTGATAATTAGTTGAAGTTGGTGCTACGCGTTCAAACCCTTAGAACTCTTTTGGGTACACGTTATTGACCCTGACTTCAGCCAGTTATTTTTTGAGCACGTACTTTTTTTTAATAATTAATTACTTACTTCGACTGACCTTCACCGTGCATTGATATGATGGGCAAACGTCAATATACAAAAATGTTACTGGCATAAATTCGTCAATATATTATATTTAATTAATATTACCTCCATACCACTCCGAAAATTACGAAGTTGGAATATCAGAAACACACAAGTTATTAAGGCAGTAAAAACATGGATTGAAAAATGATGAGAAATATATGCGATAAAAACCGTTTAGTTATTTAATTACTAAGTAAAAACATTGTCACTGCAAACTTTAATTTTGATTGGCTAAACTATTTTTTTTTCTTACATTCGAACCGCATTTTTACCACTTCAGAGGTTTACACTGGACGACATTTCTCAGTCGAATTAAAGTTTAATAAGATTGTGTACTATGATAGCTATTTAGTACTAAATGGACTTATTCGTAATACGCAAGGTAACATGCAATAAGTAGAAAGAAAAACAGCAGACACTTCAAACAACAGGTAAACAATTCAGAAGAGAGAGACATCGGTCACTCGCTGATGGTCGAAATCGATCACCGAAATAAAGCCATAGCAAGATTATTAATGAAGGAGAGTCACGAGAAGCGTGGATAAAAGATATTAACGTCGATGTGTCTCAACGGCTTAATACCTTATCGGTGCGGGAGGAAATATTGTACTCGGCCAAACCACCCTTGAAATCGCTTCCCCGTCGTGTAGAGGGCGAGAAGGGTGCAGGGGCGCGCGGGCAGGGCACAAAGCCGCGGCCGTTGACACGAATCTCCCGCACTATGTTTATGTATCCTATTGGATTTTTTCCCTATGCATTCACGCGCGAACGGCTGCTCACGGATGGTCCATTTTTGTTTTTAGATTCGAACAAGAGATAGGATTTGTCCGATGATATACTAATATTTGTCTATAATGAGTTTGAGAGATCAGCAAGGCCATGTTTTCACAAGCGGTTCATCGCCGTCAGTCTCTGAACGTGGAAGTCATTACCGATAGGAATGTAAGTTGTAAACAGAATCGGTACGATAGGATCTATTTTCTAGCTTTCGCATAAAGCTTTTTTTTGAACTAAAATCATAATTGGCCTTGATAATAAAACTTATTAGTTAAATTATATTTTGTAATTTTTTTTAGCAACAAAGCTTTTCATGTTTATAAAATTAGTAAATAGTTAGTAAAGTTTTGTTCAGAAACTAAAACAGAGCCAAATCTAATCAGCTAGTGTGTTCCTTTATTCAGTTTTGTTTTCAAATCTTTCCCAATACAATGCTATAGTTCTATGTATGTCTATTATTGTCCATAGTAGTAGAAATGCAGTCCAGATGTGTATTTTTTAAGGTAGATTTTACTTATCACTATCTTACCTGTTGAACAAAGTAAGTTACGATAAAGTCGAAGATGTTGATTAGACTGAATGGAACGGAAATAATGGGAACTTACTCTCGAGGATAGCTGACACACCATTACGAGCTTGGCGACAGACTTTTCAACTCCAGGGTGATAGCGAGCCAGGCGAGCGCTTGCAAAATGCCCTACCACTAAGCTGTGACGCCCAAGCCCGCGGCAAGAATCATGGGGCCCCTGCGAGGCAATTTAGCGCCGTTGGTGCTGCCGCTGGGCATTGCAATTCATAAAGATTCATCACGTCATTTGCCCGTGTCATTAATGTAAAGCATTCACGTAACCGCACTAAAATGTTCCTTACCTATCTACGTCAGTACTTTCGAGACACTACGTCATCATTCGTTTATTTTTAATTCAGCCTATCAACGCCATCATTTAGGTATGCGTCTTCTTTATTTACATACAGAAATAACCACTGCAACAGTACCGGGAAGAGCAGACCATTAGTATAAATAAACTTTAATAGTTTATTCAAATATAACGGCATAAACAAACTTTATGGTATCACAATGAGCGCTAATAAAATTGGGAGTATTTATTTGCGTTGCTTTTTATAGTTCATTAATGAGACCATCGTCAAATTGAAATAAACGTCATCAATATCCATATAGGATGGGATATTATTAAAATCAACAATTTATTGGTAAAACCACTTACTTAATTATTTAATAAATTGGATCACCCAAATATTACAAGTACATAAAATATATATAACGCTATTTAAATTAATCTTCAATAGAAGCCACGTTGATAATATTGTGGGCGTAGGCTGTAGTTATAATTATGATGATTACTTTTAATATTAGCTATAACTTGAATTTCGGGTTTGAAGGGTATTAATATAATTAATAAGTTAATTACTCAATTACATAAGTTCTTATGAGTAGGTACGCGGATGGCTTGGATAGATGACCGCTAGTGATATTACTACTGAGCGCTTCCGTGCTTCGGAGGGCACGGTCCCGGTTGTTGTCTTAGGATGGCTGTCGTTATAGCAAGGTGGTAGGGCATTTTGCGAATGCCCGCCATGGCTAGCTACCATCCTACGATTTGTTCCAGCAGCTGTCCTTGAGAGCCAATAATTCTAGTTTAGCCTGAACAACATCTTCAACCACTTCATCACTTACTATCTATATATACTATCATAGTGGTCAACGGCTAGCCCATCATCTATAAGAAAAAGTAATAATAAGGTTCTTATAATGTGTCAAGACCAAACATTTTGTTACGAGCTAAGTGTGTCATAAATTCTCACTCAATCAATAACACGATTAGCAAAACTGAGTGTCAATTTCTTATGTAATTTGTAAGTATCAGATATTATGTATATCGCAGCAAGCTCATAGCATAAGATAACAATATTTAAATTCATGTTTAACAATGTGTGGACAGACAGACTACCGAGAAGTATGATTCAGCATGATTTATTATTTGACCGAGATTAAAACTTATGTGACAGGCAAAGTACCACATGCTATTCAAGAGAATCGTTAGAGGTTTTGAAAGTCTGGTGCAACATTAGGAGTGTTTTATGTATTTCATGCGAATAAATAAACGGGCGTTTTTCAAAAAAGATGTACATTCGCGAATATACGGCGTCCAAAACTTTAGTTCTGTTTTTATAATGTATGTATGTATGTACTTGAGTAAACAGAGTATTTATTGATTGAATACATATTTAAGTTACTAAATTTACTATTATGTGCAACTTAACACTCATTAGTATTAATATATCATAAAAACAAACAGCAAAAAAGTGTAAAATCTTTATGTCCCACTTGTATGATTAGAACTTTCAAGTCTTAGAAAAAATTACATGAATGAAATAGCGCCTCTGTTTTACACTTCGTAGACAAATGTTGAACTTGTAAATACGATTTAGAGCTCTATATTGTCGTACTTGAGCTTAAACTAGCTCAAAATACTGTTTATGTGTTGTCCCAGGAATATGGCAGAACCGGAATTCCGGTTATAGTCACGATACATTTTTTAATACTTAAACGAAATTTTACCCTAAAATATGGTTATATTTAGTTTTTGGCAACATTCATCTTGTCTGTGGTATAACCGCCATTTTGAAGCATATCTCAGTGTAGTCAAAATCTGTGACGAAAGTGGGCGCGTCCCGTTGGTTGCGAATTGAATGAAAATTCCAGATAGCAACGGGATTTTATGAGGTATGTAGCAATTTATCAAGTTATTTGCAGTAATACAATCACTTACACGGTATTAAACTATTGTAAAACAAATCGCAAGTAGCCGTAAAATGAATACAACAGCTTGAATTATTGTTTGAAGTTTAGTTGGTATCAATTCGTCACGTCAGGTTCGTCACAATCCAGCTAACATTTTTAAAAACAAAAATCAATCTCCTGTTCGTCACTTGTACACCTTTTTTGAAAAACGCCCAAAAGCATTTCTTTGCAATTTTAAACTAATCTACATAATTGGTAGAAAAATATTTATGAGCAGCATGCCACTTCTCACGTGGATGTGAGTAGGGTGCATGTGTGCGTGTGCATTAGACGCACAACATGGCATATACCATCTTAGAGCCCTGTCAGAGTTTCGTACAATATGTTCTTGTGATCCTGTCTTAGATGTTGTTAGCGTAAACATATGATTTGTAATATGTTCTTGTGCTTTGACCAATGTGTTAGAGAAATCATTTTGTATGACCCTGAAACTGCGACCGGTGAATGGCAATAGACTCGCCCCCTATTACATTGGACCAAAACCCAATTGCGTAACGTGGGTGTTTACACACCTCTGCCTACCCCTTCGGGAAGTATAGGCGTTATTATTTTATTATTTGAAAAATGTACAGAACTCAAAACAACGCAAAATTGTCGCCTCATACGAAGTCTCCGACGGAGACGGCGAAGATTAAGATAATTAGGAATTTTTTGATGTGGTAGCAGTTGTAGGCAGGTAATATTCTACGCTATCGGTCTCGACAGCAAAAACGGAAACACGTGTAACGAAGCCGGCTGATACGGAGTCTCCGTATCACGCTGCTTCTTATCCTGCATGAGGCGAAGATTTTGATACCCATGAATTTTTTGATGTAGTAGCAGTGGTAGGTAGGTAATATGCTACGCTATCGGTCTCGGCAGCAAAAACGGAAACACGTGTAATTAAGCCGGCTGATGCGGAATCTCCGTCCAAATTTGTAATTTTGTTATGTAATTCACCAAGTAGGCGTTATTGCAAACATAACAATATTAAAATTAGGAGCGACAGTTCAGACCTAATATTATTGTATTGGAATTTCTCACAGAAACCAATAAATAAATTGTTATTGCCTGTGAATGTTTAAAGCGTCGTTCTCTATAGATGCGACGCGGAGGGTCTATTATATCGCTTGTAAAGTACAATTAGCACGAATTAAACAATTAAAGTTGGAATGAGTGTAATGGCCACCGGCGCCTACTGAAATTGATGCGCTTCATTTGAGGAATGTGATCTACAATTTATTACCTAACTCTAGAGTACGTATATATTTTATACGTACTTAGATGCTTTGGATATCACTGTTTTCATTCACAATGAATTAAAAACTGAAAGTACTTACTAAGTACTACTTAGTTGTTTATGAAATACAATCTTTAATATGTAGTTATTCTTTTCACAACAGTCTTATTGTCTAACAAAATTGTAATGGAGATGAACAAAATTTTGACATAATATTAACATTGTTTTAATAACGACAGCCATTACGAAGTTCGAATTTTAAAATGGCGTACTTTTTTATTACCATTCACATTAAACAATATGGTCCCTGTTCAGAAAAAGGAGAAAAATTAAATATTCACTATCGCTAGCTACGACAAACAGTTTTAAAAATGGACGAAGGTCTGAATGCTCCAAAAGGTAATTTGCAGAGAACATTTCAATACTAATTGTAATTTGAAAAGCTCGAAGTCTGAACTTGGGAGATTATCTTGGGAGTCTGAATATTGGGAAAGTTGTGTCACATCACAAAGAAAGTAGCGTAGTAGTGTTTCAATAATACATGTAATAAAACTACATCAAGTATTCACATGTCACTTAAGTTTCTTAAACCTAGCAATAAATAGGTACTAGAATAAGGCATCTCGTGCCCTGTTTACAACTTTACACAGAACTTAATTGTTGGCAGTACTTTACTATACCCTCCCAAACTTTCCCAACACAATCCTTGTTTAGAACTTTGTCCTTATTAGATGAGATGACACGCAAATATGTTTGTAGTACGACGACTCGTCAAATCAGAACTTTTAAATAGGAAAGTTTTTGACGAGAATTAATTATTTTTAATGAAACTCCATCGAGCAGTGAGCAGAAATGTAAACGAAGCACATTTGTAAATCGTTAATAAGCAAATTTACATGTAGATGTAAAAACACGACGCCGCGCCGCATCGAGCTCGAAAAATGTTTTCCTTTCTCATTCGGTACATTATCACGTTTCATAAAAAAGGCAGTTTGTTAAGTGTTCTTAAACACAAAGAGTTCTTGAATTAAAAACAGGGTAAAGAAAACTTAAAGTGAAATTGCATGACGCGAACTTACGCTTTCATTTCGAAACAAACTAATTGCTGGTACCAATTGTAAACAAATAACTAAACTGAACAAGCGGAGGAATCATCTCCACCGACAGAGCTTCGGAAGATAATTCCTTCATTCATAAACATGAAATAGTAAACACAAGGTGCAAGTTCGATATAAACGGATTAACATGAAGAGCCTGTATCCAAGCGTTGTCTCACTCCACGTAGGCATTGTTGCTGAGATGTATGTACTCGTATATAGGGTTGGAATGCCTCACACCTCGAGCGTAATCAATATGGAAATGCACTTCAAATATGAACACGACTAGTGCCGGCAAGGTAACCTGTTTCAAATATACGACTGTATCAAGGCAGTAGATCTGTGGAGAGATCATCACAGCCACCATTTACAATTAAATCGCATCACGACGTAAGCTCTATATTCTGAAGTGCCTGCCGAGTGAGGAGTTATCGTAGCCCCTGATCGTCAGAACGGTCACGATATTTCTATTGTGAGAACTTCTGACTGTAACTCTGACAAGCGTACCTGTTCTGTGAACGCACTATATTTTCTTAACTTGAAATTAGACCTTTTGAAGACATGTTTTGTTTTGATGACATAACCGAAAAATATTTCTTTACAAATCACTTTTTTCTTACAATGTGCTGATCTGCCCTGATTACTTGTTTTAGAATTTAGCTTATTCTGGCTAAATGGAATGAAAAATATGTACTGTCTACTACCGAGTTCATTATCTATCCGAGCAAATAAAATAAAAGTAAAAGAAGACCTTTCAACCCCTGTGCAATATTAAATTGAATTCACAATCGCTGTCTACAATCTTCAACACAAACAGTATCGATCGTACTGTGTTGTAGATTTAGCTCTAGCTCATTTACTTGTTTGTTGGAATTAGTCTTCATTTGCTTTTTCCAGTAAGCTATTTCGTAATCATCATCGTCCTGGTATGTTCATATAAGTACTTATAAGAAGTAAATTTAGGTATAAGAAATTAATTTAGGTTATACATATAAACGTAATCCAGGCCCAGTAATTTTTTTTTTTATGCCTGATAGATCAGCCTTTGACCACTATCTCACGTGATGGTAAGTGATGATGTGGTCGAAGATGTTGTTCAGGCTAACCTAGAAATACTGGCTCTCAAGGACAGCTGCTGCCGGAACACACCGTTAGGTGCTTGGCGACAGATTTTCTACTTGAGGGTGGTAGCTAGCCAGGCGGGCATTCGCAAAATGCCCTACCACCATGCGAATTTGCTGGATAATCACACTAATATCCACATTATTAATCAATTAACTAATATTATGAAGGCGAAAGTTTGTGAGTGTGTTTGTATGTTTGTTTCTTTTTCACGCTCAAACGGCAGAACAGATTTGGATGAAATTCGGCAAGCAGATACTTTACAACCTGTAGTTAAATAAAATAATTTATTTCGGGCACATAATCCATAGCAGTGTTAGTAAACACTAACTCTGCTATAAAACTATGTTTGTAAACTAAAACTAAACTAAGTAATACACATACTTTACTAATTCATTATATAATTCTACCCATGACCTCGCCAACCCAATGCTTTTGGATTGGGCAGTCTAGAAGGGCTGCAATCATTTGCAAAATATTGTTGTATATACAACGCAACAATGGAACATTGAGGCAACCTTTTTTCTTATTATTGCATAGTATCCGTCTACTCGCTTCAAAAAGAAAATCTGTCACCTAGCACATAATGATATTCCGGTAGCTGTCCCTAGAGTCATAAATCAGGTTTCAGCCGTCTTTGGTCACACCTACACTAACTGAAATTTCAATATGAACAAAAAAACAAACAAAATATGACGCGTTGCAATTATATGCAAGGCAGAAATTCTTATTACAAATTAGTACTAGTAGGTAGGTACGAAACTATCTTCACCAGATGTAAAAACATACACCAGGGATACCTAATCTAAGTAGCAATAGCAGATCGCTCAGATTATACTATATTATTGCAAAGATATAATAATAACAAAGATTTCTTAAAATCTTATATCTGTGTAGAACTGGAAAAAGTAATAATAAGCGATTATATCACGAACACGTAGTGTAAGTATGACAGTGTTTGAAACGAGTTTATCAACAGATTAGTGAAGTTATAAATAATGAAAAACTCTCCAACAGAAACACACCATTTCTGAGTGATAATTCTGGAACAGATAGTGACTCGAAGTGAAGGCAAACGGTTTAGTATCGGTGCAGAGCCGTGAGCAGTAAATTATTACAGTTCTTATGGTATTGAACTTTAGACGCCTGCCAAGCGTCGGGATTTTGGCAAACCCCTACTGTGCTAATAATTTGAAGTCAAAACATTATCTACAACACTGGAAATTATTCTCTTGTAATCTGGGACGAAACCATAAACAAATTTTAGTTGGGACGGATGATATTTTTTATAATGTGGGACAGGACACACAACAGGACAACTTTAGGAAGAAGGTTTAATTATAGAAAAATACTTTTAGCCAACAACAGTATACATTACAAAATTACAAATTTACTAGAGTAAAAATTAAAGTCATGTGCGGGATTCGAATACTTTCGTAAATTTGTAATTTTGTAATGTAATCCACTGAGCCGGCGTTATTGCAAACATAACAATATTAAAACCAGCTTACTTGGTTCTTACTTGATACAGATTGGCATTGCCGTCTTTAACGAAAAGTAAAGAAGATAGAAGATTGAATTTGCAATCAGCGTCTAGAATCTCGGACACAAACAGTTAATATCGATCGGTTGGTTTACATGTGACCGCTCCGTTACACCGGCGGTAATCGAGTCCCGTTTCCTTCCGGAGACCTGTCCATGTACCCGCGTCCATTCACAGAGGAAAACGCCGGTGTAAAACAAACATTAGCATTGTTTTTACTCACATTAGCACGGCGGCAGTTGTTATTAGCAAATGTGCTTTGTGAGACATGTTTTTTGCTATTATATTAACTGCTGTTTGCTATAACGTAACACCCTCGTCAGCCTTTATACGCATGGGTGTTTTGTCCTTTTCATCAGTGCATGTAAAGGCTGAATCTTTTGAGAAGGGTTGATTTTCAAGGACCTTTGAATCATGTGAACTGCGTAGTCAACATATTCATTTGTTTTAATTTTGTCGTTAACTGATTTTGTCGTTAACTGATTTCAAAAAAGGAGGAGCTTCTCAATTTGACGGTATTTTTTTTTGGTCGAATCTGTAAATGTTATGATGTTACCTCGTAACTTTTTACAGGGTGTACTGATTTTGATGATTTCTTTTATATTCGTAGGCTGGTGGTTGTCATGTGGCAGGGTTGTGGTATGTTGGTAGGGCATTTTGTGAATGCCCGCCTGACTAGCTCCTACTCTCAAGTAGAAAAGCTGTCGACAAGCACCTAACGTTGTGTTCGGGTTCTAAGTTAGCCTGAACAATATCTTTAACCACATCATTACGAGGCAAAGGCTAGCCTATCAGATATAAATAAATAAAAATCACTTAGCATGTACACCGACACTAAGGCGTTGTGTAGAAACGACGCATACCCGTACAAATGCACACCAATATTTCACTGTGGAGGGGCACGCCTTCGTGGGTAAACAGGGTCCTTATTGTCTAATTATTATAGTAATAAAGATGAACGACATTTTGTCGTATTCCTTTAAAACGAGGCTTCGTTATGGAGTTCGATTTTCGAAATGAAGTCCATTTTAGTTACATAATAAGGCCCCTGGTCTGTACATATTACACAAATAATCTACAATGTTATATTTTTAACTATAATTTATTTTTCTGCTCCAGTTGAAAACGTGGCAAATTGCGGCGAGCTGGTGATTAAGCCAATTACTGAGCTATTGTGCGATACATAATTTCATACACCGCGAGTGCAACGACTGGGGGTTCGCAGCTGCTTTATTTTAACCCTGTTTCTAAAATTAGCAACGGTGACATTTACAACCGGAGTTTAGCAAAATTTTACTGAGTTTTGGTATTGTGTTCTGGTAGCTAGCAGCTCTCATCCTAAGTCTACTACCGTCTTGCATAAACATCATCCATCACTTATATAAGCGAGATAATGGTCAGTACTTACAAAAAAACGTCATTCTCTGTTCTTAGGATTTCAAATCTAGTTTCATCCTCCAAACATTTAAACAGGCTAGAAGTACTTATGCATACACAGTCTTGCCCCAAATTGTAGGTTACCCTAATTGGTTAATTTCAAAGGCTTTCCAATACATTTCGTAAGTTTATCTCAAATTGAGACGGAACAAGCTCGAGGCTGAACATCAGGTGATGTTAAGCGGACTAACCTCTGCCTATAACAGATGCATTTCCTCTGAAGTCATCGAATTGCACTGCGCCCGTCACCTTGAGAAATAGTTATTAAGTCTCATGTGTCTGTAATTTCACTGGCTCTCAAGAACTGCTGCCGGAACACACCGTTAGGTGTTTCGCGACAGATTTTCTACTGAGGGTGGTCGCTAGCCAGGCGGGCATTCGCAAAATGCCCTTCCACCATGCGGTGAAGCTCAAGCCCGCGGCGGGATTCGAACCATGGACCTGCTGCGCGGCAGTCCATAGCCATAGCCAATGCAACTGAGTTATCACTCCTTCAGAGAGAAACTACAAGCAGCCATTTTAGATACAAATACGAGTAAAGGTATACAAGTTCGTATTCGCCATTTTGCATATTGTCAATGATCTCCATTTGTAGTGGACGTAAAGGATCGCGCGAGCTATTGAACACGTCTCGCAGGGGTGCTTCGTAGCTCGTAGAGCACTGGTGTCGGGTTCTTGCAATTGTTCTCCCGATCGTGCCTACCTACCGTGCCGCGCCCCGCGTCGATCGATGTCTGACCCCGTGCAATGTCGCCCTTACTTTTTACGCTACTCGTGATTTGTAAGTGTTGTATCGCACTCACCATCTTGTTACCGAATATTATGCTACTATAACTAATAAACAACTTTGTGTTAATCAAAAATCTTTTATGATATATAACATTAAGGGCCTCTTTCACGACCTTCAAGTAAAGTCTCGAGTAGGCTAATGGCCGGTTTAAGTCACAAGTAACCGTGCATGTGAATTTCACAGTGGCTGAGTAGTACTAACCCACAGTTAGTGTGACCACTAACTTACTTCTTGGTTCATCGTTCTATCATTTTTATAGGTTTAAAAAAAAGTTGGTATAGCAAAATCCATATTGGGTAAAAACTTCTTGATTTAAATTATTTACGACGTATGAATGAGTGACGTTGTTGACAGATTTTGAACGAATATTTGAATTTACTTCGTAGATCTTTCAAGTAACCATCGAGGTGTTCATCAGAATTATATTTTCTATTGTGAAACTAAAAAAGCATAATTGTAACTTTTATTAGCCGAGTAACTGTAACCAGAAAGTAAATATGCGCTAGGACGCGTTGAGAAATCTATCAGCGGGATTTAATTTCAATTTCCAAACATTGAAACTAATTTAAAATACTCGTTATAGTAAGAATAGTATGTAGTTTCTATGCATCGCAGTAAGCACATTTCCATACCGAGGCAATCATATTCACAATTCAATTTATTCGAGTTCCATTTCCGTCTCACGCCCACTAACATAACCGCTCATCCATCCATCTACGCCAAGCACACACTTTAAAAAATAAACTAAAGCTCGTACTCGTAACTGCATGAATCCGTAACAAGACTAGGATGATACAAATCAGTATATCGATATATCGATAGTTTCCTCATTTACGTTTCAAAGGGTGATCAGGTGATCATGACACTTACACAATATTTTGACAATAGTAAAGGTGCTTTGAAAACTGGTTGTGACGGAACACGCACGAGGCCCACCTGATGTTAAGCGGTAACCTCTGCCTATGGTATGCATTTTGCTACACTGTGCCCACTACCCAGAGAAATACAGTTGTGAAATCTTATGTGCCTCTAATTTCATACTTACTAACTGGCTCTTAAGAACTGCTGCCGAAATACACTGTGTGGTGCTTGGCGACAGATTTTACACACACTTGTACATAACCCCCAACTAAATTCGCAAAATGCTTTTCCACCACGCGGTAAGACTCAAGCAGGCCTCAACCTTTTGAATAATGTTTAGAAAGCCATTATTTGACCTAACAATTATTAAAAAAGTATTTAATAATTTGCAGGACCAAGACTTGTAAATAAATTCATATTGACTTAAGAAATGTAGATCATCGATACATTTTTGACAATGACTCTCACATCACATCACTAACATAGTAAGGTTCCAACGGGAGTATTGTTCGATCAATATGAAAACGGATAGAAAGCCCAATATCTATTCTAAACTAATAAATGAATGAATCGTTGTTTCAATAGAAAACCTATCGTATTATATCATCGCTTCTCAGCTATTGTTAGTGGGTAAAATTGATAGACTACAATTTATTACGTTGATGTATACGAAATACCTACTCGAGTTGTGATAAGTTCAATGTTTAAATAAGATAGGACCAATCTTATAAAGGCTTATAAACAAGGTATAGAATTAAGACATGAAATTTAAAAGAACATTTTATCTAGAGCTAATTCGATTACTTGCTTGATTGCTAATTCGAGCGAATTTGTACGTCGTAATATTTTTTTGCCGTGTGCCTACCCTTTGTAGTATTTTTTATTAATTAGTTTTTCATTGACTTCCAAAAACAATAGTTTCTCAAAAAACTATATTTTTTATGTATAATAATATATTATTTTATTATATTTTTTAATAACTTTTTACTGGATCTTCCAAATGTGTTTGGAAACCGAAACGTGACTTGAAAATGTAAATTTACAGTGGTCCCGACTTCAACGAGTAGTATAGTCATATTTTTCAGGATAAGAAATCAGTAGCGTTTTAACTTACAGTTTTTCTTTAGCTTTAGTTTCCAGTTGTACTATTACCGTTTGTACTTTGTTTGTCACATTTGCTATTCGTAAAAAATATTATAGTCAATTATAGTACGTAACTATGTAGTCATAGTTACGTAGAATAGAAGTAGGTATATCAATTTCAGTCGTAGTTAAGTAAATTTTTAGTCTGGTTGAGGTGATGGATAGATTGCCAAAAATATATATAATAAAGGTAGACAGGTATTAGAAGAGAACGCGAAAAGTTATATTTATTGAATTTTTTTAACGTTTATTCTTTATTAAAAATTACCCATCTATTAATTACTCATTAACAGTCAAAATACAAAAAAAAGGCAAATATTAACTGGAAATCTATCGCCAAATTCGCCAAGCACGGTATGCACCTCTATCAAGATCAAAATTGAGATTGTACATAAAATGTATCGTGAATAGTTTATAGATGTGATTGACAATGATATTGAAATTTTAATAAAAAAATCAGTGAGACCCATCTGTACAAATCGGCGCTGATTAATCTATGTTGCGCACGTGTGGCGCAGCATGCGTATGCGCCGGCCGGTTGGGTGGTGTTCGCTTTGTTTGGAATTTCACGTTCAATATGGGGCGTTTATGTTACGACAAAGCTCCAAAAGCGCGCGTCAGACTTTTTTCGGCAGTATTTATTTGTTTACTATTCTTCATTTGATTCAAAAATGTATTTTGTTGTCTGTATGCTTTGTTCGATCTGTTTCGTCTGATTGTGATCTTAAATTATTTAACTATTATTCCGGTAAACATAGATGTGGTCAAATTTAGACAAAAATACTTAATACCTGAAATTTTACAAAAAATATCTAGACAATTACCCCAAAACTTCTAACTAAACCAACGTGACTTCAGAAATGCCACGTAGCTTAGCCGAAATAGTTTTTTTTTTTAATTGTTTATGGCGTGTTTTGGTAGTACACGAAGCATCTTCAGGGAGTCTTGAATTCTTCAGGCGCACTATCGAGAAATCTTATAAAAACTTAAATTATATATCATATTTTATTTATAATAAATCATTTTACTTATTACCTATTACTGATCTAAGCAAACATCAGTTCTTTATGAATAGGCTTTTTAATGCGTGACTCGTCACAATATATCACCACGCGGGTGTAATCACGGGGCGCAGCTAGTATGTAACATAATACGTTAAAAATATAAAAAACAACCAAGTGCGAGTCGGTCTCACACACGGAGGGTTCGTAACAAAACAACTCACAATGAATCATAAAAACGTTATTACATACAATTCAAGATCCCTAGCATGAGTCTAACCCGAGCTTGGCTGTTTTAGACGTTAAATATTGGTCTACAACCTTATTAAGTTTAACGCTTGTATTACCGTTTTTACAATAGAGAGTAACAATTAAATAAGAAGGAACTTTTAATTGTGAAAATGTAATCCGTATATCTATAACGATTCCAAAGATACAGCCGTTTAAAGGTCGGACAGACAGACAGACGGATGGATAGCTAAGGCTTAAAATAGGGTCCCGTTTTCTAGTACGGAACCCTATATAGAACCTACTGCTATTTTGGAAGTGGGTCAAAATTATAATCTATCTTTCTTCGATTTTTTTATGAGTTACCATGAGGTTATAACGATGCACAATCGTGCCCTATTACAACTAAACTAAGCGACTTTAAATTTAGGTACACTGATAAAAATCTATCATATATATCTAAGTCAAAAGCGCCCTAATGACGGCCAATTTATATGGTATAAGGCGAAAAACCGACCAAACGTAAATACGTACAAAAACGCCTTCCAACTAGAAGGCGTTAAACGAGGTCAGTGAAGGCGAATGTTTCTTTTCGTCTTCATTTAAGGTGTATTTTGTGGTCTTTCTTAAATATTGACTTTTCGATGAGGCTCATTAAGTCGTACGTTATAGTGATAATCACCGTATATAAACCGCCGTAAAAGTAAGGTATATTTTATGGTCAATACTGCAATTATTATCGTATAACAAGTTCAATTCTGAAAATACTTTACGGAAGGCGTTTTTGACGGTTGTGTTTATTATAAAACATGGTACATTTTTATTGATTGGTGAAAATCATCTTAAGAGCTGTGAATTCATCTTACGTATTTACAATTCAACGGTAAAAGGTCAAATTTGATTTAAGCCTTTAAGTCGTTTATCTCAGTGTACCTATTGCTACAGATTGGTACTTTTTTTAATCTTCATTGTTCTACACTTGAAGAAGAGTAAATACCTACTTAGTTTTATTATGCTTCTTTATATAAATACCTACACACAAAAACAGTTTACGATGAATAATGAAATCATACCACGCACATGGTGAATAGATTTCGATAGAGATGCTCGCTGAGATAGCGCTTTCAGTTATGCGAAAATTATTATTCAAAGAGAAATCCTAAATGTTCAAGTATCGGTAAAACAAAGGCAAAACTGTTGGATTTATTTTTTGTGCTCATTATGAGGACGGAATCTGCGGGTGTAAGGCAAGGGAACGTCGCCTGTCCAAATGAGTGATTATAGGGTTGTCACTATAGCACGCTAACATTTAATAATTTTAGATAAGTTCTCGTTTTCAAATATTCTGTTATAATGATATTCAAATTAGTAAAATTTGTTGGAATTGTAAATATTAAAAAATAGAAACTGAAAATTACTTAATGCGCATGTTCATAATTATATCTATTTAGACAAATCGTTATTTTAGAAATAATAAAAAAACCTAAATAAAAACAATAAGCTTTTCAACGACGACGCTTTAAGACTTCTATTTATTTGCTAATTATCGAATAATAGCCATTAATATACATTATACATGTAACAAAACAAAATCTGCTTAAGTTAAGTTAAGATGATGTTATCAATAACTTTTTAGGAACCTTTCTTTTTAGCTAAACCGTATAACCGATTGTAATAACATTTTATTATTTTAAGCCGACTTCAAAAAATTAGCTTATCATTTCGACTGTATATTTTTTATGTGTATTACCTCATAACTCTTTACAGAGTGAACCGATTAAGATGATTATTTTATTCAAAAGCTGGTGCTTGCCATGTGAGATCTGAGGAGTAGTATTGGAGTTATCCCTAATATTGCGTAGTCTATATTTTTTAAAAGTAGGTTGATTTTGTTAAAAAAATATATTTATAAATGTAATCCACTAGACGATGAACAGTTACAGGAATTGTATTAATCTCGATTGAAAGCTTAGGTCCTAACGATGTAACTGAATCCAGTCGCGGAGCAGTCAGCAAGTTCCAAATATTTCATAAGTGGATGGGATATTATTAAGTCATGTATGTTTTTAGACTAAATAAACAACATGTGTTCAAATCTGTTTTCTATCTGTGTTTGTTTGTAGGCAAAGCAAAATATTTTTATATTAATATGCTAATGATTTCAGCGTATCTACCTAGTAGCAACCCTGTAAGCTGTGCAGGAGTTTACCCCAATAAAAAGTCAGCAGAAGGTCGTACTATTAACTATTCTGCGCCGAAGCGAAGGGAACTGTCGCACACGTGCATCCGCCCGCTGCTTGCGAAGCTATTTTGAACATGCACAGCTTACTTGTGACCTTCAATCAGTAGCAGGCTTAAGCTAACTTGGGCCGTTGTAAACTTTTTTAAATCTAATTCAGTCCTCGTCTCTCATTGCCAGAAACGAAGTCTTAGTGTAGTATACAAGCTTCTGCCAATTCGTATCTTCTTGAGACTTCAGTCATTTACACCATTGGGTCTGCTTTCTCGCTTTTTCTGTCCTACTATTCCATTATATAAATGCTTAGGTACCCCTACACTACATACAAAGATATAGTTTATTATTGACTTTAAATACATCAGAAATGTACCTTAACCGTAGTATTATTACATGTTCTCAGTGAATGTTTCGAGGCGAATGTGCATTTATTTAAAAAAATCTAATAGGAATTCTGTCATTCACACCATTGATCGGTCTGCTTTCTCGCTTTTTCTGTCCTACTATTAATTACCCAATCTAAATGCTTAGGTACCTACACCACATCCATATTATTGCCTTTAAATAATCATAAATATACCTTAATTCAGTTAATGTTACGCGGCGAATATGCATTTATTAAAATAATTCTATTAGTAAACACGATTCCACCTACAACCATATGATTATGGAGCTTCTACTTAAACACTGTACCCGTTCAGCTTATGCATATAAAACGTTTAAAATACTTCATGATAGGGGTGCAATAGAAAAAAAATATGTAGTAAAATTTCACCTCCGAACCCTAGCCATATTGGCTTATTTAACATAATAAATAATAGAATAGTTACATGTCAACCTACCTATTGAAAATTACTGGCATTTTAAAAATTATCTGGGTTTTTATCATGTGAAAATTTTGATTTTAGGATTTATGAAACCGGAATCTTTGGATACAGTTCTTAATTACATACCAAAAACTCACTGTATTTAATTTGAACACCATAAGTACAGTTCTCAGCAAATGGAGTGCGCTAGCAATAACTTTGGTATTCACTGCAAATGTTATGGACAGGCATACTTAACTCATGTTAAATTTGCTTTGAAGCATAGAATAAAAGGGTTTAAAATCAGAATGAAAACACAACAAAACTAAAAACAAATACTTACAAAATTTCTACCTCAACTGGCAACAAATTACATGACGTGCATGACGAAACTTCTCGAAGAACAGTACCGTCCAATCGTGTCAAAGGTTCAACGGCATAAAAAGAAAGCATAATTACATCTATTAACGAGCACGCAGATTGACAATTAAAGAACACTTTCTCAGATACGCATTTGAAAGCACGACGCATTCCACGTATGACCGATACAAAGCGTGTCCGTACCTAAAAACCTTAACACCATCACACCTTGATTTATAAGACTAGCCGTATGTTGAGTTATTAAATATCATCTTCATTTGGGCTCATAAGATAAACATTTTTTATTTGCCCTCGGCGGCGGCCCCGTCGTCATCCCAAGCTTAATTATGATATCAAAAGCTGCATCGTCAGCTCGTTTCGTCTCACGCACGTGGGGTGTCGCCCTCCCTCTCGCACGCATCATGATTTCCGTCCACATTGCATCTCCTGCACCGACGATTAAACACGTTCCTATGCGCAGTCTCGTATTATCGTTAAAAGTTAGCCCAATCCTGCCGGACCCTCCGGAGAACAACCGCTATCCAACGATCCCACTCCTATTTAATCTCGATGCTATCTACGGCCGCGTGAGACATTAGCGGGATGATACAGCAAAACAGCTTCGATTATCATTTTAATGATAGGATTCAATTACATTCTTATAACAGATAGATTAATAAACGATATCTTTTAGGAACGTGTCGACGAATTCGATAACGGTCCGATGAGATGATGCGTTTCCGATAACTGGAAAGGCTAGGTTGGTGAGAGGGCGTGAGAACGGTGTAGTGGCTTCGGGAGCGACGGTCGTGCACGCCAATGAAGTGCAATTTAGCCTGAGGTTAGGACTGTGGCTGAGATACTCGCGGATGAGTGGGCCCGCCGCCAGTCTAGGCAGCGCAGACTCACGAATTGCATTGTTGCAGGTAATTTCATTAAATGTTACGCGGGCAGTAACTTTAATTCAACTTGCGCTAATCGTGCAGCTTCTTTGACGTTACCTACAAAGGAGAACGAGACCACTATTCTCGAAGCTTGTAAATTTCACAATGTCAATTTTAGCTTCAATGGTAATTATGTGATTTCATATATTTTTTCCGTGGTTTCGAATTTAACAATAAGAAAATAATCACATAGTTTTGTATTGAATGCTGTAGGTAATATGCTATCCAGATCATGGCGGCGCGTTAGATGTGTAGAAGAAAGCGATATTAAACATCTTCATGCATTATCTTAGGTTGAGATAGCCGACATCTCACGAGAATCCACTCACGTGTTGGGTTAAAAGGTCGTTATGTTCCACACTTGTTTTGGACGGGTACTTTTTATCGTAACAATATTGTTCCAAGTTATTTTAATATTTCAACTAAAATAATTTTAAAGATAGGTAGTAATACACTTACACCGATAAGATTTTAAATAGGTACAAAATGTTACTTATATACACTGTAACAAATTAATAGAAAAAACGTAATAGGTACGAGCGGGATGACATTTAAAAAAAATGGGACAAATGCTAGTCTGACTCGCGCACTATGGGTTCCATAAAAATACATCACCTGCCAAAATTTCATCTGTCTATCTATCATGAGATATAGCGTGGTGATAAACAGACAGACAGACGGACAGTGGAGTCTTAGTAATAGGGTCCCGTTGTTATACTTTGGGTACGGAGCCCTAAAAACATTAGTAGGTCAGGTGGGGTAACAAATAAAAAAGCCGTTTTTTGTACATTTCAAAGTTTAAACTCAGTTTTTTGTTATTTGCTCAGGATATAAAATTTTGTACAGTGTAAAATCTGAACTACTAAAACCTACAATATTTGTAGATCTTACATAGCATTGGTAACAATGGAACCACACTTCGCTATAATTGACTTAAAAACTCAATATTTTTCACAGCTAGCAGTGCGTGAAAAATAAATATAATCAAATAAATAACTTTAAACAAACAAAAACCATTACTTAGTACTACTATAATGGCATTTAAATAACAGCAGGTGTCTTGACACGTGAGTATAGACGTGAGGTCCCCCGCAGTGAAACGAATCTCATAAATTAGCTACGGGAACTTAATAAAATAATTAATGACAAATAGCATAAAATATTACTGATACAAAGTTCTATTTGTTTTAATTTATATTTCATCTTGGTGGTGATTCACAAGGATTTTTAAATGATGAGCTTGGCATGGGAACTTTTCATGCTATGGACATGTAAGTAAATGAAATACCGTACATAGTAAGTAGTAAGTACTGATAAAATCTAATAGAACAGGTGTAGTAGATACTTGGTTTTCTCACTTTCCAAGTCAAAGAATACGTTAAGGACAGCTAGAAAGACGTGAATGAAATACCGTACTTACCTAGTACCTACTGATAAAATGTAATCATAAAACAGGTGTAGATACTTGGTTTTCTCAAGTCAAAGAAAACTTTAAGGACAGTTAGAAAGACGTGGTTATGACAAAAAAGGTAAACTTACAAAACAAATTTCTGAATTTAGAACGTTCACAATTAGCCGTGACTACCACAGGCCGTGTCGAACGAACCACATCCACTTTACCAACTCGCCCGTCATAATCGCCGGGGACGAATCGCCCAAATAGCATTTGCACGACATTCACTAAAACCGTTAACTAAACGTCAACACTCAAAACCACACAAATTGAACCATAATCATCACACTCCAAAAAATATTGCCACGATTAAAACGTCCCAAATTCCGAAATATGTAATTGTGCGTGTGGATACAAATATGTAAGTATTAATCACACGGCTGACATGCAAAAATTAAACAACCGGGAATTATGAGGCGCTCCAACTCTATAATTCGAGGTGATGAATGTACCATCTGTGTCAGATAATTCTATGATTCACTGGTAGCTTGGCTATATTCTCAGATGATGAATTTTAGAAACGTTTACTGAGATCATTAGATTAGTTATTCGCTAGTTTTACGTACAAAAATTACATACCACAAAAAATAGCTATGCAAATCCCTTGCTCTTTAGTAGAGATAAAATTTTCATTTTAAAGTTAAAACTGTATGCTCTAATGTCGGGTTCGTTTCTTTCCCAGTGATTAAAGTTCTAAGTAAAAAGTTAAGTTTTTATGCAACGAAACGGAAGATTCCTTTGAGTTATTAAAGGATAATGCGGTGCAGTTATTATAAGCCCGTTGAGGACCACACAGGATACACTTATTACTTTTTCCCAGTTTAATACTCTCATTAAAGTTAGTAGAAATTTGAAAAATGGAAAATGCATCTGACTTTCTCACGGTACTTGTTATATGGACATGCATGCGTTGAGAGTTTCTACTTTCTGCATGTATCTCCGGTTTTGTTAATACGATCGAACAAGCATTTTCTTTATTACTTTCGGCTGCTTGTGGCTACTGTAGAGGTCAGAATCATATTATGTCCCTCTTCGTATTCCCTAGCTCGCAGTAATGCTGATAATTGTTCTACGATCTCTGAGGTATAATAAATCTTAATAAACCAGCCTGGTACGAACACACCCTAATCTTCCGTCTAACGTTAATAAATTAAGCACATGTTTGAGCATACAGCTACCTAAATTACAACCAGTACGGCGTCTTCTGTTAGTTCGCCAAATTTATGGTCTGTTTAATTTAACACGTTTACCTGCCTTGCTCTAAGTTCGGAGTCAAGTCAACGAACAGTTAATTAATAAAGTTCAACTTGATGGAAAAACATATAATTGAAATAATATATGTACATAGGAAGCCAAAGTTTTGTTATGAGAATGGGAATAATTTGAATATCCATAATCAGGAGGCAGGGCTTCAGTATAACATGTATAGCAAAGATTTCTATAACAATATTATATATAATATATTGAGCATATTCCCTCCTCAAAGGCCGCCAACGCATCCTCGAGACCTCTGGTGTTGCGGATGTTCGTGGGCGACGGTGATCACTTACCACCAGGTGAGCCACCTGTTCGCATAAAAAAATCTACACGGTTTTGGTCGCATATAAACCTCAAACCAAGCAGCGAACTCGCCTGGCTTCGGCTCTGACCTCTGCGCTGCATGAGCATTCCAGGCATCCTACATGATATACAAAATTACAACGAAAGGAAAAAATAACCACCAACGGGAAAAAGTAAGCCTATTCGCTTAGTAGGCGTTAACGCAAAAAATACAGATGTTAGGTTTCAGATGGGAAGCTAAGGAAATATTTCAAATACTTCGTCTATTGGAATTGCATTAGATTTCTCAAGGATTATTATTATAATAAGATACCGTGATGTATTGCACGATTGCAGCGCCTATAAGATTCATATTTTGCAGTAAATTCATCAGCATAAGATTATCATTGATTGCCTAATTTGAATGAGTTATGATGAACTTACTGGTAACATTTCAGAAATTGAAGCCTGAGAGCACAGTATGTTTGTGATAGTTCTAAGTACCTATTAGTCCTTTCGTCATTTTTTTAAACCGTCATAAAGGGACGTGACGATTTTTATAGTCATGTGTATGTAAACATTGACCTAAAAACAAAAAAGATTTTCCAATCAGCTTCGGACTTATTTACGATGGAGCAACCTAATAATTCTAATGCAATCTAGCAAATAAGCTTATGAAATTGCAACGAAAGTGATATCAATTGAAATTAATACCGAGAAAACAATACAGAATTTTTACATCCAAGAATATCCAAAGATATAGGAAGGGTATGCATTCCTACGTTCCGTAGAGTTTAGGCATATTGTCGGAATGTTAACTATAAACGATGTAAACTAAGCTCTTCAAAGAAAATTTCGTGAAACATGTACCTATAATTAACGTACTCGTACATGCTTACACCTCTGAGAAGTAGCTTTGAAACTATAGCAGCTGTTCTCAAAAGCCTTGTTAAGTTACGATGTACAGCGAAATGAAGTGTTCGTGTAAATATTTCTGAATCTAGAGTTCTCTTGCAATTTCCGCTGCACTGTATTCGCTCCCCTTGTTTTTCACGTCTAGGGGAGTTAAGCCGTCTGGTAGGCAACTGTGAATGTCAATCATGGATGCGGTTGGAGTGCTCTTCGGGCTCTGAACAATGCGGAATAGAGTGTTCGACCGCAGTGCATGGGTTTGCGGCTTTCTGGACCCCACCCCTAAGTTGCTATACCCTTACCTAACTCTCAAAATCTCGTACTCACGGTCGAAGTCTCGCAAATGTGCTTAATTAGTGGTTACATAGGTGGGTATACCTACTTAGCTTCTTATACACCGCTGTAGGATGGAAAACCTACTTTCCAATGATTGGTATTGAACTAATTAAATAAGTTGTAATCATAATAGCAGGCATTGATTTCCAATTGTATTCTCCTTCCAGATAATTGTTTAGGTAAAGTATGTGAAGCAACGGCAGGTCAAAGATGCCACTATAAATTTCTACATTATAAGCATATCTACGTTTTAAGTTGCATTCGCATATACCTATAGCCCGAGGTCGGATAATACCGTAATACTTGAATAAACATGAATCCGTGCTATCAGAAGAGCCGGGTCATGCGAAAGGTCGGGTTATTATAGTCGAATTATCATAATTCTCCAACACGAGATACCTATTTGGGTGCCTGCAACCTGCAATACGTCCCTGCTTCGAGTAAGTTATCTTACATATTTATTGCAGGTAGGTAATCAAAGTACAGAGATCCGATTGACGGTGATCTATTGCTTCATTTATCTATCGTTAACGTTAGTTATTGCTGATATAGCACACACTTAAATTTCGGGGATTACTTATATTATATTACAATATAACTTGACGCCAATCGGCCTCGTTAGTGAAACAGATTTCGAGACTTTATGACGGTTGAATTATTGACTGGTGTAAAGAGAGGTTACCAACGGCGTCACACCCTTTGAGGCAAAGCAATCAAATTCTACTATCAAAGATTAATGAACTCGGAATCAAAGGTGTTGGTTGGATTGCGCAAACTTAATTCTAAAGAAGCTTTGAGGTGAGGCGCAACACGAAGAGTCAATTCATTATACGGTAAATAAATTGTGATAATATCGCATTAGATGTGAGTATAAACGCATAGTGGTGTATCCAAGCCGTTTAGTCAGACGAGCAAATGACCGCAATCAAATCGCGATCATAGTGAAAGCCTATAAACGGGCAACAACAATACTCTACACTGTAGAGGCCATAGTCTACACCACATTCATACCTCCATACAGGGCTGTCTTATAAAAACGTTTATGGAAAAATTGGCGTGAATTGAAAATTATTTATTAGAATAGAGTGGCACGTAGTCGAAGAAATTGCAAAACATAACCCAACGTTCAAAGACAAACAATACCTCCAATGTTGGTTAACAACACTAGGATCTGCTTTATGGGTTCGTAGGTAGTAAGAAGCTTAAAAGCTGAACAAAATGCGTGGAGGTAGGTACGGTAGAGATATAAACGCACGATTTGAATAAGAATTGAATGGAAGGTACGTATCACTGTACATTTTCAGTAACTGATCTTCAACCACAACATCGCTCCCTAACCGAATGGTGGACAAAAGCTATCCCATGATGACTCGTAATAAAATAAGTTCTGATAGGTTGCCAACTTAATATACTGTACATGCGACCTTCTTCCGAAATTTCATCATATCATTCCGGGAGAAGTCACGTTGGTGTGTCACCTAACAAAAACATTTATATTATTGTTGGTTTTCAGCAAACGCAAATCAATAATTCAATAATTTCAGACATGACAGCCCTACAGTTTCAAAGTACACAAGTAAGTTCACAGAACTGCCATGGAGCACTTCGCCGTGCGTCTACGTCTGGCGGCGGACAACGTGTCCAAACCTAACGCACTGTTTACAGAGCGTTAGATGTAATTATAGCAGAGATGCTTACATGTGAACACCGCTCACGATCACGACCGAGATCTTTGTTCCGATAAAGTGCTAAGTGCGTTACCAAATAACGATCCTATTCGGATACCAATCAGTACCTACCTGACTGGCTAATAAATACTTTTAGATAGTATGTAAATGTGAGGCAGAAGCGAGACCTTTCGTTTCGGCTCAGTTTGGGCTTCGCTACAAATCAATCAAATGCCTGCATATTTTATGAGAGCGGCCTGTGAGAAAACTTCGGATAGTGTTATTTTGTTACAGGTACCATATGGCCCTTCAAGTCAATTGAGGATCTATCAGAAGAAGTGTAAAGAATACAGAAATCTAAAGAAGAAAATGATTGCGATACAATTAAGTAGACACTTAGACTGCATACCTGAAATACCTAGTACTTATTCTAAGGTACTTATCAGAAAGGTGTAGGATTCTTTTTGTAAATGTTTCAGTATGTATTATAGTTCTCGAAGTTAAGTAAGGCAGGTCAGGTAATTTAATAGAAACATTAGTCCTTGGCCGCAATATAAACGACTTCTTGATATTAAAAACAACATTCAATTGCCATGGGCCTTCTAAAAGTAAGAATTGTTTATATAAGACCCCTGAAATAAATGGAATAAACCTCTACCCCTAACGGCAAAACTCATTTCTTAATGCCACAATGGTAATATTGAACCCCAGAAGCAATCAGGGTTGACCATGACGACCACAATACACCGAGCGAGAGGTGAATGAAAATTAATGAGAGGGGTGACTAAATTGTATTAACGGTTTAGCTAGATGACTTACCAAGCCATTCTTTAACTTTCAGAAAGGCTCCTTCAAATATATCACTGGTATTATATCAATGGGAATAACTACTTACAATACAATGTTTACTCTTGTGCGTCAACGGATACTGCACTAAAAAAATAAAGGACAATGCTTCTCTCATGCAACTGTTAAGCGTATCTCGTAATTGAAGTTGTTCTTTTCGTAATTAAAAAATAAGACGCATCCTCATAACGCTGCTCGAGAGCAAAAAGGAAGTAAAAAATGCTAGCAGCAGATGTGGGATATGTGTCGTTATGATTATGACGCGGGGTCAGCTCATTCGCTCAGCTCAGTCAGCGTCCATAGGAAGTACGCATACGTAATTGCGTCGAATGGACACAATGAGGGGAATTGGCCAGTGCGCCGATTGTTGTGCGACCGACAACGCCCGCACCCAATGCCATTGATTGAATGACCGAATGAATTTAACAAACAACATGGACCAAACGGCCCGTGACCGCTCCGCGACGCTCAATAATATTGCCACTTATTCATTGCCAAGTCACACTGTTACACAATTGAGTATGTGATGAACCTCAAGTGTTTACAATGCAATTGTGGTGCTTGCGATGCATTTTTACTTTAACTAGATATTCAAGAGCTCTACTGGTTACGTCTTGGCCTGCCATTACCGGAAAGTACAAGTTCCTATAGCCGTCTAAAATTGTCTACCGAGTTCGGACCCTCGTCCGGATGTGCCAATTTCTAGCCAAACGACGGCTCTGGTCGCAGACGAGCGTCACACCAGCCATCGCATTCAATTATCGATTTGAGTTCACACCACCACTGCATTGCCCACTATATTACATTCCCAATATTCCTAGCCGCAACTGGACACTCCATGATTGTGGTAATATGTATCCATTACTACACCGTTTAATACGTACGACACCTGGCATTAGATTGGGACAGGTATTGAAATCATCTTCTGAAAAAATGTACAATGGCTATATCGGCATTGTACATAAATCATAATTTCAAAGTTCTAATTCAAAACCTAACAAAATCTAAAGCGATTTAAACTATTCTATTAAATTGCACAACAGGTGATTGACAATTGAAAAAATGTCGTTGAACCATTTGTTGGTATCAAAATAAAGTTACAGTGAAACATACAAAAAATACATGGCTACAAAATCTTTGCATTCGAAGCAGTCGATTATATTTTACAGTTATTGATACTCGACAACTTGTGCCCACCACAATGATTTAATATTGAAATGGGTATCCAGTCGTGCATGAAGTTATTGCTACTCCACGATATAAAGTTAATTAAATAAGTCATATTAAAATTAAATCAACTGTGCTCTTCTTGCCGCGGAACCTCTTTGCAAGTTATTAATAACACTGGGGGATTGGTTGGATGCTGCTTCTAAAATGCATTGCACCATCCTTCTTGGAGGATTAAAATGCCACCTCCTGGCTCTTTGCGCACCTGCACGACTTTATTACCGGCCAAGAAATATTATAAAACTAAAGACATTATTCAACTAGTGTATTCTACATGTAATTGAAAATGCGTATTTTTTTTTTAATGTTTTTGTGACGGAACAAGCTCGAGTCCCACCTGATGTTAAGCGGTATCCTCTGCCTATAACAGATGCATTTCATCACAAGTGACGAACTGCACTGCGCCCATCACCTTGAGACATACCTGTTAAGTCTCATTTTGCCTGTTATTTCACTGGCTCTCAAGGACTGCTGCCGGAACACACCGTTAGGTGCTTGGCGACATATTTTCGACTTGGTGGTCGCTAGCCAGGCGGGCATTCGCAAAATGCCCTTCCACCATGCGGTGAAGCTCAAGCTCTGGGCGGGATTCGAACCATGGACCTGCTGCGCTGCAGTCCATAGCCAATGCCACTGAGCCATCACAGCTTCAAAAGCTGATACGGCAATTCACCAATTTTGACATTAAACAGAAGTAAAAGTTTATATATAGGCTTTAAAATACATAAAAGCTTGGTGGATTCTCAAAGAGCAGAGTCGATGTTGGAGCTCAAAACTGAATTAATTTGCCGATGCCAATAGCTTTTCAGACAAAGGTGCTTTGACGGGATTCTCACAAGTGCTTTGATACGATGTCACTTGAATTTTAGGCAGTTAAGTATATGAAATTGTTCAGTCATTCGTGTTAACAAGAAATTCTTATAAGAGTATTTATATATAATGAAATGATAAGCCCAATATTTTGTCAATATGAGTTTAAGATTCGTTAACATTCCATTTGATTGATAGGTATATAAACTTGCCTCAACATAAATAAAGTTTAGTAAAAAAAAGTTAAGTATTTGTGATTTTGTAATAAATAAAGTTGTCTACTCACGGTCATAAGCGGAACATAGCATAATAATCGAAAAATGTTGCATCCAGACAATAATGATGATGATTATATTCTTAGAGAATTGGGGTGTTCTAAAGGCACGCCTCGGGCCGGCCACCCACTAGGCAGGTTACCCAGAATGCTGTAATTAAAACTCTTGATTTATTTTGATAAAGCAGATAACACCCAACTGGACCGCGATTTAAAGTTTCAAATATTTTTAGAAGATTAACGGCTCTTGCGTATCGATTGTTTCACAATTTTTAAATGGCTAAAATGAAACAGAAGCCTCGTAAAATTTCAAATAACTAAACAAATTATATATTATTGTATAAAGTTACACCAAATAAGTAATAATAACAAAGTACGAAATAAGTAAAAGATTGAGTGTAAAATATGATAAGAGTTACGAAAGAGTGAGTTGAGGATTGATAGGAGATAGCGAAAAAAAAATGTACATACTTAATACATTATATGTATATTTTTTTGTTATTGTGACGGATCAAGCTCGAGGCCCACCTGATGTAAAGCGGACTAACCTCTGCCTAGATAACAGATGCATTTCATCACAAGTCACGAATTGCACTGCGCCCGTCATCTTGAGACATAGTTGAATAGTCTCATGTGCCTGTAATTTCACTGGCTCTCAACGACTACTGCTGGAACACACCGTTAGTGTTAGGCGACAGATTATCTACTTGAGGGTGGTCGCTAGCCAGGCGGGCATTCGCAAAATGCCCTACTACCATGCAAGATAACAATCCACTATTTCGTTCTACTCTACCTCACATAAGTGGAATAGAGGTACAAAAATGACATGAAATATCGTGCTTATTGCCAGGATAACAAAATAAAACTACTATTCCTAACTTTATACATAGTTACATTAATTTTAAAAAGAAACAGGCATGAGATGTTTCTAATAGCATTCCAGATCGACGTCGTGATCGTCACGGTAGCAGCAGGGCAGTGCGACAGGTCTCCGATTATTAACGCATTCTGCACGGTAGCAACATCAACTTGCCTTCCACTCTTGATAACGACTGTATCTTGCTAATGGAAATACCTGAGCTATGATTGCAATCCTACAGCCCGTGCTGTTTCTCAGTCTTGACAGGTTAAGAGCGACGCGTGTTTTGTGATTGATGACATGATCCTGATTGGGTTGGAAAGGTATTTTAGAATTTATTAACACGCCCTTAGATCGCGGTGCTTTCATGTTTTTTTGGATTCAATAAATGTAATCAATACTAGTTGATTTCCATTAATATTTATTTATGGATGGACACTATAAGCTAGTTGACAATTGTTTTGAAAGCATTTCAAAACAATTGTCAATTAAAAAGTTATGTATTAAATAGTTATGTATAGGCACAAAATGCAAATTGGATTGATAACGTTTATACCTAGCCATTATAAGATGATGATAATTCAACTTTCAAACATTTTTGTAGAATATAATCATCAGAAAGGGAGGCTCACACACAAGTATTGTATCAGAAGTTTAAATATACCTATTATAAATGTGTGAAGAGGAGTATGACATAATGTAGTGTAATAATAATAACTAATAATCATAATAGTAATAGTAACTCTGCTGAATTGAAGTTACTGAATTAATACTTTGCCGTCTGTTACTTTATACCGGCATATCCTTAGTACCTTTTCCCTGTATATTTTATTCGATGCTATGACAGTAATAACAATAGCTGCTATTGCAAAACCTATTAAAGATTGCGATTTATAAAAAAGCTACGAGTAGATAACATAAAAGGAATTTGAGATTCTAAAGAGTTTTATGTTTTGTGACACCACCATTAAGGCGCTGACAAGTGCTAAATAGCTTTACTTGAACAGATTTTTAGCAAAATGTATTTAGTTTGTAGCAATAAGAAAATTATATGTTAATCTTGATTTTATTATCTAAGGCCAAGAAAAGTCCGAAACACGTTTGCTTAAAATTTTCTCGATGGAATAAAATTGCAAAGATGACTCTAAATTTAGCTTCTAACGTAAATATCTTAATTTTTTACGAAGGAATGTGTATAAAACTACATTAATACAATAGCAAAACCTTATCAAAAGGGACAAGAAAAGTTATATTTTCGATTTACGTTACTAGTTTTGTGTTATCAAGCTTTCTTTCGGATTTTACCTAAACTGATCTCGATTTCACCATCGCTGCCTCTCTTTCACTCCTACGTAGTCCGATAGTGACAAAAATTCAGCATTTGACAGCGTCTTAAGGTGATGTTGCTATAAAAATATTATGGTTATAACAACTTATTTCATTAACATACTATTGTTTACGGAAGCTACTAATGATTTTATGAATGAACGAATTCTTTCTCAATGTTCATCATTCGAAAATTAAAGATAAAAAAAAACTATTCGAGAACACAAATGGTGTGACAGAGACAACAGTGGAACGTGATGGGATTGGAAGCTGTTCCCCATGGCTCATGTCGTGACCGGTGAAACCTGTCGCCGACGTCATTTTATGCTTCAGTGCACCGATTGATTCGACAGGTGAACGCTTTACTCACACACTGGAAATGAGTCGAATTTGTTAGGACACATAACCAATATGAATTTACAATGTAGGTATATACTATGTCGTTTTATGACCATAATTCATAATTGCTACCGCTGAGATGCTTTCTTATTATGCGAATATGTGTTCTTTTTTTGAGATTTAAGGAGCGTAGCACAACAAAGTCTTTTTATCTGTTGTTAGCGACTAAATCGAGCTGGAAACAGGTACCAAGGATTCATGAAGACGACAGTAAGCCGTTAAAAAGAATCAAAGATGAAACAATGCGATGCGCGTCTACTATGTCTGTCTCACACTTGCGCTCTCCCTATCATTATCCCAATTCATTCCACCCTCGTATTGAGACATCAGGATATTATGTTATTATAATGCATTTTGACGTGCGCGTGGAAACGTTGAATGTTTCCTCGATAAAAACTTTTTGATTACCTACCTATGAGTAGAGTAATAGTCCGGAATGTCCGGATAAGACAACTTTTAGTTATATATTACCTATACTAGCACTGACATGAAAGTATTTTATCACGCAAATGCATTGAACTTAAAAAAAATGTAGACAGTTTTAATCAGTTAACTCACCTCCGTTTCCGGCGTTGGTGATAGTGACCCAGAAGTCGATCGTTTTCTCTGGTCCTAGCTCCTCATAGTCCCACTTCTTTTTAACTTTCACAACACCACTTGGTTCGACTGTAACCCACGGATTTTCGTCCCGAATCTTAAAGGTTTCACGATCAGTCTCTTTTTCCAATGTAAAAACTGCACGTCCTTCGACTTCGCCATCAGCTTCCGTAAATTCGATACGTTTTGTTGGACGGACCGCACGTGTTACGCGACGTTTTTCCCTATGAAGCAGCGGTAGGTTCTTGTGATCACGAATCACGAACTCCAAGAAGACACGAGCTGATTTACTTACGCTCGGCGGCACACCGGTATCATGAGCGACCACCTTCAAGTCTGCAATGCTACTCTCTGGCTCACCGGCCAATATCAGTTCCCCCGTCTGTGGTACAATAACAACCAGATTACTCGGTGCTGATAGAGAATAATAAATCCTGTCCCCGTCAGCGTCAGAAGCGTGCACCTTGCCAATATTTGAAAATCTGTTCCAATGAACTGTGCCGTTTGGTCCGTCATCTAATGTTCCATTGACAGAAAAATAGTAAACGCTTTGCTCGAAACGAGGCTCGTGATCGTTTTCATTAGTGACGTCGACTCTGATAGGTAGACTTGCTTTGTTTACACCGTGTACATCTGTCGCCTGAATTATCAGATCATACAAGTTTTTCGCTTCAGTATCCAAAGGTTTAGTGGCTATGATTTCTACATCGCCATCTGTGATTACTGATCTCACTAGAGCTGATACATCCTTGTCCCCTTTCTCGCGCAATGCAAAAAGAGATTCTTCATTACCTCTTATTATCTTGTAAGCGATAGGACCGACTTCGACCATAGCCGTAGCTCTTATCGGAGGTAGGTCAATGACAGTCCCTGGTGGAGCATTTTCTGGTATTTCACCGCGCAATCCACTAGCAGTGGCGAAATGCAGCATTTTCCGTCGGTCCATAACTAGAAGATGGACGGAATGTGCGGAGCTGCTGTAGGGGGTTTGTTCTAATATTGCGAGATCAACTGGTTGGTTGAGTAACGGTGTTAGGTCGGCGGTGGTCATGAGTATGCCGTTGTCAAGCAGTGTGAAGAAAGAGTTGAAGTGTGGGTCCAGGAGGGTGTAGCGAGAGTGGTTGCCGACGAAGTGTCTGACAGCGTGTCCTGGACGGACGTCATGTGGCACCAACATCAGCGCCTGCGCCACACCGAGGGCCCAGAGCAGCGACGCTCCGGCCACCACGGGGCGTGCCATCGTTACCTGCTCACGGCCGAGTCACTCCAACATTTCACGCCTGCAAAGGAGATAAAGCTGCTAATAGGAGAGTCAGTTTTCACGTAATCGTATTTATTACATTTACAAGACACAGTTCCGACCACATGTTTAGTTGCTGAGTAAAAAAGAAACAGAAAAACGCTTCACCACAGTCATTAGGTAACTACTACTACCTTCCAGTCTAGCAACAGAACGACTCGCTTAATACGGCTCCAAAAGTTTTTCTTTACCAATACCTAAGTACCTACCACAATATCTACCTACGTATAGGTACAGACTTCGGGCCATTTTGTAACTAGAATAAGATTTAGTGATGAACTAATTCATTTATGATGAATTAATTGATTACAGAATTGGTGATGAACTAACTCATTTATGATAAATTAATTGATTAAATTTTTTAATTATCCTTTAAATACGATGCCTATTAAGAAGTTCGAATATCAAATTGAAAAATCATTTTAATTCCCATTGGAATTAGACAATGAGGCTTACAGCCTATAAATGAAAGTTACAGCCGAGGCGATATTGCTAATGTAAAAAACTCTTCGGTTTGCTTTATATAAAAACCAATAAAACAAACTACCTATAATCTCCTTGGTGACAAATGTGTTTTCTTTTTCTATTTAAAACACAAGTGCACGAAAAAAGCACGAGTGCGTATATTAGACTAAAATATTATGACACTAAAATCGGTGCATAAGGCCCGTTACAAGCTAATGTGTTGAAATAGTAGATTGTATAAGAAGAGCCGAGTGTATAACTCGTGAGCAAGTTGCTCACGAGTTTCATACGCACTTTTTCAACACCCTTGCGAGGAAAAATAATATACATTGCACAAATGCGATACATACGAAAATTATGGAAAGTAGCGCGCATTTTTCTTTTGCGCGCTGAAAACTTATAATTTTTGATTACATAAACCTCTTTGATGTTACAAATCTGTATTACCCGGTTAAATTGAAAATGCTCTGTTTACTCCCATATAATTTGCAGTTAGGTACTAACTTAACTATGTAGGGATAATTCTATTACGCACTAGTATATAACTAATCACTCTCACTTTATGAGCAAGGGTGTTGAAAAATAATAAAATGTTAAATATGATCGCTTAGGAAGGCATTACTTGCAACTACACTAAAAAAGTATGGAGACCTTCGTGAGTGAAACGGTCTGTAATGTAGGTAGTGTAAATCTCTGTATGTACCCCTATGCTACCGGGTTGGGTTACTTTAACCCACATATTTTAGAACATGGGTAGGTAGGTAGGTAGGTACTTACTAATAAACTGAACATGACTACCTACACGGGTTTGAGCAATTGATAATACCTATCTAATGTTTACCTATAGTGTTTGTTATGGTAGGTAGGTATATAAAGACTTGATAGCTTTTAAGTTCCTGTATACTTAAATTAAGTAGATACTAGGAATTATATATTAGGAATAGGAAGGAACCGCCTTGGACCTAGACGAACTTTCATGCGGTTTTAGTGTTTTGACTCAGTAATTTGAGTACCTACTTTAATACCTATCGCTATGATGTCGGACCGTCAATTAGGTAGGGAAGTAACAAGGCGTAATATCTATTGAGTTCTTTTTATTCTGTGGTGCGGGCAAAGTCGCAGGTGAAAAGTCAGGCTACACAAGTACACCTACCTACCTACTTCTAAGTCAATGCAAATATATCGCATTATAGCTACCACAGATTGTAGTAAATCGTGAGTATCTAGTATTCTATCTGCAGAGGGCAGGGGTCAAAGAGAAATCATGTGAGTGACTGATGGCGCGGCATGGCGCGGGATTCTAGTACGGCGGCGTCGGTGGTGGTGGCGGAGGGCGGCCGATGGCAGGGCGGCGCGGCGTAACACACACATGCAATGCTTTATTTAGGCGGCGGCGGACGCCGGCGTCTCGCGACCCGCGCCTCCGCCGCCGCCGATCAATACCCTCGTTGCGCCGTCGCGCGCCGCTTCGCAAACGATTCTAGCCCTAAACGCGCTCCCGTTCACGACTCCATCAAATATTCACACTCTCATTTCGCCGTATGAAAGCGCACTCCAATACAACACAAATGTACACTCGATTAAAATACTACCACTAATACAAGCCACAGCCAAACGCCGCACCGCCATCATCAGCGTTGAAACATTCAAAATTAGCAGCTAAATTAACTAGGTAACTCAAGAACGGTTATTGCAAAAATTATAACAATAATTCACCCACTCGATACACTTCAGATTACCCTAAATTTTCGATGAAAACTCGTAAATAAAATATTTTTACCGCAGCGGTAAACATGTGGTCCGAATGTAAACAATTTCGTGAAATACTATAAAATTTAACAGCACAACATCACTAAACGTTCACAGGTAGCACTTGTATGTTGACACGATTAGATTTCAATTGATAGATTTGTAATTTACGTACTTGATTGGGGTGTAGTAATTTTTATATCGATATCGTAGCGTATGACAGTTGCGCACGGCGATACATACGACCGAGCGCAGTGGCGTCAAAATACGACTAGCGGGAGCGGCGAATGGCGCGCGCGCGTATCGAGCGCGCCCCGCCCGGCCCGCCGACACCCCCGCGTATCAACCCCTGCATGCCCTAGCCACAGAATAGACAAGTGTTACCCTAGCTGCTGAAGCTTTTCGGAGCTTACTTTGCCCTCTGATATTGGACGCAAGGAGACACGTAAACAAGTACAGTCCCTTCAGTTCTATTATATGAGTCTGTCTCATGTAACTAACCTAACCTGAGAACTAACTAAAGGGCTGCCTGTATCTCAACTTTTTAGATGATTTTTATTGATCTGAGCTGTGTCTTATTCTTAACGTAGCCAACGACGTTATCTACCTAATGCACTGATATATAATTCTCGGCCGCGACTGTAGGTGTTACCCTCAAAACGCTGCCCGTGATTTCTGGGTGGTGTTATATGGATGATATTTTAGCATCAGGTAGGCTAAGCTTCGCCCGTAGCTTGTCAACTTCCTTTAGACGAAAACATATTGCCAATCGGCCTCACCATCGCTTGAAGTCTGATGAAGCCGTTTCGCAGTGCGAATCTAATTATTAGCATTATTGAAGACGACTATCTTTAAACGCAGTATGATTGTTATGTCAGTATCCTGAACAGGAGATCAGCGGGGTCCAAGACACTGTTCTCTGCTAGCCGAACACGTACGGTAGGGGACACAAGTAGTGTTCTATATAGCCACATAAGAAAGGCTTCCCAGCTATCTTGCGAAACATACCGCGAATGCGCTATCGTGACGGTTTGCGGACGAGAGGACCCGGGGTCTAGCTATTGTTCGAGCGTCGTGCTTTTGTGTCTTGGAGTCGGTAGATATCGCCGCGTTTCACAGGCACCTTTTTAAGACTTTCTTACCTAAACTAACACTATATAAATGACAAAAAAAAAATTGAGCTGATGATAAATATATTAGCTCAATGGCAAGGAAAACGTTTGATGTTGATTTTTGATGATGCATGTTTCACAGATGATGGATGCATGTCTTCTCGCTAAGAGTGCATCTGTCTAGCATCGTATGCCCTGATGACGCGTTATATTTGCTAACTCACACAAAGCTGGATGAACCCTAGCTCAACAACGGTAGATAGCAACACACATACACATGAAGCGCGTCAAAGCGGAGCATGCCTAGTCGTTTTCGATGTATGGTTGACAGCTAGTGGCATTTACTACTGGGCGCTTCCGTTCTTCGAAGGACACTTTACCGTCGTCGGTTCCTGTTATCTTGCAGTAGGTAGTTGCTTAAAAGGCCGGCAACGCATATCCTCGAGACCTCTGGTGTTGCTGATGTTCGTAGGCGACGGTGATAACATAAGACCAGGTCAGCCGCCTGCTAAAAAAAATGCATTCGTTAGGCTTTATCGGAGGCCTTTGGGCCAGGCGGAATGAAAACGCCGACATTGCATCGTGGTAGAGCATTTTGCGAACGCCACCTACCAATTCAGATTGTGGTCAAAGGCTAGCTTATCAGCCTTGAACAGTAAAAAAATATCATAATCATCATCATCAATAGCTGGAAGACTTCCACCGTTGAATAATTATGTCCCTCATTGAAGGCCACGCAACGACACGGCTCTTTGCAATTTGCCTCCCATCGGCTTTCCGCGACTTCCTCGGTCCACCTAGTTGGAGGCCTTCCTGTTCTTCGTCTTGCGGAGTTGTGTGGCAAGTGGCAACCACTCATTCGCGTGAGCGATGTGTCCATCCACAGCCAGTTCAACTTGCATTTTTTTATTTATTTATAGCCTATATGCTAGCCTTTGACCACTATCTCACCTGATGGTACGTGATGATGTGGGCGAAGACGTTGTTCAGGCTAGCCTAGAATTACTGGTTCTCAAGTACAGCTGCCGGAACACACCGTTAGATGGTTGGCGACAGATTTTCGACTTGAGGGTGGTAGCTAGCCAGGCGGGCATTCGCAATATGCCCTATCACCATGATGTATCGACTGCCATCTCAAGAAAACAACCGGGACCGAAAGCTTAACGTGGGCTCGTTCAGCCGTCAGAAGCACGGTGAAGGCGCATGGTGAAGAATAAGGTAGTAACTTTTTTTTTAAAATGCCCTACAATATTGTAATAACGACTGCTATCCTAATAAAACAACCGGGACCGACGGCTTAACGTGCCTTCTGAAGCACGGAAGCGCTCAGTATTAATGCCACTAGCGGTCATCCATTCAAGTCATGACCGCGGCGGACGTTGCTTAACTTAGCTGATCGGCTGAGCAAACTACGAGCGCTTCAAATGTCGCTTCAAATTCTGAAATCTATGTCGGTGATTTCTGTTCTTCGGCGAATTTGTCATTCCCGATTTGGTTGCACAAAAAAACTCCAAGCATACTCGTAGCTCTCCTCAACCATTCTGTACCTCAACACATAAAACAAATAAGTAAATATATATTATTTAATAATAAAAAATGATTATTGCTTTATATATAAATTAATTTTATATACGAGTAGTGAGTCTACTTTCATATCTACCATAAATATCTTCTTAATCTTCTGTAAGCGTCCATATCCTCCAGCTAAGTATGGGGCTGTATCAAAAAAGGCTCTTTTTGATACACATTCACACCCTACTGGGTACCGTAAGTGGGCATTTTCACTTTCGGTTGCAGCGTGACGTAAATGGAAGTGACGAAATAAAAAATCGTTTATTATGTCTTAAATATAGATAGTAACGTAGAAGATATATGTAGGATTCATAATATATATATATGTCGGCATAAATATTTTAAAGTATTGAACAAAACTGTTTTTTTTTGTGGAAAGTATGAAACCCACTCCTCCGTTACGTCACGAAATGTTTTAGGCTGTAAATTGATAAGGCGAGTTTAAAGTAGGCAAAGAATTTATTATAAAAGAATGCAAACTTAAACATTATTTTAAAATAATAATCAAATGAAAGAAAACCATTTTAAGTACGAAAATATTACGTGCAATTGTTCCATAACGTCACTTTTCGATTCAAACCACTTCTTGTTTTTCTGTACGCTATTTATACGGCAAACTTTACACAAGCAATTACAATTTTTAAATATAAAAAATTAAAAGCAAATCCAGATAGAATAGAAACATTTAAAGTACCTGGAATACTCAAGCAATCACGTTAAATTTTCACTCCCTAAAATATTGGGACAGTGACGTTAATGGAATCTTATGTTACGTTAGTGGAAAGGTAAGGCACGTTCTACATAGTGGTCAAAATGTATAGGTATCGGAGTCTCACTAACAGTCTTAAAATATGATATATAATGATAATGAGATGACGACTAACATGATAAATTATCAATAATTTAATGCTTCTTTGTGGGAAACTAATGTCGTCTGTGACGAGCTTAAACAGTCTTCTATACTAAAACAGTCTTACCTAAAATTATGTTATACATCTACACAAAGTAATAATATAAGGTTTCCTTTGGATACATCACATTATCAAAGAGATGTAAGCTACTTAGCTAATCAGTCTGAATCTTCTATCATGAGCTTAATAATTACACTTATTTCTTAAATCTAGTATAAAAATAACAAAATGAGATTTCCATGTAGATGGCTGAGCTAGCTGAGCATTTAACTTATTCTGTTTTTGTCTCCGTTTTTGTCGTCTCCATAGCTCTCTTGTTTTCTTTTGTTGCTCTTCAGTCATTTCTGTTATCTTTTTTGTATGTTTTTTAAGCCTTTCTAATGACTTCTTTTTCTGCGCTTCATATTTTTCCTTATTTTGTTTTACTTTTTCTCGGTACCGTTTCGCCCATTCTGCTGGCGTGAGAGCCATAGTGTCCTAAAACAAAAATATATATTATGTATACGTAAACAAGAAAATCAAACAAGCTAAATTCATTAAAAAGAAAAAAACCCGACTGCTTTTTTATGTCAAAGTTGTGTTTTTTGCGTTTTTAATCCGCTATTTTGGATTTTTGAAATTTTGGTATAGCCAGTGTCACTCGCGTCTCAGCAAGACAAATCTAACGATACCCCACATGTTAAGATCCAACAAGTCCTTTAGGCTATAGCCCGTGAAAAAGAATTTATAGTCCACATACATACATACATACACACATATACACATACACACACACAAACACACACACACGCACACACACACAAACAAACACACACATACAAACGTATACTCTCGAAAAACATAACCCTCCTTCTGAGGCAGTCGGGCAATAAGACTCGATTCTAAAACAGTCTCATGTCAGCAATGTCAAAAAGTAACACATTCCAGTGATATGTTTCACTATACTATTATGAAGAATAAATATACTGTGTGTTTACATTGAGATCACTAAGAAATCCCTCAATATTTATGTCCCTGTCCAGAACATAATTTATGTGTCATATAATTAATCAAATTATTAATTTAATACGAAATCTATGTATGTGAACTATGCCTTACAATTCCAATACGTCACTTTTTGTTATCCGCATATAAGTGACGTGACGTTGTGGATGTGACGAACTAGTCCACATTATTTTGAAAAATGATTTAAATATATAAATCATGCAATAGACAGTCAGCCTGCACAGTTTTGCATGCTGTATAGTGCAACATCGTAATAAAATATTGTATTACATGCATTAAGCACTACTTACTTTGAAGAACTGCGTAAATGCGTGGAATGTAGATTTTGACCCCGACGAAACACAAGCACTCTTCACATATTTTTGACACTGAACGCGCTAGAACAAAATGGCGGCTTGACTAGATCATATAAATGTTGCCATTATTATAAAACAACAATGTTTTGGTAGAAATCATAGAAGAAGTTGCAAAAATAGCTCGTGACGTTATTAAGGAATTCCACTTCATGCTATTTCGTGGGACAACGTATTTAAGTAATTTATTCTATTTTATAGCCTATTTTATGATGTTTAAGGTTCAGAATTGAATTTTTAAGCGTATAATCCTCCAAAAAAATGCTACCAACTTAGCCTATAAAATCGAAAATATTTTGAAACTCGCGCTGAAACTTTAAAAATATGGTTGGGACATAAAAAAAAAGCCAATCTTTAACACGAAAAACTGCATTTATTAATTGATTTTAAGATCAGAAACGATTAATTGTTACTGAACAGTTAGAAAATTATACAAATTATCAGAAACATCTGATAATTAGTGCACAGGTTTAATAGTTTTACAACAACAGTTGATCAAAGTCATGGGACAGCTAGATTTTTGTCTTTGCAACCGAAAGTGAAAATGCCCAAGTCCACACTGGCATGAGGACTTGTTTGTACAAAAGTATTCTGTTATACTTAGTTAGTAGGTATACTAACAATGTCGAGTATTTATTTTTGGAGTGAAGATGTAGCGCGTTGCATTTCTTCACTTGAGCTTTCCAGCGAAGCTTTGTATCATCTAAATTCTAATGTGACCATTATATGGTTGTATTTTCACACGGCACCACATAATCTGTGACCACATTTCCATTTAAGTAGACCGGGTGGCAATTCGGTTTTTAGGGTTCCGTGCCTCAAAAGGAAAAAGGAACCCTTGTGGGATCACTTTGTAGTGTCAAGAACCTTTTTATCAGGTATGCGTAGAGGTATCAAGTTAGAATTTATATGAAGTACACGGTTTTATGATGTCTTTCAGCAGTGAAAAAATCAAACTTTTAAGTCGACGCGATCAAAAGATATGATCGTTTCTGTCGCATATTTTGCATTTTCACAAGGGAATCAAAACCAAAAAGGTACCTACATCCCGTTGACCTATTCATGAAATTTGTCAAGAAGATATCTGACAGCAAATGAAAGGGAAAAAAACATCTAATAACCGTAAATATGTATATAGTAAAAGCGCGCCCGATTTTTTTTGCGTTAAGTATATCAAAGTCCCATTAAAATGTCATCCACGCGAAGTTTAGTCACACCCAAATAATTGAAAGAAGGATTCGACAATATGCCTATACTCTTTTTATAAAGTGCCTACACCTCGATGCTAATTGCAATTCTTGTTGATGGCCAGTATTGTGTATTCACTCTCTCACCCACGTGAGTGAAAATCGATTCTGTAAGCAGTATGTAGGTATCACAACAGAAAAGGATAAAAAGTGTAAGTCGGACCATGAAAATGGGAGCTCAGATATATTTGATACAGCGTGGTGCCGACTCCAAGTTATTTCATACTTTTCAGTGCAGACGATTCGTTGTTTATTTAAAATATTTTTTTTCGCCATTTCGGTGTCCATGTAAAGATTGACTTTATAGACCAATGTTCGTCTTTTAATTGGGTCATTGTTTTATACAAAATCTAAATTTCAGGTTTGTAACTCGCCGTATTACAAACTATAGATAGAGAACGCGGAGTCTCAACAATAGGGCTCCGTTTCGCCCTTTGCGTACGGAACTTTAAAAAAGACGACGTTGTTCGCAATTAGGCCAATATTTAGTTCAACAAATTACAAGTCTATTTTTGCCTTTTGATAAAATCAAATGTAAGTACCTGGAAATAGAGACATAACGACATCAATCTATTTTTAAACGACTTCTAAAATCCGTGCTCAATTTGATGTTATTTTTGTAAGTGTGTCAACGATTTTGATGATAATATCTTGTTTGAATAGAAAAACTTTTATTATGGGACCACACTGGACTAGTACCTTTATTCTTTGGACTGGACAACATGTCCAGAATGAACCTCTTCCTTTTTCGTTTAAAATTAGTTTGATTAGAATATTATTTCAAAAGGTCTTAAATTGTACATATCAAAACATATTTTATATACTTAATCTAAATATGTTTTCAAACACGATCGCATGCTATATATGCGAACATCACATTTTTTGAGCACAGTAGACGAACATAGTCTCGAGGGAGATTCGAACACGCGTTCCCTGACTACGCAACGGGTGCCTTAACCACTTGGCCACCGAGACTGGCTGGACAGACGCGAATTTTGGGCTCTAATTATATTATTTGTAAGCTTTACCGGCTGGGTCCCACTAAGAGTTGAACGGTCACGTGGCCGGCCTAGACGGAGGTGGAGGGATAAACTTGACTCCTTTGATAATTTGGTGTAAAAAAAACCATACACCGAAGTAGTTGGAAGCAAGGAATGGGACAGTTCCGGCTGATAATAATAAAAAAGTGCTTGTTTACCGGCTTCCAAAAAAGAAGGAAAGTTCTCAAATCGAAGTGACAAGTCATTCATTCATTTTTTCAAGTGTAGGCATATTTTATTTTAATATATGACCACGCATAACTATTTACTGGATCATCCAATCTTGATGATTTTTTTTATAAGTAGAGTAAACCTCCAAGTTCGTGGCACTTAAATTTCACCAAGTTCCATTGATTAGTTTTTATGTTACACTCAATTAACTTTATTTTATTTTTTGAGGCACCTAAACATTCTATTTGCCCATTGATAATGGCTAAGTAGTTACTTAAATTTGACCTAAACTAAGCTAAGTACAGTTGACAAAGAAAGTTTCCATTAACACCAAACTAATTGTCTCTATATAAGAAATCACTAATTCGCTGCACTAACTCAAAAGGTCCTCTTAAGTCTTTGCACTAATATCTGTGTTAACGAGAAGCTCCTGGTCATTTTCGGGGTGATGAATTCTGTGGTCATGAGCATCTGCATATTTACTAAAATATCGGTGTTGAGATCTACTTCGAGGTCTGGACATAGTTCATTACACCTTCGGAATGAAGGTGTAATGTACTACGGAGCAACCCCCTCAATACGTTGTTCTGTAAGGTCAAATCATCTACGTATTATTCTTTATGATGTAGCCTCATGGCTGGGTACCGTAAGTCCACACTGGCAGGAGGACGTGTTTATACGAGTACAAAAGACTTTTTTTGGATACTAACAACAATGAGTATTTCGTAATTAGCTAGTAATAGTATTTTTTTTATGTTATTGTGACGGAACAAGCCCGGGCCTGATATTAACCTCTGCCTATAAAAGATGCATTTCGTCAACACGAATTGCACTGTGCCCGTCACACTGAGACGTATACAGTTGTAAGGTCTCATGTGCCTGTAATTTTACTGGCTCTCAAAGACTGCTGCCGGAACACACTGTTATGTGATTTGCGACAGATTTTCTACTTGAGGGTGGTCGCTAGCCAGGCGGGCATTCGCAAAATGCCCTTCCACCATGCTGTGAAGCTCAATCCCGCGGGGGGATTCGAACCATGGACCTGCTGCACGGCATTCCATAGCCAATGCCACTGAGCCATCACCACATCGTGGAAGGGCATTTTGCGAATGCCCGCCTGGCTAGCGACCAACCTCAGAAAATCTATCGCCAAGCACCTAACGGTGTGTTGCGGCAGCTGTCCAATAAGTGAGCTAGTAATTCTAGGTTCATGATACTCAATGCTAGTAGTGATAGGCTGCTCACCGTGTACACTCTTTTTAAGTCATTCTTTAAAGATATATTTAACGACATGCAATAAGAAGAGTTGAGATATTCTTTATACTCGTATTTTTATAACGATTGTTTTACACAATTTGAAAAAATAATAGGGTATAAATTTTTATATTTATTTCGCGTACTTCTACAGTAATATTATGTCGTATGGTGTATTGCTGTGGTGATCTGCTGCTGAGATAGAAACAATCTTTATCATATAGCTATATGACATTGATCCTAGCGGTTCTTTTTGAAGAAATTTATATTTTATCTTTACCGAGTTTGTATATATTTGAGTATATTATGTATGTTCGCTAAAGTTTAAGTTAATTTAAATTAAACAGTGACATTCAAGATTATAACACTACGAATAAAACTAAAATGCGGTGCTAGGTTAGATAAGCAAAAAAAAATAAAAGGTCCGTCTTAGGGAATTGTGTGCGGTTTTATGACAAAAGTTCCCAAATATTACAAGTTACAACGTTCACAGAAGGTAAATTCAAGTTGCACGTGAAAAATATGTTGATTCAGAAATCCAACTATCCAGTTTCAAGAACTGAATACTGGATATAGTCCCCTACGTAATTTAAACAAATATTGTACCTAATAATTTTATAAAATAGTTTGCAACACATTGTTAAAAGAAGTTTAAAAGAATGACACCGAGTTTCTTGTCCGATCGTCACGCAGGGGCTCTATAAAAAATGATTTTCACATTTACAAATTATTAAAGCAGAACATTTTTTGTCCCGGGCAGCAAACGGACCCGCGTTCTCATATGTTGCGCCGAAAGCCTAAATCTAAACCGTAGATACCTAGGTTAAATTAATACAAGTAGAACACAAAGTTCCGGCTCGAAAGAGTACGTTGCCTATTGCCGAGTGGTTCCGGCATCTGACGCGAAATCAGAAGATGCGGGTTTGATTCCCGCCCGGGGCAGAATATTTTGTGGTCTGATAATTTACAGTACCTACCTGTGGGATGCCGGATCACAATGTGACTCCTCCGTTTCTTCCCGTGGGTGTCGTAAGAGGCGACTAAGGGAAAAATACCGGGAGTACCTATAGGGAAGGAGCGCCTTCTGAAGAACTGACTGATTCTACTGCGATCCCCAAGACGCCTGCTAAGCGTGGGGATTATGGCAAATTCTCCCTGATGGGGGAGACCTTGTTCAACGGTGGAAATTCTGGTTTATCCGATAGTGATGAATAATGTGTAAATGTGCGTTTCGCTTAGGCCGTTGTAATCCATTAAGAAAAAAAAATTAAATTATATATAGAAAAAAAGTTGGTTGCTGTAGAATATGTTTATATTAAAACTAGCCGTACCTGCGACTTCGTTCGCCATTGCCATCCTTGCAGACTAAATATTCACATTTGACTGTTAATGTCATTTATTATTAAGCAACGCTGTGGTCTACGGTGGAGCACTCTTAGTAAAACATAGCTCAAAAAGGAGATTTTTAATTGGATTTGAAAACTCCCAGGTTATATTTTCCAGAAGAGACTTCCTTCGCTGTCCGCACAATAAATGTTGAAGCAAAGTACCTACTTTTTGCGTGTCTTTGGAATTTCGATTGTAAAACAGCGTCTTTTTGCCGATGCTCTCTTTGCTTGGCGGTAGAACGAAGATACGTTTGATTGTGTACTTCCATTGCGCAGTCTCCAAAATGTATCCGGCAAAACATAGATATAGTTTAAAAAAACTGATAGCGGCGAATGTTCCAGATTTTAGAGTTTTTTCTTAGCAAGGCAAGCTTTGCCCTCTTGAGCCTCTTGCCTCTCAGGTAAGTCAATAGGCTCTAGCTGATATTTAGCGGATAAATATCAAAATTCTCCAATAATACATTGGTACTATAATTAATATTCCAAACGGGATGTTTACCGTGTTTTTGCTTACTTACGAGCTCTCGATATTTCGGCACTGTTGCAAACGCCATGATCGATCATGTTTAAACTTAAGGTCTATGCGAGTGGATGGTCGTCACTAAGAGCAGACGAACGGGTCTACCCTCTTTCTTGTATGTATTTTCGGCAAGGCGATGCTATTATTGTCACTGTCACTCACACCACTATTTAAATTTCGACATGCAAAACTAACGATATTAGGTCGTGAACTATTTGTAACACTTCGTCTCTTGCATTGGATAATCACTGGATTCCATGTTCACGACAGTTGAAACCCATCTTCCCTATTGAATTTTCGATACTTCGTTATTTCGGAACACGGTAACTATCCCTTTTGTAATAATAATTATAGTGTTAATGACCGTGACAGTTTAAAAACTCATATAGTCCGGTCTATTTACACATTCAAGTTTACATAAATTCCCATAAAGCTGAATATTGGCATAGTTGTTCAAAACATCATTATAAAGAAAATCTCAAAAGTCCTCATCGTTCCGAGGTGTGCTAAAAATTTGGCACGGGGTCAAAGGTAAAAAAAATGAGTTTTTTGCGATTTTTAGCGAAACGGTGAGTTTTTTCGCAAAATTACCCCAGTACAAAATTGTAGATCACAAAATTCTCTACAAAAAATATATCAATAATTTTTTTCCTAAAAGCCACCATTTTGGAGATATAACGTTCCGAAAAGTTGGATCAGTCGTAATCCCTCTATTTTGCACACGTTTCCACGCCACCTATGAGGTAGTGTACAAAGCGCGTTTTTTTTAACGTGGTTTCCCCAGTAGGCCTATTCCACGGGTCTGCTGAGATTTTATATGTTTTAAAACTATTGCAAAATAATATTATATATTATAGTGGGCAAAAACAACGGCGGTGTAATTAAATAAAATACTTAAAATAAAAAGTTAGTCGTCTGATTCATAACTGTCCAAGATTTCTGTTTCTTCTTCTTCTTGATCTTCTTCTCCTTCTTCTTCCTGTTCATCCTCTTGTTCTTCTTCTTCTTCTTGTTCTATTTCACACGTAAACTGCCCCAATAGCGATTCCTGATCGGTATCAAACGAATCTTCAAGAGTTGGTGACTCAACATTCGAGCATGATCGGCCTTGACAGTGTGTGCATGCCAGGGAACAAAACAGTCCAACTTTTCTGCAACCACATTTTGCACTACACCCTTTCTTGCAGTTGCAAAATATTGTGTAATATTGTGTAACGCTGTTGGATTACCATAATAAATAAATAAAAAAAAAAAAAAAAAAAAAAAAAATAGAGGGATTACGACTGATCCAACTTTTCGGAACGTTATATCTCCAAAATGGTGGCTTTTAGGAAAAAAATTATTAATATATTTTTTGTAGAGAATTTCGTGATCTACAATTTTGTACTGGGGTAATTTTGCGAAAAAACTCACCGTTTCGCTAAAAATCGCAAAAAACTCATTTTTTTGACCTTTGACCCCGTGCCAAATTTTTAGCACACCTCGGAACGATGAGGACTTTTGAGATTTTCTTTATAATGATGTTTTGAACAACTATGCCAATATTCAGCTTTATGGGAATTTATGTAACCTTCCTCCTGATTTTAGGCTTAAATAGACCGGACTAATAGTACAATGGTATTTTTGTAGCCCATATGAATAAAAAATATTGATTGAGTAATATAAACCAGAACTAAAATTAATTACTACAAATTGTCAATAAAGAGATTTAGGGAAGCTAAGCCGAATGAGAGTAAATAAAAAACACAGTTGTTTCATACCTTAGCTGCGCCTAAATGGACACTTACCTCGTAGTATGAATTTATTTCTATTATTAATACTGAAGGCTAGCTAAGCTCTTTTGTGGGCGAAATAATGAAAACACGAAAAAATAATTGTAAGTTATAAGTCTCAAATTTATTTAAGACAAAGTAAATAAATGTTTATTAAAATGATCATTTCAAGGGAATTCTTGACGTAGGTACCAATTTTAGAGAAAAAAGTAAGTACCTACTTCTGCCTTGGAACTTGCGGTATTGTGGGCGATAAGGCGTTCCTATAGTCGAGGGTGGAGTTAGAGACATAGAGATTACCGAGGATGTCAGTCTTCTTCTTTGCGCTATGGGCCAGCGTATTTCCCGCGGCATTCGCAAAGCTGTTAAAGAGGACTGAGAGAAGTTGTACCGAAATATAAGGGCAAGCACTGGTTAGAGTACCTACTTACTCAAATAAAACCAATACGAACCCCGTTCAAGATAGCCACTTTGTAAAAGGTAGTTAGTACACATACTTTCAATGCCCAACCATAGACTTAGCTATCCATTAAAATTAGTACCAGAGAGATCCTGTCTAGTGAGTATTCAGTATAGCGTAGGTCATATCTTAACGAGCTACAGACAATATTGTTTGGATATAGAGATATTAATTATATTAGCTACTTAGGTACCTAATATAATTTTTCATATAAAACGCCTGATGTTTGTATTAATCATAATTGCTGATTCATTTATATCAGGAACTTTTATACAGTTTTTAATTTTAATATCACAAATAAGAATGGTAGTCGCGCAGGCCCTGCCAATTACAGGCCTATTTCAGTCAATTTCATACTATGTAAGACAATGGAACGTGTACTGAACCACAGGCTCCTGCTGGCATACCTGGAAGTGAATGGTTTCCTCAGTGACCGACAATACGGATTTCGCCGAAACTGGTCTACTGGGGATCTTCTAGTGTATGCCATTTACATCTGGAGCGAGGCCATAGAGACCCAAGGAAAGACACTTGCTGTCTCTTTCGACATCTCGAAGACTTTATACAGGGTTTGGCACGATTGCCTTATTATCAAGCTTCCTTCACACGGCCTTCTCACTGATCTGTGTGCTTCGATTCCAGATTTTATGGTTGATGGTCGGTCGATCCTAGTCGATGGCTGTTCTTCCGACCAATTGGCCATAAACGCTGGAGTCCCCCAGTACTACAATCAACGCTTTTTCTGCTGCATATTAATTATCTGCTTAAATCCGGTATTTTTGGGTACGCAGATGACAGCACCGTTGTGCAGAGTTATGCATCTAACGCACGTACCAGTGCATTATAAATCCAGTGTCAAAGGGAAGCGATAGTTCGAAGCCAATCTGGTCAAGTTCAATGGTGCTAAAACCCAGGCGTGTCTTTTCTCCGCCAAACGGAGCCCTTTTCAGCTGGCTCCTACTTTCAGGGATTTGTCCGTGCCGATAAGTAACCATCTCGAGCTTCTTGGCATCTCATTCACACTGACTCTCAATTTCGGCTCCTATATTGAGTCTAAAGCCCAGCTAGCCTCAAACAAGTTTGGCGTTTTTGGCTAAGCGCCAACGAATAATCCAATCATCAAAAAAAAATTAAACTCCTTTTTCGGAATTGAGTGCGATTTCTTCTTTATGACTGCTACCGAATGGGTGCCACGAAGTGGTAATTTGAGTTTAGGAAAAAGAAAGAAGTCAGCTGGAGTCATATTACCTGGTGAAAAAGGTGGTTCCTGGACTTGCTGGATGGTATTTTTTGGGTTTTTGGTCAAAAACTCGTTCACAATGATGGCCTTTTTGCGAAGGCGCATTTCATGGTGCAAAATACATGAATATTCTCACCACAAATTTGGCCTTTTTCGTTAGACACATATAGGGTTCGGCAGCTATCTCTCTTAAACGAATGAGGATTTTCAGTCACTATTTCCTTCGCTTTTGCGATGTTAACTTCACTTGCAGACGTTGGTGGTCCATCACATCTCAACCGCTTTTGAACACTTTGTACTACTCATCAAACGACTCGGAAATCCTTTGGCGAGGGGTGAAAGGCTATTTGTTGGAAGCGACATTTTAGACAATATTGAGTTATATACATATTCGTATTCAGCTTTTTTTAAATCTTCGAATTAGCCGAGTTTCGTACAATTCTGGGCACTTTATTAGCGTTTAAGACGATGCAATTTTAGTAAATTACTATTTTAACATATTTATGTCCAATAACTGTCATACATGATGTATGATATCATAATGTTTGAGAGTTATAGGAAATAGTCGTATTCGACTATCACATTTCCCATATTTCTTTTAAACTTTATTTAAGCTGTATACAAAATTAGAGAATAGGATCTTATTCTCGTCCTAAAATTTCAGTTGAAGGGCAGATAAAGCGTTTTCGATATATAATACATTTTAGATGATAAGTCTTTTCATAGACTTTAATTTCCAATATTAGTACTATGCAATATCTTCTTCTTTATTATAAAGTCGATGCCACGGCAGTCATTGATGCCGGTTACCATGCTAGACTAAACCTGTTTTTACTATCCACGACCACAGTAAGAAGATGATGTACTAGCGAGAGTAGTTAGCGAGATTGGCATTCGCAACCATGCACTCACCATGCGGTGAAGGTCAAGCCTGCCTTCTTCGCCTTCTTTTGATTGATCAGCCGCGCGGCTGTCCTTAGCCATTCAGGGATGACTGCTAGAAAATACATTATTCTAGTCCAGGAATACATGTTTTCTAAATTTTTACAATAATTAACTAAGTTGTTACCGAGGGATCGCGAAGATCCAATAGAAGTAAAACAAAGACATTAATAGAAACAGTTATTTATTACATTAAAACAGTAATATTGTAGACTAGTATAAAAAATAGCCAAAGCTACAACACTGAGCAATTTAATTTTGTGACATCTTAAAATTTAGTAAATAGAATATATATTTATCATTACATAGATTACTTACTATAATAATAATTGTCATAATGTTATTCTATGTGTAGAAATATATATACTACTTGCACCAGGTGCACATTGGTAACAAAAAGTTACCATAACTATTAACTATATGTTGTGTGTAAAAGGTTTAGGAGATGTGCTGTCACTGCTGTTCTTATATCTTATTTCTTTTATTGTCAGTTGCTTCCCTTGGTGTATCCTCTGGAGATGGCTGCGCATATCATAAGAACGTGAGAAAGATCTGTGACAGACAGGACACTGTGTTTTACCTGCATGAGAATCTTTGTGCAGCGTTAAAGAAGTTGGGTGCTTAAAGCCTTTTGGACACAGCTGGCAGCGAAACTTCACCAGATCTGTTTCTGTAACATACAATTGGAAAACATAAACAGATGACAACAACCACAAAAAAAATGCTAATAATCAATACATTATCGATTTTATTAAGTACAACAAAAAAAACACAGAAGGAATATTTTATCACTTACAAGAATAAATTCTATGATAAAAATCATTATCTCAACAAATTAAAAGACTGAAGCTTGTAATACATTCATGTTTAAAAGTTTTATCAGTGTTTATATTCAGATAACATTGATGAAATACTACATAATCAAATCAAATCCTGATATGGGATTTTACGTGTGATTTGTATATTAATTATTGTAATAAAATAATATACTTCACAAATGAAATTTGAAATTTTATAGGATGAAATAAAATTTATAATTGTATTAAGTTATTACCACATACTATGAAATTGCTAGCTTCACAATATGCACCACTATAGTCCGGCCGCTGAGAGAATGCGTTTGACAGTTCGTGTTCGTATTGTAGTTGTGGCTTTTAAATGGAGTAAAATATAAAATATACCCTATTTTCAGATACTTAAATGTCTGACTAATACAATATCGTGCAGTCAGACTATTATGTTACTTTGAACTGGGGAAAAAATATTCACAAAACGAACTGTCAATCGCATTCTATCAGCGGCCGGACTTTAGTACCTGAATATACTTATTATGCATAATTACGTACTTAGGGCATTACTAAGCCATTTATTAAGTTGTTATTATTGGACTATGTAATTTGAAGTAATGATGGCCTAGTGGCAAAAACTATAAACTACCATACAGGGGGTACATGATTCGACTCGTCATATTAGAGGCTTCCACATCTGGTTTGCCAGTCCCAAGTGTGATCCCTTAGGACAGTTTCACCATAAAATTTCGCCACCATTGAACAAATGGGACAACACATCCCAATCTACCATTAGTGGTCAAATTAACCAACATGTTATGTCTAAATTCATCACCAGTTGTCATGTGGTACAAAATACCTCCCAAAACACCAACAGTGGTGTTTTAACACAACATGCTAATCATGTGGGTAGGAAGTTATCAAACCGTAAATCCGTAGATATATAATATGTAATGTGAATAACAAACCTAGGCAGCATTCTGAAATCACTGGGTGAATATATAAGTGCAACTGTTGTCTAGAAACAACCACAGTACATTTTTAATTTCACTCTAGGTCAATTAAAAACAAATAAAATTCCACTTGACAGTTGAATTTGTTACCCTATGCAAAATAGGTTTAAATTATTTTAATTACCACTAAAACTAACAATTTAACCATTTAAATGTGACAACAGCGGCACTGACATAATATAAAATAATTTTAAAAAGTTTTCCATTGTATGGCGATTTGTCTTAATTTCATATTATGATACTAATAAGTTTAAAGATTGCCCTTTTCTCAAGACAGGTAGACAATTAGACATAGTAAAAGTGATGATTCCTGAATTTATATTATAGTAGTGGTAAGTTAACTTTTAATTTCTTTATTTGCATTTTTCTATTAAATGGATAGTACCCATGTGTGTTTAAATTTAAATTATAAGGATTTGAAGACCACTGTAACTATTGTGCGCGCGGAACTAGTTGGCCGCGCCTTAGGTCGCGACAAGGGCGGCGAGGGGGCGGGTTCCCTACTGCTCGCATCGCACATGAGATATTAGACAGTGATGTGATGACCAAAGCAAGCGCCCCCGCCTCCACCGCTCACATACCTAAGGGGCGGCCAACTAGTTCCGCGCGCACTATAGTTGACCACTGTAATGGAATGCTACTTTTTGACTACTTGCTACTTTTCTAGGTTAATTTTAGCACTAATGTTATAACTGGAACAATTTAACTTCGAGATGATATGGGAGTGATATAGTGTTATTTGGTCTCTTTCATCTTACCCATCCTAGCGAAATTTGGTGGTGATAAAGTCCTAAGAGGGCATAACTACTTCCCCTGTAACACAATAGGCTCACTCCCCTGTAATGCATGATGAATTCATTGAACCACACTGTTATTATAATAACGCTAATATTATAAGCGCAAAAGTTTGTGAGTACCTATGTTCTGTTAGTTCGTCACGCTCAAACAGTTAGACCACTTATGATGAAATTATATAGATATATCGTCGAAGCCCTAACACCGCGGCAGTCAAAATTTGAGTAAAATACCATATTTACGTCATTCGAGAGGGAGTCGAAAAACTCATCGTTTGACCTATCAAATACCTACGAACCTACTAACGCCGCGTATGTCGGTGGCATACAGAAAGCCACATTAATACCGCGTAACTCAATTTCATTCCATACTCTGTCGTGTCGTGACAAGTTCTCTGTGGGATTTTATCGACAACCAAGGTATATATTATTGATATTTTAAATACTATTGTTTAATTGGAGAGATCCTATAGTTGTGACCATTAATTAGGTGTTAATTTTTCATATTGACGTCTATTCTAAAAAATAAAGCTAGTTAAAATTATGTTATGACTTAAGCAGTGTTCCAACAACTTAATTCTGTTAAGGATAGTAACTTACGGGGAGTTTCAGTTATATATTTACCTTGCAATACTGACACGTAACACAAAACAGTGTCAAGAACTTTTACGAGAAGTCGATGAGTTCTGTGCATGGACTAAAGGATTGAGAACAAAACCTAGTAAATGCCATTGTCTGTATCTGGGTAGACGGAACACCAAATTTACCTCTTACGATCCGGGACTCTTGATAGGAGGAGAATGTGTTTCCACAATTGCTGAATCTGTGCCATTTAAATTTCTTGGTAGGAAGATAGATTACAAAGGACGAACACCATCTCTAGACACAGTTGTTGATAAAAACTGTCTTAAAGATCTTAGTATGGTAGATAAACAACCAATAAGCAACATTAAAAAAGCTTGGATATACGACAACTACTTAACATGACGTCTGACTTGGCCTTTTCTAGTATACGACATTACTAAAGCCCTTTTAATAAAACTGCATGTAAACGTCACCAGGACACTGAAGTCATGATTGGGGCTCGCAGTTTCGGCAGACCCATCTACTTTATTTAGGGATCAAAATAATTTTGGGATGAAATTAAAGAAACCATCGGAGCTCTATAAACACCTCAGAGTTACCAAAACTCAAATCTTACTTAAATCTCAAGACGATATAGTCGCATCTCTCCCAAAAGACAAAAGTGCCTCCGATCTTGATTCAAGGCTTCAATTCCATCAACGATTTATGATAGAGTCCAGCAGAGCGGGTTTTGGGTCGAGGAAGAGTATTGAGGATAAAGACGTTGTAAAATCTTTTCTACCACAAGACGAAAATGATAGCTATAAAGTGCATGCAATGAGCTCGGAAATCCAAAGTGAGTGGCTAACCATAGGTGAATTTTGTATCCCTCTGCCATTAAAGTGGCGCACCTTGATATACGATTTGACACCTGCCTTATTAAAATTTATTTCTATCTTAACGCCTTTCAGATGACCCTCCCAACCAAAGTAATTTAGTGAGATGGGGGAAAGCCACCGAAAAGTCTTGCGGTATTTGACTGGAGGCCATACGTACAGCAAGGCACCTATTGGTAGGATGCAAGGTGCTCCTTGATAGGGGTCATTATTCCCGTCGCCACGCTAGTCCTCGAAATCATACGTGAAGCGGCGAGCCTCTCGGTAGCCAGAGCAAAAAAAGGTTTAACCACGAACAAACGATACGTTGCTTTTGTAAAAGAAGGGTCATCTACAAAATCTAAATCCAAGCCTTACTCCATCTTAGGCGCAGCTCCCGATTGGACTCTTTTGATGTACACGTATGAAAAACACTACAAAATTCCTGAGGATGCTGGTGTTTCGTCATCCAGACCAGATATATTTCTAACTTACTGTGCCGTGGGAAACAAACATACCTAAAGACCACACAATAAAAACTAACAAATATTATGACCTAACAAATTAATTAATCAAAAACGGTTACGTGGTTAATTTATATGCTGTAGAAGTCGGAGCAAGGGGTATACCAGCAAAATCCCTATACAACCTATTAAAAGAACTTGGCCTGTCAAGAACAACCATAACTTCCATCCTAGAACGTGTATCCAAGGCGGCATTAGTAGGTTCTTACAAAATTTGGTTGGGCAAAGGAGGAGGCTCGAGCGGTGAAAGGGAGCATTGATGCATCATAAAGGGGCCCCTTAACCTTACTCACTGGGTTGCAGGTCCCAGGCCCCTTGACTTGAGCCTCTTCCTCTGCAACGAGATCAACCCGATTGCACATCTTTTAAAAAAGATTCTTTAAAAGATGTGCAGACAAAAAATAATGGACAAAGAGTTCTCGCAAAGTTCAAAGAATGAAAGTAAATTAATATTTAGGATATTGTCATAATAGTAAGGAGAAGAGGTTCAAGGTTCTACATGTCACAATGAGACTGTCAAATAGGCAATCTGTGCACTTATCAATCCTGTAAAAATCTAAGGTTCTTGCCTGTGATTATATAACAGAGTTAGAACTAAACCAGTTGTTCACAAATTACTGGGAAAAAATTACATGGGAACAATGTAAGCATTATGTTATTTTCCATGTTGAATTATGTCCAAAAAAAACAATTGAAATCTTTAGTATTTTTATTTTTTTTAAACTTTATTGTAAAAGTTGCATTGAAGGAAATAAACAAGCCGACAGCCGTCTTTTGATAAAATATTTGCAGTTCAAAACTTTAGTTTATTTCAGCCCAAAGTAGACATGTGTGATACATACTGCACTTTAAAAGCAGGGAACATAAATAAAGATGACTATCGCAAACAGATCAACCATAAAGATCTACCTCGAGAAGATAAAAATAATGACAAGACCGCACACTGGCAGATGAAATGCATCTATATACTCATGACCTTCAATCTGTTAAGTTGTGTCCTAAGTTAGAAGCTGGTGCATTATATAACATAGTAAAATTGTGTGTACACAATATTACTACTTAGTACTTATGAATTGGCGACCAAAGATGTTCATTGCTACTGTTTGACAAACACAACAGAGGTTTGGTGGCTTCAATATTCATATCCTGGTATCACTGACTGCCTGAAAAAACTATTGAAGAGTAGCTTTTGGGAATTATATTATTTTCAGAATACACACTAGTAAATACTCCAAGTATCCGCTAAGTAATAAAAGCTTTTTATTCTAGCTTAATAAGTTGGCATCGTACTGGACCACTATGTCCTAGTTATGAATGAAATTCTATTGTTATCATTATCGCCGATGCCAATGGGTTAAGTCCCATAATTAACATAAAATATATGGCAACACTGCATAAGTCACAACAAAAAACAAAAAATAACTCATTTTATATATTAAATAATTATGTAGTCATGTCTGTTTCTTATGGTAATAAATTTATTAAATAAAACAAACTTTCATTAGAGGTTTGTTTTAAAATAAAAGTTTATTTGCTCTCCTGTACAGTTACCTATTTTGACTTCTGCTGTGTTAGAAATTAAGGGACAATATCTTGTGGTAATACAATAAGAGTAAACAAAGTGCATGAATCTTTGAATGCCTCTTTTATTACTGATAGGCTAGCCTTTGACCACTGTCACACGTCATAAATGGTGATCAGAGAGGGTAGAGGTGTTTCGGGCCAACAACCTCAAATGTATATAATGTTGACATGATACCCGGATCCTGGGATTTTAAATATATCGAGATATATAATCAAGAAAATAGGATGAGTTAAAGCTTGTTAAATATTCAAAATAAATTATTAAAAGTGTTATGTTTGTTTATATAACTATTGCATGATTTGTATCAAGTGATTTACTTTTAGTAATGTGGGTAGATACTCATGTAAGGTATCATAATAAATGAATAAAATAGTTTTGTTTCTGTACTCAACTTATGGCGTATCTTTTATTGGCGACTGCGGTTAATTATTAGAAATTCACGTGTAAATGGCGTCTAATGTGGCAAATATTGTGTTTCCTGGACAGTTTAACCCAAAAACTGATAAATGGTGCGATTACAAGGAACTGATGTTGTGTGCTCTCGATGCGGCGGGATACGCCGACATCGGCGAGGATAAAGCACGATCTTTGTTTTTATCACAATGTGGCAAGGATACATACGCCCTAATTGCATCACTGCTGGTGCCTAATCGGCCGACAAGTGTTAAATTGGCGCACATTCTCGCTGTTTTGGACAAATTTTACGAACCAGAAATTAACGAGATATTACAAGCAGGAAAGTTTCATAGACGCCAACAGTTACAAGATGAAAGCGTGCAAGATTACGTTGCTGCAATCAGTCTACTCGGCGCCAAGTGTAATTTTGTAGATTTAAAACGCCAATTGAGAGACAGGCTGGTTTTGGGTGTTCGCGATGAGCGATTGAGAAGGGATTTGCTAAAAACAAATAAGTTAACCTATGAGGTAACCTTACAGACATGTTTGAATTATCAAGCGTCATTTCCCTATATGTACCCTGATGCTGGCGAGTCTAAGCAAACTCATTCTTGCGTACCTGAACCAATGGAGATTGGTAAGGTCAAATCATCTGAATGCAACCATTGTACCCGACAACATAAAGTTGGGGAACGTTGTCGATTTACTGGAGCAAAGTGTTTCTATTGCAAAAAGACAGGACACATTGCAGCTGCATGTTGGAAAAAGGCGGCAAAAGTGCACCAAATGGAAGATGTTCCAGAAGGCAGCAATAATAATAAGAACATAGGACTTAGAGAGGAAGACATGATGGGATTGTACATGTGTGGGGTGGGGGACTATCAACCACCAATAGTTTCAAAAGTCTATATTGACGGTGCCGAGTTAGCCATGGAAATAGATTCTGGTGCATCACGATCCATTATCTCGGAAATCACATATAGGAAAATGTGGCCAGTCCCTCCTCAGCTACATCCTACAAATGTGAAGCTGATGACAGTCACACGTGAAGCCCTCAAGGTTTTAGGTTTATTGCATGTGCGAGTGGTGCTCGGTGATAAAGAAGCACAGTGTGAATTGTTAGTGGTTTCAGGGAATACCCCAAGCCTACTAGGGCGGAACTGGTTTGAGCCTCTTAGTATTGCTGTATCTGGCCTGTGTTGGTCAGAGGACATGATCACACCTTGGATGAAAGAGTTTCCGGACTTGTTTAAGGAAGGACTTGGGGAGTATAAAGGCCCAGAAGTGTCATTACATGTACGGACTGATGCAATGCCAAAATATTTTAAAGCACGACCAGTAGCATTCCCAATGAAGCAGCAAGTAGAGGAAGAATTGCAAAGAATGATCGATACTGGTATTCTGACACCAGTTAAATACTCAAAATGGGCCACACCAATAAGGGTTGTCAAGAAAGATGATGGTTCTCTCCGGATTTGTGGTGATTACCGTGCTACTGTGAATGTGGCCATCAATACGGACACATATCCACTCCCGACATCCCAAGAGGCATTTGTTAAGTTAAGTGGAGGCCGGGTTTTCAGTAAGTTAGACCTGAGACAAGCGTACACACAAGTAAAAGTTGATAAGGACACTGCAGAGCTATTGACACTCAATACTTTGCTCGGATTAATGAAAATGAACCGCTTAGCCTTCGGAGTATGTGCAGCCCCAGGTATCTTTCAACGGCTTATGTCATCTGCTTTAGCAAATATGGAAGGAGTAGCCTGTCTGTTGGACGATATAGCAATCACCGGTGCCAATATGCAGGAACATAACCAGAGGCTAAGAAAAGTGTTGTTAAAGCTTAATGAAATGGGTTTCCGGCTGAATGTAAAAAAGTGCACATTTGCTTCAAACAGCATCACCTTTCTTGGACATATGATTGACGCTGAAGGACTTCACCCGTCTCCAACTAAAGTTAAAGAGATAAAAGAGAAACCAGCTCCAACTAATAAACAAACACTGCGTGCCTTTCTGGGTCTCTACAATTTCTATGAAAAATTTCTACCTGATAAGGCAACTTTACTAGAACCTCTATACTGATTATTAGAATCTAAAAAGGAGTGGAGTTGGACAGATAAAGAGCAACTTGCATTTGAAAAAGCTAAAGACTTAATTTCATCTGATCTTACTCTGGTAGGATATGAATTGAACAGAGAGCTACTCTTAATTTGTGACTCTTCAGATTATGGAGTGGGAGCTATCATTGCGCATGTTATGGATGATGGAGTAGAGCGACCAGTAATGATGGCTTCACGAACAATGCAACCGCATGAAAGGCGTTATGGCCAAATTGATAAAGAAGCCTTGGCAATTATTTTTGGGCTTACTAAGTTCCATGAGTTTTTGACGGGCCGTAAATTCTGCGTAATCACAGACCACAAACCACTGGTTGGTCTATTTAACCCAAACAAGCCGATTCCTGATCAAATTTCTCCAAGGATGCTGAGATGGTCCTTGAAATTAGGATGCTACGATTATGATATTAAATTCAGGCCAGGTAAACTGATAGGCAATGCTGGTGCTCTTAGCAGATGGACTGCACCAACAGCAGCGGGACTGCAGGAGGAGCCTCTGAGAGAGGTGTTGTTACTTGAAGATCGACCTGAGGGTTGGAATCTAGATGCAAATAAGATAGCTGCTGAAACAAAGAAGGACTCAGTTCTACGTAAGGTCATGTTCTATGTCCTTCATGGTTGGCCACGCCACAACACTGATCCAGACTTACAGCCATATTGGACTCGAAGAGAGGCTCTTTCCCATAGTAAAGATTGTTTACTGTGGAGCAACAGGGTCATTATACCAGTGTCATTACAACATGAAGTACTGGAATTACTACATATTCCTCATGCAGGGATAGTACAAACAAAAGCTTACGCTCGAGGATATGTATGGTGGGTTGATATGGACAAACAGATAGAGCAAGTTGTGGCTCAGTGTGAACAATATCAGTTAGTGAGAAACAATCCACCAAGAGATCCTCGGTTATGGATAACTAATGAAAAACCATGGAGCCGAGTGCATGTCGATTTTGCTGGCCCTATTCAAGGAAAGACGTTTTTCGTGTTGATAGACAGTCACAGCAAGTGGTTTGAAGCAGAAATTGTACCGTCAATGAGTAGTGGAACTGTCATCACCATATTAAGGAAAATTTTTGCATCCCAAGGACTACCGGATGTTCTGGTTTCAGACAATGGAAGGGCATTTAGTTCCGAGGAGTTCAATACATTTTTAAAAAGAAATGGAATAAAGCACCTGTATTCCCCACCTTATCACCCAGCTACAAATGGGCAAGTGGAGCGAGCGATTCAATCGTTTAAAAATAAACTAAAAAAGTTAGATAGCTTACAGATGCCCTGGGCGGAGAAATTAGCCAAAGTTCTGTTCCACCTTAGAACTGTTCCTAACTGTACCACCAATAAGACACCAGCTGAGATGCTTAATGGACGGAAGTATAGAACAGCAATATCTAGACTGCACCCAGAAAATTTACCTTCACGGGAAGACATACAGTTGGAAGCGATGGCACAGAAACAACCAACCAGATCATTTGAAGTTGGTCAGACAGTACTTATACACATGTATGGTCCAGGGGAAAAGTGGAAGAGAGCTACTATAGACGCAATTGAAGGGCCAAGTGTATATTGGGTGAGGACAGAAGGCGGAGAACTTTATCGTAGACATGTGGACCAGATTCTGGCACGAACCATCAGACCAGAAGTTATGGATCAGCGTCGGTTGTCATGGGATCGCCCTGACAATAATTTGAGAAGGCGGACAACATCAGACGACCTGTCTATTGAAATACCAGATGCTAACTTGTGGCCGGATATAATAGGCATCCCAGAATCATAATTTATTGTTAAAATATACATATAAAGATTTATAGAAATAGTGTTCTGGTTAATTGGAATTGGTTCAGGTTCAAATATGAGAGGAAGATATGTTATGTTTGTTTATATAACTATTGCATGATTTGTATCAAGTGATTTACTTTTAGTAATGTGGGTAGATACTCATGTAAGGTATCATAATAAATGAATAAAATAGTTTTGTTTCTGTACTCAACTTATGGCGTATCTTTTAAAAAGTATTGACATCATTTTTTAATGTGATGCTAAACAGTTAACTTAAAACACATCCCAGTATTCAATGAATTGTAGTTTGTTTGATACTCCAAAACAAGTTTGGTAAATGTGTCTACCCTAATTATATGCAACATTACCAAAAAGTCCCTATTTCGTAAAAAAAATTAAGAAGTTGAAAGCTCAGCTTTTGGAACTCTTTATTTTAACTCTTTCTCGAATTCTATTATCTCATAACAATAGCACAGCTCACTCTGACAGGTGTGAAGAGTGCATTTGGTTGTGTTTACCATTGAGTTGTGATTCTGAATTACCACATAAGTATTTAATGAATAGATTCAGGCGTTACTTTGTGGAAATCCATATACAATAATAACAAATATTCTTAAAATATTTTAAGAAAACATCAAATTAATATTTTAATAAAACACTTAACTTAAAGCCAACAATTGTTAGCTACAACAAAGAGCACTAACTCACGCTCGAGTCTAGAAAAAGGCGTGCTGATTCAGCTAGAGTCTATATGAAGGCGTGCTGAGCCGCCGGCCGCTCATTCTCGATTGTGCGCTCGTAGAGTCAAGACCTCCTGAGGATGCTTCGCGTAGAAGCAAAACGAATCAAAAATTCTTCCGGTTTGGCTGCGTGGCGTTTGTGATGTCACGTAGGCTTAACAGGAAAATTAGGCGGAATTGTCTCTAGATATATTTTTATATTTTTTAAGTGTATTATTAAAATATTTATTTGATGTTTTCTCAAAATATTTTAAAAATATTTGTTATTATTACATAAGTATTTCTATAAAATCATAACCAACCATGAAAATAAGTATATATTTTAAATCCCAGTGAATCCTGGGATCTCAAGTATGTCCATACTATGAAAACTACTGCTTTGCCTACTTCAATCACTGGAGATGATGTAAGGGAAGATGCTAGTCAGGCCAATCATTTAATCCTTTGGCATCGGCTGCCCCACTATGGCCAATTTATGAATGAAATTCTATTGTTATCATTATCGCAGATATCAATGGGTTAATGGAAACTGGCTCAAAAAAACAGCCACCCTAACCAAAGCTAAACAATACATATTCAATTTGTGGTTGTTAGCTAGCCAGTCAGTTTATAGCAATTGAAACTGGGCCATCATTAATTACCTCGTTGAAAAATAAAGAAATTACCAAAATTATTTACCAGAACTACTTTTTTCTGTTAAATCTTCAGCTGATGTTGACTGAGTATCAACCTGCATTTCCTCGCTTGGAGGTGTGGCTACTTTAGGTGTTGGACCTAAAATTTCTTCAACTTTAGCAGGTTCTTGTGTTAATTCTACAGCACCGTTTTCAGGTTCAGGCATGAGCACAGGGCTCACTTGTGGAATGTACTCGTCTCTGACAGGCTGCATAGTTGCCAGATTTATTGGTTCATCAGAAAGAACAGGCACAATATCTTCAGGAAATCTACTCGACTTAGCGCTTAAATCTAATGATGTATTGTCGGCTATTCTCATTAGTTTCTGAGACGTTTCTTCCTCAACATTGTCTGTCAGTCCTTTAACCTCTAATAACTCAGCCGTATTAAGGAATGATTCCAACTGTTCTTGAAAGATGTTGACTTCACCATGGTACATAAAGTTGATGATCGCATTAAGGTCCTCATACTTGAAATTTCGAAATATTATCACAGGGTGTTGGCAAGGATTTTCTTTGAAAATTTGCTTGAAGTAATTGCTACAAGCCGACAGTAACATTTTATGCGCTTTTATTTTGCCCCCATCGCAGCACAGGGTCACGTCCACCAAGTCGTTTTCAAATCGTAAAACATTGAAAGCCTCTGTTACGTGGGATACATAATTATTCCAACGTAGTGAATATTGCGATGCATTATTCATTATTTAACACCAACTAATCTTGGACCAAATATTTTTTGTTGATTCTTACAATCTGCACAGTCGAGATGAGTATGAATATAACTTCGTTCGATTTACTTTCAATTCACGAGGCTAAAGAAAAGAACCAAATTTCTCTCTTTTTCCCTTTTTTCATTGACAAACAACCTGACCTGACGGGTGACGGACCGCGAGGCGAGGCCCAGGGTAGATGACTTTTCGTGACAATTAAATTTATTTGTCAAAATTGACAATAAAACACTATGGGTGCTTACCATTTGAAGTTAGATTCGCTAAAAACGATCACACTCCCAAAAAGTTGTTCCACATGGATCTTGGCATTATATTCGCCTTAAACGCTATGAAGCTACTGCTTAAATTACCTACATCTAATGTCAAAAGTGACAACAGTGGCAAATTTTAGTGGCATTCTTAGCATTCTTATCCTAAATGGAACAAGGGAGAACCATGGAAGTAATAATTATTACGTAGTACTTATTACTTCCATGGGAAAACAGTTACAAACGGTCACAGTAATCAAAATCATAGACGCAGAATGTGGTCAAAATTATCGAAAATAACGAAATTAGCGTTAAATGGAGTACGCCCTTTATTACTCATTATATGGCTACGTTCAGAGCCTCGATAGGGGGGCATTCCAATCTCAGAATGTAGTTGTTTGGTTGCTTAACTTACTCCAAGGTTCGGAACGACTCGGCTGTTTTATAACCTCAAATATCGATTTTTGGCGGAAAACTAGAAAAACATATGGGTTTTTTATGATGTTTGAAAATCAATAACTACCGTAACCTGCAAAATACAATGGAGTGCCTATAATTCTCTTATCAAGAAATGTCAAGGTCATGTCAGTTAAAGATGCAACCTTTTTAACGACGTTTTTGATAGTTAAAAAGTTGCACTCTACTCGAAGGTTGTGAACGACTTTAGAGTAATAAAGTTGTACTCCGAGTACGCTCTAACCGAGGTTATGAACGGCCTCCTACGTGTAGTTGTTTGGTTGTATTCAGGCCCAGGGGGTCGTTCCATGCCTCAGAGTGTAGCTGTGTGGTGTCCTTAACTTACAGCCGGCACCCCCCATCAGGGTTAGGTCCTCATGAAGTGTGGATGCCCTCGTGTTCCGGGGCATCCCACGAGGCGGCATTGGGGGGGAGTTATTCCCAGAGGCTGGGCCCATTTAAGCGGGCAGCGACGTCGGTGGGGGCTGCGGATGAGAGCGCGAGTGACCCCGCGGTGCTACTAGTCGAAGATGACGGAACACCATGAGGTTTTCAGTCGGTAATGGCCTAACCGTATTGACCCTGAGCCCGACATAACCTGACGGGTGTATATGCGTAAAAGGATTTTCCTCGTGTAAATAAAAAAAAATAGGTTTGGAATGACTCGGTTGTTTTATAACCTCAAATTTGTTGTGTGTACTATAATAAGAAATCGATATCATAATAACTGATCATACGTCCGTTTTGCAAAATAATGATTGTAAAAACAATGAATTAAAAATGTATATTTAAATTATTACATAATTGACTTTACGTGTAGCGTTTTAATAAGTATATATTCATATATACTAGCAAAATGCTGAGCTTTGTGAGGGTTACGTTTATTTTACAACCTGATTCTAGTGGTGTCATCTATACTCTGGTTTTTGATTCGAGATCAAAAATGTAAACAAAGGTGTTAGCCGTGCAAAACAATTACAAGTACTTAGTAATTATACTAATTTTGGACACGGATGGAGCATTTAATGTAAAAACATTATTTAATGCTATAATTTATTACATTAGTATGAAACAATAAAACACTTTTTATTTCACGTACATATTTACGCATATATTCAAGCCTGAAAAAAATAGTGCTAGAATTTTTTGTTTTTAATAGCCACACTTGCGAGATCGTCGACATTTTCCAGCTTGCGCCAGTTTTGCTTATTCGTTGTTGTTGTTGAATTTCGTGTTATTGTTTTTGTTGTTTATAGTTGACGTCAGAGAGTTGTTTAGTTTTTGTTTATTGTTACGAAAATATTATTTTCGTAATATGGAGGCTTGAGCCTCCGAAACACAGCCTGGACCGGGCCCTTCAACAAAGAAATGCGTATTTTCTCCCGTTAAGAAACGCCCTCGCAAGTCTTGGAGTTCTTCCGAAAAACTGATGGTTATGTACGCATACAAGCACACGTTTTTGTTGTAGCCGAAGGACGAGCATTGGTCAGTAATGGAGGGTGCTAAGAAAACCGCTGACATGTTGGAGATATCGTCAGTTTCAGTCAGAAGGATTGTCAATTGTCAGAATATACTTGACATAGCTGAAATATTTGTGTATGACCAAATTTTTATGTTTTGTTGATATGAGAATCGTAAATTTTGGATGTAAATGCAAACAATTTGTAAAACCCCCAATTTGTAAAAAAAATTGGGTAAATATGTGCTATCTCGAATAATTTATCATTTTTGTTTTTAACTTTACAGATCTTGTATTTTTATATCTTGAATTTGGCATGGTTAGCAAACTCTCATCTACTGAGAGTATCCACTCTCAAGTATACCATAGCTTCTTCCCCTGCAGTAAGATAGCATGCGCTTGGTGAATCTACAGAATGTAAGAATTTGTCTGCTGATAAATAAATGTATTAAATCTTTTTTTGTGTTTTCATTAACTTTTATCATGTTTTATAAAGTTGGCATTCGAGCTTATATAGCTAATTCACATTCATTATTCTGATTCACAATTCATTTGGACAATATAGATCAGTTGTCAGTTATTTAGAAGGAGCTGCTTCCTACCTTCCGGTATTTTTGTGGCCCAGAAACCCATAGGATTTAGTCGCCTCTTACGACACTCACGGGAAGAAATATGGGTGACATTGTAACCGCCGGGTTACAATATCACCCCTATTTTTTCCCGTAAGGTAAATATAAAATATATTATAAATATGGAATTATTTCTTTTTTCTACGAATGTATTCGTAACCTTAAATATATTCTTGTTATGGTAAGCTATGGTTCTATTTAAATTACTCGCATTGTTTGAGCAAAGCACTATACAAGCTTTGGTCCGCAGTGACTGCACTGTTGGCCACTCTATGATGGCCTCGAGCTTAGCTACACTCTTGGCCTTCAAGCTTGGTCATCATGGCAGCCCTTGTTATCCACGCTAAAAAAGGCCTCGATCTTTGGTCTCAGTCTTTATTCCAGCTTGTCCAACGAGTGCTGTAATGGTGACCACGCTGTGATGACCTGGACCCTTTGGCTATCATCATAGCTGCCAGCAACGCATTTTTTACAGATCGCAACAGTACCTTATGTACCTTATGAGCGTTAAATTTATGAACTTCATATCTGCAAAGCATGTGCTTGAAACCATATTTTAATGGTCCTAGACACCATACAGTTACGTAAGGTACATTAAAGGTCTCTGATTCAATGTGATTAACGCTGTCACAACACTTTTGGTTGATGAATGGAAAAACTGGTTTTGGTTTTATCCCTACTAAAAACGAAATTATAAATCAGCGTTTTCAGTATTGTTTGCTAAAAATGGGATATGTTACAAAACATACAGAAATTGTAGATTTTTTATGAATAAATCAAATAAGCGTTTTCAGTATTGTTTGCATAAAATGGGATGTTACATAACATCTACGAATAAATATATTTATTCGTAGCATAACATACAGTAATTCTACATTTTTTACTACTTCAGTTTTTTCAATAGGTCCAGATATACAAATAGTCAAAATTTACCACTTTAACATTTAATTACATTTTGAGACTAGAAAATATATAAAAAAAACATATATGTACTCTACTCCATAAGTTAAAGGCGATTAAGCCCCACTCGCAATATAATTGTATTATAGTCCAAAAGTGTTATTGAGTTAAAATTTTCCACAAAATATACAAATTTAAGTTTTTTAATTTAATTCATTATGTAAACGAGCTACAGATCTGTGATATACGGACGCACAGATAGAGGTGTCTCATCAATTAGGCTCCAATTTTGCCATTGGGTACTCACCCCAAAAAATAAATAATCAATACTTTTCATAAAGATTTCCATTGAAGTGAACGAAGAATTCAGTGAAACAAATATATTACAATTTATATGTCAAAGCCCAGACAGAAAACTGCGATGCTATAGACGCTTTTTCCGAGTAAAGTCAATTTTAGCGGGAACAAGAAACACCACACAGTAGTAGTGTTGGTCGATGTCAAAATTCAGGGAAGTATAAAAATAGAAATTTTGTCTTAGGTTAGGTTAATTTTTCTTACTTGTAAATGCTTAGATATCACTTTCAACAGAGGAAACGCATTTTTCCACTCTCCTTTTTCATGTATAATAAGCCAAAAATATATCATAAAGATTCGTCAACGTGCTAATAATACGTCATTTACTTCATCATATTACATCATAATTTTATGTAAAGATTATCAGCTCGTACACGTAAGAATATTTTTGAAGAAAAAATATTGAATACCCCTGACCTGGCATATATTGACATTTATTTGTTTACATTTTTGATCTCGAATTAAAAACCAGAGTATAGTATTGAGTAGATTAACTACGATGCATTTGAGTTATGAGTTTAGTTCTGTTGCAGCGATGTTAACTATTTGGTTTTCTGACAGACGACCAGGATTGGATTCAGACCCTCAAATGATTATTGTACATGAAAAATTAAATTTTACTATTTGTCTAAAATTATTAACGATTGATGTCTCAAGTTTTTTTTTCGTACCGTATAACATTTCTATTTTCGGCATTTATGTTATGAATTTAGGCGAAAATTGAAGTCTTTGGCAGGAAATAAAATTTACTTTTTAATTTTTTTTTGTTAAATCCTTTATATATTGTACTAGATCGCGTGAAACGCTCGATACGGAGAAGAGTTTGTACAATATCTAATACATTTCTGCAATACTTATTGAATATACCATTACCATAATATATTATCGTATGTTTTTTATTTTATATATTATCTTTTTTACTTGCGAATACCACAATCTTGTAGAATGGGTGCGAAATCTAAATAATAGCGTGAAAAATCATTTTTTTTATTTTATTTCCCGCCACAGAAGTAAAGTTCCACCAAATGAAAAGGTATTCGTAATTCTTAAGTAATAATATTTTAAGCAGTCGAGACAAAAATATTTACATAATCTTATAGACATATCAATCAAGTGGACGTCGAACTCGGCTAACTCGCCAAACGGAACTTTATCCTTAGCATTGACACGACGACGAAACCCTAACATCGCAACTAGACTTGCCGAACACATAGGAGCATTAAGAATATGGACACAATCAAATCAGCAATTGCGAAGGACGCACATCTCTCGGACACGCAACATTTTATAAGGTTCGAAGCCTCCGTACTAGCAAGAAACTAAAATTGGAACACGGTCAACTCTACAGGCCTTTCTGCGTTCTGTACCAAAGGCCCAACGCGTGCATTGTCGCCATTTGTATCCATTCTGCTCAAGAACCTGTCTCACATGATTCATCTCAACGTTTACGTACTGAGGGTCACATAAACTAAGCGCTCGGTTAATCAGAGTTTTCGGCACGGACATCAATTGAGATAGATGGTGATGAGAGTCTGCCCTCAAGTAGCGATCTGTGTGTGTGGGCTTTCGGTAAACCGAATGGGTTAGGGAACCATCATTTCACATATATATTTCAGATATAATCGCATATCTAAGAACGGCAAACAACCATCACGCTCCTCTTCAACCGTAAACTGAATTTTCGGGTGCATCGAATTCAAATGGGCGGTAAATTGCAGTAACGCGTCTTTGGTAATAATGGCGAAGACATCATAAACATAACGCCACCAGTAACGTGGTTTCTCTCTTGCACTGTTCATTACCTCTTGCTCAAATCATTCCATGTAAATATTGGCCACAACTTGAGCTATAGGAGAGCCCATAGTGACTCCTTCCACCTGTAGGTAGTGATTACCGCGCCAAAGGAAATAACCGTTTTTCAGGCAACACTCAGTCATCTCTGTGTATTCATTGGGCATACCCGCTAGTATTGTTCAAATCCGCTATACAGCACCAACGCGCTAGAGACTATAAACTATAATCGAATAACGCGCTACATTATACGCTATCGTTATAACGAAACAAGGCGCTCGCGCTAGATGCATCGTGCTAGGTGTTGTCACAATAGCGTCAGGCGCAACGTGCTGTCTGTTGTTATCGTTCGATAATAGCGCAGCGTGGCTCAAATGAGTAAAGACTTATTCTAGCTCATACAAAATTTAATATTACATTGCTTTATTGTAATAAATGGAATAAAATTTTCTTCATACAATTCAGGCTTAGGGCTGTCTATAATTTTCTTGTACATTGATATGAAATGTGTGCAATTATAGGCGTATTTAATTATGATATGTACAAATACAATGTTTTTTTTCTCTACTCTTCGAGTAGGAATTTTTTAAAGTTATTTTTTTTACTTTATATAAATATTCTCCATTGTTTTTGTTGGTTGTATGTATTTACTTCACTAATTTTACTACTTCTTAAAATGATAGGTAAGCGCGAGTCAATAGATCGCGCGCGGTCAAACACAACACAAACATAAAGCGCGTAAACGCGTACATGCGCAAAGCGTGTTACCGCAATCGCAAGCACGCGAGACGTTAGACGCTATATTTATAGCGCGAAGAGAATATACATATAGCGTGTTGTATGCGCTACAAAGCAATAACGCGCTATACTATGGCGCTTTATGCTATATTATCCACCACTAATACCCGCATCTTGGAGTAGATCGGCAATTATGTTAATTGCCTCCTCTAAGGGGATATTGGTGAACAGAGAAGTCACATCGAAACTTACCATTATTTCCGTCGGTAGTATACGTATATAAGCCAATAAATTAACAAAATGTCTAGAGTCCTTCACGTAGGCATGTGTTTTACCTGTAAACCTTTGTAAAATTGTTGCCAGATAACGAGATAGTTTATACGTAGGCGCATCTATCTGACTGACCATAGGTCTCAGTGGCCAGTTGGGTTTATGGACTTTGGGTAATCCGTACATTTTCGGTGATGTTGGGTTATGGGGGCGAAGACGTGGTAATAATTCTGTGTCACCACATTTTCTTAAAAGGTTTACGACTTTAGTGGTAATACGTGCGGTCGGATTGTAATTGACCTTTTTATATGTGGTTTCGTCACTTACCATCTGGGTCACTTTCACTTCATATTCAGTGGTATCGACAACTACCGTCGCATTGCCCTTATCCGCGGGTAACACCAAGAGATCTGAATTGCTACGTAATTCCAATAATGCTTTCATTTCATCTTTGCTGATGTTACTCTTCGGAGCTTTGGATTTTCGTGACATAGTTGCGATATCTTGTCGTAAACATACTGCATCTTGGTGTGGTATTCGATTACGTAATATCGCATTCTCAACACTGGTGATTATATCCTCTGTTGGAATCTTCCGCGGTGCGGGTGCAAAGTTGAGTCCGCGAGATAAAACTTAAACGGTTACTCACTGATAAGTTGCGATGGTAGATTTATCACATTCGTTCCCCGATCTGTCCTCTCTCGGTTGTTTACATATTGCGAAACAGCTGTTGACGACGTGTTTTCTTTTTGCGTAAGATTTTGCAACTTCTTTTCGTGCCGTTTTTGAGAGTATTTTGCAACACTATACGCTCTGCTGTAGCACATTGAGTCCTAAATTTCCCATACTTCACCTTCTAAAACTTGTGCTAGCTGCAGGTGTAATTCATTTAAATTGTGATTATACTTATATTTTCGTAAAAATATAAGTATAATTCATTATATTCTTGATTTTAAATCTGATAATCGGGTAGTCTTGACACTCATCACACAGGGTATCCTAGTTTGGGGTCTTACTGCACGATATGTCTAGGTTGCATTAGTTAACATCTTAGCGATACATGTAATTTTATTCGTTTTAGTGTCTGTTATTTTATTTTTAAAATAATTACTGTAAACTTCACACTTGTAAAATTTACCCATGTTTTGGACAATAAACATAATCCGCATTGCAGGCGTTATTGCAAAGCTAACAATATTAAAAAAGTTCTACTGATACCAAATTTATATAAGGTCTCCATAAATAACTTCTAAATTTTTTTTTTCTAATCAATGTTCATTTTTGTTACCTTGATTATATCATCAATTATTATAATTAGTGTAAGTATTATAATTAGTGTTTAAGCAATGTAACTTTTTTGATCAATAAACAAATTTATAATTTATAATTTATATAATTTACCACCCTGTTGGTACACATCAGTTTCCGGCGGTAGTCAGAAATAACTCTGCGAAGAAACTTTTCGTTGGCAACTCGAAAGAAATCCACGTAATCCCGAGTACATTTTACCGACTTTATGCGCGCAAACTTCGGTGTAACTCCACTATCACGGCGCTTCACCACATATTGCAAACCGCACTCGAGTTTGTTACGTTTAATTGTAAGCGCGTAAATTCCCGTACTTTGTTTTGCCATACCGTATCGTAACGGTCAGCTAATAATTGATTAAAACTAACGTAAGTTTGACACATGCTAAAGGAAATTTTTAGCCGATTTAACTTACGGTTTTTTTTTTACGTCGAGAAGGCGTCTCAACTGGTTTCGCGACTTTCAGAGTCGCTTCATCATGGAGTGCCTGCGCTTACGATCGCGCCCGCGCATGCACTGGTGGTGGCTAAAGCTACTTAGTCATTAAATTGTAGTTCTTTGATTTTATCGTAATGAAAAAACCAGAACCATAAACAAAACTAATGACAAAGATAACATCCGAAGGAGCACGTGACCCACGCGGGTGTTACTACTACTATTTCACAATCAACATTTGCGTAAGGTAAAACCAGGCAATCACATTTGTGAATTATTGAAAACAATCTTTTTTAGATATCACACTAAGCGCTTCGTTTCGCCCTTCCCGATATAATAGGGTATTACTTTCTAATATCTATTAAAAAGTAAATAGGGCACACATAATTCTATATACAAGTCGGTCGACCTGAATATAGAATTATGGTATTTTCGCGTAGTATAGTTACATGCCTATACAGTCCCACCAACTTATCTGTTCAGGCGGCAGAAAAAAGAACTACAACATTCCTTCAAGTTGTGACAGTTTGTAGTTGATTTCCTTGACCAGCAGCGCCCTCGTGAACTGCACAGTTAAGTTGGTGGTACTATACCTACTACAACTACACACCATGAAATAATGGTATAAATAGTATAATTATACTACGAAATCCAACACTGGTAATACACCAAAAAGTCTTATCCAGTGTTGACGTTCTAAGGACTTTGTCGCTAGAACCAGGGGATTTTGTGAATGTTTAGCGGATAAAATTCTGATTTTAGCCGGAAAAACCTTTTTGACGAATTCTAACGACTTTTAGGCGAGGCAATCACTATGGTTCAAATCGCGCAAATACTGCTATCACTGAATACATTGCAAGCGCTCAGTTCATAACTGTAAAACGAGAATATGCACTGATTGCCCACAAACGCTGTGAACCGATTAGCAGCCGGGCTTATAACATCTGCTAACTGTCAATTTGTTTCTTGGCAACTAACCCAAAATAACCTTAACTTCAATTATCGACATTAGAAAGGGGCGTTCGTTTTGGCTCGATTGCATTTGTAGCAGTTTCAAAAGTGGCATTTGTGTTTTAGCGTTCGGATAGAAGCTTTTGCTATTTTTGACCACCAATTACTGCATGCTATCCGAACGGCTTAAAACATACTTTGACAACCGACAATATTTAAACAATTTTGAAACATGGAATCAATCTCTAAAATTAACAAAACAAGTAGGTACCTACTAAATAATATGGTATTTATATTATATATTTATATATAATATAAATACTATATAAAAAACTAGTGAAACTCTTCAATCGCGCCAAATACAACTGTCAAAACAGCAGTTGTCAAAAAACGATCACAACGATCCCACGGTAAGACATGGGTCAAAAATATTACTTTTCTCTGTCATTTGTAGCGTTTTCAAAGCTATCCGGACGGTGAGCGAAAACGATATTTTTGATCACGAAGTCCCAAAACGAACGGCCCGTGTGATCATTTTTAGCGTTTGTGAGTGTTATTTTTGGCACCGATAGGCTATCCGAACGCCCTAGAAGTATTGCATTTCATGGTATTATTTCATGAACAAGATGGTTTTACGAATAAGACTCTAACCACAACAACAAAAATCTCCTATCTGTCAAAATTTGAGTTCGACGTTTGTGCACCCACACTGCACTGCCACTTTTCTGTGGGCGTTGTTTTCAGCTGTAGGTGACGTCATAGATGACGTCATACTAGCATCGTGGCATCTGTTTACAGTCCCACCAACTTATCTGTTCAGGTGGAAGAAAAAAGAACTACAACATTCCTTCAAATTGTGACAGTTTGTAGTTGATTTCCATGACCAGTAGCGCCCTCGAAAACTGCACAGTTAAGTTGGTGGTACTATAGCACGTTATGAACCAAATGTTTCCGTGAATACCATGCAAATAGCGCATATTTGCGTGTCATGAACCGCGGGGTATATATCACTAGAAGGGCAACCATCTTTATTTTGAAATTAAAGATACTGACTTGTTTAACATAATAAATGACTTCAATTCAAATACATTAGTGTATGCTATTTTTTCCAATTATCCCAGACGACGTAATTAACCAAGTCGTCAAAGGAAGAGCAAAAGAAACTGGAGTGGCTTCAGTGCCTCTTCTGTTGACGTTGACATTAGAATTGAAGATCCTGATGACTTCGTATGTAATTTGTAACAAGTGCAATCATTTTTATTCTGAAATTGATTTTTATATAGATAGATAGATCTCATTTATAAAAAAGTAAGGAAAACTGCAAGATTTTTAAAGTTCACAATGTTTTTTTATTTCGCTTTTTCGTTTAAAATGTAATGAACAGAAACTGAGGGTGACAGCCGCTTTAGTTCAATTGGGATGCATAAGCTGCTGATGACCCGATTGTTGATTACAACAAAAAATGTGACTATGTCTTGCATATCGTCGATGTGGTCACCCATCTATAAAATAGAGATGTAAATTTAGTTTTTTTTTTTTCATAAAACAGATTAACTTGTTTTTTTATATTCATGGATAATATTGAATGAGGTACCTACATCATCTTTTAGTAGGAAAACGCAACGAGAATCGATACTTTTTTTGAGCTTTACATACATGTAATAAGAGTTTTAGCGACATTTAGCGGATTTTAATGGAATGATTTTTTCCCTATCTAGAGGGATTACTATATCTGACTTTTACGACACGAACGGCAACACTGGTCTCATCCAGCGTTGCCAGCATGTTACTTTTGAAACATTTTATGTTACTTTTGACCTACTTCTGTTACCTCCATGTTACACAACCTAAAAATGTTACTTTTACGTTACTCTTAGGATTTGTACAAAATATTGTCTAGCGTACAAAAAATATCGTGTAACGTAACGCACATAAGGAAGTTTTCGGTAGCCACCGCGTCCGTGTCGCACGCCGTGTTTAATTTTCTTTCGCATTCTCTCACATTTGAAGAATGAATATATTATGATGAAAATAGCAAACGGAAACGCAATAGACATGAACTTTGAAGTTCTTGAATAGCCTCAGTTGGTGAAAATTCTATTGAACATTTAACTTCATTGAAATGTGCAATGGAATTTATTTCGTCTTTACATAATATGTTACTAAAGTTTTTGGTGTGTATTCACCGGTGTTGACTTCTGTCTACAATTAGTTAGAACATGTTTAAAATTATACCGTTGTGACGCTCAGATTGTGGAATGAGCTCCCTGCCGTGGTTTTAATGATGATGTACAGGATGCGGTTCTTCAAAAAGGGCGTGAAGAGATGTCTTCAGGGTTGGCAACGCGCAAGTGATACTCCTGGTGTTGCAAGCGTCCATAGGCTACGGTAACTTCTTACCTTCAGGCAGACCGTATGCTTTGCCACCCTAGAGTTATAAAAAAAATTAACAAGTTTCTCGATCGCCCTAGAGCTATGACCTAATAAACTAGAAAAACAAATTTAATAAAGTGCCATACTATAGTATTAGTTTCGTTTTCTACATAAAATGAGTTGATGTTACATTGTACGTGAAAATGTTACTTTTTGAGCTGTATTATGTTACTTTTGTCTATATGCCACTGGCAACAATGGTCTCATCTGTCTCATTGTGTTTGATTTTATTGTATTTAGGGCGTTCGGATAGCCTATCGGTGCCAAAAATAACACTCACAAACGCTAAAAACGATCACACGGGCCGTTCGTTTTGGGACTTCGTGAGCAAAAATATCGTTTTCGCTCACCGTTCGGATAGCTTTGAAAACGCTACAAATGACAGAGAAAAGTGATATTTTTGACCCATGTCTTGCCGTGGGATCGTTGTGATCGTTTTTTGACAACTGCTGTTTTGACAGTTGTATTTGGCGCGATTGAAGAGTTTCACAAGTTTTTTATTTAAGTAACTATCAGAAGCAATTAACAAAGAAATAATAATAATATAGGTACCTACTTTTTGTTAATTTTAGAGATTGATTCCATGTTTCGTACTGTGCAAAATTGTTAAAATATTGTCGGTTGTCAAAGTATGTTTTAAGCCGTTCGGATAGCATGCAGTAATTGGTGGTCAAAAATAGCAAAAGCTTCTATCCGAACGCTAAAACACAAATGCCACTTTTGAAACTGCTACAAACGCAATCGAGCCAAAACGAACGCCCCTTTTGTGTGACCGGCCAAATCAGCTGAAATTATTATTTATTTTGTTAATATTAGCCTACCTCTATTTACCCCTAAAACTTAGAGTTTCTGCTCTAATCGTTAATAAGTTTAAGGACTTGAAAATAATACAATGGTATGTACGCAATTTTAATTTTATTGTTTAATTTTTTCAAACCATGTTTAAGTTATAATATCCTTGACCTACATAAAATACAAAACAATGATAAATGTATTTAATAATGAATTGCATTTTCTAGTGATAACATATTAATACAAATCGATCAGATTGTGCAAGGTACTACTGTATAATACAGTTTCCTAAATTATATCAAATCTGAACAAATACTGTATGTGCAATTTTATTTAAAAGTAAGGGCAGGCCAAAACAAGTAAATTCAAAGGTATACTGTTAAGATAGCTTTACTAATTCTCTATTGAAATTAGTACAATTATAAATAGTTTAATACAGTGGAATATAATTATTATCAATATTGATTTCACTCCTTACATTCACGGAGGTAGATAAGTTCAGTTTAGATTAGATAAATAAGGTGTTCAATCAAATTGTAAGTACAATTTATAATGCCGTATTTTGCATTACATCAAAATAGTAGGATATTACAGTTGGTTTGTGCCACTATACTTATACTTTCATATTTTGCAACTTAGTTTATTTTTGAGGAATTCAACAGTTACTGAGAAATAAATGAATAATTTAATTCTGGGTTATGGATAAGTTTATAAAACATTGATTTAAGGGGGTTGGGATTCATTTTGACTCTTATGGGCTTTCGACAGAACTCTCACTTTATCACCCCTGAGTATCGCCTTACCCACTCAACCTTTGCTTTGCTCGCCACCTCGCCCCTTTGCTTCATTTGGCCCTCGCCTCGTCACCTCGGCTTAGCAGGAAAATTAAGCGGAATTGTCACTAGATATATTTTTATATTTTTTAAGTGTTTTATTAAAATATTAATTTGATGTTTTCTTAAAATATTTTAAAAGTATTTGTTATTATTAAAAATGGATTTCCGCAAAGTAACGCCTGAATCTATTCATTATCTAATCTCAGGTCTCAGGAGCAGTCTCGGCTTTAAGATGCTAATTCTTGAGAGCGGTATTTTCTGATGTTCATTGATGTCGCTGTTCAGCGATTCATTACTTAGCGACGGTATTCAGATGGTTATATTAGATTGTGCATTTCCATTGCGCAGTCTCCAAAATATATCCGGTAAAAGATAGATAGTTAAAAAAACTAATTGTGGCGAATGTTCCAAATGTTAGAGTTTTATAGCAAGCTTGCAAAACTAAATAAGGTTGCCGAGCTGTCCTTGGGGTGCTGACCTGCCCATGGGGTGCCGGTCTGTCCGTGGGGTGCAGGGCTGTCCGTGGGGTTAGAACTATTCTAGCAAAAAAAAAAAAATTTAAATCGGACTACGCGTTAATAAATTACAACTAAGTGTACATTTTGACTTTCATCCCCTTTCCTGAGGAACCATGCTGAATTTCTGGACAAAAAATGTTCAGTAACCTTCTTCGTAGTATGAACTCAAATCGTGTTAAGTTTCATTGTATTCCATTCAGTAGTTTTGGAGTGATGCGCGGCCGCGATACAGACAGACAGATAGACAAAAATAAAATATTAAAAGTCTTGGCATCAGTGTCAGCTACAGAGTGCTCTCAATTTTATTTTTTAAATATCTGTCATGTACAGAATTGCATCTGTTACAGTTTTATTATAAGTATAGATTTCAACGTTAAGGGTGAACTGGCCGGTCCCTTCTCCATACAAACGTAGTAGGGTGATCACTCCCTTATTTGAGATTTTAGGTCCAGAATTAAGCATAGTATCGATTGAACTCGTCATTATCTAGGTTTGTATCGTAACGAAATTAAAAAAAATAAATAAGTTGAAAGTTATGAGCCTTAAAAACTTTATATGAAAATGTTTCCAAGGTCATAACTCGCAAGTTAATAATTTTTTTTAAATTTCTTTACGATGCAAACCTAGATAATGACGGGTTCAATCGATATTATGCTTAATTATGGACCTAAAATTTCAAATAAGGGAGTGATCACCCTACTACGTTTGTATGGAGAAGCGACCGGCCAGTTCACCCTTGAGTTGGGCACACGGAATAGCGATGAGTTGAGAGTGGGACCATTTGGATATGGGCAGCGGAACCAGAGGGGCCAACGGCTGGTCGACTTCATGGAAAAGGAAGGGCTCTTTGCGATGAACTCCTTTTTCGAGAAGCGACCATCCAGGAAGTGGACGTGGATAAGCCCTGATGGTTCAACAAAAATGAGATCGAGTTTATCATGAAGACCAAGAAGCAAATATTGAATGATGTCTCTGTGATCCACAAGGTGAAAACCGGTAGTGATCACCGTATCGTTAGAAGCACATTGAATATCTATGTAAAGCTTGAGAGGTCGTGTCTGATAAACTCCATGCTCCTTCCTAGCGTTGCCCAAATCCAAAACCCCGAGAGCTTTCAACTCGAACAACATAACCGCTTCCAGTGCCTAGCTGAATGCGAAACAGTGGACGAGATAAACAATGGGTTGGTGGAAGCTGTCCAAGCGGTAGTGTCCCAGTTCTTTAAGAGCCCCCCACCAAAATAAACCGAAGAAACTCTCAGAGGAAACCATCAAGCTGATGGGAGATCGGAATGATGAGACTGCAATCTTCAGCTGATATGTCGAAATATGTCGGAATACGACGTCAAGCTTAATAGACGAATTTCGAAGGCACTGCGACACGATTTGCGCGCCTTTAATACGAATCGGATAAAGGCTGCAATCGAGCGTAACCAAGTCTCCAAAGTGTTGGCGAAAAATTCGTCTATAGGGCAAAGCCAAATGACCAAGCTGAAGGTCGACGACGGCAGTATCATCTCATCAAAACCGGATATTCTGAGAGAGCTAAGAGGTTTTATGGACAGCTATACATCTCGACACGAGAACCCGTTGTCAGTGCAGCTCAAGACAAGAGAGCTAAACTGACCCGACACTATACCGAAGATATCCCGGACATCAGCCTAAACGAGATTAGAATGGCTCTCAAACAGCTTAAGAACAACAGGGCGCCTGGTGATGACGGAATCACGACAGAACTTCTGAGAGCGGGTGGAAAACTGGTACTCTCAGTCCTCCAGAAGTTATTTAATTCCGTCATCGTTGAAGGTAAAACGCCAGGAGCATGGAGCAATTCTTCAAAAAAGGTGACAAGACCTTGTTGTAGAACTACAGGCCCATTTCACTTTTGAGCCATGTTTATAAGCTGTTTTCGAGAGTCATTACGAATCGTCTTGCTCGTAGGTTTGATGACTTCCAGCCTCCCGAACAAGCCGGGTTCCGAAACATATCCATACGCTACGCCATATTATACAGAAGACTGAGGAGTATAATCGGCCATTATGTTTAGCGTTTGTGGACTATGAGAAAGAGAAACTTCGATTCAATCGAAACCTGGGCCGTACTGCAGTCTCTTCAGCGATGCCAAATCGACTATAGGTACATCGAAGCGCTGAAGTGTTTGTATAGGAACGCCACCATGTCGATTCGATTACAGGCCAAGAGCACGGAATTCATCCAACTGCAACGAGGCGTGAGACAGGGAGATGTTATTTCTCCGATACTGTTCACGAATGCGTTGGAGGACGTTTTTAAGCTCTTGGACAGGAAAGAATTCGGCATCAAAATTTATGGCGAATACATCACTCACCTTCGTTTCGCCGATGACATAGTCATTATGGCAGAGTCGCTTGAGGAACTCAGTACAATGCTTAGCGACCTCAGTAGAGTTTCTCAGCAGGAGGATATTAAAATGAACATGGACAAGACGAAAATTATGTCTAATGTCCATGTTGCACCCGTACCTGTAGTTGTTAGGAACGATACGCTCGCAGTTGTTGACCATTCCATTTACCTGAGACAGACTGTCCAGTTAGGTAGGTCCAACTTCGACAAAGAGGTCGCCCGAAGAATCCAACTCGGATGGGCAGCGTTCGGGAAGTTACGCGACATCTTCTCGTCGAACATCCCGCAGAGCCTGAAGACCGAAGTCTTCAACCAGTGTGTGTTGCCAGTAATGACATATGGCACTGAAACGTGGTCCTTAACTGTGGCCCTTATGGACAAGCTCAGGGTCGCTCAACGAGCTATGGAGAGTGCTATGCTCGGAGTTTCTTTGAGCGATAAAATCCGGAACGTGGATATTCGCCAAAGAACCAAAGTCACCGACATAGCTCTCAGAATTTGCAAGTTGAAGTGGCAATGGGCGGGCCACATAGCTCGGCGAACTGATAACCGATGGGGTAGAATGATTCTCGAGTGGTTACCACACTACACCGGAATACGTAGAGTGTTGCTTTATTACTTTAGCCATCATAGGGGACGGTGCGCAGTCGTCAACCAGACTACTAGACTTTTTTTTTCCATACATTATAGGTAAGCCTTTGACCACTATCTCACCTGATGGTAAGTGATGATGTAGTTGAAGATATTGTATAGGCTAACCCAGAATTACTGGCTCTCAAGGACAGCTGCCGGAACACATCGTTAGGTGTTTGGCAACAGATTTTCTACTTGAGGGTGGTAGCTAGACAGGCGGGTATTCACAAAACGCCCTACCACCATGCTTCATCTTATCAAAAGAAGTGCTTGTTCAAACACTTTAGTGATGTTGCTACTTTTCTGTATTTCTAAATATGATAGAAGTTGTAGTATATTATTAAGACCGTTCACACTTGATGAGTCACAAAGTGTTGATCAGTCTCTAAATAACACCAATAAGGAAAGTTATGATGGCATTACAACAATTATTATCAAGACCTGCTTGACGATACTGACGCTTGTGGTAACACACTTATAAATCTTTTATTCATAGATGGATGCTTTCCTAGTTTACTGAAAGCCAGTATTATAAAGCCATTATTTTAAAACGGCGACAAAAAGAAATTAGATAATTATAAGCCATTAACACTAATTCCAATCTTGTTTAAATAGTAATGGATATATGAATAATAGGTTTCAAATAGAAACATTACATTCTACGGATATTCAATACGGATTTCAAAAATGAAAATCATCACCTCTAGCATGTTTTGATCTGATTGCTAAAGTGGTAGATAAGCTGGACACTTGCCATTGTGCGACTGTTGTAATTTTTGATATGTCTAGGGCATTTGATTTCATATCTAACGAAATTCTTTTGGATTAGCTAGATAGATATGGTATTATAATGGTAAACATTTTTTTTCACTCTCTTTAGTGACCTTGCTACTTACGGGATCTATTTGAGTGTAATTAAAAAACGGGTTGACCTATTTTGATGAAGTTTAAATTGGACCACACGGGTAGCACCAGCTTTCAAATAAAAAAGAACCATCAAAATCGGTTCACCCAGTCGAAACATATGAGATAACAAACTTAAAAAACACAGGCGAATTGAGAACCTCCTTTTTTTTGTAGTTGGTAAAAATTAAACATGGGCCAAACACATTCAGTTATCGATTCAAATCAACCCCCTAGTTGTTGATATATTAATATCTACCTTGTATATTGTTATCAAAATAGTATCACATTAACTACTACTAATAACTAGTGTGTTATCAATTTCAGCATGGAAGGGTGAAAATTAGAACTTCAGAAGAAGAAAAAGCTAGGAAACAAAAGGAGCGTCAAGAAAAGTTAAAAGTTTTTAATCATGCTATGCAAAAGATACTGCATAAAGTAAGTATTATACTTAGTTGTTCATAGAAATAATCAACATTTATCATATTATCTATTTAATACTGTCCTGTCCATGCCAATATGCCAATGGTCTAGAATAACTTACTAGTAACTATTGGGTATTTTCTTCCCAGTAGACTTACACTTGTAAACCCGCTTAAAAACAAGTTGCAAGTTAGGCTGAGTATCCACCATAGATGAGCTAAGAACAATAATGTTTATTTATTTCCAATAGTTATACATATAAATGAAAGTACACAAAGTAACAGTAAACAAACATTGGAACAATTTCACAATATAATAATAGAGGTCCTACCTCAGAAACTAGTTTTAACCAAACTGTATCTTGTGAGATAGTGTTCCTACGCCAAAATATAAGCAATAAATTTCAAAAAGATGAAATATAACATGTTGATGGCTTATGTGACAATGATGTTTGTATATGATACCAATAGGAACGCTGTTCCCAGCGCGGCTAGGAAAATTAAGATGTCTGAGGAAGAATAAGATATGTCCCACACAATGATTTCATATAATTCTACTCCATTAAATACATTCAATTGTTTTGACCTAAAATATAAAATTTGCTTGCCTGAGAACTTATTACCGTTAAGACGAATTACTTAGCATTCCATGGATTCACTGTGCGGGTGCCGGGTCCATCGCGTTGCAGAGCAAGAGGCTAGAAGGGCCTGGGACTTGCAACCCAGGAGTAGGGTTAAAGGGGCCCCTTTATGATATATCAATGCTCCCCTTCACCGCTCCTCCTCTACCTAACCAAATTTGGTAAGATCCTACTAATGCCGCCTTAGATACACGTTCTGGTATGGAAGTTACGGTTGTTCTTGGTAGACCAAGGTTTTTAAGTAGTTTACATAGGGATTTCGCTGGTATACCCTTTATTAACCACATAACCGTTATTGGTTCATTTTGTTAGGTCATAATATTTGTTTATTTTATTGTGTGGTCTTTAGGTATGTTTGTTTCCCACGGCACAGTAAGTTATATAAGTACTATGCGTTTTAGATTTTTTGTGTATAGAAATATGTCTGGTCTGGAAGACGAAACACCAACATCCTCAGGAATGTTGTAGTGTTTTTCATACGATTCCATCAAAAGAGTCCAACCGGGAGCTGCGCCTAAGATGGAGTAAGGCTTGTATTTAGATTTTGTAGATGACCATTCTTTTACAAAAGCAACTTGTCGTTTGTTCGTGGTCAAACCTTTTTTTGCTCTTGTTACCGAGAGGCTCACCGCATCTCGTATGATTTCAAGGACTATCGTGGCGACGGGAATAATGACCCCTATCAAGGAGCACCTTGCATCTTACCAATAAGTGCCTTGCTGTACGTATGGCCTCCCGTCAAATACCGCAAGACTTTTCGGTGACTTTCCCCCATCTTACTAAATTACTTTGGTCTGGGAGGGGTCTAAGCTCATTGCATGTACCTTATAGTTATAATTTTCGTCTTGTTGTAGACAAGATTTTACAATGTCTCTATCCTGTACTTTCTTTTTCGACCCTAAACCCGCTTTGCCGGACTGTGCACCTATCATAAATTGTTTGTGGTATTGAAGCCTCGAATTAAGGTCGGAGGCACTTTTGTCTTTGGGAGACATGCGACTATATTGTCTTGAGATTTTAATAAGACGTGCGTTTTGGTAACTCTGAGGTGTTTATAGAGCTCCGATGGTTTCTTTAATTTCATCCCAAAATTAGTTTTATCCCTAAATAATGTAGATGAGTCTGCCGAAAGTGCAAGCCCCATGACTTCAATGTTCTTATGACGTTTATATCCAGTTTTGTTAAAAAGGATTTAGTAATGTCGTATACTAAAAAAGGCCAAGTCAGACGTGATGTTAGGTAATTGTCGTATATCCAAGCTTTTATTATGTTAAAGAAAGAAAGAAAGAAAAATGCTTTATTTGTGACACAAATAATACGTTGACACTAAGATGAAACAAAATTAAAACTATTCATAATTTGTTCACAAATTGGTCCCAAATCAGCATAATGCTGGTTGTTAGCCAGCGCTGGTCTTCCTTTGGAACCATATTATGGTGACGTCACACACACATACACACAACAGTTCGCCAAATAGAAAAAATTAAATATAATAATTTTACAACACAAAAAATAAACAACAATTAATATAAGTAATTACAATGTTAAGAAAATAAATTAACTTATAAGTAATATTATACCTTTACATATATAATTTTTACAGCAAAAGATAAAATAAAAATACAATAAAATAATAATAATAACTAAATAATGGATGGTATTTGCATTGCCCAGCCTTAATTATATTGCACTCGTATCGTGTCGCAAAGTTTCCTCTTCTTTTTGATGAGCACAAAAATGTTCTTTTAACTGAACCTTAAACTTTTGAACATTTTGCAAGTTCCTAACTGGTGGTGGAATGTTGTTCCAAACTTTACTGGCTGCATATCGGAAACTACCTCTGAAGGCGGCCGATCTAGCACAATGCGTGGAGAGCGGCGGCGCGCACTGCCGACGGGGCCCATGGGACCAATGACTGAACGTCCACGACAGTTTTTCAAATAAATAATCAGGCTGTTTATGTTTAACGACCCCAAAAAGTAAGCATGCTAAATGCAACTTACGACGATGCTTCATTTTTAGGATTGAATGCGCATTGAGGTATGGGGTTACATGAGCTCTTAACGGAATTTTAAAACAGAATCTAGCGCAGGCGTTTTGCACTCTTTGAATGAGCTTTTGCGTCCGCACTAAAAGTCTGGGACCAAATACTGCATCCATATAATTCATTTTGGACAGTACTAAAGACTCTACAAGTCGAATACGTAGGTCTTCTTTTAGATGCAATCGAATTCGGTAGAGCAATTTTAATTTATAAAAACAATTTTGTACCAATTTTGCTACGTGTTTCTCATAACGCAATTGGCAGTCCATTAGTAAGCCTAGATTACGAGCTTCATACACGCGCTCAATAGGTTTGTCCATTACCATCACATTGACCGTCGGGTTTAAGTTAGAGAGCTGTTTATTACTGCCAAAAATCAAATATTTGGTTTTCAAAGGATTGAGTACCAAACAGTTTTCATCCGACCAACAGGCTATACTTGCAAGATCTTCATTTAATTTCATAATAGCAGTGTCAATCTCTAAGGGTTTGCAAGAAATGTACACTTGTGTGTCATCTGCGTAGGTGTGAAACTTGCTGTGTTTAATATTGTTTCGGATGTCTGCAGAGTACAAAATAAAAAGAAGCGGACCCAAAATAGAGCCCTGGGGTACGCCTCTTCTTACAGAAATTGTATCAGAGAGCACTGTCGAACCATCTTTTTTTTTAAGTTTAACGCACTGACTACGGTCACTCAGATAACTATTGAACCACTGTAGAGTCGCTCTATCAAATCCGTAGTAATGAAGTTTTGACATCAAAAGATCTATATTCAGAGAATCAAAAGCCCTAGAATAATCCAACAGTACAAGAACTGTACACATTCCTTCATTTTGGGCACAAAGAATGTTATCCGTCACATCAAGCAATGCGGTAGCTGTGCTGCGTCCCCTTCTGAACCCTGACTGTTCCTTAGGCAAAATGTCATTTATCTCAAGGAAATCTGTGAGTTGCGCGCACACAGCTTTCTCAAGGATCTTAGACATACACGGCAAAATGCTAATTGGTCTAAGATCTTTAATTTCAGTTGGATTTGAGATTTTAGGAAGAGGACAGACAATAGCATATTTCCATGAGTTAGGGAAAACCGATGTGCTTATAGATTTGTTTATCAGCTCTTTTAATATATCCATTGAATGTGGAAACGTCATGAATAACATATCCAGCCCTATACCATCACAGCCTTCCGCGTTTGATTTTAAACTTTTAATTATTTTGATAAGGCTGTTAAAATTAACCTGTTGTATGCGAAACACTGCTTTGCTATATGTATGATGTTCAAAATATGTTAGGTACGATATAGATACATTTGATTTGCCTGGTATATTTAAAAAATAATTATTTATAATGTTCGCATCACTAAAATAGTAAGGAAGTTCAGAATTAGTCTGCGGCAATAATGTTGTTTTTAATTTTTCCATAACCGCTTAGGGTCATGTAAGTTATTATTTATGTTAAATTTAAAATAAGCTGACTTCTCGTTATGTATGGCTTGATTAACAGTTGATTTAAGTGATTTATAATATTGCTTTTTAATATCTGTTTTACATTTATGATAAGATGAACAAGCCTCATCACGTAAACGCATCATAATTTTTATCGTATCCGTAATCCAGGGCATCGATCTCTCCTTGATATATATTTTATTTATTGGTGCATATATGTCAAATAAAGTAACAATACAGCGGTTCAAAGCTACTACCATATCATCAACGTTAATCAAAGACGACATCAGATCCCACCTAATGTTAGATAGAGTCAAATTGAAACTTGTTGTGCATATATTACTCTTTGGACGATATGTTAAAAAATAAGGTACAGATTTTTCGCGTTTTATATTAAACTCACAGGTCACTAAGCAGTGACCAAAAATATTACCAACATGAGACAGTGAAATGTTTTTTGCGCGCAAATCTGTACAAATTAAATCGATAAGAGTCTGACTAGAATCAGTAAAATGAGTAGGCTCCGTGACTAGTTGAGTCAGATTGAAACACGATAAGAACGTACTTAATTTATTTAAATTACGATCCCTTTCACACAAAATATTAATATTAAAATGTCCTAAAATAATTAAATTATCATAATTAGATATTGAGCTCACGGTATCCGACAAAGCATCAAAAAATAAATCAGCACTCATCCAATCCGGTCGGTATGCTGTACCGATAGCGAGTTTCTTTCCGTTAAGAGTCAAGATGAGCCACATTTGCTCCACGAGCCTGTGCAGTGGGTCTACAGGGTGTGGCCAGGTGCGTACCGTAACATTTCGCTTAATATAAAAGGCAACACCACCGCCTCGCGCACGCTTGCCTGGCGGCCGCGGAGTGGAATGTAATTTGTACCCTGGCAGTACCGGCGCACGACCCTCTTCGCCCGCCTTCAGCCAAGTCTCATTAATTGCCAATATATCGATGTCATTTTGAGTGACCGAGCCAATAAAATTATCATGATTAGTACTGAGGGAACCTGCGTTGTACAAACTAATTTTAAAACATTTATTAATCATTTTGAATTGATAAAATACTAAGAAATGAATGTAAATACTTAAAACTAGGAGATAATGCAATGCACTGGTTTATATTATGACATATACGAGTACAACAAAACTTATTTACGTAAAATCCAAAACATATTGGGAAAAAAAGTAGACTAATGTTAAGTGAGTCTATCATATTAAATAAAGAAATCTTAATATTTATTTGCATTGAAATATTGGAAGGTAATATAAAACTGTAAGGAGAGTAATTGTCCAATTCTTCAAATAGTATCAGCCCTAAAAACACGTGTGAAATCAGCCTCAGCTCGGATAGGGTACACAGGCTTCCCATCATTCTGGCGAGCATATATACGACCTCCTTTGGTCCAAGCGTATCGCCATTGGCGTTTACGACATTCCTCGCGAACCATGAAGAACAGTACACGGTTTTGCCTCGTCAGACGTTCGTTGACAAAGATTCGTCGCGGGGGACCCGGCAGCGCAACGTCGCCTGAAGTGAAATTGCGACGTACGCGCGCGGCTTTAAGAATCTCGTCGCGCAGGTGGCGGCGCGCTAGGCGCACCACGACGCGCCGCGCCGGTTGCGCCCGCCCGACCGCTCCATCACCATTGCTGCCATCAATTGCACCAGATCTCTGGCCTCTCACGTCGACGGACCCAACTCGCTCAGCAAACACAACGTCTCGCTCTTCAAGGTTTACCCCTAGCTTCGTAGCCAAAAGGATGACACTGTGAATCAGATTTTCGCCTTTCTCCTCCTGTAAATGACCAATATCGAGGTCAGTGCGAAGTGCCTCCTGATCTCGATCATTCAGTTCTGTCCTAAGTTGATCCACGGTTTGTTGAAGCTCTTTGACCTCTTCCAAATTAAGAGCAGGCACCGCTGGCGCCATCACCTCTCTGGCCTCAAGTGCCTGAAGCCTCTTTTCAAGTTCAGTAACACGTTCTCCCATACAGGCGATGGTAGCTCGAAACTCATTTCGAAATTCCCGCTCCTCCGCCATATACTGTGATGTTACCTAATGCTCTACAATCCTAAGCTCTTTAAGAAAGCTAATTTATTTTGTGTTACATTAACCGTCATAGGGGCCGTCCCCTATGACGGTTGATGTAACACAATTGGAGCTTGCTTGGTCATCAACCAGACTACTAGACTGAATGGGATCGAAACAAAGTGCTTTTTCACGAATCAGATAACGCAGGACACGGGTTCGATTCCCGTCAGGAACAAAATAAAAATTTTGTGCTCTAATAATTTGAACAACCCCGTGGGGTGCCGGGTTAGAGTTGCATCTCCCCATATCATCCCGTGGGTGTCGTAAGAGGCGACTAAGGGAAACATACTGGAAGGTGGGCAGCAGTTCCTTCTAAACAACTTAGACTGCGATCCCCAAGCCGCCTGCCAAGCGTGGGGATTATGGCAAACACCCCCTTAATAGGGTAGGCTATGTTCAGCAGTGAATGATCCGGCTGATACAGTATAATAATTTGTGAATGATACTGTTGTGTTATGTCATGATTTTCCGAAAAACGATGCAACCATTTCCTTCTAACTTTCTTTGGGAACCTTCAAAAGGGAAAATCTATTCTGCCGACTGCCTTTTTGTTACGACTTTGAAGCGTTCGTAGCGAAGTTTACTTAGCTGTTCTCAACCGATCAGCAAAGTTAAGCCACGTCGCGCGCGGTCATGAGTTGGATGGGTGACCGCTAGTGACATTACTACTGAGCGTTTCCGTGCTTCGGAGGGCACGTTAAGCCGTCGGTCCCGGTTGTTGTCTGAGGATGGCAGTCGTTATAGCATGGTGGTAGGGCATTTTGCGAATGCCCGCCTTGCTAGCTACCACCCTCAAGTAGAAAATCTGTCGCCAAGCACCTAACGGTGTGTTCCGGCAGCTGTCCTTGAGAGCCAGTACTTCTAGGTTAGCCTGAACAACATCTTCGACCACATCATCACTTACCATCAGGTGAGATAGTGGTCAAAGGTTAACCTATCAAGCATAAAAAAAAAAAATAAAAAAAAAAAATACTATACCAATGTTTCAGAGAAAAAGCTCAGAACTGGATAAAGAGCTTTTGGAGCTTACTGGAAAGGTGCTATCTCAAAACCCAGACATTTACACTTTGTGGAATATAAGAAGAGAAACCATTGATATTCTTAGGTTTGTTATAGTTTCTAATTTGTCTCATTACTCGCTTAGAATAAGAGATAAAAGCATTTTTGTTTACAAAAAAAATAAATATTGACTCACCTAGTTTTATTATATAACACCTTTACACTAACCAACATCTAAGTGTAAAAAGTAAATGATGAATGGAGAATGATTTTGTAAAATAGTTTAATATAATAAAATAATAATCAATCAAAAAAGAGTACGGACCAAGAGTCTGTAGTGCATTGTTAAATTAATAAAAAAAAAATGTCTCATTTATACATTTTACCTACAGTTATCGAAATATAACCTCAGTGACTGATATTATCACTATCAGGCCTGATTCTCACATATGTTAGTCATTACATTCACTCGGACAGACAACCCAGTGGACTCTGCACTTTAGAGCTATAGTTTCCGGACATTATCTTACTTCTCAAACGATTGTGCTTGTAAGTAATGTAAAAATACATTCGAATTGATTTAAACACGTTTTCTTGCTCTTCAATCTGATTTAAAACGTTCTGAGAAGGACACGGACAGGAGTATCCTATACCGACATACTTATGTATGAAAGGATTGATGAGTGTAACAAGTAGAAATCTGTGGTATCTGCCTACTCATAAGGAAAAGAGGCGTGATTCTATATATATGTATTCTTGCTCTTTACGTGCTTGGGGAAAAATACCCTGCAGCTCAATTTCGCCATCGCTCGTCCCGACAAAGCATGATGTTTCATAAATTTCATGTCGACGTCTGGAAGTCCACAACTTTGCGATTTTCACGGCATTTTCTACCTCGCACAATATGGAACCAGCTGCCAGGTGCCGTATTTCCGAACGGATACGACTTAGGGGCCTTCAAGAAGAGAGCATATTCCCTCCTCAAAGGCCGGCAACGCATCCTCGATACCTCTGGTGTTGCGGATGTTCGTGGGCGACGGTGATCACTTACCACCAAGTGAGCCGCCAGCTCGTTTGCCCTCCTATCCCATAAAAAACCCATTTATCAAATTTCAAATAAACGGCCATATAACATTTCATCGGTTTGTAAGAATTCACGAATTTAAATTAAATTTGTATAGTTTGCCTCACTCCCAAGCTAGTAATGGTGGTTAGATATTGTTTCTATATACAATTGTATGGCAAGTATTATAATATTAGGTACCATATATAATTAGTTAAAAGATTCAGGCCATATTTTACGAAAATCCTTGTATAATAATAACAAATATTTTAAATAAACGTTAAACTAATATTTTCAAAAAAAACACAAAAATTATAAAAGTATATCGAGTGACAACTCCGCCTCCTAATTCCTAATTTTACTGCTAAGCCGACGTGACGTGGTAAACTCCACGTAGAAAGAAGATTTTTTAAACCATTCGCTTCTGCACGAAGCAACATCGGGAGTCCTTTGAGCGCACGTTATTATTCTAAAATATTACTTATATTACTTAGCCTAATGTTTTCTTATAATATTTGTTATTATTGTAGAGTTTATTATCATTACATATGCTTGGAAAGTAGGTCGTGTTTCACTCGAAATGCATTATGATTATTCAATTTTCCGCCCACAAGGGAGGTTGGACAGTAGGTAATTAAATTAATAAATTGCATGTTTCGCAGGAAAGAGAAAAAAAACCAGTATCAACACACAATAAACCTTTTGAAAAAAAAAACAAAAAAATTTTAGTATCCGATTTGATCGTATTTCGGATTAGGCTGCGGCCTACAGGGGGGCAATTCTCAAAATTGGGATAAATTTATCGTTTCTCGATATTTATCCCGTGTCACCTATAGACTATTAATATCCCAAAAATATCGACTTTTCACAAAAATGCTATTTTTCGCGAGTGGTAGATATTAAAATATGTCCACAGATGAACTAGTGTTCATGTGTATAGAAAGTATAATGTAATCCAGATATCGCAATGTTGCGTGTCGATCGCTAGGCCTTGATATTTATCGATAGTGATATTGCGAGAATAACACAAAACTACACGACTCGATATTCGCCATGTTATCTCGATATTTATTTACCATGATATTCATATCACTGCACGAGAATCGCCGTCCAGAGGTCGCCGTGATTTTAAAATGTAAATTATAAGTTTTCTTTTTGAAACGATCCCAGTGACCAGCCCCACGTCGGCACAAAAAAGGTAGAGGTCTAAAAATTTATGACAACGATATTTTTGATTTTTATTAAGAAGTTAATATGTTACTTAACTAATTGTATACTTATTAAATTAAATGATTTATTGATTTGTGTGAACCAATCACGACTCGTCATTGCCACTCGTGCAGTGTTCACTGGGTAGTTCATCCCTATAATTACATATCTGGATGTCTTTATGTAGATCTATTTGAACACTAGCAGACCTTTTTTTTAACTAAACACAAATCGTACATTTAATAGACTATTACTGTTAACTTCCAATAATTGCAGAAAAGAAGAAAGCGCAGAAGAACTTTCACAAATTTTTGATGCGGAACTGCACCTGACAGAATATTGCCTAAAGATAAATCCGAAGTCGTATTCTGCTTGGCATCAGAGAGAATGGGTGTTGACCACTAGAGTCGATCCAGATTGGAACAAAGAGCTGGCACTATGCAATACCTATTTGAAGCTTGATGAGAGAAACTGTGAGTACATTCTTCATCTTCATACTGTTATCACACTTAATTTTTTTTTATCGGCGGTATGTTTTATTTTTAAAATACTACGAACTATATACCTACAACAATAAAAGCATTTAGATCCCTATAAGTCATAGCAGACTCATTGGCAGTCCAAATGCTCTAGTACACTACCAGTTGGCAGAGTGCCCAGCATGCTTGCAGTATTGCAATGCTTATTCTATTCGCTTAATTGACATTCATTTCTAAATGTATGGGACAGTTTTGATTCTCTAGCAGGGTAGGCAACATAGAACATATAATAATACTACGTATAGAATGGACACTCCTCTCCCCCCACCAAAACGAGTCTTCCTCACCCCGCCATCGATTCTGAGCTGTCGCTGAGCTCACCTGAGTACGGGACGCGCAACTCGCGCGCGATGACGTGACGACGAAGCGTGTCGATTTTACGAGTAGGTATTTTAAAAGTTGAGAATGGTACTCGTGTATGTACTCTTGTGCTGTTTACGGTTGCTTATCAACTAAACGAGAAAAAGATTGTTTGTTACTTTATTGTGAATAATGATTTTTTATTATACGAGAAGAACATAAATTACCTATTATTGTGATTGTAATAAATCATTACTTGTATAAAATGTGAACTTGGAATGATACTTTTTGTATAGTGTAGGTATCAATTATTGTGTTAGTAATGGAGTGAAATGTGAAGTAATGTTATCTACTCGGTTTTGTGTTGCAAATTCCTACGTCGTACATGGAGTTGGATTGTTGTGCTTGAAATCTTTCTGAAGGTAGGTAAGGTACGCATTACCTATGAAATCTAATAAGTCATAATAACCGCATCAAAAGATTGTTAGGTGGATAAGTACAACAATTATTCATACGATGACAACCTTAGATTCCACGCACACATTTACGCGTGTACAAAAACAACATTTGTTCTGCTGTTCTTTAAACCTGCAGTGTCCAGTTTCTTTGGCTTTTTTTTCATTCTGCAGTGTACCTCAACTGTTCTCAAATGCTCTCTGACAATTTAAAACATTTGCATCAATAGTTGAATATTATGCACCCTAATAATTGTGTATATAAAATCTTGGCATCACAATTACTGTAAATGCGAAAGTTTCTATGTGACTGATGATGTGACTCTGTATGTTTGTTACTCTTTTACGCTAAAACGGCTAAACTGATGAAACTTTTTTAGGTCCTGGATTAAAGCAGGATAATTTTCATCACTTTTATTCATTGTCTTCTCGGGTGAGATCACAGGTGCAACTAGTACTTTACTAAAACGAAAACTTTTGCCAAGGGACAAGTCATTCAAATAGTTTCTCGTATAACCTGTTTTAGTACAGAAACGACACTAGACAAACTCTATAGACAGCTATAGTGTGCGAGTGAGAGGTTTATACGGCGCCATTTTCAATTCGATTCGTTCCTTTTTAAACCGTTTTATACCTATATTCTCTACTGAATATTACGTTCAGTATATTCAGTACAGTATTTTTTCAGTACAGTAAAATGATGGCCAAGCTGTAATAGCTATGGACTGCCGCGCCACAGTACCCTGGTGCGATCCCCACCGGTGGCTTGAGCTTCACCACATGGTGGAAGGGCTTTTTGCGATTGCCCGCCTGGCTAGCTACCACCCTCAAGTAGAAAATCTGTCGCCAAGCACCTAACGGTGTGTTCTGGCAATATTCCTTGAGAGCCGGTGAAATTACAGGCACATGAGACTTAACAGCTATGTCTCAAGGTGACGGGCGCAGTGCAATTCGTGACTTGTGACGAAATGCATCTGTTATAGGCAGAGGTAAGTTCGCTCAACATCAAGTGCCCACTTTTTTTATGTTATTGTGACGGAACAAGCTCGAGGCCCCTCGAGCTTGTTCCGTCACAATAACATAAAAAAAAATATATATACAGATATTGAGTAACTCTTCGTCTTTCTTTTCAGTCCACACCTGGGATTACAGAAGATTCGTGGTCGGTCAATGCAAGCCACCACTTACAGATGAATTTGATTACACAACTGAGAAGTTGTATGACAACTTCTCCAACTACTCCGCATGGCATTACAGAAGCAAGATGTTGGTTGCTCTGTATCCCGACTTGAAAGGTACGACCAACTATTATGTTAATGACTATGTAAGGAAAGCTGACTTTACCGCTTTCTTTCTGTCGTAAGACCATAAAGGGAGCCCACGGTTACTAAGGGCTTGATTAATAGTTTACAGGTCTCCTTAGCAAGAGTCCGTCTTGATGGGTACCAAGTAAAATAAAAATAAAATGACTGGGTGAACGAGACATAAGAACCAAGGTCTCGGAATGACAAGCGCAGTGATGTGTCTTGCAGGTCCATGGTTCGAATCCCGCCCAGAGCTTGAGCTTCACCGCATGGTGGAAGGGCATTTTGCGAATGCCCGCCTGGCTAGCGACCACCCTCAAATAGAAAATCTGTCGCCAAGCACCTAACGGTGTGTTCCGGCAGCAGGCCTTGAGAGCCAGTGAAATAACAGGCCAAATGAGACTTAACAGGTATATCTAAAGGTGATGGGCGCAGTGCAGTTCATCACTTGTGATGAAATGCATCTGTTATAGGCAGAGGATACCGCTTAACATTATGTGGGCCGCGCGCTTGTTCCTTCACAATAACATAAAAAAATGTGTCATGCAGATCGAGAGACGGAACTGTAATTGATAGCCGTGACGCTTACCATCAGACGGGCCACTGGCCTGTCTCGTCACTTCATATTATTTAAAAAAGTAACTATTTTAACATTTAGGCATTAGAGTACTATATTTCTGGGATACGCCCAAAACATTAATATGTTATGGGCGCTCACATCTTTGTCCTCAATATAAATAAAAAATCTGTTGAATGAATCATTGCTTTTCACTGCTGCGGTCGAAAGCTTGTCTTTATGCAAAGTATTATGTAAGTATTATCTTATCTATATAGCCCGCGGCGTGCCGGACTAGAATGTCAGCCCTCCATCTCTTCCCGTGGGTATCGTAAATACCGGAAGGTGGACAGAAATGCCTTTTATGAAACTGCCATCCCCAAGACGCCTGCCAAGCGTAGGGATTATGTTTTTTATATTAAAAAAGGGTTCGCGTTGATGTGGTCTGAGATGGTGTACGCTTACCTAGAAGAAACTACGTATTCTCGAGTTGAAGACATCCATGTTGTATCCATCGGGAAAAACTGACCACGGCAAGGAGTTCCACTCTTTCGCAGTACGCACGAGAAAACTGGAAGCGAAGCTCTTCGTACGAGTCCTGGGAATATTTACCATTTACGGTAATCCTGCCTTAATGGGAGAGACTGTGTTCAGCAGTAGAATCTGTCTAGTACAGTTATATAAATACACCTAATGCTTTTATTTCAGGTGGGAGACCAATAGAAGATAGTCACCACAAGCATGAATTGAAAATGGTGCAAAGTGCAGCCTTCACAGATCCAGAAGATACAAGTGCATGGTTTTACCAAAGGTGGCTCTTAGGTAGTAAAATTATTATTGTAGTATAGTGGATTAACTGTTATTTTGTTTTATAAGTAATTGTAGCTTGCGGCACTTTATGGGTAAAACTAATTAAATTAAAAATTTACGAGAGAAAAAATAGTTATGTGCGGGATTCGAACCCGCGTCCATCCACCCCTATTGCCGGGGTATGCTCTGGCCGACTGAGCTAACATGACAATATGACTCATAACTCTAATTCTTGCTCTCGTTCTTCAACCATCGTATGGGGTTGGAGAGTAATGTAATCCGCAGAGCAGATGTTATTGCAAGCATAACAATATTAAAAAACCTAATTAAAACTACTTACATGTCAATATTCGTTGAACAACCGGTACAAATATTCTTAAAACATCTGAGATCCACAACACGGCACAGTACTAAAAGTTCATGCAATACAGAATTTTATACGACATGTGACGTCACAAGGAATTATTTTTGTCCCTAATTCTCAGATTTCAACACTCATCATTTAATCATATCACAATCATTATTGTTTTTAGAATGTATCATAAAACCTTCCTAAAAGTTTAGTACATATTTAAATAGTTATTTGAATTCATGATCCATTATTGTACAAGTGGTGCACAAAATTTAACACCTCCTGCGGGAACCGAACCCGCGTCTCTCGGTATTATGCTTCGAATGCCTTAACCTTGGGCTATCGAGACTGGCATTACAAAGGCGAAATTTAGTGCTCTAAACAATTTTTGGTGTTATTTTTGCTTAGCACGCGATATCACTTGTAAATTTAGAAATAGTTATTTGAAATTGTAAAAAAAAAATCAAGACTGTCAAATGCTGAACAATTATTATGGTGGCGCGGGAGTGGACTGTATATTTTGAGCGGGTAAATAACGTTGTGATATGATGAGATTGAGACCTAAGCTATTGGCACTTCCTGAAAGGAATTCGGGCTGCAGCGGAGAAGAACGAGAGAATACAGCCTTGATTAAGGATGGAAATGCACTGACCTGTTCTAATCTTCTTAATGTCACGCCATGTGCTTGCCATAAACCAGTAGTTCAGACATTGATGACGATTTGTCCGGGAGGGCACGGTCACTATGCAAATCCTCAAATCTCTTCACAGCTAAGGTCCATTAATCACTGTATTTTAGGAGCCGACACAACAACTTTATTATTATATATTAGGAAAAGCGCACGCGCAATTATTGATTCTTCGTGTTCTTAGCGGAACTGCAGTACAGCAACAACTCGACCAGCGTCGGCAGATTTTGTGCGTCGATTGTCGTTCGACGAACGTTGTCTGTCTCGCTTGTACTCGCGAGGCAGGTAGTGCGTGGAAAAAGGAAGGGGAATAGGAACTATACAGAAGTGCCAATAAAATAGATAATAATCTTACATTGACTGTCAAACAAATGCGATGAAACTGCGCGGTAAATTCAAAAGCTAGTATAAACATTTTTAACTATTGATTGGCGCAACCATTCCCCCCAGTTTGAAGGGTTACCTTCAATAAGCTAAACTAAAATTAATAACGTACTATTGTAAAATACAAACTAAACTATGCGTGTATGCTAGAACTAACTAATGATAACGAATCTAGGTTATTGCTGGTTAGGCAAAGGGCAGAGGCGAATAACCGGGCGTAGATATGATCCGGTTGCGGTTTTAACGCGTACGACTCTGGTTACTCCGTTTGAACCGGGATAAATTTCCTCCACTATACCTAAAGGCCAGTGTAGAGGAGGCGCGTTATCGGTTATAATAATGACAACGGTACCGACGCTAATAGGGTTTGATGGAGTATTCCATTTTTGACGCGACTGCAGCGTGTGTAAGTATTCGGTTCTCCAGCGCTTCCAGAACGATTGAACAAGTTTGTCTAAAAGCGCGTGACGCGAAAGAACGTGTAGCCTGTCTTCATCAATGTCCATTGCGGGTAAGTATTTAAGCGGGGTCATACAAAGGAAGTGAGCTGGAGTCAATGCTAAAGGCTCCGAAGGGTCACTAGAAAGAGTTCTACATAGCGGGCGTGTGTTCATCACAGCCTCGATTTGAGTGAGTACCGTACTCATCTCTTCGAAAGAGAGAATCTGTGATCCCACGACGCGATACAAATGCGATTTTAAGCTCTTAATATTCGCCTCCCAGTTACCTCCAAAGTGGCTTGCGGCGGGTGCGTTGAATATCCAATCTATACGATTTTCAGCTAAAACTTGAGCAAATTCAGTTCGATAATACTTAGATCGTAGGAAAGCATCTAACTCCGACATATGGCGTTTTGCTCCTACATAATTTGTACCGTTGTCCGAGTACATTCGACATACTGGACCACGACGCGACAAAAATCTTTTAAATGCGGCTATAAAGCTTGGGGTGCTCAAGTCACCCGTTAATTCAATATGGATTCCGCGAGATGTCATACAGACAAATAAGCATACGTATGCCTTGGTTGAGCGAATGCCACGACCACGTGAAATAGTGATTTTGAACGGCCCACAAAAATCAGTACCTGTGTGAACAAATGGTTTAGCAGTTTGTACAACACGGCAAGACCGATGATCAGCCATTTCAGGTGCATTCGTGGAACGCGGACGTAGTTTAAAGCAGGACACACACTTGTGTACTCTGCTGCGAATCAAATTACGTGCGGAAAGTATCCAGTATTTTTGTCTAAGAATAGACAGTAACAAGTCGGGACCAGCGTGACAATGGACTTTATGGTAGTAATCAACCAATAAATCTAAGACGTGGTCTTTTCGCGGGAGAACTATAGGATGCCTTTGTTCGAATCCTAATGTCGACTGATTTAAGCGCCCACCGACTTTAATTAGAGCATCATGCAAGAAGGGCTTTAAGTGTTGAAATGTTTTGTTACAAGGTTTATTTGATTCTAAGCATTTAAACTCGGAAAGGAAATGTTTACGTTGTAACTCGCGGAGTACGATTAACTCTGCTTTGTCGAGATCAGCAGCAACTATGTGCTTGCGTTGGGGTAGTATTTTTACGAATCTACAAATGTATACCACGCAGCGCAGCAATTTCGACCATGACGAAAGGCGGCTAGCTAACCGCAATACAACAGACTCTTCACACGGTGCAGAAGATACGAGAGCATGTCTTTTCTCTTCTGGTGGTTCTGCGACGGTTGCTGGGTTGAAATGCTTCACCGGCCATTCGTGAGACGCGTTTTGGATCCATGGCGGACCAGAAAACCACAGCGGGTGGTCTAATATTTGAGATGGGGTTAAACCACGAGAAAGACAATCTGCGGGATTATCTGTCCCGGCGACATGATATAAGTTTTGAGGTGACAACTCCAATTGAATTTTTGTGACTCTATTTGCAACGAATGTGTCCCACCTATGGGGAGATGAATGGGCCCAACACAGAGCGACGGTTGAGTCTGAGAATGCGAAAATTCTATCAAGAATAATGCGGTGTCTACAAGCTTTGACTACGGAGCCAATAAGTTGCGCTAGTAGGAGAAGCGCGCATAGTTCAAGACGAGCCAGTGAAACTACTTTGGTGGGGGCTACCTTAGATTTTGCACTGACAAGGTTAATAAATATTCTGCTACCATTTTGAACGTGGAAGTACACATTTGCTCCATATGCCCTCTGGCTGGCATCTGCAAATCCGACCACAGTTATAACGCTGTCTTGCGAAATACCAACATGGCGCGGAATTTGAATTTGTTCGAGCATAGGAAGCTCTTCTCTAAAGCGAGCCCAAAGTCTAGCAACGTTATCAGGCACGGTGTCATCCCAGTCGCAGTTACAAAGCCAAAGTTCTTTAATGAGGAGTTTTGCATATAAGACTACAGGTGCTACGAAACCCATAACGTCCCATATCCTTGCTATGCACGACAAAACTATACGTTTCGAACAAGTTTGTGGGGTCGAACTAACCTTGAGGCTGAACACATCCGATTCAGGTGACCAGCTCAAGCCAAGAACCTTATGCGTATCATTGTCATCGAAAGTTTTGACAGTCGATAAACGATGCGACGGTGGAATAGAATCTAATGTGCGTTGCGAGTTGCTTGTCCACTTGACTAGGTCAAATTGACCAGCCTTCATAAGGTTTATAATTTGAGCGGAAGTTTCGATGGCTTCGTCCTCGCTATCTACACTAAAAACGCAGTCATCCATGTACAGACTGGTTTCGACGATAGCCTTTGCTTTAGGGTAGGAGTCACCCTCATCAATAGCTAACTGTTTGACAGTGCGGAGCGCGTGAAAAGGACTTGATTTGAGCCCAAAACATACACGTTGAAATTCGTAAACTTTCAAAGGTTCTTGCGGTGAAAATCTATACAAAAATTGTTGAAATCTGCGGTCACAATTTCTAACACCAATACAAAGAAACATTTGTCTTATGTCCGCGGAGAGGGCAACAGCAAATAATCTAAAGTTGATGATAATGTCGAACAGATTTCCTTGAAGATTTTGACCACAATGCAAAATATCATTAAGGGAAACAGAAGTGCTAGTCTTAGCACTGCCATCCAAAACGACACGCAATTTTGTGGTGAGTTTGTCATCCCTAATAACCCCATGGTGCGGGATAACGTAAGACGGAGAATTCTGTGTCTCTTCAGTATCAACGGGTGCGAGTGCGATGAAGCCTTTATCTAGATATTCATTCACCACATCATCGTACGCCTGTTTCAACTTCGGAGAAGACATCATCTTGCGTTCCAAACAAAGGAAGCGTTTTTCAGCCATTTGGCGCGAGTCGCCAAGCGAAAATATATCACCCTTAAAGGGGAGCGCGACAACATAACGACCATCTTCATCGCGGGTGGTCGTGCGACTATACATTTCTTCAGCCATCTTATCATCAGGACTGAGGAGCGGTGGGACATTGACCTCTTCAATTTCCCAAAAGCGGCGGATGGTAGTCTCCAACGGCGGTACAACGGCGCAACAATATGACACAGTCGAGTAACTATCTACGAGAGCGGGTGCGGATCCAACTATAACAAAACCAAGAACTGTTTCCAGTGCGTGCGGTGTGGGGTGTGCCGAGTGACCTTGAACCTTACGCGTCAGCAGGAGGTGCGGGAAAATCGAAGCGCCAATCAAAATATCGACGGCTCCTGGGACGGCATAAGTATCATCGGCCAAAGGCAAGTCAATAAAATTTACTAGCAACGAGGTATCGACCGTGACAGTAGGCAGCTGTTCGGTGACTTTGTCTACGACCAACGAATCCATTTCGAAAGAAATGTTGGAATTAAAACGGGATTCGAATCTAATATTTAATGTGCCTTGGATGGCCTTAGTAGATCCTCCAATTCCCTTTACTACGGAACATGTAGGGCGATTACTATAATTTAATCCTAAGCGTTGACAACAATCTCGAGTTATAAAATTACTCTGCGAAGCACTATCTAAAAGTGCACGAACTATGTGTGGTTTACCATACGCATCCAACATTTTGACGCGAGCGGTCGCAAGTAAAACAGTTGCAGGCGCTCGAGTTGACGATAATGAACATAACGTGACGTCATTCGCGGCGCAGTCTGGGCGGGCGGCCGCAGTATGGCGGGCGGCTGCTGCAGGGCGGGCGGCTGCTATCGTATGCGCGGTGCCGTCGAGCTGAGCGCGACGTGCGGGCGGCACAGAACCAGATCCTCGAGCGCAATCAGACGCGGGCGCCGAGCTCACTACAAGCGACGTGTTACCGCGGAACGATGAATCAACTGTGCTCACTTTGGATGCGGCATTATTGTAACTATCAAAATGGAGCAAAGTATGATGCTTTGATGTACATTTGCGACAACTATTTGTACTATTACATGACGAAGCGTGGTGCTTGTCGCTGAGGCAATTTAAACACAAGTTATTGGTACGAACAAACGTATAACGTTCATTAGGAGTGAGTTTCATGAAACCTGCTCATTTATACAACTGCGTATGAGAAGAGTTGCATAAAGAGCAAATCGATTGCAAAGAAGTCGATCCTGTGTTTACGTAACAATTGCTAGACGGCTTCGGTGACCTAGATACCGCATCCGTGCGGGCGCGGTCGGAAACTTTCTTAGCTTCATGTTTTGACGAAGTGCGTTGCAATATTTTTATGTGGTTCCGTACGAATGATTCTAAGTGGTCGAATTGCGGTAATTTGTTATCGTGACCACCCTGATTTGTTTCAAATAAGCGAACGGTTTCAAAATCCAACTTTTTTAAACCGATGTACAAAAATAAAAAGTCACATAAATCGTCAATTTTGAGATTCTTTAGAGCACGAACAGATGATGCAAAAACGTCCAAGAATTTTTCTAAGTTCTGTTCGTTGCAAGCAGTGATGTTTTTCAAGTCGAATAATTGGTCTAAATATGCCGATGCTACTAATCTTTGATCTTCATATTTAGCCTTTAATGTATCTAAAATCAAATTATAATTTTCGGAACAATGTGTAATGCCTGCGCAAGCCGTTTTGGCTTTGCCGGTGAGTTTTTCAACAAGATAATATAATTTTTCGTGATCGCTCAAATGATCATTTTGATGTATAGTGTTCTCAAAACTATTTATAAACAATCTCCAATTTCGAATATCCCCATTGAATTCTGGAATTTGAATTGGCGGTAATTTAGGTCTATCGCGATTGAGTTTATGTACTACTTGCGAGTTAGATACACTAGGCGGTGATTCTAACGATTTAGCGACACGCTTTATACGACAATAAAGATCGTCAAATGAAGAAAGCGCTGAATAATTGATTGCATAGTCGGAATCTAACTCTAGTTCTAATGCATTGATACTGTGAACTATGTATTCAAAATCCGAGCGCATGCTATCAATGTTTTCAATTGAACAAAGAAACGAATCTCTTACAGCCAAGTCCGATATCTTAAATGCGTTATCATGTATTGTTTGAAGGCGTGAATAAATCATATCCCGCTTAGCGTGTAAGAGCTTCAACTCGTTATCAGATTTACTAGCCTTAGGAGGCATCGTATATATCTATCTGATTAAAAATGCAAGTAAACAAACGAAAAATAATCGCAAGAAGCGGCGGAGAATAGCGACGATATACCTACCTATATATAGCCACAGTTTACTAACAATTAACTATGAGCTACGAATAGCGCAAAATGTTTATCTTCTACTTCTAATTTCAAAGTATGTATGTTAACAAAAGAAATCGTGATGCAATTTAAAACATAAACCAAATAATATCACACTACCTAGGTAACGTCTCTGCCCTAGTTGAACAACCAGAATTAATATACACGATAAATATGTATACGTAATTATATGCAAGAACCTATGTTCCTGCAATCAACCGGCTGTTGTCGATCAGCAAACGAACAAGTACGAATATTATATGCATAAAGTGGGTAGCTTTAAAATTGAATACTTACAACAAAATGAAATTTATTTGTTAGCCTATGCGATGCGTTTATTGAACACGAAATTAAAATAGAATGCAGCGTGAGAATTATGATTTAGCGGTTAGGTTTCCTGTGCCTATACACTAGGATACCTACGATTACCTAAATACCTAGTTCTAGGAGAATTAACTAGATATTTAAGTGCGATGCGTTCATTCCGTATGGAATAAAATACTAATGCAAAACAATTACAAATAATGCGAAATTCGGTTCGAAAAGGACCAAAAGAAATGGTGGCGCGGGAGTGGACTGTATATTTTGAGCGGGTAAATAACGTTGTGATATGATGAGATTGAGACCTAAGCTATTGGCACTTCCTGAAAGGAATTCGGGCTGCAGCGGAGAAGAACGAGAGAATACAGCCTTGATTAAGGATGGAAATGCACTGACCTGTTCTAATCTTCTTAATGTCACGCCATGTGCTTGCCATAAACCAGTAGTTCAGACATTGATGACGATTTGTCCGGGAGGGCACGGTCACTATGCAAATCCTGAAATCTCTTCACAGCTAAGGTCCATTAATCACTGTATTTTAGGAGCCGACACAACAACGTTATTATTATATATTAGGAAAAGCGCACGCGCAATTATTGATTTTTCGTGTTCTTAGCGGAACTGCAGTACAGCAACAACTCGACCAGCGTCGGCAGATTTTGTGCGTCGATTGTCGTTCGACGAACGTTGTCTGTCTCGCTTGTACTCGCGAGACAGGTAGTGCGTGGAAAAAGGAAGGGGAATAGGAACTATACAGAAGTGCCAATAAAATAGATAATAATCTTACATTGACTGTCAAACAAATGCGATGAAACTGCGCGGTAAATTCAAAAGCTAGTATAAACATTTTTAACTATTGATTGGCGCAACCATATTATTATTCGGCATTATCGGACTGCATAGGAGTGAAAGAGAGGCAGCGATAGTGAAATCGCGATTAGTTGGGATGAAAAAGGGAAGAAAGCTTATTAACACAGAATTAGTAACTTAAATTGAAAATATAACTTTACTTGACCCTTTCTGTAAGGTTATTTATTATATTTATGGTATTTTATTGTTATATTTTTATATACATACATGAATAATTAAGATATTTACGTTACCAGCGTAATTAAGAGTCAACTTTGCAATTTTATTCTATAGAGAAAATTTAAAGGAAACATGTTTTGGATTTAACTTGGCCCTAGAGAATATGATCAAGATTAACATATATTTTATTAAGGCTACAAACTAAATATATTATTCAAAAAAACCTGTGCAAGTAAAGCTATAAAGCACTTGGCAGCGCCTTAAAACAGTGACACGACGACTGCTTGCCGCAATATAATAATTAGTAGTGATTATGTTTTTCTTTCACAGGGGCAGTAAAAACGACCGTAAACCTGGTTGTCTATACAGTGACGTCATCAAAAACGACCTTGGCATTCAGCAAAGCCGTTGACAAGGAGTTTGTCGCCAACAGTACAAGTTTGCTGATCGATGACAAAGCTGTGGAAGGTGAATGGAACTCTTGTTCTGGATATCAGTATGACGTGCTGTGGATATTGAAACACGACGTGGCTATCAAGACCGCTTTTGATGTCAAGGTGAATAATAGAACTGAATCTAAGTGACGTAGTAGATTATGCATCAAAATTATATAGCAGTATCACATGTCACGGGCGCTTCTTGATCACATTGACAACAAATCAAACCGTCAACGAAGCAAAATGTCTAAACGTCATGTTTTTTTTTTATGTCTGACAGGTTAGTCTTTGACCACTATCTCACCTGATGGTAAGTGTAGATGTGGTCGAAGATGTTGTTCAGGCTAATCTAGAAGTACTGGCTCTCAAGGACAGCTGCCGGAACACACCGTTAGCTGCTTGGCGACAGATTTTCTACTTGAGTGTGGTAGCTATCTCCACGCATGGCAGGCGTCTTAGGGATCGCAGTATCAGATAACAGTTTGTTGTCCACCTTCCGTTTTTTTTCCCTTAGTCGCCTCTTACGACACCCATGGGAAGTGATGGGGGGTGACATTCTATTCCGGCTTCCCACGGGGGTATAATATATATAAAGTATGCATAATTTTATTATATGTATATTAATAACGAAACTACTAAAATGTCCCTGATAACCTAGAAAAAAATATTGATACATTAATTTTAATACCACCTTCAAAAATTAAAAGCAATTTTATTAGGGAATATTATATCATATAGGCGTATACATTATTATATACTTAGGGGCAAAGCTTCAAAACAAAGCTTCTCTAGATGACGAATGCTGGAAACAATAATTAAGGCTTAGAGTTGACGATTTTTGTAGTTTTACATGATTGGAAAACATCCGAATTCTTTCCAATTCCCATTAATTTTCTGGGAGTAGATTACTAATAATTGTCATTGGCTTTATATTCAACATTATTTTTCAACATAACTTGCTCCTAACGGGCTTTTAAATGTACCGATTTTAGTGTCGTAATATAGTCTATTACGCACTCGTGCTTTTTTTTACTTTACCGCACTAGTGTTTTAAATAGAAAAAAAAAAACAACGTTTCCACTCTTTTCACCAAGGAGATTGTAGTTTGTTTTGTTCGTTTTACATATAAAAACAAACCAAAGAGTTGTTTACCTACTGAAGTAGAACTTTAAAATATTTAATTATAAACCTTCTTAATCAGACTATTATTGCGATCAAAAAAATCAAGAAAATATTTTCGTATCGAAATTTTTGTATTCATTCCTCGCAAGTGTTTTGAAAAACGTCGTATGAAACTCGTGCGCTGTTTATTTGTTTATTACAATCTCTACTCCATATAGGCCTTCGATCAAACCCGTCTCGATTGTAGTAAACAACTTCGTGCACTTGTTGTATAATGTACTATTATTAAACGACACACGTTAAAAAAGACCAATAAATAAATTAACTCAGGGCTACCGCTTAAAACGCCACAATAAGCGGCGATTTGCATCCATGCTCCCTGCAACTCAAGTAATCGAAGTATTAAGAAAAATTAAATTTAAATTTAAACTGTTTATTGCTTAAATATGGTACAAATGAAATCGAAATCACTGCGATTTACCAATATCTTAAAATTAAAGAAGTCTTCAAACAGCGTGTGACCGACTTAATAAATAATTGCACGGACGAATTAATACTAATTATTATTGTTTTTATTTTAATTTTTAGGTAAAGTATAGAACAGAAAACGGTGACGTGGAGGTTATTCCCAGCAAGAAGTACGCAGATACTGTTTATGTTGGAAAAAATGAGATCAGCTTTCAGAGAATGTATTCGGAACCGGTACAGGAAGAATTAAAATCCCAACTGGACTCTTGTCGTCAACTGCTTGCTTTAGAACCTGATAGCAAATGTAAGTATAGCTCTTGCTGAATACGATATTTTTGGCTGGTTCACCCACGCAACTCCATATGATGTGTCAACTTATGTTGGTGCAAATAAGACGTGTATACATGTATTTTGTGCAAATGAAGGAGCTTGAATTTCATCAACTTTAAGGAAATTCAAATAGTCGATGCAATTTCAACGAAATAGGATAAAAATATTGCTCAAACATTTGCTGCGTCATTTAGATTTAATGATAAATTAGTTACCTCGTCGCATATATTGTTCACGCATCGCCATGCACCGTTCGGTACAGTAAAGACCTGCTAAAAAGCCTGGAAAATTTGTTAACCTAACCTAAAACAGTGTTACCACTACCCTTTATGTAAAGACTGCCCAAAAAGACGCTGTCAAATGCTGAAATTCTATCGGACAGCATAGAACTGAAAAAGGAACTATGCAGATGGTGAAATCGCGATCAGTTATTGGTGAAGAACGAAATTATCCCTTTAGATTTTGTAATTTTATTGTTACATTTTTATACATCCACAAATAATATAAATGTGTTTGTCACGAGTGTAATTTACCGTCAACTTTGCAATTTTAATCTATCAAGATTTTTTTATAGGGACATGTTTTAGGACCAACTAGGACTTCGAAAATATGATCAAGATTACTCATAACATACCTATACTTGTCTTGTGTGTGTACCCCTAGGGAATCGAATTTCATGATTAGAGTTTAGCTGATTTTTAGTGCTGATTTTTATGTCCTGAAAATGTTTATGTTAGTATACCGCTCGGAGAAGGTTTTCAGTCATTTTTGATGCTTGCGTTTACCGTTTTCATTCAAAGTAACATTTCTATAAAGCCCCGTGAGCCAAGGTATCCTCGCAGGCCAAAATTGGCGATTCCCGACTCCGTGTCATTTTTTTATTTGTGGAGAATCCAGATTCTGGCTTTGTGGCAAAGCTGGATTCTGGCTTGGTATAAAATGATAAGTATGTACTTACTGGATTTTTAAATATGCTTTATATTATTCTCTAATTTCTGAAATGACATATTCTTAGGTATATGTGTCAAAAATAATAAAATAACTTGTCAAAGTCGAAAACACTGTAAAAAAATGCTACTAATATTGCACGTGCAAAAATGCTTTTTTTTTCTTTTTATGTTGCGTAATGCATTTATGTTAAAATTATATATGCAATTATAAAGAATATTGCGTTCGGAAACAGTATACAGTATTTTTTTACCCATAGAAATAAAGGCAGAAGGTCGTCAATCCATAAAAAAGTAATGATATTGTTTCGATCTATTAATGACATAGTAATTAAAATAAAACCTTTAGTGATTAGAAAGTAAATTGTTATTTTCAAATGTATATAAATAGTTGAAAAAGCCGAAAGTATGTCGAGCAGGATAGCGTACCTTATACTCAAAATCACCAAACGGTATTAATTAAAGTTCATGCAGGTTTACGCACCGGACCTCGACACGCTCAGACGATGAAGTAAAGGCTATGTACGAGGAGATATCTGAAGCCATACATTCCTCCGAAACATACTTCACTTGTCATGGGGGACTTCAACGCAAAGTAAGGCTGCCCTCTGGCAGTCAGCGGCTGGTAAAAAGTCGAAAAAGACTTTATCGACAAGTGACCATCCAAGAAGTGGACGTAGCCTCGATGGTTCAATAAAGAATGACATCGATTATATGATGATGACCAAGAAGCGAATATTCGATGATGTCTCTGTGGTCCATAGGGTGAAAAGAAAGGGTAACCGCTTCCTGTGCCTAGCTGTGAATGCAAAACAGTAGGCGAGATAAACAACGGGTTGGTGGAAGCTATCCAAGAGTTCCCCAACTTTTTGAGCTCTTAAAGATACTTCACTGAAATAAACCGAAGAAACTCTGAGAAGAAACCATCAAGTTGTTGGAAGACCGGAATGCAATCTTCAGTTGATATGTCGAACAAAGCCATGCCCAATAGAGCTTGAGAGGTTTTATGGACAGCTATACCTTGACACGAGAACCCGATGGAGTTTACAAAAGTGTGGCGAATTTACTTTGTGACGAGTTTACAATACCCATTTACCTCTCGTTATACTATATAAATATTTTTTTTCGTGCTGCCTTTTTATCTAAAGTTCCGCTAGGATAACGTACTTCCAGTGGAAAGTGCTTTTCACAAATATCTCAAAAATGGCTGGACACACAAATATAAAACTACCATACACATTTTCACTGCATGCATATCTGTAGAACTCAAATAATGTAATTCGACCATTTCCGATAGGAGTACTCAAACAATTTTCTTGCTGTTAGAAACTAAATTTATTTTGCTAAGAACCAGTTCAAGTGAAGCTATTTAGCATCAGTCAGCGCCTTAACGTTCTGCACTGCAATGTGGTGCGCTCACTACTAGAGCTACATGATCATGTGTCTTTTTTTACAATGCTGCAGTGATGGCCGAGTTGTAATTGACTATCGTGCTGAAGGCCATGGTTCAATGGATAATCTGACAACGCCTAATCTAATCAAATAGAGTCAGTCAGTGTGTTCTTGTGAGTGAAAAATTTAAAATTTTAAACCAACTGTACTACTCCCTAATGCTATCGATCTTAATTGTTGATCTCAGTACAACATTACTCAAACCGTGCTTGAAACTCCTAGATAATATTATATATCGCGTAATAGAGAAGCTGGCAGTGTTTTCATAAATCAGCCGTACGAATAATAAAATAAAGATCGAAATAGTTTCGTGCTCATTTGTGTAATATCGACCATACATAGAATAGTATGGATGGCTTGTCCATGTGCATCTTTTTTTTCGGATTAAGAGATAATGGAGGAATAAGGTTGTTAAACCGATTGACACGATGATGACATTCGTTAACATTGTCACTTGGTTTTTAGAAGTCGCAACAAAAATTACAATATTAGACTTATGCCTGTATCTGATTTATATTATTTTCTTCCCAGGGCCGATATTAACTACAGCACTTTATTTAGGAATAAGAGATAATGGAGGAATAAGGTTGTGAAAACCGATTGACACGGTGATGATTGATGATATTCGTCAACATTTTCGCTTGGCATTTAGAAGTCGCGTCAAAAATTACAATATTAGACTTATGCCTGTATCTGATTTATATTATTTTCTTCCCAGGAACGATGTTAACTACAGCACTTTTTTTAGGAATAAGGTTGTGAAAACTGATTTACACGATGATGATTGATGATATTCGTCAACATTATCGCTTGGCATTTAGAAGTCGCGACAAAAATTACAATATTAGACTTATGCCTGTATCTGATTTATATTATTTTCTTACCGGAGACGATGTTAACATTGTTAACTACAGCACCTTTTTTAGGAATAAGAAATAATGGACGAATAAGGTTGTGAAAACCGATTGACAAGAAGATGATTCATGATATTCGTTAACATTGTCGCATGGCATTTAGAAGTCGCGACAAAATATTACAATATTAGACTTATGCCTGTATCTGATTTATATTATTTTATTCCCAGGTACGATGTTAACTACAGCACTTTTTTTAGGAATAAGGTTGTGAAAACCGGTTGACACGATGATGATTGATGATATTCGTCAACATTGTCGCTTGGCATTTAGAAGTCGCGACAAAAACTACAATATTAGACTTATGCCTGTATCTGATTTATATTATTTTCTTCCCAGGGACGATGTTAACTAAAGCATTTTTTAGGAATAAGAGATAATGGAGGAATAAGGTTGTGAAAACGGATTGATACGATGATGATTGATGATAATCGTCAACATTGTCCTGAAAAATGTCAGACTGCGGCCGTAGGAGAATCATCGTTTAGCATGCTAGTCAGCGAAACTAAATGCTCTATTGCAAAAATACCTACCTTAACCCCATAGCACAAGTTCATAAATTGACACTTGGCATTTAGAAGTCGCGACAAAAATTACAATATTAGAACTATGCCTGTATCTGATTTATATTATTTTCTTCCCAGGGACAATGTTAACTACAGCAGTATTTTTGCACTGTATCGACGCCGCGTTATATCACAAGGAGGTCATAGAACACCTTCAAAACCTAAAAAGCATAGATAAACTACGAGCAGGATATTACGACGACCTTATAACGAAATGGAACATTGAGCAACAACTGTGTGAGGACTACAAGAGAAATGATGGTCTCCGTTTAGAAATATCTTTTATTGATAAATTAACAAGTTTACCGCACATGCAGTACTACAGTTACTGTGATACTGTAGATTTGTCCAATCAGAACCTTACATCCAAAGTATTACCTACCTTGGTTACACTCCAACATTGCAAGGTAAACATATAATTACATATTATGAATAAACAACATTATTAATAGATTTTATAATTATTATATTTTATTTTTACCTAAGTGCATTCATAAATAAAAAAAAAACAAATTTGGCTGGTATAACTATACTGAGTCCTATCTTAGTTTTAATCAAGGCTTATGCTTTGCTATTTGTTTTCAGAAATTGTCGCTTAAGAATAATCGGCTTACAACCTTGAAGAATTTCCCTGCACTAAACTTGGAAGAACTGAATGTGGAAGGAAATTCAATAGACCCAAGTGAAATCGACTTATTCAGAAAAAATAATACTTTTAATATCATTTTTTAACATTTTAGCTTTCACAAGATAGCTTATATCGCTCCGTCTACTGTACTTTTGTAATGTACCTTTTTATACTGTACCTTTTGTAATGCTATATATTCATTCGAAATAATTTTAAATAGTAATAACTATAAACGATTTGGAATTACATAGATATTATGTATAACATGTCATAAATTTCAAATTCTATATCATAGTCAGGAAAGTTCATGCGCGTCAGTCTATGGAGAACAGACATTGAACAGAAATTGGTTTTATAGATCTACCCTCTTTTGACAATTTTTACACAGTTTCAATACCTAGTCGCTTCAGTCAGTGATCTTTTAATTGATGTTGTTAGCAAATACGATAAAAAAAACGGTAATTTTACACACTTTGCAAAACGCGAAGGCGCACATGTTTTCCTTCCTCGCTACTCCAACCGCCCAGCGTCCTCGCTTACATCTATGACTCGCTAGAAAGACCGCGCATGAACTTGTCTACATAATAGGCTGATGCACAAATAAAAACGTACGAGTTTACGCCATGAAAATGAACCCTTATATGTCAACAATAATTTTACAACTATGTTTATGCTAAACAATATAATCAGTACATTTTTGCATATATTTCAGAGAGTGCCTAACAAACAATTAGTAATATAATAATATTTTTTTTATATTTATAATAATAATCATTTATTAACAAATATTTTTACAAAAATTGTGTAGAACAAAAGAAAAATACAAGAATAATAATTGTGAAAAGAGAATTTGAATTGAATTTGAACACCTCAAATAATTTTATGAATGGAAAATTTTATATCTACTAATATTGTACACAAGGCTGGAAGACAGTTTCATTATAATAATGGCAGTGTTTAACATGTTAGCTATATCCATCATATTTACGTAATGGTCATCTGTAGCTACAGGTCTTGTTATTGCACAAACTCTTGTCTGTGCATTCCGGCGAGGCACAATGAAGTTTCATGATCTATTTACATTATTTAATTGTTTACACTGATTTACAGACAATGCAGCGTAAACTGATGAGATGAGTCTAGAAACATAAATTTTGCATAGGAGTTACTTATATTAAACTAAAAAAGGATTTTTGAAAATTCTTCCCCTTAACAGAATGAAATAAGGGATGAGTTTTTTTTTTATATAGAAAACATGTTAATCATATTTTATTCTCTTTGGTCATGTCTAACTGCGTTACGGGTAAAGATAGGGGATTGCGTATTGGTCATAATGGTAGGAGCTAAGGTGGGGGGGAGAATTAGGCAGGGGTTAGTCAATATTAAATCAAACCGGCCGAGATAGAGCTACTCGACTGATTTAACGTTAAAATCGGATTCAAAATTGTTTAAATATTATATGGTTTATGTCAAGGGTGGTGGTCATGTAAAGTTAATATTTATTTAACTTTTGATTCAGTCATCTTTGACGTGGGTGACGTCATTGGCAATAAGCAAGTATAATAGAAACTGCATTGTGCCTGGATCTCTACTTTATTGTATGGATATAATCAGCTTTATTACTATTAGGGCCTGTTTCAGAATGTCTGAGTAAGTCCCGGTTATACTACCCAGAACATATTTAATAAATAAAACACTATACTTTGCGTTTCACAGTCATCGATTTAGCCTATCCATCGGTTTAAGCTTGGAATGCTCTGCATGTTAACTGTCATTTTTATCATGTTCTGGGTAGTATAACCAGAACTTACTCGAACATTCTGAAACAGGCTCTTATTGTAAGGCTAATTTTTATTTAGAAAAACAATATGTAGAATGAAACTTATTATAGGAATAAGTGTATTATTAAAGTATGTGTTCTATTCACAATCAAAGTGTGTCTTAAATTAACTTAATTTAAACTTGTACTATGAGATATCTTAATCACAAAAACGTTTTTTATTGCTAGGTTAGTTTTTGATGAACTACCTGACCTCTTGTTGCACATTGTTAATTTTCAATGATATTTTTATCATTGGAAACAAATATTATTGAAATGTTCATCTAATTGTATTATTTTTATTATAATTACATAACATGGACTGTACAATATTCTCCATGAATTAACAATATTTGTAAAATCAAATTAATTACATGCAATAATGTTGTAATAATTTTATAAACATTATCTCATCTGCTGGTTAGAGATGATATAATATGGTTATGTTGATACAAGGTAGAATAAAATATATAGATGTAGAATGGAAACTGGCCCCAAGTATAGGTGCTAGTACATACATAACTATTTATGCATGTACTTACCCATACCAAGTAGGATTTTTCTGGCTTTCCTTCATGTAGAGAATTCTCTACTTGAAGTCAGAAAAATCCTACTAGGGGTTCTTCTAGATGGATAAAGAAGAATCCCTAGTGGGATTCAAACCTATGACCTTGTTTAAAGATACAACCAACAAAACATTACGCAACAATAAAACTTAACATGATTAAATATTGTAGGTATCACTTATTTATTTATTGCTAAGATCCATGTTACTGCTAAGAATAAATGAGATTCACTTTTAATAATGTGTCTTGTTTTATTATACATATGGAAGAAATTGAATTCTTGAATACTGCTAACTCAATTAAACTTGGGTTAGTGGTATATACTGTCTTTTGTAGCTCAATCAATTTGTATGGTTCATATTTTTTTGAACACTAAGGCAAATGTTTTCTTACCATGCAACACGTCTGTCTAACAGACCTCTATTCATTCTGTATTTGAAAAACTGCAAACATAATCAAGTTTATTTTGAAAAACGGTGAGTACATAAGACTGACACTGATATCAGTTTTAAAGGCTACCTAACATACTAAATACATTATTAATATTTCAAAACTTTTGTGAATATTAAACATTCTTATAAATCCCGCCAATCAAACTCACTGGCATATAACTTTGGAAATCATTTGACCTGGGCTTTGAGGATTTAGGATGTTTTCTTTCCGAGAGTGGATAACACTTGTAAATACACATAATTTAAGTAGCTTGTACAAGCATAGTTTGCAAACTTTGATGAGGCACAGTGATGAAGGTAGCAGTTTCGGTATCTTTGTCAGAAATTACATGCACATGAGACTTAACAACTATGTCTCAAGGTGATGGGCGCAGTGCAATTCGTCACTTGTGTTGAAATGCATCTGTTCTAGGCAGAGGTTAGTCTGCTTAAGATCAGGTGGGCCTCGAGCTTGTTCCATCACAATAATATAAAAAAAAAACTCTTCCCTGAGCTGCCTGTAGCCAAAAGCGGGCACACCACTCTGATCTCACCCTAACAGTGTTACATGCGGCGCCAAGACAGCCCTCTTCAGCATAATGTGATTTTTAAGTGTGCACTCCATGAAGAATGTTGTATGCAATCAAAACCCAATTCAGGTTGGGTGTACTTTACAGGATGCTAAGAACTTAAATAATAACATAGTCTACGGCAAAGTCACATTTAGGTGCGACGACAAGCTAAGCGAGGAGGGGCGTGTTACGTACTGGTGACCACAAGAACGCGCGAAAAGAGCAAGCAAAGCTAGCGTGCTGCGGCAGCGACCGACGACGCGCTAGTTTTTTTTTATTTTAAATTCGGTCAATGGTCAATGACCACTTAGTGCCTTATGGTTGTTCCCCATCCTGTTAACTTAGGTCTTCCTTTAACAGCCTGTAAAGTACACACTAACCGGTTTTCAACATGTTACCTACACATACACCTACATATATATAAATTGTCTTTTCTTTAACCTCAAATCTAACCAAACCTCAAATCATTCTAATTGGTGCGTCATATTAATTACTTTTTGTACTGTTTCACTAACCGATTTTAATAAGTCATCATCCTTGAAATAAAACTTTCCACAATTTTCACATAATATTGCAGATGATGATGAAAGTATGAGATGAGGGTCTGATATTTCAATAGCAACTCCTTTTTTTGTCTTGCAATTATTTTGTGTAGGATTATAATTTGTGATGGCAGGTGGAAAATTAGGCATATCATCATCGTCATCATCGCTCAAAAAATTACTGTAGTCATCAGGTTCATTGTCATCAATCTCAGCATATCCATATGTTTTTGCTGTATTTGTTGTTATATACTCTTGACGAATTTTCTGAACTTCATCAGGAACCAACTTCCTCAAATCTTTGTCATTGCAGTATAAACAAATGCTCAAAATGTCTCTGAGCTGTACATTAACTTTGTAAGTATTCATTATGTTATGCAATTGTTCCAAAACTGGAACTCTGCCAACACTTAATATTGAGCTTTGAGGAAAGTTTTCTGTGGGTGTATTTTTTGGTTTGACAATTAAAACATATCGGTCTTCAGAAATAGCAAGATTGATAATGTCATGCCACAACATGTTTGCTGATGGGACAACAGATGTGTCAATGCCGCAATATCTAAGATATGACATTAGATGAGATAATGTTGGTTCAACAAGTAATTTCATATCACTTGCATTTTTAGTCTCTATCACATGAAAGAAAGATTTATGGAGTCTCTCTACTACTTTCGGTTTTTTAGTAGCTTTCTTTTTGCTTTCAACCATGACATCATTACATATTTCTTCAAAATGTATACCTTGTTCTTGACATTTTCTCTGGAGAAAATAATAAATTTGCAGTAAAATATGAGCATCCAAAGCAGCATATTCTATTTGAGATTCTCGTAAAGGCCTTAATTCCCAGTTTGAACATTGTTCTGATTTTTCAAGAGGCTTGCCAAAACATGCTTGAACAACACAGCTTAGGCTTGAACCAACATCACTGGTACCAGGCAAACACAGTTTATGATTCATTAAACTCTTCCAAAGTGTACTTAAATCTAGGAATCCTTCACCTTTAACTTTCAAATTATTCAATCCAACAATGGAAGCTTTCAATTCTCGTAGATCTTGTTCAAGTCCAAACCCTAACTTGATAATTTCAGCATTGTCCAAAAATGATTTATAAAATGAATGCCATAAGGTTATATATTCCTGTTTATTCAAAAATATACAATCCACCAGGTATACTTTGTCATTTGTGGCAATTTGAATTATAGCAACTTGAGATTGTTTGGCTCCAAAGGAAGGTTTCCATTCACAGTCCATGCTGACTACCTCACAATTTGTCAACTCTATGCTTATCATATTATGAAATTTTTCTTCTGAATCAATGATTATAATTTGATCTCTAGATAAAGGTGATTTGTGGAATGGGTAATCTTGAGAGTCAATATTAGTGTCCCAGTTTTCTTCTTCAGGTTCTTTTGGAGCTTCTTCAATATGACAAGGAGTACCTCGTATAGCTAATGGCAGCTTATTGTCGGGCAGATTCAAGTGATGGGCCCATTTTATAGCTTCATTTATATCATAATCCACTAACATGTCAATAAATAAAGGAGCAGAAGCTGGATGTTGTCTTAATGAGTCTTTAACTAAATCATCCCAAACTGTAGAACTCACATTGTGCTCTACATATTTCTGATATATTAAGTACCTTAATCCACTGGTAGTCCGGTTCTTAGCGAGATTCTCACAAGTTTCAATGGGAATATTAAATTTGTTGCACAAACGGGCCACAAGCTTCCCAAGAGGTTTATAATGCATTTTATCATACTTTACTTGACAAATATTATTTTCTTCTGCATATTTCTGGACATATTGAAATGTGTTGAAATCTCTGTTAAGCAATTTATCCAAATAAGCTAATAATGGTTTTACTTGATTTGGAAATCTTGTTAAATATTCATCAATCATATTTGATTTGTCCTGCAGTATAAGTGGAAAAAGAAGGTTTTCAACAGGTATATTTAGAGACATGTCCATAGCCATGACTATTTGTGAAGCCTGTCTGCCATTGTCATTCATTATCATTTCATTCACAATAGGTACAACATAATCTTTTATTGACTCAAGCTGATATGTTTTTACCATAAGATAAAAAAAATGTTGATTTCTTTGATACATTGCTGCATGGAATGCTGGTTTTTTAAGGGATTCATCAGCATAAATTTGGTTTGCAAGAGAAAATTTTAATAGAGTTTCCATGATAAAAAAAGGTAGGGATTTAGGTTTACAATCTTTGAATTCTTCACATTTTATGACGATGACAAGCGCAACCCAGAAAGCATCTGGCCTAGCTCGAAAGAAGGCTTCGACATGGGTTTCAACAGCAGCATTTTTCTTCCAAGTTTTCCAAGTTGTTTTTAATTGATCAAGCCATATGTTAGTTTCCACATCCAAGTTAACTTCAAATCCCAATTCATGGAGTATATCCTCAAGGGAGGGTATAATTTTCATTAAATAACACCTGGAAGTAAGTTTTTCCAAGTTCCGGTCACCCATTTTTTTTCCAACTAACTGTAACTGCCCCACTTTTTTAGACGTAAAAACGGATAAACAATTTATTTTCTTTAGATCATTCGAATTACAGTTTTAAATTCTCATATTGTTTCTGGTTCTTATACATTTCTATTTTTCTATTCGGAACACACACAGTTACTCATTGAATCCATATTGACGTCTTGATTGACACTTGACAGCCACGGGCGTATACCATTTGACGCTGAATTCGTTATTTCGATAATTTTGATCACATTTGTGTCTATGGTTCATATGAAATGTGCATCCATTGACGCAAAATGTGGTCAAAATTATCGAAAATAACTCAAATGGAATACAGCCCACCAAGCAAGGGCGTATACCATAATTATGACGCTAAATTAGTTTTTTTCTATAATTTTGACCACATTTTGTGTCTATGGTTGTGATTACTGTGATCGTTTGTAACCATAGGCTTAGGATGTACAAGACCAACAGTGATGGATGAATGTGTAGTGTTAGTGACTTAGGGTATGTTCCATTAGTCGCTAAGAACGTAAATTTCGATAATTTTGATCACATTCTGCGTCTGTGGTTGTGATCACGTGATCATTTGTAACTGTCATCCCCGTTCCATTTTTTGATAAGAACGCTAAGAATGCCACTAAAATTTGCCACTTCTGTCACTTTTGACATTAGATGTAGCGTTTAAGGCGAAAATAACGCCAAGACCCATGTGGAAAACTTTTTGGGAGTGTGATCGTTTTTAGCGTTTTTAGCGAATCTCACTCAAATGGTACGTACCCATAGTGTTGTAATGACGCGAGCGTAATACTATCGACAGTTTTACTTGTTGAATCTTAGGACACATTCGTTTGAAATTATGCCCTATATAGTGTTACAAAATATAGTAGTATTGTGTAAATTATACTAGCAACATTGTTTAAGAGCTGGCAACACCATACTCCCCCCCTACTAACCGTAGTGGCGATAAGACAGGGAGGGCCTCGGGCCTCGGGCATTCGAGCCATTCGATCGCTGACAGCCATCTCGAGCGGTTATATAAGTTAAATCTCTGCCGGATCGACCGTTGATTATATAATTGAAAGTTTGAATAATATCTTAATCCAGTTCTGTGAAATTGTGATAAGCCGATTTGATTCTGATTTATGTTCCGAGTTAATAATTTGATAAATAAAAGTATTTATTGTCTGGGACCTGCTGTTTTTCTGAGGTATCTCACAACTCAGAAGTGGGATTACGACAAGGTAAGAAAATAGATGTATTTTTTTTCTTTTCTTTCTTTTACTTATGTCCGTTACTTGTAGTCGTCCACTTGCCCACAGTGATTGAAACATTAAATAAAAATATTAATAACGATAGTTTAGAATTGTATGGATGTGATTTGTTAACATTTGGTCAGGGCACTCCCTGACAATGTTGATAAAGAACTCTAGTCTTTCTACGATCACAACAACATTCGGCCGGGGTACTCTCCGGTAATGAGGTTGTGTGGTTAGAATTGATTGGTTGTAAAATACCTACCTACTTATTCGATAACCTTTTAGTATGATTGAGATTTGTTAACATTTGGTCAGGGCACTCCCTGATAATGTTGATAAATAGCTATTACTCGTTCTATGATCACAACAGCATTTGGCCGGGGTACTCCCCAGTATTGAGGTTGGGTGATTAGAATTTAATTTTTATATAATAATTACGTTGTGTTAAACCTTCACCTACCTAACAATATTATTGTTGGCATTTGGTTAAGGCACTCCCTGACAATGTTAGTGATCCCTCTTTTAAACTTTCACATAAATACTAAGCTTCGGCCTTAACATACCAATAAAAAGGGAATGATGCGTTTTTTTTGTCTTCTTCAGTATATCGATGGAACCTGAGCGTTCTCGAACACCGTCGCGTTGCCGGGATAGCAGAGGCGAGGTTGGTGATCGATGCAAAATGCGTGGCCGGAGCAAGCACCGGCGCAGCATTACTTCGAAACGTCGCACCAAGCGGCGTGATCGTAGCGACTGCAGTGATGAGAACCCGGACGAGCATCGCAGCAGGCGCAGCAAGGAACGCCGCAGCGTACAAACGAGTGAGTCGCGTAGTCTCAGCTCAAGCCGACCACGGGGCCGGCGCAACAGCAGACTTGACAGCGATTGTCGAGGCCACCAGCACCAGAAACGTGGCAGAACCAAGCGCAGTTCTGAACGTGACGACGTGGCAAATGGGGCCAAACGAAGCAAACGTGATGTAAGCAACCAAAATACTACTTTATTGATTGAGTCATTTCTAGATATTATGAAGTATTCAAAGTTCGGTTCGAGTGAGAAGTTTTCATCTTTAAGCCAGGTTATACCTGAATTTGATCCAATGGTTAAAGAGCAAACTATTAACGCATGGATTTCTAAAGTCGATGAATGTAGACAGATTTACGAGTGGTCGGAAAAACAGGTCATTCATTACGCGTTACCTAAACTCACAGGCATCGCCAAAACGTGGTATCAAAGTTTGCCTACTCTTTTGCATTCTTGGGAAGAATGGAAAACTAAATTAATCGAGACATTTCCGTCTAGCCAAAATTATGGGGAATTACTTACAGAAATATTAAATAAGAAACTACGTTTTGGCTTATACTATTATACTTTTATGGATTATACTATTATGCTAAAATTAATCTGCTCAATCGCTGCAAAATCCATGGCAAAAATGCCGTAGATTGCATAGTGTATGGAATTGAAGATAGAGGCATTAGGTTAGGCGCTCAAGCGGCACAGTTCTCGGAGCCAGAACAGTTATTAACATTTCTTAAAAATGTAAAACCGGGAACTCCTAGGGAACCGGATCGGTCAGGTAAAGATAAAGAAAAACGTTCTACTATTCCCGCACACACAAAGGGAACTAACAAGGTAAACAAATCGGAGGATAAAGCCATGGTTTGCTTTAATTGTAATCAGCCTGGTCACCATAGTTATAAATGTAGTAAACCCACAATACGATGTACTCACTGTAAATTTTTAGGACATTTGGCAAATGCGTGCCCAAAAGCGGACATAGCCCAAAAATCTGATAAGGAAAAAACTGTACTTAATATTGCCAGTCGGACAGCACCCAGTATATACACCTTTCCCATTAACGTCAATGGAGCAAAGGTTCAGTGCCACTTAGATTTGGGCAGTGAATGTACATTAATACGCTTTTCTGATGCCACGAGATTAGGAGTCAATTTCACAACTGGTAGGGACTTGCCGCTTTTGAAGGGACTTGGCAACATACCGTATCAGCCTTTAGGTATTTCAAAAGTAACAATTGAGGCTCAGGATGTTGTCGAAACCGATGTCGAGGTATTGATAGTTGACGATAATCTCATTAACTATCCTGTTCTTTTGGGCCATACGTTCTCTGAACGCCCTGGTATAAAAATAACTAAAACTGCAAATTGTTTAGATATTAGTAAAACGACCAATGACGTCAAAATTCACTTGATCTGCAGGGATAACATCTATATCAAGCCTAATGAAATAAAACCTGTTCAGGTAATATCAGTCCCGAATTTTTCTGGTTCTCTTTTTGTAGCTGGGGGAATTCGTGGTCCAATCGGGTCCGAGTATTACTTGTTCTCGGGAGAATACGAAATAAATAAAAGTCAAGGTCAAGTTTTAATTTTTAATTTTTTATCTCGGGATCTGCAAATAAAAAGTGAACAATTACTCACCCGTAGTCAAGTATCTCAAGGCTGCAAATACGTGTATGATGTTAAGTTGACTGACAAAGACGATGAGTTTGAGCCGAATGTCGGAGATTACGTTACAAACGAGCAAAAGCAAGCAGTAAAGGGCCTACTTCTTAGGTATAAGGAATGTTTTTCTTCCTGTCTCATGACTTAGGGTTTACAACGGTCGTTGAAATGGATATACATCTAAAGGACGAACAACCTGTGGTTTACAGACCGTATAGGCTCTCGCATTCTGAGAGGGAGGTCGTACGACAAATGGTAGCAGAAATGTTAGAATGCGGTATAGTGAAAGAGTCTTCTTCTCCTTACGCGAGTCCTATTGTGATAGTCAAGAAAAAGAGCGGTGAAAAACGCTTATGTGTAGACTACAGAACGCTTAACTCTAAAACTAAGCGCGATCATTACCCACTGCCTAGAGTGGAAGATCTGCTTGATGAGTTAGCTGGCCATAATATCTTCATATCCCTTGACCTAGCGTCAGGATATTATCAAATTCCCATTTCGGAGAAGTCCCAAGAAAAAACTGCTTTCGTTACACCAGATGGCCAATTCGAATATACGAGGATGCCATTTGGCTTAGCCAATGCACCTTCGATATTTCAAAGGGCAATGCATAAAATCCTCCCTAAATCAAAAGTGAGCTACGTAATAATATACATGGATGACGTCCTAATCCCAGCACGATCGTTTGAGGAGGCAATGCAACGATTGGAGGAAGTTCTAGGTCTAATAAAAGAAGGTGGTCTTACGCTCAAGTTGGAGAAATGTAAATTCATGTTTGACAAGTTAGATTTCTTAGGGTTTGAAGTTAGCGGTCAGGGAATTAAGCCGGGATCTTTAAAAACAGAAGCGATTTCTAAGTTTCCCACTCCTATTAATGCTCACGATGTTAGGCGGTTTATAGGATTGGCTAGTTTCTTTAGACGATTCGTCAAGGGATTTGCCCTAATAGCAAGACCCTTGACATCACTTTTGAAGAAGGATATGCCTTGGAGATGGAGTGAACTGGAAAATGAAGCATTTATTGGAATCAAGGAACGGTTAATTAATAGACCTATCCTCGCGCTGTACGATAAAAACTTGGAGACTCAGCTGCATACCGACGCAAGCAAGCTCGGTATAGCAGGAATTCTTCTTCAAAGGGATAGTAAGGGGTTGTGGAGAGCCGTAGCTTACTATAGCCGTCAAACATCGTTGGATGAGCAAAAACTCCACTCGTTCGACTTAGAGACATTGGCAGTAATAGCTTCCTTGAGTAAGTTTAGAATTTATCTGCTAGGAATAAAGTTCAAGATCGTGACTGACTGCAATTCTCTACGCACCACCTTGACAAAAAGGGATTTGATTCCCAAAATTGCGAGGTGGTGGGTGCAGCTGCAGGAATTTGATTGCGACTTCGAGTACCGCCCAGGAGATAAAATGGCTCACGTCGATGCACTAAGCCGGGCACCCATACACGCTGGACCTGAAACTAAACACATCGTTGATGTCCTTGCCGTCACGACAGAGGATTGGATCACCACGGTACAATCCACTGATGACGAGATACAACATATTAAGCGTATTTTGTCCGACCCTGAAACCGCGACCATAGTTGATATCCAACGAAACTATAAATTAAAAAACGGTCGTGTGTACAAAATCATAGCGGAAGATGTATTAAGATGGGTAGTACCTAAAGGTTCTCGGTGGCAGGTAGTTAAAGCTAACCATGACGATGTAGGGCATTTCGGTTTCGATAAAACGTTGGACCGGGTTCGCGCCTTGTATTGGTTTCCTAAAATGAGAGCATTTATTAGGAAATATGTGTCTGCATGTTTGGAGTGTGCACACCACAAGCTGCCGAGTGGTGCACAGCAGGGATATCTGCATCCCATATAAAAGGTAGAAGTTCCCTTTCACACCATACACGCTGACCATTTAGGCCCATTCAATAAAAGCAAAAAGAAAAACTCTTACATTTTGGTAATAATTGACGCGTTCACAAAATTCATTACGTTAGCGCCGGTCAGGAGTACAAAATCTTCAGAAACTATAAAGGTAATTAAAAGTTTAATTGGATATTTTGGGACCCCTACTCGTCTTATCACGGATAGAGGGACCTGCTTCACGAGTAAAAAGTTCAAAACATTTACTCAATCCCTAGGCATTAAGCACATACTTAACGCCGTGTCAACACCTCGTGCGAATGGACAGGTTGAACGATCGAACAGGACTATCCTGGCTTCCCTAGGTGCGATGACCCACGGAAAGGATCCTCGAACATGGGATCAGTACCTCCCCGACATACAGTTAGGCATCAATACAACAATACATGATGTTACTAAGAAGTCTTCTAGTGAACTATTATTTGGACGTAGGGTAATTAATCCATCACAGGGTATCTTGAATGAAGTAATTTCTGACACCGGTGATGGATTGATACAGGGTAACATAGAAGACGTTAGGGCAGATGCCAGCTGCTTGATGCAAAAGCAAAGTGAACTAAGTAAAGAACGATACAATAGTCGTAAGAAAGTAGCTAAAGAATATAAAGAAGGAGACTTGGCCCGAATCGTACGGGCAATTGCATCAGGCAGCGGGCAGTCCAAGAAGTTAGAGCCAAAATTACAAGGACCATACAGAGTAATAAAAGTATTGCCGAATGACCGCTATGTCGTCGAAGATACCCCAATATCACGGAAAGGGCGACGCTATGAAGCCATTATTGCAGTAGACAACATGTTCCCCTGGTTATCATTTAAACCAATCTCGGAAAGCGATGTTGATGATAACGGTTCAGACAGCGAGCTTGATAATAACGATTTTAATGGCCATAAGGACTTGGTCGAACTCGAAACCTTCTCACTCGATACCAACTCTTAGTCTAAAGTTATTGAAGTATAAGTGAAAAGTCCATGCGTATATTGTGACCAGGAAATGATTCATGTTCAAAGTATCACATGGCATGATGGACAGGCTGTCTATTGTGGGCATGATTGGCACAATGACATGTCGCCTAAGGATAAATCAATGGACAGCCTGAAGTGATGTTTGGACTGCTTATTGTGGGCATGACGTGCACATGACGTGCCGCCCAAAGAGAAGCAATAAGCAGTCCTAAGTGACTTTGACTCGGGCCGCTTGTTGTGGGCATGACGTGCACATGATGTGCCGCCCAAGGAGAAACAATAAGCGGTCCTAGTGATTTTGGCCTGGATCGCTTAATGTGGGCATGACGTGCACATGATGTGCCGCCCAAAGAGAAGCAATAAGCGAACCCATGTCTGTTTATAATGATTAAATAATGTTTTTATGATCGGGGGTAGGACTTGCCCAATGATGTACCGCTCAGGGAAACCGATAACGATCTTTTGTGATGTGAATAGAAGTGAATTTCTTGACTAAATGATGTTACTATAAATATAACAAAATTATATGATTTGTCTCATAAGAAAACTACTGAATAGGATTTATAAGTTGATTTTATTTAGTTTGATTTTATTATAGATTTGTCAATTATGTTCGATTGTTACATACTGAGACTTTGTCTTATGAGATTTATTGATTCTAAGTGATGCATATCAATTATGTTAGTAAATTAAATAGTAAATAAATAAAATATGGAAAATGTATTCGATAATTGAAGTACTTTCTTAACTATAGCTTATTTTATAGTGTATGTATAAAAATGCTAAACCAACGAAGGCACTCGTTGGCGATCGGATGGCCGAGCTGTTACAAAATATAGTAGTATTGTGTAAATTATACTAGCAACATTGTTTAAGAGCTGGCAACACCATACACTCCCCCCCTACTAACCGTAGTGGCGATAAGACAGGGAGGGCTCGGGCCTCGGGCATTCGAGCCATTCGATCGCTGACAGCCATCTCGAGCGGTTATATAAGTTAAATCTCTGCCGGATCGACCGTTGATTATATAATTGAAAGTTTGAATAATATCTTAATCCAGTTCTGTGAAATTGTGATAAGCCGATTTGATTCTGATTTATGTTCTGAGTTAATAATTTGATAAATAAAAGTATTTATTGTCTGGGACCTGCTGTTTTTCTGAGGTATCTCACAATAGTTCATTGAGACTATTGTAATGATCGTAAACAACACTGAAATCACAGAAATGCAATATATGCAATTTCATTATCTTGAACAACTTATTTTTCAAGTTATTATGATTTAAAAACCAAACTACTTAACTGATTATGATGAAATTTCAAAGGGATGAATCCTAAAGTATATCCTTTCAAACAAAATACGATGTTTTCAAATGAAAATCAAACCAAATATCATAACATGAATACAACCTTATTGAGAACCTGCTCTCTTTTTGATCTGTTAAAAATAAAACTCAATCAAAGCTGAAGTCAAATGCATTTATTGTAGGTCTAAAATGGTACAGCACTTTTAAAAGTAAACTACTATAACTTCATCGTAACAAGATCAAATAAAACTTACCATTAGTAAGTATTATGATTACCACTAACAAAATCATTAAGCTGCAAATATACAGGTACTGTAAAATATTAAATTACATTTATCTGAATACCATTGCGTAAAGCATTCACATGTGGTAAGCAAAGGTCGAATTTATCCCTGGTGTAAACATAGCTCCTTGGGCTGTAGAAATGACGATGTGTACATAATTTCGATGATCTTTACTAACTGGCCTACAAAACATATAATTCTTTAAAGTCTAAAAGCCGTTTTATCATTATTTTTGTTTCAGCTTTTAAACTTCTTAAGAGCTAATTTTTTTTCTGTCATTTTTGTCACAATTTAGAACATTAGTTAGTAAGTTTTTTTCCTTGGAGACAGTACTTGATTTGAAGGGCCAGGTAATGGCTAACGGTGGTAATATATCTCAATTTAAATAAGGTCAGGGCCGTCTTATTTTCAATTTGATCTGAAAGGAAAAATAAAAATTATTTTGTGTCAGGATAACCATAGCTGTCCAGCGCTGCAATGAAGCGAGTATTGTAGATTTTTATGCACCAGGGACGCTAAGGGAAGGGTTACTAGATTGACTCAACATATCCTACAGTCTTAACATGAAAAAAAATGTTTTGATCATGTTTTTTTACTACAAATTAAACTGTTACTTGTGTCATCATTTCCTAAAGCTATTGACTACCATTTCCACAGCTTTATGCATTCAGGGACATTAAAAGTTGGTATTGAGTCTTTCATTAGTATACATCGATGTTTTCTTTGTATGAAGCATTTTGATTCAAAGTTTACTACAAACTGTAGAGTTTTTATTTAGATTGCGTCAATAATCCGAATCCTTTTATCACATACTGAAAATTTGTTGGTAATCTGTAAGAACACAAACATTATTATACGCGTGCATATAGTTATTTCAAATTCTGTTAAATAGCCATTTGTATAAAGATACTAATATTTTATGACAGAAGTAAGAGATATTTCCAATTATTTATTGAGAGTTAGGGGATTTTTTCACAGAAAACATCATAATAAATTTTGAATAATATATCTTGTGATAATATTTACTCCCTTATTCGTAAATACTCAATAAGCTATAAACTGATCTGTCAATTTCTCGCTAACTATTATGTAATTATATTATTTTTTAAACTAATTTATGATTAAACTAACTACCGGTTATTTTTGAGGTTCGAATATGTACCCGAGCATTCACGTCGAAGCTACAGGTCAGACGTAAACTATCGACTTTATCGATACTTGTGACGTCAGGACTTTGTCAAGCCCTCTCGTAAACAAATATTTTTGTATATTTCGTAAAACACCAACCAATTCTTCATTTAGCAATGTAATTTGATGATAAGTATGAAGAGAATCCTATTATCTAATATTTCCATAGTTCTAATAACTAATTTTAAAAGAAAATGAAAAAATAATGATTATCCAAAAAGCTGTGCAAATAAACATAAATTACCTGTGAAACGTGTATATATTCGGGTTACTGTGTCTTGTAACCTCATATTCACTCACTGAACAAGACACAATGCTTGCAGAATACATATTTTATATTATAATCGTAAGATATTTGAGCAAATACACAAAATTCGCGCCGACTTGGAAAAGGCCGGGACGCTATGGCCTCTTACTCGAGTAAAAAATGACATACCGTCTTCTTGTTTTACTATCTCTTTTTTTCTCGCGACGGTTTGTAGCAGCTTAGGACCTTTCACTCACACACTCCGTAGGTCTGTTGAGCGTAGCGAAAAAATCCTAGGTCTGTGTTTGTAACTGTTCTCCCCTGTTCCATTTAGGATAAGAACGCTAATAATGCCACTTTTGTCCATTCCACGTTGGGGTGCGTACCATTTGAGTGAGATTCGCTAAAAACGATCACACTCCCAAAAAGTTGTTCCACATGGGTCTTGGCGTTATTTTCGCCTTAAACGCTACATCTAATGTAAAAAGTGACAGAAGTGGCAAATTTTCGTGGCATTCTTAGCGTTCTTATCCAAAAATGGAACGGGGATGACATTTAGAAACGATCACGTGATCACAACCATAGACGCAGATTGTGATCAAAATTATCGAAAATAACGTTCTTAGCGACTAATGGAACATACCCTTGATGAGGAAATGTTTGTAACCAATGAGGATGTAATTTGAAACTGTCAGTTTTGACAGTTCCCATCATAATCGTAAGTACCATTTGAAGTTAAATTTGCCAAAAGCGGTAAAAAGGATCACACTCCCAAAAAGTTGTTCCAGATGGGTCTTCACATTATTTTCGCCATAAACGCTATGAAGCTACTGGAACAGTTTGAATTACCTAGATCTAATGTTAAATGTGACAGAAGTGGCAAATTTTAGTGGCATTCTTAGCGTTCTTATCCTAAACGGAACAGGGGAGAACAGTTACAAACGATCACAGTGATCACAACCATAGACGCAAACGTGATCAAAATTATCGAAAATAACGAAATTAGCGTCAAATGGAATATGCCCCTACCCTTAATAATATAAGGAGGAAAACTTAGTTTGTATATTTCTTTGGTTGTAATGAAAAGGCTCAAAAACTACTGGACCGATTTTAAAAATTCTTTCACCATTCAAAAGCTACATTATCCACGAGTAACATATGCAAAATAATTTTGGAAAATAACAGGGTTCCGTAAAACATTTGGGTTTTTCGGAACAAGGTGTAAAAAATCAACCAGAAAAGTTACTTATTTTGCGTACGCTGCCTAAACTATGAAAGATAGAACCATAAAATGCTGTAATTAATTGTAGATCTTATAAAAATCTACAAAAAAGTCCGCGACACACTATATCTATCTGTCGAGTGAGGCACAACAACCATTTTTTTATTTAATAATCTTGTTTTTTTTTGGACTACATTTAAACGCATTTATTGTACTCATGCTATTAATCCTTATCAAAATATATAATTTCATCCCTAAGTACAGTTTATGTAGATAATATTTGGTCTTTAAATGATTAAAATTCGACGTTATTTTTGAAGTTATGGCGAAATTAAAATATTACTCTATTTATGCTGCACGGCCCGTTGCGAAGTGAGTGAGTGTCACCAAGGCGGTGGTGCACTTATGGGGGGGAGTTTAGATCTATGAACAGTGATGCCAGATGGGGGGAAATTCTCTGCAAATTCGGGGGGATATTCGGCTTTAGGGGGGAGATTCGGGGGAACGGTTATTTGGGGGGGAAAATTAAGTAGGGAGAACTATTGGAGGTTTTTGAGTATCTAAATCATGCATTCACAAACAAAATTCCAACACTACTCTATGGTAACGTTTGTGTTCACCTTAATCACTTGAAAAATGCAACTGGTGAACGATGTTACAGACATGTTGCTAAATTGGCCATAGGTATTTTATCCCTGCCATTTTAGAATGCGATTGTAGAAAGAGCCTTTTCGCAAGTAAATATTATAAAAGACAAATTACGCAACCGAATGGCAATAGAAACTGCAGAAGCGGTTCTTAGGATACGCTACTCACTGCTAAATGGTTGCATAAATTTTATTCCTACCTCGGAAATGTTAAAAAAGTTAAACTCTCAAAATATGTATCAAACAGATAAAAACGAAAGTGAATGTGAAAATAATTGTTTAGAGATGGTTGAAGCCATGGGAGAGCTTCTAGTTTGAATAAAAAAATTACTGAATATTTTTGCTTTTTTATTTCTCCCATAAAATAAGTAAAATTTCGGGTATTGTTAAAAAAAAAAGGTGATTTTCGGGGGGATTTCGAAAAGTGTTGGGGGTATTTCACGTGGTCATCTGACAACACTGTGTATACTCTTTGGATGACAACACAAATTTGAAAAAGGCCTTTGGTGTCCGTAGCTGCTTGTATACATTTTAATATTTTGTAGTATTGTGACTTGGAACAGAAGAAATTTTGCTTTGTTTGAGATTCCTTGTACGTAAAGTAGTAATTCAAAATGGAATTGTCGGCGGAAGGAAAAACTCCCGAGTACATGGCTCTCGCTGCCATTAAATTCAAGTTATCATTGCCAGAATTAAAAGACAATCACCTGCTAAAAGAAGAACTGCTGCTGGGAATTAAGGCTGGAAATATGGCCCCGTATTACAAAGAAGTATGTGCTGATCTGAGTTGGCCTTTCGATCAGAAACTGTACGATGACATGACAAAAGAGAATCAAGATAGGTTATCCAAGTTTCAGCAGGATGATTCAGAGACTCCGGTGTGGCAAGATCGGTAAGCTAAGATATGGTCTACAAAAAAATCTATAATTTACTGCAATATTGGTTCAAAAACCTACTATGAATTGCCTAGGACCAGTGGTGCCATAAATATTTTTTTTAACATATAAATCTAGTTTATCTGCAATTTCTTTGTACTGGTGTTATACCACTATTTACAAAATATTATGAACTATATACTACAGCTACTACAATAGAAGCATTTATCACCTATTAGTCATTGCAGACTCACATGCAGTCCAAATACTCCAGCCTACTACTAGTTGGCAGTGTGCCCAGCATGCTGGCAGCATTGGCCTGTTGAATTGCAATGCTTATTTGATAAGCCAAATAGGTGCCAGCACCTGATCATGCCTCGCAAAACAAAAACACAATAATTTTGTTGGATGGACACATATCAATAACACCAAAAATAAGTGACCAAAAAGAGTCATTTTAGTAGTTAATTTATATGGTTCCAAAATATGATTACAAGCACTATGGCTTGGTTAGCGAAAATCATATTTAAAAAATTTATTGCACAGCCGAGCGGTTTAGGCATCCGGTGCGAAATCGGAGAACGCGAGTTTGATTCCCACCCAGGGCATAACATTTTGTGCTCCAATAATTTGTAAAATATAATTTATATGGTTTTAAAGTGCAAGGGCATACCAGCGAAATCCCGTTATAACTTACTAAAAGTTCTTGGCCTCTCAAAAACAACATTAACTTTGCTGATGGTGGTTGTGTTGGGCAGAACCAAATTTGTGAGGTTATTCAAGATAGTTCCATCTAACTCTGAAAAAGTTTGAATGTACATTGTGGTATAAACCGACTCTAAAGACGACCCATAAAATGTCTTGTACAGATTAGAACTAGGTAATTACTTTTGGTAAAAAATTTGTTCTTAACTTGGCAATGAGTTTGGCATAGCCATAGCTGATTAAAATATTACATAGATTGAAATATTATGTGAATTGCAGGCTTGATTACCTTTGTTCAATTGGAGACAAAGAAGCAGCAACCGCACTGGCCACACAAAAATATGAAGACTCGACACTGACTACCAACAGACGTCTGGATGCCATATTCACATTGTTTAGAATTTCCTACTTTCATGGCTGCAATGTGAAAGAAATGGGAAAATCTATAAATAAGGTAATATGTTTAGTATATTTATACATGTTACAGAAGTAGGTACTTCTGTTGATCATGCTATTTTGTTAGTTATCACATGGACAAAGTAATAATATGGAACTTTTTGGGTGGTTATGTGCCTGCTGCTGCCAGCGGTATCAGCCCTTCTATCAGTCCTTGTGTGAAGCTGAACCATTGTGACTTATTTTATGATCTGTTGATATAAGATCATCCAAGTAATCTACAAATCTAAACCACCTGGTTTTGTTTATAGTTTTGAGTATATATATTTGTTTATAGATAAGCATAGACATAATTGCTGATATATCTATATAACACAGTGTTGTAAGTCATTAATTTCACTTTGGATGTTCACTTATTAAAGGTAATTTAATGGTTTGTAGCCTGGCTGATAACTATGAGCCGAACCGGCTCATAACTAGGAGCCGAGTTATGAGCCGGTTCTTAAAACTGTTAACAGAGTTGGCATCCATAATTTTATTTGGTAATCAGTTCCAATTGAGTACTAAGGAATTTGTGTGCATTTTTCGTAATTGAAAGTGTTCGAGCAATTTTTAGTCTGGTTTCCTCTGGTTGACGTGAAGACAAGGCAAGTTATGTTTGTGTGTGATTAGTTTTCTCGTCACTAGGTACATCTATACTAATTAACCTAGGTGTATATTTTTGAGTATTGTTAACCGATAAATAATTATATTAAAACATAAATCGAAGTTGTGGGTCAACTGCCATGGCACGCTCGCTTCGCCCGCTCCATCTTGCTTATCTCTTCACACACATATTATATGAGACTGCTTGATCCTAGACTAGTTATCGCCTTTATTTCGTAATAAACAGAAATAATTACTTTAATAGTATTATACTGAAAGTATAAATGAATATATTTATGATCAAAGAAAATTACGTACAAGGGGGGTAGTTCAACGGAGGTCCAAGTATTCTTGGTATGGATATTAAAGAAAAGGTTGAAAAATCTGAAATTGTAGTAGTATTTATGGCCTCCTTCTTACAACATGCAATATTCATTCCACAAACCTTCCTAAAAGTAACTTTTATCCTTCTCAATGTTTTCATGTTTTAAATAAATTACTGTACTCACGCATATTGGTAGAGATTGTCGACGCAGGATTCGGGCATATCAGATGATCTTCACAGGAGAGTTCACGCGTCTAAATTGCGCCGACTTCGCGTAACTCGTTCTGCACGGCGCGAGAGTAGGGGTACGGGCTGGGGGAACGCCCCGCGCACCGCTGTGCTGATGGTGGTACATGCTCTTCGTCATTCAGCTTTTCGTCGAGAGCTCAAACCAATCACCGCTGACCGTATCACAATTTAGACTGCCTAGGACTTTTTGCGATGACGTTTCACGTTTATCCTTCTCTGAAAAATCATCGTCTATGGGCGCCTTGAGCTTTTCGTCGTCGGAAAATTGCTTCCCACGAATGTCTTTTTTTAGCTTCAGGAACAAACAGTAGTCACTAGTACGAATAAATATGTAAAGAAATGTAAGTCAGGCTCTAAATCAGCAGAATGCAAAAGTAACCGCAGCAGGCGTGGTCTAAAAAGTGTACCGTGCGGCGCAACAACATTACCCTAACCTGGCCAATCGCATGCGATCATTTCTAAGCGCCAAATCAATTTACCAATCCAATTGAATTTGGTAGAATGTGCGTGTAGAATGTACCAATGCCGCCTTGATACACATTCTAGGTTTTTTGTTATTGTTATTTAATTAAATTCAAAACAAAAGCAGATAGCACTAAACAAGCACCTAACGAGGTGCTTGGCGACAGATTTTCTACTTGAGGGTGGTTGCTAGCCAGGCGGGCATTCGCAAAATGCCCTTCTACCATGCGGTGAAGCTCAAGCCCGCGGCGGGATACGAACCATGGACCTGAAAATGGATATAATAGGATGAATTACGGTTGTTCTTGACATGCCAAGGTCTTTAAGTAGGTTACATAGGAATTTCTAGAGCATATTAACCACATAACCGTTTTTGGTTAATTCATTTGTTAGGTCATAATATTTGTTTGTTTTTATTGTGTGGTCTTTAGGTATGTTTGTTTCCCATGGCACAGAAAGTTCTATAAGTACTTAGATTTTTTGAGTACATATAGTAATGTCAGGTCTGGAAGACGAAACACCAACATCATCAGGAATTTTGTAGTGTTTTTCATGTGTCCATGATGGACAGTCCATCAAAATAGTTCAAACGGGAGCTGCGCCTATACATGGAGTAAGGCTTGGATTTAGATTTTGTTGATGATCCTTCTTTTACAAAATCAACCAAAGTGAATTGAACTACAAACAAGACTAATTTGAGCAATTAGCTTTAAATTGGTTATTGTGAACACTCTAATATTGGCGAGATTTTGAGTCTAACTCCTTTACTAATAATCGTTGCATAACTGTTCGAAATAACATTCGGTACTCAAGTTTTTTTTTAACATAATTGAATTGTTGTGCTTCACAAAATTTGGATTAATGGTGTGAAACTTTTCATAGATACAATTTCATTATCAAACTTTAAAATTTATGAAATAAATACAAACCGATTAATCTTATTTCCAGGCACATGAGCTGGTAGACAAAGGTGGAGACTGGCGTTCCAGAAACAAGCTGAAAGCATATGAAGCAATCTACTGCCTTGCAGTTAGAGATTACAGCCATGCTGCTGACCTGTTCATTGACTGTGTGTCTACTTTTGAATCTTACGAGCTGGTTGATTTTGGTGAGTTATTCCAATGGCTTCATACAATGAAATATTTATCGGGTATGATTTAGATAATGTGATTGTGGTCTGAAAGCTGATTTTTAGGACACCCTTAGTGAAATTTTAATATTTTTTTGTTAATAATGATGCATTTTACGCGGATTACATTACGAATTTACAACGAGAGTAAAATTATAGACGATTCGAAGCCGCGCCATCCACCCCTATTGTCTTATGGGGTATGCTTTAACCGCTCAGCCAACATGACGTAACTCTAATCTAATAACTCTAATTAGTCCTTTCGTTCTTAAGTTATTTTGTAACCCTCAGTGAAAGCTCTGATAAACTTAAGATTTAGTTCTATCATTGTTTTTAACTGGCATTTGTTAAACATAATGACAATGAATAAATAACTATTTAACACGTAATGATTCCGACGAGTAGCGCGTGGAAAGTCTTTAGGAGTATCCACCGCTCTTCCACCTTTTTGGTGAATTGTCACCGTAAACGTAGATCTGCGTCGTCAGTATCACTCCACTCAGGAAATAATTCGATCCCGTCGGTGCTGTACCGCATTTGTTTTGACTCGGAGGCTTCATATCAACATATCTATAATCTTGCTGTCAAGTCTGAAGATGAGAAAACAATTTAGTCTTTCTATTAACCATAACAATGGCCAAGCGATTATCAATAAGAATATAATAATAACAAATATTTTTAAATATTTTACTAAAACATCAAATTAATATTTTAATAAAACACTTAAAAAATATAAAAATATATCTAGTGACATTTCCGCCTAATTTTCCTGCTGGTTCCCGGGCGGAAACACCATATCACTTGCTGGAACATTCTCAATCACAGATTCAATAACAAGAAATTGATATTTTCATCTCATATCAACATTTTACTTAATCTATCAGCAATACAGCAAGCATCTTTCACTAATATTAAACGCATACATGACATAACGCAAGAGACATTAAACGCTATCAAAAATCTAGGAGTCGACGTGAAGTCATGGGACCCGCTTCTCGTACATATTCTGTGTCAAAAATTAGATAGTGAGACACATAACGAGTACATATCATCTCTTAAGCAGCATATAATATTATCAATGTATACATAATTACAGAAGCAATTTTCATAATAGTATTTGAGTCATCGATTATATATTTTTCTATGTTTTCTCCCGTGTTGGGAATATGTACGGTTTACGTACATTTTGATGACTTAGCGCGACTGTGTCCGCTTATAATATTATGTAAACTGTATTTAAAGTTCAGTCTGCAATAAACCTCCGTTCCGTTAATACGTCTTTTACTTCATATCATATAATATCATAATTTTATGTAAGGACAATCATCAGCCCGTACATAAATGGTGGTGGTCGCTAGCCAGGCGGGCATTCGTAAAATGCCCTTCCACCATGCGGTGAAGCTCAAGCCCGCGGCGGGATTCCAACCATGGACCTGCTGCGCGGGAGTCCATAGTCATTGCCACTGACCCATCACTGCTTCGAAAGTGTGCTTGTGACGAAGATAGTAAATAGGTGTATCCAAGAATAGGTTTTAACACCAAGGACAGCTGCCGGAACACCGTTGGATGTGTGTCGATAGATTTTTTACTGAAGGGTAGTAGCTAGTCAGGTGGGCATTCGCAAAATTCCCTATCTCCATGCGAGAACTGAAAGTGTCCTAACATCAGAGTATCTTTAAGGGCTGTCTTAGAAAAGCAATGTAATGTTTAAGGGCTATCTTAAAACAGCAGTGTAATGATTTAATTAAATTTATTTCAGGCACAATCATTCAATACTGCGTGCTAGCTTGTGCATTAGCACTAGAGCGTCACGCTTTACAATCGGCGCTCCGTCGTCAAGGAGCCGCGGTGCAGGCTCTGCGATCCCGGTTTCCTGAGCTAAGAGAACTGGTGGAATCTCTACACGAGTGCCGATATGCTGACTTTATGAAGAGTCTTGCTTGGGTTTGTTTTTGCTGATATCATTCTTATCTATTTATATGAATGAAGATGTTTAAAGAAGACAGAACCAAATAGTAGTATATTAAAAAAAAAATGTATCAAAATGCGCGTCAAGAAGTTAAAGTATTTTTATAGGGTTCCGTACCCAAAGATGAAAACGGAGCCCTATTAATGAGACTCCGCTGTTTTATCTGTCTGTCTGTCCGAATGTCACCGGTATCAAGCTTGTTAACGGAATGAGCTACATAAACCTGAAATTCATATATTTTCCATAGAACACAAATAAAAAAAAAAACTGCAAATAAGCTCCACTCGGGTCTCATCGTCTAAATTCATAACAGTAGAGTACAAATATTTTTTTATATGGCTTTTGCTGAACAATATAGAGGTACGTTACAAGCAACGTCAATAGTTTAAAATTGGGTAGGCTAAAGCTCAAGTTGGTACCACCAACTAGTATAAAAATAATAAGCAAAGTGCTTGACATGATAAAAAAAATATGAATATTTTTGAGTTCTTTGCTTTCGGATATATTATAATTTATTTTATATTTCACAGGTTGAGACACAAATCTGCGTGGATCCGGTATTTCGCCCTCACTACCAACATTACATCCGCGAAGCGCGTATCAAAGCTTACGTGCAACTTCTTCGCGCGTATCGTTCGCTCAGCCTGGACAACATCGCCGACACTTTTGGCGTCACCCGCGAGTTCGTTGAAGAGGAAATCTCTAAGTAAGTATTTTTGGCGTATTTCCACCTGCATCTATGACAATATTGTTATTATTACCGAACAAAGCAACGGCGCGTATTAAAGTTTATGTGCAGTTTTTTCGAGTTAATTGCTTGACAACTTTGCTTCACCTACTTTTCGAGTTACTTTGTTGTAAGTTGCATTCTGGCAATTAAATATATTACGAGAGATGTATCCCAGTAAGTGTCAGTCGCCAATTGTAGTCTGCATCTATCGTAATACTATAGTTGTTACTAGCGAACCGCTTCGCGTATTAAAAGCTAACGAGCTGCTTTATTGCGAGTACCGTTCGATTAGCCTTGAAAACATTACCGCCGAAATCTACGGCGTCATCAAAACGATTGCTGCAGAGGAAAAGTGAGTGTATCTGGTCTGATATAATTTGCATCTATGAAAATGAAGGATAATTTAGGGTCTGTACTGTACAGTATCAGCTGGATTGTGCACTGCTGAACACAGCCTCCCCCCATTAAGGGGGGGTTTGCCATAATCTCCACGGTTCGCAGGCGTTTTGGTGATCGCATTTGAAGATATTAGTTTCCCAGAACGCGCTGCTTTCCTACCTTTCGGTATTTAGCCCTTAGTCGTCTCTTACGACACACACAGGTAGCAATGGGGGGTGACTTCTAGCCCTGAACCGTACGGAACGGGAAATTTGGAGGTAACTTTGAAATATTATTTTATAGTTTAAGTTTTAAAGACACATAGTCTTGAAACAAACTGGCCTTAGAAAATATAACCAAGATTAAAATACTGTTAACTTTTTATTTTACTGCCACATATGAAATATTATTTTGCTTCAAAACTTGTCCCAGTGCAGCTATTTATTACTTGTCAGCGCTTAACTTGTAATCTTCTCTTGAATTAGTAAGTTGTTGATAGTGGCCCTTTTGGCTTGTCTTTCTACAGACTACAGTACCTCTACCTTTGGCCGAGCCAGCCCATCGGTGAGAATAGTACTCAATACATAATAGATTTTTTACTTGGCACTAGCTCAGCACACTGTCCTAACTCTATTTTTTGGCCAGCAAACTGAGCCTTGGACTCACACCCGAAGTAGATATGAGTTTTATTTTAAATTTTAGCGAGTTGTGTTCTTTGATATATTGTGACAGATATATTGTGACAGATATTTGATATAACTCAAGATATTTTGACAGCCTCAACCTTTGATAGGGAAGGTTATGTTCTACAGTGGAGTACTTATTTAAAGCAGTGATGGGCCAGTGGCTATGCCTTTTGACTGCGGTGCAGGAAGTTCCTTTTATCGTATCTGGCATTTTGAGAATGCTCGCCTGACTCTGAATTCTGTCTTTGAGAGCTGCAGTACATTCAGGGTAAGGTCGGTTTAATATCATCCTTGACCAAATCATCACTTACTTTCAAGTGATACTGTGGTCAGACGTTAAAAAACTGGCCAAGCGCGAATTAGACCCGGTTCCGTTTTGCAACAGCCCATTAAAGAAAAAAGTGACAGATTGAAAAATGTATTTTGGGAGCATAGCTTTAAAACCATAACATAAATCGGCGTTTTCAATCATTGTTTTACATTTCAAATTCCTAAATAGTTCACATTTTGTGATAGACCCCGTAACAAATTGCCTAAAATTGACAATTTTGACAGCCCCCGAGGGGTATTTTTAGATAGAAAAAATATGTTAACTAAATTTGTAATCTACTTAACTAGCTCTTGACAATGGAACTACACTTGCCAGGGAGCGAAAATGGTTTATTTTTCGGCTTGCTTCTCATATACTTATGTATGCCCCCCCTCAAAAATAATGGAATTGTATTTCTAGTCCTATACTCAGTTTTGGGTCAACGTTTTACAAAATTCAAATTTCAAGTTTGTAACCCATTTACGAGCTGGAGACCCCTGAGTCCCGTGACACGGACTTACGGACTTGCTGGGTTTTCTACTTTTGCCCACATTATTTTTTTTATATCATATCATCTTTTTCTTTTCCCTCTATGTTAGTTACGAAATATTTTTAAGTTTTTTTTCTTCTCTATTGTTTGTATTTGTTGTTTCTATCTATATATTTTTTTGTTTTAATGAATTTTGATTATGATTTGATATTCGGACGGATGGACAGATAGACCACGGAGTAAACAGACATACTAGCGCCAAATCTGACGTAGCATACATCTTATAATTGCAGTTAGCTATAAGAGCCATTAATGTTTTCAGCTTCACTGCGGCCGGTCGGCTGCAATGCCGCATTGACGCTGTCGCAGGCTGTGTGGTGACCGGGTCCGGTCGTGGCGCCGATGCCGACCGCTCACAGCTGTACCAGGCAACCATACGTGAGGGAGATCTTCTACTCAACCGCGTCAAGAAACTAGCCAGCGTCATCAACTTCTAAATGTTAAGTAACATACATTGTATACTCTTGCATATTTAATTAAAGTTTTATCTCTGTGAATACTGTATTGATTTTATAATAAGACCACGTGTGCAGGACTAAGTATAGGTCTAGTACTACTAAGTACAGGTACTAATAGTATATAACTTTGTTGCGGTGCAAGATGTTCACAGTGGGCTATGCATCATAAAAAATGTCTATTCCACACTGCATTCTCGATTGTATTCTATAATCAAAGTTGGATGTTACAAAATTATAACGAGAGGGCCGCTAAGCTAACATGACATATGGCTCGTAACTCTATTTTTCCTCTCGCTCCTAAATGTATTTATACGATGGCGTATGGGGATGGGGTGACACTTATAGTTCAACTTATGTTGTACTACGACCAAGACTAATTTATGCAATTACATAGATTTAAACTTGTTAACGATAGCGTTAACCTTATAATTTTAATATTTTTATTTTTGCAAAAAAGCATGTTCTGCGGAGTACATTACAAAATTAAAACGACAGGAAAAATTATAGCTATGTGCGGGATTCGAACCCACGCCATCAAAGTAAGATGTGTCGATATTGATATTTTGATATATTATGTTTCTGTATTTATGCAACTTTCAAACACTATAAAAAAGTTTTGCAAGTTTGACATAAAGGGGATAGAACCTTTATCGACCGATATCGATTTTATAATATCGATTTTTTTATCGACCCGCCTCCATGTTCGTTATTTTCTCTAAAGTTTCCGCGCATTGTGAAAGTTGTATTTTAGGTAGAGCATTTACTTATACAGATAAAACATGTTATGTAATATAGTACCCTAAGTGTCAGCTTTCCGAACGAACAATGAAAATCATTACAATAAATGCATTAATTACATGCGCTAATGCATTCAAATAATAGTTTCTAGGTTTAACTATTTTAAAATTCAGTACAAATATTGTATGGAAAAATTACTTTATTTAATTATTTAATGACTATTTCATCACCTCGCAACGAAATGCTGCTTTAATAACGTAGTCAATTATGAACTATTACAAATTTGACGAAATAACGTTTTTATGACAAGCGCTACGAAAATACATCACTTATGATAACGCAAATGAAATGCTAAGATTTTGTAATATGAAAATATTTTTTCTACCCCATAAATGGTAACGTTAAATAACAAGTGAAAAAACTCGAGTTACATGCCTTCTTTTGTGCGATTTAGTAACGTAAATAATAAATTAAAGTAGTTTATCCATGCAGTATTTGTACTACCTTCTCATAAATAGTTTAATCGCCCTAGGAACATTTTTTTTTAATGTTTTTGTGACGGAACAAGCTCGAGGCCCGCCTGATGTTAAGTGGACTAACCTCTGCCTATAACAGATGCATTTCATTACAAGTCATGAAGTGCACTGCGCCCGTCACGTTGAGACGCAGTTGGTAAGTCTCATGTGCCTGTAATTTCACTGGCTCTCAAGGACTGCTGCCGGAACACACCGTTAGGTGCTTGGCGATAGACTTTCTACTTGAGGGTGGTAGCTAGCCAGGCGGGCAATCGCAAAATGCCCTACCACCATGCGCTGAAGCTCAAGCCGGTGGTGGGGATCGAACCAGGGACCTGCGGCGCGGCAGTCCATAGCTATTACCGCTCGGCCATCATTGCTTCAAATTATTAATTATTATTCAAATTATTATTTGGATGCAATGGGGATGTGTGAACTTGTGAGTGTATACTTTTTAGGACCTCGCTCCAGATTAAGGGTTATGCAATCTCGAGCCGATATCGCCAGTTCGAGATCTTGAGTGCATTTTGATAAACTCTTTTGTTTTATTCGGAAATTAAAACGCTATGAAACTGGTGAACGTATTATGTGATTATAGATTGTAAGACATAAAATTCATTGAAAAACAAATATTTTTCTTAACCGTCATTTTAGTAATAATTATTTCAGAATTAAAACAACACACAGACAGCTTCATACAATTATAGGTTTTTATACATTACATATGTACAAACACACATCCTGCACTAACAAAAACTTAACAATACATATCACAAAATAAGTTTTTTTAAATTTTATTATGAAAATCACAGACTCACAAGTATCTTTTTCTTTTGCATAGGATGATTAATATGTATACCTAAAGTACATATTATTATGGTTCAGAAATATGTTACTATTCATACATTAGTTCTTCAAATCACATCCTTTTTTTGTAACTGCGCGCCATATCTCCTTTGGTCAATCTTGGTTTGGGGGGCCATAGTGTAACTGTGAAATTCATGTAATGGATCGGCATAGGACAACTTATGAACATTTTGGCCTAGTTTAATTTTAAGATAATAAGGTAAGTGTCACCGTTTGACCTTGTCACCCTCATCGGGTCGCCAAGATACAGGCTTTGTCTAATTTGGGACCCGCTGTATTTTATAGTAAGTTAGTGTTGTAATTTTAATTTGTGTAAACTATGTTCGAACTTGAATCGAAAATAAAAAAAATGTTACACGTTTAATACTTTTCTGGTAAATAAATATTTATTATTATTATAAAAAAATAACTCCTTAAACCATTGGCATCGGCGATAATGAAAACCATAGAATTTCATTCATGACTAGGACATAGTGGTCCTGATGATGCCAACTTATTAAGGCCAAAGGTAAGGTTAGTTGATTTTGTGCATTTAGCGGTTGCTCGACCGTCATCTATTTAACAAGATATTCATTAGTTAGCAAACGAAGTTCGTTATCGACTCGACTTGTAGTTATATTTACTAGGCGTAAATAGCTTTTACTCTTTTAATGCTTATTTTTAATTAGTCTTCGAGGAAATGAACCACGAGAACATTCGTAGGAGCTTAAAGAGTATCTGACCCAAGTTTGATACCAAACTAAATTTATACACCTATGTAAAAAAATATGAAATCCTGATATTTAATTTTCAAATAGATAATGGTATTCCTATCTTACTATAACTAACAAAATGCATTTGATACCTGGACTGGATAGTAAACTTATATACGTGTTACAGTATATATTAGTATAGCTTAACATGCTATACTTTCGCAACGAAACGTGCCTAAAACACTTCTTTTTGTGTTTTACCCTTACCATTCACCTTAACCACAAAGAATTCTGTTTGGAACTATTTGAATTAATAAGCTCGGCCCCTATTACAATGGCCTATTAATATTCCAATTAAATATGTCTTGTGAAACGCGGGTGCTTAAACACTGAAGAAACTGCTTATGAAGCAGTAATCGCTGGCTCGCATTGGCTTGGTCCATGGTTAGAATCCCGCCGCGGGCTTGAGCTTCACCGCATGGTGGAAGGGCATTTTGCGAAAGCACGCCTGGCTAGCGACCACCCTCAAGTAGAAAACCTGTCGCCAAGCACCTAACAGTGTGTTCCAGCAGCTGTCCTTGAGAGCCAGTAATTCTAGGTTAAGCCTGTTAACCAACGACCACATCCTCACTTACCATCAGGGAGATTGTGGTCAAAGGCTTACCTATCAGCAATAGAATAAAAAAAACTTTCCCTAACATTTCAGGGTATACAGGCGTGACATTTTGATGTGTAGGCTATGTTACTGCATTTTTTTTGGATTGTGACTGTACTGGCACGATTTTCACCTACTCTTAAGCGGTTACCTCTGCTTATAATAGATTAATTTAATAAATAAAAGAAATAGAGAAAAATAATAGTTGTTGTCAACCTTCAAATTGGAACATACATTATAATAACAAATTTATAATAGCGTTCTAAATTCAACCACCTATGCATTATGCTTACAAGTTACGCTGATGAGTGCGAAAGCAGATACGAAAAGTACGAGAGTAAGAGAGACAAGTTTCTCAACACAACTGAGCTTTAAATTCTGCTACACAGAACAACGATCGGGCCACATCGCCCCCGCGCGCGCCCCCCCAGGGCGACACGCATGGATTTCAAAGCTCTGTGTGCTGCTACCACCACCTACCGGTGCTGGGTATAATAAATTTTACCTTTTAGGTTGCCTTTACGGTGTCGTTAAGAACATATAATGCTTTATATACCTCTCTTTTATACATGATATCATTGCTCCCACAAGTTTATTGCGTATAAATCTTGAACGCATACAAAGTGCATATATGATACTCTATCCTTTAAAGGTAATTTTGCATTTAAAATATACTAACTAAATAATTATATATGTACCTACTAAAATATAACCTTTACAACTTGTATCATAATAAAATCGTCGTAAAATAGTTGTCAACTCAGCCTTAATGCCACGTATGATGTTTATGGCTCGTAAACGCTTGAGGATTATGAATTATAGTCTAATTAACGTTGTTCCAATAATAAAAAATCGAGTTTCACAAGATTTATTGAACAAATATTTTTATAACTTACCTACTTTGATCATTATGGTTATTTTTATGATAAGAATAAATTATGGCATAACTCATTTTCAATCAGATATGTTGATGATTTGTAACTATTTATTTATAGAGATATCGAATGAAGTATAAATATTAAACAATATCTATATAACTCTGCGCGTACTGTTACAACGAATGATGGCCGAGCAGGTAATAGCTATGGACTGCCGTGCCGCAGGTCCATTCGATTCCCACCGCCGGTTTGAGCTTCACCACATGGTGGAAGAGCATTTTGCGAATGCTCGCCTGGCTAGCTACCATCCTTGTAGAAAATCTAGGTTAAGCATATTAACACCTTCGACCACATCATCACTTACCATCAGGTGAGATTGTGGTCAAAGGCTTACCTATCAGCAATAAAAAAAACAACTCAGGCAAAGCACTTAACAGCGTGTTTCGGCAGCAGTCCTGGAGAGCCAGTAAAATTACAGGCACATGAGACTTAACAAGTGTATGTCTCAGAGTGACGGGCGCAGTGCGGTTCGTCATTTGTGACGAAATGCATCTGTTATAGGCAGAGGTTAGTCCGCTTAACATTACGGGGGCCTGGAGCTTGATATTAAAAAAAATTGCTACCCTGTGGCACTAGGCTCGAATCCCTAGTTAACCTATTTGCGCGCCGTCAACAGTATCTTTCTCTATTGAAACCGATTTTCATGACATTTAAATGGGACCACACGGCAAGCATAAGCTTTTAAATAAAGAAAGAATCATCAAAATCGGTTCACCCAGGCAAAAGTTATGAGGTAACAAACATAAAAAAAATCATACCGACGATGAGTACCTCCTCCTTTTTTGAAGTCGGTAGAAAATGTTAAAACAAATCGTTACATGATGCGTTTGGAGTCCATAAGTTGGTTTTTTATAGATTCAAACAACAGTACCGTGAGTCTTGGTTCCTCATTAAATGAGAGGGGGATGGAAAAATGGACCCTTGACAGCTAACGATTTAAAACTTGAGCGAACGATTGTTTATATGCTAACGGGGATGCATATCTTCTTGAGAACTTCGAATCAGGGGCGGACTTATTGCGATCTATTGAGCATAGTTTCAGATTCCTGAGTTCTCTCTTCCAAAGTCTAATATAGGTCAATCCTTCCCTGGAATATTTTAGTTACACGCATACACGTCTGAAGCAAAGACTTCTATGAAGATGATACGACCACTGAGCAAGTAATATATTAGATATGACGTCTATGAAACTGTGGTGTACTCACAAACGTCTTTCTGAAATTAATTCTCGAACTGCAACAATGACAACCCGACAGCGCTTCGATGTATTCTTTGATCTAAAATGGCTGAACCATTTTAAGTCCTTCGCTGGCATCACGTCTGCCCAAGGCAGTTTCAGCATAACAAATAGTTTTTGACTTAACATGATTATAAAGTTCTTGTAGCCCGGTGTAAGCGGCCCAAAGTGACTTTTTATGCTCTAATGCATAAAATCCGGTTTTACACATAAGTTTTCCCGAAACAATGACACTCTTAAATAGAAAAATTGTCTAAATATCACATTCAATTTTAGTTTATTATTTATAAAATCATTTTTTCGTTTTCTCCCATTTGAAGTGAAAAAACGGAGTGTGTATCTTGTGCATAAAACCGATTGTAGCGTTGAATTTATTAAGTTAAACATCTAGGCTAATATTACTTGTTTTCTGCATTCGTTGTACACTCTACTATTGAGTGTCACAGCATTGCTCGTAAGGACCGAGACATTATTCATCACATTAAAACCTATGTATTTTTTTTAAGACTGTCATACCTAATATTTATATTTTTCTCAAAGATAGAGGTGAAGCAGTTGTATGTTTTACACGAGAGCATACTTTTTAGGACTCACGTCTTTAAATCCCTCACCGTGCTCAGCATGCAGTCTATACTAGAATCATCCGTTACGCTCGTGATTTAAATTGTAGAATGCTTCGCTTGGATTTGAATATAGTACCAAAAAACCACTGCTTACTTGTTAAATAAATATCTATTGACCTCTTTTTCGCTCAGTAATTTCACCCTTTTGTTACTGCCTAAAAATAACATAACTATATTAGTGTTTGCATACTACTGCTTTGAACCAGTATTGGCACTGTGTTGGTTTTTTTCTATTTCTACCTGGCCAGATTTTGCCTTGTCGACAAAACAATGTGAAACTTATTTTGTTTAAGACTGGAGGGAAGTCTCGAATTTTCATACAAAAAGAGAAAACGTTTCTACCCCCCTAAACAATCACCGATTTTGATGATTTTTGGAAATGTTATAGATGTTATCAATATCCAGGTTTATACGTTTTGATTTTTATCATTATGTTTAAGGAATTTGAATTAATGGGTATTTGAATACCAATATTTTCTCAAAACTTGTGTCTCTAATTTGTGAATTATTTATAGGAAAAATAATGATAAATAAAGAAAAAGGAAAACCTATAAACCTAGTTTATTCTGTCAGTTATAATTATAAGTAAACATTAATGCAATTATTAGATTTGATTAATGATTACTATAGGAGAAAAGTTTATTCCCAGAACGCTAATTATGCGCAAATTCTAAGTCAAAACTTGAAGAAGCTGCAATTGTCCTTATCGCACTATTCTGTTCGGGAGATTAGCGGCGAGACAGCATCACTTTGTTAAAATACCTATTTTTCTGTAGGAGATTCTCTTCCCGTTCCTCTTAAGGTGATGATTGGATTTCCCAATCATCGAAATATACAATAACACACTTAAAATAACACACATAAACTTGCCACTGAAACGTCCATTCGCTTGTTCAAAAAGTACTTTACTCAGTCTTCAATCACTACAGTTTTACTCGAAGTTACAACTGTACTGTATCAGCCGGATCGTCCACTGCTGAACACAGCCTCCCCTATTAAGGCCATAATCGCCACGCTTGGCAGGCGGCTTGGGGATCGCAGTACAAGACGGCAGTTCTTTAGAAGGCGCTGCTTCCTACCTTCCAGTATTGTTTTCGTAATGGCCTCGTACAACGACCACGGGAAGATATGGGGAGGTGCAATTCTAACCCGACACCCCCGCGGGGGTGACAACAATGATTGATTATTCTGTGTTGTACCAAACCCTGAAAGAAATTTCATTAAAATCAGTTACTGTACCTATACCGGTGAGCCTCATACATTATTTTTCGCACTCTAAATATATATTAGTAGCTTGTATCATTACTGATCAAAACACTTAGACTGTAGGTTAAACGGTAGACTGATGGACGCGGGTTCGAAACCCGCACATGACTATAAATTTTCTCTCGTAAATTTGTAATTTTGTAATAAGGTAGACTGGTCTAGATAAAGCAGTTTTAATGTAAAACTTGCTCTGCGACTGTTATGATTTATATGACTACCGGAAATTAAAAATGTAGATGAGATTCAACATTTTGCAATAAACATTCGTTACGGTACGAATAACACTGCTAATTGATGTGCGGCTGTTGAAATAAAAATTGCTAAACAGCTCCTATGCTTTGAAATGAAGTGAATTTATCAAAAGTGTTCTTAAAGCCTACCTACATTAAATCAATTTAGAATTTAGGTAGAGTACTTAATTGCCCCCTGATCATTTGTGAATTAGCGAAACCAGTCGTATATAGTTTCACTACATGGGTTTTGTGGTTACTATACTGACCGGTTCATTAGTATGAAAGAATTATAATTAGTAAGTGGACATACTTAATAATTAAACAACTTTCAACGGTTAAATTGCGTATATTTAACATTATTTTTATCTCCCACCCCGTGCTCACTGCATTGTTTGAAACGTCAAGATAAAAATCCTTAATATACGCGATTTAAATCGTTGCTTGTGCTTGGCGACAGATTTTCTACTTGAGGGTGGTAGCTAGCCAGGCGGGCATTCGCAAAATGCCCTAGAACCTTGCTATAACGACTGCCATCCTAAGACAACACCGGGAACGACGGCTTAACATGCCCTCCGAAGCACGGAAACGCTCAATAGTAATGTTACTAGCGGTCACCCATCCAACTCATGACCACACGCGACGTAGCTTAACTTTGCTGATCGGTGGAGAACATCTATGTTAACTTCGCTACGAGCGTTTAAAATTGATTGATTGCTAAGAGAAATGAAATCACCGCGAACAGAAACCATTAGGTGTATCCTTCTATAATTAGCTTCTCTTCTTTAGCTTCTGTAGCTACTAATTGTACTTGTATACCTAGATAGAATGTTAAGTTGAAAACGGTGTCAAAACAAAAAGGGATTTGGGCAAGGAGAACAAAAAAGAAAAGAGAAAATTAGTATAATCGTTTTTCTTTAAATAAATTTGAATACTTTTTGGACATTTACATAAACATTTAATAATTTACAATGATTATTTATACTGACAATATGACATGACACATCATATTTATGACTAAACACTACTCACTAATATCTATTTGCAACTTGATAATATTTTTAATAGATAAGTAGGTGCTATGAGAATTTATTCTAAACAACTAAATTGTACAAGGCCTACAGCCTTTAAGCATTTGTTTTATACTAAGAGTGTATGCATGATTTATAGTTTATAAATAATTTATTAGGACATTTATACACAGATAACTAGTTGCGAACATAAAAAATACATTAGGTTATCTTTGAGAAACAAATATTAATTAGTAGCAACTGGACTAAAGTGCCTACTAACAAGCATTGAGACAAATGCATTTTTGGAAACGTTTTTTCCCTAAAGTAGACATTTAAGTCGTCAGTCTGCGAAAAAGTGCCGTGAAACTACCCACGTAGGCTAAATTTTAAGTACCTACCTATTTACTTTATATTTCGCCGAAACACCAGTCGCTCATATTTTACAAAGATATGTTGAAGTATTTCTAAGCAATATAATAGCTATGACTCTAAACACTTATAACTATGTAGACCTCAAATGCAAATACTTTTTTTTTTCAATTTACATGATATGAATATGTCATTAACCTCTGTTACATTAAATATATTGAATACCTACTGACAATAGATTCGTATATGCTTTATAATGGTACCAAACATTTAAATAGACATGCTTGATTTAGAATAGCAGATATATGCCCGATTGTTAAATAACTTCCAAGTTAATTAGTTTCGAGTTTTAGTTTGGAATGTGGTCATATCGCATAAAGAAATCATGCATATCGAACTCCAGTTTCGGGGTACAATATAAAAGTACTCTCTAATAGATAAAATTATTTAAATTTCAAGATTATATCTATGATTTTATAAGAGTAATTCTATGATACAATGTATTTACAATAAGATAATATGAAATTATTTAATTTTTGGGATATAATTTATATTTATTTTGATGTCATAGCACGTTGGACTGCCTCGGTAGATATCAGCTTATCCGCGATCGGAACTGGAGCGAAATCTCCGGTGCAGGATACAGTCCATAAAAATGTGCTTTATCACAGAGTAATGACATAAACTGGAGCCCATACGAGCTCCGATTGCCCCAGGCCCGTACTCGTGCAAACAACTTACTATAATACTAGGCATAATAACATGTAGAATAACAATGTTACAGCTCTACACTTTGCACGATAATAATTTAATCTAGAACAGACGCTCGTTTCGTCGTTATTTATCAGTCCCTTATTTCACGTATCGACTAAGTCTTTGTACAATATTAACACGTCACTGCCGACGTCACTTCATGTTTTTGGAAAGTCCGCAGTGTTTCAGTCCGCCTTCAGTGCAACATTCGGGTGTTTATTTTTGGAATGTAATCGGGTGAGTTTTGTAGTGGGTTTAGACGGTGAGGCCTTCTGTGCGCGCCGGTGGCGGTAACGAGCCGAGAGGATGGGGCATTTGATGGTGGGGTGTTGGAGGTGAAGGTTGCGCGGTCGGTGGTGGATGCTGGCCGTGGGCGGGCGGTGAGCGGTATTCTTCCTCGCGCATCTGCCGGTTGCGCTCTGCAAGTTCGCGGCCACGTTCGGCCAGTTCCCTCATAGCAGCTTGCCTTTCGTCTCCGCCTTCGAGTGAAGGCGGTCTTTCAAGAGGGGACGCAGCGCCGGGTCTAGCGCCGAACGCCCCGAAGCCAAGTAGACCCGGGAACTTCGCGACACCGTTCTGGCCCGCGTTTTGCTGGATTACCGAGATTTCGTTCAGCTGTTGGACAAAAAGAATAAACGGTTATCATTTTACTGCCGACATGAGTATCCTATTGGATAGTAAAATATCATTAGATTATATCTTATCAACATAAACACAACAAACACTATTGCTGAATTAATGAACAGATAAGGAATGTGGCTTCATTCCTTACCAGGAATCCTTCTACCTACTTCTGAATACCCTTCTTCTGCATTGTAACGACACGTAAAAGTTGCGACAGCTTATCAATGAACTTTGAAATTAATGAAGTGGCTATCGCTACTTGTGTAAAGGTTAACGCCATCCCTTTGTGAAGTATCCTTCTGAGCATTCTATATAAGCTCCGAGTCGTATAGCCATGAGCAATGCCGTGCTTGAAGATTCTTTGCGTGTTAGCAAGTTTAAATCTCCTCTTTTCGTATTAAGGACGAAACTCATCTCTTTGGTGGTATATTCAAATAATTCAAATTTTTACTAGTATTATCGCGCTTGGAGCTTGTAGCTGCTAGGTTTGGTAACAATTTAAATGCTAATCATAAGGTTTCGAGTGTAAAATAATATTGCTTGTATTGTATTATCTTGAAAATTTATTGAAAAACAATGCAGCTGATTCCATAAGTTACCTGATACCGTCAAAAATATTATAAATTACGTTTACACCTAAAAAAAACTATTCTTCAAATCTTGTGTATTACGTGATCAAGAACAATAGATGATCAAGCAAGACAACAAAACAAAAAACCCGCCATAGACATCAGCGTTCACCTTAAAGTGAAATTTAGTCACCGACATAGCTTACGTACAAATTGAATGGGCTGCCCACATCACTTGCTGAAACAATAAGCGATGATGGGAGTCGAGATGGTCTCCATGTGGTCTTCCACTTCTTCCTGTTCAAGCATGACGTAAGCCTTATAATAAGTAAGTGACGTAAGATACATTTGGTGGATCGGAGATTTCTTGGGGAGCCAATATGCGGTGATGATGACAAGTGAGTTTTTCTATATTGTTATGGGATTGTGACGGAACACGCACGATGTCCATCCGATGTTAAACGGTATAACCTCTGCCTACAGCAGTTCGTCATACGTGACAAACTGTTTTGCACCCATCACTCTAAAACTGGGTTGTTAAGTCTCATGTGCCTGAAATTTACTGCCTCCCTAGGAATGCGGCCGGGTCACACAGTTAGGTGCTTGGTGACAGGTTTTCTACTTGAGGGTCGTAGCCTAGCTAGACGAGCATTCGCAAAATGCCCTCCCACGATGCGGTGAATCTGAACCCGGTGGTGGGGATCGAACCATAGACATGCGGCAGGGCAGTCCACAGCTATTACCTCTCGGCTTCATGGCATATATAGAGGTCAAAGTCAAACCTAGTATAGTATGAACACGTATTTATTAACCTTTTGCTGCATGCCGTTCAAGAAGGGCGCGGGCAGGTACGGATAGAAGAGGTCTGGACGCCGGAGTATATCGTGAGGCTCGTGCAGCGGCCGCGGAGGCAGCTCGAGCGACATGCGGCGACCACGCCGGGAGGCACCGCCACTCCACATATGAGTGCCCATATGCACCTGCACGACGAAACAAAACATGTTGAAATATATACTGCTAAAGTATTTGATTGGTAGAGATACTAACATTATTTTATTTAGCGCTTTTTGACAACTACTTTGTGTTAAGATTAAAATTTTCATATTGAATATATACAATTTTGGAATTGGAGATATATCTACTTTAATTAGTAAAGCGATATCAGAACATTGTGAGTTTTGATAATAGTTTTGCCACCCACCGCTAGATGGCCCTAGAGGTTCACTCGGTTAGACATGTTTGAAACAAAATGTATATTAGTTTTCAGCAAATATGAATCAGGGATAGCTAATTGGGTGACGTTTGCTATTATTTATTATAGCCATAAATGGACATGTATTCGAAATCGTATATATAGTTTTTTTAAATCTCTCATTACGTCTTATATAAAAACATGAGACTATTGAGATATATATGTAACTATTCTAGACACGTAAATTTTGTCTGTGTATCCTGAAAATATTCGTACCTTGAGGTTGCCTTTGGTAGTGAACGCCTTCTGGCAGACGGCACAGCGGAATGGTTTATCGCCGGTGTGGGTCCGCATATGTATCTGCAGCGCCGAAGACGAGGAGAAGTTCTTACGACATACACCGCAAAGATGCTTCGATGATTGTGGCGGCGGGGGGTGGGTTGGACCGGATGGCACTGCGGACAAATGATTTATTAACTTTTGTTTTGAAGCATAAATATTTCTACTGAAATAATAACCATGCAATGCAGGAATATATCTTTTAAATTTGGTATAAGTAATATTTACCCAAAGTTGGGTTAATTACAGCACTATGCTTTCTACTTTTAAAGCTTGAATATTTGGCCATAGAAACCCACCCCGACCTGTCACTGAAGAATTTCATTTCGGTCTTGATGGCCAAGTCCGTTCAAGGCTGTCATGTGATGATTATTGCATACTAACCTGATTATTTTCTCAGTTGTATATAAAATCTGACCCGTTACAGTAACCATGGAATTCACATCCGTTGCCGGTCAGAAAGCAACTCATTCTTGAGCCACAAGAATAGTGTCCTGGTTTAAGACTAACTGGAGCTTGAATTATAAGAGATGCTTACCGTATGACCATTTCCAGTACAGCTGTGTAATATAATAACTTCATGGATAGGCTGGTTTAGATCGGGCCGGTAGGTAGCATCTTGTCACGGCAAGAGAGACGATCATCCTCAAAGCCATGGATTTTCTAGATCTAAATCTAATCGGTACCGATATATGTTACTTACCACTGGGCCGTTTCGGTAGTGGCGGCATGTCCATCGGTGGGGGGTGCGTCATCGGCGGCGGATGTACGGGTGGCGACCTCTTCAGGTCCATCTTCTCTGGCGAAGAACGCCGGTCAGGGCTGTCCCGTCCGTGGCTGTCTTCAGATTGGACTGAGCCCGAACTCTTGTCGAAGCCGGGTGGCATGTCGCGGATCTTATGAGTCAGCATGTGTTGTTTCATATTCCCCTGTAAAATGTGTTGAAATGAGTTCAACATCCTGTTTTCTACACGCGGAAGAAAAGCTTACAATCTGCTTTATAGCTATAAAGGGATGGGTTGGGCGTTACAGTACTTTGCTAATGGTTAGTTTCTAGACTTCAAGTGATCTTTCTTTGTCTACATTAAGTATCTTGTTCCTAAGTGTTCATAATAGACGGTTTACAAATTCAGATATGAACGGAACAAACGTTTCTTTTCCTGTTTATATATCCCTAATTGAGTGTGTAAATTAGATACGGAATTTGACCTAATAAATTGTAACATTCACAAGATGTTTTTAAATCGTATGTCCGTTTCATATGTTTGGGAAAGAAATAGAACAGATATAAAATGAAAGACGCTCGTGTCATTGCTGTTTAGACACGTTTGTCCCAATTAAAATCAGGATGAATATTTTGTATGCGGACTCTAAAATTAATTATATATGAAAAGGTACATACAGTAAAACAATAAAATGAAAAATATTATCGCGTGGGAATTAGTACTTGCAACTACACTCAAAAAAAGAATAGCAAAAAGCTGAGCTTTGTGCCCTCACAACCTTGCAACAACCCTCACTCGCGTTAATTAAAAACTGACGTAGTATTATATGTTCTATGAACCTGATTCTAGGTGGTGTCATCTAGTATTAGGTAAATTAACTACGATGTATTTGAGTAATGAATTTTGTTCTGCTGCAGCGATGTTAACTCTTTGGTTTTCTAACAGATGGCGTTAGTAGTACAATAACATTCTATCAAAATTCATGAATACAAAATTGTGTAATGTTCATATTTTTTATGGTTATAAAATTATATATTTTTTTACAGATTACAAATCTAGATATGAAGTTAAATTACTATGTTAAAGTACAAATTTATAGGCGTGATAGTTTTTCAGTAAAGTGTGCCACAAAATGTTCAAGTTGTGGGATATTGATAGGGCTCGCTTCGCTCTCCCTAATAAATAATAGTAAAAATTTATTCATGTTGAACTTACATAGTTGGTGAAACATATATGGCTAGAAAGTTATAACAAAATATATAATGCATCTGTTGCCGATGTAGGTTCATCGCCTGTGTTTCAGCGTACAGCGTTCTCCCCATTGTTTCTATTATTTTAATAGCCTCAACTTATTTATACGAGTACAATTTTGTAAGGGCTCTCCTTTGATAGTTTACTTCTCTAAACAGGTTACTTCTCTAAACCATCTTGATTAAGTTAATTGCAATAGTTTTTGCAATTAAGACTATTGGATAACTTTTTAATGAGAATACCAGACCTACCGCACCTGTAGCGCCAGTAAAGCTAGCAAATTCTGATGGAAATATGCAAAGAAGGTTCGGTGTTTGCCTATAAAGAGTAAAATAATTGACAAGTTGAATTATTTCATACATAGGTTCTAATTGCGAGAGCAGCTTGAATCAATGCCTTCAAGTATCCCGTAACCTACCAAATCTAGGCTGTCACACTTAGGTTATTCAAATTACCTGCCATAATCCCTAGACCGCTCTTTTTTCTACATTTACATATCGGTACTTTAAAGAACTAATTTACATACGTTAGATATATCTGTATGGTATAAAGGTATTTATTTCAACATATGTATTTAGCCTAATTAGATAAATCTTACTAAGTAAATTGATGTTTATTTAGTTCATACGTTATTGCCTGTATGAATTAAAATGTCGGTCTACTATGTATATTCAACTAGAACTAAATTATGCATATTTAAATAGAACTAAATTGTTTCTAGAAAGCGTTAGCGATAAGTAGTTAATTAAGTAAGCGAATACAAAAGATAATAAAAATAATTAAGGTTTTATCACGAGATTTAAGGTGAGACAATCAAATATAAAACTAAATTTTAAATTGAACTTGTTTGCAAGTCTCTTCAGAGTTTTACTTTACTTAGGTAGGTGTCTACTGAGGCCTTAAAACTGGTCCAAGGGTGATAGAGAAATAAAAGGACACAAGGCCGAAAAAGTGATCATATAAAATGCCTCTATTTGTCCTTTCGAATAAAAATTACTTTGCATATTAGTTTATAGTTTTTATGATAAAAGCTAAGACCAAATCATCGCGTGATCACCCTGCGTGACGAGACCTTATACCGAGTACTTATTTATTGAAAGACACGTGATAAAACCCAAATAAGGACCCAGTCCGTACCGGGTAGACGAAGGCGTTCCACAGGTCCAAAGCAGTGGCGTGCGGGGGCCGTGGGGCGCGCGCGCGCCTGCCGCAACGGCAACCGCCGCCACTGCTCTGGAACCACAAATACACACACATTACACACAAAGTACCGCAACTAGCTTAATAGCTAGTAGTTTTGGTAGGATAGGACAATCAAAATTATTAATGCAATTTGGGGATTATGATGTTATCAGCTCGTTAACAGAACGAAAATTAAACATACCTCAACGGCTATGGCCGTACAGAAAAAAACATAGGTAATAACTAATCACTACCGTATTTACAGTTCAGTAATAACATTTTGTAAGGCAGAGCCATATTAAATCTGTCATTGAGCCAGTGCGAACTTGAAAAATACATGTTAGCACTGGCTCAATTGCTGGCTGGCGTCAGGGATCAATTAACACGCGACAAAGGCTTCCTAGGTCATCTTATAGTACCCTAATGCGTGAGCGCCGTCGTCACGACCACTTATTGGTGTAATTTAGTGCCGTTATTCGTATACTTTTGTGCATTTTTTATTTGCTTTTGCAGTCTGAATGCAATTTTCTATAGTAATTATAGTAGTCATAAGAATTTAATTTACCCTAACAAATAAAACCTTATTTGTCTTAAGATGTTATAAGTTTTATTTACGAATCTTTTTCTAAGACTAAGCCATCTTACTAATGGCTTAATAATGGTATAAATTCGGTGTGTTAAAAATTGTCACAGCAAGCCTTATTTGACTTCCATTACTAATATGGGACAGAAGTGTTGTTTATGTTGAAATTTATGATAACGCATATCGCTTAAGCCATTGCAAAAAGTGCCCATAATTTTATTATCATCGACAGATTTTGATAAAAAGCGAGTTTCATAGCACATTTAAAACATTGGAATGACTTTTCGATGAGCTTTATCTTAAAGTTTCGGATCGTTATATATTTACGTCATGAACATTTATTGTTTTTTTTGTCGTTACGGTACTGGCAGCACACAAAAATCACGCTCACACAGACTGTGGCAACATATTTAGAACTAGCTGAAGGGAAAGGGGACATATAAACATGCATTAAACACTCTTGAATGCTCATATTGATTCATTTACATAACCAATACCGATTTCTACCTATGTATACTTCAGTACTAGTAGCTATATTAAGATTTATTCTACGCCACTGGGCTCGGCTATTGCATTGTTACGAGGTATTAATACTGGCTTAGAAACAAGTATAGTAATTCTAATGTAGATATTTCTTTTTGCATATAGTAGTAGTAGTATTTGCTATCGGTGACTTGAGATCATAGTGAAGACTTTGTCTCAACGAAAAAGTACGATTACCAGAGAGTTTTACTGAGTTAGAAGACGTCATTTTCTGTGTTAAAAGTATTAGGTTCAGTTTTATTTAAAAGGTCTACTACTATTTTTTTCCTTGGCCAATACCTGCTTTATCGCATTTGTACCACGTTCTTTGGCGACTATCTTAAAATTGAGGATTATCTATGTTATCTTTTCTTTCTCCAGGCTATACGATTATCTTGTTTTTGCCTGAAGATGTCTATGCATTTACATTTTAATTAAAGCATTTATAGTTCACTGAGCAAAGAGAAGTCTGTGTGGCAAATTGGGAGACTGCATATTCGAATTTTAGTCTGATGGCAATTTCGAACGCCTAGACTGACTCCTTTAGTACCTATCAACTACTGCCTAGCAGTAGATTTCATAGTTTACGTTACTTAAAACTTAACGTTTCACATTTTTAGTCCGTTGACGTTTCCGCTAGGGGCGTAATGATTGTTTAGCAGAAAACGTTAACTTTCATGGTTATGTAATAAAGCGTGAAGTATGAAAACTTGCAAATATTTCGTATGGAAAATTATATAATATATATATATATTTATTTACATATTTCCTACGAGGCTTGAACGCCAGGATACCACCCTTTCGCATTATCAATTGGACGTAGTTACTAAAAACGTTCCAATCCACAAACATAACATTTTGAGAAAATCGTGCTTAATGTGGATGCATAATGTGTGGTTGTGCATATGGATTGGGCTACTGAGTCATGATTTCATATAAAGAACAATTGTAGGGTTATCATATCTTGTCAGTCAGAAAATATGAATCACGTGATTAGTTTGGTATTCAGAACTCAATTTTTACACGATTGTGGTTTGGAACGTTTTTCAGGAACTAGGTCCAATTATGTTATGAAAGGAGCTGCTGAACAGTCCAACTTTTTGAAATATGATAACTTGTGCTAGTAAACATACTGATCTTTAGAAATTTGGAAGTTTTGTAACTTAAATATAATTTGTCACCTCGTGTGAGCTAAATCTAGATATTTTTGCTGAATAGATCGTTGAAATTTTCAGTCAAAAAACAAAAGTTAAGTTCATAAAAGTTGGTTATGATAATTTTATCATGTTATCAACAATGAAAGAGCTGCATTTAAAAATTATATTGTTATAGACATCACAAATTTTTTGCTATTTCAAAATATATTAAATTCAGAAGCCGTTCTGAATTTAACTCAAATCGCGCGTAACCTAAATAGTATTATTCAGGATGAAGTTACCGCAGATTGGGATTTATAAACTATTCAAGTTTCTCGAAAGATTACTTCATTCTGCAAGATAAACTAGTAGTACGGAGGTAGTATCTACATGGCTAAATACATATAGGTATACATACACACACGAGTTACTCGTGCCGTTGAACGATCAATATGTAAGTTTACTACATATTTATATATTAGTAACTTCGGAAGCGGCTCTATCGATTTTATGAAAATGTATACTATACCTACTTAAGTGTTCATGTCTAGGAAAAAAACATGTTTTCATTGGTACCGAGAGTGCACAGTCCCCCAAATAATGTATAAAAATGTATATCAGAACTCTGTTTATACTTCGTACTTCTACATACAAGCAAAACATACAACAAAAGGATAGTCGATTTCTAAAGGGTGGTAGTAAATCATGACTAGTAATAATACTAGACTCAGACGTAGGTATGTACTACGGAAATAGTACTCGTAGACTCAGACGTAGGTATGTACTACGGAAATAGTACTCATAGACTCAGACATAGGTATGTACTACGGAAATAGTACTTGTAGACTCAGACGTAGGTATGTACCACGGAAATAGTAATCATAGACTCAGACGTAGGTATGTGCCACGGAAATAGTACTCGTAGACTCAGACGTAGGTATGTACCACGGAAATAGTACTCGTAGACTCAGACCTAAGTATGAAATACAGAATAGTACCTATTTGTAGACTCAGACCTAGTTATGCACTACAGGATATTCGTAGACTCTGATCTAGGTATGTACAACAAATACAGACTACTATTGGTCAGGTGGTACTGATGGGTACGGCCCTGTGCTCTAACTCAGAAACTCAATAAATAGATATTAAAGACATTATTTGAGTGTCTTTTCGGACATATCTTTATCTGTTGAAGCTTTGAAAATTCCATGTTTAATACCATGCAATGTAAGTTGATACAATAAGGTAGAATTTTATAGCACTGATTTAGGTACTGTCTATATAGATTGGGACAGCTCTATGAAGTCAAACTACTTCTATGATTTTACTATGGCAAAAGTTACAATAGTACAACATTGTCCAAAGTGTGAGTTAGACTCATTTTGTAATAGATATACACAATAGTACTTGTGTATCAATTGCATAAATAGCAATAGTTATAATGGGGGATAACATAATCCAAAGTGTGAAATACATTCATTTTGCAATAGATATACACTGAATAGATACACTTGTGTAACTATTGCATAGATAGAAATAGTTATAATAATGGCGGGTAACATTTTCCAAAGTGTGAACGCTCTCTAGAAGTGCAAAGCTAAAGTCGTGAATAGCTTCGTCTACATCTACTTTGTAATGCAAAGCCTCCTGAATATTTAATATATACTACATTTGCTGCGTTATCTCGTCTGAATCTATGCCAATAAACAAACGATTTATTTAATTTCATTCGTCATTTATAATATCTAAAGGCAATAATATAATATGAAATATTAATGTCTTGTTCCTTCGTTGAAAGTCAAATGTCATTAATTAGATATTTTTGTAATACTTAATATGTTGATTTGTATAATTATTAAAATACGGGGCCATTTAGAGGTTGAATTTGATATTATAATTAGGTGATTCATATGCCTTGATGATATTATTGTAAAGTATTTTATTCGTTCATTGTTACAAACGTACATTGATATACACGAAATAATACATTGGTACTTACATACGTCGCGCCTGTTTTCTCCGAAGGGGTAGGCACACGTGTCTCCTAGCCCAACGTTTTGTCAGTGGAAATAATAATTTACTTCGATTGATACTTAGGGCTAAAAATCTTTGTAATCTACCTAGCAAAAAAATGTAAACTATATATGAAAACTACCTATTTTAGATCTTTTAATACAACCGCATGAAAATAAAATGAAAAAAGTATTTGCTCGCAAAGTCAAAAAACACGAGTATTTTTTTGAACTTACAAGTTGAATCTGGCTCCACATAATCTACATAAACCTTTACCTATGTCTATATGACTAATACTTTTACGTATAAAGCCTAGAATTTTCATTAGCCGTGATTTAATAAAATATATACGAATACAGTGTTGAACATGAAGAAAATGCCTAAGAATCAGAAATAGAAGCCATCTACACCTTCGCCGCGTTGGTAACCACATTTAAAATTACAATAAGTGTCGCCGACATTGGTGCCGACGAAAGTTCACGCGCGAACCACTGCTTGCTAGTTGCTACCGATTTATCGTTTATTCCGATCTTGTACTACAATACTGGGTAAATGCATGTAAATACAGAGAATGCTAGTCCGCCAGTATTAATGCAAACGTAATGAAACCCTTTCCAATGTCGGTTTGTGACACTTTGCTCGAGCTTTCGCATGTTAAGTTTCTTTGAAAGATTTCTATTACCTGCTTACTTGACTGTTTTAAATTTTTATGGTTTAAACATGGTGTAAAGAATATTTGTTGTCTTCCTTATTGTAAATTCTATGTTTATCTACTTATTACCAGAGTCCGCTTCCAAATCAGTTTCCAAACCCTTACTATGGGAACTACTCAGTAATTCGAAATAAAAAGTGTACCTTGTTATAATATTAGATCCACAGAATTTCTGTACCAAGTTTTAAGAAATCCGTTTAGCTGTTTCAGAAGTTATGACAACAAACACTCAATCACACTTACTTTCGCATTTGTATTACACACACTTCACATCAACATTTGTAAGTACTACATACATACAGGTTTCTATTCCAGATTGCTAATTACATACATTTGAAAAAGCGCTTTCCATGCAAACGCAATTTTATCTTATTCGAAATACCAAGTCTACTTGGTGAAATTTTGCATGCATATCCGATGCTTGCTTCTAGTTTTTCAGATTTGCCTAAAATTATGTATTTACAAAAAATATTCGACAAATAGTATTATATGGGAATTATTATTATCATTTAGAGATAAAATAAATAATATAACTTTTAACAAACCAGAAGAAAAGATGGACCAAGGACATGCGCGCAAAATTTCATCGAGTTTGCATTCGTCGTAACTGGTATTGAAAATATGGCAAACATAAATTTTTAAGGAAATATCTATGAAGATGAAAAATACCTTATGAAAAATACGTCACGTAATTTATAAATAAGATCCTCGATAAACTTTAAATTGAAACTAATAATATCTCCAAACACAAAATATTAAATTGCGGGAATTGGACATACGACTGCCGCACAATTCCGGGTTAGAATAATGACCAAGTACCTACTTACATTTAGAACCTATTTATACATACCTACCTATACTTAATTGAAAAACAGCAACTTACAGAAATAAGTACTTATGTATCATATTAAATTTATGAGTGTCAAAAATTGCATTGTGATTTAAGGTAAAATGTAGATAACTACATGCTCTAAAGTCTAGACAGTTATCTACAGTTAAATAACGTTTGCTATGTTGATATTCGTAATTCAGTTGACTGATATTCATGTACGGGTTATTATGATTTTAGGTTACAATTTTTAATGTTTATATAAAAGCAACTAATTAGAAGTAAAACTATTAATGTAATCGGAATTGATAAACATTAGGTAAACGCGTGTTTATAACGTCTTATTGCAAGTTATCTGGGGCTTTAGGTCGGTACGAATGTAAATCATAGGCACTTAAACGTTGGTGTATTTATCAGAAGAACTTAATTAAAGCACACCTTACGTTGGCGTGCTGAGTCTCGAAGATTTTAAACTTTTTAACCACGGCGGCGCCCGTCGTAAACAACCTATATTTTATTGATAAGAGAACCTGGACACTTTGGGAAACATACGAAAATGTTACTTTGTCAGGCATAAATAATCTTTTTATGACGAGAAGCGTAGGTAAAGGCTCAAGGATTTATAAGCAATAAATATTTTACGACATGAATTAATATTCCGATCGTTTTCCGTGACGTTGTTTTTATGAGTTATCATTTTTGTGGCGCGACGCGATGGACCCGCGACTCGGCGCAAGCGCACCATTTTATATTCTTGAAATATTGGCCGATCTCTGAATATTTTTAATCGCCATAAAAATGCTTTTAACAAGACTTATTTATTGTCTTAAATATTGAATTAATTTAACTAGCGTCGACCAATAAAATGTCAGGCGCAGATAAGGTTTTGTCTTGTGTTGTTTTGCAGGTGTAGTCAACATTTTCCAAAACATTTTTATATGTATTCTGGATTCAGGACTCTATTTTATTATATGGGATAATGTTCCGTCCGCATTGATTTTTTATATAAAGGAGAAGTATGAGTAACCACAATATAAAGTACCTAGTATGTATGAGTTTACACGTATTGGATCTTAAAATCGTATAATAGATCTTATCTATTATTCAATTGCATTTTCTTTGTGAACTGGGATCTAAAACACAGCGAAACCGTTCTAATATAAATTGAAATTGCTATCTGGAAGTGGATTAGTCAACTATAAATATCTTATTGTGGCTCTGATTAAATCGGAACTAACGAGCCTACAAGTTCACGAACTTCGTCGTCAATTACTCGGAACGTCGACAGCGCGCCAGCGTCTCGGATGCTACGAAGGAAGACAACAGCTTAAACTAATGCGAACCGGAGGCGTCGACTAGCGACTTGTAATTACTGCCTGCAAAATTAATGCACTGAAACTTGCATGAAATGAAACCGGCGCATAAACTTAGTCCTTCAGACTTGAGCGAACGCGAGGCATCGACAAGTCTCGCTTCTGCTCCTTTCTGGCTCCGTGTAAACTTGGGATTCGACGCGTCGCTTAGTACCTCATCCGTGTTATTTATCAACCATTCACGTCCTACTAGAATCGACCGTTTCAACTACTAGACACATTTAACAACTAATTTAACTACATCAAACAATTTATATTATATTCAAAAGATTTTATTGTCAATGGATTTCTTTAGATGTAGTGAAAATTAGTGGAAATGTCGTAAACACGTATGCTACGCTATTTGTGTAACAATAAAGTATGAACTGGCTAACGGCCAACGACACTCAATCTGAACTTCGGATATGTAGGTTCGTGACGGAGTATTGCCTAAGTGGTAGCCGTTTTAAGGTGATACGTTATATGGTGTAGTTGTTTAATTAAAGCAAACAGAGGCAACAATTCAACTTGAAAACGTCTTAATACTTAAGTTTTTCTATGATCCTGTTTGTTGCGTATAGATTAGTTATTTCAGAACAATATGAGCATTCGGGAGGAGGATGCATGGGGCATATAGTATAGTACAAGACATAATTTTTTTTAAGTAAACTAACCTTAGTAGAGAACCCACGATCACAGACGGTGCACTTGAAGGGGCGTTCCTTTGTGTGACTGCGGTAGTGGATCTCCAGGGCAGAGTTGCACGCGAATGTTTTGTAGCAAATGTTGCATGTCGTGTTTCCTCGCACTGTACACAGAAACACATCGTTAGTTCCAACTCTATGTTTTCACTTTGGACGAAAAGGAACCTTAGTCGGAACGCACGTTTACACCCATAAAGCGGAAGGTTAGGTTTATCCAAGTTAATTTGGTCAATTGTCTTCGGCGCGTACTAAAGTGCCCGGTTAATATTAGTTTTGGAGCGAGGATATATGCAGGAAAATGGAAATGCGGGCGACCGGGGGCGGACAAAAATATAAGGTCCCGCTATCGCATACCTGCGGGAGGGAAAGCGAGTCCGAGTGGGCTGAAGGGTGATCCTCCGAGTGCACCGAGCGCGGCGAGCGGCGTGGGCGGCGAGGGCTGCGGCGAGAGGTGGTGGTGGTGCCGCGGCGGCGTCGACAGCGCCGACAGCGATGGCGACGGCGGCGAGGCTCGCGCGCTTCGCCCGCTCTCCGAACCTGTCGCCGATGGGAGGGAAGCCGTTGTTGTCATAGTTTTTACTTCGCATTCGGACGCCGAGGCGCAGACGGAGAGCGGCGAAGTTCGACGATCCTTCAAATCAGAGTCGTCGTCGAACTCCCGAATTGCGGGTTCGTCCCGGCCGCTCTCATCGTCGGTCCCGCGGGAGTCCGCCCGTCGGTCGCCGGGAGTGCTCGGGGTGGGAAACAAGGGAGGCGGGATTGAACGGTAAGGAGAATACTCGTAGACGTCGGACCCGTTGCTCAATGTTGGAAAACTGTCGCATTCGATACCCCCGTACTGCTCAAATGGAATGTTAGAGCGTTCACTAGTGTGGAGGCGTACATGCTGATGCAATGTAGTGGGATCTGAAAATCTTTTGTGGCAGACTGGGCATTGATGAAACATTTGAATAGGAGGTCTAATGCGATGAACACCCATATGTGTCTTTAAATTGCCTTTAGTCGTAAAAGCGCGGCCACATAATTTGCATCGGAAAGGCCTCTCACCCGTGTGCGTTCGATAATGCATTTGTAAGGCGCTTTTGCAAGATAAAACCCTATGGCATACAATGCACTCGTTGGGATCGGAGAGCTTATTATCGATATTATCTACTAATTGTTGTAATTTGGCTGTCTCAGATGATTTTGTGATTTCAATTAAACTTTCCCAAGAGTTATCGTTGCTACCCGGTCGTGGCAATAAAGAATTGAAAAAGACGGGGTCGCGAGCTGGGTCCACGTCAACGACGGTTTGTGGGGTGTTATGGAATGGAGTTATACTACCGGAGGAAATGCTACTAGGTGGCGAATGGGGGAATAAAGGAAATGAAGGAAAAGTACGAAGTCCCGTTGCAATTGAAATTGGTCCAGATATCGATGAATTCTTACTTGAGAGATTTTCCGGTTGGTCTGGATCGGGCTTCACATGTGGACTTTCTCTGCCGATTTGTTCCTCGTTGCTGTACTTTGAATCCATGCTGCAGTCGTCGTAAGGTGATGTAGAAGGATATCGGTCCATTTCGGCATCGTGGGGTGGGTCGTTTTCTTCAGGCTCTCTTTTAGGTGTCACTCGGTCAGTGTCTTCAAAACTCGACTCTCGTTGACTTTCTTCATCTTGTGGTTCGGATTTGAATATGTCAGCTGCAGTTCGTGTCGGGCTCGGCGCAGAAGGTTTACTGAGATCAGCCGGAGCGTCTTGTTCTTCAGTTCGCATTGCGAATAGTGGATGAGGAGGCAGTGGTTTGTCGCTGAGAGCACGTGGTGGCAGTAAATCATGGTGTGGTGGCCTGTATAATGGCAAGGTTGGCGGAAAAGGTGATGGGCCACCCGGGTTAAATTGAAGCGGGTGAGGTGGCATTCCGGGAATCGGTCCCGGCGATAGCTGTGCCAATAAAGGTGGATGGTATTTATCTAAATGCTCCGGAATAGGGTTCGGATTCATCTTCACGTGCGGGAATTTTGACGTGTGTCTTTGGAAGTGTACTTTTAGGTTTCCTTTGGTTGTAAATCTGGATCCACAAACATTGCATTTGAACGGTCGCTCGCCTGTATGTGAGCGAATATGTATTTGGAGCGCAGAATCACTTCCAAAAACTTTTCCGCAATATCGGCATCGATGCTTGAAGAAGGGCTCGTTTCTTCCTCCAGATTTTCCATCATAAGGTGACATTTTACCTGACTTCCGGAATGCTAGTTCATCGGCAAGGTTGTTAGCTAGGAGCCCTTGAGAAGCGTTGTCTAGAACTTCTTGCGCTCTCTTTTGAAGCATTTCTAACGTGTTAGGCTCATTGAGGGACGGCGGCGGATCATTATTTGTGATGATTGATGACGCAAGAGACGACGATATGGAGCTGTAGGGTGGGTGGGACATCATTGGTGGAGACGAGGTCGGGAGCTTAGGAATGGATATCGGTTCCACTTTAGGATGGAGATGCGAGTGAGTCGACGGCAAGCTTTGGCTAGTGGGAGGAGTGGGTGCGACAGGAGTGGGCTCCCGTGGCGGACGTGGCGGTGACGGTGATCGCGTTGGAGGCGCCGGGACGCTCGCTTCTTGTTCAATCGGTGGCGGGCTCTGAGTGTCTTCTTTTCTCCGAGTCAGCGACAGTTGGTTTTGTAGCTGGCGTATTAATTGCAGTTGAAATACTTGTTGATGTTGTAACGTGAATAGCGTGCTCTGTAACACGGCAAGTTCGTGCAAGGCAGCTTCATTATCGGCGTTGTTGGCCATCGCGGTTGCGGCGAATTGCGCTACGGCAACTTTAGTATTCTGTAAAGCTTCTAGCGTGACGTGGCCGGCGACAGGGAAGGGTAGCCCGACAGGGGGCACGTCGGCCTCGGGTACTTCTGCCTCACCATCTTCGAGACTGTTATTGTTTTCGGCGTCTTGCCGATGCCGTCGGACTTGTTCTAATCGTTTGTTAGGGCTGTCCATTTCCTCATCACCGGAGACGACCATCTCTTCAGGGTCGGAATGCATGCGTTCTTCGCCCATCTGCATGGCTTTCTCGTCGCAAAGTCGTTTGTGATAAAGAAACTCGTGCAGATTCTCGAACTGCTCCTGGCACCGAGGACACATGTGTGCCTCGGGCCTGACTCTCGCTTCGTCCGGAACATTGCCTATATCTTCTTCGGAGCATGATCCTGAACTTTCACCTGGAACAAAGAAAAACTTAGTTAGTGGGTGCCGGTGTAGTTAAAGGGCTACCATCTTAAATTTATGGTTGGTGAGTAGGTAACTACTATAGAGTTTCCATTGCAACAATTGTTATAATATAACGTGATAAAACAGACAAACAGTTGTTTAACCTTTGAAAAATACTAACAGTATATTACAAGTAGTAATTAAACAACTTTAAACGGTTTAAATCGCGTATATTTATCATTATTTAAGTTTAAAGTTGTTTAATTACTATGTGTAATAATCGCGAAAACCTAAGACAACATTAGTATATTACAAGGTTTGGTATATATTTATGTTATATCAAATTGATAAGTCGTCGCGCTTATAACATTTAAGGTAGATATTTGATAACATTCTAAAACAGGTAGATCTAAAATCAAACACAGTTAAAAATTAACAAAAAATAAAAGCCGTTATATTTTTATAGGCTATATAGGCTAGCCTTTTACCAGGTAGGTAAGTGATGATTCGTTCAAATATGTCGTTCAGGACCACTTAGTCGTCCTGTCTCTCAAAGACAGCTGTAGGAACACACAGTTAGGTGCTTGGCAAAAGATTTTTACTTGAGAGTACCCGCCAATATAACATTCGAAAAATCCCGAATACCGCTGTGGTAGCTTAAATGTGCCGTCCGAATAATGGAAACGTTACATAAACAAATACTATTTGTATAAGTGGAAATGCTTACACACCTAACTTGTCACAATAACCTTGCTTCGCTAAGTTAACAAAATGTATTAAAAGCATATATATATTACCTAGTAGATTTCAAATATCAAAAGACAAATTCAAGCGAAAACCGTTGATTTCTCCAATCGCTGTTAATAAATAATAAATTGTTTCTCAAGGGTAAGTCTTACTACTGGTAAACAACGTTAGGTGCTTGGCAACAGGTTTCCCACCGAAATTTGGTGGCTCGTCAGGTGATCATTCGACAATTTCCTTATTCCAATGCATTCCCCACACACCTATCATTGTAAAATATTGTGTGTAAATGAAAATAGTAGTAGTTCAATTCTTTCCACTCACGAAGGCCTTCCATATTTTTTGTCAGTTGCAACTACTGCTGCCTACCCAAGCAATCATATTTTATACTTCAACTGTATGTATCATTAGCATAGCATAGCAGCATTTATATACACTTACATTAAGACGTCATGTACAAACAAGCTCTATATTGTATTACAAAATTATACTGTATCAGCCACTTGAGACAGATTGTCCACTGCTGAACACAGCTTCCTCCATAAAGGAGGGGTTTGCCATAATCCCCACGCTTGACAGGCGTCTTGGGGATCGCAGTTTAAGATATCAGTTCCTCAGAAGGCGCTGCTTCCTTCCGGTGTTTTACTTTTAGTCGCCTCTTACGACACCCACAGGTAGCAATGGGGGGATGACATTCTAGCCCGGCACTCCACGAGCTCTACCCAATACAAGTGCGCACCAATAATTTACTTGTAGGTAGATGGGGGTGCCTTCGTGACATTAAGGTGAATTGAGTCGTCGAAAGGCCTCTCAAAAGAAAAATAAACATGAAAGTTTTTGTGTCTATAGTAAATCATATCACTAGAAATATTATTTCTAATTACTATTTAGGAAGCACGGATGATTGAAGTTTTTTCCGTGTTTAAAATATTATTGTTTTTAATATATGAGTTTATTTGAAAATTATCTATACGCTAATTAATTATAGATATAATTATAATTGCGTAGTTCTGTTTCGCTCACTCGCATATGAAACGATGTCTCTCCATTCTACGCCCTCAGCATCTTTCAAAGACCACTTCACCTCAACTATCAATAAATAATTTGTATGATAATTTGATTATGAACACAAATCATTTATTTGGTGATTCACGCGTGAAACCAGTATGGAAACAAGGTACTGGAACACAAATAGTTATCTACCTAATATATGATAATTTTAAAATCCTTCAATATTATAAATATTCGTAATAGAATTTTATGTGCCGATATAACGACAACGCCATTTATAAAAGGTGGTTTGTAAATACTAGTGCGCAATAGAAAAAACTTTAATATAACATCACACCACACATCACGATTTTTTGTACCGCTACTCGATCATAGATGGCGTCAGAAGCACATACGTTTAATTCAGTCCAACTTATACGAGATTTTCTTTTTATAAGAATATTTGAGTATATTTTTCTTTTGGGGAAGTTCATCCGGTATAAGTTAACCTTGTCTATTACCTATCGCCATGGACCCTAAATTAAGTATACCTACGTAATTGTATGTTAATAAACTGACAAAATTACACCAAAAGGAAAAATATAAACCATGAACCAGAATTTTCCTTTCGGCGTAATTTTGTAAGCTTATTCGCTGAGCAGGCGTTAAAACAAATAATAGAACGTAAAAATTAACATGTATTTTAGTAAGTTACATAGGTACATACTTAAATATCCAAATATATGGAGGTATGCTTGGTTTTGTTGCTGGTAGGCTCGCCTTTGAGCCGGCAGCAGTCCTTGAGAGCCCGTCAGTAATTATGATATTACAGGCACATTAGACTTAATAACTATGATGGGCGCAGTGCAGCTACCGCTTAACATCAGGTGGACATAGTGCGTGTTCCGTTATAATCTCATTAAACCTTAGGTGTAGCGGGTATTACTAGCGGCGAAAGAACTCTCAAGGATGATTGGAGTGGGGTAGACGGATGGCCGTTAACTAGAAGTCAAAACTTTATTTTGTCCTAATGTTCTTGTGTTGTCCTTCGTGTTGTTAGGGAAAACATAACTATTAATATACCCATATCACATAACGGGGTTGAAAATTTCATGTTCTAGGAAAATCATGATTTTAAACCCGACATTATAAGGCAAACTATTTTATTCTCCGTCCAAAAACTGATATATCTTTAACTACCTAACACTTGGAGGAAAGTGGATTCTCTTTCCATGAACATAGTTTCGTCATATTTATCCTTCTGGTTTGTTTTGTAATATACCTATTCTCTATTAATATTATGCAAATCAAATAAAATACGATTATTTTAGCAATTTACGTCTTATTTACTCAGGGTTATTATACATTTTGGCTGAATAGGGTTAATAAAATTAATATTTATGTCAATTAGCCGACATTTGTTTTAAAGACCAGTATTTTATTACTACTAAATTTTATTTTTAGAATATTGCTGTGTATATGCTTCATATTGTAGGTTTTATTTAATAATCAAACATTTTATTCATTGAAAACGGAATAGTGGTTTGAGTGTTGATCATTTAGTTGTAGAGAAAAACCTGCCGCATCGACTAACAGCATCAACAACATTATTTCATAGATAAACGGATGGCGATAGATTTTATTTAATCGTTTAAAAAATAATACATAATTATCAGTATTATTAATAGTTCATTTCGGATTTATGAATCTTTATGAATTTATGTCTGGCTCAAATGACGCTATGCCTCCTTAAATGCTCTCTGCAGATTTTCTTTCACTTAGCTTATGCTTACAAAATAGAACATAATTATGAGTATTGTTAATAGTTAATTTCTGATTTATGAATCTTTATGAATTTATGTCTGGCCCAAATGACGCCATGCCTCCTTAAATGCTCTCTGCAGATTTTCTTTCACTTAGTTACTTTGTCAATGAGCAGCAAACTCAACAAATATAGATATATCTACCTAAATATTGATCTTGAGACTAGGCTTATTATTTTACATAATTTGTGTTCGTTCCAATTTGATTCTTAAACCAGGAACTGTATCTGTTTTAAAAATATATTAATAATACCGTGGTAGCGACGACATTACCGAAAGTTTATTAACAAAGACTTTAATATATGAATAAACCCAAATTATCCTGAAATAATTTAGTTACTGAATTAGCGAATATCCGCGGCTTCTTATGTATGATAATAGGATTAGCTCTTGAAAACGTAAAACCATAAAATTAAAGTTCGTAAGACAAATCCATCCATACGCTTTATATGGCACCTCGTTATACAGTGAGCTCAAGCTGCTAATACGCATCTTGGCTATTCTACTCTACATTCTATGTATATACAGATTTTTGGGAACATTCAAACACACAAACTGAAAGATGACAGATAGTATTTTTTTTAAAACGTTAGCGTTTGGCAGTGTGGACAAATTCTTGTAAAGAAGATTTTACAGAATTTCAATACTACTTGCATCTGCAGACTTATTACAGTTTACTCCTTTACTATAAGTAAGGAATACAACATTGTATGTCTTACACTTTCTAGATCAGTACCCTTATCGCTATTAAATTGACTATAATGGTATTGTTTATCAAAAATCATTTGCGATAGTATCAAACTTTGTGTAGAACGAAGATAAATGCCGTGCAACGATGTATTCAACAATGAAATGTAAGTAAGTGATAATAATCAGATAAATAAACTCGCAACAAAGCTGCCCTTGTGGTGAGCTGAGGTTGAGTAGAGACACCGTGACTCCTGATCTTCCCTCGAATGAGATCCATGGCTTGGCTAAATTGGCCGTCCAAAGGAACTCAGGAGCAAATGTCTATTTCTAAGTGTAAATATATCGCAAGAGCATATCGCTGTAGATGCGTGCGTAGAAGAATGCTTGCTGCACTTTTGCAACGCAGCACGCATTCTTTTGCCTCCTACGCCCTTTCACTGCCTTCACCTACCACCTCGATGATGATATACATATTTTTTATAAATATCACAAGAGTGTAGCGTATGAATTCGAACAGGTGTAGTGGATGATCAAAGCATGACTACTGTAAGAAGAAGCAGCATCATAAGTTGTGCAGACTCTACATAGCGAAGGATGTCGTATATTTGCGTATCAGAGGAAAAGTACAGCGATAAATGAAAATTTTCTAGAAATCACTATATAAAAATAAAAAAAATGAAATAATAACACTATATTTTTCTACATGATGGCCTTCAATTTTATTTAATCAAGTGAATGGTATTTGCGGAAGGAGTAAGCGAATTAGAAAAACGATATTCTAAATGTATTACAGACACTATTCTGGATCAGAGTAAATAAATCGGTTAAAATGAATTGAATGCTTCCAAATGATATTTTGAGGACCTCAGCGACATGTTTGATTCTTCTGTCATCCAAAATAAAATTCTCAAATCGTTTTTTCAAAACGAAGGTCGCCCATGACGCCGGTTATTCTCACAGATCGATCTTACTCCTTTAAATTCAGTAACCTAGTAAGTGATCGTAAAATAGGGTAAAATCTAGTCTAGTAGTAATTAACAATTAAAAAAATTCTTAGAACATTTCACAAAATGCGTAAAAATATAATCGTTTTTTTCTGGCACAGAAACTTTTACCACAACACGTTAATCGCTTTTTTCTATATTTTAGTAACTCTTTTCACAAAACAATTTATAACTTTTAATTTATGATTGGCAGCCTTAATGACGACTTCTATTCTTCGCCACTAAAAGTTCTCTTTGGCAGTTTTTCTCTCACTGTCTACGACAAATTTAACTCTTTGTCTAATAACCAACAAATACATAGTCCTGAATGTTGATGATGAGACTAGGCTAACTATTTTTCCGAAGTTGAGTTTGTTCTAAATTGATTCTTAAATCAGGAACTGTATCTATGTATTTTAAAAATACATTAATAATACAGTTGTAGCGACGACTTTACTGAAAGTTTATTGACAAAGACTTTGAAATATGAATACTCCTAAATTAACTTGATGTAGATTAATTTATAAGCGAATGTTCATGACTTCGTATGTATGTATATAAAAAGTAAAATCATAAGCGTGATATGATAATTTAATATTTGAAACAAATATTTTACGTCGAAAACCTTCAATTTTAGTATGAATAAAATCTCAACCATTTTCCTTATGAGCCGGGATCAAAATATTAACTATAAATTAGACGCGAAATAAAAAGTGGAGTGATTATTCCCCATGATCCAACATATATTGTTCCAACTATACTATAAAAATTGTATCACGGGGAAATAGATGTTATATTCTGATCAATATCATTATCAGTGGAACCCCAGTAGGTACCTATAGCTCTTTTGTTTTCTGTATAAACGGTGCCGTAAACTGTAGCGTTCATAAAAATTAATTTTCAATAACTTCTAGCTTGCATTTAGAATTAGAATGTCTAGAGTTCGATCTTGAGTTATATTTTTTATGATTCCGGAATCTATGGCTGTGCCCGGTGGTGGCATTAGGCTCGCCGTCTATGTATTACATGGGACCACAGTATACCTGGCGAAACGTGGATGTAAGGTCACCTATACATGCCTTCTCGGGGATATACAGTCGTGGCGATTTGTAATGCCATTTATAAAAAATCTGTTAATGTAATTGCCTATGTTAATTTGACAAGACTTGATCTTTGACCGTTTCAACGTTAACAATTATTAAAAAGACAGTGTTTATCATTTTATTTTTAACACTCAAATGAATACACGTATAACTTCTTTCAAAAAATGTACCTAAACTGTTCACTGTTGATATAATCTTTCTTAAAATAGAATTCTGGCTGCAGAAATGTTTAAAATGTTACGAATAACAATAATTACTATTCGTAGTTAAAATTTTACGAAATGTTTTCTTAAACAACTGATATATACGATTGTTTAATGTAAGTATGTATATGATTATTAAGACAAGTGGGGTAAATTTGACAAATTAATGACTGAACCACACCTGTTTGCAGTAGAATTTTACCCGTTGTATTTCTGCTCGTTGTTTGATTGTGCTTAAATTTCGCAAACATGATTATGTAAATTGTTGACAACTCAATGTTATGGTAACACTAAACCGGTTTCTTCATACTGTCGAAAGCTAATCATAAGAAATAGATGACAACGTAATCTCTTAAGATTTTTCTTTGGTTTCTCTTAAAGTTTAATATAAGTTTGGTGGTAAAGAGTCATGATCATGATATCACTATTAACAATCTCTAATTTAGTTGATTTACATCCAAAGCTCCGTGTTTATTCTAAAAACTCCACAAAATATCATCATCTTCTCATCTTTCATCAGAAAATTAGTTAACATGATAAAGTGTTTAAAATATAATCGCTAATTATTGGAGATTTTTATAGTTGGTTGTCTGGCAAGCCTTTCCCAACCATATCAAGTGTAGTTTAATCTAGACGTGTTCCTAAAATGGGAACTTCTATCAAACACAGCTTGCGGAGCACACCGTTGGTGCAGTTGTTGCTCTTGTAGCACATCGTAGATAATAAAGTAGCCCTTTACAAATTAAATCACAGCCAAAATAGGTATTCAATGCACATAAAAGAAAATGATAATACAAGTCATGTCAAAAATGTGTTTCTATCCTATATAATTGTGACTTTTTTACCCGCGTATAAGTAATAGTTTGATGAACTTACTACTTTATAGGTTTTCAGGACACATAAAATAGGACAAATATTACTTTTTATCCCCACTGATTCCCAAGGAAACATGATATAACTAATTCATGTGGATGAAATTCATAGGCAGAACCTAGTGTAATAACAATATTATGAGGTTGAATACATTTTAGTATAATGTTATATTCAATCCACGAAATATTTCATTTTTACGAACAACAGAACGGTATTTTTTTTCAAAATACAAAGGCTTCTTTAGCAAGAAGACTTACGCCTAATTGTCGCTGTTTATATTTATGAATTTAATATATTAGGTCCTTACATATGAAATTGGCGTTTTGCATGGGAGGAACAAAAAGTCGAATATTTTTTAATATAATATATTTAATTAATCAAAGTATGAACCATTATTTTCTATGCACTTTTGCCATTTCATAGGTAGTTCATTGATCCCTTTACTAAAAAAACCAGTCGGACGGGAATCAATAAAATCTTTGAAGGCGATTTGGACTGCCCCATCGGAGTTGAATTTTTTCCCTTGCAAGAAGTTATCCAAATTTCGAAAAAAATGGTAATCTGTTGGAGCAAGGTCCGGGGAGTACGGAGGATGTCTTAGACTTTCCAATTGAAGCTCTTCTAATTTAGTAGCCGTCTGTAGCGCATTGTGTGGTCTAGCGTTGTCGTGAAGCAGCAGTGGCGTGGAGCGATTGACCAGCCTAGGTTGTTTAGCCGCTAGCTTTTCCATCATGGTTTGCAATTCCTGACAATAGACATCAGCCGTAATAGTCTGGCCAGATTTGAAAAAACTGTAATGAACAATACCGGCACTAGTCCACCAAACGCTTACAAGTAACTTTTTTGGGGTTAATTTTCGCTTGGGGCAGGATTTGGCTGGCTGGCCAGGATCTAACCATTGCGCTGAGCGCTTCCGATTATCGTAAAGAACCCATTTTTCATCACAGGTAATGATTCGGTTTAAAATACCTTCATTATTGTGCCGGTTTAGTAATGTAACGCAGCAGTCGACGCGCGTTTGCCGGTTTGTTTCAGTCAATTCGTGAGGTACCCACCTTTCAAGCTTTTTAATCTTCCCAATTTGCTTCAAGTGAATTAAAACAGTTTTATCACTAACATCGCAGCCTGCAGCTAACTCGGACGTGGTTTGCGATGGATCCGCTTCCACAATAGCCTTCAACTCTTCATTATCAACTTGATTCTCAGGCCGTCCACGGGGCTTGTTCTGCAGGTCGAAATTTCCAGAACGAAAACGTTGGAACCAAAAACGAACTGTGTTTTCTTTTGCAACACGACCGCCATACACATCATTCACCCTTCGAGTTGTTTCCGCAGCACTAGTGCCACGGCGGAACTCGTACTCGTAAATAATGCGATATTTAAGGTTTTCCATTTTGTAAAATGAGTGACGCAAACAGAAAAAAACAGAAGAAAAAAAACAAATGAATGACGATCATCGAAGCACAAATACATGAGTCTATAGCTGTACAAATTTGAATTTGGAATTCCTTACCAAAGAGGAGAAATTCGTGATTAAAGTGGCCAGTACGAAAAACGCCATTTTCATATGTAAGGACCTATATATTTATTTAGTTCAAGAAAAATACTGACTTGTTAAGACAACATAAAATAAATTTAAATTTACAATATTTAAGCGTAGATCCTGTATGGTAGAGGTCAGATATGTCAAATTAAAGCTAGAAAAGTAGTAAATATTAAAGTTACTTTGAAGATTTAGGTACCAGCATAAAAGTATTTTTGGTAATACTTAGGTACCTGTGGTCACAGTAAATGAAGCAGTGATAGCCGAACGGTAATAATTATGAACTGCCGTGCTGTAGGTCCATGGTTCGCTCCCCACCGCTCGCTTGTCCTTCACCGCATGGTGGAGTGGAAGGGCATTTGAGTACCCTCGCCGGGCTAGCTACCACCTTCAAGTAGAAAATCTGTCCCCAATCACCTAACAGTGAGTTCCGGCAGCAGTCTTTCAGAACCAGTAAATTACAGGCACTGAAGACTTAACAACTGTATGTTTCTGAGTCATAGGTGAATTGCATCACTTATAGGCAGAAGTTAAGGTTTAACATCAGTTGGGCTCCACACGTGTGACGTCATAGTCCCATAAAAACAAAACTCGACTGCTTCTTAAAGCAGTGCTCACCAAGTTGTACCTATACCACATAGATAAATAACGTATAAAATATAGAGATTATCCTTAATGCATGAATTCCGCGATTCTTATCACAAACGTTTATTGAAATTCAAATCAAATCTTTTGTCAGAAGCAAATCTTACTCGTAGCTTACTAACTAGCTTACCTATATAACTACTTATAATTGTGATTCATGATACTACGTGCCTCCTATTTTTGCGAACGCTTCAAACGTAATATTGAGGCGCAGTAAGTCGTTACGCTTAAATGCTTGTGTATATCAATCTAAAAAAACGTTTGTTCCATTCACCAGAAGGTTTTGTTTTTTTCAATTATAATCAATTATTTTTCCTGTTAACTGTATTTGACGCCAAAAAAAATCATTGCTCACGCTCTACTTGTAACAAGACTCCGACTTTCAAACGATTTTCCAATAATATATAAATCTAAAAAGCATTTATATTTTTATATTTATATTTGTAGAAGTTGTGGTTAATGTAGGTAATAAGTATGGTATCGACTTGAAAAAATACTTAAGTTGCTCTTTTTGGTAGAAGATGGTTTGTAGTATTATAAAAATGATTTAATTTCAATTTTTAGTTTACATTGTTATATCTAACTGTTACAACCTTAATCCTTCATTGAAGATAGAAAATGACAGAAAAAGCTGTGCCAAGTGTAAAAAATTTTTACTGCTTTTCACCCGTCAAAGCTGTGCCAAGTGTGAAAAAATGTTACTACTTTTCACCCCTTTAGGGGTTGAATTCACAATACAATAGTTTATTTGTATGTTTTAATAACCCATCAACAACCGTTTGAACACAAAAATACATATTTACAACGGGTAATAAATTACTTTGAAATCCCGTAGCATTTTTTAAGTTTTTTTGCATTTAAATGTAATTTATTTAATTTTACTTATTATATACCATTATTTTGACCTTTTGAAATATATTGGCCTAACGTTTTAAAATTTCTGACACTTGGATCCTTATTTCACCCCGTTAGGGTTAGAGTTCGTTTCTTTTTTTACAAATAACACTGAAAGTTACACTCAAATTAACAAATACATATATCCAAATCGGTTCACTACATACTATAGAGACATCAGGTGAAACATACGCGGCGAGTGAATATTTATTTCTTTAGTACACATAAACCTTTAAGACGATATTGAAAAAAAACTTGCACGAAGCAGTTTAGCTCCTTATAGTGGCATATAGGTTATACGTCCGAAATGCCTGAAAATGGCAGCGTGTTCAGCTAAGTAGCTGCATTGCAATGCGCCATATATACATGTTAGCAAATAGTCTTTGATTTCATGTCAATATTTACACCAATCGTTTTATCTAAAATGAGTTTATGCGAAAGCATCCTTTAAGTCATGACTAACATTTTAGCCCAGATAGTGGAAATGATATCTAGAACTTAACTTCAAAGGTATCTACAAAACGCGGTGCGTTATCCGTCCAAGACCTAATTACGCGCTAGTTTGATGAAGCTTTCAAATCAAAACCCATCAATGTATCCATAAGGTATTGATTTGCATCATCTTAGACAAAATCTTGATGAAGATGAACATAATTTTATTCATATTTTTTATAATTTTCAGTAAGTATGACTTATAATATGAACTCTACCAAATTCAATACTCTATATCTAAAATCTACACAATGTTTTTTATTAATACACAATCTAACATATTATCAATACATAATATTTTACTGGCTAACTGGTTCACAGGTTACAATATTCCAATTGATAAATTTTGACAATTATTGATATTTATATTACTGTTATAGGGTTAATTAAAGTAACTAAAAATCTTGAAATTCGTTGTTGAAAATTATTCTTTGCATCTGTAAAACAGAATCCTTGAAATTAACCTCTATTTTAGGGTCTCCTTCCAAATTCTATTTATGGTATAATATACTGCAATAAACATAAATACATATATTTGAATGTAAATTTTAATGTATATTTGATGTACAGAAAAATAATATAATATAATTCGATCAGTTTAATATCCATGCCACCATTAAACTAGTTTAATATTTATTGAATCAAATAACTGTTTATAAAAAGTTCCTTATATAATTTCTAGTGTTTTATTTTCAACAAGGTAAACCACAGTCAAAAAACTTCGAGTGGGTTTTCTAAATCTGAAACATACAGTTCTCAGTGTGGACTGAACGTAGTTTGGTCATCATTTACTGTAACTATTTCCTTATTCTTGGTACATCAACCAAATGTCTATGCATAAGAGGAAATTTAATGTATATCAATTCCTAGAAGTGTACCTACCTACTTATTATAAAACCTACGTGTACATTTAGGTGAATCAATGTGAATGTTTTGAACATAGTAGTATTAGTTGTTTAAACTTTTGAACATTGTTCTTATTAAAATTTCTGTTCGTATACGATTTACTAAAAATGTTAATCTAAAAAGTCTTTTATGGTTAAATAAAGTAAAGTGAGCTTTGCTTTAAGAAGTAACTATCCCTTATACCGTGACTGTTCCAAGTGAATTATTCTACATTTTTACTTTTTTTGTTTAAAAATATTTTATGTATTAATTTGCATACCTTTTGGAAATGATAAATACATGAATTTTAAGTAATTTAAATTAAAATATAAATGAACAGCAACTTTTTGATTTATAAACAAAACGATTTTATAGTGATCAATAGCGTTATTTTTTTTGTGTTGGGTTGAACTTAGACCTTTATCTTTCCTATTAGTAAGCGATGATGTATTCGAACGTGTTAAATAGGCTAATGCTACGATAGCAAGTGGCTCTCAAAGACAGCTGCCATCAAATGCTCCAAGTGGTATTTGTATCTGCAAAATACCCTACCGTCACGGACAACATTAAAAAGTATTTGTTTCTTTTAGAATTACCTCATGTCAACCAGGCCTGCCATTACTAAATAAAAAACTAGAGCTTTATTCTGGAGAATACCTAATGCTCACGATTTTGATTTCCGCTATCTAAGTCATATTACGTAAAACTCATTCAATGCACTTTCATAATATTGCCTATAATATTAAGCAAACATTTTGTAACATTGTAACTAATTTTTATATTTTGGTCAAAGTAGCAACTACACCGTCCGCATTGAAAGCTCGATGTCCTGGGTTCGATACCCTATTCGGTCAGTTGTTGTGTTAGAAGTCTTAGTATTATAGTAGAATCTAAAACTGTGCGGTAGATGTCCATAGGCTCGTCTTTATTACATGGGGTTAAAATATGTCTAGGGAAACGACGCTTAGACACCGCCCTTTTGGGAATACAAGTGAAAGGATATATGTTCAATTCATCTAGATTTCTTTATAGAACAGAGATAACATTTTAAATTAATACATTAATTTTTTAAAGATATATTAGGTCATTTCACCACCCATTGGTTGGATCCACCCACAACACTTTAGTCGAAACAAACTTTCAATCATGCACGATTAAAAAATGTTGTTTTTGTCAAATTATATATTCTAATGCTTATTTATAAGTATAGGCTTCAGATCGGTGATTTATTATTTGTAGGGATATATGGACAAGAACTATGAATAAACAATTTGGTGGCTATTATTTGATTTAATTGACTCATCTCCTTCAACTGTGTTATTTTTGCCATATGTATCCTTATCATCATCAGCAGGAGTAGGTGCAACTATTTTTTTAAGAACGAAAAGAACTGTATCGATTCATTATTGTATGAATTTTGGTTCTGTTTTATAGCTTTCTCTTTTGTTTTATGAATATGATAAACGAGTATAAAAACTTGAATATACGAGTATCTTGCATAAATGTAAATCTATTAATAAATATCTTGTACATAATTATCTCAAAATACTACTCAAACGACCTACATACTTTATCGTCGTTGCATATTATTCATAAATTTGCTTATCAGTTTTATTTTAACTTTCACCGCTTATAATATTAGGGCTCTGCATCTCTTTATAGATATCACCAACATTGTGACATTATGTGTGGCACATTTGAAAGTAAAATGATTTAAAATAAGTTGAACATTTTTTGTGTCGGTTATGGTTTCAAATTGTAAAGCAAAGAAGTGAGCACCGACACAAAACATAGTTATAATCCGAGATGATGTTGTGGCGAGGATTAAATGTCGTGTCTGTAGCGAAATTCCGGTTTAGTGTGGTTATTTGTATGGAGAAGGATTTGTTCTGTTTGTTGGTGTTTGACAGAGGACTTTCGGCTAGTGAGCGGCTCGATGTTCAAAGCCGGCGCGGCTACGGCGATCCGCACACGCGCCGCCCGTCTTACGCAGAAACCACAAAAAATCGTCCAAAAGTGCTATTAAAGCTCTAAACATCGTGCCGCCAAAAGGTTTCAGTTCGATATTGTCCAATTCACATAAAAGTGTTGTATGAATACGTTTACAGAAACTCTTCTAATCTTCTACCTGCTCCGGTTTTTGATTTACACTTAGATTAAGATGTGGTAAGACGGAAAAGTAACGGTTTTAAGACTAATGACATTTATAATTGTTATCTTACCTATGACTGAGACTAGAGTAAAATTTTATTAATCGTAATTAAACAAATTCAGGTATGACTTGAAATATTAACAGATAAGCTGTTACCGAGCTATTAACGATATGAATATTATTTCCATTAAAATACTTGGATCAATAGTTTTAAATCGGACCTAATTAATCTACTAACAGAAAGTCTATAATTTATACATCAACTGTAATTATTATTCATCATTCAAGGTAAATGAACGGCGATATGCATACCAATCTTTCATTTTAGCCTAAAATAAAACCGGCTTAAATATTTAACGAGTTTTTTTATTTATTAGTCGAGCAAACAAACAGTGGATGTGTATTTCATAAGAATATGAATAACCAGGTGATTTTAATCGTTAGTAGATAAAATATCCATAATAAATATTTTATAGAGCACTCATAAAACCGGCAAAGAGATAGTCGAAGTATAGTGGTAACTATAATAAAATTTGACAGTGTGTCATTCTAATAAAATAGAGACATACAATTTCAATATAAAACTGTCAAACATATTTGTAGATTAATTAATTTACTTAATGTATTAGCACTGAAAAGACTAGTTCTAACATTTATCTCAGAAGTGTCGAGACTCCCAGTTTTATTACCGTGAATACCTACTTAGATAATATAAGACAAAATAAAAGATTAATCAATAATTGGTCTAACGGTTACTTAATCTGCAGTTATATAGCTCATATTGATTAAAAAACTATTATAAAAGAGAAATAACTTGATATCGAAATACGTAAAACACATATTTGTTGCTATCTTACATAGGTATACTAATTTCTACGTTAGGTACTTACAAATGAATGACGAATAACAATAGGTATGCTTGTATGTTATCTATAAATAAAAACATATATAGTAGGCATAGTTCCATCTGCATTCATCGAGAAAAATACCGAAACAAAAATTTACTAACGAAAAGTGTCCGCTCTATAAACTAAATTACTGTTCCGGAAGTAAAACCGGAAGTTACCTTTGATAGTACACTAATAATTTAAATCAACCCAGTTTTGCTTATTAATTTGAATATATGCCTCCTAAATACATTTTATAGGAAAGAAACACTTATACCGGCCAATTGAAAAAATATTATTACTATTTTTTTGTATAAATCTAGACTACATGTGCTAATATTTCGAAAAGAAAACTATTTGTTTACATTCATCTAGATACATACTTGTAACAAGTACAAAGAAATACAATTTACAAATGAAATATTTGTAAATAAAAAATATTTTTATTATCTATTTACTTTCATAACTTAGAACTCTGTTGCCTGTAAAAGTATTTGTCGAGCCATTGCTGCTTAAAGGTTAATTCAATTTGCACAAAAAACTAAAACGTAAGAATTTCCGTTATCTAAGTTACTACTTTACTTGATTCTATTTTAATAGGTAGTACTTATTTGATTGCAAGAAGGTTCGTTCTTAAAATTTAAAAGACTCTACCACATTACATTTTTGTAACCATCACTAGATATCAAAGGTCACAAAAATTTAAATTTATGAAATAATAACCAAATATTGAATACTTATGTTTCTAAGAGCAAATCATAACTTTTCTCGACCTTTTCACTAGACTCTACCTTAGACTAAAAGAGCTTTCATACTACGTACAAACTTTCCTACTGTTATTTCTTTAGTAGGTACACCTACGACCAAACGTAATTCACTTCACTGTTTACTCACCGAGTTGGTGGCGAATTTTAGTGGGTTGTTTTTGGTGAATGCCGAATTTTATCGTCGCTAACTGCATCGTGCCGTTTCCGATAACTCAATGATAAAACAATAACATCGCATCGACGAAAATCACCGAACTTTATCCTCTTAATATTTTCACTGTTCCTTAAGGTGGGTGTAGCGAAGTATAAATCGTGGTGTGTGATGTGATGAAGGCGAGGTGGTTGGTTCGTATCGTAGTGAGGAGTTAAGTACCGATGGAGACGCGGCGGACGCAAGCTGGCTTGACGCGCGGCATGTTGTGTCGCGCTGTCGGCTCAGTGCCGGCGCATGGCAGGCAGTGCAGGGGCCCGGGCGGCTCGCGGCAGGCGGCGGCGCGCTCACAGCACCGAGGCACGATACAGTCGGGGTTCACTCGCGCGCGGAGCCCTCACTCGGCTCGCTCGAAGTACGGAGTGCGGGACGGACACGGCGTGCGACCGGGCGCACCACTCGCCATCTGAAGCGGGACTGAGCGCTAGGCGGCGGCGGGCGGCGGGCGGCGAGCGCGCGCGCGCACCAGGTATACGGTTATGACAGGGAGGCGGGGCCCGGCCCGACTCATAAATCAAACTTCGCCCATTCGCACGCGCTTCGTTCACCCCCTCCTCCATATTCCATATTCGGGGCGGAGCATATTTTCATAATCATAACGCCTCATATTCATTCATAAGCGACATGTGGCCGCAGCGGGCCGGCGAGCGCGAGGCGGGTGGTGGGCGGCACTCGCCCGCTAGATGGCGGGCGACGCGAAACCCCGCGAAGCCTCCCACATTCATTAATTGAACTTCACGTCATAACTTTTTGTTTGTATTCAATAAATTATTGAAATTTAATTGCAGTCCGATAAGCTTTTGCTAATTTATCTTTGATCTGTTTGCATTCTATAAATAAATGAATTTTATTTATGCTTAAACTGGTTTGAGCAGCTCTTTGAAACTGGTTTTTACACAGAGATAATGAAGAGTGTGCATTATAGTAGATTCCAATGACATACGATACTGGACAACTGACGTGACAGTAGTTTTGCATCGTTTAATTTAAACTTCAACATTGTTGTTTCGATTTTAATAGTATGATGTGGAATAGTTGTATAGAGCTGCCCGAGGTGCATTTTTATGAAAATAATTTAATTATAAATGTCACTAATACTATGAAAACATTACGCTACACCAGTTGAGGGGTATATGTAGGTCAAAAATATTCACTTACTGCTGGGCTGGCAGAGGTACCACTTTTGTTGGATTATTGCACATCACATTCTTCATGCAAGCTCAACAGTTTAGTTAAAGACTTCTCTTAAATTGGCATTTATCCAGAAGCTCTGGAATTTGCACAGGTTTTTCTAAAATGTAAAAGATGCAACTGCTTAAAGTTATTGTAAGAAAAGTAACTTTGCTTCTTTTTATGTAATAGATGAGTATCTAGTAGGAAGGTAATATAATATAAAATACCTATTAATGACCAAATTATAAATATTTATATTATATTGTACAAAAATTCTAATTATTATTTATGAAAGTTAGACGTATCAATCAAATAGGTAGATACGAAGTTTCTCAAGGAAGCGTTTTAGGACCTATTCCTTTTACTCTATTTATTTTTATTTAACCTGATAAAACTATTCATAAATTAATATAATGTGGAGATGAATTTCATAATCATAACAATTTTATAATTTCGACTAATGTACCTATAATATAAAGATGCCTGATAATAATTTAAAGTTGAAAATGTCTTACGTTAGATATATTCAGTTTCATACATGGTGTATATTTCTGCACTAGGAATATATTATAATAACATTACATTAACAGAAATAATCACTTTTTTGGAATAACTTTAGGTAAGCACTATTACTGGATGGAGCATTGATTCATCTATAAGTTTTGTTCAAAACTTCATAGATTTTTGTACATTTTCCAAAGGTTAATAATAAACCTCAAAATACATGCCAAATTGTGCTGTAACCATAAATTATCTACCAGGCATAATATGTAAGTTCTGAATGAACTACGCTATGGTCTGCTTCTTTGGGATAGTTCTAGTGACAAAGATAGAGCCTTCTTGGAACTAAAGATGCGTGTGCACTATGAGAGGCATCCCTTTGCATTATTGTATCCTGTACCTATGCATCACTTTAAATATATATCTTGAATATAATAATATAATATTATAATTATAATAAATATAGATATGTAATTCTATAATAAGACACTAACATGTACCTATCTATGTATATTTTTTAACTAGATGATACTGGGTTTTTAAAAGTCTGCATTGTTATTATTTACCTACTTTTGAGTTTTCAACCTGTTGTTGACATGTTTGTTAGGACCTAATTTATTTATTTATTTTAGAACCGTGATGATATATTATGTAATGTCACCGTATACAATGTATATGTGATATTATAAATCATGTATACATTGTATATATCACATAATATATCTACCTGTGTACTATAAACTTTAATTAACGTATAATGAGGTTGTGTTATGCTAACTTATTATTTTTTTTATTTTATTCTAGGGAAATTTGTTTATTTTAGAATTGTCCCTAAAATAAACTTAAAAACAATAACTCGGTTTTAAGTCAACATTACCATAGCAATTGCTTATATTCTTAATTTCTTATAGTTATTTAAAGTAAGCTCCTATTTGTTTGTTATTATTATTACTTGGATCATTGAAGTACAGAAACAATAATAATCAGACATTTATTTATTTAATACATTTTTATTATTTAGGAAACTTTCTAAGCAATAAACAAGTTATTGTACTCATCTACTTAGTTCTACTATGTCCAAACCATAACCGAAACTAACTCATCGAAGTGTTCACAAAAAATAAAACTAATTTTCCATCCAGTCGTTCAATTAATCTTCCGAATATATCCGGTTCAAATCATTGACATCCGTAACTAGGTTATTATCACCAATCGATTTTAATTCGGAATCCAATCGAGTAGATGTCGAATCGTTATGAAAAACGCGCCGATCACGACATGTCGCTTTGTATGCATTAAATTAAATATAACCTATAAGTACGTGTGTCTACCGGCTACCGGCCCGGGATCCAATATTGTAGTGAGAGAGCCAACAATTGCTACGACTAAGGTGTTTAAGAAACTATAGTTCACAAAAACAATACCTAAACTATGTTAACGTTTAAATTTTTTGTTTGAAATGGAAATTCGTTCACCGAAAATCTATGCTGTTAAAGAATTCTAGAATGTCATTTATGAGTTCATGGTTACGTTCCTTCTTATAGACTACCTATCGTAGTCAAGTATGAAATCCGTCCTACATAATTCGTATTTCTAGAGTTTAATCACTTAAGAAGGGTTTTTTCCTTTCGCTTACTTGGGAAGAATGCTAACCTTGTCAGAGGGATGAAAACAGTTATTTTTGTCCCTATAAAACGAACCTGCTGTACCTACCAGTTTAAAAATAAATTATTCCTGTGTTAAATCGTGGCATAAAATTGTAATTAAAAATATTATCAACAATATTGTAACATGATTTTTTACATATGATTTACTATTAACAAAATTATTAAATTTACATAAATATTGTTATAAAATGAATACATCAGATTCAGATATAAATTTAATACTACATTTAATTAGAGAAGAGACTTAAATAATGGATGAAATCATATTTTTATTTATTTTCATCATAATCATAAACTAATGTCATAGATAATCATTAGAGCATTCTCAGGATATAAATTGTCAAACATCTATAATGATTTTCAAGGTTTTTTTTTCTGTAGCCTTAAAAATTACTAAAACCCTTCTGAAGCGAGGTTAAATATAATCAATAGGTCATTCATTAATTGTCATGGGATTAAAGGGCACACGAGCGCTGGCAGGTGGTAAGTGATCACCCTCGCCCACGAACATCCGCAACACCAGAGGTCTCGAGGATTCCTTGCCTGCCTTTGAGGAGGGAATATGCTGTCTTTTTGATGTCTCCTAAGTCCTATTGTATTTAAAAATTAAATATTCACCAATAATCGAGAAATTATACACCTAAAACGATTTAACTTGCAAATATTTAATATTACATTGTCTTTGACATACCTCTAGCATTCATGTCGTATTTTTATGGTCAGTTTTATGAATAATTGCGAATATGACTCCACATTGTATTACGTGTCATTACAAATCAAACAGCCTAAATTTTATTAAAACTCCTAATAAACCTTAATCATAACGACCGACAGCTTCTCAGCCATTAATGCGATAGAAGCAATTTAGCCGTTTCTGCCAGTCATGAGAGCGGGCCATCGACAAAACAACGATATACGGCAACACGGACGCGTTTTCCGGTATGTCATTCCGTGATGTTGGGGTAGCCGTTTTTATAATTAACGATATTAATGCTAAATGGGTATTGTAATTTGGATTTCTTGTATGTGATTTGCAGCTAGATAAGTTTGAATGGTTTTCAATTTTACAAATTAGTCCTTAATTTGACCAATGTTAAAAAAATCACATCAAACTATAGTACCTATTAGGAATGTCTTTGATGAAGCCATCTACTCGAATATTATAATTTAAGCTAAAAAACAGTCTTATACCTATCGGAACGATAGTGACAGTGACAATCATAGTTAAAGTGACAGAAGTGACAGTTCGAACAGAGGAATTTTGACTTTGACAGCTACAGCGCAACCGTCTCGACGCCAGTTAGGTGCTGGGGCCCGCGCTAGACTCTGTGCACAATCGTCGTCCGAGAAATATTTTATAATGCGAGCCGGTTGCTAAATATGACTTATCATAATTTTGCCTATTAGGCAAAATTATCGTACTCAGATTTACTCAGCAAGACATTTTTTTACACGCTGGGTTTTGAACACTATCTTACTAATAATAACTAAAATACCATGAATAGTCACTAACCTGATAAGCCTGCTTTCTTGGTTAACTTTTGTATTTAACTATAATTTGTGGCGAAGTATACGAATATGTATCATCCATTTGCAAAAACTTACTTAGAATGAAGAGCCACAGTTAAACAGCATTATGTAATCGTTTGTATGGGATAGTAAAAACAGGAGAGCGAATACTACCGATGTTTTAACATAGTTTAAATAGAAAAAACAAACCTATTTTAATATAAAATACGCATTATTAGGAATAACTCAAATACTACTCGTCAGATCTCACTCAAATTTTATTGGGACCACATGACAAACAACAGCTTTCAAAATCTGTACACCTTGTAAAGAGTTATGAGGTAAACACAAACAAAAAATAACAGTTGAATGAGGAATTCCTCCTTTTTTAGAAGTCGGTTAACTATTTGGCAAATAATTTGTATTATATGTAGAAAGTAGCACGATGAGGTTGTAGTATGGCTTATTGTTAATAATATTAATAATAACTATTTAATATTTCAAAATACGTCGATAAATAAATGTGAAGTTTAAGCGCGCGAACTCTACCGATGTTTTCAGAGTTCAGATTTCGATGACCTTGACCCACTAGAATACCTTCTATAGCTCTACATAACGCGTTCCGTGTTTTTATTTTTAAATCGGTGTTTATTTTAGAACTAATATAAGTAGGTCTAGTATAAGTTAAGTTATATAAGATAAGTTGTAAAGATACCAGTAGGTGTACCTAAGTTAAGTAAGTATACCTTAGTATTATGTTTAAATCACAGATTTTGTTTCTCGGATTAATAATAATTTAATAATAATAACTTGGCTTAGTGTGCTTCCAAAAACAGTTCTGACATCGAGGAAGATAGTAAGAAAATTTCTTTTAAATATATGTCTGTTTGCCCGTCCGGTCACGGGTGTCAGGTAAGCGATGAGGAACTCAATCTTAAATTTAGATATTAAGGTAAAACGTTGATTCATAGACGAACATTGAATTATAGAAGTTACAAAATTACGAGAGGTAAAATCCACCCTAACTATAGGGTTGCGTCATCGTTAACAAGTTTGTAGCTAATTGCAAAAATTAGTCTTGTTTGTAGAACAAGGTACGTTGAACTATACGCTACGCAAGGTACGCTGAACTATACGCACGTGTCGCACAGTCCCCATAACCCCAAAGCCTCCCCCAGGATTCGGAGGATATAAATATATATATATACATGTAGGGTTTGCCATAACCCTTAGGCTCTTTAGAAGGCACTGCTACTGACTTTTTGGTATTTCCTTTTCCTTTAGTCACCTACGACTCCCATATAGATATGGGGTTGCAATTATAACCCTGCACAAGATAATATAGGGGTAGGGCTAATATCCCAACTATTTTTCCAAATCATCGCCTTTTAACCGTAAACCCAAAACGTAAAACAAAGTAATCGTAAATATATAACAATGATAATTAAAACAGGTACTGTAGAATAATAAGTTCCAAAGTAAGTTATATTCGACCATTGATTTGCGGCAGAAGGGTTGCGGATTTCATTCAACAATTCAAATTTCACCCCTTTCGCACCCCATCCCCGTTATCCGACATAGCGATAGGTTACTACAGATCTCTGGTTGACTGTAGAGTTATGTGAACACCGCAAAATATTATTTAGGTTCCAGACAGAGGTTATCATAGTAACTTAGTAAGTAAGTAGTACACTATTTAAAAACTTACGGGAATCGAATAAGGATAAGTTGGTTGAAGTTGTTTTTATGGAAACGTTCGTGATTGCTAGAAAATTTTATTTATTTATTTAATTTGGAGTCTTGTTGTCCTGCAACGACTATGTCAGTGCCATAGTTACCACTCATAACTCTTCTTCTATAATATTTGCCAGTAAATCTAAATAATTCATTCCTAAGGTAAGTACCTAAGTCTTAACTCATACCTATGTTCCGGGCACTTTTCGTCCAAAAATGGTATAAAATATCTTTAACCCTACATACCTTCTTCTTTTTTTCTATTACAATTAGGCTAGTTACTTCCCTCATCAGATATTTGAAGCTATTTAACGGAACATGACCAGAACGCAATCTCCAAGGGACTAAAATTGTTCTGCAAAGTAGTTTTTCCTGAAACCAATAGGTATTTTCGTTTTTCTTCCGCTATCTACACCATAACCTAACCTATACATATACTACGCTAATATAATATTAATAAGTAAGTTGCTTAAGTTATAATATACAGTAATATTGCAACCACAACGTAGAGCAAGGAATAAAGGCACTATTCATTCACGCAAGTATTTCTGTTTACTTAAAAAGTTCAACTATTTCAGTCGCAACGGTGTTAAGCACGCCATAATTTCCTTCTACAGTAGGTAATTAGACGGTAGCAATGTTGTTTTTAACCTCAGCCGGCTAAATAATTCCTGTTTATGATGACATCTAATCCCTTATGAATTTAATGCTAGCTCCAAATGTATCCGAGGTGTTTTTCCTCCAGCGTGGAAGTTGAACAGAAATAGAAATGGTAACACAAGTCACATTCGATTTAAATACACAAATTTTTGAAAACTTCTGTTTATTTAAGCTAAAGCATGCCAGTTCGGTGGCGTTGCTACGGCCGCGCTCTCACCTTACGTTTGTTTTGCTTTTGGTTATTGGTTACGAAAGCTTTTGATAAATTTGTTACTGAAAACATTTGAAGATCAGACTTTGTTTACCACCATATGAGTATAAGGTTCTGATGCGCGTTTATCCACACTGAAATTGAAACTCATGAAAAGTTATTTTATGGAATTCTGTTTGCTAGTTATTTTAACAGATTGAGGGTGAAATATTCAAATTTAACGTCAAATCGTGGGTGAAAATGCGGGCAAATGAAATGACAAGTGGGCTGGCATCAGTGGCGGTTCCGGTGCGGCGGCTCGCCGGCGGCCGAGTAGCAGCAACGCGGACGCGTTCATAAATTTGAATATGGAAGTGAGTTCTAATGGCGTCGCTGTTTATTTTTACTGCACCCCCAGTCGTACGCCCGAATGCGACGCCGAATTTATTTCCATGCATTTTAATATCTCCCTCTGAATAGCTATTGCCGTATTCACGCGGTTTTATTGCGAACTCTATAGGCGCGTTATATTCTTTGTTTTGTTAGGGCGCTTTACGATTGAACGCGATGGACAATATTGGTCGATGCCTCGTAAGGCTTCAGGGGAGTATCCTGTAATTAGGGTTCGTGTATGGTAACTGTAGTTATTGAAGCGATAATAAGCGTGTGTAATGTAAATTTTCTTGTTTATGAAAGGTATTGCAGAGGTTGGGTATGTCAGAATTAAGTCATTAAAAGTGGACGTTGATTGATCGGAGCTTGTGCAAAGGGCACGCATTGCGGAAGCGCACGCACACAAAACCGCTGCCGTGGCTTGAAGCGCGTTCACGACAAATTCGTGCTACCATGTTAAGTCGAACTATCTAAAGGATTATTTTAGACTTGTTGAAAGCCACTCATCCGAGTACACATCAAGCCGCTATGACTGTGACCGTGGCTTTGACACATACATGCATATTTCTGCATTTAGTATAGAAACTTGTAGATAAATTTCAGATTTCTTTGTGGTAAGTATTTCTCTTTGACAGTGTGCTATCGAGATCGTGAGTCGTGGTACGCTTACTTGTAAAACTTGTGCAAGCGCTCAGTCGCTTAGACTTTAGACTTCCCTCCGCGTTGACTTTGCGCCTTGTTACTGTTTGCCCGCCTCAAAGCATTCAACTGTAATTGTTTAACTTGCTGTACCACATAATAAGCACTTGAGATTAGCTTTGCTGATGTCAAGTTTTTAGGCAAGCAGCTTAGTGGATTAAAGATTATATTAAATGAACTCTCGAAAATTAACTTACTTTTCAATTTTGTTTCTCATAATTTACCATCACCTCTGAGTTTCTCTCTCACGATACCATTTGTGTTTTGCTAACCAATTTTATTTGAATGATGGTAGGGCAGTTTGTGAAATCCCGTCTTGGCTATCAACCACCTTCAAGTAGAAATTCTGTTCCCAAGCACCTAACGGGGTGTTCCGGCAGCTACCTTTCAGAGCTAGTACCTTCTTGATTATAACCAGTTTGCTTTCCTCGACCAGATCACCACCTACTTATAGGTGAGATGGTCGGCAAGGCTATCTTATATCAACTGTAAAAACAAACATGCACATTATTTATGTATTTGTCTTCATAGTTATGACCGGCCACTTACCTTACGCAAACGCATGAAAGTATACCTTTGAATATACCCTTGGGGTTATGTGTTTGTTTTTATGGGATAGGAGGACAGTCGAGCAGGAAGCTCATCTGGAGGTAAATGATCACTGTTGCCCACGGAATCTGCAACACCAGTATCAAGGACATGTTGTCGGGCTTTGAGGAGGGAATGTGCTCCTTCCCTGAAGGTTCATAAATCGTATCAGTGTACTTCAAATGGCAGCTGGTTTCACATATTGGCAGAAAAAGGCAGAAAATGCTTTGGGAATCTTTGTTGCGGATTTTCAGACGCTGACATGAAATTGATGCTACATCGTGCGCTGTCTTGACGTCCGATAGCGAAATTCAGCTCCAGGTATGAACCCGTACAGTTCAACGGAACACTCACAAACACACACGGACAAAAGATGCAAATTGATTTAACATCTCTACGCAGTGCCAAAGCATTCGAGCCTATTAGAGAGAGCTTTACTGTCAACGATTCTAGCAGCTCAGCGTTGAATGCGTTAAAATTCAAGGAGCTGATATTAGGAAGCCCCAACCAGATATGATGATTTCTTTGACGCTAATTGAGCTTTCCTTTCCAAGTGACAGGAAAACTAAAAGACTATGAACTAAAAGTATTCCGAAACTGGTTGAGGCGTATAGGGTAATGTATCAACTAGATTGTCCACGGCTGAACACAGCCTCTCCCATTACGGAGTATTTGCCATAATCCTCACGCTTGGCAGGCGTCTTGGGGATCGCAGTCAGTTCCTCAGAAGGCGCTGCTGCCCACCTTATTTTACCTTTTCACCTCTTGTCACGCCCACAGATAGCAATTGGGTGACATTCTTAGTGACATAATTAGTGTACGGTGATTCGCCCCGTCCAATGTACGCTGTGCAGCTCTGACATCTACCTTAGGTATATGCCTTATTCTAATACGAGTGCGTGTGGGGGGGGGGGGGTGTATTAGGAAACTTAAGACCCACCGAAAAATCAGATAGAGGATGTTATGTCACTATACATTTCTTCGAGTTAAGTTTTGGTTGCTGTCTCGTGTCGAACGGGTCGCCTGTGTGGATTCCCAACTTTATTTATTTCACTGTGTATTTCACCTTGTATTTCACTGTGTCACTAAATAGCTTATATCGTCAAATATGCTACTCACATGCATACTGACGGTGACTTCCGAAACCTGTGACGAAGTCATCCTCTTTCACCACATTATCACCTCATTTCAATTATTAAATGGTGATGATAATGCCACTTAAATACTGACATGGACTTTCTAAGCCTGTGTTTAGAAACTTGATCTCAGTATAACGATATGTTACTTACCTGTATACTGAGATCGACTACCTGACTTATGTTTAGAAAGACGAATTCATTATATTTACGCATTTGTATACTGAAGTCGCCTTTCTAAACCTATGTTAAGGAAGTCGACCTCAGTACAACAATATGTTATTAACTGTATACTGAGATCGACTTCCTAATGTTAAGGAAGTATATAGTTAAGTATAGTTATAGTCCTCAGTATACCGGTGAAGAACTAATTATTATACCGAGGTAATACCACTGCCCAAAAAAGGAGTGTGATGTTTTCAGGGTTCATATATGTATGTTTGTGAGTTTTTTTATTCCACTATACCTTCTAAACGGCTTAACTGATTTTAATGTATAGCGCAGGTGACACTAGGCACTATAAAAAAATAATTATAAATGAAACTGACGAATTTTAGACGATATACAGTGAAATAAACTTTCTTTTTCTTCCAATCCCATCATGTTGGTTTTTAAAATTAATGGCTTTAAAAAACCATTCCATAAATATATATAACTTGGAGTTTTAATTTCAGTGGAACGATAAAACGCTTAACGAAAATAAATTTGAAGCGCTCCCGTAGCGAAGTTTGCCGTTCTTAACCGATCGGCAAAGTTAAGCAACGTCCGCCGCGGTCAGGAATTGGATGGGTGACCGCTAGTGACATTACTACTGAGCGCTTCTGTGCTTCGGAGGGCACGTTAAGCCGTCGGTCCCGGTTGTTGTCTTAGGATGGCAGTCGTTATAGCATGGCTAGCTACCACACTCAAGTAGACAATCTTTCGCCAAACACCTAACGGTGTGTTCCGGCAGCTGTCCTTGAGAGCCAGTGCTCTCACCTAGAATTACTGAATTCTAGGTTAGCCTGAACAACATCTTCAACCACATCATCACTTACCATTAGGTGAGATGGTGGTCAGAGGCTAACCTATAAGAAATAAAAAAAAAATTGCTTTCGTTTTTTTTACTTTTTAATTAATTTGTACTTGCTCCTTAACATAGTTTCTACGTCAGTAAGTATACAGATTAGGAACTTACTGTTATTACAGGTGAACAACTCTTGGATCACATCATTACTTGAGGTAGGTAATACTTGGCTAATTAGTGATATAATAGAACAGAAAACTGTACATTATTTTAACGACAAGTATTTCTATAAGTACTCGTATTATTCTTTCTCAGTATTATCGCATGTATTGTAAACGATTATTTTTATAAATAAAGTTTTTTAAATTATTAAAATATATTATAACCGAAACCGAAATAATGTCAATGTCATTTTGTCTTAAATTATTCAGTGTGAATATAAAAGCGAACATGAAGCAACATGCCAATTAAAATTTTAAAATCAAGATAGCTGTGCGTGCAAGTTCAATAACGTCTTCATTTTTGCCAAATGCAACAAAGATACCACGAAACGGAGTTATCCCATGGATCTCGCGTGCCCAGTGTTTATTATGTCCACATCCTTCAGGATGAGAGATGAAATAATGCCTTCAATTATCTAGAAAATATATTGTCGACACGGGCCGTTAACAACCTGCACTTAAGTCGTCAAAATGTTGACGGACTGTAAGACGTGAACATGTACGTGAAAATGACTTTTGACATATTTGCGCGTTCTCCCAAAAACAGATTATTCCTTGATGATGGATAAGTGGGCTTAAAATAAATATGTTGCTTATACTCATGGTACCATATTTCGTAAATGCAAATGACCATGTCTCAAGCTATTGAAGTCTTCGGATATAAAATTTGTGACATATTTCTCAAGTTTACTATCCTTAAATGCAGAAACTCATTTCACGAGCACATTATAAAACTTTAAATTCAGACTCCACCACACCACTTCCTCGTTACCTTCCGACTGTGACAGCGCAAAACTAGGCACTACTTTACTGACATTAAAACCGCAAAAAGATACCACAGTATGAGAACTTTACTTAAATTATGGGGGGGTGGTAAAAGGGGGCGGCAGGAGGCCCCGTTGAAATATAAAAGTGTCCAGGGGCACTCAGCGGCCGGACGCTCATATTTTGTTATTTTATTTATATTAAAAGTAATGGTCCGCAGCGCGGCATAATGCTCCAGACGGTTTTTACACATTTCTCTCTTTTCTCTGTGTCGTATATTTTCACTTAAATGACGTAGGTACGTGACCTCCTCTTTGTTAGCTTATATTGATGTGCTATAATGCGTTAACGACTTTAGGGTTTTAGTACGGGTCGCTGGGTCAACATTGTTTAGTTTTAAAGCGTGGAAGATTTTTTTAAATGATGAGCGTTTTATTTCTAATCACGTATTTTGCTCATACGCTTAACGTAGTTAAGAGTACGTTACTTACATTATGTTTAATACGTATTACACAAAGACGATATACAATTACTATAAGACTCGGTTACAAATTGTATAGAAAACAAAGCTTTGAAGATTTATAGTCCACAAAGCAGACTTACTTAAGTATGCGGTAGAGTCTCAGTACTTGCGGTAGACTATATTACAATGATAAAATAGCATAAATTAACTAACCATAGTTTTATGCTATCATAAACAAGAAATACAGACATCTTCACTATAATGTAGCGTACCAAAACGACTCGAGCTTGGACTGAATGCGACCGATCGGTCCCGAGACGATTTAGTCCTACTGCGACGGAGATAGGGGTCAAATCGGAGTGGTGTTTAGCGTCGCAAGTGCGGGTTGGCAGCAATCTGCACAAGCAGAAGCTAGGTGTAAGTGAGGTGCTGTGGAGGCATGAGGCGGCGCAGCTCCTCGCTCCTTACCTTAAGCTGGCCCGGTAAGGTTCGGATTGGAGCGGTGGAAAAGCCGTCGCTTGCGGCGGCGACGCTCTTCCGGGGAAGGCGCTATCTCGGGTGCAACGGGCGGCGGGCGGCGCAGCCACCACCCCCTCGTAAATAACGCGCGCTGGCGAGCCGGCGAAGCACCCGTGCCAGATTCTACAGCTAGAAACAGTTAAACGCTCATAATTTCGTGCTGGTTAAGCTTATCTTTGTCTTGTGTACGAAATTTCGTTGCGCTACCACCGTCCCCCTCGCGCGTTTTCGTGGACATATTTTATTTGTTGCGACGGAGCGAGTGTCGCGTCCGGGGCCAAAGTTATAATTGTCGTTCGACATACCATTGCAGCTTCTGCATAAAGTTGCTCGACGACGTTTACATTGTTGAAATAACTCTATCTGGTTAATGTTTCAAGTTTCCCGCTTGGCTTATTTGAAAATCTAAGTTGGAGTAATGAATGTTTGCGTAGACCGTTGTTTAGTTACGGCCTCTGTGTAATTCCGTAAGTATGCCTTGCATTATAAATAAGATATCGATTAAGTCGAGTAATTGAATCGGTCGCTGCAATACCAGTGTATTTTCCAAGTTGGATTATTTAAAGCATGTGTGGGAGTTTCCGAGAGGGGTATATTTATGCATATCTAAATCGCATACAAAGTTTTAGCTTGGTAGGCAGCGAAGGAAGTCTCGTATCGCGATAGTGGCGGGGTAGGTGCGAGCGCTAGGGCGGGCGGCGTTAAGCCGGCATCATCCCGCCTTATCGCGGCGCGACGCGGAGGATTCATAATAATTTTAATACTCGAGGGCGCGCGGCATCGCTCGGATTTCCGGCGCATACTTTTATAAGCGGTTTTCCTTCCCCAAGGATTCGCGCCGTGGTGACACCCTCGCATCGCGTGCATACATTCAGTACCTACACTATGTGAAATCTTTGTGACTGAAAGTTCCGGTGGGAATTCTCAGATTCGTACTGTTGCTGCTTTTGTCTATTGAAATAATTTCAGTTTTCAGAATCAGAATATGCAAACGAAAAATGTCTGTTTTAAAAACGTAGAAAATTTTTAGTAATTAAGCTAGAATATTTTTCATTTCTGTCAGATCAAAGAAAGTTCAATCGATTAAAAAATAAATAATATCTGATTGAATGAATTGGGCTGGACACAGCGGGTCCCTTCGTGGGTTATTTTTGCACTATTAACAGTTAAAACATTCAACTTCGCCACATGCTTCTTGTACAAGGTAATTGTTTTGTTACAATTTATGAATCAAAGCATCTTTGAACTACCTAGAATCTCGTATTGTTTATTGTACAGCATCTCTTAGGCATCCGCCGTGTTGTGAGTACGAAACGTCATCTCTAACGTTGTCGTAGAACCTGGTCTTATTTTTAGTTCTCCATACTCAAAGGTCAAAACTTATTCCGAAATGAGTCTCGGCTGTATGTCTGTCTGTCCGACCGTCCTAATGTGACATGCCCCTATAGCCTGTAAAGACTTTTTTTACAAATTAGATATTTTATAAAGAACGTTGACCTACAAAATGAGTATTGGAAGTATTGGAACTAGTTCAACTACCTAAGTACCTTTATTTATCTATCTACATCTTCTTCTATACTTAAAATAAAGGAGTAGAAACCCAAAGGTCTTTACATGGATTATATTTAGAAAAAAACGGCCAAGTGCGAGTGGGACTCGCGCATGAAAGGTTCTTTACCATTAACTGTAACCTAATCTTGCAAGTTACAGACACTTTTCGCAGTGTACGATTGAGTTGGGTAGGTACGGCGAAAATCTCTTTTATTGAATAATTATTTATTTTATTTTAACTAACTATATTTCAAGAGAACATAAAACTAAATAATCCGTGAATAGTTAATGCGTCTACATGTCACCGTAATTAGTATCGAGCAAATAATGGTAAAAAAAAAACAAGTTTGTTGAATGTATTTTATTTTTAGTATTTGCTGTTATAGCGGCAATAGAAATACATCATCTGTGAAATTTTCAACTGTCTAGCTATCACCGTTCTTGAGTTACAGCCTGGTGACAGACGGACGGACGGACAGTCAGTCAGTCAGACAGACAATCTCCCCTGGTGCTAAGTGATGATGTGGTCGAAGGTATTAACAAGCTTATAACCTAGAATTACTGGCTCTCAAGGACAGCTGACGGAACACACCGTTAGGAGCTTGGCGTCAGATTTTCTACTTGAGGATGGTCGTTAGCCAGGCGGGCATTAGCAAAATGCCCTTCCACCATGCGGTGCAGCTCAAGCCCGCGCGGTGGGATTCGAACCATATACGGATAATATTTTTATAATCAGTCTATCTGTATGCACACGCATCACGTGAAAACAACAGAATCAATTTCGATAACATTTTGTACACATAGAATTTGTAGTCCGAGGATCATAACTAGACACTTTTTATTAAGGTTCCGCACCAAATAACGGACCTAACTAGTAAGTATTAGACTAGAAAACGTTTTTTTTCAGGGGTACTCCAATGCCCCGAGTACTTGAGATGGTGTCCGAAAAGAAAAGCTCATTTAACCTAGCATGTGGTTGCCATTGTCTATAGCTCATTGAGTAGTACAAATGTAGTTTTATATTATTTTATTAAAAAACTAAATAAATGAGGGCCGTCATAATTCTTAATTTTAGACGGTTTTTGTGATGAGGTTTCTTTTGAACACTAAGCTAGACAGGATTGTAAATTTTCGGTATGAAAGAAGAAAATGCTCCAAGAAATACTACCCCGAGAATAAATGCCAACTTAGTTGATGTGTTCAAACCCGTGATTAAACCAACTTAGGAATTTCCCTGATGGCAGTTAATAAATACAATAATTAAAACAAAACCTGAATTCTCTAAAAAAAAAAATATTTTGCCACAGATATTTTTCTTTTACTCTAATGACCCCGCAAAAAGTATTAATTACGGATAATGCAAGGTCAACCAATTTGCCAAAATAGATATAACAAATGACAGCAATAATAGAGGCACTTGAGTGGAACATTAATAGAGAGGCAGGTAGCTGGCGGCGGGCTAGGGCGGGCGGCTTCACTAACGAGCGTTTTTATCCAGGGCGGGCGGATGATGGATGGCTTCAGTTCCGGCACGACGTCCGCACTTCCGCCGCCACTTTTGTATATTTATCAACATTAATTTCAATGCAAGAACATATTTGCTTGTGCCAACTTGTTTTACAGATTTTCTTGGAAATGCATTCTGCAACTTGACACATGATTAATGGAGAGATTTTCGACACGTTTCTGTTGGCTAGTACAAGAAGCTTGCATATTCGGTATTTCTAGTATAATAAATAGATTCAGGCGTTACTTTGCGGAAATCCATATTTAATAATAACAAATATTTTTAAAACATTTTATGAAAACATCAAATTAATATTTTAATAAAACACTTAAAAAATACTAAAATATATCTAGTGACAATTCCGCCTAATTTTCCTGCTAAGCCGACGTGACGTCACAAACGCCACGCAGCCTATGACTAAATTTGCTAGACCTACTACTACTACCTAGTTAACTGCTTAGTAAGCTGAGGCGTACTCAAGTACCTACAGCGCGTTTCTCAAAACAAAACGTTATACATGTTTTATTTGAATGTATAAGTATGTCAAACTGGCAGCAAAAATAAAGCCCTTAATTGTGATCTCCACGTTAACCGTATACGGAAAAAAGAAATTATGACCGAAGATATCTAATTGCTACCGCAATATCAGCTAATGATGATGGACACGTCTATTCGCTGCTTTATTTGCCACAAGGGGATGAATATCAGCCTGCCGTAAGGCTATTTATAGCATTCCGGGATAATAATACGTACCTAATATGGGATATTCGGTAAATGTCAGGTTATAATCGTTCAACAATTTGGGGTATAAAAAGGTGCTGTGAAATATGCAGGTGCTGACTAAAATAGAAAATTCATAAAATATACGAATAATATTCAATGTTATTTCTGAATTGAAGAAGGATTATGTTAAGCTCTTGAGCTTAGAAAGAAAGAAAGCATTATAATTGAGTCACTGAATAAAGTCACATTTATGCATTGTTATAATTATATTAGTACACTTATATCCGAAATTGCAAATAAAGAATGGCCAAACTCTTAGTATAACCAAATAATATATTTGATCATGTGAATATATATATCTGATCTCGCGAATAATCAAAAGACTTAATTTCATACAAAATACTGTAATATATACATATTATAATTCTCGAGAAAAGCTCACGAGCTTCACGAACCCGAGATTCTCAACAAGTTGAGTCACTGAATACAGCCACATTTATGCATATATTAATGAACTAATATCTGAAAATGCCAGTAAAGAATGGCCAAACTCTTAAACCAAATAATATATTTGATCATTTGAATATATAAATAATTAAGCGATTATTCAAAAAACTTAATTTCATACAAAATATTAAAATAAATACATATATTTTATAGAATATAGAAATATATTATGTGTCGGATATAATTGTGTAAGTAAGGCTTTCTTCTCGGCATCATTTGGTAGAGCTGAGCTCTCATAACGTGGGGTATCATGCAAATGAGAAGACACAAAATTAGATTTATTCCTCAATCCACAGTTTATGGGGGAGACCCCGAAATGGCCTCTGTCCACCCCCATTCCAGTCCTCGCCTTACAGAACAATCTCTTCAATATTGATTCCGGATATCGCTCAAGTCGCTGTTTAGGTAACCTCTTCATTATTGTGGTACGTCCACCGCCACGATGTCATCTTTAGGTATACTGCTCCAGATGCTGGGGTCATCTTCCATCATCATGGTGTACACTGATCGCGGTCTTCAATGTCCATGCTAACTGTCACTAGTTTCACTCCTTAGGTATTGCCTCTTCGGCGGCTAGTATAAGATTGCTCAGTCAACTGCAGTGTCTTGTGACGTAAGCTTTGAGTCACAGTATCTCAAAGTACTATAGACTAGTAGCAACCACAGTCTAGAATAACTGCGGTAAATCATAGTGTTGCCAGTCTCGTAGCAAACTAACTGCTCACGCACCGACATATTATATTTCTCAAGAAAAGCTCACATCATAAAAATGTGGTTGCTTCACGAACCCGAGATTCTCAACAAGTTTAACAGAACATGCATCTGCACTTAATCATTCTAATATTATAAACAAACAAACCGTAAAACTGTTTAAATAGACGTTTATGCAAATAAGAAAATTAATTTATTGCAGTTACACGATAGCTGTGCGCGGTAAAGCCTTATGCAGATCAGTGCTTTTACGATGTCTTTTCTAGCAGGTGAGCCTTTTTACAAAGAGCACGATGCATCTATACTAATCAATAATGATTGAATATTATCGACCTTCCTTAGCCTTAAATACGTTTTTAATTCCCTGTATATTTAACTTAAGAATGTTTACTTCTAAAGCGCGTTGTAATAGTAACAACAATCGGGCTAGTAAATTCTAAAGATTTAAAATGTAGATGGCGAAGACACATCGAAAATCATTACAAAAACAGGCCATGTTAAAACGCTCTTACGTCCACGCAAACTCGTAAGCAACACACTTAATTGAATTTATAACCACGTCTTCAAATGAATATGAGTGGAGCATTCGCCGTGTTTAATGTTTAATAGTAGCTTATTACGCATTCATTGCGGGCCGGTCGAACGGTGAGAACCTCGTAACATAAATTTTGCGTATTATTTAGCTTGACAAGCGTGCGTTATGAAATTATAATGTGCCGATTGAAATGCGGGAGGACGCGCGTTCGCGACACTGAGACGTGTCCTTTACTGGTGACAGTTAGGGCTGGTGCTTGCTCTTCATTTTTACAACATTTCGGGATACTAACAACGATATTGACTAACCATTTCTCTTTAAAAAAAATGTACCGAAAAAAATGTACAAAAAATGAACTCCTACCGCACTCTTTAGGCAAAATGAAGTCGGGATTGATGCCGTTAAAATCATCAACCCTTGATATACCGAGGACACTTGATCGACGACGTTTTAAAGCATTGATAGCCGAGCGGTAATAACGATAGACTGCTATGCCGCAGGTCCGTGGTTCGATCCCCACGGCCGAGCTTCACCGGATGGAGTAAGGGCATTTTGCGAATGCTCGTCAGTGTGGCTACCACCATCAATAAGAAAATCTGTCGCCAAGCAACTAACAGTGTGTTCCGGCAGCAGTCGCTGATAGAGAGAGATAGTGAATAATTCTAACACGTTGCCGGAAGACTGGGATAATTAGGAATTAATTCCTGGCTGAGTTGAAGGCAAGTAATCGCTTGGCTGGAGCCCAAGACGTTGATTTGACCATGTTCGTATTATGTTTGGTAGTTCTTTCTGTAATGAATTTCATGTAGCCAAATACTGAGGAAGTAGGGAAAACATCTTTATAGAGAAATTAAGGATAAAACGTTTTTATCCATAACTTTCAAGCAAAAGAGAGACGCAAGTGCGGAATTCCCTAACACTTTAAAAAAAACCTGATGTGGTAAAAACTATAGTTGGCACGATTAGTAACACCTGTTTTAAAAATGGTTAAAGAATGCATGGAGGACAGGGATTTTGACCGCCTGGCTAGCTACCACCCTCAAGTAGAAAATCTGTCGCCAAGCACCTAACGGTGTGTTCCGGCAGCAGTCCTTGAGAGCCAGTGAATTTACAGGCACACTTGCTTAACAGCTGTCTCAACGTGACGGGCGAAGTGCAATTCGTAACTTGTGATTAAATGCATCTGTTATAGGCAGAGGTTAGTCCGCTTAATATCAGGTGGGCCTCGAGCTTGTCCCGTCACAATAACATACAAAAAACATATTTTTTTTCTAACGGTTGGCACATAATAAACGTTTTGGTTCAGCATGAAATGTGATAGCGTGAATTAGATTTTTTTAAATACGAGTATGTGTGTTAAGCCTCTTTATGCTGTTTGCTTCGACTTTTAATCAATTAGCCCAACCTCATAGCCGCACGGATAAGTATAAAAATAGTCCTTATGTTAACGCAATAAAAGTTTATAACCATTTACCCACCTAACGTCATGAGAGGTTAACCAAATACGAGCAAATTTATAAAACATTATTATTAGATAAAAGCAATTACAATCTAAAAGAACATTATGATCATAAATGTACATAATTTTAATAAGTTTTCATGACATCTGACATTTTTATATCATTGGACAATGTAAATTCATAGGTAATAATAGAACTATTAAAATTGTGAGTCAAAATTGACAACGAAACTAATAATAAATATAGGAATGATGTGGGGACCGAGAGCTCATCGTATATTCCAAAACTTAATAGGACGCTTGAACAAAATGCTGGCACCTACATAATATCGTTTTGTTTTTTTTTGAGGGTGGGAATGCCTTCGCACTGTCCTTGCACCACGGGGATGGTGTAAGGGCCTGTGTGGGACTTGGACCCACTAAAACCCCCCCGTGAGCAGTCCTCCGCCGATATGGGGCAAGATAGGGTCACGTTAGCATGCACCATCTTGCCCCGGCGGTAGACCCGAACTAATCGAGCCTCTGTGCTTGTGAAGGGGCGACCTTACTCACCAAGGCCACCCCCAAAACGTGTGAGGCCGTACAAGCTGGTGGAGTACCCCCGACTCAACACCAGCGACCCCACTACGGAGAAGGGAGGAGGCGGGCGAACTGCCGCCTCCTCGTCCCTGTTCTTCTGCACCGGAGCGTGTCAGCTCGTACATCGTTCTCCCTGACCCGCTCCGCAGCCTCCTTCTGCGCCATCACCTCTTCGCAGAAGGAGACCACCGCCTGCCACGATCTCTCCCTGACGAGCATGGCGTTTACCACGCTCGGCAAAGAGAGGTCCCCTCCAATGAAAACAGAAAGCGTGTGCCGCTGCGGGCCCCATGCGGCACACACTTCCAGCGTATGGAGCGCCGTATCCTCCGCCGCTCCATACTCGTGGCAGGCTGGGGTCACCTCCCGCCTCGCGATCTGGTGTAGGTACTTTCCGAAACATCCGTGTCCGGAAAGCACCTGCACCAGTCGGAAAGTCAACGACCCAAACGGCCGCTTCACCCACCTCCGCAAAACCGGGCGGATAGCTTCCACCGTCCACGACCCAGGGACCGGTGGAGCTAGGTCCTGTGCCCAACGCTGTAACAGGGTGGCCCTCGCCTGCAACCGCATGCGCGTGACCACCTCCCACGCTGGGGGCTCCCCTCGGGGTCGCCTCGCCGCCACAAAGTGGTGCACTTCGGCGAGGATCTCCGCTTGGAGCTCCCAGGGGGGATCACCGGCCAGCACGCAAGCCGCCGTCCAGGACACCGTCCGGTATCCGCGTATCGCCCTCGTCGCGACAACCCGCTGCGGACGTCGCAACAGGGTTTTATTGCCGCGATTGAGGGCGTCCACCCAGACAGGTGCTCCATACAGGGCCATACTCCGGATCACTCCGGAGTATAAGCGACGACAGTTGGCGTTCGGGCCACCCACGTTGGCCAACAACCTTCCCAGGGCGCTTGCAGCTCCTACGATTTTTGGGGCCAATTGGGTAAAGTGGGCCCCAAAAGTCCACCTCCCATCAAGGATAAGACCCAGATATTTCATCTGGGTCCCAATCGCTACCATAACCCCGTATAATGAAACCCGTGTTCCCGAGGGAGGTTCCCCCCGAGGCCCATGGAACAATAGGGCCTCGGTCTTGGAGAGGGCGACCTCAAGTCCAAGGGCGCGTATGCGGTCGACCACGAGGGTTGTGCCCACCGTGGCCAACCGCACCACCTCTCTGAGGTCCTTCCCCTTGACTACGACCAGAGTGTCATCTGCGTAGCACGCGACCCGCATACTTGTGGGAAGCGTGCCACGAAGCACCCAGTCGTAGCCCAAATTCCACAGGAGCGGTCCCAGCACTGACCCCTGTGGATCACCGCAGGTGACGCGATGGCGCCTCAGACCATCACGTCCTTCCAACAAGACCTCCCGGTCCTGCAGATAGTCTGCTATCAGCCTTCGCAGATACAGGGGCACTCCGTGACACCGGAGCGCCTCCTGTAATGTGCCGTGCGGAAGGCTGTTAAAGGCATTGGCTATATCGAGCGAGATAGCCAGTGGCTTTTCCCCCCCGCTTACCTACATAATATCTGGCTCAACGAATAGCATTCAACGATACAATGCTGCCAGCATGCTGGACGCGCTGCCAACTGATAGTGGGCTGGAGCATTTGGACTACCTGTGAGTCTTCAATGACTTGTAGGTTGTCTAAATGCTTTTATTTTAGTACCTCTATTATTGTATATAGTGTAATCGACCGAGGTCATTTAAAATAAAACTCCGGCAATTATCACAATAGCTAATAATAGTTCGCAGTATTAAATAAATACAAGTGATAAATAAAAATAAAAAAGGTCTGTATCACGTTGTTAATAAGTACTTAAGTAAAATTACGCTATGCTATGCCCAAATCGGTTTCATGTTCGTTTAGAATATATTGTATCCATCACAGTACCTACTAATGAAATCAATAAACAACTTTGCACTTTGAATTATTTTTGCAGGTGTTCAAGTTATAGTATTGTAAAAAAAAAATATATATATTTTTTTTATGCTTGATATCTTAGTCTTTGATCACTATCTCGCCTGATGGTAAGTGATGATGTGGTCGAAGATGTTGTTCAGACTAACCTAGAATTACTGGCTCTCAATAATTTAAATAGTGTAACGCTACATTATTGTCCTAATACACTGAACTCAGATAGTACTTAGTTTACCGTTTCATCAAGAATAAAAACCAAGTATTAGGTGAAGGCAACCCTACTTGACACGTACCTCGATGTACTAGATACTTGCCCTGACCACTGAGCAAAGTATTTCAATGTGATTACCCCTTTACAATATAGCCTAAATAAACAACTTATTCTAGCCTAGTGTATTCATCTTCTTCCTAGTATAACTTCTTGCCTAAATGTAACTATGACATATGGCTCCAGTTCAAATCTCGATAAGGTGGTCAGGGAAGTTTACCTATTACATTTTCATAACCATGCAAACAACTTTTTTTTGTTATGCCGGATAGGTTAGCCTTTGACCACTGACTATCTCACCTGATGGTAAGCGATGATGTGGTCGAAGATTTTGTTCAGGCTAACCTAGAATTGCTGGCTCTCAAGGACAACTGCTAGAACACACCGTTAGGTGCTTGGTGACTGATTTTCTACTTGAGGTTGGTAGCTAGCTAGGTAAGCATTCACAAAATGCTCTACCACATTGCTATAACGACTGCTATCCTAACATAACAACTGGGACCCACGGCTAAACGTGCCCTCCGAAGCATGGAAGCGCTCAGTAGTATTTTTTCCAGCGGTCACCTATCCAACTCATGACCGCTGCGAATGTTGCTTGACTTTAATGATCGCTTCAGAACGGTAACGGCAAACTTCGGTAGGAGCGCTTCTAACTATTCTCCAGAACGTTTCTATTACTTTCTACATTTTTGATTTTGACGTTATAGGGTGGACCCCAAAATAACAAGAGCGCGACCAAGAAAATCTTGTGTTTACTTGGATTTTCTTCCAATCTCAAGAAAATCTAAGTAAAAACTTTAGACTTACTTAAAATTATTCCAATTTTATCTACGAAATTTATTGCATTTTTCAATTATATTTTCAGATTAGTCTTTTCTAAATTAAATTCGATATAGTTAGTTTTTAGTAAAAAATATCATTACTATGAGTGGTAGAGCATTTTGCGAATACACGCCCGCCAAGTTATAAAGCTCTGAAGTAGAAAACCTGTTGCCAAGCACGTAATTGTTCCAGAAGATGTGTTTGAAAGCCAGTTACCAATCCAGGTTAGTAATGTCTGGTTACCAACCTCGATCACTTCATCAACAGGTGCGATAGAGGTCAAAGGTCAACCAATCATTTTTAAAAACACCACACATATGGATACCTCTGATTAGGTAGGCAGAAGTATATGAAAATCCTCGTTTCACCAGTTAATTTTTGTTCTATATAAAAAGATGCGAGGTGAGTCTATTACCACATACATATATGTATCAGAATAAGCTGTAGTTTTCATATGTGTAGGGTGCCGAGAAGATTTGAACTATTTATACCATACATCATTGGAAATTACCCTGCTTCGTGGATAGATTCGCGCGAGTCGAAATAAAGCGAGCCAATCAATATTAACACGCCGCAAACAGCGTAAATTGTTGCCTAATGCCGTACACACACACACACATCCAACCAAAACACGCAAACATCTACTCGAATACGTCAGTAAAATAGTGCTTACACTAGCTGGGGTGTTCCTGTTCTCTAGGGAGAAAGATTGAGAGAACTATCATACTGAGCTGGAAATTTTATTTAAATGATGAAAAGGGTTTATATAAACTGCAAATTCGTTAAAAAATCTGACAAGACCCACATTTGTACGTTGCCATTATCTCACGTCACCTATGTAGTATGTGTCATACATCGTGGTATGTACGATGGAAGGTACTCACAAGTTTATCAGGATCTGATTTGCTTCCGAAAAAGATCAGATTGACGCGGCCAAAACACAATCGAGGCATAAATAACTGAGATTTCAGGTGTATAGCGCTCCGTAACACCCTGTAGATTTGTGTATTACATTTACACAAGAAGCACACGCTCACAAGTGTTTATGTACACTGGCGTGTTAGTACGCACGCACACATCACACCAAGCCCGGCCTGTAATAACTCGGAACCACAATAAATCAATGTGATTAATGTCATTAAGCACTGTGTGCCGGCCTCTCTATATTCCGTCAATATGCACTGTTTTACGACATGCCGCGCCACGATAATTAGTCAGCTTTGTTAGGAACCAATGACAAATGTTACGTTCGATCTCGACGATCTCAACAGAAATTAAACTAATAAAAATATGTATACGAGTGCCATCAGCCATGTGCCTCCAAGAAAACTGCGTGGAAATCAGAATGTGACAAGATCAGATCAAAGGAAACTTATAACGGAGCGTTCATAAACACGTCACTTGTGCAAAAAATGATCTCTGCTATATCTCAAGTGTACGATTCTTGGGTCGCGGCTGGCACGCGAGATTTATAGCGATTCAACATTTCTCGGTCAGTTTCTGGAGTCGCATGTTTATCATACGTCTGCTTGATGGATAGGACGTAATTATAACGATTAGAACGGCATCGCAAATCATGGGAACTGCGAGGACAGGCTGCGCTAGTTGACAACATTATCGCCGCTTCAGATCTCGATTGTTGGCTCGGGGACCTTACGGCTGTGTTCGCTGCGATACAAACGCGCGACCAGTTTCATACTTTATTTCATCTCTCGTTCACGGCGAATGATCTGGGCACGATGCGTGCTTACTCTGTTACTAATGCACGGAGTATCGATTCTGTGTTCCATTTAGATTGCTGATACCACAATTGGCTGACGGACAGGACTGGCATTGGTTACGTCCGATTTGAAGGAAGGAATGCATGCTATACGAGTACAGACCGGACGGTCGATTGTCCTATATTGATTGCGTCTTTCAGACGTTTCACGCGTGGACAAATTTAGAGTACTTAGGAAATTATAAACCGGATTCTTTGTTATCTAGAGTCACAACTTTGTTGTTGTATTGAAATACTGAGATACGGTACAAAGACCAGTGTTAAAATGTGTGATACGATAGAAGTGGCCCATTTTTGCAGTTTTTCCGCATTAATTTTGTTTTAATTTTCTTTGGTATACATAAAACTTTACCTATACATATACCTCCTAAATACACATCACAAAAAACTAAGGAGACTCTTGAAATATGTAGGTATATATATTTTATGAGGTAACAAAATAGATTACGGTAACAATTTGCAGATGTCGTGATGAGGCGGCAATGTTACTGTTGCCATTGTGGGGCCGGGATGCCGATGACCATTTCAGTTGCTCGGTTCTGTGCAGGTTCGCAATCAAATAAATATTTCGGCACAATTAAGAAAACGCCGGCGATGGTAGCTCTCGTGACAATCGGCTAACAGAACAGTGGAGCCGCTGTGGATTAGTTGACACTTAATATTTTGTACGTTTACCTTATTTATTCAAATATTTTTGCTGGCTAAATTAAAGGGTGCCTTAATAATAATTTGAAAATTCTTCCATCTTTACAAGATGCCAGGCCAGGCCAGCTCTCGTCGTAGCAATGTTGGAATTAAATTTGTATCAGAAATGAAAATGTCACAGCGGCTCCATTACGAGTATGTCACTTTTGTAACGCAAAGTGTTTGTAACGCTGGGATAAACTTAGTCCATTTTAGTCATGTCATGACTACATAGATCTAATACATGTTTTTATGAAGTAAGTAAGGAAAAAATAACGAACGTCGTACAAAAAACTGTACAAGTACTAGTCAACCATATATACAGATAGACAGACAGCAGTCCCATTAATAGGGCTCCATTTTACTAAACCTTAATCAGGTAACATAAACATTGCTTATCTTACATTACAAAATCACAAATATACGATAGGAAAAATTTAAGTCATGTGCGGGAATTTTTTTTTCCTATCGTATATTTGTGATTTTGTAATGTAATCCGCATAGCAGGCGTTATTGCAAACCTAACAATATTAAAATTGCTTATCTTAAATAAGGATATCATAATCTAGGGTATTTTTTTTTAACGCCTAATAGCGTTAGCCTTTTACCACTATCTCACCTGATGGTAAGTGATGATGTGGTCGAAGATGTTGTAGAGGCTAACCTAGAAGTACTGGCTCTCAAGACAGCTGCCGGAACACACTGTTAGGTGCTTCGCAAAATGTCCTACCACCATTCTGTAACGCCTGCCATCCTAAGACAATAACCAGGACCGACGGCGTAACGTGCCCTTCGAAGCACGGAAGCGCTCAGTAGTAATGTCACTAGCGGTCACCCATCGAACTCATGACCGCGGGCGATGTTGCTTAATTTTGCTGATCGGTTAAGAACAGCTAAGTAAACTTCGCTACGAGCGCTTCAAAATAATATAATATCTTTATTTCGGGTATCTTTATAATCAATATTAAGTAAGACCCATATTATATGAAGGTTATATGATATCTTCGTAAGCTATGAAGTGAATTGGATGGATATTTTTTGTTTGCTTAGTGTCACAAATATGGAATGTAGTGTTTGAATTATCTTGAGTTATGTAATTGTGCAGTACATTAACCCAAACTATTTTCATTATTTCACAAATTGAGCTTTAAAATTAAACTGTATTGTTTATAAGTAATAAAAAATTATAAACCGCCTCTCTGTACTGTATAAATACTTTTATATGTAATAGAACTTTATTGACTTAATCAGTTTTCAGCACATTAAGTGTAATAAGCTGTTATTTTGTTTGTATGACTAAAGTAGTAGTTTGTCTAGTCTATAGGTCAATGATCATTGGGAGACTCCACTCCACGCATTTCCTCGTGCGTGCCCTGCGCTCTGCCCACATCCGCTGAAGTATTTTGTTTATTGCTAATGCGATTTTATTTTTTATTGCTTTTTATTTATCTTTATTCAGCGATTGCGGTTTATTGTATTAAAATAAATAAGAATTCTTGACTTTTTAATTTTATTCGAGCTCTGAGTACACGACAGCGCCGCGAGGAGAAAGAAATAAATTTTAATAAGCGTTTATTTTTAAAGGCGTGATTCTTCAGTTAAAAGCGATTTATTTTTTATATTAACTTGAAGATAAACCGTATTCATTAGAGATCGACTGAAAAGGGACTCAAATAAAAATAAACGTGGTCAAGATGGTGTTGTCTCCGAGTTATTGTCGTTAATCAGCTTTTCTCTCGGAGGCACGTTGATTGCTCCCCGCTAAGGCATGGATGAGCGACATTGTTCTCTTTATTAACATTTTACTTAATTATACCAATCTTATAACTTCTGTGCACTTACTTTGTATTAGTTTATACAAAAAATAAATGATCTTTATACTTTTCAATTTAATTATCAACGGAACTTTTAGAAAAACACAGGCTTTGATATTGAAATAAACCTACTAGATAATTACGTACGATGGCTAAATCAGCCTATTTTCTACTACAAGACCTTTTGTATTTGTATTATAAGTTCTCAGCAAACATCGATATTGTTTAGAAGAAATGTTGAGTTCGAAGAATTCGTTTCGAACACATCCAATCAAGGTATACTTCGACGGAAGTACATAAATAATGTTTATCGATCGATCATCGCAGTATACACCGACGCAGTTGTAGATTTATGCCTTCATTGTCAGCGCCGTAAACTAGATCTCTTATAAAAAGAGACACTTCCTATTTAAAATTTATATTTTAAAGACAATGGTTGACAAAAAGCGGGCGCCTCCTCGCATGGTACAAGTCGCCGGGGGCAGCAGCGGTGGTGGCGCCAACTGCCAAATCTCTATCGGCCGCGCGTAAATTACGCCTTTTTACCTGAATTCCTGTTTTGACATATTTAAGGCATTAGTAATAATTATGAGTGCTCCTTCGACCCGGTAATGCCCGTGTGCGTGCCAGTTAGTTTTGACACTATCTTAATGACATACGTCGGGTGACAATAAATATTGAAACGTTATCGGTTACCTATCCGGGCCTGAGTCAGTCGGGATCCTAATATAGACCCCCCAAATTGCGTCACTGTAACTTGTACTTCCTGCTACGGATTTTCGTTCTTTGCGACAAAAGTGAGGATAGAGTTGTAGCAAACATAATAGGTGGACGACAGCAATAGGTGGCTAATTGCAAGTATGGGGTGAGAGGTTAGCAAGGGTCGCGCACATCTGCTGTTTTCGTACTCCCACACACGCGCTACCGTTAACAAGCATCGTTCGATAGTTTTAATTGCAACCCGATATCTGCACTTGTATGTCATTGTAAGCACTTGGAAAACTTTAATGTCTACTGCCAGCGAATGTGTTTACTATCATTGAAACGAGTGACGTTAGAAATAAAAATCGACATAAAAATTTTCAACCGCGCAAAAGCAATAAAAGTTGCCTAGCGATCGCAGGAAAAAAGATAACTGAATACGCCCGAAAAACCGATCATGTGTTTCGGGTGGTATGAATAAATCAGATATAGCGACGCGACTGGCGCACGGCGTAGGCGCCTAGGGATCGGGGAGATCTCCCGGTCGAGTTATAAAACCTTTCAAAAGGTGAGCTGAAAGAATCGTTCGTAAATATTAAGGGTTTACGACAGCTCATTCAGTCATTAGAGGGCGTATTTTGTTTATAACCGCATCGCGGACTTGTCGAGAGAGGCAGATAAGATCGGTTCCCAGTCGACGGATCGTCATTATTTATGTGAATTTTGACAGAAAAGGCATGGCTCACAGTTAAATAGCATTATTTATGGAACGTACGAGGCACATGGCCGTAAATTACACGTCATCGAATTAAGACAAAAGCTAGTGTCGATAAGGCGCGCGATTAGGGCACGCCTCATTGTTCTGATGAATGCAATACTGATAAGTATAGCCAATATTTTTTCCACTTTTACGACTTCACTCCGAGATTGGTTTGCTTTGTTAGTGTATGTTCGTGTTTACATGACTCGTATGAATACCTATATATTCTTACATATGTTACTATAATTTTTCAGTATTCTGTAATGCATAATGCTCTACAGTACTTATTTATGTTCAATGTAAAAACAAGATTGTGAATATTGTGAGTGAAATTAATTATAACCGAATTTTTATCTTCTTCGTTGGGCGTGTGGTGTGAAGTGTCGCAGTGGATATTTTTAATTCCTGGGTTCGATCCCTGAGCCGGACATATTATTAGGTTTCTTTGACAAGTAAATTTTCAATATTCGATGTCTGGAATTGGGGCCGATATATGGCAATAACACCTCACCCCCTATTTCATTTTTTGAAGCGCTCGTAGCGAAGTTTTCTTAGCCGTTTTTAAACGATTATAGCTAAGTTAAATAACGTCCGTCGCGGTCATAAGTTGGATGGGTGACCGCTAATGACATTACTACTGAGCGTTTCGGTTTAGGGAGGACACGTTAAGCTGTCGGTCCCGGGCTGTCGATATAGCATGGTGGTAGGGCATATTGCGAATGCCCGCCTGGCTAGCTACCACCCCTGAGTAGAAAATCTGTCGCCAAGTACCTAACGGTGTGTTCCGGCAGCGGTTATATAGTGACAATTTCGCCTAAATTTCCTGTTATGCCGACGTGACATCGTAAACGCTACGAATCCAAACTGTATGCTTGGTTGCGCTTCTACACGAAGTATCCTCAGTAGGTCTTGACTCTTCGAGCGCACCTAGATATGTGTTTTTCAAAAATATTATATATTTTGAAACATTTGTTATTATTAAATATCGATTTCCAAAAGTAGCACCTGAATCTAAAAATTATAAAAGAAAACATGTCATACAAACAAAAAACGAGATATCACAAAACGTGGCAAAAATGTCAAGCAATTGAATCTTGAACATTAATTTGAGTTCTTACGTAGGTACTTTTTCATTAGCCTGGTTAAACTCGTAACGATCACTCTTAAGAAGAACTGGTGAGTTGGATGGGTGACCGCTAGTGACATTACTAATGAGCGCTTTCGTGCTTCGGAGGACACTTTAAGCCGTCGGTTGTCTTCTTACGATGGCAGTCGTTATAGCTTGGTGGTAGGGGGTTTGCGAATACCCGACTGGCTAGCTACCACCCTAGAATTGAAAATCAGTCGCCAAGCATCTAACGGTGTGTTCCGGCAGCAGTCTTTGAGCGCAAGTAATCCTAGGTTAGCCTGAACAACATCTTCGACCCCATCATCAGTTCCTATCAGGTGAGGTTGTGGTCAAAGGCTTACATAACAGCAATAAAAATAAATAGTAAAACGTTATTCTTATAGATCAAACCTATGCCAGAACAATATTCACATCTACGCTATGAATTAAGTCAAATAGAATAAGATATAACATTTTCAAATGACCGAAACGAACAATAAATCATTGAAATAAAATTAACAGAAATAAACATCCGAGAGCCATTGTACACGGAAATAAAGTATACCCCGTAATAGGGGTAAGGTGGTCGAGGGTGGATGAAATACAGTTAATGATAAATCCACAAATGAGATTTGCCGGACGTCTGGCCACTCAAACCGATGTCCCATTGTGCGATGACACTTTCACCTTATATTACTCACATCGGATATAATGGCACGCGCTTTGAACAACACATGGTGTTAAAATATTTTCATAGGGTATCATCAGAACGAGTTTCAATTCAGTGAATAAATTTTTACACGACTGCCTAAAAAAGGAGTGTTATGTTTTCAGGGTTCATGTATGTATTCGTATGTTTCGTTTTTTTTTTTATGTTATTGTGACGGATCAAGCTCGAGGCCCACCTGATGTTAAGCGGACTAACCTCTGCCTATAACAGATGCATTTCATCACAAGTGACGAATTGCACTGCGCCCGTCACTTTGAGACTTAGTTGTAAAGTCTCATGTGCCTGTAATTTCACTGGCTCTCAAGGACTGCTGCCGGAACACACCGTTAAGTGCTTGGCGACAGATTTTCTACTTGAGGGTGGTAACTAGCCAGGCGGGCAATCGCAAAATGCCCTTCCACCATGCGATGAAGCTCAAGCCGGCGGTGAGGATCGAACCAGGGTACTGCGGCACGGCAGTCCATAGCTATTACCGCTCGGCCATAATTGCTTCGAGTGTTTGTTGTTGTAATTGTGAGTTTCTTTATTCCACCATAACTTCCAAACGGCTCCGATTTTGATGTATGAGATATCATTAGATTCATCTTGATAGCGCAAGTGACACTATAGATACATAAAAAAAAAATCCGGACCGGAGGATTACAGACGCCATATCGAAACATAAAAAATATTTTTTTTCTACCATACCAATCGATTCTAAAATATATATGAATTGCAGTTTTATTTTCAATGAAACCAAAAAATACTTTAAAAATAATGCAGTCTGGCTTTTCACTTTTTTGATTAATTCATACTTTTAATATTATTATGTCTGCTATGAGGATAACATTACAAAATGTTTGTAGTAGAACGTAAGTTGTACTATAGATGTCGCTCCATCCCAATACCATGGTTAAAGAACGATAGTAAAAACTTGAGTTAAGACTCATTGTCATGTTAGCTCAATTGGTTAGAGTATACCCCGGCTAAAAGGGTGGATGCACGCGGGTTCGAATCCCGCACATGACTTAAATTTTTCCTCACGTATATTTGTAATTTTGTAATTCATTCTTGTTCTCTAATTATATGATATATAATAACAGAAGGTAACTTACATCTACGTCGTTTACGCTGCCAGTGTAATAAGAGCTACCTCTTCTTGCAAACAAGCTTTAAATATCTAGGTATTATACTTATTATAACTACCGGGATATTTACCGTGTTTTTGATTGTTTATGAGCTCTCGATATTGAGTTTACTCGTGATCATGGCGCTTGCAACAGTGCCGAAATATCGAGAGCTCATAAACAATCAAAAACACGGTAAATATCCCGGTAGTTATAATAAGTATAGTGTTAATGACCGTGACAGTTTAAAAACTCATATCTAGGTATTGTACATACAAGCCTAGTTTAGATGAGTAGGACAGGTAAAAGACTTTGTCTATAGTGGTTGGATTGGTTGTACAGTTAAATTTTTACTGCCTATAATAAAACAAGAGATTTTAAGCACAGCGTGCATTTTTTTGTATGTCATCTGGTATCTATGTGGGTTTTCAACGGGGTTGGGTGATTCTTTCTTTGTTCGAACGACAGACTTGTTTGTACGTCCACTGTGGTTACAATTTTTTTTAGGTAATTCTACCCTCTAATTGTTGAAATTGTGTTTCAAATGTCAGTAGTTAAAAATGCAAGAGAATCAAAGTAAACATTGTTCATAATAATTAATGAAACAAGTGATTTTTCATAATTTGTATAACATAAAACAGACCCGATAAAACATGGTCTTTTTTAACAAATATAGATCATTACTTACTATTTAATTTGTTGGTGCTTTTAAAACAAAAAACCTTCCTAGCATTTTAAAGAAGAGAAAATGTAGGTTCATATATTTAACAAATTAATGATTAAGATTATTAAAATGTTAACATATGTTTTTTCTAATGTAATGTTTTAAATAACTGTTGAAGTATTATGCAGTTTTTTAAACTTGAAACATTACATTTACTTTTTTTACAGTTAAATTGCAACGAAGGGCAAGTTTTGTAACGTGAAAGTATGTAGAAGTTTTCATGGATACCCTATCTACAAATAGTCAGTGTATTGCTTTGTTACATATCCAGTATCAATGTTAGCTTTTTTACATTATTATTTGAGTTCTTACCTTAGATTATTGATGGGTCTCCGCTCGCGCTCCGACGACTCCGCGTCGGAGCGCGCACGGAGACCCATCAATAATCTAAGGTTCTTACGATGCTAATTGCAAGAGCCTTGTGGCCGTTTCTGCGACGCGGTTATTAGAAGTGTGTACTTGTTGCTTTTTTCAAATATAGGCAAGCGTTTCACTACGATCTCACCTAATGGAAAGCAACGATGCGGTAGATGGTGGAGCATGCTTGGCTAGAGGTTACCTATTCACTCTATACTCAAAGATTTTCAGGTTATAATCATCAGGCAACTAGGAAGCTGGCAAGTCGTTCCATTCTTTTGCTGTTTGCTTTCTAAAAGTGAAGAAAGAAAACCTAAAGAGTTATATAATTCAGACTATATAATACATTGCATTTAAAGGTTTGAAAATTTAATCACGTACTTTTTTTGAGGATAACGGAAAGAACCCTTCAGCATATCGTTGACATTACCTTGACATTGAATCATGTCTGTGGAGAGACCTTACGGTAGTAGGTACGTTACGTATTATAGCATCAAGTATATTTTTTTGTTTTGTTACACGTATATACGCTATACCTATAATGTATACTACAACAGAGTAAGTAGTTCTCTGCTCTTCCTATTTTATATTTTCCTAGTAGTGTTTCCCCTTTTTGGTGTGAGTGAAAAGACAGTAAAATCCAGCTGGACTTTTACATATCTGTCTAGCTTATTATAAGTGCCTTGAAAGAATTGCGTAGATTTAAAGTAAGATGCGTGATGACACTGTATCCCCCTGTAGTGTCCAGTAGGTGTTGACGTCCAGATGGACTGGACGGCAGCTGCGTGGTAATTAAGCCTGGAAGTGGCATGCGTGCGCGCACAATGCCGTTCAATTGAATGAGAGTAATCTTTGCACCCACGCGTCTTTTGTGCGTGGGTGGACCGATGACCATTGCTAGTACGAACGGTTGGTTGCTCTACTTGATTTTGTAAGAAGAGTATCAATAATCATTATATAATAGCTAGATTTAATATCATAAAACATTTGAATATGGAGTATGGAGTAATTAACTGTTGCTGAAAAGGCTTTTCAGTACTCACCTACTTCCATGACTTTAATATTGTTTTATGAAAATCACCACATACTGATACAAATTCTCAATTTTAACATCGTTTTTACCATCGCTATTTAGCATAAAAAATTTACGATCTGATGTAAATTAGTAATTAAACATGAATAGGTTTAATAATATTAATCAAATCGGTTCAACTTCCGTCACCTGAAATAAACTTAAGGTTGTACGCGAATGGTAAAACGGAACCATATAAATGTTCTCTGTCCTCTGATGTCTGTCCGTCCGTCCGACCGTATATAGCTTGTCAATATAGAACAAGTTATACATCTGAATTTTGTATATAATGTGTTGACTGTCGACCCAAAACAAAATATTTAAACCCAGTTCGGGTGTCATATATGAAAACGAATAAGTTTGAATTCTTACTTGTTTAATTACGGCAGTGTGCGGAAGCAGACTTAGGCGAATAGAGATTGAATCCATCGACTTCATCGGCGAATACAATTTGAAAATATCGACATTGTTATTGAAATATCTATCTTTTATTTAACGACCGATTTTGATTGTTAAAAAATTACAACGTTAAGAGTTTCAGAACGATCGAGTTGTTAACAACCGAACGGACAATTCGAAGGTTATGAACGACGTTATTAAAAGTGGCACTCTGAGTACACACAAACTTAGGTTCTGAAAGTATCCCCACAAAGTACAGTAGAAGAGATCCCCTAGTAGTGCTTGAGTACCGACTGCAGTAATCACACTTCTCACTGATATTATAAATGCAAAAGTATGTCGTTGTTACCACTCCCCTCTGAAATGGCCGTATTAGTTTGAGTTTTGTTGAAATTTGGAACATAGGTTTCTTAGGACTTAGATTAAAACACATTACACCGTTTTTTATTACTTCCGAGACATCTGAGGGAACTCGAGCTAGCTAAAATACAAGCGGACGAAACCACGGGTGAAAGCTGGTGAACTATACGCCTATTAACATATCCTTCATTTTTGGTTTTTTCTTTGCCGAACATTATTTTTAAAAGTTATTATTTTGCTCTAACCGTAGAATACTGATATTTAATTCATATTTATGTAGAGCATATTCCGCATTGGGTCCGTATCAACAAAAGCAAACAATTATTGCAAAAATTGCTCTAATGATAAATTGACCGCTCCTACTGTGACTGGGGCAAGAGTGATCCGACCTATTCCGACCCGGAATCGAACCCGCGGTCATAACGTCCTCGAAACACAATAGGTTACAATGAAACTCGATGATTTATCTCTTAATTCTCGGACATCCCGTTGTAGGTTATTATAGTCATATTTCTTTTGAAAGATTTTACTCCAATTTGGTAGGGTTCTTTCACCTGGACAATTTTTAAAAGCAAGTTGAAATGTAGAATTCGTATATCAGTTGAAATATAACTTTGAGTAGGGTAAGCGTTTATTAGATCGATAGTATATATGAACATTAAAAATAGTGTAATGCATTTTCGTAAAAATCGTAGTTACATTACATACCTACATATTATGTATATTATGTAGGTATGTAATGTAACTACGATTTTTAACCTCGAGTCTGGATAGCCGAGTTATTGATATGAACAAGCTTTTTAATGTTGAAGTGCATATGTATGTTTCTAATTATCTAGAGCCAAGTAGTTAACACTTTAGTTAGATAGTAATTCGCTTTTTTTTATAGCTGATTGATAGTCAAGCCTATCACCTAATGGTGAGTGATGATGCGGTCGAAGGTGTTAACAGGCTTAACTTAGATTTACTAGTTGTCGTTGTTGGCGTGTTTATTGAACCCTAACTAATACATAGCCAACACGGAGTTGATCAGTATGTTATAGTCAAGAAGTTTCATAAAGATCACAAGACAAATTGGCTCTGTATCTGTTCAACGTCATAAATAATTCTATGTTCAGAAATAAAATCAATAGGTTCTTGTAATAAATCTTCGATGTCGGGGCGGTTCATCAGATTTGTATTGTAGCGGCGCAAGAGCGTAAAAAGGTAGTCCACTTGTCAAAATGGACACCTTTCTTTTTGGTTATTTTTTACTATAAATATAACTCTTTCTATAACATTCGTCGCGCTCATCACGTTGGTACTTACACAAAGGACAGCAAGTAGATTTCAATGATATCGGAGAAAGAAAAGAGCTTTGGACAATGAATCACTTGAAAAATTATAGACGTTATTCACAGTTTAATACAGAACAGGCAGAGAAATATACAATTTAAAAAAAAAAGCTTAATTTTGGAGATACACAAATGAAGAAAGTAAAACTAATTTCTAACGTGTGTGTTTTGTACTTACCAAGAACCAATAACTTTTTTAGGGCTTAAAAGCTTTTCCATGTGCTTGTGCAAGAATATTCAGATTTCTAAAGAAATTATGCATGTAAAAAATGATCACTATCAATCTGTAATGAAACTACTTAGTATTTACATTTTACTTGCCTAACAAGTTTGCATAGTGACAATATATGCATTGAAGTCTAGTCTGATATATATGCGTAGAATGAAGTCGCAGAAAATTATTGCGTTCATCTTGAGTACAGTCGCCTGCAATAATAAGTATACACATTGTAATTTTCATAATTGTGGCAAGGACTTATGTGTATCTCTATGTACACAGAAGTATCTTAAAATCAAAGAATACATTGAATTGTTTCACTCATGTGTATATTTGCTTCAATCACTAAGAATTTAGTGACTTCACATTATTATGAAAATTACGAAGTGTATACTTATTATTGCAGGCGACTACATAATATGTTTTTGCTATGATTACGATTCCCCGTGCCGTCACCCGGCTAGAATCGAATCCCCTTCGTAACTTCCTTTAAACCTAGACTCCGTATCTTGATTTAAGCTTACTAAACCAGTAAGAGTGCCTTCTATAATAAAATTTTTCACGAAAAGGTAATGTACAAATATCAGTTTTAATTTTAATTAAAGATACATGTATTAACTACTAACAATATCATTGTTTAATTTCATCTCAATTGGAGTGAAATTTGAGTGTATAAATCTTGCATAAAACCCATTGGTCTAAGGGTAATTAGTCTATGAAATCATGCAGGAGTTTTCGAGAGTTTTGTAATACAAAAATAACTTTGACCTTGTGAACTGACCTATCAAGGATTTGATGAAGTAATTAATGGTGTAATAACCCTAAGACATTGAATATACTTAGCATTATGTCAGTAAGTGCCTAAAGCTTTCTTTCTGCACTCTCATAACAACAACAATGAAAGGTAAAAAATGTTCACGACCTCTGGAACCGCCAGAGGCGCGTAGGGCTGGCTCTATTGATACAAATGCGGGGAACAACTGTAATATTAAAGTTATTTATTGAAAATTGCTTCCTTTCCCTCCCTGCAATAAAGTAATATCACTTTTCATTGCTCTTTTTCCTATCTTAGTTTTATACGGACGGCCGATCCCACTATTAGTTCTATAGAAAGGTTAAAGTCGTATAAATGTTAGTTATTGATTTATCATTATAGTCATTGATTTAGAAGTTGTTATTTTTTGAATGCGTTTTGCTAAGTTTCCTTTTTAAATGCTGTGAGTTAAAGTTGTTTATGTATTATTTTGTTTTTAACGAAAAGGAAAGCAATATTTTGTTTTTAATATTATGGCTTTTATTCATATAATTATTGATTAACAGTATAATGAATGAACAATACGAACAAAGAAATTGGTGATATTCAAAATGAAATCGGCCAAGCGCGAGTTGGACTCGCATGCCAAGGGTTCTGTACCAATACAGAATATACCAAAAACTCGTTATTTGTTTCATATTGTCCTTCCTTCACTTGGTTGGTTCTTGTTATTTGTGGCTATACGACAGATATTGGACTATAACCATACCAAGTTTGATGCTTATATTTACTAGAAAAATGTTTATTGTATGGGCACCTCCTTTTATTTTTAAGTTTTGCTATTATTATTATTATTGTACTGTATCGGCCGGATTGTCCACTGCTAAACACATCCTCCCCCATTCAGGTTTGCCATAATCCCCACGTTTGGCGGGCGTCTTGGGAATCGCGGTTTAAAATATCAGTTCCTCCGAAGGCGCTGCTGCCCACCTTCCGGTATTTTACCTTGAGTCACCTCTTACGACACCCGCAGGTTGTAATGGGGGTGACAATCTATCCCGGACCCCACGGGGTATTATTATTATGTGTGAGATAATCCGCCATATCAACATATTCTGTTAAAATTTCAATTAGCTACCTATTACGTTTCCAAACATACGGACAGACATCTGAGGCTTAGTAATAGGGTCCCGTATTCTAGTACGGAACCCTAAAAGTACTTGAATTTAGTGCATAATTGTTTTGCATACATTGCCTTTTGTAATGATGCTAGCTAAGTGTATGTAAGCTGTAAAACTCTCACACCTTTAGGTTCTTTAATCCAACTCTTATCTTACTCACGTAGGGTCGGTAACATTTAATATTCTCTCTTAAAACACAAATAACAATATTATGACATATATAATTGTACCTTTATTTGATTCCCCTTACTTACAAGAACATATTATTGTAAAAAAAGTATTGGTTTCAGCATCATGGCGTGCCTACCTGACACATTCACCCTTATTTTCACCATCATATAACCGCTTATCTTTCAGTGAAAGAAGGTAACAATACCTTAAACAGCCCTGTTGTGAGCAACATTCTATTAAGGTCTTTTTGAAGCGCTCGGAGCGAAGTTTGTTTAACCGTTCTTAATCAATCGGCTAAGTTAAGCAACTTCCGCCGCGGGCATAACTTGGATGGAGGACACGTTAAGCCATCGGTCCCGGCTGTGTCTTTGGAAGGCAGTCGTTATAGCATGGTGGCAGGGCTTATTGCGGTTGCCCGCCTGGCTAGCTACTACCCTCAAGTAGAAAATCTGTGGCCAAGGACCTTACGGTGTGATCCGGTAGCTGTCCTTGAGAGTAATCCTAGGTTAGCTTGAACATGAACATCTTCGAACACATTGTCACTTTTTTTATTGTATTGTAACAGAACACTTATGTTAAGCGGTAGCCTCTGCCTGTAACAGATGCATTTCGTCACAGGTGATGGACTGCATTTGGTAACTTACCATCAACTGAGGTTACCAATTGTTAGCTTCTTAATTAAAACCGTAGGTTGTAATCCTCGTACGTTTAAGTTTAATACTAATTACATTGCAAATATGCAAGAGTTCTATTTGTTACCTCTTCAGGCCTATTGAACCGCATGAATCGCAAAGTGGTGAACCGCACAAAATATAATATTATAATGAATACATACATACAGCTATACACACAAATTCCAACTACAACTTACGCATTTAAAATGGTAGTTGCGGTTTAAATAAAACACTTCTCTTCATAATCGAAGCAGTGATGGCTCAGTGGCATTGGCTATGGACTGCCGTGCCGCAGGTCCATGGTTCGAATCCCGCCACGGGCTTGAGCTTCACCGCATGGTGGAAGGGCATTTTGCGAATGCCCGCCTGGCTAGCGACCACCCTCAAGTAGAAAATCTGTCGCCAAGCACCTAACGGTGTGTTCCGGCAGCAGTCCTTGAGAGCCAGTAAAATTACAGACACACGAGAGTTAACAATTATGTCTCAAGGTGACGGGCGCAGTGCAATTCGTGACTTGACGAAATGCATCTGTTATAGGCAGAGGTTAGTCCGCTTAACACCAGGTGGGCTTTGTGCACCGTCCGTCACAATTGCATTAAAAAAAAAAACGGCATCTTATAATACCTACAAGTACCTAACACAGATACCTACCTAAACGAATACAGATGTAGGTAGGTATATTATATACCACGTTTTTACTATGCGAGAAGATCGAATAAAATGCCCTTGAAAATCAGCTCACACCGCATTTTCGTTAAAACGATGCTGTTTAAAATGCGAGACCACACAATTTTCTAACCGACATACAACTTGTGCATTATATTAATAAAGCATTAAATCATGACACGTTGGATAGCACATTTTGCCACAATGATAATAAAAATGTACTAACGTGCATAATATATGAACTAATCGAGTGACAGAGAGCAGACGTTGGCAGCGACAATACAAACGAGAGGGGAGCATGTTTGCAGTCTCGTCGTGGTATGAATAAAGATATTCCCGTTATTTGTGCTACAGATGTCATGTAATTTCATTGTGTCGCACAATATTTTGTGTAAACACGGGGGACACCCAGATAACATCTCTAACTTCCGATGCGACCGGCATACACAATTTTTATGACATCAGGAAAAAATACGCGCTAATAAGGGATTTATTTGCAATAATATAAAAGAGATTAAGACCCTTTATCATAAATACGTTAAATTCTGGGGGCAAAAACGTGAGATATTTTCATAAAAGCTCCCCAATTCCAATTTCACCATATTATTTGAAATAAAAAACAGCGGAATTAAAATAATAATAAAGCTTAAATATTTTTTTTGTAATACCGCACGCCAAGCAAATTTATAACAGGAAAACAATATTACTATTTCATTGTAAGTCAATTCACAATTACGAATTTAAAAATCACTCTGTTAGTAAGAATGAAATACATAATTTTGTACTATATATAACCATGATAGCTCAGAGAGCTTGAAAGAGCCTCCCAGGGACGGAACGATTGCGGTTCAAATTTCACTCAAGGTTATTTTTTATGTAGAAATCGTTTTGATTTGTATATTGCAAAAATAATATAAATTCAAATATATTAAGGCTATCTCCATTGTTTTCAATTGAGTAATCGTATTTAAAATAATATACAGACATCAACAAAAGTTAGCCTAATGGAAAATTTGACTTCGATTTTATCCCAAAAATAAGGATGGGATTGAAAACAAATAAATAATGAACGCTTCATTGTCTATTAAAATTTAAGTCACGCGTCATGGAATAGAAAGGCTCCATACGCGGTGAATATTTTATAATTCTGTCTATCTAACTCCAACATTGAACTAATAACTGAACTCGACCAACTTAAATTGGCACAATACCTTTCGCAATGAAACCGCGTAAAATATTTACGAGAAGGTATGTTCACTCGTGACGTTGAATTGCGAACCCAGCCGAAACATCGATATGGCGTTAATAAAATCATGGCAGTCATAGGCAATCGGGACAAGCCCAACGAACATGAGCCCTCCATTAAATGATAATCCTACCAATTTATCGACAGAGCAAAAAATATACGGCGTTGTGTCACAACTTGTCGAACACGAAAATTATTTTATATAAACACATTGAATATTCCCGGGTCGCGACCTCCTCGTCGTGCCGAGCGCAGATTACTCGAATCCCCCATCTTCCTCGTCATCTGCTGACATATTTTTTAAAATAGGGCGATGGGTAATGGAATAATAATAAACTGGAATTTACTTTTTGGTCATCACAGCGAAAGGGGTGTGAACATATCGGTCGTTGTAGACTGTTTTCATTGTCATCCAACGGACCAATACTGTGTAATCAACGGCCGGATAAATGAAATGGAATCCAGCGCTTGAGCTATTTGTCGCATGTTTGACAGCAATAACAGGGTTCGCCGCGCATTAGAGCCACCATATGTCGGTCATATCAAATTTATTTCTATTATTTTATTGGTTTCGTCGCCGATGATCGCCTTCATTAACTTTATTGGAAGTCAGAGAGTGAATTTAAATTTATGGCCACCGATATCAGTGATGGGCTTGATGACTATAACAAAGTGAACAAAGTAATAAAGCTAATAAATTGCTTTCACGTCTCCTCGATAACTTACCATGTTATAATCACGTATTCCTGTGCCTAATATTTGTCAACATTAAACGTAATGGCCGATGTGATATTGCTATTTGTAAAACTACATCAAAAGACGTCCGTGCAGTCATGGGTTTAAAATTGAGCTGTATTAAATTGGACAATGGATATATCAGCGGCATGAGCTTAGAATCATCCATTTAAATAACGTTTTTAAATAAATACCGTGAAGATAATAGGAACAATGCAATATTTTGTCAACTGCCGACTCCGCTGCGTAGAGAGTGCACGCCTGCGTGAAGCGGAAAATCCTCGGGACATTCGAGGACATTTTTTGTGGGTTAATATCCGCACGACATTGTCAACCGGCTATTTAATACATCGAGTAACACAATACTTTAAATGCGACTAGATTTGTGTAAAATTTGAAATTGTTACGCGCACTGATTTTGTATGAGACTATTGGATTAATATGTCTGTATTTCGGGAACAGGGCTGATTTTGCGTTGTGTTGATTCAGGAATGACATCGAAAATGAATGTTATCTTCATAGTGCCTTTTTTTCGTTCAAGCACCTGGTTATCGTAATGTAAATCAAAATATTTTTAAATATTTAAGTAATATCAACGGTCTACAGTTCAATAATCTTAAGTAATTTCTGTGGCCTAAAAAACAATTGAATTTTTATTTTATTACTCTCATGACATAGTTCAGGGTTGATTGACCATTAAAATGTTTCAGATTATTGGTCTGGGTAATATAGTTTGTAAAATTTATGAAAAAAAATATGTTCATAAAATTTCATCTTTAAAATGTCACCTGCATATTTTCTTCGTATTCATAAAAAGCAAAAAGTACATGTTCACTCATCATACAACATACATTTCCCAAATTGAATAGCATCCCCAAATCCCTGGCAGCCAAGGCAGTAATTCTCTATTGAGCCGCAATAAAACAGATATGACAAAATATCGGATTTCATAAAGCTTTGGTTTCGGGGACACGTAATATTATATTATTAAAGGGACATTATATTCTTTGTTTGTAGTTCCTTGTGTTATTAAATGAGCCGAAAATGGTGTAGGAGAGTACACTATAGCAAAATTTAGGTAGGTCGATAGGTACACATGATACATTTACACGTTTCTTTTCATTAATATGTATATAAGCTATATCTTCTTTAGGGATTTTTAAGTACCTCTAACGTTTGTATTTAGTTGCCATTAAAATGTTATTACTACAATTATTTCATTTTCTTTAAATCTAAAAATTCTTCTTAGCAAAACTTAGTACTTTATATAAATTTAAAAACATCTCCAAAGTTTAACTTCCATTATTCAAGCAGGTACTTCTTATAGCCCATTATGACAAGAGAAATTGTCAAAGATTTAGTTCAATGGAAAGGAAATTCAACGACAATTATGAGGCATTAGCTGTCACGACAATGGTGACATATTTTTTGTGCATTTCTTACATACAATTTTAAACAAAACGAGCATATAAAATACAAAAGAACACTCTCCTTTATATTGGGAACCATTTTAATTAATCATACGGTATTTGGTTTGCCCTTACCTATATGACATTTGTGTATTAATAACGTCAATCATTTTGATTTCTATGGAAAGATTTTGAAACGCCCATCCATGAAAAATATTGCATCTTTTTCATAGATGGGCGTTTTTGAAGCAGTGATAGCTCAGTGGCATTGGCTATGGACTGCCGCGCAGCAGGTCCATGGTTCGAATCCCGCCCAGAGCTTGAGCTTCACCGCATGGTGGAAGGGCATTTTGCGAATGCCCGCCTGGCTAGCGACCACCCTCAAGTAGAAAATCTGTTGCCAAGCACCTAACGGTGTGTTCCGGCAGCAGTCCTTGAGAGCCAGTGAAATAACAGGCAAAATGAGACTTAACAGGTATGTCTCAAGGTGTTGGGCGCAGTGCAGTTCGTCACTTGTGATGAAATGCATCTGTAATAGGCAGAGGATACCGCTTAACATGAGGTGTGCCTCGTGCTTGTTCCTAAACAATGACATAAAAAAAAAAAACTGTGCTCATAAACATTTTGCATTGTAAGTGTGGACTATGAATGGAAATAGATCCTTTAGATATCAATTATAATATTACAAGACAAAGCAAATATATAAGTTTTAGCTGACCATAGTCACAAAGTACTAGAGGCATTTTGAGATATTGTTTGGTTCATGTGTATCTCTTTCATGCGATATTTCTGTTAAAAACGAAGAGTATTTTGCAAGAACGTACATGAGAATATCAGAAAATATGATGATAATAGACAAATTGATAAAAAGGAAACGTTTCGGACAAATGATTACGTAATAATTATTGAGTTTTCTTCAATCGATTTATATACAGAAAGCATCTGTAACCGTATTTTTTTTATGTTATTGTGACGCTACAAGCACGAGGCTCACCTGATGTTAAGCGGTATCCTATCCCTATAACAGATGCATTTAATTCATTACAAGTGACGAACTGCACTGCGCCCATGACCTTGAGACATACTTGTTAAGTCTCATTTTGCCTGTAATTTCACAGGCTCTCAAGGATTGCTGCCGGAACACACCTTTAGGTGCTTGGTGATAGATTTTCTACTTGAGGGTGGTCGCTAGCCAGGCGGGCATTCGCAAAATGCCATTCCACCATGCGGTGAAGCTCAAGCCCGCGGCGGGATCCGAACCATGGACCTGCTGCGCGGCAGTCCATAGCCAATGCCACTGAGCCATCACTGCTTCAAAAAGTATATGGACTACCGCGCAGAAGGTCCATGGTTTGAATACCACCGCGAGCATATGCTTTATTGCATGGTGGTAGGGTATTTGCGAATTTTCGCTTGGCTGGCTACCACTCTCAAGTAGAAAATCTGTCCCCAAGCACTTAAAAGTGTGTTCCGCAAGATGTCCTTAAGAGCCATAGCAATAATTCTCAACCACATCATCACTTAAGTTATCAGGTGAGATTGTGGTCTTAGACTTATATATCTATATGCAAAAAATATTTTACTTTTATTTAAGTTTGTAAAAACGGAACCGACTTCAAACACTGAAAAGTATGAGATAACTTGCTGAAGGTACCATGCTAAGTCAAAACACGTATTTGAAATATTATCCAAAGTACTCTAAGCAGGAGACGAATCACAAATAGCTAATAACCCAATAATTGATGGATGTAAGTTTTTTTAACAACAACGCAACATGATTGTGATTGTGCATTAAATACAATGTATGTAATGACTGACACGAAGAGCAAGTGGGTGTTTTCGAAGGCTGCTGCTACGAGATGTAAATACGCAGGCACATCTCTGCACGCTCCAATTCTCTACTATGTAAAAATATGTTTTTTTTATGTTATTGTGACTGAACAAGCTCGAGGCCCACCTGATGTTAAGCGGACTAACCTCTGCCAGATGCATTTCATCACAAGTGACGAATTACACATAGTTGCTAAGTCTCATGTGCCTGTAATTGCACTGTCTCTCAAAGACTGCTGCCGGAACACACCGCTAGGTGCTTGAAGACTGATTTTCTACTTGAAGGTGGTAGCTAGCATGCCCTTCCACCATGCGGTGAAGCTCAAGCCGGCGGTTGGGATCGAAACAGGACCTGCGGCATGGCAGTCCATAGCTATTACCTCGGCCATCATTGCTTCATAATGCGTGCATTGATATTTTTGCCTTATGAAGATATAAATATGTATGTATTATTTAAATAATACCAACCAACAATTCTACGTCTTCCGGAGTTGGTAGGCCCCATTAGGTGGACTAAAGATATCGTAAAAGTCGCTGGTAGCAAATGGTTACAAGCGGCTAATAGCCGTGGTGTTCTATGGGAGAGGCATTTGTTCAACTGTGGACGTCTTCCGGCAGATGATGATGATGATTTAAATAATAAAATTTTAATAGAATGCGCTTCGATACGACTATAACTTTAGATTCGATTATTTTTTAAATTTGGAATATAAGTTCTTTGAAAGTGTATTATGTGCAACTGTCAATTGTCAACATTTTAGTTACATTAAAGTATGAATGAAGTAAATATCTGATATTTTGATACTAACTAATATAATTTATGTTTAGCAGAAAAATCACCATTCAGTATCAAATATTGGTAAAATATAAGCAACGCTTAAACTTCTTTGTACGTTTTAACGATTAATGTTAATTTGTTGATAATATATTACATACGGCACATTCCCTGTTACCATTGGCAGTGGCTTTGCCACCGATTAACTCTTTTAAAGAAATCTTAATAGTTTCTAACACCGTTAGCAAATTAATTAGAGTCCTAAGTACTTGTTCCAGAACTACTTTTAGGCCTAAAATTGACAAGTTTTGGAAGGCTTATTCTGTTAAATTTTATCTCTAATCGCTAAACTCGAGATTTAAGTAAGTTGGTAATAAAACAATAACTTTTCTGCAAACTTAAATATCTTACGTATTAAGTATCTTAAATATAAAAGATACTTAAGATACTATAGCGTTGGTGTAACCGAGACTTTAGAGACCGGGCCCTTGTTAGTTTTACTTCTTACAACTTGTTATAACGCAGAACACGCGTGACGGCCGCTATCACGTCATCGTCACGCGAACACGCTCCCGATGGATTTACTCCTCATCCCTATAGCGCAATTATAAATGCGAAACTTGCCGTGTCTGTTCCTTTATTTGTTAGTAAATCACGCAAAACTATAGTATATTTACCTCTGGTTTATTTAGCATCTTCGATGAAGATAACATATTTTTTAAATTGTCTCCTGAATATTGAGTTGTTTACCTTTACAAAGTTAACATTTGGGAAAATGGAGTTTTATTCAATTAAACTCTTTGATATTAGGACTGTTCCATAGATATTTAGTTGGAAGTTTTCATATCTTCCTGTTAGATGTCCTAGAAGAATAAGCGATAGAGGAAAAAAGAGCCAACTTTAGGCCCCCATTAAACGAATGGTAGCGGGTATACATACTAACAGAAGTATTTCCATGGGTTAGGTTGGTGTCCAGCCATTAAACTAAAGTTACATCTTTCTATAATATGCTTTTGTGTCGTCTTTAACTTGTAAGCGAACACATATTTTCTTGCGTCATCTTATGTAGGGAAAACATAATTCCACCAACTTCACATGTAAGTTTTTTTTTTATTCCAGACATGTTGGCCTTTGACCACTATCTCACCTGATGGTAAGTGATGATTTCGTTCAGGCTAACCTGGAATTACTGGCTCTCAAGGACAGCTACCGGAAATATAATAAGTAAATGATTTATCGCATATTTTTGTACCGTAGAACAACCTATGGAAATATAACATTTTCACCCACCTACCTACTAAGGTATTTTTATATTGATGCAGAAAAATCAACTCGTCCCCAATAAACGACAGTTTTCCAAATGGGCAACGTATAATACCTACTTAACTGTTATGATTTTCCTTCAGGCATGGCAAAAAAGCGTGTTGTTGATGCATAGTTGCGTGCAGAGGCTGCGTGCGGCGGGCACATTCGCTGCCTCACACCACCCTAATTAATATAAGATCTCAATTAAATCGCGACACATAACGAGGAGAGGAATTTTTACACCCCGCTTAATATATTGCCAGCGTTTTGTCTCGGAATAAGCCAATATCCACATAATCTGAAAACTCGTTTGTCGCTGTCGCAAGCGACACAAACTAAATAGAATAAAATGTTTATTATTTTTTATGATCACTCGACGATGCGGTGAAAGCCACTACTTGTACTAATCGGGTGTCGTTATCTCGTAGCAAACGCTCTCTCAAAATAAACGTTTGACATTTGCTCCGTGACGTAATATAAGGTACACCTTGAATCTATAAGCACCTTGCCATGCATTTCAATATCTCGAATGTGACTGATCACTTACATCCAAGCTGAACACTCTACTTTTTACGACGAATGCGTGAAAATAACTAAATTTTCAACTGCAAAACATAGCAAAATCCCATTGGCATCGGCGATGATGATAACAATAGAATTTCATTCATATCTAGGACATAGTGGTCCTGACGATGCCAACTTATTAAGCTACGTATAAAACAAGAAACTTGTATCAAAGATGTTGACGTCTATCTTTTTTGTTTAAACGACTTGCTGGTCATTGCTATTGTTTTGAAATATAACCAATTTACATTTATATTTTTCTTTAAACTTTTGTGAACTAAACTCATGTTACTAACTAAATCATAAACGGGTCTATTCACGCACGAATAAACATCAAAATAATAATATTTTGACTAACCTCGACGTTTCGATCAAGTTGCATTGACTCACTCGTGGTCACGAGTAGACTGAAGAATCGGGTGTTATCGTCTTAAACAGCGGCGGGAGCGATTCAAATCTAATAAATAATTTAATAAATAAATTAAATCTACCCCCGTTCGGTTTTCGTTTTTGTCTTTATCACATTACTAGTACCTGCATTCATATTTTTCTATATATGTGATCTATCTTAGGTTACTAGATTCCTAGATTATCATGCCATACTAGGTGTTTTATCGTCCCTCTAAATTAAATTACCTACGTTCTGAATTTTGGGTTAAATGCGACCTTAATTCCGGCATGTAGTATGTATAACTCAATGGCTCAAATAAGTATAACTCAATAGAGTATGTCATCTCTACTTAACAAAAGATAAAGAAACAACATGCCATTCCTAAATTAAAGAAATGATAAAATTCTTTAATTTAGGAATAATTAGTTAATAAGTAAATCATTACTTCATAAGCCTTGTTAGTGTAGTGGAAAAGCGTCTCTTTGGAACCTCGAGGTTTTGAGTTCAGTTTCTGGTTCAACACACAAAGTTACTAAGTAGCAGACCAGAGTATGGAGCTGTGCCTGGTAGAATGCAATAACGTCCCCCCCAATAACATGGGACCAAACATGGCTGGTCAAATATGGATGTTTAACACCTTTTTAACTACTTCTTCGTTATTAATAAAATAGCGGACGTCTGCCACGAATTAATTACTTATGCGTTAGTAAAAAAAACGTCAAGTAGGGTATTAAAATAAACAAAATTAAAATGGAAATATTTTGTTTAAATACTAATTAACGGGAATACAGGCGACATGTTATAATATTTGTATAAATATTTACAAGTTCAAGTGAAAAATTCCCGCTAGAGGTGAAATAAATTGTGCTTTAAATATTTGTAAATATGTTCGCGATAGTGCTTACCATCGAATAGTCGAAGCAGTGATGGCTCAGTGGCATTGGCTATGGACTGCCGCGCAGCAGGTCCATGGTTCGAATCCCGCCGCGGGCTTTAGCTTCACCGCATGGTGGAAGGGCATTTTGCAAGTAAGTTAATAGGCAGAGGTACGCTTAACATCAGGGCCTCAAGCTTAGCTTAGCTAAAATATAAATAAAATGGAAATGTAGAAGGGCAGCGACGTTATAACAAAAATGAAGTGTTTATAAAATCACTTCTTTCGATCAGATGATCTAGTAGTCTAGTTGCTGGCCATACCGTCCTCTAAGACGGTTAGGGTAATAAAATTGGAGACCAAAATTCAGCTCAGTCGAGCATGTTCCGATGGGCTAGAGGCGTGAATCCACGGGACGGGCGTTCAATTCCCACTGTGGACAAATATTTTATGCTCTAATAATTTGTAAATGTAGCAGATTTATAGTGCTCAATATTTTGTAGTATTGGGGGAGTGACATTGTAGCCCGGCACCCTACGGGGGATGGATAATTAAAAATTACATTAAATTACTTCTACTTTTTATATTGTAACATTTTAATAATAGATCCTTATATGTATTAACTACATAAACTATTATTGACTATTTCAAAAGCAAAAGAAATATCACCCTGAAACAATGATCCTACCACAACTTATTGCCTCCACTCATCAACGACTCAAAAGAAAAAAATAAAATTATTGACGCTATTACGTGCCCACACAGAAAAGGCCTGTACATTAATTTCGAGTCGGTTTTAATTGACATCTTTTTATTACTTATGGACTAACAAAAGTAAAGTATTCGACGTCCTGAGTTATAAACGGTCGGTTTTTCTTTAATGGTAGCCAGTGTGTTGAGATGGTGCTTTCGACGGGTCGTCGCGTCGGTGCAAGGTCTTGACCAAGTTTTGAATCGTAATATTTTGGGCTCAGATTACCGGTGCCGATAACATGTCATCTCACCTTTTAACGGTGCCGGACTGAGTTTTAAATATTTTAATAAAATTAAAATCTTGATGTTTAAAATTTAAACGAAAAAATAAAAGTCAATTAGTAATGAGCAAGTCTAGTATTATGCAAACCTGGTCCAGGATTTTGCTGAAACTTTACAATCAAGTTAAAAAAACGTAATGAAATTCAAATAATAGAAAATTTTAGTAGCCCGAAGATTATCGATATTAACCTAATTCATAATACCCAGCTTTTTTACAACGGAATCTATATGTAATAAAATAACAGAACAGTATAATTTCTATAATTTTTATAATTTATATAATTTCGATTATTGAAAAATTCAACTTACTTGCGCCTAATATAAAATTAGTAGAAAAAAGTTCGCTCCGTCTTTTGGGTTCACCGATTTTTGACGAATCTTTGTCACCATTTGTCGAAGAACAAATTCAAAAGTTTAGAAATGCTTCTAGCAGATTATTCAAAATTAACGCCCATATGGCTTTTACTATTATTAGATTTTGCCTTTTCGTTCCTAAATTTACATACTTTTTGAGATGTTGTCAGCTGTGGAAACACAGTGAGCTTCTTTTAAGCTTAGACAATTTATTAAAAGATACGTTAATTTCGGTTTTGAATGTTGAGATGGATGATAGGGCTTGGGTGCAAGCTTCCCTCCCTGTGAGGTTGGGGGGCATAGGGATACGCAAAATTTCTAGTGTGGCATTACCAGCTTTTTTGTCTTCTGTACACAGTACACACAAATTAGTAGAAAAAATTCTTGCACAATCTTTAGGCTCTTTTGATGTAGCATATCTGGTTGAGGCCAAAACCACATGGGGACTGGCTTGTCCAAATACTGAGTTCCCAAAAATGTTGTCATCTCAGAAGCAGTGGGATCGGCCCCTATGCGAGCTAGCACGGAAAGATCTTTTAAATACGTGCCCTAGTATCGCAGATCGTGCTCGTATTCTCGCTGTTTCTGTGTGGGAATCAGGTCTTTGGTTACAAGCCATTCCTTCTTACAAAACTAGTAGCCTTATAGATCCTTCCGCTTTTCGTCTCGCTATTAGCTTACGCTTGGGTGCAAGGTGTTGTGTTGCACATCACTGCCAGTGTGGTACTGCAGTTGACCAACTCGGTCACCATGGCCTCTCCTGCTCTCGAAGTGCTGGTCGAATTTCCCGCCACGCCAGCCTTAACGATATCATTCGCCGGGCTTTTACCAGCGCCAATGTTCCAGCTGTTCTCGAACCGAACGGTCTGATGCGTGACGATGGTAAAAGACCTGACGGCATGACTCTGGTTCCATGGAAGTTAGGACGGCCCTTAGTGTGGGACGCTACATGCGTAGACACTTTAGCGCCGTCACACCTTTCTGAAACCCACGTGAGGGCTGGCGCCGCGGCTACTTCGGCAGAGCAACTCAAGCGGCGCAAATATGCTAACCTCGGTATGGGTTACATATTTGAGCCGTTTGGTGTGGAGACGTTGGGGCCGTGGGGACCGGGAGCTCATCGTATTTTCCAAAATCTATCAGAGCGCTTGGTCGATGCGACGCGTGATCAAAATGCTGGCACCTATTTGGCTCAAAGAATAAGCATTGCAATTCAACGGGGCAATGCTGCCAGCATGCTGGGCACGCTGCCAACTGATAGTGGGCTAGAGCATTTGGACTCCCTATGAGTCCAAATGCTTTTACTGTAGTAGCTGTAGTATTGTAGTAGCTGTACTGTTGTATGTACTTTGTAGTATTTGTTTAATAAAGGCATATCGCCAAAAAAAAAAGAACAGTATATAGTATAAATAAGTAACAGGCATACTAATTACTTTAATCCGAGCTGAGATGTTTAGAGATTATTGACAGTCATTAGACTGACTTAGCTTCAGATAAAATTATACATATACTAACTACCCTGCTAATATCATTCAGGACTGAATCTACCGTTTAAAACACAAGCAAACATACGAACATACACAAACTCCAAAACTTCAAAAATACCACTGAGACCTCACCTCGTTCATTCAACAATAAATATCACACTTCTGTTTTCGCAGTTGAAAGCTAACAAAACAATATTTGAGTTCAACCCATTTAAAGATCCTCCTCCTTGAGTCGTTTCCCCAATGCTGGGGGTCGTGACCACATCATGGTTTCAAAACCTTCTCTTTTATTATTTCTCTCCAATTGCTCCTACTTTCAGCAACGTGCACGGCTTCTGAGGCTTTAATGTTAAGCGAGGTTTGGATTTGGTCCGTCCAGCGTATAGGGCTTCTACCTCTGGGTCGTTTTCCCTCGACTTTTCCCGTGACAATCACTTTAAGTAGGTTGTCACCAGATTTGCGCGCGATATGGCCATAGAAATCAAATATCTTGCGGAGGCACACATTCGATAATCTTGGCCTTTTCTCAATTTTGAGCTCCTGTAGTATCGAGATGTTCGTCCTGTGTGCCGTCCACGAGATACGCAGCATCTTTCTGTAGCACCACATTTCAAAGGCCTCAATGCGCCTGCGATCAGCGGCTTTTAAAGTCCACGTCTCCGCTCCGTACAGGAATATGGAGAACACAAGGGATTCAACGAGTGAAAGTTTTGTCTTCCTTGTAATGTTTCGGTCCTTCCATATTCTTTCAAGCTGTGACATGGCACCCTTGGCCATTCCGATACGCCTGCGAATCTCATCTTCACACGATCCATTGTTGTTTATACTAGAGCCCAGGTAAATAAAGTGATTCACCGTTTCAACATTAAGTGTCCCACTAAGCTCTAGTTTGGATGTGCGATCCACCACCATTTAAAGATAAAGCCCTTAAAATATATTTTTATTACGAAATATATTTTAAGAAAATTTGTAGTGATAAATAGTTTTCTCTGAGTCCACACCTGCAGAGCCCGTGTTGGAGGACTTGGAGGCCACACGCGGCCGGGCGGCGAGCGGGGGCGGGCGGGTAGCGGGAGGCGGTTTCATTCATGTTGTTAGAACAGACCGCTCATAACTTAACTCCTAATATATTCCACAGATTTATTCATCTCAACTCTCAAGCCAGTTTCTCTGAGCGCTCGTCTTAACACTTCTTAATATCTAATTATGTGTAATTTAGTAAAAATTCCCCGTTTTATTTTATACTAAAAAAGACTATTGACAGTTAGAGGATGGGAATGAAATATTAAGAGAGCAACAGGTATTTAAAAAGGTTTTAAGAAACGTAAATATTATCAAGACGGAATATAAACTTCACAGATTAAAAATTAAAGATTGTAATCATATCTTGCGCATAGGTACGTAGGTACTTATTTATACACATTTAAATAGTATATCGAAAATTAGACAAGTCAATAGTTGGGTTCCTGTAAATATATGTCTATGGCTATCCTAATACATATTGTAACATATACTTTTATCCATTCATAAAATAGCTAATAAAAGTTACAAAATAACATGTCTTTCTATTCTATATCGACATAGACAACAAGGAGACCTGTCGAAAATATCGAATTACAAACCCAATCTTCAGAGCCCTCTCGCCTTTTCTTGAATCAAACTTTTTCTCTCAGATATTTATGTTTGTCTTTAATTTTTACTTCTTCACCGATGTCCATTTAATATCGGACCTGGGCCATGTTAACGACCACTATATAAAATTTTATTTGTATGCCTCTTGTATTCTTTTTTGTGTATTCAACACATCGTTGGTTTAAGTTTTTATTAATCACAGGTGAATTACTAAATAAATATTGTTGTATATAAGTTCCTTGTCTAATACATGTTGATACATTATACTTGTATTTTTCGATTTCCGTGATTGAGGAAAGGTACAATATTTTACAGCTGAGTGTCATTGAAAATATTACTACTTTAAACAAAGTATATACGAGAACGCTTAGATCAGATTAGTTCACCCATCGCGATTTACTGATTGCCGCATTCATCCATCGAAATTTAAAAGATATCTCAACGACGGTCTACTTCGTCAAATTTCATGAAAACGGACCATTCATCCACCATTTCATCCATTAGCCCACCTAAAGTGTAGTCAGTAGGTATAACATGTTTTTTGCTAATTTAATGTACCTACGTAATACTTTAAATTTAAGCTACTTTTATTGGCTGCCGCTTGTCTGATGCTGACCTTCTTGAGAATTCAAGTTGTATACTCGCAAGCTTTCGGGTAATAAGAGGGTCAAGATAGTAAAGAAAACTGTTTTGCGCCTAATTTGCAGAAATATTCTACTACACGTCGCGTTGATGCGATATGGCAGTAGATGGCAAGCGGTTTAGCACGTTACCTCCTTTAGTAGTCGCCTTTTATAATGCAGTTTCATTGACATGACGACAAGCCCCTCTTGGACCACATGTGACTAGTGGATGTCCGTGGAGCTCAGAGGAAATGCTTATAAGACTTGCTGTGATGTATATGAGATTTGGTCAACAAAGGAGACAGATGAAATAGAGTACATGTTGCAGAGATGCGAATGTTGAGAGCAAAAATTACAGTGGCTCCTAAGTTAAGACGTACTTTATTCAATAAAACAAGGATTAGTGCAATACAATTTACAGTTTCTGCGTAATACGTCGACAAAATATACACACAAACATACACACACTTATAAAATTTGGCACCCATGTTTGGAAGCTATTATAGACTAACATATCCAAAAACTGTGCATGCAGTTCTGACAATATTACATACATACAGGTCGAATTGATTACTTCCTTCTTTGAAGTTGTCAAGTAGTTTTATTTCCAACTACGGCACCTGCGACGAAATCCTTCCATATACGTGACCTGAAACGCCCTTGGTCAATTATTTAATGTCCTAGAGACAGTAAACTCTTGAATATCATAGATTTTTTAAACATATAAAATATTAATCGTGAGAATTGTGCAATATTATTGTTAAGTTTTATTTGATCAGATTTTGCTGTAAGGACCTATATTTTGTATTTTTATATCTTCAAAAATGTGAAACAATTGCTGAAATGTTTGAAATTATTGATTATATGATTTGATTTGATACAAGTATTCATTAATAAGAACAGTAAAATACCCGGTCCCAAATTATTTTTCGTTAAAAACAAAGATGACGCCAAGCTTAAAGTAGTATCGGACGATAATATTTCGCTGTGTATAGTAAAAACCTAAATTGGAAACACACAGTAAAGACAATAATATTATATAGTAATAAAGAGCCAGATCTCTATAATTTACATGTAGCCTGGTTAACTCCAGAACAGGTAGACAATTATTTTAAAATCGCTCGTACTTAATTCTGTGTTCAGAACTGGATTACCCGCCCACGCCAATAAACAATTTCCATCTTAATTAATGAAATAGTCAATGTAGATATTTTATTTGGTGCATAGATATTTTAATGACTGATTATACCTACCCACATATTGGTTTTATATTTGAATCAGGTTTCATAAAATCCAGTCAATTGGCCACATATAAATCTTGGAATTGGATATGGTTAAAGATTTGGTTTTAGGTGCAAACATAAATATATTAGCCTTTAATTAGGCGTCCACAGTGTGGGTCCTGTTACATAGTTTTGAATGAGGCGTAAAGACGGACGTTGTAGCAAAAAAAACTATGTGATATCGCGAGTTATAATCATTGCAGTGATACATGTTGTGGCAAAAATATTGGTAATATAAAACGACAAGTCTAGGGCAAAGCCATATTTAGGTTTCACGACAAGCGAAGCGAGCCTTTGGAAAACACTAAGCAGAATTTTGTATCACTAGAAACCTCCGGCACATGCATGAAATTACTTAGCATTCGACTTGTTTCGATACCATACACGATTGCATTGTGTTTATTATCTAAATAAAAAATATCTGAAGATGCATATTCTACAAACCATGTCAAAACAAATATTCACATTTACTACCACTTCATGTTTTTTGGTTGCCTAGTAAATAAGTATACTTAATAATACTAATTATAAATTTTGTACATAGATCAAGTACATTATAACTTTTGTATCTTTGTAATACTATAAAACAGTTTTATTTCTTGATGGTACACCACGCCAATTAACAATTATATTAAAAATATTTAAGGAAAAGATTAAACGTTTTAAAAAATATCTAGTTACAATTCCACCTTCCGCAAAGTAACTTCTGAATTTAATAATTATGCCCATTTCTACTTCAAAAAACCTTTAGACTAAAGTGTCGCATGGTTTTACAACGCAACTTCCGCAATGTCAGAACTAGAATTCGGACCAAATTTTACCAGGCTACAACGTAAACAAACCAAATGAATTCCTAAAACTTGTCAAATATCTGACGCTTGCAAGTATGTCAACCATTTTAATAAGATCAAAGCTATTGTTACGTACAGATATACAATGGAAGAATCGATTAAGGTCCTGCTCTCTGTATTATTATAGGTATAGGTACAGGTTCGTGTAAAAAAAAATCAGATGTAATGCCTCTTCTGCAAGAGCTCGGTATGGAGTGAGCAGGCGTGACACTCACCAACACTCGGACGATTTAAAGATCTAGACATTTCATGTTGTGAAAAAGAAATTGGTTTAGCAGTATACGTATATTACCATATACCCGGGCGTGACATTAGGTATATTTCTTCACATTGTAGCACTATCATATACAACGTGTGTATGTGATACATAGGTATTATGCGTTGCAAAAAATACATGTATCTTACAAAATTACAAATTTACGAGAGGACAAATTATACTCATGTTCGAGATTCGAACCCGCGTCATCCACCCCTATAGCCGTGGTATGCTCTGACCGACTGAACTAACAAGACAATGACTCATAACTCTAATGTTTCCGTTCGTTCTTTAACCATCTTATGAGGATGGATGGTGAATTTGTAATTTTGTAATGCAAGTAATTTATATTTTTGCAATAACTAATTTACAAAAATGTAAATATTAAAAAAATACATGTATCTTATTTACAAATTACAAGGAGATATGGGTTTAACTACCGCACGAGGAAATATTGTGTTCTAAAAATTATAAATTATTTGTACGGACATGAACATTCTTTTTATTAAAAGTTATTTACAAAGCAACGTTGACAAAGTGTATGAATGCCGTATAAAATGAAGCAGCAAGATTGCAATGAAGCAAGGTCGCGAAGATTTGTGCGAGCTATCGCCTCAGAGCGCGCATTTGTGTAGGCAGATAGGGTACAGCGCAGCGGCCGCCATCACCGACGCTCTGAACTGCATTCGCCGCGTACACATCCACACACGTTAAATATATCCATTTAATGATTACAATTTCTCGTTATAATTTATTTAAGACGAAGCATAACAAGTTTTCGAATCAAATATGTCGCCCATAAAGATGCTGCGTCGAGGGTTGGACCCCGAACCTGTTAATTCTATAACGAACTTTTGTTCAGACCCGACCGATGAAATGGGCTCTCATATCATGGATGTAAGAATTAAAACCGGTCGTTACATCTTTTACTAGAATGATCGTTTTGAAACCGCTCGAAAGAACCTCGCGAGTAGTCCAAAAGGGTTTCATGAACGTGTGCTCACGTTTAATGAAATATTTCTTCTTCGGAATAAATTAAAGTCGATAATCCAATTCTTGTGCGGGTCGTCGTAACATCCTTCTTATTGAGTCTTTAGAGGAGATAGGATAGATCGCGATCGGCTGGGGAGTGTGAATGAGAGCATTACGATCGAAGGGGAAGAGGGCGCGGAGGAGAGACGATGTTGGATAATTCTTTATTCTTTATGAATATGTGAGCTCGTTATCTGCGGGTTGACGTTGGCGAGATGTTAGCGCGTGTGCGCGTGTGCGTCACACAGTCGAGCTGCGAGCGTGCAGCACTAGCTGCCACTAAATAATACATAGGTATCGACGTTGCCGTCTACGAAGAGCGGCGGGTACACGACCGGATCAACATACGGCATCGACGGCAGATTGAACGATAGTTCCCGAGGAACTGGTTATCGTTATGGGGCGACTGGCGGATGAAATTTATTGGCAGCGCGCTAGAGAAATGTAGCGAGCGGAAGGGGCTTGCGATTTTAATTAGGTAATGAATGTCGATGCAGATCTGCATATCGCTTTAGCAGCTAGATTTATCCATTCACTGCCTGTCCGTGTTTCAAACGTTCTGGCTAAATTCCCAATTTACGGTTCTGTCAAAGCATAGATTGGCAAATAGATGATTCTCGTAGTTCGATGTTTCTGATCTGAAATAGTTTATTGGTCTGTCAGTAGGTTCAATAAATTCGAATAATATGGATGACATACTACTACATATTATAAGTTGATGTTTCTCTTCATGTGAAACGATGTGGCTGTTGATATTAAACTAAACGAAGATTGTTCTAAGATATATTTAGCCAAGAACGAAAACTAGTAATTGCATATTAATTTATTATGGCTATTGGAATTTTATTTCTGTATACTTAATAGGATTTGATTGGCTGCCATTATCCAATATATACCAAGTGATGGCTTCGACACAATATATGGGTATTTCCTAAAAACTTTTTTTTTTTTTTATGTTATTGTGAAGGAACAAGCGCGAGGCCCACCTGATGTTAAGCGGTATCCTCTGCCTATAACAGATGCATTTCATCACAAGTGACGAACTGCACTGCGCCCATCACCTTGAGACATACCTGTTAAGTCTCATTTTGCCTGTTATTTCACTGGCTCTCAAGGGCTGCTGCCGGAACACACCGTTAGGTGCTTGGCGACAGATTTTCTATTTGATTGTGGTCGCTAGCCAGGCGGGCGCATTCGCAAAATGCCCTTCCACCATGCAGACTCCCATCATATCATACAACTATCTCAGTACTAACACCTAGGCTGATTACGATCGAGGTACTAGGTATGCAGAATGCATAGTTATAACAACACGAGTAGAGTTCACGGAGCGCTTTCCATACAAACGTAGTTTCGTCATATTTTAAATACTAAGTGTTCAAACTTGGTGAAACTTTGCATGTATATTCTTGAGCCTAATTATAATCCTTGAGCCTATATATATGCTTCTGGTTTGCCAGATTTCCTTATAATTAAGTATTTAAAAAATAATTCGTAAAAACGTTTTGTGTGGGAGTTGTTACATTTACGGATATGACAAATAATAAATCGAAAAACTGGCGAACCAAAAGCATAGATATTAGACTCAGCAATATGCACACAAAATTTCACCGAGTTTGAACACTTGGTATTTAATATATGACAAACTACGTTTGTATGGAAAGCGGTTCGTGAACACTACTCTTAACTATTGTTGCAGTGACGTATTAACTTCCCACAGTAGGAACTAAAACATACATAAACATTTGAAGCAGTGATGGCTCAGTGGCATTGGCTATGGACTGTCGTGCAGCAGGTCCATGGTTCGAATCCCGCCCAGAGCTTGAGCTTCACCGCATGGTGGAAGGGCATTTTGCGAATGCCCGCCTGGCTAGCGACCACTCTCAAGTAGAAAATCTGTCGCCAAGCACCTAACGGTGCGTTCCGGCAAGAGTCCTTGAGAGCCAGTAAAATAACAGGCAAAATGAGACGTCTCAAGGTGATGGGCGCAGTGCAGTTCGTCACTTGTGATGAAATGCATCTGTTATAGGCAGAGGATACCGCTTAACATCAGGTGGGCCTCGCGCTTGTTCCATCACAATAACATAAAAAAAATAAAAATAAAACTTTTTCGGTTTTCGATCCTGTATCCATCCCCACCGATACTAAATACTGTTCTGGTTATATCTGTATCTAGCAAATTTTTTGAATGTTATTGTGACGGAACAAGCAAGTAGGACTCGCCCACGTTTTAAGTGGGACCTCTGCCTATAACAGATTCATTTCATCACAAGTGATGAATTGCACTGCGCCGGTCACATTGAGAGACATACGAAGCATATTGAAGACATATGAAGCGCTCGTAGCGAAGTTTGAAGCGCTCGTAGCGAAGTTTACTTAGCTGTTCTCAACCGATCAGCAAAGTTAAGCAACGTCGTGCGCGGTCATGAGTTGGATGGGTGACCGCTAGTGACATTACTACTGAGCGTTTCCGTGCTTCGGAGGGCACGTTAAGCCGTCGGTCCCGGTTGTTGTCTTTGGATGGCAGTCGTTATAGCATGGTGGTAGGGCATTTTGCGAATGCCCGCCTGGCTAGCTACCACCCTCATGTAGAAAATCTGTCGCCAAGCACCTAACGATGTGTTCCGGCAGCTGTCCTTGAGAGCCAGTACTTCTAGGTTAGCCTGAACAACATCTTCGACCACATCGTCAAAGGCCTAACCTATCAGGCATAAAAAAAAATAAAAAAAACATACAGTTTTTAAGTCTCATGTGCCTGTAATTTTAGTAGCCCTCAAATGATAAGGACTGCTGCCCGAACACACTTTTAGGTGATAGCGATACGTTTTTTACCTGAGGGTGGTAGCTAGCCAGGCGAGCATTTGCAAAATGCCCTTCCACCATTCGGTGAAGCTGAAGCCGGCGGTGGGGATCGAACCATGGACATGCGGCCGGCAGTGCATAGCTATTACCGCCCGGCCATCATTGCTTCAAAAATTGCACTGCCTCTCTTACCGCTCTCGTCTCTTACTTACAAAGGTACTTACATCACTAATAGTCTCCATACATTCGCATGTCTGATACATGCTTCATGCACTCTTCTTTCTTTAAAATCGCTGGTTGCTCTTTTTTTTTCTCTGAAAGTTGATAGAAGTTCACATTATCTTATTGGTGGAGCGCCGATATGTGTTGCTTTGCGGAATCTCCAGATTCCGGGTTCATTTTCCTTGTTGGATATATTGATTTACTGACAATTAATTTCTTGGATGCATTCCGGATCTTTAACTAATTTGGCCTCTCCATAGTACGTGGGACATACAAACATAGCTGGCAAAACATGAACGCTTAGAAACCTCTGACTATCCATTCAGGAATATACAGGAGTGATGATGTATGTCTAAAAGTAGAAAGAAGAAGACTAACTGCCAAAATAAGCAATGACATACGCAATTTCCAAGCGAATCGTAACCAAACAGCATTTAAATGATAAAAATAAACGAAACAAAGGTATGAAAGGGGATCCTTTGGACGGCACATTTCTCTTCAAAATTGACGTTTTTCAGAAGCGGTCGGTTTTTAACGTTTTAATTAGGGGCGCACATTACGGCACGCCATCACGTTCGCCCCTCGCTCTTTGCCTCACATTTTTGTATATTTCCGTCTATTTGGGGAAATTTTTATTTTTCAAGCGATGTGCTATTTTTGATACGCGTGCAGCCGGCGGCGGCGCGGCGCGCGGTCTCGCCGCTAAATCTCTGTGGGAATCCGTCTCACCGCGGACCTGGCTCAAACAACGTTTACTTCTATTTAGAATGTTGTGATCAATTCACAATATTTACTTTTGATATACATGACATTAGAGGGTTCACGAACATGCGTCGAAGTGAAGCTTGTCCAGACGTTCATACCCGACAATGTTATTTGCGGTCGCTCCTTGAATAGGTGACAGCGATAGTTGCATTTGCTATTGAACTCTTCCTTGCTTGGGAAGGGGTATGGGGGAGAGGTACGTTAAGCCTTCGTTCTGTTGTTGTTCTATGACAGTGGTCAGCCTGAAAACTTTCAACAGTTTGTATAGTATTAGAGCATTTTGCGAATGGCCACCTAGGCAGCCACCTCCTTCGAGTAGAAATTCTATTCCCAAGCCCCATTCTAGGTTAAGCCTATTTAGAAGTAGTGATGGCTCAGAAGCCAATGCTATGGACTGCCGCGCAGCAGGTCCATGGTTTGAATTCCGCCGCGGGCTTGAGCTTTACCGCATGGTGGAAGGGCATTTTGCGAATGCCCGCCTGGTTAGCAACACCCTCAAGTAGAAAATCTGCCGCCAAGCACCTAACGGTGTGTTCCGGCAGCTGTCTTTGAGAGATAGTAATTCTAGATTAAGCTTGTTAACACCTTCAACCACATCATCACTTACCATCAGGTGAGTGTAAAAGGCTTACCAATGAGCAATAAAAAAAAATTACAATATTTGATTGAAGCATCAGTAGTGGAAAGGAAAAAACATCGTATCTAATTTACACAGTTTTTAAGTTACGCAGCTTTTGTTATGTTACTTCATTTAATGCCAGATAATGTTAATGTAAGTCAACACTATTAAAAAAGTTAATTTATTTGCTCCAGTGGAACAGGAAACGAAACTGTAACATGATGGGTAGCGTCGACGAATGACACCTTCCTTCTGTTGCGTAAAAAAGCGTGTCCTTTCCTTAAAAAATACAGTCTTGCTCTGTCATCGATAAATTGAAAAGCATCTGAAAAAAGAGAAATATTTATTCCAATGTATTTAGGAACCATTTAAGGCACACTATTCTTGACAATGAATTTATTTCTTTTTTGTCTCCTTATATTTTTTTAGGTTTCTTCAAACATGAGGACTTTCACATACCAATTTGTAAGACATACAGAGTATTTATTCCATATAAGTAAAATTAAATATATATTATCATCGATGCTGTTCAACAGAGCTGTTCGCATCTCGGACAGACGTGTGTGTGTTCGGACATACCGTTCGAGATGACAATTAAAAAAAAGCGTTTTTTAAGAGAAGGTGATTCAGGTAAAAGAATACGCCAAATGAGCACTATGCCACATATTCCCGTGGAGATGAGTAAGTCGTTGTTGCACTTTAAAGTCCACAACAATGTTCTTTAGCTACTTTAAGCCCTCAAGGCCTACTAACAAGTTCATTCCCAAGGCAACACATAGCTGGTCAAAAGTCATAACATTGAGAATAACACTTTCTACAATAATTTATTGTAGCAATCGTCTTTTGTCATATTCATTCATCATCAGCAGCCAGAACACGTCCTCCGTTGAACAAATGCCTGCCCAATTTTTTTATAGCTGACTGGCTTGCCTTTGTCTACTATCTCACCTGATGATAAGTGATGATGTCGAAGATGTTGTTCAGGCTAACCTAGAAGCTGTCGGAACTGAATGACTGCAGCGGAAGTTAACATTTATTCCACCATCATTATATACGTGGGTAAGGCTACGCAGATGATTAATGCAACAATAGATTGGAAATTCTGAATAGTTATTAATTATGATGCTGCATAATGAGCTGCATATACAGACCCACTGGCCTTAGTTGTGGAAGCATGCTGGTACGATAATAACACTACATTAGTATCATAAACCGTGACAAGTTTCACGTTGTCTGTGTTGTCACGTCGCGAGGCGACGCGTCACGTCATTTGTCGTCGTTAGCGATGACGCATGGCGGCGCTGACCTCGCCGGCGACCCGCTCCATCATTCTCCCATCACTAGCTACAATTATGTCATCTTGAATCTTCAAGGGAATTCCCTCATTTTAACTAAGACTCTAAGATCTGTTCAAAAATAACTCATAGATGCCTGTGTCTCAAATTCGATTGTAACTAATTAAATTTCAATACCTATGGGCCATAACGACACTAAATATCCCTAATTTAAATAAATCCCTTATTAAATCACCACTACATAAGAAGCAGGTGGCAAAGCAATAACGGGCAGATGTCACCATAACTATATTTATTTTAACTTTCTTTTCTAAGAAAATTTTATACAATAGACGTTTTGCAAAGAAATTTGTCAAACCTCCCACAGTGGTACGTGCACGAATGCCAAAAATCTATATTTGTATAATGATCCTGTATTGAGTAACGACCGCCATTCACCGAGTGTTTTCTAAAAACTGATTTATGGTCATATGCAACCGAACAATCGACCAGTTTTGACTTACGATGGCTTCGAGATTTTACTGCTACCCTTTGAGGGTAGTCAGACAGAAACCCTTTCAAAACGGGGTAATAAACTTTTATTATTATATTTGCAATACCCGAAAACAAAAATCTCTTACACCCCGTCGCTTAACTCTGTAGCTGCGCCAATTAGTCATGACTATGAAAAAAAAACTTATTCGAAAAAGAAAAAAAATGACACGTCTAAGAATTTACGACTCGTCCGGTGACCATAGGCATTTTTGGACTATTGTCTAAATGTTAATAAAATTTTAACACTTTGGAAGGTCGTCTTTATTACTGTTCTGTGGAAAACGTACATATTTTATTATAAGCTGCTCTATTACGTTTCAGTTTTAATTTTGTTTATGTAGCAGGTAGCCAAATAACTCGCTATTGCGCAAATTTAAATTCTTGTCTAATTTATTACGGAGAATATTATGAAGAATAGAAAACAAAAAGGCATAAAAATAGGTTTATCTATTGTGGCTGTTATTTATTGGCGAAACTCAGAGCGTTTAATGGATTGAGTCACTCATAAAAATAAGTGGAAGCATGTCTAAAATATAGGTGACTGTAATAATGATATTTTCATTTAGTATAGTTGACATTAACAACAGAGTAAATAAAGTTTCCTTCTGATAAAAATAGGTTTTCAATTGGTTAGCTATTTTTGTAATCCATCAAAATCTTAAACATTTTTGGACGCACTTATGTAGCTGAAAACCAGGCTGAGCGGTTCTAGCATTGAGAGTCTATTCAAATTAAAAGCAATGTTTATTTAAAGTATTTAAACTGTGGTACAAAAGTATACGCAATGCGCATGGTGGTAGGGCATTTTGCGAATACCCGTCTGGCTAGTTACCACTCTCAAATGTTCCGGCAGCTGTATACTTGAGAGCCAGTAATTCTAGGTTAGCCTCAAAAACATCTTCGACCACATCATCACTTATCGTCAGGTGAGATCGTGGTCAAAGGCTATCAGCTATAAAAAAAATGCACGTTATTGCTGGAGCTGCTACGCTACTCGATTGTTTCACGTAGCATTTCCACCTGAACCTGTGGAATGATAAATATCTACGTTCATGTGCATCTAACACCACATAAGCCAACCCTACAATGATCAAAAAGTAGTCTTGCCAGCTCTATGTATTACGTATGGTACTAAAATGTGGGGTGAAATATCTTGTTTTTTTTTGGCGGTATGCCTTTATTAATAAAATACTACTAAGTATATACAACACTACAGCTACTACACTAAAAGCATTTAGATCCCTATAAGTCATTGCAGACTCATAGGCAGTCCATGTGCTCAAAAAAATTGTGATATGATGTGAACACTTATTTCAATTATTTAAGTACCTTGCCATGTTTACGGAATAACGTATAAGTATAAAGACCTTGATAATGTATATACATATATTTATATTGTATTCCACAAATGTTGCTCATAAGTTTACATAGATGTTACTTAATAGTTTTGTCCTTATTAACCGATATAAAAAAATAGGAGGAGTACTCAATTCGTCTGTTTTTTTATGTTTTTACCTCAGTACATTTCACTGGGTGAATCGATTTTGGTGATTCTTTTTTTATTTGAAAGCTGCCTAAATTTGATCAAAATCGGTCAAGCCATTTTTGAGTTACACTACAATAATTGAAAAGTATTTTCCTATCTTGATGATATAGTAATTAACAGTAAATGACAATCGATTCCATAAGTAGTAAGAGTCAATAAAAAGGGGAAAATGTTTTTTTACAAAAAAATAGAACCGACTTTAACACTTATAAATATGTGTGAAATTACTTGTCGAAGCCTTATTAACATGCAAACAATGTGATAAGAGGTGCTTTTGAACCATCATGGTACCGACTTCAACAAGTTATTTCACACATTTGAGTGTTGAAGTCGGTTCCATTTTTTGGAAAAAAAATTGTGTTTATCTGCTAGCCCATAAGTATGTACTCATTAGACAATGCTTGTTCGCTAGCTTATTGTTACGACAACTTTCTTAATATGATTGATCACAACGTATGATACGACTTCTGATGCTGTCAAAACCAATTTACAATGACATTATAGCTACCTTAGTACTATTTTTGTAGTACGACGGCGGCGGCGCGGGCAATGCGACACGTTGCTTTGGGATACGCGCGGGCGCATGCAAATGGTGCGTGGAGATGTGTGACATAGAATAGCTAGCTACTTAAACTGTGATGTAGACTGTTCAGTTCAGCGTACGCTCGATACTTGTGCGGTTACGAACAGAAAACACGTAGAGGCGGTACAATGTAGTACAAATATTTTGTATTGTATACTTCGGTCATCAATACTATGATCGAAGATTGTATATAGAATTGAATTGTCGTTCAAGAGAATTTCGTCGAAGAAGAGTCTTACATTCTGGTTGAGGCTTTGAAAACTATATAGGTTAGTACGTTTAGTCAATGTAGAGGTGTGGGAGTTAGTTAAATTGTCTCAGATTTATCAGTTGGTAGATTATATTTTTTGTTTAAATCGTTATCATAATTTTACCCATATGACTTCAAAGTCAAAAGTCAAAGTCAAAATCATTTATTCAATTTAGGCGTCTACGACGCTCTTATGAAGGTCAATTACAAATTTTAGTATTGAAATATTCTACATTGTACTGCCACGTTCAGAAAATAAATTGTATAGAGCAACTGCGAGAAGAACGGGCAAGAAACTCGGGGCCATTCTTTTAAACATCCTTTAACAATGTGTTACATACTTACTATATAATAGAGTTATTACAATATTTGTTTAAATTATGTAGGTGACAGGCAATAGCTTGGCAGAGGCGGAATTGTCCAGGCATTTTGTCGTTTATGTAATCAGAAACTGTGTAGTAGGATTATTTAATCAATATGTTTTTTACATGCAACATGAATTTCTCTTCTGTGAGCGTTGTAATATGTTTGGGAACTTCAATATAGAAAAGTACGATATTATGTTTATCTGTAATGAAACTTAAACATAATTCAACGCGTCTCCCAAGCTTTCTTGTCTAGTCGTTTAGTAGAACCAAAAATTTGTTTAATTTACCGCATTATACATACTGAGCCATGCCTTTCGTTATTCCTCGTTTGATTCCATATCCGAGAGAAATAAGTTTTTGTGTCGTCACGACACGCTCCCGTGGCTCCCGCCGTTTTCTCATTGTTCCCCCGGCCTGCGGTTTTAAACAGTTTCCATATCGACACTACACCAACTAAATACTTTTTAATAATACTGGCAACTTTTTGCTCAGAATAAGTGAAAGTGACATCGTGTGCGGACCGGCCGCTCTGTCATTCTAAATTACCATCTTTGTTATGCTAATGGTCATCTATTTTACAACTTTCCGGCAAAGAGGCTACGATCTGCCCCTCATTGTTGCAAACATAGCTCGAGACATGTGAAACTTTCCGAGAATTTTGTTTACTTTTATTTTTGTTCAAAAGGGTAGCAATCGGTATTTAGGGACATTTAGAATCGGTATTTAATTTATTGGTATTTTTTAATTTATTTGCTGGGCGACCGAGGCGGTTCGGTAGTGCTCCTGTCTAATGAGCCAGCGTGTTCGCCTCAATTGCGCACAGCCCTCTTATTCACCGGCAATTTATTTCATTTTTGCCTCTGATCGCGCCTTATTGAGCGTCTTTTTATCTTATTGCCTTCGTGGGTCTATAATATGCGTCCTGTTACTTGCAAATGAGACACACACCGAACATGTTGGTGTTGGCTCGCTCATGATGTTATACGTACGAATAATTAAAACTTCGTGTTGTGATCCTTTTATTGGATTTCAAAAGGAGCTCATGGGGAATTGTTGCTGTATTCATTTTGCAAATCCTTATTTAACTTGCAGAATAGATTTTTAAATTTGAGTTCTTATTACTCGCTGTTTGTTGTGATTTCGTACGCGCAGAAGTTGTTTATGTTGCGTTTCCTCAAAAACAAACAAAAACGGGATAAACGTAATAATTTTTTTGCTTCCAGCCATCCTTTAGCCAAATTTCATGAAAGTCAATAAAGACAGATAGAAAAAATGTCGTTGTAGTCACTACCGCTACGTTTTTCTTATAATGTACGTTCTACGAGTACCTCTAACAATCTTTTTGCCTTTTGTTATAGTAATATATAACGGATTTTTTAATATGAAAATAGCATTTTCGTATTTATATTTTTATCTGAAAATTATGTTTATAAATTTTGTTGTTTAATTATAATTTTTACTTTTCTTCATCCATCATACATTGTTATGATTCAATCAATAAAGCATAGTATCATTTCACTTTGGTTCAGAAAATGAATATTTGCACTTTTTGATTTAAATAAAAACTCCATTGAGACACACTCTAATGTTGAAAAGATTTATAGCTTAGGTACCTATTATATGATTGTAAAAACAAATGCCGAGGCCATAGTCTTATGAGTAGAATAGTCATTATAATAATAACAATTTCTGAGTCGATGCCAAATGCCTGTCCCATACGACAGGACTGAGAGTGGGATGTTCTCAGGAATATTTTCACTCGAAATATAAACAATAAATTAATGTAACGATTGTAACTCCAGTAAATCATATACTTAGTATTAAATCGTGGGTCGCTTCCGCGATTCCAGATAAACATTTCTCGAAATAAATACCTGCCTAAATATATGACGTTCGTTGAACTTACGAATAATTCTGATTCTTTACAGCAAGTAGGCAAAATGATTATATATACATTGCTGATTGCGGTCGCGGTTAATCACTGCAAAGTATTTGAAACATCAGTATAGAAATAATGTAATATAGACGCGATGTGTAATTTTTTTAATTTACGACCACGATAACCTTCGATATTTGATTTTTGATGATAAGTTTTTACTTACTTTTTACATTCGAAAGAATTCCTCAACATTATTCTTAAGCATTATGATATTAGGCAAAAAAATAGCACTAACATCTAAATTTTTGCCTTGATATGCGCATCTTTCGTATAAACACGTCGATGGGCGTTTTTCCATTACCCGGCCCGGCACCGGCACCGGCACCGGCGCCGGCGCCGTGCCGTTGCCGGGGAAGCAAAAATGTATTAAAATGTATGGCTCGCTTTTTCACTTACCGGCGCCGGCGCCGGCCCGGCATTGAGTCCTGCCGGCGCCGTCGCCGTCGCCGGGGTAGCAAGCTTCCCACCGGTGCCGGACCGGCAAAATTGCATGTGTATTGCATATTTACATGAATTGTAGCCGTGTCAGTGTGTAACTGCGCGGGGCGGGTAGGAGGGTGCGGAGCGGAGGGACTCGTATTTGGTTTTTGGTTCGCTTACAGTGGGTACGCGTCAAGGTCATGGCGTTCAAATACGACATCGTGACTCTTATCGTCGTAGATGTAAAAGATATAACAAATATAGTCAACGGCTTGACGATACCATTGTTATATCTAAACGTAAATTACACTTTACGTGTCGTCGTGCTGAAGTCCGTGTCAGTACTGTACCACTCACCGGGCGTAAGCCAGCATCGACACCGGCGCAGTGGAAAAACGAAACCCCGGCGCCGGTGCCGGTGCACGGCCATGCCGGTGCCGTGCCGGTGCCGGGCTGGCTAATGGAAAAACGCCCTTTCGATTCGTTTCTATTCTCGCTGTCAAGACCGATAGCAAAGGTGCGAATTTTGTGCTTTTTTTAAAACTAAGTCTCATAGGGAACTGTGAAGCCTTTAGAAAACTACTAGTATTCTTCTGATTGAAAGAAAAGTTTTTGAAAACACTCAAGATTTTGCAACAATGTCCTACCCCTACAAGATTACTGATGATTTTCGAACACTATCACATGCTTACATACACACATTTAAGCATTATTAAAATATCTCGTGTTTTATTTAACAATATAATTATTGCCCAGCATAATGATTCTATGAGTAAAGATACTTCTTATTCATGACTTGACTATTCTTAAAATATATTAATATATTTCTAAAACATTTAAGAATCTATTACAGTGCCAGTGCTTACACCTGACAAAATTTGTTCTAGAACTTAACCAAGTGTACCTTGTACCACAGCTTGTATAGTTTTACCTGCACTTTTATAATTGTACCTTATGTATCTGTGGTGTGAACATAAGCTGTATATAGTCATTCTTGATCTTAATTTAAACTAAAACTGTAGTCTTTATTTGATAATCACCCAAGATTTAAATCAAACCCAGTTTTGCTAAAAATGCATAGCCTGTATTATTGCAGTTGATAGTGTCACTAATTGTGATCAAATTCCAAGAAGGAATGTAATATTAGCAATATAATAACAATAAAAAAAGAGCTGAAAAAAGCAAAATGCTATGCATAATTTAGAACTCCACCAAAAATAACCATATTTTCATACGGTACCTCTGATCCAGGAAAATTAAACGATTAAAATGCCGGCGTACGCAGTATTGTTCAGTTTGTCAACAAGAGTGCATACATTTAGACGATATAATCGTTTGGTGCAAAACTGGGCGTAATATTGTGAAATGAAATAATATTACATAACTGAGCTATTTAACTGTTGTGTTGTATTATATTACTTCAAGAATTTGATAAGCAACACTATCGAGTGGTTCATAGGTACCTACTGCATTATTCTACCAATCGACATCATATAGGTTTACCTAGCTAATTGTTTTGCAAAATCAGTTTTCCTATGCCGACAGTGCCATGTACATAAATTTCCCAAAACTGCCCCCAAAAATGTTTCTTTAACATTTTTCGGATTTTCTTCTATGGAGATTTGGCAATTCACGCCCATTTTAAAAATTGTGTATTAGTTCTAATTTAGTGCTTTATATATGATTTGAACACCTTCTTTTTTGCTATTGCTGATAGACTTGCTACTGGATACTAACTGCAGCTAAGTTATGATGAGATTGAAGATACTAAACTAAGAATCGCAACTTAATCTCAAGGACAGCTGCCAGAACACATTGTTAAACTTGGCATACCTATGTGATTATAATGAATAACTTGCTGTTTGATGTCTGAATAATAAACAGGTGGTAATACCCATCTTATCCACTTCCCATTAGAAATCTCAACACTAAATACGAAAATTTATGATATATTGTACCTTTGTAAGTTGTAACTTTCTATCTGCACATTCATTGCAATATAGTTAAAATACTGTAATAACACTATGTGTTTTAAACTGTAGTATTTTTACTGATTGACATTTTATTCACTTGTTTTAAAGGTATCTGAATAACTTTATTTAACAAACATCATGAAACTAAATTGCCTTATATATTAACTATTTTGAAAATAAGAATATGTTGCTTGTTTGTAATATTTTATAAACACTGGCACATAAATAATAAATTCATTTAATTAGTACATAAATAAGACAATTTGAATTGATTTTATGACTCCTTTGCATTAAAATCACAAATTCTCTTTTACGTTAAAAGATTAAACAAAAAATATATTTATCTTTTAAATAAGATAATAAAAATAGAATGTGTCGATGTAATTTTTGCTTGTTTTTGTTAAGTTTTATTACGAACCGAACACTGGGGTAGAATCGTAAATTAAATGAAAGATCCGTCAGTTCGGGAAGGAGTAAATCAAGGCGGACGGATTGCCCTCAATAAAAATTATAAGAGGCACAATGCTCAAATGTGCCCCGGGACCGGCGGCAGGCGTTGTAAAATCTTGCTATGTTTGTTTATAGGCCACTAAAATATGTTATAAACTAGATAAGTATAATCTAAATAAACTAACGTATAATTAGTATCATGATATTTGTATTAAGTCCTCTTAAGATGCGTTCTTCGAAGGTTCTTTATGGACACATTTTTATGATGTCTCTTGCTGTGTTAATTCTCATAATACGCACAGTAAAAAAATGTATTGTTTTAATTTATATTGAATTTAGTTACGCAGTTACCCTTTCTCTTCTAAGTTATTTATTCTTCGAGTCATAGTAATAATATGGAACGAAAAAGCGCAAATAAAGTTGCGGTAATATTTCTTTGTTCGAGCAACCAATAATGGTGCGCGGTCGACGTTGACGTGTCTTGCTGAGCTTTTTGTGCTCTTATTATATTTTTTGGGGGCATTTTTTGGAAGATCTTATTTGTTGGTTCATACCTGGTCGTAAATCTGCGGCCGGGTATGGGAATGAAAGAATGAATATAATAATGCAGGTGCACCAACCCTTTACCGTACCTAATACTTTTTATATGCGTATAATTGTATATATACCCATAAAATATGGTAGATGTCATATTGTGACGTTTAGTTTATTACTTAATAGAAATGTTCTACACGAAACATAAACTCTGTAGAATGTTGATTCACAACGTTTCCTCTCTGTTTCTAATCATAGAGTCGGTGCTATAACAAAAATAGATTATTTTGGAGAGTTTACCTTTGTATTTAGAGATGCCCCATTTATTACATTCACAAATGTAAATGAACGCTTTCAAGGTACTCGTTTACGTGAGAATATTTGTACTTATTTTATTTATGGCAAACGCGGCGCGAGGGCGATGTGTTTAAATATCTTTAGATTTTAAATACGAGTTCACTTCGACTTACTCGGGAATCCATTAGGTTAATATTGGTTATCTTTTGTTGATTAGTCTTCGAAGTTTTATTGAAAGAAATTAATCTGTCGGAATACTGGCTTTATGCGGGTAGAGGAGTCATTCTATAGCCATTAATTTGTGTTTCTTTATTGTTTCAAGCCATTAGGAAATGTATATTTATTGAATATATTCACTTGTAAGGCAAGGATTGTTTGAAGAAATGCCAGTGAAATTTAAACATCATAATATGAGAATGTTTTCTTGTATTTGTTTGTGGTGACTAAGTACTTTATTTTTTATTAATTTCGTCTTAAAAGTATCTCATGATATGTTAACGGGCACAGATTTATGAACGAACTATCCAACACTATCGTTTGTCTACGCACATTCCAGTGCAAAAATATGAGGCGTATCATAAAATTAGGCATAAAATAAAAAGTAATGTCAGGCCGTGAGTACCTCCATAACTCAGCCTCATTCTCGGCACTTCTTCGTAATGACTCATTAAAATCGCCCTGAATTATGGCTTATAAGATGTTCTTTCTGATGTCAACTTTAAAATTTACTGACGTAAATTATTGTACAGAATATTCTTGACGATTACAAACGTGCTAACGAATTTATGTCTCAGTTGCCTTCGCGTACTTTGTGGAGATTATACCGACTGAAATCAGTATTTCAGGATGTTTATTGAATTTCAAAAGATCTGTGAAAGTGGCTTTGGTGATGGTTATAAAGTGTTATGAGGAACAAAATGGCTACTGGTTTTTCCAAGGTGCTTTTGATTGGCTTTGACCTTACAGAGTGTAGATACATATAAGTACGTACTTTACATTATGTAGTGGCTAGTTGGGATTTTTTACATAACCACGAAAGATAATTATGGTACTCGTGTTTTCATTTTTTGGCTAAAGTTTAGATATCAACTAATACCAAGAATGTTTATGTTATGTTGTGACAATAACAAAGTATTTTTTTTTAAAATGTTATATAGGGACGAGACGTACATGTCTCCCGCCTGATGGTAATCGTTGTGCCTTGTCCATCACAGTTGCAGTGTCCTTATTGTTATGCTTGACGCTGCACTCACTATAAGTGGCAGGTATTTTATAACAAAATATTATATATATTAGTTATATATGTGTATTGCAACGATAACTAATAATTTGACTCTAAAAAATTTAAAATAAACATATTTAGTATACGAAATCAGAAAATAACGATGTGTTAAAAATGTTTCGCTGTCTACAAATGAAAGGAAATAGATAGTTTATTTAATGGATCCTGCAAGTGGGAGTTGAGTATGACTCTAACGTATACATTTTTAATAGTTTGGAAGGTACTGACAAGCGTACATCAACACGATTCGGACTCGTCTACCACTTCGTAAAACATAAATATTATCTTGGAGAAGGCCATTCTCGATCAGACCTATTTTTCCGTCTGCCGACAGTTATTTCATATAAATTAATGGCGCGAGTCGTCACAACGCAGCGCAGACGCCGAGCTCTATTAATAAACTGACGAATGAGACGCGCCGAGCGTGCGCGCACGCGTCTCGTCATATTCCAATTACAAATAGCTGTCATCGTCTTTACATGCCCAACATGTTCTGTTTCTCGTATTCCCGCAAGCTATATCTTTCAGTTTCTCATTTTATAATTATAGTACTGTAAACAATGCTTCATCACACCGCAGGCACGTATTGCGCTACGAGCGAGAATGAAACGGAAAATCTTTCATGTAAATTTAACGTGCTCGTAAAAAATGAAATTATGAATTATGATATTTGGAGCACTGCGATGGTGCGTTTCTCTGTTGCTCTCGAGGCGGGGCTCGCGAGAGAATGAGACGCAGGGCGTCGCGCCGCCGTCGGAAGGGTTATTATATATGAATTATGACGACGCCGGGCTCCGACGGCGGTAATATCGTTATGAATATGCCGAGCTCGGGCCGCCCATTGGCTTAAAGCACATCCGCCTCGATGGAGCGGGAACGCCTCCGGTGGCCTTTTTTATTCCTTTATTGACATTCAGATATGCACATTGCGAGTGGCGATGCACAAACTGTAATATTTTGCCCTGCAGAGAGATAAGTCGAGCAAACTGGCAGCCGAACCGAACATTTGGGATGCAAATACGAGCGACTGTCGTATGTAAACGAACTTATGCTACTCATGCGGTACGGTCCCCCGCTATGAGGCCCACTCAGACGTTTCCTGCATTATATCAATTTGCATTTCAGTTGGATACGTACACAGCGAATACCAGGGTAGATATGACATTTACATCATTATTTATGTACCTACATAATGTACTTACTAATTTCTCCTCACCGCTGCATGTATTAGGTACCTAGCCTGACTACTAATAAGCTGGATGCTAACGGGTCGAGAGTATAGAATTCTCACGTGAACTAGGCACTTGATTATTTTGATAAAATTTTTGATGAGGTTCATTATGTTCTCTGATGAAATAAACAACTGAAATGTGAAAGTATACCATTTATGTTAAAAATGACTAACCAGATTAGTGTAAGATTCCATTATCTTTAATTCCTTATATTAGGTCCTTACATATGAAATTGGCGTTTTTCGTACTGGCCACTTTAATCACGAATTTCTCCTCTTTGGTAAGGAATTCCAAATTCAAATTTGTACAGCTATAGACTCATGTATTTGTGCTTCGATGATCGTCATTCATTTGTTTTTTTTCTTCTGTTTTTTTCTGTTTGCGTCACTCATTTTACAAAATGGAAAACCTTAAATATCGCATTATTTACGAGTACGAGTTCCGCCGTGGCACTAGCGCTGCGGAAACAACTCGAAGGGTGAATGATGTGTATGGCGGTCGTGTTGCAAAAGAAAACACAGTTCGTTTTTGGTTCCAACGTTTTCGTTCTGGAAATTTCGACCTGCAGAACAAGCCCCGTGGACGGCCTGAGACTCAAGTTGATAATGAAGAGTTGAAGGCTATTGTGGAAGCGGATCCATCGCAAACCACGTCCGAGTTAGCTGCAGGCTGCAATGCTAGTGATAATACTGTTTTAATTCACTTGAAGCAAATTGGGAAGATTAAAAAGCTTGAAAGGTGGGTACCTCACGAATTGACTGAAACAAACCGGCAAACGCGCGTCGACTGCTGCGTTACATTACTAAACCGGCACAATAATGAAGGTATTTTAAACCGAATCATTACCTGTGATGAAAAATGGGTTCTTTACGATAATCGGAAGCGCTCAGCGCAATGGTTAGATCCTGGCCAGCCAGCCAAATCCTGCCCCAAGCGAAAATTAACCCCAAAAAAGTTACTTGTAAGCGTTTGGTGGACTAGTGCCGGTATTGTTCATTACAGTTTTTTCAAATCTGGCCAGACTATTACGGCTGATGTCTATTGTCAGGAATTGCAAACCATGATGGAAAAGCTAGCGGCTAAACAACCTAGGCTGGTCAATCGCTCCACGCCACTGCTGCTTCACGACAACGCTAGACCACACACTGCGCTACAAACGGCTACTAAATTAGAAGAGCTTCAATTGGAAAGTCTAAGACATCCTCCGTACTCCCCGGACCTTGCTCCAACAGATTACCATTTTTTTCGAAATTTGGATAACTTCTTGCAAGGGAAAAAATTCAACTCCGATGGGGCAGTCCAAATCGCCTTCAAAGATTTTATTGATTCCCGTCCGACTGGTTTTTTTAGTAAAGGGATCAATGAACTACCTATGAGATGGCAAAAGTGCATAGAAAATAATGGTTCATACTTTGATTAATTAAATATATTATATTAAAAAATATTCGACTTTTTGTTCCTCCCATACAAAACGCCAATTTCATATGTAAGGACCTAATATTAACAATCAACGTCGTCATACTATCAATTCAAATGACTTACTCATTTTCACGGGAAATCGGGAAAATGTAGATAGCTTGTTACTTAACATCACAGCGGTGATAGCAATCAAGAAGGATTCTTTCGAAGAAAAAAAAAGAGTTTTGTAAATAAAATACAGGGCGATATCATCAAATGGAGCCGTGGAACAAAATTTCAGCAGATAAGAGCGGTTGACTGATCCGCAACATTCAATGACTTGTATATTTAAGCTTACATGCATATTTCCCATTAAACTCCAAACAACTTCCGACACTGTTTACCCAAACACTAATTCGATCGCATTCCAATAAGAATTTCTTGCGTATTTACCTCAATTTTGCGTATCACCGACTCTCTGACATCGGGGTGGTACAGAATACTATGTAGTGTAAAGTCCGGGTGCGATGCAGCGCAGGCGGAAGCGGGAGCGATAGTGTGCTGGAACACTGCCAACAAGGTGAATGCCACGATTGCCACGCACTGGGCCATAATACACACAACCCACTTTACCCGACACGCGGAAATATACCCCACATTGGCAGTTCATAATGTCCGCTTATCTAATCATACTGAAAACACGGCCTGCAGCAGAGCCGGTCTGTGAACATGTGTTTATACTGGCGAGAATCAAGATACGGTACTTGTTTTTATCAGATTTAGACTATTGCTTTTGCCTATGAATCAACTTTAGATATTTTAGTAAATAATACGCGATAACTCACTTGAATAAGTCAGATAGCACCGACTATAGTTTCAACTACATTCGGTGGTCTTTTACAAGGAGAGCTCGGAACGCCCGCGTTTAAGTCTCGCTTAGCACGATAATAAAACTTTAGATTTTAATGCAGATACTTTAATATAGACGTTCTGGTGTATGAATATATTAAAACAAGCTATTGGATATACTCATATGAGCTTATATGATCTCATGTGCGCGAGCCCGTCTTCGTGGGTCCCACGCAGGGTTGAATGCAGATCCTCAAAAAAATATTTCAAAGTCGAAACGTTTCATAGTCTTTTCATCGTACTTATACGTTTCGTTGTACGGCGTTTTTGTATTGAATTTATATAAAATTAATTCGCAAATCGCACGTAATATATTGTTTTTTTCAGTTGAGATAACTGAAAAAAACAATATATTAACTAAATATGCACGGAATCCAATAGGCATATTATTAGATTTCAGGTAAATGGACTTCGATCTCGACTAATTCGCCAATCGGAACTTTTTCGTTGAACGGCATGAGTTCTATGCAGTTATTAGATTTATTTTTCTTTTACAGTATCGCAAGAAAGTATCAGGGAGTCAATAGAGCAAGTTGCAAGTTTATTTCTTCTTAGGGTTTGCCAAGGTAACTTTGCTGAACACTCTTTCACAATCAACGCTTGCGTGAGGTAAAACTTCAAGTCAAGACAGCCACGAGCAAATAGATTTTTTTAAGGATAGTTTTAGGACATTTTACGCCAAACGCTTATTTTTGCTCTTCCTGATATTTTGTGTGTACATTAAAAAGTAAGTAAGGTGGATATTAAAAAGTAAAAGGGCTAAGAAATAATACAAATCCGTCGACCTGAAGATAAAATTATGATATTTTTACGTATCATAATGGCATTACGATGATACATACTTACTACAAACAATTAAATAATGGTGCAAATAGTATAATTATACTACGAAATCCAACACTGGTCCCAATGCAGTATCAGATATTCTACATTGAAGCAGTTTTTTTTTTCGGAACTGGTTAGCACTTGACCTCTATCTCACCCGATGTTAAGTGATGATGCGATTGATGATGGAGCGCGCTTACCCAGAAGATACCTAATCACTCGCGTTTTGAAGACCCCCATATTGTAGTTAACCGGAAACACAAACTCAGGCAGGGTGTTCCATTCCCTAGAGGTTCGTATGATCAACGAAGAAGCAAATCGCTTCGTTCGGGTAAATGGAACATCCACCATATAACGGTGGCGCTTCTGCATAAAATATAATGTGCAAACACTACTGTGTTTAGGCGTGAATAACGAGGCATAAGAACTAAGGTCTCGGAGTCAGGAGAGCAGTGCTGTGTCAAGTAGGACGATAACGGTGACACTGCAACTGTAATAATCAGGCGTGACGCTTACCATGCATGTGGCGAGCCAATTGTACGTCTCCTCATTACTTTAAAAAACTAATTTATAAAACTAATCGTTTTAGTAAATATAACTTTGAACAGCTCAGATTTTATTTAGTTAAATATCTTCCGAAATCTATCAAAAAAACTTTTGTTAAGAAGTTTGATGAAATATCATAGCTCTATTAGCACTTTATTAGACTAACAGATTCATAGCAGCAAAATACCAATTGGAAATTTTAAAGGATTCATTCATATCGATAGTATACATAATGATGGGGAATGTCTTGAATGTGGTAACCCTGATAAAAGAATAACTACATATCGCAACCTATACCTATGCAAAATTCTTCTAACTTAACATTACAGATCGGAAAAATCAAATAGTACATGACAACAAATAATAACAGTAGATATTATACAAGTACATATACACATACCTATATATGTGTACTTGTATAATATATTACCAAACACCAAATTACTTTTGTATACCGCAACTACTTGTCTGATTTTACATGGTTTTTACTTTGTCTATACATAGTTTGAGTTCCTATGAACTCAAACTACTTGACCTGAGAGCGGTACCAAACTCGGCTACTATGTATGCCCGTACTCATACGTAGAAGCCGAGTACATATTTGCCACAGCACATCATCGCAAGTACATATATATTAGTGTGAACCTATTTAAATGTTTTTTTTTTATTTGAAACCTGATGCTTGCCGTATGGGTGATATTTAAATTTCATCAAAATCGGTCCAGCCGTTTTCGAGTTAAACTCCAATAACTGAAAAGTATTTTTCTGTCCTGATGATATAGTCATTGACAGTGAATGACAATCGATTCCATAAGTAGCAAGGTTCACTAAAAATGGTGAAAACATGTTTTGTTTACAAAAAAATGGAACTGACTTCAACACTCAAATGTGTGAAATAACTTGTCGAAGTCGGTACCAAGCGCACAATATTGTGATAATAGTGACTTCTGAACCATCATGGTACCGACTCCAACAAGTTATTTTACACTTTTGAGTGTAGAAGTCGATTCCATTTTTTGGGAAAAAAAATAATTGTTTTTTCTATGCCATACTATTTATTGGCTTCGCTCAACTGAGTAAGTATGCAAATTACAACAGTGATATCAGTTCTTTGCAACATGAACGATTATGGACAATGTTGCTAAATGCACTTACGCTACACTACATTTTTTGGAAGCTTGCCGGCCGCGGCTCGTACCTGTGTAGCCAGGATCAACGCCGACCGCATATTGGCACCGAACTTACCACTTCGTTCACGATATACTCAACGATCCGTGATCGTGCGGACATGTCTACCATTCTTTTGCTTTCATGGCAAACTCCATTTGTTGTTTTGGGAATCTTCTTTCACTAAAATATCCTTTAAATATTGTTCAACTGATTTGAAAATATGCTTTTGGGAACCATTTAATAAATTAGGTATATTATTCACTGTAATTAGATTGGTTACTCTTCAAATTGAAGTCGACAGATCTGAGTGATGATAAATACGGTTGTGACGAATATTCATGCTCATGGCCATATTAATTATGAAATATTTTCTTTTAGCATATTCCTTTCAACTCATTATTAGAATTCATGCATCCTAGCTCAGAATAAATAGAAAAAATAATCAGCCAAGTGCGAATGGGACTCGCGCACGAAGGGTTCCGTACCATTATCTGTAACCTAATCTTGCAAGTTACAGACACTTTTCGCAGTGTCTGATTGAGCTGGGTAGATACGGAGAAAACCTCTTTTATTGTATGGGAGCCCCCTTAATTATTTATCTTATTTTAACTAATTATATTTTAAGAGAACATAAAACTAAATATTCTGTGAATAGTTAAAGCGTCTACCTGTCACCATTATTAGTATCGAACAAGAAAAGGTAAAAAAGTCAAGTTTGTTGCATGGGAGCCCCCCATGCAACAAACTTGTTAATTTTATTTTATTTTTAGTATGTGTTGTTATGGCGGCAAAAGAAATACATTATCTGTGAAAATTTCAACTGTCTAGCTATCACCGGTAGATATAGCCTGGTGACAGACGGACGGACAGGAAAGTCTCAGTAATAGGGTTCCGTTTTTACCCTTTGGGTACGGAACCCTAAAAACTAGTAAAAAGACTAGTAAAAGTTCACTATTTCGACATTATCAAAGACAAGCATTGTCAGAAGCCATCTGTCACCTACTGACCTAGTTGACTCCACATATAAACATAATGGAAATCAAAATTAATCGGAATATCACGCTTCCTTTATCTTTTACTAGCGGCCTGCCCCGGATTTGCCCGGGTATTTAACAAAGATTACAAATTGGAACACGTAAAAAGTAGTTATTGCGACATAACTGTAAAAGTTAGACATATTGTGTTACTTTTTTTCATAAGGGTCCTGAAGTTTTTGAAAATATTCTATAGCTAATGTTCAACAGGATTAGTGTAGGTGAAAGAATTTTTCAAATCACTCGAGTAGTTTTAAGTTTTTAAAAAGTTCCTTACATCTGATGAAAAGACGGCAAATTAAATTAAAATGGTTTATATACACAAAAATATAAAAACATATCTTTTGACGATTTCGCCTAATTTTCCCGCCAAGCCGACGTGACGTCATAAACGCCACGCAGCCAAACCGGAAGAATTTTCGATATGTAAAAGGAACAAAGAATGCGTATAATAAAGTGAGTTGTTTGCTTTCAACATTACGATGGTTGGATCTGCTTCTTCAGATTCATACTGAGAAAGCTGAGAATTTGTCAAAATTAAAATACAAAGGCCTGTTTTGCTTTTATGTAATTAATAAAAAGCGTTGCGAGAAAATAATTACCCATTGTTGGTGAGCTACCCGTGGAGATACCCGGTACGGAGACCACACCTTACTGGAAAACCAAGTCACTTCACTGCAGGGGCTATTAATTAAACGAGTGATCACATTAGTGATGATAAGTGTTATTTTTGAGAAACGCCGTGTTGAGCCGCGGGTGTCCATGTGCGGTTATCAGTCGGAATATTAATTATGGTGGTTTCCCGCACTTATACAAGCTGAATAAAACATGTGCCATTTGTTACTTCCAATAAGATTAATCCTTATATAACTTTAAATAGACGAAGTTGCTTATTTAAAGTTATAATTCTCACTCCGCAACAAGCATGTTTTCAGAATTTATTTTAATCCCAAGTCATGAAAGTAACCGATAGACGCATACTTAATTAGAGTCTTCCTTTTCGAGCTTGTAATTTAATGTAGCAAGTGTTCGGAACGATTCAACTAGGGCGAATTGCTCTGTCGGAAGTTAGCAAATTATCACTGGCTCGTAAAATTAACGCTTCTTATCGATCGAGAAATGATTTCGCAGTTGGAGCCCACATAGGAATTTGTACATTTGCGTACGCGCGAACAGAGATCAAAGTCGCTCGTCGCGTGTAGTCGGAGGACTTAACTTATTTAAAAGGTAACAAAATGTTTTCAATTTTATTGCTGATTTTATGTTGAATTCTTTAAAAATGTACGGGTGGGTGCGTGAGTGCGGCGCGTCCGTGTTCATACTCACACCAGGTGAACGCGCGTCATGGCAAGCTGATAGTCTCTCTCGGCTCAAGCCGTAGGGTGCAAAACAGGCGGAGGCGCGCCAGAATCTGAAATTTGCCTGGAAGTGGCAGTTCCGAGATAAGATCTCACGATGCCGCAATAAAAAGCGCTCGTACCTCGTCCGTTGTGTAATGTGCATTCAAATTGCATTGTGCGAGAACTAATTCGCCTTAGGCCGATTCGCATGTTACGATAAACACATGTTTCGATTATGTGTTACGCTAATGTCGACCCGTGCTTATTGTGCACTCGAAACATGACGTCGCACTCACATGGAATTGGTAGGCTTCGATATGTCGCGACTTGCCATTAGTTCGATGAGAATAGACATTGAAAGTTAATGCAATGGCCAATACCAGCAAACAAGGCTAAAGTTTGCATTTAAAATTAAATTTCGAAGCAATGATGGCCGAGCGGTAATAGATATGGACTGCCGTGCCGCAGTACCCTGGTTCGATCCCCACCACCGGCTTGAGCTTCACTGCATGGTGGAAGGGCATTTTGCGATTGCCCGTCTGGCTAGCTACCACCCTCAAGTAGAAAGTCTGTCGCCAAACACCGAACGGTGTGTTCCGGCAGTAGTCCTTGAGAGCCAGTGAAATTACAGGCACAATGAGACAACTATGTCTCAATGTGACGGGCGCAGTGCAATTCGTCACTTGTGATGAATTGCAACTGTTATAGGCAGAGGTTAGTCCACTTAAAAACAGGTGGGCCTCGAGCTTGTTCCGTCACAATATCATAAAAAAAAAAATTTTTTTTTACTATTACCTTTTTTCTATGTATTACTTATAGTCAAATCTAAGTTGAGACTAGAGTCGGTCTTAAAATATTTCTAACAGTATACCTATTATGTCGAGTACGTAAGTAGATTACAAAAAACAAGTAATCACATTGTTAAGATTACCTAGCCGAAATCGTTATTGAGCTTAGAGGGTTCTGAAGGGAGACAACCGTGGCGTGCGAGATAAGGGTATGACAAAAGCCATTGTTCTGTACACCAATTACTCGCGGCTCGCGAATTACCTAAGCCTCATATATAAATTACCAGCGGCAAACAGCGGAAAGATTTCTCTAGTTATACACCAACACAACAATTATTCGTAAATCACTTTACTATATGTTGAAATTTACGATAGAGAGCGCTAACCCCGGCTCTAATATTGTATTCGTTTCATGCGAATTCTAACTGATGGGCTCAGATAGTAAGGTCCACATTGTTACCCCGCCGACCGTATCTGTAGGAACGCAAAATTCCCTAGCAAAAGAGAATATGCATGGCGATTTCGTGATGAATATTCATTTCCTACGGGCCATGAAATTTATTGTGTTTTACATTTATATTCAAGTCAGCCGTCTTATGTAACGGTAGCGACGCGGGATTAGCGAATTGTGAACGTTCACATTACTATTGTGTCGCACGATTCTCATTCGTGAGCGGTTAATTTTAACCGTCCTTAATAAATTAATGAAAACTCCGCGTGACTTTCTAATGACGTGTGAAGCCGATCGTATACCGTTATTAAATAAAATAAGCTAATCAAATGGGTATTGTGCCAACGCAATTACAATTACATTACCTATTTGCCTGTGCAAAATATTAAATGACTCGAGAGCACTTCGCTGACATACAAATGGCACGATTTGATGTTATAATTTATATCTGCGCTTACTAGACATCTATTATTACATACAGTGACAATTGATTTGAGGAAAGACAGGTACTTATTGAAATTGTTGAGCTACGTGCGAGGCATTCAGGTGTTCGATATATTTGACATTTGCAACAAAATTTGGGGCGTAGTTACGTAGTTAGTCATCGAACTCTACAAACGACACACTTGGCACCTGTCGAATATTTAGCGCATAAATCCATAGCAACGGTTCGATCGGCCGTTCGCTTGATGGATTCTGAGCTATATTTAATCAACGCGGGCGCGACACGCCGCCGCATTGTTCTCCCGATTGGATCGCTCGAGCGTCTATCGAAACTTATTTTATGAGGTGTCGATTGAGATTAATTATATAGAACGCAGAAAATTATACGCTTACAATGTAGGAGTATAATTCAAATAAGTAGAAAATTATGTAGTAAATTGCATCAACATCAGCGGCGGCATAGGGCGGGCGGTGCACAGCGTGGAAAGCGGGAGGCGGGCGGGCCGGGCGTGATTGCAGTGGCCGCGTCAAACAATTGATTAGTCGCATAAACTCGGTTTGGCGCGCGCTAACGATGCATCATCCCGACTGATAATTAAATTGTAAATTAGCTAAGCTGATGCTAGCTCGCTGCCGCCGCCGCCGCTCGCCGCCGCGGAGTGTGGTGGCGTGTGCGAGCCACGCCACTTCTGTACCTCATCCGCTGCGGTTTGCTGTTTGTTCCTGCTTTTGATAACATTTTAGCTTTGCAAACTGTGTACTATACCTACTTTTTTATGCCAATACACATTAGGAAAAATAGTATAATATACAACTACCTATATTCAATTTCATTCAATTGAAACTTTGAAACCAACACAATATTTTCTGTCTAAATGAGTAGTTCTGTACGTGTCTACAAAATATTGTACTCCAAACTCGCTACAGGCTAGCTTTGCACGCGTTGATTGCGAAAAATTCAATCTTGTTTCATGGAAATTTAATTTAACATACAAAATGAAAAGCGGCTCTCGTTGGATATGAATCGATGTGTACCGACTGACTGCTCGCTTGTTGTGGACGCTCTGTGTGCATATCGTAATCAATTGTCGAATCGTTGCTATTTGAATTTGCAATTTTGTCGCTCACTTCATTATAAATGTTATGATTCAATGCATTTCAATTAACAAATTTGTTACTGGTACTAATCTAAAATTCTTACATAGGCACATTAGTACATTGGTAGGCCAACTAGCGTATTTAAGGACAAGCTATTTAAACAAGGTAGACTCGTGTTTTTCTAAACAATAGACACATGCTGGCGATTTTGCATACTTGATATCGATTCACAAATTCATATTTTCGGAAATGATATCATCAAATCCGCCATTCTTTATACAGAATTGCATGAGTAATACACATACAGAGGCGTGTATTGAGTTCAGATGAATTCTTGTGCGGTTCAGTTGTCGTGATGCGACGACGTCCACATACCTGCGGGCGTCGCATTAAATATATTTATAGCAGTTCGTCGCACCTATCGCGGGGAGAATTTGCGTGCCGATGCCTTGTCAATAATCTTTAATAGATATTTCAGAACACAATGCAATCGGCTAAGTTTAGCGCAGGTGACTAACGTGCGTCTCGGCAGGCGTGCGGTGGCGCGGCACAGCGGCTACGCGCCGCCTAAGCGCGCCTCCATCTCTGTTGATCTCATTGTGATGACAATAATAATTTGGTAGGTACCTGGTAGTAGGACACTAGCTATATATCAATATCACCATCAACCTTTTTTTATGTAGAATGTATTTCAATTACAAAAAGATCACCACTGGGCTATTAATTAATCTATTTTCATCAACAGATAAGTCTCTTGACAAAAAATTCCGCATAGACCCCATATGTTGGCAGACGTCGGAAGTCGTAACTCACAGTTATGATGCGAACGACACCAGTTTCATAAACATTGTTTTTCTTCGTTTCGCCCCTAATATTTATATTTATCAATCCATCTACACATTTATTTATAGTCGAAAATAGCAAGCATCCGAGGGTGCCCTGGGGGCGCGCCGTCATTACGATTTATTGTTTTCTTTGGTCATAGTTTGGGGTCCTGCGTCGTCTGCTTAGCCGGATTTTAAGATTACTCACCGTTGACCAAAAACTGCTAAACCGTCTCTTGGGTGCTTTGATAAACATTATTTTTTGCTTTATTTGCTATTATTTTTGTCATAACCTCGATTGTTGTGCCTGTGTCTTAAGTCTTGTAAGATTCTCTCTTATTTGGCTATAGATTTCAATTATTAAAACAGTTAAAATAAACTGATATTAATACAAACGTTTATAATGGAGGATACAACAGGTTTTTTAGTGTAAATTTATAATATCGAGTGAATTTTAACTTATGTAGTACCTATTATTTTTGAGAAATGTTACATTAAGACTTTTGTGAATATGATTTTAAAGAATTACATTGAACAAAAGCATTTAAACAAAGGCTGAACTAATCTAACCTACTCCTGTTTTGCTTTGCACCATTATCTATAGTTTTACGTAGACACCCGTTTATTTTTGTTAGGCCGCTGTGTAAATAGATATTAGGTAACTATTTTTAAAGTTCGCACACGTGGCCTCGATTGTGAGATCTCAGATATTTTAACTTAAAATGGGGTGGTAAAGTGATCATAACTCAATCCTTGTCAAACTCATCTTCTTTATATTTGATGTTATTTTAACTTTATTGATGTAATATATGATGTAAATAATAACTACTCCAATTACCTACATAAATGATAGATTCTCCGTTTAATCTACATTATATAAATTGAAAAGAAAATGACGTTAAAAATGATATGTGAGAAAGCCCTATTAATGACACTGTCTGTCTGTCGGTCTATCTATCCGTTCGTATCTCACGGGTCTTTGAATCGCAAGAGGAATGAGTTACAAACCTGTAATTTTCATATTTTATGTAGAATGTTGGTGAAAAAAACCTGTAATTTTCATATTTTATGTAGAATGGAGATAGTATCTTTCAAGATGTACTATCACTAAAAAGACTTACCAGCTACTCTAGGGCGTCTTACCAGCTATTTAAGGCTTAGCCACATCTTCCACCAACTCAATTATTTGGATAGGATAAGGTTTAAGTACTATTCTACAGATTTAACTATGTATTGTCAAATTTGGTCAAATCCAGCCTTGGGAATTTAGGACGATTTCGTAGAACGTGGCCGTTAGCGATACGCGATTACGAGAGTTCAGTGTTGGAAAAACACTTCTTTCTCAGTCACACTACATCGTTCCCTTATCACACTATTCCTTATCATGTCACTCCGTTTGATTCCAATCATGCTTATCAGTGCTCTCATCTCCACTGTATTTATTCCACTTTCATGGTCTTACTGCCATACCCAACTTTCACTTCCACACATTAATGTCGGAAAACAGGAATAGACTATAATTTAAAATTAAAATATGTCAAAACTTATAAGTCAGGTAATTTTTTTTTATTTTTTTTTTATGCTTGATCGTTAGCCTTTGACCACTATCTCACCTGATGGTAAGTGATGATGTGGTCGAAGATGTTGTTCAGGCTAACCTAGAAGTACTGGCTCTCAAGGACAGCTGCCGGAACACACCGTTAGGTGCTTGGCGACAGATTTTCTACTTGAGGGTGGTAGCTAGCCAGACGGGCATTCGCAAAATGCCCTACCACCATGCTATAACGACTGCCATCCTAAGACAACAACCGGGACCAACGGCTTAACGTGCCCTCCGAAGCACGGAAACGCTCACTAGTAATGTCACTAGCGGTCACCCATCCAACTCATGACCGCGCGCGACGTTGCTTAACTTTGCTGATCGGTTGAGAACAGCTAAGTAAACTTCGCTACGAGCGCTTCAACTTCGCTACGAAATATTATGTTTACCTAAAGAGCATAGTATACAGGACTCAGGAGACACAAACTACACAGCGCCATCTGTATGCCACGGGCGCGTACTTGCGTAAATTGATCTCAAATGACCTTCGGGTCGCTGAACTCCACCAAATGTTAGGTAACACTAAACATTTATCTCCAATAGGTGTGAAACCAATTGAATAATATGTACCTAGTTAATTTAGAATAAAGTAGCGATTCAGTTTATTTGTCTGTCCAAGATTTTTATTTATTTATTTATTTATTGCTGATTAGCCTTTGACCACTAATTCACCTGTTGGTAAGTAGTGATGTGGTCAAAGATATTGTTCAGGCTAATCTAGCGTTACTGACTCTCGAGGACAGCTGCCAGAATACACCATTAGGTGCTTGGCGACAGATTTTCCACTTGGGGATAGTAGCTAGCTAGGCGGGCATTCGCTAAATGCCCTACCACATGCTAAAACAACTGCCATGCAAAGACAACAACAGGGACCTTACTAACTACAATAGACTAGCCTATGACCACTGGTGTGATTGTGGTTAGATATAGACTAGACTATATTGACAAATAAGTATAACTCTTTCAAGAACTATACAGCCGCCGGAACAACCAGCAAAGTGCTTGGCGATAGTGTTACTACTGTAGGTGGTAGCTAGCTGTGCGGCATTTGCAAAATGCCTACATCTGGTTTAAGATATTTATTTCTCATAAGAATAAATTCACTTTTCTACATGAGAAACATTACATTAAGTTTAAACATTTTGTTAGGCTTAGTACAGTACACTACAAAAGCACAGTATGTGTATGGAACCTTAATTATTAAGTACTTATTAATTAAGGTTTCATACATATTTGAAATTATGAGCATTATATTAGTAAATGGGTAGTTTATAAATAATAACTTGCAAAACGAAATCAAATATCGGTTCGGTCCGGTTCTGTCCGTGCGGACTGCGCTCCGCTCTTAAGGGTTGTGTGTCTATTTAAGTAGAGATAACGTTACATCCATGCATTTAAGTTTAAGGTCACAGCAGGATTCAAATCATGGTTGGCGCATTAAGTCCACTGCTTCGAAACTTTTTTACATCAAATATGTCAAGGCACCTGGTGCGTAAAACTAGAGGATGTGGCTTCCATTCACGTTCGTGTGAAAAAATGAAAATTTGTAAATGTGATGATCTTCTTCATGTGTTTAATATATGTTTATATAATAGTTAGTTCAGATTTAATTTACCAGCACTTATATTAAGTAAAACTTGCCCACAGACTTCTTAGCCTAAAAATATATAGGGATAAGGACTGTTCTATATCCTTCTACCCACAGATCAGAGAAATAGACTTGTTTCTTGATCTGAGCTTCTGCTTTATATAGTAATGGTGACTAAGAAAAAAAACGCATTTAATGAGTAGCATGCAGCCACTCACGTCGTCGAGTTTGTGTCACGTTGGTGTTGCTGTTCAACAGTGCTTTTTACCATCATAAAATCCTAATTACCCAAAGATACTACTACCAAGAGCATTCTTTAGGAGGTCTACCGTCATGAAGGTTACCGACCTTTTTACTAAAAATTGGTCTTGTTTGTAGTACAACGTAAGTTGAACTATAGGTGTCGCTCCATCCCAATACGATGGTTAAAATAAAGAATGAGCGGAAAAATTGGAGTTATGAATCATTGTCATGTTAGCTCAAACGGTCAGAGCATACCCCGGCTATAGGGGTGGATGGACGCGAGTTCAAATCCCGCACATGACTAAACATTTTTCTCTCTAAAAATTTGTAATTTTGTAAAGTTTTTTTATGCTTTATAAGTAAGCCTTTGACCACTATCTCACCTGATGGTAAGTGATGATGTAGTCGAAGATGTTGTTCTGGCTTACCTAGAATTATATAGCATATAGTCAAATATTACGATCAAATATTCTCGGCATCTTGCAGTCATATTTTGTAACTTAATTCGTGACACACGTCTGTAATCTGTCTTGTCAAAGATCAAGAAGCTTGGTAGCGTGACATCGGCAGTCCTCCAATACTTGACATATTTATGTACACAGTAGGTGCAACACTCGGGACATATGGCGCGGCAATTTATGAACCCGAGGGCCCATTACCATTTTAAATATTATTTTTAGGGAATTTCGTGTCAGATCTCACTCGTCGCCGGCCCATACATTAAGAGATGTGAGCCTCTGATTAAGTCGCCTTGATATTTGTGAAGCTGCTTCAAGTTTTCTGTTAATTAAGGAAATGTTGAAGCAATGATGTGAGCCCTCTTTGTATGAACTATCGTGTATTTTTAAACTCATGTTAAGCTTTACGTGCAGTCATTATAATATTACTATTCAGGGTAAATTTCTTATATTAATAAGTATATTTCGAGTTACTTACGCATACATTTCGAGGTATTTTTTTTAGTTTATAACTGTAATTGCCGAAATACACGTTTGAAGTTAAGAAGAAAAAAATTGAGTTCATCACTTTGACAGCTGTCACGTCAAGGCTATATGAATATTTTTCTTTATATAAGTATCCAGAACTGAAAAAAGTAAAAAAATAAAAGAGTACGATCTGATATCCGAACCAGTTTAATCGAAATGTTTTTTTGATAGTTAAATGAATCGAACCATTGAATTGACTGGAAAATCGAAAACGTTTGGTGCGATGCTTGCCTAGTTACATGTATCCCAAATAATTAAAATAATTAAATATATTGGTAATTAAACAACTTTAAACGGCTTAAATCGCGTATATTTATCATTATTTTTGTGCCGACGTTTCAAACACTTTGCAGTGATCGTGGTCACGTGACCACGCGATTTAAACCGTTTAAAGTTGTTTAATTACTATGTGTAATAATCGCGAAAACCTAAGACAACATAATTAAATATATTATTCAAATGATGAGTAAATAATTAGTCATGGGCAACTAATTATTTACTCATTATTTTCGATTAACAATGCCTTCGATAGATCAAGGATACATCTGGGACCAAAATCAAATAAAAAGTTCATTCGAAAACATGCACCAAAAATGTAGGGTAAAAAAAATTCGAAAATATTAGAAAAATACAAGAAGAATAATACAACAAAAAATGTGAACAATTAGGCTCTTCTACTTCAATTTGTAATTTACAAATAGGTCCACCTACACGCCCACCAAGTTTGTCTAACCCTCCACCAAACATCCTGTATATTGTCAAGACCACAGAGGAAGTACCTGTAGTACACTCAGGTGAAATAGTCAGGTGCACCAAGATTAAAAAAAATAATAGATTCAGGCGTAACTTTGCGGAAATCCATATTTAATTATAACAAATATTGTAAAAATATATAGCTGCTTTTGAATACCTAGTACCTATTTGAAAACAAATGGAATGGATCACCACCACAGCATTGTATTTACTTGTTTTCTAATAGCTATAACAATCGGGATGTTTTTAAATCTAGATTAAGGTCAAAACTTAGTTATTGTGACCAAATGCTCGTTTATCATGTATAAAAAGATACTAAACGACATTTTTACGAACAAAGAGTAAGTGATCTGTTACAATTGTACAGCAATTCTGAGAGAAGCAATTAATAGTTAACAAGAACGAGCGTGAATGGTCTGGGACTGGTGTAACGCAAACAAAGCTGGGTCAACCGAGCCATTAAAGTTTATGAAACGGAAGCTGTCAGTGGCGGCATGTGCGCCACCCGCTCAGAGATCTGTCAATACGGCGATCGGCGCGTGCGCATCCGACCCGTAGAATATCAACAGTTGCTACGGTTTTGAGTTTGAAACCTATCTTGATTATCGAATATTACTGGTGTTTATCAGTACCAGTTTTAACCAACTGAAATATTAAGTCAGAAAATACTTCAAAAGACGTTGTTTTTCTCACTTGAAAATTGATTTGAATACTGGTGTTATTGAGTACTATGCTATTTCCAATTTGCTTAATTTTATTTTAATGTTATGAAGTGATGGGACACGACACTCACGACTAAATACGTTTAGCTAAAAATCTGATAGAGCTTTTAATATTGTTAGGTTTGCAATAACGCCTGCTATGCGGATTACATTACAAAATCACAAATCATACCCCGGCTCAAGGGGTGGATGGACGTGGGTTCGAATCCCGGACATGACTTAAATTTTTCCTATTGTATATTTGCGATTTTGTAATCGGATAAAGCTATTTAGCACTTGTCAGCGTCTTAATTCCTGTTGCATAGAGCTGTCAAAATCTCGCGCGTACGAAGTAAATACGAGTACAAAAAGACATGGATTACCTTGAAATCTATGACTAAACAAAAAATGGGACTAGACAATTTTTTACCAAATAAAATATTATAATAGCAACCGAGACCAATCGGCATATTGTGATCGTCTGACCAGCGACGTGTGACGATGCCACCGGACACTGCGGTAGACACCTTTGTAAACTATTGTGCTCGGTAGAGTACAAAAATGAACAACTGAAGATCATGTTGTGGGTGTAAATTATACCTCATGTTAATGAGTAGCTTGGTTGATAACAAGATGCATATCAATCACGTATTCTACGAATAAATATGTAAAGAAATGTAAGTCAAGCTCAAAAACAGCATAAAGCAAACTTAACCACAGCGGGCGTTGTTTAAAAAGTGTACAATGCGACGCAACAACATTACCTTGCAATCGGATGCGATCTTTTCTAAGCGCCGAATCAATTAACCAATCTAATTGAATGTGGAAGATTGTGCATGAGTTGTCAATTGTGAACTTGATGAGTCCGAAATCAAAGCGAGAGTTACACTTCTTACCATATTTATTCGTAGTATATATTCATATTTATTTTAGCAATATATTGTAGAATATAGTAAACCCAGTACTCAATGTTGCTCTTATCGAAAAAGTGATCTATAAATATGTTTTCTAGTTAGTATAAGTTCTTTAAATTAAAATAAATATGGCCTTTTGCTAATGTACAATCTGTGACTTTGAGTTACTCATGCTTTATATGCAATATTAGATTGTATTACAAGGGAGTAAAATTATATTTTTACAGCGATGACTCTATTTTGTATCTAGGTGTTCATGGTGAAAGTTATTTACTATTCGATGTGGGTATACACATTTTTGTAAAATTATCTGAATCTGCAAATGATCCGTATACAGTGTACCTACATATGACATACCTAAGTAGGTGAGCCATCGCATCGTTCATTTCACGATCCTAATTTATACGTTTTCTTTTGTTTTAATACAGTACGCCGCGCCGGCGCCGTATTCCTAACCAACTAGTAAATTTTAACATCTTTGTTTGATATCTTAGGTAGCAGCGCACCAAGGAAAATTATTCATGTTTTCCTTATTCAAAACTCATTATGTACTAGTTACTACCCTTCATGAAAGTGTAGTGGAGAATAAACCTACTTGGCTCGCACCTCAAGGAACAAGAGATCATTTTTGGAATAAGTACGAAAAACATTGATTTGTTTAACACATTTAAACATGTTACCGAGTATTACGTAAGTGGGTATATAAGTAAGCGCTTCTATAGTTAAAAGAGATAAAACGACCATTCAATGATAAGATATCAATTATATTATGATGCCAACTTCTATTGTTTACTATTCCGCGCTGCATAATATATTAGCTGCTATTGGTGCCTATAGCTTTGGTGTTTTATATCATACCTCTAAATATTTTACATAAATGTAACAAATAAATGTTTGTTTTTGTGTTCTTGAAGAAAATTATTTAATCACTCATTATGTGGTTAATAAGCTTATAGGTTGTCTGGGTCACGCACGACATATGATCGCGTCCATTGTATGGTATCACATGTCCGATGGTTTGTAATGAATAAAGTTTATTAACGTCTATAGGTATCCAAACAATATCCAACGGAAATATCAAGTAAACAACGCTATTTTATTTAATAAACGAAGAGTCACAATGTTGGTCTTCAGGTCCTTTGTTTGACATTCATTAACATGAATATGATAATTTTGCCCTTCATCGATTTTCTTGAAGGTTATAAATATATTATAATTAAATAGTGCAGACAGGAAATACAAGTGTTCATGTTTTTAAATGAGTATTTGGGTTAAGGATATCAAAATGCAGGTAACATAAATTGCCTTAGTAGGTACCTATTGTATAATTTATAGAATGGATAAAAAAAGTTAATGAAATGCAACAACTATACTACAAATAACAACAGATAAGCTTGTAAATAACAGATTCTCTTTACTCCTCATAATTTAATATTCACGCCTGGAAAAACACATAATAGAAAAAAGGTCAAACAAAAATCCCTTCCCATAAGTATAACCGCGTCCAAAGGAAATATAAATGCTGTCCAAAGGCGAATATGCGGCAATCCCTCACACAAGTGGGTAAGACGACTTGAATTTTTAATGTTACACTCAGACCGCTGCAAACCGTAACAGTTTTCTTGTCATTGGCAGAGTGGAGATGTGAAATAAATTTTGCAGAGTGGCTCCATCTTTTCGTCTGACATCAATGTTTAATGCGAACAGGGCACACTTCATATGGCGTGTCTAATGCTATTTGTGTTCAAAGTATGAGGCTTTTACTTTCAGTGCAATATATCAAAGTCCATGAGTGGCATAATTTAAAATAAAGGAGGCGCTAGCGCTCGATGTTAATTTTGTCTGGTCATTGAAGCATAGTATTTTATAGTCGCTTCTGTATAGATAAGCTGTAATTTGTTAATAGTTTAGTTTAAAACAGTGTTCACCTTGAAAACGTAAATTAACTTCCTGACGATAATAATGACATGACTAAGACAATAGTTAGGTACTCGTAGTATTAGTTTTTATTTTTCGCCACAGTCGAAGGCCACATTCAACAATACACAAAACAAGTTGTCGCGATTCGTCTCACCATATAATTTCAGTAATCAAACGCTACGTCACTACGAGGCGCGGTCCGGAATCGATTAAAGCGTTCCATTTCCGGTGTTTTTACAGGGACTAATTATTGGTAAACTTATCAAACAATCAAGGACCACTTGTTTCCGTCATCGAGTAAAAATTTGTAAAGAAAGAGAACGATTCATAGAGCTGTGGATAATCTGTAGATACAGTCAACTGTGACCGCTTCCTCGATTATTTTTATTTCTTGTTTGATAATTTGTTTTTATACTGACGATTTTTTTCCTTATCGCTCATCGTGGCGCTCTAGCTGGGGCCGAGTATTGCCATCGCACCTGCTCGACTCGACGAAAGAATCACCGGTTTTAATTATTAAACGATGGTTTTTATACAATTTAATATTGCAACTAGGGAAGTAGATCACCTCGATGATTACGAAAAATCTTATACTTTTTAAGTATGCAACGGACCGTTGCAGTATTCTGCTTAGGTTTTTAAGACGGGTCATCGCATCGGTGTGAAAGTATTTCGTAAACGGAAGTCGATTATGGACTGTGTCTATATTTGTGCTAATTAACATTAAAATATTTTATGGTTTTATTGAATAATGAATGTATAATGAGTTTGTGTATCAATGTATCACGACGTCGATTATAATAAACATCAAAGTGTCAGTGGAATGGTAATGGGTGCCCGCGACCAAGACGTCACGCCGCAAACGAACACGCTGCTAATGGACTATTAAAACTCCTGCCACTAATTATTAATATTTTATTTTTATTACCCGCCTCTGTCCAAATTTAACGACCGCTTTCCGCCCTAAATATAAAAGCTAATATTTTTAATGACAATATTTGCTTAGTGCTGATTGAAAGGTCAACAGTTTTGTCAACGGTCCCGTCCTGTCACATAAAGTAACCATATTAGTCTAACAATATAATGTTACAATATACGTACGTATTATATTTCTATACAGATGTTATAACTGATATGAAAGCTGATGGTCATTCGTAATATTAATTTTCATAATTTATATGAAATATGACACGCCGTCTCGTCCATGACATATTCAAATGTAACCAAAGCTTTGCTTTGGTGTTAATTGGTCGTAATCGTAAATTGAATGTCTACATCTTATATCAAATACCTAGATAAAAACATGTCTCAAGAAAACTTCTGCAAGAGTATTATGAAGTAAGTGGAGGATATGTTCGGAAGAAAGGCTAGGTAGAGTGAGAGTATAGAGGAAGGAAAGGAGATAGATACAGCAGGATCGCAGTAAGTAAAATCCTGCGGTCGGAGCCTATATTCTCAATAAAACTGGCGTGACACAATGTAATGTTAGTCTGAAAGCAGTTTCCTTTTTGTTCCGAATCGTTTGACACATATCATTAATTATATTCATGCTCCATCAGTCAAAGTTATCCGAGATGTCAAGGGTTGACAGCAGTTCGTGGCATCCGCTTCGACCTGCGGATAAGCCGTCACAATGTAGGCCAGCTGTCTGGGGTCGTGTCAAAATAATCTAAAGTACACTGATATATAGCAGTATTTTCAGTGCACCTTCATACGTTACATGTTACTCTTGTACCAACATATTCACCAGACTTCACATTTCAAACAGCTTAAATAGTTAAATGTTAAAATGGTAATTTAAACCTTTAGAACTAGGTAAGTAGAGGTGTTAATAGTTTGACGTGCATTATCATAACTTCAACAAAACGGAAGGAGTAGCTCAGTGTGTGGCTGTACATTTGTGTTATTAAATGATTTATGGAGGAGGATTACGGGGTGTATGTTTTGTCGGACAACTTTGAAAGTTATTTGTATTAGTTATTGAGTGTTATTTTGTTCGCTTGAAGTTCGAGTTAATCATACGTAGTAGCCGTGTGTTGATCTCTTATAATTGAGTTAACTGACGCTGTGATGACTTATTTGACAGAGTGAGTCGTCTGTTCCGACAGTGTGTATTATCATAATCTACGAGGATTAGTTGAAATGTTTGTTATAATTAGTCATGTTTAATAAACAGATTATAATAACTAACCAACATGATGAACATGTCTAAATGTTTAATATGGTAATGAGAAATGCTATATATAGACATAAATGCTTAAATGCAGTATGTAGTAGATGCCCTATGGGTATTTAACCGACTTCTAAATTCTCAAATCAACTGTAGGTTTTTCCCGGTTGTTTCTCCTGTTATGTACTTACTTTATGTCAGGTAGAGTATACCTTCTAGGTTTTTAAATTATAGTAAACTAGATTTCCGGCTGCGGCTCCACCTGCGTTATTTTCGGTTATCGCGCAAAACCATTAACCTCTTTTTGCGCAGTTGGATAAAAAGTATCCTGTGTCCTTTCCCGGGTCTCCAACTATTTTTATCCCACATTTCATCTGAATCGGTCCAGTAGCTCTTAAGTTTGTTATTGTCAAACAAAAATAAAAAAATACAAATCTTCCCTCTTTATAATATTAGTGAGATGTAGAGTAAATTTTTTTTAATAAAACGTAAGCGCCTTCTAACTCTGTAAAGTGATAAAAAAGTAAATATGTGTGAAATAAGTTGGGCCATTGTCCGTGTTTTGAAACAGGATGGTACCACCGACTTCAAGAAGCTATTTCATATTATTCAGTGTTGGAAGTCGGTTCCGCGGTTATAATTTTTTTTTTTATTCCTTATAGGTTAGCCTTTGACCACTATCTCACCTGATGGTAAGTGATGATGTGGTCGAAGATGTTGTTCAGACTAACCTAGAAGTACTCGCTCTCAAGGACAGCTGCCGGAACACACCGTTAGGTGCTTGGCGACAGATTTTCTACTTGAGGGTGGTAGCTAGCCAGGCGGGCATTCGCAAAATGCCCTACCACCACGCTATAACGACTGCCATCCTAAGACAACAACCGGGACCGACGGCTTAACGTGCCCTCCGAAGCACGGAAATGCTCAGTAGTAATGTCACTAGCGGTCACCCATCCAACTCATGACCGCGCGCGACGTTGCTTAACTTTGCTGATCGGTTGAGAACAGCTAAGTAAACTTCGCTACGAGCGCTTCAAAAACTTTTTGCTTAACTTAAAATTATTGAACTCTTGTTAAGGCTATCCCGCCCAAAGGATCTTAAACATATTTGTCTGGTGATTTTAATAGTGTATAATTTGATTTCTATTGTTGATTTCTATTATGGCACTGAGACGTGGTCCCTAACTGTGGCCCTTATGAACAAGCTCAGAGTCACTCAACGAGCTATGGAGAGAGCTATGCTCGGAGTTTATTTGCGCGATAAAATCCGGAACGTGGATATTTGGAAAAGAACCAAAGTCACCGACATAGCTCTCAGAATTTGCAAGTTGAAGTGGCAATGAGCCGGCCACATTGCTCGTCGAACTGATAACCGATGGGGAAGAAAGGTTCTCGAATGGTTACCACACTACACCGGAAGACGTAGAGTTGGTAGGCCCCCTACTAAGTGGACTGACGACATCGTGAACGTCGCGGGTAGCCAATGGTTACAAGCGGCTAATAGCCGGTCTTTGTGGCGTTCTATGGGGGAGGCCTTTGTTCAACAGTGGACGTCTTCCGGCTGATGATGATGATGATGATGATTGAGATAAAATTATTTCCTTTTCTGGTTTGAGGTATATTGGAATCACAAATCCTGAGCAATCTGCTGGTAATTGATATTGTATGCATTGGGAAAAAAGTTAGAGCTATTGCATAACTTGAGCTATTGTTTTGGAATGCACTTAAACTGAGATGGATGCTCTTGCATTGATTAACTGAGAGCAGTAGATAGACTGTGTGAAGAATGATATGTGTACGATAGGTTTGGCACTTACGTTCTAGTCGATAGTGTAAGAAGAGTATACCTACATATTGTGTAGCCCACTTAGCGTGGCGTAAAGGCCGGAGTAATAAATGCTGTCAACCATTACTTTTTCAGGAAATAAAACTACTAGAAGAAGCGTTCGTAGCGAAGTTTACTTAGCTGTTCTTAACCGATCAACAAAGTTAAGTAACGTCCACCGCGATCATGAGTTGGATGGGTGACCGCTAGTGACATTACCAGTGAGCGCTTCCGTGCTTCGGAAGGCGCGTAAAGCCGTCGGTCCCGGTTGTCGTCTTACGATGGCAGTCGATATAGCATGGTGGTAGAGCATTTTGGGAATGCCCGCCTGGTTAGCTACCACCCTCAAGTAGAAAATCTGTCGCCAAGCACCTAACGATGTGTTCCGGCAATTCTAGGTTAGCCTGAACAACATCTTCGATCACATCATCACTTACCATCAGGTGAGATAGCGGTCAATTAATTAGGACAACTATTCGAATGAACAACTACCGATCTGTGTTGCGAAAATCATAATCAGGTAAACCACCGACTGAAAGCAGCCACCGATTCATCCATGGCTCTCTATATTACCGCATCGAGATATCAAATTGATGAGTGGCTCCATTCGCGGGCGGGCGGGCGAGGCATTATGAAATTGGCCGTATGTTAGACGCCGTTACTTGCGATAAAATATGACCGCTTCGCCGGCTCATATCTGTCGAACTGGCATTTTCCCAGTGAGCTCACGTGCTCAGCTGTACCCATCATTTTGCTTATACGGACCATCAATAATTCCTTAACGCATTGCTTCTTTCTATTTTGCAGTAGATTCCTTGATTAACTTTTTATGATGCTCACTTTTTTCTCAGGAACTGGTATAGACTCAAATGCATGTGAAATTAATAAAAAATAAATATATTAAGTTGAAATTTCGGTCCCATGAGGTGCGCTACCACAGGCTACAATGTCACCCCCCTAACTCAACACGTGGGTGTCGTAAGAGGCGACACCACTAAAAAAAGCCCAAGGATTAAATGTACTTATTAGCTTTATTACTCATTAATGTTAGTAGTATTTTACACATAATCTGTCATTGTAGGTACTATATAATCTAGATTAACGCCATCCCTTGGATCTCTTCAGTTATTTCTCTTCTTCCAATGCTTGTCTGGAAGAGATCGCTTTCAGTGATAAGACCGCCAATTGTTACATTATTTTGAATTGTGTTTCTGTTTTAACTATTTTTATTTAAGGTGTTTCAATAAAGTCTATATATCTATTAGCTATACATTTTGCTCGGGCGCATAGTCTATAAAATCACTTCCGAGCACCGCTGCCAACTGCAAATGCAGGCATTTGTATGTATTTCTATGATATGACAGCGCCGCGGCAGCTGCAAGTTTAAAAATTTAACCTGGTGAACGATTTGCTGCATGAACAAACTATATATCTATTAGACTCTTTGATTACATATTGGTGTAGGTATATTTGAGCCATCTATAAGCCGGCTTCAGAAGTACGAGTATTGTACTTACATTGTCATAATTTTTATTACTGATAATCTATTCATTATCTTGTACTATTGAGTGAGGAGATTTTCATCTTAGCAGGATGTTTCTCTAGTATAGTTTCCGGCTTAAGAATATACTTAAACACTATTTTATATTTTCCTACTGGATGTCCTATGAGTTATTTTTTTGCGACAGGATGTAGACTTTTAATTATCATCGCCTAATAATAATAAGTTGTCAACTCTGTCAAGTGGAGGACCAATTCTTTTGGAGACCATTTCCTTGAAAATAATTCGTCATTGATATAACGAATTAGTTTACTCTCTTGTTAGTCGAGCTGCACAATGCACAAAGCCATGCTTTGAAATATTTTGTCCTGGATTTGATTTGATGACAGGGTCTGATAGTGATTGGATTTTTTGACGAAGAAATTATCTTAACTGTGTCTAGTAGAAGGCAATTTGGACTCCTATTACAAGGGACTAAAACATATGTGTCGTACTCATGGGTGTTTAGACTTCTGTAATACTTTTCTGAGACATACAGACGAAAATTAATGATTTCTTTATATGCTTAGTTTAATAACGGGCAAACTTTATCAGCTTATGACATCAAGCGCTCTACTAATGTAAAATTTAAATTAGGTGTTGTAATAAATGGCCATAAAATATTTTTATAATTTTTGGTCTTTCTCAAATGTCACAAAATTACCATAAATATCTATTTCATAAGTGTTGGTTGTATAAAATAGTTTTATGTGTAAAATAAAATAATATATTGATCAAGTTTTCTGAGATTGATGAGATGTCATAGGATGAAAACGGAATAATCTAGTTTTTATTGTGATACTCGTTTTGTTATTGTAATCAACTTCGAGCTTACATTTCAAATCTATACCCTTGTAACTTGTACCTACTTAAACAATGAACCAAGCAATGATATTGATAAATTCAATTATAATACCGCATGACGTGGTAGATTTCTTAATAAAAATAAGGTTTCACTGTCATTTCTATTCAGCCATCAAGCATGGGTAACAATGTTCTTATGTTAAAACAGAGATTGCTGTACTGTATCAGCCAGATTGTCCACTGCTGAACACAGCCCCCCTCATTCAGGGGGGGGGGGTTGCCTTAAGCCCATGCTTGGCAGCCGTCCTGGGGATCGAAGTTTAAGATATCAGTTCCTCAGAAGGCGCTGCTGTCCTTCCGGTCCTATTTAACTAATTATTTATGAAAGTTGACAACGCTACCATAAAAAAAACTCAGACAAACCTACTTAGATCCCCAGGGTATCTAGTAGGTTTGCACAAAAGCTGTACAAAGTAATGGTTCCACTTCTTATTTAGGACATTATGTCCTAAATAAGAAGTTTTTTTAGAAGAATTTCAAATTGGAAAACAAGTCTAATAACGAGATATAGGCGACTATAGTGACTTGGCTGAAGAATTTCAATAATGAAAGTGTTGAGTATATGCTATCACACTTTTATTTCTAATGTTAAAATATGCCTATTTAAATATTTATTTATCTATTCAATATTCAAAAACTACTCACACCCCAAAACATACATTCACTACACTTCAATCTACACTCTACACTCACAACACACATACCTTTTTTAATTATTTAATTTTCCATGTAATATTTATTTATTTTGGTATTAACTATTTTACTTAAAGTGATAAAATGTATATTGTTAAGAAATTAAAAATGGGAGAAGCCACTGGTTCCTGAAACACAGTTAAACACTAGTTCAGGAACCTATGGGTTAATTAATATGTACTGTAATCAATGTATGTTAATAAAAATAAATTTGTTGTTATAGTTGTTACTCTAAATAATTAATATATATTTTTAAGTCAAGATTAGCTTTCAGTATGTTAGGTGTCAGTATGCTATATCAAGTATTGGCAAGTAATGGCTTAGGATAACTTACGCCCAAATGAAAAAAAAACAATTGTTACATTAATGTGGACGAAGATGTTATCAAATTAAAACTACAATTTAAATCGGCTCTTACAGCTGCTGTGCATGTCTTTTTTAATTTTGTACTTAGGTCCTTTTGGTTCTGAAAATTTTGTAAATAGATTTCGAAAGGTCGTAATTTTTTCAAATTAATCCGGCGAAGACGCTTGCTAACATGATTTTATGATATGAAACTTGAAAAATGTGCCATGACACCTAAGAACAAAGGTTTTAAACTAACGTAACTTTCAGAGAAAAAATACTTTGGAAAAGCCCACAAGCCACGGCAGCTAAATTAAACAAACTACATGCATCCATCGCCCGCAAAAAAGTTAGTACACTATACCAAAGGAAAAGCAAGTGTATTTTCCGGGCGCAGTGCACTACATGACCAATCGATATGGCGTAATGAATAAGGCCCGATCCGACCCGTCTGTATCTCTAACATCTGATGCGGTCCCGTATATCGCAGAAGTAACTTTGAGACAGTTGCTGAATTTAACACAAACCAAGAAATAGTCTACTTAAAATTAAGGATAGCCAATGGGATGTTAGAGCCTGCATCTGTCTGTCTGTACACTCATGCATCACATGCAAAACCACCATACTGACTTCAACAAGATTCAGTATACTATACAGATCAAATGTAGTACAGAGCGTGAAGGTACTTTTTATCTCAACCCATCAACACAATTGACTGGTCGTCACGTATAAACGCACGCCACATATGTACTTATATTTTTTTTGCTGTTGCTTATTTAAAAGTCCCCCCAAAATACCTCCCCAGAATTAGGGAGGTTATGTTCAGCAGTGGACAATCCGCTTGGTAAAGTCACAACTAAAATTACGTTACGTTAATGTAAGGAACTAAAGCCAGCATTACGAATAGGGTCGTGATATTAGTTTGGCTCTCCTTCACACAGCAAAGACGGATATAACTCCAGGCGCGACGAGGATACCTAAACCAAATTTAAAATTAGTTTTATTTGACTTGTTAATGTATAATTATTATTTCTCATAAAGTTCCGACTACCAATATGATCTTTACTCCAATAATCTCGAGCTGGTTGGAGCTACATAACTGTAATACAATTACAGCGTGGGAAGGGGTAGTAGTGGGCCAAGGGGGCACAACTAGTCGGCCACTAACGTCAGAGATTTATGCTCCCATAACGCGCTTCCTCGTCGGTAAAACGCTCAAATGTATCGATTTCATTTCCAACGTTCATTTTTAAGACACCACTGTGCCGAATTTATGTTAGTGGTGGTGATAGTGGCGCACCGCATATACACCTACAGAACGGAAAATACTCTCTAATCATTCTGTTTACTGCCGTATACAAGTCTAGCTGCTACCTACGACTTAATGCTGCGCAGTCTACAGGGTTATTGGAATGCTAACAACCTCTTAGGGTTGACTTCTGTTAGTCCTTACAAACCTTTTGAGATGAAAGTTTTTTTGTATACTTTTTTATGTGTTTGTGACGGCACAAACACGATGACCGCCTATTGTTAAAAGTCTCTTGTGATTGTGAATTTATAATTTCATATTTTTTATTACTTTGCTCGATGTAAAATTCAAAACTGTATTCAAAGGGAGTGCGGTCCAGTGTTGCCGCGGCGGGTGCTTTTAGCTTGTAGGCATTGTCTTTTACTACGAGACACAGAACTTATAAGTGTCAAACAGTACTAGAAAATATTGTTTTAGGTTTTGAATCTCGTAGTAACTTACACTTACACTTCCACATATCATCCCGTGGGTGTCGTAAGAGGCGAAGGCAACAATACTGGAAGGTGGGCAGCAACGCCTTCTGAAGAACTGCCATCTAACACTGCGATCCCCAAGACGCCTGCCAAGCGTGGGGATTATAGCTAATACCCCCTTAATAGGGGAGGCTGTGTTCAGCAGTGAACGATCCGGCTGATATATTACAGTACTCCGAGCCTAGACCACCCGCCGCGGCAACACTGGACCTGGATTATTTTTAAGTTCGAATGAGGGTCCTATTTGATTAAGAAAACTGGTGAGTACGAAGCCTTGGTCAGGGGTGAACCACAAGTCACTAGTGTATTTTTTTTTTCTAATGTGTAATATAGATATTTACATGTGGTATATTACTAACTTACCATTACGTTCTTCAGGTTGTCAATTAAAAATTAAAATAATAACCGAGAACCGCAATATTGCTCGCCATGTTCATTTTGTTTTACGACTGTCTTTAAACATCTGTTTAAGGGGGCGATTCCCTGATTTTGGTCACTTTGTACGTGAGCTCCTCTAAAGGGGACCATTGTTTGGATTCAGAAAAAAATTTAATAAACCTTATGCGGACATGGTGTCTACAAATCCATGATAAAGCTTACTTAACTTCGAAACATATAATTGATCGAAAGATCAATTATATGTTTAACAAATCAGTGATTAAAATTTCTAAATCGAACAATCGTATTCATCTGAAAAGTATTATATTCGCTAATTCTTGAGCATTTTCAACAAACAAAAAGTCGTATTCAGATAGAATTTTGTTTAATTCCCATTATGATTTATTTTCCGTTACGAGCTCCCAATTGATATGCATCGCCCCCTTAACGACTAGGTATGCTTTTATGTTAAAATTCCGAAAATACCATCTCATTTTATATAAATTTTATTCGTCAGTCAGATACGAAAACCTACTTAACAAGGTCTATAAAATATGATTTATGTTTGCTTTATGTTGACTTTTGCATTTATTCTAACATTTAACAGTTCTATTTTAAAACTATTTTATTTTCTTATCTATTCAATAAATTAAACGAGAATCAACAGGGTCGACGTCGCATTTAAACATTAAACCACAAACATGCCAGGTCTATTTAAAAGCTATAAATTAAAATTATTTTTTACAAGTTGTACCTACATACTTAACATTTTTGAAGTATCCGTAATCTTAGATTAAATTAATTGTGTTACCATATTCCATGTACGATAAAATAATACATTCCTATGTGCCTCGCTATATTCATAAGTGTTTTCAGCTTCATTCGTTTCTTCTGTTTTGCGATCTACAGGTTTGTAATACACCGGATAACTGTAGTAGAATTAAATATTTTTATTTTTGCAATTACGCATGCTCTGCGGATTTCATAACAAAATTAGAAGTAGAAAAAAAATATAGAATCTCGTAAATTATATAATTTTTCCTCTTATTATAATTTTGTAACTCTAGTAGATGTTGCAGTCTAGACGAATTATTTGAATAGCTTTTTTCTTAGTGCAATAAAATACAAACGATTGTATTATCATTCATCCTCATTCATTTCATTATTATGTTTTGCGCCGATACGTGATAAATATTCTAATAAGTAATAAACCTCTTAATGGCATTAAGTTGAGTGACGTAAGCGACACTTTTGATACTTAAGATCGTGTTCGTGTGATCGTTTATTTCTATGTCCAAAAGTGTTACAGAGTTTTTCTGACAATAAATTCTCAGTAGTAAATATAGCAACAGGCTCGTTTTTTTAAAAAAATGGTATATGACTACTCTAACGCGTAGTAGTCTGCAAAGTAAAGTCAATGTAAAGTCTGCTAACGACTTCGTGTGATGTACAATGTACAGTCGCCTGCAATAAGAAGTATACACATTGTAATTTTCAAAATAGTGGCAAAGAGTTCGGTTTTTTTCTATATAATCAGAAGTATCTTAAAATCAAAGAATTAGTTGAATATTTTTACTCATGTTAATGTTAACTTCGATTATTAATAACTTAGCTACATCACATTATTTTGAAAATTACGAAGTGTATACTTATTATTGCAGGCGACTGTACATATTCATCGTTGCAAGTTATTTTGAGTCTAGTAAAGGCGGAACTTATAAATCTGTTCAATGACCTATTGTTGAACTCTCAAAACTCTCCGAATCTTATCCTAGCACATTACATATAAATGCAGAGCTACATTCTAAGTATTAAAGTTAGGACCGCACAGGTGTCGATGACGCCAAAGCGTTTTGTCCATCCGAAACCATTGGTGGGCGATTGGATGCCTATCGCAAGTAACTAAAAAGGTGTCGTTAGTAATGGTGTTTCAAACATCATAAAGATGTCATGGTGGCTGTTACCCGATTGTGGCTATCAGTAGATGTAATAGGCAGCGAGTAAAGTTAGAAAGACATGCTGAGTTTTAAATTTTTCGTGTCCTTTAATGAAATTATTTTTGAATTGACATTGGTTAGGTTTCAAAGCAGAGGATACACTGAAAGTAAATCCAGATTTTGGAACCTTTCTAAAATAAGTTAAAAATTTGTATGCTTTCTCTGTTGTCGTACTGTCTGCAGCACAGATCGTAGCTGTAATCTCTCTGTTTGAAGCTCTATAGTTTGCCTAAAAAAATTGAGATGTAATAATCTATAACCAATATTTATATAAAATTTCATGGCGTTTGCATTGTATATTAAGATATGTATGCGCTGCATCATTCATTATTTTATTCACCAAGCAGCAGTGTTTACTTAAGTTTTGCATTGACGGAAAAGGTGGCTGGCTATTATAGTTGCCCCAGTGCAGATCATAATAATATGTGTTCTGAATAGTATGTACCTAATTGGTTTAGACAGGTGCTTTATTTTACCGCCCTGATCGTCTTACGACGATATCTTCCTCCGGGCTTTTACCAGTGCCATCGTTGCAGCTATTCGGTCTATTCCGTGACGTTGGTAAAAGACCTGATGGCATGACTGGTTCCTTGGAACTTAGGGTGGTCCTTAGTGTGGGACGTGATGTGCGTGGAAATTTTAGCGCCGTCTCATTTTTCTGAAACGAATGTGCAGGCTTGCACCGCAGCTACCGCGGTGGAGCAATTCAAGCGATGCAAGTACGAAAATTTCGGTAGTGGTTACATATTTGAGCCGTTTTTTTATACCGGCGATATGTCTATATTTACAAATTACTACGAACTATATACAGCACTACAGCTACTACAATGAAAGCATTTAGACAACCTACAAGTCATTGCAGACTCACAAGCAGTCAATATGCTCCAGCCCATTATCAGTTGGCAGCGTGCCCAGCATGTTGGTAGCATTGCCCCGCTGAATTTCTATATTGTCGCCAGCCAAATAGCTGCAGCATTTTGCTCCACATGCGCATTTTCTCATAAATCTCATAAATTTATGAAAATATTTTTTATTGCAATCTAACGTGGCAATGTCGCCAGCATGATGGACACGCTGCCTACTGGTAGTGGTTTGAAGCATTTGGACCACTTGTGAGGCTGAAATGGATTGTAAGTTGTCCAAATGCTTCCGTTGTAGTGGCTGTAGTGTTGCATAGTTCATTGTAATTTATTAATAAAAGATTTTAAAAATCGCTCATACTTAAAATCATTTTGTTACCTGTTGTTATCAAATTAGACCCCGGCATCCTAGTTATGAATGAAATCTATTGTTATCAGGTTCTTTACATTGCCGATGCCAATAGGTTAATCAAGGCGTTTCAAATAGGTACTTTATAGTGATCGTTGTAACAGGGTGAATTCATTGAATACGTAAAAATACTTATGGTTTTAAATTTATGCTATTAGCTTTCGTTGCTGACTCTACCATCCTTTAATCTCTTCATAAGTTACAGTCGACCATTGTCAAGGCTTATCTAGTAATTTTTGATAGTCACTAGTCACTTAACACTTGGAATTGTTTCCAACGTGTGTTTATTTATTTTAATGGCACTTTGGCCTTAAAGAGCATTCCACTAATCAACGAAAGTGCACTTTCAAATGAATATGATGTGCACTAAAAGTAATTGGTATATCTCTTTATGTCTAACCTTTGCCTATTGACATTAGTTTTTTTTTTATAAACATTGTGTTAACTTCGTGTGATGCTGAGGGAACTAGGTCAACGGTGAAGTAGCGATTTAAACTTGTCGATAATACAATGACTGAAATGATATTAATCAATTTAAGCGTCATCGCAACAAGTATCACGTGAATAATAACATCAATAATATACACGTCGTCATGCCAATATTTCTTGAAGGGGTAGATATAGCTGTCTTAGTATCCAAGATTAAGCAGCCACGTTCTGATGAAATTGAATATGAGGCGAGACAATTTCCATCTACCAGTATAGTTCTAAACAGACTGCAACTGAGTATTTTTCTAAGAAAAACCCCATAAATGTTCAATTCGGAGGTCCAGCTCAGTAGCTCCAAATTTTATAGGCGACGCTTTTTCTACGCCACCTACGAGACAGTCGTTGTATGTTGTCATTAGTTGGACATGAAAATAGGAGTTCCCAATAACTTTTTGGAATAGAAACACAGTAAAGATATTTCGGTGTTTCATAGAGTTCATAATTATTATTATGTATAATACAGTATGTAAGCGATTTAAAGTTGATATGTTCAAGTTGTAAAATGATCAGATAGATAGATAGACAGACGGATGAACACTTTATTGAAACACCATAATTTATACAAATATTAAAAACAAATTATAAGACTTATCGCTCAAAGCGATCTCTCCCAGACAGGAATCAGGTGGCAAGTCTGATGGTAACTTAACGCCCCTATTTACATATTATTCAGAATACATGTTATAAGTAGCTATGTATACCTTGTCCGTCAATCCAAATCCTGAGTTAACAGCTTTTCAGTAACAGAAGCAATGGACAAGGAAGTGGGTTTATACCCAGACATCTGATTCAGAAAATATCGACAGCTTGATCGTCACGCTATAACATTTTGTCTACATTAGTACCCACTGAGATCAAAAATTGTGTTGCAAACAGTACGATATTACAAAAAGCGTACAAATATAGCAAGAAGCTCGCAAATCATAACTAGCACAGTTAAATTGGGGTGCTGTTGTTCCTAGGTGATTATTATATATGATGATTATTATTTTAATTATCCGCTTATCCCGCTGTACTGGCATACTTATACTAATACTCTCAATATCTTGTGCAGTTTCTATATAGTTTTGTTTACGTCTTCCACGATTACACTCATTGCTAATTAATATAATTTACCTAAACATAGCCACTATTTATGCGGGACACACGAGATCATGACAGATATATTAAAATTCTTATTTCAAACTATTTATTTTCTTGATAGATCATGCATACCAATAAAAGAAGAAAATATCTCTGTAAGCAATCACATCGAGCATGAGTATATTTCAATAAAAGTAACATAAACTACACGACTATAGTTCGATATCAGAACATAAATATTCCCTTTATAAGTCGCAGTAATAACCAATAATATTGTTACCCGCTCCCCCAGTACAATGTTTATGCTTGATTTGTCATTACAATCGACGAGCGGAAATTTTAATTTATGCGCTAGAGATTGTTTGTTTTTATCGTTATTTTTTCTTTACAAAAACAGTTGAGTCACGGAAGTTACGAAAAATTTACTTTTTGCTAAACGACCAATAAAAAGGTAGACAGATGAACAGTAACTGTTGTTTGATTATGATCTTGTGTTATACAACTTTACTTGGGAACATTCTTGCTGCGAATGATATTTATGAATTTATGAACTTTATTAAACCAAGCGAAACGAGGTCATAGTTACAATTTCGGTACCTGAGCATTTACGTGTATGTGTGTTAGTTCCACAATTATTTTGAAGACCTGATCCCGATCTTAATAAAATTTAAGGGAACTAGTCGGAAACAGACTTAAATAGTAAATATTTAAAAATTGTGTAGAATGTTATGAAAAAACCTGTAAATAACATGTTCCTGTATCGGAACTGATTTTTTAGCCTTTTGTGTTACCTTTTTGTATATTTGTATTTGATAGAACATCTGCTATACTCATAGTCTAATTCTGTGCAAATTTTCACCGGCTACCTAATACCATGGTTCAAATATACAAACAGATGAATTATCTAGTACTGAGTCCTAAGAAAGAACGGTACAGTTGGCACGATACCATTAGAACAGTTTTCGGTCTTTCATCGTTATCAGCTAGGTACAACATTCCAACTACTAGGACATTATTTATTGTCTGAAAGTGTGTGTCTGTGTGTGTATTGTCTGAGTGCATCGTGGTTATGATATATTTATAATTCTTTACTTTTTCAAATTTAATTTATGAAATTTTACAAAGCTTGCTATAATGATGGTTGAATTCATAAATAATTTTAACGTAATTCGATTTGAATAGTGGTGGTCCATATGTGCTATTTTATAATGATTCAAAGTAACAATTTATAAAATTTTATTCAAGACAGTTTTGATCGGGAGTAACGAAGGATACCTACTTGAAGTATTTAATATTATAAAAATAATACATCTGAAATAATATGCAATTCAAACAAAAATCTTTGTGAATGCAAATATTTATCTAACGATTTATTGATAATTAATATGTCCATGAAAAGATAATTGGATTGATGCCCGTTGCTAATTATCATATTGCAACCATTCGTCTTGGTAAAGAATGTAATTTGTCTAATGATAATGCAAAAACCAAATGATTATTACAAGGTTGCGGTTTTTAAATAAAATATTTTTTTTACGCCTGATTGGTTAGCCTTTGACCACTATCTCACCTGATGGTAAGCGATGATGTGGTCGAAGATGTTGTTCAGGCTAACCTAGAAGTACTGGCTCTCAAGGATAGCTGCCGGAACACACCGTTAGGTGTTTGGCGACAGATTTTCTACTTGAGGGTGGTAGCTAGCCAGGCGGGCATTCGCAAAATGCCCTACCACCATGCTATAACGACTGCCATCCTAAGACGACAACCGGGACCGACGGCTTAACGTGCCCTCCGAAGCACGGAAGCGCTCAGTAGTAATGTCACTAGCGGTCACCCATCCAACTCATGACCGCGCGCGACGTTGCTTAACTTTGCTGATCGATTCAGAACAGCAAAGTTATATACACGTTTTTATATGTCGTGTTACTTACAATGCTATAATTGGACTAAATAGTGCACACTAGTACATTGAAGATAGAAGACAAATTTTATAGTGTTGGATATATGCACGTTTGCTGTAATTTTAGAGATATATCTGCAGGTACCTTTTTAACATTCATATATTTTCATATTCATAATTCATACCTAAATATTTTCTATAAAATATACATACCCTATTTATAGAATCAGTCAACGTATACACACTTTCATTACAATTTAAATAAAAAATAATACTTATAATCAATATATTTGACGTAGGATACATATATGTTTCTCTATTGCTATAACATTCTCATATGAAATTTAAAATATCATTATAGAGATTACACAATATGGGGACATATAATACTTTTTATTTGATCTTTGAAGGCATATTGAAAAGGATAATAGTGGAAGAAGAATACATTTTATCACGTCACTTGTGCCATTTGTGCTCTCTTTAAGAGTGGGATCAGAAGTGAAAGAAGAATGGAGCTTCTCTGGCAGATTACGCTTCTGTGAAAATTGTGCCTGTAACAAAACTGGATCACGCGAACAACTGAAATTCGGATTAAGAAAATTAGAGTGTAGGACAGGTATTAAAAAGTCGTAGTTTTCCAGACTACATACAGCTAAATAGCAAAACTGCTATTGGTGGGGACAATTTTATTCAATGCTCTTAGAAAAAACAGGAATACGAGGTGACTTTTGTGTATATAACCTTAAGATAACATTTTAATGACTTACACTATAGAAATCTTAAGGCTGTGGCGGGGTCTTAGTAAAGACCCATAAGACGAATTTGAAAATATTTTGGTAAGGTATTGAGATATTATATATTTCACGGGAAACTTCTAAAATTAGAATATAATCAGTAAGATAATAAGTAGAAAGAAGCAAGAAAATAATTTTAATTTTGTAATGATTTAATTTTAACTTTAGTATTATTTCATCTCTGACATATTATATAAAAGTATTCAAGTTACAAATAAGTATAGATTTACATATGTCGTATGTAACGTATCTTGAAATACGACTTTACTTTATCATTAGACTTTTTAATTCATACTTGTTGATTTTAAATGAAGAGTCAGGGGGAACAATATCGATTGTCCACGGACGGGCGGAAGTGGAAATTTGAACCCCGCTATGGCTCGAAAACCGTGACTGAACCCACAAATGTTTTACCTCACGTTTGCTTTTTATATTGTCCATTGTCTCAACAGGTTCAATAGAAAGTATCAGTTGAGAAGTCTATTAATACCAGCTTTGTTTCACTAAACCTGCAATGTTTTGTTATGAATAATCTAGATATAAGAACATTGAAGTTATATGGTACAAAAATATATCTTTCCATGACATGTTTTGGGCTGTCACGGCTAGGTTTTAGGCTAGAAAAATTAGTTGCTTCAAAATAACGTCAACAGTGGCTTTGGAGTGAGCTCATTGGATCCATGGAGACGGAGACGGCATCGTTTTTATTCTATAACTTTTTTAAGTTGATGCGACCTGCTTCCGAAAGCCAATTTAACGAAATAGCACTGTTATCAACGTTATATTCAGTCAGCTTGCTGGGTACACACACACAACCATGTTGGTTGTGTATCTATATAATATATTCAAGCGCCGATTGCTCAGGTGTAAAATAGTCCAAACCATTTATTATTCAAGGCAAGTCGCCAATAAATATAATACTGAGTAAGTATAATGTTTTCAGAAGGGCTCCATGCAATGAAGTCGTTTCATCGAAGATAGGTGAGCTTACTGAAATTGGCGTTGCCAATACAGTCGTCGTCGTAGCAAAATAACCGAGACCAGGCGTGTCTCTACAGACTTATCTCGATCTGTGTTCCAAGAAAGAAGACTCTGCTACCTAATATCAAGACTGTCGTCTTACAAATGAGAAAATTTCGCTCTAATTATTTATGAATGTGTTATCGTCATATCTACGGAGCTCACGATCCAGCCTCCGCTCCGTGCTCACGACACGAGCAAAACCGCAATTAGCAAATGTGGCTTTCTTTGTTCTCTCTCGCACGTTCTGCCATCGCTTTGCATCTATTAGGTACTCAAGAGAAGCGCGGTATACGTTTGGGAGAGCAGTCGGCGCCGTATCGTTACTAAACTCCATTACTTTCATTAAGGGATATCTGCGGACAGTGGCCGTATCGAGATGTCGGTCTGCCGTCATGCCATCGACACATAACAAAATTGAATGCGATGACACTATCGAAGAGCGCGCATCGCCCCTTCGCTGTGAGTTCTTCGTCGAGGGATAGCGCGCGCTCACTTAATTGCAAAATGCCAATGAATGTCGATATATTTTAATCTGAACCCGAGCTCTGTCATCGTCGCAATCCTAAATCTCGTTATGGACACGACTGGAATACCTAGGCATCTGTTATAAATTACGTTTCAGATTATCATATGATCCAATCGTAAATTAAGACAAGATACATAATTAAGGCGAATAAATAAAATGGTTGGCATTTCGACGGGAGCACGTTCGATTCCGCCGCGTGATATTCCCTCCATTCTGAGCTATCTGGCCTTTTAATAAAGTGTAGTTTGATTCGTTACATTTAATTGCGATTCAATCGCAAACAATATTGAAGGAGTCAGAGGAGTGCGGGGGCGGGCGGGGTTTTGAATGTCACGACAAGATTTTTAATTACGTCCGAGATATCATCTAAGAACTGCACCCGATGTTGGAGAGGACACATCGCGAAATTACAATTCAATAATTATTTCTTCGGTGGAGGGTAAAGGTATATCCTTAATTAATGACAATTTAACTGGTTGTTAACATGGAACTGAACGGTGTTTAGTAAACTAAATAAACTTAGTACACTAAAGCACTTGAGATGTCATTGAAGTGACATTGTATGGCTGAAATAAGCATCAAAGTCAGTATATATATATATATTTGTTGTGTGTGTTATTATATCATTTTTATCTACATATTATTATTAATCTATACAAATGTACACCACCTATCTGTTTTTATTCCTCAGATATCTGTATTTTCCATTCTAAGCTTGACTGGAAGAGATCGCTTTATAATAAAGAGATCGCTGTATTCTATATTATGTGTTTTGTAAAATTTGTGGTGTACAATATATATTTCTTGTATTTCATTGTATAAAGTTAATTCTGGTCTGCAGGTAAAGAATTTATATGAGTTGAAGGCTGTACCTTCAAAGTTGTTGAGTAACCAAGAGAGAAAGAGAAATGTAACCAAAACGTAATGCTTATTTTTTAAGTTTGTAAATGATATTTAAATATAATATGGCGTATGAAGGTGCGTGTGCGTCGCCGGTAGCGACTCTTCGAATATGATCCGAGTTTATTTTCGTTCTTCTAATGCGTCTTCGTTGTCGTCCGGAGGACAATTAAAAATACAAAAAGTAAAACGTTTGTTTCAGACGTTCATTGTCTCTGTTATTAATAAATTCATTTTACTGAGTTGAAGTCGACGTGTATTTTATTCGCTTTAAGTGGTTTCACATTGTTTTATATTTATGTGCGGTTATTTTCGGCGGACACGTTATAATGCAGTTTGTGGGGGAAGATGTGAAACGGCTGACTCCTGCTCCATTAGAGATATTTGAAACTTGAGAGTGCACTCATAAATTCTTTTTTGTTGGTAATAATACGCGGCACGTGCTCCAAAAATAGATATGCTATTGTTTCATATAAGTTAATCATAATGTGACTGTTAACTATCTACTTTAACACCAGGTGTTGACTTTTCATGGGTGTCAGGAATATAAGAGATACTTACTTTGACACATGTAATGATCGTAGTTGATGATAATAGTCGTACATTGCCATAATTTGTATCTATTAAGTACATAGGTACTTACATATGTTTTACATCAGTTATACTATACCGTGTATTATTCATTTGATATTGAAGGTAAATAAAAGAATTTGAATATGTACTCTAGCATCTTATGGTAGAGTACTTAGCTATATATGATTACTAGGAATATATATGATAACATCTACCTGCCTATCTTCAGAAAATTAAATCACACCAATTTTGTTTCATAGCATAACGTAACACCCGTTTTACCATTTTTTTCCCATTTGTAACGTGTAACAGAAGCCGACCATGGCAATCACCACCATCTAGCGGGCACAATTGCCTTACCAAAATTTACTTTCAGTAACCCAGTAACTGCTTTACTCGGGAACCGTACCCCGGACCTTGACATTTTAAAGCAACGTTTACGTTAAACCATCAAAGAAGCAGCTTTTTTGGATTTTGTACAATAATAATCATCAAAAACTACATTCTAGGGTATGGGAAATGTTGAATAGCAACGCAGTTTCAGAGGTTCAACCTCCAGGTAGTGAGCAAAAATGTAAATAGGCGTGAAGGGCACTATAGTCAATGAAAGTACTGGGTCAACAATACATAGGAATTAACATCTCGAAGAGATGAGCAGTGTCAAGTAAAACAATTAAGGTGACATTGCAACTGTAATGCACAGGCCTGACACTTACCATCAGCAGGGCAACTTGTCAGTCTCTTCACTTAATCGCTTAAAAATGATATACCTCACAACACAGTCGTTATCAAAGCACACTATATTATTTACGGAAGTGTGCTTAGTATTACATAGTCGGTATTCTACTTAGAGAACCCAAGTATAATTAAAAGATTCAGGCAATATTTTAATATAAATAATTAATAATAACAAACATATCAAGAACATTTAATTATATAACATTTTAGAAAAACAGGTAGGTAGAAACCACACGAGCGCGCGACCGAGAATTCTCCAAGAGTCAAGACCTTTTGATGATGGTTCGCGTAAAAGCGACACGCGTCGAATATTATTTCTTGGTCTTTCTGACGTCACGTCGGCTAAGCTGGCATATTAGGCGGCATTGTCAAAAGAAATAACTTTTGATTGGTTTTCATAAATATGTTGCTTTATATTTATTTACATTTAATGAAATGAGCTAACTAATATTTTCTCAATAACTTAACACAAATATTGTATGTGTGTACCTTAATCAAAGTTTCTTAATTATAATATAATAATTTTTATCAAAAAAATATCTCTATAGAAATAAAGAAAATAAAATATGAACAAATTTTAGTGAGAACTTGAAACGAGAAAAGAGTTAACTCGGATTGAAAAAACTGTGGAATAGCTCCCTTCAAATATTAATTTAATGTTCTTATATCATTTTTTCTAAATATTATTAACATTTTTAATATTATATCAACTTATAAACGGCATTTAAGGTATTTCACCTTGAACAACAATATATTGTCTAGCTCAATGAGGACAACTTGTAACCTTTTGCCAAATATACACCGGTACTTTTATACAACTGTATAACTAACGCCTCTCTTAGATATCTTGTTAGCCTAATTTCATATTCATCTTCAATTTACTAGATCCTTAAAACTCCGTTAATAGCTAAAAGTCTAAAAGACGGTCGTATATTTCACTGGACATGGAGACGTAGAGTAAAGACAGCGAAGGCACGTCCTCGTGGCTCTAGCACTGCATTTACTTTATTGCTCTGATATTTTACAGGTAGTGCTCTTAACTTTCATATGTCCCGCTTTTATAGTCCGCTCTACGCGTTATGGCCTAATGTCACGTGATGCTCTGATTTGGCAGTCTTATTTTGGGTTGACTTCACCGCTGAGTTACTATGGGACAGAATTTTTTGGATGTTACAGAGAAATAAACTTACTATCGTATTGTTCCAAAGTTATTTGAATCAACTTTCGAATCGAGTGCCTCAAAGATTGTCTGCCACAAGAGTGAGCATGAAGAAATTAAAGATCAACTATGCCGGAACCCCGGCTTTCTAATAAGTATGTTTTACTTTACTAAATGGAACTTGAGTCATTTTTAGTGATATCTATAAATTTATCTTATGGTTGATAAGTATTCTTTGTACAATGTTCGCGAAAATAATCAAAGCAAAGGGCACACGCAGACTCATGAATTTCCCACCTAAAAAAAAACATAGAGGCCACGCAACAAAGTGAAACAAGATCCACTCCACTAATCCGACAAAAGCGAGCCTTGTTACCCTTCAAATTTATTTATAAGAAAACTCTCGGACAAGTCGTTAATACCTATAAAGTAGGGGCGAGAGAGGCGCGAGCGAGTTTATAACTCACGTACCGAACTTTACTTGCCGACACATAAAATAATAGGTGTAAAAACTTACACGGGAATGTACTCAGTGAGCGAACGAGCCGCGAGATGGACGGCACTTCGGTCTATTCGCTCGCTCTACTCGCTCCTCTCTGATTCTTGTACTGGCCATCTAATACGACCAGCGAAAATTATTCCTGACACGCTTTATTTGCAAAGGGTTTCAGTAAAACCCTAGGATATAAGCCGATAACTCGGTAGAGCTTTTAGCGGCACTTTCTGAAAGAGCTTCTACCTGTTTTCATAACCTAATTGTTTGAACATAATAAGCATAAAACGAGTACTGAGTAGAACTGTTTTTATATGTAATGATAAAACACTCCCCACGAGTATTTAACTGTCACAATAATACTTTTTTTACAAGCTTTTGCCTGTGACTTCACCCCCGGGCCTACGTTGTCAGTCCATCTGTTCGATCTACTTTTAGAGGGCTGTAAAATTTAAACCTTAACAGTTAGCCATTTTTTTTACAGTATATGTGTTTTTATAAATACTCACTAAAAATATAATAAGAAATAACATAAAAATAACAACAAATAATTTAAAAAAATGGTGAACAAAAATTTTTGAGATTTGTTTTTTAATGTGTTTTTGATTTTACTCTGTCGTCTATTGATAACACAAACAAAGATCCAACTTTGTGTTAGAGTTTGCACTCTATACTAAAATAACATTTAATTTAAAATAGTGAAGTGCTTTGGACTAGCACTAAGGTTTTCGAACGGTCAAAATAATATTTTTTGTAAACAGAACCAAACATCTTAGCAGGAACTCTTATTTTGTATGTAAGTGCTAGTTATGGCTCGCACTTACTGGTGGCTGGCCTGGTTTTATTTTAGGTAATATTCAGTTTCGTAGCAGGTACTTATTTGGGTATTAGGTACTCAGTAAATCGGAATAAAGTATATTATATATTATTACAGAACCCAAAGGATGTATACCTATAATTAGTTTATAAAATCTATTCATCGAGTCTTTACAGACATGTGGTAACATACTCACGCAAACATGTCCTGGCACACAAGTACTAACTTACGTATTTAAAATTTTAGACAGTTAGTAAAGAAAAAAAATATTATATACCTCTTACAACACCCACCGGTTGAGATGGGGGGTGACATTCTAGCCCAACACCCCACGGTCCCCGCCACCCCACGGACTATTTATTATATTTAAATATTAATACTAGATTATAATATATCATCATAACAAACATTTTTAAAAACAATTAGTTTTAAAGTATATCTTAAGAAAATATTGTGGTGGGTATTTTTTGAATGCCTGCCAGGCTAGGTACCACCCTCAAGTAGAAAATCAATCGCCAAAAATAGTGGTGAGCTTCAGCCATTTAAAAAAATGTCACTAGATATATTTTTATAATATTTGTTATTAGGAATTTCCGCAAAGTAAAGTCTGAATCTATTAATTATATTTTACTAAATCTAGTTCAGTTTATAATTAAGATTTAATATAAGTACACTACAACACTTTGTCTATTCTGTATGCAAGATGACGGACAGAAAATGGCACAAAGCATTAAGTCCTTGTACACTTATTTGTGCAAAATAATGTATAAATAAATACATTTATTTGTTTTTGCAAATCTGAAACGGCACGTTTGCTATCTCTATTCTAAATGCTGAAATCGTAAACGTAGGTTTTAAAGCGTAGGTTTACTTGAGGTATAAACTCAAGTTCATTAGATAAATTCAAAATCGTCAGGGTAAATGTATAGCTTAGTGTAACAGTCGTCCACTGCTAAACACAGTCTCCCCTACTAAGGTGGTATTTGCCATAATCCCCACGCTTGGCAGGCGGCTTGGGGACCGCAGTGTAAGGTGGCAATTCTTTAGAAGGTGCTGCTGTCCATCCAGTATTTTTCCCTCAGTCACCTCTTACGACACCCACGGGATGACTAGCTTAAGTGCCAATAAATATGGTCTCCATATAAGCTGCAGCTCCCCACAGCAATACACCGTATGACAATATACTGTAAAATACAGGAAATAAACTATATGCAGCATACCAATATCAAAAAACACCATTGCTTTTTCGATTCACTTTGATCAAGCTTAGGATTTACATAAGTACCAGTATGTAAAAAAACCCTAAATATTTCATGTTTTCATTTAACTGAACCATTTAAAGCTTGTAACACCATATTAACTTGAATTGGTTTAGCAGTCTTATTTAAAAATCTGCGAATAAAACAATATCGCCAAAATCTTTGACTGGGTAACGCAAATGCTTCATATACGCTAGAATCAGATAAGGTCCTAGCATTGATCCATGCGGAACTTTAATTCGTTCGAAGAACCGGAAGATGCAGGGCCATATAAACCAAACTTCTGAAGCCTTCCAAATATTATGCTACATATAGGTATAAAATATAGCAAGAAGAAAAAAATACCAAACAGTTACTATTATACCATCGCCTTTAAAACAATAGAACTCAATTAACCTATAGAAAATGTCAAGCCACCTAAAGGTCATTACGAAATGACGATTAATTATTAACGAATTTATCTTGTATATCCTGTAGGATGACTTAGCAAGCATAAAATACAATTGATTGGAAACAATGCACCCGCAGGTGTATTCATATATAATTAAGTAATGAACAAGAAAATATTGTGAGAGCCAAAAAATAATAATGAATATTCCGGAGGTCTAGTTAATTTGGAACGTTAATCAGTACAATAGGGACGGCACAAGAAACATATTATCTTGCATAAATCATGGTAATGAGCACCTTTAGAGCTTTTCGTATCGCCATTAATTCAGATATCAGTGCGGAAACAAACGTCGACTTATCCAGCCATCTGGGGCGCATGCGCGCACACCGCACCGGTAATCGTTAACCCCGAGGTGATATTATTTTGAATATCCATTTCCTTTACCATTATTATTCAAATCGTCCTTAACCTGAAGCTCTAAAGTCCAGTTTATATAATATCGTAACAATACAGACTAAGCATAAAGATGTATGACACGAATTTGAATTCGGAACAGATATTGTTGTGGAGCCGCGGGCGACGGGCACGTGCGTACGCGCACCTTGCACAACGCTTGGTTTGTGAACGTAAAATTAAGTGGTATTTTATTTATAAGATGTTGTATTGGCCTATTTCACTTGTTTATTGGTGATAACTACACACCTAAGTACATTTTTGAGGTAGAAATGACTTGCACTTAACTTTTTACGAGGTCGCCTTCACGCTGCTAACAACCGTGTTTCTCACATATTAAGTTGTAAATATGTATTTTATTCCAAATATTGTTTTTATTATTTGGGAAGTTTAAGTGAAATGAATAATAAGTAGCATATTACGTATTTTTAAAGTACCCAATATGCATAATATCATATTTTCGTTTAAACGTACGATAATGAAAAAAGGCTTTTCTATGTTCTTAAATTCAATATTTGATGACCAAAAACTTGTAGATCTTCTCTCTTGTACATTTTTTATTCTGTTACCTCTCTAAGGTATCTCGTTGGTTTAATGCATCACTCTATAACTGAACAAGTATAAATTAATTAAAAATTAAAAAACCTGACTGTATATTATTTATTTTCGATAACCGTTTTATCGTTTCATTGAAATTAAAACTCGTTTTCTAAAGTCCTTAATTTTGATACCCTACTCGATGGATTTGGGAAAAGTGTTTTTTCCTCACAATATGGCGTCTAAAATCCGCCAGTTTTTTTATATGTAGTGTCACTAGCGCTATCGATATAAATGTAATGATATATTATACATTAAAATCGGTTGAGCCGTTTAGAAGTTATGGTGGAATAAACAAACTCACAAAGATACATACACGAACCCTAAAAACACAACAGTATTTTTTTGGGCAGTCGTGTAAAAAAACACATCAAACATACTCGTACAATATGCAAAAGCGGGCACGTATATTTTCGCAGCCTGCCAGAGCTTCAATTCTCATAGAACGTCTCATTTTTAGCATTCATGCGAACCTGTTATCCTTGCATTGACCGAGGTCAATCAGCGACTATATCCCTACTATAAATTTTATTTAATAAGACACAAATGCGTCTTAGTGCTTGTTTTTGAATCGCCAACCAAAGAAATTTAAATAAAACGCTTTTATCAGATTCGACAGGTGGAGCCGTTTCTGTTGTTCGTTTTAACTTCGCTGTAGGTTAAGGATTAGTCGGTTACTAATCGATTCGGTGCGGAAGAAGAAACGACTTACTGTTTAGCTATTGTTCACTAATAATAGTATTAAGTTATGAATGCATAAGGAATAAATTATTAAAACTTTCCTTCCCGAGGCGCGGCTATGAAGAACGTGAAGAATGTGAATGCTAACATCAAAGCAAGTAAAAATTCTCTATCTGTCCATTCCAAATTCTCTACCTGTCTTGAAAAAAACAAGTGAGACTTTGTGTTTGATTGGTCATAAGTGTCATATAATACCTACATCTTGGCAATTTCAGTTCCGGCATAAATTTTTAGGACTATATCATAGCCTCCATAGTTCAATGATATAAAAAAATATTTTGCTAATAAGACTGCTGCTCTACTGGCTCAAGTAGAAAATCGCCCAGAACTTAACGATGTGTTCCGGCAGCAGCCCTTGAAAAACTAGACTTTTTAGGTTACGCCTGTTTAATATCCAAGAGAACATCGTCAATTTATCACGGCAAAACATCCACTTGAGTAGGTAGGTGCTGCATATTAGGACCACTACAGTGTTCATAACTGGATAATAACAGCAGCTTTTCGGTTTTGATAAACGTCCTCAAAAATTGAACAGTTGAAGTCGTCAAGAAAGCTGCCACTGATAAAACTGTCACCAAAACTTTTACAATAACAGTGCGTTCTAATTATTTATACCTGATAGGCTAGCATTTGACCACTATTTCACCTTATGGTAACTGATGATATGGTCAAAGTTGTTATTCAGGCTAACCTAGAATTACTGCCTCTTAGTGACGCTACCAAGTGTGTTTGGAGACAGACTTTCTATACTTGTGGGTGGTAGCTAGCCAGGCGGGTTTTCGGCTATAACCACTGCTATCGAAAGACAAGCGGGACCGACGCCGTGCCCAGCTTGGAAACGCTCCAGTAGAAATGACATTAGCGGTAGTAATTTCATAAGTGACCACCCATCCAAGTCATGACCGCCGCGGACGTTGCTTAATTTAGTTGATCCGTTAGGAATAACTAAACAACCGAGCGCTTTTATATTTGTAGTAGTTGTATTATTATGGATCCACACACATGGGCTACTGGCAGGAAGATGATGGTTTCTTAAATTAGTCTCGTAAAAGCCATTTCCCAATTTATTTCCCAAAAAAGTTCAGTAACGGCACGCCATAAGAAGTACGCGCAAAGCCCAAATGATGATACCATCTACGTATTTACGACCACGTTCTTAAATATCAAGTTTCCTAACTAAACGCATTAAACTTTGAAATAGTCTTAGGACAAGTGCCATATTAGTTGTTAATGAAGCTACTTAGGCAGTAATTTTAGACTTAACCAACTGTTCACAGCAAGTTTTTCGATGCGCTCTCAACGAAGTTGACTTACCCGTTCTTAACCGATCAGCTTAGTTAAGCAACGTCCAACACGGTCATGACTTGGATGGGTGACCGCTTGTGACATTACTGCTGGATGCTTCCGTGCTTCGGAGGGCACGTTAAGTCGTCGGTCCCGGTTGTTGTCTTAGGATGGCAGTCGTTAGAGCATAGTGGTAGGGCATTTTGTGAATACCCGCCTGGATAGCTAGCTCCTCAAGTAGAAAATCTGTCGCCAAGCACCTAACGGTGTGTTTAGGTTAGCCAGAAAAACATCTTCGACCGATCAGCATTTACCATCAGGTGAGATAGTAGTCAAAGGCACAAAAAAAATAGACTTGACCAACTGTTTTCAGCAAGTTTCTTAAAACGCGATTGATAATCTGGTCATAAGCAAGTCGAGATTCACAATATTGGGGTTCAGCATTGGAACCACCCGTTAGAGAAAAAATATTGTTTTATCACAGCTTAAAACTTTATTATGAATTCGTTCTTTTCAATATTTGTATTGGAACTAAATAACGGAAATTCTCGACAAAAATATAGTTTAAATTAAACTGGTCTCACAAAAATGACAACTATGAAGTTATAATATAACTCATCCGTTTTTTTGTTAACAAATTATTTAAAACCATATTACACTCTACTCAATGAATTCCAGACGATGATGCACTCACATTTCATGGTAAGAAAATAAAGTATTTTTCAGCTATCATTCATTTAAATGGGGTCCACCCTCATAAAAAGAATTTAATTATGTTTCAAATCTATTTTTTGATTTTAGGACCTAGTTTTTGCTCCAAGCTAGACTCCATAATATACAATTACCCATGTGACACTGCATTAAGCAACGGAATTACTCATAGATATGAAAATCAGATCGGCTTCATAAGTAGTAGTGCCAATGTATTAAGCCTTCAGCATCATTGACAACAAGAACAATATAAATTCATTCATAAAAGGACCGATTGAAAGGACTTGAGTCCACTTCACATCACTGGTATTGTCACGGTTTTAAAAATCTCTAGTGCTAACACCGTAATATAAGTAAATCTTTCATAAAACTACTTTTAAAGATCGTTGTTTAGCTTATTCATCTGTTACTATAATATTATAATGAGGGTAGTTTTATATTTTTGTATGCAACGAATAAACTTAAAAACCACTGTACTGATTTGAATGAAATTTGGTTAGGAAATAGTTTGAGACCCAGGGCGGAGCCGCAGCCGGAAAGCTGGTAATATATTTGGGTAAGGGTAGAAAGAACACGAATGACAGATGTTAAAGTGACAATTGAAGTTATATATTTTGTTTTGGTCCTCTTCTTCTCTTGGAGCATTTTACAAAAAAAGAAGTTTCACTATATAGTTGTTTCTTGACAGAAGTGATTTTATTTTGTGAACATGTTTTCACAGGGATAAAATGGACAGTATAGCCCGATGAATCATGATTTTTTGACCCGATGATTCGTGATTTTTTCCCCAATAGATCCTATTCATCGGACTAACAGAAATCATGAATCCTCATAATTAGACTCATTCGAATACGAGGAAATATCTTCGTTTCGGTTAGCAGCTGTTATATATTAAAAAAAATTAAAGATATAAGTTAAATATAAATTAATTTAAAATGTAAAAAACCCAACTGCAAATAATTAATTTCATAAGGCATTTTATCGTTCCATCGAAATTAAAACTGCAAGGTATATATACATATTTATGGAATCGTTTTTTAAAACCCTTCATGTTGATACATCACTCAATAGGATTGGAAAGCTAAACACTTTTATTTTCTTACAATAAGGCGCCAGTATGTTTTTTTATTAACCTAGTGTCACTTGCGCTATCAAGATGAATCTAACGATATCTCATACATTAAATTCGCTGTTAAGAAATTATGGTGGAATAAAGAAACTCACAAATATACATACATACATGAACCCTGAAAACATTTTTTTGGGAATTCGTGTAAAAATATACTTATAATAACTGTTTATTTCCTCCCATTAGTGATATAATATCCATATAATTCCATTAGCGAATAATTCGACTACGAGGAAATATACAGATCTTGATTTAGGTTGATTTAGGTGACTAGAAGAAAATTTGCGTTTCTTCTAGTCACTAATTACTTCTCTATATTTCCTCGTAGTCGAATTATTCGAATAATAAGCATTAACACCCGAAACAGTAAAAGTCATAGAGCTACTCATACAGGGCTCTGACCATCTTGGCTCATATTATTTAACATCTAATCTTACGGTGACCAAAAGGTAGTGGGTTTTTGTACCCACTAGAGTACCTTTAGATGTATTACAAGAGTATTCCTAATGGCAGACAGGTGTCAAGGGACATATTATATTAAAACATAAACAATTGTACCTACCCTTCATTAGTAGAGTAAGGATATGCAGATAATATTAAATAATAAAGTTAACTCGTTGTCAGCAAGTACTAGCTAGGTCATTATTGAAAAATAACTATAATAATAATGAGTTCGTTAATAGATTTGGTAATAGCGTCACTTTGAAATATCACGGTCCGAGGTTCGATCCTCAGTTTTACAATCCTTGGGGTTTTCTGACCAGATAATTTTCAGATTCAGTCCGGAACTTAGAATTGTCCTCGTCACACAATAGACCTGACCTATATTACCGAAACAAGTTCACATGAGGTATTTTTGATGTAATTACCAGTATCACAATGAAGTAGCTGTAGATATGACTGAATTGAAATTCATCGTGTCTAAATCAGCCCTCGAAAGCCCACCCACGTTCCCAAAGCTTCTAACATTTTCTCCACCATCAGTGTGGCCATCGTCATACTAATTTACCAAGGCTCCGGCTGCCAGCGCACTATGTGCAATAAATATTTAAGATTAATCTGATTGGCGACTGAGTCTCGTTAGAATACTAACGACCGCCGAGGAAATGTTGTACGCTTGTAAAACACTGTCTAATTGTATAGATTGAGAGTTTAGTTTGTTTGTACTGAGGTTTAATGAATTTATGAAGCCTGTTTGGTAATACTTGGCTAGCAACGCAGCGAGTACATTGTACCTTGTAACAAACAACAGTTAGATTGTTAACTTAAGCACCTTAAATTTTAGTGTTTGTGCTCATCTATTGTAGAGTACTATTCCTTACGATGGTAACTTAATAAGACTTAATGTATTCCATCTTTTTTTTTTTTTATTACTGATAGATTAGCCTTTGACCACTATATCACCTGATGGTAAGTGATGATGTGGTCGAAGATGTTGTTCAGGCTAACCTAGAAGTATTGGCTCTCAAGGACAGCTGCCGGAACACACCGTTAGGTGCTTGGCGACAGTTTTTCTACTTGAGGGTGGTAGCTAGCCAGGCGGGCATTCGCAAAATGCCCTACCACCATGCTATAACGACTGCCATCCTAAGACGACAACCGGGACCGACGGCTTAACGTGCCCTCCGAAGCACGGAAACGCTCAGTAGTAATGTCACTAGCGGTCACCCATCCTACTCATGACGGCGCGCGACGTTGCTTAACTTTGCTGATCGGTTGAGAACAGCTAAGTAAACTTCGCTACGAGCGCTTCCTTACGATAGTAACTTAATAAGACTTAATGTATTCCATCTAATTGTATTGTTTTATACGTACATTGTATTTTATAGCATATAGCCTTCTGAGTCGTTGGTGTCGACTTCGTTTGAGTACAATATTGAAATTATAGTATTAGTTAAACAGGTTCTCTTATTTTACAAATTATAGGAGCACAAAATTTTACGGTCTGGGCAGGAATCGAACCCGTGTTTCCGATTACGCGCCGGATGCCTAAACTACTCGGCCACCTGGGCACGCTCTTCCGAGCCGGAATGCTGTGCTCCAATTGTATTACTTTAACTAGGGGACGGTGCGCGGCCATTAACTGGACTACAAGAAAAGCACTTCTTTGAAAATTATGATGAAGTTACTTTATCTGATCGAAAGAGGGGGTTTTCAAACACTTCATTCTCGGAATGATGTCGCTATCCTTCTATATTTATATAGAAATTGAAGCTTAGATTCCGGCCTGGGGCATAAAACTATGTGCTTCAATAATTTGTAAAATATGATTTTCGCCTAACACGCGATTGTGCTTGTATATAGAAAAAAAACCGGTCTGACTTAGGTCAGTACTTTTCTTAATATATACTAATAAAAGTGTTTTATAAACTAATAATTTGGCATGATGGTAAGGCATTTTGCTTATTGTAGGAAGTCGGTCGATTCGACAGTTTTCCTTGAGAATAAGTAATTCTAGATTAGCCTAAAAGACATCTTTGACCGCAATATTAGTTCTTAAAATGTCAATTTCACTTACACTATAGTTATTCCTAGAATAGTCCAAATGTAGTCTATCAGCTATGAAAAAGTACACAAATTTATGGATTGACAATTTGTACTATCCACAAATTCCACAATCTCCTGGTGAAAACTTAAATCAGGAAATGGAGAGGTGAGAATGAGATTATACCACATTATTTATTTTTTACCTTTACCTCACCTCTAATTATTTTTATATGTAAGTGATGATGTGGTCGAAGGTGTTAATATAATTAGTGGCTCTCAAGCACAGCTGCTGGAATACACCGGGTGTTTGGCGACAGATTTTCTACTTGAGGGTAGTCGCTAGCCAGGCGGGAATTCGCAAAATGCCCTACCACCATGCGATGAAGTTCAAGCCCACGGCGGGATTCGAACCATGAACCTGCTGCGCGGCAGTCCATAGCCAATGCCACTCAGCCATCACTGCTTCGACTGTCAACTGTAATTAATCATCAACAGCCATAAGAACAAAGGCCTCACCATTTGGGGGGGAAATGGTGTGCCATAATCTGCACGCTCTTGGGGATCACAGTTCAGCTGGCTACTGGAAACCTTTTTTTTCTGAATTGATGTTCTTCAGGAAGCGCTGCTGCCCATCTACATTATTGATACATACACACATGCACATACAAAAGTTTTTACTTCCGTTTTATTGCCAGCCGCCGCTAGACGTCTCTTTAGGAATGCAACATGATTATATATATCAACATTATTAAAACCGTACTCCAGACAGTATGCACAAGGAAAGACAAAGTGGAAGAGCAATAACTTTAAGCGCTATATCCTTAACCAATTAAAGAGTATTAGCAACAGATTCGTTAGACGTACCTATCGGGTTACAAATTGTATATCTAAGATCGATACCGTCGTAATGAAGAGGGCTTAGCATTTAAATACATTTGCATATTAGACTGCGCTCACTCTATCTGCGTGCGGATTGGGCGAGTGCACTCGCTCCAGTAGAGTGACGAGTTTAGTTGGCGAGTAGATAAGTGGCTGGCCGATAGCAACGATGCATGGCCCGTCATGTTGTCTCATGTAAGCCTTTCGTTCGGACGCAATTAATAAGTAAAGTTAGATTTGCTATTGGAAGGCTCGATAAACGAGTAAAAGGCAAGTCGTTCATTTAGTCTACTTGTATCTATGAGCAAAATATTTTGTTCATATCGCATTATGAGATTTTCTGATTGTGACCAGTATTTAAACTATTTAAAGGATACTAAACATGTCCACCTGAAAATATTTGTTTTAAATCACTCACCAATAAAAAAAAAATCTACCGAATCAACCAAACTTATTTTATTGATTATTTCCAACCTTAATATAGCTCATTAACAGCCTGGACTACAGAGTCCAAAGAAGGTCACTGTATTATTTTTATGCCGATTCAATAAGCAAACCGTGCAACTCATCGAACCATCTTCAAACAGCCACTACTTCTGATAGGTTTTTTTTTAAGATTATGAAGTCTATGTAAATAAAATTAAAGTATAAGAATACAATAATATGTCTATAATATTGATAGATTTAAAAAAGGCTTATTATAAACCACACATTTGACTTTGATTTATTTGACTTTTCAAAATCCTAGCGAAGTTTGCTTAACCGTTCTTAACCGATCAGTCCGCCGCGGTTATGAGTTGGATGGGTGACGGCTAGTGACGTTACTACTGAGCGCTTCCGTGCTTCGGATGGCACGTTAAGCCGTCGGTCCCGGTTGTTATCATAGCATGGCAGTAATTATAGCATTTTGGAAGGTTATTTTGCGAATGCCTACCACGTTCGAAGCGCTCGTAGCGAAGTTTACTTAGCTATTCTTAACATATCAGCAAAGATGAGCAAAGTCGCCCGCGGTCATGAGTTGGATGGGTGACCGCTAGTGACATTACTACTGAGCAATTCGAGCCATATATAAAATGGGTCCTAGGGAATCTGTGAGGGATCTTTTTAAAGAAATTGATATTTTAACTTTACCAAGTCTGTATATTTTTGAAAATATTATGTATGTTCGTAAAAATTTAAGTAAATTTAAACTAAACAGTGACAATCACGATTACAATACTAGGAATAAAGATAAAATAGTGGTGCCAGGTTTTAGATTAGCAAAGACAAATAAAAGGTCCTTCTTAGGTAATTGTGTGCGGTTTTATAATAAAGTTCCCAAACATATTACAACGCTCACAGAAGGGAAATTCAAGTTGCATGTGAAAAACATATTGATTAAAAAATCCTACTACACAGTTTCTGATTACATAAACGACAAAAATGCCTGGACAATTCCGCCTCCGCCAAGCTATTGCCTGTCACCTACATAATTTAAACAAATATTGTAATAACTCTATTATATAGTATGTATGTAACACATTGTTAAAAGATGTCTAAAAGAATGGCCCCGAGTTTCTTGCCCGTTCTTCTCGCAGTGGCTCTATACAATTTATTTGCTGAACGTGGCAGTACAATGTAGAATATTTCAATACTAAAATTTGTAATTGACCTTCATAAGAGCGTCGTAGACGCCTAAATTGAATAAATGATTTTGACTTTGACTTTGAGCGCTTCCATGCTTCGGAGCGCACGTTAAGCCGTCGGTCCCGGTTGTTATCTTAGGATGGCAGTCGTTATAGCATGGTGGTAGGGCAATTTGCGAATGCCCGCCTGGCTAGCTACCACCCTGAAGTAGAAAATCTGTCACCAAACACCTAACGGTGTGTTCCGGCAGCTGTCCTTGAGAACCAGTAATTCTAGGTTAGTCTGAACAACATCTTCGACCACATCAACACTTACCATCAGGTGAGATAGTGGTCAAAAGCTAACCAATCATACATTAAAAAAAATACGTTTAAACTAATTTGAAACCAATGTTGGTATACCTACTTTTGACACAGTTTGAAGGTTAGGTAATTTAGAACAAATTGTCGTACATTTATTTCTTGAATGGTAGAAGTTAAAATATGTTTGAATGTATATACTTATTGCTGTTGACTGCAACAATAACTGGTTTTTATAACCGCTAAATATATTAAATGATAATAGATCTACGTCTGCAGATCTTAGATCTATGTTAGATATTTTCACATAAAAATTTGCTCGAATAGTCAAACCAGAAGATACTTCACTTGAATCGTAACGCGTCGAAATGGTTCCAGATAGATTAGATGGCGTTCATAACGGTATCATTTTATTTTCTTAACTATGTTAATATAAAATATGTGAGTCATCCATGCCTGACTCCTGCAGGAAAGAAGGAAAGAAGGTTTTCTTAGGTTCTAGAAGGTTTGGAAGAAAACCTTCTTGTCTGCACTGAACAGGCTGCAAGGGAACGCCACTTGGTCTGCGATTCGCGTAGCTTAAAAACCTATGAACTAGAATTTCAGGTACTCACATACAGAAGCCCTGGTTATGCTGTAAAGGTTGTTGTTGTACACAATTAACTATCTATTAAAACTGGCATAATTCACAATATCTATGTCGTGCAACTACAAAACCACTAGCTTCCTTTCCTGTTTCTTCGATGGCGGTTCACAAAATCATTGTTCGACCACAAGATACAGTAATAATAGAAAATGATGTCCACAACACTCGCGGCGGCCCACAAGCCGGTAAAAACGGCACAATAACCAAAACAAAAAAAACATCAATTAATAAATCAAATTATTAAAAAAATATTAATTAATGTCCTTACAAGATCATTCACACCATGGCAGTCTAAACTGCAGCTTATTCTCAACCAAAAGACTTTTCAAGAGAATGGTACAGTCCCACCAACTTATCTGTTCAGGCGGCAAAAAAAAGAACTACAACATTCCTTCAAATTGTGACAGTTTGTAGTTGATTTCCTTGACCAATAGCGCCCTCGAAAACTGCACAGTTAAGTTGGTGGTACTATACCAAGTTATTTTGACAAATGCACAAAGGACTTTTTTTTTTCTTCCGCTTGGACTCGGACATATTAACCACGTGCTGCGTTGCATCATCGCAGAGTGTGTTTTGGCAACGCACGCGCAACAGTACCAAACAATATATATTTTATTAGAGTATCGCCTAAATCTATTAATTTATTAATCCCTCTAATTATTAGTTTATTAATCCCTCTTCGAAGTTTCATCCTTACAAGCCCCATTCAAAAGATAACAAGTAACACATTCACCATGGCATAGATACCATCCTACCCCAGTCATAGAATAGAAGCCTCCGATGTTGGCGATAGTAACACCAATTAATATGCAATGCCCTGGCACCCGTAAACTAGTCACGAACATATGCCAATATACCGGTGCATCTAGACAACGGCTATTTCTAGGTACTGTTCGGACGATTTACTTGGATATGATGTGTTATCTTTGATAGTTAGTGTATTGTCTTGTTTTATATCTTTGTAGGCAATAAAGTAACTTAAGCGGGATCATTCCCGCCACAATATTTACACATTTATTGTGGAGATTTTTATTTAACATCATTATTTTAGTTTGTATGGTATTTTAGTTTAGTAGTATTGTAGATAATATTCTATTTCAGATGACAAATACAATTTACTCGTAGTATAGGTTAACAAGCAGCGCCTGGCAACTGCGGCTGAAACTGCTGGAAAATGTTGGACAGATTTTCTACTTGAGGGTGGTCACTAGCCAGGCGGGCATTACCAAAATGCCCTTCCACCATGCGGTGAAGCTCAAGCTGGCGGCGGGTTTCGAACCATGGACCTGCGGCGCGGCAGTCCATAGCCAATGCCACTTAGCCATCTAGTTATATACTTGGCGACAGGTTTCTTTCTCTAGACAGCGGCACAACATCGTTTTCCTAGAGAGAGAAAGAGAGTATTTTCCTTGCGGGCCCAAAACATGTTGATAGATATCATCATTTGAAATGGTTCTTGACTTGGTTGTTCGGTGCTATTGTATGGGCGCTACTTGCTGCTTTTTTTTCAAATAGCATATAGTACTTTGCTTCCTATCAAGTATAAGTTGTGTACATCACGTGTGATAACTACATTAGAAGGTGTAATCGCAGAAAGTCACAGAGAGCGCTATGGGGTATGGTAATGCGGTATCACACATCGACATGTCGCGACCGACGCTACGCCGGCGCCTTTTATCGCGTCATCAGGCGCCAGGAGTAGCGCCCGACCTCAAGTCCTGATTCAATTATGAGTTAATGTGCCTACTTACATAATTAAAAATATCAATCTCATCAGTATTATTAAAGTTGACGAATAAGGTGGGAATCGATTACGTGCAGTCCATAAAAGGTGTATTGAAGTGACTAGTGTATTAGACAGAGCAGTGCGAAAAATATAAATTGCAGGAAGATCAAAATTTATAAAAGAAAAGATTTGTTACTGCCAATATCTTTTAATCATTTAACCGTATTTTCCGCCCATATTTACCGATTTAAAAAAAAGGAGGTGGCACTCAAGTCTGTTTTTTTTAACTTCAGACTTTTGACTGGGTGAACTGATTTTGATGACTCTTTTTTTAATTGAAGCCTGATGAATGAAAGCTGATGCTTGCTGTGTGGTCCCATTTAAATTTCATTAAAATCGGTCAAGCCGATTTTGAGTTACACTTCAATAACTGAACATTATTTTCTTATCTTGATGATGTAGTCATTGACAATCGATCTCATAAGTAGCAAGGGTCACTGAAAAGGGTGAACAATTTTTTTTTACCAATAAATGGATCCTACTTCAACTTAGGCGATTCCATATTTTGGTAATAAAAAATCCAACTGATTTTACTAGTATTTCAGATATAATAAAACATTCATAATATTTAATTTTCGATTACCCTCGTTGAGATGAAACTGAAAAATAAACTAACAAGGTCAATCTTTCTTATACGCCCTTAGATTACTGTTTCACTTAGACGTTCGGAGCTGGGTATCAAAACTGTGGTGTCGCCCGAAGCACAACATTATTATAATAATTTGAATAATATAAATGAACCCGTTCGGCTAAGAACTGTCAATCGGCGTCATAGTCACAAATGTGGCTATGTAATTGTCACTTAAGAAATTAAAATAATATTCCATGAATAACGACAAAAATAAAAACACCTACTAAAATGAGTTTATATTTTAGAGGTCTAAATAAACCAGATTCTGTAATGCATGGATGTGACGTAGGCATCTTTACAGCTAACATTAGTAACGAGAATTTGCGTCACGCAGGTCTTAAAAAAATACAATTTTTTTTAATGCCGGATAAGGTAAGCCTTTGACCACCATCTCACCTTATGGTAAGTGATGATGTGGTCGAAGATTTATTCAGGCTAACCTAGAATTACTGGCTCTCAAGGAAAGCTGCCGGAACACACCGTTACGTGGTTGGCGACAGATTTTCTACTTGAGGGACGTAGCTAGCCAGGCGGGCATTCGCAAAATACCCTACCACCATGCTATATCGACTGCCATCCTAAGACAACAATCGGGACCGACGTCTTAACCTGCTCTCCGAAGCACGGAAGCGCTCAGTAGTAATGTCACTAGAGGCCACCCATCCAACTCATGACGGCGGCGGACGTTGCCTAACTTTGCAGATCGGTTAAGAACAGCTAAGCAAAGTTTCGCTACGAACGCTTCAAAAAATTATAAATGCAAAACCAGGAAAATGTTCGTAGCATAAATATAAGAAGCACGCTATAGCCCCGTAGCTATCTTACAGATGGATGGGCTGCCACAAACTCGGCGCAAGTATAAGCAGGTAGGCCTCACTGACGTTAAAGCTCGCAACGCACAGCATAATAATTAGTCATTAGAAAGTAGGCAGCAGGGGTCAGGTGGGGCCTGGAGAGGGGGTGGGAGGCAGGAGTAAAGGGGGCGGGGCTCGTCTGTTTCAGCTTATCTGAAATTACATCTTTTATGGGTATCCGCGATTATTCCGCGCTGCAGCGAGTTGCGGCGCGTTAGTACTGCCTGGAAAACAACTTCGCATTACCATCAGTGTTCTACATAATCCCTACTATTGGTTTTTATTGTATTGCGTCTTTTTCAGGTCTTGATTGCCCTTTAGAGACATTTAACTGTTCCTTAAGACGAGAGATGCGATTGGTCCATGGTTGTGTCACAAACTAAATAAAAAATGATTTCAAAATCACGGATCGTAACGGCTTTAAATTAAAGGATTTTATTGTTTTCTATTGATTTATTAGCACCTACATCTTGCCAATAAGGTTTTTTTTAAGTTGGTGATATTTTCTATTTCACAAGAAATACTTTCACAATTTATTTGTTTATTTCATTTAATTAATATAATTCTGATTCTGATTGAAGCAGTTATGGGTCAAGTGCATTGGCTATGGACTGCCGTGCAGCAGGTCAATTGTTCGAATCCCGCCCCGGGATTGAGCTTCACCGCATGGTGGGTACCCTCAAGTATAAAATCTGTCGCCAAGCACCTAACAGTGTGTTCCGGCAGCAGTCCTTGAGAACCAGTCAAATTACAGACACATGAGACCTAACAACTGTGCGTCTCAGTGTGACGGGCACATTGGAATTGACGAAATGCATCTGTTATAGGCAGAGGTTAGTCTACTTAACATCAGGTGGGCGTCGGGCTTGTTCCGACACAATGACATAAAAAAAAATCGTGGTAACATATATAAGAATTGTAAATGTCCAAAAAACTAACGAACCATTCAAGCGTTAAAGGTAGCTGTCTCATAACGAGTGCATTGCTTTGTACTGTCTCTACGCATGCAATACTTAATATATTTCCGTAAGCCGTAGGCGTAGAACTAAGATATTGTAATAGAAATTGACATCTGCATATAGATAGTAAACTAACAATCCAGTTCGTACATAAATCTGCAAAATACCTTCTGTCTTAATTCATTCTAGTAACAGCGTAAGAAATTTATGCAATGCTAAAACATAGAATCGGGCAAATTCTAATATCCTTGTTTGTTACACAAAAGCGCTGCTTACAACAACAGACAAACAATTCAGTGGAGCTAACTTGAATTCATAATCAAGTAATTTATGTGCACGGCGAATAAATTAGTCGCTCCAGCCCGCGCGCCGCCCATAACTTACCCCAATAAATTGCCCTAAGCGGGCCAACTTCATTTTATCTCCAAATACTAATAAGTACTTGTACTACCTACGTACACGAGTCCCTTGCGTTAATTTTTATTATCACCGGTAAATTTCCACCCCGATATGACCGTTATATGATGGCGTTACGCGATAGACACCTGATAAGAGCCCTGGTTTTAAACAGACTTAAGTGCGGGTAGCCCTTAAAAACGTGACTTACGAGCATAGTTATATACAAGAAAATTACAGGGACTGAATCATGTTTAGTGTCCTTAAATTTCATTACAACAGCGTGATTTCTGACTACGGGTTTGTTAAAACATTTTCATCCTTATGATACTATCATATAAAGCTAGTTTTACTTATTTTCCTCTACATTTCATAAGATACTTGTAACGTTTCTGAGTTTAGCTGCACTCACGTATCAGGTAGCACCTGCTTTGCATAAGGTGTCATGTCGAGAATTGAACCAGTAAATTTTGCGATTCAAAGTTAAAAGACTGCCTTGCTGGTCGACTGGTGTAAAATAAAGCTTTGTTTTAGAATCTTGAGGACCTGGGTGCGATCCCTGCATCGGACAACTCCTGGATTTTTCAAGAAAATGATTACCTCTACAAGTTTGGTTTCTTGAACAGTGTTCGATAGATGGCAATGAGTTAACCCTCCTTTAAATAGATTCAAATTATATCTGGTGAAACATGGGTGTTAAACATAGGTGATTAAATTTAAAGTTTAGTAAAACTACCAAGTACCGTATTAGCACCTGACTAATTTTAGTATTGCGAAGAAACCCTTCACAATTGCAAATATTTAATTTAGCAGTGAATAGAGTAGATAAACTCTAGAGAATATAGGTATCCAATTATGATTTACCAATTAAGTATGCAACATACGAGTCTGACTCGTTAATTACTTAGGTAATAATTTATGGACATCAAAATAAAATAAATTGTATTTGACTTAATTTTGATAACATCCAGAACAATGAAAGCATCGGCATACGTACAGCTCTTAAAACATCGTTTCAATCATCTCTTTTTTTGGGAAATCTAATTTTATATTTGTCCCAGTCATCGGTTACACAATGAATAAACTAACAAAGACAAAGTTCTGAAAAAATCAGGTACTTGATGAAATCGTTATAAAAGTACGTAGGGAAAACTGTGGATACCAGACTAAACTTTGACCCTAACAAAACGAGTCACGGTGTCCGAGTAGTCCAATGGACTCGACAATAAAATTAACATAGTGGAAAGCGAGACGTCACGCCGCAGGAAGTATACAGTAATTTGTAAGCTTTGTGATTAATAAAATGTACTAAGTGTGTCCCGAATAGGACAGATTAGCGGTCACTTTATCACATCTATTCCAAGTTAACGTCGCGTGACGGATCTCGTTTGAAACTCATAAAATGTCTAAAGCAAAATATACTCGGTAGATAACGCCAGCTATGTAAGTATTCCAAGTTTCTGCTCTTTTCCACTACCCACTTTGGAGTCGAAGGGAAACTCGTAACTTTGCCTGTTTAATAAGCATACTTTTACGTAATTAAATTTTCACTTTATAATCGAGTCAGTGATTGTTTGGGTACTTTCCGGCTACTAGTGAAATCTGTTCACTCAATTTAAATTGTGTTTTACGCGCTGTTATGAATATATCATTCAACGCTAGGTATACTTTGTTAATCCATGTACTGTCGCTGCGTGAAGTCTCCACGTAGCTTGTGATTTTTTTCCCTTTTACATACTTAATCTTTATATAAGTGGGGTAGACATACGAGTGTCGAATACAGTGGAATAAAACACCGTCTCCGTCTAGCTCACATTTGGTAGATTGATGGAATCACTGGCCTTAGTGGCCTTATACGAACAACAAACGGTTACAAAATAGCCTTTATCAGATTAACCTAACTGTGACCTTTTGTCACTAATAACAACGAAAATAACTAAACGTTGGTCTTTTTTTGGTGTGTAAAAAGTGGTTGCGTTATTTGCATATTCAGCATTTGTGTTTTGTACTTGGTAAGTAATATATGACTCAAAGAAGTCGGTTTATTTATATGTATCACGTAATTCGGTTATATATACTTGAAGTTGTACTCTAATGTAGTTTGTAATTAAATTACCGGGCTCTATTATGTTTTTGGCTGCAAGTGTCGGTATAATGAAGTAAAACGGGGTGTCCACAATGTTATGATGATGTGATTTCTAACTTTCCTTTATTGTTCTTCAATTTAAATGTTACGTCCATATTAAGAAAGTTTTTCTTGTTATAAAATAATAAAGATTATTTGATTTTGAACGGAAGCCTTTGCATATAACCTATGTTGTATTATTAGGTATATCATAATTTGCTTTCTCTACTACTACTGCTACTGGTATTAAGTTACAGATTAGCCTACATATTGTGATTATTTATTCGACAAAAATGCTTGCCAAATTCCGCTTCTGCCAAGTGACTTCTATCACCTATGTAATTTTCCAACAGGAATATGTTTTTGTAACACATTGTTAAAAGACGATTAAAATAATGTCCGCGAGTTTCATGCCCGTTCTTCCCGCAGTAGCTCTGTTAGACTTTTTTCTTGAAATTAGCGGTAGAATATAGAATATTTCAAAATTAAATTATGTACATAATTGTCTTTCATAAGTACATCGTAGATGCATAGAATTGATTTAGACTTTGGTTCATCACATATACATTTTTATTGGTTATTTATTTTGCATCCTTATCAACTTCTACTTTCAAATAGCAATAGCTATTATATTTTACAAATTATTAGAGCACAAAATTTTAAGTTCCCGGCGGGAATCGAACCCGCTGCCGCTGCCCTTGATTTCTCACCGGATGGCGAATCCACTCGGCCACCTGGACACGCTATTATTAGATAATAATAGCTACTAATATCAAATTTCTGCCTCTGCATTTCTTGTTCTCAACCGATGTTTTGTTGATCAGCTAAAATAAAACGGTACGTATTGCAAAGATGGAAGGTATATCGCATATTTGCAATTATTTTTTTAGGTAAATATTTTTTTTTAAGAACAAACTTCAAACTTAATTCAATACTACAGCTATACTCCAGCAACAGCAACGAAAGCGTTTAGGCAACCGAAAGGCCATTGCAGGCCTACATGCAGTCTAAATGCTCAAGCGCACTGCCAGTTGGCAGACCTGCCTGGCTGGGTACCCACCCACCATGCTTGCAGCATTGCCTTGTTGGATTGCAACTACGAATAAATGTATTTATTCGTAGGATTGCAATGATTATTCGTTGAGCCAAATTAGTGCCAGCATTTTCGCATCTACGCTCTGATATGTTTAAAAACTTTAAAACATGTTATTTATATTGTATATTTGACTATTTTACATAAGAGGGCAATATAATTGATCGATATACCTAATGATTATTTTATCATTTTCATTAATCGTTACACAATCACTGGTCTTAGTATTAATAATTCCTACATATTTTATTGTTTGACGATGAACTAAGTTTGATTGAATTTTTTTTTCTAGCGGTCATGAGTTCGATGGGTGACCGCTAGTGACATTACTACTGAGCGCTTCCGTGCTTCGGAGTGCACGTTAAGCCGTCGGTCCCGGTTGTTGTCTAAGGATAGCAATCGTTATAGCATGGTGGTAGGGTATTTTGGGGGCTTCCCCAAATGCGCAGAGAACCTCCACGTGGTGCCCCTGGAAACTGTCCTGGACCCGGTAACGCAGGTGTCCAGGCAGGCCAATACTCTGCTATCGCAGCAAATATGAGCCGTCTCGCTGCGAAAGACGAAATGCCCAAGTCGTCTGGGAAAAACATAAAAGGCCCTTTTCAGGGCCAATCTCGATCCCGAGACTCCTCATTGGACCCACGGGTCCCTGGAGAGGAGAAGGAACGGAGGATTATGCTAGAGCGTTCGCCTAGCATGGATTCCTTGTCCAGTGGTATGATGACCACGGATGCGGAGAGCAGCTGCCGAAAGCGGCCAGCTTCTTCGTATTTCGACTCAGACACAGAGACTGAAGGAACAGCGGCTGCCAAGGTGGCAACCTCAAGGAGAGGGCGCGGGAGATCTGCCAAGGCTGGTCCTTCAAGAGAGGAGTTCCTAAAACCCTCTCCTGTGCTATCTGACTCAGAATTAGAGGGAGTCCTGCGAGGCCGGCGATTCAAGAAGGGGCCAGCCGCTGCCGTCGCTAGCCTTGCGCATGACACCGGATGTGAGTCCGATGTTGTCGCAACGGTTGGAGACCTCAGTGCATTGAACGCCCAAGAGTTGAGAGCGCATGCGGGCGAAAAGCTCGCTTGCATTCTGGAGGTTGCCAGAAAGTCTGGTAACCTCAAAGGTGAGTATGTGGGCCGTCTGAAGAGGTCTGCATCAACGTTAAGAGAAGTGGTGGATGCCCTGGCCAGCAGGAGCGAGGCGGATGAGACGAGACGGCTGAGAGCAGAAAACAGCCGCCTGCGTCTAGAAGTTGAGTCGGGGAAGGCAGAGGTGAAGGCTCTACGACGCGGCTTCACTGAAGCCAAGACTGAGGCCGCCGCTGCCACCACCGCTGCCAACACTGCTGTGGCTGCTGCAGCAAAAGAGTTGCAGGCACCCCCTACCACACTGCTGGGGGCCGCAGAATTAGTGGAGGAGCTGAAGCAGTCTTTGACCACCACGTTCGGGCAAATGCTCAATGCCCAACTTGCGGTGATTGAGGACCGGCTTCTGCCTGCCCCGACGGTGCGCCCGCCCTTGAGAGCAGACACTAAGAAGGCAGCGATAGTCACCGTGCCTCCCAAGCCGACGCCTGAACAGGCACGCTATCTCACTCCCAAAGTGAGTAAACTAGCCAGTCAGACCACAAAGACTGCCGTCACAACCTTAGTTGCAACGGTTGCTGGTCCCTCAACCTCTAAAGGGACACCAAAAGTCAGCAAAGTAACGCCCTCCACTGAGCCTCAGGAGGAAACGTGGTCAACGGTGACGCGAAAAGGCAAAGGGAAAGGAAAGGGGAAGGGCAAGGGGAAGTCCTCTTCTTCTACAGCACCCGAGCCTGCCCTTGTGGCTAATGCCTGCACCACCAATTCCGCCAAGGCTACAAAGAAGAAGAAGGTCAAGACAGCGCTGAAGTCTCCAAAGTCTGCGGCTGTTGTGCTGTCGTTACAGCCTGAAGCAGCGGCAAACGGGGTAACTTATAACACCGTCTTAAAAATGGCGCAGGAGAAGGTGAGTCTCCAGGAGCTGGGAATAGACCAGCTCCGCTTTCACCAGACGGCCACCGGAGCTAGGTTGTTGGAGATTCCTGGCTCCCAAAGATCCGAGAAGGCGGACAAGCTCGCGGAAAAATTGCGCGACGTATTGTCCCAGGTGGCCAATGTCGCCAGGCCAGTCAAGTCGACAAATCTCAGAATAACGGGCCTGGACGACGCGGCCACGAAAGAGAAAGTGGCGGCGGCACTCGCCAAGTTGGGTAGCTGCGAGGAGCGGCTCATCAAGGTTGGTGAGATTAACAGATACTCTGCCACTGTTTCCTGCCCAATTCCGGCAGCCAAGGCGTTGCTGGCAAAGGGCAGAATATTGGTGGGGTGGAGCTCGGTGCGAGTGGCTGCTCTAGATGCACGTCCCCTGCGTTGTTTCAGGTGCATGGGGCTGGGGCACACTCGCGTTCAGTGTCCAGACTCGGTGGATAGGGGAGACCTGTGCTACCGGTGTGGTGGCACGGGTCATCGAGCGGCTAACTGTGGGAGGAACAACCCACGCTGCGTGATATGCGCAGAGTCAGGAAGGCCCTCCGGGCATGTAATGGGGGGACGCAACTGTGCCCCCCCAAAGACGAAGGGTAAGGCCACCGAGACCCAGGCCGCCCCTGCGACCACAAAACAGGCCGCCCCCGAGGCCATACGCCGTCAGTCAGCGTGTGAGGAGGTTACTATGTCAGACTAATGGATCAGGTCCGACATAGCAATTTCCTCCAGACGAATCTTAACCACTGCGTTAGGGCCCAAGATCTATTTATGCAAGTCCTGGCCCAGTGGCAGATAGACTTGGCAGTCGTGGCGGAGCCGTACTATGTCCCTCCCCATCCGTACTGGGTCGGGGACCTAAATGGCTCCGTAGCCATTGTGGTACGTTCCGGTGGCGGCCCTCCCCCTTCTGTGGAGGAGAGAGGCTCAGGGTACGTGGTGGCTAAATGGGGGGAGTATACGTTCGTCGGCGTATACTTCTCCCCCAATAAAACCGCTGCGGAGCTGGAGGTCTTTATGGACCTCCTAGCTGCGGTGGTGGGCAGGTTGGCGCCACGGCCGGTCCTCCTCCTCGGGGACCTCAATGCGAAGGCCCAGGACTGGGGCAACCCCTCCACTGACTCTCGTGGTGAGATTGTCAGGGAGTGGGCGGTTGCCACAGGACTGACCCTGCTAAACAGAGGGTCGGTCCACACGTGTGTGCGACACAATGGGGGGTCCGTCGTGGACCTTTCATTTGCCACCCCGCCTGTCGCAGCACGTGCCCGGGCCTGGAGGGTGGTGTCGGAGGTGGAGACTCTCTCGGATCATAAATACATACGGTTCGAGATCTCCACCTCCCACAACCAGAGGGGAAATCGACAAGCGAGGCGGGTGCATTTCCCGCGCTGGACGATCGGTCGCCTCGATGTTGAACTGGCGGAGGAGGCCGCCATCGTCCAGTCGTGGCTTGCCACCCCCACGCACCCGGAAGTGGATATTGCTGCAGATCACTTTCGAGGGACGGTGACGGCAATATGCGACGCGGCCATGCCAAGGTCCCAGCCCCGTCCCGCACGCCACCAGGTGTATTGGTGGTCGTTGGAGATCGCAGGTCTTCGAACCGCTTGCACGGAGGCGCGCCGTCCCTACGCCCGATGTAGGAGGCGGCGCAACGGCCGAACAGATGACCAATTGTCGGCCGAGGAGCTGGAGGCAGAGCGCCAGCTATATAGCGTATACCGCGAAGCAAAGCGGGCGCTGCAGCTGGCCATCGGTCGATCCAAGTCCCAGGCCTGGGGAGAGGGCCTGAAGAGCTTGGACAGGGATCCTTGGGGGCGTCCTTATATGGCCGCTCGGAAAATGTTCCGGGGCCAGACGCCCCCGGTTGTGGGGTCCCTAGAACCAGAGCTCCTAGGCAGGGTGTTGGATGGGCTCTTCCCTGACAGCGGCGCCATCCATACCCCTCCGACGATGGCGCCGTCCTTCTCCGAGGTATTGAGCCCAGCTTCCATCCCACCTGTGTCAGAGGTGGAGATGGAGGTTGCATTGGGCCGCCTACGGGGAAAGAAGACGGCGCCAGGACCGGATGGGATCCCCGGGCGCGTCCTTCGGATCGCCCTCAGGGTCATTAGTGATCGGCTTCGGGAACTCTTCGACGCCTGCCTCACCTCGGGACGGTTCCCGAAGCTGTGGAAGGACGGCCGATTGTGCCTGTTGCGGAAGGAGGGTCGACCCATCGACTCGCCGTCAGCATACAGGCCAATCGTATTGCTGGATGACACGGGTAAGCTGTTAGAGAGAGTAATAGCTTCCCGTGTCATCCGGCACCTGGATGGGACTGGGCCTCAGCTGTCAGAGGCCCAGTACGGATTCAGAGCGGGGCGATCAACAATAGACGCCCTGCTCTGGCTCAAGGGGTGGACGCAGGATGTAGTCAGCGGTGGGGAAAAGGCTTTGGCTGTCTCACTGGACATCGCCAACGCCTTCAACAGCCTTCCGCACGGAACAATACAGGAGGCGCTCCGGTATCATGGAGTGCCCCTGTATCTGCGAAGGCTGTTAGCTGACTACCTCCAGGACCGTGAGGTCCTGGTGGAGGGATGCGACGGTCTAAGGCGCCGTCGCGTCACCTGCGGGGTTCCACAGGGGTCGGTGCTGGGGCCACTCCTGTGGAACATAGGTTACGACTGGGTGCTTCGTGGCACGCTTCCCGCAAGTATGCGGGTTGCGTGCTACGCGGATGACACCCTAGTCGTAGCCAAGGGGAGGGACCTTAGGGAGGCGGTGCGGTTGGCCACGGTGGGTACAACTTTCGTGGTCAGCCGCATACGTGCCCTGGGATTAGAGGTCGCCCTCTCTAAAACCGAGGCCCTTTTGTTCCATGGGCCTCGGGGTGGACCCCCTCCAGGAACGCGGGTATCACTGGAGGGGGTTCTGGTCCCGGTTGGGACCCAGATGAAGTATCTGGGTCTCATCCTGGATGGGAGGTGGGCTTTTGGGGCCCACTTTGCCCAGTTGGCTCCAAAAGTAGTGGGAGCTGCGGCCGCCCTGGGGAGGCTGCTGCCCAACGTTGGTGGCCCTAATGCCAACTGCCGCCGTCTATACTCCGGAGTGATCCGGAGTATGGCCCTGTACGGGGCACCTGTCTGGGTGGACGCCCTCAACCGCGACAACAAGACCCTGCTGCGACGTCCGCAGCGGGTTGTCGCGACGAGGGCGATACGCGGATACCGGACGGTGTCCTGGACGGCAGCCTGCGTGTTGGCCGGTGATCCCCCATGGGAGCTCCAAGCGGAGATCCTCGCCGAAGTTTACCACTTCGTGGCGGCGAGGAGATCCCGTGGAGAGCCCCCAGTATGGGAGGAGGTCGCACGCATGCGGCGGCAGGCGGGGGCTGCACTGTTGCGGCGGTGGACGGAGGACCTGGCTCCACCGGGCCCTGGGCAGTGGACGGTGGAGGCGATCCGCCCGGTCCTTCGGAGGTGGGTAAAGCGGCCGTTCGGGTCGCTGACCTTCCGATTGGTGCAGGTGCTTTCTGGACACGGTTGTTTCGGAAAGTACCTGCACCAGATCGCAAGACGGGAGGTGACCCCAGCCTGCCACGAGTGTGGGGCGCCGGAGGATACGGCGCTCCATACGCTGGAGGTGTGTGCTGCATGGGGCCCGCAGCGGCACACTCTTTCAGCCCTCATAGGAGGGGATCTCTCTCTGCCGAGCGTTGTTAACGCCATGCTCGGGGGAGAGAGATCGTGGCGGGCGGTGGTCTCCTTCTGCACCTTCTGGAAGCGGTAATGGCGCAGAAGGAGGCCGCGGAGCGGGTCAGGGAGGACGATGTCCATGCTGCCCCGCTCCGGCGCAGACGAACGGGGACGAGGAGGCGGCAATTTGCCCGCCTCCTCCCTTCTCCGTAGTGGGGCTACTGGTGGAAAGTCGGGGGATTCTCCACCAGCTTTCACGGCCCCACACGTTTGGGGGGTGGCCTTGGTGAGCAAGGCCACCCCTCCACAGGCGCAGAGGCCCGACTGAGTTCGGGCCTACCGCCGGGGCAAGATGGCGAATGCTAACGCGACCCTATCTTGCCCCACCTTGGCGGAGGACTGCTCACGGGGGGGTTTTAGTGGGTGCAAGTCCCACACATCCCCTTCCACCACCCCCGTGGTGGAGGGGCAGTGCGAAGGCATTTCCCCCCCTCAAAAAAAAAAAAAAAAAAAATTGTGGTAGGGTATTTTGCGAATGCCCGCCTGGCTAGCTTCCACCTTCAAGAAGAATATTAGTCGCCAAGCACCTAACGGTGTGTTCCGTCAGCTGTCCTCGAGAGCCAGTAATTCTAGGTTAGCCTGAATAACAACTTCGACCACACCATCAGGTGAGATTGTGGTCAAAGTATAACCAATCAGGCATAATTGAAATAGAAACATACACCATACCTATTGACAAAGAATTGCCTTCATATGATCTATTTCCATAAATTGTCTTTCATTTAGATTCTACAAAGTGTTGTGTATATTTTGTAATATTCAGATTTCCATTGTAAATAGCTAAACGGAAAAGAGTGACGATGAACTTTAATAATATTATTTTTAATGCACTAAGTATCCGGCATGCATCGTGCATCATCGTTAATCGATATTGATCTACTCAGTATGATAGCTATTATTTATATCTTTATATATTATATCTATACATAAATAATTCAACGTGGCATTAGTTTCAATTTACGAGCGCGCATTTTTTACAGTTTTAAATTCTTCGTCCAGACAAAGCGTAGCCTTATCGGGAGGAATAACTCACGCTCCGCCATCCCCCACAGACTCGCATTATAAGGTGTTTGCTAGGATTATAGCTGCTTTGAATTTACATAGCATTTTGTGTCATTTGCTTATCGCTCACATGACAAGTCTCGTGCATTAAACATGAATATATTTGACAAGTTTTAAGCAGAAGTGGCGGTGTGAAATACTTATTCAGGAATGTGCGCGAAAGGCGGCTGGGAGTCGAGACGGGGCGCGTTGCGACGAGCATTTGAATAATCGAGCTGTTCTCAAATGCGAGGGTATTATATGATAATAATTTCACGCGCGAGCGCTTCTCGCCGGGTGCCAGTATAACCCCACCGCCGAAGCGGTTGCACCTCCAAGGAATGTGTGAAAAAATTATCAACACCACTCATACCGTTTTACCCACCATTGAAGTCTACGCAACATATTTTTACGCCGACATCCCTGTTTATTATTCATGCGGCTCAATATCCACGTTATTCTTTAATTAATTGATGCTACAAACGTTAAAAGCTAGTGAAGTGTATCAATTTCGTCGTGGGGTTGTATTGAAAGGGGCTATATTTCAAATTACATGGCTTATGAACGGGAATATTCGATTTTCTGTGGGAAACCTTTAAACTATTTTCATTAGACTGAACTTTTGTTGTTATCCATCAAGAATTCTCGATTTATTGTCCGATGTTAAGTAATAAAATTGTTGTTTATAGATTTTTTTTATAAAAATATCAGTTTAGTCGCATTGCAAATTTTTACGCATCCAAATTTACGGTACGTAAGCATTTCAGTAGTTCCAAAAACACTTGCAATCTGAACTAGTCCGAGTGCCACTTCATTTCCTTTGTCACTTGAGATACTATGATATTAAATTTTCATAAAAACATAGAACTTCAAGGGAAATTTATACTACCTTATGCTTAAATCAAGTTTTGCAACAGATACTACATGTATAAGTTTACTTGAATTATGAACTAAGCTGTGACAATATTCGTCCAAATGAGTATATACACTATGAAAGTTTCGCGATATGGAACCTCAAGTATATTAAATCGATGGTGGTAGGGCATTTTGTGCTAGCCGGCTGGCTTGGATAGCTACCACCGTTATCAAGTGATAAAACCTGCCGTTAAACCCCGATCGGTATATATCGGGATTGTCCATGAGAGCTAGCACATTCTAGCCTGTTAAACTTTGGAATACTGTTTATATCATTACTTACATATAAAATTTACTTACGTTAAGAGCCATTTCACAAAATCACGCTACTGAAGTTTAGGTAAATGCCAGCGCATCGCATACACAAGCGAAAGAAGTGACGACGGAATAGCGTGACTATGAGTAACATATTTTGATACTAGCACTCATTAATAAAGAAATGTAAGTTGCGAATTTAAAAATTGTGTGATTGGTATGAGTAAATAATCAATTTCTTGTCGATTACATTCTAATAGTATAGAAAAGAAGTAGGCATGTACATTAAATAGTCAACCTACATCGTGAATCGTATATTTACATTTCATCCTTGATGAATAAAAAATAGATATATTTGAATCATTTATTGTAACAATAAACTTAAATAATTAAATAATTATACGGCTTAAAATTCTACAAATATTTGACGTAACGGCATTGATTAAAAGCTGCGGACTAAAAGCTCTTTCTTTTAAATTTTCCAAAAATTGCTCTTTTCCTCGTTCACACTCTACACAGTATCTATATCCAGTCGTTAACACTGTCTGCCATAATGACCATGCATAGGATTGAGGTTTATTTTTCTGTGCATCCGGAAAACCACTCAGTACCAACCACAAACGTCCCATAACGTTTTCGGTTTTCCATTACTTAAAAATGTCACCCTCATATTCCCATACCACAATATATCACCTATACCATTAAAAAAAATTACATTTTCATCCATTTAGTTTGAGTAGACCAAACAGCTAAATGTAAATATATATTTATAGATTTTGAGGTTTTTTTGTTTTTAAATCGAATATCTTTGATGCAATCTATAATCAACATATATACTTCTTGGTACCAATGCAATCCTCACTATATACTCTTATGCTCACTATCTCCTCTATGGAAAATAAATGATAATACACCTTTTTATAGAAATAAATACTGGAAATGGGGTTTGAACACACGACAAAAATGGTGGGAAATAGTAATTTAATTGCTTTTTTTATTTTTCGTTTTTCGTAACTAACTCACCTAAAACTTTGATTCTTCTTTTAATATGATTTACTATTGTTCTTTAGCCATGAATTGTTACAGATTTTTACGCCAAATATTTTATAGTAACAAGATTAAAACAACCCAATTGTTTTAAGAACTTTGGCGGGAAAACTGTATTGGAGAGCAATATTTTTTTCTGAAAAACTATACCACCTACGGCTTTGGTCCTTCTTTGATATTATTATTTACATGTAATTTATACACTTGTATTATTTCAGATTTTTTGGTTTAGATGTTTAAAATTTGTTACGAGATTATTTAATACGCAAATTTGCATCGGTAAGTGTTTGCGTTGCAAAATGTATCGAGTGAAAAATTACCTATACATATGCAAAATTGCGTTTTTCTAGGTTTATAACTGTTGACGTAGTTACGAGATTAATATGAAATGACGTAATATTTTGGGGCCAAAATGTAATTTGTGCTGGTAATATTCAAAATACTTCCGTAATCTCAGAAAATTATGGATTCTTTCTTGTATGGGCAAGGATGCATCCTTTTGAAAACCATTTGGATTATGAAAGTCGGTTTTTTTTTGTTTTTTTATGTCATTTTGATGGATCAAGAACGAGGCCCACCTGATGTTAAGCGGTATCCTCTGCCTATAACAGATGCATTTCATCACAAGTGAACTGCACTGCGCCCATCACCTTGAGACATACCTGTTAAGTCTCATTTTTGCCTGTTATTTCACTGGCTCTCAAGGACTGCTGCCGGAACTCACCCTTAGGTGCTTGGCGACAGATTTTCTACTAGAGGGTGGTCGCTAGCCAGGCGGGCATTCGCAAAATGCCCTTCCACCATGCTGTGAAGCTCTCAAGTTCTGGGCGGGATTCGAACCATGGACCTGCTGCGCGGCAGTCCATAGCCAATGCCACTGAGCCATCACTGCTTCAAAACTTAAACTTACGCAGAAAACACTTACGCAGATTTTATGGTAAATTTGTAAATACGACTATCGACCGCTAACTGGTACCTCGGTTTGTACAAATGATGGAAAAGCCGGGAGGCCGTTTTGTACAAATTCGGAAGGTAGTTTAATTTCCTGCTGAAGTTATCGCTGTGTTCACTTATAGACATTAACTGAATCCAAAAATATTGGAAATCAATTATTCGCCTGTCATCTTATCCTTCTAAAACAAAAGTTATAGTGAGTTACTAATTTAAACTAGTATAATATAAAAACTAGCAGACCAAAAAGAAGAAGTCAACCTTCAGAGGTTATAAATAAATAGGTACCCGGCTGGGACTCGCGTTATATTTACCGGAAAGATTCCCTGACGAAGGGCTACAATATAGCCCGAAACTGGTCAGAATCTTTCCGGTAAATATAACGCGAGTCCCAGCCGGGTACCTATTTATATATAATGGACAAAACTCGCGATAGTCTTCTGAGGTTGTTAGCATTTTTCCAATAACGCTGTATAAGGCTGCATAATTGTGACGTTTCCTTTTTTTAACACAATGGATGTACAGAAACTAAAGATGTAGTTACTTAACAAGGCAACAATACTTATATTATGGACAACAAAAATAAGGTGTAGTTTGTTACTTAAAAAAATAAATACATGATCAAAACTCTGTGGTCGCACTATAAACTTGCGTCTAAGCGTTCCGCGTACGAGACGTCAGAGCAAGGCAAAACGAACACAGGTCCTACCTCGATGGGCGCTCGCGCGGTACTGATCGCCTCGCGCTTGTACATTTCATTTTATGAGCATTTCGAGTTATGTTAAATATTTTTTCTTGTCGAACAAAACAGATTTAATATCACAATTTATTAAAGATCAGATTAATTAAAGAATGAACTTTCTTTTCATATAATATCTGTTTGGAATTACACTTTATTTAACGCAATATATCGTGGTAAATTGCTGATATAATTCGTGGAAATTGGCGCAAGATCTTTATTTTTTTTTCTACAATGACGATTAATTATCGATATTCTAGTACACTATGTGTCAACAAGATTATATGCCTGATGCACAGTTTTGTTTTTTAGTTAATTTGATGAATCTTTATACAAGAGATAGAACTCTGAAGTTGCCTATGTGTACTTTAATTCGTAAAACAAGGTGCGGGAGATTGGTCACTACAAAATAATTAATGTTATGTTTGTAAATCTGGTACATTAACTGAAAAGAGAACAGATTATTCTATTTTTATCAATTATTAAACAACTTGTAGATATTTCCTATGATAGTAAATTAAGCGCTTAAAATCTTCGTATACCGCATTAAAATGTAAAATGCCTCTTAAAGGCTTGTCACCAATTTATCAGTCTTAGGTGTAACTTAGATATATAGATTTGTTAACAGTTCATCCAATACGCAATTCGGCAAATTTTTATTGAACTCTAATTTCGTCCAGTAACGTTTCGTCTATAACTCATTTTGTCCAGAACGAATATGAGATATTTGTACTGGACAAAATGCCGCACGAATTCAGCTTATTGTATATTCCGTCTAAGGCTCGTTCAGCACCAGGCGTTACTTTTTGTTATAAAACTAGGTTTTTCGTAAAACAAGTTTTTTAACTGTTACACATACACACAAACACAACAGTGTTTGTGTGTATGTAAATGCATGGTTTTAGAATTAGTGATCCTGGGGTTGATTCCCAAGTTAGATTAAAAATATTAATATGTAGAAATGTAAGAATATGCTTCACGGTTTTACTGTTAAGAGCAAGATGAATATTATCTCCTCCTGCTTCTACTTATAGGAGAACTCAGTAGAATCAAGAGGAAGACACTAATATTATTTTAAAATTTCGGCGTATAATAATGGCTAGTGAAAATTTTGATAAACGCCTGATGTTTTATCTTATAAATTACCTGATAAAGGGTTTAATCTAACATCATGTTTAGAAAGAGTTTGTCCATACATAGGCTTTAATATTTTCGTTGTGATTGTACTAAAACATGTTATCTGCAAAACTATAGAAATCGGTTCCATTTTTTAAGTTTTGACTTCAACAAGTCAGTTCTGCTTTTTTTTCAACCGACTTGCAAAAAGTGCATTCGACTGAATGTTTTTTCTACTGTTTGGTACACGATTTCTCCGCCCATGATGAACTGATTTTGATGATGTTTTGATTGGAGTGTGCTTTCAAATTAGTTCCATATAAATTTCATCATAATCGGTTGAGTAGCTTTTTTAGTTATAGTCACAGATGAATTTGCACACCTGATGATTTAATTTTAATCGCAACTCTTGTCGATGGTGAACAGTACATTAAACGAGTTAATTGTGGTCATGGAGTCGATCTTGCCCGTGGGCTAGAATGTCACCCACCATTGCTACCTGTGGGTGTCGTAAGAGGGGCGAATAAAGGTAAAATACCTGTAGAAGGCGGGCAGCAGTCCCTTTTTTGTTTTAATTGATATCTTAAACTGCGATCCCCAAGCCGCCTGCCCAGCGTGGGGATTATGGCAAACCCCCGTTAATGGGGGAGGATGTGTTGTGAGGGAGGATTGTGATCCGGCTGATACAGTACAGTACAGAATGATCTTGTAAGCAGTACTTACCACTAAAATGAGTGAAAAAAAAAGTTTGTAAGTCAGAACCAGATTTTTTTAAGTACTTTACAAAATGACTATTAGAAGAAGGGCCTTATTTTTAAATATGCCCCTTTATTAGCGTTCTAATTTTAATGTTCATACAAATAGAATTAGTAAAACAATCAAGTGAAGTAAGCTGTAACGAATTAAACGACTGACATGTACCTTCGCACGAGTTAATGTGTTAAGTTGTTTAAATGAACATATCATAAAATTAAACACATAATTACGGTGTGAAACTATCATCATAATCATAAAATTAGTTATTCATAACAGCGTTGTATCAAGATGGTGTATCAGTAAACGAAACGCTGTTGGTTTACGCCCCTGTAATTTATTAATTTGCTTAAATGCTGGCAACTTGTAAGCTTGGAACGCTTTACGCATATGTGCCTATGTTTTATTCTAAATAGCAAGAATGTACACGTTTTGTAAATACTAATTAAGGTTGAAGGGTAGCTGCCATTTTCAATACATTATATTTGTTACTGCCTTGCAGTTCCGGCTTCTTATACTGATTTATGTCCCAATTGGATGTCATAAGCGCAAAGTAAAGGAAAAAACGGAACCAATTGCCAACACTGAAATTTGTAGAATTTGGACCATCATAATGAGGTCACTGTTTTAAATCAGTATGGTACCGATTTCAAACTTTTCAGTGTAGGAAATGAATGTCAACGGTTGCGGGAATACTAGATTCAATCCTGGTTCCTGAAGAGGGTCAGCATCAAAATACGGCTCGCTGTATTAAAGAAGTCAAAACTATTTAAATTTGGATGTAGTAATAAAGAATGTTATGTGTACTACTAGAGGATGTACCAGTGAAGCAATGTATAGGTGGCACCCGGCTGCGTGGGAATTGGACAATGTAGGTAATGCAACAGAATCAGGTAAAATAGAAGATGGCAGGATATAAGATTAAAAATGGCACGTTGGAATGTTGGAACGATTTCTGGAAGAGATTATCTGATATATTATATTATTTATGTATGAAAAATTGTGAAATTTAAACATATACCTTTTAAAATTAAATATATAATTTTAGATAAAGTGATTGTTGCGATGAAATATGAAAAGTCAGTCCCATTTAAGTAGTGCAGATAAGTTTATTATTTTATTTACAGATGATAGGCAGGCCTTTGAGGAGTACCTCACCTGATGGTAACCGATGACGTGGTCGAAGGTGTAGTTCAAGCTAATCTAGAAATATTGGCTCTCAAAGACAGCTGCACACACCGATGCCTGGCGACAGATTTTCTACTAGTAGGTAGCCAGGTGGATATTTCATACCATCATGCTTATCAGGACCAACGGCTTACCGTCCCCTCCGAAGCACGGTAGCATTTACATTGGAGAAGCATCTGGTCTTCGAAACATAGTGTTAGGCTACGTCGAGGACCAGAGGCTTCAAAATTTACATTTTACACGATATCATGTCAATAAATGATTTATGATTTATGACGGTAGCGCTCAGTAGTAACACCACTGGCTGTTACCTATCTAAGTTAGGTTAAGATTGGTTAAGCATGCTACGCTACAAGTGCTTAAAAAATAAGCTTAATTTCAAATGTTACTTAAATAAGTTGTTGTATTATGTATGGCTGCGCTCAGGACAGGTGTGAAACTAAATTTCCCAGTGATCAAACCTACTTTTACCTAGACAGTTTTTTCGTCCCCAGGGATTACTCACTACTAACATTGCACGCTGAATAGTATAGGATATCATTGACGTAGGTGCATTGCTTGTAATTAAGAGGTATATCAATAATTGCAGAATAAAATGAGAAAGCCTAACTGATGTTCATAAAAAACCGCTCCTTGTTGCTCCGCATAAATTCAACGCCTTCACCATATGTAATCTGGGCCTTCACTTACAAATTATGTTCTTATTTTACCTGTTCAAACATATCGTTACGTTATCAACTAAAATACAATTTCATGCTTCATGGAAAACTCTATTTAGTTTGATAAATATTTGTGAGTCTCGCGATAAGCCCTCAGTAAGTATGGATAATTTATACACTTCCTTTTGTAACGATAATGCTCGTTCTTTGTGGTTACTAATACACATTTAAAAAGCGAACAGCTATAAAACTATAATTAAGTACAAACTTCATGCACCAGTAAATGTAGACATTAATTTCCACACTAGTTTATCTATTTGGGCACACAACCCGCCTTTATCTGTCATCGTTCTTCACCTTCCGAGTTCTATACGAGCATCTCAACAATAAACCTCTACGGAATATTGTATTAAAATATATTAAGCATAAAGTTTATTTTGGGAACGCGAACAAAAGCTGCGTATGTCGTTTTGGAAGCGCCCCCGCACGCGGGTACAAGCCGGCTTTACGTATTGCGTTTACTCGAAATTATTTTAATATGCAAATAAGAAAATGTGAAGGAGAATTGTGTTTCGAATGTTGTTGGTAAAGTCGGTTACGCAGACGTATTCTTTAAATTAATGTGCGTGTGAGATTAGAGTACTGCTAACTGCTTTACATGGAGCGGGCTTACACGGAACGGGGCTCGTTTGTTCCGAGGAACAGACAAATGAAAGCACATAATTACTAGGCCGCCCCGTTCTAAATGCAACAAGGATTAGAATTTACATGCGCGCGTTAACAAGCACGCGTATGGCATTTATGACTTTGATATTTAAATACTGAACTCACTCCATCTTGCCAACTATTCAATGACTGCTTGAATAGTAAAAGGCTGAGTCTCGGATATGGTATGACATTTTCCTGTTCTGCATCCTTCTGTCGAGTTTCATTCAAGCGCTACTTTTACCTACTAAAGTTTTCTAAAACGCGTAGCAAAATGCATGTAGGGGTGCAATTCTAGCCCGACATCCCATTGGGTAACCTGGCAGCCTACGTTGCAGATCGGTACCCCACGGGGCAACCCCCACGAGACAAGTGAGGTCAACTAAGTACTAAATTAACAACGAAATCGGTTATTTTTTCTATCTACAGGTTTCCTTTTGTATAAATTGCCCGAAATTACACGAAATATTTTAAAAATAAAGAACTAAGATCTTGGAAAGTTAATTCTGAGTAAAAATGTTAATATTTTATATATTTTAGTGGCCAGAATCGATTTAAATTATTTTAAAGATATATTCCGGGCATTAGAGACAAATATAAGACGTTGTTAATCATAATTTAGGAAATAATAGAAATTCAGTTCAAATGAGATTAATAAGGATGAATTATTTTTATGCGTTTTCTGTTATTTAGGTACGTTATTCCAGATTTTCTATAGAAATAAACTACTTTTGCAACACTGTATGAATATATGTATAATATTATTTTTACAACTTATACACAGAAAGCAAACCCTTAAAACTTCAGCCTACGTTATCAGCTGCAACATATGGCGACAGCAATTTTAATAAACTAAGACGTTCCTTTTAAAAGATTCAAGATTACTAAAGGACGACAGACCACAGTCTGTTTTCGTATAATAATTAATGTTGTTTTGAATAGTAGATCCCAATTAGTGTAAAGGCAGCAGGGCATCACGGAGCAATCCCAACAGCAGCAAGCCGCAAATATGAAGTGATGGATGAACTCTACCTCTGCTTTGCATACAATGGTAAAAATTTAGTTGAAAAGCTCCCTCGAGCGGATACGACTATGAACGCTAATTAAAACAACTATATCACTTTGAATGCCGTTTTGTAACTCCTTATTTCACGATGTGTTAATTTTTGGTCGTATTTATTGTCTGTGAACTGTTACCGTTTGAATTTAATTTCCCATGTCAATCTCGTCTTAGCGCTTCAGAGAATAAAAATAAACGCAATATGTCCGTTTGGTTATTTGTACGAGTAGGTTTGGTAACCGCACAATTATATCTAAGTTCCCACATTACATGGGTTTACATTCTCGAGTTAGTTGCAATAAATCGGCGTTGGTCGCGTTAGAGGCGCGCTTTAGCGTTTTTCTCGTCAGGAATCGAAGCGTAATTATAGGCAGTGCACCGATTAACATCTGTCGACTATTATATAAAACGGATTATAAGGGTTCAATCAATGTAAGTAATTATTCTTATCCGTCGGATGTTCTCAAAGCGCCCTCGCTCTCCGTTCAGAATAATTTTCTCATGATTCGCGAGGAAATCAAACTGCTCTACCCGTTTATTAGGCAGTCACATTGACGTGACTGCCTAATGTATACGAACCTACGTTACATCTACAACGCAAATTATAGCCGGTACTATTATGTAATTCTACTGCAGATTTCCTTTAGCTTTATTGTACCTGCATTGTGTATTATTACATTGCTATAGCAGTTTACAATGTTGTTTGGACGTAATCGATAAAACAGTTTTTGTAATCTTTATCGGTCCGAATTGCTGAAAGTTCAAGACCATATGAGTACATAATTACAATGTCTCGATTTCGAGATGCCCAGAAGATCACCAATCACGGTAGCCGTAATAGGGTGCTATGGGATGAGTGTGTGAACGTGGTTAAAGCGTTCTCTGTCGGCTTTAGCTCCTCTTGCAAAAACTCCCGATGCTAACCGAACGATTATAATATATTAGTTGGGTTTAATTGCGTCGATATAATTATGGTTGGCGGCATACGTGACGATATCCCGGCTCTCATCCCGCCACCGAGATATTAAGAGGAATAACTCCCGGGAGCCGATCGAGTGATTCGCGATAATGAGCCCCGCCGCGATCGAAGTGTCATTAGGAAGTCTCAACCGTCGATGTGCGCCCTCAAGTTATGTTAACCGGAGCTTATAGAGGAAATTTATCTTCATAATTGCTCAGCAAGCGGATGAGTGCGGAACACATCAGTAATAACTACACTTTGCCGTTTCAGATAAGGCTTCGTTTCCATAAATTTTATATCGTTGCTTCAGACTTATAAAACGCAGTTATACTTATGTGAGTGTCGAAACATAGGTATAGCACACTGTAAAATCATTGTATTATTTACAATTTATGCAAAGAATTCTCATGACCCTTAATAGTGGGACAATTTGGCGTTGGAATTCAAAGGTCTATAGGAATGACATTAGACGCGATCGGCCGGTGTCGTCGGCAGCGGTGGCGCGAGGGAAACGGGCTAATTTCCTAATGATTCAATGAGGTGATAGTCGCCCGTCGTGGGAATCGAATCGACACTTGTTACATTTGAGGTTTGGGACTCTCAAACGTACTTTCACGGTCTCTACCTTCGCTATCGGCAGCTAAAGCACTTCATAAAGCATTCTCCACGAAAGGATAATCGTGTTTGTATGCTAATCGAATTGAGGTATTAAATTGTGTACATTCTGGGTTTTAAACCATCGAAGACACCTACATACATGGATAAAATTATGAATTAATCCTGATAGGGCGGCACCTCTCAGTCGCAAGACATACTTCGGCCAGATAAGGGAAAAGCATCGCAGCCTTATAAATGACTCTTTATTAAACGTGAAAGGAGCGACGTCGGCTAATGGGCCGATCATGCGCTCCCATTAAACATTATTTAATATTCAAAAGCGGCCAGCGATAAATCACGAACACCCGCCATGCTTCTTTCAATTTCTACCACACTTTGCAGTTCTCTGCACATTTCATCTTGTATTTAATTTCATTCCTAAGTATACGTATTCAGTGGACAGTTTTATGCTAAACGGTGGTTGTTGATTGCTTATAAATAAAGCGGGATTGATGTAAACAAGGTTTGAAATGGCATTAGCGAGACATAAATGGTATCAGATGCTGTTATGAGCGTAAAAGTGTCGCAAATTGGCGGTGTTACGAGTCATAGTAGTCAGCTAGTTATGCCACGGGTTGTCGCGAGTGTGGGGCCGGTCGATAGGCATCAGAGCGGCCGCGCGAGGAGGTTTTCAATCGTAAAAGGCGGCGTGCTATGCCATAACACTTGTTTCATCAGATGTAACCAGCGATAGCCAGTCTCGAATCTCGATCGCCTCAGCCTTTGGCGGGAAGATTATTATCCTCCCGATTCTATACTCGTCGCCTCTCTGATAAACCGATGGTTTTTGTTGCTACTGCATTAATTCGAAACAGAACGGTGTTTTTTTATTTCCCTATGAAGGTGTAAATTAAGATAATTTATTTTCCACGAAGAAGCTTCAAGTTAAATTGAATAAATTAAATTGAATTAAACCAGAAGTTGACTTTATTGCATCTGACATTGAAGTATCTAAGTGTCATTATTTAAAAAAAAGTAAGCGCAACATTAATATGATTAATTTATTTTGTACTGTTATACTTTAAAATCAATTGGACACGCTATTGCAAAAGCAGCAATGTCCTTACTTACAAAAGAAACAATCACATAGCAGAATCTTTTCTCTTTGATACATCGACCGGCTTCGAGAAAGCTATATTCGCTTCGAAGGAAACCCATTCGTATCCGTGTATCAAACTTGTCACATAAACTTATACCCGCGTCGGACCGATAGACGTTTCTATTTTTCGGGAACAAATGGCAAAACAATAATTCGTACCCTAGCGAGTGTGAGCTAATAACAATAAAATAGAAAGTCGATCAGAGGACTCGGCCCGGCGACTGGTTCAATCAACGCGGCTCAGATTTATTTTTATGAAAATTGGCATAAAGTCCGCGGGTCAGCGAGGCCCGGTGGGGTCCGGGGCCCTGGAGACCGCACGCCCGAGCGTTTACTGCATATCGTTTCCTACGAGCGGCCGCCTCGAAAATATTGCCAGTGGTCATAACTTTTTATATGCAACGATGACATTGCAGAAAGTGGATGGCGAGCTTTGATTTTTATAGAGTTGATAAACTCTGATTTTATACAAAGTTTTACTAGTATATAATTATGTTAATTATCAACATACATTATAATAATAGACGTCTCAAAACGTCTGGTCGACGCTACTTGTGACCAAAATGCTGGCATATACTTTGCACAGAGGATAAGCATTGCCATACAACGTGGCAATGCGGCCAGCATTTTGGGGACACTGCCTAATGGTAGCGGAACAGTGGATTAGTTTTTTTTTTTTTTTTTATCTAATTTTAAGTTTTTTAAGTTAAATATGTTAATTTATACTTAATTAATAAAGTTTAGTAAAGTAATTATCAACTGTGTTTACTATTACATATAATATGTGGTAAGCACCTATTAGAGCGACGGGGCGTATGTTCATTTATACATACATTAAGGAGTCAGATAAAATATATTATTATATAATAAGAATAAATAGTGATAAAATTGGTATTTCAGGTGTATAAATTGTTGATGATATTACGAGTCCGGTGTAAGTCAAAAAACCTTAGCTTACGCAATCATATACAAATATTGTACCAGTTATAGTACAATATAACACTTACTATATATTCATATATACATATTGTACTAGCTATAGTACAATATGTGTATATGAGTGCGTTCGGTCATGACAAATTTTGAACCCTTTTTACATAAAGACAATAAGTATACAATCAAACAACTTTTTGTAAAATTCATTTTATATTTTATCAACTAACTTTGTCACACTTAAATCGACACTGCCACACGCGAAGCTAACTCTAACCCAATACCGAAACCACATGCCAATGTAGTGTTGATGTGTCAAGCGATCGTCTCACTCGTAAAGACGTTCTCTATTATCGAGCCCTCGAGGGCTTACCTTGGGGTCGTCTATACCCGCTGAATATTTCCAATTGCAATGATGTAGTCTACTTTGAATCCGTCCACTATCACCTTTGAATTTGGAAGTGCTCAGCTTAAATCTAAGGTAAATGTAGACTTTGCTTTGTATCAGTGCTCTGGAGATATCGTTCGAATGATTGGTAAGGCATGTGTCTTGCTTCTGCTCATTGCATTAGCTGCAGTAGCTAGAACAATGCCTTTATTCGTTACGGCGTAAGAGATTTTTTTCGAATTCCTCGTGACATCATAACGCGCAGTAAACTATAACGCGTTTCATATACACAAGGTAAGTAAGACTCAGTGGCTATTTCTTTTATTTTGAGTTTTCAAGAGTTCATTTTGAAAACCGCTTTCTATCTCTAAAGCCTTTTTATCATAGACGGTAGTATCCACCTTTTGTCGCTTAATCTGACACCGTGAAAACTTGTAGGTTATGCTCGATTATTTGTACGTTTTTTTTTATGTTATTGTGACGGAACAAGCTCGAGGCCCACCTGATGTTAAGTGGACTAACTTCTGCCTATAACAGTTGCAATTCATGACAACTCACGAATTGCACTGCGCCCGTCACATTGAGACATAGTTGTTAAGTCTCATTGTGACAGACTTTCTACTTGAGGGTGGTCGCTAGCCAGGCGGGCATTCGCAAAATGCCCTTCCACCATGCAGTGAAGCTCAAGCTCTGGGCGGGATTCGAACCATGGACCTGCTGCGCGGCAGTCCATAGCCAATGCTACTGAGCCATCACTGCTTCAAACGTGTACCTAATGTTTCAACAAAGAAGTACTTTGTATCTAATATCTTAATTATTTACGATTATATTAGTTGTTATTTATCCGAGCTATTTTGACAATTTGTTACAACACTCGTTAACGTGCCTGTAACGTGTCTTCAAAGTAGAAAGTGCCATGCAGAAGTCTTTTTCACGATTATTCCACGGAGTTAACATAACGCGCTGCGTTGCGTTTTTGAATGGCCATAGTTACTGCCATAAGGGACTAGTGTGACAGGCTGTGCAGCACTATATTTGCTTCAACCTCCAAAGTAAACCTAATATGTCGCTAGAGTTTAATAATAGATGATATACTGTACTGTATCAGCCGGATCGTCCACTGCTGAACACAGCCTCCCTTATTTAGGGGGGTGTGCCATAATCCCCGCACTTGGCAGGCGGCTTGGGGATCGCAGTGTAAGTTGGCAGTTCTTTTGAAGGCGCTGCTGCCCACCTTCCAGTATTTTTCCCTTAGTCGCCTCTTACGACACCCACGGGAAGATATGGGGAGGTGCAATTCTAACTTTTCTAACCTCTGTTTGCCTTTGTTGTTGGTGTGAAAGCGCCGTTTTGGAATCTGGAGATCCTGGGTTCGATCTTAGTGTCGGACAGTTATAAGGTTTTCCTGAAAAAGAAAAAACATCTCACTAGCAGTCAATATTTTGAAAACTTTGTTCAGTAGATGGCAATAGAATGCGTATTATAATGGGACCAGAAAATGCCTGGCGGTAAGTGGTTGCTTAGACATACCCCTTCGGGAAACATAGGTGACATTGATATCAAGTACAGAATTTGCTAATTTTAAGTTGTTTAAGTTAAATATGTTAATTTATACTTATTAAATTCATATAAAAAAAAATTACAGAACTCTACTAAACTTAAAATTATTGTTTTTTAGGGTTCCGTACATCAGAAAAAAATAGAACCCTTATGGGATCACTTTGTTGTCCGTCTGTCTGTCAGGAACGCGTGGAGGTATCTCGCTGAAAATCATATCAAATACTCAGATCTACTGTCCCTTGGAGCTGTGAAAAAATCAAACTTCTAAGCCAACGCAATCAAAGGATACAGTCGTTTATGGCGCAAATTTTAACTCGCAAGTGTATCAAAACCTACAGAGCACTTCCCGTGAACTCAAAATCCTAAGATTCGGTACGTCTTATACCACAGATATAGGAAAAATTGCGAAAAGCATACATTTTTTGTCACAGCATTTATTAAAAAATATTTTTAATAATTTTAAAATGTTATGGATTTCATTTAGCAATAACAATGCCCGATATTTTTCTTATATACCTAAAGGTTTGTACGGAACCCTCGGAGCGCGAGTAAGAATCGCAGTTGACCGTTTTTTTTTTCAAATATTATCAACACTTCTGTTTGCATGGTGATCATGACGCCACATAAACTAACGCCACAAAGACTTACCCAGCTAACCAAGTCGATATTCTTCATCATCAACATCTGCTGCTTTTAGTTGATTAAAAATAATCAATTTGTTTCAGGCAACTTAGGATTATTTATACACAGGCCCATACAATATTTACCTTAGACTAACATACACAATAGTTTATAAAGTGATATACATTGTATGGCGCGTAGCGTCAGGTATCCTTTCGAGGAAACCCATACTTGACAACCTTCAGCCATAATTCAGCTGCGTTGAATATCTGGAGCTCGCGATTAGGCACTCTCACCACATGATAACTGAAAGTTACCCAGATTTTTTTTAACAAAAAATGGAACAGACTTCTAACACTGAAAAATACGAAATAACTTGTTAAAGTCGACCCCAAGATGATTCAAAACTCTCTGAGATTACATTTTCATGGGCCGACTTCAACAATTTATTTCATAATTTTCAGCGTTAAAAGTCGGTTTCCTTAATTGTTAAAAAAAACTTATAAAGTAAGGACGTTTTAGATATTTAATTTATTTAATTTTGAGGTTACATTTCATTTAAAAAAAATCATCAATCTGGTAATACGATCGATTTTCCCTCACCTACAATACTGGTCATCATCGATATTAACAAGTACCAAGTCATCTAGGTACGTTAAGCATTTTTAAGTTAGTTGATTATAACTTCAAAACTACTTGACCGATTTTTATGGGACTATCTCAGGAGGTTATAAAAAATAATGACCAAAAACAGAGTGCTCTGTTAAAAGTTATGCCTTTTTATAAGTCGGTTAAAAACATACATATCTATTACATAGTTCTACACATAAAGGGCAAAACGGAACCCTACTGCGCAATCTGTCTGTCAGTTTGTCCGTCACGGAGCTCACGGAGCTCGTAAATGAATTACAAATCTGAAAATTCGGAATTTTATGTACAACGCTCATCCAAAGATGAAACATCAACATCATCACATCAACCGGAACGACCACCGTTGGTAAAGGTCTCCCCTTTGGTTACCACAATCCCCATGCTTGGCAGGCGTCTTCACGATTTAGATTTTTCTTCTCACGACACCCACGGGAAGAAATAGGGGGATGACATTGTAACCGTGCACCCCACGGGATCCAAAGACGAATATTTATTTTTCAGTGTATCTCAAAAACATGAAAAGGTAGCCGAAATTCCTATTTTGCACCCTGCCATGCCTGCTGTCATCGTCTACAGCTTATTGAATAGAGTTTAAAGTTATGTGTGTTTCATTTTCAGTCATTTAGTATAAAATATGCATTATAAAATATATTCCTTTTACAAAAGTGTAAACACAAGTTCAAGACCTTTGACTTCTAAACTATATATTACTGTTTCATTTAAATTGAATGAATGATTTAATTATATTAAAATTCCATGTATTTCAAATAAGCATTTGTATACGACTATGTAGAATTTCTATCGTTAGGTAAACAATTTGATATTGTTTTTCATGAAATGGCGTATTCATATTCAAATATTTAATGGAATTGGAATACATAATATTTGTATACGTAACTATATTTTGTTTATGACGCATGGTGCAAAAGTTTCTCTATGTTCTTAACATATTAATTAAAATCTACAATGTTCAAATTATGCTAGTGCAATGCCAAATAGCAATAGTTTTGATCAAGTATAAATTAAATAAAAAAAGTAAAAAAAAAACGACTGAAAATTATTCTATTTTCGTTAAATGTGTTATCGTTCTATGGAAATTAAAAATGCAAGTAATGTATATTTATGGAATCGCTATTTAAAGCCCTTCATTATAATACCTCAGTCGATGGATGTGGAAGTTTTTTTTTATCTCATAATATGGCGTCTGAAATCCGCCAGTTTGTTTTTTATTTTCTTTTTATGTACCTAGTCTCACTTGCGCTATCAAGATGAATCTAACGATATCTCTTACTTTAAAATCGGTTAAGCCGTTTAGAAGATATGATGGAATAAAGAAACTCACAAACATACATACATACATACATATACATGTACCCTGAAAACATAACTCTCCTTTTTTGGGCAGTCGTGTAAAAAAAGACATGATTAAACTGTATGATAGAGAAATGTAAGACTTCTATGTCTGTTAACATCAGGAGTAAGAGGAGGGCTCTTCTTACATTTGAAGTTGGTAAAAACATATCCTCTGCAGTAATCCGAAAGGTAGTCGGTGTCTGAATTCAGATGTTTTGAAGTGCTCGTAGCGAAATTTGCTTAGCCGTTCTTAACCGATCAGCTAAGTTAAGTAACGTCCGCTGGGGTCATTAAGATGGGTGACGGCTAGTGGCATTACTACTGAGCGCTCCCGTGCTTCTGAGAGCATGTTCAGCCATCACCGCGTCAACCTCCGTTGTACTCATTGGATAGCAGTTAGCAGTCGTTACGACACGGTGGTAGGGCATTTAACGAATGCCCGCCTGGCTAGCTGCCACCCTCAAGTAGAAAATCTGTTGCCAAGTCATAGGACATATAATAAGCCAAGCCCTTAACGGTGTGTTCCCGCAGCTGTCCTTGAGAGCCAGTAATTATAGGTTAGCCTGAACAACATCTTCGACCACATCATCACTTACCATCAGGTGATATAGTGGTTAAAGGATAACCTATCAGACATAAAAAAATGTCAGTCGTGAAATGCGTCAACAAACGCTTGCGCAACGGCTACGCTTCGGATAAACAAATGAAATAAAAAAAAAACGCAACCGACCTCCAACACTGAAAATTATGAAATAACTTGTTGAAGTTACCATGTTGATACAAAACACTGACCTCACATTATCATGGTCGGACTTCCACATGTTATTACATTCATTTCAATGTGACAAGACGGTTCCGTTTATTATATTATTATTATGATGATGAATGATCCGACAAGCTTTTCGACCTTATTCCTGCGTCGAAATTTTACCACCGCATATCTCAACACCGTCAAAAGACCCACCCCCACATTCAGCAAGTATAAACATCACACACTGTTCGCTTTGGTCGCTTCTGTCTTCCTCATACTTGTGGGATGTGGAACGACCTTCCTCCGAAGGTTTTTCCATGAAGCTACGACATAGACCTTTTCAAAAGGGGCATCTACAAATTCCTCTCTGGGCAGGCAACGCATCGGCAGCTCAGCTAGTGTTGCAGATGTCCATAGGCGGCGGTTACCGTTTACCATCAGGCGGGCCGTCTGCTTGTTTGTTCACCCATAATATAAAAAAGGGTGAGATAGTTGTCAAAGGCTTAACCTATCAAGCATAAAAAAAGAGCTAATAAGTTTTAACAAAAACTAATTTATAAATTCACGCAATAAAGAATTAAAGAATATGATACATATATATATATACAGTCTGTTTTTTCTTACTTGTCTTAAAATGCAAACAAACATACCTCTGCTACAAAATCACAAGTTGCCGTCATAATCACTTATATTTGGCCATTCATAACTGAGTAGACTTAATAAACGAAACATCACGCTTCGAAAAACATACAAATATCATTGAAATTTATAGATATTTACAAAATATAAATCAAATAACGTAGTGATCACAAAAACTGTTGACAGTAATGACAGTGTTTTGACATTAAGTAATCTATCTTATCTATGAATTTTAGTGATGGGAACATGGGTATCAAAATAATGAACAATTGAAGTGAACAACTGAAAATATTTAGCCCATTCAATGCAAATAAACAAACAAACAATCAAATATTTCCTCTTTATTATATTAGTTTAGAAGATATCTAATGACAATTCCGCCTAATTTTCCTGCTAAGCCGACGTGACGTTATAAACACCACGTAGCCAAACCGGAAGAATTTTCGACGCGTTTCGATTCTACTCAAAGCATACTCAGGGGGTCGGACTCTTCAAGCGCACGATCGAGAAAAACAAAGGTATACAAATAAAACGTAAAACATACGTTCAAAATAGGCACCATACCTACTTCTGTTCTTAGAAATACAAAACGGAACAAGGTTTACGTTTTGAACAAACCTGAAATGACAACAATAATCTTATATATTTTCGACCCGACCCGCGACAAAGGCGGATGTTCTCAAATAGACCTGTTTGTGTGTTTTTTGTATGTTTGCTACGCGATCGCTGCACAAATTATATATAGATGCTTTTTTTTTGGGAACAGTTTTTTTTTTATGTAATTGTGACGGATCAAGCACGAGGCCCACCTGATGTTAAGCGGACTACCCTCTGCCTATAACAGATACATTTCGTCACATGTCGTGACATGTGACTGCAATTGCACTGCACCCGTCACCTTGAGACATAGATGTTAAGTCTCATGTGCCTGTAATTTCACTGGCTTTCAAGGACTGCTGCCGGAACACACCGTTAGGTGCTTGGCGACAGATTTTCTACTTGAGGGTGGTCGTTAGCCAGGCGGGCATTCACAAAATGCCCTTCCACCATGCTTTGAAGCTCAAGCCCGCGGTGGGATTCGAACCATGGACCTGCGGCAAGGCAGTCCATAGCCAATGCCACTGAGCCATCACTGCTTCAAAAAGTATACTTTCAATTTGGTCTCATTTAAATTTCTTTAACATTCTACACCTTCGAATAGTTTTTAAGTTACTGTCTATTAAAGAGGTGACCGTAGCAAAACGTACACGTTTGGAATCTATGAGCAATATAACTATGAGCTCAGAGTATAAATATATAAAGTCTGTTTTTTCTTACCTGTCTTATTATGTAAACAAACATGGCGGTTGATCATCCAATGACAAGATTAGTGATGGGGTCCCATCGAATGAACGACGAGCCGTACTGAACGAAACTATGAAACTGAGTGATTTGATTAAAACGTAATATAAATACATAGTTTCGTTTGCTCTTTATTCATTTTGCACATTTTTTTTAATATAGTAACTTGGAAATAATCGATTTTTGTAATAGAATTGTTTATTTACTTTTATTAGATTTTGAGCAATCAATTTACACATATGCCAGCTGCTTAATTATTATTACTGAATTTAGAACGCTTTCTTAAGTGCCGATTCGCTAGGAACTGCAGCTGCGTATATTCCTTTGTTTGTTGATTTATTGCCTAGCACGCACTAACCTTGACTGCCGGAAAAACAAAAGAACACATTTCATGAATCTTTAGTAAGTCTATTGACCATTACGCTAATTGGCAGTTCGTATCTGATGCCAGTTGTGGCGATGGTTAAAATAGCTGTCTCCCCTCGTGCGTCCAATCTGTCCACCTCCTATGACGAAATCGTCCAAACTGCTCACGTTTTTTTATCCCGCGACGCCCCGTAACGTTTTTTTGTAGTACTAAGTAGTTTTCCATTACCTAAACATGTCACCCTAACATCCCCATACCCCAATATATTACCTATACCATACAAAAAATAACATTTTCATACATTTAGTTTGAGTGGATCAAACAGCGAATAAAAATATATTTTTCCAGATTTTGAGGTATTTTGTTTTTTAATCGAGTTTATTTGTGGCAGTCTCCAATCAACATATAAACTTCTTGGTACCAATGCAATCCTCATCATATTCTCTTTACGGGAAAAGAAATGAGAATAGACCTTTTCATGGAAAATTTTACAGGAAAATGGGTTTGAACAGACGACGAAAATGGCGGGAAACGGCATTTTTTATATATTTTTTTTATTTTATTTTTCCGAAACTATTCCACCTACAACTTTGTTTTTTTTTTTAATGTGTGTATTTATTATGGTTCTTTACCCATGAATAATACCAGATTGTAAGGATAAATATTTTATAAGTAGTAACGAGATTAAAACAACGCGATTTTTTTTAAGAATTTTGGCGGGAAAACTGTACATAAGCGGATTTTTTTTTTTTTTCTCAAAAACTATACCATCTACGAATTTGGTTTTTCTTTTGATATGCTTATTTAGATGTAATCTATACACCTGAATTGTTTCAGATGTTTAGGTTTACAGGTTTAAAAGTAGTTACGAGATTATTTATTACGTAAATTTCGATCGGTGAGTGTTTGCGCGGCAAAATGCATCGAGTGAAAGTTATTTTTTTTCATTTCATGATTTGAGTAACTTCTCGTTACCATAGAGTAATGCGGTTTTTTTTGTTGTATAGCCAATGATAGTAGCTTACTAACAACGTTTAAATAATAACGATCGGATAAATACAAGCTTCACACTAAACCTTATTTTTAGACCACCGGAATTCCGGCCGTAACAAAAACGGGGGTCAAATAAAAAAATCTATAAAAAAAAAAGTTATCAATCCTTATCCTTTTAATTTCTTTTAACATCGTTATGGACTTGTTGCCTATAGAAATGCAAAATTACAGCTTTCTAGGTTAATTACTTTAGAAGTAGTTACGAGATTATTTTTAAATGACATAAATCTATACAAAATTTTGGCGCCAAAATGTAATTTGAGCTGGTTTCAGATTTCATATCAATTTTAAACATACTTTCTGTTATATCAGAATATTATGGATTTTTTCTCGCATAGCCAAGGATCCATTCTCACGAAAACCGTTTGAATTATGAAAATCGAACTTACGCAGATTTTATGGTGAATATGTAACCACGACTATTGACCGATCTCCGGCAGGCCGGATGGGACACATAAGGGAAATCCGGCAGACCGGTGGATACACGGCGGAGGATAATATTTTCTTACTTATTTCAATGATGGTAGTAGGTGACGCTATCGAGGTAAATACAGTTCGTGCAATAGTATGTGACAAAATACTGTCGAAATAAGTCTAAAACCAATAGCAAATTTTGAACTGGAGAGACAAGATAGTAAGTACATGGTAAAGATAAAATGTAAGCTTTATATGGTACTTACTTTTGTGAACACTCCAGGAAAATCACAATTACACGAAAACTCAGTCCTTGAAAAGTAGCAGAAAGTCGTCAGCCCAGATAATAACACCGTCCAATTCACAAAGCACACACAAGTCCACAAGATAGCCAGGTTTCAGTGAATAGTCCGGTAAAACTCAATCACACGATTAAATCAGAATCCTTGAAGAGTAGCAGCTAGTCGTCGGTCCAGATAATAACAGGGTCCAATCACAAAGCACACACAACTCCACAAGAAAGCCAGGTCGTCGAGAAACAATGTTAGGAGAGCACCCGAAACGTACAACATCAAGCGAAGCAACGGAACGAATGTCGTATCTTGACGTTAAGTCATTCAGTGTTGCCAGCTGTATAATAAACAAAATCATCCCATTCAATTTAAAAAATAAAATTAGCAAAAAGCATCCCTTGGTTTTTGCCTTATTTCATTCCGCCAAAATTGAATCAGACTTAAATGGATTATACAAATTAAATTATCTATTAAAAATATATGTCATTTAATAAATATTTTTTGTGGTCAAAGGCAATCAGCAATAAAAAAAAGTCGTGTATTTTGAGATTATGTGGAACAGTATCCGTATTATGAGTTCCGTATCAACACAGAATTTACCATAAAATCGTTATGTTTTTCATACAGTGCGAGAGCCTTACCCGCACTTGGCAAGTTTTTATTATTGGTAGATATTGGACTAAAATCAAATCAAGTTTGACGCTTGTACGTATTAACGTTTTTACTATAGAGCAAATATAAAAATCGGTAAATAAAGCAGGTTTCTTGTATGAATATCCCCTTAATTTTAAAAATATTTTTACTATGTATTATTATTTGTTAGGCAATATACTATTTTAACCCATATTCCGTGAACATTTAAACGGGCTACCTATTACCGTTCCAAAGATACAGTCTTTTAAAGGTCAGACGGACTGAAGGACATTCGCGGCTATATAATAGGGTAATATATAAGTATAGGGCCAAATATAAGTGATTATGACGGCAACTCGTGATTTTGTAGCAGAGGTATGTTTGTTTACATTTTAAGACAAGTAAGAAAAAACAGACTGTATATATATATATATATATACAGTCTGTTTTTTCTTACACAACTGAGTAGACCTAATAAAAGAAACATCACGCTTCGAAAAACATACAAATATCATTGAAATTTATAGATATTTACAAAATATAAATCAATTAACGTAGTGATCACAAAAACTGTTGACAGTAATGACAGTGTTTTGACATTAAGTAATCTATCTTATCTATGAATTTTAGTGATGGGAACATGGGTATCAAAATAATGAATAATTGAAGTGAACAACTGAAAATATTTCGTTCATCTCATTATACTAACTGGTTGTATAGTTAAAACAAGTAGATAAGTATAATTTAGCTTAATTTTTAGGGTTCAGTTATAGAAAGTGGACCCTATTATATAGCCGCGAATGTCCTTCAGTCCGTCTGACCTTTAAAAGACTGTATCTTTGGAACGGTAATAGGTAGCCCGTTTAAATGTTCACGGAATATGGGTTAAAATAGTATATTGCCTAACAAATAATAATACATAGTAAAAATATTTTTAAAATTAAGGGGATATTCATACAAGAAACCTGCTTTATTTACCGATTTTTATATTTGCTCTATAGTAAAAACGTTAATACGTACAAGCGTCAAACTTGATTTGATTTTAGTCCAATATCTACCAATAATAAAAACTTGCCAAGTGCGGGTAAGGCTCTCGCACTGTATGAAAAACATAACGATTTTATGGTAAATTCTGTGTTGATACGGAACTCATAATACGGATACTGTTCCACATAATCTCAAAATACACGACTTTTTTTATTGCTGATTGCCTTTGACCACAAAAAATATTTATTAAATGACATATATTTTTAATAGATAATTTAATTTGTATAATCCATTTAAGTCTGATTCAATTTTGGCGGAATGAAATAAGGCAAAAACCAAGGGATGCTTTTTGCTAATTTTATTTTTTAAATTGAATGGGATGATTTTGTTTATTATACAGCTGGCAACACTGAATGACTTAACGTCAAGATACGACATTCGTTCCGTTGCTTCGCTTGATGTTGTACGTTTCGGGTGCTCTCCTAACATTGATTCTCGACGACCTGGCTTTCTTGTGGAGTTGTGTGTGCTTTGTGATTGGACCCTGTTATTATCTGGACCGACGACTAGCTGCTACTCTTCAAGGATTCTGATTTAATCGTGTGATTGAGTTTTACCGGATTATTCACTGACGACCTGGCTATCTTGTGGACTTGTGTGTGCTTTGTGAATTGGACGGTGTTATTATCTGGACTGACGACTTTCTGCTACTTTTCAAGGACTGAGTTTTCGTGTAATTGTGATTTTCCTGGAGTGTTCACAAAAGTAAGTACCATATAAAGCTTACATTTTATCTTTACCATGTACTTACTATCTTGTCTCTCCAGTTCAAAATTTGCTATTGGTTTTAGACTTATTTCGACAGTATTTTGTCACATACTATTGCACGAACTGTATTTACCTCGATAGCGTCACCTACTACCATCATTGAAATAAGTAAGAAAATATTATAGACAGCTATTTTAACCATCGCCACAACTGGCATCAGATACGAACTGCCAATTAGCGTAATGGTCAATAGACTTACTAAAGATTCATGAAATGTGTTCTTTTGTTTTTCCGGCAGTCAAGGTTAGTGCGTGCTAGGCAATAAATCAACAAACAAAGGAATATACGCAGCTGCAGTTCCTAGCGAATCGGCACTTAAGAAAGCGTTCTAAATTCAGTAATAATAATTAAGCAGCTGGCATATGTGTAAATTGATTGCTCAAAATCTAATAAAAGTAAATAAACAATTCTATTACAAAAATCGATTATTTCCAAGTTACTATATTAAAAAAAATGTGCAAAATGAATAAAGAGCAAACGAAACTATGTATTTATATTACGTTTTAATCAAATCACTCAGTTTCATAGTTTCGTTCAGTACGGCTCGTCGTTCATTCGATGGGACCCCATCACTAATCTTGTCATTGGATGATCAACCGCCATGTTTGTTTACATAATAAGACAGGTAAGAAAAAACAGACTTTATATATTTATACTCTGAGCTCATAGTTATATTGCTCATAGATTCCAAACGTGTACGTTTTGCTACGGTCACCTCTTTAATAGACAGTAACTTAAAAACTATTCGAAGGTGTAGAATGTTAAAGAAATTTAAATGAGACCAAATTGAAAGTATACTTTTTGAAGCAGTGATGGCTCAGTGGCATTGGCTATGGACTGCCTTGCCGCAGGTCCATGGTTCGAATCCCGCCGCGGGCTTGAGCTTCAAAGCATGGTGGAAGGGCATTTTGTGAATGCCCGCCTGGCTAACGACCACCCTCAAGTAGAAAATCAGTCGCCAAGCACCTAACGGTGTGTTCCGGCAGCAGTCCTTGAAAGCCAGTGAAATTACAGGCACATGAGAATTAACATCTATGTCTCAAGGTGACGGGTGCAGTGCAATTGCAGTCACATGTCACGACATGTGACGAAATGTATCTGTTATAGGCAGAGGGTAGTCCGCTTAACATCAGGTGGGCCTCGTGCTTGATCCGTCACAATTACATAAAAAAAAAAACTGTTCCCAAAAAAAAAGCATCTATATATAATTTGTGCAGCGATCGCGTAGCAAACATACAAAAAACACACAAACAGGTCTATTTGAGAACATCCGCCTTTGTCGCGGGTCGGGTCGAAAATATATAAGATTATTGTTGTCATTTCAGGTTTGTTCAAAACGTAAACCTTGTTCCGTTTTGTATTTCTAAGAACAGAAGTAGGTATGGTGCCTATTTTGAACGTATGTTTTACGTTTTATTTGTATACCTTTGTTTTTCTCGATTGTGCGCTTGAAGAGTCCGACCCCCTGAGGATGCTTTGAGTAGAATCGAAACGCGTCGAAAATTCTTCCGGTTTGGCTACGTGGTGCTTATAACGTCACGTCGGCTTAGCAGGAAAATTAGGCGGAATCGTCATTAGATATCTTCTAAACTAATATAATAAAGAGGAAATATTTGATTGTTTGTTTGTTTATTTGCATTGAATGGGCTCTGAAACTATTGGACCGATTAGAATGAAATTTGGTATGGAAATAGTTTGAGACACGGGGAAGGACATATGATAGTTTTAATCCAACTGCAAAAAAAGAGGTTAATGATTTTGTGCGAAAAAAAAACATAAGAATAAAACAAAAGTATAAATAAAAGTTAATTAAAATAATTATATTCAAACATTCTTAATTATTGTCTTTTCTTAGTAACCTGACTCAAATAGAAGGGTTGATGTGTGTGTATAATAAGTAATTGTTTTTTTTAATACGCGTGCGAAGCCGGGGCGGGCTGCTAGTACTTTATATTTTTTAAGTGTTTTTCAAAAAAAATATATTTAAAATCTTTGTTATTATTATTTTGTTTCGCTCGTCAACCCACAAACCAATTGATCCCGCAAACTTTCGTTCAGCCATTGTCCAAATCCACAAGTTTTCGACATCTTTTTTAGTTAAGCAACATAATCAGCTATTTTCTCGCTACTATTTTGCTTCAATTGTTTAACTAATATACCCAGCCCTAGATGTTTTTCTATGTCTCAATCGTGTAATGTCGTTAACACTCAGCTAACCGCGCAATAGCCTACCCACATTTATATCATATTATTTATACATATTTTACCTAGATACCTTACAGTGTCTAGAATCGATATTTTACTCTATCAAGCCAAATCATGTAGGCCCACAATGGCCTTTACTTTGCCTAAATGCTTTCGTTGTAGTAGCTGTAGTTTTGTATTTAGTTTGTAATGTGTGATAAAGGCATCTACAAAAAACAAAAGCATACACAAAATCATCGATATCAGAACTGTGATTCAAAAGAGGGATTTAAATATTGAAAAATATTATTGAATAACGCATGAATAGATGAAGGCCAGAAAGTTTTACATAAAACATATTACCTTAAGCAGTTTTCAAATTACGTATTTGTTGAAGTATATCATGAATGACGCACTGTTTACCAGGTTGGATATATTACCATTTGAAATCGAAATATTGACGCAGATTATTAAACTGACAAATGTTCATATTAAAGCAGCATTCGAATAGTTCTATTGCAAAACAAAACACGACATAAAGTTTTACGTTGTACATAAATCTAGGAGTTATTCTCACGGGATGATAAGGTGGGGATCACGGATTCGTCTGACTGACTCGCGGAGAGTTGATGGCCGACCTGGGTATACGATGCATGTTGTTTGAACATTTACATACAAACGTCATATAGTTAGCGGCCTTGTACGTCTTTGTCTTAAAATTGATTCAAAATAGTATTTGTGAGACTAGAGATTTCACTTTGAAAACGTATAACATTACCTTGAAGGTAGTTGAGAGGTTATGCGGAGCGTGGCGGGCTCTATTTTTAAAAAGTTCTTAATTTGATTATTTTTGTGTGTACCTCATAACGCTTTACATGTTGTAACGATTTTGATGATATTTTTATGTGCGAAAAAATTAAGGAAGTTCTTAGTACGTTTTTTTTTATATTCCTGATAGGTTAGCCACTATTTGACCACTATCACACCTGATGGTAAGTGATGATGTGGTAGAAGATGTTGTTCAGGCTTACCTAGAAGTACTGGCTCTCAAGGACAGCTGCCGGAACACACCGTTAGGTGCTTGGCGACAGATTTTCTACTTGAGGTTGGCTTCATTATTTCTACTTCATTATTTTTGTGTGTTACCTCGTAATTCTTTACATGTTGTAAAGATTTTATTGATATTTTTATATAGTGCTTGTTTTGTGGTCCCATTTAAATTTTAGTGAGATCTGACTAGTAGTATTTCAGTTATCCTTAATAATGAATACTTTATGTTTGAATTCGTTGTATTTTTTTTTATATTACGATTAAAGTAGTGATAAAAAGGGCCAGTCGCACGCCTGATCGTAAGCGTCCCGTGTGTGTATTACAGTTGCGGTGTCACCTCTTACCTCATTCTGCTTGACACTGCACTGCGTTCATCACCTCGATACGTTTGTCCTGATGCATGGTTTTCCCAGTAATGTCACCTGCTACAGTGCCCTTCACGCCTAAATACATTAGTGCTTAAACGTTGCTTAGAAGCGGAATATATATCACAACGGTGGTAATTAAGAGAATATTGCTGAAGATACCTACACCTGGTAAAATGAAGAATCTTGCACTCGAGAGATGTTCGGTCCTAGTTTATGCTGTTCACTGAATACATTGTTTTAGTCGTACAATATGAAATCGAAGTGAAGAAACTGAATAAATGTTGGACAATACTAGAAAGTGGAAGTGATTCTGTTATGTGCCACAAACGAAACTAAAATGATGTATAAAATATAAGTTCTTATTTTGTTAGAGCTAAGGCCAAATTGGTACATAATTGTAATAATACTTAAATTAATTTTATTGTCTGCAATTGCGGGTAGTTGATATCATCTAAATTGATTGTAACTACTTTGACTAAAGATTGAATAGAAACATATAATATTTTTTAACATCTATTTGGATCATCATTGCCATCATGAATAAAATAAGATTTATTTGTGGTAGTAGATAGCAGAATAACGACCAGTGTCAGATTAAAGATCTAGAAATAATGGATCAGTACATAAACTGATCACCTGTTCTGCAACTTTGGCGATTCAACGAGTAATTTTTGATCAATTATCCAAAATTATGGTGATTTTGACCGGAGCTTAAGGAATAAGATGAATGCAGAATGATACCTATAAATTATGACAGGTCTCAAGATGAACATTTGAACGTATGAAGGTATAGAAAACCATTTTTATGAGGACGACCCGTTTTGATATATGGATTTGAATGTTAAGCAGTACAAGATTCAGATGAACCAAAAGTGTATGAATCTAACATCATCACATTTCTGCCACATTCACTTTGTAACGAAAAAAGGTGTTACTAGAGTGGAATCTAGATATAATAAAAGTATATTTAATACATTGCTGATAGATGCCTTTGCCTACTATCTCACTTCATGGTAAGTGATGAAATGGTCGAGGATGTTGTTCTGTCTAACCAAGAGTTACTAGTGTGTTTCGGCAGCCGTCCTTGAGACATCAACCAGAACCGACCGCTTAACGTGCCATCCGAAGCACGGAAGTGCTAATAGTAATGTCATCTCATAGCGGTCACCCATCCAACTCATGACAACAGCGGAAGTTGCTTGACTTAAGTTAAGAACTGCTAAGCAAACTTCGCTACATGCGCTTATAATATATAGAGAATTTGAAGAAAAATAGAGAAGCGTGGCATTTGCCTGTCATAAAGACAGATGCCAATCATAATATTACTAACAGACACTCTGTTGTCACTATGAATATCAAAGAGAAGCATAGGGCCAGAGGAAGGCCAAGAAAGTATCGATGGGGTGTAAATAAGGATATGTGTATGAACCGACTGACCTCAGCCTGCTACCACCAGCCACGAGCATGAGATAAGGACAGCAAGAAGATGACCTGCAATAAGGAGTAGGTAGTAGTAGTAGTAATAAAAACAGTAAACTTCATGTCTTTGACATGGATTACCCTTACTTCTGATTAATAAATCTGTACTTTTTAGGGTTCCGTACTCAAAGGGAAAAACGGGACCCTATTACTGAGACTTCGCTGTCCGTCCGTCCGTCCGTCCGTCTGTCACCAGGCTGTATCTCAAAAACGGTGATAGCTAGACAGTTGTGAAAATTTCACATATGATGTAGGTATTTCTATTGCCGCTATAACAACAAATACTAAAAATTAAATAAATATTTAAGGGGGGCTCCCATACAACAAACTTGATTTTTTACCGTTTCTTGCTCGATACTAATAACGGTGACAGGTAGACGCTTTAACTATTCACAGAATATTTTGTTTTATTATCTCTTTAAATATAATTAATTAAAATAAAATAAATAATTAAGGGGGCTCGCATACAATAAAAGAGGTTTTCGCCGTACTTACCCAGCTCAATCGTACACTGCGAAAAGTGTCTGTAACTTGCAAGATTAGGTTACAGATAATGGTACGGAACCCTTCGTGCGCGAGTCCCACTCGCACTTGATCGGTTTTTTTTAATCAATTTTATTAATAGACCGAGTGTGTCAAGCACGAGCAAAGCGTCGTAGGTTCAGATTGACCAAAAATGCTTTCGTATGTCTGTCCGGTTGTCTCTCCACTACTACAACAAGTTGCATTTATCGACCGATTCTCGTGATATTTTGGGAGAAAGTTTGATAATTATATGAAATTATTGGCAATACAGTTTTTGGAAAATTTTCAAGGCGAAGGAAATATGGGCGTAAGAAATGTAAAAAGAAACAATTTTCAGTTGAGAAGTCACAGTTCACAAGCCACAAGTATGCTATATTCATCGGTTTTTTTTTCTAGGATACTATATTTCTATTTAGTAAAGAACAATTTATTTTATTACGATAGTTTTACTTTAACGGTATAAAAGCAAGTGTAAGAATAAATGCTAATCCAGCTATTAGATATATCAAAGTTTATATCTAGTTAATACAATAAGGATATAGTAACAATAGGTTTGTTGAAAGAGTTCAAAGTGCATAAATGTATTGAACAAGCTTCTAAATATTGTTTTGCAATATTTCAGTCAGTAGACGTAACAAAACGTTATACAAATAGTTTGCTTAGAAGTTTAATATGAGAAACTCTAGTCGGGATAAGAATTTTCCATTCGTTTGTTCAGTAGTGCGCCCCTGCCTCGCGGCTAAGCCCGACTTTCCAATCTTGCCGGTTATCATTTTACCAAAGCAAACCTTCGATAATATTTGCTCGTCTGAGGCCGAGGCGAGACTCTTCGAATTTCATATTTATTCGCGAAAGCAAACACCCGCACACCCCACTACCCCACGCCGGAACTGATATTATTGTGCATTCCGTATAATATTGTTTGCTATTTGGCACATTCGCTGTTTGTTTTCGTCTTTCATATGAAAGGGGAGCTACAGACGTGCAAACAGATGGGTGACAAGCGAGCTCTCAAAGCTTTTGTATCGGGAAATGCTATTACGGTGAAATGTAAATTTTATTTTAGCCTCTCCGTCGTCCTATGACAGTAGTTTCAACTTTCAATTTCGAATCGACTATAAACGCGGAGGAAGTATAAAGCGTTAAATCACTATACGTGATCATAGGAGCACAAACATTGTGTAGGTTTCGGAATATGAAAGCTAGCAATCCATTAAAGCGCGGCCCATGAATGGCGGCCGGAGTCTCGGAGACGCGACTGTGCTCTGATAACCCATAATACGCTGATATTTTTGCGTTGCTCATATGTTGGAAGTAATGGCTCGTGCCCGCTAGATAACTGAGGACATGATGACAAATATTATTATTGTATAATTTCGCCGTAAATACCTACAAATAAACCTACACATATCACTGACTATCATAGCTGATATTAATCCTATTTTACCTCATAATACCAAAAAAGGATCAGGAGCGAGTTGGACCAACATTTGAATTTAGATATTGGAATATTATCACACCAAGTTTTACACGCTTGTGTAAAAACAATAAACATAACAAATAAAATACGTTCCCTTTATTTTAATTTTTGTATTATTATTAGTGAGGCAATCGCAAAGTAACACATTCTGTTAAAATTTTACCTCTTTTAGTTCCAAAGAGACAGACGCTCCGAATAATAGGGTCCCGTTTTCTATCACGTTACCCTAAAAATAGCATTAATTTGTAAATTGCATCGTCGTCGGTGGATTAATTCTTTGGAAGATCAGGTCAGGTCTAGCGTCAGATGGTGAGTGTGTTTAATTGACAAAGAGGATTTTTAATATCAATCTATGGCAATACCTACCTACATGACATCGAAATATTTCTGACAAAACATATATTACCCTCTAACTGCTTCTTCGGGGATATACTCGTACAGGCATGATTATGCTATGTTATAAGCATGTATACTACTCAGACCGAAAGTTAACCACGTCGATACTATAAATTGTATATGAATAGGTACCGTAGAAGCTGAGTAAACTACACTCATCGCATAAAGTGAGCGGTGCAAGCGTTTGATTGCGAAACAAACATTAGTTTAGATTGGAATGTTCCCGCGGAAGCTCGGGAGTCGGTCGTATCCATGTTATGCTTTAACAAGAATTGTAAACCATAATATATTATATTTGGCATATAAAAGGCTCGCTTATCTAAGGGGTTTGACTGGAAACGAACATAAAGGGTGATCCTCTGTGACAAATACCGTGATATACCGAGCGACAGTCGTAAGGAAAATATTTTTATAAGATGAAAAATTATTATTTTTGGGGTGGAAGTATCAGAAGTCGCTACGATGGATTTGGCAATGTCAGTTTTGGCTTCTCGGATAGATATAAGGATCGTTTTGATATGTTTACGCTTAGCTTATAAAAATGACTGTGTTCCCGTATTTTATTATAAATACGGTACTGTTTCAGCCGAATTGTCCACTGCTGAACTAGGGGCTTCCTATAATTCCCACGCTTGGCAGGCATCTTGGGGATCGCAATTTAAGATATCAGCTCTTCAGAATGCGCTCCTACCCACCTTCCGGTATTGTACCTTTAGTCACCTCTTACGACACCCACATCTAGCAATGGGGGGTGACATTCTAGCCAGGCACCTCTTATGATAAATACTACCACAATAATAGAAATCGGAATGAGTAACAGAACAGTTTGTACAGGAAACGGTTAACATTTAAAGACGATAATAAAACAAATTAATGCGCTTTAACACTAAAATTGGACAAGTTCAATGCAGAGGTCGTTACCACTATTGGAAATTTATCCTCGGCAAGTATTAACACTGAAATCCGTTCGTTGTATTCGGTGTCATTAAAGTAGCGATGTGTTGTCAGAGGAAATTGTGTTTAGCGGTGTGGGGGATTAGGGCTGTTTCTGGTCGGGAGCTAAACCAGCAGCCAATCAAAACATACAAGGAGCATATTGATTCCGAGAAGTGTCGCTGTTAACGTGGAGGCTGAAGCTGAATACATTAGCCAGCGGCGTAATGAAGTCTCGTTGCTTGTAAACAAACATTGGGCGCAGAACGGGCGGCGGCGGGCGGCGTGGCCCGGGGCGCGAGCGCACCCCGCTCGCTTACAGGAATTCTATTTCCACGACAAGCGTCATGTGTTAATTAACTGCTTACTTCTCGCACCTACGATATTGAGATATAGCTGGAGATGCCACTGTTGTTATTAGCTGACGAAGCAACTTATTGCACGCTGTTCCTGGCTTGTATATTCGTGACGCGTGGTTAATATCGCTCCGATAGTAACCAACTTAATGAGTTCTGTTGCGTACCACTTTCGTTTGTGACAGCGCTCGGCGCGTGTTGCTGAGAAGCTTTTATTAATAGCAGTGGCAGATGCTATGAAAACAATGTAATGAACACCGGCAGTCAATGACACATCTTCATAGGAATCTGAAGAAGCACTCGGAAAGTTATGGGTGTTCCGTTTTCGAAAATAAACAAGATTATTAAAGAGGAGCCGTTAGAAAACCACATAAAGTGAAGCGCCAGCTGCTGCACACCGCGGCTTTATGATGAAAGAGGTACTCCTCGAAATGAGCCACTGTATCACGTTTCCTGTTATGACTTTAGATTTTAATGGGCCATTGTTGGAATCTTTTTATAATAAAGAAGCGCTAACAGCTCTAAATGTGTCCGTGAAGGATTTTTGTAATACGCCGCGTTGCATCGTTTTATTGTCTATTCTTACTTTTAAAAGTTTTATTATGATTCACACATTGTTTATAGAGGAAGTAAAGATTTAAGATATTTCCAGAAAGAATGTCTAATTAATGAATGAATGTGAATATCACACTATACATATTAGTTTGAATTCACAATTTGATTGGTTACAACCATTTCACCCGCGTTTTTATTAGCTGTAGTAAAGCTTTGGATTGCAAATAAATAATATCTTGTGATGACCTAGGGGCGGCCATTACTCTGTCTGTGCAATTCTATGTCATACTCGTATCATGCAAATGGAAAAGCGCGAAATGGCTCGTAAAGTTTGCTATTTGTTCTGTTTACGATAACCGTGGTTTTATAAAATTTTATTACGTGACGGAGGAATATAGCAGTCGTGTGATTTTGTCCCATCTAGTAGATACAAATTATTATAAAACTTTTTATATTGTTTTTGGTGCAAACTAAAAGTTTTCTCAAATTTACATGAAATCATACAAGAAAAACTATTATCAAACAGTGAAACATTTTTTATAGCTGTTAAGCTAGCTATTGATTATAATCTCAAAAAATTCTAATAGTGTAAGTTTTTTTTAAATCAGTCCAATAGATTTTAAGTTTATTAGTTACATACAAAAATATAAAAATACAAAATTCATATCTTTTCTCCTAATAATATTAGTATAGATATAGATAATGAGGTATTTGGCCTCCTTATCGATATAAAGAGGCCAAATCGTATAAAATCATTCAATTTTTTCCTCTTTTGTAATTTGAAAGTAAACTTTTGAACCGACTTACATAAAAGGAGGAGGTTCTCAATCGACTGTATGTTTTTTTTTATGATTGTTACCCGATGACTCCGCCAATTGTGAGTGTAGCCGGTACCTGTAGGTATAGCCTAGATAGAAGCTGTAGAAGATAATTATTTGTCAACGCTTCTGAAGTTTCTTTTTGAAAAGATTCATTTTATAATATACAAACTTATTTAAGACTAGCTGTACCTGCGACTTCGCTCGCGATTGCCATACGTGCAAACTAATTATTCACATTTGAGCTCTGTTCATCTCATATTAAGCAACGCTGTGGTCATGCGGTGAAGCACTCCTAGTAACGCATAGCTCAGAAAGGAACTTTTTACTTGGGTTTGAAAACTCCTGGGTTGTATTTTCCAGAAGACAGTAGTTAAGTAACTCAGAGAGTTCCTTCGCGGTTCGCACAATAAATGTGGAAGCAAAGTACTTTGTGCGTTTCTTTGCAATTCTGACTATAAATTGGCATCTTTTTGCAGAGGTTCTCCTTGTTAAGCGGTAGAACGAAAATATATTAGATTCTGCACTTCCATTGTGCAGTCTCCAAAATGTACCCGGCAAAAGATAGATTGTTAAAAAAACTGATGGTGGCGAATGTTCCAAATTTTAGAGTTTTATCTTAGCAAGCTGGCAAATCTTAATAAGGATGCCAAGCTGCCTGTGGGGTGCCGAGCTGCCCAAAGGGTGCTGCTCTGCCCGTGAGGTGCCAGGCTGCCCGTGGGGTGCCGGGATGCCCATGGGGTGCTGGAATACCCGTGGGGTGCCGGGCTGCCCGTGGAGTTCCGAGCTCACTCGTCACTATTCTAACAAAAAAGAATAATTGAAATCGGACTACGCGTTCGTAAATTACAACTAAGTGTACATTTTAACTTTCATCCCCTTTCCCGAGGGAACCGTGCCGAATTTCGGGATAAAATGTATACAATAACCATCTTCGTAGTATGAACTCAAATCGTGTTAAGTTTCATTGAATTCCATTCGGTAGTTTTGAAGTGATGCGCGGCCGGGATACAGGCAGTCAGACAGACATACAGACAAAAATAAAAAAAATACAGTTTTGGCATGAGTGTCAGCCACAGTGTGCCCTCTATTTTTTTTTCGTAATATCTGCCATGTACAGGATCTGTTACAGTTTTATTATAAGTATACCTAGGAATAGATAGATATAGATTAACTACTTAATTAAATTTAATATTTTAAATCAGTAGGATATATATATATTATGGTTCCAGTTGGAGGTTCAAATATACTTGTCTCATTACATCAACCGTTGAACGAGTTCTCCCCTATTGGGGCATTTGCCATAATCCCCGAAATAAAGTTGTCAGTTCTTCAGAATACGCTGCTTTTCATTTTTGGTATTTTTCCTTTAGTCGCCTCTTACGACACCCACAGAAAAGAAATGGGGGGTGCCATTCTAACCCTGCACCTCACGGGCTATACTATACTTGCCTAACCAAGTATTCTATAAAAATATATTGATTATATCTGAAAATCCGTACCTACAAAAGTGATTAGCTATTTAATTGTTAGGTAATGGTGACCGAATATATTTTTATTAATGACCTGACTGCTATTCGACATTTACCAATGACTTGAAAATATAGTAATAAAACTGAAATGACTATGTGCTTCTGCGAATTAGTCATTTTGGCAGCGATTCAACGAAAAGCAAATTAAATTATTGCTCCGTCTTAAGATTTCAACTATTGTTTTAGCATAATTATCAAAAAAGCGAATGTGTCGAGCAGAGTGTGTGTGGAAATTCGTGTTTTTGAATGCTCATGAATAAAACTTTTCATTTTGAACAATTTGTTGAGATTAAGATCGCATTGAAAAATATCATGTTGTTAACATTCCGTCCGAGATGATGTTGATTTTTGGCACAGAATTTTTTTTATGTGTGGCAATTTTATAGTCCTGAAGACATCAGAGTCATATTTTGAGAAAGCGTAATTGATTAGTTGGACAGCTGTTGTGAGTTCTTATTAACCACTTAGGTACATTGTTATATAAAAATAGTGATTATACATTAAACACATAATTGATTACCATATAATACGTTAAACAATAAGAGGCATTTTATCACTTACACCATTTTTTTTGTTATTTCAAATTAAACTTGTGCGGTTTGTACATTTTTTTGTTGTTTTTCTATCTGCGAAGTGTTTAATTATATAGGTTAAAATATTATACGCATAAATAAAATAATAAATCTAACATTTATTTTATATATTCATATCATTTAATATATTCGTTCGTAGATCTACTAGTATCTGATTAGCACTGGCGCTTACCACTGTTACGTAGATATTATTACAAAACTTAACTAGATTCTGGTGTTTTAAATTCAAAAGTAATAACAAATATTTAAAATGATTTTCTGAAAACTTCAAATTAAGTAATAAAACACTGTAAGAATACAAAAAAAAAATACATTAATAAAATACTATTCCGCTTTAAACTCTGATTCTTCTGGATTTTTAATTTCAAAATTAATAACAAATATTTAAAATCATTTTCTGAAAACATTAAATTATTATTTTATAACACACTGTAAGAATACACAAATAGTGTTACGATTCCGCTTAAAATTCTAAACTAAACCAACGTGGCGTCAGAAACGCTACCTAGCCTGGGTGGAATAGTTTTCGACGCGTTTCGCTCGTGTAGAAGCGGTTCGTTGATTTAGTTAGAAATTTAGGCGGAATTGTATAAAGTTATATTTTTTGTACGTAGTAAGTGTTTTTATAAAATATTAATTTGATATTTAACGAAATAGCGTTTTTATTGCTTTTTAATATAATATTAAAAAGCTATAATTAATTTGATGTTTGGATTTGTATTGCATGGTGGAAGGGCATTTTGCAAATGCCCGCCTGGCTAGCGACCACCCACCGACAAATCTGTCGCCAAGCACCTAACAGTGTGTTCCGGCAGCTGTCCTTGAGAGCCAGTAATTCTAGGTTAAGCCTGTTAATACCTTCGACCACATCATCATTACCATCAGGTGAGATTGTGGCCAAAGGCTTATCTATCAGCAATAAAAGAAAACTTACTAGGTACTAAACCTACTGAGATGTTCAATTTGCATTGTTTAACGGCATCATTATCATAGCCTTCCTACTCCTACCTCACGTAATGCGGTGTCACTATTCATTTTTTTTATCTACAAACGACAATACAACGCCATGATGTTCTATTGTCAAAATGTGAACATATGAACATATTATTTAAAGTCCTGGCTTAAGTTTTATTAGTTTACATAATCGAGTCGGTAGAATAAAATGACAGTGTTCTGTCAGTGTTATTGTTTAAGGAAAATTGTGGGGGCAGTGTATTAAAATTTTACAATAATGAATTCTATTCCACTATATTTATCACTCATATCAACTATTACGAAGACACTTGGTCAACCCACACCAAGTTTATGTTCCTATATTTTGACTTAAGTTGCATACAGATTTACTACTTCAGAGAGCAAGTACATGAAGGGATGACTTGTTTGTATTACGAGTGGTCTATAAACACGTCTTAATTCCCAGTTGAGTAGTGGGCTAATAAAATAAAGTTTTAAAATATTGAACGCCAGATTTTATTTACGTTTTTGAGATTTATAACGTGCATACGACATATTGTAGCGTAGAATATAGTGATTTGTGACTATACAAAAGGTTAGCGTAGAATTTCCGAGAATGTTACACAAGCTCATACTGTATTTATTTTTTTATACGTTCGTAGTGTAGCTAACTTTAGCGTTTTTAACAGATTAACTAAGTATAAGCAACGTCTGCTGCGGTCATGACTTCAATGGGATGATCGCTAGTGGCATTACTATTGTGCGTTTTCGTGCTTCGAAGGGCACGTTAAGGCATCAGATTCAGTTTTTTTTATTTTGGGGTGGCAGTCGTAATATCATGGTGGTAGGGCATTTTGTGAATGCTCGCCTGGTAGCGCGTGAAGTAAAAAACATCCTAAGCATCTAGCGCTGTGTTCCAGCAGCGTTCCTTGTGAGCCAGTAATTCTGGGTTAGCCTGAACAACATCTTCGCTTACAACAAGGTAAGATAGTGGTCAAAGGCGAGCATACCGGCTATAAATAAAATTCTTCTTCGATACAAATCCGCCACTAAAACAAAATGAGATGAACGTAACTACGAAAAAGATAACATTTTCCTTTTGTACCTTTGTATTTACAAAGCAGGAAAGGCCCAATAGCTGAAGGCTACCAAGCATATAGTCCATGGTTCGAAACTTCGAATCTCCGCCGATTTTCGTATTCCTGCCTGGCTAGCACTTCCAAGTAGAAAATCTGTCACTAAACACATATTAGTATGGTATATGGAAGCCTGTCTGCGTTCTAGGTTACTTACTTTCTTTGACCACATCAACAAGTGGTGATATGAAGGCTAGCCTTTGGCCAGAATCTCACATAGTAGGTAAAATTGTGGGCAAAGTCAAGCCTATTGCCAAATGAAAATTAATACAACGCCTATTTTCCGGATACTAATTATGGTGATCATTATTTATATCATGGTAATTCCATGGAATGCTGATCCAGAATTGCACCCTCCCATATCTTCTCGTGGGAGTCACATCTCATCTCATCAGACACATCTCATGGGAGGGAGAAAAGCACCAGAAGAAAACACCAGATGGTGGGCAGCAGGGCTTTCTGAAGAACTGCCACCTTACTCTGTGATCCTCAAAACGTGTGAGGATTATGGCTAACACTCATCTATGCCTCCCTCCTTAATGGGGGAGGAATTTGTTCAACAGTGCACGTTATGGCTGTTGATGTGAATGTTGTGAGTGAATGTTTGTTGAAAATGAATAAGGTACACTTGAGAAAGGAAATTTATTTTTTTATTGTTTTATTTGTATTATAAGCGTCATTTCCGATAAATCAGCCAAATTCTATTTGGTTCAGTATCCAGTTCTGTTAAAAAACGTAGTGTATTTTTTTGTGAAGATTAAGTATTTTCTATGCATTTAGGAAGTCAATAGCTTTTGTTCCTATTTTCTTTAGTTATCCACAGTGGACAAGGGAGACTTTATATGCTGCTTAGATGCTGGATAATAATCTGTAACACCATATTCGAAGCCATACCATAACAAAACCGTTGTGAACAGTCAATTGAACACATGAAAAGAAATTCCACTTGTAGAACTTGTAAGAAAAGATACATAAAGGATGTTTTGAATGGAAAATAATATGGGTGGAAACTAGTATCACCTTATAGCACAATTTTTTATGTGTTTGTAAGTGTCTGTGTCTTTGTTACCACTGAGCTCCGAAACAGCAGAATAAATTTTAGTAAAATTTGGTAATATTTAAATAGAGTATAGAAAAAGAGTAGCCTTATAATGGTTCCAAGTTACTAGTCTACTAGTTCCATCAGGACTCTATACGCACCATTTTTACTAAAGTATATTCTTAAATACCCCGCCAAGTGTCGGGTTAGAATGACACCACAACCATTTCTTTCCATGTCTTATGAGGTGGTTAAGGGAAAAATAACAGAAGATGGAGAGTAGAACTGACTCTTGAAGAACTGAGAACTTCTACTGCAATCCCCAAGTTGCCTGGCAAGCTTGCGGATTATGGCAAACCTTATTCAACGTTGGACGTTCCGATTTATGCGCAAAAGAGCATAGTCAGAAAAACTTTATTAGTGGATTTGACTTAGACTGAGTATAGTTCACTTTTACAAATCTTCTATAAAAATACCTTTTTTTATTGCTGGTAGGTAAGCCTTTGACCACGTGATGATGTAGTCGAAGGTGTTAACAGACTGAACCTAGAATTACTGGCTCTCAAGGACACCTACAGGAACACACCGTTAGGTGCTTGGTGACAGATTTTCTACTACTTTGGTCGCTAGCCAGGCGGGCATTCACATAATGCCCTTCCACCATCCGGTGAAACTCATAAGCCCGCGGTGGTATTCGAACCATGAACCTGCTGCGTGACAGTCAATAGCCAATGCCACTGAGCCATCGCTGCTTTAGACCTTTTGCTCTTTTTGCTATGTGTAGATATTTTTCCGTATATGACAGCCACGTTTGAATCGAGCAGCGAGAGCGCAGCCCATCTTCCAGCGACGCGTATGACAGAGCGCTGATGGTTATATTTTCCAGACGATTTATGACATTAAAAGAGCGGCTGCGCGTCCCGTTAATACGCTCTCTGATACATAAATAGTAGTCATTTTATTTTGATGTCTTACAAGACAAGCGACGACGTGTTTAATTGTTGGGACGTGCCTCTTAATATCGACCTATTCTTAGTCACAAAAGTTTTAAATTAATATAATTTATAGTAGGATTTTCATGGTGGCGTTAACGAATAAGTTATCTGTTAATGAAGGCGATTAATATACAAATATTGTTTGGCTGTAGAAACAGATACCAGTTATGAAAGAAAATTTATATGTATGGTTATATTTTATAGGTTTTTTTTTTTGTTTTGTGTACATGGTTTTTTATATGCTATAGTGATAGAACATGCAGGAGACATCCTGATGTATAGCTGTAACATGTACAGATGTAGTTGGTTGGTACACAAATAGCGAACTGTACTGCGCCCGTCACCCCGAGACATTAACTTGTTAAGTCTCATGTGCCTGTAATTTCATATATACCATTCCCTTTAAACCAGAACTCAGTAGTGTGAACATTATTCCTTGGCGGAAGAAATAGGCATGGTGGCAGCACTTCCCCGGAAGAACTCAAACGGATTTCTACTGCTACAAATTATGGACAAGTTTATTTTAAATATTGATATGAGTAATACCTAATATTGATAAGAGCACACCTTATTCTACGTTGCTTTGTGTTAGAGCCTATTGTGCATGCTCACCTAGCAACTAGAAAATATGTGGCCAAGCAACTAATGGTGTATTCCGGCAGTTCTTCTTGAGAGCCACTTCCTTCTCTAGGCTAACAATGTTTTGCTATCCTCGGCAATATCATCACTTGCCAACAAGTGAGAAAGTAGTCAATGGCAAATAAGCTGCAATAAACAAAAACATTTTTGCTTTATTATTAGTGATATATATTTTAAGGTGGAAACTAACGTCTATGACGGGAAATACATTTTTATCAGTTTTATTTTCACTCTTGTAGGAAGTTTTCGTAATCATAATATTTGATAGATAGAAAATACTTTATTGTTACACCACATACCGAAAGAAACAGATAAAATTTACAATTATAGTGTTACAATGTTAGAACCTTAAAAGAAAGCAATCTCTACGAAGCAACCTTTGTTTATATCCTTTTTTTTGCAAGTTTAAAATAATACTACTTGTATTATCGTTAACACTTATTGGACACGTGTTTCCATAATTTACCCCTAAAACAGTAATAAAAAATATTACATATACCCACACGTGTACGTGTACAAATGTAAATAATTAAATAGGTATTAAAAAAAAAAATTTTAAACACCTCTTCGTCGAATTTCGAGGTTCAAGTGATTAAGTAACAACAGCTAGACGATCTATCTACAAAACGAAAATAATATTAATAGTATGAATTACCCGCCAAAGCGTTCAGTGTTCACCTAATACGTTCACTTATTGTTTTTTTCATACCAGCATAATACAAAAAAAAGTGTTAAAAACAATGGAAATTATCTGAAGCACCTTCAACGCCATTATTGCATTATCTTACGAGTTCTGAGAGAGTTTAAGTGCGTACTCACACAAATCAGACGTTTCATTGCACATAATTTTCTCTGCAATACTCGACACCTCATTGTTTTGAATTTTTCCTTCGGATCTAAATCAAGCTGTTAATTGAAATAATATTGCTTTTAGTGGTCGCATAAAGACATTACGCCGAGAGAGAACAAAAGCCAAATTTTGTGTTGAAACCGCGATATACTGTAATGTGAAATCGTTCTCGTATAAAGGTATCATTATTTAGTTGAATCATGCGGCGGTAAGGACACTGACTTTATAATAATAACGTTTGATTACAATGCCTCACCTGAGCGCTTTCATTTATAAACTTTATGGCCTGTTGTGAACAAAATAACTTCAATAGGTACCGCAAAATATCGGTGCGCAATAAACACGTGTCTTGTGATCTTTATCCAAATCATTACGAAAAGTAGCGGGTTTAATACCTACAAGAGCAATCTCAGATAACTGGTGTTAGGTTGCCTAGTACGGTAATAGCAAATATAAAAAAGGATATAGGTTTCTAAGGAAAAACACAAAAACATTAATGTTTTGTGTTCTTGTTTGTGCTGCTAGAGAAGACAAATTTAAGCGACCCCACCACACATGGGATAAGGGTATAATTATAATTATGACGTCAAAAGATGGTGATGATGTGGTCGAAGATGTTGTTCAGGCTAACCTAGAATTACTGGCTCTCAAGGAAAGCTGCCAGAACACTCCGTTAGGTGCTTCGCGACAGATTTTCTACTTGAAAGTGGAAGCTAGCCAGGTGGCCCTACCACCATGCTATAAAGACTGCCATCCTTAGATATCAACCGGGATTGACGACGATGACTTCGGAGGGCACTTATCGTGCCCTCCGAAGCACGCAAGCGTTCAGTGGTAATGTCACTAGCGGTCATGGCCGCGTCGGACGTTGCTTAACTTAGCTGATCGTTTAAGAACGGCTAAGCAAATTTCGCTACTAGCACTTTTCTACGAGTGATTACTTGAAAGCCCTATTTCATTACTTTATAATTAGTATTTCTACATATTGGCGACAAGCCAAACACGCAAGAGGAATGCCTTACCACAATGCATCCAATATAAACAAAAGAGCTTCAAAAATAGTGTCAAAAGTTCCCTAAGTGTCAAAGTCAAACCCAGCTGATTTCTATGATCACATAACGGGCCGTAGTAGTAGCGAAGGGTGTAGTGGCATATTTCATATCGCGTAATGGTGAATTTACAGGCTGTCGGGTCGGAATGACTCCCAGCGGCGCGCGACTACTCGCTGCGATAATCGTGGATACGGATGTAGTTGACCTTTCACTAACAAAATATTATGTCAAACGTTGGTAAAGGAGACAGGAAATTAGCAAATTTTCCAAAATTAGACTTAGGATTTGGAACTGTTAATAGGTTGTATAGTATCATTTTAGCAATTGCAAGTATTTTTCTCAAAACCTTGTACATATATATACCTTAGACTAAACTTTTTGTAATTAAAGGACTTTTTTAGCTGTAACTGGCGTGACTATGTATATAGTTTGTAGTATTTTGTCAATAAATGCATTTAAAAATAACATCAGGATCATGTGAGAAAAGTCCTTTAATTACAAAAACTTTAGTCTAAGGTATATATTTGTCTAAATGCTTTAATTGTAGTAGCTGTAGTTTTGTATAAACTATTTAGACAAATTACTGATATTAACTATTTATAAGTAAGTACCTAGTAATATGTACGTTGTTATACACTAGAAATAATCTTTATCTCAGTATTTTTTAATCACAGTGGCGTGTCCCCAAACTAAACGTAAGTAATTTATTTTATTAATTAAAAAAGTGCTTTTATCTTCAATTTACACGAGATGTAAACAACGAGTTTCAGTTGAACTTGCTAACGAATTTAGAATGAACTACATAACATTTATATTTTGTGTTGTTCTCCATTCGCCTTGAATTAAAAGTTAAAGAAATATGTATTAGATGATTTGCTACAAATATGCCAAGCCAGACAGACAAAAACCAAACTATTAGACAAACCGAGAAACGCCAAAAAAGTTAGTACCTACACAGCGGCTGGCTAGGCTTTTTATACTAAGAAGGTACTGCTTGCTTGAACGCAACGGGTGTCTGTTTAATATTATACTAGACATCAAAGGACCGATATTTTAAAAATAATGTGCCTAGAATCTGGTCGGTTATTATTAGAGTATAACAATAAAAATTAATATTTTTTAGCTTGCATCTTTTTCGACTGACCGTGCACTGCCCGCTCGACCAGCATTATTATTTATGCCCTGGAGAAAACTACATTTATAACAATATTACGGCGGACCGCGCCCGCCCTACGAAAATGATTTTCCCATTTTCTGAAGATTGCAGGTGTATTATATTTCATGAACGTTATTTATGGCAAGACTTTTATTACGAATGCGTGCGATGTCTCTATCCGTTTTTTATTGCCATCGAATTATTTGATGGAATTCTTATTTTGTGACAAATACAGATAGGACTATTTTATTGGTTGTTTTCTGTTATTGCTGTATCCGATAAGTCACGGATATTGAATTCTTGTGAATGATACGAGCTTTTTGTGTGATGCTGCCTTTAGTTTTATTCTTGCTTTTACGGGTAAAGGATCGAATGAAGTCAACTTTGGGAACTGCCTACTTACGAAAAGGAAATACATATTGCATTGTATATCATACTTAGCTCATGCATGAGCCTTCATTCTTCCTAAAAAAAGCTTAGATTTATAGAACCAAATGGGATACCAAAGTTTATAATTCAACAAAATATCTGTACCAGACCTACACTAGTCTTTTATTATCTATATTTTTGACATTTTAACTTGAGCTAAATAAGTAAGGATGTGGTCGAAGATGTTTGTTGGCTAAACCTACAAAATAATCTCTTTTGAGAACAGTTTCGGAATAAGGCATTGTTTTCTTGGCGATTGATTGTATACTTAAGTTAAAGCTAAAATATGTTGCCAGTTACAGCTAACCAGAAAAGCTTACACCAGGTATAACGTCTCTTAGCAAGACTCCGTCTTGGTGGGTAGTGTCTTACATTCTGGCTCGAAGCAATAGGACTTGTTTAGGCGTGAAGGGCACTGTAGCGAATGAAATTACTGGGCAAACGAGGCATAAGAACTAACGTTTCGAAGCATTGATGGCTCAGCGGCATAGGCTGTGGAATGCTGCGCAGCAGGATCATGGTTAGAATCCCGCCGCGGGCTTGAGCTTCACCGTAAGGGAACGGAAGGGCATTTTGCGAATGCCCGCCTGGCTAGCGATCACCCTCAAGTAGAAAATCTGTCGCCAAGCACCTAACGGTGTGTTCCGGCAGCAGTCCTTGAGAGCCAGTGAAACTTAAGGAAGAAGTTATAATAAATCAATCAAGCTAGAAGCGCTTGTAGCGAAGTTTGCTGATCAGCTAAGTTAAGCTACGTCCGCCGCTGTTATGACTTGGATGGGTGACCCCTATTGGCATGGCATTACTGCGCGCTTCCGTGCTTCGGAGGGCACGTTAAGTCGTCGGCCCCGGTTGTTGTCACAGGATGGTAATCACTTTAGCATGTTGGTAGGACATTTGCGTATGCCTGCCTGGCTAGCTAGTTATCACCTCATTTCAGAATTCGCTACTGTCTACGTAAATTTCTTATATTTCCATTCGTCATTCAAATTCAAAACAATCGCCACAACTCGCACTTGCCTATTTTGACGCATGCCAACCTGAGATTTCATTGTGGGCTGACCCAATTACCTGTTATCAATATATCTTTATTTAATTCTGTCTTATATTAATGAAAGAAATAAAGTGATGGTTATTTTAATTATATATTTATCATTGCTTATACATTGTAAGTTTTTTTTTTTTATGGTATTTTGACGGAACAAGCTCGAGGCCCACCTGATGTTAGCGGACTAACCTCTGCCTATAACAGATGCAGTTCGTCACAAGTCACGAATTGCACTGCGCCCGTCACCTTGAGACATAGTTTTTAAGTCTCATGTGCCTGTAATTTCACTGGCTCTCAAGGACTGCTGCCGGAACACACCGTTAGGTGCTTGGCGACAGATTTTCATAATAGTAATCATAATATATTAAACCTCTCTTCATTTTATCATTGTGTTCCTGATTTTTACTGTTCCTGCATCATCCAACGTCATCTTCATAACTTTTTCCTTGTGACACCAAGCAGTTCCCCTGATCCGGCTGGTAGCCCTCAGGAAACTTCCACTGTTGCAAACATACTCATTATCAGATCTAAGAAGGACCTAGCTCGTATAAGTAAAATTTTTCTAGAGTCGTTATGTGCTGTTTAGGTATTCATAATTTTGTGTTTGTATTCGAGTCTCATCCCTGAAGACGGATATATCCGTCACGCGGGCCGCTGCACCCCCGGTGACGCGGGCCGAAGTCCGAGGCGTTACGAGGCTCGCGGGAATAGTCTGCGATCAACTCTGTCCATAACCAATAACCGTAAATAAACATCCTCTCGATCCGCGCCTTCCTGAATAGACATAAGTCACTGAAATTATAAATCGCGGACCATCTTCCTGGTTTATGGAAGAAGTTTAGGCGTTAGGGGATTGTATAAGTTTTGTTTACATATCTTCATTCTTGGCTTCGGAATCACACTGTTTCAAGACCTTCCGGTTGAAACTAAGGGAAAAATTCACAGAGCGCCAAATTAGGCAAATAACACGCAGACTTAACACCATATTGAAAACCCTGTTAAAAGACGGTAGGTTAACCGTTCCCGAGGTGGGCTGAAGTGGGTAAGGTTTTAAACGCGAAACCAGAACTATTTAAAACATATGGATTTAAAAAAAATCAGTGATAGAAACCAGGGCGTAGGCGGCGCCGCACAATTCTATAACTCAGCCAAATTAAAAAACTCATATACCTGTCACTTGGAAGAAATTAAAAAGGGTTGTTGTATCTAGGGATAAGAAACCAGAACGTAGAAACAATGACTGGAAGAGGAAGAGAGCTATTAAAGAGAGGATACAAAAATAAAAATAGTGGCTTGCTTTGAAGATGAAATTGAAATATCAACTATTTTGTGTCTGATGTCCCTAAATTATTCTATTGTGACAAGGAATTGTACTATTTTTGTGTTAAAAAAATTTTTCTTCACGCAAAAACTACTGAACTAATTGCGATGAAACTTGGAATATTAATGTTACTGGCAAGTGTCAAAAATCATCATTCACCATCATCATTAACACAATGAATACTTTTCCTCATCATCAGCATCAGTTTTCATCATTGTCTACGCAGGTGAAACCAAATGGAGCAGCAAATCTTAATTTTTTTATATATAAAATGGAAGAATGTTTCTAGCCAATCACTGACTAAACACTATATCCTAAAAACTATTTGACATATGAAGCTGTAATTTGGCAGGTATGTGGTTATAAGTTTAAATGTCAGCTAAGAACAGTTTTTGCAACAGGGCGAGAAGACTATGCGCGCAAACGAGAAGTAAATTCTGGGTATTCTAAGTGATAGTAAATAGTGGAAATGGAAAACGTTATGTAACGTCCCCGCATGAGCAGATAGAAGATAGAAGCAAGTAGTTGAAGGGTTTTGTTACTATCAAATATAAAATAGTAGTTACAATAAAAAACCAGCCAAGTGCGAGTGGGACTCGCGCACGAAGGGTACCGTACCATTATCTGTAACCTAATCTTGCAAGTTACTGACACTTTTCGCAGCGTACGATTGAGCTGGATAGGTACGTTTGGATGCAAAATACCCTATACTTACTCAATTCAGAATTGTATCCATAATTGTATATTTTTAAAGTAAATATGTAATTAAATATTCGGTGAATATTTCAAGTTTCTACCTGTTTTCATTATTATTATTTTTAGCAAATAAACGGCGAAAACGTCTTTTATTGTATGGGAGGCCCCTTAATTATTCATTTTATTTTATTTTAATTAATCATTAAAGAGAACATTAAACTAAATATTATGTGAATAGTTAAAGCGTCTACCTGTCACCGTTATTAGTATCGAGCAAGAAACGGTAAGAATATCAAGTTTGTTGTATGGAAGCCCCCTTAAATATTGACTTTATTTTATTTTTATTATTGGTCGTTATAGCGGCAATAGAAATACATCATCTGTGAAAATTTCAACTGTCTAGCTATCACCGTTCTTGAGATACAGCCTGGTGACAGACGGACGAACGGACAGCGAAATCTCAGTAATAGGCTCCCGTTTTTACCCTTTGGGTACGGAACCCTAAAAAGCAGGCGTTGTGTTTGTCCTCTGTACGTTGGTACCCCCTTGGGGTCAGAATAGCATCCCTTCATATTTTCCTGTGGGAGTCATAAAAGAAGACCATAAAAAAAGCAGATATACACAAAAAAGGTACCAGAAGGTGAGCGGGAGAAGGAGCAAGCAAATATGCAAAATTGTTGATAATATTCACAAGTTGGTTGCAGCAAGATGTGTTACATAGTGTAGATAAAGCTTATAAATACGTAGGATTAAACTTGAATCACAGCGCATTGCATTTCACTATCACCAAATAAACCATAACAGGATAATAGAGTCCAAAGCCACGATATAAAACATCCTCAAACGATTGGACGAGTTCGACTATCGTTTATTTTTACCCGAAGACCGCGGTTCTGCGCATCTCTCCCTATTAAATTTTGTTTGCATTTATTTTAAAGGTGCGACGCTCGAGGACGTGGTATGTGAAAAATTACACCTCAGACCAATATTTATGTGTTGATATTCGGCAGCGGTGCCTTTGTGGGATGAGCGTATATAAATTACGCGCTTATCGCGTGGGAGCCTACCCTTAAATGGGATTTATTTTAATTATTTATCAGTAACTACTCACGAAAATTGAAATTTCTATGACGATTGTTAAGTTGATAACTAAAATGCTAACAATTTAAGAAGTCATTCTTCAGGTGAAACATAATTGAAGAAGAAAATTAATACCTTTACTGTAATTATTTAATTCGTTTAAAATAAACTATTATTATCAAATAGTGCACCCGCTGTAAGACTGACGACACCGATATGATCGGTAATAAATCGGACCGAGATCTTAACTTCGCACGCTATATTTTGCTAAGCACGCAAAGAAATTAATAAATTATGAGCAGTAAATGGGGCGGGTGGCTATTTTTGTGAGCATAATCGCTGTGTATGAACATAAATTAGTTCTATATTTGGTCGCGTTGTTTTGCGTACGGTCGGCCGTCTGCACATGCGTGCGGCATCAATCTCAATTCAGAAATATTTTTCAGTCTGCGGCTGTCTTATGCACTCCTGGTAGGAACGCTGCTTCAGCAAAGATTTTTCAGTTGATATTTCTTATTTGAACTTTTTAATTCAGGAAACCCTATATATGTTTCTTGCAATGTTTTATAGAAATAACAATACCATTTCAAAAAAGTACAGCATAAGTAAAGTTAATTTCTTCAGCAAAATAAATTCAACTTCATCTGAAGTTATTAATACCGTTTACCTATACTAAAATGGAAATCAAACTACTTTTCTTTGGTAAACCTTTGAACACAATCTCACCTGATGGTAAGTGATGATGTGGTCGAAGTTGTTCAGGCTAACCTAGAATTACTAGCTCTCAAGGACAGCTGCCGGAACACACCGTTAGGTGCCTGGCGACAGATTTTCTACTTGAGGGTGGTAGCTAGCCAGGCGGGCATTTGCAAAACGCACCATCCTATAACGACTGCCATACTAAGAAGACAACCGGGACCCACGGTTTAACGTGCTCTCCGAAGCACGGAAGCGCGCAGTAGTAATGTCACTAGCGGTCACCCATCCAACTCATGACCGCGGGCGACGTTGCTTAACTTTGCTAATCGGTTAAGAACAGCTAAGCAAACTTACTTCTTTTGTAAATTAATAACTATTATTTTACAACAGAATATAACTAAACTCCGATCAGATACGCCTTTAAAGATGACATATTGAGACAACCCGCTGACAAACAGACTCATAAATCATCAGGGTTAAGGGATATAATAGTTTCCACGTAACGTCTTCGAAACGGGTGGACGGGGAACTTACTCACCGGAATAATATCTCGATTGGCTTTAGCGCTTGGTCTGATTCATAAGAATTGCGATGCTGGGTGGTACCGTCTATGAATTTCTATGATGATTCAATACTATTAAGAAACATTGTTTATAATGTTGCTGATTTTGAATGCTGAGCGTATTACCAAAACCAACTTAAACGTACTTACTTATTAGATTTTCTAATACCATGCATCATAGATAAACTTATTTACATTAATACTATACCGATAACAGGGTCACACCTATATTAATATAAAATATTGATTGAAATGTATTCATATATTATTATAGTAAAAACTTAGGTTTGCATTACTTTATGAACAAATAAAAAAATATTTAATGTAGATTTATAATATAAGCAACTTATATTTTGATTAACCTACAAATAATATATGTACTTATATTAAAAAAAACTCATATTCTGCACGCTAAATTCATGAATTTTATCGTGTATTTTGTTATCACTCAGCAAGCATTGTTACCGCTCAGCAAGCATTGTCTAAGATAATTTTCCTTCATGTAACACACTGTCCCTGAAAAATGTATTTGCGTACCTGGATAATTTAATGGATAATTGGCACTCTTACCAATGGTATGATGTGTATGGCTCACAAAAAGAGTGAAAGAATATTTAAAAACATATAACAGATTTCCAACAAAAAAAGTAAAGTTTGAAAAACTTGTGGAACGCGGAGCATGATAATGTGAAATCAGTGTTATGAATCAGCGTGGACTTCAACAAGTTATTTGACATGTTTCAAAGTTGAAAGTCAATTTCGTTTTTTTTAATAATTATTTGTTATGCAAAGTTGTTATTTGGAGTACTTTTATTAAATCTTGAGGAAACGAAGGATTCTGGAATTGAAACGAGCAAAGCTAGTGTTTTAAAATACATAATCCTGAGCGTACCGAAGGTTTCAAAGGTACAAGACGCAAAATAACTTTGCTGCCGAACGCAACACACAACTTTTCACCTCATGTCATCTGGGAAAATGCAAGGTGAAAGACAAACGACTATAATAATGTAATAATTTATATTGTAACTTAAAACTAAAATTGGTATTAGTTAAAGTAAATAATTTTTTCTGGAACTTTTATGGAGGTTCGAATTTAAAAACGTTTTCCACGCTAGTGGAAAAAAAAGTATTTTCCTAAGATTTCGAATGATAAACACCTTTCCGAGTTTGTAAAGAGAATATATGTTTTAGGTACCTATTTTCGTTTGTAGCTTACATCATTTCAATCTCTATGACTAGTGGCGGGACTAGCGAGGGGAAAATGATTGACGGCATCGAGAAATTTCATTTTGCGGCTTGTTGAGGTCTCCATCGCTGACAGCCACTCCTGGCCCTGATTGCCTCTTCGAGGGCCTGTTGTTGCTCTCGAGTCACACTTCATTTCACTCATTTTGCACTATTATCGATGAACCGAAGGTAATTCGAGGACCTATTTTATTTTGTCTGGTTGGATAGTTACTGTAAGGGCTACGTGTGAATTGTTGTGTTTATCAGATTATTGCACATGAATGATCACTATTCGTCTGATAATTCAATATCTGTCAATGAATGGACTATAATATTAAAAACCATATATATAGACACGCGTAATTTTAATTATGTATGCTTATAAGGAAAATTTTAAGTAGATATCTGTAAAGACAGATATTTTATTATTTTAGCTATATCCGTGGTATAAGATACAGAGAAAGGTGTAATCATTAATTTAATTGAATCCAGTTACATTATTTTCTCAGTTTTAGTTTTCAATTATGGATCATTTTTGTTACGGGTCGATCTCAAAACCTGAACTATTTAAATCTGAAATCTCGGTATATTATACCTATTATAAACCATATCCTGTAATTAACAATCTAATACTAGAACAACAATTTATAACACGGTTTTAAAACTGTGATAAAAACTAAGAAACATATTTTTATTGAACCTAAACGTGGCCTCTCACTGTGGGCCTTACAAGTTAGCTTAAACTCGCACAGCGAGCTGTAGGGGCTAAGCTTGATGTTTCTCTAAGAGAACGAATCAGTAATAAGGAGATCCGTAGAAGAACGAGAGTCACCATGTCCGGCGAATTAGCGAGCTGAAGTGGCAGTGGGCAGAAGCACGCAGAACTAATGGTTGATGGGGCCGAAAGTTTTTCGAAGGGAGGCTACAAACCAGCAAGTGCAGCGTCGGAAGTTCACCCACAAGGTGGACAGATGACATTTTTAAGGTATAACCAAGCCGTTCTATTTGAAAATCTATGGGGGAGTCCTATATCCAGCAGTGAACGTCTTGCGGCTGAAATGATGATGATGATATTTTTATTTACGGGCTGTTGCACTGCTGAATGCTTAAAGAGCGAGGTATGTAGATCTACATACTACAATTTGTAATTATAAGACTTGAATAGAACTACAAACCTAATAAGGGGTTTATATTATAAAAACCTAGTTTAGCTTTTTTTTTTTTATGTTATTGTGACGGAACAAGCTCGAGGCCCACCTGATGTTAAGTGGACTAACCTCTGCCTATAACAGTTGCAATTCATGACTTCAACTCACGAATTGCACTGCGCCCGTCACATTGAGACGTAGTTGTTAAGTCTCATTGTGCTTGTAATTTCACTGGCTCTCAAGGACTACTGCCAGAACACACCTTTCGGTGCTTGGCGACAGACTTTCTACTTGAGGGTGATCGCTAGCCAGGCGGGCATCCGCAAAATGCCCTTCCACCATGCTGAGCTTATGAGTAAATGAATAAGATGTTCCTATTCAAATCTCACAAGGATGAACTCGCGGGTGGTTCAGCTAGTTTCAAAACATTTGGCGTAGTAAGCAATTTTTCAAACAATGCCGCAAACACAGTCTGTCGTTGTAAACAAATCAAGATAGGACATTTTTATGCTCATTCAAATGTCATATAATTTTGCATACAATATTTTCTTAGGGAGGAATGAGAACAATCCTTGACATGGGAATTTAATAATGACAAAATAATACAAGGTAAGTATAAGGGCAGCCCTTTCTGCTGTCCGTCATACGGAGCGCTATTCATGCACGTAATATTTTCTGAGATATTTGCCGACTGACTAACAACCGACTAATTTATTTGCCAACAAACCTTGCTATAATGACCCTTCTTTAGCACTCGCATGGTCGTCACGAAGCGAAATCTATCAAGTTATTTCTCATGAATAGTTTCATTGCTTAATATCAAAGCTCAAATAATAATCGAATTGATTCAACACAATGGAAAGAGTTTGTCGAGGTTAATCGCGGACACGATGACAAATGCATATCGCTTCATCTCGGGCCTGGAGATTAATGTGCGAGAGAGAACGAGCGCGGCTAGACAAAACCTACCGCCTGCGCAGTGCGCGTACGCAACTAACAATTCACTAATTCGACCCGCGATACCAGCATAAGCGTTCACGCGACATCCATACACTATCTTGTAAGCAACGCCGCTTATTATTTATCAACACACAATACCAACTTAATCAAACGCATATCTCGTTCTTTGACAAAGAGATTTCTCTCCTATTATCATATCGTTAAAGTTGTCATTTGCCCGATTCGCTCTGTCGTTATGATACTATTATGTTCCTTCGTTATTGTCAGTAGAGACAATAATGACATGTTCTAAATGTAAGCACTATAGTTTGATCTAAAATTAAGAGAGATGAAAGAGAATTTTGTGCTTGATACAAAAAATATTACTAAAGTGGAGCATTGTCTGTGTGCGGCGCTTTGTTGGGGACAAAACTATGTTAACACGAGAGCATTCCGCTCGATTAACATCATAAATGAGAGAAATGTCGGATCAAAAGAATAGCAGGTGTGCTCTATTATTATAATTTGTCATTTGTTCTCATTCCCGTTTAATGTTGTCATTTTGTTCGCCATATAGAGTTTAATAGCTTACTATGTGATCTTTTTCTACACATTTTAAGAGTTATTGAAGGTGTCGTTATAATTAAAAATAACTTCGCGCCTTTGTTTAAGGACTATTAAATTGATGAATGGTTCAATTAGGTTCAGTTTATTGTAGCGTTGTCGTATGTCAAGGATGTGCTTGATATAAAGTCTTTGTGTACTTAGTGTCAATCTTGTAGTACACATTTAAAACATTATCACACTTGAACACACTTTTCGATTCCAAGCTATAACAAACTATACCGTTTAAGCAAAGCCAAATCAAATTGCAATGAAGGTGAAACGCTCAATCAATTGTCATTACATATAAATTGTTTTATTATTGTTTTCCCAAATGAAACAAACTTTTGGAACCGTTATCAGAATGACAATGACCAAATATAATCCAAATCTAAACGCCACGGGTTCATTCACTGAATATAAATGCGCTATGATCCTGGTTGCTTGTGAACCGACGACGTGATGTGTCTTTAATAACACAAGCATGCATTAATGAACACATAAATACTTATACCGGTATAATACTTTCACATGCTTACTTGAAACTTGGAATTTACATATCCATAACAGTTCTTAGTCTCATGTGTTGTTTAGGTCATCTTCCTACACATGCACCCATACCGTTAAATGTAACTCCAAATATTACTCCATTTCAACTCAACTTAGGTATTTTCGGGGCTCCTTGAAAACTATCTCCAAATTGGTATTTTTTAAATGAACTTTTCGAGGTACTCGACATAACTCGAGGGAGGAAAATTTGAGGTCGAATCGAGGTACTACGTCATAAAAACGTCATCAGTTCGAGGAAATTATCATCTAGCCTATGAACTCTATAATATATGGTTCTTGTTGAATATTATTAATGTCAAAGCATTTTAAACCTGCATATTATTATTTTTATCATATTACAAAATATCATAGAGTTGGTAGTTAGACAAAGATTACAACATAATAGTTTGATAATTATTAATTAATTAAATACCTACCTACATGAAAATTTCCAGTTGCGTAAGATCTGAATAAAATTAGAGCTTGCAAAATTGGCGTCAATGGCAGTCCACGGTTATCGTTTGCATTATTTATTATTAACAATGAAAGCAAAATTTGAACTACAGTGTCTTTAATAAATCGGTGTCTTTTTTTTAATTCCACATCGTCGTATACTTGTAGGGGGTTTTCTGCATCCCTTAAATACCGCCGCGAAGGATAATTGTACACTCGGTGATCGTAAATGTAATCTATATATTCTTCAATATTATTAATAACAGCCATTTTAGCACAAATACATCATAAATGAGCGTCAAGGAAGCGTCGAGGAAACTTCAAGATAGATCGCGAGGTACCTTGAGTTGACAGATGGTTAATTCCCTCATATGTGAATTTTTCTTGAGGGGAATTCGCGTGGAGGTATTTTCTATATCTAATAATACCAAAACACAGATTTTAGGTGGAGTGGAGTAAATTTCGAGTAACGGGGGTTCGTATGGGGGTTACTCTACTACACTACTACGTCTTGTCTATGTGAGACAATATATTTTCTTTGACACCATAAAGGCCAACACCAAATGTGAAAAAGTTAGTTTCGGCTTTAGTGATAAACCGCCTTCGTAACGCCAACTCTTCTTGTGTATGCTCTCGCTAATAGTATATTACCTACCTCTCGGGTAAACAGGGCGATGAGATGGCAAGAAAAGGAAAGTAAAGAGAAAAGAAGGTAAGTATGAATTGCCCTGCTGTGTGCTTGACGTGCAGCAATATCCTACTCATTAAGTGCATTTAATTCCTTAGTATAGATTTTCTATGCAAGTCTTAAGCTGTTTTTTTACCGACAAAAAAAGGAGGAGGTACTCAATTCGACTGTACTTTTTTATGTTTGTAACTTTTGACTGGGTGAACCGATTTTGATGATTATATTTTATTTTGATAGCTAATGCCGTGGGATCCCATTTAAAGGCCCGGTTGAGCCTTTTTTGAGTTACACTCCAATAACTGTAAAGTGTTTTCTTATGTTGGTGATATAGTCATTGTCAGTGAATGACAATTGGTCCCGTAAGTAGCAAGGGTCACTAAAATGGGTGAAACAATTGTGTTTACCTAAAAATGGAACCGACTTCAAAACTTAAAAGTGTGAAATAACTTTTCAAAGTCGGTTTGCGCACAATATTGTGATAATAGGTACTTTTGAACTATCATGGTACCTACGTCAACAGGTTATTTCACACTTTTGAGTTTAGAAGTCAGTTCAATTTTTAGGTAAAAAATATTTACATACTTTAACCGAGCGCCCGCCCATCATCGCATTGTCCTCGTAGCGGAGTCAACATCACTGACATATTACTACTACCACTACCATCAAATCCGTTAACCTGACTCTTTACAAATTCACGTGTATAGGTGATGTAAGTAGACACGAAGTCGTTCCAACTTACGATACGAGTATACATGTGTAGTTTGATGTCTATAACTTCTACAGAGTACAGTTTTTATAAACATACTTTAGAATAATTTTCGTCGGTTCCAGCGGCAGTTATGCCTTATTAGCGGCGGTTTATCGTCTAAAATTATACAATTTCATGTATAGGGTGTATGTTTTATTGAAATCAATATAATTAATCGACAATTACGATGCTGGACGTTATAACTGGAGGCACACCGCTGTGCCACCGCTGCGCCTGAGCTGCTTAGGAACTAAACGTAGAGTTATAAATCGAGCATCGCAGGAACCCACTGGATAAATATTGTCATTTATGCACATATTGCTCCATATACGTTTTTTATAGTTGTAAAATATGAAGCTAGAACGCTACGTTCGTTTGGCTGTTTAAGCCGATATTCACCGTAAATGGCAATAAAAATTAGCATAATTGTATGTTCCTCGTTGTAAACACAAATTATTTGGATGTTTAGTTACTTATATGCGGTTGTTTACGATACTTTATTTTTAGGGAGGCATTAAAAGTGCCCACACAAAACTAAAGATGGATTTTAAAAGGTATAAGGAATGGGATTTCTTGAATTAGTAAACCTTAAAGTCTTTGTTTTGTTACTTTGAGTTAATATGAAATATGTAAGTACCTACTCTCTTCTAGAGACCGCGACATAGCTCTCGAGTATCGACCTCTTAACCCATATTAAACTTTATATAAGTGAGTGTATCTTGTATTTATTACACGACTGCCCAAAAAATGGAGAGTTATGTTTTCAGGGTTCATGTATGTATGTATGTTTGTGAGGTACTTTAATCCACCATAACTTCTAAACGGCTAAATCGATTTTGATGTATGAGATATTGTTAGAAATGTTTTGATAACGCAAGTTATCGCAAGGCCATAAAAAATGGCGGATTTTAGACGCCATCATGTGCGTTAAAATGTGCCTTTTTTCATCCAAACCAACCGACAAATTTGAAAATGAAGAGCTTTGAAAAACAATTCCATAAAATATATATACTTACTTTTTAAATTATGTTTACTTGTATAATTAGTGTCTGCTCTAACGGTTCCATTAAACTACTACTAGAGGTAATTTACAATAGAAATAGAGATCAGGTACTGGGAGTGAAAAATTATTAAAGTCCGAATTTTGGTATAGCTTATTGGCAATGCCATCGCTTGTCTCTGTTCGGTACTACTCGTAGTTTCGAAGTGCAATATAGCAAGACAGAAAAATAAACTCACTTTCGCATTTACTATGTCAGGAGGAGCAACGTAAATTAATAAATAAGTAATTGATGAGAATATAATTTACTTTGATACACATCATCATATTTCTACACTTATCCCACAGCTCAGGGGGTTGGTACGATATGTCTATAAATTTCCATTCGCACATTTCGTAAAAGTTTTGGTTTTGGGAATGCTCTTTAGTTCATAGTGTACCCACTAACTTTTTGCGTGAATATGTTAAAAATTGTGTTGCCTGTCTGTATAATCGTAAAGTGCAGCGATACCGTACACACAATGGGGTAATTGCGTTTATGCTTTAGTCGCTTTCGACGAGAATTAAATACGAAAATATGTAACATCCCTTAGATAATCCCAGGTCCATGGTTCGAATCCCGCAGCGGGTTTGAGCTTCACCGCATCATGGAAGGGCATTTTGCGAATGCCTGCCTGGCTAGCTAACACCCTCAAGTAGAAAATCTGTCGCCAAGCACCTAACGGTGTATTCCAGTAGCTGTCCTTGAGAGCCAGTGAAATTACAGGCACATGAGACTTTACGACTATGTTTCAAAGTGACGGGCGTAGTGCAATCCGTGACTTGTGATGAAATGCATCTGTTACAGGCAGAGAATAACATAAAATAAGATAAGCCAGGACCAGAAGAAATATATATAAGAATTATTATTGACCCTCATGTCAATAAAACTCATATACAGTATTATATGTTTGGGCCGTTTCCCACGTGGTGGTCGTCGGCACGACACGTAGATCAGATAGGCGCAGACAACATCCACCGCGCTATCGGCCACGACAGCATCGATGATCGGCATTATCGCATTGCAATGCCAGACTGCCAGACTAATTGGTCGTTTCCGCAATATGCTTAAATACTATTGCAATAAATTCTTGGAAGACGGTGAACTTGGCGTTTTAAAACGTGTGCTAGGCCTTTTATAAGGCCAAGGAAGCAAGTAGTACGATAATGAAATTTTAGCATGTTGATAATGATATTTTTTTATGCATTTTGTGATTTAATTCATCTCAGAAAATCCATGGAGGAAATTTTCAGAATATTGGGTATTCTTTTTTTATACGATTGTGACGGTATACACTGCATTTCGTCGACAAGTGACGAACTGCACTGCGCCCATCACCCTGCGAGACATACAGTTGTTAATTCTTATGTGCTTGTAATTTACTGGTTCTCGGACTGCTGGAACTCAACGCTTAATGCTTGGCAACCGGTTTTCTACTTTAAGGTGGTACCTAGCTACGCGGTCATTCCCAAATATATGCGCGTATGTGTGACACTGCTAATAATAGCTGGGCAAATATGAAAAATATATAGTAAATTATAAATGTGTTCTTTAGTGATGAATAAGTTGGCATCGGACTGGACCATTATGGCCAATTAATGAATGAAATTCCATTGTTATAATTATCGCCGATGCCAATGGGTAAATAACAAAATGTGATATGTGGTCATTTATTTTAAGGAAATTATGTATAAAACAATGGTAAAAAGTACGCGTATTCGTTTGAGATGTCATGTCAACAAGAAGTGGCATAAATACGACCACCAACTAAGTATAAAAGCGAGCAGGCAGTAGAGTGAATGCTGCCACGAATAAAAATAAAATATTTCCAACAACAACCGGTGCAAGAAAATCTACATAAAACGAAAGTCATAAACATCAAACAATGAAATAATACGCTTTCTTTAATTATCAACAGCATGTCAAGAGATCCCACTGGATGTAAATATCGAGAAGAAAAACAAATTTTAAAAGATCATGGCGCTATTTAGTTTTTATAGTTTCAAATACTTCTACTTAGATGTCATATATAAATTTTTGATGTAAAAAATAACTATATTACCATATCTAACATTACAAATTTTGCATTAACGACTGGTAAGCGAAAAAAATAATCAAATTATATTAGTTAAATGTATTGGAACCACGGGTGGTACCATTTGTCGTTCTAGCCGGGACATGCTTTGCCAATTGATCTATCGTATTGAGTAATTCATAGCTCAAATTTGTCTTTTTGTTGTAATTATGTTAAAAAAAAGTAGTAATATAAATGAAATCACCGTCAAAGATCTAGAAAAAAAAATGTGTTTTCTACATCATTCAACATCTCAACCTTGCAAAGGTAGCCGTTGGAAAACATCGTAGATTGCAGCAGCAATTTTTCAACTAAAAAGTCATGAGCACAATACAAGAATACAATATGCCTCTATACCTCAATACTCTGAACAGTAACACGTTACCTTTTTTTTGGCCGTTGCTATTAATTTTAGCGTCTCACGACAAAATAGCAGAACAACAAAAACATATTGACATATAAAGTTTGATAAAGAAAAATCATGTAATTGTATCAACTAAATATAAAATAAAGACTGTGAATAACTAGTTATAAATAATATTATCTACGAAATATAAATACATACACTATATTTTTAAATATGGAATATCTAATAAAATATTTCATAAAATGTCGAAAGCTTTTCTACAAATAATGGTAATTCTATATCAGAAGCTCTAGAACTTTACAGTAAACTAATTATAACCACGAAATATATTGAAAATCTACAACATGGAAACTATTGTCGTATTTTCAAAATGAAACGACACAATAACAGATTATAAAAAAGTCTTTATAACACAATTAATCACCATTTCGCTGAAAGCTGTGCTTTCACGTGTTTTCTACTCTATGCTGTTCTAATAAAGTGTAATATTACATTCTTTAACGAAGTTTTATGCAACAGCTCTTTTTATCAAATATAAACCTTATGGTTTTCTAGGAGAGTATTATTTACGATGCAGTCAGGTGTACGCTCTATCAGGAAATACCTCAACGTCGCCTCGTCGTGTCACCATTTTATTCTGTGGTGTCACCAAAAAATCTAAGAGCCCACATTTATGCTGTTCACTTCGATTTAACATTTCATATTTGACGGGGCTTTTGTTGTCCAACACCACTTAATTTTATCGTATAATTTATGAATCTGCTTAACGATTCGTCCAAGAATATTGTTTTTCATGGTTCTCGGAATTAACATCTATTCTGAATTGCCCTCTCAAATAGTTTTATATTGTTATATTAGTGATCTATTCTTGATTGTTTATATACAATGATTCTATTTATCTACACCAGTTTAAATTGAAATGACATGCAGAGACATTTGGCAAGGGGCAAAATAAAAACTATCAACTAAATTAATGTTAAAAGACAAGCTAAGTCACATGTTCAATTTAATTTACTGGTTTTGTGTTAATAAGTTATCTTTTGTTTTTTACTAAAATTCATCACCACGTCACCACCGCTTCGACTCAACTCATAGCCTAGTTTTTTTTATGTCATTGTGACGGATCAAGCCCGAGGCCCACCTGATGTTAAGTGGACTAACCTCTGCCTATAACAGATGCATTTCGTCAACGACGAATTGCACTGCGCCCGTCACCTTGAGACCTAGTTGTTAAATCTAATGTGCCTAAAATTTCACTGGCTCTCATGGACTGCTGCCGGAACACACGACTTGTGCCTTAAGTGACTGTGTGACTTAAGTGCTTGGCGACAGATTTTCTACTTGAGGGTGGCAGCTAGCCAGGCGGGCATTCGCAAAATGCCCTTCCACCATTCGGTGAAGCTCAAGCCCGCGGCGGGATTCGAACCATGGACCTGCTGCACGGCAGTCCATAGCCAATGCCACTGAGCCATCACTGCTTCAAATTTTAATGAGGAGAAGATGAAATCTTGACCCATAGTGATGAAACTTCACAATTATTCAGCGTCTTATGCGGTCATAAATTGACGCATGACGCTGTTAAATGCTGAAACTTTCCTTTTTCTTCATAAGAGCGTCGTAAAGGACTAAATTAAATAAATAATTTTGACTTTTGACTTTTTGAAACTCCATAGCATGTTCTTGACGAATCGACGGCTGAATGTAGGCTAAATATTCTAATTAGAAAAGTACACTTGATAAATTTATCAAATAAAAACCTTTGAACCACCATGGGATCAGAACTATCCACCCCACGGGGCTGGACATCTTCCAATTTCAGCTATACCCTGGTATAGACACGTGGATTGCAATCCTGTTCACCGTTCGAATTTTCCTTACTTTGTGGTTATGTAAGCTAATTCTTTAAACCTGGTGACAACCTACTTAAAGTGATTGTCATGGGAAAAGTCGAGGGAAAACGACCCAGAGGTAGAAGCCCTGTGCGCTGGGTGGACCAAATCCAAACCTCGTTGAAAATTAAAGCCTTAGAAGCCGTACACGTTGCTGAAAGTAGGAGCAACTGAAGGAATATCATAAAACAGAAAGTTTTGAAACCATGATATGGTCACGACCCCCAGCATTGGGGAAACGACTCAAGGAGGAGGATTTAATTCTTGTGGCAATTAGCTTATTAAATTGCTTATTTTTTGCGTTAATGCAGAATTTCCAACATTGGAATACACTATGATTTTCACCTTCTACCAACCTCGACAACTGCTTAAATGTCCAGCTTATGAGATATCTCAATATGTCAAGGGAATGTAGATATAAGTATCTATATTTCCATGACATATTCGTCTCTAATGATGATAAATTATATTTTAAACTCGAATATCCAAGGTGTCTCAATAAATTAATCCGTCGGCCGTCGGACCACAGTGGCTTGGCAATTAAACGTGGGGGAAATTACCACACAATGTGCGCGGTATATCATGAGATGACAGAACCGCGCATACAGAGACCTAACTACCCGTCATACGCAGACTGCGCCGCCTGCGCACAGGACGATCAAAGTAACTAGAACAGATATGAATATTTGTATTAGTATTTTATACAATTAAATAAAATAATATCTAGTACTCCTTGATTGTAAGTTTAAAAGATATGATATATGAAGCAGTGATGGCTCAGTGGCATTGGCTATGGACTGCCGTGCAGCAGGTCCATGGTTCGAATCCCGCCCAGAGCTTGAGCTTCACCGCATGGTGGAAGGGCATTTTGTGAATGGCCGACTGGCTAGCGACCACCCTCAAGTAGAAAATCTGTCGCCAAGCACCTAACAGTGTGTTCCGGCAGCAGTCCTTGAGAGCCGAAAAATTACAGGCTAATGAGACCTAACAACTGGACGTCTCAGTGTGACGGGCACAGTGCAATTCGTCGCTGACGAAATGCGTCTGTTATAGGCAGAGGTTAGTCCACTTAACATCAGGTGGGCCTCGGGCTTGTTCCGTCACAATTACATAAAAAAAAAATAAAAAAAAAACAATGCTCTATGATATTTTAGGATAGCAACGTATCTTGGCACTAATCTAAATAAAATAATAAATAACATAATTATAAAGGTTTGGTTCGATTATCAAATTAAAACTACCAGGCTGATAAAATGTTAACCAACCGAATTTAAAACATATAAACTTATCACTTTCTCAAAGAACATTCGTTCTTTTAATATTTGTTGTGTAATACTTGTAGGTATTTGATGGAGGATTGAAAAACCGAGCCTTAAATTTCCTCTCCGCTAACTTGTAAATAGATTTAGATTAAATACGCTATTTAGATCTTTTGCATCCAGGTCATGAAATAATGAATAGGATTTCCAATGTAGTTCCTTTTTTTCAACTGAAACACGCGCTTGAATGAAGGTAGCTTCAAGCGCATATTATTTGTAGCCTGAACGTAGGGTCAAATGATATGTAGATATATATTTAACATTGCATGTGTTATTTCCTACTGGATAAGTTGTATAAAGAATAATTATGGTGTACAATTCATACGGCGCAAATGTTTCTTTGGCTATAACTGAATCTTTTTAGGATCAATATTGATAATCTACTTGCAAGATGGCCGAACGAATGTTTGAATCTATAATTGTTCTATTCACCTAAGTGTTATCCCAAATTAGAACAGAATAGCAATCAAGTCAAATAGACAAAATCTACTTTGACTAAATTGTGAAATAGTAAAATAAAGTGGTAACTAATTAAAACTAAATATAACAATGAATACCTACTTTGCTCACGTAATGAACTTTTCCACTCACTTTTGTTAATCAAGATCACTTAACTTTTAAACTATAATCGTTTAATAATGTTGCAAAGCTATAAGAATAACTACTCACACAATATCGAGACTCTAATAATTTTAACAATTAGAAATTCTTAGTTAAAACGCTAAGGAATATATAGTCAAAATACCATTTGAAAAAATCCAAATGTTCAGAACAACTTACGAAATCGTATTAATCTAATAATTAAACCGAGAATGAATAATCGTATTCCGCATTTCATTGTTTTCAAACTAAGGAATTCGTTTAAAATACAAGCTACAACAATCCTTCTAGTAAAACAATTCGCCATCCATTACCTAAAATAATCGTCTATTGTACATCTTCACAAACTTACAATTAAACAAAAAAAGAACGCTTATTAAGTGTTTTTTTTTAATTGTAGCTGATAGGTTAGCCTCACCTGATGGTAAGTGATGATGTGGTCGAAGATGTTGTTAAGGCTAACCTAATAGAGTTACTGGCTCTCAAGGAGAGAAGTGCTTAGGGATAAATTTTCTACTTGAAAGTGGTAGTTAGCCAGCCGGGCATTCGCAAAATGCCCTACCACCATGCTCTTACGACTGCCACCCTAACCTAAGAAAACAACCAAGACCGACTGCTTAACGTGCTCTCCGAAGCACGGAAGCTCTCATTAGTAATGCCACTAGCGGTCACCAATCCAAGTTATGACCGCGGCGGAGGTTACTTAACTTAGCCGATAGGTTAAGAACGGCTACGTAAACTACGCTACGACTGCTTTAATACATAAAACAAAGTAACTATTTTATAGTTCGTCAAGTTTATTATTAATTTTATATGTAAGATTCTAATGGCAAGAGTTTTAATATTTCCTCACTGTTTTATTTAGGTATGCCGCATGTGAGTAAGTATTGCGAATAAGGCTTGAACCAAGAACACGACTGATCCCTCACGACTGACTAATTCGTTGCATGACATCTGATTGCTAAACAAGATCGCTGACCTTCGTATGTATGTTTATATAAAAAAATCTGGTAGCTTCTGATGAAAACATGTACTTACTGCTATTTTACAAGCACCCTGTATAGTTAGAAGTGTGCTATGACTGACGTCGCCCGGAATGCCATACCGAGCTTAATAATTTATACACTACACGTACTACGTATAACGTTTTATGGAATTTCATTCACTCCCCTATGAAAAAGAAAGCGTTAAACTAATTAGCAACAGAATGAGACTATGATGGACGGCCGACAGTAGATTTATGTTTGTTGGTGTTTGAAATTTCTGGACATCTCGTACCTTATCTATTCTTATTGTAGTCATTTCAGTGTTAAAATGTCTTGGAACCTATGAATGCTTTCTTCTTAACTACTAACAAACTTTTTTGATACCTGTACATATCCATAAGTTGTGTGTCCATGAAATCATTAGTTTTTAAAAAAGTCAGTGACATTACCTTGGTAAAAAAAAACGCAATACCTGTAGGTGCGGTTAGGAGCCCACAAACGATTGACTGTTTTTTCTTCTAAAAGAATATAAAGGAAAAAGTTTGTTTGTTTTGGTGACGGCTCGGAAACTGCACTATGAATTGCATTTTCATTAATTGTCATTAAAGTATTTGGGGTACTTGTACTAAAACAAGTTTAGTTTTTAGACAGAACTCGTAAAAGTATGGTCTAAAACTGACTCCTTTTCCTAAATTACATGATAATAAAACAATCGATTTCATGTACTTCACTGAGCGAGTATTTGCTACATTCTAGGGCAAAAAGAACATTATTTTTTCATGGAAAAATCTCTGCATCTCAGAATCTCGCAGTCTACAAGCTTGAAACCCAATCTGTACGGACGGAAAGCAGAAGTATGTTTGTTCGTAGACAGCAGCAATATAACCGGGCTTCGTATTGCCTAAAATCAAAGTCAAAATCAAAACAAAATCAATTTTGGCGTCTAAGCTCTAATGAAGATCAATATTTTTTTCTATAAAATTATTCTACCACACGGAACCCTTAAAATATTTGATTCGCTGGGATGAACCTATGAAACCGGAAATGCCATAATACCAATAAACGATAAATAAGTATTATTGTTATCTTTATACTTTATTTAGAAGTCTCTATGGTAATATAGTTAATAATTTATAGAGTGCAAAAAACGTCAAAATTCAAATAACCTCTATAATGCGTTCAACAGCTGAATTTTGAGTGGACAAACACCTTGTTATTCGTATAAATGGGACAAATCTTTATGATAATCTGTTTTTCCTATCGGTTACAGATTCATAATAAAATGATCTTCATACTTACATACCTAGTAGTAATAACATTCACATGGCATTCAACGTGTCTGAAACGAGTCAGAATTTCATGTCAATCTTATAAAACTTTCAACAGGTAAATCTGACGTCATGTATATTGATATGTTCCATATAATGACTGGAACGGTGTACTTGTGTATTCAATATTTAAAAGGTGAATAGACAGGATTTCGTAAATGAAATCGAAGTTTAGGTGTTATCGATAAAAGACTTTTTAAACTATCGTGTCACTAAATAACTGAAGAAGTTCGAACCAGTGTGGTGGCAATAATTTTAAGGTGGTGTGCGAAAGGTCCATCGTTCGAATGTCGCCGTATGGTCGTAGAGCATTATGTAAAGCTCACCTGACTAACTAGTCAGGTACTAACAGCAGTAGCTACTGCTGTTAAGCGAGTAGAAAATCTGTCACCAAGCACCTAACGGAGTGTTTTGGCAGCTGAGATCCATTTTTGATGTGTACCATTTTTGACATAAATAATCATAATTTAGTAACATAACACCCAATCCCGTGAAGAATAATTTTTTTTTTTATATTTTGATGTTTGTTTATCCTTGCTTCATCTCCACACACCAGTTTAAATATTTGGTCACGTTTTCTCGTATTGCTTTATAATACAACTGTCCAATTCGTGCTCACTGTTTAGGGTTTCGTATCCAAAGGGAAAAACGGAGCCCTATTTCTGTCATACTGGTGTGTCGGTCTATTTGTCCGTCCGCAAGTCACGGGTCTCTTGCTCGTAAACAAATTGAGTAGGTAACAGATTTGAAACCATGACTATTTGTGTTGTTGCTCCAAAACCAAATTATGAATAAGGTATTTATTAACTTTTTTATATCCCCTATGGACGGTTATCTTTTGGTCATGACCCTATACTAACTTTACCTACTAACATTTTAAACTACTATATTGTTTTAATATTGTTGCGTTTACAATAACGCCTGCTCGGCGGGTTATACTACAAAATTAAAAAATTCTCCATTCCAATAAGATGGTTAAATAAAGAAAAAACGGAAAAATTTGAGTTATGAGTCATTGTCATGTTAGCTCAAGCGATCAGAGCATACCCCGGCTATAGCGGTGGATGGAAGCGGGTTCGAATGCCGCACATGGCTATAATTTATTCTCTCGTAAATTTGTAATTTTGTAATACATTTTTTTTAATCAGTCGCCATGCTCCTAACGGTAAATGTTTTCGATAAAAGGCTTTTTAAACTATCGTGTCACTAAATAACTGAAGAAGTTAGAACCAGTGTGGTGGCAATAACTTTAAGATTGTGCGCAAGGGGTCCTTTGTTCGCATGGTTAGCTACCGCTCTCATGCGAGTAGAAAATCTGTCACCAAGCACCTAATGGAGTGTTTTAGCAGCTGTCCTTGAGAGCCATTTCTGATTTTAGCTTATGCCGGTGTACCATTTTCGACATATAATCATTATTTAGTAATATAACACTATCCCGTGAAGAATTAGACTTCCTTTTTTTAGATTTTGATATGTTTCCCCACTCGCCAGTTTATATATTTGGTTACGATATCTCGTTTTGCTATACAATACAACTGTCCTGTGGCTGTGCTTAATTTTAAGGTAGCCTGAACAACATCTTCGACTACATCATTATTTACCATCAGGTGAGATAATGGTCAAAGACTACCCTATCAGCTATAACTAAAACTAACTTATTTTCATCAAACAAGACCAATATAATGTAGTTCTGTCATAATCAACCCGTCTACACAATAACAACAAGAACATGCACATTTTTTTACGGTTAAAATAAAAATAACAAACAGTTAAATTTTTCCATTACTATTCCAGCAGCAAATAAATTATTAAGCGTTTTCCGAATGTACTATCTCCTTAATTAAATATTCATTCTGTTGTTTCTGCAATGAGTAATTTACAACTGTTGGTTTAAAAATAAACAGAAATAGTTAAATTATTTATTTAATTAATTGTTCCTGCAGGGCTTGTGTGGCTCATCGAACTTATTATTTGGGTTAAACCTTTATCTTTCTAATTGTATTATTTAGTTATGATGAAAATGTCAAAGTGAAAATATTGACAATCGTAAATGGTTTTGACTGCCAAAAATAATCGAACCTAATTATTAGTATGGAGGTCGTAAAACATTTTGGTCTAAAGAGTCAAAAGTGGTTTTATTGTCACTTCGATTACCCTCACTCAGCCCACTTGGACAGGCCTTACCCTTTGAATAATATTGTAAGCCGTAAGCAGTACGCGTAAAGTGCGGGTGAGGTGCTCTACGCTGCGCAGGATTCCTTATAAGCACTATACCGCTATATTAGTAAACATTTCAGTACTTTTTGGGGTAACTATGCTGCTTGGTCTGTTTTAGGGTTACGTACCTCAAAAGGAAAAAAACGGAACCCTTATAGGATAACTTAGTTATCCGTCTGAATGTAAATACCCTTTTTATCAGGAACGCGTGAAGGACTCAAGCTTAAATTCTTATCAAATACTCAAGTCTACTGTCCCTTAGAGCTGTGAAAAAATCAAACTTCAAAGCCAACGCAATCAAAAGATACGGCCGTTTATGCCACAAATTTTTGAAACTCGCAAGGGAACCAAAACCTACCTCGTGAACTCAGAATCTTGAAATTTGGTACGAAGCAATGTCTTATAGCACAAGTAAAGGAAAAATTGCGATAATCATAAATTTTTGGTTACATCATTTAATAAATATATTGAAATGTAAAGTATTTCGTTTGGCTTCATTAAAAATACCATAACTCTTACTTATATGAAGGTATATTAGTAAGAGTTATGGTATTTTTTATACATTTGAACCAGTGATAAGTGGCATTGACTATGGACTGCTGCGCAGCAGGTCCATGGTTTGACTCCCGCCGCGGGCTTGAGCTTCACCGCATGGTGGAAGGGCATTTTGCGGATGCCGCTTGGCTAGCGACCACCCTCAAGTAGAAATCTGTCGCCAAGCACCTAACGATGTGTTCCGGCAGCTGTCCTTGAGAGCCAATGAAATTACAGGCACATGAGACTTAACAACTATGTCTCAAGGTGTCGGGCGCAGTGCAATTCGTTACTTGTGACGAAATGCATCTGTTATGGGCAGAGGTTAGTCCGCTTAACATCAGGTGGGCCTCAAGCTTGTTTCGTCACAATAACATAAAAAAGGATATTTGTAATGGTAGTTTTTTTAAATTCAGGCATACTGGACTCGCCTTGAGGACGTGACTAATTCTATATGTGATTTTCCAAATATAAGTCATCAACGGTGCGTGTAGAATATTAAACAATGAAGAGATGTCCAATTGCACGGAAATAATATTATAAGTTAACAAAATGGGAACCCCAAATAGTAATTTAATTTTATATATTTCAAAGAATCGTTATAACAACATGTTATGACGCAAACAAGGATATCATTGTTGACGGTGTGGTGCCCGCAGCTCACGTATGACCAATTTGTGTCTAGAATTCTAATGATGTTACATTTCGTACGATATCGACAAGCTTACTCCTACTAACCTAACCACTCAACCAGACCTCCCTAAGCTCTCACCAACCTTCCGAAATCAATACAATTAAAGAGTACGCACGGTTCTTGTAAAAATGGCAACGGTAACCATAGGTCTGCGACCGAGTTAACATGACACGCACTAGTTTTATTACCCTCATGTTTCTAAATAGCCCTCATTTCGTTAAAACAAATTATTTATATTTTACTACATGGACAGATCGTTTCCCAATCAACAGTTGACCTAAAAAGCATTTGTGTGGCGCACTGAAGCGTTTACAAATTATGTAGATGGTATCAACTCGACAAATACAAAGCATAGTTCAACTCACGTACAATGTGCGTAGGGACTACTGACTACTCTTAATTCTTGAACTGTAGAATTTGAAGTATTTGCAAATTATGATATACACACGTTACTTTATTCTATGCGTTGTAATTATACTATATCTGTTTGAACTTAAATTTGTAAAGCATTCATACACAAATATGCACATGATTTGTACTACGTATAATATGTTTTAGGGGAAGTATGAGAAAGTAAAATAATAGTTTTAAATTAGTTTACTTCTCCAAATTCATACTTTATTATGTAAATCTTGACACCATTTCCCCCAACTGTAAAACGAAATCTATAAACAATTTCCTCCTCAAATCAAATTGAGGTCACTCATCGCATTGAAACAAAGGCTCTCCTCCTACGGAAAATGAATTTACAAGCCCACACAGTCCCTGGCAATGCTCATCAATAACAATTAAATTAATAAAATGGTTATAAAATGCTTCAATGACTATAAATAACCTCTATTATTGGTCGGTCCGTAATTCGAATGTAATTGATTGTTTACTTCAATTTTACTCCAAATGGAACCAAAACTAAGAACAATGATGTGAATCATGCTGCATGATATACCTACCTACATACACAGCGTGTTCCAAATAGAAGAAATATTAAAAAGTATTTTTTTTTGTAAAACCTTATCAATGTTAGAGAAAACGTATAGAATAGATCACATACGTAGACAAAGGCAGGTAGAGGAAGATAAAGTGCTTACATTTGGCCTATTTCGCTCTAAATATTTACAGTTCGTTCCTTTAAACCATATTATTTTTTTTATTATTTGAATCTCGTATAAAATTCAGAATAAACACATTACCGTAAATTTGCTATTAAGAACAATGCACCCGTTTATACATCAAAAATTATAGCCAATCAACGCTAATATATTTCAGAAACAGTATTCTTGCCAACAGAAAGTAAATTTATAGAACGTTTGATTTCAACCACAACTACTTAGGTCACCTTTGAATTTCGTCATTCATTTAATTACCTACATTCATTCAAATGTTTTTTGTACTTGCGATAATTTGCTGTTGCTTACTTAACATACAATTAAGGAGCATTCTAGAACAAAAGTCAAATTTAATTGTTATCTATTATATTTTGCGAATTAACACACTTGAGTTAGTCAGTCACGGTCATCTATTTTCGTCTCAGTTTCAGTCTGAAAAATGTGTTAACTATTATGCCGATTGGTTTTTGTCTTCAGTCGTATTTAGAAAAGGCCTTGTTTGACGAAATGTGTCTTTTTATATATTCCCATTCAACTCTTATACTTTTGACTGATTTTTTGTAACATTCAATCAATGTTGGAGTTTTGGACACTTTGTTAGAAAAGATGTTTTTTTTATATATGTTATTGTGATGGGACAAGCTCAAGGCCCACCTGATGTTAAGCGGATTAACCTCTGCCTATAACAGATGCATTTCGTCACAAGTCACGAATTGCACTGTGCCCGTCACCTTGAGACATAGTTGTTAAGTTTCATGTACCTGAAATTTCACTGGCTCTCAAGGACTGCTGCGCGGCAGTCCATAGTAGTCCATATAACAACTTATGTTATTATAAAATACATTGTAGGAACGTAAGTTCCACAGCGTGATCAAAACTCTTCAGTAATCTGTTTTCCTTTTTCAGAGACCGTGTCTTTTTATATTTTTATAACTGTATTATGAAGCTGCTAGAATTCTATACTCATATGGTTGTGAAATACTTTTAAATCACTAACAGAGTAGGCACACATAAACAAAGTATTTTTTTTAAATAAACGCAACCGATTAATATAACATTTAATCTTAAATTTTAATTTAAATAATAAAATAGGTTAATATATGACTTAGTAATTTGTAATTATTTATAGCACTTATAAAGTTTAGTACTAATGACGCAATTATTGTACACAACCTGTACTTGTACATTTCATCACAGAAAATATAAAGAAATTACTATCCCCTGTACAGCTGTTCGGTAGTTGATTTACGTGGGTAAAGAAACCAACCAATTATCTTATTAGCGGGCAATTTATCGTTCGTCACATTATCATACGGACGCATTATGTTAGAGGGAACCAGGCAATAATTACAATATCAAAATTTTCTATCAATTTTAATATAGAATTACTCGACTTACAGTTGTATATAAGGTATCTGTATATTTTACATATGAATCAATTATTGGCAGTATGTTATATAAAGGTGTTAGGTATTTCTAGAATTAATAAAGTAAGTACCTACATTAATTGAATAATATTATTTAAAAAAAGAGGTGCGCGGTTTTGAAGTGCTCGTACCGAAGTTTGATTAGCCGATCAGCAAAGTTAAACAACGGCCACCGCGCTCATGACTTGGATGGGTGACCGCTTTATTACTTCTAGCTTCAAAGCATGGTGGAAGGGCATTTTGTGAATGCCCGCCTGGCTAGCGACCACCCTCAAGTAGAAAATCTGTCGCCAAGCACTTAATGGTGTGTTCCGGCAGCAGTCCTTGAGAGCCAGAGAAATTACAGGCACATGAGACTTAATAACTATGTCTCAAGGTGACGGGCGCAGTGCAATTCGTGACTTCTGACGTAATGCATCTGTTATAGGCAGAGGTTAGTCCACTTAACATCAGGTGGGCCTCGTGATTGATACGCCACAATTACATTAAAAAAAACTTTTCTCTCGAATGATTCTAAAGCCACAGATGTAATTTTATCATACGTAGGCTGGAAAATAGACATTTATATTTTTATAATATGTTATAACATCGGAAATGGGTGACACTGAAAGCGCTACACAATAAAAAGAAAACCTAATGGACAAAGAAGTTCACATTTGTTGGTTCCTTTCCGTGATGAGTGTCACCAATAATTCGCTTATTCACTATCTGCGGGTCAATATTTTCTCATGAAGCGCGACGTTTTGTCACACAAAATAACGTGTTTTATTGTCGAACGTTGTCCGCTAAATGTTTTACGGCAATTACAATAAAGAAAAACAAAAGCATATTGTCTTCTCGCTTCTGCCGCGCATTTTCTCGATAAAAAGAATGACAATCACCTTGTTTTATTAATATTTATTTGTCGTTTCCAAAATACTTCAGCCGTTGGGATGCCGCCGATATTTAGCACTAAATTCAGAAAGCTTTCGGTCATGGTGACTATTAAACGGTTATATGTGATGCGATAACAATTCTTACTACCTTTGTAAGTTAACATAATTGAGAGACAATATGCTTCTGAAGCAATCGCAGGTATTTTTAAGATCTTTGAAACCCTTATCGATTGAATTGTTGTTAAATTTATTGTATTGTTTGACAAATATATATGAATGAAGTCTTAATAAATATTGTTTCTGTGATTTATTGGCCATTCATCTCGTCTACCTACCCTCAACATACCTTCTGAGGTAGAGTCGGTTAAATATGTCGTCACTAACTGAACATGGAAATACTATTGTAAAGTTTTGGCTTCGAATTTTGTTATTTGTATTTTTTAAAGTCTCGTTTCTTTCTTCTTTTCCAAGTATGGTGAAACGACACATGGTTTCAATAATATTTCATATTCGCATCAGCAGACAAGCTCACTGACCGTAACAGTGTTACAAGTGGCTCTCTGTCCATTTCTGTGTAACTCTCGATAACATCTCGAAATCTACAACCAACCAGCTCAAGTTATTTACTCATAATAACTCGATAAGTAATACCATATTATCCATCGGGTAACGGCTCACACAGGCCAAATTACAAAATCATTATTGTCTAAACGCATTAACATACAATAGTTTTAAATTTTTATTCATAAAATAACCTATCTACAAAATCCATAAATAATTCTAATGACCGATTTCAATACAGGCACTTTAAATATAATATGCTGTAATTTATTCTAATGTTAAGTGTCAATGCGTCGGGATTCTAATTTTAAAAACTTTGACCAGACGATACTATAATTAACATATTACTGTTAGTAGTAAACGCACGTATTGTGAGTTAGAGGAAGAATATCATAACTGTTGCAATGAAATATGACCGAAGTGTGTTTGATATTCAAATAGGCGAGGGTCCTTCCGCTGTTTGGTGGGAAAAGCCTCGCTCTAGCCGCTTGCTTCTGAGCACGCCGCTGCGCAGCGGCCAGCGAGGCGATGGTGGTGGAGCGGCCGCATCACTCGCTCAGCACAAATACCCGCATTTTACGGCTACAGCCGAACTGAATAATAACACGCTACATTAGTTTCCCATTATGCCTTCGAGACAATAAAATTTGCCCAATTTTACGATCACATTAATAATTTTATGAATGGAAGCAAACGGTTCGAGAGCCGATGAAATGAATAAAAAGTATTGTCGGTTGGGGTCGATTGAGGTCGAATCGTAGGTGCTAAAACGTAATGAGATGCTTTGAGATATCGGATGGCGTTGTGGTGCGCAGTTATGGCTGCGGCAAGGTTGTCGGAGGTGGCGTAGCGTGGTGGAAGGGTAAATGTAGTAAATGTATCACGCGGCCGGCGGAAGACGCCTGGTTCCCAGGGTATCGCTTGCACGGACGCCGGACGCTGGTTTTGTTCTACTAAAACGGCGATACCCTCCCTTCGAGTCACACGATGACACGACATCTTTATCGATTATATGCTAGAGCATGAAGTGTGCCTTTATCGATATTATAATTATTTTTAAAATAATAAATATAAAAAAATAACAGATAGAGTTTATTAAATTTAATTTCAAACATATAACATCACCTTAGTCGGACAAAAATGTTATGGTTTGTCGGATAAAAATCTACAATAGGTATATTACGTAAAGACACATCGATACAAAGCAAAATCGTCAAATTAAGAAACTACTTTGTTATAAAGTATTGAAAACTCATTAGTTACAATATAATAATTCTTAGTATTAGTACAATACCTAATAATTAGTCGCTTGTAAAAACGATTTCAATTATCTGATGTGTGAAAAAGCTTGGTTTATGTTCGTGTAATTCTTGCCTTTTCTGATTTCATAATTTATCGATAAATTGATCATCACTAGCTTTGAACAAGGATGTGCAAGAACATATATCTCTATCAGGTTACGCGAAATGAAACCACAAAATCAGTGCGGTCGCAAAACAACGGAAGCCACTGCGAAGGGCCCGTCGCCGCCGCCCGGCGCTCTCACGAACTATCTGTGACGTACGTAACAAACATAGGTACTTGCGTAAAGCTCGCATATAATAGTAGGTTTTAGTAAAATGTAATTTGTTTAGTTGTTACCTTATTCAAAATATTTGTTTCTCTCTGAGATACCACGCTAATGTATTCTTCTTTTTTTCCATTGAAACCCTAGTTTCGTTAACCAATTAAACTTTTGATGGTGTCATCACAGACACTAAGTTTTTTTCAAATATGTAGGTAATAACTAATATTATTACTTACGGGATTTGTACCGTGGTGATTTTTATTTTTGAGCTCCCGATATTTCGACGCAGTTGCATGCATTATGATCGCGGGGCGACAAAAATGTAGGTAATACTTTTGATGGTGGAACGTCGTAGGATGGAACCCTCGGTGCTGGAATTCAAATTGTTCAAGGGCTGTTTTTTTAGAGATCCTATATAAACAAGTAAAAATTAATAAAAAATTAAAAATCCTGACTGCAAATTATTTACTTTTGTTAAATATTTTATCGTTCTATTGAAATTAAACTGTAAGTTATATATATATATATATAGAATCGTTTTTTAAAGCATTTTGTTACCCCACCCGAAGATTTTGAAAGGAAAAAAAAAATAAACTCAAAAAATGGCGTTTAAAATCTGCCAGTTAGATTTTTTTCGTCTTTCTTTATGTATCTAGTCACTTGCGCTATCTTGACGAATCTAAGATTTCTCATACATTATAATCGGTTAAGCCGTTTAGAAGCTATGGTGGAGTGAGAACTTATGGTGAGTTTCTTTAAACTCACAAACATACATACATACATACATGGACCCTGAAAACATAACACTCCTTTTTTTAGGCAGTCGTATAAAAAGGTGGTCAAAGGTATAAACGAACTATATACTTTATGTATAGGTTATATTAATATATTGTCTCTTTTCTTTGTAGTAATTTTTAGAATCGATCTTCGAAATATTACATAATTTTATAAAAAGTATTACAAGATATATTTTAAGAATACATTAAATTAATATTTTAGAAATACACTTAAAAAAAATTAAAATGTATCTATGTAGTGACAATTTTCCCCAATGTTTGTGTTAAGCCGAAGTGGAGTCATATCAAACGCGTAGCTAAACCGGAACAATTTTTGACGCATCGCTTCTACACGAAGCGTCATCCGGAGATCATGACTCTTCAAGCGCGCGATCGAGAGAATTTGTAATTATTAAATATGGATTTCCGCAAAGTGACGCCTGAATCTATTAATTATTAGAAGTATACTTTCCTAGGACCTACTTATAATATGGCTGATTCCTTTGACTACTACTCGTATCTTACCTGATAGTGATTTTTTTGTCAAATAATGTTAAACAAGTTAAGCCTATATTTAGTAGGTACTAGTTCTTAGGGGTAGCTCATCGGCTGGAACAATCTGTTGACTTGAGACTGCGTAATTTTTTTTTATTGCTGATAGTTATGCCTTTGACCACAATCTCACCTGATGGTAAGTGATGATGTGATCGAAGGTCTTAACAAGCTTAACCTAAAATAACTAAATAACTCAAGGACAGCTGCCGGAACACACCGTTAGATGCTTGGCGACAGATTTTCTACTTGAAGGTGATCAAGCGAGCATTCTCAAAATGCCCTTCCACCATGCGTTGAAGCTCAAGCCCCGCGGCGGGATTCGAAACATGGACCTGCTGCGCGACAGTCCATAACCAATGCCACAGAGCCATCACTGCTTCAAATTATTATTAGGTACTATTCAACGTTATCATGCGTTTATTTCAACACGGGAAGCAATGTAAATAAATTATTTAATTTGGATACAATAAAGTATAGTTTAACTATAAGTCTTTTATTACAGTATATCTATTAAATTCAGTCTTGCATAAAACAAATACTAATTCTGTATCAGTTTAAATTGCAGTAATAAAAATGAACGCCATTTATGGCGTTATTTGAAGGCATATCTAAACTGGTGCTTACAGTATCTGAGTATAGTGCAGTGCAAAATATATGCGCAACATTGTGTTTTTTTACGAAATCGTGCTAACCAAAGTTAGCTCTAGTTTTCAATCGGAATTTGTCATCATTTTATAGGCTTAGCTTTGATCTCTATGTCAGACATAAAAAACCAATACGTTTACACCTCGCAAATCAATTCGACAAAGATCAATAGAGTGCTTTATTAAAAAAAACCTCACAAGTACATAAATTTTTATTACTTTAATCTCAAAAAACTTGTTATTATCAGCACTACGTAATCACAACGATAGTAAAATTCTTCGCACGTAGACTGATGATATCAAAACGACACATCGAATTATAATTCAATATTACTTTGACAATGCGTGTCACTTTTTATGGGCGGCAGTGTACGTGAGGAGTTATAGGTTTCATTTGTGGGCGATAGACGACAATTTTCAATTTTCTTGCGCGTGCGTCCCATTTGAATATTTTAATTTGGGGGGAGGCGCGACTATTTCAATTTATTTTATGAGCCCCTCGCACAGAAGGGGTACGCGACTCTCACCGCTTCAGATTAGTAAATATTTGATAGCTTTATTGCTCGGCGTGATATATTTATACATGCTTTTAAAATAAAGTGAAGTGTGAAGTCAGGTTTGGGCATTGAATATCGGTATAGAAATGCTGTATTTCAGGCGGTAATGGATAAATCGAATCATAGATTACACATTTCAGATTATACAAAAGATTCTGCTTGTACTTGAGCAACTGCTCTATACCCGTTTCGCTAAACGTGGCAGTAGAGTGTCTTTTATTTTTTAAGGAAGGTGTTTAAGTAGAGCTTTTTATACAAACGTAAATTTTTAATATTTTAAATATCAAGTGTACAAGCTCGGTGAAATTTAGCATGCATGCCTAATATATATATTAGACTTACGCACATGCATGTTTCATGCTTTCCGCATGCCAAATTTCCGTAAAATTAAGTATTTTTAAAAAAGTGTTCTGAAAAATCGTATTGTGTGGGACCTCTTATTTTTACAATTAGGGATAAAATTAACGATTAATCGAAAAACTGGCAAATCAGAAACATGGATACTAGGTTCAGATATGCATCCAAAATGTCTCATAGTCGGAACATTTGGTAATTAAAATGCACTCTAGCCTTAATTATAAACGAATTTTGGCAACGGAAAAAATTTAAAAAAATTTTTAAACGCAACCCCTGTAACGGAACGTGAATATGCGCAGCAGCGTCTTCTCTAAACATAGCGACACATTTACGGAAATAGTTAAAACACTTATCGAGCTTAGGGATTTTGGACAGCATTATATCACCGCGGATATAATATGATTAATGGGCATGCTTTATTGACCCGAAGTTTTCTAACCAATGCTAACCATAATAAAGAAGAGAGAAAAATAAGGTACTTTGGTTTATGCGGAGATTCTGAGGCGCTACCCGCGCGGTGCGGCGGCGGCGCGGCGTAGGCAATGCAAGTGAAATAATTGAAAACCAATACAGTCACCGTAGACACCAGCTACGAGCGTATGCTGCGAAACAGTTAAAAAACACAAATTCACGCACACTTAAACGTATGTACTTACATAACTTCTTTCCAACGGCTGCCAGCACGCATTGCGCTGTGCTGCAGGGCATGCAGGCAACAGACACATGTCAGCACACATAGCTCTGCTGTTTCATCTGCTCTACTCTGCACTGCTCTGCTCTGCGCTACATGCGTCTCATCATTTGCCTTATCTATATACAATGATTTAGGAAGAATGATTTATTTACACTGAAAATTCATTAAATAAATCTATACTTCTTGTGCTAATATTATAAAGAGGTAAGATTTGTATTTTATATTTGTGTATGTAACGAACAACTTTAAAACTACTGGCCCGATTTGAAAAATTCTTTCACCATTAAAATTCTATACTATCCTCAATGAACATAGGCTATACAATATTTATACAAAAACTTATGGATTCAAATGAAAACCTCGATAATGTAACCGATAAAAACACCAAAAATACGTTATATCGCGTACGTTGCGGAAATTGTTGACAATAAAGTGAAGTACTACTTTTTTATAGAAGACATCAATATCTACAAAAATATTTGCAATACCATATGTCTAACTATTATAGTTATGTCACAGTAACTACTTTTTATATATTACAATTAATATTTCTGTTAAATACTCGTGCACAGCTGGGTCGGGCCGCTAGTATAATATAAAACTTTTCAATCAGAAAACCTAATTGGTCTTTATGTAAGTATTAGTACCTAACTCAAACATAATATAATAGTAGAGATTGCATTATTACAGTGGGTCATTTGCAAGCAGGGCCGCGCCGCCCATGTTTAACCTCACACAGCTATGTTTCATCTAATAGAATTGCGAGCTCGTTATATGCTCAGATTAAAATATTCAGTATTTGAGTGATTTCACGAGCGAGTGAGCGGCAAAGGGTTGACTAGTCGTTCCGCCTGCTTTGAACACTTGTGGGGGCGGCGGCGGCACCTCTCGCTTTGCATACGAGGAACCAACGCCGACTCTGGCGAATTATTAGCAAATGTGTGTGCGTGGTAATTTCATAAGGATTGCTTTATGTAGTTGTAATTGCTCTTTCATTCGTCAATGGTCAAAGTTGAGGAATTTCATTAATATTCAGTTTCATGGGGTCATCTTGTATCACTTGGTTAGGCAGGCACTTTAGACATGTGCGGTATACTAGCAGTTTTGTTAACTGACTTACTGTTTCCTCCTGTTTTTAAATTCAATCGTATATTATTGTATTGTATGCCCACGTATACATTTATACTGTATCATCCTATTTCGATAATGATACTTTTTGTTGGATAGAGTCGAAAATGTTTCATTTAGATTACTTAAATACGATAGTAGGAGTTTGAGTCAATTGACTGTAAAAATCACTTTATAATATTTTATATGATGATATAATTTTGATTATTAATTAAATTCGAGCGCATATAGGCAATATTATTATTGGCGAATCAAATAATCAGTCCTCTTAGATACTGCGCAGGTATATCACTCAGAAATAAACAACAACAGTAGCTACTTGTCTTCTAACACTTAAAATTTAAAATAACTTGTGGAAGTCAGACAACACACGCATGTACAGAACACAAGAATATTTGAATCAACATGTTACTTACCGATTACTTATTGGTATAAGTTATGTTTAATCAAACTTTTTTAAATTAATATTAAGTAACAGTGAAAATGTGTAGAAGTCGGTAATTTGAATTAAATCTTTAAATAATTAATATTACTACATTTGGTTATGGAAATATATTTTCAACCTAACAAGATCGACAGACTTACGGACTATCTTGAAGTAAAATTTACATAATAATGTACCATTTAATTAAAATTCCATAATAATTTATATTGTATACCTACATCATTATTATTATGTACTTTAGTAAATTATGTACTTTAGTAAAATTTAATAATTTATATTGTATACCTACATCATTATTATTATGTACTTTAGTAAAATTTAAATATTGATATTCGGTTATTGCTAATGAAAGCTAAAAGTGGAAACTTATGTGCTAATTGTGACTGAAAATATAATCAAACGAGATGTGCGGCAGCATGAATAAATAATTTATGCACATACTCCTCACAAAATAGTTCCATTAAAGTAGATTCAATGAAGTGGCTGACACATATCGTTAAGTCAATTACAGTTGCAGCAAAAATGGGTAGAAATATTTCTATATGGAGTTGCGTCAAAGGTCGATGAAGCCGCAACAGTCGCATAAACAAATGAATTGTCGAATTTCGCTGGCTTTTTCCGGTGTCTGGCTTCATGAATAATTCCATTTATATAATGGCATTGACCACATCAAATATTTCATTCCCAGTTTTGCATATTTAATAGCTACACAAATAATGTTTCAGGGTATTTTTAGTTTTATTTTACAGTTTATATTGTCCAGGTTATTCGAATGACTACCGTAATTACACATTCAAATAATTTAATTTAAACATGAAAACAACGGTTACGCTCAAAAAATAATCTAAGGAACTATATAACTGGACCTAGTTTATACCAAAAACCGTTTAATTTAAACTATCACCACTGAGGCCCGAGGTTCGTCGCTTGTCGCTTTGCACAATCGTGACTCGCAAATGAAGGACTACAAAGCAGTCCGAAACTGGGCGAAATCATTAAATATCACCAAGTCCAAGCCCCAATAGTTAGCACCAAAAATATACTTTGTAATATAGTTCTAACTAACGTTTATTTTTACACCTATTACATATGAATGTATAAAATTTCTTACGCATTATCGCAGTATGGTAAAGTAGTGAATATAAGAAAACTGAATATATAAATAGAAATTATTATGGAACCTTTAGGTACTGAATGTATAGAAAAATCAATCGTATGAAATGACTACGTATGTTATATTGATATCAACGACACAAATATAATCCAACAAAGCGTTGAGTCATGTTTACAATACATTTTGAATGAACCCGTCACGGCTATACTCTATTCCTACATAATAACCAGCGGATGCTGTCGACAGATAAATATTGCACTCCACCCATGGAGAGCTAATTTTATGAGTGAAATTAGTTATTCACCTGTTGTTGCCATTTATCGTAGAACACAATACGGGCGGCAGTGGACCGCAACGGCCGCGCCCTTCATTATTCGCGTATAACTTCATCAAAACCAAAACTAAATCGGCTATTCAAATCACACGGAACACATTTCCAATCAAATATAACCTACACCAGTAATAAATTAACAGATTCATAACAAATCTAATTTTACAACAATACAAAATCATGCCAGTCATCTTTTACGAATTTCACCAACTGTCGTAAAAGAAGAGCGTGCTTAATTTAACATTCATTTATTGGATGGATAAGTTTGAAAAATAAAAAAGCTATCTCACGATCGACTAAGATGTCTTACCCTAGATGAGCAACTTTTTTACAATATTACTATAAAGTGATCGACTGGCTTGCTCTATAAAATTCGTGGGGTACGTGACAATGTTTTTTTAATAGATGATATTAGGTAGTCAAGTTGATAGCCCAACGATAACTAAACAGGCTTACTGTTGAAAAAGATTGAAGAAGACTATCATCGTCACGTATTTAATGGTTGTTAGATATCTTTAGTAGATAATATCGAATCAAAAAATAAATTAAATCAAATCGAATCGTTACACTTGAGAGAACTAGGTTATTTACCTAGAACAAGGCCTACAAATATCTAACTATACGAAATAAATATGCTATATTGGTACTAAAATTAACATATCAAGTTTCCGATGTCCACACATAATCGAACCGAAGTAGATATCTATCCGTAACTCATCGATTATATCAAGCTACTGCAGATCGCCACTTTCTTGAAACTTAAATATACTTTTCATAAATATTTACTTTGTCATTGACATGATAAGACCAACTTTTCACTTTTGATCTACAGATGCCAATCAAAACTGCATAATTATCACCTTGCCACTCTAGACAAATCAGAATATTTTATTACGAAGCATCGTTTTATATATTTTTTTTTTGTACTGAACTCTGTAAAGTACTTGACCACTATCTCACCTGATGTTAAGTGATGATGCGATCGATGATGGAGCGCGCTTACCCAGAGCTAGATTGCACTAGAGCAGCGCAATACGTACATAAAACATTTGCAATATATCAATAACAAATTTTTATAGGTGTATTTTTATATTCGCAATTTTATTAGTCGGTAATTCGTTTAGTGCATGCAAGTACCACATATAGGTAACTTTAAAATACAATTTAAAAAAAGGTATCAGAATACTACGTTACTCTCATTTTGGAAGGTAGTCCTTGTGCATTACAGATTACTGAAATAAATAATGCTTATAATAAAAGCAATTTGCTACTTTTATAATAAATATTTGTTGTCTTCCGTACAAGAATAAAAATACATTTACCCCATTAGCTTAAATTAAAATCTATATATTTATTAGTTGATTTAGTTAGTATATTTTTACCGGAGCGGTTGTAGTTCTGTTGTAACCGAATCACGTATCGAGGGATGACTTGATGACCGGATTGGAACCAGTCAACAACATCATCACAATGAGTGAATGCCGAAATGTCTCGCGTCCGCGACGCCACTCTCCGTGACCGGTAGTAACTATACTGCCAAATGTTCTTGATACTTATAAAACGTTAAATAACACTCATTAAATTTTAGCCGTGTGGACTTTTAATTATACGTTGTATCAGTTTTTTTTATGATAAACTGGTAATGATGTAGGTCGTGATATAAAATAAATAAATAAACATCAGTTCTTTCAAAGTGTGTTATATGATCACTCAAAATAGGCTTGCGTATTCGTTTTACCAAAAAATAAATTTTTACCAATTTTTACAAACAATAAATTGATTTAATGTTCATTTTATATGACATTAGTGTGGGTAGATATCTTTGTGAGATTTGTTAATTTAGTAAATGTTTTTATAAACGATTGGTGATATGATATACAGTTTTTTTTAAAATTAAGAACAAGTTAAAAAGCTAATTCTTATAGATACTTTGTATGAGCGCTGGTAGTATATATATAAGTAAGTACATAACCTAGTTTAGAAGCAAGGCTTGGACCTTTACTTTTGCATGCCAAATATGGTGGAATGTGAAGATCGGTTTACAGTTAATTAAGAACTTTACTGTATTGTATAAATATTTACTTACATTCTTGTAAATAAATTTAATTTGAATTTGAAATTAAATTGAGAATTTTGAATGAAGAAAAGTACATCTAAGTGAATCTTGATCCTATTTAGTTCTAGGAATAACTCAAAATAGAACAGTAAAATATTATTTACGCCCGTGTCCCCACACGTGTCCAGCATAACAGGGGCGTCAAACAACTACTTTAAAGTATCAACACCTTTTATTCGCTGTTTTTTATTCAGTAGCAGTAGAGAAGTTATTATTTTCCGAACTATGGTCATTAAAATTTTTGATTAACTACGATTGATCCGTGTCGATAAGATGACTTGCAAGTACGCTCCATATTGTCCTTTTCCTTCGAGGCGTTACTAAACGTTTTGTGTATTTTTTACTGCCCCCCGTAGTTATTATAGATATTATCCTGAGTAATATCAGGAATGTGGCCGAGTTCCTTTTACTTTCAACCGCTAGACATTTAATAAGATTATTTAAAAAAAACATAAAATCTTACTTCACCGAAAATGAACTTTGTGGCATGATAGATGGAATCAAGATATAGTAAAAATATGAGAAGCAACTTTACCGCTTAAAATTCATCAACGATTCTATGCTTCCTGTCTCTTCAAACGCGTATATTTTGATATAGTTAGCTGCTAATGCTGTAAATGAATCATGGCCATTGGGATGGTGCCTGATTTATTGCTGCCGATATCTATTTAAGAATGGATTGACCAACATGCCGTGTGTGCGCGTTACAATCGGCCCCACCTCGGCACGAGCCTATAGAAACCGTACATTCGTCATTCATTATTCACGGCCTAAATTGCACAACTTTAGAGCGCCATTTCTAAATGACATCTAAATCTGTTAGTGTATTAACATTGTGAATAAAATTCATACAATCAATCTACATAAATGTCCGTGAGCGTCTGTCCATTAGTCAGAGAGGACAAAGGGCACACGTTCGTCTCGTAAATCAGACGCATTGAGAGCGCTTGCCCAAATCGCTCTCAATAACCGATGCAGAGCGAGTGCGCGCCCGCGGTTCTGCTTACACATAGGGTTGTCATACTTCCTGCTTCCTATTCACTTACGATTTTCAACATCCTGAATGTTGGTTATAATGATTCAGAAAATTATAGTTCACCAATAATTTTCAGAAAGTTTTAATACTCATTTTTATTAAAAAGTATTTGAAGGCAACCCTTTTGGCTCTTATGCCACAACAAAGTTCTTTCAAGCCATTAACGACCCCTTATGTACGACAAACATTTGTCATTTCGGGGTCATGTCATTAAATCTGAGTGAGATCATGACATATTATTAATTGCATTAGGTTTACCTACATAAGTACATGTCTTAAAAGATTAGAACATTATTATTTTTCATAACGGTTCATCTTTGTTTAGCCATATCACAGTAGTAGTGATATCTTTGATCACCATCTCACCTGTTTTAATTCGTGTTAAGCTAGCTATTTAAGAATATATACAAACCTCCAGCCCATATTAACCCATGATTTTTTTCTTCATCTATTAGCAGGCTATATGCGCATTTAAAATTCAATCCCAACATGCTGTGGAGCTTTAAGCTTTTGAAGCGCTCGTAGCCGAGCTTGCCAAGTATACCTTAACATCAATTAGTTTAAGCAACGTCCGCTGCGGTCATTATTTGGATGGGTGACTGTTAGGAACATTACTACTGAGTGCTTCCGTGCTTCGGAGTACACCCCGTCGCTACCGACGGCAGTCGATTTAGCTGGTGATAGGGCATTTTGTGAGTACCCGCCTGGCTAGCTACTATACTCGAGTGTAAAGTCTGTTAAAACACCTAACTCTGTGTTCCAGCAGCTGTACTTGAGAGCAAGTATTTCTAGATTAACCTGATCAACATCAAAAACCTGATCAAATCAAAGCGCATCATCACGTGATATATTGGTCAAAGGCTAACCTTTAAGCAATAAACTAACAGCAGGTGACATACTTAATCTTGATCATTACTGCCATCGTCTCAAATTCCACTGACGATCTGTGACCTCACTAACTGCCATGGTAATGAAACTATACTTCATTTTAAAGTTGGAACTACATAATGGGCTTCATTTTCATAGGTAAGTGTCAGAATGAAGTTCTTCTCCATTACCATTTTAGTTACACAATAAGGCTCCTGGTCTGCGGCTTTTGAGATGACGTCTCTAAACAATATGACTGACTCTGACTGTAGTGCACATTTTATGAATATTTCTTAGTGTTATTATCACAGTTTATATTCAATTCGGTTCATGACGATACCCAACAGCTCTAATAAAGTATGAATATTGAAGCCGTTGTTGTCAATGTGATTTGTTCCACACAGTCGCTACATTAATTAACAATACAAGATAATCTGTTATAACTCTGTACAAACTACAAACTAAGTGGATGATTATTCAGAGTGCATAATAAATACCCTAAACGGTTATTAAGATATTAAATATTGCGTTTTGGAGGCAGAGCGCGGCGCGTGGCACGGCAGGGGGCACAGCAGGCGGGCGCTACCGTCCGCACGGCTGCCACAGTATCTTAAATAGTTTGTACGTGATCGCCGCTCGCCACTGCGTCAGCCGTAGCGAGTCGTGTCGACTAATTGTTATGGTCGACCCCGATGTCGTGCCTGACACCTTGCAACATTATGAAAAATGCTGCACAGCATGCCTCGCGCCGAGGCATGCCACTGAATTCCAGGTGTACATAATACATTGAAATAAGTAATTACAATACCTCTAAACTATTTGTTTTAAAATTAATTATTTCTAATTTCTTTAAATATTTTAAGTAACATCAAAGTCTATGACTACACACATTGTTTTAGTAAAAAACTTGTCCTATATAGTATTTGTTAAAAGCCTATTCGATAAATAGTATAATAATAGCATGCCGCTTAAAACTAATAAACTGAATTATTTATAGTAAGAATGACAAATATCCCTTTCACATCCTGTCTATAAAACATAATAGCTATACCTAGTCTGATATCGAGTTACATCAAACCGCTTTAAGAGAGCTTATCTCTATATCTGTTAAATATTGTCGCCACATCTCAAGCGAGAACGCGCACGAGGTAGGCAAAGGTGACGAAGCCAAGTGAGCCTCAACATATTAAAATAACGATGGGAATAAAATAAAAGAGTACTTATTTATGCATAATAATGTTTTCGGGTGAATAAAAATGAGGGGATCCGTACAAATATCTAAATAAAAGAGAGAAACATCATAAAGCGCTGGGTCGGGCACGGCGGTAGATGCCGCGCGAAGATTGCGCCTGCTGCGCCCCGGCCTCGGAACCACTATCATTTATATTATTTCATTGCGGCTGTTTACATTTCATTCATAAGCCCGATTGTCCTATCGTAAAACGTAACTTTATATTGCTTTTGTAATATCCTTTGATTCTTTGCTATAGACGTTTATTTCTAAACTCTCAAGTAACTGCAATAACAGTTTTAGATCGAATCGCTTAAGTATTCCACAATTCAGCGAAATGATAAAAATTGCGAAGATATTTTGCAATTTTACGCCGACGTAAAGGCGACATCGTTGTAATATTTTATGCCCATATAAGTAAGCGTAAGTATTTAATGAGTGAGGTCAAACCATTAAAATATGAATATAAGAGACAGTGTTGTGTTGGGTACAGCGATCGTATTCATTATTTTTTATTTTAATAAGGGCTGGCGTGTATATGTCGCCGAAGCTCGCACGTTGCTCTTTATTTATTGGCCTATTAGAGATAACATTAAGATCAAGATGCACGGCCAAGGACCTTTGTTATAAAAATGTCTGCTTCATTATTCAATGAAAAAAATTTGTGGTCCGTAATATAGATAATCCAGGAAAAAAAAATTCGTTTTTATTGAAAATTGATGAATGAACTAAATACTCGTATTAGTTGTAACTTCCCACACATTTGTTTATAAAGAATATTGAGGGTAGGTAGATACTCGCTATAATACCTGCTTAGATGCCTATGTCATTAAAATAAAAAAGTAAATACTAAGTAGGAGAATAGTAAGCTAATCCAAAAAATTGTTGTGTGTTACATTTTCATAAAAATTTTTGAATATTTAAATAAACTAGAATTTAAAATAGAATAAGTTATAGGTCTCTTAAGCAAGATGCCGTCTTGGTGGGTACTACCGCAGTGTCACATATTCTATCTTCAAGCAGCAATGTGCAAACACTGCTGTGTTTAGGTTTGAAGCGCACTTTAGCAAGTGAAATCACCGGGCAATCGAGACTTAAAAACAAATTTCTTGGAGTGTCGACCGCAGTACATTGTCACACACAATGGTATAACTGTAACTGTAATGGACAGACGTGATGCTTAGCATCAGGCACCGGCTCGTATGTCTCCACAATTACAAACTTTAAAAAAATTGTAGCCGTCCTTATTCCATTTAAAACTGATACTGTATCAGCCGGATTTACGGGGTTTTTGCCATAATCCACGCTGGGCAGGCGTCCTGGGGATTGCAGTTTAAGATGGCATGTCCTTAGAAGACGCTGCTGCCCACCTGCCGTGTATTTTACCTTTGGTCGCCTTTTACGACACCCACAGGTAGAAATGGGGGGTTGATATTCTTACCCGATAACCCACGGGCCAAAACTGATAATGAAATCAAAATTATATTTCCTTCTTCATCATCAGTATCACCATTACATAAATCAGAACATCACTGTTGAAGGTCTTCCCTATTGGGCGAATATGCCATAATGCCTACGCTTGGCAGGCGTCTTGGAAATCGCAGTAGAAGTTGTCAGTTCTTTAGAAGGTGCTCCTTCGCTTACCATCCTGTATATTTCCCTAAATAACCTCTTACGACACCCACGGCACGAAATGGGGGAGTGACATTCTAACCCGGCAGCTACCCCAAAAAGGTCCTACTTAAAGATATCAATAAAAAAACTTATATGTTAACGTACGATCGTATCCACGCTATGTATATCGCAACCAAACAGATGGCGGCATCCTCTCGTTATAATTTTTCCCAGATTTTAAATCCGAATAATTTAAATCAATACTCATTATAGCCTTTCAAAGGACCGTCATCTCGATTTTTTAACATAGAACAAAGAACTTGTTTTATAATCTGATTTTAAGGGCATCCTAAGTTTTATGGTTCTACCGTCATGATAAATAATGAAAAACATGGACAAGGCTCCGTAACAAAATTCTGTTTTAAAATTGACTTACAATAATATAATGTTGCTGATATAAATCTATACGGTCAGTGTCAATAAGAATAACTGTTTGGGGAGTACCAACAATTCTAAATGTAAAGGATTTATTTTTATAAAAATATGCTTATACATATATAATTTCTCATTTTAGATTTGTGATGTCTACCTACAGATAGGTGAATAGGCTAGGCTTCACGAGAAAAACATGTATTCTAATATTTTTATTGCATGGTGCTAATGCCCGCCTGGCTAGCTATACAAATATGTCGCCAAGCACCTAACGATGTGTTCCGGCGGCTGTACTAGAGAGCCAGTAATTCTAAGTAAGGCTGAACATCATCAATATCATCACTTACCATCAGGTGAGATAGTGTTCACAGTATTTAGTAAACGAAACGTTACTTGTATACAAAATTAAGGGCGCAAACCAGAACTAAGACGATTTCAAGAAAGAGTATATCTAGGCTCCTTATATCATCTTTTATGTCAAAAACTTTCAAATTTGTTTGGATTTCTTCTGTCATGGCGGTAAAAACGGGGCATTTTTTGTGATATTCAGATTCAGTTTTTTAAATTAATAATGAATTGCTCAATAACAGTAAAAGACAGGGGCGTGTCTATATCAGACCCAGATTTAATGTATTAAATGATTGCTCTTTCGTTAAATACATTTGTATGGAGAATCGCAGGCTGACTGCCCTCTTATTGTATGACCCTCACCCTCAAGTAGAAAATATGTCGCCAAGCACCTAACAGTGTGTTCCGGCAGCAGTCCTTGATAGCCAATAAAATTATAGGCACGTGAGACTTAACAACTGTACGACACTAGGTGACAGGCGCAGTGCAGTTCGTGACTTGTGGTGAAATGCATCTGTTATAGGCACAGGTTACCGCCTAATATCAGGGGTTCCGCAACAATCTCGTATAAAAAGAAAATAACATAAAATGAAGTTATTTATCTACATATACATTCTTGCCAGGATTATTGATTTTACGTTAAGTTTGAGTTTAGTTAGTTAAAGTTTGTTAGATGTATAAAATTGTGGAACCACCGAGTTACCTTATCTTATGTAATCTCTCTTAGAAACGGGTTGTCTGGAAGAGATCGCTTTGAGCGATAAGACCGCCCATTGTAGCAGTGAGTTTTATTATTTGTTTGTATTTGTTGTATAAATTATGGTGTGACAATAAAGAGTTTATCTATCTATCTATACTGTTTCAAAGTTGTTTTTTTAATATCCATAGCGCCAAATTTTGTCTTATGTGACTTGTTATTCAAACAGACGTCAAACAGAGGTTCTTATTGTCTACTTCTGAACCTGGTATAAGTAAACGACGATCGGATGTAAGTAATAAACAGACAACGCCTCGACACCCATTTATGACATGTTATCAATCGCAATTAACATGCTAATGCTATACGTCAATATTTGGACCGTATAACAAATCCCCCGTGGGGTGCCGGGTTCGAATTGTATCCCCCCATATCTTCCCGTGGGTGTCGTAAAAGACGACTAAGGGAAAAATACTGGAAGGTCAGCAGCGCCTCCTAAAGAACTGCCATCTTACACTGCGATCCCCAAGCCACCTGCCAAGTGTGGGGATTATGGCAAATACCTCCTTAATAAGAGAGACTGTGTTCAGCAGTAGACAATCCGGCTGATGCAGTACAGTACTTATAACAAATCACTGCGGTGGTAGTGGGGATTTCTCAAATATTTTTCTTAAAATCTCCACTAGCGGAGATGGTTAGTGAGGATTTTGGGATTAATCCGTATAAAAGAAGTGAAATTGGCTTTTTTTTTATGTAATTGTGCATCAAGCACGAGGCCCACCTGATGTTAAGTGGACTAACCTCTGCCTATAACAGAGGCGTTTCGTCACAAGTCACGAATTGCACTGCGCCCGTCACCTTGAGACATAGTTGTTAAGTCTCATGTACATGTATTTTCACTGGCTCTCAAGGACTGCTACCGGAACACACCGTTGGGTGCTTGGTGACAGATTTTCTACTTAAGGTTGGTCGCTAGCCAGGTGGGCATTCGCAAAATGCCCTTCCACCATGCTTTGAAGCTCAAGCCCGCGGTGGAATTAGAACCATGGACCTGCGGCACGGCAGTCCATAGTCAATGCCACTGAGCCATCATTGCTTCAAAAATACCTAACCTGGTGATACCTTAACCACAATCAGAGAAACGAAAGCATTTCAATATTATTTTAATAAATCCAATATTTATATCAACGATATTTATACTACAGAAAAATGTAGATTACCTATCTTTATATTTTGCTTCTAGCATTTTCTGCTAATTTTCGATATGCTTTTTTAAGCATTAAAACACATACATACCTACTCTGATCCTAGAACAATCTTTCTGTCAAAATCACCGTGGGCGGTCTTGAAATCTCTATTTTATTGAAGGTCTGCGTATTCATTGATCTTATATAGCTTTCATTTCGATCTCTAGATTGTAATCATAAAATCGAAGACTCGGCAGGCAGACATAAATTGTATCAGCTTTATAACACCAAAAATGGTCTGACACGATCCTCGTTCACAAATAAATTAATTACATTTCCCAACAGCTGATGTCAACACGGTTATAAGTGGACGAGCATTTTATGCGTATAAATTGTGCACTAAACGCATTTTGTGTATCATACTTTTGTATTATACGTTTACAAACTTCTACACGTGTATATTAACGGTAAAAAGGTGATTGAAAGGGTAACTGACGGTTGTATATAATAATAAAATGAAATAGTTAGTAATAAAAGGAGGTCCACATACAAGTCTTTTTTAAAATGTTTTTAAGAATCGAACTTAGTGTGATTATAGCCCTAAATAACAACGTATATCAACAAATTTGGCCAAACCGACTAAATGTGTTTAAGACTCGCACATCGGGTTCCGTGTATACAGAATTTTTATATTAAATTTATTTTTTTATTCTCATTGCCTTTGACCACTATTTCACCTGATGGTAAGTGATGATGTGGTCGAAGATATGTTTCAGGCTAACCTAGAAGTACTGGCTCTCAAGGACAGCTGCCGGAACACACCGTTAAGTGCTTGGTGAAAGATTTTCTACTTGAGGGTGGTAGCTGGCCAGGCGGGCATTTGCAAAATGCTCTACCACCATTCTATAACGACTGCCATCCTTAGACTACAACCGGGACCGACGGCTTAACTTTCCCTCCGAAGCACGGAAGCGCTCAGTAGTAATGTCACTAGCGGTCACCCACCCAACTCATGACCGCGGGCGACGGTGCTTAACTTTGCTGATCGGTTAAGAACAGCTAAGTAAACTTCGCTACGAGCGCTTCATTTTTTTTACCTTCAGTAACGAGGTCCTTAGCGGCAATCTGACCCACACTTGGCCAGATTTGTTAATATACATTATACTTAGGACTATAATCACACCAAGTTTGACGCAGAAAAGTATTAAACAAACACAATTATTTTATGGGGACCTCCTTTTATACAAACTTTTTTTAATATTAGGTATGAGGCAATCCTCTATCTATACTATCACACATTGAGTGACAATTTGAACTTACTACCTAGAGATGTAGCCATTTGAAAGCTGAACAAACATACTAGTGTTTCTTGAAGAACAGTACTCGGTTAACAAAATAGTTTCTATGAAATATCCTGGAACGACTCAGTTTGTAATATATTAGTGTATTACATTTATTTATACGCGTTATTCTCATTTAATTTGCAATTCAGCTACATAATGAGGCGACGTAGTAATTACAATTAATTAACTTTGGATTCACACAGTGCTAAGCCAATTTTTAATTTGCATTTTGAAACTATTTTTAAAGAATACAATTACATTAATGGCTTCCATTACAATTTTGTTTGATGGGTGAGAATAATAAAATTTAAAGTGATACAGATAAGGCACAAGGTAGTTGTAGTTAATACTCGTAGTTATATTAACTTATTATAATGTAAGGCTATGGCTACACCGAGGGAATTATAACAAAATCTGAATTTATAATGATCAAAATAATATTTATTTAATATATAGTTATATATATTATAATATAGTTTGCAATCCTCATATATCTAATTTTGTTCGTACTCTTATGTACGCATACTCATGTAACCTATGCATCTGTCGTATTCATAAGTTTTTTGTTGATAAGATAAGTGCAATCATATTTTGTTTTAGTATCTCTAAAACAAAATGACTAAGATACTGACGGTAACGTACTGACAGAACAGACTGGATTTAGAAACGTTTAATGATAGTATTAAAGCTTTTGTTGATTTTCTAAAATCATAAAATGCACTAATCGGTTTTGGAACTGTCATATTATACGCTAATTGTATAAATTATGGTGTTTCAATAAAGTGTTCATCTATCTATCTATCTATCTTATTGGTTTTCAGATATTTTATTTGAATACCTAAAATTATTAAAGTTATTATAAAGTTTTTCTGTTCCATACTTAAACACAAACAATACGACCGGTATATATGACTATTTATCAAAAGCGTACGATGTTATTCCTAATAAGCACATATCTGTCGCTATTTTACCCTGAGCTTAGGGGCGAATTAATAGTAGGCGAACCTTTAACTATTTACCGGGCACAGTACCATGCCTCGAAATGGTACTAAGTACTTTTTTATCAGAAAATACAGTGCTGGTCCCGGGGTCGAGCCCATTTCCTCAAGATTGCAAAGAGACGCTCGATCACACGACTGACATGACGAAACAATTATCATCATCTATATCGATCTTGATGTTAAAAATCTAACATTATATAAGTACATACAACATAAACTATAGGTATAGTTTACTTTTTATATGTAGGCTTTTTTATATGATTATATATAATCTTCTGTTATGTATTCCACACTTAAAGTCTTTCTTAGCATTATGTTTGCCTTTTGGGCGAATGTATTCGTATGTCTTATACTCTCAGTGTACCCCTTATCTTTAAGCCTGAAGGTCTTAACGTCAGCCTATTTGCGTAAATTCATTAATGTTGAACGTTTCTTATTTTTAAATTCGCCTTCGTTAAACAAAGGCAAGAAGGTAATAAAAGTAGCGTAATAAATATCCGAGAAAGTTGTTTTAATTTCTTCTTTACACGGAGTAGATTAGGTACCAGGCGCGATCGGCAAAACTTCCTTGTTTTTAATTTTCTTTAAAACATCCGCCTCTTTTTCTCTCATTTTATTTCAGTGAATAGGTGGAAGCCTTTCTTACTTACAAAACAAATATATCTTTCGAACAAACAGCTTCGTTATAATGCCATTTTGGACCCTAATGACTTTGTTTGAAGTTCTATTATCTGACGACGGAAGAGCTTTTTCCACTTTTTAATTGCTAAGTAGAATTCTAACTTTACCGGGCGCTTCAATTGTTTTTAGAGATCCGCAGCCCTAATTCACTAAGACTGTATACCTACTTTGATGGAGAACTTCATCAGATTTTCGAACAAGTACAAACTACTAGCTAGCTTTTTGTTATAATTATAGGTGTCACATGTATTTGTGAGGTTTGATATTTTCAAACAATAATAATTAGATTCCAACGATTCAAAGAAAACAAAATTAATGTATAGGTAAATACTTCTTACACTAATAAGCAATAATAATTTGTTGAGGTCGGTGTTATACTTATTCAAATAAGAGCTTCATAACAAATAAAAGAGCATATATACTACACATTGACATGATCGCTCTGTTACGCTGCAATAATAAAAATAGAAATATAATAATAATAGTTTTAGTCCAAATGCTTTTATTGTAGTAGCTGTAGTGTTGTATATAGTTTGTAGTATTTGGTTAATAAAGACATACCGCCGGTAAAAAAAAAGTTTTAGGATAATAGTGTCCCTAAAACATTAATAGATTATACTGAAAGTATACTTGAAACGACATTTGTTATTAAGTATATATATGTAGGAGACGCGACCGACGATACCAACCTACCTTTATCGATACAAAAAGCCTTATGAAATTTAGAATAAATGAAATGCATATATAAGTTTCCGAACGTTTTTACCACCTTTTTTATTTTTTAGCATTAGTGTATTAAACGTGTAGAAGCTGAAATTACCTACAACAGCGAGATAATCACCAAATTTCATATTTTTTTAATTATTCGTATAAACTAATAATTTAATCATAAATTGAAATCCAGCTGTTTTCAATTTTTTTAAGCCGTAGCACGCCACACGCTGCACGCATTTAGATTGTTTTTTTATACTTCATGTTTTGTTTTATTTACCGTTACAAGCTCCTGATCTGCATCGCCCCCTTAACGACCCCCCTCCCCCCCTTAATAAACCCTTATATATTCAAACGTTTCAGCAAAAGATACGTAGGTACCCAGGGTTCGGACTGTAAATTAAACAAAACATAATATAAACCATGAAAATATTAGCCATGATTATTCAATAAACCTGCATACGTTCGAATACGCAATAAACATTTAACGTAAAACCCAATACAACAAAATATCCAACAATAAAGTTGAATAATAGCCTGTCTTTCGCTGTATGCGTAAGTAGCGATTCTAATATCGTCATGCTACATTCTTGATCATGAGAAAGTATCTTTTGAGTAGTGTGGCCATCGTAAACAATATCTATGTACATAATATTGTTGGAATCTAACACTCAGGCCATAAGCACTGCACTTCTGAAGCAATGATGGCCAAGCGGTAATAGCTATAGACTGCCGCGCCGCAGTATCCTGGTTCGATTCCCACCGCCGGCTTGAGCTTCACAAACACCTAACGGTGTGTTCCGGCAGCAGTCCTTGAGAGCCAGTGAAATTACAGGCACATGAGACTTAACAACTATGTCTCGAGGTGACGGGCGCAGTGCAATTCGTGACTTGTGATGAAATGCATCTGTTATAGGCATAGTTTTAGTTAGTCCGCTGAATATCAGGTGGACCTCGAGCTTGTTCCGTCACAATAACATAAAAAAAAAAGAAAAAAAAACTTATTTATTAGGATTCATACAAACACACACAATGTCTCGTCTGTTTCCCAAAGGCGCAGGCAGATATTACTGATTTATACCTGCCACGATCATGAAATACCTGTCTGGCTTACTGCACTCTCATTTTAAAATGCAAACGTGCTCGTCTACTTGGTAATCATTATCAGCCTTTTTTCCAGAACTTCCCCAACCAGGTCAGAGTTTATTTGCCGAGGTCTTTCCCTTTCAACTGTTCCGTTCACATTTACGCTGTGCCTTTGTCAATCTCAACAAGTTTGCTTATTCTTCGTCTTCATCTCATAAAATTATAAGCTGAATTACCTTCACCCTTAAAATATAACTACATTATACATATCTAGCAAAACTCTCGTAAAAGCTTATACATAATCGTTACTATCTCCTATAACTCATGCTCTGATAGAGAAAGTGTTTATTATATACTTAATCATCGGCGTATATAAGACATCTGAAGAGCTACACATTTCTTTCAACAACTGTATTAACCGGATTGTCCACTGCTGATCACGGCCTCCCTAGCATTAAGGCAGCGTACCCACTAGAGATTTGAAAGGAAGATGAGCGGTGTCAGTGGAAAAAAACCACGAAGGGAATGGTTGAATTTTCCTAGCCTAGCATGTTCGTGGTTATTTCCCTAATTGTTTGTCATAAAGCCCAATTAGCAGGCTTGGGAATAGCAGTGTAAGATAGGATTTTTTACCCACCCTCTTGGCATATGGTATTTTACCCCGAGTCACCTCTTTCGACACCCACAGGAAGAGATGGGGAGGGGAGGGGAAGGAAGTGACATTCTTCGGGACCCCAGGGACAAATACTCTTTCAATAACATTGCAGCGAATATGCCGACGATACTGAGTACGCTGTAGTGCGTTAACATGTTTGTCACGCCATAGAAACTGATTTGAACTATTCCCTTTACGAAACAGATCGAACAAAGCCTTTATATATTTTTACAATATCAATATTACGTGTCCTGAAATGTAAGATAGTATGGTATACCTAATGGTGGGCGAATAGAACGAGAGGCTCGCCACAGGGTCACGTTATCAACGCTTAAGCCCATTGTGTCTTTACAATATTCCATGCCCTTCGCAAAACCCTGAAGATTTTTATGATTACAAAAACAGCAATAGTCATTCATTCTGGAAGATGAGTATAGGATATACATTATCGCTTTCTGACAATTTGTTTATCATTGCTATAATAAAATACTATATGAGAGGAAAGCATTGACTGTACTCTATTATGGATAAAATTCATTACTTGTAAGAAACATGGCAAGGCAAATAATATGAAGCTCACCTTTGATTATTTTGAGGATAGGTATGTAGTTAGTAGTAGCAGCGGCCCCGTTCAGGATACCGTGGGGTGCCGGGCTAGAATGTCATCACCTCATTGCCACCTGTGGTTGTCTTTGAGGTGATTAAAGGTAAAATACCGTAAGGTGGGCAGCAGTGCCTTCTGAGGAACTGCTCTGCTCATCTTACACTGCGATCCCCAAGACACCTGCTAAGGGCACCCAGAGGCTGTGTTCAACAGTGGATCATTCGGATACACCGGATCCGGATATCCGGATACAGTTGTAGTTATTATTATTCAACTGTATTTTATATATTTTGAAATATTGCAGATCCCATATACCTACGTACAATGGAGATGATAATGGTTCTAAAATAATAAAGACAGGTATTTAAACCACGAACGGGATGGAAAACAAAAGAAGAACCTTTCGTCGGTTCGCGATTTTACGCGTATGCACATGCGCTTAGTAGGAGTGAATTCAAATTTATAACTCTATACATGACGATAATCTTCCAAGCTTTTATTAAGCTGTTGAAATGTGTTTTGCGCAAGCCTATCATAACCGTAATAAAATGCCTTTTTTTTTCACATGTAAATATATCTTATGATTATTATTATAAACCTGATTGGCTAGCCTTTGAGTGGTGACATCTCAACTGATGGAAAGTGATGATGGGGTCAATGATTTTGTTCAGGCTAACCTAGTATTTCTGGCTCTCAAAAATAGCTGCTGGAACATACCGTTATGTGTTGTTTGTCCAAAACGCTTTAGTCGTTTTAGCGTAACTTCTTCTTCTTCGTGTCGACGACTCATTGTTATCAGATAGATGACTGCCAGTACTGGGCTGTAGCCACCCCAAGGGTAGAGGCCTCGTACAGGTCACCCAAAGTGCAAGCATTGGGACACTGTGGGCAGAACAGCAAGTGACGCATGTCCTGCGTAGCGCCACAACTACATTGGGTTCCTACGTCAGAGTAACCCCATTTGGCCATACTAAACCGGCAACGACCCACTTGAGTCCGAAGTCGATTTAGCGACTACCAAGTGGGCCACGCCAGATCTTTGCCCGGGGGGAGTTCTTCAGCCGGCTCAATGTAGTTGAGTGGGGGAGGGCAGGTGTTCTGCCACAGTTCCATGCGGGCATTCTTTGGGTGACCTGTCAAGGCCCTGGTGAAGCCAAGAAAACTTTTGCGGCTCTTAAGACGGCCTGTGGTTAGCTGTGAGTTGTAAAGAGGGTGTCTACAATCTTGTTCTTGCTTTAGCTTCTCCGTTGAGCAAATTATGTTACGGCGCACTATAGGTGGTGCTATTCCTGCAATGGGGTATAGCATGTTTAGAGGTGGGGTTTTAGGCAGCCGGTTATTTTCCTACATGTTTCATCGAGAGCAACATCTACTTCTTTAGCATGGGATGATCGGTGCCACACTGGGCACGCATATTCTCCAGCTGAGAAGCAGAGTGCTAGGCTAGATGTCCGTAGAACTTCGGATGATGGTTGAGGTTAAACGGGAAATTAGGTTGTTCCTGGAGCTTACTTTAAGTTTTTTACTTGGAGATTAGCGTAACGAACAGTACTTTAAACACATCAAACAGTAATAAACATACACACTCAAATCATCACTCACTCACACATCACAAATACACATATAAAATATTAGTTTCATTATATTAGTATTCAAAAACAAAAGAATATTAATACATCACTAATAAAAAATATGAGTATCAAATCTCAGGACCCTTTCATGGATACACCATAAAGGAGATCACGATATAGTTTGCGAGGGCAATTAAGCTTTAAAAATAAGCCGTAAAACTTAGTGGTCTCTACAGTCTTAATGAAATATTCCACTTTGATTATTTATTAATGTCTGCTATTTATTGTGCTTCAATATAATGAGGATAAAATAAATATTGCGTTGTTTATCTGTCTCCAGGTTTATGCCAAGAGATGGTATCTAAATGATTTCTTTGAAGTCGTAAGAATACCATAATTGAATATTCGAGAGCGCACTTTGAGAAATTGTTTAGTGATTGTCTCTTATTCAACGCGCAGTTCCCGGTTTAGGATATACTTTGGATATACCTAAGGACTCTTCTATATTCTCTTGTTGGATATCCTTGAAGGTGAAAGGAAAGGAAAAAATACGTAAGATAAACAGTACGTTTTATTGGTTTGTGATGTAATTAATATTTACTTAATCCTTATTTGTTTATAGAGAGCTTCATTATTTCGCCTCATACATTCATTAATTTAATTTGCTTTTCAAACACAAAAATGTTTAAATCCTAATAAGAACGTAGGTATATCATCTCATCAAGACACTACAAACTACATTTACTTAGAATAACTGATACAAGTTGTTATCTATTTAGACAAAAACCTGATGAATAGATCTTGCAAAGTATACTATCTGATTATCTTTGTGGACTAACATCTGACCAAAAAACTTTCAAATAGGCTTGTAGGCAGGATATCAAACGTTTGAGAGTTGAAACTAAAACATCAATCAGTGTATGTTGCCGGTATAAATGCATCTTGATTATGCCATAGAGACGTTTTCTTTAGCTATGGGCTTTTGAATGAGCTGCTACTTGTAATACCCTATTGCTCTGCCATGCAGAGTAAAATTCCAATAAGTAACTGTTGACTGAACATTTTTCCAGAGATAAAATTTTGAAGCAACGATATATGTGACTGCGGCAATGAACTGCCGCGTAGAGCACCCATGTTTTGAATCCTGCTGTGGGCTTAAATATAGCTGTAGATATGGTGGTGGGTGGCGTCTGGCATCTAGTACTTAACGGTGTGTTACGACCGCTGGTCTTATGAGCAAGTTCTGATTCACGAATGAATGAAAGACTTAGCTTGTGAACACGTTAAACCACATTCTCACTTACAAACGCTTAAGATTGTGGTCAAATGCTGACCCATAGCAATCAAAAAGAAAATAGAAGACGAGATTTGTTGAAGATAAAAGTCACTGACATTGCTCATAGAATCTGCAAGAGTGGCAATGTGCAAGTTACGTCGCTATATGGACCGATAACTGACGTAGAAGAAATGTTCATGAGCAGCGACCACACACCAGAAGATGCAGTGTAGCAGGGAACCGAAGGATGGAAATTTCCAATAGCAATATGGCGTACAAAATAGGAGCTTATATTCAACAACGGAACATTTTGCGGCTGATGAAGATGATACTGGTTGACCAATACACTATTTAGAGATATCATACGAACTACGTTTATGTGTCAATAATATTTGATTGTATAGGCTATCATCGTACATAGACAAAATAGTTGTATGTAGAAGATCTGATTTTACAGGCTTATAGAACACGTTACAGAAAAATATACCTATATTGTGACAGTGCAAACCAAATATCGAACCGCATCTTGTTGTTAACAGTAATTGGATGTTTGATAAAATAATCTATTCATTCACCCGATCAAATGGATAGCAGCTGTAAAACGAATCTCAATCCATTTTCATCAAATGCTTAATGAAGGTGTAAAAAAACCTGTTCTATCCATGAATCTGAGTGAGTAGGTAATTAATCAGGTGCCTAGACCTGTTCAAGTTTTCACTTCGACTTACCGCTACTATTACAAGGCAGTAGCTGCATATCATTAACAAAATGCAGGCCATAAACACTTGAAATGATACACAGTTACACTTAAACAATAAATTAAAATAAAAGATTATTTTCAATAGAATAGACTCAAAGTCAAATTAAGAATCATTAAAGCAATAACGGAGATAATAACTGAACAATAATGAATACCCTGGGCCGACCAATTTATGCCTCAATCAAAACCACCTAGACGTCGGTATAAAATAATCATAAGCATTAATTAGGTAAAAGCCACGCAAATTATTGGAAATAAAACATCTCGAGGGTGGTCTAATTTACGTTTTATTCGGTTTGAATTATTGAAATGTAACGTCATATTAATAAATTTACCGAATGGACGCGGCCGCGTATGTTTAATGTATGACGTTTGTACATGACAAGTCTCCGGCTAATTAATGTAAGCGTTGTGCAGGAGTTAATTAATTGTCGGCTGGCCGTGTAGCGACATGTAGCCGATGTAGCTTGCATGAAACATTTATAAAATTCATAACAGTGGGCCTAATTATGAAACATGGACGCGCCTTTGCTTTGCGCCACCCGCCGCGCGCCGCACTCGGTGCTCGCGACTCGCTACCATGCTTCGGTAAAAACTAATTTCTACACCGGATTTACTCGTTTATTAAATTACTCATGTGCTGTAACGGAATGTTCGCGACTGCCACATTGTAAATACCTTGGTTCTGTATCATCAATGGTACTAATATGAGGCTATTTAATTTCCTAGGACCATTTATTAGTAGTCAATTGTTTCTCCAGACTTTTTATATTTTAGCTTTCACTTGCTATAAGAAGTTAAAGGACACGATTGTCTATACATTGCAAACATTTCTAGAAGTTCCAGAAAATTAATGAGGGGCTGATTGAATTCTTTTCACAAAGGAATTATCTGTGGCAGTCCGGCATCTGAAACTGTGACCACCGGCTATATGCTCACTCCATAGTTGCTATCTGACGAAACGTGAGTGCTTATGTGGCTCCACCAACACATTTGGAGATACAAGAGTGACGCTACTACAGATTTACAAATATATATATGTATATATTTGGTATGTCTTATAGTCTGCATTTCGCTTCAAGTTTCTAAACTTTAACTATGGAATAAAACCCTTCAATTATTTTAAGTAAATATAATGATGTGAATAGATATTTCAGATTTTTCTGTCTAACCCGTAACTAATTTTAGTTGCCTAAAGTATATAGGCTAAACTAGATTGTCCTGCGCTAAACTAGTATATCCTGGCTAATTTGGCCTCGGACAAACTAGTTTGGACTGAAATCGGATTTGTGTTATATGTGTCTTTATTCCAGTATCGCGAAAAAACTACTCACTTACCAAATTTAAATGTTATAAGTCCTTCCACTGATAACCGTTATTTCGCCTTATGTATAAAAACTAAAACTATTAATTGAAAACCACCAACTATTTTAAGTCGATGTTATCTACTGAAATATTTGTATGTGAGGTGATATGTCAGTTTTTTTGTCTTGGCCAAACTCGTGAAACCTAAAATATGTATGCCTTAGCACATTGTCTTAAGCTTAACTAGTAGCTATATCCTGACACGTGCAGGATAAACCAATTTGGCCGTGGACAAACTAGTTTGATCTGAAATCAGGTTTAGGAAATTGCGTTTAATCGCTTACATATCGCCCGATATTATGGATGAACTAACATGCTTTATTATGAATATATATATAATAATCAACCCAGTACATATTGCCGTAGATTGACGTGTTTTGTTTTGTTGTCTTAGGTTTTCGCGATTATTACACATATTACACGATTTAAACCGTTTAAAGTTGTATAATTACGATGTGTTTTGTTTTACCTAAAAATAGCGGTGCAAATTTAAACCGGAGCCATAAAATTTGATTAGAACCTCCAAAGTCAAAACATCTGCAACAAAGACTCGAAAAAGAAGGTTGCTTAATATTTATCAGCAAATTAGTATGACTACTAAACTAACGAAATCAATTAATGTATTTTTTTGTACACGACAGGTTTTGTCGAAGGTCGTTCCAGGATTTCGGTAGAGCAGAAATATACAGTAACCTTCGGTAACTTAACTTTATACTTCGGATCGTGTTGGGGAAATATTTTTTATGCATTTCAACACAAATAATATTTTAGATTTAGAACATTAAAACATGACGTAATGTATAACTTAGTTTTATAAAAATCCAAACCATTTTCTTCTGTTTTAGGTCAATCTAGCAGGAAACCAAAGAAGCACAAAAAGTCTTTCCTCATCATCATCAGTATTAAGCAAGCATGACCCACTATTCTGTTTTTTAGTGTCATCGGTAAAATTTGCGCCAAGACCATGGACTTTTACGTTTTTAAATTCTAGAAATTCCTGCAGGTGAATTTTTAATGACTCGCACGAGCTTTATTATTTCGCTTACTAGTCTTATTTGTTACTCGACAGAACGCGCATTTAGTCTTTGCATGGTAGGGCATTTTGCGAATGCCCGCCTAGCTAGCTACCATCCTCAAGTAGAAAATCTGTCGCCAAGCACCGAACGGTATGTTCCGGCAGCTGTCCTTGAGAGCCAGCAATTCTAGGCTAGCCTGAACAACATCTTCGACCACATTATAAGTTACCATCAGGTGAGATAGTGGTCAAAGGCTAGTCTATCAGCTATAAAAATAAACACTTACTGACTATATGAACAAGGTTGAGCCCAAAATTTTCCCACGTGGATAATAAACATTACAGCAACACGGACTTCCGCCGTGACGGAAGAGTCAACAGAAGTACGGCAAATCTACGGCTAGAGTAATGAGTAACAATAAAAATATTTTGCATGAGGCTTCTAATAAAAATGGCATTTACTACCGACCAATTTCCGTGATTATCTTAACCTACTTATAAATGTTTTTAGATCGACTACTGTTCTTATTGCGTATTGCGTTTTCAGCGTGACAGGGCTCAGCGCGTGGCTATGGAACAATGCAATACCGCGTCATTTAAATGGGTAATTAATTCTTTGATACATGCCTTAACATTGTCATTTAAACATGTACTCGAATAAATTTACCTTTTCTTTTGAATAAGCTTGTAGGTAGGTAATTCGGATAAAGGCATACTATACATTTTCTGGAGGCATTAAGATCGTGTTTGGATTTTCATTGATGTCAGTAGACATAAAGAAGCTTCCCACCTTGCTCGGTAGGTTTTCTACTATAATATGATTAAACATTAGTCACTCACAAAAATTTATTAACATACATATATATATATATATATATATATATATATATATATATATAATCACGCCTGTATTCCCCGAAGGGGTAGGCAGAGGTGTGTAAACACCCACGTTTCTCCAATCGGGTTTTAGTCCCATGTAATAGGGGGCGAGACTATTGCCATTCACCAGGCACAGACAGTTTCAGGGTCATAATTTTTTTCCTCTAACACACTGGACGAAAAATAAGACCAGCTGTCAGATATTTTCTTTTATTTTTATGAAGTCCCTCGACTCGGCGAATTATATGTTAAATTAAGTAAAATTTCTAGATTAAGAGATAAAATATTTTTTTCTTGATCTACCAAATAGTTCACAAAAGAGTGAGATAAGGTACAACGTGCTTATGATCACTTGACAGATGTCATTTTGAAGGGTATCAACTACTTACACAGAAAATAACAGTTTCCAAAATCAGAGTTTATGACATACAAATTATTATTGCTCTATTTTAAAATGTCACAAATACAAGTACACGTACCAATTCTGTGAGAATGAAAACATATGATTAGGTACGTTTTCATAGCCCTGTTGCGCAGTAAGAAAAAAAAAACAAATGTTTTCTTTTAGTTATGATTCTAGTTTTGTGCAAAAGTTTACTGAAGTATAATCATTAAATACGTACATGATTTACAAAGATAAAAAAATAATCCTTATTTTTTTTTTAATCCAAAATATCAATCAATTTTATTAAATTTAGGCGTCTATAACATTAAACATATATATAACATAACATTATAACATTGTTATAACTATTATAACATTAGTACAAACTACATTGGTGCAATTAAGCCTTAGTCGTTTTTTTCGGATTTGGTTTTATATTCTAGTTACAATAGATTAGTATTTAACATACCCTGAAATATTACTCGTAATTATATAGAAATAGTCATAATTATAGCCATTTTGATAGCTATCACTCGTACGTATGATAGCTGTCAAATTGACTGTCATGTGTTATGTATTTGGATTACAGTTGAGCCAAAATTAACCCACAAAAAGGTTTCACATGTGACAGCAACCAAACTGACATTTGATGTAAAAGTTTTGGTAATTACTGAAATTGTGGGTTATTGTTGGTTGAAAATTGCGGTGAAATAGATTGTTATTATTTGTACTAGAACTTTTGCAATGACAGTCCTTAAAAATAAAGATTATTTGTGCAGTTCCTTTGGGAGTGCGATGTCTATCTAAACAAATTCCGCGCGGGTGAAGCTGTAGGCGGAAGCTAGTTGTTAAAGCTATTTTTTTCGTAGATCTTTTCATACAAGTGTAATTTCGTCATATTTCAAATACCAGGTTTTCAAATTCATCATAATTTTGCATGCATATCCTTGAGCATAAAAACTATGCTCTTTGGTTTTCCAGTTGCTCGGTTTTTATTTATTATATCTCAAAATGTGAAAATACGAATACCCGTACAAAACGATTTTTCAAAATAATTTTGAAATTACCTATTTACGGAAAACTGAAAAACCAATAGCATATATTTTAGGCTTACGGACATGCTAAATATCAACGATTGTGAACACATGGTATTGTAAATATGATGAAACTACTTTTGTATGGAAAGCGCTATATGAAGACACTGGCCTTAATAATGTGTAGATACTGAAAAAATTGTTTGGTATGGCAAAATATATTTTTTTTGACTAATTCTAGTCAAATGTGAAGTCAGACAAGATTTTCTTATTAAAATTGTTGCTTATTCTGACAAAACTGCCGGATTGTCCACTGCTGAACACAGCCTTCCCCATTATGAGGGAGTTTAGCATAATCCCCACGCATGGCAGGCGGCTTGGAGATCGCAGTGTGAAATATCAATTCTTCAGAAAGTGTTGCCGCCTACTTTCTGGTGTGCTACCCTTTGTCACCTCTTACGACACCCACGGGTAGAAATGGGAGGGTGACATTCTTGCCTAGCATCCCACGGGCAGCCTAGCGTTCCACGGGCACTAATTATAAAAAAAACTTACTTTGTGTTACGACAACATTTAGATTTATTACAGCTCAGAAGAAATCATTAAATTTACAATTAACTGATTTGTGAGAGAAGGGTTTCTCCAACTGAACTTTCTCCAAAAAGAAGGTTCATTTCAGTTTTTTGCCGAGCATCACGCTGTCATCCAGTTATTTTTGAGAAAAATAAATTGGTATAAAAATGTTAACCGTGAAAACCGTTACGGAGAAAAAGTTGTACCCCACCTGCGTGCCGGGTCATTTCGACCTGGTTATACAAACATTACCGAACATCACGTGCACAATGTTTTGTTTAAGTAACCTAGATTTTAAACACTTTTTGACTACGATGTTGATCTGCTTCAATTCAGTATTCCGGTACCAAAATAAAATAAATAGGTAGAGATACCTACCAAATTCCAATGGAAGATTTAAGGCTTATCGAAGCACCAAATCTTTGGTTACTGATTCGGTTCCTGTCTTAAGAACAAATAATAAATAGTTTAGATACTAATTTTATATTTTTTAATTCCTTTCCTCCGCACTCTGCAATCCGCACTGTTGGTAAATTATGATGAGGCCAACGCGCAACGGTATAAAGGATAACATCAAGGATAACTGCTACAACTCGCCGTTAGATGCTTGGCGACATAATTTATATTTGAAGATGTTGAACCCTTGGGAATCGCTCTGCTCGGGGACGAAGATAGTTAAATTCGCAAAAAGTGTCTGGCGCAGACATGAACCGACGCGGGCGGCGCGGATTAACGCGGATTATCAGAAATGAATTTATATTCTCTCAAATCATTGCTATTGCAGCATTCGTAAAGTCTAAATTCAAATTTAATCCAAACGCTGCTCGATGTAAATCTACATCAAACATGAACATCAACCATCGTACCAAGTGCGAAGGACTTTGCATAAAGTGGACACCTTATATCAAAACAGGTGAGGAGGTAGTTGCGGGGGTGAGGCGCGGTGCGGGGCGTAGGGCGGGGCAGAGGCGTGCAGCCTGCAAGCGTGACCTCCCGCCTTGCACTTGCAACCGGATCATGCACTGTCTTCACTCAAGCCGATTATGAGTAAGCTTCATATTTACCGCCACAATGCCTAAGGTTACTTACTTGGCCTTTAATGGTCTCACTTTACATCTGATATATAAACAAAGACACATTGTCATAATACCTACTGATGCTATTATTATTAACAGTTAATTTAAACTGAATAATCAATAAAGAACTCGTAACTGGACACAGTTATTTGAGTAGAGCAAAGACCCCAATTTCGGCAAAATATTTCAGTGCTTACTAAGAAGCTTCTAGCGCCATCTAGTAGGTAGTAGCGGAGATTTGAATATTTAGTATGGAAAACTTTGTATTTTTATTAACATGTGTATGTCGTTAACAAGTGAGGTATCTAAAGTTTATAATAATGCAATTTTGATAAAACGAGACGATTATCAGTTTACGAATTAAACATTAGATAGAGAAATGTATCCGTAAAAAGAATACTTAAGCACCTTATAAATAAGTACTTATACGTACATATACTTATTATTGATAATGTTGAAGAACCTACTGCTATTCTCCCCCAAATTTTCCCCTTTAAACTAGATATTTCAAGTTCCTGGTTTCAAAATACATTTTTTACGTTAAAAATATCTTGGGTGACAATTTCAGATTTAGGTAAGTACTACTATTCTTATCACCAGGAAAGTTTCAAAGGAATTTTTTGTTTATCTACATTTATCCAAAAATAAATATACCTGTTTTTTTTCTTTAATGTTTTGTTAAATATATCGAAAGCGTGCCGTGCAATTTGTTTATTATGAGTATTTATGATGCACATTACAGTTTGTGTTTGTGACATCCGCGGAAACCACATTTACATGTAAATACGACATTATGATTAAAATAAAGTGAACATCCTGTACCGCTATCGATTTGCATATTTTTTTATAATATCAGGGAGATATAACAAAAGCAGGTCTTTATAAAACGGATGACGCGCTATTGTTAGGATTTCCGGAACAAATGTAGGTTGATAATAAATTATTCATAATGTAATGAAATGGTCGTGATAATCAGACTTTGGTGATAATTACGCGATATTATACCAAAATGAATGTAGGAATGTCTATCGCGAACGATTTGCATGACAATCGGAATTGAGGATGCTTATGCCCTCTATTTGCTCACGTTTGGTCATTATTCTATACAAGCTACAAACATTTATATGCATTGAAAGAATATTTAAACTAACGTTTTATAACAATAATACGTAAAAGTCACCAAATACTTGAAATGGCACTTAGCGCACGCCATATGCTTTAACTAAATTTAAAATTCGGTAACCAGATAAGATAAAAATAAAACAAATTATTTATTTACACAGTAACGATATCCATAAACTTTATGCTAATTTAACAAAAAGCAGGTAGAATTTTTAACACCCCACTGCTTACTATCTTTAACACCATTAGTTTTAAATGAATGGTTGTGTGACAGCCGTTGGATGATATTTAATTGGAAAAATATTTAAGGTGGTAAGTTTGGCTTGACAATTTGCTTGAGCAGTTGGCTTGAATAGTCTTGAACACAATGCCGTTCTATAATGTGTACTGAGGGGTTATTTATTTTTAATAGTGAAGCGCTCGTAGCGAAGTTTACTTAGTTGTTCTCAATCGATTAGCAAAGTTAAGCAACGTCGCGCGCGGTCATGAGTTGGATGGGTGACCGCTAGTGACATTACCTACTACTGAGCGTTTCCGTGCTTCGGAGGGCACGTTAAGCCGTCGGTCCCGGTTGTTGTCTTCGGATGGCAATCGTTATAGCATGGTGGTAGGGCATTTTGCGAATGCCCGCCTGGCTAGCTACCACCCTTAAGTAGAAAATCTGTCGCCAAGCACCTAACGGTGTGTTCCGGCAGATGTCCTTGAGAGCCAGTACTTCTAGGTTAGCCTGCACAACATCTTCGACCACATCATCACTTACCATCAGGTAAGATAGTGGTCAAAGGCTAAACTACAAGGCATAAAAAAAAAAAAAAAATAATAGCTTATAGGCTAGCTTCTGATCACTATCTCACTTCATGGTAAGTGACGATGTGGTCGAAGATGCTATTCATCAAGCTATTCAGGTTTAAAAACATTATTTCAGGCTAACCTAGAATTACTGGCTCTCAAGGACAGCCGCCGGAACACACCGTTAGGCGCTTGGCGACATATTTTCTACTTGAGAGTGGTAGCTAGCTAGGAGAGTATCCACAAAATGCCTCACCACCGTGCAAACTATGCATTCATAAGTAAATGTTAGGTTTAACATTATTTCATTATTATTGCTACTATATTTATTTCAACGACGTCAATTTATATTAATATATACCTATCAATTAATAACGAAGGCCAGCAGTGTCTTAACACCCACGTTTCGACATATATTTGGTATCCTGTAATAGGCGGCGAGACTATCAACCGCATACAGTGCCAGAGTAGACTGCTAATGGAGATTGAACCAATTACTGCCTGACCCAGGGATCGAACCCAGGATTTCGAAATTCAACTTCACTTTACCAACGAGCAACGTTATTTCAACATTATTTTTATTAATACTTCAATTGATTTTAATGTAAACTTATAACCAAAGTTTTAACATCTCGCTATTAAGGCAAAATGACTCTAAATAAATCATTGTTAACCCAAAAGTAGTAAATGATCACCAAAATTAAATTTTTCTGGCGCATCGCCGGCCGCTGCCGTCTTTTTTTTTTTTGCCTGATTGTTTAGCCTTTGACCACTATCTCACGTAATGGTAAGTGATGATGTGTTCGAAGATGTTGTTCAGGTTTGCCTAGAAGTACTGGCTCTCCAAAGACAGCTGCCGGAACACACCGTTAGGTGCTTGGCGACAGATTTTCTACTTGAGGGTGGTAGCTAGCCAGGCGGGCATTCGCAAAATGCCCTACCACAATGCTATAACGACTGCCATCCTAAGACGACAACCAGGACCAACGGCTTAACGTGCCCTCCGAAGCACGGAAACGCTCAGTAGTAATGTCACTAGCGGTCACCCATCCAACTCATGACCGCGGGCGACGTTGCTTACCTTTGCTGATTGGTTGAAACAGCTAAGTAAACTTCGCTACGAGCGCTTCATCTTTTATCCAAATGTGTCCGTACTATATTAATTGTTCATAAACAAGTTTTTGTTTTTCCACTATATGAAGTTAATTTTTAATACACCATTAACACAACGTAGGAAAGTGTCAAAATGTGTCATTAACTCGTCACTGAAGATAATATCAAACTACTCGACACCTGCACGGAAGCGAGGCATGTTGACACAAAAACCACATTAGATGCGTACTATGCCTTACGGTTATTTATGCATGTTATCAAAATTATTGTAATGTGACCCAAACAAATTAGCATGTGAGTAACATTGAGCAAGGTAAGATAGGCTGGAGGTTGTTGATAATATGCTTATTCATATAGCGGAAGTGTTTCGACTACTTTAATGTTCAACTTCACTCTTTATATTATTCATGGAAATCTATGTAGAATTGCAAAATGGAGTACTCTTTTAAACTATTGATAAGTATTAAATGAAGTAGTTATATAAACCTAGACCTTATAGAAAATGGAATAATGTTCTTATTTGCCTAACTCCGGGGCTAAAAGGACGCTAAAACTGTAGCACAACATGTTAGTATAAAAACAGTAATGGTAGGTTGACCTACCTTTATTGATTTTACTTTATTTTCCAATGAAAATAGTGTGTGTAACTTTAAGTGTATCCTACATACAGATACAAGCAGGCGTGATAGGCACTAACATACTTTTCAACATACAAGTCAAGCTTTAGGAAATTTTACAAAATTGTTTTTAATAGTAACGAAGATTCCAGAAAGCTATAATGAATAATCGTACACGTGAGCATGTTATTCTATTATGTAGCCAACGAAAGAACTAATAAGCAGACCCAGATGTTTCAACGCCAAATAATTTCTCGAACAGTAAATCTTATTTCATACAACGTATCAGAGTATTATAAACATACGAATCTGAACAAATATACACGCAGGTAAATCAGAATGGTAAATGACTAACTGTAATATAAATATTAGAAATAGTTAAACTAGCAACGCATGTAGGTACGAATGTAACAATCTTTCAGCCGTTTCCACAAGGCTTAACATTTTAAAATGAATCCGTGAAGATCGTAAAATATTCGATAAACAGGGCGTGTGTGTTTGCTTTCGCCGAGTTTAACATTGCTATTAAACAGTCGTGAAATGGACAGAAATAATCGGGTCGATCCGTTATATCGCATCATTCGTATGACGCCGGCGTCTGAAGACGCTGCGCTCATGCTTGGAGATCGCCCCATTGCTATGCCGCGCCACCACCGTCGCCACTTTGTTATTGGGACATTTACCTTATTTGCTCAACGTTACACATACACATGATTGACAAATTATACTAAATTCAGAGAGCTACCGTTTTATATCTCATGTTCATACGGTTTATATTACAATGGGTGCGGCACGTACGGTGAGCCTCGACCGACATGTAACTATAATTTAGCGTTAGTTCGTTACGCATTTCTTCGCGGACGTTTGTCAATACGTTTGACGAAAGCGAAGACGCGTGCGCATCGCCCGACTCTATAAAACGGCTATGTTTTTGCGAAACGAGTCGCGTCGCGCACCGTCGTCGCCGCCGCGGTCCTTTGTCGCCTATTCTTCAAACCCACCGATACAATACTGGGAACTAGGACATTTTGCTCTGCACTTATAATGTGTAATTATAAAACCACAATCAAAATGTATCTATGTAAGTAACTATGTTACTTACGTAAACAGCTTATGTCTACTTGATCAGATAAGCGAATGAGATAAGCTGATGACTAAACATGATCTACAACCGTATGATGGATCAGCTTAGAGATCAAAGGACCGATAAGCCTTATAAAGAGCGTCTCATGAATGACGTTCGTTTGCGAGATTGATAAAAGCTCGTGAAATGTATTGCATAGTGGGCAGTGGACGTTTTAATCGTGCAATTCAGTTGCGCGGACATTAGTCGCGCTGGGCGCGGGCGGCGCGGCATCGGCGCGGGCGCAGCGGTGCCTCCCGCGGAGATGCTCCGGCTGCGCAACTTTTTACCGGTGCATGCTCGGCTCGTGTCTTTTTCGCTCTTCCCGATTGGAATTCGTGGAGGCATTGCCACTGCCGGTGGCAGACGTCTTGTGACATGTCAGTGGCGGTACGTGCACTGCGTACGGCCCAATTAACCAGTCATCTCACTCGAATCCAGCACTCGGCTGGAATCTCCTTAGACACAACGCTCCTGATGAAGCTCGTCTTTATTCAGGGAACAACCGTGAAAATACTTCAACACAGAAATCGTTAATTGAACTCGTTAATTGCAATTCTTTGCTGAAGACGAGAATGGGAATTATACATGTTTAGATGTTTTACAAAGCTTTGGAGAACTAAACGATTCGATCAATTAAAGTATCATGGATTTTGGTTAAAAAGAATACTGCTATAGTTTTAAAAGTTTGTGAAGGCAAAAAAAGCATCGTGTTTTCCCCCTAGGAACAACAAAGTTAACAAACGAGATATTGAAGGAATAGCAGGCGGTGTCGCGTCGAGGTGGTAGCATAACAATGACAGCCCTTACAATGGAAACTTATGTTTGACAAAAGGAAAGGGCAAACGACAACGAACGGTGTGAAATAAATAAAACAAAAGAGAATCGTGGAGACAAATCTCGGCGAGTTGGGTAGATAAAATGTTCAAATATAATATTTTGGAACTTGTTGACTATCTTTTGAAGATGACAAAAATATAGAACATCGTTAAAAAAGTAAAATAAAAAATTACTATTATAATATGTCACTGATCATTATAATTATATAGCCCTATTAAATATGTATAATGCTCTATAAGCAATGTTTGGTGTGTAAAAAATTAAATATTATTATGAAAATAATGTAATACATATATAGATGAATACATATATAGATATTCATCTATATATAATACATATATAGATGAATACATATATTGAAGCGCTCGTAGCGAAGTTTACTTAGCTGTTCTTAACCGATCAGCAAAGTTAAGCAACGTCGCGCGCGGTCATGAGTTGGATGGGTGACCGCTAGTGACATTACTACTGAGCGTTTCCGTGCTTCGGAGGGCACGTTAAGCCGTCGGTCCCGGTTGTCGTCTTAGGATGGCAGTCGTTATAGCATGGTGGTAGGGCATTTTGCGAATGCCCGCCTGGCTAGCTACCACCCTCAAGTAGAAAATCTGTCGCCAAGCACCTAACGGTGTGTTCCGGCAGCTATCCTTGAGAGCCAGTACTTCTAGGTTAGCCTGAACAACATCTTCGACCACATCATCACTTACCATCAGGTGAGATAGTGGTCAAAGGCTAACCTATCAGGCATAAAAAAAAAAAAAAAAATAGGTAAACTTATGAGTGTACCTAATGTTATGTAATTTTTAACAAAAGAGCATGGTTAGTTTGCTACCACAGATCACAGAAATTTGCTCCGGAACTTTTATACTTATTGAGTCTTGCCTTGAGAAAAGCAAAGAGACCCTTACCGACTCTAACGATCAAGTGAAACGCTCGTAGCTGAGCTTGCTTAGTCGCTCTTAAACGATTACCTGGGATAAGCAATATCCTGACTCAAATGAGTACCCACTAGCCTTGTTATAAATTCTGATCCGATAGTTGCATTTATAATAGAGGGCTTTAAATGTTTTGGAGCTGTCGGTCCCGGTTGCTCTGTTAGAATGACAGTCGTTATAGCATGGTGGTAGGGTTGCAAATGCCCGCCTGGAGAGCTACACCTATCACCCTCAAGTAGAAAATCTTTCGCAATTCTAGGTAAATTTCGATGGTCTTACCATCAGGTGAATATTGGTCAAAGACTAGCCGGTCAGCAATAAGATAAAAGGAGGCTGTAGGTAGATAAATGTTTATTCTGGATATAAAATACTAGGAAAGTATGAATTTAAAAGTTTGTATCGTTTGTGTGTAAGTCTTTCACGCTTGAACGATGTCACTTTAGATAAACCTTAGGATATATATTTTTCAATTTTTAAATGAAGCATTGATAGCTCAGTGGAATTAGCTATGGACTGCCACGCAGCAGATCCATGGTTTGAATCCCGCCGCAGTCTTGAGCTTCACCGTATGGTGGAAGGGCATTTTGCGAATGCCCGCCTGGCTAGCGTCCACCCTCAAGTAGAAAATCTGCCGCCAAGCACTTAACGGTGTATTGCGGCAGCTGTCCTTGAGAGCCAGTAATTCTAGGTTAAGCCTGTTAACATCTTCGACCACATCATTACTTACCATCAGGTGAGATTGTGGCCAAAGGGTTACCTATAATAAATGAAAAAATAACGAAAACTTTACATTAAATTAATAACGGCAACTTATTTATTGATAGTAAACCTTTAAAAACTATCTCAACATCGTCATGCCGTACAAAAATGTCAAGTGTAGACATGGATACCACCGTGGGGCTTTTTTTTTTTTTTTTTTTATGCCTGATATGTTAGCCTTTGACCACTATCTCACCTGATGGTAAGTGATGATGTGGTCGAAGATGTTGTTCAGGCTAACCTAGAAGTACTGGCTCTCAAGGACAGCTGCCGGAACACACCGTTAGGTGCTTTGCGACAGATTTTCTACTTGAGGGTGGTAGCTAGCCAGGCGGGCATTCGCAAAATGCCCTACCACCATGCAAAAGATTATATTTGAGTTATCCCTAATAATACGCAATAATTTTATGTTTGAAGTCGGTTGTTTTTTTATATATATTTTTTTTTTTGGTTTATATATGAATACAATGCATAATTACAATTCCTTAAATTATTTTCTGCCAAACTGTTGAATAGTTTGTCGGCAAATTTTACTCTCATTTTCTTATACATAATTACAACTTATTATGTTGATAACAGCTTACATCATTTTTGATATTAAATGTGAGTGATTATGCTTACTTTTCTTCTCAGCAACTATTCTAAATGACCAATGTCTACGTCTACGTGACTAAATAAACAAATTCTAGTTACGTTAGTTATTTACTTATGTTATTTTTTTTTATGTTATTGTGAAGGAACAAGCGCGAGGCCCACCTGATGCTAAGCGGTATCATCACAACAATATTATCATCACAAGTAACGAACTGCACTGCGCCCATCACCTTGAGACATACCTGTTCAGTCTCATTTGGCCTGTTATTTCACTGGCTCTCAAGGACTGCTGCCGGAACACACCGTTAGGTGCTTGGCGACAGATTTTCTACTTGAGGGTGGTCGCTAGCCAGGCGGGCATTCGCAAAATGCCCTTCCACCATGCGGTGAAGCTCTCTCTCTGGGCGGGATTCGAACCATGGACCTGCTGCGCGGCAGTCCATAGCCAATGCACTGAGCCATCACTGCTTCAAATATAATATAATATTTAATACCAAGTGTTTAAAAACAATGAAGTTTTGCATGCACATCCCTGATCTTATTATCTATGCTTCTTGTCTGCTTCAGTTATCGGTAAAGTTATGTATTTTCATAATTTTTCGGATTACTCGTTTTGTATGAGAATACTAAACTTATTTTCACATATAGAGATAAAAATAATATTGTAACGAAAAACCTGCAAACAACAGGCATCTATGCCTGTGGTATTAAGCTAAAGGGCATGTACCTATGCAAAATTTAACCGAGTTTGAACACTGGTATTTAAAATATGACGAAACTACTTTGTACGGAAAACGTTCGACACCAACATTCAAAGGACAAAGAGGTGCTATGCAGAACGTCATTCAAGTTTATAATATTTGCAATAAAGGTGAAATCTTACAACCTTTCAAAAGTTATATGTGTTTAAATAAGATACCCATTAGTATGTAAGTCCTTACTGGTATAAGATCAATATATTAGAATTAGAATTAAACAATATATTAGTCTTAATGCAATAATATCAAAATGAAAAAAAAACATTTATTTTATATTTTAGAAAAACACTAAAACAATAATGATCTAGTGAGAACACCGCCTAATTTTCCTGTTAAGCTACTTAAATTCAGCGTCACAAACGCCACGCAGCCAAACCGGATTCAACTTTACAGTGGCATCCATATATACATGATCTATCCGGAAGACTTAGTTCTGCTGCATATGCAGTTCGTAAGATAAGACAGTTAACAGACGTAGCTACTGCTCGCCTAGTTTATTTCGCGTACTTCCACAGTATTATGGCGCATTGTGTATTGCTGTGGGGAGCTGCTGCTGAGATAGAGACAATATTTATCCTACAAAAGCGTGCAATTCGAGCCTTATATGAAATGAATCCAATCAATGAATTTTGGTCTTGACTCTTCGAGCGAGAAGTTCTCGCTCGTGTGCAATCAAAAATGTATGTAATGTGTATTAAAATATTTTTAAAACACATTTCTTATTATTTAATATAGATTTCTGCAAAGTAACGCCTGAATCGATTAACTAATTCATAATAAAAGATTACAATGAAAGCATTTAGTTATTGTTGCCCAGCATGCTGGTAGCATTGCCCCGTTGAATTATAATGCTTATTCGTTGAGCCAAATAAGTGTTATAAGCTTCGCATCGACCTCGAGAAACGATAAGTTTGGAAAATAAGATCCTGCCCCTACGGACCCCATCACCACGGTCTCTACATCAAAAAACTGAAACATGTAATAACTACTGAGATTAACAAACCTACTTGTTCCGCTTGAGTTGTGGCCGCGGTGCCGGACCTAACGTTTGTCTCAGAAAGATGTGATGGAGCTAAATGTCAACGCATGTAGCGTCCAAAACTAATAGCCACGCTACCTTCCACGGAACTAGAGTAATACCGTCGAGTCTTTTACCATCGTCACGCATTAGACTATTCTATTCGAAAATAGTTAAAACATTGGCGCTGGTGAAAATCATGTGGATGATAAAGTAAAGCTGGCGTAGCGGGAAATTTGAGATACACTTTGAGAGCACGAAAGGCCATGGTGAATCAATGAATATTTATTGGGTTAAGTTTTGGGTTCATAATTTCAAATATTAAATTGCACAAAAATACAGTTCCAACAAAACTCTGCCTAAATGGCGTGCAAATATTGATTACATGCTTAACTCAAATTATAAATATAACAATTTTACACTCACGATATTTAAATAATTTTATGATTGACCTTAGGTCATTTAAAATAAAACTCCGGCAGTATCCACTTAGCTTACTAAATTTATACTAATGAACATCATTATATATTTATATATTATATAAATACATTTAAGCTTATGTATTTATTATTATAAATGTGTATACTTAAATGTATATATGTTTTTTTTTATTGCCTGATAAGTTAGCCTTTGACCACTATCTCACCTGATGGTAAGTGATGATGTGGTCGAAGATGTTGTTCAGGCTAACCTAGAATTAGGCTAAGCCTAGGCTTTCAAGGACAGCTGAACAAGAACAAACCGTTAGGTGCTTGGCGACAGTTTTTCTACTTGAGGGTGGTAGCTAGCCAGGCGGACATTCGCAAAATGCCCTACCACCATGCCAAATTATTTGTTTATTATTATTTTATCTATTTTAATATTAGTTCCTAGTATTTTAGACATAATTTGTCATTGTGAGTACTATATAATCTAGATCAACGCCATCCTTTGGTTCTCTTCAGTTATTTCTCTTCTTCCAATGGTTGTCTGGAAGAGATCGCTTTCAGTGATAACACCGCCAATTGTTATCTTATTTTGAATTGTGTTTTTGTATCAACTATTTTTTATTTAAGGTTTTTCAATAAAGTGTTTCTATCTATCTATCTATCTAATTCCATGTCTGTACTGTTATGTATAATCCATAGGTCTGCTGTACCGTACTGTACGAGATAATAGTCTAGACTGCTATGTTCCCAAGCAGAATATACTCACAACTCCCGCCGAAAAGTGAAGTCAGTTTAACTACTAGAATAAATCAGAAATGGTCTACAGTCAAATAACTTCCATGAAAACATCAATAATGTGCCGTGGAAGTCAAATGAAATATTATTAATTACAATTATTAATTTCGACTTGCACGGCGGATAACGGTAAAAAATAGTTAAGGGAAATAGTTTTCGACTTAGGAATATATTGACAAATAATACATTAATAATGTGGAGCATTAATTATAAAATAATTCTCAATGATATAGTTAGTACCTAAAATATCACAATAGTCAACAATGCAAAATAACTTTCCATTTCAATAATTAATAAGTATTCATAAAAGTCATTACTAGATTATGGATAAAATCATAAACAGTGAATTATTCTCTTGTCAAACCACATTATATTATTATTTTAATGTTTTCTCATTTATAAAACCTTTTATCGAGTAATTATAACATTTTATGTAATAAATTGAAAAACTTTTTGAAATAGATTTAAGCCATGTCCTTTGATTTTGTCAGGTCAAGTATTATATATACTTCACCTGACAAAATATATAAACTCGCAATGCCACACAATCAGCATTATTCACTAACTGTTGAATGGCCCGTATAACTTATGAGGATATATACTCGTAATAGTACATTACTGCAGAATCCAGTAAGCAAGCCTTCCTGGCCAAGTGTGAGTTAACTGGACCGAACCGCAGGTGAGGTCCGGTTATATACGAGGCCGGGATGGCTTTCTTACTGGTTGAGGCTTGTATAATGTTTTTCTCAAAAGTTAATGCCTCAGCTTTTAAATCAGGAGGAGTGACATCTATTTCCGAATCAGATTCGCTCTAACTAATTTTTTGGGATTATCTATGATCACGGTCGCAATTTAATTTGAAATCCTGCCAGTCGTTGTTTTTTTACTAAAAAGTTTGCGTTTAGTTTTGAACATTCTTCTATTTTTACATTACAAGAATGTTTAATTAAAAAAAATATATATTGTTTTTGAAGCTCCGTGTTAATTTTAGAATGGAGAGTTTTAATCCAACATGATTTATAAAATTACAAATATACGATAAGAAAAATTTAAGTCATGTGCGGGATTCGAACCCGCGTCCATCCGCCCCTTTAGCCGGGGCATGCTCTAACCAATTGAGCTGTAATGTAATTCGCATAGCAGGCGTTATTGCAATCATAACAATATAAAAAAAAATAAAATGATTTATAAATTGAAATTACTTAATACTAACATAAAATCCCACAATATACTTCTATAACATTATTGAGTACAAAACGCAACATGCATAGTTTTTCTGCGTCGCGTTAAGTGTCACAGACTATAAAATGGCTGTTAAAGGCTCCAAAAATATATCTATCTCATAAACTGTCATCCCAAAAAGAGAGATAGATATAAAGAAGGATGGCGACGTTCCGTACAACTTGAGACCCAACATTTTTGTAAACACCATGTGGCGTTCAGTCGGGATACTTTTCGTTACTGATAATGCAAGATATGAGAATGAAAATGCGCATTGAATGCAGTACGTAGGAGTCGGGGGAAAATAATAGTCAGAGGTTTTGCATCTTCCTATATTGTCTATCATAGCACTGAATGAATGGGTCTGGCAGGAAGTTGTTTATACTTATCGCCATAGTTGTACGGATTTTAAGGCTGTCTTAGTGCTTTATTACGATATATATTAATTGGCAGGCCAAACACGCTTCTAAAACGCAGAGATTACACCCTCATTGCATGCATCGGCACAAAGTCGATATATCACAAACGGGCTTTACTCATCGCCATTTCTACCATAGATCAGTAAGGGTGCGGTCCGAATTACGCCAACAAAACTAAAAGTACTTATTGCTACGAGTACTAATAAATGGACCGATTTAACCATGCAAGCTCATGGCTGTTTGCATTACTACAATTCAGACCAAGTAAAAGCATGCTTATGACGTTATCAATCTGTCTAACAATAAATTGTTATCTTGCTGACTATAAATAGTAATGGATATGAACTATGTTTTACCATTTGAGAGACTGAATTATGAGACGTAAAACAAAACATAAAGGTCTGAGACTTTCAACTCTTCATCTTTAATTGTTGTGGCAGTTGACCTATAGATTTGTAAGCAAACAAATGCTCGGTCTGAAGAGCACTATTGGCAGGGAGCGCTTGCTAGCCAATATTGTACAGTCCCACCAACTTATCTGTTCAGGCGGCAGAAAAAAGAACTACAACATTCCTTCAAATTGTGACAGTTTGTAGTTGATTTCCTTGACCAGCAGCGCCCTCGCGAACTGCACAGTTAATTTGGTGGTACTATAATTCGGACTGCACCAAAAATACTGTATATACTCCATGACACTAAAACAAATGTCAATGTCATCGCTACTGACTGCAACTAACAGAAAATAATATTGAACTTTTTTCTTTATTTTGGCTTCGAAGCATTTAGCGTGCTGTGCCAAATCTAAGTAAAAATTCCTCCCTCTTATAACCATGTAATAATGGCTAAAAACTAATCTGTGTCTGGTACTACGTTTTTTTTCTAAACAGATCTAAAGAGGATGATCTAACTGTCTAGTATATAACATGACACTGGCATATGCACAATACGTGTTCGTCCAAATTACGAGATAGGAAAAAAAAACTGTCCAGTAATGAATTTACATACTTACTTACTGGACAGTAGGTGATTCCAAATTTAAAATCTCGCTTATTACTGGACAGTTGTGAATAAGACTCCGGTAGAGTTCAGTTTCTGGATACTTTTTAGAAATGTAATGTCAACATTACATACCATTTTTGAGAATAATATATTTTTATAACATTACATTATTTTTGGAGTAGATAGGGATTCCTATACAAATACACATATATATCTGGTACTGGTGGTTGATATACACCAAGAAGTGACCGAGACAGGTTTAAAATTTAAATACATTTTCTTTGTTTCGCAGATCATACGTATTTAATTCTTAATTTTTAGTCAAATCTGCGTCATAAATTTCTAGCAGATTCTCTTAAGTATTATTTTATAGATTATTCTAAATAGAAGCAATGATGGCCGAGCGGTAATAGGTTTGCCGTGTCGCAGGCCCTGGTTCGATCTTCACCGCTGGTTTGAGCTTCACCGCATGGTGGAAGGGCATTTTGCGAGTGCCCGCCTGACTAGCTACTACCCTCAAGTTGAAAAATCGGTCACCAAGCACGTAACGGTATGTTCTGTAGGACTGCTGCCGTCCTTGAGAGCCAGTGAAATTACAGGCACTTGAGACTTAACAACTATGTCTCAAAGTGACGGTCGCAGTGCAACTCGTGACTGGTGATGAAATGCATCTGTTATAGGCAGAGGTTAGTACGCTTAACATCAGGTGGACCTCGAGCTTGTTCCGTTACAATAACATGAAAAAAACAAGAAATTTGAATTAGACTTTAGACATTTTGCAGTTGGGAAGCATAGCTGCAAGTTTCCGCCCCTTGGAAACTTGCAGCCATGTCCTATCATCCATCTCAATATTCAAAATCGACACAAACGTATCATTTACTAAGTTGTATAAGCTTAACAGAAGCTCACCGGTGTCTTAAGTTATTTTCGATCGATTTGATGAATGTATACGAGAAAGTGAGGACAGGTATTATTTTGAAATAACTGTGGTTAAAACTGGCGAGATATCGCTGGCAGCAACAACACGTGTTAGTAGTACACTTGTGTAATTAGATTAGGGCTAGTCACTGCAATGTAACTTTGAAAAATGGCGTCAAAGCTACCTAATGTAAAAACGTCTATTTACTTCCTATGCACACGTCACACCTACTTATTAATGCAATGAATTTATTTGGAAAATTCGTCATAAAATGCTAAGGTGTTGTAAATGGTATTAAATTCAACCTTGCTAATATACGTTAAAGTACTTCATTGATTTCTATGCATGTCATTCATAAACGGTATAGTGTCCGATTTGAAGTTATTTAAAAAAGCACTTTGTATTTGTATTGCAGATATCCACAACTGTGAACAAGACTTCAAAAATAACTCGGATTGATGCGCAGTGCAAGCAGACAAGAATGGTCACACAACTTTAATGGACGGGCTTTACACTTACCTTTAGGTCGACTCATCTGGTTCATCACTTTAGAACATAAAATGAAAAGATATCTAACCTTCGTTGATCCGGTCTGATTGCTTGGGGTATGAACAATTTCTTGAACACTATAATTTAGCACCTTCCTCGTAAATATTTAGATGTATATTGAAAATAAGTGTCCTCACCATGGTGTAACCTGATGTTTGTTTACTCGCAAAAGTTGTTTTGTAAGATCAAGTTTCGACTTCTTTAGCCGCCTATAAAGAAGTCCTTACGTACCACCTTTTCATTGACAAGATGTTTTGACCCTGCCTGAGTACTCTATGTTAATTTCATCGGCTCGAGGTATGACCTGTTACGGCAACTCACTCAGAGCTTATGAAAATATTGGAATATGGTATACTTGCATGTTCTCATGCAGGTCAAATAGACTGACAAAAATGTACCAATTAACATTGGCGCCTAAATACGAAAAAATAAAATGTTACCCACTTCTGATCCTGAAAAGTATGAAATAACTTTTCATAAACAATTAAGTTGGTACGAGGTACCATGCAGATACAAAACATTTTGAGCTCACTTATTCATATTTCTAAATATGATTACAAGCACTATCGCGTGCTAATCTAAAGTCATATTTTACAAATTATCGATTCCCGCCCGGGGCATAACATTTTGAGCTCCAATTTGTAAAATCTTTTTTATTCATATTCCAACTTTTTTTAACCCTCTTCAGTAATATATACTTAAATACTTACTGCTTACAAGATTGATTTTCACTCATGCAAAAGGTATGGGCATATTGCCAATTATTTGAGTGTAAGTAAAAACTACTACTACTACTACTTGCCATGAGTACCTATAGAACTTATTTTAAATAAGTACAAACATTCTGGTTTGCTTCAAAATTCTGTAACCGCAGTATGAGCGAAAATTCAAAAATACTCTTACACATTTCTCCAATATTTGCATCGTCCACGAAATATTGAAAATAATATAATAAAAACTATCCCGACGTTCCGGTGGTAGCCCTTGGATGAACAGAAAGGAGCCGCTTGCCTTTCCATTGAATCAAATTCATATATTTTGAGATTCAGTCGCCAATTTCATTTGTACGGATAGCAAAACAAGTTAGATTTATAAATTACTCAAATTATTTATGGTTGCTTATGCAATAAAAGTGGTTGCTCGTGTCTTAAACTATATATAAAGTATAAAGGTAACGTGGTTTGCACACATTTAGAAAATATGAATGGTAAGTAAGTATATAATTTGAAGCGCTCGTAGCGAAGTTTGCTTAGCAGTTCTTAATCGATTAGCTAAGTTAAGCAACGTCTACAATTCAGGAGTTGGATGGGTAACCGCTAGTAACATTACTACTGAGTGCTTCCGTGCTTCGGAGGGCACGTTAAGCCGTCGGTTCCGGGTGTTGTCTTATGTTGGCAGTCGTTACAGAATGGTGGTAGACCATTTTGCGAATGCCCGCCTGGCTAGCTACCACCCTCAAGTAGAAAATCTGACGCCAAGCACCTAACTAAGATGTGTTCCAGCAGCTGTCATTGAGAGCCAGTCATTCTAGGTTAGCTTGAACAACATCTTCGACCACATCATAACATACTATCAGGTGAGATAGTGGTCAAAGGCTAGTCTATATGCTTTAAAAAATAAAATAAAAACATAGTGTATTCAGTGGGATGCGAACCACGAAGAAATATCCCAATCACTACTAGAAAAATACCACCTGATATGGTTGAAACTATAGTTGGAACCATCTATTTATGTTAAAAAGTTGTACTTACCCTAATAAAATAAACTATAGGTGAAAATATTTTACAGTCACTTTTGTGGATACATAGATTCAGGCGCTACGTTGCGGAAACTCATATATAATAATAACAAATAACATAATATTTTTTAAGAAAACATAAAATTTAGATTTAAGGAAAACACTTAAAGTCTTATCCTTTTTAAGTATAGGTACACAAAATACAACACAATAACATTGTATAATAATGCTTATCATCCCTAAGAAACTGTGGTTGAAATAACAGATCGAAGTGTCTCAATATGCATTATGGTCAAAAATTACACGAAAACAAGTAAACAACCTTACAGATCTAACCTGACGGTACATTCCATGGATTGTTTTATTGGAATTATGCGACGAGGCCGCGAAGCAGCTATAACTATTCAGTGTCGTCTTTTGTGTTATGGAAAAACTTGTTCTTGAACCCATGTAGTGTGAAAGTGTCGTTTATTTGTGCAGTTTAATGTTACATATGTACACATATTATCGCGTTCGCCGCGCCTGTCAGCACATCCCGCGCGACAACGCGGGTTGTTAGCGAGCACAATGCAAACTCTTCTTGAACCCTTCACCATTATACTTACCACTTCGCACCTTTTTATACTACCATTTAAGTTTTTAACTCGTGTATCAATAATGTAAAAAGAATATGAGCTGCTATCTTATAGAATAAATTGTAACATGATATTACATTTTCTTTTCCGACTATATCACGTTGACGATGTTAAGTGCAAATTATCACCACTTATCGTAACTGTTAAATCCAAGCTGTGAGCTGCAGATAAGTAGATGGAGAATATTACGTCACAGCAATATTTTACGATATTGATTATTATTTTGTGTCGTTCGAAACGCGTAATAACGTGAGCTACTTTAATGTCGATGAGCGAACCCTACGAAGCCTTATTCGGCCCGTCCTCGACTAATGTTTATTTGGACATATTTATGGCTATAGTTCCGCTTTTTGTGCAGATGGAAATATGTGTGGCGGATCGCACGTCTGCGTGAGATTTCGGACACCTCTCCGCTTACTAAATTTAATATCGCCGGCTTTTATGCCGACGACGACTGACTGAATAAAAAAAATATGAAATCGCCATTGTGTCGGCAACACGGCGGCAGTTCGCGCCTACCGGCCACTCATGAAAATTATTTTGTTTTTATCTCAAAATGTATGTTTATGATAACACCTGTTTCGGCAATGCCTCCGCGATCGGTGTCAGTCGACGCTTGTCTCGATTTTTTGCCAATTTAAAGACTATAAAGACGCCCGCATCGTCTGCTAATTTAACCACTGTTCAGTGAATTACGCAGTCGTTTGCTTTCGCGGCGACAGATTTTTGTCTTTACCTTCGTTTAATTCACATTATAATGAAACATATTTGTGTTACCATGTTATGATAAGTATGGTTCATATTTCATCTTTAATATGAATAAATGAGTCAGCTTCTTCTATTTAAGGACTCGATATATTATTTATTCCATAAGTCAATCGCATAAATCTTATATTATGTCAACAATAATGATGCGATTGTCAAAGGGTAGCCGCGCGGCCCGGCCACAGTCCAGCTTTTTGCATAATTACGTCGATCGATGGAATGCCGTCCTCTTGATATGATAACAAAGAAAGATGACCGACTCTATGATTCTACAAATTTATAGCTGTCTGGATCCAACAACTGTGAGAACGACTGACTTTATTTAGATTAGCAGTACAAATACTGTTCATTATTAATAATTATGCCTAACATTCAATTGGACTTCGAGGTTAAGTAGAGTCACATAAATATGCTCTACAATATATCTAAATATACATGTACTCGTATTTGTAACCTACATACAAATTATTTACCCACAACATTGTAGTAATTAATCTAGTCAACGCGGCGCAGCCAAAGATTATACAACACACAGCTCAAATATGTCTATTGCACTTTTTGCATTGATAAACTACATGAAATCAAAGATAGTAGAGCCCTCCTTAGTGTAGAGTACGAGTTATGTATATTCGTAACACAATCCATAAGAAAATACTACAATAATCGTACGTTTCTCTTGACAATGTTCCTTTTGAATAAAGAGAGTTAAGGCGAAGATACAATGTCGAAGATTTGTTTACTCAGTGCTAAGAGGCTTGCATTGCGTGATTACTTTCTAGAGCAGACCGCTTCTAAAGTCGACTCTCATGCGTAGGATTATAAAGAGTAATTTCTTCTAACGTGATATCGTTTCTATATCTCTGTGTTGATAGCGCGAGCGCTCTTGCAGGATTAAATTAGTACGTACCTGCTCAAATGTCATCGTTCACTATGATATCGCAATCAAACTTGACGTGGGAAATATGCTTGTTTGTATGTGAGGGTACGCAGCTGATGCTTATAAATTTTGCAATGAATTATAGAGCTGCCTTAATCGCGGTCCGCATATAATTCAATCATAATCAAGGCACGCGCGGTGAGTGAGTTACGTTCACTGTATTTGGATATCTGGTAAAGACAAGAGGTAAATCATAAAGCGGGTTGACAGAAAAAGTGGTTTGTAATGTACGTGTCATAATAAGTGGAAAAGCTATAGCAAACAGGTAGCACAGTATGCAGTGTCCGGGTGCGCATACGGGATGTGCACCGTACGGCCCTGCGCCTTCCTGTTTTAATACCCGCTTTTTATAAACTACATGAGCCTGCATTCATTTTGTTCTTTGCCTCCTATAATACTTGTCTAGAATAATTATGATTGCATATAATTTGTAAAGGAAATGTTCGATTACACTTTTATAGGCACACCGCTAGAGTTGACCGTATTTGTAACTTTAAATGTTGCTAGCTAGGAGTATTATTCCTTTTTACTAACAATAATCACCTTCACCTTCACGCTCTTACATTTATCCCAATAATGTTGGATCGTTATAATATATTGTGTTCTCTAACAACACAGTGAACAAAACAAAAATATGTTATAGATATATTTACGCTAACTATAGACATGACCATGATAAAACTACCTATTGTAAAAAGTTTTAGTTTCGCCGGCCATTTTTGGCCGACCTGATATTGTTGGGAATTAGTAGTATACAAGCTCTTTTTGGGTAATCAGGGAGTTAAGATGGTAAGCAAGTGTCCTTGTGTTCAATCTACAGTAAACACCCTCATTTACATCGTGTCTATGATGGTGGCGTGCAGCTCATTAGGCGCATTTTCCCCTTAGTTGCGTTGAACGAAATCCAACTGGATGGTTTGTAAGAGTCCTTATATTCTTAAGTAAACAAAAGTAAAAGTTCGATAAAGCCATAATACTCAGTCAGGCCTTTAAACAAGATGGAATAACTGAACAAAAACCAACTTATGCAACACTAATGATTGCATCCTAAAAATAAGATAACATATTATTTAAATTTTTGAGCCGCATACAGTTCGAGATATATATTTTATTTTACTCAGTCAAAATTACAATAAGGTAAAGATTATGCATCAAGAAAGGAATAAACTCGGGTTGTTCCATGATTGTATTTTCTTATAAAGAACCTGTACTTTCCATGCAAAATTGACGTCCAAATCAGATTAATCCAATCAATGGAAATTTATGACGCACCCGAGAAACGAACGAGCAACGGAACCGCTGAGAGATCCGAAGGCCTGGCTAATCAGTTCCCGGCCAACAAAGGTAACTTATCTCTGACATTTCTTTAATGCAGATAGGTTCTCGGAAAATAATGCCATTTGAAAATGGTTGGCATTAATTTTTAGATCGACCAAATATTTGTTTGAGCATGCAGCAATGTCTCGGCGGCCAGTTCAGAAATTATTCGGAAATTTGCCATCGTCTTCGAAAATCACACAATGCGTGTTTTTGCTGCAATTACGGCGACGTGCCGAGCGGTCGCCTTCTTTGCAAACATGCCTTTGATTTATATGTCTGTCTTCGGTCGGGATGAGAGTAAAATATGAGACGACCCATCAAATATTCAGCCTTTTTGGCTCGCAGGAGCTACTTTAAATCCTCATTATAATAAAAATACGATAGTTCATACTGAAACATATTATAAATATAGTCTTCGTTTGTGTGTCAGGTCCATTTTGGATGTTAGTTAAAAGTTGCTCAGTTCAAGCAATTTTGATACTTGATATTTTTATCAAAATATTTGTTGCAGAATAACAAATACTAAGAAATGTGATGAAAGAGGGATCCTATATTCATATATGCCAATGTTTGTTGCCTATGCTACCACTCACATCCATAACGGTGCAGCTAGTATAAAATATTTCAAATGCTAGCTGCCGTTGCAACTTGCCGTTTCACCTGCGTAGACAATGATGAAAAGTGATACTGATGATGAAAAGTATCTTATGTTTTATTTCTAATTTTATCCAAATCGCTTCAGCCGTTTGAGACGAGCGTGAAAGAATAATAAAATCACATCCTCACCCACTCAAAAACTTTTGTATTTATAATATATTTGAGATAAACCAGACTCATCAGACAATCTCACATCGGATACCATCCATCTCAGTTTACTAATTAGTTTCTGAGCCAATGCGTTATATTGGCATACAATGCTGAATAAATAAGTAGCAATAATTAGGAGCACAAGTGGCCTAACAGTTACTTAGATGACACACGATCGGGTGCATACACTGAAAGTAGTAGAATGAATAGGGTCGTAATTACTCGAAAAATTATGTTTCTTACTTTTGCTATGTCTTTCTGACATCTTTGTCCTCCTTCTTCCGTGATATTGATTAAAATTTTACATAAGGCTAAATAATTTTAAAATTACTATATATCTTGATTACAAGTAAAATAAAATATAAAAAAGCTCTACGCTAGCTGCTTTAAATTTGATTATGATATTTAATTAATTACATGACCAAATTTTAATATGATTAGAATTAGGTAACGTTTCAAATCATCCACGAAATAATGTATTAGATGAAAGTGATAATTATTAACAATAGTTAAAACATCCTATGTAAAGAAATAGGGCCCAATGAGACCTACTCCTGTCATATTTATTAAAAATGTTTTTGGTCTAAAATTGTATATGCGTTGAAAACGTATATACACCGTAAGTATCAAAACTGTTAAGCGTAGGGACTGCTGCTTGGTTATATTTCATCAAGACTTGTTGTCACATGATCCGCGGGAGATTCGCCTTTAATTGGGTGAACCAGGCCGGGGCCGCAGCAGCTCCGTTTGACTACGGCCCTTTATTAGGAAAACTTGGCCACAAATGTCTTATATGATTGCGGTTGATGTAAGATTAGCCCCAAATTAAGATTTTTAAGAAGAGTAGAGTACATTATATTATGCAAAGTTTAGAATGTAGTACTCATTTACTTAAATTAATATTTTTAATCAATTCTTTTTTTTATATTATTGTGACGGGACAAGCTCGAGCCCCACCTGATACTAAGCGGACTAAACTCTGCGTAGAACAGATGCATTTCATCACAAGTGACGAATTGCACTGCGCCCGTCACCTTGAGACATAGTAGTTAAGTCTCATGTGCCTGTAATTTCACTGGCTCTCAAGGACTGCTGCCGGAACACACCGTTAGGTGCTTGGCGACAGATTTTCTACTTGAGAGTGGTAGCTAGCCAGGCGGGAAATCTCAAAATGCCCTTCTACCATGCAAAAATCGTTGTAAAGCTGGAGATACAGCTGTTCGTTATATTCTATCACGATTGTATTAGTAAGATTCTTTGTTATGTTGTTAATATACAAATAATACATATAGTCCCCAAGATGCCTGACAAGCGTAGGGATTGTGGTGAACCCCCCTTGATGGGGAGGACAATCCGGCTGATACAGTACAGTAGCATGACTTTTTGTCATGTTGTTATTAGCTTGCCATACTTAGATGGTCATGTATGTAGAACAGAGTAAGTATCTATGTAGTAATAATAATTTTAAAATAAAAGCTGTTCAAGTGCGAGTCGGTCCTCATTCTTTTAGAGTTCCGCATTGCAACAGCCCGTGAGGACCAAAATATTTGTTGTTTTTGTTAACATCTTCAAAACTCCATTATACAACCGCATTTTCAGTATTTACTGAAACTACCGATCTTGCGATTGCCCGCCTGGCTACCTACCACCCTCAAGTAGAAAAACTGTCGCCAAGCATTAGATGCTTGGCGGTGTGTTTCGGCAACAGTCCTTGAGAGCCAGTGAAATTACAGGCACGTGAGACTTAACAACTATGTAACAAGGTAACGGGCCCAGTGCAAATCATGACTTGTGATGAAATGCATTTGTTATAGGCAGAGGTTAGTCCGCTTAACATCAAGTGGACTTCGAGCTTGTTCCGTCACTATATCATAAAAAAAATGTTTGGTCTTATCTCAGGTGAGATACCCTGATGGTAAGTGATGATGTGGTCGAAGATGTTGTTCAGGCTAACCTAGTTACTAATTACTGGCTCTTAAGCACGGCGGTCGTTGTTTACCTTAACTGATCGGTTAAGAACAGCAAAGCAAACTTGGCTACGAGTGAGGAAGGGTCCAAAATAAACTATCAGTAATTAAAAAAAATACCAACATACTTGTGAACTATTTATTAACTATTTAAATTACCTACCTACCTCGTATAAACATAGAATATTAATACTTAAAAAATATCGTTTAACTCAACTATTCCATATGTTGTAACACATAGCCTCGTTTACTGTGACCTGTAATGATTATTAATATTTATGAGTTTATTTGCGAGAAAAATTATAGTATTTGCAGTTCACATTTTTCTTACTGACATACACGTCTATAAACGTCAGTAATCCATCGCTGTCAATTATCATTTATACGTCTGTCTAGAAATAAGAATAATTGCCTAATCCTTAACTTTATACATTGTACTGATTAATTTATTATTTTATCATATAACATTGTTGCTGGCCTACGTATTTTTTGTAGACTTTCCAATTACTGGCATTTTACTAGAGTAGCTAAAAGTTGTACTTAGGTTTTGATATGTCATCATCATCATTTATTTCCAGCGTAACCCATTTAACCGATAATACGTGTTACCGATCTTTTGCACTTTTTAGGGTTCCGTACACAAAAGGTAAAACAGGACCCTAAGACTCCACTGTCAGTCTGTCTGTATGTCACCAGGCTGTATCTCATGAACCGTGATAGCTAGACATTTAAAATTTTCACATATTCTTGTATGATGTATTTCTATTGTTACTACAAAAACCAAAAACAAAAATTGGTCAAGGTCGAATCGGCCTCGCACAAGTAGGGTTCCGTACCCTTCGTGAAAACTAAAAAAGTTATAATAGTCGTGAGTAAAACTCGCACTTAAACAGTTTTTTAGGGTTCCGTAACAACCTGTGCGGCGGATTCGATAATATATTTTTCACTGACCTAAATACATAGTCTGGTCATAAGTTCTGTCACACAATTATTAACTTTTGAATTTAAGATGCTGGCCACAAAAAAGTTTATTGAATTAGAATTTCAAAGTTTTCATGAATATAATGTGTACTTTTTAGAATTTTATTCATTTCTAAATATATTGACATGGACCTCGTTCGTGCTGCAATAGACGACTGGCCACGCAGGTTGAAGCCCTGTATTCAAAATAGCATTGGTCATTTTGAAAAAAAAAAAAAATATTAGCATAAGAATTTGTGTTTTATTAAGTTCATTTTAGTATATAAATGTTTACATCAATAATAAACATGTCTCGATTATTTCATATTAAACATGTGACAACTTAGGACCTGACTATGTAGGTAAAAATACTTGAACAATATGGTATTCGCAGACATCAAACTACAGTCTTCTGTTCGTGATTCGTACCAGACTTTTCACTTGTGTTAAGTAATGTACGCTTGGCGTCCTTGAATCGATGGGTATTGAAATCTTGGGTAAGGCTACAGAAGCAGTGCAACAATAGAATAACCAATCTTGGGATTAGACTTTTGCCATGTAACGATGCAAAGTAGGTTTAAAATATGTGCCATATGATGCTAAAATGCACGCGCGTCTTCCACGCCAAACGTATATATGGGTTTACAAAATTACAACGAAAGGAAATTATTGTTTTCTTTATTGTCTTGGAGTGACATCTGCTGCCAAAATGAATTGAACTATACCAACAAGACTAAAATCTCAATTAGCTATAAACTTGTTTGTAATGACAAACCCGATAGAAACGGATGGTCACGGGTTTTTATGCTACTCTTAGTTATTTTTTTGATGCAATTTTGTAAGCTTATGCGCTTAAATTTACAATGGTAGAATTATCTGTTTGCGTCATCGAAAACAAAGATAAACTTAATTGAAAAATTATTCTTGTTTGTAATTCATTTCAGTTTGGCTGCAGATGACGCTCCATCCCCTTAAGACGGTTAAATGATAGGACCGAAGGTATAAATTTAACGCAATCACTTCGATAGGTCAGTTGGAAGAGCATTTCCCGGCTATAGAGACTGATGGTCGCAGGTTCGAACTCCGCTTGTAACTTAAATTTTTCCTTTCGTTTGTTCTTGTAGATTATTCGCTAAGAAGGTGTTAAGGCAAAAATTACAATATTTGGACATATTTGGGAGTCTACCATTAGTTTTTTTTTATTGTAGATATAAAAAGTATCAATTATTTTGTTATTTTCACTTAATGGAACCTGCACTTTGTAAGGATAAACCACACGGCTTCTTAGAATTTCCATGATTTATAAATCTTGATTCATCTTGAGAGGAAGTTGTATCAACTTGAAGAACATTTTCTATGAAAAATTAATTGATACCAAATAGAGCGACGTTCCAGCAAGGTTTAGCTCAGTAGGGTATCTGTTACCCGTAGAGACAGTTTTTATAATATTAACATTATTAAATAGCTATATTAAACTATAGACTTATATGGCAAAGAGATAGACGACAAGGAAATCAAAGTGGAACGTAAAAAATGAAATAATACTTTGTACATGTTTGCAATACATACTACTTTTATTTATACATACCAACTATTTATATTATGTATTATATCTTTTACAGTACCTATCTATACCTATATTTTTCTTTAAGTAGAGATGCTGAAAAGTGTACGTAGGTAGATATAGGTACAAAGCGAATAAACATAATTTAAAAGTTAATTATACCGTCCTTGTGCTTTTCTTAATTTTTGGAGCCCTTTTAATGATACTAAGCTGTATTTGTTTGTCCGTCCGTCCGTTTATCATCAGTCCGTCTGTATGTCACGTATGGTATCTAGCTCGTAAATGGAATGAATTGCGAACCTGACATTTTATGGCGAACATTGATCCAAAGATAATCTCCAATCCATTTTCTGAAGTCATCAATACATGAGAAGGTACCCGTGGAGTACCGGGTTAGAATGTCACCCCTTTCTTTCCGTGGGTGTCGTAAGAGGCTACTAAGGAAAAACACCAGAAGTTGGGAAGCTGTGCCTTCTGAAGAACTGACAACTTTTACTGTGATCTCCAAAACGCCTGCCAAGCGTGGGGATTATGGCAAGACCTCGTTTAACGGTGGACGTTTCGGTTACGATTTTTTAATCGAATAATGGCGTCCATGTAGAATGTATTTTTCCTCAAATTTTTGGAGTTCTCAAATGACGGAGACATTACCGGAGCTGTCACGTTGCAGTGCGTTCATAAGAGCTTTATTTCAACGTCAGTTGTTAGATTTTCTGTTTTGTATGCTCCTGTTTCCGTCTACTAAATTGAGATAATCAATTATGTTTTTTTGCATAGAGGCTATAGCTCTAGACTCTGCGATTTCTTTTCTTCAGTAACTATTTGTTACTAAACAAAATATGACCCTAAAATCACAGTAATGGCTCGTTTTACCGCCATGATAAGTGGACCACCAGAAAAAATTAAAAAGATTTTTATGTAAAATAGAGAATGTAAAATAAAATAATGACCTCCTTGATCATATCTGTTTCTTAAAATTGAATGCAATTATCTTTATCTTTATCGAAATATCTACAATCTACAGTGGTACTAGGATTAAGTAGTACTGTACTGCACAGAAAAAAATAATCTCTTCAGACAAGCAATATTATTTGACTTAAGAACGGATGGGTTTTCGATATAAGGAAAGTCTAAAATGTCTTGCTTCAAGATATTAAATATTTCGCATTATAGTTCTTGGCTCAAGAAATATATTCTTGTTTCAACAAACAAAAACTTGTTTTATGAAGAACTCAAAGCTATTACTTTAAGAGCGAAACTATTTTAAGTGAAGCATTTAAAAATCTTTTTTTTAAATTTAAACTGTTTTACTGCAAGAATGCACCTATTTTAAATAAAGGATATTTAACATTTGTTTTTATTGTTTTCAATTTTCAACCAAGAGTGAAACGCTTTTTTCTTCAAGATACTCCCTATTTTATTTCAAGATTATTTCCGTTTTGACCTGAGATATATGTTATTTTCTATATGATAATTTCTATTTTCTTTCAAGATGTTTCTATTTTGACTAGAGATTCTTATTATTTCCTTTAAGATTCTTCCTATTTTCTTTCAAGATATTTCTGTTTCGACTAGAGATTCATGTTATTTCCTTTAAGATACTTCCTATTATCTTTCAAGATGTTTCTATTTCGACTAGAGATTCATGTTATTTCCTCCAAGATACTTCCTATTTTCTTTCAAGATGTTTTTTATTTTAACTAGAGATTCCTGTTATTTCCTTCAAGATACTTCCTAATTTATTTCAAGATTGTTTATGTTTAAACCCAATCGTTGTTTTTTCTCGTTTTAAAATATTTTCTGCTTTGACTTACACAAAATGTTTTTTCTTACAAAACATTTAAGGTCTAACAAAATTTATGTATACTATTTAAAGGGAAGATTCAGCCCGTGAAATGGAATAGCCTTTCTGAAACATAGGTTGAAATCCATCTTATTTTTTTACTTCCCATACAAAACAAATTACTGCGTAGTATGGGAGGTCAAATAAATTGGCCAGATTTCAATCCATGTTTCATTGGAAAAGTTGTTCAATTTAACAGTCTCAATCTACCCTTACAACAGTATTCACTAGTTTCGTTAAATCTTAGAGATGTGTTTAGGAAGCAGTATCATGTGTTATGAAATGATAGAAATGTAGAGACAAGATATTCTGAATGCAGATAACAATAACACTTAAGGCTGCTTCCTAAACAAATCTATATTATATTTGAAAGTGTAAAAGTTACTCAAAAGTTCAAAGCATAAAATATTTTAAAACGAAAACATAACATTATTGGGACAAATGAATGATTATAATAGCAAAAATTAAATTCGTTGTAATTGTTGTAATCTCGACTTGAAACGATGCTAACGACTTCAATTTCATCTGTTTACTGAAACACACAAATTATAGCCTATTAAGCGCAGGGCAATAGAATTCAAACGAAAGATATAGATATAAAATGAAAATATATTTAAAAAAAACACAAATGGGACACAGGTTACTGAGTGAAAAATGTCATAGTTAATACAAAATACGTAAGAGACATCACAATTAGTATTCAAGCGTTTTTTTCTGAATACAAAAACACACTGTATAAATTGTTGTATTTTTACATGATACATTTTTCCTTAAATTATAAAATGGCAGTCTTAAATTATTCCTTACTATGTGAGGAATGTTAACACATAGTACAAACTCACAATAATTATATTCAGGAATTTTTAAATGATCCATTTTCTTTAAACTCATAAATTATCGCTTACTAAGCGAAGAGTATCACCCAAAAAACAATTATACTTATCAAAGCATTTTTACATGATCTATTTATCCTTCAATTATATTCTGGCATTTATTTTTCCTTAAGTTATAAAAAGTTATCTCTGACCGAGCTAAGAATATCACCATAAAATACAAAAACAAATTAATTACATTTAAGTATTTTTACATGGCACATGTTCCTTAAATTATAAAATAAAACCCATAAATTAACGCTTACCGAGCAAAGTATGTCAACATAAAATGCAAATCAAATTATATAGATTCCAGCATTTTAACATTATAAATTTTTCCTTAGATTATAAAATTAAACAAATTATCGCTTACTGAGCGTAGAATATCTCTATTATAAAGTTGATATTTCCTAATAATGTAATTAGTACATAGTAATTTTATCTAAAGAACATACCAATCCTTGATATCTTATAAAATGCTCCAAAATTCCGGGAGTTCATGCATGGTATGAATATTTTGTTCTTGTGTGTTGTTCCATTTCTGTACTACTTGGTGCCATAGTTCATTGTTATGTTTTAACCAAGTAATATCATCATTACAAATAGCATCTGAAATCATAAGACAAAAAACATTAGTAGGTACTTAATTACTTCTGATTTGTAAAGATCTATGAATGATAATCATCAATGAAAAGTTAATGTACACTAGCTGCTGCCCATGGCTTCATCTTTCTAGAATTCGGTTATATCACTTTTTCTCAGACAGGAACATACAACACGAGTCCAATGACTTTATTCATTTAACAATATAGCAGTAGTTATAGCACAATCAAATAATAATCATTTAACACTAGAAACAATTCGTATTATATGAAATCGCACTCATTATTTTGTTTAAAACTACATATTCTTACTTCGAGAGATTGTAGGACTTTCTTAAGTGTAGAGAGTTAGGTGATCCACTGACACAAAACTATACTATTCAAGGTTTGGTACTACCTATTAGCTAATGAGAGGCGTTAATGGATCGAGGACCACTTAACTTGGTCTTCTAAGCCCTTTTTAGTGTATCCCCCTATACCAGAACCTATTGTGGAGCCCATTATATTGCCTATATCAACCTACCTAAATCATCAATGGATGCGCAAACCTCGATGAAGCCTCAATCAAAATAATAAAAGGTCGGAGAATCTCCTCCGGTATCTAATTTAATACAAATCGCTTCATAGATCTCACTTACCTTTGAAGTTATTAACTATAGCTGGCGGAATACCCCAGTCCTGTAGCACTACTTCATTACTTGGAAGTCATCTAGCATGGATGGCACCATAATGCCTGACGATGGCACGCACGTTCTCTTCTTTCTTCGGAGAGATTTAAACTTTGCAAACCGTCGAAAGAAAGTATGTATATATAATTAAAAAAAAAGTAATGCGTTTCTTTCGAAAATCCTTGTAAGTAGCGAATCGCGCACAAACGGGCGGGCGGAATGAATGATAACGCTGGGGTGGGGTTGCCCAGTCCATAAAAAATTACCGAAATATTAAAGAACGTTCCTCGTAAATCACAACATATAAAAATAGAATAGTTAAAGTTTTTGTTATACACTTATAGTAGCCTACTTAAACAACAAAGAGTTTTAACGTTGTACTAGAGAATACCGATAAAATCGCATAAATCCTGTGGTTATGTGTGGTACGTACACCGTAGCCAGATTTTTAGGCAAATCGGGATATTGGAACCTTTTGAGTAAAAAGCGGAGTAATTTCGCCAAAAATGGGATATGAATTAAAAAACGGCCAAGTGCGAGTCGGACACCGAAGGTTTTCTACAAAGTTGTAGGTAAATAGTTCTTCCATCACGGAAATCGAACCTCTTTTTTTCTGAGTAGATATGTTTTTAGTTTCCCCCTTAACTAGTCCACAATAATAATATATAAATATATTCCACAACGTATAATTAAAATTACATTCGCGTTATCGTCATTTTTCGAGTTGGCTCTCACTCCCACTTTCCACAAAGCAAATATAAAGACGTAGCCACGTCGAAACGAGTTCTTTGCTTTTTTGGCGCGTTTGATTATTGGATGAGTATATTTGAAATGACTGGCATGATTTTTTGGTGTTATACGAGATAGCCTAATAAATGGTGAAACGATAAATCATTCGTGGTAAATATTTGAATGATTTTCCATGATAAGGGGGGTAAAATAATTATATAGCAACACTGCCTTTGAGCTAAATTGCTTCGTTCTTCATACAAGATTTTTGTATTTCCCCTACAATAAGTTCTTTTTCTTAGATTTTGGCACAAGAACGGACAAACTTTTGGCTTATGAAATTTGATACTTGAATGAACACTTTGCATGTACTCTTGAATGAAATAACTTATCCTCTATTGGACATTGGTCGAAGTAACATACTCTTGGTATAAAATTGCGTTAGAGACTGGATCCATTGCAGTAATGAGTACATCTAATCAGGTAGGTATAGTGATCTTTATTACCAATGGCTGATTATGATTAGCTACGATCATATGGCAGTTTTCTGAAAGCAGTTAAGGGTATTTACCCTGGATCGAGGGGGATGACTGAGAATGACTTTAGATTTTTATCGCAGATCGTTTCGTATTTATATTGATTAATAATACTCGTTATCAAGCATCTTGATATTAATTCACCTTCGTTTTCCACCACTAATTTAACGTGACATTTCCGAAAAAGCCCGAACTTTATATAACTGTTAGTATTAGCCGAGTAATAATTAATGAATATTCTAAAGAATCTTTAATAATAGCGAAAGGTGTATGCTCACTGGTTTTACGAGAAATCTCTTGTACAAAAACCACCTGACCTATGGAGATGGTATTTTTAGTCACGCGACGACCGAAGCCGCTGGCGGATGTTTAGTAGTACTTATTTATTAATTTCATTTCTTGTTACTCTATCAGCCAGATCTTGGTTGCTCCTGCAATGTGAGGGGGCGGGGGGTGGCACCCGGCACCCGCCAGGTCACTTATTACCTGTCATTTAACAATAATTAATTTCTTAGGTTGAAAACTTTTAAGTATATAATACCTAATTTATTAAATATCTTAGCCTTATTTTGTCTTAACTCTTGATGGCAAGATTAACTGACTCTTGAACGGGGACCATTAGTGAGAAATTATTAATTTGTAGCAAATAATATTTATCTTGGTGTGAAGTTATCCTTATTTGTTGTTGCATGTATGACTCATTCTTGGACGGAGAACTTATTATTTTGTAACAAATTAATTAAATCTTAGATTAATGGTGTTTTTCATTCTTCTTCCATGTATCACTGATTCTTGAGTGCAAAAATACAATTTTGTCCAGAGTAACTTAATGTTTCCTTTAAGATTCTACAAATCTTAGTTAGACATCGAAACTGTTTCTCTAGTCAAAATTGAGATATTCTTTGGTGTGAGAAATAATTCTTAAATCAAAACCACTAAGACAAAATATTTTCATTTTTAAAACAAGTAACAAAATGTTTTTAATCAAACTACAACTCTTGTGAAAAATAGCAAAACTATTGACACAAAATATTTACATTTTAATTCTAAAAACTTGGCTTTTTTGATACGTTAGCGTGATTATCTTCGTTGAAAGCATTAATATTTGAGGTCAAGATACATCAGTTGAGAGATATTGGGTTCTTATTTTAAGACATCTTTTTTTTCTGTGTGTACTGTAACAGCCGGATCATCCACTGCTGAATACAGTCTCTAGGGGGTATTTTCCATAATCCCCACGCTTGCCAGGCGTCTTGGGTCGCAGTGTTTGTCACAGTGTTAGATGGCAGTTCTATAGAAGGTGCTACTGCCCACCTGCCAGTATTTTTTCCTTATTCGCCTCTAACGACACCCACGGGAAGATATGGGAAAGTGCAGTTCTAACCCGGCACCCCCACGGGGTGTTAAGAAGTACAGTACATAATTTCATTTTCAATTTATTCTACAAGTACAGTTACTATTTTTCTTATCATCTCTTGTAAATTGGTATGAAGTAAGTCTTCGTCAATTTTATTTTTTCATATAATCAACAAAGTACTCTTATAGATGTCCTACTACTGTAGCTTTCGTAGCGGTACTACCGCTCTCGTTTGCTACCGTTTCGACGCTACTAACTACTACTTATAATTATTACTATTATTTATTTTATCTCTATATGCTTAAATAAGATACGCTCGTAGAGAAGTTTGCTTAGCTGTTCTTATCCGATCAGCAAAGTTAAGCAACGTCCGCCGCGGTCATGAGTTGGATGGGTGACCGCTAGTGACATTACTACTGAGCGCTTCCCTGCTTTGAAGAGCACGTTAAGCCGTCGGTCCCAGTTGTTGTCTTAGGATGGCAGTCGTTATAGCATGGTGGTAGGTCACCCTCAAGTAGAAAATCTGTCCCCAAGCACCTAACAGTGTGTTCTGGCAGCTGTCCTTGAGAGCCAGTAATTCTAGGTTAGCCTGAACAACATCTTCGACCACATCATCACTTACCATCAGGTGAGATAGTGGTCAAATGATAACCTAAGGTTATATAAAAAAATCTCATAAAATCGATTTTTCTAAATAATTTTGAAATACATAATTGTACAGAAAACTGGCAAATTTTAAGCATAAATACGGCTCAAGGATGCAAAATATCATCTAGTTTGAATATTTGTAAAATATGACAAAACAATGTTTGAATAAAAATGAGTATATGCTAGTCCTAGACTTGGGGAGTCATCCCTAAAAGCAATGAAACAGATTACCTAGAAAAGGATAATACATATAAAATAAAACATAGTTTTATTGTTCAATTCATTTCGAGTGCAGATAATCAAAGACTTTCAACTAAGACGGGTTAAAGTATGATGGTTGTAAATTTCATGTCGCTTATTCAATTAAGAGTCGCGGATTGAATGACATAAAACTTCTGAGATAGTGTAATAAAATACTGGGCAATTACGGATCCCTGTCGGAGGCTTGAAACCGACTGCATTCACTGCTGAATGAAATGTCTGTGAAGGTACGCCGAATAATACCCAAATGGTATGAGATATCACAAATATACATATATATAAATTAATAGATTTCAGTGTTCATGACTATATATATATATATATATATATATTCATATATATAGGCTATATATAGCATACCAACTATCAGCACCTGAAATCTCTAAGCAAGCCTATAAAACGAAATACTTTATAAATAATACAAAAATATATAAATATTTTACGGTTACAGCTAGTAGCTGAAGTGCGGTTACACCTAGTTTTAGCCGGGTATTACTCTGTATGCAGCAAAATATGTGTAAGCAGGTAGGTATACTTGGTGCATCTAGGGTAAAATGGAAGACTAACTAGACTAAGAGGATATAACTATCGGCTACATTTAGATAGTTGTAGCCGGCTAAATCTATAGGTGTCACTGCACTTTAGTTATTATTTGTAACATACTCGTATACACAATTCTTCAGAAATGCAGATTGATCAGCCTCAGAGTATACCCGAGTATATAAAATTGTAAATAAAATGTACAAAAGTTCCTCTGGCAAAAAAATCTCAGTAACCAGAGTCTGGCAATAGGTTCGCCACTTTTTACATGGGACCTGAAAACATTTGGCGTCGGTATTGGTTTACCTACCTTTCGGTTATACACTTAGGCCTGAATATGTTTATTTATGTTGTATATATGTGTATGAACTTCCATACATTCACAAAAAAAACATTTGATCCGATGACTCATCCATACTAAAAAAGATGTCGCTTTCAGTTAACAGTTATGCAAAAAAATTGCCTCTTTTTATTTCTTAAGGTTAACAGTTTGCCTAAAGTAGTATGAAAAGTGACTAGTCAGTTTGATTTAATTTTTAATCTTATTCCTGTTATTATGCTGTGTACTTGTACAAAAAATTGGATTCCTAAATTTTAATGACCGTTATTATATCCGACATGATGCATACTATACTCCTCAATTCGACATTAAGTTATGACGATTCGCAGTATCAAAAAAATTGATCAAAGGCACATTATAAACTTTAATTATGACAGTTTGCCTTATATGAATCGTTTGCCGGCCGTCCGCTGTCTCGAGACTCAAAAAACCTGTATTCGACATAAGAGTTCTGCTATATAGAGCGACTTGACAGCTGATAAAAAAACTTTATGGAACATTATCTAAGACACGGTGATGTTAACGACTTTTGATAAGCGCGTGAGATAAAATTGCCTTTATTGTCATTTTGTACCTAGCATATTTATATTACAAGGGATCGCATTTTTAATCGAGTTTATTAATGAGGTCTTATTTATTTGGTTCCGATTAATCGATACATACAGAATGTCTAAAAGATATAAAATAGCAAAAGGGACTGTTCTATTTGTTACTTATCACTGTTTTTTATATGAAGAATTGTTTGTGTTTACACTGTTTTATAAAGACAGCGAATGCCAGGTTTGCATTAGTAAAGAGCCTTGTTTCGTCCCGGAACAATGCAGATAGGTTATAGCTAGATTATTGATCTTAAAGCCGAATGTTAAGCAAGGGCTACACGGTCGCTCGGACGACCATGTTTAATTGTGGCCATTAGAACAGATGGCTTATTCATTTGTAGAGCACTCGGTCGTTGTGTTCATGTCGTAAACTGCGCGATTCGTTCCCGTTCTGATGTTATTGTAGCGTTTTGTCTATGTTCCGCCATTTTATTGAGCCATTTTGTTGTCTCTGTGACGGACTCTTCGATCAAGAAACATCTTTGCTTATATGGCTTCGTAAATACGCAGGTACCGGTGCATGCCAATTGTCGGATCGCAATTAGATCCGAGATGTTTTCATTGCCAATTGACATGTTGTTCAGAGTTCAACTGGAAATATTTATTACAATTTTAATGATAATGGAAAAACTTTTTAATGCCAATGATTAAAAGTAATATCATTTACAATAAAAACTTTTTATTAAACGGCTGCCCCAAAAAATTAGTGTTATGTTGTCAGGGTTCTTGTATATATGTATGCATGTTTGTTAAAAGAAACAAGAAACTTATAAGTTTCTTTATTCCAGAATAACTTCTAAATGGCGTAACCGATTTTAATGTAAGATATATCAATAGATTTGTCTTGATAGTGCAAGTGACACTAGGTACATAAAAGATAAAAAAAAACTTGTGGACATTAGACGCCATGTTGGGAGAAAAATGTTTTTCTCCTAAATCCATCGAGTTGGGTATCAAAATGAAGGGCTTTAAGAAACGATTCCATAATTATATATCAACTGCAGTTTTAATTTCAATGGAACGATACAACGTTTATCGAAAATAAACAATTTGCAGCCGGGTTTTTTCCTTTTTAATTTATTTATAATTGTTTTATGACACTTTTAATCATAAAGTCTAAAATCATGACACCGTAATTACACTATGAATCAAAATATGTTTTCCTCCAGCTTAATATTAAGTAGATTGCCATTATAAAGTATTTTATTTCAACTGCAAAGATATTAAAATGTAAAGATCAAGGTTAAAGAAACCAGTTCATCATCACATATTGGCTTGGTACACGTGTCGGCCAAGCAATACATTCTGTAGCGCTCCAATTTGATGGCGCCCATAGATGGTGGTGACTACTTTCCATCAAGAGAGCTGCCATGCCATACCTGAATATGAGATGATATAATAATATATTACATCGTTTTATTTTCAGACTATTCGGCATTTAATTAGTGTTGCCTTTAAATACAAAATGACCTTGAGAAAATATTGCCTTAATTATTTTTATTAATAATATTCGCAACGTAATTTAAAAGCATTTATTGGGGCATGAATAATTAAATGAAGTCTTTATAAATTAATGTTAATCATTAAAAACTAAGCAAATCGTAAATACCCAACTCATACCGAAATGTTTAAATTTCGGTATGAGTTTGGTTTATTTGCCACTAAAACAAAACTACAACACATTTTTATATAAACATCGACGTTTCGATTAAATTTCATCAGCACTGTTCAGTAAATTTGCATCCCTTTTTTTGGTTTGTAAAATGTATTCAAAATCAACACGCAAAACTATAATTAACTGAACTAAGAGAAACGTAGCTTTTGTACAAGAATCACAGCATATGGAACATTTCATTGTAAATAAAATAATGAAATCAGTCCTATTCTTATGTCCAACTGAATATCAGTATTCTTATGCAGATAAAACACTTTGGCACACTGATTAACTAAATTAATCTATTTATTCCTAATTTCCTAAGTCGCTGGCAGGAGTCAAAGTAAGCAACATTCGTAATTAAATCTGCTCAAATACGAGAAAGTTTAAGAGCTATTTTCGTATATGTATTTGCTTCCTGTTGGTCTTACCAGATACTGTAAAGGTATCTGGTTGAACATTCCCAGAACGAGCCTACATAGGCTCGTCCTGGGAATATTCGTCAAAGCATACAGGCACGACTAAAGTGACGACCCGATAAATTTCTTCGGACAAAACAAGTTAATTAGCATTTTAATTGTAGCCGATTGTAGGCGATAAGGACATGTTCACAATGTCACGCCTCGTCAGTGTGCGGCAGCCCTACCGGGATATATGGTCTGCATTCACCAGTAGAGAATGAGTACGGATAAAATTTGCTTGTGTTATTCTTTAAAACATAATTATTTGTCTAACAAGTAGTTTTTGATACGAGTGCCAATTTTTATGGCATTTTGAAGAAATTATTGTGATATTAATTCTTGTACTTTTATTCACTTTCTCATCACCATGTCCTGAATTTGATTCCTAGACTTATAGTTATTGGATTTTTCTGGAAATAGTGAAAAGTTCGAGCTGCAGTCAAATTGTGCATGGTATATGCCCCATATTTCAAGGGATCAGATATATCGAAAATAAGTGTGCCTGTACCTGAACGCATTTGTATATCATACAGCGACGTGGCGGTATGTGCATATGTTTTTGATTTTGGAATTCTTCTTAATATTTAATTATGTTAATTTGTTTCTCGTGCAGTAACAAAATAAATATTTGTTGTTGCTCGAAATAAAGAGGTTTTTGCCCTGAAACTGGATCCGCACTCCGCAATAGACACTGCTGCAGATTGCATGAACACGTCCACATCGAATTCAAATTCAATTTTGCTTACGTGAGTGGTAAAAATAAATAAAAGCAAACGAAGCTATGATACGAGCCAGTGGAGTTATTGGTCCCCTGCGCCGCAGCGCTCGTTCAATTTCTCTAATTAATTAACGATCCCTTAGATAACACACGCTGACAACCTTATTTGTGGCGAACAAATCTTTCAAACATAAATTTTAGTGTACACGCTCTAAACTTGTAAACTCTATGCACGTCTACATGTTTGCGGCCCGTAAAGATAAATTTATAATCCGCACTAGATAGTACACGTAACCGTTACTTTTATTCGCAAATTATATGAAACGGTCACGAAACTAGATGTAATGGCACTGATTAAACATTTAAGTATTCCCAAATTGTATCTATGACATGTTTATTGCGCATACGCAACAATGTATTCGAAATTAGAAATGTGTTAGCTAATTGAAGATGTACGGCGTGTAGCTCAGCGTTCTCGTACTAAATATTCGCGAAAGAATCACACGACCGATAATTTACATTTGTCACATAAATAAAAGAAGCAAGCGGCCTCATTAGGCGACAGGGGCCGGCTACCAGAGCGACTGCACGGCGATCGCGCTCCGCAACGCGCGACCTGCGCCCTGCACGCCTTTACTACCTGGTAGCCTTCCTGAAGTCATCGAGTCCCAACCTCACCAATAACACGTATTTGTCAGGATATTCCCATATAATTGCTTAGGACTGCCTCCAGCTAGTGCAATAATTTTATTCATTCTTTTCCAAAGGGTTAAGAGGGTTAGCCCGGCACGAATCTTTGTTAGATTTATACTAGGAAAGGAATGCATTCGTTGAGCCATTAAAATATTTTTCTGCGGTCAGTTTTATCTCTTAAATTGTGACTCAAGTTAAGTAAAGGACAAAACTTTTAAAATCTATTAAAGTGCATAATTTATTAAAGGTTTACACTATCTATATGTAAACCTCTCTTCTGTCTTTGTATTGGCCGTAAGCATTGATCAATTTGTAGGACTGTCTCCTTCGCTATCCTTTATGATCGTTTTTGTTTTCCTATTTTATAATGGACAAGTTATGAGGTTTTTAGAGAAGTATACTTTTATTGCAGTAATTAAGATATGATTTTATATTAAAGCTTTTAACGAAATCCAGTTTTATCCGAATGATAAGTTTATAAATATACTTTCTCAGGTAGGTCCTATACTCGAAAGTTAATGTCAGTATTTATGAGTAAAAATTGTATTAACATAATTTAATAAGATAAAAGTGCTTGATTACAACTTTGTCGCTTTAAAGTAACATTGTTGCCTTTTTAAATGTCAATACTTGAGTATCAGGCTTCAAAATGCTGTCATCCAGATTTATAAATTCTTCCACCGGTTACAAGGTGTATAAAATCAGAATGCAAAGGATGAAATAATTGACATCGATCAGTTGACAAATCTGGCACACACACATATTATTATCACGATTTATTTAACAGCCCTGGGAACCTTTTATCGCGGACAAGCCGTAATGTTGCATTGTCGACCTAACACTAAACGGTAAGATGTTAACTGAATATCAATTAAGTTTTGGATGTACAGTTTAGTAAAGCCTTTAGAGCTAACTGATTCTTTTGACTATAATTTTAGGTGTCGTACATTTTTTTCCCATGACCTCAAGTTATAAATAGCGACGAATTATTGCGAACAAAACGTATGCTGAATAAAATATGCTTTAATAATTCTATCGCGGTCGACATGTCATCGCTTAAATAGCTGGACGGGTAACGAGCTAATAAAATATTCTATATACATGTTGATTGTCGCGCAATACAGACGCCGATCGAAGTTCTGTGAAGTCGTTTGGAAAGCAGGCTGTGGTTTGCAAGGTCACGCGTATAACACGGATGTTCCCGATATTGAAATGTACAGACGTGCTTTATTCACCTACATATTAATACATGTTCAAAAAGATCCCAGCCAAAAGACAGTGATTCCAACAAAAAGAACCTTGTGCAATTGCCATAAGCCCCACTTTTCGTTCGGTGAAAACTGAGTGGTCGCAGGTTACCCAATGCGACAGTAGTATGAGAATCAAATACTCATATTGAATACGAATCAGACCAACGGTACGACAGTTCGTATGGTAAATTCCGTATTGCGAATTATTAAATTATTTATGCCGCATAACACGGTGCGCCGATCGCTGAGCCACAATATCGGGAATCCCTGTTCGCTACTAATGCAATAATTTGGCGTATTTTGCAATCGCGTATTGAATATTGAATAGTTGGTAAATAGTTTATGTTCTGAACGTGGATTTCAGAGTACCTACGTGATCCGGCGTGGCGACTCGTTGTGAAATTGTGCAACACACGGATAACATACGTTAACAAGTGGTCGTTTCGAATAAAATTTTATGTTCTAGCTGTATTCAGATTTATATCTGATACGCGATGGATCACTAGATCCATTTCTCTATATTTTACAGCACTGCAGGCTCTGGGCCGTTAGCTGTCATTGCTTCAACGACAGAGAAAAACAAAATCAAATAACAACTAAACTTATAGCCATCAAAACATATATAGTTGACATATTGGGTGTTGCAGTTCATTGCGCAGAGTGGGAATACCGTTTATAACTTTATTGCGTTCAAACACGACAGCTTGATGAGTTCCGCGGGTCATGAAATGTGGTGCTATTGCTTTATATCAAAATATTGACAATTCTGTAGATGTGACAGAGAGGATATGCCTTATGCTGACATCAAACGTATAACAAAAAAATATAATGTCATAAATCTTGATGGGCTTAAGGCCTTGCGCAATAAATAAAAGCTGATGATTAAAAGATAAATCAAAGTTAGACGCATCTAACTCAAGCAGACATAATGTGAGGCAAACGACTCTCGCATGGCGCTAGCAGAGCCTATTAACATTGCCAGTCTCTAAAAAAGAGCTGTTTAATGGCTATCGTTAATTACACACTAAACTCGTAAATCATTACTTTTGAGAATCATTATTGTCAAATTATTGATTAACAGAGATGTGCTAACAGCTTATATACCGCTACATAAACAGAACATGTTTTTTTTTACATACACACATATAATTACGCCTGTATTCCCCGAAGGTGTAGGCAGAGGTGTGTAAAACGTTTCGCCAATTGGGTTTCAGTCCCATGTAATATACAACTATAAAAATCATGTGCTGTTGCATTTGTTTTGTCGTGATCAAGCGCGACCACACGTCTAGATCGGACGTATTCGGCATTATACGAAAATAAGAATATACTGAATAGACTGATCCCTTTACCTTTCCTGATAATTTTTATGGCACCCTTATCTTAAACTTAATATTGATTTTCTATTGGCGTGGCCACATATTCATATATCTATTTTCAATTAAAACAAAAAATGGAACCGATACAATCTCCATCTTGAAAATGATTGTCAATTTGTTGCAATCAATGGGCATCAGAGTTTGCGTCCACGTTAATGCAGGAGTGGCCAATCGAGTTAAAGCTTTAATTTTGTAGTGATTTCAAATGACAATAGGCGTTAACGTAGGTGCAGTCACAGCATTAACTATTTGCGCAATATCTAACAGTAGAATCTTTCTATTACAATGAGAAGACACATGTAAAAAAAATTTACATGTGTCTTTGAAAGGCAATTTTGCATCTGATACTGGATGGTGGATATTCCATTTACCCGAACGAAGCGATTTGCTTCTACGTCCATCATATGATCCGCCAGGGAATGGAACTGCCTACCCGAGTCTGTGTTTCCGGTTCAGTACAACATGGGAGTCTTCAAGAGGCGAGTGAATAGGTATCTTCTGAGTAAGTGCGCTCCATCATCGATTGCATCTTCACTAAACATCAGGTGAGATAGTGGTCAAGTCCTACTCAGTTCAGAATAAAAAAACGTAAAATAGCCGAAATATCAGTGATCGCAATTTTTCAAATTCAACAATTTCACAAATGCGAAAATGTGTATAGGCCTGGACGATCTATAGCAATGAATTCGCTGTTTAAACGATGACACAAATTGGCGACATTTCCGGTCAACTAATGATTGAAATTACAATAAAACGATGCGCCAAAAACCTGATACAAGAGAACAAAATAGGCTTGAAACAATAATGACCAACAATGTGGCGATGACTTCGGCCCAAGTGGAATCGATGACGATACGACGTTGTTTTAGTATCGACTTTCATCCAAATTATATTGAACACCTTGAGTTGAGCCGATGTTGATACGGTGCCGGGTGGATTGGTGTGAATAATTACAGCGAAGAACATAATTTGACAACATTATCACTTAACATAAGATTAAGGGCGATTTGCCTGAATTATCGAGGGGATAGGCAGATCTAAGCTGCTAGGCACGTTTCTTCAGACATGTTTTGCTCTTTTCCAAAAGGGGGCGAGCACTTTTTGCCAGGTACACATTTGTAGACTCCGGGCTGTTAAAGATATTTTTTTATCAGAAAAACACAATAACTGTCCGAACCACGTGTTGGATTCGATTCCATCGGACCTCAAGCTTTCAAAACGACGACGCCTTCGCCGCTCGAAGCAGTCATGAATAATTTCTATATCACTTGAGTAAGGTACGAAGCCTTGTCCACATTAACAACAATGTTCGCGTGTGTACAATCGCAGACGAAATAGAAATGATTTAATTTGTTCGGTGAGTGGCTCACAGGGAGCTCTTATAAGCGGCACGACTCCTGCCATGCTAACACGGCGGCGTCGACGTTGCGTAGCTACTCCATCGAGCTATCGTTTGTCATCGCAGCGCATCGCGTGACCTCCCCTGTTGACTTAATGGAGTGCTACTGAACAACATTCAAACCACAGCTTGTTATTACTTACATGATTTATTACAACTAGGGCGTCAATTTTATGGATCACGCTCAATAAGGACACGGAAACGTCGATTACATGTATCAATAGCAGAATTTCATACTAGGCGGTAACCAACATTATCGACATACCCAGCAACAACTTATATTAAGCGGCTAATTAGTAGATAGTTGTGTATTGAATTAGTATCGAGATCTGCGTAATGTGATATTTCCTGCGTGGTAAAAAATTGTCGTGGCAGTAACGTGAGATAGACACATGCAGTTTTCCCGGTAAAAGTTGGTTGTTATCTTATTTGCATACGATGTAGAAACAAGATCGCTGTAGTAGTTTCTAAAGTGTTTGCGATTGTCATTTATATATTGACTTCTTTTGCGTAAAATTTTTTATTTTTTTTTGGTTCTGTTGCTAGGTCGTATATCTACTTTGGTTGATGACTTAATACGCGAGATTAGGAGAAGATTTTTACGTTATCTAATAAACATTTTAATACTATTGGTGACTATTGACATTCTATTGATTACGGAAAAACGTTATTTTTTATCTTTCACTGAATTAGGGGTAACTTATGGAATAATGTGCATTGGTGATTAATCGAGTTTCCATATACGATCAATATTTTCAACTCGCGAATACCATAATTATTTGGAATTGTTACCAAAGCTAACGCAACTACAAGGGCGTCTTTTTGTTTGAATTTTGAATTTCCCGCCACAGACATAAGTTTCAAACATAAGGGATTAAATAGCGTTGATTGAACATTACTGTCATTCCGGCGTTTATATTGATTTTCGTTGAAATTGTAAAATATAAGATCTATATTTCCAAAAGTGTAGGCAGATATGTTTTGGTTTCGTGTAATCGCATGCAGGCTTTTTTCCTAACTACTGATGTTTATCTGTATAAACTTCAGGAGTTAGGCAATAAGTCCGCAGACTGTTCTGGACCGGGAATCAAATCCAATATTTCAATGCCATTGCTGCGTACACGCTGCGTCCTGGAGTACCAGTCGACCATCGAAACAGTAAAATTATACGAAATATAAAAACTACATTTGTGGATAAAATAACTGCTTTTCCGGTATACCACTTGTGTACCGACAACAAACCATACACCAGTATTATAAAGAACAACAAAGAATGTACAAAATAAGAAATATCGCGGGCGAAGTTAGCCCCGAGGCGGCTTCCAACCGGGGGTTCGTAATTGAAAAATAAAAGGCCGTAATAATAGAATTTACATCACGTGCTTTCCAATGACAAATTTTGCTGTCTGTTTCTGTCAGGAGAGCGACGTTGACTTCACATGTAGTACGATTTGGTACACCCTCTGTTTTATTTTCTAATCACTTGCAGACATCGATCAAATTAATGAAGATTGACGAAGAGAAAAATATAAGGTAGGTATGTTTACTAACCCACTTCTTGGGCCCCATGTTTAATACAGGCTGCCGTGTATTTTTTTGAGGCTTTGATAGTCTAGACAGTCTAGAGGCAATAGCTTTGTTATTAAGAGACTTGAGCTTCACCGCATGGTGGAAGGGCATTTCTGCTGCATGACCGCTAGCGACATGACTACTGAGCGCTTCCGTGCTTCAGAGGGCACGTTAAGCCGTCGGTCCCAGTTGTTGTCCTACGATGGCAGTCGTTACAGCATGGTGGTAGGGCATTTTACGAATGCCCGCCTGCCAAGCGACCATCCTCAAGTAGAATATCTGTCGTTTCGGCAGCAATCCTTGAGAGCCAGTGAAATTACAGGCACATGAGACTTAACAAATATGTCTCAAAGTGACGGGCGCAGCGCAATTCGTGACTTGTGATGAAATGCATCTGTTATAGGCAGAGGTTAGTCCGCTTAACATCAGGAACCTATCGATAGACAAAACATTCGCAAGCACCTAATGGTGTATCCTGGCAGCTGTCTTCGAGATTCAGTAACTCTAGGTTTATCCTGTTAATATCTTCAGCCACAATATCATTAACAACGCGTGAGAATATTATCAAAGCCTAACATATCAATAAAAAGAAAACCAAAAACTCGTTAAAAAATATGTATACAAAATAAGTCCCTAGGTAAATATATACATAAAAATGTATTCATCTAGGTAAATCGCCAAAAAGTCATACAAAAATTCTAGAATTCAATATGCAACAATGTATGTCTCCGTCTCTGATCTCATATAGCGATAGAATTGAATAAAGCTACTATATCAAACGAGGTAAACAATACAATGTTACTTATGTAAACATTCGTATAAGTCCGCGTTCCGGTAAAGCTATGAAGCTGTATTTACGGTCAAATACCAGCTAGGTACGTGATACTCTATGCGATGTTCCCAAACATTTGTATGCAGATATTACGGTAAATAGGTACCTATGGCAGAATTGTTTCGTGCTACACATTTCCGTACAATAGATTGGCTGGGGCGCGAACAGCTAGTTAGCGAGGTACCACCGGTTAGTAATATATAGTGGTTGCTAGTATACCTTTATAGTTATTACTGTGTGATTTGTGGCCTAAGTGCAGTTTAAGTATGTGCGGGAGCAGAGGTCTGTAGGAATAATTTAACTACCAGTCGTGTTTTTCCGTCATACTCAAACTCGTGTATTTTCATGTGCAGTGCCTAAAGTAGTAGAGAAGTATCAAAATAAAAATTGTACATTGTACACCGAGGGGCGAAAACAATCTATTTCTGTTCGAGAGTTAGTTTAAGCCCGATGTGCAGCGGAGGGCTTATAAAGGAAACTCGAGAATAGAAATAGAACTTTCTCCCGAGTTAAACATAGGTAGTGCTTTATACTACACCTACAAAGAAAATTTAGAAGCTTTATATATATAAATTACATCATTATAAGTTTTCTCTTATTTGTCCCGAAATTTCTCAGGAAGTAAGTTTTTAATGACTGTATTTTTTATTTCTGGTGGCCTCATCATTGTAAAGTCGTTACTTTCACCATCAGATGACATTTAGGAAAATTATTAAGAATAGTTAAAAAAAGCTACTGTTAAATTATCAATGTATTAACCAAACAACATATGCGCTTTTTTTGTAGTGCTTAAATAGGTTGCCAACCTCCTTTCATTGAAAATCGAGTACAAAAAATCCCACCTCTTTTTTCTAATTATTTGACATAAACCTCTTAGAGATTTGACGATTGTTTATTTTAATGTTCGCGGCTAAAATCTAGTAACGCTAGCAGGGCAGGTTTGGATTTTCATACAACATTCCTTCACTGCTACGGAGGGCAGGATTGAAATTCCATATAACTTTTCCCGCCGCTCATTTATAAGGGAGAAATGACGAACTTTATAACACGTTTTTCAACTATCAATAAGACACTTTCTGAGTGGAATTTACCTAATTAAATATCAGCAATCTTGTTTTAACTTCAATAAACTTAGATCTAACTTCAATAAAGCCTATTTATTCAACATATAATTGAATATCTCACAGAGAGATCAAGTTACAACTAGTTTTGAATATGAGTTGATGGGAAAATGGCGATAGGAATCATGTTTAACAATAGATACCGACATCTAGAGCACGGCATGACCGTTCCAAACAGTTTGATTCATGGTTTATTCATCCGAACGCGTTTTGCATAACTTATTATGACGTGCACTGTGATAAAAGACATGCTGAATATTTTGTTTGAATAGGTTGACCGTTGTCAGTATCTAAACGCAAACATTATTTATTTTATACCTTCAATATAGTATTATATAATTTTCACTTTTCCAGAACGAATGCAAAATCGTATTTTTTTCTGCAAATGCAAGGTAAAAGTGATTCAAAAACAAATTTGCTACGCCGAACCGGCAGAACTGCAACAATTTCACTTTTAACTCTGAATTAGTAGCTTTTGTTTAATATGTATTATTTGTAAAGAAGTAACAGGTATAAAAATAATTACGTGGTAGATATAGGATGTAGGTAGTTCTGAATGGGTTTGTAGACACCTCTGCACTCTTCGGGGCTAGAGACGTGACAGTAAATTGTTGTGTTAAAGATATGGTATAGATCTACGATTTCAAATTGTACCCTGGAACTACAAATCAGCGCCAATGTTCCAGCTGTTCTCGAACCGAACGGTCTGATGCGTGACGATGGTAAAAGACCTGACGGCATGACTCTGGTTCCATGGAAGTTAGGACGGCCCTTAGTGTGGGACGCTACATGCGTAGACACTCTAGCGCCGTCACACCTTTCTGAAACCCACGTGAGGGCTGGCGCCGCGGCTACTTCGGCAGAGCAACTCAAGCGGCGCAAGTATGCTAACCTCGGTATGGCTTACATATTTGAGCCGTTTGGTGTAGAGACGTTGGGTCCGTGGGGACCGGGAGCTCATCGTATTTTCCAAAATTTATCAGAGCGCTTGGTCGATGCGACGCGTGATCAAAATGCTGGCACCTATTTGGCTCAAAGAATAAGCATTGCAATTCAACGGGGCAATGCTGCCAGCATGCTGGGCACGCTGCCAACTGATAGTGGGCTAGAGCATTTGGACTGCCTATGAGTCCAAATGCTTTTATTGTAGTAGCTGTAGTGTTGTATATAGTTTGTAGTATTTGTTTAATAAAAGCATACCGCAGGTAAAAAAAAAAAAAACAATTAAAATTATTTTTATTTTTATAATGCTTGTAATTTCCATTGCTGCGAATATTAAGCTATGATCACCACTACGCGTTTACTCTACATACATTATCAGTAGAATATCAATCACGCGGTCCTTTCATGAATTTATTGCATCTTCCATACATTTGCATATTATCTTAATGATGAAGAACCACCTCAGCTCAGCACTTATCGCCATATTCCAATTAATGTTGGAAATATGCGTGCCCGCCATGTTTTATTAACCTTTCATAATGTAGTGTTTATCTGTAGAGTTAAATCAACTTTAATGTGTAACAGTTGTAAAGTATATTTTATAAGTTTCGCTTTAATCGGTTGGGTATGTAAGAGATAAGGGAGCTTTTAAGTCATAATGCGATCGTTGCATCAGGACGTTTTGATATGTGTCTCTATAGATCATTAAATGGACCTTTGGAGATTTATATGTGCTTCAATGTGCTCGTTAAATATTGTCATTTACTTTTAGAAACAATGATGGCCAAGCGGTAATAGATGTGGACTGCGTTCTGAAGGTCCATGGTTCGATACCCAGCGCATACTTGAGCTTCTCCACTTAGTGGGAAGGCATTCTGCGAATACTTGCCTGGCTACCTACACCTTACTCAATCTATTGCCAAGCGCCTTACAGTGTGTTCGGGCAGCAGACCTTGAGAGCCAGTAAAATTACAGGCACATGAGCCTTAACAACTGTATATCGCAGGGTGACGGGAGTAGTGCAGTTCGCCACTTGTTGCGAAATGTATATGTTATACGCAGATGTTACCGGTTAACATCAGGTTGGCCTCGAGATTTTCTCGTCATAATCCAATAAAAAAACAAAAAATAGAAAATCTGTCGCCAAGCACCTAACGGTGTGGTCCGTACAGCTGTCCTTGAGAGCCAGTGAAATGACAGGCACATGAGACCTAACAACTATGTCTCACTACCCTAACTAACCTAACAACTATGTCTCGTGACGGGCGCAGTGCAATTCGTTACTTGTGACGAAATGCATCTGTTATAGGCAGAGGTTAGTCCGCTTCACATCAGGTGGGCCTCGAGCTTGCATGGTGGAAGGGCATTTTGCGAATGCCCGCCTGGCTAGCGACCACCCTCATGTAGAAAATCTGTCGCCAAGCACCTAACGGTGTGTTCCGGCAGCAGTCCTTGAGAGCCAGTGAAATTACAGGCAAAATGAGACTGAACAAGTATGTCTCTAGGTGATGGGCGCAGTGCAGTGCGTCACTTGTGATGAAATGCATCTGTTATAGGCAGAGGTTAGTCCGCTTCACATCAGGTGGGCCTCGAGCTTGCATGGTGGAAGGGCATTTTGCGAATGCCCGCCTGGCTAGCGACCACCCTCATGTAGAAAATCTGTCGCCAAGCACCTAACGGTGTGTTCCGGCAGCAGTCCTTGAGAGCCAGTGAAATTACAGGCAAAATGAGACTGAACAAGTATGTCTCTAGGTGATGGGCGCAGTGCAGTTCGGCACTTGTGATGAAATGCATCTGTTATAGGCAGAGGATACCGCTTAACATCAGGTGGGCCTCGTGCTTGTTCCGTCACAATAACATATAACAAAAAAATATATTTTCATACTTCTTAAACAGTATGATTATTTCTGATAGTTATTTAATTTAATATGATTTATGAATAATTTGGATCTACTGCCACGTAATATTTTACAGATAGCCAAATAAAAATAAGCGTTATGATTTTACACCTAAACGTTGTGTTATCTGGTTTCCTGGTAAAGGTTTAGGTTACTGTCTTCAGCATGAGTCCGTCTTGGTGAGTACAGCCACAGTGTAAATATTCTGCATCGGAGCAGTAAGTAAACACTACTGTGTTAAGATATGAAGGGAAATTATTGGGCAAACGAGACATATGAACTAAAGTCTCGGAGTTACGAGCGCAGTGAAATGTCACTTAGATATTTAGAAGTATTATGTTGCTGTTACTAAATTAAGGCCATGCCTATATAAAACTACCTTAAAAATAATGTACCTGGTGTCGAAAACCTGCCTGCTGCATTAGCATATCATTGCGTTGCAACAGACAATGTCTTCCCTAAATCTGGAACAGATTTTTTACTTTGATTTGAAGCGCTCGTAGCGAAGTTTGCTTAGCCGTTCTTAATCGATCAGCTATTAAGCAACGTCCGCCGCGGTCAGGAGTTGGATGGGTGACCGCTAGTGACATTACTACTGAGCGCTTCCATGCTTCGGAGGGCACGTTAAGCCGTCGGTCCCGGTTGTTGTCTTACGATGGCAGTCGTTACAGCATGGTGGTAGGGCATTTTGCGAATGCCCGCCTGGCTAGCTACCACCCTTAAGTAGAAAATCTGACGCCAAGCACCTAATGGTGTATTCCGGCAGCTGTCCTTAAGAGCCAGTAATTCTAGGTTAGCCTGAACAACTTCGACCACATCATCACTTACCATCAGGTAAGGTAGTGGTCAAAGGCTAGCCAATCAATACAAATAAAAAAAAGATTCTAACACAAATATTAGCACTTATAAATCCAAGATGATATTCTTTATTATATTTCAGCAAATATAGTCTTAAAAAGGTATATATTTTGTGTGTACCTACATGTATATATTAATGTAGTGTTTTATGTCGTTGTATGTTGTTTCATGCATGATATTGAAGAAGCTATACGTGACTAGTTGAGAAAGATTCAAGATACTTTTACTGTCTGTTTTATGTAACAGTCAACAAACACAAATTAGTTTACGATTCCACAGTGAAGCTCCAACAAACCTAATTAATGATTTTATTAAAGTAAATAAAAATCAATATAATAGTTATTATAGATTCCTCACTATTAAGTAACAGTGCCTACCTACCTAACACGTTTGTTACGAAATAAACTCAAGTCATTAGAAATCTGATAACTTTAACAATCGCTTCTAAATCTGTGGGCAACATTAAACTCTCATTAAAAATCTTAACGTGGAGCATTACAGACATTTCAATAAAATATCTACTTTTATCTGAGGAGTAAGTATGCAAAATGTGTGTAAAGGCGGCAAGAGGCTCCATAATTTTATACCTTTAACACAATGAAACTACAGCGCAGTGAATAAGGTACTACTTTTAATTCGTTCTCTACACCAATATGACTATTATCAAAAGTATTTTCAGAATGTATCTAAGTATATTGTATACATTTGCGAAAAATTATAAAAATATCTCTGCGAAATAACAAGATAAATATACTTTGAATATTGTTATGTTTGCAATAACGCCTGCTATGCGGATTACCTTAAAAATTACAAATATACGATAGAAACAATTTAAGGGAGGGATGGACGCGGGTTTGAATCCCGCACATGACTTAAATTTTTTCTATCGTATATTTGTAATTTTGTAATATAAATATATAAAATAAACGATACGACTACCTTATATACTATAATAGAAAAACAAAAAAATTGTTATATTAAAATTAGGCGTCGGCGACAGATTTTGTACTAGAGGGTGATAGCTAGACAGGCGGGCATTCGTAAAATGCCCTACCACCGTTTAAAATATCACAATGATAACCACACTGTGCTGCTCTCTCTCCCTATGTTTTACTGCCATGTTTGTGTGGATTAGCATTGTATCTCGAAGAGAAGGGGACGATCCTAAGGTTGGAAAGTCATTGGTTTGTCTGACGAAGAAATTCTCAGGAGCAGGCTAGAGTCTGGAACTGTGCTCGATATGAAGCTCGGTATATTACATGTATCCAACACATGTACGGCAAAACGTGTGTATATTTGAGCCGTTACTTATCCTTATATTATGCATAACGGTATGACCTCCTGTGTTACTATAAAATCATTGTACTTACAGATGACGCAACTATTTTGGTACAATATAAAAATCTTGCCAATTTCGAAAATAAAAGAAACAATGCGCTCAAAAATGTCATTAAATGGTAAACTACAACATTTATTTTATTCATGATATTACATGTATAGAATTTGCTGATAATTTTAATTTTTTAAAGTTACCTGTTATAACCTAGTAAAGAATTATCACTTTTACTTTGTCTTTAGAAACCTCTGCCAACGTCTTTAGGAAAAACAGTTGTGACATTATGACAACACAAAATTCAGAGTACAATATGCGTAGTCATAGATCTCGGACTCTCCTTTAATAGTTCCATTACAGCTCAAGTAAATGCAATGGTGAAAATAATAGAGTCGGGCGCATACCTCGCCCCGAGTCCCGCCTTGCAGCACCTAATTAACCAAAGACGTGACGACCCCGCATTATAAATTTTAAATCTCTTAACGCAGCCACTAAGAAAAATAAATATTGCTAGTGAGAATAAAACGACCAAGACGCCTTATTTATCCGAAGCGTTTTATTGTCGCCGACAATAGCATACCAATTAAAGAAGTGAGTAGATGAACTAAAAATATTTGCATGCTACAGTTTTAGAAGTACAGATAAACAGGGTAACGGAAAGTAAATATTCTACATGTCAACTGGCCTATACCTATATCGGCCAAGGTCTAATTAGTTCCAAGAGTAGAGTTCACGGAGCGGTTTCCATAGAAAAGTAGTATCGTCATAATTTAAATACTAATTGTTCAAACTCGGTGAACTTTGTATGTATATCCTTGAGCATAATATTTATGCTTCTGGTTTGCCAAATTTCCGTAAAATTAAGTATTTTCAAAATAATTAGAAAAATCGTTTTGTATGGGAATTGTTATTTTAACATTTAACAACATGCTTCGTGTAGAAACAAAACGCGTCGAAAATTCTTCCGGTTTGGCTGCGTGGCGTTTGTGACGTCAAGTCGGCTTAAAAATTAGGCGGAATTGTCACCAGATATATTTTTGTATTTTTAAGTGTTTTATTAAAATATGAATTTGATGTATTCATAAAATATTTTAAAAATATTTGTTATTATTAAATATGGATTTCCGCAAAGTAACGCCTGAATCTATTTATTATCTTTAGGGATATTATAAATAATAAATCAAAAACTGGCAAACCAGAAGCATAGATATTAGACTCAGCAATATACATACAAAATTTCACCGAGTTTGAAAACTTGGTATGTAAAATATGACGAAACTACGTTTGTATGAAAAGCGCTCCATGAATCCATTTTTTTTTTCGTGACAGCTAAAAGAATAACTTTACTAGTAAATGAAAATAAATAATAAAAACAAAATAAATAAATAGTAAGTACTCAATGTTTTCATACCTTTGTATATTTGTGATAACTTACCAATTGCTATTGTGTTTACGAAATTCCGAAAATAATATCAGTTGTTATTATAGAAAGAACAAGTTAGCGCTTCAAAATAAAACAAAACACGGTACAAAGGGTTAGGTACTGCAGTGTAGATGCCCTGTTTTGGTGCTTATATACTAGCAGGTTCATTATTCCTATAAAGAGGGTTATAAAACTTTTAATAAACATTGCTAATACTGCTTCGCTGCTCAGACAAAGACTTTCTTTTATTACAAATCATTTGATCTTCTTTATAAGTCCAAAATGTCAAATCTGTGGTTGTGAAATGAGTTTCTACCTTCTACTGTTGTGCAATTTTCCATACACGGTACGGCGAGACAAAAGAGAAGAACGCAGGTAGGTGGGCCCTTACTATATTCTTGACAAGTTTTTCACCCGAAATATTGAATTTCCCAGAACACTTTTGTTTTCAATTAACAGTAACTGCACTGGGCAGATATAAGAATAATAATACCTATTGCCAATACCACAACTACTGGCCTACTCAATAAAAGTGAAACAATTTTTTTATGTGATTGTTACGGCAACAACCTGAGGCCTACCTGAAGAAGAACTCTTCTACCTATAACAAATGCATTTTGTCACAAGTGACGAATTGCACTGTGCCCGTCACACTCAGACATACAGTTGTTAAGTCTCATGTGCCTGTAGTTTTACTGGCTCTCAATAACTGCTGCTGGAACACTCTGTTAGGTGCTTGCCGGCAGATTTTATACTTAAGGGTCGTAAGTAGCCAGGCAAGCATTTGCAAAATGCCATTCCGCCTAGCGGATGAAGCTCAAGCCGGTGGTGGGATCGAACCATGGACCTGCGGCAGGACAGTCCATAAATATTAGGTACCACTAGGCCATCATTGCTTCAAAATAACTTAACTGACTCTTCTAATAAGGAGCAAATATCACTACATAGTATAAAATAAAGTCACTTCTCACTGTCTGTCTGTCCCTATATATGCTTAGATCTTACAAACTACGCAACCGATTTTGATGCGGTTTCTTTTAATAGATAGAGTGAGCCAAAAAAATGTTTATATGTATAACACATGCATAATATAGTAGAGAAACACTTAATATTTTAGAAGTTTCTAATGTAATGACGTTAGTAAACAATTTTTTTTTGTGCTCACATTGCAAATGCTGACTGACCCCTACGAGATAGACCAAAATATTGTACACGTACAAAAGTTTACAAAAAAAATCCTGATGGTATATATCTATCTCTTAGGGATAACCCACATTAACCATTTTTTATCCTTTACTTTTTACGAGAAATTATGGCTTACTTACGAAGCGATTTTAGGCAATACAGCATTAATCCTAATCCAATTAAGTACCTTAAATACATTGTGCATTTAATATAGATCAATATGGCCTTTACAGCATTAGATTTTTCGTTGCGAGTTGTGTTTTTCACAAGTCGCTCTATCAAGAGTAACTTCTAAAAACAAGTTCGTATTGTCTAATGAGATAAAAACTGTGAACGTTGTATATAAAGACATTTTGTAGTATATTTTTGTTATCAGCATTGCACCCGTGCGAAGCCGGGGCTGGTCGCTAGTTTAGATTATATTTTAATTTTCTGCACTTGCGTTTGCATCCTCGTCACGGAGATTTTCTATTTGGGAAATCATGAATTTCCTCACGGTTACTTTCATTGTACTGTGTATAAACCGGATCGTCCACTACTGAACACAGCCTCCCACATTAAAGAGGGTTTGGCATAATCCCCACGCTTGACAGGCGTCTTGGGGATCGCAGTTCTTCAGAAGGCACTGCTGCCCATCTTCCGGTACTTTGCCCTTAGTTGTTGTTACTTGTTTTTTTTGGAGATTTTGTCAATAATTTACCATGTCCCCCCGTAGGGGTGACATTCTAGCTCGGCACCCCGGGTTTCATATCGTAGCGGTATTATATTTTAAAATTCTCATTTTGGCTGTATAATTAAGTAAAGGCAAACAGACAAAATAAAATAAATGCGTGAACACATAATTGTGTAACCATACCTAGGGTATACCTATGTAATAAATTAAAAAGTAACTAACTTTTTTAACTTATTTATTTTACTCATGAATACAATATTTTATGATTATTTTAGCATTTGACATCTAAAATGCATTAGCCATCTAAGAATAAAAAACTTATGGCATATGGTTACACATATTTGTTTTAATGTCAATAAACCTAATTAACTTCTACTTACATAGAAGTACTAGACCTACATTCCATTTTTTGTTGCAAAAGCGTAATCGATTTAAGTCAGGTTGGGCATCTATCAAAGTTCCATAACCGATGCAAATACTGATGAAGCCTGACTCCAATATTATATGCTAATCAATTTATGCGTTCCTTTTAAAGTGTGACGACGCATTGCTTTTCTTTATGTAGCCGATCTCTCATCCATAGAGAGGGTCGACGGGTTTTATGGCAGCTAGAGTTTGCATGCAGTATCAGGTTATTCAATACAGGCTGACGTGTGTGGAAAGTTAGGGGCTTCGTTCGAATGGTGCTGATTTCGTTTATATAATAAACAAGCAAATTGAAAAAACAGGAATCGAAGAAGGATAGTTCCTTTCTCTTGTAGAAATACAACTCTAAACTGTAAAATTTAGTCTTAAACAGTCAGAAATAAAATAATTTTTAGGCAATATACTTAAAGATTTAGTTATATTTTTTATTATTTTTGTGTAATAGCTAATCCAAGATTTTACCTCTCGCAAAAAAAATTTCTTAAACATCCTACTCACGTAGGTAAACAATAATTAAACGAGCAATATGTGTAATATATATAGCTTCGAAAACGCCTGAAATATTCCAAGAAATTTTGTAGCGAGGTTTTAGGTAGCGTTTAATTGATCTTGCTAAGTCACATCTCTACGAATTCCCATTTTACATTGATAGATATTGAGCATGGCTCCGTACTTTGAACTTGATATGAGTACCTGCTGTATTCGCAGCTGAAATATGAATGACGTTCTGTATATGCAACAAGAGACGGCACTGCCAGTTGTATGGTAAGCAGCAGCGCTACCGATCATCGAGAGAAATGTATAAATCGAGCCGTTATCATCTTCGGCAATCACCGCAGACGGCTCGCCTCACCGAGACATAAAATAAATATACGTTTCCATACTCAAATGCGTCCAGAAATACGAACACAAAGAGGTGCGCGGGCGCAACGCGTCAGCCGCGTCAGACCGACAGGCGCACCGCTCACGCTGCTGATCTATAACTCCTTATTATTATTTGAACGAGATCTATTGATCCCGAGGTGTGGAATCCGCGATCCGATCCGACGAAGATCATTTTGTTCGACTGGAACGACCGCTTTTGAACTAACTTGACGTTACAATGGCGATCGGTGACGGCAATGATTTAAAATCTGTTAACAGGACGGTTCTCTTTTTAACGATTGGTATACAATTTCCATAAATGGTTTTCCAGATTATCTCTGTATTCAGAATACATTTCACATAATAAGGTATAACGCGATGGAATGAGATGGGTCCTTCGTCTAGCCCCGACGCGATATAGACGGAACGCGAACAATGATATGAGGGATAAATAGTAATAATGAAACTGAAATCCCCATCTTAACGAGGTCTCTGTGTGTGCCTCCCTGCAGGTATTATCTCTATCTCGAGTAATTATCTCGTACAAATTGCTTAGTTCATAGAGAAATCGATACTATTACTGACAGAGACAGCTAAATAATATGTAGATACTGAAAAGAGGTGTTTATTCCATGTAAACAAATGTCATGATATAACTGTATATAGATATTTATGCAAATCCGATTTTGTTTAGAGTAAACCGAGGTGGGTTATCTAGCAACATTTTGCGAGACATTTACTTACAACATTGCCAATATAGGATGTAGACAACCATTCAATCAAGACACAACAAATTGACCTTGATTGGAGCCCGAGTATCTGCAGGCGAAACGCTCTCGATTCGCTGTTAGAGTGTCAAGTGTCGACCCGTGCCAATCATCGGTGATAAAATAATGGTTCCTTCATAGGAAGCGCAGCAGCATTATTCGCAACCCGCGCATAGGGGCTTTTAATCAACACTTTATTGTTTAATGACCCCCTCGTCCAAGTCTAAATTAAAAGGGTGACGGATCAGACCCTATTGACGAATGCGTAGTGTATGAGAGGATTGAATCTATATGTTAGATGGAAGATAATAGCGACTCGGGTGAACTGGTGTGGGGAAATGCACATTCGCTTTGCATACCTACGGCTTAAATAATTATAATGAAGTGATTATTCTGCTGTGTTTGCTTTTCCTGGCTTTATGTTGTGGTTTTGAAAAGTTTTTATAAAACCATTATTTTTTTATTGCCTTATGTACAGTCGCCTGCAATAAGAAGTATACACATTGTAATTTTCAAAATTGTGGCAAAGAGTTCTGTTTTTCTCTATGTAATCAGAAGTATCTTAAAATCAAAGAATAATATGAATTTTATACTCAGGTTAATGTTCAATTGGATTAATAATAACTTAACGACAAGACATTATTTTGAAAATAACGAAGTGTATACTTCTTATTGCAGGCGACTGTACATACATAACAAAACGAGTACATACTCTGTTAGGGTGTAGCAAAAACTATTAAGGCTATACAATAATAATTTTTAGTATATTGATATTAGAGTAATTAGATTTGTCATAATAAATTTCTTAAGTATGTCAAATAAGTAATTCAAAAAGCTTGTAAGTAATTTTCGTTTATAACCTCGTGGCATTCCACGAAATAAAATGTCAATTTTAAACATGAGCGGGATCAAATTTTTCGTTTCGTTGTGATTTCCTTTTGCAAAAGTTACTACTTAAGTACGTTTCATATTACAACCAACTAAGTTTATAATTTTGCTACTACATACTATAAAACTGGCAAAGTTCGAATGGGACTCGCACACCGATGGTTCCGCACCATCACAAAATGTACCAGAAATACGTTATTTTTTTCATAAAGTTCGATATCTTTAGCGGGAGTCAGACATGTTGTTATAACAACATTATATATTCCTAAATATGATTACAAGCACTATCGCGTGTAAGCGAAAATAGATTTCACAAATTATTGGAGTACAAAATTTTATGCCCAAGGCGGCAATCAAACCCGCGTCCTACAATATAGCGTCGGATGTCTAAAACTCCTCGGCCACCTGGACACGGCATTTCTAGCCATAATTTTGTGCTCCACTTGTATTACTTTAAACGTCATATGGGACGGTGCGCGGCCATCAACCAGACTAAAAGACTTCATCTGCTCGAAAGAAGAGTTTTTTCAAACACTTAAACCCTCGCTATGATGTCTTAATATTTTGTATTCCAATAATTTGTGAAATATATTTTGAACTATTACCATACTAAGTTTGACCGTTTTTATTATAAGCAAACACAATAATGTTTAAATTAAAGACGACTCCTGTATGCCAACCGATGTTATTTTTACGTTTTTGTTATAATTATTAATATTTAGACAATCCGCCATAGTAACGCGTTTATATTCTTTGAACATTTCAACGGGCTTATGTATAAGGTGTTTTCTAGTACGAAACTCAAAATATGATACTAGAATCGTTAATTTTTTCTTATAAAATAATCACTTCACTTGCGACTACCTCTCTATAACAGAGTATATATATAGTCATTGAATTTTTACGCGGTCGTATATTAGGAGGCTATACTCGATGGACAAGCTCGCCCCCTATTACATGATAAATAAAACTAATTGGCAATAATAAGGTGTGCAATTGTGCATAGTAGATACATGGAGCTCAATATCGGTACTATGGTTATGCTTTCCACTTCGAAAATACACAAAAGTAGTGTTGATGGCGAGTTATATGTCCTCATTATCAGCTGGAACACGTCCACTGTAGAAGATATGCCTCCCCCATCGAACTTAGGCTTCCCCATTGATCTCTATAATGAATAACGGCTACTAGCAATTTGCATGGGGGGGACTACATTCTCTGTCTTTCGGCCGTAGCTATTACATACCGGGGCATTTAGTTCCTATCCCCCCAATGTCTCCCGGCAGCGAGACAAGCCGAGGTTGAAGGGCATTTTACAAATGCCAGCCTGGCTAGCGACCACCCTCAAGTAGAAAATCTGTCGCCAAGCACCTAACGGTGTGTTCCGGCAGCAGTCCTTGAGAGCCAGTGAAATTATAGGCACATGAGACTTAATAACTATGTCTCAAGTTGACGGGCGCAGTGCAATTCGTGACTTGTGACGAAATGCATCTGTTATAGGCAGAGGTTAGTCCGCTTAACATCAGGTGGGCCTCGAGCTTGTCCCGTCACAATAACATTAACCCTTGGTCCGCACCACAGTGGTTCCCTTGAGCTCGCTGTCAACCCTCCCCATAGTAGCGGAGCGTTTTCGGCGCCCGCAGGAGACGGAGGTATAAGGCGCTCATCGCCTGTATCGGGAGAAGTGCATTCGGCACTCCCCCACCCTCCCGGGCTATAAGAGGGCCTTCTCTCGCTTAAAATCTGGTGGAGCTGTATACCGACAGCGGTAAAAAGAATCTAAGTCCTCCTAAAAAAAGTAGCTAAATACTCTTGACTTACCTGTAATGGGCTCATCCAGCGATATGGTCCTCTTCAATTTGCAATTCCTGACTGCTATGCCGGTGACTTTAGTTCTTCGGCAAATTTTCTCGTTTCTTTATTCTTAAACTTTCAACAATTGGGCTTTTTGGACTCCTCTACTATTCAGCTCCCGCCACTCAGATTATACGCTCTTCCATTTGCTCCCCACCACGAGGCAACTAAAACACTACACGGTACCGAAGTAGTAGATCTGTCTCATTGAACTCATATCAGTCCACCATAGCCTTGATGACAATGGTCACGATGATGGTGCTCATGACCACGACCTTTGTGGAGATGACCTTGACCTATTGGTATACTATATTACCTATTAGGTACTATTATTAGGTTTTTCATTGAACACGTATTGTTCCAATGGCATTGATTATTGCATTTCGGAGGGCAGCCGTTCGTTTTGGAATACATTCGAATTTCGTTGCTGGTAAGATAGGTTATTTTTATTTGGGCGTTTAAACTTTAAACACATGTAGTTTTGAAACTTGAATCTGTATAGCTAAATATATTGGGAACTTACAGCACTAACGGTAAGCCGGGCGTCGCGTGTTCCCCCAGTTGTATAAATGCCTTCGACCTTTACATAAAAAGATTTGGAGTTTCCACCTGAACAGTTACTTATGTTTTGGAGTTATCATAATTTTGTACTTTTTATATGGGGATGTGAGCACTGTTGTAACCACAGTCGATTAAAACGGTTTTATTTTAGCGTATAAAGTCCTTTAAGTGACGTAAAACTATGGCGGTTACACAAAGTTGCGTGTATCTAACTTTTCTCGTATTATTTGAAAATATTTTATTTGTATTATTACAAACGGGATATTTACCATGTTTTTGATTACTTTTGAGCTCTCGATATTTCGACACTGTTGCAAGCGCCATGATCACGAGTAAACTGCAGTCTATGCGAGTGGATGGTTGGCACTAAGATCAGACGAACCGGTCTACCCTCTTTCCTGTACGTTTTTTCGGCAAGGCGATGCTAATATTGTCACTGACTCACACCACTCGCAAAACTAACGATATTAGTTGGTGAACTATTTGTAACACTTCTTCGGCTTTTGCATAGGTTAATTATTGTATTCCATGTTCTCGACAGTTGACATGTAGTTTTGGTGGTTGTAAATTTCGAGGACGGAGTAAGTACTTGTCTGTATCTTGTCCAATTGCTTGTGAATGTTTTTTTTTATGACGTTTAATAACTTTTTGAGTACTTGCCGTCGGATCATAGACCACTTTTTATTTATTTTTTTACCGGCGGTATGCCTTTATTAACAAAATACTACGAACTATATACAACACTACACTTACTACAATAAAAGCATTTTGATCCCTATAAATCATTGCAGACTCATAGGCAGTCCAAATGCTCTAGCCCACTACCAGTTGGCAGCGTGCCCAGCATGCTGGCAGCATTGCCCCGTTGAATTGCAATGCCTGTTCTAATGCTTATTCTTTTTTGTAGGTATTCACGTTACTTAAGCATCGGATTTTCTCGTCAAATTCTGTGACGTTCCTGACTATATTAAATATAAAAAATATCGAGAGCTCAAAATTAATCATTACCACGGTAAATATCCCCTTTGTAATAATAATTATAGTGTTAATGACCGTGAAAGTTAAAAGCTATATTTTATATGGTGAAAAAGTTCACCTTCAAAGTGACCAACACTTTGATGGTCAACTTTTTCTCAGAATAGCATTGCTTTGATTCAGAAAAAATATTTATACTATGTACAGGGTTTTAGCAAAAAATCCATCAATCTGCTTGATTAACCCATTGGCATCGGCATTACTGATAACAACAGATTTCATTCATAATGAGGACGCCGGGGTCTAATTTGATAAAAACGGGTTAATAGGTAAAAAAATATATATTTTAATGCAGCTGTTTTCAAATATTTTATTGGAACTTCTCCTAAATAGTATTGAATTTTCACATATAACTAAAGCAAAAATGTGACTGATTATACCCTATAAAAATAATCAGAAAACCACGTCCAATCGAAAAGTAGTATTTTCTCTAATTATCGCGTTTTTTGGATATATAAAAGTTCGTAGGTGCCACGCGCCTACGCATTGAGATTTAACATTGTTAAATTCATATTTTGTTTTATTTTCCGTTACACGCTCCTAATTGATCTGCATCGATCCCTTAAGACCTCAATTTATTTGGTGAATGGCAATAGTTTTTATCAAATGACTTCAGACCAGTTTTTTTAATACATTTATTTTTGCAATGAGGCATGCTCCATTACATTACAGAGTTATACCGAGAGGAAAAAATATTGTCACATGACTATAATTTTTCCTCTAGTTGTAATTTTGTAACTTAGACCAGGTGTTTTAACATTATCAATACAAAAAAAATCGATTAAGTTCCGTTGAACGTAATTAGGGTGCTGATTCCCTACCTCCCCTCTACCTGCCCCGAACCTTAATTTCTGAACATTAGGTAGATGATAATTACGTATCCTTTATTTCTGAAAATTAGGTAGATAATAATTACTTATCATCTACCTAATTTTCAGAAATAAAGATTCGGGGCAGGTAGCCAACAGCCAACTCAAAGTTATTGTTACAGGGTATTATTGGGAAAACCTTGTATTAATTTACTAGACAAAAACATTTCTTTATCAAAAGATATTTTGCTGGTCTACTCATTCGTTATTCATGTATTGCATAATAATTAACACCACGTCATTTGTCTAAAAGTCAAAATGACAAGGTTATAAATTAAAAAAATATATATATAAAAAAAACTAGACTACTCCACAGTTTTCCGCAGTATTATAGGCATTTGATCCCTGACTTTTAATGCTTCACCCCGGCATTAAAATTATGTGTATATTTGTATCACGCTCGCTATTGTAGGGCTACAGGTAGTACCAACGACGACGGGCGTATCGACAGCGAAACACACACCACCTGCCAAGGTCTTCTCTATAAACGTATAATCATTCACTAGCTACTTACACTTCATATGAAGGTTTTACCATAGTTATGCATTTATATGAGCCTGGGTAATAAAACTACACTGGTTTATTTTGTGCAATTATGTTCATTTAACTTTTGCAAACTAAACTCATGTTTATAAGTCTTAAACGAAAATATTCGAGCTCAAATAAACGTCAAAGTATTATTTTGAACAATCTCGATGTATGGATCAAGTGCATTGATCATAGTCACGAGTAGACAGAAGAATCAGATGTGAGAAGTGCTGGGACCAATTAGAAGCTACCCGGCTTTGAATTTTATATTGTCTTATAGGTACCACTGTGAGTCTTTGGGTACTCCACACTAACAGTATCTAAACTTACACGTGGAGACAAATAACTTCCACGACGCAGATAATTTGAATCCATCCTCCCGATTTAAACATTGAATTTCTTGATTTTAACCATTTTATTCTTAGTGTTGCAGATTGTTCTTGCGCAAACATATATGTGCAGAAATAATTGTTCTGGATATGCCTTCTTCGATCAGGTGGTCTGCCATACCGCACTCCCAAACTTATCAGGCGCCTTGGGGCTACTGCTATCAGTATCGTGAAAGCTCTGCAAGGAAGACGCTACCATTGCTATCTATTTAATGGTTGTTCGTTAGTCAGTTACCAAATATGTAAAGAGATGGGATTGTGATCAAAATATTATCAACAAAGGGATCTGAAATAATAGATGTCACTGACATTACTCTCTGTATGGAAAAGTACCCGCTTTGAAATCAAAGTCTTAAATATTCCGTTCCAAATGCATAATGCTCGTCAGTTTCATTGTGACAGACCTATCTGCAAAACAATCTAACTAATCAAAATATATCAGAAGGAGCACATCTAATTAAATTGTGTGTAATTCCAAGATTTCTGAATTCATGAAATGGACTCAAAAAGGTATTACAGGTTCATCAGGCCAGCCAGTCGGTATATTCCGTTAGCTATTCTTAAGAGAGTAAGTTATAGCTGTTTATCAAATTCAACAACATCGTCATTAACAATTAGGTAAGATTGTGGTCAGATACTTGCCTAACAGCAGTTAAAGACGGGAAAAATTCGAAGCCAAGAATAAAAACAAATCTGTTGTAGTGGTAAGAAGAAAAAGAAACCATTTGAATAGCTTTGCAAAAATAAAATTTGAGTGGCTTTCGAGGCATATAAATGATAGAATAAAAGCAAGGGTTAAATATAACGGTACCTTAATATTTATATTCAATAACAAAAATAACAAATCAGCCCCTGGCGATAATTACGTGAAACCTGATATCATTCATTAGCAGATCCCTAAATTATTGGCGCTCAGCGAAATTCTTAATTATATCTCTTGAATTTCTAAGTAAAATTTAGCCTAAAGCGCCGCCGAGGCAGCAAAATGATATGTTTGTAAACAAAGAAAATATTACCGTTAAGGGTTAATTATACTCTAATACTCCGAATGTTCGGATTGTGACAAAGGTTTAATAACCTATGTAATTTTTAAACTTCTTTTAATCACTCAATTCCAAATGTATTTTTAAGAAGAATGCTGTTTAGTATGTGCTCTGGTACATGTTACCTACTCTTGGCATTAGTGTCGCGTACAAATCGCTAGGTGCTGATTCAATTGTACAGTCGGACAAGTGTTACTGGATTCTGCTAGCAAGAAATTCTGATCAGCAGTACGTATGGGCATATATCCGGGGAAAATAGGCTTTACGTACTGCTTCCTATTAAATGAGACTAGAGTTACAGACGTAGGTTAAATGTGTAGTTTATTTCCATCTCCGATTCTTCATTAGTGACAAACCAGGCCTGTGAACTTCATCAACGTAACTTTAATGTGATGAACAAAATGCTGTAGATACTATCCAGACATCTAAAGTGACCGCTCGATTTATTTCAAAAGCAAGAGCGTCCTTTAGCAGGAGTCCATTTTTGTAGTAACCACCACACTGTCAAACATGTTGCCTCGAAGTAAAAACTACCTCTTTTACAACATCTAATGTCTTGGAGTGACGAGCGCAAAACATTATCTAATGTCTCGCAACGCAGTGTTACAATGAAGGTCAAGGCTGCTAATTAACACTGTAACGGCAATGGCCAGAATATAGCCATAAAATAGAGTATAAAAAGTTAAATATAAAAACAACTCGCTCACAAGTCACGGTCTCTAATTCACTTTCACGTGTGACGCGTAAAGAAAATATTAATTATCCAGTTCATAAAACTCACGTTAAACGCTTAAGCGTCGGAGGAGCTCATCACCCCTCCAATTAGAGGGGTAATGACTGTGTTCGAGTTATTAATTTAATAAGGGGACGGGGTGTCAGGTGGCAAGACGCGTGCCGCCGGGTGATGATTGACAAGCGGCCGTGTTACAACTTTAGGGATTAGCTTTTTAAACGTCGACTTCTTTACAAGGTGTCATGTTGTCATAACGAAATGTAAGCCAGCTATTGACACTCAACACAATCTTAGTGTACATTTTTATTTTTGTTACTGCATAGATTATGTTATAATTATTGGGAAGCGTTGTAAATAATCCTTTAAAACTATATGTACTTACGTATACAATATTTTTATGTACAGACGTAGCCATTTATTAATCATAAATAAATTATCTCGTCTGTACTCAATCCTCGAAGGATATAAGCTGCGTAATGAATCTCTTTGGGTGCAGATGTTGATTTGTCACATGGAGTCGAAGTTATTACCGCTCTATACTCTGGTCTGATACAGAGAAATATTCAATCTGAGATATACAAATTGTAAAACTCCTATGCATCCCGGGAATTCTACCCTGGACTTAACGATTTGGATGTTACTGTTATGCCACTGCACAAACGAAGCCAATTGTTAATTAACCCCGACAACCCCATGATTTTCTTGGATGTGGCTTCATTGGCAACATAGCTTCTCAGCTTATTTAATCTACATTTACATAAATCTTTCCTATAATCTGATACATATTCTTAAATTTGATTATCGAAGTTTATTTATCAACTAGCTGTACCTGCGACTTCGTTCACGACTGCCGTACCTGCAAACTAATTATTCACATTTGAGCACTGTTTATCTCATATTAAGCAACGCTGTGGTCTGTGGTGAACCACTCTTAGTAAAGCATAGCTCAGAAAGGAGCTTTTTACTTTGGGTTTGATAACTCCCAGCTTGTTTTTCCAGAAGACAGTAGTTAAGTAACTCAGAGAGTTCCTTCGCGGTTCACACAATAAATGTTGAAGCAAAGTAGGTACAGTCGCCTGCAATTATAAGTAAACACTTCGTAATTTTCAAAATAGTGTGATGGCGCTAAGTTATTAATAATCAAAGTTAATACTAACATGAGTAAAACTATCCAAATTATTAATGAATAGATTCAGGCGTTACTTTGCGGAAATCCATTTTTAATAATAACAAATACTTTTAAAATATTTTAAGAAAACATCAAATTAATATTTTAATAAAACACTTAAAAAATATAAAAATATATCTAGTGACAATTCCGCTTAATTTTCCTGCTAAGCCGACGTGACGTCACAATCGCCACGCAGCCAAACCGGAAGAATTTACGACGCGTTTCGCTTCTACACGAAGCATCCTCAGGAGGTCTTGACTCTTCGAGCGCACGATTATTATCCAAATTATTCTTTGATTTTAAAATACTTTTGATTACACAGAGAAAAGCAGACCTCTTTGCCAATATTTTGTAGCTTACAATGTGTATACTTCTTATTGCAGGCGACTGTACTTTGTGCGTTTCTTTGGAATTTCGATTATAAAACGGTATCTTTTTGCCGAGGTTCTCCTTGTTTGGCGGTAGAACAAAAATATATTAGATTGTACACTTCCATTGCGCAGTCTCCAAAATGTATCCGGCAAAAGATAGATAGTTAAATAAAATATTGTGGCGAATGTTCCAGATTTTAGAGTTCTATCTTAGCAAGCTGGCAAATCTTAATAAGGATGCCGAGATGCCCGTGAGGTGCCGAGCTGCCCATGGGGTGCTGGGCTGCCGGCGGGGTGCTGGGCTGCCCATGGGGTGCCAGGCTGCCCGTGGGGTGCCGGGCTGCCCTTGGGGTGCCAGGTGGCCCGTGGGGTGCCGGGTGGCCCGTGGGGTGCCGGGCTGCCAGTGGGGTACCGAGCTATTCTAACAAAAAAAAAATAGACTACGCGTTCATAAATTACAACTAAGTAACATTTTGACTTTCATCCCCTTTCTCGAGGGAACCGTGCTGAATTTCGGGATAAAAAGTAAACAATAACGTTCTTCGTGGTATGAACGTAAATCGAGTTAAGTTTCTTTGAATTCCATTCAGTAGCCCATGGGGTGCTGGGCTGCCCATGGGGTGCCGGGCTGCCCATAAGGTTCTGGGCTCACTCATCACTTTTCTAATAAAAAAGAATAATTGAAATCGGACTACGCGTTAATAAATTACAACTAAGTGTACATTTTGACTTTCATCCCCTTTCCCGAGGGAACCGCGCTGAATTTCGGGATAAAAAGTATAAAATAATCTTCTTCGTAGTATGGACTCAAATCGTGTTAAATTTCATTGAATTCCATTCAGTAGTTTTGGAGTGATGCGCGGCCGGGATACAGACAGACAGACAGAAAGACAGACAGACAAAAAAAAATACAGTTTTGGCATCAGTATCAGCTACAGAGTGCTTTCAAATTTTTATTTGCAAAATATCTTCAATGTACAGAATTGGACCTGTTACAGTTTTATTATAAGTATAGATATAGATAAGATCTGTCCAAAGTTTGTTACAAAGTTGGCATGGCATTCACGAAGGACCATAAGAGTCATATAGACCAATTATTATATTTTCTATGATATAGTGACAATATGAGCAAATTGCTAGTTTCCTCTGTCCGCTGTACCTATTAGCCGATGAAACACCTACGTGACAATCTGAGTGCATTGCGTACAACGTTCGAGGGTTCTGAGGTCAAATATCAAACGTGCCTGTAATTACACTGGCTGTTCTATATTCCTATCTATATCAACCTCTAGGTATGTGTACATGTAGCTATGAGAACACAAAAACTCCTGTTTTGTTCTGTGAATCATATGGAATAAGGGAATTCCTTCTTCAACCATATCATTACTTATTATTTAGTAACCGGCTAGGACTCGCGTTATATTTACCGGATATTGCTCCGACCAGTTTCGAACTTATTTGAAGTTCTTCGACTTACTTACCAACCGGTAAGGTAGTGGTTAAAGGCTAGCCCACAAATAAAAAACTGTTAAATTTTTGAACTTTAGTAGAAATATAATCTCTTAATATTTTATGTTCATCAACGCTGAAGAAACACCATTCAAGAAACCAATAACTTATGATTTTCTTGTATTAGTTCAATTGCAGCTTCGTATTGTAGTTATATTCTATAGTAAGTACAATTACTTAGTATAACTGACGTATGTAGTATATCTAAGTCACTTCGTATATGTACTATAAGTATATTTTTATGCCCCGTTTTTTTTGCATCGTCCAAAGGTTGTATATAAATATATATAGGTTGTCTTATAAATAGACCCGTGTATTAAATAAAAGTATAATATGGGGTATTCAAAAATAAAAATAAAAATAGTTTACTGCTTTCAAAAAAAATATTTACCAAAAAATTTAACCGACTTCAACACTCAAATGTGTGAAATAACTTGTAAGTCGGTACCATGATGGTTCAAAAGTACCTATTATCACAATATTGTGCGCATGATACCGACTTCGACAAGTTATTTCACACATTTGAGTGTTGAAGTCGGTTCCATTTTATGGTAATTTTTTTTTACCCTTTTTAGTGTCCTTTGCTACTTATGGGATCGATTGTCATTCACTGTCAATTACTAAATCATCAAGATAGGAAAATACATTACAGTTATTGGAATGTAACTCAAAAACGGGGTGATCAATTTTGATGAAATTGAAATGGGACCACACGGCAAGCATCAGTTTTATAATAAAAAAAGAATCAACAAAATCGGTTCCGCCAGTCAAAAGTTCTAAGGTAAAAAACATAAAAAAACATAGATGGATTGAGTACCTTCTTCTTTTTTTGAGGTCGGTATAAAATTAATTGAAGCGGTACTGCCACAATAGATATATGAAGTTGTATTTGTACTGTGATGCTATATTTTGAAGCGCGCTCGTAGCGAAGTTTGCTTAGCTGTTCTTCACCGATCAGCATAGTTAAGCTTCGTCCGCCGGTTCGTACTACTCAGCTCTTCCGTGCTTTGGAGGGCACGTTAAGCCGTCGGTCCCGGTTGTCGTCTTATGATGGCAGTCATTATAGCATGGTGGTACGGCATTTCGCGAATGCCCGTCTGGCTAGCTACCACCCTCAAGTAGAAAATCTGTCGCCAAGCACCTAACGTTGTATTCCGGCAGCTGTCCTTGAGAGCCAGTAATTCTAGGTTAGCCTGAACAACATCTTAGACCACATCACTACTTACTAACCTATGAAGCACAAAAAAATAAAAAATAAAAATTACAAAAATATTTAAGCAATCTAACAAAACGAACTTTTTCCATCATTATAAGCAGCAATACTAATAATATTTTTATACTAACACATTATAAAACCGTCTCTTCAAAATAATCACAGATCATATTCTAAAGGCTTACATGCCGTGGGTTATTATTTTAATAAGGGTGGGAGGCTAAGTGGTTGATCGAGTGTCAGAGGGTACAAGGACTAAGGGATGGTCGAGTGCAAATATTTCATGCAGTTATATTGCAGTTTAAATTAGTCTTATATTTAACATAATTTTATTTATACATTTATATGCTTTGAACTCCTTAACACTATAAAACAATTATTTAGCAGCCATGTAAATTATTTTGTAAATTTATTTCCAGATAGTATTTTTATACTACTGGGTAAGCAGTTATAAATTGATAGCGACATATAATTAGCGTATCGCTTGTATAAATCTTTTCGAGCAGGAGGTTCATATAAATAGGTTAGTGTATATCAGTCTCACTTTTTTACTTTGTACTTTGCAGGTACTAATATATACTGTACTATGAGCTTTGAGATTGTAACATTTAGCTGACCTTATATACCAAAATAATTATGTAATTACAAAATTACAACGAGAGGAAAAATTATAGTCATGGGTGGGAATCAAACCCGCGCCCTCCACCCCTATAGCCGGGGTATGCTCTAACAGCTAAGACAACATGACATATGACGCATGACTCAAATTTGTCCGTTTGTTCTTAACCATCGTATGGGGATGCAGCGACATCTATAGTTCAACTTACATTGTACTACAAACAAGACAAATTTTTACAATTAGCTTTTAACTTGTTAATTAGGAATATTTTATGCTGATGATATTATTGCTTCACATCAACAGCCATTATGTCCACTGGTGAACAAAGGCCTCCGCCATATGAGGGGATTTTCCATTATACCACGCTTCGCAGGTATCTTGTGGATGCTACCCACCATTGGGTATTTTCCCTTTCGTTGAATCCAGGAAGATGAGGGATTTCATTTTGCCCGGCACTCTAATGGTAATTTTTTTATATAAGCTAATGTACGAGTATCTGTTGAAAAATCTGTTAAAATCTGTGGAGTAGTTCGGTCGGGAAGACGTAACAAAAGTGGAATTGACCCACAATTCGCATAATGATTTTGTATATAAGATCATAGATATTTCAATATAATTAGTATGTAGCGGAGCGGTTGATATTGAATGTAACCTCAACACATAACCCTTAACACAACAATATCAAATAAATGTTAGTTTTGAAGCGGTGAGACCCATAATCATATCCACTGGGCAGTTACAATGCGGAAGTTCCATAGTTCGAATGCTGGTGCGATGCAGCTTCAAAGCATGGTGAAAGGACATTAAGGGAATTCACTAATATATATATAATAGTGAATTCCCAAATATAAATCCTACTATAAAGTTTTTAACAAACTTCAAAGCATGGTGAAAGGACATTATGGGAATTCACTAATATATATATATAAAAGTGAATTCCCAAATATAAATCCTACTATAAAGTTTTTAACAAACTTTATAGTAGGATTTATATCGATATGATATCGACATGTAAAAGAGGAGAGGTTGCTATCTATCACCAAAAAAATGTTTTAAATTAATATGTGTTAATATTATACATAGGTACCATAAAGCTAACGTACTCGATTCAGCCACTGAAAGTAAATTAAAAAAGGCACGGCCTTCCTGAATGTAAGTACTACATTCTAGCATTCAGAAGAGCGCCCTCAATGTAGCTATTTTATTTATCATACAGATGTAGGTAAGAAACAACCAAGACTTCTTTCATAAAAATTTAATTCTCTAATTCACCCCACGCCGCTACCGACTGAGTAATTACAGTAAAAGGTCTTAAACACGAATGTTATGACGGTGTTTATGAAAAGTATTTTAGCAAACGAATCTTCTTTCACGCTTTCTGAAAGCTCACCACACAATTAATCAGTCAAATAGCAGGAATTCGCATAAAATGTAAGAATATACAAAGAAATTATAAACATGTAGATACTTTTATAGGTACCTAGATGTTTTCGGTTCTTTTTGACGTGATAATAATTCGAGGGGAAGAAGTCGAATTTAATAGCGAGTTAAATGATACGTGCCCTGATTGGAAAATGTATGCTTATTCAGGTCGAGCGAGCCCCTTCCCCTCCCACTTACCCCTCCGACCCTCCGCACGGCTGATTTGAAATGAATGGTAATAATGGACGGGCATCCCGCTCGCATCGTTTTGTATGATTATTCCAGATTAATTATTTGTTGGAATTCTGCTGGTTAATTTTTCGGAGCGAGATTTTTCCGCTTTGACTGACGTTTTAATTCTAACTCGTCGTTGGGTTGATGTTTCGAAAGATGATTTACGTTTTCATAGAAGTTTTTAACGTGTAGTTAAAATATAAAGAGATGACTTAGACCTAATTATTAAAGTTGTGCATAATACACAGTGTTACATACGTCAATATGTATTGTTAGTAAGTATTATTTATAGTGTTCATAATGTACACAATATTTGAAATAAGCCTAATGGTATTATGTCAGTATGGACCACTTATCCTTTCTTTTTATATTAGTAGTATTAAGTCCCTTAAGGAATCTCAGTTGCTAAGTATCTCCACGCTCATAATCGATTTATCCGAGTGCATTTCCCATATCTGACTGCTTATAAAAACGTCGATCTGAGGGCATTGCTATTGAATCACGTCACACCGGTCCCAAGGGCCGCTGCTGATGCGAATATCAAATCGCAACCACCCCTTGACTCCATCTCTCATCCATTATGCGACAAGGAAAGCGACACTTACGTCCGTCACTCGTCACTATCCGTCCTGTCAAAACCTTGTCAAATCTCATATGAAAACATAACTTGCACAGAAACGCGCCCTACTCCACTACATTATCGCTTAGTACAGAAAACTAAAAATACCTCATTAACTGTGCCATTTTCTTCGTTTGCCGTGGATGCTACTACACTTCAATTGGAATAATGTTCTATAGTGACGAGTGAAGGGTCAGTTTCGACCAGCGGATGGCTAGTGTTTGTTCTCTCGACTGGACGCTCCCTCGGGACCTGAGCTGGCACATTCTGACGACTGAACTAAGTAGAAAGATAGAACAGAATTAAGCCGGCCAATTATCCCGTATTGGATTTATTGGTAATCTCTGCACGAATGGGCGCGAGGGTGCGAACCGAACCAACTTTTGATGATGCCTCCATCGGCATTATGAACAAAGTTGTTGCAATTTTTATGTAGGAGGATTTATTGTTTGCCTTCCTCTCTTGTTTCGCCCTCGATTGTGTGTAGACAGATAAAGGAGATCCCAAAAGCGTTTTATTACAAATAAATCAATCTTTAATCAAAGTACCTATGCTATTGGGATTAGCCGACCTATCCTTGGAAATACTTATTTCTTGCCTTTGTTTCTTTCTATGAGGTTGGTCCTTTAATGCCAATGTTACGTTGATAATAAAGTAGATAAATAAAGATCAGTCAATGACGCCAACAAAAAATGTGTTTGGATAGTGTTCTAGCGACCATATCTATGCACATCATATATAGATAATGATAACAATTGAAATTCATATAAATGTCCGAATTCGGGTGCATATGATGCTAAACGGTTAGAGAGCAAGTAATCAGGTCCTATTCTTTGATCACCAAATTGATGTGAAGAATGTTATAAAGTCTAGTTTTTATATAGGTGTATATAGCTATATACTTAAACACGTTAGGCTCAAACGAACTCAAAACTAGTTCAGGATTTGACATATCGCCAATGATACAATACACTGCTGTATCACCATTGTACATAATCTATAAAATTTTGAAGCAGTGATGGCTCAGTGGCATTGGCTATGGACTGCCGCGCAGCAGGTCCATGGTTCGAACCCCGCCCAGAGCTTGAGCTTCACCGCATGGTGCAAGGGCATTTTGCGAATGCCCGCCTGGCTAGCGACCACCTTCAAGTAGAAAATCTGTCGCCAAGCACCTAACGGTGTGTTCCGGCAGCAGTCCTTGAGAGCCAGAAAAATTACAGGCTAATGAGACCTAACAACTACTATCTCTATGTATTAAGGATCGCCATGTATGACACTTAATAAAGGAATAATCAATTGAATATTGGCACAGTATTGAGTATACATCTCACCAATAAAAAACAACAAAAGCCATGAGCATGTAAATTATAGCTTAAAATAACATTTTTTTATGCATGATCCTTTGACCACTATTTCACCTGATGGTAAGTGATGATGTGGTCGAAGATGTTGTTCAGACTAACCTAGAATTAATGGCTCTCAAGGACAGCTGCCGGAACACACTGTTAGGTGCTTGGCGACAGATTTCCTACTTAAGGGTGGTAGCTAGCCAAGCTGGCATTCGCAAAATACCCTACCACCAACCACTGCTTTAACGAAATTCGGAAAACTTTAACGGTAAGAGTTACAAGCATAAAAAAACAAGACTGTTCTGCTCAAAACAATAAAACCAGTGTCCCTCAAAATGACTTAAGCATACACTGTATAAAGGAACTTACATTCATATATGAACCTTAAAAACATTACGCTCCTTTTAGGCAGACGTGTAATAAACTACTCTATTGGACCTTTCTATATAGTATAAATTTATGATGCTATCGGGAAATCTTTAATAAATTTCGTCAGTTTAAGTTTTATTGTGTCCATCCCCATCTGTCGTATCTGTTGTCTCAGCCGCGAGGGTCAAACAGAATTTATAGCGCGACCCTCGTTGACTGAGAGCCTAAACTATGAAATGCGACGTTTCGATCAATCGCAGATATTGCGTATATCCTGGTGTCATATTTCTCTCTGATATATTCGTTTTTGATTTACGATTAAGGTTAGCTTCATGCTCAATTTAATTTTTAGCTAAGAAATTTTAAATGGTTTTAATGTAGGATTATTTTAGGAAATGCTTTCCAGTGAAATGCATGTCAGTTTACAATTCCGTATGAGAAAGCGAGACCCAAGCTTAAACTGTCATTCAATCTAATTTACCTTTCAAGGCGTTCAGGTTTCAGGCGTTAATTTGCGAAAATCCATGTTTAATAATAATAAATAGGTACCTATGTTATGAAAATAATTATGTTATTTTTAAGAAAAGCACTTAATGATATATAAATATATCTAGTGACAATTCCAAACCGAAATAATTTACGACGCGTTCCGTCTCTACACGAAGCATCCTCAGAAATTATTGACAGTCTGAGTGCACGATCTGGCGATTATGACGCCACGGCTTATCAGGAAAATGAGGTAGAATTTTCACTAATATATAATAATTGTTAAGATTCCAGAGTATGTTCAGCAGAGGGCCTTCCATCTGGACAATCAGTTTGGAATGCTTAACTTGCCGGCCGTTCGCCGGACTTAAAACAATAAAATACAAGCAATACAATTAATACATGAAAATTACGTATAATTTATGATAGGTTTTCTGTGTTCCTTCGTTGAACCCAGCCTACCGTGTCCCTAGGGATACCTAACTGGCCAGATAAGATCCAAGGTTTTTTACTCACGGTTACGGCTGTGAGGTTCGGTCTTCTTTCTTCCAAGCACAAAACTCCAATTTTACATCGCGTGAATACAAATTAAAAAAAAACAATTTCGCGCAACAAAACAAATTCAAATTAAAATTACATGAAGAGCAAAAACAACCTTTTCTCTTAAACCCAAGGTGTTCAGAGTGCCAAGTGTTTAAAAACCAGCGACAATGCAAACTTCTACTTTTTTTTTCACTCAAAAAGTCCATAGACTCAAAATAGACGACTACCTAGGGAGCGTTCGGAAACTTGCCGCTAAGTTGATCGGTCCGAACAATAATAGTAGGTGGTTATAATTTTCACAGAATAGTCAATAAGATTTTATTACAATTTCCCTTATGGTCGAAGGTGGTAAACAGACAGGTCTGAGTTTTCAGGCTACTGGATGGCATCCAACATAGCCAACATAACGACAAAGATTACATGCCATAATTTCCACGCTTGGCAGGCGCTCGCAGCTTAAGATATCAGTTCCTCAAAAGGCCCTGCTATGCTGCCCCAAGGGGCAAAGAAAATAAATTAAAATAATATTTTTGACAAACTATTACAAATCATATAAAACATATCTAGTGCCCATTTTTTTCGTGTTTCGTTTCTACGCGAAGCATCATCAGGCTGTCTTCGAGTGCAAGATTGAAATAAATTGTATGGATTTCCGCAAAATGGTGTTTGATTAGTAAACACCTTGTCCCGAAAGAATATAGCGAATAGCCGAATAAAAAGTAAAATATCGGGTTCGGGATAGAGCTCTATCATAAATATGTTGTGTTGGAGGATCCCTCGGTTAGCTAATGTGACTTACACATGGCTGGTTATATATTATTGAGTACACAGTTTAGTAATAAAATATCCGATGTTTGACAAGCTGATCAACGGTACAGAAGCTGATGTCTTAGCCAAGCCAATATAAACATTTCGATGTAGACAGCAAACAGAAAGTAATAGGTGAGTACATAACTATTTTAATAATTATAATGTACTTATGAAACACGCCAGGAGAAATAAAGACATTTAAAAAGCATTTCCCAAGTTTCTTGACAACTTCTCGTAACACAACTATTTTTTTTCTGAACACGGAAGTAATTTTTTTTCATTTATTTAAAAACGACTTCTTAACGCAAAATCATATTCATGTTTTTAACTTTGTGATAACGTGATCGGTGTTATCAAAGTCAAAGTCAAAATCATTTATTCAATTTTGGCGTCTACGACGCTCTTATGAAGGTCAATTACAAATTTTAGTATTGAAATATTCTACATTGTACTGCCACGTTCAGCAAATAAATTGTATAGAGCCACTGCGAGAAGAACGGGCAAGAAACTCGGGGCCATTATTTTAAACATCTTTTAACAATGTGTTACATACTTACTATAAATAAGAGTTATTACAATATTTGTTTAAATTATGTAGGTGACAGGCAATAGCTTGGTTATAAATTTAGTTTATTATTCAGTTGAAAAAATAAAAGAAAATATAGGAAATTTCTATGCCCATACCTTATAGTGGCAAATGCAGCACTAATAGTTTACCCATGTCACGAAACTGTCTACAAAATAATGTTAGCATAAAAGAAATTGATATATTGACATAAAAGCAAAAATATGTTCGTGTATTGGTAAAAAATCTCAGTGATACATCATAGCCGTCAATCTAGCGGATAGCCTCTGGGGTGTTAAGAAAAACTTTTTATACTTTAACGTGTTAGTAGAAGTACGAGTATAAGCCGAAAGGAAGTTAATATTTGAATTCTTTTTCAGATTAATGTAAAATATAATAAGTTTTGACTCACCACTCGAAAACTTAAGTTACCTATTCGGAATATAAGTAAATAGTGATTAGAAACTTTCATAACGCACGCGTGACACTTTTTCATCGTTCCGCAATGGTTCAAATAATTCATCCTTACATAAGTTCCTTTAAAACGGTTTCGCTTGTCGTTAGTTAATTCTTGTGGTTTTCAGTTTTACAATTTATTATTTATATTACTTTTTATGTAAAAATAAAAATTCCCTTACATAGCAATTACGATAAATTAGGAAAATAGATAAATTTACGAAAAACTGGTAAATGGAGAGCATAAATATTAGGCTCTAAGACAAGTATACAAAATCTCACAAATTTATTGCATTTGGTGTTTAAAATATAACAAAACTATGTACGTTTGTATGGACTTTCCTTAATTCTCTAACCAGCGTCTAATACTAGCGTACCCATAGTACTGACCCACCTTTATGACATTATTCTACGCGGACATACATGCGGTCATTTAACTAGTTCACAATAGTACTTACAGGTACTATATATTAAATATTTTTACTGAGTTCATGTTATAGAAATAACGTGATTTTACAAGGTTTTAAATGAATGTGGTTAGAACTTTATTACTGCGCTTTTATTCTGTGGTTTATGTAAATATTTCGTCCACACAATCTACATAGGTATTAAAACCTACGCAATGGCTCTGTTTAAAACGTAAACTATGTTAGTGTTATACTTTTTAGCCATAAAAAATACTTCCTTGTATTTTTTTTGTATGCTAAATCTGTACAACCACTAGTGTTCGATCAAAATGTAGTCACGTCAAATATGAGTATCGACGCGGCATCCCTAGGGTGTTTTGGGCGTAGGGCTGCTAAAACAATGGACATGGATTTTAGGGTTCCACGAAATGAAACATTTAGATAGCAAAGAAATCCTTTTGATGGTCTTTTTTTATTGACCATGATCAAAACCAAGGTCTGTTCAGCAAGTTGGGCTACTTGAACAATTGTAAAATATGTTTGTTTGACGATATGTTCTGTATGTAAATTGCTTGCATTCGTAGACTTATAAAAGTTTGTGTAAGAACTAAATCGATCCGGGCTGTTCAGGTATAAAAATATATATTTTATACTTATTACGAAAAGATTCCGACCAGTTTCGGACTGTTTGAAGTCCTTCGTCTGGGAGGCACGATTGCGCGAAGTGACGAGCACGGGTCTCAGCGCGTAACGAGTTACGCGCTACAGGTTCCTAATAAGTATAGATATAACTCGCGATAGTTTTCAAAGTGAAATATATATTTTACAAATTATGGAAGCACAAAATTTTATGCTCCGGGCGGGAATCGGACCCGCATCCTCCGATTTCGCGCCGGATGCCTAAACCACTCGGCCAGCTGGGCACGCTCTTTCGAGCCGAAATTTAGTGTTCCAATTGTATTACTTTAACCGCCATAGGGGAAGGTGCGCCTGGGGCATACAATTTTGTGCTTCAATAATTTGTAAAATATGATATTCGCTTAGCACGCGCTAGCGCTTGTAACCATTTTTAGGAATATGAAAATACATATTTTTTTCTGAAACAAAACGTGTGTTATATAATAAATATTTATTCTGAAACCAAATATGAGTCTGAATAAATTATTACAAAGAGCAGTTCACTTTCAAAGTGAAGAAAACCAGGGAAACGCCTCCTTAGCAATTGCATCTCTGCTACATGCACTTTTCTTTCATCGTCTTTAGTTACCCAATATCCATATATTGGGACAGCTCTGAATGAATGATTCTTATGGCGTTCTAACACATTTTTAATGTTTGATAGTGTAGCCTTTAACCACTATTTCACCTGATGGTAGGTGATGTTGTGGTCGAAGATGTTGTTCAGGCTTACCTAGAATTACTGGCTCTCAAGGACAGCTGTTGGAATACACCGTTAGGCACTTGGCAACAGATTTTCTACTTGAGAGTGGTTGTTAGCCAGGCGGGCATTTGCAAAATGCCCTACCACCATACTATAATGGCTGCCATCCTAAGACGACAACCGGGCCCGACGGCTAAACCTGCCCTCCGAAGCACGGAAGCGCTCAGTAGAAACGTCATTAGCGGTCACCCATCCAACTCATGAGTGCGGCAGACGTTGCTTAACTGATAGGTTAAGAACAGCTAAGTAAACTTCGCTACGAGCGCTTCAAAAGTACATTTACCCTGTTAGGCTTCATGGGCACGCGCGGGTCACATGAGGTTGCAGAGAACTACCTCCATTTCATCTTTTGTGCAATTGGTGCATGATATCGAAATCGTTGCTTATATTAAATGTTATTTGTATATACTTATACTATATTTGGGAAGGCCATTATTCCAAACATCTATGCTACAAATTATTTCACGAGGAATGTATCAGGGTTCAGTATGAATAGTTTATGAGAACGAGGAAGTTATTTCCCTAATGTGGCCGTTACCAAAATATATTGATAATTATTTCAGATAAACTGGATAAATATTCAACACGCATAGCAACATATTGCACACATACGTATTTTCTGTTTAACGTTTAGTTTTTGATACGTATTTATACATATTTTTTTGTATAGCTATGAATTATATAGCAAAAAAAGAGTGTTGATGATCTTTTCTGGCATAAATTATCAACATATGTCTGGAGACGGGAACTGTGCCCAGTTGGTGCCAATAGGCTCGCTCATCTTTACATGGGGTGAAGCCTGGGTGCTTAGAATCGTGCTGATTTTTTTTATCACAAGACTCGAAGTGTACTGCGCCCTTTACCCTGAGACATACAGTTGTTAGGTCTCACGTCCCTGTAATTATATGTACCTACTGTCTCTCTAGGACTGCTGTCGGTACATACTGTTAGGTGCTTGGCGACAGATTTTCTTCTTGAGGGTGGTAAACTAGCCAGGCGATCTTTCGCAAAATGCCCTTTCACCATGCGGTGAAGCTCAAGCCGGCGGCGGGGACCGAACCATAAACCTGCGTAACACTAGTCCATCGCCATTACTGCTCGGTTAGGATTCTTTCATAATCAATACATTATTATATTTTTGTTACATTGATATCTAATAGATGACGAATGTATGGTTATGTTATTTAATATATGTTATATATTATGTTTATACTCGTACATGGGGAACTTGGAAAGTTTTGCGAAACAATTTTCGCAGGACGCCTTAGATATTTCTTCTACGGCCTGCTCGTGTACTGCCCACGGATCTTCCGGCTATGGACACCTTTTTTTTCCATTTTTTTTATTGTGTTGTGACGGGACAAACCCAAGGCCCACCTAATGTTAAGTGGACTAACCTGTGCCTATAACAGATGCATTTCATCACAAGTCACGATATGCACTGCGCCCGTCATTTTGAGACATAGTTGTTAAGTCTTATGTGCCTGTAATTTCACTGGCTCTCTAGGACAACTGCCGGAACATACCGTTAGATGCTTGGCGACAGATTTTCTACTTGAGGGTGGTTGCTAGCCAGGCGATCATTCGCATAATACCCTTCCACCATGCGGTGAAGCTCAAGCCTGCGGTGGGATTCGAACCATGGACCTGCTGCGCGGCAGTCCACAGCCATTGCCACTGATTCATCATTGCTTCAAAACCTAATTGAATAGACATTTATATTATAGAATATAGGTGTGCAGTTTACAATGTTCCTCATTTCTACTGCTCTTTGAATTGCTGGATGAGTTGTTGTGGTGAAGCAGAAGCCAGCGGAGTCCCGTATTCAGTTATACTTCTTGCACACAGCACTGAACATTTGTGGCAAGCTTTTGGTGGTATACCTATCGGGATTGACTTTCCTTTTCTACATCTACACTAATATTATAAAGAGGAAAGATTTGTATTTTTGTATGACATGAATAAACTTAAAACTACTGGACCTATTTGGATGAAATTCGGAATGGAAATATTTTGAGACCCGTGGAAGGACATAGAATACTTTTTATCCAACTTCACAAAAAGAGGTTTATGGTTTTGCGCGATTACCTAAATAAACGCAGGCGGAAAATCATAAAATAATTGACACCAGCTACCTGTTGAAGGGAAACAACTAGCGATGAAAATCTTTTCGATATATGATTGCACTATCGCGCGCTAAGCGAAAATCACATTTACACATCATTGGAGCACTACATTTTTGTCCCGGTCGCTAATCCGAGTAGTTTAGGTATCCGGCGCAAAATGAAGGACGCAGGCTCTGGTTCCGCCCGGGACAAAGATTTTATGCTTAAATAATTTGTAAACGTTGAAAACCTTCCCTACGCTTTTCTACAACTTCATTTTGGTAGGCGTTGGTTCATGTACAAATAAACAAACTGTTGACTTGTATTACGTTTCTGGATCTTATTGATAAATCCAAGATTCATCATCAGCAATAATGTCTACACCCAGAGACTTCTATACTATACACATGTAATATATAGCAATCTTGTAACGGCCGTTCCACGCAGGCCTGCTTATAATTATGGGTGAATTAGTGTGGTATCCAGTCCTAAGCTATCGTTTCTACGACGCATGTGTAAAATTTTCATTTTCAATATAGATGACCATTTCTTTTTGCATCCCTAGAAGTAATTACTGTTTCAGCCGATTTGAACACTGCTGAACAGAACCTCCCCCGGGGGATTTGCCATAAGCCCCACGCTTGGCAGGCATCTTGGGGATCGCAGTTTAAGATATCAGTTCTTTAGAAGGCGCTGCTGCCCACCTTCCGGTATTTTACCTTTAGTCGCCTTTACCACAGATAGGAATGGGGGGGTAACATTCTAGCCTGGCACCCTACAGAGAATTTTAAAAGTAATTGACCGTGCATAAAACTGGCTTAATTGCATCTCACACTTTTTAATCCACGTCGTTCGTTTTTTTTTGTGATAGAACTTCATATTATTATTATATTATTTTAACTTTAGTTCCTATATATTCATACCCTACCTCAACGGGGCAATGCTGCCAGCATGCTGGGCACGCTGCCAACTGATAGTGGGCTAGAGCATTTGGACTCCCTATGAGTCCAAATGCTTTTACTGTAGTAGCTGTAGTATTGTAGTAGCTGTAGTGTTGTATATAGTTTGTAGTATTTGTTTAATAAAGGCATACCGCCATTAAAAAAAAAATTCATACCCTATCTCTATTTTGTTTATGTCATTCCACATCTGCCAAGCCACCAACAGTCTACTATGTCAATGTTACAACAATTATAAAATATGTAATAGATTTACTTATGTTACAAGAGTAATGTACGAGTATTACCTAAAACAAACCTATTTTGTTTTCCGTCGCAGTGGTTCTGCCTTATGTCTTTTTCCAGAACGCGGTAGTAGTTTTTTTAAAGTAAAATTTTGTAATTGTCTTTTCCAAGAGCGTCGTAAACTCCAAACTTAAATAACTGATTTGGATTTCGACTTTGTTTCTTAAGTTGGGAACTGTTTTTCTTCATTTATATCTAAACAAAAAATACTCTAAACATTCCATTAAATATATATATTTAATTTCAAACAAACACTGTTTTTTTATTCCGCCGGAACTTCTTCAGCAGGAGGATCTCCTTCAGCGGGAGCTTCCGCAGGAGCTTCAACTTCAGCAGGAGCCTCAGCAGCAGCTTCTCCTTCAGCAGGCACCTCGCCCTCTGCTGGATGAGCCTCTTCTTCGGCGGGAGCCTGTCCTTCAGCCGGTGGGGCCTCAGCTGGTGCCTCTGCTTCCGTAGGAGAAGGCTGCTCTGGCGCTCCAGCTTCATGGTCTTCAGCTGCAGGATGTTGCTCGCCATGTTCACCTCCCTCGACGCCTTCATGATGTTCACCTTCAGGAGTAGGTTGTTCAATAAATTCAGTATAATTTGCGTTGATTTCGTAATCATCTGGTTTAGGCTCTCCTTTACCAGCCCACGGAGGTAGTTTCGTCGTCGGAGCTCCTAACTTCCACTTCTCTGAGTTAATTACGGGAGGCTTGTATTTAGCTAGGATCGTATTCCGGTAACAGGTGCAAACGCAGTTCTTGTCCGCGTGTGCGATTTGATAGTCCAAATCTACACATTTTCTAACGCAAATGAAGGCTTTTTCGAAGTTGTTACAGTCTTGAGTTCTGTGGAAACCATACCGTAAAATTGGCTTGTCTGCGTCTGAAACTAGAATGACGCAAAAATGATTGGTTTAATATAATTCATCCATAATGAATAGATTCAGGCGTTACTTTGCGAAAATCCATATTTGAAAATAACAAATACACTCGAGAGCAATGAATCCGGGTCACTTAAAGAATCCTAAAAATCTCGGAAACTAAAAATGCTAGGTTAATGCAATAAATTGCATTTAATAGACAATGTAATACTCCTTAAATGAAGGTATTAAAACTTCTTAGTTATTGTAAAGTTATATCATAAAAAAATCAAATTTGAAAAAGGGCCACTTTCGAAGATGGAACTACGAAATTACAGCATTTGGTTTTGCTTTTGTTTGTAATCTGTCATTTATGTGGGTACATAAACCATGTTGATAGTGCTCTATATTCATTATTCAAGCTGAAATTATGTCGCTTACGCCTGAAGAATGCACCAGAATACTTACAATGCTGGAAACCGGCCGGAGTCAGCGCGATACAGCCAGGACTGTCGGTGTGTCGCTGTCAACAGTACAAAGAGTTCTCCGACGTTACGAAGAAACTGGTTCTAACCTACGCAGACCAGGAACGGGCAGAACCAGGTGTACCACAGCACGAGAAGACCGATACTTGGTGAACACCATGCTTCGAAATCGCTTTCTCACAGGAACTGAACTCACCAATCAGTTTCGACGCCTCGGAGGAAGTAACCCAAGTGCATGGACAGTAAGACGTCGGCTTGCTGAATCTAACTTAAAACCCCTTAGACCTGCAAACGGCCCTAAACTGGAGCGTGGGCATCGTATTTCGAGACTAAGATATGCCCAGAGCCACGTAAATTGGAGTATTGAAGATTGGTCAAAAGTTATGTTCTCCGACGAATCAAAATTTATGCTCTACAAGCACGATGGAAGACACAGAGTGTATCGAAGACCAGGGGAAAGATTCAAGCAAGCATGCATCGAAGAAAAAGTAGCCTACGGTGGTGGGTCTGTACTTGTGTGGGCCGGAATTTCTTCTGAAAGTCGCACAGAGCTGGTGATCATAGAAAACGGCTCTTTAACTAGCGTAAGATATGTGGAAGAAATCCTCAATGATCACGTTGGTCCATTTATGGTCAATTTAGGTGAGGATGCTATATTTATGCATGACAATGCCCGACCTCATACAGGTAGGATTGTGAATGACTACCTTCAAGAGATGAACATTACTCGTATGGAGTGGCCAGCGCGCAGCCCGGATATCAACCCGATCGAGCATGCTTGGGACGAGCTAGGCAGATGCGTAAAACAACGAAACCCTCCCCCAATCACGCTTCGTGAGCTCAAAATTGCTCTCACAGAGGAATGGGAGAATATTCCCCAAAATCGTATAAGGAACTTGGTGTACAGCATGCCAAACCGCGTAAACGCAGTAATGGAAGCACGAGGAGGCAATACGAAGTATTAAAATTCAAGAAAATCGTAATAAAGTTCAAAAATTTCATGTTTCCTATTTTTGTTTTAAGGAGAGATCAGCAGTTTTTTTCTTTATGTAATTTTGTGTTAATAAAATGTATGGTGACTCATATTTTTTTTACTTTCATTTAAGGAGTATTACATTGTCTATTAAATACAATTTATTGCATTAACCTATCATTTTAAGTTTCCGAGATTTTTAACATTCTTTAAGTGACCCGGATTCATTGCTCTCGAGTGTATTTTAATATTTTTTTAAGAAAATATTAAATTAATATTTTAATAAAACACTGAGAAAATATAAAAAAATATATCTAGTGACAAATCCGCCTTATTTACCTATTAAGCCGACGTGACGTCACAAACGCCATGCAGCCAAACCGGAAGAATTTTCGACGCGTTTTGCTTCAACACGAAGCATCCTCAGGTCGTCACTCTACGAGCGCACGATCGAGAAATTTCTCGACAGACAAATTAGGCAAAATTGTCACTAGATTTTGTTTTATATTTTTTTATTGTTTTATTAAAATATTAATACAATGTTGTCTTATAATATTAAAAAAATATTTGTTATTTTTATAATTCATCCAATAATGCTAATATTAAAGTGCTAATTTTATCACAGAATTACCTCTTATTGGTCCTTCAGATTCGGGTAAAAGAGATATCTTGATAGAATCTTTGTCTGTAATAAAAAAATAAACATATTTATTATATAAAAACAGCACATTTTTGATAAATAATTTACTCATACGTGTACCTTACCATCTAGAGTTAAGACGCTGCCGTTAGTTAGGGAACCACTCGCTTTTGCTCGAATAAAAATACTCCATGATATGATAGCTAAAACATTCAGTACTAGTTTTTCCATATTTTTATATGCTTTGTTAATTTTACTGCCTTAAATGACGTGATATTCGTTTCCTGACTAGGTTTATGCTCATATGAAAGTATACAGATAAATCATATTGCGAATACTAATTAATAATTTTAATCTCCTCGTGTTCCCACTTATCGTTAAATGTACATAAAAATATTTGTAATTAATTAAACACTGATATCAAACTTAGAGCATTTTTATGAGAAAGGTTATTTTATGAAGCGTTCAAATTATTTTATTTATTAATTTTAATGATACCGCGTTTTTTGTAAGTTAGGCACCTAAACATATATTTTCAAAAAATGCTTTCGAGCACTTGATTCCTCTCACATGAAATTTTGTAACATGAGTAATTTAAGTAGTATATATAGTATATATTAAATTTTAAAGCTTATATTATCATAAGCTTTAGCTCATAACACTTACCGTTCGAGGAGCTGTTTACTCGTATATAATAATATATTAAAAATGGTTGTTAGAAGGTAACAACCCAGTACCTAGGACGTAACTGTGTGTTCTGGCAGTTGTCCAGTCCAGTTCCCGTTGTAGGTTTAGCCCGGTTACCGTCTTCGACCACATCATCATTTGCCATCAATTGAGATTGTGGTCCGAGTATAAAAAAGTTTCAAAATGGGTTTGACTTCCAGTGAGATAGGAAATAAAGATTGAGACTGACAGGTTTTTGAGCCACCGGAATACCACCAGTTTTTGTAACGCCATTAATTCATCCGTCCAGCACCATTGCCTACACTGCCATATTTACGTTTAAAAGACAAAGTAACCTGCACTGAAATTATTTGCACATGACATTTTAACTACTTTTTAATCACAGTAAACGCAATGCAGAGTTGAGCTGATCATTAATGGCCTTGCCCCACCATGCCTGCCTGATCAGTTCTCCACTCTGATTCAATATGGGGTTCATTTCGCCCGCGTCCGTAGGTTTACCCTCGAGACCTTAGACGTGATCCCTGGGTGGTGTTAAATGGGCGAAAAATTCTTGTGGTAGGCTTTGGCCACGGCTTGTCACCACCCATCAGACGGAGTCATGTCGCCAAACGTCGGTAGAAACCGGTGTAGAGAAAATTCTGTACGCTGGAGTATTGATCGCACACCTAACCAGGAGATTACCGATTTTATGGACTATCTAAGTGTGAAGGCGGATATAGCTCAACAACGGTACCCTTCTGCCCAACTTGTGTTACTGGAGGACTTGAATGCTCACCATCACGAGTGGCTGTTCCCATACCATGACACCAGTCACGCTGTAATGTGAAAGTATACTACTTTTACAAAGAATGAGAGAATGTACGATTGATTTACACAACCTTATTCCCTGTTCTCCTTTTTTTCATCGGACAACAAGACGCACAGGAACACGGCATCCATACAGTTTCGATATCCCGAAAATACGTACAAAGCGTTTTAAATCTAGTTTTATAATGCGTACGGCCGAATTATGGAACACCCTACCAGCGTCTCTATTTCTCGAATTTTTTTTTTTTATGCCTTATAGGTTAGTCTTTCACCACCTGATGGTAAGTGATGATGTGGTCGAAGATGTTGTTCAGACTAACCTAAAAGTACTGGCTCTCAAGGGCAGCTGCCGGAACACACCGTTAAGTGCTTGGCGACAGATTTTCTACTTGAGGGTGGTAGCTAGCCAAGCGGGCATTCGCAAAATGCCCTACCACCATGCTATAACGACTGCTATCCTAAGACATCAACCGGGACCGACGGCTTAACGTGCCCTCCGAAGCACGGAAACGCTCAGTAGTAATGTCACTAGCAGTCACCCATCCAACTCATGACCGTGCGCGACGTTGCTTAACTTTGCTGATCGGTTGAGAACAGCTAAGTAAACTTCGCTACGAGCGCTTCTAGATTCTTCAGATATAATCTGGAAGTCTTCAAGTGCAGAGTAAATTGGTATCTGCCAGGCAAGCATGTTCCACCGTTGACCGCGTCGTCACTTTCCACCAGGTGAGACTGTGGTCAAATGCTTGAATATCATAATTAAAAAAATATATATAAATCATTTTACCCTCAATTAGGTGACTATTTGTTATTTACCTCAATGTTTGATAAATTTCAAAGAATAAATCCGTCTAATACATTTATAACCACATCCACATCTTAAGTTCAGAGATCTATTTGATAACTGATATATATTAGAACCAGGAAATCGAACAACTGATGTTAAGGAGTACAACAAAGTTTTTTTAGGAATGATGATCGTTTAAGAACAAACTGACGGTCTCATCATGAGCATCACATTATGAGAGTCAAAAGAAACATTGGCAGCCTATGATGTAGGAACTATTGCATTTCCTAACATCACGAATCGGACAATTTACTGCATAAATTCCTTATGCCTTATAAATGTTCATATTAATAAAACAATTACATGAATAATTATTAGGCATAATTAATTTATGCAGATAATTGTCCGTTACTTGAAACATAGATTATAAATCAGAACACCTTTACGCCTCAGATTTACGCCTACATACGAGTATATATACCTCGTATGTGCACATACCTCCTGAACACAAATGGACAATAAAGGGTGAGATTATTAGTGCATCTAACATGGTTCCGGAAAGTAGGGCTTAGTCAATAACCATTCAGTTTAGGGAGAGATTTTAGGGAGGCTTATGATTATAATTCTGTTTGACACATTCATCAAACATAATTTTCTGGGTGTATGTTCCAGATCTGTCTTCTAAAATGTGTTCCTGTGAATCGGTCACCAATCACAATTCACACTTTAGATATAATTTTAACAACATCAGTATCGAACTTATTAACGGCTTAAGCTAGGGGTACTGTACTTTATCAGCTGAATCGTCCACATGGCAGTTCTTCAGAAGGCGCTGCTGCCCACTTGGTATTTTTCCTTTAGTTGCCTCTTAAGACTCCCACAGGAAGATATGGGGAGTGCAATTCTAGCGCGGCACCCCACGAGGCAGCTAGGGGTAGTCAATAAATATTAAGAACATTGAACTGTATAAGATGGCTACGTAAATTTTATGGTAGAAAGGAAATGTTTCAGTCTTATTAATACATAAATTATACCTATATGTAGTCTACATGATAACTCTATATTTCGCAAATGTTGCTGTTACATTATTAAATACAATACGAATCACAAATTTTCAAGTGATTTAATCTTTAATAAATACATAGTAATGTTAACGCAGCTCTAGTTCTCTGTATGGCTATATTTAATCAGCTGGGGCTTCCTCTGTTGGTGCTTGATCTTCTCCAGCAGCATTTTCTTCTGCACCTGCTTCTGCTGGGGCCTCAGCATTCTCTGCTTCCGTAGCATCTGGTGCGTCACCTTCGCCTGCTACTGCTTGTGTAGTACCAGTGTCACCGTCAACTGTTCCCTCTTCTCCTCCAGTGCCGGTGCTATTTCCTGCAGTCCCTCCAGTCTCATCCATACCAGTTGTATTTACTCTAAACATCCAACAGGGATCAGTAGTAGTCAATGTCGTCGTAGTTTCACGAGGTGGTGGTGACAAAGTACCAACTACATGCCACAGCTGAGCGCTCTGGGTTTTCGGAGGTTTCCTTGTTGTCCCGTTCGTCCGCCACCTGAAGAATGGTAGTATAGTAGACGTCTTCATGTCATGGCATGTGCATTTACAATTGAAATTTAATCTATATACTTGGAAGCCGAAACTCTTACAGGCACTTAAGCACTTAAATACTTTGACGTAGTCAGCGCAGGAGCTGAAACTCAAACCGTAATGCTTCCTCGAGTCAGAATCTGTTTCATTATCACCTGAAAAATAGAAAGTTATAGTATTATTACGAGTACTTATATAAGATGTACAGGACTCAGTAGATGATACAGACCTTTTAAGTTACTAAGGCACGCCTCTCCATATTTTTGATTGTAATTGAAATAACTACTGCTTATTCCAGCGATCATTTTTAAAATTTCATTGTTTTACAGTACCATTCGCATATATAGACATATTGTACAAACAAGGCTATACCGTACAAATATGTATCAATAATTTACTGCGTAGGGACGTGCCTTTATGAGTGAACAGATCTGTACTCGAGTATATTATGTTAAATTTTCTACAAGACATTCAGACAATTGGCAGTATGCGTTTCGTCGCCATGACAGTGACTTGCAAGCGGAAAAGAAATTTGACTGAGGACAAAACTCTTATTGATATTTATTCTAACTACATTATTTTTTTTTACAATAGCATGCTGTGCGGGTTACATTACAAAATTAATACGAGAGGAAAAAGTACAGTCATTTGTGAGAAACGACCCCGTGCCAAGCACCCCTATAGCCGGAGTTTGCTCTGACCGCTAAGCTAACATAACAATATTTTGACTCATAACTCTAATTTGTCCTCTCGTTTTTAACCATCGGAGATGGTGCGGCACCTATAGTTCAACTTACGTTGTATCTACTACAAACAAGACTATTTTAAACAATTAGTTTAAAACTTGTTAACAAAGACCTAACTCTATAATTTTAATATTTAGATTTTTGTAATAGCACGTGCTCCGCGTTTTGTAATAATATTTTTTTTTTTTTAATTTTAATGTAGTTAAGAGACATGATACTGACCTTCTAGAACACCGAAAGAAGGCATCGTTATAAACACTAAAGCTAATTTTAAGCTGAATAGACGCATTGTGTTCGCACCAATATCAATGTCGGTAAAATTGTACATATGAGTACGTAAGTATACATTTTTATCACATTAGCAATGAGAGAGTTTTAATTTACCTTGTTTTATGTTAGGATATTAAAGTGATATTATCAAATAATTAAGCCCGCGTATTTGAAGTAAACTATGTACATGGTACGTAAATATCTGTAATTTTGTTGTCGTTATTGTCATCTTTCAACTCTTGTCCCACTCATATGCTAGGTACAACGTGTCTTCTCTACCAAACAAACACGGAAAACGCAAGAATATATCCATATCAATACAACAACACATATTTTGATATTGATTCATTTGATTGATTATATTTGATATCTAAATTTGATTCCGCCATCCCCATTCTATAATTGGACATCCAGGGATACTCAAAAACGCCACCATTATATGATTGATATCCATTTACCCGAACGAAGCGATTTGCGTCTTCGTTCATCATACGAACCGCCAGGGAATGGAACTGCCTGCCTGACTCTGTGTTTCCGATTAATTACAATATGGGGGTCTTCAAAACGCGAGTGAATAGGTATCTTTTGAGTAAGCATCCAGCGATCCATCACCGATCTCATCATCACTTAACACCAGGTGAGATAGTAGTCAAGTGCTACCCAGTCAGGTATAAAAAAAAGACAGCACAATGTCCCAATTGAAAAAAATTACGGGGCGCCTGACTGTCAGCAACCCTCCTTCGAAATGCTCGCTTTGGTAGGATATGCGTACCTTTCGGGTTAACATGGCCTTAAGTTAAGATGTACAAGTGCCCTCTATGTGCTCAATGTACAGCAGCACCCTACCCACATCCACCCAAGTTTTGATGCAATGATAGCCTAGTGGTTATAGCTAAGGACTGCAGTTCCGCAGGTCCATGGTTAGATCCCCACCACCAGCTTGAGCTTCACCGCATCGCGGAAGTGCATTTTGCGAATGCTCACCTGGCTAACTACTACCCTCAAGCAGAGTTCCGGCAGCAGTCCTTGAGAGCCAGTAAAATTTGCAGGCACATGAGACTTACCAACTGTCTGTCTCAGGATGATGGGCGCAGTGCAGTTCGGTACTTGTGACGAAATTCACCTATTAAAAGTTACCGATACACATCAGGTGGGCCTCGTGCTTGTTTCTCGAACGGACCACATAAAAATAAAAGTGCATACTGCTCCTGTGTCGCACTGTGCCCTTTGTTTCGTTTTTACCGACTTCAAAAAAAGGAGAAGGTACTTAATTCGTCCGTTTTTTTATGTTAGTTACCTCCGAACTTTTTTAATTTGAGCGCTTCTAGATTCTTCAGATATAATCTGGAAGTCTTCAAGTGCAGAGTAAATTGGTATCTGCCAGGCAAGCATGTTCCACCGTTGACCGCGTCGTCACTTTCCACCAGGTGAGACTGTGGTCAAATGCTTGAATATCATAATTAAAAAAATATATATAAATCATTTTACCCTCAATTAGGTGACTATTTGTTATTGAACTCAATGTTTGATAAATTTCAAAGAATAAATCCGTCTAATACATTAATAACCACATCCACATCTTAAGTTCAGAGATGGATTTGATAACAGATATACAAGGTTACTGCTAATTAACTGGCGATACGCGACAGGCGTGATGGGTATCGATAACAAAAGCTAAAAAAAATGAAAAAAAAAATTTTTTTTTTTGAAGAATTTTTTAACCTGTCAGCGATTTCTCAATGAGATACTAAGTGATACACAATACTGTATGGTGCTTAGAATCACTAACAAAACAATAAAAAAGAATAATTACTAAGTAAACGCATCAGCTGTTTTGAATTAGACGCTCGCGCACCCACCCGCTACGTTGCGATCGCTTAGTGATTGAAACGGCGGCCGCCGCTTGACGTCGCCGGTTCGAAGTGCAGCGGAGTAGCGGCGGAGGTGTCGCATGTCGGTGTGCTCCGACGTTCCATCTATCTTTTGTTTTACCTACCTAATCCATCCATGAAATTTCATGTCCATCACTCTCTTAGTAAGCGTTACATCCTATCTGCTCATAACAAGCCAAACGAAATCCCGACATGTAGGTTAACTAACTTATTCATCATTAAACTTCTGTTGTCGCCAATAAATAATCTAATCACACCTTTTGTCAAACGACCACTTTTACACTAAAAATAACACAATTTTAAAAGCGTGATAAGTATTCAAAATGTGGAATAACAAAGTTCATTATTCATTACCTACATTGAGCTAATAGGTAGGTACGTTACACACGTCAACGATTACCTACCATATTATATCAAAGATAGGTAATTAAAATCAACTGCTTTTTGTGGATAGGTAGATTCTTTGTAGGTAATCACATCAATTTGTTAAGATAAATTTTAAGGAAACTTGAGTAACTAGTAGGTAACTACTTACTTACCTACCTAGCTAATTAATGACAATTAGTTGTACATCACATCTTCACAAGAAAAACTGTTCTAGCACGTACCTAGTAGGTATAAGGTGCAAAATGACCTATCGGCGATTCGAACTCAAACGTACGAAAAACAGTAAACATGTAAAAACAGTTTCTAATAGGTTACTAACTTGTGTAAGCATGGATTACATTTCCATACAAAACTACGCATGTTATACTTATTTATTACCTACTATGAACGTATTGATCTTAGTAGGTACCTACTTAAACGCTATCTGCGCACGAGTAACGTAGGTACTTACCTACTCACCTAATAAATGAATAACGTTAAAAATACACAAACGTTTAACATATTATGGTTCAATATGATATTAATGGCCCCAGGCTAGCTACCACCCCTAATTGGAAAATCTATCGCCAAGCACCTAACGGTGTGTTCAGGTAGCTATTCTTTAGAGCCAGTAATTCCAGGTTGGCTTATAAGAAGTAAAGAAAAAAAATTTGGCTAGGCGCAAAGCAAGTACATAAAGGTAGATGATACCTACTTTTTAATTAAATCATTATCGTATCAATTATCGTACCCAGGCTATTGACTGGCACACTGCTTTAATGAGGTATTTCAGAAGCCGTGAGGTAAATAACGCGAACAAGACATTACCCGTTGGTAGGTACCTACCTAGGTAGAAAGTAGATATTGCAATAACAATGAAACCCAACGATTATTGTTCTAAATAAAATCTCTACAGACAAACTCGTACTCTCTAGCTACATACATACCTACTAATATGTAGTATGTATACCTATGTATGTAGCCTTGATGCACCTCGATGCGACGCACAACGGTCGCCAGTGGCGATCTTTTCCGAGCTTGTCCGATCGCGGGAAGCCGGGCGGGGCGGCGCGCGTAGCGCTTCAAAGAAGATAGAAAATAATAGGTAACGTAGGTATTAAGCTATTTTGACGGGGAGAGTGCGGGGGTGCGGGTGCGCAGTGCCGTTGACATGGAACCGACTAATTATTTTGAAATTAGTTGTTATTGCATCGGGAATGCGTATACACGCGAATACAGACAGACAGTACACCGACATGGTGATGTGTTACGCGGCAAGTGGATATGTTTTGGACGCTGCACGTGATATGTACCGTCAAATGCACCGATTCGAACCGGTACCAGCTACCGGCTAGAGGAACCATACTGGGGGCCGTTCAGAGGTTGCGAGACTTCGGGGTTTTCCGACGTCCTAATGTCGATGCTGGTCGACCACGTGGTGATGCTAGGCTGGAAGAAGAAATCGTAGAGTAATTCGAGGATAATCCTATGGCCAGCACCAATGATGCAGCGCAGCAGTTCGGGGTCAGCCAGTACTTCGCGTAGCAATTAGTGCGCGTAGCGGCAAACATTCTTACCACTTCAGGAGGGTCCAAGAACTGCTTACTACTGATTTACGCCAAGGTTAGAGTTCTGCAATTGGCTGGTGGAAGAGCCACGAAACATACTGTGGACCGATTAGTCCACATTTTCCAGGGTTGACATCTTCAACCAGCATAATGCACATTGATGGGCTAGTGAAAATCCACACGTTACAATGGCAGGCCATTTCCAGCATCGGTTTTCTGTCAATGTCTGGGCTGGCCTGCTGAACAATGTGATTCTTGGACCAGTTTTCCTGCAGCGACTCAACCATCGAGCAACAACTCGTTGGACTCAACGGTGCTTCTTACTTGAGCATGTTTCAGGAGGACGTCGAACAACTGTTAGAGGGTTAGGTAAGTAGGTACGTACTCGTGCGCAGATAGCATTTAAGTAGATAAGTAAGTACTTACTAACATCAATATGATCTTAATAAAAACATTCATGGTTTTGTATGGTAATGCAATCCATGCTTAGACAAGTTAAACTGTAAATACAAAATGTAAAAACAGTGTCTAGTAGGTATACTGTTTTCACATGTTTACCTACCAATTTTTTCATTCGATTGAGTTCAAATCGTTGACTATCGTGCCGATAGGTAAATGAACCTTAGACTACGCGCTTTTCTTATGAAGATGTGATGATATACCTACTATACTAGGTACTAATTGACATTAATTAGGTACTTACCTACCTACTACTTAGTTATCTTGAAAATTAATCTTAACACATTGATGTGAGTACCTACAAAGTGTTCTACGTATCCACAAAAAGCAGCTGATTTTAATTACTTATGGTATAATAATATGGTAGGTATCATTGACCTGTGTATCGTAGCTCAATGTAGGTAATGAATAATGAACATTTTTATTCCACATTTCGAATATCACGTTTTTAAAATTGTTTTATGTTTAGTGTAAAAGTGGTCGTTTGACAAAAGGTGTGATTAAATTATTTATTGGCGACAACAGAAGTCTAATGATGAATAAGTTAGTTAACCTACATGTCGGGATTTCGTTTGGCTTGTTATGAGCAGATAGGATGTAACGCTTACTAAGAGAGTGATGGACATGAAATTTCATGGATGGATTAGGTAGGTAAAACAAAAGATAGATGGAACGTCGGAGCACACCGACATGCGACACCTCCGCCGCTACTCCGCTGCACTTCGAACCGGCGACGTCAAGCGGCGGCCGCCGTTTCAATCACTAAGCGATCGCAACGTAGCGGGTGGGTGCGCGAGCGTCTAATTCAAAACAGCTGATGCGTTTACTTAGTAATTATTCTTTTTTATTGTTTTGTTAGTGATTCTAAGCACCATACAGTATTGTGTATCACTTAGTATCTCATTGATAAATCGCTGACAGGTTGAAAAATTCTTCAAAAAAAAAAATTTTTTTTTTAATTTTTTTTAGCTTTTGTTATCGATACCCATCACGCCTGTTGCGTATCGCCAGTTAATTAGCAGTAACCTTGTATATAAAAACGAAACCGACTTCCGAAGAGTATGAAATAACTTGCTGAATTTGAATCCTCGAGCGATCCTCAGGATACAAATTCACCAATCAAACAAAAATTTACGCGAAATTTCTGATCATTTTTTCTATAGTATCTGAATAGTTAAGTATAACACATATCGGCGACCCATAATATACAGCCTTACCGATGGCAATATGAACCTTGGGCCTTTGACGCATTCTATTGTTGTTTGCAGATTCGTCTAATGTCTAATTAATAAATCGGGAATGTGTTAATGAGTTCGATGCACATCCAAGAAGGGTCCCGAGACAAGATTCTCGGAACCAGGCTCTCTATGGCCACCCAAATGATGATTTCATTATCAGTATGATTTTGATTGATGCAGCAAAAGAAATCTGCCGGCAGCCGAATTCTTTTCATAACAGACGTATTTGCTTTGTTTATTACTTGGAACTAATTGATCTTCGGCGCCACGGTTTTTGGTCGTCCACAAATCGGATCGGCATTTTTGTAGATGAAATTGAGACATAGATTTTTCTATACAAGAAAGATCTAAGGCATCAGCATCACCTATTCATACAATATAATTTAAGTTTTCAATAATTTTAATGTGTTTGGTATAGCCTGTAAATAGCAATGTTCAATTACTTACAATTCTTCTCGACAGCTGAATGCACTGTTAAGAGGACATTGAAAACCGGGGCATGACGAACGGATCCTCTCAAAGGTGCTTAGTAAAAAACTGACACACACTTTCGCGTTCATTGATATTACAAGAAGGAAATATCTTACTGATCCTTCATATCAATAACGTCTTATATTTATTAAGAATTTACGCAACGCTATTTATTGCTTACATAAGTTACTTTTATGTGCCCAAAAGTGTATTTACACAGTTGCAGGATTAACCTGAAGTGCCTTTATTATGTATATACATACGAGATGAGTATGGGTATTTGTGTATAATGCTAAAGCCCTCCTGCGTAGTCATAAAGTGTTGTCACTTCTATAATTGTTATGACCGTAAACATTTTATTATGTGCAGCATACTTGCGAGCATAACCCGCCTGAATGCTGATCGAGCCGCCGCCGTCGTCTACCGGTAGCCCAGTACCGACCGCCGATTGCCGCCGACAGACAGCAGGCGACCAAGCCCAGAAAAAACAAACCATTATCATGGATGCCAACCGATACGGCCAACATTTATGACGGAGACATAATTTTGTCATCGGACATCACCCGACCCATAAATCAGACAAGAACGCTGATTCATAATCATTCCTATTTACAAACCCGTCAGTCTTCAATCTTCATTTAATAATTAGTTTATTACCCATTTGTGAATGTAAAAACGGTCGTAAACTTTACTTGTTTATGTGTAAGAGAGCAATAAAATAGGCATTCAGGAGCGATGTCGAGTCCGAGAGTAAAGGTGACAGGTCCCCTCGGCTTACGCCAACTACGGTACAAATTGCGATATTAAGCACAGGGCGTGATGAAAAAACACTAGCTGAATATAAATTAGGCTGGAGGAGCGCCATAATCAATATAAACGATGCTAAAGAAGATTAGAAAAATCCTGTAAGAAAACAAATTTCACAAGATCGAAAGGAATGGAAGTGTGTCGCGGAGTTAATTTTGTTCACGTTTATGTTTTCTGTCGTTCATGTTAAACTTGAATAACAATTGCTTTGTATATTTATAAAGTGAAAATCTGATGATGACATCAGTATATTACTAGCTAGGTAGTTTCTATTTAGAATTTTTAGTAGGTGATAGTAGTCATATATTTAGGTAAAATAATGACAAAACTAGTCAATTTGCCCGTTACAAAAAGAAGTAGGGGATCTAAGGACTGTATATGACTGGATACCAGAAAACGCGGGCTTAGTGCCAACGTTCTCTGGTGCTTGTTTAAATAACACTTCTTACACTGAGAAAAACGACTAAAAGGCTTAAATCAAATTTGACCTTTTACCGTTGAATTGTAACTACGTAAGATGAATTCACAACTCTTAAGATGATTTTCACCAATCAATAAAAATGTACCATGTTTTATAATAAACACAACCGTCAAAAACGCCTTCCGTAAAGTATTTTTAGAATTGAACTTGATATACGATAATAATTGCAGTATTGACCATAAAATATACCTTACTTTTATGGCGGTTTATATATATACGGTGATTATCACTATAATACTATACTAATAATACGTATTTACGTTTGGTCGGTTTCTTGCCTTATACCATATAAATTGGCCGTCATTAGGGCGCTTTTGACTTTAGATTTTTCTCAGTGTATTTATCAACTATTGTAATAAATAGTATCATGGTGCCCAAAAACCAAAAATAGTGCCATACTAGAACATACTGCCAAACTAGAAGTCTAGTTATAAGCTAGAAAATGCTAGCACGTTTCGTTTTAATTTATACTTAGGTCAAGAAATATACTATGTTATATTATGAACATAAACGTATGGTTTTATACCTTACCATTTGAGTCCTGACTTTCTAATTATGCGACATAAAGATTATATCAATGGTAAGTACACAATGCTTTGTAATCGTAATTATTAATTTTGAAAAACAAAACTGTGACGTTTGTTTCCAACAAAGCAACAAAGCTTTGAAAATACGTTGGTATCTTGATAGGAAGTATTGATTCTATTCCCCAACCTAAAGAAAGTTTCATTTAGTAACAGAAATGTTGTGTAGCAGCTACATTTGCATTCGAAGCTGCAATATCTTCGAACTTGCATACTCTTATTATGAAATCGAAAATGATGATAAGTGAATAGTGAACTGAAGGAAAACATGAAGGATAAACTATTCAACACGATATAGCTATAGATAAGTAACTTGACTGCGACTTAATTGAGAACTGGTACCATTGTTACAGTTCAGAAAGTTAAACCAAATAAAAAAAATGATTAAATTGAACTTAATAACGAATATTCCAATACATATTTATTAAAAATATCAGCGTATCCACGTTTAGCCTTTCCTTCGCACGGCAAAGTAAAACGGTCCTAAAAAATCGTGTAAAAAATGCAAAGACGAAATTGAATTTGATTCCGATACATAAATTTTACTTAGACTATTTGTCTCTCTCGGATCAGGCAGCGAAATAAGCGAATGTTAATTAAATTTGTTGTCCGAAACAAAGTCGCCAATTGTGTTTTAATTGTTTTTATTCCGCTCATTTTGTTTATGTCTGTAGGTAGGATCGCAGCAGGGCAGTTTAACAAAAAAACAATAGAGGGTGATGTCAATGCATGGAATGAAATGGTATAGGTACAGTGTATGTACTAATTGCTGGCAAATGAGAATATTTCTGATGTTTTAAGGTGAAAATGATTGCGTTTGAAAACTGCGAAATATTTTATAGTTCTTTAAAAATAATCAGTTACCTGTTATTTTATTACTTTAGCTGTAGTTCTGGCAAATACCTTCATGGTAGTTAAGAAATAATCATCCACTAATAAATTTATCAATTTCTACCATATCATAAGTTTACTTTACATTGTTAAAATGGTCCTGCCTAGATATCATAATTATTATGAGGCACAGTCCGAGGTATGAATAAATGTATCAATAATTAGATTTTACAGAAGTATTGTACGAATACGAGGGTTTATTTATAACCTGGCTACATATATAACGATCTTCTGTTATTTTGGACTAAAATATTATGTAAACGTACATGTTTCTAAAATCAGTAACTACAATACAATGGGTGGTAATGAATGACTTTGGAAATGAGTTAAAACAACAGATATAACGCACTTTATGTTTCTTATGTTTACATAAAGATTCTTTGTGTGGGGAGTTTTATGGTTTTCTGTTCAACCGATTTATAAACAAATGAAAATAGATTATAGCCAGTTTTTCTCGTTATTAGAAGCTATAAATCATTGCGTATCCGTAGCGACTGATCCTTATAATTAGATCTAAGTGAAATAAACCAATTGCCATTGTCTTTACAACTATTTTTTAATCTTACACTGCAGTGAAACAAATGCGAGTCAACATTGTTATTTTTAAGTATAACATTCGATTTCTATTTTGTATTCTATAATATAGATTTTGAACACAATCTATGCTTTAACAAGGTTTTTAGCAGTAATAGTGTACAAACCGTTCAAGTGAAAATACTGGGTGAATGTGACTTTGAATTGAAGCGCTCGTAGTGAAGTTTGCTTAGCCGTTCTGAACCAATCCACGGGGGTGAGTTCACGCTCTAATTTTCACAAAATATCTAAGTTTCAGATTTGTGACTCCATTGTAAATCCGTTGGCTTCACTAATACAGACGGACGGACGGATAGACAGAGAAGCAGCGTATGTCTCATTGATATGGCTACGTTTTTCCCTTTGGGTATGAACCCTAATTTATAATGTTTTTTACTGTACTGTGTACCTAAATAAGGGTTAACCTGAAAAAAAGGTTCGAGGTATAAATAGTTGCATTGTTTTTATGATCTAATTAAGATATTTGATAAAGAGGCCTAAAATAATTTACGAATAAATATGTAAAATAACCTCATAATTACGCCCTTCAATAAATATGTTAGTAAACACCTCGCATCCCGAGAGGGCCCTCCTTATGCGTATCAATCCAAGTTAATGCTCTGGATTCAAATCTTCCGTATCGCATTAATCCGCACGAGGGTAGGTCCGTAATAAATTTCGTATTATACGCGCGACACGCGTATTAAAATAAACATATAAACATGTTACACCCTCACGGGGTGCGGCCGCTGGTTGCACTGGAATGACTGTTTTATCCGATAGCGGTGAAGAAGACTTCCCTGGGTTAAATTTATAACAAATGGTAAAACTAGAGATATTGGAGTGCTATAGCATTATTTGGTCACTGGTGGTCAGTTTAAAGGAATGATGGCCGAGCGGCAATAGCTTTGGACTGCCGTGCCGCAAGTCCCAGGTTCAATCCCCACCGCTGGCTTGAGCTTCATCACATGGTGGAAGGGCATTTTGCGATTGCCCGCCTAGCTAGCTACCACCCTCAAGTAGAAAATCTGTCGCCAAGCACCTAACAGTGTGTTCCGGCAGCTGTCCTTGAGAGCCAGTGATATTACAAACACATCAACTATGTCTCAAAGTGACGGGTGCAGTGCAATTCGCGACTTGTGATGAAGCGTCTGTTAAAGGCAGAGGTTAGTCCACTGAACATCAGGTGGGGCTCGAGCTTGTTCCGTCACAATAACAAAAAAACAGAAGTGCCATGTTACAACTGGTGGCGAAATTTGGTGTAAGTCAGTAAGTAGAGTTAGAAGATACTTTCCTCGATATACTTTTTTTTATTAATAGTTGATAAGCTAGCCTTTGACCACTATATAGCTAGCCAGGCGGGCATTCCCAAAACGCCGTGCCATCGTGCTCAAACGACTGCTACTTTATCGTTATCTTGAACAACAACCGCGGGGCATATGGGGACCGATGGCATAACGTGCCCTCCGAAACATGGACATAGTCCGGAGAACCACTAGCGGTCACCCATCCAAGTCATGACCGCAGCAGATATTGCTTAACTCAGCTTATCGGTTAAAAACTACTACCGATACGCTACGAGCGCTTCAAAATATTAGACTTCGAATGAATATTTTATACTTCTTAATACTTATAAATAAATGTAAGTCAAGCTCAAACAGCAGAACTCAAACTATACCGCGGCGGGCGTGGTTTTAAAAGAGTACGGCGCAACAACATTACCTAGACGCGAGCAATCGGATGCGAGAATTTATTAGCGCCAAATCAATTAACCAATTGAACTGGTGGAGAGAAAATAACAGCACAAAATATTTTTTCTCTTATTTCAAGTTAGTACATTTTTGATGCTATTAATTTTACTTTTAAGGTTTATTATAGAACATTATTGAAATTTCAAATTACGCCAAAAGATTGAAGGTATGAAATATGCTGCAAACGTTACACTAACAACATAACCCGTTTTATGTTAGTTATTTTTAAAGTTTTCGATTACTATGGTAATCGAAAACTTTTGACATGTTGTGACAATAAATAGTGGCCGCGATGAAATTTACATTGTACAAGGGAGTAAAAATAAATGCACTGAATTTTATATGCTAAACTACAAGCAATATATATATATATATATATATATATATATATAAGTATGTAAAGTAATTATTAAGATATTCGTAATAAGCAGGGACAGCTGGCTGGCTGTAATGGCTATGAATTGAAGTGCCGCAGGTTCATGGTACGATCCCCACCACTGTTTTGAGATATTGAGACGAAATACATGTTATAAGCGGAGGTTACCCCTATCAGGTCGGTCTCGCGCATTCCGACAGAATAACATAAAAAAACCTAACATTTTTAGCCATGATAAACAAACACCAATCTTTCACATAAAAATCCTTGCAAGCCCTCTAAAACTCATAACAAAATCTTCATACGCCAAGTGGAATAAAAAGCCACTCGACTGTTTCAGGTTCATATATGCAGAAAAATTCCGAAGCATCTAGTACAAGTTAGTTGTTCTTAAAATTCTGTCAGCAATCCCTTGGAATTCAATGTTTTGATAATAAATTCAAAAAATCCAATTTTTCATGCACAAGTACCCATACACTGAGATGTCATTTTATTATAACAATAGCTCCAAGTCCCGCGAGGCTACGGGGCCGGAGCAAGTGTATAATTTACATGACACATTGTCGCAAATGCACTCTGGGTCTTACTCCGGCTCTGTCGATACGTACCTACACAGAAAAGAGAAAGCAAATTATATTTCTCTATGGGTACCTACATTATTGTGTGATTCGATACATTATTTTGTTGAAGTGTAATTTAACTTTGAAAATGCTGTAATGGTACTAGGTGCAATATGCGTAATGTATTGTATATACATATTTTTGATTTTCACAACTTTACATTCGTTAATTAGATACACAATAATTGCGCCTAATCCATTGTTAAAATCATAAACTAGTGTCAAACCTTGAATATATGTTTGATTGTGCAAAGATTTATTATAATTGTAAAACGAAAGAAAATTTAACTCTTACTATGAAATGTTTTTTTTTTATTTTCCAGAAGGATTAGGGAAATTTTATGAGCATTAGTAGCTTTCGGCATATTCGTACATATGATATTTTGGTACTGGAATCGATCAATATTGCCATCTTGTCCAAAAGTTTAACATGAAAACTACCTAAGACCCCCAAAAAGGTTAAAGTAAATACAATTAATTACAAGGTATAAATATAATTATAAGGTAAAACTAAGGTCTGAGACATTTTATATAGGTACATAAACAACGTAATCAGACCAACTCCGCCCCTTTCTCTAAGAACCATTTAATTATTCTAGAGAATTCCCAAATCGCGCTTATAATTTATAATAACAGGGAGGTCCCTTAACGAATATACCGTTTTGTAGATAGGTATCTATCAAATTACGACGCCTTCCCCTCCAGCGGCATTGTTGTCTAACACGGAAAATATTCATTTGAATATTTACTTAACATGGATAATATTTTAATCTTCCCCTTTGAATTATACACTTTCCAACGGAGACAATTTCACGCCGGCTTCATCAAAACGTGCTAAGGGCAATGCTTCATTCAATCAATTATAACTTTATTGAGGCTGTAATTTCGTGATCATAAGGTGGAAATTCGCATGAGCCTGACGCAATATCAATTTAACAAGATATTCCTTTTGTTAATATTCGCACACGCTTTATCAAATTCTCCAGCGGGGGTGACAATAAGCCGCTGTAAGTACTCTCTCTGACATATGGATAAAAGCTTTCATTTCACTCTCGGCTCTTTTGAGTGTGAAGTACTTAGCAGATGAGCGTTGGTACTCAGTAGATATTACATAAATTAATTAAAGGTGTGCAGTTATAATCTATATTGGTAGTATACATTTCGTACACGGTGAAGTTAGCCATCTAGAAATCTACCTTAGGTGTCTGAAGTTCGAGAATCAGATAAAATGAAATAATACAATTGGTTTGTATCTTAAGGCAATACTTGCCTTACAAGCCTGCGTCGTATTTTTTAGAACTTAAATAATGACATTAAACTGAGTTAGTGTTGAATGAATAAACACCTACTCTTGAACAAGAATGGGCGAGCGTCGGTAAAGTGATTCGATTACCTCGCCTTACAATGCACCGTTGTGTCAAATTATATCATAATTCTATTGTGAAAACTGTTAACTGTCTCCGCGACGCCCTCCTCACAAAAAAATTGCTGGCACGGGGTCCTGCCCTCGCCTGTTTAATAACATAATAGCACAATTCCCTCGCCGCATGATTCAATTTGGATTTCCTCCAGCCTCCCCCGTGTAGCCTAAAAAATGACAACTTCATTATATTGTTCTGCGTCCCGAGGGCGACTTGTTTGCCAGAAGGATTATAATGATTAATTCCGTGAAATATTAATACACATCACACCCGCGCTGCACACTTGCAATTCTTTTATAAAGGGCTTATTGAAATTTTAACGCAAGTGCGCTTTTGTTTACGACGATTTGTTGGCTTGTTGTGCTTATTGAAATGCACCCGGCCGTTCAAAATGTATCTTTTTATGGATACTTTTCTCGATTTTAATTTTTTTTTATTAATCAGTAAAATGTGTGGTATTATATTGTTTACTCATAATCGTTCTTATGCATATCCGTGATAAAGATTATTAAAACTAACCTTATAGAAAGTTGTTGTGTTCTGTTTCTTTTTAGGGGTTTGACCAAAAGGGAAAATCTCTGTCTGTCTTTGTCCGTTTGTCGCGGGTCTCTATCTCGTACCTAAATGGAACGAGTTACAAACCTGATATTTAGATATTTTATGTAGAATATTGACCCGGTACCCACTAAGTATTGATTTAGAAATGTATTTGGATTCTTTTTCAGAAAATATATACTTCAAACGTGAAAAGGTACCTCTAAAAATGATTTAGTAAATGTACCTTGTGGAATATCATTGTCTTGAATTCGCCGAGTAATTTTGGAACAAAATAATTATTGTATCAAAATAAGAAACCGACTTGAGTCCCGCTCGTTTAGGATTCCGCATAGCAACAGTCCGTAAAAGAAAAAGAAATTATGAAAGTTTCTAAACCATATTATAAATGGGCGTTTTCAGTACTTGTTGGTTAAAATCACATAAATATTCGAAGTATATTAATGTGGTATATTCATGTACCCCGTAATTAAAGTCATCTAAAATTTGCAAATTTGACGGCTCCCCATTAATTTTAGCGCAAGAAAGCTTTTAGCTACATTCTAATGTAATCTGAACCTGTAATAGGAGTTCTCTAAAAAATAATATCATATAATTTCTACGTCTTTCTGTCTTTGGGTGATCAAATTTTTACACAAAATATCAGATTACCAGATTTGTAACTCCATTCCATTTACATTTACAAGCTAGAGTAACATACCGTCGGACAGTCAGAAATACAGTTGAGACACAATAATAGGGCTCCATTTAACCATTTGTGTACGGAACCCTAAAAATGAGGTTTGTTAAAGTTGACAGTTTAAAACATTTGTGACGAGGTCTATTTAAAAAACTAAAGTTGTCAAGAGCTTTTGTATATATTATACCATAAACTGTATTAGAAAGAAACAACAGTCAAGTGTGAGTCAGCTCAATTTTTTCAAATAAATAATATAATAAATATATTGTGAAAGTACGAGTCGGATTCATAAGGCCATTTCGTTCTGCAACATTTACTATTTTAAACATTAAACAAATTAATATCGTTCCAGTAAAACACCTAAGTTATTAAAAACAAACCATAACACTGGTTTCGTGAAAAACAAATATATGAAGTGCAATATGCTCTGTAAGAGCACGTTATACCTTATTCTACGGCCAGTTTTCTTCCGCTCTTTGCCTGCTCAGAATAAAAACTTCATCTCGCTCCCCGAGGAATTTAATTTGGAGTAATGGAAGTGTTATATTGACTTAACAGGCCAGAAGCTCCCCTCGCGAACAGTTACAGTTATTAAAATGGAGAAATTTATTATTAGCATTGGGCCGTTCCACTATTTACATTTTAATTTTATTTGTTCTGTGATTCCATCAGTTACAGTCTAATGCATTAATTTAATAATTTGGTCCGTGAAGTGAATAAGATGAGTCAAGGCTACGATTATGTTCAGGCAATGATGTTGTAAATCGTTTATTCGTCAGCCAACTGAAAATGTTTGTAATTTATTTTGCCGTGGTAACTATACCTAGCGTATTAAAATTTAAGCTTTTGAATTATGACTTAGAAGAGGATTAACTCTCTTTCTTCTTCTGAAAGTGTTAAACAAATCTGAATATTGAAAGTGGAATTCCATATAATTATTTTTCAGTTGGGTCCAATGCATGGATCTGCAATATTGCTTTTGTACCTTAGCTTTGGTAGTATCATCGTCTTCTAGAGCTTGTTGAGAATGTACAAATTTAATTTTATATTACAGCGGGAGCCGTCAAAGTTGTAAGTTTTCATCCATATTCATTATGGAGTCTATCATCTCAAAAAATAAATAAGCTAGGAATCTGGAAGTCGCTATGTTATGTCTTATACATATCCTCAGATTTATAATGTACCCACCTAGTTTTAAACTTTTTAAGCTGTGATCGATTAATCATTTTTTTTTCTTTCCCTGGTTGTTGGGTTTTGAAACCCTAGTCGTTTGAATCGATTCGCAAATAACCTGATTTTTTTACTCATAAATGAATAACCTCTTTTTAAACCAAAAAAATTAAAACCACTCGACATTGAAACAAGCAAGATGGTATTTTGTCACCCTAAGCCAAGAACACACGAAGGGGATAATTTTTAAAACTCGTATAACAAGGCGCACTTGCACTGCGACCCTGAGTATATCATTTATAGTCCTTTTGTCACCGAAATTATATTTACAGAAGTGAGCAGACAATTTCACGGTCTCTTCTCCGGCCCCCTCACTATGGACTAATCAACGGGACGATAGAGTTATGTGGCCAAGACTGAGAACTATGTGCCTGGTGAAGCTATTAAACTCGTATTGAGTGTAATTTTTGACTTGCGTACAATCAGACTGAGGTTTTGTAGAGCTTTTGCGTCTTCTTTTAGAGAAATTTGGTCAAAATTGTCTGTCATAGACCATCTTTGTGATAGGGTCTATCTTAAAACGAAATTAGTCAAGAATCTGCAATTTAGGGGTATTATATACTATGTTGTCTATTTACAAAAAAAAAATACTGTAAACGAAGGTTCACTATATGGTTTTTAAGTCAATACAATGAAACAATATTTCTTTCATGAATTCCGAAGGGTCCGCCCAAGGCTGCGTTCCGAGCGAAAGTGTAGAGTTCAGACTGTAAACGAGCGTTACGCAGTTTACCATTTTTCATGCCTTTTTCACTTTTTCTTTCACCAAGATTATTCCGAACCAAACATTTTATTAATGGTTTTGGCCGAACCGACGACAATACGCAGTAATTTCACACTCAAACTGGGCCTTGCCTCTCCGTGAGCATTCCAGACACCGGCTGACTATACCTTTGGTATGAACGCTGGATCTTCGCACACGCATGATTTTAATACATTTACTTTGTAATTAAATGTGGGTGTAAAGATACATTTACCTATCCCTTAATAATTATATAGGATATTAAGGCATAAGTATTGGTATGATGATGATGTTAAAACAAATCTTAGAAGCAAAAAAAAATATTAGAAGCAATGATTACCGCCGAGCGGTAATAGCTATGGACTGCCGTGCCGCAGTACCCTGGTTCAATCCCCACCGCCGGCTTGAGCTTCACTGCATGGTGGAAGGGCATTTTGCGATTGCCCGCCTGGCTAGCTACCACCCTCAAGTAGAAAGTCTGTCGCCAAGCACCGAAAGGTGTGTTCCGGCAGTAGTCCTTGAGAGCCAGTGAAATTACAGGCACAATGAGACTTAACAACTATGTCTCAATGGCGCAGTGCAATTCGTGACTTGTGATGAATTGCAACTGTTATAGGCAGAAGTTAGTCCACTTAACATCAGGTGGGGCTCGAGCTTGACCCATCACAATAACATAAAAAAAAACTAATCAAAATCCGCAAGTCATTACTGAAGTTTTGAACAAACTTAGCTATATACACATATGAGTATCAAAATATATAATAAAGGGGCCCCTTAACCGTACTCCTGGGTTGCAAGTCCCAGGCCCCTCTAGCCTCTTCCTCTGCAACGCGATGAACCCGGCACCCGCACGGTGAATCCATGGAATGCTAAGTAAGTCGTCTCTAAACAAGTTAATTTGCTATCCATATATTGTCGAATACGATGTTCATGACACATCCTTGAATTTTTCGTGATACTTACCAAATACATTTGTAGCGCTTCTCTACAACCGGAGCCTTAGTCTTAATCTATAAACATCTACTTTTATTATAACATATATACTGTACTGTTTCAGCCGGATAGTCCACTGCTGAACACAGACCCTATTTATGAGGTATTTTCCATAATCCCCACGCTTGGCAAGCGGCTTTGGGATCGCAGTGATAGATAGAAAGTTCTTTAGAAGGCGCTGCTGCCCACCTTCTATTATGTTTCCCTTAGTCGCCTCATATGACACCCACGGGAAGAAATGGGGAGGTACAATTCTAACCCGGCACCCAACGGGAGCATACTCTGATTTCCCTTCAATACGAATCAATCTTTCGCCTTTATTACTATATACCTCTTCTCAACTCTATATGATCATGTCGACAAATACTTAACATAATTATCGTATAAAAGAAATATCCACACTACTCTAGCCTTCATCCCCGTACCGATAAAAGGGTGAGTACACACATGAGCGTGAAAGATTGTCCACATGTTCGGATCCCCGCAGTGCGATCGGTCGCCGACGCGATCAGCTTATCGGAAAGCGCATCAAATCACACGATTCGGTCTGTCGTTTCCGCTCTACCTTTAATGTATCAAATCACTAATCAGATGTATTCTGAGGAACACATTTCAATTAATTTCTGAATAAAAACTTATCACACACACTTTTGAATATCATTTTGGGAACGACGTGTAGCAACGGAGACACGCGTTGTCTATGGTACATATCAGCTGTGCAAAATTACTAATGGAAATTCTAAACGCTCCTTTTAAGTTTATGAGTAACACACAAATAGTTATCTGAATTTACGATAAGCAGCGATCACGACTTAGGTTTTAGATGTCCGGCTAAGATTATTCAATTTAGCATTCCGTAGTTATGACGATGCCCTTCATAATCCTACAAGATATTTTTATACTTGAAGGATTATAGTAATAGTGTCATATGCTGAAATATGTGTAGAAACATCAATGTTACTGTATCAGCCGGTTTATCCACTGCTGAAAAAATCCTCCCCCATTGAGGGGGTGTGCCATACTTCCCAGGCGTCTTGGGGATCGCAGTTTAAGATGTCAGTTCCTCAGAAAGCACCTTCCGGTATTTTACCTTTAGTCGCCTCTTAAGACACCCACAGGTAGAAATGGCGGGGTGACATTCTTACCCGGCACCCCACGGGGAACATCTAAGTACTTACAGTTTATTTTATTGCTGATAGGCTCTTTGACTAGACCGATGTTTAACTTAGCACGGTAACTTACTTTCAGAGACAGGTGCCGGAACACACCGTTGAGGGCAACGACAGACTTACTTACGGACGGTAGCTACCAGATTAGCATTATGAAATGTTCCTACAACCTATTTACAGTCAGATTATATTTGAGAGTTTATGTTACGGCGTCGAGAGTTTCATAAATAAATACGATTTGAGTTAAAATCCGCATTGTACTGTAAAGCTAGGTACTAGTATATATATATATATATACTACTACTACTACTTCTAGGTTAGCCTAAACAACATCTTCGACCACATTATCACTTACCATCAGGTGAGATAGTGGTCAAAGGCTAACCTATCAAGCATAAAAAAAAAGCAAATCGGAAAATGCAGAGTGAACAATCGTTATCTCTGCAGATTCTCAGCAATCTCTATTATTATCTACGCAGATCAGCTTCGGGAAGTCATAGAGAACTCTGATACTCAACCTCCTGGATCTCACGGATAGCTGCCGGAATACACTTGTGCTTAGTGATAGCCTTTCTACTTGAGGGTGAGGGCTAGCCAGGAGGGCAATCGCAAAATGCCCTACTACTCTATAGTGACTGCCGTACGTAGACTACAACCAATTTGCCCTCCAAAGCACGGAAGCGCTTAATAGTAAATTTCACTTGCGGTCACCCATCCATATAATTACAGCGAACCTTGCCCTTTTTGATCGGATAAGAACGACTAAACAAACTCTTCTAAGAGCGTTTCAAAACCTGACTTGAAGTAAAGAACTTTCAGATGTGTTTTATGAGCTCACCTTTTTACTAAGAAATGGCAGTGTAGTTACAAGTTGATCTATTTTACAACTAATCAAATAATGTACTTACTATACGTCACCTGCAGCACATCTCCCGTTTTGCCCACCTACCTTATATCTTTATCTAGCATCAATTTTAATTTTGTAAATTCAAACTATAAACGTTATACTCGAAACTACATTATGATATTTACTTACATTACGCTATCTCAATCGATAGATACTTATTGAGCCATATTTTCCTGCTGCTATTGGAGACGCGTGGCTTTTTCCTGAATTTGACAAGCAAATAAATTGCGTGATCAAAGCTCATCGAGGCCAGTAATATATCGCTTAGGGGCGGGCATACGTCATGTACGGTATAAGAGTCGAAAAACGGGAAAGCGGAACAGGATGTGACGACAGTCGGAAGTACGCACGGCGCCGGACGGGCCCACTTCCTGAATGTGCGACGCCTTCACTTATCTCAGCGGGGGGTACAAAAATTGCCCAATGTTACGTCATATTTGCGTAAAATATTGCTTTAGATAAACATCGGCAAGATACCGACCCCAATTCAGTTGATCCATAGTGCTCCAAATAATCTGATCTCTGAGTTTTTTATGTCCTCCAAACATTGTTTGTATATGTGATTAGTTTTATTTATTTATTTGGTAGCCTTTGATCACTATCTCACCTGAAGGTGAAATGAAATAAAATGAAACAAAAGTAAGAAAATAACAGTAATGCTTAAAAATGTGTTTGTTGTCGTTGTGAAGGCTAACCTAGACTCTCAAGGTTAAGTGCTTGTCGACAGATTTTATCATGGTAGTAGCTAGCATCGCAAGAACACGCAAAATGCAACCGCCCTAAAAAGAACGACTGCCAACCTAAGACAACAACCACGACCGATGGGCCAAAGCACGGTAGCGCTCAGTGATAGGTAATGGCAGAGAGAGTGATAGAGGTCACCCATCCAAGTCACGACCGCAGCGGACGTTGCTTATCTTTGTCCTTAACATATCTACAACGGTTAAAGAATACTAAGCAACGCTACGAATACTTCAATATTTATAGCTGTACCTGCGACTTCGTTTGCGATTGCCGTACCTGCAAACTAATTATTCACATTTGAGCACTGTTTATCTCATATTAAGCAACGCTGTGGTCTGCGGTAAAGCACTTTAGTAAAGCATAGCTCAGAAAGGAGCTTTTTACTTTGGGTTTGAAAACTCCCGGGTTGTATTTTCCAGAAGACAGTAGTTAAGTTACTCAGAGAGTTCCTTCACAGTTCGCACAATGAATGTTAAAGCAAAGTACTTCATGCGTTTCTTTGTAATTTTGATTTTAAAACGGCGTCTTTTTGCCAAGGTTCTCCTTGTTTGGCGGTAGAACGAATATATATTAGATTGTGCACTTCCATTGCGCAGTCTCCAAAATGTATTCGACAAAAGTAAAAAATAATATTATGGCGAATGTTCCAGATTTTAGAGCCGGATGCCCGTAGGGTGTCGAGCTGTCTGTGGTATGCCAGGCTGCCGGTGGGGTGACGGAATGCCCGAGGGGTGCCGGGCTGCCCGTGCGGTGCTGGGCTTCATTTTTTGTTAAAATAGTGACGAGTGGTCACTATTCTAACAAAAAATTAGTAATTGAAATCGGACTACGCGTTTATAAATTACAACTATGTGTACATTTTGACTTTCATCCCCTTTACCGAGGGAACCGTGCTGAGTTTTGGGATATAAAGTACACAATAACCTTCTTCATAGTATGAACTCAAATCGTGTTAAGTTTAAGACACACTTTTGGCATCAGTGTCAGCTACGGAGTGCTCTCAATTTTTTTTCTAAATATCTGCCATTTACAGAATTGTATCTGTTACAATTTTATTATAAGTATAGATATACTATATTTATACAGTTTACATTGACAGTCTAAAACGCGTTCAACGTTAATTTCTGAGGTGACATTTTCGGAGCTTTACTAAAGAAAATGATTACCTAAAACAGTGCGCCAGACATCGTTTTATTACGCTGATAAAGCGTCGCAAATCTCCTGATAAAATATTTTCCCAAAAATTGTTACCTCTTCTGAACTACTTAAAAAAATCCATTTATACATACCTGCCAAATCCTTTCGTAATAGTCCTCGGTTTTATCTTCCCTCCGTTACTATTAACAACCGCAAGAACAGTTATTTGTACCAAGCGTGCAAAACCATAATATGAGTATAACAAAGTCCTTGATATTGTCATTTTTACTATTAGTCTTCATTGAAACGGCAACTTGGCAAGGCTTCATTTGATTCACACAATGGATCGAATTATTTAGTTACATTCTTAGAATAGAGATTTTCTATTCTGAGGTTATATTATTTTATTTTATTTTATTTTAGAATTTTACAGAAAACTTACAGCTAGGCAAATAACATTAAATGATTCATTTATATACTACATGAAAAACACATGTAATGCTGATGGCCAATTACAAGTTTCCACTTATAGATTAAAATATTTATAAAACAAAATGTTTTGAGTGGACGACTAACTTATGAAAATAATGAAACAATACAATACAATACTTAAGGTTCAAATTAACTAGTACAGAAGAATTTTTCATTAAACAAACGTTTCAATTTGGTAGTTGAGGTATTGTATAAATCAATATCTTTATCTGTCAAGTTGTTAAATGAAGCACTTGCACGCATAATGAATGCATTTTGCCTATAATTTGTCTTAGCTAACGGAACAGATAAAGTTCTGGGGTTTCTCAATACAGCTGTATGAATGCGTAATCCTATCAGCTCGAGGAGCTCAGAACAGTCCACCGTGCCATTTGCAATGCTAAGAAGATATGATAGGTCGGATATATTCCTTCGTTCATAGAGAGGCAAGAAATGAAACTTACGACATCTAGCTAAATAATCCGGAAGGTACAGTTTTGCACGAAACTGAAGATAACGAAGAAACTTCATCTGGATACGTTCTAAGCGCATAGAATATACTTCATAACAAGGGTTCCAGACTTGTGATGCGTATTCCAAGTGACTGCGAACGTATGCACAATAAAGGATTTTAAAGGTTTTTAAACTGGAAAACTCATTAGACATTCTTAAAATAAAACCAAGTGCACGAGATGCCTTGCTTACAATGTTGCTTACGTGTGCGTCGAATAAAAGTTTACCATCAAAAAAAACTCCTAGATCTTTAATTGTATCAACCCTTGTGACTGGTGAGTTTTTTATTGCATATTCAAAATTGATAATGACTGACTTACGAGTAAAAGAACAAATGTAGCACTTGGACACGTTTAAATCTAGTTTGTTCTGAATACAATAATTTTGAAATCTATGCAAGTCGTCCTGCAGACGGTGTGCATCATCAATAGTTTTAATTTGATGTAAAATTTTCACATCATCCGCGTACAACAGAATTTTAGAATAACGAAAGCATGAAGAGATGTCGTTCAGAAATATTGTACAAAGTAACGGTCCTAATAAAGATCCCTGCGGGACTCCGGAAGGGATATACATGGACATGGACGAGTAACCGCCAAGAACTACAGTTTGACATCTTTGTTGGATATAGGACGTGAACCACCTATAAAGGTTTCCCCTTATACCTATCCGCTGAAGCTTTTTCAATAGTAGCAAATGATCGATTCTGTCAAAACACTTACTGTAGTCCGTGTAAATAACATCTATTTGAGAGGGTTCAGACATAAAACGAGACAGGAACTCGGTACACAATAAGAGATTAGATGTAGTTGACCTGCCCCTTAAAAAACCATGCTGCTGAGGTGCAAGATCATGCTTGAGTGCGCTGTACAATTGGGTATAGACAATTTTTTCAAGTATCTTAGCAAACAGACATAATTTAGATATAGGCCTATAATTCTCTATATTATTTTTTGGTCCTTTTTTATGAACGGGAGTGACTAAAGCCGACTTCCATTTGTAAGGTACAACGCCTTCCGATAAAGAGCGGCTATATAATAGACACAGGGGTAAAACTAAGCTCTTTGCACACTTAACTATTAAAATAGCGGGGATATTATCTGGTCCCGCTGATTTATTTAAATCTAAGGACATGAAAAGTTTAAGAACCTCCGCTGGCAGCACCTCAATCATACCAATATCAGCAGAAGACGCTGTATGGTATTGAGGTTGATTAAACTCTATACAATCAATCGGTGTATTATTTTGAAGAAAGTTTGATTGAAAATATTCACAAAACATATTGCATATGACATCACCTTGATCAGAAGAGCGAGTACCAAATTGCATCACTGCGGGGTAAGTGTTGGAGAGATTTTTACTCTTTACATAAGACCAAAATGTGCGTGGGTTCCTTCTTATAGAACATTCAATGTTTATTATGTAATTTTTGTACATATCACTTTCCATTATCCGCGCTCTTTCTCGCAATATAACAAACGTATCCCGATCACTTAAGTTGCCGTATATTTTGAATTTATTGTGATATTTAGATTTTTCCTTAAGAAGTTTTATTAGAGGTCGCCCGTACCATAAAGGATACTTACACGATGGTAACACAGTTTTCGAGGTAACATATGTGTCGCGGAGGCTATAAATCGTAGTATAAAGAAAAGATACAGCATCATCTACAGTTCCACATTTCAGCACAAAGTTCCAATCAATAGCGTCAAGCTTAGTACAGATCGAGTGATAGTCTCCGTTTATGTAATCAAACTTGGTATAAGGAAGAGGCTTTATTGTGTGCAATTGAACAAACTCAGCAGTTATACACAAAGATGGATGGTGGGGGTCTTCAGGCACCAAAGGGCAGTCACAAGCATGCACTGTGACGTCATTATTTGAGAAAATTAAATCTAAAAGGCGGCCATAACTCTTATTTAGGATAGAATTATACTGTAATAGATTACATGTATTAAGGCTATCTATTAGATCGAATTGATGAGCACCTTGTAAATTCCCAGGAACCAAAGAGCATCCATCATCACTGGGTAACCATGAAACATACGGCATGTTAAAATCGCCCAATACAATGACCTTATCGAGTGGATTATCTAAGACTATTTCAGACAAGTTGTCAGAGAAATTGGATAGTTGTGTTTGCATTGAATTACCTAAATTCTCATCACATATATATACAACACAAATATGCATTTTATAAGTTGAGTATTGATTACGATTGCGGATGGTCAAAGTAACCCACAGATCCTCGGCAGACGAAGACCACTCAGGCCGGTTCTCAGCTGCAAGTTCACGACGAATTCCTATTAAAATTCCGCCTCCCCTCTTCTGCTCTGTTCCCAAAAAATCCCTATCTCTTCTCCAAATAACATATCTATCATCAAATAATTCACTATCAAAGAAACTATCATTAAGCCACGTTTCCGTGAAGCAAATAATATCATACGAGTTAAGGCATACATTTCTATATAATATGCTTACTTTAGTACGGAGACCACGTACATTTTGGTAGTATATACTAACCGGGAGCATTGTTGACAGAAAAGTTTAATAGGTATTGCATAGATATAAAAAGATGCATGATATTAAATAGTGCTGAGACGTTATTAAAACTGTCAAAGGAAAAAAGCAACATAAAAGATGATAAAAAGGCAAAAAATATAGTGATGATTAAATAATAAAAAGGATAACGTAAACAATAGCAAATGGCCGGCTGACTAATCCGAACTATAATTGCGGGTAACAACAAGCGGACAAGAGTGCAACGCATAACAACAACATTGAATAGTGAAGCAGTACTAGTAAACTTTGGATCGCAGATAATATTGCAAGATATTATACATACAGTGTAGCATAACATTAAAGTTTTTTTAAATCCAATTCTGTTCGAATGGCCATGACAGGGGATGTTGGGCCTTTTCGGATGAAAATCTTGCAACCTTTCACCCACGTGAATGCAAACCCCCGGTCTTTTGCCAATGCTTTGGTCTTATTGAGCAGTACTTTGTTCTCAAGTGTCAAGTGGTCGTTGATAAATATCCTAGTGCTGCCCTTAAGTCCTAAGTCCACCGGGGTCATTGAAATTTTTTTCGCTGCCGCTACAAAATCATCCTTTAGGTACCTGCTATGAAAGTATCCTTTAGGTACCTGTTATATAAGTAACAACCTAGCGAATTGTGCAATATTACATTTACTTTATACGTGTTAAGCATAAATTCGGAATCTATGTCATAACATCATTACCAGGGCTGTTATTTAACCAGTTTACCTCTATTAGTGAAGACTTGTACATGTCTTTTTCATTTGATATATTTCTTTACCTAATTTAAGCTATGCAGTTGACAGTTTTTCTAAGATAAAATAAATAAATAATTTTCTTCCTCTGAAACACTTTACCTCGTTCCTATTTTTTATATCTCGGTATAGCTTTTTAGCAATGATTTACTTAAGAAACATAGCTCGCAATATTAATTAGGAACAAAGTACATTTATACCATTTCAATTAATAATTATATTTTAAGACCTATATCGTTCAATATATACATATTAGTAAATATAAATTTTATTAGACCTCAGCTCGCTCCATCAAAACTTTATAAATTAATTTCCATATCTGTAACAATTTACAATATCCAACATTTGTTCCTACCGTTAATTCCACACAAATTATAGATAGAAATCTAAACAGTGCGATAAGGAATCAAATAATGAAAACTGACATAAAACCACAAAAGTAGTTATGATTCGAGTTGTGGTTAACAAGTCATTTCCAACTGAGTCGGTGTCGGTCGGAGGTACCGTCGCGTGTTAAGAAAATAATTTTAAGTCAAGCGATCTAGGGGCTGCCTAACAAAAGGGTGAGAAAATAAAGTAAAATATTTCTGGACAAAATATAAACAAACACTCGCCCAAATATATACATGTTGCTTTCATTCCAATGATCTCTAATCTGACACTTGCATATCAGTTTTTAACCGACTTACAAAAAGATGGAGGTTCTCAATTCGAATGTATGTTTTTTTGTTTGTTTGTTACGCGGTGACTCCGCTAGTTAATAAGTGGTTTGGAATATTTCTTTATTGAGTAGTTGTCATTATTTATATTTCACCAACATCACCTTAGTAGTTTTTAAATTACAGTCAATTAACTGAAAAAAGTATTTGCGTACATATTTTTAAATGTTATTGTGACGGACAAGCTCGAGGCCCACCTGATGTTAAGCGGACTAATCTCTGCCTATAACAGATGCATTTCGTCACAATTCACGAATTGCACTGCGCCTGTCACCTTGAGACATAGTTGTTAAGTCTCATGTGCCTGTAATTTCACAGGCTCTCAAGGACTGCTGCCGGAACACACCATTAGGTGCTTGGTGACAGAATTTTTACTTGAGGGTGGTCGCCAGCCAGGCATTCGCAGAATGCCCTTCCCACATGCGGTGAAGCTCAAGCCCGCGGCGGGATTCGAACCATGGACCTGCTGTGAGGCAGTCCATAGCCAATGCCACTGCTTCAAAAATGTATTGCTAATTGCAAAATTTATTGTAATAATTTATTGCTTGGACAATTTATTGCTAATTGCAACTCAAGTCGATGCTTAACACTATTTTAGGCTATGGCAATAAACTTGTACACAGTTTGCATCATATACATCATCACTTACCATCAGGTGCCATTGTGGTCAAAGGCTAACCTATCAGCAATAAAAAAAGGTAAACAGAGAAATATTTTCAAAAAAGAAACACTAAACTGACTTTTAAAATTTTTTTTTGCTGATAAGCTAGCCTTTGACCACTGTCTCACCTGACCGTAAATGATGATGTGGTCGATGATGTTGTTCAGGTTAGCCTAGAATTATTGGCTCTCAAGGACAACTGCCGGAACACACCGTTAGGTGCTTGGCGACAGATTTTCTACTTGCGGGTGGTAGCTAGCCAGGCGGGCATTCGCAAAATGCCCTACCACCGTGCTGTTACGTCTGCCATCGTAAGACAACAACCGGGACCGACGGCTTAACGAGACCTCCGAAGCACGGAAGCTCTCAGTAGTAATGTCACTAGCGGTCACCCATCCAACTCCTGACCGCGGCGGACGTTGCTTAACTTAGCTGAACGGCTAAGCCAACTTCCCTGTGAGCGCTAAATAATAAAAATAATAATATTAAATAACTTGTAAAATTCAGACCTTGATTATGTGAGGTCAGTGTGTTAAATCAGTATGTTATCGACTTCAACAAGTTATTTATAACTTTTCAGTGTTGGTTCATTCATTTTCATAATATTGTTGACTTTGATACTCCCTTTAATAGTTAATTCCTCAACTTCTACAACGAATATAGCCATTAAAGTTAATGCAACTGAACATAACTGATTTCATGCTGAAACTCAAAGCAGAGTTAAGTGCACTCCTGTGTTATATAAACGACTTTTGTAAATAGTTTGGCTAACTACAGGCGACACCAATTTACCCAATTTTCTGCACGGGCTTGCAAATATGAATAAAAGGAAGGAAATGTAGTATATAGTATATTTTGAAGCGCTCGTAACAAAGTTTTGAAGCAGTGATGGCTCAGTGGCATTGGCTATGGACTGCCGTGCAGCAGGTCCATGGTTCGAATCCCGCCCAGAGCTTGAGTGTGTTCCGGCAGCTGTCCTTGAGAGCCAGTACTTCTAGGTTAGCCTGAACAACATCTTCGACCACATCATCACTTAACATCAGGTGAGATAGTGGTCAAAGGCTAACCTATAAGGCATAAAAAAAAAAAAAGCCAGAAAAATTACAAGCTAATGAGACCTAACAACTGGACGTCACAGTGCAATTCACCGCTGACGAAATGCGACTGTTATAGGAAGAGGTTAGTCCACTTAACACCAGGTGGGCCTCGGGCTTGTTCCGTCAAAATAACATAAGAAAAAAAAAAAAGTTTTCTTAGCCGTTCTTAACCGATCAGCTCTACGGAGGAACGTAATTGGCTAAATAGTTAAAGTAATTGGCTATTAACATGATGTGAGACTTAAGGGTGTGACATGGACAAAAATTGACAAAACCTCCAAGAAAAAAAAACAATCTGCTAAGTTAAGCAACGTCCACCGCGGTCATGACTTGGATGGGTGACCGCTAGTGACATTACTAGTCTACTGAGCGTTTCGTTAAGCCGTCGGTCCCTGTTCTTGTCTTAGGATGGTAGTTGTTATTGCATTGGTAGGGCATTTTGCAAATGCCCGTTTGGCTAAATACCACCCTCAAATAGAAAATCTGTCGCCAAGCACCTAACGGTGCCAGCAGCTGCCATTGAGAGCCAGTAATTTGTAGGTTAGCCTGAGCAACATCTTCAACCACATTATCACTTACCATCAGGTGAGATAGTGGTCAAAAGCTAGGCTAATAATAAGATTCCGGGTTTATAGGTAACTACTCTTAACTCACCGTGTAAAAAACCGATCATGGCGGCGGCGCGTTAATGTATCAAGTATTTTGCGATACAAAATCACGTTTACGCGCTCGCGTAGTACATGAGATATTACACTAAGCCCACAGAAAGAGCAGAAAGAGGTAGTCCAACCAACAATAGCATTTCCAAGAATTGGTAGCAGGCAGCCGCCTATAAAACCGGAGCTAAAACTTCAAATACATATATTTCTAAATATGATTAGAAGCACTAACTAGGTAATCGCATCTACAAATTATTGAAGTAAAAGTTTTTTTTGTTCCAGACGTGAAGCCGCGTCCTCCGATGTCACTTGTAAATTTTCGAATTGAAAGAGTAAGGTTCGGTGGGCGAATAGAAAATCATCCGACGCGAAATTGGAGGACGCAAAATCGATGCCCGTCCGAAGATAAATAAATTGTACTCTAATAATTTGTAAATTCATAGTATGTTCTGGTGATGACGATATGAAAACATATATGTACTGACCCCAAATTATGTGTGATAATTGCAGACAAATGATGATAATGAAACTATAATTTAAAATAGCAAGGCACTTTGTAATAAATTTTATATATTTTTAACAAACAATACTAAGTAGGTCTAAAAAATATCTAAATCAAAATCAAAATCTCACTTTATCTAAATAAATATTAGCGTAGATGTTTATATAAACAATTATGTCATAATAACTTTCAAATCATAGGTTTAACCGCAAAAAACTCCTTGGTAATATTTGCCGAAATACTCTTTAACTACATAACACAAAAATTTGAAGTCAAAACCAAAGTTCTCGAACTTCTTTATGAATTCTACAAATTTTGGATCCTTCGACATTCTCCTCATGATATCCATGAACTCCGGTGAATTGATAGTTTCGAATAATTCTGCAACTTCTGGACTGGTTTCTAGTTTACTCTGGAACAGTCTCTTGAATTCTTCCAAAGGTAGGGCTGCGATCACGTCTTCAATAAGCCCGGTAATGCCTTTGCCAGATTTATGAGAGGAAAAATGCTTTCTAGGTTTTTGAAAAGGCATCAGCTCTAGTGCATCGTTGATGTAATTAATGATAGAGTCCACTTTGTATCCTTTGTGAACCAGGAATTGAATGGCCTGTAATTTTAAAGAAATAATATTGTAGAAATTTTTGATACAATATGAGACAGGTTGTAGAACTTCGTAGATTAGTAGTAAATTATTTTATGTTTTCAATCCAAATACTTTGCAGTGTCGTGGTCATGAGCGGACTCTGCTTGAGACCATGCAATCATTGAGGAGTTTTTAACAGACTTCCGAAAAACGCGGTTCTCAATTGACTCTATGTTTTTTTTTGTATGTTTAATACGCGATTCCTCAGCCAATTTATAATTGATTGAGATAATTATTTTAAGAAGGTACAGTATACCTCCAAATTAGATAAGACATTACAATCAATTATTTGAAAGAAATATTTAATGCTGGATGGATAATGTAATGCTAATGCCAACACTTGCCGTGCCGCAAAAAAATACTCATCTGACTTCCAACACTGAAAAGTATGAAATTACTGGTGTAAGTTGGACCATGATAATGTTTGAATCTGGTACCGAGTTCAATAAGTAAAGTATTTCAACAATTTTCAGTGTTAGAAGTTCTCATCCTCACGGTCCCATTTAATAAAAATACATTCAATATCAATTCATATAATCTATCTCTTAGTAATGTGGGCAAACACAGAAGCAGCCGTAGCATGATAAATAGTTATTATATCAGCTCAAACTGACAAAAAACAACATAATGTATTCGGCGACTGATCTTCTACTCACATGTGGTAACTACCAGGATAAAAATTTCCCTGCTACCATACTATAATGCTCAAGCCCATGAGAGTTTGCATAATGCTCACGCAGTAAAATTTTATTTATCGCCGATTAGGGCTATTTATAAGAAAATATTGCAGAAAGCACTTATAATGTATTTATATTTGTACATGCAATTTTCTACGAGGGCAAAGACACTGACATTTTTTTTGTTTTTGTGATTGTGACGAAACTAGCACGTGGCCCACCTGATGATAGCCGGTAACCTCTGCATATTACAGATTCTATTTGTCACAAGTGACGAATTGCATTGCGCCTTTCATCCTGAGACATATTGTTAATAAGTAATGTGCCTATAATTTACTGTTTCTCAAGGACTGCTGCCGGAACACACTATTAGGGGCTTGGCGACAGGTTTTTCTACTTGGTAGCTAGCCAGGCGAGTATTTGCAAAATGTCCTTCGACCGTGCGGTGAATCTCAAGCCGGCGGCGGCTGGAATCGAAACATGGACCAGCGGCACGGCAGTTCATAGTTAGTACCGCTCGGCTATAAAAGCTTCAAATATGTGAGTTTTGTATTAATATCCCGGGTACGCAATAAACTGAAGAAAATATACGTGAACGGTATGTATAAGAGTATTATGTACGATACCGTAACTTCTCGTGGCTTACTTGCTGGTAACGCCTCTTGTAACTCCAAACAGAAATCTTACCTCCTTAAATTCCGGCAAAGACTCAAACTCCCATACAGTCTTCTTGAAATCTTCGCTGAACAGAAAAGTTAAGAAGTTGACGACTTCTGGATCAGACAAATGTCGTTTAACCACTGTTATAAGCTTATCACCATCGATAAGTTCGAAAAAATCTTTGAAATGTTGTACCCATATTGGCGATATATCAGGTATGTCTTGAGGCTGAGGATGAAGATGATGAGTTAAAAAATTCAAGACATTGTCATTTGGAAGTAGTACGGTCGCGGTATGTCCTTGGAAACTAATTGCCAACAGCAAAGTTAAACTCAACAATTTAAACATTTTGATCACAACCTAGCCCTTCTTCCACTAAAAGTAACTGACTATTCAGGGCAGAGATGTCCACTTTTATACGTTACTGAATTGTGAAACTCACATTATTTGATCACTATATGTTATTATAAATCTTGAAATACGAGTACTTCAAGATTTATTATTTATTTATTTTCTACTTTATCTGGAGTGGATAGAGGTCTGTTTACTCAGTCTATCAGTTCTTGAAAATAAATTATTTATTTGATTAATAATGACTTCATGTTGTTCAGTAAGAACTCGTAGAGGTGAAAATAAAGATACCTACGTCTTTTAATATAAGTCAGAAAAAGTTTTTTTGTTGGAATTAATGTTCTATTAATATGATATAAGGTTATAATTTATACCATTTGTAACTTTTAGACAGTAAAATATTCTTAACTTTCGTTTCAGTACAATTAGATACAGACCTGATATAATTAAAATTACAGCAAATGCTACTGAATCTAAATCAGATATGAAAATGCCAGAATAAACTACGGAATGTCCAATTTAAATTCGCATTACATAGGTATAACAGCAATTTTCAGTTTTTTTTTGTTACCGGCGGTAAGTTTTGTCAACAAAATACTACGAACTATAAACAAAACTAGCGACCCGCCCCGGCTTCGCACGGGTCCAATGCTGATACTAAATATACTACAGAATGTCTTTACATACAACGTTTACAGCTTTTTTGTCATTAGACAATACAAATATGTTTTCTTTAGAGGTTACTCTTGAAAGAGTACATATATAATTGCATATAATTGGCTATGTGAAAAACACAAACACAACTGGCTGGTCAGTTCTCCATACAAACGTAGGGGTGATCACTCCCTTAATTGAGGATTTAGGTTCAAAACAAAGCATGATATCGATTGAACTCGTCATTATCTAGGTTTGTATCGTAACTAAATTTTTAAAAGATAATTAAGTGAGAGTTATGACTCTCGAAACATTTTCATATAAAGTTTTCAAGGATCATAACTTTCATCTTAATTATCTTTTTAAAATTTCGTTACGTTACAAACCTAGATAATGACGAGTTCAATCGATATTATGCTTAATTCAATACCGAAAATCTCAAATAAAGGAATGATCACTCTACGGCGTTTGTATGGATACCTTTACGGCCAGTTCAACCTTAACGCTTAAATCTAAAGGCTGCAAAGTTTAAAGTTTGACCGTGCGATTTATTAATGGTCATTGCAAAAGATATCATTACTGGAAATTGTACCTAGGCGTTTAAATTGAAATGGTAAATCCCATGGTATCAGAGGAATTCAGGGAATCAAGACATCTTCTCCGTTACCGTATCTATATTCGATGTCTATCCCTATCCTAGGCGAGCCTGATGACGCTCTACAGACGATTCTCTGGCTCTCTGTATTCGATGTATATCCTTATCCTGGCTGCGGCGAGCCTCACGCTTTTACTGAGCATTATCTTTCTATACAGGGCCATATTGATCTATACTAAATGCACAATGTATTTAATGTACTTAATTGGATAAGGATGAATTCTGTATTGCTTAAAACCGCTTCGTAAATAAGCCATTATTTCTTGTAAAACGTAAAGGTTAAAAAATGTTCATTGTGGGTTATCCCAAAGAGATAGACATATACCATTGCGGACTTTTTTGTAGACCTTCTTAAAGTGTACAATACTGTAGTAAATTATTTTGATATATATCGTAGGGTTCAGTTGCAGTTGCAGTTCGTTTGCAATATAAGCGGAAAAAAATGAGTTTATTTACGACAACACTTTAGAAACCTTTATAATTATCAGTGTGTCTCTACTATATTATGCATGTATTATACATGTAAACCTTTCTCTTGAACTACACTATCTATTCAAAAAATCCGCATATAAATCCTTTGCGTGGTTTTAAAGATCAAAGCATATATATGAACATACAGACAGCGGGAAGTGACTTTGTTTTATACTATGTAGTGATTACTAACACAATATGGCTAATGAAATAAACAAATGTTTTTCCAAAATTAATATATATTTTTTCTTATAACGAAAAACATAAAAAAAAATATATACCAAAATACTTCAAGGAAACAAAAACAAAACTATCGTGTTTAAAACAATTTATTGCAATAACTAGCGGCCCGTCCCGGCTTCGCACATATATATTTTAAACATTTTGGCAGAAACGTACAGTAAATGCAAGGCACACCTAAATAATAATGTATTTAGCAATAGTGTATCGCTGGCTCCCTTTGGGTACGGGACTTGATGATTGAAAACAAAATTATAACAGAATAAATCACATCAACGGGTAACTTTTAAAAACATTTCACTGAGGTTTAGAGTATAGATACACTAATAATAATTAGATACATTATATACCTACTACTATTACTGTACAGTCTACTGTCTGTAATCTTTATTTTTTAAACAGGGTTTTTATTTTAAAGTCACCCTTATAAATCTAAATTAAACTATAAAATATTCTTTCTTGATCGAAGCACTACTTGGTATATTCAGTAAAGAGCTGCAGCGTCTTCTGACAGTAGTTGGGCTAGCACACTGTTGCACCCGCCCACTTGCCAGAGAACGTGATCGCGTCCAAACTGTTGGTGGCGCAGGTTCTCGTTCCTTTTACATTCCATTATGACATGAAACACGTCCTATGTAGTAGTATGTAGTTCTAATAAGAACTTTTGGTAATAAGCACTTAGTAGTTCTGAAAAGAATTAAAAACGTGCTAAAACAAAAAATTAGTCAACGTTGGTTACGTCTGTAGGGAGCCGGCTACCTATTTCATACATGTGCCCCTCTCCTGCACTCCGGTCCCGGCGCTCCAGCGCGTCAAGGCGCAGGCGGCGCATTAATTATATTTCAATTTTATTAAACTCGTAGTATCTTTCGAAAGGAATGTCAGATTTTAATAAACTAAAAAGCATGTTATCGATATTTAAACAACCTTGCTTGAGAAATCATTTATTTAGGTAAGGATTAAAGCTAAGGTATAAATAACTGTCTGATAATGGTCGGAATTTCTATTAAATTTTAAAATGTGAAAAAGTAGTTATGGTGACTTAACTACAATAATTAGACACATGCTATACTATTATTTCTTGTAGATATTGATATGGTCTTTAATATTGTGGAACATTTTTTTGTTATATCATCAATAGTTTCCGCAGCGCGTGCGATGAAAGAAATTTTATTTACACCTTGGGTAACATTATTGTAGTTTAAGAAGAAATTCTTATTTTTTTCTTACAATTCAAATAGCATATTACTATTGAATACCATTTGAATGATACATTATCAGATTATCAGATAATGGTGATAGAATGTTTTAAAACGGTTACAGTACTTTTTGAGCCTATTCGTTACAAACATACATACAAAACTTTTCTCTTTATAATATTATTATATATTATAGACTACAGCTACTACAATAAAAGCATTTAGACATCGATCAAGCGCTCTGATAAATTTTGGAGAATACGATGAGCTTCCGGTCCACACAGACCCAACGTCTCCACACCAAACGGCTCAAATATGTAACCCACACATGAGGTTAGCATATTTGTGTTGCTCCGCCAAAGTAGCCGCCAGCCCTCACGTTTTTATTCATTATAAGTTAAATTATTATATATTTTGTCTTCTTGACTTAGTCTCACAACTGCAGTTTTACATTACTCGATATTGATTTAATTTTTAAGTTATTTGTTGTGCAAGGCTGCAAGGATAGTATTTGGCGTAAGTGCTTGTAAAGAAATCTGAGAATGAGCCAGATTCTAATATTGAACTACGTACTTTTCTAAGCTTAGGGAGGGTTTAAAAAGTACTACACGCAAAATTACTTTGCTGAGTGAGAAACACATAATTTTTCACATCACTACAGTACAGCATAAGACAGAAGAGAGAAGAAACGAGAAAACAAGTTTATCAGGTAAAAAAGATTCACAGGTTATGTTGAAAGATCACAACATAACCTGTGAAAAAAAAACATAAAAGCTCTATACAGTCACAGAATGAAACAGCAAGATTACGAAAACTTGTCTCGAAAGACATTCAAGTAAGACTAGGTTGACTTAAGAAACCCGACGGTTCATACACATCTTCAGAACCAAATTAGAGCTTTTCTTACAAACCCGTTTCCTGGATACATTCCAGGAAACGGGTTTGTAACAATGAAAGAGACTAGGAAACATAATCTCTGCAAGAACCAAACAGAAGAGACTGGAATTTTGAAGATTCTATAATTACGAAAGAAGCACCATCCAACCCTTTCAGTATGTAGGATAAGATGGAATATTCACAGATTTGTAGCACTAGACCTTACACAAGCTAAAAGCATGCCTGGTCGCTATTTTCAGAGCTTGTGTTGCCGGGAAATACATGCCCAAGTCATAGAGAGAAATAAAGGTTTTGTTTTTGCCAAAATCCGGAAAAACACAGAACAGAAGTCCAAAGTCCTTCAGGCCAGTAAGCCTTTCTTCCTGATCTGGTCTAGATCTTCATTTCAAACGACAGCTGTCATATTAAAAAGAGATCTCTCTAATGTGACAGACTCGGCACCAACTACTCCCAGAGCAGCAAGCAACACTAACCGACTAAAATAACTACCTTTACCGCTTCTCGGCGGGAACACGAGGATGCTTTCGCAAACAACCGCGAATCCGCCACGGCTATCCGTTGCCAGACCCCTCATGGGGTGCTACCTGTCACGACGCACCAGCACACCGCCTCGCTGTACCGACTCCTCCCCTGCGGCCCCACCGCGTCCACCGTCTAACGTTGGCAGCTCCACCGTGGGCACGAAAGGTAGCGAGAACAGCGCACTGTAACATCTGAACTCCTCTTCCAACGAGTCTCCTCACTGTCAGCTGCGGTGTCGCCCATATAAAAATTCAAACTGCTGTGGCACCCATACAGCAACGCAGACTTCTTCTTAATGCCATTTTGGATCCTTCACAACAAGGCGGGAACCGTCGGGGAGACTGCCTGATTTAACTTTTTCTTTTTTTTTAGGGGGGATATGCCTTCTCACTGCCCTTCTACGAAGGAAGCAATGGAAGGGGATGTGTGGGACTTGAACCCGCTTAACCCCCCGTGATCAGTCCTACGCCGATGTGGGGCAAGATAGGGTTGCGTTGGCATTCACCATCTTGCCTGGCGGTAGGCCCGAACTGACCATGATCATGCCGGCGCAGCCTCTGGTTCCTCTTCGCTACACCAATACACTTAGCAGTTGTAACACAGGTTAACCTAGTAAGGCTGCTAATGTAAGGTGAATAGGCATAGTAGAATGAAAATAGGTATAGTTTGTATTATCTTTGGACTTTGTTATTTAAGTAATTATTTATAGCCTGTATGTATTGTTTTTTATGGGAAATAAAACAATTTGTATTTGTACCAAGGGTGAGCTAGCCACGGCTACTAAGCCATACCTGCAATATAAGGCAGGAATCGTCATAGAAACTGTCGGATTTAACCTATCTTAAACTTTAATTATAAACACTCACCGGTCTGATTTGCTGGCTTGATTCTTATCTAAAATATATTCTACTCAAAGCAGGGTTTGATTACAAGTTTTTTTTTATTAATAAATATACTAAGATACTCTTGGTTGTACTTTGAGTTTTTACATTTGCTCCTGGTCCCATGAGTCGGACCATAAACATCCTTGTTTCCTCGTAGTCCGATGAGTCGAACTATAAGAATTCATCACTTTTGTCCGATGAATAGGAACAATAGGAAAAAAAATACACGTCGTCCGATTCATAAGACTAAGCTGTCTGACCACGTGTTCAGAGGGTATTTTATATGCAATCTAGCTTTACTGGTTTTGTGCATAAATGTCATAGAATATCATAATTGTTAAAAGATTACCTAATACAACGTTTTTGTTCACATGTCATCATAAGGAGATGGGAGAATCAGGTAGTGAGATTTGAACTGGTTTGAAACTGGACCTTCCCAGTATTTCATACAAGACCAGACTTTGACTTGATATAGGTTTACCTATAAGCTATCCATGTGTGAAATTCCGCACTTTCCAAAAGACTCCCATCTTTTTGGCGGCTAATTTAGCCGTGGACTCGTTGTTTAACCCAATATTGAGTCTGGGTATAAGTGCTATACCCATCATCTTGAGTTGGTCGATTATGGGTTACTTAAGAAACAAGATTACTTAAGAAAGGCAAAAAAAAAAAGAGTCTTTTAAATGAGATTGAAAAGACTCTGCTTAGTAATAAGTAGACACGTCTAGGTCTTTGAAGCTTGAACTGGAACAAATTAGCAACACAATATTCGGAGACCACCTGCAGCGCCAAATTTATTTGCATGACCATTGCCTCCCTATGAGACTGCATTTGTACATCGCTGGACCTATCTACTGTGCCCTCGTCTGCATACCCAATTATTTGAACCCGTGTTTGAACAGATCATTGAAATGCAGCAATAAGAGAGTAGCAAAGAGAACTGAATTTTGAGGTAACCAGGCATTTATTGCCTATTGATCGCACGAACACTCTCACAATTCGTAACGATATTTCCCTCAACAAGTTGAAAATCGACGCTGACGCCAGCGGAAACGCCGTAAGATGGAAACTTATTGGCAAGACTATCGTACTAGATCCTGTATGATCAATGACGCGTGTACTTCTCCCTACTTAACAATAGCTATAGGCTCCAGATATGGGTGACAAGTGGACAGGCTTTGTTTATGTTTAAACCATACTAAGTTAAGTAGGTAGTGTTTAATATATCAGTCACATGCACTTTATATAAAAATAAATATTTGCTTAGATTATTATTATTTAGCCACGGACTAGGACTCGCGTAATCTAGTTTCGAACTTATTTTAAGTTCTTCGTCTGGGAGTCACGATTGTGCACAGCATCGAGCGCGGGCCTAAGCACATAACTGGCGTTGAGACAGTAGCGCTGTAGCTGTCAAAGTCAAAATTCTTCCGTCCAAACTGTCACTTCTGTCACTATCACTATAATTTGCTTAGATATTTATAATTCTAGCTTAGATATCGATAAATGTCATTGCCGTGTCGACTCCTAATCCAGAATAACAAGTATTATAAAATGAAATTCGATAGTGAAAATCAAATCCTTTATAATAATCAATTGTGTCAAAATAACTTTACAAAGCTTAGATACCTAGGTATATATCAACCGCAAAAAACTCCTTGGTAATATTTGCCGAAAAATTCTTTAGCTACATAACATAAATATTTGAAGTCAAAACCAAAGTTCTCAAACTTCTCCTTAAATTCTACAAATTTTGGATCCTTCGACATTCTCCTCATGATATCCATGAACTCCGGTGAATTGATAGTTTCGAATAATTCTGCAACTTCTGGACTTGTTTCTAGTTTACTCTGGAACAGTCTCTTGAATTCTTCCAAAGGTAGGGCTGCGATCACGTCTTCAATAAGCCCGGTGATGCCTTTGCCAGATTTATGAAAGAAAAGATTCTTTACAGGTTTTTGGAAAGGCATTATCTCTAGGGCATCGTTAATGTAATTAATAATAGAGTCCACTTCGTATCCTTTGTTAACCAGGAATTCAACTGCCTGTAATTAAACACACAAATGATAGAAATTTAGCTTTAGAAAGGATGCGGAACTTCAATAGGTTAATCGCTTAGGTTTATTATACGTTTTCCGTGCTGAAATGTCAGATACTTTGCAGTTTGTTTGAATATGTTCATGAGCAGACTGCCTGTGAACACAATCACTGAATTTGAATCGTCTAGCTAAAAATAATATACTCATCTCTTAGTAACTGACGTGGGGAAACATGGTAGCAGCTTTAAATGAGAATGGTTATTATGTCAGCGCAACCTGACAGTTTATCTACTGATTGTTTTTCTTGAATGTGGTAGCTAGCAGGTGGCATTGAAAATTATCTGCCACAATACTATAACGCTCTTACTTATCTCTCATGTAGCAAACATGAAAATTAATGTTTAATATTTTATATAAAATGATACTGCAGAAAATAGTAGATTGTACCACAAGGGAGCAAACTAATATTTTACAAGTCAAGGGCGCATTTCGAATCCATAGCGGAGTGAAAAATTCGTTATACTTCACCCGAGGAGAAAATATTTTGCAACCGTTTGATACTCTCTACTTTTCATCCCACTATGAGAAAAATGGTACATAATATAATATTATTATTGTTCCTTGGTAAAATAAACTAGAGTACAGATAGAGTAGATAACTAAACATCTAAAAAAATCATATTTGAAAAATATATAAAATCAATAATCTGTGAACTTTTATTTTGCTGCCTTGAACAGACCATTTTCATTTTGGCAACACTTTTATAACCGCCAGTTACATATTTTTTTCATAATAAACGATTCTCCCAATCAGTTCATGTTGGTCGTAACCAAATACATTTGTGACATGAATATTGTCCCTGCAAGGAACAATATTCATGTTCCTAATTCAAAATCTTTTTCGCCCACTATAAAACACTCTAATAGAGAATACCTACATACTTTGCTCGCACTTATAGACATACCAATGATTGTTTTTCGAATAGATGGGATGAAAAATTACAAATATAAATAATGTATTTATATTTGTTATTCCAATGTAACAGATAAATGGACAAAGTGGTCACTGAAATGACAGGTATGTGAGTTTTATAAGAAATATATCTAAGGTACCCGATACCCTGCAGAGAGGCAGTAACGTAAATTCCCGTGCTTACTTGCATGTACCGCCATTTTTTACTCTAAAAACAAATCTTACCTCTTTAAATTGCGACATTGATTCGAAATCCGATACAGTCTTCTTGAAATCGTCGCTGAACAGGAAAGTTACGAAGTTGAGTACTTCTGGATCAGACACATGTCCTATAGCCACTGCTAAAAGCTTATCAACATCAATAAGGTCTACAAAATCTTGGATATGTTTGACCCATATTGGCGATACATCAGGTATGTCTTGAGGCTGAGGATGAACATGATGAGTTAAAATATTCAAGACATTGTCATTTGGAAGTAAAACGGTCGCTGTATCTCCTTGGAAACTAATTGCCAACAACAAAGTTAAACTCAACAATTTAAACATTTTGATCAATCACAACCTAGCTCTTCTTCCAATAAAGTAAGTAACTATTCAAGGAGATATCCACTTTTATACGTTGCAGAGTTGTGCAACTCCCATAATCGGATCAAATTATATTTTATTAAAAATTTCGAAATCTGAGTACTTCGTATCTGAAGTGGGTAGATCAGTTTACTCGGATTATCGGTGTTTGAAGATAAATGCTTCAATTTGTTTAATAATGTTTTCATGTTGTTCAATATGTAGAGGTGAAGTGTTATCTATGCTGTGTACGTGTGATTTGGTCATTTTTTCATAACATCGTTAATCCATGCGTATTATCTTTACGCAAGTCGATAGAATTATGGCCAACTGCGGTATTTTCCATCACCTCGAATATCAAGTATTATATAAAAAAAATATTTTGTAATTGGTCTGTCCTGTTATTGTCTGTATTAAAAAATATACTTATTTAAAAGAGGTGCTTAACTACTAACATTTGTCAGAAATAGAATGCTGTTAAATGTTTTAATGATGTTAAAATTAAGATTTATACAGAATGTAACTATTTATATAGTAAAAATGTTCATAACACTAATTCTTTCGTATCAAAACATTTAAATACAGATTTTAGTACTATAAAAATTACAGCAAATGCTACTCAGGTTGAATAAACTCTCATTAAATTCGATCTAGGCCGTAGACCTGTGTCTGAATTGGCAATCCTGAATCAGTGGCCGCTGTTTATTGACAGGGGAAAGACGTCATAACAGAGATACAGGTACATGCAAGCTGCTGTGTCACCCCTATCATTGTTTACGTGTGTATTTTTGTTTGACCTGTCAAAGGAGCGGTTCATTTTTTCAACTTACCATGTCTAACGATGATAAAATTGAACGCTATTTGCAAATTATTGCTTAAGTTAATGAAGTTGAAAATATTGTGCTGGAAGCTGAAGGGGCTTCAGAATATGAAGATAACCTATACATATATGTCCTGTGTGACGTCATTATTTCTTGATCTGATTATGATGACGTACTCAGACGTCTCAATTGTGCGGTAATATTTGAGAGGTGAAAATGGACGCCTCTGGTATTCTACAGCGCCATCTTCAAGCAGCATACGTCAGCTTAATTTAATATTATGGCGTAGTTTAGTATTAAATATTTTAGCGATTCTATATATAACCGATGAAGTTGTTGTAGGTGAACCATCAGCCAAATCACCGAAGCAAGCCAGGTGTGGCTTATGCCCACGAAAAAATTACAAAAACGTGAAAAATGTTTGCACAAAATGCAATTAGCGTGCTAACCCGAAACAAATAGAGCGAAATAAGCTTCGATTGTTTCTAAATAGTTTTTTATTTTGTTAATTTTCTTAGTCTAGATAAATCTCGAGAAGAAAATTCTTGTAATTTGTATGTATACATGCTAGTCTCTGAAATTAGTGAATTAGGAATTAGTCAAAGGATGGAGGTTCAATGATGTCAGAAAAAAACTAAGTACAGTCTGAGGTGTACTATGTATTTATAATATACCTCTAATGGAGGAGGCATTTGTTCAACGCTAGTTGTCATGGCTGTAATAGTACAGTAGTAGTAAATTTCATCATCAACTATTTGTCTATAATGTTCGTAGCTGGCACAACAATGTATTATTTCATCATCTTATTTAGTGCTTACTCGATTATCAATTAATTATCTTAACACGCGCATTATTAATCTGTTTTATCAATCACTATGTGAAGCAATGAAATACCGTAACTCTTTATTAATAATACAAAAATAACAACTCCTACCATTTAATAACGACTGTTAGGTATATCAGCCGATACCTTTAATAATGCAAATATGAACGAAATTACATAAAGGTTTGGAGTAGATATACTATCTTGTAGTTATTTCTATGGTTTTCAATGCTGTTTAAATAAAGTTACTACTCTATTGTATAAGTTATGCGAGTGAAGCTACAGGTGCGCAATCTCTAAAATAGTCAATTTCTAATAGTATGGTACATATAGCATTCTTCTATTTCTACTACCGTTGTACATAGAACTTCTATGAATCCGGGAACATAGAATTTCTAAGAAACAGGTAGGTAAAAAACGGTATCATTCTATAATCGGCCATCCAGGGATACTCAGAAGGGCCATCGCTATATGGTGGATATCCATTTATCCGAACGAAGCGATTTGCTTCTTCGTTCATCATACGAACCGCCAGGGAAAGGAACACTCTACTTGAGTCTGTGTTTCCGGTGAAGTACAAAACGCGAATGAATAGATATCTGAGTAAGCGTGCTTCATCATCGACCGAATCATCACTTAACATCAGGTGAGATAGTGTTCAAGTGCTACCCAGTTCAGTTTATAAAAAAAGGAAGATGATCAGGAAGAGGGAGAAAACGTAATGCATCGAACAAACATACTTAGGTACTATATATTTTCCTACTACACAATATAGAACGGCTCAAGAGCATATTACATTATATGTATCTATAAGTTTAGGCTTCACATTTTTGGCCCGTTGGCTTCCTGACACCAACCTTTTTTGGGAATGCTCTTGGGTGGACATGCTCATTCGATGCATTCTTTAACTCTTTCTTATTTATGATTTGGGAGAATATGAAACAGTCCTTAGATTCTTAGGCCTACAACAATACGGACTGTAACGATAGGCTATTAGACTAAAGCAATATAAATAAGTAGTATTATTTATTTTAGTAATTTATGTCAGATAATAGTTAGGTAAATGCTTAGTCCATGAAGGGAAGATTGTGCAATGAGCAGAACTGACAAACGTGTGACTACGAACGGACGCTGTCAGTCTGACTGGCATTGCCGGCGGGCTTGACTCATGCAGATATAACAAAGCAATTTTGTAAAGTAACCAAGTAAGTATAAGAATATATTGTGTTTTATACAAGGATGATTTATAAGTTTTGTATAATACATAGCTAAGTCATAAACGCGATGTACTACTGACTACCGTGCATACTATAGGTACCTGCATGAGTTTTGCTGGCTGTTCCGAGTGGTCTGTAATATCGCACCTACGGGCAGTGATTCGGAATACATAAACCCAGTTACCAGCTTTCCAGTTTCGGCAAAATGTTCATATAAAACTTTACCATCAAGTAACTGCATCAAACATGTATCTCAAGTACAATAGTAAAAATTGATGTTAATTAAAAATAAGGATCTTATTTTTCCAAGATTTGTTAGTACCAGAGTAACTACATATTGCCTAGTTTAATGCATTCACTAATTTATTTGCCCAATCAATTGAATTTTAATCTACTTTAATATTCTAATTTATTGCATCCGTGAGACTTATAAAGTTGCTTTGCCATATCTAGACAGTTTAATAGTTTTAAAGAAATTATCGATGCGGTCTCTAAGGAACGGGAATGTTCTGTTCAAATTGGCATTTTATATTCATTGTAATGGCATTTAAATTGCAATGAATGTTGCATCGGATAGTTTCCTTAAAACCATTCTGAGATCGTTTTCTGTATATTCTGGAGGGTTAGTCACGACGATGGTTAATTATATTTATTTTTATTCGTGCCTATTCGAAATGCGACCACAATAGGTGCCGTATTTGCATTTTGGACGAGGTATAGAAGCGTTGAAAATAGCCAACCAAAAGATTATAACGTTTTCGAGTGTAGCTAGTAGATACATATAAAAAATACAATTATTTATTGCTTAATAGTCATTGTTTACTGTTAAGTTTGCTATCTTTTAATCAGTCTTCTTAAATATTGGTTAGTTTTCAACAAATGTATATAAAGGCTAGCCATTATCTCTAAGTACACTACTCAACCACCGCTTTATAAAAAACAACATTATAACGCGTTATAGATTTCTTATAAGTTCTGATAATTGTATATATGTATTTGCGGTGATATATAATTCGGATTTGATCTAAATAATAATATATCATATCCCGGAACTGGCCACATTCAAACATGATTTTTAAGGTGACTATATTCAGGCGCTACTTTGCGGAAATCCATATTTTTAACAACAAATATTTTAGAAATGTTTTAAGAAAACATTGAATTGATGTTAATAAAAACGTTTCAAAATATAAAAATATATCTAGTGACAATTCCACCTAATTTTCCTGTCAAGGCGACGTGACCGCATAAACGCCACGAACGTAAACCGGAAGAATTTTCGACGCATTTTGCTTCTACACAAAGCATCCTCAAGAGGTATTGTCTTGATGTAACTCTAACCGTTGAAAACAGTTAGATTCACGTGTCACTTGTTATAAATCATTTGAAATGGCGTGTTTAAGTACATAGATAAACATTTTGGTAGTATGATTTACCTTCTACGATTTCAAGTGTAATTGAATAGCTCAGCAAAGCCTCACATAGATTCATTTTGGCGATGAAGCACTATGCTAGACGTTTATTTATTTGCTGGTTTGTAGAATTTCGTGATGGTCACCCTTCCGTCCCTGTGAACAACAAAAACATCGATGCTGTGATTCAGGCATCCTTAGGGATAAACATGAGTTAGATAAAAGCAATCATATACACAAATATATAAGTATTAAAAATCAATACCTCACAATTTGACTAAGATCAAAAATTCAGACCGTGTCATGCGATGCAAAGCCTTTTTTTTTTTTTTTTTAACGTGTGAAAAATGCATTTACGCATTCCCGTCCACCCCGGGGAAGGTAGCCGGGATATGTCGGGCTCGACACCAACTACTCCCACAGCAGCAAGTGCCCCTACCGACTAAATAACACACGGTGTTCCATCTCTACCGCTTTTCGGCGGGATCGCAGGGTCGCTTTAGCACTCAACCACGAACCCGCCACGGTTGTCCGTTGCCGGACCCCTCCTGGGGTTCTACCCCTCACGACGCACCAGAACACATGGCACGTCGCTACCACCCGGGGACCAAGCCCGCAAATGGGCGCCAGACGACCCCGCTTCCGACGCCCAAGGTCCCCCTGCGACGGGTCAGATGAGTAGCCCCGTCGCCTGCTACTTCAGCCGCAGAAGATAGGGAGAGCGGCGCCTCGCTATACCAACACTCCTCCTCCCCTGCGGCCCCTCCGCGTCCGCCATCCAACGGTGGCGGCCCCGCCGTGGCCACGGAAGGTAGGGAGAGCGGCGCACCGTGATACCGGCACTCCTCTCCCGCCGTGGCCCCTCACCGTCAGCTGTCGTGTCGCCCATACAACACCACAGCCCGCCTCAGATGCGGTGCTGCCCATACACCACCCATACACCGCAGCCTACCCGTTGCCGCTCCAGTCTGGACTTAGAGGCAAAGCCCAGTGGAGCGGCCCCTCTGGGGCCGGCCGACTGCCCAAGTCAGCACGGCCCCTGGTTCCTCTTCGCTTCACCGTGGGTGACGAAGCCACGGCTACTAAGCCCCACCGCCACGACAAGGCGAGAACCCTTCGGGGGGAAAATGCGATGCAATGCCACGCTAACCAGATTCAACTAAGTGGCGTCAAATTTGGTGTGGACATAGTATCAGCATTGAATAACTAATAGAACTAGCGTATTAAGTACGGAAACAAAGATTTAAAGCAACGACCCCAAAACAAAGTAACGATGAAAAACCATGCAACAAAACCGTTTTGGGTCTCTCAAGTTGAGCCGAAACCAATCAAGGTGGCACGTATGCAGGGTGCCGCTAAGCTGGTGATGCATTTATTTTAAACTTAAAACTATTGTTTTGGAGAATCATCGTACAGAAGAATGTGATTGGCTCACGACCATTTGTTTCCCGAAAGTTATTGAACAAATCCGTAAAAGTATTCGTAAGTGCTGTATTATTTTGCACCACTGCCACTTATGAATTCAATTAGTATCCAAAATTATGAACCAGTTACGCGGTCAACGATCTTGATCACTAGAAGTGCCTGTCGAAGAGTATGAATAATATCTAAGGTCACTACTAAGGAATGGCATAAATGTTTTCGAAATTTGTTTATTCCTGTAAAATTTTTGATCATTCATAGTATTTTTTCATATTCATTCCGGTGTTTCTTAGTGCATCCTACGTATATTTCGACCACGGTTTTGAAGGTGCTGGATACAGTATGCTTGAGTAATGATTGAAAAATGCTTGAATTTCCCAATGCTCAATTCAGGTCTGGGTTATCAACTGAAAACGGGATACTTTCCAATATTACACTAATTACAAGGCACTGGTATGAGCCCATTTCCTTGACATCCAAGTTTCCTTGTACTTTGGAGAAAGTTGACAGACAGGGCTATACCACTAGAAATGTTAAAATATTTCCTGTCCTAGTATGCCAGACCAGGATTTTTATACGGACATGTGACTTATGAGTGTGTGTAATATGAGTCGTAAATGTATAAAAAAGCGTGTTCGTGGTATTTAAGTGTGTGTCCAAAATCAATCTCACATATTACCATAAACGGCATGAACTTAAATTGGGTATTATGGTAAACCATACTACTTAAAGCCTGACCAACAGTAGATGCCGATAAAAAGGAGTGTGCAGTGTTTTGGAGTCTCACGGGATCATGATCGCTGTAGATTTGCGGCTCAAACCAGTGCTAAACAATACTGTCAGGGTCTGTACGTATAGGCAGTCTGCGGATCAACTAATCACATCACAAATTACTAACAATATAAAATATAATCAAATCTTTACAATGATGTTGAGACTTTCCCCGTTTTAAACAGTGACTTTGATATTTTGTTTGGCCCAAAAATAGCGGCACTAGTGAGTAAGGTACGGGAGAATAACAGCACTTTCCTAGTGGCAATTTATACAAAGGCGCCTGTGTCCAGGCATTTCTTAGTAACAATGAATCGGCACGCAGTTCCCTTGAAACAGCTATATTAATAGGTAAGTCTATATATCATTACATTATGTAAAAATTTACAGAAGTTTTAATTTTTACTTAAACAATTATTTTAAGTTGGCTAATAATTATAACTTTGAACTTGAATTTGATTTGACTCTACGCACTAAGAAATAGTGTGTAGAGAATGAATTTAAGTAGAAGATGCCTTCAATGAGGGTGTTCAAGTGTAACCCACCTGATACCAGTATGGCTGATGTTTGCATTACGGCGAGCATAGATAACGCAGCGCGTGCTCCGCAAGCCAATGAGGTCGAAACGGCCCCAACATTCAAATTGCAAGCCCGCGCCCGCCCGTATCAAATGTTGTTTTATAGCTAATTCCCAAATTCGGTTATGGCCTATAAACGATCCACTGGAATAATTTAAATGCGAACCCGCCAGTATAATGTGCTCACTTTACTCCAAAATTAGGTATTTGTATGTGAAATGCGTTTTGAAATAGGATACGATGTTCAATTTTATTTTCTTCTACGCGGAGATTCTGCCGATCGAAAATTCATTGCTATTTCTACTTCTACATGTTGGGTTACGCATATTTTAGTGAAGCAATCTATCTATATGACGCTGTTAAAGATGACTGCATAGTATCCACAACAACGACCATTAGAATTAAAACAAAGAATCATAAAACATAGAATAGTTATTCACAATCTTTAGACCGTACACGAAAACCACATTAGTAAACGCACTGAACTGTTGCCTTTCTCAATTTAAAAACACTTAAATATTATAAACGCCTTAGTTTTAAAAGCTTTTCCCTTGTTTCCGAGCTAATTTCAGACGGACATTTCCGTCCATTCAATATTAGCTATTGTTCATTGACTCACTCGTTTTGCAAGACAATCGACTAAATTGCTTGACAGTTTAACGGCACAATCTGTTTTCTTGTTTCTATATAACTGCACTTACTGTAAATTATACTTAGTAACATATTTATAATAGTGTTTTAAAGCAAAATTTGTAACTAAATCAATTAATAATTATTTATCACAATACAAATAGGTACCTGTAACCATTTCTGGTGTTATTAAAAGAAACCTTCAATGTATTCAACCTGCAGGCAGCAGACAAATATTAATATGGATGTCATGGAGATTATATCAATATACATTCAGATATTATGTTATGCTGTAAAAACTATTGTCGAGTAACCACTTGTGCAGTCCAGTTATAAAGTTATTTCCGACTAAAGATTTTCTGTTTTGAGTTTATTTGTTACCAACGGACTATCTACATATCCGGACGTTTAAAACAGATTCTTTTAAAGATAAGTCACATTTAATTTAGGTTATATTTAGATTAGATCCTGGGTAAAAGAGAGTAAATATCTTGCCATCTACCAGGCACATGTTCATATTTCAAATGTTTACTACTTACTAACTGAGAATTTATAGAATTAAAGTGATGACATAGATTATAGGAGTATGTTGCAAGCAAGTACGAAACTCGTTCAAGCTACAAATGAAATAAGGCTAATCGCTCCGTAGAAAATAGCGAAAATAATAATAGATGTCGAATCCACTTTGACCACCTTTAACTTTACATGGTTTTGAAGGAATTTGTAATATGTCATTTAGGAGGAGTAACAAATTTGGTTCCATAAATCAGTCACAAAACTTTACAAGTTTTGGTGAAAAAGTGTGTTAATATGTAATAAATCAATGATTTATGATTAATAGTAAAAATCAATATAATTGTCACGCAGCTCCCATAAATAATACATTTTCAAATGTTTTTTTTATTTGCTAATGTAGCAGTTGATACGAATGTTCATAGCTAATGGTTAGTACTAGTTTCTGCCACAAGTACCACAAATCTTTTCCTTGTTCTAAAATATCATCATCATCGAAAGTTGATGTGCATGTATCGAGACATGACAAAGTCGTCAACAAACATGTTACATTACGTAATTTAATCTAGTATTAAACTTTCTTACAGCATGTGAAAATTTATATTTGTTAGATTTATCGTTACATTATCTAGTCACATTCATGAATCAGTATCCCTAACGGAGTATTAATGGTCGAAATTTAATCACGACAAATCGAATGCCACCTATTTATGAATCGAATGACTTAACAACTTTTTAATACGATTCACACGTTAGCAGTTATAGTTAGTTAAGTTTTTGTATCGAAACATTTCACGGTGAGACGTATTGAACTCTTATTAAGCGTATTAAAAGTGATACCACATACCGGCCACTGATGGGATCTATTATTGTTGATCCACGGATGAATATTCAATCATCATGCTACCTCACTTCGTATTGATGGATTCTCTCCGCTCATAAAAACGTATTATTCGTCTCACCATTTCAAACCTAGTTATTACATTTTGACTTTAATTGGAATATCTCCAATCCGTAACGAGGAAACTCGAAACAAAAATAAATGAGAGAGTTTACCAGTAGTTTTCATCAGGACAAAAAACGTTAATGTTTGTCCTAAATCGTTAAGAGCGGAATAAATCACAGAACAAAAGAACGTTAATTATAAGGCGCTTTGGACTAATCTATACAAAACACAGAAATCAAAGTATTTGCGGAGAGACCCGTGCTTTCCAACTGGGATAAAATGAGTGCAAAGTGCATACAAAATCGTGATGTGGCCGTTTAATCGGTTTCACGTTCGTTCCAGCGCTAGTTTTTGTATTCGGATTTCACTTTGCCAATCTCCGGGCTCACTGTGGACCGGGACTATGCTCTGGGGGTAGTGCAACGTGGGCTATGCTTCGGTGGCATAGGGCTCAGTTTTCTGAAAGCAAACTAAAATACAGTAATGAAATAAAGAGGCGAAACCATTTTGTTCTGCAGTAAACTCATACCAATTTACGCGGCAAGGTGGCCATTAGCATAAGTCCGGCCAGAGCGAGCGTGATGTGCGCGCGATCAGCCGCGCCTTCGGCGTGACGCCTGCGCTCGCGCATCCATTGCAGCCGCCGCCGCCGCGCCGCCGCCGCTGGGCTCCGCTCCCGACCGGTGTGTAATTGCGCTTGGCCAACACATTTGTTTACTATTGTAAGCCGTGAAGATGCCATCGCACCGCAACACTGCAAGCGTCTCCTTCAAATTAGCGCGGTAAACGCTTTCGCTTTATGCACTGTCGTTTCTTTCCTTTTGAGTTTATATTTATGATTCAAAAATTGTTTGAAAGTATTGTGAAGAACAAATCGTTCAGGATTCTTTCATTCTCAGGAACGCTTTTGCTATTTGACTGAATAATAGTACGTACCTAAATACCGCCATATGCAATAATAAATATTATACCGAATAAGTAGGTATAATATTTATTATTGCATATTTTCAACTCTAATGTGGGAATATCAGGAAAAAATATTTGTAGGTATTGGCGACCCGTGCTGACTATCATGCTGACTATAGCTAAACAATCGTATCATATATACGACTTTTTAGCTAGTGTACATATATTTGCCGAAATGTGTACCTAAAATCTGAATGTAATCTTTTCTATTTTTATAATTAAGTTCTTTGCATAAAGTTGCGGTCAAGATGTTCCCATTAGTTGAAATCATCACACGCACAGTGCATACAATATTAGAGCTGCTACTGATTTACGTTGAACGACAAATATAAATGATTGAGTATCGAAAATCGTTGTATTTTGAACTTTATTAGAAGATTATTATTTGTATTTTAAGAATGTAGTTCGCTAACGTTTAAGAAATACTACATTGTAAACATGTCTATAAACATAAATAATTACGGTTCTAACTTAAAATTATGTAGCCTTGAGATTTCAAAGAAGTGAACACGATATGTTCTTTCACGATTTGGTATTTCATAGACGTTCGCGAACTAAATTGTCTAAATGACAAACTGATTAGAGACAAGTCAATTCAATCTAAAATTAAATTTTCGTGTAACCGTAACAACCGGACCATGTATATGCCTTTATGTTACGGTTAGTAATTGGTAGAAGGTACCTAGTAAACTTACTAAACGTCTCTGAAACGATATTTACTGAAAACTTCAATAAATTTTATAAAATTGGCTTCAAATTTCTTTACGTAATAGACTTTTTCAATTTAAATATTTGGCAATATAAAAGATATCTTTTTTTATTATTAAGCCTTTGACCACAATCTCACCTGACGGTAAGTGATGATGTGGTCGAAGGTGTTAACAGGCTTATCCTAGAATTACTGGCTCTCAAGGACAGCTGCCGGATTACACCGTTAGGTGCTTGGCGATAGATCTTCTACTTGAGGATGGTCGATAGCCAGGCGGGCATTCGCAAAATGCCCTTCCACCATGCGGTGGAGCTCAAGTCTACGGCGGGATTCGAACTATGGACCTGTTGTATATCTCTAATTTAATTCTATCTAATGATGTTATTGAGGTTCCATAATGCAGTTATTGGAAGTGCAAACTATAAACATCGCCATTAATATTGATACACAGCACCATTCTTGATGCCTTGTGTCATTTGTACTATGTGCTATACTTATACCTACCTATAGTGCGGCAACGCAACTTAGGAATAGGGTTCTCACGCACAGCTTAATATGTATATTATAGGTTCAAATTTTATAATAAATTTATTGAAATGCCTCCTTACCTGAACAGGTAGGTACAATTGACAGCAAATGTTATGTATTTATTTGAAAATCTAAACAAAGAGTCAATCTAAAGGAAGGAAAAATATTGTATGAAATCAGCTTATTAAGAATTTGTTCTTGTTTGAGTAAGCATTTAGAACCCTCAAATAATGTTATTGAACTTCTAGTGTAATAATATAAAATGACAAATTTTAGGTATTCCTATCTATTTCCATATATTAATGCTATTTCACTATCGTTAAACCTTTCGGAAAGATACTTTTTTCTAGTAATTTACGCAGTTCAATTCCCTGGTCAAGAGGGATTTAACATATCTATTTGAATGCAGTATTATTTATTTTTGGAAAATACAGGAAAGTTTCCTTAGAGTAAAATAGTTATATGCGGTATTAGATGTATGTGCAATAGGTGTGCGAATTCGCACACTCGATCTTAAGAGGATATTTATAAATTACGGAAGGTCAGCCTCATCATTGCCTACTAAATTTAAGCTCATGAAAAATCACTGCCTCATACAGTTGGACACATAAAGCATAGTAGTCTGACGGATGGCAGGGTAATAGGCATCTGCATAAATTACATATTATATTATTAATTAAATTTACATTTTACCTTGCCAGCCCTAGAACCGGTGGTGAGTATCGGCGCACGCGCTCGCCCGCGAGCCATCATTAGAATGTAGCATCTCGAACGATTTTCCTACTTTAGACACGTTAATGGCCATAAAAACAACCTCTAAGGAAAAACGCAGTGCATAAAAATATTGTATCCTTGCCTATAACCACAACCTTTTCTGAAAATCATACGGAGCTCGACCGAAGCCAGTTGGTTCGCATATTTTTCCATACACAGACGCCAACAACGAATGCAAGAGAGATTTTAATGCAGCTAATGTGATTCTTGCAATATACGTTTATGTATGCCTGTTTATGTTTGCATAATTAAGCGGGATATTTTAATGACTTGCACGTACCTATATGCATATGTGTCAAATCGTTTTAATTTTTCAACGTTCATCGCTAAAACACGTATGCACTTATATTGGCGTATTGAGTAGATAAATGTTCAACATCTTACGTCAGGTAGGATTTAAACTGTTGATAATTAACAAATTAAAAATATATGGTCAAATAAATTTTAATCATCTATTGGGTAAGGCGTAGCTTCTGTATAATTACGTACTTACCTGAAATACATAGCTAACTTAGACGCTAGGATACATTACTACACGTTCTGGGCATTATTCCTCTTCTTTATGCATACAATTATAGAGTATATTATGTACTTAACGTTCTTATTCTTGTATAATTTTGTTTTGAAGCGCTCGTAGCAAAGTTTACTTAGCTGATCTTAACCGATCAGCAAAGTTAAGCAACGTCGCCCGCGGTCATGAGTTGGATGGGTGACCGCTAGTGACATTACTACTGAGCGCTACCGTGCTTCGGAGGGCACGTTAAGCCGTCGGACCCGGCTGTTGTCTAAGGATGACAGTCGTTATAGCATGGTGGTAGGGCATTTTGCGAATGCCCGCCTGGCTAGCTAACACCCTCAAGTAGAAAATCTGTCACCAAGCACCTAACGGTGTGTTCCGAGGGCTGTCCTTGAGAGCCAGTACTTCTAGGTTAGCCTGAACAACATCTTCGACCACATCATCACTTACCATCAGGTGAGATAGTGGTCAAAGGCTAACCAACCAGGAATAAAAAAAAGAAAATCTTACGACACTAAATTGTAATATTCTTATTGTTGTAATATATAAAGGTTTACATATAACGCATCGACATAAATTAGTTTTAGGAGCTGATACACAGTATAGCGTATTATGTATAGGCGTAGAAACACTTAGAGCTCCTTTAATCGATTGAATTATATAACAGTACATTTAGCAAAGTAACGTTTTCCGTATTTATCAATTACAATCAGATATAGCAAGCAAAATGCCAGCAAAAAGTTAAATAGATTATGATTACAAAGCAGTATGCCCGTTATATGACATACCGCTCGCTACGGGCATCATGTCATGCAAGAAACGTGGCAAAAACTAGTGGCAGTGTACCGCCAGAATGGGAGACACTCATTAGAACCATGCCATAACAAACAACACATCCGGAAAGGCAGGCGGTGAAGCGTGCCCTGGCTGTCTTCTTGCGATATTTGTCCATTCATCTATTGAATTTTATCTATCATCTGTGTGTCCTGGAAATAACGGTTTGTTGTAAGGTGTCTTGTCAAAGATCATTTGTGGTTTGTCGTTTCCTTTTGGATTTTCTTTCTATAAGATTACTGTATCAGCTGGATTGTCTACTACTGAACGCAGCCTCCCCCACTATGGTTTGCGATAATCCCCACGTTTGGCAGGCCTCTTGGGGATCACAGTCTTGTACATCAGTTCCACAGAAAGCGCTGTCCACCTGCTGGTGTGTTACCCTGAGTCGCCTCTTACGACACCCACGGGCAGAAATGGGTGGGTGACTTCAGGAGGCATTTCTTGGTCTGATTGCTTAATAATCTAAAAATAACTGAAAACAATATATTGAACGGTAGAGTTGGGGTCCAGTTTTAAATGCAGACCATTACTTGAAAGTAACTTGTTGAAGTAGGTATAACAGTGTTTGGACTGTACACAAACCAAATACCAATGATGAGGAAGATTTTAACTATATTGCAATTGATAGATTCATATTCAAATCATGCAGGTAGAACATTACGAAAATATGTCACCACTCAGTAATATATGTTGAGGTAGGTAACATCATTTGATTAATTAACCAATACAAGACATGCCAGGACATAACCTGAATGCCAGCGCGACATTAGAAAGGCAGCACGAAGCAATCAGTATAACAATCACGCATCACGATGGTTAACTACACCGTGTAACTAGTTAAAAAAGTAAAATAATAATTAGTCAAAATGTATAATCCGTGAGAACGTTAAGGGTGGTCGGGTTGATATGGTAAGCATACAAATTGAAACTGTCAGATTGGCCGATCGCCGATCGGCGAGGGCCGAAGCTCTCACGGAAGCGATTATACCCCAGCTAAGACAATAGCCTACAAGACATGCATCTATTACCCTTTTTAAGCTTGTAACTGACTGATGCCCTTTGAATAGAGCTGGATAATGAACGATACGGGGCCGATCGACGCGTAAACATTGTGTTTTGTATTTCGATCACGTTACTGTGCCATGTCTTGTAGTTTTGTAATTACCACAATAACTGTTCAAGCTTTGAATTGCGCTGTTGTACAATGTGATTGCTATCCTTGTATACCAAAAGCGTCAAAAATTCTTCAGTGATGTTTAAAAACTTAATGACCCATACACTGAGAAAAATCTAAAGTCAAAAGCGCCCTAATGACGGCCAATTTATATGGTATAAGGCGAAAAACCGACCAAACGTAAATACGTACAAAAACGCCTTCCAACTAGAAGGCGTTAAACGAGGTCAGTGAAGGCGAATGTTTCTTTTCGTCTTCATTTAAGGTGTATTTTGTGGTCTTACTTAAATATTGACTTTTGATAAGGCTGATTAAGTCGTACGTTATAGTGATAATCACCGTATATAAACCGCCGTAAAAGTAAGGTATATTTTATGGTTAATACTGCAATTATTATCGTATAACAAGTTGCAATTCTGAAAATACTTTACGGAAGGCGTTTTTGACGGTTGTGTTTATTATAAAGCATGGTACATTTTTATTGATTTTTGAAAATCATCTTAAGGTTGAACTGGCCGGTCGCTTCTCCATACAAACGTCGTAGGGTGGTCACTCCCGTATTTGAGACTTTAGGTCCAGAATTAAGCATAATACCAATTGATCTCGTCATTATCTAGGCTTGTATGAAGCCGAAATTTTAAAAAGATAATTAAGTTGAAAGTTATGAGCCTTGAAAATGTTATATGAAAATGTTTCGAAGGTCATAACTCTCAAGTTAATTATCTTATTAAAATTTCGGCATCATACAAGGTAATGACGAGATCAATCGGTATCATGCTTTGTTTTGGAGCTAAATCAGCAAATAAGGCAGTGATCACCCTACGGCGTTTGTATGGAGAACGGCCCGGCCAGTTCACTCTTAAGAGTTGTGAATTCATCTGACGTAGTTACAATTCAACGGTAAAAGGTCAAATTTGATTTTTAAGTCGGTTTTCTCAGTGTATTCATTGTTCGATACCCTATATTACTTACTTATCTGTTGTATTATCATCATTGTTGTAACTATTACAATCTAATCTGATGTTTGTGTGTTAAATTTTTATTTTGATCTCTTAATTAATTATGGTATTTAATTTGTAGATATATACATAGCTAATTTTCAAGTAGGCCCGACAAGCCAAATTCAAGGAACAGCGAAATACCTATATGTTTCTCTATTGATTTTGGGCAAAAATTAATGTGATTTCCTGATTTTGAACACTTTGAATTTGAAATTCTAATTTAGTGTAACCAAATATGAAAATAGGATGAGCTCCCGGTCCCCAAGGACCTAACGTCTACACTAAGTAGCTCAAATATGTAGCCACTAACGAGGTTAGAATACTTGCGCCGCTTGAGTTGCTCCGCCGAAGTAGCCCTTACATTGATTTCAGAAATATGTGTCGGCGCCAAAGTGTCGTAGCGTCCAACACTAAGGGCAGTCCTTACTTTCCCTAACCTATTCCTACTTATTCCAAGTTTCATGTAAATCATATGAATCGTTTCAGCGTGAAAGTGTAAAAAGCATACTAATGTTACAATGAAATCTCATTCGTTACATTTTAGTAGCAGTAGAACTCTTTGTGTATGTGTTCCGCCGGGGAAGTACTGGCCCATATTTATTTCTACCGCTATGCAGTAATGTTTGCATTACTGTATTCCGGTTTAAAGGCGATGAAATTACAACCACGTGAGACTTAACAACTTTATGTCTTAGGGTTATGGGCGCAGTGTAGTTCGTCACTTGTGACGAAATGTACCTTTTTTTCCACAATCTTACCTGACTGTAAGTGAGGGTGTGATCGAAGGTGTTAACGGGCTTAACCTAGAATTACTGGCGCTCAAAAACAGCTGCCGAAACACACCGTTAGGTGTTTAGCGATAGATTTTCTGCTAGAGGGTGGTCGCTAGCCAGGCGGGCATTCGAAAAATATCCTACTACCATGCGGTAAAGCTCAGACCCGCGGCGGGATTCGAACCATGGACCTGCTGCGTGGCAGTCCATAGTCAATGCCACTGAGCCATTACTGCTTTAAAATCTGTTATATAGGCAGACATTACAGCTTAACACCAGGTAGGCCTTGTGGTTTTTCCATTGATGTGACACACCCGGTAACTATCGAACTCGAATCGAACGAAAGACCTCCAGATTCACAGGCGATGATTTTTCCCCTCATCCAACGAACGAGACATGAACAACATTTTATGCTATCAAACTACCATTTGATATCCTGCCAACAATAAGTGCAATAATCTCAGTGCAAGTTTGTAGCTGCCACACGAAGGGCGCTGCGACAAACAAATGACTAACATAGAAATGTACTTGCGCACCCCTACGCCGCTAAGCCCTATGCAAAATAAAACAGTCGATTGACATCTCTTTGAAATTTATTAAATATTCAGACGGCTTTAACTTTAAATCGGGGGTTAAACGATCAACTGAAAGGATTGCCTTATATCTCAAATGCCTTTGGATTATCTTATGAATTTATTTAATTTTAAAATTCTCTTTTTAAAAGATTGTTTGTCGTAATTCTAAAGGATTTATTGAAGTAGATTAATTGAAGTGCATTAGGGCATTTTGCGAATTTACACTTGGCTAGCTAACACCCACAATAAGAAAGTCTGTTACCAAGCACCTAACGGGGTGTTCCGGCAGCAGTCGTTGAAAGCGAGTAATTTTAGGTTAGCCTGAATAACATGATCACTTACCACCAGGTAAGATAGTGGTCAAAGGATAACTTATCAGCTACCTAAAAAAAATTATGTACTTTTATTAGGTATAAATGTTATATGTCATTTTCTGTGTTTGTATAGTTTTAGATAATCTTTAAAAAATCGCCTAATAAGCAGCATGTACCCCACGTCACTGTGAGTGGGGTGTTTCTGTACATTAGAGCTTCTTGTCATCTGAACGCCCTGTCCAGCAGAGAGGTAGTGTGTAAACTACCAACGAGAGCAACCCCAACGAGGGTTGGCAACAAGAGCGTGGCCGGCGATAGAAGCGAAGCCAAATCTATCCTAGATAAATACATAGAAAGTTCATTATACGAGTATTTACCTTTAAATAACAATATAGTGAAAAGTTAACACACATATGTAAACAAGGACCGATCTTATTGCTTACAGCAATTTCTTTCAGATAACTAAATAGAAAGCTGGGTAAGAAGATGAATTACATATGTTAGTATTGAATTATAATTGTAACTAAATTAATGTAGATATGGGTACGGTATTGCACGAAACATAAGTATTTCCAAACAAACGTTTTCGTCATACGTTAAATACCCATTGTTTAAACTCGGTGACATGTTCTTGAGCCTAAATTCTATTTTTCCCTTTTTTTAATATATTATTTTTTTCAATAACGCATATACGCAGCGGTTTACATTACAGAGTTTATTAAAAATTTACGAGTGTTTTTTTTTTACTAAAACTAATTTGTCATTTTGTAATTCGATGCTTCCTGTTTGGCTGTTCTATTCCCAGAAAAGAGAAAGCAATATATTTCTCTATGGTTGTATTAATGACCATTCCGAATAATTTTGAAAACCCATTGTTTTACGGAAAATTGAACTGTAATACAAATTTTTAGGGAAACCCAGAAGCATAATCCCAAGTATATGCGTGCAAAATTTCACCAAGTTTGAACTCTTGGTATTTAAAATATAAAGAAACTATTACAAAATCACAAATATACGATAGGAAAAATTTAAGTCATGTGCGGGATTCGAACCCGCGTCCATCCACCCCTTGAGCCGGGGTATGCTCTAACCAATTTAGCTAACATGACATGACGTCATAACTCGAATCTTTCCCATCGTTCCTTAACCATCATATTGGGATGGAGGATCATGTCATGTTAGCTCAATTGGTTAGAGCATACCCCGGCTCAAGGGTGGATGGACGCGGGTTCAAATTCCGCACATGACTTAAATTTTTCCTATCGTATATTTGTGATTTAGGTAATGTCATCCGCATAGCAGGCGTTATTGCAAACCTAACAATATTAAAAATAAAGAAACTATGTTTGTATGGAAAGCGCTGTGATGGCATTTCCCTTAACTTAGAAAGCTAAGATAACCATTAATGTATAATCATTAGTTAAACTTAACTTCTACACCTGTTCTAGAATTTAAGTAATGAGTGGACCTGAGTATTTCATTGTAACATTAGCAAAGATGGCCGGTTATCTGTTTATGATGATTAGGTGGCGGGTCGTCGCTAGGCAACGGGGTGGCAGTGGTCAGCCCGGGTGGCGAGGAGAGGGTGGAAGGGGTAGCTGTTCCTCATACTAAGGTCATTCGAGCGAACCACATCACATACCCCTCGGCCCTAATAATTATTCTCGTTGTACAGAACGTGTTAAGTTTAATGTATCTTATATGTCTCGCCTAAGCATTGTACCTTTGTAAAAGTGAGATAGAGAAGAGTGAAATATTTGAGTAAGTAGGTTTGTATCTGCATGTGAAAAAAAATAATTAAATGACTCAGCATAAAAAGTAGACAATGATAAAATATAGAATAGGTATATGTACCGTGAACTTCAAGACTTCTACATGTATCCATGTAGAAGTCTTGAAGTTCACGTAGTAGAGTTTTCCCGTCGTTTTTACTTGATCAACTGGGTTAAGCAACGTTCGCTGCGGTCATGACTTGAATGGATGACCGCTATAGTACCTATACCGCTATATTACCACTATAATACCAAAGCGAGGTGCTTCTGAGGGCACCACCCTCGAGGTCCTTTTTATTATGTGCCTCGAGTAAAAAAATCTGTCTACAAATACCTAACAGTGCACATGTTCCAGCCTTCCTTCAGTTCCAGTAATTCTAGGTTAGCCTGAACAATCTTCGACCGCATCATCACTTACAACCAAGTGAGATATTAGACAAAGGCCATTCTCTAAAAAATATATTTTGTAAGGCCAGCCAAAAATTACATGATCTTATGATTAAATCTTATTAGCAAAATAAATATTCTTCTTAATTCTAATGGCTGTTGCAATAAAACGAATGCCTACTGCTTTCTCGCAACACAGAAATACATCTGAATTAGGTAATTAATAGGGTAATTAAAATAATAATATGTAACTATATATTATTATTTTAACCTTTGAAATGGTAATAAAACTGAAGATTACGAGGGTTATAGCAGATCTGACATAATATGAATCTATTCACAAATCTATCGAATAACAAAACAACTGGTCTGCAGGTAGGGCATCAGCAAAATGCTGCACCTTGAAGACCTTAGAATTTAACGCTCTAGTAGGCCCTCATGTTAAGTTTAATGTCAGGCGAATTACGTGCTCGGGTTAACATTGAAAATAGTTCAGAATCCTGGTTTTTTCATTTTAGGGACGGACTATAAAGGAATTTAGTATTAAAATGTAAACACACACACGAATTTATATTGATAAGAAGTCTGAAGAATTTTTTTGCTCGAGTATCTTGTATGTATTTACATACTACTTATTTGCTGAAGGATACAGTAGTATTTAGATTATTATAATCGTCTATATAAACACCGTATTCTTATACTTATCCTACTAATTTGGGGTCGATACAGTTTTTCTCAAGGTAAGAAAGTTGTCCTTGTAGAAGATCATAATAATAAAAATTTAGGTGTTCGCTTAGAATGCATAGAAAATACGATTAGCAAAAGTTATGCCTTTGATTTTATGGCCTGTAGTTTTCCTGACTCACATTGGCAACGGTACTCATTGGTAGTATACCTGCGAACATAAGGATAATCAACATCATAAATGGTAAGCAGCCCTGTTGCGCGCCCCATGCGTAGCAACACCCCATTCACATAGACGTGAACGAGATGCTGTTGTTCATTGGATGCTTTTTTTCCTTGTCTATTACGACATCCACCATGAGGATATCAAACAGTGCCTTTATTCATAAGCCATGAACTATTCGGCTATATAAACATCATTGCAATAAAATACTACAAACTATATTCAATCTGCAACTACTAAAACAAAAGCATTTAAGGACTTCGTAGGTCTTTCCATAAAACGTAGTTTCGTCATATATTAAATACCAATTGTTCAAACTCATTCAAATTTTGCATGTTCTTGAGCTTATAATCAATGCTTTTGTTTTGCCAGTTTATCGTTTTATTATTTATTTCATCTCTAAATGTGAAAATAAGAATTCCCATGTAAAATGTTTTTCGAAATAATTTTGAAGATAATTTTTTTTCTGAAAACTGTCAAACCAAAAGCTTATATTTTAGACCCAAGGATATGCATGTAAAATTTCAACGAGTTTGAACATTTGGTATTTAAAATATGACGAAACTACGTTTGTATGAAAAGCGCTATGACGACACTAGCCTTAAGCAACTTAACGACCGTTGCAGACCTATTGGCAGTCAAAACGCTCCTAGGGTCCCAGCATGTTGGTAGCATTGCACGTTGGATTGACGACATACATACTCGAATTGATGTATCCACTTTTCTAAGCATTATCACATTATCTTCTGTACTTCGTGTTTCGTCAAACTGATCCTAATCGCAATGCACGGTCAAGGGAACTCATTTCTATTCTAAAAGTAAATGATGGACATTTATTTTTAGGTGATCTATTAAAAATAGGTTATTTTCTCTTAAGCAGACGTTTATAACTTGTCGACATATTGATTCCAACAGGTGATTTGTGGGTGGTTGTAGGAAAATAGTTTATTACATGATTGTTTGTTACATAAAATATCGTGAAAGTTAAAGTGAGTGATTTTGTCAATTTACGGTGATATATGGTACGAGTATACAGTGTAGATTATTTGTTTTTTGGTCAATCTCATGGTAAGTAATGATACGATCGAAGATGTTGCTCAGGCTAACCTAAAATTACTGGCTCTGAAGGACAATGAAGGAACATACGTTAGATGCTTGGCCACAGGTTTTCTACTTGAGAGTGGTAGCTGGCTAGGCAGGCATTTGGAAAATGCCCTACCACTTTGAAATGTATGATCGTGTTCAAACAGTTGTCGTCATTAGAGTCAATTATTATGCAAGTAACATTGACAAAGGACTAGTAGGTACAGCTGTGATAATATGTGCTACACTAGCCGGGAATAATAAGTGTACACATTGTAATTTTCGAAATAGAGGCAAATATTTCTTCTGTTTTTCTCCATGTACACAGAAGTATCTTAAATCAAATAATAATTTGAATGTTTTTACTCACGTTTTTGTTAACTACAAATCGTCACTTGTCTGGTAAGAAAAGGTGTCTAACATTATATCACAAGAAAATTATCTATCCCGTGTGTAACTAAAAGAAAACGGCAATAACACAAAATCGTGAACTTATTTGTTTTCTTATTACAAATATTCATTCACATTTTTTTATAATTATATGATATCCAACAACATTATTGGCCCGGGTTTTGGTTGCTGAAATATTTTTAACAACCAAGTTCGTTTTTAAATTGGTAGGGTAACAATTTTTACTGTATCAGCCGGATCGTCCACTGCTGAACACAGCCTCCCCTAATTAGGAGGTATTTGCCATAATCCCCATGCTTGGCATGCGTCTTGGGGATCGCAGTGTAAGATGGCAGTTCTTTAGAAGTTGCTGCTTCCAGTATTTTTCCCTTAGTCGCCTCTTACGACACCCACGGTTTGATATGGGGAGGAGGAATTCTAACCTGGCACCCCACAGGGAACAATTTTCATTAAACTGATATTTTCTGTGTGCTACATAATATTATAATAGATATGTATCGTCTAAATTACTCTTAGGGTTAGTTAAGCAACTGTAATGTAACATACATTTATACTTTCTGTGAAATAAATTTACTTTACTTTACTTTACTTTCTGTAGATTATAACACCAAAATGCAGCATGCAGCAAACATATATTTTGTGGATAATCTATTTATCTTTCTTATTGAACACCTGCTATCAGGTACGAACAAAAATGAGTTTCGTCGATCGAGATTGATAATACAGACACACGAGTACCTACATACCTAATGGTTGCATTTGTATTCCCCGATGAGTAAAGCAAGACATACATACCGGCACGACGATAGATATTATACTAGTAGTACTACTAGTACTATTATCTTCCAATTTCAAAATCGTTCTAATTCTGTGCCCACAAAAAATATGTCAACAATCAAAATAGTCGCATTACACAAGTCATAAAACATCCAACACAGTATGAGTAGTCGAAAACACAATAAACCATAGCAGTATCGAGTGCGTTCAACTCAAACGCTACTATTATTAAACTGAATTCGATTTAAGCCGAACCCTCCTTGTCGTTTGTGAAATTGACATTTTATTCTTCGTTTTGTCATTGCTGCAGCAGTCGGTTCGATCTATTGTTAATTAGCTAAAGCGAGCCAGCGCGAAACCAGCTTGCTGCCGGCCGGCCCATCTAGATATCGGAAACAAGTGTAAAAGTACGCGTTAGCTACCCGCTTTACATTGTTTTGCGAAAAAAACTACGTTTGAACGAGTAGGTACCTATGTTGCTGGATAGATTACGTTGTGTACTTAGTCTGTATTATTATTGACTTATCAAATTAATCAGCTTATTCTTTTAGTTTATGTGTAGGTATAATATAATTTGTAAGTCACAATTTTTATTTTTTTTAAGAATTCATTGTATGTTTTTAAATGCTTATGATTACAAGCACTAATAATAACAAATATTTTTAAAATATTAATTTGATGATTTCATTAAACATTTTAAAAATATTTGTTATTATTAAATATGGATTTCCGCAAAGTAACGCCTGAATCTATTTATTATTACAAGCACTATCGCGTGCTAAGCGAAAATCACATTTATAAATTATTGCGCGATCGGGTGATGCGGGATAGATTCCCGCCCGTGACATAAAATGTGCTCTGATAATTTGTAATCGATGTTTTACTTGTAGCTTATGAATATCAGATTATGAATTGAAGGACTGTTATCTTGCCTTAAAGAGTCTTAAAAGGCAACCGTATAATGGAACAAAGCACTAATGCCAGGTGATGAACTGACGCGCAGGGGTCCATAGTTCACATAAAAATATGTCTCCAAGCACTAAGCAGTATGCAGCTGTTCTTGTAATTCTAGGTTAGCATGAAGTTTTCGTCTACACCATCACTTGCATACAGAGGAGATAGCGGTCAAAGGCTAACATATCAGCAATAAAAAATTGGGAAAATGCGCCTATTGACCAGCATGACGTTACTCACCTCAACGTGATAGCAATACACATTAGGCGCACAACTAGGCACTTTGCATGTCTTTGCTATCTCAAAGCCTCGTTTAGCAGGCTAGTAGAAGATATACCTCCAACAACAAGAGCAATTCTAAAGTGTGTTGGCGGTCAGTCATAAAATTAAAGCAACAACTTTCTACATTATGTCATTGTGTCATTACTAATGATGGGTTGCTAGAGCTACGTATAGGTCAAGTAGGAAAATGTTAGAATGTCTACTTAAACTTTACACACGATTTAACTTATTTCATAAATTTCAAATTTCACTTAATTGGACCACAATTATTACCCCCACAAATTTAAAATTTACTAAAATCAATATTATTTCTTCATGTTTTTTAAATATTCATGCATTTCTTATTTATTTATATTTTTATGTTTTTTTTTTGTCGTCTTGTCTTTCATTTTTTTTTCTGTCTTTCACGTCGTCAATTTTAAGGCAATAGGTTTTTTCACTTATTTTATACATTCATAGTATTTTGTTATTACGAGTAAATGGGAACCGCCGAGCCGGTTTAAAAAAATACATAAAAATATATCGTAATACACAATAGTAATACATACTCCTATCTGTATATCATGCTAATGCAGTTATTCTGTTTGAATTTCCCTATGACTTAGTAATTATGTAAGTGCTTGAGTTATTTTCTTTCCAAACTAGAAAATCTCCAAGCAATCTGCTAATACACAGTATTTTCCTCCAAATGTTTCATGGTATTATTAGCGCTCTAACACTGCGTCGAATAGCGGAACTAAGCGATAGCGCTCTGGATATTTTTACTCATTATAGAGACTTGTAGCGACATCTGTTGACGAATAGATTAACCTGTCTAAGAGTTTCCTGAAATTGAGTATTAAATGTTCCTATTAATATTATTTGTAATCAGAACTCGAGTAATTATTGTGTAATTTGAGAGAAGACGATAAAAAATTGTAAGTTCATAAGAGAATTTATAAAAATGCTATGTAAAATACAATTTAGTATTGCATCTGCTCTCTTTGCTATGATTATATACTAAGATTTATTGTATATGTAAAGAAAGTTATGGATTAAATTTGCAACGGTAATTCCTTCAAATTATTTTGTTAAAAGTTTACCTTCTCCTTTCAACGTAGGTATATAAATGAACAAACAAAATAAAAACATAACTTTTTATAATGCAAAAACTTGAAATAATCTTGTTGGAATATCTCTAATATAATATCAAAGAGTCAGTTACAGATTTCTTATGTGGAAAAGTCATAGAAACAAGAAATTATGACACAACAATATTTATATTATAAAACCGAATACTACATACGTATATCAAGCCATAAAGTATTTATTATTACTTATACACTTACAGCCCTGTATCTATACTTATTTATTCAACAAATGTAAGCTACGTTTATAAAAGCATTAGGGTGCTTTTTGCTTTTTATCATCACCATCATCACAACAACCAGAACGTTCACAATAATACGTTTGTCAGTCTGCACCTCTATGGGATGGAAAATCGAAATTGATTTTGCCGAAGATTTTGCCTCATGGCAGTGGCGTTTTGAAGATCGCAACGTATCAGATGGCAGTTCTTCAGATGATGCTACTACCAACCTCTTGGTATTTTTAATTCCGAGCTTGATATGGTTCTTCGAATCACCCTTCACAGAACGATATGCTTCATCGAAGGCACGCTTAACCGATTGTCCATCACCTCTACTGACTCCCAAAGGAAGATATGGGGGGACTTACTTTTCATACTTTTTATGAAAATAGTGAAGGAATATTGTATGAAAATTAAACCAGTAGGTAATCAATTATACCACCCGGTAAACATTGAAAATATATTGTTTGAAAGAAGATACATTTGGTCCAGTTTTTTTTTGTGTCGGTTTTCGTTTTTTTTTTAATGTAATGGTTTGCCAAACAAGCAGATGGCCCACCTGACGGTAAGCGGTTACCGTCGCCTATGGACATTTGCAACACCAGGGTCGTTACCAATGCGTTGCCGACCCCAAAACTCACTTTTAGGTCGCTTAGATTGTTGGGCTTGTATAAAGTGTTCTTCCATCCTGCTCACTGTAAATTAACCCTTTGGCATCGGCGATAATGATAACAAATAGAATTTCATTCATCACTAGGACGTTATTGGTCCTGACGATGGCAACTAACTAATGAATAATTCATTATTATTATTTTACGCTAGGTGCAACGTTTTACTATTAGGTACAGTGTGCAACATAATAGCTGCTCATTCCGCTGAGTCATATCAACTCGCTAAAGTACCGCGTATCGACATTAGCGGAGCGCAGGCGACAATATTACATACGAGAGTTATTCGCCGTCGCTCCCGGGACTCGATTAAAGCAGTAAATACTTTGAGATTAATTATCTCGTAAACATTCGGAGCGAGAGCGCTCGCTCAAATCGCTCACCTACGCCGTGAGCGCGATACAAATTCAACTTTTCCAATTAAATTTCGTGAGGCATTAATAATTATTTGGGTACATCAATTTGTTTCGTCGCTCTAGCTGCCGTCTTCGGGATAGAGGTACACAAGGTGCGAAACAGAGAGATGTGTTGCGAGATATTTTGTTTGGTACCTATGTATTATTGTTAATTATATGTAAGTAGGTTTAACTAATGAATATGACTACCTTTTTAATCATGATTTAGGTTTGGGTAGGTGAAATGAAAGTGCTAATTTTGTAAATCAGGATGCATTATAATAACAGATGTTGGTTTTTCTGATTTCTTAGGTTTTAGTGTATATAACACTACAAATGAAAAAACTTAACTTAATTTGGTTTATTTAACATTATTTTTGTCCCGTTGTTTCAAACACTTTGCAGAGAAGTCTAAGGTAACATTTGTATTTTGAATTACTGAATATTTTCTGAAACTAACTCTATACCTATATATACCCTTGACCACGACTCTAAATTCTTCTAAATTTTTATTTTACAATAATTGAAAACAAATTATAACCAACATTTAATTATTTTGCTATACTTTTATAGGTATAATAAGAAAAAATGTTCTATCTCAAACTCAATTATTAGTAAACACATAGACGACACAAATTCATATTAATTAAAATAATTACTACATAATACTCAATCAAATAACTCACCCATAACTATAGAAGGTTGTCTGTCGCTATGGTGCCCATAACACTGGCTGATGCATTGGCACGCTGGATAGCTATGGCTAATACGAGGCTACAAGCCAGAACGGGATTCACCTGTTTGCTCCCTTATTCTGCGCCTAACCTCATTCATAAGACCTCGGCCTCAGTGCCCCAGCAACCCAAATGAAGATCCGATACACGAAGAAGTGAGTTATCACTAAACAAAGTGCCCAGGTGTTGTGAAGGTAGCATTTGCAACCATGCCACCGATCCCGACTGCAACACAGCTCTGATTCTGACCCGATCCGCACCCAAAGTATACCCTCTAACAACTGCTCCTAGATGAGTTTAGCTGCTTATTGTCATTCTAAGTGCGTTGGACATGCGATGCTACAAGGCTGGTGTAATACATGTTGAGGATAGACCAGACCCAGCATCTAACACAAAATTTAAAATTAATTATAAACCTGAAGAATATTATATTGGTCACAGTAAGTAATTACACTCAATAATTCTGGAATGATCAAGGTAAATTTAAATTTTGGACCATATTATGTAATTCCCAAGTTTTAGTACTATAAATAAAAGACATTTTCTAGGAAGCCAGGAAATCTCTAATCCATCTCGATTTTATATGAATATGAAAATGACGTATTTTCATATTAATACAAAATCTTGCAATAAGTGCCACAAAAATCTTTGTAACTGCTTTGTGCTGCATAACAAAACGAAATGAAAACTTAACAGATATGCGCAATTTGAATTATAATTATATGTGCAAGATTCAATTTCAATTTCCATTCAATAAAAGAAAAAGACCAAATTAGTAAAAAAATATTCATATATGGTGATTCAGATTTATTATTGATTAAATTTTAATTAAAGTAACGAAGTATAGTTAATTAATTGATATATGGTACACGTTTTACTTTAGTCCCACCTATACCTATTATTATTATTAATAATTCAAAGCAATTGTTCAACAACTGTTGATGATTATCCTTAGTCACCTACATTAATTTAATCTTTATATGCGGGCTAGGGTAAGGTAAGTATTTTTCGAACTATTCTTTTTTTTGTTTCATTCTCCTTATTTTGAATATTTGAGCATCCTATGATATTTTCCAACAAGAAGGCACCAAATTAAAGCATACTGAAATATTTAAAATTAATGACAATCTTGTTGAAGTTTAAGCTATTTTCCCAAATATTGGCTGAAACATAAACCTGTTAAATCTCGAGACAAGTTCCCGAAACCTATCTACGTTCTCCTCATTCCACGAGTCTTAACTTTGGAATTAATTAAATTAAACTTGGAAATGAAATATTAACACTTTAATGTATAAAATTTAATACTGTTAAGTTATAACGTGATTATTCAACTTCTACTCGCAATTTCCAAAAACATTCAGAAAATTAAATTCGCTCAGCGGAGCTGGCGCCCTCTTTGAGGCGAGCTTCCGCTTTTGTTCGCGAGAAACGACCGCTCGCCACTTTCGCACAGAGAAATTAATTTTCTTCGTCTTTATGTAGTTTAATTATAAACATTTCAATATGGCGCTTGGGGAATTTCCGCCTCAGAGAGAAGTTAAATAGAAACGTTTGATACTTATCTCGTAATAACTTCTGGGATGATTGCGCGATTTAGACGAAATTAATTATTTCCTCCGGATCTAAATAATTATAGAGCTGCTTTGAAGCGTGACAATTCAGCAGTAAATACATAGGTAAGCACTTGTGCTTTATAATTATTTGCATTTGTAACATAATATTAAATATATTAGTCCAAACGAGCATATTTTATAAGACAAGCAGGTTTATATAAAAGTAGTACAACCTATTATTTCTTAGGCTGCTAAAATACCCTTAATAGTAGCAAAACTATTCCATTAAATAAAGACTATGCATTTGTACGTTATAAGTAGGTCATATTAACATATTTTGATTTCGCTAAATTGCATAGTTAAGCCAGAAAGGCTGAAAAATGCTTTCATTGGTTGTAAATGTTATAATGGTTAAAATATAAGACCATCTTATAAGTGTCTAAGCAAATATATTTACAGAACCATTTAATATAACTCGTCGTTATAACGTAAAATATGTAAGGTCGTAAAGTGACATTTTCTTACATCACTACCCAATCATTTTATATGAACTGAAAATGTACTACATTATATGATTGTATAAAAATCATTTTTACATAATTTATTGGACTGAATTTTAAAACTTATGACATGTTGATGCCTTAGTCATATTATTAGACATCATGCAGGACAGACGGTTTAATTGTAAAGGTTTCATGACCTAACTGACATTCTGACTGTAAAAATGATACACGACAATCTTTCTGACGTTTTGACTCCACTTATAATAAGACAACTACAGTATAGATTTAAGTATAGAGTGCACTATTTCATTACCAAAATTTATAAAAATTGGTATCCAGCGAATAAAATATGGTAGTTATATTGCGAAATATAATCCTGACTTACAATGGTAAACACATAATATTTAGTTATATCATAACATATGTAAATGAATCTCTATTTAATTGTTTTAACGATTTCAAAAGAGGGCATTTCAAATAACTCGTTAATGATGTATTAACGAGTTGTTTAGATTAAGATGAGTATGTTAAGATTACCGAGAAAATAATTTCCCACTGCCTTCTACAACTAAACTAATCAGTAATAAATACGTCATGACGCGACATGTACGACGCACTGTACTGTATCAGCCCGATTGTCCACTGCTGAACAGTCTCCCCCAATAAGGGGGGGGGGGGGGGCGATGCCGTTATCTCCACACTTGGCAGGCGTCTTGGGGATCGCAGTGAATAATGTCAGTTCCTCAGAAAACACTCCTACCCACTTTCTGGTGTTACCCTTGTCGCCTCTTATGATACCCACGGTTAGAGATAGGGAGGTGACATTCTAGCCCATGACATGTCACACATGAAATATAAGATTTTTTTGAAGCGCTAGAAGCGAAGTTTGCTAGGCTGTTCTTAACCGATCAGCAAAGTTAAGCAACGTCCACCGCGGTCATAAGTGGTTGTGTCTCATCGTGGCGATCATGGTCGTTTGGATAGGCTAAATCGATGACTGTGAAACGCAAAGATAGTGTTTTATTTATTAAATATGTTCTAGGTAGTATAACCTGAACTTACTCGAACATTCTGAAACAGGCCCTTAATCGAATAAATTGAGCCCTTTTCACGGTATTTAAACGTGAAGATGACGTATATAAGTATTTTTTTAATGACTAGTGCGTTGAATCATTTTAACAACTCTATCACAAGCGTAATATGAAGATATTTTGCCAGTCAGGCCCCATTGAGCTTCTACCCCAATCGAAAAACAAGACTCCAACATATTTCATAGGTTTGTTATCAGAATACACCGTAGCGCCTTTTGAATACACACTCTCTATTTATATGCGGACGTTATTCAATGACATTCCATCTGCAAAATTAAAAGTATCTATTTGTGCTGAGTGCAGCTAACAGATGCCTCTAGCATTCGTGCAATTTTGCTCTTAACCGCTCACGCTTCACCGACGAGAGGCGACATCAAACATGGGCGCTGCAAACCTTTTGCTGGCTTATCTCCTCCGGATCTATGACAGAACATCTACAACCGAACCCATTGTTCAATATTTATTAAATTTCATTTTACGTTTATACAACAACACTTTTGTCGGACGCTTTTTGTATCGATTTGGGACATTTTACGGTAGGATTAACTCGTGACATCTACTTTTGTGAACGAGCCGGCAGCGATGTCTTTTTATCTGTCTCCCTTATTATGGTTTGGTATTGCGCGTATTATGTCATAACAGACAAGTACTTGTCCGTTTTTTGTTGCCCTATTTTATTCTAAATTGAATTCTACGTTGACAATCCCTGTAAACATCCTGTCTTTTGTGCAATGTTTAATAATATAGGCAGTTAAAGTTGTTTTTGTTTGAATTTTTGAAGAGTTGTGCACTTATATCATGCTATTGTGAAATAACGATTAACTTGATTACGTTCCGGAATATAATTCTTGTACTTTAAAAAATATGTTAGTAGATATATAACAGTGGAAGAAAAGTACATAAATTTACTTATGGATATAATTATCCCGCGGTTGAAAGAGTATATAGTCCTTAAGCCCTAAAATAAATAATGAAAGCCAAAACACCTTAGATTAACCAAGCAGCCCAACGGTACTAAAAGCAATAAGACTTACAACTCCGCCCCTACCAAAACAATCCTGTATCTCGGTGTCTTCACTAATGGCGTAAGTTCGACAGTCGAAGTTAGTTGGAGTGTTCTACGGTGGCAATAAAGATAAATCCAGCAATAATATGTTCGGTGGCCTTACGTGTGGGATTGCTTGGGCACGAAATTGAATTTGCATGGAGTCTTAAGTCGGCGACGATTGAGACGGTGAGCTCGCATGTCTCATCCAGTGGACGGTAATGGCTTTTGAAAGTGTTGAAACGACTAATATGGTACAACTTAATAAGTATCATGTTAAATTAAATTGAAACACTGGTCAGTCTTGAGCATCTTTTTAAATAATCATTTGAAAACAAGTTAAGAGAAAAAATTCTACAGCCCATCATTCATTTTCTAAACTGAACATATATCCCAGTAATACAATCAGCCAATGTATATTTAATTAGAACAACGGAACCTTAATTCCAGCACATTCAAGTGCAAATCCCATATGATAGACAAGGCCAAAATCCATCACCGGTACAACGTACGTGAGCTGCAATCTTCCTTGGAACTCGGAATAATCCCAGCCCGAGGGCCAGCCGTATGAAAGGACGTTCCTTATCCCTTGATCCCGTTGTTTACCAGACATTAAGCAGATAACAAGTCCGCGCACAGATACCGTCTGAGCAGATTAAGCCGGTGCCGTAATCCGAACTTCGATTAATTTCATCCAATACTTACTCAGGGAATGGTTAATTGCTCGAACAGCAAATTGTTATTTACAGAGGTACTGATGAAAAAGTTAATCTAATTATCTACTCATTGTGTGAAGGTAGTGATAAACATAACCCTTCATAATAATTGTGGTAGATTTGTCGTATTTGTTTCTTGTGAACTTATTTGTGTCACTTAAAATTACAAATGCCTACTTGTATAAAATAATTAACATAATATTTGCTATGTTTTTCAATATCTATTAAATGCCATGCACGTGATTAGCTTTTCATGGCGAGCTCTGTTTGCAATCTGTGTGAGCAATTTTTTTTACAACCAAGATGCGAATGTCTAAATTTCGTTACATTCTTATGTTTTGATTTAGAGAAAAAGGGACCATGTTAATACAAATATGTTACCTTTTATAGACATACTATAATAAATTGGTTTTATTGTAATTTGGCACAGTGAGTTCTTTAGCTTCTTAGTACATAGTTTCCAATGTTACCAGATTTTATTTTGTCCCTAATGTAGGTATGCTACAAGTACCTATACAAACCTGTTATGTATTGTTATAAACAGAAAAACAACCTAAAACGCTTCAACATGGGAATCAGTCACTGTTTAAAATCAATTGAACCCAAACTCCTGCCCACGACTAAGTCCAAGTAGGATTTCTATGTTTAGTGATCCTCTGAAATTACAGGTTAAAATATTAAATTAATTACTGTACCTACCAAAATAACTTGGCACATAGTAAGTACGTATGTAAGTATTTTGTACCTAAAGTTTTGAAATGAATATTTTTATGGTGCCGGGTTAGAATTGCACGTCCCCATATTATCCCGTCGGTGTCGTAAGAGGCGACTAAGGGAAAAATACTGGAAGGTGGCAGTGCCTTCTAAAGAACTGCCATCTTACTCTGCGATCCTCAAGACACTTGCCAAGCGTGGGAATTATAACAAATACCCTCTAAATAGGGGAGGCTGTGTTCAGCAGTGAACGATCCGGCTGATACAGTAAGTTATAAATAGAAGATATTTTAAGAGATTGTGATGGACACCAACCGATATTAAGGCGTGACCTCATGTGCCTGTAATTACATTATTACTGGTTCTCAAGAACTGCTGCCGGAACACACTGCTAGTTGCATGGCAACAGGTTTTCTACTTGATGGTGGTAGCTAATAAAAATACCCGTATAATGAAAATACCCTTCCACAATACGGTCAAGCTCAAGCCGGCGGTGGGAAGTAAACCATGGACCAGCGGCACGGCAGTCCACAGCTATTAACGGTCTTCTATATCACTGCTTCTAAAGATGTTCTAAAAAGTCCAAACTCCCTTACTCATAGCAAAATTGATTTGTAATCGTACCTATAGTTTATCATCACCTGCGCCTACCGTTTAAGTCCTGTCTATTGTTTGATCTATAAGTTGTTCAGAGGTGGATGGAAGAGTAGTGCATGTGGGTGTACTATGATGGACAAGATAAGGAATGAAGCAGCAGGGAGAAAGCTTGAAAGTAACATTATTGAAAGAAAAGTTAAAGTGTAATAGACTAGAATGGTATGGCATCTGAGAAGGAAAAACGCATGAGGAGAAGAGTGTTGAGTATGAGTTTCGATGGAAGTAGAGAAAGCCCAAAGAAGGTATATAGGTAGTATCAAGAAGGACGTAAGTGCGGAAGGTGAATGCAGAGAGAATAGCAACAGAGTGCTGGAAAAGTAGGTACATCATGTGCTAACTTCACTTATTGAGAAAGAAGCACATATAGAAGAAAAGCTTTCTGTAGTTGTAAAAACTTTTTTTTTTGTGAATATTTTCAGGCGTTACTAAGCGGAAATCCATATTTAATAATAACAAATATTTTTAATTTGATGTTGTCTTATAATATTTTTAAAATATTTGTTATTACTTTTTTTATGTTATTTTGACGGAACAAGCTTGAGGCCCACCTGATGTTAAGCGGATTAACCTCTACCTATAACAAATGCATTTCGTCCCAAGTCACGAATTGCTCTGCGCCCGACGCCTTGAGACATAGTTGTTAAGTCTCATGTGCCTGTAATTTCACTGGATCTCAAAGACTGCTGCCGGAACACACCGTGAAACAAAAACTCTCAAAACTTAAAGGGCTTTTACAAAATATATACTAAGAGAGTTTACCTATTGCAGATTTTATTGAGTAGCTCAATATAACTATTGAGCTACTCAGTTCTAATAAAATCTACAAAGTTCGCTACTCTCAATGCAAACTTGTTTTAGACATAAATTCTTACCGTGTCTCCTTGCTATGATTATTTTGCAAGGAGTGCAGAAAACCACTCTTGAATATGCAGCATGCTCGCCAAAGCTCGCACTCTCGCAGTGCATTTATATGAAATAATTTTATACAAGATTTGGGCAATGTTTTCTCGGGAAAAAATAAGGATTTCAGTATCTCTATTTTTTTACTTATACAATGGTTTCTTGGGACCAAAAAAATTACATTACCCCTCGTCGCCCTCAAAACAAAATTGAGTCTGTAATTGTTGAATGTTAATGTAATTTTTGATGAGGTAAGGTAATTTTCGTTACACATTAAACTTCTCAAATAAACTAATGGTGACCTGATTAAGAATCAATAGCTAGTTTTACCTTGTGTTTTAAATAGTTAAAATAAATTAGGAGAGGTTTTTGAATTCGGAACATCACAACGCTCCTCCAGCGATATTGTACCTATGCAACGGCGTGCTGGGGTTATTAAATATTTCATAATAGACTACATCTTTTTTATCATTCTTGGGAAACCAAAGTAAGTTTTTTTGTTTAGTACAAATGGCGTTCTCGTGGCTGTATACTGTAAGATGATAAATAGAAAATTGGTGGCAAAGCTGAAAATTCGTCTTGATTTGTTATTTACATAGGTACTAAATAAATATAAATTTAATAATTAAAACGAGTTGCAACAGTTCAGATAGTGAAATGGAGATTGATTGTACTCCACCAGATTTAAGATCTGAAACCAAATTGGCAATAAAAAACCTGCTTCCAGCGAGGTTAAAGGAAAAATACATGAAAGTATATACAAAAATTAAGATTAGGAAAAACGAGAAAAAGTCAACATTTTCTGCGAAACTGCGATTGCTAAAACTAAAAAGCCATCTACATTATGGGCAATTTATTCCATGCTGAATTTTTTTCCGGTTCAAAATAGTTCATGTTAAAAACGGCATTAACTTGAAAAATTATATGGAAATTGAACTACTTTTCCTAAACGACAATCTACTGGATTCAAAAGCAAAAACAAAGCATTTTTTTATTAAAGCCCCAGATTATATATATTTAGCGACAAAAGCAAAAATAATTATTCATTATTTATTTGAGACACAGTTATGCCAAAATAGCTGGATGGATCTGGATGAATTTATAGATAGATAGATAGATAAGGCATTTATTTGTCTCTCCAATACACACCTATATTCAAATAAAGCTTGCGGACAACTCTTTATTAATTCCTAATATAAAATAAATTATTTATGCCTACAGCTTTGCATATATTATTTTACAAAGTATTATTGCACGTAATGGTTGCCTACTTAAAACAAGACGATAAAGGGATTACTACCAAAAACATAAAAGTACGTGTGTGTTGCAGCATAACAAAATAGGTCATAGCTCAGCGAATAATATTGCTCAACGGGCAAACACTGATTTTCAGCTATCACCCTCGAGATGACGAAGCGAAACGAGTGCAATACAACAATACCATAGATTAAATATATTTATATATGGCTAACTTAATGCAAGTCAGGTGAAAGAAATATAAAATAAAATAAAATATGTGCAGAGGAGTAAGAGTGTGTGTGCGATTTTAGCAGGTTAAACGAACGGCGTATTAAGATTATAGTTGGCATACGAAGTGTTTGGGAATGCCTAGTTTTTGTTTTCCTAGAAGATAAGCTCGGGGATTATATTTGAAAGTGAATTATGAATTGAGGTTTCTTATGGGTGACGGGATGTTATTCCAACACTTCGTCGCCAAATATCGGAAACTGCCAGTAAATGCTGCAGTTTGATGACTGTGATATAATTTTGATACACAGGATTTATGAGTCTTATTAAATGTATTCTGTCCGTGGGTGCAGCTTGATATTTAGTTTTGTTTGTTGCAGGTTGCTATGCTATTAGGCATTAATGGAACATGCCGGAGTATCGAACTATATAATATTACCACAAAAGACATAGAATTTCTTGATGACAAAGCAATAATAACATTGCGCTACACTAAAACAAAGATTGACCGGATGTGTAATCCATGGAGAGTTCCTAACGTATGTAAAAAAATATTATCATCTTCCTCCACTGAACACATCATCAGATAGGTTGTTTCTTAACTTTCAGAAAGGGAAGTGCATGAAGCAGGCGGAGGACCCAAAATAAATAAAATACCTATAAAAATAGTAACTTATTTAAACTTGGTAAATCCTGAATGTTACACTGGCCATTGATTGTTTCCGTAAGTCTTCAGCCACGCGTCTGGCTGATTCTGGAGCGAATTTGACGACTTTGAAAAGTCAAGGAGACTGGTAGTCCGATAAAGTGGCTGATGCCTACATTGAGGACTCACTTGAAAACAAAGCTCATATAAATAATACAATTTATCAAAATATCACACTGCAACCTATTTATTAAGATTAGGCCATTTGGCAACATCTAAGTCCACGGCCATCCACCTCAAAACAGCATATTCATAGCCATCTACCACTACATCCAATGCCCATCTCCAAACCTCATCAGAAGTTCAACAAGCAAACATAAACGTACTGGGGATATCAATAACATTTCTTTTAGGAATTGCCTCAATATGACTAATGTAACTTTAATTTTTTAATTAATATTAAATGTATATTATAAAAAATATGTTTCATTTGCCCTGCCTTCTTTGAGAATAGCAATATGCCTCTGCGGAAATGACAATTGCCTGTCTCGTAATTAATATTACATTCTACATATTTTACGGCCTTTGCAATAATGTACCTACTAATAAAGGTTTTATTTTATGTACATCAAATTTTATAATATAACAAAACTCCTTATTTCAGCGATTATTATTGCTATCTAAATCTGTTACTTATATTGCGATTCGTTATATATTGTACCTAGTCCCATTTAATAAGAATTTGATTACCTATGGGTAAATGATTCAGTTACCTAATTAGTAATTAAAATTAAGGCTGTTCGGTGATTTCGTCAGCGCCATCTGTATGAGGTAGACTAACTCAACCACAGACAGCGTGCGAAATAGAAATATGCGCGTCATTTTTAAATAAATATTTCTATCACATCTATTCGAATAGAGTTAGTTTATTCCTCGTTAACAGGGACTAAAATAGCTTTTTAATCCCTGAGGGACAAACAGTGCTTTGAATTTAGAATGTGGATATTTTTAATACAAGTTCCAATCACCAAAGATATCAATCATAAACATTGTATGGACAATTAACAGGCTGTTTATTTTTTGTTATTAGTTTTTTTTAAATAAATATTTTCATTTCTTTTTATCACTTAAAAAATAATATACTCCAAAACTACACCCTGAGGCGGCGTTTTATGGGACTATTTCTAATTCTCAAGCTGTAAATAAATCGACAACTTTAACGAAATGGTAGTGGGAAAATTGTTACGATGCACTTCCGTAATTGTTCAAATATAAACATTAGCCACTAAACATTTTTATGCTATGTCTTATTTTTCCTTATTGTATCTAAGTAAATAAACGTACTATTCTTATTCATAAGTTGCTTTTACTTATTTTCTCATAGAGGGTGATAAAAAGTTCACCTCGGGAGCCAACAACTATTTTAAGTTCTAGTAATTTTGAATCACAGGATTCTACTTTAGAATTATATTAGAAATCCTTCGTTCCACACAGGATTCATAGAAACACTCTCGCCGAAAATGGTCGTTTGCTCCCTGGGTAAACAATCTATTATTTCATACCGAAATGTTTTGTTTATTTCGCGCCAGTATGTTGAAAAACGTCGTATGATACTCGTGATCATGTTGATCATTACACTTCCGATTCTATTCCATCTCTTGTGTAATGATCAACTTGTATAATAATGTACTATTAGAACTCGGCCGACGACGACCGTGTTGAAGACTCTTCAGTGTATTCATTGCCGTTGCTACGAGTGTTGGTGATGTGCTACGAGTGAAATGCGTTTTCTTTCCAAGCTTGCATATGTCCTAGCCTGTGGGCCTTGCTATCCTCTTAAACGCAAAACTTAGAGTATTTTATGCCTATAGGTATAATTCATTTTAATTCATTAAAGCATTAAATAATGATGTGTCAATAGGCTTATAACAAAGAAATGAAAGCAAAAAGTATGTTCTTCAACAGGTCTCTCTAGCGTCTTGGTGGGACCACCACAGTGTCAAATATTCTGCTTCAAAAGAGTAGTGTTCAAGCACTAATGTGTTTAGGCATTCATGCCTCATACCATTTTATTCTACCATTTAACTTAGCAAGACCACTATAGCAAGTTAAATTACTGCGCGAACTAGACATAAGTAACGTCTTGAAGTAACGAACGCAGTGCAATAGACAGATAACAATTTATTGACACAATATAAATTTACAAACTTAAAACTTAAAAACATAATTAGTAAAAGTAGGTGTGACAATGGGCGGTCTTATCGCTGAGAGAGATCTCTTCCAGACAACCCGTTACAAAACGATTATTATAGTTTGATATGGATGAAGGTCTATCTATTACAATGCAAATAAAAGTACAAAATAAATAATAATATCCAACACAAGAAATAATCATACAGCAAATAAATAAAACGTAAATTACCTACATCAATAAAGCATAAAATCATTTAAAAAAACCAAAATACACGATTTATATAAACATATACATACATATATACATAAAGGTCCATACATAACACACCAAATATACATACATAATATTATAGGTACAATAAATATATGCAATGTCAAGCAGAACAAGAAAGTTGACACTACAAATGTTATGGACAGACCGCGGTGGCACCATCATCAAGTGATAGATTTGTCTCATCACTTCAACATAAAAAACCTACATGCATCTTAGAATAAAGATCCTTTTTAGGGTAACCATTGAAGCGCTCGTAGCGAAGTTTACTTGGCTGTTCTCAACCGATCAGCAAAGTTAAGCAACGTCGCGCGCGGTCAGGAGTTGGATGGGTGACCGCTAGTGACATTACTACTGAGCGTTTCCGTGCTTCGGAGGGCACGTTAAGCCGTCGGTCCCGGTTGTCGTCTTAGGATGGCAGTCGTTATAGCATGGTGGTAGGGCATTTTGCGAATGCCCGCCTGGCTAGCTACCACCCTCAAGTAGAAAGTCTGTCGCCAAGCACCTAACGGTGTGTTCCGGCAACTGTCCTTGAGAGCCAGTACTTCTAGGTTAGCCTGAACAACATCTTCGACCACATCATCACTTACCATCAGGTGAGATAGTGGTCAAAGGCTAACCTATCATACATAAAAAAAAAAAAAAACATTATATTATACATTAGTCTCTCATACATACAAACGTATACGAGTACCTTATATAGTACAAGAAAATAACTATTGAATTTAAACAGACATTCTTTTCCACGTGAACGTGAATTCCAAATATGAAAATCTGTCTCTAAGCACCTTAACGGTGTGTTCAGGCAGCAGTCCTTGAGAACCAGTGAAATTACAGGCACATGAGACATACCAACTGCCTCTCAAAGTGCCGGGCGCAGTGCAATTCATGACTTGTGATGAAATGCATCTGTTATAGGCAGAGGTTAGTCCACTTAACATCAGGTGTGCCTCTAGCTTGTTCCGTCACAATAACATAAACAAAATAATTAAACTTATTTTAATATTCTATGGGCGGAGTAGACATATGCTAGGTGCTCTTGCTGAATCTTCGAGCGCACGACGAAGAATTAAGACCTCCCAAAGAGGGTTAGTGTAGAAGCGAAACGTGTCGAAAAAATAAACCAATTTGGATGCATGGCTTTTATAACTTTACGTCGGCTTAACAGGATAATTAGGCGGAATCGTTACCAGATATATTTTGAACTTATTGCTCTTTTTGCTTTGATAAAGTGGACGGTTGCTGTTGAACCCTACGCTGAAGGTTAGCTTAACTAAGTTGTCAATGACAGGGCTTCGATTAATTAGTCTAATATCAGTATGAAACGTAGTTATTTGAACATGCATATAAGTCTTCGAACACGTCCAGCCAGTATTTGAATATGGTTAGAGCAAGATAGGTTGCAGTCTAGTACTACACCTAAGTGTTTTGATAGAAAGGCGAATAGTATTGCATACGCTATGCGCGCAGTCGGGTTTTTTCTAATTTTTTAATTAATTTAAACTTGTTGATAGGCTAGCTTTTGACCACTATCTCACCTGATGGTAAGTTAAGATGTGGTCGAAGATAATGTTCAGGCAAATTTAGAATGATTAGCTCTCAAATTCTCTAGAATGGCCAGCTGCCGGATCACATCGTTAAGTACTTGGTGACAGATTTCCTAATGGAGGTGGCGAGCATTTGCGATTAAGTGCAATAAAATATATTTATTTTATTTTATTGCACTTAATATTGAATACCTATGTAAGTCAAAAGCTGCAAAATTAGATTGACGTATGAATTATTTACCATTCTGATATTTATCCATTTCATTATTATATGTATGTTAATAATCATATGCGACTTTATTAACTATGGTCAATAAAATCGCTAGGGTCAATAATATTGCAGTAAACAAAAGGAGGTTTTGATAATGATGCATATGCAATATACCGACAGAATAAGAAACGTAGTTACATTGAAATACACCATTCAAATAACCAGGGTAAAAAAAATATCAATTTCACGCGCATCTCTCCCTTCCCTGCTCAGGACATGATCCGTCGCCATACTGTGCAAACATCTCTACTCGCGCATGAAATCGGATAGCAAATGATACACCCGCACCCTCACATAATAATAAAATCATTTAAACTATACCTATACATTTGGTAGATATATCTCTATATAATTATCACGGACCACACCACAATTTTCTATAGCAAGCTACATTATAGATATAAGTAATCGTATGTAATCATTAAATACACAAATTGTGTAAAAACAGTGTGAAACATGACACGAACCGGGCTACGTACTACGCTCAAGATCCTGAAGAAAGCTTCTAGTATAATCCGAAACAATTGTCGAGCGCGAGATCGGCTCTCAGCAAGTTGATACCTATGTGTATCAAACATAAAATTTAAATCCGGTTGGCATAAATGACGCGGTGTAATAATTATATTAGTCTCTATCCGTGTCTACTTCCCTCAGCAGGTGTGTTTGAATCAACATGAAATACTAGTAGATTGTTATACAACTACTGAAGGGAATCAATTTCCATACGAGGTATGGACGAACGAAATTGAACGAGGTTTTGCAGCAATGATGACCTAGCGGTAATAGCCAGTGAAATTACAGGCACATGAGACTTAACAACTATGTCTCAAGGTGATGAGCGCCGTGCAATTCGTGACTTGTGATAAAATGCATCTGTTATAGGCAGAGGTTAGGCCATTTAACATCAGGTGGGTCTAAAACTTGTTCCGTCACAATGACATAAAAAAATCAGGGCTATTGTAAGAATTGATGACTTTCACTCGTATAGAAGCTACGAATAAATATATTTATACTACGAATAAATATATTTATTTGCAGTATAAATAATTAAACTCAATAATCCAACCTGGGGATCCAACCTAGGAACTCGGGATTCCAAAGTAACTATAGCCACATAACCGAAAATAAATCCATGTATTCTCAGGCATCGTTAATCAGCGAGAAATATCAATGCTGGGCACACTGGTAGTGAGCTGGAGTGCCAGTGGGCCTGCCTTTAGGTTGCCTAAATGCTTTAATTTTTAATAAGGGCATATTAAATACAATATGTTAAGTAATTATTAATATTGCGTAAATAAGTGAAGAACAAGCATAACGGCACAGTATTTCAGTAATTATATTTTGTTTATCAAACATGTTTGACAGACACGTGTTTTAAGCTTCACGGTTTCATTAAACAAGAGCGTACAGAATCAAACAAGATATCAAACATATTTGATAAACCACGCCGCACACCCTCAATTTATTGATAAACGCGGCGTTTCGAACCGAATCCAGCGTGTTTGACCGGATGCGCGGACGCGTCAAACACGCCTTCAAACATGTTTGACGAACACGTATATATTTCCATCAAACAAGATCAAACACGTCAAGAACGTATATTGTTTGACGAAAGAATAAACCAAGGCCGCAGACTAAAAAAAAAATCCAACCCGTGACAATCAAACATCATTGACAAAAATGTTTTTTCGTTTATTTGTGGTCCAAGGGCGTAGCAAATTTTTAGCTTTAGGTAGTTTTTGCAGCGCTCATAGAAGAACTTGCCTCACATTGTTCATTAAGTGGCCGCAGTGACATTTTCTACTAAGTACCTACGGAGAAGCTGTTGGTCCCGGCTGTTGTATTTTTATGGCAGTCGTTATTGCTTGGTGGTAGGGTATTTTCCAATTGCTCGCCGAAAAATTGACGACACCATGATCCAGCAGTTGTTTTCCAGAGCCAGTTCCCACTACATGACATGCCTGTTTATCACCTTCGACGGCATCAACGGCCGAAAAATACAAGCTACCAGCAAAAACAGGCCTGAAGCGTAAGTTCGTGGGTATCTTTCCTGGATCGCGGATGTTGTCTTTTAAGAAATTATACGTTACAGACCAAAGTATTGAACTACATCTGTTCATAAATATATACATCGTAGCCTTTCCACCTATTATATCGGATCTTCTAACATAACTGGATGATTGGTAATGTTTATAGAACCATATTCTAGTTTAGCCTGAACAACATCTTCGATAGCGTCATTTCCTACAATTAGATGTGATAGTGGTGAAGGACACGCATATATATCTAAGCTATAAAAAATACCACATTATATATCAGGATATTATACTCAATTGAGAATATTATACGAGTAAGTTTAGGTTTTTTTTTATAGATGATAAAGAAGATAATATAAGACTAGAATTTCGACCACTATCTCACCTATTGGTAGAAAATGTTGTCCAGGTTAACCTAAGATGACTTGCTCTCAAGGCACACTCAGACAACTACCAGAACATACTTTTAGGTGTTTGGCCGAGGTCTAGCTATCATCCTCGATAGCTAGAAAGATGGGCATTCCCAAAAGTAACTACAATGTATAAAACGGAAGCTGGTTAAAATATTCACAAATATATATTATTTATATTCCAAATAGGTAATAGCATTTTATAACAGAATTCAATAAAAAAACAAAGCGTACAAGCAACGTGTTTTTGTTTCTCTATTGCAAAAACATATAATTTTTAAAATTGTTACTACAAGCTCTACAGGCCGGTTGCAAACAGAAAAATAAAGTATTTTTTGTAAACACAACAACAGTATTGGTACAGAATCTTCGGTGTGCGCGCCTGACTCCCATTTGGCCGATGTATTGACTAGCCACAATAGTATAATTTATAGTTTTGAGACTTCTTCATATTTCTTTATTTTTGATGTAAATATTCGATATAGGTTGCCAAACACATCATGATGACCTAATTGTTTTAGGCTGAAAGGAATATCAATTTAGCGATTCCGTCGAGAAATTAACCTACTAAAATTAGGTTATCAATAAATTTGGGGTGACGAATTGACGAGTCGACAACAGTAGCAATGCCCTCGAGGAATGTAATACGGACGGTAATGTACGCAAAGTGGAAGGGAGACCGTGGATCCCAGTATTAACAGCTTGATCGTGGGCGAGTATGGGTAACACAGTAAAACGGCAATATAGGTCTATGGTGGGTTGGACATTTTTACGAGTGAGTCAGTTCAATATTTAGTAGTTGTTATTGTGGTTTTTGTTCCGCCGGGACTCGAATTAATACGGCTCCTTAACCATGTCATAATTATTATTATCTTCATGCCTTTATCCGGCCCATCTCGGAGTTGGTACAATAATTTAGAACATGTGAGTGCTCGCCTAGTAGTTCTTAATTGATAAACTAGGTTCCGAATCCAAAATGGATAACAAATCGGTACTGAAGGCTTTTTCATGAGAACTTAATTTAAGTAGTTGAAAAAAATATGTAAAGTGCAGCTCTTTTTAAGTAATTTTTTGAACTCCGTTTAATTGTGATGACTTTTTACATCGAACTGTAGTTTGCGAGGAACTATATCCTTCCAAAATCCTTGTTGACATTTTTAAAATTGGACTACCGCATCCCTTTGAAATGTATTATTTCTCCTAATTTCCGAATCTTATTTATGAATCTATCTGTCTGTCGCGGTCATCCTCCTGCCAACCTGATGCTTATACTACTTGAGAATGCTCTCGTTGGTAGTATACTTTTTAATGTCTTTCGGCTAACCAGGGCGTTAAAATAAGGAGCCATATTGTGCGCCATACATAAGTAAGAAAATTAAAAATATGTTCTGTTCTAAATTTTTTCTTTTATATATACGACAAATTAACGTACATCTAATGTAACGAAAAAACATAAAATCGGTTAACAGTTTTCTTATTATATTGAGTTTAAAATCCAACATGAGTAGGTAGCGAATAAGAAGTTCATAAAATCTGATGAACCCGTTCCAACACGAATGCGATGGGATTGGTTTCATTATTATTCAGCCGGAATGTAGCCCAGGCCTATATAATTAGATTCCATACAGACCGACAAGACGTATTCCAATATTTGAGTAGAGAAAAGCCACTATTTGAGTAGAGCGTCTTAAATCACATTACTGGAGGTATCGTAACAAGCGGCCAGGTTATGTTTGCTTGTTTGTCGCTTGATGAAATTTAGTTTCACTCAAATTCAAGTCATGTCGTCGTCAGGCTAAACCAAGAGGTTGGGAAATGTTGTTAGAATAAATCGACTGAATGTTTGAAACCAATGTAGAGACGACTATATTTAAAAAAAATACCATAATGTTCAAATACTTATTGTTTAATTTAGTATAGTTTTAATACACGTATTAAAACTATACTAAATTAAACAATAAGTACACGTATTAAAACTATACTAAATTAAACAATAAGTATTTGAACATTATGGTATTTTTTTTAAATATAGTCGTCTCTACATTGGTATAGTTTTAATACGTGTATTAAAACTATCGAGAGTTATGTCCATTATAACTAAATAGGTACCCTTTATATTTACTGGATAGATTCTGGTTGGAATCTATCCGGTAAATATAACGTTTAGTTATTGTTTAATTGTACATTTTTAACACCAATGCAAAAATTATCTGTATCATATTACAGTATCAATTGACTACGCAAAGAATCTCCTGCCAATACACAACCTTCCTAGTTAAATCTAAAACTGTAAACATTTTTTGATAGTCAAAATAGAGTAAAACTTTGTGATCTTGGCATTGTATACAGAAATGTCATCGTTTCTCTAGAAAAAAATAATAATAATGGACGTCCTTTTCGCATTTTGAAATGAAAGGATTCTCTGTACCATATCATGGCTGTTAATAGGCCAATGAGCTGCGCGTGTGATGCACCCAAATATTGCTACCCAAATATATTAATAAAAAAATGGATTATAATGGAGGGCGCAATACTTATCTACTGAATTCTAAATCTGTAAACACTACCTGAATATTTAAATTGTGGTATGGGTCATGAGATCCTCCCAAATACAGCGATATCTTGCCACGCCACGCTCAGCAAAAAAAAATTATAGAGCCACTGCGAGAAGAACGGGCAAGAAAAATATTGACTCGTGACATGAACAACTCACTTAGACTATGTAAGCAAGATAGTAAACGATTTCTTTTACGAATTTTATATGCAGAAAGTGGCAAATGAAATAACCCTGCTGAGTGCACACCATGTTTTCGTTGGATCTACAATCCGTTATGGAATACTATACTGGTTGAATAAAAAAAATACATAATAATCATAACGATAACTGGCGCAAACCAACGATACTGAACACTGATGACCGCAAGGCAGTATGGAAAGGCAAGGAGCTGCACGGAAGGTTCTTCCGGGCCCTAACAGGACCTGATGTGGACTTACCCCCTTCGGTGAACTGGCTACGCTTCGGAGACCTCTTGGAGAGAAACCGAGGGTTTGCCTGTGCAATTGCAGATGAAGTAATGATGACGAACAACTATCGGAAATATATCCTGAAGGACGGTACTGTCGACATTTGAGGAGCATGCCGCCGACCCGGAGAGTCACTCAGGCATATCATTTCCGGTTGTTCTCATCTTGCTAACGGCGAGTATTTGCACAAGCACAACCAAGTGGCCAGGACCATCCATCAGCAACTTGCCCGTCAATACGGCCTTGTCGAGTCAGAGGTGCCGTACTACCAGTACACACCAGCGCCAGTTCTCGAGAATGGTCGTGCATTGCTCTACTGGGACCGCTCTTTCATCACGGACAGGACTATTGTCTGCAATAAGCCTGATATCGTGGTGATCGACCGATCCCAGCGCCGGGCAGTGCTCGTCGACATCACCATCCCACATGACGAGAACCTCGTGAAGGCCGAGAAGGACAAAGTCAGCATGTACCAAGGTACATGCAGACTTTGTCCAACCACCTCGTGAGCCAAGTCAAGACTTGGCTCACGAGGTGGTTACCATGTGGGATGTTGACTCGACGATCATTGTTCCGATAGTCGTTTCGGTGAACAGCCTAATAGCGAAAAGCCTCGACCAACACCTCAAGAGGCTCTCACTAGACGGTTGGATCAAGGGTCAGATGTAGAAGGCAGTGATACTAGAAACAACACGCATTCTCCAGAGGTTCCTCTCTACAGCCCAAACCACCGATAGCTTGGGCCCTGCGCCGCTACCGGCGGCACCCTAGTTTAAAAGGTTTTTATAATATTTAATTTGTATATATCATAAAAATTTTAATTATGTTTAGAAATAAATAACAATAAAATATTACCAAAATTTGGTTGATTGGTTGAAGCCGGTGATGCATTTATTCACACTCTGAGACTAAATTAATATTTATGGCGTATAAAGAGATATTTTAAATTGGAATATATAAACTTTATTAACTTTTTAACTTTATATGTGGCCATCATTTTGTAGGTTACAGAATACCTATCATAATTAAGTGACTGGTCAAGTAGCTAGGTGACTTTTATTGAGTTATAAAAGGTAGTACAACACATGGTAGCGATGATACGTGTTACCATTTTCTTATGTAATAAGCTCTTCAAATTCTTGAAGTCTGTTACGTTAAATAGTATAGAGTCATATAATTATATGAGACACAGACTCATTTCTGAAATCAAGAACGCACAAACGACACAAGTTAGTCCAATTATTACTACTCAAATCAAACAAATAGAAAACGTAAATAATGGTAAAAGAAACAATATACAAATAAACAGATCAACTCAATGGTATACATGCATTATATACATGCATTAAAACATCAAAGTAATCTGAGGGCATTATTATTAATATAACTTTTGCACCGCACTTGGAATGACTAACAGAGATACGAAGTCTCAATCTCCAAACACAAATATAAAGCTAATTAAAAAGTTTCAAACTAAATTATGAGAGGGGTTGCGCCGATGGACTCCGTACCAAGATTGTCACCAAGATTTAAGAGGCCTTTTACATTTTGCAGCCCTCTCACTCGCACTTTTAGAGATTATTTCAAATAGCAACAATATGGTTTATATTTTTTAAAATGTAGTCAATCATTATTTCGCTGCATGCAACTATAGATGTTCTCAACATATTTTTACTTTGTTACATGTTGAGTCCAATTAGAATTAGAGGCCCAAAATTTAAAATAACTAAATTACGCGTTTTGGATCCCCCATAACAGATATCAAAATGAAAATTATTAGAGAACATCTATAGTTGCATGCAGCAAAATAATGATTGACCACATTTTAAAAAATGTAAACCATATTGTTGCTATTTGAAATTATCTTTAAAAGTGCGAGTGAGAAGGCTGCAAAATGTAAAAGGGCTCTTAATCAAGGGGTGTTATCGCCAGGAATGTTCGCTCACGGTTTAGAGTAAGTAACAGTTACTACGAAACTCGCAGTAACTCTCGCCGGGATTCCCGCGCGACAAACTCACGCCAAAGTTTCGTGGTACCGACGCAAATGTTTGTTCAAGACACTTCAACAAACATCGGTGTAGCACTCTGAGAATTCCAAATTTAAATTAGATATTCATAACAGGCATCGGCATCTGCTCATTTCGTAAATCCCAGCAAAAATAACAGTTATTTGATCGGCACGCAAAACAGTTAAGAGAAAACTTCTATGGAATTCAGCCTTTGACGATATCAATACTAGTAAGCAGAGCGGAATACATTAGGCTTATTGTAGGTCGAAAATGCGCTGCTTCGTAAAAACAAAGCATATGGTCCCCCTAGACTATTAATTCAAGTCAATGCTAAAATGCGACAAAGGCGAGTCAGCTCATAAAATTTATAGTCGATCGAATGAGATAATATGGTCGACGTTAAGAGCAGCTTAGACAGTTTGGAAATTTAAATGTGAAGTAAGTTTTGCGAGATTGCGCTGTATAAATCAGCGCGGGCGGCGGCCGAGGCAGGCGCGGGCGCGGGCGCGGCCGTCAGCGCGGGGCGATAAATCCGTGGCTCCCTCGGGCTTCTTAACCGTTCTCCATCTTCATGTAGGTACACAGTGTTCGGTGTATACGGCATTCAATGCCCAAACGAGTACACATTAAACTTTATAGTAGGTATTAATAGTCTCATAACTCGATATCTAGAATACAATTTTTAGGCTGACCCGGTGTCTAATAAATGCTATGATAGTATGTTTAAAACCCTATTGTAAATAACAAAGATAAATATCGTTAGATCAGTGACATTTATAGCAACATTAACATAAATACCTGACAAGTTTTAACATTTCTCAGTTATCCCATCTGTCGCTGGCAGCGTCCGAAGTATTTTCCGCGAATTTCACCCTAATTCTTTTTCACGCTACATTTCAAGAATCTTATTTTTGTAATTACAAAAATGTCTAGTACGCCGACGTTATCCTTAATTGCTGGACATAAAAATTCCATTTAAATTTCCCTTTTAACGATCGGGGAGAAGTGTCTAATTACATAATACACTCGTTTGCGTATTTTTATTGTTGCTACAATAATTAGAACATAACGCGACTTCTCCTTTTTGAGCAGTTCTGTAATTAAACTTTAGCTGGAGTTGTACGAGAATAAGTATTGTGAGATATGGACGTACCTTGGAGGTGGGGTTGTTTGCGAGGAGTAGGGGTGGCGGGTAGGTTATTTAAGAAATGGAATGAAAAGCCATTTACTACTTATCTGCAGAGTAGCAACCCGTGGGTCACTTTTAATAAAAGTGTAACCTCGTTATCGACACGATGTTTCATATCTTGCTTACAACAACAATGATCTCAATCCTAGAGTAGAGTTTCAGATCTCCAGATTTAGAAACTGAAAGCTCTACTCTAGAATTAGCGTAAATGAAAATCCTTATTCCTGTCAAAAATAGTCACAGATAACCCAATCTGTGAAAATAGTGCACACTCAATGACTAAAATAACCAACTTTTAGAGAAGGATTTACACACCTATTTCGGCTTCCTGCTATTCTATATTGAGAAAATTAAAGTCTATATTGAGAAAGCTATATTAATATATAGCATTCTCAATTCCACGAGTATATGTAATTCATAGTTCATTGCAAACTAAGAACTCAAATTACATAATAACGCACATGAAACTACAACCGCAGATTAAGTTTACTACCTCTATTTATAAGCTACATATCTTTAGAATAATCATGAAATTAAGATTAGAATATTAAAAGTTATCTTCGGTCAAACATTTACATGTATACAAACATACAAATGCTAAAGCACGCTACTGGCCAAAGAGACCTCGTTTCGCTAGAGCAAGCGAAACGGGGTCTCTTATATAAATATAAGATATATTAAAAACCTATAAGAAATATTAAAAACCAAATACAAAACAGTAATGCTCAACCATCTCTAGCCATATTCTTACTTCCGGTTGGTACTAATGAGTTGCTTTATAATACAAACTATATGTTTAAAAAAATACTACTAACAATATACAACTATATAGCTACTACAATGAAATCATTTAGATAACCTACAAGTCAAGTCATTGCATACACAAGAGCAGTGTAAATTCTCCAGCCACCTACCAGTTGCAAACGTGCCCAACATGTGGGCAGCATTGCCCCGTTGAATTGCAACACTTCTCATCGACCAAGTGCTCTGATATATTTTGAAAAATACGATTAAAATGATTAAATAAAAATCCCGTTCCCCAACGTCTCTACAGCAAACGGCTCAAATATGTAATCACTACCGAAGTTAAAATACTTGCGCTGCTTTCTTCATGCCTTAACCACTGAATCATTGCAATGATTAAATTTTGCACATAAATATCTTGTTGAGATGGCCATACATAAGGATTTAGTTTCGCAGCGATAGATAGATAAAGCTCAGATATTATATGATTTAGAGCGCGATTACTCTGGTAAATATTTGATTGATTAATTTCTTCTGGCAGTAGAGGCTCTATAATTTTTTTTTTACTTTACACTACGGAATACTCACATTCTCTGTCTCCTTTACAATATATTGTTCAATCCTACATCCCCGCGCTATCTCAAGGAACGTTTCAACTTCCTTCAATGTTCTGTATACTCCTTAAGGTCATCAGAAAATCTTACACTAGACATTCCACCACATACCAGTTCTTTCTACGACCAATCTTTCACGGTTAAAGCTGCCCGCCTATGGAACGCTCTACCCGTTTCCATCAGGCGTGCACCATCCTTAAATGTACACAAAGACCAAATAAAAAAGTTTTATCTGTCAAATTTCACATTGTAAGTACCTACCTGTTTCTTGCCTTTTTGCATAAAATTGTTTTGGATATCGATACTATATTGCTATAATTTTTGTAGTATAATTGTATATATATTTATAAAGTATATATCATATATATATATATGTTATTTTGTGTATATTATTACTTATATGTTTATTGTTATGCAAGTATATTTGTATACATTTAGTCGCACATGTTCTAAATTCAGAATGAATACTTATTTGCTAGTTTGTTTTTATCGTTTTTTATTCTATAAGTTACGAGTATGTACAAATACCCCTTCATAATCGGTTTTTACAGATCCTCTCCATCCAAAGGTTGCCTGGAAGAGATTGCTTTCAGTAATAAGGCCGCCCATTGTAACACTATTAATTTGAATTGTATATTATATCTGCTTCATTTTTGTGGTGTGACAATAAAGTATTATCTATCTATCTATCTATCTGTGTAGAATATTTCAATATTTAAATTTGTAATTGATCTTCATACGAACGTTGTAGACGCCTAAATTTAATAAATGATTTTGACTTTTGATTGTATATGCGTTAGGAATAAACACAGATTGAATTTACAAGGTAATGTAATTCATGAAAAAAGAATCCAAGTATCTGATATCCGACTGATTATCATGTATTTTAGCACATTTGCAAAAAAGATCCTGGTAATGGTTCCGAATTCCTCTTTTCAATATGTTTCCAAAGTACTGTAATAAGAAATCTGGGGAAAAACGGGCGTTTATACATCACGGCCTACTCCTTTGAGGCTGTACATGAGAGTCCATACGGTGTAAAATATCACTACAATACAAAAGATAACATATAATAATGATTAAACAAGTAAGTATGCAGGTATAAGCTGAGGTCATGCTATCATAGAAACCAAACCAGGCTTGGCCCTTATTGTATCGCATGCTGTTTTTTTTACTGTCCCTGGTAGATGTTAATGGACTCGCTCGTGTAGTGCTAAGCATTAGCATATGTATAATCATTTGATATTGAATATTTCCATAGCATTCATGTCCGCTAATGCTCCTTTGAGGCTAATAAAAATAAACAAAAGAAAATGTAAATGTCTACAGCACAAAACATTCACCAAAATTAATAACAAAATGCACTTAAACGAACAAGAATCTAAATCTAAAAACAAATTACTGTATGAAAGCTTTATTGTCACAAAACGCGTGACAAAAAATGCAAATGATTAGTTGGGGTGCATTTTCACACTAGTGCAGGGCAGGGGTGAGCTTGGGGTCGAGACCCCGGTCCAAATATTTGGGTACAGCGGATGCTGCCTATCTATTATCAACAACAATGATCAATGTTAATGTAACACTTGAATTACTCGTAAGTTTGACTCCGCAGGTTAAAAATTATATTTTTGATTATGTTTATATTTATATCAGAAGCCGTCTAATTCCGGGTTAAAAATATAAGGCCTGTTCCACATCCCCATGATGGACGTAAAATAAAATACATCTAAGGGAAATAATGCACATATTGAACAGCCCTTGATGTGAGTGAGGTGTTGCTGCACACTGGGCTACTTACCATCTTAAACGCCCTGATCATCCGAGAGGTAGCAGGGTTACCAACGAGAGCATTCTTAAGGAGTTTCAGCGTCAGTAAGACGGCTATGGTCTTAAAAACAAAGCCAAAGTTTTTACAATAATGTCCTTTATATTGTTAGTGACATATAGTACCGACCCCACATGAGTGGAGTAAAGAAATTTCTGACGGTAGGACAAATAATTTCTTAATAACTCATGTGACAAATACTACCAATTAGTCACCCCGTGACCACGATCACTGCAAAGTGTTTGAAACGTCGGGACCAAAATAATGATAAATATACGCGATTTAAACCGTTTAAAGTCGTTTAATTACTATTTTAATTCAAGTATTCTAAGTAAATAGATATAATTCTCACCGAACGATGCGTGAACTATGATTCAACCTAAATATCTTGGAAACGGTTGATCAAATTTAAATCAAACATGGATAAGAAATTCCGCAACAAAAAAGTTTAAAAAAGACTAGCAGTTTGTGTAAACTCCTTAATTTTGTACCTTAAATTGTTATTATTATTTGCTACTTATTACAACTGAAAAGGTATACCTAGCACTTAAAAGGTCGGATGGACGGACTGTTTGCATAGGCTTAGCAATAGATTCGCGTTTACAGACGGAAAACTAAAGAGCGTAACAAAGAGTTAAATGCCATTTGTTTATTCTTCTTATTCTTAAAATAACTACATTCATCGTATATCTTTTACTTTTAGTACATACAAGGTGCATAAACTATCGACTACTAATTTAAACCCTGCAGATGAAATCTGTCGTCTCGCATAAAAGAAAACCAACGATATTCAAACAGCAAATTCCCCGCCTGATTGATCGGCGGGAGGTCAAAGCCGATATTTATTAACTGTATAAATTATACCATTGGTAAATTTGCGCTCAATCACTTATAGCCAATATAAATTCCGGCGTTGTTCTTTAAAATGCTGTGTCAACCTATCCATCAAGTAAAAATTTCCCCTTAATTTAATCAAAAGATCGCTTAGCCGAAAAAAAAACGGATGACGTGACGTAACGACAGGGTGATATAAAATTTTCATCGAACTAGTGGAGGGATGGAGGCGGGGTCTCTCTGCAATATCCTGGTCGAGACTACTCACCGATAAATTACAATTTGACATAAACAAAACCCCATTGTTGTTCGTGAATTATTTATTACAAATATAGGAATCAGTGGGCAAGCCAACAACATAATATAGGGAATATTTAGTTAGATACTTTATAAGAAATATATTTGAAATAGGAAATTTAGAATGTTTGTGTTGTGATGCAGATCATTTTCTTTATTTACATGAAATCATCAAAATTGCATGAGGTTTCAGTTGAATGCACTAAAAAATTGTTAACAAAAACAACATTTTGCCAGAAAAATGTGTCTTTTTGCGTTAAGGGTGAACTAGCTAGTTACTTCACGATACAAACTTCGAAGGGTGATCACTCCCTTACGTTATAGATTTTAGGTCCAGAACTAAGCACGATATTGATCTCTTCATTATCTGGGCTTGTATCGCAGCACATTTTATTTCAATAATTATCTATGAGCCTCGAAACATTTTTATATATTTTCTTTCTAATCTGACAACTTTCACATCAATAATCTTTAAAAAAAAATATTACGATACATGCCTGGATAATGAAGAGAACAATTGATATCGTGCGTAGTTCTAAACCTAAAATCTCCAGTAAGGGAGTGATCACCCTTCGACGTTTGTATGGCACCGGCCAGTCCAACCTTAAATGTCCGGTGGCAATGACAAGGGAGTACAAGCGGTCCAAGGTACGAATCCGGCCTCTAGATTAAGTGTTGTGGTATACATAGTATGACACTTGCGAATGTCTACATGGCTAGTTGCCATGCCACTCTCAAGTCGCCAAGCAACTAATAGTGTATCCCGGTAGCTATCCTTGAGAGCTAGTTCAAATTCAAGTCTTTTTAACACCTTTGATTGCATAATCACTTAATTAACAATAATAAAATTATTTAATCAGGTAACAAAAAAACATTAGAGAAAGTGTCAAATAATAATATAATTAGCATATCAGAATAAAAAAAGGTATTATGATTTCTTTCAGAATTAAAACATGACGAACACATAAATAAAAATTACAACTATTTTGAACTGTGCTTAATATGTACCATGGAAATTTGTTATCGAGTATAATCAAAGTAGTTTTTTTTTTTTTTTTTGTTAATCTGATATGTTTAGGGACTTTTTACAAAATTGCATGCCAGTCCCAGAGTATAATCTAAGTAGTTTTGAATCTATAACTGTAGACACTCGCCGTATAATTGTTGGCAAGTACATAAAACTACTTCAGATAAAGTTATTTGGCTTTTACCAGACTGAAACACCGTCACTTTCATGAAAGTTTTCGTGATTGAGGACAATTATTTACATTATAGAAATTTATTTGATCCCAATAGAGAGGAGGCGAGCACCCGGTGGATGTAATAAAATTTGCATACTTTTAATCAAGGGCCCTGTTGCGGAGAAGTTCCTCAATATCGGACCGCCGGCGCCGTGATCGATCCGCGCCCGGCCCGGTCCGGTCCTGGGGATGTTATATTGTTCTTTATGAGATAACATTGCTTCCTCATACATTTTGTGAAACGTTGTTTTAGGTTTTAATTTGAGTTTGGCAGCTATCCTGAGTCTTATCCATAAATGTTATTTAGCAACTGGCTAGATACTCGCATGATATTTACTGTAAATTTTCTCTGACCAGTTTGCCTTAACTTTAATTTCTTTATAACGTTACATGTACAAAAAACAAACAAAACACTTACGAATATTGAATTTTTTGAAGAAAAAATCCGATCATTGTTTTTTTATGCCTGGTCAAACCTATTAGTTACCCTTTGACCACTATCTCACCTGATGGTAAGTGATGATGTGTCGATGTCGAAGATGTTGTTCAGGCAAAACTTCTGACTGGCTCTCATGGACAGCTGCCGGAACACACCGTTAGGTGCTTGGCGACAGATTTTCATCTAGAGGATGGTAGCTAGCCAGGCGGGCATTCGCAAAACACCCTATACCACTATGCTCTAACGACTGCCAACCTAAGACAACAACCGTGACCGAGGGCTTAACGTGGCTTCAGAAGCACGGAAGTGCTCAGTAGTAATGTCACTAGCGGTCACCCATCCAACTCATGGCCGCGGCGGACGTTACTTAACTTTGCCGATCGGTTAAGAAAGGCAAACTTCGCTACGAGCGCTTCAAATTGTTATTGTTGACTGTCAAGTTCAACTAGAAAGAAAATCTTGGAAACAATAATATTCATTGGTAGCGATTAATAGAATCTCTTGACAGATGTTAAAATCTGAAACCTTGGATTCAATATAATTGCAGTACAAAGTGTTTCGTAAACACCCAACCTAAACCACCACTGATATCCAAACGCAGCCATAAACTTTTATATCAGTAGGTACATCGGCTTTTCAATTCTTGCTTTTTTATATCTATTCGTTTTCCATATATAGCCCAAGAATATGTATTGGCACTTGTATATATATAAAAGATTCTACTTTGCATTAGAATATAATATCTCATTCCAAGACTTCGGAGAGATCCATTACTTATTCATTAATATTCCGAATTGGAACAGTATAAATAATGTTCGTAATACCGACTTGCTTTCAATGCTGTAAGAGGATTCCTGTAGCGCAGTTTGCAATAAATTAGCTGGCTTCTAATATAAAACGACAAAACCCCGACAGCGTTACGGCCCGCTCCCGCATCTCCCCGCTCGCCTGCCTGTCCATCTCCGCTCCGCATTAATCGTGTTTAGTTAGCGGATATTGGCGGCGGAAATTTAAATGCAATCAAATGAAAATAGAATTTGTAAAAAAGCAAAGAAAACACACCGACAGGCGTCAGTCTAGCGAGAACGCAGAGCGCCGCCCTGCAACGCCGCCCGCCCTCGAGCGCGCCGCACGCTGACCGTACTTACACGATTTTAAATTGTACATATCTGAAATTCCGATCTGTCGCGCGCCCACCCCGCGCTATGAAATGAAACAAAATAAAAGTGGAACGACACAGTGCGCTCGAAAAAAATCAAAATCGAAATTAAAAATAAAAGGTTTTCCGACGAGGGAGGCAGACGCAATGTTTGCGGCCGTCATCCGATGCAGTCCGCAATAAAAACATGCGCCTCGCTTCTACACATAAATATATGGTGTGGGATTGATTGGAATTGAATATGTGTGGGTGGGGGTGGTAGGAATCGAAGGTGAGTTTCCTGCTAAGACTGTAATCGGTTTTGCCCGGGGCCGCCGAGCGCGCCGCCGCACCGCTAACAATTAAACTTTGTTTGTACATGTGTCGCTCGAGATTAGCCGCAATGCTCTTTTTAAGTGGACCGACTGCAGTCCCGCATGCAATTTAAGAACTGGGAATGTACTTTCGACTATAATCCTTGATTAGCCTTTAGAGAAATTAGAAAAAAATATATCTAATTATGTCGTTCTATAGAATGAAGTTACATATATCTTCATTAATTTTGGCGTTCTTAAATAAAACTATATACTATGTCAAGGATAGGCAATATAAAAACATACCCAAACCGAGATTTTAATTAATAAATTGCAAAATTTCTAAATATGTCCGATGAGCCATTTATTTCTTTAATATATAATAATAACAAATAATTTTAAAATATTTTAAGAAAACATCAAATAAATATTTTAATAAAACACTTAAAAAATATAAAAATATATCTAGTGACAATTCCGCCTAATTTTCCTGCTAAGCCGACGTGACGTCACAAACGGCACGCAGCCAAACCGGAAGAGTTTTCGACGGGTTTCGCTTCTACGCGAAGCATCCTCAGGAGGTCTTGACCCTACGAGTGCACGATATATTTTTAATTTTTTTAAATGTTTTATTAAAATATTTATTTGATGTTTCCTTAAAATATTTTAAAAATATTTGTTATTATTAAATATGGATATCCGCAAAGTAACGCCTGAATCTATTCATTATTCTTTAATATAATTTGTGTATGACATGTAACTTTAATGATTATTTGTGACTTTTAATAATAATATCACTGTTAACATTTAATCATATAATAAGCCTCTTTTGTAATATTCCGGACACATATTCATACTCATTCAATTGAGCTGAACCAGAAGCAATCGCACTAAAGGACAGGTGCCTGAAAGAACACACTATATGTATATTACGCACTTGGCGACGAAGCAAGCAGGCGTATCGAATCATTGACATTCTCCGCCTTAGTCTACTTGTCTTTACCACTTGTCTGGCCATCACTGCTTCAAAACCATTCTGCAAATATATACTTCACTATACGTATCATATTTAGAGTTCATAGCTGCTACCATGATAGTGTCTTACTATTAATTAGAAAGTCGTTTTAATTGTTTAAATCGATAATTTTGTATCTTATAAGCAATTGAGATCTAGTTGGCAATGGTTATTGGCTGATGCGCAAGTGATTGATTCATGCCGCGGGAATGGGCTTTGGTGCTATTTTCAAGTGCTCGTTTGGATAACTACCTCATATTAAAGAATAAAAACGGTCACTAAGCACAGATCAGTGTGTTCCGTTCTGGAAGATGACTTCGAAAGCCAGCTTCGATTCTAGGCGTAGCCTTAAAAACATATTCGACCACATCATCACTTACCAATCAACTTACCCATACATTTATTTGAGGGAAAATTATAATAACCTTTACATAACGTTAACATAACAAAATAGCAAAAAAACTATCAAAGAATTGCAATCCAACGAAGCAATGCTGCATAAGCATTCCCGGCACGCACGCTGCCTAGTACCTACCTGTAGTTTGTATATATATATTAATACTTTGAAGTGTTTTATGAAAAACCGGATAGCAACGATTTAAAAAAATAATAAGCTAACTTAAAAGCTATCGCTAGTTTTAACTCATTTAAAAAGATAATCATCGATTTTTGCAATCGATTATCTCCTGCACTACATTTTCCGTTCCTATGTTACAGAGTTTCTTTTATTTACCACAAACGAAAGATAAAGTACCCCACCATCAGACCAGAGAGTGTAACCGCCGAAATGTTCATAAGACGCAGAAGTCGCCGGGGGCGGGAGGTTCCATAAATCATAGGGAGGGGTGCTGATTGCCCTCAATTATGGCATTAGCTTTCATGCCTAATTTTGTAACGTCGGTTATTGCTTCCTTTTCTTGTGGTGAAGTAGATTAATTCATTCGGTTGATTTATTAAAGGGCTATGAAATGCTTCTAAATAAAATTAATGTAACTTATTTTAATTTACACTGACATTTTATTGCACACCGAGAAAGAAAATAAACAAAATTATGTAACAGATTAAAGGACTGTTAGCAATGGACGATCTTATCCCTAATCAGCGATCTCTTGATGTTTATTTTTTACAACTTACTAGTGTATCGCCTTGTAAGTACACTAAAGGTGCAATAAATACTTTATTCTTTTGAATGTGATATTAAATAATCTCACCACGATTGAAACCGATACATGTAGGCTTATAACTCCAGCAAACTCAACGAATTATCTTCTTTCCCTTATTGTGTGTCCCATTTAAGTGGACCTGTATAAAAGTGTATATTTAACAACACAAATACTTCGTAACTGTAAAAATTATCGTGATAAGCGACACCGCATGGTAACAGGGTATTTTGCCGGATACCTGTCCAGGTTAGAGTGGATGTTAAAACTCTTCCTACCCTTATATTTTACTTACGTGGGTCGCTAATGTGTTTTCTGCAACAATAAATCAAGATACGTATTTTCAACAACATAAATGCAACCATTTCAATTATATATATTTTGCATTAATTTTGAAGTCGTCTGAATTTCTATTGCTCATAAAGTCGCAACGAAAATGACCTCATTGGTGTAATAAGCAGCAATACTATGTGTATGCTGCCCATTTGTCCTATTATTTATCTTAGCTGGCTTTTACGATCATCCAAAGGAAGGAAATGGAGTATACTATGGATAGTATACTACTGTCAAAAATACTGCAGTAAAATCCTTTCGTGTGATGATATTCTGTGTGATGGTACTCAATTTTGTATATACGTAAACAGATGATACCTAATGATTTGTCCAATATAAATAATTATTATACTTTTTTCATGATTTCGAAAGTATAAATCTATTGTATCAAAAGCAACATTTTCATTAACAAATCTATATTTTCGTACAACCTAAGTTGAACTATAGGTTCCAATCCATCTCCGTACGATGGAAGGAAAAATTTGAGCTATGAGTCATATGTCATATTAGCTTAGCGGTCAGAGCCATACCCCGGCTATAGGAGTAGAAGACGCGAGTTCGAATCCAGCACAAGACTATAATTTTTCCTCTCGTTATTTTGTAAGCCTTATCTTGTCGTTAAGTCTCATTCTGCTCATCTCACTCTAGGCAGTTAGGTGATCCAGATATACCCTTTTAATGTTTGAATTTTTTTGACAGAATGTGTCCAGAGCGAAGTCTTAACAGAGATACAATACTTATTGTACTTACTTCTCATTTAACATAAAAAGTACTCAACCACTACTGCGATATGTAACATGTATAGTATAGATATTTTCGAACCTATTTCAGTAATTACTTGTATGTATTATTAGAAACAGATGCAAACTTGGCCTTAATTTTTTAGAAACTTCGTATGAAAAAAAATACAAGAGAGAGATTGTCGTACTTCTCAAACTATAAATGTTTTCTAATACATAACAGTTAGAATTATTATGTACAGCAAATCAACATTTTATTGTTTGAGAAAGATCTTGAATATTTTATATAGGTCGTATTTTCTTTATATTTTTATCAGCAAAAGTCTTAAAAAATGTTTATTTTATTTGTAAATTTGATATCTGAGTAGCAAATTGTCAACATTTTTTTTTATTACACTACAGACTCGTGGTCCGTACTCTTATTTGATTTTAACTTTTTTTTTGTTAGATATATAATTTTAAACTTTGAGTTCATTATCCAACTCCAACTTATCAATATTCTTCCTGATGGGAAGTTAGCCTATTGTTAGTTAAAATATCTTATAGCTAAAGTGAGTCCATACTTATATATATATACATATTTTTTTCTTCTTATATCTAGTTGGTTAGTGTATTACGTTGTGCATTTAACACTTTAGTTTGTCGTTGAAGGGCCGGCCACAGATTCAGGCGATGCCCTTGTTACTTTTGTCAACTAATTTTATATACGTAGCAATATAGTTCATATAGTCCGAACCAATTTATATCTTATTTTCAGTGACGATTTTATTTATTTTCTAATAAAATAGGTAGATTTAACTCACTTTGTAACGGTTAATGTGTCATTCTTTTCGTGTTTTCAACTTCTACTTCTAGCAGTTTCCTAACGATGATTAGCTATACGTCATGTCCAAAGATTAGCTCCAATAAATCATTGAGAGCGCTCAGCGCAGGCAAGTGTAAAGTAAAGCTGCAATCAATCAATCACCCGGCGCATAACACTTACAACCGTGAAATCTTCGGGGGCAAGACAAAGATAATTCCCGTTTAACTTCCGTTTCCAACTTATCGAATAATTTAACTGAACATTTATTTTTGCGCGTTCATCAATCAAGGGAAGTCGCGCACCGCCGATAAGCCGCGTCTCGACGCCGAGAAATGACTAGGCATTACATAAATCCCCTCGGATGATGAAAAGTGAAGTCTAACAGATAAGAACCTACAAAAAGTTACGATGAGAAATGAATCGCGATTTATATCCGACGGCAATTCCCGCAGTCTTCCCCCGCAGGGTGGGGGGTGCTCCTGTGGATCTACCCGCAATGACGACTCTGATGTAATTTATTTAGGTGTTATGTTAATTTGTAATTCATGAGCTACAACAATCTTAGTTCTGATTATTACATACTCTTAAATTATGAGCCTTGACGTGGATGAATTACAATGCGTTGATATATATATTAAAGATAAATATGCAATAATAAATTTGATCTGCTGGAATAATGTTCAGAAAACTACTAATTAAGCTGATAAAGACTATGATAGAGAACCCCTGACTACACAACCATATATAGGTATAACAATCGCTCATTAAGTTGGATCGTGGAATGTATCAAATGTAAAAAATACTTGTAAAATGTCATGTCTAAACAACCCTTTTAATAAAGTTAAAAGAATAACAAAATAAAACGAGGGCGAAAAGTTTAATCGAAAGTTTCCCGAAGAAAATCTCGCGGCGGCCATTATTAAGATAAACAGTACAATACATAAGCCTATCTCGACGTTTATTTTATCACGGGTTCACATCACGCGCCGCTATTCCCTGTTATGATACGGCCCGTACCTGAAAGAAAAGCTATAAACCTGTTCGAAGCGTTTCTTCCGGCGCGCCGGAGCGTCGTGTACGCGCCGCGACTGCCAAGCGTGCCGCCGCCCGCCCGCGCCCCGCGCCTTTAGTCGCCCGCCCGCCTTAACCCCCCACATCTACCGACCATATTTTCCACTTTATATGTGACAGTTGAGGTAATATCGAGACTCTCGCCGTCCTCTGATTGGACGAAAAATACACATTAAAGGAACCTGCTGGTTGCGAGCGAGCGATTCGAAGCTGTATTCCCGTGGAAAATGTCGGAAAATATTGTATTATGGGGGTGGAAAATTGCCACCCTTCTCCCGCTCGCTCGACTCCGACAAAAACTGTCGAGTATTTGTTTTTGATGAAAACGATTTATTATTCTACGTGGGTTGGAGGCAATAAAGATAAGCCAGCGAGGTGGCGGAGCCTTATTACGGCTAACCCTCGCCTTTGTTTCCTTATAAAGAATAATAAATGAGGCCGCACGCTTATTTACCAACTTCCTTAATTATTTATTTATGCGAAAACATTGCTGATATTTTGTTGGATGCGTGAACTGAGTTTGGGGCGGTCGCAACAGAAAAGGGTTTCCTTGCTTATCTTTTGGACCTCATCACTCTTTCGGGGATGGACAGTGAAATGCCGAAAATAGGACTATCGACCTTTGTCAAATTGAATTTATATCCTGTTCTACTCTTTTAAAGCTGCCAAGAACATTAAGAAGTGAAAAAGCATAATTAATATCTAGTGGTTTTTTCTAGGTACTTGAGTAAGACAACCACGTAACCACGATAAGATAAATTGACACAGACATTCGACGTACTGAATTTCTAAACAGTTAAATATTTTTTGGGTGACTAATTTGGTGATTTTTTTTATATTGAATAAGTATCTTATCATATTAAAAATGCAAAATAGCCGCTATTTTATATAAACAAAATATATTTTGAAAGTGAATCGTAGATAGGCTTCTATAAATAATGACTTCGTGATTTACAATATATTTATTAGGATGTAGAATGAGTGCAGTGTCGATATGTAGTTTAAATGCAAAGTCAATGTAGATTCTATAAAGAGTTGATGTGCAGTCAATAAAGGGTTTGGGTTCAAACTGACAGATCTGAAACAAAGCATCCAGGCCCTGGAAGTTGTAAAGGCACACGTAGAATCCAATACGGCCCGTTTTTAGATGGAAACCCTCATTTCTAAAGATTGTGTATTGTTTTTGGTTTAAAGAATCACCATTTCAAGCCAACCTAGTATCTATATAAAAAAAATATGTGTGAGATGTGACCACGTGCTATCTTAATTTTTAGTTTCCACCAAGTTTTCGTCGTGAAATTAATTCAGTCAGAAAATAATATAATCCATGCCAGCTTAATTCAAAAAAGACAGGTTACAATTACTGCCTTTTGATACTCATTTTGAGAATTAGAACCCAATATCTTTAATATTGAATTCTATATTATATAATATATTTACTTTGTCAATCGGTTAAATACGTGCCTTTCTAAACCCGTGCCATAATTGCCACTGTTGGCTTATATTGCGCTCTGGCAGATAAATCATGAGGCAGTAAATTCAGCGGCAGATAGCAATCGGCATAACGGCTAAGCCACAATTTGCATTTACACCCCTGCGCCCTGCCGGTCGGGTGCGTATGCTTTGACGATAGTTACTTATTAGCCAGCGTGTTTGGATGTTTGAACCTTCTATTAGGTACTTACTATTATTACTTATACTGCAACTCAATATACTTATACCTATATCTGTCACTGTACTTAGGTACATGTTGTATAGAGCCATGGAAAGCTTACCACGTTCGCTAATCGCCATTTCGGTGATGTGTATATATTACAAGGTATTATATATTAACGAGGCATGCTATTTATCCTAGCCTGTTGGGTGCCAGGCTAGAATGTCACCCCCCTATCTCTACCCGTGGGGGTCGTAAAAGGTGACTAAGGGTAACACACCAGAAATTGGCCAGCAATACTTTCTGAGGAACTGATACACTGCGATCCTCAAGCCGCCTGTCAAGCGTGGGGATTATGGCAGCCCCCCCCCCCCCGCATTGGGGGAGGCTATGTTCAGCAGCGGACTATCCGGCTGATAGTGATGACAGTACAGTACTATTTGGGCTCCAGTATTTAGTAAATGTCATTTATACTTTTCAGTGTTTGAAGAAATTTCCGCTATTTATGAAATTTATGAATTTCAATCTCCTAGTATAATATTATAAATGATAATATTACAGCTAAACAAGCCAAGCAAGTGAGCCAATAAACCAGCCAATATAATTTGTACCTGAAAATATCATAACACTGAACAGTAGGCTATTCAAAACCATTAAATCATACAGTAATAAGGTGATAAAGGTAGATTATTTCTATGAACCACTATTATACTTACTATGGCCAATTTGTTTTGAAAGGCGTGATTTAAAAAAATATGTTCTCGACGCTCCTTTTCTTTCCTGCCTTTTTCTTTTTCTGAAGTCCTAATTTTTCACCCTCCCATTCTGAAATTCTTAACAAACTATGGTCCTCTTTTACGATCTATATTATAATGTCAATTAGTTACTTCCGGGTTGAAGTGAATTTTACTAACTGGCATCTGCCAGTAGGTAAATTTAACTTTAAACCAAAAATAAGTACGCGGTCACAGAAACTGTAGGTTAGTACTATTCAGTCTTTGTTAAACTCGTATGTACCTGTGACTTTAACCGAGAATAAGCCTACTCGAGACTTTACTTGCAGGTCGTGAAAGAGGGCCTTAAACGTGACGTCTGGAGGGATTGAGATCATGACCATGCCGACAAGCAGCAGAGAATATAACTATGATGATTTTATTATAGCTGTATTCCGGATTAAATGCACTGAAGAGACAAGATCTTTAGATATAAGAAGCAATATCTCTGGCGTGGAATCAAAAAATACATTTTGACATAATCATATGTCAATACTTACCTTACATCCAATGAAATAAAGTCTTTCTGTAATATTAAGTTAATATAACTGTACTGTTCACCGCATCGGCCGCATTGTCCACTATTGATCACAGCATCCCCCATTAAGGGTTGGTTTGCCATAATCCCCACACTTGGCAGACGTCATGGGGATCGCAGTTTAAGATATCAGTTCCTCAGAAGGCGCTGCTGCCCAGCTCCCGGTATTTTACCTTTAGTCGCCTCTTTCAACATCCACAGGCAGCGATTGTAGGGTGTCATTCTAGTCGGCACCCCACGGGGCCGTAAAATAACTAGGTTACAATTATTACTCAATATACTGGCCTTCAAAACTACCTACTTAAAACCTACGACACTTTGAAAATTGCAATTTATCATACCCCACTATAGATAATATTATTTAAATAGTTATAAAATAAAATACGTTTAATAGAAAATTTCATCAACTTTCTTTTAAGCTGTAGGTTATTTTTAATACACGAATACATGAGTAATGATTGAAAAAAAACAGAACCAATGTTAAGTTACTAATGTAAAGTTACTCGAAAAACTCGAACAACATTTATAAGTATGTTTTACGCCATATTTACTTTTTAATAATAAATAAATAACACCAATCATCAATGTAGGCTTATGTAGAAAAGTGCAGTCTAGAGATGTCTACTTGGTGAGTGAGGAGTGAGAATTTGAATTGTATTTTGTTTTTTTTTGTATATAAATAACGTATATAAGTAACTGTTAAAATATATTATTAGGTAACTATTTTATTTCGTGTACACTGTGCAATCCGGTATTTAAATTTTACTTTGTTTTTAATGTGTTTCTCTGTAAGTGAATATTGTTATTCATAAGAGAAATAAATTCTTAAACCACATAATATAAATCCTTCTTGGACTCTAATTACAGCATCTTTAGCAAGTTTCGCATACTAAACACAAGGTTTCTGGAGGACAAGAAGGTGATGTTGGGTAGTATGTTCCCTTTTTTATGCTATTGTTATGGAACAAGCACGAGGCCCACCTGGTGTATAGCGATATCCTCAGGCTACAACAGATGCAGTTCGTCACAAGTGGCGATCCATAAAGGCCAGTTTTAAGGCTCTGCAGGTCTGCGGCTTCTGACCAGCCTCCCGAGCCCATCCCAGGCGTGCTCGATCGAATTGAGATCAGGAAGTAGATTGAGTGGTTCGCTAGAAAGTTTCTAGTAGAAAATCTGTCACCAAGCACCTAACGGTGTGTTCCGACAGCAGTCCTTGAGAGCTAGTGAAATTACAGGCACATGAGACTTAATAACTATGTCTCAACGTGACGGGCGCATTGCGATTCGTGTCCTGTGACGAAATGAATCTGTTATAGGCAGAGGTTAGTCCGCTTAACACCAGGTGGGCCTCGAGCTTGTTCCGTCACAATAACATAAAAACATATGTTTATCTTGCGTTTAAGTTAAAAACGTTACATACTCATATAAAATAAATAAGTGTTGATAAAATTTCCTATGATACGTTTTGTTTCAAACTCTGAACTTCTACCCCCTTACTTATAAAAACATCGCTATGTAGTTGCTAAGTAATGGATAACTAAACAGTGTTTAAGTAATGCTTAATTATTTCTTACTTATAAACGCTACATAGCACCTGTTTAGCTAAGCAATGGATAATGAGGTCGAACGTATTTTAAACTGACAACGTTGTACTAAAAAGTATTATGAATGACCTAAATGGCCAAATATCATGTATCTAGTGCTAAATATCTAAAAATTAAAAAGTAAATATAATACTTTTCTTTGTATAGTACCACCAACTTAACTGTGCAGTTTTCGAGGGCGCTACTGGTCAAGGAAATCAACTACGAACTGTCACAATTTGAAGGAATGTTGTAGTTCTTTTTTCTGCCACCTGAACAGATAAGTTGGTGGGTCTGTAACTAAATCAGCTGATCAGAAATATGGGCGCCATCTTGTTACTTAAAATTTAAACAAGGGTGGGACGGTGTTTAAATTGACAGCTGATTTAAGCAGTACTTAGGTACTGGATAAAGTTATGTAGCGTTTATGAGTAAGAAATTTTGCTAATCAGCGGCTAAGTAATGTTTAAAATTTAAGTAGCGTTTATAAGTAAGGCTGCTATAGTTTAGGTGAAATGGCAATTTGAAAAGTATGGTACTAAGTTTTGAAGGCCAGTTTTAATACTTTAGTTTATAATTAACCGTTTGAAAAAAATATGAATGACCAATCATACCATTTAAACTAAATATCAATACACGAGACCCTATAGGTGCATCAATGACAGCAGCCCGGTTGCAGCCCTCGAGGTGCATCGGCTCTAACCCCCCGCTGTGCGCACGCGCGCTAAACACACCATTTTGTCAGATTTATTAATTTGATACTGGCTTTCTCTAACATGTGGTTACTCTGTCAATCCACTGCTTGTTAATATCATCTGTCGCTTTTTATTGAACAAACTGCCTACCTTTATGTTGTGGTATTATAATTTAATATATTATGACATTGTCGTGCTGTTCGCAATAATAACAATTGATATTCATGAAAATGGTCATTTGGAAAAACCATTCTGTATAATTTATATTCTATTTTAACTAAATTGGTAATTTCGTTAACTCATATTAATTCTCCATGTGAAATAAGTAGGTTATTTAAAAAACAATGAAATTGAGACCATGATACTTTATATATATACGACTTCCTCATTACTTTTTTGCAAGGTCTAACGTAATAGGGGCTGAGTCTGTTCTCCAACTACTGGGATCATTTCCTTACTAAAAATGCTAGTGAGAATATCTTGTTAGAGAACGAGCGACATGCACATATTATTTATCGTTTTTCCTCTAAATTATTAAAATGTAAATGAGCGCGTTGTTTTGAAAAAATTACATCATACCAATAATTGACAGGCTACAATGCAGTCAGACGAATTTGTAAAAACAAATTGGTTCGACGGGACGTCCCTCTGTCTGGGCGACGTTTAAAAATTTAAATATCGACAAAGCTACCCCTCCTAAATTAAATGAACGCACATCTGAAAAATGTTACGAATGAACTTGTAGGGAAAATGCTTCCTTTTCGTACTGATTGTTATGGAGTTCAGACGTTTTGCTTATGAGATGTTGTCTGTTGTGATGGCTTTATGCAAGATGAAGTAACTAATTAAATATATGATTTTATTCTCTATAACATTTCGTATGTCATATAGAATAAAATCATCTTTTACATAAACAGTTATAAAATTCATACAAATTAACAAGTCTTTAGATATTATATGTAATCTGAGGTCCGGATTAGAGACGCCGGCTTTTTTATTGCCGACAGGATAGCCTTTGACCACAATCTTACCTTATTGTAGGTGAAAGGGTTAGGGTTCAAAATGAACAATAAAATTGTTTTACACTAAAAATTCAACCTCATATATATGACCTATCTGTGCAACACCCAACTGCTAAATATTTTATTGACCAAGCGACCACAAAGTGCAAGCGAAGCGTTTCTGCTCTAACATACATAAAAATGCTTTCGTATGTCCGGTAGTTCTCCTCTACAGGTCGCTTTCTCAACCGATTGTCGTGAAATTGTAAGCAGATTTGATAATTCCATAGAATATTTTAGTCGATTTAGTTTTTCTTTTCAAAATGGCGGATATGTGGGGTATAAAAAACTTTAAATAAAACGTTTACTGCCATATGGTTATTATTTTAAAAATGTTACTTAACTATTTTGTCAACCTATTAATTACAGGCTAATGAGACCTAACAACTGGACGTCTCATTGTGACGGGCACAGTGCAATTCGTCGTTGACGAAATGCATCTGTTATAGGCAGAGGTTAGTCCACTTAACATCAGGTGGGCCTCGGGCTTGTTCGGTCACAATAACATAAAAAAAAACCTAATCAAGAAGCAATTTTTTTGTCAGAACAACTTAGTAATCCGATATACTTAGAGGGGATGGAGTGGAAAAGAATTAAAAAGAAACACTGATTACTTCTGTCATATGAAATCACAACGGTATTTCATTAGCTTTTAGTATAGGTACACTATACTATGTTTTAGCTTGACCCATACTATAGTAATAGTGGGACGTATTACATTCCAAAGATTTACAGTGCGGGTGCCGGGTCCATAGCGTTGCAGAGGGAGAGGCCAGAGGGGCCTGAGACTTGCAACCCATGGAGTAGGGTTAAGGGGCCACTTTGCGATGACCTCAATGCACCTCTTCACCGCTCGAGCCTCCTCCCCTGCCTAACCAAAATTTTGTAAGATCCTACTAATGCCGCCTTAGATACAGGTTCTATAGGTTGGATTTTAAACTTTTAAACTGAAAGAAGCCTTTATATTCTCTCGATTTGCTAGATATGTTTTGATACTATGGTGTTAAACCTGATGGCATATATTGGTAACAGTTTCAGTTATCGGACCGCTACTGAAAGTGTGTCAAAAAGTGCAATATCTGCTCGGCCTTGAGATGTCTTCTAAAGAGATACTTAACGTCACTAGACCAACAGGGCAAAGAGGATTAAAAAAATATATTTAAAAAAAACTTCAATTTTAAACATTCTAGCATAACACCGTCCACAGCACCCCCAAATGACGCGTAGCGGATGCGGTGTAAGTTAACTCGTACTATTTAACCATCCGTTCACACTGGATATGAAAGACCCTCACTTCTATACAGAACGAGACAAAAATACAATTTTGAAAACGGTTAGAAGAAGAAAAAAGATAGTCAACAGAGCATAACTCATAAATAAAATACAATATGGTGAGCAAAACATTGAATTATGCCGGTATTATGTCACATTTGGCCTTTGTGAATTAGTCGCATCGCAAGGGATGGGGCGGTCGTCGGCGATGTTAACTCGCTAGTACGATGTTTGGATTTATTGTCTGTATAATAAAGCAATTTAGATTTGAGTGTCTCCAATGTCCAAGATATGAAAAAGCCAGATGTGATGTAATGAGGGTTCATTGAGGGATTTAGGTACAGAGAAGCCAGTGCAAACATGCACATAAGATGTACTATCCAATACCTACGCAAGGCGCTGCCAAGCAGATTCCTCACCTGCAGCTGCATACTTTCAATACTAGTAAAAGGCAACGACAATCGTTGTTACCGTTTTTCAGATAGCACCATATGTATCCAACTATTTTAAGCACATAATGTAAAAAAGAAATGCTAAAAAATAATCAGCTATTTTGAAATACAAAGAAAATTATCAGATAATATTATAAAATGTTGTGTAATGTGTCTTCGTAGGGCTCTTCGATCCAAACAGAACCATGGATCCTCAGCCATAAAGGGGGAACGTCGGTTTCGATTCAGCGAAATCATAGAAAAGCACATAAATTGGCAAGCATTAACATTTCCTTTATCCTACGTGTCGCTGTATGACGCGGGGGCGCTCCCAGAGCCGCCCAAGACAATAAATTTACATATTTCACCCCTCAAACAGACCTTTTTTGCCATTCCGCAGAATTACGCACATATGGGAATATTCTGTTGAATATATCAGCAGTAGAGAGATACTCTCAGAATAAAATTATCTACCACGAGCGCCACATTTGCAGATAAAGAGCCGCGCTTTGACGCCCTCGCTGCTGCCGCCCGTCAAGGGGCGCTGTTTTATTTGAATGAAAAATACAGATTTTTAGCGTATGACGATGAATGTGGGAAAATGAGGCATGGTTTTATAATATTAGATTATTGTTGATTATTATGCGTAATAATCAGTCATACATGTTGGCTTAAGATGATGTGGTCGAACACCTAGAATAGGAATCCTCAAGGACAACTGCTGATACACATCATCGGGCGCTGGCACAGCTACCTAGGCTAGCTTTCGCAAAATGTCTTACTACCAGGCAAAGAAGCTCATACCCACGGCAGGATTTAAACTATGGAAAGAACCAGGAAACAAGGAGACCATAGTAATTGCCAATAGGCCCTCTGCCTATAACAGATGCATTTCGTCAACGACGTACAGTTGTTAGGTCTCATGTGCCTGTAATTTTACTGGCTCTCAAGGACTGCTGCCGGAACACGGATTTTCTACTTGAGGGTTGTCGTTAGCCAGGCGGGCATTCGCAAAATGCCCTTCCACCATGCAGTGAAGCTCAAGCCCGTGGCGGGATTCAAACCATGGACCATGCACGGCAGTCCATAACCAATGCTACTGAGCCATTACTGCTTCAATATGTATTTTATTATTGTATAGTATCAGACAGATCGTCCGCTGAACACAGCCGCCCCTATTTAGAGGGTATTTGCCATAATCCCCACGCTTAGCAGGCGGCTTGGGGACTGCAGTATAAGATGGCAGTTCTTTAGAAGGTGCTGCTGCCCACCTTCCAGTATTTTTCCCTTAGTCGGCTCTTACTACATCCACGGGATGGTATGGAGAGATGCAATTCTAAGCCGGCACTCCACGGGGGTGCCTACCTTCAACATGTATGTATGTGAAAATAGTACTTTTTTCTAAACATTTTCTTTGTTTATCGATTATAATTTATAACGATACAATCGAATAACTAATACTTTTCAGAAATCTTATAAAAACGTATAAAATGTACATTCTAAAGGTATGACACTCTTATCTAATAATTACAGATTTAAGTAGGAACTTGTTTAGTATTTGAGATAGATCTCGAAACTAACTGGTTTTTCGTATTTTATAATAATAAATACCTATTCAGAAACCAAATACTGCTCTTCAGATCTAGGCAATGACAACCCACATGCAAGGAAATTTTTGACCACGTTATCAAGTATTGGAGCCCACTTGATGCGTTCTTCACAATATATCAATATTTCAGGTTTTGGTTAGAGAAACTGCAAGTACTTTGCAGGCATATATTTCAGATCTAAGTACCTCTCAACTTACTGATGTTTTTGTTATTGCAGATATGCCTTTCACCATTAATACACCTGTTGGTAGGTGATGAAGTGGCTAAAGATCTTAATCAGGCTTAGCTAGAATTACTGGCTCTCAAGAAATGGTACTGAAACATACCGTCACTGTCATTTTGGTAACTATGATTGATTTTCTACTCGAGGGTGGTAACTAACCAGGCGAGCATATGTAAAATTCTCTACCTAGTGGCAGTATTCGAACCATGGTCCCTTGCCTGGCAGTCCATATCCATGGGTTAGTAAAGTTTCAATACGTAGTGAATGTTCAACACGATTTTTCAGTTCCATACCTTTGTCACTAGTAATTACTAAACAGATCTATAACATACGAAGATTTCAATCCAGCAGTATAGGCTTCACTAATTTAGCGTCCTTTCAATTACGTACACATTATGGGGTGTCAAATAGATACAGCCAGATCCACGTATGGAAATGTAATTTTGCGGTGGAGCCACCCTTCAAAGGGTCAAATCAAAATCATTTTCACAGTCCAGTAGAGAACCGTGGAGCAACACAAGCGCTTAGCGCATGTATTTATGTACTATGTCGACTATTCAATTCAACTTGTGAACCATTTTGTAGTTTCACAGTTAATTTGATTTGATGAAGAGCGCGTAAAAATCTAGTAAGTACATCTGATCATCTGGGCTGTCAAAGTTCTAAACTTTAGATATTTTTTGTTACTGGGTCTATCTGAAATACCTATGAAACTAGTAAAGATCTGCTATTTCTGTAGATTATATACCATATGATCTACAGAAATAGTACTTTTCATAACCAACAAATACTTTGCTATTGAAGCTGTAATCAAAACAAACTTTAATTTTTTTACGGCCGGTTGGAATTCGGAACCCTAAAATAACAAAGAACGACTCGCATTTAGCCAGTTATTTTATATTAACTATTAAATAAAAACAATATATGTAAATACAGTATGAATCCGTACTTATACAAAAACATAGAAATATAATTTCATATATTTACGTCATAATAATGCCGGTTAAATAATATTACAAAAACAAGCAGTCCTAATTTGAATAAGTACTCCTCAGTCTAGCTTGAACTAGGGATCAGTGCATTTGCATAAACAACCAAAGCAATGCTCTTAAAACTACCTGCTAATTTCTATTGCTTTGTATCTACTCCAGCCCTAAGCACCTATCCATTTTAAAGCCGCACTTACACAATCGTATTATCGTCGCCGAAATAGGAATCTGCAACGTGCCGTCAGAGTGGACGAAACTGGAGTGGAGGACACTAATACTCATTAGAATTACATGGCGGAACGGTCCTGCCCACTGCCCGCTTGTCGGCACTCTCTTTAACCTGCTACGCTCCTGCAATGTGACCGCAACCTAAGAATATTTGATATATAAATATTATAACGTATCAGATACTCATAAGTCATGAAATTAAATTACAATAATTACCTCTAACAGTATATTTTTCTGAGTACACACACGTGTGCATGCGAATAAAATTGAATTTACCTAAGTATATTTTATTGTTTTCAGGTTTTTAAGCGATGAGACGTTTTATTTCAATGAGTGATGGTAATCCCCGAGCAAATACCAATGATCGTTTCAGAGCTAACCAGACCTTTAGCTTCCAGGTTCTACACTAACTGACAGAGGTACTACTTAATTATTTTCTTGTTACAGAGTAGTTAGTGGACTAATGAGATAGATAATAATTGATGAAGCATAAACTTAGCATTATATATATGGCCTAAGTAAGTCTTTTGTACTACAGTTATAGTAAAGGTAATTATACTTATTTATAGTATAATAATATCAATTGACTTAATATGGTGGTATATTGCATGTGCTTACTTAATATATACTTTAATATCTTAATATTAGTAGGTTTTTTTTTAAAACAATTAACGCAGATCTACTACTAACTTCAAAAGTAGGTGTGACTACCTACTAGGTACCTAATATCCATTTAAGTAGGAAAAAACTTCAAAATTTGCATTTGAACAGCGTGCTAAACACCAACTTAACTACATGAAGAAACAAGGTCAAGTACCCGTTTTTTCAATCATCACATGTTTATACTATTCCTAAGAATTCCTACATGTATTCACAACTAATAATAAAAAAACTAATGTTGGATGTTTAAAAGAGCATTTCATTTGATGTTATTTTGGTCAGTGTAATTCTTTTTATCCCTTAATTGAAAAATCTATGTCTATAAGATAAGTGTTTCCTCAAAAGCTTATCAAAAAATATTCTTCAATACTAAACCTATGCAAACATTGTAAGAAAATTAAAAGCACAAAACAAAAACATAAAACAACAAAAGGATATCTAAAAATCAAGACGATATTTCCTACTTGGTTTGTATCTTACATTGTGTGGCGATCACTGGGAAATATCGCATTCTGTGCACGAATTCCACCACAATCGATAAGAGAGATGACCGCTGCCCGCGAGGAGGGGTGCGCCCGGGTGAAGGGGAGGCGAAGGGAGGACTGTTATTTGATTAGTCTTACTGAGAATGAGCTCGTCTCTACTTAATGGGGTGAACGCCTGTAACTGGACATCGTATAATTTCCACAACAGGAAAAATAATTAAAACGCGCGGTTTATACAGATACGTCCAAAACCGAAAGGCGTTCTACACGTTCCGTTCATCCCATCATCGCTTAATAGACACGCATTTCGACATAAATGAGTTTCACTCTAAATTAATTAGTAGCACATTTTCCATTATAAGGACAAATGTAAAAGCGACCGCTTAATAGCGCGGTGTAAAACTCGCTAGTTTTCGTTCGCGAGAATAGGGCCGGAGAGAAATTGCGGATAGACATAATCAGTCTTCTGGCTTTGAGGCCGCCTCAGCCCCTAATGTGCTCTTCATCTGATGAATAGGATACTCACACACGCGCAAACTGTTGATTGAATTCAATAACATAGCTGCGAATTAAATTCCATCACACGCTTTATACCATGTGAACGTTTACAATTTATATTCTTGATACTAGTTGGAGACAGATATTTATTTTAAACCTCAAAGCGACGACGACGTCGGGTGGGTCTCGGGCTACCAAATGAACACACTCAAGGAAAGTTTTGCAAAACGGGAGGTCGGCTTGTAAGGACGGTACGTAATGACCCGTCCCGATCTTACAAAAGGCAATTACAATAAAGTTCCATTCGCACATGGTCGTTAACTGGACGATATATCTTGGATTCCCTCGTCAAACCGCCGTTCGCACTTGTTTCATCTCCACCGCTTCGTATTTCTATGCGACAATTTCTTTTTTACGTAATATATTTTTTGTAACTTATCATAACTCTTCAATGTGTTATTATAATTTACAGCAAACATATTAAGAAGGAAAAGAAAATATCTAAATAAGAAACGTTTTGTCTCAAAACAAAAATCAGATTGATTGATGGTAAGAAAAGAATACTAAACAGACAGCTTTCATAAATAAGTTTGCTCTCGAAAAAACAAAGATCTTAGTGTCATGACTGTCCAATGTATATGTGTGGTTATTACCCACCCAAGCGGCTATGGTACAGGCGTGCACACTTTACGAGCTAAGGATTAACCCGTGTAACGAGATTCATTAATTCTTGTCGTTAAAATTTGTCGTTCTCGATTAATAAGGAAGTCCCACGCGGCAACGTTATTATCACTGGACCGCAGTGCCGTGCCGCCGCTGGGGCCACCGCGAAACTTCCCACTCCGCCCGCTTTATTTACACTATCGAGTAAATTAAACTCGCGCTCGAGTGTCGGAGAAAACTTTAACAGAACTTTGTGTGTAATAAGTGGTGCAACAACACGAGTGGAAGAGCAAACGTCGGACGCGGTCTCCGCTCCGCACTTCGCTCCCACTTAACTCTTTGGGACATATTTATTCGACCCTCCGGCGACCGCCGCGACGCTCGCCCTCGCCCCCTCACCGAATTAACCTAACGAATCAAAGGAGCCATTAAACACCACCTGAACGTTTCTTACATACAATCACGTTATGAACACCACAACCTCCATCGATCCACCTACGTACGCTTATGCATTTTTGATCGGTCTCGGAAACTAATCGAAACAAAGAAAGTACACCACTTTGTTATTAGCGTCCGCATTCTCTATCTATTTGTATGTAATTTTTAATGCGGGGTCAATCAGTGAGCTATATCGTAGATCTCCGTCGGTCCGAGACCGTAACGATAATGAATCGGAGCCGTAAGAGCGCCGGACCGCACTCACTAATTATTAATAGCCGCACACATACGATACAGTCCTAGCCATTAAATAAGAATATCGTTATCTTAAATATAGATTAGCAACGTGCCGGCCAGTGACAATATATCATGCTTATTGAGGCCTACAAAGTGCTTTGAATTTAAGATTAGTGGTAGTGGCCAGTGCCGTAATTCGGTTTCAATTAGATAGCATTATTAATGCACACAGTACTGGAATGTCCATACGACCGCATTGCCTTGTCCTCTAAGATGACCCTCCCCTCGTGGAGGCGAAGGACTCGTTCACTATTTGTTTTGCCTACCTGAAACCCTCTCACAATTGTCCACTAAGTGTTGATTGCTTGTAAACAGCGTGTCTTGTTTGAATAAGTAGGCAGGCGCACGTTTACATTTCTCGAATTAATGGAGATTCGTTATTAATGACTGTCTGTTAGCAGACGGAACCGTCCGGCCTCTACCTTTGAACTATCAATTCATATTGAATGTTCGACCGCATTACCCATGCTGTATATAGCTACGAGTATAGCCTACGTCATAAGTTTATTGTGCGATTCAAGTCCCATGCGTGGAGGGAATTGATAAGGCGCTCGAACCTTTGCCTCTATTGCTTGAAATTTATTGCTGTTTTGGGTTTTTATTGTTCCGTTTTACGGCCTCCTCGTGTATAAATCGTACAGATAGAAGATGAATTCCGTGCTAGAGCGACCGCTCCTTTTATATCGCACATTTTGTCGGTGATACCTTTACATATTTATTTACTGCGTATAAAAAACTTATTATTCCCCCTGTGAAATGGAAATGAAGGAAATAAAACCGAGATATAAAATAGTAGTTGACGCGAGAACGTTTCCTTCTAATTACATCTCGTATGTGCTCTCTGTGAAATGTTAGGATTTTCATAGAGGTCCATCACGGCGACCCAAGCGTGTACGATATATCACACGAAATTATGCTTGGGGTGCGTTTCAGCGGCGAGCGGGACAGAGACGGCGGACGAGGCTCGCTGACCCTCGGCTCATAATGTACGGTCCGGTTAGGTAGACGACTTACGGGAAATAGGTACCTACGAGTATGTAACCCCGGGCCCCGCACCCCGTGCATGAAATGCTTATTATACGCGGCACGTCCACCACCCCGCGTTTTCAGCCGTTGCAGCGGCGGCTCGCTCGCTCGCGTTGTTTGCCCGCTCGCCCGACAGGGATACACTACCGATATTATAGCAAATCGAGGATTGTTATGTCCGGTCCGGCAAAGGTCGGCGTAATATATGGCCACTGTATTCCGGGCACATATATTAACTCAGAACTCGCCTCATACTAAGATCTTGCGCGATGGAAACAAATGGCAAGGAAAATTTTGCCGTGAAATTTATTCTCGCAAAAACGGCACGAAAAATTGAGCACATTATTCTGGCTCTTCTAACAACTGTTGTGATAAAAGTGAAAATAAAATAGGCAGGTGGGAATTGAAGCCAGATACAATTGAAAATTGCTTGTGACGTTAACTCCTGCATATAAATATAAACCTTATAAAGAAAAGGAACGTTAAGTTTGTGGTCAAGTAGATGATCGAGACGGAAGATGGAACAAATGAAGACTGATCACCTCAGTGCATCTGGTGGCTGAGGGTGCAAGGAGCAGGGGAGTGGGGAATGGAGATAGGGGAGAGGGAGGTGCAACTAGGAGGTATGACACGTCGCGCTAAGTGAATGATGACTCTGTGGAACTCTATTGAGATATTTGTGCTTCTATGATATTCTAGATATAATAAATCTCAGAAGTTTATCGACTTCAATATAATCTATTCCATTTTCTATATTTGGTAGCAATGTTTACTTGTTTTATTGAAGAACCTTGGAGCCAGGGCAATTACAAGCAGATAAGGTTGACAATGCAATATCTCAGAATGAAAGTCCGTTAATGACATTAAAAGCTGACAAAAGAAGGTACTTAGTAGTTCCCAAATTTACATTTGTTACAAATTCTGATCAACTGTTATTTTGTTTAATAACATCAGAGTACTGTCCAGTTTTTGCTATTCATCTCTAAGTCATCTCCTCAAATAAGTATAGATAGACTGACATCCTGATAATACGTTACATTACGAAGTGGATCGCTGAATTATCGAATGTCGGTTCAAAAAGATGGATGAGCAAAAAACAAGATAACATCGAATCATATGGGGATACGATACCCCGTGATTATAGGGGATCCTTTTTTACGAACATTCTCAAAAGTATCACACACGCAAAATATCAGGACGTTTTGAAGCAACTCAGGAAATGGTGCGAAAATTCTTTCTGCTTATAAATACAATCACGCCCTCGCGATAAATGTCTAGGGGCGCAGTCACCCGTACCGCCTAAACGAATTTAAATAAAATCGGGTATTAAAATCTCCATGCGATCTCACAAAATATACCTATGTCAAGAAAGATTTGAGCGGAATAAAAATTCCTCTGGCCCGTCGCATTATCGAGGGGAACTCCTGTTTTCTTTTATGGCTGTCGTAAGGTATAATCTTCAAGAAAAATGCGATATTTAAATGAAGTAAATTCCTCGACGCCGGGGATTTTCTTAATGCTTAAAAATGTTCAGTTGCAATTTCTTATATTAATTCGGTAGCGACGAAGGCAAACGTTTCAAGGTGAAATACAAGATGAATTATTTGTTATTTTAAAAGTAATAATTATGATTTTGGTGCTGGACTGTACGTTTGAGCTTTATAAATATTCAATGCCATATCTATTGAAGGATTTTTAACAGATATCATTATCCAAGCGTCACCTTGAATTGCGCACAGTATAAACATTGGGACATAATGAGGGTAGCAGGGATTTTCGTCGCGTGCACCATGCCGCTACCACGAAACGGACACGTGGCTGCCACGCGCAACACGTCTCTAATTGCCCTTCTATGGAGATTGTGACAATATTGAACAATCCAGTGAAAATAACACCGGTCTCATAGCACAAAATATCGCTTGAGCTGACTATAATCTCTCATTTTAATAGATAAGTAGAGGCGGAGTCGGGTGATTTGTAAGCGAACGCTCTCGCTGTTTATTTACTGTTTGTGTCGTTTCACCGCTATTGTTCACCAAGGTCTTTGTATCTTGTAGAAAATTAAATAAAAGAAGAATTCCAGACGAAACGGGCCGTTTCATTAAAATTAAAAGAAAGTTAAGTCGCGACACGAGACAAACTGCCGCCTAGAGAAATAAAGAGAGCAAAGCAAATGAGAAGAACTCATTTGGGCGGCCTCTGAATTGTGTTCGAGAGGATAATAAAAAGGGAAGCCATCAGTGACACGCACAATAAGCATCAACCTCAAGAATATCATAGATAACTGCGAGTGCCGTTGCCGGAGGGACCTCATTAGGAGGCCGCAGGGAAATTAAAAAGAAAGCAAGATCTCGGACTCGATTGCGACCCGAGAAAAACGGACGGCCTTCCTCTCATAACATTACATACAGCCTGAGTCAATTTTCCGGACGATTATCATTTTGTGGTGCGTAAGATAGACCCGGAAAAGTAGTTAATGGCAGAACAGAGGCCGAGGGCGAGCGCTGAGCAGGCGGCATAAATCAGTCTGGAGCAGAGATGAATGTAATTACCGTGCACGACGAGACAAATCGAATCTGCGCTACCGTCGGCGCCGCCGAATGCACTCTTCGTTTGCACCTCAACACGCTTGAAACACTAACTTTCACTTTGACTTCTGATGATATGTGCTTATTACAAGCTTTTTAGGTAACACATTTTATGAATACGTCACATGAATAAAACGTTGGTTTTGTTTAATTCTTGCAGATGCATATACCCTATTTGTACTGTATAAAATAATATCGATTTGTTTTCAATTGCGTGCGCATAATCGTGTATTAAAGTATTATAAAATTATCAATGGTATATAAACTAAACAAAAACAGGGACATAAATAACGTAAAGTAGAATTAATTGTTTTTTCCAAGAACAATTTTGAAGTCTTCGAAGTTACTCGATCCACTAGAAAAAAACCTATAGAAATCTTGCATTTATGCAAAACAAAGGCAATCAAGGCCCGGACGAACAGAAGAAATGAGCTTCATTAAGCGACGGAATGAAAACTTTAATAATGTAAGATGCAAAAAACCCGACAAAAAATACTTAAGAAAATCTGAGGACATAAAGGCTGTTGTAACCGGGGACTCGCCGTAAAATCATTAAGATGCTAATAAAAACTTCCTTTTGTCGTACAGAGACGAACTCCCGGACGACAAAAAATATTCAAATAAAAACTCAATCGAGGGAGTAGAATGGGAGACGGTGGCCATGATTATTCTTCAAAACATAATGAAGAGAATTAATGTAAATATTCTTTTTACTCGGAACTTTCCACCCTCCGGAAAGTTTTATTTCACGGCGCGTCGTTTAACAACGTCCCTACTTATTGACATTCAATTCGGGGGAAATTGATTTATGAAGATTGTCGCCTTAATTGTAAAAAGATTTTTTCTTCGATTGTACAAGTATAAAAGGGAAGTGCGAGGTAGATGTAAACAACTTGTAGACATGTATTCCACATATTTTATGAATGTTAGTTCAGATTTGTAAAACAAAGGTCTGCGACGATGCATTATTGAGTAGCTTGTAACAAAGAGGGGAGAGTGGGCAAGGAGTGCAGCTGCAGCGCTATTACCCTGTCATGCCAGTCACAAAACAAGCGGAACAAATGGCAGCAAGTCATCAACTTGATCAAATATTTATAACATAAACAATATAATAATTAGGTACATAATTAAAGAATCAGAAGGAAATATGTCTTGTTGCACAGAAACAATACCCAAAGGCAACAAAATATAAGAATTAAGTACTGTTTTGCCCGATTGTCCACTGCTGAATACAGCTTTCCCCCATTAAGGGGGGTTTGCCGTAATCCCTACGCTTGGCAGGTGTCTTGGGCATTAAGTACATAATTAAAAAAATCACAAGAAAATGTATTTTGTTGTTCCAACTTTTTCTGTACCATGGTTTTTAGCACTTAAGTTTATTCAAAATGGACTTAATCAGGCATGGAATAAGTAAGTGGCTACGAAGCCTTTTTATTGGTCAGTATTTTTCGGGATTTGGAACAAAATATCCGTAAATAATTGGAATCTCCCCAGAAGAGCCGTGGAAGGGTCCACGCGAGGTCCGGCACCTTTTTACGGTCGATAAAAATAATAAGTCGCTTGAACTCCCTCTTGCCCCACACCCTACACACACGCCTTCTCGGCGTCCCGCCCACGTTTGGACAAGCTCTCATTTTTTTCTTCTTTGTAAAATTTTTTATTTATTACAAAATAGAAATATATATTACGCCGTTGGCTATCCTGAAACCTTCACAACACACATTTTCATTTAGTCACCGATGTAACGACGTATAAACGACACCTACAAACAGACATTAGGCCAAGTTACACACATTAAAAGTTCCTGAATCGACACCTAATATGCAATCACATACTTTATAGAAAATTTATCGTACCTATTACAAGATTCGCATTAAACTACCCAGAAAATCTTTAACCTAAGCTTTAAGCTTATAAAAGCTCGGCGCTAATGGCCGGATACCGGAAATTGCGCTCTCATATATCTCCCAACAGATTTATGAAAGTACCCACACATGTGTCGGTGTCTCTTGAACACACACGCGTCAGTCGCGTATGCACACACTTTCATAAACTCTCACAACCACGCGTCGCTGCTAAACTTTGACACTTATTAATTTAAAGGGTCATTAAATTTAAGAGCGACTTAGATAGTTGGTGGTTTAAAATCGAATTGTGGCTTTTGCAAAGTTTAAGTAATGATCGTAGAATATATCTATTTGTTAGTACCAACTGTCATTCATTTTATTTCATACTAGTAACAGTCAATTAAGCTTAAAAAACGCCACGTACATTTCTACAGATTTTGTTTCAGAACGGCTGAAACGACTGTCAGTTTTCAGTGGGGCTATGAACACACTATGAGTATAGTATGTTCATAACCCATTGTGTGTTCATAACTCACTATATAATCTTATAATAAGGTACTCAACTATCCTATACTGATTATTATGGACTACCTCATTTAAATTATATTAAAATACTTTTATTTTGTGCAAATTTTAATCGTTCATACAAGCATAAATCCCATCTATTTCCTGATAGGGTAGACAGAAACCAGCTCTTTCTCAAATGGTAGGTCTAGAAACCAGAATTTCGAGGCAACACTCTCTTGCCTTGTTCACTCTCATCACATTTTCCATAAATAGGTAGCCGTCCGTTAAGATGATTTATCATCTGACCGTTTTAACCTGCTTAATTGTAAATTCAACGTTATTATGAGTCTGTAACTATACTTCCTTACCGAGAAAATTGATATTTACAAAGTATTGTTGAGGTCTGAATTCGCTGAAAGCTTGAAGCTGAAATAAATTATACCATATTTTTTAAGGTACAGGTAGTTGAACATAACCAAATTTAAAGTGGGCGAAGCCAAAACCAAAGGAAATAATTAGACACATTAATATCTTCCAATGTTCGATAATTCATAACATGTGTTATGAATTATGTATTCATATTTCAATTATACTTGTTTAAAAAAGACGTAGGTGCGTAGACAGTCTACGCTCGTAGCGGGAACCTTCAAAAGTGGTGCTACATGCGTAGCCGCTCCATGTACTACGCCGTAGCGACGTAGTGGATAATCCGTGGCCAGGGGCAAAGTCTCACGGCTCCCCTCATGGAGATTGGACTTTTTCTTCACAGACTATAAGGCAGCCGGTTAAATGAAGTGTATATTCACTATAATCTAATGCATTTATTTAAAATACACTCTGTACACAGCTTTTATGCTGTACTGGAATAAAATCTTTCATCGTATATTGATCAGCTTGTAATATAGAATCTGTCAACACGTGTAGCAATACACGTGTTGACAGATTCATGCTTTAAAATTCTAACTTCAATTAAGGTGACCAAACACTCGAGTGTGATTTTAGTACCTTATTCATTAGATGACAAATTGTAAAAATAGTACAAAATAGTAGTACCTAATACAAAAAAAAATGGTAACATGAGATAATGAATAGATTCAGGCGTTACTTTGCGGAAATCCATATTTAATAATAACAAATATTTTTAACATCAAATTAATATTTGATGTTTTCGTAAAATATTTTAAGAATATTTATTATTATTGGTAACATGAGTCTTAATTATTGTGGGAGACATATATATGCTTTGTACTGTCTATAATAATTTGAACATATACTCTTATAGTTAATATTCTATCGTAAAAAGCAGCTATAAGTAGAAATACATAGGAAGTAACTCCGATACTTATTACTACAATGGAACAGTAAGGCATCGCCGTTCACAACCTAAGTCAATCGCTGAAAGGATATTAGATATATTCACGAAGTGGTGGCTGTTTTTTTAGGATCGTAATCTTTTCCGTGTATCCGGGTTCGGCCTTCCTCGACACGTACCGACCATTGTGACGTAGAATGCGTCTTCCTTCGCTTCTTATATGAGCGTTACAAGTGCTTTCTAAATAATCTAAGTCCAGTCGGAGAGAGCGTATTGTATTGACACAGTAGAGTGGTGGCCGGCCGTATAATGCCGCGTCTATGTGTGTGTATTGTCCGTGCATTTGTATTGTGTTAACAGTATGGGCAAAAGTTACTTTAGGTTGCTTATTGTTTAACGTGTTTTTTTTTTTGTGATACTATGTACAGTAAAGTGCAAAAATTCACAGGTGTATCGCATTATTTTTATCAATTTTCTGTGATAATAGCTAAAACACGTCTTCCTAAGCGACCCTGTATACTTAACGGTTGTATTCGCGGACTTCCTATCAAAATAAAGTTTCGGTTAACTTGCTTTCATTAGTGCACAATGAAAACCGTTATTGACGTAAAACATGCTGATTGTATATATAAAACGGATTGATAAGTTAGATAAGAATAAGAGATGTTTCATTTTCAATGCTTGTAAATTTCGACTTACTGGCTTGTTGAATGTACAGTGTTTACATATAATAGGCAAAATTCGTAAATTAATCGTAATATTTTTATAGGTTGCTACTTAACGGGACAATGCAGCACGTAAAGCACACTTTACATATATAGGCCTGCAACGAGAGATTGCAATAAGTTGATTGATACAATACGGTACTATCATAATTATAGCTTAAAGTGTTTATACGCTTCTGTACAATAAATTGGTATCCTAAACCTGCGCTGTTGTTCGTGCAGCCGTTCTACTTTACAGTGCTTTCTTAATCGTTTTAACCTTATGATATTTTCCCCAAATATTGTTATTATTATTTATTGACAGACTTGCAGTTGATGCAACTGGTATTTGTCCAGCTGTTCTTTATTACTGTTTATCTTTACATTTTAGAATATTATTATCTAAGCGGTTCTTAAATTTATTGATATTTTTCGCTGAGACCGCTTTCGGAGACGCCTTTCAGAGTTGTTTCCATGCTTCAAGCACTCTGTTACTTAGGAAAAGCTTGTGGTGATAGTTTTATTCGAATTACTCATTTTATACATATCATATACGAATAATCTACGAAATAATAAGTATAAAGCTAAACAATTGAAACGTGGGCCTGTATCTATTTTTGCTCTATCGTGGCAACGGCAACACATAATCAAATTAAAGATCAAATGCGAGTCAAAATTGAAAAAAAAACTAATTTAGATATATTAGCATAATATATCTCTTGTGTTGTGGGAAATTTTCAATGAATAATAAATTGAATCAAGAATGAATCAAGCTTTATTAATTTTTAAAAATTTTAATTTGCTTGGGTGTAAATTCAAGTTAGCTTTTTATTCCATACTGCTTAGCAATATTATGTTGATGTCTCGTATGTGTGCGTCCACGCTTGATAGAATAAGCAAGTCGTCCGGCGCCTTAGGGGGGAGGGGGCGACTCCCCTTTAAGTATCTTGAAGACTGGACCTCCCCGCCCTCTGCCCACTACACGTCTTCTGTAGCACTTCCCGTAGCCGCACCGGACTCTAATGGGCCTTTATGTTATGTTGTAAAGATACGCTTCATATTATAATTCTAGACTGATTTTATAGCTTCATACTGTTTATAAATGGACTTGTGATTTTATTTTTGACTACATTATCCTGATTTTGCATAAGATTTGCTGATATAGTAGCCATTACTCTCTATTACCTCAAAGTTGTTATAAAGAAAAAATCGCTTCAATTTTCCTTTATTTACAATAAATATTTTAGTCATCAACACGTTTTTAATCAAAATCAAATTAAACTATCATATCAGATATTTACTAACTCAGTACTGAGAGTAAACATTAATAAAAATTTAATTACCATAACCTTAAAATAACATTGTTGTCTTGAATTTCATGAAAGTCCAGTTTCATGAAAGCAAACAGGCAGTTTGTTATATTCATACAAATTGGTATATACGAGTACATCGCAAATATAAAAAAATAAAATACAAATTTTCACATGGTTTTGTTGGTATAAGTTAAATAAATGAAAAAAAAAATACGAAACAAGTTATATTAAAATCACAAATATACGATAGGAAAAATTTCAGTCACGTGCGGGATTCGAACCCGCGTCCATCAACCCCTTGAGCCGGGGTATGCTCTAACCAATTGAGCTAACATGACATGACGTCATAATTCAAGACTAAAATCTTTCCTATCGTTCTTTAACCATCGTATTGGGATGGTAATGGTAATGTAATCGGCATCGGTTATTGCAAACCTAACAATATTAAAGTTATAATTCTTATTATTCATGTAGGCTTGTCTAGTCGTTCTTCACTGATCAACCAGGTTAAGCAACATCATTGCTTCGTTGGGTGACCGCTAGTCATATATATATATAATTATTTATTAGTAAATATTACACACCAACACTCAACTTATCAATAGCTAATTATATTTAGTACTGAGTACTTCGAAGGGCACGTTAAGACGTCGGTTGGGGCTTTTATAGTAGGACAGCAATTGATATTGCGTGTTGATAGGACAAACTGCGAGTGCCCGCCTGGCTAGCTACCACGTACCACCTCTTGTAGAAAACCTGTTGCCAAGCACCTAACGGTGTATTCCGACAACTATGCTTGGAAACAAGTCATTTTATATTAGTCGAACAACATCTTCGTTCGCATCATCACGTATCATGAGGTGAAAAAGTGGCAAAATGCTAGCTATAAGCTATAAAAAACAGCCTATAGGTATATAAAAATACTGAATCAAAACAATTTCACATGCCCAAATATTCTGTTACTTAAATAGCCAAATTATTGCACATACAAATTTACACACCACGTAAGTTCCGCAGTAGAAATTAGAGCTCGACGCTGGTAGTTTATTAAGCCGGGCTATTGGGAGCGAGGCGAGGCGAGCGAGCGGACTGAGCAAATCATATTAACAAGCGCAACGTTGCCTCTGACGTGTACTGTCCCGCTGCTAATTCACAAACTAGCTAGTTAACTATGCAAAGGTCGCTTCCAAGGCTTGTTCAAATGGTCGAAATATTTTGAAATTGTTAAATGTTGAAAATGTACATTACCTGTATATCCAAATTACCCAAATATCCACCTGTCCAATCTGGCTGATACGGTAACCAGATTGTCCTCTGTTGAACACAGCCTCCCCCATTAAGGAGGGGTTTGCTATAATCCCCATGCTTGGCAGCGTCATGGGAACGATTCGAAGTTTCAGATATTGGTCTCTCAGACGTTGTTGCCCACCTTCCGATATTTTAAGACACGCACAGGTATCAATAGGATAGAATATAGAATAGACATTCTAGCCCAGCACCCCACGGGCAAATATCAAATAACCAATAACGGCAACAACACCAATGATTTAATCGATTAAATATTCACCATTGTTGAAAGAAACACTACCCATACGAAGATCCAGGAAGTTGGTTACCTTATGTAAGGTAACCGAAGTCAGGTAGGTATGAAAATCGATATGTTCCTATTATCCTCATATCCATTTAATTTACCACACGCTCACAAAGAAAAACAAAACCAAACCGAAAGCACAGTTCAAACAGAACGATACGGTACTTCAGCCAAAACTTATGTGAAATACTTCTAACGTTCGTGCGGAGGCTGCTATGAGTAGATTTACAATAAATACACCAAACAAAGAAAAAGGAATCTGGCTGCGGGGAAACTTCGCCTTTTGTATTGTACGGTACTGGCACGGTGGAGTGCGCGCTTTATAGATAAATATTTATACGTGGAACTTGGAGAAGGTAGTTACTGTAATGGTAAATTAATTTGTCTTCTTCGTGTGAGTGTTTTTATTTTGTGAAAGAATAAATAGGTATGTGTCAAAAGGTGTTATTTATATATATACTAAATTCTATCACATATGTTGGCTGGTCTATAGTATTTTGAGATATACAGAATGGAAACTTTCAGCGGCGCAGGAAGGGGAAGTACCTTATACTTCGCAATTACTCGGAAATGGTCTTAGGAGACTATCCATATTTTTTTATGGAATTTTGATTTCCATTCACAGGTTAAAAAAAATACAGTTTGCAAGAAAATAGCCATTTTACACAAAATATTTTTTTTAAACCAAACGACCCTGTTTCTAATACTGATCAAAAACTTCTATGGGACCAACCATCATTGGAGTACTCAAAAAGTCACAAATTGCAAAAATCTTTTCCCGTACATTTTGTATGAAAATTTTACGCAAAAGCTTTTTTAGTGACGGTTGAGATCTTATTGTTGACTGAATAAAAAGATAAGTTTAAAAACCATTAAAATATCGAACTCGTTATTACTAAAAAAAACAATCTTGACAGTTTGGTGATCACTGGATAGGAACACAGTCCTATTTCTTAGTCAGCGCGTAGTCCAGATCTGACGCCTCTAGATTTCTTTTTGTGGGGCTAGCTGAAAACTGAGGTTTACAAAAAGCAATACGATAGTGTTCAAGTACTTAAAGACTCACTAACCACAATATTGTATGGAAATCATACAAATAAATTGTCAGCAGCCACTAGGTCGGTACAGAAACGGATCAATTTATGTATTCGCCAAAATGGCGGTCACTTCGAGCACTTGATATCGTAGGGCAAGAAACTGCAAGATTTTAAATAAGAATAACATCATCAAGTTATATTAGTTAATAAAAAAATAAAATTAATACTCCTTCTTTTTGATATGTGTAAAATTGTACGTGGGGTCTTTAATTTTATTTTTGTATTTCTTTTAAGCAAATTCTTTACAAAAAAGGAAAGTAAAGGTTTTTTGCAATATGTGACTTTTTGAGTACTCCAACGATGGTTGGTCCGAAAGAAGTTTCTGATCAGTATTAGAAACAGGATCGATTGGCATCCAAAAATGTATTTGTGTAAAATGGCTATTTTTTAGCTATATGTAATATATATTTTTTTAAATCTTTGGATATGGTAACAAAATTCCATAAAAATATATGGATAGTCTCCTAACACCATTTCCAAGTAGCTGCAACGGATAAGCCTTACTTCCCCGCTGAAAGTTTCCACCCTGTATATATACCTACAGACGATATACGAAAAAAAAATTATTTTTTCATTTGTGTAATAAATTATTGCTCCTTCTACAGAGGAAAATATTTGACAAATACATGTTTGTTACACATACATGTCTCTAATAGCAGTTTTGAAGAAAGACCTTTATTCATCCGTTAAAGCGATTGAAAAGGCTGAAAAAGCTTGGTATCATTGCGCTTGAGGGTTCGCGAGACGTCGACAGCAGAAGCCGACGCGCCACCTGCGATATATAATTGGACTTCAAAACTGCGCGCTCGCGGCAGATCCCCAATTCTTCCGCGTCGCTGACTCACTGCTTTACCGGTATTGCCAGTAAAGCCGTCAAAGTTACTATAAGTTTCTAAAAGTAAACCGTCATATTGTTTCCGCAACATTTTAAACATATAACTGATAAAAACATATCGTCATCCACATCTTCATACCAATCTCTATATAACGTAGTAAGTATAACAACTAAAAAAAAACTTTTATTGTAATTTTGTAACTTTAGCAGAAGTTAATTCAAAAATTACAGTGTTAGAATCATCAGATTGCGTTATCGTAAACAAGTTTAAAGTTACTTGAAAAATTAGTCTTGTTTGTAGTTCAATTCAGTTTGACTGCAGGCGTCGCATTTAAGACTGTTAAACGATAGCAGTAAAGGAATAATTTGAGTTATGACTCACTCACTACGATCGTTCAGTTGGAACATCATATATCGGCAATAGAGACGGATGATCGTGGGTTCGAACACTGCTTGTAGTGCAAATTTTTCTTTTCGTTGTAATTTTGTAATATTTTTCACTTTACAGACGTAAATATAAAATGACAATGTAAAAGTATAGCAAATAGAGACTAGGACGATCAAATTGTAATCATATAAATGTGTACCGTACTTTTTTACCTTTTTTACTTTTTACCGCATAGCCATTAGGTAAAAATTCTATGTAATTGACATATGTCACTAGATTGTTAGCAATAATGCTAAAATGGACTTGTAACTATAAAGTTAGGTTGTGAAAAATGTTAACGAACAGAAAGTAACCTTAACCTAGAATGTGGCCTAGCTTAGAACGTAGAAATTATCTATAATATAAACGTTTGTAACTCAGTATCTCATACATGTTATTGAGTTATTGAGAAGAAAAAAATTAGGTTCTTTGGTACATATTTTATTGAAAGAGAAATGCTGCATCACAAACAATATACCTAGTAAGCAAGCATTGTTTCATCAATGCTCATATAATCCACACATTTCTAGCTGTTATTACTATATCAGCTAGAAAACTCGTTAAAATAGAACCTTAAATTATCAGAAACAAGTGTAGTGCCACGCAGAAGTTATAACCTGAAACCCTTAGGAGCCTATTTATAATGTCTGTCCTTCATGGAGATACTTGCAAACTTTGCAACTAAAAATATGCAGCCAACGAAGATTTACTTTTTCTTAAAATAAAGAATTATTCATCTAAGCAAAAATAAATACAAGTAAAGTTAGTACATCTGATATGGCAACACCTGGTTTGTATTTTATTTTGTCTGCGTTGTCTTTACCGCTGTCAAAGCGCTGGCTTTCCCGTGTTTTCGATCTGCACATTATATTGAAGGCATCAATTCACTTCCGTTGTTGAGCGTGGAGTAAGCGCCTTACCTGCCATATGCACAGCGAGAAAAGCTATGAAATTGGACACGATTTAAAATAATTGAAGCAAACCCTACGAATAAAATATTCGTAGAGTAAAAACTTTATGTAATTGTTCACACTCGTAAGTTGAATATTCATCCACCTTTGAACATGCATTGTATCATGTTACGTTTAGTTATGTTTAAAATAATTGTTTTATTAGAATAAATAGAACTGACTTTCAACACTAAAAAGTACAAGTATACTCATACACTGAAGTCCATATTGTGATCTGGAATCCCTCTAGTTATTTCACAATTTTTAGTGCTGAAAGTATGAGTGAAAAAATTGTATATTAAAAAATGTTTTCACTCCTTACAGTGATGTAGTAAAGATTCCATTATGTAATTTGCTAACAATAATGTTTTACGTAAGGGATAAATCTCAGGTCACAATCTTTGTTGCCCCGGTAGTTAACAATCTTTTAAAATTTGATTTTAAACGGCCAAACTTAGTGTAATTTTAGTAAAAGCTCGAAAGTAAGACGTCAAATATTATTAAGAAATATAATTATTGTGTTAATACAGACCAAAATACCAACACGAAATAAGCCGCTTTTCAATAATGACAGTGTACATTTTAGAGGATTTATCTCAAATGAAATGTAGGTTTGTTTACAATTTAAAAATAAGGATACTCTGATTCTAAAGCCTTTACTAAGGAGGGCCCACGTACTCAAGACAAAGTGGAAACATTCACATCCAAGTCTTGTCTAGACCTCCTTAAAATGTAAGACAAAATTCCTTAGAGCGGCTCATGCAAATAGAAGTGTCGTTTTCGGGCACTCGAGTCTCAAATCAAGAAAGAAACCCCGGCGCTCGCCGGTCGGCGGTCGAGCGTCGTTCACGGCTCAATCAACAGCCAGTTACGGCCTTTGTGCAGAGTGCCCTCGGCCTGGCCACACAAACTCTCATTCTCAAAACGTTGACTCCATCTCCCAAACTACACTTCAAGTACTTACCCCAACCTTTATCTGTAAAAGGTTAGACAGCGTTTTATTCAAATACAAATAACTGTATCATCTCATTATAACGTAACATAAACGTATATAACGACTAGGGAGTGGTGGTATTCCACTTAATAACTCCAGAGAACAAACGTCTGACATCCTAAGCCGGTGCAAGCGACTTAAGACCGACATTCCAAATATGAAAATAAAGAAAATAAGCTCTCCCTGACCCGCTCCTCCAATCGCGTACCTCGCTTTTATTACATCCATAAATTCATCATATCGCAGCGGCGGGCGTGCTCGCCATTGGCCGCGCGAGCGGGACCGAATGTATTTCTCCCTCGCACCTCCTTCATATTAATATTGAATTTTTCTCGACCCCCCTCCCGCCCCCCGATGGAGGCTCTACACTTGCTCACCCCCGTATTGTTGTTATCTTTAATGTTGTGGAAAACGCGTTTTCTTGTGTCGTTAACTTTTATATTGCACGAGTGATACTTTTACGGGTTTGATACATAACTTATGTCTGCTGTATAGAGAACCTTTTAGGCATCGACACTATAGTGTGATAAAAAACATAGATTAATAAAAGTATTTTCTAAAATGAACTGAGCCTACAGATACCATTATGCATTATCATGACCCCTTACATAAATATACGCCTTTCCAGTCACAGAAATGACTTATGCTATCATATATTCGCATAATGAAATTTTATGAAAATCGCCACTACTGCGGTTTTTACGCCCCGTATCAACAAAACACAAATTATTATTTTACTATTCTTAACTGTACACCACATATATATCAATTAGATCCATTTTCTTCCCAAATATTGTTAAATGCTAAAATCAAAACAGAAACAAAGAACATAACATAATAAATTAATCACCCTAGAAAGGGTCGCTCTCCCCTAAATGTTTTCCTTTAGTGCAATGTCTGCCTGGCAAAATTAAAAAAGGAACGGCCGTCTCCGGTAAACGACTTTGATGACCTTTCCGTTTGCATTCGTCTGGAGTATTTTAAATTATCATTTACAAGCTACGGCGTGCGATTTTGTACTTGTGGAATTTGTTTGTGGTGCCTACTTTCGGGAACTAAATAGTAAATCAAACTGTAAACTTATCCTATGTTTATTCCATAACCTAATAAATGTATACTTACACCAAAATTCATAAACATCAAGTCGTTAACTGGCTACAAACTTGTCCCAGACGCTCACAAAAACCTTTTTATAGTGAAACGAAGGAACAAGATTAGATATTGCGCATAATATAACTTGCCACATAAAGTCTACAATGCTATATCACAATCTATACAGGTAAGGTCAAAAAATAATAGGTAATAGCGTAGGTGGGTATTAGAGCGTGAACCGAGACAGCAGGTAAACGCAAGTCAATAAATGATCTGTAAAAAGTTTAAATGTCAATTAAACAGGTGAGGTCATACTTTTTAGTAAACTACAATCATCCATGTAAAAGTACCTTCTAGAGAGATTGATAGGACAAGCTTCACGAGGACCAATTACATATTCTTTGAATTTTGAAGCAGTGATGACTCAGTCGCATTGACTATCGATTGCCGCGCAGTAGGTCCATGGTTCGAATCCCGCCGCAGGCTTGAGCTGCTCCGCACGGTGGAAGGGCATTTTGCAAATGCCCGCCTAGCTAGCGACCACTCTCAAGAAGAAAATCTGTCGCCAAACACCTAACGGTGTGTTGCGGCAGCAGTCCTTGAGAGCCAGTGAAATTACAAGCACATGAGACTTAACAACTATGTCTCAGGGTGACGGGCGCAGTGTAATTTGTGACTTGTGATGAAATGCATCTGTTGGGCCTCGAGCTTGTTCTGTCACAAAAACATAAAAAAATTAAAAACCATTGAAGAAAAAGTAGGTAATGTAGCACTTTAAACTGGTAATGCAATCAGCGTCATCGCAAACAAATATCGCAGTACCCACACTACTTGGAAACAAAAGACGCGGACACTCCGAGAAAGCCGTAAAAGTTTCCACATTTTCTAACTAGCGTAACGACCTAAAACTCGAACCTAAGTACGTAGCAAAACACTTTTATAGTACACCCAACCCAAACTCCACAAAAGTGTCCCGCTCTATGCAGAAACGAAAATACACGGAATCTTTTTAAATTCCCTCCCTTATATTTCAAAGCTCAAAAGAAATCGCTAGCAATATCTGTCTGAAAAATATATCGGATTGCTTTGTCGCAGCTTTGGAAATCGAAATCTATTTTCCTTCAAATCTAAGTGAATCCCGCGTGGATTGGAAATGTACCCTTTACCTACCGGCGGCGGGCGAGCCAATTGATATTCTAACAATACAATGTATGAATAAAATATAAACTGAGATCCTATCAGGCGTGTTCCACGCTATCGCTCTATGGACTCTGAGAATTTCTGTACTATTGAGATAAAATGAAATGAAGGCGGAAGAAAGACATCTCCTAAGTTAAAACCTATATAAACTTAGTGCCTGAAATAGCATACCTGACATCTGCAGAATATTTTTACTGCACAAGTGTTTTCAGATTGAAAGTTATTTGATTTGTTATAAAAAAATTTAATTATGTACGTAAATAGTATTTTTTATGAAGATATTACGTGCATAAGAAAATAAGAAATGATGTCTAGTACAAGTACCACGTGTCTGTGTGGTTCAAAAAAATTTAAACAAACGTCCATTCAACTAATTAGACTACAGTATTGATAGTGATTCCCCTAACTATTTGAAGTACTTACTAGTATAATTCCTACAGATATATATATGACAACATTCTCGTTAATGTTGCCTGTACTAAAACTAAAAATAACCTCAATAAAGCACATGCCACCAATAAACGTGCGGTGGTGGTATAAGTAGAGGTAGGTATATCAGTATCGTAATTTTCTTTATTGTGCCTTACCGCGACGGGTAGTAACGACCCCGCGGGTTATTCTATAAAATGACGTCTTTGGTGAAGAAAATAGACGGTTCGTTTATAATTCAGTTCAATCTAATGAACTACCTACATGTCTAGACATATTTTCTTCGAAGATGTTGTAAACTTTTTAATACATTACATTAAATAGTTCTATTATGGGATTTCGTTCCGAAGTCACGAAAATCCTCTCAAGTCAGTCCAACACGATGAGACGAACATGATATGTTTTGATATACAGGGGTTTTGGTAAAATGCTAACAACCTATTAGGGTTGACTTCTACTCCTAACAAACATTTTGAGATGTTTTTTTGTATTGATGTTTTTTTTTGTGTGTTTGCCTATGTATATGACGGAATAAGCACGAGGACCACCTGATGTTAAAAGTCTCTAGTGTCCGTTATTTTTTATTACTTAGCTCGATGTAAATATTCAAAACTCTATTCAAAGGGAGCGTGGCGCGGTACAGTGTTCACTTTTAACATCAGGTGGTCCTCGTGCTTATTCCGTCATATATACATAAACAAACACAAAAAATAATATCTTAATACTAAACAAGAAATACTCAAAATTATTGTTAGGACTAGCAGAAGTCAACCCCGCGAGGTTGTTAGCATTTTAGCAATAACCAAGTATAATTATTTTTAAACATAGTTAAACATAGTAATAGCGTTCTCGAAAATACAAAGTATGTATAGAAGTTTTAATATCGTCATAATATACTGTTACGCCGATCTCCGAACGGGTAGTCTTTATACAGGTCAGATATAAAGGGTTTGTAATGCTTGTACTGCTTCCCGTCATACACAGTTTCTGATTCTGGCCTGCTTGCAATAAAAGAAAAATATAAACCACGAGCGAGATTCAATACCGCTATAACCAATCCATGGCGATTGATTAATTATAAAAAATTCAATAACCCCAAACTGTTCACAAAGAAAACGCATCGTGCCAGTCGATCAGAAAGCGTAAAATCAATTCATTAAGGGAAATTAGCCTATACAATTAAATTATCATGATTATTATAACTTGTACAGTCTAGCAAAGATTGAAGACACCTAGATGAGAAGTTTTTGGTAGAATTACCTAAGAAATTAATAAATTAATCAAAATTCAGTTAACTGAATATATTGTAGTTGATAACCGAGCCAGTTAAATAGAAATGCGAAAATGAACCGGTCCGCTGTCGTATCTGTAATGTAAAACGTAAAAACATTACGCCACGCTTTCAGTTCAATGTGTTTAACAAGTTCTCTAAATCAAAAAAAATTACCAATAATATTCTATTGACCAAACTTCTTTACGAAAACACAAAAGAAAACTTATAAGCGACTCATCGCGCGTTCAGAATAAGGGCGCGCGGACAACGCCGCGTCCCCTACTCATTTAGCTGTCCCAGAGTTATTTAATACTGCGACTGACCCCCGCCCAGTTCTTGGACGCTGTAAATGTATTGAGCACATCTGCCGGACACTTCGCACAATGGCAACTAAAGAAAAGCAATAAATACGAGAATTTAAATGAACTCCTATCGTTCATGACAGAAGAGAACTGCTTCCAATACATTATCTACCACACATGTGTCAATGGAAGGCTGAACACTGAATTACTAAGTTTTCTGCCACTAGCCCTCAATATGCAAGGGAAATGTATGTTTTATTCCTTCTGCTTGCCGGCTATCCATAGTCCACAAGCTCACCTAATAATGTAACCGAATGTGGTAAACAGGCTTAGCGTAGAATGGAAAGTGGTTGTCAAGGACAGCTGCCGGAACACACCGTGCCTAAGTGCTTGGTGACAGCAAGGCAAAGACAGAAAGGTTCGCAAAATGGCACCTAGTACTTATTCATTTTGTTTTATTAGTGTTCAATTCTAAAGATAAATAAGCTTTGGATATAAGGCGTAAAATACAAATTCCTGTCGTGGGCCTCTTTATTTAGCGGTATCATCATAATATTAATGTGTAAGCACAGTCAATCTCTAAGTAGTCATTTGCAAAGGCTAATATTATTATATTATTAATTTGTTCCGGTTGACTAAGAGTTAAAAACTCCGAATTTTGGATAAAATGCGATTCAGGGTGTAATCTGCCGGTCAGCCTTAGAGCTTTGAGTTTTACTTCAATTAACTATCTGTTCTAGCGTAGTGTAACATTCAAATTCAGACTCGATTCCCGTCCGGAACAAAAAATGTTGTGCTCCAATAATTTGTAAATGTTATTTTCGCTCAGCACGCCGTAGTGCTTGCCATATTTAGAAATATAGAAGGGTAGCGACATCATTGCGAGATTACAAAATTACAAATTACTTGAAAAAAAATTATAGTCATCCTGCGCATGACCGGAACTTCAATCTTTCGAGCCAAAACTTTGTACTACAATTGTATTACTTTAACTATCATAGGGGATGGTGCGAGGTCATCAGCCAAACTACTACTCTAGTAGTATAGAGTAGTTTCCATCAGAGTAGCATGTGATGGAAAGAAGTGCTTTTTAAAACACTTAACTCTCACAATGATTTTATCATTATGCTTTTCCAGAAACAAAATGCAATTACATTATTTGAAAATCTAGCTTATGCTTAATAATTTCTTATATGATAAGCAGTAGGTTAATACGAAAAATAGTTGAAACAACTAAAATATACATATATTTTATTATCATAAACATTTCAGACTAAGCAAATGATCACAATATCGCTCACTAGAATAGTAACATACATACCCGTCCTAAGTCAGAAGTAGATTTTCAAAGCAAAAGGTTGAAGAAGATAGTCCAGAAATAAGTATGAACCCAGTGTCCGTAATCTTTCAACATCTTAAATAAAATAGTCGGGCCGGTGCTATATGGCCGGTATCTTATGAATTAAATATGAGCGCTTTATTCGATCCCCGAGTCCCTCGATATCTGATAATAAAAAAGAAATTTATCGCGAGCACACGAGCACGGAGGCACAGTCTCATCGGCCACTATTTTTTACGGCGACGGTGCGGCGCGGCGTCCTTCCATCGGCAATCACTTCATAGCGACCCCTGTCCGAGCGTTCGATGACAGAATTATTTATCAGTTTGAAAAATGACGGGAAATTGAATGTAGTCGCAATGTTTACAACGCATTTTCTGTCCAGAGTCCTTGGGGGCTGCTTCCCCCGCGTTCCGATGTCCACTTTTCAAAGAGACCGCTCGGACGAGGGTCGAAAAAGTGTCCCTAGAGTGAAAAAATACAACAAATGTGTATAAAATTGTATCTTCGCCTCACAAATGTTACATTACATTTGTACGGTGAATTACAAAGAGGAGTGTATAGTCGTGCGACTCGATCGATTCGAAGAAGGAACACTGATACTTTATTCATTTTATGTATAATTGTTTTGCGCCGTGGGAGGACGGGGTGGCATTACTATGACGCAATCTATTTGAGTGACCCGCGCCATGTGTCCTCTGCGCCCGCCGAGGGACCATCAACTATTTCCTGCTGCCTTTATCTATATTGAATTATCTGACTGTGATAAAATAACTTTGAGGAAACTTCTTAATCTCATAGCTCTGCTACACTTGTTTTTTCTTTAATATTCCCATAAAAGCGGCTTCGTTACACAGCATACTTAAGCAGCTAATACAGTTCGATTTCAATATAATGTTTAGTAGTTCATAGTGCAAATAATACTTCGGAATACATTATTGTAGTACTATGAACTTATTTTCTACTGTCTTTGACTGATTTGAATGAAATGGGTACTGTATCAGCTGGATCGTCTACTGCTGAACACAGCCTCTCCCATTAATGGGGGTTTGCCATAATCCCCACGCTTGGCAGGCGTCTTGGGGATCACAGTTAAAGGTATCAGTTCCTCGGAAGGCACTGCTGCCCACCTTCCGGTATTTTACCTTTAGTCGCCTCTTACGACACCCACAGGTAGTAATGAGGGGGTGCATACTAGCCCGGCACCCCACGGGGTGAAAGAGGTAACTTCTAATTAATAAAATTTTATCATTATATACCCCTGATAGGTAGGTATATCGGCAAACGCTAAAATAAATTTTATGAAATTTGTATCGGTACACTGATATCAACTTCTAAGTCATATTCTAATGACCGTCCATGAAGTAGGTGCAGGAAACTTTAATTTTAATGAAAATATATCATATACGTTTCATGTAGGTACTATATACTGGGATCCAATACTGTGGCAGCATGTGTGCGTAAAATCGTAGATATATCACATGGACATATCCATATCATGTATAGACGCCCGGTATATGTATTATATCGCCATGGCCGCTCGTAAAATTGTTTTATTCGCCCCATACTGCGTCGTAAAAGGCGTAATAACGCGCGGAGGTATCGTGGAAGCAATTACCGATCTGTTATAGTTTGTTACAAAGGCCCTTGTTTATTATCCTTTTATTATCAACTCATTCGGCGAACAAGGACGCCGTTTAATTCAATACGTTAAACGTTCGTTTAATTGTAGTATGTTTATGGTATTAATTTATTTTGGGATGTTGGTACAACTCCGTAGTCATTCAACTCACAAGATGTCAGTGACCTTTCGCTTCAGACGTGTATTCTTTCAGAACGCGGCTGTTGACGCACGGCACTTCATCATTTATTTTATTTTTTAAGATGTTGTACGTTCCATTTTTTTCATCTTTTCGATTTTTTGATTCTTTTTTTCTTCCTAAGACATTTCTGCATTAGTCAATATTTTAGCCCAAAACCCCCAAAACTCCTTACAAACTACAATCCAGCAGTGCAAGTACCGTAGTATGGCTTGACAAATTATCGAATCGCTATGATCGATAAATTTAACGAATCGTATCGCCCATTGCAAGTATGGATCTGTTGTCGATAAGTCTTATCGACGGCTTACGATCGTGAAATTGAAGACTGTATGTCGATTATTACGAAATGGCAACTTCGAAACTAGACTGTTTTTGCACAGATTATTAAAATCGCTCATCGTAAATTATGACCAAAGCATTTATTTTTTGTAAAACGGATAATTACAGTATGTTTTTGATGAATACAACAAATTAAAGAAAATTGTAACTAAATTAATAATTAAAATTACTCAGTATCGAAATGAAGTTTATTCTCCCAAAGAGAAAATAATGGTAGATAACTTACTGAAGTTATCTTCCAGATATGTAACTACGTGGTGGAAAAAAATAGATTTTTTATATAATCGTTAGTATTTTGTTCAGAACATTCGCTGTATAATAATTAAACCAATAAATCATCTCAAAATTTTCCTCCCGCTGCAGAAGGAATAAAAAACACGATGAAAAGCTCCAGTGAAAACTTTTTTATTTTTCTTGTCTTAAATAACAAAATTTGAAGATGTAAAAAGGAAAATTTTGTGAGGACATATAAAAACTGATTAAGTTACGGATGATAGTTTTAGTACTTAGCTAAGCACCTGCCTATAATATTCCTTTAAAGGAATTTAACATCGGCCAAATCAATAATTCTATCTAATATGTAGTAGGTATACGACGAGTATAATTTCTTTCTATATTCGGAATAGATTCCTAGAACACTCTTCCGAAAGTTCGATAGGTAGGGTCGTTGGCAATCGTCAACCTTTTCTCTGCAGCATTTGGCTATTTCTGTAAGCTCATCGCTCTTCTTTTAATAATAAAAGGGCCCAAAAGTTCATTTTAAGATTTGTCGCAGTTATATCGACCTTCTTTTTGAACCTGACAAAACAATCGTTAAAATCTACAAAATAGACGATCTTAGACTTCATTTTAAAGTTCCATGCTAGGGTTATCGTCAAAATTCGTTAAATTTTAACGAATGTTTACCAAATTTATTTACCGATCTATAAGTAGGTTTCATACTTGCAACATCGACATAACATCGATATAACCCGTTTTAGCGAATTGAGACGATTTTTAATGTCAAATTTAGCGATCGGTAACTACGGTACTTGCACTGCAGACTCGCATTCTATTACATGGGACCAAAACGTAACCCGTGAAATGTGCATGCATTTTTAGATACTCCTACTTACAAGTAAAAATGCGCAAAAATGCATTATGATGATTTTTAAAGAATAAGAGTTATATACCCAGATATAGCCGTTATTTAGTTTTGTTTACTGAGTAATTTAAACAACATTTTCAAATAATGAAGTTTTCCAAAAGATAAAACCCGATTGTAGTGAAGATTTTTATTTCACACTTTTGCTCCAATAACCTTCAATAAAAGGATAGAACGGCCAGCCGTAAATCAAAATTTTATAGGTTTGACAAACGCAGATGAAAGTTGCGCAACAAATCCTTGAGTTTCAGGTCACGATTTAACAAAATCGACGGAAATAAAATCAAACGTTCCTCCATTCGCAGTCAAAATGGAAAATGTGATATTGGATAGAAGGCGATCGAATGTCATCATAAGACGCTTTCATTCGATTGGGCACATTTGTTATTTTATTGTCTCCGGGATTTTATTTTCAGGCACGAAGTCCGTATGTACCTCTGGCAAACACTATAATAAAAACGGGTTTTTTTTTTCTATAAAAATCTAAATTATTCAGATCTCGACGTTAACATAAGTACCTACAACCTACATTTTATAAATTTGAACGTTTACGAATACTAGTTAGTGCACTAACTAGTTTTCGAGCTATAATTCAATTTTCGATTTCACAATATCTTTATTCGTCATAAACACATAACATTTGTAAATTTCTAGTGTATATTTTATCTTAATAATAGTTTGTTTTATAAGCTGAATAGATTTCATAAAACTTGTAAAACTGTAACATTATATTTTACTTTTTAAATACATGTAGTTTAAACATTGTACAAATCTTTATTATATTGTTATATTGCAATCGTTAGAAACATAATTATATATTTACATTGTATTTGTATATAAATTACATTAACAACATCCTAGGTGGAAGGTAGATGAAAATAAACAACAAAGAAAGCAAGCGATAAACTCTGGGTAGTTGACAGATAGCAACAGGAACTAGCAAAACATCCCGCGCAATGTTGTATAGACCAAACCAAACCAAACTGAAACAAGTCTTCATTAATCACAATCACATCGTTACACAAAACGCTATGTACTCAAGTAAACAAGTGGATTTCCCCTCACAAACCCATTATAATCATAACCAAAAATATCATAACCCCGCCCGCCCAACGCGGAAAACCCGAGCTGCACAGGGCACCGCCCGCCCTCAATATCATAACGAGCAGGGATTGGCCGATATGAGATGATATAATATCATAACGACCTGCAATTGGACGAGGGGCCAAGGCGGCTGAATCCCCTTCCTATATTGAAGCTCACGTTTGAAATAAGTGCAATAGAAGGCTACGGCGCGTCGTCATAATAACTTTTACGTCGATGTGTCGACCTCTATAAATATGTCGGGTGGGGATCTCTCCGGCTGGTCGAGTATGAGCGGTAGGAAATGCCGACCGCCACCGCCCGAGCCGGATCAATAATAATACTCGGCCATATCTGCAGTGGACTGGATCTGCTTGAGAAAGTCTCCCGCCCCGCGCGTCCACCGCCCGCCGCCGCTACACAAACAATATAAATCATTTTCTCGACGCTCTGAACCGCGCCGCCACCGCACGCAACCCGCATCCGGCTTGGAGTTTGGTCATAGCGTGTTACCATAGGTATTACAGTACACCCCTATTATGACTAGACCTTTCTAACATCTTTTATCACCTGGATTAATATTTCAGATACAAAGCGAAATTTTAAATAGGATCCTAAAGAAAAACAACTCTGGGGACTTCGATGAGAAAGAAAGATGGTGATGGCTATCTTAATTGATTTATTTTTGCAATTTCCCGCTTTGCTACGTACGGAAAGAATTAGTGCCAATTAGAGTAATGTATTACAAAAAGTAATAGTTGCCACCTATTGATGGGAAAACGAGTAGTAAAGCTATTGTTTAGTCGTAGATGATTATTTATGAAGGTTACGTATTCGTCTCTCAGCTGTACTGTTCCCGGCGTAAAAAAACTAAGGGCTGTTCTATACTGAACGTTTGTTTTTGTGCTAAGGTTAGGATTTAGAATATTATTTACAATTATGTTTTCAGCAAAAACATAATTGTACCGACCCTACCCTACGTGTAGAAAGATGGTGATTGGTATTAAGAGGGTTATTAAAGATGCAAACAGATTATACGCTTAGGAAAGTTTTGTTAACATTTAGGATTTTTGTCTGCCGCAACTGAAAGTTTATCGTTTTTTCACGCATATACGTTTAGATCGACTTTGATGAACTTTTACTAATTAGTCCAATATTTAGTGACATGTTCACTACATCTGAACTCAGATAATTTTGCTACTTCTAAATAGTGAGGTATTGGCTTGTTTTTTCACAAGAAATTTTCCGTAGCAGTGCTTTATAAATCTATGTCCAGAATATGGCCTTTGGCTCCCCCTTATTACATGAAAGCTCCCTCTGGTGAAACGTAGGTGTAATGATATCGTACAAGAGATATAGCATAATACTCAACTGTCATTCCTGATTGTTGGGTTAGGATGGTAGAAGGTAAGGCATTGTGTGAATGGCCACCTAAGCAACACGGTAGCTACAATCTCGGTAGTACCCTCAAGTAGAAAATATGTCGCCAAGCTCCTAACGGTGTGCTTCGGCAGCTGTCCTTGAAAGCCAGTTCCCTTTCTACATTCGATCAAATCATCACTTAACATTCGATGGAACTGTGGTCAAACGTCTAAACCAATGATGAATTAAAAAAATATATATTAAAGCTGTAGCTGGCTCATCGACAGATTGTACTGTGGACGCGGGCGCAGCTGCGGGGCGGACAACTCGCAAAGGAATAGTTTTATGTAACTGCAACAGCAAAACATTTTATTTCATTCGTTGTGAACCTATAAATACACAATTTTGTGGTATGCTTTTGGAACGTACATATTTCGAACACATTTCCACGGATTTTAAAGGATTTTATTCTTACTTTTTGGCAAGTTGTTCCAATTTCGTTCCCATTCAAATAACGCCGGGTTTGCACTTGTTTAAATAACGCTTTTACATAGCAACTGCAATACCAAACAATTAAGTCATATACCTACTAGTGTAAGTACAAGTATTTCTATTAAGCTGATGATGACATATTTTTCAGCCTGCATCAGCAAGGTCTAAAGAGCAATTTCAATGATGATTTTCTGCCCATTCACCATATAGAAGTCGAGAACGAAAAACTATTAAATACGCCATTACCTATGCGTATTAAGCGATACATCGATAGAGCTGATGGCATTGCGAAGCCGGCGAACTTTGCACAATTTATCAAATTGAGTTACCGAGGGGCAATATCGCAGAGCGAACGCAATATTGCAGCGCGTGACCACGTCTGCAATACGCGCTCAATACATCGACGGCGCCGGGCCCGCACGTCCGCCGCCCGCCTTCCCCGCCCGTCTTCTAGCCGCCCGGCGCCCGCTCCCGCCCAACTGACCACCTAGATATTTAGCTAACAATGCCTCGCCACGAGCAACGGCGACCTACCGCGCGCTGTCCTCTTTCACCGTTCACTCTGCCCGGGTGTTCGACAGGGACGCACGAGCCTCCGGTCATCGCTATATTTATTGGCGACGCTCATAAGTACGCGGGTCAGGTTATAAGTTTCTACGAAATGAATGGCCGAGGCACGTAGGAGGCAGCGCCCGCCGCGCTTAACAAGAAAGCACCTCCACCAGAAACTTGGCAGGGGGGTGACACCCCTGCGCTGGCATTATAATTAAAAAACAAAAGAATACAGAGCTGCTCAGCCTCTTGCCCGTCGATGTTCTTCTTTCTACTTTCATGCGAAAAATGCAACGACTGCCAATAAAATTTAAAAGAACCAAAACGAGCGGATCTTCACATTGTAATTGGTTCCTAAGTGAACCGCTTTTTTTTACTTTTTGATTAAATTGTCTGTTCCAGTGTTCCTACCTACCTACATAATATGTTAAATATTATCGATCCTAAGACGTGCGTGTCAGGAACTTACCAGGTAGGATGATACAATGAAAATACTTTCTCTGATACAAAAAATATTTATTTCATATAGACTACACGTACTAGGGCAAAATAAGCTGTTTCTTAGATTATCTTTCCATATCTTGCACTATCACACATTAATTTTAAAGACCAAATAATGATACCAGCGGTATCGATTCAAATTAATCTTATAAATAAACCATCAGTCACCCCGTACCCATGTGCGGCTGTGCTCGGTCGTCACAATTCATGCGGCCCTATTACAAATACCTTCGAATGGTCCGCAGATGACCGCACGGTTTTATAATGCGAAGGCGCCCCCTCTCGGCCTTCGCCCCCTTTCTCCCTTGACCATCGACCGACAATTGTAAATGGCACATAAAATAAATGAATGTGCAGCGGGACTCGTTCTGCAGCAGACAATATAAATTACGAGCGGACGATTATATTCCGGCGGGAATGAAGCGTTTTCCTTCAGATGGAATATACACTTTACATCGGGGAAGGTTGGCCGGCGTATAAATTCAGGCTGGCCACCGACCGGAGCCCGTTCTCGTTAGCCGTGCGTGTAATTGCCTACTGTTTTTAGGGAACGCTTTGATTAGGCATAAGCTTGTTTGTATTTTGATTTGTGCGATGCTCTATTTATTGTTAAAGATTGCTTGCAAAAGAGCCACATATAGAAGATAGCTGTAACAGCTTTCTTTTTCTATTGTGCTATTATGTTGAGATGAGCTTATCTATTTATATCCCAATCAATAAATCCTTAAATTCTTTAGCCACCAGCCATTTTCTCCTGCTTAGGTTTTCCTTTCGTATTTGACCGCAATCATTCCCAAAAACTCTTGTTGAAGACTAATATTAGACACACTCTAATTTTTATAAAGTGCCTCCAGTGGGTTTATAACAAATTTTCTGATTTTGTGTTGAAGTAGAGTGAAGTAACAAGCCCTAATTGCTCCTGCCCATAACATGATATACCCCACTCAGAAAATGTAATTTCATTCTATACGACAATTTCACCACTCAAGTAAGAGTGACTGCTATTCCTAATATGACTGTATCGAAACATATTACTACCCATAAAACAAATACACAACAACCTCAAAACTATGTAACTTTAAAAATATTTGCTAATAATAGAGTTGAATAATGATCATTGCGATGGTAGTAACTATCCAAGAGATCCTCGGGAGAAGTCCTAGAAATCACATTGAATAAAAGTTTAATGTCATGTTGAGCACTTAATATTACATAAATATCTATAATGTGTGTAAGCCATATTGTCAAAAGATGTTTCTAAAAAAACTGAAGTTTCTTTACGCTTAACTTCTACTTGGACACCTATGCTATAATCATAAACAGAGTATTAGCTAGTAGTAACCTATGTATACAAAGGTCCGTTATACCATATAATTTTCGGAAAACTGTTTTTCCGGAGGGTCTGCACCCTGCAATATTTTAGCTGTAACTAATGGCAAATTTCCAATAACATCTCATTAATCTCGCTAAGTGAAATTTATGGCTATATTAGGGCGGCCCAGCGCCCGCTGATCACATAAGGTAGACTTAGCTTAGGCCATTCACTTTATGGAATTAAAATTGGATTTTATTAATGTGATATGGATTAAATAAAGGAAGGAAAATAAATAATATGTTTTACATATATATATGTTCATATATAACATATATGATATAATAATATGTTTGAAAACTTAAAAAAATTATGCCCTGATCATTTATCTGTTTTTTTTCTTAGGTACTTCTGAAGAAAAGTTCTCCCGCGTTGCTGTCGCAGCTTTTCGTGAGTTTATTTTTATTTATAGCTGACAGGCTAGCCTTTGACCACTATCTCACCTGATAGTAGGTGATGATGTGGTCGAAGATGTTATTCAGGCTAAAATAGAATTACTGGCTCTCAAAGACAGATGCCGGAACACAGTCAGTTGTTTGGTGACAGATTTTCTACTTGAGGGTGGTAGCTAGCCAAGCGGGCATTGGCTAAATGCCCTACCACAACGCTATAACGACTGCCATCCTAAGACAACAACCGGGACCGACGCCATAACGTGCCTTTCGAAGCACGGAAGCTGTTTGATTCGATAGCTAAAAGAACTTATTGAAAATTGTAACACAAAAATGGCTTTGATAACGGACGAAACTCACCGAAAATCCACAGCCTCACTTGGAGCATGTCCCGGGACGAAATAAAAGTTCCTGAGGTTCACTAGCACTTTGTTTAGCGAATAAGTATAGTTTCCACGTCTCAAAATAAGTAATTAACAGTATTTTCATAATTTGGCATGGACCGCGCACACACAGGCTTCTCAAGATGTCGAAGACAGTAGCGCCACCTCGGTATAACGGCGGCGCGCGGTAACTTCTCTCAACCATAAATCGGTTGAAGATATTGCTCATTTGGCGGAAAACGGTTCGTTTTCAAAATCAAGCCATATGAAAAATAAATCCAACAGAAGCGCTTAATAGTAATGACAGTAGGGTTCACACATCCAAGTTATAACCGTAGTGGACGTTGCTTAACCTAGCTGATCGGTTAAGAACAACGAAGCAAACTGTTCTCTGTCTCTAACTTTGGGTTATAAGCGAATGTCATCGTTTTTGATTTCATTACGCAAAGAAACTCCTAGTAAAGCTCTCCGTAGGTCGTTGAGTGAAGCTGAGATTCTCTATAAGGGCCGCAATTAAAGACCATGTCTCAGTGCCATAAGTTATCACTGGCAACACACACTAGTGTAATACTTTGATCTTCAGGCTCTGCGTATCATGCCGTGTAACTTCCTAAATGCTGCCCATACGAGTTAGATTCTTCTAGCGACATAGATTCTTTGTCGAAGCCGGACCTATCTAAGTGGACATTCTACCCCAGGTCATTATAATGGCCAACAATTTCGAGAGTTTCGTTCCCATCAACAACTGGTACGGGTACTACATGGACATTAGGCATTATTTCATCTTGTCCATGTTCATTTTAATACCCACCTACTAAGAAACTCTACTGAGATCGCTGAGCTTTGTAGTGACTTCCTCAAGTGGCTCTGCAATAACTACTATATCATACGCAAACCACAGGAGGTGTCTGCCATACATGTTCATGCCGAAACTTGTCTTATTTTGGACAAATTAACTCCCTGTGAACCGCTGAAGGTTTCGGTTAGGTTAGGAATATGTACGCATCCAAAGTTGAATATTAGTATAGAAATTCAATTTAATGTATTTTCAAGGAGGCTCCAACACACTTAAAACTTTTTTTGCACCCGACCCGAACGTGTGGGCGTCATCGTGTAGAGTCTATTGAGTAGAAAATAAATATAATCAAAGAGGCTTTCGAAGTAGTCATTTTTGGATGATTTCTTATATAGGGTCTACCACAAAAACTAAACTAGTAGTGTACATCTGAAGTTTCGGTATACCATGTAACTACCATTATATATTTCAAACATCTATTACCGATAACGCTGATGTAAGATATAGTGGTTTTAAAGCTGTGATGAAAACCAAAGAGCAACATTTGTTTTACAAAATGTTGCAATCCTTAACTCTAAAAGAGCGAGGTTTACCTAGCACTTGACCAGCTTTTACGGTTTCGTATTATTAAGTAATAAGTATAATGTATCGTCAATCCGAACTTTGAAGAACTGTAATTTTACGGATCGAAATTTTCACAGAATGTGTTAATAATAGGTATACCTACTTACCTGACTTCCTAACAAATAATAGTAAAAAATAAAAATAAACTTTAATAAAACGTTCAGTAAGATGCTGATTTAAAACACTCTGGCCCAATTATGTAATGTGTTACTAACGAAATCTGATTGAAATCATTAGAAAATGGCGGTTTTACGATTACCTATTCACATTTTTTACTATCTAAAGCTTTTATTAATTGACGGACTTCAGTATATAACAGCTTTAGTCAATAACAAATCAGAATATGAAATAGCCGTTTTTATATAATTTTAGTCAAATTTAATTAGTAACATTTTTTGTTTATTATATTATTGTGACGGAACAAGCTCGAGGCCCACCTGATGAGAAGTGGACTAACCTCTGCCTATACCAGATGCATTTCGTCACAAGTCACGAATTGCTGCACCCGTCACCTTGAGACATAGTTGTTAGGTCTCATGTGCTTGTTATTTCACTGGCTCTCAAGGACTGGCCGGAACACACCATTAGGTGCTTGGCGACAGATTTTCTACTTGAGGGTGGTCGCTAGCCGTAGAGCATTCGCAAAATGCCCTTCCACCATGCGGTGAAGCTCAAGCCCACGGCGGGATTCCAACCATGGACCTGCTGCGCGGCAGTCCATAGCCAATGCCACTGAGCCATCACTGCCTCAAAACATTTTACATAATTGGGCCGCTGAACTCACATTTTCATGGTCCGACTTCTACTAGTTGTTTCATATTTATTAAATTTATTTTTCAGTGACGCAATACACATTACTGGCTAATATTTTCAAATTTAAAAATTTATGAGTTTCGTTTTCATAGGAAAATGTGAAACAAAGTTCATCTACATTAACATTTCAGTTACACAATAAGGCAACTGGTCACTTTCGACAAGACTTCTAATTATCATAGCAACGAGGTTTTGGCATATTGGCTAATACTTTTTCAGATATTTGACAGTAATTTAAAACAAAATTATTTTATCGAAGGCAAAATTATACCCATAAGTACTTATCTATTAAAAACTTTTTTTTTTTAATAGATAAATTTTGAAGCGCTCGTAGCGAAGTTTACTTAGCTGTTCTCAACCGATCAGCAAAGTTAAGCAACGTCGCGCGCGGTCATGAGTTGGATGGGTGACCGCTAGTGACATTACTACTGAGCGTTTCCGTGCTTCGGAGGGCACGTTAAGCCGTCGGTCCCGGTTGTTATCTTAGGATGGCAGTCGTCATAGCATGGTGGTAGGGCATTTTGCGAATGCCCGCCTGGCTAGCTACCACCCTCAAGTAGAAAATCTGTCGCCAAGCACCTAACGGTGTGTTCCAGCAGCTGTCCTTGAGAGCCAGTACTTCTAGGTTAGCCTGAACAACATCTTCGACCACATCATCGCTTACCATCAGGTGAGATAGTGGTCAAAGGCTAACCTATCAGGCACAAAAATAAAAAAAAAAACTTAATAATAACAAGTAGATCAATTTGTTACAAATATCAGACAAAATTAAATCATTATTGTCTATCAACATAGAGTCAATTGGAATACACTGCATATTAAAAACTACAAACCTATTACAAATTAAAATCTACTTTTAATGATACCATGTAATATGATATAATATACGATATGAATGAAAAAATTGAACCAATTTGAAGGTGGGTATACAAATGTCAAGTGGGTATACAAATGACAGGTGGATATACAAATACATAGCCTTTTACGAAAAGGCTTTGTTTGCACATTTCTTCAAAACTGTTTTTTTTTTATTTTTATTTTAGACCGCTTTGTTTTTTATTATTAAAAGCCTGTTAAACAATTCAGTATGTACAGTGCGACGGTAAGTCCGTGTTCGCGGCAAACTGCTAGTTAATAAAAAACGAGTCTACAAGTGTAATATTGTTAGAACCTACTAAACGGCACTGAACAGGTTCAGAAATTATGGCTTATGTGACCTGGTTTGATCGGAACATTTCAATTTAAATATGTTCCTAAAAACCAGTAGCTCATAATTATATTATCAAGTTTTGATTAAAAAAACCATTTAAATGCATAGTGTATGACATAAATTTAACTGATAAATAAATAGGTATTTATTTCAACTAATATCTTTGTGCTGGAAAATTGCTCTAAACAATATTAATTTAATGCACTACTATAAACCCACGCTTAGTACACTACAACGAACCAACTGGAAAATTTTCATCAATTTTCCACCACATGAATACGAAATAGAACAAATACATGATTAGATCTCAAAATTGCTCTCATACCCTAAGCATCTAATTACTCTGTTCGGATTATAATCACGAGCGTATTCTACGGAATGAGTCATTCGATATAGCAGACCAGTCATTTGGTCAGCGTCGCAAAACTAATGACACATAATGACGACCGGACAGGACACTTTAGGGTGGCCTTTGCAAAATCTAAACTGTTTCGATTCTAAGCTGAAGTAACTCCTATTGCAAATAGGTAAGGGCTATGTCGTGTGCATTGTGATCGGTCAAGGTCTGTTAGTCGTCCACCCAGGGAGGTCTTGTGCGGGTGCAACGATGACCACCTGACCACCCCAGCAGAAGTAATTGGAACTCTCTGCCAATAATACGATGTCATAGGAGAAGAATTACTTGCTCTTCAAACTATATGCGATACATCTTATTAAAGACAGACAAATTTCTTGGCGTAGCCTCGTATTATATTATAACCCTACATCTTATCGGGCAATACGTAATGTAACATTACCTGTTTGGTTAAATATGCTTAAAGCATGTTTATCTTGTAAAAATACAGATCTAATCACGCATATTGGCTGAAAGTTAAGGATTTCTTTTTCTGGGATTGTGATGGATCAAGCATGAAACCCACCTGATGTTAAGCGGCCCACAACAGATGCATTTCGACAAAAGTGACGAACTGCACTGCGCTCGTCACCTAGCTACATACAGTTGTTAAGTCTCAAGTGTGACTGTAATTTACTGGATCTCAAGGATTGACGTCGTCGTGGGGATCGAACCATGGACCTGCGGCACGACAGTCCACAGATATAACCGCTCGGCCAACATTGCTTCAAAAAGATTGGATAAACATTATTGAAACAACACTAGTTGCTGATTGTGATTAAAAGATGTAGTGCTTTTTAAAAGTAACGTTATTATAAATCAGCTATCATCAAAACCACACTATTTTTTTTGGTAAATATTGAAACCTAGCTTTTAGCCATAAGTCATTACCAAAACCACACTTTTCTAAATATGTTTAATCAAAACCTCACATTTACAAATTTCATTCAAAAATATTGACTAAGATTCTTATTATCTTTATCAGCTATTTGGTACATCAAATTGACTGAAACACTTTTTTTTATTTATGAAACGACTAATCAAAAATGCAGATGTTGTGGTCAGTTAGTTATTTACATTTTTCTGTATTCAGCAAAATAAGAAAAACTTGCAAAGTGAGGTTTTCTTCTTCCCCTCCTCTATAGATATATTCTGTATGTATTGGATATATTAATTTACTATAATATACGTATTATAAATGCTAAATAAAAACTTATGTTATTCCTAATCCTTCAATAATAAGTATAAAAGCCATACATAAAAAACTCCTTTTTGATGATAAATACTTTTTTCTGATTATTAATGATGCTCCGTTGTCGGCCACTACCGCGGCACGTTCGCTTCATTCAAATGGTTTGCGCGTTGTTTTCACCACCGTAGCTGGTACGACGTCGTCCTACGTCAGTAATCTTATTGGTGCGGGTTACCAACTCGTCTTCTGGTACCACCGGTTTTCCTGTTTTGCTTATTACCACTTTACCTGGAAAATTCTGAGTGCTAAATCGGTGAATTTGTATCTTTCGGCGAAATTTGCTTTGGATTTTGTAGCGGAAAAGACTCCAAGTATAGCTCTCTCCATAGCTCGTTGAGCGACTCTGAGCTTGTCATAAGGACCACTTCTCAGTGCCGTATGTCATCACTGGCAACACATACTGCTCGAAGACTTTAGTCTTCAGGCTCTGCGGGATGTTTGACAAGAAGATGTCGTGTAATTTCCCGAACGCTGCCCTACCAACTAAAGAACAGTTGTTTATATTTTAATTTGATATGCAATAAAAAATTTTGGTGTTTTTTTTGGATATTCTAATCATTTCCCATCTTTTCAAGGAACAACTAATAAGCATTTACCTACTTCCTTTCTTAGTAACCCCGTCAATATAATGTTTTTAGACAGGATCCCAATACCGTATGGCAAGTTTATAAGTTTCCATTTGTGGCAATTGCCGTGACGCCCAGATAAAATACACTGCAATGGTGTACTTACGTATACGGTGTGCCCCAGTGCACTGATTAGATACGAAATTATAGATGAGTAGTGCGCGCACGCAGAAAATAACAGTTAATGGCGCCACCGTTAGGATGCGCTCGCTAAATTACACTTGTTATCATTTATACTGATAGAAATATCGCGTTATACCGTAAAATTTTATATTTTATTTCTTCTAAGTAATTCTGCTCAAGGCACACCTTATGTTAAGCGATATCCTCTGCCTAAACCCGAACTACGCTGCGCCAGTTACCCTGATACATAAAGTTGCTAAGTCTCATCATGTGACTGCTGCCGGAACACACTGCTAGGCGCTTGGAGACAGATTTTCTACTTGAGGGTGGTAGCTAGCTAGGCGGGCTTTCGCAATATGCCCTTCCACTATGCGTTGAAGCTCAAGACGGCGGCGTGGATGGAGCCATGAGCCTGCGTCGCCGCAATTCAGAGCTATAACCACTCTGCTATCATTGCTTCAGTTAAGTAAATATTACCTTATGATTGATGTGAGTAGCACATTTTGTCATAGAAATCGGTCACTACTTATTTACAGGTGTTTCCGCATTGCATCGAATGTTGTATCTGCTGGTAAAAAATATTGTGTTAACGTTGCTGCGAGCGCTAATGAAGGGAAGTGATTCATAAACAAAAGTGGCGTTTAACTGCAGAAATGCAGCAACCTACTACTTAGCTTGTATAAGTAAATTATAGATTATTTTGCAAACCGTCTCGACAGGTAGTTGTAGTAGAAAATTGTTGATAAGTAAGTCAAGTATTTTTAGTTTTTATGTATTTTATATGGAATAAGAAAGTAAAAACCAAGACACTATTCCAATTGAAAATGCACTGGACTTTAATATAATTCTGTTAAATCGGCGCGTGCGCATTACTTTCACTACTCGAGTAAGACTTCTCTATATCTTGTAAATGTACACCTAGTCATAATTCCAACATGCATACATGACTGAACGTACACGTTTAGGTTACCATCGCACGTATTTCCTGAATTACTTAGTACTTATAAAAAACAAGATATGATTACTTATATAGCTTTCCGGTAATTATCGTAATTATGTTTTTCATTCTACATCAGTAGGTTTGAACTTTTTTCTATTTTATTGTGGTGTTGAAAGCATTGTACATTCGTCGTAGTTCGAAGTTTATTAGATACAATATAACCCTAGCTATCTAAGTAAGAAATACACTATAATACTTACAATAGACTGACTACTATGTTGCCTGTAACAGTTATGATATGGTAGGAGATGGTGAATGTGATATCGCCATTTATCTACTAATATTAAATATGCGAAAGAGATTTTATTTCTGTTTGTTACTTCTACTTGCCTAAACTGCTGTATGGATTTAGATGAGTATTTGTATGAAAGGCAGTTTGTACACTGAGAAAAATCTAAAGTCAAAAGCGCCCTAATGACGGCCAATTTATATGTATAAGGCAAAATCCGACCAAACGTAAATACGTACAAAAACGCCTTCCTACTAGAAGGCGTTAAACGAGGTCAGTGAAGGCGAATGTTTCTTTTCGTCTTCATTTAAGGTGTATTTTGTGGTCTTTCTTAAATATTGACTTTTCGATGAGGCTGATTAAGTCGTACGTTATGGTGATAATCACCGTATACCGCCGTAAAAGTAAGGTATATTTTATGGTCAATACTGCAATTATTATCGTATAACAAGTTCAATTCTGAAAATACTTTACGGAAGGCGTTTTTGACGGTTGTGTTTATTATAAAACATGGTACACTTTTATTGATTGGTGAAAATCATCTTAAGAGTTGGGAATTCATCTTACGTAGTTACAATTCAACGGTAAAAGGTCAAATTTGATTTAAGCCTTTAAGTCGTTTTTCTCAGTGTATCTAGAAGAAAGACATTTTATACACATGCACCGATGTAGCAGATTGATAAGTTGTGTTAGAACCTGTATAGTTATATCTATACACATATATTTACGAGTAAGTAATACAATAACTATTATACATACCTAGATTAGAATACATAAGTAGTAAGTACGTATCTTGATAATTGATGGCCTTACTAAATCAACAAGATCGTTATCAATATACCAGCATAAATTTACTTTTTGCGTTATTTCTTTCGGTGGCATTTAATCACACATTGTGTAATCGATCTTTTTATTATGTATGTGTTCAGCGAACGTACCATTGTAATGATATTATGTTGTCATCATAAAATAGTTACAGTTTAAATGGTAATGTAGGAAAATGGCAATCAATTTGTCGTCGTTTAGTCAGCCTACGATAAAACGAAAAAATAACACATCATATTTTGATTGATGCTGTACATCCATCTAGTAGACGGGCCTACCAACTCAACGTGTAAAATGTTCAATGTGGTAACCACTCGAGAATCTTTTTTCCTCATCGGTTATCGAAGGAAGTTGTTGCCAAGCGCCTACCGATGTCACCATACCGGTGTGTATCATATCTATGTAATTCTAGATCTTAACTCCCTCGACATCACTTACCACAGAGTAGTGGATTTGTGGTCAAAGGCTAACTGCTGGCAATAAAAAATTTGTACATACGGTAACATCTGAAATTAAACAAATTTGTTTTAGCCACACTGCATTTGGAAAAAAACCATATGTATCAACGTTCACCTTCATTGCCCTTATTTCTCCTGACTGGCCAAATTATTAATATCCTACTCAGCTGGTGCTCAGCAATCCCACACACACTTGGATTGCTAAGCTGACAGACACTAAAGCCAATGAGTTAAAACATCTACGTAATCTAGTTTCTGAACTTTGACCACTGAGCAGTTCCTGTTCAGTTAAAATATGTTCCACCGGTCGATGTTGTAGTTGACATCCGTTGCAAGCCCCTTGTTTATAATGAAGAATATTTTTATAAACAAATTTCACACATATTATATATTACTTTATTATTATACCGGCATAATACTCACATTAGGGATCGAATACTTTGACCCAGGTTTCAAGCATATCAGATAGTCATTATTAGGACGAGTGCGTAGAGCGACAAAGTCAAAGTCAAAGTCAAAATCATTTATTCAATTTAGGCGTCTACGACGCTCTTATGAAGGTCAATTACAAATTTTAGTATTGAAATATTCTACATTGTACTGCCACGTTCAGCAAATAAATTGTATAGAGCCACTGCGAGAAGAACGGGTAAGAAACTCGGGGCCATTCTTTTAAACATCTTTTAACAATGTGTTACATACTTACTATATAATAGAGTTATTACAATATTTGTTTAAATTATGTAGGTGACAGGCAATAGCTTGGCGGAGGCGGAATTGTCCAGGCATTTTTGTCGTTTATGTAATCAGAAACTGTGTAGTAGGATTTTTTAATCAATATGTTTTTCACATGCAACTTGAATTTCCCTTCTGTGAGCGTTGTAATATGTTTGGGAACTTTATTATAAAACCGCACACAATTACCTAAGAAGGACCTTTTATTTGTCTTTGCTAATCTGAAACCTGGCACCGCTATCTAATCTTTATTCCTAGTATTGTAATCGTGATTGTCACTGTTTAATTTAAATTTACTCAAATTTATACAAACATACATAATATTTTCAAATATATACAGACTTGGTAAAGTTAAAATATCAATTTCTTTAAAAAGATCCCTCACAGATTCCCTAGGACCCATTTTATATATGGCTCGAATTGCACGCTTTTGTATGATAAAGATTGTCTCTATCTCAGCAGCAGTTCCCCACAGCAATACACCATACGACGCGCGAAGTACGCCAAATAAACTAGGCGAGCAGTAGCTAAGTCTGTTAACTGTCTTATCCTAAGAACTGCATATGCAGCAGAACTAAGTCTTCCGGAGAGATCATGTATATGTGGATCCCATTGTAAAGTGGAATCTATTTCGATTCCCAGGAAGACTGCATGTCGCTTTGTCAATAGGGAGTTTATCTGGGCCGACTCCACGTAACCACACTTTATAATTCAAGAATTTTACTCATGAAATCACAGCGCTTGGAAAGGTCATTGGTGAGCTATTTGAAGACTGATTTAGAAGAATAATCGTTTAACGTGACTTCTAACAACAGGCGATCTCATGAGCAGCAGTATGAGTATCTGATATGCTCGGATCTGCAACTGTATTCGATTATTATTGTTAATATTTTGATAGTTAGTTCATAATATTTAAAAATGAAGATCTTGCCTTCAGTCAGCCCTCAAACTTAGCGCCTGCAATGGAGCCGAAAAATCAAACCATTATTTTTCGGCTCCATTGTATCAATCATTACAAATATCCCGTTTTAAATTAATATTCTTCTAACCTATTATATTGTTAGTGCAGAAATCACCAACCAAAACGGGGTCGGCACAAGGTGAGCGGGTGAGGGCGACGTGTGCGAGAAATGAAATTGATGAACTTTTCTCGCTGCAATAATGGCGTTGGCACGTACGGAAACTTCCTCACATAACGCTACTTTCAACAGGGCTGCTAGCCTTGATTGCACTGTTATAAGTTGACGCGTTACACTTAACGTACATACTCACCTTTACAAAATATGTGTGTAATATGCGTGGCACTTTATTATGCCTATAGCCTAACAATTCCATGTCTCTCTCAAAATAAATCTTAATTAGGGTTAGATTGAAATGCATTCTCAAATAAGTAATTTTCATGAGAACCTACTTTAAAAATTCCATTAAGATTTTTCGTAATTTCATTGGGTACCTAGCACAAAAGCTAGGTTTAGAAAAATTATAAATATGGAACATTGCAGCATGATGGCTGAAGTTTTAAAGCATCAACGGAAAATATGGCGATATATGTATCAGCGGTATGTTCCAGCAGCAGTCCTTGAAATTCAGATCCCGTTCTAGGCTAAGCGTTTACCTTAGTGTTTACCATCCACGATCATCACTTACCAGCTTGAAAAATAGTGGTCATTGGCTAACCTATCAGTTGTAAAAACAAATAAAACACAGTATCGATTTCAATGTATTTTCTTTGCTTACTCACCAAGACCCCTTTTCTAGGTTTATATATACACTTACTTATTAATTGTAAGTTTATAAATATAGGTAATTTGATATCTTATACACAATCAGGTTTCAGAAAGGAATGGAAGTGAGGGTAAGCCGCTAAACACCTAACGGTGTGTTCCAGCAGCTATATATCCTTGAGAGCTAGTAGTTCCAGGTTAGCCTGAACAACATCTTCGAACTCATCATCACTTCGAGAGATATTGGTCGAAGGCTCTATATAGGTATAGGTGTGATCTAAGCTTCTTTCCAGTAGGAACGTACCACTAGGGACAGCATCATTAAAAAGGAACTAGGTCATTTGCAGTATAGAATCACGTAGGTACTAATATTATCATTTTATGCGGTTTCAGATCCCTACCAACTGCGGACGCACAAGTCATCCGACTGTTGGTAACGCTTGCCCATTACAATTTCAATGTCACCGACTTCGTTCTGCATAACACTGCACTGCGCTTGTCACTCTGAGATGTTAGTTCTAGGTACTTACGTCTCGTTCGCCCGGTAATTTCACTTGCTACAGTGCCCTTGACGCCTAAACACAGTAGTGCTGATGTAATAGATTTTATGCTCACCTTTACATCACAATCAGTGAATTGTTTAGAGACGAAACAATAGTGGTTAAGAGTTGCAAGGATGATTACGCAATGTTGCATCTTTTATAGCCTCATAAAATTTTGCAGAAGACTAGTAATGCTTATTCAGGGCGACAATGTCTAATTAGTTAGGTATATTATCTCGTAGTGATCTTTCAACTTCCAATATCCTAAGAAATATATCTTAGAAGGATCTTAATTTTGTAATGAATTGTGTATAATTTGTCGGCAATGTGCAGATAATTTACACACCTGAAACAGCAATAACGCTACGCAAATACAAATATAAAAAAAATATGTGTACCTTAAATTTTGTAATAGTTTAAATTAGTTCTCTGCCTTTTGTTTTTTATATAAAAGTATTATACAAAAAGAGTGACTTACTAATATTTGCATAATGTTTTACAGAGTAGTTTTTATGTGTATCATAATGATATTAGTTGATGTTTAGTTGTTAATACGTAACACAATAGATATTTGATTTTAAAAATGTACACTTTCTTATTTATAATTAATTGTGGTGTGTGTATGCGAGGGTGAGGTTGTGTAATGTTCCGTTTATATATTGATCAATTTATTGTATTTTAGTAATAATACTTAATATATTTACTTCGTGTAACGATTTCATGTTATTTGTATTATATCTTAATTTTCTGTTTTATTTTTGCGGTGGTTTATCTCAATTTGAACTTTGCTATTAACTCCATGATTCCTATATTTCAGCGGTGAGTTGAGGTGTGGGTAGATGCTTTACTTTGACAGATCAAGGCGCCCGCGCCGCGCCGTTAGCTTTTCATAGAGATAATAAAAATCAAGTTAAAATTATACACGTTTTATCTAGAGTTGATCCATTCACGACATCAAATCACTTCGAATGTCGAGCATCATTTTCCAAATATCACCAGATTAATTCAACCAAAATAATGTTACAGAAGAATTTTAGGTCTATATTTCTACGGACGTAGGTATATTGTACACAATATTAAGGTCAGAAGATATTAATATTTAGGAGTAAATTTATGAAAAGATAACTTGATTTGATCATATCTATTCAATTTAAATTAACAGATTTAAAGTGTGATGACTTTAAAAGTGTTTATCCAAAAGGTATTAGCGGGCTAATGCCAGGAAAAATTACTAAGGAAGGTAAGCGTCAGGAATGCGGCCGGCAAATATATACCTGTTAGATAAGGGTCTACAGGTTCTGCTTTAAATCAAGCTAGAGAGTTTAGGCGGTAAAATCGGAAAAGTAACATGTTTTGTATTTTATTTTTCTCAGAAATGTGTTTTTTTTTTCTTGTGTACCAAAAGAAGGTTTTCACAAATAAGTTTTTTCCGAATCACTAACTGTTAAAAAATGACATTGACATTTTTGTGGCACTTGTCCGAGTCAAAGATCTACAAACCTCAGAGGAATCGAAGCACCTACATATATTTTTACGAACATTTGGACCCCTTTTTTCTCCAGTTGTCATCATCATTGCATTCATACATCAATATTTGACTGAGCGAGCACAAAGTGCGAGTGAAGTGCTTCAGCATAAACAAAAATATCTTCGTATGTCCAGTTTTTCTCCTATACAAGTCGTATATCTCAACCGATTATGAAATTTTGTGAGCTTGTTTGATAATTCCACAGGTATTTTTTTTTATTCTTATTTTGGGAGTTTTTCGAGTAACGGAGATTTGAGGCTTAAAAACTTAAATAATGTCGTATATATATGTCATAACGAATTTTGTTCAAAAATGTTACGTAACTTTTTTGTTACACTTATCATGAAGCAACTTTTTTTTTTCAGAACAACTTAATCAACACTTAAAGGGGCCGGAGTGGCAAAGAATGAAAATAACGCTTATTTCCTGTGTCATATCAAATCACAAGAGAAATTCATAAACTTTTTGAATAGTACCTATTGTTTTTTGTTGACCCATACTATAGAATACGTAAACCAAAAACCAATATTATTGTCTATACCTACTGTGCACATTACCAACCCATACTCATATAGCTTAGTTCGTTACTTTCACCTCATTTAAGCCTTAGGTACTGATAGCTGGATATTTGAAATTTCACATAATATGATGTATATCTGTTGCCACTGTAACAACAAACACAAAAAAATCGGCCAAGTTAAAACTCAAAAGAAAAGGTTATCATATAGTGTCTAATATTATGAGGAACCCTTCGTGCGCGAGTCCAAGTCGCACTTGGCCAATTTTTTTTACTTGTCTGTCTCATGAAAATTTGTGGGCATAGGTTAGATAATAATATGGAATTTTAGCCGAATCTGTTTTAGGAATGTTTTCAAAACGGCGGATAGATAGATATACTATAGTGTGGTATGGTAGTTTTATACTAAGATACACCTGGTGACAGAGACGGACAGTCTTAGTCATAGGGTCCCGTGTTTAATGGGTACGGAACCCTAAAGAGGGTAATGAAGAAACGTAAATGACTTATGTCAGTTCAAATAAATTTCATCAGTTTTCGGAAAATTAAAACGATTTTTGGATTTTGTGATCCATTTCCCCATCAGCGTACGCAGTGAACCTTTATTCAATTATAAGATAGGCAAGGGCAGACACGCGAGGTTTACAGTGCTACTGTAGTTTAAATATTATTCAGTTTCAATGCATATACCTATAAATTTATCTTTGATCATATATAACAATAAAATGCTGCGGATCGCGATTATATTTTAATTTCAGAGCAGCTTCTGAGTAAATCCGTATAAAACTATATGGTATGTCTTAATCCAGTGCCTCAGGAATACATTTATCAAGTTTCATTAAAATCTGTTCAACTGTTGCTTAGGTGAGTGTTAACGTACAATCGCATACATACTTTCGCATTTATCTAACGAAATAATAGTGAAAGGAGTGCATATTATCACATCAGCACTTACCAACAGGTAAGTAGGAAAAGGCTAGCTGTAAAAAATAAAATGAAGATATACCAACAACAACAATTCACAATTTTGCAAGGAAACCTGTCTTAACTGCTCTCCTTAAAATCTAACAATTCTATACTTAGCGCGTTTTTCTTCTAGAGTTTCGTCTCTGAAAATCTATAGGTAAGTCATATTGTTAGCGTGTACTCCTTGTACCTACATGATTTAAATGTTTTGCACAAGCACTAATTATTGACATAATACACTACATATACCTGTTATCCATTTTATCTCTCATGTGAATGAATGTCTACCTAAACTAAAACAACATCAAGAACATCGGGAGCAGCACTGAAAGAATTCCCAAAATTTCATTAGAGTCCGGTGTTGGTCCGGCAGTTATAAATAAAAAATGTCTGTCCCATTGGAAATTCTCAAATTTTTCATGTTTTCTTTTTAGACACCCCTAGCAACAGGGTCCGGCAAACCAGCGGACGAAGAAGGGGGCACATCCAATATAAGAAGAGAACAAAATAGGTTTATGTCCGATACTTTGACCGTTCGCCCGTAAAGTAACTTCGCTATACGAGTCACGTAGCGTGATGTTCTATATATGTTTCTTGATGTTTGTACCATATCCTTCAGAACTATAAAGGGAAAGTTCGTTATTGAAGGCAATAATGATGATTTAAGCAAATCACAATGGCATGAAAAATGTGTACCATGATCGGGAGTATGTATAAGATAAGATTTTCAATACAGTGTATGCGTACAAAAGTTAATTTAATATATATTTAAAGCGTGATCTTGATATTTAAGTAAGTACATCGAAACATTTCGTTGGATGATTAGTTTTTCACTTTGAGAAATGGCAATTAAACTTGCATAACATTTCAATTGACGAATTCTTAAATGAAAAATTATTGATTTATAACTAGAACTACTTACTTCTGACATTATGTATCATAATATCAGCATATCATAACATCAGCATACAGTTTTAAATTTAAAATTAGTACCGCGTCCTCCTCTCTTCTATGCTGTGCCCTACGGGGTCCATAATATGACTTTGTTTTTTTTTTATATTTAATTGGTTAGCCTTTGACCACTATCTTACCTGATGAAGCAGTGATGGCTCAGTGGCACTGGCTATGGACTGCCGCGCAGCAGGTCCATGGTTCGAATCCCGCCCAGAGCTTGAGCTTCAACGCATGGTGGAAGGGCATTTTGCGAATGCCCGCCTGGCTAGCGAACACCCTCAAGTAGAAAATCTGTCGCCAAGCACCTAACGGTGTGTTCCGGCAGCAGTCCTTGAGAGCCAGTGAAATAACAGACACAATGAGACTTAACAACTATGTCTCAATGTGACGGGCGTAGTGCAATTCGTGACTTGTGATGAATTGCAACTGTTACAGGCAGAGGTTAGTCCTCTTAACATCAGGTGGGCCTCGAGCTTGTTCCGTCACAATAACATATAAAAAAAAAAAAAAAAAAGTGATGATGTGATCGAAGATGTTGTTCAGGCTAACCTAGAATTTAGCTTTAATTATACCGACTTGTATGTTACAATAATTATAAGTACAATGAATCGATAAATGATCTGAATCTGTACTGATCTGGATAAGGCAGTGGCAAAAGCAAGCTATTATTTAACAAAACAATATATAGCTATTATCCCACTACTAAAACTAAATTACTTATTGAAACCAGTCTAATATTAGAAGGAGTCTAGGCTGCTAATGTTACTAATGCGTTAGCTAGCAATCTCCACAAATCTATAGAGACATGATGCCATGGGCGATCGCCTAATTCGAGACTTAGACAGGCATCAAGTATTGACATCGTGCACGACACCTGACGAGATGGTAAGGAGGTTATATTAGCTGGCGGATGGACCGACGGGTTCTCGAGGGATCAGAACTGCCATGTGTAACTGAGACATGTACTCACACTGGATATGCTATATATTAAGTATTGTATCATATAGATTCACTTTTTCAAGTTTTACTCGTAGCTTCCCCAATTATGTCTAACGAGACCGTTACTACATAAATGTACATATTTTATCCTTAGATATTTCTAATGTTACCTCTTCGTTTATTTTAATACAACAATAAATCTTCACTCGTCCATAAAACATGTCACATGTACAACGTAAATCAATAATCGTCAAGTTTACTGTAATCGTGTACAAAGTCGGAAAACTAATCAAGTGACACGCAATCCAAGCGCAGAAATGAAGCGGACATCACCAGCGGCGCACCGCTTAATCAGCGTCGGTCCGCCCGCCCTATATTTGCTTATGCAAAGAGACACCAGCCGCATTAACGATGCCATATAGCCAGTCTAGCGTGCAGCGATTGGGCAAACACATATCTGCATTATAAACAGCGTTGGGGGCTTCACAAACGCGGCTGTGGTCGGCCTCTACCGGCGCACGGCTAATCAACGAGCTGACCTTACCTGCCCGACAAACGGGCTCCGCAGCTCCACAGTCCGTCGTTCCTGTAAAATGGCGTAGTCTGCATAGTTTGCCAACGTGCAATCTAACGTTTCATTAGAATTACCTGCGTCTGTTTTGACTAAATGTAAAATGAGCCGGAAATGTGGCTGTTTTGGTTTGTATACAAAATAATAAAACAGCTTAGAATAGAGGTTTGTTCTCTTTTCTGAGTAAAACAGACTAACATATTGCACACGAAAAGTAGAAATTGATTGTTTTACCTTGAAATAGAAATAGAAGCGCTCGCAGTGCAGTTTGCGTAGCCGTTCTGAACCGATCAGCAAATTTAAGCAACGTCTGCCGCGGTCATGAGTTGGATGAGTTGCCGCTAGTGACATAACAACTGAGCGCTTTCGTGCTTCGGAGGGAACTTTAAGCCTTCGGTCCCGGTTGTTGTCTAAGGGTGGCAGTCGTTATAGCATGGTGATAGGGCATTTTGCGAATCCTCGCCTGGCTAGATACCACCCTCTAGTAAGAAAATCTGTCACCAAGCACCTAACAGGCGTCCGGAAGCTGCCCTTGAGAGCCAGTACTTCTAGGTTAGCCTGAACAACATCTTCGACCACATCATCGCTTACCATCAGTTGAGATAGTGGTCAAAGGCTAACCTATCAACAATAAAAAAACACAATTTCCTAGCATATCCATGAATTGATACGAGTATGCTTGGACTTACGTGATATCATCATTGTCTTACCCTTATCTCTGTCGGTACGATATATCTATACTAGCGCAAAGGAAAACACAAGAACAAACAGGTATTAAACAGAAAAAATATGACCGCGGTTATAAGGCCGACCGATCCTCTGCCACCAACCGAAAAATTCCATGGAAATTCGCTCAGAAGTAATATACGCACTATTTTCAGGTGAGGAGCCCTCTCGTAACTCTATAAGCAGAAACGCACTACTTATATTGACGGCAATGGTGGCACGCTGCTCATTAGGCGTATTATTTCACATTTACGCTTATACCACTATTTCCAGGAGGCTATGGAACAATCCTTTATTCGTAAGCCAGGAACTCTACGGATTCCTGAAATGTCTTAACATATTGACAAGACTCGATCGAAATTGAAACTTGAAACTGCCTTAAATCTCAATTTGTTTTTAAAGAGTCTTCTCTGAAGATCACATTGAAACCGGCTATGCACTATTCCAAATCAAGCCAGTAAATAAAATAATCAGCTGGTTAGATATGAGTTCTAACATCATTCGTGCATGTGCAGTGAATCGATTACAACTTTCTACTTTCCACGTGCATGGCCGTAGCCTAGCGCCCACATTAACGGAAAATCTCGACACATTTCTTGGACTCTCCTCCACTAGAGCGAATAAAGAAAGCGGCTCGTGATAATAATTAGGAATTAAAACAACGGATTTTCAATAAACGCACGCACTTCACAATTAGCAGTAGCAGGTAAGTCGCATAAGAAACTGACTATTGTGTTTTTGTGTGTGAAAGTTGTTTCTATATCACCTGCGTGTACACCTAATAAATGGACTCGGTATTAAAAGAATTACAACCAATACTCGTAGCTACCAGGTAACATAACTTAAAATAGGTTTTTTATTAATCTAAGGAACTAAGAGAACTCATGTACGAATCTCATGTAGGCAAGCTGAAGCGAATCGTATAGAAGTAATCATGCAGCATTAAAATATATTTTCTGTAATTTGCTTAAATAAGTTAATTCTAGATATTGCTATCAGACGTAACAAATTCCTCACAAAACTATCGATCAGCTCCGGATGCCTTAATACCACAAACAAAAAAGCAGTTAAACCAGGCTTATAGACCCATGAATGTTATTACAGTTAAACTGCACATGCATTCTCAAATTTGAAAATAACTATTAACTTGTGGACTTACTCATGAGAAATATGCACTAACTTAATAAAATTCTCTAGTTTCTTTACCAGGTCACCTACTCTACTAATCTATATCTTAAATAAACATATGTACTTAGTGGAAAATGAAACCAGATTGAGTGTCATACTTTTTATTATTATTCCTTACATCATAAATTAATTTACATCAAACATACAACAGCAGTCACAAATAAATAAATTACATTAAATAATTTACTGACATAGATCTGAGAACGAGAGTGGACGACCGTTTCGTCTGGGAGGATGTCCACGTGGGTACTTTGGTTTGAGGTTTTTTGTGTAAAGGCGCGGCGGGTCCAAGGGCGGGTGTGCCTAGAAGTCCGTGCGTGCATGCGCGGGCTAGAGCTGCCAGCGCGGGCACGTCAGTCTGCTCCCAGGGAAGACGACTCCGACCGGGGGCCAGCTACGCGGTCGCAGCCGTCGACTCACCACCGCCGTACGTGTACGGATCCACCGTGCCTGTTTTCGCTGGCCTCACCACATAGAGATTCCGCCTTCGAATTAAAGACTAGAATTAAAAAAAGATTACATTAAACATAACTATCTATTTACTAAATAAAAGCACCAACTTATGTGTTTTATTGCTTTATTGTTCTAAGCGGCCGGATCATCTCACCTATGGTGTCCATCTGCATGAACCTGGAAGGTAGTCTCTCCGACCGAGTTGTCGTGGCTGAATAGTTTCTTCAGGGCGATGATACCGGCGATGGTGAGTGCTACCTTGCTGGCAATGAGGGCTTTACCAGCGATTGCTGCTAGGGTCTTCAACGCCATGCCTCCGACAATGCTAATAGTCGTGAAGATGCCCAGAAGCAGGTATGGGAGGACCTTCTTGCCTGAAATGGTATTATGTAAAGTTAGTAAATTCAAAGACCATCATAGTCATAAGACAAAATTGTAAACATTATATAACTAACCTCTACCTCTACCCTCCGAAGCGAGATCCATATTAACAGTATGCGTGCTCATCAGTTGCACGAATTTAGTGCGCAACATGGTGTCAAGCTTGTCTTCGGTGGACATCCCGGGGAAGAAGCGAGGCTCCGCCACCGCCGTGGGTGCGTCGGTCTGCTTCACCAGAGTCAGCCCATCAGTGAGCTGTACGCTCTCCTGTTCAACACAAAAGGACGTTAGATATCCATTACACTTCACTTAAAGAACACAACACAACACAAATCATTTTCACCTGGTCCACTGCCCTCGAGAGAGCCGTAAGCGCCTTGCCCTTCAAACACATCGTTAAATGTTTATGCCCACTGCAATCGTCGTAAACTTTCTGCAAGATAGAAAACTCAGCGGAAGGCCACCAGGACTCCTCGGCTCTTCCACTGTCGATCTCATTCTGTGCATAATCTTCTACGTCCATCCTGCGGGATCTCCGTCCGTGCACATTACCCGATGCTACGGCTACACAGATGGCGGACACGACGTATATCCGAAATGCGGTACACATTTTTATTGGTTTTACGCACTGCACTATAAACTAATAATCGACGTGTATGAGGGTGTTCCAGAGACGACTGACGGCCAGTGGAGCGGGTGAGAGCTTATAACCGCGCGCCACTTCGCCGTCGAGCACCACCAAACATCCGCTATTCCGCACCAATTCTCCGCACGCGTACTTATGTAACTGAACTTGAAAATGATCAAGAGCTATTTTCCAAGTGAATTTCTCCGATAAAATGCTTGGCAAAAAGCGAGACACATATCTGTTGCCAGTTGCATCGTACGTTCTACGGTTCCAGTTAACGTGTGTGCACGATAGTGAATAAGCGTGAAGGCATTTCTCTAAGTTCCTCAATTATGAATTTAGTCAATTTATGGAGCTTAATAGTTAACAAATAAATGGCCAGTTAGTGTAAGGAGCGTGAGCTGGGTACAAGGTTGTTTTATGCGCTTCACTTGGCATGCAAGTTCTGGGACGACCGGCCTGAGGATGTACTTGTAAAATACATGTATTCGTCATAAGTGCACACGCATAAGGAACTGTGTTCACATACGAATGTAAGAAAGTAAAACTGTGTTCAACCGTGTCGATATACTAGGCATTTCTTTTACTTATTCCAATCTATTTCAAATTCGATTGTTTCTAAATACTAATAACAATGAAAGTATCGTGTTTGTCCACTTGATGAAATAAGAATATCACACTATATATCCCTGAAATTGTGAGGAAGGTGGATTAAGCAGAGATTCAACCTCCTGTCATTGAATTTCTGTATTATATGCACCCCCAAATGAATAAAAAATAGACATACAATAACTAGTAGTTCGCCCCGAACTGGACCTCGCGATATCTCGACAAGCATCTCTTGCATGTAAAATTTTGTGAAGATAGGACAGACTGTACAGAAGTTACTGTTAATGTGAATACAATGATTATGATTATAATTACATATCATTAGATATTATACAAACAGGCGTTTCGCTCCATTAAATATACACTTAAAATAAATTGGTTATAATTATTGTAATTTTAATCATCTTTGTCATTATATTTATAATATTTATACTTTTAGTGTAATTTTTTTTTATACGTTTTAGCGCAATGTCCACATTATTATCATATAGTTAAGGATGTAAATAACATGGATATTTAAACATTTTGAGCCCCTAGCATATGGCCTAGAATCGATAGAAAGTCTAAAGTAGGCTTAGATGGAATTTCTTCTTCGATTATTAGTTGCAGAGCTATTTATTTTAATGGAATATTCAATATCGACCCTCCTATCGAATATAGGACCCTCTAGACATTTGGATCTTGAGAGAGAGATACGTGCAACCTGCCGCAAGCTCTTTGTCACCGATATCGATAATGACCTTTTCCAATGAGAATTCTTGGGATATGTAGAGGGTGACTGCTCAAGCCAATGACAACGGAGATTGCGTACATGACCATGCGGTTTGCCCTCACTTTCACGACCCGGTCCATTCATGGTTGGTCCAGTATAGCGATCAAACTGCACAAGGACCACTAGCGACATGTCATACGGTGGGGCTGACCCAGGATGAACGACGTCTCTGACAGAGAACCCAGAGTACCGTTAACTAAACCTACATAGACCCATTCCTATATTTAACTTATGCTTTATCCTGCTGCCTACAGCTAAATACAGTAGTTTTCGAGTCGTTGCGCAACTTCCGTGTCTGCTTTTGGTGCCGTGGGGTCACTGTTTTTCGAAAAGAATTTGGCCCCTGGCGTATCCAAAGCCTCCAGTGCAGCAATATGATGGCATCTTACTGCCTCATTGTATGGTAGTAACTTCAATGCATTCGTGAAATGATTGGCATTGATGACTAAATACTCCTCACGAGTCATGAGAAGCCTCCAATCATTTGCTGTGGATTCTCCCACACTCAAACGTTCAAGAAGTTCTCTAAAGGACTGTTGGTCGGATCCTAATTGCCTGTGTGCGGTTTTTCCAGGCATATTTTTTTTCTCCTTTTATAGAGAACTTGTCTTTGATCGTTGAGTGTGGATGGGAATCCATTGCCACAGAAAGCACGGTCCCTCACAGGTGGAGGTTCCACCTGTGATGGACTGTGCTTTCTGGTTTAAGGTGTCCTAGCAAGTACATGCACATACCACCAAATGGCTCTTGTGCTTGCGCTGGTTTAGCTTGCCTGCACTTGCGATTAACTTTATGCAGCAACGAACATCCTACCACACTCATTTCATCAATTATGATGAAATGGCAGTGTGTAAGTCCTGCATGGATATTTGTAGCTGCTTCGCCATCCAATTCTTTGAACCCTCTTTCAATTCCTATGTGCAGACCAGAATGTATTGTGCACCTACGTTCAGTGCTGCAACTCCTACGTGGGCGCTAAAAACAGAAAGCTCTTAGGCCTCAGCTCGTTCTATTACATACTACTAAGGTATATCAACATACAGTCATGCGTGGGACGCTTTCCTGAAAAGTCAAATTTTCCGTGATTTTTGGTAAAGGCCTTTAAAAATATCATCTCAAATCTAAGTGTCAATTAATCTAATATAAATGTCTCTCTGGATTTGGCTTCGCACGTTTTTAATGAAGTTGATTTGTCTGGCATCTAATGGTTATTTGAGGCACTAGATTAATTGACACTTAGATTTGAGATGATATTTTTAAAGGCCTTTACCAAAAATCACAGAATATTTGACTTTTACCGAGGGAACAAAAAAAAAATACAAAGTTTCAATATATGCGGTACAGTAAATGTAGGTAGGTACGTGAGGTGGCACCACGTGTCTTTTAGCGGTGATATTTGCGTAATCTTGAGTTCAACAACCACTGGGCCAATTTCTCATATTCGAACTTAAAAATATGATTGGCCTAATCTATACGTATAAAAATTTCGTGGCGATAGGGCCAAAGTTACTCAAGTTATCGTCGGACAATATATAATACATACAAACGCCGATTGTTCCCAGTGGACTTTGAGACCTCGCTACGCTCGGTCAATTATGTGTAGACTATCAATCAAATATCAAAACGAGGAAGTAATGCTTCCAGTTGTACATACCTACTTAATTGTGAAATTGCATTGTCACTCAAACTTATGATTGGTTATTATTCGTACCTACTGCTTTTTCTTGCTATTTTAATTGAACATCGAATCATAAGCCAGTAATCGGTACCAATTCTTTTAATGATTACAATACGCAAAATAGGTACATACACGTACAATTATATTAAGATACACTACAGGCTTAAACACAAGGTTAATGTTAGTGCATGGTACTTATCTCGCAGACTTTATATACTCTTGACAACTTTTCAGACAGACGTACTTACTTAAATTATATTAAAACTTAATCAAAATTTATCCACCTGTAAATGACATTTGTAACTAGTGCAGTGAAATGCAGAACGAGTGTGATGACACTGCAACTGTATTGGACATGAGTAACGCTAGCATCACGCGAAGAAAATTTTCTGCAAGAGCAATAGAAGAAAAAGCTACAACTCCAATTGCTTCAATACTCAGACCTTTATATTAGGTCCTTACATATGAAATTGGCGTTTTTCGTACTGGCCACTTTAATCATGAATTTCTCCTCTTTGGTAAGGAATTCCAAATTCAAATTTGTACAGCTATAGACTCATGTATTTGTGCTTCGATGGTCGTCATTCATTTGTTTTTTTTCTTCTGTTTTTTTCTGTTTGCGTCACTCATTTTACAAAATGGAAAACCTTAAATATCGCATTATTTACGAGTACGAGTTCCGCCGTGGCACTAGTGCTGCGGAAACAACTCGAAGGGTGAATGATGTGTATGGCGGTCGTGTTGCAAAAGAAAACACAGTTCGTTTTTGGTTCCAACGTTTTCGTTCTGGAAATTTCGACCTGCAGAACAAGCCCCGTGGACGGCCTGAGACTCAAGTTGATAATGAAGAGTTGAAGGCTATTGTGGAAGCGGATCCATCGCAAACCACGTCCGAGTTAGCTGCAGGCTGCGATGTTAGTGATAAAACTGTTTTAATTCACTTGAAGCAAATTGGGAAGATTAAAAAGCTTGAAAGGTGGGTACCTCACGAATTGACTGAAACAAACCGGCAAACGCGCGTCGACTGCTGCGTTACATTACTAAACCGGCACAATAATGAAGGTATTTTAAACCGAATCATTACCTGTGATGAAAAATGGGTTCTTTACGATAATCGGAAGCGCTCAGCGCAATGGTTAGATCCTGGCCAGCCAGCCAAATCCTGCCCCAAGCGACTTTAACCCCAAAAAAGTTACTTGTAAGCGTTTGGTGGACTAGTGCCGGTATTGTTCATTACAGTTTTTTCAAATCTGGCCAGACTATTACGGCTGATGTCTATTGTCAGGAATTGCAAACCATGATGGAAAAGCTAGCGGCTAAACAACCTAGGCTGGTCAATCGCTCCACGCCACTGCTGCTTCACGACAACGCTAGACCACACACTGCGCTACAGACGGCTACTAAATTAGAAGAGCTTCAATTGGAAAGTCTAAGACATCCTCCGTACTCCCCGGACCTTGCTCCAACAGATTACCATTTTTTTCGAAATTTGGATAACTTCTTGCAAGGGAAAAAATTCAACTCCGATGGGGCAGTCCAAATCGCCTTCAAAGATTTTATTGATTCCCGTCCGACTGGTTTTTTTAGTAAAGGGATCAATGAACTACCTATGAGATGGCAAAAGTGCATAGAAAATAATGGTTCATACTTTGATTAATTAAATATATTATATTAAAAAATATTCGACTTTTTGTTCCTCCCATACAAAACGCCAATTTCATATGTAAGGACCTAATATTTATTCGAAGCTCAGACCCTATAGTCGACGAAGAACTAAATTCAGTCTGAGCTTCTACACTAAAATACAAACAATGTTTAATAAGATAAGGAATGCTAGTATATAATGCCCTTAATATGAAATTGAAATAAATATCAGTTTGCCAAATCATGTCCGCTGCCAGTGTCGGTATAAGCATTAAACGGGTCCAGTGACTAGTCGAAGAACCTTGAAGACGCACGGGGCCGTAGGTACCCGACATATTAACTTAGTTTCAAAGCAGGGATGGCGCAGTGACATGATTGCGCCTCATTGCTTTCTAAGGACTGCGGGGTAGCTGCATGATTGGTTCATGGTTTGAATCCTGCCACGCGCATAGCGCATGGCTGTGTGTTCTGGCTGCTGTCCTTCAGATCCAGTTCTCATTATAGGTTTAGCCAAATCAAAATCAAAACTTACCAATAGATGAGACATGATACTGGTTACATACGTTATAGGAATAGGTCACTATGAGCTCTACAGAACGCACTCAAATGGCCTTGACCCCTGTTGTTGTGTGGACGGGCGCCTTTAGAGGCGTCTCAAATTTTTTAATGAGGAACTCTATATATTTATATTTGATTCTATATAATTTAAGTGTTCAAATAAGGTATCTCTTTAGTTTTTTCATTTCGTTAGTTTTTTTATTTATATACCGACCTACTTATTTCCTTAATAACCAAATATATAACTAATTAAACGTAGAATTGACGCTAATTTTACATAAGCACTTATTAGTCGAGTTTTATTTAATTATTCTTTAGTTGTTTTGACGATAATAATTTTCACGATAGTAATATTTCCAAGAAATAGCGGCCAATCAATAGTTTGAAAAACGCAAACCACATTAAGTGAGTTGAATAAAATAAATAACCGATTTGAGACTTTCATAATACTGATAATACAACTTATTTTGCTACAGAACTTTGACGGTACCGACATATTAGAAAGAGTGGAAGTAGGCCATCTCCGGCCCAATCCGAAGACAACAATAATCGATGAATTATATAAACAGCCGAACACTAAGTTCAGCAATAAGTTCTCCTGCGATTATCAAACTTTTTTCGTTTATTTAACGGTGCCGAAAAGCCGTGACGAGCGATCGTTGTTCAGTGTTAGCCCCGGATGGCGCACTGAGAAACGGGTCGAGATTGTGTTAGAATGTGCGTGCGGGACGCATAGGTACTATCGCGCACACAAACAAGCCGCGTGCGGTACGTTTGTATGAAGATAACTTACTTCCCACTCTTTCTACTATGGTACGGACCCTATTGCCATATCAAGGTCAACGTCGCGCGATCGCACATGTATAAGGTAGTGTCATGCCCCTGCCCAGGGCGATCATCGCCCTGCAGAGTGATTTGACAGTGTCTTAGACACTGTCAAATGCTGAATTTCTCGAATTAAGCGACGGTAATCACGGTCATTTGAATTCAAAACGAAAGAATGCTTATTAACAGAAAACTAGTAACTTAAATCGAAAACATAACTTTACTTGTCCCTTGTGATATAGATTTCCTATTGTATTGCTATATTTTTATATACGTACGTACATACACGAATAATTTGAATGTTTGGGTACGTTATAAGCTAAATTTGACTGTGCAATTTCATGTATTAGAGTAAATTGTACGGAAAATTGTTTCGGAATAAGTTGGTCTTAGAGAATATGATGATATACGATTAACATATAACGTTTTTTGCTGCTACAAACTAAAAATTGCTAAAAATCTGTCCAAGTACTTAAAGCTAATAAGCACTTGTGAGCGCCTAAATAAGCCATCATTTTCTTTCGTGTCACCTTTATAGGGCAGATGTTTACATTGCAATGGAGCTCAGTTGGTGCAAAATAAACAATTTTAATCAGATATTATTGTCAATATCTGATATTATTGTCAATATCTGATATTATTGTCAATATCTGATTAAAATTGTTTATTTTGCAGCAACTGAGCTCCATTGCAATGTAAACATCTGCCCTATAAAGGTGGCATGAAAGAAAATGACAGCTAAATCTGAAAGTTCCGGTTGACCGGAATCCAGACAGCACTTGTAATAACGAACTGAAGGATGCGCGGATAGTTCTATAGTCATTTTTTATTGTTTAAAACAAGCCACACAAAAAAATATTTTTACGGCGAGTGCGCGATTTAGTATCTAGAGAAATTATTCTAGAGTAGAACCCTGAGCGCAGCTAGGGATTCAAAGAATGGCGTATACTAGGTAAATTAGTATAATGATATTGCGACAGAGAACATAAACTCACTCAAGAAAAGTTGGTGAGCATGGCATATACCTACTGCAAGGTGTTGAAGATTTTATTACATTGAATCGCTCGTAGTGAAGTTTGCTAAGCTGCTTTTAATCGATCAGCAAAGTTAAGCAACGTCCGCCGCGGTCATGAGTTGGATGGGTGACCGCTAGTGACATTACTACCGAGTGCTTCCGTGCTTCGGAGGGCACGTTAAGCCGTCGGTCCCGATTGTTGTCTTAAGATGGCAGTCGTTACAGCATGGTGGTACGGCATTTTGCGAATGTCCGCCTGGCTAGCTACCACCCTCAAGTAGAAAATCTGTCGCCAAGCACCTAACGGTGTGTTCCGGCAGCTGTCCTTGAGAGCCAGTAATTCTAGATTAGCCTGAACAACATCTTCGACCACATCATCACTTACCATCACGTGCGATAGTAAGTGATGACGTGGTCAAAGGCCCTACAAGGCAAAATAAATAAAAATTAAAACTTGATATCTCTTTTAGTCCTGGTATATACTTTCCTCTGCTCACAAAGAACAAACCTTTTTTTATATTGTTATGTTTGCAATAACGCTTGCATTGCGGATTACATTACAAAATTATATATTTACGAGGGCAAAAATCCAGCACATGACCATATTTTTTTTCTCTTTTAAATTTGTAATTTTGGAAAACCAGTTCTTGTTGATAACTTAGATGTGACATTAAATAATTTATCAACCGGTATATGATTAGGATAAAGGTAAACCGTAACCGTTTTTGACATTCAAGTTAATATACAAAAGCCTTGCTGTTTTTTTTCGACTAATAAACTACTAATCCCAATACCTAATTTCACAATACCCAAATAGGTATGGCATCGTCAAAATAATGATTCAGTAAGCATTTCTTGTTGCATAGCTGACCCTTTCTTGAATTCTCACATAGTCAATGGAGCGTTTACTCAAGCAAAAAATCACTAGACGGAATCTTATGTTTTGCATGAACGCAACATAAAAAGATCGAAGTTAATAGACCGCGAGGGACACCTTAGCATGAATTAATATGTGGAAAAACTTTCTCAAGAGACGACGGAACATGTAGGGTATTCCTAATGCTTAGCGAATGTTTTCTTGAATACATCTTCTCCTTACACTTATCCCAAATATGTGGAGTCGTTATTTTTACAAAGGTATATACAAAATTATTTTATTTTAAAAACTTTTGCCTTCGATTTTATGGCCGACAGGTTACCTGATGCTCCCGAGAATGCTCTTGTATATTCCCAATATATGCCCTGTTGTACGCCGAATGTATACACACGTCAAGTCAACGTGAGTAGTGGCATGCTGCTCATACAGCGCATTATTCCTATCAGTCACCTTTTACGACATCCAACAGGGGTTAATAACAGTCCTTATGTTCTAAAGCCAGGAACTGAACGGCACTGACAGTCTTCATTATTGATTAATTAGGTACGTCGATTTATATACAAGAGCAGACAAAGAAATTAAAAAGTAACAAGTCTCTTGACCCAGAGCAATAATTCTTACTGCTACCACACCACTACTTTCAATTTCTCGTAACTAGTATAACCCAAGAATAAAGTATAGTAGGTGAGTTTCACGTAGTTTCCCTCTGCTACGCGCTACCTAAAATTTATTTCAGAGACCTGCATAAACATGTTTAATAGGACTCTGCGCTTTCCCGAGAGGTTTTTTCAGACTTCCAAAACCTATTGTACGTACATTACAAAATCACAAATATACGATATGAAAAATTTAAGTCATGTGCGGGATTCGAACCCGCGTCCATCCACCCCTTGAGCCGGGGTATGCTCTAACCAATTGAGCTAACATGACATGACGTCCTAACTCAAATCTTTCCTATCGTTCTTTAACCATCGTATTGGGATGGAGCGACATCTATAGTACCACTTGCGTTGTACTACAAACAAGACCAATATTGCAATTGGTTTTATACTAGTAAATGATGACCCAACCGTATAATTTTGTAATGTAATCATAGCAGGCGTTATGGCAAACCTAACAATATTAAAACTATTGCACCTACATCAAAAACAGTCTAAAATCAACCCTCTGAAATATAAAACATAATTTATTAATTACATAATATTGTTCTTGTTGACACGCCTCCCTTACTTGTATTTTTAAGTACCGTTACCAAGAAAAACTTCTCTCATTACCTTCACTAACTAGGTTATACACTTATTTTGCAGTGAAATAGCAGATTGATCGAACTAATGAGAATAGATGCTTTAACTAATATTATTAACTAGCTTTAACTAATAAGTGCTACGACATAAATAAACTCTAAGATCAATCGCAATCAGCAAACCGCCGATAATGATGAACAAAGGCTATGAATATAATGTTGTCTTGGGTTTTCGCGATTATTAGACATAGTAAAAACAACTTTAAACGGGGTCACCCCGGGAACACGATCACCGCAAAGTGTTTGATACGTCGGGACAAAAATAATGATAAATATACGCGATTTAAACCGTGTAAAGTTGTGAAATTACTATAAGCTATAGAATATTTTCAAACACTTAGATCCATATCCATATGAAAATTTCGACAATGTTACCCAACGTGTGAAAAATTTACCAAAAATATCATTATACGAGTATCGCGTTCGCTTCGGAAATTATTGACAATAAAGTGATGTACTACAATTTTATAAAGGACATCAATATCTACAAAAATCCGCATATGTTTAACTATTACAGTTATGTCACAATAACTACTTTTCATATGTTACAATTTATATTTTTTGTAAATACCTGTGCTAAGCCGGGGCGGACCGCTAGTCTATCTATACTTATAATAAAACTGTAACAGATCCAATTCTGTACACGGCAGATATTTTGAAAAAAAAATGTTGATAGCATGGCTGACACTGATGCCAAAACTATTTTTTTTTTTTTGACTGTCTGTCTTTCTGTATCCCGGCTGCGCATCAATCTAAAAGTACTGAATGGAATTCAATGAAACTTTGAGTTCATTTTACACACACAGTAGGTATACAACAACCTTTTTCACACGAAGAAGGTTGTTGTATACTGTTTATTCCAAAATTCAGCACGGTTCCTTCGGGAAAGGGGATGAAAGTCAAAATGTTACTTAGTTGTAATTTATGAATGCGTAGCCCGATTTCAATTATTCTTTTTTTGTTAGAATAGTGACGAGTAAGCTCTGAACCCCACGGGAGCCCGGCACCCCACGGGCCACCCGGCACCCCAAGGGCAGCCCGGCACCCCATTGACAACCCGGCACCCCACGGGCAGCCCAGCACCCCATGGGCAACTCGGCACCCCAGGGGCAGCACGGCATCCTTATTTAGATTTGTCAGCTTGCTAAGATAAAACTCTAAAATCTGGAACATTCGCCACAATCAGTTTTTTTAACTATCTATCTTTTGTCGGATACATTTTGGAGACTGCGCAATGGAACTGCACATTCTAATATATTTTCGTTCTACCGCCAAACAAGGAGAACCTCGGCAAAAAGATGCCGTTTTATAATCGAAATTCCAAAGAAACGCACAAAGTACTTTGCTTCAACATTTATTGTGCGAACCGCGAAGGAACTCTCTGAGTTACTTAACTACTGTCTTCTGGCAAATACAACCCGGGAGTTTTCAAACCCAAAGTAAACAGCTCTTTTCTGAGCTATGCTTTACTAGGAGTGCTTCACCGCAGACCACAGCGTTGCTTAATATGAGATAAACAGTGCTCAAATGTGAATAATTAGTTTGACCTGCAAACTAATTATTCGGCAATCGCGAACGAAGTCGTAGGTACAGCTAGTATGAAATAAATTAACTATTAAGCTATTTTTTCTCCAATAAACACGCGTTTTAATTGGCTCAGCCACCACCATGTAGTTTGTAGTGATGGGATGTAATAAATGTACGAATTTAATCAATATTGATACTATCGATATTCCTTATTTGGAATTACATTAACATGGTAATTGAGCAATAAACTTCTTGAGCGTTGATTGTGAATACATTATATGGCTATTTATGTTGGCTACAGTAGTAGTAGGAACTACTTTCTACGTGTAACATCGTGTTTACCTTTGTAAGCATTTATTGTACATAACATTAACTCATAGCTAGCTAATCACATCAAAATTTGTTTTATATCACGAGATGCGGTGATGAATCGCAAATTCCATGTAATACTCTCGATAAAAAAAAAACGTTAAATTCTATGAGTAATTAATACTTATAGAATTTAACAATTTAATTTTTACAGACTCAACGTTATTCTTATTACTTTATTAATTAGCATTAACCGTTTTTAGTCTGTTTTTAATTAAATCAGCGCAGTTTTAGTGACGCCACATAAAGTAAATATTTTAGTGTTAACACCTAGAATGAGTTATAGCTGTAAGAAATAATAAAATACAGAAGAACACAGTAACACTAGAGGCTCTGAGAGCTTAAGACCTCGCGTCTAAAATATTACTTTAACTTTTTTAAACGTCATATTTTCGCCATTTTTTTTAATTTTCAAATCGTGAATTGAGAAAATAAATTCCATATAAATATCGGACCGGCTTACAAAATTTCAATAAAAACGGTTGAGATACTACAGAAATCCGGAATCCAGACAGACAGACAAAAGCATTTTTGCCGAGATTTCGCTTGCGCCTCGCGCTCGAATATGTAAGTGCTTAGCAAATATCGTTTAACCAATCGAACCACAAAAATAAGTAATTAATATGGTATTAACAAATATTTTTTAAATATTTTATGTAAACATCAAATTAATATTTTAATAAAACACTTAAAAAATACAAAAATATATCTACCTAGTCTAGAATTGTCACTTTAAAAACGTATCACTTACCAATTGTTAGCTACAACAAAAAGCAGTGACTCACGCTCGAGTCTAGACAAAGGCGTGCTGACTCAGCTCAAGTCTATATAAAGGCGGGCTGAGCCGCCGGCAGTTCTTCCCGGGCTATAAGAGGGCCTCCCCTCGCCCAAAACCCGGTGGAACTGGACGTCCGCTTAGCGGTAGTGAGCATCTATGTCCTCCATAAAAAAAAAAAAAAAAGCCGGCAGTTCATTCTCGATCGTGCGCTCGTAGAGTCAAGACCTCCTGAGGATGCTTCGTGAGTTTGTGACGTCACGTCGGCTTAACAGGAAAATTAGGCGGAATTGTCACTAGATATATTTTTGTATTTTTTAAGTGTTTTCTTAAAATATTAATTTGATGTTTTCATAAAATATTTTAAAAATATTTGTTATTATTAAATATGGATTTCCGCAAAGTAACGCCTGAATCTATTCATTAAATTAATATGGTGTAATGACTCCTTATACAATAGGATAACAATCAGGCCCTAAATTATCATTAATAAGTCCTATACAGACACCGACCTAAAAATTAGTTGGTTTACGTACCTAATTAGGTAGATGCCCAGTTTTTTATCCCTTTTTAGTTAATTAGATGATATTGAAGTCGGCTTAATTTCTTTAAATTACTTATACTTATGAATTTTTAACTTGATTTTAATTTAAGTTCATTTTAATATTGTCAGTACCAGGTGATTTTCTTTTGTTTTAGTTTTAACTGTAGGAACACAATAAATGGCTTAGCAAAAAAAATGTTGTTTATCAGCTGGTGTGTAGTCATTGATTATTTGATTTGATGTTGTTACCACATTTTCTATTTCTGTGGTACTAACCCAGTCTGATGTTAACATGGAAGTACGAGTAATTAGTACTACGTACAACTAGTACTTATTACTTCCACGGATGTTAATGACATGCTACCAAGAAAAGAATCGGCCTACAATTCACATTGATCTTTGACAGTTTCAGATAGAGTATTATCAGGCTTTACGAGTGGTGGTATGGTGTGGCGTTTGGAACGCAGGCCTTTAGCAACTCGATGTCTGAAGACGGGTTATCTACTTTGTTTAGTTTGTCATTCCAAATTTTATCATTAAATTGTTTTACACTTGTATCAATTTCATTTTGAAGGTTGTTAATAGAATTTCTTAACCGCTTTCTTTTATCTGTATTAATCTACGAATAAGTATTAATTGATAAAACGTCCTTTCGTCTCAATTGATTTTTCAGGGTTATAAACTTTTTGAACGAAGTGGCAAAGGCTTAGCTTTTGAAATACACTTTGAGTTATTAGATGAATCACGAGCTTTGCATACCGCGTTGGTGAGCAAGATCTACTTCAGCTGGTGTAGCATGTGCAATGTAAGATAATGAGATATTTGCATCCAATACTGAGTGATATTTCTGCCAGTCAGCAGCACTATACTTGTAGAGAGATTTATTTATCCGTAGGACTTCAACATCGATGTAAAAACTAATTGGTATATAGGTGATTCGAAGACAAAGCTGGCAGTGTTTCAAGGTTCTTGGCTTTGCCCATATTTTTAGTAATTATCAAATCAGGGTTTGAGTGTTCATAATCAGGCCTATAATAAACAAGAGTGGGTAGTGCTGGAGTATAAATTAACTATTAAGTAATCACGACTTACATGTGTTCATATAATAATTTACCAGAAAGATTTTCTTTAGAAGAACACCAGGTTTTATGCTTAGAGTTAAAGTCGCCCATGAGTAGTACATTTGATCCAAGACCTAAAAGTTCGTCAAGATCGTTAGTTATGAGTGATTTATTAGGAAATTGATATGCTAATATTATAATGAGACTCATATTGTTAACAGTTGAGAGCTTAATAGCTATAGCTTCTATGTGACAAGTGATTGGAATTCGTATGTGCGTGTGTTCTATCATAGAAGACACAACCAACATAGAACTTCCATGTTGGTTCGTATCAAAATAGTCACGCCCGGAACTATGTTTATCTTGGCGATAATATGTGTATCCAGGTGTATTTAAAATAGTGTTGTTAGATTTTCTTGTTTCGCACAACGATATGATATCAAAAAAATCTTTAGTTATAGCTAGATCAAGAAGATGAGTTATTTTCGTTCGAATGCCATCGGCATTCCAAGATAAGAAACGTAAGGCGCCTTGTACATTATGACTAAGGTGGTTCAAGATTAATATGACCTTGTCCACCATAGATTCGCCGGCTAAGAACTCATTCTTTAATGTTTTTATAATGTTGAGAATGTGAAGCATTTCGCTAGTACACGAATCGAGTCTGAGTTGAGGTAGTTGCTTGACATTTTTGAGTACTATAGGGTTTTCAGTGTTTACAGCCACATTTTTGTTCTGAACTGTGAATGAACTATTTTTCGTATTATGAGTATTTATTCCTTTTTAGCTAATTAGATTATATTGAAGTCGGCTTAATTTCTTTAAATTTCTTATATTTATGCATTTTTACAGTATTTACTCGTTATTTTTGAAACTAAAATTTTTATTCACAAAATTTCACAGGTTTCGTTAAATTTTCAAAAACACATCACCACTATTGTTACACCTTATTTTTGCATTATAAAGTAAGCCAGAGCCATTTTTACATAGTATGAGTGATAAACCTACCTAGTTTCGTTCGAATCCGACCAGCAGTTTGTGTGGCGTCTTTGAAACGATCATATTTTAAAATTAAAACAGTCCATATCTTGAAAACTACTTAAGGCGAGGTTGCAGTTTTTTTTTTTAATCTGTTACTCGAATAGAACTAAAAATATGAAATAAAATAATTTATATACAGTTGAACATACTCTCCAGGAACGTACAAAGTCAAAAACGTGATTTTCAATAATTTCTTCGATATAAAATATCAAACATGACACCATATCGCTACTTAAATCACGTAGAACTAAAATATACTATCATGAAACCATGAGGAAGTAATACCAAAGGATAGAGCTTGTTATTTACTAGTAACGTATGAAGGCACATTTTCAAATTTAGCTATGGTTTTTTAACAAGAAAAAATAAACTACAAAACTGACGATTCAAGCTCTCGTGCACATCATTCAGTGCCGGGCGCCATCGAGATAGGACGCGTGTCGTTTTCTCCAACGAAATTCTCCCCGGTCGATTACGACCTAGAAATATTTATAAACAGAATTATTATCAGCAGAATGGTGACACTGCAACATTTATGGTCATCCACTGGCGTGAACCTTCCATAAGGCGAGTGTCTTGTACGTCATTTCGAACAATGCCAAATAAAAAAAAAACTTTCTCGATGGCATTGTTTTCACGCGCCACAGTATAAAAGTACAGTATGGTTTTCTAAACAATTCACTTATTTTGGTTCAGTGAGCTGTAAATAGTGTAGCCGAACCCATGGGGTGACGGGCTGCCCGTGGGGTGCCGGGCTATGTCACCTCTCAATTACTAACTGTGGGTGTCGTAAGAGGCGACTAAGAGAAAATACCGGAAGGTGAGCAGTGCCCTCTAAGGAACTGATATCTAAACTGCGATCCCAAGACACACCATGCGATGCCAAGCGTGGGGATTATGACAAACCCCTTTTAATAGGGAAGGCTGTGTTCAGCAGTGGACCATCCTTCTGATACAGAGCTGTATAGTTTGCTGATTTTTATACAAGACGACGTACATTGTTTACTCATCATATATTTGCGTTGTATTTGTAATAGAAAACATCACCAAACTAAAATAAATCATCATTGAAAAGTATGTAATAACTTGTTGGGTACCATGCTCATCTAATACACTCCATATTCATGGTTCAACGTCCACAAGTTATTTTATACTAGCTGCTTCTTCCACGAACTGTGGGCATTCAACAATAGGTAAAAGGGAAAAACTACTTTGTTAAGCGAGTATTTTCTTTCACCGCTTCCTATACGTGTCCTTAGGTTTTTTTATTTAGGGTGCTTCCCGTTCTTCTCGTTGTCTTCTTTATTAAAAGCAATTTTTATATAGCCAGCTACTTTACTCTTTGCAAAATGTATAAGGCAAAACAAAGTTTGGTCAGCTTAGTTGATTGTTTCGTCTATTTTCAAGCAAACTTTAAATCCCTTCATTTTTTTCATATTTTATTACTTTGTGTACTTATAGTATGTACTATAAGGCCTTGCTTGTAGGCAAATTTTATGATTGTGGTTCAACTCCCTATAGGTTTTTGAGCCAAAACTTACACCTACAGAACACTATGAAACTTTGCCAAAAAACAGACTTCAAAATTAAAATATTAAGTAACCCATTATTAAGAACAACTCGAAGACTGTTCGTCAGATCTTACTCCAATTTAAATGGGAACACATACCGCATCAGCTTTCGAATATAAAAAAGAAGGAACTTCAAAATCGGTTCAACATTTGTAAAGAGTTACTGTTAATAAAAATAATTTAAAAAAAGTTTAGTCCATTATTCATCTTTTGCTAAACGTTTTACACAATAAATCTAAATTTCAGGTTTGTTACTCATCCGTTTACGAGCTTAATGCCAGTCACAAACGGACGGACATACAGACAGGAATCGGACACTCATAAATAGGGCTCCATTTTGCGTTTTGGGTTTGGAATCTTAAAAACAATCTAATAAAATTATGTACTTATTAATGAATAAATTCCGGCGTTACTTTGCGGAAATCCATTTTTAATAATAACTTAATTATTTAATAAAACACCGGAATTGTCACATATATCATTTTTATAAAGATTTTTTTTAAGTGTTTTATTAAATAATTAATTAAATGTTTTCTTAAAATACTTTTAAAATATTTGTTATTATTATATGTACTTATTGTGTATCGCAAATTTTTATTCGTTAATAGTAATAGTTAAAGGTTATCAATCTGTTATTACGTGAACTAACATAATACACAAATATACATACACGAAATTTGGCACACATGTTTAGAAGCTAGTATAGACTAACATATCCAAAAACTGTGCAGTTCTGAGAATATTACATACATACAGGTCGAATTGATTACCTCCTTTTTTAAAGTCAGTTAAAACATACTCGCCATGTAGTTTTCTTTCTAACTGAGACCTGAGACGAAACCCTACCATATTATATGTGACCAGACATGCCGTTGGTCAATTATTCATTGTCCTAGATAACGTAAACTGCAAGATAGTCATAAATATATTGTGAAACATTATATAAAATAATACTATTGGCGGTATGCCTTTATTAACAAAATACTACGAACTATATACAACACTACAGCTACTACAATAAAATCATTTAGATCCCTATAAGTCATTGCAGACTCATAGGCAGTCCAAATGCTCTAGCCCACTACTAGTTGGCAGCGTGCCCAGCATGCTGGCAGCATTGCCCCGTCGAATTGCTTATTCTTTGAGCCAAATAGGTGCCAGCATTTTGATCACCCGTCGCATCGACCAAGCTCTCTGATAATTTTTGAAAAATTTGATGAGCTTCCGTTCCCCACGGACCCAACGTCTCTACACCACGGACCAAACGGCTCAAATATGTAACCCATACCGAGATTAGCATACTTGCGCCGCTTGAGTTGCTCGGCCGAAGCAGCCGCGGCGCCAGCCCTCACGTTGGTTTCAGAAAGATGTGACGGCGCTAGCTACGCATGTAGCGTCCCACACTAAAGGCCATCCTAACTTCCATGGAACCAGAGTCATACCGTCAGGTCTTTTACCATCGTCACGCCTCAGACCGTTCGGTTCGAGAACAGCTGCAATATTGGCACTGGTAAAAGCCCGGCGAATGATATCGTTAAGGCTGACGTGGCGGGAAATTCGACCAGCACTTCGAGAGCAGGAGAGGCCATGGTGACCGAGTTGGTCAACTGCAGTACCACACTGGCAGTGATGTACAACACAACACCTTGCACCCAAGCGTAAGCTAATAGCGAGACGAAAAGCGGAAGGATCTATAAGGTTACCAAGTTTGTAAGAAGGAATGGCTTGTAACCAAAGACCAGATTCCAACACAGAAACAGCGAGAATACGAGCACGATCTGCGATACCAGGACATGTATTAAAAAGATCTTTCCGTGCTAGCTCTCATAGCGTCCGATTCCACTGTTCTAATCCAATCAATCCGCGATATAATTACCTACCACAAGTGACAACCCTGTCTGTCTCAAGGTTGTCACTTTTAGCAAAATTTTAATTCAGTGCCTAGAAATTGGCAACGGCCGGGAGGTTGTGCTTTTTACTTATGTTGTGTGGGTTCAGGGTGAGTCGCGACAGAAGATACCTATGAGGTTGCGAGGCCAGAGACGGGCGACGCGGGGCGGTGATGCGTACGAGTACCTACGGTAGTTTACGTGAGTTTACTGATAGTACTGTCAACCAATTCACTAGTTTAAAGCCCGGCCTATGCCAAAGATGACACATCTCTGTATAGCTAATTCAGTGATTCAATAAAGTTCAACAATAGTTTTCCTAACAAATTATACAGAAATGTATTCAAGATTCAGAACAGTACCTACTATATATAAAAAAAGCGCCCTTTCGGACACGCCCATATGTAAGGTTTCGTAGTTCATGTTTATTGCGTTAGTTTTTTCTTGTTTAGTTATTGAAAAGTTTTGTTTGTTTTCGCATACATTTTATATGAAAAAAACCACAATAACTTTGCTTCTGTAATTTGATGCTAAATACCTTTATATTTCAAAAACTATAACTTACATTTTTAAAAGTTGTACTAAGGGAGTTATTGGTGGAACTAAAAATATGTCAAAAATGGGGCTTTGATAGCAATATCTCGAGACAAACACGTTCAATTAACTTTGTTTCAATCTTACTACTTACTACTACCTACCTACAATACTGAGAAATCAGCATGACTATATGTAAACAAAGCAATAGCGGCATATCAATTGACAGATCAAATATATACCTAAGTAATACATTGTTGTGGGAAAGTAGGCCTGCCTACTTCGTCTGCCTGATAGAAAACTACCAAATAAAATCTATAGGTATCTCACTCATCATCAATCAAAAATTATAGGTATGCTAGAATAAGTGACTTGCTTACCTTTCCTGTTCAGTAGGTAATCTGAACAGAGACAAGTCTGGAATAGATGAACTGTTTAAACAGCCAAACACACAGCAATAAGTTCTCCTGCGATTATCACACTTTTTTAATTTATTTAGAGGTACCGAAAAGCCGTGACGCTCAAACTTTGTGCGATGTTAGCCCCGACTGGCGCACTGAGAAACGGGTCGAGATTTTGTTAGAGTGTGCGTGCGGGACGCATAGATATTATGGCGCACACATACAAGCCGCGCACGGTGCGTTTGTATGAAGATAACTTACTTCCCACTCTTTCTACTATGTCTGAAGGGAACCAAGGCTTTAGATTGTGATATGAGACCTCTATCGGTGTATCGATGAACTACCTCAGCTCGTAGCAAGGGTAGTTAGTTTTCAGTGATTTAATGGAAGCTTTAGATAGTCGATTGTGCGGTAACTGGGTAGATGGCGTACATTTTATTTAAATTTTAATTACTAAGATAACCGTTTTTTAGCACGGTTACAACCTTCATAAGAGCGTCATAGACGCCTAAATTGAATAAATGATTTTGACTTTGACTTTGAACATTTTCGGCCATATCATCACTAACCATAAGTTCAGATTGTGGTCAAAGGCTACCTAACCTATCACCAATTTAAAAAATACTATAAATTACCATAAGCACTATCTACGCACAACGAGGAAGGTAGGTAATATTATAAAGTAACTTTGTTGGTATATACTTGTAGACGATAGGTGCGTGGTCTTGAGGAGATGAAGAAACTGAACAACTAGGATAGCGTAATAAGTGCTTTGAAAACATGTAAGTGAACGTAGATGCGTATCGAACGGCGTTGGACTCGCGACTGAAGGTCGGGGCGGTCACCGTGTCTACCCTACTACCTGTCCCGCCGTACGCATATACATACAAATGCGTGCATTCGCCACTACTTCTGTTTATTTGGAATGTAATACAGGCAAGTACCTAACAATGTTTACATTATAGTATTAGCGTTATTATCTATATTTAAATAACATTTTAATTAGTTACAGATTCGCGTCGTCTACATTCTCCCCCCCATTGTCTGTCAAGGACAATCATCATTAGCGGTCGGGAGCAGAGCCACACGGGTCACCGGTCTGGTAAGTATTCCTGTCTTAGTCTTTACATCCACAATGCGTATGCGACCGTCGGCACCAGGGTGTACTTCTTCTATTCTGCCTTTTGGCCAAGTGTTTCGGGGCAAAGTGGGGTCAACAATAAAAACTACGTCACCCTTTTTCAGTTGCTTGCCTTCCTGATACCATTTCTGGCGTGGCAGAAGCGTTGGCAGGATTTCACGTACCCAGCGGTGCCAGAACGCATCGGTAAGTCTTTGTGCGTGTCTCCAAGTCTTTTTCAGGTACAAGTCGCTATCATTAAAGACACCAGGTACTGGCAGATTGGACGAGGACCCAATCAGAAAATGATTTGGTGTTAAGCTCTCAGGATATTCATGATCAACAGTGACGTAGCTCAGTGGACGGCTGTTGACAATGTTTTCAATTTCAGTCAGTAATGTCGTCAGGACTTCTTCGCGTGGTGCTCTTTCTTTCAGGACTACTTTCAGGGCTGTCTTGACGCTTCTAATCAGGCGCTCCCACGCGCCACCCATATGAGGACTGGCAGGTGATATGAAATACCAATCTAGGCCATGGTTTGCCAACTCGTCACTGACGCTGGCTTGTTTGATTGCTTCAAAAGATCTTTTCAGTTCGGCTTCTGCCCCTTTCAGATTGGTACCGTTGTCCGAGTACATTCTGTACGGCCACCCACGCCTTGCTGCCATTCTTCTCAAGGCCATTATGAATGAATCTGTGGACAGCGAGGGCACAATCTCTATGTGTATAGCCCGTACAGTTAGACAAGTGAACAAGACGCCATATCTCTTTTCACGTCGACGGCCTATTGTGACTTCCATATTCCCAAAAAGGTCAACGCCGCAGTGGGTAAAAGGTCTTTGGTGATGAGCGAGTCTTCCTTCTGGCAGGTCCCCCAATCGTGGGTTTGTGGGCTTAGTTTTCTTTATTCGACAGAACAAGCATCTCGAAGTAACGGAGCGTACAGTAGGTCGTAAATTTACGAGCCAATATTTTTGCCTAATTTCATTCACGACTGTCTCGTTACTTCCGTGTGCTGCCCTCTCGTGGTAATACTTTACAATAAGTTTTGCAACCGTATCGCGGCCATCTAATATTACAGGATTTTTCAGGTATGGCTCGACATTATTCTCCCGCTCACGCATAATAACCCGCGTTTATCTAGAACTGGCGTTAACTTACATAGCCGGCTGCTAGGTTCAATCATTTTATTATTCTTAAGTGCTGAGATTTCTTGAGCAAACGATTTTATCTGCGAGTAGCGCAATAATTCAATTTCAGCGCGCTGCATGATCTCAGAGTTAAGTTGTGTTCTGCAGTGACCTTTACACTTTTTTATAAACAATAACACGTTCGCCATACATCTCAGTAAGCGGAGCCATGTAGAAAACTTAGTCGGATCGGGAACAGGTAAGTCATTGCATGTTGTTTCACATGTCATTGTGTTTACTTGTAAAATGTCACCATCGATTATACTTTCATATTTTCCAGGTTCATATTTTGGCCACTCTTCGCTCGTAGTGTACAGGAAGCAGGGTCCCCGGAGCCACTCGCAGTCATCATTCAACTTGTAGGTATTTATTTTAGTAGCTTTATCAGCTATGTTTAATTTTGTGGGTACGTAATTCCACTCGTATGATCGCGATAACTCATCAATTTCTCCGAGCCTGTTGGCAACATAAACATTGTATGTCGTTTTTTATTTGGTGCAAAACTATTAAGGAATCTGTCCAAAAGTATTTACGATAAGCGGTCAAACGGCTTTCGCGCGCTATCTTGTCAGCGAGCCGGCAGGCGATAACAGCAGCTTGAAGCTCGAGCTTTGGTATAGTTATATATTTGACCGGTGCTGCTCGACTCTTGCAGGCAATGAATGATATATGCACATCTTTGTTTCTATGTACTCTTCGCCAATATGCAACCGCAGCCATTCCACTTGGTGCCGCGTCGCAAAACAGGTGTAATTCTATTGTCTCGCTTCCGCTGGAAGTACTGTGCTTAGCGTCGTATTTGTTGTCTCACTCGCTCTCACGTGCCGTTGAGTGAAAATACCATCTTGGTATGCGTAAGAGTTGTAATAATTGCAGTTCTATTATCCAGTCATGGAAAATATTATTCTCGTTTTCAGGTATACAATCATCCCATTTAGTTTTACAAATATTTTGTAAAATAATTTTTGCTTTCACTGTAAATGGTGCCAGAAAACCAAATATATCGTAGATTGACATAAATATGCGCAGAAGTTCTCTTTTCGTAGGTTTCCTTTTCAGTTGAAGAATTTCTGCTGGAATACGCTTCAGTGACAGATCGAAGCCAAAGGTGTCGCTGGATGGGTACCACATAAGTCCCAGCGTCTTTTCAGGTAAGTCAAAGCATCCGACTTTCAACCTTATTGCCTTGTCGCTTAAGGTTTCTTTTGGCATGCATTCCAAAACTTCATGTTTGTTAGATATCCAATTTCTTATTTCAAATCCACCTCGTCTATGGATTTCTGAGACTTCTTTCATCATTCTTATGGTTGACTCTTCATCATCAACACTTTCTATATAATCATCCATATAATGTGATTTCAGTATGGCGTTAGTGGCTTCGGGCATTTCTTTTTCAAAATGCATGGCGTTTTTATTTTTAATATGCTGTGCGATAAAGGGTGAGCAGTTCGCGCCAAATATGAGTGACGTCATGGCGTATATTTTTATATCTTCGTTTTCATTTTCTCGCCATAAAAATCTTAACACATGCTGGTCTTCTTCTTTTATTTTAATACGCAGAAAGTAATCTTTAATATCGCCCACGATAGCTACAGGCTTCTCGCGGAAACGTAGCATGATGCCCAGCAGTGATTGTAATAGATCTGGGCCTTGGAGAAGGTAATCATTAAGGGCACAGCTACCGCTGACCGCAGCGGCATCGAACACCAACCTCAAGTTTCTCTTATTCGGGTTATCGACGCCAAAATGGGGTAAATACCATTCCCGGTTCGTATGCGTTGATATTTCTTCGTCAGATAGCAATCTTGCGTAATTATTAACCAATAAATGGTTGATTCTTTCTTTGTATCGTGTTGCATAATTTTCGTCTAATGCCATCTTTCGTTCTACCGCTAAGAATCTTCTATAGGCGTTTGGATAAGAGTCAGGCATAGGCATATTGTTTTTCCATGGTAAGCCAACCACCCATTTATCATTATTTAACTTTGCTGATGAATCAACAATGTCGACCGCACGAATCTCGTCCTTATTTACTCGTGGTTTAGAGTTGACTCCAATCGCTTCGATGGCGAACGATCGCCGAACGAGTTCATGTAGTTCCTTATCTCCGTTATCAATGTGTGCATCGCTTGGCCATAGTTGCGTCGAGTACGGTACTGCGGCTGCGCCCGTGCATATGTGTGTCTCCTCACGCCGTGTGGGCCTTGCGCCCGCTGAAGTAGCGTGGGAGTACGAGGTAGGGGCAGCGTAGATAACTGCGGCGGCCGGTGAGGCGCGCTCGCACGATGTTGTAGTCAAAGCATGCTCAACGGGTAGCGGACGGCCTCTGCGAGCGAAGGTAGGTGCGGGTACGATGCCATGCAGGCACCACCCGAGCGGAGTTAAAGTTGCGCACGGTTCGTTGATGCCACGATAAATAGTCTTAAGAGTCATGAGCAGGTGGAAGTTATCCTGCCCAATTAATATTTTTGGTTTAATGTTCACATTAGCACAGATTAAACTGTCTTTTAAGTCACGTAAATGTTCATAACTTTCGAGTTTCACTTTTGATAAGTTTTGAGTAGGCAAGTCCAGTTCGTTTATTTTTCGTGCGCGCACTTCATAGGTTTTACCATCAATGCTCGTTAGTTTAAAATTCACAATTTCACTATGACACACTATATCAGAGTTCCAGGCACCTTTAATACGTAGCGTCTCAGGCTGACCTTGAAGGTTTACACAGTTCGCGAGATCAGCTGACAATAATGATACCGTTGCGCCGTCATCGAGCAAGGCGTACGTAGGTATAACACCGCTAGGTCCGTGCACATTAACGCGAACTATTTTTAACATTACACTTGTACCGGGTACCACAGTAGTATTTGTGACAGTCTCAGTAGTTGACATTGATGCACTTTCAGTTGCTGTACTCGTAGTTACGCCGTTGTCGGTCAAAGGCGGCGGCGATGACGTTCCTTTAGCTGGCCAGTGCAGCAAGCGGTGGTGAGCCAGACCGCAATCGTCGATGTCGCACAGCGCGCCTAGACAGGTGTCCTTACCGTGTCCTTGCAGTAAACACTTGTGACACAGCTTATGAACTTTAACAAAACGCCACTTGTCTTTCCGTAAAGCGCGTTTAAATTTGACACAGTTTGATAATGTGTGAACAAATGTTTTGCAAAATTTGCAAGTTGTTTTTTCATCACTGTCAATATGTAGCACGGGCAGTAGGGAGTAAGGTTTCCGTTCATCACTTTTCTTTGGCAACTTGTTCTCTATTTGAATATGACTTATTCCTGCTGCGGCAATTTTTATTGCTTCTCTATGAACAAACTCGGCAAACAGCTGTAATTTCGCTTTGCTATCATCTTGATGTTCGAATATGTAATCTGCCCACTTGTTAATAAGGATGCTGGGGCACTTAGATATGACAATATTTAGTAATTCTGGGCTTCTTAGATAATCACTTTGGTTGATAGCCTTAGCAACAGCCACATAATTCTTTATTTTAACGGCAAAGTTCACTAACTCGTTGTGATAGTTTTGTGTTAAGGGTTGCAGCTTTTTAAATTGTGACGTAATCTTGTGTATTATCAGCTCCGGTCGGCCGAAACGTAGTTCTAGTGCTTCTAGAATGACAGTTGGAGAATTGTCACTGATAAGTAGGGATGAAACAGCTTCTCTCGCATCACCACGGAGGCACTTATTGAGTCTCGTGATATTTTCACTGTCACTATAGTCACACAGCTTAGTAGATTCTTCATACACTTTTTTAAATTGTAGCCACTCAAATGAATCACCAGAAAATATAGGTAGGTCTCTCGGAATAGCTAATCTTGACAAATATTTTGTGTTAGCACTTTGTGTAGCCGTAGCTAGGTTTTGCATCGCTTGCGCTAAGTGCTGGAAGTCGTGCGGAGCTGGGCCGGCAGCCGTTGTTGACGCCAGTGGCAGCGCGCGCGCCGCGTCGGTGCATGACTCATGCGTTTCGTGGATGCTTTTTTCGAGCCATTGCTCAACTCTCTGTGACGTTCCAGCCAATGATTGTTGTCCAGTGCTGTGGGACTTCTGGGAGCGCTCATCGTCCAGCGCGGCGAGGTCAGCAGCCAAGCGCTTGTCTATTAGTTCTCTGTCAATTTTGGCTTTTGCTTCTGCTGCTTCCAGCTCTAATTGTTTCCTGCGTGCCGTGATCGATGATCTTGAGCTTTTTTTCGATGAAGCTGCTTTCTGACCGCCGGGTTCAATTTTCAAAATACCCGCGGATGGAGACGGCTTGGTATTATTTCTGAGCTCATTATCTTCTTTTTTATTCACTACAGCAGGACAAGTCTTCACTGAGTGCACTTCATTATCACTATTAACTTGTGTCAACTTTTCTCGCATATGAGCACTGCGCGTTTTAACCATTGTGCGCGGTGGTGTGTTGAACATTCCCGGCCAGTTATCTCGACTTTGTTCCTCAAAGATCCGGTCGAAGGACTAAATGTAGACGATAGGTGCGTGGTCTTGAGGAGATGAAGAAACTGAACAACTAGGATAGCGTAATAAGTGCTTTGAAAACATGTAAGTGAACGTAGATGCGTATCGAACGGCGTTGGACTCGCGACTGAAGGTCGGGGCGGTCACCGTGTCTACCCTACTACCTGTCCCGCCGTACGCATATACATACAAATGCGTGCATTCGCCACTACTTCTGTTTATTTGGAATGTAATACAGGCAAGTACCTAACAATGTTTACATTATAGTATTAGCGTTATTATCTATATTTAAATAACATTTTAATTAGTTACAGATTCGCGTCGTCTACAATACTGAAAGGTAATAGGTATTATAGATTTCGAAAAAAAAGTGAATCCGTCATTAGTTGTCAGATTGACCAATCCGTCAATTTTCTGTCGAAGTTAGTTTCTCAATAACGTGCTCGTACGTTTAACGTTTCTCAATAGTGCACGCATTTAATTGCTCCATTTTTGTTAGATTGATAGTAATGAAAAGGACCGTGAACTTAATTATAAAAAATCGGACTACAATTTTTTATAGTTAAGTTATTTTAATCGTTAATACTGATGCTGCGTTAGGATCTACTATTGGCGCATTTCGGACCGCACCCTTATTTTGTCAAACAATCAAATGTGTCAATTTGTTTGTAGTTGTCAATTGTCATTGTCAATCGTGAAATCTTCAAATTTCAACATAACCCAGATAAAATTAAAATTACATATTTTTGTAAAAAGTTAAGTAATATGTAATTAATATCTATTAAATGAAAAAGAGAAGTCAACCGCTAAGTAAAGTAAAATAAACACGTAAGATTTACGTAACGTACGTAAGATTTACCTGATCAAAGTAAAAGTATAGATAATAACATGAAAAACGAAACAAAAACAGAGGAATTAACATTCCTGGGCAATGACCCTGGAGCCGTAAAGTTTGGCAACTTTATTAACTACTATTCATTCCATAACGTCCAAGAAAGAACGAGCAAACTACAACCACAAATGTTCCCGAAACAATTATCTGACAAAGTGCTTTGTTTGGACGTGGGTTGTAATACAGGAGATCTAACTAAAGAGTTATACCAATATTTGAAATCAATCTATTTAGATCAGGAAGTGTATGTGTTTGGGGTAGACATCGATCCAACCTTAATACAGAGAGCTCAAGAATCTAATGACATTTCCAGTATAACATTTCTAACAGCTAATATTATGCAGGAAAGCCAAGAAGTAAAAAAATATCTAGCATCTCATGGAAAGGAAAAATTTGATATTACTTTCTGTTTCTCAGTAACAATGTGGATACATCTAAATAATGGTGATAAAGGGTTATTGGACTTTTTAGAGTATGTTAAAGACATTTCAAGAACAATCATACTAGAACCACAGCCTTGGAATTGCTACAGAGTTGCCCAAAGAAGGCTAAAAAAAACTGGCAGTGCATTTGAGCATTATGAAGGCTTGAAGATAAGAAGTGGAGTAGATACTGTAATTGATAATGTAATATTAAAAGGTGATTTTAATAAAATATATGAGTCTTCACTTTCGTCATGGAAGAGAAGAATTCTCAGCTATCAGAGCAAAACATAATTTATAAAATGGGGATTATTTTTTATTAACAGAATAATCAAAATTTAAATAGTTATTTCAGAGTTGTCCAGGAACAGGAATTAATTTTATCTAGCATTCAAGATACTCTCCCTTCTATTTTTGTACTGACCATGTGCAGAAATGGCTGGGAAGTGATTGCTTTTTAGCAAAAAGGCTACATTAATTATCTCACAATCATCACACCAGATTTTACTACAGTGTAACTAAGTAAAAATTGTTTAGTCTAGTTTCAGTTAATGTGTGTACAACACTTATTAAGGCCAATTATAAATTTTAATGTAGGATAAACATACATCAAACTAGGGCATAATTAATATAGGGACAGGTTTTAAATGAAAATTTTTGAAAAATCATATGTAAAGCAAAATGAGCCTTTTGTTGTTCAGCATCCCGATTCCAATTTGGCTCTTCATAATTATGGTAAGCCTAGTTATAAAGCCATTGCAAAAAAAGTCCAGCAAGAAACACTTGGGTACAAAGTTCTTACTAAAGATCTTTTTATATTCATCTTAGAAAATTATTACAATATTTGTTTATTAATCCTTGCACATAGATAATGATAACAATTGAACTTCATTCATAAATTCCCAAATTCGGATAAATTTGATGCTGATGAGTTATGTAAGTGATAGGTGGCAGTAGCTTGGCAAAAGAAAATTGTCCAAAAATGTTATAGCTTAATCACAAACTGTTTTGTAACTGTAGGCCTAAATGTTTTTCACATGCAACTTGAATTTTCCATCTGTAAGCATTGTTATATCTTTGGTAACTTGATAATAAACATGCACACAAATTCCCTAAGAAGAATCTTTTATCTGTCTTTGCTAATCTTAAACCTGGAACTGCTCTTTTATCTTTTTTCCAAGTGTTAAATCATGATTCTCACTGTTAATTTTAAGTTTTTACAAATATACATTATATTTACAAATATACAGAATTGGTTAAGTTAAAATACCAAATTATTTCACAAATCCCCAAGCTAATTATTAAGATCAATTTAGTATATATAGAAAGAATTACTTGCTTTTGTAAAATAAAGAAAATTTTCTTTATCTCAGCTGCAGCTGTCTGTCTTTATCCAATAGCCATAATCCATAATATCATGAAAGTATCAGAAATAGACCCATTAGAATAGAAACACTTTTTAAAAAAACTTGCAACAAGTAACAGTTTGGCTCGATGGGAGAAATAGTCCAATCAAGTCACACCAATTAAAAAAATATCCTAGATAATAATTACTTATTTTATTTTATCTGACATAATGTACTCAAAGACATACCTAAAGAATTGATCTGAATTAGTAAAAAACTACAAAAAACGCCTAGCCTGAAGCTAAAAAATGAACAATATTTCTACAACAAAGCCATGTAGCCTATAATCTAATAAGTTCCAGGTCAATATGCAACCAATAATAAAATGTATCATCAACTTACTACTTAGGAGGAACAGAAATTCCTCAATCAAAGCTTTGTCTTTCCACGTCTGGAATAATGTTATAACCTGTAGCTGTCTTGGTTGATACTACTGCAGTGTCAGATATTCTGCCTCCAAGCAGAAGTGTGCAAAAACTACTTTGTTTAGGAGTGAAGGGCACTGTAGCCAGTGAATTACTGAGCGCACAGTACATAAGAATGCCTCAGGTTGTAAGCGCAGTGCAGTTTAAAGCATAATGAAGATGGTGTTACTGCATCAGGAATGGACAGACATGACGCTTACCATCAGGCAGGCAACTTGTATGTCTTATCACTAAATAACATTAAAAAAAAAAACATTTGATACATAGTCATACTTAGTGAGAGCAGTCCGGCCGGATCAGACCGGGTCGATGGGATTCCGGTCGGATTGATCAAATCAGGATTATTGTCGCTTTTCGGTTCAAAATGAACTCTGTTAGTAAGTTATTCAAGTGTCATTGTACTTAACATAGGTACCTAGTTTATAAAATATACAAATATAAAATCAACTTTATTTTCAATCCAATGTTAAGAGTAGAATGCACGGAGCGCTTTCCATACAAACGCGTACACAATTTCGCCGAGTTTGGAACTTAGTATATAAAATATCACGAAACTACGTTTGTATGGAAAGCGCTCCGTGCACTCTACTCTTAATGAACACCACGCGCGACGCATTCAAAGTACGTACTCATGCACAGCTCCATTATTTTGCCAATAATTTCTAGCACCGGATCCGGTAAACGTTTAATGATGCCGGATCCACCGGATTACCGGATCCGTTTTTCCGGATTGCAACCCTAATCATACTTCATCATCAGCTGGAAGACGTCCACTTTAGAACAAAGGTGTCCTTTGTGGCGTGCGATGAGGGGAGGCCCATAGAAAGCCACAAAGAAAGGCTTTTAACCGCTTGTAACTATTGGTTACCCGCGACTTTTGCAATATCGTCAGCCCAACTAGTAAGAGGCCTACTAACACAACGTCTTCCGTTATAATGTGCTAACCACTCGAGAACCTTTCTTCCCTAATGGTTATCTGTTCGTCGAGCAATGTGGCCCGCCCAAATGCAAATTCTGCAAGCTATGTCGGTGACTTTGGTACTTAGGGAAATATGAAAGTGCCGCAACGTTGATAAGGGCCACTCTTAAGAAACACGTAAGTCGACCAGCAGCTGGCCCCTCTGGTTCCGCTGCCTTTATCCAAATGCCCCCACACTCGCAACTCATCGCCATTCCGTGTGCCAAACTTAGCGTTGAAGTCCCCCATAACGACGGTGAAGTATATTTCGGGGGAATATATGGCTTCAGATATCTCCTAACACACAGCCTCTACTTCATTTGAGCGGGTCGAGCACGGTGCGTAAACCTGTATGGCCTTCAGCGAATACCGTTTGGTGATTGGGAGTATAAAGTACGCTACCCTGCTCGACACACTTTCATTTTTTTTTTTACATTATTAACAAAGGACCTCCGGATTAGAAACCCAACACCACTTTTAGATTTTTGGTGACCTTCCCGGTAGAATAACAAGTTACCGTAGTCAAGGATGACGGTGTCCTGTCCCTGTCTGCGGACTTCCGATAATCCCATAACATCTCAGCGTGACTTGTTCAGTTCTTCTAACAATCTTGTATCCTATCCTATCTACGTACGTACGTACGAGCGTATGTATGTTATGTGTTGCCAGGGCCAAGTGTCGTCGTTTTTGAGGTCGATAGCCGAGCATCTTCCGGGGATTCTTCGCACCCCCTGCTCCACCGTTAACTGGGGCCCCGAGTAATTTTTGCGGTTATCATTAAGGTGGTTTTTCCATAATCCCGAAACATGGCAGATCTTGAGGATTTCAGTTATAAGTGTAAATTTCATAAAAGATGCTGCTGCCCACCTTCCGGCATGTTTCCCTTAGTCACCTCTTACGAGAAGAGTTGGGGGGGTGAAGTTCTAGCCTGGACTGATACTTACCTATTTTTCTTATTAATTCATACATTACCACTTAACTCAAATGCTGTGCTCGATTAATTTATTGTTTTATTGTCTTGCAAACAGTAAATTATTCCACGCAATGAAAACATCTTGGTTAAGCTTGAATCCCTTGCTGCTCTCGGGATTTGATTTTCAAGTAAAATCTTGCCCATGACTAGCATGACACTGCCATTATGGGGCAGTAGTCTTACTAATCAGTTGTAGTAGTAGGGGCAGTGTTTCAATATTTTTGTAATAAAACTAACACCTCATACAGACAGTGGTCTAGTGATTGTAAACATTTTTGGCTGTAGTTTTCGGTCAGATCTTCTGAACCATTGGGAACGCTCTCGATGGTAGTATTTACCCGCTACAATTGACAATGAGATGTTAGGGAGCCCTGTTTAGTACACAATGAGCAGCAACACCGAACTCACATTAACGTGAGTGGATAAATACTGCTCATTGGGTGCGTTTTATACGACATCCAACGGGCAGATATGGTAATGTCTTCATATTCCTAAGCCGGGAACTGCACAGCTAATCACTGGTCACTGGGTGCATAGTTTATTAATACAGTGTAGATTTGATTCAAAAACATCATGAGTTATCTTTTATTTAAAATAATCACAATAAATGTAAACATCATGGTTGTTATAATAAAAAATGTTTTATTATTAACCTGAAAAGGTTAACTATCGGAAACTTATGTTAGTTTGTAGTGTATTGTCCAGTTACTATAGTCTGTTTTTTTTAACAAACGAGTACCGAAAATTTTACTGCGTTCCTATTGGCCCACGTCATCAACATAAAGTCCGTTTCACACGAACTCTGTAGTTATATGTAGGTACATTCAGTTGAGTCTTCGACATGACGACGCCTTCGGCGACGCACAGGTAGCGTCGCCGAAGAAAATATTTCTTGTAACGAATCAATACTAAAGTTGCAACTTTTGAATTAGGGTAAGCAAAAAAAATATCGTTTTGAAAAATTTGCTGCAGCTAAGTCAACAAATCGTGGCGTCATACGTTTGCATACTACCTATAAGCTGTGCTACGAGCGTCTATCTGCGCAAACAAACGCCCGTTCAAGTACGGGGTGCCCGGCACACGGGAGAGTGAAGGTGAAGGAGCGTAGCTATAACAAAACAAAAATAGAACGCGCTTGCTGTCCAAAGGTGTTTAGTACTAAGCACTAAACATCTATACTAAACACTAATCGATGTGCAAACAAGATTTCTGAATATAATATTTTAAACTACAACCGATAGTGCAAAATATATCCATAAATCGTAAGTCATATCACAATTGATATAATTCGCATCCTTATAATTATGTACACTGTACAGGATGTGAAGAGATCCTGGATGAAAATGTCGAATAGTAAAACACAACTTTCACGAGATCAATGCCAATTTTAGTTTGACAGATTTTAAATACCTCTGTCACGCTCATTTTTGATTAAAGGATAAAAATATCAATGATACAGACCTTTCACTCACAAAGGCGCGCCTTTCCATATCATTTGAGTGTAGTTGTAATTTCTAGTAGGTAATCTGAGCTACTACTGCCTACTTATTATTTGACAATCCATTAGCAATTACACCCACACTAAAGCGTAGTGTAAACGCGGCACCCATACCTACAAGTGCACATTAATCATTTACTGTGGAGGGGCGTGCCTTCGTGAGTGAACTGGTCTGTATACTTTACACACACATACATAATATAAAGATAAGTGTGAAAAACGATGGTGACGTAGGACCTGTCGCAGTCGGTAGCTTTTTTGGCCGTCTGACTACCAAACTAGCATGCCGCGCTGTTAAAGAGGACATGGCCGAATACATATTTGCAGCCACACTAATGGGGATTCGGTACTCACCTGGGCTGCGAAGCAGCTATCCATGCCACGCGAGCTTTTGTGATGAATCTGGAGAATGAAGGCCGCATTTTATTCAAGCTCGATATTCGCAACGCGTTCAATACTATGGAGAGAGGTTCTGTTGAGTGAGGTTAAGGAAAAAATCCCTGCTCTCATCCCATCCTTTATCGGGTTTCGGAATCTAGAGGCCCTAATTCCTCGCCTCGGAGACCTGGGTCTGGAGGTAAATCCCTCAAAGTGTGAATTTTTCCCCTGCAGTGTAGTGGCTCGTACACACTCTACTTGTTTCGGTACTCTTTAACCTAGCCTCAAGGAACTTTCTTCTGATATCAACATTTTACGTTCTCCAATTTTTTTTACTTTGGTTCCCGTAGGTTATTACTTCTAGAATACAACTCCTTACAGCTCATGAACGTCTTAAAGACCTTTGCGCACACGTTGCGCTTATCTAATCTCTTAAATCGAATCACCTCCCTGTTACGGAACACACCACCCTTGTCCAGAGGAAGTTTACTCTTTCGACAGACCATTAAAATCGGTGGTGGAGTCAGTCCTTAATGTCTCCCTAGACAAGTATCAATCAGGAATCAGGCGGCTCTACCAACCCGATATGGGCGTCTTAGGGTGCGTTACGTAAAGGATAAGGGCCTGCCGGCTTTTCTGGCTTCAGCGCAAAGGTTTGCGACCCTTGTCACTGTCTTACTGAGTTTCAATGGCGACGGGACAAAATACCGTTTGTGTCAAGCGCTGTATCAGGTTGGTTGTCCCTTAAGCCGGGTGCGACGATCCCAGTAGCGGCGCACGTTCAGTGGGCGTGGGAGAATGTTTAGATGAAGCGGATCCAAGGAAGTTTATTGGAGGGTGTCACGGGAGCTAATATAGCTAGCCTGCGGGTTGTGTCTCAGACAGAATCCGGAGCATGGTTGCAAGCGCTGCCTTCACCTCATCGTTGCTTGACGATGACTCTCTACAAGTAGCGGTGGCCTTCCGCCTGGGCTGCAAGGCGTGTGAACCCCACAGATACACCTGCGGTTCTATTGTAGAGGCAGATGGCCATCACGCACATCAGTTGTCTTGGATGCACAGGGACGTTCCTACGACGCCATGCCCTCAACGACATAGTCCTTCCCTTAAATCGGCACGTTTCCTGCGTGCTTGAGCCTCAGGGGCTGAGCAGAACTGATGGTAACAAGCCCGACGGGCTGACCCTGGTGCCCTGGAAGTACGTAATTAAGTAATAATTTGGGAAGCTATTTGCGTCAGCACTGTTGCCGCCAACCACCTGAGTCGCACCGTCCGCACCCCATCAGCAGCTGCGGAAGAAGGATTAAAAGGCTTAAGTACGCCTTGGAGCCGTGGAGACCATGGGCAGTTAGGGTTCTGTGGCTAAGAGCTTTGTGAGCGAATTAGGTCGTAGGCTCGGTGACATCACTGGCGACTCCCACGCCGGATCTTTCCTGGTGCAGAAGCTGGCTATTGCTATTCAGCGTGAGAAGGAGTCGAGTATGATGGGCTCCTTTGCACCGGGAAGGGCGGGTTATTTGGATTTTACTGATTTTGAAAAAATATTTTTCAATTTTGAGTCCCAATCTTTGCAGTACACGAGTTACATGTTTTTTTTTTTTTTTTTGACGAGCATTATGCGATTAGACAGTTAAAGTTAGGTACAGCGCGGTAATTTAAACTAGAATTTTATTAAACATAAGTACTCAATATGTATTAAGATGAAAAATTTTATTGCTCTATCATTATTAATTCATAATTTAAGTTAGAGTTATACACACGGCTTTTACTCTAATATTTAATTTATGAATTTTATAATCGATTTCTAAATAATTTAAATATACACACAGTTAGGAAAATTGATGTGTAAAACTTGGATACATAAATATTCATTTGATTGAGAGGAAATGAAACAGTGGTTTTAAGTAATATATCTTTAATTAAACTTGAAAGTGAAATTTGAACAATGTTCTACTTTTAGTATAATGGTTTTGACAAAATTTATGTCTGGGTCTTTAATAAATAAATAAAGTATTATTCTATGTATTTATAATCAAATAATTTTAATAATGAGGGTCTTTACCCAGGTAATACTTCCTGGATTAAATATATTAGATACGAACTAATAACTCTTAGAAAAATTATAGAAAATTGTACTACAAGAACTTACGAGATTATTCCATTAAATCTGGCATCTCAAGTTTACTGATTTGTTAACTCAAAACCAACACAACTTAACTTATTTGAACTGTAGCTTTCAATCTAAAACTTATAAATAGTTTGTTTACTTTTGCTTAAATGATATTATATTAGGTCCTTACATATGAAATTGGCGTTTTGTATGGGAGGAACAAAAAGTCGAATATTTTTTAATATAATATATTTAATTAATCAAAGTATGAACCATTATTTTCTATGCACTTTTGCCATCTCATAGGTAGTTCATTGATCCCTTTACTAAAAAAACCAGTCGGACGGGAATCAATAAAATCTTTGAAGGCGATTTGGACTGCCCCATCGGAGTTGAATTTTTTCCCTTGCAAGAAGTTATCCAAATTTCGAAAAAATGGTAATCTGTTGGAGCAAGGTCCGGGGAGTACGGAGGATGTCTTAGACTTTCCAATTGAAGCTCTTCTAATTTAGTAGCCGTCTGTAGCGCATTGTGTGGTCTAGCGTTGTCGTGAAGCAGCAGTGGCGTGGAGCGATTGACCAGCCTAGGTTGTTTAGCCGCTAGCTTTTCCATCATGGTTTGCAATTCCTGACAATAGACATCAGCCGTAATAGTCTGGCCAGATTTGAAAAAACTGTAATGAACAATACCGGCACTAGTCCACCAAACGCTTACAAGTAACTTTTTTGGGGTTAATTTTCGCTTGGGGCAGGATTTGGCTGGCTGGCCAGGATCTAACCATTGCGCTGAGCGCTTCCGATTATCGTAAAGAACCCATTTTTCATCACAGGTAATGATTCGGTTTAAAATACCTTCATTATTGTGCCGGTTTAGTAATGTAACGCAGCAGTCGACGCGCGTTTGCCGGTTTGTTTCAGTCAATTCGTGAGGTACCCACCTTTCAAGCTTTTTAATCTTCCCAATTTGCTTCAAGTGAATTAAAACAGTTTTATGACTAACATTGCAGCCTGCAGCTAACTCGGACGTGGTTTGCGATGGATCCGCTTCCACAATAGCCTTCAACTCTTCATTATCAACTTGAGTCTCAGGCCGTCCACGGGGCTTGTTCTGCAGGTCGAACTTTCCAGAACGAAAACGTTGGAACCAAAAACGAACTGTGTTTTCTTTTGCAACACGACCGCCATACACATCATTCACCCTTCGAGTTGTTTCCGCAGCACTAGTGCCACGGCGGAACTCGTACTCGTAAATAATGCGATATTTAAGGTTTTCCATTTTGTAAAATGAGTGACGCAAACAGAAAAAAACAGAAGAAAAAAAACAAATGAATGACGATCATCGAAGCACAAATACATGAGTATATAGCTGTACAAATTTGAATTTGGAATTCCTTACCAAAGAGGAGAAATTCGTGATTAAAGTGGCCAGTACGAAAAACGCCAATTTCATATGTATGGACCTAATATTAGGTATGTAACACATTGTTAAAAGATGTTTAAAAGAATGGCCCCGAGTTTCTTGCCCGTTCTTCTCGCAGTGGCTCTATACAATTTATTAGCTGAACGTGGCAGTACAATGTAGAATATTTCAATGCTAAAATTTCTAATTGACCTCCATAAGAGCGTCAGACGCCTAAATTTAATAAATGATTTTGACTTTGACTTTGATTGTTGATAGGCTAGGCTTTGCCCACTCTCTCAATCTCACCTGATGTTTAGTGTCAAAGTTTTTTTTAATGTTATAATGATGGAACAAGCTCGAGGCCCACCTGATGTTAAGCGGACTAACCCCTGCCTATAACAGATGCATTTCATTACAAGTCACGAATTGCACTGCGCCCGTCACTTTGAGACATAGTTGTTAAGTTTCACGTGCCTGTAATTTCACTGGCCCTCAAGGACTGCTGCCGGAACACACCGTTAGGTGCTTGGCGACAGATTTTCTACTTGAGGGTGGTAGCTAGCCAGGCTGCAGGGCAGCATGGCGATAGGGCAATGGCAAAATGCCCTTTCGCCATGCTTTAACGATTGCCCTCCAAGGCACGGAAGCGTTAAGTAGTAATGCCACTAGCGGTCACCCCCATCCAACTCATAACCGCGGCGGACGTTTCTTAACTTAGCTGTTCGGTTAAGAACTGCTTAGTAAACTACGCTACGAGCGCTTCAATTTATTATAAAGTAAGTATTCGTTTTACCCTCTTTTTTTACAGCTAATAGGCTAGCCCTTGCCCACTATATCACCCGTTGGTAAACGATGATATGGTCGAGGTTATATGCATACCATTAAAACTTTAACTACAGTTTTTATGTATTGATTTCTTCAGTGCTAGATTCAAATTCTAGTTTCACATTGCTGCCAAGGTTATCCACATCCATTTCAGATTCTTGTGCATTCAACATGTTCAATGTAACCTGAAAAAAAAAACAAAGTAATTTTTAGGCATACCTTGAAATATGTATATCAAGAAAATTTGATAACTTATTTGTTTGCTTTACACCTTTACCCCTTGATAAGGAATATGAAGATAATGATATAATCATTGAACACGAAATATAGGTCTACCTACAATCATATCTAGAGTGCTAGATTTGAACCTGTAGATATATTAGTGAAATATTTGATTAGAATGTTGGCCAAAATATGTTAAATTTAAATAATTTTTCGGTGGGACTTTTTTTATAACAGCCCATTACCGTGCTTCATCTTGGTGAGAATAAAGGCTGAATGCTGCCGTTGTTTCCAACTACACGTGATTTGATTGAAGTACAGAAAAACGCATCGCGCACTACAAAAGATATGGCTATTTGGTTTATAAGTTAAGCGGAGTTGTAGCTGATTTTAACGTTCCAATAACTTTTTGGGTAATTTTAGTATAATAAATACTTTCTTTTAAGAACATTTTTATTCATTAGCTTGTTGAAATTGTGTGTCATAGTAATTTGATTTTGATCGTTCTATTTTCTTTTGAGGTAATTTTTAATATATAACTTTTTTTAATAACAATTTTATTGATTAGCTTGTCGAAATTGTATGTTATTATAATTGGATTTTGAACGTTCCATTTTCTTTTTAGGTAGTTTTTTTAAATAGTAAATTCTCTTGAGATTGTTGCATTTGTATCTCATTGTAAGTGACGGACTGGAAGCCACTTGTAGGTGTATATTAAATCAATGAATTTATTCGTACATAGTGAAGCATGCTCCAGAAATGTTCCATAGACGTGCTGGAAAACCTACAAGAGACGAGCGTGGTAATTGACTCCAAATCAACGCGTTCATCTGCGTGCACCTGTTATTTTTATTATGTAATATCGCAAGATTAGACCTCAAGAGTCTCAAGACATAAAAATATATCTGGATAAATATCTTTTTTTTTTTAAATGGCGATTGTTGTACGCTTAAAGTGTCTGAACATTTTTAATAAAAGAACTGATCGCTGCCCAAACCGCCACTGTGGATGCAGTTAAACGCTTAAGTTGAGCGTAACTTTATAGTGGGCAAGCATGACAGTCCTGGCGTTGGTAAGTCCACAAAAAACATCGAGAATAGATTTGACCCTGACAAATCCCTAGGTGAGGTACTGTGTGCTGATAACTACCAAGAGTCCATTAATACCCGGGCAAGTTGACCATTTTTTTTCACCCGTTTTAGATGAGATTTAGCATCTCATCTAAAACCGTCAACTTGGAAAATACATAACCAAAACTGGGCAATAATCTAAGAATATGCAGGATCTAAACAGTATTTACATATCCAAGTAAACACTTCCGCAAACACTAGTAGCTATCCATACCAACAAATTGAAAAAATAAAACGAAAAAACAACATCAACATTAAAAATGAATAGCAAGAAAAGTGAGATAGTTCGAATCCCGCCGCTGGCTTGAGCCTCACCGCATGGTGGAAGGGCATTTTGCGAATGGCTAGAGACCATTTTTTTTTTTATGGGGGGAAATCCCTTGCACTTCCCTTCCATCACGGGGGTGGTGGAAGGGGATGTGTGGGACTTGAACCCACTAAACCCCCCCCCCGTGAGCAGTCCTCCGCCGAGGAGCAGGGGCAAGATGGGGTCACGTTAGCAGTCACCATCTCACCCCAACGGTAGGCCCGAACCCAACTGGGGCTCCACCCTGTGAAGGGGCGACCTTGCTCACCAAGGTCGCCCCCTAGACGTGTGGGGTCGTGCAAGCTGGTGGAGTATCCCCCGACACTCCACCAGTGACCCCACTACGGAGAAGGAAGGAGGCGGGCGAATCGCCGCCTCCTCGCACCTGTTCGTCTGCGACGGCGCGGGTCAGCTTGGACATCGTCTTCCCTGACCCGCTCCGCGGTCTCTTTCTGCACCATCACCTCTTCGCAGAAAGAGACCACCGCCTGCCACGATCTATCTCCACCGAGCATGGCGTTTACAACGCTCGGCAAAGAGAGATCCCCTCCTATGACGGCTGAAAGCGTGTGCCGCTGCGGGCCCCATGCAGCACAAACCTCCAGCGTATGGAGCGCCGTATCTTCCGGCGCCCCACAGGCGTGGCAGGCCGGGGTGGCCTCCCGTCTAGCGATCTGGTGCAGATACTTGCCGAAACATCCGTGTCCAGAAAGCACCTGCACCAACCGGAAGGTTAGCGATCCGAACCGCCGCTTCACCCACCTCTGTATGGCTATAGACCAACCTCAAGTAGAAAATCTGTCGCCAAGCACCTAACGGTGTGTTCTGGCCGCCGTCCTTCGAGAGCCAGTAATTCTAGGTTAAGCTTGTTGACACCTTCGACCACATCATCACTTACCATCAGGTGAGATTGTGGTCATGGGCTTAGCTATCAGCAATAAAAAATATAGTTCATAAAGCAACTTAGGAATGCCAGGGCCAATGGTATTTACCATCTGTCCAGGGCAGACAGGATCAATTCTTACTTAAAGGAATATCGTTACAAATTACCGATAATCACCATAACATAAAAACCTTTTTCAATATTTATTCGAAGAACATTTTCAATTAGTAAAGGAGACAATTTATCTTCAGAATCAGAATCAGAATCAGAATATATTTATTGTCAACTGATAAAATTATACAAGTCTGCCAGATCTTACGGCAATAGAGTAACAATCAGTTTGCCCACATCGAGCATTCAATATTAATCATAATTGTACGAATACATTAATAATCTTATTGTTAAATGACTATTAATATTGTTAATATGTATATCAGAGAAGAATCTAATTTTAAATGTGTTATCAATCATTAATTCATTATAAATATACATAAAATTAATATATAATATAATTTAAACATGTCAGTAAAGTAAATAAAAAAAAATAAAAATAAAAAAAAAATGTCAATAATTATAAATCAATAAATTGGCACATGTTACTGTTACACATATAATATTATTGTCATAAACTTATCAATCGTATATGTCAGCTGACTTATCCCTATTCAGAAACTCATTGTAATTATAAAAATCATGATTAATTAGCCACCGTTTTAGTGTTGTCTTAAATTTCTTATTATTTGTTATATCTGTAATGTGACTTGGCAATGAGTTGTACACATTTATAGAGCTGATATACGTACTTTTCTTATAAATCATACAATTGACTCTGGGTGCATACAAACAATCGGGACCTCTTAATTTTGTGTTTCTTATTCTCATATCTGATTTATTTTTGTATAAGTGCATATTATTTCTTACAAAAACAGCCAATTCTAATATATAAATTCCCATCAAGGTCAAGTATCTTTTTTCCTTAAACAAATCTCGTAAGGTTTCATCGCTTTTTTTACTATATATAATTCGTAAGCTCCTTTTTTGTAGAATAAAAGTTTTCTGAGCATCGACCGAGTTTCCCCAAAATATAATCCCATAAGTTAACAGAGGGTAAATGTTTCCATAGTATGCACTTTTGGCGACATCTACCGAAGATACATCAATCAATACCGATAGCGCGTAGCAATAACTTGAGATTCTATTATTGATTTTTTCTATATGGGACTTCCAGTTTAAATTTGTGTCAATGGATAATCCAAGAAAATCTATATTATTAACAACACCGACTTCAATATTGTTTATATTTATATTAATTGGAATTGGTGTTACCATATAATTGTGAAACTGAATAAGTTTCGTTTTGGAAATGTTCGTTTTTAGATTCAGAGTGCTTAACCAATCTATTAGTGTATGTAGAGTATTAGCTATCTCATTTACATAACCAACCTCGTCACAGTCTTTAACAAATAATACCGTGGCATCATCAGCATATAAAACAGTAGAATGGTTTAGTAAAGAGGGTAGTTCATTAATATAGACGAGGAACAGAAGTGGGCCCAGGATGCTTCCTTGGGGTACTCCCAGAACAACATTTTGCATTAAAGATTGAGTACTTTCAATTGACTTGGAAGATTCATTAAAACTTAATAAGGTAGTAGCCTGCGTCCGGTCACTGAAATATGAGCAAAATAAGCTATGAGCTGGACCACGGACACCGATTTGTTCGAGTTGTTTTATTAGAATGTCCGGCACAACGCAGTCAAATGCTCTTGACATGTCAAGAAATAGAGCTGTGCTACGTTTTTTGATGTTAAGTGATTCACATACTCTACTTAACACATCATAAACAGCCAGAGTCGTTGACCTATCCTTTCGAAAACCGAACTGATTGGGGCTTAAAACGTTGTTTTTTTCTAAAAAGCTTAGTAGCCTGTCTGAAATAATACTTTCAAATATTTTAGAAAAAGCAGGGAGCAGAGCTATTGGGCGATAATTAGTTGCATCATTTTTAGAGCCTTTTTTATAAATTGGTTTAATTATTGAAACTTTTAATTTATCGGGAAAACAACCGTGCTCGAGCATCAGATTTACTATGTGCACCAAAGGTTCCACTATATATATCATACATGTCTTTACTACTTGCATTGTAATGCCATCATAACCACTGCTTTTTTTATTTTTTAGTCTTTTTATTATTTTAACAATTTCTTCGACGTCTGTTGGTTTCAAAAAAATGCTGTTAGAGACCAAGCTGCTTGAAGGTTTATAAGAACTACTATTAGAGAAGTCACAATCTGGGATATTTTGTGTACAATATAAATTATTAAAATGGTTCGCAATATCTTCGGCTTTAGTTATTATCTTTCCATCTATTTCTATGCATTGTACTGTTTCTTTAATTTCATTTATTGGTGTGGTGTGCATTTTTATCAAGCCCCATGTAGCTTTAGTTTTATTTGTGCTATTTTGTATATATTTAAAATTCGACTTACGTTTTGAGAACTGGATAGATGATTTTAATATTTTTTTATATTTCTTGTAATATGTTGTATTGGTAACTGACCTATCTTTTTGCAATTGAATGTACAAATGTCTTTTCGTTTTGCTCGAGTTAATTAATCCTTTAGTTTTCCAGTTAGGTTTCCGTTTATAGGTTACTATTACTCTCTGTAAGGGAAAGCATAAATCGTAGATCATTTTAAACGTATCCAAAAATAAATTGTAGGCTCTGTTGACATCTGTCTCTTCATAGATTTCTGTGAAACTAACCTGTGAGATGTATTTTATGAAAATATCCAAATGAAAATCGATTTTTCTTTTATATTCAAACCATCTCTTTATCATGTAGCTGCGGCTACATGGTAGAGTAATAAGTTGCCCGGTATGATCAGAAAGCCCAGTTTCAACAACATGTGATTCGTAACTTTTCACGTTTGTTATAATATTGTCTACACAAGTGGCGGAATGATCCGTAATTCTAGTAGGTTTGTTTATAGTGCAGTGAAGATTGTAACGTTTCAGCGTGGTCAGAAACTCTTTTGTATTTTTATCAGCCTGCAAAATATCCAAATTGAAATCTCCGACTACTATTACTTTTTTATGAAGTTTGCGTGATTTACGCATTAATTTAAATAAAATTGCATCCAGTGTTTCGATAAAAATATCAAAATTACTTTTTGGGGGTCGGTAGACACAAACTATAGTGAGGTTCAGCTGTGGTACTGTTATTGCGCAGCATTCAATAGTGCCTTGTATAGAGATCTCTACAAGCCAATCTAATTTACGATACTCGAGTGATTGTCGAGCGAATATGCACACCCCACCCTGCCTCATTTTACTTCGTGAGAAATGTGCAACAAGTTCGTAACCTTCTATCTTAATAACGTCTAGGAATTTAGCCTTCATAAAACTTTCAGTGAAGCAAAGTACATCTATATTTTTACTAGATGAAGACAAAAATATTTCTAGGTCACTAATTTTTGGTTTTAAGCTTCTAATATTCTGGTGAAGCACTCGAAATCCATCAGATGTATCAACTATTTTATTATTAGACGCGAAAAAACTCTGCATCATCGGTTTGCGTACCTTGTGACGCCGTCACAGTTTTTCTATTACGGACATTATTTTTGATAGCAGACTGAGAACTGTATTCGAGGTATAACCGTTTGTAGTTCAAACGTAGTATTTCCCTTAAAATATCCCTTGACAAATAGGTAACGCGATGTTTAGAGTTAGGCACATTCGATGTATAACCCGCAAATGTCGACCAGGAAAATTGATTACTGAGATATTTATACATTGAGCACAGAATTTGTGTGTTAAGGTAATTGTTCCTAAATACTTCTGATACAATAACATTGGTATTATTCAATTTTCTAATTAGGCAGTAAAGATGAGATTGCAGATTTAGTGGATCTTTATCATTGGAACCTCCCACTAGTACCACATAATCTGACTTAGTTAAAGACGAGCAGTATTTCAAATTTGACTCTATTACATTAACTAGCGAGGCTCCAGGCATTATAACAGAAAAAACCTCGAAACTTTTACCTAACAGAGCTTTGAGAGATTTATTTAAACCTTTTCCTTCCTCGTCTCCAATAATGACCACTTTTTGCTTAATTATGTCTGTGTTGATATTTTTTGGCCTCACCATAATTGCAGAACCTCCATCATTCTTTGAAAATGACTCGTTACCATTTTCATTATTATTAGTGGGCTCATTTAGTACTTTAGCTTGGGTATCTGTTTGAATTTCGTTAACATTCAAACTATTGTTAGTATTTAGAGGTGACGGCAGTGACTGACTATCATCTGTGGCCTGGTTTTGATACGTCTTAGGGAAAATGTGAGATTTTCGTGACGCTGTATGACTCTTGATTGTTGTAGGCGAGTTTTTGCATGATGCGTGCTTTCGGACGCTCCGTATGTTCCTGGTAGTAATAGGTGAACTATGACATGATCCAAAGACCCTTGCAGGTGACGCAGATATTTCTACAGTATTCTGTGAAGTTTCCGTTTGCGTAATTTTTTTCAGGGCTTTAATAGTTGTGTCATTTTGTTGTAGATGTTTCTTAAGTTCTTGGTTTTCTAGTGACAACCTGTCAACCTCCGCATTTGCACTCAATAAACTTTCTTTAATTTTCAACAACTCTTCCTTCAACTCGATAACTTCAATTTGATTACAATCACAGGTTGACAGATTCGGCAGGCTTTTAATCGAACTATCAAGTAACATTGAAGGATCACTTTGACTTAATGTAGTGTTATCCGTAATATCAAGTGTCGAGTTGAGCGATTTTGATCTAAATCGTCGCAACGTTACATTTTCAGTGCATATAGAAGTCGTCACTGGAACAGTAGTTATCCCAGTAACTCTATGTGTCGAAGGCGGTTTACGGGAAGCTGTAATGCACGGAATACATTTCCATGCATCTCTTTTTGAATTTTCCATTAATACATATCTTTTGTAGGAAACATTAGCACTATCCAAGTCGTAAGTAGTGTCACAAAGTACACATTTTATGTATATTTTTTTATTAGGTTTATTCTTTTCATTTTCCATTTTTATAAAGCACAAAAATGCTATAATGTGCTAGAAACAATTACAGGCAGCAAAAAGTGATATGTACTTTTATTATGATTCGAACCCGGTGATGTTGACGCCGAGGCCGGATGCACCAACTACTCGGCCACAATGCTTGTGTATGGGACGGCGAAAATAACGTATTGATCACTGTACTTGTGGGTATTCTAAATTCTAATGACGTTTTCTATCTCTGTCATTAACAACAACACTGCACCGAAACATGACGCATTCCGTAAATTTGTATTTTAAACGAACTTTGAATGACACTTTTTTGATATAATTGTTAGAAAACTGCACTTTTTACGTAATGTTTTTACGTTTACACACTTATTATAGTATACTTTACGCACTAGTAGAAATTTTAGTTGAGAATATTCACTTTTGAGCACTTTGTGTAATTTTAAAGAACGAGACCGAGTATAACGTGACTGCTCTGCTACGCGGCCCGCGCGATCCTCCTTCCAATCTTCCAATCTTCAAATCTTGGCCAATTAACAGATTTAGGACTACTTCAAAAGCACATACGATTCCCAAGCACGGGATTCCATATGAAGATCCCATCACCCAAAAACTGTGGTCTTCATGTTGTAATAGTCGTGTTGGATTTAAAAGCACGGCAAAAGAAAAATTTTTACCAAAAAAATAGAACCGACTTCAACACTCAAATGTGTGAAATAACTTGTTGAAGTCGGTACCATGACGGTTCAAAAGTACCTATCATCACAATATTGTGCGCATGGTACCGACTTCGACAAGTTATTTCACACATTTGAGTGTTGAAGTCGGTTCTATTTTTTTGGTAAAAATGTTTATTTCGCCCTTTTTAGTGACCCTTGCTACTTATGGGCTTATGTTTAACTTACCACCAGATATAGTAACATATAACAGAAACTCAAAAACGGCTTGTCCGATTTTGATGAAATTTAAATGGGACTACACGGCAAGCATCAGCTTTTAAATAAAAACAAGGTTATCAAAATCGGTTCACCCAGTCAAAAGTTCTAAGGTAACAAACATTGACTATAATATCAGGACAGGAAAACACTTTTTCAGTTTTTGGAGTGTAACTCAAAAACGGCTAAATCGATTTTGATGAAATTTAAATGGGACCACACGGCAAGCATCAGCTATCAAATAAAAAAAGAATGATTAAAATCAGTTCACCCAGTCAGAAGATATGAGGTAACAAACATAAAAAAAAAAAAAAAAAAAAAAAAAAAACAGACGAATTGAGTACCTCCTCCTTTTTTGAAGTCGGTAGAAAATTAAATAGGTAACCGGTTTCACACGGATACATATCTCCTGTCTCCTCCTCCTGTCACAAAAAGTGAACGTCTCTAACATTCGAAGCCTGCACTTCAATCTCATCCCAGTCCACTATCACCTTGAAGCCTCACATCATGTTTCTTACGGGGACGCAGAACAGATGTCTGAATAGCGCCTCATATTAGACATACCCTGTCTAAGTCCAGGAGCATAACTTTAAGCAACGTGCCGGTGCGTGCTCGCGACGACATTTCTTCTTTGACGTATCAGTAACCTTGAAGACTCCATTTACCATTCCATTTACTCCGTTCTGGTTATAGGTGGGACGCGGGTGAAAAAAAAATCTTTACCCTGGTGTATCATACACCAGTATCCAGAAGGGTACCGATTTTATAGACTATCTAAGTCTGACGGCGCATACAGCTCAACTACGGTTGGTACTCTTCCGCCCAACTTGTGTCACCTACTGAGGAACTATAATGCTCACATCATGAGTGGCTTTTCCCATACCAGGATACCCATCACGTTGGGAAAGAGGTGCTTAAGTTAGCCTTGACCTTAAACTCCACCAAGCTTATTAATGGGGCAAGAAGGACACCTGACGTTGCTGACCATACAACCTATTGCCTCGATCTTTTGATGACAGCAGATCCAGACCGCTAAACAGTGTCAGTTTCTTCACCGTTCGATAGGTGTGACCTCTGTCTGGTGAAATCTGTATCTCTATATTCCACGCCCGACCGCTGCCAGTAAAACGCCAGTTGGATATAGAGATATAATATAAAATAGAGAATAAATAAATAATTTTAGACATATATATATTGTATTTTATAGCTATAGTTTAATATGATTAAGATTATTGTTTTAAAGAATAATGTACCCTCTCGGAAGTTGCAGTTACGGGGTATCACAGGAACTACAATTTTATGTTTAAGACCCTAATTTTTATGTGATATGCAAAAATATATTTGATATGATTTGATGTAATACACGTCAGCATGGAGCTAGAGAATGGGATGAGATGCGGTCTTTTTTTGCGATTCCTTTAACTAATGGAAAGAACAATGCGGTCGAAAATGGAGCATGCTTGCCCAGGAAGTACCTATTCAATCTGGACTTGAAGACTTCCAGTTTCATTCCTTTAACATTCGCATTATAAAAGTGAATGTGAAACGCTGTGATGGTGCAGCTCGATAGCAAAAAATTTCGACCTCCAATGTATGTCAAATTTCCGTATGCCTTGTTGTCCGATAATGGACAGAAGATAGGGGAATAAGACCGCACAATTCCTTCGAACATTCTCCAAAATGAAATCTGTAGAATACTAATAAACTGGCTATTTACGACGATGCTCAAGTGTTTGAAGCTTGGTTTCGGACAGAGTATCGTTGACAATAGTGTTTAGGCAAATTTTTTTAAGGAATGTGAGGCTGTTTATATTTATCCGACCTGTCCCAGATTTTGCAGCAGTAGCCCATGCTCGATCGTCTGCACTTGGTAAAGGTTTATAATCTGTCCCGGCGTGACATAACACCTCACCTTCTTTAGGACTCCTAGCTTCCGAGCGGCTACTTCCTAGTTTAACCATTGACTGGATGTACGAGCCAAAGTTAAGGTTACTCATCAAAGTCACTCAACAACTTAAGGTGGTTAGTCAGTGGTAAGGACACATTCCGGAAAGTCGGAATTAATTGTACAGGATCCGTTTAACGGTGAACAGACACACTAGTCTTAGATGCATGAATAAAATTGGCATTGTCCCAATCTGTGATCGACAGCAAATTTAAATTAACGCCCACGGATTCCCTGCAGGACTCAATCTACGCTTCACATCTCATGTATCTCTCACGATAGTGCTTTTGTCCACATTCGCAATAATACCGGGGTATGGCAGATCGTTAATAAGCAGGAGGAAAAGTTTCGCAGAGAGAACTGAATCTTAAGGTACCCCAGCATTAATTTCCATAATATGATCAGACGAATGAGTTTTAATAACTACTCATATCGTTCCCTCAAGAAATCAGAAATTCGTGCACTTAACAGGTAAGTCGGAATTGGAATGGCCGTCTATATACGCGGTTGCTGTGACTAATGTGCTTAAGCAATGGAGTATTTAATTTCATTTTATTATGGGCCGCAGACCAGCAAAGCTAATATCCAGTTCAGTGTTGATTACGGACGTGCTGAAGCACTGAAACATAAATAATAAGCATACTTTGCATTACTTAGCCTGGCTAGATGCTCGAACCCGAAAAAGAATACTCGTACAATAGCTTTTAACACGGCTGTCAAGTCATGCAACAAGGGCGCGTTTCGATCACAATATACGAGTTGGGTCTAAACTAGCTTGTCACCCTGCGGGTATTTAAAGTATTCTAGTTCCTGGCGAAATCGATTACGTATATACTAAAAAGCATTCATTCTAATATCATGTGTACGCTACTCTATGATCGAGAACTGTCATTTTCTAATTTAATTACTGTGACAAGGTTCCATTCATCTCATTTTGATATTAAACTGTATTGTAGCTTATTTTGAAATGTACTATAGTCTATATATCTAAATAATAACATTCGATTATTTAGCTGATTGAGGCCCAGTCGAAGGTAGGATGGCATCATTATAAATAACATAAGAAATAGTGAATATTTTGAGTTGTATAACCTGTTGCGATATTGGCTGAGCATTATGGTGGCTTTTTGGTGTACTAGGCGCTGCGGCTGTGACAGTTGGAGCTGGCCTTTCTTCTGCCATCTTCCTCTTCACGGGTGTTTTTTGTAAACTGAAATCATATTAGAAATATACTTATGATGTGTCAAAAAAATGATTAGTTTGCAGGGAAGATTTTGCATATTCGCTTGTGCTTTTTCTACTGAATAGAAGAAGCTGTGTTTGTTGGCATTTTATCTACATCACCTAACTATCCAAAATGAAATTTCCATATGGAACTTACGTATATAAATCACTTTTTTTTTAAGGCCTAACTAACAGATGTTACGCTGACTAAGTTACATAGAAGATGTCGTATCTTAGGGTTCCATATCTAAGGGCGACACGGAACCATATAACGAGAATACGCTGTATGTCCGTCCGTTATGTCACGGCGAAATACGAAAGTAAACAATAAAAATAATAGCTTGTAAACGGCATACGTTACAAACCTGAAATTTTGATATTTGGTGTAAATTTATGTACTTTTTTTTAAGCGCTCGTAGCGAAGATTGCTTAGCCGTTCTTAACCGATCAGCAAAATGAAGCAACGTCCTCCGCGATCATGACTTGGATGGGTGACCGCTAGTGACATTACTACTGATTGCTTCCGGGCTTCGGAGGTCACATTAAGCCCCGGTTCTTGTCTTAGGATGACAGTCGTTACAGCATGGTGGTAGGGCATTTTGCGAATGCATGCCTGGCAAGCCACCACCCTCAAGTTAAAAATCTGTCGCCAAGCACTTAACGGTGTGTTCCGGCAGCTGTCCTTGAGAGCCAGTGATTCTAGATGAGCCTGAACAATATCTTCAACCTCAACATCACTTACTATCAGGTGAGGTGGTAGTCAAAGGGCTAGCCTATCATTAGTAAAAAAAAACTTGTTTTTACCGGCCGCATCCCTTTATTGACGAATCACTACAAACTATAAACTACACTACAGCTTCTGCAATGAAAGCATTTAGTAAACCCAAAGGCCAAAGCAGGCAGCCTAAATGCTACAGCCCACTACCAGTTGGCAGCGTGCTCATTATGCTGGCAGAATTGCACCGTTGGAATGCGATGCTTATTCGTTGAGCCAAATATGTGCCAGCATTTTCATCACGCGTCGCATGTACCAAGCTCTGATAAATTTTGAAAAATAAGAGCTTCCGGTACCCCACGGACCCAATGTCTCTCTCTACACCAAATGGCTCTAATATGTAACCACTACCGAGATTAGCATACTTAAGCAGATTGGGTCCCTGCGCTGAAGTAGCCGCGGCGCCAGCCTTCACGTTTGCTTCAGTGATGAACAACACAACATTTTGCACCCAAGCGTAAAGTATTTCCGTGCTAGTCATTGAGGAGACAAAACCTTAAGGAATTCTGTATTTTGACAAGCCCAAAAATCCCCATGTATTTTTGGCTTCTGCCAGAACATACATCAAAAGAGCCCAAAGATGGTACGAGATTTTTTTCCACTAACTTATATGTATTGTACATACGGAAGACAATAAAGCTAAAAATTTTGCGTATCCTTATGCCTCCCAACCTCACAGGAAGGCGTGCAACTAAGCCCATATCAACATTCAAAACTGATACTAACATATATATTTTAATAAGTTGCCTAAGCTTGAAAGAAGCTTACTGTGTTTCCACAGATCTCAAATTATGTACAGTGAAAGCTCGTTATTCGCGGTTTCTTTATTCGCGGATTCAGCATTCGCGGATGATAAATTAGTGACCCACTCACCGTATTCGCGGTTAAAAAGGATCTGTATTCGCGGATTTAATGATAAATGACGAAAAATCTGTGCAAATTCCAGCTTTAACTGCAAACAATGCCTAAATTGCGAATGTAATAGGAAAAGATAGGTTTGAATACATATTCAGAAGTTACTTGAATGACAAAATGAAGATTTGACTGAATTTTTTTTATAGGCAAATTCTAATACCGCTACTGAATATCGGTCGAAATTGGAGAAGTGTTTAAAAACTGCCTAGCCAATAAATACAGAGCATTGTTAAGATAATGTTTTAAAGGCCTGACTATAATATAATTAATCAATATGGTCAAAAACTTAAAAATTATATGGTTTTTGTAAATTTTTTGTCACCTTGGAACGTAACCCCCTAATCCCATACAAATTACCGTTCCATATTCGCGGCATTTTTACGGAACCTAGCCCCAGCGAATAAGGAGCTTTCGCTGTATTGTAAATTTAGGAACAAAAAGGCAAAATCTAATAATAGTAAAAGCAGTTGGGCGTTGATTTTGAATAATCGTCTTGATGCAAATTTAAACTTATGAATTTGTTCTTCAACGAAAGGCGACAATGGTTCGTCAAGAACCGGTGACCCCAAAAGACGATTCAAAGATTTTTGTACCAGTTATATATTAGGCGCAAGTGAATTGAATTTTCAATAATCGAGAACAAGTATAATAAACAAAATGTTTACATTTTGAAAAAAAAATCAACACGAAAATCTTCATTAAGTACACGCAAACCATCCAATATAGTGTTCACATCGCCTCCTAAGGATCCATCAAATATCAAATGCTAAGTTTTTATTGGAGACATAAAATAATTCTGCGGAATTAAAATCATTTTAAATTTAATTTGATGTAAAACGTTGAGCTAAAGTTGAATATCGAACTATAAATTCCATTAAATTATTGTTAGGGGGCATTCAACATACAAGCTCTCTAGCATGTGTCTTATCGCCTAGTGCTCATTGATTACTACCGTTTTTCATAAAAATTACTGATTGTTGTCAATTCAACAAACGACACATTGCTTTTGTAAAAGAAGGGTCAGCTACAAAATCGAAATCAAAGCCTTACTCCATCTTAGGTGCAGCTCCCGATTGAACTCTTTTGATGGACACATATGAAAAACACTACAGAATTCCTGAGGATGTTGGTGTTTCGTCATCCAGACCAGATCCAAAGTACTTATAGTGTGCCGTGGGAAGCAAACGTTCCTCAAGACCAAATATTAAAATCTAATAAATATTATGACTTAACAAATTAATTATTTATTGGTTAATTCATTTGTTAGGTCATAATATGTTTGTTTTATTGTGTGGTCTTTAGGTATGTTTGTTTCCCACGGCACAGTAAATTCTATAAGTACTAGACAATATATTATATAACTACGTAACATAATATACTTACGCGAACACACATACAGGATACAATTACTCATGTGCTCTAAATTTATTCTATTGATAGAATATTTGAAATACATGTAAAATAGCCGATTGTATCAGAAGCTACTACCATTTTCTCATTATTATCCTCATCACCATTGTAATCTGTGGCATGGTGCATAGTGTCGCTTTCATATAAGGTCAATTCAGCTAAACAGTGGTGGAAATAAAGAAGAAGAAGAGTGGTCCCGATAATCAAAAGATTTCCATTCAGACAGTAGATTCCCCCTTCTAAGAACTAGGATGAAAAGATTTTTAGATATGTCTTAGCATCGCAGATCATGCTCTTCTTTTCTTTCAATACCGGTAACCTTATGCGCTTTTCATCTTGTTTTTTGGGTCCAAGTGCTGTTGCCCACAACTACCAGTGTGGACCTGCAATTGATTAACTCAGTCACCATGCCCTTTCTTGCTCTAGAAGTACTGATTGAATTTCCTGCCTTGTCAGCCTTAATGTTATCATCCACCAGACTTTTACCAACACCAATGTTGCAGCCATTCGTGGACTGAATGGTCTAATGCACGAAAATGGTAAAAGACCACAGCACAAGTATGCGTATATCAGTAGTGGTTACATATTTAAGCTGTTAGATGTAGAGACAATGAGTCCATGGTCACCGGGTGTTTATCTTTTTTTCCAAAACATACCAGAACACTTAGTTGATGCAACATATAATCTAAATTCTGGCACTTATTTAGCTCAATTATTGAGCATTGCAATCAAACAGGAGAATGCCACCAGTGAGCTGGCCTCTCTGCCCGTAGTGCATGAATACTCCAGCATTTGAAATGCATGTGGGCCTGCAATAGCAATAGATAATAAAACTGCTATACTTATAATTAAGATTAAAATTACCTTGGCGACGTTTCAGCCATTGGGTGCAATTGCATAGTCATTTCAGCAAGCTTATTAAAAGCCGCACCAGCTTCAGTAAATATTTCGCCTACCTGGAAGTGATGCCAATTTGATGAGAATACATATACTTAAATATTGTAATCTATGAAAGTTTTCTTTCTTTTGATATTTTAATTAAATCTTGTATAAATTATTATTTTAAATCTTTTGAAATTTTAATTTTACTTACCTTTGCTGCAGAGTTATTCATATCCGTTATTTTTAATATTAATTAGTAGAAAATAATATATGAAAATATATGCCGAACCTCTTTGTTAAAAATAACAGAAACAAAACAAATTACAGAGTTTTCAGTTTCCACCATAGAGAAATCAGAAAAGTACTTAATATACACAGGGCCGCGTTCCAAGGCTCAGAGTGTAGTTGTCAGTTGCTTTAAATTGGTCAGCGGGCCGATCACGTATTTCTGTAGCTATCAGACAGTTGATGCTATCAAAATTTTGTAGCAATCGATATTTTGCGATCATGTATTGTAGCATGTATCTATCGATAAATTGCAAAGTGAAGTTGATGCGAATCATTGGCTATCTGACCAATTTAAATGGCGCCATCTACTATGAATGTCAAAATAACCAAGGCACAACTTTATTCAATAGTATAATACTTTTATGTCTCTTTCTAATCGGTGATTGATACAGAAACTGTCAAAAACGATATAACCTATTCCCGCGAAGCGAATTGAAATTGTGAATAGCAAGATAATGTTGTGAGCTTTGACTTCAATTCAAGAAAGAACTTGTATTGCGAAGAGGTATGTACTTATCATGGATCATTAAAAAAAAATCTCAATAGAATAATTACGCAGGATAAGTGTGACCGTACTTGTGATTCTTTAAAAGCTATGGCGCCAATTCGAAAGGTTTCGAACCGCCAGCTGCAACTGTTGGTGGAGTTGGCGGTGCAAAACCCCGAAGTGGCGCTAACCTCCTGCCGTGGTAGCGGACCTCTTGGTCACCAGCGGCAATTTTATGTCCGTCCCCGTGTCTCAAACTATTTCCATACCAAATTTCATCCTAATCGGTCCAATAGTTTCAGAGTCTATTCAATGCAAACAAACAATCAAATCTTTCCTCATTATTATATTAGTTTAGATTGTTTCAGCCGTTCAACTCTGCTCATTGTTACTATTATATAATACAGCGTTGGCTATTTATGGTTTAATTAGGATCTAAGTAATCAACTTATTTGAACCAATAGTTGTGCATGTCATTTTCAGCTACATGATGACCATAATTATCTTGGGCCTTCCTCTCAAATAGAGATGGTGGTAGAACCGTTGCATGCCGTGGAAGAAGACAGCACAAGTAAGTTTCTTAGAATTTATATAGATTAAAAACTATTTATTGAATTCACAAAGCATTCTCACAGTCTACCATAATACATACCAAAGATTATCTTATGATCTTTTTAATCCAAGTACTTATTTAAAATTGTATTTATGTTAATACCCTTATAGTCTAAGATCCCGCTGCAGGATTGGTGTGCTCATCGACTTTTTGTTTAAAACCAAATTTTTATGTTTATTTATAGTTAAGAGTATATATATTTACTAGGGTGCCTATCAAAATTTGGCCGCCATTATTTTTAATTAAATTATTTTTAATTGATTTTTGGTAAAACATTTCGTTTATTTATTTTTTAAATAAAATAACGTCTACATCACGGTAATTAATATGAAGATTCTAAAAAATCACGGTTGCCGTTGCGCACCTGGCCGCACCTCTTTGCAGCCAGGTGTAAACAGGTATGATTTCGATAAATTTATACGTTTATAACCTATTTTTATTAATTATATGTCAAATTGAAGCTAATTTTTTTCTATTAATTATCATATAAAGTTGCTTAATTAAATCTGGCCGCAAATAAGGGTTACTGGCTGTTAAAGATAATTAATATTTAAGGTAGAGTGAAAGAGAGTTAGCGCGTAACATCATTTGTCAGACGAGGGCAGCGATTGCCGGCTGTGCGACGCTTTTAAGCCATTGCGCATGCGTCGAATGTTAGTGTTCTCATCCACCGGGGAGTAATAGAGACGACTTATAATAAATACTCCAAAAAATATGTAATTTTTTTCAAAATGACAAATTTAAAAATTGCAACAAAAAATTAATATTGATTTGATATATCGACGGTCTAGTTAGCAATTTTTCTAACTCCTTATTTTTTAGAGGGTAATTTTTTTAACATTTTGATGAAGCAATAATCCAATTACAAATTATTTGAATGATTCAAACTTAAATATTATATCTCTATTAGATATTAAGGATATTAAATGGTTTTTTAAAATGATAATAAATTTTGAAGTAATTGTTTTTTTCGTACAAATAAAAGATTCTCTAAAATGGAGTTAGATAATTTGCTAATTAGAACGTCGATATTTAATATTAATTTAAAAAATAAAAAAATAAAACCAAGGTGACTTAAGTAAAAGAAAATTTTATTGCGAAAGTATTTTTTAAAAATTTTATTAGATTTTATTCAAGTATTTAATTGTCTGTTACATATTAATTAAACATTTAAGCAAATTAAAAAATTAATAAATTTATCTTATAATTCTTATATTTTCGTAACTCTTATTTAAAAATCTGAATCATCGGAGCTTTCAGTTGTACGGTCATCGGAGCTATCACTTTCATCGCTACAAATATCAGAATCGTCGTTATCGGAAGCTTTGTTCGTGGATTCACATAGCACACTATTAACTTGCGTTGGAGTTGAGTCTCCCAGGAACCATGTTGGTTTTAAAAAACCATCTAGTACCAGCCAGCCATTATTTTCTGGGCTGAATTTGATGCAGTCTGGTTCAGTGGCATTTAACCACATCGAATTAACAAAGATTGTCCGCAACAATTTTTGTTTCAAAGATTTCCAGGACGGTGGAATGTGCGTCGAGTCCAAACCATTAATTCTCTTCATAAATTTTTCATTATTATGTTTTGAAGCGTACATTTTGTTAAATAATAATGCTGCATCTGTTCAGTTGAGAACACTAACATTCGACGCATGCGCAATGGCTTAAAAGCGTCGCACAGCCGGCAATCGCTGTCCTCGTCTGACAAATGATGTTACGCGCTAACTCTCTTTCACTCTACCTTAAATATTAATTATCTTTAACAGCCAGTAACCCTTATTTGCGGCCAGATTTAATTAAGCAACTTTATATGATAATTAATAGAAAAAAATTAGCTTCAATTTGACATATAATTAATAAAAATAGGTTATAAACGTATAAATTTATCGAAATCATACCTGTTTACACCTGGCTGCAAAGAGGTGCGGCCAGGTGCGCAACGGCAACCGTGATTTTTTAGAATCTTCATATTAATTACCGTGATGTAGACGTTATTTTATTTAAAAAATAAATAAACGAAATTTTTTACCAAAAATCAATTAAAAATAATGGCGGCCAAATTTTAATAGGCACCCTAGTAAATATATATACTTACTCTTAACTATAAATAAACATAAAAATTTGGTTTTAAACAAAAAGTCGATGAGCACACCAATCCTGCAGCGGGATCTCGTACTATTATTACAGGTCACGATGCAAACGTTCCTCAGTCATGGGCATACAACCTAGAAGAACGCCGGATTGCCACTGAAGAACATATTGCAAGTGCTGTGGAAGGGCAGGCTGAGTGTGGTTGAGAGGATAGAGGGCTAGTTGCAGAAAATTGCCGCATCACAAGATGAACTTAATAATACAGTTACTGCGGGGTGGTCAGCAATCATGAGCTGCACTCATGACCTTCATTCATAAGTGATGATGTGTTTGGAGTTAGTATACCTACAGCAAACTGGCTAAAAAAATATTGAGGATAATAGGTCGCAATAATGTTGCTAACCGCAGATGGACAGTTATACAATTTCAAAGCGATAAGCACTTCATTTTGTGCAGAGCCAAACGCGTTTTCTAGGATGTAACCAACACAACAAAACCTGCCTTTTGTATGTTTTAGCATCTTTCATAATGTGTAATTTTATGCAGAATAAAACTTAAAAATACAAGACTGTTTACAGAAAGAAAATTCAATTTGGCTTTTTATTAGGTATATGGCAAGGTTTGTAATTTATTAGTCTACAAATGCTTGCCAAAATTCTACTTCTGTAAAGCAACATGTCGCTGTCATGTTAAAGATACAAGATTATTATAGACTTATTGTAACAAGTTGTTAATATTATTAAAATATATACTTATATTTAATGAAAATATTCCATAATTATGGAAATGTGCTTGTGTTTACAAACTATATGTGATGTGAAGTTTTAAGTTGTGCTTGCAAAGCTGCATATAATTGTTTAATATAAAGTTCTCATAACTTTACTGTTAATTAATACTTTATGTATGTCATAGAATAAATTTTTACGTGATCAATTTAAAAGGTCTTAAAAATCTCTATATATATAGGTATAGTAACTCTGAGGTCCTTATTATGTAATTTGTTATTGTTTGTTAGGTCTTACAAAGTCACACAACAGGAAATTTAAAATTTATATGACACTGAGCCAGTTATGTCTTTTAAGATGATAGATTATATACCTAATAAAACTAAAAATATTATTTTAATATTGGTTTTATTTCAAGAACATCTTACAAAAAAAATATACTTATTTTCAAGATAGCATTCCCAACAGCCTAAACAGACAGTAAACAATATTCGTGGAATGGTCTTATAGAGTACATCAGTCATTGTAATCAGTCTGCATGCAGACATGCAAATATTCATACAAGTTTGTCACAATAACTTACTAATTCCTTAATGTCATAAAAACAACTATGAGAGAGCCAGTCACTTATACATTTCTTAAATTTATGTCCTAATAATAATAACTCTTGTAAGCTTGTTATACAAATATAGTAGAACTCTGTAGGAAACAAGTTTGTCCGCAGGAAGACTACCACTATACCTATTTCTACAGCTGTGTTCCAGTTTGAACGGTTTGGGTATTTAGAGGCTATGAGTCATTCACTGCTGCCGTCTTGCTGCCCACAACCTTTGGACCAGCATGGTTCTTGTGTCTGATTCAGCATTACCAGCAATCATCAAATCTTGCTGACTGCATTGTAGGGCCTCTCAATCATCATGGGAGAGCTGGGGTACTGGGCCATTATGCGCATTGGCAATGTTATGTAGTACAACACATGCCTTCACTAGCTTTCCTAGGAGTATAGTGAAGCACACAATGTGATAACAAACACCGCCATCGACCTTTCAGAACCCCAAAGCACCGTTCCACAACCTTGCGTGCACGGCAGTATAAATGAGTGTAGTGCTCTTCAGAGGATCCTTCTGCTGCTCTCAAGATGGGGGTCTATGAGAGACAAACTCGTTGTTCGGTTGCTAGAGTCTCTCATTGTTCGTCTCGAGATTTTGAGGAGCTTTTTGCGCCGCTCTTCGTCCGCCAATGCCAACAAAAAAGTTCTCGACATAATTTAGCTAAAACGGAAAATATAACAATATTATTTTTTCTACAGTAGGTATTTAAATACCTACGTTAACTTATGCAGTAATTTCCTATTTATATTCAGCATAATCACTACAAAATCTTAATTTTGTAATTTACTTTTGGCTGTAGCTAATGATTTCTATACTTTGATACAACCCAATACTTGTATCAATGAAGATTGCTACAGAAACTGTCATTCTAATTGATATTGACTGTACGTGATCGCTATTTCATAAAAAACAGTATCTATCGATAGATACAAGATACGTCAAACGAGGTTCTGTAGCCATCAAGATTTCTTTGCTACAAGATCTGTCAAATTATGGATACGTAATCGGAAAACTATCAATTTTGACAGTTGCAATCAGCAGTTCATTGCTACAGAAGATACGTGATCGGCCCGCAGATAGCCAATGATTCGCATCAACTTCATATCGATAGATACACATTGATATTTGGATGCTACAAGATACATGATCGCAAAATACGATTGGTCGATTGCTACAAAACTTTGATAGCATCTAGGGCGTTCGGATAGCCTATCGGTGCCAAAAATAACACTCACAAACGCTAAAAATGATCACACGGGCCGTTCGTTTTGGGACTTCGTGAGCAAAAATATCGTTTTCGCTCACCGTTCGGATAGCTTTGAAAACGCTACAAATGACAGAGAAAAGTGATATTTTTGACCCATGTCTTACCGTGGGATCGTTGTGATCGTTTTTTGACAACTGCTGGTTTGACAGTTGTATTTGGCGGATTGAAGAGTTTCACAAGTTTTTTATTTAAGTAACTAGCAGAAGCTATTAACAAAGAAATAATAATAATATAGGTACCTACTTTTTTGTTAATTTTAGAGATTGATTCCATGTTTCGTACTGTGCAAAATTGTCAAAACATTGTCGGTTGTCAAAGTACGTTTTAAGCCGTTCGGATAGCATGCAGTAATTGGTGGTCGAAAATAGCAAAAGCTTCTATCCGAACGCTAATACACAAATGCCACTTTTGAAACTGCTACAAACGCAATCGAGCCAAAACGAACGCACCTTTTATCATCAACTGTCTGCTGGGGGGCAATTCTCAAAAATGGGATAAATTTATCGATTCTCGATATTTAGCCCGTGTCACCTATAGACTATTAATATCCCAAAAATATCGACTTATCACAAAAATGCTATTCTCGCGAGTGGTAGATTTAAAAATATGTCCACAGATGAACTTGTGTTCATGTGTATAGAGAGTATAATGATAATCCCGATATCACAATGTTGCGTGTCGATCGCTAATGCTTGATATTTATCGATAGTGATATTGCGAGAATAACACAAAACTACACGACTCGATATTCGCCATGTTTTCTCGATATTTATCTACTATGATATTCATATCACTGCACGAGAATCGCCGTCCTGATAGCTACAGAAATACGTGCTCGGCCCGCAGGGGATGACAGTTACAAACGATCACAGTGATCACAACCATAAACGCGTCTTTAGTGTGATCAATGTGATCAAAATTATCGAAAATACGTTCTTAGCGACAAATGGAATATACCCATGTTCTATTTGATCTATGCATACATTTACTATTCTCAGTGTTGCCAACTTAGTGGATTTTCCACTAAAACTGGTGGTATCGAACCTCTCTTAGTGGTGAAATATTGCTTTTAGTTGTTGGTGGATCTTCTTAGTGGTTTAGTAGAATTCAGCGTATGGCAGAAACACTCAATCACAACAAAGAAAATCTAATTGACCTAATAGCTCAATTTAAAAAAAAATGTGCAGAATGTATTTGAATTTATTGCAAGAATCGATTATCAGTGGCGGCAAATTCATTTTGAATGGAATGAGAGCAAAGATACAAAACAGTTTTGGAATGAAATATTGCATTCCAAAGATGCTTAAAATCTTGATTTAGCGAGTTTTGCGATTGCCTCACTCCAATGCCGATGTTGAGAGACTATTTAGCAGTTTATATGTAACAAAAAAGCAGAAGAATTAGAATGAAGCTAAATCTTATAACTACCATATGAGAATATGTTGTGGTTTGAGGTTGGAAGGAAAATGCTGCAACGAATATGGAATGCTGCCGGTAATGATGTAGATAACAATTATTCATGTGGAGAAGATGAATGAATCTAGAATGAGTAACAAAATTGTAGTGTTTCTGATTTTGACATGTTAAAATGTTGAACTGCTGATTTACTTATTGTTAATATTTTATCACGTAATAATCGTATTAATAGAAATGGATTACCATTACACCGTGGGGTACCGGGTTAGAATGTCACCCCTCCCCATTTCTACCGGTGGGTATCGTAAGAGACGATTAAAGGTAAAATACTGGAAGGTGGAAGCAGCGCCTTCTGAGAGACTGATATCTAAAACTGCGATCCTCCAGACGCCTGCGAAGCGTGGTGATAATGCCAAACCCCCCTAAACGGGGGACTGTATTCAGCAGTGGACTATCGGGCTGATACAGTACTATTATACATATTGTTTTCTTACGAAAATACAAAAAAAAAACTTAGTGGAAAGTTTAGCGATTTGAGATTAGGGTCATTTATAATTAGTTGTTTTTCTAGTGGTTTTAGAAGTAGAATCTGGTGGAGAGCCAGTTAAACTGTTGGCAACACACATATCCCGATGAAACGGAAAAAAAAAAAAAAAAAAAAACCTCCTTTATTTATACGCTTTACAAAATAAATAAACTTGCAAATCTCGCAATTCGTTTGCAGTTTATTTGGTTTAAATTTGAGATTGATCATTGAATTGTAGACTTTGTTACCAAACGGTTCTTAATCATAGAGAGATGTTTGGGCCGCCGCCGCTACGTCCAATGTATCCCAACATGCAATGGAATTCCTATCGACATCAACATAACCCTCACTGGAGATTTCCAAGTGGACCTCGTGCTTTACTTCGTGGTCGTCAACAAATATTTGATCAACACAGACTACCATTCCAACCTGGAAATGATAATTACTGGTGTGAAACATGCGACAGAGGTTTCGCCACTGAAGACATTCTCAACAAGCATAAACAACAACATGAGGTATAGGTATATTAATTGAAACTATGCTATCTTGTGTGTGCACATAAAATCTAATGAATCACAACACAAGTTGTGGTACAGGGCCAATGTGCACATTTAATTCTAGCATAGGTAGGATCGGAAGGACTAGAATCAGTATATACAGGGCATCCCACAGCTATGCCACCCGGAGAGGAAGTACTTTAAATATTAAAAATAGGACATTTCCCTGAAGGAGACTTCATTTTATTTTTATACATATACCTGTTTACACAGATATCTTGGTACACTCCAACCGTAAGTGCCGCCCAGGGTGTTGATCCTTTTGTTTTTGTAAACTTAAAATGGTTAAGAATTCGTTATCTTGATTCATTGACTTATTCATCTACTTTTAATTGTCTGCAACATAGAACATTTTGGTGCATAATGTGCTGATGTACCTATATCTTATGGTGTTGAATTCGCAATCAATCGCAAGAGATTTTTTGCTTTTACGCAACTAGCCATCCAGCTGGTTCTTAAATGCATTCACAGATGTAGCCGAGACAACCTACTCAGGCAACCTGTTACAGTTGTGAACAACTCTGTTGCTGAGAATTTAGTGTGCAGTGTTTGTTTAAGCATGTACATGCTGAATTTGCTGATTGTGCCCTCTTTTGTGATTGTGACTTCTTTGTCGCGAATGTCTTTCACAAAAAGATTATGAATTTCGGGGAAATTGTATAAACCATTGAAGATTTTGAAAGTTTCTATGAGGTCCCCACGTAACCTCCTTTCTTCAAGAGTAGTAAAACACAGTTTTTCCATTCTCTGCTTGTAATATTTGCAGTGTAAGGCTTGCGGTATCTTTGTGGCTTTCCTTTGCGCACTTTCAAGCAGATCCATATCTTTACAAAAGTCCGGGCTCCAGGCTTGAAATCCATACTCCTGCAAAGGTCTTATATATGTCTTGTACATCTTGAGAAATACTTCAACTGCCATAGCTTGTAAAGCTTTGCGTATCACATATACATATAAAGGAATTTGCCTCCTTGACAATCATTCCTATATGTTCTGCCCATTTGAGGTCAGTGGAGATAACAATGCCAAGATCTTTTTGATGACTGACAGATGGTATGGTTTGACCAATCACTTGTCCACTGTTGTATTCGACAGAAGTTTTTCAATTTACAAGTTTTTAAATTTTTGTATTTCCAAGACGATATTACTCAATGTCTTCTTGGAGCTAACTAGATTTGATGAGCGGGTTGGCAAAGAATTTACCGGCGTCCGCATAAAACCGCGGTTTGACATTCTATCAGCTCTACCATATCGGTGATAAAGAGCCTAAAAGGTAGGAAGCTAACACTGAGCCTTGCGGTACGCCACTGAGAACTTGTTTTGATGGGATAAGTTATTGATGACTCGGACTTGAAAAGTTCTACCTGTCAGGTAACTTTCTATCCATTTATGCAGTCTTCCCCGTATGCCAAAGTGATCCAACTTTGTCAGGATCCGTTGATGAGGAACTTTGTCAAAAAAGCACATTCAAAATCTAGATAAATTATATCTATAGGATTTTAACTGTTGAACTCTTTGCACCAAGTCTACTCTCTTGTATTCACAATTGAGTAGATTTGTAACAGTGGATCTCTTCTCTACCAAACCATGCTGCTTAGAGAGATAATGCATTCAAGAAGCGGGTTAGTTACTTGCAGAAGTCCTATACCTGTCCTATAGTTCCTTGTTTTTGAATGTTAATTCTGGTATATTTTTAGTTATAATTTTGGTGGTTTGTTATTAATCTTACTAGGTTTAACTTGCCTTAGTGGAGCAAAATGATCTGTAGTCCAGTTGATTGCCTTTAAAATATCCTCCCAAATCTTAGTAGTGGTATTAGAGTAGTCAATATTTGCTAATTCTTTATGTAGATCTGAATTGTAACTATGAAAGTCAATGAGTGAGTAATTTCTTCTATATTTTGGTAACATGTCTTCTTTTTGCATAAGTATCTGGATACTAAATACCAGCACACAGTGTTCAATCTTCCTAATGGGTGGTTTATATACAACATTCATAATCAGAGCCTCTTCATTTACCAATATGAGATCTAAGACTGATGATACCTGGTTTGCTTGAAGTCTGCTGGGGCTATCAACTATTTGATACAGATTGCTATTGATATACATATTAATAAAAAGATCTTCAGATTAAGTAATTTGCTGTCTGACCTGTAGCTGTACAGCCGGTAAAGGCCATTTTAAAGATGTGTAATTAAAGTCTCCTACAATCACCATGGTGTTGTTCTCTCAGGCCGCTTGAAGATTCTGCATCACTTTGGTATCATGGTGCTTCAACATACATTCGTCCTTATCATCAGACCTGTAAACTGCAGCTACCAGGAAATTATGTGTACCATACAGAATATTGAGGTATAATGCTTTCACCTCATCGCTGTGATGATTACCTATAGCTTTCATGTTAAAACTATTCTTAGTGCATATTATAGGTATGGGAAACAAGAAAACACTTCCTTATATTTTTATAAATTATTGGAGAACAAATTTCGCGCCGGATGCCTAAACCACTCGGCCACCTGGGCTCGCTATTTCTAGCCGAAATTTCGTGCTCCAATTGTATTACTTTAACTGTCATAAGGGACGGTGAATTAAGCATATTCTGTAGTACTTGATAAAAAACATGATTAAACTGGGCTTTTCGAACAAAACTAAATGGCACTTCTGGAATAGTTATTTAAACTAACAAAATAATAAATAAACCTAAAAATCAATAATATAAACTTACAGTAGTTGAAATCAATAGCAAAAGGGCGCCGTAACGTAAACATTGACTCCTTAAAATTTTATTTGTTAAAAATAGTAAACAACGAAAAATTAAACTTGATATGCAAAAATATAAATAAAAATGTGCAATTCATAAGTGACAGTGTTTGTGTTGTAAAATTAAACCTACTTATATGTTAAAGTTTCAAAAAAAAACAAAAACAAAAAAAAAAAACACGATTAAAATTGTTTATAATAAATTGACAATATTTCAGCTTCAAATATAGGTCTGTTTCACGTTGGTAATATGTACTTCATCTGTAATATTTCATGAATTTGATTGTATAAAATGATGCTACGCCCAAATGGGTTTCATGTATGTTCTGTTAAATATTGTATCCATCAATTGTACTCATGAAAGCAATAAACAACTTTGAACTTTGAACTTTGAAAAAAAATAATCAACTAGGAATATCTTTTTTTTCTTTGGAAACATCTTAAGAACTGTTGCCGAATCACTACAATCTTTGTAGGAAAATGTTGCATGTTATTTTACCGGAATAATTTTATACGGAACAAGCACGGGGCTCATCTGATGTTAAGCTGGAGCCTCTGCCTATAACAGATGCATTTCATCACAAGTGCCAAATTGCACTGCGCCTGTCGCTCTGAGACATATAGTTGTTGAGTCTCATATGTGTCTGTGATTTTACTGGCTTTCAAGGACTGCTACCGGAACACCGTGTTAGGTACTTGGCGACAGATTTTCTATTTGAAGGTGGTGGCTGGTTAAGCAAGCATTCGCAAAACGCCCTCTAATCATGAGGTGAAACTGAAACTGGCGGTGGGGATCGAACCATGAACTTGCGGCACCGCAGTTCATGGCTATGACCGCTCGTCCATCACTTCCTCAATCTTCAGTTCCAAGCATATCAGCTTTCCACAGCCTGTACATGGGTATTTTATCTTCCGGTCTTTCTCACGGGAACAATGAACATATCGTGAATACCAGTAGCACACCTCCAGTTCCTTCATAAATTCAGGGTTATGGTTACTGCAATGATCGATTTCTGTATCGGGGCACGACTCGATTGAAGAATCTTCCAAACCTTCTAATAGGTACGAAATTTGCCGATTGTAAAGTTCCACGGCCATTATTATACAAAAAAAGGACAATCCGTAATTTTTATTTTAATTATTTTTAGAATTATAGATAAACTAAAACTAAAAAAGTGAAAACGTATCAAACAAATAAACATACTTTCGCATATACATATTACTTCAATTAAGATGCAGTTGATTCTGAATCTCGGGTATATATGCACGAGGTGTAATGTTGTAACAGTGCGAAAAGGATAGTTATATATATATATATTTATTTAATTTTCGCATCCTCTAAAGAAAGCGCGCTATGCTCTGACCTCAATGTTATTTCAGATTCTATGGCGCTAAGCTAATACTTTATATATTTTTCTTATCTCCTGGTACTCCAAGGTTTGATTTGATTAGTATGTAGCGTGTTATGTATAAAAAACACAATATTTTTACCTCTGGTGTTTTTACACTCTACAAAAATGTCACAAGTGCCTAAAATAATAATGTGCAACTAGTGATAACAAAATTCAACACTAATTTCATTATTTTCAGAATCTTTTAAAATTGAGCTGTGGTTAAAATAACGTTAGATCAAGATACATATGGTTTATTACGCGTCACTAAACAGACACCAAGTTTACTCTAACCCTTTTGACTGTGATTGTCCAAAATGTTATCATTTGAGAACTGAATGTAATATTTTCAAATATAAATTATTGCGAATATAATATTTTGAGATGGCCCAGATTTAGGGCCACTTCAAAAGCATGTACAAAGTGCCAAAGCACAGGAGTTTGCATGAGGATCAAAGAACGCATAATCTTAAAATCAACCCACCTACTGTAGAGGAAATAACTAATAAATTAAAAACCGGCCAAGTGCAAGTGGGGCTCGCGCACGATGGGTTCCGTAACTAAATATTCTGTGAACAGTTAAAGCGTCTACCTGTCACCGTTATTAGTATTGAGCAAGAAACGGTAAAAAAATTAAGTTTGTTGTATGGGATATCAAACAGAAATAGAACTTTCTCCCGAGTGATACAGAGCATAGTGCTTTATACTACATTTTCTAATATTTGTCCCGAGACTTCTCAGTTTCTAGTTCTTTATGACTTCTTGAGCTATATTTTTTATTCTATTTCTGTTCGAGAGTATGTTTAAGCCCGACGCGCAGCCCACTGGTGTTAAACGGGCTCACCTTAATATACCATTGATCTCCTGCCTTTTGAAAGTTCTATTTCAACGCCTTTCAGAGAATATACATATGGTTCTGAAAATTTCTGAAATCTCGCTATTCCGAATTAACAAAAGTATTCAACACATGATTATATTATGTGTTTCACCTTTTTCAGAAATGCAACATTGATGGTTGTCAATTTGTTGCACATCCCAAAGTGATCACTAAACATATTCAAATGCAGCATTCATCAGGACTTTATAAAAAGATAGCCAATCTCCAAAAACCTGAAGAAATTGAAAAATGGAGAGAGGAGCGGAGAAAGAGATATCCCACCAAGATCAATATTGATAAAAAGGTTGCTGAATTGAAGGAGAAAATCGATAGAGGGGAGAAAATGGGTTTAGATAGAAATAAAAATCGGTTCAATAAAGACCGCTCAGGATACAACAGGGAGAACAGAACAGGTAGATATCATTATGATATCCTTTGTTTGACTTTTATATACTAGACTAATAATCTATATGACGTTATGTATGTATTAAATTGTTCATAATCTAAACACTAGATTTTTTATAATATACTAGTCTCTAACTTAGTAGACTAGTATATATGTACATATATATAAAGATAATGATGAGAGGATTATTACATACATTCAGTTGAGAATAATTTATCACTGTTTCAATACATAAAAAGATCTAGTATTTATATTACTAACAATTTAATACTTACATAACCTCATAGTATTGGCACTGTACTGGAGGCAGAAACCAAGGCTTTTCATTATACGTGAGTTTAAGGTATAAAGACGCATCCTCGAACGGTGAACACTAATCGCCATTATATTTTGAAGCAATGATAGCGGTAATAGCAGTGGACTGCCGTGCCGTGGGTCCATGGTTCGATCCCCTCTGCCGGCTTGAGCTTCACCGCATGGTGGAAGGGCCTCTTGCGAATACTCAGCTGGCTAACTACCATCATAAAAGAGAAAATCTGTTTCCAAGCACCTAACCCTGTGTTCCGGTAGTAGTCCTTGAGAGCCAGTAAAATATCAGGCACATGAGACTTAACAACTGTATGTATCAAGGTGACGGGCGCAGTGTAACTTGAAAGTCAGCAATTCTACGTCAGCCTGAACGACATCTTCGACCACATGATCACTTACCATCAGGTGAGATAGTGATCAATAAAAATCCGTTTAACCTTCTCTTTTGTGGAATTCAGACTGCATACAATGCTTTGTCCAGGTACTTATTTAGCCGAGCCGTCCTAGAGATCAGCTGAATTCCATTAAAGGATGGACTTTATATAGGTTAAGGCGACATACGTTTACTAAAAACTGGTTTGACAAATTAGTCTTTTACCAAGATGTTCACATTGTAAATCAGAAAAATTGTCAGTAGGCCATTGTGTTTAAAAAATGTTATTGTAAAATTTTCTTTAATATAAAAAATCATAAACTGACTTTCTTCTTCAGTCTGCTTAACATTTTAATTTGGCAATTAATAAGGTTATTTTTGTATATAACAGTATTATTTCGATAGTTTCATTGTTAGTAATTGCTGGTACTTAGTATTATTGCACATTAGCAATGAACTAAGAACTTTATTTTTTTTAGTTTTAATTCTCGCGTGAAATATATATAGAGTTATAAAACTAACATTATGTATAGTAAATTAACAAAATTCATAAAAATATAGACAAAATGAAGTACTTCTTTAACCCACTTCCAAAAAAGCGGAGGAATAAGATCGTCCTCTTTTTTGGAAGTCGGAAATGAGTACTGCTGCATTTACTTACCATTGTATATTGGTCGTAAGAACTTAGGAAATAAAGATAAGTTAGTAATAAAAAGGTTTGGCAACAGAAACGTTAAAAACATCGTTAGACGCAATTATCTTGTATGACTTAGAGAGAGTGTTAGTTCCGACCCTCCCAATGTTTCTCCCGAAAGTCCGGTGGAGTTGAACAGCTGACAGTGGCGGTCAACATCAAAGTCCTAAAACATAACAACCAAAAAAAAACAACAAGCAAGTTATTTCTCCACAAATAGTTGTAAGAAGTACATTATAAGATATATCTTAGTAGCTAAGTTCTTCTGCCCTCTCATTTTGGCATCAATATATTCCATCTAACTGAAAATAGATCATTCATTGTTCCTTAAACCGAACCCTGCGCCTTCAGTTTCCATTTTGATATCGATCACGGGGCGATTGCTAAAGCGCGAGTCACGCGCCTGTAGTCAACAGCGAGCGATAGTCATTGTGGTCGGTCCTCTACTCGTTTCCTGGATGAACTATTGTGAAACCATAGTCCCGTGTGAGATGCAAAAAAGCAAATGAACTGCATTTCTAAGTTACACTGTGTCTTAATATTTTTCTTTTTGCAATAACGCATGCTTTGCGGATTAATTTGTAATTTTACACTTTATATAGTCAATACCATATGGCTGAAAGTGCGCCAGTAGTGATATCTCCGCAGCGCCGCCAATAGTCGATTGCTCATACTTATCACACTTGTAAAATGCCTACATTTCAACTGCCATGGCCTTAAGAAGCTCTCCCAATGTAAAATACCGCTAAACCTTCCACTGGACACCCAGCATTTTTCGCGTTTAATTTACGTTTAAGCAACTTTACTACCAATGAGAATTCTGAATTAGTTTTGGTAAGAAAGGTTGACGGCGTCGACATTAAAACTGAAACTTGTTTTTAGTGATGATGATGTAGATTTAATGATGAATATAGACTGCCGCACAAGGTATCCATGGTTCAAATCTATTGCGTATTACGAGTATTTTGCAAATTAAGGCCAAGACCGTAATCAAAATAATTTCTTATTCGGGCGGAGCTAAGAGAAATGGGCGTTAACTTTTAACTCCTAAAAATATTTATTCGCACGGCGGCACTAGTCGCCGTACCACGCGTAGTATCGCTAAAATTGTAGAGCTTCGTGAACTATTAGAAGCGGCAGAACAGGAGTGTAGATATAACAACATTTTTATCTGCAGTTACTGCGAACCACTGCAGGGTAATAAAATATCATTACTTGTAGGTATAGAAATATTTAATAGACTAAGCGAAGCGAGGTGGAGGTCTGAGCACTGTATATTTCCCCGTCAATAAATATTGATTACCTGATAGACCTTCTTGAAATTTGGTAGAAAGATACCTCTTTCATAGTAACATAAATTGCAAGTAAGAACCTGTATGAGCTTCATTGGTTGATGGATTGCTGAGATTATGGGGTCCTTAAAACGAGATTAAATTTAAAAGTGAAAATTATATTTTTAAAACTAAAATGTAACCGACTTCTATTCCTGAAAAGGGTGAAATTACTTTTCAAAGTTGGTACCGTGTCAATTCAAAAGTATGATCTCAATACTGTGCTCACGGTACAGACTTCGACAAGTTCTTTCACTCTTTTCAGATGTATGAGTTGGTTCCACAGAGATCTATAGAGAGGTCCTCTTACGCGGCACGCGAGACACCTATATGCAGCGTCCACGGCATTCACCGCAAATATTACTAAAAACCTGTTCGAGGTGAGTGTGCGAGTAGACTATTTTTATTAAAATGCCGTATTGTTCAGTGATTGTCTGCAAAAATCTAAGCCAACATGTAAACTACAAGAACCAAGTTGTCACCTATCACTTGTATGTATTAAAATTTCAGATATTTAAAGTAATAATCGCAAATATAGCTTGAATTATGTTAGTTAGACCATTATTTAGTTAGGCATGTTGGAGGGCATTTTGCGAATACCAGCCTGGCTAGCTACCACCCTCAAGTAGAAAATCTGTCGCCAAGCACTTAACGGTATGTGCCGCTATGTGTCCGTAAGAATCAGTATTTTGCATGGTTGTAGGGCTTTTTCGAATGCCTGCCTGGCTAGCTACCACCCTCAAGTAGAATAACTGTCGCCAAGCACTTAACGGCGTAAGCCACTACGTGTCCTTGAGAACCAGTAATTTGGCATGTTGGTAGGGCATTTTGCGAATATCCACCTAGCTAGCTACCTACCTCAAGTAAAAAATCTGTCGCCAAGCACTTAACGGTAAATGCCGCTATGAGTCCTCCAGAACCAGTAATTTTGCATGGACCTGCGGCACGGCAGTATTTATTTATTTATTTATTAACAACTAAAACGATTTACATGAAACCAATTACAATAGTTGATTATCATACAAATAGATTTCACTACTATCATGTAGCATCATAAAATGTCAAAATAATGTCAAAATAAATTAGATAAAAATATACAGCATAATGTCAAAGCTTAAATATAAAAATAACATAATATTAAAATCATATTTAAAATTACTGAAAAATAATTATTAATTTTGAAAATACTTATTATGTCAAAAGATCAAAATAAAATTCATCATCCTCATTCGTCTTTCGTGCATTCATCTCACAGTACTCCAAGAACTCCGACAGAATATCCTTCCATTCATCCGCAAACATATCACATTCAGGGATCTTGGTCAAGAGACGATTGAAGTGGCTAAGAGTGTGCTGGATAGGGGAATGACTGTGCGACGTCGTTCTTCCCAAGGGGACTGAAAATAGTTGATGACGCCCGCGACGAGTGCAACTACCGGGATCGGGGACAAAAAGTCGCGATAACTTATTCAGCAAGTTCGGCGCATCGATCCTGCCACGAAGTACCTTGCTCATTGTAACCATTTGGTGATAATGACGCCGGACCTCCAAAGAGTTATATCCCAAGCAGCCTAGGAGAAAACTCGTTGGGTACATGTAAGGGTAATAGCCAAATCTCCGCTTATAAAGAGAGCGGAGAAATGCTTTTTGAACCTTTTCTATCAGGTTTGTGTATGTTCCCTCATGCGGTTTCCACACGCATGAGCTAGCTTCGAGTTTACTGCGGACAAGTGCTTCAAAGAGTAATCTAGTCACATAGGTACCTTTAAAATCTTTAGAATTCCTCATCACGAATCCCAATCTTTTGTATGATTCTTTCGCAACTATGGCTATATGATCATTGAAAGTCAACTTACAGTCGAAGGTGACACCCAAATCTTTTATGCTTGTTGTCCTACTGATATCGTGTGATTCTAAGCGGTATTTATATTCGATTGGGTGCCGCCTTCGAGTGTACGTCATAGCATGACACTTCTGTGGATTAAATTGAATTTCATTTCTGACGCTCCATTCATGAACCGCATCCACGTCCTCCTGAAGGCGCAGACAGTCCTCCTTGGACTTTATTTCAATGTCAAATCGCTAGTTTTAAGTCATCAGCATATAGTAAGCATTTCGAGTGCTTAATGACAGAAGGGAGATCATTAATCAGCAATACGAAAAGAAGAGGCCCGAAGATGGATCCCTGACTGACCCCTGATCGACAAAGTGATTGGTATTTTGATTTCTCACCAAGTGTATTTATCCAATTCACATCACTGTTTTTGGGACTTCAATGTATCCACCAATATCCACTGATTCTAACCTTACTTATTCACTAATTTAGGGTTTGTTATAAACGTTTCTTTTTAGTTTTATGAATATTTTTCAAGAGCTCGTGAAATGTACGTGTTTAGTAAACCAGCCGCGGGGGGGGAAAAAAGTAATATATATACTGCCGTGCCGCAGGTCCATGGTTCGAATCCCGCCACGGGCTTGAGCTTCACCGCATGGTGGAAGGGCATTTTGCGAATGCCCGCCTGGCTAGCGACCACCCTCAAGTGGAAAATCTGTCACCAAGCACCTTCGCAAAATTCCCTACCACCATGCCAAATTACTGGTTCTAGAGGACTCATAGCGGCACATACCGTTAAGTGCTTGGCGACAGATTTTGTACTTGAGGGTGGTAGCTAGCCAGTTTTGCGAATGCCCGCCTGGCTAGCGACCACCCTCAAGTGGAAAATCTGTCACCAAGCACCTTCGCAAAATTCCCTACCACCATGCCAAATTACTGGTTCTAGAGGACTCATAGCGGCACATACCGTTAAGTGCTTGGCGACAGATTTTGTACTTGAGGGTGGTAGCTAGCCAGGCGGGTAATCGCAAAATCCCCTACCACCATGCAAAATTACTGGTTCTGGAGGACTCATAGCGGCATTTACCGTTAAGTGCTTGGCGACAGATTTTTTACTTGAGGGAGGTAGCTAGCCAGGTGGATATTCGCAAAATGCCCTACCAACATGCCAAATTACTGGTTCTGGAGGACTCATAGCGGCATTTACCGTTAAGTGCTTGGCGACAGATTTTTTACTTGAGGGAGGTAGCTAGCCAGGTGGATATTCGCAAAATGCCCTACCAACATGCCAAATTACTGGTTCTGGAGGACTCATAGCGGCATTTACCGTTAAGTGCTTGGCGACAGATTTTTTACTTGAGGTAGGTAGCTAGGCAGGTGGATATTCGCAAAATGCCCTACCAACATGCCAAATTACTGGTTCTCAAGGACACGTAGTGGCTTACGCCGTTAAGTGCTTGGCGACAGTTATTCTACTTGAGGGTGGTAGCTAGCCAGGCAGGCATTCGAAAAAGCCCTACAACCATGCAAAATACTGATTCTTACGAACACATAGCGGCACATACCGTTAAGTGCTTGGCGACAGATTTTCTACTTGAGGGTGGTAGCTAGCCAGGCTGGTATTCGCAAAATGCCCTCCAACATGCCAAATTACTGGTTCTCAAGGACACATAGTGGCTTACGCCGTTAAGTGCTTGGCGACAGTTATTCTTGAGAGTGGTAGCTAGTCAGGCGGGCATTTGCCAAATGCCCTACCACCATGCCAAATTACTGGTTCTAGAGGACTCACAGCGGCACATACCGTTAAGTGCTTGGCGACAGATTTTGTACTTGAGGGTGGTAGCTAGCCACGCGGGTTATCGCAAAATGCCCTACCACCATGCCAAATTACTGGTTCTAGAGGACTCATAGCGGCACATACCGTTAAGTGCTTGGCGACAGATTTTGTACTTGAGGGTGGTAGCTAGCCAGGCGGGTAATCGCAAAATCCCCTACCACCATGCAAAATTACTGGTTCTGGAGGACTCATAGCGGCATTTACCGTTAAGTGCTTGGCGACAGATTTTTTACTTGAGGGAGGTAGCTAGCCAGGTGGATATTCGCAAAATGCCCTACCAACATGCCAAATTACTGGTTCTGGAGGACTCATAGCGGCATTTACCGTTAAGTGCTTGGCGACAGATTTTTTACTTGAGGGAGGTAGCTAGCCAGGTGGATATTCACAAAATGCCCTACCAACATGCCAAATTACTGGTTCTCAAGGACACATAGTGGCTTACGCCGTTAAGTGCTTGGCGACAGTTATTCTACTTGAGGGTGGTAGCTAGTCACGCGGGTATTCGCAAAATGGCCTATCATCATGCTAAATGACTGGTTCCCAAGGACACATAGCGGCTTACGCCGTTTAGTGCTTGGCGGCAGATTTTCTAGTTAGTAATATAATTATAATCAATATCATATAACTATAAAATCACCGTATCACACGTACAGTACCCTAAAAATAACAATATGAAATATTGTACTACGGGTTAAAAATCTAGGTACCTACTAAAATAGGAATTAACAATGCCGTGTCTAAACTTTTATCATCTCGCTCAAAGAACTTATTATAAAGATTTTATAAATCAATATAATGAAAAGTACTCACTCAATATTTTTTTTGATTGGGGGTCAATAATGTATAACTTGCAAACTAACCTATGGTAAAAAATATTGCATTAATTCGTAAAATAAATGCACTAAAATGATGGCGTAACGAACGGCACAGATCCCACGTCCAAACGGCCCGAGCGCTGCGGGCAGACTGATTTTCGTTGCGATTTATTCTTGCCACCAGGGAATTTTATGCCAAAAATTCTTAAAAATGTTTTTAACACAAGTAAGTACATATTTCATTAGAGTATAGTATAAGCTATTTTATAAAAAAAGAATTGTTATCCTAACTTTAACTAATCCTCTTAAATAAATAAAAAACAGTCCAAAACGGGTGGTCGATTACAATTTATTACAGAAGAACTAATAAGTTCAAATAAAAACGAATTAACAAACTCACTAAATAAAGAACTAAAGATTACAATATATTTATTTCGCATATTTTGAGCTCATAGTTTTAGTAAAAAAAGATTCCAAAAGTGCGCGTTTCACTACGGTGATCGCCTTAACGCCTAGCTATCACCATCAAGTAGAAAATCTGTCGCTTGGCATCTAACGATGTTGTTGGTGGTTATCAAAATATGTGAAATACGTACTCGCAAAATTGCCGCTCCTTGTAATTGCGTTTACATACGCCATCATAATATTTGATATTAAATTCAGCTTGATATCTCTACCTGTTCCTGAGAAAAGAGTCTTGACAGACTGACAAAAAGCGTTTGTGGAAGAGTCTGTGTAGTCTGTTTCCCTGTTGAGGTACAGATCCCTGAAAACACCTTGGCAATAATTATATTTATGTGATAGTGAATGACATAATCAATGCATTATGTCATTCACTATCCCTACACACACACACGTCACATATGTTGTGAGATATTGTGAATTCCTTAAATGTAAGTACTCATTACAAAAACTAACACAATGTATTTTATATTACAGGTCAAGATTTTAAAAGAAGGAACAATAATAGAAATGAATATGAACCCAGATCTAAATTCAAACGAAACAATATGTCTGATAATAATCACAACAAAAAACATCCTCCGAAACCCACTCCCAAGATACCCACTATGGAAGAAAATAGAACTTTAAAACCGTTTGCTGGAATCTTACACCTTGTAATGGACAGTGATAATGAAGTTGAAGAAGTTAAACAGTCATCAAATTTAATTGATTTCATAGAAGATGAATTTGAGGTACCTAAAAATATTGAAGAAAAATCAGCAGATATTGGTGAACCCATTGTATGTGGAGCATTGTCTTCCCTCATGTGTGATTATGGGTCAACTGACGAGGAAGATAATAATGCATCTAGTAGCAATTCATTAAAAGACACAATAGGAGAAACTATTAAAAAAATACAGAATGAGAATACAAACAGTATTGTCAGTGATAGGGATGAAAACAATGAAATTGTCACAATTATAATCAAGAAAGATTTCTCGGAAGACATGCAAGTTGAAAATAATAGTAAAGAAGGTATAATAACAAGTGATACAAAACAAGAGCCTTCTGAAAATATTGGTAAAAACATAAATGGCCCATTTAAAAACTCTAATGATAAAGAACTCAGTATACAGTTAATTACGGATGATTCTAAAAATGAAAATTCTCAAAATGTAAACAAGTCTACTAATGGTATTGAACTGCAAAATTCACATCAAAATACAGAGACCATTACTCATAAGAATGTTTCTACAGAAAACATTATATATGGAGCTGAATCGAATAAATCAGTTAAACTTCATCCACTTTCTGATACAGTCCAAGATCAAAAAGTAGAGGATGGCAATGACAGTGGCCCAGAAGAAGTGAAAGTTGAAAAAAAAGAGGATACTATTGGATTACCTCACCCAGAAAGGGCCAAGCCAAACAATGTAGTGGTAAGAAAAAAAATTGTTGCTGAAAAGAAGATAAATAGGCGTCCAAAACCAAAATTACCTGCCACACTTCTTCAAAAACTTTTAAACAGAGAAATGCAACAGGAACGAAATATAGTCCTCCAATGTATTAGATATATAAGAAAGAACAATTATTTTGATAAGAAAATAGAATGATTTTGTAAATGAAATGATTGTGCCAAACATTTTCCCATGAGTCAGAAAATACTATATCTATATATCGGATTCTCAAAACGAAGCTAATTAGATAAGGATTATATTTCGAGTACCAATCAAAATAAATAAACACAAACTGTCAAAATAAAAATACTTAAATGAATAGTCACAACAGTTATGGTCCCACCTAACCAGGCTTTATTTTAGAGATTACTACCTCGTCGCCGGCATTGGTACCGCGAAATGTCTCTCGCGTCAATGTCGGAAATAAGGTAGCCCAATCCGGCCGCAAAAACTGGATGGTATGAGCCGCTAGTCGGCCCAAACTCTGCACACCAAAGACGTTGCACGTAAACGCAGTGCTATGAAAGCATGCAGTGTGGGCGTCCGATAACATACCAGAGGAGCTACAGAATTGGGGCAGCCGCAATAGCAGCATTTACTGTAGTCAGCCCACAGGCTGCACGTGTAGAGGGATACGTGTACAGAAGGCTCTAAAAAGCGTAACCTTGACCTCTGCCGAGTAACGTGCAAATCTACGGGCTATCGGTGATAGAATTGGCCCAAACACGCGCAACAAAGATACTACTACTACATGGTGCTATGAAAGCATGCAGAGTGCGCGTCCGCGAACACGCCTGAAGCGCCGCTCAATCGGGGAAGATGCAACAACCGTCTTTGCTGTAGTCAGCTCAGTGTAACTCCAAAACTACAAGATGACATAGCTACTCGTAATTAAGATCAAAATGGTGCTACGACTAATTAAAAATGAGTTTGATATCAGGCTACAATTTGAGGAAAATATTATTGAATATATGTATAGAGGAACAGAACAAGATCTCCTTTTTAAAAATCTGTTATTTTTTTTTCTAACCTTCAAATTTTACTTTATTTTTACGTAATATAGTTACCGTGCGTTACCGAGCCACGATTGTTAGTGTAGAATTTTTGGCGGCTACACTATTTACTCACCCTCTATCTTACTAGAAAACCAAAGTAGCGTCCTAATCAAAATCTATAAAAAGGACGTAGACTGGCAGAAACTGATTCATGCGTTATGTGGACAGTATAACTATGACACTATTACTAGCCTGGCGGGATAAAGAAATAATAATAGTTTTGAATTTATATCATACCATCCTTTTCTTTTCCGTCTATGTTATAAATATTTTTAAGTTGTTTTTTCTTCTTATTTATTGGTTTGGTTGTAGCGTATTACAAGATGTTTCTTCTGGGAGCTGATAGCACACTGAACCAGCTCTGAGGTAAAATCGGGCATAGATATGTAACTAAATTATGACTGATTCTCGACAGAAAACCTCCCAAATGGAGCGATTTTATTTTCTGTCACACTAATCTAGAATGTTCTCTTTCTCTGTCCCTCTTACGCGATAGGGTCCTTATCAGATCTTTCCACAATATTTCATGACTGGTTATACTAATCTAGAATGTTCTCTTTCTCTGTCCCTCTTACGCGATAGGGTCCTTATCAGATCTTTCCACAATATTTCATGACTGGTAATACCATTTTAAGCCTTAATTCTCAAAGTTAAGTTTCAATAACCATTAAATTTTGAGATAATTTTCCCCCCATGTTCAGAGGGCGGGGCCGGTACGGTTAGCAGGATCTTGTGACATGTTATGGATTCAATCACTTTTGTGTCACTGTTTAATTTAAATGTACTCAATTTTTTACGAACATACATAATATTTTCAAACATATATACAATATATACATATACAGACTTGGTAAAGTTAAAATATATATTTTTTATAAAAGATCCCGCAGAAATTCCCTAGTATCCATTTTATATATGGCTCGAATTGAACGCTTTTGTAGGATAAAGATTATCTCTATCTCAGCAGCAGTTCCCCACAGCAATACACAATACGACATAATACTGTTGAAGTACGCGAAATAAACTAAGCGAGCAGTAGCTACGTCTGTTAACTGTCTTATCTTAAGAACTGCATATGCAGCAGAACGAGCATGCGGCTCACCTGGTAGTAAGTGATCACCGTCGCCCACGAACATCCGCAACACCAGAGGTATCGAGAATGCGTTTCCGGCCTTTGAGGAGGGAATATACTCTCTTCTTAAAGGCTCCTAAGTTGTATCCGTTCGGAAATACTGCACCTGGCAGCTGGTTCTAAATTGTGGCAGTACGAGGTAGAAAATGCCGTGAAAATCGCAAGGTTGTGGACTAGTGCCAAAGGGTCGAGCCAGTCAGAGAGAACTTGATCGTCAACGATTCGAGTCGCTCTGCGATGTATGCGGTCAAATGGAAGAAGCTGGTACTGGGGAGCTCCCGCCCAGAGGTGAGAGCCGTAATTCTCACTAGTACACCTGATTAGTTCACCAGTACTCCATGTGAGGCCGAACCTGGGCCTCATAAAGTTGCAGGCGATGGGCCGACGTGAAGTACCGCCCCGCCTTTCCAAGCACACCTAGCTTTTTAGAGGCTAATTTAGAAGTGACAGCGAAATTGAACGACGCTCGATATGTCGACGCCAAGTACTCCGATGCTTAAAGTACTACACTACTTTTAGATTTTCGTCTAAATTCTTAGTTTTATACGATTTTACCTTAGAATGCATCATTTGTATGTATATGTTATCCATATCATTCCTAGGCTATTCTAAGTTACTTTTAGTGCTATGTTCTTATCGTACGTTGAACTTAGTTCTTAGACTTTGAAAGTTTATTTGGCACCTAAATATTGAGTTGGTATTCATAATTGCATTAAATATGCTCTAAATATTGGCATATTCAGATTTAAGAAATTTCAATTTAAGAGCATATTTTGTGCAATTATGAATACCAACTCAAAATTTAGGTGCCAAATAAACTTCGATGCTACGCGTGATTATTAGTTAGCTGACGTTTTGGTCTCCAGCTGCCACATGCTGTATATACGAAACGGCTGAAGATGTGGTTATATACTATAGCCAGGGATTTAGAGCATAATTTGTGCCAATGGCACAAAAAAATTTGAACGTCATACTTGAAAGCTGTAGTAGTTATGACTCGATTTTAACGTGTAAGCTGGAGACCACGTGTCTACAGCTACTCATCTGTATCTTCTGAACGAATGGACCTACGACTTTGTTTAATATGTCAAAATTTAGATCCAAATTTGTGCCAAAGGCACTAAAATTTTCAAGTCTCTGGATATTAAGGTTTTGGAGATACAAGCTCAAATCAACGTGTAAGCTGGGGACACATGTCCCCAGCTAGCACATGCTGGACAGCTCAAACGGGAAAGCCTAGATTACTGTTTAATGGCTTAAAATGTAGGGTAGAATTTGTGCCATCGGCACCAAAATTTTCAAAACAATACGCCCCATAGTTTTTGTGTTCCAAGCAAAAACAATTCTTCTCGCCAAAAAATTTAAATATTTGGACAAAAACATTTCTGAGCGCGGCGTTGCCGTCCCGTTGCCTGTAGCTGCAATCTATCTTGAACCTTATTCCTAGTGAGTTTGAACTTACTTTTTGCTTTCACGTTATGAATAGGTGGAAGAAGTTACAAAAAAACAGTAGGTGTATAGACTAGGAGTGAGTAAGTACAAAATGTACTGGTATTTTTTCTCTCAGAATGTTAACTTATATACCTAATCCTATATATAAGATCTGTATAAGACCCTCGATGAACGAGATAATGCACTGGAAACTAACCCACGCATGTACAGAACGTGATGATCACATACCTATTAGGTACGCACTGTAATTTTATAACTGTAACGAGATATTATCAGTTTATCACACACCTAAACGCGTAGAAAGCTTTTGACTTAAAAGTATTAGCGTGTAATACTTTAGTACCTATTACTAGAGAATGTAAAGATAAGTTACCAACTACTCAGCTTAGTTCGGCCAGTGTGACGTAGTCAAAAAGGTAAGCTAAATACTCGCTATGTGCGCTGCATACTTACATAAGTAGGTACGTCGGTTGTACATACGTAGTATTATTATATGTTCTATGCCAACTACCTACCTATATAAAACGTCTATGATTATGTAAAAACTATACATAATAATCTCTATTTTGTGGTTTGTAGGGATTTGGAATTGAAATAAAAAAAGTAAAAGTAAGTAAAAAGTATCGATACCGTTGCGTTTCAAAGCATCGCTGCGGTATCGATATTGGAACAAATGATTCGAAGTACTCCAGTATCGAGTACTTTTAAACGAATACAATGAGAGTTTTTATTTTATTTATTTTTTTGTTATTGTGTCGGGACAAGCTCGAGGCCCACCTAATGTTAAGCGGACTGACCTCTGCCTATAACAGATGCATTTCATCACAATTTACGAGTTGCCCTGCCCCCGTTTCTTGAGACAGCTCTCATGTGTGCCTGTAATTTCACTGGCTTTCAAGGACTGCTGCCTTGCCAGATATCATTTATCATTCTTGATTGCCAAACCTTTTATTTTGGTTTAGAAAACAAAGTTCTTGTTGAAATCCCCTTTATAATTTAACTTTTTTCTTACGTATAATTTATGGGCAGAACCATATCTCTTAATATAGATATTTTGCAAAAAATATTTTTTATACAAAACAAGTCTTTCCAAATAATTTATTTTAGTTTTTATATATAAGCGATATATTATGTTATTCTATATATGTATTAAAATGTGAATAATTACATTGACTCGGGTAACTACATATATCGTATTTTGTGTCCGAAATTCAAGTAAATAAAACTATAAATCTATTTGAACTATTTTATTCAAAACTCCTTAATAGTGTTACAACGCTCTACTGGATTATTATAAAAATTAATTGTCATTACCGGCAGCTGTCCTTGAGAGTCTAGGTTAGCCTGAACAACATCTTCAGCCGCATCATCACTTCGGTACCATCAGGTGAGACAGTTGTCAATCAGCCATAATTATATAAATTGAAGCCGTGATGGCTCAGTGGCATTGACTGCCAAGCAGCAGGTCCATGGTTCCAATCCCGCCGCAGCTTGAGCTTCACCGCATGGTGGAAGGGCATTTTGCGAATGCCCGCCTGGCTAGCGACCACCATTAAGTAGAAATTCTGTCGCCACCTTACGGTGTGTTCCGGCAGCTGTCCTTGGAAGCCAGTACTTCTAGGATAAGCCTGTTAACACCTTCGACAACATCATCGCTTACTATCACGTGAGATTTTGGTCAAAGGCTCCATTATGCCAAACTCGTCTGTGAATATAAGTTTTTGGAGTTTTGAGTCTAGATTCATATTTGACATAATGAAGTTCGAGTCTAAACTCGAACTCGTCTCTGAATGTCAACTTAGAAGTGGTGATTTTAGGCTCGTTTTATTATTAAACATATTTTTTTTCGGGTATTGTTCCATCCCTCTATATTTATAGGCGGTGCGCAAGTAGTAATCACGATTTCAATGCCTACGAATTCCGGAAAGCGTCACATTTCAATCAGATAACATTAAAATGAATACTCTCTGCTACTAGCCTATGTCCCAACTGCTTTCATTTGCTATAAAAGAGAAAAGTGATTCCAACGCTATAGAAATAAAGCTCAAAACAGATTGCAGCTACAGTGAACGGGATGGCAACGCCGCGACCAAATATTTAATTTTTTTGGCGGGAAGAAATGTTTTTGCTTGTTACACAAAAACTATGGGGCGTATTGTTTTGAAAATTTTGGTGCCGATGGCACAAATTGTACCCTACATTTTAAGCCATTAAACAGTAATCTAGGCTTTCCCGTTTGAGCTGTCCAGCATGTGCTAGCTGGGGACATGTGTCCCCAGCTTACACGTTGATTTGAGCTTGTATCTCCAAAACCTTAATAGCCAGAGACATGAAAATTTTAGTGCCTTTGGCACAAATTTGGCTCTAAATTTTGACATATTAAACAAAGTCGTAGGTCCATTCGTTCAGAAGATACAGATGAGTAGCTGTAGACACGTGGTCTCCAGCTTACACGTTAAAATCGAGTCATAACTACTACAGCTTTCAAGTATGACGTTCAAATTTTTTTGTGCCATTGGCACAATTTATGCTCTAAATCCCTGGCTATAGTATATAACCACATCTTCAGCCGTTTCGTATATACAGCATGTGTCAGCTGGAGACCATAACGTCAGCTAACACAGTAATAATCACACGTAGCGTCGAAGTCTACTTGGCACCTAAATTTTGAGTTGGTATTCATAATTGCACAAAATATGCTCTCTTATTGGCATATTCAGAATTAAGAAATTTCGATTGAGTAAGCAGGACATAAGAAGCAGGAGATATTCACACAAAGGTGTGAATATCTCCAGCTTACTCCATTGAAATTTCTTAATTCTGAATATGCCAATATTTAGAGCATATTTTGTGCAATTATGAATACCAACTCAGTATAGCAGGATATATTTTTGAAAGTATAATGCTAAAGCGAAAAATTTTGAGGTCCTCTAGCAATATAAGGCGCTTTTTGTACTTTCATCAATGTGGTATCAATTGAATATTTTTTTCCTTGCATATAACTTCAATATAGAAAAAATTACTCTTGGATCAGTATGGTTCTACCTTCGCCAGTTTAAAGTTATTTACAAAAAACCTAAAAATGGGACCTTTAGAGGAACTAAATCACGCTCTGTGGCGCCGGACATCTTAATATCAAAAACCCGAGTTGCATAACAAAACAGAAACAACAAATCCATTTCACATTTTTATTTTGTCCATAGATAAAATTTAGGACTGTGCTGCAGTAGTGGGCGCAGCGGTGGCTGCGGTCTCCTCACGGATGCGATCTTTTTTGAGCGTGCCCATGAAAGCAGCCTTGTCAGCCGGCGTCTGGAATCGACCATGACCAAACTTGGACGATGTGTCAATGAACTTCAGGGCAATTTTTTCAAGAGCTGCCCTCTTTGTGTGAACGATGAGAGACTGCGAAACAAAAATAAATTTTAGATATTTATAATAGCATACTCTTAATAATAACATGAACTGAAATCATCAGTCCGCCCTAGTATCAATCTTCACATAGAATCAGGTTCTAACCGTGTAAAATTTGTATACTTTTTGCTCATCACTTGAGAAAATTTCAAACCATTGTTATATTGTGTAATGAATGAAGGAAAACATACAACATATTGCTATCGCTTTTTGTATGTACTCTTGGAACAGTATTGTTTACATGACACTACACATCAAATTCAATTTAAGTATTCTCTGATCATAATAGTGGGTTCTATGGTATTTTGAAGTACAATACATCTCTAAAACTCATAACTTTCTTTAAAGTTTCATACTAATTCAGAAAAAGTTGTCTAAAATTGTCACCAATAAAATTATTTTAGGTAAGTGAATGATTTTGTAGATTGCTACTAGATCATTCACTTGCCTAAAATTGTGTTCATTGTAGACAACAGCAAACACCAATAAGTCATCCAGATAAGCAAATAAATTTTCTAGTTTATTGACTAACTTATAAACTACTCAACCGATTTTGATGAAGTTTATTTGGGACCACATACCACACCTCACCCCTTTCCAATAAAAAAATAATTTGAGAATCAGTCCACAAATGGATGAGAAATCGGTGAATAGTATATTGAAGTCTGTTAATAATAAGTAAAAATTTTTACAAACCTTCCTTAATGTGATGACACGCTTCTTAGGTCCCATGCAGCAACCCTTAATCATGATAAAGTCATTGTTGACCTCACCATAATGGGGGAAACCACCCATTGGGGTGATTGACTTTTCAGATAGGTCATACTCAGTGGAAGCATTGTTCTTGATAACCTTGCCATCCTTGGTGTGGATACCTGAAGTGGTAAATTTGTACATATTCATATAAGCGAATGAAGGCAAAATATATACATGAGGATGTAAATAAAACTGAAGTTGGGATTATTTCATCTGATTAATAAGTACCTTGACCAATACGGTAGATCTTCTTGTTCATCTCTGTCCTGTGATGGTAGCCCTTCTGACCAGCACGGGCTACAGTGAATGAAACTCTTGAAGGATGCCATGCTCCAATACAGGCAACCTTGCGAAGACCCTTGTGAGTCTTGCGAGGCAGTTTCTTTGTGTGCCAGCGGGAAGTGACACCTAGAAATTACATGTATATAAAAAATGCTGCATATTTCAATAATTATCTTCTTGACCTTATCCCTATCATGTGATATCAACTAACACTAAAAAAACTGGTATCAAGCTTTCCAATATTGCTGAGACTGGTTGGTTACATGCTGTGTAACTCTAGAAACAGTATATCTGGAGCCAATAGTTAGGGACAACTGTTATAACTAACAAACAAGAAATATATCCTCAGGAACTTAAAATGTCATAGTACAAAAAAATTACCTTTGTATCCTTTGCCCTTAGTGACACCAATGCAGTCAATCATCTCATCTTGAGCAAAGACAGAGTCAATTGGAATGGGTTTTTCCAATTGTTCCCTTGCCCATTTTACTTTGTCTTCAATGGTTCCACCATTGATTTGGATTTCCATGATATGTGCCTTCTTCTGACGCTGCTTCAGAAGCTTCATCTGGGTGTGGGCAATAAGTCTGACAACACTGCAGTACCGGATCATTTTCTTGAAATCTTTCTCAAGAGACTTCTTTCCAAGCTCATCTTGCCATTTCTTACTGGACTTGGTGAAAGCCTTCTTCTTGCACTTGTACCTGATAGATTACAAATCAGCAGCTGCTGTAAAAGATACCAAGCAGCCTCATCGTTGAGCGGAGACCACTTGGTTGACAATATGCTCCAAGCATATTTATATATTGTGCCCTCAATCAGTGAGAGGAGAGCTATTAAAATTGATTAGTAGCTTTTCATGTAGATATGTGGATCAATAACGGTTACTTACAGATAAATACATATTCACAAAAATATTCCAATAAGTTAATTAAGTCACTTAAATACTAACATCAAGTAGAAATATGCTTACCAGTTCTTGTAGAATCGGCGCCTGCAGTCCTCTGACATATGTTCAGCCCATACAGTAACAAGGGCACGCAGCCCATGGGGAGTCTCAATGTAGCCAACCAGGCCAACAGCCACCATGGGTGGTGTCTCAATGATCGTAACAGCTTCTACAATCTCTTTCTTGTTGATCTCTAAATAAGTAAAGTCATAAATAAAGTACTCTATTTAAAAATATACAGTCAAAATTAAATTCCCATGCTGCATTAGGATGGCCATGCTCTGAACCATATTTAAAAATAAATATTATGACAGTAGCCATATTAACCCATTGGCAATAATGATAACAATAGAATTTCATTCATAACTTGGGGTCCTCCAGCTGATGCCAACGAGCTAAGCAATTGAGAAACAAAGATTGGAAATTAAAATGAGTACCCCTACCTGTTCCAATATTGTATAAAACCAAATAAGAAAAACTAACTATACTCTGGTTTTTAATTCAAGATCAAAAATGTAAACAAAGAAATGTCAATATATGTCATTGTCAAACTGCCAGTCAGGGATATTCACTATATTTTCTTACGAAATCTGTAGTGGAGCACCCTGCTGCGCATTTTATATAAGTTTCACACATTTCCATTAAATTTAAATAATTGTACACCTATATACACCGTGTCCCAAAATTCAACGATAAGCCGGCATCGGTGCATGGACCTACTCATGACTCCTCGGAAAAAAAAAAAAAAATTATAACTGTTTTTTTTTATTAATTACAGAGACTTATAAATTTCATCGATATTCAATACCCATTATGCTATTTTCAACTACCATGACCACAATTTTTGACATATTTTTGATATTTTTTGTGCATTAGCAACCTAAGAAGGACGGCTATCTACCACAATCCTTTAAAATTACAGAAAATCTGTAGTTATTTTACAAAAATCAGTAAAAAAATAATTTTTTCTTATAATTTTCATAGATTTTAACATTCTATGCACTTTCTATAGTCTGGGTTAAAAAAAAAAGTATGGACACTACCATGGCAAGTTTTATTAAAAGTTGGCGCAACTTTATAAAAGACTCTGTAATTAAAAAAAAAAGAGTTATAATTTTTTTTTTATTTTTTCCCAATTAGTCATGAGTAGGTCCATGCACCGATGCCGGCTTATCGTTGAATTTTGGGACACGGTGTATATATCTTAATTCACCTCTTACGACACCCACGGGAAGATACTGGGGTGACATTGGAACCCGGCATCCCATGAGACATTGGGCCACAATAATAATGAAAGGTATTGAGCATAATGGTAGCAGTGCCTTCTAGAGAACTGACAACTTCTACTGCGCTTCTCAAGATGCCTGCAAAAATGTGTGCTTGTACGCCTTCATCACCACCAGCTTTACAGAAGCATTAAGATTTGCGAGGACATTTCTTAACAAGAGATACAATGACTTTAGTTGTTGAAGAGCCAGGTTCGAGCTCACGGGCCCAATTCTCTTAGCTATTGAACGGCGTTAAAGCAACTTAGATGCACGAAAATTGTAGTTTTTGACATGAAAGAGTGTTTAATGAGTCAACACTAACGTAATGAATTATAGTTTGACATTTTTTTTATATTAAATCCTTCACCCGTTTCCAAAATTAGTACAATTACTAAATATTTGTATGGTTATCCCCTTTCATTAAATTTTTTTCTCGAATTAAAAACTTGAGTATAGACTAAGGCTACACAATACCACCTATTTTTTAAGGCCTGTCCATTGGAATTATTACCACTAAACATACTTATTTCATTACACATTTTTGGTCTAAACAAAAACTATTTCATGGTTTCTGTGGCTTGTGAAAACATCTAGGTAAATATTATAGTTATTGAACTTGCCACACTAGAGATATGTCCTGTGAAGTAAAATCAAATACAGACCACACCATGTATTAAGAACAGGGATCACATCGGGCTGGGACCCAGGAAGGCATGCCCAGCTGTAAGCAGAGGCATGCTGACACCTGATTACCACTACTTCTACGACCTGCGTGGAGTAGAGGCGAGGTCCTGGTACTTAAACCATTAAAATGTAAAGGTCAGAGCCATAGAGATAGTGACTCTGTTAATGATTTCACAAACAAATAAGATGGCATTATCAGGACCTCTATGTCCTAGTTATGAATAAATTCTATTGTTATCATTATCGCCGATGCCAACGGGTTAAGGACGAGATTTTACTGAATTAATATTAAACGAAAGCCACAATAGACAAAACTTACTTGAGCCAGGACGGTCAGGTTCACGAACCACGTGGGTCATACCGGCCTTGTAACCGATAAACGCGGTCAAATGTACGGGCTTGCTGGAGTCATCCTTGGGGAAAGCCTTCACTTTGCCGCGATGACGACGGGACCTCTTTTTAGGGTAGAACCCCATAGACCCATGGCGAGGAGCAGAAAACTTCCTGTGCGACTGAAAAAATCACATTTCATCACTGATAAATCATGCACAGATGGATTATCGCCACGTCGAAAAAGATTTTATATCAGACCGCCCTAGTATAAATCTTCACATAGAATCAGGTTCTAACCGTGTATTATTTTTGTATACTTTTTGCTCATCATTTAATCTCATAGCAAGACAAATTTATATTTAAAAACCCGCTCGCGATTTAACTGGATGCACAAAATATCGTTGTGGATCAATAGTAACAAACGTAATTCAAACATGTAAAAAGATTTTGCTTATATTTCTCCAATGATTTCACTAGTAAAATAAGATAAATTTAAGGTAGCACAACCAACCATGTTTCTCAACAGCCGCAACAAAAATGGCCGAATAGATAGAAGTACTCGATTTACGATTACGAAATGTCGAATGACTTTTAGCTCTTTTGACACTTGTGACCACGGGGCCACAGAACAAAACTACTTGTGTTGTGAGTGTGACTCACTAGGTGCGTTCGTTTTGGCTCGATTGCGTTTGTAGCAGTTTCAAAAGTGGCATTTGTGTATTAGCGTTCGGATAGAAGCTTTTGCTATTTTTGACCACCAATTACTGCATGCTATCCGAACGGCTTAAAACGTACCTACTTTGACAACCGACAATGTTTTAACAATTTTGCACAGTACGAAACATGGAATCAATCTCTAAAATTAACAAAAAAGTAGGTACCTATATTATTATTATTTCTATGTTAATGGTTCCTGCTAGTTACCTATATAAAAAACTTGTAAAACTCTTCAATCCGCCAAATACAACTGTCAAACCAGCAGTTGTCAAAAAACGATCACAACGATCCCACGGTAGGACATGGGTCAAAAATATCACTTTTCTCTGTCATTTGTAGCGTTTTCAAAGCTATCCGAACGGTGAGCGAAAACGATATTTTTGCTCACGAAGTCCCAAAACGAACGGCCCGTGTGATCATTTTTAGCGTTTGTGGGTGTTATTTTTGGCACCGATAGGCTATCCGAACGCCCTAACTTTTATGTTTATTAAGGTGAACGCTATATACATCTCAATATACAATGATGTTCAAAACTGTTATTCGCTGCGGCTTGGCCTCACAATGGCATCTCATGAATAAAATTATTCTCAAGATGCTGTTTTTGACAGAATTTCCATACATTTATGGTCAAAAGTGCATCTAAAGATTTATCTCAAGCTTTAGTTTAAATGCATAATATACATCTAAAATATATTATAATAAATATATTATATTATTATACTAGCATGCTTACTTTTTGGGGTCGTTAAACATAAACAGCCTGAGTATCTATTTAAAAAACTGTCGTGGACGTTCAGTCATTGGTCCCATGGGCCCCGTCGTCAGTGCGCGCCTCCGCTCTCCACGCATTGCGCTAGATCGGCTGCCTTCAGAGGTAGTTTCTGATATGCAGCCAGTAAATGTTGGAATAACATTCCACCACCAGTTAGGAACTTGCAAAATGTTTAAAAGTTTAAAGTTCGGTTAAAAGAACATTTTTGTGCTCATCAAAAAGAACAGGAAACTTTTCGACACGGTACGTGTGCAACACAATTAAAGCTGAGCAATGCAAACACAGAATATTCATTATTTAGTTATTATTATTATTTAATCCTATTTTTCTTTTATCTTTTGCTGTAAATGTGAATTTAAATTATATACGGAAATGTACAATATTGCTTATATCTTAATTTATTTTCTTTACATTGTAACTATATTATTTTTTTGTGTTTTCATATTTTTTTTTTCTAATTGGCGAACTGTTGTGTGTATGTGTGTGTGACGTCACCATAATATGGTTCCAAAGGAAGACCAGCACTGGCTAACAACCAGCATTATGCTGATATGACTAATTTGTGAACACATTATTAATAATTTAAATTTTATTTTATTTTAGTGTCACCGTATTATTAGTGTCACAAATAAAGCATTTTTCTTTCTTTTTTTTCATAATGTCTACACTGGTCTTTTTATCTCCAGTTTCTTGTTAATTTCCAAAAAAAATATTGAATTTAGGTACTGGGTTTTTAGTAAAAGTCAATCCTACGAGGTTGTTAGCATTTAACCAATAACCCTGTATATAATATCTTATCTAATTAAATTTAAATCACATCGCACATTAAGAATCACTCGAACGCTAATAGAATAACAAACAAACGATTATACTAATTTAAAAAAAAAAATACGATTTTAATATAAAAAAATTGTTAAGAGCACATTTGAAAGTCCTTATCTCATTTTCAGCGCGTATACTTTTTGGTACCTTATTTTAAATGATTAGGACCAAATAAAACGAACTTCGACGCAACAAATAGGATTTGTATTTAATTATTGGCAGATGATGCAGTTGCCACCCTCGCCTACTGGCTTCTTCATATTGGATAAATAACTTCGGATAGCTTTTTACAAATACTGCTACTTCGCTGATATAAATCGACGGCATTGTTAAGAGTTTTAAGATTCTGGGGAGCATTCTCAAAATTAGGATAAATTTTTCGATTCTCGATATTTATCCCGTGTCACCTATAGACTATTAATATCCCAAAAATATCGACTTTCCACAAAAATGCTATTCTCGCGAGTGTTAAATATAAAAATATGTCCACAGATGACGTAAGCATGGTATGCTGTTAATAATGTATCTATATATGATACTTTGCTCGATTTGTAAAGGGCATGTGAAGATTTATATAGTTTTTTGCGTATATTATCAATGTGATATTTCCATGTCAATTTAATGTTAATAGTCAAACCTAAAAAAAATGTTACGTATGTTAGATAAGGTACGTGGAGGTTAGATGGTACTGAATATCGTTGTTTGAAGTCCATTAAGGTTGTTTTATCCAAATTTATCTTCATATTATTTGCATTAATCAATTCAATTAAAGATGTCACGGTTATTTTAATGTCATTATTATTTTATTAGTATGATTATCTCCAAATAAGATCGTGCTATCATCCACCAATAATATCATAGAATTTGTCTTTATATTTGGGAGATCTATAGATATAGCATAGAAATAAAAGGGGGCCTAATTTACTGCCCTGGTGTACCCCATTATTTACTGTTTTTATTTCAGATTTGTAGTGTCAATGTTTTTGCACAGATTCTATTTATATAAATAATAAATAAATAATTAAAAATAATAAAATATCCATTTATTGCCTTGTTACAAAATAAAGATATGTATAAAATAATACAATTCTTAAAAATTAATGACAGTCATATCCTAAGGCAAAAGGGTTATGCTCATCATTATGCAGCGCTATCAATCACTTGCATGAGCGTGCGCTGCGCTGTTTTTCAGCATATCCCCACTCGGGCGGATGTTTGCCGAAAGACATGAGGTAAAAAAGTGGTTCACAAATAAACAAAATAAACATACAGAAACAGCTTACAATCTAATATATTAAATTACATAAAAATTTGGCCACTTAAAAACTTGAGACCAACAATGACTTGGTAAGTAAATGATTATCTACAATTGTATCAATATATGAATTCCTTGTCACGTACACATATATTACGCTAGGTATATCCGGTTGAGAAGTGTGAGTGTGTAAGTGTGTGAGGGGGTGCATGTGTTTGTGTAGTTGAGGCAGTTTTGTTTGTAGGTGATCGGTGGTGTTTGTGTTTCGTCTTCCCCTGTGTTTTAAAAGTTGCTTCAAAATTATGCCTTTGGCGATCCAAAAGAACTCTTTTTAATGTTATTTTAAAAGTGTTTCTGCTTGTCTTCGTTCTGAGGGGTGGCGGGAGATCATTCCAAATTTTTGATGCCCTGTATTTAAAGCAACCTTTAAAACCAGCGGTTTCATGTTTGGGGATAACCAGAGTATTTTGGAGCTAAGAGCGGGTTTTCAAGGAATGGGTATATATACTCCATGTGAGTTTTTCAAATAGATTCTCTGGTTTCTTGTTCCACAAAACTTTTTGTGTTAGACATGCCAGATAGAGTTCGCTTCGTAACTTCATATTAAGTATTCCCTTTTCTACTAGATAAGGGGTGACGTGGTCTCCTCTAGGTATACTGAAGCAGAACCGAGCGCATGCATTTTGCACACGTTGGATGGCTCTTTCAGTCATAGCCCAAATTCTAGGACCATAAACTGCACTGCAGTAATTAAAAGGATATAAAACCAATAAATCACATAGAAGGATCCTTATCTATTCTGATAAGTATGTTCTTATATTATACAAAACTTTGAGTTTGTAAAAAGCGTTTTTAATCTTTTGGTTCATGTGCTTAACATATCTCAACTCGCTATCCATTATAAGACCTACATTTCTCGACTATGACTCTATCGGTATAACAATACCATTCACTATAAATTTTGGATTATACTTCATTACCTTATTTATTTGAGTTTTAGTGCCTAACACGATCATTATGGGATTTAGTGGGGTTTAAGATTAGGGAATTACGATTCGCCCATTTATAAATCTCGTCCAAATCATCATTAATTTATGTCATTGCATCTGCTACATTTTCAGGCTTGAAGCTATGATATACCTGAGTATCATCATCATAAAGGTGGTACTTACATACTTTGATGTGTTCAGGTAAGTGTGATGTAAATATTGAGAAAATCCGTATGCTTGTCTGTGCATCTTGTGTGTTTAACATCTTTTCCCATTGTATTAATTTAAGGTCAAAATTAAAGATTTCTGGATTTATTTCATTGAATTGCCGAGATTGTATTAAACGCGCAACAGGCTTTTGCTTTTTAATGTTAAAATCACATATAACCATACCATGATCGCTCAAATCTCTGTTATGTATTACAGAATTTTTTTACACCTTTCGGGTGTGTCTGTAATAACTAGGTCTATCAAACTAACAGTTCCGTCTGTTGTCCGAGTAGATTATTTTTCTAGTTGTTCAAGATTTCGCTGTGTACAGAATGTCGTCAGTTTGCGAGTCTGCTATATTTGTTATTTGTTGTATGTTATGTAGATATGACTTTATTAGCTTTTACGCTGTCCCCCTGATTCCAAAGGAATATAATTTATTTAATAGTATTTCGGGGCTAACGTGATTAAAAGCTTTTGTCATATTGAGATATCATGCCATTACTTTTTTGCGATTATTCATAGCCATTGTTACTTTACATATAAGGTTATAGATTGCCAAATTGATTGACTTTATTTTCCGAAAACCATATCGATGGCTGCTCTTCCGACCAATTGGCTATAAATGCCGGAGTCCCCCAAGGATCAGTACTCTCTGCAACGCTTTTTCTGCTGCATATGAACGACCTGCTTAAACCCGGTATTTTTGGGTGCGCAGACGACAGCACCGTTGTGGAGAGTTATACATCTAACGCACGAACCAGTGCATTACAAATCCAGTCTTATAGGGAAGCGATGGTACAGCACTTGAACTTTTCTTTGAAGGCAGTCTCCGACTGGGGCGATGCCAATCTGGTCAAGTTCAATGCTGCCAAAACCCAGGCGTGTCTTTTCTCCGCCAAACGGAGCCCTTTTCACCTGGCTCCTACTTTCAGGGATGTATCCGTGCCGATAAGTAACCATCTAGAGCTTCTTGGCATCTCTTTATCACCGACTCTCAATTTTGGCTCCTATATTGAGTCTAAAGCCCAGCTAGCCACAAAAAAGCTTGATGTTTTGGCTAAAGTGAGACAGTACTTCACACCGGGACAGATGCTTAATCTCTATCAAGCGCAAGTCCGGACGTGTTTGGAGTACTGTTCTCACCTTTGGGATGGTTCTGCCAAATACCAGCTGGAGACACTGGAAGCTATTGAGAGGAGAGCCAAGCGACTCATTAACGACGACCTTCTTGTACGCAAGAGACTCCAGAGTCTTGAGCATCGCCGCAAAGTCGCAGGTTTATCGGTATTTTATCGGATACATTTCGGGGAGTGTGCCACGGAACTGCATGATTTGATTCCACCATCCCCATTCTATAATCGGACATCCAGGGATACTCAGAAGCGCCACCGTTATATGGTGGATGTTCCATTTACCCGAACGAAGCGATTTGCTTCTTCGTTCATCATACGAACCGCTAGGGAATGGAACACCCTGCCTGAGTCTGTGTTTCCGGTTAAGTACAATATGGGGGTCTTCAAAACGCGAGTGAATAGGTATCTTCTGGGTAAGCGCGCTCCATCATCGATCGCATCATCACTTAACATCAGGTGAGATAGTGGTCAAGTGCTACCCAGTATGGAACAAAAAAAAAAAAAAAAAAAAATTGATTGATGCTTAATACATTATTTATTCCTAAATATTCATAAAGCTTGTTATTGATAACTTTCTCAATAATTTTAGAAAAATCCGGTACAAGACAGCCGGCCTTACCCAATTCATGCTTTAATTTAAATTCAGAAAATTCTATGTTGTTCGGCTATTGTGGTACGAGTAACGTCGAACTCGCGTTCTGGAGTCAGTAATTATTGAGCCGAGTCAATACAGATTTGTTTCGCGTTTCAGTATTGCTACAGTATATGTGGTGAAGATCTTCAAAGGAAAACGAAGTGTTTTCTATGATAATATGTTTAACTTCCCTGTGTTATGCATACATAACCCTATTGTCATTTATCTTCGTTCCTGGATTTTGAGACGATCCAGGGGTCGTATTCTTGCTCAGCAAGCGGCCAGCAGTCTCCCCAAATAGTTGTTTTCTTTTCTCTGGATATTGTTGCATGTCTAGGACTGTCACGACTACAATAAGCAATATCTGAGAATATGAATCAATTATGGAGGTCTGTCTTTATGTAGCATTTATTCGCACCTGTAGGTATCACTTTTACGGACTCGATTCAATCCCCCTTTGCTAACCGATGAGAGTCCACCGCACTCCAAGGGAAAAACTTCTGGTCACATTTTCTTAGGTCTCCGTAGCCGTGACCACTAAGTTTCCTCGGAAAAGGGGATGAAAGTCAAAATGTACATATAGTAGTTATTTATGAACGTGTTGTACGATTTCAATTATTCTTTTTTTGTTGGAATAGTGACGAGTGAGCCCGGAACCCCCCGGGCATTCCAGCCTACCACGGGCATTCCAGCACCCCCCTGTTATCCCGGCACCCCACGGGCATCCCGGCACCCCACGGGCAGCTCGGCACCCCACGGGCAGCCCGGCACCCATTTTTAGTTTTGCAAGCTTTCTAAGATAAAACTCTAAATCTGGAACATTCGCCACAAATTTTTTAGGTATTGTTGGATATATTATGGAGACTGCGCAATGGAAGTGCACAATCTATATGTATACCTATAATAAAACTGTAACAGATCCAATTCTGTACTTGGCAGATATTTTGAAAAAAAAATTGATACCCATCTGTAGCTAACACTGATGCCAAAACTGTATTTTTTTAAATTTTTTCTGTCTGTCTGTATCCCGGCCGCGCATCGCTCCAAAACTACTGAATGGAATTCAATGAAACTTAACACGATTTGTGTTCATACTACGAAAAAGGTTATAGTATACTTTTTATCTCGAAATTCAGCACGGTTCCCACGGGAAAGGGGAGGAAAGTCAGAATGTAAACTTTGTTGTAATTTATTAACGCGTATAGTCCGATTTCAATTTTTCATTTTTGTGATAATAGTGACAAGTGAGCCTGGCGGACTACGGGCAGCCGTGGGGTGACGACCCCACGGATAGCTCGGCACCCCATGGGCAGCCCGGCACCCTTATTTAGTTTTGCTAAGATAAAGCTCTTTTAATCTGGAACATTCGCCACAATCAGTTTTTTGAATGGATTAAATACAATGACCAACATATTTTTTTTATATATTTATGCTTGAAAGGTTAGCCCTTGACCACTATTCACCTAATGGTAAGTAATGATGTGGTCAAATATGTTCTTCAGGTTAACCTTGAGCTACTGGCTCTCAAGGACAGCTGTCGGAACACACCGTTAGGTGTTTGGCAACAGGTTTTCTACTTAAGGGTAGTAGCAAGCCAGGCGGGCATTCTAAAAATGCCCTATCACCATGCTATAACGACTGCCATCATAAGATGACAATCGGGACCGACGGCTTAACGTGCCCTCCGAAGCACTGAAGCGCTCAGTAGTAATGTCACTAGCGGTCATCCATCCAACTCATAACCGCGGCGGACATTGCTTAACCTCGCTAATCAGTTAAGAATCGCTAAGCAACCTTCGCTACGAGCGCTTCAAAAAGTTCTTTTACCAAAAAATGTAATCGAACACCAAATGTAGTAAATGATCACCAAATGTAGTTAATGATCACTAGTCATATTTAGGTGCGACGACGAGCAACGCGAGGAGGATCGTTAGGTTACCTGTGACCACAAAATGCGCGAGCCGAGCGAGCGAAGCGAGCGTGCCTCGGCAGCGGCCGGCGATGCGCCAGAAGAGGTTTAAACTTTGGTTAAAATTTTACATTAAAATGCTGTTTTAATTTTGGTGATCATTTACTACTTTTGGTGATCATTTACTACTTTTGGTGAATTTTTACTACTTTTGGTGATTATTTACTACTTTTAGGTTAACAATGATTTATTTGGAGTCATTTTGCTTAAATAGAATAGCGAGATGATAAAACTTTGGTTATTAGTTTACATTAAAATGCGGGTTTAATATTGGTGATCATTTACTATTTTGGTCTGTTATATGTTACTATATCTGGTGGTAAGTTAAACATGAGCCTTTTTTCAACTGTCTATCGTTTGCCGGATACATTTTGGAGACTGTGCAATGGAAAGGCACAAGCTAATATATGTTCATTCTACCGCCAAACAAGGAGAATCTCGGCAAAATGACGCCGTTATAAAATCGAAATTCCAAAGAAACGTACTTCAACATTTATTGTGCGAACCGCGAAGGAACTCTCTGAGTTACTTAACTACGGTTTTCTGGAAAATACACCTGGGAGTTTTAAAACCCAAAGTAAAAATCTCCTTTCTGAGCTATGCTTTACTAAGAGTGCTTCACCGCAGACCACAGCGTTGCTTAATATGAGATAAACAGTGCTACAATGTTAATAATTAGTCTGCAGGTACGGATATCGCGAACGAAGTCGCAGGTACAGCTAGTTTAAAAATAAGAGGAAAGCATGTATAAAATGGAAAATATATCGTTAAGAACGCACAACCACCCGTGCCGCCCGTCTGGCCAAAATGTGTCGGCTTGCACCCCCACTCGCTAACTCACACACTCATTCACCATAGATAAGGCGCCTCTCGCCATCCACCACAGACCGCAGCAAAATATCTCCATTACAGTCGCCCATCCTGTAACAATTGCGCCGCAATTGGCGCCCAAAGTCGTATTAGCTTTCTAGTAAGTCAATGAGGTCATCCCTGGTAACTATTTCCTCGTCACTGCTACTTTCACTACATAGATAAACACTATGATAAAATCGCAATGAATCAGCAGCTACTATACCAGAGAAGTTTTTATAACCCCTCATACCCTTTATACTTTTAATTTCATAGCGTCCATTTGTTAAAACCTTTTGTACCATATGGGGACAAGAGTACAAGACTTGGAGTTTAGTATTGACACTTTTAGATGCTGCCCCTGTAGGAGCCTGCTTCCACAAAACCAAATCACCTTTAACAAATGTTTTCTCCGGTTTGTGATGCTTATCATATCTAGTTTTCATATGTCTAGCACGCTCCTGTAGTCGTTTTGTAGCCATAGCTCTTTTCTCCTGAATGGGCACCGAATCCTGTTGACCTATCATATCTGGTAGCAACCTGCTTCTATGACTGAACATTACTTCATATGGGTGATAACCTAGGCTATAATTGATGGTATTGTTAATACCCCAAACAACATCAGGTAAACATTCTGTCCACATGTTTGGGTCTCTAGTTCGTGTACGCATTGCATCAAATAAAATAGGGTTGTAGCGCTCTACTTGGCCATTGGTACGAGGACACGCTGTTGCAATTAATGTGTGACGAAATTGAGAGTGAGAAGAAAATTCTTTGAAGACCGTACTAGTGAAAGCCAAATTCCGATCAGAAACAACCCTACCAAATAAACTAAACATGTCTCTTAGTGTATTTACCGTCTCTACTGAATTTATAGTCCGAGTTGGTCGAGCTATTAGAAACTTTGAGAATGAATCTACTATCATAAGGATATATTGATATCCTTTGTTAGTTCTGCAAAAAGGCCCTAGGTGATCATTATGTACCATCTCCATTGGAACTGAAGGTTTAGGAATAGGGTGTAGCTCACCAGATGGTTTACCATATTCTCCTTTACCATATGCACATTCTAAGCAAGATCATACAATTTTTTTTAATAAAGCTAGTCATTTTAGGGAACCAGAAATCAGATTTAATAAGTTCCTCGCACCGTTTTAGCCCAACATGTCCTATTTTGTCGTGGAACTTCTGCAATATTTTCCATCTAGCGTTTGAGGCATAGGCTTAGGATGTACAAGACCAACAGTGACGGATGAATGGTGTAACAAAAAATGAAATGTAAATGCGTGAGTGACATAGTGTTGTAATGACGCGAGCGTAATACTATCGACAGTTTTACTTGTTGAATCTTAGCACACATTCGTTTGAAATTATGTCCTATATAGTTCATTGAGACTATTGTAATGATCGTAAACAACACTAAAATCACAGAAATGCAATATATGCAATTTCATTAGCTTGAACAACTTATTTTTCAAGTTATTATGATTTAAAAACTTTGGTTTTTACTACTTAACTGATTATAATGACATTTCAAAGGGATGAATCTTAAAGTATATCCTTTCAAACAAGATACGATGTTTTCAAATGAAAATCAAACCAAATATCATAACATGAATACAACCTTATTGAGAACCTGCTCCCTTTTTGATCTGTTAAAAATAAAACTCATTCAAAGTTGAAGTCAAATGCATTTATTGTAGGTCTAAAATGGTACAGCACTTTTAAAAGTAAACTGATGAAAGAAATAAAACTTACCATTACTAAGTATTATGATTACCATTAACAAAATCATTAAGCTGCAAATATACAAGTACTGTAAATTATTAAATTACATTTATCTGAATACCATTTGCGTAAAGCATTCACATGTGGTAAGCAAAGGTCGAATTTGTCTCTTGTGTAAACATAGCTCATTGGGCTGTAGAAATGACGATGTGTACATAATTTCGATGATCTTTACTAACTGGCCTACAAAACATATAATTCTTTAAAGTCTGCTTTTAAGTCTAAAAGCCGTTTTATCATTATTTTTGTTTCAGCTTTTAAACTTCTTAAGAGCTAATTTTTTTCTGTAATTTTTGTCACAATTTAGAACATTAATTTATAAGTTTTTTTCCTTGGAGACAGTACTTGATTTGAAGGGCAGGTAATGGCTAACGGTGGTAATATATCTCTATTTAAGTAAGGTCAGGGCGGTCTTATTTTCAATTTGATCTGAAAGGAATAATAAAAATTATTTTGTGTCAGAATAGCCATAGCTATCCAGCGCTGCAATGAAGCGAGTATTGTAGATTTTATTGCACCAGGGACGCTAAGGGAAGGGTTACTAGATTGACTCAACATATCCTACAGTCTTTACATGAAAAAAAATTCTTTGACCATGTATTTTACTACAAATTAAACTTTACGTTACTTGTGTCATCATTTCCTAAAGCTATTGACTACTATTTCCACAGCTTCATGCATTCAGGACATTAAAAGTTGGTATTGAGTCTTTCATTAGTATACATCGATGTTTTCTTTGTATGAAGCATTTTGATTCAAAGTTTACTACAAACTGTAGAGTTTTTATTTAGATTGCGTCAATAATCCGAACCCTTTTATTACATACTGAAAATTTGTTGGTAATCTGTAAGAACACAAACATTATTATACGCGTGCATATAGTTATTTCAAATTCTGTTACATAGCCATTTGTATAAAGATACCAATATTTTATGATAGAAGTAAGAATATTTCCAAATATTTATTGAGAGTTAGGGGAACTTTTCACAGAAAATATCATAATAAATTTTGAATAATATAGCTTGTGATAATATTTACTCCCTTATTCGTAAATACTCAATAAGCTATAAACTGATCTGTCAACTTCTCGCTAATTATTATGTAATTTTATTATTTTTAAACAAATTTATGATTAAATTAACTACCGGTTATTTTTGAGGTTCGAATATGTACCCGAGCATTCACGTCGAAGCTACACGTCAGACATAAACTATCGACTTTATCGATACTTGTGACGTCAGGACTTTGTCAAGCCCTATCGTAAACAAATGTTTTTGTATTTTTCGTAAAATACCAACCAATTCTTCATTTAGCAATGTAATTTGATGATAAGTATTGTTACGGCGCATGGAGTCGAACAATCCAGAATAATCCAACGTCGGTAAACAAGCATAAGAAAACAAAGAATGTACCTACCCTTCACAAATTTTTTTTATAAAAAGGTTTGTTTTTTGTTCTCAGGCAACTAGTAAACAACCACAGTATAAGTAGTAGTTAGTTTCCATTGAATCGCATACAAAAGTTGTTTACGTTAAACGAGTGATTTATGGCCCCTATTGTTTTTCTATCTAGACTAGTATAGAATAGAATATTCTGGAAGCTTTGACTTTTGGGTATAAATAGGGTCGGGTCCGGGCCGACGAGACAGTCTTACTTTGAGTTCGAAACAAGCTATAGTGCCTTTGAACCAAGTGCTCCAAGCGCGAATAGTTAAATACAGTGAAATGTGTGATTAGTGACCTTTAAAGTGCGAACAGTCAGTGTTTTAGTGTTGTGTGCAGTGAAGTGTGAAGTGACTGTAGAACTGTGTAATAAAGGTGTCATTTTGCTAAAACCGTATTGCATTATTTATCCTGAACCCTCAGCTCGTAACAGTATGAAGAGAAACCTATTATCTATTATTTCCATAGTTCTTATAACTCATTTTAAAACAAAATTACGATATAATGATTATCCAAAAAGCAGTACAAATAAACATAAATTACCTGTGAAACGTGTATATATTCGGGTAACTGAGTCTTGTAACCTCACATTCACTCACCATAGATAAGGCGCCTCTCGCCATCCACCACAGACCGCAGCAAAATATCTCCATTACAATATGGTAACTTAACAGATTTTGATACTATATATACATAGGCTCATAATTGAAATTTATTCAGAAATATGTTACAAAAGTTACATTATGATAGTTAAAAATACTGTTAAGTACAACGTCAAATATTTTTGGTCGTACATCGCAAATAGAAAGAGAAAAAGTGACGTCCCGAATTGCATTAGCTATGAAGAAAAAACAGCAAGTGACTCAGTAGATATTAGTATAACCTTTACTCGAATTACTTCCAATCAAGCCCTTAACTGTTACCGACGGATATAATGCAGATAATAAATGTTATATATGTGCAGATAACCACACGTCAGATTAAATTATCATTTATGTTCGTTTTACTATTGATATTTTAAAATTGAAACTACGTAGGCTCGGTCCAACTAAGGGGACTGGAGTTAATAATGTTTCACCATGTTATTCGTCATGTTAGTCCTAAAATACACCGCTGACACCATTTTGGTTTCCTGTCCACTATATATTCAACCTATGCCTTTAAGAAAGTGTTCGTCCTCTTGTTTGGAAAATTGTCCGCATAGTACTGTACATAAAGAAGGATTAAAGAAAGATGTAGCAAAACTATCGCCCAATATCAATTTTACCTGCCTTTTCGAAACTTAAATATATATATACATTGATTGAGAATGTGAGATTGATTGATGAGATTTGTCACACAACAGCCGCTTCTGCCGCTAGATGGCAATGTACCAACGGATTCTAATCGCGCTATCCTTTTATTTTCATTCCAGTACCTATAGAATTCAAAAAATTACTTGGCAGCAATCGTACTCATATTTTTTGCTTTATCAGTAAGAAAGTGGAAGAGATAAAAAGAACCACAGAATCTTTCTATGTTGTTATAACGGGTTACTACGGATCCCTACATTGCGCGTGGCCCCACACGCGCTTGGCCGCTTATTATTATCAAAATTTCGTCACACTGGGGTGCGTTCCGAAACTTGGTTAGAGCGCACTCGGAGTGCAACTTTTCACTCTAACGTCGTTCACAACCTTCGAGTAGAGCGTTCGGTTGTCACAACTGGACCGTTCCAAACCTTTGAAGGTTGCAACTTTTTAACCATAAAACGCGTGACATGAAATGACTTTGACGTTTATATCGTATTCTATTTCATGCGCTCACCCATAAATCTCAAAAAATATAAATACTAATATCATTTATCAAAATATAAAACTCTAATTTATAAAAATTAAACCAGTTACAGTTAGTAAACTCGATTTTCCATCGGTGAGTATTTTGATTTCTTTCCGTTGTAAGTTTTACCTTTAATATTAATCATATGAGTCTATCATGTATCGTGATATTTTCTCTTTACTTTTATTATATTCGTATTTCTATGAGTATATTAGTCATACCTCTATTGTCTCTTTATTTGAAATCACGTCAGATTTGTGCTTTTTGCCATAAAGTAAATTTTGTATATTTTTGTACAGCGGATTCTAATAAATATCTTCGTTTAGTAGCAGTACGATGTATATGTACGTACACCCCACACGCTAGGATACGAGAATTATTTGTTTGGTCTCTTCTTCTGTATCAACGGATAAAAAGTTTAATTCTGTAAACTCCGCAAATCCCACAAATCCAATTCAATTCCTCGTTGCTAAATAATTACTCGTTTTTAGTACTAAACACATCACAATCAGTAGTAGCACTGGCAGGATTTTCTCCACTTGAAAGTGATCAATTAATCGAAAGCTCAATGCCAGCAAAAAATTACATCAATAAGGATCGTACTCAAAGTAAGTATATGTATTTGGTTCTAACAATACGATCACATTTACTTGCAGCTCGCTCGCAGAAAAGTAATACCAAATGTTTACTTGTCATTTAATTTTACCGGAAAAAGGCACAGCACAGCACAATACCAGCCGGGAAGTAGTCATGAACCATCTTGAGATAGAATTCACTCCATTTCATTTCAAAAAAGAGAACCCAAGATTTTTGGGAGCATTGACATACGTGTCTGGTTACATAGCTCGTAAAGCTAAAAAATTTTTTTTTAAGATTGCACTAAATGTGAAAATTTATCTTTGGGACATTCTGATTATATACGGAGGAGAGTATGCACAAGGATGGCTATGCACACCCAGCGATAAAATAACAAATGTTGCATCAAATATACAGGACATCGTTTATCATATAAAAAATGATTTATATCAAAATCATGTGAAAATGTACATAAAAACCCTTTGTTTAATATTAATTAATTTTAATGATATTGGGTGTCATGAACATAATAGAAAATTACAAATATTTCTTTTAGACTTCTGTAAACGATTTCTCTTGCATAATTTTGCAAAGACGTAAATAAAATATTAAATGGCAAGCGACCATTAGAAGAAAATGATGATATTGTTAAAACGAGAGCAATGAAAAAATTTAAAAGATCACATAAAAAGAAAAATTTAAAGAGCGCATAGAACTTAAACGATTCTGCTACTGATTTGTTCGAATTTAGCATTCGATCACTAACTAAGTGATTCCAACCCTAATTATGACATGGGAAATGTCTGACACCTGTTCTTTTTTTTTATTAAGGTATTGGCCTATGTCTTATATAAGTTAATGCAATTGCCATATGTATTAACTAATTTCTCCATATTGTATAACAACGCCATCTGTTATTTAACGAAATCCCTAAATTTGAGTGCTATGCTACAAAATATAAAATACGTTAGAGCAATGACTTTGTGTGTATGTCAGATATCTGTTTTATTTGTTTGCATTACATGCTGTCATTATTTCACATAATTATTTATGAGATTGTATGGTCTGGTCAAAATTAACGAAATTAGCGTCAAATGGATAACGCTCTAATAAGAAAAAAAAAGAGGTCAACAAAAAATACCGCAGTAGCTATTTCCCCGCAGTAAATGACAGGAATATATTATCTGTGGAACCTTGCATAGATAATATAAAAGAGTGAATGAACCCTGTAAAACTGAGTGCGTGAATGGGCAGCTTTTCATAGTTTTAATTATTTGATTTTTACTGACGAAAAATAGCTGTGGGAGCATAGAAATATTCCAAAACTATTGAAAAATATTTCATTAACAATTCCTTTTGCTTCTTTTTTCGTTCCTTTTGATTTTTGTATGAACATATATTGTTCACATTGTCCTAGATAAATACGAAATCTGAATATTGTAAAAAATGGCAACATGGGTGCCCGGAGTGTCAGAAATATGTGTATGTGTGTATGTATTTCTTTGAAAGTGTGAAGGTTTTTGTGTATGTGTGCTACTGCGTGGGCAATGTTTTGGCTATTTCCCCGCAGTACCAGTATAAAATAACCCTTGTCACCGTTCGCCTTTCTAGATTGTAGGGGTCTTTTAGACTGGTTCTTTTATAGTGTGCTGTATGTATAAGGCTTTTACGTTCTTACGAAGATATACGTTCCGTGACACGGAATTAAGAGTTGTTCTTATTCTATACGAATTTTGTTTTAGTAAATATATGTAAATGGCTTTTTAAAAGGATTAAGAATAAATTTATACTTAATGTAAAGTAAATTAAGAAAATATAAGAAATTTTATAGACATATATCAATACTAGCTGGCCCGGTGTACGTTGTTTTGCCATATAAATTATATCTAGTGAATATTTTGTTAGTGACATAAAAATGACTAACTTATTTAATGTAAGTAAGTAAAAAAAGGAAGAGGAAAGAAGCGCTATTAACGATAACCGCATATAAAAATAACAAAACAAAGATACATTTCTTGAATTCATTGTCCTTTTATTATCTTACCTAACTAATAAATTTTAAACTACATCTTTTAGTCTACATTTATATTTTCAATACAAAATACAGCCTTTTTTTTTATATTGCGTTAATTCTTTCATTCACAATTACTTGCCAGTTTGCTGCTTCTCATCGTACTCAACATGCTATGCTATTTTGGATATCCGTGAACATTTGTGAACATAGTGAAATTTTAGGAAATAAAACTGTTGAAGCCCTAAACTCTAGGAAGTGATAGAAAGCTTATTGTGTGAAAAAGACAGGAGTCCTGCCTACACCATGCTGTTTACGGGGTTAGAAGTGACACCGATAGACGCCTGGCGGAAATAACAGAACGAGTGGTAATAGCAGCCCTAAAACGGCCACAGCAAATTCATCTCTAGGCAATTCATTTCCTGATCAATTATCGACCGCCGAGAGTAGAAAATTATTAAAGTACCTACTTGTATAGCTATTAAAAAATAGGTGTTGGTGGTAGAAGGGTGAAATTTTAGGGTTTAATGTATTTTAATGCCAAATCGTAGATAAATTAAAAAAATGTTTTTGTCCGAAAGATAAAAATAAAATGTTGGGTATGAAAAATAGTTTACGTCATATTCTCAGACCTACTGAATATACACACAAAATTTCATAGGAATCGGTTAAGCCGTTTCGGAGGAGTTTTGATACTAACACTCAGACATGAGAATTTGATATCTACCTACACTAATTAACCGAGCGAGAACTTAACTCAAGAGAAGCGTCGCTACTACAAAATGCTTTCGTATGTCCGGTTGTTCTAAAAAGGTCGCATTTCTCAACAGATTCTCACGAAATTTTGTGAGCAAGTTTGATAAGTCCATAAAGTATTTTTATCCATTAAGTTTTTGGAATTTTTTCGTAATGACGGAAATATTTAATTCATATATTTAGATACACAAAACAAATTACAGATAATTATGTCATACATTATCTTATGTCAATTATAACTGTTATACAAATTTTTAACTAGATTGTAATTTAACATAATGTGTGTACAGAAAGGTAAAGTAAATTATATTATTATTATACATTATATTATGGTGTTGAAAGTATGGACTCCTGCCTTAAATTTAATGGCAATGTCCCCAATACGCACGTCGTCAGATGCCTATAAGTGATAGGCTCTCGCTCTCTCTTGTATAATCAATTATTTTATTACGATGTTTCTGTAGCCAGTGTATTATTTCTAGTTAATTAAATAAAAATATATTTTTTTTGATGTTGGCAAAAAAAATTACAAAACACCAAACATACATTTCTTGAATTAATTGTTGTTTTATTTATTATTCTTGCCTAACAAATTTTATTAAACGCAATATTTTGGTCTACATTGATATTTTCAAAATACAGCCGTATTTTTTATCGACTTCAAAAAAGGACGAGGTACTCAATTCGTCTGTGTTTTTATTTTTTATGTTTGTTACCGCAGAAATTTTGACTGGGTAAACCGATTTTTATGATTCTTTTTTTATTTGAAAACTGATGCTTGCCGTGTCGTCCCATTTAAATTTCATCATCGGAAATCGGAAAGTGGATCAGCCTTTTTTGATCTTGATGATATACTGATTGACAGTGAATGACAATCGATCCCATAAGTAGCAAGGGTCACTAATGAGGGTGAAAAATAATGTTAAGGACATAGGATAGTTCTTTCCAACTACGCAAAACGATAACCTACATACGCGCGGACGGAGTCACGGCCGGAAAGTATTAGATATTTATATTACGTACATTATTTTAGTTTTAATTTAGTTCGATTGATATACAATTTAAGTATTTTTATCCCATCAAGAAATCATAGATAAATGTTTAATTATATTAACATACAAATAGGAAGGGAGAATTTGTTTACACTATTGAAATAAAATTTTAAATATTTTACTGGTTTTTGGTTGATCATGGCCTTTTTACTATCTTGTTCATATCATAGGCATCTCCGGTATTTTTGAATACATACAGATGTAAGTACATGTTCGATATTTGGAAATTTAAACCATTTGATATGACGTAGGTACTGGTAATAATTTATTTTGTCTATGTATTTGTTCACAAGTTATGTAGTCACAAGGCTTCAGTTTCCATACACGTGCATAGTGGCTATCACATCACACCACTCTTCCGGGATAAAAAGTACCCCATCTACAATGCAAACCCTAATATATTCTTATTATATATTACTTACTAATATAAGATATTTATGGGGTTTACCTATAGCAGGGCTGAAGCTTTTTTGAAGCAGTGATGGCTCAGTGGCATTGGCTATGGACTGCCGTGCAGCAGGTCCATGGTTCGAATCCCGCCGCGGGCTTGAGCTTCACCGCATGGTGGAAGGGCATTTTGTGAATGCCCGCCTGGCTAGCGACTACCCTCAAGTAGAAAATCTGTCGCCAAGCACCTAACAGTGTGTTCCGGCAGCAGGTAATTACAGGCTAATGAGACCTAACAACTGGACGTCTCAGTGTGACGGGCACAGTGCAATTCGTCGTTGACGAAATGCGTCTGTTATAGGCAGAGGTTAGTCCACTTAACATCAGGTGGGCCTCGGGATTGTTCCGTCACAATAACATTAAAAAAAAACTATTCAGATATCAATCGACGACACGAGCCTAAAGCTGAAGCATCGAGAAACTAACCTCGAGAGTGGAATTCATGGTTCGGTTTATCTGGCAACTAGTGTGTTGTATCGGACACACTCCAAATTTAAAATATCCTTCCTCCTAGTGTTGTGATTACAGTACTTATGGTGGTGAATATCGATTTTATATAGATAATTGTCGATATTATGATACCCTTCTTATGGTAAATTTATGATTCCAACTAAGGAATTTTTACACGGAAATTCATAGTCATCTGGACCATCACTGCTTCTAAAAGATACAGTGGAATTTAAACAGATATCGCACAACTTATTAATTTCTATCTATATAGTTTTGTCTTACATAGTTAGTAAAATATCTACTACACCTATACACTTATAATATGGCCATTATTATTATTATTCAATTTATATGTATATATACAATGTATATGTATTGTATAAAAGATCTTTATTTTATTTGTTTGAATTAGTTTTATGTATATCTAAACACACTCAAATACTTATTTTATAAATAAACCTGTTACACTTCGAAGGAAGCCTTATAATTATAATAAACCATTTTTAATATTTTCAAATACCGAATTTCTTAATACTCAGCGATCTAATTTTTTTCAATAATGTCGTAGTAGATATTTGATTAGGTTATTTAGGGAGTCATTTAATATTTTACTTATTTTAAGAGATGCGAATCATAGTAATTACTTTATTTATAACCTATATATATAACTTAAAGCTTATAAAACAATATTTGGAAAGCTAGAATGAGTTTGGTAAAATTATAAGTTAGAATGAGTATTCTAACTTAAATTTTTTCCGTTGTTTTAGTCTTTTTTTTATGTAATTGTGACGGATCAAGCACAAGGCCCGCCTGATGTTAAGCGGACTAATCTCTGCCTATAACAGATGCATTTCGTTACAAGTCACGAATTGCACTGCGCCCTTCACCTTAAGACATAGTTGTTAATTACATAGCCTTTGACCACTATCTCACCTGATGGTAAGTGATGATGTGGTCGAAGAGGTTGTTCAGGTTAACCTAGAATTACTGGCTCTCAAGGACAGCTGCCGGAACACACCGTTAGGTGCTTGGCGACAGATTTTCTACTTGAGGGTGGTCGCTAGCCTGGCGGGCATTCGCAAAATGCCCTTCCACCATGCTTTGAAGCTCAAGCCCGCGGCGGGATTCGAACCATGGACATGGGGCACGGCAGTCCATAGCCAATGGCACTGAGCCATCACTGCTTCGTATTTCTTCTGTATTTTATTTTATCTTATTGATAGCTGTGAAAACTAAAATATTAACTTACATTATGTGGATTAGCTAAAATGCGCTGACTTTATTAAAAATAGACTTAGCAGAATAGACACGGTGAGTGACTCATGTTAATTTATAAGTGTTAATTGATAAGTATCCCCTGGGCTACCGTGCTAGAATTTTACTCCACCATTGCTAGGTAAAATACCGAAAGGTACAGCGCTTTCTGAGGAACTGATATCTTAAACTGCGATCCCCAAGACGCCTGCCAATCGTGGGAATTATGGCAAACTCTCCCTAAATGGTGGAGAATGTGTTCGGAAGTGGACAATCCTGCCAATACAGCAGTTTGTAAGTGTATTTGACGTTGTAATTTGCTAACATTAGGTTTTGTTACACAGTAGTTTCCATTGTTTACCTACTTCTTACAGACAAGCATAAATAGAATTCACACTCAACGCTTAAGATGTTTATAGATATATTACCACGTTGATGTTCTAAGTATGCACTATATCGATATCGATTAAAATTGCACATTCGTTCCGTCCCATCACTATAAATTACGTGGTCGTGGCTTAGCCAATTAGAACGTGTTTCGATATGAGAAAAATTGACAGAAATTTGTTTCTTACAAAGCTAATAGAATGGCGTCTCTTCGGGTTACTTTCTCGAAGAGCTGAAGAGAGTAACTAACGAAGCTGTATAGGCCAAACTCATGAAATTCTAATAACATTCACTCGCTTAAAATAGTGTTCATCGTGGACAATAGCAAATACTATTAAATTTAATAACAAATACCAATAAAGTTTCTTGGTGAATGTGATATGTTTTTACTTCTTTGGAGTACAATTTACTGTACTGTATCAGCTAGATAGTCCACTACTGAACACAGCCTACCCATTTAGAGGGTATTTTTGTTATCCCCACGCTTAGCAGGCGTCTTGGTTACAGCTGAAAACCAGCGTTGGGTGTTTGTAATACACCCAACACATGCTGAGCTGAACACCAGTTAGGTACTTGCGTTCAGAAGTATTTAAACACATATGAGATGAGCGGAAGTTACCTAAAACCGTAGTTTCTGTCTGCCTTCCCCTCCAGGGTTCAGGCATGACTTTATGTACATATGTATCTTTGTGTGTTCCACTTGGTTATTCATTTGTTAGATATTGGCTCTGTGTTCTATATTGTGTAAGTACCTAATAAAATGTTTCTTTCTTTCTTGGGGATCGCAGTCTACGATCGTAGTTCTTTAGAAGGCGCTGCTGCTCATCTTCAAGTGTTTTTCCATGGGAAGATATGGGGAAGTACAATTGATAATAATTTAAAATACCAGACTGACTTTCCACCTAACAGCGAAATAAGAAACAGTAAATTGCTAGCATTGAAATCGCAATTAAGAGTCGTCGGTCTGTACATAACAGATAATTGAATTCGCTCGTAGCGAAGTTTACTTAGCCGTTCTGAATCGATCAGCTAAGTTAAGCAATGTCCGCCGCGGTCAGGAGTTGGATGGGTGACCGCTACTGACATTACTACTGAGCGCTTTCGTGCTTCGGAGGGCATGTTAAGCCATCGGTCCCGGTTGTTGTCCCACGTTACAGCATGATGGATGGGCATTTTGCGAATGCCTGCCTGGCTTGCTACCACCCTCAAGTAGAAAATCTGTCGCCAAGCACCTAGCGGTGTGTTTCGGCAACTGTCCTTGAGAACCAGTAATTTTAGACTAGCCTGAACAACATCTTCGACCATATCATCACTTACCATCAGGTGAGATAGTGGTCAAAGGCTAGCCTATCATAGATATAAAAACAATTATTATAAACATTTTTCTTGGTAATATACCAACAAAAATCTTTTTTAATAAATAGGAAGGTGTTAGTTTCTAATATTTTTTCTTATTTCTAATACCTATATATTTATAGGAGTCCTGAGGTTTAGGTTTTTGTTTAATCTAAATCAGTCTACCCAAAGAGAAGTTATGAGATTAAAACATGATTATTATATGCCTATACAAAGGTAACGGAATATGGATAACACTTTGTTGATGTCATACTACTAATGGGCAATGGAAAAGAAATAAATAAAGCAGTTCAGTTATTACAGGAAGAGTTTAATATTTATAAAGAATTTCTAGATAGTAAATTATTTAGGTATTGAAACATAGGCACATTGATATTATCACAAAAACGTTACTGGAATATGCTTGACTGTACACAGGCTTGACTAAAGACTTGATTGAAGACGTCAATGGAGAAAGATTTTACGTTCCTGAAAAAGAATGGAAATTATATTCATCAGTACCTATGTCTCAACAAGTTCTTATTGACTGTATACAAAGCTGCGATGTGATCACAGCACAACACTGCTATCATAGCCCTAGAGCAATAGCACACATCTTATTCAACTGGCGTAATAATATCTGTAGAGCAGCATCAAGTTGTGCCTGAAGCTAAGCACCACCCGTGCTCCCATTGCAATGTCACCCAGGAGCTTAGATCTGAATACGTGCGTGGCACTGCTCTGCCCTCGTCACTCCAAGATTTTGGTTTTACGTTACTGGAATCTGAAATCTCTACATTATAGTCGGCTTGTACACCTATCCCTACCAAGATTTCCACTTCAATCTACCGGTTGTGCTGTCTGTCTTAACAGACATACATATAGTAAATAATATTCATACATAGGGATAAGTGAACTTAAGTTAACATCTGTCACAGCACAACGTGTGTAAGTAATACTTGTGACTTTGTTTTTAGCATAGTGGTGGGGCATTTTGCGAATGCCCGCCTGGCTAGCAACCACCCTCGAGTAGAAAATCTGTCGCCAAGCACCTACCTTGGCGATAGATGTTAGGTGGTTGGCAAAATGACAGCTGTCCTTGAGAGCCAGTAATTGTAGGATGATTAGTAAAGTGTGTGCCTTCCTCCTTTGTCCGGGCTGAGGACCGGCATCATATATGTCAAAATTCAACATTATGAGGCGGAGTTACACAAACACTCATCTTTTATAATTTTATAAGCCAAGTATATACTAACACCTTATTTTAATATTCTTAGGTTTGCAATATCGCCTGCTATGCGGATTACATTACAAAATCACAAATATACGATAGGAAAAATTTAGGTCATGTGCGGGATTCGAACCCGCGTCCATCCACCCCTTGAGCCGGGGTATGCTCTAACCAATTGAGCTAACATGACATGACGTCATAACTCAAATCTTTCCCACCGGTCTTTAACCATCGTATTGGGATGGAGCGACATCTATAGTACCACTTGCGTTGTACTACAAACAAGACCAATTTTGCAATTGGTTTTATACTTTGTAAATGAGGACGCAACCTTATAATTTTAATATAGGTTTGCAATAACGCGTGCTATGCGGGTTCGAATCCCGCCCATGACTTAAATTTATCCTATCGTATATTTGTGATTTTGTAATAACACCTTATTTACTAGACATGCAGCCTGAGGAAGCAGAGCCCCCTAAGTAAGTTGAAACAGAAACATGCATTATAAACATAATACTGCAAAGATCTAGCCTGCATTGCCGTTCAGCCGCGTTACTGTACAGGAGCAACATTACAATAAACACAAAAATTCTTCTAATAGACTTAGGGGTTGCTAATACTAAGCAACCCCCGAAGTAATTTTAAAAGATCTATTCAATGATGCCCCACACGATGGGATAGACGACCAAAAAAAAATCATCCGCACATCACTTATATGGGAGCTACCTTAAAAAAAATATTAATAAAAATATTTACCACTTTAACAGCGTGATAAGTTTACATACCCTTACAAAATTGCAGCTTTCTTGTACAAACAGTATCTTAGCAAAACCTCGGACAGACGGACATGACGAAATTATAAAGGTTCCTTGTCAGGACTACGGAACCCTAAAAATGTAACAAAAAACTCATTAATATTGCTCTACTATAGTTTAATGCATAACAGTATAACAAATCACAGATTAAGTAATTGTACCTATATACATAACTATGTTAGATTAATATTGTTAGGTTTGCAATAACGCCTGCTATGCGGATTACATTACTTGAGGGTGGTAGCTAGCCAGGCGGGCATTCGCGAAATGCCCTGCCACTATGCTATAACGACTGCCATCCTAAGACGACAACCGGGACCGACGGCTTAACGTGCCCTCCGAAGCACGGCAACGCTCAGTAGTAATGTCACTAGCGGTCACCCATCCAACTCATGACCGCGGCGGACGTTGCTTAACTTAGCCGTCGGTCCCGGTTGTTGTCTTCGGATGGCAGTCGTTATAGCATAGTGGTAGGGCATTTTGCGAATGCCCGCCTGGCTAGCTACCACCCTAAAGTAGAAGATCTGTCGCCAAGCACCTAATAGATTGTTCCGGCAGCTGTCCTTGAGAGCCAGTAATTCTAAGCTAGCCTAACAACATCTTCGACCACATCATCACTTACCATCAGGTGAGATAGTGGTCAAAGGCTAACCTATCAAGCATAAAAAAAAACTAAAAAAACTGCTGAGATGCAGTATAAAGTACATTAGCTTAAAATCTCGTTCCTTTAGTTTGTACATGAATAAGTGTAAAATCCAAACAATATCTTTCTACCAACACGTTTTTACAAGTACTTTTATTAGACCATTGGAAAAGTACCCTTGTTATGGCAGTAGTGATTAAATTCACAACATACACCAAACACCATTGTCGTCGAATCAAAATACAAGTAAATTATTTAATACATTTGAAGTTCTCGTACAAAAATAAGTACCTATTTATATAATTATTGTAAATAGTTCTAAGAACCTTGAAACCTTGCCTGATAGACTATTTCATTTACATGTTCTGACTGACACTGAACTTATAGTCAATGAAAGCACTCAGCTCAAATGTTAATTTAAAATAAGTTATTGACTCAAGTACTTTGCCGACTAAAATACTATATGAGTGTGTTATACTCACATGTAACAAAACATCAACTAAAGTTGACCATTTCTTAATAATTTTTTAAAGAAATTGATGTGTAAATAACCTCTGCCATGGTAAAAAAAACATGCGCACAAGGGTTTTGATTGTTATTAAAATCTATCTGGCAAAGACGTTTGATTCCACTAATTCAAACTTGAATAAGTTTTAGACCAGACACAAGGACAAAATCCCAGCATATGCAATCTAATGTAATAATTAAGTACATATTATGAGGATGGGGGAAGCATTTGTTCAAAATTGTATGTCTTCGGGCTTATGATGATAATGATAAACAAACATACCTATACACACAATAAAAACAAACAAATATTATGACCTAACAAATGAATTAACCAAAAACGATTATGTGGTTAATTTATATGCCGTAGAAGTTGGAGCAAGGGGTATACCAGCGAAATCCCTATATAACCTACTTAAAGACCTTGGCCTACCAAGAACAACCGTAACTTCCATCCTATAATGTGTATCTAAGGCAGTATTAGTAGGATCTTACCAAATTTGGTTAGGTAGGGGTCCTCCCCTTAATGCTCCCTTCACCGCTCGAGCCTTCTGGCTCGGTGAAGAGAGCATTGATATATCATAAAGGGGCCCCTTAACCCTACTCCTGGGTTGCAAGTCCCAGGCCCCTCTAGCCTCTACCTCTGCAACGCGATGGACCCGGCACCCGCACGGTGAATCCATAGAATGCTAAGTAATTTGTCTCTTGTACAAATAATGCTTCACTACTTATACAGAAAAATAACTGATTATCTACGTACACACAAGCTACCTACCTACCACAAACAAACCAGCCTATTACAAAAAATACTTCTAGGTTAGCCTGAACAACATCTTCGACCACATAATCGCTTACCATCAGGTGAGATAGTGGTCAAAGGCTAACCTATCAGGTACAAAAAAATAAAAAGAATAGTCAATATATTTAGTATCATTGGTATCGCAAAAAAACAAACCACGGTTTAATCACATGTGCCGTATGTGCAGAGAAAAGTTCAGCACATCCAAGTATAAATATCTGCTTATAAATTTAAATTTGTTCATTGTTCAATGAATTTACTCATGATTTTAAACCACCTACAGAAATAATATTTTTTATTTTTCAAATATTGGTATTCCTACTAAAACGCATGCAAGAGTGTATATTTGAAAAGCCATGCAAGGGCTTTAAAAATTGTATGTAGATTTAGAATTTATCATTCAATTATATATAAGGCACAATAAATATATGAAAAATAAAAATGACTAAAATAATTATTTACAGTAAGTAATTTATAAGAAAGTTTTCTATCATCGTCCTTTAATGAAAAGCTGATAAATGTTTTGTTTATTTAACTTTATGCTCCTGTGCCCATCCTACAAGAAAACAAAAACATTTTGTCCACTCCTTTGCCTCTATTCCGTTTCTTTACTGGTTTGCATCAAAAGCCAGATTTTATTTACATATGGTGTGTGCATATTAGATATAAAAATTAAATTCACTTAACTTTTCCCATGGAAAGAACCCGCTCACCCTGTGTTATGTAAAATAAATTGATTTTAGCTTTAGACCTTTTGACCTGTCTATTATTCAAAATTTTTGAAGACATGTAACAAAAATGTACAAATGTATTACTACCTATAATTTCACTCAAAAGATGCGAAAATGAGCTACCTACAGTATGGTAATATGTTATGGCTAAATATGGGTGTTGAAGTAAACTTAACGTTAGTCAGCTATCTTTGAGTAACTTTTTTAGGAAAGGCTAATGTTTATTTATTTCATTTTTGACTTGGAAGGACACTTGGAAGATAGACTGCAGGAGTTCTTCGCAAGCTGTGTATAACTTTGGTAACCATGTTTGTTTGCGGTTTGTTACGTGTGTGCTTACGGTCTATTCGGTGTATCATGTATTAACTTGATACCCTTGTTTCATCTTTATTATGATTGCCATTTTGGATGGTTGCCTACACACGCTGTGTGGGATCAATCCTGACTGGTATTCATCTTATGCTGACTACAGCTCCAAAGTCGACCCAGGCACATATTTCGTCTCCAAGGCGGGGGGGGGGTGAGATCTGGGTTGTTTCAGAATCTTGGGGTGCGCACTTGACCAAGTTTACGTTTCATGGGTTACCGGAGACGTCTGGTATATCACTCGCGCCTTTGAGAGTGAGATTTTATGTGTATCGCGACACAGTGATTGAATTTTAGTCATTGCCCTGATACTAGTTATGTTTGCAGTTGACCGAGAAGTAGTGCACCGAGGAGCGCCACGGGCTTACCGTGACTCCGCGGCAGGATGGGTGATTAGGTATACTCATCTTGCATTAATATCTATAGGAGGTGGATGTAGAGAGCAGGCTGAGACACAACAACAACCCATAACGAAGGCGAAGCAGAGACAAAGAATTAGCAGCCTACAGGAAGACGAATCCAGGTATGAGAAATACATTAGTACATCGCGAAGCTATAACCTCATATGTATTTTATAATAAGATAGATAGGTATGGCAAGTTTTGCGACACTGACCATATAGGTTATATTATTATAGGTGACCAATTGACCATTAGTAACGTTTTCAACTGACCTATTTCAAGATTAGGAGGGCGTTTCATTATTAAAAAATAAAAGCATCTCTTTATTAATGGCAAATTGTTAGTATTTACAGTGATTCCTACCATGCAACAGTTAGAGGTTTTCATAACGACGTTTTGTTGTATTATACTGGACTTACTTACATTTGATATAAGATCGGACTTGACGGACAATTTCTAAAACAATCAATCTTTAATAGCTTTTATATTTAGAGAACTTCAGTTTTATAAAATACAATAATGTAAACAAACCTAATCATCGACAGACGTATAACACAGATAATAAATCGCTTGGCAAAGCATCCCATTCACGGTTACAAGTCAGTTGTATGGCCAATACTGAGTTACTTAAAAATCTTAGTAATGGTAACATTACACTGAAGAACGAACAGGTATATTTAGTCTGTGCTAAAATTACTGCGGGGAAATAGCTGCGGCCAAAAAATACAATAGAAAAAGTAGGAAAGGAGAGTGAAGACAAAATAATAATTGCTCAGTGCTAGAGATCTCATCATAGATCAAGTAGATTATATACTACGATCACATCAAAGAAAATCTACCATACCAATACAATACGGTTCAAAACAAAAAAGTCATGGCTGCGCCTATGGAAAGAATTCAGGTTTTGGATGATATTGAAAAAGATATTATAACATGTCTTCAATGTGCAGGTAAGTTTTCTATTGATCGAATATTTTTATATTAATCGATTTCGATTTACAGTTAGATATATTAAAAACAGACAAGTAATGCATCATACACTAATGTAGATAATATTTCAGCTCAAGCCCTTCTCGAGCTCAGTAAAGAGAAATCCGGCCAGAAGCAAGCTGAAGCAAATACATCACAGTTTCTACGTACTCTCAATCAAGTAGAGTCTAAGCTCAGCGACCAAATAAATTATTTAACTCAAGTATCAACTGGTCAACCACACGAAGGGTCTGGATATGCATCACAGAAAGTTTTGCAAATGGCATGGCATAGGTTGGAGCATGTGCGTTCATGGGTCAATGAACTAGATCGCCTAAAAGCTTCCCACTTGGCTGCTACTACAAGAACACAACCTGGCAGTGTTCCTAATGGCAATATGACATCTTCAGGAACCAGTACATGATATTAATTACTAAAAATGGGCTTTACAATTGTTATATAATTGCTTATTTACACAATCTTACCCTAAATAAAAATATAGGGCCCATTTTTAGTACTGTAATGTATGTGCATACTAAAATAAACTTTAAGATTACTAAAAATTTCCATCCCTCATGTAGACAGTCTATCACCAAAAAAACAGTACTTATTTTAACCCAACTGCCCCAGAAGGCTTGTTTAACTGTTGGATTTGTTTCATAAGTGTGGGATTAACATTGGCTATTTTTTTATCAAACAGTGCCATAAGGGCTATCTCTTTTTACTTTTTTATGTAGCACTAAACAGATGGAGGTAAAACAATACGCCACTTTACACAAGGGATGACTTCCAAACAAAAAAGTGTTAATTCTCTTAAAACAGGGTATGATGAAACTTATTTAATCTCTCACTTTATGCCACACACAATCAAAGGCCTTCACTATGTCCAAACTAGCCGCCAACGCCTCACCCTTGGAATCTACCACCTCGCCCATTGATGCGTAAGGTAAACTAAAAGATCACCAGCTGAGTGACAAAACCATACTGCCGATTAGTGCTGATCGCTAATCAGCTGGTGCTCCTCTAGGTACTGCAAGAGCTGGTTGTTTATAATTTATTCCAATAGTTATCTATTTTTTTTTAAATAGCATTTTGTTTGTGTGTTTGTAATATTCTTTCAAAACAAACAACACTGTTGTATTGATTGCGGAACACATACAATGTTATTAATATCAGTCTAATAATTTTAAATTTTTGAGATGTGATTAAATCTTTTAAGACTAATTATAATTGGTTCTGGATTACACTCTTTCTTAAGTCTATGGTTTCTGTACAAACTATTCTCATACATCTTGCGTAAAGCGAGGTATTACTGTATGTACTCATAAATAATAAAGCATAAGGGGACACATAAATACATTGTATGATGAACATGCAGACAAAAATAACAGATATTTGTGATTTTGAAACATTGATATTAGATCATATAAAAACATTATCAAATCGTAACCACATATATACATACATAGCTTAAATAATCCAACCGACAGCTGTAGCAGTTTCTAAAAAAATGGACTTCACATGATAACCAAATTTTTTAACATAATATTTTATAGTTTACTATCTTTAAGTCTGTTCGCTTCGCAATTGACGCCGGTATCATAATACACCTAAGAAATAGAAAATGTGTAGAATCCATTAAATCCTTTTTTTGAAACCAGTTCAAAAATAGGTTCACCATTGATTAACAAATTATGTAATTATTTCACAATAAATACATCAAAATTGCACAAATAAGTATTGGCGGCGATTTAACGTAAGTAACGTTACGTAACATTACACATACATAAACAATAATTTAAATTTCCTTTTTTAGTCTGTAAAACACCATGAAATGGTCTCTGACAAACTAAGGAGCACTTATCTTGGAATAAATGGTTTAAAATTTTATTGTAACCAGTTATAATTGCTTTTTTCTTAGGGTCATACTAGCTAGACTTACCTGTATAACTTGTTCAAAAATGTAGATGTCCTCGTTATCACACTATACCTCATATTTAGAAAGGTTACCTTCACCTGTATACAATTAAAGATAAATTGAATATGAACTGAAATTTATTTCTTTAAAATTCCCACATAGCCTTATGCAAAATATTCCAAAACAATTACAGTACGTAATTTGTGCCATAGTACTGTTATCTTACACAAATCATGAAACAGTCGTAGAATTAAGCATTGAAAATATAAAATATTGACTTCGTCCTAAATTTTTTACGTTAAATCTATTTAAGAGTGGAAACAATTAATCATCATTATTTAATGTCCGTGAGGTGCCGGGCTAGAATGTCACCCCGTGTCTGCCCGTGGGTGTCATAAGAGGCGACTAAGGGTAACACACCAAAATATGGGCAGCAGCACTTATGAGGAACTGAAATCTCACTGCGATCCCCAAGCCGCCTGCCAAGCGGTGGGATTATGGCCAACCCCCCATATTGGGTGAGGCTGTGTTCAGCAGTGGACTATCCGGCTGATACAGTACCACATGAATAAATAACCGTACAGAAGGAAGCTTCACCACTACACGCACAGCTATATGTGTGCACCTTGTCACGACAAGACGCGCGGGGGTTACAGGGGCATCCGCTCCGGGGGACAAAGTTAAGGTGTACCACAAACGAGACGATTATGTAGTTTGATTTATCACAGTATAAATATTGGATTGTAAAACCATAATAGAACCAGACAAGGAGTTTTTGTTACTTTTTTTATGTTATTGTGACAGAACAAGCTCGAGGCCCACCTGATGTTAATCGGACTAACATCTGCCTATAAAAGCTGATGCATTTCGTCACAAGTCACGAATTGCACTGCGTCCGCCACCGAGTTTTGAACTTTTTGTGATAAATGTATTATTAGGTATTTTGACATAGGTTAATACTGCATAACGATGTCGTCTGCCAACTACTACTAAAAATCGATATGTAGGTTGTTCTGAAGGTCCTCATTCCGAATTCGGAACTTTTCTTCGATGAAGTCTGCTAATTGAAAAATCTTAATCCGATTTGGCTGAAAATCGATATCTAGGTAGTTCTAGACGTCCATATTACGAAATTGGAATTTGTATTTCGATGACGTCTGCCAAGTGAAAAAACTTACTCCGATTTGGCTGAAAATCGATTTCTAGGTAGTTCTGGACGTCCATATTACGAAATTGGAATTTGTTTTTCGATGACGTCTGCCAAGTGAAAAATGTTACTCCAATTTGGCTAAAAATCGATGTCTAGGTTGTTCTGGACATCCTCATTCCGGATACGGAACCTTTTTTCTTCGATGACGTCTGCCAAGTAAAAAAAAGTTACTCTGATTAGGCTGAAAATCGAAATCTAGGTTGTTCTGGACGTCCTCATTCCGAATTCAGAACTTTTTTTCGATGACGTCTGCCAAGTGAAAAAAGTTACTCCGATTAGGCTGAAAATCGATATCTAGGTTGTTCTGAAGGTCCTCATTCCGAATTCGGAACTTTTCTTTCGATGACGTCTGCCAAGTGAAAAGTTACTCCTATTTGGCTGAAAATCGATGTCTAGGTTGTTCTGGACGTCCTCATTCCGAATTCAGAACTTTTTTTCGATGACCTCTGCCAAGTGAAAAAGTTACTCCGATTTAGCTGAAAATCGATATCTAGGTTGTTCTGAGGGTTCTCATTCCGAATTCGGAAATTTTCTTCGATGACGTTTGCCAAGTGAAAAAACTTACTCCGATTTGGCTGAAAATCGATATCTAAGTAGTTCTGGACGTCCATATTACGAATTTGGAATTTGTTTTTCGATGACGTCTGCCGAGTGCAAAAACTTACTCCGATTTGGCTGAAAATCGATATCTAGGTAGTTCTGGACGTCCATATTACGAAATTAGAATTTGTTTTTCGATGACGTCTGCCAAGTGAAAAAAGTAACTCCTATTTGGCTGAAAATCGATGTCTAGGTTGTTCTGAACGTCCTCATTCCGAATACGGAACTTTTTTTCGGTGACGTCTACCAAGTTAAAAATGTTACTCCGATTTGGCTTAAATACGATATTTAGGTAGTTCTGGACGTCCATATTACGAATTTGGAATTTGTTTTTCGATGACGTCTCCCAAGTGAAAAAGTTACTCGAATTTGTCTGAAAATCGATATCTAGGTTGTTATGGACGTCGTTAATCAGAATTTGTAATTTTTATGAAATTGATATCGAGAAATATAAAAGAAAAATCAAAATAGATTTTGATCAATACCTACATATAAACTCTAAATTGATAAATTTGCCGTCAAGTGTCACTTTGAGAGCTGCTATAAAGGCATTTTTCCTATTCATTTTTAGACTATTTGCAACCCAAATTATTAAATGAACTTAGAATCCAGATATATTACAAGTGTAAATATGACATCTGTCACATCTGAGATCTACGGCCCAGTAATTATTAGGATATTTGGCATACAAATATGAAACTAAAATCTAGGATTACGTCATAAACTGTCACTTCGACATCTGTCATGTCTGCCCATCATTCTGTCCGTTCATTTGCTCGTATTTGCTGATTGCTGAATCCCAACCCGCACTTGCCCATAGTTTTTAATTTTCCATGTACATGACAGTCCTATGAAAAATGGTTAGAATTTTGGAAGCTTTCTCACTGTACGGTTTACTGTATTTATTCATGTGACAGTACGGTACATTAAATGTTAGCCTATAATTTGTAAATTTGATTTGTCTTGTTTTGTTAGCAGCTTCTATTTATTAACTGTTAGACCCAGTTAGGGTACAATGTATATTTATGTATTGTGCTTAGACGGCGCGGCCGCGCCGATAGAAAACGATTATTGTACGTTGATGTGTCATTTGCGGAGGCACAAAATGGGGATTGATTGGCACAGACTACAGAAAATGTACATACGTATGTGATATAAAATGTATATTTAAAAAATAAATTAGGGGAATCTTTTTATTTTATGTTAGTTGTACCGGCTTCGCCCAACTCGCCAAGATGGAGTAGGTAGGCAACGCATACCTCATAGGGGATCTCAGTGGAACGAGCACTCCCTTGAGTCCAAAGTCCTGGCCTTGGTCTACACGCGCGCGGGGAGCGAGAGAGCGACTGTCCCCGCGGTAGGGAGGCGAACTGACGAAATAGCCCCAGAACTCCTTAGACCTGCACGGAGGAAGACTGGCGCTCACCTTCAGGCATTCCAGACGTTTCGGCAGATACCTGTATCGCATCGCCCAAAGGGAGGCCTCCTCGGCATATCATTAGTGCATCTTTGCGGAGAACACCGCCCAGCATATATATTTTTTTTATGTTATTGTGAAGGAACAAGCGCGAGGCCCACCTGTTGTTAAGCGGTATCCTCTGCCTATAACAGATGCATTTCATCACAAGTGACGAACTGCACTGCGCCCATCACCTTGAGACATACCTGTTAAGTCTCATTTTGCCTGTTATTTCACTGGCTCTCAAGGACTGCTGCCGGAACACACCGTTAGGTGCTTGGCGACAGATTTTCTACTTGAGGGTGGTCGCTAGCCAGGCGGGCATTCGCAAAATGCACTTCTACGATGCGGTGAAGCTCAAGCTCTGGGCGGGATTCGAACCATGGACCTGCTGCGCGGCAGTCCATAAGCCAATGCCACTGAGCCATCACTGCTTCATAAGTTAGAGGTATGCCCTGGAGGAGCCGAACTACTGCGATCGCTAGCCGCGGTCGTGGGGACGGACCTCTCCTTGCCGACTATCATTGCTGAGATAATCGCCTGATCGGTAATGAGATTTCATGGCAGGCGGTTGCCTCGTTCAGCGAGACTGTCGTCTCGCAGAGGTAGAAAGAGGAGCGGGAGAAAGACCATCTCTCTCATCCACTCCGTAGAGCTCGGACACGGAAGCGGGCTTCACTTAGAGAGCCTGGGGCGTCTGATGCGGGGGCAACCGACCCGCTAGGAATAGGCTCTCACGAGGTGTAGATATCCCCGATGCATGCTTGCACGCAGGAAGAAAATCCACCTGATATTTTTTGTATAGCTTTTTACCTCGTATTTATTGGCTGCCACTTGTTTAGAAATTAGTGAAATATGAATCCATTGTAAAATAATAAATATTGAATTAATATCTATTATACAAATTCGTAAGGAGTTGTATGGTTGTACAGACACATGATTTAATTGCATGTTGTACTTAACTTAAAAAATACATCTCCTTTAACAAGACATAAATAGTTATTTACATACAATTTGTGTGTACATATTTCTAATAAAATATTTGAATTACTTTTGTGTTTAATTTAACAAGAGGGTAGTGGGGTTTATAACAAAACAATCATGATGTCATAATTCTGAACTAGAACTGGACATACCTCAGTGAGAATAAAAAATTTAAAAAAAATCACGACATTAATCCTAAATAATATGCTATTATTTACATGGTGGATAACGATTATTGGATTAATAAATTAAAATGTATCTTCAAGCATCAATGCAGAGTGATTGTTACCCTATTCTACACCATTCAGCTTTGTTAGACAAATACGAGTATCACTTAGTTATTTACAAAGCTTCTCATGCACCAGTTTTGTAAATCTGTGACAGCAAGAAAAATAAAAAAATAAAGATTAAGCGCTCATCTTACCATAATCTATGATATGATAAACATTGAAACTGCAGACAACTTTATCAAATATGTACATTTTCTAATCTATCTTATCTGTCATTGAGACTGGCTGATGGTGAGTACAAAATATATCAAAACAAACCTATAAATGACAACCCTATGTGCCTGAATAAGCTTAGTACATCATCATAAAAAAGGTATCAAGCAATATTTGCATACATACATACATATTCCCAGTATAAAAATTGTATTCTCAAAACCTTGTATATATATAACATAGGGGTTAAGTGTGCCGAAAAATCAATCATGCTGGGCCTCAACCCTCAGGTGACATTGGTACTGAATGATGCTTGGCTGCAGTACATAATACTTAGTAGTTAGTTATAAGAACTTTCATAACTAAAAAATTTATCATGAGAACATATACTTAAGCATGGACCTTCAATGGTTGTACGGCATTTAGCAAATGTATGCCTGGCTAGCTATCAGTATAAAATGTTTTGCCAGGCACATAATAGTGTGATCTGCTAGTGTGGTTAAGATAACATCTTCAATCACAAAATCACTTACCAATAGGTGAGATAGCATACAAAGGCTTAGCCTATTTTTTATGGCTATCATATAACAATAAAAAATCTAGACAATGTTTGGTAGAAGCAGTTATGTTCTATGATTCCGATAGGAATCATGTGTGTCTTTTGTACTTTCAACCATTATTAGCAAAAATATTGTAAGTGTTCTTGATCATTATTGTGATATTACACTGTACCTTAATTAAATTTGAGACTAACTTGCATCATCAACAAAAAAATAGATACATTTCCCAGTTTTTATTGAATATGTTTTCTTTCTTGACATAAATCTATTTTAAAAAATATTATATTTATAATATGTGCTATCAATAACTTGTACAGGTTCATCAATACACTAAGGAATAAAAAAACTGATTTTCACTGCAAGATGATATTAGTTATTACAATTAAAGACATCCTATCTTCATATTTATTGCAGAGCTTACATTCAAATAACCCACAATACAAAAAAGCAAGGATATAGGAAGCAGTGCTATTGCTTTAAATTTAGTGAACCATGCTCACCAGGCAAGCATTCTATACAAATAAAGAAACAGAGATCTAAGTGACTCATAAAATAAATTAGATACAATCATTTATCTATACACATAAGTAATATAAATATTTCTCCTAGTACTGAATTGGTTGTATGATAAACACATTAGTTATTTGAGTGATTTTCAGCATTTCAAAATCACTCCTCTTTTCAGCTGCGTTGATCATTTGCCTTGGTTAATTTCTCTATATCATCTAAAGATCTTTTCGCCTTTGATGATATGTCATCCATTGATCTTCGTGCAGTAGTGGTGATATCGTCAAGTGATTTCTTTGTTTGTGATAATAACTCATCAGTACTTTTACAGGCTGTGCTTGCTAGTTCCTTTATTTCAGAATCAAATTTTCCAATGACCCATTCTATGGCCTGTCTTCCTTTACCGGCATTGGAAGATATACTGTTAGCCAACAGATCTTCCATGTAGTTACTGAGTGGTACTCCCTGAAATCAGTCAAATGATTACTGTTGAAGTGATGATAAAGTTTACAGTTTTATAATACAACCGCAGAGCTAAATTATGTCATTGCTCATAACATGACTTTGTTAACAGATTTTTGTTGTGTAGCTATAAAATAATTTATACTTACTTGAACTGTAACCACAGCTTCCTGTTTCAAGAGAGTTTTGGAGGTATCTGTTGGGTGAGGTGTGTACCACACTGTCTCATCAACAGCTATGTAACGGCAGAATGTCAAGTTCCTTGTTTTTAGGGTCATTTGACGCTCATTAGGGTTTACTTCAGACTTTTCACTGGCATAGCAAATTTTTGCTGTTCCAATAAGCTAAAATTTATTGTATCATTAGTATGAATTCACTGCATGTAAAAAGTCTTTGTTACTCAAGTATATTGAATGTGTTAAATTCAGAATAAGTAGTCTTCACATAACAATGTGTTAGCTGGGCAAACAAATTGTTATGTGAAGAATACAGATTTATGCAAATCTTAGAAATAACATACTTCAAACCTCATTCAATCAATCATTTTAAAAACCTCTACCGCTCCTTCCTTGAAATTTCATTGTTTTATTGTTTAGCATAATTTAATTTATTTTATTTGCATAATAAAAGAAAAAAAATATCAGATTCTAAAAACTACATGCAAAGCACAAAATTTCACGTTTCTGTAAGCAGGTGCTATAGATATAAATTAGATAAACGTGACACATTATCATTGGCCTGTGATATAAAAACATGAAAGATTAGATTTCACTTTTGTTTCACTGCTTCATTACCATTGCTTGCGTATGAAGTACGTAATTGGAAGCCGTAAATAAATTCAGTATGTACTTACTGCTTGTGCCCATCGCGGAAAAAACCATTTAGAACTGACAAGTCTGTGTGTGACCAACACTCCATCTACAACCTTCCTTTCTACAACATCTGTCCCAATAACCGCTGGGTTCATAGGATTAGGATATTTGCGCCATGCTGCCTGCGCCACCGTCTCCCATGAGTGGCTAAAAAGAAAAAAATATATACCAAACAGTTTTTTTACTGTTCCTAGTTGCGTCATATTGTTCTTGTAATTTACTACTTACTTGAATGTATGTTCCGATGTCCAAATCTTCATATTTAAATCTGTTTATCAACAAACCTGCGAGATAGCTCTTATCTCATTTAATTAAGAGTTTTATTTTAACATTATTTTTTCCATTCACAACATGAGCACACACAAAGCACCCTTTCTCACCCTCACCAACTGACAGAAAGAATGGATGATTGAATGACAGTAGGCATTCTATTATCTCTAGTGCGTTCGCTTTGAGATGATAGCATTTGTTGCAGTTTCAAAATTAACCTTGTAATGTATGTTAAATTTATGCGTTCAAAGAGCAATTTTTGATAATTTTGCTACTATTGTTTACTAATGATTCGTTCCAAATCGAACAACTGATAACACTTCTTACCAATAGCTGCAATTACCAAAGGTTAACGGGCGGGCGTAATATGATTTGATTTATGAAAACATTGTAATGCAATCTTCCATGCAAATGGTTGGAAGCTTCATCGAAGCCTGTATTTTTTTTTTATGCCTGATAGGTTAGCCTTTGACCACTATCTATTCTGATGGTAAGTGATGATGTGGTCGAAGATGATGTTCAGACTAACCTAGAATTACTAGCTCTCAAGGACAGCTGCCGGAACACACTGTTAGGTGTTTGGCGACAGATTTTCTACTTGAGGGTGGTAGCTAGCCAGGCGGGCATTCGCAAAATGCCTTACCACCATGCTGTAACGACTGTCATCCTAAGACAACAACTGGGACCGACGGCTTAAAGTTTACGCGTGCCTTTACAGGTCCCACAGCGATGTCGCTGACACAATCCGGTTACTTGAGCACCTGCAATTGACGACTGACAGAGAACTGGAGCAGTACCCCTCCACGGAATTAGTGATATTAGGAGACTTCAACGCTCACCACGTTGAGTGGCTTGGCTTCGCGGGGAGGACTGCTCACGATTTTGCCATGGCTTATGGCTTCTCACAACTGGTTGTTTCTCCTACGAGAATCCCAGATATTGAGAGCCATACAAGTTCCTTACTAGACCTTCTGCTGACTACGCGACCGGACAACTATGCAGTGACAGTGGATGCGAAAAAAAAAAACTTCACCGCATGGTTGAAGGGCATTTTGCGAATGCCCGCCTGGCTAGCTACCATCCTCTCAAAATCTGCCGCCAAGCACCTAACATTGTGTTCCAGCAACCCAAGCTGTCCTTGAGAGCCAGTAAAATTACAGGCACCTGAGACTTAACAACTGTACGTCTCAGTATGATGAGGACAGTGTAATTCGTCGTTGACGAAATGTATCTGTTATAGGCAGAGATTAGTCCACTTAATATCAGGTGGGCCTCGGGCTTGTTCCGACACAATAACATAAAAAAAGAACAGGTTACGGACTTTCCATACCGAGAAGCAGTCGGCACATTGGCATATTTAATGGTCGGAACACGTCCGGACTTATGGCTTCGACTGAGGAACATGCGCTACATTAAGGGTACACAAACCTATGCTATAAAATGTAAAGCACATCATCTACCTGGAGAATTAGAATGATTTAGCGGTTCTCATCATGGTGAAGACAAAGATACTGGCCGCTCAACTATCGGAGTGATCTGTCGCTTCTCAGGAGCTGATATTTCTTGGATGAGTCAGCGACAAGGATCTGTGGTGATTTCCACAACTGAAGCTGAACTTGTAGCAGTGAGCGAAGGAGCTAGAGGGAGAACTTGTTTGGCTTACAAAGGTCTTGCATGGCTAAACTTATAAAAATTCCAACGTTATGCGTAGACAATCGAAGCAGCAGTAAAGCTTGCCTATAATCCCGAATTTCATAAGAAGACGAAGCATATTCGGATAAGGCACTTTTTTGTAAAAGTTGCTGAAAGTGCAATCATAGTAGAAAAGATCTGTTTAGCTGATCAAGTGGCTGATATCCTAACTTATGGGTTACCACGTACGAATTTATCTTTTCTCTGCCATGCACCGGCATTACTCAAGTATTGCATGAGAGAGAGTTTTGAAGAAGTTCGTACACAAGAACTACAACCTTCTTATCTATAAGTACATTCTTTTTTACTTGCATGTTTAGCAGTTGAACTTCGTAATAATGGAAGAATGTTTTTACCACTGTGTCGGTAGGTAAAACTCTTCTTTATAATATCCTGCTAACCAGTGCTTATTAATAGACAAGGTCTATAGAATAGCATAAGTATATCAATAATTTGTAGCATTACAAATTATAATATAATACAACATTAATTCATATAAAATTTTCAAGAGAACGTCAACTATTGACATTTTTATACTTAAATTATTTTACTCAAATATTAGACATGTCAGATATTGATACAATGAGATTACATACAATAAAGAGCATGTTATGATCTCTTTTCTCTAGCAAATAATTATATGTACTCGTAACACTCAACATAATTTTTTGCAGTTTATTGTATTGAAAGCCTAGGTTTGGATTTGGATGTCGCTTAGTATTAATTAGCAATAATTTGAATTCGCTTTGTTTGTTTGGAAGACTGCATCATACTGTTATATCAAATCTAAAGCCCTCGACAGACCTAACGCGGGGCGGTAGCGTGGCGTGGCGGGCGCGGGGCGTGAGCAGTGCGGTGGCCTTCACACCGAATGCCAAAATGGCGGCGCGTGTGAGGCGCGGGCCCGCCGCCAGCGTTGCCATATATACAGATTTCACCGTATTTATACCGATTTTCGATGTGCGATACAGATTATATACACAATTTTCACATTCTAGTGAACAAATTGCCGCAAGTTGCTTAAAAATGGAACATATCAAAATAAATTACCCACTCAAATGCCGTCCGTAATAATAATGCTTATGACTTCTGAAATAAATAAATATTGTATTGTGTTGTACTATTATTAAATGTTGTTTACAATATATATTCTTTATGGTAAATTTATTTAATAAACAATTTTTTTACCAGATTCTAGTGCCAGCTTAGAGAGAATCTTATTATCTATACATTTTATGAAGACAGAACAACGCAATAGACCTTATAAAATTACTATTGAAGGTTTTATGCATGGAAAGCAACTGATTGGTGGTTTTTTTTGCTATAGCCTAGCTAGATATTTATGATGCTGTTTTTGAAGCGCTTTTTAGGGAAGTTTACTTATTCATTTTAACTGATTAGCTAAGTTAAACAACGTTCGCTGCCCTCATGACTTGGATGGGTGACCGCTATTGACATTACTATTGAGCGCTTCGGAGGGCAGGTTAACAGTCGGTACAATGTTGTGATAATATTATGTACTTTTGAACTATCGTTGCACCGAGTTTAACAAGTTATTTCAAACTTGAGTGTTGAATTTGGTAAAAAAAAATTTTCGCTCTTTTGTGTCCATTTCTACTTCCGTAATTAGTTATCATTCACTTTCGCTGAATATGTCATCAAGATAAGAAAATATTTTTAGCTATTGAAGTAAAACTCAAAAACAGATTGATCGATTTTGATGAAATTCAAATGGGATCACACGGAAATCATCAGCTTTCAGATAAAAAAAAACCTCAAAATCGGTTTACCCAGTCAAAGTTCTGATGTAACAAACATAAAAAATACAGATGTATTGAGTACCTCCTACTTTTTTTAAGTTAGTTAGTAAAGTTTTAATATAGTGTCTAATGTTGTATATAGATAATGACACAGAAACCTTCGTGCACAAGTCCGACTCGTATGTAGCCAGTTTTTTTCTTACGTTTGAATTACCTCCGTTTTGGTAGAAAATCAAAAACTGATTCGACATTTTTTTTTTATGTAAATACTCACAAAATTTCACGATGTTCAGTTGAGAACTGCGATCTGTAGGGGAGAATACCTGGACAGATAGGAAAAAAATTCTGTCCAAGCTGAAACGGAGACGCTTTGTGCTCACTTAGTAATAATGTCGATTTGTTTGGTCCGGCACTCATTTCCTCCTCAATTTGCTATTCCAAAAAAGCCAAAGTCATTCAAATCCAAACAATATCAATCTTCCAATCAGTATGAAACGCAGTCCAAAAAGAAAATCTTGACATTACTATTGAGCGTAGTTAGTTAAAATCCAAGTGTAACTCCTACTCTAATAAGTCGATGTCTCGAACTTCGGGTCCGAAAGAAAGGTATCCGCAAAACACGTATTGACTTACTTTTGTCTTACTACTACTTCTTTACTTCGTTCTTAGCATAGACTTGCAAGCATTTGCCTGCGTAGATTCTGAATATATTTTTAATCGGATTCGTATGGTTTGTACATTTTTATATATGAAATTATTATTTATTCGTTTGCTTATAAGTAGTCAGTTGAGTTCTAAATATGCAGAAAGAACACAAATACTAATGAGGATATAAATACTTATGAAGAACAAAGACATTACCGTAAATTCTAAATATCTTACCTGTATTTTTTAGAACAGTAGCGACACCTCTCGCCGAGTAGTAGCGGCCCTGTAGCGACACCTCTTGCTGAGTTCTATAACTAGGATTCTCAGTCTTACCATGGGAAAATAGTCTTTAATATTTCTGAAATAAGACTTAAAATTAATTGAAGAATAATAGCGTTAGCAGAGTAGTATGGAAGATTCCATAGCGGGCAAGATTTGTGATGAACGATGCTGTCCGACCATAGACAATATCAAACAACGAACTTCGTACCGCAAATTAAATTTTAGTTGTCTAAAAGGTCGCTCGAACACGCAAAACGAAACTTCGTTGAATTGTACTAGCGGCCCTGCTCCGAAATATTCTTAAAAACATACAATAATCAAACACTCTTGACAATCATTTTTCTATATGGCAGGTATACGATTATTTTACAGTTATAGAACCCAATATCTCTTTCATTTCGAAACGTTAGTAAAAACTGACTGGACAAAAAAATTCAATACATATATCAAACCTGCTCATAAAATTTCATGAGAATTGGTTGAGAAATGGCACCCTGGGCTGCTACTACAATTCAACGAAGTTTCGTTTTTCGTGTTCGAGCGACACTTTAGACAACGAAAATTTAATTTGTGGTACGAAGTTCGTTGTATGATATAGTCTATGGTCGGACCGCATCGTTTATCGCTCGGAGGAAATATTACAATTGATATTTGAGTGATATTTGAGTCAAGTGATATTTCCTCCGAGGTTTACCGCAAATCTTGCCCGCTATGGAATCTACATACTACTCCGAGAACACTAATATGCCCCAATCAGTTATAAGTCTTAGCACAGAGTAATTAAATAACATTTTCCCATGGTAAGCGTCTAAGAATCCTAGTTATGGAGCTCTCAGCTACTCAGCGAGAGGTGTCGCTAGGTGCTCTAGAAAATATAGGTAAGATATTTAAAGTTTACGTGAATGTCTTTGTTCTCAATAGGAATTTATATTCTCATTAGTATTTGTGTTCTTTCTGCATATATAGAACTTGACTTTTCCTACGTATAAGCAAACGAATGAATTATAATTTCATATTTAGAAACTGTACAAACAATACGAATCCGATAAAAAAAAACAATCTCCACAGGCAAATTCTTGCAAGTCTATGCTACGAACGAAGTTAATACGTGTTTTGCGGATATATCTTTCAGACCCGAAGTTCGATACTTCGACGAATTAGAGTATCTGGCTCGATCAATTAGAATCGATTCTTCTACACAACTATTTTAAAAGTAATAAGCCTTAGCTTTAACATTTCAGACTATACTACACGCTGTGTTGAATTAGATTTGAAAATTGATTACGAAATTTACACATATAAACCGCAACCACATGCATACAAATTTGTACAGAGCAGAGCTTCCAAAAAACAACATAGTAGTTCTTTGATTTTATCCTCATCAAAACATCGAAACCATAAACAAAACTAGTAACACCGAAGGAGCACGTGACCCGCGCGGGTGCGGCGCTCTTGCCAACGCGGGTGGCGTGCGCGGGCGGCGCGCGGCGCGGGTCCCGCGCGGGTGCTCGGTGTGACGGCCTCCATACAATCCCTTAAATTACAGATTGCGCGGGACCGCCAACCGCGCACGCCCCGCGCACGCCCCGCGTCCGGTGTGCAGAGGGCTTAAGAACGCGCGCGCAGGAGTGCGTTCAGAGGCTCAGAGTGTAGTTGTTTCGTTGTTTGGTTGTTTTGCAACGTACCCTGAGGTATGGAACGACCGGTTGTTTTATAACCTCAAACAAATTGTGACATTGACAGACTTACATCATTATCGTAATAATAATTGCTATTTAACACTAATCACAAATTCGTTTTCCATTTTTATTTAAGTATTATATTTTGAAATTATATTAGTATTTATATATTTTGAGATATATGGGTGAGCGCATCAGATAGAATACGATATAAACGTCAAAGTCATTTCATGTCACGCGTTTTATGGTTAAAAAGTTGCAACCTTCAAAGGTTTGGAACGGTCCAGTTGTGACAATCGAACGCTCTACTCGAAGGTTGTGAACGACGTTAGAGTGAAAAGTTGCACTCCGAGTGCGCTCTAACCAAGGTTCGGAACGCACCCCAGCACTTCATGCTTCGAGAATGCTATCTTAGGCTAGAAGTGTTATTTATCGTTCCATTTGGGGCAAATTATTACATTAGTGAGCATTACTGCAGGGCGATCATGTATCTTCTGTAGCAATGAACTGCTGATTGCAACAATCAAAAATGACAGTTTTGACCGATTTTGACAAAAGTGAAAAGACAGATAGGAAACAGACCTTCATGCGCCCAAATGTTAGTCACCGACAGTTTTTTTTTCTTTTATACTTGAGACGATAACTGGCATATACTTTGATCGAATTTAAAATTTCGTACCATCCATTCTACTAAGGAGTTTGCATTAACATAGTATATATACAGGTTGTACTCCCATGGTCAGTAATTCCTTTTATTTCATATTATTATTATTCTAAAATCTAATTAAAACAAAATTTAAGATTTTTGGCATTTATTTTAAAATACAAGTAGTAATTTCTTCTTCCTCCCTTAACACAAATTAGCCCAATATATATCTTCCGCCACTCCGCTTTAATTTTAGTGTGTAATGCATGGCCAATGGGTATCTACACTTTGGATACTACAACACGTTTTATACGCTTGATTGTAAAATAAAACCAAATGTAATAAAAAATATCTGTAAAGCGACTATGATATTTTTTATATTTTTATGTTTTGCAATAACCCATGCCATGCGGATAACATTAAAAAAATAACTAAAAAAAGATTTTATCCGCAGAGCGTTGTAGCATGCGCTATTAAAATTGAAGCGGAGTGGAGGAAGATATATTTTGGACTAATTTGTGTTAAGTGAGGAAGAAGAAATTGTATTTTAAAATAAATGCCAATAGAAACTGAAATTTTGCTTTAATTAGATTTTAGAATAATAATAATATGAAATAAAAGGAAATACTGACCATGGGAGTACAGCCTGTACAAATACTATGTTATTACAAATGCTAGTTATCGTCTTAGGTATAAAAGAAAACAAACAGTCGGCGACTAACGTTTGGGCGCATGAAGGTCTGTTACCTATCTGTCTTTTGACTTTTCATTTCATTGCCACAAACTGTCATTTTTGATTGTTGCAATCAGCAATTCATTGCTACAGAAGATACGTGATCGCCCCGCTGAGCAAAGCAAAAATATCAAACGGTTGCCATTCCGAATTCCAATTTTGAAACTCGTCTCAAAACGAACCTGTGAAACGAACGCACTACATGTTTGTGATTTTTTGTGAAAGTAGTTTGATCTGACCTCAGTAAAGTTCTAAGGATGACCACTGAAGCAGAAGAGAAGGCACTACGTTATAGAAGGGCGCAAAGTGTTACAAAAGCGGAAGAAATTACTGAAAAAGAACAGAAGGCACGAAAATCTCAATTAGATAAGCCGTAAGTAAAGAAATTGGGAATGGGATCCACATTTGAACAGAATTTTCCTAGTTAGTGCTAAGAAAAATATTCATGCAACTATTTTAAATCTATGTTTTGAAATAAACCTAATCATGTTTTTGAAGTAATGATCGCCCGGTGGGACTGTCCATGGATATGGGTTTAGTAGTGAGGGACCACGCTGGAAATTCGGAAAATATAATAACAGGGGGGTAGGAGGGGTCCATGGTTCGATTCTTTCTTCAGTCCTAAGCTTTAGTGCATGTTGGTAGGACATTTTGCAAATGTTACCCTGATTAGTTTAATCCTTACGCAATATAGATAATGATAACATTTGCATTTCATTTATAAATGCCTGAATTCTATTATTGCCTGTGATGCTAATGAGGAAAACATAAAAAAAATATGAATAATAATTTTGCAAACGGCAGCTTAGAGTAGGAAAGACATTATATTTGATTTTGCAAAGACAAGTGCAAAATCAAATATCAAATACACAATAAAAAATATGGTGTATTCTATACCTATGTGGCCATTAGATAACTAGATATCTAAAGATGTTTTCTGATTGAACCAACTGAGGGGTACCTCCTTAATGGAGTGCCTCCTCATTGCTACCTGTGGTTGTCGTAAGAGGCGGCTTTGAGGCTGGTTATCAAGCTGGAGGCATACTTACTTTACTTGATACTTGATAGGCGGGCTGTTTTCCGCACCCATGCCGTCTGCAAGCGGCTCATTGTGCGTGATGTCGGGTGACGTGCGTTACTCCAGCCACCCGATGTCGTCGAGGAAGGCCAGCAGCTCGCTGACGCCGGTGCAGGCCTCCTTGACGGTCCTCGGTGTCCCGAGGAATTCTGCCCGTTGAGGCGCCACGCTCACACACTCAGTGAGTATGTGCGCGGCCGTTTCTTCCGCCTCCATGCACCCTCGGCACAGGGGGCTGTCTGTAACACCTAAAGTAAACAGGTGTTTATTAAGTGAGCAGTGTCCCGTGATAATTCCGACGACTCGTCGGAGTTGGTCACGTTTTAGGTTGCAGAGTCTTTTGGAGTATCTCGGGTTGAGATCCGGGAAAGCCTCCTTTGACTGCCTGCAATCAGTGATACTTGCCCAGTAGTCCTGGTGTTTTAATTTAGTTTTGTTACGAATCCAGGCTCGTATTAGGCTGAATGGCAAAGGGATTATTGGTTCCGGTCCTAATGGACGTGTGTTAGAGCCTCTCTTCGCCAGCTCGTCTGCCGCATCGTTGCCTCTGGATCCACTGTGCCCTTTTATCCATTGGAGAGTAAGATTGTTATTAGTACTTACTTTTTCCAGTAGATTATGACACTGTTTGGTGAGCCCTGATGTGTGTTCGTACCTTTGCAAGGCTCGTAGGACTGCAGTGCTATCGGAGAGTATTCTAATATTAAAGTCTGATACCTTCCTTCTTAGTACTGCTGTAGCTGCTTGTATTATACCCACACACTCCGCTTGGAATATTGAGCTGTGCTTACCCAGGCCCGTAGCTATGTGGATGTTCAACTCATCCGAGAAAGTTCCTGCACCGGTGCCTATTGTTGTTTTTGAACCATCTGTATAAATTCTTACTTCCTTAGCTCCTGAGCTATCTGTCGGCTCTTCATACAGTTGTATCTTGAAGCTTTTGGTGAATAAGTGTTCTTTATGTTGTTTGTCATATATTGAGTTTAGGATAGGATATTCTGTCGTAAATTCGTCTAAGATGGTGGTGTGACCGGACAGATTGCCCCTATCCCAGAGTTGCAGAGCCTTCAATCTAAAAGCAGATGCTGCGGCTTCTTGCTGAACGAACAGGTGTAGTGGCGTTAACCCTAGCAGAGCCTCTAAGGCTGTCGTGGGGGTCGTCCTCATACAACCTGTTGTGGCTGCGCAAGCAAGTCTCTGGAATTTCCTCAGTTTGTCAATAGTGGTGCTTTGTGTGGTGCTGGGCCACCACACTATTGCTCCATATGTTAAGCAAGGCTTAATTACGGTGTTGTATAACCATAGGGTTATCTTTGGGTTTAGCCCCCATGTCTTACCAATCATCCGTTTGCATTGCCAAAAGGAAATGCTGGCCTTGGTTAATTTGTTTTCTAGATGCTTTGCCCAATTCAGTTTGCTGTCCAATATTACTCCCAGATATTTCACTTCATCAGACAGTTCTAGTTGTGTGTTGAAAAGACTAGGTAGTTTGTACGTACCTAGCTTTTTCTTGTTAGTAAACATTACCACTTCGGTTTTGTTGGGATTCACAGAAAGTTCGTTGTCATTGCACCATTCTTCGACAATCTTTAGAGCGGTTTTCATAATGTCACAGGTCACATTTGCAAAGTGGCCTGATATTAGAATCGCCAGATCATCCGCATAGCCTACTGTAAAGAAGCGTTGGGAGTTGAGCTTGTGGATTAAATCACCAACGACCATGTTCCATAGTAGCGGTGACAGTACTCCCCCTTGGGGGCAGCCTCGAGCCACCACTCCCGTGGTTGAATCGTCAAGATTTATACGTACGGCTCTCAGTTTTAACATATTGATGATCCAGTCCACCAGTGTTACATCAACTCCGTGTCTATGCAGTGCCGTTTTTATACTGTTAAAGTTGGTTTTGTCGAATGCTCCTTCAATATCTATGAAGGCCCCCAGACATAATGCCTTATTTTGGATGTCTCGTTCTATTCTTGACACAACCTTGTGTAAAGCTGATTCTGTTGATTTTCCTGAACTGTAGGCATGTTGTTCTGGATGCATAGGAACTTTAGTTAATATGCTGTCTCTAATGTACCTATCGCATAATCTTTCTAAAGTTTTTAGTAGGCAGGACGTGAGGCTAATTGGTCTGTAGGCCTTAGAGTCTGTATAATCACTTTTACCCGGCTTTGGTATAAATATGACCTTTACCTCTCTCCACCCTAATGGGATATACTTATATGCTAAGCATGCCCTGAGGATCCGGTTAAGGTTCATATATATGAGGGTTTCTCCCCATTGAAGTAGACCTGGGAAGATACCATCAAAACCGGGTGCTTTGTATGTAGAGAATGTTCTTATTGCCCATTTTACTCGTTCATTGGTGACCACCGTCTGCGCGACTAGCCAGTCCGCTTCAGTGGGTTCTGTTCCAGGGGTGAGTCCCCAGTGAACACCCTCGACTAAATGACAGCCGGGGAAGTGAGTTTGTAGTAGTAGGGCATTTGTTTCTTTTGTTGAGTTTGTGTATGTGTTATCTGGTTTTTTAAGGGAGCCTATTTCTCTGTTAGAGTTGGTTGCTATAATTTTCCTGACTCTGTTTGCCTGAGCATTGGACTCAATGTTTGTGCTATAGTTTTTCCATGACCTTCGGCGACTAGAACGTAACAGTTTTTTATATACGGATCTCGCTTTCCTGTAGTTGTCCCAGTCATCGTCACGGTAGGTATTCATGGCCCTGTTAAATAACCTACGTACCTGTTTTCTCTGCTTTTCCAGTGCTTTGGACCAGCCCCGATTGCCTCCTTTACCAGGTTTCGGTTGAGTCAGTGGACAAGCTTGTTCATAGCAATTGTTTAGAGTGTCTGTTAGAGCAACTACAGCTAGTTCGATCTCTGCTGTACCATTGAGTTTGTTTAACGTACTTACTTGATGCCCTGACAAGTGTAGTGCTCTCACAAAAGCTGCCTTGTCAGTTTTGCGTGGGTTACGCGTTGGCTCAGGTGTTCTGTATTCCAACTCGAGTTCATACCTGATCCATCTGTGATCGGAGCCCGAAACCTCGTTGGATACTCTCCAGTTGCGGACTAAATCAGTGTTACCTGATATCATGGTGAGATCTATGATGGTGCGGTATCTGCTGTTTACAAAAGTTGGTTCGGCGCCCTTGTTGACTATGGAAAGATTAGTTGAGAAAAGGAACTCTACCATGTCTCTCCCACGTTTGTTTGACTTATCCATGCCCCATATGGGATGATGAGCATTTGTGTCTGCTGACATAATTAGCTTAAGTTTGTTTAGTTCACAGTGTCTTACCAGATCCACGACATTCTTCGGCGGAGCATCTTCCTCAGCGGGCATGTATGCTGATGCGACCACCAACTCAGTACTGTCGTTGCCGCTTCTGTGCCGGAGTCTGACGGTTGCCAAGTCTCTGGAACAGAACTCTGTTAAGGGCACAGCTATCATGTTACGGGGCACATATATGCATGCCCTGTGGTTGTTACACCTGTTATCAAGTATTAACTTACCCTCCAGGTTATTGAGACCACACACACGCCCTGCCCTAATCCACGGCTCCTGGATTAAGGCTATGGTCTCGTTGTTGCTGTTCCCCAGCACTCTGCACAGGTTAGCCGTTGCAGTTTCACTGTGCTGGAGATTAGTTTGTAGGACGTTACTGCTTATGGAGGTTTGGGTCACCAGCATTCAGGTTCCCCTCCTCCTCTGACGAGTCAGTAACGTCTTCCCTTGGTACCCTCCAGAATTTGCCTCTAGGCGAGTCGGCAGGTTTCCTCCCCTCCATCGTCCGTGAGGTCGACGGTTTGGGGGATGAATGTTGCGGCGCCGTAGTGGCTTTCTCTTTCGGGTTCTCCAGGGTGATGTCAGGTTGTTCACAACCTAGGTCTCCGCGACTGTTTCCGCCGGGTCCCGGTTTCGGTTCTGCCGTCGTTTCCGATGGCAGCTCCTCCGGTGGCTCGTCTTGCAGTGAGCCGTTGGCGGCGTAGAAACGGACGTAGACGCTCCCCAGGTTGTGAGTAAGTCGCCGTTCTCTGTCCAGCAGCGTCGGCACAATGTCCTCCGGGATACCCAGCGTCAAAAACATTGTGTTGTCCGACTGCCTGCTATGGGTGTAGATCGTCCAAGAGTTAATTTGGGCCCATCTATTTTGCTTGTTGAGTACCAGACCTACATCTTCTACTCCTCTCTTGCAGTCGGGAATGAAGAGGGCCGCCCTGATTCTCTTGAAGAGTTCTTTTTGGCGTTTCACAGTGACTTTCATTCCCATGAAGTCGGCTGCGTCTGCGATCATTTTATGAATCCACTGCAGCGAAGCGGCATCCTCACACCATAGCTTCAGGGCTCCATCAGCGATGATGGGTTTGCCTCTGAAACCTGGGAAGAAGTCGCTGTTGGGGTCCCTAGCTGCATTCAGGATGCACTCTTCCAGGTACCCTTTCACTGCATTGGCCTGTTCCTCAGTCAGTTGCTTGTTGTCCACGCCTGTGATAGCTACGCAGAGGTCGTTCTGGACGATGTCGGCGTAGCTGGCTGGGGTGCGGCGTGAGCAGTCAAGTTTCGCCTTCTTGCTATCACCCCTCGGCGAGACTGTTTCATCCAACCGCGACCTTTTACACGGTTCCGTACGGGCTGGTGCCTGCGCGGACCTGGCGATGGCTATAGCCGCTCGTCTCTGTCGGTTCTGGCGGTTGGCGTGCTTCTTGTGGCTTCCCTTTCCTTTAGGCTGGCCTTCCTCAGTGGGCACCTTGGCAAGGTCCACTGTTGGATTGGCTTTCGGTTTGGGAGCCGTCTGTGTCCTTTGTTTGTAGTACTCGCTGTTTCCAGGAGTACTAGATCTGGGGTCTCCAGCCTTGGGCTTTTGTCCATCCGTACGCGCTGTCGGTCTGGGGTCGCCGGTTTTACACGTTTGTCCCACAGGACGCGACTTGCTGGGGCTTCCGGCTGTGGGCCTTTGGCTTACCAGCTGCGGTTCGGGTTTACGGTCTCCAGCTGTCGGCTTTTGTCCTACCAGATTTGCTGTCAAGCGTTGCTTCTTGAGTTTCTGGTTTAGTTTATGTCTCTGTTTCTTGTTTAGTTTAGACCCGGGAGTTTGTTCACTCCCCGGGTTTGGAGTGGTAAGGTGGTCTCCGGCAAGCCTTTGTCCCCTGTACCCTCCTTTTTTACCTTTCGGTCTCACGACCGTCCAGTTAGCAGAACTGGTCTCCGGGGCGGCGAACGCCTCCACGAGATCCCGAACTGCCTCCCCTTGACCCTGGGGGGGGGGTTTTCGACGATAGGTTGGGTTTAAAAAATTGTTCCATGTTGTTTGAAAATTCGCCTTCCTGGTTCCCCACCCTCCACGGAGCCCGCACCTGGGGATATCAAGGTTATTTGATATCAGGGCTACCAGTCCGGTATAGACGTAAGGGTCATGTTGTCTACGAGCCTAAGCGGTGCAAAGAGGACCACACCAACCCGACGCAGTATTCCGTGCTCCGCCGGCTGCAGACCCCATTAACCCCCACCTCTCGCCAGGCAGGAGCAGACGGCTGCCCACCAATGCTGAATTGCCTAGAGTGGCTAGTCCTAGGCCCCCCGTTTAGGGTGAAATTCACACCAAAGAGGAGTGTTGCGTTTTTGCGCTCAGCCTCCAGGATTGTTGCATCCACCCATACGGGCCCCCACGTACAGCATCAAGACACGTGGGTGGTCATTCCCCCCTCTTACCATCCCTTTATTTTAGGATGGTAAGACCCCAGATACATGACCACTAATTACCCGGAGCGGATAGGATAGATTAGACTAGGGGTGGGAATTACGGTGATTGGATGGGAAAATGTAGGCAGTGTGGACGGGATGGGAGGGTGGGATAAGGGTACTTACAGTGAGTTTGCGTCTAGTGTTTTTGTTACGTCTGTTCCTGAAGGGACCAGACCAAAAAACAGGCGGCACCACGAGAAGGTAACATATTAGACTTGTTATGGATGTCAACACGACCTGCGCTCCTTTCCATAACCATACGCCGAACCTGCTCACCGGACAGGTGGCCAGGTTAGGGTTAGTTACTAAGTGTAACGTTATGCCATTACACGGAACTTAACCCCCCCAAGCTGGAGGCATTCAGCGGGCTAGATTGGTTAGTAAACTGATACAGTCTAGTTCCCCTCTGCGCCGCCGCAGACTCTGCATACAACATAATAGGTTTGTGAAACCGCTGTTTTGTGTTGTATCTGTGACAGCCTTCAATTGACTTTGCGTAGCATTCATACAAACACATGGGAATATATTAAACTGTAGTCGCTATCATGCTTAAAGCCTATGTGCCACAGCTTAGATAATAGTTGTGATTATTTGCATGTAAAAATTAAACATGAGTAGACCACATTCTGTTATCAATTCCAAACCACCCTTACAGTATTGCTGGAATATTATTAATATTGTCCATATATATTAATTTAACCATATATACAACTTAATTTTATTAATAACTATTTATTTAATTACAATATCAACCAGGGGAAAAAAAGCATCATATAGTGCGACCTGAATATGTTCCAATGTGGCGTCATCATTGTTTCAAGAAAAAACATGTCAACCCCTAATAAAATAGAACACGGATAGAAAGATAAAGTGACCAAACACAGCAATTCATGACAGTGATGAATGTGAGATGATAATATTGCATTGGAACATAATAATGAATTTAAAATATTAGGTGGAAGCTGCTAACAATTCAAAATAAGAATAAAATATGAGACACCGTGTGTCAACATAGAAATATGGTCAAAACTCTAAACATACAACGGTTTTTACTATGACAAAATCTTTGTACTGCCTAAGCAATCTCTTCCAGCTATGTTGCCAAGTAGTTAGCATAAATCATGATGAAGTTTAATTTAGATGTAATAAAACAGCCATAAACTGTTTTTTTATTTCATATAACTACTTGTCATAAAATATTGTTACGAGCTGAGGGTTCGGGATAAATATTGCAATATGTTTTCGGCAAACTGACACCTTTATTCACCAGTTCTACAGACCCTTCAAACTTTACTTTCAACACTGAACTGTTCGCACTTTACAGATCACTAGTCACACACTTCACTGAATTGAACTATTCGCGCTTGGAGCACTTGATCCAAAGAAAATCGCACTTTAGCTTGTTTCGAACTCAAAATAAGATTGACTCGTCGGCCTGGACCCGACCCTATTTATACCCAAAAGTCATAGATTCCGGAATATTCTATACTAGTCTAGATAAAAAACAATAGGGGCCATAAATCACTTGTTTAACATAAACAACTTTTGTATGAAATTCAACGGAAACTAACTACTACTTATATTGTGGTTGCATGCTCGTCCTGAGCATAGTTGGAACCACAGTATGGCGCCAATCGATCCACATGAACAATCTTAGATACTTTTAATATTGTTAGGTTTGCAATAACGCCTGTTATGCGGATTACATTACAAAATCACAAATATATGATACGAAATTTTTTTTTCCGCACATGACTTAAATTTTTCCTATCGTATATTTGTGACTTTGTACTCCTTGTTGACCCTTTCGTATCCGGTACGTGATGTCGTTGATTTTGTTCACCACCAGGTATGGGCCGTCCCATTTAGGCTGAAGCTTTGGTGACTTCCCTATACTGCGTAAAGGATTATGCAGCATTACTTTTGAACCTTCTTGAAATCCAGGTTTAACCAGTTCTCCACTGTACCGGGTCTTCTTCATGTCGGAAATTCTATATCTGTATTGATCTTGACGCTCGCAGATGTTCTTCTGTTTGCGGAGGTCACTCACGAAACCCTTTACACGGCTTGTTTGAGGTAATCTTCTAGTAGCACAAATACTGCATTTGTAACACCAGTCTACAGCATCGCTGCAACAACAGATCCAAAAAAAACTGCTCTCGTATCTTCAACAATGTTCTTTTCACTCCAGGGTGACTTCTTGAACATTCGTTGTGACATTGTCGTAGAATCTCACGAATTTTCGCTTCCGGAACAACCACATGCAGGTGATAGTTATCGCCCCGAACATTCTCCCATTTGCAGCACAGCACACCACTATGGATCACCAAGCTGTACCAACAAACCCTTGATGGCATACCCATTCCAGCAACAACATTCCACTTGGGCCTTCCAGTGCCAGCTTCCATCCATGACAGAATAGGCCTGATATTCGCATCATCCTGCTGTGCACGTCGCATGTATTTCTACCAGTCGTCGTTTATAACTGTTCTCACCATGCTTACTGGTATGACTTCCTTCACTTTACCGTCGTGAGTTTCTCTAATGTCGCTGCGTTCAATATAAGAGTGAAGTTGGTCGCGCTGTTGATTCCATCCTTGTCGAAGTCAGTCTTCCGATGTCAACTACCATTTGGGGCAGCTGGATCTTAAATGCCCTTTTTCTCCACAGTTGTAGCATCTCGGGCTGAATCTTCGATAATTTGTATCAGACAGTGTATCTCCTTTCCTGGTCCATTGCATATTCACACCAGTAGAAAGTTTTCTTTCCCATGTTCTATCGTGTCTTCGGTCACTCTGCTGCGGGCAGTTATACCGCAAGTGACCCCTTTCTCCACATTTAAAACGTCGAGGGCTGAATCTCTGGTTGTCATCACGGTAACGTTGTGTGGTAACCTCTCGAATGTGATGCGATCGATGATCATGTCGTACAGCTTCCACCTCCAAAGCATGGGCTAGGGCGTCCTTAATTGATTCATGATGGCCCAGCCTCACTGCAGCTCTCACTTCTAAGTCACATATCCCATCTACAAATGCTTGAAGTAGGATTCCGTCAATGAGTGCCGGTGATGATTGATACGCCTTCCGTACGAGCATTTCCACTTCCAGCGCCCACTTCTGCAGATTTTCACTGCTTCGCTGGGTTCGCTCTTTAAGCTGAGCGCGGAATACATGCTTCAGATGAGCATCACCAAACCGAGATTCCAATGCCTCCAGAAGTTGGCCATACGCTATGTCTTTTCCTAGAGCCTCAAGTACTGTTAATGCTTTGTCACGAAGGTCCAGAGTAAGCGCTGTCATAGCCTGCGCATTAGTCCAACCATTTGCCTTCACAACGGCCTCAAACTGAATTTTGTAGGCCGACTACGAAGAGGATCCGTCGAATGGGGGCACTTTGAACCCTCGAGGCGAAGGTGCGGGCACCACTTGAGCTATCATGCTCTCTCCAGGCTTGAGAACGCTCAAAGATTTTTTTACGTCAGCGATCCCAGCTTCAACTTCTGCTATGCGGTTCTCGTGCTGCTGGACCTGATCTTCCACCACTTGAAGTTTCTTTCCAAATGTTGCATGCAGGTGTTTAATCAAAAGTCTGCTCCTCTTGGCGACGAATCTGATCTTCCTTGTCTTGTTGTAGCTGCTCTTCAAGACGTCGGGCCTGCTCCTCCTGGCGGCGGGCCTGCTCCTCCTGGCGACGGGCTTGCTCCTCTTTGTCTTGTTGCAGCTGCTCCTCAAGACGTCGGGCCTGCTCCTCCTTGTCTTGTTTCAGCTGTTCTTCAAGACGCTGGGCCGGCTCCTCCTGGCGTCGGGCCTGCTCCTGAAGCATTGCCATTAGTGCTGCAAAATCAGTTGCAGCCGGAGCAGCCATAGTCGAAGGGGTTCCCGAAGTAGTGGCGGCGGTTGTCTCTGTAGTTGGTTGTTCTTCGGAGAGCACTGGTGGTGTAGCTCCTCCGAACCTTCTTTGGTCGATGTCCTGTTGCCTCTGACTCCTTGTTCGGATGCCGTCAACGTAGTCTTTTGGAAGCACAGGCATTATTTATCCCCAGTTCTGACACCAATTTGTTACGAGCTGAGGGTTCGGGATAAAAAATCCAATACGTTTTCGGCAAACTGACACCTTTATTCACCAGTTCTACATACAATGTAGGTACACTATATAGTTTAATTAGGTATTAATATAAATATGTGTGTATCTCACATACTGAAATTTTAAGTATTGTAGAGACACTAGATTTTACATACTGGTCTTATTTTCTTATTCTTACCGTCTCTGTCTTTTTATATTACATATATATTATACATCAAAAATAATAGGGGTCCAGAATGCTCCCTAGTGGAACTCCACATGCGGTCAGTCTAAATGGAGACCTAAATATTTGTTTTGTCAGATGTCTGTTACTGGTTGTACTTAAAACATGTGCATCATAGAAAATTGTAACAATAGAAATTGACGTAATTGTACACTGCCGATGCTAAAAGGTCAAATTCATACGGGACTTGAACCCGCACCAGCAATGTCAACCTGGTGCATTTCCAATTATGCTATGGGAGCGGGTGCTCGACTCTCGAATTTTTTCCATTGGTTTGAATGCACGTCTTTTTTGACGTCAAAGTCCGAACGTCCGCCTATAACAAATGCTTTTTTTCATAAATGACGAGCTGCATTTCGACCATCACCTAGAGGCATACAGGTGTTAAATCTCGGGAACTGCTGCTCGAACACACTGGTAGGTGCTTGGAGACAGATTTTCTACTTGAGGGTGGTAGCTAGTCAGGCAAGCATTCGCAAAATTCTCTTCCACCACGTGCAGCAGCTCAAATCTGCGGTGGGACTCGAACCATGGACCTGTACCATGGTACTCCATAATTTCCGCTCGGACATCACTGCTCTATGTTTGCAAAATTATGACAATTATGTATCTGATCATGCCATTTCATAGCCGCAGTTAATGTATACTAAGTTTTCCATGACTCTATGATGTATAAGATAAATCATATCATGTTTTCAAAGCCGCAACTAATGTATACTTAGTTTTCCATGACTCTATGATGCATAATATAAATCATATCATGTTTTTAAAGCCGCAACTAATGTATACTAAGTTCCCATGAATCTATGATGCATAAGATAAATCATATCATGTTTTTAAAGCCGCAACTAATGTATACTAAGTTTCCATGACTCTATTATGCATAAGATAAATCAATATCATGTTTTTAAAGTCGCAACTAATGTATCCTTAGTTTTCCATGACTCTATGATGCATAAGATAAATCAATATTATGTTTTTAAAGCCGTCAATGTATACTTAGTTTTCCTTGACTCTATGATGCATAAGATAAATCATACCATGTTTTCATAGCCGCAATTAATGTATACTAAGTTTTCCATGACTCTATGATGCATAAGATAAATCCTATCATGTTTTCAAAGCCGCACCTAATGAATACTTAGTTTTATATGACTCTATGATGCATAAGATAAATCATACCGTGTTTTCATAGCCGCAATTAATGTATACTAAGTTTTCCATGACTCTATGATGCATAAGATAAATCCTATCATGTTTTCAAAGCCGCACCTAATGAATACTTAGTTTTATATGACTCTATGATGCATAAGATAGATCATACTATGTTTTCAAAGCCGCAATTTAGGTATAATTAGTTTTCCATGACCCTATGATGCATAAGTTAAACATACACAGTGTTTGTGCTAACTTAGTAACAAGCGCAGTGAAGTGTCACTCAGAGTGGTGACACTGAAAATTTACCTAATGAGCAGGCGTAACTCTCACCATCATGCGGCGACTTGTTCTAAGAGAGCCTTTGACTGTTTCTCACTTGTTAGTAAGTGATGACGTTGCCGAAGATGTTGTTTAGAATCAATGACTTCCGAGGAATGATGCTAGAACTCTGTTGAGTGCTTGGTATCATTTATTCTAAACGAGGTTGGTAGCTAGCCAGGGGAGCATTCACAAAATGCCCTACCACAATACTTTAAAGATCAAGTCTGCAGTGGAACTGTGATACCAATATGAACTATGGACCCCTGCCTGAGTCCAGGGAGCCGTGGTCCTTCGAGCAAGTAACTCAAGCTCAATGTCACGGTGCTAAATGCATGGGCATTAGCATATTCATTGCTGTTTTGTCACATTAATGTTTCACTTCATGACATAATATAGAATAACTTGAAGTAATAAAAATTTACTGCAAATAGCGTGGTATTTTGAAATTTTCACCATTACTGATAAATCAAATTTACCGTTAACTTTAATCTTATTTTTACACGACTGCCCAAAAAGAGGAGACGTATGTTTTCAGTGTTCATGTATGTATGTTTGGGAGTTTCTTTATTCCACCATAACTTCTAAACGGCTAAATCGATTTTAATGTATGAGATATCGTTAGATTTGTCTTACTAAAGCAAATGACACTAAGTACATAAAAAAAATAAACTACCGGATTTTACACTGTCCTATTAAGTGTTAATTTTTTTTTTCATCTTAGCCCTTCGTGGGGTGTTTCGACAGGGCTTTAAAGAACGATGCCATAAATATATATAACTTGCAGTTTTAATTTCAATAGAACGATAAAATGTTAATGAATATATATGAGAATTTGTTAATAAATAATATGAGTCGAGAATTTTAATTAATTAATTTATACTGGTTAATTGATGGTTTTCCGTCGATAAAATTGAGTCTATAGTCCATTGAAATGTTACATGAGCTTTGCATTTTTTAGCGGACGCAATTTTATTTTGGGGGCATGTGTGTTTCAATAGAAGCTTAACCTCTAGTTTGTGGGGTCGCCACCCTTGTCCCCGGGCCGCCATCTTGGAAAAAGGGGTGAAAACACTTCGCGATATCTCGGAAACTATGCGTCTTACAAAAAAATTGTGAAGTCATAATTTGTAGCAAATTGTTTTGCCTACAAATATATTTGTATAACTTTTTGTCCTAAATTAAAAATTAAAGGAGTTATAAGAACAAAAATGAGTTTTTTTTTGGAAAAATTTTCTTTTTTGCTCTATAACTTTTTTTTAATACATTTTACAAAAAATTACCTCATCCAATCTTGTAGATGATCTTTTGAGAAAAAAATTCCCCATATTTTTTTTTATTTTCATTAATTTAAAAAGCTTTTACAGCGCTCCAAAGTTGACCGGGTTCGTGAATGCTCATGAGAATCCGGTCGAAACGAAATGTTTCACTTATTTTTATTTTTTATTGTAAAAATATTTTTACAAAATTTTTGTTAAATTTGTACAACTTTACTTATTCATTACTAACTTTTTTCTTTACCATATAACTAACCAAATTTAACTTATCGAATGTTGTTTCTCTTAGATGTGCCACATATTTTGCCACGTGTAGACGTATTGAAAATTGCGGATATTATTTTCAGTTCAATCAGCACATGTCCCAAATATAAAATTGCGTCCTCTAAAAAATGCAATATTTGGTCCTTAAATTGTAATATTGCAATGGACTATTTCAAAATATTCTCCTTAAAAATTATTAGTTTGAAACCACGTTTAGCAGATATTCCATTTCTGTTAAATGTTTACTTTTCGGTGAAAAGCCATCACAGCCTTGGTTTTAATTTTCCTTGCTAGGAGAATTTTCTTTTTGTCCACAATATATCTTATCGCAGCTTTGATAGCCTGCTGTCACCATCAAATACCCATTCACAGGACTGTTCCTACTTTTCCAGATCATAACAGCAAATCCATGTTTCTAGCATGTTCAATGTCATGAACATTTCTTTTCAGTAATCGGCACATGCCGTAAGATGTCCAGCGGCTGCACAGTTTTATAACTTTTAAATGTTTATGCAAAATATTTTAAATTTACCTCATACCATTACTTCACGGTCCTCGATTTTCCTCATAGGTAATCCACCGGTTTCCTTCAATGATTTGCCTTACAGAAATAACTTTTTCCTTTACCGCCGTGGAAGAACGACCTTCACGAAAGTCATTCTAGAAAGAATTGATCATGATTAAACTCACATACTCTATACATTGCTGTTTTTAATAGGAAGGTCATTTATGCCTTTGCGATAGAACTCTGGTGAGCTAGTTGAGTTAAAACGGTTTCTCGTGCTGTATGAGGTCTCGCGTTATCATGGAGTAATAATGGTGAAGATGAGTCGGGTCTGTTTTACTGCTAGTTTTGCTATCATTGTTCGGGGTTCGGCACAGTAGACATCTGTCGTTATTGCTTCACCAGATTGGAGAAAGCTAAAGTGAATAACACCATGCTGAGACCACCAATCAGTTACTTGCCATTACCTTTTTATTGGTAATCTTTGCTTTAGAACACTGTTGCGGCGTTTGACTTGGTGGAATGGCTGACCCATTGCATTTTTGGCTTATGGTTATCGTAGAGAAGCCACAGGTCACAATTCGATCCAATATTCCTTTATTTCTGTATCGATTCAACATCGATATTGTGTTGGCTACACAAGTTTCAAACATGCGTTTCTTTCTGCAGATCAGTCAAATCATAAGGCACTCATTTTTCATATTTTTAATTTTTTTATGGTTTGATGCAAATGAGTCGATATTGTTGGTACGATAACGTTAAACCATGCCGCTGATTCCTGGGTAGTTTGGCTCGGATCGGCTTCCACCATCTCTTTCAATTCATTGTTATTCACCTGTGTGGGCGATCTTCCACGTGGTTCAAATGAAAGTTTCCATCACGAAAGCGTTTAAACCAAAATCGGACGGTGCGTTCTTTAGCAGTCCCCTCTCCAAACGCAACATTGATATTGCGAGCTGCCGCGTTAGTTCCGCGCGGCACTCGTATTCAAAAATCACTCGAATTTTAGAAATATCCATCTCTCTGATCAACTGAAAGTCGATAATCGAATGTTGAACATTTTTTAAAAGAAGAACCTCATAGGTACCACGTGAAAAAAGTTTCACTTAAAATCTCAAACCATGAAGGTTCTATATATATACGTTATGTACTTGTTTCGAATATATAATTATTTCTTTGATCTAATAATTGTATTGAATTTGTCTTATCATGGTGAAAAAAGTAGAATGATTAAAACCTTCAACCAATAAAAGTTGAAATTTTCATGAGCATTGTCATTATTGAAAAAAACTTGCACATTCCGATTAGGTCTTTGCTCCTTTAGGGTTTAATACGATTTATGTAATTGGAACGTTTAAGGGATTAAAGCTCAATTCACGCAAAATAGGCATTACATAGACGGCGGCACAAAAGGCAGAGTTTCGGGAAGTGAAGGCGATTGTTTGTATGCCCATATTAACATATACAATAATCTTTGTATTTGTCATTTCAGATGTCACCGTCCAAGAGATTCGTTGTTTACTTGGAGTTCAGAGTTTACCAATTTCACTGGTTTGGTGAATTGGGGCTTCCTAATGCTGTCCATTGGAGGGGTTCGATTGTTTCTTGAGAATATATTAAAGTGAGTAAAGTAACCCAGTGAAGATTATTTTTTATCGGATTGTGACGTAATCCACGTTCATGGTTCACCTGATGTTAAGCGGTAACCTCTGCCTATATCAGATGCAGAACTTCACTACATCCATCACCCTGATTGCGACATACAGTTATTAAGTTGTGGCAGGTATCATGTGCCTGTAATTTCACTTTACTGCCTCTCAAGGACTGCTGGCGGAACCGTTAGGTGCTTGGCGACAGATTTCTATTTCAGGGTGGTAGCTAGCCAGGCAATAATTCGCAAAATGCCCTTCCACCATGTGGTGAAGCTTAAGATGACGACGATCGAACTGCGGCGCGGCAGGCCATAGCTATTACCGATTGGCTATCACTGCTTCAACAGTACAATAGTTTTTTTGACTACTAAGTCCCCAATTTTGTAATTTTTGAAGCGCTCGTAGCGTAGCTTACTTAGTCGTTCTTAACCGATCACGTAAGTTAAGCAACGTCCGCCGCGTTCATGATTTTATGGGTGAACGCTATAGTGAAATTACTGCTGAGCGCTTCTGTGCTTTAGAGGGCACGTTAAGTCGTCGGTTCCGGTTGTTGTCTTAGGATGGTAGTCGTTATAGCATGGTGGTAGGGCGGGCATGTTCGCCGAGCTAGCTACCACCCTCAAGTAGAAAATCTGTCTCCAAGCACCTTAACGAGTGTTTCGGCGGCTGTCCTTGAAAATCAGTAATTCTAGGTTACCCTGAAAAACATCTTCGATCACATCGTCATGTACCATCAGGTGAGATAGTGGTCAAAGGCTGACCTATCAGCTATATTTGGATTGGTTTTAAATGAGAAGGTCGTGAGTTCAAAATGAAAATGAAATTATATTTTGAACCTTTAAAAAATGGACAGTTACTATGTTATGATAAATGAGGCGGACAAGTCGCCCAACTAGTGGTAAGTAAGCGGTCATCGTACTCATTCTGCATGACAATGTACTGTACTCGTCACTCCGAAACGTTAGTTCTTATGTCATGTTTGCCCAGTGTCACTTGACAATAGTGTTTGCTTTGAGGCAGAATATCTGACACACCAAGACGTACTCTTGCTGAAGAGACCTAGAGCCCAGTGGGCACAAATACTAGGCTTACTGAGCACAGTTCCAGACTCCGGACTTAATTCAAAATATTTTTCCCAGATAAACTCAATATCTCTGACCCTGGGATCAACCCTAAAAACTCGAATTCCATAGTGACTAGTTAGACTAAGAAGGTAGTTATCGGTGGCGCATTAAGAGGCATTTTACATTTTAATGCGGTATACGAAGATTTTAAGCGCTTAATTTACTATCATAGGAAATATCTACAAGTTGTTTAATAATTGATAAAAAAAGAATAATCTGTTCTCTTTTCAGTTAATGTACCAGATTTACAAACATAACATTAATTATTTTGTAGTGACCAATCTCCCGCACCTTGTTTTACGATTTAAAGTACACATAGCCAACTTCAGAGTTCTATCTCTTGTATAAATATTCATCAAATTAACTAAAAAAAAAACTGTGCATCAGGCATATAATCCTGTTGACACATAGTGTACTAGAATATCGATAATTAATCGTCATTGTAGAAAAAAAATAAAGATCTTGCGCCAATTTCCAAGAATTATATCAGCAGTTTACCACGATATATTGTGTTTAATAAAGTGTAATTCCAAACAAATATTATATGAAAAGAAAGTCCATTCTTTTATTAATCTGATCTTCAATAAATTGTGATATTAACTCTGTTTTGTTAGACAAGAAAAAATATTTAATATAACTCGAAATGCTTATAAATTGAAATGTACAAGCGCGAGGCGATCAGTACCGCGCGAGCGCCCATCGAGGTAGGACCTGTGTTCGTTTTGCCTTGCTCTGACGTTTCGTACGCGGAACGCTTAGACGCAAGTTTATAGTGCGACCACAGAGTTTTGATCATGTCTTTATTTTTTTAAGTAACAAACTATACTCTATATTTGTTGTCCATAATATAAGTATTGTTGTCTTGTTAAGTAACTACATCTTTAGTTTCTGTTCATCCATTGTGTTAAAAAAAGGAAACGTCACAATTATGCAGCCTTATACAGCGTTATTGGAAAAATGCTAACAACCTCAGAGGGTTGACTTCTTCTTTTTGGTCTGCTAGTTTTTATATTATTCTAGTTTAAATTAGTAACTCACTATAACTTTTGTTTTAGGAGGATAAGATGGCAGGCGAATAATTGATTTCCAATACTTTTGGATTCAGTTTATGTCTATAAGTGAACACAGCGATAACTTCAGCTGGAAATTAAACTACCTTCCTCATTTGTACAAACCGGGATACCAGTTAGCGGTCGATAGTCGTATTTACAAATTTACCATAAAATCTGCGTAAGTCCGACTTTCATAATACAAATGGTTTTCAAAAGGATGCATCCTTGCCCATACAAGAAAAAATCCATATTTTTCTGAGATAACGGAAGTATTTTGAATATTTTGATGAAATCTGAAACCAGCAAAAATTACATTTTGGCCCCAAAATATTACGTCATTTCATATAAATCTCGTAACTACGTCAACAGTTATAAACCTAGAAAACCGCAATTTTGCATATGTATAAGTAATTTTTCACTCGATACATTTTGCAACGCAAACACTTACCGATGCAAATTTGCGTATTAAATAATCTCGTAACTAATTTTAAACTTCAAAACCAAAAAATCTGAAATAATACAGGTGTATAAATTACATGTAAATAATAATATCAAAGAAGGACCAAAGCCGTAGGTGGTATAGTTTTTCAGAAAAAAATATTGCTCTCCAATACAGTTTTCCCGCCAAAGTTCTTAAAACAATTGGGTTGTTTTAATCTTGTTACTTTAAAATATTTGGCGTAAAAATCTGTAACAATTCATGGCTAAAGAACATTAGTAAATTATCATATTAAAAGAAGAATCGAAGTTTTAGGTGAGTTAGTTACAAAAAAATTAAAATAGCAATTAAATTACTATTTCCCACCATTTTTGTCGTGTGTTCAAACCCCATTTCCAGTATTTTTTTTTATAAAGAGGTGTATTATCATTTATTTTCAATAGAGGAAATAGTGAGCATTAGAGTATATATATAGTGAGGATGGCATTAGTATCAAGAAGTATATACGTTGGTTATAGATTGCATCAAAGATATTCGATTATAAAACAAAAAAACCTCAAAATCTGTAAATATATATTTACATTTCGCTGTTTGGTCTACTCAAACTAAATGGATGAAAATGTTATTTTTTTAATGGTATAGGTGATATATTGTGGTATGGGAATATGAGGGTGACTTGTTTAAGTAATGGAAAACCAAAAACGTCATGGGACGTTTGTGGTTGGTACTAAGTTGTTTTCCGGATGCACAGAAAAATAAACCTCAATCCTATGCATGGTCATTATAGCAGACAGTGTTAACGACTGGATATAGATACTGAAGAGTGTGAACGAGGAAAATAGCAATTTTTGGAAAATTTAAAAGAAAGAGCTTTTAGTCCGCAGCTTTTAATCAATCCCGTTACGTCAAATATTTATATAATTTTAAGCTGTATATTTTTTTTATTATTAAAGTTTATTGTTGCAATAAATGATTCAAACATATCTATTTTTTATTCATCAAAGATGAAATGTAAATATACGATTCACGATGTAGGTTGACTATTTAACCCATTGATATCTGCGATAATGATAACAATAGAATTTCATTCATAAATATGTACATGCCTACTTCTTTTCTATAACATTAGCAAGTAATCGACAAGAAATTGATTATTTACTCATGCCAATCACACAATTTTTAAATTTGCAACTTACATTTCTTTATTAATGAGTGCTAGTATCAAAATATTTTACTCACAGTCACGCTATTCCGTCGTCACTTCTTTCGCTTGTGTAAGCGATGCGCTGGCATTTACCTAAACTTCAGTAGCGTGATTTTGTGAAATGGCTCTTAAAGTATAATGTTAGTTGAATATTCTGGTTGTACATTGTTCAAACAACTTTCTATACCAAATCAAGCAATACCTATTACAATACAATATTGTTTCATGCATTATAATTGCGAAAGTTTGTGAGTATGTATGTTTGTTAATTCTTGACGCTTATACGTCTTAACAGATTTGGATGAAACCTTGAATTATAGATAGTAGTTAGAATATGTCTAGTATATTCATAAAGCTAACGTGAGTAGTCATTAAACTAAGCATTTCGATTTTTGATAATTACACCAACGATAACGATACTTTTCAATCGATCTTTAAAAGAAGGCTACATGCCCAACGTTTGGAATATGGGTTATATTTCACCAATCCACAAAAAAGGGTCAAAAAACTAAATTAAAAATTACTGGCCTATTTCTAAACTATGTTCCATAGCAAAAGTATTTGAAAAGATTATTCATGAGCAACTGTACGCATCAATCAGTAAATATGTACCATTATCTCAACACGGGTTTATAAGGGGGAGATCGACTGTGAGTAATCTCATATTACTAAATGACTATGTTTCAGGCTGTATGGACGAGGGCAAACAGGTTCATGTTGTCTATACCGATTATGCGAAGTGCTTTGACAGAATAGACCATAATATCCTTATTCTGAAATTGCAAAACGCTGGTATTAGAGGAGACTTGTTAAGATGATTCACTTCATACATTAGAAACCGCTCTCAGGCAGTAGTCTTAGAAAGCTACTTGTCTAAGTGGATGTGTGTCCCAAGTGGTGTCCCGCAGGGGTCACTGCTGGGGCCTCTCCTGTTTTTAATATTTATATCGGACAAAGATTCTTGCTTTCAACACTCATATTCAATTCGTTTTGCTGATGATATATGAATGAAAATATTAAAATCAATATCCAGCGCTTATGATTCTTCTTTTTGGTGCAGCAAGATTTGGCTAGGCTTGATAACTACTGTCTGGTAAATAAACTTGACCTTAACGTTGATAAATGTTCAATAATGACATTAACGCGAAAAAAATGCCCCGTCATTTCCAATTACTCTTTAAAGGGTCACTGCTTGAATCGTGTAACGGAAATCAAAGATTTGGGAGTTATTCACGACTGTAAACTACTATATAGTTGGTAAGGCTCTTATATCGTTAGGATAATACGGGTGTCAAAAGACTTTAAAAAATCTAAAGACCTTTAAAATACGTACGTTGTCACCTAGAATATGCATCTCAAATCTGGAATCCCTCATACGTAAGTTATATTGAACGCCTCGAACGTGTGCAACGTAAATTTCTAAGATAGGTACTTAAATTTCGTACTTATTGTAAAGAAAAAGATTATTTAAAACAGTGTGCAAAACACCACTTTCTCCCTCTTAAAGAGCGCCGTGATTTTTCAGACATATTATTTCTTAATAAAATTGTCACCTCATCCATTGACTGCCCTGAAATTCTAAGTAAAATTAATATCTATATGCCGTCCAGATCCTTTCGGAAAAGTCCCTTACTATAATTATGTCCCTGCAGCTAAGACTAACTACCGCAAGACAGCTACATGTACCGAGCGTGCAAAACATTTAATAAAATTTAATATCAAGATAATCTTGAAATCGATCTTTTCGTGTCCAATTTGGCGTCAATAAAGAAGCAACTTAGCAATACCTTTTTGTAAAGTGATTTAACGATATCGATCAAAGTATAGCTGTAAGTGCAGTATCTGCCTTATTTTATTTTACTGCTTACCTTTATATTAATTTATATGTCAATTATCCCCTTAATTTCTATTACTAGGACGTTCTTATGTAAGCTATTTTGTTCTACCTGTGGAGACTTGTAAATTACTCTTTTCATTATATATGTTTGTTAACTAGGTTAAGAAATTAGTCTATAGCCTTCCTAATATGTAATAAATAAATAAATTTCCACTACCTACTTGTTTTAAATAAAAGCATGGCTGAATAGTTTTACAACATACGTCAAATCATACATAATATCCTCGTATCTAATCTCTAGTATATCCTCGAATCTTGGCTCAGTGGCATTGGCTATGGACTGCCGCGCAGTAGGTTCATGGTGAAGCTCAAGCCCGCGGGCTTGAGCTTCACCGCATGGTGGAAGGGCATATTTGCGAATGGGTGCCTGGCTAGCGAGCTCAAGTAGAAAATCTGCCGCCAAGCACTTTACGGTGTGTTGCGACAGCTGTCCTTGAGAGGGTCAGTAATTCTAGGTTTAGCCTGTTAACACCTTTGACCACATCATCACTTACCATCAGGTGAGATTGTGGTCAAAGGCTTACCTATCAGCAATAAATAAAAAACAATATATGTATATGTATTAAAATTTAATATGTTATAATTAATTTTTCTTTATGACAAACTGAGACAGCTCGTAGATAATATATTGGATGTTTATTAGGAACTGACTCTGGTTACGAGACTATGTACTATGGCGGGATGTTACGAGTGCACAAACCGTCATTACTAGAAGCAAATGCTTAATCTCTTGCGTATCTATTAATGTGACACTTGAAATAAACGTGGAAATTGTGCTCATTTCAGATATGGTTTCCGTGTGAATCCAATTGAGTGGATTATTGTTTTAACGGGTTACAACGTCGGAGACAAGTATCAATATCCATCTGTGATATTGTTCATATGTAAGTACCAACATTTTTTGCATCTTTATCTTACTATTCCGGTATACCGGTATACCTATGGGTATATAATAAAGCCGACATCATTTATATAATTATTGAGACGTCTACCTATGGGTATATAATAAAGCCGACATCATTTATATAATTATTGAGACGTCTACGCAGCTGTTACAACACAAAGTGCACACCATGATTTTGGTGCAACTTACAAACGAAGAAAACGAATAATATTGAGAGTAACACCGAATATATTTCATGTTATGCGAAATGTTCTCTTCTAAATTTAAAAACAAAATTAACTATCGCGAAGTATTTTTGAAGACTGGAAACAGTAATAATTCATCTCAATGTATGTTTTCCACAATTTGGTTGAAAGCTATCGTCGTCTCTTCTGGCTTCACAAACGATATTGCTGTTATCAAATATTTGATTTTTGTGAAAAGAAAGAAATCACTTGATCGGTATTTGCTTTGAAGGGTGTCACATGCTCTATCTTTTCAAAAAACAAAAAGACTTGTTTTTATTGGGATGTGAAGAGAAGCATTGTCGTGGTGCGCTACGACTTCTTCGTCGTCATAAACCCTCTCAAGAATAATTTGAAACTGATAATCAGTGGTAATACCCACTCTGAATTTAATATTTTATGTTCTATTGGTAGGTTATTCTCATGACTCGCTAATAAACAGCATAATTTTCTGTTTAGTGATCTTTTACTAACAACACGTAATTATATTTTTGTTCAAGTCTTCGAAGACCCGTTTTCAGGACCTTTAAACTAATTATATAAAAAAATAGATTGATGTCTCTCTTACAAAATCATACTCTTGAGAACTCTACTTTGCGTTTTAGCATAATAGCGATTTAGTTTGGTTGTTGCTTATAATATTTATACGTAATCGAATATTGCTATTTCTAAGCGCTATAACCCACATATTTTACTGTTAATCGATTTTATGTGTAATCTCAATGCACGCTGCACGTGATGGTTACGTTCTTTTGTTTGTCCGAAACGCAAGAAAATTAGAGAAAATAATACTTTCCACATAGGTTTGATGGTCCGACTGGTTTTTTTTAACACGGATTTGTCAAACGGTCACATTTAAGCGAAAGTCACAAAGAAGGCGTTATGGCCATCATCTTGCGGCTTTACACGTCAAAGGCGTTTAACTAATGCATGTTTTTCACACTGTGGAAGTACCTAGTTAATCGTCGTCGTTGGGATTATTTTAGTTAGTATGCATTGTTTGCAACGTTGCAATACTGAATGAAGAGTATATATGTGTAGCAAGCAAGGGAGCTTTTCATTAATTTAATTATATTTGTTAAATACTGAATATTATTATATATAACAAAACACCACATTGTTATAATTATAAGATTATTGACCATTTGAGATTGATTTACAGAAATAATTAAATACCATATTATCTATGTATTTGTATTTTCTCTTTCAGTTGCCGTGGTGCCTATAGTTGCAGCATTGTTGTTTGAAAAATTAATTTCAGTGGTAAGTAAAAACAAACATTGTAATAGATATAATAAAATAGGTTAATAAAAAAATAGGTAGACGAATAGATTTTTATTTTTTGTTGGCAATATCCTCAAACCAGCCTAGATTCATCATAGATTCATATATTCATAAGGGATCAGCAGACTACCGATTCTGTCTTGTATGAATCTTGAATGAATCTAATCTGACTATGAACATGTAATTAGCAGACTTAGCCCCCTGGTCGTAGTGAATTTTATCTACTTTCAAATAAGCCAGTAATGTACCAGGGCCTCATGATTAGGCTACAATAATTTTACCACCTCCATACACTTATAAGTGCTTATACTGGGTATTTGATGTCGGTGCAACATAGTCTCTGCAACAAGGGACAACATAAGAACATATTGACTGACTTCCAAAAAAGAATGAGGTTCTCAATCGACTGTATGTTTGTTACGCGATTACTCCGCCAAGGATGAATTGATTTTGATAATTATTTTTTTGTTGGGTAAAGTGTACCTCCAAGTTGGTCCCATTTAAAATTCATTTACATTCGTTGGGCAGCTTTTAAGTTACTGAAAAATGTATTTGCATACATATGGTGATGTGATGATGTAAAAAGAATTTAATAAAAAAAAAACTCTTGTCTATGGTGACCAGTATTTTAGGCGAGTAACAGAAGTACACGATGACTCGAACATATGCATGTGTTCATACTTAATTTATTTTGTTTTATTAATAATATTTATGTATCTATGTACCTATGTGTTAACTAGACTCATTTTATTCGTCAAATATTATTTTTAGTGTGCTTGTGTTTGTTCTAGAACATAATTCCGGAGAAAGTTGGTCTCATTTTGCAAATATCCAACATAATATTTGTAATCGCACTGCCTGTCATTTCTTTGCATTTTAAAGGAGACGTCTTCAGTTCTGGTAATTACCTATTTGCATTATTGTGACTACTGTATTATTGTGACTACTGCATTATTGTGACTACTGCATTAATTTGACTACTGCATTATTGACTTTTAAACTAATACACATTAGCTTTAACGCGGTCAGCAGCTGAAAAGACAAGCTGCTTGTCTTGTGGTACGACGAGCGCCGTATCCAGTGGCACCTATAAATGCCAAGGTTAAAATTAGACGCTTCTGCGTGAACGCTCTCATACATGACCATTTTGAGCTAACTCTACGACGTAACGTTCGACGCACCACATGATGCGTTGCAAAACGCGCCGAAAGTTTGTTAGCAGTTCGCCCAGTACGCAATTCTTCCAAAACACAAATGCCGTTCGTCCAAATTGTAACTAACCTTAATCGCAGTTCGTCCAAACCGCCGATCACACCAGCTTCAGTTCGTCCTAATCGTTATGTTATGTTATGTATACCTTATCCTTCTACAGAGTAGTGCCAGATATATTTTTATGTATCTATGAAAGTATCTACGATAAAATATGAGACATGTTTTAGATTGGATAACTGTCGAAATGATAGTTGATTTTAATATTTTTATTTTTGCTATAACGCATGTTCAGCGAATAACAGTACAAAATTACAAATTTACGCAATCCATCCTCAAAGGATAGTAAAAGAACTATCGGAAAAATTAGAGTGTGAGTCATTGTCGTGTTAGCTCAGTCGGTCAGAGCATACCCCAGCTTTCATCATCCCCCCTGGATGACGCGGGTTCCACATGACTATAATTTTACCTCTCGTAATTTTGTAATGATACTTGATGTCTTATTTTACTGTTTTAATTTTTTAGTTGTTGTAATTGACTGAAAAATTACTTAGCCGGAAAAAACGCGCTGGTACATGGCGAATCGCAGGTTGGATGAAATGCCTTTTATGTGAAATGCGTACTTGACAAATAAGATCTTGAAATGCATTATTACATGTTTTTGATTGAACAACTGTGGAAATAATAGTTGATGTAGTATTTTACGGTTTTAATTTCGTCTTTGTGTTGCAATTGACAAAACAATTACTCATCTGGACAAAGCGCGTAAGTACATGGCGAAATTAGTGTTGGATGAAACGCTTTTGTGTGAAATGCGTACTTGACGAATATGATCATGACATACATCATTAGTTACATGTTTTAGATTGACCATCTATGAAAATGATAGTAAATGTCGTATTTTAAATCTCGTGTTTTTTTTTATGTTATTGTGACGGAACAAGCACGAGTCGCACCTGTTAAGTGGACTAACCTCTGCCTATAACAGACGCATTTCATTCAATTGCACTGTGCCCCTCACACTGAGACGAACAGTTGTTAGGTCTCAAGTTCCTGTAATTTTTCTGGCTCTCAAGGACTGCTGCCGGAACACACTGTTAGGTGCTTGGCGACAGATTTTCTACTTGAGGGTGGTAGCTAGCCAGGCGGGCATTCTTAAAAAGCCCTTCCACCATGCCGTGCAGCTCCAGCCCGCGGCGGGATTCGAACCATGGACCCGCTGCATGGCAGTCCATAGCCAATGCCACTGAGCCATCACTGCTTCAACAGTGTTTGTGCAACAATGGCGAAAGGCGTGTTGGAACTGCTAAAAACCTAATCATCTCCAGTCTGGTATCAAGTACATACTAGATATCATTATTTCTCGCGCTTTTGCCTCTGGTTTTCGGTGACGATAAATAAAAACCGACAACATATCATACCAAATTTTGTTCCTAGAAATATTTTTAAACACTGCAGCCTATTTTTAACAGGATTATTACAAATGAACTGTTAAATTACAGCTTAGCAAAATCCTTACCAAGCATGGGGATTCCTTTGCATTGTGTGAAAAATTCATCTGTACGATTTCCGAACAGCCTAGCCTTATATAATAGCCAAAAAAATGCACTAGTTATTTGTGTTACTAGAGGCCAAAGTAATATTTTGTTCCTTTAGTTCATCATTCAGAGCGAAACCATGAATACCTTTCGTACAATCCTGATCTCGTACCAATGAATTCAACATATTATGCTGCCCAAGAAACAAAATATTTGGGTTAACTCACATTTTTCATCACTAACATGTAATACGGGAGTTATACATACAAACAGTCCTTCATTACTTTTAATTAGTTTGCTACATTTTTAGCTCTAAATATAATGATTGTCGGTACTCTTTATTATTACGAATTATTTTTATGTAAATATATTTTTTTCTGTAAATTTTCAGTGGGTATGACATTCATCTGCTTCATATACCTGCTTGTTTTCCTAAAACTATGGAGCTACGTGCAGACCAATTACTGGTGCCGAATAGGCAAAAAGGCCATGTTAGCTAAACATTCACTCAGACGTCAAAGCTTATCCGCACCGAATTGGAGTAAGTATTCTTTGAGTATATTTTGTTTTTTAATGTGCAAACGAACTCGCAAACGTAACACGCCGGGAAGTTTGGTTGTTTATCGTATAATATGATAGAGACGAGGTCGCAGATCACATCGGGTGCATAAAAGCCTCATCACATCACGAAGTGACAGTGTATGAGAACACTCTTTTAAACACCAGGGGAAACTCGAAACATATTTGATAACACAAACTGGCTCTAAGCGCCCTCAAAAAACGATCAAATCTGAAAAATTTAAAGCTTAGCATAAGGCAAAACCGAGAGAGAAGGCTGACAAAGCGGGACGCGTTCACAGGGTGAAAGACAAACTCGAGAATGGTGGATCGTTCCCGAGATGACGAATAACTTCTCCAGGACTCTTGACCCTGCCGTTACGTGGGAGCCGAAAATCATATGGATTGATGGGGTCCTTAGATGGAGCACAACTTGGATGGTTGACGACTTCGAGGCTGCCAAGAACATCATAGTCACAACCACAACTTAGGCAGCAAAAGATCTGCGAGGCAAGGTAGTGCAACGCATAAGCAAGAGTCAAATGTGGGGTTAAGTCCTCCATACTAGTAATTTGTTTTATCGAGCGGAGAGCGTCTACTAATAGATGAGGCTCACATGAACTACTTCGGAGCTATAATAATGCCAACACGTTGCAGAAGGCTGTGGAGGTCCTCATCATCGGAGATGTCTACCGCCTGTCCCATATCGACAGAGAGAAACCTCTTCGACATAAGTTACAGTAATCCAAATATTTTCGCATCCATCCAGCAAGGAGTTGTTTTGCACGCACCGTAACCCTACGGATGTGCGTACGTCCTAAGCAAAGTGTATCCGGGTGTATCTACTCGTCACGATCCAAAGTTTACTCCCTCAAGCTGAAATGTAAATAGATGCAAGTATACCATCTGACTTTCTGAACACCCTGTTACTGGTGCTGACGCAAGAGAAAATTACCTCCTCAATCAGCAAAGGATAGTGGTTTGGTACTGGGTCCTGCAACTTAACCGTAAGCGAAGCGCAGGGATTGAATTACAAAACTGTGATCGTAGTGCAAACGAAGGAGCGAGTCACCAAGCTCCGAGACAGCGTATCCCACGCAGTTGTAGCGGTGGTGTCGCGTCAGAATGCTGCTTGTATCATGATCCAAGAAAACATTGTATTATGGCTTGTACTACACGGACGACAGCTAGGACACCATCGACAAGTTAGTTCGGAGGGCAAATGAACCAAGTAAAAAAATATACATTTTAAAGATGGCCATAAAGAATAGATATAATAAGGAGGCTTTATTATAAACATCAATTAAGGGTCCCCCGGTGCATGTAGCCAGCCTGCTCTGGACAATATCCATAGAAATTTTAACAACGGTAATAAACATTATTAGGTTACTAATATTAACATGGGAGGAAAATATAGATGTACTCACTTGTTATTAAGAAAACCATTGACACTAAACTTTTCTGTCTGGAGAACGATGTTTTGAAAGTAAAATTTGATCTGATGATTATAAATTAATTTGAAAAAAGTAAGGACCGGTGTCTTAGAGCAGTAGTATTTTATAATAATAAGATAAAAAACCTTATCCAGACTAATATAATAGGTACCAACTATTCCCTTTAAAATAACGTTATTTTTACCGAAGTTATCATGTTTTGTTGTGTTATATATTATATTGAGCTACTCAGTGAGCAAAGTAGGACGGTATTGAGGTTTTGAAAAAAATAACATCTTGGGCCACTGACATTTATTTGTTCACTTAATTAGCTTCATTAATGATAAAACCTCTCGCGTTGGGTGGTGGGCTAGTATTGCACCCCTGTCCCTTCTATAAGAGTCAGTTCCAATTCTAGATATAGTCTGTTTTAGATCCTCATTCATCACCACTTACCAACAGGTAAGATATTGGTCAAACGTTATACTATCCCCTATCAACTATCAGCCTAAAAAAATAGAGGCTGTAGTATGGGTGCTTTTCAGTCCGGCGCTCTATAGGCACACAGTTACTAGTTAATAAGTATATAATTTCATTTATTAGTACATAAATTAATATGCTATCAATTTGTATTGTATAATGTTTACGTTTACAGATGAACTAATAAACGCTGAACATGAGCGTAAGTGTACCACCAACATACTATCTGTTTGCACTTTGCCGCACCTGCTTTATGTTATGGTTTTGTTTCGCACTTATTTCGTTTGCACTGTATGTTTTCTGTTTTCATTTCTTCTCAGTCAGAAAATCGTCATTTAAAATACGAAAATATACAACGCCTAATAAACAAATGTTTCGTTTTGTAGTGTGTACGTCTTTTTACGTACGACACTAAAACACTATTTTACGACCGATTATGGTCGTAAAATATTGTTTTACTGTCTAGTGTGAAATATTTACTTGCGCTTTTCTTTTAATTTATATATTTTTCTACTATCAATATGCATATTTAAAAACTTTTCATTTCTTCTCTTTTTATATGATATAGATTCCGTCCTCCTTTCTCCTTTTTTCTGTTACCTTGGTGCTCAAAATTGTCGATACAACATGACACGAAAAGGTCTTATACGACCAAACTGTTTTCTTTTCGTTATGTTTAAGAATAGTCGTGTTATGTCATGTTCACGTCCATGTTATAGCTATGAGCCGTCGACATTTCATCCATCCTATGCTTATTCCAGCTCTTTGCGTCTTTCTCCGTACGGCTGATTTTTGGAACACTACCAAAATCACAAAACAATCGTAATTTATTTGCACTGATATTAAGCCATGCAATTTATAGTTACTAGCCCAGTCTGTCTTTTTTTGCAACATAGAGGTTGAAAAAATTGCATTGAAAGGGCGAAGTCTATAACCAGAATAAAGATAATTTGGGCTCTGAGGTAGTGCATTTTATTTCTTCAAGTTCGTTTCGCTTTCTTCTAAAACTATCTTTATGCTAGGGTTCTTTATCTTGGTCATCAGCATTTCGGACATTCTTTAAACGCATTATTGTCCCACTTCCTTGACGACCTTGTCTTTTTTCCTTTTCAATCTTCCTTTTCTTTTCGATTTTCCGAAAATAATCTTAGCTTTTAATATATGACTTGCATTATGTATTACAAAATCACAAATATATATACGATAGGAAAAATTTAAGTCATGTGCGGTTTTTTTTTCCTATCGTATATTTGTGATTTTGTAATGTAATCCGCATAGCAGGCGTTTTTGCAAACCTAACAATATTAAAATTGCATTATGTATTCTACCGATTTATACTGCGATGTTTTAACCTTGACTTCCATGAATATATCTGGCTTTGGCTAATTTATTTACACTAAATTTCTGTAAAAATAACCGATGTGTTAACTTTTGAATGACCAATACAGAAAGTTTCGACGACGATAAGAATGGCGACATTGCGGCAGCCCGTCTGGTCAAATATCCCGATAACCTAACCCTGAGGGACCTGGCTTATTTCATGTTGGCTCCAACGTTGTGTTATGAGTTGAACTTCCCTCGAACCGCACGGTAAGTGGTATTGATGAAAAAAGCGTGATATTATATTATACTATATATCTGAAAGTTCAGTACACTCTCTCAAGAGTATGATTATTGATTCGTAAGGAAACGAAGAAACGATTATCTCCTATTCAATACTAAAATTAGCCTTTGTTTGTTTTTTTTTTTATATCGTATCTTTATGGTACGCAGCAGAGGCTTTTTCTCGATAATTTCTCAAATCTGGTGTCATTGTATGATTTTGATGGCACAGTCTGATAAAATGAATATTCCAAAACAATATTTAAAAACGAAATAATTTGTGATCATTTAGCCTAAACAATGCTTACTATTAAGGTGCAGTTACACTCTCCAAAAGAATGTGGAACTCTTTTTGACGCGTTTTTTTATCCACTATACATGTGACTGCGGCCTCTGACTTGGCTTTCCAAGATTTAAGTCTGCGTAACCTGGATTAGAACATCGGTTTGATTTCCTTTCATCAACAGCCGGAAACGTCCACCGTTGAACAAATAAAATGGGGAGGCATTTTGAGGGTTTGCCATAATCCCATAGTAATGGCAGGCGTCTTGGGGACAGCTGTGTAAGATGGCTTCAGGTGGATCTTGCTATTTTCCCCTCCGTTGCCTCTTAAATAATATCAGCTATTTATATAATTATATATTTTGCGTTACTTCTATCTGGTTTAACGCTAAATAATGCCTAAAAGTGTGTAATTCAATATTTAGCGTTAAACCAGATAGATTAGACTAGAGAATAGATAGACCAGATAGAAAAAAGTTCAATTTAACGCTAAATAATGCCTAAAAGTATTAACATATTTTTAGGCATTATTTAGCGTTAAACCAGATAGAAGTAACGCAAAATATTGAATTATATAAATAGCCGTTATTAATTAAGTAATAAAATGAATTTACACAAAGTCGTAAACATTCTCAACCTTTTTGTTTTTCTATTTCAGTATCCGTAAGAGGTTCGTGATAAGGAGGCTTTTGGAGTTGTTATTTGGAATCAACCTGATATTTGCTCTGCTGCAGCAGTGGATGGTGCCATCTATTATTAATTCATTGGAAACATTCTCCAGTATGAACATCGTCAGGATAACGGAGAGATTGCTCAAATTAGCGGTACTTACTTGTTTATGCATTGAAGTTATCGTTTTGTGATTATCTATAAATATCGCTCTAAGAATTGGATATAAAATTAAAAAAAATACTCGAATTTTCTAAGTATCCATCTTTATTGTCCAAGCTGAATAAAAAAACAACTGAAAGTTCATAATCGAATATTGCACATTTTTCAAAAGAAGAACCTCATAGGTACCATGTGAAAAAAGTTTCACTCAAAAATCTCAAACCATGAAGATTCTATGTCAAAGTAGTAGCTTTTCCAATAAAACGGCAATTTCATACTTTAACCCCTATTATATAGATCGATGCAATTTTAATCTCACCCGTGAAGTGCATTGTAGTCGCGTTTTCGCGAAGGTTATTCGGTAAGGCTGGATTGCACTAAATTTTAATCTAATTAAATTAATCTGTGAAAAACTTTCTACTCATAATCAACCTTATCCCGACGGAATAAATAAATTGCAGCGAATCTACCAAAAATGGCGCAACTAAGCATAAGATTTGATTACTGAGCATCGTCTCTTGCTTAACTTCACAGCCGCCATTTACTTTCCAACGAGTTATACTTACATTGTACAAATATTAAGTACCTTCTTGGTTATATATAACATATTTTACTAGTTGTTTAGACCTAATATCTTAGATATATTATCTTTAGATATAATATCAAGTAGAAAATCTGTCGCCAAGCACCTAACGGTGTGTTCCGGCAGCAGTCCTTGAGAGCCAGTGAAATAACAGGCAAAATGAGACTTAACAGGTATGTCTCAAGGTGTTGGGCGCAGTGCAGTTCGTCACTTGTGATGAAATGCATCTGTTATAGGCAGAGGATACCGCTTAACATTAGGTGGGCCTCGCGCTTGTTCCTTCACAATAAAATAAAAAAAAAAACGTTCCTATTCTATTGTCCATTCCAGGTGCCTAACCACTTGATTTGGCTTTGCTTCTTCTACCTGGTCTTCCACTCATATTTGAACCTAATGGGAGAAATCTTACAATTCGCCGATCGCAAGTTCTACGGAGATTGGTGGAATGCCACCAACTTGAAGATATTCTGGAGCACTTGGAATAGACCAGTCCACGTGTGGGCTTTACGGCATCTGTACATACCGGTGACTGATTGGGGGTACAGCAAAGCGCTTGCTAGTATCATGGTCTTCTTTGTGTCGGCGTTCTTCCACGAGTATTTGGTAAGTATTGTCTACTTACTCATGAAATATGCCACTACATGGTACTTTTACTCCTAGCGCGAACTGGCCCATTTTCAACAGCTACGTCTCTATGGACATAAGTTGAATTTATATCTATCTCTGTTGAACTGATAAGTCAAATTACCTCTTCAGTACAAGCAGAAAGCCGAGATAGAAAATAAATGTGAAATTAATGTGGAGGTATATTTTCGACTACATTGTCACATACATCAGAAATAACAGAAGAGCAAGAAAGAAACGAAATCACTAATCGGAGTAATTTCTGTTTTTACCTAATTTCTATTAACTGAATTCTTAGTAACGGTGTCTGAAAATTACCCCTGTGGATATACAATAGGCTCCATAGCCTCCATAACTACTTCTACTAGATATAAAACATCTGCTGCGAAAGATACTGTTTACATGATTTTTCAGTTGTTGTATATGAAAAACGGACTTAACCCTAGAATTGGAACAGCTGCCGGAGCTCACATAGTGGTGTTTAGCGAGGGATTTTCCACCTGAGCGTAGTAGTAGCTAGCCAGATATTCACGAAATGCCCTACCACTATGTAGTAAAGGTCAAGCCCGCAGCGGGATTAGAACCCAGGAACTTCTGTCCGGCAGTCTATAGTTACTGCCACTCGGCCAACAATGCTGCATAAAACTGAAGGTCAAAAACATAATACCTACGTTACATTTTATATTATATCTTGTCCGAATATCCGATCCAACCCATGTCCTCAAGATTCCAAAGCCGGGCTTTTGCCCACACACACGTGCACACACACACACACCCTCACATACATACACTCGCACATACACACACAAACACACACACGAGGCATCAAATATAATCGAGGCAGATCAAAGACGGTTCTGGTTATTGCTATTATTCTTTAGGGGTGACTTTTCCAAGAATTAATGACGCGTTTTACCGTTACAGGTGAGCGTACCACTGCAGATGTTCCGCATCTGGGCATTCCTGGGCATGATGGCGCAACCGCCGCTGTCGGTGATCTCTCGCACGGTGGAATTGCGCATGGGCCCGCGCTGGGGGAACATCATCGTATGGAGCTCGCTCGTCATCGGCCAACCCCTCTGCATCATGATGTACTATCACGACTATGTACTGCTGCATTACAAGGCAGAGGCGGTCGAATAGGTATACCCCTTTATTGCCGCACTCAAAGTCGCCAATGAATTACCATTAGATACTGGCAAAGTAGTGCAAAAAGAACGACTTTATGCTAGTTTTCTGAGTGCGGTAAACAGTACATAAGCAAGATAATAGAGCTCGCCTAGTCGAATATCAACTTTTAATGTTCTATTCCGAACAACGCTGCCGACTGCAACTGAAGGATGCCAGTGCCGCGGCTGCAAGCATTAGACCGCAGTACTACTGGTTTCTTTTATTTTTATGAAATTACTTTCGAGTGCCGCGGCGAGTATTGCAAGTGCAATTGCAGGCTGAAAATGCAGCCTGGCAATACTGGTTTGCATTTAATAAGTATTTCTATGAATACGGCGCGGTACCTGCATTTGGTGGCGGTTAAAAGTACAATCGCGCGCAGACTCTGCAATGGCTTTCTGCGATTGTCTGTAGCGTCGTTCGGAATAGTATCTTAATGTATCAGAACTGAAAAATAGTTGCTCGTGCTTAAGCTATGAGCGCCACTTTCCATAGATTTAGAACCACGAACACGAGACCACGCATCAACTTCCGTACATATATCATAATGTCATGCCGGTTTCTCGGAAGGGTGGGTGTACACCACAGATTCCCAATTGCTGCGATCTAGACATATCTTTCTTGCTTCCTTCACTCTTTCTTCATAAACACCTATAGGTATTCATGATCTGGTCTCTACTCTGTCAGAATATGCTCGCCGATGTTTTCCCCTTCCAACAATTTAATTCACCCAAGACCAAGCCAAATTCACACCATACCAAGTTGTGTACGACCGGTGTCGCGGCTTGCATTGCTTTCTATGTTAAAAAAACATCGTCATGCCTGTATTCTGTAGACAGAGAGAGGTGTTTCACACGTTTCGACAGACATGTTTTGGTCACGTGTAATTGGGTGCGAGCTTAATGCCATTTATCGTCCGCAGTTCCACACTTCTCTATGACTTGCTTATGTATATTCCTATTCGAGTGTTTTTAAACTGCAATATATTCGAGTTAAATTATTTGTTGAATGTTTCGATATCCCTTTGCTATGATGATCTTACTGTAAGTACCTACATCATAGCATCTTCATAGATTTATAGTATTTGGAGGGTGCTGGCCATGTTTTATTTTTGCATTAAACGGCTCATAAATGGACTAATAATGTTATGAAAGGTGTAAACTTGGAGTTATCAGGGTCGAGCCATAATGAAATTATTGAGTAAGAACTAATAATTGAATTAGTACGTCCAAAGATAATAAAATAAAAGGTGTTCAGGCCAAAGAAAACAACAGTATGTTTATCACATAGCTGGGAGCTTTGAAAGCAACATTGGCGTAGATGTCAATTCCAGTACAAAGTGTTATTTTATCATTATATTAATTTGTTGCTTCAATTAACAATGGATAAGTAATGTAAGCTAAGTAATGTGTTATCTTAGTCTCGATTTTTAATTTTATATAAATAGTTTACAAAGATGTACAAATTAGAACAGCATAGAATTTAAGTCTGCATGTAAAGTTTATTTATATGATTTACTTATATCTATAAATAATGCATGATCAAATATTTTGAAGGTATGGCCTATTAGTGAGTGAAAAAATATTTAATATTTTACAAATTATTGTTAATCTTTAAATTTTGTTAACAATTATTATTTTATTAGCATATTTTTTATATATTTACATAAAGTTTTTGGGAAATTGGGTACAATGTGGTTATGATTTAAGCTTTTATTAATTATGCATTTTATACATAAACTTACAGGTTTTATATTGTGGTTGTTTAAGTACATTGTACAAAAAAACCTTACGAAAAAATATAGGTATACAATTATTATGAACACAATATAATTTAATATATTTAAGACTGAATACTTAGCCGTTTTTGGCTTACATATTGTGATATAAAAGCCATGGCCATTTTGGTAAATGTAAAATGTTTTATATTTTTTTGATAAAGTCATAAGTGCAATAAAATTAATCCTGTTCAAGCATTATATAAATAATGAAGTTACAGTGAAAATTGTTTAGAAAAATGTTTAGTTAAGAAATATATTTTATATAAATGGGTATTTTGTGGTATATTTACAATAAACTAATCAGTGAAAATAGTTAATAAGTTTTATACATTTTTTTATCAACAATTTTTTATACAATTATAGTTTTATTAATCCCTGATTAAGAATAAAAACTCATTAACTAATCATCACTACTAACTTACTAAAATTCTGCCAATTAAATACTCTGTCTGACAATTGTAAATTTATTTTGTGAATTTTATATAATTATGTAATACTATTAAAATAATGCATTCATTCGTATTGCACTCCATACAAAGACGTAAAGTCTGTGTTCCTTATTCAATAGTATATTTATGATTTTTTGGAACTTCTGAAACAGTTTGCTGTTAGGTAACTGTTACCATATTATAATTTTAAATTAAGACAAAGTCTCGAGGAATTTAATTTGAAGGGCTATTGTAAAAAAAAAATATATTCCATGAAGCAATTCAATTCTATAAACTATGTTGTTTTCTACAGCTAGGCTAGCGTTATATAACTGATGATTCGGTCGAAGATGTTTAGGCTACTTTATACAATCACTGGCTCTCAAGTACAGCTCCCGGAACATACCATTAGGTGTGTTTGGTGTCGGATTTTCTCCTTCAGGTTGTCATTTTAACGCCGAAATGGGCAACAATTCATCTCGTAGTTCTGTTTGGAATTACCGTTTTATTGCAATGCATTCTATATATTATATAACTTAGTTGTGATATAAAATTCCTTGCATGGTATGATAGTATCTAAAATAAATAGCTAGAGTCCACATCTGAACTCATCTTGTTCCATATAGATTAATCGCCTTGATTATGTCTACAAAATGTATTATAGAACTGAAAATAATACTATGTTATAATTTTGCCACAACAATGGTATAGTAGGTATATTGTAGGTAGTTCTCCGCGATCGCTATATGAAAAGAATAATGAATGAATATTTTATTTGAATAATCGTGGAATATGGATTACCGCAAGATAATTCATGAATAAAAAATCTGTATTCATTCATATATGTATTTAAAAAATATTTTGTAATCAGTACAAATGTGTAAAATTTAGCACCTGTTTTGTACATGTTTCGTTAAGTATTAAATAATCTTTTGTCTTCTGAAACTAGCAAAATATGTAATTTATTGCATGAATAAATCATGATGTTAATTGTACCAAATTTTAATAAATAATAATGTTATATATAATATTTTCATTAAAGAATAATATTTTAAAAGTTATTATTATTTTATAGTACTTAAGTTTTTATTTCTATTCACCGATATATTCATTCGTAGGTTTCAGCAGTATTGGCCGCAATGTGGTATTTGACACTCAGAAACAAATTTCAAGATAACTTGAATTAATATGTTAGCAGGTACAGTAACTGAACCTGATATGTACACGGTATAATATATAGAAACAAATCTGAAATATCGCCGTAAAATATTACCTCACTTGATATTTTAACGCTATTACGATGGATATATTCATATTGGCCGCTTGAGGAATTCTGTACAATGCTCAGCGACCTAGTACCACACTTTACCACACTACACGGAAGACGTAGTTGGTAAGCCCCACACAAGGTGGAATGACGACATCTTTAAAGTCGCGGGTAGCCAATGGTTACAAGCGGCTAATAGCCGTTCTTTGTGGCGTTCTATGGGGAAGGTTTAGGAGGGACTTTGTTCAAAAGTGGAAGTCTGCCTGCTGATGATGATGATTATGATGGAACAAGCACGAGTCCCACCTGGGCCAGTGACTGACCAGTATTGGCCGCAATGTGGTATTTGACACTCAGAAACGAATTGCAAGATAACGTGAATGAATATGATAGCAGGTACAGTAACAGAACCTGATATATACACGGTATAACAAAGAAACGAAAATTAATTATCGCCGAAAACTTGATATTTTATTATTATTATGGAACAAGCGCGAGGCCCACATGGTGTTAAGTAACATCTGCCTATAACAGTTACAGTTCATCACAAGTGGCCCCATACATTTTAAACCGGTTAGTTATCCGAACATTCGTGACATATAGTAACATATAGAAATAGGTATGGTGGCAGCATAGGCTTGCGTAGCGAAAAAATCCTAGGTCTATGGGTGGCAGTACTTCCTCGGGCGAACTCGCACAATACTTCAACTGCTACTATGACTGCAAGTGACAGGTAATGATTTTCGGTGCCATTTTAGAGATTAGTTTCTTTGTTAAACCGGATTATATAATTTTATTAAACACAAATCTCTACGCGCGCTCTGATTTCGTTAGGAATAGATTCCCATGCAACTTTTCGTTCCGCATATTTGTACTACGTAGGTACTTTCTACAACGTATTTAAAAAAATAATGAACTGATGATTTATTGATGATTGCAACTTTAGTCGACGTTGACCACTAGGTATTGCGAGTAATAATTAATCTTGAAAGCAGTAGGTACCTATCTATCACTGCAAAGAGGGAAAAATATATAAAAACAGAAACGACTTCAAATTGTGAAAAGTATGAAATACCCAGTACTAGTGGATTATGTTATACCGTGAAAATTTGAGCTCGGAATGAATCGGCATGTTACGGACTTCAACAATTTATTTAATACCTTTCAGACTTGGAAGACAGTTTACTTTATGATTGTGAGAATGAGTAGAGAGTGTTATTTATACCTATCTGTTTCGCACACTTATATACAGTTTTCGGCGAACGCTGAATGAACGCTTTGGCAGGAAATTCGTAAATATTATTTTGGGTTTGTAGCTAGACTAATAAAATGATTGTACTTGAAGCGCTCGTAGCGAAGTTTGCTTAGCTGGTCTTAACCGATCAGCAAAGTTAAGCAACGTCCGCCGCGGTCAGTACTTGGATGGGTGACCGCTAGTGACATTACTGCTGAGCGTTTCCGTGCTTTGGAGGGCACGTTAAGCCGTCGGTCCCGGTTGTCGTCTTACGATGGCAGTCGTTATAGCATGGTGCTAAGGCACTTTGCGAATGCCCGTCTGGCTAGATACCACCTTCAAGTAGAAAATCTGTCTGTGTGTGTGTTTGTTCCGGCAGCTGTACTTGAGAGCCAGTAATTCTAGGTTCGATCACATCATCACCAGGTGAGATAGTATAGGTATAGGACAGAGAAACGTTTTATTATTTGTGTTTTTTATAAGTACATCGATGATACAGCGTTACACGGCAGTGTGTTTTAATACAAACTAAATCTCTAGTAAAAAAATAAATTCTATTCGAGCTTTGATCGACGATATTCATTTACTAGTTGCAACGCAGTAGCGACTTATATAGGTATGATTTTTATAAGTTCTGTTAGTATGTACATGTTTACATACTACCTGGACTCTGAAGATTAGGAAAATTTAGCATTCCGATTGGTGCATTTTTTCCTCGCACACCTCTGGTGCTTAGTTTTTTTATAATATATTGTCTTAGATAGATATTAAGGGACACATTCTTATTAAGGATATAGATCATCATCATCACCATCAGCCGGAAGTCGTCCACTGTTGAACAAAGCCGCCCCCATAGAACGTCACCAGGATATATAAAATTAAATTTGACCTTAAGACTGGAGAGAAATCTTGAATTTTCATACAAAAAGAGAAAACGTTTCTTCCCCCCTAAACCATCACCGATTTTGATGATTTTTGGATATGTTATAGATGTTCTCAATATTCAGGTTTATAGGTTTTGATAATTTATCATGATATTTAAGGAATTTGAATTAATGGGTATTTAAATACCGATATTTTCTTCAAACTTGTATATCTAGTTTGTGCACTATTTATAGGAAAAATAAAGAAAAAGGAAAACCTAAAAACCTAGTTTATTCTGTCAGTTATAAAATAAGACCAACATTTTTAGCAGTTAAGGCCAAATTTTAGTTACTTGTAATTAAACTACTTAGATAGTAAATTTATAGAAGTTTGGTAGTTTTATGGTGCCTCCAGTGACTAAAAACATTTGATTTTTGTTATATCTACGGAAAAAAGTTTCTTTCGCTATTATCTTATGTTTGGCGTTTGTTATTCTGCATTGAAAATTGGTGACAAAACATGCAAACTAATGATAATATCTCGTTGGCCGTCGGTCACATAGCCTTTGAACATGACGCTTGTCTCCGCCTGGCTTAACAAGTAATGATTCATATCATAGTCATCAACTAGGCCAATGATAATATACTACCTAGAGCTACTGTGTATGATAACAAGACCTCTGCCGTCAATACACACAACCTATGACATTGGTTGGACATGTGTAGAGGCAACGAACGCTTATCAGATCACCTTGAAAATGTGACCCAGGACGGGTCGATCATTTGTAAACAGGGAAAACAATTTTCCGATTGAAATATTGCGTAAGTTGTTGCTTTGCATAATACCTTTTCTTTAAGATTTAACTTTTTTTAGTTATTAATATTTAATAGGAGTTCGCCATCGAAAGTGGTTTTTATAATTCGTGCTTCTTGCCTAAGCTTATCGCCAAATATAATACTAACAACATCCACAGCATTGTGAACAGATAAAACTCTAGATTGAAATAGACATTACAGTCTTTATTTGCCATTTTCTTTCATATATATATTTGAATTGTAAGCATTGCGTATGTTTCACCTATCACCTGCCTTTTGAATTCAACATAGATCAAAACATAAATCAAAGAGGGCTACAGTTGACAGTAACATATATTATAATTTATTGACTATGAAGATTAGGTAGTTTTTTACTTATGTGTAGTGCGACACTCAACATTAGGTAAGTACTAAATTAATACGAGATGAATATATGATGGGAATACAAGTTCTATTCTTATCTATTCTTTTTACCTGTGGGTATCACTAAACATAGAGATCCAATAACTAGTTCCATTATATGTTTTTACAGCGTGTTCTTTTTATTATTTAGTTACTAGTACTTATTAATGTTAATAGAACGTCGTTCCCCGAAGCCGGTTGACCTGCTCGCGGAGTCAAGAGCGCGGATCAATTGATGGAGAGTGTCGATAACGGCACGGACGTGTCGCGCCGCAAGCATGCTCGCACTAGAACCTTATCACATTGTATTGTTTGGGGGACCATCAATGGGGGAGATGTTTTATTGTGAAAATTTAAATTCGCTCCATTTATGAGAGACAATATTGCTTTTTTATTGCTGATGGGATATCTTTTAACGTGAATCTCTCCTGATGATGTAGCCGAAAGGTTAACCTTATAGGACCTTAAGCCCCTTAAGCTTAATCTAGTATTGGAACTGGCTTTCAAAGACTTCTGATGTAACACATCATTTGGTGCTCGGCAACACGTTTTTATTCTAGCAGAGTAGTCCTACCTTCCTCTGAAGCTCAAGCTGATCGGCAGAGACAATATTGATTCAATTTCGTTTACCTACTCTAAGTTCATGTTTTATATCCATTGCTACAGCGGGCAAAAGAACAAGTGCAAAATGTTCTACTACAATCAAATTACATACATTTAACATTATGTTTATAACACTAGGTACCTACTGCTCCAAAATACCCCTTGTTTCCTATGCAAATAACAATAGAAATAAAACAGCCAACTCGGCATGAAAAGCCCGAACATTGGCTTCGGAACCACCTCGGTATAATATTTGACTTATGATAATTGATGTAGGTACTCAGTTCAGAGGCGGGCAATTAACAGAGCACTTCAAACAATCGGATACGTGTCGGGGTCGGGAATCAAAATCATGTAATATCTGAAGAAGAGATGGCGGGGAGAGCACTCTATACCAAGGATTCAGTGCTCTAGGTGTAAAGTTCATGTTTAAAAAAGTAACAAACTTATATTTTTATTTTTAAAACATGGGGTTGACTGAAAAACTTGAATGGGGTTTCAACATAATAATAAAAATCAAACCATCTATAGAAAAACTATGATGTAACCTTTGATTATTTACTCAAATGTTATATATAAGGAAATTACAATAGAACATACTTTCCTTTTATTTATTTTTTATTTTTGTTATGTTATTGTGACGGAACAAGCACGAGGCCCACCTGATGTTAAGCGGTATCTTCTGCCTATAACAGACGCATTTCATCACAAGTGACGAACTGCACTGCGCTCATCACCTTGAGACATACCTGTTAAGTCTCATTTTGCCTGTAATTTCACTGACTCTCAACGACTGCTGCCGGAACACACCGTTAGGTGCTTGGCGACAGATTTTCTACTTGAGGGTGGTCGCCTGCCAGGCGGGCATTCGCAAAATTCCCTTCCACCATGCGGTGAAGCTCAAGCCCGCGGCGGGATTAGAACCATGGACCTGCTGCGCGGCAGTCCATAGCCAATGCCACTGAGCCATAACTGCTTCAAAACCTTCCTACCGGTACCTTTTAAATTTCTAATATCCGGGTTAACGAAAGTCTCTGGATAAAAGAAAACCTTTTACGAATACCTGTAAATAATATATTGCTGCATGCAACGCTGTACGGCACACACCTCACTTTGATGTAAGAGTAAAGTATTGTCGGCTGCCGGTAACTGTGACAGTATCATCTCATAATACTGACTACCAGTACGTTGCAAATTAGGGTACTGCCTGCGTAAAGTACGCGCATTGCTAACAATGTTGACCGTGAGCAAACACCAGCGGCTACGTCAGAGCTCGGATCGCCGCATCCGCACCGCATCGGTCTGCCGCAACCCTATCTTTGATACTATGGAAATGTAGCACTTCTGTTTGCTATGATTATAAGTTCTGCTTAATTCATAACTAGATAAGTAACTTGGATAATTATTTTACTTAGCTGGTGCAGTGCAGACCTTGATAAGTTCAATATCAGCTAAAACTTTTATATACTACTCGTAGGTACAGGTAGATCTTGGGATATAGTGTTATGTCTTGCAAATTAAAAACAAAAATTGGGCTAGTTACATTCAATACATTAGACACCTAATGGGCATCTCTGCTATCATGATAAATATCGCGAGAAAGTATTTCCATTGCCGATCCCATTTTTGATGAGACCCATGCACACTATTGTTATGTCCGGTACAATAACACTATTTAGAATAAAGGCTATAGGAAAGAATCCACGTTCCACCGAGACCGACCCGTGGTACAACTGCGATGTCCAACTGGTTGTACTACGGAGAAAAAAGTTACCCATGGTTCAACTCTTTTTTTATATATTTATTATTATGATCCATGGTACAACTGTCCAACTGGTTGGACTAAGGGGATAAAGTAGTAAATGATCACCAAAAGTAGTATATGAAATTATTTTTTTTATTTTTTTTTTTATTTTTTTTATTTATTAATCTACACTCCACAGACTCCAGGGTCCGTGCCTTTTTTTTAATAGTGACATTTTTTTTTAAATTATTACTAGAATTAGAAAATATACATACAACATTCTAAGAGGGAACAGTGCTAAAAGAAATTTCTTTTTTTTTTTCCGGTTAAGTCATTGGCACTAGCATTCAGAACAGACCGGTGTTCTCTAGCAGCACCCGCTCACGAGTTGACGCATGTGCCAGCCATCGCCTTCCTCAACCATTTCTGAGGGAAGATGGCGACCCGACACACAACACCGCCGCTAGACAACACCTTTATGTGAGCATGACCGCTCTGGATACCCGTGCCAACGATTACAATTATTACACATATTTATAATTTGGGACTACAATAATATTATATATATGAAAATAACATACAGAAATTAACATTTTTTTGTCATTCTCCCACGTCACATTTTAACAGGGCCTCCATTACCACGCTATTTCGATCTTTGGTCGCCATTTTGAGGTTGTAATCATGGATAGCTTTTGGTGTCGCAACCATCGCCTTCCTAACGAACCGTCCTATGGCGTCTTCTTCGTCATCTGCGTAGTATCTGAAGGTTCCAGTATGACGTGAAACTGCAACGACTGCGTGCGGGACGCTCTCGTGCAGCTTCATGCTGCTCTTGGTCTTGATGGCGATGACCGACTCGTATGTAAGTCCCTGAGCTTCGTGGATGGTAAGGGTGCGTGATCCCTTTCCCTCTCCGTAGCCCTGGCTTGTTAGGGCCTCCTTTTCTTCCTGAGTGTGAACCAGGAATAAGGTGTTCGGGAGGGATTTGGGGATTTTTGAACCCGTGTACCTTTCAAGCTCTAGTGACTTAATACGGGGAGCTGAGGAATATATACCAGAGTATATTTCCCTCAGTGCGTACGCGACATCCATTGGGTTCCGATGCGTGCATAACAACTCCTGGGTGATGTTTGTGACCAGGTTAGGGCGGTTGTACCTTAATACGAAGAGATTATCTCTATCGATGTAAGGCAGCTGATTGATATCTCCGATGAGGACAAGTTCACCAACTCCAGCCAGCCTGGAAGCCAAGACTATGGCTCCGAAATGGTTCATGAGAGCTTCATCCACTGTGAGGCGGCTGTAGCTCTCAGTCCTTTTAAAACCATTTACGAGGACTGAAGCCATTGTGCGCACCTTGGTTTTCACCAAGTCTCCGATTCGGTGCGCAAGCTTCTCCCTCAGGTCTTTCGCTGCTTCTGTGGTTGTTGTGATAATGATGTCCCTGTCCACATCGAATTGCCTTACCACCCAAGTTGTTTTGCCACATCCTGGAACTCCATTTACCCATTGTATTTTCGGTACTTCCCAGTGTTTCCAGAATGCTTCTATGTCCGATCCCCCCGCAATAGATTTAGCCATTTCGAGGATACGGTCATCTAACATTATTTTGGTGCACTGGGCCGTTACTACTATTGGGTCGTTTTGTGGTGTCGCGTATTTAGGCCTCCCTAGTCGCTCCGTTGCTCCCTCGTCCAGGAACACAAATCCGCCTGTTGCATTGTATGCCGCCATATACTTACCTGACATTTTCCCCTTGATGACCTGGGATGTGTCGTTGTTGTATATAGCGGCTTCTGCCTCTTCGAGTCTCACCTTTAGAAGGTTTTCATTTTCTAGCCTGAAGGACTGCAAGATGTTTTCGCAGTTTCTGTGGTTGACCTCTCTGGTTGCCCTTATAATGGCTAGAAACTCTAGGATGGCATTAGCTGCATGGCTCGTTGGTTCCTGTGCCGGGATATATCGGGGCGGACTGACCTGTCCCATGTTGGCTCTCGTCCTGGTACCCTTTGATGGTGCTTTGCCACGGGGTGGTGGTTTTGTGGGCATTGGGTTTCGGGGTTGGGATGGGTATCGGAATAAGCTTCCTACTGCTGTACCGAAAGCTGTCAGGAATGCGGCGACTCGCCCACTATTCTTTTTTGGGATATGAAATTAAATTTATGTGGCACATCGCCGGCCGCTGCCGCGGCACGCTCGCTTCGCTCGCTCGGCTCGCGCGATGTTGTAGTCACAAGTAACCTAACGCTCCTCCTCGCTTCGCTCGTCGTCGCACCTAAATATGACTTTGCTCAAATATGACTTTGCCCTAGACTATAGATAAATAAATAACTAGTCCATAGATAAATTCATTTCCCCTTAGTCCAACCAGTTGGACAGTTGTACCATGGATCATAATAATAAATATATAAAAAAGAGTTGAACCATGGGTAACTTTTTTCTCCGTAGTACAACCAGTTGGACATCGCAGTAATACCACGGGTCGGTCTCCCGTTCCACGTGTCCATGTGTCATTAGCTAAAGGTTGTTAATTAAAGGTTGGCAAACCTTTAACTTTTTAACCGTCTATAGACACTACATTTTTGTTTTTTGATGGTATTCGAAAATATAAGTAAAAACTAATCGTTCCGAAATAAGTACTGCATATTCATGCAATCGTTATAATATAATAGACCAGGTAGATTATATAAAAAATAACTTCATATTTCACTAGGTATATCTACCGATAGCTATTTTTTTATTTTATTTTTATTCCTGATAGGTTAGCCTTTGACCACTATCTCACCTGATGGTAAGTGATGATGTAGTCCAAAATGTAGTCCAGGCTAACCTAGAAGTACCTACTGGCTCTCAAGGACAGCTGCCGGAACACACCGTTAGGTGCCATGCTATAACGACTGCCATCCTTAGACAACTTCGAGAGGTTAGTTTATCGATGTTAGACAACAACCGGGACCGACGGCTTAACGTGCCCTCCGAAGCACGGAAGCGCTCAGTAGTAATGTCACTCGCGGTCACCTATCCAAATCATGACCGCAGGCGACGTTGCTTAACTTTGCTGATCGGCTTAGAACAGCTAAGTAAACTTCGCTACGAGCGCTTCAAAATATTAACTCATGGTTGTTGCTTCACATTGGGTGTACAAAAAGGGACCTCACCATCCTAAAGCCCTCATTACACGAAAGGTAGCGGGTAAACTAAGAACAAGATCATTCTCAATGAGGTAAGAGTTAGGTAGGCGTAAGTAATACTTTTTAGAATTATGTTCCTATGTTGTTAGTGAAAACTATTTTTATAATTATTATGCTCAAGTGTTATCATTGGTGGTAAAGAAGAGATATTGTACCGACTCCATATGAGAGGAATCGGACGATGTTGGTGATGATAATATTCTACCAATTAATCATAGCAATAAAAGACATAGCAGGCACCTACTTTTTGAGTAAAGTGTATCGCTTAGTTTTTATTTAAATGTTATTTTGACCGAACAAGCTCGAGGCCCACGTAATATTAAGCGGACTAACCTCTGCCTATAACAGATGCATTTCACTGCGCCCGTCACGAGACATAGTTGTTAAGTCTCATGTGCCTGTAATTTCACTGGCTCTCAAGGACTGCTACCGGAACACACCGCTTGGTGACAGATTTTCTACTTGAGGGTGGTCGCTAGCCAGGCAGGCACTCGCAAAATGCCCTTCCACCATGTGGTGAAGCTCATGCCCCCGGCGGGATTCGAACCATGGACCTGTTACACGGCAGTCCATAGCAATGTCACTGAGCCATCACTGCTTCAAAAGTAGTTACAATTAGGCGCCGGGCCCACAGCGAGAGCTTAAGAGTTCTGCGTTCCGTTTTTACAGTACCTACTACACACATCAAACTGGAGTTCTACAGTTCTGCAATCTTAGTTACAAGTCACCGTCTAACTTCTTATTTTTCTCGGTTTCTCTTCTTTTTACGGTTTTTGTAGTTATTATCCTTTGAATGATAAAGCAAAGCACTAGTTCGATAATTATTCTTTCATATCTTAAGATATTGCTACCAATGATTATAATACGACTAAACGATTGACTCAAATATAACTTCGACGGAACGTGCGTTCTTTGATCGTCGCCGTCTGACAGGAGCTGTATGTGTATTCATACAAATTGCATCCTTGACAGTGATCACATAACGCAGAACTCTGAACTCAGTGCTCTAGACCGCTTGCTGTGTGGCGCCTTAACGGTACTATTGATACCACTTAACAAAGTGCTTAATACTTCTTGACGAACATATTGATATTGTTTTTTTTTTTACATTACTTTGTTACATACAATATAAGTAACAAAGAGTTGGGTTGTTGTGAGTGCAATAAACATTTCACTGCACTGAAGCAAACGCTTTGATTTCATCTTAACGAAGGTTTACACATTAAGCATAACGTACATTAAGCATTCAATCCATAACCAATCATTTCACTAATTCAAGGCACATTTTGATTATTAATAACTAACAAATCCTCAAAAGGGTTATTTTGTGAAGGGTGTTTGTAGATTAGCTAATAGTTAGTGAGTAACCCCGATGTGAGTAAACGTAACGGAAATTATGCTGAATACCCCGCGTGCCGCCAGCCGTGTAATCACTTTGTTCTGTTAGCCACCTTACAGTCATGTTGTTATGATTTATTGAGTTATTAAAGAGCTTAATTAAATGTCGATGCTTTTAATTTTTGAACGGCGAGTTTGTGTGGGTGGAATCAGTTTTTTAAGTGATTTGATGTTTTTCTTAGTAGTTAAATTTTTGAAGCGCTCGTAGCGAAGTTTGCTTAGCCATTCTGAACCGATCAGCAGTTAAGCAACGTCCGCCGCGGTCATGAGTTGGATGGGTGACCGCTAGTGACTTTACTAGTGAGTGCTTCCGTGCTTCGGATGGCATGATAAGCTGTCGGTCCCGGTTGTTATAGCATGGTGGTAGGACAGTTTGCAATGCCCGCCTGGCTAGCTACCACCCTCAAGTAGAAAATTTGTCGCCAAGCACCTAATGGTGTGTTCCGGCAGCTGTCCTTGAGAGCCAGTAATTCTAGGTTAGCCTGAACAACATCTTCGACCACATCATCACTTACCATCAGGTGAGATAGTGGTCAAAGGCTAACCTATCAAGCATAAAAAAAAACTGGAGGCGATTTAAGCATTCAGTTCAAAGTAATTTTAATACTCTAAACTATAGTAGTTCTTATTCTGTACAAACTAAAATCCAAATTCGTGTAATGCTTGCGAATCACAGTCCATAAATTTGTCATTTCTGTTCAATTATGGGTATGTTTCACAGATTTAGTCATCATGTAATTTGGTGATCTCTAAACTGATATATAATTACTAGAAGTGTCAAGTGTGGGAATTAATTATAAATATGTCAAAGTCAAAATCATTTATTCAATTTAGGCCTCTACGACGCTCATATGAAGGTCAATTACAAATTTTAATTTTGTAAATAACCTTAATTTTTTGTCTATAAAAAAATAGTATAGAGCCACTGCGAGAAGAACGGGCAAGAAATTTGGGGCCATTCTTTTAAACTTCATTTAACAATGTGTTATATATACTATACAATAAAATTATTACAAAAATTACGTAGGTGACAGGCGATAGCTTGGCAGAGACGGAATTGTCCAAGCATTTTAGTCGTTTAAGTAACCACAAACTGTTTTCTAGTTTAAGGTTTTCTTGATATAAATATTTTTCACGTGCAACTTGAATTTTCCTTCTGTACGATGTAATATTTTTGAGAACTTTATTATAAAACCGCACACAATTACCTAAAAAGGACCTTTTATTTGTCTTTGGTAATCTAAAACCTGGTACCGCTACTTTATCATTATTCTTAGTATTGTAATCGTGATTGACACTGTTTTAATTTAAATACACTCAATTATTTACGAACATACACAATATTTTAAAATATGTACAGACTCAGTATAGTTAAAATATCAATTTTTTTTAAAATATCCCTCAGAGAATCCCTAGGGGTCGAATTGCACGTTATTGTCAGATGAAGATTGTCTCTCATGATGATCTCAGTAGTAGCTCCCCACAGCAATACACCATTCGACATAATATACTGTGGAAGTACGCGAAATAAACTAGCCTAGCTTAGTATGTTAACTGTCTTATCTTACGAACTACATATGCAGCAGAACTAAGTCTTCGGGATAGATCATGACATGTATATGTGGATCCCACTGTAAAGTTTAATCCATTTTGATTTCCAGGAAGACTGTCGCATTGTCAATAGAGAGTTTATCTGAGCCAAGCTAAATGTTTGGTTCAACATAAGTAACATTTGGTGAAGAAAACTTTAAACATTTGTTATTTTTTTATTTAAGAGAAGATTATTAGCATGTAGAGATCATAGATAACAGATTATTTACTTGAATTAGTTCACTATATTATATTCTATCTACTTTAAAAATCAGAGAGGTATAATCTGCAAATAAAACAATACCGCAGAAGTCTTTGACCATGCAAGGCAGATCATTAATACACGTTAGAAACAGAAAAGGTCTTAAAATTGATCCTTGCGGTACTCCTATTTTTCTAAAGACCTAGAAGAAGTATTGCCATTTATTCCAAGCTTCTGTGGCCTGTCTGACAGATATTACTCTATAAGATTCAGAGCTTTCCCACGAATACCATAGTGTGAAAGTTTACGATTCAGAGTGCGGTGCTCTGCACAGTCGAATGCCTTGGATATATCACGAAATACGCCAATTATACAGTATTTGTGACATCAATTGAACACTTGTTGTGAAGCTCTTTTTGAAACCAAATTAATTCTCATTCAATATATTATTATGCTCATTAAAATGGGACAGAAGTTGTTTGAGTATAATTTTTTCGAATACTTTACTCAGAACAGGTAAGATGGAAATATATAAATCTATTCGCTTTTAATTCATAATATTTTAGTTTTATAGTAAGTATACGTTATATATATAGTACATTTTGAAGCGCTCGTAGAGAAGTTTGCTTAGCTGTTCTTAACCGATCACCAAATTTAAGCAACGTCCGCCGCCGTCATGAGTCGGATGGGTGACCGCTGGTGACATTACTACTGAGCGCTTCCGTACTTCAGATGGCACGTTAAGCCCTCGGTCCCGGTTGTTGTCTTAGGATGGCAGTCGTTATAGCATGGTGGTAGGTCATTTTGCAAATGCCCGTCTGGCTAGCAACCCTCAAGTAGAAAATCTCTCGCCAAGCACCTAACGGTGTGTTCCGGCAGCTGCCCTTGTGAGCCAGTAACTCCAGGTTAGCCTGAACAACATCTTCGACCACATCATCACTTACCATCAGGTGAGATAGTGGTCAAAGGCTAACCTCCAAAAATAAAAATCTTAATTTTTACTTTTTTTACTAAATTTATAAAATACTGACGTATAAAGATTTATTTATTTCATATTTCGAATTACTGTTGTGTCACTGTATACACATTAGAGTGCAAAACTAACACACACACAAACTAGCTGAATGTCCATTTAGCAATATTTGTTTTTTAAATCAAAATCACCTGTAAACGAATAGAGATCGAATTGGTGATGATTGGGTTTGTAAAAAAAGGGAATAACTATAAAAAAACCTTTAACTAGAGCGATCTGTCAGAAGTACTTCAGTCTTTTTTAGTTTAACGTTCCAGTAATATTCTTGTACGTGTCTATTAATAATGAAGTTACCGTTACAATAAGCTATTATTAGCAATTACCAATTTGTATGTCCCTAATAAAAGATGCTAAGCAACCAAAGAAACATCTGTAAAAATAGAACTTATTTTTTTAAGAAACCGTTATTCATTCTTTTTAAATTGGTAACAAATAAACTTATTTTAAACAACTTATTTATTCGTAGTAAACAACCTATATTCGTACTTTATAAATTGCTTGTACATTATATAAATTTATTCTTATGTATATTAACTATCTAAACTCCTAAAATGTTAATTGTAGTAGTTATAAAATTAATACTTTATATCAGTGAATTTTGTAAATAAGTATGATAAATACTTAAGTGCTACGAAACCCGTAGCAGAGTGCTACGATAAACTCTACCCTACCGAAAGATCATTTTCGAAATATTTTTGTTTATGTAATTAAATGTTCCTGAGATGCATTGTAAGTGGCAAGTGCAAGCGCAAAGCTAAATTCATAAAACGACGACGTGAGCTCAGTACCTATGTACATAATTACCTACTTAGGTATGCATGTGTTTGTTTCGTAATGAGTGACATAGTTGTGATTACATTGTGTTGTGATATCATCTCAGTGATAGCGAACTTATACTAATGATAATAAAGGCTATTAGAGCATGCGCGCGTTGCGGGGTGCGATTGGGCGCGAGGGCGGAGTCTCGCACCGCCCTGCGGCGCGGCGGCACGGCAGCGGCGGGCGGCAGTTCTATTCCGGCCGGCGTGCCCCGTGCACGGCCCCATGGTGGAGCACGCTCATGTCGATAGCTCCCAGGCGAGCGCCATGCAGACCCTGCCACCGCAGCCACATCACGACGCCGACGAGGATCACCTCGCCGACGAATACGTGCAGAACTTTGAACTCGATCACCTGGAGGATCATCACCTCGTGAAGCGCGAGCCACTGCGTTCTGCATGGCACGAGCTGGTCGAGACGCCACCCGCTTGCGCTCGCGCTTGTAGAGCTTGGCCCGACGCGGGGCCCTACCCGCAGCCGCACGTTGCCATCGCTGTTGACCCGAGCACGCCACCAGAGACCCCACCCGCACCCGTCGGCCGCAGCCCTTGCCGTGCCGCGCTTGTCGACGACGTCCTGTGGCTGCCGCATATGCGAGAACCGCTCGACATGCGCACCGTTCCTTGTGGAAACTTCGAGGAATGGGACCGCCGCGACTGGCGTGAGCACGAGCAGCACATGCAACAGGTCGCGCTCCGGCCTGCCAGCTCCTGCTCAGCTATGTCCCCGCGCGGTCCTCACCAGTCCTATCAACCCTCTTCCTGCGGTGACGATCTCATTAGCGATGATTTGCTGATGACATTGAGCGTCCGCGAGCTAAACAAACGCCTGCACGGATTTCCTCGCGAAGACGTGTCTCGGCTGAAACAGAAGCGGCGAACGTTGAAAAACCGTGGCTACGCGCAGAACTGCCGAAGTAAGCGACTGCAGCAACGACAGGAGTTGGAGCTGACGAATCGGTCTCTGCAGGATGAGCTGCATGTGCTGCAGCTGCAAGTGGCACGTGTGACGCACGAGCGAGACGTGCTGAAACAGCGGCTAGCACTGGTAGGGCGAGAGCACGCCGTGCCGCAGCACGCGCCGCCCACGCCACACTCCTCGCCAGAGTTCTTCTCGGAGCTGTGACGGCAGGGTGCGGCGCCGCGGGCCAACTCCTCGTGCGCTTGGCAGCGCTACTGAGGCCGGCCCGCCGCCGCACCCAAGCCCGCACCGACCTGCCGCCGTCACCCACGCGCCAGATAACGTGCTTTTGTTAAGTTTGAAAATATCATCGGTTCCAGTTTTATAGTTTTATTATGGTGGAACAATCTAGCCATGGATTCCGCTAGGAACGGCTCTGTAAGCACCGTGTTAAATGTATGGTTGTGTCGTAAGATATGATTAGTTCCGTTAAACTATATGTATTACTAAAGTAAACTTTATGCGTAAGTTGAATGACTCAAAACAACATTAATCGAGTATTTTGTAAATAAATAGTTATATAAAATATTACGAATATTACTTATAGGAATATTTGTGTTTTCCTAATAAAATATGTAAGAAAAATAAACAATCTTTTAATAAAAAATATGGCTAACATTGTTTGATAGGCAGGTAGGATATTTTCATGATAAAGAAGTGGTGATTGTCGACGACTCTGAGTATGACGATAATGGTGAGTGTTAGATTTTCCTACTTCGTTTAGTTTTTTGTGTTTGTTTATAATATCCTAATTTGATTATGTTTTCCTTTGTTAAAAATAAAAGTATAACTAATTTTAGAAATATTACATAGATTGACGACCATGTTATGCCCAAGACAGAGGCATAACTAGATCCAGAATCTAGAAGGATCTCATATCTGAAAAAACCAATCGTAGAGTATCTATATTATAACACTATCTAGAGCCTAAATTTAATGTTTCGCTCCCAATCGCTGTAATTTTCATACAATGTTGTCTGTATACATAATTCTATGGAGACGTGTCTGTTCTATGAATCTTTAGAACTTATTTCATATAAAAATGTCTTTGTTGCGGGACCTAAGTGAGTCAAAAAAAATTAATTCACACAACAGATAAAGGGCCTCTACGTAAAGGATAAAATTTTAAAATTAAAGGCTACAAGTTACAGTTTTATTATTTTGCCTCCGCCATTCGTACTGAAATATGGCTGGAGATGGTTCTATCCTTTTTTATTTTATTGAGATTAAAATAGAAAATGCGAAAGTCTGTGTTTGTGTTTGTTATCTCCAGTGCCTCAACAGATTTTGAAGAAAATTGGTACGGACATTCCCAACCTTATTAATTATCAATTTCTACACGAGGCCACTAAGAAAGCAAGTACTGAGGTATACATACTAATTGCATTTAGTATAGTACAGTCAGAGTATTTATCTACAGATAGATGAATTTTATATGTAAGTAAGTATAAATACTTACAATTAATCTATTTAACCTTTCTATTGCTAACACAGCATGAAAGAAAAAGACTTACCAGTCTTTGACCACAAACTTACCTGACGGTAAGTGAAGATGTTGTGTTAACAGGCTAAGCCTAGATTTACTGGCTCTCAAGGACAGATGCCGGAACACTGCCGACTATAAGTCTAACTTGTCGATATAATTAAGATAAGATCTATTTACGTTAATACCTACTTCGATAAGTTATACTTTGCCTACTATAGTTAGATAGATTGTGTTATTAACTTATTATTCACAATACGTGCTTTTACATTGTGTAATATATATTTAATGATATTGTTTTATTTATAGGCTAGTCCGTGACCGCTGGTCCGGTACCACATGTTGGTAAAATGTGCTGTGATTAATAACATAATTAGACTAGCAGATTTTCTAGGATTCTATCTCACCTATTGGCAAGTGATGTGTGATAGCAAATACGTATAACTAGAAACTGGCTCTAAGGACAGCTGTATGTATACGTTGTTAGGTGCATGGCAACAGATTTTCTTTTTAAATGCCCCACCACAACGCTGTGCAGCTCAAGTCCGCGGCAGGGTCTAAACCCCGTACCTCGCACGGTAGTCGACACTTTCTGCCATTTTTGTACTGATACAAGTTGTTATTAATCCTTCGATAAAACGATGTTCCGTAAGGTCTGGTTCATGGCATGGCACCATCATCTATAATAAATGTGACTGTTATTTGACTGGCTACCTCATCCTTTAATCTCGTACACAGCAATGTAAAAACTGCTCCTGGGAGGATATTTCTTTTTACTTCTGATAGGCTAACCTTTGTCAGAAGGTGGCAGAATTCTCCTAAATAGACATAGTGACGGTAAATCCAGACATTTTCCTCAGCAAGAACTCTTACGATCCGGTACTTCGTTGCAGTCGTGGCATACACGTTGTAAGGTAGTTAGTTACTATATAGAAGATATTTATTGTTGTTGTATTGTTATATTTTTCTTAAAATGTATTACGGTAAGTATAGTATTCAATATATTAATGTAAAGTTTGACTTCAATTGAGTCCAATGACTCGATGGACATTTTGCAATTGCAAAAGTTAATAACAACATCGGTTGCCCAACAGTTGCGAAAAATGAGGTCGATGCAGCTGTTTACCTACACGAACCGTACATTTGTCAATGTTTTTAACAATCAATGACGTGACCAAAGGTGTTTTTAATTTTTAGAATCTTTAGGTACACTTTCTTTTATATCTCAGTTTAATTAGTTGTAATTTTTTCCACTTGCAATTTATGAAAAACAGTCTTGCACGTAAAAGCTCGATTACTTTTGCGTTTATTATCAAACAACATGCTGCCAAGAGATTGATACCAAGGAGATTGCGTTTTATTTATTTTCCTATGAAATAAAAATCATGCAATCATGTTTAATGCTGCCCTATACTTATCAATCGCGCTATAGGCGGTATAGTACGATACTCCTTATTCTTTTGAAACTTTACTATTCTTACTCACAAAATTATTGGAAGTAGTCATCATTACACTAGTGCTACGTAATTATACATATTACATCTCGGCATTAATAATTAAGTATAGCTTGCTCTCTGTTAGCGACTTCGGCATAAACATCTTGTCAATACCGTGGCCTCAAATTAACTTTCCGCACTCGTAATTCCTCAACTCCATCCCGAGGTGCAATCCAGCCTTGAGAATAAAGAATGACCAATAAGGTTCACTTGTCTTTTAAGTTATTTTAATAATAACAAATATTTTAATAAAACATTAAATTAAAATTCTAGAATACTACTCAAATAATATATATATAGTGATAATTCCCCAGTATATATTGAGAATTTATCGATCGTGCGCTCAAAGAGTCATGACCTCCTGAGGATGTACTGTGTAGAAGCGAGACGCATCGAAAATTCTTCCTGTTTGGCTGCGTGGCGTTTGTGTGGTCGTCGGATTAAGAGCAAAATTAGGCGGAATCGTATATATATTTTAAAAGTATTTTTCAAGAATAATAATATTTTCTTAAAATATTTGTTATTATTAAATATGGCTTTTCGCGAAGTAGCACCTGACTCTATACATTAGTAATTTTATTATAGGTATAGATTATGCACCTTTTTCTGAGTAGAATTAATGACGGAGGTTTTGTTCAACGGTGGACGTTATGGCAGATTCCTGACGTTAATTTACTTTACCTGAAACAATGTAAACTACAAATATGTGCAGCATATTCTTATACTGTAGCCCTCTTTACGTGGAATCGGTACTACAATGTGACAACACAAAGGATCACACAAGTGTTGGCTTTGGTTTTATGGCCTTTTGCCTTTCAGACGGCAATCCTTTATGGGAATTCTTATTGTTAGTATATATCCCTTTAAATAAAAAAAAGCGTAAAGATTGTAAAGAGATATTGTGTTAAATATAGTTATATATTTTTTCATCTAAAAAAATACATAAATGGAGGGCCTTCAAAGTACTAAATTTTATAAACTGTGTTTCTTACGGCTGCGTTTACTTACAAAAGCCAAACTAGTTAGAAATCTGAAATTTGGTTTATTACGTACCACTTTTATCCTACATTTAACCAACAAATACTGAACATTCTGCTTTATAACGTAGGTAATTTTAAACCTGTGATGAGAATGTTTTTTTGTTATTTACGGGCTGCTGATTGCACCAGCTACCATTGGGTAGTCCCAACTCAAGCACTTATCCGGTTTTGGATTACTGTGCAAGGAGTGCCAGCTACATACATTAGATGTATTCTCCTTGCAATAATCAGTAAATGCTAGATTATATCTATTATCCTATGTAGGATACATATATTACCTATGCAGATACTTACATAAGAACAACTTCCCATGTTCTCACTGATTTATAAGATTATGATTTTGTAATACAGAATGTTTGATATCGTTTGGAGGAAATAATCTGTTCCTAAAATATAAACAGGAAACTTAAAATGTTACAAAATGTACTTATGGTAGGTAACCTATACTTAGTAACTTATTCGTATTTAATCTGTACCCACCGTTCGTAAGTCAGTATCATGTTATTAATTTCTTTGTATTGTATTTGTAACTGAGCCAACAACTTGCCACACTGCATATTTGTATAATGAAACATAACTTATACTTATGTATATTTACCTAAGTAGGTATAACGTATACTCAAGCATCGTGTCCATTTCAACAATATCACGGATTATGGTGAATACTGGTACTAGATCAGGGTAATTTATAATGTCATTGACTGTGTCCAGGGAAATTAGAGTTTTACTGAAATTGACTCCTATATATTGAATGATTATGGAAATGTCAGTAAAATTACAGAGTCCCAAGCGAAAATAATATCACAGCTTTTACAATATCTCTGCGACGTCATTATATACATTCAGGTGCATGTCATATAGCTGTATCTAATACACGTTCGTAAAATGTTCGTCGCGTGAGTCTTAATTACCTACGTATAGGGATATCTCGAAAACTTGGTACCTACCCACTCTAATCGAATAAATAAAAAGTACCTATCTGATGTATTTTTCCAGGCTACAGGCCTGGATTACTTTTTAGCAAAACCGGTAGTCAAAATACATGTTACCAAGAAGACCAAGTTTCGTAGCGCCAGTAGCGATGTTGACTTAGCCGTTCTTAAGCAATCAGCAAAGTAAAGCAACGTCCGCCGCGCTCATGACTTGGATGGGTGACCGCTAGTGATATTACTACTGAGCACTTCCGTGCTTTGGAGGGCACGCTAAGCCGTCAGTCCCGGTTGTTGTCTTAGGATGGCACTCGTTATAACATGGTGGTAGTGCAGTTTGCGCCCGCCAGACTAGCTACCACCCTCAATAAAAAAATCTGTCGCCAAGCACCTAACGGTATGTTCTCTGGTCTGGCAAAAAAAATATAAAGACCATAGATGAGTGTTTGACCTTCGTTGAAATTTTCGTTGAAGTCTCAAATTAGGGTGACACGAATTTTGTTAAGTTTAACCCTTATATATTTGTATTAATTCCAATAGAATGTGTATATTAATAACAATACATGTTGAAGTTCCTAGTGCTACGTTGAGGTCGACTCTAGCTCTTAAATCCAGGACTTAGGTGTTGGTTAAAAAGTTGGCCTTAAAAGTACGAGTAACTACTTTATGTTAGTGCTAAATAGTGGAAAGAAACAGAAAAACATTGCAAACTATCTATCTTTCGCTCTTGCAGAGCGTATAGTGCTAACTCGAGGAACAGCAATGCTACTGAAAAAAATAAAGCAAATGTTATGGTTTTATTTTAAAGATGAGAACCTGTACTTCCCATTACTTTTAAACTGAGTGTATCATTACCAAACTTATTCACCAATGAACAGGTATCTTCTAGGCTACCAAATCTTCAGGTAATTTGTACTCGAAGGGTTTTTTTTATTGCTGATAAATGTGACTGTTACTTGGCTTACCATTGACCACTTTCTCACCTGATGGTAAGCGATGACGTGGTCGAAGGTGTTAACAGGCTTAGCCTATAATTACTGGCTCTCAAGGACAACTGCCGGAACATACCGGTTGGTTAGTATTCCAATACTTCAGCACAAAAAGTACTTCTGTCTTCCGAGAAGTAAATTTAATAATAAACAGTAGTTTAAGTTTGGAAGCAACAATTTCGCCAATAAACCCATTTTCTCTATCATTATTTTATTCATATTCTTAATTCAACTTATTGTTCTTGATTCAATACCTATAATGAATCTGCATCTGCTTTCTTTAAATTAATCTTTATATATAGTACCGATAATAAAATTCATCAAATGGATAATAAAGATATAAATTTGTTTACACAAAATTTGATTTATTCAAATGTTAAAAGTAAATGAATTCAATACTAATAAAACAGGCATGAAGCAATGAGTTTATAAAGAACAAATTAATTTTATTCAGCCTTAGTTTGATGTTGTTTGAGTTCTCAGAGAAAAGTAGGTACTAAGCTTTTTAATACCTATTATTAGATACGAGTAAAATAACGTAGCAGAAACAATATTCCAAGTTATTATACATTCTTGGATCTTTATTACGCTATGGTAAGAGATGATGTGGTCAAGGTAGAATACAGGTTTAACCGAGAATATACTGACTTCACAAAGAGCTGCCTTTGGTAGACTCGCGAGTGTTCACAAAATGTCAATTTTTACTTAGTGAAAATCAAGCTTGCGGTGGCATTCAAATGTTGGACCCCCAGCGCGAAAGTCCATACAGCTTTTGCCACAAGGCCATCACTGCGTCCATTGTTGAGGTGACGCACTTATAAAGAGTTATATAAAAAACATAAATTTAACTTTATTTGAAATTTTACTCGTAAGTTCTACTACTTCATTTATTCATACACGAAAGAACGCCCCCTCCCAAAGTAAAATTTTAGAAGCGCATTTGTATGTATATCAATCGCAGGGGTATTAGTAGTAGTACACTACGTTGTACTTGTGTACAATGTAATAAACAATATAAAACAAAATAATAACAATATCATGGCTTGGGTAGGCAGAAGTAGTTGCAACTACACAAAAAATATGGAGGGGTGTCTGTGCCTTCATGAGTGGTCTTTAGATATATATTTCATTTCCATCGGAGCATGTATAAAGTGCGGTGGAGCATAATTATTATAAATTTAATACTTGTAATGAGTTTGGGTGGTGTTTTCATTTCTGCCTGTGCTATTACTAACTAAAAACTAACTTAGATATACCTAATATTCGTAGAGCGAGTCTTATTTAAGAAGCTTACAAACTAAAGTTACCTACAAGTATTTATTTTTAAATATGAACACAAAATCAAATTGGCTAGGTAATGCGTTTATAATATATTTTACATATTACAGCCTAAGCTGAAACAAAATAGTAAACATATTTTCAGATTTAGAAAAAATCTGGCTCTTTTGTGTCGTAGCCGTTCCGTAGGCTCCTCGTAGACCCTGTGGCACAGACTACGGGAAAATCGGCGCAACGGCGCAACGAGGGGCGTGCCCTTCATAGACACGCCCGGCCAGAGAGAGACGAAATCCGCACCGCCTACCGAGCCCAGCATCACCACAATACATTTACCTCCCACACATAACGAGAATTGCGCTGTGTCTTAAAGATAAGAGCTATTTTTGTATGATAGTATATTTTCGAGCAGCAGTTTGTATTAAGCATGGATATAGTGGAACATTCAGGGTACATCCACCTCCATCCTCTTGGACGCTTATTACGAGCTATAGCTGTACATAAGTCGACGTTGTCATGCAAATGGAGGCCTGTTAATGAAGTCGAGGAGAATTATGGCCATTGTTACTGCGGCCCGGCTCTGTAATGGCCCATTTTGTGTGCATATATCATAATAATGTATGGCACAATTATTTCTACTATGCCATTGGACTGCATTTCTGACCAGCGATTTATGGAGCGGTTATGTAAATACCTACAAGCTTTACATAAGTTACGAATAGTTCTCTCAGACTAGCTCGGTTATATGTATGCTCCTTGTAGAACACATTATGCCGAACTCAATATTACGACATGTTTATAAGTATTTGTCTAGTTATATGTAGGTATATATTCCAATAATAGTTTTACCTAAAGCTAAATATTAGCAGAAGTAAGTTTTTTACTACCTAATCAATAGATTTCTGACGAGCCTTATGATTTTTTTTGTCATTGCTTAAGTATTAATATTATTCAGACGTAGATAAGACCTTATTAATAGTTTCCGTTAGAACATTATTTTAACATACCAAACAGTGATTACTGTTAGCAACCTGGCATAATCTAAGACGTAAATTACAAAATACTCAGTGATAAACTAAAGTATCAGATATTTACCATATTGTGTTGATGAATGTAAATCCCTGACGAGGCGGCGGCGCCGGTGGCGGTGGCAGGGTAACAACCCTGATGAGCCAGCACCGCACCGCTTCGGACGACGCGGCACATTTTTCTAGTGGCAAGGTCGGTCTACTCTTGTGACGTCACACGAAACTTTCCATTTTCGGTTTCCGGTGGTTTAATAGTAATTTAGTTTTCAAAATTAAAGAAAGCTGTTGGTTAAAGGCATTTTTAGCCTTTTTTAACCCATTGGCATCGGCGATAATGATAACAATAGAATTTCATTCCTAACTAGGACGTAGTGGTCCTGACGATGCCAACTTATTAAGCATGAAAAACCGGCCAAGTGCGAGTAACTTCACAAAACAGTGTTAATTGTTTGATTGTTTTGACCATATAGCTTGATAAATATATTATATATCTATATTTATGGTTCGTCATTCGAATTTTATTATATCGTTTATTAAGCTGTAATACATACACAATACTAAAAACATTTGAAGTAGTAGTGGCTCAGTGGCATTGGCTATGGATTGCCGCGCAGCAGATCCATGGTTCAAATCCCGCCGCAGGCTTGAGCTTCACTTGGTGGAAGGGTATTTTGCGAATGCCCGCCTAGCTAGTGACCACCCTCAAGTAGAAAATCTGTCGCCAAGCACCTAACGGTGTGTTCCGGCAGCTGTCCATGAGAGTCAGTAATTCTAGGTTATAAGCCTGTTAACGCGTGATCAAATGCTGGCAATTTGGCTCAAAGAATAAGCATTGCAATTCAACGGAGCAATGCTGCCAGCATGCTGGGCACGCTGCCCACTATAGTTGTGGGCTAGAGCATTTGGATTGCCTATGAGTCTGCAATGACTTATAGGGATCTAAATGTTTTTATTGTAGTAGCTGTAGTGTTGTATATAGTTCGTAGTATTTTGTTAATAAAGGCATACAGCCTGTTAACACCTTCAATCACATCATCACTTACCATCAGGTGAGATTGTGGTCAAAGGCTTACCTACCAGCAATAAAAAAATATAAGAAATACATGGCATGGAGAGACAGAACATTAGGTTCATATATAATAACATAACGCTTTTCACATGAACTAAATGCAAAGTTAGGTAATGTGAAAAGCGTTAAATAATGACATTATAGTGTACTACGAGTAATAATTGGTGGTAAATCACTTTGTAAATCACTTCCTCGCCACTTAATTTTTTTCCATATAGTTCATACATAGATAATTATCTAAAATATGATAAGTTTAAATACTTTTTCAGTCAATAAAGTATAAGCTGATACGGAAGAAAGATAATCGTTGACATCTACGACAGTCATATGATTATCAATTACAAGTTTTATCTTAAAGATTGTACTGCCACATTTCACCTATAAGGTTATAGAACAGTTTTTGCTAGAAGAACTGGCTAGAATTTTGGACAATTCTTTCGTGTTTTTACTCATTCACAACGTATAACAAAGTCTTTTTTATTTATTTATTTACAATAGTTAGGTTTTTATAGCCCCATGGGGTGCCGGGTTAGAATTGCACCTCCCCATATCATACCGTGGGTGTCGTAAGAGGCGACTAAGGGAAAAATACTGGAAGGTGGGCAGCAGCGCCTTCTAAAGAACTGCCATCTTACTCTGCGATCCCCAAGACTTCGATTCGGCTGATACAGTACAGTACAGGTTTCTATTATGCAATGCTGCAAAGTTGTTATGTGGTGAGAGTGCTTTTATAGAAACCTGGGAAATTGAAGAATTCCACGATTGAACAACGAGCAAAACGTACGAAACTTTGCTGCAGAGCGCAACACACAATTTTGCACCTCACACTATCAAGGAAAATGCTAGGTTTTGAAGCGCTCGTAGCGAAGTTTGCTTATATGTTCATAACTAACCAGCATAGTTAAGTAACGTGCGCCGCGGTCAAGAGTTGGATGGGTGACCGCTAGTGACATTACTACTGAGCGCTTCCGTGCTTCGGAGGGCACGTTAAGCCGTCGGTCCCGGTTGTTGTCTTTGGTTGGCAGTTGTTATAGCATGGTGGTAGGGCAATTTGAGAATGCCCGCCTGGCTAGCTACCACCCTTAAGTAGAAAATCTGTCGCCACGCACTTAGGTGCGTAGAGAACACACCGTTAGCGGTGTGTTCTCTTCTAAGTTAGCCAGAACAACACCTTCGACACCGTTTTTCGTTTGCTGACATTAACGAACCGTGCTATCTTATCTTTAATCCTAGTGTTGCAATCGTAGTTGGCGCTGTTTATATAATTTTTTTTGAGCATAAATATGTACGCTCTTAGTGATCGCCGTCACTTCCGGTGCAGGATGGCAGTCGTTAGGTACTTCGGAAGCCTTTAGACGGTCTCAATACTCTGACATTTACAGATCTGCCGAACCGCACTGGGATATATGATAGTAGATTATGGCCATTGCTTTTCTCTATCTCTTTTTGAGAGTAGAGGGCCCGTATTCCTGCAGTGAGAACGTGATAGGTAAATGCGAAAAAGATACCATGAAGTATATTGCAGCTTATCAATTAAATGTGGCCATTACTTATTAGGTAATTTCATATTCTATAATTAATATAAAAGGATGTTATCTGAGATGATGCATGATGTGTACATCTATGCTAATCTAATAATATCTAAAGTCAAAATATTTTTAAATCCGCCATATCACATAAATAAAAATAAACAAGATATTGGTTAGTTAACATAATATTATCAAAATTACTATCAGCTGGATTATCCATTGCTGAAAACCGTCTCCCGCTAAGGGGAGATATGCCACAATCCCCGCACTTGGCAGGCGTCTATGGGGATCGCGCTGTTGCCAACTTTCCGATATGTTACCTTGATGGATGGATACCTGGATAAGATGGGAAGAGGGGTGACTTCTGCCCGGCAACTCACAGGCGTTATTAAGTTATTAAAATTACAAAAAGAAGATAATGGTAAAATGCTACTGTTTCCCAGCCATGGTTTGCCATGGCGCGGTATTTTTCATAGTGGCCTTTGGTGACCCCGTGAAATAGTTTGTAAATTCAAAAATATCAAGAGACAATTAGAGGCCTATATACAGGGTTATTGGTAAAATGCTAACAACCTCTTAGGGATGACTTCTGCTTGTTCTAACAAACATTTTGAGATGTATTTTTCTGTAAATTCCAATAAAAATTACGTAATGATTTTTTTTAACTCTAGAAAAAAAAACATACCTAATTGCTTGATAGGACTAGCAGAAGTAAACCCTAAGAGGTTGTTAGCATTTTACCATTAACCCTGTATATTAATATTTTATTCAACTGTTATCTCAACATCATGAATCTGTCCTTGATTTCAAATGAAAGATTTAATACTCTACAAGCTGTTGTATTACATTTTTCAATGAAAAAAAAACTTTAAAGTCTGCTTTTGATTCGATTCAATATATAAGCTTTTCCCTTACGTACGCGGAGCCGATATTGTCCATTTATGAATGAAATTCAATTGTTAGCATTATCTTTGATGCGCATGGATTAATACATTGCCTCTTGATAGCTATCGCAACTCACAGTGTAAAAAACTGAACTTATAACATAACTTAGGAGCCTTCAAGAAGAGAGCATATTCCCTCCTCAAAGGCCGGTAATGCATACTTGAGACCTCTGGTGTTGCAGATGTTCGTGGGCGACGGTGATCACTTAGCACCAGGTGAGCCGCATGCTCGTTTGCCGTCCTATCCCATAAAATGAAAAAACCCGTTCAAGTGCGAGTGGGACTAGCGCACGTAGGGTTCCGTACCATTATCTGTAACCTAATCTTGCAAATTACAGACACTTTTCACAGTGTCCGATTGAGCTGGGTAGGTACGGCGAAAACTTCTTCTATTGTATGGGAGCCCCTTTAATTATTTATTTGATTTTATTTTAATTGATTACATATAAAGAGAACATAAAACTAAATATTCTATGAATAGTTAAAGCGTCTACCTGTCACCGTTATTAGTATCGAGCAAGTAACTGTAAAAAAATCAAGTTTGTTGTATAGCCCCCTTAAAAATGTATTTTATTTTATTGTTAGTATTTGTTGTTATAGCGGCAATAGAAATACATCATCTGTGAAAATTTCAACTGTCTAGCTATCACCGTTCTTGAGATACAGCCTGGTGGCAGACGGACGGACGGACGGACTGAAAACGGACGGTACGGAACCCTAAAAAAAAAGAATCACGAACAGATCACATCCCATTTCTTTGCACAAAGCAAAATAATCTGAAATTCGACGACGAGGTAATATATAAAAAAATTCATACTTTCTCGCATCGTTGCTTAAATAAAAGGTTTTTTTTATTGAGGACCTATAAGCTGAATGTGTATGGACGCATATAACTCTCTATTTATGCTACAGTGCTTTTACCCTTGGATAAAGTCCAGTACGAATGCCTGACATTTCTCTTGCTCCATAGCTACCAATTCACTTCTTCCATTCAATGTTATTTTTGTTGATATAATAATTACAATGCGTCGATCGATAGTACGGTCTATTATTTTAAAATAAAGTGGATATGCTGCGACCCGGTATATTATTTGATGGCCCGGTAACGGGTCGCGCCCTACCAAATGGAAAAGTTGGGATAGACTATAATGTATGAAAAATAATTTACTGATACTCACATCTAATTACTAGATACTCTACACAACGAGAACCTTTATTTACGATCAACCATCTTTTGTCATTGTTACTTCCTTTTAACTTACCTACTAATAAATAAATCGGTCAAGTGCGAGTTGGGCTCACATAAACTAAGGGTTCCATAACAACACAGAATGTACCATAATATAGTTATTTTTTTATATATTGTTAGAAATTCATACATATATAACCGTGCCATTCTTACGTTTTCTGCCTCACACTACCACTACCTATGTGGAACCAGCGGAAATACCTTCATAAGGCAGAAGGTATTTCCGAACCGATATGATACAGGAGCCAAGAAAAGAGCAAATTTCTTCCTCAAGTACCCAACATGCTCCTAGAATATGCTAACAATGCCGTATACTCGAGCAACCAATTTTAAAACTTAGGCATAAATACAAACACAAGTTACAGTAGTTTGAAAAGTGTTTATTTTCCTGAATGTTTCCATGGCCAATAGTATTGAATAGAAGACTTAGCCAAGGATAGATTTTTCACTTCTATTTATAGTAGTAGAATAGTTAAGTAAAAACAATGTTACATACAAAAGGGTTTTGCGTCATTGTGATATAATTAAACGATCAATGCAAAATTTTGTAAACCTAGAGTGGTAAAATATGTTTAAAAGGTAATTGCAGGTAATTGTAAAAAAACGGAAGAAACGGCACCCGTTTCTCAAACATGACTATGTCATATCAGGCTCGTAGCGAAGTTTACTTAGCTGTTCTCAAGCGATCAGCAAAGTTAAGCAACGTCGCCTGCGGTCGTGAGTTGGATGGGTGACCGCTAGTGACATTACTATTGTTTCCGTGCTTCGGAGGGCACGTTAAACCGTCGGTCCCGGTTGTCGTCTTAGAATGGCAGTCGTTATAGCATAGTGGTAGGGCATTTTGCGAATGCCCGCCTGGCTAGCTACCACCCTCAAGTAGAAAATCTGTCGCCAAGCACCGTTCCGGTGTTCCGGCAGCTGTCCTTGAGAGCCAGTACTTCTAGGTTAGCCTGAACAACATCTTTGACCACATCATCACTTACCATCAGGTGAGATAGTGGTCAAAGGCTAATCTATAAGGATTAAAAAAAAAGACGTCTCCTGATCGAGTCTTGGTAGTGTGGGTATGTGTATCTACTGCATGTTTGTCTTTCTGTTTTTGTCGATCATTATACCGTATCATATACAATGGCAGTGTAGCTGTGTGCATTATATGCTTGTGTTAAATTTTCTCCGCATCATACCCCATCATTCCCGTGGGTGCCGTAAAAGGCTTCTAAGGGGAAAGTGCGCCTAATGAGCAGTATGCCACTTCTCACGTGGATGTGAGTATGGTGTTGTGTGCATTAGACGCTCAACAGGGCGATATACCATCTTAGTGCCATGCCATACAATATGTTCTTGTGCATGTGCCTATCTAAGATGTTAGCGTAAACATACCTATTATTCGTAGTATGTTCTTGTGTTCCGTCCAGTGTGTTAGAAAACATTTTGTATGACCCTGAAACTGTGCCCGGTGAAAGGCAATATGCTCGCCCCCTATTACATGGGACCAAAACCCAATTGGCGAAACACGGGTATTAACACACCTATGCCTACCCCATCGTGGAGTACAGGCGTGATTATATGTATGTATATTGTCGTGATATTAGAGCGTACACTAATCATTTTTTTTAAAAATTAAATGCGATGTATTACAAATTGCCTAAATACTTAAGGACCATAAACTGTTGAAACGTTTCAAAGATTGTACAATAGTCTAATCTTGGTCACACACTACGGGTAGATATGGTAAAATTGTTCAGCGTTTGCTGATTGACTTCCAAAAAAATGAAACTTATCAAGACACCGCGTATATTTTTAAAACTCTCAAAGGACAATACCGAGCACTCTCCACTGCCTGTCGGCCCATAAGCAAATGAGCAAATAAAATTTAAATTTTATGAACATTGGTCAAGACTAGAAAAAATGTCGTTAAGAGCCATTTCACAAAATCACGCTACTGAAGTTTAGGTAAATGCCAGCGCATCGCATACACAAGCGAAAGAAGTGACGACGGAATAGCGTGACTGTGAGTAACATATTTTGATACTAGCACTCATTAATAAAGAAATGTAAGTTGCGAATTTAAAAATTGTGTGATTGGCATGAGTAAATAATCAATTTCTTGTCGATTACTTGCTAATGTTATAGAAAAGAAGTAGGCATGTACATTAAATAGTCAACCTACATCGTGAATCGTATATTTACATTCCATCCTTGATGAATAAAAAATAGATATGTTTGAATGATTTATTGTAACAATAAACTTAAATAATTAAATAATTATACGGCTTAAAATTATATAAATATTTGACGTAACGGCATTGATTAAAAGCTGCGGACTAAAAGCTCTTTCTTTTAAATTTTCCAAAAATTGCTATTTTCCTCGTTCACACTCTACACAATATCCATATCCAGTCGTTAACACTGTCTGCCATAATGACCATGCATAGGACTGAGGTTTATTTTTCTGTGCATCCGGAAAACAACTCAGTACCAACCACAAACGTCCCATGACGTTTTTGGTTTTCCATTACTTAAACATGTCACCCTCATATTCCCATACCACAATATATCACCTATACCTTTAAAAAAATAACATTTTCATCCATTTAGTTTGAGTAGACCAAACAGCGAAATGTAAATATATATTTACACATTTTGAGGTTTTTTTGTTTTTAAATCGAATATCTTTGATGCAATCTATAATCAACATATATACTTCTTGGTACCAATGCAATCCTCACTATATACTCTTATGCTAACTATTTCTTCTATGGAAAATAAATGATAATACACCTTTTATAGAAAAAAATACTGGAAATAGGGTTTGAACACACGACAAAAATGGTGGGAAATAGTAATTTAATTGCTATTTTTATTTTTTCGTAACTAGACTCACCTAGAACTTTGATTCTTCTTTTAATATGATAATTTAATATTGTTCTTTAGCCATGAATTGTTACAGATTTTTACGCCAAATATTTTAAAGTAACAAGATTAAAACAACCCAATTGTTTTAAGAACTTTGGCGGGAAAACTGTATTGGAGAGCAATATTTTTTTCTGAAAAACTATACCACCTACGGCTTTGGTCCTTCTTTGATATTATTATTTACATATAATTTATACACTTGTATTATTTCAGATTTTTTGGTTTAGAAGTTTAAAGTTAGTTACGAGATTATTTAATACGCAAATTTGCTTCGGTAAGTGTTTGCGTTGCAAAATGTATCGAGCGAAAAATGACTTATACATATGCAAAATTGCGTTTTTCTAGGTTTATAACTGTTGACGTAGTTCCAAGATTAATATGAAATGACGTAATATTTTGGGGCCAAAATGTAATTTGTGCTGGTTTCAGATTTCATCAAAATATTCAAAATACTTCCGTTATCTCAGAAAAGTATGGATTCTTTCTTGTATGGGCAAGGATGCATCCTTTTGAAAACCATTTGGATTATGAAAGTCGGACTTTTTTTTTTTTTTATGTCATTGTGATGGTACAAGCGCGTAGCCCACCTGATGTTAAGCGGTATCCTCTGCCTATAACAGATGCATTTCATCACAAGTGACGAACTGCACTGCGCCCATCACCTTGAGACATACCTGTTAAGTCTCATTTTTGTCTGTTATTTCACTGGCTCTCAAGGACTGCTGCCGGAAGTCACCGTTAGGTGCTTGGCGACAGATTTTCTACTAGAGGGTGGTCGCTAGCCAGGCGGGCATTCGCAAAATGCCCTTCCACCATGCGGTGAAGCTCAAGCTCTGGGCGGGATTCGAATCATGGACCTGCTGCGCGGCAGTCCATAGCCAATGCCACTGAGCCATCACTGCTTCAAAACTTACCTGCTGAAGTTATCGCTATGTTCACTTATAGACATTAACTGCATCCAAAAATATTGGAAATCAATTATTCGCCTGTCATCTTATCCTTCTAAAACAAAAGTTATAGTGAGTTAATAATTTAAACTAGAATAATATAAAAACTAGCAGAACAAAAAGAAGAAGTCAACCCCCTGAGGTTGTTAGCATTTTTTCAATAACGCTGTATAAGACTGCATAATTGTGACGTTTCCTTTTTTTAACACAATGGATGAACAGAAACTAAAGATGTAGTTACTTAACAAGACAACAATACTTATATTATGGACAACAAAAATAAAGTATAGTTTGTTACTTAAAAAATAAAGACATGATCAAAACTCTGTGGTCGCACTATAAACTTGCGTCTAAGCGTTCCGCGTACGAGACGTCAGAGCAAGGCAAAACGAACGCAGGTCCTACCTCGATGAGCGCTCGCGCGGTACTGATCGCCTCGCGCTTGTACATTTCAATTTATAAGCATTTCGAGTTATGTTAAATATTTTTTCTTGTCTAACAAAACAGAGTTAATAGCACAATTTATTAAAGATCAGATTAATTAAAGAATGAACTTTCTTTTCATATAATATCTGTTTGGAATTACACTTTATTAAACGCAATATAGCGTGGTAAACTGCTGATATAATTCGTGGAAATTGGCGCAAGATCTTTATATTTTTTTCTACAATGACGATTAATTATCGATATTTTAGTACACTATGTGTCAACAGGATTATATGCCTGATGCACAGTTTTTTTTTTTAGTTAATTTGTTGAATCTTTATACAAGAGATAGAACTCTGAAGTTGGCTATGTGTACCTTAATTCGTAAAACAAGGTGCGGGAGATTGGTCACTACAAAATAATTAATGTTATGTTTGTAAATCTGGTACATTAACTGAAAAGAGAACAGATTATTCTTTTTTTATCAATTATTAAACAACTTGTAGATATTTCCTATGATAGTAAATTAAGCGCTTAAAATCTTCGTATACCGCATTAAAATGTAAAATGCCTCTTAAGGTTCCTCTAGTAGAACAATACGAGAATTTTAAATAAGAGAATTTTACACTCTCTCCTTACCACAGATCACTCAAAATATACTAAATGATCCTTACACTCAAAATTTGGAATGCCTAGCTTGTCGAATTTGGTGCCATGAATATAATATTGAGTTCAAAGTCCTTCACCCAGCATAGTACCGTACCGCATTCATCCAGTTATAACTTCTTTTAGTGTTGGAGTCTTTCCAACTTTCGAATATGTTTTTTTATCACCTAGGTACCTACCAACGTTACTTTCTCGTCGATTTAAACACTGTATAGTCTTGGTCACGCTCCACGGGTAGATGGTAGAATTTGTATTCTTACAAAATTAATTTAATTTAAAATAAGTTTTCAAACATAAACTGTACCTTTTCACAACAATATTGTTTTCTATTCTTTAGGTGAATGCGGCACACCTGCTCGGTGGCTCCAGTCCGTGGCTCCGTGGCGCGAGGGACGCCAGCGGGGTGAGGAAGCGTCGACTTGATGCTGCCTCAGCAGAATCCGCCGGTCGATACTGTACTGTACGGAGCGGGCCTACGGATTGTAGATGTTCTTTGTTTTATACTGGAATACTGAAATGTTCTGTTTATATAAAAGTGTTTCTTTATTTAATGTATGGGGCTATAAACAATAGCTTATTTCTGCGTGAACAGTGGAGTAAGGGAATTAGATCGCAAACATCTCATAGTAACTTTTCTTACTCATAAACACTATATTAATGAAGTAAGTATGTTTTTGTTTGATGCAATTTTATTCCATTGCTGATAGGCTAGCCTTTGACGAGAATATCACCTCATGGTACGTTAAGATATTATGTTTATAAGAATTACTGGCCCAAGCATAGTTGCCGGAACCGGTTATCTGCTTGGCGACAGAATTTCTACTAGACCCGTGAGGTACCGGGCTGACCGATGGGGTGCTGGGCCAGAATTGCACTCCCCCATATCTTCTTGTAGTTGTCAGTTCAGTATTAGACGATCTGGCTAAAACAGTACTTCTCTCTTGGTTACCTACTGCTACAATCGAGGCTGAAATCTCAGTTCCCTCGTATTAAAATTTCTTAGCTTCAGTCAACGTGCATCAAAAACATACAGACTTTTAAGACTCGACGCTATGCAGGCAAATGATACAAATTATTGCCTTAGACTTACACAATATATTTAAATTTACAACATAAAAAAATAGCAACACTAGTTGTTCCCACTGAATGCCTAGTTCTAAGCTCTGTACCGATTTCCATGCTTATGTAAACATCACATTATATAATGTATAATCTACCATAGCACAGCCATTCAATAACGAGACGATCCTAAAATAAGAAGATTCAAAAGACATATTTTGGGAGATTCAATTCGCGAGTGTCATTTACACGTCGCAATTTAGTATTAAATTGTTTGAGTATAAACTTTTTTTACATATTCATTAGGTATGTGGTTTACAATATTGTCATTTCTTCGTCAACCTTACTCCTCTACTCGTATGATACATGCAACCACTCTATTAACATTGTCAAACTATAATGTTACTTACCTATATGTATGTACAGTTATACAGTTTTTCTTTAATAGTATCTACCATAATAGTGCTGCTCTTTTCATACTCGGATGATTATAAAAGTTATTGGTGTCCTTTAAATTTCAACACATAGTGCAGAAAGGCAAATTTTAAATGTTATGTAACATAGTACACGCTAAAGGACCACATTTAAAATTCGCCTTTGTCACAGCAAATGGGCCGATACGCAAGGATGCTATGAACTAAATGTACCTTTGAAGGCACTTCGTTGCCAAAATTCTCCTTCTAGCTGCCTTATATGCCCTGAAGAATTACTTTGTTTGGAAACTTAAAATAGCGTGGTTTTGTTATTTCAACAAAACGATACCTACTGAGTTTTATATTGGTGGTTGTGAGAAGATATCTAAGTAATGTCATGCTGGTTACAAAAACTAAGTGAAAATTGAGATGAACTAGTTATGATTATTATTATTTGATGACCCTGACCATGAACTGATTGATTTACAAATTATACTTTTGTATTCTAAACGATACTTCAATATAATTTTCTATGATGAAGAAGAGAGAAGTGATTCATCACTATTTAAGTTGTTTATATTAAAAACTTTCAACTTGCTATATATTTTATTGTAATGTATTAAAATAATAATTTTTTGAGCTACGAGTATTCGAATCAGCAACCATCCGTTCTATCGCAATATTGTTAAAAATTACCTCGATGTCAAAACGAAGGCATGGACCCTTAAGGAAAAAACATAATAAAGTAATAAGTATTGCTTTATTACGTTTCCCATTTAATCAAAAAAGCTTGGGGTCTTTCAGCGAGCAACAGTTGAACAGCTTGGTATATTGGTAATATCTACGTTGCACAGACAAGGATTTAGTTGACAGCAATAAACAGCTGGCACCACAGCATCGTTGCCTTGACACCACGTTGAAACACTCTTGACTGTACTAGACAAGGATATACATAGTTCCCAAAAAACTTTTCTACCATAAAAAAAGTAAACACAGAGTTCAGAAAACCGGTAAATACGTTGTTCGGCGAGCAACAGTTGAGCAGCGTGGGAATGTCGACGTGGCGCTGACGAGGACTTACTTAGCAGCTTCAAACTGCTGGCGCTGCAGGGTCGAGGACGGCGAGTACCTACATTGCTAGTTCTATACGGGAACATTTTTACCTTACTTATCAGGGGAAAGCATATGTTATTAAAATACTATTGCGGTGATAAAGGTGTTTGGTTTGAGTTCAACGATTGTAATTTGAAATAATTGAATTACCAATAGAACTGGACACTCATAATATCTATCATTAATAAATAACTTCCTGATTCCTACGTCTATTGTGCCTGACAACGATTTAAGGAAACTGCTTGTTTCGTCGCCATTTCAATTATACACATGTTTTAAAAAAAACCGTATCTGACTTATTGGACTAGCTACTAACATCCTACAGACATACAAGAGTTTCAACCGGCTTTGAATGTTTATTAGCCTGCCATCATTGAGGATCTAATACTATTTTTTTTCTTTTATCCGACGTTCCAACCAATTTCCAGTGAGCTTGGTCGCGAAAACCAATGAAATATAATAATAACAAGTATTTTAAAAATATTTTAACAAAACAGTAAATTAATATTTTTATAAAATACTTAAAAAATATAAAATGATATATCTAGTGACAATTCCGCCTAATTTTCCTGTTAAACCGACGTGACGTCACAAACACCACGCAGCCAAACCGGAAGAAATTTCGATGCGTTTTGATTACACACGAAGCATCCTCAGGAGGACTTGACTCTTCGAGCGCACGTTCGAGACATAATAATGTAATATTTTCTTAAAATATTCGTTATTATTAAATGTGTATTTCCACAAAGTAAAGCTTGAATCTATTACTTATCAATTAAATGTATACTATTACAATTAATGCTTTCTTATAATTGCTCATAGGATTTGCTCTAATGCTACGTTTACGTTAGTCAAAATAACCAAAGTAATTATTTAGCTTATGCATAAGTTAAACGCTGAACGACGGAGACCTACTTGGCGGGTAAGACTTGCTGCCGGTGCAGAACCACAACACTAACAGTGTATCAATTAGATATGAAACCTTCAAACTAGTTATACCAAGAGTGTTTCTAATTTCTAAGTTAACCTATGCCTCAAATCCTAAATATTTTTATAAACATATTTTACCAAATTGATAAGGCTAGTTTTTGAACTATTTCACCCGTTGGTAAGCGTTGATGTGGCCGTCATTGGTAAGTGGACTAGACTATGAGACTGGCTCTCAGGGCAAATAGCGGAGCATATCGGCAGGTGTAAGGCGACCTATATTCCAGTCGAGGTACCTATATCATGACAACAGGGACAAAACGTTGTAGGATTTTGCACGAAATAATAGTACTTATATTATTTACTTTAAGTATATGAGCTACTTACATGGAAAAAATAATCGTTTTCAAAATACTTTCATCACGCGCAGTTAAATAATTTTCCGGCCGAGATTTCATTCCTGTCTGTAAAAGTAAAAATTATAAAACACGTGATTAGAAAATTTATATTTTAAAAATATTTTTTTGCTTCCGCTGCACATGTCATGCATACTAGTATAATCCCTTTGCGGCTTGATGAACAAATATTTGGAAATTACCTAGGTAACTGCACTGATCCGGGAACAGAGTACAAAATATAAAAGAACTCGACGAGACCTTGCCGTTCATAGTTTTTTATACACCTCTTTTGTGCAGCCTTAAACTTTTTTCTTTAACCAAAATATAGTTAGAATCTGAAATTGTGGTATTTTAAGTAATTAAGTACTATATCGTCTCTTGAATCAACAAATACTGAAACACCCACTTATAATTAAGTTTTAACCTGTGATCAAAACCCAAAACCATTTTTCTACTGGTTGATACGATGCAAAGCCCTGATAGAGCGAGGCGTGACTCGCACTTGACCGGTCTATATCTATTATATCGCAGGAGATGTGAAGAGTAATAAGTATTTTTTCCGGGGAAAAAGCTGACTTGCAGTGAAAATTAATCCCATACTGTAAACATTCTAAACTTTAATCACTTGCTTCACTGGGGGCTAAATCTAGATTCCATAGAATCTAATATTGAGCTTGGGATTCAAAATGTTGCTCATGACGAGAGACTGTTTTAATACTAGCATATATTGATTGTTTATGCATTGAGGGGCTCTTTTTCTTATCATATTATTTTTTCTTGTTTTTAAGGCAATGAATATTTGATTTTGCTCCAAATAAGATATTACAAAACTACATATATTAATTAATAAAGTAGATATATTTTAGATTTTTCTATAAGAAAAAAAGCATTAAAATGTATACACCGTGTGAGCTGATAAACAAAATATTAGCACAACGCTGATCTAGAAGACTGTATTAGTATTAGTAGAATGTATTAGTATTCATAATCGTTATCAAAGGTTTCGTTCAATAAATTCTACGTACATTGTACGAGATTAAATTATTTTTAATGTTGTGAATTGATTTAAATAGTAAAGTATATATTATTTACTTAATAGCTTGTCGACAGTCTATCCCTAAACATTCAATTTGAACAGTTAACATAAAGTAAACAAGTAAAGTTAGAAATATAAAGCGAAACTCTATGAATAAATTAGAAAGCTTCCATTTTCTGTAGAGATCTAGATGAGAGTGGCAAGCGAGGGCGAGGGCGGGGGTGACGCGGCGCAAGGGCGGGCGGGTGCGGATTGCTAACTAGGCACTATTGCCAATCGATAGGTCGTTACTTGAGCTGGGCGGCAGCCGCCCGCCCTGGCGCGCTCGCCGTTCGCCGGACACGCGCGACTCATCACTTTAGATGCTGCTGCTACGTCAGGTCACTCTCCTTTTCTCGATGTCCTTCAAATTAGCTTTGTAGGTCAGGTTTCGTCGGTTGAACTCCACGTGGCGTTGTTGACACTGTCACGTGACGACTAGCTTCTACGATCACCTGCTGATGGAATATTTTCGTATTTATTATCTTCTTAGGCTAATAAGAAAGAAGATAGTCTCAGACAAATTGGCGAGAGTGCACTTTACGCTCTTGTTCTAGTCTGCAATAATAATCTTTGTTTAGAATTATGTATTTCAATTAGCCTGAACTAGTCATGTCTGTTATTATTACCAGCTAATCTTATCACAAGTTCAGAGAAATGACCTGCCAGACATAAATAACAATATTTCTGCTGAGTGGCCTAACTTTCACTTCGTGTGAAGTGAGTGGGATATGAATGACATACTCGTACTCTAATCGTAAGTCTACATCATGTACTTAAAGATAGTGTTTCGAGAAGTAGGTCCTACGTAGAATTATCCCGTTTGACATCGATACGTTGTTAAACTGTTGTGACTTCTACAGGTCGTTAAACTATCGCACTAGGTTGTGGGGTTTCTGCTGAGAACGACATCTGCATACCACAGTGTTGTTCATCAGCCGCCACAATAATAAAGAAGTGATATTACAGGCACATAATATATAAGAACTATCCTCTCGGATGTGGAAGGCAATGTAGTGCTGCTCTGTACATTTTATGGACAAGGGAGCGTTTTGAAGCCCTCGTAGCAACATAGTTGCTAGGTCCTTCTTAACTGATCAACTAAGTTAAGCAAACTCCATTGCAATCATCACTTGTAAAGGGACCGCTAGTGGCATTACTACTGAGCGCTTCCGTGCTTCGAATCGCACGGCCATTTTTCTAATGCCTGCCTGGCTAGCTAACACTGAGGGTGTTACCACATTCGTCCTAACGACACCAAACGGTGTGTTCCGGCAGCTTTCCTTGAGAATCAGTTAATCTAGGTTAGCCTGGACAGCGTCTTCGACCACATCACCATTTACCATCAGGTGAGACAATGGTCAAAGACTATGAATAAATTATAATAAAAAAGGGCAGCTGCCGGCGACGGGTCATTTACTTCAACATGGCGTAAAAGAAATCCCTGTTTTTTTTATAGCTGATAGGCTAGCCTTCGATAACGATCTCACCTGATGGTAAGTGATGATGTGGTCGAAGATGTTGTTTAGGCTAGCCTAGAATTACTGGCTCTCAAGGGCAGCTGTCGGAACACACCGTTACGTGCTTGGCGGCAGATTTTTGTACTTGAGGGTGGTAGCTAGCCAGGCGGGTATTCGCAAAATGCCCTACCCACCATGCTGTAATGAACCATGCTGTAATGACTGCCATCGTAAGATAAGAACCGGGACCGACGGCTTAACGTGGCCTCCGAAGCACGGAAGCGCTCAGTAGTAATGTCACTAGCGGTCACCCCTCGAACTCCTAACCGCGGCAGACGTTGCTTAACTTAGCTGATTGATTAAGAACGGCTAAGCAAACTTCGCTACGAGTGCTTCAAAAATATATCTTAGTTTTATAATACGGATATTATAAGCACTCGTATATACCACCTAAAGTGGATATACAATAAAACTATGATCAGATAATTATTTTTTTATTATTGGGTCTCTACATATGAACTCTTAATAAAAATATACAACATTTCCTGGGGATATGTTTTGATTTTACACTCTTCTATGCAAAATAGATATAAAAATTTACCTTTATTAATTAGACGTAATATAAAAAATGGACCAATCTGATTCGATACCTGTTTATATCCAGCGAGATATTATTTATTTTTAACAACTTTATCAGGCATAGGATTGGAAATTTTAGTACAAGTATATATTATAAATTTTGTTGTAAAGCACACCACAGCGTGTATGTTCATTCATGATTTTCAATCATTTCCAAATATTGACAGGAGTCGGCGGGTATCACGGTATCCACGGAAGGGGTGATTCCACTGTTTACCTATGCAAAATCTTGACGAGTACATTTTGCATTCGTCTTCCCGCATGTGTTTTATATTCGTTTACTCCGGTCGGCCGAGCTCGTAATCGGCGCGCTGCTGTTTGCGAGGGGAGCTCTGCTGATCCCCGCAAATATATGTCGTAAGATTTAATAGACATGTAATGGATATCTGGATGACGTTTTAAGGATTTGAGCAAACCGAATATGTCATTCCGCTCCTTCGGATATTGGAATTTTATTTGCCAGATTTTTGGATCAAGCTATTCTGATGTCTTTTGCGTTTTTTATTGTCGTACTGTATTGTTTTTTTCTGTATTGTTTGTCTTGAATCTTACTTTCTTGTTGCCTTCAACTGTGTCAGTTGCGTTATCTAATTAAATAAACATCGACTTTGGTTTCGGTTAAACTATGTGACAGGATTGTAAAGTTAAGCAGGTATTATCGAGGGAGGTGTCATAGGAAGCTCTTTGAATACGTGCGTGATTCAAGCGCGCTTTAAGCGTGATTTAAGTGAATTATGCCGCCCTCGATGCTCGTCGCGGCGCCCTGCGTTTTTCGAGTCTTGTTTAACGCGTCGCGGGAGTCGCATCAAAGACACTGATTTCCACTGTGTTGGAAGGTGTGGAAAGAGCTTTTCTCCATTTTCAATTTTATAATTGAAAAGTACTTAAGTGCAATCGTACTGCTTGCATGCCATTCGTCAAGTTATATGTTACAAAATGTGAATTTTCATTATCAAGTCAGGTATAGTGCAATAAACTTCACTGTACCTGTGCGAAATAGCGTAGTAGTGCACTTTGCAGCCACCGTTAACATTGTATTACACTTTGGGTCGATAAGTTAGTCTTGTCCAAGTCGGTTATGTGTAATTAGTTATTAAAGCATTGTATGAAGATAAAGCCTCGAATTCATAAGTAAATAATTTGTTTTTCTTGTATGATATTTCATTAAGTGCACGTTCATGAACAAAAAAAAAACATTATTACAAGTTTAACTGTATTGTATACAATTATAACACATTACTGATAAGAAGAAAGAAAAGATAGAATCAGAACTTTAGAAGACAAAACATTATTAAAAATGACCTAAGTATATATATCTACCGGTTTTCAGATCCTTTACACGGTAGCAGGAAAAGCTATTCCAATTAAATATGGCTATACTGTTTTTTGTGAACATAGTGTACGGCCATATTTAATTATTACAAATATTTTAAAAGTATTCTAAGAAAAAACTATATTAGGCGGAATTGTCACTAGATATTTTTTTTTAATTTTAAGTGTTTTATTATAATATTGATGTAGTTTTTTCTTAGATTACTTTAAAACTATTTGTTATTATTAAATATGGATATCCTCAAAGTAATGCCTAAATCTATTCATTAATCATTATGTAAGGCCATATTTTAGAGTATGTACCAGAATAATAAAAACTGCATTTTCAACACCAATCTGCTATGTGTGGGACTTGCTTTTAAAGACAGCGGCCGGTTCACACCGTTAGGTTCTTGGCAGCTTTTTATGTTGAATTTGTTGTTTGATCGTACGGCTTTTTGCAGAGTACCCTACCACCATGCCATAACAACTGCCATCCAACGAGTATACTGCAATAACCGGGACTGACGATTTAAGTTGCCCTACGAATTGTATTTTAGCGGTCCTAACTGTAGCTCCTGGCGAGCCACGAATAGTTCGGGGTTCAAGTAGTTAGCCAGCTGATCACATCTTATAAAACACATCTTATAAATATCATTACCGGTCTACTTACACAATAGGCCAGTGGTTCCGATAGGATCCCTGCCATAGTAATTAAGTCGTGTGCTCCTGAATGGACTCTTGTATTGACATGCCTCTTCCGCCTTCCCTAGTACTGGACAAGTGGCAAAATGTTGAAAGCTGGCAGTTGTGCAGCTTGTACCCGAGAAGAAAAGTGTAAATTGTAACAATTATAAATAATTATGATTGATATAATAATAAATTATATCAATCATGTAAATACTTTCTAAAAGCATAGTAACATAGGCTTCTGGTGTACACTTATGTATAAAAATATCATCAGTAACCAACAGGTTTCATACAGGTTTCACGTTTGATCTACTGGGGATCTTCTTGCGTATGCCACTCACATTTCGAGCGAGGCAATCGATAGTACGGAGAAGCGTTTCCCATCTGTACTTTATTGATATTTATAATTCTTTTGTCAGGGTCTAGCAAGAAGTGTCGCTAATAACACTTATTCGTACGAAGTACCCGCAGTTTTGAGTCAATGAAAATTTTACAATTATAACGAAACAACAATTTTACACGAAAGCTGGAAATAAAACTTTTATTTTAATGCCTGGTAGGTTATTCTTTAACCACTATGTCACCTGAAGGTAACTATGGTAAGTGATGATGTGGTCGATGATGTTGTTCAGGCTAACCGAGAATTACTGGCTCTCAAGGACAGCTGCCGGACCACACAGTTAGGTGCTTGGCGACAGATTTTCTACTTGAGTCAGGTGGGCATTCGCAAAATGTCCAAACTACCATGCTATAACGACTGCCATCCTAAGACAGCAACCAGGACCGGCGCGACGGCAGTGCCCTCCGAAGCACGAAAGCGCTCAGTAGTTGTGTATTAGCGGTTACCCATCCAACTCATGATCGCGGCAGACGTTGCTTAACTTGGCTGATCGGTTAAGAACAGCTAAGCAAATTTCGCTAAATTTCGCTTCAAAAATATTTCAGGCCAATTACAGAAACCTGCGCTTACAGGCAAACAACGGCTAGGTTAATTTGTAACAGTTCCAACTGTATGGTGTTAAGATATTGTGTAACTTTAATATAAACAAACTGCTAGTTAAAAGTAAATCCAACTCCACATTTCCATATCTCCGGTATGCAAGTGAGCGATGGAGCGTGTTCCCGTCGGCGGTGCCGGCGCCGCGGGGAATCACCGCGAACGCGATTGTCGCCAAACGAACCGGCACTCATGCTGTTACCGTCCACCTGTCGTACTCTGTAAGAACATTGCATTGCTCCTGCCTATATTCTCGCATTTTCGCACTAACTTTGACTGACGGCGGTACACTGTTGTAACAGAAGTTAAGTTGAAATTGTTGGTTGTTGAGGATGAACTTGCGACATGACTATAGAGTTATGTATTTTACGAACATAACAATGCAAGCTAGATTTCTGTATTCTGGATTGAAGGGCAGGATACCTTTCAATTTACTAGAACGTGAGGTTTAATCCACCTTTGGTAGGTATAATGTGTATAAAGGTATTATATCGTAGATATTATTATGCGTTGAGTTGAAAGAAGTTAAGTTAAAATTGATGGTTGTTGAGGATGAGCTTGCGACATGACTGTAGAGTTGGTATGTATTTTACGAACATAAAAATGTAAGCGAGATTTCTGTATTCTGGATTGAAAGGCATTATAGGTAACCATTCAATTTACTAGTAGCATAGATAAATGATGGTTGTACCCGCGCATGAAGGGATCTAGACTCTATACCAATTATACCACAAAATTACCAAGTAAAACATTATTAAAAACGTTTTGTTTTTCATCGGGTATGATAGGGTAGTACGAATCGCATTTAGCTGGTTTTAGGGTTCCATACCCAAAGGGCAAAATGGAGAAAGAGACTCCGCTGTCTGTTTGTCCGTTCGTCCGTATATCATGGCCCTCTAGCTCATAAACGATAACAGTTATATAGCCGAAAAAAATATTTTGTACACAGAAAAAAAAGATGTCTTAAAATAAGAACCCAATATCTCTCAACTGATGTATCTTGACCTCAAATATTAATGCTTTCAACGAAGATAATTACGCTAACGTATCAAAAAAGTCAAGTTTTTAGAATTAAAATGTAAATATTTTGTATCAATAGTTTTGCTATTTTTCACAAGAGTTGTAGTTTGATTAAAAACATTTTGTTACTTGTCTTAAAAATGAAAATAATTTGTCTTAGTGGTTTTGATTTGAGAATTATTTCTCACACCAAAGAATATCTCAATTTTGACTAGAGAAACAGTTTCGATGTCTAACTAAGAATTGTAGAATCTTAAAGGAAACATTAAGTTACTCTGGACAAAATTGTATTTTTGCACTCAAGAATCAGTGATACATGGAAGAAGAATGAAAAACACCATTAATCTAAGATTAAATTAATTTGGTACAAAATAATAAGTTCTCCATCCAAGAATGAGTCATACATGCAACAACAAATATGGACCACTTCACACCAAGACAAATATTATTTGCTACAAATTAATAATTTCTCACTAATGGTCCCCGTTCAAGAGTCAGTTAATCTTGCCATCAAGAGATAAGACAAAATAAGGCTAAGATATTTAATAAATTAGGTATTATATACTTAAAATCTTTTTGTTTTCAACCTAAGAAATTAATTATTGTTAAATGACAGGTAATAAGTGACCTGGCGGGTGCCGGGTGCCACCTCCCGCCCCCCCACATTGCAGGAGCAACCTATCATTGCTACCTGTGGGAGTCGTAAGAGGCGATGATAGGTAAAACACCGGAAAGTGGGCAATAGCACCTTCTGAGAAACTTATATATAAACTGCAATCCCCGAGACGCCTGCCAAGCGTGGGGATTATGGCAAACCACTCTATAATGGGGGAGGTTGTGGCTAGCCAGTGGACGATCTGGCTGATACAGTAACCAGTAATAAGATTATTAAATAAGTACTACTAAACATCCGCCAGCGGCTTTGGTCGTCGCGTGACTAAAAATACAATCTCCATAGGTCAGGTGGTTTTTGTACTAGAGATTTCGTGTAAAACCAGTGAGCATACACCTTTCGTTATTATTAAAGATATGAGAGATTCTTTAGAATATTAATTAATTATTACTCGGCTAATACTAAGAGTTATATAAAGTTCGGGCTTTTTCGGAAATGTCACGTTAAATTAGTGGTGGAAAACGAAGGTGAATTAATATCAAGATGCTTGATAACGAGTAATTATTAATCAATATAAATACGAAACGATCTGCCAGAAAAATCTAAAGTCATTCTCAGTCATCCCCTCGATCCAGAGTAAATACCCTTAACTGCTTTCAGAAAACTGCCATATGATCGTAGCTAATCATAATCAGCCATGGGTAATAAAGATGACTATACCTACCTGATTAGATGTACTCATTACTGCAATGGATCCAGTCTCTAACGCAATTTTATACCAAGAGTGTGTTACTTCGACCAATGTCCAATAGAGGATAAGTTATTTCATTCAAGAGTACATGCAAAGTGTTCATTCAAGTATCAAATTTCATAAGCCAAAAGTTTGTCCGTTCTTGTGCCAAAATCTAAGAAAAAGAACTTATTGTAGGGGAAATACAAAAATCTTGTATGAAGAACGAAGCAATTTAGCTCAAAGACAGTGTTGCTATATAATTATTTTACCCCCCTTATCATGGAAAATCATTCAAATATTTACCACGAATGATTTATCGTTTCACCATTTATTAGGCTATCTCGTATAACACCAAAAAATCATGCCAGTCATTTCAAATTTACTCATCCAATAATCAAACGCGCCAAAAAAGCAAAGAACTCGCTTCGACGTGGCTACGTCTTTATATTTGCTTTGTGGAAAGTGGGAGTGAGAGCCAACTCGAAAAATGACGATAACGCGAATGTAATTTTAATTATACGTTGTGGAATATATTTACATATTATTATTGAGGACTAGTTAAGGGGGAAACTAAAAACATATCTACTCAGAAAAAGAGGTGCGATTCCCGTGATGGAAGAACTATTTACCTACAACTTTGTAGAAAACCTTCGGTGTCCGACTCGCACTTGGCCGTTTTTTAATTCATGTCCTATTTTTGGCGAAATTACTCCACTTTTTTACTCAAAAGGTTCCAATATCCCGATTTGCCCAAAAATCTGGCTACGGTGTACGTACCACACATAACCACAGGATTTATGCGATTTTATCGGTATTCTCTAGTAAGTATAACGTTAAAACTCTTTGTTGTTTAACTAGGCTACTATAAGTGTATAACAAAAACTTTAACTATTCTATTTTAATATGTTGTGATTTACGAGGAACGTACTTTAATATTTCGGTAAATTTTTATGGACTGGGCAACCCCACCCCACCGTTATCATTCATTCCGCCCGCCCGTTTGTGCGCGATTCGCTACTTACATAGATTTTCGAAAGAAACGCATTATTTTTTTATTTTATTATATATACATAAATACATACTTTCTTTCTACGGTTTGCAAAGTTTAAATCTCTCCGAAGAAAGAAGAGAACGTGCGTGCCATCGTTAGGCATTATGGTGCCATCCATGCTAGATGACTTCCAAGTAATGAAGTAGTGCTACAGGACTGTGGTATCCCGCCAGCTGTAGTTAATAACTTCAAAGGTAAGTGAGATGTATGAAGCGATTTGTATTAAATTAGATACCGGAGGCGATTCTCCGACCTTTTATTATTTTGATTGAGGCTTCATCGAGGTTTGCGCCTATTGATGATTTAGGTAGGTTGATATAGGCAATATAATGGGCTTCACATTAGGTTCTGGTATAGGGGGATACACTAAAAAGGGCTTAGAAGACCAAGTTAAGTGGTCCTCGATCCATTAACGCATCTCATTAGCTAATAGGTAGTACCAAACCTTGAATAGTATAGTTTTGTGTCAGTGGATCACCTAACTCTCTACACTTAAGAAAGTCCTACAACCTCTCGAAGTAAGAATATGTACTTTTAAACAAAATAATGAGTGCGATTCCATATAATACGACTTGTTTCTAGTGTTAAATGATTGTTATTTGATTGTGCTATAACTTCTGCTATATTGTTAAATGAATAAAGTCATTGGACTCGTGTTGTATGTTCCTGTCTGAGAAAAAGTGATATAACCGAATTCTAGAAAGATGAAGCCATGGGCAACAGCTAGTGTACATTAACTTTTCATTGATGATTATCATTCATAGATCTTGACAAAGCAGAAGTAATTAAGTACCTACTAAGGTTTTTTGTCTTATGATTTCAGATGCTATTTGTAATGATGATATTACTTGGTTAAAACATAATAATGAACTATGGCACCAAGTAGTACAGAAATGGAACAACACAAAAGAACAAAATATTCATACCATGCATGAACTCCCGGAATTTGGAGCATTTTATAAGATATCAAGGATTGGTATGTACTAATTACATTATTAGGAAATATCAACTTTATAATAGAGATATTCTACGCTCAGTAAGCGATAATTTGTTTAATTTTATAATCTAAGGAAAAATTTATAATGTTAAAATGCTGGAATCTATATAATTTGATTTGCATTTTAAGTTGACATACTTTGCTCGGTAAGCGTTAATTTATGGGTTTTATTTTATAGTTTAAGGAACATGTACCATGTAAAAATGCTTGAATGTAATTAATTTGTTTTTGTATTTTGTGGTGATATTCTTAGCTCGGTCAGAGATAACTTTTTATAATTTAAGGAAAAATTAATGCCAGAATATAATTGAAGGATAAATAGATTATGTAAAAATGCTTTGATAAGTATAATTGTTTTTTGGGTGATACTCTTCGCTTAGTAAGCGATAATTTATGAGTTTTAAGAAAACGTATCATTTAAAAATTCCTGAATATAATTAATGTGACTTTGTACTATGTGGTAACATTCCTCACATAGTAAGGAATAATTTAAGACTGTCATTTTATAATTTAAGGAAAAATGTATCATGTAAAAATACAACAATCTATACAATGTGTTTTTGTAGTACTGGGTGGCGCAAAAGTAATGACCCTATTTGGTTCAGCTATAACATTTTTTCTAAATTAGAAAACTAGATTTAGATTTTTTTTAATGTATATTTGTGCCATTAAATTTCGTACCATTAGGATTTAAAGATGATGTCTTTTAAATGGTGACCTCCAGAGTTGATACACATTTGAGCCCTATTTATGACATTTTGCATAACTTGCCGTAACACTTCCTGCGATATGTTCGTTATTTCTTGACGAATGTTTTCTTTTAGAGCTGCGAGAGTCTGTGGCTTGTTCACATACACCCGAGATTTCAAAAAACCCCAAAGAAAGAAGTCTGGACTGGTCAGATCGGGTGATCTTGCAGGCCAAGGCAAATCGCCAAAACGAGAGATAACTCGGCCTGGAAAAGCGTCCCTCACTAAGTCCATAGTGTCGCGCGCTGTGTGTGCCGTAGCGCCGTCTTGTTGAAACCAGATGTGCTCCAGCCCCAATTCGTCCAAACTGGGTATCAAAAACTCACGTAACATGATTCTGTAGCGTTCTCCAGTGACAGTTATCGTATTGCCTCCAGCGTCTTCGAAAAAATAGGGTCCGATCACTCTGTCAACACAGATGCCACACCATACAGTAACTTTTAGTGGGTGTAGAGGTGTTTCTTGAATAATGCGCGGATTATCAGTGCCCCAGAACCGAGTATTCTGCTTATTGACATGCCCTGAGAGATGGAAATGCGCTTCGTCACTCATAACCAATTTTAAAGGAAAATCATACTCTTCAAGGTTGAGGTTTATGACGCGCTGGCAGTAATCTAGACGAGCTCGGTGGTCAGCAGGCAGCAGCTGATGAGTAATTTGAGTTTTATACGGGAACATCTTTAAGTCTTTCACCAAAATACGCTGCAGGGTCCGTCTGGAAATGCCCAATTGCGTGGCACGTCGCCTCGTTGATGTTTCTGGACACTCTTCCACATCTTCGCGCACAGCATCGATATTTTCAGCTGAACGGCCTGTTCTTGGTCTCCCAGACTTAGGTCTATCCAATGTTGAGCCAGTTGCTTCAAGGCGTGTGGCAAAGCGTCGAATTGTGCGACCAATCGGTGCCGGACGGTGGGGAAATCGTCGACGAAATTCACGTTGTGTTCTTATCACTGATGAATTATTCCGTAAGAACATTGACACAATTATTCCACGTTCTTGAGGAGTAAAACGGTCCATGTTTATTTTCAGTGTATTTTACATTTGTTCACTACACAATTTTCAATAACAGAATGACAGAAAATGTCATATAAAAAAAAAAAAAGTATTTTCTTTAGTGCCAGTACTTTTGCGCCACCCGTTATAACTATGTGAGTTACATTATTTTCAAAAAAAAAACGCTTGAATACTAATTGTGATGTCTCTTACGTATTTTGTATATTAACTATGACATATTTCACTCTGTAACCTGTGTCCCATTTGTGTTTTTTTAAAATATATTTTCATTTTATATCTATATCTTTCGTTTGAATTCTATTGCCCTGCGCTTAATAGGCTATAATTTGTGTGTTTCAGTAAACAGATGAAATTGAAGTCGTTAGCATCGTTTCAAGTCGGGATTACAAAAATTTCAACGATTTTAATTTTTGCTCTTATAATCATTCATTTGTCCCAATAATGTTATGTTTTCCTTTTAAAATATTTTATGCTTTGAACTTTTGAGTAACTTTTACCCTTTCAAATATAATATAGATTTGTTTAGGAAGCAGCCTTAAGTGTTATTGTTATCTGCATTCAGAATATCTTGTCTCTACATTTCTATCATTTAATAACACATGTTAATGCTTCCTAAACACATCTATAAGATTTAACGAAACTAGTGAATACTGTTGTAAGGGTAGATTGAGACTGTTAAATTGAACAACTTTTCCAATGAAACATGAATTGAAATCTGGCCAATTTATTTGACCTCCCATACTACGCAGTAATTTGTTTTGTATGGGAAGTAAAAAAATAAGATGGATTTCAATCCATGTTTCGGAAAGGCTATTCCATTTCACGGGCTGAATCTTCCCTTTAAATAGTATACATAAATTTTGTTAGACCTTAAATGTTTTGTAAAAAACATTTTGTGTAAGTCGAAGCAGAAAATATTTTAAAACGAGAAAAAACAACGATTGGGTTTAAATATAAACAACCTTGAAATAAATTAGGAAGTATCTTGAAGGAAATAACAGGAATCTCTAGTTAAAATAAAAAACATCTTGAAAGAAAATAGGAAGTATCTTGGAGGAAATAACATGAATCTATAGTCAAAATAGAAACATCTTGATAGATAATAGGAAGTATCTTAAAGAAAATAACATGAATCTCTAGTCGAAACAGAAATATCTTGAAAGAAAATAGGAAGAATCTTAAAGGAAATAATAAGAATCTCTAGTCAAAATAGAAATATCTTGAAAGAAAATAGAAAGTATCATATAGAAAATAACATATGTCTCAGGTCAAAACGGAAATAATCATGAAATAAAATAGGGAGTATCTTGAAGAAAAAAGCGTTTCACTCTTGGTTGAAAATTGAAAACAATAAAAACAAATGTTAAATATCCTTTATTTAAAATAGGTGCATTCTTGCAGTAAAACAGTTTAAATTTAAAAAAAAGATTTTTAAATGCTTCACCTAAAATAGTTTCGCTCTTAAAGTAATAGCTTTGAGTTCTTCATAAAAGAAGTTTTTGTTTGCTGATACAAGAATATATTTCTTGAGCCAAGAACTATTATGCGAAATATTTAATATCTTGAAGTAAGACATTTTAGACTTTCCTTATATCGAAAACCCATCCGTTCTTAAGTCAAATAATATTGCTTGTCTGAAGAGATTATTTTTTTCTGTGTATAGAATGTTGATCCAGATATGAATATTGGACTACTTTTAGAGGACGCCAATAAAAGAGAAGGCAGCAGAAATATATTTTGACCTTAGCATGGGGGTGTCTTTGTCTAGAACTCATTATAGGAAGTAGAAATATACTATAATTAGGGTTAAATACGGGTACGTTACATATGCCATACAATAAAATGTACCATGTCCTTATGTTAAAAAACTCAAATATATGTAGAATCCTAAGCGTAGCGATAGTTTCAAAAATACGAGATGCAAAATAACTTTGCCGATCTAGACACAATTTATCACCTCAACCCTACAGCGATGAAAATGCTAGGTGAACGAAAAACTGCATAAATAAGAGGTATTTATTTTACTAAGAAAATTAAAAGTATAATTAAGTGTGAGATTTGGGAGTGAGGTAAGTAAGAACTTACTTTTTTACATAGGTACTGCGTTTATTGACGGAACACTACAGCGAAAGCATTTAAGCAACCTAATAATAAATAAAGGTTATTATTACTTATTTTTAGTGTATACTAAATATATATATAGGTACTCACAAGTATGAATATCTGTTTCAAATCGAGCCACTCACAAATTTTCATATGCTACAGTTTTATACCAGGTAAAACTGTAGCTTATGAAGTGGGAATTAAGCACGCATGAAGTGAGTAGGTATAAGGTGCTAATCCTACAATTGAATTCAAAGAGCTCCAATAACCAAACAGTCCATAATGCGACGTGTGGCACTATTAAGGAGTTCAATAAAGACACCGAAATGTAAACATAAGGCAGAGTACCTATCGGGTCTCCCAGACATACGACAATCGTCCGTATATTATCAAAGAGCCGAGTTATTTTAACTGTTTATTACAAACATTTGAGTCTAAAGTATGCTACTTTTCAATCCGCATATTGCGTAGTATTTTCAAGAGCTCTGATTTGTATTACATACATAGTAGGTACCAACCTATAATAAACAACCAATTGTTGTCTTCGATGTTGCGCAAGAACATCGAGGCCGAGCGGAAGATGTTATTCGAGAAGTGTCACGTCAAGAACTTTCAATATAAGTACATACCTAACAATACATATACCTACTGTGTTTTTACAAGTGATCTAAATAAATGTTAAATGAAGTAAAGGTGTAGATTGCACGTCGCGGAATTGTTTCAAAATTTAGGTCTCATCCAAGTTCTCGTGAAGTAGGTAATACCCTGGCTCTGACGAGATGGGTATCATTGTCATGTCCTATAATTTGTCAAGCATTAGGGTAGGTCAAATTATATATTTATAAGCTACTAATTTTAAACGGGGTTTTAAGCTATCATTGGGTAGATATGCCTAATATTTTCAAACTCATTACGAGTACCCACATTCTCTTTTGGGTTGTTCAACCCAAAAAAGGAGCCATTGGATATTTATAGCCCATCATAATATACACCTACCCTTATCCTACATAAAATCGGGCCACTAAAATATATTACCGATGTATATGGCCTTCAAGAAGAGAGCATATTCCCTCCTCAAAGGCCGGCAACCCATCCTCGAGACCTCTTGTTGAGTGTTGAGTGTTGCGGATGTCCGTGGGCGACGGTGATCACTTACCACCAGGTGAGCCACCTGCGCGATTGCCCTCCTATCCCATTAAAAAAACCATATAAAGGGTGATACAAATAGCAAAGTTAAAAATATTTTTTCTCTAACAATACGAGGACACAAAGTTTTGGCTTCGATTTCATGGCGCCTTCCTGACGCCACCCTTCCCTAGGCATGATTTGGTGGTAAGTAGTTTATCCGCTATGTTATACAGGCCCTAAGATGGCAGAGAAGATGGCTCTATTGTGCGCCGCGACACGAGTGGTTTATAATTTGTGAAGTACAATAAGTAGGCACGCCAAATAAAAACTATGTAGCCTTACAATTACCGATTTTAATGTAGATATAAATGTTATATCCTATAACTTTCAAAGCCTGTAATGTAACACTGAATAAATACATCGATTATAACAAGATTTGTATACTGTTACATTAGTAATTATATTTTATTATTACGTTTTACGCACCGGGTATTTTACCCGCTTGGCGATAAAAAATACAATCTGGAAAAAACATTTTAATTGTGTTATTTTTTTTCTTAAAACCTGTATCAAATTTATAATTATTTAACGGGAATTTGTCGCGATATAAAACACGTATATTATTTACCTTTACGTATAGACCAAATTACATTGGTTATGGTCAAAAGCGTAATTGCCCATAAATACTTATAAATATGTGTTCAAGTCGTTAAAGTTCCTAAAAACAGCTTCACTCGTGGTATCAGATTCATCATCTTACCATTGTCCCAATTAAATTAACCGTCATAGGTACAATAGTTTATTTTCTCGTCCATTCTCCGGAGTCCAGGTTGTTTCTAAGTAGTAAACTAACAGAAAATAAGCGACCATGACTATAGTTTATTGATTCCCAATTTTACACTAGTAACAGGAACTACGTACTATAATCTAAGACTTGTTGACTCTAGATTTAATAGACTATAATCTAAGACTTGTTGACTCTAGATTTAATAGACTATAATCTAAGACTTTTTGAACCCAGAATAACTAGCACTCAAGGATAGCTGTTGGAAAATAGTGTAAGGAGTCTGGTGACAGATTTTCTACTTGAGGGTGATAGCTTGGCAGTCGGGGCTTCGCAAAATGCTCTACCACCATGCTATAACGATCCACCCTAAGGCAACAACCGCTACCAACGTGCCCACTACGAAAGCACTCATTTGTAATTGCCACTAACGGTCACCCATCGAAGTAATGACTGCAGATGATTGCCTATGCAAGCTGCGCTGCGAGTTCCTCGAAATATAGTGTAATAATAATAGTAATTACCTTAAAAATATATTATAGATGCACTACAACGCAGGCTATAAACGTTATAGATGCCTATTGCAATCATTGTACGTTTACATTGTAAAAAGGTACCTACTTATTAATAAAGGTGTGGTGTCAAATTTCTAGACATCCTGTTAGCCGTGCTCTACCGGGAACTGTGACCGATAAGGCTATTCAAATCAAAATAAGTCAAGGTGTTGGCCACATTTACATTGTACATTTTAACGAAGTTTTTGTAGTCTAATAGGAAATGTGATCATCCCATTTTATATAACAAAGGGATGCATGAATTGTTTTTATAAGTTTAATTTATAATAGGTATGTTTTATATGATTTGATATATCTAATCATTTTTAGGCTCGTACATGATGTTTAGGAGTTGTTGAGAATAAGGTATTTTAAATAAAAACCCAAAAGCAAGCGCGGGGATTATGGCAACCTATCGAACAGGGTATCAAAATAATTACAAAAATTTTATAAGTTGTATGTTTTCTTTTCTTTTATTTATTTATTATTTCTGATAGCCTTTGACCACAATCTCACCTGATGGTAAGTGATGATGTGGTCGAAGGTGTTAACAGGCTTAACCTAGAATTACTGGCTCTCAAGGACAGCTGTCGGAACACACCGCAAGGTGCTTGGCGACAGATGTTCTGCTTGAGGGTGGTCGCTAGCCAGGCGGGTATACGCAATACGCCCTTCCACCATGCGGTGAAGCTCAAGCCCGCGACGGGATTCGAACCATGGACCTGCTGCGCGGCAGTCCATAGCCAGAGCCACTGAGCCATCACTGCTTCAATAAAATAAAATATAAATTTAATGGGAAAAATATTGTTAGGTTTGCAATAGCGGGCGCTATTGCAAATGGTTGCGTCATCATTTACAAGTATAAAACCAATTGCAAAATTGGTCTTCTGGTTTGTAGTAGGTACAACGCAAGTGGTAGTATAGATGTCGCTCCATCCCAAGTCAAAGAACGATAGGAAAGATTTGAGTTATGACGTTATGTTAGCTCAATTGGTTAGAGTTAGAGCATACCCCGGCTCAAGGGGTGGATGGACGCGGGTTCAAATCCCGCACATGACTTAAATTTTTCCTATCGTATATTTGTGATTTTGTTAATGGGAAAAAGTCTAAAACAAAATAAGTTATTTAAAATGTATATCCGACGAGCAGGATTCTCTATCTTGTTACGGTCTTTTTAATGCTGTCGGGGTTTTAATTATTTTTAATAGAGAATTCTAAAATCTTTTTGCATGCTATGCTACTTATCCACTATATACCATATTGGATAGTAAACAAGTTTTCTCGCAGATTTCGTATGATAAAAAGCTTGGAACCTTTCCGAGCTTGTGAAGATAAAAAAAACTTGCGATTATTTGTTAAAGAAACTTCATTTGGAAGTCGGTTTTTTTATGTGATTGTGACGGATCAAGCACGAGGCCCACCTGATGTTAAGCGACCTTTACCTCTGCCTATAACAGATGCATTTCGTCACATGTCACGAATAGCACTGTGCCCGTCACCTTGAGATATAGGTGCTAAGTCTCATGTGCCTGTAATTTTACTGGCATAATTATAATATACATTATTAATTATCAGTTATAATATAAATATTATAACTGACGCCATTAATATCCTCATATCCAAGTAGCAACTACAAGAAACAATCGTCACTCAGAGAGACCATTGGATCGTATTCACGACACAATGTCGGCGGGTCAGGTTGCAGTCGCCCAAGGTTGGAGGTTTCATAACATTGACACCATTGGAATCCTCGCGATACAATGTTGCAGGGGCTTATCAAAATATATGTGTCCGGTTTCGAATGCTATTGTTATTAACAACTACCTACCTATTCGACTGAGGGAGTTAGTCAGAAGTAGTCACAACATCGATAAATACATTATTTTTTTCATGAGAACTTTGGAATAGCTTGTTAAGTACCTCATTTTATTTTCTTGCTAGCATTTGCCCACTGTCTCATTAATGGTGATGATCTGGTCGAAGATGTTGTTCCGGCTAACCGAGTATTACTGGCTCTCAAGGACAGCTGACGGAACATACCATTAAGTGCTTCGCAACAGATTTTCTACCTTCAATACAAACTTACGTCACATTTGAAATACCAAGTGTTCAAACTTATTTTATATCTAAATGTTAAAATAGGAAGTCCCATACTTAACGATCTGTCCAATTGATTTTGAAAATTTATTATGTATTTTCAAAATGGAAATGTATTATGGAATACTGTCAAACCAAATGGTGGAAGTCCATTTTGCGAATGCTCGCCTAGCTAGCTACAACCCTCAAGTAGAAAATATGTTGTTAAGCACCTAAAAGTGTGTGTTCTAGTGGTAGCTAGCCAATACAGACTCAGACTTATGAGTTATGAGACCACTTTATTGGTCTCATAACTCATAAGTCTGAGACCAATAAAGAGGCAACTTAGCTAAACCTTCCATTTACCTGTGCTTTTACACAAGTGATTTAACAAGATTACCCGTGGGGTGCCGGGCTAGAATGTCTCCCCTTCATCTCTACCCGTGGGTGTCATAAGAGGCGACCAAGGGTAACTCACCAGAAGGTGGGCAGCAGCACTTTCTGAGGAACAGATATCTCACACAGCGATCCCCAAGCCGCCTGCCATCCGTGGGGATCATGGCAAACCTTTTAACATGTAAATAACCTATAACATTGGGGGAGGATGTGTTTAGCAGTGGACTATCCGGCTGATACAGTAAAGTACAGATTAGACAGTATTGGTTAGCTATAAATTCAGTATCTGTTTTGTTTTTTATACCATTTTATATATATACATATCTTACCATACGTATAATAATACCTTTGTACGTACTACCTTATATATCAGTTATCTCCTTACATTCTATTACTATACGACGTTCTTTTGTTACCTATTTTGGCTCTACCTGTGGAGACTTGGAAATGACTTGTCATTATATACGTTTGTTATCTTGGTTAAGTATTTAGTCGACAGTATCCCTATTATGTAATAAATAAATATATATAAGTTCATGACTTGACTTTTCTCTAGATATTTTCGGACCAACATTAAAAAAAGAACAACTGTAGTTGAGACATAATTATTGTCTAGAAGTACTATAACATTAAGGTACGATTTTTCAATCGTCAGATGAAAAAATATCTGACTCTACTAGTAAAATGTTAATCGAACAAATTTAAAACAAATGAACATTTATTTGAAACAAAACAATATTCGTATTTTTTATATTGGTTGGGTAATTAATTAAATAAATAATTCTAATGTACATTAGAATTATTTATTTAATTAATTACTATCTGGTGAATGAAATACCGGACGTCAGTTAGATAAGCCTTTTTTTCAATTAAAACAGTAACAATTGTTTCGATAAAATGTTGATAAGTGGGAGCGACAGACACTCGATTTAATTTAATCTACGTTTAATCGTTACGAAACAAGAATTCAATCAGCGTGTGGTCAGGTCAGGGGTTACCTCTGGAAATCACATGGCTAAATGCCGTCGCACAAAACTCAAAACAATCGAGCTCTAATGATCCACTGCGGGGTCGCGTTCGACAAAACCACTACGCATGTAGCGAGGGAGAAAATGTATCTATCGATGGGCGATTAACTTTGATGATAATTGAGTTTAACAACGTGTACAAAGAGTATCCAAAATTTAAAAAATATAATTTACCAAATAAATGTATAATTAAACAAGAAAAAATTAACAATAAATTAATTAAAAAACTAAGAGCAAAGAGAGAGATATATATATATAACTTTTAACTTTTAATTTCAATGGAGCGATAAAACAATTAACAAAAACAAATAATTTGCTCTTAGTTTTTTAATTAATTTATTGTTAATTTTTTCTTGTTTAATTATACATTTATTAGGTTACTTTTAAAATTAATTCACATGTAACAGTTAATGTGATACTTGATTCTGAACTTCTGAAACAAGTTTAGCTATCCATTTTCATGAAGTCGGAAAATCTATTAGTTAATTATTCCAACAGTAAGTTAATTTCGCGCAATGTCTAAATGTCTAGTGGACCGACTCAAAACCAGAGACGGGCCGGACTTTGCCCACATAATTATATGTGTGTGCAAGTGATATTTAATGACTAGCAGCGCCATCTTCAATTCGTTTCTTTATTAAACCGGGTTATACCACATTCCCAAATTTTAATAGCGCTAAATTTTAGTTGAAGCCTACTGTAGTCTGGATGGTGGCCGCAATGACCACCTAATATATTTTTTTTTAATGTTTTGTGACGGAACAAGCGCGAGGCCCACCTGATGTTAAGCGGACTAACCTCTTGCCTATAACAGATGCATTTCGTCACAAGTTACGAATTGTACTGCACCCGTCACCTTGAGACATAGTTGTTAAATCTCATGTGCCTGTAATTTCACTGGCTCTCAAGGACTGCTGCCGGAACACACCGTTAGGTCGTTAGGTGCTTGGAGACAGAGTTTCTACTTGAGGGTGGTAGCTAGCCAGGCGGGCAATCGCAAAATAACCTTCCACCATGCAGACTTGCAGCGCCATCTTCGATACGTTTCGTTATTAAACTGGGTCTTACCACATTCACAAATTTTAAGATCGCTAAATTTTAGATGAACTGCCTATACTGTAGTCTGGATGGTGGCCGCAATGTCCCCGTATTATCTTCTCTGTGACGGTTATAAATGTATTACTGTACTGTATCAGCCGTATCGTCCACTGCTGAACACAGCCTCCCCTATTTAGGGGGTATTTGCCATAATCCCCACGCTTGGCAGGCGGCTTGGGGATCGCAGTGTAAGATGGAAGTTCTTTAGAAGGCGCTGCTGCCCACCTTCCAGTATTTTTCTCTTAGTCGGTTGAATTGAGAACTTTCCCCCTTTGACAACCCTACCAAAGAATCGTAACTATTAATTTAGTAAACCTGTATAACAAAAAGCATAAATTTATATTGGGTATTCCTGGGTTGGCAAAGGCATAGATTACCTATGCAAAGGTGCCTAATACCCACATTCCATCAGACATGTTATTTATCCCGTGTAACAGGAAACGAGCCTACTGCCATCTACCGGAATAAGAACAAGATTCCAGACAGCTACTAAAAATCGAGTTCGAGTTAGACTCACACACCGAGTGTTCCGTATCACTAACTTTTTCAGTTGAGCAAATATCTATCCAAGACCTAAAACATCTATATACGAAATATCTATTTGATGAAGCGCTCGTAGCGAAGTTTACTTAGCTGTTCTCAACCGATCAGCAAAGTTAAGCAACGTCGCGCGCGGTCATGTGTTGGATGGGTGACCGCTAGTGACATTACTACTGAGCGTTTCCATGCTTCGGAGGGCACGTTAAGCCGTCGGTCCCGGTTGTTGTCTTAGGATGGCAGTCGTTATAGCATGGTGGTAGGGCATTTTGCGAATGCCCGCCTGGCTAGCTACCACCCTCAAGTAGAAAATCTTTCGCCAAGCACCTAACGGTGTGTTCCGGAATCTGTCCTAAAGAGCCAGTACTTCTAGGTTAGCCTGAACAACATCTTCGATCACATAATCACTTACCATCAGGTGAGATAGTGGTCAAAGGCTAACCCATCAAGCCTAAAAAAAATAAACCAAAGCCGACCAGACTAGTAGTAAATGTTTTATAATCTGTAAGGAGACAAAAACACACAAACTCTTACTTACACACAAACTTGCGCATAGTTATTTAATACAAGTTTTATCATTTATAGTCGCTCCCTTGGAAAACGAGTCAAAATTCTTATATGCTTCTCAGTAACTTATATCGAATAAAGCCATATTTGAAGTAAATATATAATATTATTCATTACTAACTCCACCCCACGATTTTACCCACGTATACAAAGATGAAAAGTGATGACGATGATGACGAAAGTAATAGTCCTAAACTATCGATATTCCATTTATCGTTTGAATTGGTTCAGCTCAACGAGCAGTTTCTCGATGGTTCAGCTGTTTTATCGTGAAGTAACAACGATCAGAAATGTTCTTCACCCATTACTTAGAAGAAATACGTAATTCTTCTAAGATATTATAATATTTCTTCCTTGTAAATATGTAGTTGGTTATTTATGAAACATTTCTTAATATTATTTATACACAGTCATCCAATTCAAGCACAAGTGACAACGTTTGCACATTGGAAAATGCTTTGTGTGTATTTCAGTTTTCCTTGCAAAACATTATGTAGGTAAGTGTGTCTTGAGGGCATTCACCTTAACAAATTACAAATTATAGCACGTTTTTCTACCGACTTCAAAAAAGGAGGAGGTACTCAATTCGTCTGTATTTTTTTTTTTCATGTTATTATTTATGTTCCACTAATATGATTTTTTTGTAGAAATATAAACATCTTGGATTTGTGAGGGACCTACCTAGGTAAGTACAAACATGAAGTACCTACTTACATTATTATATAATTATTTACTGTATCAGATGGATTGTCCACTGCTGAACATAGCCTCCCCCATTATTGCGGGGTTTACGATAATCCCCACGCTTGGCAGGACCGCAGTGTGAGATATCAGTTTCTCAGAAAGCGCTGCTGCACACCTTCTGGCGCGTTATCTTTACGACACGACATTCTGGCCCGGCACCCCACGGGCATTATTTAATTTGTATAAAATAAAATATGTACGAATTACACATAATTTTGATCATTTTCGTCTACCTATGCCCAATCGCAAACAAGACTGGCTGGAACGAGGATGAACGCTCTCGGCGTTGGTATATATTTTTATTCAAGGTTGGCTTCCCGACGGCTATTAAGATTATAATGGAAAATAAAACAAAATATGGATCGAATAATGTTCAATTTCAATGCGCGGTGCACGTGGCGGCTACGACCTTTTTTGTTTGTCCGAAATGTGCGAAGTATAGAGACATGGATGCAATTGTCAAGGAATTTAATTGATAACTTATATAGTTATTAGCGAATGTCACAAGTGAAAAATTCGTTATAATTAGGAGTTTCAAAAAAAAATTTAAAACAGTTGCACTTTAGATTTTGTTCACCTATTTATCAAGCAGTTATGAAAAAACCTTCAAAACGGATTTGTGGCAAACATAAATGGCAAATCCAAACGTAAAATTTATTTTTTCGGAAACTTTTTTTTTTCACAAGAGGAGTTCATCTTCAAAGCGACCTAAAATCCGGGTATCTCCCCCTTAAGTTTTTCTTTTTTCGAAGTTTACTTAGCTATTCTCAACCGATCAGCAAAGTTAAGCAACGTCGCGCGCGGTCATGAGTTGGATGGGTGACCACCAGTGACATTACTACTGAGCGTTTCCGTGCTTCGGAGGCCACGTTAAGCCGTCGGTCCCGGTTGTTGTCTTAGGATGGCAGTCGTTAGAGCATGGTGGAAGGAACAAACCTGAAATTTAGATATTATGTGAAGAATTCTAACCCAAAATAAATAATGAATTAGACATTTTTGAAGCAGTGATGGCTCAGTGGCATTGGCTATGGACTGTCGCGCAGCAGGTCCATGGTTTGAATCCCGCCCAGAGCTTGAGCTTCACTGCATGGTGGAAGGGCATTTTGCGAATGCCCGCCTGGCTAGCGAGCACCCTCAAGTAGAAAATTTGTCGCCAAGCACCTAACGGTGTGTTCCGGCAGCTATCCTTGAGAGCCAGTGAAATGACGAGCACATGAGACTTAACAACTATGTCTCAAGGTGACGGGCGCAGTGCAATTCGTAACTTGTGACGAAATGCATCTGTTCTAGGCAGAGGTTAATCCGCTTAACATCAGGTGGGCCTCGAGCTTGTTCCGTCACAATAACATAAAAAAAGAAAAAAAGAACATGGTACAAATATCAGTTTCAATATTAATTAAATATATAAGTACGTGTTATCCTAAACGTATAACATGGAAGACCTGAAAACTAAAGACCAAAAACATGACTCTGGCAAATGCACCACGTGAGGCGCCAATCCCTCAAGATATAGAGGAAATGAAAGTACGTATTACTTCTAATAACTCTTTATTAATTTCCTCGCAATTGAATTGACAATTTGAGTGTAAACCTCGCGCATAAAACGTATTAGACCTATTTACTGACCTACCCGATGACTTACCAATATAGATGATTGATCGTGAACAGTACGTCACATAAGCCGGTAAAGTAGCAGAACAGGAAGCGTAGTGCCGGCACCGTTACCAGCTAATCCAATCACGTAATAGGACTTACTATTATTCAATCGGTTAACGACTTTTAAATAAACGCAATCACTTTCAGATAGTAAATAAGTATATGGCAATACACAAAATACGCTATGCTTGATGAACTCGAAATTCACCTGCTACTTTACCCTTGAAATCTCAACAGACCCTTATATATTTTTGATAGGCATTGTTTATATTTTTATAAGCATGGGCGTACCCATCTTTTAGCTCAGGGGGCACGACTGGTTTTTTTTATAGGTAGTCAATTAATTCAATGTTTTTTTATTTATGATAAAAAAACATGCCATGTGCGCCCCGCACTTTAGGGTCTCACATCAGCCTCAGGAAAATTAAAAATTACTGAAAAACCTGCTTTGATTCGATGGTTTCGGTAATTATATGTTGTTTAAAAAGACGAAATGGTAAATTGGATACTGAAATTTCAGTTTGAATTTTGAGGCAGACCACGTAAAGATAGCCTAAAATTCGCCCCGGGGCAAAAATTACCAAATGGGGGCTCACTTTTGGCAATTTTTCACTTGTTCCCTACTCATTGCGTTCTAGAGGATCACATCTCAAAGACGAAACGAAAACTTTTACGCATTAGAGCCCCCGAGAATTAAAGTTGGCCTAAGGCCCACCTGATGTTAAGCGGTATCCTCTGCCTATAACAGATACATTTCATCACGAGTGACGAACTGCACTGCGCCCATCACCTTGAGACACCAGTTAAGTCTCATTTTGCCTGTTATTCCACTGGCTCTCAAGGACTGCTGCCGGAACACACCGTTAAGTGCTTGGCGACAGATTTTCTACTTGAGGGTGCTCGCTAGCCAGGCGGGCATTCGCAAAATGCCCTTCCACCATGCGGTGAAGCTCAAGCTCTGGGCGGGATTCAAACCATGGACCTGCTGCGCGACAGTCCATAGCCAATGCCACTGAGCCATCACTGCTTCAAAAATGTCTAATTCATTATTTATTTTGGGTTAGAATTCTTCACATAATATATAAATTTCAGGTTTGTTAGTCTTCCGTTTGCAAGTTAGAGACCAGAGATATACAGTCTGACATACAGACAGCTTAAGCGGAGTGTCATTATGAGGGCTCCTTTTGCTAATTCACATTGGAAACTTGGCCCTAAGAAGTATTTTTCACCTCAAAAGCTCGTTAAGGTGTTGTATATTATTCGAAATCTGCGTGAAATTGCTTATTATCCGCTAGCGTGAAAAGTTTTTGAAATTCTAACTTCTATAAAAGTTCCAGATAAATGAATTTACATTAAAATATAACAATGGATATTTTAGTATTTTTTTCTTATTTTGTACTATAAATGAACGTAAATTTACAAAATTATTTAAGCTGTTTCTCCTGCAACTAGCATTTTCTTTGCTGGAATGAGTGGAAAAATTGTGTGCTGCGCTCGGCAGCAAAGTTATTTTCCGTCTCGTACCTTTGAAACCTTCGGTATTCTCAGGATTCAATACATAGTACTCGCGTCAAATATAGTACATTGTTATACAAGGGTCGGAAGGAATTGATGTCTTTTACCCGTGTTAAGCACTCTACTTTTTATTTCAAATATAATGAAAGTAAAAAATAGTAGTTTTTCTAAATTATTCATTAATAATAATAACATGAATAGGCACCTATTTAAAATTATATAATTAAGATGGTAGAAATATTTTGTGAAGTTTAAAGTTAAATTTTGATTGCAATATTTACGGACGGCTATCGTGGATAGGAATTAATGACTTTCACCCTTGTTAAGCACTCTACTTTTCACTACGAATATGAGGAATATAAAAATAGTTTTTCTATAATAAATATTGATAACAAGAACATGAATAGAAACTATTTAAAATTAATCCAATTATAGTCCAAATAGGAGGTGATAACTTACATCCGTGTTAAACACTCTAATTTTTAACAAATATGAGAAAAGTAAAAAAAAAATGTTTTTCTAAAATTCTATAAAAAAAAAAATATTTACTGAAAATTAATTTTATATATGTTTCTTCTAGTCAAGTAATGGTACTTGACTAGAAGAAACATATATAAAATTAATTCAGGAATAAGAACAATTTGTAAAATTTAAGTAAATGTTTTGTTACATTTTTTATAATACCCTTATAATTTTATTTACTGTCCTGCCAGTATATACGCCTAGTCTTTTTTAAATTTTAAATATGGAGCACAACGCGTCTCCCCCGAGAGCCATCCCACTTAGAAGGCATTTCTTTTAAAGTTTTTTTAAATTTTCGCTTATAAACATATTTAGTGACCAAAATGTTCATATAAGATACAACTAACTTGAGAGAGTCACATTCATTCTGTTATAAACTAGATCTTTTAGCCTTTGCATAAACACAAATGTAGTCGTAATTAGTTTTTATAATACAGTAAAATATTTTAGAACGAAAAAACATAACCATGTAATCTTGTTTACAACAATGGTTGCCATGGTTACAAGTCATTCCGGCCCAAGAGAGGGAAGCATTTACTCTATCTTGTTTTGTAAGTCACTTCAGGGGTTGTCCTCTTTTAATATCGTAACCGTACACTAGTTTTTAAGTTACATAAAATAAATGCCTATACCTCGAAGGCATGGTAATTGCAAGTCATGTAGATGGTGACCAGTATGTACTGTGGGATTTGTGGTAGAGTGAAAATTGATTATGTAAGCAGTACATATCACTTAGATAAAACGATGAAAAAAAATCAGAATTTACTTCTAACACTGAAAGTATGTAAAAAATTAGACCATGAAAAAAGGAGTTCAGAATTACTTGAATTATCATAGTACCGACTTGAAGTTCATACTCATCAGTTTTAGAAGCCGGATCGGATATTTTTAATTCGAGCATCAATAAATATAAAGACAACAGTTACAATCAAATCTCAGCGTTACAAAAAAAACGTTATTATCGCTTTAAGCGATCTCATTAGTAAGAGATATTACATCAAAATAGACGACGCGGTGGTTTTACCATATTAAAATTCTAACATTAACATAATATTATAATCATAGTAATGTATAGTAAGTATAACATATGTATAGTAACTAAGTAATTGAAACATGATAAACAAGTTATATATTGATGTACAATAATGTTCACAATCTAAGCCAAAGGGCAAAACAGAACCCTCGCTGTCTATGACTCTGTCCATCCTTCCGTACGTATAGCACAGGTCTTGGACTCGTAAAAGGAATGATTTATAATTATAACTGTTATAAGGCAGACAAATTGAGAACTGGACAAACCGAGAAGCAGCCAGTTATAAACCTTAAATTTAGATATTATGTGTAGAACACAAAAGAATATTATATTACTTATATATTTAAATAAATTATTTATCAGTAATTTCCAACAAAAATGAAGGTAACTTAAAAATCTTTTCAGGGCACCCATATGATTCAATGATGTGCATCATTGAAAAAATTTTGTATACTTTTTACATAAAAAGCATAAAAATAGAGCGCCTTAAAGTAGTAAATTTTAGAACGTTTTTGTTAGAGAGTCTCTATCAAAAGTTTAAGCAACAAATTCTAAAAACGCTGATGATGAAAGTTTGAAGAAGCTGTGATCTAATTAAATAAACATTAATTTTTGTATGGGTTTTTGCCATGCGTATCCCTAATTGCGCGAGGTCCGATTCGCCAGTTTTTTCATACAGTCCTATTAAGTAATGTTAGTAAAATTAGACAAATTAATGGCAGTAAGTTTATCCTGTCAAGAGTCAGTTCACAGTTGACGGAGCGAGGGTCGAAGCGGGGCGTGAAACTCATGACACTGACGACTCATTAGCGTCACTGGGGAGCTATCCAGAGTTGTGACTCTCACTTGGATAAATCGACGAAACCCTACCATTATTATTCTTGATAAAAGATTGTTATTTTTTTATGTATTATTATTTTATTTCAAACTTTAAACTCACCGTGCTATTTATCAGGACTATGGTAGAGCAAGAATTATTTAGCGTAATTTGATTTTACATACTATCGTTACGATATCAAAATATTACCTAGGTTTTCTATAGCCACGATGATTATTGGCGACCACGATTCAGTGAGACCTCGAGCACTCTTTTAACCTGAAAGTACATAAAAAGATTATAAGGATGTATCAAAAAGAGTCTTTAAATCATATAGAAACCTGCGAAAGGGTGATCGTTACACTATCATGCCTCGAGCGTTGCGCCTGACGGACAAATTGCCTTCGTTTTCCGTAGCATCTCTCTCGACTCGACATTCCTACCCTGCACAACCCTGAAGGTGGAATATAAAACTAATATCATTAAAATGAATATTAAATTGGGTTTGAATACGAAACACATTTGTTTACAATAGGAATCTAATGATCCCAATCCATTACGAAATTATCTGGCGACGGGAGCAATAAATACGGATATCTGTTTGTATCGATGCAGTGAGCGGAGACAATATTTAGTGGGCTACTCCCCTGGTCCTGCCAAACGGAAACTTATAGTTTTCTTGAGGCGCCCGTCGAATAAAATACTGCTGGTCCAGGCATAAATCAGATCGTGACGCGGTCGCAGCCGGCGCGGAGACGCCGCCGCGCGGCGCGATCGCCCCGTAGAGCCCCGTACTCGCTCCGCTACATTTTAATAACAGAGCTCCTGCGCTAAAATGGACACTGACAGATTTTATTTCAGCTCATATATTACGTCCAGTCGAGCACGTGGACTTTTTATTACTCGATTCAAGGGAAATATTACATAGCCAAAAACATCGCTAAAGAAACGAGAATAAAAAAGCTCTACACTTAGCTCTACGAATTTTTACAATTCGAAGCGCTAAGTTTTAACTTTTTAGTTAATCAAAGTTATGTTCAAGCACAAGCTATAAAGAGGAATATAACCTATTTAGTTACGAAAATTATTTTATCAGAGATTCGTTACATTTATCTCGTATTTTTACTACTAACACCGATAAGATTTGCAACGATAACAAACTTTTCAGACACTTCGGAAGACATTAAAAATAATTCATTTCATACCGGATTCGGACAGTTTCAATAAGTGCGCAGATATGTATCAGAGGCGCGACGTCCATGCTTTATGGACATTTTACGGCGGTCGGCGAGGACAATAACAGCGACCACGAGGGTGTCACGGGGTGCGCAGCTGTTTTTTACACGTTTTCCCGCAACCTTTACCTCAGTATGTAGGAATTCTATAAACCCATAGGTCTTGTCGGCTATCGAAGACGTAGAATAGATGCGTTTAATTAACGCTTCGTTTTACTATATATTGAATAGCCTATAGTTAGAGTGAATGCACGTAAGATAAACTTATGGTTAGTAAATAGAATCGCAATTTACAATGATAAATATTTTTAAAATTTAGTAAATTAATATTTTTGAAAATCACTTTAAAAATTTAAACATAGATCTAGAACCGCAATTACCCCTAATGATCTTACTAAGCCGACGTGGCGTCATAAACGCCAAGTAGCACAAAAGGAAGATTTTTTACACGAAACATCTACAAGAGGTCTTTACTCTTCGAGCGATTCGGTATTTACAATGTTGACATAACCTTACACTAACGACGCTTGACAATATTGAGCCCATCAGATTAGTGAAGTAATAAGAGCAAATATAGGTTTTTAGAAAATCTATATTTGCATTCATCTATACTTAAACCTATTTCGCGGTCAATAAGGGATTGATTGGGTGAGTATAATATATTGTAACCATACTTGCTGACACTACTTACAATTCATAAATTTATTATAAAAACCTTCGGTCAAGGTGATGAACAGAATTAGATATTGTTTTGCTATACAATAACTTAAAGTACCTTATAGAATATATATTGAGAATAAAAATATTTATACATACCTACCAATTAAAAAAATATTGTTCATTTAGAAGGGATGTAACAGTAACATACAGCACAAGTGTTTCAACTTAGTGTAGGTTCTAAACTAACTTAATCGTTTCATTGAAATAAACTGAAATTGCAAAAAAAATTAACTCATTCATTCAAAATAAAAGGGAGTTGCTGAACTAGTCTCTCTTATGATACCTATTGTTTCACCTATTTTTATTTCTTGCAAAATGACATCCCTCCTTTTTTTTATTTATCTGAGCGGAAGGCTTAGATAAATATTATGTTAAATGCTTTTTTTTTAATTCATAAGGATCAGTTCATGCTTTCGAATAGTATTGTCGGATGTATATAAATGCTCAGGCACCAACTTACCACAAACCTCGCTGCTTCGCGATATCAAAATAAATTACGTCGTATATAATGTATTGCAAATAACATAAGTACATATAAAATTTGTTTATACGCACAAAAACTGTGCAAAGAATATAAAAATATTAAAATAAGTCTCCACTCTTCCCTCGTGCCGGAGTGACCAAAGCCATTACAATAAAAATATTAAAAACCGCATAAGTAAGAGGCGAGGTCGTCGGCAGTTCGGTGCAAATGTCGCCCCGGACACTTACATTATTCCTTACTGCCCCTCGCCGGGGCTCCTTGCCCCTGCACCTATTATCTCAATACTTTAGATAGCCACCGGACATTCTCGGACGAACATCGTTCCGCCAAATCACTGCCCATTTCCACAGATCCGATTAATCATGATTGTGTTGTTCTATAAAAATATTATCCGGAGAAATCTTAAGTTTAATTTCGAAAGCGCTGTCCTAATTCTAAATTGAAAACGTTCAAAGGATTCATATTCATCAAAGGAAGTATAAACGACCAAAGGACCTTCCGGTACTTTGAAGGATTTTATAGAAATTGAATCAGTATAAGGAGTAGTTCTTGAAAATTAATCTAACGGATTATTTTACTTCGGTGGTTTTGAATCGGTAATGGTCGCCGCATAGAAACTTATATACCATATCTAGCAGTATTATTTCATAATTACATAACTAACGAATATATGGTATGGGGTATCCGTACTTAGATAGGTATACGACTTAAACTCTTGGCAGAAATCGAAATCAAAATTCATCTACCCGATCTGAAGTAACGTTGAAAGTGCATTAATACTATAATAGTATAAAAGTGTCAGAGCTAAAATTTTTCATTTATATTAAATTGTTTGAAACGTATGGCACCGTCTACGCGAATTATTCGTAGGGCGCCGTATTGGTCATGGACATAAGTACCTACTTATTGTATGACCTGGCACCAAATTTAAACTATTTTGAATCCAAATTCACTTAAATCTTAAATCGAGTTGCTCGATCTTGACCGGTTTCTTCCGGAAATCAGATTCAAAACTGTTTAAATATGTGTGAAAGTTTTAATAAAATGTCAGGCACCAAATACCTAATAATACCTATAGGTACGCATAATATAATGCTATGTATGACACTGAATGCCATGCCAGTTTGTGCAACAGGAAACTTAAAAACTGCTGACTAGATAGTTGCAAAGCAATATGATACTCTGACACCAGACAAATCGGATTACCGTAGATATAATGTAAAAAAAAATGTACAACAAATTATTCAACGTCGTTTTGTTACATCGGCTACGCGTATAATTACATAGAATAGTTTATTCCATCAATAGTTTATGTGTTTATATACTTGCACGATTACGTGTGTTTACTCTTGCCCTTTACCATACTAAGTAACCACAGTTTGAAGCCGTCTTATTAGGCTTTTGAGTGTTTCAAAGTTCAAATTTTTTTGGGTTCCATATCAGTAAACCCTAATACTACGCCTCCACCGTCCGTCCGTACAACTATTCGACCTATAAAGGCTTGTATCTTTTGAACTATTTACGGAAACTAAAATTTTCCTAGGGTACCTATGTGTTATTATGGCCAATAGCCCAACAGATATTATAATAATTATTAATACTAATAATAATTTACAAAAAAATTATAAAGTACTAGGGTGATCCCCATATAAAATACAACGCTTTTTGTTTTTTGTTGTATCATAGAAAAAGTTATATATAGACGCCAGACTTGGTATGATTATAGTACAAGCCCTAAGAAATAAAACAAATGTATATTGAATACTAATAAAAGTTAAAATAGGATTACTCAGTCAGTTGCTACCTGATAATTTTACTAGACTTGGGGGAGGTCTTCGCTCAACGGTCGACGCCGGAACTCACCGTTAGGTGCTTGGCCACAGATGTTCTACTTCAGGATACATACATACTTACGAAAGCTCTCTTAACTAACCGACCTAGCATCCGTAAAATAACCTACCACCATGCAAATTCCTGACATCATTCATCAGACGAATACATGACCATAGCATAAAAGTCATCAAATAAAATAAAAGTCCCAACGTATTTCACAGCATGGTAGTGTACTTAAAAGTAGGACGATGCATTATTTCAGACTAATTGCGCTTAGTTCTGGATTTAATAAAATCAAAAATCCCATGAGACGCTGTTTATACTCTTCGCGAAATAAAAAAGGGGTAGTTTTAAAGGCATGCAGTTAAAATAATGTACAGTTTACAATTGTATTTGAACATGATTGAAATGCTCTAACTTTTTGACAATCAATAGTGCGATTGATACGATAGGGGAGCGCGTTCCGGTCGGTTGTGCTTATCGGATCCACCGATTGGGGAACATTCCGTTCTGCTCCATTATACTGCGCAATAATCCTCTACATCTTCAAGTAACTTGCCTGGCTTTGACTGCTCTCACTAAAACTACCATTCCATGATAAAGTTTGCCAAGAATGCATAAAAGTACCATTCTTTTATCAGTTAGTATGTATATCGATCTTTGTCTTCTTTGAATGGTTTAGCTCAGTCGATGCATAAAGTATTTTTTCGTTATTGTGATATGGGTTACGTCAAAATCAATCACTATAAATATAAATTTGGAGGGCACAAAGAGTTCGCCACGTTTAAAATGACATTAGCGTCATAGAGAGACGTGCTCGGGAGCGGTAGCTCGGAGCGCCTCGCTGTACGGTCCACGCTCCGGTGAATCCTGATCCTATCATAGCGCAATCGCATAACGCAGCCCCTTCACTTCACTTCGACATGGTTCTTAAAAACTCCTAACCAACCAATATCAACTCTAAACGTTCTATACACAAAAAACATTTTCATAAGGTTTTTTATACAGGACCTTGTGGCTGTAAGCGCCTGGTTTCTGCAGATATTTACGTTGATAGCCTTCCAGCAAAGAAGTGGAGTAGATACGTGAACTCGATCAGGGACTATAATAACCTAAAGCCCACATTATTCCTCCGATAAATGAAACTTTTACGTGAACATAAATATGCTCGGAAAGTTTAATAATATTATGGTCATGTTAGTTTCGGTAGAAACTTGTAATTTGGCAGTTGGTATAGAAGGCTTCTAAAGTTGGTAGGTTAGTATTGTAATTTTTATGAGGCCGGAAATATTGCATTATTATTAAAAATATTTATTTACGTTTTGCGATAGCGAAGGACCAATAAGATATGTAAAATTTATCATCATTTTTGGTCGTTATAAGCGCAGGTACGGCCTATCATGCGCTATCATGGCAACATACATGTTCAATAATTACTTTCAAAGAAATTTGTTTTACTCTATTTAATTAGACTATAGGATATAGTTATACTTATGCTTTCGTTGCAGTAGCTTAGTGTTGTAAAAAGTTCTTAGTAGATAATTTATTGTTGCGTACTAAAAACGTGTGTTTAAAAGTGTAATTGTGGCCTAACAAGCACGAGGCCCAGCTGATGTTAAGCGCACTAACCTCTGTCTATATCAGATACATTTCATCACAAGTGACGAATTGCTCTGCGCCCGTCACTATTGTTAAGTCTCGTGTGCCTGTAATTTTACTGGCTCACAAAGACACACTGTTAGGTGCTTGGTGACAGATTTTTTACTTGAGGGTAACTGGCCAGGCGAGCATTCGCAAAATGCCCTTCCACCATGCGGTGAAACTCAAGCCGGCGGTGGGGCGATCGAACCCTGGACCTACGGCACGACAGTCCATAGCTATTACCCCTCACCCATCATTTAAGTTCGAATTTAAGTAAAATCACTCCGAGGGTTGTTGAGAAAATTAGTAAATCACATTATCTCAGTTCGGGGGGAAAACCAAATAATATCTTAATTATTTTTCTTATAAGGTCTATTAAGGAAATATCAAAGAAAATCCACAAAATCCATAAAATATCCCCCTAAGCTTCCGCTCACCGATAATCCCTTTAGCGAGGGAAAAACTTCAAAAGTTAGTGCGGGCGTCCGTGAGGTACTGAATTTTTGATCTCTATTAAATTGTTTCAAATGGTTTAACTTGTCGCGGCTCAATCAGTGCTGGGGGTGCGCACGCGAGGTGCGGTGAGGCTGTGGCGCGCGACGTGTCGCTGTTTCACGCTTGTTGCCCCGAATACGTGATCTACCATGAATTCATAAAACTTATATAATGTAGTATATAAATATATTGAACTGGTACTTTCCTGTTATGTTTTCATTGCTTGTATAGGCTTGCCTTTGATCACTATCTCACATGTGAGTAAGGGATGATGTTGTTGAAGATAAAACTGGAATGAGTAGTGAGGGTCAAGGTTACAAAAGTTCCCACTCAGTATCTCAGCATAATCCCAAATCTTAATTTTGGGTTATTCAGAGGTCTGAGTTGACTAACTAAAGATCATGAAGCAAGTTAAAAAAATATTCATCATTCATCTTAATATTAAATTGTATACCTCTAAATTCAAACACATATTCAAATACACATGCAAGAATATTTATAGTACTATAAATTTAGTAAGTGAATACAACCAGACTAATAAGAACTACCAGTTATCCGAACCTTTAAACCTACCATTTAAAGACGACATTTATGCTATGGTACCAAAAAGGTAGGTAATTATTATTTTCTGTTTTCATATTTAACCCCTTGCTTATAAAAGGTATAATTGTTGTGTAATTGTATACAACTATATTATTTTAATATATACTGCGTACAAGGATTTTAATTTTAAATAAGGGTAGGTATGCCTTAACCCTATGCTTGAGAGAACCTTTTATTAGAAGATTATTAAAGTTAAACTCAAATGGCCCATTTTGAACATGTATTAGAGGAGTGTAGTCCTTACATATATGATTCAAATATATAATATATTAAAAAGTTAGAGGATATGACAAATACTATGCCTGATCAAAAAACAGGATTACATATAAATATTATATATGATCAAAAAAAAAACATAAATACCGCTATATCATTTCATTTCATCAATTTTTTTTACATTTTTTACAACGGAGCAATGCTGCAAGCATTCTGGTTACGCTGCCATAACTGGTAGGTTTTTTTTTATGTTATAAGATACATGAAAAACTTTTCCGTTTTTATAAACTCACTTTTATATGAATTTATTTAAAAAAAACGGGCAAGTGCGAATGGGACTCGCGCACGAAGGGTTCCGTACCATTATCTCGTTTTCATTATTATTATTTTTAGCAAAGAAACGCCGAAAACCTCTTTAATTGTATGGGAGCCGCTTATTTATTTATTTTAATTAAATATATTTAAAGAGAACATAAAACTAAATATTCTGTGAATAGTTAAAGCGTCTACCTGTCACCGTTATTAGTATTAAGCACGAAACGGTAAAAAAATCAAGTTTGTTGTATGGGAGCCTCCCTTAAATATTTATTTTATTTTTAGTATTTGTTGTTATAGCGGTTATAGAAATACATCATCTGTGAAAATTTCAACCGTCTAGCTATCACCGTTCTTGAGATACAGCCTGGTGACAGACGGACGGACGGACGGACAGCGAAGTCTCAGTAATAGGGTCCCGATTTTACCCTTTGGGTACGAAACCCTAAAAAATTGGCTCACTCTGTTTCAATATTGCGTAGTTCGGTTTCTCTCACTCACATGCGAATCTAGGTCTTCATCCTACGCCCTCAGTTTGAAATTTTTCAAAGATCACTTTGTCTTAAGAATAGAAAATTAGAAATTATATTGACAGATCTAAGGCAAGCTAAGATTTTTTTGGGCAAATCCGAGACACTATCAACATTTTTCATGTCCAGACAATTATTACTTTATCTGCGACATAATGCCGATGTGATCATAAATCGTGGCTAGTAGCAGAGGTACGGAACTACGGAGTCGGGCGCATCACAGCAAAACTGATTTATTCACTGGTGATATTTTATAGCGCAGTTTGTTCCAGCCGTTATTGTATTAGGGCGGCTGTTTGTTACCGAAACGCCTTCCTCTGCCTCCTTCGAGAAAGTGAAAAAGATAAGAATGATGTAAGCAAGTAGGAATAACGTATATGCATGAGGTAAACACAAAATTCTTCACATTCCACTTACAAACCCAAAAAAGCTGTTATTTTGGATAGATTTTAACCATTAGCAAAAGTGACAGAATATTTGCCTTTAGGTTCTTATTTTATTTGCAGTTAGTGGTGATGGCATTTGCTAATCTACAACTTGGCACTGCTATTTTATCTGTTTTTCTAGTTTTATAATCGTGATTGTCACGATTATTATTCTTATTATTAAAAATAATATTTTTACGAGCATACATAAAACCTTGTCCAATATAGACAGATTCACATTTACAAAGTCTTAGAGCAATATTTTTTTCCTGTGCGGGAATCGAACTCGCATTCCCCGATTTCGCAGAATCTTTGACCATAAAAGGCATATTAATAATATACGCTAGAAACAGAAAAAGTCCACAAAGTGCGTTACTCCAATTTTTACCAAAGACCCGGAACCAGTATTGCCATTTATTCCAACCTTCTTAGCCTGTCTGAAGGATATGACTCTAAGATTCAGAGCTTTTCCACGAATACCATAGTGGGAAAGTTTACTAATCAGAGTGCTGTGCTCTACCTAGACAATCGAAAATAAAAATCGCATACAGTATCATGTGAACTCTCCCAGGCATCAAGTATATATGACATCAATTGAACACCTGCGTCTGCTGTGGATCTGCTCTATGTGAAACCAAACTGGTTCTCATTAAATATATTATGCATATTAAAGTGAGTTTTTTTTTAAACTTTACCCATAATTGGATGGATGGAAATCGGTTTATAATTTACAGGGTCAGATTCAGCCCAACTCAAAAATTGGAGTGATTTTACTGTATCATTAAACCGCAAAGACTCCTCTATCGAGACAAATATTGATTATTGTTACTAAATATGGTGCAATAATGCAAATATTAGACATTAGATAGAAACACTTTATTTGCATACCTTAAAACAATAACACAAATTATGTATACAAAAGGCGATCTTATTGCTTAAAGCAATTTCTTCCATACCAGCGAACAGAAAGGATTTACAAAAATTAGACAGGTTGACAGTATACTACGTAAACATTACTTAAAAATAAAAGTAAAAACAAATTAAATATTGATAAAGTATTATTTAAATAAATACCTATATTAAAATATATACCTACAATGAACATTACGTACATACATTATAATATAAATACATAATAAATACCTACATTAAACATAAACTTACATACATTATAATATAGATACATACTTATATACCTACATACATACAATAACCAAACAAAGACCGAAACCTTGGGACCATTGCAAGCCCAATAGCAGTTTAAATTTACCAGTCCAGCGGTGCACTGGAACATTTGAGAAAAAGAAAGATTTACCAGGTGGTCTCTTACCAAGAGTCCGTCTTGGTAGGTGCCATAAATCGTCTAATATTCTACCTCGAAGCAGTAGCGCGAAAATACTACTGTGCTTTGTCGTTAAAGGCTCCCTAGCAAGTGAAGTTACTGGGCGAACGAGACATAAGAAATAATATCTTGGTGTTACGAGCGCAGAGCAGTTTCTAGCAGAATGAAAACGTTGGCGCTGTAACAGTCAGGGACAGGCGTGACGCTTACGCACAGATAGGCAACCTGTGTACGTCTCAGAGAGTGCATGCAGAACTGTGGACATCGGCTCGCTCATTCCCCGTTGTCGAAGAATTGCACTGATATTCCCTCCATTTTTATTTCTTTTATATAAAATATAAAATAAATAAAAAACAAGAGAAATGTATCGACTCCATATTAGAGGGATAGCAGAAGGAGCAATATGGTCACCAGGTACAGTATGTAGGTAATACAGACAATCATAGACAATAATACCAGTAAGTATGAGCTCAAATACAATAAATCTACGCACACACTAATAAGCCATATAATTAGCAGTAAATGCTGAAACAGGGATCGCATTTTGCTGAGGGAAACAGGAATTTGTCCCCGGAGACTCGATAAATCTGACTTCACAATAAGCACTCGGATAATATATATTGCATGCGAACATTAAAAAAAAACTTCTAACGTATATGATAAAGTTTAAATATCCACCTTAAAGTCGTCTTTATTATATCAAACTTTGATATCCCTTTAATAAACTCTAATAACCAGTGCTCAATAAAAAATAACGTTTGACTGTCCCCCAATTTTTTGAATTGCGTGAAATTAAATTTAGAATACTCTTTTATCCCTCGGGAGTCTGACAAATAGCCGGGAGCGGCGGTGTGATTTAGCCACGGTGTAATTGGTTTTTTAATGCGGCACTCGCGGAGTACCACCTTCCGCTTTATCAAGTGAATACATTATCAAATCGTTAGCCCGCGGTCGCAGCGCAACCCTGCGATATGAATAAGAATCAAAGTGCGTTCGGCGCTCGCACCACCGCCGCCGACGCGCCGCAGACCGAACATCATCCGGAGGGGGTTGCAAATTACTGATTCCGCTGCGCGAATCCGCATTTTAACGGATGATAAATATAAATTAAACCGTAATACTTATTGCTATGACACTCACAGTCAATTATGAAGAGAAGCGTTTCCTATATTTAAAAGGACTAGTTTATTTAACGCTTGTTACATATTCTGATGTTTGAATATTTGTAATAAAATTATGACTTATAATAAGACAAAGGCCATATCTTCTCTATATAGCAAGTTGTCCTCCTTCAGAAACTACGTAGAAAACATCTGTACAAAAAGTGCCCTATAGTAATTATACAGGATCTAGATGCAACATCTGTCCAGCCGTTTTGGGGATCAGACAAAAACATACTCAGTGTGACGGGCACAGTGCAATTAATCGTTGACGAAATGCGTCTGTTATAGGCAGAGGTTAGTCCACTTAACATCAGGTGGGTCTCGGGCTTGTTCCGTCACAATAACATAAAAAAAAAAAAAAAAAAAAAATACAAAATTCGAATTTATAATATTAGTGCGATGTGATCACGTAGCCAAGACAGAATGTGATAGTATGATTGAGTACCCTATAAGTAATAATACCTGCTAAAACGTTTACGCATATGTTTTGGGATTCCTTTTTAAAAAAACAATGAGTTAATCAATCAATCATAATCACACAGACCTAATTGGAGCTTTATCCCAAAATGTTCTGGACAAGTGGGCCTACATCACGTACCTAATGTAATTCCTCCCATCCCTTTTTGCGTACTGCATGCTGAAGTATGGATACCAAGGCCTATATACTATTCTATCCACAATCCACATAATATAATCCGATCTCGTAAACCCCCGTGTCAATTTTATTAACCTCTCAAATCCATTCCTGTTGTGACAAAACCTATTATACTTTTATTGAGTCCCATATATTTGTCTCTACGCCCGGAATCGTCGGGTTAGTTTATGACTGTTTCAGAAAAAAACATGTAAAAAGCGTGGCGGAACTATTATCCTGAACATAAAGATAGCTAATGTAGTTAGTATACGATGAATATACCTATACCGGCTAGATCGGGGGCTTGTCTCCGTGGTTAAGTGGCCCATTCGCGTGCAAACGAGCGCGCACTTTAAAAATAATAAAACCTCTTCAGAGTATAGTGAGAGTATAGACTGAGGCCCATTTTTTAGGAATCGCTCTCGGTTACCGGCGTTTGAAGTTTCTTTCAATGGCACTCCAGCTGTTGTTACTATATCCGGATGTACAAGTATGTCACCATTGAGTTTCAAGAGATATCAAAGCTTATATTTTTGAACTTAAATAGTACAGTAGTGACAAAATAAATAGGTAAGTTTAGTGTCACTGATAGTTATATATTTTAAGTGATACTGAGCATACATCTAGCTGATGATAATATCATGTATTTTACCGCAGGTTCCACCCGCGTCAAACGTTTTTATTTACGTCATTTTCCTTCCAGAATGACTTAAAAAATCGAAATAATAATATTCTATTCATAATTAGAAATGTATGTACCATATTTAATAAAAACAAGTTCCTGCAGTCGCGAACCGTCTAATATTATTGTTGTGATATTAGCTGATTAGCCTGCGACTTCGTCCGCGTGGTATTTAATTCTTTCTCGTACAAGTGGATTCAAAAATATTTATTTAATATCTTTAAAAAATAATACTATATAAGCGAAGATAAAAAAACACAGTATAAATGGCTGAGTAAGGGTAGGAGAACATGATTTAACATAAAATTAATTCACAATATACACTTACAAATTACCAAATTTAATAATGATACAAGTTTAACAATCGAATTTTGTAAAATATAGATACATTTTTCATTCAAAACATTACTCTACATAACGAATTTCATGTAACTAACTTCAAAACATGGGCCTTTCTACTTCCTATGATGTTTTCTTAGCTCATGTCTACATCCTATAAGAAATATACTTACATGCGTATGATATCAGTTTTGTAAGGAGATTCCGTGTGTAAGAGATGAAGTGAGTAAGTTTTTGTAAGTACGTACAAATTAATATAAATTTAAAATATTCTAAATGAATAACTTCAAAATATTGAATGGTAAATCGATCTGAATAAGGTGTTGTTGCTAATTAGTCACACCACGAGGCTGTTTACGGTATGCTACCAACAAGATCATCCCCAAGGAAGGTTAGCATTAGAACCTACCTAAAACATTATACTATAATAATAAAATATAATATATTCTTGTGTTGTGCTTTGTGTCATTAGAGAAGACTTATTGTAACAATCTCCCTAGGATATGTGTTGGCAGATGATGATGTTATAGTCATAAATAATAATCTAAATACCGATACAAATTCGTCTCCGAAATTCTTGCTAAAATTTTTATTTACTGACCTAGAATTAGTCAGTTATTACTAGATTTCGTTTTTTTTTGTCACGGAAGCATAACGCGCACTTATGATTTCATATTATGTGTATTGTGTATATAATAAAACAATATATATATTTTTATGCCTGATAGGTTAGCCTTTGACCACTATCTCACCTGATGGTAGTGATGATGTTGTCGAAGATGTTTTACAGGCTAACCTAGATGTACTGGCTCTCAAGGACAGCTGCCGGAACACACCGTTAGGTGCTTCGCGACAGATTTTCTACTTAAGGGTGGTAGCTAGCGAGGCGGGCCTTCGCAAAATGCCCTACCACCATGCTGTAACGACTGCCATCCTAAGACAACAACCAGGACCGACCGCGCTTAACGTGCCCTCCGAAGCACGGAAGCGCTCAGTAGTAATGTCACTAGCGGTCACTCATCCAACTCATGACCGCAGGCGACATTGCTTAACTTTGCTGATCGGTTAAGAACAGCTAAGTAAACTTCACTACGAGCGCTTCAAAATACTACATACTATAGTGATGTTAGGTGAGGCAATACCTTGAGCTGTGAAGTAAATTCAGTTGTTTTTATAGGTTTAAGCCATCCGCTTTTTACGTCAGAAATAGGTAAACAAGGGGTAGGATTTTAATGCTGTCCTTTATTCTGGGAAATATGAAGTTTAAAAGTTGATTGTTCTTCTCCATGCAAATATTGAGTAGACGTAACCAAGTTAAGCGATAAAACTGCCTAATATTTCAATGCTTATTGTATTAAAATTGTATGATCAATATTTTTTTTTATGCCGGATAGGTTAGCCTTCGACCACTATCTCACCTGATGGTAAGTGATGATGTGGTCGAAGATTTCGTGTTCAGGCTAACCTAGAAGTACTGGCTCTCAAGGACAGCTGCCGGAACACACCGTTAGGTGCTTGGCGACAGATTTTCTACTTGAGGGTGGTAGCTAGCCAGGCGGGCATTCGCAAAATGCCCTACCACCATGCTGTAACGACTGCCATCCTAAGACAACAACCAGGACCGACCGCGCTTAACGTGCCCTCCGAAGCACGGAAGCGCTCAGTAATAATGTCACTAGCGGTCACTCATCCAACTCATGACCGCAGGCGACGTTGCTTAACTTTGCTGATCGGTTAAGAACAGCTAAGTAAACTTCACTACGAGCGCTTCAAAATTCTACTTATTATAGTGATGTTAGGTGAGGCAATACCTTGAGCGGTGAAGTAAATTCAGTTGTTGTTATAGGTAAGCCAACCGTTCTTTTCGTCACAAATACAGAAACACGGAGTAAGATTTTAATGCCGTCCTTTATTCTGGAATATATGAAGTCAAAAGTTGATTGTTGAACCATACAAATATTGAGTAGACGTAACCAAGTTAAGTGATAAAACTGCCCAATGCCATCAAATATTATATCAAATATTGTATTAAAATTGTATGATCAATAAATTTGTTTGGTCATTATCTAAGACGTCGAAGTAGAGATTATTAAACCTGCTCCTATCTTATATCCAGACCGTGTATTGGCTTTTTATCATTCAGAGAGCGCATTTTGTCCCACAACGGTGATTGCATTACAGTAACAATATAGGGGTTCGGTCTATTTGCGGTACTCATCAGCTGACCAGAAGACGTCCCGCAGTGTAAACACCGCCTAACTAACCGTTAACTCACTTCTCACTTCTAGTGACACATACAAGTGACATAATATAAGTTAATAATAAAGATGTTAAGCAAATGCACATTGAACAAGGCAATTTTAGTGTTGTTTTGTTGTTTGTTAATAATCTATTGGCTTTTTATTAACTATAACTTAATGCTTAACGCGCCAGAGGTGTTCTGAATTCTAAATACTGTGTTTTATTTTTGATATTAGACGTATTTACGTATTAGGTACCAATCTCCTTAACAAAGGTAATGAGTTTTAGTTGAGACACGTGTCATTTAAATCAGTGTAACAATGAGTAAAACAAAATGTCACACTGTTGTGAAAATTCGAAGTTTTTAACTATAGTCCGAGTAGCTACAGGATATCAATTAGCTATAAATATACAGTGACATAAACAAACATGATTTTGAGTATTTTTTTTCACAAAGAAATTTGTTTTTTTGTGTTACAATAATACAATTGTAGCGATATTTTGAAGATTGCAAATGAGACTTCAACAAATAGTCATATTATACTTAATCAAGACGTGCTAAGAGAAGAAAAAGTATAATATTTGCAAAAGCAATTCTTTGATATGGGTAACTAACCGCCTCAAATGTCGTATCAATTCGCATTTAAAAAGAAACGAGCCCGTATTTTCACATTTCCGTGTGACGCTTTCTATCTAGTTAGCGGGGAACACGGGGAAAATGAAATATAGAGGCAATCCAAATAGATTGTTATCTACCCACGTGTTTACCGGCGGCGGCGCGGCACGTTCGGGTTAACAAGAGGAGCAGGCGACCCTCGCACCACTGAAACACCGACGCGCACTGACAGCCAGCCCAGGCCCTTAGCACAACCCGAGATGAGAATTGACAGCTATGCTGCTGACAGCTGTCCAGTAAAATGTTATTGTATTCGATAAAACGGTGGAATTATTTTAAGTGTTACTCTACCGAAATCCACTTACTTTTCCTTCTAGGTATATAGGTACGGAACTAGTTCATAGCGTATACGTGATATTTTTAAGACCTGCACTTCATTAATGATATTTTGATACTCCTTTCAATGATAGATATAATACGGGATTATAAGAATCAAAAATATTTTATTTTATATTTTATTTTAAATTACAGGTACATGAGACTTATCAACTATGTCTCAAGGTGACGGGCGCAGTGCCATTCGTGACCTGTGATGAAATGCATCTGTTATAGGCAGAGGTTAGTCCGCTTAACATCAGGTGAGCCTCGAGCTTGTTCCGTCACAATAACATAAACAAGTGAATTAAAAACAAGTGAAACAATAAATTCACAATTTTGCAGTTAAACTAGGTGTTCGGAACGCATTCTACGAACGATAAAAATGGGAAATCTATACCCTATATATACTCATAAAACATAGTTGGGTGATACTACTTAGGGAGGTATTATGTCAGTCACATGCTAGAGTAACTTGTGTGACACTTGATTGGCTATGCTTTTTTATAGTATATATTTGCTTTGAAGGTTAAATATAATTTTGAATCAAACTTGTATTTGATTCATAAACTCGTGAGTGTACAAGTGGCTAGTTTTGTTCTCTTACTGTGCTTGAATTACATATCTAGTGACATATTTAGTGCAAACAGCTTCTCATTAGGTATCATAATTACATCAGTGTTTAGGATACCACATCAAGTTTATTGTCATTTACTGGGCATTGTGAGCCAGTAAATGAATTGTAACCGAACACTAAAATGTATTTACTTTTGGACTATCACATGTTAAACAAATATCAATATTTTTAGAGCATAAAGTTCCGTCCCCTGGTTTTACGTATCAGCCATACAGACGAAAAGTGTAATTATCATGTACCGGAAGGAGTTGTACCAATAACCACCCTTTGGACTAAGGTATAAGAATGTGTATGCACAGATACACATAAATATATATTCACCTATTATTAGAACCACAAATAATATCACCCATAAAAATTAATGACACAAGGATTTCCGCGTATTAATTTGCTACCGAGATAAAACTATAAACGGTGGTTGATCCCATGTATCAAACCGGGAGTCATTGATTCGCTGCTATCGGCCGGCTGGGTGACTTATTGCCGGTCCGGTGGTCCCCTACCTCTGCTGCCGAGGTTCCCAATAACTATACCTCTAATACACCTCATCATTCCCCAGCGGGTCCGCTATTCGTTTCCTGACTAATTGGCCGTAGGCGTTGTAAGTTTGCGCTTATAGCCGCTACTTTGTCAACGTTTGACGACATTCTTGGCGGTAATCTCGGAGAATCTTTGTTTTTTTTATGTGATTGTGACACTTCAAGCATGAGGTCCACCTGATGGAAAGCGGTAACTTCTGTCTATAACAGATCCATTTCGTCTAAAGTGACGAACTGCACTGCTCCCGTCACCCTGGGACATACTCTGGTTGAGTGTCATGTGCCTGTTATTTTACGGACGGATGGACTACTGCCGGAACACACTGTTTGGTGCTTGGTGACAAATTTTCTACTAGAGGGCAATAGCCAGACGAGCATTCGCAAAATGGCCTTCCACTACGAGGTGAAGGTCAAGCTGGCGGCGGCGGGGATTGAACCATGGACCTTATTAGGCACCGCAGTCCATAGCTATGACCGCTCGGCTAACATTGCTTCAAGTGTGCGTATGTGAATAAATTTGACAGCTTTAATTTAACGTTTCAGATTGGACGATATTTATCCGAATGTTTGAAGCACATCAGTATTCAAATTTAAAACCTATAAACTTTCATAGGATACGTAATTTTCCACGCATATTTGTCAAAATTAATTATAATTGTTTAAATACTGTATTGTACCGGTAGACAAAGAGTGATAAGAGCATTACAAGTCACAATTAGCATAATCCGTGGCGCGAGCGCAAAACAGATAGCGGTAAGGTGCTTAGTTCAATTAACTGAAAGCTCCTTCTACGACTCCGCTACGAGCGTAACGCGCTCTACGGAGCGTAGCACCCGCCTTATCAGTTTTATTGACGGGAATAAAAAGTGGAAATAGAGTTTTGCCCAGCAACCTCGTGGGGTTGGAAAAATATTAAAGCAGTTATGAAATATTTCATTTTATAATATTTTTATTTTATACACTTGTAAAAAGTGCTCATAAAGGTGCTAAGCAGATGACGGCTACGGTATGTCACGTACAACAGTGTAAAGAAGGCGTGTGCACTCCCGATTACCCGTGATTGGATTAGGTTTGTCCTGCGCTGACGAGCCCCGCGGGACCTCCGACCCTCGGCCCACGGCGACGCGATGACACTGACGCTAATAACACCACCCAATATAAATAAAAAGAATAAAAACCCAAAGACGTTGGTCATTCACTCGAATGTCATAAAACTTAACGAAACTGCCCTGCCTTTATTATTCTTTACAGATGATGTTCGTCATAAAGTGCACCAGTGCAGTGGAGTTTTCTTTTTTACAGCCGATAAAGATTTCCTACTATCTCGCTAGCCAGTCACTAGACGTAGTGTTGGATAGAGAAACTATTTAAAGAAGTTATTAGGTGCAATTACCGGAGCTTGTAGTGCGTGATTGGAATGCACAGTGAGGGGCGAGGGTTCCACGACAAATTCTCACAAATTAATACATCTCTGAATCATCTGAGAACTAGTCGCGACCGACCACGATACGTGCAGAATACTTTATTATTTTGGACTAATACAGCTCTTCAACTGATATTGTGAAAGCAGTGAGAGTATTGGTAAAGTAGGGTAAAGTGTTAACAAAACTGTTATTTTTGTTTCATTTGAAATTGTATTTAATATTTGTGACTGTAGATATCATATACAATGGCGCACTAAGCGCGGAGTTCCTATTTCTAATCTGTAAGTATAATCTGGCGAGTCAGCGAGACAGTGCAATATGCGTGCCTCCCGCCGCCGCGCCGCTTCGCACTCGTTGTTTCGAGACTTCGAGAGCAATCGAGGCGCCAATAAAAAAGGCGATCGTCGCCCCGAGCCGGCACCGACTTATTTACAGAACACCCTGCAATCGCTATTTATTTTATTGACTGCCATTTGCTCTGAGTTTTATCGCTGCCCACTTCCTGGATAAAACAACGGCAGGTAGCCAAAGTCAATCCGATCAAACATTCCAATAAGACCCGTTTATACCAAATGGTAAATCTGTGACATATACAGCACATAATACTTAACTAATAATAATACAAAAGTAATAGTTACTAGGCACGTACCTGTGTCAGTCATTGTGATTACATAATTTCAGAAGAAATAGTACCTAGTACTTATATTATTATTTTATTTTGACCAATTAATATACCGATGAGGTCATCCCAATTTTTCATTTATGTTTTAAAAATGATGTTTGCACTCCAAGAGGAGTCGATAGAGATTGTTTTTATGAAGTTAATCATATATTTCACGTACAAAAAAATTTACCGAGTTATTTGATTTTTAATAAAATAAAGACTTAGTTCTGATTATTTAATCGTTAAGTTTTACTTTTCAGTAGTCAGTGTAATATTTTTTCAGTTCTAATATTTTTTTATATCTTTAATGCTAGCCTTTGACCACTATCTCACATCTCACCTGATGGTAAGTGATGATGTGGTTGGTAATTATAACTTAAGTACTTATTAAAAAAAAACTAACAAAAATTTTACTTAAATTTCACTAATTGTTCTAATTGTCCCCTTACTTCTGTTATATATGTATATTTTGGACATGTTATCATTTTCAGTAAATATTTTAGAAAAACCACTATTTATTACTTTGCTCATATTTTAAATGAACAGTAGAATGTTTAACACGGATGTAAGTCATCGATTCCTTCTGGGACTATATCCGCATTAATTTTAAACAGGTACAACTCATGTTATTATTCTAAAGACATAAATAAGTTTATTAGCCCTTTTGTAAAATTGTTTACAGGCAAGTACGTTTAATACATATTTATAACTATTTAAATATTTTAAATTCTAATTATGTCTATGTAAATAATTGATTAAAATTTAATAATCGAAATATTTTTCTTCTCGTGGGGTGCCGGGTTAGAATTGCACCACCCCATATCATTCCGTGGGTGTCGTAAGAGCCGACTAAGGGAAAATACTGGAAGGTGGGCAACAGCGCCTTCTAATGAACTGCCATCTTACACTGCGATCCCCAAATCGCCTGCCAAGCGTGGGGATTAAGGCAAATATTGCCATAATCCTAAATTATATAGTGAAGGCTATGTTCAGCAGTGGACGATCCGGGGGATACGGTAATATTTTTACACTTCATACAATATATTATAAATAATATAATAGGAAGTTTTTTTATTAAAACTGTTATTTGATTTCCTTATATTTGTAGTGAAAAGAGAAGTGTTTAACACGGATGAAAGTCATCAATTTCTATTCGGACTAAGCTGTAGCCAACCTTAAATATTCTAAACAAAATTAAACTTAAATTTGACAAATAGTTCTAACTTCTCAATTCATTTTAAATAGGTGCTAGCCATTTTATTATTAACTAGACTATATTATATTATTAATTTATATTATTAACTAGACTAGACTAGACCATATAAAAAAGCAAGCTTACATCACTTTTAGGATCACTCCGAAACATAGTACGATGTATTCCATGGAATTTGCGGTACATAGTCTACAATGCCTTAGTCAAACCACACTTGTTATACTTGATCGAAATTTGGGGTAATGCTCCTAAAACAAAACATGCAAATATTCAAGTTACACAAAACAAAATAGTTAAAATGCTGTTCAATTATCATTACCTTACATCAACAAATAAAATTTACAAGGATACAAAAATAATGAATATAAAGCAGTTATACATACAGAACACTTGTATCTTTATTCGTAAAACTCTTGACAAAAATATACATTCAGATATAACCTAAATTAAAAAATATTAGCAAACGTAGCACTCGGCGAGCTAGTTTCTTAGTTGTGCCAAGATGTCGCACAAACTATGGTAAAAAAAACTATTACATATGAAGGAGCAAAACTTTATAACACACTACCCACAAATATTAAAAATGTACACTCATTTAACACATTAAAGCTTAGTTAAATGAACATATTTTAGTAAATTATTTGTTATAATGTGTTAGATGAGTAGCTACCTAATTTTTTACAATCGAACGACTTACTTATTTTATAATGTAACTATTAATTATTGTTCTCATGTAAGTGACTTTGGTCTTTTTGAGAATAAATGTCTTAAACCCAACTAGCGTCCCGCCTCGGCTTTGCACGGGTAACAAACAAAAAAAATATATTAATTATTATTCACACATATAAACCCTTCTATTTGAGTCAGGTTACTAAGAAAAGAAAATAATGAAGAATGTTTGAATATAGTTATTTTAATGAGCTTTTATTTATATATTTTTTTTTGTTGGTATGATTTTTTTTATTACGTTTATAATTTTTTGTTTTATTTTAGTAATAAACTATCCTGTGTCCTTCCCCGTGTCTCAAACTATTTCCATACCAAATTTCATCCTAATCGGTCCAGTAGATCGGTTATCGCGCAAAATCATTAACCTCTTTTTGCGCAGTTGGATAAAACTATCCTATGTCCTTCCTTCCCAGTGTCTCAAACCATTTCCATACCAAATGTCAGCCTAATCGTTTAGTAGATCGGTTATCGCGCATAACCATTAACCTCTTTTTGCGCAGTTGGGTAAAAACTATCCTATATCCTTCCCCGTGTCTCAAACCATTTCTATACCAAATTTCATCCTAATCGGTGCAGTAGTTTCAGAGCCTATTCAATGCAAACAAACAAACATTTAAATCTTTCCTCTTTATTATATTAGTTTAGATTTAGATAAGTAATGAATATTTTAGAATAAAATAAATATTTTAGTATTCTTATACTCGAAATGAAAAGCAGTTTAACACGGGTGATAGTCATCAATTCCTGCTCGGACTATGGTGATTCTATAGGACCATATGGTCTAAATATCTCGTGTGGGAATTGATTCCTTTCGACTTTTGTATAATTTTTTATTTATTTATATTTTTATGTTTGCAATAACGCCTGGTCTGCGGATTACATTTGTAATTGTAATTTTGTAATGAAATCCACAGAGCAGGCGTTATTGCTATAAGTGTCGATCCATTCCAATACGATGGTTAAATAAAGAATGAGAGTTATAGTCATGTCAGCTCAGTCGGTCAGAGCATACCCAGGCTATAGGGGTGGATGGACGCGGGTTCGAATACCGCACAGGACTATAAATTATCATCTCGTAAATTTGTAATTTACTATTATTTTTTACTTTTTTCGTAAATTGAAGTCACAACAAATATACCTATAAACAAAGATTTCTCATTCATAGAAAGACACTAACTAGAGTTGTTTTATTGCGGCCCCGTTTATGGCACCAGGGCAGGCGCACACCGGCCGCAACCGGGCAAGGGGTGAGTCCCATTTTCTACACATCATTGCATCGGGCCGCAGATTTATTTGCATGCGGGCCGCTGACCAGGATCCATTACTGCCATTACGACGCTATCTGATCAACCGGTACGAGAGTTATAGCTCTCTTGTTTTTCTTAACTACACGAAAAATGCCAACATCGAAAAAAAACTGAATATTTAGGAAGCGAGACTAAGAGAATTGCCTGCAAGACGGGTTATGGTTTCCGCTATATTTCTCTTTATTTGGGGTAGCTATTGACAGTGGTCGAATTTGTTAGCGAATATTAAGGTTCACAATACTTGGGGTAAATATATTATGATATTTGTAAAGGGTCGGTATCCAATTGTGTATTTAATTTACGGTATTTTTTATACAAAGTAGTTAAAATAATCATAATTCAAGTTTAAACTTCTAAATAAGACGTGCATTATTTAATTCCGTTAAACAATTACTAATCTTATAAAACAAAACTGACCATATCACTTTTCCTAATATTTGTAGTTTCCTTCAGATGCTAGACGTTACTTTAGCGAGATAACTTGACCTCCACGAAGTTTCTCGAACCCAGGTCAAAGTTGGGAAAAGTTTGCAAGGCGGGAGGCTATTTACTGCGCTACATTCAGATTTATGCTGCGCGGACCGACGCAACGACCGTCTTCTCAATACGGATAATGAACGGGGCGGAAGCCAATAAATCTACTTAGTCGCCAAACTTGCCTAATAGAGATATATCAAGGAGTAAAATAAACATTATGAGCAGTTACTGCGATAGAACGTACGGTCGCTAAGTATTCGCCGTAATGAAGTACGGCAGACGGTCTTCCGCGTGCCGTTTGAACCAGCTTAGTGAGGTTTCCGTCTAAGCGTATTAATCTGAAATTAGGTCGCAGTTAACACCGTATTGTTAAGTTAGGGTCACTGCTCGATTGTGTTTACTTGCGGCGTTGAGGTAATTGCCCATTGACACCTACACATACATTTTGTATTAACAATATTACTTCTTTATCAATTACTTTCTTGCCAACGCGAATATTAATATAGATGTGTCTAAATTAATTAGCTATGTAATGCTTGTGAAAATCAAAACTGCTCACATACTCATAGGAACTTAATTAAAAATTTACACTGATCATCGTCTTTCTTACATTATCCTACGTAATGTAGGGTAGGTATGATATGTTTTCTCTCTCTACTCATACAAGAACATATTTCAGAAAATAATTAAAAGAAAAAAATATAAAAAGTTGTCGGAAGTAACACAATTCGAGTAATCATAAAATAATGTCTACTTACATTGATAACATAGATACTCATAAAGACCAACTATTTATTTTGCCAAATAGCTAGTGATTATGCAAGCAGGCCACAATAATAGTTAAGATATTCTTGACTGTGTGGGGACAACTTTACCGAACGCTTTATGCGAGGGCAATCAATAGAGTAGTGACTGTATAGAGCTATAAAAAGTAATATATCGATAAGTAGATATTTAGAAAAATCTTATATCAATAGGTACTATTTCGTTTACCTTTTAAAAAAAATCCTTTTTACTCGCAACATTTTTTATTGAATAATACTTACGGAAATGGATAAGTTTCCGCGGTGTATAGGAACATCTTTAGGCAACCTTCGAGTTCAAAATTGAGAGCAGACTGACTGTACCACTTCTAATCTCTAAACCGTTAATCTACGTTATCAGTGAAGGAAGACACATCTTCACATTGTAACTCACTGTTAACTACTAACAACTTTCGTAATTTTTATAATATTAGTATAAAAAGTTTTTTATTTTAATGAACTTACTTTTCACACGTACTAATTTGACCCTACGATACGTAGCCTCAGAGCACTCTCGTAGACGCGACGCGCGACGTAGAAATCTACAAAATATGTTTTTCTAAACTTGTTAACGTTGATGAATCATACTTTTATTATTTTAAAATTGATCATTACCAGGATAATTTGATATTCCGTAGAATTCAATATTTAAAATTATATTAAGCAAATCAATTCTATATGGCACACTGACATCACTATCTGCAGTACATTCTTATACGATGGACGCGACAAATCAACCCGCGGGCTGCAATGGGGCGGCCCCGCATCGACACTCCTGATTTATAGCAATAGGAGTTGCCTTATCGCTCGCTGTACTATGCTATTGAACTATGCCACCTCACTAAAATACAGGGGTCATACGAACAAATTGTTTAATTTTGATCTCAAATAATGGCAAGCAATAAAATAAAAAATAGTCCAGGCTTAGGCCTCTCATTTCTAAAGCAGTTACGTTTAACAACCATTTCAATACGAGTTACAATGTATAATACTGATGTGACTATTTTTTAAAATTAATATTAAACTAGCTAATGCACTCAATGTGCGTTAAACATGAGCATCGGGCACATATGTAATAACCTTTTACCCAACGTGTTAAGATACGGTTACTTGGCAAACGCAAAATTCTCAAAACGCGTACCGTCACACATTTACGAAAATTTTATACAGGTCGGTCGGACAGATGTTTTAAAATTCAAATGGGTCAAACCGTAGCATTAAATTTAACCTCTCTTTGCAGAGGACGTTTAATCGGCTGTTAACGGTCGGTGACCGTGGTAAATCTCTGGTAATCCGGTGCAGAACAAATATAGTTGAGAGTTTGAGAGGTAGATAAGGTGCGTCCGAGCGTCGGTCTGCTAATGTGCCATTTGTATGATGATGGTGAAAGCGGCTCCCTTGGGCACGGTCGAATGTCCTCACGTGAAAGTTACGCCACCGCAATCGCTTCTGTTCGTGTCAGCTACGAACCTTATGAATTGTTGGTCTAAACTCAAATTTCATAGAATTTAGAAATTCTTTCTATAGATATTATAAATAGAATGAATGTTTAGCCTTATCTTGGTAAATAGGCATATAGAAGTGGGTTTATAAGTATCGAAACAGATATTATACTAAGTTTTTTTATAGGTTGCATTTTACCTATTATTTAACTTCTTTAAGTATATTTTAATTTATTATACGTACATTATACACGTACAAATACAGTGGGTAAATAATTATGGTATTGGAATTAAAGTTATTTTCAGTGACTCAATTTTAAACAAGCTCCAAAAAACATTTTCTGATATACGTCCACGTTACAGCGCGACCTGCGCGACAAAGCAAACAATGTCCGTGAATGTTGGTAGAAAAAAGTTTAAAAAATGAGAATTGGAGGTCAGTTAATTTGCATGGTAAATGTACGTTTAGAATGGAAGGGCACGCGCGGTCACTCGCTCGCAAGACTGCAGATAGGTGAAATTATGAACGGGTATGAGTATTAACTTCCTAGATCTGACATTTAAAACACATTTCTTTATACTGAATAACATATTATAATTACAAAGGTTTGATTTAGAGTATCTTACTGGGGGAATCTGTTCAGTGTCCACAGTACTGCTGCTGAAAATGTATGTACGTACATTTTCAGTAGCAGTACGCAGTCTGGAACTGTGCTCAGTAGTTGGTGAATTACATGCGACCAAAATATGTCTAACGAAGTGTCAGTGTTTAGACATCTCTGCCTACCCCTTTGAGAAAAACAGACGTGACGATGTTTATATAGTGAGGTAGATGTAGGAAGGGCATACGAATAAAATGTTATAATTCCACAACCGAATTTTAATTACTTAGGTAGGTGGTAGGTGGTAGTGGTAGATATATGACGCAAAAAATATATTCATTGCTAATTGCTATTTATAGGTTTTCTTGTATTCTCTGTTATATTAACATTACTTTTTTTTTTTAATTTCTTTTAAAAATAGTGCTAATTATTGCTAAAAGTTATTAATTTGTTTGAACTTGAGCATCTCAATTTTCTACTGAGTTACAAAATAATTCCTTTTGTTTTCATAAACAAAAAACTGAGTTACGTTTAAATATCATCATCATCTAACATCATCGCAAATTTAGTATTTTATTTAGTTTTAAGACTGATTCAAACTATTTTTAGTGTGTGTTTACTGACTCTAATACCTCATGAGTATGTGTTTTTTCATGTTATTGTGACGAAACAAACTCGAAGCCCACCACATAATGTTGAGCGGACTAACCTCTGCCTAGCACAGATGCATTTCATCACAAGTGACGAATTTCTGTGCCCGTCACCTTGAGGCATAGTTGTTAAATCTCATGTGCCTGTAATTTCACTGGCTCTCAAGGACTGCTGCCGGAACACACCGTTAGGTGCTTGGCGACAGATTTTCTACTTGAGGGTGGTAGCTAGCCAGGCGGCAATCGCAAAATGCCCTTCCACCGTGCGGTGAAGCTCAAGCCGGCGGTGTGGATCAAACCAGGAACCTGCGCCACGGCAGTCCATAGCTATTATCGCTTGGCTATCGCTGCTGGCAAAAAGTGTTCAAAAGATATTTATTTTATCTTCGAATTTTGAGGACAGTCACCAATTGGAATCTTTTCATATCTCAGTGGAAACCTTAAGGTCTGTACACATTAATTGTTAAGTAATTCACAGAGCAAAATAGAACATTATTATAATAACTATTATTTAAAGAAAATATAACAAAAATGAAACCGACTTCTAACACTGAAAAGTATAAAATAACTTGTTAAGAGTGCGCCCAAAGCCAGGAAAAAATCAGTTTTTACCCCCACTTCTTCCATCGCCCACTCGAGTGCGAAATACAATCACAGCCAGGCGGCAGCGTCACGATCGCAAACAGCCCTGCGCCGCGCTCGCTCAAGCCCCTGACGTTGAGTGCAGTATATGCGTTACAGTCAGATAAATTAAATCTATACCACTAAAACTAGGACTGGGTATTATTCATGAATACTTAAAAAACGACGGCTTCTATTGCTGAAAAGTACTTTATTTGCATGACATAGGTATTGTTCTATTTTGATAAAACTCATAAGAAAGAATCATCAAAATCAATTCGTATGTGGTGGAATAATCACGTAAAATACATAAAAAGTACTGTCATTAAAACACTTCCTACTTTTTTGAAATTGGTTAAAAATATTATTTAATTTGTTTTTTACTATTATAATAGCTTAACGGATATTAACGATATTTAGAATAGAGATGAATCAAAATTAACATTAAATTTAATTGCAAAAATAAGGTTAGATTGGGAGACAATCAGATAATATTAAAGGATTATTGAATAAACATACTTCCAAAAATACATAGAATTTATTTCTAAATCAGTATTCAACAATTGACAAAATATGTTTTTCATTTGTGTAATGTAATAATCCAGGAAAAGCTGAACCTGTAGATATATCGGGACAGAATTACACGCATGGTAATTTTTAGGATCCAGGTTCAGATGGTTCTGGAAGGTGATGTTTTCAATTTTTTTTCCAACCGCAGCTGCCATAAATCTCGCGTTCATCGTATTTATGACCTCCTGTTTTGATTGAAAAGGTTGGCCAGTATCGTCTCTAATAAGATCTGTGAAGTCAATATTAGATACATTACATTTTCCTTTTTGTTGGTTTATCACATTCCATATAGATTTTGAGGTATTTCTACTACTTTCTATCAGTCTGGTGTAGTATAGATCTTTCTTGATTGATCATAGTATCATATTTGTTATTTAAACTGTGCAACACATTGTTTATTAAATCATGGTCAGAATACTTATTACTAATATCAGTAACGTCAATTAACAGTTTTCTAAAATGTTCTATGTCATTAGATACCCACGACTGGTATATTCTTTTCTGGTGAAATTTCTTGAGAATTCTCTTTCTCTGGTCTAATGGATACTTCGTATCTTTACTGGCAGAGACCAATTTATTGCACATATTGCGTAGTATGTGATTTTTGGACTCACCTTTCCCACACAATTATGTCTTTGTAATGACTTACTTCCAAAATTCTTGCATATTTACTCGAATCGCCATCCGCTATGAAGCGTCCATATATGACATACATATCAATAGAATATCCTTTTAATTCGAAATTTATAGGATATTCGTAGAAATTTGAGCTATTGAGATTACACAGCTGTTATACGTAACGTTACGTAACGTTCCTTTCTTGAGCTACCAATTGAGCTTGAGTTGGAACATTGTCCAAAACTGTCAACAAATTTCTGAAAGTAATTGAAGTAAATAAAATGTATGAAATAATGAATAATGAATAGATTCAGGCGTTACTTTGCGGAAATCCATTTTTAATAATAACAAATACTTGTAAAATATTTTAAGAAAACATCAAATTAATATTTTAATAAAACACAAAAAATATAAAAATATATCTAGTGACAATGCCGCTTAATTTTCCTGCTAAGCCGACATTACGTCACAAACGCCACGCAGCCAAACCGGAAGAATTTTCGACGCGTTTCGCTTCTCATTCATCATTGTCACTAGATATATTTTTACATTTTTTTAATTTTATTAAAATATTAATTTGATGTTTTCTTAAAATATTTTAAAAGTATTTGTTATTATTAAAAATGTATGAAAATGAAAATTGCTAGAACTAAACAAGAGTTCAAACCTATTTGTCGGGATTTCAAATTAATAAGTATTTTGTAAAGTTCCTAGAAATCCCAAACGGGTGTTGCGGCCGAGTAATCACAAAAAAGGTTTATTATTGTTATTATCTATTGTTTACCTCACAAATCGGCAAAGCATAATTATTTTCCTGTGAAGTAGGTATGTTTCACTTCCATTTGACCCAGATGTAACGTTGTTACAACCAAAAAAAAAAAGTTATAAATAAAATATACACATGTTTATATTATGAGAGATACTTACTCATTACTAATTAGCTCTGCAAAGGTACCAGATTGGTCAATATCTGAATCGGTTTTGCGCTTCTTTGACCTAATAAATAAATTCGGTAAATGACAAAGTTTATATAACGTCATCTAGCATTGGTAGTACTAACGTATGGCTATCTTAAATACATGGAAATTAATTTGTAATACGAATCATGAATTTATGTGTTACGAGTACCTGTTGTCGATTATAGATACAATGATTTATAAACATTTTTGGATATACTGTGTAGATAACGTAGAACGCGGCACGGCCCGGCCGCATCTGAGCGTTAGCCCAAATTACGATGGCACTAAGTATTATCAAATTTAGACTCAATTTGAAGGAGAATAGGGTGCTACCGTTAAATTTTACAACTCGAAGTATATTTGTCAACGTAGTGGAGACTAGCAACTAGCCATTTCTTCTCTGTTCTACGTTGTCAAGCAATTTTGGTGTTTAGTTCAATAGTAAGTAGGCTTTATTCCTAAGATTATATAGTGCAGCCGTTCATTTTATCTGAAAGGCCAGTTCTTCTTTATCAGTGAATAAACATAATGTAAATTGCATTTAGCTGGAATGCCTAAATAATATGCATTATAAATTTGTTATTGAATTTGACTATACATATTCTATATAACAAAATCAGATAAGTACAAGTTTATATTTATACTCATTACAAAACTCAACTTACCCGAACATTCCATCATGTTTTATAGTTCTTTTTTTCGCAAAAAAATTAAATCTCGTATTTTGTCCTTTCTCCCCATTTTCAAAATACTATTTACAGGCTTATAACTTCACACACAACACAAATAAAGTATAACTTATTATTTAAAAATATTTTATTTGCACAGTTATACAAGTTTATAAACTTAACATATAATACAGGCTATGTAACAGTTCTTATTAACAAAATAAACAACCTATTTCCGAAATAAAATTACGCGCTGTATTGCCAGACAGAGCGGCCGGAACCAACCTTTCACGTCGAGCGCTGCCCGACAACTAACCGGGATGCTGTACTCTATTTTTTGTCTAAATAGCTTCGTTTAAAGTCGAAAATTACACGATTCAGTTGATGATGGTAATGGTTTTGAGGTTTGGGGTACAGTTTTTGGTGGAGTTTTATTTAATTGTTCTAAATATAAACAAGTAATAAAAAATGTAATCGATTATTCGTCTAGAACATTAGTCTAGCTATTATATTTATAAAAAATAATGTGGGGTTGTCGCTGATAATTCTGAGCATTTGAATTAAAACAGTTTTTTTTAGCGCGGTATCTGTTATTTTTTTACAGTGCAATGAGGTTTTTTTTCAAAATTCTATTCGATTACTGCACTTCTTCAAGATTATCCCCTGCTCCCTATATTTTTTTTATTGGAATATTTGCGTTCGTTACCATCAAAAAGTGTGTTAGAAAATACTCCTTTTGTGTAATTTTGGCATTGGGCCCAGCCTTAAAGTTGGCCCCTTGCTGATTCAAAACACTCTGAGATCACATGGTCCGACTTCAACAAGTTATTTCATACTTTTCAGTGTTACAATCAGGTTCCATTTAGGTACAAAAATAATTTTCATTAAACATTATAACCTTTTTTTGTGATATTTACTACTCAAACGATCAATTTTCACTCACATACTGGTCACCATCGACAAAACTTGCAACTACCACCTAGGTATGTCAAGCATTTTAGTTAGTTGAGTATAACTACTTTGACTTTCCCCTTGGGGTGTAAGGTTAGAATTGCACCTCCCCATATCATCCCGTGGGTGTCGTAAAAAGCGACTAAGGGAATAATTATACTGGAAAGTGGGCAGCAGCGCCTTCTAAAGAACCACTATCTTACACTGCGATCCCCAAGCCGCCTGCCAAGCGTGGGGATTATTGCAAATACCCCCTTAATAGGGGAGGCTGTGTTCAGCAGTGGACGATCCGGCTGATACAGTAACTACTTTGATGAAATTTATCTTTTTTATTTTTGGCAAATATTTCTCAGTGGAATGTAACGAATCTACCCGCGGTTTGAAATCCTTCATTGCTTTTGTTGGTTAAATGCTAATATTAGAAAGTTATATATATTTCATAACTAAATGAAACAGTTTTTCATATGAGTAGTAGACTAAAACGGTTACAAAAAACTTTTACATACCTCAAGATCACTGTTAAACAGTGGAATTCCTAAGGTCAATAATTTGAGTCACTGACATATTGAAAGAAAACAATATGGCTGCTTTGAAGGCAGGGAAAAAAGTTACCAGGATAATAAATAGTGGCAATAATCTTTAAAACATAAAAACAAATGCCACTCAGACTCAGTAGGAATTTCCACGTGTTATATATTTATGTTATCTGATTTTTTCCTTATTTCAATAAAACTAAAGTATAGTCCCACCAAATTATCTGTTCATGCGGCAAAAAAAAAACTACAACATTCCTTCAAATTGTGCAGATTTCCTTGACCAGTAGCGCCCTCGAAAACTGCACAGTTAAGTTGGTGGTAATATAGTTTTTCCTTCAGTTAGAAGAAGTAAAGATCAATGCAGAAAGATAAAGATCAGATTAAAAGATCTTAAAAAAAGCCCGGTGCTACATATGAAAATATTTCAAATTATAATGATTTTACGAACGCAGTTTGTCGTGAGACATCCTGTAAAAAGGGGTATTGTCAATTTATATAATTATTTATCAATAAATTAAACCATGTAAAGGTTTTCAAAGTTGTTAAATCATAAGTCGATTTCATGTTTCTTCATACTAAATAATAATTGTATGTAAAATTGTGCAAATTAAAATAGTAAGTCGTAACAGCAATAGGACAGGGCAAAAAGTCTAGGTACAAAGTGTTAAGCACTCTACTTTTCATTTTGAATATAAGGACAGTAATAAATAGTAGGTTTTCCGCAATATTATTGATAATTATAATATATTAAAATAAATTTAGAAGTTAGAACAATTTCTGAAAATTAAATTAATAATTTTGTTGGGAACATTTTACGGGCGGCTATTGTCTGAGTAGGACTTCATGACTTTCACCGGTGTCAAAACCTCTATTAATCACAGAAGCAATAACCTATTAAGAGTATTTCCCGCAATAAGGTGGTGAGCAGCGTTTTCCACCCGCTTCTCCGATCAAATAAACACTACTTTCCGGGTATGAAAAATGAAAAAATTAGAACCTACCTAAATAAAATGCTCAATATCCCTTGTAGATTTGCTTTTTATTTTCTTGTAGGAGGTGTAAAGAGTAGGTACTTAAGGTATTCTACTTGGTCATTAAGCTGTCTATTTTTTATAGCTTATAGGCTTGCCTTTGATGTTAAGAGATGTTGCAGTTGAAGATGTTGTGTAGGCTTAGGTACCTAGAATAACTGGCTCTCAATAACTTCTGCCGGATGGAACACATCGTTAAGCGCTCAGCGTCAGATTTTCTGCTAGAGCGTGGACTTTGAGCAGACGGGCATTTGCTAAATTTCCTACTACCTTGCTATAATAAATGCCATCCTGACAACAATATGGACCGATGGCTTAGCGTGCCATGGTAAATGCCACTAGTGGTCACCCATCCAAGTAATTGCCGCAGCGAGCTTTGCTACTTGTTGTTGATCGTTTAAGAACGACGAGACAAGCTACAAGCGATTATCTTTAGCCTGGGCGAACTTTAATGATTCAATTCCCTCAGGATTCTGGTCTTATACTCCTAAGCGCATATTACTGATAAATCCTTCGTAAAGAATGTAAGTACTAAGAATATATAAATAGAATCCATAAGGAAGGATTGCTCGGAATTGGAAATTACTCCCGTAAGATATTTCTATAACCCCTATAGGTAAATAATCTATGATTACTAGGCACTACACCTATCTATATCCCAAGCCAAAGACGTAGAAAACAATAATAATAGATTATAATAATTGTTAGATTATACCATAAGTAAACTCCACCACGCATTGTTTTTCAGACAGGAAATAGTTATTTGTGCAATAAGAGAGCAAACTCGTTTTTGCTACGAGTGCTGATTTTGAATCCTGAGCAAGAGAAGGACTTAATGATCACTCGCTACGCTCGTGATTCTAAAGTTGAATCATGAGTGTGGCGAGGGATTCAAAGGCACGAGATGCAAAAAACTTTGCTCTCGTGTAACGCACATAACTTTTCACTTCAGCAGCGAGAACAACAAACAGATAAAATAATTCACAGGAATAGATAGAAATAACTATTAACTTATTCAACTTTTTACCCCAGCTACAAAATTTTATTCCCGCTCTTTTATTTAAATTAAGGCGTGTTCGGAAATAGCACCCATGATATTTTATTATTTAAAATATATTACGTAATATTTTTGAAACTAGAATTAAATATTTACAGGTTAAATATTAGTTTTATTTGCTGTTGAAACTTATTTTCGTTCAAATACAAGAATAAGTTAAATATTCAATAAATTACATTAAAAGACATATTATCTTTTTTGTAAAATTTCTTTAGTTAGTACGTAATTCCGAATGTGTTTGTCTTTGAGATCGAATTTAAAATCGGAACTTCGAAAGGGCTGGTCTTTGTCTCTCTCTCATTCAAATGGCGGGAAAGAGATAGAGTGTAAATGTTTCGAATTGTATGACTAACCCAAGGCTGAATAAGATATTCACGGCTATCTAAAAAATAATAATTATAAAGTAACTTTGTCTCACTCAGTGAGTAACATCGCATTTTGCTATCTGATTTCAGGCAGCAAAACCTACATGTTTGAGTTACTGAAGTGAAAAATACATTACGTGAGTACTTACCATCGATAATTCAAAATTTTTAGTAAGTAAATATTGAAATTTACAAATCTCATCTTCAGTTTTGAATTTTTGCCGTCAGCTAAACTCTTAAGTTCACAAGACAAGAGGGAAAACCTTTATTATGTAAAATAAGTAGGTACGTATCTACACCCTATGCTTCTTGTTAATTTACCTACTCCTGATGGTGTGGCGATGAGTGCGCAGTTTTTAGTCATTAGCGGTTATCACTTCATTCCGGATGAAAAAACTTCAACAGCCCTCCTCACTCCGCGGTCCTCACGTGCTCTTTTGATTTATTAATTTTCACCTTCATAAATATGTTTCGTGCTTAAATAATGAGCGTGATAAGTTTAATGAAGTAAAAATGGCGGGAAATCGCAATTCAAGTAAATTCAACACCTCCATTAAGAAAACTCTTAAGATGGTGGAAGGGACGGATATTTTAATTAAACAACTATCATGGATTTAATGGCGTTTATTTTAAATTATTTTAGTCTCTACGTTTCTAACACTTTGCAGTGATCTTGGCCAGTCTACCATGTGTGACCATCAAAAACGTCAGGACTAACAAAATATAAAATAAACGCAATTAAATCTGTTAAAGTTGTTTGACATAAATGTGTAATAATCGTAATCGCGAAAACCTTAGAAGCTACTATTGGATTATGTTTTTTTAACCAGCTTCAGATTGTGGCTTCAACTTTTGGAACCAGGCAGGCCGCCTCAGCAAGAGTCTGTCTTGGTCGGTACCACGCATATAGTGAGGCAAGTCGAATTACTGTGAATGAGACTTAAAAGCTATTATCTCAGAGTGAAGAGAGCAGTGCAATGTTTGTGCCCAGAACAGTGGCACTGCAACTGCAATAAGCAGGCAGGACGTCTGCGATCAGGCGGGTGACTGGTCCTTCTCATCATCTTACATCTTTAGCGACTATAAATAGATGACTCGCTCACAAGGGATTGGGTTTATTAGTCTACAGCTACATTTATTCGTAGGTCTACAGTAAATTACCTACAGACCAATTCCGGATAAAAATTAAAGGTGCGATAAGAGAAAGAATAAAATCCGCTGATCCGTAGGTTTCCTATTAGCACATTTATTTATTCACAGCTGTACCTGCGACTTCGTTCGCGATTGCCGTACCTGCAGACTAATTATTCACAATTTCATTTCAGCACTGTTTATCGCATATTAAGCAATGCTGTGGTCTGCGGTGAAGCACTCTTAGTAAAGCATAGCACAGAAAGGAGCTTTTTATTTTAGGTTTGAAATATCCCGAGTTATATTTTCCAGAAGACAGTAGTTACCTAACTGAGAGAGTTCCATCGCGGTTCGCACAATAAATGTTGAAGTACTTTGTATTATTTTCTTTGCAATTTCGATTTTAAAACGGCGTCTTTTTGCCGTGGTTAACCTTGTTTGGTGGTAGAACGAAATTTTTTTTTTAATTTCCGCCATGTACAGAATTGGATCTGTTACAGTTGTATTGTAAGTATAGATAGATGTAGTGTCTATTTGTGGATGGATAGTTATGACAATGACTACATGCAAAATCACACATACTTAAAAATCGAATAGCTATTGGTATTCAAAGATAACTTTTCGCGGCCTAAGAATATAAATTCTACAACACCTACAATTCTACCCTATTGGATATTGTAAAAGTTGATTAGGAGAACAATTACCACCTATTAGCAGCATCCTCTTAGTTTACTATGGCGTGATTAGGGTGTTTTTGCACATAAGAGCATTCTCAAAGGAAGATATAGTGTCAGCTATGCGGACAGTTATAAAAACGAAGCCGAAAACTTTCTACTATGGGCGTATTCGACTTGACGCCTATTTCGTTATTTTCGATAATTTTACGACATTTGCGTCTGTGGTATAACATTTAATAACTATGAACCATAGACACAAAATATGGTCAAAAATATGAAAACTAACGGTAATGGCGTCAAGTGGAATACGGCCAATATAGTCTTGTATTGTAAGAGAAAATATGTCGCACCTAGTAACCTAGTAACGGTAGGGCGTTTTGCGAACGCTAACTAGCTAACACCATTTAGTAGAAAATCTGTCGCCAAGAACCCAACGGTGTGCTTCCCGCAGCTGTCCTTGAAAGCCACAAATTGTAATACGAGTAAATGTAAATTCATTTTTGACTTACGATTTAACGCATATCACAATAACACTCATGCGTAGAACCCAATCTCATAATGAAATAAATGTAACGTTTAGTTCATTATGAGATTACTTTTCCTGAAAGTTTATTAACTTCTTGTAATCAAACTTTCTCTGTGTCTAGTACGGAGCGCGATTCTGCGAGCAAAGATTGCGGCGTCAGCAACGCGCGCCATCGATTTATTCTCAGACTTCTCAGAGCGTCTTTACGGCCTTCTCTATGAATATTTAAATGTAATATATAATTTGTTGGCTAACCTAGAACCTTAGAGCGTGTGATGTCCATCCATATAATTTTATTGTGTAATATAATTATATAATATATAATTATATAATTATATAATATATTATTATATAATGTATATAATTAAGATGCATATTATAGTATTTTCCAAAACTTATCAGAGCGCTTGGTCGATGCGACGCGTGATCTTAATGCTGGCACCTATTAGGCTCAACGAATTGCAATTCAACGGGGTAATGCTGCCAGCATGCTGGACACGCTTCCTACTGGTAGTGGGCTGGAGCAGCCTGTGAGCCTGCAATTACTTATTGGTATCTTAATGCTTTTATTGTAGTAGCTGTAGTGTTGTATATAGTTAGTAGTATTTTGTTACAAAAGACATACCGCTGGTAAAAAATAAATTAAGATGCTAAATACGACTATCTACCGGACACGGTTCCAAACCCCGGCAGATACTGAAACATTTCTTTGTCAGAATAACCTCGAACTTTACAGTAGGTATTAAAAGGTATTTAAAGTAGGTATTAAAGTACATGTAAACATTTTAATGTTTTTCTGGATTGTATATAAGTAGATAGGTTGTGAAGTCAGCAAATCCATAGTAGGTATTTGTGTAAATTTTATTGTGTAATATAATTATATAATATATAATTATATAATATATTATTATATAATATATTATTATATAATGTATGTAATTAAGATGCATATTATAGTATTTTCCAAAACTTATCAGAGCGCTTGGTCGATGCGACGCGTGATCTTAATGCTGGCACCTATTAGGCTCAACGAATTGCAATTCAATGGGTAATGCTGCCAGCATGCTGGGCACGCTTCCTACTGGTAGTGGGCTGGAGCAGCCTGTGAGCCTGCAATGACTTATTGGTATCTTAATGCTTTTATTGTAGTAGCTGTAGTGTTGTATATAGTTAGTAGTATTTTGTTACAAAAGACATACCGCCGGTAAAAAATAAATTAAGATGCTAAATACGACTATCTACCGGACACGGTTCCAAACCCCGGCAGATACTGAAACATTTCTTTGTCAGAATAACCTCGAACTTTACACGCATTTCATCATTTACACGAGACGTAATTACACAGACACACACACTCTAATTCGTATACGGATATTAACTAAAAAATGTCTTCTATTTTAAAGTTCAATTCAAAATTTGGTCAAGGTAAATGTAAAAGTACATGTAAACATTTTAATGTTTTTCTGGATTGTATATAAGTAGATAGATTGTGAAGTCAGCAAATCCATAGTAGGTATTTGTGATATATTGATCGCGAAATATTATTTCACAATAACTGGATGGCAGTCGTTCATTTATCTTTTACACCTCAATACTTACGCGTTGTCAGCAGTTCTGCGGAACTAGGTACCTACATGGTGCGGGACTGCAGAATCAGCAGCATACGATAGGTACCTACTCTCTTGACACGCATCTCGTCTGCTTACCTACTTTCATGTTGATGTAGGTATGATATGAATTCACAGTAGTTATGGTTAGGTATACCTTACACATTTCACTGTACTGTACTGGATTGCCAGTCCATAATCCCCACGCTTGGCAGGCATCTTGGGGATCGCAGTGTGAGATATCAGTTCCTCAGAAAAGGCTGCTGCCCACCTTCTGGCATCTTCCTTGAGAGCCAGTAATTCTAGGCTAGCCTGAAAAACTTCTTCGACCACATCATCACTTACCATCAGGTGACTAAAACGCTCATAGCGAAGTTCCTTAGCTGTTCATAAGCGATCAGCTAACTTGAGCAACGTCCGCCGCCGTCAGGACTTGGATGGGTGACCGCTAGTGACATTACTATACTGAGCGCTTCTGTGCTTCGGAAAACGCGTCAAGTCATCGGTCTCAGTTGTTGTCAAAGGATGGCATTCGTTACAGCATGGTGGTAAGGCATTTTGCGAATGCCCGCCTTGCTAGCTACCACCCTCAAGTAGAAAATCTGTCGCCAAGCATCTAACGGTATGTTCCGGCAGCTGTCATTAAGAGCCAGTAATTAGATAAATTATCTTCGACCACATTATCACTTACCATCAGATGAGTTAGTGGTCGAAGGATAGCCTATCAGATATAAATAGTTGTTTTAATGCATATAGTACATATATTCAGGCGTCACTTTGCGGAAATTCATATTTAATAATTGGAAGTATTTTTAACTATTTTAAGAAAATATTAAATTATATTTTAGGGAAACACTATAAATACAAAATAAATATATATAGTGACTTTTCCACCTAATTTAGCTGTTAAGCCAAATTGACTCAATGATGCTATAGAAGTATAGTGTGGGATTTTATGTTTGTATTAAGTAATTTCAGTTAATAAATCATGTTGGATTAAAACTTTCCATTCTAAAATTAACATGGAGTTTCATAAACTTTTTTTTTTTTACTTTTCGACTGTCGGGTTTTCGTATTCAATTGCGACCGTGAACACAGATAATCTCAAAAAATTTGTTCAAGCGAAGTTCTGATTCTGATTCGAAAATAGATGGCACTCCTCCTGATTTAAAATCTGAGGCATTAATATTTGAGGAAAGCATTATTCATGCCTCAACCAGTATTATTTAACACAAAATAATACAAAAATAATATTTAGGGATGAAGGTTTGATTTTTTCTGTTATTTCTTGAAAATATAACTAATAGCACATCTTCAGAAAAGGATGTGCTACTTTTTGATAATTTCCAATTCATGAAACCTTGGTACGGCTTTTTATATTGGTTTCTAACCTTTTATTGTTTAGAAATGTCCTTTGCTGAATTAGAAATATCTGGTGCTGGGTTATCATAGCTTGTATCGCATTTTTTTGTAAACAATACATTTTTCAATACATAAATCGAACAAAAATGGCGGGATACGACGTGATTTCGATTGACGGTTCTTTTTTTAAACATGGCGCTGTGGTACCTACCTATTGAAATGCGCGTGCCTGAACAATGTTCTTTTTTGAAAAAGGAGTTGCAAACATAATGCAATTTAGTACAACATTGAGACCAATTCGGGTTTAATTCGATTTTAACTAACCTATGACTATAATAAAAATGTAACAGGTCCACATTGAAGATATTTTAAAGAAAAATATTTGAGAGCACTCTGTAGCTGATACTGATACCAAAACAGTTTTTTTTTAATTTTTGTCTGTTTTGTAGACTCTCTGTCTGTATACCTACCGATCGCGCGTCACGCCAAAACTACTGAACGAATTTCAATTAAACTTAGCACGATACATCGAAGGACATTGTATACTTTTATCCTGAAATTCAGCACGGTTCCCTCTGAAAAGGGGATGAAAGACAAAATGTACACTTAGTTGTAATTTATCAACACGTAGTCCGATTTTAATCATTTTTTTTTGTTAGAATAGTGACGAGTGACCCTACGGGCAGTCCAACACCCCAAGGGCAGCCCGGCACGCTACGGGCAGCTCGGCACCCCACGGGCAGCCAGGCATTTAGTTATTTAGTTTTGCAAGCTTGCTAAGATGAAACCCTAAAATCTGGAACATTTGCCTCAATCAGTTTTTTTAACTATCAGTCTTTTGCCGGATTCAATTCAGAGACTGCGCAATGGAAGACCACAATATAATATATCTTCGTTCTACCGCCAGACAAGGAGAACATCGGCGAAAAGACGCCGTTTAAAAATCGAAATTCCAAAGAAACTCACAAAGTACTTTGCTTTAACATTTATTGTGCGAACCGCGAAGGTACTCTCTGAATTACCTTTTTTTATTATGACCGAACAAGCTCGTGGGCTACCTGACCTTAAGCGGACTAACCTCTGCCTATAACAGATGCATTTCATCACAAGTCACGAATTGCACTGCGCCCGTCATTTTGAGACATAGTTGTTAAGTCTCATGTGCCTGTAATTACACTGGCTCTCAAGGACTGCTGCCGGAACACACCGTTAGGTGCTTGACGACAGATTTTCTATTTGAGGGTGGTAGCTAGCCAGGCGGCCAATCGCAAAATGCCCTTCTACCATGCAGTGAAGCTCAGACCGGCGGCGGAGATCGAACCAGGGACCTGCAGCACGGCAGTCCATAGCTATTACCGCTCGGCCAACATTGCTGCCAACAAAACTACCTAATGTCTTCTGGAAAATAAAACCTGGAAGTTTTAACATATGCCTATTTCGCAAAATAATAATTGGAAAAACAAGGTTGATATTTTAATTATTTGATTTTTTAAGGTTCCGTACCCAAAGGGTATAAACGGGACCCTATTACTGAGACTTCGCTGTCCGTCCGTCCGTCTGTCACCAAGCTGTATCTCAAGAACGGTGATAGCTAGACAGTTGAAATTTTCACAGATGATGTATTTCTATTGCCGCTATAACAACAATTACTAAAAACAAACTAAAATAAATATTTAAGGGGGGCTCCCATACAACAAACTTGTTTTTTTTTTTTACGTTTTTTGCTCGATACTAATAACGATGACAGGTAGACGCTTTAACTATTCACAGAAAATTTAGTGTTATGTTCACTTTAAATATAATTAATTAAAATAAAATAATTAATTAAGGGGGCTTCTATACAATAAAAGAGGCTTTCGCCGTAACTTCCTAGCTCAATCGGACACTGCGAAAAGTGTCTGTAATTTGCAAGATTATACGTTACAGATAATGGTACGGAACCCTTCGTGCGCGAGTCCCACTCGCACTTGGCCGGATTTTTAATTTCGATACCTACCATCCTTCACCTATCTTCGGTGGCTTAGTGGTTAAGGCACCCGGTGCGTAAAATTGGGGGAAGTGGGTTTGATTCCCTCACGAATGTGATTTTCGCTTAACATGCGATAGCGCATCTTATATTAGAAATATGTCAATGGGTTGCTTAACATCCTTCGAGCTACATGCTGACTTGAATAAACATATTTTAATAACCGTTAGGGTAGCCATTGATCATAATCCCAACTAATGGTAGGTAATTGTGATCAAAGATGGTGGTCAGGTTTAACCTCAGGCTTAACCTGATCACCGTCTAAAATAGAAACTGGCTCTCAAAGACCGCTGCAGCAACACACAGTAAGGTGCTTTTCTATTTGAGGATGGCAATTAGCTATGCATGCTCTCTGCCTCAAAGCGAAATTCCCTAGTTACCACCATGTTGTAATGATTGCCATTCCAAGATAACAACAGGGACCGCCGCGCCGCGCCGTGTCAACCTGCCCTCCGAAGCACGGAAACATTCGAAAAAGCCACTAGCAGTCAGCCATCCAAATATATCAGGCGCTGAACTCATTTTATTGGTTGAGAATGATTTAAAAACATACATAAAATATTTTTGGCGTTTTGTGAATGCGCGCCTAGATGACTGCCATACTTATCTGGTAATCATCACGTATAACAAAAGCTTGATGATTTGATATCTAGTTCATATAGTATATAAACAAAAGAAAAATATGTCATCATTATATGCAAATTGATTCAACGTTCATTGCTTATTCACTTGAATATCTCTGGTAAAATAAACAACAAAATTACTAACTTACACGGGCACTAACTAGTCTCTGATTTTAATATTGGCGATTAAAATTATATTAGCGCAACTTATTTCGAATACATACCAATTTATGCATCTGACAGGACTTAAGACCAATTTTATAATGAAATTTTTATCAAGTTCGTGTTATGGAATCGGCCTCATTATAACACTCGTTTGAATGATATTATGGGTACTATGACCACATGAATAAATAACCGTTATTTATTCATGTGCATATGACACAGGATGTTTTATATGTAAGTATTGTATGTTGGCAAACTTTTATAGAGGATTTATAAATAGCATGGGCGTAGATAAAAATATAAAAAACTGTCTTGATAACTTTTTTTAAATCCCGTAGTTCTTATGTATAACAATTGTTATGTTTTCATTCGATATTATGGTGTTATTGAACGGAAATAAATATTCAATACTGATCAGTTGGCGGATGTTGGTAATGGCAACACCAAAACGACAGTAGCGCCACCATTTGATGGGATAAAACATACGACACGCTCTGTGATTGGCAGAGTGATTTCCCGCTAAAACGAGTGTTGAAATGAAGTAAAGAGCGGAGGAGTGTGGCATTCTTGAGACGACCACCAGACTGGAAACATCGGAGCCGAAGTACTGTTCTGTTCATTACACAATGTTTTGTGTGATTCTCACGCATTTTGGTCGAAAATATTAACGTGATTTCCACGTCGGGATGCGCGCTGAAATGATACTTAAGTCAACTATGGTTTGTTTGATTTTCGTACTAACCGGTATCCTATATTTATGAATAATGGATTAAGGTTCCCGATTTCATGTAGAGCCAAAGGGGATTTGGACAACTTAAAAAAAGGAGCACATCAAGTCATCACATAATTATTTTGATGATTATTTTTGAGTAAATACTAAAGAATTTACCTACAACTATCCGTGGTTCTAAAAAATATTTTAATAGAAACAGGTTTTACGACATTTATAAATAAATTTGAGGCATGTCAAGCAATCAAGGCACAAAGTACTATGTATATACGGAATCAAGGATCTTCCGAGTAATAAATACAACAAAACGTCTTTGGTTTCTTTTGGTGCATGATACAGTTATTTTAACTAACGCCATCTATCGCTTGCATCTCAGATTAATAAAGTATGTACTAAAGACTTGCATCGTAAAATATGTGTTCGTATTTATTGTGCGTTTTATATTCTGTTATTTTGTATGTGCGTGGTAAGTATAAATACCAAACAATTCTCAATGTTAATTCCCGGCCTTATTTCAAGGTTCACAGTCCGCAGACCGTTCTGTGGTCGGAAACAGTCCAGCGTCACCAACCTTAAAATAAGGTGAAGTATTGCAGGTGAGCCGATTCCTGTCCAAAATTACCAAATACGATGTCATTATCACCTTGACAACTCAACTGCCTGTCATGGCTATAGAATAGGAAATCATATTGTTTCCGGTATACGTAGACGTTAGTTTCTCTGTCTACGCCGGTATAATACTTTTCTCTATGACATAATGTAATATTACTTGCTCAGTGGTCATTATGTATGTCATGGCGCTTTGTATTGTACATAAATTTATCACCTCAGATACATTTTATTCAAAAATGTTAATATTTCATTGTGAACATCAATACAATACGGAAATTGCAAAGAAAATGCGAAGTGTTTGGTGTCGAAACACAAATAAATATGTTTAAACAATAGATTTCCATGAGATCCAAAACGGGTGAGTTGATAAAAATATGTTATTGTTATTACATTATTGTTTCAGAGCTAATGATCGCTTGGTTTTTATTGTAATTTAAGTATATGTTATCATCCAAGTTGCTGTAATTACATATATTTGTTTAAAAATTACAAATATTTACGTAATGTAAAGTAAGTTTAGTGTTGCTCAAGGAAAGTATTGATACCTTTGTAGAATCGATTTTTTATAATGTCAGGGGTATGCGTATATTTTATACTTTTTCACAGTGTCAATAAATTCGGAAATATCATATTCGATGCTGGTGATCATAAACCATCATGCGGAATGTTTTATTATGCCACGACACTTGACATAGAGGTACTTTAGGGACTGTTATTTACATCTCACTTGTATTTAAATAACTTTCTTTTTCAGAGATTCATTATAGTCCGGTCAATTTAGACCAAAAAATGATATTGAAAAAATAAAATTAATTCAAAAAATGGACATGTCACGCAGATAATATTAATTGAATCAATTAGAATGTTTTGTTCTAATAGAACAAAACAGTGCAGAAGAAGCTTCTTGCAATACAAATGAAATAGATCAGCTGCGAGATTAAATTAAATACCAAAATAATTCAACTTCCTACACCAAAAAGTTTTTAAAAGTCTATAGTCTATATATAATTAAAAAAAGGTGCGTCAAAAACCACTACATTCCATGATTGAAATACAAATAATAATTTTTGGTTACAGTTGATGATAACAAGTTTACTAGTGCAACTTACTTGCAGTATTTTTTACTTTTACATATACGACCAATAGAAAATAAGTATTATATATTGACAATTGTTATATACAATAAAAATTTAAAAAAAATATATATTATATAAATATTCTAGTGCTTATACACAAATTACTTTGGAACTATGTGTACAGACCTCAATAATACGGTTTTCGATACTAGCGAAGATATATCGCACGAAAGTATATTTTGATGATTTTGAATAAATAAAAACATCTGTGTGAAATATTTTTATTATTTTATATTTCGTTAACATATATTTTATGAACCTAACCAACCTACCATTTTTTCCTATATCGATTATAATGGAATCGATTTCATTGTTACTAATCGATTTTAGAGAATCAGTAGTACAACACTTACAAATGTCACTATTATTATGTTGGCCACATTGTTTTCATTTGTAATGGTTGGTATAAAATAACTTAAAATCTGAGTTTCAAAGCAACAAGGTCCGTGCCAACTCTTAATATTACTTGTTCAGTGGTCGGAAAGTACTACTACAGTCCACAGACCATGTGTGTTCTGTTCGTCGACCAAATTTTTACTCTCTGGAGCTGTGGACGTGAGAACGTCGCATGTCGCATATTTAACGCGGACTTGACATAAAAAGTGCTGGAACATGGGAACACATTTAGATTTCTCTTTTAAACAGCGTGTGATAAAAAAATTCTTTGTTTGTATTGTTTTATTTTTATACCTTTAGTAAACTCAATAACGGATAGGTAGAAAGAAAACATGTGAGATATAGAAAACCAAAATATTTATTAAAGCAACAATACATAATATTGCGCCGCACCGCCATGCGCCACCGTGAGCGGAAGCTCCATCCGACAAATTTTGGCTCTATGGTAGAGTTTCTTCTTTATAGTCACTGTCTTATATCATTCTCCTCAATTCTGTGCGAAATGCTTGGTCTTCTATTCATTTTTCACAAAATAAATAGGATGAGGTGTAATAAATGAACCACCCAACCCAGCTCCCAATTGCGACGTTCAAAGATTACTAACCCACTGCGACGTTGGCATATCGTACAATGTGTTTACATGTAGGGTCGCGCTTTGACTACGGTGCTGCCATGTCAGTCGTCGGGAGTCGCGGCAAACGACAACTACGCTACGTAAATTTTGTGTATTTATCAGTGAGAAAGTTTGAAAAATTCACGTATATACTTTTGTTTTACGTTATTTGGTTTTAGGTTTATAGAATGTGTGTCATATTTAGATTATAAACCGTATCCTTAGGCTGGTGTGCCTAAAGTATTAATTGGTTCCCTATTTAGTAGCTACATAGCCTCAAATGCATCAAGAGGGGGTTGGTATACAATTAACCAGTACAGTGTCGTACACAGTGAGCCAGTGGTTCATTGTATATTACATCCTGGCTCATTGTGAACAAATCTTATGTTTATGTCCTTAAAATTTTGTCAAGTCTTAGTTACTAACAAATTTATAACTTAATTTTAACGTTCAAAATTTTCAGAATGCAGCGCACATATTCTACTAAAAAAAAGGATACAACCACAGTTGAACAAATGAGACGAGTGGTTTATGCACACCTACAATATGTCTTTAACCTACTTACAATATGTAATCTAAAAACCTACTTACAATATGTTTTTGTGGGTGTTTGTAATGTTGATTTTGATACTGGCCGTCTTATGTGCCAATAATGAACGTCTTAAGAAGTAACTTAGTTTTTTGTGTTTTTTGCCTATGATAATATTTAATCCTAGCTATTATGTATGTTATGACGACCCCAGGTCTTTATGGGGTTAGTTTTATTATCAAAAAACACCTCATAAATTATGTGGAGAGCTTTATAGGAGTATCAGAGCGCATAGTAGTGATGAATCTTATGCTACCGGGTTACAAAGATTCATGGACCATCATACAAGTATACTCGCCTACGGAACAATCCGATACAGAAACAATAGATTCATTTTACCGAGAGCTATATATAACAATCCAAGAACATGCTCACAAAAACCTTGTTGTCAAAGGAGATTTCAATGGCCAAATTGGAGAACGACAACCAGAAGAAGACACAGTCCTAGGACCATAATATGTATATCGAAAAAAGATCAGAAATAGAAACGGAGAGCTTTTAAACTTTGCACAGGAAAATGGCTTAAGAGTCTTAAACACAATGTTTAAGAAGAAAGAAAGTAAGATGTGATATCACCAGACGGGAAAACAAAAAACGAAATAGATTTCATAATGACTAACAAAAGCACATACTTCTCAAACATGAAAGTCATAAGCAATTTCAACTTCAATACCAACCATCGAATGATTCGAGCTGAACTGATTACAACCCAACCAAAAAACTCAAGACCAAGAAATAATATGATGAACACAAAACCTACCAAATATCAAACAGCCCAAATAGCCAATTGCATAAGTTCAAAACTTATTGATTACAATAAAGACACAACAAACATGGAGGTGCAAGAAAAATACAACTGGTTAGAAGGAATAATCAAAACATCTATTCAACAAGGGGCTAATAGAAAAGACTTATCTAACAAGTGGATGACCGCCAAAACCATCAACCTTCTTAATCAAAGAGCTGACCTAATCAATGGAAAAAATACTAACGACAGTAGAAAGCAAATTGCAAAACCCAGCAAGGAAATAAAAGAAAGTATTAGAAAAGATAGAACTCAAAGAAGAATGGAAATAATAGAGAGATACATTCTACAGACAGGAGGAATTAAAAAGGCAAATAAGGAGTTAACTAACAAAAAGGAATGGATTCTAAAGATGAAAGACAATAATAGATTGGAGGAAAATCGAAGGCAAGGAATATTAGGAATTGCTACATCTTATTACAAAAAACTATATGAAACTACCATAGTGGAAACAGAGATAGGGTTGAAAGAAATCTCATCAGTACCCAGCAGGGAGAAATATAATTAGCAATCAAAATCCAAGGAGACAATAAAACTCCAGGATCTGACGGAATAAGTAACGAAATACTAAAACAAGCGAAACCGACATTGACACCTATTCTCAAAGAAATCTTCAATGATATCTTCAACACAGAAACGATTCCACAGTAATGGAGCAAATCTAATATAATCCTTTTGTACAAAAAAAGGGATCCGTATGATATCGGAAATTACCGGCCCATAAGCTTGATGTCCAATCTGTACAAAATATTTGCAAAGATCGTACTCAAGATAATAGAAGGATAACTCGATCAACAACATCCAATAGAACAGGCAGGTTTTAGAAGAGACTACTCAGTACTTGATCATATCCATGTTGTTAGGCAAATCATCGAGAAATACGCGGAATATCAACTTATATACTATATAGCATTTGTCGATTATAGCAAGGCATTTGACTCGATAATACATACAAATATCTGGAAGGCGTTAAGAGAACAAGGGATTGAGGAAAAATATATAAGATTGATTAGAAATGTATACAAAAACAGCTCGGCATGCATCCAACTAGAAAAGAAAGGAGATTCATTTAAGATACAAAAACGAGTAAGGCAAGGAGGTCCTCTCTCTCCAAAACTTTTCTCCGCCGTTTTGGAAACGATCTACAGAAACTTTGATTGGGAAAATCTGGGTTTAAATATCGACGGCCGCACACTAACACACTTATGATTTGCAGATGATATTGTGTTATTCGCAAAAACGTCTGAAGACCTAAATATAATGTTAAACGAACTAGCATCTGCCAGTGGAAAAATTGGACTAAAATTAAATCCCATAAAACAAAAGTAATGACTAATGGAAAAAAAACAGCATAAATGTAGGCGAGTCACAAATTAACTATGTTGAAGAATATATATACATCGGACAGCTGATATCACCAAAGGGGAACATAAACAAAGAAATAGAAAGAAGGATAGCAAACAGTTGGAAAAGGTACTGGGGCCTAAAGGAAGTAATGAAAGACAAAAACCTTCAAATAGCAACAAAGAGCAAATTATTCAATGTATGCATTCTACCAATATTTATGTATGGAAGCCAAACATGGGCCATAACAAAAAACACAGTCAATAAAATTGCCATTTGCCAACGAGCAATGGAAAGAAGCATGCTAGAAATAAAGAGAAGGGACAGAATAAAAACCATCAACATTAGGAAAAGGACCAAGATACAGGACGTAACCTTACAAATAAAAAGGCTAAAATGGAAGTGGTCGGGACACACGATCAGGGGAAAGGATAAATGGAGTAAAATAATTACACAATGGTACCCAAGAGAAGGTAAAAGGAAAAGAGGTAGACAGCAAAGAAGATGGAACGATGATATCAGGCAAGTTGCAGGCATAACATGGAGCAGAGTAGCCAGAGAGAGATCAGAATGGAGTATTTTGGAGGAGGCCTTTGCCAACTAGCAAACGGACACACAGAGACTAAAGAAGCACCAAATATGCGAATATTTTTAATTGTGTAAAACATAAATGTATATCTGGTGTCTGAATAAAAAGGCTTTATTATTATTATTATGTATGTGCTAAAAATTGGTTCGTTTTAAATATTTTATTTCGAGTAATAAAAATATACATACATAAATACATAAACAAAAAAGTAAGGAATGGTATAATCTGTTTTTTGCCACAAACCGGACTCAACTCCGCGTGATGCCGGTTTTCCGTTGGGACCGGCAAGTGATGTTACGCACGAGTAATAAACACGATGCGCGTACGAGTAAAACGAGTAAAACTATAAATAGACAGAAAACCACAAAAAAATTATGTTTGGCAAAATTAGTGTTAATATTGTTTAATATTTACATATTTATGTGCTTAAAAGTGAGTTTGCTTAAGATTCTTCATGATAGACTGATACTTTGGTAGATTCAGCTGAATATGTCAACTAACATTATTTACACTTGATTTATGTTTTGTCCTATGAAATATTTTTGTTGATACTTTTGATAATTTTTCATCCAAGCAGATTTACGTGCTGATAGAAAACTCAAGTAAGAATAATAAATATACTTACTATTCATAAGTTCATGTTTCTTTATCTTAAACCCGCAAAATAGTACGTAATTTACGGATTGTAATAAAATAAAAAAAAAATACATTTTTGATGAGCGAAAGTAGCTAAATCATCAATGACAGTATTGTGAAAGCAAAGGCCAATTTTGAAACTGTAACAAACGCTATCTCAAACGAAAACACTAAGTGCCTATTGTGCCAACTTAAATTTGAGAGTTAAAGTCGGGTTAACTGTTTTGTATGACAATTTACACTTAACTCGAGTTTAACTCGCGTTTCTTCGTTGGCGCAAGTGGGCTTAATTGTAATTTCCAGTTACAGTCCCACCAACTTATCTGTTCAGGTGGCAGAAAAAAGAACTACAACATTCCTTCAAATTGTGACAGTTTGTAGTTGATTTCCTTGACCAGCAGCGCCCTCGCAAACTGCATAGTTAACTTGGTGGTACTATATTTCAATAATGATCACTGTTTTTGTTTTGACATATAGGGCGTACGTATAGCCTATCGGTTCCAAAAATAACACTCACAAACTCTAATAATGATTACACAGGCCGTTTGATTTGGGCCTTCGTGAGCAACATATCGTTTTCGCTCACCGTTCGGATAGTTCTGAAAACGCTACAAATGACAGAGAAAAGTGATATTTTTGACCCACGTAGTACCGTGGGATCGCTGTGATCGTTTTTTGACAACTGCTGGTTTGATAGTTGTATTTGGTGCGATGAAGAGTTTCATTACACTTGTTTTTTGAATTCTAGAGATTGATTCCTTGTTTCGTCTTGTATTTTCAGTGATTAGTTAACCACAACACATATTTAGTATTTATCTTATCACTGGTCGGCGAATCCAGCATCCAATAAAGGTTATGAAAAAGAAGTCAAGCTCGCGGTGTGCATAAATGCAAGTGAAATAAAAATAACAACTGAAGAATTCCATTCTTTAGTAAACTTTTTTTTCACCCTTTTTAATGATCCTTGCTACTTACGAGATCTATTGTCATTTCCTGCCAATTATTATATTAAAAAGATAGGAAACCCTTTTCAGTTATTGGAAACTCACTCAAAAAAGGTTGACCGATTTCAATGAAATTTAAATAGGATCATTTTCGATAAATTTTCTATCAAACAAAAAAAGAGCAATCACAATCAGACCACTCCATAAAAAGTTAGGCGTGATCATAGATAAAAAACAAAAAAAGATATATTCGTCGAATTGAGTACCTCCTTTTCGAAAGGCGATTAATAACTATAGTCTGCAAAAAAGCGCGGGAAACTTTGAAATAGGCGGGCGTGATTTTCTTTCGTAATTATTGAAAATTTGTATTTTATTGTAAATAGTGATTAGGGAAGTACAGTGATATTTTTATAATACTTATTTAATTGTATATATTTATTAGTGTACAGTTTTTCTTGGTAAGTTCTTTTAGTTATTAACTATGGAGGAGCCCCCTGACCCGGGGGGTACAGTTCCCTTGGCCGCCTGTTATTTTACCGTAACTGATAGTAATGAATCAGTTATGGATATTGACACGTCCTTAACATCTTCTCCCACTGATATTGACACCGATGGTTATACAAATGTTAAGAGAAGGAGGAAAAATCATAGAGATCCTAATGAGAGCAAATATGATTCTCAAACGGTTGTTAACTCGGTTCCCGTCCCTGTAATTTCTCCAACAGACACTGGCGTAGTATCTAGTAACAAGAAACCCGACACCCCATCGACAGTAAATTCACCAACTTTTACACCAATAGGAAGAAGCCAATATGAATCCACAGACAGTGCCCCATACATAGTCCATGTGCAAAGAGTACAGTCATCCCCTAATGATGGTTCTACTCTACATCCTATTACTTTTGGAAAATTCCTTAAAAGATATAACATCAATGGTATAATTAACGGAAGCGTAAAACAAATAGGACGTAATAGAATTACCCTTTCCTTCTTTGATTACAAAGAGGCAAATTCATTTATCAATCATAATAGCTTAGAGAACAATAATTTGAAAGTATTCATACCGACATTCAGTATCACACGAATGGGCCTTGTCCGAGGGGTGCCTACCGAATGGACACCAGAAGAAATAATTGAAAATTTCAATTTACCCCCAGGTTGCGGCAAAATATTAAAAATACAAAGTCCTTGTCGCTGGTTCTCCTACGTGGAAACCGTCGCAAACTGTAGTTATTACATTTGACGGTAAAATACTTCCAAACCGTATTTTTGTTTGCTATAACGCACTTACTGTGGAACTATACACTTTCCCGACAATCCAGTGTTTTAATTGTTGTAGGTTTGGTCACACCAAAACACAGTGTCGTTCAAAGCCCCGATGCTATAAATGTGGTGATGAACATACTGCAGATTCATGCAGTACAGAAGAGGATTGCGCTACTTGTTGTCTATGTTCAGGTTGTCATTACGCTACAAACAAATCATGCCCAGAATTCATTCGGCAAAAAAGTATTAAGTTGTCAATGGCGGAAAATTGTTTGTCTTATGCAGAAGCTTCTAAGCTACATCCCTCCGTTGGCAAATCTTATGCCGACATATTATCATCGACTAAAACTTTTACAGCAAATAACCCAATTGTTTATAATCCTCAACCCCATTCCAGTACTTGGTACAAAAAAGTTTTTGTTTCGAAGTCCCGCCCCGCTTACAGTGCTCCTAAAGGATATGATCGCGTCACTCATCAACAATTAGTAAAAGACTACGACATGCCCACTGGCCAAAATGGCTGTGGTTACACTAAGCACAATAATTTCTATAACGATCAATATTCCGAACAAACTTTGACTGATATTATTACTTCTCTTATTGACACTCTTACACAACACAACATATTATTACCGTCCAACGTTGCCCCTATACTTGAAGCTCTTAAAAAAAAACCCCGTGATGATTATCGCTCCATAAGGCATCCCTTTCGGATCGGAACCCAAAGTGGACAATCTACTAAAGATTGTCCAGTGGAACTGCCGGAGCGCAATTGACAAAAAGAACGAAATTATGTACTTAATTAATAAAAATGACCCATTTATTTTTGCATTAGCAGAAACATGGCTTAAGCCCTGTTCTGTTTTTAAAATTAAAAACTACTTCTGTCTCAGAGATGACAGAAGCGATGGGTATGATGGCGTGGCCCTACTCATCAAGTCTTCTCATTCTATTAAACCCCTTCATTTCCCTTCCCGTGATGATAGGTTTTTCATCGTGGGTGCTATGGTTAATAATATTTGTTTCATATCTGTTTATATTCCCCATCCCTCCGCTTTTATTTTACAAGAACTTTCTATAATTATTTCTACTCTTCCTCAACCTTTTATTATACTCGGTGACCTTAATTGTCAACACCAATCTTGGGGTAGCTCTACTTCTAGTTCATATGGTAAACAGTTGGTTGATCTAATAGACAATCAAAATCTATGTATAATAAATACCGGGGCTCCTACACGTAGAACCAAACCTAATGAAGGGTTTAGTGCTGTTGATTTGTCGATATGTACACCTTGTCTCGCGAGTAAGCTCTCTTGGAATATACTTCCTTACAGTCATGGTAGTGACCATTTCCCGATAATTATTTCTTATTCCAATTCAAATGTTATTTCACGTGATCCTCCAACACGTAAACCTCTTTAATATATAGATTGGCCGATGCAGACTGGTTTACTTTTAGAGCTGTAGTAGAAAATAATGTCTTATCGCTTTCTCAACCTGCAGTGCACAATGAAAATTCTTGTGCAGATGAGTTGACTAATATAATAACAATGGCAGCTAATAAAACATTCCCAATAAAAAATGTATTTCTCGATAGAATTTCATCTCCTCCTTGGTGGGACAAGGATTGTACTGTTGCTATTCAGAAAAGAAACCAAGCAGAAGAATACTACAACCTAAATATGACTTCTGAAAACTTTCAGACTCTCGAAGATAGATAGATAGATAGATAGATAACTCTTTATTGAATACACCATAATAACAACATTAAACTTATTACTAAAACATACCTTAAAACCTAGTGCATCAATGGGCGGTCTTATCGCTCAGAGCGATCTCTTCCAGACAACCCATCAATAAGGGATATATTCAAGATATTGGGCGGGGTTTGTTAAGGACTGAATATATCTATACATAAATATCTGATGTTACCAAATGATTAACTAACTAACCAAAACTAAATAAATATATGAAAACACACATATATAAATATATAATAAATAAATAAATACGACATAAACATACATATAAACATACACATATATTATTATAATAAATACGACATAAACATACATATATACCATATAAACATATATAGTTTACAACGTGTTAAACACATAATTAAATTAAAAAACGACGTTTTTACCGTAGTGTCCCTTATTATAGGAAGTTAGAGCAATAGATAATGATTTTTGACTTGATCCTTGAAAGATTTCAATGAAGGAGCACGTTTAATTTCTAGCGGTAGTGGATTCCACAGTCTGACAGCTTCAGCGGCAAATGAACAGTGGTAGAAAGTAGTTTTAGTTGCAGGTTGTTGTAGCGTTAAGTTTTCTAATGACCTTAACGACAGAGAGTGGGTAGAATGAAGATATTTAAATTGTTCCTTGAGGTAGCGCGGGGATAAAGGATGGAACAGAATACTGTAAAGGAGAGATAATATATGAGCATTCCGGCGACGACGAATAGGGAGCCACTTGAGCTTATTACGAAAATCGGAGACATGATCATATTTGCGTAAGCCATATATAAATCTTATACAAAAATTTTGGAGTCGCTCAAGTTTATTCAATTGCTCCTCGGTTAGGTCAAGGTAGCAGACGTCAGCATAATCAAGAATAGGGAGTAAAAGGGACTGTGCAAGCGCAATTTTAGTGGTAGCAGGTAGAAAGTTTCGAAGTCTCCGTAAGGATCCTGCGGATGCAAACAACTTACGGCTAGTGAGAGCTATTTGAGGATCCCATGTTAGGCTTTGGTCAATGGTAATACCTAGATTTTTGACAGTTTTACTAAAAGGGACGACCACTCCATCAAACTCCAGTCGTGGTAGTGAGTCCCAATCTACCTTTGAAATTAAGCGAGAACTACCTACTAAAATAGCTTGAGTTTTAAGTGGATTAACTTTCAGCCCGTAAGCTTTGCTCCATTCCATTATTAGAGACAAGTCTTCATTAGTTGCTTTCACTGCATCACATAGGTTAAGCAATGTTGCTTGTCGGTATAATTGAAGATCATCTGCATAGAGGTGGTAGGATGACGAAATATTTTGAGATATTGAATTTATAAAAATGGAAAAAAGAAGAGGAGATAATACGCCACCCTGAGGTACACCGACAGAGGTGTCACACCATGAAGAGAAACGATCTTCAATGCGAACACGTTGTCGGCGACCGTACAGGTAAGAATGAAACCAGTCAATCACCGTTGGAGATATGTTGTTTGATCGAAGAATTGCAAGAAGTATGTCGAAGTCAACAGTGTTAAACGCACTGCTAAAATCTAAAAGTGTTAAAACAGTTAACTGGCCGTTATCCATCCCTAGACGGATATCGTCAGTTATTTTGAGGAGTGCAGTAACTGTGCTATGTCCCGGACGAAAGCCAGACTGAAGGGGGTTTAAAAGATCATTGTGAGTAAGAAAAGTGTTAATTTGGTTATAAACTAATCGTTCAAGTACTTTCGATAGGAAAGGCAGTATTGAAATTGGGCGATATTCTGAATGAGATTTGGGATTAGATTTTTTTGGCAAAGGGATTATTTGTGCTTCCTTCCATAAGGAAGGAAACTTACTATTTAATATGGAAAAGTTAAAAATATAACACAGTGTTGGAAGAATAACGTCTAAAATAGGAACCAGCATGTTTCTACTGATTCCATCAGTTCCAACAGCATTTGAAGATATAGAGAGTATGCTTTTCTTAACATCACAAGCGGTGAATTGACTAAAGACAAATGAAGAAAGGTCAGGGGTTGTAATGTTAGAAAGAAAATTTAAAGTATCATCTTTTGACGAATCGTCTATATAAGACGATGAGACAAAGTATTGGTTCAATGAATTAATATCCAAATTTTTCGGAGTAGATTCTTGGCGAGATTTACCAACCCCTAAAGACCTAAGGAACTTCCATACTTTCGCTGGATCTTTTTCTTGAACAGACTCATGAATATGGCGCCTTTGTGCATCTCTCCACACCATTTTGCAGTGATTACGTACCCTGGTGTATCGGGTTTTGTTCCCATCTGTAGGATTACACTTATATTTAGTTTTCGCAACTGTTTTATTATGTCTTAATATTTTTATATCCTCAGTAAGCCAGGGCGCAGGTGTATGTTTTATTTTGATGGATCTTAATGGGGCATGAACGTCATAGAGTTGGGTGATAAGAGAATTAAATATTGCAATTTTGTCGTCAATTGAATCAGAATCTACAACTGGGGACCAATCAATATTTTTAGCGTCTTCTAAAAATGCATCTTGATTTATACCACTAAAATTACGCTGCAGAATAATTGTTGGTCTAGATTTAGGAGGACGAATCTTGTACGATAAGAATATCAAATCATGGTAGGAAAAATCATCAGCTGAACACTCACCATGCTTAGCAACAAGCTCTAATGACGACACCATAATAAGGTCCAAAAGTGAAGGGATTGAATTTGGAAAGTGATGAGAAGATGTCATGGCTAACACAAAAAAAATATTAAAACAAAAGAAATTCTCTGGCTGGCGAAATTATTGCACTACAATAACTCCATATACCCCACCTACAATAGTGTGGCAAAACATTAGAAAATTTAAATCAGCAGTTCAGGACCAGACTCATTTTATTCCTTTCCAATTGTCAGAACAATTTTTAGACTACCTAGCTCCACCATTCGTGCCCCAAGAAGAGTTAATTATTTCTCTTCCATCGAGCACAGATCAAACAGGACTTAATTCTCCTTTTTCATATAGTGAAATTAAACATGTTTTAAAACATACTAATGATTCAGCACCAGGTGAAGACGGCCTCCCTTATTCATTTTACAAAAACCTTGGGGACAGTGGTTTGTACTACCTATTAGATTTAATAAATACGATCATGATATCAGGTAATATTCCTAAATCATGGAAATCCCAAATTATCATACCTATTTTAAAACCAAACAAACCACCCAATGACGTTCATTCTTACCGTCCTATTGCATTATCAAATGCCGTATCCAAAATTGCAGAATTACTGGTAAAAAATCGTCTTGAATGGTATTTAGAATCTAACGATCTTTTGGCTAGTACTCAATACGGTTTTAGAAAAGGCAGAAGCACCGTTGACAGCATAAGTATCTTTGTCACGGATATTCGATTAGCTCTATCACATAATGAATCAATATTAGCAACATTTTTAGATATAAAATCTGCATATGACAATGTTATTCTACCTATTCTAAGACAAAAGTTAGATCAGTTACATGTACCTAATATGCTTTCCAACTTTATACTAAATATGCTTAGTGGTAGGTTTGTTAAATTGGAATCACGAACTGATGATTTTAGAATATTGTGGAAAGGTCTCCCACAGGGATCCGTTTTAAGCCCTCTGCTTTATAATATATACACTCATGACCTTGAATTATCCCTCACGCACCCTGTTAAAGTGCTACAGTACGCTGATGATTTACTCATTTATTTAGGTACAGACAGATCGTTAATAATGAACGCGTGTAATGAAATGACAGTGTCCCTACACCATCTCAAGTCCTGGTTTGACAAACATGGCTTAGAGATATCTGCAGACAAAAGTGTCGTAGTTCTATTTTCAAGATTACGTGACCCTCCACCCCTTGATGTCATCTATGATGGTAAACAGATCCCACAGGCCCAAGAAGCGAAATTTCTAGGATTAATACTTGATTCTAAGCTATCTGGCATTCCTCATTGTAATTTCATTGAATCTAAATGTGAACAACGACTTAACATGATAAGATGCCTCGCAGGTGTTTGGTGGGGTGCGCATCCCTTTTCTCTTAAGCTGGTATACAATGCTCTTATTAGAAGTGTCATGGATTATGGGAGCTTCTTGCTAGAACCCTGTAGAGCAGTTGCACTTAAAAAATTAGATATCATTCAGTCTAAGGCGCTAAGAATAATGTCTGGTGCAATGAAGTCTAGCCCCCTAAATGCATTACAAATTGAATGTGCTGAACCTCCGTTATTTATTAGGCGTCAGTTTTTATCTGACCGTTTCTTTTCCGTATACTACAATTTCAGAACCACCCTCTCATTCATACATTATTAACATTAGTAGATATCATTTCCTCTTGTCCATATTGGAAACATAAATCAAAACCTTGTCTTGCTAACAGCTTTGAAAAATTCAAGTCGTTGGAAGCTCCAACACATCGTTCTAAATATTTTGCTCCTTTTAACACAAACTACGAAGCACTTATACTTTCTCCCGTTGTCTGTCTAAACTTAGGCATTGATAAGGATAATTACAATGCTAATGCAATCTTTAACTCCGTTGTTGATGATAAATGGGAAGAGTGGCATCACATTTACTGTGATGCATCCAAGCATGGTGCCGAAGGTATTGTTGGGATTGGTGTATTCCATCGCGAATATAATGTTGTCCAAAAAATCAAAATGCCTCCAGAAACTTCTACATTTACAGGTGAATGTTTGGGAATAGTTAAAGCACTAGATTATATTTTACTTGTAAAACTTCAAAAATCGCTAGTTATTTCGGACTCAATGAGTGCACTACAAGCTGTAGAAAGATCTCCACTTAAATCAAACAGTCATATCCCGATCATTATTGAGATTAGAGACAAGTTGCATAAATGCTATCTAAAAGGGTATACTATAACGTTCCTTTGGGTACCTAGCCATAGGGGCATAAAGGGAAATGAGAAAGCAGACCTCCTAGCGAATGAAGCTGTAGAATGTGGTGACTTGCATCCTTACATTAACTATTGTCATGATCTTGCAACTTTACCCAGACGCTACCTTCAGGATTCTTGGAATAGGAACTGGCGACAAACCTCAGAAAGAAAGGCCAAATATTACTTCTCCCTTCAATCTGAAATACAATTAAAACCGTTGTTTGCTAAAATTAATATTGGAAAGATGGCCACATCTACACTTATAAGACTACGTTTAGGACACATAAGTAGTCCAGCCCATCTTGCAAAATTAAAGGTTGTAAGTGATCCTACGTGTGAATGTGGCTATCCTTTCGCTGATGAAAATCACATATTGCTCTCCTGTCCGTTGCATGATCGTTCCTCTTTCTTTGAAACTCTAATATCACTGGAAATTCAATTTCCTATAAACATTTCGTTTCTTCTTGCTTGCAAGAAGCCATCGGTGTATAAAGCTATGGCTGATTTTATGGTTTTAAACCATATCAAATTGTAATATATATGTATATAATTATTATTACTGAAAATATATAAAATTTTATATATTAAATAACATAAAATATTTTCCTATTCTTAAATATTATCTAATATGTACTAACTTATGATAACAAGGATTTCCTTCTCCACCCTTTCTCTCCTTCTTAAATATCCTTTTCAATATATATACATTTATGCTTTCCTAATCGTATATCCCTATTTTTCATGTACGTTATCCTAATTCCATTAAAATTACAATACCGAGTTTCCCCGTTTTACTTAAGTGTAAACTAAACAAAGATACAAAACATCTTGCAAACAAAAGCCGTAACAAAATGGATATCTTCACAAGAAAACAACTGAAGGTTGAAACATGAAACTGGCATAATACGCAAACCGCGTCATAGCCAAGAAGAAAGAAAAAAAAACAAAAACTATAGTCTGGTTTTTAATTCGAGATCAAAAATGTAAACAAAGAAATGTCAATATATGTCATTGTCAAACTGATAGGTCAGGGTGTTCAATAGTTTTTCTTCAAAAATATTCTCACAAGTGTGGCTATTAAAAACAAAAAAATCTTACACAAATTTTTTCAGGCTTGAATATATGCGTAAATATGTACGCGCATATAAAAGTGTTTTATTGTTTCATAATAATGCTATAAATTATAGCATTAAATATATTTGTTATATTAAATGCTCCATCCGTTCCCAAAATTAGAAAAATTACTAAGTACTTGTAATTTTTTTGCACGGTTAACACCTTTGTTTACATTTTTGATCTCGAATTAAAAACCAATGTATAGTACTTCGCCTTTAACTAAGACCTCGCGATGTCCCGAAGAAACCGAAGTTTTACCGGCAGCTAAATAACCAAATCTTAACTTTTACTGACTACCAAAAATAATAAGGTCCTATGTTCGATGAGTACGTATTCATGTTTTTTAAGCACAACCTTTGTTCATTGTTTGACAAAAAACTATTGATGTTAATATTTACAAAAATAGCTTTAAAACCATTTCATTTGATATTTTATATTATATTGATATTTTAAAACCTTTAATTTTTATCTCACTTTTAAAATTCTGTGTCTCAACAACCCCCCAACCAATTTAACTCATATACTAATCAGCAAATTCTATTAGTCTACCCTATCTTCCTACTGATTTCCGATTAAATCAAATCCAAAGGGTTTGTGCCTAGCATAGTAGTACTAGTAGGTAGTACGTAGTATAGTCCGCGAGGCATAAGCTGAGCTTTGCATTAGTGTGAGTGATCACCAATCGGCAGGAGCGCGGCGAGATAGAATGGCGCCGCGCCTCAGGCCGGTTACCCAAAATCAGGTTTTTACCGGGCGAAAATGGCGCCGCGCCTAAGGCCGGTTGTCACACCTACACTATCCATGTACACTCACACAAATGCAAAGCTCAGCTTATACCTCGCGGACTGTACTAGGATATTTAAGATTACTTTAAAATATATCTGTGATCTTATTTTTTATAGTTTTCTTAAAACTTGTTATTGACTGCGGCAGTTATGAGGTTGATTCAATTTCATTTGGTCGGTCCTAAATTAAAAAAAAATACTATCTTATTTATTTTAATTAAAGCTTATATTGTAATTGTTCTTTAGGTTCAAAACTAACATTTTCAAGTTGCATTTAAAAACCTAAATCGTAGACTGTAATTTGGTTGTGATTATTATCACAACCAAAATCCAGTCTATGAGTATAGTTACCTATTAATTTAACAGTAATGGTTCTTAACCAGTATGTTGGATAAAGACAACATTTAAATACAATTTATTTTTATTTTTATATCATTTACATGAAAGAAAATAATTTTAAAATAAAAAAAAAACACTTTTATTTCTTAATAGTTTTATGTAATGCATATATTATGGCGATAACATTCGCTATACCTAAGCAATTAAGCTGCTCGCAAGACCTAAAATACTGTCACTATCATAACGTCTAGAAAAATAAAGAGAACGCTATTTTATAATATTTTTTGAGCTATTTTATACTTACATTTGTATTTTTATACATTCATTAGTATTAAGGTTTTGTTAGTTAATTGTGTAATTTTTAAAAAACTCATCTTCCGAGTAGTCATTGTATGATGAATGATGATTCTTCTACGTCAACCTTTCTGTTTAATAACAGTGAAGCGATATAATGTTATATAAGCCATTGCTAGTAATCATTGGTCATCACAAACTATTTTGTCAAAATAGAAGTAGTCGGCCTGGGTACTTATGTTAATAAATCTCTTTTATAAACGCGTGGGCACTAGTAAACAAAATATATTCGAAAATGTTAGTTTCAGAAAACGTTGTTTTGGTTGACAGTGGTTGTCATAATATGTTTTTAAGCCGTTCGAATAGCATGCAGTCATTCGTGGTCAATAGCAATAGCTTCTATCCGAACGCTAAGGGTGCATACCATTTGAAGTTAGATTCGCTAAAAACGATCACACTCCCAAAAAGTTGTTCCACATGGGTCTTGGCGTTATTTTCCCCATAAACGCTATGAGGCTACTGGAACAGTTTGAATTCCCTACATCTAATGTCAAAAGTGACAGAAGTGGCAAATTTTAGTGGCATTCTTAGCGTTCTTATCCTAAATGGAACAGGGGATGACAGTTACAAACGATCACAGTGATCACAACCACAGACGCAGAATGTGATCAAAATTATCGAAATTAACGTTCTTAGCGACAAATGAAACATACCCTAAGATACAAATGCCACTTTTGAAACTGCTACAAACGCAATCGCACCAAAACGAACGCACTATTTATCATCTGGTTCAAAAGTTACGTTTTATAAATGAAAGATACACACTTTCAATTAAAAAAATATAAGGTGTATAAAAATAATTGTTTTTGTTAGATATATTTTATTATACCCTTCGAGAGAATTGAGTCTAGTTTCACCCAATTTCATATGTGCACTTTAAGAAGAGAAGACTCACTTGACTACACTGTGTGAGGGCAGGATGCTTATTATACCACACATACCAATTTATTGTGCAGTATACAATGTTAGCAACAGACACCTTGGTTACCGAGTCCGAGTAACAATTAGTTTTCATGAATACATAACTTTCAGTCCTAGAGCTTCAGTCACAAGTTTTTGGTTAAAAAGCTTTTTGTCTTGACATACGTCAGGATACAATAATATTTTTGGATCATGACGTACGTTACCTTTGAGAAACGAGCTCTGGCAACACTTTATCAAAATTCAGTGGTCAAATGTCAAAATACTGTGATGGACCTATGAATTTGTTTGTTTGTAAGAAAAACTCGTTAGAAAGTAAATCTAAGCCTAATAATAAAATTTTCAAGCTCAAATAACATGCAGAAGCAACATCTTTTCAAAATCAATGCAGAAGCTCAATAATTCAACGTGGTGTTATTCCAATAAGTGGTTAGCCTTGAAGTAGATGTCACCTATTAACTTACATGAGTGTTGTTTATTTTACATTTTAGTGAAATTAGTTTGATATTCACGATTATATGGCTTTGATATTTGACTTATGTTTTACAACGATCCGGAAGAGGCATGTATTATCCACGTATTCGGGAGAAAAGAGCTGGCTTAGTCGTCATAAGCTGGACTTATCTGGCAGTGTTATGCGCGGCATTCACTGCACCCTGCGACAAGACTCGAAGGGTCTTCACAGAACAAAGCGGCATCATCACCGATGGACCCAGTAACTCTAACTATACACAAGTCAGTTCATTGACTCATGAAATGGTGATACTAAACAGTTAACAACTAGTTACAAATAACATTCTTCACATTTTAGGACTCCCACTGTGAATGGCTCATCAAGGCAGCAAATAAGAGTCAGTATATTACATTGAGTTTCATTCGTATGGGCACTGAATGTTCATATGACTATGTATTTGTATACGATGGAGATTCATTTGACTCTGTGCTGCTAGGCAGCTTCAGTGGAAAAACTGAACCTCAAAATGTGACTGCTTCTAGTGGATATGTAAGTAAAAGTAAAAAATTGTGTTTGTTACATATTCAAAGTAAGTTAATCTAATAGGGTTGTTGACTTGTTTTTTTAAGGTATGTTAAATTATTTAGGACATTGAAATATACACCTAGCATTTTTTATATTTTTTTTAGGAGTCCTGAAATACTAGATATCCATCTTTTTATTTCAACCTTTAAAATTGGCGCTAAAACATCATGCAATGGCGGTCTGTATGCTTATGACGTCACAAGTGCAAAAACAAATAGTGCTGCAATGTAATACGTTTTGCTTGCTTGTTGTAGTGTCGTTCGTAATCGATTATACAGGTTATTCGGCAGAACGTGTACCATAGTGTAGGGGTGTATATAGATTGAATAAAACAATCACAGAACCAACACAGTTTGAAGCACGGATACATGAGTGGCAGCATTATCAATTCTTTTTCATACATGGTAATTAAACAACTTAAATCGGTTCAAAATCACTATTTTATTGAACAATTTTGTAATCCCGAAATGTAAACACTTACAAGTGATCGAGACAATGGCCTGCAGTGACATCGGAATAAAAATATTGATAAACATAAGCTTTTCCAACTGTTTAAAGTTGTTGTATTACTATGAGTAATAATTGCAAAATGTTTCCATAAATTCTTGTTCCGAGTTTGGGTTTTATTATCTATGCTGATCTTTGATCAAATCTCACGGCGAAATATGATCAAAGATAAGTGAGTCAAATGTACGTATTACAATATTAAATATATGGGATCCAGTGGATTTGATAGTGTAATAGGGGCCTAAGTAGTAAATCGACAGTGATGCGACATTTTGTGGGTTGCTTGCTATTAGCAATTACTAATGTCAATTGTCACTGTCAAAACCTTTGGAAGCAAACTCTTACAATTACTATTACCTATTCTGTGGCTTTGTTTTTGTCCTTATGACATCATTTCCGCCTTTACTTCCGTTTGAGATCATGTGACTTAAAGTAAATTTTAACACATTTTGTTTATTCAAAATAAAGGTAATCCAATGCAGAATAAATAATTTGTTAATTTCATCGAGTTATGTGCTCCAATTACTATCATGTTAACGTTATACTGTATTTTATTTCAGACTGTGTCAACTACCCTATTCTAATAGGGTGCAAACCTACAAAAAAAAATGGTCTAAGTATTTTGTTGGTTGTTTAAACATACCAAAGTAAATAACTTATTAAAAATATAAAAAAAAATTAATGCATATCGTCCCCTTAAAGGCAAAACCGATTATCTGCACAAAACACAATTAAGAGAAAACGTGATGTCTATGTTTGACAACTTATTTGAATGTTATAATCATCGAATATTATTTCGACACAAGTTATGAGAAACAAGCAAGTATTTAACTATTTTTCAGAAAAACAAACGAAATCAATCCAGTTTTCAGGAGAATTGGAGAAAAATCACCTAAAAGGAGTGCATTTAGTTGGTTTTGGCTGAGTCTTTTTACTTTTTATTTTATTTCAGAAAATTGTCACTTTGTGCCCCCTTCTACTATATTTTATTGAATTGCATACCTTAAGAAACTTTTACATTACAAATAATCAATGTTACTGCATGTAGTTTTCTGTATAGTGAACAAAAACAATTGTTTAGTTGGTTTTACCTGAATAAAAACAAGAAAATATCTGAAGATAATCTTTTTGTCAAATTATAAATAGCTAAAATGGTGGGGGCTCGCACTTTCGGCAGACCCATCTACTTTATTTAGGGACCAAAATAATTTTGGGATGAAATTAAAGAAACCATCAGAGCTCTATAAACACCTAAGAGTTACCAAAACGCACGTCTTACTAAAATCTCAAGACGATATAGTCGCATCTCTCCCAAAAGACAAAAGTGCCTCGGATCTTGATTCAAGGCTTCAATTACATAAACGATTTATGATAGGTGCACAGTCCAGCAAAGCGGGTTTTGGGTTGAGGAAGAAAAGTGAGGATAAAGACGTTGTAAAATCTTTTCTACAACAAGACAAAAATGATAGCTATAAAGTGCATGCAATGAGCTTGGAAATGCAAAGTGAGTGGCTAACCATAGGTGAATTTTGTATCCCTCTGGCATTAAAGTGGTGCACCTTGATATACGATTGGTCACCTGCCTTATTAAAATTCTATCTTAACGCCTTTCAGATAACCCTCCCAGACCAAAGTAATTTAGTAAGATAGGGGAAAGCCACCGAAAAGTCTTGCGGTATTTGTCGGGAGGCCATAGGTACAGCAAGGCACTTATTGGTAGGTTGCAAGGTGCTCCTTGACAGGGGTCATTATTCCCGTCGCCACAATAGAGTCCTCGAAATCATATGTGAAGCGGCGAGTCCGGCATTAGTAGGATCTTACCAAATTTGGTTAGGCAGGGGAGGAGGCTCGAGCGGTGAGAGGGAGCATTAATGCATCATAAAGGGGCCCCTTAACCTTACTCACTGGGTTGCATGTCCCAGGCACCTTGACTGGAGCCTCTTCCTCTGCAACTCTATGGACCCGGCACCCGCACGGTGAATCCATGGAATGCTAAGTAAATCCGTCTCTGATGGTAAATTCTTTTATGACAATAAAAGTAAAGTTATATTATCATACGGGCAGCAGGTATGGACCTGCTGCTTCGGTTTGAATCCCGCCGTGGGCTTGAGCTTCACCGCATAGTGGAAGGGCGTTTTGCGAATGCCCACCTGGGTAGCGACCTACTGGGTACTCTACTTGAGGGTAAGTAGAAAATCTGTTGCCAAGCACCTAGCAGTGTGTTCCGTTCAGCAGCCCTAGAGAGCCAGCGAAATTTCAGGCACATGATACGTAACAACTGGGCGCAGTGCAATTCGTGACTTGTGGTGAAATGCAACTGTTATAGGCAGACCTTAGTCCGCTTAACATCAGGTGGGCCTCAAGCTTGTTCAATTTAATGTAACAAAACGGATGCAATTAAAACTTTGTTTACTATTTCAAACTAATATAAGGCTAAGTAAAAATAGTAAAATGTATATGCCTCGAAAAAATCTGCATAAAACTTAGTTTTCTTTGCCACATTTTGATTGATCGGCATCCGAGAGAGTCAAGACAGCTGTCAAATCTGGTAGACGATCAATACAGCTGTCTTTAGTGGGCAATTAATCAAACCAACCGTGGTACTCTACTGGTATTACTCCTTTTTTTCAAAGAGTTACTTACAAGATCTTTTTTTTTTCGCTAGTGATATAGGTAAAGGTTTCAAGTATAACTGTTGCAAACCTGGAAAATCATGGCGCACTCTCCTCTAATAAGTACCTCAAGTTGTGGCCTAGTTCTTGTTGAATAGCCATGTTCGGAGGAACTTGAAGGAATCGGATCAGTTTGTGCTTCAACATAGCATTCATCTATGACCATAAAATCATTTGACATGTCGTAATTATAATACACTAGCTTTCCAGCCGCGCTCCGCTTGCAGGTATATCGGTTATCGCGCAAAACCATTTACTCAGTCCGCATCCAGTCAGTGATGCTGTAAATATCACAATTTTTATTTGCGGTTTCAATCGTGCTATGCATTGAATCGACTTCCATATAAGAATGGCCAGATTCTAAAATTTTGTGTTCTATAACTTTTAAGTGCACATTATTTCGCATTATCCATAAAATAATTGCGGCAATATACTGGTTTCGATTTTGTCCACCACAAGTGTCGGAAAATAGACTTATTTCTGACACATGTGGTCAAATAGTGTAGCAGAATTGAGCCTATCTCAGAACTACCTTTCTTGCCATGGGTTTCGGCAAAAGAAACAATAGGCTTCGTTGGGAGACTTACTCTCGTAAAATGTTAAATTATACACTGTTAATTCTGACACAATAACAGACCACACAAAAGATTCAAGCAGACCAACATCCGTAATTGGAATTTTTAGATTAGCTTGTAAGTCAAATGTGACGGTCAAAATGTTTTTTTCTCCGCCCTTTCCTTAATCTTTTTGTTTCTCAGTATTACATGCATACTTCCTCTGAATATACAGATTATATTCTTCTTCCACATAAATTTTGCCTTCACTATTAGCTCGATTATTATTATATTTTATGCATATGAGGCACTAGTCTTTCTTAGGTATGTAGAATCAGTAGGCAATCTCAGAATCCCTTATTAAATTATGTAGAAAATATTCTACGATATGTTATCTCAGACACAATTTTTGATGTTCGTTTTTATGACGTTATTTGACATCTTGGTATATTTTATGCAATGTAAGAGCTCTATCTAAATACTTACGCCTCAGTTTCTTCCTAACGTAGTGGTGCTCCATTACAATCCAACAGCTTCAGTGGAAGGTTTATTCGCTGGAATATGTTTTGGCTACCTCGCTGCTTTATAGCATCTGATATTACTGATGGAGCAAAGAAATTTTAGCATACAATTTCTTTCTCATTATCAATATAAAAGAAACATTGCTTTTGTATGTGTCCACATCGTAGTCCTTTTTATATGTCTGAAAGATCTCTCTTTGTGGGATTAACATTCACAAGCGCCAAAATGTATCTTTTTCTTATGTAATATCCATACTCCAATATTTTCTGCATAGAATCATACGATCATTTTCTGTTACTTTATCATTGCAATGATATCTATATTTATAACAATCGACCTGCTTGGGTATTTTAGGAATTATTTTGCGTCTTATTAGTGTTGGTGAACAACTATGGTGACATACTTGTTTTTCTTGCTCACGCACGGAGAGATCGTCCGATGTGTGAGTGAGAAAAACAAGTACCTAGTAGCATATAGTTGGTTTTGCTTGAAGTGAAATGATTTTGTTGTTGTGCTAAAATTCAGTGAAAAACGACTACAATACCTTACCGCTTTTTGCTAGAAACGTTAATACAGATATATTTAAAGCATTTTCATCAAAAAAGAAGTAAAGTCAGTTATTATGTTTACTTCTGAAGTAAGAAAAGTGTACGAATTTATGTTTACCGTCAAAAACCGTTTTTTTTTTTTTTTTGCCTGTTAGGTTTAGCCTTTGACCACTATCTCACCTGATGGTAAGTGATGATGTGGTCGAAGATGTTGTTCAGGCTAACCTAGAAGTACTGGCTCTCAAGTACAGCTGCCGGAACACACCGTTAGGTGCTTGGCGACAGACTTTCTACTTGAGGGTGGTAGCTAGCCAGGCGGGCATTCGCAAAATGCCCTACCACCATGCTATAACGACTGCCATCCTAAGACGACAACCGGGACCGACGGCTTAACGTGCCCTCCGAAGCACGGAAACGCTCAGTAGTAATGTCACTAGCGGTCACCCATCCAACTCCTGACCGCGTGCGACGTTGCTTAACTTTGCTGATCGGTTGAGAACAGCTAAGTAAACTTCGCTACGAGCGCTTCAAAAGCGCTCAAAACTAAAGTATTTTAATAACTTTTTGTTGTATGCAATAAATTCCTTGGATGTAATATACTGCAATGAAAACCATTTAAGAGACGAAATATGTTTCTGCTTATACTATACAGATAAATTGTTCTGCTATGAATCTTTAATCGGTTTTTCATGAATAGATTTTGGGAAATGTTGTATTTAATTTGTTTTGCTTCTAGCTATCTATGGCACTATTGGTCGTAGCAAATATTCGGTTTTACTAGTAGATAGAGCGCAAAAAGACGAATTTAAGTGTATATTTAACTAAAAACAGCGAAAAATTGCATTTAGTCGGTTTTGCCTTTAAGGGGACGATATACCCTATGACTGAGTGATGCAAAGTCTCAGTCACAAGTTGGGAGTCAACTCTCACCTCTTATAGCAGTAATAACTTACTCATACCTATCAATATTTTAACTCCACATCAATAAAGCAAGCTTACAAACGATAATGGAAGCTCCTGGCGCTCTGATGATGTCTGAACATCTTAAAAGATTACTTTATAACTCTGTATTTTAATGTAATGTTGACTATTATACCAGAAAATAAGATTTTACTGTTTATTTGTATTATTCTTTAAGCACTAAAATTGTTTAATGTGTGGTAAGTAATGTCAATCATTAAGCGATGTGATTCTGGATGGCTGATGATTATGAAATTTTAGAGCTTTTATGTTGACAATGCTGCATGTCTTTTTTTTACTTGATTTGTTCAATTTAAACTCAACTTATTCAATTTAAACTTACCTACAAATTCCTTACAGTGTTTAGAAATTTTACTTATGTTTTCCCCCTCAATTTTTCAATGAAGCATTTGTAATTGTATTCACCTGCTGAAACTCAACTTTGACTATTTGGCAGGACTACTTCTAGGACTTGACTGTGACTAACATTAAGCAAGTTTTCCTTGTGTATCTATGTACCATATTACTTGACATCTCGAGATATACTAACTATATGAGTTAAATTTAATAAAATTAGTTTAGTGTTAAAACTAAAAAAGTTACAGACAGGTGTTGTGTAGCAGATATGACAATTAAAAAGGTTTTTGAAAAAAAAAATTATACCTCATGGTTGTTAAAACTCGCTATGTACAGTTTAAGGGCATGGTAAACAACCTACAAGTAATTTTTGGTATGCCTAAAATTTATACTTTTTTTTAATACATTAGTATAACTGTTTTAATACCAATAAAATCTATGTTGTTTAGTCAACACTGAATCAAAAATAGCATACTGATCTTCAGTCTAGCATTAAATGAATATATTTTCATTGGTAAGGGGAGCTTGAAGTAACCTTCTACCAAGGTGTAATTATAAAGGTACAACTGTCGAGGATAATATATAATCTGATTCAGAGTATAAGTGAATAAATATATTTTCATTGGTCAGAGGGGCTTAAAGGAACCTTCTACCAAGGTGTAATTATAAAGGTAGAACTGTTGAGAATAATATGTATTCTAATCCAGAGTATAAGTGAATACATTTTCATTGGCCAGGGGGGTTTAGAGGAACCTTCTAGCATGGTGTAATTATATAGGTACAGCTGTTGAGAATAATATGTAATCTGATCCAGAGTTTATGGAAGTGGTAGATTTTTCTGACTATTTAATTTATAGGTCTTGCTATTCTTTTGTTTCCAATTTGAAAATGTTTTTTGTGGATTCTATGCTGTAACCAAATCTCTTTGATTTTTATTACATTCCCCTTTTGATTTGTTGTAAGTAATTGAAGGCATACTGGGATTTCCAAATCCAATTTGTAGTCATTATTAAATACTTTTCTGAAGAACACAAACATTTTTTTTTTTTTTTTTTTAATATTCCCCTGTAAACTCTGGTAACATCTTTCTAAATGCCCTTGAAAATAATAAGGTTTATCCACATGAAACATATTTTATACTTTAATATGTTAATGAATAGATACAGGTGTTGCTTTGCGGAAATCCATATTTAATATTAACAAATATTTTAAGGAAACATCAAACTAATATTTTAATAAAACACTTAAAAAATATATCTAGTGACAAATCCGCCTAAGTAATTAATTAGATAATAAAATATTAATTTGATGTTTTCTTAAAATATTTTAAAAATATTTGGTAATATTATCCCCAATATGTTGAATAGCACAGTGGGTACGGCGCATAGTTGATGAAATTTCCAAGAATCCCTCGACGCCACATGACATTTTTTTTAATACTAAGTTGTTTTTCATTACCTAAACTTGTCACCCTAATATCCCCATACCCTAATATAAAGAGTAATACTGTCTTTTTCTTATCAAAAAACAAATTAAACTTATGGTCCTCTCTTCTCTCCTTAACTGGTTTTCCACCAGGTCCTAAATATTTTCTTATACATGTGTTATAAATATTCACCATATGTTACACTTTGTTTAGTTATATGTAATAGCTGTCACATTCACAATTTTTCCATCAGTTTTAACGTTGCTAAAATTACTACCAATTGATTGGAATTATTTGCATATGCACACTAGCAGCCGTTTGCAATACTATAATGACATACATCATCGATCTATCTAAGCAAGTACATAATCTAATATTTTTGAGAAGGCAAGCTCTCAAAAATATTAACCGTTTTTAACTGTTATAGAGTAAGAGAATTATGATCTATAAAAGGTCTCAGATATTTAACTTTTCAAATTGTTGTGATAGTTGAGCCACAGATTCCTAAGAAAGCTAATACTTGTTCCGGATCGCGTTCAGAGCGCTATCGGTATGGAGTGCTCACAGTGCCGATCCTAGTGGAAATATTTGGTGCCCTTCGTACAATTCAGACTAGCTCTCAGAGTGCCTTTGGTACCTATCAAATAAGTAATAAGTACTTATCAAATAAGGTGTTTATACTTGCCACTCTCATATTGTAATTATTTGGTTTTGCTTGACATCTTATTTTACTTGATGTACTAGGAAAAGCTCTGCAGTCCATTATGTAGTTATTAGCAAAACATCCATTGAAAAAGAAATTAAAAATACAAACAACTATTGGTTAACATGGATGTTTCCACTGTTGATTTGTACAGCATAGATAATTGCCAGGTTTGATACCAAACTATTTTATAACTGGTTATTTGGATAAGATATTGCTATTCTGATTTATTTTTGTAATAACGTGAAAGGTCCTAAATCCTCTATATACCTTGCTTGACTAATTATCTTTTTCCTTTGCAGATGTTAATTTTACTATACAGTGATACAAACTATGTCCTTGATGGTTTCCGAGCGACATATGCTATACACAATTGCCCTAACAACTGCACTGGCCGAGGGCTTTGTATGAACAATAGATGTTTCTGCACTGGAAAATGGGGTGGTTCAGATTGCAGTGTGGAACTCTGCCCAAGTGGATGCTCAGGCAATGGCGAGTGTAAGGGTGATAAGTGCTTGTGCAAGAAAGGGTATGTATTATTAGTAGATAATATGTATGACATCTCATTCTGAGTATTTTACTTTTGAAAATCACACACACAATCATGCTTATTAAAAATAAGGCTGTAATCGTCATAGGATGTGACATATAATAATTACATTATTTTAACTTGCTTCCTTAGTCGTCTTAGTTTAATATGAAACAAATAATTTGTACAGGTTTTCTGGTGAATCATGTTCATTGAAGAAATATGACAAAGAAGGCAACAGTTGGCACTGGCTTTCTCACACAGAAAGTGGAATGACTAAGAGGGCAGCTCACTCTGCTGTGTATGTGAACCACACAGACTCACTTTATGTATTCGGAGGATATGATTTGAATAAGGTTTTAGGATTATTGGAGGTTTATAAGTAAGACTTTTTTTATTATTTTCTTAGTTACAGTAGTTAATTTTATAATAGTTATAAGTTAGTTTTTGAATTTAATAAGTAAACAAAAATATATGTAAAGACCATATTTGCCTTTATTAACACTACCCACATGTTCTCGTACGACATTACACCAGAAGAAAGAGTTGGTAGGCCGCCCAATAGGTGAACTGAAAATATCATCAGTTCCTGGGAGCCGATGAATACATGTCTTTCGGCTGGTAATGATGAACACTACCTACAACATACCTTTATTACATCTCCATAAAACTAAATTTGTGAAATAATGTAATAAAGTATGGAACAAATATACTAGCAATAATTGTTTTGGTTTGTTATCGATCGTGATATCGACAGTTGTAAGTCGTCGCTCTTATGCGAGTGTTTTACAACCATAAAATATAAAATAGAATCTATGTAAGTACTAAATTTTATGTCAATTCATTCAGCCCTTTCGATAAGGTATGCAGTTGTAATCCTTCCCATTTATATAATATTAATAGGATCATCAAGCACATCAGCTTTTGGTGATAATTGTTTGTCGTGAATATGAAGCATTATATTTTTACTTAAACCGCCACGCACACTTATCCTGGTCTTTACACCAAATTAATGCTAAACAGTGTAAATTTATGATTTAAGTAAAAAACTACGTATCTTTTTTATTATAAGCAGAAAGCCTATTTTTTTTACTTTGTTTTATTATTATTTGTTTGATTATCCACTGTAGTAACAAATGTTATTTGAAAATAACAGCCTACCTATTATGAAAGAAAGCTTATAAAAAAAATATTAGAAAGTTCGAAAGATTCAGATTTTTCAATGCACTGCATAGGGGACATACGAATGGACAGGCAGTGTAGGATTAGTAAAAGGGTCCCGTTTCTCATACGACGCTCTACAATAGGAGTAGATACAGGGAAGTCGATTTTGTCACCTTTTAGTTTTTAGTAAGTTACTTAGGATTTTAATTCATCATCATCATCTACAAAGCAATTTAATATTGCACTGGCATGACACAGCTTTTTATACCTATCTTTTAAAACAATGAATGTCAGTTTAGTCTAACAATATCTAATATTACGATGTAATAAATTACAGGTTCTCAACTAGTCAGTGGCATGACGAAAACGGAAAAGTCCTGCGTAGGTATCCGTCTCTCGAAGAGAATGATGAAACTGTCTTGTCTCTGTTCACCAAGGTAAGCATTACTTCTACAATTAAGTTTATTTTTACGCGTTTAACCTTGATTCCGATTAATCTGAGTTAACGGCAGTAGTCACAGTAGATTTAATATAAAAAATACACTGCCCTCAGCTCTAAACTAAACGGTAACAATACCTAATTACTATGGAAATTGGGATTTTACTCTTAATTTCACGCTAAAGTGGAATGTCTGACTTCATTGTCACGTAATTTGATTTTAAATGGATAAAATAATCTTTGCAGGGCAACAGTGACGGCAGGTGGCCCATAGGCAATAGAAGTTCGTTTTTTAATTTAGTATTATCGTCATTCTCTAACAATGAAAAGACACCGTTACCTCTGTTGTATACGCATTCGTCAACACCATACTCTGAGAGCTATTTACATTTCACTGAACAACCAGAGTTCCTCAGTGGGGCCGTGAAGTCGAATACTACGAAACCTGAGCCTAGATATGGCCATGCAGCTTGTGCTTACGGCTCCGGATTCGTATTATACGGAGGGAAGCTGTCTGATGGAAGTCTGTCGTCCGAACTTTGGCTGTATGACGCTATACATAACAGCTGGACCTTGAGAGCATTGAACTCTACTATGACTCCTCCAGGCCTGACGAGGCATTCTTTAACAGCCGTTCAAGATGAGTTGTACTTATTCGGAGGCAGTACTGTCGAAGGAGAATTTTCTTCAAGGTACTTACTTTAATTGTTTTGTTTTAAACATACGCGAGTCTCACCCATGATTTCATTATGATGTTGTATGATTTTGATATACATATGTGTTATTCATGTTTTTTATATAATGCAGACGTAATTACATAAATGTTTTATACGAAAAATTCAAGGTTTACTCAACGCTATTAGTATTTGCTTGGTCAATGTCATTATTAAGTCTGTACAAGGTGATCTATTGTGAATGATTTAATGTCAAATATACATGCAATATTTATAGAGCTACCGCGTTATTGCCCGATATTTTTCTTATATAGCGCAAGAATAATTAAAAGTAAACTTGGATATAAACCTGTTTCTTTGTTGCTATCATGTTGTGGTAACACATTACGATTTATGTATATTATGCAATTATAATTTTTTTTCTATTTCCAGCATGTATAAGATAAAGCTGACGGATGCGAACACGGAATCGTGGGAGAAAGTTCAAGTGAGAGGCGGCAAAGAGTTAGATGTTAGGGTGGTGGCCCATACTGCTGTTTATCACTCGCATTCCAACTCAATACTGATCTATGGAGGTGTGGTAGCTAGTGTTGCAAGGTAATTAAAAGCGTATGTACCAAATGGCAATGTTACCGCTCTGTCTCGTAACCAGAATCCTTATTTGTGTGTGATTTAAAGTGACGAGAAATACAAGTACCTACGTCAAAATAGAGTAAGCGACATGCTTGTTTGTAACAGTTAAGGTCACCTTGTTAAATAAAAATGTCTGTAGGACGCCGCACTGCACTAGTCACCCCTAGAAAGATTCTACATCAGACTATTGATTCGCATGGAAAAACATTTCCTTTTTATTCTAAAGGATTTCTACGGGTTTTGCCTTAATTCGATTCTGATCACTATAAAGCTCCCGTCCGTCATCCAGTAATATGCCACTGCCCTTTAAATCATACATACAGACTGTCCATTGCAGTGGGATTAACCTAATCAGACTAGCCCAAAAGGCCTACCAACTGTCTACACAAAGACAAACTTAGGACATAGTCATTATAATATATTGTTACAATTCACATACCAACTATGATTTTATATGTTTTTACATAGTTATTAAATTGTATTACGTGTGCTGTACAGTTCTCGGCTTAAAAATCTATGGACTGTTCTATATCTACCCATAGGATGATCGTAATAGTAACTTAGGGAAAATGTGCCACATGAGTTGCATGTCTCTGCTAGGGCGGGCTCTTTACTATCGTAATGTCCTTACTAGTTAAAATATAGCTGGTATACTTACTTACAAGAGTTTTATCAAAAGATTGCCGCCACAGAGACGGCTGGTCTTTTATTACCAAAAGCCAAAACTAGTTGGTTAGTAGTGTGGAAGTTTGGGTTGGCGAAAAATATATTGATTGGACCTCATTGCCGATGATGGGATGATAACTGCTGCCTATACCTGCTACATTGTTGTAAGTTTACTAGTAGATCTCAAAAGACTACGATATAAACGATTTCCATGCAGGTGAAATCGTGCGAGTATAAAGTATATAAAACGTCCTTAGTGAACAACAGAAGTACTTGTATCATCTTGTTTTGATCAAATTGACTTATAATAAAGAGTAGAACGATTCATTAACATGGTAATGTGAACGATAACATGTCAGCAACCTGTGTTTGATTACTTCTTATAGGGCATAAAACTCTAACAATGTCGAGAGTATTTACTAAACAAGTACTCAGTCGAAAATCTTGTACCCTTCTTGATAACAAATACAGTATTTGTTTTACAGATGCATGGTCTGATATTGTCTCTCATATAATACTCTCCCAGAAATACCTATACACACGTATATTATGTGTGAATAGGTTTAGTATGATATATTTTTTATAGCTGAAAGATAAGCGTTTGACAACGGTCTCATTGATCTCGATGTTGCGGTCGTAGATGTTCAGGCTAACCTAGAATTACTGTCTCTCGAGAACAACTCTCAAGAATGGCTCGCAACAACACACCGTTAGATGCTAAGTGAAAGTTTTATTAAAGGATGCTAGCCAGGCGGGCATTTGCAAATGTTGTAATAAGAGCTTATCTTTCTTTTCAGGTTTTCAAAACTATCGGACAGGATGTTTGCGTTTGACATAGACTACAAACATTGGAGTGAAATACACTATCCTAGAGCTCATTTACGGGACACATACGTGCCGAGAGAACGGGCGTTTCACACATCTACTGTTATCGGTAAAGCGTTATAACATTTGTTTCCTTATTTTCATTATCTAGTTTCTGACCACGTAAGTCGCATACGCGGCAGTCATTCGGCACATTAGCTCAACAGTCTTGGAATAAACTGCGGTACTTTGAACGCATTGCTCAAAGACTAAGCGTATGCTGAGACGCTTTTGCTCGTGTGAACACGGTACTGAGTGAAAAATGAAGTGGTCAAATACAGACATGGTCGTATTAAGAAGAAACCTTTACCAAAATTGGTCAAATCTAGCAATGGTCTATGCAGTGATTTTTTTTTTATTTTTATGCTTGATAGGTTAGCCTTTGACCTCTATCTCACCTGATGGTAAGTGATGATGTGGTCGAAGATGTTGTTCAGGCTAACCTAGAAGTAAAAATAATAAGAAGTGGACTCCAATCCACCAAGGCGACGCAGAACAGAGCAGAGCAGATTTTGTTAAAATTAAAGAAGCACGTACGACGCAGACTTTACACTGTCTGTCCTACGCTTGAATGTCCTGCGACTTGGCGTTGGTTACAATAACTGAACGTCGTCTATGTCGATATAAAGGAATTATATATACAATATGCGTGTGTGGAACTGTGGTTATCAGCTGCATGGGCCTCTGTGACTGAGTCGACAGTGTTTTGTTTTTAGTTCTACACTTAGCATACGCTTAGCATTATCGTTTATGCTGCAAATGTTGCAGGAGACAAATTTTCTGCTCATGGACAGTTTTGTCAGTGTTTCGAGACATACTCGGACATATATTTAATTCTGAAACCATTTTTAGGAAACTATTTAGTAGTATTTGGAGGCTACTCTCACCGTCACAACCGAGAGGAGATTTGTTACGACGGTCAAATGTATATCTATCACTTGGGTTGCCACTCATGGATCCCGTTGGACGTTTTGGGGAAAACACGCAAGTTTTACCCGAAGAAACAAGGTGTTTTTGCTCACGCTGCTGCCCTTAAGCCACCTTCTACATTGCTCATTGCTGGTGGATATCACGGAAATGTTAATGGTAAACATTTTTTTTTTTCAAATGTATGTACAGTTTGCTAATTAAAACTCCTTTTATATACCTATTTGCATCTGTTGTCGTAAGGCATTGCAAAATTTAAAACCAACAATTAAAATTTCAGGAGATCTGTTAGCGTTTGTAGTGCCAAGTTGGCAAGCAGGAATCACAAATAACCATCCAGAGTCTGCCTGTCAAAAACATCAAACTCAGCCAGAGTGCTTGGCAGATCCTGAATGTGGCTGGTGCTCGGCTGATGACGTAAGTCCATCGTAATATTTTCTTAGATAAATACAGATTTAATACAATTTAAATTTGTTTAGAGCATAACATTTTCATCCCGAGAGAATAAGTTAATTAACTTGAGAATTATGAGCCTCGAAACACTTTCATATAAAGTTTTCAAGGCACATAATTTTCAACATACCTTTTTGAAATTTATATAAATTTTTACGATGTATATATACATAGGCTTGTATATATATATATATATATATATCTACGATACAAGCCTAGATAATGACGAGTTCAATAGACATTATGCTTAATTCTGGACATAAATCTTGAATACGGGAGTGATCACCCTACGACGTTTGTATTGTATGGAGAACCGGCCAGTTCTCCCTTAAACCGTTGTCCTTGGTCCTTTTTAAATTCATATAAAACATAATATCAAGCATTATGTTTTATATGAATTTATCGAACGAATAGTGAATAAAAGATCTATAAAAAAATAGGGCATTTTTTCAATATTGTACAGAAATGTTATTAGAAAATAAATTAATACAGATATCTACCAGTATATTTTTGATTTTTCTAGATAGTAAAATAAGATAATATATTACGGAAAACGATAAGTTCAAACTTTACTACATACCTTTCAAAATTAATAAATAACACGTATAGCAATATCGTATGCAAATTTCAAAACATAAAAAAAAATAGACCATATAAATAATTTTATTATAAAAACTAACGTGGTTTTCACTCATTTTAGTAAATAATACGGGATAACTCGCGTGAATAAGTCAGATAGCTCCGACTATAGTTTCAACCACATTCGGTGGTCTTTTTCAAGGAGAGCTCAGGATGCCCGCGTTGACGTCTCGCTTAGCTTAGAAAAAAATATGGTCTATTTATTTTACATGAATAAGTCAGATAGCTCCGACTATAGTTTCAACCACATTCGGTGGTCTTTTTCAAGGAGAGCTCGGGACGCCAGCGTTGACGTCTCGCTTAGCTTAGAAAAAAATATGGTCTATTTATTTTATATGAATAAGTCAGATAGCTCCGACTATAGTTTCAACCACATTCGGTGGTCTTTTTCAAGCACTAAGCGAGACGTCAACGCGGGCGTCCCGATCATATTTTTTTATACAGTGCTTAAAAACATAACAATAATATAATAGAAAAATAAAATATTAGAAAGAAAAATAAGATATTAGAGCTTATTTAATTTTTCTAGATATGCTACGGGAGAACTATAGGTTCCAACTGTACTACAAATCTCCAATCAATTCGATGCGGGGGCATCTGTCCCGCGCTGGGCGATTGCCATTCTTGTCTAATCCATGGCCCGCCGCTGAATGATATAAACAGCACCAGGACTCCGCTGCCTTCGGTTAGTACGAAGTTGGGATTACATCAGTGCAATTGGTGCGTGCAGAACGCACGGTGCCACCACAAAGACGGTAAGATCTTGGAACCATATACGCAAAACGAAGTTCTTTTCCAGTTCATTTCCTTGTTGGATGCTGTAAAATTTGGAAATACCGAACTATGTTTTATTTATAGTTGTTAGGTTAGCAACAACTATAAATAAAACAAAGTTGAGTAGATTGGAATTACTTTCTTGGAAATAATATTCTATAATTTAAAAGTAGGATGAAGAAGAAATTGATTTCAAGTATGCTTTTTTTTTTCAAGTTTAATTGATAGTATAAGTTAGTTAATATAGTAAATAGGATATAACTAGTAGTAGAATTAAATTTGAATATTGATAATGTCTTACTGCGGGTGTTAAATTAATAAGTACATCAAGTTTTTTTTTGGCGGTATGTATTTTAACAAGTTGCAGCATACTATAATAAATACTTTTAGCTACTACAACGAAAGCATTTAGTCAACCTTGCTGCCATTGCAGGCTTGCAGGCAGCCTAAACACTCCAGCCCTCTACCAGTTGGCAACATGCCCAGCATGCCCAGAACTATAATTCTAGTATTCCATTGGACCAAATTAAGTAGATGGATTATATTAAATATATTATATACCTATTAGAACTAAAAATACCGCAACCATAAATGTGACAACAATCAAAAGGGACACTTGATGTCGTATTTATCTGTTTTAATTGTATATTTTGGCTACAAATGATATAATAGTTTCTTTTTTAATTTATTGTGACGGAATAAGCTCGAGGCCCACCTGATGTTAAGCGGACTTACCTCTGCCTATAACAGATGCATTTCGTCACAAGTCAAGATTTGTACTGCGCCCGTCACCTTGAGAAATAGTTCTTAAGTCTCATATGCCTGTAATTTCACTGGCTCTCAAGGACTACTGCCGGAACAAACTGTTAGGTGCTTGGCGACAGACTTTCTACTTGAGGGTGGTAGCTAGCCAGGCGGGCAATCGCAAAAAGCCCTTCCACCATGCGGTGAAGCTCAAGCCGGCGGTGGGGATTGAACCTGGGTACTGCGGCGCGGCAGTCCATAGCTATAACCGCTCGGCCATCATTACTTCAAAAAGTTATCTAGAAATAGATCTCAAGCATGAGGGCTGTCAATAAGACAGTTAATGTTATATTTTTCCGTTCTATTTCATATTTTGGATTAAAATGACATATAAAATACCTACAAATTACTCTTACGTATGACAGCTATAAGACCTAAGATCAATTTATTTGTAATTTTATGTCCTTTGTATCCCAAGAATGAAATCAACACTGAGAAATACGAGATCAATTGACTCTTTGACAGTTATCAGATCTAAACCCTACTTCTAGGATACATTTATGTAATTAGAAGCACAAATACTAAATTGGAATTGAAACCTTTTTCAAAGTATTTTTATGACATTTCTAGCACATGTTTGACATAAAAAAATAAGAATACGAAAAAAAATATTGGAAATTGATTTCATATAAAACGTTCTCAGACTAACAATGTTCTGAAGTTACTTTGATTTAATGTAAAATTCATGTTGCATAAAACTATCCAGGGTAGTCAAGTATGGGTTTCAAAAAAATTTTTATTTACTCGTTTATAAAAGTTATTCCCGATTTTTTAATATCCGTATGGCTTCTCCACCATTTTACTACACACTGTGGTATTTTTGCAGAGATAAACGAAAATTGAAGTCAGTTGAAAAAATGCTGCGGTACAACCGCATGACTCGAGCCTACGCGGCGAACTGAGATCGCCGCGCGGTACACTTTTTAAGCCACGCCCGCTGCGGTATAGTTTGCGTTCTGTTGCTTTTGAGCTTGAATTACATTTCTATTCATATTTATTCGTAGCCCCACGTCAATTAAGCAAGCTTACAAACGGTAATAATATCAATCGCCGTTGTGATGACGTCACAACAAATTGTTCATTCATTTCGCTAATTCTGACGTGACATTTAATACGTAGTATTACCGTGCCAACGACAATTCCGTCATGTTTATCCATCTTAAAAAAGTTACTGTCTAGCAGCGGATTTAAACATGATTTTGACTATTTTACGATAAAAATTTATTTAATTAATATGTAGATTACATACAATATTTTTGTTTCTATTGTTCTCTAAAATAAATGCAGCAAAATTATTTGATGTGTGTGAAACTATAAAAACGTTACAGACAGCTGTTTTGCAGCATACAATGAAATGTCGTAAAACTATAGTAAAAGCGTTCCATAACATCGTAGTTCGGAACAGTGCAAGCGGGATATATCTATATTATAAACGGCTTGTATCTCGCTTGCTCTTTCTTTAAGTAGGAAACCATTATTGCTCAACGCGATTGTGGGTGGGTGATAGTTCGTGGCTGCGAAGGATTATTTTAATCATGAAACAAAAAGCTACTTTTTTATGATGGTTTCGTAAAAGGTGGAAGTTGGCCCCCAGTAGCAACAATATAATATGTATGCCCTGGCTGCTTTTATATCTCTAAAGCGATCAACTAATATAACAGCGCTAGATTTTGAGCCCGCTAAATCAAAACTTGTCAACCGTATACAACATGCTATGTATTTTAGAGAGATTTTGTGTACATACCAAAAAAAGTTAATAACGATTGTCTGTAACTGTACTACCGTGCTGATATCCTCAACCATTCTGATTTTAGATAGTTATGGCGGAGTATGCGGAGAAGACACACCTTCTGAAAACCCTGGCTGGTGGGGCGCCGTCGGCACGGAAGTGTCGAGTCCAGACCAATGTAAAATGCTCGACAAACGACCAGGGTTGACGTTTCTCCGGTACCAACAGCCCGCCGACTGGAATCACCCTGATGGCGTATCGGTGGTTAACGCGACTACTGTTGACTGGGGTACAGGAGGTGGCAGCAACCATATATTCACTGGATCTAGCGAAGCGCGTCTGCGAGGATGGCTTCACATCCCTCAGTATTGGAATGGGACGGGAGAAACTTTACATATATGCGCCGGATATTCCAACATATCAATCGCTCTCGGTGACAACAGCTCGGTGGCCAACCTGACAGCGCAACCGTCCGCATGCTCGCTCGTCGACTGGCCCGCTCTGTTCCCCGGCCGTCTCTCTGTCGACATGCACGCCAATGACTCGCTGCACACTGGACTATACCCCTCGCATCATCACGCAAAGATGGAACTGCAACATAATAAATCTCAGGAAAGCGCTAAGGTAAGTTATATTTAGACAGTAGCTATAGTTTATTTTCGTTGCAACTGGTGTCTTATGGTATATAAAATTTGTCTTTCCAGGTGTTCACGTTTGAGTTTCTGGAACCATTCTCGGACGGACAGTGCTCGAACTACGACAACTGCCTACTGTGCTTGGCAGACGCGGCGTGTGGTTGGTGCGAAGTGACAGCGCGATGTGAATCGCGCTCATCAGACGAGCGTAGTGCGTGTGCCGCGGATGGCGAGTGGCGGTACCTGACGCTGCAGCCCGCCGCCTGCCCCAACTGCTCCAATTACATCAGCTGTGAGCGGTGCGTCGCCGGGGAGCACTGCGAGTGGTGGGCGGACGAGGCGAGATGCGCGCGCCGCGGCCGCGCCGCCGGAGCCGTCGTCGACGTGAGCGAGTGCCCCGCGCCGTGCCGCATGCGGCTCGACTGCGAGCACTGCCTCGACGAGCGCGGCCGCTGTGTGTGGTGCGAGGCGACGCGCCAATGCTTCGGCTTCAGCGTGTACACCAGCGAGTACCAGTTCGGCTTGTGTCGCGAGTGGCTCGACCGTGCCTCCGCTCCGCCCCCGACATCACCCGCCGTGCCCGGCGAGGAAACCACCCGTCGCGGCACGCAGTGCAAGTCGTGCGCACGGCACACGTCGTGCGGCGCGTGCCTACGCACTATGGGGTGCGGCTGGTGCCACTCGTACGCTAACCCGATCCGTGGTGCGTGCACCGAGGGCGACTTCACGCGCGCGCACGCTGACTGCGGGTCGCTGCTCGACGTGCCCGCGGGCGATGCGGGCTGGGCGTACGCCGCCTGTCCCGACGTGGACGAGTGTGGCCTCGGCCTGCACGACTGTCACGAGTACGCCGACTGTAACAACACCCACGGATCTTACACCTGCCGCTGTAAGCAGGGCTACATCGGCGACGGCAAGAAGAGCTGCATGCGGACCTGCTTCAATAGTTGTATACATGGTTACTGTCTCGGCGCGCCGCAATACATGTGCAACTGTGATCTCGGCTGGACGGGTGCTGACTGCTCGATTAACTGCGGCTGCAACGACCATTCGACGTGTAAGGGAGGCGTTGGCCGCTGCGACGAGTGCCAGGACTGGACCGAGGGCAAATTCTGCGAGTCGTGCAAGCCGGGCAGCCACGGGAACGCGACCACGAGCCAGGGTTGCCGCCGCTGCGACTGCAACGATCACGGCGATGAAACAAGAGGTATCTGCGACGTTACCACCGGCGAGTGCATCTGCAAAGACAATACCGAGGGACAAAATTGTGAACGCTGTAAACCAAAGTTTTACGGAGATCCGAGGCACGGAGGAAGATGCTACTATCAGTGCGAACCGAGGGGGATGCTGAACGCTTCGGAGACAGAAGGAATAGGATCCTACAAGAGCGATCCGGAAGTCAAAACAATCGGACCATCGAAGGAGTGTCTCTGGATCATATCTGCAGAAGAAATAAAAGATGCTATTATTCAATTCACGATAAATTCGTCAACTTTTGATGTGCCGTGTGACGAGAATGCAGTGTATGTGTATGACGGCCTAGGTGGCGTGCCAGACCTAATCAACAACCAACAGAGCCAACTTCTTGGCGTGTTTTGCAATGGAGCGTCTTCAGGCGTAGTCGAAGCTCGAAGTGGCAATTTGACAGTGCACTACAAGCAGGGCCAACCGGAACAGGGCTTCGAGGGAGTTTACAAGGTGTTAGCTTGCGACAGTTATTGTTCTTGGCCTCGAGTCTGCAATAAAAGACACTGCGTTTGTCGAGAAGGTTACGGAGGACCAAATTGTGAAACAGAAATTTGCAAAAATAATTGTAGCAAAGCGTTAGATGCCGGCGTTTGCGACAATAGCTACGGGCGATGTCTCTGCAATGAAGGATTTGGAGGCGATGATTGCTCCATTAAACTTGACAAAACACAACTAGTATTTACGGAGCTATTTAATTCAGAATTTCTATCCGACGGATTAGATCACCTAAGAAAAACGCTTCCGCGATTTGGACATACCCTTATTGCAGATAGAAGAGGTTTATGGATGTTCGGCGGATACTCTCTCTCCCACGGTCCATTGAATGACATAAGATTTTTTGACACAAAAAACAATACTTGGATGCAAGTAACCGTAGAAGCGACGCCAGATGCAAAAATGCCTGAAGGTCGGTATTTCCATGCGGCCGAAATATATCACTCCAAACAAAACATCTACATATATGGTGGTTTGAGTTTGCAAGAGAAGAGCGGACAAAACAAAACTTTAGGAGATTTCTGGCAATTCAGTCTGAAAGATCAGCGTTGGAGCAATATCAAGAACAAAGAAGTTCAACCACCCGCTCTGGCAGGGCATACATTGACTTTGCAGAAATATCAAGATTACGAAAGCTTGGTTCTGATCGGTGGGTTTTCGTTAGAAGGTGGTTTCATGGCGGACACTTGGGAATTCGATCTCGACAATGACAAGTGGGTCAAGCTGAACTGTGAAGGCGCTGTCCCAGCTGGTATCATAGGGCACAGTACAGTTTATCACGCCCCTTCTCAGAGCTTGTACATTTTCGGAGGAAACTTATATTCCTACAATGGTACATCACTGTCTAATAAACTTTTTGCATTTCACTATCCGTCTAAAAAGTGGAGTGAATTGCCAATATTTCCTAACTTGAATCATCTGTACGATAACCTGCCTGAACCTACTTATTTGCACTCTGCGGTCACCACTAATGATTACATGATTGTTTTTGGAGGTAGAACTGATCCAGATCACAGATCAGACACACTTATCGCTTACGTTTACAGCTGCAACCAATGGGTTCGGCTTGCCAAAGGTAAATACGCTCACATTTTTGACATATAAGAGTCAGATTAAGATTGTGCACACAATAAATACAATATCATTGTTGTTTCAGGGGTTAGCATTGTAGGACATCCTCCGCCACCAACGATAGCTCACGCGATGGCGATAGATATGGAGAACGAAAACGACGGCTACATTTACATAATCGGAGGATGGACGGGCAGCGCTCACTGTCAAGTCACCAGGATATCTCTGCCGGAAGATCTATGCAATATGTGGAGCTCGAGCAAAATGGAATGTCGCAGTCATATGGGATGCAGCTTTTGTAGTACCGGGAATTACACTAAATGTTTTTCTGTGGATAAGCCGGGATGCGAAGGCAGTGACAGAGTCTCTACGAATTCTGGATCGGCTTGTGACTCGGAGCTAGTAGCGAGACGTTCTTGCGAAAATTTTACAACCTGTTCGTCTTGCTTGGCGGCTTGGCCTTTGTACCCTGAAGAGAAACCGGCTTGCCGTTGGTGCGAATCTTGCGCCGCTGCTGTCGGTAAGTCTCACTTCATAGGCTCCAAAGTAATTTATACTGAAAGCCATTCATCTCTAATTTTGTGCACTGTTCATAGGTGAGTGCGTCCCAACCGATGAATCATGTCATAGCATGAAATGCAACGCAGGTACAACTTATATCAGTGACGTTGGTCAATGCCCTGAGCTTAGATGTGTAGCATCCGACTGCGAGAAATGCGTATCCAATCAATGCACGTGGACTAGAGAAGCTAATAGGGAAGGTACGAATATTATTATAAAAAAAATGTTTAACTATTATTATATTTTTTTTTTAGTATTCTATATTAAAGCGTTGTAAACAATTTATGTTTGTAGGTCAATTGACAAGGATATCGAAAAATGTAACAGAGCTATTCAACTGGACCTGCGCTCAGATAGAGGAACCGGGGCGGACGAGTCTCCGTCCAACGACTAAAGAGGAATGTCCCAGCCGTTGCCATCTCTACGATGACTGCGCGTCTTGTCTCAGTTCTGAAGGAGCTGAGGGTGGTTTTTCTGAGTGTCACTGGGCGACGTATTTAGGGAAATGTATTTCGCCTGCTTATCAACCTGTGTATTGCGCGGGAGGCGTTTGTGGATTGGTGTTGACTAAGGCGGATAAGAACAAGTGCCCGGCACCGTGCGGAACGTTCGAGCAATGTTCTGAATGTTTGCACCACTCTCACTGCGGTTGGTGCGCGATAGAGGGCGCTAACGGCGAAGGCGTGTGTACAGAAGGCTCCATCGACACTCCACTCGACTATACAACGCGGACGACGTGCGCGGCCGTCTATGAAAATGTGCATCAGACGAACGGAACAAACGATACGTTCTCGTGGCACTACACTCGCTGCCCGCCCGAAAACGAATGTGAGAACAATCATCATCAGTGTAAAGCTGAGTCTGAGGTATGTATCACTCGCGTATTAGATCAGATGTACTAACTCAAGTGCAAGGCCCGTATCAAGATAAATACATATCATAATATGTATTCATCATGAGACGGGCTTATATTTCCATTACTTTAGTTCATACTGAATCATTATTAGAAGCTGCAATTCGATGTTCAAATTATTTCAAATTCAATATTTGTCCAGTGTTTGTTCAGGCTATGATAGGACTGGTATGCAATTATGTTTAAAATACTTAAGATAAGTAAAGGTACGAAAAAATTGTTCTAATGTCCCGATTTTTTTCGTCTACTAAGCGAATAAGCTTACAAGATTCAACAAATTCAAATGAGTCGCAGTGCAGGTACACTTAATGCAATGCGGGAATAATGGTGGGTGCGGATTGATAAACGAGCGACCGTATCAACTTCGCCTCAACTAAAACTGTTCCTTGTGGTACTAAAAATTACAACGCACACTAATCAACGCCGTATCGGAATCGCCTTGATTTAGGAAAAGTTCGCGAGTAGACGTAATAACGGCCCGTGGGGTGCCGGGCTAGAAGCCCGTGGGGTGCCGGAATAGAATGTCACCTCCCCATCTCTACCCGTGGGTGCCATAAGAGGCGACTAAGGGTGACACACCAGAAGGTAGGCAGCAGCACTTTCTGAGGAACAGATATCTCACACATCGATCGCCAAGCCGATACAGTATAGTACAGACGTAATAATGAAGCGAGGTGACGTTGATATGGTCCTGCGTTGTTATTTAAGAGCGTTGTGTGTTGTGTAGGTATGCCGTGACCTGCCGGAGGGGTACGAGTGCGCGTGCGGCGAGGGGCACAAGCGCGCGGTGGGCGGTGGGTGCGCCGCTGTCTGCGCGCAGGGCTGCGTGCGTGGCCTCTGCGTGCAGCCCAACGTCTGTCGCTGCGAGTTCGGGTAACGCATCCATCCACACTGTGTGTGTTGTCTAATGGGGCGTTCGTATAGCCTATCAGTTCCAAAAATAACACTCACAAACGCTAAAAATGATTACACGGGCCGTTCGATTTGGGACTTCGTGAGCAAAAATATCGTTTTCGCTCACCGTTCGGATAGCTTTGAAAACGCTACAAATGACAGAGAAAAGTGATATTTTTGACCCATGTCTTACCGTGGGATCGTTGTGATCGTTTTTTGACAACTGCTGGTTTGACAGTTGTATTTGGCGCGATTGAAGAGTTTCACAAGTTTTTATATAGTATTTATATTTTATGTAGTAGGTACCTACTTATTTTGTTAATTTTAGAGATTGATTCCATGTTTCGTACTGTGCAAAATTGTTAAAATATTGTCGGTTGTCAAAGTATGTTTTAAGCCGTTCGGATAGCATGCAGTAATTGGTGGTCAAAATTAGCAAAAGCTTCTATCCGAACGCTAATATACAAATTCCACTTTTTAAACTGCTACAGACGCAATCGAGCCAAAACGAACGCACCTTAAGTGTGCCGTGACCTTCCAGAGGGCTACGAATGTGCGTCGGTTTTGTGTTACAGCCCTTGTCAAACGGACACCGAACTGCACGCGACGAGATGCGCTTTCTTTTGTTTTGTATGTGAATAACTTCAAAAGACTTCATACATTTTGTAATGTGTGAAGTCTTTTGAAGCTATTCACATAGAAATGTGAAAGTTATAACGTCTTAACACTTCATCTTGCGTTCGATTCGATGCGCACTGACCACAGTTTAACACTGCCAGAAAATTGCAAACCAGAACAGTTTTTAAGTTCAATAACATCTGAATAAGAAGATGTCTGTATGACTAGGCTAATAAGCATGGGAACGTTTGTCATAAACTTTTTTAGAATTCCGTAGCTCAAATGGAAAATGAAAACCTTATAGGATCATGTCGTTGTCCGTCGTCTGTTAAAACCCGCTTTCTCAGGAACGCGTAGAAGTAGTCGGTCTTCAACTGTGAAAAAATAAACTTGTTCATCAATGAGATCAAGAGATGACTGTTCATGTCGCATATTTTGTGATTTCACAAGGTAATTAAAACCAATAGGTACTTCCCGTTTACTTAGAATCTTGAAATCTGGCAAGAAGCATATCTTACAGCACATGTAAAGGGAAAAATAAGAAAATCGAGAATATGAAGTTTAATAAAAAAAAGGATTCACTTTGCATGGTGGTGGGGCATTTTGTGAATGTCTGCCGGGCTAGCTACCACCCCCAAGTAGAAAACGTGTCGACATGCACCTTGAGAACCAGTAATTCTAGGTTAGCCTGAACATCTTCTTCGACCACATATCACTTACCATCAGGTGAGATAGTGGCTATCCAATAAGATATATATAATAAAAGATATTATTTTTATTTTTGTTCTATCATAAAAACGTTCATACATACAAGCGTCAAACTTGGTGTGTTTATCTAATGTAGAACAGCTAATGATAAAAACTGCCGTTCATGCATCAGCATACAGCGATGTGGCGCTCTCTAAAACTACTTTGTTTTAACTTTGTAAAGTCATCGTAATCTTTTTACTTTTATCTGGTCTGAGTGGGATTGATATCATGGACTTGTACAATAGTACGCTCATCTTAATCCTTACCTGTTATACAGGGTTATTGGGAAAATGCAAACAAAATCTTAAGGTTGACTTCTGCTAGTCCTAACAAACATTTTGAGATGCTTTTTTTTGTTTATGTGTATATGACGGAATAAACACGAGGACCACCTGATGTTAAAAGTCTCTTGTGTCTGTAATTTACTATTTCTTATTTTTATTACTTAGCTCGATGTAAATATTCAAAATTCTCTGAGTTGGTCCTCGTGTTTATTCCTTCAAATACACATAAACAAACACAAAAATAATAATAATAATGCCGACCCGGAGAATCACTCAGGCATATCATTTCCGGTTGTTCGCATCTTGCTCACGGCGAGTATTTGCACAGGCACAACCAAGTGGCCAAGATCATCCACCAGCAACTTGCCCTTCAATACGGGCTTGTCGAGTAAGAGGCGCCAGTTCTCGAGAATGGTCGTGCATTGCTCTACTGGGACCGCTCTATCATCACGGACAAGACTAATGTTTGCAATAAGCCTGATATCATGGTGGTCGACCGATCCCAGCGCCGGGCAGTGCTCGTAGATATCACCATCCCACATGACGAGAACCTCGTGAAGACCGAGAAGGATAAAGTCAGCAAGTACCTTGACTTGGCTCACGAGTTAACCGCCATATGGAATGTTGATGTGGACGATCATTGTCCCGATAGTCGTTTCGGCGAAAGGCCTTATAGCAAAGAGCCTCGACCAACACCCCAAGAGGCTCTCGCTAGACGGTTGGATCAAGGGTGAGATGCAGAAGGCAGTGATACTTGACACAACACGCATTGTCCGGAGGTTCTCTGCAGCCCTGACCACCGGTAGTTTGGGCTCTGCCCAGCTACCAGCGGCACCCTAGTTTTAAGTTTTTTATAATAATGTTGTAAAAAATTTTAAATGATGTTGATAAATAAAAAGTTTATAATAAGAATAAAAAAAAAATTCATCCTAAATGTTTATTAGGACTAGCAGAAGTCAACCCTAAGAGGTTGTTAGCATTTTTCCAATAACCCTGTATAGTCTACTCAATAGTTTTATTGATGTCTTTTGTTCAGGTATGTTGGAGCTAACTGTACCATACAGTGTCAATGCAACGGTCACTCGCATTGCGAAGGCCCTGACAAGTTGGACCAATGTATTGAATGCTTCAACAATACTATGGTAAGTAATAAGATCTATTTTTATGCATATTTACATATTCATTGGGATTTAGTTTCTCTTCACGTATACCACCGAAGAGAAAGTATTTATTATTATTTTGTAAAATTGTACTACAGGTATGGTCTTCTTAATGTATAGTATGCTTCTTCTGTTCTTCTCTTGGTACCAAGTGGCAAAATATTAAAGCTCTAATAATTAATGTAGAAGGAAAACAATGTGTTTGAAGCTTGATTAACGCGTGAAATAATTGATTAGATGACTAATATATATAAACTATATAACCTGTGTAACGGTAATACGTGCACACCTCTATAATTTAAACTTTTGAATAGCGCTTGATATCTGGGTAAATTTGGACGCTACTGAAATGTGACTATGACGATGCTATACAAATGAATACGTATCTTGCTCTCTGTACCCTAAAGAAAGATTTGAAGCGCCCCAACATGGGATCGCAATCTCTGATATCTGCGTATGATTGACCATCGACGAAGAGTCACAAAAACAGGTGTGATGTCATGCTGGACTTATTCCCGCTACCTACCTAAAATAGTAATAACCTTATTATATCGCTTCATGCAGGGCAATCAATGTGAGAAGTGCAAGCCGAACTTTGTGGGAGACCCTACCAATAACGTGCAATGCGTGCCTTGCTCCGTGTACTGTCACGGACATACCTCTATTTGTACGAGCGACGTGGACCCTCCTGCCACTTCGCGTGATGTTGTCACTTCGGAGGTAACTTAACAATAACAATTTGATCCGTTAATACTATATTATATTACTAGCTTTCAGCTCGAACGACAGTATGTACCGAAAACTACCATTGCTACGTTTACTGTCACGGAAAACTCTACTTGTACGAGCGTCGAAGACCCGCCTGCGACGTCGCGTGACATCATCGCCTTGGAGTCAACATAACAATATAAATATTATATATTATTATAATTAGTATTTACTGAAAACCTGCTTGCTCCAATTACTGTCACGGACACACGTCCATTTGTACGAACGACTTAGACCAGCCTGCTACCTCGCGTGACGTCTCGTCGCCTCGAAGAAGGTAACAATAGCAAAATTTTCCATAACTCCTGGAAAACTTCAATATTATATCATTAGCTTCAATGGGTGATGACAAAAGCAAGCCGAACTTTATGGACGAGCCGACTAACAACCTGTTTGCTCCGTGTACTGCCACGAACACCCCTCCATTTGTTAGAGCGTGTGTGTCCTAAACTTTGCGTATCGTTGCCGCCTTGGAGGTAACAGTATCTTTTAAACCGAAGCCATTTTATAACTTACACTTAAGTTATACTACACTATATGTTATTACCCGCGACTTCATTCGCTTGGTCATGTCGTTTTAAGTCACCACACCACACTTCTTACAGTCACGTGGTTAAGTGTAGTAATTATAAAACAATATTCATAGGGTGCACAGCGCACTAAATGTTTCCGTAACTGGCCACTTGTAAACAATATTTAAACAGTAATTACAGTATTTGTAAATGGAACTCTTTGGCTGTAGAAAACAGTTTGTTTCATCTGACTGTCAGTTGTTTCAACATTGTGGCATCATTTAAAAAATTGCGTTTCTACATCACCATGGATTTAATTCGTTAGTATTAGCCTACTCCCATGCACGTTCACAGACACATATTTGTTCGAATTGTAATCATAACCCGCACACATCGAGAAACTATCTCGAAGCCCGCACACGACACAAACTTTTGAATATAACCCAAGTAAAATTCTAATTTCTCCCTTTGAAAAAGCAAGTGACGACTTGATGTTTGAAATGTCAGGTGGATGATTACTTCAGCGCCGCGACGAAAGCTCGCTGCGTGCGGTGTGTCAACAACACGGATGGCCCGAGGTGTGAGAAATGTATTGACGGATACTTCAGGGGGTCTGAGGACTTCCGCGAATCGTGTAAACAGTGAGTATCACTATTCAACAAATGAAAAATAGTTGGTTGTATGACGAGTGCATAAAACAAGTCATTTTACTTTTTTATGCACCTTATTGTAACCCGTGCCAAAAGCGAGGGTGGATATCGAAGCCAAATTGGATCTTATGCACGAGCTATACACTCGGCTGTCACTTCAATCGTAAGGAAATGAAACTGAAATTATGATATTATAAGTCATGTCCGCTTCATTAAAGTTAAAATAGATATTTGAACAATCAAAGTAGATGTCTAGTTCTAACGGCGCTAATTACTTACATTAAACATATTATAAACTGAACATTTTTGAATAATTTTACATATAAAATAATAATTTTATGCACTTGTGCATAAATCAAAAGCAACGAGTGCATAAAACATGTCATTCTTGCCGTGAACTTTAACAACCCAATCCAAAAGCTAAGGGTCCGTTTCAGTATGTCCTAATAAAGTTTCGGGTTGCTAACCAACACATAAAATAACTCAATGATAAAAATGACAGTTAACATGCAGCGCGTTTCAAGCTTTAACCGATGGATAGGCTAAATCGATGACTGTGAAACGCAAAGATAGTGTTTTATTTATTAAATATGTTCTGGGTAGTATAACTGGAACTTAATCGAACATTCTGAAACAGGCCCTAAGACTGATATTTAAGTCGAGGCTAAAATGGGTTTTATTCACTCACTTTGATTGCGGGTAAACGAACCAAATATGGTAAATAATATCTCTAAAAAACAATTGAACCTGATAATTAAACAATAGTCTATTTTCAGTATCATTGTTGTTTCGGCATTATTTATGTCTGGTTATTTAATAATACCTCTGATTTATATGTACTATGGAAGATCTAGGAATACTTCCCACTTGAAATATGTATATTACAAACTTTACCACATTGTTGGATCCTGTGTTCAGCAGTGGTCAATCTGGCACTTGAAATATGTATAATATTACAAACTTTACCACATTGTTGGATCCTGTGTTCAGCTGTGGTCAATCTGGCTGACACACAGTAATTATATATATAAATGAATATATAATACATTAATAATTCCACATTAATTATTTCCAAATTTCGCATGAAAACATGAACCTTGCATTAGAACTGTTAAATAATTACTTATTAATAATAACAAATATTTTAAAAGTATTTTAAGAAAACATTTAATTAATTATTTAATAAAACACTTCAAAAATCTTTATAAAAATGATAAACATATATCTAGTGACCATAGGCGGAATTGTCACTTGATATATATATCATTTTTATAAAGATTTTTTAAGTGTTTTATTAAATAATTAATTAAATATTTTCTTAAAATACTTTTAACATATTTGTTATTATTAAAAATGGATTTCCGCAAAGTAACGCCTGAATCTATTCATTAATTACTTATTATTAATTATTGTTAAAAACTTACTGACCTGCCAAATTCTATAACCTTTTTTAACTTATCCCTAATAATAAAGGGTTTTCCTATAGGAACCGGGCCGATTTTGACAGTATGTAGCGGCAATGTTATTTGGGCGCCATCTGTCAAATCTGTTGCGATTATGAAGTCTATGTGCGGTGGCCCTTCAAAGTCGACTCTTCAACATTTGGTGTCCAAATTCGAGAAGACCAGCATTTGAGGTCACCATCGCAGGCCAATAAACTGCAATCAACCGATACTATCAAAGTTTACATACATAACCCAGGCCATCGCTAAAATACAGACCGATCTATCCGGCAGAGTCATTGAAAATAGGACCTTGAAGCCTTGGTGGACATTTGAACTATGTCATATTCCCTGCATAGTAGCAGACATGGGCCTTTGTTTTATTCTATTTGAATATTGACTTGCCCTTATTGGAAAAATATTTGTTATAAAAAAGAAAGTTTATACTAAGGCAAATATAAAATAATGTAACTTACTTATCTATGGCGAGAAAGGCTTATCGTATTGTGGTAGTTACGTTATACCCTAGTTTGATGAAAAGCACCCTAAATCCGTATAGTTTTTTTTTTCCAATATGTTAGAAAATGTATCAATAATAATTGTTTCCAGATGCGAATGCCACGGTCACGGCGACACATGCGACCCTGTTACTGGTGAAAAGTGCAACTGCGGCAACAATACAGAAAGCGATATCTCGTGTCAAACCACAAACAAGAACACTGCGCAAGAGTGTTGGCGCCAACAGTGCGTCAAGTGCAAGGACTTATATATGGGAGATCCAAGGAACGGACACCAATGCTACAAGACCATCAATATTGAGAACAAGTTATGCTTCGATGGCAAGTCTATTGGTAAGTATGCCATAAATGTACACTGTAAATATCTGAATAAGAAAATGTTCAATATGATAATAAGATATTTAACTTCCAGATGAATGTAAGATCAAGCCCCGCCTGCTGTATCCCGGACAGACGGTTTTCGTCGCAGTCAATCCGAGATACATGAACGTCGACATACGAGTCATTGTAGATGTCACCCAAGGCGCAGTTGATCTTTTCTTGAGTCCAAACGACAGTGCTTTCGTCGTATCGGTCAATTCGAGCACCGGTGCTCACACTGTCGAACTAGACCCTTCTTACTACAAACAGCCGTACAGAAAAATGCCGACGTTCGACGACCAAGTGCCAGAAAAACGCCGATTGACATTATACTTCGACAAGACGGAATACACATTCGCCGACTACATAGCCAAAGATCTGGCGACGTACATAACTGTAGACAGAAGGAACATAGTGTTGCGAGTGCGGAAGATAAAGCACCGTTTGGTTCTCACTTTACCGCAGAATGTTCACGATTTGACGCATACAAAGTTCTACATAATCATTAGAGCGAGACCGTCGGCGACGGGACAAGCCAGCGCCGGAATTATATTCTTCAGACAAGATCAACTGCATATAGATCTATTCGTGTTTTTCTCGGTGTTCTTTTCGTGCTTCTTTCTGTTTCTGGCGGCCTGTGTAGTCGCGTGGAAAGCTAAGCAAGCGGCAGACGTCAGGAGAGCGAGGAGGAGGCACGTTGTCGAGGTCAGTAATAATATATATATATATCTTAATAGTAGTAATCAAAGAATGTGCTTATGTGCAGAATAGCACGTCTGGGGTTTGATTTAAGTTTGATGCCTGTAGTTTTTCTCTGGAACTCATTGTCAACGTTTCCGTTAGCCCGGTCAATTTAGACATCCGAGGTTACAAAAAATCACAGCTTAAACAACAAGAATAAAGTCGACTCTGAAATTTTTGTGAATGATCTAGTAGCTCTTTCCATGCGCTAAGTACACTACTTTAAAGGTGGCGTGGAAACGTGTGCATATTATGAAGATTACAACTCGTTCAACTTTTGGGATCGTTATATCTCAAAAACGGTGGCTCTTAGGAAAAAGTAATCAGATAATTATCTAATCTATAATTTTTGTCTAGCCTAACTTTTCGATAAAGCCGACCGTTTTGCTGAGAATCGCGAAAAAAACAGTTTTTTTTACCTTTGACCTTGAAATTTTTGGATTTTATTTATAATGGTGTTTTATACAATCCCCCCACCAATTTTCTGCTGGCTGCGAATTATTGTAACTTTACTCCTATTTTTTTGTTTATATTGACCGGACTACGTGTCATAGTAGACAGAACCGTTAACCAGCGACCACACTGTGCTCGAACTATCCACAAGGATTCCATCATGGTCCTTAGAGCCGGATCTATTTGATGGATCTACAGATTTAGAAGCCGTGAAAGAATCCTTATGGAATGTTGGACCATGATGTAGTTGCTGGTAAAATTTATAATTCTTAAATACAATAATAAGCTAGGTGAAAAATCAGTTGGCAAATTTGCCTAAACTCTGAATACACAGAGATAATGAATGAATCAGTACAGTATAGTTTTGTATACTCGGACAGCAGATATACATTTGTTGTAATATTCTCTACTTGGAGAGACATGTCGGGGTTGCATCGTCCCGTATCATTTTACTTAGTGATGCGTTACGAGTCGGCGATACCCATTTGAGAATGGTAAATAAAAGACTGACCAAAGCTGAACTTTCATCACTATCGGACTGCGTAGGAATGAAAGAGAGTTGGAAATAGTGTAATCGCAATGCGATTGCATGAAATATTATATAGGTAAAGCCTATACACACATAGTGATGTTGATTTAATACAAATTCTATTAATTTGAAATTCTCCAAATTATGGTACATCTTATTCATATCGCTATAATGCGAATTCGTATAACGCTTGTAAATAATAATATGATAGTTCTTAAACTATTCACACTAAATCAAACTAAAATCCGTATTACCTTGCAAATAATTTTTTGAGACTTCATATTATGTTCTCATTGAAATTCAAATTCGTATAATGCTTGCAAACGACGGTCCTTAATGTTGACTTTTGTATTCAATTGTGAGTATGTTTTGCATAGATTTAGTCGTCATGTAACTTAGTGCTCGCTAAAATGATGCATAATTGCTTATAATCCTATTTTCAGAATGGCAATTTTAAGTGTTAAAATCATATGGATTTTAGTGCGTACAGAATAAGAACTACCATAGATTTGCATAGATTAGAGAATTTGTGCAGAATCGACACCACTAAGCCGAACTGGTATCGCATCTATGTAGATAAGAGGTGAAAAGTACAATAGTAATATCCAGATGTTCAGACTTTGATCAAGACTAACATATAATTTTAATATTGTTAGGTTTGCAATAACGCCTGCTATGCGGATTTACATTACAAAATCATAAATATTCGATAGAAAAAATTTAAATTAATTAAAATTAATTTTAATTTCGCATGACTTAAATTTTTCCTATCGTATATTTGTGATTTTGTAACATATAATTTGTCTTCTGCTACAAACTTAATGTGTCAAGTGAACCTATTTAACTGTTGTTATCAAGAGTGGTTATTTCAATGTTCAGATGTTGCACATGGCCAAGCGGCCGTTTGCGGTGGTGACGGTGATGCTGACGGGCACGGTGTCGGCCGGCACGGGCACAGGCCCGGGTGGGGGCCGACGGCGGCGTGCACCCGACCTGCGACCCGTCGCCATAGAACCTACTGTGGACACGCGCGCCGCCGTCACTACTGTGCTTGTCAGGTACGTTCTGGACACATGCTAGGTATTTATATCACAGGTTAGGGAAAAGGAAGCGCTCGTAGCGAAGTTTACTCAGCTGTTCTCAACCGATCAGCAAAGTTAAGCCCGCGGTCATGAGTTGGATGGGTGACCGCTAGTGACATTACTACTGAGCGCTTCCGTGCTTCGGAGGGCACGTTAAGCCGTCGGTCCCGGTTGTTGTCCTAGGATGGCAGTCGTTATAGCATGGTGGTAGGGCATTTTGCGAATGCCCGCCTGGCTAGCTACCACCCTCAAGTAGAAAATCTGTCGCCAAGCACCTAACGGTGTGTTCCGGCAGCTGTCCTTGAGAGCCAGTACTTCTTGGTTAGCCTGAACAACATCTTCGACCACATCATCACTAACCATCAGGTGAGATAGTGGTCAAAGGCTAATCTATCAGGCAAAAAAAAAGGAAGATTATTACGTCTTCATAGAAACGGCCGAAACGTTCCTCATACCTCGAATTATCGAGGTATTATTCCATAAGTCGTAACAATCGCGCGTGCTTCGCAGTTGTTTGCAGTACGAAAACTCCCGCGCAATTTATGATCGTAATTTTGGCACAACTTTACCGGGTTTATTGCTCTGTGAATGGATTTTTAAAATCAACTGTAACAAATCCCTCAGTAGCAATAGTAAGATTATTATAATAGCATTCGTTTTCCGTTATTTATTTTGTGTCATGTGTTAAACTTAAGTATAGGTCACTTGACTGGTGGTAACTTTCGTGCATTATAACGTGTTGTAGGTAATGATAGTAATGTCATTCATGATTTGTATGTACTTGCATACTACAATAGCAATACGGTGGTTTCTAATCCCATGCAAAAAAAAACGAAGTAAATAGTATTATACATATTTAATCAGATATAATATTTTTATTTTGATAACATAACATAATGTTCAATGCAACCGGTAATATAAAATTTAAATTTCCTATAGACCTAATCCGGTGTCTGAGTTCATTGTTATTTATAATCCATTTTAATCTACCGAAAAGTTTTATTAAAAATTATTCCAAAAAACAACAGTCTTGGGTTCATATTTTGTGCTTGAAACCGCAATCAGGCCACCAATAGGTAACTAAATTCTCTTCTGCAGCAGCCCCGCTCCCCCGCCCCTGTCCATAGCAACTTCCACTGTCTCACTGCTTCGTAACTTTGACACCGATTCAACTATGCAACATTTTGATTTGAGCCTAATTTGAACGTTTTCTCAAACGTTCGGAAACGGGTGGACAATCTCAAACTGGTACACATAGCTCGCAGCGATAAGTAAACATATTTCTTATCTTTAATTGGCACTGGCTGGGCTAGCTTTCGACCATAATTCGCCTGTTGGTAAGTGACAGATGATGTGGTCAATAATGTTATTTGACTAAACCTAGCATGGAAACTGGCTCTCAAAGACAGCTTTCCACACGATGCCCTACCCCAATGGGGTGATGAAGCGCTAGGATTCGAACTGTGGTCTTGCCGCTGGACAATCAGTACTCTAGTCAATATTTTCACTACTATTCAATGAAATCTATTTGTATTGCACTCGACAGACTGCCAGGCGGTTCCTGCGCGCCCGTTCGGCTGGCGCTTGCGTCATCGCTAGTGCTGGTTTCGCGTGCGCCGGCGCAGCGGCCACGCCCTCGCCGTCCGCCGCCACTTGCGCGTCTTGCCGCTCACACCTAAACACATCATCTTGCTCATACTGTACTATTTTGTAAGGTACTCACGACATCTTTTATAATATATTAGGCTTCTAAATAAGCGCGCGCTTTAGCGTTCCCGCGCTAATTGTGATACAAAGAAACGTACAAAAGCAATTACAATAATAAGCGTGCGCGGCGGATGCTCGAGCGCAGTGTGTCGTGCACATCAATATGTTCTTTAATATTACAAAATGCGCTCAATTTGTAGAAGCCCTAACACTATGTGTTACACGTTGATCTGTCAAGACGACAATTAACCAGTTCTGTACGGGGGTAATAAATATCTCGACACATAATGGAAAAAAGGAGTCGCTTTCACGCTGCTTAAAAACTGTCACAATTTTTTGCAGCTTTTGAAACTACCTTGATGTGATATGATTTTAATGTCGGTATTTTATTTACACGTTGTAGTATTTAAGCTTTGAAAGCAATCTCGTTTAAATAATTCCATTTTTAGATTTTTATTAGATATTGCCCTTTTGGTGAATTATTATTAGGATATTCTGTTGACACTAAAACCTTGCCTATTGATACCCTGAATCTTAGAAATCGACTTTATAATTTATATTTTACTTTTATAATGTATTTTTCTTTTGGGAAATTGTTTATATAATCAATCAAATTGCAAAAGTCGTAAATATATTTTCTTTAGACTTGTGTTTATTTGCCAAATTTTTGTATACGACAGATAAATTAGGATGCCGGGAGAATTTTCCTTTACTTTAAGTTTATTTACTGTACCGTACTGTATCATGCGGATTGTCCACTGCTGAACACAGCCTCCCCCATTTTGAGCGGTTTGCTATAATCCCCATCCTTGGCAGGCGTCTTGAGGATCGCAGTTTAAGATATCAGTTCCTCAGAAGGCGCTGCTACCCAGGTTCCGGTATTTTACCTTTAGTCGCTTCTTACGACACCCACATATATCAATGGGGGGATGACATTCTAGCCCGGCACCCCATGGGGTAGCCCGTGGGAGTTTTTTTTAATTTATTTCAATAAAATATACAATAGTCCATTATGATACGAGTGCGGACAGTTAACTATTCCAATCGAGGCTACGATAATGTAAACTCTCGCCTACGGCTCGGGCTATTATAGATGAAGCCTAGATTGGAATAATTAATGTAGCACGAGCGTCATACGACTATTTTCAATGCACTTGTGAGTAAAATTTACTAAATTTTACTATATAGATGCGCGCAGATTTTATTTATTAAAAAATGAGGAATAAATGCTATTACCATTGTTAACTTATCGCACCATACCGCCAACAGTAAAAAAAAGTTAATATGTGATTCGTATATTTAACCCTGAGGTGAGAAACTCCTTGGTTTGTTTGTAAGAAAACTCTTTGGTGTAAATCTACTGAGAGCTTAAAACTAAACTGTTTTTACTTGCCGTAAAAAACACATTTCGATATAGGTGACGCCTACGTAATAGTCTTTGCGAGCAAGTGTGTTGAAAAATCTTTTTTTTCGTGACATACATTTAAAACGTCCGCGTGTGGAGATTAATTTACTCTTTGGTTACTCCCCTAAGTACATGAGTTATTATTTTATTACGTAATAATCAAAATTACGTAACTGTCTATTTTAATTTCAATTAATTGTTCTAGTGTTGAATTCTAATATAAATGAAGCATTCCTTAGCGGTAGGTTTATTTTTTATATAGATATAGTGACAAAAAAATTGTGTCTTTCAAATCCGTCTTTAATTTTTGTATATTGGTTAAAAAGTTGTAAAGCAAATTAAAGTAAAAGTTGTATATTTATTAATTTGACTTTATAATTTTGGCAGCTCAACAATTGTGCAATAAAAAACTTGATATATATTTTTATATATTATAATAACATTTTCGTAGCAGATTATTCACGAAATAAATTTTATTTTTACAAATTATTTACATAAGGTTCCATCAACTTAACTAGAGTTGATATCTATGGCATTTACATAAATAAAGCGACTACTTCGAAAGCTTGTTTCTTGGTAGAAAAATTCATTACATATTAATTAATTGTGTACTAAAACTCATATTCTTATTCGAGCCCCTTAAAAAAAGGATATTTGTATATAAATGGTCACTACACTACGAGTCGATATTATTTATGATTAATAAGTTACAGTTTTTAGTATAATTTATTATACATATGTGTAATAATAGTAAGCTGTGCCGTATTTAATAAAACCATAAGCCATGTTGATATAGGGTATTTGTAAGGGTGTTGTTGATTTTATCAATATGTATATTTTGATTAGAGAGTGGTGAATTGGTCCACTTATACAATTTATAAAGATCTGCTATTTAGTTGTACTTTAGCTAATTATATCTGTCGTTTCTGTTTGCATAATAAGCAAAGAGCCAAAGGAATCAAAATTATGCGTAGTTGAGCGGGTTGTGACTAGCCTCAAATGTTCCGTTGTTTATTTCTAAATTTTATTATGCAATGTTGATGATATTTAAAAATGTTTTATTATTAGGATATATATACATTTTACTTATATTCTTTAATATATGTAAATAATTAAAGAAATTTTGCAGCTGAATGGTTTATAATATAATTATGTTTACCTATTGTAAATTATATGTTCCTATCTATGAATCTCTTGTTTTATAATAAATAAATATACATAGTACCTTATATTTGAGTACATTGGCAGCTGCTGTGTTTTTGTGAGATTAAATTGAGAAATCTTGTCTGAAAAATTTAACTTAGCTCAGTAACAAGTAAGCTTCTTCTCAATTAGCCTTGTTGAGCAAAATATATTTGAAAGCGTAGTTCTACATGAATCTGACATAATAGAACGAAAAATCTACGATGTTCATAAAACACACTTTTTTCATAAAGTAAATTTACATTGTAAATGTTCGCTCGAATCGTATTTTATTTAAATGAATATTGTAAATGATGTATACTTGATTACAAATAAATTGCTCATTTATAAACAGCAGTATTGTGTAAATGGATTGATCAATTACTCGATGTGTAAGTATGTAGAAGTATATTATAAATGGTAATTAGTTTTAAATTTAAATATAATATTAAGAGAGTACTGAATATTGTTACTATAATAGCTTATGTTATAGATTATACTTGATCAAAGGTATAACCAAGTCCAAACTACATTCCATTGTATATTTGTATTTGTAAATATATTATATGTATGTAGTAATCATAAAATATGATAAATAGATCAGAATATTGTAATAAAGAAATTTAATATGCACTGCTGTTGCATAACAGGTTGGTAGGTAGTTCGGAATTAATTGTTTCAATGGTAGATTTATCCAGTAACTTCTTATTCCTGGTTTATCTAGGAATCGTCATATCTTTCAACTTTGCCCTCATTTTTTATATTTTTGCTCACTGACAAAAAAGTTAAAGATTGATCCAAAGTAAGGCTAACATCCATTAGGAAAACGGAATCTTCATTCATCTTATTCTTTGAAGTTTCTCTAAAAATTAAGGAGAATCTTTTCCAAATTTCGTTACGATACAAACCTAGATAATGACGAGTTCAATCGATATCATGCTCTGTTTTGGCCCTAAGTCCTCAAATAAGGGAGTGATCACTCTACTACGTTTGTATGGAGAACTGACCGGCCAGTTCACCCTTAATTGCTAAGCCGTTTGAAGACTTGTGTGGCCGAGTTTTGGAGCAAATGTTAAGGTGCAAAGATAAGAAACCTGACTTGAATGGAAAAAATGATGTAGAATCTTCCAAAAACAATTGAGGAACAGGGTGGTCAAAAACGCAGTAATTTAATAAAATTAGTGTTAAGGTTCACCTTTAACTCAATACGTGAAAATGCTTAATTTTCTATCAAAATAAATACCACAACTTCAAACGCAATATATTTTCAGATGCTTACCTTTCCTGGCATAGTTAGAACGAAAGGGCAAAGTTGGATATGACGGTATGTAGATACGTCTTTTCTTTTTATCCACGAAAATGCTAATAATAAATGTAACTTTCCCTTGTCCCCGCTCTCGTCTAATAAATGTAATATAATGAATAAAAAGTTATTTTGTTTGTTGGGTTTAAGTAATCAAAAATTATAACTACTTGATCCTTTGTTTTGCAATACCAATACATTTATGACACGTGACAACAGCTGTAGACATAGAAATCGTATGTATTATCAGAGATTGTTAAATATAGAGATCTTTCATTCTAAAAATGCACGCCCTCCAATGTTACCCGTACATGCAAAGTAGTATCTATAGACGCACGAAACCTCGTCAATTTCATTTGTTCTTCAGTCATAGTGTATGGCGGACGTGTCCGAGTTCACAGTAAAATCTATGCACGCACACACATTTAAATAAATACGAATAGTAGAGGGGCGTGCGACTGAAAGATCTCTACATTTCTATGGTTGTAGCAGCGCATGTATAAAACCAAGAAAATACAACAAATTTTGAAATACTGCAACATCATTTTCATTCTGTAATAACAACAGCCTATCACATTTTGGTGGTAAAAAAATATCTACGTTACATTGGGATAAGTGATTTTTTGTTTTCTACCGTAAACAGTATACCTACTTTTATTATTCCTGTAACACGTTTTCGTAAGCACAGTTTTTGAATTAAGTTTTTATCTCTTTTATGATTGACTGCTTTTATAAACGTTATGGTTTAAGTGCAACTTCTTTTGAATACCTTTTTAGGTGCAATATTATATACTTATATGCAAATTGTTTATATAATTAAAGATCTTCAACTAATAAGTTAAAATGCATATTTTTGCTCAATTGTTTGTTTTATACCCTAATTGAAAAATTAATTGCCCTTTATTAAGTAAGTATGAACATATACTATATTTACTAATTTGAAACGAAATTATACTTTGTTTCTATCGAAACTAGGTACACCGAAAACAACGAGCTCTCTTCGTTTGCAGTGGCTTCCAGTCTTTTTGTTTGATATTTCAGTTTTTTGAGCGTGACGTTGTTATTACGCTCAAAGAAACTGATCGAAAATAAATAAATAAATAGAACTAATTACCAATTTGCAAGCTACCGCAGACGTAGCTGAACGCGTTGGTTTGTGGTGTTTCTAAAGTAGACAATATAAAGTAGATATACTATCATACTTTCGGTGTGTTGCATTATGGTTCTATTTGCGCACTAATTCAAAATCCCGTCTACTGCAAGTTGGACGATACATGTTTTTTTTTAAACTGAGCGATGTCTTTTATAAAAATTTGGAAAGGAAGGGAAGATAAGATTTTTTTGTTTGAATATTTAAGCTTTTTAGTTTTGAAGATAAAGGGGGACGGGAAATGCTATCTCTACGTATATTACCATCAACATCTTTTATATTAAACATTCAAATTAAATTTGTATCCGTCATACATTATATTTTCATTTGATGTCACATGATGCATGAATAATTGTATACCTACTTGACTGGTTGTTTTCAATAATCAATAATTTTGAAGCAGTGATGGCTCAGTGGCATTGGCTATGGACTGCCGTGTAGCAGGTCCATGGTTCGAATCCCGCCGCGGGCTTGAGCTTCACCGCATGGTGGAAGGGCATTTTGGGAATGCCCGCCTGGCTAGCGACCACCTTCAAGTAAAAAATCTGTCGCCAAGCACCTAACGGTGTGTTTCTACAGCAGTCCATGAGAGCCAGTAAAATTACAAACGCATGAGTCCTTACAACTGTACGTCTCAGTGTGACGGGCACAGTGCAATTCGTAATATAGAAATGCATCTGTTATAGGCAGAGGTTAGTCCACTTAACATCAGGTTGGCCTCGGGCTTGTTCCGTCACAATAACATAAAAATCACTTACCATCAGGTGAAATAGTGGTTATAGCCTATCAGGCATAAAAAATAAAAATAAAAGAACATCAAATCATTGTTTATACCACAGACCTAGGATTTTTTCGCTACGCTCAATAGACCTACGAAGTGTGGGAGTGAAAGGTCCTAAGCTGCTACAAACCGTCGCGAGAGAAAAAGAGATAGTGAAACAAGAAGACTGTATGTCATGTTTTCCGCGAGTATGAGGCCATAGCGTCCCGGCTGCTTCCAAGTCGGCGCGAATTTTGTATACTTGCTCAAATATCTTACGATTATAATATAAAATTTGTATTCTGCAAGCATGGTGTCTTGTTCAGTGAGTGATTGTGAGGTTACAAGACGCAGTAACCCGAATATATACACGTTTCACAGGTAATATATGTTTATTTGTACTGCTTTTTTGATAATCATTATTTCGTCATTTTGTTTTAAAATGAGTTATAAGAACTATAGAAATATTAGATAATAGATTTCTCTTCATACTTATCATCAAATTACATTGCTAAATGAAGAATTGGTTGGTATTTTACGAAAAACTATAAAAACATTTGTTTACGATAGGGCTTGACAAAGTCCTGACGTCACAAGTATCGATAAAGTCGATAGTTTGTGTCTGACCTGTAGGTTTGACGTGACTGCTCTGGTACATTTTCGTACCTCCAAAATAAACGGTAGTTAGTTTAATCATAAATTAGTTTAAAAAATAATATAATTACATAATAATTAGCGAGAAGTTGACAGATCAGTTTATAGCTTATTGAGTATTTACGAATAAGGGAGTAAAGATATATTATTCAAAATTTATTATGATGTTTTCTGTGAAAAGTTCCCCTAACACTCAATAAATAATTGGAAATATCTCTTACTTCTGTCATAAAATATTAGTACCTTTCCAACAAATTTTTAGTATGTGATAAAAGGGTTCGGATTATTGATGGAATCTAAGTAAAAACTCTGCAGTTTGTAGTAAACTTTGAATCAAAATGCTTCATACAAAGAAAAAATCGATGTATACTAATGAAATAGTCAATACCAACTTTTAATGTCCCTGAAAGCATGAAGCTGTGGAAATTGTAGTCAATAGCTTTAGGAAATGATGACACAAGTAACAGTTTGATTTGTAGTAAAATACATGGCCAAATCATTTTTTTAATGTAAAGACTGTATGATATGTAGATTTAATCTAATAACCCTTCCCTTAGCGTCCCTGTTGCAATAAAATCTACAATACTCGCTTCATTGCAGCGCTGGATAGCTATGGCTATCCTGACACAAAATAATTTTTATTTTTCCTCTCAGATCAAATTGAAAATAGGCTGCCCTGTCCTTACTTAAATAGAGATATATCACCACCGTTAGCCATTACTTGGTCCTTCAAATCAAGTACTGTCTCCAAGGAAAAAAAAACTTATTAATGAATGTTCTAAGTTGTGACAAAAAAGACAGAAAAAAATTAGCTCTTAAGAAGTTTAAAAGCTGAAACAAAAATAATGACAAAACGGCTTTTAGTCTTAAAAGCAGACTTTAAAGAATTATATGTTTAGTAGGCCAGTTAGTAAAGATCATCGAAATTATGTACACATCGTCATTTCTACAGCCCAAGGAGCTATGTTTACACAAGGGACAAATTCGACCCTTGCCTACCACATGTGAACGCTTTACGCAAATGGTATTCAGATAAATGTAATTTAATAATTTACAGTATCTGTATATTTGCAGCTTAATGATTTTGTTAATGGTAATCATAATAATAATAATAAAAATATTTATTTGCAACAGTAAGATACATAATATATATAAAACATGTTGTCTAGTTAAGACTATATAAACCTTGTATATAAGTATTGAAATTTGATATAATACTTAGTAATGGTAAGTTTTATTTCATCTTGTTACGATGAAGTTATAGTAGTTTGATTTTTAAAAGTGCTGTACCATTTTAGACCTACAATAAATGCATTTGAATTCAACTTTGAAAGAGTTTTATTTTTAACAGATCAAAAAAGGGAGCAGGTTCTCAATAAGGTTGTATTCATGTTATGATATTTGGTTTGATTTTCATTTGAAAACATCGTATTTTGTTTGAAAGGGTATAAGTTAAGATTCATCCCATTAAATTTCACCATAATCAGTTTGGTTTTTAAATTATAATAACTTGAAAAATAAGTTGTTGAAGTTAATTAAATTGCATATTTTGCGTTTCTGTGATTTCAGTGTTGATTACGATCATTATAATAGTATCAACGAACTATATAGGGCATAATTTCAAACGAATGTGTCCTAAGATTCAACCAGTAAAACTGTCGATAGTATTACGCTCGCGTCATGACAACACTATGTCACTCACACATTTACATTTCATTTTTTGTTACACCATTCATCCATCACTGTTGGTCTTGTACATCCTAAGCCTATGGTTTATACCTACATTGTGCCAATAGTGCCACAGTGTAGACCAATAGGTCTATGTAGTTCCGTGCTTCACCCTGTGGAGAACCTACATGTGGAGCCGTATTATATATGTATTATTGTCCTCCGTGCTTGGTCCGTCACAATGAAATAAAAAAACACGTTACATGAGAAAATAAAATAAATACAATGTACATGAATCTTACCTAAACATCAGCATATATCAACAAGTATGTACCACGTAAATTTGCAGGAAAGAATAGGCAAGTTTTTGTTTATATGAAACCCTTTGGTTGTTACATAATCGCATAAAATATACCGAAGCAAGGGTAAAATAATGATTGGACTTAATAGGGTAATTGGCAAATTACCCTATTAAGTCCAATTTTATATGTTACCTTAAAACTTGTCTTGTAAATTCGGATAAAACGGACAAGCGGAACATACAGACTGACTGGCGAATGATAGGAAAGGGGTACCGCTTAAACCCTAGTGAAACGATCGTTTTGGTTTGGTCAATACAGGTACAATACAAAATACTTATAGTAGGTGAATAGAGTCGATGAAGTTAAATATATTCAAATTTAATTCTAATGTTTGCATTACCGCCTGCCAAGCGGATGAGTGTAGGTCCTTTGTCCCTGTAAGCTGCCTCCCCGCCACGGGGACAATAGGAAGTCCTTAAATTTCCGTACCCTGTCCCCTTTATCAGCCAACTAACCTTTTAGTTAACAGCCGCCGGCGCAGTTCTTCTAGTGGCCTGAATGTTCAGCCGATGCGTATGTATCGTACATTATTTAGTGAACTAGCTGGCTGATGCTTAGGCAGTCATATTTAGGTGCGACGATGAGCGAAGCGATTCAGTTACTGGTAGTCCCAGGTAGCTGCAATGATATGTGGTCACAAAAGCTAGCGAAGCGAGCGTGCATCGGCAGCGGTCCGCGATGTGCCAGGAGAATTAAGGTGGAAACTTACGTATGTGGCGGGAAATCCATAATTTTACGGTTTTTTCATGCTTGTAGATAGGTTTCGTAACCATTCTACATGATTACGATATTCGCTAGTTCAAAATAATATGCTCATATTATGAATAGATTACTTATATTATAAGATACCTACTTTGCGGAAATCTATATTTAATAATAACAAATATTTAATAAGATAAGAAAAAACAAAATCAATATTTTAATAAATCACTTAAAAATCTATTTATCTATACTTATAATAAAACTGTAACAGATCCAATTCCGTACATGGCAGATATTTTGACAAAAAATTTTAGAGCACTCTGTAGCTGACGAAACTATATTTGTGTTAATTTTTGTCGGTCTGTATCCCGGCCGCGCATCATTCCAAAATACTGAATGGAATTCAATTAAACTTAACACGATTTGAGTTCACACTACGAAGAAGGTTATTGTATACTTTTTATCCAGAAATTCAGCACGGTTTCACCGGGGAAGGGGATGAAAGTCAAAACGTAGAAAACTTAGTTGTAATTTATTAACGCGCAGTCCGATTTCAATTAGTCTTTTTTGTTAGACTAGTTCACGGTCACTGTCCTCACGGATAGCCCGGCACCCCAGCAACTCATGGGCAGCCCGGCAACCCACGGGCAGCCCGGCACCCCACGGGCAGCTCGGTTTTGCAAGCTTGCTAAGATAAAACTCTAAAATCTGGAACATTCTCGATAATCACTTTTTTTAACTATCTATATTTTGCCGGATATATTCTGGAGACTGCGCAATGGAAGTGCACGATCTAATATATTTTTGTTCTACCGCCAAACAAGGAGAATCTTTTCTTCTGGAAAATACAACCCGTGAGTTTTCAAACCAAAAGCAAAAAGCTCCTTTCTGAGCTATGCTTTACTAAGAGTGCTTCACCGCAGACCACAGCGTTGCTTTATATGAGATAAACAGTGCTCAAATGTGAATAATTAGTCTGCAGGTACGGCAATCGCGAACGAAGTCGCAGGTACAGCTAGTATAAAAATAGATTTAGTGACAATTCCGCCTAATTTCCCTGTTAAGCCAACGTGAAGTCACGAACAACGTGAATGGTTAGTCGAAAAGTGTTTTTATAATGTTACTGAGTTTTTCAACTGTCAAAATTGAAAATTATGATTATGATAATAAAATTGACATACTTACATAACAATTTATTTATGTAAGGTTGAATATAATTTTTATTACTACTGACATGTAAAATGAAAATTTCTTAATGTTCTTTTAATTTTTTTAATTTTTTCAATGTTCTTTTTTTTATTTGACCGCTATGAAAATAAATGTAATTATCACTGTATTAATTTAATTATGATGATGAAATATTGTAATTATATATTGTATTGTAATAAAGTGAGGTAGCATAATATTATTTGTGCTCCTTGACAAAATATTGTATGCCAGTTAGTGGTGAAACATGTCGACCTGTTAACCTTATTAAGACCATCTTGTTATAACCATGTTTCTTGCAATAAATAAATAAATAAATAAAAACGCCACGCAGTCAAACCGGAAGATTTTTCGACGCGTGCGCTTCTACACGAAGCATGCTCAAGAGGTCTTCACTCTATGAACGGACGATCGAGACTTGTCTCTTCCTGAGTTTATTTTATGTTATTGTGACGGAACAATAGAGGGCCCGAGGCCCACCTGATGTTAAGTAGACTAACCTCTGCCTATATAACAGATGCATTTCGTCGATGTGCCCGTCACACTGAGACGTACAGTTGTTAGGTCTCATGTGCCTGTACTTTTACTGACTCTCAAGGACTACTGCAAGAACTGGAACACACTGTTAGGCGCTTGGCAACAGATTTTCTACTTGAGGGTGGTCGATAGCCAGGCGGGTATTCGCAAAAAGTCCTTCCACCGTGCGGTGAAGCTCAAACCAGCGGCGGGATTCGAACCATGGACCTGCTGCACGGCAGTACATAGCCAATGCCATTGAGCCATCACTGCTTCAAATGCTTCGTGTAGAAGTGAACGCGTCGAAAATTCTTCTGGTTTGATTGTGTGGCGTAAGTGACGTCAGGTCATCAGGCTTCACGGTAAAATTAGGCGGAATTGTCAATGATATATTTTTTAAGTGTTTAATAAAATATTGATTTAGTTTTTTCTTAGATTACTTTTAAAATATTTGTTATTATGCTCATATTACCTTGAACAGTCATTGGACACCAATGCGCGTGACTCCATAAATTAACCCTAATACCGTCAAAAATAATCAAAATTATGTTTCTCGTGAATAGTAATAAATAATAAGTATTAAAAATATGTATTCATTTTTGTAAAAACTTCGTCCCGAATCTCCAAGTACAAAAAATAAACAATTTAAACAAAAATGCAAAACATAAATGTTTTTCTATTTCATAACCATCCGCCTTTAGGGCATTTTTCTATGGCTTTACTGTATCATAGGGGACAAGTAAGGGTGCAATGTGACAAAATTTTAATAATGTTTAGTTTTGTATATAATACCTAATTAGTTTTGTCCACAGGCCCCATTAATGGGGACACGTACCATTTTTTTTTATTATGTTATTGTGATGGATCAAGCACGAGGCCCACCTGATGTTAAGCGGACTAAGCTCTGCCTATAACAGATGCATTTCGCCACTTTGGGACATAGTTGTTAAGTCAAATGTGCCTGTAATTTCACTGGCTCTCAAGGACTGCTGCCGGAACACACGGTGCTTGGCGACAGATTTTCTACTTAAGGGTGGTCGCTAGCCAGGCGGGCATTCGAAAAATGCCCTTCCACCATGCAAAACGTGGACCTACGCGGACCTACACTGAATAAGGTTACATCACAACAAAATATATATTTTCCATCACTAAAACGGCATCTACAGAAACTCAGATTGGAAAGAGCATATCCTTGCCCCAGGGACAATATTCATTATCTAAAGTTTATATCATATCTATCTCCTGAAATCCAGTTTTTAAAGAAATATAAAATTTTCTGACTAGTTCATTATATCGGAAAATAAACCTTAACCTAACAATTTGAATTATTTCGTGACAAATAGAAAGTTATGCATGACATTCGGGAAACATAATCATAATGTCAGTATTATTGATAAGCAATATTATACATAATTTTGGTTTATACAAATGTAAAAATATTTATAAAATAAAACGTACTGTTGGTTGTAACATCATTGTCTTTTATTTCATGATTTAATTTTACTTTGCATGCTCTAGGTTTATAGTTACACTAAAATATAAAAACAGATGCAAATGTGTGCAAAGGCATTAGATAATATTAAGATCATTATAGAGAAAGCAACTTAAAATATACACATAATAGGCAAAAAAAATATTATTGTTCTTTTTGAGTCAGAAGATGTGTTTTTATTTTCTGCAGCAATTCTTTTTTCACTGTATCAGGAACAAGAGCGCGCGCTTTTGGTGTCACTTTAGTTACTAATGTATCAAACGAAACGTTGCTGCTTTCACTTTCTTTGACAACATCTCGACAAAGAACCCTTACTTGATCCCTCCAGCCACATTCTACTAATCGTCTACGAAGCAATTCTTTGAACCTGAAAATCAAAATTAAACTTTAGTAAGGGTGAATCTAAATTGAAACCATAACTAAAATGTAATTATTTTCTATTATTATTAAAAATACGACTGTCTCTTACGTCTCTCCTCCAAAATGATGTTTAGCAGTGATGGCTCAGTGGCATTGACTATGGACTGCCGCACAGCAGGTCCATGGTTCGAATCCCGCCGCGGGCTTGAGCTTCACCGCATGGTGGAAGGGCATTTTGCGAATACCCGCCTGGCTAGCGACCACCCTCAAGTAGAAAATCTGTCGCCAAGCACCTAAAGGTGTGTTCCGACAGCAGTCCTTGAGAGCCAGTGAAATTACAGGCACATGAGACTTATCAAGGTGATGGGCGCAGTGCAATTCGTGACTTGTGACGAAATGCATCTGTTATATGCAGAGGTTAGTCCACTTAAAATCAGGTGGGCCTCGGGCTTGTTCTGTCACAATAACATAACACATAGAAAAAACAAAACACTATAACCATTTAACCTCTAAACATTGAGCTTGCGCGGTAAATGCAGTATTAGATGCATGTGTGAATAAATCTTAAGCGGTTAATATCTTTACTTTAATATTCTCCAGGTTTTAAGGACAAACATTATATGTTGCTTGGCATGAGATATTTTTTAATGTGGTAGTTATTCAGGCTAGCATACCAAAATGCCTTACCACCATGTAATACCTAATATGATTAGACTCTTAAAGCTGCCAGAACTCCATCATCACTCACCACAGGGCAGCCCCACATTTATATTCCTTTGCATTATCTAGAATCCAACCAGAAGAAGGTAGTAGAGTGATTCTGTCTGGCCAAGCCAAATGCAATGTGAGTTTTTTTTTTCTGTGGTGATATACTTTACACTTGAACCCCTTCATTAAAACTTGCTTGGGAGTCCAGTTATACTCTCAATTACATTTGGACCGCCTGGGGAACCACATATACTTAGAGTTACTCTTGGATCCCTGCATATAAACTAAGTATGATGTTTCATTTCAGGTAATTAAATCCCCAATTCTTAATTAGGTATATTATCTCTTTTCAGTTTACTGTAAAAGAACATGCTGCCATAAAAATAAGTTACTGAACTGGAAAATTAAACTTGTCACTAAAAGAAATGTCTTTTTTGTGGTTCATTAGTACAACTATGACCAAACTTAATAATTGGAGGATGGGCTTATGCGTGAGGAAATCAAGGTCAATGAGTATACATTCAGGGGAAAATGTATCAGGAATGGATGATTTGTTTATATGTAGTTCCAAATTCAATGGTTTGTTATATTTTGTTGTTATTAGAGTGCACAACTGTTTTCCATGTTGGCGTGGGGTTACATCTGTTATTTACATTAAATACAGTGCTGTTTTTAGTTACATAATATCTAGTGTGTATTGCGAATTTAATAATGAACCAAAACATCGAATAAAGATTTGTTCTTAAAATTTGCATCGCCAATAGAATTTCATGTAAGTCACTGAAAATATTACAGTAGGCTTATGGTGAAAAATTTTTATTGAAAAAAAAAATACTCTCATTACTGATAAAACTTTCGTGACAAAACAAGTTTTATTTTGTAATTTTGAATATGTAAGTAAGTATCTGTAATAACAGTGTTATTATTTGCTATAAGTTTTCATTTAAAAATAGTAAACAATATTATATTGTTTTCTTTTGATTTTACATTTTTAGCTAAGGGCCTGCAATTACACTTAATATTAGCTGGCTAATGATAGAAGAAACTTACATTAAAATCATGGGGGTATATATTGTAATTAACCCCATGATTGAGGGTCCAAGTGGAAAAGAATATTCAACCTCTAAATATTGAGCTTGCAAGTTAGATGTATGTGCAACAGGTGTGGGAATTTGCATGCTCGATCTTAAGGGGTTAAGTGGACCGTTTATGTGGTTTAAAGTAGGTTCAAGTGGAATGCAAGCATATTGTTACAAAAATGTATCCAAAAGATCACCTTTCACGATCCCCACTAAGAACCAAGCGTTGATGGGCAATTGTGTTGTTCACGGTCATATTTTCTGGAAAGGCAAATTATATCACTAATATTATGCACAATAGTTTGTGAGTGAGGATGTAAGACTTTGAGAGTGTGTATGTTTATAACTCCTTCATGCTGAAATGGTTGAACCAATTTGGATAAAACTTGGAATAGGAATAAGGATAGTTTATTTCCTGGATTAATACACATTATACTTTTCGTCATCATCATCACTTCACTTCATTATCTACACGGCGCGGGCGGATGAGCGCAGCTAGTATGTAAAAAATAATTTTCTAGTAATTGGCTAGCTAGAATATCAAAAAAAGTGTTTTGTAGGGTACTCACTATCTACAGAGAATAGTGCAACATTACATTCTATCAATGTATACATTAATTTTATACCTTTACCTGTGATTTTTTTAACAGTACTTAGAATTTAAGGGTGAACTGGCCGGCCCGTTCTCCATACAAACGCCGTTGGGTGATCACTCCCTTATTTGAGGATTTAGGTCCAAAAGAAAGCATAATACCGATTGATCTTGTCATTATCTAGGCTTGTATGATGCCAAAATTTTAAAAAGATAATTAGGTTGTAAGTTATAAGCCTCGAAAACTTTACATGAAAATGTTTCGAGGCTCATAATTCTCAGGTTAATTATTTTATTAAAATTTTGGCATCATACAAGCCTAGATAATGAGGAGATCAATCGGTATTATGCTTTATTTTGGACCTAAATTCTCAAATAAGGGAGTGATCACCCAACGGCGTTTGTATGGAGAACGGGCCGGCCAGTTCACCCTTAATATAACTATCACAAACAACTACGAAAACTTTTCATTCAAGCACACCTTGTATTTTTTCGCTGTGTACCCTAGTAAAACAGTAAAACTTGCTCAAAATTCTGTCTATTCCGTTTAACTTTAATCAACACATCATTTATACTTTGTGATCAAAATCAAATCCATGAGCAATGAGCATAAAGTAACTTTGTATTTGGCAATGAGTAAAGCCAAACATATTCCATTTGACGCTAATTTCGTTATTTCCGATAATTTTGATCACATGCTGCGTCTATGGTTGTGATCACTGTGATCGTTTGTAACTGTTATCCCCTGTTCCATAACGGATAAGAACGCTAAGGGTGCATACCATTTGAAGTTAGATTCGCTAAAAACGATCACACTCCCAAAAAGTTGTTCCACATGGGTCTTGGCGTTATTTTCGCCATAAACGCTATGAGGCTACTGGAACAGTTTGAATTCCCTACATCTAATGTCAAAAGTGACAGAAGTGGCAAATTTTAGTGGCATTCTTAGCGTTCTTATCCTAAATGGAACAGGGGATGACAGTTACAAACGATCACAGTGATCACAACCACAACCAACTTTTTGGGAGTGTGATCGTTTTTATCGTTTTTGGCGAATTAAACTCCAAATGGTACTTACCCTATGAAGCAGGGCTGGATTCAGACCCTCAAAAAACTATTGTACATGGAGAATAAAATTATACTAATTGTCTAAAATTATGTTACATTTGACGTTGCATGATTTATTCACATTTTCACAGTTTAGTTTTTTGGCGTATTTGTTTTAAATTAAAATGAAAATGCATTCGTATTTCGTAATTAACATATGGTTTTATTCAATTGAGACAAAAATACCCGCGAAGTAATGTAGCAGATAAATGAAGTTCAGGCAAGTGGACGTCGATCTCGGATAATTAATCTTTCATCAATCAATCAATTTACTTTAACTTCTTCCTTATCATAGACATGACATAAAATGTTGTACAAGGGAAAAAACTACGCAGTTATTAGTATTTTTATGTATACTTTATTTTAGAGCATCGAAAGAAGGTATTACGGAGTCGATGTAACGAGTTGCAAGTTTATTTCTTAATATGGTTTTAGTCAAGTTAACTTTGCTCTTTTACTATCAGCGTTTGCGTGAGATAAACACAGTAAATCTTTAAGTAATAAAGTTAAAAGTAAAGCAAATTTGGCAATTTTTCAAAAGTGTGGTTTTCAGACATCCCATCAAGCACTTATTTTCACTCTTTCCGATATTTTAAGGTAGATATAAAATAAAGTATAATAGAGCTCTGCAATAATACAAGTCGATAGACCTGAAGATGAAATTATGGTATTTTCGCGTAGTATAGTGGCATAAGGATACTTACACAAGCACACGCATAAAACACACCCTCATACATACACACATGTACACACACACACACACATAGTTAAATTAGATTTTTTATAGCAGAGTTTGCATAGTAGCTATGTGTGCAGCGCAATGTGCTTGCGTAGGTTAGATCACCATTACCACCAAGCCAGGCAGCAGACAAATACATTTCAATTTATTTATTCAATTAGAACGGTTACAAACACCACTTACACTAATGATAAAATATTATAAAAACATTAAATATTCAATAAAATGTCAAAGATTAAAATAAATGTCGATTTAAAAATACAATGTCAAATGGTGATTCTAAATAGTAGTAATAGGTAACAATTTTTAATAATACACACAATTTAAAATAATAAACAAGATTTAAACTAATAATAAAAAAAAAATAGAAAACATTTTAATAATTATACCATTCACAGAGCTTTAAGCATTCTGTGAGGATGTCCTTCCATGTGTCATTAAATATGTCACACTCTTGATTGGCGTCTACCAGAGCGTTGAGCGCTTTAAGAGATCTCGGTATCGGGGATGCCGCGTAAGTGACTGTCCTACAGTTTGGAACAGCAAAAAGTTTGTGTTTCCTCGCTGAAAGGTAGTTGTCAGGTACATATAGGCGACACAAAACATCACTGAGATCCGGAGCATCTACCTTGCCATTAAGTACTTTGCACATTATGACGAGCTGGTCATAAGATCTACGGACTTCTAGCGAATTGTACCCTAGGCTACCTAGCAAAAATTTTGTAGGGTACATGAAAGGGTAGTATCCATACATGCGCTTATATAGATATCTAAGAAAGGCCTTTTGAACTTTCTCCAACATAAGGGTATAGCTTGCCTCGTGGGGATGCCACACACAGGCACTAGCCTCCAGCTTACTTCGAACCAAAGCGCTAAATATAAGCTTGATCACATCAATATTGTGGAAATCCCGAGAGTTCCGAAGCACAAAACCCAACCGTTGATACGACTCTTTGGCAACCAACATAATAAATGATAATTGAGCTTCCGGTCAAATGTAACACCCAGATTTTTCATGTATGTTGCTCGCGTTATAACATTTTGGCCTAACTTGTATTGAAATTCGATTGGGTGGTGCATTTGAGCGAAAGTCATCTGGTAACACTTTACAGGGTTGAAGTCCATTTCATTTTCTACACTCCATCGATAGACCACATCTATATCCCGCTGCAACGCGAGACAGTCCTCTACTGTTCTAATTGCCCGGAAAATTTTTAGGTCGTCAGCATATAAGAGGCATTTTGAATGCTTGACTACGGCGGGAAGGTCGTTAATCATAAGAACAAATAGAAGAGGTCTCAAGATTGATCCTTGACTTACTCCGGAACGCGTGTGATAGGGTTGTGATTCATAGATACCTAGACGAACATATTGCTGGCGGTCGCGAAGGTAGTCAGCGATGAAATGGAGAAGACCAGGAGCAAAGCCCAAGGCGCTAAGCTTTGCCAGCAGTATGTCGTTGTTGACCCTATCAAACGCCTTCCGGAAGTCAAAATATAGAACATCTACTTGTGTCCTACGATCAAGGCTGGTAGAAATATAATCCACAAGTGTTAAAAGGTTGGTGTTCACTGATCTTTTACTCCTAAACCCATGCTGCTCGTTACACAAAAATGGTTCTACTTGTTTGTACAATTTCTTGTGCAATATGCGTTCGAAGACCTTAGCTACAGTGGGTAATACAGCAATTGGGCGATATTCTTGAACCAACGTTTTGTCGGACCCTTTTGGGATTGGGGTGACCCGTGAAAGCTTCAATTGGGGTGGATAGATTCCATTTTTTAGCGCAAGATTAAATAAGTGACACAAGGGGTAAATCAGGATTGTTTTTCCTTCCTTAAGGAACCATGGAGGCATGCTATCAGGTCCAACGGAACTGCTGGACTTGAGATTTTGAATCGCAGCAGCTACTTCCCAAGGTAATATTTCAGTTATATTTATACTGTTACTTGATAACGACATATCCCTGTTCGAGGTACTTTCTGCGTCTAATTCCGGTACTACTGTTAAAAACACGCTGGAAAAAAAGTCAGCAAAAGCTTCGGAAGCTTCTTTGCCACTCAAGCTGTAGCCTTTATAAAGAACGGTAGCTTCGAACCCACCCTTAGAGCGCAAGCTTGATATGTGACGCCAGAACTCTCGAGGATTTTTTTTAATGTTTTGCTCGATACGTATAACATACGAGTCATAAGCCTTCGAGACACGGGTTTTTAGCTCAGCCCTTATGTTGGAGAATAATTCGTAGGTTTCTCTAGAGTTTGATTGCTTCCAGCTACGATTAAGCTCTAGTTTTAATTTTATGTCGTCAATAATATCTTTCGTAAACGACACAGGGTATCGCGATCCCTTAAAACGGTTGCGGCGCTTTTTAGGTATACACGCGTCAAAAATGTTATAAACCGTAGTATAAAAATGTTGAGTACTTAAGCAAACATCATTGACCCCATAAAACTCATGCCACGAAACATCTGACAGCATACCAAACAACACATGAAAGTCACATTTCTTAAAATTCCAGTCTTTTCTTGAATTAATATTACTGGGCTCCATACGGTCATACTGGCGAGAAGTGACTACGTTAATATTAACATCAAGAGGCGGATGATGAGAATCAATTTTTACAATGTTATCTGGAGCTCTTGTGACCATCACATTAACATCCGTGCACCTCCGTATCAGTACAACATCTAACATTCTATCATTAACATTGGGTACAGTATTATTCTCACACAAATTACAAAATGTCATAAAATAAGAATAGTAACTGTTTACATTTAGTGAAGCAGTATATAAATTTAAGTCACCAATAATTAAAACTATACCTTTTAGGTTGTTAATAAAATTTTCAACTTTACAGAACCACCTAAGGTAAAAATCATCTGTCGCGTTTGATTTAATATAAATAACACATACGTACACTTTTTGACCGTAAGTCCAAAAAGTGTACGTATGTGAACACAAAACTTGACCATAAGTCCTCACCTCCGTAAAATCATAAAAGAACAGACGGTGAATACTGCAAACTGTATTGTCATAATACACGTGTAGAATTACTTTACATGAAATCACTGATTGCATTAATTAATATGGATTAAGTACATTGGTAAATATCTAAGTATACGAGGAACAACTTGACAGGATGAATTTAGGAAACGGAGTAATAGACTACAGTACCAACATAGACAACGGCACAAGTGCTGCCATAGACAAGATAACTAATCTAGTTTGTAAGGCATACATTACACTATACTAATAAGATTAACAATATGCTTTAGACTTCTTGATTCTATGTATTCTGTGGAACTAATTGTACCTTAGTTGCGTGGCGGCGTTGATGTTCGCAACACAGTTTTTTATCTAAAACTTTCGCAAGTATCATTGTTTTCATCTGCTTTTGTTCATGCTGATGTTCCGAATCAAGATGTATTATTATTATTATTACATACTATGAAATAATGGTGTAAAAATATTAATTATACTATTTGTACCATAATTACATAGTGTATGTAGACGCGAAAATACCATAATTTTTACTTTAAGTCAGTCAACTTTCATTATTGGGAAACCCTATTACTTATAAATATGTACCCTACAATATCGGGATTTCCTGTGTGTACGGCAACATCTACTGAGATCTTAGGTTGATATGTCTGAAAACTATACCATTCAAAATATTACAAAATTTGCTCTTGATGTCCTGAGTTTACCACAAGCAAACGCTGATTGTGAAAGAGTGATAGCAAAGTTTAGTAAGCAAAAACCTAATTAAAAGAATGACCTTGCAACTCACCCCATTATCTCCCTGTTACTTTCTTGCGATGCAGTAATCCAATAACTGCATATAATTTATACCGTCTGACAATATGCTACGTCGTGTCAATGATAAGGAATTCCGATTGGCGAGTTAACCGAGATCGACGTCCACTTGCTTGAACTTGATTGATATGTAGATAGGATTCTTGACTATTTTTTCTCTCGACTGCATAAAGTATTATTACTTACGAATGCCTTTTTATTTGGTGGAAACTCACATCTGTGGCGGAAAATCAAATAAAATTACAGATTTTTCACGATTTTATCGTTGTTTAGAGCCTATTCTACATGATTATGGTATTCGCAAGTTAAATAGTATTGCTCGTATTATCTTGAACAGTTATTGGACACCAATACCGTCAAAAGAATAAAAATTACGTTTATTTGTGACAAATGGTATATACACACATACATAAAAAAAGTCTAAGTAACATGCAACATCCGGGTATTGCCCTGGCCTGCACAATCACCAGACCTCAACCCCATCGAGCACGCATGGGACATACTCCACAGGTGTGTTTTGAAGGATTTGGACGGAGTGACAACAACCCAACAGCTGAAGCAATTGCTACAATTTCATTGGGAGCGATTGATGCAAGATGACAACAAGTTCTGAACAGCAGAGGAGGCCATACCTTGTATTAAAATATCCAATTCTTTCGCAATAAATTTATTATCTTTAGAAATTTCATTTTATTTAAAAAAAGTTTAGTTTCTTATGTAGGCACCTTAGTTTGTACAGTATTGTACTGTTTGTACATATTCAATATTGTTAATTTATGTTATTAAAAGAACTATTGAAGACAGAGCTGTTATTTTTACATCATTTTGAGACCCTAAAAAATATTTAAATAATTATATACAAACAAAATATATGATGTGAAGAACCATCCTAAAATTTAAATTCATTCGTCGACCACGACTGGAGACGCTCGACACAAGTCTGCTCCACGCCAGAAATTCTTTCAAATATCTGGAAAAGTGGTATTTTATAACCATACATAGCCGTGTTATATATTAAAAGTTGCGGCATTTCAAGACGCATACGATGGTGTAAAAAAAAAGTGAAAAGTGATATTTTTCGAAGAGAAATTAGTGAAAAGAGTACAACATTTCAAAAATTAAAAACTTTGATGTGAAACGCTGCGGAAACGAAAGCGGCAACCCATCGGTTTTTTATCGTCCCTGGGAGGACATCTAGACGTGCCACCCCCCTGCAGCTCTTTCGGATTTTTTTCCGCGTACCCGCGTGGAAATAAAAGCAAAATAATAAGTACCACGTGGCCACGTGGTCGGTGAACCAAAGGCGCGCGGTAAGGACCAACTACGGTGCCGGAGGGGCCCAAAAGTGAGGAGGGCGGAGACGTTTTCAGAAAACCTATTTTACAAGTATCTTATTTAGTTATAAGCATTACAAACATATGTGCGGTTGATGTGTTTATATAAATAATCTTAGAAAAAAAATTTCAGCGACGAGGTACCCTAAAAAAATTAGGGTTCGTAGAGCTTAGTTAGTTTTAGTATATTCTTTGAATAATAGATTTTTTTAAAAAGTGATTTTATATAAAAAAAAATTTTTTTCTTTAATTCTCAACTTTTTTTTAACTTGGTATCAACTGTATCTCGGAAACGGTTCGGCGGAGGCAATTTTTAACGGCAGCCTGCAAATCAGTGAAGTAGTTTCTTGTTAATTGGACCTCCTCCCACCCCCAACTTTGCTTTGTTCCTGCGGATCAGAAAAAGGTGGTGATAACAGCATGACTCCAGTCTGGGCATCGAAGAAAAGTCACGACTCGAATGTGACACATAGGAAAAAGTCAAGTGCAACCACACAAAGGGGGCTACCAAATACCACTGAGTGGGACCAGACCACCGAGGTGCAGGACCTGCGCCAGAATATTGTTTTGCTGAACGATCGTCTAGGGTACGTATTGTCCATCATGACCACTTATGAAGCGAGGCTTGAAAGTTACAGTACCAAAATTTTAAATCATGAAACTTTAATTACCCAGTTTGAACCCAAGCTGGATCATTGCATGTCGAAGGTGAAAGGACTCAATGATAAGCTGGAGATGGATGAACATCAAGCTATACATCAAACAATGGCTCAAACACCACCTTCAGTTGCAATTCAAGCAGTACTGCCAGCTTTGAAAAAGCCTGTGCAAACAGCAGCGCAGCTTAAACAAGCTACCTCTATACAGCTCCTGCAACCAACTCCATTTAGCCCATGCGTGGTCGTTCCTGTAAGTCCAGAAGCCCTAAATGAAAATCCACAGCTGATAAGGTGCCAGCCCACAGGTGATGTACCTTCAAACCGCCAACCAGCAAGCCAGGCCAATGCCAGAATAAAGGCTTGGGTCAACCTTAGGCGACCTAAGTATCTGAAGACTTCGCAGTCTGCCACAGGTGAAACAGTCGCTAATTCCCAAACTTTTCGTGGAACAGCAACCTTAACCATCATGCCTAGACTTTCCCCGCCTTCTCAGTCCTTTCGAGACTCGGGCGGAAACCTTATTCGGGCCTCATCCAACAAGCAGTCTCCCCATAGCTAAACCAAAATCCATTAGTTCAACTACCTGTCTCAACGTTTTCTATCAAAACGTCCGAGGGTTGAAAACCAAGCTAAAGCTGTGGAGGAAAAGTCTGATCCTATCAGAACACAACTTAGTTGCAGCAACCGAGACTTTTGTTGACACATCTATAGAAGACGCGGAGCTTGTGAGTAAAGGATGGAGTATTCTGCGCCGCGACAGGAATACGAACGGTGGAGGTGTACTTCTGGCTGCGCACGCGCCCATAGTGATGATTCGGCAGATTGCACTGGAGACTGATTGTGGTGAGGATCTTTGGGCGAGTTTTGTCTGGTGTGGTCGAGTCTACTATGTTGGCGTTATCTATATTAATCCCAAAGCCAAAGACGAGATCTACATGCGATTGTTCAGCAAAGTGGAAAGTTTCATCAACAAGCTAAAAGGAACTTTTATCGTTCTAGGCGATCTAAACTTAAATAGTGCATCTGCTAATGTATGTAATTATTATTGTTATTTCAAATCATTTTGTAATTTCAACGATATGAATGATGTAAGGAATGCTTATGGAGGAATACTTGATGTTGTGCTAGCTAAAGAGAACAATAGAACACTTAAAATTTGGGTTCAACACGTTGATGGCTTCGTGAAGCCTGATCCTTATCACCCCCCTCTTGATATCGGAGTTGTAACACATGCGGTCCGCGGCTTTGATCATGTCGAACCCAGCAATATAGATCCTAACATGGACTGGAATTTTAAAAAATCTGATCCAAAAATTCTTATTGACTTGCTTTCTGAGGCCTCTTGGATTGATGTACTTAACTCCAACGAAGTGCAATTTTGTACCGATCAATTTTACAACATTATTTACAAAATTTTTGATAACTGCGTTCCTAGGAAACGTCGTAAAAAATCGTCGGATAGGCTTTATCCCGTCTGGTTCACGAGTGACATTATATTTGATACTAAACTCAAATTAAAGCTACACCGTACCTGGCGAAAGACTGAATGCGATGCGGATTATAAAGCATTCTCTGATCTGCGAGCCTCCTTGAAGTCTCGTATATCGTCTTCCCACGACTCTTATTTGAAAAGTATCGAAGATGGTACCGTCGCAAACCCCTGGACTTTTTGGCAGCATATCTCAAGTCTTCGCTTCCAAGGGGGCTTTGAACCTAGCGTTAATTATAAAGGTTGTACACTCAGTGGTGTCGAGGCTTCGGAGGCTTTCGCCAAATTTTTTGCAAGTGTTTTTTTAAGAGACGTTCCTCAGTTAGACTCTGAATGTATAAATAATTGCGATAAGACACAATCTAGTAACTACGTAAATATATTTGTACTAACTCCACAAGAAGTAGCATCTGGAATTAAAGGTCTCAAGACAAATAGTTCTGTAGGGCCTGATTGCGTTCCTCCATGGTTTCTAAAACAAGGCTTAAAATTCTTGGTTCAGCCACTATGCCACATATTCAACATGTCCTTAACCACAGGAATCTATCCCAAACAGTGGAAAATGTCTAGGGTGACACCCATACAGAGTACAGGCCTATCGCCATTCTGTCATCCCCGGCGAAAACCTTTGAAAAGATCATCCATGGAGAGATCTATAGGCAGGTAGAACAGTATTTGCGCAACGAACAACACGGCTTCAGGAGAAAAAGGTCAGTTGATACAAATCTCCTGGAAGTTACAGATTTCATCTCAGTCCACTTAGATCGCAGTAGCCAAGTAGATGTTCTTTACTTTGATTTTCGGAAGGCCTTCGACAGAATCAATAATGATCAGTTACTTATCAAACTGAATATTCTGGGTTTTGCTCCGGGGCTGTTAAGATTTATTGCTGACTATCTTAGAGACCGTCAACAATTTTTAAGGTTAGGTGTGTATGACTCCAGTCCTTATCATACAAGATCTGGGGTCAGCCAGGGATCCATATTAGGACCACTCCTTTTCATTCTTATGATCAACGATCTTCCCGCCGTAGTTAGGCATTCCAAATGTCTGCTTTATGCCGATGATTTAAAATTGATCAAAGAAATAAAGTCCTTGGGAGACTGCCACGACCTCCAACGTGATGTAGACGCGGTATGCGATTGGGCAGTACTAAATAAAATGGAGTTTAATCCATCAAAATGCCATGCCTTAAATTTTACTCGAAGACAGTCTCCCATTGAGTTCCAGTACCAGCTAGACTCCAGCGTGATAACTAAATCTAGCACTACAAAAGACTTGGTTGTCATCTTCGATCAAAAACTAACCTTCAATGACCACATTGTTACACTTGCCAAAGAGTCATACAGGAGATTGGGGTTCGTGCTGAGAAATTCAAGAGACTTTCATGGTACTCACGTCATTCAGTTAATCTTTGAAGGTCTGGTTCGTAGCAAGCTGGAGACCAGCTCGACAGTATGGCACCCCCATGAGAATGCTTACGCACTGTCTTTAGAGAAGGTGCAAAAGGCCTTCCTTCGCTTTCTATACAAGCGCATGTTTGGCTATTATCCGTTCATGTACCCAACAAACTTTCTCCTAGGATACCTAGGTTATAACTCTTTAGAAGTTCGGCGAATGCATAACCAAATGAAAGTGATGTGTAAGATCCTTCATGGAAAGATAGATTCTCCTGATTTATTAAAGGAGCTGTCTCGGCTTCATGTCCCTGATGTCAGAACCCACCGGCGCGGCAGCCGCGTCCAACAGCTGTTCGCGGTGCCACAAGCTCGCACGGTTGCGCACTCATACTCCCCTATCTCACGCTCTCTGAGTGCGTTCAATGGTCTCATGGCTTGGGCACCTGATTGTGATTTATTTGCTGACGAATGGAAGAGTGTGCTGTCAAAGTGTCTAGATTACACTGAGACGATAGCGGGTAAGAAAAAAGAAATGAGTGATGATGATGAATGGGCATACTTGTGTCAGTGTGACTTTGACTTCTGGTAGTGTTTTTGGCATAATAACCATATCTTTGAATTGTTGACATAATACATTTATTTGATTTATATTTAAATTGACATTATATTTTAATATGGTGTTTCGACATTAATTTATTTTCACCTTTTTCAATCTGTATGTAATTTTGGATTTAATTTCTATACATTAGCACGTTTACTGTATTTTTCAATTGTTGACATGATATATTTTGATTTACATATTTAATTCATATTTTATTTAGACGTTATTTTATTTTCAAATGTATTATTATTAAGTATGTCTCGTAATTTTGGTTTTTATTACTATGTTTTATTTTGTTATTTGTATATCTATATTTAAACTTGCATGCACTAGCTAATGTAATTGGTTGTACGGTATTAGTTATGTAAATAAATAAAAATATAAAATAAATAAATTAAACTAGTAGGGCAGGCGACCCGGTTCTGGCCACTGACCCCTTTTTGGCCATTTTGAACTTCAAAGCGATGCTAACAAGGTACAGATAACTAAACAAGTCTCTTGTATAAGGTATTTACAATAACGAATTATGGCAACACAAATATAGTTGTCAGCTGTCATGTATCTAACGTCACTGAGACGACAGCAGCCATTCGGTGTCAATGTGTTCAATTGTTAATAAAACTACTAAGGACAGTGGGTGAGTAATCAGTTACAATCTCTGGAATCTTTGATTTTTTTTTTAATGTTAATGTTCGTATTACATGCAAATCACACTGTCTAAGTAGAAATTTAGTTATTTGCCTGCCATTCTTACGAGAAGTAAGGTTATAATCCGATGGCCACAAATGGGGCATATCTTATACAATTTCTCAGCTTTGGCCAAGTCGATGGCCAAAAGTGGCACACGTAGAAACCCCACTTCTGGCCATTTAATGTTGAACGTGGTCTTTTATAAACTAACCATGTGTTTTTTTTGTTTGTCGTTCATGCTGTAGATGTACTAATTACTAAAATAAAGAAGTAAACCCGGCATTTCATTTTCGTAGTTGTTTACTGAAACACGACAAAATAAATGTAATAATATCTGCTTGGGGAACGTCTTACGGCTGATATGATGACGATGTTCCTATGTAATGTATTAATGTACCTATGTAATGTATTTGTTATTTGAATGAGTTTAATGTTATTTTCTTGCAGATTCTGGGAAAGATGTCGTATTCAAGCAAAAAAGACGCAATAAAAAGAAAATTATTTCAGTACTCTCCACACAAAGTAGGCTTAGCGTTAGACGCTATTAGAAATGGAATGAAAGTATCCACTGCTAGTAAGAACTTTAATGTTCCTCGAACGACATTGCGACATAAACTTTCTGGTGATGCACCTGAAACTTCTGGACATGTGGGACCTCAAGCAGTTCTTGGAATTGAAATCGAAAATGAACTTGTAGCGTGGATTAAAGATTCTGCTCGTAATGGGTTTCCCATCAACAAAGAAGGGTTATTAGACTCTGTCAAAAAAATCGTGGAGAAGGGACATCTTAAGACACCTTTTATAAATAACAGGCCCTCAAGATCCTGGTTCGAAGCGTTTATGGCCAGACATCCCGATCTCAGACAAAAACATGCGGAATATATAAATAAAGCTCGATCATTAATTACCGAAGAAAAAATAAGAAATTGGTTTCAGGAAGTCTCTTCACTATTAGGCACAGCAGATCTGAAAATTCTAGAAGACCCCTCGCGAGTGTGGAATTGCGATGAAACTGCTTTCTTTCTAGCACCTAAAGGAGGTCTCGTATTAGCCGAAAAAGGACTGCATGTCTATGATACTTCAAAGAACAGCGACAAAGAAAATATTACGACCCTTTTTACTGTAAATGCCCTTGGCGAGTATGCGCCTCCTACAACTGTTTACAAGTACAAAAGGATGAGTAGTGAAGTCGTTCAAAATGCACCAGACGGCTGGGGAGTCGGAAAAACTGAAAAAGGGTGGATGACAGGAGAGGCTTTTTATGAATTTGTTGGAAACGTCTTTATTCCCCACCTGAAAGAAAAAGGAATAGAATTACCTATAATTTTATTCCTGGACGGACACAAATCTCACCTGACTATGCAACTTAGCAAATTATGTCGTGAAAATGGAATCATCGTGGTCGCGCTTGTTCCAAACACAACTCACATGCTACAACCCTTGGACGTCGCGGTGTTTTATCCTCTAAAACAAAACTGGCGTAAGCTCGTGAAGAAGTGGCGTATAGAAAATGATGGAAAAGAAATTACAAAGTATAACCTTCCTTCAGCTCTTTATAGCTTAATAATCAATAACGAAACGTTTGCAAACAATATTAAAGCAGGATTTAAGACATGTGGTTTATATCCATTCGGGCCTGATTTTGTAAATTACAAAAGAATTGTGAAACAACACAGCGACACAAAAGAGAACCATGACGTCGTCACGAGGCTTACCATTTCTGAGTCAAGTTATCTTACATATCTAGAAAGTAAAATAAATCCGAACTTTCTGAAAGACTTTTACGCTACATTTGAATTGGGCACGGATTGGGAAGGAAATAAGGAAGCATCAATGCTTTATGATACTTGGCTGGCTTTTAAAAATGACAACACCGCTACGAAGACGCGAACCAATCAGGCAGTCATATCGGAAGAGGTCGAAGATCCTTATTTTTCAGCCCTTCGTTATCCCGGAGATAGTGAAGAGAACATTGCTAAACAAGGAGATACCCGTAATGAGGACAATCCCCACGAAGAATGTTGTACGTCTCCAATGCTTCTTGATACTTGCAATTTAGATGGCACTATCAAAGGGGCTGGCACTCGAAACAACGATAATTCCTGCAATGAAGAGGATCCTATCTTAAAAGATGACAATACCTTTGAAGAACCTTGCGCATCTTCTTCCCGTGTTGTTTACACCCGTGACCAAGAGGACACTGTCAAAGGCATTGGCACTCGATACGACGATAACACTTGCAATGTAAAGGATCCTACCCTAAAAGATGACAATACCTTTGAAGAACCTTGCGCATCTTCTTCCCGTGGTGTTTATACCCGTGACCAAGAGGGCACTGTTAAAGACATTGGCACTCGATACGACTATAATACATGCAATGTAAAGGATCCTACTCTAAAATATGACAATTGCTTTGAAGAACCTTGCGCATCTACCATCCATCTTATTACTTGTGAGTCTTGTGACCAAGAAAACACTGACTTGCGCACTCCAGAACAAAAGAACACTCTGGATGATTACAACTCTAACAAAGATCCTTGCATTACTTTAACTAATCTTGATACCTCCAATCAAAAGGACGTTACGGTACAAAATGATGAAGTCGAGAAAAAATACACGGCAAGAGAATTAGTGGAAAAATGTGTATTGTATCCAGGGAAAGTGGTACCTAAAAAAACTAAGACCGCAATGTACATTCCTTCCATTATAACTTCAAACAAATGGGTAGATATTATGGAGGCAGCCGAAAACGAAAAAAAAGAAAAACAAGTCAACAAAAAGAAAAAACAGACTAAAGTAATTAAGGCTAAAAAGAAAAAAGTGACCAAAGAAATAACGTCTTCCGAAGAAGATGGCGAAGTTATGGAGGCAGATGGTGAACAAGATGGTGGAGTTATGAAGGCAGCCGAAAACAAAAAGAAAGAAAAACAGGTTAACAAAAAGAAAAAATATAAGAAAATGAAGTCTAAGAAGAAAAAAGTGCTCGAAGAAACCTCGTCCTCCTCTGAAAATGGTGAAGTTGATTATGTCGAAAGTAGTGAAAGTGAATGGAATGAACAGAGTGATACTTCTTCAAATGGCGAAGAAATGATGATAGATCGAGAAACTAAACTAATTAATCAACTGAGAAAAGGTTCCGAGCACAGGAAAAGGAAGAGGTCTGTGACCAAGGACAGTACTTCTGAATCAGAACTACCTTTGAGTAAGGTAGCAAACTCTACCACTAATGAAAAGAGGTATAAAAACTTAACAAATGGTTGTTATGTTATTATTAAGTACGAAGGGGAATACTTTCCAGGTAAAATTGAGAAAAAAGAAGGAGGTGTCTATGAAATCAGTACTATGGTACTGTCTACCGGGAATACCTTTAGATGGCCGGAAAGGCCAGATAAAATCTGGTACACAATAAGTGATATTGTGGAAACCATAAGTCCCCCTGTTAAGCATAATAACAGGGGCTTTTTCAAAATTTTGGAGATGGAGAAATATTTACCTGATATATATAATATATAAAGGTAAAATAATTATGATTAGATTTATAAAAACTTTGAGCCTTTGAGACTGTCTAGCCTGTAAGATTTGTTGTTACAGTGACTTTGTAATAAATACTACGTTGATTTTGAATTCATTGATGCTTTATTTCATAATGGCCAGAACTGGCACACAGTGTGGCCACAAATGGGTAAAATGTGGCCAAAAGTGGCTCTTGGACCCATTCTGAGTATTTTTTACAAAAAATCAGGCATCTTTTGCGAGTTTAGTGACTAGAAGGTTCTATAAGGTAAAAATAATATATTTTTGATGACTTGGTATGAAAATTATGTCCGAGGTAACTAAAAAAATGGAACACCAAACGCTTGAGTGGCGAGAAACGCTTAAAATGGCTAGAACCGGGCCACCTGCCCTACATGTTGCTCAGACTTTTTTGTTGTGTGTTTTATGGCAATGGTTTATTCAATAATTGTTGCGGAAATGTATTATATATTGTTAAAACTCTTCTTCGAATCCAGCGTTTCACGCGATCTGGTACAATATATAAAAGGCCTAGCAAATAAAATATTTAAAAAAGGAATTTCTATTTTATTTAGGCCGTCAATTTTCGCCATTCAAAATATATATATATATATATGCCGAAAAACTAAATGTTATACGATATGAAAAAAAAAACTTGAAATGATAAACGTAGTATAACTTTGGACAAATAGTATAATTTTCTTTTCCGTGTACAATAATTTTTTGAGGGTCTGACTGAATCCAACCCTGCACAGAGTACTTATTTATATCAACCCTGTTTATGCTATATTAAATATATATATTGTTTGTACATAAATAATATATTTAAAATTTAAATACCTTTACCCCAATATTATGGCACATGTTTTTGTGTTGGAAACTCTAAACAAGGATATTTTTGTGTGTGGCTTGTGCAAGTCTGTGTTCTACTCATTGGAACCATTTCTGAGCCACAAGCAGCTAAATTGCACCAAAGCAGCAAAAGCTGTGCCGGCGGAAACCCCATTTCCAAGTGTTTCGGGAAGTGATAATTTGGTGACTTTACAGCAAGATATTTCTACGGAAAGAGAACCGCAATGTGACATTGAAACTACCAATTTCTGCTGTGCCCTTTGTGGTAAAACATTCAAAAACAGAAAAACTTTAGGGGCTCATACTAAATCTCACTATTCTAAGCCATACCAGTGCCTTGTATGTGGTAGGTGCTTTATGCAAAACTCACATCTTCAAAGACATCTGCTATCACACAAAGTGTGGCCAGAGAGTCTTAGTGAAACTACACCCAAATCTACAGAAGTAGATCTTTTGAGCTATTCTTGCCCTTATTGCAAGGTAGTGTTTTCAAATTACAGCCAATTTCGATCTCATCTAAAGAATCATCAAGCTATGAAAAAATTTAAATGTATCCAAAGTAACTGTACATATTTCTTTGAATCAGTGGAAAGTCTCCTACAGCATGTTTCTTCTTCTCACATAGAACCTCTGTACCCATGTTACATTTGTACCAAAACTTTTACTTCATTAGAAGCTGTGGCCACACACCAGCAAGGGCATGGCAGTCATTTTGAGAGGGATGCTACTCAAGCAAAGCAGTACAAATGCTTGCAATGTGATGCTGTGTTTAAAAAACTTGAAAAGCTGTCTCTGCACATGCTCACTGAGAATCACAAGAAGTTGTGCATACATTGTAACAAAACTTTTGCAAGTGATAAGAGACTGCGGCTACATTTACAAATTCATAGAGAAATAAAACCTTATCACTGCAACATTTGTAACAGTAGCTTCCACATGAAGAAATACCTCAAAAATCACATGTTGAAACATGGTAACAGAGATTTTGAATGTGATGTTTGTAAAACTATGTTTAAGAGGCAGGACCTGCTGCAGAGGCATATGAAATTGCACCTGAGTAATAAATTGTTAAAATGTCCTTTCAAGGACACACTGGATTGTAAAAAAGAGTTTAGCAGAAGAGATAAACTTCAGTTACATCTGAAAAGTCACACTAAACTTGTCACAGCTCTTGCCAACACCAAACCTAATGATGATAGCAGTAACTGTTGTAATACAGAAGGACAACTACATTTAAACAGATAACAAATACATTTAAAACTGCCTATTGGTATCAGTGATGTGGATCTTAAATTGGTAAATATACTTTATTTAATTTATGCTAATTAATGAATCAAACAGTTGTGTACTAGATGGCAGCATCGCATCAGCTAACAGCATAGATTGCAATGTCACCCTATAACATTAATGATCTATATCAACATTTTTTGGCTTTGGTTAAGATTATTAAACATCTATTTAAGGGGGGTGATGGGTGGGTACAAGTGCGGGGCGATGGGTAGACCACCCTTTTTGAAGGGGAAGTTGTGATCCCCCCCCCCTTTCTGAGATATTTTTTTTTTATTTACATCCTCACTATTGTCAGACATTGATTTTAGGGGTGCGGGAGGTGCGGGGTAAGGGTAGAGCTCCCTGTGAAAGGGAAGTTGCGGCCCCCCCAGGCTCAGGTTTAGTAGGTAGATAATGTACATACTTCTAATTGCTAAAACCTATGTTAATAGTGTAGTGGATTGGATTAGGTTCAAAATGAGTCGCAGATCGAACACAGAGCACACCAATTCCATCTGGTCTTGTGGTCCCTACCCCTAGAGTGTATATAAAAAAGTTCTGATGAAAGCCCGTTGAAGAGTCAAATTTAATCATGAAAAAGTAAAATTTTTATGATAAGTAATGAAGATTAGAAATATGAAAACATTATATCTTAGAAAGGGGGGGGGGGGGGGGGATCCGTTCAGTTGTTGTGGATGTTCTATTTGAAGGCAATAGTATATATAGCCGGTAATCATTTGAAATATCCCTACCACCATAATGTAAAATTGGCCACTAGTGGAATTGGTGGATTCCAAACTGGTTCTTGACAAGTCACATTGTTACTCAGTTATACAGTTATAAAAAAAGATTTTGTGATGAGTGACACTGCTACTTGATAATTGATTGAAATGGAAAGAGCTCAACAAGCTGTTATAAAAGTTATGTTAGGAAAACCATGCCATGACATGACCAATAGCAATCCTTCCAAATAGCAGACGTAATCACAGTGAGGCAACCTTATATTGCATGCATTGTCACAAAAAATACAACATCTTCCCCGAAACTCCCAAAAAGGATTCCTCTATTAAAACAGTATTTGCATGTGAATTCCCACGACCCTAAATGTATACATAAAATGCCGTGTGTAAAGGACGTGACCTAAACGTGTACTCACATAAAAGCTAGAGCTGGAGTAAAATAAATGGTTGCTATCACAACTATTTGCAAACCAAAGCTTTAGCCACTGTCATCTGCCAGAAGACATCCACTGTTGAACAAAAGCCTCCCCATAGAATGCCACAATAAATGGCTATTAGCCACTTGTAACCATTGCCTACTCGTGACTTTTAAAATGGCGTCAGTCCACCTAGTGGAGGTCTACCAAGTGTATGTATGTATGTGTACCAGTGTGTTTACTACTCGAGAGCCCTGTCTTCCCGATTGGTTTTAAGTTCTTTGAGCAATGTGGCCTGACTATTGCCACTTCACCTTGCAAATTCTGAAAGCTTATCTTGGTGACTTTGGTCCATTGGTAAATATTTTCATTTTGGATTTTATCGGGCAAAGAAAAGGCAGGTATAGCTCTCTTCCAATCCTGCTTGTTGAGCGAGTCCGAGCTTGTCCATAAGGACCACAGTTAAGTACCATGTCTCAGTACCATAAGTCATCACTGGCGACACACACTAGTTGAAGACTTTGGTCTTTAGGCTTTGCAGTATGTTAGACGAGAAGATGTCGCGTAACTTCCCGAACGTTGACCATCCGAGTTGGATTGTTTGGGCGAACCCTCGAGAACAGCTTGTATACATTTTTGTCTCATCCATATTCATTTTAAGACCCACTTGCTGGGCATCTCTACTGAGGTTGCTAAACATTGTTGTATTACAGTGAGTTCCTCAAGCGACTCTGCCATTATCACTATATCATCAGCGAAACAAATGTGAGTGATGTATCAACGCCATAGATATTGATGCCTTCTTTCCAGTTCAAGAGCTTAAACCTACGAATAAATAATAAGTCAGGAAATGTAATTCAACACAAAAAGTGGCCCTACTTAAAACCAAAACGACGTATGATTAAAAAACATATCACTTCCTAGCTTACAGATAGACATGCTTGTTGATTGGTTTAATTCATAACAAAAGCAACGATTGGTTCGACAGTGTGCTGCAATGTCTGTTATGACAGCTGTGCTTCGAGTATCCATAGTAACTTAGATACTCGAAGCAGCTGAGTTACCGCAGATTGGACGACGTTATGCTAATAGTGTTATGCTCCGGAACAAGTCAATAATAAAACAGTTATATTGTACAATGTTTTTTAATAATTTTTGGGCTACTTTTTACAACTTAATAAACACAAGATCCAGTCAAATATGATATGTTTATTAAGTTTTTGTCTAGAAGACATTAAAAGAGAATCTTTCTTCGCATCTTACACTTGTAGTTAAGACATTCAACGATTATACTTATATTATGAGAAATTCAACGATTATACTTTTTACCAAAAAAAATTTATGGCTGTTAATTGTTTGGTGTGTGCGTACTCCCAACGGCATAATGTCAAATTACATGATTTGAGTTTAGCAGATATTTAGTGTATGATATGATGTAAATGGGTCATTTTCATTTCCTATTTATTTGCATGCATATGTATTATCCGTGTCAGTTGAGCAATTTGTTACTCACATTTGTTTTACGTAATACAATATTATGGTTTTAATATAGTTAAGCATAATTAACATCTGAAAATGTAACTGAAAAATAGATTAAAAAAAAATAATGTCTAAATGTCACGCGACGTGGTGTGTGAAAATCACTTTCGAAATGTTAATTCACCCATGATTTTATTTTGCGTAAAAGAACTCTAGCTCTAATTTTTTTTATAAAAGTTCACGTTATTTCCCCTATTAAATATCAAATTATTAACAAGAACTGACAATGCGCCAAATTTTTCTGCCTGTCACAAACATGGGTAGGTACAATTTTGGTTATACCTTTCGTCAAAATTGATTTTAGGTCACTGGCAACACTGATATTAAAAAAGTAGGAATCGGCCATTTGATTTATTGTCAGGTGTTCAAGCAGGAGCATGTGTACAACAAGGTATGTTATTTTTTTGTTTGTTGTACACAACTTGTAAAGCATAACGCGTCAGAAACGTGGATGTCATAAACAGGTTAAATTACAGTTATTTTTAATGGAATCTTATATATTTGGTAGATAAAGTTGTGAAATTGTTAATGGTTTGATGCCGAGTGAATGCTACCCAATTTAGCTTATGATATGGCGGCACGTTCGAAAAATGACACAAACGTGGCTTGAAATTCTTTTTTTTTTTTTATTGGACATCGTGAAAGTCGCGGGTAGCCAGTGGTTACAAGTGGCTAATAGCCGTTCTTTGTGGCGTTATATGGGGGAGGCCTTTGTTCAACAGTGGACGTCTTCCGGCTGATGATGATGATGATGATGATATGTAAAATACTACGAACTATATACAACTCGAAGTAAAGAAACGAGTAAATAGTTTTATTTTAACAAAACAACTGTATCTAAATTGCATAGACTTATAAACTACATAGCTTGTGGAAGTTGGATCATGAAATGTGAATAATGTATGATACCAACACACTATATTTAAAGTGTTTACACACTATATTTAAAGTATTAAAAAATTAAAAAAAAAACAGTTAACTTTTAAAACAGGTAAGTTTTCTTCGGAATACGCTCGTTGGTAGTATTTTTTATTTTTTCGGTCAATCAGGGCATTAAAATGCTCCACAGTCCGTGACCACGCTTCACTCGCCATCTGATAGATGTTTGCGTGCGTATATATATTATCTTACGGATTCAGAATATTTATTAATCTCATAGGAATACAAAAAATTCACTTACTGAGATTATTTTAACTAACTTAAATAAAAATAATGTGCCGCAGATCGTAATGTAGCTAAAACAAAATCAACAAGAAAATAAATTCTAATTAAGTACTTAATAATAAGCTAAAATATTATATTTTATAAGTACCCTCCGAATGCGTACGTTAAGAATTAGAGCTGCATAGTATATGCTCGGACATATCGCAAGCGTGTTTATTAAGGTCATGTTCATAGTGACAGTACACAGCACTTTTGATTGGCATACAGCTTAGGCCTTTTCATTAATTAATTAACAAGTGTTTATATCTAAACAGAGACAAATACATAAAATATAACATGGGCATTTATATTATATAAACTATAGGGATATTTAGAAATGATTAATTCACAGTCACAAACGTGGAACTTATTACCCACGTTTGTGACATTTAACCAGAACAAGCATGTAAGAACTGACTTATTTGCTTGGTTACACGTTTAGCGCTTTATGATTCCTGTATTGATGATGCTGCTATTGATCCTGTAGTTAAGAAGTGACAGAATGACCAAATGCAAACAGTGCACGGAGCGCTTTCCATACAAACGTAGTTTCATCATATTTTAAATACATAGTGTTTAAACTCTGTGAAATTTTGTATGCATATTGCTGAACCTAATATCTATGCTTCGGTTTGTCAGTTTTTCGATTTATTATATAATATTTCCCTAAATTTCAATGAAAATTCCTGTACAAAACGATTTTTCGAATTATTTTTTAAAATACTTAATTTTGCGGAAATCTGGCAAACCAAAAGCATAGAAGAATTCGGTGAAACTTTGCATGTATACCCTTGAGTCTAATCAAGGGTATACATGCAAAGTTTCACCGAGTTTGAACACTTTGTATTTAAAATATGACGAACCTACGTTTGTATGGAAAGCGGTTCGTGAACTCTATTCTTAACCATTATAACAATATTCCAAATTATTTGCAGGTGGTCAATATTTGGTTCTTATATTACCTAGCTTTTTTTTAGGATGTATGGAAAAAAGAAAACTGAAGTGACTAGTTATTGGTAATGATATTGTGTGCTATTTGCCTGGACTAACACCTACCAGACGAGGTGAAATAGTTTTTAATTTAGATTTTTCAGACAATAAATATTTTGTTAAATAAGAACTGATAATGTGACTGCAAGAGACTGAACAGTTACTTTATTGATCTCAGAAATAAAAGTTTAATGTTTGGTTAATAACTTTAAATTGTATGTTCCTGAATTCATGTATATGTACCTAAACATAGGGTATTGATTGGTTGATTATAATAAACAAAAACGAATCAAGAAAGAATGCAATTTCTTTTATAAAAATCTGTTGCAGTTATCACAAAGAAAGTCAATTATGTCACAAACGTGGTAAGCTTGTCACAGACGTGGGTGCGTAATTTTTCAGATGCGTTTTCTTAGGTATCTAAAAGTTTTCTAGCTCTGCGACTAATGTTAGCAGACACCTAAATAGAGCATCTATCCATTTGAATAAAAAAAATAAAAATTCAAGAGTGAAGACATAGTTACATTCAAAATGAAAATGACCCAAATGTGTATGGTAGTTTTAAATTTGTGTGTCCAGCCATTCTTGAGATATATGCGAAAAACACTTTCTGCTAGGAGAACGTTCTTACAGCGGATTGTTTTTTTAAAAAAGGCCGCACGGAAATATGAATTAGGGTGATATCGTCACTTTTCGGCCTTTTAGCGCAAACACGAACTTAAAGATACCGTCAAAAAATAACTGCAAGGTTTTTAACTACACAACTGTGGTCTAGGGGAAGCTTATATATTGTAGTTTCCATTTACAAAATTTCTTGACTTTGAGGAGCTTAGTTATTTTAATATATCATTTTAATTATAAAAATAGTGAAAACTAGTTTTTGGCCGCAAGTGTTACTATTCGGCCACATTTAGTTTAGTTTTCGGCCAATGTAATATGACTGTTTAAAATTAAAATCTTATAAGTAAATAAATATTAAAAATCAGATATTATATTGAACTCAAAATTTCAAATTGATTTAATAATTATTCATTCATCAATAGATTCATGACAAGACAAGATTATTTCATTGTTTAAAATTAATTAAGGGAAGAGCGCAATCGGTAATTTCTATTAGGTACTTCTCTTTTTCATGTTATGGAGTTAATTAACAGTCATAAAGTCAAATAATTAATAATTATTATTGTCAATATCACAATAAAAATAACGTTTTAGACTAGTACCTCTCAGTTTAGGTAGTTGTTTTGACCAATAAACACAGCTATTTAAAAAAAACATATGTTATTTTTGTTATCTTAGTAATTTCTATGTATGAGTAATAATTAAAATGTAATATTCTTGGGATCTTCTTTGTTTAAAAGTCTTTTTAAATAATGCATATTGAAGTACCTGCCTAATACTTAATAATAAAATAACTTCAACTCATGAAGTCGAGTTTATGTTATTGTAAATAAAAAATTATAGTTAGGCAAACGAGCAGGCGGCTCACCAGGCGGCGAACATCCGCATCTCGAGAATGCGTTGCCAGGCTTTGAAACATGCTCTCTTCTTGAAGGCCCCTAAGTCGTATCGGTTCGGAAATACTTCACCAGGCAACTGGTTCCAAATTTTGGCAGTGCGAGGCAGGAAATGCCATGAAAATCGCAAGGTTGTGGATTTCCAGACATCGACATGAAATTGATGAAACATCATGCGTTGTCGGGACGTCCGTTGGCGAAATTGAGCTGCAGGTAGTAAATCGAACAGTTCTTCGGAACACTCCCCGTGATAGATACGGTAAAAGATGCTGTGTAATCCAACATCTCTACGCAGTGCCAAATGTTCGAGCCGACCGGAGAGAACTTGATCGTCGACGATTTGAGTCGCTCTACGTTGAATGCGGTCAAATGGAAGAAGCTGGTACTGGGGAGCTCCCGCCCAGAGGTGAGACCAGTACTCCATGTGAGGCCGTACCGGAGCCTTATAAAGTTGCAGGCGATGGGCCGACGTGAAGTACTGTCTCGCCTTTCCGAGCACACCAAGCTTTTTAGAGGCTAATTTAGCCTTATCTTCCAAGGGACAGCGAAATTGAACGACTCGATATGTCGACGCCAAGTACTCCGATGCTAGTTGAGGTGGCAAGGGGAGTGTTTTCAAAACGGAGAGATACGACAAAGGGGGATAATTTAGCGGTAAACGCACAAACTTGTGTCTTCTTGGGGTTAAATTGGACTAAGTTCACTCGGATCCACTTCGAAACATTTGACAACATGGTCTCGGCAGACACAAGTTTGTTCCGACTCTTGACATTTCCCGAGAAATTTTAGCACGGCCGGTGTAAGAGGCATCTCCGGTACTGTCATCCGCATAACAGTAAATATCGCTGAGCTGCAGCATGTCATTGACGTGCAAGACAAATAGAGTCAGAGATAGCACACAGCCTTGCGGAACACCAGCATTAATTGGCTTCAAGTCTGAGCATGCACCGTCGACAACGACCTTGATGCTCCGATCTGCCAAAAAACTGGAGATCCACTCGCACAATTTAATGGAAAGCGCTTCTTTCGAAGCTTCCTACCTATAACAATAGGAAGGCTGCTTCGAAAGAAGCGTTTTATGCCACACTCGATCAAAGGTCTTCGCTATGTCCAAACTAGCCGCCAACGCCACACCCTTGGAAGCCACCACCTCCGCCCATCATCGATGCGAAAGGTATACTTAAGATCACCGGCTGAGTGTCGAGACGTTATGGCTATACGTAATTGGACGGATCTGAGCGGACATCTTTTTTAGGGATCGGGTGCACCAAAGCAGTCTTCCATGTTTTTGGGACAACGCCTGATGTATAGCAGAGCCGGAAAAAACGCGTTAGAACCGGTGTCAACTCTGGAGCACAAGTCCGCAACAATATCGGAGGATTGCCATCAGGCCCGCTTGACTTATGAATATCCAAGGAGAACAGTGCTTTATGTACTGTACTTTGCCGGAAAATAATATCCGGCATCGAGGTATCACACCGTGGTATGGTCGGTGGTGTTCCCTTGGTCATCGAAAGTCGAGTTAGAAAGAGAGAGCCCAGAAGATCGGCCTTCTCCTTTGCGGTGTGGGCCAGTGTGTCATTCTCTCTGTGCAGGGACGGTAAAGATGACTGACAAAAATTCCACTGGACAGCCCTGGCAAGAGTTCCCGTAATTGTCTTCATAATTCAAATTATATTCAATCATGCATTGCATCTAGAGGATGTATCATGCTCATCTTAAAATATACCATTTAGAACAGATGTCACAACCAATATTCTTTCGTCGTTTTATTCAGAATTTTCTGGACCATGTAGCTCTTTGCTCTGCTTCTTTAAAGGAAAACCACACTTTGCTAAGTGATAGGATAGTTTTTTGCAAAATGGCCGGAAAATTGGTGGTGCCATTCGGTTTTCGGTCCATTTTGCTCCATACAAATTTTAATAGGCCGAAAACTAACTCCCAATATTGTTCCTATTTTATATTTTGGCCGTTACTGAAATTGAACTGTTATTTCTGCTGTTATTTATTTATTTATCCTTATTTAATGCGGCCAAAAACTGATAGCCAACATCTTGAAGTGTATGGCGATAGTAAACTGAAAAGAAATTGATTATATAGTATTGATTATATAATCAATTTCTTTTCAGTTTACTATCGCCATACACTTCAAGATGAAAAAAAATGAAAAAAATAATTAAAGCAGTCATAAGCTAGTAATCGGCCACTAGGCCGAGAACTATAATTTTTAATAAATTTATATCTTAATATTCGGCCACCTATATTTTTGTAATGTTTGATCTAATATCGCAATAAAAACAATTGTTACCTTATCTTAACTTATTTCTTCATGTACTATAATGCACACCTACATTGTTTTTGTGTAACTACATCAAAAAACTTACCTTGAAAAGAATCACGCGTCACTATCTTTTTACTAAATTTATGCACGCGGTGACCGTTCCAGTGCCGGTGTCGTTCTAAATTATTTATTATGAATCAGTAATACATGCTACCCGCGTTAAAAAAAATATCTGATATTGTCGGACTATTTTTAGTGATATTGAACGTAATGTCGAATAAGAAAGTACTATAAAAACTCTAGTTTCTTAATTTTACTTTAGTGCTTCCACCAAAAGGCCGAAAAGTAACGACGGCCGGCTTTCTAACGCAATGACCCTATACCAATAATTAGAGTATAACGTGAGGTAAATGTGTGTGTTTGAATGAAATTTGTGTGTCGTAAGACTCTGAAGATATGCAAGATGCCGCTGGGGGAACGTTTTGCTGTTTGCTGGATATCCTAAACGGTTAAGCGCATAGTTATGATTATATTTACACATGTCTCTATGACGTTGTGTGCAATGTTTGTGAAGACAGAATTCGAAAATGCATTACAGTTTTATCGAAAAAAAATTTATGCAAAATAAGGTTTTTAGGTTGTACTACTGAAAATAGAGAGTCTAGAGACTAACTTTTCACGTCAATATGTGCCCTATAATAGCTTACAATGTCTTGCCAAGTCTAATTTGTATATTATTAGTAGTTGTGAGATTTATTTAGAAAACTATGCCTAAATTACGCCCATGTTTGCCATTAGATTTGACGAGTTCTATAACTGTTGGCTAATGAAAAGGTATCGCAATAATTGGTGCATTTATCCAATCATATATCTGTAAAATATGAGCTCAATACACTCAATAAATAAAGAGATAAAGTAATAAAACCCACAAGATGCGAAATTAGTGATAAGCCGACCAAGTTTGAATGGTTACAAAAAAGCGGCCGCACAGTATAAACTGCTAATCCTCCAAAATGGATAGAATTATACTGTCATTTGGCCGGTACATGTGCGTACAATGCGATTAAAATAAGAATAGGATCGGCCTAGCGCCATGTTGTGACGTCAAAAATAGAATTTGGTACAAAACAAACAAATGTATAAATTAATTTAAAAAATATATATCCCGACTGCAAATTATTTACTTTCGTTAAGCGTTTAATCTTTCCATTGCCCACAAAAAGGAGTGTTATGTATATATTTTGTAAGTTTTTTTCCACTATAACTTCTAAACGGCTAAACCAATTTTAATGTATGATATATCGTTAGATTTACTTTGATAGCAAGAGTGACGCTAGTACATAAAAACAATTAAATAACAAACTGGTGAATTTTAGACGCCTTATAATGAGAAAAACAATCAAAAGAAAAACAAAAATATCCATAACAGTTGTTAAACTGCAAGTTTTATATATATTTATGGAATCGATTTTTAAAGCCCTTCATTGTGATACCCATCGTGGGTTTGGAAGAAAAAATAAGTTGAGTTTCTCATTATAAAGCGTCTAAAATTCACCAGCTTGATTTTTAATTTATTTGTATGTACCTAGTGTCACTTGTGATATCAAGATAAATCATAATTAAATTGATGTCATACATTTGATAGATGTCGCTCCATGCCAATACGATGGTTAAAGAACGATAAGAAAAAATGAGTTATGACGTCATTGTCATGTTAGCTCAATTGGTTAGAGCATACCCCGGCTAAAGGGGTGGATGGACGCGTGTTCGAATCCCGCACATCACTAAAATTTTTCCTCTCGTATATTTGTAATTCTGTAATATAATAATAGGTAGGTTAACGAAGTTGTAAGTGACTTTCCAACAAACAGACATAATTTGAACTGATTTTGTTTGTTAGCAATATTTTGTACTTAGGTATCTTAATTTGTATCAATTAGCTCTTCGATGCCGCTGATGTCCTGATGGTCAACGGAATCAGACTCATTGTAACGGCTAACAAAAATAAATGTAACAATCAACAAAAACAAATTAAACGAGAAGATCAACATGCACTCAGAAACGTGTCGCGTAGTACACTGAAGGAGAAATATAAAATAAGACCCTGCCATAACAAATATCATATAAGGATTCAAATAAGAATCGGAGAAATAAGACCCTGACGCCCGCGTTATCTTCACACTAAGATGGCGTCTGTGCTGTCAACCTTAAAAATATTAATTTAATAAAATTATCAATTTCTGGTCACTCATTTAAAATTACGTATAAATATATGGCACTGCTCTATTTTAAAGTTTGTTCTGCGGATCGTACTTATTAGAGTGAATATGAGTGAAGTTAGCCGAGAGCCCGTCCTATTCTTATTTTAATCGCATTGTACACAATTACTCGTATTCAACAAGTTTTTGCTTATAATCCAAACTCAATAAATAAATGGGTAGGTAATAAAATATTTAGTATGTTTTTTTCTATTTGCATGGGAATGAGCATGGATGTCTTCTGTCTCCAGAGGCCTTTATTGAAAACCAGAACACATGTGTGGCTCAAATCATTACCAATATTTTAATGGTACTCTGCCTATCAGTTAATTTACCTAATGATTTATAGTAACTAGGTAGGTAATATAGTAATAGTACTAAAGTTTAACGATATATTCAAATTATTATCATGTTATCATAACATAATTAAATAGTACCTAATATAATTTTACCAGTTTATTAATTTTAATCGTAGTTTTTACCGTCAACATGTCGCTGAGATTCCGTGAGAACAAAAAGAGTCAAAGCGAGAGTGCGCGCGTAGTTGTCATGCGGAAATTATCCGTGGCAGTGTGTTTGACGATGATTGGATCTATCAAAGTTACGCATATACTGTGCGGCCGCTTTTTTGTAACCATTCAAACTTGGTCGGCTGATCACTAATTTCGCATCTTGTAGGTTTTTTACTTAATCTCTTTATTTATTAACTGTATTGAGCTAAAATTTGACAAGTATATGATTGGATAAATGCACTAATTATTGCAATACCTTTTCATTAGCCAACCCTTATAGAACTCGTCAAATCTAATGGCAAAAATGGGCGTAATTTTGGAATAGTTTTTAAACAAAACTCATTAACTACTAATAGTATACAAATTAGACTTGGCAAGATATTGTAAGCTATTATAGGGCACATATTGACGTGAAAAGTTAGTCTCTAGAACCTCTATTTTCAGTACTAGAACCTAAAAACCTTGTTTTGCATATAATTTTTTTTCGATAAAACTGTAATGTTTTTTCGAATTCTCTTTTCACAAACATTACAGACAAATTCATAGAGACATGTGTAAAAATAATCATAACTGTGCGCTTAACCGTTTAGGATATCCAGCAAACAGCAAAACGTTCCCCCAGCGCCATATTGCATATCTTCAGAGTCTTACGACACACAAATTTCATACAAACACACACACATGTACCTCTCGTTATACTCTAATTATTAGCAGAATTCATATTTCCGTGCGGCCTTTTTGAAAAAGAAAGTTCCGCTGTGAGAACGTTCTCCTAGCGGAAAGTGTTTTTCGCAAATATCTCAAGAATGGCTGGACACACAATTTTAAAACTACCTACCATACACATTTACACCACATCATACACTAAATATCTGCTAAACTCAAATCATGTAATTCGACTTTATGCCGCTGGGAGTACGCACACTTGTTTGGTGACTGTTTTTCATTCGTGCTTTGCAGCACTTGTTGAAACAAGATAATTTTTAAATTTTGTTTTTCTTGTCTGTTCGTCACTACATTTTAGCGTTTGTATTATTCTCCTGAAAATAACATTGAAAATCTATTTCAGATCTACGAAAAAACAAAAATACCTCAAGATTATGTTCAAAAAATATAGTTAAACCTCAGCAATTTATGTTTTTGTGCCTTATGCGCTTGAGGGTCTGCAGTATTTTGATTCATTGGGAACTCAGGTAAGTAAATCACACACTTCAAAATTGGCAGTGGGTAAATTTTCCTTAGCCTGTAAAATTTTTAATGCTTTAATTAGAACAAACAAGAAACTGTTTCAATAGTATAGTTATTTCATGAGCCAAAAAGCCAAACCTATATAACATACCAATTTTTATCGTTCTTTCTTTATTTATTTTTATTTATTTATTTTCTATATTATCTCTTTAAAAAGTTGACGTTTTTCGTGACGAATCATCTGTTGAAAAAGCAGCTTAATTTCAGACTTCAGACTTAACATATAAAAATAATGTTTTGAATAAAAAAACAATATGTAATTACTATTCAAACTGGAACTGCAGTTTTGTGTAGCATAGAAGCTTACACCTTATTTTAATGATTTCTAAATATCGTTTTCGTCAAAATCCATGGAGCATACTCTGCTGGTTTTCAAAGGCAACCACAGTTATGTCTTTCTAGCTTAACTGAAGCTATCCACTTATTTTGCCGACTCTGATGGGCAGGTAAAAAAAAAGAAATAAGCAAAATACATGAACGTTATTAAAATCGCAAAATATAATATAAGCTTAAAACGCAATATACCGATTTAGCACACCGCCTGAAACGCATAATATGAGGCGTACCTATACTAAAAGCATTACATACTTATACTTTCATAATAATAATGTAATACAAAAATTATACTCGATTTCAAGAACTTGTTCCATTTTAACAGCGAATTACCAACTTACGATATGTTCATAATTATTGAAAAAACACAGTCGATAGAATTGTGGGGCTTCTTGTCGCAAGGTTTTATCTAATTAAGCATTGTGGACACACCTCACACACAGTCTGCTTTCCCATTCAGCAAGTTGGAGTACAAACAATAATTATACCGAAATGGAGATTCATAATTTATTGTTGAGTTTATTTGTATCAGCTACAGTTTATTTAGCAGAAGTAAGTATCTGCTCGTAGTTCTAATAATATTGTGGTGAATTATTTATTGCCTCTTACATCCTGAGAGGGATTTGGTATGTTACGATCTCTGAAATTGAATTTTATATAATTAAAATCGATATTATAGATTATTAGATAAAATAGATTTTATATCTTTCATGTAAATAAGTAACACACGTACAGTGAAGCAAACTTTGATTGTACATAGTGATGTAGAGGGTGTATTATAATATGATGTGTCCATCAATCATATTCATCATACACGCTCGTGTAGGATAATCGTGTCCTGGCGTACGAGTATGTTTTGAAAGCGTACTTATTACTCGATTTATTTTCAGGCCCGGGATTTTCGAGTCACAGATCAAGTTTATTTCGACATCCAAAGGGAAGACAAACCCTTGGGACGGATAGTGATAGGCCTGTTTGGTGACTTAGCTCCAAAAGCTGTGAAGAACTTTAAAGTATTGGCTACGAAAGGCATCAAAGGGAAATCTTACCAAGGGACATCAGTGACCAGAATCATCAAGAGATTTATGATACAAGGTATGTATGAAACAAAATTTTACGAGGCGTTTTTGCAAATCTTATGAAGCGTTCATTTCATAAGATTTGTTATATTTTTTTTTATGCCTTATAGGTTAGCCTTTGACCACTATCTCACCTGATGGTAAGTGATGATGTGGTCGAAGATGTTGTTCAGACTAACCTAGAAGTACTGGCTCTCAAGGACAGCTGCCGGAACACACCGTTAGGTGCTTGGCGACAGATTTTCTACTTGAGGGTGGTAGCTAGCCAGGCGGGCATTCGCAAAATGCCCTACCACCATGCTATAACGACTGCCATCCTAAGACAACAACTGGGACCGACTGCTTAACGTGCCCTCCGAAGCACGGAAACTCTCAGTAGTAATTTCACTAGCGGTCACCCATCCAACTCATGACCGCGCGCGACGTTGCTTAACTTTGCTGATCGGTTGAGAACAGCTATAGTAAACTTCGCTACGAGCGCTTCATTTGTTATATAAAAAACCTCTACGTAATAAATTATTAATTATGGTCAATTTGTGCACAAATGTAGTCCAAATCCGCTCATCTGTTATGAAGGTGAGAAGTAACAACGTGAGTTGTTATCCTCTTTTATGTTACAACATCTACCTATAATTTTCACGTTCTCATTATTAAATACCATAATATATTATATGTGCGGTATTTATTTTCATGGCTTTAATTGTAAAACTTGATAAAGCTTGTACGATTCCCGATCAACCTAGCATTTTTTTCATAAAAATAGGCTTGCGGTTCAGCGAAATATCCCCTTATGATAAGTGACGGTGTGGTCGATGATGGTATACGCTCGTATGGAGATGCCTATTCACACTTGTCTTAAAGACATACTGACAGGAAACACAGACTTGGGCTTTAATTCCACACACAATGAAGAAGCGAATGAAAGCCATGCATCCTGTAAAATACGGATAAAGTAGCGACTGCGCCGAGACTTTGTAGTCTTATTCCAACTAGTGTTCATATGAGCCTTATGCCTGGTATTTCATTTGAGTCAAGAGCTTGGTACGAGTACTTAGCCAAAGGTGTGTGTGGAGTACTGACTCCATACAGGACTGAACTTGGGCTTGGTATAGAGTCAGCAGTTGTTCTGATGTGAAGTACCGCCTCAATTTTGCTACTAATTCCAGCTTCTTGGGCGCCAACTGAGCCTAAGACTATGTAAGAGCCAAAGTTGAGAGTCGTCCATTTCGCAGAAATAAGTCACTCCTGAATTTTTAGCAGCATTGAACTTGGACTTATTAATGGCCAACTGATCAGATGAGCAGCGCTCAACGACTACTCGACCTGTCGTTTCTTTAGGAAGTTCGGAATCTAAAAACGCAGCTATATGCTAGGAACTTGTAATCAAGCTGTTGTGCGCTGTTAAAATATTCATGTGTATGTTGCTGACTTGCCTTTTTTTAAATCATCTTACTAAACTTAACCTGACTCCCCATTGTTATGTTAATTACAATCTGCGTTAGCATTTTTCTTCCGCAGTTAGTGGATGAGATAATTATCCTTGTGCTGCAATCCAATTCTTAGCGCTGATGTACATGTGCATGACACAGGACATGGATGTATTATAATTTTACATTATTTTGATTGATTTCAGGAGGAGATGTGGTATCTGACGATGGATCAGGATCTATCAGTATTTACGGAGAAACATTTGAAGATGAAAATCTAGATACACAGCATACCGCGGCAGGTTTTGTGTCAATGGCAAATAAAGGTAATTCTTTAGGGCACAGTAACGAAACGGAGGCCATTAATCACTAAACATCGAGCTTGCGCGGTAGACACGGAATTAGGTTAATAAATGTTCGAGTTCGCGCAGCGGATCTTAAGTGGTTAAAGAGACTTCAATGTAACATACACACACATACGTACGGATGTCACGGGTTCCTAGCTCGCAACGAGTTTGTGCAGAATGTGGAACCGGAAACAAATTGGAGACGTTCGATTCATAACTAAAATTTAAGCAAGACTCAAACAAGTCTGAATTAAATAATTTTCCGGGGAGATCAAGAGTCAAAAAGGACTCGTTTTTGCAACTAGGGTGCTATCGGCCGAATCTCATCCTTACTAATGTTATAAACGCTAAAGTTTGTAAGTATGGACGTATGTCTGGATGTTTGTTACTCTTTCACGCAAAAACTACTGAATGGATTTTAATGAAACTTTACAATAATGTAGTTTATACATCAAAATAACACATAGGCTATAATTTATAATGATGTTGTGTGAATTATCGAAAATATAACGATAAGTGTCAAGTGAGTAAGAAAAAAATCAGCCATATCCGACCTAGGCTTACGTGCGCTGCAAAAATCTTAAGTACATAATGTATAACGGAAATGTTTATCTTAATTGTCCAACAAAAAAGCCCGCGGCAGCATATTTATGTGTAAGTAAGCCATTATCGCCATAATAGTGAACCATAAATACTATATAAATGTATTTGTTTCTAATGCATATTTCGTAGTAACAAATTGATCCTTTTCAACTAATATTATAAAGGCGTACGTTTGTGAGTTTGTTAGTATGTTTATTACATCTTCTCGCTCAAAAGGCTGGACCGATTTTGATGAAATTGGGTATGATAGATATGTAGATAACACTTTATTGAAAACACCATAGTAACAACAATAAACTTATTACTAAAACATAACTTAAAACCAAGTATATCAATGGGCGGTCTTATCGTTCAGAGCGATCTCTTCGAGCCAACCCATAAATAAGAGATATGGTAAAAATATTGAGCGGGGTTTCTTATGGTTTTAATAATTCTATATAAATAAATAAATACATAAATACGACACAATATACCTACGAGTACAAGGTACATATATTATATAAACATATATAATAGAATGTAAAAACATAATTTAATACATGTTAAACACGATTTATTTTTAATACTAAATGAAAAGGATGTTTGTACCACAGTGTCCATTACCTATTCTAGAAAATTAGAGCAAGAGATAATATTTTTTGACTTGATCCTTGAAAGATTTCATTGAAGGAGCCCATTTAATTTCTAGCGGTAGTGGATTTCACAGTCTCACAGCTTCAGCGGCAAATGAATAGTGGTAGAAATTAGTTTTAGTTGCAGGTTGTTGTAGCGTTAAGTTTTCTAATGACCTTATCGAATGGATAGATTGAAGAAATTTAAAGTGTTTCTTGAGGTAGCGTGGGGATAAAGGGTTGAACAGAATACTGTAAAGGAGAGATAATACGACGAATAGGGAGCTACTTGAGCTTATTACGAAAATCGGAGACATGATCATATTTGCGAAAGCCATATATAAATCTTATACAAAATTATATGGCATGGAGGTAGATAAGGCGCTGGATTATCACATATCATACTTTTTATCATTACATCCATCACCACGCGGGTGTAACCGCGGGTTGTAGCTAGTACAGCAATATTTTGTTACGTTCTCGATCTCAACTCTTAAACTAGTTAGGAATCTGAAATTTCAGTATATTATGTGCTATATTCTCCATTACACCAGTAGATGATAAAAATGCCGATTTAGATTGCAGTTCTTGAGCTGTACTTATTTAAATGCAACTTTAACTTTTTCTATCACGGATTGTTGCAATGTGTGGTAATCAATAAATATATAGGTTCCTATTTAAAACTATTTTATGCTTCACTAAGATTGTAAATATATATAAAAAATAATAAGTGATGCCTTACAAAGCGATTACAGTTTTAAGGATAATTTATGAAATTACGTGAATTGGTGTTCAATACCTTTGAAGATAATACGAGCAATATTATTTTAAACCCGAGAACACCAAACTGGTTACCAAAGCAAGCAACAAGCGCGTTAATACTGTTAAAATATTGAACTTTCCGCCATAGCTGTGAGTTTCCATTTTAACTGCCCCATCCTTTTCCGTAATGCTGGAGTAACTACTCGTTGGGCCGCTGAATAACAGGGAGATTTTTCTGTTACAGGTAGTAACACGAATGGCTGCCAATTCCTAATTACAACCACTGGAACCCCTTGGTTGGACAATCTGCACACTGTTATTGGAAAGGTTTGTCACACATAAGCTTTGAACGTATTTCTTTGTCAGTCCCTAATTGCGTACATAAATACTCAATTAGGGGGTGACAAAGTAACTTATTTCTGAGGTATGTCGTGGTGCATGACAGCCCGAAGAAATATTCCTAGGGTCACGTAATGGAAGAAATTAATAGCGTACGTAGGTACATTTTCTCGAAATCTCATTTAAACGCAGCATTTCATTGTAGTCAATATTACTTTGGAACGCGAGCTAGTTAAATATAATAGTTAAATAAAACTAAAATCATTTGTTTATTATGTAAAAAACTATGTACAGTTACATGTACCCCACATGATAAAAAAAGGGAGCCTCAAATGATCGAGGCCCGATCCACAATTGGCCTGTTATTTTTAATAGGAAAAATAAATTTGAATCAATTCCACCGATTTGGTATCAAGCAGATACATACACCACTTTTTTTCATTTATTGTAAAATTATCAGCTTACAAAATTGGAACGAAAGTAAAAATGTGAAGCTTAAGATTTCGAAGTCATAAAAAAAATCAGAGTAATAAAATGTTTACTGTCCAAATTTAAACACAATGAACTTTTCCTTTACATAACCAATATTCGATCTTTTTTATATAGGTTGTGATAACATTTATGACTGAAAAACCGGGCATAATCAGATAAATGTAATAAAGGTCGAATGATGTTGATGATTACAAAATAACAAATTTACGAGAGAAAAAGTTATAGTCATGTGCGGGATTCGCGTCATCCACCCCAATAACTGGGGTATGCTCGGACAGACTGAGCTAACATGACAATGACACATAACTCCAATTGTAACTATAATTTTTCCCCTCGTAAATTTGTAATGTAATCCGCAGAGCACGCGTTATTGCAATACTAAAAATGTTTCTCAAAAAGGGTATGTAATGTTGCCATAACATCTATAAAAACTATCCAGAAAGTGAAGTCTACCGGAGACTTATCCACAACTGTCCAGTAAGAAGCGAGATTTTAAATTTGGAATCTCCTGCTGTCCTTTAAGTAAGTATGTAATATTTACTTACTGGGCAGTAGGTCATCCTCTTTAGATCTGCTCAGAAAAAATCATAGTACCAGACACAGATTATAGTATAGCCATTATAACATGGTTATAGGATGATGGCTCCAAATATATATCTATCTCTCTTTTTGGTATGACATTTTATAAGATAAATATAATTTTGGAGACATATATATTTTATAGTCTGTGACAATTAACGCGACGCAGAAAAAGTATCACGTTGCGTTTTGTACTTATTGTAGAAGTATAGTTTGGGATTTTATGTTTGTATTTAGTAATTTCAGTTTGTAAATCATGTTGGATTAAAACTTTCCATTCTAAAATGAACATGGAGTCAAAAAATCATTTTCATTTTTTTACTAAAACATACACGTAATGTAAAAATATAACAATGTTCAAAACTAAACGCAAACATTTTAGTAAAAAAAACAGCGTCTGGCGGGATTTCACATTCGATTGCGACATTTGTGTTTCGAAAATAGATGGCACTCCACCTGATTTAAAATCTCAGGCTTTCATTTTTGAGAAAAGCATTATACAAGCCTCAACCAGTAAGAAAGCCATCCTGGCCTCGTAATATACGATCCGGTTATAACCGGATCTCACCTGCAGTTCGGTCCGGTTACGTCATACTTGGCCAGGAAGGCTTACTTACTGGGTTCTGCAGTAATGTACTATAAACTATAAAATGATGATGATGTTGATGATGATTTTCAGGTGGTGGACGGTCAGAACGTAGTGCACATGGTGGAGCACACGCCGACTGACGTGGACGACAGACCGACGGTCCGCGTCGTTATCGCAGACAGTGGAATACTGCCCACTCCAACACCCTTCTACATATCCGACGACCCTTACAAGTCAGTCAAATATTATCATCGCGCTTGTATATCACAGAAAGGAAATAAAAAAAGAAATGGGTGTATACCGCTATCATAATTTATTATTATTTAAATCTGTCGAATAGCACGCAATTTTTGAAGCAATGATGGCCGAGCGGTAATAGCTCTGGACTGCCGCGCCGCAGTACCCTGGTTCGATCTCCACCGCCGGCTTGAGCTTCACCGCATCTTGGAAGGGCTTTTTGCGATTGCCCGCCTGGCTAGCTACCACCCTCAAGTAGAAAATCTGTCGCCAAGCACCTTACGGTGTGTCCGGCAATAGTCCTTGAGAGCCAGTGAAATTACAGGCACATGAGACTTAACAACTATATCTCAAGGTGACGGGCGCTGTGCAATTCGTGACATGTGACGAAATGCATCTGTTATAGGTGGAGGTTAGTCCGCTTAACATCAGGTGGGTCTCGAGCTTGTCCCTTCGCAATACGGTGTGTTCCAGCAGCTATGCTTGAGAGCCAGTAATTCTAGGTTAACCTGAACAACATCTTCGACCACATCATCACACCATCAGAGGAGATAGTGGTCAAAGACTAACCTAGCAAGCATAAAAAAATAATAATTGTATGTTCATATACACAAATTACTACAGGAATGTCCTAATTCAATTGAGTATGCAATATATGATTAAAAAAATAAATATTACAATAATTTAAGTCTCTAATATGCCTTCACCAAATAACAAACGAATGGCAACAATTTAAATTACAGTCTAATCTAAAATATTATCAATTAAATCAAAGTCAAATACTATGCATTATAATAAATAAGTCAACGTCCATTATTATAAGTTAAAATCCATGGCAATAATTAAAAACAGCGTCTATAATTACAATTCAGTTAAATATTATTTTTAATAATAAATAAAAAACCTTCTCCTAATGTGTTTACCCTCGTCCATCACTATAAATATCATAACATACGTAAAGCATCGCTCAAACAGACCTTTCCATTCAGAAGGCATGGCCCTCGACATTTTAGAGTGCAGTTGCAATTACTACTGCCTACCCAAGATTATGTTTTACATTATATTTTTTTAGTTCATGCACTGTTAGCATTTATACCCCAATAAAACGTAGTTTTAAAAAAGCCTACCCACAAATGTGTATTAATTATTTACTGTGGCGCATTCGTCAGTGAAAAGCTAAACACGAAATCTTCAAAAGTACTTGACCTATGACGCTCATATTTGGCAAATAGGTAGGCAGTTTATAGAGAGTAACTAAGGAAGGATTGTCTGGAAGGGACGAATTAAGATGGTCATATTGGATATAAAATGTAATATGTAACTATAGCACGGGATCGCAATATAATTAAATCATATACGTTTTGCAGTGATGGCTCAGTGGCATTGGCTATGGACTGCCGCGCAGCAGGTCCATGGTTCGAATCCCACCCAGAGCTTGAGCTTCACCGCATGGTGGAAGGGCATTTTGCGAATGCCCGCCTGGCTAGCGACCACCCTCAAGTAGAAAGTCTGTCGCCAAGCAAAAAAAAAAAAAAAAAAAACGTAGGTAATCGAAGGTGGGTCGGCTTGTGGATGATAAAAGAAAAACGCATATTCCCAGCTGGTTTTCAGTTTTGGTCTCTACTATTATATTATTACATTTTTTTTTGTCTCTCTTAGGCTAGCCTTTGACCACCATATCTCCTGATGGTGAGTAATGATGTGGTCGAAGATGTTGTTCAGGCTAGCCTAGAATTACTGGCTCTCAAGGACAGCTGCCGTAACACCGTTAGGTGATTGGCGACAGATTTTCTACTTGAAGGTGGTCCCTCAATCTGTTACCAAGCTAGGCGGGCATTCGCAAAATCTTACGTATATAATAATTATTGACAATGATTAATATTATTCACGTGAAATAAACACTAAGTGTGGTCTTTACATCAGCAAAACGTAAGTGTGGCACACGATAGTTTCTATGAGATTATTGATCCCTACGTGTCGAAAATAAAGACACACGATAACTATAATTTCTATCGGTGCGGCAGTTAGGAATAAAATTGGTCATCCGTTCCCGCGGGGATAGGCGGTAATCATTTAGTATCGTGTGCCTCCATTTTTTATATCCTTAGGCCGATGCCCATAAGTGATCTCATATGTCACCGCATGGGAAACGTTCCTGGGAGCCATAGTTTATTTCAATTGAAAAGCCCATTTTAATTATCAAAATTCACACTTAGTGTATGTCTTTTTTTCAGTCTGTGGGCGTGGATCAAAGCATCAGCGGTTCCCTTGTCGATGTCGTTCTCCATTCTCGGATTCTTCCACTGGATGATGAGGAAAATGGAAATATCTTAAGTTCGTGCGTACATTGATATTTATTATGATTATGTATACCTATCTGATATATATATATTAAATATTATGTTACTGGAATAAAGATCTCAATTATACATCAATAACTGTAATCTATTGAATTTTGATAAAAAAACGTCCAACAAAACTATGCGATCGAAGTTGAACGAATTGCGCACTATAGACAGTAATAGTGCGCAAGTGAGAGGTAATGAATAGCGGGGCCATTTTAGAAGCGTCTCTATATTGCCTTAACCGGGTTATAAAAAAATCGATAATCTTGTGTTGTAAAGAAAACGTATTGTAACAACACCACACAAGCGGGTTAAAGTATCTAGTGAATGAATTATAAATCATTATCAATTTTCCTAGAGTTATAATTTTCGATAACGAACACATGACATGTATTTCCAGCGGACAACTATATCTGTATCTGAATTACAGTTTTTTTTTCGTTAAAGTGAACGCAAAGACTCACCGAAAATTCTTCAAGCATTTTAGTCTAAGATATGTAACACAAGCAGCGATGGAGTGGTAATAACTAGGGACTGATGCAGGTCCATGGTTTGAATTCCGCCGCATATCACATCGTGGTAGGATATTTTGGGTAACGCCTGGCTTGCTACCACCCTCTAGTAGAAAACCACCAAGTAACTATATTTTTTTATGCCTGATAGGTTAGACTTTGACCGCTATCGCATCTGATGGTAAGTGATAATGTGCTCGAAGATGTTGTTCATGTTATACTAGAATTACTGGCTCTCAAGGACAGCTGCCGTAACACCGTTAGGTGATTGGCGACAGATTTTCTACTTGAGGGCGGCAGCCATCCAGGCGGACATTCCCAAAATGCCCTACCACCACGCTATAACGACTGCCATCTTAAGACGACAACCGGGACCGAAGGCTTAACCTATCTAACCTATCAGGTATAAAAAAAAACTCAAAAATGTTGTAAAAAACATTACTGCTTGGCGGTAGAAATTAGAATGGAGGCAGTACTACCCCGGACGAACTCACACGAAGAGTTTTAATGCTACTAAAAATAAACTAATTTAAAAAATAACTAAAATATTGCTAAATAAAACAAACATCATTTTTGGTGTTATCAATTTACGTAAGTTTTTTTGTTAAATTTACTTATTTCTAAGAGACGACATTTAATTTTAACGCTCAATTTACATCTCAAACATATACTATGTATTCATTCGGAAAATATTTACAGATAGCTTGTAAGTGCATGAATAACAGAGAAGTAAAGTTCAATATTTATTACCATAAATCATGAGACAGTCGTGTTTGAAGTTAAAATTAAGTACTTAAATTGTTAAGATGTGATAATAATTGACTAGTTAGTAAGTAAGGGTATATAAATAGAGGACGGATTAGGTCACAATAAAATTATAGTAGCGCACATATTAAAAAAGATAAAATTCTGTAATCCTAATGATGAGCTTATCATTCGTTCTCACCAAATCAAACTTGACCAATGGTGTTTTTAATTGGACAAAAGTCGTGATATAAAAATTAAAAATCGCTTACCGCTGAACGAAATCTTATTGTAAGAGCAGACTCGACAGTTGCTTTTAGTGTGGCCGTTTTGAAAACAGATTACAAATCATTGGAATAATTAAAAACTTATACATACATATAATTGTAACAAATTTAGTACAAAAATTACTAAATAAGACACGAGGTTATTTTCCCCTACAGAAACTAGTTTAATTTCCCACCCAACCGAAAACGTTCAATATGGAATAGGACCTTATTACGTGTGTCGACTTATGACATCAAAATAATTAAATATATCTAATAAAACGGTACTAAGAATATGAACCTAAAAATTCATTGTCACTTAACGGTTACTTTCTAATTTTGACCACATAGTTAATATAATATATTGTTACTGATGTGAAAAGATCCATTAATGCGTAAAGACCGCATAGTATGTATTGTTGCTGACGGGAAAAGACCCATTAGTGCATAAAGACTACGTAGTATATATGGTTACTGTTGGGAAAGATCCATTAATGCGTAAAGACCGCATAGTATGTATTGTTGCTGACGGGAAAAGACCCATTAGTGCATAAAGACTACGTAGTATATATGGTTACTGATGGGAAAAGATCCATTAATGCCTAAAGACCGCATAGTATGTATTGTTGCTGACGGGAAAAGACCCATTAGCGCATAAAGACTACGTAGTATATATTGTTACTGATGGGAAAAAAATCCATTGGTGCATAAAAGACATCTGAGAAATTACTGTTTAGGGGGGCACTGATGAATTCAGGTAGACCTTTGGGAAAATGTGAAAACAAATTCATTAAGAGAAGTGTTTTGTGACAAATATACTATAATAACCTCAACGCTGCTGCAAAAGCGAGCAATATAGGAGTTATTGTTGTTGAGACGGCGGAGTCCGGTGCAGATCGGAAAGTGGCCCCTCCGCCAGTCGACGTATCGTCTGATATCTGCAAAGCTGCGGCGCCGCACGCCTTAGAACACGAGTCCCAAAGGCGACACACATCGCAAGCTGTGCTCGGGATTGGCTGGAAGAACTGCCGGGCGCGGTGACCTGCATTTCAAATGCGTACATTATCTTTTGCGGTTACGTATGAGAAAACAGGTTACGGGATCATATTACTAAGCATAAGCATTTTGCTCTCTCTTGTCTGTAATTTTTTAAGACTAATATGTGGCCTATAGATTTATTTAGAATATGTGATGTTACATAAAAGTAAAGATTTAAAACCAAATTAGTCATGTGCGGGATTCGAACCCGCGTCATCCACCCCTATAGCCGGGGTATGCTCTGACCGACTGAGCTAACATGCCAATAACTCATAACTCACATTTTCCCTCTCGTTCTTTAACCATCGTATGGGGATGGAGCGACCCCTATGATTCAACCTACATTGTACCACAAACAAGACTATTTTTGCATTCGCGCATATTCTGCGGATTACATTACAAAATTACGAATTTACGAGTGGAAAAGTTATAGTCATGTGCGGGATTCCAACCCGTCATCCACCCCTATATCCGGGGTATGCTCTGACCGACTGAGCTAACACGAAAATGACTCATAACTCTTATTTATTTAAAACTAAATGTAAGAAAATAAGGGGGTAGCCATACAAGGGAAAACCAGCTGTGGCCGCTGCAACCCCCGCTTCTTGTCAGTAATTATTTCTGTACACATAGCTGTGCGTGTAATAGTGAAGCTTTCTTTATGTACCGTTCTTTATTCATGTGCCTTTTTATTCGTGAGTTTAATGTTGTCAATATATCAGTTTAAGAGCGGCCAGCCCGTCTTACTTTTCATACAAACGCTCGTACGTGATTATGGCGTTGTTACAGATCTTTCTTTGAAACTTTTTAGCTAATAGGTATCTAGTGCTCAATATCTAGGTTTCTATATAAACGAAAAATTAAATTTTGGAGAAACAACTGCAGTATAAGTCTCCAAAAATCTGCTTTTTTGCACAAATATTACCTGAACTTTGGGCATTTAGAATGTACTCGTAAATTGTAAAACTAGAGAACATATTTTGATAGAAACCTTGCAAATATAATGGAGATTCTAAATGACAAACATTTATTTTACAAACTTATAAGGCTTATTGAAAAACACGTAATTTCTGGATCAAGTGTTTTGAAGTTTACGAACACTATTTTTCGTTAAATGTTATCTCGTTCTCACTTGCATGTTAGCCACGTGGCGGAAAGATGTAGGGTCGGGGCGGAGTGAGAAGGAGCGTTGAATGCCAAGCGCTGAACATGAAAAATGGTGCTACAACAAGCTTTTCAATCGTGCTCGCTTAAGGATTGATATAAGAAGTTTGTAAAATAGATCACGTCTACTTCTGTTACTAGAACAAACTTAACACTGTGTTTGGTGTATATAGGGTAACGTTACTCACTGGAGTCGTACAAGTCCTGTAGCGTGGCCCAGCCGGCGCGCTGGCGGGCGGTGGGCAGCGCGCGCGGCGCCGCCAGCGTGGCGCACCGCTCGCCTCGAGTAGCGACCACCCACGCCGCCACGCGCCCGCCGCCCTGCTGCAGCCGCGCTGATACCACGTGACGCACAGACTGTACAACACAACGGGTTAATATAATAATAATTTATTTCTCAAAAAGGTACAAATAAAACAACTGAAACTTAAGAATAACTTATTAAAAGTGGCTTAATTAGTTGCTAATAATACTTGCAGAATCTACACTAAGATGTACTCTTGTGTTGTAAATACTGCATTCCCTTCCTAGGTACAAAATTAGTAAGTAATACATTGTCTATGTTGTTTAATTATAAACAAAAGTTATATGGATACTATTGAATTTACATAATGTATAAATGTATTTGAATTTACATAATTATATAAAGTACGTTTTCATAAAGCATTTCACAAACTATTGGAGCACAAAATTTTATGCTCCGGGGGGGAATCGATCCCGCTTCCTCTGATTTCGCGCTCATGCCTAAACCACTCGGCCACCTGGGCACGCTCTTTCGAGCCGAAATTTCGTGCTCCAATTGTATTACTATAACCTTCTTTAAAAATTAAAAAAATACAAACATGCAAAATAGTAATACCGCCAGTCTGCTGCATAGGTCATAGGCAGAAACATCAAATGTTATATCTAGCTAATGTAATCAATATTCAATACAATTTTATGAAACGCATTATAAAACAAATAAATTAAAATTACGATCGGTCAGGATTTTCTGCTCTCCGAAGAATGGAAGCGCTCTGAAGCTAATGCGGTCACCCATACAAGAAATATTTTTTTTTGTGGGGCGATATGCTTTCTCTTTACTCTGCCATCAGGAGTTGGTGAAAAGGGATGTGTGGGACTTGAACCCACTAAAACCCCACTGTGAGCAGTCCTCTGCCGAGGTGGGGCAAGATGTAGTCGCGTTAGCGTTTATCACCTTGCCCAGCGTATCAGTAGTAACGTATCATTAGTAGTATTATTAGCGTATCATTAGTAGTACACATCAGAAAGGCCCGGACTTAACTGGGCTTCTGAGCCTGGGGAGTAAGGACTTTGCTCATCAAGGCATTCCCCAGACGTTTGGGGCCGTCATGCAAGCTGGTTGCTGGAGATTCTCGGGACTATCCACTAGTGACCCCACTACGTAGATAGGAGGAGGCGTAAAATCGCACCCTCGCCCCCGTTCGTCTGCGCTGGAGCGGGCGAGCTCGAACATCATCCTACCTGACCCACTCCGCGGCCTCCTGGGCCATCACCGCTTCTCAGCATCCAAGTAAAACCACAGCGAATACTACTTATAAACTAGTTGATAGGTTAAGAACGACAATAGGCAAACTCCGCTACACGCGCTTCAGGCATCTTTTTGTAATACCGTTTGTATGGACACTTATCTTAAATTACCACAAAATCTGTTATACTCATTTGGGATCATACAAAGAGCAGGGTATTTGCACCGCTCCAGCACGAAAAAGGCTGTTAGGGTTTTCAAAAACTGCGATTCTGATAATATTATCAAAAATTTGTATTATTGTGATAACTAATATTTTTTGATAAAGTTCTGAATGTTCCTAATTAAATATATGAGTGTTAATGTAGACGCGCTTCGCTTTCTATTCTTTATTCTTCCGATATACGCTTCGTCCAATTGAAAGTTAGCGTACTTACCGTCAGCTCAGTAAGTGTGTTAATATCCGCCAAATATCCGGAAGGCAGCTGCACAGTAAGCAGGGCTAACCCGCTTTCAGTCTCATTTCCTTGGGCCACGAATCTGCAAGTAAATGCAAGCGTCATCAAAATTGGTGTTGAGAGACAGTCGTAAACTAGCCTACCAAACATAATATTACTAGTTACTGTTAGTAGATGTCGCCCACGTTTGCAATAAAGATGTTTATTAATAGATAGACGAATATGAGGTTACTGGCGGGTGTAGGGTAGGGGTAAAGCGTCAGAGCCGGAGACCTGTAGTCGCGGGTTCGAATCGCGCTAGTAGCCTATATTTTTCTATTTAACAGGAAACGTGGATAAGTACGTTCTTCAAATCTTATCTTTGTGCGAGCGGGTTCAATAATGTTTGCTAGGCGTTTTGCTAAATTTCTCAGATCTTTTGTCATAAGTTGTTCGTTTCGTGACTACGATACATTAGGTTACAGACTACTCAATGATATCCCAATTGACCATATTATGCTTGCAACGGTGAATCTGAATACATTATAATTTTATCTTAATTTTTGAGTTACTTTACGTTAAAGACACAGAAGTAAAATTATTAATTAAAAAAAACACAATTAATGTGTTAGTGAACGGAAACTCCTGGAGAGTATTGTTAGATGATCAATCAGAGCTAGACCAATCTAAAAAGTCGTATAGTAATCCGATAACTATAAACTCAGATTTACATTTAAGATGATGAAGATGTGCCTATATTATATGGTATCTAGATCGATATCAGCTGGTAAGCTCTGTGGACCTGTGGTCTTATTGTATCATATCAATGATAATTAAAACTGTCTTCAATTATAAATTCTAAGTCCAAATGCGCATTATTTCAAAGGAAAATTACTAAATTATGTCAAATATGTTCATCTTCATACGCGTTTTAGTTTCAAAATAAGGCCCCTGGTTAGCTTCATAATACTCGTAGATAATTATAGTTGATCTTGCGTATTTGCGCAGCCGTCGAAGGTGCATAGCGACGGTATGAATGAAGAATGAATGTTGTCGAAAAATTATATACAACACATATTTGAACTAATTACACCTCTGTATTTTCTTGATACAAAAGCGAACAATTTAAATAGCTAAAGATTATAGAATGCGACAAATAATCAAAAAATTACTGTCGCTTATTATTTAATAAATATCAACAGGGTCTTATGTAAAGCAGCTCTCAAGAAAGGTAGTACGTACGTGATAGCCATTTTGTGAATAGTAAAAAAAAACTGTTGTCAAGTAATAGGTACGGTGTGTGGTAGCTGTCTTTGAGAGCCAGTAATTTCAGACTAGCCTGATCAACATCTTTGACCGCATCATCACATATTATTAGGTGAGATAGTGGTACCAAACGCGAGCCTAGAAGATATAAATGAAAAATAAAAAAAAAATGCATTTTATGACCCTATCTCAAAACTGCTGTTAAAATTTGAGATTGATTTGTAATATGCAAGGTTTCAAATAGCATCGTTTATTAAATATTTTGAAATCTTCTGATATCTCTGAAGTAAGAGCCTACCCAAAGCCCAAACCTGATGGTAATCGGTACCTATATTAATTTTAACATGAATCTTAGTTCCAATCAACATTATTTAACAAAAAAAAAAACAAACAATGGAAAATCCAACAAAGAACTTCTACAACTTATTTCACTCATTTGAGCGTTGAAGTCGGTTACATTTTTTGGTAAATAATTTTTTTTCACCCTTTTTAGTGACCCTTGCTACTTATGGGATCGATTATCATTCACTGTCAATGACTGTATCATCAAGATAGGAAAATACTTTTCAGTTATTGGAGTGTAACTCAAAAACGGCTTGACCGATTTTCATGATATTTAAATGGGATCACGAGGAGGATTAGAAAATTTACCTTGTGTTGTGATAATTTCCGGTTGTAATCTTATCAGTCCGTATAATCCAATAGTTGGGTATTCGCTTATGGAACTACTAACCCGTAACATATGGAGAGTTGCAGCCTGTCCCTGGTGGAGACCTGGTCGACCCTCGGGTCCAGGGTGTACCTGGGCCAAGCCGCCGTCACGTTGGTACTGCCCTTGGCTGACAGCCCCACTAGCGCCACGCCGCGCCCTTCCGTCGCCACGCTGGCTGATCTGCTATTACGCACCTGAACGAACGACACGGGGCTTAGACAAAGGTATACTATAGCACGAGTCATATTTTGTAGTTCACCCAGGGGAACCATGGGTCATAGTAAGTATTCATAGTTCACCCAGGTGGAATAAGTACCCGAAGTCTACTCAAGGGCACTAACCAGATACTTAGAACACCATATTTCTGCTAAGCGACAAAATAATAAAATACTTGTTGGGTCCTATCTATTTCGACGCTTTTTGCGCATACAATGTTATGATCGAACGCTATATTAAATTATTATGTTCATTTTCTAAGTTTCAAACATACAGACAGGCCTGACGGCCCGATGGAAAGTGATAGTGATCACCGTCGCTTATGGATATCTGTGACACTGGAGGCATCACAGATACTATGTTGATATTTAAAGACTGTTTATTTGCCTTTTGTAGATCCCCATGTTATAAAGTTCTCGGGAGTACCGCGGGAAGGGGCTCTTTCTACTTTTTATAGGTGTACGGCAAAATGTAAAGCGGTGCAGTGTGTCAATATGTAAACGGTAAACGACTTCTAAAAATCTTTTTATATATGAATGATCTTACGCCAGCGATAATGGCCAGTGCGGTGATAAAACTTTGATCAAAGAACGTTGACCAAGAAGAATATAATTGTAAATATTAATATAGTATCAATTTATTTAATAACAAGCTGTTTTATACTTGCCGATTGTGTATGAATAATGAGAGCGTTGTTTTCTCCGATCTGGAACTGTCTAGTTTCTTCTGAACCAGTTACGTTGAAGGACACTCGTAGTTTCGTTGATACTCTTATCGTTTCCGCGAATTGGGCCAACGCATCTACCTGCAAATCGAAACAGTATGTTGTTAAAAATCTATCTGACAATATGCCGAAAGGGCTAGCAGTCATAATCTCAATCAACCTAATAGGTTGTGAGGCAGACATTTGACGAGCGGCAAAGGTTCGTCTACAAGTCCGTCTGCCAATATGAATTGTACCGCCAACGCTTCTTGATCGTACATACCACATCAGGGTCAGGATCCACTGATTGGTAAGCCTCCAGTAAGTATCTGACGACTGGCACAGATTCATCCACCAGTCTGGCTGCCAACATCCCTCGTAAAGCCCAAGCTGCTGTTGTTGCATCGAAACTATTGCCTTTCAGCCAAGGGTTGCGCCATTCGTTGCCGCTGAGCTTACGTGGCCAGAATAATGTGGAACCTGAAAGAGTCCTTAAATGATTAGGTCATTGAGGGACAGTTTGAGAAAACGTCATAGGGAGCTCGGAGAGCGGTCAAATAACACCTGTCGATAATACAAAATGGCGGATTCAAGATGGCCGCCACATAAAGCGCTTCGATCGAGGTGCTTCCTAAGTAAAAACTTAGTAAATGAATCTAGATTATCTAAATTACGTATAAAGATAAAACAGGATGAGCAGAAAACAATACAAATGTGACCGAGCTGAAAGTAAATGCTCAAGGACTTACCGGAAGTATTGGCATATTTATCCATCATCTGAAGTGCTAGAGTTGACTGCGAGTTTCTTGCAGAAGCTAGGGCACCACTGACAACGGCTAACGTGTAAGCGTCTAAGCTCGGGGATAGTCCCTTTGTGATGTACTCTTGTGCTCTCAGGATGTTGTCTTTGTACAAGATATCGCTACCCTGGTCAACGAGATAATTCCAATTAGTTTAAATAACATTGGATTAGCTTACGCTTCTGCACAAATTTTTACGGAAGATTTTTTCATAAGTGGGCAAAGCTTTGATGTGAAACTGTGATTGAAGTGTAGAGAAATTAGAAGCATTAGATATAGGGGTTAGGGTTAATTGGTTAGGGCGGTGTTCCTTGAATTGCATTTTTTGTAAGATCTCATTTGCATGGTATGCCTGGTATAAAAGGAATTATATTGAAAAACTGTTACTTCGTCTCGTCGTCTGCGTCAAGATTCCAAAGCGTCTCTTGGCGCCTATAACCTTAAGATATGCTCAACCCAAGTTCTAAAAATGAAACGAAGGAAAGTGCCTTAAAAATTGCTTTTGTTTTAATATTTTTATTTTTGCAATAACGCATGCTCCCTGGATTTTATTTTGTAGGTTTGCTTTAGTATTTGACAGATTAAGTACATACATAATTACTGGTCAACAGATAAAGCTTCAACAGGCTTTCTGTACTCAAGAGACGGAGAAGACCTTTTATGCTTGCAGAAATTGCAAAGTGTACACGCTTGATACACGTTAGGAACCAACTCCACGACCTTGAGGGTTTATAGCCGTGTATAATAGTAGATTATGATACAAGAGCTAAGTTACTCACTATACACGAGTTTCATACGAACGTTTTCAACACCCTTGCGAAGAAAAAAAATTATGTATTGCACAAATACGATACAAACAACATACGAAAATTATGGAAAATAGCGCGCAAGTTTTTTTTTGCGCGCTGCCAATTTATGATTGTTGATTACATATAAATCTCTTTGATGTTACAAATCTATATTACCCGGTTAAATTGAAAATGCTCTGTTTACTCGCATATAATTTGCAGGTACTAACTTAACTTTGTAGGGATAATTCTATTACGCACTAGTGTATAATATTATTATGCGCGAGGGTGTTATAGTTCGGTTTATGGCCCTAAAAACGATATAATAAAGCTCACTTTATGAGTAAGGGTGTTGAAAAGTGATTTAGAGTTGAAATGGACAAGAGTACCTTAGTGTGCATCAAGGCAATGAGTGCGTACGCGGCGAGCGGCAGCGGCGCCTGCGCGCGGGGGTGTGCGCGGGCGGCGGGGCGGGGCGCGTCCCACCCGCCGTGGTCACGCTGCCGGCTCGCGAGCCACACTGCGCCTGCACTACTCGCTGTAGGTGACACTTCTACATAGCGTGCGCAACGAGACAACCACCTCACACCTACTGACGTCATCCTGCGCAGTAACATCATAGGGTGTTACCATTAGCGTGAGATTCGCTAAAAACGATCACACTCCTAAAAAGTTTTCCACATGGATCTTGGCGTTATTTTCGCCTTAAACGCTACATCTAATGTCAAAAGTGACAGAAGTGGCAAATTTGAGTGGCATTCTTAGCGTTCTTATCCAAAAATGGAACGGGGATGACAGTTACAAACGATCACGTGATCACAACCATAGACGCAGAATGTGATCAAAATTATCGAAAATAACGTTCTTAGCGACTAATGGAACATACCCATAGCAATTACATCAAATGCGAAGTTTGCTTAGCCGTTCTTAACCGATCAGCTAAGTTAAGCAATGTCCGCGGCGATCATGGCTTGTATGGGCGACCGCTAGTGATATTACTACTGAGCGCTTCCGTGCTTCGGAGGGCACGTTAAGCCGTCGGTCCCGGTTGTTTCCTTAGGATGGCCGTCGTTATATCATTGTGGTAGGGCATTTTGCGAATGTCCGCGAGGATAGCTACCACCCTCAAGTAGAAAATCTGTCGCCAAGCATGTGGGTGTGTTCCGGCAGCTGTCCTTGAGAGCGAGTAATTCTAGGTTAGCCTGAAAAGTATCTTCGACCACATTATCACTTAACATCAGGTGACCTAGTGGTCGAAGGCTAACTTATGTATTAACTATGATAAAAAAAATGCGATATCACTTTCGTTATTATCGACCAGTTTTATGGGATTCAGATCCACTTCATCGTCAAACGGGCAGCTTCGAACACTGAATCCCACTTGACACACACAAACACACACACAAACAAAGCTCGAGTCGAGCATTATAGCGCTGTCTTTTGAGAGGCAATAATTCTAGGTTATGTTAAAGTTGTAATATTGACCTATAATATGAGATCGAGATCGGAATCTTGTAGTTTATGGGAGAGCTCCTCGGACTATAATATAAAATAAGTAAAATAAGTTCACTGCCCACTTTATAAATATATGTATATGTAACGAAATTATGAATAATGAATAGATTCAGGCGTTACTTTGCGGAAATCCATATTTAATAATAACATTTTTTTTACAATATTTTATAATATGTAAATGTGTAGTGCCTGGATGATCTAATATAATATATTTACAAACTGGCACACAGCAACGCACTATATGTTTTATTTTATGGCTTCATTATCCTTACCAAACATCACCCTCGGCCTCGTCACTAGTATCTGGTGCGAAGGATCCGTCGGAGCGACGGTACGCCATCAGTCGCTGGTAGCCCACGGCTGCTAATGCGCGCGCTTCTTTTGATATAGCAGCATCTTCTTGTCCAGTAGCCTGCAAGCAATAGCCAGTTAAAGTCAGTGGCCTCTCTACAAGGTTTCGTTCACCGACCATCGCTAAAGCCTTCTTAGCTGCGCACATAGTAAAATCCGTTGGGATGGAACAGTAGCAGGTCTGGTTAAACGTTGGGTAGAATTGGGTCAAGTCTTTGACAAGCTTTATTCATACCTGCAAGTTATCAAACAATAGTCTTAAAAAAGTTAGCAGCGTGACTCACTGCATGTAGTGGCCAGCAATGATGACTTTCCAGGATTTATTACTGTTAGAAAGGTCTAGGATGAGAGCTTTCTATTGTCACAATGATATTAGTGGTAAGAAATCAAGCAGAACATATCCAGCAGCCATCGACCTGATTGCAAGAAGTAAATCACCAGCCGGTGGAGAAGTTTCCATAACTGCGGAGCTTGAATTGAACAGAAAATTTCCAGTCTCCAGTAAAGATCAGTCCGGCTTTGATCTCAGTCAGTATGATAACAGGGTCTGATTGCATGCGGCCTGGTCTACGCCAGTGCTAGAGCCTTTCTAGCTGCATAATTGATATTCGTCTTAGTTGGATCACCTTTGGGAGAACCAACGCCGAGACACATCGTAGTATCACATCACTATATAGCCATACTTGTATGTAATTAAGGTGTTCATATCCGAGCTAAAATACTGCCAAGGGGTGCACAGCTTCCCTGCTGGAAGCTGTGCATAATGCATGTTATTGGTTAAAGTATCACTATATTTAGTGATACTAAAACTTATTAGGATATATCCTTACTTTTAAGTAATTAAGGTGTCCATATCCAAGAGCTAAAAGACTGCGAAGGGTACCCAGTTTCCAGGAGTGGTTCGAGTTTTAACACCCTTACGAAGACTAAGAACTAGGGGTTCTTTGTCAAAATACCCTTACCTGTAAGTAATCAAGCAGGACACATCCAAGAGCCAAAGGCCTGACAGCATGTGTCGGGTCCCCAGCCGCCGCAGGAGCCTTTCGAGCTGCATACATTGCATTGGAGAGCAAATCTCCAGTCGCCAGAAGTGATATTGGTCCAGGTTTGATACCAGCTGGAGGAGTGAGAGTAACATTAGCGCGCGCAACCCCACGACGAGCGTCTAGAAGGTTCCACGTCCAGAGATCCTCTTCGTAGCCATCCTGTAGTAGAAAAACAATTATGTAAGCATACTTATGTTTTTTGGTACTTTTCTATGAAATTTATTTATATATGAAACCACAACTAGCATTCAAGCACACGATTTGACTAAGTTAGAGAGTTTCTCTATGCCTCAAGGCATTGCATTAAAATCAGATCAATTATATTATATTTATTTTTCCTTTATCGATAATTACCTTGACATCGATTGTTCGGAAAAGCGACGCAGACACGCCATTGCCGCTAGCCTCCACTATAACCGAAGCCTCTCCAGTGCGTACTACTGTTACCAAGAAAGCAGTGCTGGCAGACCCTTTAGCGGGAATCGTCAAGCGCTCTCGACGGAATAACTCGATCTCTGAAAAAGTTATATTACTGATAGGACTACTTTTTGTCTACTATTGTTAGGTTTTTGTTTATCGAATAAAAGTTTTCACTATTTAATTTGACCGGGAAAAGTACCGGTCTTAAAATAAGCCTGTGGAAAAAGAATTCGATGACTAATAAATGGCTAAGGTCGTAAATGGAATTTTTGCTTATCAATCAAATCAATGGCCATAATGTCCACTGTAGAACAAAGTCGGGCGTCTTGGGGAACGCAGTATAAGATGGCAGTTCTTCAGAAAGTATTGCAGCCCAGATTTTGGTATTTTTCCCATCATCACCACTTCTTACGATTCGACCCGTGGGAGTCGTGTAATTATTGCCCGGGGACAACAGCTTTTACATTAATACATTATACTAATACTTGCATGACTGTCTTAGAAAATGAGTGAATTGGAACAAGTCATTAGGCGGGTGGTAAAAAAATGGCTTACTTTTTGTCGAATCCAAATTGTTATCCAAGGGCTCAAACTCGAAGTATTGATCGTTGTTATAGAAAGTAACTTCAACGGAGGTGTCCACTGCTAAACTGCTCGTCAATATTATGATGGCAGCCAAGGTTTCCCCCTTCTGCAAAGTGGCTGGAAGTTCAGCACTGATGGACAAAGGTAGGGAGGTAGTGAATGTAGTCGGTGCAGCGAGACCAAGTCCTAAAGTCGGGTGTATGGCGAAAGCTCCGACTGTTAGCTCTGAAGGGGCTGTGGGTGTCCAACGCTCTTTGGCGCCTTTTCCGTCGCTACTGTAAAGAAAAGAATACGTGTTATTGTGGTTGTGAATTTAATGAAAGATCAACCAGTAACCACAGTTAAAAATTTTGAACACTTAAAATTATTAATGTTGTCTTAGGGTTTAACACATAGTAATTAAGCAACTATACACGGTTTAAATAGCCTATATTTACCACTAGCTTTCCTGCCGCGGCTCCACCCGCGGGTATATCGGTTATCGCACAAAACCATTAACCTCTTTTTGCGCAGTTGTACAAAAACTATTCTATGTCCTTCCCCGTGTCTCAAACTATTTCCATACCAAATTTCATCCTAATCGGCCCAGTAGAACAGTTATCGCGCAAAGCCATTAACATTTGTTTGCGCAGTTGGATAAAAACGATCCTATGTCCTTCCCCTTGTCTCAAACTATTTCCATACCAAATTTCACCCTAATCGTTCAGTAGATCGGTTATCGCGCAAAACCATTAACCTCTTTTTGTGCAGTTGAATAAAAACTATCCTATGTCCTTCCACGTGCCTCAAACTATTTCCATACCAAATTTCATCCTAATCGGTCCTGTAGTTTCAGAGCCTATTCAATGCAAACAAACAAACAATCAAATCTGTCCTCTTTATTATATTAGTTAGATTATTTTTGTCCCGACGTTTCAGCCACCACTTGACCACGATCACTGCAAAGTGTTTGAAACGTCGGGACAAAAATAATGACACATATACGCGATTTAAACCGTTTAAAATTGTTTAATTACTAATGTAATTTTTTGTATCATTTTAAAAACTTATATAAGATTAACGAACCATGTTTGGGGATGATAATATTTGCATGCTTTATATAGGTGATAATATTCTTGGGAATTACATTTTTAATTATGTAGCAACTTGATAAATCTGCATTCTGACGAATAAACGAATTTGAATTTGAAAAGAGCCAATAGAGCTAATATACGTCAACTTTTCTTCAGTGTCCAAACACGTGAAGATGATGATAGTAGTTGTAAAGAATTCTTTTGTATATGTTTTTGTTTTCTTTTGTACAACCGTAGTGATGGTTGAAGCTTTCTCTGGGAGAAAAATAGAGATCAACTTACTTGATGGTAAAGTTAGAGAGCATCCAAGTGCTCTGTGGGGTAACAGTGAGATAGTAGCGAGGCGAGGGTGGTGGTGGTAGTCGACTGAAGGCATATGGTCCTGCCAATGGTGGTCGTGTACCAGTCTCCAAAAATTGCGAGGAAGGTTCTGTAAAATAGGTTAAAAGTATAAAATTAGGGTTCTGTAGAAGGAACAATGCATAGTGCCTAATTGTGGCCATTTTGAATTAGCTCAGTGTCAAAATGAGCTATGATTGGAGTTTCTTTGCAAGATTAAATCCAAAAGAATGAAATTTGCCGAATGACCAAGGGCACCAATGTAGGTCTCAGAAACTCTTAGTTCAAGTTACAATGGGCAGGTCTCCTTGCCCGACGACTTGATAACTGATGGGGAAGTGGCAACTACAACCAGAAGTCAAACTGTAAGCTCGGTATTGTTGGGTACGCGGATGAAAGCTCTGTTGTAGAGATATTTATCCGATATACGAGCTAGAGGAGCTCAAATCCTATCTCTTAGAGAGGCCATAATCGAGTGTATGAACTTGACTTCGCAGGTAGTCTCTGATTGGGGAGATGCCAACCTGGTTAGCTTCAACGCTACCAAGACTCAGGTATGTCTATTTTACCGCCTAGCGGAGTTCGTTCCACTTTCCGGAATGTTACTGTACCGTGTCATGGGTCAACTTGAACTGTTGGGTGTTAACCCTAACATCAGACCTCAATTTAAGCTCGTACATTGATTCTAAGGCTAAATTAGCTGCGAAGAAGTTGGGAGTCCTACGGAAGAATTGGCGGAGGGGCAGCTTTTAAACCTGTACCAAGGTTTAGAAGCTGGCCTGGTGTGAAATACTGAAACAGCACAAGTCCGGTCATATATGGAATAGAGCGACCATCTCTGGGACGGCCTTTTAAAATACCAGCTAGAAGCCTTGGACTCCAATATAAAGGTATGAGTTTATCGTGGACGTCTTCCGGCTGATGATGGTGAAAAATACGTTAAGAAGCGCCTAAAGTTGAGCGCTACTAGCCTCTAACAGTGATACTACTGCTAAGTGTAAGACGTAATCATCCCAAGAGATGAGGTCTTAAGTGAAAAGTCTCATTCGCACATCAGTATCAAACATCAGAACCGGTACGGTAACGGTATTAAAAAGGAAAATTTCTGATTTGATTGCGCAACTGGTAACTGCGGTGGACCCATAATGAAGAGAAATTTCATTATATGATGATTGTATGGCTACTTTCGTGATGCTGCTTACCATCAGTATTCTTAATGATAACACCATCTGTCAAGATAACCATTCCAGCATTCTGAAACAAATAAAATTGATTATTTGAAGAGCGAGATACTTTTTGTCTTATCTTAATACCTCAAGGATGAAGAGGCTTACTTTGAAGACATCAGAAGACGTGTAGCCGCCTAAGTCTATGCCCATACCAGGCAGGTGTGCTTCGTTTTTGAACATGGAATGCATCAGGCCGCTAAAGCTTTCCACTTCTCGTTCGATCTGAAAAATTCAAATGATTCACTTAATAGTCGACGCACCAACTGCATAGCCAAAAGTGTTCCCTAGCATGATTAAAACATTTCAGCAACTTATCGTCAACCACCGTTTAAGTCCGTCTATCTGGAGATGGGACTGTCGCGTTTTTTCGACACGACTCGGTACATGTCAAATCAGCATATTTTTTTTATATCCGACAAGCAATCGCTATCTCATATAAATTGCTTCAAGAGTGATATATGATGAAGTAACTAAGTCGGCTCAGGCCCTTTATTTTTTATCAGCCCTTTTTTAATTTAGATCTGTAAGTACAAAATTTCGCTGGACTTTTTGGGAGACTTTAAAAATTATATAGTATATTTAAAAAAATACCGGAGATCAAGGCCACTACCAAGTCCAGCCAGCTAGTCCGGCGAAAATAGCATACTTACTGTCTTTTTCTCGTAGTTACTGATTGCTTCAAGACTGATTGATATATGATGAAGTGACTAAGTCGGCTCAGGCCCTTTATTTCTGAGGTTTGAGATATTTTATTTCTCATAAGAAAATATTTCACTTACATGAGAATAATGTTAACATAAGCATTATTTTTTATCAGCCCTTTTTTAATTTAGATCTGTAAGTATAATACTTTGCTGGACTTTTTTGGGAAACTGAAAATTATGTAGTAAATTTAAAAAAATACCGGCGATCAAGGCCACTACCAAGTCCAGTCAGCCAGTCCGGCGAAAATAGCATACTGTCTTTTTCTCGTATATAGTTACTGGCCCCATGAAATATCCACCAAGCTGACGTTTCAAATACAGGTAGAAATAATTTGATGGAAATTATGGCAAAAATCTGTTGGTTACTAAACGAATATCAGTTAACTGTGAATGTATTGTAGTCAGTTTTAATTAATATTTAGCTGTTCTGTCTCCAGTGTCTATACCTATCGAAACACGACAGACCTCACTTTATCGACAATTATTGACTCACTGGTCATGAGCAGTTTCAACCTCGAAAATTACGTACACTATTAAAACTTACCGTATGCATATCAAGTCCACTTCCCAGTCCATCACTGCCGGCTAGTCCAGCGGCAATAGCCTTAGCGTCTTCACCCAGTAGAGCCACTACAGACCCCGTCTCGCCCGACACTCGTAGCTCCACTAGGCTGTTTGGCTTCGGACTGGGGCCTGAGCTGGCTACCGGAGATAGAGAAACCTGCAATCATATGTATATGATAAGAAAATTAACAGGCAGAATGTTTTGGTTTATTTTAGTGCATTTCACCGAGGTAAGGGACATCTCAGTTTTGTAAAATCTGATGTAAGCCTATATGTCCAACGGTGAATTGAAATTGGTTGAGGAAGATAATGAAAACACTATAAAATTCTCCGTTCGTGTCTGTTGGTGGTGAACGTGCCTCTGGGCAGGAAATTGATGGCGCTGACTGACTCACTCACACCAATAGCTCAGTTGGAAGCTATTGGTGTGAGTGAGTCTTCACGTCTCGGCTATAGGCACGGATGGTCCAGCGGATTGGGATCCCGCACGTAGTTAAAAAAAAATACCTTTCGGTGTAATTTTATAAGCTTACACTAATAGTCCCATTGACCTCGGCAATATTTCCTCTGTTACTGAAAAATTGCAGTGTGATAAAGTTATGATTATAGTTGAACAATGATCTAGTTTTTTTTTAAAATATATTTTGAAGTTAGGAAAACAACTAAATAGTTACCTACTATTTAGGTACAAATGTATCGAAACATTAAAATTACTTCTAGGTCTCAGTGGAAAATTGCTGAGCCCTTAAGTATATGTTAGTACTTATTATATTATTATGTGACCCATCTAAATAGCTCTCCCAGTATAGTCTGGTTTTTACTGTGTTCATAATATACGTACAGTCGCCTGCAATAAGAAGTAAACACATTGTAATTTTCAAAATAGTGCCAAAGAGTTCTGTTTTTCTCAATGTAATCAGAAGTATCTTAAAATCAAAGAATAATTTGAACATTTTTACTCATGTTTATGTTAACTTCGATTATTAATAACTTAGCGCCATCACTCTATTTTGAAAATTACGAAGTGTATACATCTTATTGCAGGCGACTGTACATACCTTCCATAACCAAGTAAAAATAGATACGAGTACATAAGTAGGTAGAGATGTTTCAGTCCAAAAAATGCACGCCTCTCCAATGACTTCACCCTTACATGCAAAATAGTATATAATTATACGCAATACACACAACCTCGTCACTATCATTGGTTCTTTAGTCATCGTGGTGTGTGTGCATTTGCGCGAACATAATATCCGAGTTCACAATAAAATCGCTGCACACACACATATTTAGATAATCCCGTTTAGTGGTGGGGCGTGCATTTTTACACTAAAACACTAAAAGACTCAAAGATCTAGTACAACGTAAGTTGAACTATTAGGTGTAGCTCTACGAATAAATATGAATTATTCGTAGGTGTAGCTCTATCCTCATCGTCAAACGATGGTTAAAGAACGAGAGGAACAAATTACAGTTATGAGTCATTGTCATGTTAGCTCAGTCGGTCAGAGCAAGCTCGATGGTCAGAGCATATCCTGGCTAGGACGACGGGGCTTCGAACCCTGCACATAACTATGATTTTTCCCCTCGTAAAATAGTAATTTTGTAAAAGATGCTTACCTTGTTTTGTAGGAGGTTGTGTTGCGGAGCGTAGAGCGCGGCGGAGAGCAGCGTGTTGCGCGCCGCGTCGAGCCGCGGGTACCACGCCAACAACACGTACCCGGGCGCCATGCGTGACGTCAGCGGCACGCTCACCTCCACGCTGCGACGACTTGGGCTTAGCTGGAAATCGTACACAGTGGTGGTCAGTTACATCTCTCTTTCATTGACAGATTTTGACGTGAAAACGTCTTTATACGTGGGGTGCCCGGCTAGAATCTCAACCCCCCATCGCTTTCCTTGGGTGTCGTAAAAGGCGACTAAGGGAAAAATACTCAAAGGTAGCAGCGCCTTCTGAGAAATTTACACCAATAACTGCGATCTCTCATGTGTCAAGCAATGCTCAACGGTGGCGTGGGGATTATGGCAAAATAATGGGCAACCGAGGCTAGTAATAGGGTCTCGTTTTATAGTACGGAACCCTTAAAACATAGCCGAGTCAGGTTATCCAAACAAAACTTAAGTATGTGTCTTATGATACTTTATTACATGGACTTGTATGTGGTTTCACTTATTACTTGTATGAGCTTGCACTTACTACCGTTACTATGTCATCTGTGCTATCGTCGCCATCATAAATAAGCTAGTAATAAAGTAGAGTTCATAATCTTCTTAAAGGAAGTGTTGTAAGTAGCGCTTTTCAGACAAAGGTAGTTTCGTCATATTTTTAGGGCGAGCGAAGTGAGCCCTTTCACTAAACCACAACTTGTACATTTTGTGGCCCCTTTTACTGAAAAACTATCACGCCTATAGATTTGTGATTTAACATAGTAATTTAACTTCATACATAGATATGTTATCTGCCAATTATCGTAGTCAACTACTCACAACACAGAACAGTAGATAACACCACTAGAATCAGGTTGTAAAATTAACGGGAGCCCTCTCAAAGCTCAGCTTTTTGCTACTAAATACCATATGTTCAAACTCGGTGAAAGTTTGCATGCATATCCATAAGCTTAATATGGTTCTGGTTTGCCAGTTTTCTTTAAAACCATTGAACCAAATTCGATAAAATCGTATTGTATGGGAATTCTTTTTTCACATTTAGAGATTTAATGAATGATTAATCGATATGTGGGAAACCAGTAGTATAGATGTTAAGCTCATGCAAAATTTCACCGAGTTTGAACACTTGTTATTTAAAATATGACGAAACTACGACTGTATGGAAATCGCTATATGTACTTAATGGCAGTTAGTCACAGTCTAGTTTATTAGAATAATCTGTTTAATGAATAGCAGTTGTAGTCGGAGGTATACTGCTTTCTAATTCTCACTCAGGGAAAAATACTAAACGACGGGTAGTATTTGAAGAAAAGCAACCGCCAAGTCGCCTACTAAGTGTGGGTTGTGGGGTATATTTTTTCTCAATGGTGGACGTTATGACTGTTAATAATATACAATTATTAGATATCGATTTGGTATTTTCCTTTTTTTTGTTATTGCTGATGGCAAGCCTTTGACCACTATCTCACCTGCGTTTAAGTCCTGATGTTGTCGTTTAACAGGCTAGCTGGACCTAAAACGGGAGTTGCTTCTAGAATAGCTGAAACACTAGGTGATTCGCAACAGATAATTTACTTTTTCTAAGCTAATCTCAACGGTATTTAGATGAGCAATGGCAAACTAACCTGAACATCTTAGAATACCTATGAAGTAAATAAGTTTTTTTATGGATACCAATAACTTACTTCCAAAGTCTTCGCAAATAGAACATCCCCCCTTCCTATGACGACATAGTGCACCAAGTCCATGGGTTCGGTGGCAGTGATCCTAGCGCGGATTTCGTCTGCATTAGAGGTGCCTGTTGTAAGCAACTCTATCGTCAAGAACTGGCCGTTGGAGTACTCGCTTCTTTGCACGTTCACTACACGCTCCGTCACTTCTTTGTATTTTACCTGTAACCAGAAACACAGACAAGAAAGCGATTCAGAAGAGGTTTATATACGTAGCTAAGAAGTAAGTATATAGTATAAGAGCTATAAGAAAAAGAAAATGAATAAATATTTGCAGTGGAGTCATCCTAAATTTCCGTCTCCAATGATCTTCAACCCTTTAATAGAGGTACTATACAAAATGACTTTTTTAAGTAACCGTAGAAAAGTTTTTAAATGATTGATTTCGAGGAAAAGTGAAATATACCTTATGATAAATATGAAACTAACCCAAAGTGTTCTCGGGGCAGATTTTGGAAAAATTAAAGTTTATATTGCTGATAGGCTAGCCTTTGACTGGTGCCTTACCTGTTTTTTGAAGCTCACCTAGTCTTTCTTAATCGAACAACTAAGTTAAGCTGCGATCGCTGCAGTCATTAGGTACTTGGATGGGTAACCGCTAGTAACATTTACTACTGAGCGCTTCCATGCTTCGGAGCGCACGTTGTTGTCGGTCCCGGTTGTTCTCTTAGGATGACATTCGTTATAGCATTGTGGTATTACCATCATCATCATACAACATTATCACTTGCCATCAGTTGAGATTGTGGTCAAAGGATTATATATTAGCAGTATGAAAACCTAATGACAAATGATAATGTAGTTGGAGGTGTTAAACAGTTAGTGCCTAGTATGGAACAGGCTTTCAAGCAGATGTTGGACAACCCACTAATATAGGTGTTTGACAGATTTTCTACCTTAAGGCGGTAGCTAGCCAAAATGTAAGCCAAACGTAAGAAGCGATAATCCGAAAAATACCATCGAAGTTGGACAGCAGTGCCATTAGAACAACTGCGATCCCCAAGACTGGGGGTTATGGCAAACCCTCCTAATGGGTGAGACATGAGACTGTTCAACGGTGAAAGTTATGACTGATAAATGATGATGATCCACCTGTATTATTAATTTATTACAGTATAGATAAAGTCTCTAATAGCTTATAGGGATAAAGTTCTGCGAAGTAATATGATAGATAGATATAACTCTTTATTGAAACACCACAGTACAGACCTATGATGAATTCACAATATGATACTGTAGCTAAAGGAAAGGGCTCATTTTTGTGAACATAATTGACGGCTAAATTGCCATCCAACATGCCTACCAACTCTACTCACCTCCCACTAGGTGGACTAACGACATCTTAAAAGTAGCGGGTAGTGAATGGTTAGAACCGCTTCTAATCTTTTTTCAAGAGTTTGTTGTTTGTTTGTTTGTTCAACAGTGGACGTCTTCCGGCTGATGATGTTGATGATAAAATTGCCATCCCGCAGCCGTTCTTCTGCCATGCTTTCTTCCCAGGCAAGATTTTCAGTATATTGCTTGTAGTTAGTCCAATGTTATCTTACCACTAGATTGAGCGTTGAGTTGACATGCGCCGCATCAGGTACCAGGGTGTAAGTAGCGAGGCCTTTGTTCAAGGCTATGGTGGTCACGTTGACGGGAGCTCCGTCATCCCACACTCGTTCTACTGTCACATCTCCGCCGGTCTCCATAACCTGACCCGAGGAATCTACCACTTCGATCTGTAATTTAGGCATGAAATTAGGATGATTAAGACTGGAGGCATTTAAATACCGATATTTTCTCAACTTGTTTCTCTAGTTTATGAATTATTTATTGGAAAAATAATCATAAATAAATAAAAAGGAAAACCTATAAACCTAGTTTATTCTATCAGTTATAAAATAAGACCAAAGTTTTTATATATATATTATATTATCATTAATGTTTACTTTAGGAGAAAAGTTTTCTCCCAGAACGCAAACTATGCTATATATGGGGTCTCATGTGCCTATAATTTTACTGGCTCTCAAGAACTGCTGCCGGACCTGAACTGAACCCGAACTCTACACATATTGGTGGGCACAAAAAAAAAACTACTAACGAAGTCCATTTTTTATGAGATTGTGAGCGAGGACAACTGATGTTAAGAGGTAACATCTGCCTATAACATATGCATTTCGTCGTCGTCAAGTGACGAATTGCGCCTATCACCCTGATATGCACTTGTTAAATCTCATAAGCTTGTTATTTTACTGACTTTCAAGGGACTGCTGCCGGAACACACTGTTAGGTGCTTGCCAACATATTTTTTACTTGAGGGTGGTAGCTAGCCAGAATGCCCATCCAGCTTGCGGTGAAGCTCAAGCCGGCGGTGGGGATCGAACCATGGACCTGCAACACCGCAGTCCATAAATAACCGCTCGGCTATCATTACTTCAAAACGAGTACGTGGCTTATCGTTCTAGTTTGCTTTTAACTAATTTTATTTTAAGTTCGTAATGTTTTTTTTCTGACTATAACATTTACTCGTATCTATACCATCAGCACTAGTATCATGAATGACTTATCGACTAATAAATCGCAAGTCACGTTCGATCATTAAAGAAGTCCGGTGATTTATTTTACGATAGGATCATTGTTACCAAACCAATATAAATTAACACACAAACTCAATGAACATATTGACTTTGTTATGTGACATTCAAACACTTAATGATTAACAGCTCTTTTCTCTATAAATGATTGTGGTAACTTTAATATATTTTTCTTTCATCGTACTTAAACCAAATTCGCAGCAAAGTTTTACACATTTTGGCGGCTACAAAAAAGACTATGAAGTCAAAGTTTCTTTTATGGGATTGGATGGAGCAATCTTGGTGTCCACCTGATGTTAATCTTTCACATCTGCCTATAAGAGATGCGTTTTGTCACAAGTAACGAATTGCACTGCGCCCGTCACCCTGACCATAGATAATTATTTCTCTATGCCCTGACACATACACTAGTTAAATCTAATAAGCTTTTTATTGTACTGACTCTCAAAGACTGCTGCCGGAACACACTGTTAGTTGCTTGGTGATAGATTTTCTACTTGACTGTGGTAGCTAGACAGGTAAGCATTTGCAAAATGCCCTTCCACCATGCGATGATGCACAAGCCGGCGGTGGAGATCGAACCATGGACCTGCGGCACGGCAGTTCATAGCTACTACCGCTTGGCTATCATTTGATTGCTTCAAAATTAAAGTAAATATAGCCTTATAATGTTGTAAACTGACTTTTCAACACCCTTGCTTGTAAAGTGAGCTATATTATATCGTTCTCAGGGCCATAAACCGAACTACAACACCCTTGTGCATAATAATATTATACACTATTGCGTAATATAATTATCCCTACAAAGTTAAGTTAGTACCTAACTACAAATTATATGCGAGTTAACAGAGCATTATCAATTTAATCGAGTAATTTATCCCTACAAAGTTAGTACCTACCTAAATTATATGCGAGTAAACAGAGCATTTTCAATTTAACCGGGTAATACAGATTTGTAACATCAAAGAGGTTTACATGTAATCAACAATCATACACTTGCCGCGCGCAAAAAAAAAAACTTGCGCGCTGTTTTCCATAATTTTCGTATGTTGTTTGTATCGCATTTTTGCAATATATATTTTTTTCCTCGCAAGGGTGTTGAAAAAGTGCGTATGAAACTCGTGAGCAACTTGCTCATTATACACTCGGCTGATTTACCCCTCGGCTACGGCTCGGGCTGCAACACACAGCCTCGTATATAATGAGCAACTTAGCTCACTTGTATCATAATCTACTATTATTAATAAACATAATTTTTAGTATACAAGACAAGGTTGGTAATGACATCTGTCGCTGCGGTGTGAACATGTTCAATAACAATCACTAGGTACTTAATATTATAAATACGAAAGTTTGTGAGTGAGGATATGAGGATGTCTTTTATCGGCTACCGTACATTGCAATCGGGGATTCGATTCACGGTTGTGATGAAATATTGTACACGCAAAAAAATTAAGACTTTACTCCTTCATGAAACGATTTGTATAATTGAATTTAGATTGAAACTTGTAATCTATAAGTTATGGTCCTAGAACGATACTTTCATCACCATCACCTTCATCATTGTCGACGCGGGGGTTAGTATTAAGTTTTTAATATCTACCTTCAAACAAATATAGGCTTTTCATGTTATAAACTGTCATTTTTGTGGCATCAAATATTTTTTATTCTTTACCACACCCAATCGACTTATCTCATAATAGTAAACGAAGTTAAAAATTCTATTTATATACGCTACTTACCCTCCTTATTTTCTACTTGGGTACTTTCATGATAATGAAATGCCTCGTGGGGTGCTGGGCTAGAATGTCACCCTCCTATTGCACGTTGTGAGTGTTGTAAGAGGCGACTAAAGGTAAAATACCGGAAGGTGGGTAGAAGCGCCTTCTGTGGAAATGCGATACCCAAAACGCCTGCCTAGCGTGGGGATTATGGCAAACCTCCCTTAATGGCTGAGTTCGGGATTGGACAATCCGGCTGATACAGTACACTACTTTCATGAAGATCGGCTGCTGTATTCGAAAGGTATCTAACAAACACATACATATAAACGGGTAAAGCAGGCCTTTAACTTGTCACAGAGACCTCGCATCGCTTGATCAAACAAAACGAGGTCAGTGTACCTCCTGCCACAAAAAAGTGTTTCTTTGGAGTTAAGAATGAATCCACTAACCTGCACGTTATACGGCAACGTGGGCTTGAAGTAACTTGGTGCTGTAACCTTAAGCCTGTAGGGCGTCCTTAGCAGCAGAATCCTGGAGGACACATTCTGTCGTATCAACGTATCCTTTTCTTCCAATACTGCTTCTACAACTAGAGGTCTTGCAGCGTCTGCAGCTAAGTCCAGGTCAGTTTTGAGGTCGAATGTTACTTCTGCGTGACCATTTATATCGACGACCTTTCGTGCGGGGTTCGATACGACCGGTTGGAGGAGACCAGAGAAGAATACAGCAAAGGAAGAGATTGTCAGCTCGCCTCGAACTGGTAAGCCGTTGAAGTGTCTATAAAGAAAAATATATATATTGCTATACATTGTAAGGAGTCTGGCAGACCGCCTGCAGCCAACTGCAACGTACCGACGTTGGTTAGCCATTGCCACCTGATATTTTATTTTTAATTATTATATTATTTATATAATTTTATTTTATTCTATTTTATTGTGACTATTTTTTTTGTACAATGGATCTGAAATAAAGTATTATTATTATTATACTTATATAATACCTACTATATTTTAATATTGCTTTTCTTCAAACATTTGTAATATAATAATTAAACGGTTTATACGCGTATATTTATCATTATTTTAGTTGCAACGTTTCAAACATACGCATTTAAGCCGTTAAAAGCTGTTTAATTACTCTGTGTAATAATCGCAAAAACCTAAGACAACATATGTAGTGTAAATATAATATAGCTGTAGAAAAGAATATTTCAAAAAGAGTTATCCAAACTCTGTGAACTTATAATGGACTGCATTTATATGTAAATAAACTATAATTATAGCTAATTTCACATTCTCATTATCATATATAAATAATTATATTGATATTAAATAGCTTGACCGTTATTTGAAAACCTAATTAAACATGAGATAAGCGACTTCCGTTTCCACACTGCTCAAGCGAGCGCTTTCTACCGCCCGGCGTCGTTCCCGCTCGATTTTACTCTTTCCTGTTCTGACGTCACTACCTACCGCCAAAATGGCAGTCGAAATGGCTACGCGCGTTTCGAGTTGTCTTCATTAGCGTCTGGGTTTTCTGCGGGTGAAGAGCTAGATTCGTCTGCGAAACACCTTCACCGCCACTGCTAACACGCGAGGATTATTTAAGCAGTTACTATAAACTAAAGGTATTACACGGTTTGCCATTAAGGAGGTACGTTGGAAAAATTTTCTTTGTTCTCTTTTAAACGGTTTTCCAGTAAATTCATATTCTAATTTTATTTTAGAATTTGTTCAAAATGGATGAAAATCCGCCCAAGCCAAGGACTGAAGAAGGACTCGGAGCACCGTCGACAGGGGGGAAAAAAAGAAAGGCGCGATCGAGCTCCAGCTCCTCAGACTCCAGCAGCTCTTCCTCCACATCCAGCTCCTCCGCTGCAGGGAAAAGGGGAGGGCGCTCAAAAGACAAACGCAAGCGCCGCCGCCGTCGTCGTGAAAGCAGTAAGTTCGATAAACTGTTTATCGAAATAAGTAATCTAAAGAAGCAATTTGAGTCGAAAAGCACCGAAAATGGTGATCACGACTTTAGAGATGATTGCGTCAGCCTAGACGTGAGTGATGATTGGCCGAGCTGCCATTTTGATCAGGCCAGCACGTCACAACCACAAGAACCTATCACTGAGCCGATTCTCTCATTTGAGCTCAGCACAAAAACTAAAGACCCTGTCATTGCCCATGCATGTCCTAAACTAATTCAACAATTGAAAGATTTACAGAGATTTGAAAATTCTGATTGGAACAATATCCGTTATTCGGATGTGCAAAAATTGTACCTACAAAATCCCGGTTTTACAAACCTAGAGGCTAACGAAGAGGTTAAAAGTTTCGAGCAATCAAGAATAAATGTGAACATGGAGAAAGCCTTCGCAAGCCTCACATGTGCCCTCCTTAAACAGCGCAACGCGCTTCAGAGTGATCTCAATGCCTTTCTCTCGAAAGCTACAGGGACCACCCTGAACTACGATGATATGAGTCGAGCACTAAACGATTCTGTATGTAATGGTGAATACGTTAAAATATTCAACGACACCTTACAAATGGTGTGCGGTCACAGAGCCGAATTAGTACAACACCGCAGAGAAACAATATTATCATCTGTAAAAGACCCTCTGTACAAGAACAGTCTGCGTAAGTTAGTGCCAACCTGCTCCCATTTGTTTGACCCCGAAAAATTTACAGCAGCATTAGACAAAGCAGGTGGAATCCGAAAGTTATTTTGGAACAAAGATAAAGACCGCTCAAGGCCCACTCAACAGAATCGTTCTTCTGATCCTCCTCACCACAAAAGCCTCGGAAATGGGCCCACACAACGAAAACAATTCTCACTCAGGAAGTATGATTCGTTTCGTGGCAACCCTAACAAAAAAGATTCAAACAAAAGCGGAACGAAAAACCAAGGCCGAAACAAGTCACCGCTTCCTTCCCACCGGGAAAAGAGGTACACTGGAAAGCGAAAATTCTGACTATGCAAACAAAATCAAATTCCATGCTGGACAAATCCACATGCATCAAAACAATTGGAAGAAACTCAAAGCTCCACCTTACATAATGAAAGTGATAAAAGGTTACCGCATTCCCTTCATAAAAAAACCTCCACTGCATTTGCCAGATCCGAAACATATGGTAACCCCTCACTGCAAAAACATGACAAATGCCATCATGAAAATGATATCTCAAGGAGTGTTAAAAGAAGTACAAAACTCGCCCAGTTTTGTTTCGCCAATGTTCCTTCGGCCAAAGACCGATGGCTCAATGAGACCTATCTTCAATCTCAAGAACCTAAACTTTTACGTGGCTACCGACAAATTCAGGTTGATAAACATTCAACGAGTACCCGACTTTGTTCAAAAAAACGATTGGGCTGTAAAAATAGACATTCATCAAGCCTACTTTCACGTGCCGATTGCAAAAAGCCACAGACGCTTTCTACGTCTGCAATACGATTTAAAAAACAATGCACACCCACAATTATACGAAATGACTTGCCTACCATTCGGGCTCAACGCTGCCCCAAGAACATTTGCTTCAATCACCAACTGGATTGCAGGCTATTTGCGCGAACACAGTGTCCGCTTACTAGTGTATCTAGACGACTTCTATCTGGTACATCAGAATCGAGAGAAACTCCTGGAACATGTCGCTTTCCCAATGTCGACACTAAGACAATTGGGTTGGCAGATAAATATGCAGAAATCTGTACTCAGGCCTCAAAAGTGCCTAGAGTTTCTGGGAGTGCTATGGGATCCTTGGAGAAACATCAAATTTCTCCCCAAAAGGTTGGTAGTCAAAATTCAGAATCTTGCATCAACAATGATTATAGAAAAGAAAACCACTCTGAAAAAATTGCAAACCATAGTTGGCGTTCTCAATTTTGCAAGCTTTGTTGTGCCAAGGGGTCGTTTAAATTACCGGTGCCTACAGAGACTTGTCAACTTAGCTCTAACAACCAAGCCTCCTTTCTTTCTGAATGCAGATGCCATTCGAGAACTAACATGGTGGAAAGAACATTGCAGGGACATGTCACCAATACACATGCCACCCCCAGCACACTATCTCGTATCAGATGCGAGCGACATAGGCTGGGGAGCAAAACTGGACAACAAGACCCTATCAGGGACTTGGCAAAGTCACCAGCAAAAATTACACTGCAATCAGAAAGAAATGCTGGCAATACTGTTTGTCTTGCAAAAACACTGTCATCTCCTAACCTCGAAAACATTGTTAGTCCAGTGCGACAACAAAACAGTTGTTACTTATTTGCGAAACGAAGGGGGTACCAAATCGAACGCGCTAATGAACCTGACAATGCAAATATTTCAAATCCTCGACAGGTGCAACATTCATATATCAATCTATCATATTCCAGGAACTTACAACTGCGAGGCAGACCGTTTATCACGAAACAGACGCCTCCCAGAATGGCATCTCCTACCAAAAGTCACCAACCTTGTGTTCAAGAAATGGGGCACACCGACGATCGACCTCTTTGCTTCGAAACAAGCCCATGTAGTACCAACATACTGCACACTCGACAGAGAGGACAATCAGGCAAGTATGTACGATGCACTAGCAAACCATTGGAATTTCGATCTAGCGTGGATCTTCCCTCCACCGTTTTTGATACCTCGAGTACTTCATCATCTGAACATGGCTCGAGGAGTATACCTCATAATAGCCCCACGTTGGGAAAAGGTTTTTTGGAGACCGGATCTGAAAAGCCGAGCCCTGTCCTCTCCATTGACAATAAAGAACTTCCATCAGGTCCTAGTGGACTTGGCGACAGGATTGCCACCCCCTCAAGCATCCCAAATGACGCTCGAGATATGGAAATGTGCGGGTGGGACGAATACCTGACCAGCTGGTCACACGAACAAAAGTCTCTATTAAAAAGTAGTTGGCGGCCCTCTACGTTGAAAACGTATAAGCCAGCCTGGATCCGCTGGGCTGCTTGGTCAAAATTGGCTAAAATTGACCCCCTTAAACCGTCGGGATCAAACCTAGCAAGGTTTCTTACCGATTTACATCAAAAAGAGGGTCTGTCGTTATCTACAATCCTAGTTTATAAGTCTGCTGTTGCTACTTTCTGTGATCCTAGCCATAGTAACAACTTAAGCAGCCATTTTCTTGTTAAACAAGTTATTAAAGCCATTTCCATAACTAAACCTAAGGCAAACATAAATGCGCCCATTTGGGATGTGGACATTCTATTTGATCACTTGCTCACTGTAAACCCTAACACAGATAGTATTTTCCTAACCTCACAGATGACGGCTGCTCTATTACTTCTACTATCGGGCAGGCGTGTACACGACTTGACACTCCTGAGTATAAACCCTGCTTCTTGTATCATTTCAGATGAACATATAATTTTTTGGCCAAAATATGGTTCAAAAACTGACACACCACAATACCAACAATCTGGCTGGAGGCTGATCAAAAATAAGGAAAATCAATCGCTAGACCCAGTGCACTGGGTGAAACACCTAATAAACCTGTCCAGAGTGCGACGCAACTGTGCTGGGAGTGAAAATTTATTCTTATCTACATGTAATAAACCAAAAGCTGCTACACGCACAATTATTGCAGGCTGGATCAAGAAGCTGCTACAGGAAGTCGGGATCCGTGCAACTCCAGGAAGCTTCCGTTCAGCAGTAGCATCAAAAAGCTGGCTAGAAAACTGTCCGATCGATGAAATCTTGGTCAAGGGGAACTGGCGCTCCGCCAATACTTTCAAGAGGTATTATTGTAAAGAGGTGGCTCCAAGGATTCCAAGCAACAGCCTAATTAGACAAGACTTATTCACTCCCATCATAGACTGAAGGCAAATTGCGCTCCTAATGTACCGATAATGTTGATTCTTAATGCAAAACTATTTCATTTGTATTCATGCTTACTCATGTTTGTACTATGTATATATGTTACTTCAATGTAATCAGCTTATGTGATGTCTATTTTTTCATGATTAATTGTATCGACCTATACACATAATTATGAAGTAATTGTAATACCTACCTTAAATTATGGAAATAAATAAAAATAGTACTCATGTAATAATATTTTATTACTAATCAAACTTCAAACAAAGATAAGTGTTTCATCATAACCTTCGCTCATCAAACGCGAGGGTAAAATTCGTCACTTCACTGTTCACATAAGCAGATGTAATTACATAGGTAGAAACAAGCACGTAGCAGTTATAATAAATCCATCTTGACTCTTTACATACACTGAGGACTGCATAATCATAGTTACATAAAAAGCACACCGTCTAAGCCCTCCATATGCAGCAAACGTTTTCTTTCCTGAACATACGCTTTTTATTAATTAATATTACACGTTTGCTTGCAGTTTGCACATTGCTGAAAATGAGGCAAAAATTGACAGTTGTTAAACTGTCACTGACAGTGACAGTTTAACAACTGTTTCTGGATATGATGATGTTCCGATCCGAGAGTAAGGGCGTAAGCTATGGTTCGCAAATAACTAGGTGCATAGATTATAACATACCTATTCACACAATGCTTACTTAAAGGTGTGATTGAAATTCTATTTTTTATCTAGAAACAGTCACATTAGCGTCCTACCTACCACCACCAGGCGATAACAAACACGTCTCATGTTTAATTAGGTTTTCAAATAACGGTCAAGCTATTTAATAGAGACGTTTTACCTGAAAATAAAACGTTTATTAAATACTTACCTTATTTGAAAACCTATACTTTCCATCCCTGCCTGGTGGCTAAACATGAGCTAATGAAGACAACTCGAAACGCGCGTAGCCATTTCGACTGCCATTTTGGCGGTAGGTAGTGACGTCAGAACAGGAAAGAGTAAAATCGAGCGGGAACGACGCCGGGCGGTAGAAAGCGCTCGCTTGAGCAGTGTGGAAACGGAAGTCGCTTATCTCATGTTTAATTAGGTTTTCAAATAAGGTAAGTATTTAATAAACGTTTTATTTTCAGGTAAAACGTCTCTAATAATGATATGTATATATTTCATATTATTAACCATTATTATCAATGAAACACAAGTCCAATGCCAAGTCAATATGGTAGAGTGTGTTCAGAAAGTGCATTCTCTCAATAATAATGATTGATATAAAAGATAAAATCAAAATTCCTAATTAGGTACCTACTTTAGTTACTTTAGATCAGGGATTCCCAAAGTGGGCTCCGCGTAACCTAGGGGTTCCGTAAAATACTCATCAGGGTTCCGCCAAAATTATTTATTATTAGCTGTTGAATAATACCACGGTGACAAACATTATTTTGAAATAGCGCAAAATGTGTGATGAAAAGAACTCATTACTTATTGATTTTATTTACGTAGACAGATGGAGGCTTGAACGGACATTCATTAACTCTAAGAGTAATATTAGTTCACACTGTCGCGCTCTAGGCAGGCGTGAATGCGCCGAATTTTCTCGCTCGAAGAGCCAATACTTCTTGAGGATGCTTCGCGTAGAAGTGAAACACGTCGAAAATTTCTTTGTGTTGTGTTGTGTTTGTACGACGTGTTTTTTTCCGGCTTCGCTAGGTGGTGTTTGTGACGTCTCGTCGGACATAATAACCAACTATAAAACAACTGTTAATAAAACAGTTCCATTCTTCACATTAAAACATCAAGTTATTAAGTTAAGATTAATGTATTTCAGTTATATGACATATTTCTAAAATAAATATAAATAACAATATTGGTTAATTTGATATGGGGTTCCATATAAAAAAAAGGTATTTGGCTGGTGTTCCGTTATCTTTAAATTTTAGGAAGCCCTGATTCATCTTACCAAAAAATAATATTTTTCTCGCTGGTAGACGTGAGATTTGTATGTGTCCCAAGAGAGTAATTTTTTTATGTCTCATGCCTTATAATGCCTCCCTGTGCTGAGCAGTCTATATTAGTATTTTGGTCTTGTTTAGATAATTTTAGACGAAGTACGTACAAAATTATCAGTCTGTATTAAATACGACGATAATAATTATTACCTACTTATATATAAAAATTACCTATTTTTGTTTTAATGTTATTTTTTTAATGCAAAGGCTAAATAGAACAATAAAATAGTTATTAAAACTTCAATCATGCTATTATTATACCAGTTATATGCTCTCCTAATCTCTACATCAATCAATATTTTTTACGAATCTACCTACGGAGTTAAGCCGTCTGTGTACAAAACAAACCCGACAAGGCTTAGACTACGCCTACAAAGACTTGTTTTTGCCCAACGCGTAATTACATTCCATTGGAATCAAATAATGAGTTTTCTTTGCGGTAAAAATAACAAGAGCTTTCCCTCGGAACGTTCGTTTGGTGAAGCGTTGAGAAAATTATTAAAATGCTTAGCAATTTCCGCCGATTGCATTGAATTTATAAAGCTATTTGCTTCGTTCAACTGTTTATTTTTAACTTGCAAGGGCTGAACTTCATGTCGCGCCTTCCATACAAACGTAGTTTCGTCATATTTTATTTTAATACTATAAGCGTCCACACTCGGTGAAATTCCGTGAAATTTTTCGTATTATTTTTGAAATTACTTAATTATATGGAAATCTGGCAAACCAGAAGAATATAGGTATATTATAGGCTCAATATACATGCAAAGTCTCACCGAGTTTGACCACTTAGTATTTAAAATACTAAGATATACATGCAAAGTTTCACCGAGTTTGAACACTTAGGGCCTGTTTCAGAATGTTCGAGTAAGTTCCGGTTATACTACCCACAACATAAAATAACTGAATGATAAAAATGACAGTTAACATGCAGCGCGTTTCAAGCTTTAACCGACGGATAGGCTAAATCAGTGACTGTGAAACGCAAAGATAGTGTTTTATTTACTAAATATGTTACTTACTCGAACATTCTGAAACAGGCCCTTAGTATAACGAAACTACGTTTCTATGGAAAGCGCTCCGTGAACTTTACTCTTAACAATGTAGAAATCAGTTTGTTTGTGACATTGTCATGAAAATTCTAAGTTAGCATCGTTTAGGTACGAATATTATAATATGGAAAATCAATGTTCATTGTAGTACGAGTTTATCCCTGATAAATGAGATCGCTCAACGTTCAGTGTGTTTAAAATCCAATGTAAGGAAGTCCACGCTTACTTGAAAAAGAAACCTTATTTCTTCATACATGGTGATTTTCAATCCTAAGGTCTTCAATCTTGATCTTATACTTCGACTTGTCACAATAAATTATATTTAATATTTATTATAAGTATAGATAATGTATAAAATTGTGGCCTGTGGGGTGCCGGGATAGAATGGCACCTCCCCATCTCTACCCGTGGGTGTCGTAAGAGTCGACTATGGGTAACACAGCAGTAGGTGGGCAGCAGCGCTTTTTGAGGAACTTTTATCTATATAACTGTTAATATAATTAGTAATAGTTACTTCACATAATTATATAGATAAAAGTACAGTAAGCATTTACTGACTTACAAAATAACAATTCAAGGAAACATATGACTCACGAGTGGGATGCAAAACCGATACCAAGATCTGCCAATTTGAGCCCCTAGCGTGGTAAAGGTTTATTTATTTTATTTATTTTAAGTTTGAATTTATTCCTTTTGTTTTTATTATTTATAACATTCTTTATTAGTCTGAGTGACATCTACTTTCAAGTTACATAGTTTATCGAAAAGAGTTAAAATTACGTACCCTATAGATACCCCTATAGCCGGGGTAATCCGCCGAGCAGGCGTTGTTGCAACCATAACGATATGAAAATTATAAGGTTGCGTCATATTTTTATGCCTGATAGGTTAGCGTTTGACCACTATCTCACCTGATGGTAAGTGATGATGTGGTCGAAGATGTTGTTCAGGCTAACCTAGAAGTACTGGCTCTTAAGGACAGCTGCCGGAACCTACAACTTTAAAACCAATTGCTAAATTGTTCTTGTTTGTAGTACAACTTAAGTTGAATTATAGGTGTCGCACCATCCCAATACGATGGTAAAAAGAACGAGAGGAAAAAGTTCTGAGTCATGTTAGCTCAGTCGGTCAGAGCATACCCCTGCTTTAGGGGTGGATGGACGCGAGTTCGAATCCTGCACATGACTTTAATGTTTTCTCTTATAATTTAGTATTTTTGTAATACAATCCGCCGAGCAGGCGTTACTGCAAACTTAACAATATTAAAATTACGTAAATTTATTAAATTAAATCTTAGTTCCTTTACTTACTTAGCAGTAACATTAATGGTGAATCGGCCATCGCTGAACAGTATCTCTTTCGGCATCTTCATCTCCATATGGAACTTGGGCAACACATAATCTGCCACAAGCATCTTCTTCGAGTAGGTCTGCCCACGCGCCTCCACCTGAGAACCGATAATTATGCAACTTGTTGAGGTCATCGGTTGTAGGTGGAAGATACTCGTACCGAACATAGATATTAATCTCTTCGAGGTCGGCAATTGTTTCCGGACGCAATTAATATTTTTTGTTTATCCTTACTAAAAAACGCGAAAGTTCTTAAGTATGGATGTTTGTTACTCTTTCACGCAAAAACTACTGAATGGATTTAAATGAAACTTTACAATAATATAGCTTACACATCAGAATATCATACAAGCTATAATTTATAAAGGTATTGTGTGAATTGTCCAAAATATAACGATAAGAGTTAAGCAGATATGAAAAAACTGCCATAGGCGATCTATTCTGGCGTGCGCTGCAAAAACCTTTAGTATCACACCTACATAATTAAATGTATAAAGGAAATATTTACCTTAAATTGTTCTACAAAAAAATCCTGACAGCATATATCTATATTTTATGTGTAAGCCATTATCGCCAAAATAGTGAACCATAAATACTATATAAAAATAGATAATTTATTTCTAATGAATATATGGTAGTAACAAATCGATCCTTATCAAACTAATATGATAAAGGCGAACGTTTATATATTTGTTTTTCTTTACGCTCGAACGGCTGCTCCAATTTTGATGAAATTTGGTATGGAGGTAGATGGGCGTTGGATTAACACATAGCATACTTTTTATCATCATCATCCATCACCACGCGGGTCTAACCGCGGGGCGCAGCTAGTAAATTATATGTTACACGTCCTTGAGAGCCAGTTTAAGCTTATTAACTAACACCTTCGACCCTTACTATCAGTAAAGGTGGTCAGGTAAGATTTTGTCAAAAGTATAAAAGTACCCAGTATGCAATCGACAAAGAGCCTTTATGTGCATAAGCATGGACAATAGGGATGTCACCGCAAAACACACATTAGTCGAAGTTCTTAGAAAATGTCGTATTTGAGCAATCCTTTTGGTATCTTGACAGAGGTGACGACGTCGGACCATATACTTACTGAGGTCAGGAAACATACATGACCTCTAAAAGAGAAACTTCTAAGACATTGCAATGATGAAACACCAGTAGACAATAATAACAATTATTCATTACTAAACCCTACTTCTTATGCACTACTGGAAGACTACTAAGTATACCAGTTTGTAATAAAAAGTTGTGCTGTGAAGTAAATACATATTTATAAAATATGTTTCGTTAAAATGATGGTTATATTAAAAGTACGAACTACACTTACTCGAATCCAACACCTTTTTTTATATAAATTAATAATAAACGTCCATAATAAAACCAGAGCACACTATAGTATTTTTATACAAATCTATAAAATATGTACTTACATATAATTGAATGGAATGATACCTGTTACCTAAAAAAGTATTGTTTTAAATAAGTTGGGTTCAGAGTTGTAACGAACATAGAGCGATTAGGGGATCGATTATTAGATTTATTTTCTAATAGATAAAGAATTTTCATAGATTATTATATATTTCAAAAAAAAATAAAACCACTTCTTACCCTTCTTGAAAAAAACACGGCTAAGTGCGAGTCGGACACGCGCACCGAGGGTTCTGTACAATCTTGTAGGTATATAAGTAAAAGTTATGGTATTTTTATTGCTAAATTTTAAAAGTGTTAAGTATATTTTTTTTATATTGTGTGCAATTTTTCCTTTATCTGTGCTATAAGACCTTTTTTCCTACCAAATTTACTACAGAGTACTAGGGAAGTACCCTAGACGTTTTGATTACCTTACGAGTGTCAAAAAATTGCGTTTAGTTGTTTCATTTTTTCACAGCTCCAAGCGACAGTAGACCTGAGTATTTGATATGAATTTCAGCTTGATACCTCCACGAGTTCGTGAGAAAAAGGTTCTTGGCAGATAGACAGACGGACAAAAAAGTTATCTATAAGGGTTCCGTTTTTTTCCTTTTGAGGTTGGAACCCGAAAAACAGTTATTTTTGTAGAAATCAGCGGCATTGACGTGTAATGGCGCTTTTAGGATTTTTATTAGGTTTATAAATATTTTCATAAATTATCTCATGCAAGTGTAGCAAAATTACATGTACCTGTATATTCCATTCTCCAAGTGCAGGCTCATCAGCCAGGATCAGCTCTTCAGGGAAAAGTCCGAGATCTAATGACGCACTTGCCCATTGCCGTATTGGGGACCCTCCCGCGTCCAGAATGGTGACATCCACAGCTCCAGTAAGTGGTAGAAGATACCTGAACATTTAAACTACTAGTCAACAAACTAGATCTCGATTTCAAGTAAGCATTTATAAAGATAAAAGCATAAACGAGGTAATACAATTCTTAGAGCATGCTTTATGGATTATGGAGACGTGTTGAAGGCACGTAAGTACCTCCTGCAGAAAGCGCATGTGCGCAAACTTTCGGTTACTGTATCAGCTGGGTTCTCCACTGCTGAACACAGTCTTCCACGTTAAGGGGGGTTTTGTCATAATCCCCACGTTTGGCAGGAGTCTTGAGGATCGAAGTTTAAGATATCAGTTCCTCAGAAGGCGCTGCTGCCCACCTTCAGGTATTTTACCTTTAGTCGCCTCTTACGACATCCACAATTAGCAATGGGGGGTTGACATTTTAGCTCGGCACTCCACGGGATCCCAGCAACTCACGGGGTGACAGAAACTTTCGGTTACCTACCAGTTAATACATGAATATATTATACTTGCAGCCCGCCCCGGCTATTTTAAAAATATTCCATCGCCTTTGTTCATCAGGGATAATGTAGAATTCTAATGATGAAAGAATTTTTCAAACCAGTCCAGTAGTTCCAGAGCCTATTCAATGCAAACAAACAATCAAATCTTTCCTCTTTGTAATATTACTTTAGATATCCTTCTTGGGTGTTGCTACTGTTTAAGAATATAACTTAACAGGTTTATGTGGTCAATGAAGATTAAGTTTGAAAAGAGATAGACGTCGGAAATACATTTCTATATAACTTTATAGAAGCTGCCTAATTGTCACCTCATCAAAATATTTGGCACCTTTCCCTCGAATTCCGTAAACTGGTCTAGAAGGTGCGTAGCAGTGTTACATCCATTGATGTTATATGTTGCAGCGGGGTGAACGACCGTACTCGTAATCACACGTAATCTCACGCGCACGAAGTCGAATCGTATCGGTGATGGTAACGAAATTGAAAGTGTCTTTGCTTTACTGATACTTGTACATACTCTGTACGAGCAATCAGCTCGGCGTCGTTTCGACTTGCGTTTTCCTCATTTGCTGAGGCAATCAGAGCGAAGGATATACAGCCTAGTTTAGTCAAAGGTTACAGTAATCTTAAAGGAGACAATGACACACCGTCATAAGCGCGCCAGAATGTAAATTATTTGAATAATCAAAATATTCTCAGAAAGCGCTGCTTCTGGTGTGTTACTTTTAGTTGCCTCTTACGACACCCACGGGTAGAGATTACATTTTGATGACATTCTAGCCCGGCACCCCACGGAGGAATTTCCGATATTCACTTATTTAATATTATAATGGAAGAAAGTGTCAAGAAGGGGAAAGGCCTTAGGGATATGTATACATAGCTATCATTGGGAAAAGATTATTTGAATTTAATTGGAAACTTAGTGCTCTTTGATATACATTATCTTATTAAACATGTTTTCGTAATTTTTCAATATTCGTATTCTTTTTATTCGTTACTGTAAGGAGAAAAAGAGGTTGCCAAATTTTGTATTAGAAATAACTACATAATCACTATTCTTAGTATATAACATTTTCAGCTCGCAAGCCCGGAAAAGTTTTTTTTGAGAATAATTAAATACACTGAATAAGTTACAACAAGCACAGAGAATACTGTCTTACAGGATTGCAAATATTTAACAAAAACTTGGTAAAAATAAATTTTAAGTTCATGTCCGCAGTTTTGTTTGCGTGGACTACATAGATACGCTATGTATGTAGTTTGCTGAGGTGTACGAACAAAAGACGTACCAACATATATAAAAATTCGAATAAAAATTAAAATGATTGCAAATCTGAAGAACTGCGTGAAGAATGAGATGTGTGTTAAAGGTGTAAGTGAGAGATAGCAAATTGTATAACAGAGTGTAATAAGCATGCTGGATCTTGTGCTCACTATTGTGTATATTGAATAAAGGCACAAGGACGCACACGGGATAAGGGAAGGGAAAAGAGAAGAAGAATAAAAGTATGCAACGAGCTAAATCGGTCCGAGGCATTTTGGAAATATGGGTAATCAGTCCCCAACCATGAAGTTACAATTTTTAAGGTGAAAAATTAGGTCAATTTAGGAGTCGTGAATAGTAGTAAAATATTGTTACGTCGTAGTATACCTAAGTCTTTGTTCATTGATAGACAAACATGTAGTTAAATCATGAAAAATAGTTAGGTAGGTGAGATTTGGTTTTCACGGCCAACATCTTGTTAATTATTTACTACATAATCAGTCAAAACGTATAGCACCTTAATTTATTTCAAATTAAGTTCATATCCGGTGCCTTTATTTATAGATGTTGTGTTTTTTGTACCTGCTAGGAATTTAAGAACCACTGAAGCTTGAAATCCCATGGGTAATTAGCGACGTAACATTAACTTACTTGTCCAAGGCGATGACCCTGAAGTGAATGGTGTCGCCGGGTTGGTAGACCCGCTTGTCAGCCTGCACGAACACGCAGAAGCTGCGAGGCTGGTATGCTAATGGCGCAGACGATGAGAATAGCGGACCTGAGGTTGACCGTGCCACCAGGGCGTACTGTCCCGGTCCTGGGTCACCGATCTGAGAAATGGTACTGATTAGAATTTCCATTCTGGTGATCCAGACCAATGATGAAATGATAAAAAATTATGTTAACTTGCAAGTGTGACAAAAGAAAAGAGAAAAATAAAGCGATGCTTCGAGCTATATTGCATATCAACATGTCAAGGATAAAGAAAAAATATTGTAAGTCCTGCTTGGATGAACAAAATTCCTATACATTCGTACCTATGCAAATTTTAATTTTATGTAGTCAGATTAACAATTTCAGAGCTTGTTGAATACTGTAGCTATCTCTATGTGGTTTTGATTTAGATTTATACCACTATGTGGTATAATGCAATCAATCACAATATCACTATGTAGTTTTCATTGATTGCATTGTACTGATATTATAGAACGGGGTTAGGAGTTTACTGGGTAAATTGTTTCTTATATTTATATATTTCTTATAATTTTTAACTTATTGGGAAATAGGCATATCGGTGTTTTCTTTCATAAATGTCAAAATCTCTTTAATGGTTAGAAAATGTTTTGTCTTAGCTTCACGCTGGATGACCTTCCTTTTCCAGTGTAATTGGATTATGGGGTACTTTTTGTCAACCGCATATCTTTTTAAAGCAATGATGGCTTAGTCGCAATAACTATATGGATTGAAGAGCAAGCGTTTGGTTCGAATCCTGCAGCGGATTTGAGCTTCTACGCATGGCGATAGAGCAGTTTGCGAATCTAATCTTCTCTGCGAATCCTAGCCAACTGCCTCCCCCAAGTGCATAAATCTGGCTCTCTATGTCGCCCAAGACATAGACAAGTCATGTTCTTAAATAATAGATACCCAAAAAAATCCCCAGTTGTATTGTTGTGCAAGGATACAGCCGGAATATAAAAATTTCTAAACATCCCCACTACACTCAGTTACTCTTTTACTATTAATTACTCACAAGAAAGTCACATACCTACTCGTATTATTACTTACCTACTATTATTATTGAACTTCCCCTATTTACCCTTTAGGCCTAAGGCTGCATCGAAGTATAAAATAATATATACATACTGAATTATATATACTCGTACGTACATACATCTGGAAAATATTATACCGTCAAAACAGTCAGGTAAAGTACATTTCTTTTCTCGTCTCAATTCAGCTTGATGACATCCACCATTGCTGTATTGAGCCAAGTGAAAGCTTCTTCGTTTTGTTACTAACTTACCTCAAGTTCTATGATTCGGGAGGCTGCAGCCTGGACTTGTACTTCTCGGCCTTGAGTGAACTGCTCGCCATTGGCTCTTCTTCCCTCTACAGCCACGTAGAGGGTGTGTGCGCGGGAGCCTCCCGCAATGTCTACGCGGTATGATCCGAAGGGTCGTAGAATTCTTGGACCGACTACGGATATACTGTAGAACAAATAGGTATATGAATATAAACCAAACAAAGCAAAGAATAAAATTCTATGTTTAAAAAAATTAAGCATTAAATAGTTATAGCAAAAAAAAATATACTTTCTGTAGGAAATTGTAACGAACACTTACCTTTCTATGACAATCGGTCCAGTAAGGAACAGACAGCAAATTACAATTTTGTAAAACATTGTTCTGAAATATAAATAGTATAATGTATAAGTTATAGCCTTATGAATCACATTCCTAGTAAGACACCATGTTAAATAATTTATGCACATTATTTACAAATGAAGAACAACTAAATGTTTTCCTTACTCTGGTTACCTATGTTTACATTTCCTTGAGGGAAGCTAAGCAACCTTCGAAACAGTCATGCTCTAAATGCCACCTGTTAAGTCTCGTATTTAGGTAACATTAACTTTTAGATATAAATTATTCTTTATTACAACGCTTTTGGAATTTTTTCTCCCCGTGGGGTGCCGGGTTAGAATTGCACCTCCCCATATCATCCCGTGGGTGACGTAAGAGGCGACTAAGGAAAGAATATTGGATGGTGGGCAGCAGCACCTTCTAAAGAACTGCCATCCTACACTGCGATCCCCAAGCCGCCTGCCAAGCGTGGGGATTATGGCAAATACCCTCTAAATAGGGGAGGCTGTGTTCAGCTGTGGACGATCCGGCTGATACAGTACAACGCTTTTAAGTATTCCTGTAAGATTTCTAATTGAGTTACTCTATTTACTTCTCTAGTGATTGAGTATTTTTTAATATGTTCTCACCAAATTACGATACCTTTCATCCCTACATAACATTTTCACGTTATTCATTAACATTTAAAATGTGACAATTAAAAGGTACATCATTATAGATACACCTATTAGAACTATTGAAATACATTGCAATAAGTATTACGATAAATTCCTTGGTATTGATTCACACATTGTTATTTTAAGTCGTGGGTGAGACATTATGTATAACGAATTCATATGTTTACATACACTGTCCTTGTGTGCAAGTACATATGTATGTCTGACTCACTGTGTCAACATTTCGCGTAGGCGGAACAGCCTTTTCGACTCAATATATGGTCAAACGACATATACAAATTTAAATGTAAGGTAAGGAAGAAACGAAATAAAAATATAAATGATCACAAAAGGAACTGTTACATACTACTCGAGAAAGTCTATATTATGTTATTATGAAAGTGTTAAAAACAGCTACAGACTGATGTGGTAAATACATGCGACCGCAGAAGCTCAACGAGAAATAAGTAAACTGTGGTAAGAAACTTTCTCTGCTTCGGTACAAACTACTCGAGTTCAAGACAACAAAACAATCACTGCACTACCGGAGAAGCGTGACTTCATTCAATACTGTACGCAAACATTACAGTTGGCCTTAAAATTAACATATCAAGTGTTTGTGCCATTGCGTTGCATCTTTATAAGTGACAAATGCTGCTTACTTATTCTTAAAATATATTGGTAGTGTCTTCAATATTAGACATACGGATTCGCAACTTTAAAAATAGAGATTACGCTATCACAACTCTAAAACTTGTTTTGTAAAGCTGACCTCACCTGTCGGACACTTCAGTTACATATAACACTTAATTTACTTGAAACTTAACACTATATCACAGATCGTTACATTCGGGTGCACATCGTTCGTAGCTAGAAACGCGATACGGTCCGCGCGAGTGGCACTATAGAAGCAGACTGGTAGTTGCGCATACGCACGCAGGTGGGGCGCCGCAAAGCCTTGCGAAAATTGCCGCGGATTGTACCTGTTCTCCTAATAACTGTCAACTAATCTGTGCATGATCTCTGTATATACGAAACGAATAATATCTATACATATCAATACCGTGGAACTGCTATAGATTACATAAACATTCGATTGTTGCTTTGGTGTTTGTTTGAAATGGAATGTGTCCCACCATTTATGAATACGCAGTGGAACAAAAGGAACATTCTTGGAAAGTCAACTTGCAAGTAGAATTTTCGAGTGTTTTTGTCCATACATGTATGCAAAGGTGCACTGGTACCTGTTTAAAAGAAAATTAACCTATTTTATACATTTAAAGATTTTCCTATGTGATTATTTATTTCCTAATGCTTTAACCACATGTACCTTAGACTAAAAATTTAAAAAAATCTTCAAAGCGTTTATGATCACAATCTTTCTGTGAACATGAAGTAATATCTTTCTCCGGCTGGTTTTGGTTGTAAGCGACTGTGGTTGTTTATCGTATATGTGTTGAGTACATCACTGATGGCAGATACGAGATGCGAGTGCAGCGCATTCCTAGGAACCAGTTTTAGCACAATCCGGCACAATAGTCGGTTTGTCTTTGAATTGAACCTACATAACAGTTTATGTGCACCGAGTTCTGCACGCTAAAACACAAGAACTTTAGAAAATGTATTGGTATACATTAGATATATACACATATGTTATATAAACATGAAATAGCACATATAGTAAGTCAGTAGGTGAACAAGTAGGTATGTACTCATTGAATGATACTGTCTTTTTTTTTAATTAATTGCAGATAGGTAAGCCTTTGACCACAATCACACCTCAGTGACGATGTGGTCGAAGGTGCTAACAGGCTTAACCCATTGGCATCGGCGATAATGATAACAATAGAAATTCTTTCATAACTAGGACATAGTGGTCCTGACGATGCCAACTTATTAACCTAGAATTACTGGCTCTCAAGGACTGCTGCCGGAACACACCGTTAGGTGCTCGGCGACAGATTTTGTACTTGAGTGTGGTCGCTAGTGAGGCAGGCATTCGCCAAATTCTCTTCCACCATGCGGTGATGCTCAAGCCCGGGGCGGGATTCGAACCATGGACCTGCTTTGCGGCAGTCCATAGATAATTCCACTGAGCCATCACAGTTTCAATCACTATTAGGAGTGTGTATCGGGCTAGAACTCGCACCCCTATCTTTTCCCGTCCGGGTGGTATAGTATGAGGGGATTGCAAAAATGTGTTATTGACTGCATGGGATGTTGCTGCAAATTAGGCGCACAACATGGCTCCGTACCAACTGAATACCCTTATCAATCGAAAAGTAGTAGTTAGAGTACCACTTAGAGAGTTCTCAAATAGGGATGGCGTCGGGTAGGCGGATCATAAAACCGAAGCCCATAATTCGATTGCATGTATTTTTTTATATTATTGTTACGCGATTACTCCACCGATTATGAATTGATTTTGATGATTCTTTTTTTGTTGTTTACCTCTCTCAACATCGGTTGAGAAGTTTTCAAGTTACAGTCAATTAACTGAAAAAAGTATTTTCATCACATCTGTTCAAAACAGCTAGTTTATTCCCCTTAAACAGAGACTAAAATAGCTTAATTTTTAATCCTTGAGAGATAAAAAGTGATATGAATTTCGATTGTGGATATTTTTGGTTAAAGTTCCAATCACCAAAGATCAATCACAAAAATTGTATGAACTAGTTACAGGCTGTTTTTTTTATTTTTTAGGATTTTTTTATTAAACATTTTTATATTATTTATTACAACCTAAAAATAATATAGTTTCTCAAAAACTACATACTGAGACGACGTTTTCTGAGACTGTTTCTAATTCTCAAGCTGTAGATAAATCAACTGTAACGGATTGTAGTGGTAAAATTGTTACGATGCACTTCCATAATTGTTTTCAAATATAAACATTTGCCTCTAACTATTTCTATGCTATGTCTTAGTTTTCCTAATTATATCCAAATAAATAAACGTACTATTTTATAAGTTGCACTCACCTCGGTAGCCAACAACTATTTTAAGCTCGAGCTAACTTTGTATCCCAAGATTTGATTCAAAGTCCCTATAAAATGGTTGTTTGTTTCCTTGGTAAATAATCTACTATTGCATACATGGATGATTTAATGGTAAGTAATTGCAACTCTCGTCGACGTTGAACAGCAACAGTAAATATACATTACTTTAAAAAAACACTTTTAGAAGTAGGTACCGTGTTTTTTAAATATTTTTTCGGTCGGTACAGTTTTTAAATTTTAATATTTTTTATTTTTGTCATTATTTTGCTTGTGCATTGCTAGATAATTAGTTTTTCAATAGGTTCTTGTATGTCCTTTGTTTTTTAAGGGCAGACATAATGTATTGTATGGTAGACCGTACAATACATAATGTATTGTATAATAATGTTGATATAGTATTATATTGACAAATACATAATGTAATATTTATTATTACATTTTATTATTTATTTATTTATGAATTATATTATTTCAATATTATAACTGGTTGGAATATGATGATTGAATGATGTACGAGTATCTGTCTGGTCGAAATTGCATATGTACATGACCTCACCGCTTTGGACAGCGGACACTACTAAAACCTGTTTTGAGTTCTTAAAAAGGTCCAACTGGTTCTCTCACGTTCATCATATTGAAATCCATTTGAAATAATACCTAGCTAGTCTATCTATACCTTAAAAGCAGTCACAAATTTACAAAAAACGTGTTAAGATGATGTATTATGTAATCGAATATATTCATTGTAAAGAACAGAATTAGGGTTTACAGGAGTATATACAGGGGTATATCTATGCGGCTGCATAATGCTGTATGGATTATAATTAATAATAACAATTATTAATGGTATGATATAAGTTACTAGTCAGCAAGAAATGAATCAATTGGACAAATATTGGTTGCAGCAGAAGAACCTGGCGTTGCAATTTGCGATTCACTCGAAGTGGTTTCTTTAGCGTGCAATTGTGCTGCTAGTGTTGAATTATCTGCTAGAGCTGCAGCCAGAGCTTTTTCAAGCTTCTCTGTACCAGCTCTTTCGGCTACTAAAACCGCCCTCACTTCAGCTAGAGATTCTAACTCAGGATCGGCTGGCATGTGTATTTTAGTAGAGTTCTTGTGAGACAAACGCGTTTGAAGTTCTGTTATTTGGGAAGACAGTCTTGATATTTCAGCTGCAAAAGATATTAAAGCAAATGTTCAAAATGTATCGTTGAATCCAAGTGAAATCATTAGAGTTAATGAAAGACGCAATTCCGCAATAATATATAGCATGTATTACTGCACGGTAATAATTACCACCATCTGTGTGTTGGGGATATCCATCTATCATCAAGCAAAAAAATATATCAAGAAATTTAGAATGTGACAACGAACCTCCATATATAACACATATCCATAATAATACTAGCATACAATGATGATGGATCATGATAGTAGGAAAATGGTACCTACTATTAGCGCTCTGCAATTCTCGTAAGGTATGTTGTAATTCAGCTGCTGCCAGGCGTCTCTCTCGAGTATGCGCCGCCGCGGCCAAACGCGCTCTCTCACGAATCTCTGAGCCACCAGCCGCACATTTCTCTACTCTCCGCAATTCGCCTTCAAGACGAGACGCTTCCCTACGATGTATAATACATTCTTAAAAAAATATAAATTAATATGCTTTGTCAACGCGTAGGATCTCTCGATACCTTTTGTACATAATTTTGTTATTGGCTACCTCTTAGGTCCAGTTAAGAGGCATCAGTCATTGCCTCCAGTGCGATTACAGGTGTTGTTTTATCCTTATAATCTATTATTACTATTGGATTGGTGACCGCTAGAGGCATTTGTAAAAGCTTCCAAACCGAAGCAGGACACTAGAACAGCATAACCTTATCTATATTCAACTCTCTCAAGCTGCTTGCCTGTCAAGCATAGAAGTCACGCCATGACCTCTTTGCCTTATAGGCGGTCTTTTTATTGCTCTCTCTCTCTCTCGCCTTACTGGTATTGATTTGTGTCTTTGATTTGCAAGTTTGATTTGAGTCGAAGATCTTATACAGACTAAACCTACGAATAAGAAGTGACTTTCAAGGACTGTTGCGGTCGCAATATGCTACGTGCATGCATGGCTACAGTTTTTCTACTTGAAGACAGTGGCAAGCCAGGCGAGCATTCGCAAAATTCCCTATCACCGTACGTTTAAGCTACCGCCTTCGGCAGGATTGACATGCTTTTGCCATGAGCCCTATGGGCATCAGCCACAAGCACGACCAAATAACCTGTTTTCAGCATTGGTCGTTTCTACTGACATAAAGTTATTTTACGATTAAGTTACCTTCGTGCTTCTTCAGCAGCCGCTACAACGCGGTCCTGTAACTCAGTATATTGTCGCTGCAGTGTAGCCTGTGCTGATTGCAACGGACGGAGATGCTGCACCTCCCTCTCCAATTTATTTACTTGGCCTGACATTTCGACACACTTTTCTTCAAAGATTGAACGTTGACGCTCCTAAAATATTAATTACAAAAATAAGAGACTTTGTACTTGAGCCCTAATTCATTCTGGTGTTAAAAATTATATTGAGGTACCTAGCGCACCCCCCGTGGGGTGCCGGGTTAGAATTGCACCTCCCCGTATCTTCCCGTGGGTATCGTAAAAAGCGACTAAGGGAAAAATACATGTTCATACTCCTGTTATACTTATGTACACGTATAAGTATAACAGTGTGAAAATGTGCGCTGTTAAATTTCTTTCCAAGTATGCCTGGAAATTCGAGTTATTTTGACACCCTCCTACCTTATAAATAAATGAGAGCAGCGGCTGGCAAGTTTAGTATAAAAATGCATACAGTAAAAATCGTGCTTAACAAGCCGAATAAATAATTATACTACGAAAACATAACTGTTGTATTATAAAGATGGAACGTATGGGCATGCAAAGTTTCGGAACAAAGTATTGAAGTGGGCAATAAACTTAACAAGAATTTAAACGTCAAGATCAAAGAATTTATTTGAATCTAAATTAAAAAAAATTAAACCTCGTGGTGTTGCTTGCTAAGCCGTTCTTAACCATTCGTAATGCAACGTCCGCTGCGTCATGAATTTGATGGGTGACCGCCAGTGACATTACTATACTGAGCGCTTCGGCGGGAACTTTAATCGGTCCCTCTTGTTGTCTTAGGATGGCATTCGTTATAGCATGGTGGTAGGGCATTTGTGAACACCCGTCTGACTAGCAACCACCGTCAAGTAGAAAATCTGGCGCCAAAAATCTAACGGCGTGTTATGGCAGCTGTCCTTGAGAGTCAGTAATTTTTGGTTAGCCTGAACAACATCTTTGACCACGCCATCACTTACCATCAGGTTGGTAAGCGGTCAAACGCTAGCTTACGAACTAGAACTAAGAAAAAAAAACGAGTAGACTTGCGAATAAAGAGCTGTAATGAAATATATTACCACGTGAAAAAATATTGACATTGATTCTGTAATTAATTTAATTTATTTCAAATAGGTAGTTTTAATTATCACGCATGATTTGACAAAGCCTTGGCTGATACCAGACATTTACGAATGTGTGCCTCACTCAGTTTCCCCTCGGCCCACATTGTGACGTTCGTCCATCAATACCCGATGGCTGATCGACGCAGCAATGTAACTACTGTTTATTATATTATATTAAGAAAGTAAGTAGTTTTAACCGCAGTCAGGTCAGACGTGGTACGAGTATATCTAATAATCTGAAACTATCATAGAAGAAATACTTTCTAAGAGAGTTCGCCACAAACATTTGTATAGTTTTTGGACCGAAGAAATACATCAATATACATTTTGCAAGCTTTGATGCAAAAATAATGTACTGTGAAAGAATAAAATTATATAGGGCTGCGTCAGCTAATACATGTGCAAAATTAGCTTTATTTATAAGATATGGCTCCATCTCCAATTATAGATACATTTGAAACTAACCTCTATGGTAAGCTCAACAGATTGATAGAGTTTGTCCCGGGTCCGAGGGGCAGATGGTTTCGGGTTGAAATTCCACTCGTAGTTTGAAGTTTTCCTAATTTTTAATAAGTTAATATAGTCATAAATTAATTTTATCGAAGGATGGCCAAAACCTATATGCTGTCAAAAAAGCGCTTATCCAGCCATCACGGATTTCACAAGTATCTACCTATATACTTTTTGCACTCTCTGCTTCAACGGCGTCGATAATGGGCCTTTATATCGCTAGTACACCATTGGTAGTATCATCAATGGTACTATAGTTTTACTTATAAATATTATTGATAGTAGTTCTTAGCCAGTACCGTTTAACAAGGTCCGGGTTACAGAAAATAAAGACTACTCTACATCTTCTTGTTAGAAAAATGCCCCGAACAAGTTCCCACTCACATTGTTGTCCTTGGTTTGACGGTGAGATTACTTTGACGGAGCTATCCTGGCTATATCATATTGGACAAATTATTGGAGCACAATATTTTAAACTTTAATTTTAACATTTCGTATGTTTTTTAGCTTAGCACGCGATAGTGCTTTGTAATATCCTGGCTATAATTTAAAATGTTACTATACCTAAGTTCATTCAGTTTGGTAGGCCCTCCACTAGGTGTACTGACGACATCTTAAAAGTTGCAACAGCTAATAGCCGTTCTTTGTAGCGTTCTATGGGGGAGGCTTTTGTGCAACAGTGGATGTCTGATGATGTCGGACGTCCGGCTGATAAAGATGATGATACCCTTTCAACAACTTATTTACCGCTAGCTCTAGTTGCATCTTGAATCCCGCTACTTGGTCACAAGCTGCCGCCAGTTCGGAGGTGGCTTGTGACGCGGCCGCGGTAGCAGCGGAGGCGCTGTTGCGTGCCTCAGCAGCCGCGCGCTCCGCAGCCGCAAGCGCCGCCTCTGCCGTTTCAGCTCGGGTTGCTTCGGCACGAACTGCCTCGCGAAGACGGCTTTCAGACGTCTGCAGGTACGATATTTTATCACATTTTTTTGCTGTCTAGCCTTTGTTTGCGTTACCTTAACCGTCTAAGACCTGTGCTTTGTGACTTTTGCACACATTGTCTCGCAAAGACAGCATTTCTATATATACCGTCCTATACCTAGGTGCTATCAATGAAAAATATTTGCATACTGTATATTATAATGACGTTTTTGAAATCACATTGTAGGTTTCGATATTTTTTTTCAGTATCTAGGTTAAGTGAGGTCCTTTCTGGGGAAACCTATTTTGACAGAGACTCGCTAGGGTGCCCCAGATGCAGATATAATATAACTTTTCAACGATGGTACCGGACGAAGTACTAAAAGCTCTTGATCATACTTTATGTGGTTTTTTTTTTGATATTTTTTTATCGTTATTGTGACGAAACAAGCTCGAGGCCCACCTGATGTTAAGCGGACTAACCTCTGCCTAGAGTGGATGCATTTCATTACAAGTGACGAATTGCACTGCGCCCGTCACCTTGAGACATACCTTGTTGTTAAGTCTCATGCGTGCCTGTATTTACTGCCTCTCAAGGACTGCTCCCGGAACACACCGTTAGGTGCTTGGCGACAGATTTTCTACTTGAGGTTGGTAGCTAGCCAGGCGGGCAGTCGCAAAATGCCCTTCCACCATGCGGTGAAGCTCAAGCCGGCGGTGGAGATCGAACCAGGGACCTGCGGCACGGCAGTCCATAGCTATTACCGCTCGGCCGTCATTACTTCATAAACAAATAATAATGTTCATATAGCGCTATCTCTATCAGATACATTTTTCATTCCTGATAGGTAAGCCACTACAATCTCACCAGATGGTAAGTGATGATGTGGTCGAAGGTGTTAACAGGAATTTTTAATAGAATTACTGGCTCTCAAGGACAACTGCCGGAACACACCGTTAGGTGATTGATGACATATTTTCTACTTGAGGTGGTCGCTAGCCAGACGGGCTTACGCCCTATGCCCTACCACCATGCGGTAAAGCTCAAGCCCGCGGCAGGATTCGAACCATGGACCTGCTACGCGGCAGTCCATAGCCAATGCCACTGAGCCATCACTGGTTCAAAACTGGCCTTGGAGTTGTACCGGGACCACGGTTATCACAACTAAATAGAGAACGATATATTCGTCAATACATAGAGCCTCCTGTGATATCATTTGCTGGAATTGTGGGCCAAGATTATTTTTTATGCACGAAAATGCAAGAGCGCACTAGAATCGTGATTTAATAAGTTCATAACGTTGGCATCACAGTGATAGAAAGGCCAGTACGATGTCCTAACATGAATCCAATCGAGCATTTGGAGAAGCTTAAGAGGCGTATTCAAGCTCACTAAACAATTCCACAGACCTTGCAGGCATTAAAACTGTTACCGAGCAAGAATGGGCGAACATGCCACAAATCATCATACTTAGTGACATGAATTAATTTTATGTAAACCGCATGAGGGCTGTCGTAAATGCTATTGGAGGCAATACCAGTTCCTAAATAATCAATATCCTTAGGCAAACCATTATTTTCTTCAATAATACAACTGAAATCTTGCTCAGGATAGCTAAGAAAACAGCAGTCATTTCTTCATACAAATGGCGAAGTACACTGGACCTAAAACTAAAATAACCTATTTATGGATTTGCAGATTCAGGTAGATCCAGAACTAAGTATGATATCGATTTTAATCGAAACACTTTCTACCTCAAACATTATCTACAATTAAATTTAAATTTAATATTTAATGCTGATAATTTAATGAAAATGTGAGCTTAGTGTGAATATTCATCAGTATGGTAGGTGGAGATACTTTTCAGTTCTGTTTTGTTTCACTAGTTTCTGTTTTGCATTATGCTAACAAAGGTCGGAAACGTCGGATTTACAAACTAGACATGAGTAGATTAGATAATATACATGATATAAATATATTTTATAATTTCTGTAGCTACGGAGACATAAAAATTGTGTCTTAGCCTCCTAATTTAGGTTAAGTATACACAAACAAAATTTTAGGTGGACGGTCTACAATAGTTTAGATATAAGGAACATTTATTGCTCGCTCAGTGGATGCTCGTCATACAAGTTCCGCTTAAATATCTCTCTGCCTTAATACAATTTCACAAATATGTATAACTTACCGTTACTGAGCGAAATTCCCCAATAAGCTCTATAAATTGATATTCTAACGATTCAAACTCTGTGTTAACACCCATTTCAGGATATAAAGATTCTATATTGATCAACGATAGTAAATATTTGGGTCGAATTAAAAGAAATAAGCAAATGTTAAGTAATACATTAATTTTCTCCGGACGTGAAAAAGCGCGGGAAACAGTTTTTTTTTGTATCCCGAATAAGGTTTAATATTATTCTGCCATAGAAAAAAATACTGCTTTTTAGCAATTTTACCAAACAACATTATAAGTAATTCCAATATTTTTTCCAACCACTAACAAGATTCCTTTGTTCTTTTGGAGAAATTGAAATATGTCAATTTTCATGGTGCCTTTACAGGAGCAGACAGTTAGCGAGGGGAATATTAAACAAGGGGGAGTGATGTTTTCCAGAGGGTGGATAGCGTGCTATATAAGAGGGCTGGTAACCTTTAAGGGTCCTCATTCGTGCTGCAGCCTTTGTTGTGCTATAGGTAAGTTGACTAAGAACATATCAACTCGTCTTAATTATTTCGAGCGCAGTGGTAAAAGTTTTCCCAAATATTAAAATTTAATTAGTAACAAAAATGCTGTAAATTCAATTTAATTAAATTTTATATATAATAATATTTTCCGTTTCTTAATTAAAGAAAGGTTTCGGCCCTGGCTTTTCTATATAATTTTCGCCCCATTAATAGTACATGCCATATGCCAATAATACATGCCAATTTTCTATACACTTGTAAAATTTACTACCTATTTAATTACATTTACTCGCATAGAAGTTATAAAAAGGGAAATACGTCATAATGGTAACATCGCACTATACCGCCAATAGTAAAGAGGTTAATTCTATGATTTGTATACTATCATTAACTCCGAAGATGAGAAACTCCTTGGTTTGTTTTTGTAAGGAAAATACATAACATTATTCTCCTTGATGCCATCTGCAGGCAGTATATTAAAACTGGAAAGTAAAAAGTTCGTATGTGAAAAAAAGTATATGTAACCCATACTTATAAGCTTTTAAGAACAAGTGTAGTAAAAATAGGATTGTGTAAACATAGAGTAACGATATTTGTTATTAATGTACTTATATTTTATTACTTTATCTATAAAAAATATTGCTTTTCTATTTCAGCGAGACTGTAGTCTACATCAATATGCGTGTTATAACAACCGTCGCACTAGCAGCTACATTCGTAACAGTATTTCTGATAAGATGTTGCGAAGGGGCCAGCCTGCGCTTCGCGATGCCAGAAGACGATGAAGACTTCCATCTACGTCCGGTGTACCGGGACTACGGAGTCATCAGGAACCGTCAGATCCGAGCAGACGATGTTTTCGATGATTATGGACATTTGCGATTCGGCCGTTCGGATGTCTGACATTCGCGTAAATCATCCAAACGACATCGTAAAGCGACCAGGGAAAAACGTGCTAATAAACTGCGCTAATGTAATACTTACTATACCTATGATGATACAATTTATAAGTAGGTACTTAGGTCATACCGCAATATATGTTATATATGTAATTATCTGAATAAATCCGTTACTAAGCGTGAAATATAGAGGCTGGAATATATTTCACGCTGGCATGTTCTTCAGTTATTTTTTTATTCTAGTTTTAAGTAGTTTCTATATATTTACGAATTTTCTATTAAACGTTAATAATTATGTAGGTATTTCATTGTTTTATGGAGTGGATGTTCAATGGGTTCCGTGCTTGATTGGTATGAATAAAACTTCACTTAGTATATTTATATGAATGTAATATTATAATAAATACATTTTACAATAGTGATTTTATTGCAATAATGTTATATACTTTAAATGAACTGGGATTTTAAGGACATTCTTGTGGGTAACAATTCTTAGACCACTACTGCTGTAAATATATTATTTAATACTTGCAATTCAATCGTCATAAAAAAAATATTTGTAAAATTTTCTCCTATTACAATTCTTTACTTAGCAGTTCTTACGATTTAAACAATCATTTTGTAAGGCGAAATATTTATTAACTTTTTTGAAACTTCTTTTTCAAGCAAGCTTTATACAATTCTAAAATTAAACTCCTATGCAACAACATGATTTGTAAATTGTACTATTCATTCGTATTAGTTCGTTGTACCATTAACATATTTTCTTTTAAAGATTGAACAACATAGATAAGAAGATACTTTTATATTTTGTTGTGACCATATTTAAACAACAGCATTAAACTTGTTGTTATAACTCTAAAGAATCAACTAAGAGCCAATTTCCACAAAGTCGTGACTTGTGTCAAAAGATATGACGCGTCATGTTCAAAGATTTGTGTGGATTTTACACATATATTGTCAACTAGTACTCACTACTAAAAAATGGAACCGACTCAACACACAAAAGTGTGAAATAACTTGTTGAAATCGGTACCATGATAGTTCAAAAGTACCTGTTATCACAATATTGTTCGCGTGGTACCGACTTCGACAAGTTATTTCACACTTTTGAGTGTTGAAGTCGGTTCCATTTTTAGGTAAAAAACATTTCATCTCCATTTTTAGTGACTCTTGCTACTTACGGGATCGATTGTCATTCACTGTCAATGACATCATTAAGATAGGAAAACACTTCTCAGAGGTAACAAAAAAAAATTGTCGAATGAGGACCTCCTCCTTATTTTCAAGTCGTTTAAAAACATTCGAACGCAATGGAAATTGGCTCCTAGAGGTCAATAATATTTTCTGACATAAAATAATTTCTGCACCGTGTTGAGACTCTAGTACCAGTATTTATAACTTACTATAACATTAGGCACACATAATATCACTACTCTATATTAAATCAATATGAGACTAGTTAGTTCGTTCCCTAACCTAAGTTATAATTTATTTTTCTATTTCTTACAATAATTATCTTAGCACACGATAACTGGTTAATTGTACTTGGTGATAATGAAGCGTATTGGAAAGAAATTCTTTGAAATTAAAATTTATTAATTTTATAAGTTACCATAAACGATACTATAAAGAATAAAGGTACTCGTAAGTATAAAATATTTTTTTACAATATAATAAAAATAGATGCCTTTTTCATAAATGACAAGCTAACGACCGTGTTATACACTTTATGATGAGTATTTAAATGATGGAAAGTAAAATTGGTGTTGACGGTAGATGGCAGAAGTTATATGATATCCTTCTTCTGGGTACTCCCTAGTAGAGCCTGTAACAAAAGAGAAATGTAAATTAAAATACATACGTCGTCATTTCGGTTAGAACTTCAGAAGAGTGGCATCTACTTGGTGGCATGTGGCATGTAACAGTGTTATAATTTTGCAAACTAGTTTTATTTTGAGTGTTATTGTATAATAATGATGCGTTATTAATATCAAATATAGTTAGAGAAATACATTACTTTACAAATGGAAAATTTACAAACCATACGAATCTAATGTAAAACTTAGAAAAGCTTTATAAAATCGGTGAACTGAACATCACTGACAAACGTATTTTTTGTTTGTTACGGCAAATTCAATGCGATTAAAATAAGAATAGGATCGGCCTAGCGCCATGTTGTGACGTCAAAACTAGAAGTTGGAAAAGTGTGCAAAAAAAAGAAATGATAATACATGTATATATTAATAAAGAAAATTAAAAACCCAACTACAAATAATTTATTTTCGTTAAGCGTTTTATCGATCCACTGAAATTAAAACTGCTAGTTAATATATTTATGGAATCGTTTTTTAAAACCTTTTATTTTGATACCCAACACGATGTCTTTGGAAGAAAAAATAAATTGTTTTTCTTACTATATGGCGTCTAAAATCCACCAGTTTGTTTTGTATTTTTTAATGTACATAGTGTCACTTGAGCTATCAAGATAAATCTAACGATATCTCGTACATTAAAATCAGTTAAGCCGTTTAGAAGTTATGGTGAAATGAAGAAACTCACAAACATATACATACATACATGAACCCTGGAAACTTAACACACGTTTATGTGGGCAGTCGTGTAAAAAAACAAGTAGTCATAGGTAGGCTAACGAAGTTGTAGGTGACGGTAGATACAGCAAACACAGAAATAATTTGAATTGGTTTTATTTGTTAGCAATATTTAGTACCAAGGTATCTTAATTTGAATCGCTTAGCTCTTCGAAACCGCATGTCCTGATGGCCAACTGAGTCAGACTCATCATTCATCATCGTAACGGGTAACAAAAACAAATTAAACAGTCAACAAGAACAAATTAAACAGTCAAAAAAACAAATTAAACGAGAAGTTCAATAAGCACTCGGAAACGTGTCGCGTAGTAGTACACTGTCGGAGAAATAAGACCCTGACGCCCGCGTTATCATCAAACCAAGATGGCGTCTGTGCTGTCAACCTTAAAAATATTAATTTATTAAAATTAACAATTTCGGGTCACTCATTTAAAATTACCTATAAATATATGGCACTGCTTTATTTTTAGGTTTGTTCTGATGATCGTACTTATTAGCGTGAATATGAGTGAAGTTAGCCGAGAGCCCGTCCTATTCTTATTTTAATCGCATTGTAGTTACATGACATACAAACCTTTTGAATAGGCAGTTTTCAATATTATTATTTTCTCATGCCCAAGAGAAATAAATAAATGCCAAAGAAAAATATACGTACCTATACTTAGTCACCTGCAATTACAAGTGTACACTTCGTAATTTTCATAATAATGTGATGTCACTAAATTCTTAATAATCAAAGTTAACATAAACTTGAGTGATTAAATTCAAATTATCATAATTTTAAAACACTTCTGTGCACATAGAGAGAAACAGAAGTCTTTGCCACAAATTTGATTGCAGGCGACTGAACATATCAGTATCTTATTATATAATAAACTTTAGAATATAAAAACAATTTGTTCATATATTTAGATATCGTAAATTGGTAAGTTTCAAGATAATTCAATAGTCAGTTATGTTATATGGATTTAGATTCGAGCAAAAAAGAAAAGTAAGAATGAATATTCGCTTTTTGGGTTATTATTATTTTATTGTTTGTAATGAAATTGGTGGTACCTTGTTGACGAAATTGACAATAGCAGTGGCAGGTTGCTCGGGCTCGAGTTCAGCAAACACGTGGCACTGGTTGTCAGCACCCGACGACGACCGCGCCACGAATGCGAATATCCTCCTGGTGATTCAACAATCAAATGACAATCAAAGCACAGGAAGGTTGGTGATAAGCAGTCAGCCATCATCATACAAAACAGTAACTTTATTATTTCAATAACCGGGCTCTTGCCTATAATAAACCAACTCAAAATAGCGGTAATATATTAGCTATGGAATCAGTACCACAATGGAGTAACTTGGGTCCCTATTTTTTTTAAATATATGAAAAGATCTTTTTAAAACCTTATAATGATGAATCTCGAAAACGATAAGAGATAAGTATGGAGGGTTTGAACAAATACATAGCTTCATAGATGACTGGCAGTTCATAATTTATAATAACTCAAAGTAATAAAAGGAATTTGGTACAGTTTTACGTGACCAGAATATCTATTTTATAGGTTCTAGTGATGTACCTATGTTCATATTTGTAATATTATATTTTTTAGCTTTGCTTAAGGCATTTTTATGTTCTGAAGTGATGAGAGACACCAGTCGCCCGTCTAATGGTAAGCGCTCACGCCGGTCCATTAGAGATGCAGCGTCACCATTCTTGTTTTGCTAGACACTGGACTATGGTCATGACTCCTAGACGTTAGTTCTTATGTCGTGTTTGCCCAGTAATTTCACTTGCTACAGTGCCCTTCATCCCTAAACACAATAGTGTTTGTAACACTACTGGTTTGAGACAGAATAAGTATATGACATTGCGGTGGTACCCTCTTGCGAAGACCTGTTACAGGAATATCATAATAGTAGAGAATTACGAAAAACTAGAACTCTCTTCACTATCAGTTAAACAAAATCCTTTCGTTACATCTTGTACGCAATTAGGTACTTACTTTTCACTCTTAGTTCCGTTATCCACATGTATGTACCGACGCTCATCGGGATCGATCCCGGCGTAAGAGACGCCGTTAGACGGGTAATGCCGCCTGAAGAATAGCTTACGAGCCGCGTCCGTTAGGGTGATGCCTCCGCCGAACACTTTGAAATGGACCACGTGGGCTGGACCCTGAGAGCAACATTTATTATCTTAGACAAGTGACGACACTGCAGTATCTTGTTTTTTAAGCCACGTGTTGGTTACGATTTGAAGCGAGCCAAACCTCACTACTACGGATAGCCACTGGTTCAAGTCCTGCTGAGGTTTCCAACTTCAGCACACGGCGGAAGAGCATTTTGTAAACGTTTGGTTAATTAATACCCAGAAGTAAACATTCTTGGACAAGCACCTATATAACTGTGCATTATGTAGCTCTCATTGTGGCCCACCTAGCTTACATATTTGATCTATTACGGATTGGGATAGTAAATGGGGGCAGTAAGCAAAAACAAGACTGGATTCATTCCATTTTCCGCTTTTGAGCGGAGCTCTACAACGTAGGTGCTTTGATTTTATGTCCTTTGGATTACATAATTCTATACAATCTCTGCCTAAGTCTGATGCGAGTCTGATACGAAGAGTAGGAGCTCCTCGAGATTCTGCAGAAGCAAGGGAGCAAAAGGTCGATGACTCCGATAGCTTCACGAGGCTGATGTGGATGAATACAAATTTAATAACGAATAATTTAAAAACATTTTAAGGAAACAATAAAATTTTTCGACCATTTTGCCTAATTTTCCGGCTAAGCCGACGTGACTTTATAAAAGCCGCGTATCCCAAATGGAAGAATTTTCGATGTGCTTCGATTGTACACGAAGCATCATCAAGAAGTGACTCTTCGAGCACACAATCGAGAATATTAATTTAATACAAATTTGTTTGACCAAGCAGACCTTTTTCTGGAGCAGGATGGTGACAGCTCGCTTGACGGCAGCGGGTCCGGTGAGTGCCTCCGTGTTCTCTGAGCCGAGCAGCAGTACGTGGCACGCGGCGCCTGTCGCGAGCAACGCTCGAGCCGCCGCGTTCGTGTTGCCGCCGGACCAAGGATCTCTGAAATACATGGTATGTACCAATAAGTTCCGTCTAGTTATATTTAAAAGAGTCAATGGAACAAATAAATATTTCACATTGATAGCTATCGCTGAGTTGGTACATATTACTGAGTCATTGCACCAGGCGGTAGAATGTTTCGTGTGATAAGGGTTAGATTCTTAGATTGTACTGCACTAGCAGTTAGGCACCGCATATAGGTGCTCTGTAGACCGCTCTGTACAACGTGCCATAATTATACTCCAAACCTAAAATGTGTTTTTAGAAACAATGATGGCCGAGCGGTAATAGCCAGGGACTGCTGTGCCGCAGGTCCATGGTTCGAAGCCGGCTTGAGCTTCACCGCATGGTGGTAGGGCATTTTGCGAATGCTCGCCTGGCTAACTACCACCCCCAAGTAGAGAATTTGTCGCCAAGCACATAATAGTGTGCTCTGGCAGCAGTCCTTGAGAGGCAGAAAAATTACAGGCACATGAAACTTAACAACTGTATATCTCAATGTGACGGGCGTAGTGCAATTCGTTCAGGTGAAATGCATCTGTTATAGGCAGAGCGGGCTAGCTTAACATCAGGTGGGCTAAGTGTATGTTCCGCCACAATAACATAAAAAAGTGTGGTCAGAAATGTATTGTTTTATCAGGATTTTAATTCATACCTATCAGGTAGTCGCAGCGGCACGGGCAGAGCTAGTGGCGTCACAGTGTGTTGGTAGACCAGCGCGGACAGGGAACTGAAGACGGGTTCATCAGCACACCCCCTGAGCCGGACTCCTCGGGCCGCGGGTTCTATGAGGAAGTGCCTCACGCCGCCGGCGCCGCCCGCTCGCACCGCGAGCCCGAACGCACCGGGGAATGAGTTTGAATCGCGTACTATGAACGCGCCTTCTTCCAGCGGCTGAAGGGCTGATATAGCTGTTGACAATAAACAGTAAGTACATTTCACTAAAAATATTTTTTAAAAGGCACCGATGTAATAATTAAATAGACTATACTTCTATAATATACTAGTATATAATGTACGTGTAGTATCATCGACACCTACTATATATTTCATATTACACACGTCGCACCCGCACGCTTGGCAGGCGTCTTGAGCATCTTAGTGTAAGATTTAGACATAGGCAGTTTTTCAGTTACTGCACACCATCTTGTATTTTTGCATTTGTCGCATCTTTATAGTCAAAAATTATAGTCATGTGCGGGATTCGAACCCGCGTCCCCTATAGCCAGGGTGTGCTCTGACCGACTGAGCTAACATGACAGTATGGCTTATAACTAATTCTTGCTCTCGTTCTTGAACCATCGTATGGGGATGGAGCGACATCTATAGTTCAACTTACGTTGTACTAAAAACAAGACCAATTTGTTTTTGTGCAATTGGTTTTGTATGTAGTAAACATATTTTTTTTAAACAAAATGTTGTGTGATTGGCATACCGTCATCCCGCGAGATGTTGGGCTTGTACCAGTAGTGGCTGGTGTCCCTTGCGAACCGCTCCCGGTCCGGCGCCACGTGGTGCGGCTCGGCGCCGGAGGAGGCGCTCGACCGCCGCGACAACGTGCCTATGCCGTTCAGCGTGCGGTACTCCGACTCGGGGCTGCCTTCACGCTCGCGTCTGTAAGCAATTGTATGCGTTATGCCTTTATGTCATAGATACTGATATTACACTTGCATAGCGCTTTCACTAGATGGTGAGATGAGACCTGGTAAGTGATGATGTGGTCGAAGGTGTTAGCAGGCTTAACCTAGAAGTACTGGCTCTCAAAGACAGCTGCCGGATCACACCGTTAGCTTGGCGACAGATTTTCTACTTGAAGGTGGTCGCTAGCCTGGTGAGCATTCGCAAAATGCCTTTCCACCATGCGGTGAAGCTCAAGCCATGGACCTGATGCGCGGCAGTCGCAGTAGACAATGCCACTGAACCATCACTGTTTCAATATAAATATCTACTTAGTGATAAGCAGTGTCCTTTCGATCTCCCTCCTACATTCCGGCAAGTGTTTGCACCGATAATCAACCAACTCTACCTGTTGGGAGTAAGTTGTACAACACCTAAAAAGTTTAGCTTGGAAAAAACTAGGAGTCCTGTGGAATGTGGTTGTGGAGGCTATTTCACTGTGAGCTTCTCAACAAGAACGCAAACAAACTCAAACCCGGTCTAGTTTGGAATAATGCAGGGACGCACCAACACGAAGTCTACTACACTCGTGCAAAGAAGCTTATTGGTAATGATGTGCTAGTGATGCCTATATTCCAAAGCTCCGAACAAAATCGCTAGTTTTGACTAGTCCGCAGAAGATGTGTTATTTATAGCAATGTGGGGAAGTGCCATAGCTCAGAACTCCTCGGAGAACTCTAATAAGCAGTGGCAGTTGATAATGTTTATTTACCTGGTGACCGTAGGAGAGCGCGGAGGGCGCGCGCTGAGAGAAGGCGTAGGCGTGGGTGGGTAAGGCGTGCGTGGGTGCGTCGGGAATAGCGGCGTGCCCGCGCGGGACTCCGAGCGGGACTCCACGCGTGACTCCACGCGTGACTCCACCCGGGATTCCACGCGGGATTCGGCTCGGGACCATGTTTCCGCTCGGTCCTACAGGATACATAGAACTTCAATCAAACTTCTAACCGGATAATTCAGTACTGTACACTTAATTAAATCTGGGTCAATGCCCTGTTAATAAAACTGAGTTTTTTTTTTCAACTGTGCCGACAGCCACTGTCACCTACTGAAAAGTATGAAAGAACTTGTTCAAGTTGGTACTTAACTAATATTTACATGCTGATTCGGTGATAAGCAAACCATGAACATTTGAGAGTGTTTTGATTCCACATGGTACGTACATTTTCCAGTGGTGCAGGTCGGTTCCTTTTTTTATTGTTATATTTTTCAGTGAAGCATACTGGTGACAATATCGGTTGTCACTCAGTTTATACTGGCCACCATCGACAAGAGTTGCAAATTATCATATCATCCAGGTATAAGTAGGCTTATTGGCAAATCCTTCATTGGGTGTAACTAAAAAACTACCACTGGGCTAATGTTAATGAAATTGAAATGGGGCCGACTTGGAAGTATATTCTACATAACAAAAACCTTTTTTTTAATTGTTTTTAAATCGGTAAGAAACTTTGAAAATCTCACATAAAAAGAATATGCGAAATGGCTGAACAGCCTTTTAAGTACAAACACAGCATGTACACAAATTTAGCACTCAGCAAGAAAAATAACAATATTTTTAAGTATATACGTACACACATATTAAAAAAATAGTTTTAAATGTCATAACAATGCTTGTCTAAGAAAACCTTCTTGATTTTGTTGACCGATGCATCAAAAACATCAAGCAAAAAATATACACTATAATAGAAGTACTAGAATATAAGAATCATCAAGGTTGGCTGATCCAGTAAAAAGTTATGCGTGTTGCCATACAATAAAAAAATATATACATAGGTATACCTACAGCGTTGACTTCAGAACCTCCCTCATCTTTTTTGGAACTCAGTTAACTACTTCAGCTTTTAAATCACAGGCTTAATTTACATTCATAAATTTTATACCTGGATGTAAAACTAATGCAGGTATCAAATAATGTCACATATTGTAGACGCTTGAGAGGGTTAACATGATGCCATCGGCATATTTTGTGATCTTTCCAATGCGTTTGACTGTGTAGACTGTGGAGAATGCACTGATTCGTATACTTTCACACAAAAATTCGTGGAACAGCTCTTAATTGAAATATATAGTCACATATTTCAGACAGGCGTTATATAAATGACTTTACATCTTCGAGGTAATTATTAGAAAATAGTTAGTTTGTAATGATTAATATTAGAATATTTTCTATTTCTTGTGTATATTAACGATTTGCCTATATGATCTAAGATCTCTGCGATATTTTCTTATATGCGTATGATAATATGTCTGTCTTTAAAGTACATAGATAGAAAAGAACTTTAGTATCATCATCATGATGATGATAAAGTTTTTTTTTTTTTTTTATAGCAGATCATATATACTCAACGTGAGTGGCATAAATAGTGCTCCATAATGCTCTTTTGATACGGGGGGCACCCAAAAATGAATTGGACAAACTTAAAGCTTTTTGTACAAAAATAAACATATTATAAGAATAATATTGCCTTTTTTAAATATTGATAATTTGATAACAATCTCACCTGATGGTAAGTGGAGATGTGGTCGAAGGTGTTAACAGACTTAGCCTAGAGTTACTGGTTCTCAAGGACAGCTGCCGGAACACACCGCCAGGTGCTTGGCGACAGATTTTAGCTACGAAGCGCTAGCCAGGACATTCGCAAAATGCCCTTCCACCATGCGGTGAAGCTCAAGCTTGCGGCGGGATTCGAACCATGGACATGCTGCCCGGCAGTTCATAGCCAATGCCACTGAGCCATCACTGCTTCAAAATGCCTATTAGTAAAATGTACTTACGATGGTGTCTGTGTGCGGCGGGTCGGCCAGCGAGAGCAGTCCAGGCGCGGCATGTGGCGGCGGCGTGCTGCTCGCGTTCCACTCGCGCACCGACATCTTCTCGTACATGAACTTTCGAGATGACGTTCTGTACATAACATAATACAACTTATCTCGTTAACTTGAAAACAACTTTATCTCGCTAAGGGCCTGTTTCAGAATGTTCGAGTAAGTTCCGGTTGTACTACCCAGAACATATTTAATAAATAAAACACTATCTTTGCGTTTCACAGTCATCGATTTAGCCTATCTATCGGTGAAAACTTGAAACGCGCTGCATGTTAACTGTAATTTTTATCATTCAGTTATTTTATGTTCTGGGTAGTATAACGAGAACTTACTCGAACATTCTGAAACAGGCTATCTAGTTGATGTTTGGCAGTCAGACTATTGATCCTTCCAGTTTCTCAAAATTTGTGAAAGTAGATATATCCTCTGAATGTTGTACTGTACCTAAAAGAGATTTTGGGCCTTTTAGAGGCAAAGGGATTTGGAGCTTTAAGGGAATATTTAACGACGATTTCGGGAGTAGGTAAGCCTACATAATACTTACATTATGGTATTTACTTATTTATTCATTCAGCCTGCCTACCATATCTTAAATAATCGTTTTGTAATTGCAATTAAATAAGTAGGAAGGTATCATCGCCCCTGTAATATCAACTGTTTCATACAAATCAAGTTATAAATTGAGAATGGCAAAATGTTAACAAGATATTTTTGTGCTAAATTTCAGGCCAGAATCTTTGGGTGAGTTGTCGTCAAGTCATTAACATACAAGTTATACGATATACGATACGTCTTCAATACGGTTACAATAGGGTATATATTTCATTTTTACTTAATACCTTCAAAACTGGTAGACCAAGTGACAAATTAACTACGGTGGTTATGAAACATCATCCGGAATTAGGGGATGATGTTTCATAAAGCTAAGTTAATTAAGCTTCCGAAGCATTTTGGCCAGCTCCAGCTATATTCACAGAGGAGCTTAATATAAAAATAAAAATTGTTACACAAGTAAAAACACATTTAATTGAAAAAGATACGAGAACGCACGAGGGCAATGAAACTAGTTTCAATATATAACCAAAATCTGGGAAGTGACAAATCCTAACGCCCCCAGTTGTGTTTCGAAAACCAGTAAAAGTAACAAATAGTGTGCCATTATTTTGATTCAGCGGAATATCAAACAGCAGCTGAACAAAGAGAGGTCTATTATATAAAGGTGCAGGCAGTTACAAACGTATTAGCAATAATACGTAGCTACCTGCCTGCACCAGTGGGTAGTATATAAAAATTATCATAAACCGGTTCTGTTGTTTGTTGACGGTCACAAGCCACGCCTCACAAAAGAATCGAGTAAGTATTTATTTTATGACAAAAATAAAATGAGACCTAACATTCTCCTACAAACACAAAGCATTCAAAACAACCAGATAACAGCGTGTTGTGTCCATTTAAAAAAGAATGGGGCAAATTAGGTAAACTTTAGTAGAAAATACATACTGGTTAATATTCAAACAAGCTATGGATATAAGGTAATTTTCTGTTCATTGTTAAAGCAGACCTTGATATGTCAGAAACTGTAAAAAATTTACATCGATGATCTGGATCGTATCCTTTTAATACGTCAGCTGTCGATTACACAAAATATTGCGCTTGTGAAACATAAATAGGAAAAGCAAGTATAGATGTAGGCATAGTTTTATAACACTTCTTTTTTTTTACGGGTTTGTGACGAAAATACACGTGTCCTCTACACGCCTACTAACCTTGAGAAGTTATTAATGCGGACATAAAATAGTACAACAGTTTTCAATACGTACAAATCCATATAATTAAAAGGGATTATATTTGGAATATTTTCAACTTGTTACTATAAACTGTTGTTTTTATATTCTAAATTTTCGTATATAAAAGCCGCATGTTATACGAGGTCGTGACCTATGTTTATACGTCGAATCCGAGGCTATTTATCGAATTGCGAGTAGGGAATACCCAAATATGTTTAAGAAATAATACGAAAACAGAAATTACAACAACGCATGAAGTACCTGGTACGAGCTCGAATTAATTATCTACATATACCTATTTATTTGGTTAGAAAAAGAGTTCTTGTTATTGTGTTACACGCAGAAGAAAGTTATCAATAACACTTTCAAACTATTTGCGCCCGCACATGATAACTCACCCCTAATCTACTATTATTTAGAAGTGAGAGTATACAAGTATTACGGACATAAGTACTACCTATTTACAAATATGCTTACAAGTACTATCGAGGGCTAAGCGAAAGCCGAGTACTAGGCGAAAAGCTTTTAAATTTACACAACACAAAATCTTTCACTTCGAGCGGGATTCGAACGCGCGTGTTTATGCACCTGGTGCGGTTACGCGTTTATGTGTGCGGTTTAATTTAAGAAATGAGTTCTTCTATAAAATAATTAAATCAATAACTACCTGTCAGGAGCTTGCGGGCTGATGCTATCGGTTCTGAGCGGAGTGCGTGTGTTGACATGCAGTGGGACGCTGAAGTCGTCATCGTCGTCGGCGAATGCTGTCGTGTCACTGGTGTACCCATCCACACTGGAACACACACCATAGTTCTTCATTGAAAAGTTTTATATACTGGTATTAATTATGTTTGCCTCAAATCAGGCGAAGGTATTTACAAGATCATGTATGTAGTTGTGTTTTCTTTTTCTATCGATGATCATGAGCTGTTTAGAATAGACAAAGACTTTATTGGCTTTAACTAAAGATTTTATTTATTCTAAACAGATATTTCATCGTGTGCATACGTATTTAAGAATAGATACAAAACATATCCCCGAACAGGTTGTTTTTTCCTCCTTACAAAGCAAAAATAAAATAGTGCGTCTATCTACTGGATACGGACAAACTTCAGTTTCCTATCTTGTCAGACCACAGACCAATATATCCACTTCACTGCTCATATCGATTCCTCTCAACCACCAAGACAATGACAACAAAAGGCTGATACATCGCTTCATCACTTCAATACGAGTTTGCCTGAGAGCGTGAAGACCAAAGGTTGGAAAAAAAAATTACATCAAATTAAATCATGCCAATGCCATGAAAGAATATGCCATGAAAAGAATAGACATATAGCTATGCAAAGAAATGAATTTCATTTCACAGATACTTAAGATTTCTTTTTTTAGATATTGGAAGAAATTAAAAACACAATATGTATATATACATATTGGTCTGTGTGTCAGACAAACCCTATAAAACTGTAGACAATATTGTAGTAGATACACTTACCGATGGCTAGCGGATCTGCGTACGTGGCGGGAAGCAGCAGTGTCCCACTCGAGCGGAAGTCGAGCGACCCTCTCCCGCGCCTCCTTCCTCTCGCGCAGTTTCTGTTGTTGTCGCTGCAGCCACGTGAGCCCCGAGCCCGCACTCTCTATACCGCTGTCGGACCGTCGAGGCTCGCGGGCTCTGGAAGTTTCTTGCCACCCGAGCGTGCTGTGGGACCGCCATGTCCCGTTCTCAGGAATACTCTTCTTTGCCGTACTAGCCGCTGACGGCCGCACCGCCCACTCCGCCTCGCCATTCAACCATCTGTTCAATTGATTTATAGTCATGAGCTACGGATATGCACGACGCAATAAAGAATCAACATTTTAAGTAGGTATACGTTTTTGCTCTGTTTGTTCAAGTGTTATCTTTGTCGGTTTTTGTCGCGTAGGAATTGAAGGTACGGATGCCAGCCTATTATGGATTTCGGAAACCTTGTAATGTTCTTGAACATGTGTCCATAAATAGTGGGTGTTAAGTGTCGATACCTGCCGTTAAAGAATAAATTTGAATAAAGGTGTTGTGATTAATGCAATAAATATTCTAAGGGCAAAATAGCTTTAGTTACCTAAGTTCTGAGCAAGATTTTGATTTAGGTAATTTCTTGATGATATGGATTAGCACGACAGCTGAGTCACCTGTCGTGACGGTAATCGTCACGCCATTACAACGTTTCTCGTACTGCTAGAAGACACTGCTCTGCGTTCGTCTCTTAAGATGTTGTTACCTATTTCTCAACTAACGTCAACCAATAGGTAACTTAACTTCCTATAGTGATCTTCTCATACGCTGCGCTGCGGTAGTAATCACCAAGGTCTATCATGTGTTATATAAAGTTTGAAATGTTTTATTTTTTTGCAAAAATGCGTAGTTTATATAAAATTGGATATTTATTTGTGGTAAAGCGACGATCTAACAGAGCAGCATTGATTAGAAAGTAACAGTAAAAGCCCATGTGGACCGCAGATAGCATCGCCGCCGCCGCGCCGTAGCGGACGCGGAGTCGAGGCCCGGACGGCAGCCCGTTTATGGCGGCGTTTATCTCGAAATAGTAACTTGTTTGGGTCATGGCGCAGCGCAATCACACGCCATGCGCCATCGCTTCCAATCAATCTCATAATCGCGACTTGGCATCGGCATCGCCCTCTTACTTTTGGATCTAAACTTATCAAGCAGAAAAAGAAATAGATATTCAATTAATTAGTTAGGTATCGTCGCTATCGTTTTAATCTCATATAATCTATACATATTGGGACTTTCATGCCGTAGTTGAGAAATGGAAGATCATGGGGATGATGCGGAAAATAACATACCTAGTTGGTGTTTGTTTAAAAGGAATCAGAGAGAAGAAGGAGTACTTTGTATAATTCTGCAAGAATAATCACTTAGTTAAATTAACTAACACAGGTATACGTGTAATACGTGTAAATGTAAGTATCACATAATATTTAATAAATTAAGATACCTTTGTGGAGAGAAAAATAAAGAATATTGTAACTTTATGCTTGGAAAATACCAGGAGATATCACATTGGTTTTGTATTAGTTAGTACAAAATATGAATATAAAGTTACAACAAATTTGTCTACAGAACGTACCTAACCTACTCCTCACCAAAATTGATTACAGAGCAATGAAATAGAAAAGAACGATCGTACCAAAGAAAATGTATCTCAATATACTTAAAGAAGTCAAAGTCAAAGTCAAAATCATTTATTCAATTTAGGCGTCTACGACGCTCTTATGAAGGTCAATTACAAATTTTAGTATTGAAATATTCTACATTGTACTGCCACGTTCAGCAAATAAATTGTATAGAGCCACTGCGAGAAGAACGGGCAAGAAACTCGGGGCCATTCTTTTAAACATCTTTTAACAATGTGTTACATACATACTATATAATAGAGTTATTACAATATTTGTTTAAATTATGTAGGTGACAGGCAATAGCTTGGCGGAGGCGGAATTGTCCAGGCATTTTTGTCGTTTATGTAATCAGAAACTGTGTAGTAGGATTTTTTAATCAATATGTTTTTCACATGCAACTTGAATTTCCCTTCTGTGAGCGTTGTAATATGTTTAGGAACTTTATTATAAAACCGCACACAATTACCTAAGAAGGACCTTTTATTTGTCTTTGCTAATCTAAAACCTGGCACCACTATTTTATCTTTATTCCTAGTATTGTAATCGTGATTGTCACTGTTTAATTTAAATTTACTCAAATTTTTACGAACATACATAATATTATATTTTCAAATATATACAGACTTGGTAAAGTTAAAATATCAATTTCTTTAAAAAGATCCCTCACAGATTCCCTAGGACCCATTTTATATATGGCTCGAATTGCACGCTTTTGTATGATAAAGATTGTCTCTATCTCAGCAGCAGTTCCCCACAGCAATACGCCATACGACATAATACTGTGGAAGTACGCGAAATAAACTAGCCGAGCAGTAGCTACGTCTGTTAACTGTCTTATCCTAAGAACTGCATATGCAGCAGAACTAAGTCTTCCGGAGAGATCATGTATATGTGGATCCCATTGTAAAGTGGAATCCATTTTGATTCCCAGGAAGACTGTCGCTTTGTCAATAGGGAGTTTATCTGGGCCAAGCTTTATGTTTGGTTCAACATAAGGAACATTTGGTAAAGAAAACTTTAAACATTTCGTCTTTTTTGAATTTAGGAGAAGATTATTAGCGGCAAACCATTTACAAATCTTAGATAATACATTATTTACATGCGTCAGTTCACTGTCTTTCCTATCTACTTTAAAAATCAGAGAGACATTGCGTGCACATTGGACAGTCTTTCAGAACAGACCGCTTTTTTTTTCAGCTACATAAATCAGTCGAGCTATCCATGCAAATTCCTATCTAACAAACGAAAGTAACTCATGTTCTATAGCACCGTAATCAAACTCATAGTGCCATAATACTTAGTTAAGTGTAGTTTATATTTTTTTTATGATATTGTGACGGAACAAGCTCGAGGCCCACCAGATGTTAAGCGGGCTAACCTATGCCTATAACAGATGCCTTTCATCACAAGTCACTAATTGCACTGCGCCCGTCACTTGAGACATAGTTGTTAAGTCTCATGTGCCTGTAATTTTACTGGCTCTCAAGGACTGCTGCCGGAACACACCATTAGGTGCTTGGCAACAGATTTTCTACTTGAAGGTGGTATAGCCAGGCATCATTGCTTATAAATAAAATATTATAAATAAAGGAGATCAGGAGGGAAATCTAAAATTTCTCGTATGTCATAGCCCGGTGGGTTTTGAGTAGGTTAAGAGTAATCTTCTAATTCAAGCTTGCACATGTATGGCCATCGACGCAACCAAACTCGTTAGATACATTCGTTCGACATCGATTTGGTTTGTTTAAATTAGAGCCGTTAGTTAAAAAGTTATTACGACCAATCTAAGTCCAAACATGGACGGTTTAGAAAGGCCATTTCAGGAGCCAATTACTAGCCATAAATTATCGTTAGTCAATTCCGAGAATGGTCGCGCCGAGTCAGTGATTTGAGAGTAACTTAAGAGGCATTCATTCAGTTGGCGCCGCATACATAATTTGCAATAGGTATATAGTTAGTGGGTCCCCATGTGTGCGGGTAATGTTGCGGAACGTGAACTACTCAGTGATTCCGGGTTCATTCCCGGCCCACGCCTATCGACTTGGCTCAATTAAGACTTCCGTTTCATGGATTGTATTTAAAAGTTCCTACTTTAAATATACCGAGTACAAATATTTCTATTTCGTTCCGTTCTTCAAACATACATGTATATTGTATAATCATAACAAACCTTTAACGCGGTTAAATGTAAACCGCTACAAAAGAGGTGCTTCGCAATAAGTGGCTCGATTACAATGCATTAATACGACGTGATAGACACGACCGATATATGTCAGATATCTGTGTAGGCCATTTATCTTCATGTCGATCAAATTTGACATGAGCTTTAGTGATTCAGTAGTAACATGTGGCGTTGTTTATCCATGATAGGAATTATAAGCTTTGGTAGTTAGAAGCTTTTTGCTACTTTGTTAGCAAACCTTGCAACTTTACTTTTATAAGATGCATTTAAATTACTGTAACTGGAGAATAATGGTAACAACATTGCTACGCTACAATAAATGCGAAATTGTGTTATCTGTTTGTTAGTTAGCCTTTGTTTCAAGAAACAACAAAGTAACCTATTGATTGCTTTTTTTGCATAGAGATAACAGTTTTTTCAAAAGGAGAGTGACATTGCTTCTAAATTTATTTTACTAAGGCGATCATGATAGAAAGCGATATGACAAAATTCAATTCGGTGATAAGAAGCTATATCGTAACAGTTATATATATTTGTATTTTTCACTCATTAAAATCCTGCCAAATAATTGATATATATATTCCTCGTATTAGATATAATGATGAACTTTAAAACTGTATTATCCATAATCTGTGCTTTAGTTTCATAACATTTTTACAATCGTAAATCCCTTCCTACATCCATTGGAACAAAAACAACTTATTCTATTCACATAGGTAATTAGTTATTCAAAGAATGTCAGAACATTACGACGCCTGTTTATATTAAGAGTCATTGATAAGGGGTTCTACCTACTAACTTGAGAATAACACAAGACATTGTGAATAAACAATGAAGTGTGGTGGCCTTATACTCAATTATTAGGCCCAATTTGCCACACAAGTAGTTAGTTAATTAATAACAGATATTTAATCCTGGTGATAATCAAATATTTTGATGTTTATAGGTAGGTACACGTTCTTATGTACTTATTTGGGAATTCCGCAGAAAGTTTTACACGTTTACTTTTTTATTCCCATCTTATAGGTTAAGCCTATTATTATTACCTAATACTACCAAACGTAACGCGTTATTATTTATCAGCAGGTCATATATTATGTACGTATGTATATGTGCTCGTATGATATAATATAAACAAAGACTAGCATGCCCGTCTCCTAAAATAATGGTTACACAGAAGATAATACACAGCAACGTAAAAAAATATCAAGCGCATAACTTATCTGGGCATCATGATATCAAAACAGTGTTCATAAACACCTGACTTCTGATCTGAATCATCCACATAATAAAGATAATTTCTCTAGCAAATTAATTTTGTTCTCTTGATGCAATGTAAAACACATTTTTTGACATGATCGTTGTAGATATAGTATATCCACCCAATTACCACCCACAAGACCAGTGTCCACTGATGGCTCCCACACTCCACAATTTACTGATCAACTAGATCGTACAGTACAGAGTCAAATTCATTGGTGATAAATTTAAGATTCTTATAAAATTTTAACTTAGAAAATATATGAATAGACCTACGAACACAATTATTTTATTGGGTTTTTATTTTATAACCATAAAGTTTTTATTTACCATTGTGTTATGAGAACATGAAATCTTTTCGCACATTTGAAAGTAGATAGGTAATGAAAAAAAACAACATTTGGCACACACACAATTGATAATTGTACATGCATTCATTAAATATTTCATCTGACGTCATTGTTTGAAGATTTTCTATGTAGTATAAAAGTATTTATTCTATAGATTGAGCTAAGATGCTGAACTTTTTGTTCAACATAATGAAAAGTTGCAGTAAGATCTTTAAATTTATGGGATTTACTTATGGACTATCCTACGTATATGCCTGTTTAGCAGAGTTTAATTAAGGAGTGCCTACCATATGATACCATAGTAAAATAAATCAGGGGCATAAGGAAGGGCTTGTAGTGTGGTGTAATGTCGAGATTGGTGCGGGTACTTTTATGCTTCTTCATTGACAGTGAAGTGGGTCGAGCGGAACGGTACTAAATCAATTAAGATCACGTGTACAATCAAGTTGTCAACCAATTTGTTAGGTTGATTGTTTAGTTAGACACTGGTAGGTTGAAGTGTCTCGTTTGGTTTGGCATTGTTCCCACAGAGCTTTAGATAGTTTAGTAGGTCATGTTTATCATTCGAACAGGAAGGGTTTAAGTACAGTGTATGTATGTTTATGCCATTAATGTTTGAAGGTTACACAAATGTTTATCGAAAATGAGCTTATTTTTGCTAAAAATATGTGGCTTGTGAGCAATGCTAGTGAGGTTGTAAATGTAAACACAATCATACTACCGTAGGCGGCGGCCACGGCGCATGGCCTCCACTCCCACAGTATAGGAACACATGTTTACATCTGCCACCAGATCCCCTTCTTTAATTACTCTATATCAAAGTTTTATTGTAAATCTTACTCTATGGCCGGAAGTGTGGCTTGGCGATGCATGAGGAGCTGAATGTTTACAGTATGGAGGGGACATAAATCTCTATTCTATTCATAACTTCTTATTGTTATAAGAGTTAATTTCTAAGCATCCATTCAACTATTGAACGATATCGTTAAGTATAATTACTTACTGATATCGTTCGAGAGTTCGGTAAAGATGTTAGTAATAATGAGGTCAAACATTTTGTTCAAAATTTAACGGTTTGCTTAAAATTTAGCTAAGTAACATGACCAGGAACCTACGCGCTCGCAAAGAAACTGGTTCAACTGGAAAACATATTTAATTTTATACAAGCTACTTTAAATTCAGTCATTTTATTCTAGAACAAACATCGTCGTTTTCTGTTATCGCCCGGCTTGTCTATTATCTGTACAAGCCGCGAACCTCATTGACAGAATTATCCTGAGACTTGGGTAGATCCGATTCCATGAATTCAAACGGTTTTGGCTGAACAATATTACTCTATAAAGGTAGAATTTTAAATCTTGAAATGAAACCTCAAATTATCTCAAATTTCATGTTGACACCAAAATATTACGCCATGAATAATAATCTCGTAACTACGTTTACACTAACTGAACTATGAAGCTGGAATTTTGCATGAGTACAGGTAACGAGTCAATAATAGAACAAAAACAAATATCAAGGATAAGGTTTAAATAGATTTTGAAAAAAAAAAAAGACTACTATTATTTACTGATAGGTTTTAATTGTACTTTAATAATACAATTAAAACCTATCAGTAATTAATTATACAGCTATTAATTATATAATTTTAATCTTATATAATTAATAGCTGTAATAAGGGTGCATGTACCAATGTAATAAGGGTGTAAAAAAATAAGTAAATATGTAGTTCCAGTCGAACCTCGCCAAATACTTGCCTATACAAAAGAATCACTGGAGTTGGAAACGGGTTAAGCAATTTCATAAAGGGCCTTGTTTGTAGTAACTCACTACATTTAATTTGTAAAAAAAATATTAAAAGTAACTCACCTTCCATTTGTAACGGGGGACGCGCTGGGCGGAACCGATCTGGTGGTGGTGGTGAGGTCTTCATGTGTGAACTTGCGCAGCGTGCGAGGCGTGGAGGGTTGCGTAGTGAGCTCCGCGGGCGCAGGGTCGTCGTCGTCATCCTCGATAGGGCGGTAAGAGGTGTCGGTGCCGAGCGCCCGGCGGACCAGCACGGGGCTGGCGAGGCGGTGCGGCGCACGCAGCATGCCGGGCCGCACGCCGGCCGCTCCGTACGTGAAGGGCGCCGAGTCGGCGCGTGCGTGGTACGGTATGTCCGGAGCCCGGTCGGGCTGCGACTGCGGCGTGGTTGCGGTCGGCGCCGGTGGATCGGGCAGCGCGCTCACCGTGCGCAGCATGTCACCCAGCAGCGCGTCGAGCTCATCAGGCGGACTGGGGGCGGCGCGCCGCCCGGCGGATGATATCCCCGAGTCCATGGACGCGCTCAGCGGCGAGGAGGGCCCACCGCCGCTGCCGCGCACCACAGTCGCGTAAATAGACCCGTCCAGAGGCCCAAACGTGTGCGCGCCTTCCGCTCCCTCTGCAGTCTCACCACCCGACCCCGATCCCTCTGCGCTCCCGTTGTTATCGCCTGCATCCAAGAAAACTATTTCTCAATTGAAGCTGGGAACTTTTGATCTGTTTCGGTGGGATTTCGAGCACGTAAGACTCGGCGGAAGGCGTGGCGCCTGTAGAGTTTTGCGGTGGTTTAATTAAAAAATTGCTTTTAAATTGAATTCGACTCGGTCTAGTTAACTATCGGGGCCTCCGCGCTTTGACATGATGTATTTGCACGTGTAATTTTGTGCTGCACTGCACGAGGTCGGAATTTATTAGCGTGTCTTTACTAGATGCGATAGGTACACTGACTAAAGTAAAATGGAAGAAGCGGATTCATTCATAAGAAGTCGTGTTTGCACTTAAAAGTATATCTAGTAGAGCAGTTAGATAGATAGATAAGGCAGTTAGCGCTACTGCGGTTCAACCACATCCTAAAAAGGACTAAGATAGCTTCCCGTTATGCCGGCGGCTGCGCGATGACACCGTTGTTTAACTGAATACCAGGAACCTGAATTCTATCAGGTTAAAATAATTTGTCAGATTAATTGAAAAAACAAACTAAATTGTCGAAATTCTACCTAAAATGTAGAACACTTTAATAAGCCTGTTATTATTACACAGATAGTAAATACTTTGTTACTTCAAATTTCTATTCAAAATAATTAAACAGGTACACAACAGCGGACTCATTGCCGATTATTTTATAAATTAACCTGTAATATATTTTTAACCGCACGTAGTAACTTGAAGATGTCTGAACGTATGTATCTCGGTCTTGAAATTAACTTGATAACCTTTCAAAAGTCTTATCAGTATCTTAAAATAAAACATGACTTAATTATATTTGTTCAAGGCCCAACTCCCCAATAAGGAGAGGCCCCTTCCTTATTGGGGAGTTGGGCCTTGAACAAATATAATAAAGTTAATATAATAATATTAAGTGGTTTTCGAGAATTGAGGAATATTCCAGTTAAAATTTTCGGTAATTAACATCAAATGAAACCAATGGTGCTGTGGGGTGCCGGGCTAGAATGTCAGCCTTCCTTTGCTACCTGTGGGTGTCGTAAGAGGCGACTAAAGGTAAGAATTTGGGCAGCAGCGCCTTCGAGGAACTGATACTTTAAACTGCCAAGCGTGGGGATTATGGCAATTGTTCAGCCGTGGACAAAACCGGCTGATACAGTAAAACCAATGATCATATTATGCGATGATGGTTCAGTGATTGTGAATACAGACTGTCATGTAGATGGTCCATGGTTCGAAATATGCCACGGGCTAGAACTTTTCTGGACGTTGGTAGAGCATTTTTCAAGTGCTCCCCTGATTATAGCTACTATCCTAAAGTAAAAAATCCGTATGTTTGGACAACTGTCATTGAGAGCCAATTCCCATTCAGCCCGCTATAATAACTTCGACCACATCATCACTTACCAACACGTGAGATAACGGTCCATAGGTTAAACTGTCACCAATAAAATAAAACTAAACTAAAAACAAATATGAATGATTCTAACACGGATTGTTTGGTAAATATTTTGTTTTATAATACCTTGTTTTGCAGTTACAAATCAAAACAAAACGAAAAAGCCCAGCGTTGACTTGATTAATTCGATTTTCATTATAAATATATTAAGCGAATGTCACTACTAATAGATTCAAAGTTGAAACTGTCCAAACGTGTAAAGAATCGTCACATATATGGAAGAACGACAACATTAAAATAATTATCACGTATTATTTGCATAATGAACACTCGTTAAACTATAATTAACTGGGTTGAATCCTCGCGTCGAATTTTCGGCTATAAAGTTTGCTTGTTTTAAGATTGTATTTGTTAGTTCGTAGTTAGCGACTAGTGCGAGAATGAAACTCATCTGGTTCTGTCAATGTGCGATGTTCAGACTGCTGTTTCGAAACTGAACTAAATGTGAGGTTGTCAATAACGCAATTAGTGTAAAGATATCAACGTCAGCGTCTGGTGACCGCCGGCCTCTGTTAAGGAAGATGTAGTTATTTCTGTGATGTCAACGAAAATAACGCGTTAGAGCGAGGGCTACTGTTACGAAATGTGCACGGCGCAGGAAGAGGATGTTCCTACCGTCGCTCACCGGGGCGCGCGCTACTCTACCCATCGTTACATCTCATGCACCATTTAATGCCAATTTATGTTTTTTAAACATTCGTTTAATTAAAACGTTTTGATTTAATTTGATTTATTTAACACTAGCTTTCCAGCCGCGGCTCCGCCCATGGGTATTTTTTTTTATGCCTGATAGGTTAGCCTTTGACCACTATCTCACCGGATGGTAAGTGATGACGTGGTCGAAGATGTTGTTCAGGCTAACCTAGAAGCCTAGGGTATATCGGTTATCGCGCAAAACCATCAACCTCTTTTTGCGGAGTTGGATAAAAACTATTCTATGTCCTTCCCCGGGTCTCAAACTATTTCCCTACCAAATTTAATCCAAATCAGTGAGGTATTTTCATAACCTGTTCAATGCAAACAAACAAACAATCAAATCTTTCCTCATTATTATATTTATTATTATTTAACATTATATAGCATTTCGTCCTAGTATAGTGACTAAAGGGCTTACTTTAATAAGATAGGCGAAACGTATAGAGTTCCAAAGGAACGCATGAATTGCACCTAGCTTGAGTAATATATTTAGGTATTGACATATGCAGTAAGCTTAGTTTTTATCTGTTAGTAAAATTTATTGAGAAAACTTATGAAGCTTGTGGTTATTATATTTTTTTATAGAATATTATTAACATAACACATGTAGCGAGTCATAATATAGTTTATAAAACATGACATTTTTAACAGCCGAAGACATCACAATAGTTCGTAGACGACAGGCTTTTAGTTCGTTAACTAAAGAAAATGAGCGTGACCGTGACGCTGCGTTTGAATTGGACTCGCACATGTCACGCCCACTATACCAATACAAATGGTGAAATTAGAAAACGAATTTCACTATTTATTTAAATAGAACAATATTTAAAAATGCAAACTTCGGTTAAAAATTAAAACGCTCGTTTAAAGATACAAGATACTGAAGGTGAGCGCGTGCGGAGCGAGTCGTAGCGACTGGTGATGTCATCACAAGGCTCTACCTCATGTTTCCTCGAAACTGAACCACATTATTATTCGCCTCTACCCGTCCAGCTATCGCTCGTTATTTCGGCGTTAGCTTTAAATTGTTACCAGTTTTCCTTCTTTTATTTTATTAATACCTGAGATTTCTGTTATTTTGGTCGTTATTCTTTTTACTCGCATACGTCGGTATGCAAATTAACCGGTACGTATTATGTTAGGAATCTCAGTATCATTCCGTAGCTAATATAGCGTATTTGGATCACTCACATGAAATACAATTGACGCACTGTGATGTTTTATAGCTGGATTAACGACACAAGCACGCGTCCACTACAAGTACCTAGTTACAACTGCGGTATTGACTTGCCTGCCCATCGAGCTAAAAGCTCACACGATAAAATAATGCTGATACCAATGTACCAATATATGTACTGGACGTAGAAAGAATAGTGTAGTACCTATCTAACTAAGCATGCAAGACTTGCAGATTAATAATGTAGGTACTAATGGCATGGAGCCCACTCAAAGGACGCAAGCTGTACCTAGGGGTATGCCTAAAGGGTTGGCTAATTGATAATTATATTAATTTCAATAAGGATTACCTACAGAATTAAGTGTTTTTATTTATGTTCCCTGCCCACAAACACTATCAGAACCGGATGGATAAACTAAAGTCTATTTATTAAGACTATTAGACACACTCACCGGTTTATCTATACAAGATACATTAATTACGGCTTATGAAATTCGCGTTAGCCACGCTACAAGCTAGATTGACATTAATTCAAGACGAGTTCTGTGGGACCACAGGCCATTAAATTTATTTTGCTCAACGAACATGACGTCAGAATAAACAGCCTTGCGTGAGAATCTAAAAATTCATTAGGTACGGCAACGGATGCCTTGTTCCAAATAAAACACCTAAAGCCTTACGTCTCGTCGCCAACGGGCGTAATCTCATTAGCATTATGTACCTATCTATACTCTAAGTTCTTATAAGAAGATGGACTGCGTTATTTTACAAAAAATCTGTTATTATAATTAACTTATGTTTGGTTTTAAATAGATACTGAGTTTCTTCAACTCAATTTAAATATTCATCTCCAGGTAGTGATGCCCCAGTGGCAATGGATATAGACTACCGCACAGAAGGTCTAAAGTTCTAAAGTTCAAATCCCGGGGCAGGCTTGAGATTCTCTGCATGGTGGTAGGGCACATTGAGAATGCTAGCCTGGTTAATTACCAACCACCAGTAGATAATCTGTCGGACAAGCACCTATTGGTGCGTTCCGGTAGTTGTCCTTGAAAGTAAGTGCCTAGTTCTAGGTTTAGCATCACATTCAATCAATTCAATTACCATTAGGTGAGATTGTGGTCAAAGGCTAACCTATTGGCAATAAAGAATTAGAGTAACATGTTTTATTCTGGTCAATCTTTGGAAAGGAAAATCCAAGTAGGTATAAAGTCAATGTTTGTTATTATATATCAAATAGAAGTTAACGTTGTAACACCCTGAGTCATGTAATAGGGACAGCATAATTCAATATGACATGCTCATGACTTGCAATCGAGTTACATAGTCAATGCTTATGTGAGTCAGTGGGCTCGATTCGTTCAAATCAAATTAAGTTGAAGTGTGTCGGATCAGCGGCTCTATATTACAGGGCCGGGCCCTTTGGCCATTACGATACCGACTCGCTTAGTTGTCGTTAAAGAGAGCGGTGGACATCCATCAGCGATTCACCACGCCGGTCAATTAACAGTAAGGCGCCGCAAACCGAAGCGAACCTCGTTTGTAGACGACACTAATACATCTCATTGTTCGTTTCACTCGTGAGTACATCTATTGTTGACCGAGTAAAGATCTCTACATATTTTGACACGCATTTCATCAGATTTCCATTTATCATTCATAGATTCGTTCCTGCGGAGTGTTTGTGAAATAAATCAACGTGAGAGTCCAAAAGAAGAGTTACAAATATTATTAACTTCAAAACATTTGTCGAGTTCTTTCTATTATACGGTAAATAAAAATAATTCTCATTAGAAACAACGACCGAGAGTAAAAAGAACGTTCATTTAATTTACGAGAGACATTATCGAGAGCAAATATTGTTTTGGTCCACTTACCCCGTTCGCGTTTTATCCGACTTTCCAGGGTTTAAATTAATCCTTGCTTATATTTAGTTAACTTGTCAAAGATTTCAGACTTTCATATATAGAATATGGAAATGGAGCGTGATTTTATTCGTTAGTGTGTGTAACGGGAAGCGCGATGCGTGCCGGCGCGAAGGGCGGCGCGCGACTGGGCGGGCGGCGCGCGCGGTTCGGCCAGTAACTACACGTGGCTCAAAATAGACCCACACCTGAAACGCCACAGAAACCGCGACCTGTCCGCTAACTGCTCCAGTTGGATGCTTTGTCAACACTCATGACACATTTTAACTAACTTTTCATTCATTGACTGAGTAAAAATGAGATTATTTAAATTTTAGTTTCTTCACCATTCTTGAAATACAACAACAGAGATAGTAACTTTTAAGTGGCTGCAGAATAATTTTAGATTTTTTTATTATCTTTATAATAGCTCTTTCAACTCTGTGACATAAAGTTGGTAAATAATTTATTTTCACATGTGTTTCCGTCTAAAACCGAACACTGAAGTGATAAAACTGCCATCTGTTTCTATATTTCTTTTGTCATGTAAACATATTTATTTTTCTAGCTAAAACCTATATTTTGATAGCTTAATCATTTTCGTACAAAACTTCTAGAAACATCAGATCGTAGACACAGGATGTGAATGAGCTAATTGAAATTTCTCACTATTTCAGTCAAAAGGTAGGTAATTTGCAACTTTGTAACTGTACTCTACTTGGCACGGACATAGTAGCTAATAATGAGTTACGGATGCTCCTCTTTGCGGTTGTGCTTACTTGGTTTCTAGAAAATATGTATTCTGGCATGAGTACAGCTTTGTGGTTTGCCCACTAACGTTTAATAACTGCGTCTTGAAGCGCTCGTAGCCAAGTTCACTTAGCTGTTCTTAACCGATCAGCAAAGTTCAGCAACGTCCGCCGCGGTCATGAGTTGAATGGGTGACCGCTGGTGACAATATAACTGAGTGTTTCCGTGCTTCGGAGGGCACGTTCAGCCGTCGGTCCCGGTTGTCATCTCAGGATGGCAGTCGTTTTAGCATGGTGGTAGGGCATTTTGCGAATGGCCGCCTTGTTAGCTACCACCATCAAGTAGAAAATCTGTCGCCAAGCACCTAACGGTGTTGCGGCAGCTGTCCTTGAGAGCCAGTAATTCTAGGTTACCCTGAACAACATCTTCGACCACATCATCACTTTAAATAGTGGTCAATGGTTAAACTATAAAAAAAAAGATAGCGCATATTCATGTGCCTATTACGGTCGCAGTACGCTTAATTGAACGGTGCATAAACCTTTTTCCTTTATATAAATATTAAAAAGTCCTTATAATTATGCCCTTTTAGTAACAAAATATATAAAGACGATTATAACTTTTAACAGTTTTAACTGTGTAGTGTATGCAAAATTGATGTATTTATTGATGACGAGAGGGTTAAATTTTAGTTTGTTTTAACTACAATATTTATTTAATTTGCTGAGAATGCTGTAAGTAGTTAGATAATAATAACCACTGATGTTATTTTAATTTCAAAAACAACTAACTTGTATTTTTATATAAAATGCGTACAGTGAAAATATGTACCTAACTACATATATTTTTGGAAGGTTATGGCAAGCTGTGGTTTGCAATAGAAAACAATTTAACCCCATAAATAACAACCTTTACTTTTTTCTCTTACGGTTACATGTATTTTTAATGTGGCACACCTCAGAACCACACAATGTTATGAGGCCTGCAACTTGTTTAGTTATTGTGGTAAAGTTAAATTACTTTGTATTTATATGTCCGATGAATTCAAGTGGGCGTGTATAGCCAATTTTCTCCGAGACTTTCTGTTATGCGTTGGTTCTGTCACTTCAATGTTCTATTCAGTTTAACAACTGGATAATATAATATATCATTATTTGTAGCATAACTAGTTAGAAATCTTAACGCATTTACAGCGACCGATCGTTATAAAGATCAAAAATATAAGAAAATCAATAATTTCAGGAACAAGTGGGTTAAATTTCATGCGTGTATCAGAAGGTGCTGCCCGATCTACTGTCTGACCACAGACCTGAGCTGCTGACACTCTCCAGTGTCAGCAGCTCAGTAGAGCTCCCAAGTAGAGTGGCCGCCCCCGGAAGGATGCGGACAATCTGTTGGGCGGCCTTCAACTCGGACGTCCAAGACAGGACCAAGACGAGACCATTATAGACACCAGAAGACGCGGTTAGTGCCACCGCAGAACTCACCACTGCAATTCAACTGTCCCTCGAAACAGCTTCGAACGCCTCCTAGTATTTTTACTTGATTTAACACACGTGCCGTGAGTGGGAAAGCGCTGGAACTCTGAGTTCCGACAGCCAGCGACGCGACAACGACGCCTGCGGGGCTACATCGGCCCTGCATTACGGAACTCGCAATGTCGAGCACAAGCCAAATTTAATGAGAAGCAATAAAAAATCACGACCATGTACATACACACACCAACATTTTATAATTTCAGTAAAGGAAAGCTGATATTTCTCGCCATTAATTATAAACCAAGCAGCTGCGCGTCGAATTTGCATGGAGGAGGTTTCTGCACTTTCCGTAACATAAGTATTTTATATACAAAATTATTAGAAATTTGTATTTTACCAACCTCTTCCGTTTTTCTGGGCTACATCAAGACGAGGTTTTAGCGATAAGATATAAAGAAGTTTTATTAGCCCTTTTGTAATTTTTTTAAAGGCAAGTCCAAGGTACATCTAATGCATATGTATACTACTTAATAAAATTCAACCAATCAACTCAAAAATACTTAATAAAATTCTAATTATGTCTATGTATTATAATTGATTAAAATTATTTTTTTACACTTGATACAGTTTAATACAATTTGCAGTTATCACGTTTGCACTTGTCCTAAGAACAAAGATTCTAAAAGTTGCATTGATATGTATTCTTTTAATGTGTAGAAGGGAATGTTTTAAAAAGTTAATTAGTTATAGTTTGAACAAAATATATTTTGAGGTGGTCAAGCTTTTTGGTAATTTATTATTACATCAGTATTTTCGAATAACGACCTTGTTTCTGTACTTTAATTAATCTGATTTTTGGTATAACCCGAATTTCATTATATTTTATAATACGCTTTTCATTATTACGCAGATTGTCATGAGTGTCAAAATTCTCATGAATTTCTAATAAACTATTAGTTATGATGATGCAGCCCTTTAATTGTTCTTTCTGTTTTTTTGAATCAAACATACAGCTCAGAAATAACAACATATGAAATACTAGTGACCAATTTACATGTTTACACCAGAAAGGATGAAATAAAATGCTCTTTTTTTAATAATGTAAAAACAAAATATGTTATTACTTACTCGTATGTGTAGTAAAAACTTCATAATGACTCGATTCGAACATGGAGTTAGATCACAAATAATATTTAAAAATATAGTGTACGAGTGGGGTAGGTCTAATTCGGAAAAGTCAACCAGTTCATTGTCGGCCCTTACTGATCTAATAAAAAAAACTATAATCTGAGCAGCCTTGCCCACATCCAAAACTCTGAAAGCTTTCAACTCGAACTTCACAAGCGCTTACAATGCCTAGCTGAATGCAAAACAATAGAAGAGATATAAACAACGGGTTGGTGGAAACGGGTTGGTGGAACTGAAAAAAAAGTTCTTCAAGACCCTCTGCCGAAATAAACCTACAAAATTCTTATAAGAAACCATGATGTTGATGAAAGACCTGGATGAGATGAGACTGCAATCTTCAGCTTATATGTTGGATTCCGAGGTTGGACTGCAGCCAGCTACAAACTGTTTACTAAACAATCTATCGGGCAAAGCCAAATGACGAAGCTGAAGATGCATGAACGATGGCAGAATCATCTCACTAAAACCAGCGATTCTGAAAGAGCGTAAAAGGTTTTATCATCAGTTATACACGTCGATACGAATACCGGTTGTCCATTCAGCTTAGATCAAGAGAACCAAACTGACCTGACACTATACCCCAGACATCCCGGACATCAGCCTATACGAGATTACTATGATACTCATACAGCTTAAGAATCATAAGGCGCGAGATGATCATGGAGACATGACAGAAATAGTGAAGCGGGTGGAATACCGGTACTCTCAGTTCTCAGAATTTATTTGATTCCATCATTCTGTCATTCTTGAAGGTAAAACGCCAGAAGCGCAAAGCAGCAGTGTAATGGTACTCTTGTTAAAAAAAGGATTATTACTTAAATATTATCAATTAATCAGCAAAAACACTCAATTTAGGGATCGAATACATCGACCCGGGTTTCGTGCATATCAGGTGCTCATCTTCAGGGCGAGTGCACAGCTGCAACGTGGGGGTTTTTGCCGGTGAATTTATAACATTTAAATATGTGTGAAACTCCCGATAAATTAATTTTAAAAAAGGAAGATCTTTTTTTATGGTACAGAAGGGCAAACGCGCTGCGTCTCACCTGGTGGTAAGTGATCACCGCTACCCACGGGCATCCGCAATTCCAGAGGTCTCAAAGATGCGTTACTGGCTTTATCTACTAGAACTACAGGCCCATCTCGCTTCTGAGCATGTTTACAAGTTGTTCTCGACAGTTATTACGAATAATCTTGCTAGTAGGTTTGGATATGAAAATGTACTACACGAAAATTATGTCTGATGTGCAACTTGCGCCAGTAGCAGTAGTTGTTGGGAACAATACTCTCGAAGTTGTTCACCATTATAATCACCTAGGACAAACTGTCCAGTCTGGTACGTCGAACTTCGACTATGAGGTCAACCAAATTTAGCTTATTTTGCGAAAACTTCGTTTCATTATGAAGCACAGTATTCAGTCTGAGATATAATTTCACATGTTTATTCTGTTACAAATAAAGATGGGGCTAAATGTATTAAATCCTAGACTCGATTTCCCCCTTGCTAGCCTATAGAGTCCATTACATATCTGCATCTGGTAGAGTTAGGAATACAGAGCCGCGGATATTGATTCTTTTGGTTCTTCTCGGAACCAAGCTCGTCAGGTCTCTGAGGAACAAAGGAAAGTCTTCTGATATACAAATTACAAAGACCCTTTGTAGGCGTTCAGTCTTTGGCTAAGGACGAGACTTATACATATACTCATTTAAATGCATACATATATGAGACACTGGATCCTAGTTTAGACACATTAGATAGTTTATCAGAGATTGTAAGCTTGTTTTGCAATAGAATACCTATAAATTATGTTAGGGTAATTTGGGGTAAATGTAATGATTTATAAAACAACCAAGAAGGCAAGGAAGATGGGAGTCTCTGCTCCCCCTAGGTTTGGAGGTGTTTCGAGGTTGAGTTGCAGTGGTGAGTTCTTTCACTCTACTTGGGGGGTTCTCCAGTCTCAGCAGCATATGCTTGGAGTCAGACGGGAGATCGGGGAGCACCTCCTGAGTCATGCATGAAATTTAAGATTCCTAACTAGTTGAGTTATTGAGATAAACTCGGGTTCCAAATATGCATCACAGGAAAAAAAGGGTACTACAAATAATTATATGACCAGAAATGAACTTTCTCCCCAGTGATACTTAAGGCTTCATACACCTACGAGGAAAATAAAATCACTATAAGTTTTCTCGTATTTGTCTCGAGACTTCTCAGGAAGTAAGTTCTTTATGACTTCTTGAGCTGTAGCGTTATCATTATAAAATCTTCACTTTCACTATCAGATGAAATTTTGGAAAATTATTTAGAATAATTAAAAGCGTACCTAATATTAAATTATCAATTTAGTAAAAAAACAAAGTTTTATAATACAGACCCTTTTTGCCAGGTACAGAAAAAGGTTGAAAAACTCATTTAATTGAAAATAGAATACAAAAAAATCTACCTCTTTTTCAAATTTCTCACATAAAACCTTTTTGAGGTTTGACGTTTGTATTTTTTTTATTATAATATCATAAACATGTTTTGGTGTTACGTGGTATATTCTTGTATTATAATTAGCTTTGAAGTTTTGAATCAGTGATTTTTGGCTCAGTGGCTTTGGCTATGGACTGCCGTGCCGCAGGGCCATGGTTCGAATCCCGCTGAGGGCTTGAGCTTCAAAGCATGGTGGAAGGGCATTTTGCGATTGCTCGCCTAGCTACCGACCACCTTGAAGTAGAAAATCTGTCGCCAAGCACTTAACGGTGTGTTCCGGCAGCAGTCTTTGAGAGCCAGTGAAATTACAGGCACATGCGATGAGACTTAACACCTATGTCTCAAGGTGACGGGCGCAGTGCAATTCGTGACTTGTGACGAAATGCATCTGTTATAGGCAGAGGTTAGTCCGCTTATCACCAGGTGTGCCTCGTGCTTGATCCGTCACAAACACATAAAAAAAAAGTCTTATTATACCGAATTTAAATATGTAACTCCTATTTCTCTCAGCGTGATATTTGCAACAGTTGAAAGAAAGTTGTATAATTTGCTGATGTTTTGTAGAAAACTATCGAAACAAACATTTATTATAATGAACCAATAATAGATTATTTTTATGGTAACAAATTGTATCTATTTATGAAGTTTCACTAATGATAACTGGACTATATTACGACTAGTAATGCACAACAGAGTATGTATTATTTAATAGGTAGTATACACGTATATTTCTCTTACATTTCTTGATGATTTAATAATTATATTACTACGTTGAGAACATTATATGCAAGTTTTTTATCAGACATAACTCGCAAATATGTTAGCGCTTTGTTTCTTACTGATAGTATAATTAAAAAAAGATTATATAAAGGTAATAATGATTTTAGCCCCGTGGGGTGCCGGACTAGAATGTCAGCCTTCTTTTGCTATCTGTGGATGTCGTAAGAGCCTACTAAAGGTAAAATACCGGAAGGTGGGCCGCAGCTCCTTCTGAGGAACTGTTATCTTAAACTGCGATCCCCAAGACGCCTGGCAAGCGTGAAGATTATGGCAAACTTTAATAGAGGAGGCTGTGTTCAGCAGTGGAGAATCCGGTTGATACAGTCATAAAAGTTGCGAATAATTAATCTAATATAAGATTAGGTAGATAGGTACATACACTTTTGAGAAAGGAGTTGCATAACGTTTAGCAATTAATCTCTTTTTGTTACAAAATCGGTTTGCATCTTGCAAACAAGAACTCAAATAAGCATCTGAAACATACCCCCTTACTTATAAAAACATCGCTATGTAGTTGCTAAGTAATGGATAACTAAACAGTTTTTAAGTAATGCTTAAATATTTCTTACTTATAAACGCTACATAGCACCTGTTTAGCTAAGCAATGGATAATGAGGTCGAACGTATTTTAAACTGACAACATTGTACTAAAAAGTATTATGAATGACCTAAATGGCCAAATAGCATGTATCTAGTGTTAAATATCTTGAAATTAAAAAGTAAATATAATACTTTTCTTTGTATAGTACCACCAACTTAACTGTGCAGTTTTCGAGGGCGTTACTGGTCAAGGAAATCAACTACGAACTGTCACAATTTGAAGGAATGTTGTAGTTCTTTTTTCTGCCACCTGAACAGATAAGTTGGTGGGTCTGTAACTAAATCAGCTGATCAGAAATATGGGCACCATCTTGTTACTTAAAATTTAAACAAGAGTGGGACGGTGTTTAAATTGACAGCTGATTTAAGCAGTACTTAGGTACTGGATAAAGTTATGTAGCGTTTATGAGTAAGAAATTTTGCTAATCAGCGGCTAAGTAATGTTTAAAATTTAAGTAGCGTTTATAAGTAAGGCTGATAGTCTTTAATCAAGTTAATGTATAAAATAGGCCTAAACCTAACGGGCATCCCAGGAGAACTTGTGAAGTTTTAACGAGGTCATTTTCCGTTCTAAATTATGAACGAAGGAAAGCACATTGCGTTTTGTTTTTATTATGCTTAGGCTGCTTTTTTGTTCAGCCTTTTTCACTGTAAATAATCAAAATAATTAAAAGTAAAACAGCGATTCTCGAAAAGTTAACCCCCAAAATGTTTTTACCTGAAATATCGCAAATAATCTTCTAAGTTATGTAAAAACCAGTTAGGTAAGTAAAATAGTTCTAATCTCAAAAATATAAAGCTTATTTTAGTGAATTTAATTTCACGTAATCCAACATTTTTGAACTTCTATAGTCCTTATGACTCTGAAAATAAGACACAAAAAATAGTCAGAAATAATGGTGCACAACATTTTGTCATTCCCATTATGTCATTTGGAGATCTCATAATCGCATTATACGAGTATGTTTTTTTTCAGAGTCATTAAACACCAATTACTACATGACGTTTATTATTTGTGAAATATAATAATAATAACAATAATAATAATAACCGCTCTATCATCACGGACAGGACTATTGTTTGCAATAAACCTGATATCATGGTGGTCGAACGATCCCAGCACCGGGCAGTGCACCATCCCACATGACGAGAACCTCGTGAAGGCCGAGAAGGATAAAGTCAGCAAGTACCTTGACTTGGCTCACGAGGTAACCGCCATGTAGAATGTTGATGTTGACGATCATTGTCCCGATAGTCGTTTCGGCGAACGGCCTTATAGCAAAGAGCCTCGACCAACACCTTAAGAGGCTCTCGCTAGATGGTTGGATCAAGGGTCTGATGCAGAAGGCAGTGATACTGGACACAACACGCATTGTCCGGAGGTTCCTCTCTCTGCAGCCCTAACCACTGGTAGCTTGGGCTCTGCCCCGCTACCAGCGGCACCCTAGTTTTAAGTTTTTTATAATATTTATTTTTGTAATAACGTTGTAAAAAATTTAAAATTATGTTGGATAAGAAATAAAGTGAATAATAATAAATCTTTATTGCCACAAAAGAAAATTACAATATTGACAATGTATAATCGTAAGTAACACAAACATTTATTAAGCCAAATATTGTGTGATGAACCTCAGATGCCTCCTGTAAATAACTTGGGAATGAATGCATTCACAAAGAAATATATCGACAACCTTCAAACCACATCCGTGATGACCTATAATTGGCTTTATGTTTCTATTTGTTTATGTATAAGAAGTTTGTCCTAGCTGTTGGTCATCCAGAAAAAAATATATTCAAGTAATTTTGTAGCGAGCCATATTGCCAATTTCTCAGTTTTTATAGAACCTGATATTCATTTTGTCGCATGCAGCCAGGCCAGGTTAATTTATATTCGATGCAATGAAGTCAACGCCATTTAATTGGTGATCTAGAAAATTATAAGTTACTCACCAGGATCGTCATCAGTGAGCGTGGACAAGGGCCTCAGATGTTCTAGTGAGTCCGCCCTCGCGAGGGCGTCAGGAGCTGCGCGGAGAGGGGCAGCCGGCGTCGGCGCAGGCGCAGCGCCCCCTGTGCCTTCGCCCCGGGAAAATACCAATTCTACTGCTCCGTCGCTCGGGAATGATGGATCTGTGGGTAATGTATACAACTTGTACAATGTGACAAATTATTGCTTTATTTGGAAATTAGTAACCACATACACATCTATTTATTTATTAGGTGTATCAATTTTCTTTTTAAATCAACTCATTATAACATTTAACATATTTGTAAGCAGACTCAGGCTTAATGCTCACATAATTATAGGTATTGAGAGCATATACGAGTATATAACCAAAGTCATGGTCAATTATTTTTACTTTACACGAGATTGCGTTTCGCTGCCTCCACCATGCGGTGAAGCTCAAGCTGGCGGTGGGGGTCGAACCAGGGACCTGCGGCACGGCAGTTCATAGCTATTACCGCTCGACCATAATTTCTTCAAGATTTTTAATAAACCTTCCCTCCCAATGTATTCAAATTTTTATTATGTTTTATACAAATCAGGCCTCAGGAATCAAAGGTGCCATTCAAACAAATGAAATTGCATGGTGGTAGGGCATTTTGCGAATGCCCGCCTGGCTAGCTACCACCCTCAAGTAGAAAATCTGTCGCCAAGCACCTAACGGTGTGTTCCGGCAGCTGTCCTTGAGAGCCAGTACTTCTAGGTGAGCCTGAACAACATCTTCGACCACATCATCACTTACCATCAGGTGAGATAGTGGTCAAAGGCTAACCTATCATACATTAAAAAAAAAAAAAATCAGGATAAAATACATATGAGCATGTCTTACCATGTGCAGCGTGATCTAACTGCTGCTTAGTGAAGGATAACGTGTGATCAGCGACGGCGCACGTGTGGAATTGACACGCGAACACGAGGTGCCTCTGCGACGCGTGCGCGTGCGCAGGTCTCCTATACGCGCGGACTAACACGTCTCCGCGCAGAGCGAGCCTTCCTACGCCCACTGTCCAACCTCCACCGTTTACCATGTACAATCCTGAAAGTAAAAATATGGTAATAAGGCGTTTAAGTAATTTGTAAAGAAACGAAGTATAATAAAATTTGCATAATAAAAAACTGAACACGTTATTTGTCCACTTCATCTCCCATATTTACATAAAAAATGACATTTGTAAACGCTTTACAATTAACAGCAATGAAAAAAATATTGGCGGACGCTGAAGTTTATGGCGGGTAATTCAGTTTCTTTTTTTTAGTTATATTGCTAGTAGTTGTTTTGATCACATTATACACAAGATTCGGAGAATATTTTTCTGATTTATTTTTATATTTAACTAATTCCTTTTTACATGGAAAATATAACACTCCATATTTTCAGGGTACATGTAGAAACTCACAAACATACATACGTTTGTGAGTTTCTTTATTACACCATAACTTCTAAACGGCTTAACCGATTTCGATGTATATCATACATCTGTGGGGGCATCATATGGGGAAAGAGAAACCTACGATTCCAAAAAGATCCCAGAAAATAAGCATCTCCCATTTTTCAAGGTGTGATGGTTATTAAGCAAGAATCCACTTGGTGGGTTCCACACTACTATTGTTTTATATGTTCTTTACCGAGTAGTTATATGCAATAGTACAAACACTACATAGCTTTGAGTATAATATAACGCATAAAGTGACATTGCAACTGTCATGGGCAGACGTACGCTTACTATAAAGTGAACGATTGTTCAATCTTGAGATAACAGAAGCATAGTTGTTTGTTTCCTGATCTGAGGTTCAATTACATGACTTGATAGCAGTCAAGGGCCAAAACCAGTTAGCAGGTGTGGCCTGCTAATTTAGCGTACCTACGAGTTTTCATTAAGTTTTCATATATCTTTAGGCGATGGCACACCCTGGACACTCGACTCATTCTCTATACAAAAGCCACGTTCTAACTATTACACAGACACTACACAAATGTTGTTTAGGTATACGCGTAATTGTGTGCGTGAAGTCTAAGGTTGTGACCACGTGAATAATTATTGTACTTACATACCTAACAATCTTTTGGGAAGGACTTTAGAATCGGTATACATACATATATACTAAAGGAAGGGGTGGAGGGGGGTTTCAACATAACCCAGAAGGGTGGGAAACATTTAAAAAAATAATTACAAAAATAAAATGTATACCTACATATAATGGCAGGACTTTAGATATGTACATAGTATGTACTATGGGGAGATGGAGAGAGGGCGTAATATTCCTCACTGAGGGGAGGGGGTTACAGAAAGCTACAGTTTTGAATACTAATGAATTTACTCAATATTAGCTTCTAATTCATTACAATAATTAGTCACTAATCACAAGCACGAAAACGTCAACAAAAAAAGGTTAGGCTTAAGACTTAAATGTCTTATTAGATGTGAAGTAACTCTATGACAACTCCGGCGCTGTGGGTACGCAGCGCTTTAGTCTTACCTGAAGTGTAGACGCAGATAAAGTTCTCATATATCTTGAGGAAGGCGATGGTGGGTGTAGCAGGCGACGCTAGGGATCCAGCAACGCTCACGTGCGTGAGGTGTAAAGGAGCCGCGTTTACTCGTATCTGTCCAGCCAGTAATCCCGCAAACGTATCTATGTATCTGTAAAATAATAAATATTTATTTCCAAAAAAAAAACTTATAGCTAATGGAAGTACTCCAGAGTTGTACTGTTAAAGTTAGCGTTAGTATTTAACCAGTGAATCTCAAACTAGGCGAGGGCGGTATCTTGAGATTCTGAGTGCGATTGAATCGATATAAATAACAGTTGCAGCAAAACAACAAAGTAATATTTATAATATAAGGTAGCTTTAAAATCATAATGTTGTTAATAGACAAGTATTTTTTTAAATTTTATTGTGACGATACAAGCTTGGTGCCCACTTGATGTTAAGCGGACTAACCTCTGCCTATAACAGATGCATTTCATCACAAGTCACGAATTGCACTGTGCCCGTCACCTGGAGACATAGTTGTTTAGTCTCATATGCCTGTAATTTCACTGGCTCTCAAGGACTGCTGCCAGTACACACCGTTAGGTGCTTGGCGACAAATTGTAGTTTTTGACAGTATCCGTAGTCTGCCCGCTATTTAGAGGCTTGCTATCAATAGTTTTTGACATATTTGGTATACTGTAAGCTATTTTGTTGCGATTGCGTTGCTACAGTGGCATAAAACATTTTGGAGGATTTTAGATAGAAAAATAGCTAACATCGAAAAAAAATACATTTTTTTTGGGTTTTAATGCCTACTCCGAGCCAAGAGCGCCGCGGCAACACTGGACCACGCCGTGGTCCCTTTGAATAGAGTTTTGAAAACATCAAACAAAGTAATAAAAAATATGAAATAACACATTACACGCACAAGGGACTTTTGACATCAGGTGGTCCTCGTGCTTAGTGCGTCAAAAACATATAAAAAAACACAAAAGAAACTTAAAAAAAAAAACTTCGCAAAATGTTTTTTCCCTAAGAGGTTGTTAGCATTTTACCAGTGACCGTATATAGCGATGACTGATGTAAAATTATTTGTATATTTGCTTCGTAACGAAATGCATCTTTTATAGGATGAGGATACCGCTTAACATCAGGTGAGCCTCGTGCTTGTTCCTTCACAAAAACATAAAAAAACATGTTTTAATACTTTTTTTTAATATAATATTATATTATGATCTGATATTTGCAATCATTTTTTTATGGTAGAATATATTATATACTTGAGGTACTACAAAGGTATCTACATATACCTACTATAGAACCTACATTTTTTTACAGATATTTTAATACGATAATAATTGAATTTTGATATATACCACTTAGATCGACGAAGACATAAATCATGCTTTACTTGCATTCTAACCATATATAAGTCCTATAGGACTAGCTTTAAAAACCTAGGTACTTACTGAAATATTGAGAAGAAATTCTGACCAACAACGTACCGTTTATTGGACGGCAAGTGAAAGACCGGCACTCGATCGTCGAGATATCTCCTCATCGCGTATCTGTCGAGCGCGTTTTCCGGCGCGCCGCATATCGCCGAATAGTGCATGTAAGCGGCCACCAACACTCCTAATCGTTCCCGGTTGCCCCTGAAAATATTGGAAAAATAACAAGGTAAGAATTGGATTCAAATGCTCTAAGCGACTCTTTTCGAGTACCTTTAAAACCTAACGTGAATTAATATTACTCGTGTTGTACCCACAGAACTACTATATATATTTAAGATTCGTAGGTCATACTCGTAGGTACAATCACAGGTACCTTTACATGCAAAAAACCTTAACAATTAAGGTTATAAGATAATATATATACTGTACTTGAGTTCATCGTAAATCCTTAGTAATTTTTAGCAGCCATATTAAAATCTAATTAAGGCAATACTTGTATTTAGATAAATTTATTGCTTTTACGTAATCCTGATGGACTAATTTACCTATAACTGCTGGCTCTCAAGGACAGCTGCCAGAATACGCCGTTTGGTGGGTGCGACAGATACTAGATGATGGTACTTAGCAGAAGGGGATTCACTAAATGGCCTACCACCATGCTATAACGACTGCTATCCTAAGACAACAACTGAGACCAACGGCTTAACGTACCCTTCGAAGCACGGAAATAATAGAATGATAAAGTTGTTCATTATATTTGTAAGTTTTATATCATACATAAATTACATAAACATATTAGGTCTTTCGTACCTACAAGTCAGTCTACAGATATAAAACTGAAAAAAAATAGGAATACATATTCTATAATAATGTACTCACAGGAAACAAATGACCTCATAATCAACAGAAACATAACGAGACTGGATTAAATTTTGTCGCGAGTCGCAGCAAAAAGAGGGCAAAACCATTCAAGCGTATTCCATTTAATTAAGGATCACTCCACAGGGATTCTGGGTCACTGAGGTGGATTCCCTTTTGTTCCACGTACAAATAAAAAAATGCGGCGAGATAAAATCTCTTTCATCGTCATTCTGCTTGTGAAATGATATTCGTTTTAATTTAAATTTACTCCAAGATAATTTATTTACATAAATACCCACTTCAAGATTGAAATAAATTGATCCCAATGTAGCTACGAAAATTATTTAATACTCGACAGCAAATTTGATGAATAAATTAGACGTATTGAGAGCACCACTAACTGAATTTTAACTGTAATTATATTCGGAGGGGTTTGGAATAATTAACAATTTAGAATTTCCAAACGCTGTCCTCTATTTCGTGGTAATTTTGAAGTAACAACCTACATAAGAAAATTTTGGTACTTTAAAGGTCGATCAATTATATAATAATATTGAAAGTGTTTTTTAGATGTACTTCTTCAACTCTTCTTCATTTCAACTAGGCAATCAAGACCATCGTATAGACCTCGTAAAAAAATCTAAGGGAATTTTAACGCGGTGAACATTTATATTATGGGGGTCTTTAAAGATAATAATATTTAGTAATGCCATAGAATTAAATGTAGCAACGTGTTTATGTTTCTTTTTTTGTACGAGCTCTACTTCGAAAATGTAATGTCTGCTTACCAAGCTAATAGTATAGCGACGTTCTTTGGATGCGCAGCCAGCCAGCTCTCGATATGCTTACAAGCTGCACACAGCCTCTCCAGTGGCGGTGCCAGGTCTCCCGCCCACCCAAGCGACCTGGCGCGGCCGAACACGTTCCTAGCTGCCTGGCTTTCCCCGCTGCCGTCACCGCCACTCACTTCAAAGACCTAAAAAAGTAAATCACCAATGTAAAAAAAAATATCAAACTTACTTCCTGTCATTATTCAAAACTGTTTCAAAAAAAATGTGAAAAATAACAAATTAAGTAAATTTAAGGTAACTTAAATATTAATTATGTGGCCCTGTATTAAAATGGTGTTGCGTTTCTGCAAAGACCTTAAGGTGAAGTGAGTCACAAAGAGGTAAACTTAGAACATGCTTTCTTAGAAGCAATGTACGCTTTTCAGATGTGAATAAAATATATAATATTCTAAAGGAAATGACCAATACTATGCCCGGTAAGGTTCCATGTATTTCTATCTATAAAAAAAATAATGAATACAGCTCTAAAACTTCGTTTAATTAAATTTAGTGTCTATAATAATAATAAAATAATCGTATCAAAACTAATTTTATTTTAATTTATTATGTAGCAATTATGTGATATAGTACTTGAAAGATCTTTTCCAATTTTAATAAGCTCACTTTTTTAAAAACATATTAAAAATATTTCGCTCACTCGCAAACGAAACAAGGTCTCGCCATCCTACGCCCTCAGTCTGTCATTTTTCAAATTCCATTTCGTCTTAACGTTTCACCTTGGCACAAGTAATCCTACTCTAAGTAACAACAGCTATTTTCCGAATATCGTCGTCCCGTCGAAGAGGCAGCTTCCATTCATTCTTTTATTTGTTATTAGATTCGGTTACATCCTGAGCTCATTTATCGTTATTACTTCTCATCTAATGAATTGCCCACCTACATCATAATTTTCTGATGCAGCATGTTACATCTTTAATTTTAGTTTGATTTGTTATATTGTCTAGTTTTAGTTTTGTCTTGTAATATCTGAATCAATTTCTTTTCATAACTTTAAATGATACCTGAGGGTACTTGACAAGTTTTTGGAACTAACATCTTTTCCATATAGCTAGTACTCTGTTGGTTATTTCATTAGTTGTAAGATCTCTTCTGTCTAAGGCATGTATATTTTTCTTCATATTTTATTTGATGCCGTGGACTGTGATGATGGGTGTTTTTTGTCCAAGGTTGTCATTGCTATGGTTTTTGTAGCGTTCATCAAATACACACACAAGTTGTTGGAATATCTCATGCAGGCTTTTTGGATCTTCAGGGATTAGAACAAGATCGTCAGCAAATCTTATGGATGGTTTAGTCTACTAAACCATCCATCTATGCTGACGCTGGTAATGGGTAGATTTGCCTAATTAGTCGTTTTGCTTAGTAGTCGTCCTGGAATCTGGAGTACCTACCTACTTACAAAATGTTTACTCCTATTTGACTACTCGGGGAGTTGAAAATCCAAAAAACTTGTTCATTTTCAACACGGGGCCTATATCCTATCGAACAAATATTATTAATTTATTTTGTATAACATATAAAGATGTTATTAATTCATGTTGTCTTAGATCGGGCAGACAAACCCGCACTTGGTCAGTTTTAATTATTTGTTGTTATAAGTTAAGTTTTTACGCTTGTTACATACAAGCGTAAACCTTGGTGTGATTTTGCGCCGTGCGGCCGTGTTACAATATATAGTGCAAAAATAAAAAAAAAATTACTATTCTTATATGGGAATGAAAATAAATGAAAGACTCATTTGAAACTTTTTGTAATTGTTACTTTTTGATCGGCTATTCGCCATAGCTACCGTTAGTCAAATCACGTTAAGTGTAAACTATATAATCCTTCGATACAAAATATCACCCGTGTCGTAAGACACTGCTTTATTATATTAGGGATTTTCAAAGACTGCAACGGTTGGATATTGTCTAATCATGCCTACTTCAGCTATCTGAAAATAACAAAAACATCTGTCGTAGCCAATCAAGTTCATTTCCATTCACGTTATTGGATCAGTCAATCATGAAAAAGAGGGTTCGGGCTTCTTTATTACTTTTATTAAACTTATTTGTCTCTGCTATTATTGTGCTTCCCTGTTGCTAGAGGTCTAGGCTATCTCTATTTAATTGTGAGGTCGATTTTACTACTGCACAATTTAAGTCAAGTTTATGAAGCATTTATAAGGCCTAAACGTACGTAACTTCTCCGACCAATAATTTTTATATTGATGGCTGTTTAACGGTTCGCCGTGGCACCTTCCACTTATATCGTGTTACATTCTGCAAACACGGCCCTTGTCCAGCCAAGACTGGTTAAGTGCCCACTTAAGTTATTGACGTTTTATTAGGTCTTAAGCCAAGTCGACGTTATATCATGAAATTGTCGGCAATATATTACGAAGGCATGGCCGGTTAGAGTATAACCGACGGTTAGGTATGGTTGGTTAGGTTAGAAAACATTTATCATCGTAATGTTTATAGACCCTCGATAAGTCAAGGTCTGAACTCATTATGACAGATATTTATGAAGTGAGTCATATTTATAGTAGTTACCTAACTTTACACGTTGGAAAAAAACTTACAATAACTATAAACCTAACCCCTTAATTTTATTCAGAGCCCCAACATTTATTCAGAACTGCTACGATATAGATAGCTTATCAAATTATTATTTTATACACAGATTAAAAAAAAGGTATCTTAAAATTGAAACGGAATGTGAGTTTGTCTATATGTCTGTATTTGTTCGGTCCTAAATTACTGTAATGATCTTCAAGAAATTAGGCACCTAGGTAAGCTCTATCTATCATATATCTATCGGGACACAGTGTTGTTTTATGCACATTATATACACATTGTAGCTCGTAGTTCCCGAAGGAGCGCGATGTAACCAAATTTTATGTGGACAAGTACTAAATGGGATGGGACTGGGACTACCTACTAAATGGGATGCCGGCCTAGAATGTCGTAGAAGGGCAAAATACTGGAAGGTTGGCAGCAGCGTGGGCAACTTTTCTTCTGAGGGAACGCTTTTGCGTCTTGAGTATCACAGTGTAAGTTGGCTTGGCAGGGCTCTTGAAGATCGCAGTGTAAACTTACACTGCGATCCTCAAGAGCCCTGCCAAGCGTGGAGATTATGGCAAACACCCCTTAATGGGGTAAGCAGTGTTCAGCAGTGGACAATCCAGCTGACCAGTACAGTACCAACTAGATAACTAATCGTGATATTCCATAATGTTGAAAGACAGAAGAAAAAATTTAAATTCTTAACACCAACAATATTTTGTACTTTTAAAGCCGTGTTATGGTCTGGCAGTAGTATGTGTGCTATCAAACAATTTGTGGTGTTGAATCCAAGCTGCTCATTTATTGATCGCGCATCATGCATGACGGGTCAGATATATGCGTTCTTCTTACCATAAAATGTTCTCCATGTTTGTTAGTGAGCATATGCGCGGCCTGTGCTTCTGCGTGTGAGTCGCGGTCCGGCAGATGCAGCGCCAGCATCCGCTCTGCAACGTAGCACAGATCGAGACGTGATGCAGGACCTCCAGGGAAGCTCGCTGATCGACCTCCACTCTGCGGCAATATTGATTGAAATTTGTAAATTTGGCAAATTTTTATTGCATTTCCAAATATTTTTAATCACTCGTCACTCACAAAAAACATTTTTTAGATATTTAACTTAATGATGTTCCGGCCTATTTCTTCGCATTCATATTAGAAATGTAGATTTAGCTTTGACTCTAAATTCGTATAATATTTTTGATGGTTTTAAGAGATGTTCATTGGTACTTATTTAATAACTATTCTGAATTCAATAAAACAAAATATTATTTAAAAATGGAAGCTGAAGGATAACATTTGTGTAAGGTTGGAATTCCCTGATTCTGTACAGTAGTTAACAAACCTAGCTAAAAACTGTGGAATTTTTTTATAAATTTTACGCCACTGACGACCGTTTTCAACATAACACTGAGTACTTATTAGGTACATATTTTTTTCTTTACTATAATTTCCGGGTCATATAGCAGGTAAGGTCACGAATCGTAGGTTCTTATCATTCGTTTTATGTTTTAACCAACCATCGATGTTTTTTACACCAAAACAGTAAAATCTACATTTATTTTATTACTATATAAAAACTATAACAGCCTTGTTAACATTATAGCCTCAGATTAGACGCAATATCACGTAAACCGTCATCGTAAAAATAAAGTAGTAAAGTGACCCACCTATTTACGAGCCATTGACAACTAAGACACGCATCTAGTGTATTAAACTTTAAAAATCCATATAAACTTACGGCTTATATAACTGATCAAATCGATAAGATAAATGGCGCCACAACAATTTTCTGTTGAAATAAGTCCTCATAAGTGTACCAAAGTACAAAATATTTGAAATGTAACACGATATGTAAAAGTGAAAAGCACTGATAGACCCAACCTTTGTGTATTTATGTCAGATCTAACATAAGGTCGTAGGCGCAGCATAACTAAGAAAGTGTCACAAACGCTGCGTAGGCGCAGACACGTAAAGCTTGTGCTACGAAAGCTTTCCTACCCAATGTGCATTTAATCCGATTAGTGTACAATGCATAAGTATTACAAATACTTAGTTATTACAAGTTAATGGATATAAACTCCATTTAAACGTAAAGACTTATACTCGTATTATGTTGAACTTTGACAAAATAGTTCATTCTATAAAATCAATATAATTGCAAATACTTTACTAGCAAATAACCGCTGATTACATGGCTTGCATGCCTTGTGCACTTAAGTTTGAACAACGAGTAATTTGTGGTTGCTCTTTCACTTATTTGAAATTATGCAAAATTTAGATAAATAACGTACCGGTTCTCTTCCAAAAGTGGTTGCTGCAGGCGTGGCTGGGGCGCTTACAGCTCGGCTCTAAAACAATTGAAAAACATCGTGTTTTTTTAATGCTTACAAAAGTAGAACTTATGCTACAGACGCTATAGTCAACAATACCACATTCATTAGAATATACCAGTCATTATAAACAACATATTCACAAGAAACAAATCTCTAAAGTTAGCCAGCCGAGGTCAGCAGTTGTCATTAAAATGAAATCAAAAGTAGTTATTCAATCCTAGCATATTTTTTTCTGAATGGCCGCGCTCGACCGAGCGATGCTGATGGGATTTCATTTCGAAGATAATGTTCCGTAGTGCACCGTAATGATGGCATTGAGAAATGCATTCGGTTTCACTGTCTGTACTGATCGAGTAATGATACAGTAACAAAAACAGGAACTTGAGATTACCCATTCTATTATACAACGACTGTAAAAAGAGTTAAATTATTTTTAATTACTTTACTTCTCAAAGATACACTGAGATATTTTGTATCCGAATAGATTTTTATTACCTAGAAAAAAAAACATATTAAGTAATAAAAAAGGAATAGACACTCAATTTTGAAATTCGATCAAATTAGCTGAATTAAAATCATCCATATCCGTCCCCCATTTTAAAGGTATTTTCGCTATAAATACGTATCTCAAATTAAAAATTTACTTTCGAAAACCCACAAACTCCGGCGGGAAACTCTAAAATGCAAAAAAATATAGAATCTACAAACAGTATATGCACAGTATCGTGGTTGGTATTTCCTGTAATTATGCACATAGGAACCTAAAACAATGTATGCATTTAGATTTGACATTTTATTTCGTAATATGTACTTACCTTCTTATGTAAAAATAAATAGTAAGTAGTAAATCTTATGTAATAATAATAAAGTTTGTAGCCATTGAAAAACATGATATTTTGCGAAGATTAAAAATAATAATATATAGCTTGAACCTGACCTACATTCTGCTACACAAGGCGATTTTAATCATCTCCACTCCACGTTTATTTAATCGATGTATCGTCTCATAGATGTCGAGGCCTGGGGACTATCGCGATCGGACGGATCACGTCCAATAAAGCTGATAAATGAGGGCCGAACGAGGTGTGCCCTAAGTGATTACTGCAGCTTTGTCGGCGCCGCAGATATCCTGTAACTTCATATTAACCGCCTTAACTCAAACTGTCGTATAATACGTTATCCGATACAAAGAGGAGTCTACGTGCATGTACCTTATATGTTCGAGATAGTGTTAAGTAAGGATCTGTCAGATTTATTCGAACAACTCCATTATTTACTGCAAAAGGAATAAAGAGAAGGCATATTTAAACTCTGAATGCATTCACACGTAAGAATATAAATATTTTAAATCGACTTCAAAAAAGGAGGAGGTTTTTATCGAAAGTTTATTTTTACTTTTGTATGTTTGTTACGCGCGTACTTCGCCAATTATGAATTGACTTTGTACATTATTTTTAGTTCGTTAGGTCATCCTAACAGGTGGTCCCGTATAAATTTTATCGAAATCAGTTTATAAAATTTGGTATATAAATCAAAATAACCGGACAAAATAACTGTCATTCAAGTAAATAAAACTAAATTCCGTTACATAATTTTCAGTGGTGGAAGTAGATTTTTTAAATAATAACTTTAAATTATTACATAAAAAAGAACTACTTCTCTATAATCTTCAGTCGAATTGTATCGCGGTAAAGATGGATACCTTGTTTACCACGTGGGCGGGATGCTACTCTTTAAGAGTAGCATCCCGCCCCTTTCCAACGCTTCTCAAACCCCTGGCCCTTGATATCTTCAAAGCAGTAACAGCCCAGTTGCTACGACTATGTATACTGCCGAGCAGATGGTTCATGTTCCAAACCCATATGGGCTACAATGAACTGCACCGTATGGTAGTGTGGCATTTAGTTGCCACCGTTAAGTAAAGTCTCCAAGTAGCGGTGTGGTCCAGCAGCTGTCTTCCCATTCTAGGTGAAGGCTATTTACCACCCTCGACCACATTATCGCTAACCGGGCGACCTTGACTGAGTTTTCAAAATATTATAAGAAAATAAAGATACAACAGTAATCATGTCATATGGATTACTTTTCTGTAATAGGCAACTACTTCTTCAATCAGTATTTATATATTATGTTAAAGAAATACATTTTAATAACTTAAGTACACCTTAATTCGATTAATTGGGACTACGAAGCACAAGATTACCTAAACGTCAACTTCAACGTCATTTATTTATTTATTTATTTATTTAATACAAGTAGAAAGCTTACAGTTAACACCAAAACACTTACTACCTAACTTAAATATTATGATTATGGCTTAAATACACCCTAAGATTAATAATAACAATGTTCATGGAGCTGGAAAACAAATCGACATGCTGAAACTCATGGGTAAACAAGTTTAAAAGAACCAACGCTCGCTGCGTGGGAGAGTTTTGAGCGTGGCGAGTTCGTTTCGTAGGTTCGTTTCGTCATGTCAATACTGGAACTCAAATAACGTAGATATACGATACATTTGAAATCCTACAGACGATTGAGAAACCTACCACAGGTCTCTTGCGGTTTCCAAGAAGCAGACTCCTGGATCGATGCACCCTCTCGTGGCCACGTTGGAGGTAAAACACTGCTCTCCAGAGCGCAAATGCCAGTCGGTGCAGCGTACGCGCTGCGTCTACGTCCGCCGCACGCCGTGCCCGCGCCCCCGCCCGCCCTCGCATGCTCATACCTCACACACCAGTCCATCAATATGGGGTAATGTTCCATTGACAGGTGGTTTTGAATTGCACTTTCACTCACTTTATCCCTATCTTGATTTTACAATTTCTAAATATAGGTCCTGTGTATCTGAGGTTCATAATGAATTGGTAAGTATGCAGGAAGTAATCAGAGCCAAGTATGACAGTGTATTGAATGTAAGGGTACAGGGGAACCGTAGAAGTTATGAATTTGTTTTGTAAAGGTTGCTTAAGGATAGTGTATCAAAGGTATAGTATACTGAGATGATAGCTAATATAAGAGTGTCTCAGAAAAACTATACATATAGTGCCAATCTCACTTAGTATGGGATATGGGCAAAAAAGAGGAAGAGCAACTTTTGAAACATGATATAACACTATTACTTCCTGCTTGAAATAGGCGAAACAATCTCTATTTCGAAACTGACAAATATCTTGTCGAAAAACATTAAAGGTAGATGAATTTAAATTTTGCACACACATAAGATTAGAAAACCACTGGAGCAGTAATAAAGACGCACATAACTGTAAATGCAGAATTTAGTTTTAATAAACATGAGGTATATATATATATATATATATATATATATATGCAAAATGAGTTGCCTACATTTATAAATATGCAATAATATTTCGAGGATGACTGAGAACACGACGTCATGAGATTAAAATAACAGCGTCATTTTGCCCGAAGCCTGAACAAAAATGTTAATAAATATTATGTTCGACTTGCTAAGACAAATTCAAATAATAATATAAAAAGTAATTTAAGCTCGTATAGATAATGATTTTACCTACTTTCGCAATTCATGCAGAAATAGAACTCCTCATGAAACCTTGTCATTTTAAACAGTTACAACTTACACAGTACGCTACTTCTAACAATAATTTCTTTTCATGCTTGCTATTTCACGCATACTGTTATATGAATGAAGACGGCATGTCATCTATTCAAAGTATACAAAGAAGTGTACCAACCTACGCGTCATGAAAACAAAGGATATTTTCAAAAGTGCAGACACGTGCCCTGTGTGGAAAAGTGCTGGAGCGTTGAGTGGCCAGCGACGCGACAACGACGCCTGCGGGGCTGCGTCGGCCCTGCATTGCGGAACTCGCAATGTCGAGCACGAGCCAAATTTAATGTGAAGCAATAAAAAATCACGACCATGTACATACACACACCAACATTTTATATTTTCAGTATAGGAGAAGCTGATATTTCTCGCCAATAAACCAAGCAGCTGCGCGTCGAATTCGCATGGAGGAGGTTTCTGCACTTTCCGTAATATAAGTATTTTATATACAAAATTATTAGAAATTTGTATTTTACCAACCTCTTCCGTTTTTCTGGGCTACATCGAGACGAGGGTATAGCTTTACATACCTCAATTATCTAGGAAACTCTGATTAAAGAGATCGTAGATACTATCATTACATATATTTGTCCTTGAGAGCCAGTACTTCTAGGTTAGCCTGAACAACATCTTCGACCACATCATCACTTACCATCAGGTGAGATAGTGGTCAAAGGCTAACCTATCAGGCATAAAAAAAAAAAAAAAAAAAAAAAAAAAAAAAAAATATATATATATATTTAATAAAAATCACTTCAAAAAGAACAAGAAATGAGTTTGGACGATGTTTTCAGTTCAGAATATTTAATTTATTGGTGTTTTATAGAGTCAGAAAATATGCATCTTAATATTCAATTCCTAAGATGGAGTAATAAGGTACAACTTTATTCTAAACTAAAAAAGGAAAACCAAATGAATGTGGTAGTTAGATCAATCAAACTATCTGACTGAGCAGACGTTCATAAATCCACACAGGTACACCCAGTAACAAAAATAACGATCCCTTTCTTAAGATATGTCATATGATGCATTGGAAAAAAGTTTATTTTCAAATAACTTTACATATTAAAACATGCTGATTACTGATTTTATATTTTAGATTCAGAGTAGGTATCTAAAAATTTTGTGACAGACAGACCCGCGAGTGATCCTATAATAGTTTAATTTTTCATGTAGGTATTTACGGAACTTTTAAAACAACATATACCTATAACATATTTTTTAGACCGCGTCGCCAATAAAAAAATTCTTTCAAGTACATATTTTTTTCCTTTCCATTTAATGAATTTCTATGATTACATATTTTATTTAATCAGTCCTACTTATGACTTAATGTAGAGTTGGGTAGACATTGTGGGCATTTTACTTGAACGGGTAATACTTAAAATAATGAATGTACCGGAGCGTGGACATCAAAAGTCGAAGTTATAATTTTATTCAAAAGTTTTGTTGTAAGTTACCTGAGATAATAACACAGTATGATAATAATAGTCTCAAAACTTGTAAATAATAATCTTGAATGCGTATCCTTGTATAAGAGTGGGAAATAGGAGTATTTTTACACCCTATACAAATACGAGCACATGTATCTTTCTAGTAATCATGAATGAATAAATATACCCAAAAGTGCTCTTATGAGCACGGAAAATATTTTATTTGTATTTGTATAGTGCCATATAAGGAGAATTTTGATTGCTTACAAAACTATACTAGTGCTATTTCGGCCTAGCTCGCTCTTTTAGGTTTCGGCCGTTACAGCCCGTAACCGATAAAATAAATGTTGGTTTTGAACACAGGTAACTTGGTGCTTTGAGATTTTATATAATATACCGAAATTAGAGATTCCTAACTAGATTAGTTACAGTGATTAAACAACTTGAAACGGTTTAAATCGCGTATATTTATCATTATTTTTGTAGTTTAGTTATGTGATAGACCCATAACAAATGGTCTAAAATTCACAACTTTGACGGCCCCTGCATAATTTGATATTTTTAGATGAAACAGGATATATATCAAATATACTTTTACTCTACTACATAAGCTAGATGACGAAACCCCACATGCTAGGGTGCAAAAAACGTTTTATTTTGGCATTCTACTCAGCCATTGGTGCCCATACTTTAAAATAATTTAATCGAAGTTGTAATCTGATACTCGTGAGTAAATGAGTCTCATTAATTGGGCTCTGTTCTGCCCTTTGAATACGGAACTCTAAAAATACCATCACGTCTCCCTCAAGGGATAGACTAGGGTGTTAGTATGATTGATGTTAAGTTTGACAGATAATTGGATGCTAATAAAAAACCATTACGTGTATACCTCTGGCTTCCCTCTTTCGCGAATACATGTTATTATTTGTATTTTGTTGTAAATAGTCAATTTACCTCACTAGATAGTGCTTTAGCAAGAGGTAAAATAGTTGTCAATTTAACAGAATTGGAGGCTAGATAAAATGGTAAAAATAGTAATACTAACCTTCCTTCAGTGGATTTGAATGTTACAGTAATCAATGATACATGTTACCATGTATGGTACCGAAACCAATACTATGTGCTAATAATAAACTATGGTAAATTAACCACATGTCTGGAGAATTCTTCCCAAAAATACAATTTGGTACCAATATGAAATGATAAAAAAAAAACGATTTCGCTCTTTTTATCACTTAGATTTTTTTCCCCTCTTTATTAAAACAAACTCCCTATTGATTTAGCTCATATACGATTTAAAAAATTATATTCATAGTATGAGTTACCTTTCAATCCGATATCAAAAAGATCATGATCAGTTGTTTGAAAGTTATCTCGTATATAGAACAAACACTCTTGCACATAATTCTCCTAGCTTGCCATAGATACCCTCTAATACGAGTTTTTACGTAACTATGGAAGAAATGTTTTTCTCCTAACATTTTAGCAGCGCCCCTAGTGGAAACATGAACGAACTATAAAAATGTGTGAAAGAAAACGTTCACTTTTATGGTAACGTAAACTATGAAAAATCTTACTAAGGGTGCTGGCTTAGGGTTGTCATTTATGAGCTATTCAAATTTTCACGTAGCAGAGTAGTAGCACAGGTGGACTGATGATATCGGTCGACAGCTCCCCGCGACTCTCCCCGAAATGCATAATAGCTAATATAAACATTAGTCGATCATTGTAGGGTTCAAAATAAGAAGCATAATACGGCAGGAGACGTCTTCCAACTGATGACATTATAGATTAAAATGATCTGCTACTTTTTTAGACCTTCCCCTATTTAAGCATCACCTAATCGTCCCGATGTTCCGTTTTATTGACAGTTTCATAAATAGAGGGTGTGCGCGGCTTGCAGCGCAGTCATAACCCTGACCTTCCTCGTAAAACGCGAGCCGGGGTCAACGACCACAGGGGTGCCACTCGTCTAAATAAAACGTCACATAACTACACCAAGTGTGAAACTTGAACTAGAACAACAACTCTACCATGATTTTATGACTACCCATTATACCAACTTTTGCTTACTACTTTCCTTTAGTCCTGGAAATACCCGTAATTATCCATGGACGTTAAGATTAATTGAATAAGTAATGGTTTATTATTCAATTATATTCTTTTATGATACGGATAAATACGACTTGCTTTTATCTGTGATTACACAGGTATGTGTTATTAAAGGTAAACACCGTCTGAAAGGAGTAATTATATAATACGAAGTAATTATGTTGATATCTACCAAAAGCCGACGTAGATACCATTTGATATACTTTGCTAAATGTATTTAAGTAAGCTGAGACACAAATTAGGAATCAAGTAATAGTAACTTCGTGTAGAGATGCTTGTGCTATACTAAAGCACTTTGGTACTACGACGATTAAGTCAGACGACTTTGAAGAATGTGCTTTTCCAGCAGTATACCTTTTTGTTAAGATTTCAATAGACCAATGAACATGCAAACCGGTTGCATTGACTGCGCTATCAGTGCGGATTCTAAAAGCCTGGCTAGAGTCCAACGGTTTTTGGATCTGCCATTAGGAGGCAAGCTTGCAAAATGCAGAGTACTTTTTTTTAAATTTTAATATTAAGTAAGGGAACATTTTAACAACTTTGGCGAGGATGACTGCCTTTTCCGATCTGCGCATCCGGATGTGCGGGGCCTTTCATTTTGCTCTCTAAAACCTTCGACATAAAACATTTGTGTAGGTTGAAATGTGAGCCTACTTACTTATATAACTGTTGTTTTACGAGTATGTTCCTGAATATTTCTTAATTGAGGAACTTAGGTAGATGAACATTATAGTACCTAATTCATAACTATTTGATTCTATTGTCTGTTGGAATATTTGCATTAAAATGGAATAGTGAACAATAGGATATTTTCTTATCAAAAGAGCTAACGCTCAGAATGCGTTATCTGATAACAGAACAGACGTAGGTAACATTATGGCAAACATTTGCAAGTTTAGCTGCAAAGTTAAGAGGTATGCAGAATTTTATTCTGGGAACGGGACAAATAAGTCACTTAGATATTGTAAAATTTTCACCACTCAGTAAGATAAACATTACCCATTCTCACAGAATAAATAAACATGCATTATGTAAAGAAATTATCCACTTTCACGGCACTTTAACGAACTACTGTTGACACTTCTTAGATTTTTCACCACAAAAAAGAAAAGAAAAGTGATTCGGGCACGTGAGCCTATATTTTCTTTTTTTAATAGTTCCAGTTTAAAAAGATAATGCTGGTTGTTTTTGGGTAAGTATCGTCACAGATGAATGATTCCGCAGCGTTACGCACGGCGCGTGGAGAGGCACTGCTGGCGCCGCCGGTTCGCCGCAGCGTCCCGGCGCTCACCGCAGTCGCCTCTCTGGCGACGCCGGTTGCTAGGCAACGTATCCTGAATGCGTATGTTACAGATCTGAGATGATGCATCGTAAAGAATGGGGAGACGGCTGATTTAAGGTAATGAAGCAAAGCATAGAATGTACGGATGAATTTTTTTGGTACTTGGTCCTGCGCGCGACTTAGTTTGAGAAACAGATAATAGAAACAATGTAGTTGTTATTTTACTAAAATAGATTAAATAAATAATCAGAATCTACTCATCGAAACTTCCATTTTTATCCCAGATCCCCAAGCCGCCTGCCAAGCGTGGGGATTATGGCAAACCCCTCAAATTGGGGAGGCTGTGTTCAGCAGTGGACTATCCGGCTGATACAGTACAGTCAATTTTTATATTTATTCACAGTTGGTATTAAATTAAGATTAATTATGACATAACAAAATAAATTCTCGTCACAGAGAGCTTCTCCCAGAACAAAATATACCTACCACGATACAAAAAGAAAGTTGTTACCAGATCCATTTTACTACAAATTTACAATCTCTAGCGACTTTATGACTACAAAACATCACCTGGAGTAAATAAAGTTCTGAAAGTAGTAGCATACATAATTAGACAGTCCATTCATGTTTACACGTAGCGTGGAGACTGGGCGGCGAGAATCGAGGGCGGGCGGGCGGCGGCAGTGTGCACTTCCGTAAACATAGCACGTAACGTGCGATTCGAAAGTGTAAACACGAATTCATAGTTCACTACAAGCGCGGTGCACATAATACGAATAACTCGTTTTTTACTCCATTCCGTACGTAAGCTGTGAGACAGATAGTAGCTGATGAACAGCTTGTAATACACGATTGTAAATTACATATCTGATTTACTTATATTTAAGTAATAATACTTTAATTGATTATATTTACTAATACATGCCTGGCATAAAACGTTTTAGAATAAAACAAGTATTAAACCTTGGCCAGAGTTTTTTTTTTCTCAGTTAGCAATAACGAAATAATAACATTATTTTTTTCAGGTATTAAGAAATAGTGAGCCAACTCTCACTTCTTATAGAGGTAATAGCTTATTCTTACTATTATATTTTATACCTCCAAGTCTTTTAAGCAAACTTACAATCAGTTATAGAATCGCTCGGCGTTTTGATGACGTCACAACAAATTGTTCACTCTATTTGCGTACTCTGACGTGCATTTGTCTTCCAACGATAAATCCGTCATATATAAATATCTTTAAAAAAATACTTTCTAGCGGCGGATTTAAACTAAGTTTTGACTATTTTACGATGAAAATGGGTTTAATTCGTATGTAAATTAAGAACAATGTTTTTATTTCTATTATTCTTTAAAATAAACGCAGCAAAATGAAACTGAATAAGTTACAGATAGCTGTTGTGCAGCATACAATAAAATGTCGGAAAACTATGGTAAAACCGTTCACATAAATGATCGTAGTTCTCAAGATCTTGTATCTCGCTTGCACATCCGTGATACATGTATTATTCGTCCTTTAAGTAGAATCAAACCAATATTGCTTGACGCGCTTTTGGATCAGTGATAGATCGTGTCTATGAATGATTATTTTAAGCATGAATAACAAAGTTCTCCTCCTTTATTATGGTTTCGTAAAGGTGGTAGTTGGCCCCCTGAAATATATATATATATATATATAAACACTAATACACACTTAGGCAAACAAACTCACTCCTTTTACATAAATAATATATTAGTTTATTTTCCTTAATCAATAACTTTTAACAGTTTTTTTCATGAATAGGATGGCTCCTAGTTCCTTCGGATGTGAACTTTTATCCTCCTTGTCTAGTTTTTTACGTTGATGCAAAAACAGGGCGGCAGCGCACGGAACATGGGCGGGCGGCGCGGTTTACTACGGTGTGGGGTGGAGACTGAAATTCATATCTAAAGAATGTGTCACAGCTGCCAATTTCTTAAAGAGTTTTATATAAATAAACTTATGTTATGTACTATTTTCTAACTTGCTAATTCTTAATTTTATTACAGTGAACAATTTCATTCGAAATATTTATAAAGTAATCACTTCCTGTTAGAGCGCATAATAATCGCCTTAATTAACAGGTAGTAACTATTAAAACTCAAAATTATTTGCATGTAACCACTCTTAAAGATTCAAATAATTATTATACATAGTAATTTTAAGCCACAACTAGCTTTTAATAGCTGAATGTCAAGCGAACTGCTCAAGTCTACTTACAATGCTCGCGTATTACCTACATGTTATTATCTTTTAAAGGAAGATGACATTCCCACGGCATCTGTCAATTTTAGTACCGGGCAAGAGTCAGCTCGTGCCGTTCACTTGCAATTTACATTGACTACCTCCGCGTGTGCCACTGAACCTTACTCTTTTACAAATGCTTATTTACAAACGTCGCACGTCAATTTATATGTACAAGTCACAACCAATACCGCACCTCAGTGCTTTAAATATGTTTACTATAATGACTCAATCGTATACAAACAGATTTCACAGCGTGTAAGACGCTCAGTGACTAAGTAAATGTCCAAATGACGACAAAGCACGAAAGTGCTCATTTGTAAACACAAAGTACCTACCTACATTTAAAAGCATCTAATGCAAGCGTATCGCGTGCCCTGCTTCTGAACTCACTACCTAAATATTTACTCTGAGACTCTATATTTACACAACATTTCATTTCTAAGGAATTAATTCTACATCTCGGGCTAGCTAGGAGCATCTGTTTCGTGTAAAAATTAACTATCTATCTAATGCAAATATTTATTTTATATGCAGGCTATGCAGCATCGAGAATAAAATGAGTCTGGTTCGTAACTATCAGACCTGAATTAACAAACATAACCTATTACGCCTAAAATTCATGTCTTGCGTAAATTTGTATTCTATAAGTAATACTCTATTTGACCGAGGGAGCCTGAAAGGCGAACGAACTGTCTCTTTTTTAATTTCGCCAAAAAATGCTTTCGTTTATCTGTCCGGATTTGAGGTTGTTCCCCTCTACAGGCATTTCTCAATCGACTCTTGTAAAATTTTGTGAACATGTTCGATAATTATATGTTTTTTTATCAATTAATTTTATTTTACTTTTTTAAAAACGTCGGTGATATGCATATTGAAAACTTACAAACAATCAAAATTTTGTGAACATGTTCGATAATTATATGTTTTTTTATCAATTAATTTTATTTTACTTTTTTAAAAACGTCGGTGATATGCATATTGAAAACATACAAACAATCATATTTCGATCGCGAGGGCTTCAGCTTACAGAGCCACTAGTGGTTAAAATGAGCCAATAATAATCCCTGGTATTCTAAAGCAATTATGCATAAGGAGGGAATTAATCGCAGTGTATAATTAATTGTTCGATAACCATGATTAAGTATGGTACACGAAGGAACTATCGTAATTCTGTCAAGTTTCCCCAGGGCCGGGAGATATGACGGCTCGCGCGCCCGCGGCTGCGCGTGCTATCGCCGCTGCCATCGTGAGAAAGTTTCGCGATCGCCGCCCAATCAGTTATCTAACATTAATCCCCGACCTGCGGTCTCTTTGACCGCCACTTATAGCCAATAGCAATTTGTATTAATTAACCAACATCGACCCTTATCGGTCTTACTCAAGTTTTGTCAGTTAGCTAAACAATAAATTCAATTGGACGTGTACGATTATTATAAATAGTGAGTGTCACCGAGGCCGATAACTAAACTGATATTTATATCGACCGGTGTTGGGTTACAAACCGGCAGCCGGGACAGGTTGTCTAATTCGAAATGTTGTGATTGCGGGCCCGTATCTGAAGATCTCGGGTCCGCGGGTCGCCACGCCGCTGTGTCCATTGTTTAAGTGTCGAATGTTATTTATGATGACACGGCTCGGATGGTCTATGCCCGACACCTGATGCCGGCGATCGCTATCGCGCGTCAGCAGCGGGTGGTCTTTACTACGCCAAAAGGATTAACTGCCTTTAGAGTTCGAATATAATAACCTGTCTTATTTGCTCGTATTGTAACCCATTACTCATCAAACATACCACGTTAATCTATCTATAGGTACTTACTATAATAAAATAGTAAAGGTAATTCATTTTTTATGCGGGTACTCTGAACACCTCACAACAAAACAGCTAAGGCCGTGTTAGGAATGTAATTAACAAAATTGCCTTTTGGGGTTACATATACCCTCAGGTATCTATATGCCACAGCAAATTTATTTAGAAAGCAGAAACTATAATCACTACACTGATAAAGTTGTAAAGCTGATTTTAAAAACGCTTGCTCCACGGTTTTACATTACAAAATTTCTTTTTTTTTTTCTCGTATTTTTGTATTCTAAAGCTAATATTTATTATACAAGCAATTATTTAATAAATTCAACTACCTACCTAAATTAAATTTGTCTTACCTTATCATGTGGTGTTTCAGAAACACGAGGGAATTATCATGTATTTCCAAATACTTTTACGAAACACTCACACATCAGCAAGTTATTACGTCTCGCTACAGTACTAAGCGGGCATCCCGAGCTCTCCTTGAAAAAGACCACCGGATGTGGTCGAAACTATAGTCGGAGCTATCTGACTTATTCACGTGAGTTATACCGTATTATAATTGCATGAGGGACCAATGACACATACTTAAAAGGTAATTCGTGGTGCATGCTGTGCAAGCAATGCAATAAAATCCTCAAAACCCATACCTACGTACTTTAGTGTTCCTCTATATATCAAAATCGATTCCCACCCATACTAAACACTCTTCTAGTTATTCCCATCCCTATATACCGTCTTCGGTATTCTGTATTTTAGGTATTCACGCCTAAACCTAGTAATGTTTTCACATTATTGCTTCGATGCAGAATATTTGACACTGCGGTACCCATACCAGGCCTGGCTCACTCCGCACTTTATTTACAAATCTAAAGGTACATTGGCTTATCCGTCGGGACGGGATTATTTTACGGTGCGTGCAGCGTCAGAAGATATCAGAGCTATGCGTGGCTATGCAAGAGAAATAGAGACGCCTTGTAAGTGAATATAAATATTAGATACTCTTTGTTTTGCGAGTTGAAGTGCACTTTATTGCTTCGTAGTTAGAGTCGCTTATTTATTGGAATGGCTTTGTGGATCATTCTGGTCCTTTTTATTCTGTGCCCATACGGAATCTTGCTAAAGAGACCTACCACTTATCTTTATCAGCCCCCAGCCATACTAAACGCTCTTCAAGTACATAATTCATCTCTCCTTATGACTTGGCCATATGACCTACCTAGGTATATTATAGAAACAAAAGGTGACATCACACGTAAATAAATCTGGGCAGCATTCCTCGCTTATGACGCAAGTTTACATTAGTTTATTAGTCGCAAGGAGTGCTGCGAATTTTAAAATTATAATTTGTCAAGGATAACGGGAATCTGCTTCTCAGTTGATTTACGTCAAGCCATTTCAATAAATAATTTGATCGCCAATAAATCTAACTGTACGAAAATAGCCGGCAGTACAGTTTTATTCGTAAAAATAAACTGTTATATGTTGTGATTTTTGTACAAATTCTGTCAGGTTTGTCAATATACTCAGGTTGTTCCTATAATGGATACATTTTAGGGATTCCGAAACCTATAAGAGACGAAAAGTAAAAAAAGTAAGAGACTCCGCTGCCTGTCTGTCACAAAGATTTTGAGCCTGACTATAGCCATCCACCCTTATACCACCGGTCTCTAACTGGTAAAGGGAATGTGTTACAAACCGGAAATTATAATTTTTGTATGGTATGAAACAAAAATGTAAACAATGATCTACAATTGACTACAAAAGTAAGCCTCCTCTTTCTTTATTTATATAGATAAAAATATATACTTGTATTATGTTCAATAAGTCCATCCTGGATGATGACACCTTATACGTGCTAGGGTGTAAAACTTTTTTTATTTTTTCGGCTAACTTCGTATGTATTGCAACCCAATTTATGTTTAACACCTTCGACCACATCATCACTTACCATCAGGTGAGATTGTGGTCAAAGGCTTACCGATCAGAAAAAAAACCCCTGAAAATAATTGAATTGAATTTCTATTCAACTGTGGGTCAAACATACAAAAATGATAATTTCCGGTTTGTTCCACATTCCCTTTACCAGTTAGAGACCGGTGGAATAAAGATGGATGTCCATAAATAGGCTCGACATCTATGAGAAATACAGATAGCAAAATTTCTTAATAGGATTCCGTTTCTCTTTGGGTACGGACGGAACCCCTAAAATTTATCCTTTATAGGAATAATTTTCTCACGTAGGTTTAAATCAAAAGAAACGGCAATATAATGCCCTTTATTTTTACACCACTATAATATCGTACCTATAATAATAAAAAATGCACTAAAAAATATATCAACGAAAATACCCGTCACTTTCAAAATATTTTATGAGTAGTTTCTAGGGAAATTAATATTTTTTTAAAGATTTATGTAGTTAATGCCATGATTTGTATAATGGAAGCTCTCCTCTAAGCGAAGCCGATTCTCACTCAACCAGTTTTTAAAGAAGCGAAAAGTCAACAATTCCCTTTTAAGGTACCTTCTATACTACGTTCGTGCTCGTAGAAATCAATTATTCGCGACGGTGAACGTGTGTCCTTTCGAGAACAAAACCCATTAAAATTCTATAAACACATCTCTTGCGCACCGCCTTGTTCACGTTGAATAGATAAAACGGGGCCTTACGTAACTCCAACACTTCGTTTATAATATACTCGTACTGAGGTAATCTACGCACTCGAACGGTTTGATATGTAGGTTGGTAAGTAATAATTAGTATACATTACTCGTATATAAACGGATCCCATTTTAAATAATAGGGAGAAGCAGAAATGGAAAAAAATATACGTTATGTTAGGTAGATATTTTAAAGTTTAACATTGCTTGGTAATCAATTAAAGAGTTTTTGTATTGTATTGAACAATTTTGTTTTCTCTTCATGTGATCAAGCCGAAATACATCATGTTATTGGCATAGAAAGTATCTTGAGGTTCTGAGTTCAGGTTGGTTATTAGATTTTATGACGTTTTTATACCAGCACTCCGCTTTATGTTTTTTTATTTTTATTTTTGATAGGTTAGCCTTTGACTACATTCTCACCTGATGTTAAGTGATGATGCGGTCGAAGATGTTGTTCAGGCTAACCTAGAATTACTGGCTCTCAAGGACAGTGGCCGGACCAGACAGTTAGGTGCTTGGCGACAGATTTTCTACTTGAGGGTGGTAGCTAGCTAGGCGGGCATTCGCAAAATGGGCATTTTCAAAGGCTAACCTATCAAAAACACCACTATGCTATAACGACTGCCATCCTAAGACGACAACCATGACCGACGGCTTAACGTGCCGAAGCACGGTAGCACAAATAAGTCTCCCGCCTGATGCGAAGTGCGTCTCCATTAAAAGTTCAGTGTCGCTTCGTTCTGCTTATCACTGCACTGCCTTCATCACTGCTTGACGTCAGTTTTTTTGTGTCATTCTTCCAATAATTTCATTTGCTACAGTGCCCTGTCTGCAGGCCTAAACCACTAATGTTTGCAAAGTACCGTTTCGAGGCATAATACCTGACGCTGTGGTGGTACCCACGAAGACGGACTCTTGCTGAAGAGACCTATTACCACCTGATGAAGTCGGCCTGGTGAACTGTACCCGGTAGATGGAAATATGATCGCCACGTATTACGTTTTAGACGAAACGTGGGTAAGTATATAAACATATGTTCTATCTCCACGAGATCTTTCTGTTTCGTTCTCATATGTTTCATTGTATTATTTAGGTATACAATAAAAATAAAAATGTATATTTGATTTTCTCGTAGTTTTATGACTAACATGTGGTTAAGTTAATTAATGCTTAAGTTTCTTTTTTACCGTCGGTATGCCTTTATTAAAATAATACTTTGACCTACACAACACTTCTGCTACTACAATGAAAGCATTTAGACAACCTACAAGTCATTGCAGACTCACAGGCAGACACAAATGCTCCAGTCCAGCCCATCATCAGTTGGCAGCGTGCCCAGTTACTGGCAGTATTGATTCGTTGAATTGCAATGCTTATTCGTTGAGCCAAATATTAGGTGCCAGCATTTTGATTACGTGCATCGACCAAGGACTCTGGTAAGTTTTGGAAAATATGCCGATCTCCTGATTCCCACGGACCCCACGTGCATACCAAACGTCTCAAATATGTATCCACTTATAATCATTGATATTTATTCATTATTATAAGTTTGCCATGATATTGGACGGGATGAGTTTCCAAAGTTTTGTTAGCGGAAATGGAAACGCGTCCAGCACGTATAGCCTTAAGATGCGGACTCGGTCCTCGTCAGAGACAAAAATATAGCAATCCAAAAATTTGTGTAGATGAAAATTAATTGAAAAACATATTAGTACTTTGTGAAAAAAAAATCGTATAGCATTCCTAAAAAATAAAACAATAAAAAACGGTATCATGCAATGCATCATGCTGGGCTATCTACGATATGTACGAGCCCATCGCTGGGGTATTCTAAATTATTCATTCTGACTTCGAGAGCTGAAATACGGCCTCATCTGCGTATCCCTTTCTTTGAACGCATGCATTATTCATAAGAAACGGTGCGATTTTCGTCGCGATTTCATTTAGCAGTGAAACATACCTATATAATATTCAAACAAGGTGATATGTTCACAAAAATTTGATTTCCTAGTCCTCTAGAATAAGTACTTCCCTTCAATAAAAGCGGAAAACCGGCTAAGTACGAGATGAGTTGCAACCTTGTGTGTGTGTGTGTGTGTGTGTGTGTGTGTGTGTGTGTGTGTGTGTGCGGGTGTGTGTGTGTGAGTATGTGCGTGAATGTGTGTGCGTACAAGGTCCTTGGTTTGATCAACTAATTGAAACTTCGTTACAATCCGGAGTCTGTGTCTGAACTGTACCCATTAAAGATACACTGAGAAAAACGACTTAAAGGCTTAAATCAAATTTGACCTTTTACCGTTGAATTGTAAATACGTAAGATGAATTCACAAGTCTTAACACGATTTTCACCAATCAATAAAAATGTACCATGTTTTATAATAAACACAACCGTCAAAAACGCCTTCCGTAAAGTATTTTCAGAATTGAACTTGTTATACGATAATAATTGCAGTATTGACCATAAAATATACCTTACTTTTACGGCGGTTTATATAAGGTGATTATCACTATAACGTACGACTTAATCAGCCTCATCGAAAAGTCAATATTTAAGAAAGACCACAAAATACACCTTAAATGAAGACGAAAAGAAACATTCGCCTTCACTGACCTCGTTTAACGCCTTCTAGTTGGAAGGCGTTTTTGTACGTATTTACGTTTGGTCGATTTTTCGCCTTATACCATATAAATTGGCCGTCATTAGGGCGCTTATGACTTTAGATTTTTCTCAGTGTAGCAATAGGCTCGTCTCTAGTACATGAGATAAATTATCTGAAACATGGGTGATGTGAGAGTTCTGCGTACTCCTTCGGGAATCCATCCAGCTTTTGCAGCAATTTCAGTACATAGGCATTATTGTAATAGCTAATACCATTACTGTTATATAGTAATACTTCTTTTCACACAACTGGGACTGAATAGTGGAAAAAAACACTATTCTTATAAGTGGGATTGCTGAGTGGAAAAATGGAATAGCCGAATTTTCCTAGCAATATACCTAAAAAATTGCAAATGATCTTATCATGTGTTTACAAAAGCTAAAGTAACAACATATAAGATAATAATATAATGAAGCACTAATTATGTTGGTCACTGCCGAAGGACTTAAAAAAAACCGAAATGATTTTAATAAATTTATTTAATTAAAATATTACATTAAAATGTATTAACTAAAATTATGTCTAAGTTCGGACGAGGTAGGTACCGAAGTGAGGTCGTGGACGCGGGGCTCCACGAGGCGGGCGGCGACACGAGGCAAAAGCGCTGCAACTGCATTCGGCCGGTCACGTACGCCAATTGATTGACCCCAATTGCAGTTACCGTCAAAGTTGCATAGGTAGGCATAACGTGTGTGTGTAGGGCACGTAACACCTCCCCCCTTAGAACAGCAACTATTTGAGCACTCTGAGCGAAAATGCTGCTGTCTTAGAGCTCTGGGCTTTTAATTTTTCAGGATCTTCATATGTGTGGTTATCGCTTTCCATCTTTTCTTCGGGTGAGGGTTCCTTTTCGGCTGGTTTGGTGCAGATGTTATATCTTCGTATGATGATTATAATTATAAGTATTGCTATTCCAAGTGTAGTTCCATAGAATGGTATTGTCGTATGGTAGAGTGAAGTATCTGCATAGTCTATCTTCACTGGATGCTGCATTAGAATCTTTTCTTCAACGGAATGTAGTCCTTTCAGGTTAATAGAGTTGAGTTTTATGTGCGGAATTTCTATAGTTTGGTTGGTATTGAAGTTATGTGACATTTCGGTTATAAGTAGTGGTTGTCCTTTGAGTCGATCATTTACGTTTATGATTGTAAATTCTTCGGTGCGCATGTAGCATTTTTGAGGTAAAGTGGCAAGATAGCTACCATGAAGAGTGATGAACTTTTGTCTTCCACATTGTAGTTCTGTCTTTGTTGGCTTCGGGAAGATGATCGTGTAGTGCTGATCATCTAGCTGCTCCATTGCTTCTTTGTCTAGGGCTACTTTGGTAGGTCGGCATGTTTGGTCAATGGATTGATGCATAATGATGTTCTGGATACAATCTGGATGTTCCCGTGGGAGACTGTATGCGTTTTCTTCACATAGGTGCTGATGATCAAACTTCGGGCATTCAGCCTCTATGTACATGAATAGTTTGCCATTGGTTGCTAGGAAAGGATATGGAGGTATGAAAGTTTGAAGGTTTTTGTTGGGAACTAAGGATAATTTGTACAAATCAAATAAGGTCGGGGATATGACAGGAACCTTAAAAATGATAACTATGTTACTACCTGAATAATAATATCCTGGTTTGATTACTCGGTAATATTCTCTTAGATCCGCGTCCAATATCCGGTCTTGACCATATACTATCTTAAGTTTATTTAACATAGTCCTTAATGTATCTATCCTTAACATACTATGGTGAGTGCTCGATGCACGTATAAAAGCTAATATATTCTCTATCCTATTTAATTCTACGTATATGTCTTCAGCGTTTTCGCTGATTATCGCTAAAAGCTGCGCAAACTTCGCATATTTGAGAAGATTATTGTCAGAATAAGCGTTATTATCCAAAATCGATTGCAAACTATTGTTAATTTTCCTCTGATTCTCTGCTATTTTTGTAAGTAGAATGGTATGCTGAGTCATCCATTCTTTATTAAGGCTGATATGTTCATTTAACTCAGACATTAACTTTTGATCGTTATGTTCTAAAATCTTTATAGCATTATTATATTTTTCAGCGTCTGTATGATCTAAATTACCAGTAATGCTTTTGACGAACGATCCTAGACCGTCTACGAGACCTCTCTTACTTCTTAAGTTGATTGGCTCTAACGTGCTAAGCTGATTACGAGTTTTAGTTAGTTTAGTTTCTAGATAGTTTATCTGTAATTCGTATAGAAGGAATGTGTCATTGGTTAACTTACTTTCAAATAGTTTAAGTTGAGATTCTACTGAGTCAAGTTGGTTTTCGATTTTAGTCAAGTCTATGTATTGAATAAAGGAATGGTAGTGGGTGATGAGTCTGGCTGGTCCAAGTTTAAATGGAAGTATACCCGGTCCATTGTCTAAGCTTTCAAGTCTTATTTCTTGCGCCAGCGTCAGGTGAACGAGGGTCAGGAGTATTCTGTAACAATTTTGCAGAGTTAGGCACTCGCTTTAACCGGGATTTTGCGATAGGACCTTTCTTTTTAGAAGTATAGATATGAATTGGTAGGTCGGCTAGAACTTTGTCCTGCGTGTAACGCGTAGCGAGTTTATTTCGGCTAGCTAGAGGATTAGTAATGAATACCTGCTGGTCTGGCTGGTATTCTATTTCTGGCTCTCTGTCTTTGTTTCTATTTTCCATAATACTTGTACGGTTGGTTAATGAAGTTTCATTAATTTTCTCGTAAACTGACTTCATCTGATCTTTGTGGTTTATAATATATTATTGCATTAGATGTTCAGTAAGGTCTATGTCAAAGGGATCTCGAGGATCAAAGTGACCTCGGATTATGTCATGGGGCCTGCACTTTGTGAAGCTATGTACTGAGCTGTTGTAAGCTAATATTGCGTAAGGCATTAAGTAAATTACTGGCTCATCTTTCTGTCTTAGTCGTAAGATTCGTAAGTGTTCTAAGAGAGTGGAATGAAATCTTTCGATGATTCCGTTATCATTCGGGGCATGGGCTAATGTCTTATGGTGGTGAATCTTATGTAATTTTGTAAATTCTGCAAACATTTGGTTAGTAAACTCAGTGCCATTATCTGTGATTATTGTCAGTGGCAGACCATGGTGAGTACTGAAAGTCAAGAGTCCTTGTAAGATACTAACAGCAGTTCCATCCCGTAAGTGATAGGCTTGTCCGTATTTAGAGAATGCGTCTACAAATGTCAAGTATTTTTCGTTATGCGCTGTGAATAAGTCCATATGTACTATTTCAAGAGGTTTAGTCGCTGGTGGTACAATGTAAAATTTAGGTCTTATAGGGTGTCTGTCATATTTTGTCTGTCCACAAACTGTGCACTCGTTAATATATTTAGCAATTTCTTCCTTCATTTTAGGCCAGTAGTATTTGTGTGATAGGGCCAGATAACATTCGTTTATCCCTCTATGATTAGTTTTACCCTCATGGTAATGCTTTATAATTTCTTGTTGTCTTAGGTACTCTTTTACGTCCTCTAGTTCAGTCTTTGCTAAGACCAGATTCATAGAAGAACTTTTGAAACTATTTTGTATAATAGGGATAATAGAGTACATTCCCAAGGGTGGTGTGATTTTAATGGCGGTTTTAACCTTAGGATTGACATATTCTTTTATAGCATTTACCACGTCCTGCTCAAGATTGGATTCGGATACCTGTATATACGTGCGTATGTGGGTGTCGAAGGGTTTTGTCGCTGTCGTTCGTCTTTTGATGTCTCCTACTATTGTAAAACATATTTGTCTATGAAATTTATTTAAGGGATCGTCAGTAATAGGAATTTCAAGAATAGGGTTCTCGTTACTTGTATGGGCTGTGGCTGTTGTAGATCCTACTTCCGAAGGTGGCTTTTCTGAGGGATTTGCAATCATTGAATCGACTTCCTCATTGTTAATTTCAATTCTAGATAGGGCATCTGCGTTTGTATTAGATTTGCCTTTTTTATAAACTACCGTGTAGTCATATTCACTTAGTTTTAATCTCCATCTAGTCAGTCTCGAATTAGGTTCTCGAATATTCATTATCCACTGCAGGGGCTTGTGATCTGTTAGTATTTTAAATTTACGACCAAACAAATATGGCCTGAAATACTTTGTTGCCCATACTATAGCTAAGAGTTCTTTCTCTATAGTGCTATAGTTTATCTCGCTATCGTTGAGAGTACGAGATGCGTAACAAATAGGTTTATCTGAACCAATGCATCCTTGGCTGAGCACCGCTCCAATTGCCAAGTTAGATGCGTCCGTAGTCAAGATGAATTCCTTTTTGAAGTCAGGGTATTGTAAGATTGGATCATTAGTCAACAAGGTTTTACATTTCTCAAAGCAGTCAATATATTCAGAGTCAAAAGTTATCTTGTTGGATCGTTTAAGGCACTTAGTCATGGGCTTCGTTATACGAGCAAAGTCAGGAATAAATTTTCGGTAGTATCCTAGTAGTCCTAGAAATTGTTTTATTTGTTTTGGGGTTTTCGGCAAGGGATATTTCTCTATGGCATTAATTTTGTCTGGATTGGGTTTTATACCATCTCTACTGATAATATGACCTAGATAAGCTGTCTCCAATTTCAAAAATTCAGATTTGTCCATCTGAATTTTGAAGTTGGATTCCCGCAGTCTTTGGAATACTTTTTCAAGGTTTACCAGGTGTTCTTGCAAAGATGTGCTAAAAACGATGATGTCATCTAAATATACGAGGCAGATTTCATTTTGAAGGCCTCTGAGGACATTGTCCATGACTCTCTGGAATGTTGAAGGACTATTTTTTAATCCCATGGGCATCCTTAAAAATTCAAAATGTCCATGCTCTACGTTAAATGCGGTTTTAGGTACATCATCAGGATGCATTTCTACCTGGTAGAATCCTGACGCTAGATCAAGCGTGGTAAAGTATTGGCATCTACCTAACTTGTCAAGTACATCTGAAATATTAGGGATGGGATATTTGTCGTCGATAGTCTTTTCATTCAGTTTACGAAAATCTACTACAAGCCTCCACTTCTGCTTCCCAGATGCATCAACCTTCTTTGGAACCACCCATATAGGCGAGCTCCAGGCAGAATCAGATGGTCTGATTATACCTTGGTCTAACATCTTGGTGATCTGATCTCTAACTTCTTGACGATGTATAAAGGGGTAGCGGTAGCTTTTCGTATAAACTGGGAGTTCATCTGTTGTCTTAATGTGGTGTTTAATTTTGTTCGTAAAAGTCAAAGCCTCTCCGTCAATGTAAAATACGTCAGCATATCGTGCGCATAATGCCTCTAGATTTACTTTTTCTTCCGCATTTAAGTGGTTCGTTCGTAGTCGGGATATTACGTCATTTATTCGTTCAGAGTTTGGTTCTGTCGTCATGGTTTCTGTGTTAAAAATATCAACTTGTATAGTCTGGTCAAATGTAATAGTAGCATCAGAGTCTGTGGGATTTTCGACTTCTACAGTACATGTCTGATCTGTTACTGTGGTGACGCATTCATGGATGATGCAATTACACATCACTTGCTCACAAATGTAGACGTCACCGTCTGGGCTTTGAATCGGAACGTTTATTAGTTTCGCGGTTCTAGCTGGTATTGTTTCTTGTGAATTTGCTCTCTTGCATGTGTAGCTTGAAAGCGGAATCACTGCATGATCTGTCACTAAGTTATTACGCTTCAGATCAATTTGAATTCCGTCTAATAAATCGAGGCCTAACAAACCATCAAAGTGATTATGGAATTTATAGATAAAAAGTTTAATTTCCTTTTGTTCGTTAAACTCTAAAAAGTGGGGTACCGTGATCGAATGGTCATGAGTACTGGTTACACGAGAGTTGGTGACCTCAAAGGGGTCAAAATTTAATGGTACATGTGAAAAATATCGTTCCACAGCTTCAGGGCTGATAAACGATTGGTTTGCCCCAGTGTCTACCAAAAGCTTGAGAGGGGGACTAGATATCTGTATATAACGTAGTTCCCTTTTTGACTGGATGTTGAGCTCTATTTTGGCTCGGGGTTTGAACGGTCTTCGTAAAAATCCGGCTGGTACTGGTCGTGGCTAGTCGAAGGCTGGGAAGCTTCTATAGCGTTTGCTACATTATACTGGTGGGTATAGTCAGGACTGTATGCGGTGTAATAGTCAGGAACAGTGTAGTTACTATCGTAGTAGTCACTATATTCGTAGGAGTTATAGTCATTGGCGTCATTGTAGTAGTCATAGTTATACGTCTCATTATTTTCTGCAGTTTCGTTAAAGTTCATTTCTCGCGTTTTAAAATAGTTAGTAGGCGGCGGGTTCCCGAATTTTCGCCAATCATGTCCCGACATGGTAGGTGGTAGCGTTTTAGCTACGTAATGGCTGACTCCGCTCATCGGTTTCGGGCCATTGTTTTGGGGAGTATGCCGCGGGGGCGGCATTCGAAATGCATTATTAGGGTCATAGTTAGGTGGTGGTGCGCGAAACATTTGCTGTGTTCGAGTTGGCATGCGCGGCTGATTTGAATTAAAAACGGGTGGACGGAAGGACGGCTGGTGATGAGTAACCTGATGCGGCTGCATCATCATGGGTCTCGGCAAGCTAGCTTGGGGAGTCACAAAATTAAATGGTTTTGGCATAGCAGTAGGTATAAAAGGTAAAATTTTCTGAGTCAAAATTGACGATTGCTGCTGCTGTGGAATTCGCCTATCAACGAGCTCGTTGCGCTGCTGCATATACATAACATTCAATTCCTCTTGGACAAATTCCAGTGCCTTTTCAATTGAACACGGTCTCATACAACGGATACGAGATCCGAGGGGTTCTTTAAGACCTCTTACAAATGATTGTAAAGTTAGCTTTCGATATAAGTCACGCTTAGCTTCTATAGTAGTGCTAACCGTTTCATGTAGAGTAACGTACGTCATGATGGTACTAAAAAGGTTCTGGCATTTGTCAAAAAATTCAATGGGCGTGCTACCTCCTTGGCTAAGTAATGAGAGGTCATTATATAGCGCGGTTTCGTCTCTTTGATCAGAAAAGTTATTAATAAGTGACGTACGGATATCCTGCCAAGATTCAGGTATTCCGTTAGAGTTTATTGTTCGGGCCGCATTACCAGTAATTTTGTTCAATATGCCGTTTATAACACATAAATTATTTAGTTCGGCCCCTGGTTGTTCCTTAACATATTGCGAAACTATTTGATCACATATGCGAATAAATCTTGTAAGAACATTTGGGTTGCCGTCGAATTCCGGCACTGGCCTAAGAGCCTTAAAGATAGTGTCAGGGTCCATATCTGCTAGACTATAAAAAAAAATTATTTGAATCTAAGTCTGTCTCTGATTCTAGAGAGCTAATACTTCTATTTAAATCTACGTTATTATGCCTATGAATCTGCCTTGAGGAGACAGATTCAGCTACGTTTTTCCTTGGATGAAAAATCTTGAAAGGTAAAGGATTTCAAGGAAGCAACACAATACAAAAAATTTCAATGCACTTACATAATCATTTCTCGTCGGTCCACTGAAGTTTGAGTGTCGTCCTCGGCCGCGAGCCTACCAAAGTTCGGAATCTAGACAAGGTACTTGATAGTACGAGCAGGGATCTTGCGGGATCGCAGGATAGCGATTTGTGGTATCCTTTTCTTCGCGCGCGCACTGCTTCTAGAATCCTACCGACTGCGCCAATTATGTTGGTCACTGCCGAAGGACTTAAAAAAAACCGAAATGATTTTAATAAATTTATTTAATTAAAATATTACATTAAAATGTATTAACTAAAATTATGTCTAAGTTCGGACGAGGTAGGTACCGAAGTGAGGTCGTGGACGCGGGGCTCCACGAGGCGGGCGGCGACACGAGGCAAAAGCGCTGCAACTGCATTCGGCCGGTCACGTACGCCAATTGATTGACCCCAATTGCAGTTACCGTCAAAGTTGCATAGGTAGGCATAACGTGTGTGTGTAGGGCACGTAACACACTATAACAGCGAGCAATTTCCCAAAAAACAATTTCTCTTATCTAATCGACATTATAATTCACCGCTTAATATCTTGTCTATATTGGGTTACGTAAACATGATAAGCGTAAGAGCCTATAATAACTACTCACTCTATAAATTGTTACAATTTCCTTTCAAAAAGATTTTAACTGTCTTTGTTCTCTAAATTGGCCATTAAACTTACACTTTCCTTAAATGGTTCACAAAGTTATACCAATTAAGTCCATGATCATCAGGCTTTACTCCATGCACTATTGGTGGAAGGGCTTTTTGCGATTGCCCTCCTGGCTAGCTATCACCCTCAAGTAGAAAATCTGTCGCCAAGCACTTAACGGTGTGTTCCGGCAATAGTCCTAGAGAGCCAGTGAAATTACAGGCACATGAGACTTAACAACTATGTCTCAAGGTGACGGGCGCAGTGCAATTCGTGACTTGTGACGAAATGCATCTGTTATAGGCAGAGGTTAGTCCGATTAACATCAGGCGGGCCTCGAGCATGTCACGTCACAATAGCATAAAAAAAATGCATTGATATATAAAAAGGTATTACATTTCTTTGATCGATTAATAATATAATTAGTAATATTTAATTGACATGCATGCATACTAATAGCATGTAAGGCATATAATGAGAACACAAACAACTGAGTTCTGAATTCCTCTTATCTAGAATATTAACATTAAGAAAATGTTTGTCACAGATGTACATATGAGAGAAAATGACACGAAAGTAAAATAGGTACTCATTAAATAGGGTCAGCTTGTCATTAATTTCACATCCATCCACCACTATAAGATGCTATTAAAAGATCGGAAGTAGGCGCCGATAGTCCATCAATTCGCAGCACAATTACTCCATTAGGATCGAGCTCAGGGTCTTCCGGTGCCATCGGAAATTGTGATAACGACCTCAGGGACTTGGATCGAACCGCACCCTTGTTTGACCTTTGCAAAAAATATCGCTTTTACTTCATTGCAATCCGTTACAGTCACTTTTTGAGTTTAAAGTCTGTATCACCGTGTTAAGGCCAAGAATAAATTTTTAATAAATTGCTTTCTAAATTCTATTTTATGTAACTTTCATTAAAATGTTACATTGTAAAAACAATCAAAATATATCATATCAATATAAAAATGGTATACATAAACGCAAGGATGTAGTTGTAAAAAGTTTTAAGTTCGACATTGTTGCCGGCCTTTTCCTGATTCTAACTTTTAATAACACTTTCGTTGGTAGTATATCAACTACAATTGAAATAATCCAAGGCGTTCTGGGTGGCAAAGAACCATTTTATATGCGCTTAATGCGCAGCAACATTCTCATCGATGTGAATGTGCAGGCTGCTTATTTTCTCTATTATGCACATGTTTTCCTTATTTACCTAGCTATTTTTGTTTTGTATGGGAAACACCTTATACAAAAACATAAAACAAGGTAAACAATCTTCAATAAGAACTATATTAGATTACATCGTTATGGGATCATGTTCAAGTAGGAAAGTACGGATAGAATAAAATGGTTAGAACGGAACGCGGCGGCTGGTAGCGTAGGTGTTTAAGTTTATTGGAATACAAATAGCTATGGCTCATGGTCCCCATGGCTGGCTGCAATGGCTTCGAGCAACGTGAGCGCGTACGGCTTTCGCATCCGGCCCCGATTTACTGCCGACCCCCGCACAAACTCATTTATTTTGCTTTGAAACTTGACATCCTATAAACATTTTTAAAATGTTAAAGCTGCTAAAGGTTACTAATAATAACACTATGCACACTAATAATGATACTAAATATCTAAATTACCTATCTACTGTATAATCAAAAGTTGTAAAAAATTTAATACGTTGTAGTGCTTATAAATGGAGGCAAACCACTTTAGTAAATTTACAACAGTCGCTACTTCTTTGATCTCATATTATTAGTTCCGTCATAGCAAAATGCAAAATTGAATTAAGTAGATTATTAATCTAAACGTTTCCTATATTTGAAATGTATTTGTGCGTTTCCTTATCGCTTTACGTTTAGCTTAGTGTCAGATCGGACTCCGGTGTCAAAGCATTTATAAATACCAGAGTTTATCTTGTAATATTGTTTACTGCTTTGTTGTAAACTACACGCAGTAGAACACTGTTACCAACAAAGTACAGACTAAGTAGAAATATAAGTAGGACTAGGAAGGGATTTGAAATTATTTATTCGTCATCATTATTTCACGAAGTTGTTTTATTAAGAGGGCTTTTACATTATGCAGCCCTCTCACTCGGACTTTTAAAGATAATTTCAAATAGCAACAATATGGTTTATATTTTTTTAAATGTGGTCAATCATTATTTCGCTGCATGCAACTATAGATGTTCTCAACATATTTTTACTTTGTTACATGTTGAGTCCAATTAGAGTTAGAGGCCCAAAATTTAAAATAACTAAATTACGCGTTTTGAATCCCCCATTACAGATATCAAAATGAAAATTAGTAGAGAACATCTATAGTTGCTTGCAGCGATATAATGATTGACCACATGTAAAAAAATATAAACTATATTGTTGTTATTTGAAATTATCCTTAAAAGTGCGAGTGAGAGGGCTGCATAATGTAAAAGGCCTCTTAAGGAACTTTTAGTCCCAAAATGAGTAGCCGGTCCGTATGAAAATCAAACAAACTAACATTGAAATAAGGTCCATATGTCCTATGCATGCTGTAACGTGAATGTTTTGATAATCTCCGCTACGCCCAAAATGCGAGAAAATTAGAAGAAATAATACTTTTTACTTCAGGTATACTGATTGTAGATATCGAGTTTCGCTCTTTATCTACGAAAATTTGGCGCTATAGACAAAGCCTAAGTTGAAAATATAGTCAAGGATCTGCCAATTTTCAGTATATTTATTTTTACGTTTTACTACCTTTGTATATATTTAATAAGCTTGATTACAATTTGGGGACAGTAAGTGCACTTACAATAATCTTGAGTTATTTCTCTTTTACAAAGTTCGTAACATCGTTTATTACAATAGCTGATAAATAACGACTTGGCAGAAGTAATTTTTATAAAATAATTTATTTTCTCTATCCATCAATTCCGTTCTAATCCCCGGGCACAATCAATACAACGAGAACCTTTCTTCGATTATTTGAAACATAGAAGCAACAAAAACTAAGCTGCGAGAGCCGCTAGGACACTAACCCTGGGTTTATGGACGCCACGCACAAAGCTGCATTAGCGGAACAACAGGAACCATCGGCTAACTCTTGTACTATTTTCAATGGCCGGGCCTTGAGCCGAGGGAGTATGATTTACGAGCAGTTAATGCAAATCTATAGTTCGAAAGGCGAGACGTTCGGATTGGTTTCTATGTTGACGGCGGCGTGAGCAGCCGGCGGCGGGCGGCAGTTCTCCACTTCTCAAGACGGGTATATCTACATACGTCTCATGCCGCCACTATTTGATTCAATTATTTCAAACATCATAAAATAGCCCACACGTCTGTCACATCCATCATTGTGATACCTCGACCGCTTAATAACATAATATTATGATACCGAAGTTAATTTACATGCATTCATTTCCGGGACTACCTTGAATAACCTTTTTTTAGACTCCCCGATTAGTTATTAAACTAATTACCAATAATTACAAAACGCATGTAAATACTACTATAAATAGTAGCTGCATTATACATGACTTATAAACCTGATTGGTGCCAGCCAAGATTGCTGTATACAAAAGGTTTATTTATTAGTAGCAGCCTGGGGTCTGCATCCGTACCCGATACAGGGCAAAAAGCTCGCCACCTACTACATGAAACCGAGTAAAACATATCTGGTTTACTTCATTGTCGTACACTTCATAAAGGCGTTTTGATGATAATTATACCGAATGGGAACAATAAAGATCTAAAAGACATATTTTAGTGCAAAAACATCAACGGGTCGTGGAATAAACTCGAATAATATTAAAACTACGATAAAAAAGAGTTCAACGACATTTCAAAATGTTTGCTTTGGTTCGCTAATTTTATTTGGATTTTTAATTGCTTGTGTCTTGTTGGTATTTTTTATTGCTGATGGGTTAATTGTTGACCACTATTCTTTTGAGGGCCTGTTGGTAAAGTCGAGTGTACACGTAGAGAATCAGCATAGGTAGTCCTATACCGATTTCCAGTATTCTGCCGGTCAGGAGAGTAACTTCTGCATGCTTTATAGTTTAAGATAGTAATGTGTCTAACACAATATATAAGTTTATCCTATCCTAGAAGGTACGTCTCACGATGAGTATAATTTTTCATAGGTTTCTCAGCCGGTAGAGCAGAATAGTAATATGTGTGTAGAGTGGACATTAGTGTAGAGAAAGCAAGTGGTAGAGTAACTTGACCCGGTGCTAGATACTCTACGCCGGCAAATGTTAGTACTCTTCTGTGTCTATAATGTCGTCTACATTATAAAGTAGTATAGTTTATATAGTATAGTTTATACTACACCGAAATACTCTTCTAGTGACAATGTACTTGGTACATTTTTGTCAGGAATAAATTAGAATTAACAGAGAGAATTAATTAGTTCATACTTAGTTCGATAGAACACACGCTTACCTATTAACTTTAAAATCCTACTAAATATTTCGCGAAAGTTTGTGGTGTGTTTGTTACCAATCTTCTCCGTATCGGCTGAACAGATTTTGATGACGTACATACGAGTAGGTATGGAAATGTTTTTACCATAAAGAGATGTATTGTTTTTCTTCTTCTAAGTGTTATTTTTTCCTGCCCTTATCCAATGACGTGTAAGTAGGGGCTTTTTCCACTCTTCATCCCTTTATCAAGATTGAATTAGTAGTCTTCGCATAATCATAGCAAAAGCTACTTCTAAATATAAATTTATTTTGAACAATGTTAACGATACTAACCGTTACCGTGATAGTGTCATAGATGCCGTTCTGATCCGACCTATGAGGTGCGGTCGTTGTGACGGCCTCAGCGTGCAGCGGGGCAGGAAGCGAACGTGTGGGCGGAGGCGACAGCGGTAGCGGATCGCCATTTCGAGCCCAAGTACGATGAATTTGCCAACTGGTGTCCGAAAAACGTGCTCTGTCCTGCGAGACAATAGACAAATTCTGTTACAAATACCAATAGTATTTTACAATCACTTATATAATCAAGCCTATACCTTAATTTAGTGCCTTTCTAATTGGCAAATTGGTATTTAGCTGTAATATGTGACGAAATCTATCATTTTAATTTCTTTGCAAGGCTATTAAATTGTTCCTTATACTGTAGTATAGAAGTACTTATGCTGTAGTAGCAAGGGTTTCAAAAGTCCTTACGAGACGCAAAATAACTTTACTGTCGAGCAAAACATCATATTTCACCTTACTACAGCGAGTAAAATGCAAGTTGCAATAATACACAAAAATCTTACAATGCCCTACGTATTCAATACAATAACGGCTTTAGAATGTTGAGGCTACCGAGATACTGTAGTGCATCAGGCATGTTTGCGAATGCGCACACGGACGATTTCCACGCCATTATGCGCAAAAGAACTGCGTCCCTGATGAGCCCATTGCGCGGGAGCACAAACAACCTTCTGACTGTTGTAGCAGAAGATGTGTACTCATTTTACATGAGATACTGGATGGCTGTGCTCAGCCCGATTCCCCACCTAGTGGCGAAATAGTTTATGTTATTATTACTATTCTACTAATCAATTGGATTTAAATTTTGTTTATGTTACTAAACAATTCATATGGATGTTAAACGTCTGAAATAAAAATATTATGATGTGATTTTGATTTTTGAAATAATACAGCTCAAATAATACAGTAATTTTATTTTAGAGTATTAGTGTTTAATTAAATAAAAAATATAGGTAAAACTTTCTATACAATTGGTAATAAAAAGGTTATATATTTTTTAAACTGTCATATAATTTCTTAACCTTTACCGCGCTCGCAGATTAAAGCACTTTTGCACGCACATTTCGATTGTAAAACAAACCTTTACAAGCTTGTGGTCAAAGGTCAAAAATTATTTGCCAGCTAGGCAGTTTTGTACCTACGATTGAACCCTCAAGGGTAAGTAATAAGTATGACGCGTTCGATGCTGGAATGTAGTAAGGGCCCTAGCTAGGGACAATATTTTCTTTGTCTTCGCGAAGCATCGTTGACGTGAGATGTTAACGATATTTATAAATTAGTGTTAGTAGCGAATAAATCATCGTGAACAAAGAAGATGTGTTACAGGTAACATACACTACAAGGAGAGAACAATAAAAGTACGCGGCGTTGCTAATCGAGTTAGTGCTAGCGAAATACCCCATTAGCTACGCCGTTAACAGGTGGTGTTTAACGCGATTCTGCAAGGCTCATCAACTTTCAGATCCGGCTCCAACCAAATGATAATGACTTTTGCTTTTTGTGGTTCCACGCAAAATTGTGTTTCACTTTTGCATCATCTCAAAGAGAACGTTTGTCGTAAATGCAAGTATATTTTTCTAAATATACAAAACCGTCTTCCCACATTGAAAACTGTGAAGAAAGTTCTTGAAGTCGGTGTCATGTTGATTTAAGCAATAAGTTTTATGTTGTGCTCATCGTCCTAACTCTTAAGTAATTTTTTTTACTTTGAGTAGATCCTTTCAATTCCTACCTGATGCGTAGAGTAGGCATTTTATTTATAATAGTTTTGTCAAAATATTCATAATTAATGCAGTCCAAAGAAAACAGAATCATGAAATCGATTGTGGGATTACTCATGCATAATAAATAAAATGGAAACCGTACATTTGAATTTGACGACGAAATAAACATTTATTTTTCCGTAAAAAATATTTTAAGTGATATTAAACTGTGGCAGATTTTTTAAATTCTCATCAATGATCTCATCAACGTATTCGCAATATTCGTAGAGCTATATTGTATCTGCATCCAACAATGTTATTCGAATCACGTATCACAGATGGACATCTTTGAATTGCAAACCGCAATGGCACAGGATATAGGCTATAACTAAATAAAAAAAGGCGCTAAGCACGTCGCAGCTTGTCCACCTAATGACACAGTTGCTAAAACTATACATGTACCCTACATTAGACAAATTAACCGATTTTCTATGCTCGTCCTCACGCGATAATTGATAAGCATATTCAGGCCACAAGATTGGCGTGAATATTACAATAACTCATCTCGATTCGATCTAAATCAATTTAGAAAACGCATATTTCAATTGGGCTTGTAAACTGTAAAATGATTGGTCTGATAACTTTGAAAACGACGACCACGCTCTTCGCAAGTGAACATACAGATATCATTATTAATTAATGTAGGTAAGATTTAAATCTTCGTTTATCTGGAATTCAAATAAGATGTTACAAACGGTTTATTTTTAAAACGTGTTTGTTTAACACGAATAATAATAATAGCACCAATTGGTAGAGATCAAAGCTATGACCTTATGCTGTAGCATCGTCTACGATGATCTCAGAATTCATGGCGTATTATACGCATTAAATTTACATAAGTAAATATAGGCCGCTTGTTGCACGTAGTACTGTGTTCGGGTTAAGAAATGGATATCCCAATAAATAGATATGGCTGCTGTTTCGTTACGAACCGTAAACGGCGATAGATATACGATGCCATAAGATCTGTTTGTGTTTCAAAATCTCCGTTCTACATTGTATGAAAATAGCACAGTGGATTAACCATCAGGTAGATAAGATAATAAACAGCCCACGTGGTGTGGCTGTTGCTCGGTGTACCTAGCTGTGTTGTATGCAACGACGACGTCCCAGCGGCGGCGGACGCGTGGGCGCACGCACTCAACCTTTCGTTACTTTCGACACGTATCTGAGAGATAACATTACGACGAATTAATAAAGCTATCCACGAGCCACGTGAACCACTCTGCTCGTTTGATATGGCTAATTTAGATGTTTTACCTTGGGCTGGATAAATAACAGGGGTGTGTCGCGCCGCTTCTGTTTGTTCGAAATCTCATGAATTATTCCGCTTGAATCACAGCACTTTATGTGATCCGGTTTGGACTAAATGAAATTTGTTTCTACTTTGTATGCTGTAAACCCAAAGTTATTAACTTTTTTTTAATGTCAAATCGTTGATAAACATTTAATACAAACGCTCTCTCACTGGTTTTTTATTGTTACTGGTATAGACTGGAACGCACAAAGTGATATTAGAACGAAAATGTTATTGAACAGTACTCCTAAGTAAACCAATAACGTTATTGGCATTTATTATGTATATTATCTACAATATAGATTCTATTGAAAATATTGGTCTGACTAGATGTAATAAAAATGAAGGTATTAAAAACTTTGCTCTAAATGAAATGATGGATACAGACTTTATAGTTTCGAACACAGCTTTAAAAAATCATTAGGAATTGGCGTTTCCATTTTGTTGTATGAATGTTAGTATACGGTACATAATATACAAAAGGTTCAAATTTCTAACAAGTTTTTTTAAGACATACAATATTATCTGAAAAAGTAAATTTTTTGTGTCTATTTATTTATTTATACCAAAGTGCATATTAATTGTACTCTATGCTTCAATGAATTAGGTATAGAGGACAACACTGGTGAAAGGATTAAAAAATGTTTCCTTTTTGCATTATTTATAGCGTTGGACCACCAACTATTTAATTTCCAATTCAATATTCGCTTTGGTCAATCATGTTACTGTTTTCAACTCGTTTACATCTTGATATACGGACGGACAAACAGAAGAGATACATTAATAGAGCTCTAATTTACCCTTCAAGTACGGAACGAAAAAAGCCAACGAATTCGACTTTAATGATGACGTTTTATTATATAGACTGTAATGATGTAATGACAGGCTTTAGTGATGCAAATCATTATTTATCATTATTAAACATAAGCATTGCAATTCAACGGGGCAATGTTGCCAGCATGCTCGGCACGCTGCCAACTGGGAGTGGGCTGGAGCATTTGGACTGCCTTTCAGTCTGCAATGACTTATAGGTTGTCTAAATGCTTTTAATGTAACTGTAGCGATGTATATAGTTCGTAGTATTTCTTTACTAAAGGCATACAGCCTGTAAACAAAAATTAAAGTAATTTATCGTTTATATTGAAGTTTAATGCCGACGTAGGCAAGTGTTGTAGAACATCATACATAGGAACTGATACCGTGTTTTCCCCAAATATATTTTCAGCATGACTCATGGGGATAGTAGTAACGAGATTGGTAGATATTAGACATGTGTATAAAAGATAAAATATATTTAATCAATTACATTGCAATGAAATTGTTTTCTCTGTCCTATAAAAATAAACAAACATAAAAGTCTTGTTTCGTATAAAATTATACACAAATTAAAAGTTTAACTCAACTCACTTCGGGTGTTCATTCTGCTTTACCGCATAAAATAGGAGCATTATGAGTAACCACAACTATTAAGTCAAATCAAGTCTCTTCCTACCGTTATCCCAAGTATATGGGGTCGACAATTGATATCTTCTCTAACGAGATAAAGGACATATTATTATTCTTCAGTTAAAAGGCTTAAGGCTTCAGTTTTATGGACGGCCGCCTTGCTGACGTAAGCCTTTCTTGTGAATGATCATGTTGGTGGGCGCGTTACCATTCGGTTAATCATTAAGATTGAAACTCGACGAAACATTGCATGCATGTCTTTGACCCTAATGTCTATGCTATTGGTTCGCCAGATTTCCGTAAAACTATGTATTTTCAGAATGATTCGGTATAAACGTTTTGTATAGGATTTCTTATTTTCACATTTAGAGATAAAGAAAATAATAAAACGAAAAACCGTTAAACCAGAAGCATAGAAATTACGCTCAAGGACAAGCGTACAAAATTTCACTGAGTTTGAACATTTGGTATTTAAAATATTACTAACGTTTGTACGAAAAGCTCTATGTGACACTTCACTTAAATTGATAAGGAGCACTTTTGTGTGCCTGATGCTGTACAACATGACTCCCTCACATCGGCATGTAGAATGGCTTGCTGCTCATTCAGCGCATTCAATTTCAAGCACCCTTAGCAGCCTTTTGTGACGTTTAACATATGGATAAGGATTATTCCTTATAAACTTTTATTTAAAATAAATACATATAATTTGCAATACAGCATATAATTTTTATAACAAATATTATTTTCAAATAATATTATGATTACGTATTTGGTAGGTCATTGTTTAACCTAATTAATTACAGTAATATTTTTAGCAAAGTCAATGGAGTATTCTTTGAATTTATTTTTATAAAAGAATACGTTAAGTTGAAAGTAAATTAGTAGAAAAACTCCAAGGACTCGAGAGATTTCGCTGATCGAGTAGACAAACCAACTAAGAATACGAAGTGTTTTATTAGCGAAATGATGGCTTTCAGAGATAGCTACCAACGACTTGTCGTGTTTTCCGCGCTCCTTGAGTTTCTTTTATCCTAGTGTCATCTGGAAGCTGAAGCCATTAGACTCTGGCATGTTTGCGAATGTACCTACTCTAATATCTTATGTCCGATCTCAGTAGTCATACCTACACTTTATGTTAAACAACTGCTATAGGTATACAACTACTGGTTTTATTCGTGTTTGGCATTGAGCATTTGTTGATCTGAGCAAACGACTTTAGTGCCTACGTCCTTACTTTTAAGACTATAGAAACTACAGACAGTTCGCGTTAGTATTACAACGCTAAGATGGTTAATGATAGGAACTTCGCATACAAGTTTATCAATTCTACGTAGTTTCATAATTATCGCTAAGGAGTTCCATTTTCTTTGATATAATGAGATTAGTCGTTCGACCTTTATTTAGCCCTTCGTACCAAAGTACAACCTTAAAAATTCCATAGCATCAATCTCTGGCTTGGTTGTACCTATCGTATCGTTTTATTTAATTAATTGAGCATAAGCTATTTTTAAGTAGGGGAAAGTGGTACATGATGATCCCTTTAAGGGAGATTGATTGTAAGTCTAAAAATATTTTAAATAACTTTGATATTATTGCGCTATCTAATAGTTAGTATATCCTTCAAAGTAATAGCAAATTAGTATTTTTGAAATTGATATATTTTTATTGAATTATGTATCATTTTTTAAAAAGGTACTAATGGATCATCTTGTACATCGGGGTGGCCAAGATGATTCCTAGGTATGGGCAAGATGATCCACTGGGATCATCTTGCCGCTATTAGTACCATTTAATTAATATGTATCATATTTAGTATAAATATTCAATAAAGAAATAAAAATAAACATCTTGGTTTAAAAAGTAGGCCTTTATTGAATCAGGTACAATCATTTAACACAAAACAGCCATTTGCGTACAAATCAATAAATTAAAGCTTAAATTTAAGTTCAACATTATTCTTATGAACTCAATTATCAAATATTATAACCCATCTATTACTTCTTATTCTTATTTAACAAACTTTTAACCAGAATGAGATTAATAAAAAATTGAGGATAGGCACAATCAACATCTTAAGTAGAAAGATTTTCCAAACATCGACAAATAACTTTGCTTAAATTGTTTCCATGTATTTTATGTGTCTAACAAGTTCACGTTCTTTTGTGAAAGTGAACAATGGTCTTATGCCGCCCAAATATTTCACTCCACCTACAGCCTCTTTATTTTTACCCTTTGCACGTCTTTTCAGAGACATTACGGGAACAGAAAATTCTTGACTCGCCGTTCTAATAGCATTCCCGCTTTCACAGCATCTAAAGCCTTAATCATTGAGGTTTCATCCCAAGCTCCACGTTTGGTTTTCCTTTTACAATCACCCGGCATTTTTCTGTGAACAAGTTAACAAAGCTATATACTTATATGCATGAGGCAAGATGATCCGCACGGATCATCTTGACCGCAAACAGAGGGATCATCATGCCCTGTACCAGGTTTTAGCACATTGTGGTCAATAAAGTAACCTCGTAAGTTTTTTTTGGCTACCAAACCATTTCTACAACAAAATTAAGTATTTTCTGAAGCCGCAAATGTAACAATTCTTCCATATAACCACATACGAAAAATGTTGCATGGTCTCAAAGTCAGACTTACCTTAGATCAACAGTACACAATTTTTATTTTTAATCACAACACATCACACTTTGCTCGTGCCGCCATGACACTTTAACTAGCGGCTGGGTAATGCTGGGCCTACACTTTACCTAAAAATCAGGTAGATGGCTTTAGTTGTTTTGTCATAACAGAGAAGGATCATCATACCCCAAGGGATCAACTTGTACCACTATCCCCTAATGACGTGATGGGAGACAAAAGGAGGTTGCATGACCTAAATGACCACGTAAACTGCTGCTATGCTTGCTGGGCAGGTGAACAGGCCTAAACTTTTGAGGAAACTGCAGTAGCACGCATTTAGGTGCTCTACAGTGAGGCTTATTATCTTTGTATTCATTCATTTCATAAAGGCAGGGTGCCTTCTGCAATTACCTCATGTGAACTGTCCTCAGTTCTCTCCTACCTGATGGTCTCCCAAGCCCTCACTAAACATCCGGTAGAGCTGAAATTGACCGGCAGAGAAAACAGTATTCGTTATTTAAATAGAAAAAAAACACATTGTTTTTTTTAATGCCTGATATGTTAGCCTTTGACCACTATCTCACCTGATGGTAAGTGATGATGTGGTCGAAGATGTTGTTCAGGCTAACCTAGTGTTTATTGGGAGTACAATATAAATTAACCTAAAATCCCGATGAATACATACAGAAAGTCTTAAAGTGAGCGATGATTAAATAAATTTGGTAGGTATATTTACTACTCTACTCTCCTTGCGTTATTTATTTAGTACTTACCTACACCTATTTGTAGTCAACATTCGTACGTAGGTACATGTTATTATGTTATGTAATCTCATGAACACCTTCTGATTTGTTTTATTTCCCTTACTTACTCCATAACATTATTGGTTTGGCCACGATATCCAATTGCCGATTATATACGATATTGGTTTTCTCAAACTACGATACACTTAAACACTTCATGTTGAGTACGTTGAATTAATTAATGGTCATTTAGTTTAAAATTAAATATAGGCAAGTTAGCTAGTTTATTAGCTTTATTTTATCATCTCAATTTTTACATTTTTCGTTTCCTTAATACGAAATTTCAATGCCAAACATAGGTACCTACCTAACTAAACATTAAACATTCAAGCAACGCTGTTGCTTATCCTTATCGGTGTCGAAGGCAAAAATATTTAGAATACAATATGTTAGCTATACATATCTTTTAGGTACTTCAATCAAATAGCCCAAACAAAAAGACAGATTCCACCGATATTGGTTCGGATTCCGAACCCAAAAGAAAGGGTTACAAAGCTGCAGTTATGAACACATCACTGGATATTAAGAATGTGCGATCGGATACAAGAAGCCGTGTAAGTGGCCACATCGAACATAAATTTCGCGGAAATGTGGCGAGCATACAACCAGCACAATGTCGCCAAACAGTGCGCCCGCGGCCCCCGTCTGAAGATAAGATAACCTTGCCTTTCAATTTGCTTTGCAAAGCGAATCTGCGTACAGTCTAGAAAATGTGCTAATAGAACGCTTATCAACCAGTAACGAACATTAAAATATATAAACGACATTGTTTTCAAGAGACGTAGATATCGTTTATTTTCAATATCTATCGTTATCAATAAAGTTAACAAGGTCCACCGCTATTTATGTAACTGTTCTGATTATTTAAATTGATCATTCGGCATCCAAACAATTGTCTGGAATTGAATCAAACATTGACTTTGATCAAAGTTGATTCAGGTTTGAATAAGTCTTGCGATTACATTTCTTAAACTTTTATGTACTGCTATGATAGAAATATTTATAATACCAAGATAATATATAAGTAAATAAGTCGTATCGAGAAAGTACCTCGTGTTCAAAAGGATCGTCCGGAGGCGAAACTCGTTTCTGCTTATCAGTGCTGAATGACAGCCTTCTTTTGAACAGCTTCATCTCAACCGCGGCCTCTGTCGCCTTCAGCAACGTCAGTTCACCTTTATATATTGTAGCATTTTATTTTGATTTATATCCGAATAATAAAACACTTGAGGTCTTTGAAGGATCAAAGAAAATAGTTAGAACTTATCACTGGTGAGTTAGACGCGGTTTCATTTTCAAAACCGCGTAAACTTCAAGTTTTCGCGCCATAAAGCTGAGTACGCACGCAGTAAAGGTATGCCTGTCATTGGCACATGGCAGTGCGACCGGGTCGCGAGCGCGTCGTGCACTGCCCGCCGCTCGTGTCTGCCTCTACAATACAAGCCGCTCTGCTCGCTTCGAGGTGCCGTGATGCGGCCCTCACCTTCGCACCGCAGCGCAGGGCAGCCGGCAGTGTATCCGCCCCTAAATGTTCCATCAATCATCATCACCGACCATTAAAATCCCTCAATAAATCATGGCACATAAAAGCGTATAACACCTTCACACCTAGCCAGGTGGACAGGTATAATCACAGTATCTATATATCTAGCCAGGCTATCGTCGTATTTTTAGTACTTGGATATTATTCTACGAAAGTTGAAAGAAACCACTTTCAACTCTTGTTACCTTATCTTGCTTTATCGTTATTACAGTATCGTATTCCATTAGCCGTTATATGGGAAGAAGTCATTGCGCTCGCACAGGTACAGTAGTTCCCAGCATCCGCTGTTAACATAAACATTCAGCTAAAACTGGCCGTTAGAGTAGGCTACTGTTTGACATATGCCAATTACGTAAAAGGCCAGAAATACTCGTTACTACAGTGGTATGAAACTATAGTTTCATAGTTTTGACTGATATCGTAATATGTATTGAGGTAATCATACTTTAGGACAAACCCACTAACACAAACAAACAAAAACAAAAACAAATATATTTTTATTGACATAATTAAACAATAATTAACACAGGCAGTGCACATTGGTCGACTGGCGTAGACGTCGCATTTGAACCTTGAAGTCTAGGGTTCGAGGTCCGGATAGGATAGTTAATATTATGTACCTATTTTTTTTTTTTTTGCCAAAGGCATTTTCAGCAGCTTTCCGGACTAGGGAGAGAGAAATTTGAGAAATTTATCCGGCAAAACGTGGGTGCCTATGCGTATTCCTTCAGGGAAGTTCTGCTATTATTAGTATATAACTAGACGAAAAACATTGGTAGTGTATATTCCTAAAAAATTGGTTGGTACAAGTGTAACAATAATGGCCTGCAAATTACGACTTCGAAGGTTATTAAATTGTAATAAAGCAGTGATTTGTATCACTTATTTCATCGTTTAACCATTACGAGAACATTTATTATTATTACTATCTCAACAGCAGTCTCAACGTAAATATTTTGCTCATGAAAATTAATGTCGTCGAGTTCATTGTAATGGAAGTTACAAAGTTACCAGCTTTGGAAATGCAAATTCTAACGAACGAATTCAATGTTACTTACAATGAAGTAGAACTCTGAGAAAATGTTTCTGTTTTATGTTTGTGATAGAAATCAAACAGGAAGAGGAATGTAGGCAGAGTCCGGAATGTAGCTACGCGGTGCGAGCCTGTTAATGTTTGTGCAGTCGTTAGAGCTCTCCAAACCTCGCTGTGGTCGGCGGTTGTCTCACATAGTCTAACTGACCATCCACTGGGAACTTTAATAATCTCTTGTTTACCAACCCGAGACCAAACATAAATCGTTTTACTGAGAGCCAAAATAAATTTTGTATTTGACGTTGTTTATTGCATTCCATTCATTCGAGTGCAGCAGATGGTTTTTTGTTTCCAATTGATGCTATTTATATTTAGAGAAAAAACTAGGATAGTATTAAGTCGTGATCTTATAGAAGCGTTGATAAATCACTGGTATTGAGATATTGAACCGAAAATTCGAGAAATAGCGTGAAAATTGTCGTTAGTATCGGCGTGCGCCACGAACGTAAGTCCCGTGTGCTGTCTGTCGCTCCGGTCGTGCCAGTTTCTTGTTCGCGTCCCATAATCTTAATGGGAAGTAATTTTGCCAATTTTCATCCGCTAACGGCTTCTTTATACCCTCCATATCTTGTTGCTCGCATCCATGCCTGAACCTTCGAAATTTAACGATCGACGAACACTTTTTGAACAAGCCTCCACAAAACAATTATTGTAAATTTATGCCAGTAAGTTATCGGATGATCATACCGTTTTAAGATTTATGGTTAAACGATTATTGTAGGGTTGATACATAATTAATTGCCAATAAGGATCGCTTTGATATCTGTCAGTTTTAGCTAGTTATATGAAGCTAAGATAAAACGTACAGAACTGGACCTTCCGGCGAGTCCTTATCGCCGCTATACTGCATCAAAACTACGCAGGGACAGTTTCTGTTGTTGAGAAATCAATACTTGCGCAGTTCCTTAATTTTTTTTATTACGTTTTGTATTCTACCTATTTTGAAATTGTATTTTACCAAGTTCATTACCAAATTATATATTCATATCCTACGTGCCGTGAACAACGAAACCAGGCTCCTAAATCCTGAAAGCATTCTATTACAAAGCAAAGCAGCACTCTACGTTACTCCCTATCAAGTGGCCCAAGAGCATAGATCTACTTTAAACTTGCTTCGTTCGATTTCTCCAAATAAAGCTAACAAGAGTTGATTCAAAGCGACAACTTACCGAGTTTTGCAAATGTGCGAGTATCTGCGCAGTGTTGGCAGGGTCCGCCAGCTCGATGGCGCCCGCCACCTGAAACAAGCATCCCTCGTGCTACATTAAGTGGGTCAATGGCTCCCAGAGGACGGCACAGTACGACAATCACGACCGTCTTGTTAATCCGACACATGCGTTGCGCTAATATATTCCCTTATTGTTGGAAAGGTCTCCTTGAAATGTCTGCAATGACATTTCAAGACAAATGACAATTTTGATAGAGAAATAAGTATCTTATATACAGTAAAGTACATTATCAGGTGGTAGCACTCTTGAGCCCACCTTGGTGGGTACCAGCGCATTGTTAGATATGCCTGCCTCGAAGCAGTAGTCTGCAAATACTACTGTGTTTAGGCACTGTAGCAAGTGAAATTACTGGGCAAACAAGACATAAAAAACCGACCAAGTGCGATTGGGACTTGCGCACGAAGGGTTCCGTACCATTATCTGTAACCTAATCTTGCAAGTCACTTTTCGCAGTGTCCGATCGAGCTGGGTAGGTACGGCGAAAACCTCTTTTATTGTATGGGCCCCCTAATTAATTAATTTAAGTTAAATATTTATATTTAAAGAGAACATAAAACTAATTATCTGTGAATAGTTAAAGTGTCTACCTGTCACCGTTATTAGTATCGAGCAAGAAACGGTAAAAAATCAAGTATGTTGTATGGGAGCCCCCCTTAAATATTTATTATATTTTTAGTATTTGTTGTTATAGCGGCAATAGAAATACATCATCTGTGAAAATTTCAACTGTCTAGCTATCACCGTTCTTTAGATACAGCCTGGTGACAGACGGACGGACGGACGGACGGATGGACAGTGAAGTCTCAGTAATAGGGTCAGTGCAGTGTTAAGCACACGTGGATTGTGACACAGAAACTGTAATGGATAGGCGTGATATTAGCATCACGTCATAAAGCATCACGTCATAAAATATATAAATGATTCAGAGATGGTCAATGGTAGCAGGTATAGGAATGGAAACTGGCTCTCAAGGACATCTGCCAGCAGTTACCGGGACAGCAATTAGGTTTTTGGTAACAGATTTTCTACTTATTAGTGGCTAACGTGTATAATGCCCTGCCTGCATGAAAATTATGCATGTCGACAATTTACATTATAGGTATGAAAACCATGAACTCTAAACTATCCACATACTTGCCAAAGTTACATAATGATGTGAAATACCACTGCATATTACATAGTCGCAGCTCATAGAAATCTGAATAGCATCTCACATCACGTACAGGCAATAGAACGAACAGCTTACGCCCCGGGGCGCCCGACCTTGTACCTCATTTTGCGACTACATTTTACCTTGCCAAAACAGACTTAGCTAGCAAATATACTACTTTTATATACTTGACTTTGAGGGTCTGAAAATACAAACTCCCTGAGCAGGAATAAAAACAAGGTTACGTAAGGCAATACTCGTAAGAATGTCTACTTTTACTGTAGCTCCACAGGGAGCTAATACTGCCAGTTGAATTAACTGGAATAACTTTTACGGAACTTATTGATTTTGCTGAAGACCACACAGCCCCATTTATTTGCCGTACTTTATAATAACAACTTGAAGCTAACGACGCAGAACTTTAACGGCGAAGTTTTGTGGCAACAAGCTCGATTGAAAGCAAGGGAAAGCCCTCTAAGTGGTGCTTGTATAGTGAAAGTGCGAAATAGTTCATAAATGGGCATAAAAGCGAGTTTATCTGCTAACGTGAATCCGGAGTAGGTGCAGGCGAATCAAATCGCCCGGAGCCGCAATTTGTGGCTATTGTCTGTAGTGGCGATATCCCCGCATTTGCAACGGGCTTACTTTTAACAGTATAACTGTAAATAGTTGGCAATTGTATATACATACACCCATTTAACAAAATTACAGATACAACGAACGCGATACCAGACTGAAATAACAAACTCTATCCTTATCTGAACTGAAGTGTATCCCTATTATCCCTATTAGTATTGCATCCTAATTATCCCGATAGGTACTGGTACTGTACTGAACTATATCAGCCGGATTGTCCACTATGGCCTCTCCCATTTAGGGGGGGTTGCCATAATCCCCAAGCTTGACAGACGTCTTGGGGATCATAGGCTAGGTACTCTATTTTAATCGATGTATATGCAAGGATTTATCTTTAATAGAATCCTTTGATAAAATATACTTTTGTTTGAAGATAGCACTCTCGAAGACAGCGAGAGATATCAGAAACAAAACTCGGAATATATGATTACATTCGCAGGTGCTGCTAACATGTATTCGTACATTGCTCAAGGTATTATGTACACTTCGAGTATACACAAGCGAAACAAATGTTTATGAATATTGTAAAACACGTTGTTAACAGTACGGTACCCTACAGTAGGTGCGATATTGACTTCAATGACCTTTCTAACGTTGCCGCCTTTTGTTTCAAATTCAGACTCGGGTTTTCACTATTTCTGAACAATACTTTACACATTTAGGTACTTATATGCTATAATACGAAGTAGATACATAGTTTTAAAATGTTGAGATACAGGTATGTTAATTTTTCCTTTGTCTACATTGGCATTATAACCTTCTTACTTATTCAAAGTACGAAATCATCAACTTCTTCCAGCCTCCATCCCCTGCTAGTTTGGTCGATAAAATAATAAACCATCACAACTCAAAATGACAACACGGGGACATTAATAAGCATGTTTTCGTGAACACATTTTTTTTTTATGTCATTGTGATGGAACAAGCGCGAGGCCCACCGCCCACCTGATGTTAAGCGGTATCCTCTGCCTATAACAGATGCATTTCATCACAAGTGACGAACTGCACTGCGCCCATCACCTTGAGACATAGTTGTTAAGTCTCATTTTTGCCTGTTATTTCACTGGCTCTCAAGGACTGCTGCCGGAACACACCGTTAGGTGCTAGGCGACAGATTTTCTACTTGAGGGTGGTCGCTAGCCAGGCGGGCATTCGCAAAATGCCCTTCCACCATGCGGTGAAGCTAAAGCTCTGGGCGGGACTCGAACCATGGACCTGCTGCACATGACCGCACAAGGAAGTAACATAATTGTAAAAGTTGTTTTATAGTCGGCCACCTGGCTGACGCGGCCCTCTTTGGCTCTCCAAATATACTAACGGTATATTACCCACTAGCCTTAGGATAATCTGGGCTCTAAGGCGGTAAGGAGCCTTGTGGCGAAAACACAATGTGCAGCAACGCTCCATTAGCGTCGACTTGAGTAGTGGCCGGAAGCAGTGATGGCACAGTGGCATTGGCTAGGGACTGCAACGCAGCAGATCCATGGTTAGAATCTCACCACGGGCTTGAGCTCCACCGCATGTTGGTAGGGCATTTTGCGAATGCCCGCCTGGCTAGCGACCATCCTAAAGTAGAAAATCTGTCGCCAAGAATTTAATGGTGTGTTCCGGCAGCTGTCCTAGAGAGGTTAAGCCTGTTAACACTTTCGACCACATCATCACTTACCAGGTGAGATTGTGGTAAAAAAAAAAACATCTAGTCATTGGCCGCAGTATTCCATGAATCGCCTTTTACGGTATCAAGAGGATATTCTACTCTTATACCTTAAGCAGTGAGCTGTATACAGAAATTATAAAGTGAACTAAATTTTATATCGTATATACAAATAATTAATTTTAAATACCCACGTCAGTAAGTAAGTATCTCACTCACGAGTAATGACGTAATGATGGCTGTGGCGGAGAAAACTGCCAGAAACACGTAATATTTCATACGAGTAACATGAGGAGATAAAACAACTCTCAAAATTATATAGGGAAGGTGCTGACGACACAATGTAACGTCGATGACATGCGGCGGAGACATTATTATAGGTAACTCTCTGCCTCTCATCTGTTGTCGACAGGTTTCCGGAATCTATACGCGGTAGGAATTCGTAATTTTCGTGCTATTGTGATGTGGTGTCATCTACTTTTATTTATAAAGAAAATAAATATGTAGGCATTTATTTTGCTTCCCCTGTCTTAAATCGGGGCGGGCTGAAAGGAGCTTCCTTCCGCGGACGCTCAGATTGTGGAATGAGCTCCCGCCGTGGTTTTCCCGATGGAGTACATCATGGGGTTCTTCAAAAAGGGCGTGAAGAGATTTCTTCAGGGTCAGCAACGCGAGAGTGATACCCCTGGTGTTGCAAGCGTCTATGGGCTACGGTAACTGCTTACCATCAGGCGGGCCGTATGATTGTTTGTCATGTTAGAGTTATAAAAAAAAAAACCTCTGCTCGAATAGTTATTGTTTATTTTCCTAATCATTTAATTCTGTAATTACTTGTAACTAAAACTTCTTCCTTTGTTGGTAAGGTTGTCGTCATATTTTAGACTAGCTGTATAAGTCAGCTAGTCTAAAATAGCTAGCAGCTAGCAGTACAGCTAGTTTAAAATATGACAACATCCTCACGTTCGCGATTGCCGTACCTACAGACTAATTATTCTCATTTGAGTACTGTTTAGGTCATATTAAGCAACGCTGTGGTCTGCGGTGAAGCACTCTTAGTAAAGCCTAGCTCAGAAAGGAGTTTTTGACTTTGGATTTCAAAACTCACAGCTGTATTTTCCAGAAGGCAGTAGGTAACTAACTAAACAAACTGATTGTGGCGAATGTTCCAGATTTTAGAGTTTTATCTTAGCAAGCTTGCAAAACTAAAGAAGGGTGCTTGGCTGCCCGTGGGGTGCCGGGCTGCCCGTGGGGTGCTGGGGTGCCCGTGGGGTGCCGGGTTGCCCGTGGGGTACCGGGTTGCCGGTGGGGTGCCGGGTTTCCCGTGGGGTGCCGGGATGCCTGTGGGGTGCCGTGCTGTCCATGGGTGACCCCACCCCTTCGTCGCTATTGTATCAAAAAAAGAATCATTGAAATCGGACTACGCGTTAATAAATGACTTTCATCACCTTTCCCGAGGGAACCGTGCTGAATTTCGGGATAAAAAGTATACACTGTCCTTTATCGTAGTATGAACTCAAATCATGCTTAGTTTCATTGAAATTCATTCAGTAGTTTTGCCATGATGTACGGCCATGATACAGACAGACAAAAATATAAAAAAATCACAGTTTTTGGTATCAGTATCAGCAACAGAGTGCTCTCAAAAATTCTTAGCACAATATCTGCAATGTAAAGAATTGGACCTGTTTCAGTTTTATTGTTAGTAAGTATAGAATACATTCCCTTTTAAAATAAAAAGTACCACATCCTTGGAATCGTTTAAGGATTAACTTAAAACCCAGTATCTATCACTTTAGCTACATATCAATACAACTGATTGTCTCATGTTTGTGGAAATTATTGGACATCAGTCTTAATATGCAATAGATAACATTTTCATACGATATTTCATATGAAACAATTTACATATATAGTTATATAATACAATAGAGTTTCAAAAAATCCATCAAAATTATTAGTAGCAGTGTTTTGGAACCATGCCCGGCAGGTGGTAATTGGCTCGTCCCTTATTACAAGCCATCAGAGCTTGCCTGGCTAAACTATTTAGGATGTTTAACACCTGTGCCAGCACACATATTTAATAGCTATTCTTTTGTAAATTATTGGGGGAGCAGCGACAATTCTGTCCATGAAATAGATACTTAACAAAATAAGTTGATTGTCTTCTGTTCAAGACCACCATCGCGTCTGTCCCCATAACAAAGTTATGTGATACGTGAGCTAGTTAACTAATCTTTAATTGCTCACTTTTGTTCTTTATGTCCATAACATAAAAACCATATGGACACCATCTGAGCCTTGCTTTACAAATGTAATCGTAAAATAAATATTTTATTTGGTGACTGTATACGCAAAGTGTGTAACTATCGTTAGTAGGTACTTTTTAAATATTATTTGGCATAAGATTATCGAGATAGAAAAACAAACACATATAACTTATAATAACTACGTTGTAAGATATTTTTGTAATCATTATGAATACAATTAAATCGTGTTATAACACGAGATAGGTTTGTCACATTGCAAATGTATGTATGTATGTAAAGAAAACCGCAGCTACTTATCGACGTTACCCACAAAAGGAATTTTTTTCCTTATGCAGGCTGTGCAATATGAGCGCCTGAAAGAGCGAGGCCCGACTTGCACATGGCCAGTTTTTTTATAACTTACATCTCCTAGCTTTGTTATATACATACGTGTAGGTACTGCCGGCTAAAGAACGTTAATTTTACAAAACTATTGATCTATTACGTAATCACTCGTTACAATAAAATGGAGTAGGTATAGCAGATACCGCACCGATTACAAAATCGATAAACGGAGCATAATTGAGGTTAAAAAGCTTCCGGACTTTAAAATAGCGCATGACCCTTTCAGATGATAAGGCTCATTTCCTGCTACGGCAAGCCCATCATCCATTACTTTCCATTAGCCTCGGGAATTCATCATACGTGGTAGACGCGGAAAGTCCGGCCGTCTCTCCATTCTGAGGTAACTAATGTCGGACATCGGTCACCAAGATCAAGCATTTTTCATCGGACCTGCTAATGAGAGTCCGTTAAGTTACGTCTTGTATTGTGGATAGTGGACATTCGTTACGTCTGATTGTTGAGCCTATAACGGGAGTGTAGGCCATTGTTCTCGTTTACGCTTAATTAAAATTAATAGCGGCTAATTAAACACTTGAAAGAGTAACATTCTACGCAGACATCAACATATAAATACACACAAGACGTTACTTCACTAAAAGTAAATTAAAATTAGATTGGTTGTATTTGGGTAAGTAAGGTTAACGATCTTCAATGTCAACTCATGTAGAGCTTTATGAAATAAAGTTATAGAAGATCGTAGACAGATTTATATATATTATTTTTATATTAATACACACACTAATTAATTGAATAGAGATGTCTTGATAACTCTTACGTTTTACATCGAATGTGCATCAACTAAATTCCATTTTACAGCTTTTTACAGTTTGGTGATGTTGTCAGGCATGGTAACCTACGATACAGATGAAAGAATATTAGCCTAATAGTAGGACAGATACAGCAACACATAGTTGTTTTGCGTCAAATTTTCTACGTGTGGGTGATATTGGAAACTTATCTTAGTATAATCAGGCAAGTATTTGCAAAAAGTATCATGATATCATCACGCGATGATATTGTATCAACATGGATGGACCTTTTGCGCGGCAGTCCATAGCTATTACCGCTGGAGTGACGCCACTTCAGACTTTCGTAGTTTTAGAGTAGGTAATCTAGCTGCAATTTTACTAACGCAGACTTCACGTTGTAATACATTAAACAGTTAGTGAAGTCTGACTCATTCCAGGTAGATGAAAGTGAATAATGCAGTAAGTAAGCGCAAAGGAGCAGCGTATTGGCCTCTTCACGTGCCGCAATGCTGTAAAAATAAATTCCAGGGCGCTCTCTCCAAATTCCTCCACTTATTTGCTTAAGCTGATCTACTCCAGACCTCACTTAGGGTTGATTATTGGATTGATCAGAAAATATTTAAGTTTTAATGCCGTAACGATTGTTTTTTTGAAAATATTAACTCCCTATATAAAAGAGCCGGGTTCACTTGTAAAAACGTTCGGTATATCATTAATATTTGTTTTACATTCATTAATCATCACATCTGTGAAATTACTTTTTCTGTTTCTAGAAAGCAGCCTCTCTTTTATTTAAGTCTGTTTTTTATCAGGTATATAAGGAAACTATTATTTCGCCAGTTTTCTTCGTTATTTTTTGCATCTTTGCAATTTAATAATATTTTTATTTCTTATTTCATTTTATTTTAAATCCCGTCCCATCGAATTAGACTAGAATTGAATCAGGAGCGTAGCGAGTGATTCCATTCTAGTAATATAGACTACTGACCAAAGTGAGGGATATAGAAAAAATAATTCTATAGACTTTTTGCTCTCTTGAGAAAAATATTTGTTTAGCTTTTCCAGTAAAATTAATATCAGGTAAGAAACATGCTGAAGTGTATCGTATATTTATTTATAATATATAAAGCTCGATTACCACTGACTCACTGACATAAATGTTCTCCTAGAAGGAGCAGAGTAGGGTAAAAATGAAGTATGGCAAAAATGTTCGGGGGGTTTTAGTGAGTATGAGAAAAATCGAAAATCATTAAAAAGACGCCTGCCAAGTAAAGATGGATGACATATCTCAAAAACGGTACATGATAGGCAGGGGGTGTTTGAACAAATGTCATAGGGAATCGGGAGTGCAGTCGAATGACACCTGTCAAAAAGCTCGGCCTAACGGCCTCGCTTCAGCAGGGTCGGATCACTTTGTATGGTGGCCGTCTTGAAATCTGACATTTTGGATGTGTCTTACGTGCTCCTATCATTCTTTATACTGCATTTGGAGTGTTTTACCTTATATTTTCGACTGTATTAGGAGTTTTTGTGGGATTTTCGACTGAATTTGGAGTTACTGTCCTACATTGGTGTATAGCGAGCCCGAAGGGCGAACTCCTGGTGAGGCCGAAGGCCGAACTTTCGGCCCGGGAGGCCGAAGGCCGAGCGTATGGCGCGTGAGCCCGAAGGGCGAGCGCTTGCGAGGCCGCAGGCCGAGCCGTTTTAGTAACTTGCGAGGCCGAAGGCCGAGCTCCGAACTGAGAGTATTTTCCACGACTCCTACTGGTCTCCATGGCAACTGCCCGCGATAACCGAAGCACCTACGTGTGGGGTTCCTTAACAAAAGTGACTCAGAACTTTGGTCCCATTCTGCCCGTACCACTTTTTTTATGGCAGTAGGGTGAATCTGGTTTGGTGGCTACAGTTTGGTTCCTTATTGTATTAAGAATTGGTATGGGATTTCATACTTCTATTGGAGTTTTGAACATTACTTTTTTAAATGTATAACGTGCTTTTATGATAGTTCCTACTGACTCAAGATAGATGCGGGCCGCATGCGGCCCGCACACTGCCCGAAAAACTAGTTTATATTTATTTATATTTATTTATATTATATAAAGCTCGATTACCACTGACTGATTGACATAAATGTTCTCCTAGAAGGAGACGAGTAGGAACAACGTGATGTATGGCAAAAGTGTTCGGGTGGTTTCGGTGAGTATGAGAAAAATCGAAAATCATAAAAATGACGCCTGCCAAGTAAAGATGGATGACGTATCTCGAAAACGGTGCAAGATGGGTAGGGGGTGTTTGAACAAATGTCATAGGGAATAGGGAGAGCAGTCGAATGACACCTGTCAAAAATCCAAAATGGCGGATTTCAAGATGGCCGCCATACAAAATGATCCGAGCCTGCTGAAGCGAGGCCGTTAGGCCGAGCTTCAGTAGGGGCGGAGCAGTTTGTATGGTGGCTGTCTTGAAATCCGACATTTTGGATGTGACCCACATGCTCCTATCATTCTTTATACTGCATTTGGAGTGTTTTACCTTATATTTTCGACTGTATTAGGAGTTTTTGTGGGATTTTTGACTGAATTTGGAGTAACTGTCCTACATAAGTGTAGTAGCGAGCCCGAAGGGCGAGCTCCTGGTGAGGCCGGAGGCCGAACTTTCGGTCCGCGAGGCCGAAGGCCGAGCGTATGATGCGCGAGCCCGTAGGGCGAGCGCTTGGCGAGGCCGCAGGCCGAGCCGTGTTGGTAACTTGCGAGGCCGAAGGCCGAGCTCCGACTTGAGAGTTTTTTCCAAGTCTCCGACTGGTCTCCATGGCAACTGCCCGCGGTAAGCAAAGCACCTACGAGTGGGGTTCCTTAACAAAAGTGACTCAGAACCTTGGTCCCATTCTGCCCGTACTACCTTTTTATGCCAGTAGGGTGAATTTGCTTTAGTGGCTACAGTATGGTTCTTTATTGTATGGAGACTTTATTTGGGATTTCATACTTCTATTGGAGTTTTGAACTTTTTTTTTTTAAATGTATAAGCGGTTAAGGTAAAGTTTACTACTGCATAACGATAAATGCGGGCCGCATGCGGCCCGCACACTGCCCGAAAAACTAGTTAATTAATTATTAATAATATATAAAGCTCGATTACCACTCACTGACTGACTGACTGACTGATTGACATAAATGTTCTCCTAGAAGGAGACGAGTAGGGCTAAAATGATGTATGGCAAAAATGTTCGGGGGGTTTTGGTGAGTATGAGAAAAATCGAAAATCATAAAAAAGACGCCTGCCAAGTAAAGATGGATAACGTATCTCGAAAACGGTAAGAGATGGGTTAGAGGTGTTTGAACAAATGTCATAGGGAATCGGGAGAGCAGTCGAATGACACCTGTCAAAAATCCAAAATGGCGGATTTCAAGATGGCCGCCATACAAAATGCTCCGAGCCTGCTGAAGCGAGGCCTTTAGGCCGAGCTTCAGTAGGGGCGGAGCAGTTTGTATGGCGGCCGTCTTGAAATCCGACATTTTGGATGTGTCTTACGTGCTCCTATCATTCTTTATACTGCATTTGGAGTTTTTTATCTTTATTTTCGACTGTATTAGGAGTTTTTGTGGGATTTTTGACTGAATTTGGAGTAACTGTCCTACATTAGTGTAGTAGCGAGCCCGAAGGGCGAGCTTCTGGTGAGGCCGAAGGCCGAACTTTCGGCCCGCGAGGCCGAAGGCCGAGCGTATGGGGCGTGAGCCCGAAGGGCGAGCGCCTGGCGAGGCCGTAGGCCGAGCCGTATTAGTAACTTGCGAGGCCGAAGGCCGAGCTCCGACTTGAGAGTATTTTCCACGTCTCCAACTGGTCTCCATGGCAACTGCCCGCGATAACCAAAGCACCTACGAGTAGGGTTCCTTAACAAATGTGACTCAAAACCTTGGTACCATTCTGCCGGAACCACCTTTTTATGGCAGTAGGGTGAATCTGGTTTTGGAGGCTACAGTTTGTTTCTTTATTGTATTGAGAGTTTTAATGGGATTTCATACTTCTATTGGAGTTTTGAAATATTTTTTTTTAATGTTAAAGGTGTATTGTTATAGTTTAGTACTGCATAACGATAAATGCGGGCCGCATGCGGCCCGCACACTGCCCGAAAAACTAGTTATTTTTATAATATATAAAGCTCGATTACCACTCACTGACTGACTGACTGATTGACATAAATGTTATCCTAGAAGGAGCAGAGTAGGGTAAAAATGAAGTATAGCAAAAATGTTCGGAAGGTTTTGGTGAGTATGAGAAAAATCGAAAATCATTAAAAAGACGCCTGCCAAGTGAAGATGGATGACATATCTCAAAAACGGTACAAGATAGGTAGAGGGTGTTTGAACAAATGTCATAGGGAATCGGGAGAGCAGTCGAATGACATTTGTCAAAAATCCAAAATGGCGGATTTCAAGATGGCCGCCATACAAAGTGATCCGATCCTGCTGAAGCGAGGCCGTTAGGCCGAGCTTCAGTAGGGGCGGAGCAGTTTGTATGGTGGCCGTCTTGAAATCCGACATTTTGGATGTGTCTTACGTGCTCCTATCATTCTTTATACTGTATTTGGAGTGTTTTACCTTTATTTTCGACTGTATTAAGAGTTTTTGTGGGATTTTTGACTGAATTTGGAGTTACTGTCCTACATTAGTGTAGTAGCGAGCCCGTAGGGCGAGCTCCTGGTGAGGCCGAAGGCCGAACTTTCGGTCCGCGAGGCCGAAGGCCGAGCATATGTTGCGCGAGCCCGAAGGGCGAGCGCTTGGCGAGGCCGTAGGCCGAGCCGTATAAGTAACTTGCGAGGCCGAAGGCCGAGCTCCGACTTGGGAGTATTTTCCACGTCACCGACTGGTCTCCATGGCAACTGCCTGCGGTAACCGAAGCACCTACGAGTGGGGTTCCTTAACAAAAGTGACTCAGAACCTTGGTACCATTCTGCCCGTACCACCTTTTTATGGCAGTAGGGTGAATTTGCTTTGGTGGCTACAGTTTGGTTCCTTATTGTATTAAGAGTTTATATGGGATTTCATACTTCTAATGGAGTTTTGAAAATACTTTTTTTTATGTATCAGGTGTTTTTTTGACAGTTCCTACTGACTCAAGATAGATGCGGGCCGCATGCGGCCCGCACACTGCCCGAAAAACTAGTTATTATAATATATAAAGCTCGATTACCACTGACTGACTGACTGACATAAATGTTCTCCTAGAAGGAGCAGAGTAGGGTAAAAATGAAGTATGGCAAAAATGTTCGGGGGGTTTTGGTGAGTATGGGAAAAATCGAAAATCATTAAAAAGACGCCTGCCAAGTTAAGATGTACTACGTATCTCGAAAACGGTAAGAGATAGGTAGGGGGTGTTTGAACAAATGTCATAGGGAATCGGGAGAGCAGTCGAATGACACCTGTCAAAAATCCAAAATGGCGGATTTCAAGATGGCCGCCCCTACTGAAGCTCGGCCTAACGGCCTCGCTTCAGCAGGCTCGGATCACTTTGTATGGTGGCCGTCTTGAAATCCGACATTTTGGATGTGTCTTACGTGCTCCTATCATTCTTTATACTGCATTTGGAGTTTTTTTATCTTTATTTTCGACTGTATTAGGAGTTTTTGTGGGATTTTTGACTGAAATTGGAGTAACTGTCCTACATTAGTGTAGTAGCGAGCCCGAAGGGCGAGCTTCTGGTGAGGCCGAAGGCCGAACTTTCGGCCCGCGAGGCCGAAGGCCGAGCGTATGGGGCGTGAGCCCGAAGGGCGAGCGCATAGCGAGGCCGGAGGCCGAGCCGTGTTAGTAACTTGCGAGGCCGAAGGCCGAGCTCCGACTTGAGAGTTTTTTCCACGTCTCCGACTGGTCACCATGGCAACTGCCCGCGATAACCAAAGCACCTACGAGTAGGGTTCCTTAACAAAAGTGACTCAGAACCTTGGTCCCATTCTGCCCGTACCACCTTTTTATGTCAGTAGGATGAATCTGGTTTGGTGGCTACAGTTTGGTTCTGTACTGTATAAGGAGTTTATATGGGATTTCATACTGTTATAGAATATTGTTTTTTTTTTAAATGTATAAGGTGTTTTGATATTGTTTCAAATTGCATAACGATAAATGCGGGCCGCATGCGGCCCGCACACTGCCCGAAAAACTAGTTTATAATATATAAAGCTCGATTACCACTGACTGACTGACTGACATAAATGTTCTCCTAGAAGGAGACGAGTAGGAGCAACGTGATGTATGGCAAAAATGTTTGGAAGGTTTTGGTGAGTATGAGAAAAATCGAAAATCATTAAAAAGACGTCTGCCAAGTAAAAATGGATGGCGTATCTCGAAAACGGTAAGACATAGGTAAGGGGTGTTTGAACAAATGTCATAGGGAATCGGGAGAGCAGTCGAATGACACCTGTCAAAAATCCAAAATGGCGGATTTCAAGATGGCTGCCATACAAAGTGATCCGAGCCTGCTGAAGCGAGGCCGTTAGGCCGAGCTTCAGTAGGGGCGGAGCAGTTTGTATGGTGGCCATCTTGAAATCTGACATTTTGGATGTGTCTTACGTGCTCCTATCATTCTTTATACTGCATTTGGAGTGTTTTACCATTATTTTCGACTGTATTAGGAGTTTTTGTGGGATTTTTGACTGAATTTGGAGTTACTGTCCTACATAAGTGTAGTAGCGAGCCCGAAGGGCGAGCTCCTCGTGAGGCCGAAGGCCGAACTTTCGGTTCGCGAGGCCGAAGGCCGAGCGTATGACGCGCGAGCCCGAAGGGCGAGCGCTTGGCGAGGCCGCAGGCCGAGCCGTGTTGGTAACTTGCGAGGCCGAAGGCCGAGTTCCAACTTGAGAGTATTTTCCACGTCTCCGACTGGTCTCCATGGCAACTGCCCGCGGTAAGCGAAGCACCTACGAGTGGGGTTCCTTAACAAAAGTGACTCAGAACCTTGGTCTCATTCTGCCCGTACCACCTTTTTATGGCAGTAGGGTGAATCTGTTTTAGTGGCTACAGTATTGTTCTTTATTGTATTGAGAGTTAATATGCGATTTCATTCTTCTAATGGAGTTTTGAACTTACTTTTTTTAATGTATAAGGTGTTTTGATATTGTTCAAACTTGCACAACGATAAATGCGGGCCGCATGCGGCCCGCACACTGCCCGAAAAACTAGTTATTATTTATTTATATTATATAAAGCTCGATTACCACTGACTGATTGACATAAATGTTCTCCTAGAAGGAGACGAGTAGGAACAACGTGATGTATGGCAAAAGTGTTCGGGTGGTTTCGGTGAGTATGAGAAAAATCGAAAATCATAAAAATGACGCCTGCCAAGTAAAGATGGATGACGTATCTCGAAAACGGTGCAAGATGGGTAGGGGGTGTTTGAACAAATGTCATAGGGAATAGGGAGAGCAGTCGAATGACACCTGTCAAAAATCCAAAATGGCGGATTTCAAGATGGCCGCCATACAAAATGATCCGAGCCTGCTGAAGCGAGGCCGTTAGGCCGAGCTTCAGTAGGGGCGGAGCAGTTTGTATGGTGGCTGTCTTGAAATCCGACATTTTGGATGTGACCCACATGCTCCTATCATTCTTTATACTGCATTTGGAGTGTTTTACCTTATATTTTCGACTGTATTAGGAGTTTTTGTGGGATTTTTGACTGAATTTGGAGTAACTGTCCTACATAAGTGTAGTAGCGAGCCCGAAGGGCGAGCTCCTGGTGAGGCCGGAGGCCGAACTTTCGGTCCGCGAGGCCGAAGGCCGAGCGTATGATGCGCGAGCCCGTAGGGCGAGCGCTTGGCGAGGCCGCAGGCCGAGCCGTGTTGGTAACTTGCGAGGCCGAAGGCCGAGCTCCGACTTGAGAGTTTTTTCCAAGTCTCCGACTGGTCTCCATGGCAACTGCCCGCGGTAAGCAAAGCACCTACGAGTGGGGTTCCTTAACAAAAGTGACTCAGAACCTTGGTCCCATTCTGCCCGTACTACCTTTTTATGCCAGTAGGGTGAATTTGCTTTAGTGGCTACAGTATGGTTCTTTATTGTATGGAGACTTTATTTGGGATTTCATACTTCTATTGGAGTTTTGAACTTTTTTTTTTTAAATGTATAAGCGGTTAAGGTAAAGTTTACTACTGCATAACGATAAATGCGGGCCGCATGCGGCCCGCACACTGCCCGAAAAACTAGTTTATTTATTTATTTATAATATATAAGGCTCGATTACCACTCACTGACTGACTGACTGATTGACATAAATGTTCTCCTAGAAGGAGCAGAGTAGGGTTAAAATAATGTATAGCAAAAATGTTCGGGGGGTTTTGGTGAGTACGCGAAAAATCGAAAATCATTAAAATGACGCCTGCCAAGTAAAGATGGATGACATATCTCAAAAACGGTACAAGATAGGTCGGGGGTGTTTGAACAAATGTCATAGGGAATCGGGAGAGCAGTCGAATGACACCTGCCAAAAATCCAAAATGGCGGATTTCAAGATGGCCGCCATACAAAATGCTCCGACCCTGCTGAAGCGAGGCTTTTAGGCCGAGCTTCAGTTGGGGCGGAGCAGTTTGTATGGTGGCCGTCTTGAAATCCGACATTTTGGATGTGACCCACGTGCTCCTATCATTCTTTATACTGCATTTGGAGTGATTTACCCTATATTTTCGACTGTATTAGGAGTTTTTGTGGGATTTTTGACTGAATTTGGAGTAACTGTCCTACATAAGTGTAGTAGCGAGCCCGAAGGGCGAGCTCCTGGTGAGGCCGAAGGCTGAACTTTCGGTCCGCGAGGCCGAAGGCCAAGCGTATGATGCGCGAGCCCGAAGGGCGAGCGCCTGGCGAGGCCGTAGGCCGAGCCGTATTAGTAACTTGCGAGGCCGAAGGCCGAGCTCCGACTTGAGAGTATTTTCCACATCTCCGACTGGTCTCCATGGCAACTGCCTGCGGTAACCGCAGCACCTACGAGTGGGGTTCCTTACCAAAAGTGACTGAGAACCTTGGTACCATTCTGCCCGTACCACTTTTTTATGGCAGTAGGGTGAATCTGGTTTGGTGGCTACAGTTGTGTTCCTTATTGTATTAAGAGTTTTTATGGCATTTCATACTTCTATTGGAGTTTTGAACACACTTTTTTTTACGTATTAAGTGTTTTGATATAAGTTAAAATTGCAAAACGATAAATGCGGGCCGCATGCGGCCCGCACACTGCCCGAAAAACTAGTTATTTATAATATATAAAGCTCGATTACCACTCACTGACTGACTGACTGATTGACATAAATGTTCTCCTAGAAGGAGCAGAGTAGGGCTAAAATGATGTATGGCAAAAATGTTTGGGGGGTTTTGGTGAGTATGAGAAAAATCGAAAATCATTAAAAAGACGCCTGCCAAGTGATGATGGATGACGTATCTCGAAAACGGTAAGAGATAGGTAGGGGGTGTTTGAACAAATGTCATAGAGAATCGGGAGAGCAGTCGAATGACACCTGTCAAAAATCCAAAATGGCGGATTTCAAGATGGCCGCCATACAAAATGCTCCGAGCCTGCTGAAGCGAGGCCTTTAGGCCGAGCTTCAGTAGGGGCGGAGCAGTTTGAATGGTGGCCGTCTTGAAATCCGACATTTTGGATGTGTCTTACGTGCTCCTATCATTCTTTATACTGCATTTAGAGTTTTTTATCTTTATTTTCGAATGTATTAGGAGTTTTTGTGGGATTTTTGACTGAATTTGGAGTAACTGTCCTACATTAGTGTAGTAGCTCGGCCTAAAGGCCTCGCTTCAGCAGGCTCGGAGCATTTTGTATGGTGGCCTTCTTGAAATCCGCCATTTTGGATTTGTCCCAGGTGCTCCTCTCATTCTTCATACTGCATTTGGAGTGTTTTACCTTATATTTTCGACTGTATTAGGAGTTTTTGTGGGTTTTTTGACTGAATTTGGAGTAACTGTTCTACATTAGTGTATAGCGAGCCCAAAGGGCAACCACCTGGTGAGGCCGAAGGCCGAACTTTCGGTCCGCGAGGCCGAAGGCCGAGCGAATGGTGCGCGAGCCCGAAGGGCGAGCGCTTGGCGAGGCCGCAGGCCGAGCCGTATTAGTAACTTGCGAGGCCGAAGGCCGAGCTCCGACTTGAGAGTATTTTCCACGTCACCGACTGGTCTCCATGGCAACTGCCTGCGGTAACCGAAGCACCTACGAGTGGGGTTCCTTAACAAAAGTGACTCAGAACCTTCGTACCATTCTGCCCGTACCACCTTTTTATGGCAGTAGGGTGAATCTGATTTGGTGGCTACAGTTTGGTTCCTTATTGTATATAGAGTTTATATAGTATTTCATACTTCTATTGGAGTTTTGGATATTACTTTTTTTTAATGTATAACGTGCTTTTATGACAGTTCCTACTGACTCAAGATAGATGCGGGCCGCATGCGGCCCGCACACTGCCCGAAAAACTAGTTATTTATAATATATAAGGCTCGATTACCACTGACTCACTGACTGACTGATTGACATAAATGTTCTCCTAGAAGGAGCATAGTAGGGCTAAAATGATGTATGGCAGAAATGTTCGAGGGGTTTTGATGAGTATGAGAAAAATCGAAAATCATTAAAAAGACGCCTGCCAAGTGAAGATGGATGACGTATCTCAAAAACGGTAAGAGATAGGTAGGGGGTGTTTGAACAAATGTCATAGGGAATAAGGAGAGCAGTCGAATGACATCTGTCAAAAATCCAAAATGGCGGATTTCAAGATGGCTGCCATACAAAGTGATCCGAGCCTGCTGAAGCGAGGCCGTTAGGCCGAGCTTCAGTAGGGGCGGAGCAGTTTGTATGGTGGCCATCTTGAAATCTGACATTTTGGATGTGTCTTACGTGCTCCTATCATTCTTTATACTGCATTTGGAGTGTTTTACCATTATTTTCGACTGTATTAGGAGTTTTTGTGGGATTTTTGACTGAATTTGGAGTTACTGTCCTACATAAGTGTAGTAGCGAGCCCGAAGGGCGAGCTCCTCGTGAGGCCGAAGGCCGAACTTTCGGTTCGCGAGGCCGAAGGCCGAGCGTATGACGCGCGAGCCCGAAGGGCGAGCGCTTGGCGAGGCCGCAGGCCGAGCCGTGTTGGTAACTTGCGAGGCCGAAGGCCGAGTTCCAACTTGAGAGTATTTTCCACGTCTCCGACTGGTCTCCATGGCAACTGCCCGCGGTAAGCGAAGCACCTACGAGTGGGGTTCCTTAACAAAAGTGACTCAGAACCTTGGTCTCATTCTGCCCGTACCACCTTTTTATGGCAGTAGGGTGAATCTGTTTTAGTGGCTACAGTATTGTTCTTTATTGTATTGAGAGTTAATATGCGATTTCATTCTTCTAATGGAGTTTTGAACTTACTTTTTTTAATGTATAAGGTGTTTTGATATTGTTCAAACTTGCACAACGATAAATGCGGGCCGCATGCGGCCCGCACACTGCCCGAAAAACTAGTTATTATTTATTTATATTATATAAAGCTCGATTACCACTGACTGATTGACATAAATGTTCTCCTAGAAGGAGACGAGTAGGAACAACGTGATGTATGGCAAAAGTGTTCGGGTGGTTTCGGTGAGTATGAGAAAAATCGAAAATCATAAAAATGACGCCTGCCAAGTAAAGATGGATGACGTATCTCGAAAACGGTGCAAGATGGGTAGGGGGTGTTTGAACAAATGTCATAGGGAATAGGGAGAGCAGTCGAATGACACCTGTCAAAAATCCAAAATGGCGGATTTCAAGATGGCCGCCATACAAAATGATCCGAGCCTGCTGAAGCGAGGCCGTTAGGCCGAGCTTCAGTAGGGGCGGAGCAGTTTGTATGGTGGCTGTCTTGAAATCCGACATTTTGGATGTGACCCACATGCTCCTATCATTCTTTATACTGCATTTGGAGTGTTTTACCTTATATTTTCGACTGTATTAGGAGTTTTTGTGGGATTTTTGACTGAATTTGGAGTAACTGTCCTACATAAGTGTAGTAGCGAGCCCGAAGGGCGAGCTCCTGGTGAGGCCGGAGGCCGAACTTTCGGTCCGCGAGGCCGAAGGCCGAGCGTATGATGCGCGAGCCCGTAGGGCGAGCGCTTGGCGAGGCCGCAGGCCGAGCCGTGTTGGTAACTTGCGAGGCCGAAGGCCGAGCTCCGACTTGAGAGTTTTTTCCAAGTCTCCGACTGGTCTCCATGGCAACTGCCCGCGGTAAGCAAAGCACCTACGAGTGGGGTTCCTTAACAAAAGTGACTCAGAACCTTGGTCCCATTCTGCCCGTACTACCTTTTTATGCCAGTAGGGTGAATTTGCTTTAGTGGCTACAGTATGGTTCTTTATTGTATGGAGACTTTATTTGGGATTTCATACTTCTATTGGAGTTTTGAACTTTTTTTTTTTAAATGTATAAGCGGTTAAGGTAAAGTTTACTACTGCATAACGATAAATGCGGGCCGCATGCGGCCCGCACACTGCCCGAAAAACTAGTTTATTTATTTATTTATAATATATAAGGCTCGATTACCACTCACTGACTGACTGACTGATTGACATAAATGTTCTCCTAGAAGGAGCAGAGTAGGGTTAAAATAATGTATAGCAAAAATGTTCGGGGGGTTTTGGTGAGTACGCGAAAAATCGAAAATCATTAAAATGACGCCTGCCAAGTAAAGATGGATGACATATCTCAAAAACGGTACAAGATAGGTCGGGGGTGTTTGAACAAATGTCATAGGGAATCGGGAGAGCAGTCGAATGACACCTGCCAAAAATCCAAAATGGCGGATTTCAAGATGGCCGCCATACAAAATGCTCCGACCCTGCTGAAGCGAGGCTTTTAGGCCGAGCTTCAGTTGGGGCGGAGCAGTTTGTATGGTGGCCGTCTTGAAATCCGACATTTTGGATGTGACCCACGTGCTCCTATCATTCTTTATACTGCATTTGGAGTGATTTACCCTATATTTTCGACTGTATTAGGAGTTTTTGTGGGATTTTTGACTGAATTTGGAGTAACTGTCCTACATAAGTGTAGTAGCGAGCCCGAAGGGCGAGCTCCTGGTGAGGCCGAAGGCTGAACTTTCGGTCCGCGAGGCCGAAGGCCAAGCGTATGATGCGCGAGCCCGAAGGGCGAGCGCCTGGCGAGGCCGTAGGCCGAGCCGTATTAGTAACTTGCGAGGCCGAAGGCCGAGCTCCGACTTGAGAGTATTTTCCACATCTCCGACTGGTCTCCATGGCAACTGCCTGCGGTAACCGCAGCACCTACGAGTGGGGTTCCTTACCAAAAGTGACTGAGAACCTTGGTACCATTCTGCCCGTACCACTTTTTTATGGCAGTAGGGTGAATCTGGTTTGGTGGCTACAGTTGTGTTCCTTATTGTATTAAGAGTTTTTATGGCATTTCATACTTCTATTGGAGTTTTGAACACACTTTTTTTTACGTATTAAGTGTTTTGATATAAGTTAAAATTGCAAAACGATAAATGCGGGCCGCATGCGGCCCGCACACTGCCCGAAAAACTAGTTATTTATAATATATAAAGCTCGATTACCACTCACTGACTGACTGACTGATTGACATAAATGTTCTCCTAGAAGGAGCAGAGTAGGGCTAAAATGATGTATGGCAAAAATGTTTGGGGGGTTTTGGTGAGTATGAGAAAAATCGAAAATCATTAAAAAGACGCCTGCCAAGTGATGATGGATGACGTATCTCGAAAACGGTAAGAGATAGGTAGGGGGTGTTTGAACAAATGTCATAGAGAATCGGGAGAGCAGTCGAATGACACCTGTCAAAAATCCAAAATGGCGGATTTCAAGATGGCCGCCATACAAAATGCTCCGAGCCTGCTGAAGCGAGGCCTTTAGGCCGAGCTTCAGTAGGGGCGGAGCAGTTTGAATGGTGGCCGTCTTGAAATCCGACATTTTGGATGTGTCTTACGTGCTCCTATCATTCTTTATACTGCATTTAGAGTTTTTTATCTTTATTTTCGAATGTATTAGGAGTTTTTGTGGGATTTTTGACTGAATTTGGAGTAACTGTCCTACATTAGTGTAGTAGCTCGGCCTAAAGGCCTCGCTTCAGCAGGCTCGGAGCATTTTGTATGGTGGCCTTCTTGAAATCCGCCATTTTGGATTTGTCCCAGGTGCTCCTCTCATTCTTCATACTGCATTTGGAGTGTTTTACCTTATATTTTCGACTGTATTAGGAGTTTTTGTGGGTTTTTTGACTGAATTTGGAGTAACTGTTCTACATTAGTGTATAGCGAGCCCAAAGGGCAACCACCTGGTGAGGCCGAAGGCCGAACTTTCGGTCCGCGAGGCCGAAGGCCGAGCGAATGGTGCGCGAGCCCGAAGGGCGAGCGCTTGGCGAGGCCGCAGGCCGAGCCGTATTAGTAACTTGCGAGGCCGAAGGCCGAGCTCCGACTTGAGAGTATTTTCCACGTCACCGACTGGTCTCCATGGCAACTGCCTGCGGTAACCGAAGCACCTACGAGTGGGGTTCCTTAACAAAAGTGACTCAGAACCTTCGTACCATTCTGCCCGTACCACCTTTTTATGGCAGTAGGGTGAATCTGATTTGGTGGCTACAGTTTGGTTCCTTATTGTATATAGAGTTTATATAGTATTTCATACTTCTATTGGAGTTTTGGATATTACTTTTTTTTAATGTATAACGTGCTTTTATGACAGTTCCTACTGACTCAAGATAGATGCGGGCCGCATGCGGCCCGCACACTGCCCGAAAAACTAGTTATTTATAATATATAAGGCTCGATTACCACTGACTCACTGACTGACTGATTGACATAAATGTTCTCCTAGAAGGAGCATAGTAGGGCTAAAATGATGTATGGCAGAAATGTTCGAGGGGTTTTGATGAGTATGAGAAAAATCGAAAATCATTAAAAAGACGCCTGCCAAGTGAAGATGGATGACGTATCTCAAAAACGGTAAGAGATAGGTAGGGGGTGTTTGAACAAATGTCATAGGGAATAAGGAGAGCAGTCGAATGACATCTGTCAAAAATCCAAAATGGCGGATTTCAAGATGGCCGCCATACAAATTGATCCGAGCCTGCTGAAGCGAGGCCGTTAGGCCGAGCTTCAGTAGGGGCGGAGCAGTTTGTATGGTGGCCGTCTTGAAATCCGACATTTTGGATGTGTCTTACATGCTCCTATCATTCTTTATACTGCATATGGAGTGTTTTACCTTTATTTTCAACTGTATTAGGAGTTTTTGTGGGAGTTTTGACTGAATTTGGAGTTACTGTCCTACGTTAGTGTAGTAGCGAGCCCGAAGGGCGAGCTCCTGGTAAGGCCGAAGGCCGAACTTTCGGTCCGCGAGGCCGAAGGCCAAGCGTATGATGCGTGAGCCCGAAGGGCGAGCGCTTGGCGAGGCCGTAGGCAAAGCCGTATTAGTAACTTGCGAGGCCGAAGGCCGAGCTCCGACTTGAGAGTATTTTCCACGTCACTGACTGGTCTCCATGGCAACTGCCTGCGGTAACCGAAGCACCTACGAGTGGGTATCCTTAACAAAAGTGACTCAGAACCTTGGTACTATTCTGCCCGTACCACCTTTTTATGGCAGTAGGGTGAATCTGGTTTGGTGGCTACAGTTTGGTTCCTTATTGCATTAAGAGTTTGTATGGGAAATCGTACATCTTTTGGTGTTTTGAAATATTTTTTTTTAATGTACAAGGTGTTTTGATATTGTTCAAACTTGCACAACGATAAATGCGGGCCGCATGCGGCCCGCACACTGCCCGAAAAACTAGTTTATAATATATAAAGCTCGATTACCACTGACTGATTGACATAAATGTTCTCCTAGAAGGAGACGAGTAGGAACAACGTGATGTATGGCAAAAGTGTTCGGGTGGTTTCGGTGAGTATGAGAAAAATCTAAAATCATAAAAAAGACGCCTGCCAAGTAAAGATGGATGACGTATCTCGAAAACGGTGCAAGATGGGTAGGGGGTGTTTGAACAAATGTCATAGGGAATCGGGAGAGCAGTCGAATGACATTTGTCAAAAATTCAAAATGGCGGATTTCAAGATGGCCGCCATACAAAATGCTCCGAGCCTGCTGAAGCGAGGCCTTTAGGCCGAGCTTCAGTAGGGGCGGAGCAGTTTGTATGGTGGCCGTCTTGAAATCCGACATTTTGGATGTGACCCACGTGCTCCTATCATTCTTTATACTGCATTTGGAGTTTTTTATCTTTATTTTCGACTGTATTAGGAGTTTTTGTGGGATTTTTGACTGAATTTGGAGTAACTGTCCTACATTAGTGTAGTAGCGAGCCCGAAGGGCGAGCTTCTGGTGAGGCCGAAGGCCGAACTTTCGGCCCGCGAGGCCGAAGGCCGAGCGTATGGGGCGTGAGCCCGAAGGGCGAGCGCATGGCGAGGCCGGAGGCCGAGCCGTGTTAGTAACTTGCGAGGCCGAAGGCCGAGCTCCGACTTGAGAGTATTTTCCACGTCTCCGAATGGTCTCCATGGCAACTGCCCGTGGTAAGCGAAGCACCTACGAGTGGGGTTCTTTAACAAAAGTGACTCGGAACCTTGGTCCGATTTTGCCCGTACCACCTTTTTAAGGCAGTAGGGTGAATCTGCTTTATTGGCTACAGTATGGTTCTTTATTGTATTGAGAGTTTATATGGGATTTCATACTTCTATTGGAGTTTTGAACACACTTTTTTTCACGTATTAGGTTTTTCTGTGAAATTTTCAAATGACTAAAGATAGATGCGGGCCGCATGCGGCCCGCACACTGCCCGAAAAACTAGTTATTTATAATATATAAAGCTCGATTACCACTGACTGACTGACTGACTCACTGACATAAATGTTCTCCTAGAAGGAGCAGAGTAGGGTAAAAATGAAGTATAGCAAAAATGTTCGGAGGGTTTTGGTGAGTATGAGAAAAATCGAAAATCATTAAAAAGACGCCTGCCAAGTGATGATGGATGACGTATCTCGAAAACGGTAAGAGATAGGTAGGGGGTGTTTGAACAAATGTCATAGGGAATCGGTAGAGCAGTCGAATGACATCTGTCAAAAATCCAAAATGGCGGATTTCAAGATGGCCGCCATACAAAATGCTCCGAGCCTGCTGAAGCGAGGCCTTTAGGCCGAGCTTCAGTAGGGGCGGAGCAGTTTGTATGGTGGCCGTCTTGAAATCCGTTATTTTGGATGTACCCCACGTGCTCCTATCATTCTTTATACTGCATTTGGAGTGTTTTACCTTATATTTTCGACTGTATTAGGAGTTTTTGTGGGATTTTTGACTAAATTTGGAGTTACTGTCCTACATAAGTGAAGTAGCGAGCCCGAAGGGCGAGCTCCTGGTGAGGCCGAAGGCCGAACTTTCGATCCGCGAGGCCGAAGGCCGAGCGTATGATGCGTGAGCCCGAAGGGCGAGCGCCGAGCGAGGCCGCAGGCCGAGCCATTTTAGTAACTTGCGAGGCCGAAGGCCGAGCTCCAACTTGAGAGTATTTTCCACGTTTCCGACTGGTCTCCATGGCAACTGCCCGCGGTAACCGAAGAACCTACGAGTGGGGTTCCTTTACAAAAGTTGCTCAGAACCCTGGTCTCATTCTGCCCGTACCACCTTTTTATGGCAGTAGGGTGAATTTGGTTTGGTGGCTACAGTTTGGTTCTTTATTGTATTGAGAGTTTATATGGGATTTCATACTTTTATTGGAGTTTTGAACACATTTTTTTTAAAGTATTAGGTGTTTCTGTGGAATTTTCAAATGACTAAAGATAGATGCGGGCCGCATGCGGCCCGCACACTGCCCGAAAAACTAGTTATTATTATAATATATAAAGCTCGATTACCACTGACTGACTGACTGACTCACTGACATAAATGTTCTCCTAGAAGGAGCAGAGTAGGGTAAAAATGAAGTATGGCAAAAATGTTCGGGTGGTTTTGGTGAGTATGAGAAAAATCGAAAATCATTAAAAAGACGCCTGCCAAGTGATGATGGATGACGTATCTCGAAAACGGTAAGAGATAGGTAGGGGGTGTTTGAACAAATGTCATAGAGAATCGGGAGAGCAGTCGAATGACACCTGTCAAAAATCCAAAATGGCGGATTTCAAGATGGCCGCCATACAAAATGCTCCGAGCCTGCTGAAGCGAGGCCTTTAGGCCGAGCTTCAGTAGGGGCGGAGCAGTTTGTATGGTGGCCTTCTTGAAATCCGCCATTTTGGATTTGTCCCAGGTGCTCCTCTCATTCTTCATACTGCATTTGGAGTGTTTTACCTTATATTTTCGACTGTATTAGGAGTTTTTGTGGGTTTTTTGACTGAATTTGGAGTAACTGTTCTACATTAGTGTATAGCGAGCCCAAAGGGCAACCACCTGGTGAGGCCGAAGGCCGAACTTTCGGTCCGCGAGGCCGAAGGCCGAGCGAATGGTGCGCGAGCCCGAAGGGCGAGCGCTTGGCGAGGCCGCAGGCCGAGCCGTATTAGTAACTTGCGAGGCCGAAGGCCGAGCTCCGACTTGAGAGTATTTTCCACGTCACCGACTGGTCTCCATGGCAACTGCCTGCGGTAACCGAAGCACCTACGAGTGGGGTTCCTTAACAAAAGTGATTCAGAACCTTGGTACCATTCTGCCCGTACCACCTTTTTATGGCAGTAGGGTGAATTTGGTTTGGTGATAACAGTACGGTTCTCTATTGTATTAAGGGTTTGTATGGGAAATCGTACATCTTTAGGTGTTTTGAAATAATTTTTTTTAATGTATAAGGTGTTTTGATATTGTTCAAACTTGCACAACGATAAATGCGGGCCGCATGCGGCCCGCACACTGCCCGAAATACTAGTTATATTATATAAAGCTCGATTACCACTGACTGATTGACATAAATGTTCTCCTAGAAGGAGACGAGTAGGAACAACGTGATGTATGGCAAAAATGTTCGGGTAGTTTCGGTGAGTATGAGAAAAATCGAAAATCATTAAAAAGACGCCTGCCAAATGAAGATGTATGGCGTATCTCAAAAACGGTACAAGATAGGTAGGGGGTGTTTGAACAAATGTCATAGGGAATCGAGAGAGCAGCCGGATGACACCTGTCAAAAATCCAAAATGGCGGATTTCAAGATGGCCGCCATACAAATTGATCCGAGCCTGCTGAAGCGAGGCCGTCAGGCCGAGCTTCAGTAGGGGCGGAGCAGTTTGTATGGGGGCCGTCTTGAAATCCGCCATTTTGGATTTGTCCCAGGTGCTCCTATCATTCTTTATACTGCATTTGGAGTGTATTACCTTATATTTTCGACTGTATTAGGAGTTTTTGTGGGATTTTGGACTGAATTTGGAGTAACTGTCCTACATTAGTGTATAGCGAGCCCAAAGGGCAATTACCTGGTGAGGCCGAAGGCCGAACTTTCGGTCCGCGAGGCCGAAGGCCGAGCGTATGGTGCGTGAGCCCGAAGGGCGAACGCTTGGCGAGGCCGTAGGCCGAGCCGTATTAGTAACTTGCGAGGCCGAAGGCCGAGCTCCGACTTGAGAGTATTTTCCACGTCTCCGACTGGTCTCCATGGCAACTGCCCGCGATAACCAAAGCACCTACGAGTGGGGTTCCTTAACAAAAGTGACTCGGAACCCTGGTCCCATTCTGCCCGTACCACCTTTTTATGGCAGTAGGGTGAATCTGGTTTGGTGGCTACAGTATGGTTCTTTAGTGTATTGACAGTTTATATGGGATTTCATACTTCTATTAGATTTTTGAACTTATTTTCTCTTAACGTATTAGGTTTTTTTTGACAGTTCCTACTGACTCAAGATAGATGCGGGCCGCATGCGGCCCGCACACTGCCCGAAAAACTAGTTTATTTATTTATAATATATAAAGCTCGATTACCACTGACTGATTGACATAAATGTTCTCCTAGAAGGAGACGAGTAGGAAGCAAGTGATGTATGGCAAAAATGTTCGGGGGGTTTTGGTGAGTATGGGAAAAATCGAAAATCATTAAATTGACGCCTGCCAAGTGAAGATGTATGGCGTATCTCAAAAACGGTAAGAGATAGGTAGGGGGTGTTTGACCAAATGTCATAGGGAATTGGGAGAGCAGTCGAATGACACCTGTCAAAAATCCAAAATGGCGGATTTCAAGATGGCCGCCATACAAAGTGATCCGAGCCTGCTGAAGCGAGGCCTTTAGGCTGAGCTTCAGAAGGGGCGGAGCAGTTTGTATGGGGGCCGTCATGAAATCCGACATTTTGGATGTGTCACACGTGCTCCTATCATTCTTTATACTGCATTTGGAGTGTTTTACCTTCATTTTCGACTGTATTAGGAGTTTTTGTGGGATTTTTTACTGAATTTGGAGTTACTGTCCTACAATAGTGTAGTAGCGAGCCCGAAGGGCGAGCTCCTGGTGAGGCCGAAGGCCGAATTTTCGGTCCGCGAGGCCGAAGGCCGAGCGTATGATGCGCGAGCCCGAAGGGCGAGTGCTTGGCGAGGCCGTAGGCCGAGCCGTATTAGTAACTTGCGAGGCCGAAGGCCGAGCTCCGACTTGAGAGTATTTTTCACGTCACCGACTGGTCTCCATGGCAACTGCCTGCGGTAACCGAAGCACCTACGAGTGGGGTTCCTTAACAAAAGTGACTCAGAAGCTTGGTACCATTCTGACCGTACCACCTTTTTATGGCAGTAGGGTGAATCTGGTTTGGTGGCTACAGTTTGGTTCCTTATTGTATTAAGAGTTTATATGGGATTTCATACTTCTATTGGAGTTTTGAACTTATTTTTTTTAAATGTATAAGGGGTTAAGGTAAAGTTTAGTACTGCATAACGATAAATGCGGGCCGCATGCGGCCCGCACACTACCCGAAATACTAGTTTTTTATTTATAATATATAAAGCTCGATTACCACTGACTGACATAAATGTTCTCCTAGAAGGAGTAGAGTAGGGTAAAAATGAAGTATGGCAAAAATGTTCGGGGGGTTTTGGTGAGTATGGGAAAAATCGAAAATCATAAAAATGACGTCTGCCAAGTGAAGATGGATGACATATCTCAAAAACGGTACAATATAGGTATGGGGTGTTTGAACAAATGTCATAGGGAATCGGGAGAGCAGTCGAATGACACCTGTCAAAAATCCAAAATGGCGGATTTCAAGATGGCCGCCATACAAAATGCTCCGAGCCTGCTGAAGCGAGGCCTTTAGGCCGAGCTTCAGTAGGGGCGGAGCAGTTTGTATGGCGGGCGTCTTAAAATCTGACATTTTGGATGTGTCCCACGTGCTCCTATCATTCTTTATACTGCATTTGAAGTGTTTTACCTTATATTTTCGACTGTATTAGGAGTTTTTGTGGGATTTTTGACTGAATTAGGAGTTACTGTCCTACATAAGTGTAGTAGCGAGCCCGAAGGGCGAGCTCCTGGTGAGGCCGAAGGCCGAACTTTCGGTCCGCGAGGCCGAAGGCCGAGCGTATGACGCGAGCCCGAAGGGCGAGCGCTTGGCGAGGCCGCAGGCCGAGCCGTGTTGGTAACTTGCGAGGCCGAAGGCTGAGCTCCGACTTGAGAGTTTTTTCCACGTCTCTGACTGGTCTCCATGGCAACTGCCCGCGGTAAGCGAAGCACCTACGAGTGGGGTTCCTTAACAAAAGTGACTCAGAACCTTGGTCCCATTCTGCCCGTACCACCTTTTTGTGGCGGTAGGGTGAATCTGTTTTAGAGGCTACAGTATTGTTCATTATTGTATTGAGAGTTAATATGGGATTTCATACTTCTATTGGAGTTTTGAACACACTTTTTTTCACGTATTAGGTGTTTCTGTGAAATTCCCAAATGAGTAAAGATAGATGCGGGCCGCATGCGGCCCGCACACTGCCCGAAAAACTAGTTTATTTATTTATATTATATAAAGCTCGATTACCACTGACTGATTGACATAAATGTTCTCCTAGAAGGAGACGAGTAGGAACAACGTGATGTATAGCAAAAATGTTCGGGTAGTTTCGGTGAGTATGAGAAAAATCGAAAATCATTAAAAAGACGCCTGCCAAGTGAAGATGTATGGCGTATCTCAAAAACGGTACAAGATAGGTAGGGGGTGTTTGAACAAATGTCATAGGGAATCGAGAGAGCAGCCGGATGACATCTGTCAAAAATCCAAAATGGCGGATTTCAAGATGGCCGCCATACAAATTGATCCGAGCCTGCTGAAGCGAGGCCGTCAGGCCGAGCTTCAGTAGGGGCGGAGCAGTTTGTATGGGGGCCGTCTTGAAATCCGCCATTTTGGATTTGTCCCAGGTGCTCCTATCATTCTTTATACTGCATTTGGAGTGTATTACCTTATATTTTCGACTGTATTAGGAGTTTTTGTGGGATTTTGGACTGAATTTGGAGTAACTGTCCTACATTAGTGTATAGCGAGCCCAAAGGGCAATTACCTGGTGAGGCCGAAGGCCGAACTTTCGGTCCGCGAGGCCGAAGGCCGAGCGTATGGTGCGTGAGCCCGAAGGGCGAACGCTTGGCGAGGCCGTAGGCCGAGCCGTATTAGTAACTTGCGAGGCCGAAGGCCGAGCTCCGACTTGAGAGTATTTTCCACGTCTCCGACTGGTCTCCATGGCAACTGCCCGCGATAACCAAAGCACCTACGAGTGGGGTTCCTTAACAAAAGTGACTCGGAACCCTGGTCCCATTCTGCCCGTACCACCTTTTTATGGCAGTAGGGTGAATCTGGTTTGGTGGCTACAGTATGGTTCTTTAGTGTATTGACAGTTTATATGGGATTTCATACTTCTATTAGATTTTTGAACTTATTTTCTCTTAACGTATTAGGTTTTTTTTGACAGTTCCTACTGACTCAAGATAGATGCGGGCCGCATGCGGCCCGCACACTGCCCGAAAAACTAGTTTATAATATATAAAGCTCGATTACCACTGACTGACTGACATAAATGTTCTCCTAGAAGGAGGCGAGTAGGAGCAACGTGATGTATGGCAAAAATGTTCGGGGGGTTTTGGTGAGTATGAGAAAAATCGAAAATCATAAAAATGACGCCTGCCAAGTTAAGATGGATGACATATCTCGAAAACGGTGCAAGATAGGTAGGAGGTGTTTGAACAAATGTCATAGGGAATTAAGAGAGCAGTCGGATGACATCTGTCAAAAATCCAAAATGGCGGATTTCAAGATGGCCGCCATACAAAATGCTCCGAGCCTGCTGAAGCGAGGCCTTTAGGCCGAGCTTCAGTAGGGGCGGAGCAGTTTGTATGGCGGCCGTCTTGAAATCTGACATTTTGGATGTGTCCCACGTGCTCCTATCATTCTTTATACTGCATTTGGAGTGTTTTACCTTATATTTTCGACTGTATTAGGAGTTTTTGTGGGATTTTTGACTGAATTTGGAGTTACTGTCCTACATAAGTGTAGTAGCGAGCCCGAAGGGCGAGCTCCTGGTGAGGCCGAAGGCCGAACTTTCGGTCCGCGAGGCCGAAGGCCGAGCGAATGGTGCGCGAGCCCGAAGGGCGAGCGCTTGGCGAGGCCGCAGGCCGAGCCGTATTAGTAACTTGCGAGGCCGAAGGCCGAGCTCCGACTTGAGAGTATTTTCCACGTCTCCGACTGGTCTCCATGGCAACTGCCCACGATAACCAAAGCACCTAAGAGTGGGGTTCCTTAACAAAAGTGACTCAGAACCTTAGTCCCATTCTGCCCGTACCACCTCTTTATGGCAGTAGGGTAAATTTGCTTTAGTGGCTACAGTATGGTTCTTTATTGTATTGAGAGTTTATATGGGATTTCATACTTCTATTGGAGTTTTGAACACATTTTTTTTTACGTATTAAGTGTTTTGATATAAGTTTAAATTGCATAACGATAAATGCGGGCCGCATGCGGCCCGCACACTGCCCGAAAAACTAGTTATTATTATTATTATTATAATATATAAAGCTCGATTACCATTGACTCACTGACTGACATAAATGTTCTCCTAGAAGGAGACGAGTAGGAACAACGTGATGTATGACAAAAATGTTCGGGGGGTTTTGGTGAGTACGAGAAAAATCGAAAATCATTAAAAAGACGCCTGCCAAGTGAAGATGGATGACGTATCTCGAAAACGGTAAGAGATAGGTAGGGGGTGTTTGAACAAATGTCATAGGGAATAGGAAGAGCAGTCGAATGACATCTGTCAAAAATCCAAAATGGCGGATTTCAAGATGGCCGCCATACAAAATGATCCTGCCCTGCTGAAGCGAGGCCTTTAGGCCGAGCTTCAGTAGGGGCGGAGCAGTTTGTATGGTGGCCGTCTTGAAATCCGACATTTTGGATGTGACCCACGTGCTCCTATCATTCTTTATACTGCATTTGGAGTGTTTTACCTTCATTTTCGACTGAATTAGGAGTTTTTGTGGGATTTTTGACTGAATTTGGAGTTACTGTCCTACATTAGTGTAGTAGCGAGCCCGAAGGGCGAGCTCCTGGTGAGGCCGAAGGCCGAACTTTCGGTCCGCGAGGCCGAAGGCCGAGCGTATGATGCGCGAGCCCGAAGGGCGAGCGCTTGGCGAGGCCGCAGGCCGAGCCGTGTTGGTAACTTGCGAGGCCGAAGGCCGAGCTCCGACTTGAGAGTTTTTTCCACGTCTCTGACTGGTCTCCATGGCAACTGCCCGCGGTAAGCGAAGCACCTACGAGTGGGGTTCCTTAACAAAAGTGACTCAGAACCTTGGTACCATTCTGCCCGTACCACCTTTTTATGGCAGTAGGGTGAATCTGCTTTAGTAGCTACAGTATGGTTCTCTACTGTATTACAAGTTTATTTGGGATTTCATATTTCTATTGGAGTTTTGAACATTATTTTTTTATGTATTAGGTGTTTTGATATAGTTTAAAATTGCATATCGATAAATGCGGGCCGCATGCGGCCCGCACACTGCCCGAAAAACTAGTTTATAATATATAAAGCTCGATTACCACTGACTGACTGACATAAATGTTCTCCTAGAAGGAGGCGAGTAGGAGCAACGTGATGTATAGCAAAAATGTTCGGGTGGTTTTGGTGAGTATGGGAAAAATCGAAAATCATTAAAAAGACGCCTGCCAAGTGTAGATGGATGACGTATCTCGAAAACGGTAAGAGATAAGTAAGGGGTGTTTGAACAAATGTCATAGGGAATCGGGAGAGCAGTCGAATGACACCTGTCAAAAATCCAAAATGGCGGATTTCAAGATGGCCGCCATACAAAGTGATCCGAGCCTGCTGAAGCGAGGCCTTTAGGCCGAGCTTCAGTAGGGGCGGAGCAGTTTGTATGGGGGCCATCTTGAAATCCGACATTTTGGATGTGTCACACGTGCTCCTATCATTCTTTATACTGCATTTGGAGTGTTTTACCTACATTTTCGACTGTATTAGGAGTTTTTGTGGGAATTTGGACGGAATTTGGAGTAACTGTCCTACATTAGTGTATAGCGAGCCCAAAGGGCAATTACCTGTTGAGGCCAAAGGCCGAACTTTCGGTCCGCGAGGCCGAAGGCCGAGCGTATGGTGCGTGAGCCCGAAGGGCGAACGCTTGGCGAGGCCGTAGGCCGAGCCGTATTAGTAACTTGCGAGGCCGAAGGCCGAGCTCCGACTTGAGAGTTTTTTTCACGTCTCCGACTGGTCTCCATGGCAACTGCCCGCGGTATCCGAAGCACCTACGAGTGGGGTTCCTTAACAAAAGTGACTCAGAACCTTGGTACCATACTGCCCGTACCACCTTTTTATGGCAGTAGGGTGAATCTGCTTTAGTGGCTACAGTATGGTTCTTTATTGTATGGAGAGTTTATTTGGGATTTCATACTTCTATTGGAATTTTGAACTTATTTTTTTTAAATGTATAATGGGTTAAGGTATAGTTTAGTACTGCATAACGATAAATGCGGGCCGCATGCGGCCCGCACACTGCCCGAAAAACTAGTTATTTATTTATTTATAATATATAAAGCTCGATTACCACTGACTGACTGACTGACTCACTGACATAAATGTTCTCCTAGAAGGAGCAGAGTAGGGTAAAAATGAAGAATAGCAAAAATGTTCGGAGGGTTTTGGTGAGTATGAGAAAAATCGAAAATCATTAAAAAGACGCCTGCCAAGTAAAGATGGATGACGTATCTCAAAAACGGTACGAGATAGGTAGGGGGTGTTTGAACAAATGTCATAGGGAATCGGGAGAGCAGTCGAATGACACCTGTCAAAAATCCAAAATGGCGGATTTCAAGATGGCCGCCATACAAAGTGATCCGAGCCTGCTGAAGCGAGGCCTTTAGGCCGAGCTTCAGTAGGGGCGGAGCAGTTTGTATGGTGGCCGTCTTGAAATCCGACAATTTGGATGTGACCCACGTGCTCCTATCATTCTTTATACTGCATTTGGAGTGATTTACCCTATATTTTCGACTGTATTAGGAGTTTTTGTGGGATTTTCGACTGAATTTGGAGTAACTGTCCTACATTAGTGAAGTTGCGAGCCCGAAGGGCGAGCTTCTGGTGAGGCCGAAGGCCGAACTTTCGGTCCGCGAGGCCGAAGGCCGAGCGTATGATGCGCGAGCCCGAAGGGCGAGTGCTTTGCGAGGCCGCAGGCCGAGCCGTGTTAGTAACTTGCGAGGCCGAAGGCCGAGCTCCGACTTGAGATTATTTTCCACATCTCCGACTGGTCTCCATAGCAACTGCCCGCGGTAACCGAAGCACCTACGAGTGGGGTTCCTTCACAAAAGTGACTCAGAACCTTGGTCCCATTCTGCCCGTACCACCTTTTTGTGGCAGTAGGGTGAATTTGCTTTAGTGGCTGCAGTATGGTTCTTTATTGTATTGAGAGTTTTTATGGGATTTCATACTTCCATTGGAGTTTTGAACATTCTTTTTCTTAAAGTATTAGGGGTTTATGTGAAATTTCCAAATGACTCAAGATAGATGCGGGCCGCATGCGGCCCGCACACTGCCCGAAAAACTAGTTATTTATTTATTTATTTATAATATATAAGGCTCGATTACCACTCACTGACTGACTGACTGATTGACATAAATGTTCTCCTAGAAGGAGCAGAGTAGGGTTAAAATTATGTATGGCAAAAATGTTCGGGGGGTTTTGGTGAGTATGAGAAAAATCGAAAATCATTAAAAAGACGCCTGCCAAGTTAAGATGTACTACGTATCTCGAAAACGGTACAAGATAGGTAGGAGGTGTTTGAACAAATGTCATAGGGAATCGGGAGAGCAGTCGAATGACACCTGTCAAAAATCCAAAATGGCGGATTTCAAGATGGCCGCCATACAAAATGATCCGAGCCTGCTGAAGCGAGGCCTTTAGGCCGAGCTTCAGTAGGGGCGGAGCAGTTTGTATGTCGGCCGTCTTGAAATCCGACATTTTGGATGTGACCCACGTGCTCCTATCATTCTTTATACTGCATTTGGAGTGTTTTACCTTATATTTTCGACTGTATTAGGAGTTTTTGTGGGATTTTCGACTGAATTTGGAGTTACTGTCCTACGTTAGTGTAGTAGCGAGCCCGAAGGGCGAGCTCCCGGTGAGGCCGAAGGCCGAACTTTCGGCTCGCGAGGCCGAAGGCCGAGCGTTTGGTGCGTGAGCCCGAAGGGCGAACGCTTTGCGAGGCCGCAGGCCGAGCCGTGTTAGTAACTTGCGAGGCCGAAGGCCGAGCTCCGACTTGAGAGTTTTTTCCACGTCTCCGACTGGTCTCCATGGCAACTGCCCGCGGTAACCGAAGCACCTACGAGTGGGGTTGCTTATTAAAAGTGACTCAGAACCTTGGTACCATTCTGCCCGTACCACCTTTTTATGGCAGTAGGGTGAATCTGCTTAAGTGGCTACAGTATGGTTCTTTATTGTATGGAGAGTTTATTTGGGATTTCATACTTCTATTGGAGTTTTGAACTTATTTTTTTTTTATATATTAGGGGTTAAGGTAAAGTTTAGTACTGCATAACGATAAATGCGGGCCGCATGCGGCCCGCACACTGCCCGAAAAACTAGTTTATAATATATAAGGCTCGATTACCACTGACTGACTCACTGACTCACTGACATAAATGTTCTCCTAGAAGGAGCAGAGTAGGGTAAAAATGAAGTATGGCAAAAATGTTCGGCGGGTTTAGGTGAGTATGAGAAAAATCGAAAATCATTAAAAAGACGCCTGCCAAGTAAAGATGAATGACATATCTCAAAAACGGTACAAGATAGGTAGAGGGTGTTTGAACAAATGTCATAGGGAATTGGGAGAGCAGTCGGATGACATCTGTCAAAAATCCAAAATGGTGGATTTCAAGATGGCCGCCATACAAAGTGATCCGAGCCTGCTGAAGCGAGGCCGTTAGGCCGAGCTTCAGTAGAGGCGGAGCAGTTTGTATGGTGGCTGTCTTGAAATCCGACATTTTGGATGTGACCCACGTGCTCCTATCATTCTTTATACTGCATTTGGAGTGTTTTACCTAATATTTTCGACTGTATTAGGAGTTTTTGTGGGATTTTTGACTAAATTTGGAGTTACTGTCCTACATAAGTGAAGTAGCGAGCCCGAAGGGCGAGCTTCTGGTGAGGCCGAAGGCCGAACTTTCGGTCCGCGAGGCCGAAGGCCGAGCGTATGATGCGTGAGCCCGAAGGGCGAGCGCCTGGCGAGGCCGTAGGCCGAGCCGTATTAGTAACTTGCGAGGCCGAAGGCCGAGCTCCGACTTGAGAGTATTTTCCACATCTCCGACTGGTCTCCATGGCAACTGCCTGCGGTAACCGCAGCAACTACGAGTGGGGTTCCTTAACAAAAGTGACTCAGAACCTTGGTACCATTTCGCCCGTACCACCTTTTTATGGCAGTAGGGTGAATCTGCTTTAGTGGCTACAGTATGGTTCTTTATTGTATTGAGAGTTTATATGGGATTTCATTCTTCTATTGGAGTTTTGAACATACTTTTTTACAACGTATCATGAGTTTTGATATAGTTTAGTACTGCATAACGATAAATGCGGGCCGCATGCGGCCCGCACACTGCCCGAATAACTAGTTTATAATATATAAAGCTCGATTACCACTCACTGACTGACTGACTGATTGACATAAATGTTCTCCTAGAAGGAGCAGAGTAGGGCTAAAATGATGTATGGCAAAAATGTTTGGGGGGTTTTGGTGAGTATGAGAAAAATCGAAAATCATTAAAAAGACGCCTGCCAAGTGATGATGGATGACGTATCTCGAAAACGGTAAGAGATAGGTAGGGGGTGTTTGAACAAATGTCATAGAGAATCGGGAGAGCAGTCGAATGACACCTGTCAAAAATCCAAAATGGCGGATTTCAAGATGGCCGCCATACAAAATGCTCCGAGCCTGCTGAAGCGAGGCCTTTAGGCCGAGCTTCAGTAGGGGCGGAGCAGTTTGTATGGTGGCCTTCTTGAAATCCGCCATTTTGGATTTGTCCCAGGTGCTCCTCTCATTCTTCATACTGCATTTGGAGTGTTTTACCTTATATTTTCGACTGTATTAGGAGTTTTTGTGGGTTTTTTGACTGAATTTGGAGTAACTGTTCTACATTAGTGTATAGCGAGCCCAAAGGGCAACCACCTGGTGAGGCCGAAGGCCGAACTTTCGGTCCGCGAGGCCGAAGGCCGAGCGAATGGTGCGCGAGCCCGAAGGGCGAGCGCTTGGCGAGGCCGCAGGCCGAGCCGTATTAGTAACTTGCGAGGCCGAAGGCCGAGCTCCGACTTGAGAGTATTTTCCACGTCACCGACTGGTCTCCATGGCAACTGCCTGCGGTAACCGAAGCACCTACGAGTGGGGTTCCTTAACAAAAGTGATTCAGAACCTTGGTACCATTCTGCCCGTACCACCTTTTTATGGCAGTAGGGTGAATTTGGTTTGGTGATAACAGTACGGTTCTCTATTGTATTAAGGGTTTGTATGGGAAATCGTACATCTTTAGGTGTTTTGAAATAATTTTTTTTAATGTATAAGGTGTTTTGATATTGTTCAAACTTGCACAACGATAAATGCGGGCCGCATGCGGCCCGCACACTGCCCGAAATACTAGTTTATAATATATAAAGCTGGATTACCGTACACTGACTGACTGACTGATTCACTGACTGACATCATTGTTCTCCCAGAAGGAGTCGAGAAGGAAGAAAGTGATGTATGGGAAAAGTGTAGAGGAGGTTTAGGGGAGTATGGGAAAAATCCGAAAACTCAAAGATGACGTCTGCCAAGTAAAATTGGATGGCGTATCTCTGAAACGGTAAGAGATAGGTAGGGGGTGCTTGACCAAATGTCATAGGGAATCGGGAGAGCAGTCGGATGACATCTGTCAAAAATCCAAAATGGCGGATTTCAAAATGGCCGCCATACAAAATCCTTCGATCCCTCAAAAAAGTAGCTGGTTCTACCAGAAAGAGTTGAGTACGGTTATAGTAATGTATTACGAAAATGACAAAGGGGCTTAGCTGAGTAGGGAAAAAATTAAAAACCCTAGAAATGACGCCTGCCAAGTAAAGCTGGACTACGTATCTCGAAAATGGTAAGAGATAGGTTGGGGGTGTTTGAACAAATGTCATAGGGAATCGGGAGAGCAGTCGAATGACACCTGTCAAACGTGCTCCTCTCATTCTTTATACTGCATTTGGAGTGTTTTACCTCATATTTTCGACTGTATTAGGAGTTTTTGTAGGTTTTTTGACTGAATTTGGAGTTACTGTTCTACGTTATTGTAGAAGCGAGCCCGAAGGGCGACCTCCTGGTGAGGCCGAAGGCCGAACTTTCGGCTCGTGAGGCCGAAGGCCGAGCGTATGGTGCGTGAGCCCGAAGGGCGAGCGCTTGGCGAGGCCGCAGGCCGAGCCGTGTTAGTAACTTGCGAGGCCGAAGGCCGAGCTCCGAATTGGGAGTAATTGCCTTGTCTCCGACTGGTCTCCATGGCAACTGCCCGCGGTATCCGAAGCACCTACGAGTGGGGTTCCTTAACAAAAGTGACTCAGAACCTTGGTACCATTCTGCCCGTACCACCTTTTTATGGCAGTAGGGTGAATCTGCTTTAGTGGCTACAGTATGGATCTTTATTGTATAGAGAGTTTATTTGGGATTTCATACTTCTATTGGAGTTTTGAACTTATTTTTTTTAAATGTATAAGGGGTTAAGGTTAAGTTTAGTACTGTATAACGATAAATGCGGGCCGCATGCGGCCCGCACACTGCCCGAAATACTAGTTTATTTATAATATATAAAGCTCGATTACCACTGACTGACTGACTGACTCACTGACATAAATGTTCTCCTAGAAGGAGCAGAGTAGGGTAAAAATGAAGAATAGCAAAAATGTTCGGAGGGTTTTGGTGAGTATGAGAAAAATCGAAAATCATTAAAAAGACGCCTGCCAAGTAAAGATGGATGACGTATCTCAAAAACGGTACGAGATAGGTAGGGGGTGTTTGAACAAATGTCATAGGGAATCGGGAGAGCAGTCGAATGACACCTGTCAAAAATCCAAAATGGCGGATTTCAAGATGGCCGCCATACAAAGTGATCCGAGCCTGCTGAAGCGAGGCCTTTAGGCCGAGCTTCAGTAGGGGCGGAGCAGTTTGTATGGTGGCCGTCTTGAAATCCGACAATTTGGATGTGACCCACGTGCTCCTATCATTCTTTATACTGCATTTGGAGTGATTTACCCTATATTTTCGACTGTATTAGGAGTTTTTGTGGGATTTTCGACTGAATTTGGAGTAACTGTCCTACATTAGTGAAGTTGCGAGCCCGAAGGGCGAGCTTCTGGTGAGGCCGAAGGCCGAACTTTCGGTCCGCGAGGCCGAAGGCCGAGCGTATGATGCGCGAGCCCGAAGGGCGAGTGCTTTGCGAGGCCGCAGGCCGAGCCGTGTTAGTAACTTGCGAGGCCGAAGGCCGAGCTCCGACTTGAGATTATTTTCCACATCTCCGACTGGTCTCCATAGCAACTGCCCGCGGTAACCGAAGCACCTACGAGTGGGGTTCCTTCACAAAAGTGACTCAGAACCTTGGTCCCATTCTGCCCGTACCACCTTTTTGTGGCAGTAGGGTGAATTTGCTTTAGTGGCTGCAGTATGGTTCTTTATTGTATTGAGAGTTTTTATGGGATTTCATACTTCCATTGGAGTTTTGAACATTCTTTTTCTTAAAGTATTAGGGGTTTATGTGAAATTTCCAAATGACTCAAGATAGATGCGGGCCGCATGCGGCCCGCACACTGCCCGAAAAACTAGTTATATTATATAAAGCTCGATTACCACTGACTGATTGACATAAATGTTCTCCTAGAAGGAGACGAGTAGGAACAACGTGATGTATGGCAAAAGTGTTCGGGTGGTTTCGGTGAGTATGAGAAAAATCGAAAATCATAAAAATGACGCCTGCCAAGTAAAGATGGATGACGTATCTCGAAAACGGTGCAAGATGGGTAGGGGGTGTTTGAACAAATGTCATAGGGAATAGGGAGAGCAGTCGAATGACACCTGTCAAAAATCCAAAATGGCGGATTTCAAGATGGCCGCCATACAAAATGATCCGAGCCTGCTGAAGCGAGGCCGTTAGGCCGAGCTTCAGTAGGGGCGGAGCAGTTTGTATGGTGGCTGTCTTGAAATCCGACATTTTGGATGTGACCCACATGCTCCTATCATTCTTTATACTGCATTTGGAGTGTTTTACCTTATATTTTCGACTGTATTAGGAGTTTTTGTGGGATTTTTGACTGAATTTGGAGTAACTGTCCTACATAAGTGTAGTAGCGAGCCCGAAGGGCGAGCTCCTGGTGAGGCCGGAGGCCGAACTTTCGGTCCGCGAGGCCGAAGGCCGAGCGTATGATGCGCGAGCCCGTAGGGCGAGCGCTTGGCGAGGCCGCAGGCCGAGCCGTGTTGGTAACTTGCGAGGCCGAAGGCCGAGCTCCGACTTGAGAGTTTTTTCCAAGTCTCCGACTGGTCTCCATGGCAACTGCCCGCGGTAAGCAAAGCACCTACGAGTGGGGTTCCTTAACAAAAGTGACTCAGAACCTTGGTCCCATTCTGCCCGTACTACCTTTTTATGCCAGTAGGGTGAATTTGCTTTAGTGGCTACAGTATGGTTCTTTATTGTATGGAGACTTTATTTGGGATTTCATACTTCTATTGGAGTTTTGAACTTTTTTTTTTTAAATGTATAAGCGGTTAAGGTAAAGTTTACTACTGCATAACGATAAATGCGGGCCGCATGCGGCCCGCACACTGCCCGAAAAACTAGTTTTTTATTATTTTATTATTATTATTATAATATATAAAGCTCGATTACCACTGACTCACTGACTGACTCACTCATTGACATAAATGTTCTCCTAGAAGGAGACGAGTAGGAGCAAAGTGATGTATGGCAAAAATCTTCGGGGGGTTTTGGTGAGTATGAGAAAAATCGAAAATCGTTAAAAAGACGCCTGCCAAGTGAAGATGGATGACGTATCTCGAAAACGGTTAGAGATAGGTAAGGGGTGTTTGAACAAATGTCATAGGGAATCGGGAGAGCAGTCGAATGACACCTGTCAAAAATCCAAAATGGCGGATTTCAAGATGGCCGCCATACAAAGTGATCCGAGCCTGCTGAAGCGAGGCCTTTAGGCCGAGCTTCAGTAGGGGCGGAGCAGTTTGTATGGTGGCCGTCTTGAAATCCGACATTTTGGATGTGACCCACGTGCTCCTATCATTCTTTATACTGCATTTGGAGTGTTTTACCTTATATTTTCGACTGTATTAGGAGTTTTCGTGGGATTTTCGACTGAATTTGGAGTTACTGTCCTACATTGGGGTATAGCGAGCCCGAAGGGCGAGCTCTTGGTGAGGCCGAAGGCCGAACTTTCGGTCCGCGAGGCCGAAGGCCGAGCGTATGATGCGCGAGCCCGAAGGGCGAGCGCTTGGCGAGGCCGCAGGCCGAGCCATGTTAGTAATTTGCGAGGCCGAAGGCCGAGCTCCGACTTGAAAGTATTTTCCACATCTCCGACTGGTCTCCATGGCAACTGCCCGCGGTAACCGAAACACCTACGAGTGGGGTTCCTTAACAAAAGTGATTCAGAACCTTGGTACCATTCTACCCGTACCACTTTTTTATGGCAGTAGGGTGAATCTGGTTTGGTGGCTACAGTTTGGTTCTCTACTGTATAAGTAGTTTATATGGGATTTCATACTTCTATGGGAGTTTTGAACTTATTTTTTTTTAAATGCATATGGGGTTAAGGTAAAGTTTAGTACTGCATAACGATAAATGCGGGCCGCATGCGGCCCGCACACTGCCCGAAAAACTAGTTATTAATAATATATAAAGCTCGATTACCACTCACTGACTGACTGACTGACTGATTGACATAAATGTTCTCCTAGAAGGAGACGAGTAGGGCTAAAATGATGTATGGCAAAAATGTTCGGGGGGTTTTGGTGAGTATGAGAAAAATCGAAAATCATAAAAAAGACGCCTGCCAAGTAAAGATGGATGACATATCTCAAAAACGGTACAAGATAGGTAGGGGGTGTTTGAACAAATGTCATAGGGAATCGGGAGAGCAGTCGAATGACATCTGTCAAAAATCCAAAATGGCGGATTTCAAGATGGCCGCCATACAAAATGCTCCGAGCCTGCTGAAGCGAGGCCTTTAGGCCGAGCTTCAGTAGGGGCGGAGCAGTTTGTATGGTGGCCTTCTTGAAATCCGCCATTTTGGATTTGTCCCAGGTGCTCCTCTCATTCTTCATACTGCATTTGGAGTGTTTTACCATACATTTTCGACTGTATTAGGAGTTTTTGTGGGTTTTTTGACTGAATTTGGAGTAACTGTCCTACATTAGTGTATAGCGAGCCCAAAGGGCAACCACCTGGTGAGGCCGAAGGCCGAACTTTCGGTCCGCGAGGCCGAAGGCCGAGCGAATGGTGCGCGAGCCCGAAGGGCGAGCGCTTGGCGAGGCCGCAGGCCGAGCCGTGTTAGTAACTTGCGAGGCCGAAGGCCGAGCTCCGACTTGAGAGTATTTTCCACGTCTCCGACTGATCTCCATGGCAACTGCCCGCGGTAACCGAAGCACCTACGAGTGGGGTTCCTTAACAAAAGTGACTCAGAACCTTGGTACCATTCTGCCCGTACCACATTTTTATGGCAGTAGGGTGAATCTGCTTTAGTGGCTTCAGTATGGTTCTTTATTGTATGGAGAGTTTATTTGGGATTTCATACTTCTATTGGAGTTTTGAACTTATTTTTTTTTAATGTATAAGGGGTTAAGGTAAAGTTTAGTACTGCATAACGATAAATGCGGGCCGCATGCGGCCCGCACACTGCCCGAAAAACTAGTTATAATATATAAAGCTCGATTACCATTGACTCACTGACTGACATAAATGTTCTCCTAGAAGGAGACGAGTAGGAACAACGTGATGTATGACAAAAATGTTCGGGGGGTTTTGGTGAGTACGAGAAAAATCGAAAATCATTAAAAAGACGCCTGCCAAGTGAAGATGGATGACGTATCTCGAAAACGGTAAGAGATAGGTAGGGGGTGTTTGAACAAATGTCATAGGGAATAGGAAGAGCAGTCGAATGACATCTGTCAAAAATCCAAAATGGCGGATTTCAAGATGGCCGCCATACAAAATGATCCTGCCCTGCTGAAGCGAGGCCTTTAGGCCGAGCTTCAGTAGGGGCGGAGCAGTTTGTATGGTGGCCGTCTTGAAATCCGACATTTTGGATGTGACCCACGTGCTCCTATCATTCTTTATACTGCATTTGGAGTGTTTTACCTTCATTTTCGACTGAATTAGGAGTTTTTGTGGGATTTTTGACTGAATTTGGAGTTACTGTCCTACATTAGTGTAGTAGCGAGCCCGAAGGGCGAGCTCCTGGTGAGGCCGAAGGCCGAACTTTCGGTCCGCGAGGCCGAAGGCCGAGCGTATGATGCGCGAGCCCGAAGGGCGAGCGCTTGGCGAGGCCGCAGGCCGAGCCGTGTTGGTAACTTGCGAGGCCGAAGGCCGAGCTCCGACTTGAGAGTTTTTTCCACGTTACTGACTGGTCTCCATGGCAACTGCCCGCGGTAAGCGAAGCACCTACGAGTGGGGTTCCTTAACAAAAGTGACTCAGAACCTTGGTACCATTCTGCCCGTACCACCTTTTTATGGCAGTAGGGTGAATCTGCTTTAGTAGCTACAGTATGGTTCTCTACTGTATTACAAGTTTATTTGGGATTTCATATTTCTATTGGAGTTTTGAACATTATTTTTTTATGTATTAGGTGTTTTGATATAGTTTAAAATTGCATATCGATAAATGCGGGCCGCATGCGGCCCGCACACTGCCCGAAAAACTAGTTTATATTATATAAAGCTCGATTACCACTGACTGATTGACATAAATGTTCTCCTAGAAGGAGACGAGTAGGAACAACGTGATGTATGGCAAAAGTGTTCGGGTGGTTTCGGTGAGTATGAGAAAAATCGAAAATCATAAAAATGACGCCTGCCAAGTAAAGATGGATGACGTATCTCGAAAACGGTGCAAGATGGGTAGGGGGTGTTTGAACAAATGTCATAGGGAATAGGGAGAGCAGTCGAATGACACCTGTCAAAAATCCAAAATGGCGGATTTCAAGATGGCCGCCATACAAAATGATCCGAGCCTGCTGAAGCGAGGCCGTTAGGCCGAGCTTCAGTAGGGGCGGAGCAGTTTGTATGGTGGCTGTCTTGAAATCCGACATTTTGGATGTGACCCACATGCTCCTATCATTCTTTATACTGCATTTGGAGTGTTTTACCTTATATTTTCGACTGTATTAGGAGTTTTTGTGGGATTTTTGACTGAATTTGGAGTAACTGTCCTACATAAGTGTAGTAGCGAGCCCGAAGGGCGAGCTCCTGGTGAGGCCGGAGGCCGAACTTTCGGTCCGCGAGGCCGAAGGCCGAGCGTATGATGCGCGAGCCCGTAGGGCGAGCGCTTGGCGAGGCCGCAGGCCGAGCCGTGTTGGTAACTTGCGAGGCCGAAGGCCGAGCTCCGACTTGAGAGTTTTTTCCAAGTCTCCGACTGGTCTCCATGGCAACTGCCCGCGGTAAGCAAAGCACCTACGAGTGGGGTTCCTTAACAAAAGTGACTCAGAACCTTGGTCCCATTCTGCCCGTACTACCTTTTTATGCCAGTAGGGTGAATTTGCTTTAGTGGCTACAGTATGGTTCTTTATTGTATGGAGACTTTATTTGGGATTTCATACTTCTATTGGAGTTTTGAACTTTTTTTTTTTAAATGTATAAGCGGTTAAGGTAAAGTTTACTACTGCATAACGATAAATGCGGGCCGCATGCGGCCCGCACACTGCCCGAAAAACTAGTTATTAATAATATATAAAGCTCGATTACCACTCACTGACTGACTGACTGACTGATTGACATAAATGTTCTCCTAGAAGGAGACGAGTAGGGCTAAAATGATGTATGGCAAAAATGTTCGGGGGGTTTAGGTGAGTATGGGAAAAATCGAAAATCATTAAAAAGACGCCTGCCAAGTAAAGATGGATGACGTATCTCGAAAACGGTGCAAGATAGGTAGGGGGTGTTTGACCAAATGTCATAGGGAATCGGGAGAGCAGTCGAATGACACCTGTCAAAAATCCAAAATGGCGTATTTCAAGATGGCCGCCATACAAAGTGATCCGAGCCTGCTGAAGCGAGGCCGTTAGGCCGAGCTTCAGTAGGGGCGGAGCAGTTTGTATGGTGGCCGTCTTGAAATCCGACATTTTGGATGTGTCTTACGTGCTCCTATCATTCTTTATACTGCATTTGGAGTTTTTTATCTTTATTTTCGACTGTATTAGGAGTTTTTGTGGGATTTTTGACTGAATTTGGAGTAACTGTCCTACATTAGTGTAGTAGCGAGCCCGAAGGGCGAGCTTCTGGTGAGGCCGAAGGCCGAATTTTCGGCTCGCGAGGCCGAAGGCCGAGCGTTTGGTGCGTGAGCCCGAAGGGCGAACGCTTGGCGAGGCCGTAGGCCGAGCCGTGTTAGTAACTTGCGAGGCCGAAGGCCGAGCTCCGAATCGAGAGTATTTTCCACATCTCTGACTGGTCTCCATGGCAACTGCCCGCGGTAACCGAAGCACCTACGAGTTGGGTTCCTTAACAAAAGTGATTCAGAACCTTGGTACCATTCTGCCCGTACCACCTTTTTATGGCAGTAGGGTGATTTTGCTTTTGTGGCTACAGTATGGTTCTTTATTGTATTGAGAGTTTATATGGGATTTCATACTTCTATTGGAGTTTTGAACACATTTTTTTTTAATGTATCAGGTGTTTTTTTGACAGTTCCTACTGACTCAAGATAGATGCGGGCCGCATGCGGCCCGCACACTGCCCGAAAAACTAGTTATTAATAATATATAAAGCTCGATTACCACTCAGTGACTGACTGACTGACTGATTGACATAAATGTTCTCCTAGAAGGAGACGAGTAGGGTAAAAATGAAGTATGGCAAAAATGTTTGGGTGGTTTTGGTGAGTATGAGAAAAATCGAAAATCATTAAAAAGACGCCTGCCAAGTGATAATGGATGACGTATCTCGAAAACGGTAAGAGATAGGTAGGGGGTGTTTGAACAAATGTCATAGGGAATCGGGAGTGCAGTCGAATGACACCTGTCAAAAATCCAAAATGGCGGATTTCAAGATGGCCGCCATACAAATTGATCCGAGCCTGCTGAAGCGAGGCCGTTAGGCCGAGGTTCAGTAGGGGCGGAGCAGTTTGTATGGGGGCCTTCTTGGAATACGCCATTTTGGATTTGTCCCAGGTGCTCCTATCATTCTTTATACTGCATTTGGAGTGTATTTCCTTATATTTTCGACTGTATTAGGAGTTTTTGTGGGATTTTTGACTGAATTAAGAGTTACTGTCCTACATAAGTGTAGTAGCGAACCCGAAGGGCGAGCTCCTGGTGAGGCCGAAGGCCGAGCTTTCGGTCCGCGAGGCCAAAGGCCGAGCGTATGATGCGCGAGCCCGAAGGGCGAGCGCTTGGCGAGGCCGCAGGCCGAGCCGTGTTGGTAACTTGCGAGGCCGAAGGCCGAGCTCCGACTTGAGAGTTTTTTCCACGTCTCCGACTGGTCTCCATGGCAACTGCCCGCGGTAAGCGAAGCACCTACGAGTGGGGTTCCTTAACAAAAGTGACTCAGAACCTTGGTCCCATTCTGCCCGTACTACCTTTTTATGGCAGTAGGGTGAATCTGTTTTAGTGGCTACAGTATTGATCTTTATTGTATTGAGAGTTAATATTGGATTTCATACTTCTATTGGAGTTTTGAACACATTTTTTTTTAATGTATCAGGTGTTTTTTTGACAGTTCCTACTGACTCAAGATAGATGCGGGCCGCATGCGGCCCGCACACTGCCCGAAAAACTAGTTATTATTAATAATATATAAAGCTCGATTACCACTCACTGACTGACTGACTGACTGATTGACATAAATGTTCTCCTAGAAGGAGTAGAGTAGGGTAAAAATGAAGTATGGCAAAAATGTTCGGGTGGTTTTGGTGAGTATGAGAAAAATCGAAAATCATTAAAAAGACGCCTGCCAAGTAAAGATGAATGACGTATCTCGAAAACGGTACAAGATAGGTAGGGGGTGTTTGAACAAATGTCATAGGGAATTGGAAGAGCAGTCGAATGACACCTGTCAAAAATCCAAAATGGCGGATTTCAAGATGGCCGCCATACAAAGTGATCCGAGCCTGCTGAAGCGAGGCCGTTAGGCCGAGCTTCAGTAGGGGCGGAGCAGTTTGTATGGTGGCCGTCTTGAAATCCGACATTTTGGATGTGTTTTACGTGCTCCTATCATTCTTTATACTGCATTTGGAGTGTTTTACCTTATATTTTCGACTGTATTAGGAGTTTTTGTGGGATTTTCGACTGAATTTGGAGTTACTGTCCTACATTGGTGTATAGCGAGCCCGAAGGGCGAGCTTCTGGTGAGGCCGAAGGCCGAACTTTCGGCTCGCGAGGCCGAAGGCCGAGCGCATGGTGCGTGAGCCCGAAGGGCGAGCGCTTGGCGAGGCCGGAGGCCGAGCCGTGTTAGTAACTTGCGAGGCCGAAGGCCGAGCTCCGACTTGAGAGTATTTTCCACATCTCCGACTGGTCTCCATGGCAACTGCCCGCGGTAACCGAAGCACCTACGAGTGGGGTTCCTTAACAAAAGTGACTCAGAACCTTGGTACCATTCTGCCCGTACCACCTTTTTATGGCAGTAGGGTGAATCTGCTTTAGTGGCTACAGTATGGTTCTTTATTGTATGGAGAGTTTATTTGGGATTTCATACTTCTATTGGTGTTTTGAACATACTTTTTTTTAATGTCTCTGGTGTTTATTTGACAATTCCTACTGACTCAAGATAGATGCGGGCCGCATGCGGCCCGCACACTGCCCGAAATACTAGTTTATTTATATTATATAAAGCTCGATTACCACTGACTGATTGACATAAATGTTCTCCTAGAAGGAGACGAGTAGGAACAACGTGATGTATGGCAAAAGTGTTCGGGTGGTTTCGGTGAGTATGAGAAAAATCGAAAATCATAAAAATGACGCCTGCCAAGTAAAGATGGATGACGTATCTCGAAAACGGTGCAAGATGGGTAGGGGGTGTTTGAACAAATGTCATAGGGAATAGGGAGAGCAGTCGAATGACACCTGTCAAAAATCCAAAATGGCGGATTTCAAGATGGCCGCCATACAAAATGATCCGAGCCTGCTGAAGCGAGGCCGTTAGGCCGAGCTTCAGTAGGGGCGGAGCAGTTTGTATGGTGGCTGTCTTGAAATCCGACATTTTGGATGTGACCCACATGCTCCTATCATTCTTTATACTGCATTTGGAGTGTTTTACCTTATATTTTCGACTGTATTAGGAGTTTTTGTGGGATTTTTGACTGAATTTGGAGTAACTGTCCTACATAAGTGTAGTAGCGAGCCCGAAGGGCGAGCTCCTGGTGAGGCCGGAGGCCGAACTTTCGGTCCGCGAGGCCGAAGGCCGAGCGTATGATGCGCGAGCCCGTAGGGCGAGCGCTTGGCGAGGCCGCAGGCCGAGCCGTGTTGGTAACTTGCGAGGCCGAAGGCCGAGCTCCGACTTGAGAGTTTTTTCCAAGTCTCCGACTGGTCTCCATGGCAACTGCCCGCGGTAAGCAAAGCACCTACGAGTGGGGTTCCTTAACAAAAGTGACTCAGAACCTTGGTCCCATTCTGCCCGTACTACCTTTTTATGCCAGTAGGGTGAATTTGCTTTAGTGGCTACAGTATGGTTCTTTATTGTATGGAGACTTTATTTGGGATTTCATACTTCTATTGGAGTTTTGAACTTTTTTTTTTTAAATGTATAAGCGGTTAAGGTAAAGTTTACTACTGCATAACGATAAATGCGGGCCGCATGCGGCCCGCACACTGCCCGAAAAACTAGTTTATAATATATAAAGCTCGATTACCACTGACTGATTGACATAAATGTTCTCCTAGAAGGAGCAGAGTAGGGTAAAAATGAAGTATGGCAAAAATGTTTGGGTGGTTTTGGTGAGTATGAGAAAAATCGAAAATCATTAAAAAGACGCCTGCCAAGTGATAATGGATGACGTATCTCGAAAACGGTAAGAGATAGGTAGGGGGTGTTTAAACAAATGTCATAGGGAATCGGGAGTGCAGTCGAATGACACCTGTCAAAAATCCAAAATGGCGGATTTCAAGATGGCCGCCATACAAATTGATCCGAGCCTGCTGAAGCGAGGCCGTTAGGCCGAGGTTCAGTAGGGGCGGAGCAGTTTGTATGGGGGCCTTCTTGGAATACGCCATTTTGGATTTGTCCCAGGTGCTCCTATCATTCTTTATACTGCATTTGGAGTGTATTTCCTTATATTTTCGACTGTATTAGGAGTTTTTGTGGGATTTTTGACTGAATTAAGAGTTACTGTCCTACATAAGTGTAGTAGCGAACCCGAAGGGCGAGCTCCTGGTGAGGCCGAAGGCCGAGCTTTCGGTCCGCGAGGCCAAAGGCCGAGCGTATGATGCGCGAGCCCGAAGGGCGAGCGCTTGGCGAGGCCGCAGGCCGAGCCGTGTTGGTAACTTGCGAGGCCGAAGGCCGAGCTCCGACTTGAGAGTTTTTTCCACGTCTCCGACTGGTCTCCATGGCAACTGCCCGCGGTAAGCGAAGCACCTACGAGTGGGGTTCCTTAACAAAAGTGACTCAGAACCTTGGTCCCATTCTGCCCGTACTACCTTTTTATGGCAGTAGGGTGAATCTGTTTTAGTGGCTACAGTATTGATCTTTATTGTATTGAGAGTTAATATTGGATTTCATACTTCTATTGGAGTTTTGAACACATTTTTTTTTAATGTATCAGGTGTTTTTTTGACAGTTCCTACTGACTCAAGATAGATGCGGGCCGCATGCGGCCCGCACACTGCCCGAAAAACTAGTTATTATTAATAATATATAAAGCTCGATTACCACTCACTGACTGACTGACTGACTGATTGACATAAATGTTCTCCTAGAAGGAGACGAGTAGGGCTAAAATGATGTATGGCAAAAATGTTCGGGGGGTTTTGGTGAGTATGAGAAAAATCGAAAATCATAAAAAAGACGCCTGCCAAGTAAAGATGGATAACGTATCTCGAAAACGGTAAGAGATGGGTTAGAGGTGTTTGAACAAATGTCATAGGGAATCGGGAGAGCAGTCGAATGACACCTGTCAAAAATCCAAAATGGCGGATTTCAAGATGGCCGCCATACAAAATGCTCCGAGCCTGCTGAAGCGAGGCCTTAAGGCCGAGCTTCAGTAGGGGCGGAGCAGTTTGTATGGCGGCCGTCTTGAAATCCGACATTTTGGATGTGTCTTACGTGCTCCTATCATTCTTTATACTGCATTTGGAGTTTTTTATCTTTATTTTCGACTGTATTAGGAGTTTTTGTGGGATTTTTGACTGAATTTGGAGTAACTGTCCTACATTAGTGTAGTAGCGAGCCCGAAGGGCGAGCTTCTGGTGAGGCCGAAGGCCGAACTTTCGGCCCGCGAGGCCGAAGGCCGAGCGTATGGGGCGTGAGCCCGAAGGGCGAGCGCCTGGCGAGGCCGTAGGCCGAGCCGTATTAGTAACTTGCGAGGCCGAAGGCCGAGCTCCGACTTGAGAGTATTTTCCACGTCTCCAACTGGTCTCCATGGCAACTGCCCGCGATAACCAAAGCACCTACGAGTAGGGTTCCTTAACAAATGTGACTCAAAACCTTGGTACCATTCTGCCGGAACCACCTTTTTATGGCAGTAGGGTGAATCTGGTTTTGGAGGCTACAGTTTGTTTCTTTATTGTATTGAGAGTTTTAATGGGATTTCATACTTCTATTGGAGTTTTGAAATATTTTTTTTTAATGTTAAAGGTGTATTGTTATAGTTTAGTACTGCATAACGATAAATGCGGGCCGCATGCGGCCCGCACACTGCCCGAAAAACTAGTTTATAATATATAAAGCTCGATTACCACTCACTGACTGACTGACTGACTGATTGACATAAATGTTCTCCTAGAAGGAGCAGAGTAGGGTTAAAATGATGTATGGCAAAAATGTTCAGTGAGTTTTGGTGACTATGAGAAAAATCGAAAATCATTAAAAAGACGCCTGCCAAGTAAAGTTGGATGACATATCTCAAAAACGGTACAAGATAGGTAGGGGGTGTTTGAACAAATGTCATAGGGAATCGGGAGAGCAGTCGAATGACACCTGTCAAAAATCCAAAATGGCGGATTTCAAGATGGCCGCCATACAAATTGATCCGAGCCTGCTGAAGCGAGGCCGTTAGGCCGAGGTTCAGTAGGGGCGGAGCAGTTTGTATGGGGGCCTTCTTGAAATCCGCCATTTTGGATTTGTCCCAGGTGCTCCTATCATTCTTTATACTGCATTTGGAGTGTATTACCTTATATTTTCGACTGTATTAGGAGTTTTTGTGGGATTTTTGACTGAATTTGGAGTTTCTGTCCTACATAAGTGTAGTAGCGAGCCCGAAAGGCGAGCTCCTGGTGAGGCCGAAGGCCGCACTTTCGGTCCGCGAGGCCGAAGGCCGAGCGTATGATGCGCGAGCCCGAAGGCCGAGCGCTCGGCGAGGCCGCAGGCCGAGCCGTGTTGGCAACTTGCGAGGCCGAAGGCCGAGCTCCGACTTGAGAGTTTTTTCCACGTCTCCGACTGGTCTCCATGGCAACTGCCCGCGGTAAGCGAAGCACCTACGAGTGGGGTTCCTTAACAAAAGTGACTCAGAACCTTGGTCCCATTCTGCCCGTACCACCTTTTTATGGCAGTAGGGTGAATCTGTTTTAGTGGCTTCAGTATTGTTCTTTATTGTATTGAGAGTTAATATGGGATTTCATACTTCTAATGGAGTTTTGAACATACTTTTTTTAATGTATAATGTGTTTTGATATTGTTCAAACTTGCACAACGATAAATGCGGGCCGCATGCGGCCCGCACACTGCCCGAAAAACTAGTTTATAATATATAAAGCTCGATTACCACTCACTGACTGACATAAATGTTCTCCTAGAAGGAGGCGAGTAGGAGCAACGTGATGTATGGCAAAAATGTTCGGGGGGTTTTGGTGAGTATGAGAAAAATCGAAAATCATAAAATGACGCCTGCCAAGTTAAGATGGATGACACATCTCGCAAACGGTGCAAGATAGGTAGGAGGTGTTTGAACAAATGTCATAGGGAATTAAGAGAGCAGTCGAATGACACCTGCCAAAAATCCAAAATGGCGGATTTCAAGATGGCCGCCATACAAAGTGATCCGAGCCTGCTGAAGCGAGGCCTTTAGGCCGAGCTTCAGTAGGGGCGGAGCAGTTTGTATGGTGGCCGTCTTGAAATCCGACATTTTGGATGTGACCCACGTGCTCCTCTCATTCTTTATACTGCATTTGGAATGTTTTACCTTAATTTTTGACTGTATTCGGAGTTTTTGTGGGATTTTTGACTGAATTTGGAGTTACTGTACTACGTTATTGTAGTAGCGAGCCCGAAGGGCGAGCTTCTGGTGAGGCCGAAGGCCGAACTTTCGGCTCGCGAGGCCGAAGGCCGAGCGTATGGTGCGTGAGCCCGCAGGGCGAGCGCTTGGCGAGGCCGCAGGCCGAGCCATGTCAGTAACTTGCGAGGCCGAAGGCCGAGCTCCGACTCGAGAGTATTTTCCACGTCACCGACTGGTCCCCATGGCAACTGCCCGCGGTAACCGAAGCACCTACGAGTGGGGTTCCTTAACAAAAGTGACTCAGAACCTTGGTACCATTCTGCCCGTACCACCTTTTTATGGCAGTAGGGTGAATTGGCTTTTGTGGCTACAGTGTGATTCTTTATTGTATTGAGAGTTTATATGGGATTTGATACTTCTATTGGAGTTTTGAACACATTTTTTTTTAATGTATCAGGTGTGTTTTTGACAGTTCCTACTGACTCAAGATAGATGCGGGCCGCATGCGGCCCGCACACTGCCCGAAAAACTAGTTTATTTATAATATATAAAGCTCGATTACCACTCACTCACTGACATAAATGTTCTCCTAGAAGGAGCAGAGTAGGGTAAAAATGAAGTATGGCAAAAATGTTCGGGTGGTTTTGGTGAGTATGAGAAAAATCGAAAATCATTAAAAAGACGCCTGCCAAGTGATGATGGATGACGTATCTCGAAAACGGTACGAGATAGGTAGGGGGTGTTTGAACAAATGTCATAGGGAATAGGAAGAGCAGTCGAATGACACCTGTCAAAAATCCAAAATGGCGGATTTCAAGATGGCCGCCATACAAAATGATCCGAGCCTGCTGAAGCGAGGCCTTTAGGCCGAGCTTCAGTAGGGGCGGAGCAGTTTGTATGGTGGTCGTCTTGAAATCCGTCATTTTGGATGTGCCCCACGTGCTCCTATCATTCTTTATACTGCATTTGGAGTGTTTTACCTTATATTTCGACTGTATTAGGAGTTTTTGTGGGATTTTGGACTGAATTTGGAGTAACTGTCCTACATTAGTGTATAGCGAGCCCAAAGGGCAATTACCTGGTGAGGCCGAAGGCCGAACTTTCGGTCCGCGAGGCCGAAGGCCGAGCGTATGGTGCGTGAGCCCGAAGGGCGAACGCTTGGCGAGGCCGTAGGCCGAGCCGTATTAGTAACTTGCGAGGCCGAAGGCCGAGCTCCGACTTGAGAGTTTTTTTTACGTCTCCGACTGGTCTCCATGGCAACTGCCCGCGGTAACCGAAGCACCTACGTGTGGGGTTTCTTAACAAAAGTGACTCAGAACCTTGGTACCATTCTGCCCGTACCACCTTTTTATGGCAGTAGGGTGAATTTGCTTTAGTGGCTACAGTATGGATCTTTATTGTATGGAGAGTTTATTTGGGATTTCATACTTCTATTGGAGTTTTGAACTTATTTTTTTTAAATGTATAAGGGGTTAAGGTATAGTTTAGTACTGCATAACGATAAATGCGGGCCGCATGCGGCCCGCACACTGCCCGAAAAACTAGTTAATAATATATAAAGCTCGATTACCACTCACTGACTGACTGACTGACTGATTGACATAAATGTTCTCCTAGAAGGAGACGAGTAGGGCTAAAATGATGTATGGCAAAAATGTTCGGGGGGTTTTGGTGAGTATGAGAAAAATCGAAAATCATAAAAATGACGCCTGCCAAGTGTAGATGGATAACGTATCTCGAAAACGGTAAGAGATGGGTTAGAGGTGTTTGAACAAATGTCATAGGGAATCGGGAGAGCAGTCGAATGACACCTGTCAAAAATCCAAAATGGCGGATTTCAAGATGGCCGCCATACAAAATGCTCCGAGCCTGCTGAAGCGAGGCCTTTAGGCCGAGCTTCAGTAGGGGCGGAGCAGTTTGTATGGCGGCCGTCTTGAAATCCGACATTTTGGATGTGTCTTACGTGCTCCTATCATTCTTTATACTGCATTTGGAGTTTTTTATCTTTATTTTCGACTGTATTAGGAGTTTTTGTGGGATTTTTGACTGAATTTGGAGTAACTGTCCTACATTAGTGTAGTAGCGAGCCCGAAGGGCGAGCTTCTGGTGAGGCCGAAGGCCGAACTTTCGGCCCGCGAGGCCGAAGGCCGAGCGTATGGGGCGTGAGCCCGAAGGGCGAGCGCCTGGCGAGGCCGTAGGCCGAGCCGTATTAGTAACTTGCGAGGCCGAAGGCCGAGCTCCGACTTGAGAGTATTTTCCACGTCTCCAACTGGTCTCCATGGCAACTGCCCGCGATAACCAAAGCACCTACGAGTAGGGTTCCTTAACAAATGTGACTCAAAACCTTGGTACCATTCTGCCGGAACCACCTTTTTATGGCAGTAGGGTGAATCTGGTTTTGGAGGCTACAGTTTGTTTCTTTATTGTATTGAGAGTTTTAATGGGATTTCATACTTCTATTGGAGTTTTGAAATATTTTTTTTTAATGTTAAAGGTGTATTGTTATAGTTTAGTACTGCATAACGATAAATGCGGGCCGCATGCGGCCCGCACACTGCCCGAAATACTAGTTATTATAATATATAAAGCTGGATTACCGTACACTGACTGACTCACTGACTGACATCATTGTTCTTCCAGAAGGAGTCGAGTAGGAAGAATGTGATGTATGGGAAAAGTGTAGAGGGGGTTTGTGTGAGTATGGGAAAAATCCGAAAACTCAAAGATGACGTCTGCCAAGTAAAATTGGATGGCGTATCTCTGAAACGGTAAGAGATAGGTAGGGGGTGCTTGACCAAATGTCATAGGGAATCAGGAGAGCAGTCGGATGACATTTGTCAAAAATCCAAAATGGCGGATTTCAAAATGGCCGCCATACAAAATCCTTCGATCCCTCAAAAAAGTAGCTGGTTCTATCAGAAAGAGTTGAGTACGGTTATAGTAATGTATTACGAAAATGACTAAGGGGTTTAGCTGAGTAGGTAAAAAATTAAAAACCCTAGAAATGACGCCTGCCAAGTAAAGCTGGACTACGTATCTCGAAAACGGTAAGAGATAGGTTGGGGGTGTTTGAACAAATGTCATAGGGAATCGGGAGAGCAGTCTATTGACACCTGTCAAATGTGCTACTCTCGTTCTTCATACATTATTTGGAGTATTTGACCTTACAATGTCGACTGTATTAGGAGTTTTTGTGGGATTTTCAACTGAATTTGGAGTAATTGTCCTACTGGCCGTGTAGCGAGCCCGAAGGGCGAGCTTCTGGTGAGGCCGAAGGCCGAACTTTCGGGCCGCGAGGCCGTAGGCCGAGTTGACGGTGCGCGAGCCCGCAGGGCGAGCGCTAGGCGAGGCCGCAGGCCGAGCCATGTTAGTAACTTGCGAGGCCGAAGGCCGAGCTCAGACTTGCACCGATTTGGCTGAAAATCGATATATAGGTTGTTCTCGTCATCCTTATTTCAAATATGAAATTTTTATTTCGATGACGTCTGCCAAGTAAAAAAAGTTACTCCGATTTGGCTGAAACTCGATATTTAGGTGGTTCTGGGTGTCCTTATTCCAAATCAAAAACTTTTTTCTCGATGACGTCTGCCAAGTAAAAAAAGTTACTCCGATTTTGCTGAAACTCGATATCTAGGTTGTTCTGCACGTCCTTATTCCAAATATGTTTTTTTTTTTCGATGACGTCTGCCAAGTAAAAAAAAGTACTCCAATTTGGCTTAAATTTTATATCTAGGTTGTTCTGGACGTCCTTATTCCAAATATGATTTTTTTTTTTCGATGACGTCTGCCAATTGCAGATAAATCACGTATCTCGAAAACGGTAATAGATAGGTAGGGGGTTTTTGAAAATATGTCATAGGGAATAAGGAGAGCAGTCGAATGACATTTTGGATGTGTCTCACGTGCTCCTATCATTCTTTATACTGCATTTGGAGTGTTTTTTCTTATATTTTCGACTGTATTAGGAGTTTTTGTGGGATTTTGGACTGAATTTGGAGTTACTGTCCTACGTTAGTGTAGTAGCGAGCCCGAAGGGCGAGCTCCTGGTGAGGCCGAAGGCCGAACTTTCGGCTCGCGAGGCCTTAGGCCGAGCGTATGGTGCGTGAGCCCGAAGGGCGAGCGCTTGGCGAGGCCGCAGGCCGAGCCGTGTTAGTAACTTGCGAGGCCGAAGGCTGAGCTCCGACTTGAGAGTATTTTCCACATCTCCGACTGGTCTCCATGGCAACTGCCCGCGGTAACCGAAGCACCTACGAGTGGGGTTCCTTAACAAAAGTGACTTAGAACCTTGGTACCATTCTGCCCGTACCACCTTTTTATGTCAGTAGGATGAATCTGGTTTGGTGGCTACAGTTTGATTCCTTATTGTATTAAGAGTTTGTATAGGATTTAATACTTCTATTGGAGTTTTGAACATACTTTTTTTTAATGTCTCTGGTGTCTATTTGAAAATTTCTACTGACTCAAGATAGATGCGGGCCGCATGCGGCCCGCACACTGCCCGAAATACTAGTTATAATATATAAAGCTCGATTACCATTGACTCACTGACTGACATAAATGTTCTCCTAGAAGGAGACGAGTAGGAGCAACGTGATGTATAGCAAAAATGTTCGGGGGGTTTTGGTGAGTATGAGAAAAATCGAAAATCATTAAAAAGACGCCTGCCAACTGAAGATGGATGACGTATCTCAAAAACGGTAAGAGATAGGTAGGGGGTGTTTGAACAAATGTCATAGGGAATTGGGAAAGCAGTCGAATGACACCTGTCAAAAATCCAAAATGGCGGATTTCAAGATGGCCGCCATACAAATTGATCCGAGCCTGCTGAAGCGAGGCCTTTAGGCCGAGCTTCAGTAGGGGCGGAGCAGTTTGTATGGTGGCCATCTTGAAATCCGACATTTTGGATGTGTCCCACGTGCTCCTATCATTCTTTATACTGCATTTGGAGCGTTTTACTTTTATATTAGACTGTATTAGGAGTTTTTGTGGGATTTTTGACTGAATTTGGAGTAACTGTCCTACATTAGTGCAGTTGCGAGCCCGAAGGGCGAGCTCCTGGTGAGGCCGAAGGCCGAACTTTCGGTCCGCGAGGCCGAAGGCCGAGCGTATGATGCGCGAGCCCGAAGGGCGAGCGCTTGGCGAGGCCGCAGGCCGAGCCGTGTTAGTAACTTGCGAGGCTGAAGGCCGAGCTCCGACTTTAGAATATTTTCTACATCTTCGACTGGTCTCCATGGCAACTGACCGCGGTAACCGAAGCACCTACGAGTGGGGTTCCTTAACAAAAGTGACTCAGAACCTTGGTACCATTCTGCCCGTACCACCTTTTTATGGCAGTAGGGTGAATTTGGTTTGGTGGCTACAGTTTGTTTCTTTATTGTATTGAGAGTTTATATGGGATTTCATACTTCTATTGGAGTTTTGAACACACTTTTTTTTACGTATTAGGTGTCTTGATATAAGTTAAAATTGCACAACGATAAATGCGGGCCGCATGCGGCCCGCACACTGCCCGAAATACTAGTTTATAATATATAAGGCTCGATTACCACTGACTGACTCACTGACTCACTGACATAAATGTTCTCCTAGAAGGAGCAGAGTAGGGTAAAAATGAAGTATGGCAAAAATGTTCGCCGGGTTTAGGTGAGTATGAGAAAAATCGAAAATCATTAAAAAGACGCCTGCCAAGTAAAGATGAATGACATATCTCAAAAACGGTACAAGATAGGTAGAGGGTGTTTGAACAAATGTCATAGGGAATTGGGAGAGCAGTCGGATGACATCTGTCAAAAATCCAAAATGGTGGATTTCAAGATGGCCGCCATACAAAGTGATCCGAGCCTGCTGAAGCGAGGCCGTTAGGCCGAGCTTCAGTAGAGGCGGAGCAGTTTGTATGGTGGCTGTCTTGAAATCCGACATTTTGGATGTGACCCACGTGCTCCTATCATTCTTTATACTGCATTTGGAGTGTTTTACCTAATATTTTCGACTGTATTAGGAGTTTTTGTGGGATTTTTGACTAAATTTGGAGTTACTGTCCTACATAAGTGAAGTAGCGAGCCCGAAGGGCGAGCTTCTGGTGAGGCCGAAGGCCGAACTTTCGGTCCGCGAGGCCGAAGGCCGAGCGTATGATGCGTGAGCCCGAAGGGCGAGCGCCTGGCGAGGCCGTAGGCCGAGCCGTATTAGTAACTTGCGAGGCCGAAGGCCGAGCTCCGACTTGAGAGTATTTTCCACATCTCCGACTGGTCTCCATGGCAACTGCCTGCGGTAACCGCAGCAACTACGAGTGGGGTTCCTTAACAAAAGTGACTCAGAACCTTGGTACCATTCTGCCCGTACCACCTTTTTATGGCAGTAGGGTGAATCTGCTTTAGTGGCTACAGTATGGTTCTTTATTGTATTGAGAGTTTATATGGGATTTCATTCTTCTATTGGAGTTTTGAACATACTTTTTTACAACGTATCATGAGTTTTGATATAGTTTAGTACTGCATAACGATAAATGCGGGCCGCATGCGGCCCGCACACTGCCCGAATAACTAGTTAATAATATATAAAGCTCGATTACCACTGACTGATTGACATAAATGTTCTCCTAGAAGGAGACGAGTAGGAACAACGTGATGTATGGCAAAAATGTTCGGGGGGTTTTGGTGAGTATGGGAAAAATCGAAAATCATTAAATTGACGCCTGCCAAGTGATGATGTATGACGTATCTCAAAAACGGTAAGAGATAGGTAGGGGGTGTTTGAACAAATGTCATAGGGAATCGGGAGAGCAGTCGAATGACACCTGTCAAAAATCCAAAATGGCGGATTTCAAGATGGCCGCCATACAAAGTGATCCGAGCCTGCTGAAGCGAGGCCGTCAGGCCGAGCTTCAGTAGGGGCGGAGCAGTTTGTATGGTGGCCGTCTTGAAATCCGACATTTTGGATGTGTCTTACGTGCTCCTATCATTCTTTATACTGCATTTGGTGTGTTTTACCTTAATTTTCGAATGTATTAGGAGTTTTTGTGGGATTTTTGACTGAATTTGGAGTAACTGTCCTACATAAGTGTAGTAGCGAGCCCGAAGGGCGAGCTCTTGGTGAGGCCGAAGGCCGAACTTTCGGTTCGCGAGGCCGAAGGCCGAGCGTATGGTGCGTGAGCCCGAAGGGCGAGCGCTTGGCGAGGCCGGAGGCCGAGCCATGTTAGTAACTTGCGAGGCCGAAGGCCGAGCTCCGACTCGAGAGTATTTTCCACGTCACCGACTGGTCTCCATGGCAACTGCCCGCGGTAACCGAAGCACCTACGAGTGGGGTTTCTTAACAAAAGTGACTCAGAACCTTGGTCCCATTCTGCCCGTACTACCTTTTTATGGCAGTAGGGTGAATTTGCTTTAGTGGATGTAGTATGGTTCTTTATTGTATTGAGAGTTTATATGGGATTTCATACTGTTATAAAATTTTGTTTTATTTTTTTTATTGTATAAGGTGTTGATGTATTGTTTAGTACTGCACAACGATAAATGCGGGCCGCATGCGGCCCCCTGGTGAGGCCGAAGGCCGAACTTTCGGTCCGCGAGGCCGAAGGCCGAGCGTATGATGCGCGAGCCCGAAGGGCGAGCGCCTGGCGAGGCCGTAGGCCGAGCCGTATTAGTAACTTGCGAGGCCGAAGGCCGAGCTCCGACTCGAGAGTATTTTCCACGTCACCAACTGGTCTCCATGGCAACTTCTTGCGGTAACCGAAGCACCTACGAGTGGGGTTCCCTAACAAAAGTGACTCAGAACCTTGGTACCATTCTACCCGTTCCACCTTTTTATGGCAGTAGGGTGAATCTGGTTTAGTGGCTACAGTATGTTTCTTTATTGTATTGAGAGTTAATATGGGATTTCATACCTCTAATGGAGTTTTGAACATACTTTTTTTAATGTATAAGGTGTTTTGATATTGTTCAAACTTGCACAACGATAAATGCGGGCCGCATGCGGCCCGCACACTGCCCGAAAAACTAGTTATAATATATAAAGCTCGATTACCATTGACTCACTGACTGACATAAATGTTCTCCTAGAAGGAGACGAGTAGGAACAACGTGATGTATGGCAAAAATGTTCGGGTGGTTTCGGTGAGTATGAGAAAAATCGAAAATCATAAAAATGACGCCTGCCAAGTGAAGATGGATGACGTATCTCAAAAACGGTAGGAGATAGGTAGGGGGTGTTTGAAATGAATAAATGTCATAGGGAATCGGGAGAGCTGTCGGATGACATATGTCAAAAATCCAAAATGGCGGATTTCAAGATGGCCGCCATACAAAGTGATCCGAGCCTGCTGAAGCGAGGCCTTTAGGCCGAGCTTCAGTAGGGGCGGAGCAGTTTGTATGGCGGCCATCTTGAAATCCGACATTTTGGATGTGCTCCACGTGCTCCTCTCACTCTTCATACTGCATTTGGCGTGTTTTACCTTCATTTTCGACTGTATTAGAAGTTTTTGTGGGATTTTGTACTGAATTTGGAGTAACTGTCCTACTGGCTGTGTAGCGAGCCCGAAGGGCGAGCTTCTGGTGAGGCCGAAGGCCGAACTTTCAGGCCGCGAGGCCGTAGGCCGAGTGGACGGTGCGCGAGGCCGCAGGTCGAGCCGTGTTAGTAACTTGCGAGGCCGAAGGCCGAGCTCAGACTTGCACCGATTTGGCTGAAAATCGATATATAGGTTGTTCTCGTCATCCTTATTCCAAATATGAAATTTTTATTTCGATGACGTCTGCCAAGTAAAAAAAGTTACTCCGATTTGGCTGAAACTCGATATTTAAGTGGTTCCAAATCCAAAATCAAAATGGCGGATTTCAAGATGGCCGCCATACAAAGTGATCCGAGCCTGCTGAAGCGAGGCCGTTAGGCCAAGCTTCAGTAGGGGCGGAGCAGTTTGTATGGTGGCCGCATTGAAATCCGACATTTTGGATGTGTCTTACGTGCTCCTATCATTCTTTATACTGCATTTGGAGTTTTTTATCTTTATTTTCGACTGTATTAGGAGTTTTTGTGGGATTTTTGACTGAATTTGGAGTAACTGTCCTACAATAGTGTAGTAGCGAGCCCGAAGGGCGAGCTTCTGGTGAGGCCGAAGGCCGAACTTTCGGCCCGCGAGGCCGAAGGCCGAGCGTATGGGGCGTGAGCCCGAAGGGCGAGCGCATGGCGAGGCCGGAGGCCGAGCCGTGTTAGTAACTTGCGAGGCCGAAGGCCGAGCTCCGACTTGAGAGTTTTTTCCACGTCTCCGACTGGTCTCCATGGCAACTGCCCGCGGTAAGCGAAGCACCTACGAGTGGGGTTCCTTAACAAATGTGACTCAGAACCTTGGTCCCATTCTGCCCGTACCACCTTTTTATGGCAGTAGGGTGAATCTGTTTTAGTGGCTACAGTATTGTTCTTTATTGTATTGAGAGTTAATATGGGATTTCATACTTGTAATGGAGTTTTGAACATACTTTTTTTAATGTATAAGGTGTTTTGATATTGTTCAAACTTGCACAACGATAAATGCGGGCCGCATGCGGCCCGCACACTGCCCGAAAAACTAGTTTATAATATATAAAGCTCGATTACCACTGACTGACTCACTGACTGACTGACTGACATAAATGTTCTCCTAGAAGGAGTAGAGTAGGGTTAAAATGATGTATGGAAAAAATGTTCAGGAGGTTTTGGTGAGTATGAGAAAAATCGAAAATCATTAAAAAGACGCCTGCCAAGTGTAGATGGATGACGTATCTCGAAAACGGTAAGAGATAAGTAGGGGGTGTTTGAACAAATGTCATAGGGAATCGGGAGAGCAGTCGAATGACATCTGTCAAAAATCCAAAATGGCGGATTTCAAGATGGCCGCCATACAAAATGCTCCGGGCGGAGCAGTTTGTATGGTGGCCATCTGGAAATCCGACATTTTGGATGTGACCAAAGTGCTCCTATCATTCTTTATACTGCATTTGGAGTGTTTTACCTTTATTTTCGACTGAATTAGGAGTTTTAGTGGGATTTTTGACTGAATTTGGAGTTACTGTCCTACATAAGTGTAGTAGCGAGCCCGAAGGGCGAGCTCCTGGTGAGGCCGAAGGCCGAACTTTCGGTCCGCGAGGCCGAAGGCCGAGCGTATGAAGCGTGAGCCCGAAGGGCGAGCGCTTGGCGAGGCCGCAGGCCGAGCCGTATTAGTAACTTGCGAGGCCGAAGGCCGAGCTCCGACTTGAGAGTATTTTCCACATCACCGACTGGTCTCCATGGCAACTGCCTGCGGTAACCGAAGCACCTACGAGTGGGGTTCCTTAACAAAAGTGACTCAGAACCTTCGTACCATTCTGCCCGTACCACCTTTTTATGGCAGTAGGGTGAATCTGATTTGGTGGCTACAGTTTGGTTCCTTATTGTATATAGAGTTTATATAGTATTTCATACTTCTATTGGAGTTTTGGATATTACTTTTTTTTAATGTATAACGTGCTTTTATGACAGTTCCTACTGACTCAAGATAGATGCGGGCCGCATGCGGCCCGCACACTGCCCGAAAAACTAGTTTATAATATATAAGGCTCGATTACCACTGACTCACTGACTGACTGATTGACATAAATGTTCTCCTAGAAGGAGCATAGTAGGGCTAAAATGATGTATGGCAGAAATGTTCGAGGGGTTTTGATGAGTATGAGAAAAATCGAAAATCATTAAAAAGACGCCTGCCAAGTGAAGATGGATGACGTATCTCAAAAACGGTAAGAGATAGGTAGGGGGTGTTTGAACAAATGTCATAGGGAATAAGGAGAGCAGTCGAATGACATCTGTCAAAAATCCAAAATGGCGGATTTCAAGATGGCCGCCATACAAATTGATCCGAGCCTGCTGAAGCGAGGCCGTTAGGCCGAGCTTCAGTAGGGGCGGAGCAGTTTGTATGGTGGCCGTCTTGAAATCCGACATTTTGGATGTGTCTTACATGCTCCTATCATTCTTTATACTGCATATGGAGTGTTTTACCTTTATTTTCAACTGTATTAGGAGTTTTTGTGGGAGTTTTGACTGAATTTGGAGTTACTGTCCTACGTTAGTGTAGTAGCGAGCCCGAAGGGCGAGCTCCTGGTAAGGCCGAAGGCCGAACTTTCGGTCCGCGAGGCCGAAGGCCAAGCGTATGATGCGTGAGCCCGAAGGGCGAGCGCTTGGCGAGGCCGTAGGCAAAGCCGTATTAGTAACTTGCGAGGCCGAAGGCCGAGCTCCGACTTGAGAGTATTTTCCACGTCACCGACTGGTCTCCATGGCAACTGCCTGCGGTAACCGAAGCACCTACGAGTGGGGTTCCTTAACAAAAGTGATTCAGAACCTTGGTACCATTCTGCCCGTACCACCTTTTTATGGCAGTAGGGTGAATTTGGTTTGGTGATAACAGTACGGTTCTCTATTGTATTAAGGGTTTGTATGGGAAATCGTACATCTTTAGGTGTTTTGAAATAATTTTTTTTAATGTATAAGGTGTTTTGATATTGTTCAAACTTGCACAACGATAAATGCGGGCCGCATGCGGCCCGCACACTGCCCGAAAAACTAGTTTATATTATATAAAGCTCGATTACCACTGACTGATTGACATAAATGTTCTCCTAGAAGGAGACGAGTAGGAACAACGTGATGTATGGCAAAAGTGTTCGGGTGGTTTCGGTGAGTATGAGAAAAATCGAAAATCATAAAAATGACGCCTGCCAAGTAAAGATGGATGACGTATCTCGAAAACGGTGCAAGATGGGTAGGGGGTGTTTGAACAAATGTCATAGGGAATAGGGAGAGCAGTCGAATGACACCTGTCAAAAATCCAAAATGGCGGATTTCAAGACGGCCGCCATACAAAATGATCCGAGCCTGCTGAAGCGAGGCCGTTAGGCCGAGCTTCAGTAGGGGCGGAGCAGTTTGTATGGTGGCTGTCTTGAAATCCGACATTTTGGATGTGACCCACATGCTCCTATCATTCTTTATACTGCATTTGGAGTGTTTTACCTTATATTTTCGACTGTATTAGGAGTTTTTGTGGGATTTTTGACTGAATTTGGAGTAACTGTCCTACATAAGTGTAGTAGCGAGCCCGAAGGGCGAGCTCCTGGTGAGGCCGGAGGCCGAACTTTCGGTCCGCGAGGCCGAAGGCCGAGCGTATGATGCGCGAGCCCGTAGGGCGAGCGCTTGGCGAGGCCGCAGGCCGAGCCGTGTTGGTAACTTGCGAGGCCGAAGGCCGAGCTCCGACTTGAGAGTTTTTTCCAAGTCTCCGACTGGTCTCCATGGCAACTGCCCGCGGTAAGCAAAGCACCTACGAGTGGGGTTCCTTAACAAAAGTGACTCAGAACCTTGGTCCCATTCTGCCCGTACTACCTTTTTATGCCAGTAGGGTGAATTTGCTTTAGTGGCTACAGTATGGTTCTTTATTGTATGGAGACTTTATTTGGGATTTCATACTTCTATTGGAGTTTTGAACTTTTTTTTTTTAAATGTATAAGCGGTTAAGGTAAAGTTTACTACTGCATAACGATAAATGCGGGCCGCATGCGGCCCGCACACTGCCCGAAAAACTAGTTTATAATATATAAAGCTCGATTACCACTGACTGATTGACATAAATGTTCTCCTAGAAGGAGACGAGTAGGAACAACGTGATGTATGGCAAAAATGTTCGGGTGGTTTTGGTGAGTATGAGAAAAATCGAAAATCATTAAAAAGACGCCTGCCAAGTGAAGATGGATGACGTATCTCAAAAACGGTAAGAGATAGGTAGGGAGTGTTTGAACATATGTCATAGGGAATCGGGAGAGCAGTCGGATGACATTTGTCAAAAATCCAAAATGGCGGATTTCAAGATGGCCGCCATACAAAATGCTCCGAGCCTGCTGAAGCGAGGCCTTTAGGCCGAGCTTCAGTAGGGGCAGAGCAGTTTGTATGGTGGCCGTCTTGAAATCCGTTATTTTGGATGTACCCCACGTGCTCCTATCATTCTTTATACTGCATTTGGAGTGTTTTACCTTATATTTTCGACTGTATTAGGAGTTTTTGTGGGATTTTTGACGGAATTTGGAGTTACTGTCCTACATTAGTGCAGTAGCGAGCCCGAAGGGCGAGCTCCTGGTGAGGCCGAAGGCCGAACTTTCGGTCCGCGAGGCCGAAGGCCGAGCGTATGATGCGCGAGCCCGAAGGGCGAGCGCCTGGCGAGGCCGTAGGCCGAGCCGTAATAGTAACTTGCGAGGCCGAAGGCCGAGCTCCGACTTGAGAGTATTTTCCACATCTCCGACTGGTCTCCATGGCAACTGCCTGCGGTAACCGCAGCACCTACGAGTGGGGTTCCTTAACAAAAGTGCCTCAGAACCTTGATACCATTTTGCCCGTACCACCTTTTTATAGCAGTAGGGTGAATTTGCTTTAGTGGCTACAGTATGGTTCTTTATTGTATTGAGAGTTTATATGGGATTTCATGCTTCTATTGGAGTTTTGAACACACAATTTTTTTAATGTATCAGGCGTTTTTTTGACAGTTCCTACTGACTCAAGATAGATGCGGGCCGCATGCGGCCCGCACACTGCCCGAAAAACTAGTTTATTTATAATATATAAAGCTCGATTACCACTGACTGATTGACATAAATGTTCTCCTAGAAGGAGACGAGTAGGAGCAACGTGATGTATGGCAAAAATGTTCGGGTGGTTTTGGTGAGTATGAGAAAAATCGAAAATTATTAAAAAGACGCCTGCCAAGTGATGATGGATGACGTATCTCGAAAACGGTAAGAGATAGGTAGGGGGTGTTTGACCAAATGTCATAGGGAATCAAGAGTGCAGTCGAATGACAGCTGTCAAAAATTCAAAATGGCGGATTTCAAGATGGCCGCCATACAAAATGACCCGAGCCTGCTGAAGCGAGGCCTTTAGGCCGAGCTTCAGTAGGGGCGGAGCAGTTTGTATGGCGGCCGTCTTGAAATCCGACATTTTGGATGTGACTCACGTGCTCCTATCATTCTTTATACTGCATTTGGAGTGTTTGACCTTTATTTTCGACTGTATTAGGAGTTTTTGTGGGAGTTTTGACTGAATTTGGAGTTACTGTCCTATATTAGTGTAGTAGCGAGCCCGAAGGGCGAGCTCCTGGTGAGGCCGAAGGCCGAACTTTCGGTCCGCGAGGCCGAAGGCCGAGCGTATGATGCGCGAGCCCGAAGGGCGAGCGCCTGGCGAGGCCGTAGGCCGAGCCGTATTAGTAACTTGCGAGGCCGAAGGCCGAGCTCCGACTTGAGAGTATTTTCCACATCTCCGACTGGTCTCCATGGCAACTGCCCGCGGTAACCGAAGCACCTACGAGTGGGGTTCCTTTACAAAAGTGACTCAGAACCTTGGTTCCATTCTGCCCGTACCACCTTTTTATGGCAGTAGGGTGAATTTGCTTTAGTGGCTACAGTATGGTTCTTTATTGTATGGAGAGTTTATTTGGGATTTCATACTTCTATTGGAGTTTTGAACTTATTTTTTTTAAATGTATAAGGGGTTAAGGTAAAGTTAAGTACTGCACAACGAAAAATGCGGGCCGCATGCGGCCCGCACACTGCCCGAAAAACTAGTTTATAATATATAAGGCTCGATTACCACTGACTGACTCACTGACTCACTGACATAAATGTTCTCCTAGAAGGAGCAGAGTAGGGTAAAAATGAAGTATGGCAAAAATGTTCGGCGGGTTTAGGTGAGTATGAGAAAAATCGAAAATCATTAAAAAGACGCCTGCCAAGTAAAGATGAATGACATATCTCAAAAACGGTACAAGATAGGTAGAGGGTGTTTGAACAAATGTCATAGGGAATTGGGAGAGCAGTCGGATGACATCTGTCAAAAATCCAAAATGGTGGATTTCAAGATGGCCGCCATACAAAGTGATCCGAGCCTGCTGAAGCGAGGCCGTTAGGCCGAGCTTCAGTAGAGGCGGAGCAGTTTGTATGGTGGCTGTCTTGAAATCCGACATTTTGGATGTGACCCACGTGCTCCTATCATTCTTTATACTGCATTTGGAGTGTTTTACCTAATATTTTCGACTGTATTAGGAGTTTTTGTGGGATTTTTGACTAAATTTGGAGTTACTGTCCTACATAAGTGAAGTAGCGAGCCCGAAGGGCGAGCTTCTGGTGAGGCCGAAGGCCGAACTTTCGGTCCGCGAGGCCGAAGGCCGAGCGTATGATGCGTGAGCCCGAAGGGCGAGCGCCTGGCGAGGCCGTAGGCCGAGCCGTATTAGTAACTTGCGAGGCCGAAGGCCGAGCTCCGACTTGAGAGTATTTTCCACATCTCCGACTGGTCTCCATGGCAACTGCCTGCGGTAACCGCAGCAACTACGAGTGGGGTTCCTTAACTAAAGTGACTCAGAACCTTGGTACCATTCTGCCCGTACCACCTTTTTATGGCAGTAGGGTGAATCTGCTTTAGTGGCTACAGTATGGTTCTTTATTGTATTGAGAGTTTATATGGGATTTCATTCTTCTATTGGAGTTTTGAACATACTTTTTTACAACGTATCATGAGTTTTGATATAGTTTAGTACTGCATAACGATAAATGCGGGCCGCATGCGGCCCGCACACTGCCCGAAAAACTAGTTTATATTATATAAAGCTCGATTACCACTGACTGATTGACATAAATGTTCTCCTAGAAGGAGACGAGTAGGAACAACGTGATGTATGGCAAAAGTGTTCGGGTGGTTTCGGTGAGTATGAGAAAAATCGAAAATCATAAAAATGACGCCTGCCAAGTAAAGATGGATGACGTATCTCGAAAACGGTGCAAGATGGGTAGGGGGTGTTTGAACAAATGTCATAGGGAATAGGGAGAGCAGTCGAATGACACCTGTCAAAAATCCAAAATGGCGGATTTCAAGATGGCCGCCATACAAAATGCTCCGAGCCTGCTGAAGCGAGGCCTTTAGGCCGAGCTTCAGTAGGGGCGGAGCAGTTTGTATGGTGGCCGTCTTGAAATCCGACATTTTGGATGTGTCTTACGTGCTCCTATCATTCTTTATACTGCATTTGGAGTGTTTTTCCTTATATTTTCGACTGTATTAGGAGTTTTTGTGGGATTTTGGACTGAATTTGGAGTTACTGTCCTACATTAGTGTAGTAGCGAGCCCGAAGGCCGAGCTCCTGGTGAGGCCGAAGGCCAAACTTTCGGCTCGCGAGGCCGAAGGCCGAGCGTATGGTGCGTGAGCCCGAAGGGCGAGCGCTTGGCGAGGCCGGAGGCCGAGCCGTGTTAGTAACTTGCGAGGCCGAAGGCCGAGCTCCGACTTGAGAGTATTTTCCACGTCACCGACTGGTCTCCATGGCAACTGCCCGCGGTAACCGAAGCACCTACGAGTGGGGTTCCTTAACAAAAGTGATTAAGAACCTTGGTACCATTCTGCCCGTACCACCTTTTTAAGGCTGTAGGGTGAATCTGCTTTAGTGGCTTCAGTATGGTTCATTATTGTATTAAGAGTTTATATGGGATATCATACTTCTATTGGAGTTTTGAACACACTTTTTTTCACGAATTAGGTGTTTCTGTGAAATTTTCAAATGACTAAAGATAGATGCGGGCCGCATGCGGCCCGCACACTGCCCGAAAAACTAGTTTATAATATATAAAGCTCGATTACCACTGACTGACTGACTGACATAAATGTTCTCCTAGAAGGAGCAGAGTAGGGTAAAAATGAAGTATGGCAAAAATGTTCGGGGGGCTTAGGTGAGTATGAGAAAAATCGAAAATTATTTAAAAGACGCCTGCCAAGTAAAGATGTATGTCATATCTCAAAAACGGTAAGAGATAGGTAGGGGGAGTTTGAACAAATGTCATAGGGAATCGGGAGAGCAGTCGAATGACACCCGTCAAAAATCCAAAATGGCGGATTTCAAGATGGCCGCCATACAAAATGATGAGGAGCAGTTTGTATGGTGGCCGTCTTGAAATCCGACATTTTGGATGTGACCCACGTGCTCCTATCATTCTTTATACTGCATTTGGAGTTTTTTATCTTTATTTTCGACTGTATTAGCAGTTTTTGTGGGATTTTTGACTGAATTTGGAGTAACTGTCCTACATTAGTGTAGTAGCGAGCCCGAAGGGCGAGCTTCTGGTGAGGCCGAAGGCCGAACTTTCGGCCCGCGAGGCCGAAGGCCGAGCGAACGGGGCGTGAGCCCGAAGGGCGAGCGCATGGCGAGGCCGGAGGCCGAGCCGTGTTAGTAACTTGCGAGGCCGAAGGCCGAGCTCCGACTTGAGAGTATTTTCCACGTCTCCGAATGGTCTCCATGGCAACTGCCCGTGGTAAGCGAAGCACCTACGAGTGGGGTTCTTTAACAAAAGTGACTCAGAATCTTGGTACCATTCTGCCCGTACCACTTTTTTATGGCAGTAGGGTGAATCTGGTTTCGTGGCTACAGTTTGGTTCTCTATTGTATAAGGAGTTTATATGGGATTTCATACTGTTATAGAATATTGTTTTTTTTTTTAATTGTATAAGGTGTTTTGATATTGTTTCAAATTGCATAACGATAAATGCGGGCCGCATGCGGCCCGCACACTGCCCGAAAAACTAGTTTATAATATATAAAGCTCGATTACCACTGACTGACTGACTGACATAAATGTTCTCCTAGAAGGAGTAGAGTAGGGTTAAAATGAAGTATGGCAAAAATGTTCGGGTGGTTTTGGTGAGTATGAGAAAAATCGAAAATCATTAAAAAGACGCCTGCCAAGTGATGATGGATGACGTATCTCGAAAACGGTAAGAGATAGGTAGGGGGTGTTTGAACAAATGTCATAGGGAATCGGGATAGCAGTCGAATGACATCTGTCAAAAATCCAAAATGGCGGATTTCAAGATGGCCGCCATACAAATTGATCCGAGCCTGCTGAAGCGAGGCCTTTAGGCCGAGCTTCAGTAGGGGCGGAGCAGTTTGTATGGTGGCCATCTTGAAATCCGACATTTTGGATGTGTCACACGTGCTCCTATCATTCTTTATACTGCATTTGGAGTGTTTTACCTACATTTTCGACTGTATTAGGAGTTTTTGTGGGATTTTTGACTGAATTTGGAGTAACTGTCCTACATAAGTGTAGTAGCGAGCCCGAAGGGCGAGCTCCTGGTGAGGCCGGAGGCCGAACTTTCGGTCCGCGAGGCCGAAGGCCGAGCGTATGATGCGCGAGCCCGAAGGGCGAGCGCTTGGCGAGGCCGCAGGCCGAGCCGTGTTGGTAACTTGCGAGGCCGAAGGCCGAGCTCCGACTTGAGAGTTTTTTCCACGTCTCTGACTGGTCTCCATGGCAACTGCCCGCGGTAAGCGAAGCACCTACGAGTGGGGTTCCTTAACAAAAGTGACTCAGAACCTTGGTACCATTCTGCCCGTACCACTTTTTTATGGCAGTAGGGTGAATCTGGTTTGGTGGCTACAGTTTGGTTCTCTACTGTATAAGGAGTTTATATGGGATTTCATACTGTTATAGAATATTGTTTTTTTTTTTTAAATGTATAAGGTGTTTTGATATTGTTTCAAATTGCATAACGATAAATGCGGGCCGCATGCGGCCCGCACACTGCCCGAATAACTAGTTTATAATATATAAAGCTCGATTACCACTGACTGACTGACTGACATAAATGTTCTCCTAGAAGGAGCAGAGTAGGGTAAAAATGAAGTATGGCAAAAATGTTTGGGGGGTTATGGTGAGTATGAGAAAAATCGAAAATCATAAAAATGACGCCTGCCAAGTAAAGATGGATGACATATCTCAAAAACGGTACAAGACAGGTAGGGGGTGTTTGAACAAATGTCAAAGGGAATCGGGAGAGCGGTCGAATGACATCTGTCAAAAATCCAAAATGGCGGATTTCAAGATGGCCGCCATACGAAATGATCCGAGCCTGCTGAAGCGAGGCCTTTAGGCCGAGCTTCAGTAGGGGCGGAGCAGTTTGTATGGTGGCCTTCTTGAAATCCGCCATTTTGGATTTGTCCCAGGTGCTCCTCTCATTCTTCATACTGCATTTGGAGTGTTTTACCTTAATTTTCGACTGAATTAGGAGTTTTTGTGGGATTTTTGACTGAATTTGGAGTTACTGTCCTACATAAGTGTAGTAGTGAGCCCGAAGGGCGAGCTCCTGGTGAGGCTGAAGGCCGAACTTTCGGTCCGCGAGGCCGAAGGCCGAGCGTATAGCGCGTGAGCCCGAAGGGCGAGCGCTTGGCGAGGCCGCAGGCCGAGCCGTATTAGTAACTTGCGAGGCCGAAGGCCGAGCTCCGACTCGAGAGTATTTTCTACATCTCCGACTGGTCTCCATGGCAACTGCCCGCGGTAACCGAAGCACCTACGAGTGGGGTTCCTTAACAAAAGTGACTCAGAAGCTTGGTACCATTCAGCCCGTACCACCTTTTTATGGCAGTCGGGTGAATCTGCTTTAGTGGCTACAGTATGGTTCTTTATTGTATTGAGAATTTATATGGGATTTCATACTTCTATAGGAGTTTTGAACATACTTTTTTCCAACGTATCAGCAGTTTTGATATAGTTTAGTACTGCATAACGATAAATGCGGGCCGCATGCGGCCCGCACACTGCCCGAAAAACTAGTTATTTATAATATATAAGGCTCGATTACCACTGACTGACTCACTGACTCACTGACATAAATGTTCTCCTAGAAGGAGCAGAGTAGGGTAAAAATGAAGTATGGCAAAAATGTTCGGCGGGTTTAGGTGAGTATGAGAAAAATCGAAAATCATTAAAAAGACGCCTGCCAAGTAAAGATGAATGACATATCTCAAAAACGGTACAAGATAGGTAGAGGGTGTTTGAACAAATGTCATAGGGAATTGGGAGAGCAGTCGGATGACATCTGTCAAAAATCCAAAATGGTGGATTTCAAGATGGCCGCCATACAAAGTGATCCGAGCCTGCTGAAGCGAGGCCGTTAGGCCGAGCTTCAGTAGAGGCGGAGCAGTTTGTATGGTGGCTGTCTTGAAATCCGACATTTTGGAGGTGACCCACGTGCTCCTATCATTCTTTATACTGCATTTGGAGTGTTTTTCCTTATATTTTCGACTGTATTAGGAGTTTTTGTGGGATTTTGGACTGAATTTGGAGTTACTGTCCTACATTAGTGTAGTAGCGAGCCCGAAGGCCGAGCTCCTGGTGAGGCCGAAGGCCAAACTTTCGGCTCGCGAGGCCGAAGGCCGAGCGTATGGTGCGTGAGCCCGAAGGGCGAGCGCTTGGCGAGGCCGGAGGCCGAGCCGTGTTAGTAACTTGCGAGGCCGAAGGCCGAGCTCCGACTTGAGAGTATTTTCCACGTCACCGACTGGTCTCCATGGCAACTGCCCGCGGTAACCGAAGCACCTACGAGTGGGGTTCCTTAACAAAAGTGATTAAGAACCTTGGTACCATTCTGCCCGTACCACCTTTTTAAGGCTGTAGGGTGAATCTGCTTTAGTGGCTTCAGTATGGTTCATTATTGTATTAAGAGTTTATATGGGATATCATACTTCTATTGGAGTTTTGAACACACTTTTTTTCACGAATTAGGTGTTTCTGTGAAATTTTCAAATGACTAAAGATAGATGCGGGCCGCATGCGGCCCGCACACTGCCCGAAAAACTAGTTTATAATATATAAAGCTCGATTACCACTGACTGACTGACTGACATAAATGTTCTCCTAGAAGGAGCAGAGTAGGGTAAAAATGAAGTATGGCAAAAATGTTCGGGGGGCTTAGGTGAGTATGAGAAAAATCGAAAATTATTTAAAAGACGCCTGCCAAGTAAAGATGTATGTCATATCTCAAAAACGGTAAGAGATAGGTAGGGGGAGTTTGAACAAATGTCATAGGGAATCGGGAGAGCAGTCGAATGACACCCGTCAAAAATCCAAAATGGCGGATTTCAAGATGGCCGCCATACAAAATGATCCGAGCCTGCTGAAGCGAGGCCTTTAGGCCGAGCTTCAGTAGGGGCGGAGCAGTTTGTATGGTGGCCGTCTTGAAATCCGACATTTTGGATGTGACCCACGTGCTCCTATCATTCTTTATACTGCATTTGGAGTTTTTTATCTTTATTTTCGACTGTATTAGCAGTTTTTGTGGGATTTTTGACTGAATTTGGAGTAACTGTCCTACATTAGTGTAGTAGCGAGCCCGAAGGGCGAGCTTCTGGTGAGGCCGAAGGCCGAACTTTCGGCCCGCGAGGCCGAAGGCCGAGCGAACGGGGCGTGAGCCCGAAGGGCGAGCGCATGGCGAGGCCGGAGGCCGAGCCGTGTTAGTAACTTGCGAGGCCGAAGGCCGAGCTCCGACTTGAGAGTATTTTCCACGTCTCCGAATGGTCTCCATGGCAACTGCCCGTGGTAAGCGAAGCACCTACGAGTGGGGTTCTTTAACAAAAGTGACTCAGAATCTTGGTACCATTCTGCCCGTACCACTTTTTTATGGCAGTAGGGTGAATCTGGTTTCGTGGCTACAGTTTGGTTCTCTATTGTATAAGGAGTTTATATGGGATTTCATACTGTTATAGAATATTGTTTTTTTTTTTAATTGTATAAGGTGTTTTGATATTGTTTCAAATTGCATAACGATAAATGCGGGCCGCATGCGGCCCGCACACTGCCCGAAAAACTAGTTTATAATATATAAAGCTCGATTACCACTGACTGACTGACTGACATAAATGTTCTCCTAGAAGGAGTAGAGTAGGGTTAAAATGAAGTATGGCAAAAATGTTCGGGTGGTTTTGGTGAGTATGAGAAAAATCGAAAATCATTAAAAAGACGCCTGCCAAGTGATGATGGATGACGTATCTCGAAAACGGTAAGAGATAGGTAGGGGGTGTTTGAACAAATGTCATAGGGAATCGGGATAGCAGTCGAATGACATCTGTCAAAAATCCAAAATGGCGGATTTCAAGATGGCCGCCATACAAATTGATCCGAGCCTGCTGAAGCGAGGCCTTTAGGCCGAGCTTCAGTAGGGGCGGAGCAGTTTGTATGGTGGCCATCTTGAAATCCGACATTTTGGATGTGTCACACGTGCTCCTATCATTCTTTATACTGCATTTGGAGTGTTTTACCTACATTTTCGACTGTATTAGGAGTTTTTGTGGGATTTTTGACTGAATTTGGAGTAACTGTCCTACATAAGTGTAGTAGCGAGCCCGAAGGGCGAGCTCCTGGTGAGGCCGGAGGCCGAACTTTCGGTCCGCGAGGCCGAAGGCCGAGCGTATGATGCGCGAGCCCGAAGGGCGAGCGCTTGGCGAGGCCGCAGGCCGAGCCGTGTTGGTAACTTGCGAGGCCGAAGGCCGAGCTCCGACTTGAGAGTTTTTTCCACGTCTCTGACTGGTCTCCATGGCAACTGCCCGCGGTAAGCGAAGCACCTACGAGTGGGGTTCCTTAACAAAAGTGACTCAGAACCTTGGTACCATTCTGCCCGTACCACTTTTTTATGGCAGTAGGGTGAATCTGGTTTGGTGGCTACAGTTTGGTTCTCTACTGTATAAGGAGTTTATATGGGATTTCATACTGTTATAGAATATTGTTTTTTTTTTTTAAATGTATAAGGTGTTTTGATATTGTTTCAAATTGCATAACGATAAATGCGGGCCGCATGCGGCCCGCACACTGCCCGAATAACTAGTTTATAATATATAAAGCTCGATTACCACTGACTGACTGACTGACATAAATGTTCTCCTAGAAGGAGCAGAGTAGGGTAAAAATGAAGTATGGCAAAAATGTTTGGGGGGTTATGGTGAGTATGAGAAAAATCGAAAATCATAAAAATGACGCCTGCCAAGTAAAGATGGATGACATATCTCAAAAACGGTACAAGATAGGTAGGGGGTGTTTGAACAAATGTCAAAGGGAATCGGGAGAGCGGTCGAATGACATCTGTCAAAAATCCAAAATGGCGGATTTCAAGATGGCCGCCATACAAAATGATCCGAGCCTGCTGAAGCGAGGCCTTTAGGCCGAGCTTCAGTAGGGGCGGAGCAGTTTGTATGGTGGCCTTCTTGAAATCCGCCATTTTGGATTTGTCCCAGGTGCTCCTCTCATTCTTCATACTGCATTTGGAGTGTTTTACCTTAATTTTCGACTGAATTAGGAGTTTTTGTGGGATTTTTGACTGAATTTGGAGTTACTGTCCTACATAAGTGTAGTAGTGAGCCCGAAGGGCGAGCTCCTGGTGAGGCTGAAGGCCGAACTTTCGGTCCGCGAGGCCGAAGGCCGAGCGTATAGCGCGTGAGCCCGAAGGGCGAGCGCTTGGCGAGGCCGCAGGCCGAGCCGTATTAGTAACTTGCGAGGCCGAAGGCCGAGCTCCGACTCGAGAGTATTTTCTACATCTCCGACTGGTCTCCATGGCAACTGCCCGCGGTAACCGAAGCACCTACGAGTGGGGTTCCTTAACAAAAGTGACTCAGAAGCTTGGTACCATTCAGCCCGTACCACCTTTTTATGGCAGTCGGGTGAATCTGCTTTAGTGGCTACAGTATGGTTCTTTATTGTATTGAGAATTTATATGGGATTTCATACTTCTATAGGAGTTTTGAACATACTTTTTTCCAACGTATCAGCAGTTTTGATATAGTTTAGTACTGCATAACGATAAATGCGGGCCGCATGCGGCCCGCACACTGCCCGAAAAACTAGTTATTTATAATATATAAGGCTCGATTACCACTGACTGACTCACTGACTCACTGACATAAATGTTCTCCTAGAAGGAGCAGAGTAGGGTAAAAATGAAGTATGGCAAAAATGTTCGGCGGGTTTAGGTGAGTATGAGAAAAATCGAAAATCATTAAAAAGACGCCTGCCAAGTAAAGATGAATGACATATCTCAAAAACGGTACAAGATAGGTAGAGGGTGTTTGAACAAATGTCATAGGGAATTGGGAGAGCAGTCGGATGACATCTGTCAAAAATCCAAAATGGTGGATTTCAAGATGGCCGCCATACAAAGTGATCCGAGCCTGCTGAAGCGAGGCCGTTAGGCCGAGCTTCAGTAGAGGCGGAGCAGTTTGTATGGTGGCTGTCTTGAAATCCGACATTTTGGAGGTGACCCACGTGCTCCTATCATTCTTTATACTGCATTTGGAGTGTTTTACCTTATATTTTCGACTGTATTAGGAGTTTTTGTGGGATTTTGGACTGAATTTGGAGTTACTGTCCTACGTTAGTGTAGTAGCGAGCCCGAAGGGCGAGCTCCTGGTGAGGCCGAAGGCCGAACTTTCGGCTCGCGAGGCCGAAGGCCGAGCGTATTGTGCGTGAGCCCGAAGGGCGAGCGCTTGGCGAGGCCGCAGGCCAAGCCGTGTTAGTAACTTGCGAGGCCGAAGGCCGAGCTCCGACTTGAGAGTATTTTCCACGTCACCGACTGGTCTCCATGGCAACTGCCCGCGGTAACCGAAGCACCTACGAATGGGGTTCCTTAACAAAAGTGACTCAGAACCTTGGTTCCATTCTGCCCGTACCACCTTTTTATGGCAGTAGGGTGAATTTGCTTTAGTGGCTACAGTATGGTTCTTTATTGTATGGAGAGTTTATTTGGGATTTCATACTTCTATTGGAGTTTTGAACTTATTTTTTTTAAATGTATAAGGGGTTAAGGTAAAGTTAAGTACTGCACAACGAAAAATGCGGGCCGCATGCGGCCCGCACACTGCCCGAAAAACTAGTTATTATTATTATTTATTATTATAATATATAAGGCTCGATTACCACTGACTCACTGACTGACTGATTGACATAAATGTTCTCCTAGAAGGAGCATAGTAGGGCTAAAATGATGTATGGCAGAAATGTTCGAGGGGTTTTGATGAGTATGAGAAAAATCGAAAATCATTAAAAAGACGCCTGCCAAGTGAAGATGGATGACGTATCTCAAAAACGGTAAGAGATAGGTAGGGGGTGTTTGAACAAATGTCATAGGGAATAAGGAGAGCAGTCGAATGACATCTGTCAAAAATCCAAAATGGCGGATTTCAAGATGGCCGCCATACAAATTGATCCGAGCCTGCTGAAGCGAGGCCGTTAGGCCGAGCTTCAGTAGGGGCGGAGCAGTTTGTATGGTGGCCGTCTTGAAATCCGACATTTTGGATGTGTCTTACATGCTCCTATCATTCTTTATACTGCATATGGAGTGTTTTACCTTTATTTTCAACTGTATTAGGAGTTTTTGTGGGAGTTTTGACTGAATTTGGAGTTACTGTCCTACGTTAGTGTAGTAGCGAGCCCGAAGGGCGAGCTCCTGGTAAGGCCGAAGGCCGAACTTTCGGTCCGCGAGGCCGAAGGCCAAGCGTATGATGCGTGAGCCCGAAGGGCGAGCGCTTGGCGAGGCCGTAGGCAAAGCCGTATTAGTAACTTGCGAGGCCGAAGGCCGAGCTCCGACTTGAGAGTATTTTCCACGTCACTGACTGGTCTCCATGGCAACTGCCTGCGGTAACCGAAGCACCTACGAGTGGGTATCCTTAACAAAAGTGACTCAGAACCTTGGTACTATTCTGCCCGTACCACCTTTTTATGGCAGTAGGGTGAATCTGGTTTGGTGGCTACAGTTTGGTTCCTTATTGCATTAAGAGTTTGTATGGGAAATCGTACATCTTTTGGTGTTTTGAAATATTTTTTTTTAATGTACAAGGTGTTTTGATATTGTTCAAACTTGCACAACGATAAATGCGGGCCGCATGCGGCCCGCACACTGCCCGAAAAACTAGTTATAATATATAAAGCTCGATTACCACTGACTCACTGACTGACTCACTCATTGACATAAATGTTCTCCTAGAAGGAGACGAGTAGGAGCAACGTGATGTATGGCAAAAATGTTCGGGGGGTTTTGGTTAGTATGAGAAAAATCGAAAATCATAAAAATGACGCCTGCCAAGTAAAGATGGATGAAATATCTCGAAAACGGTACAAGATAGGTAGGGAGTGTTTGAACAAATGTCATAGGGAATCGGGAGTTTAGTCGAATGACACCTGTCAAAAATCCAAAATGGCGGATTTCAAGATGGCCGCCATACAAATTGATCCGAGCCTGCTGAAGCGAGGCCTTTAGGCCGAGCTTCAGTAGGGGCGGAGCAGTTTGTATGGTGGCCGTCTTGAAATCCGTTATTTTGGATGTGCCTCACGTGCTCCTATCATTCTTTATTCTGCATTTGGAGTGTTTTACCTTATATTTTCGACTGTATTAGGAGTTTTTGTGGGATTTTTGACTGAATTTGGAGTTACTGTCCTTTATAAGTGTAGTAGCGAGCCCGAAGGGCGAGCTCCTGGTGAGGCCGAAGGCCGAACTTTCGGTCCGCGAGGCCGAAGGCCGAGCGTTTGATGCGCGAGCCCGAAGGGCGAGCGCTTTGCGAGGCCGCAGGCCGAGCCGTGTTGGTAACTTGCGAGGCCGAAGGCCGAGCTCCGACTTGAGAGTTTTTTCCACGTCTCCGACTGGTCTCCATGGCAACTGCCCGCGGTAAGCGAAGCACCTACGAGTGGGGTTCCTTAACAAAAGTGACTCAGAACCTTGGTCCCATTCTGCCCGTACCACCTTTTTATGGCAGTAGGGTGAATCTGTTTTAGTGGCTACAGTATGGTTCTTTATTGTATGGAGAGTTGGGATTTTGGATTTCATACTTCTATTGGAGTTTTGGACATTACTTTTTTTTATGTATTAGGTGTTTCTGTGAAATTGTCAAATGACTAAAGATAGATGCGGGCCGCATGCGGCCCGCACACTGCCCGAAATACTAGTTAATAATATATAAAGCTCGATTACCACTCACTGACTGACTGACTGACTGATTGACATAAATGTTCTCCTAGAAGGAGACGAGTAGGGCTAAAATGATGTATGGCAAAAATGTTCGGGGGGTTTTGGTGAGTATGAGAAAAATCGAAAATCATTAAAAAGACGCCTGCCAAGTGTAGATGGATGGGAGAGCCGTCGAATGACATCTGTCAAAAATCCAAAATGGCGGATTTCAAGATGGCCGCCATACAAAATGCTCCGAGCCTGCTGAAGCGAGGCCTTTAGGCCGAGCTTCAGTAGGGGCGGAGCAGTTTGTATGGTGGCCATCTGGAAATCCGACATTTTGGATGTGACCAAAGTGCTCCTATCATTCTTTATACTGCATTTGGAGTGTTTTACCTTTATTTTCGACTGAATTAGGAGTTTTAGTGGGATTTTTGACTGAATTTGGAGTTACTGTCCTACATAAGTGTAGTAGCGAGCCCGAAGGGCGAGCTCCTGGTGAGGCCGAAGGCCGAACTTTCGGTCCGCGAGGCCGAAGGCCGAGCGTATGAAGCGTGAGCCCGAAGGGCGAGCGCTTGGCGAGGCCGCAGGCCGAGCCGTATTAGTAACTTGCGAGGCCGAAGGCCGAGCTCCGACTTGAGAGTATTTTCCACATCACCGACTGGTCTCCATGGCAACTGCCTGCGGTAACCGAAGCACCTACGAGTGGGGTTCCTTAACAAAAGTGACTCAGAACCTTCGTACCATTCTGCCCGTACCACCTTTTTATGGCAGTAGGGTGAATCTGATTTGGTGGCTACAGTTTGGTTCCTTATTGTATATAGAGTTTATATAGTATTTCATACTTCTATTGGAGTTTTGGATATTACTTTTTTTTAATGTATAACGTGCTTTTATGACAGTTCCTACTGACTCAAGATAGATGCGGGCCGCATGCGGCCCGCACACTGCCCGTAAAACTAGTTATTTATAATATATAAGGCTCGATTACCACTGACTGACTCACTGACTCACTGACATAAATGTTCTCCTAGAAGGAGCAGAGTAGGGTAAAAATGAAGTATGGCAAAAATGTTCGGCGGGTTTAGGTGAGTATGAGAAAAATCGAAAATCATTAAAAAGACGCCTGCCAAGTAAAGATGAATGACATATCTCAAAAACGGTACAAGATAGGTAGAGGGTGTTTGAACAAATGTCATAGGGAATTGGGAGAGCAGTCGGATGACATCTGTCAAAAATCCAAAATGGTGGATTTCAAGATGGCCGCCATACAAAGTGATCCGAGCCTGCTGAAGCGAGGCCGTTAGGCCGAGCTTCAGTAGAGGCGGAGCAGTTTGTATGGTGGCTGTCTTGAAATCCGACATTTTGGATGTGACCCACGTGCTCCTATCATTCTTTATACTGCATTTGGAGTGTTTTACCTAATATTTTCGACTGTATTAGGAGTTTTTGTGGGATTTTTGACTAAATTTGGAGTTACTGTCCTACATAAGTGAAGTAGCGAGCCCGAAGGGCGAGCTTCTGGTGAGGCCGAAGGCCGAACTTTCGGTCCGCGAGGCCGAAGGCCGAGCGTATGATGCGTGAGCCCGAAGGGCGAGCGCCTGGCGAGGCCGTAGGCCGAGCCGTATTAGTAACTTGCGAGGCCGAAGGCCGAGCTCCGACTTGAGAGTATTTTCCACATCTCCGACTGGTCTCCATGGCAACTGCCTGCGGTAACCGCAGCAACTACGAGTGGGGTTCCTTAACAAAAGTGACTCAGAACCTTGGTACCATTCTGCCCGTACCACCTTTTTATGGCAGTAGGGTGAATCTGCTTTAGTGGCTACAGTATGGTTCTTTATTGTATTGAGAGTTTATATGGGATTTCATTCTTCTATTGGAGTTTTGAACATACTTTTTTACAACGTATCATGAGTTTTGATATAGTTTAGTACTGCATAACGATAAATGCGGGCCGCATGCGGCCCGCACACTGCCCGAAAAACTAGTTTATAATATATAAGGCTCGATTACCACTGACTGACTCACTGACTCACTGACATAAATGTTCTCCTAGAAGGAGCAGAGTAGGGTAAAAATGAAGTATGGCAAAAATGTTCGGCGGGTTTAGGTGAGTATGAGAAAAATCGAAAATCATTAAAAAGACGCCTGCCAAGTAAAGATGAATGACATATCTCAAAAACGGTACAAGATAGGTAGAGGGTGTTTGAACAAATGTCATAGGGAATTGGGAGAGCAGTCGGATGACATCTGTCAAAAATCCAAAATGGTGGATTTCAAGATGGCCGCCATACAAAGTGATCCGAGCCTGCTGAAGCGAGGCCGTTAGGCCGAGCTTCAGTAGAGGCGGAGCAGTTTGTATGGTGGCTGTCTTGAAATCCGACATTTTGGATGTGACCCACGTGCTCCTATCATTCTTTATACTGCATTTGGAGTGTTTTACCTAATATTTTCGACTGTATTAGGAGTTTTTGTGGGATTTTTGACTAAATTTGGAGTTACTGTCCTACATAAGTGAAGTAGCGAGCCCGAAGGGCGAGCTTCTGGTGAGGCCGAAGGCCGAACTTTCGGTCCGCGAGGCCGAAGGCCGAGCGTATGATGCGTGAGCCCGAAGGGCGAGCGCCTGGCGAGGCCGTAGGCCGAGCCGTATTAGTAACTTGCGAGGCCGAAGGCCGAGCTCCGACTTGAGAGTATTTTCCACATCTCCGACTGGTCTCCATGGCAACTGCCTGCGGTAACCGCAGCAACTACGAGTGGGGTTCCTTAACAAAAGTGACTCAGAACCTTGGTACCATTCTGCCCGTACCACCTTTTTATGGCAGTAGGGTGAATCTGCTTTAGTGGCTACAGTATGGTTCTTTATTGTATTGAGAGTTTATATGGGATTTCATTCTTCTATTGGAGTTTTGAACATACTTTTTTACAACGTATCATGAGTTTTGATATAGTTTAGTACTGCATAACGATAAATGCGGGCCGCATGCGGCCCGCACACTGCCCGAAAAACTAGTTATAATATATAAAGCTCGATTACCACTGACTGACATAAATGTTCTCCTAGAAGGAGCAGAGTAGGGTAAAAATGAAGTATGGCAAAAATGTTCGGGGGGTTTTGGTGAGTATGAGAAAAATCGAAAATCATAAAAATGACGCCTGCCAAGTAAAGATGGATGACATATCTCAAAAACGGTACAAGATAGGTAGGGGGTGATTGAACAAATGTCATAGGGAATCGGGAGAGCCGTCGAATGACATCTGTCCAAAATCCAAAATGGCGGATTTCAAGATGGCCGCCATACAAAATGCTCCGAGCCTGCTGAAGCGAGGCCTTTAGGCCGAGCTTCAGTAGGGGCGGAGCAGTTTGTATGGCGGCCATCTTGAAATCCGCCATTTTGGATTTGTCCCAGGTGCTCCTCTCATTCTTCATACTTCATTTGGAGTGTTTTACCATATATTTTCGACTGTATTAGGAGTTTCTGTGGGTTTTTTGACTGAATTTGGAGTAACTGTCCTACATTAGTGTATAGCGAGCCCAAAGGGCAATCACCTGGTGAGGCCGAAGGCCGAACTTTCGGTCCGCGAGGCCGAAGGCCGAGCGAATGGTGCGCGAGCCCGAAGGGCGAGCGCTTGGCGAGGCCGCAGGCCGAGCCGTGTTAGTAACTTGCGAGGCCGAAGGCCGAGCTCCGACTTGAGAGTATTTTCCACATCTCCGACTGGTCTCCATGGCAACTGCCCGCGGTAACCGAAGCACCTACGAGTGGGGTTACTTAACAAAAGTGACTTAGAACCTTGGTACCATTCTGCCCGTACCACATTTTTATATCAGTAGGGTGAATCTGGTTTGGTGGCTACAGTTAGGTTCTTTTTTGTATTAAGAGTTTATATGGGATATCATACATTTTGAAAATTTTGTACTTATTTTTTAAGTGTACAAGGTGTTATCGTATTGTTTAGTACTGCACAACGATAAATGCGGGCCGCATGCGGCCCGCACACTGCCCGAAATACTAGTTTATAATATATAAGGCTCGATTACCACTCACTGACTGACTGACTGATTGACATAAATGTTCTCCTAGAAGGAGCAGAGTAGGGTTAAAATTATGTATGGCAAAAATGTTTGGGGGGTTTTGGTGAGTATGAGAAAAATCTAAAATCATAAAAATGACGCCTGCCAAGTAAAGATGAATGACATATCTCAAAAACGGTACAAGATAGGTAGGGATTGTTTGAACAAATGTCATAGGGAATCGGGAGAGCAGCCGGATGACATCTGTCAAAAATCCAAAATGGCGGATTTCAAGATGGCCGCCATACAAATTGATCCGATCCTGCTGAAGCGAGGCCGTTAGGCCGAGGTTCAGTAGGGGCGGAGCAGTTTGTATGGGGGCCTTCTTGAAATCCGCCATTTTGGATTTGTCCCAGGTGCTCCTATCATTCTTTATACTGCATTTGGAGTGTATTACCTTATATTATCGACTGTATTAGGAGTTTTTGTGGGATTTTTGTCTGAATTTGGAGTTACTGTCCTACATAAGTGTAGTAGCGAGCCCGAAGGGCGAGCTCCTGGTGAGGCCGAAGGGCGAACTTTCGGTCCGCGAGGCTGAGCGTATGATGCGCGAGCCCGAAGGGCGAGCGCTTAGCGAGGCCGCAGGCCGAGCCGTGTTGGTAACTTGCGAGGCCGAAGGCCGAGCTCCGACTTGAGAGTTTTTTCCACGTCTCCGACTGGTCTCCATGGCAACTGCCCGCGGTAAGCGAAGCACCTACGAGTGGGGTTCCTTAACAAAAGTGACTCAGAACCTTGGTCCCATTCTGCCCGTACCACCTTTTTATGGCAGTAGGGTGAACCTGTTTTAGTGGCTACAGTATTGTTCTTTATTGTATTGAGAGTTAATATGGGATTTCATACTTCTAATGGAGTTTTGATCATACTTTTTTTTTAATGTATAAGGTGTTTTGATATTGTTCAAACTTGCACAACGATAAATGCGGGCCGCATGCGGCCCGCACACTGCCCGAAAAACTAGTTATTTTATATAACTAAAAAGTTTATTCTAATTTACAAATATTATTATGATATATTAAAATGTGATAAGTAAAAATACTTATGTAAAGTTTCAATTAATAGTTTTAGATAGATTTCCTCAGGATCATGCAAAAATCGTTTTTGCTAAGAGTTTTTGAACACTAACACCTTTTCATACCGGAGAGGTGAAATAGTTCATTGTACATCGAGGGGAGAAAACGATCTATTTCTGTTCGAGAATTTATTTAAGCCCGACGCGCAGCGGAGGGCTTAAAGGTAACTCGAGAACAGAAAAAGAACTTTCTCCCGTCCTCCACATACTGCTTTATACTACACCTACGAGAAAAATTAAATCATACATTTTCTCATAGGTACTTATCTCGAGACTTCTCAGGCAGTAAGTTCTTTATGACTTCTTGAGCTGCATTTCTTATTTCTGGTGGCATCATCATTATAAAATCGTCACTTTCACTTTCAGATGACATTGACATTTGTCACAATTGACATGTTAAAATATTAATTGAATAATAAACAAAATTTAACCAAACGTAACAAACTGCCGCGCTTTTTTTCTCGTAGTGCAAAAAAAGGTTGCCATCCTCCTTTCATTGAAAATCGAATACAAATAAAAATCACACCTCTTTTTTCAAATTATTTGACATAAAACCTTTTTGAGATTGTATTATTTTATGTTAGCAGCCAAAAAACAAAAGAACGCTACCAGGGCAGGTATGTATTTTCATACAACATTCCTTCACTGCTACGGAGTGAAGGAATGAAAATCCATATAACTTTTCGCGCCGTACATTTATAAGGGAGAAATGACGAACTTTATAACATGTTTTTGAACGAGTAATAAGACGCTTTCTGAGTGGGTGTGGTATAAATTATATTTTTAGGCCCCATAACACACGAATTCATTCATTTCATATATCACACGAAGTTTGACTCTGAGTTGTACCCTAAAATTTACCTTACAAATGCTTTATGATCATGATTAAATTACTTAATTCTATATAAACCTATAAGGTCAACCGGGGCTATTCCGTTACAATACTTTTTACGGCATTTTTAACTGGTTATAGCAAGTTAATGGTTGAACTTATAAGACTGTAACCTAGAACTCAAAATATAATATTTTATCTAATTTTATACTTTAATTTTATTTCTTGACATTTTGAATCCTTGTTGTATGAAAATAATTAATTATTAAAAGCAGAGATTTTTAGATGCAATAGCCCCACGTGGGGCGATGGCGTCTTTGTTTAGCATCACATAACTGGAAGAGTTATCAACAAAGTTAATCATGAAACTATGTAAAAGCACTAGAGATCAAGTTAGTTATTATATCATGAGCTAAATTCTGGGCATGATCTCTCATTACGGGTGACAGAAAAATGTTCGGGGCTATAGCGTCTAATTTATACTTTCTCTTGTAGACGCATTCGCCCCATCCTAGATTCCAGGAGTAACAAACAATTTTCTTCTCAAAGGTTAAGTATTAATTAATAGTGGGAATAGAGATTCTTCCGAAGTAGAACTTTGCAGTTTTGCATAGAAATGTACTTGAAACCCTCTATTCTATGTGTTAATATAGAAATTAATAAAAACATACTACCAACAACACTGAAATTAGGTAAATAATATTTTATAAGGATATGGTGTTTCCTTTTACATGTTTTAACCATATAAGGTGTATGGACAGGGGCCTAAGGACGTAATAAACACAAAGAAAAAAAAACAGCAGTAAACGTTAATAATCTAACCTGGTGCGCAAGTCTTCCAAAGGCAAACAAAGGTAAACAAACACGAGTTTCCAAGCCTTTAAACCGAAAACCAAACTCGTCAATAATAACGTAACTTAAATATCGTACGAAGGTAGGCGATTAGTTAACACATAATGTTGCATCATGCAAATAGTTCCGAACAAATAGCAAACCTAGTGAAATAGTTTGCCTACCTATTTATAACTTTGTATAATCTGCTGGGCCCAATTAATTTATTTTATTTTAAAACGACCGCGTTTCCACTATCTGTCTATACAGCATAGATATACATACATATACCTCAATCACTGTTATCATAAAATTAAAAGGTTTAGGACCTCAGACAATGGGGCTATTGCGTTACATAAGACGCAATCACCCCAACGGGACAGACGCGATAGCCCCAATGCAAAAATATAACCTACAATATTTTTATTGCACGTGGACTACAAATCTTAAGTAATTTCCTTAAAGTAATTAGAACAACACGTAAACAAATTCATATTACAAAGTATTCACCGTTAAAAATTAACGACCATCTTCAAAACATTGGGATTTCAGGATATTTATATATCACATGTCACTTACGTGAGGTTCCGAAAAATATGTCATATTCAAGATGGCGGAAATTTATACAAAAATGAGGCCTCTTGCGACCTCTACCGATCAAATAATGTGGTGTTAGTATCAAACACGTTCAAAAGATGGCGGAAGTAGTTCTAGGTTTTGTGTTTCGTATTATAATTGGATTAGATGCCTTAACCCCATAGACGCGTTAGCCCCGGTTGACCTTATACCAAATCTGAACCTCTCCCGCCCACTGGATAAAAATATACACTTATTTGACATACGGACAGACAGACAAACACGTGAGTACTTCCTAAGGGTTCTATTTTCCATGTGGTATACGTAACCCTAATAATACTGGTGTTTCTGTGAGCTGAATACCTTGCAAGTTTCGTGACAGATATATGTATTTTTTTTCCATTTTAAACCCCAATATCTCCACGTTTTTAGTAAAAATCCAACTACTGAATCGATAAAAATTCCATGTAATTATTGAACCTGCTCACTAAATTTCACGAGAATCTGTTTAGAAATGCGACCTTTACAGGAGCACCGGACATCCGCAGAACAGACATACGAAAGCATTTTTGCGTCAGCCGAAACAGTGATGCTTCGCTCGCACTTCATGCTCTCTCGGTCTATAAGTACATACAAAGAATAGGCAAGGCATTGTATATTTTATACTGAACAATGCAACCTTATTTTACCAATTCGGTACCTTCCAGTTACGTTCATTTAAATGGACGCATATTTTTTTAAATTTCTTGCAATTACGACATTACCGTCAATACAGACAGCTGAGTAGGTAGGTACGTCTCTATAGCAATGTGGAATGCCAGACGGTTAGTCTGTAATTTGCATGTAGCTATTAATTACAGCCGCGGTGGTCTCAACTCAAACGACTCTCGCAATCTGACAAAACGTTACAAAATATCAGTTAGTACTTAACGTGTCCAATAATGGACCTACGTGCATGAATACTAATTATTACAACAACGCGAAGACATTTGCAACCATCACTAGAGCTATTTCATAACCTAGAAGATCTTAAGTTACCTATGACACAGGTAACAACCTGTGTCATAGGTCATCCCATGCATAGCAATCTTTGTTACCATTATGAGTACTTACTAGCTTTCATTGTTACGTATTTTTATGTGACCGTGAAAATTAACGTTTTCCCCCTATGCATTTTTACCATGTGGTTCAAATCCCGCATATATGTACTATTTGTACTGTATTCACACAAACAGTGCGTTCATAATATACTAAACAGACTATAATAGCAATATGATGTCATTTATGACGTCACCTCCGGCTGCATATATGTAACTCTCACAGAAAACAGGTAGAGCAGGAATACGTTCGGAACTTTAGTAAGCGCGCACTCGGAGTGCAACTTTTCACACTAATGTCGATCACAACCCTAAGAATAGTACGTTCGGTTGTTGACAACTTGATCACACCGAACCTCTGAAGGTTGCAACTTATTAACTATACAAATAAAGTATACGTTGTTAAAATGTACAACCTAAACTGACATGACTTTGAAATCTGTTGATGTTCTGCAGATAAAAGTGGTATTATGCTTTTCAAATACCAATAAAAATGCATATTTTTTGCTACTTCTTCGCAAAAACTAAAACACAACAAACTTAATTATTTGTATACAATGTCGATATTTTAAGTTATAAAAACCACCATGTCTTTCCGTACCTACGAGTAAGTTGAAAAACAACCAAACAACTACACTCTGAGGCTCTGAACATAGCCTTGCGTGTGCACAAAAGTCAAACTCAAGTTTTGACAGGTAGATGAACAGATTTTTGTTGTTATGGTTAGAGTTTTATACGTAAAACAATCTCAAAAGATGCCTTAAACTTAATACTACTAATGTAGTTAATTGATGTGAAGGTTATTTTGGGTCAATGGCGAAGATGCAAATTGTCAGTTGACAAATATCTTAAGCGCGGCTGCTAATCGGTTCAAGTTGTTTGCAAATACAAATACAAATAGTTTATTGGTAAAATAGATTTACGTTTTAATTGCGTGCAAACAGCGAATACTTCTCTGATCTATGGTGCATACCCGCATTTCAATTATCAACTGAGCGTTTGCAATGTATTCAACGAAAGTAGTGCTTGCATGATTTTAGCCGTAATATTATTGTTACCAAGCAAATGACGACTATTCAGTTACCACAAATACGACTTTGGTAATATCTATTCTTTTTTCCACAAGATCGCAACTTCCCTTTAATGTTATTTTGTAATTAGTTACATAAAGAAAAAAAACAACTTACTATGTATGACTTAAACATTTCAATCATCTTGAATTTCAAGAATTCATTTTTACATTCGAACATTTATAATGTTAAAATAAGGATACATAAAAGCGTAATATAAGCTGTCTGAATGCTATCACGTGCTGGCAAGAGGCAGCGACTGTACAGTTTACGCCGTAATTAACCGGAAATGCGTGATATTAAAATGGGTGTTTAAGCTGTTTGCGTGCAATAACAGACATTGCACGTCTCAATCTGGCGAGATGACATCGGCTGCCTCTACAAATTAAGGCATACGTCGTAAACATGCAGATTGGTGCAAACTTTCCAACATTCACTTAATTGGATATTGTATCACTCATAATATCACATTATACACCACAATATGTTAAAATTTTGTATTCACACAGGTGAGAGTAATTTCAGTAAATAATAATAAGAAAAGGCTGAATCCATGGCTGCCTCGCTTCTGCAGCGCATCTCAGATGTTTGCTGAAGCGCACACGGATGACTTTCATGCGCAAGAAAGTCGCGTCCTTACGGCAGCGAATACGAGCCAGCCGCAATGGTATCCTGCAAATGTTTGCTGCCCGTTTTGACTGTCCCATCCAGCACAAATGGATGTCTGTGCTCATGGGACAGAAGTTATAGTTTTGTAAAATGTGTCCAATAATCTATTTTTGAAATGTTGTATGTAATTATTATAATGTATTTATGACATCAATTAATTATTTTGTTTTATGGATTCGTGTGATCTGAAATAAATGACATTATTATTATTATATTATTATTAGCAAATCTTATTTTTAATTGCATGTGTCTTGACAGTATCTTCAAGCATTCTAAGCATTGAGGGGAAATTTACAAATTTCAGTTTGCAACTTCTTTGGTAAATCGAGATAAAGAGTATAATAGGAGTGAATGTAGACTCTAAAAACTTATACCACATTTCTTCTAAACTCGTACAGCCGTAGCGGCATGAAGTTACTATTTATAAACATGTGTTTTTTAATGTTTCTAAGTTATGAGATGGACATGCCACTCACCTGATGGTACATCTACATCCATTACAGTTGCAGTGTCACTGTTCGTCATCGTAAGATGCTCATCGTAGATATGGGGGGTTACATTCTAGCCAGGCACCCCACGGGCTATATAACCGTCTAGTACTTATATATAATATAAGTAGTATTCGTATTTCCACATTGTATAACCACTTCTCTCTTATTACGAGTACAATAACGTGTAACTGCTACGGCTCTACACATGCTTTCTTTTTGGAATTAGTGTCATTAAATTCAAATCTGTATCGCTATTCTTTAATGCGCGTCTGCTATGAGAATATTCCAAGCAATAAAACTAAATAAGCCAGAAAAAATGCAATTCTTTTGTCATTTACGTCATTACCATCATCAGCTTATATTTGTTACGCTACCTCGATTATAAGCCCTATCTTATTTATGAGGTTCGTTAAAAGACGGATGTCTATCAACGCGGTATTTTGATCACTACACAAACTTACTTCTTTTCTAGAATGTTAACAGTTAATCGACGAGGTAAAATTTTTATCTATGAAAATAAAATCCAATTATACGTTAATTTTGCTGGAATTCGTCACGATTGTGAAGTGATAAAAAACATATATAAAACCAAAAACGTTACTAACAAGAAATCGATTATCACTTTTTCAGATTATATCGTGTTCAAATCGAGATTTACTCTACAAAGTTGTTGTGAGAAAAAAGCTTTTTCGACTTTGTGTGCACGCATTAAGGCTTAAATAAGGTTAATTGGAAGTTGCCAGTAATGTGGCAAAAAAATCGCCAGTCATAAGACAGTTAACAAAACGAACAATCGGCATGCGATACCTGATTTGTAAGTATTTATTTGTGTGTGTATGTTGAGTTCCATTCGGCGGCGGCGGATACCATGATTGACTGCCAGTTCCGGGTCATTCGGCAACTATTGATGTTTTGTGTACGAGTTTTAATTGCGACATGAACGGCCGCCGCGCCAATCGGTATCAACTTGCGTACGTCTTCTCAACAAGATAACATAAGATAGAATCGGGCTTGATTGAGAAACAACAGTTTTGTTTTTGTGCAATACAAAAAATGCCGCATGGAGCAAAAATTATCTACGCGGACGGAGAATTGAATTATAAAAAATAGGCAGCATGTGGTCTTGTTGAAAAGACTTCAAAGGAAAAGCATACCTATATAATATGTAGGTCCGTTCAGTCCAATCAATCACAAGCTACAGAGAAAGCCCTAAACTTTAATTGGTTTTATCCTACGAATAAATATGATTTATTCGTAGGTTTTATCTATATATGTACTGAAAGCAGACAAACTAATTAACAATACATGACATAAAATAGTATCTTCCACCTTTTAGAGAACTAACTCTACTTTCAGCGCAACCAAAACAGTTTTAGTAGCCTCTTATTACTATGTAATGTTTATGTGATTGTTTATGAGGAATTCGTTAGTATAATTATTATACACTATTCCCAAAACGAATGTTCAGTTAAGAAAAAAATTAACTCCATTCGTGTTTATATAATTTGATCTAAGTACCATTAATATGAACACATTATGCGTTTTTTACTGCATCGTTTTTACACACTTATATATCGCAGATTTTATGTCTATTTAGTTTTTGGGCGCAGACATTTAGTTAAACCTCATTCAGCTGTAAACTATTTAACTGAAATTCCTTTGAAAACTATCATTGAGCAGAAATTCCAACAATGTGGCCATTCGGCGCGGTCACTGCCCGTAAACATGGCACCACAATCATGCAAACAAACTAACACAATCAACGAATACCGCAGACCGGCAATGTAGATATACAGGCAGATATAAATAAGTGTGCCCGCTTCTCCGATCTTATGGATTTATCTTGCAAATATGTCTCGTAAAAATGTATGTTCTCGTATCTGTTCCATCCGCCTGACTTTCTCTGAAAAGCTTGAAGCTTTTTAACCGTGTTCTTGTGGGCATGTATGCAGAATATATCTTATCTTCCAATTTCACGGCACGACGCAATGTCTCCCAAATTCCGCAAACAACCGAAACGACCTTGCATTGTTGCGGCTCCAGACTCTTTTGGCATGAATTATTGTAAGTATGTATTTGCTGGGTATGAAATTGGATAATATATTGATTTTAAACGAATAATTGGTAAGGATTTATGGGCAAATAAACGCACGAAGCTTTTGTCAGGAGTTTGGAAACTATTCCACCAGTAGCGGCTGTGAGTTAGCTGCGGCAAGCAAAGTTCCTTGAATAAATCTGTCTTCTTGGACAGTTTGTGACGAAGTAGTAAGTTTGTATAGTTTATGATAAACTTGAGAAAATATAGTCGTATTTCGAATTTCGCTATTGTCCGAAATCTACACGTCTGCCTATCTATAAGCACTGTTTACATCAAACGTATGTATAGCAACATACGATCAATTCTTAATTTACATAAATACTTTATGCAAGGTATAACTTTAAATCGCCAGCAGTGGCAAAAAAAATATAGAACCTCTAGTAACATTAACATAACATAATACGATGAAATCTAGTTTTCGTAAGCATAAAAATAATGTAATTGATAAAATACAAGCACTCTTATAGAAGTCAATATACCAATATTGAATAAACAACTTCGGCTTCTATATAATTTGCTCTTTATTTGAATCATAATACTTTCATGTTAGTGAACACTAAATAGTACTCATAGCAGACAAATTTCAATTTGATGTCAAATAAAATATGTACATAGTATCATACTGCGGTTCTAGATGATAATTGATAAACCACGAGTGTAATTGGTGCTGCCAACCTTCATGGGATTATGCGCTGGCGATCATGTCCAGATCTCATTATAAATGTACCTACGCCGCGTCGCCGTGTCTCTGAGAGCTGGAACGAGCTGTGGCAATGAGTCCACGGTCACCGCACCACGGTAATCTCCCGGAGGCTAGTTGAGGCGGCGGCTGGAGCATCGCACCCGGAACTGAGTGACATTTAGAGTATCGAGCGACTTGGAGGAATTTGAATTAGATTAAGCACACCCCAATAATGTCACTACGCTATGACCCAGTTTCAGAATAAATTCTGTTATACTTTAGGGATATTGTTACGTGTTTAGCATCGTTTTCTGGGAATATTAAAGGCTTTCTCGTTTAATAGTGTCAACACAGCTCCTTACAGTTAAAATAAGTTACTATTTAACCACAAAAGCTAAGGTTTGATTGACTTCTCTAAGTTTTAAGATACACTATTCGCATATACCATCACACGACTGTATCTATTGTATGTAATAACTGTATCTATTGTATGTAATCTGTGAGGGATCTTTTTAAAGAAATTGATATTTTAACTTTAACAAGTCTGTATATATTTGAAAATATTATGTATGTTCGTAAAAATTTGAGTAAATTTAAATTAAACAGTGACAATCACGATTACAATACTAGGAATAAAGATAAAATAGCGGTGCCAGGTTTTAGATTAGCAAAGACAAATAAAAGGTTCTTCTTAGGTAATTGTGTGTGGTTTTATAATAAAGTTCCTAAACATATTACAACGCTCACAGAAAGGAAATTCAAGTTGCATGTGAAAAACATATTGATTAAAAAATCCTACTACACAGTTTCTGATTACATAAACGACAAAAATGCCTGGACAATTCCGCCTCCGCCAAGCTATTGCCTGTCACCTACATAATTTAAACAAATATTGTAATAACTCTATTATATAGTATGTATGTAACACATTGTTAAAAGATGTCTAAAAGAATGGCCCCGAGTTTCTTGCCCGTTCTTCTCGCAGTGGCTCTATACAATTTATTTGCTGAACGTGGCAGTACAATGTAGAATATTTCAATACTAAAATTTGTAATTGACCTTCATAAGAGCGTCGTAGACGCCTAAATTGAATAAATGATTTTGACTTTGACTTTGACTGATTAATATAGTTAGATTTCATACAAAACATTGTGCTACAAACTATATTTATACGTTTTATTTAATATCGAATAATATGTAGAACATTATGCATAAAGTAGATAAATCGTTAGTATTAACGGGTCTGTTTAGAAACGGGTGCTATCTTCCATCTGTATTCTATACCAAGCAGCGAGCTTTTCTACAGGAAACGCGATAATACACTCATACAGTTAGCTGTTATAGTCTTACTAAGGAAATCTATTTTAAGGATATTATTGGCGAAATAAAAAATAAAAATTAGTACTATGCGCATATAAATATAATACAGCCTCGAAAATTGGACTACTCAACAAGATACGTTACAACGTAATTATAAAATACTCTTCTTATATTTGAGCTAAATATTTGCCAGCACGTTAAAGAAAATGGTTAATGCCGACATTATATTTTTTGCAATAACACCTGAATAAGCTTACAAAGTTATAACGAAAGGAAAAATTTGCATTGACTGCGGGATTTATAAATATTTTTCCGTTCGTTGTAGTTTTGTACTAGTACATTATGATATAAGTGCGGTAAGTTGAAAATTACAGCCGAGGCGATATTGCTGTATGAAAGCAGATGCTGTAATTATCAAAGCACACGTATGTCATACGACGTTTTTCAACACACTTGCGAGGAACAAATACAAAATTTTGATACTAAAATATTTACTCCATCTTTTTGATAGCAATAATAATCTAATTAAAAAGGTTTATAATTAAATCTTCTAAGTAAATCGTCTAATATATGTTCTACTTCAGTAAGTAAAAAACTCTTTGTTTTGTTTTTATATGGAAAACTAATGAAACAAACTACAATCTATTTGGTGAGAAGTGTGGAAACGTTGTTTTTTTTCTGTTTGAAACACAAGTGCGGTAATGTAGAAAAAAAACACGATTGCGTAATAGACTACATTATGACACTGTGTGTGTTAATAATAGATTATGATACAAGTGAGATAAGTTGCTCATTATACACAAGGCTGTGTATAATGAGCAATATAATAAAGCTCACTTTACAAGCAAGGGTGTTGAAAAATTTATTAATGCTTCTCTATAAACAATGCTTAATACGATAGTTTGAAGAATTTGGAAGCGTATGCGAATGCATGCCCAGGGTCTATCCAGCAAGACCTATTGAGCTTACAGTATCCGTTACGTAAGCTGCCATAACCACATTCTCGCGGCGGGGCGGCGCGCTGGCGTGTCAATCAATCCACCTCTACTTCAATAGGCAAATGCTTATCAACGCAATTGCAAATAAGGAACTTGTAAAAGTTATGCCTTAGCTTAGCCAATATCTGCACAGTTATGTTTATATGTAACAAACCCTCAGGTGATAGGTACTACCGTTTCCGGGATCGATGACCAATCATTGAGTAAGCATCCAATTTTATTACATAGTAATAATTATTTAAGTTAGTACACAACTGCACAGCAATTGTACTATGAACTTTGTTTATCATATAAATATTTTGTGGAGATGATATATGTATCTACTATAACTTATTTTGTGCTAAAATTATATACGCGTTTACATATCCTCTTACTTTAGTTATCAATCCATTTATTCTGGTCCCAAACAAATTGAAAGTAAATTCTGTGACGGAAGTTCCAAATTAGGCAAAACAGCCGTCGTTGCTGTCTGCTAAATTGATGGAGCACTGGTTCGGCAAATATTAATAAAATTACTTAGGTAGGTACCTACCTACCTCCCTAAATATGCAGGCTTCCGGAGGGGTGATTGACAGGAGTACGTGGGTATTCTTTTATCATTGCGTATATTATATACCTATCATATTGCATGAAATAAAAAATATATAAAGTGGATAACAATATATCACAAACACGTTTGTGTGCAGTATTGTGGGGAGTGGTTTGGAATCGATAACTGAATGTGTTCGACTCGTGCTTAATTTTGACCTACTCAAAATAAGTACTAACTGTTATCTAACCTGTGGTGAGCTGGCTTTGAGTATGATAGCGACGACGCAATGAACGAAGTCAATGAACGGTTATCACTATGCACCTTATATATGAGAGAAAAATATTTACAGCAATCATTAAGTATATCTTTGTCAAATACCTGCCTATATTAGTGTAGTTGCGAAAAGACTTTATCATATTCTAAATTCAATAGTCACAATTTAAACTTACGTTCTGCTGATTCCTTGCTTCTTACTACGCACTCCCACACTACATCTTTCATGGACAAATCTTTTATTGTTATGGCAGTGAGACTATGGAATCAACTCCCGGTCAATATCAGAAAATCACCCTCAAAAGCTACTTTTAAAAAGTCAGTTCACGATTTTTATTTGAGTAAAATTTCATTGTCAGGCCCTTAATATTATTCTAGTTACATTTGACATAATTTTCCCGCTTTATTCATTTGATTTTATTGTGAACATTGCTATATAGGTTTATTTTACAGCAATCTATATCAAAATTATAAATATATATTTAGCTATTATTATTATTATTTACTATCATATTTTATATTACATTATGCATTTATTTATTATATGTAGTTAAAGTTATCATAACAACTTATTTCTTTCTTATTTTTTCTCTTCTGTACTTCTTGTAGTCTCCTTTTTGCATACTTAACCTATTTATTCACCCCTTGATGCACATACACCTTCTCAAACACCCTCGCTGGATGACTGGTAGACAATGCCTTAGCATTAAGTCCTCCTTTTGTAATTTTTTTTTTGTGCAATAAAGTATTAAATAAATAAAAAAATAAATAAATAAATTAATTCTTTTTTATAAACTTAAATTTATCATAATCTAAACAATAGCCTCAAAACACGCTTATGCGTTCCACCTTAACACTTCAAAAAATATATAATTTACTTTTCTTTTCAAGAGCGGTCGATTAAAGAGTTTTTAAGTCATAAATTACTAGCAACAATGTATCATTAATATCTTCGAAACTTGAAGTAAGGTTATTATTAGGTACCTGTCTCCCTACCACAATTAACCGAGTAAGGAATTCTGAGGTTAATACAGATTTATTGCAGTAACTTCTAGTCATTTTGATAGCTAGTAATTATTCGTTGTAGTTGTTATTTAAACTAATAATCTTTGCAGCGGAAAATAAAGTTATAAATACGCGTTTAGCGTCGGTATTGCACGCTGCGCCGCAGGCGCCGCCGCGCCGCCCGCACTCAGGTATCAGTCAAAGCAGCTCAATCTAGCGCGCAGCGTACCTACTCGCGTTTTCAACCTGCATAGTTTTCCTTCTGAATCATACCATTTACTTAGGCACTTATTTTATTTTGTAAACTCAAAAGCCATGTATTGTGATTTAATTACATACAAAAATGTTATAAATAGTTCATTCATATTGTTTTTTATAATTTGTCACTACATAATTACTTGTAGAGATGCTCACAATGTATTTGATCAGTTCAGACAGTCCTTACAAAATCCTGCCTTATCCAAGAAATCTATAATTGATGTAGGACAATATATACGACAGTTTGTGTACGCATAAGTGTGAATTAGATTACAATGTACTATTCTTACATTCACCTTCTAATCTGGATCAATTTCTTAGTTTTGGAACACCACAAAGGTATCTAGTGAGATATTCGTATTTATCATAATTACTAAGTTACAGGAGGCTACTTCTATATTCATATCACACGAATATCCCACTAGGTACCTATGTGTCACAAACTTAGTTATAGGACATACGTCTTTATCGTATACGTCTATATTTCTGTCTATTAGTTCTATTATTTGTACTTATACTTATCTATTACATAGGTGGTAGGATGTATATATCCGAGTGCTTATCGTAATACTATATTTCTGTCTATATAAATATTCGTAATAATTAGTTATTTAACACATAGGTAGTAGGATATACTTGTTTATCCCAATGATTAATATTTATAAGGAAGCCACTTCTATAGTTCTGTCTATTAGTACTTATTCTTCGTACTTAGTTATCTATCATATAGGTAGTAGAATAAACATGTTTATCCTAGTTACTAATTTGTAGAAGATCACTTTTGTCGTAATCACTATCTAGAAATGGGACCCTATCGCTAAGCCTTCGCAGTCCGTTGGTTCGTTCGACTTCTATAATATACTCGTAGAACCCTGAGCATATCCTGAGCGTAACGTTTCAAAGATACGAGATCTTCGAAGAAATATGTAAATAAGTGTAATTCTTATACAGTTTGGGGCTTAGAAATGATCGCATCTTATTAGACATGTCAAGGTTGTTGCGCCGCATGATACACTTTTTATACCACGGCCGTAGCGGTAAGTTTTGCATTCTGCTGTTGTTGAGCTCGACTTAGATTTCATTAGTTAATAGTACGAGATGCAAAATATTTTTGTTTTCGAGCGAAGCACACAAGTTTGCACCGCACTACAGCAGAAAATAATAGATACAGCTTAAACAATTATAATAAATTAGTGTTATTTACATTTAAAATTAAAAGTAAAATAACTACAAATTGGTAATATTGAAAGTAAGTAAATTTTCTATGACCATTATCAAAGAAGATTTGAGATTAAAAACCTTTTCCACGCTAGCGTACAAAAAGCGCCTTTTTACGCAGATTTCGCATAATAAACAACAAATTTCGGAGCTAGTGAGGTAAAAAAGTAATTTGAACCTAAGCAAGCTTACGCCACTGTTAAAAGAAAAATCAATTTACCTTTCTATAAAAGCTATTCCTGCAAAATATATTTATGGGGACGAAAAATCATCTCTACCGCAAAAGCTCGATGGCTAGCTCAAAAGGCTCTTGATAAATAAATCAACATGAACATGCAGCGAGTTTAAAGTCATGCAAGTATGACCCGCGTGTTTCAAAGCGAGTCAGGCTTTCAAGGATTTGCTATTTTATTTGTTTGCTATAATGGCTTTGCTAGTATGTTGAACTGGAAAATATGCTAAGGTTGACAAAGTTTATGGCTAGAAAGTTCCACAGAAGCATTCAAATGTTTATAACCTTCGCTTATTATTCGAAAATCTTTGTTTGAATGTACTTGAAGCGATTGTCATTTTCTGCTGTCAATTTAAAGCGTAAAGTCTCAAATATAATATAAAAAATCCGGCAAGAGATGCAATCGCGCGATGAATATGAATACCGTGATTATGACTGAATTAACATATCAAAAGCTTTGTGATAAAAGCTTTAGGAACCAATATTCCGATTCCAATGTACGAGAATAAAAAAATAAATAGTGTTATGCTGCATTCTTTAAATAAAAGTTGCTGCGACGCATCACGTCTTATTATAAATACATAGGTAGGTATACTTACGCTCTTAAAAGCTTCAACATCATAATATTGCGTCGCGAGGCGGGGCATAAACGAGTGTATTCACAAACGGTATCACGTATTAAAGTTAAAGTGGATTGAGGAAAGCTGCCGGAATATAGCAAAGTTATTGTGAAGGTGAATGACGTCGTTGAAAAAAATCAGATTTACACGAAGCTTCTTCCGTATGATGGTGTAATAACTTTTGATTGAACTGCATGTATCCGTTCAATCATTACATGGCCTCAATATAGATAGTGGCCAATATGGGTCAGGTTAATGCACCAACTATTGGCATGCTTTGAGCACAATTATTACGTTAAATATTAACAATTACTTAAATCACGTGACGTTAGGTTTGTGTTTCGTAATTACTATGCAGATCTACAGCGTATTACTACATATTTGACATTACTATTTATGTAAATTATAGATAATATTGTAGATATTATCTACTAGTGAAATGCAACAGATATCTAAGAACATCATTAAATCTTTGATAACAATCTAAATGTATTCCTTTCGTATCGACAAACGTAAAGTACGATGTTTTGTAGACCAATTTATGCAGAATTCTAGAGCGGATAGGTAGAGAGAGATTTGAACTTTGATTAAAGGTATGAAAGATTATATTTACCCGCAAGTCGGAGCTCCCAGATGAAGTGGAGGTGCTGTTGCTATCTTGACGAGAACTGTGATGCATTTTAATTCTAATTATTCAGATAAATTCACTTCTTGTCCCTTCACGATGTATACACACAAATAAGTCCAGATTTCCTCGTTATGCACTCCTTAGTATTCGATCACATTAACTACAACATTAACCACTTCCTAAGAATATAATAGTTTTAATAATTGATTGAGACATGACATAATGCTATTAATGTCCTTAACTCTACACTTTAATCTTGTATGATTTTCACGAGAACTAAGGCAGGTCACAAAAGTGTTTGATAATAATTTTCGAACTACTTTTAGATTACTTGAGTATGGAAAGCACTAATAGTTTTGAGTCTCTGCTGTCAATGGCCAACACCTGCGCATTGAGCAATGGTATACGTGACTCAAGCAATCCGTTCGCTGATAAGCTGAAACACAACACTCTTATCAACTTATCGGCCACAATCATTCGCGGTAATATAGAATACTATTTTCGATAACGACATATTTCACCTTGAACGCCCAAATTGGAGTACTTACGCGCTGAATATGTGACATAATGATACAATGTTGTTGTTGTATCAATTGTAAACGTTTGCCCTACAAATGTATACTCCACTGAATCATGTGTCTATATAATGCGGCTAGCGATTTACTTCATTATAAAACGTTACTAAGTTATTTAGACCCCAGTACCGAATCTATCATTATTTACTAGAAGGGCATTTTGCGATTGAGCGCCTGGCTAGCGACCACCCTCAAGTAGAAAATCTGTCGCCTACCGCCCAACAGTGTGTTCCGGCAGCAGTCCTTGAGATCCAGTTAAATTACAGGCACATGAGGCCTAACAACTGTACGTCTCAGTGTGACGGGCACAGTGCAATTCGTCGTCGACGAAATGCATCTGTTATAGGCAGAGGTTAGTCCACTTAACATTAGGTGGCCTCAGGCTTGTTCCGTTACAATAACATAAAAAAAGATACCACTATAGGCAAACTCAAGTTAGATGATTCTGAGCCATACATACAGTCTATAATAGTGCGAGGTTAGCAAAAGTACGTTACAATGAGTTAATAATATGCTACTAAATGCTAATTCTGATCCAATAGACACTAACATGTTACTATATAATTACAAAAGGCGGTATGCCTTTATTCACATATCGCTACAAACTATTACTTATACGAAACTAAAGCAATTTCAATGAAAGGATTAAGAAACCTATATGTCATTGCAGGCCTACAGGCAGTCCATATGCCTACCTACTACAATATGGCAGCGTGCCCAGCATGCTGTCAGCATAGCCCCGTTGGATTGCTATGCTTATTTGTTGAGCAAAATAAGTGCCAGCATTTTGATTACGCGCCAAATAGAACAAACGCTGCTGCGATAAGTTTTGAAAAGTACGATTAGCCCCTGGCCCCCACAAACCCAATGTGTCTACGATACATTTGACCTCTATATATTGACCTTACTTACTGATTGTATAACTAAGATATATTAAGAAACAGCTGAACGCAAACTTGGCAATGATTTGAAACTGGATGTCCAGTCGAGTTCAGATTCCAGCCTTGGCTGTCATCTTGTGATTTTACAAGCAACCACAACATAAATCAAATCTTTGCGATAAAGTTTAATCGTAATTGCATAGCGTTTGGAATGCGAAATAACGACGTATGAATAGGATGTAAATCAAATATACCGCATAATATTATTGAAGACTTAGCACAATAAGGCCTATATCAGAATGCCTCCTGCGAGGAATCAAATACCACAATGAGCTTTCAGAGAATATATGATTATTTCCTGGATAAGACGAAATTTACTACCACAGTTCTTTGAACCAATATTTAGTCTATCTCAAAATAAAAAACCTACTAAGGGCTCTGTGAGCTGAAGATTTCGTGACGCGACTGAATAATGTTTCTTTTTAAATATTCAAACCCAATAACTCCGCCGTAGTAAAACAATTCTAAAAATTGGACCGAAAAAAATCATATACTTCTAAAACCCACTCACAAAATTTCACGAGAAACGGTTGAGGAATACGCCCTGTAGAGTAGAACAACCGGAAATCAGGAAATCCGGATACGAAATCATTTTTGGCCCAGCTGAAACGGAGACGCCTCTCTCGCGCTTTGCGCTCGTTCCTTTTCACGACTCATTTAAACATAATAAATACAATGAAATGTTGTTGTTATGTCTGCTGCAGAAGATTTCATTATTTTTTTGTAGGAAGTAAGCAAACGTATGTATCATCTCCACAATCTATATTATTTATTACAAATTCTTGCTCTTACCGCTATCCTGGCACTTATTTTGTAAATATCCTAAACCTTTTCTGAATGCTATTTTTGATCACCATTCATGTTCAACCAGTGGGCATAGAGTCCTTATTCGGCTGTATTTCATAGCGATCCAAAATCTAAAGCCGATACAACAACATTGCACAGATTTCGCGGGCCAGTTCGGGTGCGGCCACCGGGCGCGTTATTTATAAGCCGGCGTGAAAGGTACGCTACTGTAAAAGGATTTAGTTTAAAATAGGAAAGGGAGTAAGTTTGCGTGCGAATATGCGTATCTCGTCGGGAAAGTTGAATTCGCGTGCGCGTGGGCAAGGCGAGGCGCGCGGCGGCACTGCTCGCAGATTCGCGCGCTCTCGCGACCGTTGCACCTGATGCCACCCGCACCACCCGCGCCTGGACCGCACTTACTGGGCCCCATCTGTAGCTGAACTATCCTCTTTGACCACAAACACAAACATTGTGAGATGGGTACATGAGATACCTACACCTACCACCTACCACCTTGATGGCGGAAAATTTGGTAATTTCCTTTTAACTACTAGAGAAGGCTGACCATTTATAATCATTAGTGAAAAAACTACAAACTGGGGTTAATAAACACTTCATTTAGGTTTCTTTCATTCGTAAGATTGGCATGTCGTATACTCACATCGTTTTTGTAGTGAGCAAAGTGGACATAGATAGCATTTCTGCCTCATTTCCTCGTGCCTAGTAAGCGCGTGATATCACGTAGCTATCTCAGAAGTCTGAACCCCTTATGGCTACGAATGGGACTTTGATCAGGGTATGTATTAATGGCATTACTAAACTTGTTCATCGTTAAGTGTTCTTCTTTGTTGGTCCTTCGTGACAAATACCGTTATCTTTCGTACAAAATGAGCCATATTAATAAATATCCTTGCGTCTTTAGTCTTGTTTGACGAAAATAAGCAAACGACTCTATATGCAAGAAATATTTGTTTCAATAATTTGAAGTAGTTTCCGTGATGGTGTGAAATTATGTGTGTCCTGTAAAAATATGGAATCAGGAATTCAGGAATGAAATATATATTTTTTAATAATATTTATAGAAATGTAACTTGGAATAATTTGAACCATTAGCGGAATTGGAATCTAGAACCGATACCGATCTACCACTGCCACTAGCAAATTGAGCTATCTTGGTCATGATTTAGTCTGTTCGTTCCTATCATTACACATTTCCAAGACTTTTAGAATAATTAATTATATTGTTACCTATTGAACTTAAAACAAAATTTTAATTGCTTCCGATCGGGAAAACAAGAGGTGCTATTTCCTAGCAAGTAATGACTCGACTCTCGAGTGACCGGTGCGCCATGCGCCACCCGTCATTTGCATTCTAAGCCGCACCGCGTTTCACTCACGCCACAATAGGTACTACAACCTGCTGCCAAAGCTTTCTGCGTGTGGACATGTCCATTATTTATTATCTCTACTCATTAAACCATCACCTCGGCGTCGAACGCGCTCACACCCACATACTAATTACGAGAAACTATGCCAAAACATAACTCGTTTAATGCCGGAAGAGCCATACATCTCAATCAAAACCATTTCTCCATTCAATACGAGTGAGTAACTGGCGCCCTACATATAACCAGAGCTGTGGCTACTGGTGATTGTGTGCCGTGAAATATTAGGTGTCTGAACAAACAAGCCTGTTTGTACAAATGTTTCAATGAGTTATGACGTCATCTTCCAACACACGAACAGCTGGATACGCTGGAGTGGAGCATAAATATAACGGCACCTTATAACGACACCCTTTCTTCTTCGCCTTTGAAAAACGATCACTTGTTTGATTTGCAAGTTGTGTCGATACCATAAATAAATATGTCTGAGTTATCTTCAATATACGAACAATACGTTCCAAAAACGACTTTTGGCATAAATGGTATGTTTTATTTTATTTGAAACATCAACTAAGGAAATAAAAGTTAATAATTTGTGGAAGTTGATGATGAACAAATCTCTCAGTACCTCTTTTTATTGCTAATATTATAGTTTTTGACTACTAACACTTTGGAAACTATCGCGAGTTTTATCCATATTAACTTATTAGGTTAACTAATAAGTTACTAACACACCTAATGATAAATGATGATGCGGTCGAAAATGTTAACCTAGTAATACTGGCTCTCAAGGACAGCTATTGGAACACACCGTTATGTGGTTGGGGACACACAAGTCAGGCGGGCATTCGCAAAATTCCCTACCATTATGCAACATTCCCGGTACATACTTATAAGTAGATTTTTTTTATGACATATGATGATAAATGATAATATAACTAAGAAGTATTGTTGTTATAATTAATTAATTTATAATTGAGCCAGATTGACCAAATATTTATTATTAAAAACAAATGATTGAATAATAAAAGTAAAATGTACCGAACGTACCCTGGCCTTACATAATCATGAAAAAGAATCATAAAACCGGATGTTCCAGAAAAAGTAACGTGAAGACCGTCATAAAAATAAGTTCACGTGCGTTGATTTGACAGTGAGGAACACCACCCAGTTTTTAAAGCGAATTTTCTTAATTAAAGTGAAGCGAAACATGATATCATATAACGTAAAATATTAATATCGTTACAAACTTTCTTGATATATAAATCTGTGTTCATACGTTTATTATTTGTATCCACTCAATAATAAAACGCAGTTTTTACACGACTGCCCACCTGATGGTAAGTGATGATGTGGTCGAAGATGTTGTACAGGCTATCCTAAAATTACTGGCTCTCAAGGACAGTTGCCAGAACACACCGGTAGGTGCTTGGCGACAGATTTTCTACTTTAGGGTGGTCGCTAGCCAGGCGGGCATTCGCGAAATGCCCTTCCACCATGCGGTGAAGCTCAAGCCCGCGGCAAGATTCGAACCATGGACCCGCGGCACGGCAGTACATAGTCAATGCCGCTGAGCCATCACTGCTTCGAGTTTCCTTATTCCACTATAACTTCTAAACGGCTTAATCGGTTTTAATGTATGAGATTTCGTTTTATGTCTTGATAGCGCAAGTAACACTGGCTACAAAACTGGACACCATATTTTGAGATAAAATATTTTTTTCTTCCAAAACCATCAAATGTGGTATCAATGTAGGGCTTTAAATAACGATTCCATAAATATATATATAACTTACAGTTTTAGTTTCAATGGAATGATAAAACGTTTAACGAAAATATTTTTTTTTACTTTTATAATTAATTGTACTTGTTTATTATAATATACGGATATCTAATATATGAGACCTTTACAAATAAAATATATGGAGAACTAATTTGGCGAGTTTGTGCAGAATGTATACAACAATATAATTATGTGTGTCAATGTTTTAATCTTAACAACATTCATACTCGCCTCATTTAAAAGATCTTCGACCGGTTTAATTAAAACGAGTTCCGATCCTTCCATAGTGGGTAGTGAAATATATTTAAAATATCTCGTATGGCACGGACACCTATACAATTTGGCGGTAAATCTATTTTCTTTATTTTTACATTCCTCATTATTCGCTAAGTGTGCCCTGTACAAAATATTTTTTTTTTTTATGTTATTGTGACGGAACAAGCTAAAGGCCCACCTGATGTTAAGCGGATTAACCTCTGCCTATAAATGATGCATTTCGTCACAAGTCACGAATTGCACTGCGCCCGTCACCTTGAGACATAGTTATTAAAGTCTCATGTGCCTGTAATTTCACTCATCAACACACCGTTAGGTGCTTGGCGACAGATTTGTCGCTAGCCAGGCGGGCATTCGCAAAATGCCCTTCCACCATGCGGTGAAGCTCAAGCCCGCGGCGGGATTCGCACCATGGACCTGCTGCGCGGCAGTCCATAGCCAATGCCACTGAGCCATCACTGCTTCAAAGCTTGTATTTTTTGTATTCTTCTTGCATTCTCCTCTCATAGCTGTCATAGTCTCATCTCAGGACTTTCTTTTCACAATATCAGTTTTTACACAACTCACCTATACCTTCCTCGATTTTCCTTTAGGAATATATCATACAATACGTTACCCTCCTTTTCAAAAGTATATTTATATGTACTTATTACTCATACTTATAGGATAGGCTGGCCTTTGACCAAATATCGACTGATTTGATCGAACATGGCTTTACCCACAATGGGAACTGGCCAACAATTACAGCTGCTGGAACACACCGTTTGGTGCTTGGCGACAGATATTCTACTTGAGGATGGTAGCTAGTTCGGTGGGGGTCAGTTTAATGCCCTACCAACATTCAAAGTGATGGAGTTTTTTGGCCTTCTGAATGCATCCGGTATACCCTAACGACTGCTATCCTATAACAACGTTTCTTCTAGATGAGCGTCCAAGATTACTTGCGAACGTCACGCTACTTCCCGACCCATCGATGTCTGCTGCAATCTTGTAAATTTTAGAGGCCCGGTAGCTGTTCCGCGCAATCCTGCGGGGCGTACTCCCTGGGGTGTCTTCATTGTGCCTTCCAGACAATTGTATTAGTTTCGTCATATTTGAAATACCTACCAAGTGTTCAAACACAGTGAAATTTTGAATGCATATCATTGAGTCTTAATATAAAACTAAAATTTTCATAATTTTCTCATTTAGAGATAATATAAATAAATCATAAATGTGGAACTGCTAAAACAGAACCATAGATTTTAGTTTCGAGGACGTGATGCTAAATTTCACCGGTTACCGGTAGGTACCTACTTTGATTGTGTGTTCAGCCTTCTGCCAAACGCCAACATTCTCTAAAATGTATTGACCACTCAGCTGAGAAAACTGGTAGTCCAATATTGCAAAGTGCTCATCGATATTGCTCATTTGGTGCAGTATTTGTGCCATAGTCGGCTTTTACGACGTACACGTGGGATTCGGGAGTATATGAACTTTATTATACTGTACGTATAATTATTGTGTATGTGTTGTGATGATACCTTCATGTATTTCAATAACATTTTGTGAATGCATCGAGCAAGACAGCGTAATGTTTATAGAATATCCTACGACGCCACGTAGAAAATTAGGTTTTGAGGACACATGGCACTAAATGTATTGTGCCATATAGATATTATAAATAAAGTAATTTTTTTTTAAACCGGCGGTATGCCTTTATTAAACAAATACTACAAACTATTTACAACACTACAGGTACTACAATACTACAGCTACTACAATAAAAGCATTTGGACTCATAGGCAGTCCAAATGCTCTAGCCCACCATCAGTTGGCAGCGTGGCCAGTAAAAATAAATAATAATATAAAGTAAATTGTTATACAAGAAAGGTTGAGATAAGCGACACCCGATATAATACTTACCTACATCCCGTTTTGTTTGAGAGTGCAATTGATAAAGTATACCGGAATAGAACACTCAACTTTTGATTACTTCCACGTACCTTTTTTTTCAATTCCACGTGTTAGTGCAAAAAAAAAATATTTATTAAAATTGTTCTACGCAAAAATCATTTAGGTACCTAATAGGAAAATTCACAAAAAAAATGCCATTGTCATAATCATGTGATTATTCCTAGATAGAAATAAAATAAAAAAGAATGTCAGAATTAAAAGAGATTATTAATAAATTAGTATCAATGAGGCAATGTTAAGTCCTGGTCCCCTTCTAATTTATTTCCAATCTTATCTACATTTTCAAGATTCAAATTATAAGAACTTCATCCAGAGCATGTGTAATGAAAATAGTATTACTTTTTCAGACGATACACCCAAATGTCTTCCAACACTATGTTTCATTAAAATGTATCGCCAATGAAATCAATGTTCCGCCGGGTGTCGGGATGGGAACCCTGACTCACATGAACGATCAGGAAATAAACGTAAAAAAACATTGATATTGCAGATTGTATCCATAATACACGGCGGCGGAGCCTTCCAGTTACCGTCGGCTTACTTTTATACTCAATAACGCGTACCGTCCACTTTAAATGTAATACTTATGAATTCACTCGTAAGATACGTCTTATGTATGGAATTGTATCTTCATAATTTGTATTTTGAAACACTAGCGGTGCTGTCTTAGTAATTCTTAATCAATCAGCGGTCAACACTGCTGACTTGGATGGGTGACCGTTAGTGACATTTACTACTTAGTGCTTCTTGCTTCAGGTATGTTGAGCAATCGTCGCGTCGTCCCGGTTGTTTTTTTTTTGTTATTGTGACGGAACAAGCTCGAGGCCCACCTGATGTTAAGCGGACTAACCTCTGCCTATAACAGATGCATTTCAGCACAAGTCACTAATTGCACTGCGCCCGTTCCTTGAGACATAGTTGTTAAGTCTCATGTGCCTGTAATTTCTCTGGCTCTCAAGGGCTACTGCCGGAACACACCGATGGGTGCTTTGCGACAGATTTTCTACTTGAGGATGGTAGCTAGCCAGGCGGGCAATCGCAAAATGCCCTTCCACCATGCGGTGAAGCTCAAGCCGGCGGTGGGGATCAAACCAGGGTACTGCGGCGCGGCAGGCCATAGCTATTACCACTTGGCCATCATTGCTTCATAATGCCATGTTGTCAAAGAATGGCAGTTGTTAGACTATCGAGGTCTTGCGTGCATGGTGTTGAGGCGTTTTGCGTATGCTCGCCAGGCTGGCTCCACCCGCAAGTAGAAAAGCTGTCGCCAGTCTACCTAACCGTGTACTTCAGCAGCTGGCTTTGAGGGCCAGTTCCGATTCTAGGTTAAGCCTGTTGACCATCTTCGACCACATCATCACTTACCATAATGTGAGGTTCAGATATTTAAAAAAATACAATGTATTGTTACGAATCACATTTTTTAACGTGGGGTATCCGTTTTGTATTGGGTTCCATGTCCTACGCACCGATGCAGTAAAATTTACGAGTGTTTTACGATAAAATGGACAAATAAGAAGAAGTTTACTTTGGCATGTAACGGGTCCCAATTGATATATCTGTTGGTTTTATAATCAAGTACATATGACACATTTTAATCGGAGATTGCCGATAATGAAGCGAAAGTAAGGAGTGCTGGATTTTCTACGATTATTTTTCTATGCTCGTAGGTACCTATATTGTTTATATGCTCTTAGGCATCTATATTGTTTCTAAACTCTTAGGTGCGTAGTGTTTATATGCTTTTAGTTAGGTACATATATTGTTGTAAATTAGCCTACTGCATTTTACTACATACCTATTTAAATTCATAGAATAACGAGCGACAAGATCCTACACGTATCAGTAGAGAGTGTAGTAAAGCAAAAAAAATAAAGAAAATATCTGTTAACGAATTTCAGTCATATAATACCACTACTAATGCATGTGTCAAGAATTTACATGGATTAACAAATCTATCTAGGTAGTACAGCGGTATTATAATAAACTTACATCAGTTCACAGATCTTAATTATTCTTTACAATTTCTACTGAAGGACCTAGGAAAAGGGCTCTTGTTACACAAATGTGAATACAGACAAATGATGTTTTATTACACAACAACACCAATATATAATAAGTCACTAAATAGTACAAATAGATATTACATAATATAACAAATAAACTATTAGACAATACTTATGTAATTTTATGTAATACTATATATACCTACTGTAATTTATTTTTGAAGTTCAACTTCGTTATATAAATATAAACATAAATTTAAAGTTCTAAAAGACAACGAAGCGGTAAAATATGATTAAGCCAACCACTCGGAAAAGTCAAAACCTGAGAGAAAAACAATTCCGCTTTAGGTTTCTGTAAGCAAAAAATGGCTCGCGGGCCTCGCGGCTTCCATTCTACGCGAATAAAGGACTTTGCGATTAACATCTTTATAATGTCCCCTTTGAGATACGTAACGGTTCTGTATTCTTTCCTCACCAGAGATAGAACTTCTTTTTACGTTAGCATTGTGTTATAATTGGAGACAGAAGATTTATCGTCCATAAGTTACACGAATATCTCCTACCTATAAGTAGTTGCTTAATACATATTATATGAATATGTACATTAAAAAATACTTTTAATATCAGTTTCAATATTAGTGCACAAAAGCGTGACGGGAAACAGTTAACATTATTGTATAACATTTTTGGAAAAACAAATGTTTCCATTAAAGAAACCCCGAATTAATGCTAATAAATTTAACTGAACCATTTCTTTCAACTATCAAGTTAAAATTACTATAACGCGTACATTTAAAAGTATAATAAGATACCAGACCAACTCTCATCTACTAAATAGTTTTTAAAAGGAAAATAAACGGAGCATGTCTGTGATATAATTGCAAAACGGTTAAATTTAATGAAACTAATTAAATGTACCTTGTAACTATGTACTTACATACCTAATTAAATTGTTTAATCTTCACAGTGGGGCCGGAGGTGAGCTCTTTAATAACTCGACCGGGCTCTTAAAGCACTCGTCTTCGAATTAATTTAATTAATATCTATATAAAAATATGTCTATGTATTTCTAGAAGGTCAGGAATGTCGCAATTATCTTCCTATTTTACTACAATTTGACTTACAACTATAAAACTTGATGTCATGTTAATCACAATTTGATATAAACGGTCATAAAGGTGTAACGACGGGAAGCGAAACATGTTTTAATTCATTTGATTTCGATAATCAACTAGTTTGTTCAATAATATAGTCCCACTAATGGCTTAATGGTGATAATTAAACCGTAAAACATCCGAAGACATGATTCCGGGTATCGAGACTGTATCCCATGGCAGTGAAAACCGCCGCAAGACCAAAGATAATATCTAACGTTCTTAATTGAATTCGACAGTCATAAATTTTATATAGTTGAGGAGGCAATTTGTTACGAAATATACGTATAATGGCTGGGTATTGTTTAGGTAAAGTGGCCAATTTCGGAGAGACATGGAACAATGGGAGCGTGACCAGCGCCGACGATTGCCATCAGTGCTCACTAAACTTGGACTAGAAACGGGTATTTATCCATTTTGTGAACATATGCTTGGTCCGGGTGTACTGCAGTGTACAGTCACTGACCTATTTCTGTGTCATAACGTGAATCTCGAAGGGCCAGATGATACAAATAGAAAATTTTTTGCATTTTAAGATTTCTTGAAGTGTACTTTGGACTGTTTTAAAATACATACAAACAAAGAAATAGAAAACTCTTTATTTTACTAAATCACAAATATACGATAGGAAAAATGTAAGTCATGTGCGGAATAAATTAAACTTTTCCTATCGTATATTTGTAATTTTGTAATGTAATCCGCATAGCAGGCGTTATTGCAAATGCAAACCTAACAATATAAAAAAAAACTCTTTATTGTTACACCAACACACAAGAAAACGAAACACGTAAAATGAAAAAGATGTATATACTATGAATTTGTAACAAAGGGCGACCTTGTCACTTAATGTGACTTCTTCCAGGAACCCATGGATACGGAGTTGATCTAAAAAATGTGACAGGGTCGTAGTAAATTAATTGCATAAATACTTCTTGAAGCAGAGATAGCGGAGCGGTAATGGCTATGAACTGCCGCAGGTCCATGGTTGGATCCTCGCCGGATGGTGTAAGGGCATGCTCGTTTGGCTAGCTACCACCTTCAAATAGAAAATCTGTCGCGAAGCACCTAACAGTGTGATGGGAATCAGTAATTTATGTCATTAGAGACACATTAGACCTACTACTGTATAGTCGGGGTGATGGGCGCAGTGCAATTCGTCGCTTGTAACGCAATACACCTGTTATAGGCAGAGGTTACCGCTTAACATTAGGTGGGATTCGTGCATGTTCCGTCACAAACCCATAAAAAACGAAATGAAAAAAACCCTTAAAGGATTCGGGATAAAAATCGTCAAATTACTCACATTTTGTCGACAAAAACGTTCAAGTTGTTTTTTAGTTATTAAGAAAAGACAATGATCAATATTAAAGTTTATTTTTAATTAAATTTGAATTATTTTTACTTATAAACATTTTAGAATAACAAAAATCTCAAAGTACGGTAGATATATGGAGGAACTAATTATGTGTACTTTACTCAAAGTAACTTCAAAGTTTTACTGCCTAAATTTTTACAGCGTTACTGTTAAATAAATAATAAATTGCCGAATGAGCTCACAAATTTAACGCGGGTGAAGTCGCTAAATGAGGCTTGTCTATAAGCAATCATGTTTACAGGCATCTGCAGTCAACTGTCCTGCCTGCAGTGGTTATGTCACGAACGTTTGTGATATCATCCAGCGGGTTAACTAATAGGTATTCGCACATGGAATCACAATGCTGGCATGTCACTCACTGTGCGCTCTACCATTTACGTATTTGCTCTACCACAGGGCATCCCGTTAGCTTTAGATATACCATAGATATACACATATTTACTTTTACTGGTCTTACAGCTGAATATGGATTCAAACTTCGAATCACAAACAGCAGCATACAAAATGAACCAAAGGAAAAACAAGTTAATCAACGCGAGCTCTGCTTGCAATAAAAAGTGTCAGCTTCATTAAAAAACCACGCGGGAACGAACTCTACTTTACTCCGTGATTCGGAAATTATCTTTTATAGTGGTTTATCCATTATACTTTGTGTAGGTAGGTAACTACATGGCGTTGCTAATCATAACTGCTATAATTGTTTTATCTTTAATCACTTATTACCAGGCTCTATATAGTTATATGTAAAATTAAGTAGAACTCTACTTAATTTTACATTTTACTAAATAGAGCTCCTGCCATATATATATATACTATTTCCATTTATTTATTTATTTATGGCATACTATATCCATTTCTTTATTTTCTCGATGACAGCTCCTGTGAAAACTTGAACGAGCGTTCTTTTTTACATTATGTATAAATTATTTTAGAAAAATTTTACTATCACGCACGTACAAGGTTATACCTACCAGAGTTTCTCCGACTCTGTCTGTACATAATGTAAAAAAGAACGCTCGTTCAAGTTTTCACAGGAGCTGTCATCGAGAAAATAAAGAAATGCAAATAGTATAGTACCTAAGTGATGAACAGGAACTCTACAATCATAATAGCACACATATTTAAGCGCCATCTGGCAGCGTTTTCTGATATTTGAAGTCAATGTCAGGCCAGACGTTGATTGTGCTTGCGCAGTGCGGGCGATGATTAATCGCTTAAAATACTTTGTGCAGAGGGCGCTAGTATGCACAGTTCGTTGGATTGTCACGTCCGAGTAATGCAGAAATAAGTTAAGAGTTTTAGTATCTATTGTTATTACCTAATATATTTTGATTAAGGCAAAAATTACACAAAGTTATTACATAATATATAAAACGTATTCCAGCTAGGTAATAAGATCCCTGCAAAGTATTTGAATCGTCGAGCAAAATCATAATAGAGAATTAAAAGTGATTATATACTTAATAGGTATTATTATGCGGTTCATAACGTTGATAAATGTAAATAATCCATTTTGGTCGTTCTGAGGTAGCGTAGTGTCTAAAATATTTTATATTTCATTCAAAGGAAATTCGAAATATTTTACGGGCAATGCTTTTTATTGATATTTATATCATCTCTTTGTTAAGATTCGAGTTGCTAAATCAGTTTATTAAAACAAAGTGAAGAAAATTGCCTACATTATAAAAACAATATTCATGCGAATTCAAACTGAATAATTGTATTTGAGCTGAGTTAAATTATATTTGCTACAATGTAACAAAAATAGTTATTTGTTATGCAAAGATTCAAAGTGTACTTTTATTAAAATCTGAGAAAGCAAAGGACTCAAGGATTGAACCACGCGAGTGTGGTTCAAAAATAGATTCCTGAGCGTAGCGAATGTTTCAAAGGTACGAGATGCAAAATAACTTTGGGGCAAAGGGAAACACAATCTTTCACCTCCGTCTTCACATTCGGGGTAAATAATAGGTGCAAGAAAAACAACTTTTGTAATATAGAGAATTTATGTTAATTTATATTAGGTAAATATTGGAGATATGCCGGTACTGTCGTAAAGGTTCGTATTTAAAAACCTTTTCCACGCTAGCGGATAAAAAGCACTTTTCCATGCAGATATCGAATGATAAACTACGCCTTTCTGAGCTTGTGAGGTGAAAATATATTATTATTCCTAACATCTATTTCATCTCTTTAGTCCGCAACATAATATGCTGTATAATCGATTTTTATTTCTTACACCCAAAGATAAGAAAATTAAAAAATGTAATAACTGCCCAGTAACAGCTAACACTATATAATAACAACACCAATAGCTTTTTTTTAATCACATAGTTTGTATGTGTCAAGTAAATGTTTTGTTTGATTTCCACGGCGTAAATTAATAAACGTAAGAGCCACTCTCGGGGTACATGCTAATATGATCCTTATTTTAAAGGTTACTTCACTTTGTTAAACTTTAGAACTTCGCTAGCAACGAGCTGGCTGTTAAGACCTTAAATGACAGAGTGGAGTGGAAGGACAGATGTTTAGCCCACCACAATCAAGTGGAATAAGGGCAAAGAAAATAATAATGTTTTTGACCACTTACCTTGCTTTCGCATGTTGTGTGGCAGACGTATTTACACACTGGAACAAACAAAATATGTTAGAACTTACTCAAAGAAACAAAGTACTATTGGCGAAACACTTGTATGTTATGTTATATCATTGTAGGTATAGTACCTATCTACTTCAGACACATGCAGTGTGAATTTTAACTTCATTTACATTGATGACCTCAGAATGTTGGATATCGAAGCCAAGTCGTAACAAAGTTGTAAATCTTGTCAGTAGATTCCATTCGAATTTATTTATAGATGCTACAGCCTGTTCAGTTTATATGTAACTTACTATGTAGGTACTTAAGAACATAAATAATTAGTATAAAAATGCAATACAGTTTATGGTACACTACACAATGACATAGGTAAATGTTAATACTCGTAGTTTAGCGCAGCGTAAATGACGCCACATTGTCGCTAGCTCACCAATACGCGAATTGAAATCGATTTCAGTCAGACACAGGAAGGGAGTTAAATCAAATTCGACATAGGCCTTATATAAGAACATTTTTAATATAATATGCATAACCATAACCAAATGACAAATTTCCAAAATAGATACATACAATTTCGTTTAAGATTCAATCACAGGAGATAATTTACTACTTAACTGGCAGAGAGAGGTTTATGTAAAAGCTCATTTTTAATTTGTATAATGAAATATCAATGTAATACAAAATATGAATACTGGATTAAACAAACTAAATTTCTCTTAATTCTGCTTTTACTTCGGGGTATATATAAAATTAGCATGCTTTACAAATTTTAGTATATATGTGACTAAATTGGGTTGTTTGGACAAATTATATTAGATTTTCGGTATGCTGTAACTAAAGAACTGAAGATCGTTGGGCTTACCACTCTTATTACATGGGGCCTGATAACAATTACTGACTAAATTAGAGTGTGTTTTTTTATCTCGTTTGGGGATATACGGGTGTGACTTTGTGACTAAGTTGATCCAAAGATATAAGTTTAGTTATATCTTTGGATCAACTTATAACTAAACTTATATATATATACTTATATATTTATACTTATAACTATACTTAGTCGGATTGCCTTTTTTTCTGTGATAAAGTGAGGAGAGGGACTAGTCGACCGCCAGCTAGCGTCACGCCTGTCCTTTACAGTTAAAGTGTCATCATCCTGGTTCTGCATGGCAGTACACTGCGCTCGTCACCCGAGATGTTGTTTGTACCTCATGTCTAAACACAGTAGTTTTTGCGTACTACTGCTTTGAGGTAGAATATCTGACGCCCACGATAATGGACTCTAGTCAAAAAGACCTAGGGTCCCACAACAAAACGGAATTTTACAGTTTCGTCAGACACTGGGTTTTAATTTTCATCGGCTATAAGAGCGAAATACGTGTATATACGGACCGTAATGATTATTATAACCGCTATAATAATGTAAAATAAGTAGGTACCTATATGAAAAGATGTACGGAATCGACGAAAAAGGAATTCGACAATTCGTTCAACTTTATATCGTATGATTCAAGAAGCTTCAATAGATTTTTCGAAAAATATAAAAAACCTATGTATTCTGGCATACAAAATGATTTTAGATATTTTTTAGAAAATAATTTACAATAAACTAGAAACTGCCACCAATGCATTAGTTGGTGAGATAGTTGTGAACATAGTGTCAGCTTGTTCGAGAACTAATTTCTACGGATCCATTCACGAGGCTCTACATTCTCTTGGAAACTTTTTGGCCCTCGTAATATGCTGGTATTTGGTGGTGAATCAACTGCTTATATAACGTTGTTCCTTACCTCTGCAGCATGAGCCCTGATTTTGCACTGGCTGGTGACACCAGTGGCATGGTCGAGGTTTCCGGAAGGATTTACTCCGGAACGCGTGCGACTGGCCAACGCCCTCCTTCTGCAAAAAATAAATCGAAAATTATAACTGATACAATTCTGAGTATTCCTATTCACTTTCTGTAGAAGAGTATTCCAGATATGGGAGTTATGAGTTTGTGATTGATACAATTTTTATTTTATTTTGGTGGAATCCTAATAACGAGGCTCCGCTTTAGTTTCGTTTTTTTAGTTTGTTCGTCCAGCCCTCCGTCAGTCCGTATGTTTCGAGTTTCTTATACGTAAACGAATTGAGTTACAAACCTCAATTTCGATATTAGGTGTAAAACATTTACCCAAAGATTGGAGTAGAAATTCTTTCTTTTTCAATACATAAGGAGCAAGCCGGAATAAACAACTATTTGCAGCATGTGGGTGGGGTGTCATCTACAGCTCATTGATTAGTGTACAAACCATACAAGTCATTTTATTGTACCTACATACCCTACACCCTAGCATCTCAGTCTAGGGTACAATTTTTTTTATACTCTAGGACTATCATCTCAGGTCATTTCTATATGGTCTGAGGCTATCCTAGTTGTCAATTAGGACGGCCCTCCATTTATTTAGATACCTTAGACTTATAAGTTGTCATCGTCAGGACCACTATGTCCTAGTTATGAATGAAATTCTTTTGTTGTCGTTATCACCGATGCCAATGGGTTAAGGCCTTTTTTCTACGGGTTTTATCTCAAAAACGAAACTAGTTAGGAATCTGATATGCCGGTAATACATACGAGTAGATATAATTTGTTCAACCAACAAATAGATACTGACCATGCTGATTTATAATGTGGTTTTGAAGCTGAGATCAAAAGCAACAAATCGTCGTCACTAGAATTGCTGCAACCTAATGGTGAAGTCCTTAGAAGTGACAATACTTGTCTTAGTTTACATTTTCCCACAGTTCAGCTCAAACAAATCGCTGCAGGGACTAGAAAGCGTTATAAAACGAGCGCGTGAAACGGCGCCCATTGTCCGGGGTCCATGAAGAATTCATTCGAGAAGGATGTATAGCCACGTATTAGATAATAGTAGCTACGTATGTAAAGGCTCTATGAGATTTATGGGGCGACCACCGGCCTTCATACCTGCGCGGACCTTCGTTAGGGCACAATAGACAGCATTGGAGGCAATCCCATTCAAGTCGAAAGCACGCGCTTACCTATCCAACAATTACAAGATTTTTTGTTCCCGTTATATCCTTAGAACTGATGTTACAAAAGTTATTTTGTGCGTGTTCCACTAAGCATATTTCATCAATGAAAAATGGCGAAACAAGATTCTTACTTTACGTTGACTAGATTTAGAAAATACTAAATCAAATAAACCTCATCAAAAGATTTCTATTACAAACTCAATTGAAAGAGCAGTCGTTGACAGGACAATGCGTGTGTAAATAATTAGTTTCTATTCAATCTCTCTCTAGTGCGCTGCTTGTCGTTCCTAGCTACAATTTGCATTCAATAATACGGCTTGAGGCCGTGATCTTTATCAGTTATCCCTGACATGTTTTACACTCGTTAGCAAATTGTATCTGACAGCTATAAATCAGACCTGGTTACGTCAAATCCTCGGTCGAGAGGAAACAACCTATTTCATTTCTCCTGGTAGTAAGCGGTACTTGACGCTTAGAGGGCGTCGGCCGTTACCACATGTGCAATTTACGATTAAACCCAGTCTTTGTGCGGTACGAAGCTGTTCTGATTATAAAGTATGACGTCACAGGTTTTTGCGCAGACGCCAGACTCCACGGAGATCGACGCCACATTTGCCTCGCACATGATAGATGTTATGGCCGTTACACTCCAAATCGAAGTTTAAAATAAATCACTCCCTTTTACTTATCAGACCAGCCGCATCGCATGCTCAAGTGCTTTTAATAACAGTAGCTGAGAGAGGTCGTACGTAATAGAGGATTAATAATCCTACAAGCAATTAAAACAAATACTTTGTATAGTTCATCTTCGTATTGAGTTAAGTTAGAAACAATTGCAATTATTTTGACGAAACTTTTAGTAATTTAATATACGTAAGTAATTTGATATTTCACAGTGATACGATAGATGAATCAATGCAAACTATATCAGCTACCAGTAAAGAAAACAGTCTTGGTGTTATGAACTGGCGTAGAAACGGGTTTTGTTTACTTTCGTTCCGAAAAATCTTTAGAATGCGCATAAGTAGGTTCAAATAACAAATCACGTCTCGCATACGGACTGCATCTATAAAAACACACGCACACTTGGGAGTCAGCACACGTGTCTATGTTATGCACCTGCCCATTGCAGAAGGCGAGCTTAGATCGCAGCCGCGCTTTCGACGGCACGGCACGGCACGGGTGCAGGCTGCGCCCGCGCCGCGCCTGCACCCGTGCCGACACCGTAGCTACAAAAAACTTCACAATACACTCCACAGTAGCCGCTAATCTAACAGAGAATTTTAACAAAACGAACAATAAAATCTATCACATACGCTCCATTAACTGACTGAATCAAATTTCATTGAACAGCTGGGTGCATTTCAAACAATGAGACATCCAACTGTCCGACAAATAGATGTCTCTATCCAATCGACACGATGGACCTTACTTATATAGCTTTTAAAGTTTTCATTTGTAATTGTAAATAAGGCAATAAAGGAAATGAACTTGGAGGGTTCAACTTCCAGTTAGATAATAGTAAACTGGCCAAGCTCGAGTCGGGCTTTGCTCTCTCAGTGGTTTCTAGGTTATCTTTAAAATTCTGCATTCCAACAGCCCGTACAATATTTTTCGTGGTTTTTATCACATCGTCAAAACTACATTATAAATCGGCGTTTCAGTATTTGTTGCTTAAATAGATGATATTGTACACCTATAATAGTTTTTGAGTTAGACAAATGGTTTTAATTTGACAACTTTGAAGAATATATAATCAAGAAAATATACTTGTAGTTTAATCAATGAACTTAAGATAATTTAAGACACCCCTATCTAGATGAAAAATGATTTTTCACGGCTATATTCTCCTCCCTCCAAATAATTTAAATGAATCTTTTGTACAATATTAATCATTAGGTCAACGTTTACATGAAATATCAAAATTCCAGGTGTATACGTTATTCATTTTACGAGCTAGAGACCCGTAACATACGGATGCACGGAGACAAACATACAGCGGAGTATTATTATAAAGGGTCCCTTTTTTCCTTTGGAAATGGAATCCTAAAAGCGAAAATACTTATCACAAAATAGAGTCGAGTACAATATTGCTCTAATTGTTTTTTTTACAGGTGATATGTTAGTATTTAACCACTATCTCACCTAGTGACGATGTGGCCGAAGATGATACGGTTTAACCTAGAATGAGAATCGTCGGAAGCGTGGAGTTATTCACCGTAATCCCAGAGGTAATGATAATGACACAAACTTGAAGGCCTTATAACCGCGCCCTTCAATACTCCGCAACCCCACTGCGATACTAGCAAGGGATGAAAGCAGCATATTAAATTACATTTGTTTGTGTTATAAAGCTGAAGAGTACCATTTGGAAGATTAAAAAAACTCATTTGTTGAGGTGACAATGACAATAATTTCTACTTCCTGCAACAGCAAACATTATACAATATTCTTTTTGGGGCTCTGAATTATTTCTTCCTGTGGTTTTGATGGTCTGGTTGGTTCATTTTTTGTGTCCTATGAGTATAAAAACAACGGAGAAGAACATATCTTTTTTAATCCGAATACCAATGTGATTACCGACACCCTTCCAAGGAACAGGCTTAATATTTCAATGTACAAGACAGCAACGCAGCTAATCTTGGTGCTCAATTCTCTTTCGTAAAAACAAAACGTCATTAAAACATTTCTCTTTCACTAAGAAAGGGCTCTAATGTCTGCGTAGTCAATGTTTAATTGTCTTTAGACCGAAAGGTTGATTAAGCCCCATTTGTTATGAATAAGAATTCAATAAGACTACGCCATAAGAAAGTAAAATTAATATTCGTGTCGGACAGTTGTTTTTTGATCGCGGGCCGTATGATTGAGCTGCAGAGGAAGAAGACAAAGGGCTAGTATCGGAAACACCTATAAATCAACCGACGGTTCTCTTTTGATATTAACTTCTATTGTTTTGTAATGAATACTCGATGTTTACCGAAAGACTGTTGGTAATAGAATGTAACTCGTGTCGTGATGTATGCAGTCAGAGCATGAAATAGACAAGTTTAAACAATGCACAAGGTGGAGCACGCTGCATTCGAGCTAAACTGGTCACGATGATTTCAAACATACCTACGGGTACGGAAATTGCTTATGATTTTGTTGCAGATAATTTTATTCAATACATGACAAATTTATACCAACAAATAAATCAGCGGCAACGGCAAAAATCACAATCAATATAACACCGGGTCTCAATTACTGTTAAGCATACATATATACATTTTGTGGAATTTATTGACCGAGCAAGCACGCAGTGCGAGCGAAGCGTCCCTGCCTAAGCTTACTCAAAAATGCTTTCGTATATCCGGTCGTTCTCCTCTACAGGTCGCATACCAGGTGGGTAACACCGCCTTTTAAAGAACTGCCTTCTTACACTGTAATCTCCAAGACGCCTGCCAAGCGTTGGGATTATGGCAATCCCTCCCTCCTAATGATAGAAATTTGTTTAATGGAGAAACTTTTGCTGCAGTTGATGTGTTGATGTGAATGTGAAATATAAATTCTCTATGTTTAGTTCCGAATTCCGAATCGATTTTAACTTAAAAATCACATATTATGTCCGTCACTGATTTGCGAAGTACACAAGTCGAGCGTCCTCTTATTTTATGATCCTGATAAGGAAGCATTAACGCCTGCTTGCGTGTTCTATTTTCGTTGTTATCTGTATGTCCGTCTTTCGTAAATTTCGTAACTAAACATAGCTTGCCAAGATGCCCTCATGCTACTCTGCTAGATAAGTATGTCAGGCGTTACAGGCGCTATTTACTGTATCAGCGGTATTATTTTTTTTTTTTATTTTTTATTTTTTTATGTGATTGTGACGGAACAAGCACGAGGCCCACCTGATGTTAAGCGGTATCCTCTGCCTATAACAGATGCATTTCATCACAAGTGACGAACTGCACTGCGCCCATCACCTTGAGACATACTTCTTCAGTCTCATTTTGCCATAATTTCACTGGCTCTCAAGGACTGCTGCCGGAACACACCGTTAGGTGCTTGGCGACAGATTTTCTATCTGAGAGTGGTCGCTAGCCAGGCGGGCACTCGCAAAATGCCCTTCCACCATGCGGTGAAGCTCAAGCTCTGGGCGGGATTCGAACCATGGCCCTGCTGCGCGGCAGTCCATAGCCAATGCCACTGAGCCATGACTGCTTATTTACTGTGTCCACTGCTTAACACTGCCTCCCCCATTTTGGGAGGTTTTCCATAATCCCCACGCTTGGCAAGCGTCTTGGGGCTCGCAGTGTGAGATATCAGTTCCCCAGAAAATGCTGTTTCCCACCTTCTGGTGTGTTACCCTTAGTCGCCTCTTACGACACCCTCGGGTAGAGATGAGGAGGTGACATTCTATCCCGGCAACCCACGGACCCATGTGTTATTTACCATTGATATTTTCAGGGCTCTCTCTTTTTTATATATTTTTTTACTATGTTGCTATACTCTGATTTCTATCTGTCGACTGGCGTAAGAATATTTTAGTATTCTACCACAGAATAATATACAAATATCTTTATCGTAAAAAAATTTGGTACAATTTAAAGATGAAATCCCTGCCCGCTGCTGTAGTTTTCACTGTGTTGCAGAAGGCAGTTCCTTTCCCACAATGATGTATATTTAAACAATATAGACATATATTTTGGATTGGTATCAGTATCGGATATATAAGAAAAAAAAAGGATAAGTTTTATAAAAAAGGACTGATTCTAGTCAATAAGCTATAGACGATTACACCCCACCTAGCGTGTAGGGTGTCATCGTCTAGAGACACCCCACACCCTTTTTACGAACATCTTCGCATATATTGAAAAAAATATTTTACAGCCTATTTTGAATAAATTTCTAGACCAATAATATTTTTTTAGGTTTCCGTATCCAAAGAGTAAAAACTAGACACTGTTACTAAGACTCTGCCCGTCTGTCTGTCACCAGGCTGTTTATCATGAACATGAATAGCTGGATAGTTGAAACAGAGTTTCACAAATGATTTATTTCTGTGGCCGCTATAACAACAAATACTAAAAAGCCAAGTTCGAGTCGGAACCGCGAACGAATAGTTCCGTTCCCTTCGTGAAAACTAAAAAAAAGGTTATAATATAGTCTCTAATGTTGTATAGATAACTAGCGACCCGCCCCGGCTTCGCACGGGTCCAATGCTGATACTAAATATACTACAGAATGTCCTTACATACAACGTTTTCAGCTTTTTTGTCATTAGACAATACAAAATTTTTTTCATTAGAGGTCACTCTTGAAAGTTTAAATGTTACTCTTGACATCACATTGGGAACCTCTAAAATTATCTCTGTATATTATGCATGTTATATACATATAAACCTTCCTCTTGAATAATTCTATCTATTAATAAAACTATGCATCAAAATCAATTGTGTAGTTTTAAAGATCTAAGCATACATTGGGACAGGCAACGGAATGCGACTTTGTTTTATACTATGTAGTGATGATGGTACGGAACCTTTCCTGCGCGAGGCCGTCTCGAACTTGGCCAATTTTTTTTAAGTCTAAGTACCTCAATAAATCAAGGTATTAGTCAGGAATGCGGCGGCTGTAAAACCAAATCAAAACTTTTTACAATATGTTCTTGTGTCTTCGTGTTGTAAGTGAAACATATTGTACCAACACCACACACGAGGGAGGAGGGCGGTAGAAGAAGAAGAAAATTATGTGTTTTTTACCAAGTTATATTTAAAGAAGACAATTCGTCACGCCATAATTTTCTACGCAATCCGGGGATTTGGTGAATATATTCCCCTAGATTTTCCTTTCATGAAAATGAAAAACGTTGCGTATATCTTTGTTCCTTTTATATAGGTATTTTATTTGGGGACTGACCATCTGGATTGCGTGATGCTTTCTTGGGGCTTCGTACGTGACATCCGTTTATTATGAAGGCGGTATACGTATACCGTCCATTATAGTACAGACATTACAAAATAATGTCACGCCTGCAACGCGGCTCGGACCCGGCAGTTGGCAGCCAACACTCTGTCACTCGCATTAACAGTGTTTCTAAGTATTGACTTATGTATGTACATTAATGTTCAGTCCGTGAACAAAATAATTTAAAAGGTTAACCGATTAGAAATTGTTTCTAGAAAACTACGTTTGATTACCTAACAATAGGGGTAGTTGCATTGCATAAAAATAGGCTTAACTGCAGTTATTTTAATGCCGTTTTCCCACCTCTTAATAACTCATAGCATATTTTGGAGCAATGATAGCCGAGCCGAGCGGTTATAGCTATGGACTGCTGCATGCCATGCCGCAGGTCAATAGTTCGATGCATAGAGAAATATACTTTTCTGTGGTTCGATGCGCCGGCTTGAGCGTCACCGCGTGGGAATTTAGCGTTTTGCGAATACTAAAAGTTGCAAATCTGTTGTCAAGCACCTAACAGTATGTTTCGACAGCAGTCCTTGAGAGTCGGTAAATTACAGGCACATGAGACTGAACAACTGAATGTCGCAGGGTGAAGGGCGCAATGCAGAGATTGACGAAATGCATCTGTTAAAAGACTTAATAGGCATAGGTATAACATCTGGGCCTCGTGCGTGTTCAGATACAATACCATAAAGAAAAAATAATGTCCTTATCTAGATGTATACTACCTAGTATACTTACCTATACTGCCGTCGTACGAGAGAAGGGCACATCTATCATTTTGGTCAAACTGAGATAATTAGGGTTAAAGTTTTAACCATATTCTGCTTCATAGTGTGTAAACCTATTACTTTAAAGAAAATACAATACTGATGATATATGCGTGAAAGTTAGTACTATTATATTTAATACTTTTTAGTTTTTATATATAACTAATTATTAAATAAATTCAATTTTTTCCTTTCAACTTAAAAATAAAATATTTAAAAAATACCACTTACTACAAAGAAAAGGCATAGTTAACCAAATGTGACCTTTCTTTTTAATATTTCAAGCAAATTGGTCATTGAGTCTAGAAGAAAGGGCACATTGTGTATTGACTTAATGTTTTCATGTTTTCTTTATAATGTAAATTGACTTAATGTTTTCTATAAAAAAAAAGACATGTGAGGAAAGTTTAATAAACTATAAAACATATTTATTATCATGCCATTTTTGGTTAGCTTATCCAAATAACTGAAACAAAACAAATCTACTTCTAGGACACCAACATTTAAACAAAAAAAAACGTTCTTTATATTCAATAGTTATTTATAAAGTATTAGGGATAAGCATATACCTACGATTTTGGTTAACAAATAGAACTTATGAATTAAAAACTAAAAGTGCTAATACTTAAACTCAGTTACACTTTTTGGTTAGTTAGACACCTAAGGAAAGTAAGAATTAAATATTTTTACTAATAGGTGGGACCCCTAACTTAAAAATCTATAAAAAATATTTACTCTACTAATCACAATATGAAAAATAAATCAAAATATTTTTAATTCTTATTAGAAGAGCATACATTTTGGTTTTGAACCTTTATTAATTTACTCTATTAGACCTAATTCTAATTATTTATTGTTCTTTTACAGGAAATAGCTTACACCCGTAATTATTTAAGGCACTCGTAGTTTAATATTAAAAAAATACTATTATTAATATTATAAAAATTAAATGTAACTATAACAAACATAACATGGCACTTGGTTGAATTATCACAATGCAATATATTGGTAAAAGCTATAAAAAAGATTGAAGAAAATTAATTAATCAGTTTTACTTAAAATATTATTTTAATAAATAGTCTTTAATTTCAGTATTCATAAATTTGTGTGAGATCAGCTGAACAGTCGTTAACAGGTAGGGTTTCCTAATCTAACAAATGTTCTCTTGACTCTCTCGGAGCCAGAATCATCCAATAAAATATTGGAATCATGTTTTTTGTTTTTTTATTACTTGTAGGTTAGCCTTTGACCACTATCTCACCTGATGGTAAGTGATGATGTGGTCGAAGATGTTGTTCAGACTAACCTAGAAGTACTGTCTCTCAAGGACAGCTGCCGGAACACACCGTTGGATGCTTGGCGACAGATTTTCTACTTGAGGGTGGTAGCTAGCCAGGCGGGCATTCGCAAAATGCCCTACCACCACGCTATAACGACTGCCATCCTAAGACAACAACCGGGAACCGGCTTAACGTGCCCTCCGAAGCACGGAAACGCTCAGTAGTAATGTCACTAGCGATCACCCATCCAACTCATGACCGTGGGCGACGTTGCTTAACTTTGCTGATCGGTTGAGAACAGCTAAGTAAACTTCGCTACGAGCGCTTCAAAAGCGCTTTTTCATAATTTTCATTATGACCCCAAATATTTAAGTTTTGAACCGATGATGTTTGGTGGCACATAATCTTTATCGACTACTGAATCATCATAATTTGTGGCGTTTTTAAGACCACGGAATCTGTTCGTCAATATCAGATCTAGGCTTTAGATTTTGTAAAGCGGCGCTTGCTGATCCTTTACCACGTGACTGCATTTTTTTAATTATCTGAAATAAGGGAAAAACAAGTAAAATGAATGATACTATATGTTTATTATCACACTTGAACCCTTTTTAGTGTCCCACTGCTGGGCACGGGTCTTCACTTGGCCAGTGTGTGTGGATTAAGGCCTAAACTCTCTCCACTCTTAAGATAGTTGAGAGAGTTTAGGCCTTAATCCACACACACTGGCCAGGTGAGGGTGGGTGGATGTCACAAGTCCACTAATGATTAGATCTTAGACATGCCGGTTTCCTCATGATGTTTTCCTTCACCGATAATGAGTAGCGGTGATGAAACAATTCACACAAAGATGCGTGGGCAGGACCGGGAATCAAACCCGCGACCTTATATTTCAAAGGCGAGGCTGATACCACTGCGCCACCGCTGCTTTCATGTTTATCATATCCCTACTTAATTAATAAATTATTAAGACATGTCACGTTAGGTGTTAAGCTAAGGCATAATATAATGTACGACCTAACCTACAAAGTAATGTACTTCATACTTAAATTAGAAACAACATGTAAATATGGATAAAACGTAAATAAACTTACCTTACGCGGGCTGCAGCTGACAAGTGTGGAGTCACTTTGACGTCGCAGGAACAACTGGCGCGTTTTAATCGAACCCTGTCCTCTTTTCCTCACCCCTAATCGTAAATAATTTAAAGAAAAGGCACAACTGGTTATTTGTGTCTTTTATACGTAATTTAATTGAGAGATGCATGGATCATTAATTAAGTAGACATGGCACATCTGGAATTTAGGCCTTTTCTTTATATTATGTTGTAAGTATGCCTTTTCTTAGTAGTTTTTAGTAAAAATCTGTATGAAGTAATAGTCACATCTACGTATTTGTGCCTTTTCAATATAATGGTAAATAAATGAGCCTTTTCATTCTATAAAACATGAATATTAGTGTTATTTGTGCCTTTTAAGCCTACAGTATCTCCGAATTCCTTAAAGATAAAATTCTAAAAAAAATTGAGCAGATGTGCTTTTTTTTTCTGATTCTAAATATGTATATAACTCAATTTTTTTTAAAATGTTAGTTGTGCCCTATTTTCTTACGACGGCAGTATACATTACCTAGGTAGTATGTATAGGTACGTATAGAATAATTATATAATTTCAGTGTTCGACCTTCAAATGGCATAGGTGGATATTATCAGGTATATTATTTATTTATATAGCTATATCTGTTGTTTGTGCACATGGCTTGCGATCTCTTGATAAGAACGCAGTAAAATTAAATTGCTATTTAATGTATACAGGCTGCCATTTTAACATTTATTACCTAAATATATTGTAGCTTTTTAGCCAATGATAATATATTTTCGCCGACTCTACCAATTTTTTTTTTTATTATTATATTTATGCTGACACTTATTTGGCTCAACGAATAAGCATTGTAATCCAACGGGGCAATGCTGCCAGCATGCTGTGCACGCCGAAAAATGATAGTGGACAGGAGCATTCGGACTACCTGTGGGCCTTCAATGGCCTTTAGGGTGCCTAAATCCTTTCATTGTACTAGCTGTAGTTTTGTATTTAGTTTGTAGATATTTGTTTATAAATGTATGTGTTCAAGATATAAAAATACTTAGGTATACTTGTTTGGAAGAAATTATGTTCCAGTGGATATATAGGTAGTATGGTAATAGCAATATCATGTGGGGTCATTGATTCTGTCTTGCGCTTTATCGCACTGTAGTATGATATTTTTCGAATGCTCGCCTTGAAGCAGAATATCTGTCGCCAAGCCCGATGTGCTGTTTTCCGGTATCAGTCCTTTATCATCCTGGAGCACAATATCACTACCATAGTGAGATAGTGATTTCAAAGGTTAATCTGGTAAAGAAAGTATACCTAGAAGCTGTAAAAAACGTTAATATTTTTATTTTAACAAGTATGTAAGGTCATTCGAGTTCAATTATTAAGAACATAATATAATTACTTTATAATTTGTAAAACTTCAAAGGTTCTAACAGGGTCTAAGTTTAATAAAAGTTAAAGGTTCTCTTTCTGTTAAGAATTGATTATACTGAAAAATTGCCCTCCTGATGGTATAAGTGTCACGCCTGTCCATTAAAGTTGCAGTGTCACCGTTGGTTGTCGTCCTTCTTGACACTGCACTGAGCTCTTCACGTTCAACGTTATTTGCACACTACTACTTTCTGGCTCAATATGTGACAAAGTTGTGATACCGACTGATCAATACCAAGACTGATTCTTGCTAAAGAGACCTGCCACCTGGAAAGTATGTAGTAACTAAGTTGTCACATATTTTCTAATACGAGTAAAATTAGGGTGTTTCTATTACACCAGTTCAAAATAATGCAGGCCACCAAGGAAATAATATAAAAATTATGAAAACAAATGTGGGAAAAGTAGAGTGTGCCGCTATTCGGTCAATGACATCGAGCTCTAATTAACGTAGAGCCCTTTAAACTCATGCAAACAGTATCCGATTGGGCCTAGAACAACATAGTTTGAAATACGAGTAACACTTATCACCTGTAATTTATCTTTATCAGCTTTCAGCTAGAGGTTTACACAATAATTATATATACGATACGTAGTTTACGTAGTTAGGGTAGAGTATATCTTAATATTAAGTCTCATAGTATAGGACAATAAACTGTTAGTACAATACACATATTGAGCGCTATAAGCGCAAATCAGCATTACCTAGATTGTCATGGCACCGAAATTCGCGTAGTAGCAGAATTCACTATTTCATTATGTTTTCCTCTTACAGTTGCGTTTACTAATTTCGATCATCTTAAACGTAGCAGAGTGGCGCAGTGGAAGCGTGCTGGGCCCATAACCCAGAGGTCCGTGGATCGAAACCACGCTCTGCTAATATCTTTTTGCACTACCAAATTTTTGTTGTTTCTTTAAAATATTTTTTCGCTACCAAATGTATTTTTTTTTTAATACTAATATACTTTAACTAAATTATAAATCTATTTTCAAAGTTCCAACACTTGCGTGACTTTAGATTTATGACTTTACGTGGAATAGGCCCGTTATAAAACAGTATTGTCTTCCCCTCACCTGATGATGGTGACCGGACACTCCCTTATTTACAAGGGAAGCACCCTATAACGCGTTGGGGTGAATAACGAACGGTAAAGGTGACTTCTGTTATGCAACAGTTTTAAATGGTGCCTACCTAAATTAAGCAGTTACCTATGTACAAGTCAACGATAGATAAACTATTGAACTGAATATCAGAGTGCATTGCATAAACAACAATGATATGATTTCAATGGGTAAGATATGCTTATAGTCAAACCTCAAGATATGCATAATTATTATTATAACGCACATAGTTTGTTGTGATATGAATTCAAGAGCTACAATATTTTATTTAAAATAAGATGAAATGTAGTAGGTAATGAATAGATTCAGGCGTTACTTTGCGGAAATCCATTTTTAATAATAACAAATACTTTTAAAATATTTTACGCGTCGAAAATTCTTCCGGTTTGGCTGCGTGGCGTTTGTGACGTCACCTCGGCTTAGCAGGAAAATTAAGCGGAATTGTCACTAGATATATTTTTATATTTTTAAGTGTTTTATTAAAATATTAATTAGATGTTTTCTTAAAATATTTTAAAAGTATTTGTTATTATTAAATGTAGTTGGTACTTACTATTTAACGTGGCTTTGATAAATTATACTGCTAAGGAATTGAGCATGATTATTAAACTGCGATATTACCTGTACTATTATTACTGAACAAGGTCTCCTAACTTCAAACCAATTAACTTTATAGAGCTGTAATCATTTTACATTCAAATTTTGAACTCAGAATAGCGTATCTACCTAACCGTTTGAAATTGTCACACAATAATTGTATTGCTATAGAGTATAGCGTATATCTAACAAAACATAATACAAAAATCAAAAGCAATTAATTAAGGGGATCCCTAAGGCGCTAGGCGACGACTTCTGTTAGCGGAGATGTGTTTGTTGGTTCGTGATATCGTTTTTAGTTATTATCTATCGTAAAAACGGCAACTAATCCAAGCATCGAATTGATGTTATTAAATTAATTAGGTACACAATCTATATCAATAGTTGTTTAATTAACAAGTAATGAAAACTTAAAGGAGACTCGACTGTTTTTTTTAGTTAGGTCACTCAATTGCTTTCGTTGTATTTGTACCTGTATATAAATTTGTGATAAAAGTTTTTTTTTCAATAAATGGTAAGACATTGCCCGCCTTCAAAAGTTAAGTATTGTATTCCACATTGAATGATATGCGTGCCTGTATAAACCAATGGTGGCAGCAATGCATGGCGGTGCAGTATACCCCTAGTAAGTACAATGTTTTATATTTACTGTATTAGCCGGATTGTCCAATGCTGAACACAGCCTACCCCATTAAGGGGGGTTTGCCATACTCCCCACGCTTAGCAGGCGTCTTGGAGTGCAGTTAAAGATATCTTTTCCTCAGAAGGCACTGCTTCGGTATTTTACCTTTAGTCGCTTCTTACGACACCCACAGGTAGCAATGGGGGGGTGACATTTTAGCCCGGCACCCCGCCGGTATTATATTTACCTACTAGCTTTTACATTGTCTTCTATTTAGATCTGAACAGGGGAAATGTGAAATAACTTATATAAAGTATTTTAGTTAAAACTAAAAACTATAACTAAGAAACTATAGACACTCATTTCGCTAGATAACTTACATTTTGATCCATGTGATATCGGGCGAGCCTACGGTAGTCTGTATAAAATAAGAAGCCTTGCTACCTAATTTCTACCTATCTATCGTGCGTATTCTTGCATAGGAGTACGTTACGTACCTACCTACATTCATTATAAACCCCTCACGGCTACGGCTCCCCCATCCGATAAACTGCAAATTATCGTATTTCCGACCGTTTACCCACCGATTAGCGGCTGCGCACCTATGTAACCGAATGTATATTGTTTCTGGCATAATAATGGCTTTTGGTTATCTCTCTAGGCTTCCTTTTTCTACTTTATTTAAGGTCACGCCTGATTATCATATTCAGAAATACATTTATCTATCATATTCTTATTCTCACTCTGTGAATCTGTGGTTAGGGTTAGGATATGGTGGGCCACAGGTGAAGAGCTGGGGGATTCTCTACAGGCTTGCACGGCCCCACACACCTAGGGGGTTCACTGGTGAGCAAGGACCACAGGCGCAGATCCGGGCCTACCGGCGCGCCGGAGCAAGATGGTGAAAACATTCGATCTCATCTACTATCTAGGGAGGACTGCACGGTGGATTGTAGTGAGTGTAAATCTCACACATGGAACATGTTGACAAGTTAACAAGTTTCTGGCCGATAGCATTCCTTCCTTAGTAATTAACTCCCAAGCGTTATGGTTAAAAGGAGTCAATCTAATTGTCTCTGAAATTACAGTAAACAAAGCCTTTCTGTAACGTTTGCACAAGTTTATGGCGAGGCCTACTTACTTGAGATAGATGAATGACTGACAACCTCGCCATGTAGAGCTAAATAAGGAGCGGAGAAAGTATCACGTTCACGCTGCATTTTAGTGAACAACAGCTAGGAATGGGTGAAATTCACAATTTTAAATAACTCTGAAGCTCTTTTTAACAAGTACTTGTAATATTTATAAACGACATATACTGGTAATACAAAGCATTTTCTTGTATTATGTATATTCTAGAAAAAGTTCTCGGTTTTGTGGAAAGTTTTAGTTTATGACAATCATATATTTAAAAAAAAAACAATAATTTTGTTCTACTTTTTTCTGACGTCATCCCATCCCTCGCAGAGTTGGTTCAGTACAACAAAATAAAAAATAACAATTATGTAATTTCTTCTTTAAGAGATGAGTTCTAATCTCTTGTGGTCAGTAGGTATATAGGTAACTCTACCCTTTGTATTATCCGACATCTTCGAAATCGCTTTCTCACAGGAACTGAACTCACCAATCAGTTTCGACGCCTCGGAGGAAGTAACCCAAGTGCATGGACAGTAAGACGTCGGCTTGCTGAATCTAACTTAAAACCCCTTAGACCTGCAAACGGCCCTAAACTGGAGCGTGGGCATCGTATTTCGAGACTAAGATATGCCCAGAGCCACGTAAATTGGAGTATTGAAGATTGGTCAAAAGTTATGTTCTCCGACGAATCAAAATTTATACTCTACAAGCACGATGGAAGACACAGAGTGTATCGAAGACCAGGGGAAAGATTCAAGCAAGCATGCATCGAAGAAAAAGTAGCCTACGGTGGTGGGTCTGTACTTGTGTGGGCCGGAATTTCTTCTGAAAGTCGCACAGAGCTGGTGATCATAGAAAACGGCTCTTTAACTAGCGTAAGATATGTGGAAGAAATCCTCAATGATCACGTTGGTCCATTTATGGTCAATTTAGGTGAGGATGCTATATTTATGCATGACAATGCCCGACCTCATACAGGTAGGATTGTGAATGTGAATGACTACCTTCAAGAGATGAACATTACTCGTATGGAGTGGCCAGCGCGCAGCCCGGATATCAACCCGATCGAGCATGCTTGGGACGAGCTAGGCAGATGCGTAAAACAACGAAACCCTCCCCCAATCACGCTTCGTGAGCTCAAAATTGCTCTCACAGAGGAATGGGAGAATATTCCCCAAAATCGTATAAGGAACTTGGTGTACAGCATGCCAAACCGCGTAAACGCAGTAATGGAAGCACGAGGAGGCAATACGAAGAATTAAAATTCAAGAAAATCGTAATAAAGTTCAAAAATTTCATGTTTCCTATTTTTGTTTTAAGGAGAGATCAGCAGTTTTTTTCTTTATGTAATTTTGTGTTAATAAAATGTATGGTGACTCATATTTTTTTTACTTTCATTTAAGGAGTATTACATTGTCTATTAAATACAATTTATTGCATTAACCTATCATTTTTAGTTTCCGAGATTTTTAACATTCTTTAAGTGACCCGGATTCATTGCTCTCGAGTGTATGTCAGATTTTCAGATATTATATAAGTGTACGGAAAGGCCTAGACATTTTCACTAACTATACCTATATTTAATTGGGGAAGCAAATTCACGTAGCAACTGGGTAACGGTTTTCCCAAACGATTCATTAATGAAATCCAATTGCCATACTATGTGGGCCTATGGAACACTTGTGGCCCCTATGGTTCAGATTTGATTATAGACTGGTTGTGTTCTATTTATATAGTACTTACATTTATTTTATAGCTACAAAATACGTGTATTTTAGGCTACCAAAATTCTTAAGAGCTAATTTATGGAACAGCTATAAATATGCTAACGGAATTAATTAACGGTAAAGTCGAATTCTGAATAAATTATAAGTTATGAGTTTGCAACAATGATTATTAGTGACGACGATTTGGCAGATACATTTTCTACTGTAGTTTCTAAGGATTCAAAGACAAATTATTGATACTGAGAAACAGAATTATAAAATGAGGACAACTCATGTTGAGAGCTGACTTGAATTAATTATTAACACTGTCTATCGGAGTAATCTATAGATACTAATTTCATAGGTAAGAAGTGTTTCTTCCAATATTATTGTTTTATCACATGCCATATCGGAACCGTATGTAAATACAATAAGTATATAAATATGTACCTATATACAATCCCAATAAAAATATATGATGAAACACCGAATCCAGAATTTTCTTTTCACATTCCTGTTTCTGTAGGTACATTTATAATACTTGCAAATTGTACGCAAGACCACACACAGACGGTAATGTGACTTCGCGTTTCTCATATTTATGGTGCCTACGTCATTTGGCCAGCTTTGAATAATGGTACCCGGACACCAGCTAGAGTGTAAATAATGTTCGACTCTAGACCTTCGACCGACTATGACCTGCCCTTTTACACTTATTGACCTACTGGCTGACATGAATTGGACTGTATTTGCATGAGAGATATTTAGCGCAGTCATTTATTTCTCTTAGGATTTTCATTCATCAGCTATTACTATTTTAAAAGAATAAATGCACAACGAAAGAATGTTGAAACCGTTAATGTACTATAGGTTCATAAACTCACGCTGAGCAGCGGTTTTTTTATTGCATAAGTGCTCGCCATCATCACAGAGTGGTCTCAGCTGATGGTAAGTGGTAATATGGTCAATGGTCGTAATATGCTTACCTAGAACGGAAAATGACTCTCATAGACAGCTGTCGGAAAACGTTTCCTGCTTGGCAACACATTTTATACTTTTATGGTGGCTAACCAGGCCAGAATTCCCAAAACACTAGTCATTGCTACTGGGCCACAGGTGCTGTTTCAAAATCATATACGTTTTCCAAAATAGCTGTTTTCTGGACTGAAGGATTATCAGGTATCATTGAAATAAGAGTAGAAGCATGATATCTGATTATATCTATATTTTAATATTAAAGTTTCACTAACCCACTTTACAGTAGTAATACAAAAAATATCATATACAATAGGCATTTGATGAATATCGATTAGTTTATTGAACATTCACAGATCATACAATAATTAATCAATTTGACAATGATTAAACTTTAAACTATTATCATCTTAATACTAACTTCCCCTCATGCCCGTTAATCAGGCTCTGAGAAAGTAATTTAAAATCTATAAATCCTTGTTAAATATAGTTAAGTGGACGCCGAAGCTATATTTAATTGAATTAAATCTCAACCGGCTAGATTAGTGGGGAGGACAACCGTGGTTGAGGTTGATAGACATGTTATGGTAGAGTCAAATTATTCTAACAACAGAACGATAGATTACATTTAAAAAGAGCTTGTTGCATTGTGCTTGCTATATTTTTTACTTTATTTAATGACGAAATAACCATGTGGCCCGCATACGCCTTGTTCATATCAAATAGGTACAGACAGTAAAATTATAAGTACCTACATATTAAATGTTGACCGCACGATTTATTTATTTTTGTTTTAAACCTTAACAATGCTAAGCATTAAAATGTTAAGTATATAGATTATGCACTGGATAGAGCAGTGTCTCACGCGACAAGCGACATAGGTTGGTACTCGTATTGAATCCCAAGCGTGGTATCCCTCGCAAATGTATACTTATTTATAAATTGTTAGTAGTTAATGGAAGGTTCATGCTTAATATGTATGTGTGTGAAATTCAGTAGTGAAAGTACTAAGTTATGCTAATATTGTTGCCAGTAAAAGGATCAGTGGATAATAATGACATGACATGAGAATGACTAGTATAAAGTTGTTGGCCGGCTAAGCCTATTACCTATACATTTATGGCTATAATTACGGATTAGGATTGCTTGAAATCTTTCGAGAAGTTGTCTAATCAATAGTAAAAATATGGTTGTTTGTTTGTAAATATTGATATTTTATATATTTTTTTAAATATTGTTATGTTTGCAACAACGCCTGCTATGCAGTTTACATTACAAAATTTCAAATATACGAGAGGAAAAAATATTTTTTTTCGTCATTCTTAATCATATAAGTCATCGCACATGACTTTTTCCTCTCGTAAGGACTTCCGCCGGTGTGTTCACACCGTTAGGTGCTTGGCGGCAGATTTTCTAATTGAGGGTTGTAGCTAGCCAGGCGGGCAATCGCAAAATGCCCTTCCACCATGCGGTGAAGCTCAAAGCGGCGGTGGGGATCGAACCAGGGACCTGCGGCACGGCATCCATATAGCTATTACTGCTCGGCCATCATTGCTTCAAAATACGTTAGTGAAAATACGCTTAAAATTATGTTTTCTAACATTTTCATAATGAAAGGGCTTGATACCCCACGTTATTTATTTAAAAATATCCGTATGGACATGATCGTACTAAACGGAAACAGAGTTAATGAAAAATTTAAAACAAACATTAATTTCATTTACGTTGAATAACGTTTCCTCCGCTCGGGTTAAATGACAAATGTAAATTTCCCAAATGATATCCATTGTTTGTCCTGGAAATGAGCACAGCGTGTGCTTGGCCCGGCTTTGTTTGCCCTCTGTTGAAATCCGATGTGACGTCATACACGGCACCTACCACACTCACATGTTTTACGCAATCTTAATTGGTGCAGTATACTCTAATTTTAAACAATTTTACTCAAACGGCGTTTGTTGTGTTGCTCTACAAATCGTGTTATAAAACAGACAACGATTACCCGTATAGTAATATGAGCTTGTATATATTTCAGTAGCGGATCTGAAGATGGTCAAAGTAGGGGAAAATTACCACAGACCATAGGCGCTCATGTAAAACACCAGTGTCTCATATATGATCTGCTATTTTGAGCTCTACCAGCTTTTACTAACTTTGACCACCTCTTTAGTTGGAACTCGAAATGATATAGGTACGCCTCTGGTTAAGTATAATGCTAATGATGTAGCCTATATATTAAGGCCCTAGTGTGCCGGGCTAGAATGTCACCCCGCCATCTCTTATACCCGTGGGTGTCGTAAGAGGCGAGGGTAATACACCAGAAGGTGGACAGCAGCACTTTCTGAGGAACCAATATCTCACACTTCGATCCCCAAGACGCCTGCCAAGCATGGGGACTATGGCAAATCCCCACATAATGGGGGAGGCTGTGTTCAGAAGTGGACGATCCTACTGATATAGTATATAGAAGGATATTTTTCAGTCTAAGTAAAAAAGTCATTTAATTGAAACATCTATATACGACGCAATTGTGTACGTTTAAGACAGCCACGTTACAATAAGGTATAGAGCTACTCTTATAGTACAGAGTACCACTACCTTAACAACCATTATCCTGTGTTCTGGACAAAGTAGCCAGAAAAATTACAGGTACTTAGTACATGGACGTATATAGGCATACGTTATGAAGTTACAGGTACCTACGTAGACCACTTTATTTATTTATTTTATTTATTCGATTCACAAAATTCACAGATCTTAACAAAATTAAAATAATCATATAGTGATATTTCTGACATCCAATGACAGATTTATTTCATATTATAAGCTTAATTATAGAGAGCAAAAACAAAGGTGTATATATAATAAGGTAGGTATTCTAGAAATTGAATCAACATTTGTTAGAAAAAATTAAATTGAATTGTCTCTGATTATTCTTAACATGTGTTCTTTCGTGTGTCTGCTTGTTGCATGTTGCGAGTGTCTCACCATTTTTGTTTAGCATAGAAAATCAATTTATATGATCAGGCAACCTGCTGAAATAACTTCTACCTATACCTATGGAGGAATAAATACCTACTACGTTCCGCTCAACGACACAGCAACGCCTCGCACGATAAACGCAAATTGTGATACAGCTTAATTAACACTAACGAAAACATAGTACCGGTGTTCTACCGCATTAAATGTTGTACTTTATATGCACGAATATGAACGATAGCCATTAAATACCCAAATCTTGCTGCTGCTACGACAGCTAAATATTATTTTCTTCAGGTCCGTTACATATCTCTACATAAGTAGTTAAAAATGTTATTATCTCTTTCTACGCGATGTTGTATTTTATCTAACTTAATGTTAATTATTCCGAGAGCTCGGCGTATTTTTCTGTTCGAAGTGATGCTTGACCCACAATCCTGCCACATAATGGGTTGTATGAATCAGCACTTCAAATATTGCATCTCATAGAGATTCTGGGTCTACGTCCTACGCCGACATCAGGTAGAGTTTATATGGCGCTCTACTATTTCTTCAATCGCTTTTGTGTTAATAATATTTTTTTTACGTTCGATAAAAAATTATGAAGTTTCATATGAACAAAAAGTTTGGAAATGAAATGCTATCTATTTATGTCATCGAACATTTCAAATCTCGTTCATGACCTCATATAACTCAAAGCTGTATCTCATATACTACCTAAAAAAGAAGATGTATACGTTATTTAAAAAATATAATACGTTTCTATTTAACATGAAGATAAAATCAGGAACGCCTTCCACCATTCAGAAATTTTAGTGTAAGTATTTTTATTGGCCAATTTTGCTTTGTTAATCGTCATTTTTGTGTAATCCATACTGATTGATTTTTAGACAATGGATAGTTGTTTCTTATCATGGTCATCAATATTTCATTGGATAAACTAAATTTTGTTTAAATTATTTTAAAACTACTAATATGATTTATATTATATAAATGATACAACTTCTTCTCTATTTAATAAAAAAAAGAATCACCAAAAACCAGATGATCTAGTAAAAAAAGTATGTATAGACGTAGTGAAAAAAGTTTTGAAAAAATATAGTAAGTAGCAGTAAAATTGAAAAACTATCAAAAAGCCGACTTCAATCATAAAATAAGGAATATTACGGTAATTAGGGATCAACGTCAAGGAGGCTCGAGCGGTGAAAAGGAGCATTGATGTATCATAAAGGGGCCCCTTAACCTTACTCCCTGGGTTGCAAGTCCCAGGCACCTTGACTTGGGCTTCTTCCTCTACAACGCTATGGCCCCGGCACCCGCATGGTGAATCCATGGAATGCTAAGTAAATTCGTCGTCTCTTACTCAAATTTAAATGGGAGCCCCTGACAGGCACAAGTTTTAATATATTAAAAAAGTCATTAAAATCGGTACATCCTGTAAAGAGTTATGAGGTTACACGCACACAAAAAAAATACAGTCAAATTGAGAACCTCGTCCTCTTTTGAAGTCGGTTAAAAGAATTGTATCAGTAAAACCGTACACAGAGTGTTCTGGGATGAATGGCAACTGCAGGGGCAAGTTTATAATTAATAAAATGTTCAAAAGATAGCTTGAACACATGGCTAATACACTATAAAATAACAACGTGTAAGCACCAATACCAAATTTTCTTCGCAGATCAATTAGAAGAACAGAAACATCCCATAAAATGTTCCTTATATAGTGCAGCAATTTTCACTGATCCTACGCAGAGACAAGTTAATAGCTTTAAGTGTCAGTGTGAAGACAACACATGAAAGGTCCTGATGACGATTCTTCACTCTACCCTTACCCACGTGTCATAAACTGCTGTCGCTCATTTTGGGAAGCGACAGCTTAATGAATCACTTTAGTGCATTAACGTAATGAATTTTCGAGATGAAAAAGCAAGTGAAACAAACGATTACAGATACTACATATGAGTTTGAAGAATGATGATATTTAAAGCTGGAATTTAAAACAACACAAACCGCGATGAAATAAAAAAATGCGTGAATGCTAAACAAGTTATTATGCAATCATAAAAATAAATGAAGTTATTTTCATAATAGCAAATTCGTACGGCGGACAATTTTGTCAACGCCCACGTCGAAAAATGTATGGCATTATAAGCACAAACTTAAAATCCCATTAGCCGTTTTGAACATTTATCTCATCCTTTGTAAATTGCAGAGCCAAATGTCACGCCTACAGTTAGATTTTATCTAAATCTAAGCTACTTCTACGTACAAGAGAAATTCATTAAAGTACCCTATTGAAAGCTTAACAATGTCTAATAAAAACAATTCTAAGTTGGTAGACTACCGAGGTCAATGGAAAAAGTTATGTAAAGATATAGAAGCTACAGCTTTCTTAAATAAGTACTCTTATTAATATTATAGTCCATCACTTTAAATAGTGTCTTTTCGGTTTGAAAATATTGAGTATTGTAAAACTTGTGTATGATAATCCAAAGCTTATACAGTCCCTTGATTCAAGTATGGAGAAACGTGAAGATATTCGAATTCATACGATTAGCTACGTAAATGCTCATTGTAAGTAAAATCAGCCTTGAGACGTGCATTCTCAGTTGGTAGATACTCGTGTGTAAAAGCTTACTGGAATTCGTAATTTAATTCCGGGCTCGGTTTGTTGAATGACACACAAACTTGGTTGTGATATCGGAGCGGCATTATTCGATTTATCAATGAAATTACGGAACATACTTGGAAGATGTATTTAGGCTAAAACATTCAATCAATATTATTGACTCAGTCCGGTCCATATTTATGTAATCCTCAGACCTCCCACAACGCAGATAGGAAGAGTCTTTTACGTGCATGAGGTTTAATAGTAGGTACAGGCGAAAGCGTCTAGACTAATATATCTATACTACTATTATAAAAAGGAATGATTAGTATTTTTGTATGTAACGAATAAACTTAAAACCATTAGAATTCAACACTATACCTGATGGACATAGGCTATAGAATATTTTCAAAAACTTAGGGATCCGTATGAAAACTTCGATAATGTAACCCAACATGTGAAAAAAATACCAAAAAAATCGCTATATTGTGTACGCTGCGGAAATTGTTGACAATAGAGCAAAGTTATGTACTACAATTTTATAGAAGACATCAATATCTACAAATTAACCGGAATACCATATGTCTAATTAATAATAACAGTTATGTCACAATAACATTTTCTATGTGTTTCAATTTTTTTTTTTTTAAATACTTACCCCAAATCCTCTCGCCCAAAGCCGGGGCGGGCCGCTAGTATTTAATATGCGGTAACTATTAGTGATATTTGACAGGGAATAACTTTGATACCGAACAATTAAACCAGTCAGTTCACTAGGCCATCCTCAGAAATCTTCCCAGATATGTTCCATTTACAAAAGGGTTACGGAATCCTAAAAACATTTTGTACAACTCAAATGCCTCCCTTTTCAACTCGATTAAATTAAAACCCGGGAAGGGCTAATTCCCAAAGGACCATTCCGATGGGTATTATAAACACAGCATTGTTTAGTTACAATACACGTCTCAAGATCCAAGTATTTGACTGAGATAAATTAATTTATTGTGGCAGTACGCACAGGGGTCGTGTCAATGTGTATTATAAATTCTTTGGGTGAGTGTAACAGCCACCGCATCGAGCCACTTCAAACCTGGCTGCGGGATAATTTGTTCACTAGAAAATAGTCAAGGGTTATTTTGCGGCCGCATTGTGTGTAGTTTTAGGTCCCATAAATCACGCGCCCCGCACTCGAAGCTAAGTCGAGAGTGCACCAGGTGGTCGAAGCTATTTTAAACTACTGTTTATGTACCTCCAATAAGGGAATAAAATTTGTTTTATGGTTTCCATTCATACAGTTTGATTCATGGCGTGGTGCTGGTATAGTTTTATTTTAGTGTCAGGTCGCGTTACCGCTGATATTAAACACGTAATTTTGGAGTGTGAAACACAAATAAGCTCAAAGCTATTCGGGTTAAAGAAGTTTCTAAAATAAATAAAAATCTGGCCTGTTATCGTGAAACGTAATGTTTGGATGTCGGTCGCTTTTGTTAGGGTGTCACAGGACCCAAAAATTTAAATGAATGTTTGCAAAGCTCAAGCTCGATCTTGACCAGTTATTTTTTCCAGCAAACAGGCGCCTGGCTGGCAGCCCACAGCTGGCGTGCTTGCTCTACCAACCGTGAATGTTTTTGTTGAAGCCTCATGTTTTGCACGACTGTTTAAATTTCAGCAAGGAAAACTTATACATGTCGGTAACATGACACGGTCATTGTCAAAAAGTGACCTCGAATATATAATTAGGTGGTTTTGTATCTAACATTACAAAGCTATTTAAGGAAACTCAATGCTTATTGCGAACAATGCCATGTCATGAGTTTTAACTTGAAACTCCAAAGTTATGCCCTAATATACATCATAATTTATAATAACACATATTATGACATGCATACGGATTTAAATATGCTTAATCCACTTTACCAGATGCCGTCATACATAAGTCTTTATTCTCACCTATTATTTCCTTGTCACCATAAATAACGCAAATAGATGCATAAATCCTGGATATTATCTCTAAATACCAGCTTTAGGCATGATTTGCTCTGTAGTTTAGCAACGTTCTGTAGCAGCGATTATGGTGGCTGGGTGTCCCATTTTCACGTTGTATTGCACGTTACCGGTAATGAAGCCCTACGCCCTAGTTGTTGAGAACCATCATAAAGTACCTGTGAGGTGGCGCGGCCGCGGTGGCCGGCTGCCTCTACTGGGACCGCACTTCCGGTCAAACGCTTTAGTTAGCTCATGCGAGCTTGTGCGGAGCCAGTGCTCATTGGCCATTGCGCAAGCATCCGCTCGCAAACCAAATTATGAATTTAAATTAGGAACGAAATGATTGATGCCATTTCTCTCGAAAAGCGTACGTAGATCGGCTCATTTGACTTCACAGACGAGGAACTTTAAACAGAAGTTACTTAACTGCGTCATTACTTGAAATTTACAGGCCAATCGAGAGCAGTAGTCGTCCGGGAAAATTTAAATGAGGTTACGGTCGATACGGATTTGGGTTGGGTACTGGAGTCGAAGTAAAACTATTGTTGCTCTTTTTTCTCAAGTAGTAAGTATTTTAAAGGCAAATCGATGGTTTTGGAAATATTTGCTTACAAAGCTAATTGTCAAACTTATTGATGACTGCTACGAATTGGTTGGAAATTCAAAGGAATCGGCAGACTGAGCAATAAGAAACAATGTTGTGCTTGCGACATAAAGCATCATCTGTCAGCGCTCAAATGTGTGAGAGCAATCTTGTTCCCATCGACGGACGCAGGCGCATTGATGGAAGCTCTCCCCAGGAATGTGTCATAAATCTCACTGTAGGCAGTTGAAGCTCAAGATGTTCTGATCGTAGGTACTTATGTACTGACGTCTCCACGTCGCGCCGCCTGTCTGCCACCGAATAATTTATTCACTGATACGTTCACACATTGTTAATTTATTACGTAAAGGACTTAAAACTTTATCTTATTAGTAATTTCAATTTTATGTCCATATTGACTCGGTGACAGCGTCCTGCAGATTTTTTATGCAGAGAACATGTCTGGGTAACTTTTACTCTAGCGCAATGTCGATCATATACCTACTCAGGTCATATCTAAGCGATATTTGCGAAGTAGGTTAGCAATGGATAATAAATGCCTGTGTAGAGTCGATAATCTCAAAGTAAGTAACTATCTATACTCACATTCAATGGCTGGATAACCTTGGACGGAACTGTAAATTAATCGTTTGAAGTCGGGTTGACTGTGATATTGATCTCAAATCGCGTCCACTGGTGCGAGACTGAGTCTTTTCCAATCCAAAACTGACAACTCAGACAAGCGTTACTCAACACGTAAAAAATATCAAGTGAATGAACGCTACTCAACTCTATAGTGCACTACTTGACTGCTTCTGACGCACTTATATTGTAAGTAGGTAGTACTCAACATGGCTTAGAATTATTTAACTGCATGTTATCGGCCAGTAACAATAACAAAAAGTAATTTTATGAGAAATTTGTATGACTATTTTTCATACCACAATTCCGTCACTAAAATCAAATTACTCATATTTCAATAGGGAACCAGAGGACGGCCTCCCTAGTAACATTATATTCCATTCCAAACCCATAAAGATAGCTTCAACAGTCACGGTTAACAATAATAGATAGTTGGTACATAACCGGGTTAATTATACAGTGCACGTCAAAGGAACGCCGACACTGAAAGGTTTTATTGTTAGAGATGCGCGCACGCAGCTCCACATGCTCCTAATTAACTTATAAGCGCTCTACACAGATAACACGCGAATGCATACTCACAATCACCCGTTTTATACTATTATCCACATGAGCGTAAGCCGTGAGCAGATAGTTTTGATCTCAACCGTCCTGATTAATCTAAACATTTCCAATCAGCCGGGAGCCCGCAGCATATCCATACTCAATTAACCTTTCAGTTCAAAGATGGAGGCACTCCAACGTGCATTGAATGTAATTCCGGCGTTTATCTAATTGGAATAAGCTGCTTGATTGCGAGAGTCCTTGTTTGCTACGCACTACGTCGCTCGTTGCGATCCTTCAGCTGGTTTCGTCTTCTTCGATACTTTCTAAATTCCTACGTAAGTATAAGTGTCTCCGTTTACGGAAATGGGTGACAATGAACTTGCGGGATATTTGCTTGCATCGTCGCCGGCCGGCTAGCGCCTGCGCCCGCGTCGGTCACCCGTGGGCGGGGCGCACTTGTTCTTGCGCAACTATTTGGGAAGCTAGGGCCCTCTGCCATGCATGTGACAATGCTACTCGCCTCGGCACATTAGCATTCTACCGTTAACTCCGGTACCCGGCAAGGTAACCGTGTAACTGCGCCGCTGACACTAACAAACAATACACACGAGGCTGATATGAACCTAATTAATATGCTTCTTCGGCCTTACTTAGTGTAATTAACAAATGAAAATGGTTCTGGGTTACATCACTTGACCTTATGATTAAATTTAGATGATTATAGCGAAGAGTGATATAAATTTCAGGTAGTTCAGATAGATAATTAGATAAGTAAGAAGCACCAGAAACATAGCATTAAGAACATGAGATTAATTTTATCTAGCAAAGTAACATACAATTACCAACAAAGAAATTAAATTATTACACTTATCGCTTGAAAAAAGTGTACATGCTCACAAACTCACATACAAATTTTATAAATTTTTTGTAAGCAAATAAAATAATGTTTAATTTGTATTATCTATTCTGTTTCTCTATTTTTGAATCTTATATCAACAAAACGCTAAAGAACTTTCTGCGCACTTAAGATTTGCGGACGTAATATTATACTTACATATTATTAACATATTTGTAGATAACTTGACCATGGAAGTTTTTCGAACGCGACCGAAAAAACTATATTTACGATTATTTATTTTCCCTGGCTTACTGTGAAAATTAATATGGTTTTCTAATTAAGAAGTACATTTGATACCTTCAAAATGATACTAAACAGTGACAGACTAAACAGTTGTCTTTTGACATACAGAAGACTGAATCTTTCAGTTTTTGATAATGGACTTAATTTATAATTCGCATAGAAGACTAAAGTGATTCGGTATTTCAGGTAAAACTATACGTGCCCAGGTTAATAAAAAATAAATAAATATTATTATTATTACATAGTTATATAATATTTGGTTCCTTTGACCACTCTCGAATTTGTTAGCTAATTTAAAACTCATTTTTAATAACTTACAAGGACGCCTGCAGGAAAATACAGTTGTTAGGCACCAGATTTCATACCTGCGGGTCCTAAAGGCTAGCATTTAGCAGGTTTCAAACCATGGTCCCTCTGCGGGGCAATCCTTATTGCCACTGTGCCAAGTGAATTACCATTGCTTCAAATATCTACCATTGCAACCATTTGATTCCATAGTAGGTACTTCAAAAACTATTATTATTTTAAAGGTTTCCTTCGTAACGCTCAGTATCAAATTTTCAAATTAATTCATTAATAATAAGTATGTAGGTTTGACACTTTTATAGCGGATTTAACCATCGTATAATACCTAAATCGCAATTCTCAAACACAAACAAAATAAGAACCCTTGATTTATACAAACAAATCATCATCAGAAACACACATAACTTCAAAATATGATAAGGATTACTTAGATCTCGTAAGTACTTTAAATAAACTCCATTTTGCTGCACTAAAACTGCATTTTAGTGTCCTGACTCCTCAGGACATGTGAACAAAATAGACAAAATTAAACCAACATTATTTTAATTTAGGTATACTTACGTATATACAATGGTTGTATTGTATCATCGCTCGCAAGTCTCACAATAGTCGCAACTACTAAAGACACTTTTCTAAAATATTCAATGAGGTAAGTGCTTAGATTATTATTGACATTAATTCATATCTGACAAAACCCAAACCATAGCTACTTTAAAAAAATCCTAATCATAATTAGATACCTGCATAGCCAGATGCAGAGGTCCGCTTACTCTGCATATCGGAGCGGGGGGTTCGTATCCCCATAGGCAGTTCCAAGGCATATTAGTTCATTTTGGATCACTTCGCGGCACTGTTGTTTATTTACATCGAGGCTAGGGATGGTGCCACATAGTCAAGTACAAGCGCGGGTGTCTCTGTGCACAGCCACTACACGACTGACGGACGGGCCCGCCCGACCCAGCCCAGCTGTTCTCTGGCACCTCAACTTACCTCAGGTCACCTTATGCTGAATTCATTTGATTTTCAGATACGATATAGGTATATATATATACTTATCACTAAACAGTTTTTCATTGCATACTTAGCAGCAGCGTTTTAATATTTACATAAGAATCTCAATGTTTTTGAGAGTCCGTAGTGCTAATGTATTTTTATGGCGCTACGAACCTACTTTCCGTGATACTACTGTAATGCAAGTGTATTAGAATTTAACAAATAATATAAGCATAAATAATAAATTTTATTTAGGCTCTTACAATTAAATTAATTTAAAAAAAAAAAGTTTGTGCTAATATTATTATTTTTTTAATCTGAGACAAGTTTGTTATAGCTATTACAGCAATTAAAGCAAATGAGCAATTATTTTTTTCTCCATTGCTGCTATTAATACTGCTATTTATTATCTGATCTCAATATAATCCAAATGCTTAAATTATTCATATAAGTACGGCATTTATAAATTATCTATCCAAAACAGAAACCGACTCAAATAGACCAAACCGCGGTAGAAATTAACATTATGTTATACCTATTAACATTATTTTTCCATATTAACACTAAAATATTAAGAAAACTTGAATGCTATTTAATAATCTAGCATTAGAACCAACCAAATAATTTACTTAGTTTATATCATCATTCGAAAACTAGAATCAATATGTTGATAGTTTCTACTTAAAACTTGCATCCCAACTGAGCATTGCCAAATCCGGTATCTGGAGGTAATAAACAAGGCACTAACTACAAGACTTCGTCGTAAATTTCAGATTCGTCGAGTCTCCGATCTATCTGAGATTCATAGGAATTTGCGACAAAAAGTATGACAAAAAGTCCATCGATCAACGACACCGGAAAAGTGTGCGGCCAATCCAAATGAATAACTTGGCAAAAGCTCACGTTTTGGGCACTTCCGACGCACATTCATAAATAATTCCATTGAGCTCCTGTTACCGCGCGAAGCGAACACGTAAATTTTAAAGTTATTGTGTTAATCAAGCATCGTAATTTTACTGTGGAACCAAACATTTTTATACGTTCCGATAACATGCAAGTTATCAATTTTCGAAATAAAACCAATTCTCATAACTTACTTATTAAAATAATGCATTACACATCGGCATCGTTAGCTTGGTATGCAGTAATCTGGATCGGAATTGTTTCAAGCCCGACAGAGCGTGCCTGATGCAGATGCACTCATTTCATATCACAGAATTTTATGGACACAACATTAAAGCATACAAGTGATACGACACTTTGAGTCCATTAAAACACATCTCGGGATTATGCCTGGCCTCTGCTATGGCTTCCAAATTTCAATGTTATCGCGTGATTGTCCTAAAATAACTTTCAAATCGGTTTAACAGGCAGCAGACGCACTCTTTTGAATTTAATGGGTTCGTTGACAAATTACATCTGTAGGTACCAAACACATATAGAGAAACATCGCAAAATTAATTTAATTTGATGAGAATTGCTTTGCATGACCTTCGAGGTCCAGCACTTTCCATTATCTTTTGATCAGTTTAACGCTCTTACGATATTTTCGCCTAAAAAATATAGAACCAACCGCTTTAAAATTCATAAAACGAAAATTAGCAACAAACCTGCGTAATCGTGTTCAGTGGAGGGCTGACCGCAGGCGAACTCTGGCGGTCGCGCGACCACGGGCAGCTCCAAGGCATGCTTCTGATATTACGATCGGCCTTTGCACTTCTGACCTCTCAACATAACTTTTAGCACTAATTCACACAGAACGTACTTATCTACCAGATAATGCAATAAAAAAGTATTTGCGTCAGTATTTTCTCCAGCTTGACGTATAACAATATAAGAGGTGTTGTTCTTTTGTTGACATCGAGTAATTAACGCACGTGAAAGGCGGCAGATGAAGTTGCGTGCAACAGGAGTCTGCAGACGCATGCGTGCGGACGGACGGGCGCGCACCTCGGGACTACTGCCCGAACCCTCTAAGCACCCGATTCCTGAGCCCGGGAGCCCTGTAGGATACACATAAAGTCCCGACTCTCCCGACACGGTCGCCCGATCGGCGCGCGCCCCCCGCTTGGCGCGGCTGAAAAACTCAGTAGGTTAAATAAATATCGGCCACAATGAAATATGCGAACCATTTGTTCTTTCTGATTATATTCTTATCATTGTTGATGTTCCAATAAAATTGTATACAGTTGTAACGTGTCAAATCATAGCGAAAGTTTGTATGTTTTTGTTACTTTCTACTCTTCGACACATCCGAAACGGCTGAAGTTTTTTGGACGAAATTGGATAGGTACATACTAAAAATAAATCTCTGGTATTAAATGAAGTATCTGGTAGTAAGTCATACCCTGGCTGTAATATTTATCTGAATTATGAAATTTTTTAACAGTTAGAGATATGTAGGCTGCCGAGGGAAAGCAATATAACCAATTTTCGAGTAGTCGGGCGATTGGGATCACAATATCCTTGGACCGCGGGACCAGTTGCCTGCTTTATTTATTATTTTATTTCCTTTGAGGTGACTGGGACCACAAACCATATAAAATAAATTGTTAGTCGTCAAAAATAATAAAACTATAAACGATTTATTCTTAGGAAGAAATCGTAATTAGGTGTTACGATAACAACTTATATCAAGCAAGGGCGGACGTTAGGTAGGCAGCCCAAAAATAAAAAAAAATATTAATAATAAAAAAAAATAAGAAAACATCAAATTAATATTTTAGTAAAACACTTAAAAATATACAAAATATATCTAGTAACAATTCCGTCTAATCCGCCACGCAGCCAAACTGGAAGAATTTTCGACGCGTTTCTATTCTCAAAGCATCCTCAGGATCTGGATTCTACTCTCCTCTCTGGACTATTCCAGCGCAAGATCGAGAAATCGTGCGCTCTTATATTTTTAAGTTTATCATTTATACTATTTTTTAAAATGTTTTTTTAATATTTGTTTTCATTAAATATGGATTTAACAAAGTAACGCCTGAATCTATTCACTATAGTAAAATTATTGTTTTTGTTATGAAGTATCTTTTTTACCGTTGTCATGTATAAATGCTTATAAGAGTAGTGCCTTCGATTTGTGGCATCTTTCGTACTGTACATTCAATACTAAGACAAACCTCATGTATAGTTTTGTTGATAGCATTTACTAAAATGTAATTGTTTATACTACAAACAAATCGTGTAGTACTTAATGTATTTTTTTTTAAATGCAATGCTTCAATTACAAGCATCATTATTACTTGTACTTAAGAATGAAAATAATACGTATATGTTGAAAATCAAAATTAACTAAATCAAGTATAATTTTATGGTTATAAAGTATAATTATACAAAACAAACATAAAAACAAAACAAACGTCTTAATTTTGTTATTTACCACCATCATTTCTTTACCTATAAATGAGTACCTACGAAATTAAACAAAAAAGCATCAGTTTCATTATTATCACAATCAATGTATACATAAAAGTAAGTGGGAAGGTTATAATATGAATATTGAATCATGTCATCTAAAAAAAACGCAATAACATATTTATCCCTTTAAAAAAAGTATAAACGTAAAACATAGCAGTTTTCTAGCTATTGGTTAGCGTTAAACTTCTTCGAGTCATCACGGTCAGTTTCATTGAATGCATCCCTGAGTTTTGTATTCCTACGGGAAGTTTAAATACCTTCACCTTAGATGTAAAATACCACTATTACAAAGTCCTGTACAAACTGTCTGCAAAGCTGAAAGTGGCAGTCCCGTAAATGGATGGCAAATTATCGAAATTGTATAAATAAACTGGCACTGTCTGGTGCTTTGTTCAAATACTTTATGCTTCTGCTTACTGTTCTTCTAATGTCTGTTATTTTTTGCGTTCCTATACTTAGTTTTTCTTTAACTTTGTGTTTGACTTAAAAAAAGGAGTAGGTCCTGTGATGCGTTTGATTTTTTTTTGTTCACTGGGTGAACTGACTGATGATTCTTTTTTTACAAAATTACAAATTTACGAGAGAATAAAATATAGTCATGTGCGCGATTCGAACCCGCATCCATCCACCCCTTTAGCTGGGGTATGCTCTAACCAATTGAGCTAACACACTATGTAATGTAATACGCCAAGCAGGCGTTATTGCAAACATAACAACATTAAAATTATAAGGTTGTGTCATCATTTACAAGTTTAAAACCAATTGCAAAATTGGTCTTGTTTGTGCGCACAACGCAAGTTGAACTATAGGTGTCGCTCCAGCCCTATGGTTGAAGAACAAGAGCAAAAATTAGAGTATGAGTTATTGTGTCACGTTACCTCAATTGGTCAGAGCATACCCCGGCTAAAGGGGTAGATGGACGCGGGTTCGAATCCCGCACATGACTATATTTTTTTCCTTCGTAAATTTGTAATGTAATTCGCCAAGCAGGCGTTATTGCAAACATAACAATATTAAGATTCTTTTATGTTTGAAAAGGGATGGAAAATAATTTACCATCCCTTTGTTCCATTTAAATTTCATCAAAATCGTTCAAGCCGTTTTTGAGTTACACTCCAATAACTGAAAAGTATTTTCCTATTTTGATGATGTAGTCATTGACAGTGAATGACAATCGATCCCATGAGTTGATCCTACTAAAAATGGTGAAAAATATTTTTTACAAAAAATGGAACCGATTTCACCACTCAAATGTGTGAAATAACTTGTCGAAGTCGGTACCATGCGCACAATATTGTGTAATAGGCACTTTTGAACCATGGTACTGACTTCAACAAGTTATTTCAGACATTTGAGTGTTGAAGCCGGATCCATTTTTTTAAAAAAGAATTTTAACTATCACACTCGAATGTCCTTGAAATGCAAATCTGTATTTTTCATATTTGTATGTAATCTACAAAGTATTGTAAAACATGCACTAGATAGTTTTGGTCTATTTTGTCGGTTCTATGTGTCTAACCACTGTGAAATCGTCCAAACAATTAGTGTTTAAATCTTCCTTTCAATGGTAGCATGCATACTATCAACCGGCATGCATGTGTGTCCGTGTTACATATAATTGGTAAGGCATGGTGGTAGGGCATTTTGCGAATGCCCGCCTGGCTAGCTACCACCCTCAAGTAGAAAATCTGTCGCCAAGCACTTAACGGTGTGTTCCGGCAGTTGTCCTTGAGAGCCAGTACTTCTAGGTTAGCCTGAATAACATCTTCGACCACATCATCACTTACCATCAGGTGAAATAGTGGTCAAAGGCTAACATATTAGCCATAAAAAAAAAATATAAAAAAAAATTATATGACTTCTAAATTATTTGACTGTTCCAAAAAGTTTTTATAATCACTTTGTATTTGTTTTGAATTGGGCAGTTAACACAATTGAATATCTCTGCTATCACTTCGTTGAGATAGCGAAACAGGCATGATGCCTTGTTACAGCTCCCACGTTTGCCATCTGACTCTCCACATGTGTAGCAATAATCATTTTTATTCTGCTCTCTTAAGACTGGAGGGAAGTCTCGAATTTTCATTCAAAAAGAGAAAACGTTTCTACCCCCCTAAACAATTACCGATTTTGATGATTTTTGGAAATGTTATAGATGTTATCAATATCCAGGTTTATAGGTTTTGATTCTTATCATTATATTTATGGAATTTGAATTAATGGGTATTTAAATACCGATATTTTCTCAAAACTTGTGTCTCTACTTTGTGAATTATTTTTATGAAAAATAATGATAAATAAAGAAAAAGCTAAAATACCAATTTTTTTCTAGGAGCTTCTCTTCCCGTTCCTCTTAAATAGTGACATTATAAGTGCATCGCATCTTTTCTGGAGTAAAACAGCATCACACTTTCACCTTTCGTCAGATAGTGACCAGTAAAATGGTCAAATACTTTACATTTCTTTCATACGTTACAAATTTCATAACATGTCTTCGCTTATGTCTTCTTTCCACAAGGATTTTATTGTAACCGCCGAGCTTTTCTTATTTTATCAGATTTAGAATATATAAGATAAACCTCTCTCTTTAAATTCTTGCGTATTTTTCGTTTGTTTCCAGGCTTTATTTTCTAATATTTTCAAAATCACTATTCTTTGCTATCTTTCGTTTTCCAATCGTTCTCCATTGAACTGTTTGATGATTCTTTTTCGTCCAATCATATTTTATATATATGATATTAATCTTCTAGGGTTAAATCCAAGCACGATTTCGTGAATAGCGACATACCAAGAATTTTTTTCTGCTCCAAGAAGTTATAGAAAAGTCTGATGACTACTCATCCAATTTTTACTCATCAAAAATTTCAAGGGCCCAATGACCCTGAATTTAATAACTGTGCTGTAACCAGTTTCATTTGCATAGCTTCTTGTTTATTATCTTCTTTGTGGTGCAGGTTAATATGGTATATATTATTAGCATTGTATTTAAATAAACGGAAGGAACGATAATTTCATTGTTGTTGGATAGCAAATAAACTTAAGGTACTATACTTACGGTAAAATACGATTAATTTAGCTGCATAATGATCATAATGACCAAGGACATCATAAAAAAACTGCGTAGGTACATTTAAATAACGTTAGTAAGCTATTGCCTAAAATTACACAAATGAGCTTAGCGTAAGTAAAGGTTACTTGACACATACTTTACTTGGAATAAAAACCTGGATCTATTCAGTTTTTCTGGATGTCTGAAAGCACTTCTTTCGGGTGGGCCGCGGTCTAGGTACCTATACTTTGACGTCTCACTAGCACACGTGCTGTGCGATTTCTTTACATTTATGCACGTTTTTATCTGACCAGAGTGTGCTATACACGTAAATAGATATTTTCTGGAGTCTAGTTAGTTAAAAGGAAATGTGAACTATACAAATTAAAATAGTTTTTGGTGAAAACACTGAGTTATGGATACCCGAAGTACCCAATTAACATAAGGGACATTTTATGGAAAATGAGTTTAATATACAGTTCGATTTAAAATTGTGAGTTCTGTTAACTGTCATACGTGAGTTTTTATATCTTAAAAAAATCCCCTAACCTTACAGATTTTGGAAGCCGCTATCTAAGACAATCTACATAATATATTTAAAAAAAGGACGAAGATCTACAAATCCACCTGTTGATCCATCCACGGATGTCGTAAATGGCAACTTAGGGAAAGCATGCACCGAATGATCGGCCTGGCACCACTCACGTAAGAGTGATGATATGATGACTATTTGCCGCACATTGGGTGCATAACAGGTTGCTTACTAAAGATCTTAACGCCCTGCGATCATAAATATACAGTACAGCTAGAATTCAATAAAATTTACCCTTCACGAGACCACGAACTGTCGCCAGTAATAAAAGAAAGGTTTTTTCAGTAACATCAACGAGCGCTGCTAAGCAATGTTTGGTTAAAAGCATTCGCAACCCAATGTGACCATAGAAGGAATGGTAGCAAATACATAGGTAGGTAGGTATATAACTTCTGACAATAATCGAACCAAATTCATAGCAATTTAGTGCAATTTTGTCTGACCTCATCTATTTGCCAGTCGGCTATAACTGCTCTAATTAAGCGAAATTAACATAATTTACGGAACCTAGCGTTGAAAATAAATACATTATTCACCAGATAATCTACAATTGCTTTTCAAGGAAGTTACATGCTAAGGAAGCTTTAGGACCTATTCGGAATATATAACCTACTAGCTTTTGCCCGCGGCTTCGCTCGCCTTAAGAAGTATTATTACTAATTGGGTATAGTTATTGCGGCTTTACTTTTGTTTAGCGTGTGTAAAAAAATACGCCCTACAAAACTTCTTTATACACAATATTCTTAACTAATCTGTCATTAGGCGCAAAAACTATCACGCTATTGGGTGAACTTACTCGTGAGCAAGCAACATAAAACTGCCCATGAGAGCAGCAATATTCTCTCAAGTCAATACCCGCAAATTTGAGATTTTGCCCCTGAGACTTGTTTATTGTCATGGCAAAGCAGACTTTTAAATTCGTACGGGATATCATTAGGTATTAATGGGATTCGTGGTATATATACAGTTTCCCCTTTCGCACACCCAGTTAATATAGTGGCCTTCACTATATTGCGATGTAACGTTTTCACTTGCAGTGCACAAAGTGATTATAAAAACTTTTTGGAACAGTCAAATAATTTAGAAGTCATATAATTTTTTTTTTATTTTTTTTTTTATGCCTGATAGGTTAGCCTTTGACCACTATCTCACCTGATGGTAAGTGATGATGTGGTCGAAGATGTTGTTCAGGCTAACCTAGAAGTACTGGCTCTCAAGGACAGCTGCCGGAACATACCGTTAGGTGCTTGGCGACAGACTTTCTACTTGAGGGTGGTAGCTAGCCAGACGGGCATTCGCAAAATGCCCTACCACCATGCTATAACGACTGCCATCCTAAGACGACAACCGGGACCGACGGCTTAACGTGCCCTCCGAAGCACGGAAACGCTCAGTAGTAATGTCACTAGCGGTCACCCATCCAACTCCTGACCGCGCGCGACGTTGCTTAACTTTGCTGATCGGTTAAGAACAGCTAAGTAAACTTCGCTACGAGCGCTTCGAAAATCTTAACACGCTTAACACTTAACACGCTTTGAAAATTTCGCAACAACATAATTGGAACGCCCACACGCAGATTAAGTTTCAATGAATTTAAAAATTCTACAGGGTAATTAGTAGCGTCATCTGTATTAACCACAGTATCAATCGAAGTATAGACCTTTTCTTCGCCCTCAAACGACTTGAGCAGGATATCGTTGATAGCTGCTGCTTGATCGTTCTTTGGAGTAAGTATCGCACGCTCACATAACCATTCAATAGGCTTGTCATGTATATGAATAATGTCTGGATAAACTTTAGACAGCAATTCTTGAACCGTAGTAACAACTGTGCACAATTCTTCCGGGATGGTTATCAATCCATCAAACGATGGAAAATCACCATTACCGATTTTAAGAAGGAGATCTAAAAATCTGCCAGCAGACTCATCTCCGCCCAAATGTGCTTTTTTTTTTATTAGATTTTTTAATAGTCTATAGACTTTACTTCGTCAGCTCTGGTTCCTTTTGGCACCACGGCAGAGTCTGCCGAAAATCTCCGGCCAGCAAAACTGTTACGCCACCCATTAATTTTGTAATACCCTTTATATCCCTTAGTGATCTGTTTAAGGCTTCAATACCACCTTTGTGTGCCATCGTTATTTCGTCCCACACGATTATTTTTGTACTCTTTAAAACTTCAACAAAATTACTCTGTTTGGAGATATTGCAAATGGGAGTCTCGGCAGTGACTAAATTGAGTGGTAACTTAAATGTAGCATGAGCAGTTCGACCACCTTCGAGTAATGTAGCAGCTATGCCGGACGACGCCACAGCCAGAGAAATGCCGTGAGTACTTCTTACTTTCGCCAAAAGTAAATTAATAAGGAAGGTTTTACCAGTTCCACCTGGAGCGTCTAAGAAGAATATTCGACCGTCATTTGCATCTATACTTTTGATAATTTTAGTGTATACTTCCTGTTGCTCGTCATTCAAGGATGCTTCATTTTTTCGAACTGCGTCTTAGAAGACGATACAGTGGCCTTAGAAGGCCACTGTATCGTTACTGGTCTCCTTCACGTACTCTCTATTTTCAAAATGTATTGATGTTATTGGCTGAGGTAATCCATACTCTTTAAGAGGACGGCCGCCTAATGATAATACGGCATACTCCAATACCAACAGGCATTTGATAAATATCAGGTCCGATGAGTGCTCTACATCCACCTCACCTTGCCTTTCCAGTTGTTTTTAAAAGTCTTCAGAAAGGTATTCTTTGTATTTTTCCCAAAAACATAAGGGGTGGGAAACCTGGCAGAACAATAAAATGATAGCAAAAAGCTCTCGAATCATATGTGGTGTTTGACAAAGTGCTGTCAAAGTGCCTCTTCAAGAGCTGAATCCAAATGCCGATCATCTTCGAGTAGACCTAGACCCTTGCACGCGGATTGGTAAGTGGGATGTAAGTGACCATTTACAGTTTTCAACGCTTCAGATGAAATTGGACCTCTGTTCTCATGTAGAAGCATTCGAAGGTGGTAGCATTCTGTATTGTTTGGATGAACAGTATAAACCCTACCTATAACGTGTTCTTTTTTGACCCCTGACCATCATCCAACATTCACTCCTCTCTTCCTTCTCTGAAACGATCGCTTGTTCCAAACGTAATACGCAAGGACTTCCGAGTATAGCAATGTTTTTGCAAAGTCATCCACGAAGTCATCAAGGTCATGCAATACGTTTGTTTTTCTTTTTTTCTATTAATATCACAGACTCAGATTGGGACAATAAACTTTTTATTAAATTTTCATCATAATTTATTGAAGATACCACAGGTGAATGTTGCCGCTCTAAAACAGGTACCTCCTGACAACCCTTATCAACTTTAAGTTGCGAAGGTGTATAATTTCCAAAATCATGTTCTTCTACAGATACCTCCATACGACGCCGAGTAATTTTCTGTGCTGCTATGGGAAGATAGGCATCAAAATGCCCACTGGACTAATCTTGGCTGAATATATATATAATCGCCAAACCGGATAGTCGTTAGATCCAGATTCCGTATATATGAGACCGTTTCTATAAACTTCAAACTTAAATGGAAATATTAATCCTGCTGCTATTAACTCACAAAATCCGCCACGAGTAGCATTTTTTATCATATCAGCAAAATATTCGTCAGATGTTACGTAGTTATCACCATTCCTGTCGTGGGTCATAATTGAAAACTTGCTCTAGTCATTAACCACATAACTGACAATATCTGAACGCATCTCCATCGCTCTATCTTGTGTTACGTACATTAAATAAGAGAGAGCACGAAACAAACATGCACCGTCACCAACAATAGGGACGACAGTACATTTTTCAACTTCTCCATTAACGTTCAGATTTTCTGTAGCCATTTAAAAAATAGTCTAACCGGCAAAACCTATACTTAAACCAAACGAAAACAAAACAAATGCCAAATACAAAGCAGAGTCTATAACCAAAACTACTAAACCGAAACAAAACAAATGCAACTATACCTAATTAATAATAACACTATTTAACGCGAACGAAGCCGCGGGCAAATATATTATCTATGCACAAAAATGGTTAATTCAAAGTTCTCTCTAAAATAACTCAATGTAGATGGCGCCAGCATACAGAAATTCGTATATTTTAAACTGAAAGTTACCAATCTTATATAGCCTGCATCTCAAAATCCATTCTTAGGGGATGCCTACGTCATAGTAGCTTTATGCATGCAAAGTCGCAGCCCGATCGGTTTAAAATTGACAAAGTTTCATACAAACTTTCATCCCCTATTTTATCCCCTGGGGGTAGAATTAATCAAAATCGTTTCTTAGCGGATGCCTACGTTATAACATCTACCTGCATGCCAAATTTCAGCCCGATCCGTCCAGTGGTTTAGGCTGTGCGTTGATAGATCACTATGTCAGTCAGTCAGTCACCTTTGAGTTATATATATTTAGATGTTAACAAGGTAACAAAAATAGCTACGTCATATACATATTTATTTTCTGTCCGTAATAAATCGTTAGTAGAAATGTAGTCAGACAAGCATTTAGCTATACTAACTGCACCAAAGTATAGTCAAGGTGGCTAAGATGGAAACTCGCGTCTCTATGGCGGAAAATTTTAATTATATCGCTGTAGCTATGCTTAGTAGGTAACTACGTATTCTACAGGATCATTAAATTCGCAGGTTTATAATAATAATCCTTATATTATCAGGCCCGGTTCACTCCGCACTTTAGGTACAAAGCTGATGCAGATATATCGGCGTGGCAGCGGGGTACTGGCAACGGGCACCCCAGACTGCCTGCCCCGTAAGGGGATTGGCGGCATCCTCGTGACAGAGGTCCTTCGGTCCGTGGACTGTTGGAGTGAGGGCCCCGACTGTCTAAAATCGGACCCAGGGAGGGCGACATCACTATGTAGCGAGTGTTGTCGAGCGAGTGTGGTGCTAATACTTTTATACCACACCCAATCAGAAAAGGTCACATTACTCGTTCAAAAACATGTTATATAGTTCGTCATTTTTCCCTTATAAATGTACGTCGGGGAAAGTTATATGGATTTTCATTCATCCCCTGTGTCAGTGAAGGAATATTGTATGAAAATCCATACCTGCCCTGGTAGCGTTCTTTTGTTTTTAGCTGCTTACATAATCTCAAAAAGGTTTACTTATATCAAATAATTAGAAAAAAGAGATGTGATTTTTATTTGTACTCGATTTTCAATGTAAGGAGGTTGGCATCCTTTTTTTTGCACTACGAGAAAAAAATTTGCTATGTTTGGATAAATTTTGTTTTTTATTAAATTTATGTTTTAACAGTAGGTACGGTACGCTTTTAATTATTCTAAATAATTTTTCAAAATATCATTTGCTAGTGAAAGTGACGATTTTATAATGATGACACCACCAGAAATAAGAAATGCAGCTCATAAGAAGTCATAAAGAACTTACTGCCTGAGAAGTGTCGAGGTAAGTACGAGAAAACGTATAATGATTTTATTTTCCTCGTAGGTGTAGTATAAAGCACTATGTATCACTCGGGAGAAAGTTCTATTTCTGTTCGAGAGTTTGTTTAAGCCCGACGCGTAGCGGAGGGCTTAAAGGCAACTCGAGTCGTTTTCTCCCCTTTATGTACAATGTACTATTTCTGGGCAGTGCTTTAGACGATATGCGAAAGGGCATCGGTGCGTTCCACAGGAGATCCCGGTGCCCTTTGACATGCATCGAGGCCAACCACCGGGTGGTTCAGTGAGTCCCAAAAACCTTACATAACTCCGTTGTACCCTCAATGCAACGGAGGATCTTCTTGAAGATTTAACCCTCGTCAAAAAAAAGGCACATCCTCGTATCCGCCCGGACGGGATTAGTTTGCGGTGCCTGACGCGTCAAAAGAAATCAGAGCTATGCGATAGAGAGACAGACGCATATAAATAGCAGGTACTACATGCTTTGCGAGCTGAAGCGTTCTACGAGTGTTCTACGAAGTGTTCCACGGGCAAGTACCGGTTGTTGTGACATAACACGTAATAATATGTACAATTATAATATATTATATGACATAACTTGTTAGGCACATGGAGCTCCTCTATAAAGTCGTAGTAGGTACATCACTTTGATCTATTGTCAACAATTTCCGCAGCGTACGCGATATAACGATTTTTTTCACACGCTGGGTTACATTATCGAAGTTTTCATACGGATCCTTAAGTTTTTGGAAATATTCTATAGCTTATGTTCATCAGTGATAGTGTAGGATTCCAATGGTGAAAGAATTGTTCAAATCGGTTCTGTAGTTTTTATATTCGTTATATACAACAATACAAATATTTCCTCTTTATAATATTAGTATATATGTCACAGCCAAAGTAATAAATCTGGATATTATATATACTGTCTAGCCATTATATATAATGTCTACTCAATTTAGATAAAGTGATAATTGACACAAACTTGTTTTGGTGAATGTGAATAAACGATCGAAATGTATTACTTTTAGTAGTAATTATTAATAATTCACGACACATATTGGTAAAAGTTATAAAAAGGGGTTAAATATCATTTAGTCTAGGGCAAAGTCATATTTAGGTGCGACGACGAGCGAAGCGAGGAGGAGCGTTAGGTTACTTGTGACTACAACAACGCGCGAGCCGAGCGAGCGAAGCGAGCGTGCCGCGGCAGCGGCCGGCGATGCGCCACTTAAATTACTACTATTCTTATATATATTTTTAAGCTCTTTAACCATTCTGGTGCGCCCTCCGTGACCAATAGAAATATGAGTCTCATGAATAATATCAAAATTTTGTGTCAATTATCACTTTATCTAAATTAAGTAGACATTATATATAATGGCTAGACAGTATATATAATATCCAGATTTGTTACTTTGGCTGTAACATATATATATCAACACGAATATTAAGTTTGAAGAAAAATATATTAAATAACTTACCGGAACCGTGGTCAGTACGATCTCCTTGCGTCGCTTCCATGGCAGCCACTTCATTTTAACATATTTCTTCACAATACAGAAGATAACTCCGAACAATATTAGAGATACGAAAAAACTGTATTCTGCTAATAAATCATCTTCTATGTAGTGTAGCATATCTCATTAAAACGATACATCGGTTATTATGAAAATCGTTGATTTGTTCAAAGAACTATACATCGAAATACATCATTCATTTTGGGAATATTACGCTTCTCCCGTGCGGAGCGCATCGTAACCTGTGAATGTGTGAGGTAGTAGATACCGCCACGGCCAGAGCGGACTTGCTAATTTAGGTAAATTAACAACGTGTTAAATGAACCACTATTCGAACAATATAGTGGAACAGCGATGCGATGTTATACCTACCCAGAAGACCCTGACTAGATAGTTCCGACCGAACGATAACGAGGTCTAGGTAGATCGATAACTCGAATTCTCGACCACGGTTAGAGTTCCTATAGATAATATGCATAACCATCGCGGGTATAATTTCGTATATATTCCAGATAATATAATGACATACATACAAAATAAACACATTTTATTTGATATTAATATATTTTCGAATCTAAAATGTACAAAAAATACAACTTAAATGTTATGTACTCATAACGCCTGATTTTTCGATTAATAAAACATTACAGTTCAAATTTTTCAAAGATGAGGTGTCTGCTTCTTTAATTGACAAACATCAATTTCATAACTGAGCTGGAATTAGGAACGCAAGGAGTACAAGCCACACTCACACTCCTCCTCTCGCCTTATCGCAGTTATTCATATTAAAATTATCAACACAATCATTTCATATTATCCAAATCCTGGCCAAAAATAATAAATTCGACTTTACTAATATCAGGGCGGTTATGTTCGACAAGTTCGGATGTAGGTACCCAAAATACAGTTATACAATTTAATGTTGTTTCATTTCCAAAATAAACATAACGACCTATATTAATTTTATCATTAAATCAACCATCACTTCGTAACAACTTTGGTTGTGTATGCTATTCGTAAAAATATAATGTATTTTAGCTATTTACAATATATAAACATACATACATACAATGCTTAGAAATGCACAGCAACACAAAAGGCCTTAATCACCTAGACATCTGAAGAACTTAATAACACAGACATAACGGCCACCCACACAAAAGATATTCAAATGAACATTCGACTAGTTGTACTAATAATAGATGAATCTAAGTGTCGTTAAATGTGATTGTCTACGTTATGATGGTGAACAATTACTGTTGCCTGCATAACAGGAACCCCTTGCAAACCAAACATAACGAAGCAACACGGTAATGTATTTACTCATTACATCAATGTTGTGAGTGGCCAATATCTACAAATCACTTCAGCATTTTAGAAAAACATAATTAGTTTCAAATATAATCTATAACAGAATGTTTAACCTAGTAGATATTCACAATATAAGATACCCATGTTAGACGACAGGCCAAGACAAAAGGCACGATTTTATACAAAAAATAAAATCCATTGTACGGGAATGCCTCGTTGTGTTAGCGACTGTCATCCAATAATAAATAAATATTTTATCACAAGTTGATCTCCTCGGCATTGAGGAATTTAGAAACCCCTTTCAATAAAGGAATAACAATAACTACGATAACAAAGATTTAATGTTTACAGTTTAATAACAAAAAAATAATACAAACTAATTATGTTTTCCCTTAGAAACAAAGACCCCGTACACATCCATGTTTGCCTTTACAAGTCGCGAAGTGATTTAAGTTATTCCGTGTCACAGAGTAATCTTATGAACGGTACAAAAATACTTTTACTACACACTGATATTATATCACATTTGTTAGCAGTCCAATCACATATTTTTCGGAGAGTTTGGATGGAATTTTGGACCCTATGAATTGAAATTTAATTTTGCTAATATTACTCTGTGCCACTGATTAAAATGTATTCTTAAATCGTTATCCATCCTTACGTTTACATAGAATTCAAAATTATATGTAACATTTTTATAATATAAACCAATTTCTCCAGAACTCGTTATACTTGTAAAATCTATCATGCTCTTATAATATGCTCGACATTCTTATTAATCCCGATAATTTTATATTTAAAACAATTATTCACAAATGGGCGACCCAATTCGTAATCTAAAAGTAAACATAGAACAATACCTCCAGAGAGGCACTAGCACAGCACTCACACTAGCATTTCTCCAATTTGTTGTTATATTGTAGCAGTTTGTACAATTCATTTTCAATTACGAACGGAAAAGATTAACATAATGTAGGAAATCCGTTACACCAAGACAAATATAAATTTCTAGTATGTGGGCATTTTCATTTTAAATGGTGCTGGTTTTAAAAACAGCTTTTAAAAATACATTATTCTTTTAGGATTTAAGAACTATGAATTATGGTAAAAAATATTATAATTTATGTGATATATATAAAAGTTCCAAGCAGAAATGTCTATTTTATGTCTTAATTTAATATATTAGTAGTGGATTGGGAAAAAAATGTCTTGTTAGTAACAAAAATCAAATCGCGAAAAATATTTAACTGCTGGAAATTAAATGAGAAAATCTTTCCTAATGAGCTTTTATATTTCAATTAATGAAACTCAAAATATAATACTAAAACATTAGATATTATTTTTTATTCAAATTCAACTATTTGGTCAGTATCGTAACATCTTGTCCAAATAAAAGGTTTATCTTTGTAATACATTTTTGATTTGTTAATAAATGAATAATTTATAAATAGAATCTATATTATTGTTTTTTATCCTTTTTTTATAAAAAAATATTAATATTGGTTAGCTTATATAACTTTAGTTTTTTGAAAGAAATACGGCGAAATATTTTAGGGACAGTCACTAAATGGACATGTGAAGTGACGAAACATAATTATTAAGAATAGTACTCACTGTTTGGTTAAAATCTTATAATATAGTTCTTCTAATGAGTAAATAAATTTGACATTTATTAAATATAATATACTGAACTAACGATAAATTATGAAAAATATTAACATTCCCACAGTCATGACAGCGTACCTATTGATAAAATAAAATGAGTCGACTTCCAGGACCAGTTAAGATTGTCAGATTAACAATCATAAAAATCTTTCTACTCCAGAAATATATCCCTGTTAAAATATATCACCATTTCGAAAAGCAATTATACCACCTGTAAGTTAAAAAAAATATTATCGATCATTATTTTTAAAAAGTTTCGTCCAAATTCGTTCAGCTGTATTTGCGTGAATAACTATAAAAACATCCAAGCATACAAACTTTGAAAAGCATAATATTAATATGATCTCTAAAAAGTTGTTGTTATCATACTTTATAAACTCCGTTAAGGTAAATCGTCATGAATGAGTAATAAGCTTTATAATGTCTGTTTCGTAACATTTTTGTCCATCCTATAGAAACGGTTGCTAACAGGACGTGACGAATGTCGAATTCATTTTAAATATATCTTGAAATACTTGAAAATGTTATTAAAAACTACATAATTCAACTTCTATATTCTTCAGCATGCTTTGAGGTATATATACAGCTCAAGAAGAGATAGAGACAAATTTTAAATTCGTTATAAAACGTTACTAACCACGATATATTTTTCTTGCCCAAAATTTCACAAACTAAAGAGTTCCGCGCCAACAGGACACCTTGCGTAACAAACTTAAAAAAAGCGTTTCATTCTTTGACATTGTACTTGAATTTGCCATATAAACCAAATTTACTCCATAAATGGGACATTTTAGTAGTAAAAAACGCGTGACTATCCAGACATGTCCTGTAATCGCGAAATCGTGAGACAAGTTTTTTTATATTATAAAATAATTATAGATAATTATTGATGTAAAATACTTAGTTAAAATGCAGCAATAACTATCTAACAATGAAAATAAATTGTCGCTACCTTTCCCCAGGGTACAAAAAACTTCCGTAAAATCAAATTCAAGGAGGAAAACTGTCATTGGGACAGCATAGTTTTACACATTTTCGAATAATTTTTATTTAAAATAAAATATAAAATGTAATATTTCAGGGTACAATAAATCAGATTTATACAGAAAAAACAGGTATCTCAAATATCGTCAACTTTTTCATAAAATAATATGTTTCCAAACGTATTTTTCATCGGATTGTTTTTAGGGGACAACCAAAAAACAGCCTGCACCATTTAAAATGAAAATGCCCATGTACATACTATTGGAGTACAATTAATATTAAAAGCCCAATTTAACTTTAAATGTTACTTTATCAAAATATTTTTCTTTTAGGAATACTTTATTCGTTGATAATTTTTATATTAGACTTTAGATTTAGCCAGTCGTGGTTTTATAAAAGGAGGCGCAAGGTTTACATTTTTATAATTGAAAAATTGTGAACCCATACATTCGTTACAAGTTTATGTTATTTTCGAGCAGGAGATTCAAAAACTTTTATTTTGAATATTAATTATTAGTTATTTAACTTTGGTTACGTACGCGCCACAAACGTAATAGCCTTAGAGCAATGTACCTACTTATACATAAACGTATTTCAGTGTGACGGTCGTGCATCATAATCATCAGTATCACGCAAATGCTTTCAAAACACATTTAGAAAATGAGGTAGAACCATTTCTCTCGGAAACTTTGTTATTTTATTAGAAAGCGTGAACGTTATAGATTGAGCAATTGGAGGACATGTCATGAAATTATTGACAGCTCAATGGCACGTTTGCATCTAACCTATACGTAGGTACAATAAATGTATAGTTGTTTCGGTTGCACTCCTATTTACTTTAACTTTGGAAGACGAATTATTTTACGTTATGCTCAATTCACACTTACACAGAATCTAAAAGGTCCGCTTCGCGATTTATACTCTAAAATGTTCCAAAGAATCTCATGAATCTCTCCAAATCAAAGATCTTTCGACAAACATACGATTCGGGTCGCGGCGACACTATTCTGCGAGTGTGTATTGACCCTCGAGGCGATTTCCGACGATTATTAATCAAAATTCAACGACTTTTGTAGGCAAGCGGGATCTTATATTATTTACTTTGGAACAATAATATATGAATACTTAATTGAATGTATGTAGGCATTAAAAAGACGATTAGAAAAAATCTGTTAATATTAGTGGAATCTCTTACAGTGACATGACTAACATTAATTGCTATTTCGTGTCTACGCGTTTACTAAAATCTATTACAACATTTTATTTTTAATGTATGTTTTAAAAAGGTGGCATTGAAAAAATATTTTCATCTATGATTTCAGGCACCTATGCATTGTTACGGCATCACTATTTATACAATATGGTAATTTCAATATATTTTAACCATGCAATGGACGTGTTTCAAACATTATTCATAGTCTTGATTACATAAACTAGTTATTTTATCGTAAATCTGCAAAAAATATAACCTTTCTGTTGTACATTTCATCCTCGTGGAAAGTTCGTAAACTAAGTGACGGCATTTTATGCTGATCATCTAGCGACGCGACGCATTAAATATACAAGTTCCACAGTAACGTACCTTAGTTGGTAGGTTATTTATTCACTACTCTTGACTATTTGCTTTAATTTCCACATATGAAGGCCATCACTTGTACTTGTTTTATTTGAAACTATCGGATAGCCGAAGACTTGCCTCACCATTACACAAATGGAATGAATCATATCTATATATACTGCTACATGATCGGACACTGTAAAGCTTCATTATCTCACTATATCAGTAAACCGACTCAAATGTATTTTTTATCAGTTATTCATACCTTTGAATAACAAAAACAAATTTGGTCAATGGCCTACGCGCTTTGACTATCTTCATAATTGTACAAAAATATTTTTGATCGCACTAGACTGTATGAAAGTCGTTTAACTTGATTTTATTAGTATTCTAAATATATTTGTACGTTTTATTAAGGTAAATAACTCATCACAATTTACTCTTAAGTGTTTATCTACTTGCTAGTATTTTATGGTTGTATTTACGTAGGAAATATTAAATAAAACTTACTTTATGAAATATCTAAAGTGAGCGAACCCCTTCAATACTTAAGTACTTTATACCCGCTTAAGTTATTGCCACGTCCATAATTTAACTCTCGATAAAATGTAAGGTACTTTGGTTGGTGTACTAGTAACTATCTAGTATAGTAAAATGTCAAACTATAATCAAATATGAAATTATTCTTAGTATTATTATGGTTAAGATGTCAAAATTGGAAAGTTCATTCAGGCTGATGTTGTGGTCCCATGTGCAAAAGTTAGGGAACAACAACACACACCGTAGTTCATACACTCTAGTCTAGACAAATAGTTACACTTATTATAAAAGATAGATTAAGTATACACCACATTAATTATTTTTAAATGTAATATATTTATTATTACAATATTGTGCAATGCTAGATCTTAAAATTGTAAACAGATTTTTACGCTATTTGGAACAGTATTTTTATGCAATATAGGTATACCCGTTCTTTGTCTCATATACACATTCGGATGTTCTAAGTAAGAGCATATACTGTTCCAAATTGCGTCATCTGTTAAATGTGGTGTCTAAATTTAGTACATTACTAAAGGTGACATATAACATCGATGTTATACAATTTCGCACATTCATTATAACATTATGGTCTCGACCTCACATCATTCAAATTTCAGGGTGGCTTAACCGAACATAACTTCAGCATTTTATTCAACTTCTTGTGTGTTATCTATTCTTATGCATGTCGGGATCTAAACTCAAAATATAAGTTTTACAATATTCTATTCATAAGGAAACCACATTTATTGTGTGGTTTCATTACAAAAGCACGCATTTTATAATCTTTTTAGCTTTTATTTTATATGCAAGATAAAACAAATTTTTGGGCATTTTCAGACAACTACGAAAAATCACAAAGTTCTTGATATTTTTGTTTCTCTTTCAAATTATTGTTGATTTTTTTATCTTTCAAATTTTTGTCGCCAATGTCTTTGGGGCTTGCAGATTAATGTTACATTTTATTTATTAACTTTAGATGCAATAATAGGACAGCTGATGTGATTAAACTTACATTTTAAATGTGACCGCTGCCCATCAGCACAGGTATTGTCTTTGTATTTAAAAGTTATTATGACTGACAAACACAAAAGAGCAAAAGATGAGATTCTAATAGATATTAGTGTAATAATTTTCAGTTAATCGTGTATTAATTCGGTTTATAGGGATGTCGACTTGCATTCAAGCAAACCAATAATGTGTAACGCCTTCTTGTTATATATAAATCCTACAGCTACGTATATCGAAGAGATTGAATCTCTCGCGCATACTTGATCACACGCTTTGTTTCTAGTTCTCATAATATCAAATTTATATTATCAAGCAAAGATCACTATAGCTAACGACATAGATATTAGTGTCGAGGTAATAATAATTTTAAAATACACGTATTATGTTAGACATAAATGTTAATTTCAAAGAGGGTCTCGCATTGTTCTCACACACACTACATGTTATATATCACAGACACAGATGCAATATGTTGATGTATTGCATATGAATAACAGGGGTGTATCGAAATATTACTGGAAACCCCTTATCTAACGTTATGGAAAGTTGGAAGTTTTCGGATAAACCTAGCGTTTCCTTACTCGCTCTCTGTTTCCGTGTTAAGCAGTGTCATGTAATGCATATCCATGTCTGTAACTTTAACAACTACTGTACCTACATTTAAATCAATATTTAAATTGGCAAACAAGGTAAAGTTTGGAAAAAACATAAAATTATATTTGTAATTATTTAATCAAATCAATGGGTTCAAAATCAAAATATATACCATACATGTAACACAATAAAGGTATTAACAAAATATTTACAATAAAGCAACAGCTATAATTTAACAACATACTATTTACATGTGAAAAATATTTCTCCATAACAGAAAGCATTCCACTCGACGTGACGTCATTTTATCATATACTAGGTATAATACAAATTACTTTGTCATAACAGGTAACATTTGACTTCCATACTATAATACATAACGTTCACAACGCCAAAATATGTGTTTATATCTATCTATATTATACATACAATATTGCACGCGGTATATGTCTGTCTATTGTACATCTTGTATACTATGCGTACGTGTCGATCACATACTTTAATCACTATTTTCGACATAGGAAGCTACCAAAGAATTTCGTATCGAATCGTATCTCGTTAGAAATATAATAAAAATACGGATATATTAAGATAGATCCTTAAAACATCGAAGAACTTAAATATAAAATTTATCATATCAACGAAACAATTTTTACAACTCCGAAAATATCACTAGCACTACTAGACTACATCGAAGTATATAAATACGTGTACTATATTACTCTCACGGGGAGGTGAGTTTTACAGCCGCAGAGGTACAACGTAGACCGTAACGACCCGACGCCGACGCGACGGTACGACGACGTTCGTTACGATGGAATCTAAGTATCGTCGGTTATCGTCCATCCAGAACAGGGAGAATCAAATAAATGCAAATATCAGCGAGAGTCGAGGCGGGGCGTTCATTGCGAGAGCAGCTTCTGCAGCAGCGAGGACTTAGTCGTTGCTACCGTCGAGCCAGCTCCCCCCGCCCCGCCACCGCCCGCACCCCCCGCCGCCCCCTCATCACCGCCCGCCGCCGCCGCCGCCTCCGCCGAGACCGCCTCCGTAGTATTCTGTATCACATAACACTCTATCATCTTATCGCTCTCCACTTCCAGCCTGACACCCACTCAATAAGAAAGAGGATGGTTATGATAATAATTTAACAGTAATTCTTTTTCTCAATACTAGTATTATCGGCTTTGTGTCAACGGATCGCGTGATCAAATCGTGATTGTAAGCGATCAGTTTAATTGCACTTCCTATCTGTATCGGTGAGTAGTGCTGAGTACAGGAAGAGTACAGCCAAAACTAAGCTATGACCAAAATGTTAATAATTCTATCTCTTTGAATAAGGTAATTTATTTGACATCGAACGAGAAAAACTGTTTAATGTACTCTCTGTGGCAATTGGTAGCGCGATCAGTTAACATCAACCCGTATCAATTATTTTAGATGACATTAATAATGCCACCAACACATATCATCCCCCTTCTTTTTCAGCAGATACGGGCACTCATAGAGTCACTACAAAATAAATTCACGAAATTGAAAAGTAAGAAGAGAGAAGTTGAAGCATTCGATTTTTCCAATCAGTTGACGAATAGAGCGTCGTTAAAACCAGCCTATTTACGTACGGACTATTATTTAACTTATACTTGTCACGTAGAAAATAGCGCAGGGAATGATATGAATGTTTGTTTACCTCTGTGACGTCAATCTATAAAAAGATTTATTCACTTAAGTATTGATTTCAATGACTATTATAATTAGATTTACTAGACAATGGTTTCTCTTCATAGAAATAAGTTTTTGAAGCGTAAAGTAATTGACTAATGTTCTACAAGGAGCGATCAAAACATAAAGACACAATGTATTTGTTATCTGAGCTCAATTAATAATTATTGTAATATAATTGTTTATATTGATAAAGATATTACGAACCATCATATTTTTATTTCTTAATTTGTTTACGTCTGATTCCAGAACGAAGAACGCACATTTTATTCTTGTTACGAACAAGTGACTAAGGTAACGCGGGGTGTTTTGATCACTCATTGTAAACAATTCTCTATGAATCGAAACTTAATGGAAAAGTCCAAATGACGTCATGCATTTATTTAAATTTGAAATCTACAAAACTGAGTACCTAAACGAAATGAATTCGTCTATAACAACAGTATAGAAGCGAATAAGCGAGTCTAACTATTGCAAAAATTAACGCGTATTGTTCTACGTCACAAAACCTTCACCACACTCCTCTCTGCGCATGCGACTTTTTCCCAAGTCTTATTCAAAAAGCTTTGTGTTCGGTCACAAATTAATATAAAACCTATAAGCCCGTAATTCACATAACCAGTCAATCGGTTCTCTAATAAAAAAAAATATACAATACTTATATAAAAAGTTCACGCTAGTAAGAAATATCAGACATCACATCACAAAAGCTTGTTTTTAACATTCAGGAATGTACCAATTTACTTCTAAAATATCAAATAAAAGTTATATTTAGACCAAAATTAAGACGAGTACTCAAAAATATTCAACGTAAGTAAATACATTGAATAGGATTGAGCAGCTAAGATCTATGCGATGCGGCCAACAACGGTGTAATAATAATGTATTTGGTACAATTCACTAAATCAGCGGCTAAGAATAAAGATCAAGACGATATGTACTCGACAACACACGCAGCAGAGCAGACTCAATACGTAGTATTTATAGGTAGGTAAGTCTACAAAAAATAATGGAAACCGATAAGGTAGTGAAGTGGCTAGATGATTTGTAAATCTGTGGTCGCGTCCCAAGCTTACCGGCGCGGGCGTGCTCTGTTGCGTCTCCCACGAGCTAGAGGCCGATGCCGCGCGGCCCCCCACCACAGTGCCGCCACCTACGTACGCACACACGTATACTATACATGCCAGTCGCCACTGGCCACCCTCACACCGCACTATGCCGGCGCTGTACAATGTACAGCACCCATACGGCGCGGCGTGGCGTACGAAGTGCCGAATGACCACTCATTTTTCGCTCATAAACATTCAAACAAATATGTCACATGTTAGTGTTGCAGGCTGTCGCAATGTGGCGGCAAATTTGTGTAAACGGTAAACAAAATAAATTAAATGTAATCATTTTATCACACAACAATTTGTAGGATTTGTGTCAGGCACACATGACCACATGAAACAAATATATTTTTCTAAATTTTACAATCATATATAACATATTAAACAAAATGATCATATGTACATATGAGCCTTTACAAAATAAAAGAATGTGCTTAAGTATTCGAATTAATGCTAATTCAAACAGGACTAAAGTAATTTCTTTGTCATCTTGCCAGGCAACGGACCAGCAGCGCTCGGAAGACATGGCTCGTGACATTTGCGTAGAGCGTCTACCCAAGGTGAGCTGCGGGGCGGGTTTTATGTATAATACTGAAACTTTGAAGTGTAGGAGTAATGTACTGACCGGGCGGGGCGATATCGAAGCTCATGAGGGAGTCCATATTGGGCGGTTGGAGAGGATGTAAGTCCGGACGGGCGGAGCGCGCTCCCACTACCGCCTGCAGCTCGTTGCGAACATACTCCGAAATGCCGCTAGCTCCACCGCCGGTACCTCCACCGCCTGCCACACCAGGGCTGCCGTTACCAGGACCTGCAACGGGCGACATACATGCCGTCAACCGTCCCTTAAAACATCACATTTCCTCACCGTATTCCCGGATCAATATCACCACCTCGCTTCAAAACACGCGTCATGCGAGCGACTCTTACAAAGTGCAAAAATCCTCTTTTATATTAAATCAATAAAATCGCTTGGCGGTCGCGCGGTCCTCACGAGCGACTGGGGCCACTACGGATACCATCAAAGCGAAGATAATCGAGCGAAGAGTGACATGCAGAGCGACAGCGAGTTAGAGAGCTCGGTAAGATCGAGAGAACGCTATATGCTGAGTGAGCCTTACCTTCGGTGCAGAGCTTGGAGGGCCGCGGCGAGGCTCGTGGCTTGTGTCAGTGTGTGCGGTTGTGTGTAGGGTAGGTAGGTACTCACAGTGCATGTGTCCGGGCGAGCGGTAGGGATGCGGCAGATGCGGCGGATGCGGCGCGTGCGGCGGAAGCGGCGTGCAGCGCGCGTACTCGCCGCACTCGCCCGCGCCCCCGCCCACGCCCGCGCCGCTTTCCTCGTAGTACCCCCCCACTGCCGGACACGCCGCGTTAGTATCACCCGCCGCACACCTACCTACGTGCCCACTCCAGAGTGCCGCCGGTCTGACGCTTCCACTATTATCTCATATTCGTATAAACAAGCCGAGAACATGCAATTAGTTTGAATTTACGCTACTGATTCGAGAGACGCGAGTCCGGCGGGACTCTGCGCTTGTCGACTACGGGGCATGCTTTCAGAAGTATCTTTCAGAGTCATGCTTCGAAAATTAAATCGATATAAGAGCTCTAGGCTAAATCTACCTTGCTTCGGGAAATTTTAGTATTATCGAAATGAAGCAGAAGTACCATTCAAACACCATTCGGTAATAGTACCAATGTTAATAGGTATAAATCATTATTTTTACATACTAATTAATCTAAATAAGTAAATAAATATAAGAAATAAATAACTATCATAGATGGGCTAGTGAAATAAAAGCAAAGATTATTTATCCATAAAAATAATTACAAAAGGTTTCCTACTACTTATGTATACCTTACACATGCACTAATTTGAACTTTCCTAAATAGGTACTAATTGTATACATGAATTAAAATATTTATAATAAATTAAAACCACTAAGCTTATCATGAAATAAACTGGTAACACTAAAGGTTCAGCTAGATATTTCATTACGAGCTTGCACATATGTTTGATAAGTTAAGTGGCGAAAAATATCTTGTAGTAGAAATTAAATTTATTCAATTTAATATTTCATTAAAAAAAAAACATTCATCGTCTTATGAGTATGGACGACTTAAGGCGACTTGCACCGAAATATATTTAACAACACTATATCACTGTGTTTTCAGTGGCTAGTTACCAACACGTTTCAAGGCTATCCACTGAATAAATAGTGATATAATACAGCTGTAATCAATAGTAATGTATAAACACATTGTTAAGAAGTCTAAAGTAGCAGTGGTCCGAAATACTGGCTAATAGTGGTACAAGTCTCCGTAAGGTGATGAAGCAGATGGATGGGTCGATGAGCATTAGTGGGAGATGTTACCTAAATGCGGGCGCGGCGCGCGATGGTAGGGCTGAGGTGTCATCGGCGTGTGAAGGGCCGCAGCCGCGTGCGTCGTTCCAGCGCCGCCGCCGCCGACGTTGTGAGCGTATCCGCCGGACCCACCGACCTGACGCACAAACAACTAACTTTTATTACCATCACTATAACTAGCTTCTTGTAGTTTCGGCTGGACAATCTGAAACAGCTATCTATAACATGGTGTTATTTACGTAATTATCTCAATACCGTCCGATATTATATAGTAATAGTGAAATATGATATAAATAGTGCAGTAGCGAAAAATTATAATTTTCGTGTTCTCGCTTCCCTGTGTCATTTTAGTAATGTATTAACCGGCTTAATAAATATGAATTATACCTGACTGTAACTTATTGACCCTACTTTCACATGAATAGGACTTGACTATGGCTACTTATATGCAAACTCAACTTTACCACATTCATCTGATGCACATTTGTTTTTTGTTGGCAGTCCTGCCCACATAGCTATGTGCTACATATAAAGATAGCCGCTACAATGACAACGACTAACGAATATTATTATTATTCGCGGCATCTCTAGTAACCAAAACGATCATTCAGTTTTCGCCTGAAATAAGTGTACCCCGTGGGGTGCCGGGTTAGAATTGCACCTGCCCACATCTTCCCGTGGGTGTCGTAAGAGGCGACTAAGGGAAAAATACTGGAAGGTGGGCAGCAGCGCCTTCTAAAGAACTGCCATGTAACACTGCGATCCCCAAGACGCCTGCCAAGCGTGGGGATTATGGCAAATACCCCCTTAATAGGGGAGGCTGTGTTCAGCAGTGGACGATCCGGCTGATACAGTACAGTACAGTATTCGCGGCATCTCTAGTATCCCAAACGATCATTCAGTTTTCGCCTGAAATAAGTTTAACATTGAGTCCAAATATTAAAAATCTATTTAGAAAATTTTAGGCGCGAAAATTATAATGTCGGAAAAACAAAGTTCCACACAAAGACCACGCTCATGTATAGGTTAGCCGTTAGACGGTACGAGATTATCAAGCGAAGCGTACATTGCGGGTTGACGTTTGTGGTCGACTTATGTCGTACTTGATTGTTGAGCCATTTCACATTTACGAGAGGAAAAATTATAGTCATGAGCGGGATGTAATGTAAACAGCAAATCATGCGTTATTGCAAAAATGAAAATATTAAAACATTTCAAATCTACTCTAAAAATATAAGACTTTATAATTACACTGTTGTGTCATTGAATGATATAATATGGTGTAATTTTGAAATCTCTAAATCTTAATTTCATGTCGAATAACGATAATATTAGATTCTCGCTACCAAATAAATGGAACAAATAATGTGTTAAAAATAATATGTTTAAGTGCATAATTTTACATAGAACTCATAAAAAATCCTGATACCACACTTACGCTTAGTTGCCGGCTCAGCATTGGATTTTGTTGCGACGAAGTTTTAATTGTACCATAATTTGAACCCATTTGATCTGAAAGAAATAATTTTCAAAGTCAAACCTATATTCTTAATGAATAATGTGCGTAAAAAAATTATAATGTACCTATAAACATTTATCATTAGAATAAAACTTAGTGTATGTGCTTTCAAAGAGAAAATTCATAGTTTGAAGCGCTCGTAGCGAAGTTTACTTAGCTGTTCTTAACCGATCAGCAAAGTTAAGCAACGTCGCCCGCGGTCACGAGTTGGATGGGTGACCGCTAGTGACATTACTACTGAGCGCTTCCGTGCTTCCGAGGGCACGTTAAGCCGTCGGTCCCGGTTGTTGTATAAGGATGGCAGTCGTTATAGCATGGTGGTAGGGCATTTCGAGAATGCCCGACTGGCTAGCTATCACTCTCAAGTAGAAAATCTGTCGCCAAGCACCTAACGGTGTGTTCCGGCAGCTGTCCTTGAGAGCCAGTACTTCTAGGTTAGCCTGAACAACATCCTCGACCACATCATCACTTACCATCACGTGAGATAGTGTTCAAAGGCTAACATATCAGGAAAAAAAAAAAAGTTTCGAGAAAAATACTGTTAGTAAAAAAGGGCATGCACTCACTTGATTGATAAATATTCGTATGATAATCCCCCCGAGGTAGAAGTGTCACATTAGGCGGAGTCTCCGTCACGAGGGCGTTGATTGTCGAACCCAAATCTGATTGGGGTTGTTCTGCAGCCTGGAAAATAATCGTGTTAATGTTTATATAAATAGAGGTATATTTAAAAACAAACTTTTCAGTCTAAATTACAATAAGTATAAGTACCCAAGATGCATGACTAACATCGAAAAAACCCTAGACAATAATAGAAATAGCTAGAAAGTTTTCTGTTTTATTATTCTTGAAGTGCCTGATATGTTTTCTTCGGAATATATGTATACACTACATAAGTTACGTGATTTTATATACTTCAGATGTAGACATTTATGGGCTTTAAAAATAATATCTGCCGCATATGGACTATTAGATGCAAATAAAATATGTATGCTGTAATTTGGATATCACTTGATTGCTCGGCAAGTAGAGAAAAAATCTATTACAAGTTTTGGCAAAAAAATATAACGGTTTAGTTTAAACGGAATCGACCAGAGATTTGTATTTTTAAAATCACTTTGGAAGTAATCGCCTTTACCTCGTCCCATAAGTATTAGTATTACCAATTGAAAGCTTTATTTCAGGCCACTTCAAACTATTATGGAAAATGAACGTTATTATTCCGAGCCTTAAATTTTAATATTGAGATTAGTGCCATGTCCTTCATGCATGAAACAATAATGTCATATAACGATATCTCTATCGCACATTGCCCTGATTCAATGCGTGCAGCCAACTGTCACATTGAAGTTCTAACGTAAGTTTACTTGGTATTTGGTAATGCCATCAAGGGTAGTGCGAAATAAAATTGTTATTGTAAGGTTAAGATATTACTGCTTTGTTTGCTGGAGATGGTATTTGGCCCCCTTGATTACCGTTACCGTAGTTGTCACCGTCAAAAGAAGCGTATAATTATATAAGCTTCATTTGGCGGTAATATATTATTTCATTAAAAAGTTCATTTCAGAGTCACGTGGCAGGAAATTCAAAATTTTAACTGTTTAATCGTGCTTATTTTGTAACTAATCTACATAACAGTGGTATTCACGAGTTTAAAATAATATTGCTCGTACTATTTTGTAAAGTTATTGAACACCATTGCACATCATTCCATAGTTTAGCCTAAAACAGTCAATAATATTAAAAATTACGTTTACCCGTTAAAAATGTCATCATTTCAATAAGTGCTAATACAAAATATAAGATATCGTACAAAAAATCTCCGAACCTCGCCAATAATGTGATTAAGTGCGTAAGACGACATTTTTTTATATATTTTTTTATGCCTGGTAGGTTTGTCTTTGACCGCTATCTCACCTGATGGTAAGTGAGGATGTGGTCGAAGATGTTGTTCAGGCTAACCTAGAAGTACTGGCTCTCAAGGACAGCTGCCGGAACACACCGTTAAGTGCTTGGCGACAGATTTTCTACTTGAGAGTAGCTAGCCAGGCGCAAAATGCCCTACCACCATGCAAACACATACATAGCAACAAAACCGAGAATATGTTGAAATTTTGAATTACCCGGCATAGACATCAGTGTTCACCTTTAGGACCAATTGAGGCCTAAGTGACGGCGGCGCAGCGGTCGGCAACAACAAACCATTTTCGACTTTGTGTCTTTCACTACAATGTAACCGATGTGGACAAGATCGTAAACACACAGAGAAGTGCCACTTCTCGGTGTGAATTGTGAATAATCATACTTACTTCAGGCGAGACCAGCATTTGCTGCGAACGCTGCATATGCAGCAACCGCGCGTGCTGCTCGGCGATGGAGGGGCCTGGCGAGGGTCGGCTACCGTACATGCCGCTCGAAGCCGACGGCATCGGGCATCCGCTCGTCTGGAACACAAAACGGTACCAGTTAACGTCACTTCTATTTCCATCATACATTGGTTTGGATGTCGGTGAAATTAATAACATGAGACTTAACAACGAGTGATGGGAGCAGTACATTTCGTCAATTTTGAAGTAATGCATCTGTCATTGGCAGAGGTTAACGCTTAACACCACCTCGACCTCAAGGCTTGTTCCACTACACATAGCACAATACTATGAAAATAACAAATACCCAAAGATATTATTTCTAGTGACCTTTTTATCAGACCTGACTTAGAAAAGCTATACCTTCCAAGAATGTATTCCAAACCTCGATAAAAAAAAATACATCGAATCATCAGGTTCTGGACTACATTTTCTAAGTAAAGCTTAAAAGTGATGCGGTTTTAGCCAAACATTTATATGACCGATTAGGTTTTACGTGTTTGTACTCGTTCGTGCTTGTACACGGGGCAATTGCTCTTCTAAATGTTTACTACTTTGACGAAACTAAAATAACCTAAGTTAATCTCAACAGTGTGATGCGCAAAATAGAGGGAAAATGTCTGGCTTGCTTTAATGTTATATTTATGATAGTCTTGGTCTTATAATCGTTTTTGATGTTATGAAGTGAAGAGACGAAAAAGTAAGCCGACTGATGGTAAGCATCACGTCTGTCCATTAAAGTTGCAGAGTGACCATGCTCGTACTGCATGACACTGCACTGCACTCGTCACTCCGAGACGTTAGTTGTTATATCTCGTTTGCCAAGTGAATTCACTTGCCACAGTGCCCTTCATACCTAAACAAATAAGTGTTTGCGCAATACTGCTTCGAGTCCGAATACTTGACATTACGGCACCCACCAAGACGGACTCATGCTGAAGAGACCTACCACGTGAACAAAACCTGATAATCTTATAACCGAATGGTAAATTTTGAAAACATTCAAAATATAATTGGTACATACAGATGCAGTACTCTGTACTTGTATAGACCCTTTGTTATCCATACCTCTACTACACTGCAATTTCCTTGGTTTCCAAGGATGCCATTATCGTAAAAAAGGAAATTATAATAGTAATGATAGAAACAAATGAATGATAAATACTTACCGGACTCTGTACAGAGTAGACGGGGGGAGTGCCGGGACTTGACACGATAGGGTGTTTCGTCCTTTCTTTTTCGCATTGCATCAGACTCTGCGTAATTGCATGAACGACTGCATTCTTGTCTTCGTTCTCCTAAACAAAAATTTATAAATATACAACGCATAATTATGCGTTGTAACAAAAATAGAGACCACAATTCCTCTCACATTCCTATGGAAAGTTCAGTAGCTCTATTTTCATTCACGCACATGTACACACATAAATTGAAGTCTGTTCTCCGGTCGCAAGTAATACTGCTTGATTTACTCCCATCAAATCGTGCTTTCGTTGGAGTACAATAATTACGCATATAATTCATCGTAATTCATAACAACATATATAGATTATGACAAAAACTATTCTTACTCAATGCTGCTGATTCTACTTCCGACCTCTGCCGCTGGCAAGAATCTCTTTCACACTCGAGACAAAACTGAAATCAAACCTGGACTGGACACAGTTCCGCCTGCTGTCCTTATCTCATGCCAAGTGAGGTCAGCACAACATGTACTCCTCATCCACTCCACAGAGAGTTCACTTCTTTCATGTACATATCATTTTCATGCAGTCCATCCGTAGTTTTTAGGCCTTCCTTGACCCAAGTATATGAAGAGAAGAGATAAGATACCAAGCAAAAATTGTATCTTTTGTTTCTCACGTTACGTGAAAGTCGTACGTACCTGCCGATGTTGCTCAGGGTCGGGCATCGTGACCAGTATATCGTCCAGTATGTCAGACAACGTCTTGTCGGGACTCGGAACTTCGCTGTCTCCGCTGCCAGCAGCAACGCGTAAATTCGCACTGAAAAGTACAAATGTATATCTGAGTGAAACAGGAAAGATTCATGTTATATAGGTAATTATTGTTCACACATTGTAATATTTGCATTTGCAAGGAAAATATTGACCCCGAAAGGGATCCTATATCCTATATAGATAAATATTTAAAAAAAACTATATCATCGCGATTAAACAAAAGCCTAGAGGCCGACTTGATAACCTTCCCCTTATTTCAAGTTATAGTAAATACGATAACATCATTATCATTAGCCCATACAGTTCGCTAATGGATAAAAAAATAAATGTCTCGAAATGCACCGAACAGATAAAAATATTTACAAACTTACAAATTTACTATAGAAAAAAAAAATTGTCATGTGCGGGATTCGAACCCGCGTCCATCCACCCTTTAGCCGGGGTCTGCTCTAACCAATTGAGCTAACAACCCTATACGATGGTTAAAGAACGACAGCAAAAATCAGAGTTATGAGTCATTGTGTCATGTTATGAGAAACTATCTGCATATGCATTGAACGTGCTTTATTATACGCGTTTAAAAAAATAACAAGTTAATAACGCATCACTTACATAAACACGCAACACATCAGCAATTATGAAAACATTTTGAAAAGAGAGAGTATTAGCATCAGTGAAAACAACGTGATTGCTCACATCAGAAATAAGTTGCAAAGATGCATGACGCGCTATGTATGCACTATGAAATATCGCAGTTATGTTGATGAAACACGATCCGAACGCACATTTTCCAAACATGCGCGTCATGCATGTGCGCTGTACATTTTCTTACATCGCTGCTATGACAGTGAATATTGGAATGAGTAAAGATAAATTAATATGATGTAATATAAAGGTCACAGAAGGTATTGCAGTATGCACTTAATGTGTGACGCATAACATAAGCACAGTGAGTCTAGACCCGGGCCAATAGTATAAACATTGGGAATTTTATTTCTAATTATAATTCTTATATCTTCTAATTATGTATAATATCGCTAATATTCTGCTCTTCACGCGTGTTTTCTTACTTCTATACTTTTCCAATGCAAGTCAAATTACTGCACCTATATCGGACAGAGATTATAACTTAGAGTTTACACATTACAAGAGTTAAGTGTTTGATAACGCATTGCTTTCGATCAGAAAAAGTTCAGTACTCTGGTTGATGACCGCGCACAGTCCCCTATGACGATTAAAGTAACACAATTAGAGTACAAAATTTCCGCTCGACCGAGCGATCCCCAATGACCCAGTGGTTAAGGCACCCGGTGCGTAAATTCGGGGTACGTGAGTTCCATTTCGACTCGAAGGGAGATTTTTTTTAATCTAAATTTGTAAATGTGATAACTTGGAGCTTCGTCCGTAGAAAAATTTTATACAAGTTAAACAATTTTCTAAGAATATGAATAAGACGGATTACATTCATTTGCGGTCCAACTTACACCATATGAGCGCATGCTTTCTTATTGCGATAAAGGTGACGATTGTACACGAATTCTCAGAATTTAAAATTATCAAAACCATGGTACTTAGATCTTATTATGTTCATACAAAAACATACTGTTAGGTGCTTGGCTACAGATTTTCAACTTGAAGATATTTTGCGAATGCTCGCTAGTCGGCTGTATACAACAGTGAATATTTCTCCTGCTAATTTCTCCTAATATTTTTACTGTGTATATTCCCGTGTTTCAATTATGAACCGAGCGCTTGCGGCAGTAGCTGCTATTGGCTGCCTACGTGACGTCACCGCATGCAGTTAATATGCAGTAAAAAACTGCTCATAGCCCACGTACTTTTGCTGACTTTTTCGTTTTATAATTACAAGTCATAACTTAATGGCCATGAAGTTATAGGTTCTGTATCGGCATAGCATTTAATTGTCTATTTAAGTCTTAAGACATTAGATTGAATACCTCAAGTATCGAAAAGCAAAATGATTAAATAAACCATATAACTAGGACGCGTATCTATCTGAATAGGATAGCCCATCCACTAATATTGCTCTTCATTATACAGTGGGAATATTAATTTAAAAAATATAAACCTACATCCTTTTCCGTTACAGTATCTCCACTACGACATTTTTTCGTGCAAGTCGGGCATCGACATCAATCATTTACGATTTAATCTCCCTGCACTACTTAAGGATAGGAACATTCCAGTAAGGCGGTCTGTGGTCGAAAGGTTATGCGCGTCATCCTGCTATCGTACTTAATACAAATATGAAAGTTTAAGTATGTTTATTACCGCTACCTGTGAAACGACTAAACGGATTTTGGTGATAGTGGGACTCTATATGCACCCCGCAAATTATACAAGATTACATCGAAACAAAAAAATATCACGAGCGGGATACGAACATGTAACCATCCGTCCCTGGGGCCTAGACATGCCCTGTTAAACTGCAGTACCGTGGTGACTCAAGTTGAATTTGTCATTCATTGTCTGAAGCCGAATTGGGGAGTCATTTGGCAGGCTTTAATGCAAAATTTACGAACAGCTTTATTATAAGATATTGTTTATCTCAAATTGCAAGTTGGAATGGTAGAGCATGTAAGGAAGGCCTGCCTGGCTGGCTACCCTCAAGTAAAATTTTTTCGCCCAGCGCCTAACCGAGTGAGTTTTCGGTAGCTGTCCTTGTGAGCTTGTTCTAGGTTAAGCTTTCTTACGACTAACTATATCATTACTGGCCGTCAGGTGGTTGAGATCAGGTGGATTTGAGTGGCCTAAATATAATAAAAAAAAAGGTTATTGGTTCTCAAGTGAGCGTGATATAACGCGGGCGAAGCTGCGGACATAAAGCTAGTATTTAGTAAAGTTATGTATGATTTACTTGTGTAGATGGTGGTGTGGCTGCTGCTGCTGTTGTTGTTGTTGTTGCTGGTGGTGGTGCGGCTGCGCGTACGCGCGGACGGCGGGGTGCGGTGCGGGGTGAGGGTTATGCGGTGCGTAGTGCGGGGGCGGGTAGCGGCCGGGGGGCGCGGCGCCCGTCAGCATGTTGGCGAGGTGACTGCCCACGCTGCTGGCCCCGCCCCCATTGCCGCCTGCACCGCCGTGCCCGGGACCCGCGCCGCCGTTCACAGTACCCATCCGACTGCACAACACATCATACATCATTGTATAACTCACACAAATCATAGCTGAATAGTACACTGCGCCAGGTGTGGCATTGCGATACACAATGATCACGTGGGATACACGGCCCTACGTTATCGTCTGTCTACTGTTGTTATCTTTGAACTACTGCGCATGAGCGATAGTTAATACACAATTCAAACATGTTCGTATAAGTATGACAACGCAGCATACAATCTTCGAATCTTAATGTGACAGTCCTTTTCTATGTTATCGCTAGGGTGTCATCATAAGTCTCGGACCTCCTTACAATAACTGCAAAAGCGTTAGGTTTTAGGTTTATTTTTACAGCCCTATCTTACCTGTTGGTAAGTGATGATGTGGTCGAGGATGGCACTACGCCTACAATTACTTGCTTTGCTCTCAAGGACTACTGCCAGAACACTGTTAGGTGCATGGCGACAGATTTTCTACTTGAGTATAGTAGGTAGCAAAGAGCATTCGCAAAATGCCCTTCCACCATTCGGTGAGGATCAAGTCGGCGTTGGGAATTGAACCTAGACCTGCGGCACGGCAGTCCATTGCTATTACCTCCGCTATCAGTGCTTCAAGATACAATTGATATTACTTTTAGCAGAATATAACAGTGAAAATATATATATTACTCTAACTAACATACACACAAGTATAAGGATACGTGATTGTTAGTTTATTATAGATAGATATTATATTTGAGCTTTGCTGCATGCAAACTTGGGACTTCAAAACAATGCATATCTGATACAATTATCACGCCCGTTTAGCGTCTTGTACAGAAGATACTACTGGCCATTTCCTTTTGGTAATATTTTATATCATAGGCCTGGATTTTCATGTATCAGAAAACCGACGAAATTTAAAACAAATAAGCTGTTTTTTTGATCAACCAATATTCGTTCTTTTGACATTGTTTGTGTATACGTTTATTCTTATTTACAGTAATTCTGTGATCATTGAAAAACTAATTTGCTTAACTTTCCAGGGGGGCTTAAACTAGAAAATATGCCATCGATTTCATAGCCTGTTTCTAATCGCGGGTCTGGTATACTGTCCACCAGCCATATTGTCGAACTAAAATGGCAGTGGAGACATAAACACCGGAATGGTAAATGATTACTTAATTCCACAACATAAAAAATTTGAATATAAGCATGTCCATATGTCATACTAACTGGTTGTTTCCGGTGAGTATGTCAGAGAGCGCAGAGTGATGCCGCAGCGGATGCGGGCCGTGGTGCGGGTGGTGATGCGGCAGGTGGTGGGGAGACGGGGGTGGCTGCTGGGTGGCAGGGGGGTGAGGGGCTCGTGCGCGGGGGGCGAAATGCCGCACGCCGGGATTGGCCAGCTGCGGGGGGGTCGCCGGTGTGCTCTGCTCTCTCGCTAGAAGTGACACGAGGATCTGATTCTTCTGGCATAGTGAAGACATGCCCCCACCCCCTCCCCCACTCCCGCCACTCGTCGCGGGGCTCGAACTCGACGCCGGCACTGGGACCACTGACGCCGCACTTGAGCTCACCTGAACATACAATGCCTTCATCAAAAATGTATACAAGAATTTAGATCAACAGTCCAAAAATTAGAACATTAACGATTTTAATATTGTTTACTAGCCTGAATTAGGTAACATTTTTTGTTTATCGATACGTGTAAGGTCCACTTTCTGTGTGGTCTCTACTATATATCCTAATCCATATCTATAGTTTTTTTGCAAATCACCATTGCATGCGACTTTTAGTTGTGTAAAGGTACACACACACACACACTAACCAATGTGCACGTACACGAATACTACCTACAAGTTAAGAATCACGCGAACTCGTGAATTGCAAAAAAATTATAAATCTATTATTATAAATTTCTCAGACTTCGGTTTGAAAGAGGTCCTATAGTCTTAAAGTTGAATTTCCAAATCCCAAAATGTTGAATTATAACTTATAACCTTCTACTATGACACAGATCCCTTTAGATTGGTAATATTATGAGTATTGGTAAAGACGAACATGGAGACATAAAAACTCACATTTATTTTATTTGTGTCAGACACACGCGGTAATATTTAATATTTTTTTCGATGTCCATGATGGGGAAATAGATAACTTAAGAAGCACTATTTATTAGTCCCTAAATTACCTCTACAAACAGTACCCATTCAAAATAAAATCAAGCCATATTTCTGGGAAGCATGTTGGTGCTAATAACATCCTACCTGTATGATAAGCACCCCAAAATATTATAAAATATTATATATTTGTATTTTGGTGCATTGCTAACATTACTTAGGTTTATGGTACTTGATTTAAAATAAAATAACATTAGAATGAATAAACTAGCAAGAAAAAAGAAAGTATTTTCATAGCCGAATCGGCGAAATAAAACCACTTTTGTCCCAATGCCTATCAATTATAAAATCACAATTAAGTTACTTGTTGTCACTGCTGTAGACGGATTACTTACGTTGCCAGATCTTCTATAGTCGACCAGAATCCCAAATATGTAAAAAAATATATTTCTCCTGATAAAAAAACTACTTGCTGATGTTCTCCGAATTTGTAATACTATAGAAGAAATAATAGAACATAATGATACGATTCACGAGTGCGAGAAGTTAATTATTCTAATCGAACCTACGACAATAAGTTCAAGCGGTAGACAGGGACATGGAGACATGGCTTTTATGCTATAATAGATCAAGCCGAGACTGTAATAATTAATGTAGCACGAGTGCCATACGACTATTACACATGTGAGTAAATTCTTCAAATATCTCTACTTAATTCTCTAGTTAAGCAACGTCCGCTGTGGTCATAACTTGGACGGATGACCGCTCGTGACATTACTACTGAACGCTTCCGTGCTTCGGAGGGCACGTTAAGCCGTCGGTCCCGGTTGTTGTCTTAGTATGGCAGTTGTATAGCATGGTGGTAGGGCATTTTGCGAACCTGTCGCCAAGCACCTAACGGTGTGTTCCGGCAGCTGTCTTTGAGAGCCAGTACTTCTACGTTAGCCTGAACAATATTTTCGACCACATCATCACTTACCATCAGGTGTGATAGTGGTCACAGGATACTCTATCAAGCATAAAAAAAAATATTATACATTGTTTTGAAAAGAAGGGACAACATATTTTCGATAATTACAATTTTTATTTAAATGCGAGAACTCTTCAGACTTTATTTTATATTATTTTATGCTATTGATATGAACTTCATGTTTTATAGATAATGTGGAATAAGTTATCAGTCAACAGCCCCACTATAATACAAGGACGCGACTAGCAAATGAACAAAACATATCTATATACACTTACTATATTTTTATTATTAATTTAGTGAATAAAACTGGACCAAAAAAGTTAGAAGATTGTAATAATATAAAATTCGAAGACTACTGCCTACCACTCCAGCAAGCAGTCGCTATTATACGACGTAGATATGTATGTACATTTTACACTTGAATTATTTGTAATTCATAATAATGTTTGGTGAGAATAAATATTTTTCACATCAGTTCCAGCACGAAATGGACGGTTTTGGTGTTCAAAATCGAATATTTGCTGCGAGCATGAGAAAAAAATGGTCCACAAACGAAACTGTGTATATATAGACTACTAAGCACAGAAAGGCATTGAAAGGCATGAGACCTAAAAAAATTTGCTCTAATGTGAAAAATACAACTTTTTACCTTTACAAGCCAGGAAATTCGTTAACCCCATTTCGTTTTATGTTTAATATTTTCTATGACATTTGAAGTATATTTTATTAATTCTTACTATGATTAATATATATAATAATAGGTAATAGACACGCCATAAACGAAAATGTCAAAATAAATCATTTATAATTATATTTAAGATAACATATTTGTAACGTTTTTAAAGCGTCAACTAATTACAAAATTTTATGTTCTAAATTTGTCAATCATTTTATATCAATCTACCTTACGATCTATTTACCTTATGCTCGCAGCAAAAGCGATTTTCCTGCAAAGTTTTGAACAACAAAAACCCTTTACGTGCTCGAAAAGTGTTAATTGTTCGTCATATCTCGATATTTAACTGAAATCGTCGTGACGGTATGTTTTAAAATTGTAACAAAGCTTACCTGGTGTTCAGGCGTAGCTCTTTTGGCGTTGGGGGGCATCACTTTGCCTTCGTCAAACTTCCGCTTCTGCGTCATCTTCTCGAGGTAGGCGGATTCTTGGCTATCACCGGTGGGTCTACCGTTGTTGGAGGTTTGCAACAACTTCGAGAGAACACTCTGATGCCCCATTCCACTTCCGCTGCTCCCACTACTTCCATTATTACCACCACGCCCGCTGACAGATCCGCGTCTAGAATCTTCGATGTCCTCATCCGTGCTATCGTTCAGCATCTAGTGACATCAAGAACAATGTTTTAGGAATTATGTACATGATACCGAAAATATTCAAAAATGGCTTTGTAGGGTCTGGTCGAAGTAGTGATGGCCTACCGCAGTGTCATCTTAAGAAGCATCTTAAACTCAAAGCAGTAGTGCGCAAACAGTACTGTGCTTAAACAGGTTACTGTAGCCGCTGTTAGTATCAGTCAGGTAGATAACCTGTCCGTTGACATCGTAAAAAAGATGTAAAACATAACACAAAATGAGTACATGATTAATAATAATTGTATGCTCACCCGCGCAACTAGTGGATTTGGTTGCTGAAGCGAGTGCGAGGCGGGTCCCAGGTGTGAATGCGAAGCGAGCCCCAGATGTGAGTGCTGCGGGCGCATGTGTACCGGGGACTGCGCCGCCGGCGTGAGCGGCGTCAGCGGCGCGACCGGTGTTTGCGGAGTGCGCGGCGTGTGCGGTGCCGATGTCTCGCCGCCCGTGCCCTCCTCGTCCTCTTGCCGCAACATGTCGATCAAAATGTTGTTTTTGCTCGTCAGGATAGATCGCAGCCGCGTCGGCTCCTCGTGCTGCTGATGCAAATGTTGCTGCTGCGAGTGTTGCTGCTGCGAATGTTGCTGCTGCGAATGTTGCTGCTGCGAATGTTGCTGCTGCGAATGCTGCGGTTGCGGATGGTGTTGATGCTGCGTGTGTTGATGTTGCGAGTGATGGTGTTGAAGCGGAGAGAGCGCCTCGGCCGGCGTTGATGGGGCGCGCGGCGTGGAGCTCCCCTCACCCGAGGAGTTGTCCTTGCGCTCTTTCGGGCCGGTGGGCATGTCGCCTAGAAGCGAGGCCGCCCACGGGTCGAGGTCGAAGTCGTTCATCGAGAAAGAGCCGTCCTGATGGCGGTAGCGCGGGTTTGCGTCGGGTTCGCGGTCGGCGTCGGTGTCCCCGTTGGGCAGCGCGGGCGTGGTCGCCGGCGCGGGCGTGTTCGGCGGGTGCGGGTCGTCCTGCGAGTCGTCGTCGAGCACGGCGAGCGTGGACATTATGAAGTCGGGCTCGCCTCCTGGAGGCTTGGCGCGGAAGAGGCGCGAGCGCGCTGACACGAGCACGGGCGGCCCGTCGGCGCGCACGTGGATGCGGAACGGGTCGCTGATTGCGGGAGGGGCGGGCAGGCACGCCGCCTCCGACAGGTTCGCGGCCACGCGCCCGCGGTCACACGACTCCACTAAGTCCAGGTACCGAGCTCCAACCACAGACCCCGGGGCGTTTAAATAGTTTTCCACTCCACTTAAATCACAAGCTGTAAAGTGTTATCATTCGTTAATAAATATATAAAAGTTGGTGAAAAAACATGAAAATGTAAATGAAGAATTGCGATAAATTATTATTTGTCATGAACACCTCGTTTAAAAGAACCATACAGCAAAAGGAAATAGTGTAAATAATTTCAATGGACTACTAGAGAAAACGTAAGATTGGACTTTCCGTTGTAATGTATGTTTTGGCATGCAAGTATAAGGTGTATATAAGATATAGGTTCTGCCGGTGGTAATATGAGATGGTAATGCAGGTATTATATTCTATAAAATTGTGAGGTATACGTACAGAGAACAGTATAAGTGTTGCAATCCAACCGGAAGACGATGTGATCGGCGTTCTTAGCGTGGATAGCGGGCGGGCCGCCGGCGCCGGCGACGGGTATCAGAGCGGCCGACGCGTCCTCGCAGCGCCGGATGACGCACATGACGGAGCCGGGCTCCTCCGAACCCGAGCTGCGCACCGGCGCCGCGTGGATTATTGCCTCCACCACACTGCAACCACAATGCACTCATCAACGTACTGTATATTGCCCATAACTCTAACATTCACCAGAACAACTGTTATTACTTGTATTTACGCACCAAACTTTTTTCTAATGAAAGACAAAAACCAAATGAAACAGAAATTAACGATGTGTTTGTTGATGTTGTGGAGAAATACATCTAATCCCACCAATTGCTGTTCAGATACAACCATCTGATTAACGAACAGGTATACAATGGTTAAAAACTAGAAAATAGTCATGGATATAAGACTTCTACCTTGCCTCACCTATGGTTGCCAAACTTGGACCTTCGATCTCAAAACCAGGGACAAAATTCAGACTACCCAGAGAAGAATGGAAAGAATTTGCTTTGGTATAAAACTGAAGGATATGGTTAAGAACGTTGACATTCGAAAGAAGACAAAAGTTTTGCAATGAAGGGTAAATGGAGGAAGGCGGGCCACGTAGCCCGTTACAAGGACGATAGATGGACTCTACGGTCGATAACGTGGTCTGGACCAAAAGGCACCAGATCAAGAGGTCGACCAAGGGCCAGATGGGCTGACGAAATTGTAGCGTGCGCGGGTGGAAGTTGGCTTGACAGAGCTAATGACAGAGAAGGATGGCATTCCTTAGGGGAGGTTTTTACCCGAACGGGGTCCATGCATTAAATAATTAGGTAGTGGATAATTAAAACAATTTAATAATGAAACGAATTACAATATAGAATTTATTATTAGAAACCAAATTCAACTAACTATATTAAATTTAATTAATTTATAGGTTAATAAGTTACCAATTGTTGCTTACTATGCATGGAATTAAACAAAGCTTTACTATTTATTATTATACAATGGTTACAACTTAACTATCTTTATTAAACATGATTCGTACGAATGTGGTTAGGATAGGAAATGTTATTGTGACGGAACAAGCCCGAGGCCCACCTGATGTTAAGTGGACTGACCTCTGCCTATAAAAGACGCATTTCGTCAACGACGAATTGCACTGCGCCCATCACACTGAGACGTCCAGTTGTTAAATCTCATTAGCCTGTAAATTTTCTGGCTCTCAAGGACTGCTGCCGGAACACACTGTTAGGTGCTTGGCGACAGATTTTCTACTTGAGGGTGGTAGCTAGCCAGGCGGGCATTCACAAAATACCCTTCCACCATGCGGTGAAGCTCAAGCTCATCAATCAAAATATATATACGGCTTAGACGTGCAAATCGTATCCTGGAAATGAGAGATGTGCAATCGTATCAATCATCACTGGAACTGTCTATGCGGATAAGTTTACTCAAAAAGTATTTTCGGTTATTCCCAATACAAATGCATATCAAAATACATCACAATTGTGGCAAAACCATAGTTATAAAAGAAATCAATAGCACTTGCAACCCTGCAATTGGAAGTCGAACACTCACCCGCTTACGTCATTGTGATTGTAAGAACATTATTTTATTTCTATTGTGCAATAATGTCGAGTCATCCATATACACCAAAACCGCGCGTGACGGCCGCAAAACAAACCAATGGGTTTATTTTAAAGTTTTGCAACTGACCTTACACTCATGCAGCCATACAGGAAAGTAACATTTACAAAGAGGGAAAAAGTTTAGACTATTAGAACAAAGACTTCTCTTACATCATTTTTATAAAGCATATAGTTCGTTTTCTAATGTAATGTGATACAAAGTGCTATATTTCAACTTGTTTTAGCGAGTGAAAATCCGTGGTCTCGTAGTACCCTTGGAAGACACGGGATTCAAGCACGACTTTATTTATGTATGTCTTATTATATAGCTGGAGGATTGGTTTGCAAAAGATCATAACCGATCAAACATTATTATTATGTGTACTTTAAATTATATACTCGTGCGTAATTCCTTTAGTAGTTCAGATTTAAATAATAAATTGTATAATTCAAGTATGTTACTGACATCCGTTTTCCAAGTCAATCTGGTTTTATGAGACTTGACGGTATCATTGCATAACTATGTAGATCATAGCGTCACAAACGTGTTCAAGGCATGACCGAGTACACTTGCGAACCACCTCACGGTTACTATACTAGCGATACTTAAAACTCCGGCCAACCATATGTTAACTTTTTCCTGGACAATGTTTAGATTATTTGAGTTAGTCACGTTCAAGGTAGTTTTAAAGTCACGGGTTTTTAAACAAGTCTCTTAGTAAAACTCTTTATTTAGACTACATACTTGTTAGCCCTTTAATATAAACCAGCATAAACAGTATTATGTTGTTAAATCTGTATATTATTTATTGTAAATCGACGACGCGTAAACCTATGATCCAGTCTTGCTAACCTGATAAAATCTTTGAACTCATCATCACTTACCAACTGGTGAGGTAAGAGAGTAATAAAAGATCAGCTACAACCTAATAAAAAATAAAAAAAAAACATTTGACACTGCCATTCGTAGCTTATAAATCGTAGGGCGATGCGGTTTTTTTTTAACAGGCAGTTTACCTAGGTTCGTTATACAATAAGAACGTAGTTCCTGAAAAACGTTCCAAACCACAATCATGTAAAAATTTAGTTCTGAATACTAAACTAATCACGTGATTCATATTTTCTGACTGACAAGATATGATAACCCTACTATTGTTCTTTATATGATATCATGACTTAGTAGCCCATTCCACATGCACACACACATTAAGCACGATTTTCTCAAAATTATGTTTGTGGATTAATAACTACATCCAATTATTATCTACAACAGAAGTATGTAGTTTCTATTGGGTTTAGGTAACGAACTTTAAACCAAGTACAGCATGAAATAAGGGACACTGAAAGTAAACCTACCTCTATTCGCTTCACTACATTACATGCATTGTTAACCTCTTCAACTTCAAAAACGTTTATCAATTTTCTGATGTACCTACCTACACACATCGATTATGTGCAGCAAATGTTTTCAATAACAAAATGTATGAAATTGATAGTAAGATCAGAAAGATCATTTGTGTTCATTATATAAAGAATCAGTTGAAAACTAATAATAGATTGTACATACGATTATGCTTTGACCTGACCGGGTTGATTGTGGAAACAGTGAAACGGATTATTATGACGAATGAAACAAAGAATAATATGCTCAGGAGTAGAGGAAGATTTCAGCGCCTATTTCATATTAAATGTAAGTTACACTTCTTTGTATCAGAATACGATTTCCATTAGATTATTGAGTATATTATAGAGTATTATAGAGTAGTGATCAAACACGTTACTTAGTCAAAACTTTAGTTACTAAAAAAAAGGTTTTAAGGCATGTTTGACACAAATCAATCCTGTCTTGACGATAAAAAATAATAATCAAGGACTAATTTGTTAAAATAAATAATAATATTAAACAACTGTAAAGCGTAAAACAATTAGAAGAAGTCAGATCATTCACTACGATATTAAAATCTCAATTATAAATTAGTATGGAAATTTCCAGTTGCTTTGAAAAAAAGTAAGTTGGTATTCATAGTTACTTGTTCAATTCTATTACAATAAAGCGATGGTTATGTAATTATAAAGAGATATATTAGATTCAACGTGTATAAGAGAATATTGTGCTCATGTGTTATTCATTCATTACATTAGTAATACTATTTTAATATAACACTTTTGTAAGTGGATATTTCATTACTATCGTTGGTCTAATAGGGGATATTTAGATTGTTTTCTTATTGTGTAACAATATCGTAATCATTCATTGAATTTGATATCAATAATATCAATTAACTAGCAATCAACCAAAAAAACTAAAAATTAAACCAGGACTGTACATTGGTCACTTCATGGTAGGCAACCTATACCTATAACTAAACCATAGTAAAAGCGTAACATCGAAACTTCAAGATAATTTTGTATTTCAACCTGCTTATCATTGTCAAGAGTCGGATCAGATGTTATCATTAGTAAGTATGACCTTCAATTTCAAGTTATTCGGGTGCATTACTTTTATTAGTAATATTACTATTTAAGTGTTTACTCTACATAACACACTTTATTGCCATATTTTAATTAATAAATGGAACAAAGCATGATGTTAATTAACGAATGGACAAAATGTTAATCAAAAATATATGTTTTTATATATCATTATCATATTTTTATATATGTTGTTATTTTACATATTATTTAAATATAATAAACTTTAACAAAAAATAATGCTTGATGATAAAAACATATTGTATATAATATATAAGTCTAATTGTACAAAAGCCCTATAAATTGACAACGAACATACATGAATGACTAGAACGTTTTGCACCAACAAAAACATTTAACGGATATTCTTAGCACTAGCAATATGTGGTTATGTTTTATGTGGTCAAATTACTGTCACATTTGGCATGGCGACCAGTAACATTTTGTTGCTCGGTAACATAAACAATGTATAGGTGAACCTGACCTCTAACTTGGATTGCATTGACTGTTTCTAGATAAGCCCGCTATATCCATATTTTAAAAGATTTCTTGTATTTTTTTCCGTGGAAAACATTTTGAATTGCAAAATTTTCATCATTAGGACGAATGCGTTGCAGAGTGTCTGAAACTCCCTAATGATGGGCATAGGATATTTTAACGAATGATTAATGAATAATTAACTAATTATTATATACTCAGCTAAACTCAGTTTTGCTAAATAACTAGTAATGTTTATATGTAAATGTGTATTCTAAATTGAATTTCATACATTTTTATTTCTTATTATGTGACAATAGAAACACACGTTAGTCCATTGAACCTAGTTGCAACACCTGGGAGACTCTCGTAATATTACTAAGTTGCGTAAATATATAATATTACCCATAGAAAAGCAATAATGTTTCGTAATTATATAGAAAATAATAAGAAATAGTAGTTGTGCATCTGCTTGTAAATAATATTTATAGGTACGTAAACGCACGTGTTATCGGCCTCTTATCATCCGAACGTCACGAACGGCTATCACGATGAAATCGCACTACTGAGTGTTATCACTACTGTATCGACATCGAAGAGGGGGTATCTTAAGTCAATCATTTACCCATATTTCAAAAATCTTAATGATATCAGATACTAAATTGGTAACGAAAATTATGTAAATTTTTAGTATGGTATCGATAAAATAGCCACATAGATATGCGAATGTTGAGTGAACAATTTCTTATGAGTTTCAAGACAACAGTTGGAAGGCTGATATATTACCATGAGATATTACCCCCAAAAAGTGGTCTATAGTGACGACAAAAACATGACTCTCGCTGAGTAAGCCCCAAAACTTAAAAGGCGATAAAAGGTCTCAAAACAAATAACTTACACAGCTTAAACTCGTATATAATATAATCTCTCTACAGAATATACGACTGCATTGGGTTTTCATGTAATATTTACCCATTAATCTACCTATATTATATTGCAAGAGAGGTTCGAAAAATCCCTGCCCCTAACAATTGATATAATATTTAGACTAAATTTCAATATGGCTGACATTGTAGTTAGTGAACGTTTTATTACACACTCGGAAATAAAATGCATATTAAAACCTTGCCCAGATAGTGGTATGTGTCAGGAAACACAGATTCAGGCAATAAATTTCACTCTCTGGATTTACGTCTGATTAAAGTAGAAGCAAACTGGTTTGTAACAATTATGCAGCTGTAATATCTACCATGTAAAGATGTCAATAAAGATGCATTGTCTGCTGTCCTAGCATCCGAAGACAGAAATGGGGATAATGGAATTAAATATATGAGCCGTATGCAGTAAGTTTTATAATAAAACTGTCTCGGCAAGCACCGTCAAAGGCTTCCGAAAGTCCAAGCAAACGGCTAACGCCTCCCCATATATCTCGGTAACCTCGCTCTAGATGAGTGGTATACGTAAGAAGATCCTGCGTGGCGAAATCCGTATTGACGATCACATTGGAGGTCATTTGCTTTAATGCAACTTGCTACTTAATTGATACAGTTCAAACGAACCAAGCAAACCTAGCTATTTCACTAGATAATAATAAGAAAACATATACAACATATATAAAATACATGGTATATTCTTATATGAAGGCCAAAACAATATCTAATAATCAACGTGTGTTCAAACCCAAAGAAGCTAGTAGGCCATCTACGAAGACAATGGACCAATCCATCAGGATTTCTCATGCGTTATTATTAATATTAGTTATAAAAAAAGTTTACCTGGTATCTGTCCCATTAGAGTTCTTCACTATGAGGCCGGCTTGAATAGCTTGAAATTTATCGCTGTCCCCAGCAGTCCAACTAAAGCTCTGTATGCTTCTCAACAGTGGCTTCAGTTTCGAATGATCTTTCACGTGTATTATTGAGTAAATTGATTTCTTATGGAGCTCTGCTCTGTCCCGCAGAACGAGGTCTTTAATATTCTCCGTGACACATTCGATTTCTCCTTTGCAATTTATTTCCAGAAGTGTCCACCCCAGAATTGCGGTGTAATGTTTCAATGCCTAAAACATAACATTATCTTTTACTATTAATGTTATTGTATAGTATTCAGTATTTACAGTAGGAACCGAAGGCAGGTCAGTCTCTGGGAGATTATAATGGCTCTTAAACAAGTTTAGAACAACCGCCTAAATGGCACCAGGTTGCTGACGAAATCACGGCAGAGCTGCTGAAAGTTCTCCAGAAGACTTGAATTTTGCCAAATTTCGGAAGATTCAATGCAACGAGTGTATTAACTTCTTGAAAAAAAGGTCCCAGACTAGTAGGACTAGACCTTGTTACACAATATAGGCTCACCTCACATTAAAGCTATGTGTAGAAAGCTGTATTGAGTCATTACGAACCTTCTTTTCAGGAATTCTATAAACCTATGAGAGATTTGATAACTTCCAACCCTCAGCAAGCCTCTTCCTGCTTTTCTGCTTAGCCGGTTCTCTCAACCAACTTTGGCACAATATACCATATTTATACGCTGAACCAGATTATATAGAAGACTATGGAGTATAATCTAAGATGTGGATAATGGTTTAACTCTTTGTTTATTAATCATTTCACTTGACTATGAAAATATTCATTTCAAACCTACAATAGTTTCTACAGTATATAGAAGTACTGCAGATTCGACGAATAATACCCACCCAAATAACAGTCAGGCCAGAATGGGAGATTTTATTTCTCGAAACTGTTTATAGACTCATTGGAGGACGTATTTAAATTCATAGACTAGAACGAGTACGACTTTAACATCTACGGAAAATTCAGGACTCATCTTTTGCCGATGCTGTACATAATCATGCAGATTCCCTCGAGGAGCTCAGTACATCCTCAATAACCTCAGTAGTTTCCCACACGGTACACAAAGTAAGCATGCACAATTGCACAAGCCAAATTAAATGTCAAATGTCCATGTTGCATCCGTACTGGTATCCATGGAATTGATACCCTAGCTCGACTCGACTCGAAGTTTTCAACGATTAATAAGTGTACCTTGACAAAAAGTCCAATTTGGTAGATCGACTAAGATTATACACAGAATCCTACTCGAATGGGCAGCATTCGCGAAACGAAAGTATTCAAACAGTCTGTGTGAAGGTGTGTGTGTTACCAGAGTCGCACAACAAGCTATGATAAGGGCTATGCTTGAAGTTGCTGAGATATAACCCCAAAACAAGACAATCCAAGTCGCCGACATAGCTAACATAATTTTCAAGTTGAAATGGCAATATGTAAGTACACCATACCTCCTAACAAACTGATAGCCGATGGGACACAAAAATTCTCGATTGCATGATGGTAGGGCATTTTGCGAATGCCCGCCTGGCTAGCTACCACCCTCAAGTAGAAAATCTGTCGCCAAGCACCTAATGGTGTGTTCCAGCAGCTGTCCTTGAGAGCCAGTACTTCTAGGTTAGCCTGAACAACATCTTCGATCACATCATCACTTACCATCAGGTGAGATAGTGCTCAATGGCTAACCTAACATGAATAATAAAAAAAAAACACATCACAAACACGAACGTTCACATTTATAATATATAAGTAGGATATAAAGGATTTCAAAAGAAACCTTATTGGGACAAATGCACTCAAACTTTGATGCATGCGAAACCTAAAATATACGAATATATATTACATACACCGCATCAATGAACACTCATTTGTCAAGCCACATTCCACGCACTTCATCACTTCTTTGAAGTCTTTCTGGCAACTCCCGCCTCATTACCTTTGTTGTTGCTCGTATTATCTTACTAAACTTTCCTAGAAAAGCTTAGGTGCAGAATCACGACGATTTAAGCATGACACCATAGCTTCCATTCTCATCTTCCGATTATTTTTGATATGGTTCATTATGGTTCATTTCAGTGATTATCACACTCAAATTTAAGTCTAAAGTTATATCAATTATACAAGTATGATATATATAGAGAAGTAAATCATTGGCTCATATTTACTAAATACTGCTACGTAGCGGATAACATACTGCTACTGAGGATTCACGAGGACGGTAGGCGTTTGATATAAAACAAAATTAAAAAGCAGACCCAAAACTTCAAACAATATGTTATGTTCTTCGTATTTCTGTCGTTGGCGAAAACATATTATAGAATAAATACTCTCGTGTCGTAAGACGAGCAGAAAAATCTTATTGAACATAAATGGGACAAGGACGGTAAAACATATGATAGTTACCTCTATAAAAGTTGTAATCTCTGAATAGTGGACCCCAAGCGGTACTTGCGGCTGCGTAGAGCTGACCTCTCCGGCCTGTACGGGGGAGAGGGCTTGCACGAGGCGCAGCGGGCACTCTCCGGGACACTCGCGCCGCCGCTGAAGAACTTCTTGTATCTTGCGGGTCGCTTCCCGGACAATGCCGTTCTTGTCCGGCTGCTTTACCTCTGCCAGACACGTCCCCAGTAACTCCTCGAGCTGGTTTATGGTCTCGTTTTCTTGTTCCCGACGCTTCTTCTCGTTGTGGCACTTATTTCTGAAACATCCAAAAATACTATGATCACTCTCGTATCCTAAAGGAATCTACGTCTCCATTAAAAACAATCAGGCAAATTCTGACGACACCGAACAATCATGAACCTATAATTTGTTTTTATTAATTTACGACACATAACACGTAGTTCATTTCAAACACACATGCAGATTGAGACAGTGAGTACGAACATACACAAAGCTCGAAAATATTGTTGTGATGACAAATATCAGCACTAATTAAGTAACGACATTGTTTTTGTACGAAATAATGCATCGCCTAGCCAGCAGAGCTAGTACCGAATGCATGTTTGTGAGTAAACATGTTACATAATTGAATGTGTAATTTGTAGTAGTATTTAACCTGACGCTACACTTTACAGTACTCAAAGCAGTTAATTTACTGTTATATTGATGCTTTCCGACATGCGAATGTTGCATATTATCAGATTAGTATTGAAATCGGCATCTAATCGTGTGTCACAATCAAGGTTCGCTAAATACACGATTTAACTGCACTGAAAATTCAGGATATTGTATCGACACTCTTGAAAAAAAACATGTCAATAAAATATATACCATAGGACCTTTAGAAACAAGAAATTGGTGCCTAGTTTAGTTATATATCTAAAGTAAGCACCAATTTCTTGTGCTTACTTGTAATATGCGGCGTGCCTATTAGCATCTACCAGGCACAGTTTCAGATACTGGACTGCTTATGAAAATTTCTTCGTTAGGAACTCCAACGACTGTCATATCCGTGGTTGTAACATAATAAATGTTTTGTATAATAGTTTTTTTTTACCATTGTTATAAGGTAATTAGAAATTATGTAGACCTACTCCATTACAAATTTGTCTATTTTACTCATCAAAGAAAATAATTATTAAATTTTACAGATTTCTTTTTTTCTACCGTTCCTAAAAAAAATTCATTATTTTCATTACCTTGCTCCAGCAAGACGTTCTCAATGACGCTTCAAGTGTAATGGTGAAAATTAATTAAATACCTCTAGATATAGACAAAGCATTCCATGTCGAATGAGTTTCACAAACTCCGAGATCACATAACTGTTTTTGTGATTAATTTGCCTTAGCGGTCAGGGACTGTTTCCTGAAGATGAATTTCAGCTTATTTATATAATAAAGGCCAAGTATATATTTTTATGACTACTGGATAAAAGTTAGTAATCCCAACAAGAATCTTGCTACAAAACAGTCGACAACCCTAGCCACAACACTAAGCGCATGAAGTGTTTAATGTTAACTCAACAGCTATCTAAATAGATGACCACCGGATAAAGGTCAGGAAAGTTTTCGTTATGGAGAATGATATCCCAGTGGCGATAGCTATGCACTGTTGCCAGGGCATGGTTCGAAATTTGTATGGTCTTATAATCCTCAAATTGACAGTTGAAAGTGTTCATTTTCATTTCAGTACTTCTGGTTAGCCTGAACAACATCTTCGACCACATCATCACTTGCCATCAGGTGAGATAGTGGTCAAAGGCTAATCTATGAGGCATAAAAAGAAAAAAATAATTAAAATTAAACACATCATAGGTGAAGTATACATCATTTCAGCGCGCAAGGTGCAACGTGACTGTAATGCAATCACTCCACCTCGTCGCGCGTCGGTTATGCGAGAAAATAATATATATAACATGAAATCTTATGTATAATCATAAATGTATGTACCGATTTTAGCCATTCAAAAAATACTTTTTACTATACAGGTGTTTACTTATTTGCTACCAAGAGTAAATAGTATATTCCGACTCTACACTGTACTATTTATTTGAGCAGAGTTTCCACTTGGTAGGTCAGGGTCAGGAACTGGCTGACTAGACGTGACTAGACCGAGAAGTGTTCATAAACTCTCTGGCTGGCTTTTTACGTGTTTGACAGGCTGGTTAAAACCTCGAAAATATATGCAATAAAGATTCAAGATAATAAAGTGAAGATAACCGACTTATTCTACTGTAGTTGGTTGGGAGGAAAATGTATTGTATTAGTAACATCATTTGATTAAGAATTCATTGGCGAAGCTTATGTTTTAAATAACTTAGAACGCCACTATTCCTTAAAACTGTGAATTTTGGAAGATCGTAAACTACTTATTTTAACATTGTTTATGTATTTAATTTAAAATTCTGTAACAAGAACCCCAATTTCTTACATTGACGGTTTGATGTCCAATAACTTTTATTATGGTACCACAATGCCGGATACAAAACCGAAGCCAAAACATGTTATAATTTGATTATGTTCTAGTGGCGTCCTACGTGCGTGTTGTTAAGAACAACATCAGACCACTTAGAACATTTTGCAAAAAATATTTTTTATGAATGGAACATTGGCCGGTTAAACTTTTATTTTAAATATAAGATCAATAACGAGAAAAATAGAAGTCCACATTCAATACTACCCTACGCATTTTATTAAGAACTAAATTTAATTATGGTCTCCGACTAAACATTTTACTGTCCGCGGTGATATTATAGGTTGCTTAAAACCGGAAGAATGTTTTAATAGACTTCAAATTGCATTTTGGACGATGGCCCGTCTAAAGCAACTGCGTACCGATGATAGATGATATCCTGCATACAACACCGGTCAAACTTCTGGATCATCCTCCTTGTAGACCTGAGTTGTCATGTGTGACTTCTTTTTATTCCATAAAAAAAAACAACTCAAAGGGACAGTTTTCGCCGGGACATGTGCTTGCTGTAATCGAGCAGGCAGTAGAGGTGTCTGAGGCGGATTGGAAAAAGCGTTTTGAAAATTCGTTCAGAAGCACAAAACTTCGTATATATAGTGGGTGAAGAGAGTGCCTTGAGGATTTGTTTTTGGTTTACAAAATGAATTAAGTTTTTCAAGTTCTGTGTGGGATGGGACGAAGGCGTTGACGTAGGTAGATACAATAACTAAAAGTTACAAAAGACAATTACTAGAAAGTAAATGTTACAGTTAATAACAATCGTAGGTATCATTCTGAGGACTGCCTTAGCAAAGATAACTCCCTTCGTGCATAATTTCACCTGAAACCATGACCTGCGTTTTTATAAATGAATACACAAGCTAAGCCCGCTGCAGTCCACAACTGGACAGTACTCGCACTTGGACAGTTTTTATTATTTGTTAATTTACCTTACTTTGTACTATAATTACTCTACAAGTTTGATGCTTGTATATATTACCGTTTATACGATAGAGCAATAATTAAAGACCGTTGAAAAAGTTCATCAGTCCGTCGTATGTCCCGGATCTATAGCTCGTAAATGGAGTCAGTTCCAAACATTAACTGACTCCAAATGAAATTTAGATATTTAGTGTAGAACATCACCCAGAAAGGAATATCGAAATAAAAATTTAAGTAAATAATTTTACAGGGGAGCTCAAATAAAAGTGAACGAAACCGAAAGAATAACATTTTGTAGCCTAGCATGTCTTCGTCGCTCTGTCGAGCTTGCTGAGTTAAGAGTTAATATATTATAACTGACTTCTAAAATAGGAGGTACTCAAATCACACTTATACTTTTTAAATAATTTTATTTTTTATTGTATGTCACATAACTTTTTTCTGGATCATCCAAATCTCGATGATTATTTTTGTTGGGTAGGTTATACCTCCAAGTTGGTTCTATTTAAATTTAACCAGCATCAGATAAGCAATTTTTAAATAACTCTCAACTGATAAAAAGTAGATGTTTATAATTCGAAATCTGGGTGGAAAAATGCGTTTTATCCACTAGCGTGGAAGTTTTTGATTTTTTAACCCCTATAACAGTTCCAGTGATATGAATTTATTATAAATTTTAATAACTTTACTTTAAATTTTTCTGTATAGACAAATTGAAGGGTACAAATCTACCTACAAAAAATCTACTAAGATTGCGTCTTGGGTGTTTTGGACAAATTCAGTAGAAAAGTTTTTGACTCTAATGTCGGTACTTAGCGAATAAAACATGCACAATTAATACGAGCGCAAATTTTCACCTCTGCCGGGATCGAGCTACATTTTCTGTAGACGACGTTTAAATAGTAAGTGAATAAGTAAGTAGTACGCCCGTGGGGTGTCGGGCTAGAATGTCAACCCCCATCTCTTCCCGTGGCTGTCGTATGAGGCGACTTAGAATTTGATGATTCAATGATGATGATTATTAGTAAGTGAATAGGTATATTTGGGAAATTTACAGTAATAGGCACCCTTTGACATATTTTAACAAAGTATTTTTATACAAATCATATTTTTTTATGATTAAATATTCTATCTATTACGCTTACTTACTTTCTACACTCAACGTCTATACGTTCGTTTTAAAATAATGAAACCTTTGATGACTTACTAATTAAAGCGAGTCAATATTAATTACTAATTCATCAAAGAATGACGCAAACTATATTTTAATTTCATATTTTTCGAAAGCTATAAAATATGAGCTACGATAAACACAAGCATGTCGTTCAGGCTTAGAAACGGGTGATACAGGTGTAGGTAATAAAAAACCGGCTACATGCAAGTTGGTCCCAGGGCTCCGTGCTAGCTATAGTAGTAGGTAATTGTGTAATACCATAAAAAACTGTTGTTTTCTTACATTTGAATCGGAGTCCTTAGCGCGATTTCGATTCACACTGGGCCGGTTTTTAGGGATTCGTACCCATCTAAAAGGCAAAACGGAGCCCTATACATGAGACTCCGCTGTCGGTCTGTCCGTCCGTACCTATATCATATAGGTCATAGGTCTCTAGCTCGTACCCCTTCTTGAGTTAATTTAATTTAAGGTCCAGTCCATAAGAAAGTACCTAATCGAGAAAAACCTTTTTTGCAGTCTTTATGTAGTGTTATTATCTAGAGCTCAATGAGTAGATTGCAATAATGATTATTAAATTTTGAATATAAAAATAAATCGGGCGGCACCAATGGTGTCAAATTTCAGACCTTTTCTGTTACGGCATCTACCTCTTAAACTAGTTAGGAATCTCTAATTTTAGTCAAGGTGTGTTGATAAAAACCATATTTTATATCCACATGTGTTGTCGTTTGTGTTGTTAAAACATACATCGGTATATCCCATATGAAATAAGTCGGATAAAGGTACAAAGGTTGGTACATATAACAATATCAAAATTAATGTAATTATAAACACCAGCCCAAGACCTCTACATTCGTCGATCATGAAATAAATCACACGAGTCGGCCTCTGACATCGAAGAAAACGTATTTGTACATAATACTTAAGTTTCCAACCATTTGAACCCCCCCTGTTCACCTCTTTAGAGGTTGAATTTACGATTGTATTTTTATGTTACAATAACACTAATGGGCTTTCTAACAAAGAAAGAAACACCTTAATCAGTTAACAATTAATGGAATCGTGCCCAATGCAAGGTCCTACCTAGCAGTTTCGCCATCTAAGAGTAAGCAGGGGGCGAGTGTGGGATGATTAATTAAAGAGACGTCTGGTCTGGTTCGTTTAATGTTCAATGTATTACTGTTGACACATTCACACCTTACTTTAATAACATTACAAAGCCTTACACAATACACCTACGCAAAATGAAAAACCTCTCGATATTTATGCTCGACTGATATCAAAAGAATCGAGATGGGAAGTAATTTCATATGAAAAACAAAACCTTATTATTAACAATTTTACATCATTTTCAGAATCTTATTTTTCAACTGCACATTTCAATTTGGTTGTTAGCGAAGATCTGGTTCTTGAAACAAACGCACCTCGAGTAGCTAAATTGCATTATTGCAGTTTAGTCGGTAAATCCCGTCATACATGATTAGTTGATTACTCGTACTTGCGATGGTTCAATCTAATGGTGCAGACGGTCCAGAAATGAACCCAGTTCTTATAATTTGTCATATTGTATCACTTACAAAAATGCAGATGTATTATTATAATATATACATGATAATATGATATCAATTTGTTCAATTCCTGGATTTAATTAACACTTCAAAACTAATGTACTGTTTTTTAAATCTGTCCCAGTGTCTGCTTTTAAGTATTTTCGCTATTCCTTGCAGTTTAGTATTTAGCCACTCAAATCATTTTGGAAAATCTCTTTGCTGACAAAACCCACTAAATAGGTAGCTCGTCGTAAGCTACAGACATTTTGTTATGGTTCCGATTTTGTCATTAAAAATGAACTTATAAAAATCATACACTTCATGAAAAATGTATTTATTGAGAACAGTGTACAATTTATAATAAAAGAAATGAACGTTGGTATACCTTATTATATCATACATACATTGATACACTCTACGTAGAGCGCCACCCACCCACTCTAAATAACGTAAACAATAAAGATCGTCATTCTCAGAAGGCAAAATATACTAATAATTGCATTTTTATTTACATTAAAAAAATCTAGCCACGGTTAGTAAACTTGTTGACAACAGAGAGGAGACAATTATCTATATTTTCACCGTCTAGGCGTCTACAGATTCGCAAATATTATTACATACTCTTTTACTTTCTGTGGTCAACAATATATTAATTGTAAGAGTAAAACCCGAAACTGCGCCAACGTATCTAAAATCGGTTGGTATACGACTAATAAACTAATGTGACCACCTTCTTGTGCTTGGTCCATCAACATACTCTGTTGAACAGCAGTAGCCAATAAGATACTTATTGAGATTCAATGAGCCCGGCCAGACACATCTGCCATAACTTCAAGTGTGCAGATCCTCATGGCAGCATCAGGTGAGGGTAAAATTATATTGCCGTGTAACGGATTTACATATTGTGATAAAGAAAATGTCAAGTTGTTCTGAGATTGAAACCTGTTAAAAATCCATTGTATTCCTGAGATCCCTACACCAACATCGTAATAGCTGTAAATCGTGGAACAGGTTTTCACCAAACACCTAAAGATCATCCCCATTCAATCACCCTATTAAAAAAAACACATTAAAATCAGCAAAATTTGCAACACCTCGACAATACGACAGACTAAATGTTATGACGTGTCAAGAGAGAAAACGATTCTTCTTCTTCTAAGTCGATACGCTCTTGGCAGAGCGGTCGTGGTCGTCATGTAGCAATGGTGGAGTTGGCAGACAGTACACGCCTCACGATGCCCCGCCATTTCTCTCTGCTGGAGGTCATCCTGGCGCACTCATTTAAGGGGTAACCAACAATTTTCTTTATCTGGTCGGTCCATCGAGTGGGTGACCTTCCGCGCGGTCTAGTACCTTCTACTTTGCTCTGTAGGACTAGGCGCTCTAAGGACAGATTATCACGTCTACGAAACATGGCTAAAGAAGGTAAGGATGCGAGACTGTACTGTTGTAAATAGACGCTACTTTATGCCGAGTTTTTGAAGCATTTGTTCGGAACTCAGTCCAGGAAACTACAAGCATCCATCTCCAACACCACATCTCCAGACCGTCTATTTGCTTCCTTTCCACATCTCACAAAGTCCATGTTTCAGCAGCGTAAAGAAGTATGGGGAAGATGAGTGTCCGCACGAGCCTAGTCTTCGTGGTTTAGAGAGTACGATGCGTGCACGGAACATGAAGAAAATTATCAAAATCGACGTTTCATATTTTATTTCATTTATTCACTTCTTTTATTCTACAACTGAGCCGATTTAATTATATTTTGGCATAAAAATGTAGTGTCTAAGCTCCTGTAATTTTCTTTTATATTAATAACTTTCAAATTTGTCTGGTGTTCCTCTGATCATAGCGGTAAAAAAGACATTTTAGTGACTTTCAGGGTCATATTTTCTTTGCTAATAATTAAGTAGTTGCTGAGGAAGAAAATGACAGGGCGTGTCTATCAGGCCTGGGTTTTATGCAAGAAATTGCTCTAGAAGCATTATCCAAGAGGCAAATAAGAACATACATTTGTATGGAGAATCCCGACCCGGCTTCCCTCCTAAACCGCGTATCTACCATACAAAATATGGTGACTTTTATTACCAACACCTGTTGGAAACACAAAAATTACCATTTTTTTGTTGGTGGAGACCCAATTTTAACACGTGTTAGGAACTGTTGTCAGTTTTCTGTACCTGTTTTTATTCGCAACATCCGAATGGGGTTGGGTATATCAGCATTTTTACACATAATTAAGAGTTAAAAAGTCCGATTTTGGAAGTTATTTTTGGGGGGTCTGTTTAAATTTTTAGCACTCCTTACATGCGCTGCGATTCAGACCAATGGTCTTAAATCGTACTTTTTGAACTTTTTTTTTAAACTTAATTTTTGTATAATTAAAATTAGTACTCGTTTAAACTCAAACAATATAAACTGTTTGAGTTTAAACGAGTACTAATTTTAATTAATAAAACATTAAATATTTAACAACATGCAGTTTGCAACAATTCCTATCTTTCATACATTTTAAAATACACGCCTTTGTTCTTAAGGGGTACGAATTAGGCAAGATTCCCCTATAGATCTGTCTATCCGTCTAGAGGATGGTTGAAATGGTTACAGGTCTCTGGGACCGCATTTCATCCACGAATGCCCGTATGCCCATGAAGCAAAGATGTATAAGACCATCATAAGATCTGTCGAAATGCATAGATCTGAATGTTAGGAAACTAAGGAGACGGATGAAAGATTAGCACATGTGGTATAGATGCGAATGATAAGTTGGATATGTGGTGTAACTAGAACGGATAAGAATAGGCATTTTTAAATTAAAATAGCATCAGTGGCAGAATAGGTAAAGAGTAATTAGCAAGGATGAAACACATGTAACTAAAAGAGCGTTACTCTTCTTTGACTCTCAAAAAACTTTTTGATGGATTCAAAAAACTGATCTACGGCAGCCATAACCGCGTCATTATCTGGATGATAAAGTTAGATTCACGTTTAGTTCGGGAAATATGGTTGATGTTCAAGAATATATTACAGCCAGTAGTACAACGAATTGCCTTGAGTGCAACTTCCAATCGATGAGCAGGAGTATTTTTGGGAAGAAACTAAACGCCCAATGATAGTTTTCCCCGTCGTTTTCTTTAATCGCTTCATGCACTTTTGGGATGAAATCTGCATAATAGATTCCAATAATTATCTGTCCTTTAGGCATGTAATCAACACAAAGGATTCCTGCACTACCAGCATTTTGCCAACGGTAAAACAACTTGTTTCTTCACTGGACGATGATCGATTCCAAGACTGGCTTTGTTTAAGTTTCGGGATCGATATGGTGTACCATGCATGGTGCCAAACAACAACATTAATCCAGATTGCGTTGAAGCATCATTTCGTGATTGCGCTTACAAATTTCCATACGTCGCCTTTTATTATCATCGGTTAACATTTGTGGTTCCCATCTTGCAGACTCTTCAGAATCACAGTAAATCCGTTAAAATGAATTGTATGCTGTCACATTAAATATTTAAGACGTTCGTTATTCTGATATCGCCCATAACCAAATACTATTATTTTTACTTTTTATACTATGACGGAGCTTGCATGCCGCCTAGGATGCGTAACTTCACAGCTCGATCTATTTCTTTAAAATTCAGCAACCCAGTAAACGACCGTAATATTGGATAAAGATCTCTAATCTTTGCTGAATGTAAAAAAATATACCTTTGTGGAAATAATTCAGGCACACATACTTTATCAATGCTCGAAACTTGTTGTTCTCCATATTTTAATGTTTTTAGTAAGGCTTTTCCCCAAAGAAAATGACGAATGACGAACGGTACGATGGAATTAAGTGGAAGTCAGCATTTACACTGTCAGATTAACACTCTTATATCTGTAGTACCAGTAGTAGGCACTGACGACAACGCGAGTGACGTACCTAATTTTATCAATGTTCAATCGTCTAGGAAGATAGATATCACATAGACATAATGATAAGTCAAGTAAAATATTTCACAATATATTTTATAAATTAAACGCTGTGTTGAAAGCAACGTCATATAGTCTGTATTCAAATACATAATGATAAATATTTAAAAGGGGTTCAATTTTTTCAATACAGTTGAGGTGAAATAAACCCGCAATTTATATAATAACGCTTTTAATCTTTAATAAAGAATTCCATAACGTATCTTTAGCAAAATTGTGAGTGGCTACATAGGTACAATTTATATTTGATAGAGGATATCGATAGATATGGACCTACAAAATTGTTAGCCCAGTATTTAATGACATACGTTTCATCACGCGTGCTCACAAGAAGGTGAGCAGCGCTTTCTGAGGAACTGATATTTCACACTGCGATCCCCAACACGCCTGCCAATAGTGGGGACTATGGCAACGCCTTAAGACACTCGATGAGGCAGTATTTAATGACGTTATATAGATTTAAGTAAATACTCGTAACAATTGTGTGTACTATGCCAATACCAATTTTTAACAGTAGATTATGGATTCTAGCATAAGTAGTTTTATTTTAGTTTCTTCTTTTTCCGTTATATATAATTACTTTTCCCGAGGATGTGGTATAAATCAGCTAAACGACAAATAAAATACGAGCAGCAGCTTCTCTATAAGAGCCGTAAATATACTTATACCACCATATAAAAATTTCCAGCAATATGCAGAAAACAAAAACCGTTAGGTCATGTAAACTTATGTTTCTACCAAGTCGACTAAAAGTTACGAAACATGATAAAGTTATCGTTACGCGACTCAGTATTTCAACCAATCGAGACGCGACGTTTCAACCTTCGCCTTAGTTTTTATAATAAAGCCAGGTTTATCTTCAGTCGTTCAAAATGCTGCACACAGACACACCTGTGCCTAAAGCTTCCATTCTAACAAAATGCAATAAAATGGAGTTCCTGTGTATTTCTAATGAACCGAAACCGGTTTCATTGTGCCGGCTGGAGTCGTGCTTTTTGGAGTTCCGTATTACTCATCGAAAATTATGCGCTTTTAGTTTTATTGAGTAGGTAACATACAAAATTTTGGCCAATCATGACATGTCAGACTATCGAGGAATAATATAAATATGTATGCATAGTATAACAATACATTTATTAAACTGTTGATTATTCTGTGCAATGATATAGTTGGTTCAGCATATTCCAATATCTACTATCAATTTAACGGGGCAATGCTGCCAGCATGTTGGGCACGCTGCTAACTGGTAGTGGCTGGAGCATTTGGTCTGCCTGTAAGTCTGCAATGAGTTATAGGTTGTCTAAATGCTTTTATTGTAGTAGCTGTAGTGTTGTTTATAGTTCGTAGTATTTTGTTAAATAAGGCACACCGCCGGTAAAAAAAATGTAACTACATGTTTTGAAGAATCTATTCCCTTTTCTAGGTCTCTAATGAGCCGGAACATCTTATTTATACGACTCTCGTCTCTACGTTCTTGAAATGAATAAGCATTCAAATCTATCGTAAGTGAACTTAAGAGGTCATCCAATAAAATTAGGTGAGAATTAAAATATTATGAAAATAGATAGATTCAGAATGACAACAGATGTGATTTAGAGCACAAACATGGACAATAATAACAATAAAGTTAAAAACGGAATGAAAGGCAAGAACGCTGAATTTTAAGTCTGCAAAGAACAAATTTTATTCTTAGAGACAATCAAAAACAGAATGACAATATGAAGACACAAACGAGATTTATAATAAAAATCATGAAATATTTTGTGAACCCAACTGCGTCTAACCCAGTCCTTTTTAACATGGTCAAAATCGTTGTGGAAGAACCGGTTCGCTCTAGAATAAAATATTAGACAGAATTCGCCATCCAAGACTCCTTTTCGAGAATGTGGTTGAATAATAACTCCTCTTCATTATTTGTGGTGTTTATACTAAAAGAAAATGAAACTAGTAAAACTTATGACTGATTTATCTTTGCAGTCACCTCTTCGGCCGCGTTGACCACTAAGTTTCGCATCAAGTTATAAAACAGTTTATCATTTTTCTTGGTAACTTATTTGCTATACAATAGCAACTTTTTTCATCCGCAACCATTTGTAAGTCAATTCATTCGCCCCGTCTTAGGGAGATTATTAAAGGTAGTTTATGAAGCGAATAATGGAGAAGTATTGTGCATAGAGCCATGAAGGCCTTTCAGGGACACGACCTTCAGGAATGAAGTACACGATCAAGAAGAAGATGAAGCGAATTATTTTCAGGTTATAAGTTAGAACTACAAATTTGATGTCGAATTAGGGGTTTACATGCGCTTTACTTTAATTTAACTAAAACCCTGTACTGTATTGTATGAAGTGTATTTATTTTACAGAACTTAATATAAATGAAAGCGGTAAATAATTGAATTACCATTTTTAATTTCGTCAGCTTCAGCTACGATAGACAATTAAACGTTGCAGAAATTAACGACAAATTGCCATAGGCTTATACTGCAAATTAATAGGAGTACAGAAATCAATAGGATAAAATTCAAATAAGAAAATCATCATTTGACAGGACTTTATGATGATGTGTGTTCAATGAACAAAAGATGACCGTTGACATACAGCCAAAACTGTGCAAAGTAGAAAAATATATAAAATAGAACCAACGACCGCTCTCTACCGACGTGTACTGTTCACTGTTCAGTCAACGCCAGAATAGATAGAATAATATCTGAGCTAAATACAATGACGGATTGCAATTATAATGATTATTAATATTTACAACGTCCAATTTTGTCCCAAAATATATATAGCCAATGGTGAGTGGCGACACCGCGGTCTCCCATTCTCCCTGGGAAAAATAAGACCCCAGAGCAAAAGCTTGCCTGAACTGGCCATCTGAAGACACAAGAGCAAGATTCTACCCCCAAGAGTTAAAATATCAAAGGATATAACGAAATTTAACGCTAAGTGAAACAGAAGTCACGTCTCTATCTACGCCCTTTATTCATGCCCATCAGCGTTGACCCGTTCACCAAATATGATGGCGCTCCCCTCACAAAAATTGCCGTTTAATGGATAATGAGCCGTCACCTGCCTTAAAATTTTGGAATGAACCCTAATTGGCAGGTGCCTGGTCATCTACTTAATATCCTTTATAGATTATAAGTTATTGTTATTCTTAATCCAACTCACATACCAATAACTTTTTGTAGCAATAATACCATTAAAAGTTTTATATCATAATATCGTCTCTCGAAACGTACTGTATATTTTATACAAAACATGCCTCTTAGCTGTTAGCTTTGGCTCCGACCGTGCCTTTGTAAACTGGCCGTAAGTATACGAAGTCCGTGAATCAATACAAATAAGGTGAAATAATAATCAAAATATTTAATTTTCCAAGTAAATAAATATATTCTACCTAGGTACATAAACCTTACCATAAAAATAAGACCATTTAGGTATATGAGGTCTTGTAGTTTGATATCAGAAAATGTCATTATCATTTATCAAAATTGTTATTGGAATATATCTATGCAATAAAATATCGATATCTAATTTATAAAATATTACTCTTAGAGTTACTTTAACGTATTGACTTTATCACGATGAATATTTATATTAGCATATGTATATATATACTTACCCTATATAGGTTTCTATTTATTTGACTATTAATGTAATGCATGACAAACAAGCAGACGGTATGTCTGATGATAAATGAGATAAACATGAAGGTCATGAGGCACTTCCGAGGCACAACTGACGAACGCTCGTCGTATTTGTTTTTATGGGCATGGTGGTGATGAGGATGATGATGGGATCCTTGTTATGAGTTTCCGTAGAAACAAAGTAATGTGTTGTTATTTTCCAAATATTAAATGTGAAAACCGATCTTAAAAAACGTTTCAGACAGCAATAATAAAAACTATAAGACGACATATTCGAAAAGGTTATTATTAACCTGGTAGATCCAAATGTACGTTTTAGGTGTCAAGGACTCGGATAAGTTGTTGACGTTGATAAATATGATAAACTACCTATAGCACACAGATAACACTTAGTATACCGCGAATATCACAGAACGATTGAAATAATATTTATTTTAATAAGATACAGAAGACATAAAACTGCAAAATAAAAATATTTTAATTTGCATAACTTGGATATTTTTGATGAATCCACTTCTTTCTATGAACAAAGATATAAATACGTAACCTAATTCTGTTTTTTTTTTTTACCCTTCACTAAACCGTTCACTGTATTATTAGATAGATAATGATGGAGGCCTGAGCAAAATGTTCACGTTTAATAAAACATTCCAAGCGCATCATACGTACATTTGAGATTGCGGCTTATCTGACTTTTTTCTAATCTTCTTATCCGGCGTAGTCACGCTCATCTTGCCTTGCATCCCCCTCCATGTGTCTCCCAGTTGGAGGTCACAGGATTCAATTCTACAGAAGCAGCAAACAAAATTAACTTTTAATAAAGTAGGATGGCTTCAAAATATAACAAAGGAAAATGATGATGATTAACAGAATATATCACTATCATCAAAATGGACCTAAGAAGTACATAATGGCAGATGCACTGGCTACCACTACCATAACATAAAATAGTAAACCATTAGTTACTGATTGATGATAGACGTCTACTCCAATAAAATTCTACTGTTTAATGAATGTATTACTTTATAACAAAGGAAGCAATCTTTGCCATATATTTTCCCAATTACTTAATAATGTTTTTATTTAAGTGTTGCCCGTGGCACGCATGAGTCATGTAAGGCGTTGTTGGCTGCAAATGTCCTGAACACAATACATAGACATGTATTTATTCAGGTTTTAAGTAGGCAAAATATAAGAACACATTATCAAAACTTGCGCCAGGTGAGGATGTACAGTATAGTAACGAGGTGGCTATCAAGGAGTAGATAATGTTCACATTGACTTCGCTGATATCAAATGCCAAGTACAGAGCAAGCTGAACCTTAGTGCAAAAGAGGGACAGATATACCAGTTGAACGACGCCTACCGAGGAGCCCCACTACGCAACCTCACTGCGACGGCCGCGCAACCTTGAAATAATAATGTTCGGAATAACAACAACGCGCCACAAGCGTGACCAGAAATAGTATAATAAATAATTCTCGAAAATGTTTGAAGCCTCTATCTAGTTCCTAGTCACACATCCTGTCTGAATCTGATGTGCTCATATATTTTACAAAGAGGATTCTATATTAATAACCGACTTATCAATATTTTTACAAACATGTGATAACGATGCTGTTAGCATCGTATGTAAACAAGATACGCGAGCTAAGGTGATTCTTCAGCATTTGCTACATTGCCTACCTGTATTTTTCAATTTACACACTTGTATCAGAGAGGTGAAAGTTGGTAAGTATTGTCAGCGTTTCGAGACCGAACGAAGGTTTCGCTTTTTCAATAGTTACTTAACAGGTATTCGTCATCGAGACTGCTAATACTGAGCTTGATGTTGAGTATTACCTTTGTGAAATCGGAATGATTTCCACTAAGAGTCACTCCGCTCACACCCCAAACAGTTCTATAATTTGCGGCCATTACAGAAGAGTTTGTTTAATTCGTTACACGCCATTAATATGACACAGAAAACTTACATTTTTACGACAAATCACGTCTTTTTGGCGTATCTTTTAAAATATTATTTAATTAAAGAATGGCAAGATATAAAATTATGTTAACCCATGTAAATTAGGTTAATGGAATGGTACTATAAAGTGGTTAATATCATATCGAGCATGCTTAGTAAAGGGTTCCGTAGCTGCTGTTAGTACCTAAAAATAACACCCAAGGCCGGGTTCTAACTTGAGCATTGACTTCGGTCGGCTGTATCTCTATAACGTGTTTGTGAGTTCATTTGAAAATTTTCAGACATTCCATAAAATACCAGCATGGTTCTAAACGATATGAAATCGATGGCCTGTGATTTGACTATGAGAGAGAGAGAGAGAGTGAGAAACAACGTAATAAGAGAGAAATATGAAGTAAATGAGGATAAAGTGACTGTAACTGTGACTAATATGCTGAGAAAGTTTTGACATGTGGAAAAGATAGACGAAAGGAGATTGACAAAACAAGTATACAACGTGAATGTAAGTAGAACAGTTAAAGAGGGGTAGACCTCGAAGAACATCCTGAGAAAAGACCAGGTCATGTCAGTTACCATTCAGAGGGTTCTGGATGAAGAATGTAGTGAGAATAAAGGGTACAAGTGATACAGACGCGCCATAGAAAATTTAAATGCATGGTCTCAACATGCCCCTCCCTCCGGAAAACAGTCATGACATTATGTATTATATATAGTCAACAATCGTCACTTTGGACATGAGTATCATATACAAAACGTGATTTTAAAACCGGTAATAGAATGTTCATAGTTATTTGAAATTCCTTTTGAACGATATACCCAACTCTATGGCCTAGGTAAACATTTCCAGCTAATGCAGAATGTTTTCTTTTATATATTGTAAATATTTTCGGATCCGTTACTAAACCGTGTACCAAAAATCATCGATAAGAATTTATTGACTCTAAATAAAAGACGGACGAATGAGACAAGTGTACAGTTCCGAAATATAAGTCTTATAATACTTCTAAATTATTGTACAAACGTCCAGAAAATGAGGACAAAACTTATCTTTAAACGAGGTATGTTAATGCTAATTAAGGTGGTCTTGTTAAATGCATTTGGTAAATATTGTCCTCAGGTCGCAAGGAAATTTAATAAAGAAATAAAGGCTTTCAGAAATAAAAAAGATTTTCTTTTTATAATGTTCGCTGAAGATCTCATAATTACGTGTCGTAATTGCGAAAACCAATTTGCGACTAGAACAAATCGTGAACAGCAAGCATTTCTTATTATTCCGTACATCTTTACACATTTTCCTACTAAGAACGGTTCAAGCTAAAGTTATATTTTTATGATGGATGATAGTACTAATAAAATATATTTATATTTTCAGTAGGTATAATATAGTGACTTATGATATGACAACTCTATCCAGAAGACATTGATCATCGCCGCACAAAATCGTCTTCACGAATAAAATAAAATACTAATCACAGTTGCATGTAACCTTAACTATTGTTGTTTTAAATTTTAGCGCTCAAAATCTCCTATGAGACCTGAAGTAGGATTGTGCGAAGACGCTAAAGGCGTTTAAAAGAGAAAATTTTAAACAATCGCCCAAAAGTAACGAAGCTTTAGTCAAGTTATTATTGTTTCGTCGACGTGCTCGTTGTCACCCGTAATCGGAATTGATTTATAATACTCGTAACTTGAACATTATGTGCACATTTAATTTTAAATTGCTTAGATACTCGTATTTCGATTTCGCGCGGCGATGCGTGGCTAATTCACCTCATGCCAATCATATAACGTAATCTGACTAACATTTTTAAAGATTCAAGTCAAACGTACATTATTGCATTCAATAAACATTTTCGATTATATATTGAGACAATTGTTGGCTTAACGCAAAGATAGATGTAACTCTATTAAATTCTACAAAAAAAAAACTATATATGTGTTGATGTTGATTATTTTAAGTGGGCGATATGTTTGGAACATTTGGAATACGTGCCTACGTACACGACTACCATATTTTGCACAACCTTGACAAGACCATACAAATCAAAAGTAGCACTATTCCATATCAATTCAATAACATCCAATTTGGCAATAAGCTTAAACAAACCTTTCATTGTTATATCATCCGATGCACTGCTGTCTAATATGATAAAAAAGAAATGCGAAGGCCAGATTATAAATTTTAGGAGATGAACACGATACGACTAAATTTCCATCTACAAAAATGTTGTCATCTACTTAAGAAACGACACACACATCCTTGCTATAAGTATTTAATGAAATATTCTTCTAAAAATAATTATGATTTCAAAACACTACAAGCTCTCGTACCTTTATGTCATCAATTTATGTATTGATTCCGGTTGCAGAGTCGGAATCGTCCACGTCGGTTTCTTGTTTACTTGTCTTCAGATGACGACAGGATATTAGTTGACTATAAACTTAACCAATATCTCGAAGCAAATCACAATCACTTAATACTTAAATTGGTAAAGTTGTAACAGCTAGAGTGTATATGGTTTCAGCACTATATAGTACGCGCTTCTCAATCCTTTAGGTGAAGCCAAATAAAGTCCTCGCAAATAGTACTGTACAACAATGAAACGAGGATTAATGACAGTTTCAAAACGTGGCGTGTAGGTCCAGACGTAGATCTCAACCATGACAACAATTCAATGACGACAACACCGCTAGCAAGCTTTTGATAGATTGGATACGGTTAAGCAATCATGATGATTATACTAAGTATACAAATTTAATTAACATAGTATGGAGCAAAAGGATATGTGAATCTAACCAGCAAAGGTTACGCGTATTTGAAAACCATAATGAAAAAAATAACATTTTCTCTGCCAATGAGAAATTAATCAAAGACACTGGATAATAAATGGTCATGAGTTTTATACAGGCAGGTACCTAGGTTACGTACTTTTAATTGTTTCGAATCAAAATGTTTTTTGTAGTGCCCACGAGCGTTTTTTTACTAATAAAACTGACATATTGCGTCGTTGTTTTATTTTAATTGTCTTGCATAATACTTGCATCTGAAGAGATATACTACACGAGTCATATTTTGTCGTTTTATTTGTTGGAAGATTCGTTACTGTTGCTTTACCTTCATATGCAACACAAGAATCTTTTAACACGCCGTCGCCAGCATTATTATACTGAAATAATCACTATTAAACTAAAGTTGTATATTTTGTTTTACAGAGGCTAGTTACGATGCCTCTCTCTACCTACAGTCTACGAGCGATGATGCTACAGGCCATTTGTAAGAATAATGTCATGTAAGTGTGTGTGACGTATACCGTGAACAGACGAAGAAGCTGATTTCTAATTTACTATGTTACAGTTGCCATTTGTCAACAAAATAATTTTAAAGGATTTGATGAATTATACAAGTTGTTCAATCATTTAAACGGTTTTATTTCCTAAACTTAATGCCCGAAAAGTAATGTATGAATTTTATACTTCAAACTGTAGATGAGTTACAATTTAAATACTCAGGACAAAACTGACCATTTTTTTTTAAATATAGTAATAAGGAATCCATTGTTCTGTCCACACAATAAAACAGCATATTTAAACCTAGGAGTAAACACTACTTTGTGCTTTTCATTCACCTCATGAGCTCCGTAGTATATTACCTAGTTTTTCAATAGGCTTAGCTATTACTAAGAGGTCTAAAGAATATTTCATGCAGAAGTCATTAGGGTCTTCACAATACTCGCGGCTTGAAGCAACGGTACTGTTTTGTTCGTCTCCATAGTGAAAGTTAATGTAGGTGGTAATGACGATCCAGGTTTCATCCAACAATATACCAAGCGGAGCACTAGCACCGTTGCCTATGAATCGTAAAGAGAGTTTGTACAATAGTTCTTTATATTAGGAATATTGGGAATCATAGACAGGAATATTTGTATTGAGCAGTGTTTCCAATAATTTTTTTTAGACGGCCGTATAAGTACGTGCATAAAGCAGTGTTTATATGGAAATATATCAAATGTTGGTTGTAGCAGTATTTAGGCAAAACAAAAATGAAAGTACGTTTTAACTAACCAAATGGAATAACGTCCATTTTCTCCTGAAAATACATTAAGGTTATTTACAATATTATGAGATATATATATAGCAGCAGCTAAAATTTCCAGAGTTTTGTTCCTATTTCTCACACGCATCGTTTCCTCTCAAAATAAGGAAACAAGATATTTCACGACGTTACTGAATTCCAGAAGGGGCTTCTTTAGACCACTCAGAGAGAATGACAATTGCTAAGATATTAAAGATTATATTTTTTGCTACACTTAACTTATTTATAAATTATCATAAATGAGTACTTTTTCTCTTGGCTCGTCCTCGGGGACAGCTTAGATATAACTAATTCCTACTACGTGAGCTATTTTATATTTTTAACGCCAATTCATGAAATAGGTTTTAAGATTATAACCAAGTTATAATAATGTTTTAAGATTATAATCAATAATTTATTCATATCGTCATATTATATTAGCATATGGAAATGTAGTGCTACCCTTATCCCACTCATGTGAGGGTCATTAGAATGTCTCCTCTAATTAACACAAACGACAACACAGGAACATATTTAAAAATAAGTTGTCGCTTACAACAAACTGACATCATTGTAAAGACTTCGGTTTATGGCCGGCCATCTGAATTACACCAAGCCTTGTTGGTATTCAATGCTCTCTTTAATAATATACTCGCTGCCAAGGAGAGAGTAAAATGTTTTAAAATTTAAAAAAAAACCAAATAGGTCCAGTAGTTTTTAAGTTGCTTCTTTACATACAAAGATACAAATCTTTCCTCTTTATAATATTAGTGTAGATTATATATTATATTATAATATATTATATAGAGTAGATGTAGATTGAGCGTTACAACTGAAAAAAAATTAACTGTACCTACCGAGTTCAGAATTTATAATGAAAATAATGAATTACTAATAACTTAACAAAATAAAGGTGTTTTACACCTCGTGATTGAGTAGGCAATCCAGAAGCGTGATATATTTTTTGGTATGAAAGGCATTTTAAGTGATTTTGTCAAAATTTTCTACCGTGGGTTATATTGCATACAGAAGTATTCATGAGCGTACAATTTATTTTAAAATATATACAGACTCAGTACAGTCCAAATAATTAATATCTTTAAAAAAATTAAGAGATTCACAAGGATCTTATGTATAGCACGAATTGCACGCTTTTATAAGATAAATATAATCTCTATCTAATTTTGATATCTAATCTAATATTTGATAATCTCTAAAAAATTAGTTTATCTTATGAATTGCATATACAGCAGAACTAAGTCTCCATTGACCATTATTTCACCTGATGGTAAGTGATGATGCGGTGGAAGAAGTTAATCATGATAACATTATAAAAACGACTCTCTTTCAAGGAAATTTGCCGGAACAAGCCGTTAAGTACTACCAGATTTTGTCTTAGGTTTTCGCGATTATTACACATAGTAAATAAACAACTTTAAACGGTTTAAAGTTGTTTAATTACTACTACCAGATTATCTACTTGAGGCGGTTATTCGGAAAGTTCCCTACCACCATGCTAAATATAAGTCCCAAGTTACATTGTTGGTTTAATATTGCTAAATATAATTCACTTGAATTCCATTTTAATTCGCAGGAAGTCTGTTTGTCAATCGAGAGTTTAACTTGGCCAAAATTAATGTTTCATTCTACATTACTAACATTTGGGGAAAAAAAGCAAACTAAACATTTCGTATTTTTAAAATTGAGGAAAGATAAAAGATGACACAGTATGTATTACTTGAATCAGCGAGGAAGTCTACGAATAAATCAAATCCCAAATCAAAGCCCTGTTTGACAATGTATATTACGTGTATGCAAAATAAAAAAACCGGCCAACAACGCACGAAGGGTTCCGGACCATTATCTGTAACCTAATCTTGCAAGTTACAGACAGCTGGGTAGGTACGGCGAAAGCCTCTTTTATTGTATGGGAGCCCCCTTAATTATTTTATTTTAATTAATTATATTTAAAGAGAACATAAAACTAAGTATTCTGTGAATAGTTAAAGCGTCTACCTGTCACCGTTATTAGTATCGAGAAGAAAACGGTAAAAAAACAAGTTTGTTGTATGGGTGCCCTCTGAAATATTTATTTTATTTTTAGTATTTGTTATTATAGCGGCAATAGAAATACATCATCTGTGAAAATTTCAACTGTCTAGCCATCACCGTTCTTGAGATACAGCCTGGTGACAGACGGACGGACGGACGGACAGCGAAGTCTCAGTAATAGGGTCCCATTTTTACCCTTTGGATACGGGACCCTAAAAAATGCTAATCGATATACAGGATAGCCATTAGGCACACGTGTACTTGATGAGGTAAAGATTTTGCCCTGCAGTTCTTAAAATAAAATCCCATAGAAAAAGAGCTACAACGTCATAATTTTCAAAATATATTGAGTTTTCCATGTGAAATGATTGTATTAACCTTAAGTATTCAAGTGCCAAACGCCTACCCATCCTGTACATCAATTTGCTGTTTTTCAGGGCTCATAATATAATAACAATATTAAAATCGGAGAGTGTCGGTGCATTTAAAAGAAGTTTGTTTAATTTTCTTTCACAAAAACTATATATATTTTTTTTTTTTTTTTTTTTTTTTTTTTTATGTTATTGTGAAGGAACAAGCACGAGGCCCACCTGATGTTAAGCGGTATCCTCTGCCTATAACAGATGCATGTCATCACAAGTGACCAACTGCACTGCGCCCATCACCTTGAGACATAGTTGTTAAGTCTCATTTTGCTTGTTATTTCACTGGCTCTCAAGGACTGCTGCCGGAACACACCGTTAGGTGCTTGGCGACAGATTTTCTACTTGAGGGTGGTCGCTAGCCAGGCGGGCATTCGCAAAATGCCCTTCCACCATGCGGTGAAGCTCAAGCTCTGGGCGGGATTCGAACCATGGACCTGCTGCGCGGCAGTCCATAGCCAATGCCACTGAGCCATCACTGCTTCAAAAAATATTACAAAGTGACTTACTTTCTTATACATAGATTGTAAATTTGATGTTATGTAATTTTGATTTAGATTTATATTGTTTTATTCATGCCAACTGCCTTAATAATTAAATAATCAATATGTATTAGATATAAGTACATTATTATTGTATGTCCGACTGGACTTAGCTGTTGGTACTATTTATAATATTTAAGAACTATATGTAACACAGTCTAACAATAAATAAATCTGAATCTAATCTAATCTCTGAAGTAAATGATTAGAATCGGCTCATTAGAGTGTAAAAAAAATTGTAAAGAAGTATTATAAAAATTATTTGTCGCTAAGCACCTAACGGTGTGTTCCGGCAGCTGTCCTTGAGAGCCAGTACTTCTAGGTTAGTTAGTTATAACAACATCTTCAACCACATCATGACTTACCATCAGGTGAGATAATGGTCAAAGGCTTATCTATCAGGCATAAAAAATATAAAAAAAATATATATAAAAAAAAAGTTTATCATAACTCCTAAGGAAAATATTTTTTAGAATTGTGGGTGATAATTATTGTTTTGACCTGAACTATACGTGTACATGAATTTGTGGTTTTTTAATATTGAGCTCATACGCCGGCATCTAGTCATCTAAATCGTTTATATACGTTAGAAAAAAAACACGTCCTAAAATTGATCCCTGCGGAACTCTTATTTTTACTAAACTACAGGTGTTTATTGCCTTATTCCAACAACCTGAAGCCTGTTTGACGGATACAAGATTCAGAGCTGTTTCACGAATTCTGTAGTCTGAAAGTTTGTGAATTCTTATGGGAAATCTCCCAGGCTTCAAGTACTTGTGACATAAATTGAACACCTGCATTCGTTGTGGATCTGCTTTTCGTAAAACCGAACTTATTCTCGTGTAATATATTGTGTTCATTAAAGTGGTAGAAGTTGTTTATGAATAATTCTAGGTTAGCCTGAACAACATCTTCGACCACATCATCACTTACCATCAGGTGAGTTACTGGTCAAAGGCTAACAACCCATCAAGCATAACAAATATATATAAAATAAAAATATTTTTTACAAATATTTACTCAGAACAGAAATTATGGATATATCTATAATTTGAAACCCCTAATAGTGGGAGTGATTTTACTATATTCCATTATGTCCCAGAAGATTCCTTTTTAACAGGAAAATTGCACATTGTATTTAAATATGGTGCAATAATTCCACACTGTTATATCGCGCTAAGTCTTCGGGACTATCAGTAAAACCTTTGAATGTCTTCATAATTTCAAAAAATGTTGTGTATCTTGAGAAAAAGGCCGGGATTTCGGAGCAAATTATCTTTAACAGAACTTATGTTACATTGGAGCAAGAGCCTAATGACTCCTGGGGGTGAGTTAAAAAAAACATTTCAAAGATGTTTGGAACTTGTTTTGGATCAAAGACTTGATTGTTATCAACAGTTAAGACATTATGTCCTTTTTTTATTTATTTTTACAAGTCTCCTTTCTAATAGCCTACAACATTTTTTTTCTGTTTAATATTTAGTTTTATTTTGTCTGGAAAAAAAGCTAATGTAAATTTTAATTTAAAAAATAATGCTGCTTAATGATAGTTCTTATTAGGCATATATAAAGTAAAACTAAAATAAACACACGCATATTAAAAATTCAAAAGACAACCTGTGTGTGTGTTTATTGAAACTACAAAGGGTCGAACGGATTTTGATGAAACTTGGTACATATATTTGGATTTCCAAAATGTGCGAAGCCCCGGGCTATACCTTGTGAAACGTATATGTATAGGTACTTTGTAGTTTATTTGCAAATCCATTCCACAATTGACCATGAAAGTTATAATTGAAAAAACCGTGTTCACTAATTCCACAACACGTTATTAAGTCTTCATTCCATGGAACGATTAGTTAAAAATTTAATTTGACTGGACGTGGTGTGACGTATCAGAGCAAAGCAGTTCCATTGACCGGGAGATAGCTGTCGAAAGCATAGATTCTTTTTCTACCGAGAACACCACAATAAAAGGCGATAAGCCATTAGCATCCATCAGCTCTTCACGACACTCACTCACGTTTTCGTCGTTTCGTCAGGTAATGGTCTACCTACACTCTCGTCTTCCAGCGTGGTGTGGCAGTCACTCGATAACCTTTCTTTCCCATCGGTTATCAGTTCCTTTAACGATGAATAGGTATCTTCTATGTAAGCACGCTCCATCGTCGATCACATCATCACTTAACATCAGGTGAGATAGTGGTCAAGTGCTACCCAGTTCGATATAAAAAAAATGCTCATTGCCACTTAAACTTGCAACTTTAAAAGCAGCTAATTGCGCTTTGTACATATCTTGCATCCTGAAGTCTCCGTGGGCAAAGCCGTAAACATCATATATATATAAAAACATTATATAAATCACACCATCGCCACATCGACGTCAACAGGGGAGAAAAATAAACTCTAGCATTTATTATAAAAAAAAAGCGGTAGTCCTTCTATTCCTTGTTGTATATTTTATGAACGTAACATGTCAATGTACATAGTTCTACTCTGTTTCTAAATTTTCTATTGGTAATTTAGGAATAGTAAATAATTAAACATTTCTTTATCTACTTTCAGCTATTCTTATTTACGAATAGATCTCGTCTACGTGTCTGTGAATCAAATGGAGGCGTCTAGACTAGACTATGCGACGAACACATCTAGTAATAACTCGATTTAATTTAAGCATCTTGTGTTTGCTTGAGATTTTTAGTTTGAAATTAAATAAGCAGTTGCGAATAAATTAATAGGATTATTTGCAAGCGTCGATTCAAGAGTACTTCTTATCATTCATATTTACTAATTTTATCTGCACTGAGTGACCTGTAGACATTCTTGGTGTCAGTGTTTCATGTCATTGGTTCTGTTTTGTTGCTTCGAACCGATAATACGTGAAATAATCTTTCTCGTCTGTTGATCATTCTGTTGAATATGGTTAGTTAATTATAGATTAAAGAAGATGGTAAAAAACGTGTACATTTTACTCAGAGAGCTTCTAAAGGGTTGTGATAAAGGATAACATATTGATTATATATACCTTTATGTATCTTAGAGCAGAGTTAGTCAATAGAATGGACCAGTTTGACATTTTGCCAATACATTCAAACGATGATGCTCATATGATTATCTACATTGGTACCACATAACAGAACAGATATATTTTTTCCCAACATCTTTAGGTTCCTGCGGACGTGTTTTATATTACTAATAATTACTAACGATTACTTGAAGGATGCAACGAACTATATAAATCAAAAGATAACTCTGATTATGACAAAGAAGTTTTTTATAGCTGATAAGCTGAAAAACAATCAATTTTACAGCTAATAGAGTTATATTTTAGTTACAAATTCTTTTACGCATCCATTTTTGTGTACATGTTCACATTCAGAGATTTCTCTATTCAAAATTACCTCGGGTATGTGGTGGCGGCCACATCAACATCAAAGAAGATGTCAACCAACTCGTCGACATCTGACTCAGGTGTCAGGGATGGAGGCAGGGTGGTCGGCGGAGTGGTGGCCGTGTTCACCGAGTGTACTCCGCATTTGAAGAGCACGGGTTCCGATTGCACCATGGGGAGCATGGCTAGAATACACACCTCCCCACACTTCTTATGATCCACAGGCTTACTTCTCCGTAAATTATTTTAAAACAACACAGTCGGTATCCGCATTCAAACATACACTGCATTGCGCCACGGTCGTCGCGACGCTATTTTTTATATGGAGGTTTCCAGACAATCGGTTAACACCCCAACCACGACTTATTCACAAACACTGATATTGAACTCCGTATTTCGTCTCTAAAATCTTTAATGTCCAGCAATAACATGCAATAACTTTATTACGTAGTGATAGTGCAATTTCCTATCGATAGCCGTGCGAAACGTTCGCTACAAAACGACGATGAAAGTCAACTGAAAGACGAGACGTAGATATACACACATCCTTTTCGTTCACCGCTTACAAATTATCAACACGAAGGCAGGGCGGCGCGACGCGACACGACGCAGAACATCGACGGCAGCTACGACGCCGGGCCATGGTGACGAACAACGACCACGGCCAGCGGTGGTGACTGAGCAGGAGAACTCCGGCGGTCTAAACGGTATTGTTGGCCCATTCACACCCACGTCATTCTTAGCTTTGCGAGCTCACTTGTCATCTCGCTCATATAGGCGAGTAGATAAAAATGTAGTTCGCGAATAATACCGATCGCTGCCGAAATATCTCGACGTATGATTATGAATAGGAAAAAATGTTTGCTATTTCATTAGCCACTTATGTATGTATTTGTTGTGAAATAAAAGCGAAAATTATAAACAATCAGGTGGGAGACACAACCTTGATTTTAGTTCTGATATGTGAATATTTTTATCATCCAAACAAATCAAAGGTACGTAAGTACCTTTGAGTAAACGTTTTAGTTACGTACAGATATAACATTTATAAGATTCTAATACCAATTCCAAATTTAAAGTTGGTATGTTCTTATCGGGACATCTTTGAAACCGAAATAATACAAAAAGTTCAGACAATTTTCACTTTTATATGAGAGGCAAGGAAAGAAGTATTAAAAATTTTCTTTTACCTACTTATTCACAAAAGTTTATGAAAGCTTCCTAAATTTTAGATATTTGTTACGATTATTTATTTTGGTTCTTTATATATTATGTATTAATAAAAAAGTAATGTTAAATTATTAAATAATAAATACTAGTTTCTCTCTATAACCGGTTTTATTCCACCTGGTGAGGAGATCACCGGTTAAGCATCTTTTCTGTCTACGTCACTTTATCCTCGCATCCATAATCATTGATAATCAAGTATATACATATATATATAAAATGTTAGGAGCTTTAAAAACTCTTGTAATCCCCTGACTTTATCTCTTTTATTTCCATTGTTCTTACACTGAAGGAATTTGTTATTTTATTTTTACATTATGGATCGTGCAGAATTCCCTAGGACAAAAATTATTACAATACTCGTAAGTATCCTCATATCTTACCTAATATGTAATTATTTAGTCTTACACACAACATTACTCTCATAAATTTTATTTTCATGCAAGCAAACGAAAAAAAATTGGATAACGTGCATTTCCGCTGGGTATTTCAATAGTGCTACGCAGGTATTACGTGACGAGACCTCAAATTCATTTGATGGAGCATCAAGGTCATCGCATTTCACAATTTAAAAGTATACGTATAAGTATACATCTATCCTCCAGCACGTGGTTACCGTTTTGCCCCAACATGGGTATATGATACGAGTATGTACGTATTCGTACTTGCATCGTAGCGCTGAGCCCACGAGTTCTCTGTGCAATGTAACAGTGACGTATACTGAAAGTGAAATGGCACAGTATTCGTGTCAAGTGCACAATTTAGATAACAAGGTTACTCGTTGCATTATTCAATAAAAATGTGCTAACTATTTAAGTCAAATTACCTAGTATATAATGACAATAGTATCCGTAATATCAAACACGTATTTTAGAAAAATAAATCCAATTAGTATTTTTTTAACATAAATCTTTGTTTAATATTGTTCCGCTACAGAGTATAAAAACTAAAATTAACAAGCCAGATTTAGCATGTTCATTAGAAGCCAATGAAAAATTAAAAATAGCTGTAGAGTTGCGATCGTTCAGTTAACAATGTATTGATTATTATGGTCTACTAAAGGCTTGATATTGCGTCAAAAAGAATACTTCTAAAAGGTATGTAAATGATTAGGAACGAGTAAAGTAGCAGTAGAGGAAGAGTGTGGCGCGTGCAGATATCGGTGCAGGCGGCCCCGCGGATCTATGTCAGTGGGTCACGGCAATGACGTGGCAGCACACGGTCGCCTCGGCTCGCCCGCGACTCGCGGCGGCGCGCACTTCATTCTAATTCCGCTTCTCAGCTCCCGGTGTCTCTTTATTCACTGCTACTAAACTATTTGTTTCGTAAACATATTAATCTACTTCATTTCTGCAACTATCGTCGATTTCTCTTTTCATTAACTGAGTTATGAGCCTATAACAAGCGCTATCTCACTGCTACCCATATTCGTTCGTATTACTGTTGTGCTGACATTGACCGAGTGATTCATATAAGAATGACATACACGGACTCATTCTAGCTAATTTATTAATTCGATGAATCTCAGTAAGAGACATACTTAATAGGAATTTCCCTTTGACAATAAAGTTATTTAAGAGAACAGATGGAGTGGGTAGAGTTTTAAGTTAATAACGTAACGACCATGGCCTTTTTCCGAGTTTGATGAGTAATTTGAAGAATTTTATTTTGCACATTGCAAAATATTTACAAAGTAACAATTATAAATAGCAAACCGATTATACATTTACATCGATTTGCGAATGTTGAATTATTGGTTAAGAGAACAAAGAGTATGTTCAGCAAAAAAAAAATATCAAGCCGATATTCGAAGAGATATATATAACGTACCAATCTTTGAAAATAATCCCTGTCTGATTCGCGCACCATCTGGGAACTACTGAATTCATTTTGATGCCAGGAAGTGCAATAATACAAAGCCTACTCGAACGAAGTCGCATATATAAGCCATTCACATATTTTTGAAATCTAAAGCCGCTGACATTTGATGTCAAACGATTTTACACTCCGTTAGCTTGAAATGGAACTCAACTGAAATCATGTTTACAAGAAATGATGGGCTATGCCTCGAGGGAGCATAAGTAATCTGATCAAATGAAACAACTAATGAGAATATAAATGGCATAATATATTGGTTGGGGACTGAGAGTGTCCCTGTTGACGGCGTGTGCCACTTCATTATGAAACTCAAATATAAGAGCTGACCTCTTATTAGTATGTTCTTATTACGAACATAAGTATCGAAAATAATATATTGGTCAACTTGCATAGAGGTAATATGATCTTACATTATTAGATATAAAGCGTAATATATTTTCTATCGAGAATATTGCCAGTACAACTTAATTGGCTACATATTTCAGTTACTGTTAGCTGTCATTTCAGGTGGTCGTTGCTTATTGTTCGAAAGCAAATAATGTAAATCCAGTAACGGTGTCTTTATTGTTTGCCTTATAGAAGTTACTAAGAGGATTCATCAAACCTACACAAAAGTGTAACGGGATAAAGTAGAAAACTTTTCCTTTCAAACTTAGCACACTTTTAAAACGAGAGATTCAAGTTGATGTTGCAGAATTTCAAAATCCATTATTCCTTCATGAATTATATGGATGATATTATCATCATATAATATTAGTTTTGATTACTCAGAACAGACATTAGTTTCTAGTCATTACCTAGATTGAATCTTGAATTATGTGGCAACTAAAGCGATCTTCATGATTACTGGTACAGCTTTACATTATTCTTTTTGCTTGACATGTTACGCATATGTCGCAATATTATCAATTGTAATCTTCCTTTAATTATTTTGAAATCAGTATTAAAATAATAAATATGCACTTAAATAGTTTAATTCATTCGAATAGTAAAAGTGTTACTGTTGCTTTATGATCACGCTTTGGATTTCCTTAGTTCTAAAAGATTTTAATTTTATTTTAGTTATTATTTTACAATGTGATGTATTATCCTGTAACATATAGGCGTTTCATTTCCTATAGGTGTATATTGCATGATTTTGAACTTTCATTTTCGCTTTCACTTTCGTAACTAATGCGAAAGTTTTTTGTTAATGTTTACGTCATACCAAGTGACGCTATGTATGCTAGATTTGTAGCCAGATAGGGGTAACTGTAAGTTTGTATTATTTAAAAGAAGTTGCATAGCAACAGTAGAAATCTGTGAGTATTTTAATATGTCATATTTTTTTTACGTTTAAAGTTGATATTCACCAATGTATGGTATAACCTTACGAGGATTATTTTAATACAGTAACCAACAAAATATGATAAGCCTTTATTAACACATGTATAAAATAATGACGTTGCAGTATTTTGAAATTGACTTGATATTGAAATTTACGGGTTTTGACGCCAGGCAGAGGTGTTGAAAAGATCTATTCTAAGCTTAAAAGTTTATACCGTTAAATTTGGCCGTATCCGTATAATAAAAACATATATGGTCATTTTGCTACAGCTGATAACACCTACTATTTCTATGTCCACAGCTGGATTTTCCTTTTGACTTTTGTAATATAACAAATTAAAAATTTGCTTCCATGTTTGAGGTTCTATGATAGCTAATAACTATATAATTTTACAGGTTCTAGTATACCTGCCTATAAATTAAACCCAAGATTGGTGAAACTCACTCTAAGCCAAGTATATTAAATTTATAAAATACCAATGTATTTTTATAATGAAATAACATTTAAAATGACATATCTTTTTTTTAACATTCTATTGTTCATAAGGAATTTGTGAAGTGTGTTACTAATATAAAGAAGTCATTTCGCTTCTGTTCGACTTACCTTCATAGTAGCAAATTTAGATAATTTTGAATATGAACTGTTTATTTATTTTGCCCCAATGTCATTTGTTATTTTTTACAATTGAAATAACGAATGCTCTGCGGATAACATTACAAAATAACAAATGTACGCGAGGAAAAATTTAAGTCATATGCGGTTACAATCCCGGGGTGTAACAGTTATCCATAGGCGACGGTGATCGCTTTCCATCAGGACCGTTTGCTTGTTTGCCACCAATGGCATACAAAAAATCTATGATCGAAATATCATCAGAATCACTGCTTTCATTCATCTCCATCTTTTTCATTAAAAAAAACATCTTCGCTACAAATCGTACCCGCCATGAATATCTATGATAAATATTGCTCAACTTTTAAGGCATACATAATTTGCTAGTTTTACTGAAGATCCGCTACTTTCGAACAAATGACACTTTTTTGCAGTGAAGCCGCAGAAGAGTTCCGTTAAGTTTCCATTTTGACAATACGTCATCGCCAAATCACATGTCAAGTGGACATAGCATGTTGTGCTAACTCAATTACACAGGCGACAGCGTGAATGCTGTTAGTTAAGGACGGAGCAGTTAAAATATTCAACGGTAAAAATATGTTTAAGTCTCATGTTCATTCTCGCCCGCATTTTGTGCTAACGTTACCAGTTATTATACTAACTAATCATAAATTATGCAATCGGGTCATGTTTTTAAATAACTTTAGTTTTGTCTTATATTTTTACATGTCCCAGTGTCATTATTGACATATTTCTGAATGAATTATTTCATAAGCATGTTTGATTAAATAATATCTTACTCTGATAATATTCTAACGCTATAAATTTACAGTAGCTATGAGACTACTTTACTCGTGACATCATGACCTGATGATTGACGAACGTCACACACATGTTCTTCCATCTGTGTTATCTTTATGATTTTTAATAAAGACTTCATTTGACCATAAAATAGGACATGAAATAGACCTCAATAATTCGTGAGTGAGAACAGAGAAGTCTCAATGTCTTGAAACAAAAAATATTTTTGTAATATGGCATTCTTTATGAACATCTATCTTGCTTGTTGGAAAAAAACCTCATATATCATACCCTGTAAGGACTATTTTGTCCGCAAGAATCCCCGCAAATACGTTGCGTCACGTGGGCGGGCAGATCGATTGGGTGGGCGTCGGAGTTAGCGCTTGCGCGAACATGATCCTGTATGTTATATCGACCGCCAACTTTAACTCGACGCTTTTGGGGCAGGTTAGGCCTATGCTCTGGGGTCAAGGTCACGTTACGTGCTACCGAAAGATTGTTTGTACTATGGACAACCAGCCAGACATTAAATAAAGTGCCGTTCTGGGCAAACTCCGATAGTAAATTTTCTTGCGCTCACCCTTTTCTATGATTGCTACGTTATCATTCAAGCACTACACGTGGTGCGCCTACATCTATCTCATTATAAATGACTATTTAATTATTGCAGAAACATCACCATATTAATAAGTTACAGATTTTGCTTAGCGGTTTCGTCGATAGAAAAATCGAAAGTTTTGAAATTTCCATAAAGAATTACCTAGCGACAAATTTTGTTACTTTGGATCTTACATTTTATAGTATGTATGTTAATGTACATTAATTAACATTTTATAGTATGTATATACTATAAAATGTTAAAATACGCTGACAAACAACAAAAACATTTTTTTTATTAAAACATAAACATTATAAACATTTGTCTTGCCAAAATTTATATTAAAAGAGATTTATCGTAACTGTTGTGATTAGGTTCAAATACAAAAACCGGCAAATATGATAAACTGTAATTACAATGAAAACTCAAGAACCCACTGCGTTGAAAATATAAAATGCAACAATGCACATACATTCAATAGAAACACTACAAAATAAAGATTATGACAGTAACAGCAGACACAGTGCCGGACCACCACCACCGCCCCATTCCGTCGTCTCCAAGCACGTCGTCGTTGCATGACAAGAACGGGCCCCCCGTCTCCATTGAGACCTGCGCAACGGGAAGAATGCCAGCCAGCACGCAACGCGCTGGAGGGATTGTAAAGCGACATGCTCCGCTCTTGGTGATTTAACAACGTACTTCTAGACCGCGAGTACCAAGATTCCTTTCGTATAGATGGAACATAGCGTTAATAGGCCTAAAATGCAGTCCATGCTCCGCACTTGTAGGCAAGCCAAGATCTCACTCGATCTTATACTGCGGGCCATCGCAGAGTACCGTGTTGCTCGTATCAAGTATTTTTTTATTTTTATGTTATTGTGTCGGAACAAGCTCGAGGCCCACCTGATTTTAAGCGGACTAACCTCTGCCTATAACAGATGCGTTTCATCAGAGGTCACGAATTGCACTGCACCCGTCACTTTAAGACATAGTTGTTAAGTCTCATGTGCCTGTAATTTCATTAGCTCTCAAGGACAGCTACCGGAACACACCGTTAGGTGCTTGGCGACAGATTTTCTACTTGAGGGTGGTCGCTAGCCAGGCGGGCTTTCGCAAAATGCCCTTCCACCATGCGGTGGAGCTCAAGCCCGCGGCAGGATTCGAACCAAGGACCTGCTGCGCGGCAGTCTAATAGCCAATGCCACTGAGCCATCACTGCTTTCAGATAATCACCAAGCGTCGTGGACTACCGAAACAAGTGCACATTCGAACTCTTGCGTCTGTTTAAACTGGGACAATAAGTTCTTGAGCTCGGTTCCTTCTAAAGATACTAGCGGACGACATGTAGGCTTCTGCATGGGGCAGTGGACCAATCCTTCGACAACCAGAAAACGGAGAGAACGAGTAATGGATAGAGTAAAGCATATTTGACATCCTTAGGCCTGTATGATATTGCCTATCGTTAGATTTTTTAGGATTTAACGCTAGGTTACCGGCATGGGAGAGTCGGTGTAGATGAATTGCTTCAAGATATTTGTTTGTGCTATATATTATCATCATAGAAAAGCCAAAACTTTGTGACTTCCTAAAAATTACTAAGATTTTATTTTCAGTAAAAATACGACGTTATTTGTAAATTATTATATATATCTTGAAAGATTTTTATCCCGGAAACTATTGATCCTAAATTAGTAGCTCCCATTACAGGACCGATAGATTTCATCGAGATCTTCATTTTGGATGCCACAAAATGTATAAATGGTTTATTTAATAGATTGAGGCGTTACTTTCCGGAAATCCATATAAAATAATATCATTTATTTTAAAAATGTGTTAAGAAAAGTTTTCACTAATATTTAAAAAGTCACAAAATAATATAAAAAATATCTAGTGTCAATTTTGCTTAATTTAACTTTATGCGTATTATAAAAATATTGCAATAAAATTAAACTAAGATCCAAAATGAATAAAATAACAATTTAATATTATTTACAAAAAGACACAAGCGTCATACCCCGACTACTAGGAAGGAAATCTAATGAATCGCTAATCTGATCGTTTTTAATGAAACTGGATATTTCCACTTCAGCGTCCATGATGCTTCTGAGTTTTGACCCACCCAGATTGTATTTAATATTTTGTTCAAATTTATTTTTAATTAGCTGATAAGCTGACCAGCATGTGGTTGCGCCGGCGGCGTGGGAATGTACCAATTCGCTTCGATTGGAAACAGTTGAACATAGCCATTAATATTAAATTGTAAGTAAAACAAAATCTAAAAAGCACTCTTTTCTACTACTCACACAAGATCATATAAGGAAACTAGGGGAAAAATGCGCCGAATAAGCAGAACGCCACCCATCCAACTCATGAGCGCGGCGGACGTTGCTTAAATTAGCTAATCGTTTAAGAACGGCTAAGCAAACTTCGCTACGAGCGCTTCTGGCTATTCCTGGCGTGTCAGAGTTATTATTTATCGAGCCTGAAACCTTGCCCGGTAGGTGGCAATGAGCTGACTCTCTTAGCACATAACCAAAACGTGCTCATTTATTTGGGCTAAAGGGCTAATCGGAACCCTAGCAATATCACTTGTTATCCAGTACGCTCTTGAGAGACCGGTCGTGAACACTATGCAGACTACTGAAGATATGCAGCAGTGTGATATTTCTAACCCACGCGTTTGACTGACCAGATCAAGTGTGCCATCGGAGGTTCACTGAACCAGAGCAGCGGAATGGATTCCAGCAGGCAAAGGTGGACAAACATATCGTAAAGTGCATCACATATGCCCATACCAGTACTACTAAGTACTGGTACTACTAAGTACTGGTATGGGCATATGTGATGCACTTTACGACATGTTTGTCCACCTTTGCCTGCTGGAATCCATTCCGCTGCACTGGTTCAGTGAACCTCCGATTGCCATCGGAGGTTCACTGAACCAGTGCACTTGATCTGGTCAGTCAAACGCGTGGGTTAGAAATATCACACTGCTGCATATCTATCTGCCCGTCTGTACGTCACGACACGCGGTTCTCTAGCTCATAAATGAAACTAATAACATAAGTGACATTTCGATATTTTACGTACCACGTGACACAAATCTACATATTGAATTATACATTTTTATTCAATGTTCCAATGCCTTAATGAAATCAAATTATGAAATTGCCAATTTGTACTGAAAAATGTAATTTAGTTTTTTATTTTATTTTAAAATATTTATTTAATTAAAATAATTACCATTATTATTTATACATTGCTGCCATCTAATAGGAAGGATATGTATGCCTTTGCGATAGAACTCTGGTGATCTAGTTTCGGCAAACTGTGTAATAGTATTTTGTACTAACTCCTGGAAAAAAAATTTTTATCACAAAGAAAATGGTAGTCCATTGAAGCAAGGTCTAGCGAATACGGAGGATGACGAATGGTTTCTAATTGCAGTTCCTGTAGAGTTAAAACGGTTTCTCGTGCTGTGTGAAGTCTCGCGTTATCATGGAGCAATAATGGTGAAGATCGATTCATGAGTCGGGGCTGTTTTATTGCTAGTTTTGCTATCATTGTTCGGCACAGTAGACATCTGCCGTTATTGCTTGACCAAATCAGAGAAAGCTATAGTGAATAACACCATGCTGAGACCACCAAACAGTTACCATCACCTTTTTATTGGTAAGCTTTGTTTTAGGACACTGTTGCTGCGTTTGACCTGGGATCAGCCATTGCATTTTTCGCTTACGGCTATAGTAAAGAATCCACTTTTCATCACAAGTCACAATTGGATCCAATATTCCTTAATTTCTGTTTCGATTCAACAAGGCAACACAAGTTTTCAACAAGCGTTTCTTTCTGCAGATCAGTCAAATCATGAGGCACCCATTTTTCATATTTTTTATTTGATTGATTTGACGAAAATGAGTCAATATTGTTGGTAAGGTAACGATAACCATTTCGCTAATTCCTGGGTAGTTTGGCTCGGATCAGCTTCCACCACCTCTTTCAATTCATCGTTATTCACCTGTGTGGGCGGTCTTCCACGTGCTTCGTTCTTCAAATCAAAGTTTCCATCACGAAAGCATTTATACCAAAATCGCACGGTACGTACATTAGCTGCAGTCCCCTCTACAAACGCAACATTGATACTGCGAGTTGTTTCTGCCGCGTTAGTTTCGCGTCGGAACTAGTATTAAAAAATGAATCTACGAAGTATCCATCTTTCTTGTCTAAGCTGAACAAAAAAAACAACTAAAAGTCGATAATCGAATGTTGCACATTATTTAAAAGAAGAACCTCATAGGTACCATGTGAAAAAAGTTTCACTCAAAAAAAACTTCAACAATCAATATTTTTACTCGCCTTCAACTCAAACATTGAAGGCGAATAAAAATATAATAAAGTTATGATATTTCATTGTTATATTTTTTTATACATACTTTTTATATCAGCCGGATCGTCCACTGCTGAACCCGCCTTTACCATTATGGGGGTTTGCCATAATCCCCACGCATGGCAGGTGTCTTTGGGATCGCAGTGTGAGATATCAGTTCCTCAGAATGCGTTGCTACCCACCTTCTGGTATGTTCCCCTAAATCGTCTCTTATGACACCAACGGGTAGAGATGGGATGTTGACATTCTAGGCCGGCACCCAACGCGATTTTTTAATACATATACATGAATAATTAAGATATTAACGTTACAAGCGTAATTTAGAGTGAAATATGCAATTTTATTCAATCAAGAACATTTTAAGCATACGTGTTTCGAAATTAACTTGACTTTAGAGAATATGATCAAAATTAACATTTACATTTTCTTACTGCTACAACTATATATATTTATCAAAAATTCTGTCCAAGTTAAGCTTGTTAGCACTTGTTAGCGCTTTAATTTTTTTTTATGCATGATAGGTTAGCCTTTGACCACTATCTCACCTGATGGTAAGTGATGATGTGGTCGAAGATGTTGTTCAGGCTAACCTAGAAGTACAGGCTCTCTGAATTGCATTCAGCATATTTAATTTACAAACAAATTTACATGTTAAGCTCGATTTTTTATTGTGTTGACTTCATTCATGACCAAGGCAGATTATATTATTAGGTAGACAACGATTCACTGAAGGTTTTCATCCCATATAATATGGGTCGATCCTTTGCCATTTGCCGTGCAGAGGCCCAGATTCCGGATACAAGATTAAATCCATCATATGGATTTCATAATAATATGGAAAATTACAACTAACATAATACTTTGACACATATGAATTTTCAAATTAGGAAAAAAATCTAACTCCGGACGTCATTTTGTGATATTTCACGCGTGCCAAGTTAGCTGTGTAATTAAATAATAACGCCACTGAAGCGTGTGTAAAATCAGTGATATATAAACTTATAAATAATACAAAAAGAGCGGAACAAACGGTATAATGAGGAGGGCGGTGGGCGGCTGTCGGTTGGTCGCCCGGGCGCAGGTTTCCTACGCTCGAGATTGATCGCGCCCGCCCGAGTTACCTACCCAGCCCTGCGGTGCCTGTCATGCGGCGGCGTCTCTCTCGTTGTCATAGAAACTGACTGCCGACGCTGCCGTTGTCCCAACCAAACCCCTTCGTCGCCATCATTACATGATTAGTTAATATAAACGCAATTCAATAGCTTATTGCTTTAATGCTATTTCACTTCGTTTATTTATTCAAATCAATAACCTTTCAACCTGCCGAAGCCTTAGGAAGAAAAAAATCTTATGAACCGATCGTGTTTCTTATAGATGAAAAATAACAAACAAGAGAAAATAATTTAGCCATAACAAGGTGACGTGAGGAAATTGAACATCGAGCTTCACCACGAACATGTATTACATATTACGGGAGTGGTAATCTAACTGTATACGGTATTTTACTGATTTGCCAATATCTTACCGGTGTCACTGATCACTGTGGCGTTACGACGATCCCATACCGCCCCGTTCGTGTGACTCTCTTTCAGAATATACTGTACATCTTGTTTTTACAAGAAAAAAGTTTTTTTTTCAGTATTCATGTATATATGTATGTTTGTGAGTTTCTTTATTCCATCATAACTTCTAAACGGTCTAACCGATTTCAATGTACTCAATCGAAATATCGTTAGATTTGCATTAACGGCGCAAGTGACACTAGATCATTAAATAACATAAAATCAGCCAAGTGCGAGTGGGACTCGCGCACGAAGAGTTCCGTACCATTATCTGTAAACTAATCTTGCAAGTTACAGACACTATTTGCAGTGTCCGATTGAGCTGGGTAGGTTCGGCAAAAACCTCGTTTATTGTATGGGACCCCCCTTAATTATTTATTTTATTTTAATTAATTATATTTAAAGAGAACATAAAAATAAATATTCTGTGAATAGTTAACGCGTCTACCTGTCACCGTTATTAGTATCGAACAAGTAACGGTAAAAAAATCAAGTTTGTTGTACATAGGAGCCCCCCTTATATATTTATTTCATTTTATTTTTAGTATTTGTTGTTATAGCGGCAATTGAAATACATCACCTGTGAAAATTTCAACTGTCTAGCTAACCCCGTTCTTGAGATACAGCCTGGTGACAGACGGACGGACAGCGTAGTCTCAGTAATAGGGTCCCGCTTTTACCCTTTGGGTACGGAACCCTAATAAAAAAACAAACTAGCAGAGTTTAGACGCCATATTGTTTTTTTTTCTTCCAAACCTATCGAGCTGGTTATCGAAATGAAAGGCTTTAAAACACGATTCCATAAATATATATATATAACTTACAGTTTCATGTTAAAAGATAAAACGTTTAATAAAAATAAATAATTTGTAGACGGGTTTTTAATTTTTTTAAATTTATACTTGTATTGTACTGTGGTATACCGCGTCTGAGTACATTCAATCAATAATGGCGCAGGATGTTAAGTTGTGTGCAATGTAAGGCCCTGAAGCTCATGATATATTTGTTACAGAAAGCATACCGACAATTCGACAGACGAAGACGACATCGGTAAGATATCAGAAAGCATTAAAATAACGTATACAGACAGAAGTAACATACAGACGTACGCTTTCACGTTTATCATATTAGCAGGGATACGTAGTTATTAAGTTTGTTCGTTACATACAAAAATACAAATCTTCTATCTTTGTAATATCAGTGTAGAAAACCTATTGTATTGCAAGAGTTTTATAATCTGTCGATGTCGCAATCGGGAATAGCCAGGTAAGTTTAAGGTTGAACTGGCCGGTCGCTTCTCCATACAAACATAGTAGGGTGATCATTCCTTTATTTGACATGTTAGGTCCAGAATTAATCATAATATCGATTGATCTATGCTTGTATCGTAACGAAATTTTAAAATAATAATTAAGTGGAATGTTATGAGCATCGAAAACTTTATATCAAAATATTTCGAGGCTCATAACTCTCAAGTGAATTATCTTATTAAAAAAATGTTACGATACAAGCCTAGATAATAAAGAGATCAATCGATATCATGCTTTATTTTGGACCTAAATCCTCAAATAAGGGAGTGATCACCCTACGACGTTTGTATGGAGAACTGACCGGTCAATTTACCCTTAAGATTGTACGTAGGCATTTTTATGCTAAAGCACAATAAAGGGCCGTTTGATATGACGAAATCACGACAGAACTTCTCAAGCCGGTGAAATCTAGGAAGAAGATGCTCGTAGTCATTCAAAAGTTATTTCATTCCTTTATACTTAAAAGTAATTCTACTTCCCGTCTAACATCCCGCAGAATTGAAACACAAAAGTATGCAGCCAGTGCATGTCGTTAGTGACGACTTAAGGTCTAAAATACGTGGTCTCACCTCTATTTAATAAGCTTAAGTCATAACAATGATCCATCTAAAGAGGTACTCTTCTAGTTTCTCATCTCTTATTTCACTTCCTATGAGACGTGTATACAAATCCGCCAACATAGCTCTCAGAATTTTCAAGTTAAAGTGGCAGTAGGTAGGCCACATCGCCTGACGAACCGATAAGCGATTGGGAAGAAAGATTGTCGAGTGTCTACCATAACGGACGACGTAGAATACGTAGGCGGGGACCACGAGACATCCCTGAAGCTGATAGATGTAGAATAGCATGTGATTTCTATGGTCGCGTACCTCAGAAAGTGAAATCTTTCACACCATATCTTACAAACCGGGTAAAGAACTAGACGTATGATATTTTGAACTAAAAGGAATAAATCTCACATTTTATCACGAGATTTAACGTAAACCTATCTTCAGAAACGGTATCAGAATAGAGAATCCAAATTATGTATTTATAAAAATCAATGAATAAAAATGATTAATAAGATAAAGCATAAATAAAATGCAAAAAGCTTAGTTTAGCGTAGTCCATAATCTCGAATTTCGGTGACCATTGTGTGTAGCTGTAAACACTTACAAGAAGTAATGATTCAACAAGATCATAACTGAAAGTGGATAGTCTAACCTGTTCCGGGAAATTCAAAACTTAAACAGGTTTTAACGCTTGCTACGTTTGGCAACTCTACATTGACCATGAAAATTCGAAGACGATGATTCTTTACATAACATCGTAAGGATATTTTTGATATCATGCAGCCGATCTCACGATTTACCCGAACACCCACAACTTCACAATCAGTGATATAGTGTATGATGCTGGCGTATCTTATAAATAAAAAAAAAAACTTTCTGGTTATCTTTTAATCAAGTGCATTGCAGTAAAAATATTGACTCATTATTGCAAGGAACATTTGTCCACACGATCAAAAAGGTGTTCAAAGACAGCACGATTAGGCTTAGGATCGTTAAGACCGATCGGTATCGAGCATTTCTCCTCACACAAACTTTGCATCCAACTGCCAACGCAACTTCAGTTCAGCCTGTATTACACATTACACGTTATCGTGTTAACATTAGAGGATTTGTTTGTTTTCCAAATTCAAAGTTTTAACGCTCGGAAAATAAAATCTACGATATATGTATGTAAGTACATGTTTATATATTTCTAAATATATTTTTTTTATCTTTTATCCCTCAAAATAACGGGGTAGTTATATATAATATATAGTTTTCTATGCATTAAGTATATTCTATTATATTTATTATTTAAAATAATAATAAAACTTCATTCACAAAATGCTTTTTTATTAAATACGGATTCGTTTTGTTTGTTTTAAGATTATTTTATACAAAAGTTTAGGTCTTTTATTTATCGATTGAGGTAGTACGAAGTCTGCCGGGTCAGCTTGTATTCAAATAAATATTAGACTATTACACTATGTTTACTTTTGATTATCTAAATATTACAATAAAAACCTATTTAGGTAGGTATAAACTATTTTTAGATCAGAAAAAAAACATACTAACAACATATTTCATAAAATGAAGGATCTTAAGGTTGAACTGGCCGGTCACTTCTCCATACAAACGTCGTAGGGTGATCACCCCCTTATTTGAGATTTCAGGTTCAGACTTAAGCATAATACCGATTGATATCGTCATTATCTAGGCTTGTATGATGCCAAAATATTAAAAAGATAATTAAGTTGTAAATTATGAGCGTCGAAAACTTTATATGAAAATGTTTTAAGGCCCATAATTCTCAAGTAAATTATTTTATTAAAATTTCGGCATCATACAAGCCTAGATAATGATGAGATCAATCGGTATTATGCTTTATTTTGGATCTAAATCCACAAATAAGGGAGTGATCACCCTACGACATTTGTATGGAAAACGGGCCGGCTGGTTCACCCTTAATCAAGGATAATGAAACCCATCAGCCAGGATAGCAAAAGCAAAAACTTCATATTTTTTTCATTATGCTAGATATCCAGGCAAGGCAAACGTTTTGTTATTTTGATAAATTTGATATACACATGTAGTGTAGACATAGTTTCATGGGTATACAGGTAACTGAAATCGAGTAGACGGTTAAGAGAAAAAATGGTGTGAAGAAAGAAGACACGGTCCTACTAAGCAGAACCAATCCAAATAAAGCCGTTCGAATACACTTATAACCAGATTATTTACAAAAGAATAAAAATGTTTTAAATTTGAATTTCCCGCCAAAGACTTGACTATACACTTTAAAAAGAAAGGCACATACCTTGCATCTTCAATGGCCAACACTGGCATGTATGATTCATTTATATCATCAATGGCGCTGGTCAGCGCCGTTTTCTTCCGCTCCGTGGCGATATCCAATTTAACACGATGCTTTTAAGAATTTCGTCTGAAACAATCAAAAAGATTAAGGTTAAAATAAAATTATACTACAAATGTTCATTTGACAATTTCTAAAATGGTTCAGTTATAGTACATTCTTATTTCTATTTTCCACTGCCCATTGCTTGAGGAGAAGTTTAGGTCAGATTTGCATTAACTGTGAAGGGTTCTTCGCAGACAGTCTAATAGTTTCGCATGTCCTTCTGTGTTCGTAATAGAATGTCTAAACTTTAACAACAACAATATTTTGTTAATCATAGACATTTAAATAAGAAGTAACTTTACATTTTCATGTAATCACCACGCGGTTTCTGAGCTCATCTTATGGCAGAAGATGAAGCTCGGAGGTGCGAATACTTTTGATACATCCAATATTTACGTTTTGTTGCTGATATGCAAGTATTTGTTAACCCTGTATGCAGTTTTTTATGTAATTATCTATTACGGAACAATCAGGATGCCTACCTGGTGGTAAGCGGTGACCTTTACTTATAACAGATGTATTTCATCACAAATGACTAGCTGAACTGCGGCCGTCACCCTGAGACATCAATTTATTTAGTCACTTAGCCTGTTATTTTACCGGTACCCTTCAAACTGGAATGTAATGTTAACAGCAATGTGAACATTTCTTCTTGGCCGAAGAAATAGGTATAGGTCGAAATAGTTAACAGGGTAGGGCATGAATAAAAACGAGCTCTCAAGAACAGCCACTGGAAAGCAGCTTTATGTGTTTTGCAACAAATTTTCTATTGGAGGGTGATAGCATAGAGAAACAGTATAACTGAAGACCCGTAGGAGATTTAAATGCCTACTCTAGTCTGGATACGCAAGTTGTACGTATCTCAAAGTTTTATAGGCAAACATGTAGTATGTATAAAGTTTACTATAGCAAAACAATTTGTAGCTACCTATTGGCATAGGCGTAGCTACATATAGACTTTTATGATTATAAATGGATTATTATATTAATAATCCATTTATAATGATGCTCTTTAAATAAATAAAGCACTGCGGACACCTCGATATTTGGCATAGTATGCATTTTATGTCATGTGACGTACGTAAGGGCGCGCACACGTAGGTACTAACCGCGTTTGACACCGCTCTATGAAGTCAAACTACATGTCTGATTTTGCTATGGTGATAGTTTGCCAGACGATAATACACAAAATTACGTTCCAAAAAACTTGAAAGATAATGGGGTACGAAAGCGTGAATTACCGCATTTTTTAAATCAAATTGGGTGCTCATCCATACCCGATTAACATAATCACCTTTTATGTCCCTACATCCAAGTCAAGTGAAGAGAAGATATCAGACTTCTACAACAATCTCAATGGTGCTGTTCAAGGCATTCCTAAAAGAGAGCCCATGATAATTATGGGCGACTTTAATGCAAAAGTAAGTAGCACCGATAAAGACTATCATTTGAGGAACGTCGTAGGCAGACTTGCCCTACGCACGAGAAACGATTGAGGGAAGAAACTTATGGACTTATGTGCCGGAAGTAGTCTCACAATAATGAATACTTAGTTCCAACAACATCCCAGACGTCTTTATACGTGGACAGCATCTAATGGTTTATATAAAAAACCAAATAGACTATATATTATCATAGGCCAAAGATGGAGATCTTTTATACATTTACGGCAAAAACGCGACCAGGTGTAGACTGTGGCAGTGACCATCAACTATTCGTTGCCAAACTGAATATTCGCCTGAAAGTCACGTCTGTAAGGAAAGCGAACAAGCTCTTCTATTAAAGTTCTCCGACGCAAAACCCAACTTCAAATTGGCCCATTTGGAGGCTCATCATGTGTCATAAGTTTACTATCCAACAAGTGGCTACACAAACAGCAAACAATCACAAGGTCATTTCTTCCAAAGCTGAATAGATAAGGGTAGAGACATGGGATGATAGAGATTGCAGAGAGGAATGCGGTGAAAGTAAGATTGTGCTCGGAAGAAGATCGATACCACTATGCCGACTTACAAAAATCAATTCTGGACTTTGTAGAAGGGATAGAGATAATTTCATCAATAGTATATACAATATACATAGAGAAGTGCTCCGAAGCCGCTCCCACTCGTCATATTTTCAAAAAGTTAAGATCTTAGCGAAACAATTCAAACCCCAGCATTGAACTATCGAAAACGAGAAAGGAGACCTTATCACTGAGAAAACAGCAATTTTGGAGAGATGACGAACCTATTGTCAACATATTTATATTGAAAACGCTGAAGAGGATAAAAGACTGAACTATATCAATAGAGAACCTGACATCCTTCGCCATGAGGTCGAGAAAGCTGTCAATAAACTTAAACCCAAGGCTTGCGGCAATGATGGAGTTACAGCCCAAATGCTACAAAACATGGGATCTATAGGTACTGAAATCATCCATACAACAGGTTAAAAAGTCTGGAGAACAGGTCAATGGCCGGAAGACTGTACTGAATCCCTTGCACAAGAAAGGATCAACACGCAAATGTGAGAACTACCTCACCATCTCACTCCTCTCCCACACCAGTAAAGTGCTCTTGCGAATCTTAAACAGTAGGCTGGAAACCTACATTAGTAAAAAGATATCCATAGAACAATCATAGCCGGATTCGTAAGAGGCATAGGCACGAGAGAGCAAATCCTAAACATGAGGCAACTCATTGAAAAATGCAACAAACACAACATTAGTGATATCTTGTGCTTCATTGCCTATGCCAAAGCCTTGCATAAATTGGAACAAGGTGTTCAGCGTCATGATCGAAATGGCTACGTTAGTAAAACCAGACCATCTTACATTTCTCGTACAAAACCTTCACCAAAATAGTAAATCGAGAATAAGGCTAGAAAACACTACATCACATGCCATCCCTACAAAACGAGGAATGCATTTTTTCGCCACTACTGTTTAATCTCATAGGCGAGCATATAATGACTGGAATGGAGGCGTACCAGTGGGGTGTCACTTACTGAATAACCTACGCTTTGCTGACGACACCACGATTATAGGTGCCTCTGAAACTGAACTGGCTTAACTCCTGAACAGAATAGGCACTAACAATCAAGAATATGGTCTACACATTAACAGGAGCAATACCAAACTGATGTTTTCAGACAGAGTAGGCACCATGCAGCGAACTAATGAGCTCTATGACCTGGACGTTGTTCACAGATTTGTGTATCTGAGATCGCTTATCAGTGATGACGGCAACTACGAGCAAGAAGTGATCAGAAGATCCCAGATAGCTAAATCGGCATTTAAGAGGCTCGATTAGGTATGGAGAAATAGAAGCATCAACCGTATAACCAAAATACGCTTAGGCGAGCATATAATGATTGGAGTGGAGGCGTACCAGTGGAGTGTTACTTGCTGAAGAACCTACGCTTTGCTGACGACACCACGATTATAGATGCCACTGAAACTGAACTGGCTAGAGCCCTGAACAGAATAAGCACTATCAGTCAAGAATATGGTCTACACATTAACAGGAGCAAAACCAAACTGATGTTTTCAGACAGAGTAGGCACCATGCAGCGAACTAATGAGCTCCATGACTTGGACGTTGTTTACAGATTTGTGAATCTGGGATCGCTAATCAGTGATGACGGCAACTGCGAGCAAGAAGTGATCAGAAAATTCCAGATGGCTAAATCGGCATTTAAGAGGCTCGATAAGGTATGGAGAAATCGAAGCATCAACCATATAACCAAAATAAAACTTTTGCAGGCCCTTATTTCATCGATATTTCTTTATGCGTCTGAAGTCTTGTGTACGCTTAAAGATTGACGCATTCGAAATGTGGTGCTGGTGTAAAATACTCCGAGTATCCTGGACAGAACGCCGGACTAATGAGTCCGTCGAAGAGTAATCCTCAGAGAGTTCAAAATAAAATTAAGTCAAGACTGTGAACTATCTGCATGCAGAGTTCTGAAGTTCTTCGGACATACAGTCAGGCGAGACCCAGACAGCCTGAAAAGGCTTTTTTTTAATTATCAATTTGCGAATGCTTGTCTGGCTAGCTACCATCCTCAAATAGAAAATCTGTCGCCAAGTACCTAACGGTGTGTTCCGGCAGCTGTCCTTGAGAGCCAGTAATTCTAGGTAAGGCTAAACAACATCTTCACCACATCATCACTTACCATCAGGTGAGATGGTGGTCAAAAGCAAACCTATAAGAAAGTAAAAAAACAATTGCTAAAATCATCGAGAAGCAATTGAGAAAAACATTTAAATAACTCAATGGACTTGCTAGCTATACTGATTTCAATCGCAAAAGCTTTAGATCGCTTTCAAAGAGATGGCACGATTTCAGTAGCTGACGAAATTTGGGTCAATCTAGAGAAAGATTAAGTTACTTAAGGAAGATAATGAAACCATTGACTCATTAGAATTTATAAGAAGATTTTTATATTTTTGAGTTGATTTTTCTGATTTTTTACACATAAATATAAATGTTTGTCCATTTTTTTTTTACATAAGTTATTCTTATGTATAAAACACATATGCAAACAATATACAATATAATAATAGAGAGATTATTAGCAATTTATTAGCATTGCTGCAACGGGGCAATGCTGCCAGCATGCTGGGCACGCTGCCATCTGGTAGTGGACTAGAGCATTTGGACTACATATGAGTCCAAATGCTTTTATTGTAGTAGCTGTAGTGTTGTATATAGTTCGTAGTATTTCGTTAATAAAGGCATACCGCCGGTAAAAAAAAATATAATAAGATGGTTGTCATACAAAATGGATATATAACAAATTTTCGATATATATCGTAAATATATTCGATATTTTGATGTTCAAAATATCTTATATTTTCGAACCATGTTGTTAGTGTAATTGAACATTATCTAATTATGTATAACTAGCAGCCCGACCCGGCTTCGCACGGGTATTAAAAAAAATATTATAATGTCTCTTTTTGCGCAGTTGGATAAAAACTATTCTATGTCCTTCCCTGTGTCTCAAACCATTTTCATACCAAATTTCATCCTAATCGGTTGAGTAGATCAGGGTACGACTTTCCATTGACGTCCGTGGAAATCAGGGGGTAGAGGGGGTTGGGGAGGGGGGAGGGGTACCACTCCCCCCTCTTCAAAGGAAAAGTCCCGCAGCCGCTCCTCTTTTTTTTTTCTGAATTAAAATTAAAATAATAATTTTAAAATCGATTGGCATGAAAGAGGGCACTGGAAGGGGGAAGCGGAAGGTCCTCCCTTCCTTTTCCCATCACTTTTATTACAAGGTAATGCATAGTGTTCGAGTTATGCATCTTTTGTAAAATCATAACGTCACTTTTTTGTTACACTTCACTGATCTAATTTATTGTTTTGTTGGATGTGTAACAGATTTTTTAGCGCTTCGCCGGCCGCTACCGCGGCACGCTCGCTTCGCTCGCTCGGCTCGCGCGTTGTGTTGTCGCAGTTTCAACCTAACCTAACCTGTTTTTTTTATATAAAATGTTCACGAACGTATTCCACTTGACGCCAATTACTATCGCCGTTACTTTCGATTATTTTTATCACATTTTGTGTCTATAGTGCATATTAAATGTGGAACCATAGACGTAAAATTATAGAAAATAACGAAATTAGCGTTTTTTTTTTTTCTTAACTGGGTAGCTCTTGACCAATATCTCACCTGATGGTAAGTGATGATGCGATCGATGATGGAGCGCGCTTACCCAGAAGGTATCTATTCACTCGCTTCTTGAAGACCCCCATATTGTACTTAACCGGAAACACAGACTCAGGCAGGGTGTTCCATTCCCTGGCGGTTCGTATGATGAACGAGGACGCAAATCGTTTCGTTCGGGAAAATGGAACATCAACCATATAGCGGTGGCGCTTCTGAGTGTCCCTGGATGTCCGGTTATAGAATGGGGATGGCGGAATCAAGTCATGCAGTTCCGTGGCACACTCCCCGAAATGCATCCGATAGAAAACCGATAAACAGGCGACTTTGCGGCGATGCTCGAGACTTTGGAGTCTCGTGCTTACAAGTTGGTCGTCGTTAATTAGTTTCTTGGCTCTCCTCTCAATAGCTTCCAGTGTCTCCAGCTGGTATTTGGCAGAACTATCCCAAAGGTGAGAACAGTACTCCACACATGTCCGGACTTGAGCTTGATAAAGATTAAGCATCTGTCCCGGTGTGAAGTAGTGTCTCACCTTGGCCAAAACACCAAGCTTTTTTGAGGCTAGCTGGGCTTAAGACTCAATATAGGAGCCGAAATTGAGAGTCGGTGTTAATGAGATGCCAAGAAGCTCAAGGTGGTTACTTATCGGCACGGATACATCCCTGAAAGTAAGAGCCAGGTGAAAAGGGCTCCGTTTGGCGGAGAAAAGACATACCTGGGTTTTAGCAGCATTGAACTTGACCAGATTGGCATCGCCCCAATCGGAGACTGCCTTCAAAGAAAAGTTCAAGCGCTCAACCATAGCTTCCCTATGTGACTGGATTTGTAATGCACTGGTTCGTGCGTTAGATGTATAACTCTCCACAACGGCGCTGTCGTCTGCGTACCCAAAAATACCGGGTTTAAGCAGATCATTAATATGCAGCAGAAAAAGCGTTGCAGAGAGTACTGATCCTTGAGGGACTCCGGCGTTTATGGCCAATTGGTCGGAAGAACAGCCATCGATGACCACTCGAATCGACCGATCCCTCAATAAATCTGAAATCCAAACACACAAAACAGCGGGAAGGCCGTATGAAGGAAGCTTGCTAATAAGGCTATCGTACCAAACCCTGTCGAAAGCCTTCGAGATGTCGAGAGAGACAGCAAGCGCCTCTCCGTAGTTCTCGATGGCCTCGCTCCAGATGTGAGTGGCATACACTAGAAGATCCCCAGTAGACCGGTTTCGGCGAAACCCATATTGTCGGTCACTGAGGAGATCATTGACTTCTAGGTATGCCAGAAGTCTGTGGTTCAGTACACGTTCCATCGTCTTACAGAGTATGGACGTGACTGAAATAGGCCTGTAATTAGCAGGGTCTGCGCGACTACCCTTTTTGGGCACGGGCTGCACGTTTGCAAGCTTCCAGGACTTAGGCACTTGACCAGTCATCATAGACAAGCGAAAGAGGCGAGTCAATATTGGAGTCAACTCAGGCGCACACATCCTCAAGACTACAGCCGGTATACCGTCTGGACCACTAGCTTTGTTCACGTCCAGATTGCACAACGCTTTGCGTACTTCAGACTGTCGAATACGGATTTCTGACATTAAAGTCCCGCGATTTGGAAGACTAGAAGGTACAGCATTGCCAGCATCTAAACGTGAAGACTCTGCAAACAGAGAGGCAAATAAGTTCGCTTTCTCTTCAGCAGTGTGAGCTAGTGAACCGTCAGGTTTCAGCAGTGGAGGCAGTGAGGGACGGCAGAAGTTCTCTTCGAAGCGTCAAGTGGAATACGCCTTTAACCGTTCTTAAAACGAAACGTTCATTGGCGAGAATTTTATATAATCTGTGCTACCACAGATTTCTCAATCCCTATGGATTAGCATTAATATTGCAAAAATAATTAATGTTCAATATTTTTTTTCTCAGAAACTACGCGTTTTCTGATTTTGAAACTTTGCGTATGTGCTTATAATAATGTAACCTTTCTGTGAAAAAAATATCAACCCTTAACCCGACGGACGGCAATGGAAAACTGAGCCTAGATCAGTTATCGCGCAAAATCATTAACCTCTGGTTGCGCTGTTGGATAAAAACTATCCCATGTCCTCCCCCGTGTCTGAAACCATTTCCATACCAAATTTCATCCTAATCGGTTGAGTAGATCGGTTATCGCGCAAAATCATTAACCTCTTTTTGCGCAGTTGGATAAAAACTATCCTATGTTCATCCCCGTGTCTCAAACTATTTCCATACCAAATTTCATCCTAATCAGTCCAGTAGATCGGTTATCGCGCAAAACCATTAAGCTCTTTTTTGCGCAGGTGGATAAAACTATCCTATGTTCATCCCCGTGTCTCAAACTATTTCCATACCAAATTTCGTCCTAATCGGTCCAGTAGATCGGTTATCGCGCAAAACCATTAACCTCTTTTTGCGCAGTTGGATAAAAACTATCCTATGTTCATCCCCGTGTCGCAAACTATTTCCATACCAAATTTCATCCTAATCGGTCCAGTAGTTTCAGAGCCTATTCAATGCAAACAAACAAACAAACAATCAAATCTTTCCTCTTTATTATATTAGTTTAGATTATTTCAGTAAGTTCTTGCATTAGTGAATTATTAGTGTTTTTTACTACAATTAGATATAGCACACATGGAGTGATGTGTTTGTGGTAAATCAATCAGAAAGTACTGCAGTGAAACCGACAAGCTCATGATTGGCTGTAGGTTATTGCATAACAATGGCCGCCCTTTGTCTCCAATTCAGGTACATTTTATTGTTATTATTTAACATAATATTATGATATAAATATTGTTGCAGTAGTAGTAAAATTATTTGAATTTTATGTTGAATGATGAATTGAAGATTCTATTTTGAGCATTGTTTTTGCATTATAATGTTTATGTTATATGAAAATAACACCTGCTGATGAGCAGAATGCAATTGGAATGTGCATTTTTGCAGGTAAAGCTATAATTTTGCAAAGATAAAACTTTAGGTATCCTTTTATTATATCTCATTGTTTATAAATATATATATATGTTTTATACAAATTAAGAATGTACACATCCTACTCATTATTGTAGTCTATTTACCTATTAAAAAGTTTTGTTTTAGAACAAATAACGTAACAGTGGGTATAGTTGACATTGAGGTAATAGTTGACACTTTCAACTTTGAAGACATATAAAGACAGTTTTTTCATAGAACAGACCATGTGAATGCCTCTTATTGATAGGAAATATATCCAGACACATTATTTTTTTTATTTTGGCAAAATTGGTTTAGCCATTTTGTAAAAGCGTGTGTTTAACTGCGCGCGTGACAGTGAATTATATTTTTTTAAATATATCTAACAGAATTTAAAGAGGTGAGTAAATTAACATTTATTCAAATTTTTTCATTGCTTTTCCTGATATCCACATAGGTGATGTATAATGTTGTTATTAGTTCACTGCTTATTACCCGAACTCCACTCCTAACCTCGTGTGTGTAATGGCGGCAATTATTTCGTGTGTGTCAACTACTACTTACGCCTTTTTCAATGTTGACCAGTAATTGACATCCCTGTCAACAACTGATTTTTTAGGTGTAAATTAAGTTTGCATTATGTCAGTGATCAGTGTAAGGTGACAATCGTTTCTGTATATAATGAGTATAGTTCCTATTACTAGAACCAATACTTGACAGGGATGTCAACTACACATGCATACAGTGTCAAGTACTGAGTACATATATTTTTTCCTTCCTTTGGAAAACAATCAAAAGCAGCGCACTTATATCTTGACTGCTTGTTATTTTTTTATACTTTAAATCATGTCGGATTTTTATAGTCTGCAATAAATATGATTTATGATTGTAAATAAATACTGTTTTCTTAGATTAGCTAGACTGATATTTATAAGTGTAAAGTATGATTATGATAATAATAAGATACTCTTTGTTGATGGTTTAAATTAATAATCCCTTATTCAAAAATTCCGTAGCTCACGGGGCGGAAAGCGTCCCACGGGGAGCCGCTTTGCTACGTTGAATGTAAGAGGTGGAATGGACACTATGAAGTATGCCAGACGATAGATGCAACATTTGTTTTTGTATTTTATAAAATATATATATAAAAAACGCGAAAAGTACGGTAATAGCGGCCCGAGTGTAATGATGCATAGAACTTTTAAAAAATTTAATAAATGAAATGAATACAACAAAAAAAATTATTAATATGATCAAGTATGAGCCAAAGAATTCTCTGGGTGAGGCTTAAAGTTGGGCTTACTCGATGTTTCTGGGCGGGTGTCTATGTGCCTACGGACATGGGTTCGTGAAGGTCCCCAAAAGCACAAAAAGAAAGAAAGGAGTTTTGGGACAGTTCAGACTTCCGTGCTTAGGAGGGCACGTTAAGCCGTCGGTCCTGGTTGTTGTCTAAGGATGGCAGTCGTTATAGCATGGTGGTAGGGCATTTTGCGAATGCCCGCCTGGCTAGCTACCACCCTCAAGTAGAAAATCTGTTGCCAAGCACCTAACGGTGTGTTCCGGCAGCTGTCCTTGAGAGCCAGTACTTCTAGGTTAGCCTGAACAACATCTTCGACCACATCGTCACTTACCATCAGGTGAGATAATGGTCAATGGATAACCTCATAAATCAGACATAAAAAAAAATATGTCGAAGAAGGCTCATCCGGCTGTTCATGTAGGACTCTTGGTTCCAACAAAAAATTGGTTGGTTCAAACAAAAAGTAAATGTAGTAATTAAACAACTTCAAACGGTTTAAGTCGCGTATATTTATCATTATTTTCACCCCGTGACCACGATCACTGCAAAGTGTTTGAAACGTCGGGACAAAAATAATGATAAATATACGCGATTTAAACCGTTTAAAGTTGTTTTATTACTATGTGTAATAATCGCGAGCGAAAACCTAAGACAACAAAAAGTAAATGTATTGTAGTGAAAGTTGGGTATAGCAGAAAAAGCATGAAAGTAGAATAAATACAGTGGAGATGAGAGCATTGAGAAGCATAATTAGAGTCAAACGGAGTGACAGGATAAGGAATAGTGTGATAAGGGAATGACGTGGTGTAAATAACGATGTAGTAGTGACTAAAATCGAGAAATGTATGTTCAGATGGTTTGGACATATAGAGAGAATGAATGATATAAGAAAGACTCAACAGGTTTACATGGGACAAGTGAACGGAAGTTTTGGAAGGGGAAGACCTAGACGAACGATCTGAAATCAAATTGAAGACGTTCTGAAAAATGGTCATGTCAGGAGTACCCTTAACCGACGCTTATGTATGAAAGGATGATGAATGTAGATGAAGCGAAAGAGATATCTAAGGATCGTAGCAAGTGGAAATCTATTGTTTCTGCCTACCCCTACGGAAAATAGGCGTGATTTTATGTATGTTTATATGTATTAAAGTATTCATTATTAGTAAATTAGTTTCTTTATTTGATGTCAACTATTGGATCAACTAATGTCAACTACCCAAACAAATCAATTTTTAGCATGTCAACTATGGGTGCATTTGATACTTTGATCTCATGTATTTTTAATTTTTTATTGCTTGCTCTTATGAGATAATTGAATAACATGCAATAATCTACATGAAACCCTTTCTTTTCGAATATATAATTCACTTTTACATTAAAACATTTTGATCACCCTACACTGTTCTAAAGTTGACTATTCCGACCTATGTGTCAACTACTCCCCCATTTACCTTATGTTCCATATTTCATGGAGATTCTATATTATACTACAAGGGAGAAACACCGGGCCGGTACGGAACAGGATTTTTAATAAAGAAAGAATTAAAACCACATATTGATCAATTCATTGGTATCTCAGAATGTATTGTTATACTTAATTTAAAGCTATCGCGTAAGAATGAATAGTGGTCAATTGTTCAAGTCTACTCCCCAACTGAACATTCTAGCAAACCAGAAATCAAGTATTTCTATACCATACTAACATATGCAATAAAAAAACTACTCACACAACATTTAAATAGTAATGGGAGATTTTAATGCTAGAACGGGGGAAAGAAGAGATGGCGAGGAAACTGCTGTACTAGGTCCATACTCTTCAAGAATAAGGACAAGTAATGGTGAAATTATGATGCAAATGGCTTATGAAAATAACCTAAAAATACTAAACAGTTTATATATAAAAATAGGCAGAACAATAGATGCACATGGATACATCAAAACAGGGTTGGCATGATTAAATTACATTGATTTAAACCACGATTTAATCAAGTGATTTATTTCAATAAAAATCAATTGAAAAAATTACTTGATTCAAAAAATTTAAATATAATCAAATTGATATATATTTGTATATATACAGGGTGTCCCAAGAAGTAGTGATATACTGAAGCTGGGAGGTACAGGACCTAGAGGGATATCTGAATCACCCCTATGTATGTCCCGCAATTTTTCGTGTTTTCGGAGTTATGACTTTTTTTTTTAATTTTTCACCTATCGCCGAGTACGTTGAGATTTTTATTAATGGTGACGTGAATTATTGCGGTAGGTGCTTGATTTTTTTTGTGTGCTAAGCTGATAGATTGGCCAATTCAACATGGTAACATTTACTATCGTTAGATCTTTGAATGGAATAAATAAAAATTAAATGCCAAGAAAGAAAAAATTACCCAGTATGTTCACAACTTCAAAAGCCCTTTCACAAAAAAAAATACCGTTTGGCTTTTAAAAACTTGCTCTATCTATCAGGTAGCTACCCTAAAAATTTAATTTGATTATTCATAAGGCTTCAATAAAAAAATTGAAATCTAAATGGGGTAAGTGCAAATTTTTTATTTAATAATAATAATAATAATAATAAGTCCCCTAAAATCCAACCACACGTCCAGAAAGAACCATCAGATCACGTGGGGGACGGACACACGATATAAAATTACTGGCGTGGCAAACGTGGAACTGGTAACCCACTTAAAATGGAGACAAGATTGAAAAGTAAACTGAGAGGGCCGCTACCCGGGGGCGATCGCCGGGGCACACCTGGAGCTGACGCTGGGTGTTCCAGCATACGATCCGTCAGCGGTGAGGAGTTGAGCAGGCGGGCTCCCACCGGGGAATCACAACCCGAAAATACTACAGCCGCCCATATAGATAGTAGGAGTAATAGTCCATATGAACCCTGTAGCCCGAGTACCGCATCGTACAACCCATCGGTACAGTCATCACCATCATCCTCGGGTCACAGAGTTTCACCAACACCAGCATTGGATGTTGCGCGGGAGGTGAATGCCTTCTTACCCGCGTCCACCAAGGCAGGGAAAACAAGGGTGCGCATGAAATGGAGTAATGAAGCAAACCTGTTTATCATGCGCACCTATTACTATATTACAAAACTAGAGACTGATTTTACTATTTACAGAAAAAAGCTGCACGAACAGTTCTCACTAAAATACCCCGATATAAATGTATCACAACAAAGAATTTCGGACCAAAAAAGAGCAATAGAAAGAAATAAATTATTGTCGACGGACATCCTTTCCCAACTCAAAGAAGAAGTAAGAAAACAACTGCAAAATGAAGATATCAACGCTTTAAACGAAAACCAAACTACAGAAGAATTAATCCACCCACACTCTCAACTGCCATTTACCTCGCGATCAGCGCCAAGCACACCATCTCACCCACCTATCTGTAACACAAACTTTACCTCACAAATGACGTTGAGCTCAGAATATCAACCACATATCTCAAACACAAATACTTCACACGCATCTACACAAACTGAAGTAGTGAATTTGCTCGTAGAAAATAATGTTGAAATTTTAAATATTTACCCCGTTATTAACGAATCAAATGTTCAAAAAATTAAAGATAAATTTCGTACAATCGTAACACTATACTCAGGATTGGACCCTACAATTAGGCCCACATTGCCAAAACTTAAGTATAGTCCTAAACTTGCTGAACTGATACACTTATTTAACAATGAGGTACTTGTAGAGTATATTTCACAGGACACACAACTTACCGACATACACACATTAATATATTGTACTGCCGTAGTAATTTCAGAGGAACTTAACTATACAATCTTAGAAAACACTGGAAATGGAAGACATAAAAAAGAAAAAAGGCCACCATGGCAAATAAGATTAGAAAAAGACATAGCAAAGCTGAGATCAGATATTGGAAAACTTACTCAATACATAAAGAACAACAGATCTAAAAAAGTAATCAAAAGCGCTGAAACCATATTTAGAAATGCAACCGTACACACAAAACATGAGAACTGTAATAGAAAACCTGAAGAGTTTTTAGATACACTAAAACAGAAACTATCACTTAAAGTTCACAGACTCAAACGATACAAAATGGCTCAACAACGTAAGAACGACAATAATATGTTTACAACAAATGAAAAATCATTTTACAGAAATTTAAACAAACCACAAAATGAAATAGATAATAATAATATAGAGATTCCATCAGAAGAACAGTTAGAAATATTTTGGGCTGGCATATGGGAAGAACAGGTTCCACATAATGAAAATGCTGATTGGATAAATGAAGAAAAACAAAAATGGAGTACAATAGATGAAATGGAATTTGATAAAATAACAGAAGATGACATCAAAAATATAACAGCTAGATTGCATAACTGGAAATCCCCAGGTATAGATAAAGTACACAATTACTGGTATAAAAAACTAACATGCCTACACAAATACATAGCAAAAAACTTGACTGATATAATTCTTGGCAAACAGGTTATCCCAGAATTCATAGCTACAGGTATCACATATATGCTGCCAAAAAGTAAATACACCCCAGAACCGTCCCAATACCGGCCTATCACATGCCTACCGACTATATATAAAATCTTAACATCAGTAATTGCTAGAAAAATTAATTCCCATATAGAACACAACAACATAATTGCTGAAGAACAGAAAGGGTGCAGGCAGGGCCATATGGGTTGTAAGGAACAGCTCATCATAGATTCTACTATTATGAAACATGCTACTTCAAGAAATAGAAATTTACACTGTACCTACATTGATTACAAAAAAGCCTTCGACAGCATTCCACATTCTTGGTTGATACAGATACTGGAAATATATAAAATAAACCCTAAAATAACCAACTTCTTACGCAACATTATGACTTACTGGAAAACTACACTACAACTTAATAGCCGACTTGAATCCATCACAACAAGACAAATATCTATAAAAAAAGGTATCTACCAAGGTGACTCTCTTAGTCCTTTATGGTTCTGTCTCGCTCTTAACCCACTATCTCATCAGCTGCGTAGTAACCGGGCGGGATATCGCTTAAAACATAACAACACTGAAACAATATTATCACACCTTATTTATATGGACGATATTAAGTTATACGCCAGAAACGAAAAAGAAATGAAAACCCTCATCGAAACTACCACTGTATTTAGCAGAGATATAAATATGCACTTTGGATTCGATAAATGCAAAACTCTACATATAATAAAAGGCAAAATCCGGCCTGGTGATTACGCAGTTGATGGTACAACAGACACAATAACAGCAATGGAAACGACCGACCTCTATAAATACTTAGGATTCCAACAACTTAAAGGGCTAGATCATACACATATAAAACATACACTAACCGCAGAATATAATAAGAGGATTCAGATAATCTGTAAAACTCAACTCTCAGGGAAGAATTTAATAAAAGCACTTAACACTTATGCCATCCCTATTCTAACCTACTCATTTGGAGTAATAAAATGGAGCAAAACAGACATAGAAAATATAGAGCGAAAGACACGTACCACATTAACGAAACATAATAAACTACACCCTAAATCAGCAATAGAGAGACTCACTATTAAGAGAGAAAATGGAGGTAGAGGCCTTATAGACATACATTATCTTTGGCAAAAACAAATCCACAGCCTAAAACAATTTTTCAACTCCAAATCCCAAACTAGTGAAATACATAAAGCTATCACCTATAACGACAACAACTACACACCACTGCAGCTTGACGAACAGACAAACTTAAACCACCCAAGTAACACAGATCCTCAGAATAAGAAAATAGAAGACTGGAAGAAGAAGGTACTACATGGCCGACACCCACACGACTTAAACCAACCTCACATAGACACAAAAGCGTCAAACATGTGGCTCAAAACAGGTAACCTATTTCCAGAAACCGAAGGATTTTTAATAGCAATACAAGACCAAGTCATTAATACAAAGAATTATAGAAAATATATAATAAAGGATCCCACAGTAGTAAGTGACAAATGCCGCAAATGTAACACCCAGTCAGAAACAATACAACACATAACCGGAGCATGCACAAACCTTACACAGACAGATTATACTCATAGACATAATCAAATTGCAAACGTTGTACATCAAAAATTGGCACTGAAACATAAACTCATACCAAACACAAACACCCCATATTACAAATACACACCGCAAACAGTCTTAGAAAATCCATCACATAAACTTTATTACGACCGCGCTATACTGACTGACAGAACAATTCACTACAACAGACCAGATATAATCTTACAAGATAAAAATAATAAAATTACCTATATAATAGACATCGCGGTACCAAACACCCATAATATCCAAAAAACCGTAACAGAGAAAATAAGTAAATATGTAGAACTAAAGGAAGAAATATTAAGAATATGGAAGCAAGAAAAAGTGTACATAGTCCCAATCATAATCTCAACAACTGGAGTTGTCCCAAACCAGATTCATAATAGCCTGAAACTATTAGATTTGAAAAAAAATACATACATAACCCTACAAAAAGCTGCCATCTTAAATACTTGCAGAATAGTGAGAAAGTTCCTGCAGCTTGAAGTTAACGACATAACATAATGTTATCAATACACACACACTGTAATTTACTTGGCCAGTGGCCCGTAATTGCAGATTCTACCAGTTTTTATATAAAAACTGAGAAAAGTATATATAAAGTGAAAATAATAATAATAATAAAGCCTTTTATTTCCGAACTTTTAACAATTTTTCACATTTAAAACAGAAATAATTTTAAATAATATAAAATAATTACATTACAAAAGGTCTTTCAGTTCGGTGTGCCTTACGGCAAAGGCCTCCTCCAACTCTTTCCACTGCTGTCTGTCCGCCGTCACTCTAGTCCAGAGCGGACCTAAAGTCATTTTCAGGTCATCCTCCCATCTTCTCTTTTTACGACCTCGACTCCTAATGCCATCTCTTGGGTACCAGATTGTCACCTGTTTGCTCCATTTTTCCTTTTTGCACCTGAGCATATGTCCAGTCCACCTCCATTTCAGTTGATCAATACGAGCCAGGATATCCGTTAATTTGGTTTTGTGCCTGATGTCAGTACTTCTTACTCTGTCTTTTAGTTTTAAACCTAACATGCTTCTTTCCATACTTTTCTGACATCTTGCAAGTTTATCCCTATGGTGTTTAGTCAAAGCCCAGGTTACGCAGCCATATGTAATGCAGGGTAAAATACATGTATCAAAGGTCTTCTTCTTGATTTTAATGCCTATTTCCTTGCTTTTTGTAATTTCTTTCAAAGCCCAGTAGATTTTCCATCCTGTTGCAATTATTTTTTCTATTTCTTTGGACATCTGGTCACTAGGCGATATTATCTGACCCAGATATGCATACTCCTCTACATATTCCAGTTTCTGTCCTTTGACTGTTATGTCTACGGGAATTGAAATAGTCATCACCTTAGTTTTGCTGTAGTTCATCTCTAGGCCTACTTTTCTACTTTTATCTGCTAGGGTTTGTATCATGGACTCCAGTAGTTTTGGATCTTCTTCTAATATGACTAGGTCAACCGCAAATCTGAGATGATTTAATCTTGATCCATTTATGTTAAGACCTAGATGCTCCCAATCTAACTTCCTGAACAATTGTTCTAGCACTGCTGTAAACAGCTTTGGTGAAAGTGGGTCACCTTGTCTGCCACCTCTTTTTATTGGAAAAGCATCTCCTGTAGATTCCAGTCTTATCCTATCTTTACTTTCACTGTAAATATTTTTGATGATGTTGATGTAGGTATTTTGCTCTTTTAGGCTTTGCCATACGATTTCATGTCTGAGGCTGTCAAAAGCCTTGGCATAGTCTATAAAGGCAATGTAAATATATCTAATAAAGCTTTCAAAAGCCTAGGTTTCGTTTTGCGTGTCAGTCGCCCCTTCTCAGATTTAGATTGTCTAAAATTATTATAGGGGCGTTCGTTTTGGCTCGATTGCGTTTGTAGCAGTTTCAAAAGTGGCATTTGTGTTTTAGCGTTCGGATAGAAGCTTTTGCTATTTTTGACCACCAATTACTGCATGCTATCCGAACGGCTTAAAACATACTTTGACAACCGACAATATTTTAACAATTTTGCACAGTACGAAACATGGAATCAATCTCTAAAATTAACAAAACAAGTAGGTATCGACTAAATAATATGGTATTTATATTATATATTTATATATAATATAAATACTATATAAAAAACTTGTGAAAAACTTCAATCGCGCCAAATACAACTGTCAAAAAAGCAGTTGTCAAAAAACGATCACAACGATCCCACGGTAAGACATGGGTCAAAAATATCACTTTTCTCTGTCATTTGTAGCGTTTTCAAAGCTATCCGAACGGTGAGCGAAAACGATATTTTTGATCACGAAGTCCCAAAACGAACGGCCCGTGTGATCATTTTTAGCGTTTGTGAGTGTTATTTTTGGCACCGATAGGCTATCCGAACGCCCTATATATAATGCGTATGTGAGAAGTGTTCTTGAGTATTGTTCTGTAATTTGGAACCCTCACTATGTGATATATAAACAATGTATAGAAAAAATTCAGTGTAAATTTACGAAACATTTAAATTACAAATGCCATTTTAGCTCTGATCATTATGAGAAGTCTTGCGCACGTCATTGGTTATCTACGCTTGAGGACAGAAGAATTCTTGCCGATATGACTTTTTTACATGGCATATGCAATGGATATGTTGATTGTCCAGAACTTCTTCATAAAATGTTGTGTCTTTGCTGTCCCATGAAGCGTACGCGACATACAGGCTTGTTTTCAGTCCCTCATAGCAGTACTATCTATGCCCAAAATTCTATTGTCAGTAGATTGCAGAGGACTTACAATTATAAATTTAATGCAATTGATATTTTTTGCAGTAGCAAAATAAAATTTAGGCGTGATATACTTGAGATTCTGAACCAAAGCTTCAGCTCTGCTTCGGAATCTCAAAAAAGTGCAATATCATAATTATTTTATGAACACTTCAATTACATTTTCTTATGTTCACAAACACCTTCCTTACACACAAACACACACATTCCCTGACACATATAATTTTATTTTTTCTGTAGTAAATATGTAATTTCTTTAAAATTTTTAGTTTATTTTTATAATATATAAAGCTGGATTACCGTACACTGACTGACTGACTGATTCACTGACTGACTGACATCATTGTTCTCCCAGAAGGAGTCGAGTAGGAAGAATGTTATGTATGGGAAAAGTGTAGAGGGGGTCTGTGTGAGTATGGGAAAAATCCGAAAACTCAAAGATGACGTCTGCCAAGTAAAATTGGATGGCGTATCTCTGAAACGGTAAGAGATAGGTAGGGGGTGCTTGACCAAATGTCATAGGGAATCGGGAGAGCAGTCGGATGACATCTGTCAAAAATCCAAAATGGCGGATTTCAAAATGGCCGCCATACAAAATCCTTCGATCCCTCAAAAAAATAGCTGGTTCTACCAGAAAGAGTTGAGTACGGTTATAGTAATGTATTACAAAAATGACTAAGGGGTTTAGCTGAGTAGGGAAAAAATTAAAAACCCTAGAAATGACGCCTGCCAAGTAAAGCTGGACTACGTATCTCGAAAACGGTAAGAGATAGGTTGGGGGTGTTTGAACAAATATCATAGGGAATCGGGAGAGCAGTCGAATGACAACTGTCACACGTGCTCCTCTCATTCTTTATACTGCATTTGGAGTGTTTTACCTCATATTTTCGACTGTATTAGGAGTTTTTGTAGGTTTTTTGACTGAATTTGGAGTTACTGTTCTACGTTATTGTAGTAGCGAGCCCGAAGGGCGAGCTTCCGGTGAGGCCGAAGGCCGAACTTTCGGCTCGCGAGGCCGAAGGCCGAGCGTTTGGTGCGTGAGCCCGAAGGGCGAACGCTTGGCGAGGCCGTAGGCCGAGCCGTATTAGTAACTTGCGAGGCCGAAGGCCGAGCTCCGACTCGAGAGTATTTTCCACGTCTCCGACTGGTCTCCATGCCAACTGCCCGCGGTAACCGAAACACCTACGAGTGGGGTTCCTTAACAAAAGTGGCTCAGAACCTTGGTCCTATTCTGCCCGTACCACCTTTTTATGGCAGTAGGGTGAATTTGGTTTGGTGGCTACAGTTTGTTTCTTTATTGTATTGAGAGTTTATATGGGATTTCATACTTCTATTGGAGTTTTGAACACACTTTTTTTAACGAATTAGGTGTTTCTGTAAATTTTCAAATGACTCAAGATAGATGCGGGCCGCATGCGGCCCGCACACTGCCCGAAAAACTAGTCAATATTATATAATTACAATAGGAGTATTATGACTGTCTAATTAAAATGTATGTATAGTTATTAAAAAGTAAATCCGTAATTGGCCTTAGGTATAAGTTACTTTATATAAAAATTGTTATTTAAGGGCTGTGGATTTTGTTAATAAAGAAAATAAAATAAGAAAATAAAAATAAATAAATAGTTTTTTGTATTCATTATACTTTTCTAGAAGCTGTTTTATAGTATGAATATGGTCTATTGTACTGAAGTCTTTCCTGAACCCCGCATGTTCCACAGGTTGATTTTCGTCAAGTTTAATTGAGATTCTGTCCAGAATGATTTTAGCGAAAACTTTATATAGATTTGAGATGAGAGATATGGGTCTGTAATTTCCAATATCGTCTTTTGGATTCTGCCCATTGGCTAGGGATGCTACCAGAAAGAAGAATCTTATTAAAGATTTTTAGTAGTAGCAGGCTTAGTGCAGTAGTTGATGCAATTACGAATTTCATTGATGTAAGATAAAAAGTAAAGAGGGCCTAAGACTGAACCTTGGGCTGTGCCCTCTGTAGCTATTATGGGTTTGCTATAAATATGTCATCCACTTTAACTGGAGGTGTCAAAAGCACAAGAAAAATCTCTGAATAAAACTAGTACATGTTTTTTCTCATTTAGATGTTTGTTTACCTCATCAGTAAATTTTGACAGGAGGACTTGTACTTTTTCCTGATTGAAACCCAAACTGATTCCTGTATATCATGGGTGGCCAAACTTTTGAACCATGCGGTCTGCATTATAATATAAAATAACTCCACGGGCAACCGTTAGCAATGGATAAAAATGGCAGAACTGTTTGTTTTTAATTCTATACAATATTAGTAACGAAATTGATTACAAAGTTTTCATAGCAATAAAATATGAACCAAGTTCACTTATAATTCACTTTTGAACAACAATATCCTTGTCTAAATTTGCGCTGCACAGTTTCAACAAGCTTATCATGCTGCACAGTGTATGAACTACCTGCAATATGCAAGCACAAAGTGAAATGCTAGACTGACTGATGTGTGGTTAATATCCCAATCATAGTTGAAAATATTCATTCCCAAAGATCTAAAATCCTAGGATATAAAAAATACCATCAAAGATAATAGTGTAAGTTTTGGGAAGCATGGCAATTTATTTTTTTGATGTATGTATCAGTTCCATGTCTGTGTTTTCAAATGCTCTGGCTTTCAATAAGAATTCTCACCTAATTTCGGTGAATTTCTTCCTTCCTTGATGAATTCATCTATTTTGATAGATAACATATCAATAATCATGTCTTTGCATAAAGGAAAATATCATAAATCAAGCAAAATAAGTGAAATTGTTCTTGGTTGTAATTGAGTTGCACAACCAAAACAAAGGTTATGACCAATAGTCATCACCAAAAAATCAGTACTTCTAGGTTAGCCTGAACAACATCTTTGACCACATCATCACTTACCATCAGGTGAGATAGTGGTCAAAAGCTAACCTATCATGCAAAAATAGAAAAAAATAAAAAATTCTGTGTCAATGACCATGACATTGAGTATGTGAATGATTACACCTATTTAGGTCAAATAATTGCACCAAAAATGCAGATGGACAAAGAACTGCAATATATTTTTGGCAGTTTTAAGTAGCAAGAGTTAATATGTACCCAGATGCAAAATTGATGAGCCTGGCTGAAGAGACCAATTTCTTTTAAATTCTTTCTAGCACTGACCAATCACCATTGCTTATTTTGTACTCAACCTAAAAAAAATTTTGCACACTTTCTTGTGTCCCATGCTACTTATGGGATTGATTGTCATTCACTGTCAATTACTATATCATCAAGATAGGAAAATACTTTTCAGATTGGAGTGAACTCAAAAACACTGACCGATTTTGATTAAATTTAAATGGCAAGCATCAGCTTTCAAATAAAAAAGAATCATCAAAATCAGTTCACCCAGTCAAAAGTTCAAACATAATAAAAAGATGAATTGAGTACCTCCTCCTTTTTTTGAAGTCAGTAAAAAACTGGATTCGAATTTAATATTAAAATATGAAGGAACAGAATTGTAATTATTTTCATGGTTAATTGTTAAATTGATTGACTTATTACCACAACTAAAGATGGTTTTTTTTTAGTACACTATATTGGGGTGTATTGTGCATTTCCCCCGCCAGCTTCTACCCAAGCCATCCCAACTCCTTAACGTAGCGGAGAAGGACCTTGGGTCGCTGGCATAGCTGCTCCAGTGACCTGTGTGATGGTGGTGAGGATGTCGTCGATGAGAATGACTCTTGTAGTCCGATTGTAAATCGTATCTGTTCCGTGGCTTCGCAGTGCAACAGTACATGCTCCACGGTCTCATCTTTTAGCATACAGCCTCTACATAGCGGACTGTCTGTTGCTCCAGTTTTATGCAGAAAGTAATTCAGGTTACAATGACCTGTAATAAGGCCTGCTACAATGCGTAGTTCCTCACGCTTTAGTTTCAGCAGGTTGTTTGTCAGCAGGTTGTTTGTCAGTTTCTTGTTTCGAGTTGAGAACATGGCCTTTGTTTGTTTACAATCCTCTGTCTTATTCCACAGGTTTTGTTGTTCTCTCTCGGTGTGACGACGTAATAGTTCCAGTACTTCCATTGCTGATGGCTTGCAAAGGCTCCTTACGTCATCACAAACTTGTTTTTTTGCTCCTTTCTTTGCCAGAGTATCTGCCATGGTGTTACCCGGGCATGCACTATGTCCCTTTGTCCATGTTATCATTATTCTGCAGTTTTTTGACAGCCTTTGTAAGGCAGAGTGACACTCAGCTATGACTCTAGACCTGGTTACTGGTCTTCTGAGTGCATATATTACAGCTGCACTGTCTGTAGTAAAAAGAAGGAGCTTGTCCTCACGCTCACTTTCTAAACTAGGTGTTATGTCTAGATGTGATATTGCCCTCGCAGCTAGCAGTAAGCCCATTGCCTCTGCTTGCATTACAGTGGTGGTCTTATTTAGCACTTTTGCATCTGAGATTCCAAGTACCGGTGACTAGTAACCGCAACCGGCACCAGTCTTGTTTTTTGCGCCATCTGTGTAGATATTGTATGTCGGCACTAGATCTGCCAGTGCACTGTTCTCAGTAGCCAGTTTAGGACTTACAAGGGTGAGGGAATGCCCGCCTGGCTAGCGACCACCCTCAAGTAGAAAATGTGTTGCCAAGCTCCTAATGGTGTGTTCTGGCAGCTGTTCTTGAGAGCCAGTAATTTTAGGTTAGCCTGATCAACATCTTCGACCAAATCATCACTTACCATCAAGTGAGATTGTGATCAAAGGCTTACCTATCCTATCAGCAATAAAAAATATGAAAAATAGCTTACTGGACATGAGACTAGTATTCTATGACTTGAAAGCAAAAACTTGATTTTGCTTATTGATTATACTGAAAAAGGCCATGGTGTAGCAAATGCAGCTTGTACAACTGCTGTGCATAATTTGAAGGAAGCAATTAAAGAGGAAAGGTGAGGAAAGCTGACTTAGGCTGTCAATAATTTTTCAGAAACGGATGAAAGTTATTTTTTGGCTGGTAACTACTGTAACAATGACTTTGCATTGTAAGAAGTGTATTGATTTTTCAGGGTAATATAAAAAAATAAAATTATTTTGGATTTTATGCCTTTTCTTTCATATCCATACCAAGAGTACTTGTAAAGAATCTGTACCAAAGAAATGTAGCAATTATACAATCAGGAAATAACCTTAAGATGTTTTCCATAGCAGGTATTGTTATCATATTATATATTACCCTTATCCCACTTTGATTTTATTAATAGTAATAAATTCACTAGACAGACTAGTCACCACCCTGATGTAAAGCATTATTCCTGCCCAATACTGTTACAGTGTCACCAATCTTGATCTGCGTAACACTGCCCATTCTTCGATCCAAGAAGTTAATTCAGATCGTAAAAAACAATACTGGGCAAACAAGACTAATTGCTTGTTCCACTTGCTATAGTGCCCTTAATTCCTAACCAAATTAATGCTTGCACACCATTGCTTGGAGGCAGAACATCTGACACTACAGTGGTACCAACAAAGACAGTCTCTTGCTAAAGAGAATTACCACCTGGTAAAACTTATTGGCAATTAGTTCTCTAACAAGAAAAAGGTGCCACACAAGAAATTATTAAGAAATAATATGTCCTCAACCGAAGAACTTACTTTAAACTTTGGTTTTTGGCTGGTCTCCAGCTTGATACCCATTGACCTTAGTATAAGGTTAATAATGGTGTTTGAATGGTAAATTGCCTTTTCATGCAACAATTGTGCAGCAACACTCTACTTACCTCGACATGAATAGTGGCATAATGACCCTTTGGCGCATTTTTCCTTACTCAATGCCTACAACATTCAAGGAGGAAATGGAACATTACTACTCCTTATTGTGAAGACGGGAGAGTTTTCTAAGCATGTTGTAAATAATATTGTGTTGAGTGATTGTTGAATTAGTTAAAGGAACAAAAAATAACCAAGCAATGATGTGATCAAGGCTAAATGAAGACCTTGAATATGTTAGGCTAGCATAGAAAACAATGACGACGATATAATGTATAATCGGTTTTATTGTAAAGTTAATAATGACATATAAAAGATCTAGCAATATACAGAATTTTACAGTAGCCAATGCGTAGATAAATACAAACTTACAATTTTATGACGTCATATACATTGACAGTCAATAAACCATCGTAAACACTAATAACAGTAATAACCATCCCAATGGATTTAACATATTCCTAGAGGGTAACTGGATTTGCAGAATCCGATATAAGTCTAATAGCAACAAAATACTTACCAATATCCAATAACGAACTGAAAATCTTAGAGATGGTACACAGCAGGGATAACCGCTACCAGTTGTTGACTTGACAGCAAAACTGCGAAACCTATATAACATGGCGGCATCTCGTCGCAGCCGGTGTATTTACGTTATCACTCATTAGCTATTTTACACAAGCTCTTTGTACACAAAACATTTGACACTGTAACAGTTAAAACACTTCTCTGTTTTTATGAAAATAAATCTAGTCTTTAGCACACACCAAAAGCAAAATGACGTAACATTCTCAACCTTCACGGCCGCACTGTAAGTACCCACAGTAAATTTTAGTTATTGCTAGGCCATGTACCATCTACGAATGTAGACATAACGGCCAGGAAGTAAGTAAGATAATAACACTGCTACAAGCATAAAACAAATATTCAGCACTACATCGGTTCGATACACATTGGCAAATTAAATCTGACGCGACGCGAAAGATTTACGCCAATGAATAAACGTGACACGCAGTCAAGCGAGTTTGCCGAGTTTGTTTCTCTGTTCTCTCTCTCTCTCTTCGCCATAGATTAATAGCTAAACTCTTCGCTCGTTCTCGCTCGATGTGCCCAAGGTCCGAATCAAAAACGAAACGAATATCAATAAAATGTCAGATGACACGCAGTGTGCCTTTTCGCCATGGCAACATTAATAGTCTGTGGTCATAGCATTTAGGGTACGTACCATTTGGAGCTAAGTTCGCCAAAAACGATAAAAACGATCACACTCCAAAAAAGTTGTTCCACTTGGGTCTTGGTAGTATTTTCGCCATAAACGCTATGAAGCTACTGGAACAGTTCGAATTACTATCATATAATGTCAAAGTGACAAATGTGGCAAATTTTAGTTAGTGGCATTCTTATTCTAAATGGATCAGGGGAGAACAGTAGAAACTAACAAACGATCACAGTGATCACAATAGACGCAGAATGTGGTCAAATTTTCGAAAATAACAAAATTGGCGTCAAATGGAGTACGCCCATAATTTATGACGATTTTTCTTGATCTCAGAGGCTCTTAGAATCAACGCTATTAAGCGATGGTAAATACGTATTAATAAATGCGTAGAAAGAGGATAGTATTCTCTCTCTGCGAATAAATGTGATTTCACACTTATACAGACCAATAAACTATGGCTTATTTAAGCCACCACTTATTCGTACGAGTCACAGTGCAGTTGTAGCGGTTTCTTACTCTTTGGCAAAGTTAATATAGAAAAGTAATACACCGGAAAGTTCTAAATTACTGCTAACGTCACTACACCTTATATATGACAAGAACTTGCCAATATATCCTGATTCTTATATCACCAATCTAAATTATTTAAATGGCATCAATCAACGACACAGTTAAATCATAGTAAACGCATACAAGGAGTTTCGTTTTAGTAATGTGTGAACGGGCGTGCACATACAAGTCACTTTTTTGTATGTATACGATCTTTGCATGTCTAGCTTTGCGTCAAAAAACTCGCAACTTAGCATACATTTACTTTTAGACGATTTAACAAGATTGGTTAACTTATACTGTGAGTGCAGTACTTATCTGCTTTTTTCCATACCGTTTTGTACATATTTACCTTTATACAAGTTTATAATATATATCAGTTATCTCATCATCATCAGCCGGAAGACGTCCACTGCTTAACAAAACCTCCCCCATTGAACGCCATAAAGAACGGCTATTAGCTGCTTGTAATCATTGGCTACCCGCGATTTTCACGATATCGTCAGTCCACTTAGTGAGGGGCCTACCAACTCTACGTCTTCCGGTGTAATGTAGTAACCACTCGAGAACCTTTCTTCCCCATCGGTTATCAGTTCGTTAAGCAATGTGGCCGACCCATTGCCACTTCAACTAGCAAATTCTGAAAGCTATGTCGGTGACTTTGGTTCTTTGGCTAACCACGTTCCAGATTTAATCGCGCAAAGAAACTTCGAACATATCTTTCTCTATAGCTCGTTGAGTGGCTATTAGCTTGTTCATAAGTTCCACAGTTAAGGACTACGTCTCAGTGCCGTAAGTCATTACTGGCAATACACACTGGTTGAAGACTTTGGTCTTCAGGCTCTGCGGGATGTTTGACAAGGTGTCACGTAATTCCCGAACACTGCCCATCCGAGTTGAATACTTTGGGCGACCTCTTTGTTGAAGTTAGACCTACCTAACTGGAAAGGTAAATGTAATGATCAACAACTTCGAGCGTATCGTTCCCAACAACTGCTGATACGGGAGCAACATGGACATTAGACATAATTTTCATATTGTCCGTATGAATTTTAAGACCTACCTGCTGGAAAACTCTACTGAGGTCAGTGAGCATTGTGCCGAGTTCCTCAAGCGACTCTGCCATTATGACTATGTCATCGGCGAAACGAAGGTGAGTGATGGATTTGCCATAGATGTTGATGCAGAATCCTTTCTAGATCGAGAGCTTAAAAATGTTGGAGGACATTTTTAAGCTCTTACGCATACGTGAACACTTTCGGAGAAATAACGTCTCCCTGTCTCACGCCTCATTGCAGTTGGATTGGTTCCGTGCTCTTGTCCTGTAGTCGAATCGACTTGGTGGCGTTATCTACTTAGGTACATTCTATTATTAGTACATATTATTTAACTATTTTGATTCTTCGTGTGGAGACTTTAAATGACTCTTTTCATTATAAACGTTTATTGTCTAGGTTACGTTAATAAGAGTCTTCCTCATATCTAACAAGAATAAAAAATAAGTTTCAGTAAAATTGTATAGAACCCAGAACTATGGGAGCATCGAAAAGCGGTAGATTACTGAGGAATAATGAATAAATAGGAATACTGAGGTAGTAGGTATTAGAAAATATATAGTTGGTATGTTGAGAATAGGCAAACCTAACCCTTAAAATAAAACCTACGTTATATGTAGCTTGTTTAGTCGACTTTAACCGACCAACTAGGTACGTTATGCAATGCCCACTGCGGTCATGACTTGGATGGGTGATCGCTAGTGGCATTTACTAATTTCATTCAGTCTATGAATCCCTATATTGTCAATAACATCATAATGATTCTAACACTCTGTACTTATAATTTCGAGAACACTTTATCGATGAAGTGAAAATGTGCGTGTTTGATGTGAAAAATTCACTGATCATTTGTAATAATCCAGCGAGCCACTGTGATTCAGCGATTTGGTAGTATAAAATATGGCAACCTTGTATGAGAAGCTTTGTAAAGACAGCGCTGCGTTCAATGTGCGTGTTTGTAGGTTAATTGTTTTATTAGACGCTGTCTGTAAGGGAACTGCATTTGTGTGCATATCCCCCCCCCCTCCCCCCGCATATCATTTCAATCAAATTGCAGTCGGCCTGGTCTACCACCGCTAATAAAACCTAACGACTCAGAAATTCGAAGAGTAAGCGAACTCCTTTGCTACTTTTCTCATGGTGATTTCACGTTAAGCTATTGCAGCCGAAACTTATATATTATCATATAAATAGTTGCAGACATCTGTGCCGTAATTTCGTATCAGTTTATTTATTTATTAAGTATGTAACGACAATGTCACAGTTTCATTTTAATATGAATAATAATTAACAAGATGTTGCCCGCGTCTTCGTCTATATGAAATTCTGTCATCGTGTTCCCGAAAGAACTCTTTTATGTTTCGGGATAAAGTTCCATAGAGTTCAACTACACATTTCAGACATATATTATATATAAGGAGGATATAAGTATTAACAATACTGCAGGGGGAGCAGTGGCGTGGAATCGATAACTGAGCATGTTCCATTCATGTTTAATTGTCATATACACAAAATCATTTCTAACTATTATCTAAGCAAAGGCGCGATGCTTTTGAGCACAAAAGCGACGATAAATGATAACCGCGATTTACTCCATTCGCACACGTACTTACGAACGTAACGCGAAGTCTAAACGTTATCATTAGGACACCTGTTTTGCGTACCTATTCTGACGGATGCGGAGGCGGCAGCGGTGGCGGCGCAGCGCGGGGCTAGATTGTTTCAGATTACCAGCTAATCTAGCTAGCCTGCTGAATACCTTGCTTGACCGACAGTTGATTCTCTAAGTACCACAGCACAACCAGTAGGTACCTACCTACTTAAGTTATTTTTTTGTAAATCCATTTAAACAGATCCGTTAAATTGTTTAGATGTTATTTTAAAAATTCAATGTACATATCTGAAACTTTATAACGACATTAAAATAGTGTAAATTGCGTATTAATTTTTGAGAAATACTAGCACGTTCCCTAGTAAATGTTATACAAGTGTAAAATGTGTTCGTCAGTTTATCAGTCAGTTATAATAATAATTAGAATATTAAAAATAAATTATCTATCTTGAATAATATTTTACCAAAAATCCCCTGAATAGACCTGGCAAGAGAGACCAGAACGCACGTGTTCCCGAAGGAAGGCGGGCTAATCTCTTGCCGATTTTGCCGATATGCTCCGACTTCGCTCTTATGATTACTTTTTTGAAGGACCTGGAGGAAAATTTATATTACTTTTTTATATCGCTGGTATGGTATTTAAATCCTGAGATGCCACTGAATCGTCCCAAGCTTGGTAACGCTATCGTTTTTGGCCAAAGGCCATTTTACAAGAGCAACCAAACCAGGGCTAGGACCTGCCACCGATGGGCACTGCAGAATATGGAATAAAGAATTCCTTTGAAGCACTACATCAGCAACAAAGTCGGTCTCACCCTGCGGAAAGCCTGCGTGCAAAATAATATTCAAAATTAATAATATATAGTGATATACTGAAGCTGGGAGGTAGAGGACCTAGAGGGCTATCTGAATCAACCCCATAAATGTTCCGCGATTTTTCGTATTTTCGGAGTTATGACTTTTTTTTTAATTTTTCACCTATCATCGAGTACGATGAGGTTTTTATTTATGGTGGCGTGAGTTATTGCGGTAGATGCTTGATTTTTTTTTGTGTGCTAGCGACTTCAATTTGTCTCACGCACACCCAAATAACGTGTGAGCCGCCCGTGGCTGGAACTCGTACTAACTTCAACCAAACTAGCCGGCCGCCTCTGCCAACTTCAAACAACAGAATGCGTCGACGCCGGCGCCCTGCGCTCGGCCGCACGTACACATTTACAAAATCCATCGCAGATAACACAAACATGGTCCGCGCGCGCTCAGAAACAGACTGCATTGTTTACCTTTATTTACCGAACAGACGGCTTAACGTGCCCTCCGAAGCACGGAAACGCTCAGACGTAATGTCCCTAGCGGTCACCCATCTAACTCATGACCGCGCGCGACGTTGCTTAACTTTGCTGATCGGTTGAGAACAGCTAAGGAAACTTCGCTACGAGCGCTTCTGACTAGCAGAGGGCCTTGGAAGATGTGGCCCGCCGGCAAATAATAGGGTGCCTGAAGGGCCGAAGGCCAGAAGGGCTACTGCTGCTGAAGAGTTCACATCCGCTAGGGCTTTCACTACCGAGCATAAAGGGACTAGCGTAGGCCATTCGCGGTTGCGAACCACCAGCAGCATTAGAATGCCTGAAGGGCTAAGAAGAAAGAATGTTGAAGGTCAGGAGGGTTCACAATTCACGAGGTCATTTTAACAACCGAGCATAAAGGGACTTGCCTATGTACCTCGGGAACACTAAACTACCAACAACACCTTATAGTCTTAAGGACTCATAGTTCAGTCAGAAGGGCGTAGGTATTCAAGATACAGAAAGATTTTACATGTGGAAAATAATATACAGGAAAAAATAGATAAGAGGTCAGGTACATACAAGTTAGAATGTGCTAGCAGCTTGAAGAGCTTACTAGCATATAAAATAACACTATGTTGAGGACACAAGTAAGTTGTAATAATAGATTACCAGAAAGTATTGCACACATTTTCACAGTAAGATTTTAGGTTATATAATGTATTAGTTCACAGATATATTTATCACTCACCCAAGAACGGGGTTGTTAGCAGATATTTAAACGCTAGTGCTCTTGTTAGGTTAGAGCTTAGATTACCAAATTATCACTGTGTTGTTTTAATAGTAGTAGTTCTCTCGTGGTCAGGTAACAAGTGGGCTCTCATCCACTGTTTTAGACACGAAGCCTGCACCGGAAATTCATAGGCTCAAACGCTACCTTATAAATAAGATAATGGTTGGCCGCAGAATCAGCGATGCGGTTGTAAGCCAATAGTAACAGACAATTTAAACACTTTTCTAAACACCAACGTCCAGCTGAGAGGAAGTGCCCCGTGGTAATTTTTTAACGTTCATTCTTTTGAAAATGACAGATGAGCCATTAATGGCACGTACGTTTAATAATTGTTAAGTATGTAAGATATTGTTAAATGATCTAATTAGTAAATGTAATGTATTATGTGACTTGTTTATTTATTTATTATAACTACATCAATATAATAATTATTTAGTCTCGTTAGTGGCGACACCTATCTGTTGGGAAATTTCTTCAGCCTAGTTATCGCCTACCAGTATTTGCGACATCTATCGGTTTGTTAGTGAACTTCTTCGTTCAGTAAGGAGCACTGGTAGCTAATCTGTTGCGACACCACCAGATAATATTGATTATAGATTAGTAAGAACTGAGTAGATGGCGCTGTTATTGTTAAGAATATAATTTGAGATTATACAGGTGTCCCAAGAAGTAGTGATATACTGAAGCTGGGAGGTAGAGGACCTAGAGGGCTATCTGAATCACCTCCATGTATGTTCCGCGACTTTTCGTATTTTCGGAGTTATGACTTTTTTTTAATTTTTCACCTGCCGCCGAGTACATTGAGATTTTTATTTATGGTGACGTGAATTACTGCGGTAGATACTTGATTTTTTTTTGTGTGTTAAGTAAGACTGTCTGTGTAATCTGTATTTATAGGATTCCTAAAACAAAAAACGTTAATATTTTTTTATATATTTGACACTTAGGAACAGCAACAAAAAAGTAATATTATGTGGCGATTGGAATATTAGTATGCTTACCAAATCTAATGCTACTAAGACTTTGCTCTCCATACTGAGCAACCACAACTTGACTAATCACGTAACTTAACCAACACGAAAGTACTCTGGTCTAGATTTAATGTAATGTCAGAAATATTGCTTTGCTTCCTCAAAAATAATGTGTTTAAATAGTGACTAAAGTGTTATTCGTAGATTATTGATAATAAATAAAAATAAATTGCTTGTGTTAAGCTTGGAATGCATTTTGTTTCCCCAAAATTTATCAATGCGATTAAAATAAGAATAGGATCGGCCTAGCGCCATGTTGTGACGTCAAAACTAGAACTTGGTACAGTGTGCAAAAAAAGAAATAATAAAACATGTATAAGTTAATAAAATAAATAAAAAACCCGACTGCAATTTTTTTTTCGTTAAACGTTTTAACGATCTGTTGAAATTAAAACTGCAAGTTAATATATGTATGGACTCGTTTTTAAAAGCCCTTCATTTTGATACCCAATACGATGGCTTAGGAAGAAAAAATAAATTGGTTTTCTCACTATATGGCGTCTAAAATCCACCAGTTTGTTTTTTTACGTACATAGTGTCACTTGAGCTATGAAGGTATAGTCTAACGGTATCTCGTACATTAAAATCGGTTAAGCCGTTTAGAGATAAATAAAGAAACTCACAAACATACATACATACATGAACCCTGAAACTTAACACACGTTTATGTGGGCAGTCGTGTAAAAAAACAAGTAGTCATGGGTAGGTAGACGAAGTTGTAGGTGACTGTAGGTACAGTAAACACAGAAATATTTTGTACTACGATATCTTTTAATTTGAATCGCTAAGCTCTTCGTTGCCGCATATCCTGATGGCCAACTGAGTCAGACTCATCGTCATCATCGTATCGGGTAACAAAAACAAATATAACAATCACCAAAATCAAATTAAACAGTCAACAAGAACAAATTAAACAGTCAATAAAACAAATTAAACGAGAAGATCATTAAGCATTCGGAAACGTGTCGCGTAGTAGTACACTGTCGGAGAAATGAGACCCTGACGCCCGCATTGTCATCAAACCAAGATGGCGTCTGTGCTGTCAACCTTAAAATACGAATTTATTAAAATTAACCATTTCGGGTCACTCATTTAAAAATACGTATAAATATATGGCACGGCTCTATTTTTAAGTTTGTTCTGCTGATCGTACATATTAGAGTGAATATGGGTGAGGTTAGCCGAGAGCCCGTCCTATTCTTATTTTAATCGCATTGTACAAAAACTTCGTTGCCGAATGTCAAATGTCAATTGAATTTGACAGATACAATTGAGGTAGGACTATGACACCGTTTAGGCGGACCGCATCGGCAAAATTTTCGTCTGGTGAAAATTTATTCTACTCACTTCGTAGACAGTTCTCTCTCTACGACTCACTTAAACGCACCCCAGAGAGTTGTATACTGACGGGCTGGTATAAAAAAACGTAAAGGGGCTCTCTACTCTATTTCCGGTGTATTACTTTTCTCTATGGTACTTGTTTATTTGGATCAGTGTTGGATTTCGTAGTATAATTATACTATTTTTACCATTATTTCATAGTATGTGGTTTCATAATGTCACTATACTACGCGGATATACCATAATTTTTTCTTCAGGTCGACCGACTTTTATTATTGGTAAATCCTATTACTTTTAAATATTTACTCTACAATATCGAGATGTTCTGTATGTGCGGTTTCATCTACTAAGATCTAGGGTTGATATGTCTGAAAACTATCATTTTCAAAATGTTACTAAATTTGCTCACGATTTTCTGATTTGACCTCACGCAAACGCTGTTTGTAAAGAGTAAACAGCAAAGTTAATTTAGCAAAAACCAAATTAAAGAATGACCATACAACCTACTCCATAGTCTCCCTGTTTCTTTCTTGCGATGCACTAAAAGCAAGTAAATCCAATGAACTGCATAGAATTTATACCGTTTGACAACATGTTACGTAGTGCCAATGCTAAGAATGAAGTTTCGCTTGGCGAGTTAGCCGAGACCGACGCGACGTCCATTTGCCTGAACTTGATTGATATGTATATATATATATCTATAGGATTATTTAAATATTTCGCATAAAATTTTTTGTCTCGCATAAAAGATGACGCATTTTTAGCATTTTTATTTGGTGGAAACTCACATCTGTGGCGAAAAATTAAATAAAATTACAGATTTTCACGCTTTTATCGAGGATGCAACACCATTTTATATGATTATGGTATTCACAAGTTATTAATAATAATCTTGAACTGTTATTGGACACCAATAACATCAAAAGTATAAAAAAATACGTTTAATTGTGACTAATGGTATATATTATGGTAATGGTATATTCAATAGGTATTGCAGAAGTGTATTAGATATTTTCCGAATCTAACGTTGCACGTGATCTAGTATTATATATAATAGATTAATAATAAAAAATTAGAAATATTTGAATTTTTTCCTGCCTTAGACATCAAATTTCGCCTTAATTCAAACCATAAATGCCGAAAACTGAACCGTAATACGATATGAAAACTTGAAACGTCAAACGTAGTATAATTTTGGACAAATAGTATAATTTTATTTTCCATGTAACAAAATTTGTTTTGGGTCTGAAATCTGAATCCAAACCACCGCACCGGCCGGCGGCGCGGCAAGAAGTTAATCTTGAAATTGTTAAATTGTATTTATTTGTTGTAAATTCATTATTGTGTCGATTGATTCATTGTCAATTTATAATATAATATAGGGAATAGCACTAAAGATTGTATGCGTGAAATATTATTATTAGTTTGCCATTCGATTCGATGGTTACACCAGTGATAAAGCAACTTTAGGGGCGTTCGTTTTGGCTCGATTGCGTTTGTAGCAGTTTCAAAAGTGGCATTTGTGTTTTAGCGTTCGGATAGAAGCTTTTGCTATTTTTGACCACCAATTACTGCATGCTATCCGAACGGCTTAAAACATACTTTGACAACCGACAATATTTTAACAATTTTGCACAGTACGAAACATGGAATCAATCTCTAAAATTAACAAAAAGTAGGTACCTATATTATTATTATATCTTTGTTAATGGCTTCTGATAGTTACTTATATAAAAAACTTGTGAAACTCTTCAATCGCGCCAAATACAACTGTCAAAACAGCAGTTGTCAAAAAACGATCACAACGATCCCACGGCAAGACATGGGTCAAAAATATCACTCTTCTCTGTCATTTGTAGCGTTTTCAAAGCTATCCGAACGGTGAGCGAAAACGATATTTTTGCTCACGAAGTCCCAAAACGAACGGCCCGTGTGATCGTTTTTAGCGTTTGTGAGTGTTATTTTTGGCACCGATAGGCTATCCGAACGCCCTATTTGTGTACATCAGCTGCATAGCCCGAATACACCAGTCAATGAGGATTCAATACACACCAGTCACAATCATAATCTAAATTATTTGTGACTGTAGGGTTACATTACAATAAAAGAACTGTGGTAACATTTACCGATTTTTGATGCCGACCGAATTATATCAGCTAATGATTAAGTTAGAAATAAATTTCTGAAATATGGCGCACTTAATGGCTTTAGAACATTCTTTGAGGGACATAAGTGAAGGTCTCCGATCTACTCGAGTAACCGACCGAAAGAAGAATGCCGAAAAATTAAAAGACTTCCTAACCATGAATGCTATTCCCGCGTTGTTGACAGAAAACACCTTGAAAAGGAAAGCATATTCATGGAACGAGTTGTTTGATGATATTAATGATTACATTTTAAAGGTATATGCAAACTTTTTAAGAGTTATATGTCTACCAATTGTTGCTATTTATCAGTTTAGAAAAGATAAAAATCTATGGTATATTGAATGTATTACCTAGATACCCTACCTAGCCTAGTAAAACTATAACTAAATAAAATATTCCAACTAGGTTTATCACAGGGAAAAAACAATTAGATATGTTGTTAAATAATACATGTTGGTGTGCTAAAGTGAATAACGTTGATTTTTCAGGAAACAGAAAAATATGAATCTTCAAAAAGTTTTGAGAATGTTACAGCACCACTTTGTACAGCCTTATTGCATCTGTGTGTAGCTGATTCAAACAAGGGTAGGTACTGTATCAGCCAGATCACTGCTGAACACAGCCCTCCCATAATCGTGTGCCATAAATAAGTGGTTTGCCATAATTGCCATGCTTGGCAGGCATCTTGGCGTGTGCTGTGTGAGGTATCGTAGTAGTTCCATTACCCTACAAAGAATCAATTAATACACATTTTGTATTATATTATAAGTTTTTGATTGTGATGGAACAAGTATGTGGCCCACCTGATGTTAAGCGGTCTGACCTCTGCCTGTAACAGCTGCATTTCATCTGAACGAATTGCACTGCGCCTAACACATTGAGACATACAGTTGTTAAGTTTCATGTGTAACAACTGTAAGTTGAAGCTCAACAGGCGGTGGGGATCAAACCATGTACCAGGGGCACAGCAGTCCATAGCTATTATTGCTCGGCCATCCTTGCTTCTTAAAATGCTGCTGGCCCCCTTTTGGTGTGTTACCCTTAGTCACCTCTTAGCCTTCTAGCCTGGCTCTCTACAGTCAATGCATAGGTATTTAGATAATATTGTTACGGCACAGCAAACAAAAAGCATCACTTTAGAAGATTGTAGTAATGAGTAAGCATCCATGAAAATTACAGACCGTAGAGAAAAATCTCTATAGTGCACTGCATTTTATTCACCACCAGAAAATAATATAAGGTTATATTTCTCATATTTTGTTATTAAACATGTCCATATTACTTTCAATCTTAAACATAACAATGTAAACACTGCTTGGTGGCAGAATCGATGTATAATTAGGTGGTAGCCATTCTGACACTTTTGTTATTAGGGATTGCTAACCACCATTTAGTGCAATATTTTTCTTAGTTCCTATCATCCTATCTAAAGTTTATTTATGTATTGAATAGGAATATTGCTTTCACAGTACTGATATTATCCATCCATGTAGTTTTTTCAAATTTTGCTTAAGGCGTAATGCAATTTCATATTTTAAAAATATTTTCAGGAAAAGCATACATAAAATGTGACAAAGTTACAAATGCTTGCTTATTGGTATTAAAAGATAGCCGTCTTAAAAAGGCTATTGGAGATGCTTATTTGAACCTTTTGTATAAGCATATTTTGCCGCAAGAACATTATTTGGGTTTCATAACTCCAACAACATGGGAAGGTATGTTTTTTTAAGTTATCAAGTAAAACTAGGAGCTGAATACCCATAAACAGATTCTAATCGAAAGTGATAGTTATAAAGTTAAAAAAATGTACACATAGTTGGTGTCTATAAACACTCTATGATAGTCTGTTACAAAAGTTAATTATTCTACTGATTCTACTGCCATGTTTAGCTAAAAGGATTTAGAGGCTACGAGGGCGGCACTGAAAATTTCGGGAATCAAGGAAGTGACACAACATTACTATTTAAAAATGTATTTATTGCTTTTCCAAGTATTCTCCGCGAAATTTGACACATTTTTCCATATGATGGAACCAATCATTGAAGCATTGAAGCAATTCAGGCAACTTTGGACATTGGCATGAGTCCAATACAAATAATTTTGCATGAACATTTAGGTGTAAAAAAGTTGTTTTCCCGATGGATACAGCATTCGCTCAAAAAGCGGCTCGCGTTACTTGGTGCGTCAGAACTCTCGAAAGATTCCATGCAGGATCCTCAAATGCTGTATATACAACATCGTATCAGGTGACGAATCCTGGATATACGCGTACCTACGAACCCGAAACAAAAAACCATTCACGAGTTTGGGTGTTCGAAAATGAGTTAAAGCCAACAAAAATTGTTCGTTCACGGAGTGTTGCAAAAAAAATGGTGGCACGTTTGTCTCCAAAACCGGCCATGTTGAGACAATTCCTCTTGAGGGACAAAGAATGGTTAATGCAGAATGGTATGCTAGCATTTGTTTGCCACAGGTCGTTTCTGAACTCCGTAAAGAGAACTGCAACCGCCGCATCATCCTCCAACACGACAATGCGAGTTCTCACACCGCGCACAGAACAAAAGAGTTTTTAGAGCAAGAAAACGTAGAATTATTAGACCATCCGCCGTACAGCCCCGACCTAAACCCTAATGATTTCTATACTTTCCCTAAAATAAAGAATAAATTGCGTGGTCAGAGATTTTCATCACCTGAAGAAGCAGTGGACGCCTACAAAACGGCCGTTTTGGATACCGAACTTCCGAATGGAATGGTTGCTTCAATGATTGGTTCCATCATATGGAAAAATGTGTCAAATTTCGCGGAGAATACTTCGAAAAGCAATAAATACATTTTTAAATAGTAATGGTGTCACTTTCTTGATTCCCGAAATTTTCAGTGCCGCCCTAGTACCAACTTAAGATGTGTAACCGTGCGTGACGTCACCTACCGGCCTCAACGGAAGACCAGCGCTGGTTGTTAACAATCTGCATTATCTTGAGTTGGCGCTGATTTGCGGCAGAGGGCTGCCGCAAATCAGCGCCATCATTTTGTTTTGTCTGATATACTTCAACCCCCAATATTAATACTAAAAGACTATTTTAAGCCGATTTATCGAGATACAGAACTGTTAAATTAGAAAACCCAGCGAACCATTTGTGACTTTAAAAAAAAACAACAGAAGGACATAATTTTATGGTAAAATATTTTGGTTTCCGTTTGATGGCTCCTTAGGCTGCGTATCCACCAGATATGTGCGAGAAAGATGGGCGGTATAAGAGGAAAACATGCAATAGGAACGATGCGCTCGGCGAAACTAGGAAAATGAAGCGATAGGCTCGGAAATTGTTATCAACCAAATCTGATTGAACACATTTTTTTGATTTCAACCAGATTATGTTTTAGTGTTAAGCCCTTGCTGTGCTAGGGCATAAACGGGAGGCAGGAAATTCTGTGTTTTTTGGTTATTAAAATGGTGACTGAATAATGATTACGTTTTACAGATCTTTTGGATGTATTTTTGTCTGCATCCATATCCAGTTATTCCCGGCTTGATGATTATGCAAAACTCAGGCTAGTTTTGCTTGTGATGAAAAATGCAAAAAACTACTGTCAGTTTGTCATATCGCTCAGAGATGCCCTGCCAAAATGGAAGAGATGTTTTCTCAAAGTGGCACATGATAAAAAAGCACAAGAAGTTGTCGTTGAAATTACAATACTTCTACTTGAAACAGTAAGTAATTGGCGTCTACAGTGTACAGTTTTGCGAAACATTCAACCATAACTCATAAAAAAAACATTTTATCTTTCAGCTCTTAAATTATTGTTGGATGATTTTGAAAATATTTTATATTTCAACATATTTACTAAGTTTTTTCCCAAATGAACTCGTTATGTTACAGACCTTTCCACTCACAAAGCCCGCTTCCATATTTTTTAGTGTATTTGCAACTTTACTTTTGGCCTAAGCAATATATTTAACATTTAATGTAGTCTGTGGACAGAATACAATATTATACAATTTACTAGCTGTACCCGCGACTTCGTACGCGATTGCTGTACCCGCAAACTAATTATTCACATTTGAGCACTGTTTATCTCATATTAAGCAACGTTGTGGTCTGTGGTGAAGCACTCTTAGTAGAGCATAGCTCAGAAAGGAGCTTTTTACTTTGGGTTTGATAGCCCCCCAGCTTGTTTTTCCGACCGAAGACAGTAGTTAAGTAACTCAGAGAGTTCCTTCGCGGTTCGCACAATAAATGTTGAAGCAAAGTAGGTACTTTGTGCGTTTCTTTGGAATTTCGATTATAAAACGATATCTTTTTGCCGAGGTTCTCCTTGTTTGGCGGTAGAACAAAAATATATTAGATTGACACTTCCATTGCGCAGTCTCCAAAATGTATCCGGCAAATGATAGATAGTTAAAAAATAGATTGTGGCGAATGTTCAAGATTTTAGAGTTTTATCTTAGCAAGCTGGCAAATCTAAATAAGGATGCCGAGATGCCCGTGGGGTGCCGAGCTGTCCATGGGGTGCTGGGCTGCCCGTGGGGTGCCGGGATGCCCATGGGGTGCCGGGCTGCCCATGGGGTTCCGAGCTCGTTCATCACTATTCTAACAAAAAAAGAATAGTTGAAATCGGACTACACGTTCATTAATTACAACTAAGTAACATTTTAACTTTCATCCCCTTTCCCGAGGGAACCGTGCTGAATTTCGGGATAAAAAGTATACAATAACCTTCTTCGTAGTATGTACTCAAATCGTGTTAAGTTTAATTGAATTTCATTCAGTAGCCCATGAGGTGCTGGGCTGCCCGTGGGGTGCCAGGCTGCCCATGGGGTTCCGGGCTCACTCATCACTATTCTAACAAAAAAGAATAATTAAAATCGGACTACGCGTTCATAAATTACAACTAAGTAACATTTTGACTTTCATCCCCTTTCCTGAGGGAACCGTGCTGAATTTCGGGATAAAAAGTATACAATAACCTTCTTCGTAGTATGTACTCAAATCGTGTTAAGTTTCATTGAATTCAATTCAGTAGCCCATGGGGTGCTGGGCTGCCCGTGGGGTGCCAGGCTGCCCATGGGGTTCCGGGCTCATTCATCACTATTCTAACAAAAAAGAATAATTAAAATCGGACTACGCGTTCATAAATTACAACTAAGTAACATTTTAAATTTCATCCCCTTTCCTGAGGGAACCGTGCTGAATTTTGGGATAAAAAGTATACAATAACCTTATTCGTAGTATGTACTCAAATCGTGTTAAGTTTCATTGAATTCCATTCAGTAGCCCATGGGGTGCTGGGCTGCCCGTGGGGTGCCAGGCTGCCCATGGGGTTCCGGGCTCACTCATCACTATTCTAACAAAAAAGAATAATTGAAATCGGACTACACGTTCATTAATTACAACTAAGTAACATTTCAACTTTCATCCCCTTTCCCGATGGAACCGTGCTGAATTTCGGGATAAAAAGTATATAATAACCTTCTTCGTAGTATGTACTCAAATCGTGTTAAGTTTCATTGAATTCCATTCAGTAGCCCATGGGGTGCTGGGCTGCCCGTGGGGTGCCAGGCTGCCCATGGAGTTCCGGGCTCACTCATCACTATTCTAACAAAAAAGAATAATTGAAATCGGACTACGCGTTCATTAATTACAACTAAGTATACATTTTGACTTTTATCCCTTTTCCCGAGGGAACCGTGCTGAATTTCGGGATAAACAGTATACAGTAACCTTCTTCGTGGTATGAACTCAAATCGTGTTAAGTTTCATTGAATTCCATTCAGTAGCCCATGGGGTGCTGGGCTGCCCGTGGGGTGCCGGGCTGCCCATGGGGTTCCGAGCTCACTCATCACTATTCTAACAAAAAAGAATCTTTGAAATCGGACTACGCGTTAGTAAATTACAACTAAGTGTACATTTTGACTTTCATCCCCTTTCCCGAGGGAACCGTGCTGAATTTCGGGATAAAAAGTATACAATAACCTTCTTCGTAGTATGAACTCAAATCGTGTTAAGTTTCATTGAATTCCGTTCAGTAGTTTTGGAGTGATGCGCGGTCGGGATACAGACAGACAGACAAAAATAAAAAAAAATACAGTTTTGGCATCAGTATCAGCTACAGAGTGCACTCAATTTTTTTTTTGCAAATTATCTTCAATGTACAGAATTGGACCTGTTACAGTTTTATTATAAGTATAGATTATTATATCTAATTTAACTGTTCTCATTGGATGCAATCTCATCCCCACTTAATAGCAAGATATTTAAAATAAGATTTAATTGATAATAAACAATTCTGTTAATTTGATAGCTAAAGTTTTGGGTACCACAGTATAGATAAATAAATAAACATGTGAAGCTTTTAAAAATAAGTGCGTATCCAGCGGTAGTACAAAATACGAGTACGGAAAGTTAAGGATAATGTAGATAAGGATAATGTATATAATAGCGCTCTCCATACAAAGGTAGTTTCGCCATATTTTCAAAACCATGTGTTCAAACTCGTTGAAATTTTGCATCCATGTCTAAGTCTTAAATCTATGCTTCTGGCGCTTTTAAATTGTCTTGATTTTTCTAATTTTATCAAATTACTTTTATTTCTAGCTATCAGTGGAGTGCCGCTTAACTTTATGCCATTTCATGGAAGGTACTCTTGGTCTTATGCTGAAGTTTTATGACCAAAACATGGATCAAAGGAAAAAGGTACTTTTTTAAATAGCTTAATACATATAAGCGGGTTGGCTATCACCGCCACAGAAGGGCAGTTAGTGAAATCGAATATATATGGATGAATGTTCGGGAAAAAGCCGCTCTGCTAAGCTCAGCCGATTGGCAAAAATTTCTACTAAAGTATCATGTCTTTTAATTTTTATAGAATATATATAGAACCATAGAAACGTCTAATAAATAATCCTAACACTCAGATGTTTTGTCTACCAACACTCCATATTAACACGTGTCTAGACCTACGAAAGCATGATTAATAACAACGTGGTATTATAATAAATTTATATTAGATTTATTTCCACACCCGTCTTTAGCAGTACTATCATACTACAAAAGTCGAAAATATGCAAATGGATGAGTTCTTCTTTAAAGATGACTGAAGAAATGTTTTTGTATAAAGACTGACCAACATCGTAATTAAATAAGAAATCACTTAAATCTGTAATAAACTAATATATATAAACACTATTATATAGGACACAATTAATTAAAGTGCCCTAATTTGCTCCTGTGGTGTTAGTAATAGTTATGCTTCCTAGTCAATAAATATTTTAGGTAAATTTTTACATAGACGTTTTGATTTCTAGGCAACATGATCAAAGAGCATTGTTTTTATATTTTGAGTGCTACAACTAGATAAGATAAATGCTACTATAAAAATTTTACTTCCAAGTTTACAATTTTCGCATGATTAAATGCCGCAATATTACATAGTTCTAAGTAATGTCGGTTTGGGTTTTTATTGAGATATAAACACCTTATTAAATGCTCAAAAATAATATTTTTACAAGGAACATTACGTTAATGTTTGGTGCGATAACTATTAACACCCATCTCTTTCGTTATCCTACATTCAGATCCATAAATTACGGCAGTTCTTAAGATAGTCTTACACACTTTCCCTTTAATCATAGATAATATGAGAACAATATAATTTCATTAATAAATAGACCCATATTGCCCTGCTGATGCCAAGGGGCATACACGTGTGTCACGTAGTCCCAAAGACCTGCTGTCATTTTATTTAACCGACATTTATCATTTCCTCAAGTTCCAGTCAATATCCTGATACCTACTTGTAGGGAAACCTAGATGGTACCACCGAAGCGCGCACCCGTGTAATAAGTATTAAGTTTTCATTCTGTTGATCTGACACTTGCTAATTTTGATGTTACATTAAATAATGCTGATGTAAACTTTCAGTCCTTGCTGTTTCAACTATTGCACTTTGATGTAAACCTCCATCACCCACAAGGGAGACTTAGAACTCAAGAAGGCAGCATGGCCGATGACTGGAGTGTATGGACCAAACAATTGCACAATATATTAGAGCTCATATGCTTAGAAATTACTGCATTGCAGAAGATGAGAAAACCAACTGATGATTTGATGAAACAGTGCACTCATTTCTATAATCTATGTGCTGCGGTGTATTTTCAGGTAAACTCAAATGCGGTTAAATTAAATAAAATATTATTAAGAATATTTTCGAAGAATCGAGATACTTATTAATACTATTAAGGCCAGCACACTTTGGCTGTCGGACTGGCAGAGCAATTTAAAATAAATAATGTATGAATGACACCAGTCTAATCGAAATAAAGTCGTCATTTCGATGCTCAGAGCACGGCGAGGGATCGAGGAGTAACGAGAAAGTCCTTTTTTTCCGAACATTGAAATGTGTGTTTTATGTCGATAAGAGTATTAAACAAATATAAAGTCTTGTCGTGCCTTTAGCCGACGTGCAGCGGCCCTTATTAAGCTCTCAAGGTTGCCCACGCGAATGACTATTTTGATATTTTCTAGCGCATTGTTTCCGCTGCTCAAACAATTTGGTGTTATAACAATTACCTTAAATATACTATACTAGTATGGAGACTTTGAGGAGATAAACCTTTTTCTGTTTTGACGTGTCACCCGTATACTCCGTGCGGTGCCGGGACAGAATATCACCCACACTTTTCTATCCGTGGGTGTCGTAAGAGGTGACTAAGGGTAAAGTACCGGTAAATAAGTTGGGAAGCAACGCTTTCTGAGGAACTTATTTTATACTGCGATATCCAAAATGTACTGCCAAGCGTGAGGATTATGGTAAGCCCCCCTTTAGTGGGGAGGCTATGTTCAGTGGTCGTTATAATTGACAAATTAATTGTCTGTAATATGCACCGAGAGACAAACATGGCGAAACTAGTGGGTATATAGGGGTGTCAAACCAAGTTTTAGTTAAAAGGGAGGGATGAGTGGAGGAGAATGTAAAACAACTTTGGTGGCTGAATTTTAGGCATTGGCTGACACATTATTGTATTTTACGTCTTACAAGTTTAGTCTGGTATACAAAAAAAATATTTTCAGGTTTTCGCGCTTACAGAATCGGCAGAAAACGAAGGCGAGAGTGCTAACAAAAGGCAAAAGTTGTGCTTCAATAAAAATAAAGCATTTAATGACCTTATAGACGAGTTTCGCCAAAATCAAATACCGTGGTGAGTAATTTTACACATTAGTGTTCCCGTCAAAGTCAAAATCATTTATTCAATATAGGCGTCTACAACGCTCTTATGAAGGTCAATTACAAAGTTTAGTATTGAAATATTCTACATTGTACTGCCACGTTCAGCAAAAAATTGTATAGAGCCACTGCGAGAAGAACGGGCAAGAAACTCGGGGCCATTCTTTTAAACATCTTTTAACAATGTGTTACATACTTACTATATGTAATAAAGTTATTACAACATTCGTTTAAATTATGTAGGTGACAGGCAATAGCTTGGCAGAGGCGGAATTGTCCAGGCATTTTTGTCGTTTAAGTAATCAGAAACTGTGTAGTAGGATTTTTTAATCAATATGTTTTTCACGTGCAACTTGAATTTCCCTTCTGTGAGCGTTGTAATATGTTTGGGAACTTTATTATAAAACCGTACACAATTACCTAAGAAAGACCTTTTATTTGTCTTTGCTAATCTAAAACCTGGCACTGCTATTTTATCTTTATTCCTAGTATTGTAATCGTGATTGGCCCTGTTTAATTTAAATTTACTATTTTTTTACGAACATACATATTATTTTCAAATGTATACAGACTTGGTAAAGTTAAAATATCAATTTCTTTAAAAAGATCCCTCAGAGATTCCCTAGGATCTATCTCAGCAGCAGTTCCCCACAGCAATACACCATACGACATAATACTGTGGAAGTACGCGAAATAAACTAGGCGAGCAGTATAGCTACGTCTGTTAACTGTTTTATCCTAAGAACTGCATATGCAGCAGAACTAAGTCTTCCGGAGAGATCATGTATATGTGGATCCCACTGTAAAGTTGAATCCATTTTGATTCCCAGGAAGACTGTCGCATTGTCAATAGGGAGTTTATCTGGGCCAAGCTTAATGTTTAATTCAACATAAGGAATAATTGGCAAAGAAAACATTAAACATTTCGTCTTTTTTGAATTCAAGAGAAGATTATTAGCGGCGAACCATTTGCAGATCATAGATAATACATTATTGACATGAGTCAGTTCCCTGTCTTTCCTATCTACTTTAAAAATCACAGAGGTATCATCTGCGAATAAAACAATATCACAGAAATCTTAGACCATGCAAGGCAGATCATTAATGTATGTTAGAATCAGAAAAGGTCCCAAAATTTATCCCTGTGGTACTCCCATTTTTACCAATGACCCGGAAGAAGAATTGCCATTTATTCCAACCTTCTGTAGTCTGTCTGACAGATATGACTCTATAAGATTCAGAGCTTTTCCACGAATACCATAGTGTGAAAGTTTACGAATCAGAGTGCCGTGCTCTACACGGTCTTAAATGACTTCTCACGATATCCTACGAACAGTACGAGAATATTCTACAAATATTAACCCCTTAACATAAGGAAAATTTACAGTTATCACATTTAACATTGTATAACTTACATTTGTATTTAAGTATTACCTTTAAGTACCTTCCTATATAATGTAATATCTATTTTCTATTGTATACATGTCAGTAACTTTAAGTAATATACTCGTATATTATTCCATTGCATAATTCTTTGTGGTACTGTTGTAGTATTGCAATTTTTTTACTATGATTTAATGGCCCCCACGAAGGACGCCTGAACTAATGCGGGCACCAGCAGTATATCTGTTGTAAACTGAAATCTGATATGCAATAAAAATCTTAAATAATAGAATAAAAGAATTCCATTAATGTCAACCTAGAATTGCAATCAGCTTCAGATCACGTCTTACGCCCAAGGAATTTGTTAATATCTGATTTCATCGGGAACAACGAGTATTCAATAATTTATGGGATATTTCGGGATTAAAAAAATCTTAACAAAATCACAAATATGTGATAGGAAAAATTTAAGTCATGTGCGGGATTCGAACCTGCGTCCAATACGATGGTTAAAGAACGATAGGAAAGATTTGAGTTATGACGTCATGTCATGTTAGCTCAATTGGTTAGAGCGTACCCCGGCTCAAGGGGTGGATGGACGCGGGTTCGAATCCCGCACATTACTTAAATTTTTCCTATCGTATATTTGTGATTTTGTAATGTGATCCGCATAGCAGGCGTTATTGCAAACCTAACAATATTAAAATTAAAAAATCTACTTATGGCACCGTGAAGAGTAATCTAAAAATATTTTCTTACGTTACAGGTTGGGCATTATACACGTCTATGCAACGAACAATTCTGCATTCATATCGATTGACGATTACCTTTCTTTGGCTAAAGTGATTCAATCCTTAGTTACCAGTAACAACGTGACGTGTTGGGACAGTCTTTCAGAATTAGCTTGTCTAGTATTGAGGAGCTTAGCGACATTCTCAAGCTGTAGGAAAGATGAATGTGAGGCAGTTCTTGTTTCCCTGTGGAACTCTTGTGTCAGGTATTTGTTTATGTTAAACGGTGTATACTTCGTCTGATGCAATTTTAATAGCGGCACCAAGTGCGATGCAGGCACGATTTCGCTCAGGTACAGTGAAGAATGTTATTCGCTTCAACAATTCTTATTTATTACGAAGCATCTTGCCTTTGCATTTTACACTGCAATTTCACAGCCTCCATTAACTTTGTACCGAACTATACCTATAGTAATGAAATGTGCAACTCACTTGATCTATGAATGCCTGGCACTGCATTGCCTTTGTTACGGAAATAATAAATGCTAAATGCAACGCAGCTCACGGTATAACGAAAAGTACGCAAAATCTGTCTTGTCACCATACATCTTGTGCAAGGCTATAGCCGAACATTATTTTATTTTAAGGATGGATAAAATATTGATTAAGCAAGTGTTTAAGGCGAGCGTGAATGTGTCGGTTGGAAAGGGAATATACCTTGTCGAAATTAGACTGACTAAATTGAACTTGCTGGTGGAATGCCAATCTAAGAGTACCCTTAAACCGACGAGCATGTATGAAGAAATATAATGCCATAGATTTAATAAGAAGACGTAAGACCAGATCGAAAGTGAATATCTTGCTTTATCTTTCGGAAACAGATATTTAACTGCTTCTTATCTGTGCAGTCGTTTACACTTTATAGATTTTATTTCAACATAATTATAACAATCATATTTATTCAAAATTTCAATTAAGTAAATAAAAAGTCGTATTTCAATGTATATTTACTTTTACTCTAGCTTGACCTCGAACTTTACAGTCAGACTTCAATCTCCAACAATCAACAATAGCTAGTATTCAACATCTAAGTTCTTTAAAGGGTTTGTAACCTATTGTGAATATTCCAGAAATTCAACAGCGTTTAATACGGCCCACAAAGCTGTCCACAACATCATGCAGCATCTACTTACATCAGACATTTTAAGCTATGATTATACAAATTCGCTATTCAAGTTTTATATGGAACGAGGAATGCCAGTCACTTGTGACAGCGTTATGACCTTGAGCGTATTGTTTCACAAATTCTTCAGCAAGTACAGCTACGAAGATATGCGTGGTAAATGTTTTACCTGGCTATCACAGGGAGACTTAACATCTGTAGATCTTCCGCGTATCAAAGACCTCATTATTAGGCTTTTATCTAATGAAAATATCGATCTTCCAAAACTGGTTGATGCTGCAACAGGAAGTGAAGTATACGATACGATTTTCAATTCAAACGAAAAATGCATCTTGTTTAGCGAATTCGAATTTGATATAAGCAGTTCTAAACCTGACGAACAAAACCTCAAGGAAGCGTTTGACATTAACATTGAAATGGAAAAGCACATGACTGATTATTTTAAAGAGAAATTGATCACATATGTCACTAAATTAAAAACGAAAGATGTATCACCGGTTGAGTACATGAAGTTCATGAACATTATTCTCCAGTACCTGGATATAATACTAACGTCTAACCGTTATTCAGAGGAAGAAATAAAAGATACAGACATTTATCGTTTATTGCAAAAAGCATTACTACGTATTTATGTCACTATAGATAATACTTTGAATAACGATGAACAAATACCTTCTAAAATTAAATCATTAGAAACGATAAAAGAAGTGTTACTTACTGAAATGGGATCGTTTATGAGTACCTTTGTACGCTCGTGCATGCATCAAGAATTCTTCAGTAGCATCAACAAGATTCTGATGATAGAAGTGAAAGCAGACGATGACGAAGACATCGTTTACGCAGGCGATGAAAAGGAAATGAATGTTACTACTTTAAAACATAACTGCACTATGGTGCTAGCGGCATATTGTAGAAAAAACGCTGAACATAGGGAGTATTTACTAAATCATATCTTGGATCCCAAAATTTATGATTTTTCCATTGATGCACCGTGTCTGTTTCAATGTATTGAATTGTTAAATGATGGCAAAGTATACGAACCACCTTCAGGTAAAATTTTTACTAAAGCTGTCAATGAACAAATCATTACATATTATGGCTAATAACTTGTGATATGTTTTCAGAATTACTTTTTACCCTCATGCAGTACATGGTCAGAGATTTGTATAGGGACCCAGAAGCTTCACGCGTGCTATTAAAAAATTTGATCATTATGCTCGAAACCGTTTGGTCAAGTGAGGGCCAAATGAAACAGAACTGTCACATTTTGATGAGGAGTTACGTTACTCGCTGCGAAAAACTGCACTATCCTCCGAACGTCGCCGCGCTCATCTATGAATGTGTGGCGAGAACTGCAATGCTAAATCGTAAATATAATTACGACTTGCAAGAAAATTTTGAAAACGCACTCACGGGGAAAATTAAAGGAGACGTTCACAGTCTCCGCATCTACTGCTGTTATTTATTGAAGCTGTTTATCAAAGACTGTCGGGAAGATGATACGGAGCGTTTGCTATCAGAACTAGAAGACATATTCAAGATTAACGTAAGTACACTGACATCTATACTTATAATAAAACTGTAACAGATCCAATTTTGTACATGGCAGATATTTTGAAAAAAATAATAATTGAGAGCACTCTGTAGCTGACACTGATGCCAAAACTGTATTTTCTTTTAATTTTGTCTGCCTGTCTGTCTTTCTGTCTGTAGGGACGCGAAGCCAATATAAATCGTTAGGGAAATGTTTATGGACTAGGTACTTACGGGAAGAAGGGCGGATGACGGTGAGGAGAAGTCCTGAGTCCTGGGGGGCTGAGCTCATGCACTTAACAATGTCCTTTATACTAGGTACTGCACAGTTTAGGGTTTACTTTTTTACTTTTACTTTTTTTTTTACACACGCGTCATTATTTGCGCACGCGCACGAGCGAAAGTTTACGTACGAATCTTATTTAGTTTTGCTTGATAAAAGTCTAAAATCTGGAACATTCGCCAGAATCAGATTTTTTACTTTTGCTGGATACATTTTGGAGACTGCGCAATGGAAGTGCACAATCTAATTTATATTCGTTCTACCGCCAAACAAGGACAGCCTCGGCAAAAAGACACCGTTTTAAAATCTAAAATCTAAAGAAACGCACAAAGTACTTTGCTTCAACATTTTTTGTGCGAACCGCGAAGGAACTCTCTGAGTAACTTAACTACTGTATTCAGAAAAATACAACCGCGGAGTATTCAAACCCAAAGTAAAAAGCTCCTTTTTGACTTTGCTTTACTAAGAGTGCTTCACCGCAGACTACAGCGTTGCTTAACCCATTGGCATCGGCGATAATGATAACAATAGAATTTCATTCATAACTAGGACATAGTAGTAGATAGTAGGTCCTGACGATGCCAACTTATTAATATGAGATAAACAGTGCTCAAATGTGAATAATTAGTCTGCAGGTACGGCAATCGCGAAAGAAGTCGCAGGTACAGCTAGTTTCTAAATATATTTTTAATCACTATTACATCCCAAGCGAATATCACATTTACAAAATTCATTTTTCAAATGTCTCAATGTGTCAGATGAAGTCCAGTAGTGGTTGATGGCCGCACCGTGCGACAGCTAAGTAACGAAATTATTGAACAAAATTTACATTTCATCCAGCAGTCTTGATGGCCGAGTGGTTAAGACCTAAAACCGGGAAACGTGGGTTCCATCTTCGCTCGGTATTAACATTTGTACATAAAAAAAAATTACATTGACATTTCTTAAAAGCTTTAGCAAAATTATTGTTATACATGGTTATACATTAAATGATTTGTTGTAGGTTACAGAAGGACAAGAACTGTTTTTAAAGGACGAGTCAATGAATAGAACGTTGACTGTTCTCCATTGTTATTTGGCTCTCGCGCAAACCAAAAAGGCGCTGGTACATCAACTCATAACTGCGATCTTGAAACTGCAAAAAAATAAACGTCTTGAAATAAAATTGGTAAAAAAGGTGCTAAAAGAAATTGGAAATGCTGTGGGCATCACAAATTTTGAAAGTTATGTCAAGGAGAATATACTTTCGATACTATACTATTGGTTCACAAAAAAATATAGCATTGATGAGTTGCCGGTGCATTTGCTTGCATGTGATAGCTTGGACGAATTCAAAGAAAAATACAAGAAGTGGTTGATATCAGCAGATATTTTGTGGCGAAATGATGGAGAGGTTGAGACGTGTGACTTTATGAAACAAAAGAGAACTAAAAATGTCACAAATTTGATTGAGGTAAGAAAAATATGAAACAAAAGAAAAGTGTGCTTCGAACCAGCAGCGGCAAGAACAGTCCTGACAGTTATTATATTAACATAATAGAGAAAGTATATTTTTTTTCAATTTATTTCAAAAAAACGATTTAGTTACAATACAACACATAACATTCACACATAAAATTATGTTAACTGAACCTACACTAAGTTGAAAAACTTGTGCTGTAGGTTACTGTTATATCCCTTCTAAATATCTTGGTATGTATTACTAACTTTATTCCTAATATAATTATATACCCTTAAAGTACTTTTGTAATGTTGTGTGTATACGAGCGTGTCCGTGCGCTTATTTGTCGGTGTTGGTGTGGAAGTGTGTGTATATGTGAGAGAGAGAGAGCGACAATGTGTGTGTGTGAGCGTGGGTGTGTAATGTGTGTGTGAGTTTGTATAACAAGAATAAATTTATGAAACCACCATTAGAATTTCTTCTGTCTCACCATAAGTTAAAGTATTTATCCAATTTACTAACTTCGTCTTCGCCTCAGAGGTTCTTAATGCAACAAAATTTGATTATTCCATTTATTTTACTATAAACATAAGGACCAAGAAAAATTTCATGCCTTTTTGCCAGTTTAGTGTTAGTCCTATGTCGTGAAAAAATTTGGTCTTTACGCCTTTTACGGATATAATATTTATATATATTATATTATATTTATATTTTAATATTTATATTACGTGTCATGTATAATTTAGAAAGCCTTTTTGTTCCGTAATAACTAATAATTTACTGTTATTTTTTTATTAAAAATTACATCCTAATGATTTATGCCAATTTAAATATGTTAATTTTTTCCTGGATTTTAGGTTTGCTTCGCAGAGATCATAGTACTGTGTCTCCCTTACATAGTCACAGAGAAATACAGGTTAGACTATAGAGGCAGAGAAGAGCCGGCTGATTTTAAAAAGTCGATGGGCAGTGCTCAGAAGTTATTTCGTCGCACTGGAACAATATTGGAGAACGAGAAGTGGACTGACTTGTTCGTTGAAAACGTTGGAGCATTGGTCCTGATGACTGCATCACAGCTTTGGGATCACGAAGGCTCAATGCAAATGTTTGACATCAAAATACCAAAAGAGTCAAAGCCTTATGGGTACACAAAGGATGTGTTTTCATCAATTCTTAGTTATTTTGGAGTAAGTTCTACTTTGGATGAGTATTAGTAAATAATTCTAGGAATAAATATGTAAATATGTGTATGTCAACCTCAAAAACAGCAGAAAATAAACATTACCGCGGCGGCTGTGGTTTAAATAATGTACCGTGAGGCGTAACAACATTACTTTGACGATCATTTCTAAGCGTCAAATCAATAAACCAATTCAATTGAATTGTGCGTGTTTTGTTGATTGTGAACTCGATGAGTCCGAAATCAAAGCGTTACTGTATGAGAGATACACTTCTTCTTTACATATTTATTCGTAGGGATAAGATCATCAGTTAATAACATTAGCATAATTAGTAAATAATTTAGGTTTCGTTTTTTTTTATGTAAACCTTAAGTTGCTACAGCAGCAGATCGACTATGACGATGGATTTTTTATTATGTTTATTTTGATCTAGTTCATATTCAATTAATTATTTTATTTCGATGTTGTTTTGCAGGATTTAACCGGTGGTAACATTATGCAGTACCTATGCGAAAACCAACCTTTAGTGATATTTCAAGTGCTGTTCAGTCTTTGGAAGACAGTCTTAGAGGAGAATGTGATCGAATTCAAAGCAATAGCACTACACTCGTTCATAACGTTCTTCGATATTATTCCGCAAGGGCTCCCCTCAGATGCCTTTGTGTGCAATTTCGCTTGTAAAAGTTTCGCACATGGCATTAAAAACTGTCGAAGTTCTGAAGAAATGCAAGTTTATGCTAAAGGAACAAAAATAATCCTTGAAAAACTGCTGCCTGAAAAAGTGGATATTATCCGTGACGCACTATTTCAATTGTTGCCTGTTTTAATCGTAAAAAGAGAAGATGGTCTTGAGAAAGAATGCAGGCCTCTTTTCGAGTATCTTACAGTTGACATGAAGTATTTCTTGAAAGCCAATGAAGATGTTGTTGATTTTGTAAATGCTCTTTCACAACCCGACCGAAGCGCTGACAGTAGCTGTTCTACGATAGCTACTTTCACGGAAAAAATAAAAACATTGAATTCGAGCTTAACGAATCCAAGGTATGTATGTTAGTAAATAATGTTTGATGTAACGCAACAAAACGATCAATTTTGTTCCTCCAATACCGGATATAGGTTATTTTGGAATACTTTTTATTTTTATTTTTTAGTCACGAAACTCTGACGGCTCTACATACACTTTTGAAGGCAAATAAACATTATTTGAACAAGTTATATCAAGAAATTAGTACGAAAGGCTTTTCGGAAGACTGTGGATCAAGCCTAGTTCATCAAATAGTGCACGCACTGAGTAATATATTGAAATCCGTGTATTATGATGAAAAGGTAAAAAGTCGGTTCAAATAGAAATTTCATAATCTTTTTCAGTTGACATATACTTACCTATATTGAAACGTACAGTGCTGCAAAATGCAACTACAAAAACTAACCGTGCATCATAGACATTTTAAAAAACCAAACGTTTCTTAGTGTGCTCTATTCAGTTGTCTTTAAAAACATTTAACAACTTTACTCACACATTTATATCATACATGAAAATATATACACCCACATTTGGACAGAGGTATTTTTTATTTATTTATACCTGATAGGTTTGCCTTTGACCACTATCTCACCTGATGGTAAGCGATGATGTGGTCGAAGATGTTGTTCAGGCTAACCTAGAAGTATTTGATACATTTGCGCAGCAGAGAAAACTGGATGATGCTGACTCTGGTTATAATTGTACACGTCAAGCTAGTGCGTTACAAATATCAGATTTAGCGTCAAATTGTAACTGTTACCTACTTCAAATTTGCAGAAAACATTGAATGTTACAGATTACAATTGAGGCCTGCAACTCCTTGTCTGAAGTTGGGACGTACGATCTCAAAACTCTGGTGACAGTACCACCTTTAGAAACGCAGAAGATAGTCGACATCGGACCAAAGCAGTACATCGCATGCGTTGTCCTCAAATCCCTTTCCCAAGTTATGTTTGATGATGATCCTGTACTGACCAGCAAAGTCGCTGAAACCCTAAATAATTTACTTAAATATCGGGAAGGACACGATGCTCTAGGTAAAATGTAATTTTCAACAGTGACAATTAGGAGCTTCTAACGCATACTTAAATATATTTTTCTGAACTATTTATGCCTAGTCAGCTTATAAAGTGTTCAATGTCAATTATTGGTGAAGTCCATCTACTGATTCAGTTCATTATTACAAAATATTATTGGAATAATGAGTAGTTGCCATTTGATTGTGTTAGAATTGTTTGCTTAATTAAGCATTATTCACCAAATAACCTAAACTTTAAATTTATCCATGAAATTAAATACAATAGGAATGAGTCCGTGATACGAAACAGTTTAATGCAGATTGTGTTGATGATACTATGCAAATTGAATTGAGTATTATTTTGAAAGTAATACAATTTTAGCGGTCGCTCAACTCTAGGCGAAGTATATGTTTTACATAATATATTAATTCGTTTTCAATAAATCTTTACAGATTTAGAGAGTGTTGACAGACTAATATTAAAACCATTGACATCCAGTTGCGGTGGATCTATAGATGTGAAAATTGACAACAATAAGTTCGAACAGTATTGCAATGAGAATTTTGATGGGGTATTTATACAGGCTCTTATTTCCGATTGGAATTCAAACGACAGTAAAAACCACGGCAAGTGGCTGAAGCATGTAACAACAGTCCTCTTAAGTTTAGTTGGTTCACCATCAAACTACTTCAATGATTTGTTAGAAGTCTGTGCGATCAAGGTAAAAGAAAATGAAAATTTATGACACAATTGATATATCATTTGCAAAAATTTTAATATTTATTGTTATGCATTTCAGTCCAGTGTATGTCAAAAAGTTTTACCAGCATTGGTAGGATTACTGCTTCATTGTTCTATAGAAATCCACGTAGAAACAATTAGTCGGCAAATAAATAATTTCTTCAGTTATATCTGGGAACAAACGTTTGATGAAAAAGCCAAAGGTACAGCCGATAACAGTCAAATTAACTCGAGAACGACAAAGACTCTTGATGTTGGACAGAAAATAGTCATTCAATACATGCTAGATGTCGTCGACTTTGTTAGATTGCAGAGGCGATATTACAAGCCGCGGTAAGAACGTTTCTTTTATTTCTTTATAGCAGAACATGATATAGCAAGTACAGTAGGCGCTTGTGCTGAGTGCAGAACTCAGGACTGTGTTAAATGCGTTAGACTTTAAAGAAAACCTAAACTGCGTGCGTGTTTAGGTGATGCGGGCGGCGGGAGGGTATGCTCCGCCTTTTACTTCAAACCCCGTCTGCATTCCTCATGCGCACGTAGATATCTAACAGACAAAAAAGTTACGCCTCTGCACCGCGTGCAGTGATTTGTAAGCTTGGACTCGTCCGCGCACTCAGCATTTGAAGAAGTTATGATATTGGCGTGGTTGCGTGTATTGCATGCTACTTTGCATGTAAGGGTAAATATATTGGAGGGGTGTGAGTTTTTAAACTGAAAGATCTCTACTGCATTTCTGCATTGTCTCTATTCAATCATGCAAGTACCTCTACATTTGTTAAATCTTGAACATTTGACCCATATTGTAATTAGGTAGCTAATGTGGTAAAGTACCGTTTAAATACATTATTAAATACCGAATATTCATCGCAAACCTCTAGCAGGTTGAATTAGCAATAACTAGCATTTTATATACTTATTTCATAATATTCTATTTGCAGCCCTGACCGTACAGTGGAATGTCTAAATTATCTACGACTGGAGTACGAGAAAGTGGCGTGGGCAGCAACGGTCGCCGATCAGAACTTAGCCGCGATATACTATGGAGAACTGTGGGCGGTGGCAAGGAACGGCGGAGTACCACCCTCGTCTCCGGAGGCAACTACCAATCTACCGAGAGGCGAAAATATTCAGCAGATATTCAGGAAGGTAGGCGTTACGTGACCTTCAAAACTATAAAAAGCATGTTGTCACATTTCGTATATTTTAACAAGTATGTATGTTTTTAGTGCTATGTGTCAATCGGAGAAATGGACGCAATTGACGGCTGTGGAACCGCCCACCTTACTATTGAGAGCGAGAAACGAAAGCACCTGATAAACACTGGCCAGTACACCGACTCGCTCCTCCTCCACGATATAGCTCTATCGTGTGGCCAAAGGGACTACGACCTGCATTGCGGAGCAGTCAGGTCTTTACATAAGTCAGGAATGCACCACCTGGCCTTGCAGTATATAAAATCCTTGCCAGAAAATGATGAAATGAATGATTTTAAATATGAGTGCTTGTCTTTTCTCGGTGAGTGCCTGTAATTTCTAGAGTCTTTTATGAGTGCAGGCCGTGTGTAATATGAGGGCAATATAAATGACAGCCATGAATATTTCACCATTATTAATTACAAGAAAATTATAATTTATTCTAGCAGTATACTAGAATTACAGATAACAGAATACTAGTACAGATACACCATTTCATTTTACATAACTCGGTTTATTCTTCGGGTTATTTTTAATTGCCTTTGAATGCGATAGACGTCGCACATAGGAGTATTTACATGATCTAGCCGGCCAAAATTACATTTCTCAGAATTACGCTCAGGTAAAAAAAATGCATTCCTAGAAGAGCCAGGTAGTTGGGCGACCCAACCCTATTGTTATTTTTTTTACCCACCCCAAATTGAACAAGATATAGTCAGTTGAAACTGAGACATTGCTCGAAGCGGTTGTTTATTTTCAATATTCGTGCTTTAAAACTCAATTTTAACTATTTTTTATTTTATGTTGTGTTGTGAATAATCCAAAATTGGCTATGGATTCTGAAACTGCTGGTAAGTGACTTATTTTACATATTTAAAATATTTAATTTTGTGACGGGATTATATTATTTTTCGTCATTTGAAAAAATACCGGTTTAATTCCCTAATTTTTTCAAGATAATTTAGTTTTACGAGGCTTTTTGTTTTAGTGCCCGGCATTACCCGGCTATAATTTTTATATATTCGTAATATATAGACTTTCTACTTTTAAAAAAAGGAAAAAATTGGTTCCTACTAATTCCTACTCCGTCATCTGGAGCGATTTTAGACATCGTACTTAAAAATGTAAAAAAAATGAAATTTTGATTTAATTTAGTTTTTATTATTTCAGGACCATCTGGAAGTACTTTAATGACTCGCAAGGAGATATTTGGTCTAATGAGATTACAAAATGATCTCAATTTTAACGACCAATTAGAATATGTTGAAAATTATTTGATTTCACATAAGTCGTACTCGGAAGAACAAATAAAGGACATAATGCGTAATTTTGCACGCATGAAATCAGAAATGAAGCATCGATGGGTAGCAGCAAAATATAGAAGTGATCTATTTGAAAAAACCAACGAAAAATGGCTGAATGGGACTTTTGAATTACCTCTAATACCCACAAGAGCAGGTAGACCCGCTAAACCGTTTGAAGAGACTAGTGAACGAGGCAAAAGACGTAAAACTGAGACAATACGTTTGTCGGATAGCCCTGAGAAAATAATTTATGCAGCTCAAATGGAATTGCGAGCCCATGGCAATAGAAGTGCTTCAAATATTTTGAAAGAGATTTCGGAAAATAGGGACCGCGCTAAGGAATACCGGAAGTCAGTAGACCGTGACATGGCACATGTTAAGCATATCAATCCAGAAGAAGCGCTGGCAATGTTTGTAGATGCGAATCTTTCAAGGTCCCAATATGAAAGGATCAGACAAACCACAGGAAATCTTCCATGCTATTCAGTTTTGCAGCTGTATAAGAAACAATGTTATCCTTCCAATGAATTTTTTAGCGTAACCGAAACCTGTGCCGAATTGAATTTACAAGGAATAATGAATCATACTGCCGAAAGATTACTTATTCACTTAGAAGACGTTTTGAAAACCCTTAGCGATAATGAGAGAGATCTTCAAATGATCTGTAAATGGGGTTGTGATGGCTCACAACAGGCTCAGTTCAAACAAAAGTTTGAAAATGATAGCGGATGCGACTCGCACATTTTTCAAAGTTCATTTGTGCCTCTACGCTTAGTGTATGGGGAAAAAAATAAAATATTATGGCATAACACAACTCCATCATCGCCCCGCTACTGTAGACCTATCCGTATACGATTTTTAAAGGAAACAGTTGATATAACGAACGACGAAATCAACAATGTGGAAGCCGCAGCTAAAAAATTAGAACCTATATCAGTAACAATCGGTGGAAGATCATATGTTGTTAAAACCAAAATTATGCTAACAATGATAGATGCAAAAGTGTGCAACGCGGTAACTGGGACAAAATCTACAATGAGATGTTACATATGTGGAGCAACATCAAAAGATTTTAACGATTTGAATAAAACAAATGTAGTTAATACAGATACATTGAAGTTCGGCTTATCTACTTTACATGCCAGAATTCGGCTATTTGAAAATGTATTACATAAGCTCGGTGTGCAAGATTTGCCACCAAAATCTGAAGCAGACAAACTGCTAATACAAAAAAACAAAGAAAAAATTCAAAACGAATTTAAAAATAAACTAGGTCTTCGGGTAGATTTTCCTAAAGCTGGATTTGGCAATACAAATGACGGAAATACCAGTCGAAGATTTTTTGAAAATCCAGAGTTGGCAGCTGAAATTACAGGTCTAGATATAAATTTTATCAAAAAAATCAAAGTGATTCTTGAGTGCATTTCATGTGGGTACAAAATAGACGCAGAAAAATTGAAAAAATTTACTACAGAGACTGCCGCACTTTATGTTAGTTTATATGGTAGACATAATATGACGCCTACTATGCATAAAATCTTAATGCATGGGGCTACTGTAATAGAAGATGCACTTTTACCAATAGGACAATTATCTGAAGAAGCAGCAGAAGCAAGAAATAAACATTTTCGTTTATACAGGCAAAACTTTGCAAGAATATTCAGCAGATTAGAATGTAATACAGATGTTTTGAATAGATTGTTGTTAACATCAGATCCCCTACTTGCATCAAGAAGAATTTTTAAAAAAATAAAACAAAATCATTTTATGAAGGAAACATTAGAAATGTTAATATGTGAAGAAAGTTATGCCTAATTATTATTTATATTTTAAGTTTTTAAATTTGTTTTGCGATAGTTGTTTATTATAATTATATTTATACATTATTTTGTGTTATAAAATATATTTTCTTATACAAAACTACGCTTTTTTTTCTACCGCATCTTTTTGTCTCTTTATTCAAATTTAATGTATGAATTTGTCCTGTAACTGAAGGTTAAGAGTATTTATACACTTGTATTTAAGGTTTTATGAGATACTGAACCATTTCTAATTGATTAAGAGCGATAAATAATTTTGGCCAGCTAGATGTCTCAAATACCCCTCTGTGCGTCGTTCAAATCGGCCAGACCTGGCGCACTTCGCACTTTAGGTACAAAGCTACAAGTACATCGACGGATTCGTTCGGACCGGCTTATTCTACGGTGGGTTGTCGCGCACCGCCGCCAGCTGCTGCCCCGGCCGGCCCCAGCCCCGAAATGCACATCGCATACCACTGCGTGCCGCGTCGTCATCCACCTACATATTTATTGTTATATCTAGGTGGTTAGTAGGTCGATAAAATGAAGTTAAGAGTGCGCCCAAAGCCAGGAAAAAATCTGTTTTTACCCCCACTTCTTCGATCGCAAACAGCCCTGCGCCGCGCTCGCTCAAGCCCCTGACGTTGAGCGCAGTATATGCGTTACAGTCAGATAAATTAAATCTATACCACTAAAACTAGGACTGGGTATTATTCATGAATACTTAAAAAACGACGGCTTCTATTGCTGAAAAGTACTTTATTTGCATGACATAGGTATTGTTCCAGTTGTGTGGATTTTAAAAAACCATACTAGCGGAACTATTTTGATAAAACTCATAAGAAAGAATCATCAAAATCAATTCGTATGTGGTGGAATAATCACGTAAAATACATAAAAAGTACTGTCATTAAAACACTTCCTACTTTTTTGAAATTGGTTAAAAATATTATTTAATTTGTTTTTACTATTAAAATAGCTTAACGGATATAAACGATATTTAGAATAGAGATGAATCAAAATTAACATTAAATTTAATTGCAAAAATAAGGTTAGATTGGGAGACAATCAGATAATATTAAAGGATTATTGAATAAACATACTTCCAAAAAGTTGATTCTTCGATTGTTGAATACTAATTTATTTCTAAATCAGTATTCAACAATCGACAAAATATGTTTTTCATTTGTGTAATGTAATAATGCAGGAAAAGCTGATCCTGTAGATATATCGGGACAGAATTACACGCATGGTAATTTTTAGGATCCAGGTTCAGATGGTTCTGGAAGGTGATGTTTTCAATTTTTTTCCAACCGCAGCTGCCATAAATCTCGCGTTCATCGTATTTATGACCTCCTGTTTTGATTGAAAAGGTTGGCCAGTATCGTCTCTAATAAGATCTGTGAAGTCAATATTAGATACATTACATTTTCCTTTTTGTTGGTTTATCACATTCCATATAGATTTTGAGATATTTCTACTACTTTCTATCAGTCTGGTGTAGAATTTAGATCTTTCTTGATTGATCATAGTATCATATTTGATATTTAAACTGTGCAACACATTGTTTATTAAATCATGGTCAGAATACTTATTACTAATATCAGTAACGTCAATTAACAGTTTTCTAAAATGTTCTATGTCATTAGATACCCACGACTGTTATATTCTTTTCTGGTAAAATTTCTTGAGAATTCTCTTTCTCTGGTCTAATGGATACTTCGTATCTTTACTGACGGAGACCAATTTATTGCACATATTGCGTAGTATGTGATTTTTGGACTCACCTTTCCCACACAATTATGTCTTTGTAATGACTTACTTCCAAAATTCTTGCATATGTACCCGAATCGCCATCCGCTATGAAGCGTCCATATATGACATACATATCAATAGAATATCCTTTTAACTCGAAATTTATAGGATATTCGTAGAAATTCGAGCTATTGAGATTACACAGCTGTTATACGTAACGTTCCTTTCTTGAGCTACTAATTGAGCTTGAGTTGCAACATTGTCCAAAACTGTCAACAAATTTCTGAAAGTAATTGAAGTAAGTAAAATGTATGAAATAATGAATAATGAATAGATTCAGGCGTTACTTTGCGGAAATCCATTTTTAATAATAACAAATAGTTTTAAAATATTTTAAGAAAACATCAAATTAATATTTTAATAAAACACGTTACAAACGCCACGCAGCCAAACTGGAAGAATTTTCGACGCGTTTCGCTTCTTTGTAACGTCGCGTCGGCTTAGCAGGAAAATTAAGCGGCATTGTCACTAGATATATTTTTATATTTTTTAAGTGTTTTATTAAAATATTAATTTGATGTTTTCTTAAAATATTTTAAAAGTATTTGTTATTATTAAAAATGTATGAAAATGAAAATTGCTAGAACTAAACAAGAGTTCAAACCTGTTTGTAGGGATTTAAAATTAATAAGTATTTTGTAAAGTTCCTAGAAATCCCAAACGGGTGTTGCGGCCGAGTAATCACACAAAAGGTCCTTATCTATTGTTTACCTCACAAATCGGCAAAGCATAATTATTTTCCTGTGAAGTAGGTATGTTTCACTTCCATTTGACCCAGATGTAACGTTGTTACAACCAAAACAATAAATAGTTATAAATAAAATATACACATGTTTATATTATGAGAGATACTTACTCATTACTAATTAGCTCTGCAAAGGTACCAGGTTGGTCAATATCTGAATCGGTTTTGCGCTTCTTTGACCTAAAAAATAAATTCGATAAATGACAAAGTTTATATAACGTCATCTAGCATTGAAAGTACTAACGTATGGCTAACTGTTGTCGACTATACATACAATGATTTATAAACATTTTTGAATATACTGTGTAGATAACGTAGAACGCGGCACGGCCCGGCCGCATCTGAGCGTTAGCCCAAATTACGATGGCACTAGTATTATCAAATGTAGACTCAATTTGAAGGAGAATATGGTGCTACCGTTAAATTTTACACCTCGAAGTATGTTTGTCAACGTAGTGGAGACTAGCAACTAGCCATTTCTTCTCTGTTCTACGTTGTCAAGCAATTTTGGTGTTTAGTTCAATAGTTAGGAATAAAGCCTACTTGGCTTTATTCCTAAGATTATATAGTGCAGCCGTTCATTTTATCTGAAAGGCCAGTTCTTCTTTATCAGTGAATAAACATAATGTAAATTGCATTTAGCTGGAATGGGGCCTAAATAATATGCATTATAAATTTGTGATTGAATTTAATTATACATATTATATATAACAAAATCAAATAAGTACAAGTTGATATTTATATTCAATACAAAACTCAACTTACCCGAACATCCCATCATGATTTATAGTTCTTTTTTTCGCAAAAAAATTTAATCTCGTATTTTGTCCTTTCTCCCCATTTTCAAAATACTATTTACAGGCTTATAACTTCACACACAACACAAATAAAGTACAACTTATTATTTAAAAATATTTTACTAGCACAGTTATACAAGTTTATAAACTTAACATATAATACAGGCTATGTAACAGTTCTTATTCACAAAATAAACAACCTATTTCCCAAATAAAATTACGCGCTGTATTGCCAGACAGAGCGGCCGGAACCAACCTTTCACGTCGAGCGCTGCCCGACAGCTAACCGGAATGCTGTACTCTATTTTTTGTCTAAATAGCTTCGTTTAAAGTCGACAATTGCACGATTCAGTTGATGATGGTAATGGTTTTGAGGTTTGGGGTACAGTTTTTGGTGGAGTTTTATTTAATTGTTCTAAATATAAACAAGTAATAAAAAATTTAATCGATTATTCGACTAGAACATTAGTCTAGCTATTATATTTATAAAAAATAAAGTGGGGTTGTCGCTGATAATTCTGAGCATTTGGATTAAAACAGTTTTTTTTAGCGCGGTATCTGTTATTTTTTTACAGTGCAATTAGGTTTTTTTCAAAATTCTATTCGATTACTGTACTTCTTCAAGAATATCCCCTGCCTCCTATATTATTTTTTTGAAATATTTGCGTTTGTTACCATCAAAAAGTGTGTTAGAAAATACTCCTTTTGCGTAATTTTGGCATTGGGCCCAGCCTTAAAATCACAGCATAGCATTCTGCTGCGTAAATATTGACAAGGATCCGTACCTCACATTATTCTTACTTTAGAAAAACTTAGGATCGTAAAGATATAATACTTATCGTTAGGAAATTTAGGTATTTACATTTACCAGTTCTGTTAAAATTTTAAGAATAGGATTAAATTATAAGGTGCATTCGGTTAAGCTTTGTTATTTTTGTACAATTATCTTTTGGCTAGTATATCACCTGTTTGTTAGTGATTATTTGGTCGAAGCTGTTGATCAGGCGTAATCTAGAAAAGGAACTACTTAGAAGAATAACTTCTTTCACGAAATATCTCTCCAAGACTGTTGCCGGAACATACCTTTAGGTGGATGGTGGAGGAGTTTTAATTATTGGTGGTTAGAAAGATACAAAAATATTTTTAACAATTTATATATCTCAAGCATTTCATACAATCATTTTTTTACTTTCATATTATGTGCTGTATATATATGTTATAGTTTAACAGTAGTAAAGATTAAACCATTATATTACACAATCAAACACCGAGTTCGCCGGCGAGCTCGAGGCAAAAATAAAGTCCCGATTAGTGTCTATCAAAATAGTCGCAGAGTAATTTTCCGTAGAGCCCACTCTCAACGGTACAACACTGCAGTTGTACCTGCACTGCATGTGTGTATGAGAGAGTGAGAGTGAGTGATAGGGTGTGTGTGTGTGTGAGGGAGTGTGTGTTTGTGTTTTAATTACTGGTATTTCTCTAAAAAAATTCAATTTCTTCGTAGTTTAATTTTTAAGCTATACCTCATATTAGTTTTGATTCAAGATGGATACAAACCATCCTAACAATCCGCACGGATCGTGGGCACTCGGCCGTAAAGAACACGAATAATAGTACAATGTGTAGCCTTGTTTGATACCTCTATTCGTTATACTTAGGTCCTTTTTCAGAATGTTCGAGTAAGTTCCGGTTATACTGCCCAGAACATAAAATAACTGAATGATAAAAATGACAGTTAACATGCAGCGCGTTTCAAGCTTTAACCGATGGATAGGCTAAATCGACGACTGACACGCAAAGATAGTGTTTTATTTATTCAATATGTTCGGGGTAGTATAACCGGAACTTACTCGAACATTCTGAAACAGGCCCTAAATATTGTAATATGCATAGAATAAATGTACTAATAAGACATCTTATATTGTTTTAGTTTTTGTACAAATAAGATAATTACAACAAATTGTGTGTTCCGGCAGTAGACTCTGAGACCTAGTTAGCAAAATAGGTTTAGTCAGTAACACCACATTACTCACAGGCAGACACATTTAATGGCTATGTAACCCATTTTTTTAAGTATTTTATTAAATAAAGATAGTCGTGGTCGTAAAGAACACTTCAACAAATATCCCATTAGAGTTAACCCTTGTCTGCTAAATTAGAGGCCATTTGGAGCTGCAAAATTTAATGTACAAAATTTTTCTTAAGCGTCAATTCTAAGCTATTTAGATAACTTCTTTCCATTTTGGATAGTCTTAAACAATCTCGAAATGCCACCAATAGTACCAAAAGCATATTTACCCCTGTTCGTGGATATGAACTGCTGATTGTAGGCCGAAATCTGCTAGACGAATTGCTACTTGACAATATGTACAAATATCCTTCTAGCCATGTGATTGGACCTAAGGTTAAACAGTGTGACTGACGAAACATTTAGTCGACCCACCATATTACAATAATTAAACAAATTTCTTGAACGTTAAGTTGATCTTAGCTAGCTAATATTCAGAGACATTTATGTAAGACAGTCTAGGGCTAGTCTTAGGCTGAAATTCAGAGACATTTGTGTAAGACGGGCAAAGACCAGTCTTAGCCAAGCGTCCGCTAAGCCAATCTGCAAATTTCATATTCAGAGATATAGTCCTAGTCCTACTTACCTCGCTCTTAGCTTAGATCACACTCTATTATCTATGGCACATTTTTCACTTATGGAACGTTTACCGGTTCTTGTTTATCTGTGCATCCTGACATAAAACTAAAACGACAAGAACAACAATATATAAAATGTGATTTGGGTGAGTGAAACAAAATACGTTTTATGCCTACCTAACTACTAGTTGACAAGACGTCTGTTGTTTTTGTACTAAAGTTCATAGGTTATAAAATACAAAGTCAACCACAAACAATTTCAATTCAATGTCAATAAAATCTTCAATTTTTCTCACTTGGCGGCGCCACTTCTGCTTTGAGATAGGCTAAAGTAGTCGATTTCCACTACTTGGCTTAGCATAGCACACGCTAAGTTTAAGCGCTGTATCAGATGTCTCTGAATATAATTATGAGGCTAAGCGCTACATTTTGACAGATTAAATCACTAGTTCACGCTTAGATTTGTCTCTGAATCTCAGCCTTAGATAAGCGTTGGCTAAGCCAAGCTGTAAATTTTGTATTCAGAGATTTAGCCAGTTCTACTTATGCCGGCCTACACAGTGGGATGCCGAGCTAGAATGTTACCCGCCCCCATTGCTACCTGCGGGCGTCGGAACAGGCGACTAAAGGGAAAATACCGGGACGTGAGCAGCAGCGCCTTCTGTGGGACTGATAATTAGATATTTAAAACTGCGATCCCGAAGACGCTTACTAAGCGTGGGGATTATGGCAAACTCCCCCTTGATGGGGGAGGCTGTGTTCAGCAGTGGACAATACGGTTAATAATATATATCTAGAGTATAACATAGTATAACAGTATATATAGACCCCTAACTTCTAGTGCGCATTGGTTCGCCCTTAAAGGACGTAGAGTCAGGCTATTTAGATATTGCGCGCCCGGACAGTATCTACATCATCAAGAAGTTCGCTTACAGACGATCATTGTTATTTTTCACCAAGTACAAGCAGCTGCCCAACGCCACTCCCTCATCGTATGTAGATCGTGAATTCTATCAATGACAATTTCATATATTTTAGGTGATTGGAGCGAGATAGTCGATACTCGAGACTTGGAAGAGAAATCTAAACTGGCCAATTGTAATCAACATTCCATTATAAAAGCATTCCACTATGCCTGTTTAAGAGACTGCCTTAATGTTCCAATAAGTGACTTGGACAATAAGTTGTTACTGCCATTAAACAGAGCAAAACTGGCGGTCTCGAGACTATGTCAGAGCGTCAATATGAAAAACTGTCAAAGCGTTTACAAAATTGTAGCTAAACTGCATTTATTTTCTGACATTGAAGATTACTTCTCAGTCAGAATGAGTAAAAGGTCCCCTGAGGAACTTCTCAGTAAATGGAGCGTAGATAATCTACCGATATTCAAAGATTTCAAACACTTAGAACCTTTGATATCTCAACGAGTACTTATCCTTGAGCATGCAGCGAAATCTTACAGTACTCTCCAGCAAGAAATTGTTTCCCTACAGATAGAATATGCCAGTAAGTATAAATTTATGAAGCTTGTTTTTAGTTATTAAAATAAATTATATAAAAAGTGATACATGAATGTGTCACTTTTTATATCAATCACGAGGACTTTTAGACCCCAAATGCTTTTTTCGAGAAAAAATTCTACTTATAATATATTTTATGATATTAACATCGCCTTGGGCGCGAATCAAGGGCTTGTTAATTAAATATTTATTTGATTTTAAGCTTTAGGGTTGTCAAATAATAGAATCCAAATGTCACAACGATTACTTGCTTTGGTGAAGAAGCTACAATCGTCAGAAGAGGTGTCATTATTGGAAAGTGAAATATCATGGGCCAAGGGGCACAAAGAAATAGCCCTTTCTTTGTTACGCAACATCGTTACAAATGATTCAAAAGACGTGAACCTTACTGCCAAATCATTGAGGTAAGTTGAATAAAATATGCCCGTTTAATTTTTAATATTATGAGTATCATACAACCGCATATAATTGCTCGTACGTCTTAGGTCTGATCGTAGCCATTTGGCTCTAATGTCTAGTTCACCTTTATGTCAGTTGTCACTTTTTCTGAGTATGCTGAATGGCATAATCAGAAAAAGTGACATATACACATATTATGTTGTTATGGAAGTGTATATTTATATTTTATTTATTTATTTTTGCATCATGTACATACATGACAAACGAGTACATAGTATAAAATATGTATAAACATACATGCACCATACGCAAACATGCAAGCCCATATAAACAAATTTAATGAATATCTAAGGGTTTTTTTCAAAATGTTTCAGGCAATACGCATTATGGATGGCAGAATCCAAACGTGATAATGGTCGTGATATCATAAACAAGTACTTGCTGAAAAGTCTTGAAGTGGTTGGCCAAACTAACCACGTAGAAACGAGGCTCAAGGTTTACTATGACATTGCGAAATTTGCAGATGCGGAATATAAACAGGTATAAAAAGATATCTAATACACACATCAAAAGTGCCTAGGGATCATGTATATTTTGAAATATAAAAAAATATTAATTTAATATTTACCAAATCTTATTACCCAGAATAGTTTTTTTTAATTTAATTCCTATGTTTAAGTTAACAAAGAAACCATATATTATGTATGAATAATTTTTTATTTTTTTTTTTATTTGAAGAAATGTAACCTAAGTTAGTGTCGTCAATCAAATGGCATAAAAAACGGGAGTTTTGCTGTTTATTGTACAGTTATATTAATTAATAATACGTGCTTCTACCATTTACACTAATCACACAAGCACAGCGATTTGACATGCTTAAACTCAGTTCATCTAAATCACTTGGAGGAATGGGCGCCCACGTTCTTTGTAACAAGTCAAAAACCTGTTGTGGGGTATACACGGCATCCATACTTGGCAGATCTCTTTTTTATAGCATATCCCATGCATGTCCAATGGGGTTGAGGTCTGGCGATTGATCAGGCCACGGCAGAACGTTGATTCGAGCATCGGCAAGAGTGAGAGTTACGACTCTAGCCGTATGTGGACGTGCATTATCGTGCATTAGACGAAACGAATTACCCAAACGGCTTCGCAAAGCGATGATCGCTTCAGAAACAATACTCTCCGCATAAATCTGAGCATTGAGGTTGCCCCTGATACAAATGAGTTCTGTTCTTCCACCTATCCAAATACCGGCCCAAACCATTATTGTTCCCCCTCCATATGGGTGAACTTCTTGACAGAATTTTAAACGTTCTTGACGTCCAGAGCTCCTCCAAACTCGAGTACGTCTTGTATCAGGCCGCATACCGAAACGATACTCGTCAGAAAAGCACACGAATAAAATCCTCTATTGCGACAACCCTAGAAAATGTACTTGATCCCACACTTTTGATGTGTGTATTTCTTTGACATACACGTATGTGTATTTAATTTCTTGTCATTTCTTATTTTTATATTTTTTAGGTAGTGGCTTATATGAATTCTTCTATATTTGAAGACAAGATAAAATGTATGGAATATATGCGAGGCACTGCATCTTCCTTGAGATCGACCCAGAATCCAACCAGGTATGCTTTGTAATACAACCGTATTATCTGTCTGTCCGTGCATCTGCCCGTTAAGTTTATTGGAAACGGACAGAGTTAGAATATTGAATTCATATAAATAAACATTCTACTAGTCGTCGCAGTAAGGGGTATACTATCGAAATCCCTATATAACCTACTAAAAAACCTTGGCCTGTCAAGAACAACCGTAACTTCCATCCTCGAACGTGTATCCAAGGCGGCATTAGTACGACCTTACCAAATTTGGTTGGGCAGGGGAGGAGGCTCGAGCGGTGAACGGGGAGCATTGAGTCATCATAAAGGGACCTCTTAACCTTACTCCCTGGGTTGCAAGTCCCAGGTACCTTGACTTGGGCCTCCTCCTCTGGAACGCTTTGGACCCGGCGCCCGCACGGTGAATACACGGAATGCTAAGTAAATTCGTCTCTACAGAACATTAAAGGGACTCCAATAAATAAACAGGTAACCGAAATAAAAAAACTAATGTGCCATCGTCAAGAGCTTATTGAGTGAAGTATTTTTTTTAATAAACAAATGGAGTGCCGTTAATGTTGTCAATTCTGAAAATAAATTCCCAAAAAAACAATACAGCAAATAAAACTGATCAAAACCAACAAACAATTTTTCGTTTACGACTTGTTGCAATGCGGAATTCGACTTGCACTTTGTCAGTTTTTTTTTATATTTTTTATTCATTTATACTTACCAAAAATATGGCCCCAAAAACAGAATTCAATTAACAATAACATAGCAAACAGTAATACAAAATTATTTACAGTCACGAGCGGAAAGCACTTCATGTAAACGAACGCTTCAAAGCTCTCGATGAGGTTGAAATTGCCAACACCCGAGCGGAAAAAGAAAGTTTCCTGCACTTAGCTATGAGGTAATGTTCTTCTACAATCACCATTACATTTTGCTTGCCTCCTTATTTTCTATTAACTGTTGACCTCTCTTTTAAGTAAACATAAAAACTAAGTTGTTCTATTACATCTGGTGACTTTCGTTTCAGGTATTACTTATTATCCCTAAAGGAGTGCGAAGAAAATGACTTGTTAATATTCAGAGTAATATCTCTGTGGGTGAATAATCCCACCTTCGAGTTCGAAGGATCTGATGGATGTACGTTCGAAAGTTTCATACACGCCATACCGTCTCGGAAATTTATAACGGTGCTTCCGCAGTTGGCTCCAAGACTGACCGCAGATGACAACGCATTCGCTGAAATTTTGAGAAAAATTATAAGTGAGTAGGCATTTGATTGTTAGAATACTGCCGTGACACTTTTTGACCTTTCTATGCATGTTTTATTGAAATGTATGTCAACGCATATTAAAAATTATTTACTATTATATCATGCACTGCGAGATTTGCTGATTCTTCCAGGTCCAGCTTTTCTCAATGGTTTTTATATTCTTTTCCCTATGATTGTCTAGGATTTTTAAAATGTTTATATTTTAGTTATTTGTATGTCCCAAGAACGTGGGTCCATATTACGATTAATGCGTGATTTGTTACATAATACGCTGTGTTAAAAAATAACAGAATGCATATTAAATAAGAGTTCATTAATTAATCCTTCCTAACTAACCTAAGTTCCTTTAATAATAATAATAAATGTTGAAAAAAATATGTTTCCTTACAAAAGGAACTACCAATTACGCATTTTGATAATAAACCGAAATGACGATAATACGTAACAATGGTACTGTATCAGCCAGATTTCCATTGCTGAACACAGTCTCCCCCATTTAAAGGGGGAGGTTTGCCATAGTCCCTATGCTTGGCAGGCGTCTTGGGGATCGTATTGTACGATATCAGTTTCTCAGAAGGCGCTGCTGCCCTTAGTCGCCAGTCGCCCCTTAAGATTACATTCTAGCTCGGTCCCTATGGATAGGTACGGGTAATGATGGTATCACGTATTAATATGCCTAACAAAAATATACTAAACTTAACTTACAATCGTAAGGGCAGCGAATAATTATTAATTATAATTACAAAGCATTCTTTTTTAAAATAATTACGGAATGATTATTATTCAACATTATGCTATGCCAAACATTATCTGCTAAAAATAAGTTAGGAACTCAAAAATTACGCGAGTCGATACAAAGGAGAGGGAGTGTCAATCATTGGCACTCCGTTGGAATTTTATATTAACGAAAATGCAAAGCTTATATTGGGGCGATTTTGTAATGATTTTTACTCTTCAAACAGAAAGATGCGCAATGGAGCACCCGCACCATACTCTACCGATCCTTTTCGGACTCAAGAATTCAGACAAAGACAAAGTTATAACAAACGCCGGTTGCCTCGGCTCTACGCCAATCTCTAGACAAACTATTCAGGAACCCAGAACTGTTGCCGCTGAAGCATTAGTGAAACAACTGGCTTCTGAAAACCGGCACATGGCCCTTATTGTAGCCCAGATGGAATCGATTTGTGATGGTAAGTCATGCCATGGATAAATAATAGTTGGCCAATATTTATCTTTGGTTAACTAATTATATAGAGCGGTATTAATGTGCAACAGGTGTGCAAATTCGCACAGCAGATCTTAAGCGGTTATATTGTGTTTTTGTTCTTTCTATCGCCCAAATCTTCAAGAGTTTAAAAACGGGAAACTCCTCCGTTTATATTACTAGTTTTATTAAAATCAGTATATACAGGGTTATTGGTAAAATGCTAACAACGTCTTAGGGTTGACTTCTGCTAGTCGTAACAAATAGTTTCATATAAAAAAAAAAAATTTCTTTATTTTTTGTGTTTGTTAATATGTATATAACGAAATAAGCACGAGGACCACATGAAGTGTAAAAGTCTCTTGTGCCTGTAATTTAATATTTAATATTTTTTATTACTTAGCTCGAGGTAAGTAATAAAAAATATTAAATTACAGGCACAAGAACAGACACATAAACATACAAAAAAAATAATGAAAACAAATTTATAAAAAACACTCAAATTATTTGTTAGGACTAGCAGAAGTCAACCCTAAGAGGTTGTTAGCATTTTACCAATAACCCTGTATATTAGATATATATTCAGTAAATACATTACGAAATCACAAATATACATGTATAGCTTTCCGGCCGCGGCTCCGCCCGCGGGAATATCGGTTATCGCACAAAACCATTAACCTCTTATTGCGCAGTTGGATAAAAACTATCCTATGTCCTTCCCAGGGTCTCAAATTATTTCCATACCAAATTTAATTCAAACCGGTCCAGTGGATTCCGAGCCTATTCAATGCAAACAAACAAACAGTCAAATCGTGTCTCTTTATTATAATAATTATTATATTATAATATTAGTTTAGATATATTCGAGCATTGAATACATACAAGCATATTAACACCTAGAACTAACTTCCTAAAAATATTTAATCTCGTAACTGTGTAATCCGAACGACGTGGGATCAATTACCACTAGAGATAACAATTCTGTTCTCTAAGGACTGTTTTATTTTGTAAAGTAATAATTTAAAACTAAATCTTAAAACCACATTCAACCTTATAAAATTAACGATTAAGTCGTAATTAATTTGCGACACTTATGAGGATAACGTACATACCTTGTATACAACGGTATGCCTATTTCGATTGTACATATATGTAGATTCAGAATAAGTTAATTAGAATTTAAATTGTATCCTTCTATAATAACAATACTTCATTATAAAATTAACGATTAAGTCGTAATTAATTTGCGGCACTTATAAGGTTAATGTACATACCTTCTATACAACGGTATGTCTATTTCGATTGTACATACTCGTATATGTAGATTCAGAATAAGTCAATTGGAATTTAAATCGTTTCCTTCTATTTGCTATAAAGTATGATTTTTCCAATTTTGAATGAATACTATTATTATAAATTATTGTGTTATGTAACTATTATTATAAAATATTATAAATTATATAAATTATTGTATTGTTATGTGTGGTTACAGCAACAATAAGCCTTGCGAACTTCAAGCCTATATCTAAAGAAAGTAAGCAAATGATTCCATCGGCGGAACAGATTACTAAATTGAAGAACTTGGATGCGATTCCGATACCAACCGTCACAATACCTATCAATAATGATTGCAAATATGACGACTTTCCGAGTAAGTAAACTTTGTATTATTTGTCATACACAAATGCTATAATGCAAGCAATTCAGCTCAATGCCCCAGTTGTCTGCTGTTAACATCGCGCCTGCTCATTATAGTTGTAAGGTCCCCATTCCTGTTTTGCGCTCATCACTCCGAGACGTTAGTTCCTATGTTACGTCTGCCCAGTTATTTCGCTTGCTACAGTGCCTTATTCACGCATAAACATATTATTGCACACTACTGCTTCGATGCAAAATATCTGACACTGCTTTGGTACCCAACAAGATGAGAGATTCTTGCTAAAATTACCTACCAACTGATGTATCTATGTTTATTATTTTTTATTATCTTTCAGGACTAAAAACGTTCGAATGCTACTTTGAATTAGTTGGGGGCATCAACTGCCCTAAGAAAGTATCTTGCACAGATTCTATTGGACAAAAAAGGATATTGCTGATAAAGGTATTTACAATGCAATTAAAATAAGAAAAGGACGGGCTCTCGACTTCACTCATATAAGTACGATCAGCATAACAAACTTAAAAATAGAGCAGCGCCATTTATATAAACGTAATTTTAAATGAGCGACCCGTAATTGTTAATTTTAATATATTCATATTTTTAAGGTTGACAGCACAGACACTGCGCGCCGTTTTGGTTTGATGACATCGCGGCCGTTAGGGTCTTATACCTCCATCTGTGTTCTATACGACACGTTTCCGAGTGCTTGTTGATCTTCTCGTTTAATTTGTTCTTGTTTACTGTTGTATTTGTTTTTGTTGATTGTTATATTTGTTTTTGTTACCCGTTACGATGAGTCTGCAAGATGGCATCGCAGAGTTAAGCGATTCAAAATGAGATACTTAAGTACAAAATTATGCTCATAAATAAAATCAGTTCAAATTATTTCTGTGTTTGCTGTACAATAACCTACAACTTCGTTTACCTACCTATGATTACTTGGTTTTTTTCCATAAAAAGGAGTGGTATGTTTCAGGGTTCATGTATGTATGTATGTTTGTGAGTTTCTATATTCCACCATAATTTCTAAACGGCTTAACCGATTACAATGTATGAGATATCGTTAAATTTATCTTGATAGCGCAAGTCATACTAGGTTCCTTTAAAAAATAAATCAAACTGGTGGATTTTAGACGCCATATAATGAGACAAGCAATTTATTTTTTCTTCCAAACCCATTGTGTTGGGTATCAAAATGAAGGGCTTTAAAAAATCAATTCCATAAATATACCTATATAACACGCAGTTTTAATTTCAATGGAACGACTAAACGCTTAACGAAAATAAATAATTTGGAGTCGGGTTTTTTTAAATAAATTTTTACGTTTGATCATTTCTTTTTTTGCACACTGTACAAAGTTCTAGTTTTGACGTCACAACATGGCGCTAGGCCGATCCTATTCTTATTTTAAGCGCATTGTAGTTTGTTTTATGTTTAGAATTTTTTCTACGTATACTTTTGTGTATACTATAAAAAATTACAAGCGAAAATTAAATAAATTACAAGTCTTCATAATTTATTGCTATTATATTTTGTTATGTATATCACTTAAGAACACGGAATAATTATAAAGTAATAACGTCTTAGGTTTTCACGATCACTGCAAAGTGTTTGAAACGTCGGGACAAAAATTATGATTAATATACGCGATTTAAACCGTTTAGAGTTGTTTAATTACTAATTATAAAGTAGCTATGGCTCGGCTTGATGAATTGAAGTAAGGGTGAAAATATCTATTATTGGATTGTTCCAGGGAGAAGACGATATGAGACAAGACGCTGTAATGCAACAGGTGTTTAATATTGTGAACACACTTTTGGAAAAAAATCCTGTCACCAGCCGAAACAAACTACTCATTCGTACTTATAAGGTAACGTGGTTACAATGAACGAACCGAACTATATTTATAATGAGATACAGGCGTTACTTTGCGGAAATCCATATTTAATAGTTACAATTTTTTATATAAGTAAATATGTTAGGAAAACATTAAATAAATATTTTAATGAAACATTTAAAAAATATATCTAGTGCCAATTCCGCCTAATTTTCCTGTTAAGCATTTTAGACGATCGAGATTTTTCTATTTTGTCTCGATCGTCAAAACCTCCTGAGGATGCTTCGTGTAGGAGCGAATCGCGTCGAAAATTCTTTCGGTTTGGCGTCTGTCACGTGACGTCGGCTTAACAGGAAAATTAGGCGGAATTGACACCAGATACATATTTTTATATTATTAAATGTTTCATTAAAATATTAATATAATGTTTTCTTAAAATATTTGTTAATATCGAAGGATATTGTTCGTAGTGTACGTGCCAGCCGCGGTTTCTCCCGCGTAGTAGTCTGTTATATTTCGCTCGCTATGGAACTATGTACTGAATACATTAATCATCACTAACATCATCATATAAAGTCGACATGCCCACCGTTAGACAGTGGAGCTCGTCTATAAGGTCATCAAATTTTTTATTTTTATTGAAGCACATCATCTTCCTTTTTGTGGCCCTCTCGCGTTCGTTTTCCGATTCCTTTCGGCCCATTAGAACATGACCTAACCTAACTGAAATCTGTAACCAGCATCGATCTGGGAATAAAATAGCCTATTTGGTACGTTTCTATAGTTACAATTCGGGTTTCACTGTAAAAATTACATGATTTTTAAATCTTAATTGCCATTAAACAGGTGGTGCCGATGTCAAAGCAATCGGGCGTGCTAGAGTGGTGCGAAGGTACAATACCCATCGGCGTATATCTGGCCCCGAGCAACAGCCGCGGCGCACACGCACGGTATCGACCACAGGTACGTTCTAAATAGCAAGCACCTAACGAAGTAGCTGTCCGCGAGAGCCTAAAATTCTAGGTTAGCCTGAACAACATCTTTGACATCTTTACTTTCCGTCACGTGAGATATATTTTAATTTACCGATAGGCTGCAAAAAAATCAACGCCCTTCTATTAAAAGGTTAATGGTCTTGTTGGAGAACTTTTCTGAATTCATATTATTAGTTAATACAACTTGGAATTGCATTGAGCGTCGGTTTCGCACTAACGCTCTCGGGCTAAATTTAGTGATAACCCCTTCGGCCGTCTAGAAGTAAATACGTATTAGGAAATATTCCTATATTGTATGGTATGGCGTATTGCCTAACAAATAATAATAACGAAAAGTTAAAATTAAAAGGAGGGCCTACACAAGAAACCTGTATGTTTTTTTAATGTTTTAAGTTTTTACTCCATCAAATAAACGGTAACACATACAAGCGTCAAACTGAGTGTGATTTTAGTCTAATACAAAATGTACCTGTACATAAAAAACTGTCAAATGGGAGTCGAAAACACGCTAAGGATCTCGAACTGTACGAAAAAAATTACGATGTTGCACATTTTGTGATAGTTCGGAACCTGCGTTATGCAAAGAAAACTTGCACTTGGCTGGTTTATTTAGGTACTTAATGACAAATTATTTTTTAGAAAAACTAATAATATAAAGAGGAATGATTTGTATTTTTGTATGTAACGAATCAACTTAAAAACTTCTGGACCGAAATGAAAAATTATTTCACCATTAGGATCCTACATTATCCCTGATGAACATAAGCTATAGAATATTTAAAAAAAATGTTTTTTTTTTTTAAATACCCTAGCGACGCTGGGGCCGGCCGCTGGTATTTTATAAAACCATTTACCTCGTAGAAACAGAATAGCCAGAGTGACTGTAGCCTTAGACTCCCTCAAGAACTGATTGAAAGAAAGTATAGTGTCACATTTGCTTTCAGGATATAACGTGTAATGCAGCCCGCAAGAAACTCATCGATTGTCACGAAGCGAGAAAGACCAACAAAGAGAAATTAATCACATTCTTAAAAATACTGAGAGACTTTAAACCAGTGTTCCATTACTTCTTCACTGAGCATTTCCTAGATCCGGTTACTTGGTACGAGAGACGACTTGCGTACACTAAGAGGTACAAAGTTTATACAACACATTTACGAGTACATATATAGCATTCATTATTGTTATCATCCTCGGCTACGTTCTAAATGCTGATACGGTCGAATGGCGGAGGATTACAATAGTGTCGTTCCCTCTTAACGTTGGTATTAGGGCAGGAAGAAGAAGTAGAGTTTGACTCACTCTTCTCTACAATTCCGGAACTTCGGTGACGAACGGGAGAAATGCTAAGTCATACGTTTAACATCCCGCTTCACGCGCCTTTATTTATCACGTCATTTCACGCGCGGGATACTATGCCACAGAATAAAAAGGACCAGAAGGATCAGTCCGCAAAGCCATTCTAATAAATAAGCGACTAGTTATGAAGCAATATTTATGTTCGCCTACAAGGCGTCTCTCTTTCTATTGCATAGCTCTGATCTATTCTGATGTGGCACGCGCTGTAGAATAAACCCGTCCTGACGGATACGTTGACCTGTAACTTTGTACCTAAAGTGCGAAGTTAGTCAGGCCTGACCATATTGCCTATTTTTACACAAGTTGATGAAAAAAAAAAACTGTATATTCAGTGTTTATTTACGCTTAGAACATCAACCCCCAGTACTATTACTCTTTCCCAAAAGATATAAAATAATTAATGGTTGTTACACATGCACTTGTAGTGCTGTTTTGGGTGAATGATCGTTTTTCATTATAAAATGGTAAATACTTCAGTCCTAGTATCACTAGTGTTGTTAAAAAATAAGCCTGCCGCGTCACTGACAAATATTTCAGGATATAAAGTACAGCTAATGAAGTACATGGCATTCTCGTTACATCAGTTTTTAATAACATGCAATTATTTATTACTGGGCATACTTGTGCCCCGCTCGTGTAACGAAGTGTTAACCGAAGAGCGTCTATGAAGAATGTAATGAACGTGAATGAATCTCAATGAAAATGAAAGGAATCTTTAATCCTTGAGAAATCATTAACGCATCTGTTGATATTTTTTGACAAAATCGACGCGATTAACTGTAAGCGCTTCGACTTTCCCGGACTCGATCTGGTTGATAGATAAAACTTAATTGCTAAGGCAAACAAAATATACAATTGTTGAATAATATGGTAAAATTATATGTTATATTTACATGGTTTCAGTGTGGCTACATCGTCGATGGTTGGATATATCATAGGCTTGGGAGATAGACACGTGCAGAACATCCTCGTGGACAAAAACACAGCAGAAGTTATTCACATTGATTTCGGTAAAAGTCTAATATGCTTTTCTTATCATTCCTCTATCATTAACTCGCCTATCCAAATACGGTACGATATATTACTATTTAAACGATTTTGTTTTAGGACATCCCTGTCTCATTGCCGTCATGTATTTTACTCTACTACTCCCAATTTTAATATTCAAAAGTTACTCTTTTCAGGCATTGCATTTGATCAAGGCAAGACTTTACACACCCCCGAAACAGTACCGTTCCGTTTGACGCAAGACATGATCGCTGGCTTTGGATCGAGCGGGGTGGAAGGAATATTCAGAGGGTGAGTTCTAGTTAAATTTAGTTTGATTATCATTAGTTAGGATGCTATCAATATGTCTATCTGGATTTGCTGCCACACGAATGCTTTATGCTTTGAGATATTGTATTATGCAGGTGGTGTACATTTGCCAATATTTAATTAATTTGTTATGTACACAACTTAAATTTGCATAATATATAGTAGTCCAGTACTTGAGTATCATCACTTACTGTCAAGTGCGACATAGGTCAATAGCTAGACTATCATATAAAAAAGCGGGAAGTCGAAGAGAGGTAGATACAATACATCTCTATGACACTATTTTTGAACTCTTATTTAGGATATATCGATATAAGCATAGATACATTTTATTATTCATCAATTAACTTGCTTTCAGTTGCTGTGAGAAAACGATGCAGTTACTGCGTGATAACTCTGAAACGTTACTGACCATACTGGAAGTTTTGTTGTGCGACCCATTGTGCAACTGGACAGTCACAACTGCACAACAGAACGTGAACAGGGACATAAGCTTGCAAGGTAGCTCATAAGCTTTAGTACTATATTGCATAAGCCCTCCAGATTAAATTGAATAAGAGACGACACCACTAATTAGCATTAAGTATTCTTTCTACTTAATTTAATAGTATACCATACTATTAAATTAAGTAGAAAAAAGGATTTAAAGCAAGTTAAAAATTAATTGACGTCTCTGAATTTCTGTTGAGTACAACAGAAATTTATTTACAATACGTAGGTCACTCTAAAAGTTTTGCGTAACTTAAAAAAACAACATGTCATAAACAAAATATTATGTTTATTGCTTTTCAAAATACCCTCAATTTAAAATTTGTTTCATGCGATTGAACCATTTTTTAAAACAGTAGGACCACAGATCGGAAGGCATGTTTTCTACGTGCTGATTGAACGCTATCACTGCCTCTTCGGCGTTGGTTCGTCTTTCGCGAACTTTTTGTTACACCCTGGGTAAACAAATGGTAGAATACTCTCACTCTCACTCGGCATTAACACTTTTTTGATCTTCAAGTGGAATTGTGCAGATGGGACCCGTAGCTGAGAAAAAAAAGCGATCATTTTTTTACCAACGTTTCTCGCCTGCCTCACTGTTGTTCGCCTGTTCTCATTTTCAAACACCCATTCACAAGATTGCTGTTTTTTTTCGGGTTCAAAACAATAAATCCAGGTTTCGTCTCCTGTGACAATGTCATAAACAGCATTAGAATGTCCGTGGTCGTACTTCAGTAGCATCTGTGAGCACCATTCCACACGATTCCGCTTCTGCTCCGCTGTCAGTTCATGAGGGATCCAACGACAACAAAGTTTCCGAACTTTTAATTCTTCGTGTAAAATTTTCTGATATTGGCTCATACCAATCCCCCAATAGTCCTCGAATTGTCTCATAGGTAATCCGCGGGTTTTCTTCAATTAGCCGCTTAAGAGTAGCCACATTATTTTCGTTGACGGCAGTTGAAGGCCGCCCTTCACGAAATTCGTCATATAAAGAAACCCAACCTCTTTCAAATTCAGCAAACCATTGCCATCACGGTGCTGAAACAATGTTCTTCTCTCCCAAAAGCATTTTGAAGACGAGCGGCACAGTCTTGCGGAGAGAGAGAACTTAGAAAATCATAAAAAATCATCGCTCTAAAATCTTTTCGTCTTAATTCCATTTTCGTTGCGTACGTAGAACTTTGATGTATGAAAAAAAAACAATTGACAAATGATTTCCCGGCTATTTTTTTTATTACTAAAAAGGTTGCAAGTCGTTTCAAAAAATATAACATTAGAAATTCAAATAGTTCCGATTAGCTAGAATTGCAAAACTTTTAGTGTGCCTCATGTATCACATTAATTAATAGATTCAGTCAGATGTGGATTTCCGCATCTTCAGGAGGTTTGACCCTTCGATGCCACGATCGAGTATACGTATATAAAAGATAAGTTTGTGTGTAATGAAGGTTCTGATATTTTTATTTTCAATAAATATAGCTTATTGACAAACAATAGTATGAACTTTTTTCAAATATCCAACAATAAAGTGATACAATTATTTCAAAATTATAACTTTTGATTTGACATGAGCCGCAAAAACTTATTATGCTTTGTTAAGATACTTGAATTATATCAATCTCATACATAAAGTCACTTATATTTTAATTGATTTTTCATTTTAATATTTACCTTCTTTCTTTATCCATAACACATAAAATCATCATCCTCGTTACATAACTTTATTACGGTTGACTCTACATTAATTTTTTTAAGTCGACACAGTTTCTAACTAAGAAATTAAACATATATTAAATTGTAGTATGATATTATTGGTAGGTACCTACATCTCAAGCGCATTTTTTTTTAACCCTAGACCCTTATTCTATCTGTAACGAATTGATGCTGTAGTCGAATGTCATCAGGCTAAACCTAGAACGGGTACTGTTATCTCAAGGACTACTGCCAGAACATAATGTTTGCTTAGCGAGAGATTTTATGCTTGTGGGTGGTCGCTAGCCTGAACGATTTGAACTACGGACTCAGCGCACGGTACTCTACACTAGAATTACTGCCGCTAATGGGATATCATAGTATCGTCAAACAATACATCCTTTTTTTAGTCAATAATACGTGAAAACTCAAGTGAATAAGTCAGTTGCATCCGGAGGATTAGTTTTGCGAAGCGAGACGTCAAAGCGGGCATCCAGAGTTCTCGTTGAAAAAGACCACTGGATGTGGTCTAAACTATTTGACTTCACGTAAAGTATCCCGAATTATTAATTAAAATACTACTACCACTTTATTTTTATAACAATAGTTGTTCGTGATAAATGGTTATCTGTTGTAGGTTTGTCTGGCAGCAAGAGCGGGTTGGCGGAGCGAGCTCTGTTGGCGGTGAGCAGCAAGCTGAGCGGCACCGAGGGCGGTGTAGCGGGTGGAGTGGCTGTCCCGGGACAAGTGGCTCGTCTTCTCACGGCGGCTGCCGACCCGGCCAACCTCTGCCGTCTGTACCACGGCTGGCAACCTTACTTATAAACTGACAACATCGACGTGACAACCATCCTAATTAACTGGCCAGTTTATACATCTCGCCATTGCCAACCTCCCTTCAAAACTGGCAACAACTCGCCACCACCTTGCTTATACACTGGCAAAATTTCCTAATTTACCAACCAACCATTTTTCGCTTTGAGCGTAGCTCCCAGCCTCCCAGTCGTCCGCGCGCGTTGTGAGGTTTAATACTAAAGATATAACTAATTTTAGGTATGGGTTAGAATGTTTGTCAGTTGGCATTTATTATTTTTTACTATTTTGAGCGGCTGGTCATTTGATGAGCAACTTGCTCCATGGCACATATGTATGTGCCCTGTTATAATACATTGCTCACCACTGATATAGAAGTGTACTGAAAATGTTGCTACGATATCAATATGATCATCAATTTTGCAATTTTCAATGCAACTTGATAACTATATTCTGTAATTGTGCGGGTGATGATGATCAACCTTGGGCGTCTCGCATGGCGAACGCTTGTTAGATCTAAATACCTTGGAGGAACATTTCAGAGATTCTTAATTTTTATATGTTTGTATAATGGATAATTTTATTGTGATAGCTTTTATTGTTTTTAAGATAGTTCTAGGCACATATATGTCGTGTAATTGTTAATTGTAATTATGTGCCATTATATGAAAAACTCGTGACTTACTTGATTGTGGTCTAAGAAATAAACATACCTATTGATTTTACAGTCGTTTTCTTACCAACCCCACTCTTCTATGTGCTTCATATCAGGTTCCTTTGGATTAATTTGGATAATCCTTTTAAGCTTTAAGCGATACTCGATGCTTACTTTTCTTATGACTATTTCTAATCAGTTTTTTGCTTCCCCAGATATATTTTTCGGGATATGACTGTAATATTCTAATCTTTTTTTTGTTTTTATGCTTGATAAGTTAGCCTTTGACCACTATCTCACCTGATGGTAAGTTGGTCGAAGATGTTGTTCAGACTAACCTAGAATTACTGGCTCTCAAGGACAGCTGCCGGCACACCGTTAGGTGTTTGGCGACAGATTTTCTACTTGAAGGTGGTAGCTAGCCAGGCGGGCATTCGCAAATTGCCCTACCATAACGACTGCCATCCATAAGATAACAACCGGGACCGACGGCTTAACGTGCCCTCCGAAGCACGGAAGCGCTCAGTAGTAATGTCACTAGCGGTCACCCATCCAACTCATGACCGCGGGCGACGTTGCTTAACTTTGCTGATCGGTTAAGAACAGCCAAGCAATGTTCGCTACGAGCGCTTCAAAAAATCGCCAGCGATATTAGCCTTCAAAAGGTAATGAAATGGCACGAATCAGCAGCACAGCGTTACCGGGCGCCTTTAACGATTGGCTGTCGTGAGTGATTAAAGAAGATGCTAATTTTGTTCTCTACTTCATTGTTTTAAACATCATCTAAGGTTTTTGTATTTTTTTTGTAATGTAATCCGCATAGCAGGCGTTATTGCAAACCTAACAATATTAAAATAATCTAAGGTGTTCGTCCAAGGCGCGTACCTACTTAAGTTTCAACCACAGAGAAACGAAAAAATCTCCCTCTTCGTTCCTCTGTGGTTCCAACTTACACTCCTTGCCTTACGCTTTGGAAGGAGCAATAAAAAAGGAATGGCCCGAAAACTCGCCACGCGGGAATCGTTATCTGGTCATGACTCACGCCACTACTACTGAGTTGAATTTCGTAAAGACTACGGCATACAACGATGTTGATAAACAGTGGCTTTATTTTAAAATTCACCAGGACTTCAAATACAGGATAAGTTGATTGCGATACCTACTATAGTGTCACCACTCTCTTGATTTGAAAAACGTAAGTATAGGACGCGCTTTTGTAGGGGTTTTAAGTTACTTACGTAATTCCCGCACCAGCTGCGAGTACACAGGTGAAGACAAAAATAAAGCCAGAGAAGTGAATAGCTGACAACTTAGTGAAAAAAATGCTAATAGGTAAAAGTAATTTTATAAGTAATACAACAATGAACACAAGCATCCAAAATGATGCAGTACCTACCTACCTACTTGCTAGTTAACGGCGTAGGTATGCAAGTAATTGGCACATTTGGTTATTAGCTTTTTTTTTATCAATGGAAAGCATTTGGATTGAATTATGATGTCATATTGTTACTAGCAGTAGATTATCGCGATTTTTTATAAGAGCTTGAATTTTGAAGGCAATCGCAATCTGTACATACGAATAAACATAATTATAGTGTTCTTTCTCATATCCCCATTGAGACATGATGACGAAAAAAAACACTAGGTAGGACACCAAAATTAATCAAATATGCGACGTGTCACGACATTCTATGGTCACGTGCAACGGCGACTACTTGCCGGCTACCTACAGTCATGATACAATAATATACTGTTTTCTTAGATCATGCCTACAGTCAACTTTCTATACTGTCATTTCCAGTACGTTCCACGTACGCCAGCTGGTTAATCAAATGTTGTACAAATTACTTGTGTGCCAGGTACAAGCATACCATTTAACTCGAACGATAGGTAGTTCGTCAGAACCATTTAACGAAGATACAGTAGCTGCGGCATGTGCACTGTGTGTGTGCATGTGCACACACACAAGCGTGTATACCTAAGGCGCGTGTGGTTTGTTTACTTCACGAATAGCAAATATACAAAACATACGAATCTATTTTTTTTTTATTCCTATCTTGTCACTGTCAAGTCATCCTTGCTTGACAAATAGGCAATCGAATACGTTTCCATGGCAACCGAAATCACAACAAATTGTGTATTTTATCTTGCTTTTTATTGTTTGTAACATAAAATATTCTTTCCTTTTCTGGCATTACTACTCACATTAATGTATTTTTCGTCTCATGGCAGAACTTCACATATTAGGGCAGATACAAGGTGCTTCAAACTTCCAGGACAAGTCTTCCTTGTGTTGTCGATATTCATTTCAACACGGTAAGTAGGTATATGAATGTCTTCATGAAACAGAATGAGGTTTTTGAGTGAGAAATCTAATTACAGGACCTAACTGGACCATAATTTCGGGATGTCCTGAAGGACAGACTGTTGTAGGTAAACCAGACTACAATAAATCAATAGTTTGGACACAACCAATTGACATTCATTTTATTAGCAGAGGAATTCAAGGTATGCAATTAATAAACTAAGGTAGTTATGTTAAAATGTTTATTTGTCCTACATAATCTCAATGTTTGGTTTTAGGCTGGCCAAAGTTGATTCTGCAAGTTAACTGCCTTGATGCCATTGGTCGTACCTGGGCAGTAGGCTATGGTTGCTGCAATATACCTTCTGTACCAGGGTTCCACACACTTCAAGTGCCTTGTTGGATTCCAACACCTACTTCATTGACTGATCAAATACGGCAATTCTTCCTTGGTGGATCTCATCAACTTATGCAGAGTGATATTGTTAGTTTAGGAGTAGATAGGTAAGTCTGCTATGCCAATGCCAGCATATGTTTGATGCTTTTTGTTTTTCAGTTAATTTCTGTTTTTATTATATAGGTACATTATGGAATGATTAATAAGTATAATCTGTGTCAAATTTCGAGTTGGTTCAGTATCTTACAATACATGTGACAATGTAACAAATCAAAGAAGAGGATCTCTTTTGCGTTAATACTTAACACATAATATGTTGTTCCACACTTTATTAAAGGAATACAAGTTATGTTATTAAATAATAACAAATATTTTAAAAGTAAAAATACTTAAGTAAACATCAAATTAATTATTTAATAAAACACTTAAAGAATCTACATAAAAATTATATATATCTAGTGACGATTCCGCCTAAATTCCTGCTAAGCCGACGCGACGTCACAAACGCCACGCAGCCCTACCGGAAGAATATTCAATCTGTTTCGGTTCTAAACAAAGCATCGTCAGGAGGTCATGACTCTACGAGCACACAATCCAGACTTGTCACTAAATATATAAGTATAATTTTTATAAAGATTTTTTAAGTGTTTTACTAATTAATTAATTTGATGTTTTCTTAAAATACTTTTAAAATATTTGTTATTATTAAATATGGATTTCCACAAAGTAACGCCTGAATCTATTCATTAAGTTATGTTATCCTTTTTAATTTTTTATGTTTCAGGTACAAATTAAAAACTCAGTCTAAGGGTATTATTAAAGTACAAATTGATATTATCTTAAGGAATTTCAGCCAATTTGGTGTAGAATATAAGTGAATTATGAGGATTGTAACCTATTTGGGGTTCACTTTGCTCTCTGTATTCATTCAGTTCAGTGTGATTGATTTTATCCAAGGAATGCTGAAGCTTGAGGACAGACCAGTCAGTCTCAAAGGAAGTAGCCAGAAGAGACAATTTGGGGATGTCATTAAAAATATAAGTAATAAACCGCACGCTATATACTATCGCACCCCAAAGAGCAAAGAAATTAAACACCACCAACCTGCTAAACTTTTTAGCAATATCACTTTAACAGAACTATTTGCAACAACTGATATATCAACTACAGTTTTTGAAGAAATATATGATGAAAATTCTACTACCACAGAGGAAACATTCACTACTGAAACCCTATATACCAGTACTGAAATTGAAAATGTTACTGAAATAACATTATTTGAAAAAAGTAATGAAACAACTAAACCAGATATTGTTCCAGAGAAGTCTATAAATAAGGATTGTAGTTGCAATATTTTGGTAATAATTTTAATTTTACATAAGCATTTGAATCAAATTATTAGGTCAATATGATATGTATTCATATGTTACAGTTTGCAGTTTGTGACATCAGATGTTGCTGTGACAGTGATTGTTTGAATTCTGAAATTCAATTATTTCCAAACTGTGTGAAAAATAAAAGTGTTACCATTGAGCATAATGATGGTTGTGTATCTCAGTTACCATATTTTGGTTATGCACATGGTTTATTTTGCATTGTGAAAATCAATCTACCGGAAAAAAAGATGATGGTTGTCCAAAAGGCAAGTATAATAAACAACAATACTTTGTACTTAATTTAAAAACTAAATATAAACTAAATAAATGTTAATTTTCAGATAAATCAAGCACCACTTGAAAACTTTCTGACATGGAAAAGCAATGAGAATTCAAGAATTTTACATGAGTTTTCCAACAAGCTATACAAGTATGGAGATCCCATATGGCTTTTAAAAAATTATACATTTTATCACAGTGGTTAGTATGATTTTAGGTTGTATTTCAGACTCCTAATTACTGGGTTTTACTCAACCTCACTTGATTCGAATTTATAAGTAACATATGCATCCAAAATGTCTTAAATTGGAAGCTAATATGTTTTACAAAGTGTGTAATAAATACTAAAAGTTTTCTATTAAGAATTATTTTACACTAGATGTTTTAGAAAAACCTAAAAAAACACGCTCGTTCCACTATGATCCCCTATTTCAGTCCCCCAGGGGACTGTACAACACTCGAAAGAACATTGAACTATGCATGGTTGAGTGGGTATAGTGCACTAATAGGCACAGTAGTTTTCTAGTGGAGTCATTAGCCTTTATCTCCAAACACGACCATGCCTGTATCATTCAGCTGGCTTAGCAAATACAGGAGACATACTTACAGGTATAGGTAGGTAGAGGATAAAATCTTCTCCCTTTTGTATTTTTTTACCACTCACCGAGCATGTGAGCACGCACCACGTGCTCACATGCTCGTGGTGCATGTGGTAAAGCAAATATATTGAAACATTGATGCAAACCACTAGAGCAAAAGGACACTGGAGGAAACATAAATCACAAATCATTGTAAATTATTGGTAGACAGGGCTACAAAAATTATCCCCAAATTGAGGCACTGATAAAGTAGCCAATATAATACCTAGACAACAAGAAGTACAAGCTGGCTGCTGAAAACTGTACTCTGGCAGATGGACCACCGTCATACGTTGTTCGTTTGTTCAGGCTAACCTAGAATTACTGGCACTCAAGTACAGCTGCCGGAATACACCGTTAGATGCTTCGTGACAGGTTTTCTACTTGGTAGCTAGCCAGGTACCCGAATAATATTCGATTTATGCCCTACCCCTATGCTATATCGACTGCCATCTTAAGAGAACAACTGGAACCGACAGCTTAACGTGCCCAACGAAGCATGGAAGCGCTCTTTCGTAATGTCACTAGTGGTCATCCATCCACGTATGACCGCGGTGGTCGTTGCTCAACTTAGCGGATCCGTTCCGGAAGGAAACTTTGCCACGAGCGCTTCAATAATCTCTAAGTGTTATATAATATTTATAAATAAAACAAATCAATTCGTAGCTACCTTAGAGACACGATTTTTATGATTGTTAATGATTATATTCTCTTTAAATACATCCACGCACTCATGACATACTAGATATTTGCCATAGTGCTGTGGCACGTACGTGCGGCCGCGCACTATACAAGCCACGTTTGGTACTACTTTATGGAGACAAACTGCTTGTCTGGTTTAACGATGCAGACACCCTGGTCTAGAAAGTATCAAAAATCAGGTATGTGATGTGATAACGTAAAGTACATTTATAAACCATCAGCAATGGATGTACTATTCCTTCGCCACACTGAAAGATTACAACAAAACCTGTGGAATAGGATAGAAACAAAAGCCAAGTTGTGTTTCCCACTCTAAACAAAAAGTTAACAAATAATCTGCAGACGCTAAGGCGTGAGCAATTGCGCCTTGAAGGCCTCCTGCAAGTCACTGTGACTTAAATGGTTTTCTGCACAACTGGAATCAAACACGGGCGCAACAGATAGTCTTCTATGTGGAGGTTGTATGTGCAAAGATGAGATCGTGGAGCACGTTCGATACAATGTACTGTGAAGCTACGGAAGAAATAAGAATTACAACGGGACTACAAGAGTCATTCTTACCAACAACGACATCTTCAACACCACAAACGCTATTTGAGCAGCTGTGCCTGCGACCCAAACCTAAAGTCCATTTCCGATACATTAAGGAGTAGAAGCTTGCGAGGAAATATACAAACAATTATCTCGAATTTTTGTAGTGGGTCGGGTTTTCTATTCAATAAAATTAATATAATTAGTTCAAATATTGCAGAAGAATCTATTTTAAACTTGCACACTAAATGGTGAAGCCAGAGAAAAATATATTTTTTTTACTTATGCCTGATAGGCTACCCTTTGCTAATCTGATGGTAAATTATGATGTGGTTAATGGTTTACCAATAATTAAAAAAAAACTGTTATGAAAGTAGACAGGAACAGAGTAGTTAAAGTTTTCTACTTATACCCATAATCATTATAATGATAAAATTATAGTAAATAAGCCGTGTTGTTATTTACAAACATAAACAAATGTGAAATTTCAGGGCATCGAAAAATGTCGTTGCAATCCACAAAATATAAATATTGCAACACATGTTCAAAAAAGGAAGTTTCTTCCTTTTACTAATTAAGTAGAAAAACTATAGCACACATTCATAAGACAATATTAAAAATATCAATGATTTTATTTCAGATTTACCAATACCGAGGATAAACAATTATTGCACAGGGCGAAAGTCCGTACAGTTTTTGAAGGAAGAAAAATACACGTGTAATGTTAATATTGGCGACCTGGAAATGTTCCCAATTATCAAAAATTTGGAAGAGACCACAGTTATTAGTGCTACACCGCTTTCCATAAACAGTTCCATTTTGGTATGGATTTGTTTGAAGTGCTATTTATATTTTGAAATGACCGAATGACAAGACTAAAAGATAAATTATATTTTTCAGAATTGCACCAATCTCCACTGTGTCAATTGGACAATTATTGTCTGTGAAAGATCGGTCCGCTCATGTTCAAATTATAACAAGACTATACACGAGCCTCAATGCACTGAAAGTATTTGTATGAATATTGCGTTAAAGCTAGAATATATATTTTATTACCATGATTCGAAAATTATTAACGCTTCTATAACATTTCATGTTCAAAATGTGACAACGGATATACCATTTATGTCACAAGAAATCGTAGTCCAGTTTATATTGGGTAATCAAACCATTGAAAAATTTATAAAATTAAGTGGCAATCCAGGATACCTAGACAGTTTACCCGTTATAGTATCTTATGCACAGAGTAACCACACAGATGGGTTTTTTAATAACACTGTACTCATGAAAAAATACTTAATAATACCTGATAATGAAAATGGAATTTGTATTTCATCAAATGTATCAGATAATTTAGTTTTATTTGGGAGAAATAGACGATTCAAATGTCGGTACGTCCATAAAAACGTAAATCGTGGTAATGCCACTGATATATGCAAAAGAATACAATATAATATAATAACGTTATTGGGATTTAACGTCACTGCAGCCATTTCACCACTTGGAAATCCATACCAACTTAAAAACGAAGATTGGGTGTCTATCGAAAAGCCAGAATCCGTTGCAGATATTCTATATGGAGCGTTTGAAGATAGAACTTCGAAACTTCTTTGTAACAATTTAGTTACAAGATACTCAATAGTTATTAGTTTTACTCGCATACACCGAAATAATAGAATTTTGTCTTGCAAATTTGAAACTACTCTAAAAAATGTTAGTGTCAACATCGAAGATATTTATGTAGTTGTCACTATCGACACTACCTTCGTAGATGTTACGAAACCTAGTGTTATTGAATATGCAACAGGCCCTCCTAACCTTAACATTCATCTACCTGATGATTTTTTTTATCCTTTTTCGTTGTGATGTATATCCTATCAAATGTGTTCACTATGATATTATACTGCATTACTATTATAAATTACTGCAAATAAAATAACTGTGAATTAACTAATATTTTTTATTTTATCTCTAATTAATTTAAATACTTTCAATTTAGTTAATTCCATTACTTCTAACTTGGCATCCACTTCAAGGACTTAACGAGCTCGAGTCTGTCATGGCCTGGAAATAAAAACCACTTTAGACAGAGCAAACTTAACGTTTATCACATATATTTGCTACAAGTTTACATGTGAGATGGGGAAGGCAATAAAACATTTCGGTACAGAATAAAATTTTAATACATCTGCTTCAGGACAAGACAACTCTAGTAAAACATAACGCACGGCATCAACTAGAGCTACTATGGTATTTACAATATTTTTTACATGATGAAAATTTTAAATAGATTATAAATATTACTCGTAAAGGTCTCGGTATCTACTAGCATCTTTGCACATTTCAAGTCATCGAGAGAGTAGGATTCCATTAGAATTATAATATGGATTACTTACTAGTTTTAAGTTAGCGCATAACATATTCTTCCATTACCGATTGAAAATTCTACTCTTGCGGCGAACAAGACATTACATTGGGAGATCATTTTGTACTAATTGTAGTTAGTACAAAATATGTTTCTTTGTACAAAATTGTGAGTGACAACGCGACCCTTTTGGTTAGTCGATAACTCTCATACAACTAAGCGGCTTTTAAAACAAAAAACCTGTAACTAATGCCTAAACATGTTTTCAACTGGTGTAACAGTCACGGGCTCCACCATAGTTTATTTAATTATACTAGCAATAGATATCAGCCCTGAATAACATAACATTTAACAAATCTAGTAGAGAACTTATTTTCAAGAAAATAGTCAGCCTGCTGAACCCTAGTGACGGTTGGGTTAATTCGTTCAACTGTTGAACCTCCAGTTAACGCATACATGGATGGGATCAAGTATACCGGGTCTACAAAACCACGGACCACACCGCGCTCATAATCACCTACAAGGCTTTATATTATCGGTGTAACTATATTCTAGTCTGTTTGTATGGTGACAGAGGACTAGGTACAAGGCGACGTCCACCAAGCACCATCATTGCGTAGACGCATTGACTGCTGTACACACGATAACATAGTGGTTCGTTGTAAAAGCCGCTTCGAGTCGCGAGTCTCGACCTCCCAACCTAGCGGATAACATGGCGTGTGGGTACGAGTAAGTAGGTATACGAACTGAAGCCGGCGTGGTGGCATGGCGTGTTGGCGCGTTGGCGTCACGCGGTGCGGTGCCTATGCGACGTAGGTGTAAACTTTGCGGTCGTCGGGTGTGCGCGCGAGGTACTCCCGCTCGATGAGCCCCTCTATGCGCTTCTTGATGACAACGGGCGAAGGCAGGAAACGGGCGCGCAGTTGCTCCGTCACTTCCGCCACCAGGAGAGTGTGCTGAAATCACATATCAGTAATTGGATTTTACATCGACGACAAAATAAATAAGTAGAAAAAAGATTAACATATTTCCTGACACACGATCAAACGCGTTGACACAATCAGAGTAACTTCACTTAGAAAACTATCGCGAGTTATATCCATAAATAAATAAATAATAATAAGTTACGTGCTGAGGCCCGCGCTCGCCGCTTCGCGCAACCGTGACTCCCAGATGAAGGGCTACAATATAGCCCGAAACTGGTCGGAATCTATCCGGTAAATATAACGCGAGTCCCAGCCGGGTACCTTTTTTTTTTTTTTTATAATTTAGCCTTTGATCACTATCTCACCTGATGGTAAGTGATGATGTGGTCGAAGATGTTGTTCAGGCTAACCTAGAAGTACTGGCTCTCAAGGACAGCTGCCGGAACACACCGTTAGGTGCTTGGCGACAGGTTTTCTACTTGCGGGTGGTAGCTAGCCAGGCGGGCATACGCAAAATGCCCTACCACCATGCTATAACGACTGCCATCGTAAGACAACAACCGGAACAGACGGCTTAACGTGCCCTCCGAAGCACGGAAGCGCTCAGTAGTAATGTCACTAGCGGTCACTGTAGTCCCTACGCTTGGCAGGCGTCCTGGGGATCGCAGTATAAGATAGCAGTTCCTCAGAAGGCGCTGCTGCCCACCTTCCAATGTTCGTTCCTTAGTCATCTCTTATGAAACCCTCGGAAAGAGATAGGGGGGTGAGATTTTGCCCGGCATCCCACCGGGGAAAAGTTATATAATACATATGAAATATAACGATTGAAATGTCAAAAAAAAAAGCCAGATGTCACTATCTACAACACGCCCAGCCCGGCTAGCATGCGCACCACGAGTAAATTTTGTCTACACTCTATTTCGTGTAAAATAGACATATCGCGCTATGTCTACGAGTGCTAACATGGCAGGGCAAAGAACTCGTCCTTGTTTACCTGTATTTTGACTACCCGTGGCTACTTGTCGACCAACACTAACATGCGCGCCTCAGTTTAATCGAGTTTTGACACTTATCTGCGAGTATTTGCGTGAATTTACTCGTCCTACTTTTTGAGGACGAGATAAATCTGTAGTCTATCTCGCGCGTCCCAGTATAATGGGGGCGATCGACGATTTAGTACAAATTTACTTTCCGTCCAGTGTTAGCAGACCCGTAATATTTGTGTGTGTAATCAATACAACCACGAACTCTTGTGCGTAGCTTAAATTCAATATCTTTGAATAAAGCGGTAGGTAGTGTTTTCAACAATTGGTAATTATTATATACTATATGTTGCTGATTACTAAAAAAACAGTTATATGTAAGTAAATCAGTAGGTATTAAAAAAATATAAATTTTAATGAAATTTGCAGCAGTCAATATTTAAAGTAATCTAAATGAATAACTACTTTTAGGGTTCCGTACCCAATATATTGCTACAAAATATTAATAGGTGCTTATATTGTTTAATAAAAAGAAAAACAGATAAGCTGTTTTTCTTGGTGACGAATGCTAATATGTAGGGAAAAAAGTTTTTATCACAGCTACTTAACTAGTTTTTAGGGTCCCATTTATTTGTTATTTATTAAACAATATATGTTATAATATTTTATAGCAACATATCCATCGTCAAAAGAGGATAAAAATAAAATACTTGATGCATAAAAGTAGGCAATTTGTTTGAATATTACAATCAACGGAAACAGTTTTTAATCATAACCTTCATAGCCATCATACCTAACATAATTCCTAATGAAGTGTCGAGAACGGGAAAAGTAACTTAATCGTTCATAAAAGTATGGTATTTTATTGGTTCACAGTCCATCACTGCTTATTTCCTAAAACTGTTCGCAATTCAACCAACAAACAGCGCAATGGAGAATCGTCCACAGATAATCTCAATGAACAGATCTTAGCGTGGTGCGGCCGCTGCTATCGTCCGCCACTTGTCTCTCGACACGAGAGTGACATATTTCTTATTTGCACATGCTAGCCAGGCAGGTTTATTAGAACCCTACATTTCATTCTACTACCCACTTCTACATTGGATTAGGAAATAAATAGACTGGATACATTTCCTATAAATGTTAGTCATACATCGACTGCAGTTGTGTCATAAGAAACACTTTAAGCACAGCTACTTGTGGCAAGTTGTGCCATAAGGAACTAATAATTTAGATGACACAACTAGTTGTGTCTATTAATTGGTTCATAAGGAACTCCTGACTCTGACATCTGATTCGTATCTTGTCAAGCAGTAATCCGAGAACACTGATGGGAGCATGTAAGAGTTGACTGAGAGGATCTTGTCCTTACCATCAGAGCTCACTCTTATCGTTAATAAAATGGCTTCTACACATACTTCTTGTAACTTTTTAATTTCACTTTGGAAACTATCGCGAGTTTTATCCATATTAACTTATTAGTAACCGGTTAGGACCCGCGTTATATTTACCGGAAAGATTCCGACCAGTTTCGGACTGTTTTGAAGTCCTTCGTCTGGGAGTCACGATTGCGCGAAGCGACAAGCACGGGCCTCAGCGCGTAACTGACTTGAGCTGAGCAGCAAACAACTTTTTAATTGTTTGCTGCTCAGCTTCAAATGTGTTCTCAAATTAAAGGTATCCTCATATTATAATATTTCTCCTTCAATTCAGTCATGGATAATTGCACTAGTGTCTCAATAGACTAAGTGTTGGCATATAAATTCATCTAGACGTCTTTTTCATATGAGAAATGCTAAAGAGTACATGTACGTTGTAAGGTGCGTCTGCTGCTACATAACATTTAACAAAAACTAACTTCGAGTTTATGAAGACGCACAATAACTCCCTTATATAAAACCCAACTTGGTCTATATATATATCATTGCCCTTTCCTTCGCACTGCGCACACTTTCCCTGTAGCTATACTTTACTTGAGTATATATTAAAACATACCGCCATTTTCTTCCTCGCTTTCATGATGCGCACGATGGCCGCTTCGATCTCATGCTTGCGGTCCTCGTCCACTTTGTTGCGAGTCTCGCGCCGCTCCGGCTCCGACTCGCCCTTAGCTGCTACTGTCTGGATCTTAACTCTGTACACAATAATTTACATATAACCAATGTATCCCTCAGGGGCGGCTACAAGGCAAGTCAAACGTGAATTCCAGCATGTTAGCTGCATATGTCTGCTCAAGGTGCATTTTCCTTTAGGCGAAGGAATCAATACCTGACGCGGGGCTACAAGGCAAGTCAAACGTGAATTCCAGCATGGCAGCTGCATATCACTGCTAAAAGAGCATTCTCCTAGGCGAAGGAATCAATACCTGCTGCGGCAAAGTCGAAGGGCATCGAAGCAATAATGTCGCGATTTTACACACTAAATTTCGTTGCGTATTGGATTGTATTTACACAACATTACAAGCATTTATGTCTTTTATATATATCGAAATCGAATTATTATATTTATATATATATATATTATTATTTTACTTATATTTATGTATTTGTTTATTCATATATGTACGTAAAATATATATGTATATACATATCTATTAATTATTATTCTTTAGACTGATATGTATTCGAAATATTTTTATTGATATAACATATTAATGTAAAATGTAGTTTTTCCTTATTGACTTGTTGTTTTAAGTTAGTGCCAACCGCGTGATGGGTTCATCTGAAAACCAGCGTCGAATGTCTATGACACTCGGCATTATGCTGAGATGAGTCCAATTTGACACATTATGCTTGACCTACAAGTATAACAACTTATCAACCAATATATATTTAAAAAATTGTCGTAATTGTTATGTATTTGTAGATGTTTTTATGTCATGTATTTTTATTTCTCTGTCAAATAAATAATTTTTCATTTCATTTATGCAAAAGGAATAACAAAATTGACGCATTTGCTAAGACGAATTTATACTTTCATAAAATTAGGGAGATTTATTCGATTATATGTGTATATTATACTTAAGCTGCTAATAATAGGAATTCTTTTGTATGTGGAATGAGACGGTTCAGTCGGAGTGAGGTGACAAAATTGGGGTATCATTTCTTCTCTCTGACCTGTATGCGTATGCATCTTTGTTACTGAGTGTTCAATGTTCATTCGTTTCAACTACATTCAAGTGAATAAAACCTTAAATAGATATAATTATGTGACGGGTATACACCTCTACACATTAGACACTATACCTTTGAGGGTATACAGCTGTTTTTTAACAGACTTCAAAAAGGAAGACATTCTCAAATTGACTGTATTGTTTTTGTATGTTTGTTAGGTACGCGATTACGTCAAATTATGCATTGACTTTGATGATTATTTTTTGTTTGGTAGGTAATAACTTCAGAGTTGGTGATTTAAATTTCATCGACATAAAGAAAGTATAATACTGAAAAAGGTATTATTCAATATGCTTATACATTGATGACAATAGGTAATTTGTAAGTCTAGTTGACGGTGAAAGTATTATGTACTGTGGGTGTTTAAAAACGGAATCGATTTCTATCACTGAAAAGTTTGAAATAAAATGTGAGTCGGACCATGAAAACAGGAGCTTAGAGTAATTTTAATCAGCATGGTACCAACAAGTTATATAATACTTTTCGGTGTTACAAGTCACGTTCCGTTTTTTTACTATTGTCATATGTAACATTCATCTGTTTCATTGCACGTACCTATGTAACTTAGATGTAAATGAGTCATTAACGTAGAACTGGTTGGAGGGTTCGATCTCCTTAGTCTTCGGATGCTTGATGAGCACACGCTGCGTCGCCTTGCCCATCGCTAGTGACTGCAGCGCACGTATCAAATCCTTCTCCGGGATGTCAGTCTCGTTCAATATTTCCTAGAATCAAATGGTTTCATTTGCTTTATGGTTGATGTGTTACATCATTCATATTTAAGAGATGGCTCAGAGGCATTGCTGTCGCACAGCAGGTCCATGGTTCGAATCCCGCGAGCTTGAAATTTATCGTATGGTGGAAGTGCATATTGCTAATGCCCGCCTGGCTAGCAACCACCCTCAAGTAGAAAATCTGTCGCCAAGCACTTAACAGTGTTCCGGCAGCTGTTCTTGAGAGCCAGTAATTCTAGGTTAAGCCTGTTAATACCTTCGACCACATCATCACTCTCTTACGACCAGGTGAGACTGTGGTCAAAGGCTTAACAAAAAAAAAATGTACCTGCAAAATTAACACCCAAAATAAGACGCCGTGAACAAACAAGGCATACTCGTACAAATGAGCATCAATAATAAATATGTGGTGTGCTTACACGAGTGAAAAAAAAAAGTCAGTAAATATGCGCTAGGTCCTATCTTGAATATCTCACCTCGTAGGTAAGCCGCTCCCGCTTGTTGAAGAGCAGTAGAACGCACATCTGGAAGGTGGAGACCTGGATGATGTGTCGCCGCGGCGGGACCTGCGCGGGCGGCGAGCGCGGCGGGGATGACGTCAGCGAGCCGCGGAATGTCGCATTCAGGTCCGCCGACCCTAGCTGCGGCTGCAGCGATAGTTGCCGTCCGGAGTGCTTCGCTAGGTAGAAACTGAAAACACAAACAAATTATATACTAGTTTTAACATTTTTATGTTGGCAATGACGCATGCTCCGTGGATTACATTATAAAATTACTACAAGAGGAAATATTGCATTACGGGTTCGAATCACTCATATTTATGACTATAACTTTTCCTGTCATTGTAATTTTCTTATATTATATACCTAGTCACAAATATATACGATAGGAAATATTTAAGTCATGTGCGGGATTGGAAATCTAACATATTAAATATATAATAAAAACTACTATGTATATATATAAAATATATACATAGTAGTTTTTCATTTTTCTTTATTTAACCTCTAAAGATACAGCTCGTGAGTTGTTGTATTAGATGTTGCAACAATGTATGTGCATGCTTGAGTCAAGTTCTTGTATTCTGTTTCTGTGTAGAAATCTGGTCTTTGGTTACATCCCTTCTTTCAATACTGGTAGCCTTACAGATTATTATTGCTAGCATGCTGGGTACGCTGCCAACTGGTAGTGGGCAGGAGCATTTAAACTACCAGTAGGCCTGCACTGATCTTTGGGTAGCCTAAATACTTTCAGTTTATAGTTTGCAGTATTTTGTCCATAAAGGTATACGGCTGGTAAAAAAAGTATGTAGTTAAACAAACTAAATAGGATTAAATCTCGATTATTTAACATTATTTATACCCCGACGTTTTAAGACTCCAGTGATAGTCATGGGCAGGGTTAGATTCAGACCCTCAAAAAAATATAGTACATGTAAAATAAAATTATACTATTCGTCCAAAATTATCGTCGCCGTGGAGGTCAAGGGAGTCAAGCCACAAATTTGTAGGATGTATGAGTTATGTACCCAAATTTGGGAAAATTATTTAGAATAATTAAAAGCGTAATGTTAAAATATCAATTTAATAAAAAAACAATATTTAACCAAACATAACAATAGGCGCGCTTGTTTAGTCGTAGTGCAAAAAAAGGTTTCCAACCCAAATTTGGGTACATAACTCATATCCTACAAATTTGTGGCTTGACTCCCTTGACCTCCACGGCGACGTTATACTACATTTGATAATTCATGTTTTTTTATCCCGTTTATATAACATTTTCGTTTTTGTTTTAAAAACAAAATAAAAATGCATTCGTTATGTAAACTATTGTTTTATTAGTTAACACAAAAATATTCACGTAATAATATGGACATACATCATGTTCAAGCAAGAGATCCGTCGATCTCGGCTAATTTTGCCAATCGGAACTTGATCCATAATATGGACACGTCGTTAAATATTTTCCGATTGATAAATTCTATGCAGTTATTAGATTTACTTTATATTAGAGCATTGCAAGAAAGTATCAATCAGGGAGTCGATGGATCGAGTAACAAGTTAATTTTTGAATTTGTTTTTTTGCCAAGTTAATTTTGCTGAGCCCTCTTTCACAATCAGCTTTTGCGTGTGGTAAAACCAGGCAATTAAGAGCCATTTTGGCATTTTTTAAAAAGGATATTTTTTAGACATACACAGACACCAAGCGCTTATTTTCGCCCTTCTTAATATTTCAGGTAAGATTAAATTGGGCGCCAAACACAAAACAACCCCTATGTGGACCCCGATAAAGACGGTGTCAAGATCTCGATTATCACGACGGGATGTCTGGAAGGAGGCAAATGAAGCCATTTTATGGCCTAAGCATTAAAATATATAATTACTAGCGGCCCGAACCTTACGAAGCTGAGGAGCTTCGGAAGGTTATGTAACAAAGAAATCTAAAAACAAATCATCCTTTTATAGCCAATGTTCATCGGGGATTCTAATGGTGAAAGAATTTTTCAAATAGGTCCAATAGTTTTTAAGTTTATTCGTTACATACAAAAATACAAATCTTTCCTCTTTATAATATTAGTTTTTTTTTTAAGCCTGATAGGTTAGCCTTTGACCACTATCTCACCTGATGGTATGTGATGATGTGGTCGAAGATGTTGTTCAGGCTAACCTAGAAGTACTGGCTCTCAAGGACAGCTGCCGGAACACACCGTTAGGTGCATGTCGACAGATTTTCTACTTGAGGGTGGTAGCTAGCCAGGCGGGCATTCGCAAAATGCCCTACCACCATGCTATAACGACTGCCATCCTAAGACAACAACCGGGACCGACGGCTTAACGTGCGAAGCACGGAAACGCTCAGTAGTAATGTCACTAGCGGTCACCCATCCAACTCATGACCGCGGGCGACGTTGCTTAACTTTGCTGATCGGTTGAGAACAGCTAAGTAAACTTCGCTACGAGCGCTTCAAAAGCAGCATCTAGTGTAGATTTGATTCATCTTTATTTCTTATCGTCAACCTGTATACTCACTACTATTTATTTACCTTCTAAAGACTTCGAATGCGCTTCGGGGTGCAGTCGGTATATTGCATTTAGGCGTAGCGCTTTGCGTCGGCCAGAAACCAGTGGTGAGCACCCGTACGGACAAGTCCACGCCATGTAGATTCGTCTGGGAAGCAACCACAACTGTTATATAAAAAAACACATCTAAAGAACTTGCTGCTATTTATCTTCAATCGTTACACTCCGCATAAAGCTATTCCAATTTATCATTGTTATACAAAAAAGGTCATTAAATCAAACTATCACGCATCCACAAAGGGGTTACTAACTCAATATGTATATGAAATGTGGGCAATTACCTACGTTTCACCAACTCTCTTGTTTTTAGGCCTCATGTAAATGAGGAAAACTAATTGCCATCAAATATTAAGCACAGTTTTGTACCCAGAACTGCTATAGAAAAATCCAATAACGCTGTCCAGGCCGGAATCCTGTTTTTTTTTAATTGCTGGTAGGTAATCCTTTGACCACAATCACACCTGATGGGAACTGATGATGTTGTCGAAGGTGTTAACAGGGTTAACCTAGAATTACTGGTTCACAAGGACAGCTGCAGGAGCACACCGTTAGGTGCTTGGCGACAGATTTTCTACTTGAGGGTGGTCGCTAGCCAGTCGAGCATTCACAAAATGCCCTTCCACCATGCGATGAAGTTCATGCCCGCAGCGGGATTCGAACCATGGACCTGCTGCGCGGTAGTCCGCATAACCAATGCCACTGAGCCGTCACTGCTTCCTGACTCAGATTGGATCACCAAAAGCAATCACTCTAAGAACTTAAAAAATAATATATATATATAATCACCCCGGCCGTCAGCACATGCTCCTTGAACTCCTCCATGATCGTATTAGAGACTGTCATGTCCTTGAACATCCCTTCTAGCTTCGATGTGAACTGACAACCGCATTCAGTCTGAAATTATAAACAATATTTAGTCGATATCTCTAACCGGTCAGGGACTCTATAGAAAAAAATATTTATCTAGTTTAAACCTCGTTTTTTGTATAATAAGGAACGCTCATAAGTCTGCTCTTGAAACAGCTGTGCAGTGCTCTAAGCAGGGATAACGACCGAATATGTTTGATGATAAAGTCACGATTGTACTACTTTACGATACCAGACCATCCCTCACCTTGCTGCTACCTCTGGCACATTTTTTTAAATTACCGATAGGCTATCTTTACACCAATCTTACTTGATGGTAGTCATGTGGTCGTGGTAAACAGACAGGAATTGGACAATAAGGACAGCAGCCCGCACACACCGTTAGGTGCTTGGTGACAGATTTTCTACTTGAGGGTGGTAGCTAGGTAGACGGGCACTTCAAAATGACCTATATAAGCTACTACAGATATAATAAGTATTTTAATGTAGATGATACTAGTTTATATGATGGATAACATATTATTGAAATGTTGTTTTCTAATTATAAAAATAATGATTGATGCTATTCGCCTGGACTATTGACGACGATGAGTTGAACTTTTAATCCTGCTTAAAGTCTTAGGAAAATCTGCAAAATTCTTTTTAAGTATAAATAAATTTGTTGATTAAATATGTTTATTTGATTCCAAAACGATCAAGACTTTAAGCAAGATTGTCCAAAGGATACAATTGGACACTTACGAACGAAATGTCCTTGGGTATTGTAAAGAATTTTGCAGATTTACTGAGGACGGGACGGACTTGACGACACTATTCTGTTATGGGATTTTCAATTTGAGAGACGTCACCAATTATACAGTGAAAATCTCTAGGCTCCACATCCTTTAACATACCTTCTTTCTGGGAAAAGTTAAAAGTAAAACTATGTCAGTAATTTACTGGAGTTGCTAACCCAACGTCTTGAAGAACCATTTCTTGATTTTTGTTAGAAAATATGAGAAGCTTTTTTATCGCAGACTTATGAATTATTGCTAAAACTTTCGATCTTCATTGGAGTCGAATCACTATGTGACGACTTACTTGATACCACAGCATAAAATATTTGAGACAATTGTCTGAACACAAAATTACAAATATACGAGGGAAAAAATTATAGTCATGTGCGTGAATCGAACCCGCGTCTATCCATTCTATAGCCGGGGTATGCTCTGACCGACTAAGCTAACATGACTATAGGGGTGGATGGACGCGGTTTCGAATCCCGCAAATGACTATTTTTTTTCCTCGTGTAAATTTGTAATTTTGTAATGTAATGCAGAGCAGGCGTTATTGCAAACATAACAATATTTAAAATTATAAGGTTGCGTCATCATTTACAAGTTTAAAACCAATTGCAAATTTGGTCTTGTTTGTAGTACAACGTAAGTTGAACTATGTAGGTGTCGCTCCATCCCCATACGATGGTTGAAGAACGAGAGCAAAAATTATTAGTCATGACGTCATGTTAGCTCAGTTGGCCAGAGCATACCCCGGCTATAGGGGTGGATGGGCGTGGGTTCGAATCCCGCATATGACTATAATTTTTTTCTCTCGTAAATTTGTATATGTAAGCCGCAGAGAAGGCGTTTTTGCAAACACAACAGTGTGATTTATAAAAAGGTATCTTGATTCTTACACTTTTTCAAATACTCCTTACATTTTCATTACCATTTCTGTCTCAATTAATTAAGTACATTTTGGTGATAAGCTGACCAGCATAGTTAGGTCTATGTGTAAGTTTAAAAGAGTTTGTAAAAAAAGTAACTAACTAAAAAATAATTTATTTAAATTAATTAACATTGTAATGAACTGTCGGAAGCACAACACAAACAAGTTAATAAGATGAACGTAATTCATATGCATAATTGTTTGACACCGATCTTTCTGCACAACACGCCGTAATAAGCAGTATTTACTTACAAGTTACATCTACGTCTTTTTTGATAATTCGATTAACGATTCGACTTTCTCAATAACCCAACAAGTTTTTTTTTAAATTAGTAAGTAAAAATTGTTTCAACATGCTATATAGTCTTACCTTCAGTTTGGAGATCATATTTTTCTCGCTGTCGTCAGAGACGGATTTATTGAGCAGTAACCGCTTGGCCAAATGTTGTTTGTAGTATCTCTCAAATACATCCTTTTCTTGCAGGAATCGGAACAGCACCATCGTCTTGTCGAGAACGGCTTCTATCTCTTGTTCACTCATCTGTGTTTGATGATAATTTTAGACAAGAGAGAGGCAAAAACAATAGGTTATCTTGAAGCTGTGATATTGCTTTGATAAGAACAAACATATTTAACCCTTTATAAGGCAGAAGCTCCAAGCTTGTGCACCATCGAGAATGGGATTATATAATAAGGTGCAGTCATTGGGGCATACAAGCTATAATTACTCTATATTTTTGTTTATTTTATGATAAAGACCATTACAGTGAGAAGGAACCCCAAAAAATATGTTGGTGCGCTCCAAAGGGAGCTAAGTGGAATTTATTAATCAATCATTCGCTTGATTTATTTTCAGTACTGTTACAGCCAACATTGTCCACTGCTGAACACAGCCTCCCCTATTAAGGGGGTATTTGCCATAATCCCCACGTTTGGCAGGCGGCTTGGGGATCGTAAGAGTGTAAGATGGCAGTTCTTTAGAAGGTGCTGCTGCCCACCTTCCAGTATTTTTCCCTTAGTGGCCTCTTACGACACCCACGGGATGATATGGGGAGGTGCCCGCCACCCACCACCCCACGGGGAGTTTATTTTCAGTACTAGATTGAAAATAAATGTAGGAGTAACAGTTTTTTTTCACTAAAATACAATAATTTTTCTTTGCTGTCGTTTTAGGTACCAGAATTCTATTTATCTCATTCGCTCTTCTCTTGAGGAAAATAAATCTCCCAGCTCAACTGTGAAGAAGCCAGATTCTGGCAAGTTTTATTGTTGTTTCATTCATCAAATTTTCCTCACGATTCTAAGGCTATGTTTAACGTTAAAGCTTTTTAGCATTATGGATGACTACAAGTAAGATGAAACTAATTGAAAGGTTACTTACGCCTTTTTCGCCCTTTTTCAGTTTTCCGTCGATAAACAGCGACAAGAATTCCGGCGATTTATTGTTCAGATTGAGGAAGTACTCAAAGTCTGACGCGATCATATGCTTGAATATCTTGTCATTGTTAAATGAGTTCTGGAGGAAGTGATCGAATCTATCCTTTAGGTCGAGAAGATTCTGAAATACAAATATAAATAAAGTAAATTACAAAATAACAATTACTACAATAATTGCAGTCTGTTCTCTGGTTCATGGTGGAGTCTTCCTGTTATGACGTTCAAAATAAATTAAACAAAATTACCATCTCTGCTATCAGTCTCAGCAGCGGAAACGGAAACGCATCCAGCTTGTGCAGACGGGAGATTCGAGTTCGATCCCAGGCAAAGGCGACAACTTTGTGCTTTATAACTGTGCGGGGTATAAAACAAGCACCCTTATTGTCTATAATGGAAATCGTGATGAACTTTTTACAATTGAACTCCAGAATGGGCATTGTTTTCGGAGGTATTAAGATGACTCACTATATTCTCACAACTATTTAATGATTTCAGATAGTATGAATGCTTACTATTTTCTTTCTAGTAGTAAGGTCCATTAAAAGCTATATCATATATAATATATGTATAATATCATTGGATGTACCCGGTGGCGGATATTCGCGAAGGCCCACTTGCGCCAACGAGGAAACGCGAGTTAAACTCGAATTAAATGTAAATTGTCATACAAACACCAAGTTAACCCGACTAACTCTCGAATTTACGTTGGTGCAATAAGTACTATGTCCAAGACATTCCTGAAAAAAATCTCCATACGCAAACATTCCTACAGTAGTGCAGTCAGGTCCAGAACTATAACCACTGGTGCACAAGACGAGGTTAGTACACTGAGAAAAACGACTTAAAGGCTTAAATCGAATTTGACCTTTTACCGTTGAATTGTAAATACGTTAGATGAATTCACAACTCTTAAGATGATTTTCACCAATCAATAAAAATGTACCATGTTTTATAATAAACACAACTGTCAAAAACGCCTTCCGTAAAGTATTTTCAGAATTGAACTTGTTATACGATAATAATTGCAGTATTGACCATAAAATATACCTTACTTTTACGGTGGTTTATATACGGTGATTATCACTATAACGTACGACTTAATCAGCCTCATCGAAAAGTCAATATTTAAGAAAGACCACAAAATACACCTTAAATGAAGACGAAAAGAAACATTCGCCTTTACTGACCTCGTTTAACGCCTTCTAGTTGGAAGGCGTTTTTGTACGTACTTAAATTTGGTCGGTTTTTCGCCTTATCTTATGTATAAAATTCTCGTGTCACAGTTTTCGTTGCCATACTCCTCCGAAACGGCTTGACCGATTTTGATGAAATTTTTTGTGCTTATCCGGTATCTATGAGAATCGGCCAACATCTATTTTTCATCTCCCTAAATGTTAGGGGTAATCCACCCCTAAATTTTTTTTTTAATTTTTTAGACAAAATTTTTAATTTCTATTTTTTTATGATACAACATACAAAAATACATACAATCCTCAATTTTCACCCTTCTACGATCAACCCTTATTTTTTAATAGCCAAAATTATTTATATGGCAAAGCAACGTTTGCCGGGTTAGCTAGTACCATATAAATTGGCCGTCATCAGGGCGCTTTTGACTTTAGATTTTTCTCAGTGTACCTGTACAAAGGCGATGGCGTTGGTGTTATGGTGCGTGTCGGTGACGAGCGCTCGGCCTTGTTCCCGGAGATGCGCGGAGACTGCGTCAGCGACGGTCCGCAGTCCCTCCGCGACGCGCGACAACAGCTTGTACACGCACGCCAGCTCCGACGTGCGCGTGTGCATCAGCATGTGCACCACGCCGCTGTTCTCCATCTAAACAATACACAAAACACACCTGCGATTACATACATTAATTCACTCAGTACGAGATTACCAACAAGACACTGATCTGAATCTGCTGAGTGGAATAGGCATCCGGAGCGAAATCGGAGAAAGAGGTTTGGATTCCCGTCCGGAACAAAATAACATTGTGCTCCATTAATTTGTCAATGTTTTTTGAAGCGCTCGTAGCGAAGTTTACTTAGCTGTTCTCAACCGATCAGCAAAGTTAAGCAACGTCGCGCGCGGTCATGAGTTGGATGGGTGACCGTTAGTGACATTACTACTGAGCGTTTCCGTGCTTCGGAGGGCACGTTAAGCCGTCGGTCCCGGTTGTCGTCTTAGGATGGCAGTCGTTATAGCATGGTGGTAGGGCATTTTGCGAATGCCCGCCTGGCTAGCTACCACCCTCAAGTAGAAAATCTGTCGCCAAGCACCTAACGGTGTGTTCCGGCAGCTGTCCTTGAGAGCCAGTACTTCTAGGTTATCCTGAACAATACCTTCGACCACATCATCACTTACCATCAGGTGAGATAGTGGTCAAAGGCTAACATATCAGGCATAAAAATAAAAAAGTGATTTCATGCGATAGTGATTGTATTCATAATCAGAAATAAGAAACTGATCTACTTTTTGGACATATCCGACAGTTTGACCAAGGTTTCAACCAGCCTATCCTGCTTTCATAGGTGAACTCGCATTGTTATATCTCGGCGGAATTTAATTATAAACGCATGGTCTATGTCGAAACTTGACTCGATTTTTTCAGTTTTCATTAAGAACGGTCATGAGAACTACCAAATAAAAAATATATTGTCCCTATAGCTATGTATATTAAAGAAAAAAAACACCCTATACTTAAAGGTTCCACGAAAATTGTGTTTTAACTGGTCACATATATCACGGAGAATTCAGCATTCCATATAATCACCGTGCGGGTGTCGTGTCCATCGCATTGCAGAGGAAGATTTTCAAGTTTCTAGTGAGTCTTAGGAGTTCTTGGGTTAAAGGGGCTCCTTTACGATGTCATCAATGCTTCCCTCCACTCCTCGAGCCTCTTCTCTTGCCTAACAAAATTAGGTAAGTCCTACTAATGCCGCTTGGTTGTGCGTTCCAGGACGAAAGGTACGGTTTTCTTGATAGACCAAAGTCTTTTAGTAGGATTTTTTTGATGAGATTGTAATGGAACATTCACGAGGTCCAACTGATGTTAAGCGGTAAATTCTGCCTGCATTTCATCACAGGTGGGCGGTGAGGATAAAACCATTGACCTGCGGCACGGCAGTCCATAGCTATTACCGCTCAGCTATCATTGAGGATTTCGCTGGTATAACTCTTGCTCCGAATTCTACAGCATATAAACGAACAGCAAACGTTTTTACTTAATTCATCAATGTTAAGTCGTAATATTTGTTTTATTGTGTGGTTTTTAGGTAAGTTTGTTTTCCAGGTTACAGTAACTTCTATATGTAGGTACTATGAGTTTTATTTTTTTTAGCACAAAAATATATCTGGTCTGAATAACAATACGCCAACAATTCTAACATCCTCAGAGATTTTATAGTGTTTTTCATACGTGTCCATCAAAAGAGTTCAATAGGAAGCTGTACCTAAGATGAAGTAAGGTTAGCATTTAGATTTTGTAGCTGACCCTTTTTTTTTACAAATTCGAATTGTCTATGGTTCGTGGTCAAACCTTCTATTTGCATCTACCGAGACATTCGCCGCTTCTCGCGTATAATATGAGAATCGGTATTTTCATCGATATACATACGCCAAAAAGAATTGACAAAAACGACGTGTCAGGCCGTGTTAAATTTATAAAACCCCTATTCTATAAAATCAAGTCTTTTGTTATCATTATCACCTTCCCTACTCCCAAGTAATGCTTCCGGTTACACAATAAAATTATAATGATGTCTGTGTTTAGTCACCAAAGACAGACATACTAAATATTTCACTACTTATTCGGATATGCACGTTATTTACTACGTACGGTATAAATACCAGATTACCTCGACGATGGTCTTCATGTGCCGTTCGATGAGTTCGTGCTCGAGCACGGCAACGATACGCGGCTCCGTGCTTTCATCCAGGTAGTGACGCGCTCGCTCCGCTTCTTCAGATATACGTGCCTCTACACGGTTGATATACACTGCCGCACTATTCTCCGCAAGGAATTTTTGAGATTCCATCTGGAAGTTTTAGACACCATATTGGATGATTAGCAATGAAATAAGATATATCTGATTAGTAAATAGCCGAACTTATACATGTTACGTAAGGTGTGGACTTATAATAAGTATGGGCAGGGGTAATAAGGCCAGTGTTTTCCAGCTGTCCTTTTAAATTAGTTAACAAATATCTATGAATGCCTGCCGGAGAACTTCCCTCCGCTCGGCACATCAAACACGAAATAGACACGACACTGCCCACTATCTAGGATTTTCCCATCGACATTTCTTACAACACCCATGGGAAGACAAAGGGGGATGCAATTGTAACTCGGCACCAACGGTGATTTTTTTCTTCATTTACCGTTCTACTGCCACATTTTTGGATAATATCAGCATGTAAGCCAACAGTTGTCACTTATTTCTCGGTTGATGATATTAGTTTGCTCAAAATGTATGTCTCTTAGTGGGTTAAGAATAGTATAGATGTAATCCATATACTTGTCAATGATTAACCGTAATATCTTGTGTGTCCCGAAGTGAAAAATGTACCGACAGTACCGACGCTCGTAATCATAAGCAAATAGAAACGGCAATTGAAATTTAAAAAACTCGTAAGTTATTACATATTAACAAATCATATATATTTTTTTATAATAAGATATATAGTAAGAAAACATTAAATCAATATTTTAGAACACTTAAAAATAAAAATAAATCTATAGTGACAATTTCGTATAATTTACCTACTAAGTCGAAGTTTTGTCATTCTCGATCGTGCGCTCGAAGAGTCAAGACCTCCTGAGGAAACTTGGTGTAGAATCGAAACGCGTCAAAATATCTTCCGGTTTGGCTACGTAGCGTTTATGTCGTCACGTCGGCTTGACAAAACTATTTAGCGGAATTGTGACTAGATTATATTTTAGATTTTTTAAGCGTTTTTCACAAAAACTATCAAATATTTTATGAAAACATAAAATTATGTTTTCATAAAATATTTGATATTACTATACTCTGGTTTTTAATTCGAGATAAAAAATGTAAACAAAGGGGTTAACCGTGCAAAAAATTATAAGTACTTATTAATTGTACTAATTTAAGAAACGGATGACGCATTTAGCATAGAAAAAATATTTTATGTTATCATTTATTACTTTAGTATTAACTAATAAAACACTTTTTATGCGCGTACTTATTTACGCATATATTCAAGCCTGAAAAAAACAGTGTAACATTTTTTTGTTCTTAATTGCCACGCACTGTCTGCGTATTTAATTTTTTAGATTCTGATGATGAATGTGTTTCTCGCTTTTTTGTTCTTGCTATTGTTGAATTTCGTTGTTATTTGTTATAGTTTTTATCTTTTATAGTTATTGTTAGAGAGTTGTGTTCGTGTGTGTGAGAAACTTCAAAATTAAACCGGCCATGTGGAGTTGGACTGGCTTATGGCACACCAAGGGTTTAGTACACACACAGAATGAATGAAAAATCGTTACATGTTTCATACAATTCGAGATCCCTAGCGGAATTGCTTCCCACATTTGGCCGGGTTTTATTAGTTGTTATATTTTATATAGGACTAGACTCTCACGAAATTTGACGCTTGTATTGTATTGTCGTTTTTACGATAGAGCAATAAAATATAATGTGTTCCTAGATATATATCATTTTATAAAGATTTTTTAAGTGTTTTATTAAATAATTAATTAAATATTTTCTTAAAATACTTTTAAAATATTTGTTATTATTAAAAATGGATTTCCGCAAAGTAACGCCTGAATCTATTCATTATAATGTGTAAATAAAAACGTTTTTTGTAAGAGGAAGTTATTAATATAGGGAGGCCTATATTAATAACTTTATCGGCAAAGCGCCGCACAGTGGGCTGAAACGGGCCGGTAGAGGACTTAGCGTTTAAAAAAAGTTTAAAATTTTAACACCTAATCTTGGGTTGCGATTTTCTGCGATTTGGTCGTTTTTAATACTGCCACTTATTTTTAAAATAATAAAAAGTTCAAGGTTTGTCACCAAATCTTGAAACATTTTCACAAACACAAAATAACTCACACTCACTTCACTTATTTGTTTATGTAATAAATATGTGAGGGTAGTGCCTCTATTATGGTGGGTAATAGAACACTGAAGTACGTTTGAATGCAATAGTACATTTCGTGCCCTATTATCGTTGCACCAATCAGGTAACGACACGTTTCATAACTTGATGTTATGGTCGCGCATTCCTATCTCTTGATTCCCGGAAATAAGTGTCAAAACAAATTACGTCATACCTACCTATATTGCCTATGGTGGTGGAAAATGTCGAACAATATTTTTTAATTAAAGTACTAAGTAAGTATTGAAGTACTTCAGGCCGTTTAGTGTACATTATTTTCAATTTCAAATTAATTGGAATAAATTGCTAAACTAAAATTTCATGACTCTTCATACAAATTTGATATGGCTATATCTCCGAAAGTACGAGTCCAATTTAAAAAAGTCAAGGAGTATTCTTATTCTATTTGGGGGCGATATGTCCTGCACTGACGTCCCGCTTGGGGTGTAAGTCAAGGAGTAAAAACTTTTTAAATTTTTGTCTAGATACTGAAAAATACATTTTAGTTCTTAAGACCCAACCTTGTAATCCCAGTCCACTGTGCGCCGTACTAACACATATTCCTTGAAAAATTCAACCAGCTACCTATTACGGGCGACAGAGGGACTGCAGTGGCTTAGTAATATTGTCCCGTTTTCTAATACGGAACCCTTAACTTAAAAAGCAATGCACATACTCTATAAAACTCTGACGATTGATGCAAGAAGGGTTTTTCAAAGTCTTCTTCGTAGACGGCTCGGCAGTTGATCCCAAGCACCATGAGCATCTGGCACGCGTTGCGGATGGCAAGCCGGTCCACAACCTCGCCGCGCCGCTCACGCGCCACCATCTCCAACAGGGTCTGTCGAAGGTGGTCACGGATGCAGCCGTATCGAACCACCTGGAGTCATACACATTAAATCAGATTAAGAATCATTATAACATATCAGCCGCAGCTGAGAATGGACCACTTGCATTTTAGCATATCACTTGCATACCACTAAGTATCTACGTTTGAATAAAACTTTCGGGTCAAATCGCCCCTCGCCTTATGGCGATGACACTCGCTTCTTGGTAACTGTTCGTGACCAAGACTGATACAACTTGATCGAAAAGTCGAGTTTTTTTTTGAGTTTAGTCAAAAATGCTGATGTAAGATGTGATCTTAATTTGTGTGCGGTTAGATCCAAAAGAGTCATTGAAACAAATGTAGTACATTAAAGTAATGTTTTGAACCACTTTTTTCAAGTTATCAATAAACTCACAATCTCACTCGATGGTTAGTGATGATGTGGTCGAAGGTGTTAACAAGCTTAACCTAGAAATACTGGCCCTCAAGGACAGCTGCCGGAACACACCGTTAGGTGCTTGGTGACAGGTTTTCTACTTGAGGGTGGTTGCTAGCCAGGCAGACATTGGGAAAATGCCCTTCCACCACGCGGTGAAGCTCAAGCTCGCGGCGGGATTCAAACCATGGACCTAATGCGCGGCAGTCCATAGCCAATGCCACTGAGCCATCACTGCTTCACTGCACTATCATCGTCATCAAACTGTTATTTATTGCCCATTAGTGAGCTTATGCCTCCCTTTGTTTCCATTCACCTTGATTCCTTCACCACTTTCATCCAGGCATTCCACTCAATAATTTTAATTTGGTCTATTATATCATTGGGTGACAAAGAGTAATGCAGCAGAGATTTCGTTATACTTATAATGCTGCTTTAGGAGAATCCTGAATTGGTTTTAAACAGAAATGCATGTCTGCAGATTATTAATTTAATTACTTTTTCGCTTTTGTATATAACTTTGGTTTTTAATTCCATATGTATATTAATTAATGAATAAGCGACACGAAATTAGTGTTGCCATTGATATTTATAATAGTTTTTGAACATTATGGAACAATAGGAGTATTATATTGTCACCAAAAATGTGTCAACCAGTAAAATATACAAAGATTTGTATAATTATTAAAAAAGCTTCAAGGATAATGTACAGAATTTCCTCAGTATCACATGAGTAGGTACAGTGATGCAAACTACAACAATATATTAAAAAAAACTACTTCGACAAGCTATGTGACACATTTGAGTGTTTAAGTCGGATCCATTTATGGTAAAAAAGAAATTCATTTTTAGTGACGCTTGCTACTTATGGGATCGATTGTCATTCACTGTCAATGACTATATCATCAAGATGGGAAACTACTTTTCATTTATTGGAGTGTCAGTCAAACAAGCTTCACCTATTTAGATGAAATTTAAATGGGAATACACGGCAAGCATCAGCCTCCTTTTTTTTAAGTCAGTAAAAAATTAACTGCATAGATGTCAGTGTCTATGCTGTCATCTATATTCAAATCAATTACTACAATAAGAAACATGATGTTAAAATAATTTGACATAATGTACAATATTACTCTTTATTTATAAGTAGGGATTAGAATATTTTTAATATTGTTAGGTTTGCAATAACGCCCGCTATGCGGATTACATTACAAAATCACAAATATACTATAGGAAAAATTTATGTCATGTGCGTAAGTAATGACATGTAAGCTCAATTGGTTCGAGCATACTCCGGCTCAAGGAGTGGATGGACGCGGGTTCGAATCCTGCACATTTAGACACACAGACTTAAAAACTTTTCCTATCGTATATTTGAGATTTTGTAATTAGAATATTTGATTCTGAAAACTGACCTGATCTCTAAATATAATAAGTCCCAGATTGTACACATTGTCTACTTCATTTTGCTGTACATAAACTCTATCCATGTACATGAGTATGTCGCGAATCATCACCATACTGGTCTGATGGTCAGTCCATGCGTTGTTTAGAGTCTGCAGGAATCCGTTGTGGAGAGAGTGTAGCACATCTTCACGAACCTGGAAAATGTGAACACACATCATATAAAGGATCTATAGAAGTACTAAAATAAAGGCCCCATGCTCAACATAATGAAATTATTGTATAGTGATCGTAATAATTCTTCCACATTCAAAATAAAATAAATATACTGTACTGTATCAGCCGGATAGTCCTCTGCTGAACACAGTCTCCCCAAATATGGAGGGGTATGCCATGTTCCCCACGCTTGGCAGGCGGCTTAGAGATTGCAGTGTAAAATATCAGTTCCTCAGAAAGTGCTGCTGCCCTTTAGGTGTGTTAGTTACCCTTAGTTGCCTCTTACACACCCACAAGTAGAGATGGGGGACGACGACGACGACGACGACATTGTAGCCCAGCACCCCACGGGCAAATAAATATAACAGTAGTCAATTAATAAATGTGTTAAGAAGTTTATATTACGCATTGGCAATGAACACCCTCTTTAATGACTCCAGAAAAACTCAACCAAAGCTTACTTGTATATATGAGTTAAATGCATATATAAATAAGAAAGCTTCTTTTACTATTTAGCTCAATCAACAAATTCTATTTTCATAAGCTACCTTCCTGGAAACGTGCTGCGAACTTTTAAAAAGTTCAGATAAGGTCTTTAAAAGTACAAACACACAAATGCTCAGGCTCCAACTTGCCATGGTCATTACAAACAATAGAAAATTTCATTAGTAATTGATTACTAGATCTATCCTGGTTGCTACTTTAAATGAAAAGGTATACATTGTCTTAACTTCTCAAGTATTGGTGACCCGTTCTGTCCCAAAGTTTAATAGTCATCTGATGTCAGAGGGACAAAATGGATTACTGTGTAAAAGGCCTAAAAAATGTGACTCTTCAGTTCGATTCTTATAAAACAAACGCCGATAGTACAACGAAAAGACATGTATATTTGCTCCAAAAAAATTTCACCTCCTCAACAATGGAAAGAATTTCATAACATTAAATAAAATTATTAAAAGAAAACAAATACATTTGGCGCGAAAACAAGTAGTAATAAAAGTAGCACATTAATATGGAATAAAAACAGACCTGATAAATTAGGGCAGATAGGAAGAAGAAAGCTGACTAAAACAATATTAAAATTAACACCAACCTTAGTTTCGAGATGTTGTGTGACCACTTCCTTCAGCCCGGTATACAGTCTCTCACCATGCTTATGAAGGACCATTGTATATGCATTACGATACAGTTCTTCAAAAGAGAGCCCAGAATTGTTTTTCTTCTGTATTTCCTGTATAGCATTCTTGAGTAAGCTCCATATACTTTCCACATACTTCTCATCCATAGTCATCTGTAAGGAGAAATAATCTTTTTAAACTAATCATTTAGAGTCAGCTAAAATGTTCCACAAAAGAATAAACTCATTAATCAGGTGTTGACAGCGGTATAAATTAAATCTTTTAGAGCATCACAAGTGTGTTGTCAATGTCAAAAACTGAAATCATTCTATTTAAATTATTTGTAGTTACAATATGATTAGCAAGCCTGATTTAAATCGTATGAATCATTATGGACGGATGATATCAGCCATTTATGAGTGAATTTCTATGGTTCTCCGTTATCTATAATCCATACGGGTCAGAGTTATTAATCTTAGCCATAAGTACAACCCGTTTATTACTTAACACAAAACACTCATCATGTTCTTGTTAGCCTATGTTCAGAATTAAGAACAGAATACAAAGAGAGAATGGTGTCAATAAGTTTTTTTTACTTGTAATCACTATCATGAGATACTTTTGTATACCTGATAGGATAGCTTTAGACCACTTTCCCTCTTGTTGATTAGTGATGATGTGATTGACCATGATAGAAAGGCTTAACCTCGAATGGGATACTGAAAATGCTTGAACTTATAGTATTTTATAAGCTTTGTTTATATGGGAAGCTTAAGTAAAAAGAAAGATAAACTGGGTGCTGTACAATTATTCTTATGGCAACCACAAGTTTATTTTTCCATCAATACATGCATGCGGTAGGGCATATGGAGGGGTATTACCTAGCTACCACCATCAAGTAGAAAATCTGTTGCCAAGCACATAAGGTTGTGCTACAGCAGCTGTCCTTAAGAGCAAATAATTATAGGTTAGCCAAATAACATCTTCAATCACATCATCATTTACCATCAGGTGAGATAGTTGTCAAAGGTTAGCCTATCAGCATTAAAAAACCACAGATTTTCATTGTATCTTTGGCTTCACAAATTTACCATATAAGTTTAAAATAGATTCTTCTTCAATGAGTTATACGGACAACATAAGCCTTAACATAAAGGAATACAAGATACTAACCCATGTGTCCGGGTACATTTGATAGTAAGGTTCAGAATAGTTCCACACCTGAAATTTTCTAGTCATTTTGACTATTTAAATACTAACTATATAACTAAAACATTTTATATAAATGAAAACAATCCAAAACATTAAAAATTCAATAATATAATGTAAAAATTATGTTTATATTTTGATTTTCCCTCTTGTCAATGGTGACATATTGAATGTTTTTTTTTGCATCTACTAAATCTATGACTTTCTGTTTTTGAATGAAGTGTCAGATGTAATGTTTCTAATAGACAACCTTTTTTATTGTGATTAAAAAGTTTCAGCGAGAAATAGCTTTCACTTACGACTCAATGCACGGTAAAGTTGCGACAGCCGGCAGTTTTACTGTTAAACCATTTTGTCTCTATCGCTAAAATGCATAATATTGCTAAAAAGACTAGCGTTAGTCTTATATTATCCACTGCACCAATGGCTGCTGCCAATTCAGTCTGAATTGAGCCTTATTGGTATTATATGTAGGTAGTTTGCCAAGTCTAAGTCTTGTGTTACAACTATTTCATTGCCCATGCAGCTGCAGATATCAGTGTAGTTTTTGTTTTACTGTAAATAGTACCCTATATTTATATATTTTTAACAGCAATATCTATTTTGATATTTTGTCTACAATTTTAGCCAAGACAACAACTGTTTTTTTATAATACTACTCTTACAAAAGTAGTCTTAATCTGATATGTAGTAAAATCCCTTATTTTGATGCATTTTTCTGTTCAGCATTGTACATATTTTCATTAGATAACACTGTTCTACAAACTTATCCATCATTTTATTTTACATTTTATAGACTTGGTTGAATTGACAGTAATATGTGAGTAATATGTTCTCATTTTTGCTAACATTGTTAATGACCTGAACTATGCATGCACATTATAGCGAAGGGCATGGACATAACTTTCCCAAGGAATATTTAAACATAAACATTCTTATAATATCAAAACCATAATAACATATTACTTAAACAATTTTATTCAGCATTAAAACTTTTAAATAGGCTCCACAATACTCCACATGAGCAAAGAATTCCAAGAACTGGAAACAATACCTAGGTTTCACCCAATTAAAAGGCAACTATTGTTCAACCATCAAAGGGCAGTTTCATATAAAATCTGAATTTCCCCAAAATGTATTAGCAAGCAACTCGCTTTAGGTTATGCAGACTTTAGACAAGAGGACATTTGTAGTTTATGTCTACTATTAACAAAAAAAGGTGTGATGTTATACACATATTATGTATTTATTGTGTATTACATGATAGAATGTACATTATTATAACCTCAATCAAGTTTATGACTCACATTCAAACATTGACAAGTCATAACATAGAAATAGTTATCGAGCTTTTAGTGCTAGTGAAGACCCCAAATGTACAATTTGTGGTGTATCTACTACAGACAAATACACTATTCAAATCAATTATGATTCAAACAGAGTATTTGTCATTTGCTGGTACCATTGTTAGTAAACTATGATATCAGTAAGTTTTAATAAATAAACATTAATATTTTTATTATGAAATCTTTTTATGGATTTGTTCATCAAGTTTGTTTTCAAGCAACTATCAGATATGTAACAGCGGTACCAAGATTAGGCTACAGATAAAGATGACATACCGGAAAGGCCCTGATCCTCATCTTGCCAGGTTTGTCCTTTGGCAAAGTACTTTTCATCATTGCAGCTGTTCTTCACCAACAAAACACTGGTATGTAACTATATAAGATTCCTTTACTTTTCATTTGTTGCAGCGAAAACACATTGTTACTCTCATCAACATCTGAAATTTAAGATTTGATCCAAACATTAGAACTTAAAAATGATATTTTGATTTGATAGAAATTATCACAACAGCAGAGATCGACTAAGTTCTTGAATGTCGCATTTGAACTAGACAAATAGACGTATTGTAAAATAAACTATTATACCAATATGATGTTTTAGTGTAAATACGTTTAGATCCCGATTATTTAGTAAAATATTCTTTATTCTAAGACAAGTCAGTCATGATGGGATGGATATTCTTATGACATTGACATGTACATGAAAGCTATCTCTTTCTTGCCAAAAGGAAACTCCGCAGCAACTAGCGCCACCTATTAGTTTATATTTTCTATCTCTTTCTCACAAAAGTTAAAACAATAAAATCAAACACTCACGAGGATTAGAAGAAACTATTTGATATCCTAAATAACTACATATAAATCACTAAAATACATGAAGTATATATGTTTTTGTGGTTTCGCATTCCTGCTATCTATCTATTGTTCATATATTCTGGACGCCCACAGAACAGAACACAAATGGAATAAAGCATAGAGCGTATAGATCAGAGAGCAAAAGCCGAGCGAGAGATATTCCTCCTACCATAGATCAGTAATTACAGACACAGATGAGAGCTCAGGTAGATGCCAATCTTGCGAACACAGCCACCCGGGGCGCGTTCATGCAATGCCGGGCCAAATATTGGTCGAGCTATATAGATTTGCTCCAAGGTACCTGAAACGACCTTTAGAGCTACTGTTAAAAATATGAAATTGCCAGCGATGTTTTTAGGTGTTAAAATAGTTTCTGCATGCTTTTATATGGGCCCCATATTATGGGGCTTATTACGTAATTAAGCAATGTTAACATAATAATCACTAATCCTTGGCTTAGCTTGTACAAAAATTATTATTAATTGTAAAATCTCTCACAATTGACAGCTAGCCAAGATTTGGCCTATTCAAAAGGTAGTTAAGCACTTGGCTAGCCAGATTATGCAATTAGCTCTGACAGGTCGCCCGGAACGGGTATGATCGAATCTTGTCTGGATCAAATTAAGCTCGATTGGAGTGCGAGAACGGTGAAGAATTTGGTCCTAAACGCAGGAACCCAGCCAGTGTCAAATTCAGCGCCGATTATCAGACTTTTCGCATCATGTTTGACAGATGAGAAGAAGAACATTACCAATTTTAACTTCACTAAACTATTGTAGGTAAGTAGTTTATATTAAGCTGGTAATGCAGGTATCAAATCTGTTTAATTAGGATCGGAATAATTAAAAGTTGAGACTTGTACTAAGTTTATATTGTTTCGTAAAATAGACTATTCTTTCATGATAGTTTATAGTTCATCATCATTATCAGCTGGAAGATGTTCACAGTTGAACAAATGCCTCCCCCGTAGAACGCCACAAAGAACGGCTATTAGGCACTTGTAAGCATTGGCTACCCGCGACCTTAACGATGCGGTGAATCCACCTGGTGGGGGCCAATCAAGTTTATAGTTACTAAGAAACATTTAAATAGGTAGTCACAACTAGGTGTTAGGGAAAACAATGAATAACACTATACATTTTTGACATACTTGATTATTTTTGCACAACTTTTTGACTGCTAATTTTTTTTATGGTTCCGTAGTATCTACAAGGAACCCTTATAGTTTCGTCATGTCCGTCTGTCTGTCCGTCTGTCCGAGGTTTTGCTAAGAGACCGTTTGTACTAGAAAGCTGCAATTTTGTACGGGTGTGTAAACTTACCACGCCGACAAAGTGGTAAAATAAAATTATGAAAAATATTTTTTTTTGGGGTAGCTCCCATACAATTGTTGTGTTTATGAATTTTTTTTTCGTAGTCTATCCCATCGTGTGGGTTATCATTGAATAGGTATTTTAAAATGACTGATGGGTTGCTAATACGATTTTTCGATGTAATGCTCCATTTACGAAATATTCAACTTTAAAGTGCAAATGTTTGTTCCAGTAGGGCGTCCCACCCCCCTCCCTCTAAAACCTAAACTGCTGGCTTGAAAAGTCTGAAAAAATTCATGATGATAGTGCAGTTCATGAACTTTCAAGGAAAATTATAGCGGTTAAGATAACTTTATTACTTTAGCAGTAATAGTCGTTGAACTTGGGTATTAGATAATAGGGTTGTTGACTTGTTTTTTTAAAGTATGTTAAATTATTCAGGACATCGACATATACACCTAGCATTTTTAATAATTTTTTAGGAGTCCGGAAATACTAGAAATCCATCTTTTTATTTTAACTTTTAAAATTGGCGCTAAAACATCATTCAATGGCGGCCTGTAAGCTTATGACGTCACAAGTGCAAAAACAAATAGTGCTGAAATGTAATACGTTTTGCTTGCTTGTTGTAGTGTCGTGCGTAATCGATTATACAGGTTGTTCGGCAGAACGTGTACCATAGTGTAGGGGTGTATGTAGACTGAATAAAACAATCACAGAACCAACACAGTTTGAAGCACGGATACATGAGTGGCAGCATTATGAATTATTTTTCATACATGGTAATTAAACAACTTTAAACGGTTCAAAATCACAATTTTATTAAACATTTTTGTAATCTCGAAATGTAAACACTTTCAAGTGATCGAGACAATGGCGTGCAGTGACGTCGGAATAAAAATAATGATAAACATAAGCTTTTCCAACTGTTTAAGGTTGTTGTATTACTAAGAGTAATAATTGGAAAATGTTTCCATAGATTCTTGTTCCGAGTTTGGGTTTTATTATCTATGCTGATCTTTGATCAAATCTCACGGCGAAATATGATCAAAGATAAGTGAGTCACATTTACGTATTACACTATTAAATATATGGGATCCAATGGATTTGATAGTGTAATAGGGGCCTAAGTAGTAAATCGATAGTGATGCGACATTTTGTGGGTTGCTTGCTATTAGCAATTACTAATGTCAATTGTCACTGTCAAAACCTTTGGAAGCAAACTCTCATGATTACTATTACCTATTCTGTGGCTTTGTTTTTGTCCTTATGACATCATTTCCGCCTTTACTTCCGTTTGAGATCACGTGACTTAAAGAAAATTTAAACACATTTTGTTTATTCAAAATAAAGGTAATCCAATGCAGAATAAATAATTTGTTAATTTCATCGAGTTATGTGCTCCAACTACTATCATGTTAACGTTACACTGTATTTTATTTTAGACTGTGTTAACTACCCTATTTTGCACCAAATACAAAATCCTTAGAATAAATCCTTTAAAGTTACTAAGATGAAGTACTGAAAGGACTAGAATCGGTATAGATAGTTATGTACTATAGGAAGGGGTGGAGGGGGAGAGGGGGGGTTGTATCATCCCCCCAGAGGGGTGGGGGATTTCAGAAACTATTTTTTTTTAAATAATAATTAAAAATAAATTGTGTATCTACATACATTAGAAGGACTTTAGGTATAATATATATGCATATATTTTGTGAAAGGAGGGCAGAGGGCGGAATGTTCCCCATTGATGGGAGGGGGTTACAGATACATTTTTTTATACTAATGAAATTTCTCAAAATTAGCTTCTTCATGAAGACAATTAATCATAAATCACAAGCACGAAAACGTCAACAAAAAATGGTTAGGCTTAGACACAAATGTCTAATTAGAAGTAATTCTATGACAGCTCCGGCGCTGTGGGTATGCAGCTTTAGACTTCTCGCAACCTTATCGCAGCGTACTTGTTACACCTTCGCAGTATACTTGCGCCGCTCCCTCAATACTTATAAAATATATAAAAAACACGGCTTATAAGAAACACTCTAGGGGTAGGGCAGAAAAGACTGCTTGGAAGATGGGTGCTTTAAAAACAGCAAGTGACCCAGTAGATATTAGTAACATTTACTCGAATCACTTCCAATCAGTATTTGAACCCTCAACTGTTACCGACGGTTATAATGCAGATAATACATTTTATATTTCTGAAGATAACCACACGTCAGATTTAAGTATCAGTGATGTTCGTTTTACTATAATAAAATGTATATCAAATCGGAACTACGTAGGCTCGATCCAACTAAGGGCGGTGGAGTTAATAATGTTTCACCATAAGTTCTTAAATACACCGCTGACACCATTTGGACTGGAAATCCACCATATATTCAACCTAAGTATTATTTGAAGTTGTAGCAGACTATCGCCTAATCTCAATTTTGCCCATCTTATCGAAGCTTTACTGAAATACTTAAAACTTAGACAGTTACAAACAAACAAACAGTGTGTTTACTGATTTTCAAAAGTATTTTATAGAATGGATCACAGGATTTCACTAGACTAAAGAGCTTATGACGCTATTCGAGGTAAGTTATGGCGCTGGTTCAAATCATATATCACGAAACATTGCCAGAAAGTTGGCTTTGATTCAGATGTGGTTTCAATTAGTTCTGGGGTCCCCAAGGGTCAATATTAGGCCGGTTACTTTTTATCATCAAATGATATTAAAAAATATTTAAAGTTTTTTAAATTGCTATTACATGCCGATGACCTGAAAATTTATCATTCTATAAATACTTATCAAGACCACTTAAAATTCCAACACGATCTGGGCAGATTTTTAGTGTAGGTATTTTATTAAAAATAATTTTACTCCTGAGACAAAAACAAATAATTTTATACAAATACAAATTAATTTTATTCCTCCTTATTATGATACCTTTATGATGAGTCTATGACTCTAAAACTAGGCTGGTGACCTGTATCTCAAGAGCCAGGACCTTCCTGGCTTTAGAGAATCTGTAACACATCTATATTTTTTTCTTTTATATATACTATTTAGTAACAATTCAAAATTGAACCTATACATTGAAACATATATAGGAAAAAGATTTAACGAAATGGTTTTTATTCGAATTAACGTCATTTTGTATATTTTTAATAATTAATATTTACGTGTAGTCATTGTTTTTTGGTGTAGTATTGGTGTACAAGTTTAAGTGAATGTTTGTGAGGAATTTGAAAGGTGTATGTGTCGGTGCGTGTTTCTGTATGTTTGAGTATACGTGCATGTGAAGGGTATGTGATTTGTAATGTGTAATTTTACAAATGTGTTATGGGATTCTAACTTTGATGAAGTTCAAGTCATAAAGGATTAAGGAAATAGGTAGTAAATTAATCGTTAATGTGAATATTCAAAATATAATAATAGCACTTGGTTTAAAAATATTTAATTTTTGATCCATAAGGTCCTCTAGTAACTTCAACAACGAATGAACGTATTTATTGCATAATATTAAACCATTATGAAGAGCTGCTAAACAAATATATATTATTGGAATTAAACTCTAGGAGGCAACAATTAGATATTATGAGTATAACAGATATGAGTGTAAATATTGTGACTCTGTTTGTTGGTTCTTGAATATATATATATATATACACACAGTCAGGTCATACATTCTGTCACATGTTTAATATAAAATAATTGAAACAAGTTTATTCATTATGTAATCATTTATATACCAAAATGAACTTAACAAAACATAGATTCTTATGACAATAAAGTTTATTCAAAATGACCACCGTGATTTTGAATACAGGCCTTCAATCTGCGCGGCCAGTCGTCTATCGCAGCACGAACGAGGTCCGTGTCAATATCGGCGGCTGCCTTAATCAAGGATGTCTTGAGTGATTCCAAATTGGGATGAGGCTATGAGCACGCCTTTTCCTCCAAGTGTTACCATATCTTGTAATCTAACGGACTCAAATCTGGACTCGAGGAGGGCCAGTCTTCGTGCCGGATGAAGTCGATTTCACGCGCCGCCAGCCAGTCTTGTGTGCTCTTCGCTCTATGAGCTGCCGCCGAATCTTGTTGGAATACCCAGTGCCTGTTATTGAACATGGTATGAGAAACAAGTTCCACAAGGTTCGTCAGGACTGTATTTTGATACACAATTGCATTCGTTTTTACACCTTTCTCACAAAAATGTACCTCTGTTAAGCCCCAATAAGAAACTCCCAACCATACCATGAGCGAGGATGGAAAATGACCTCGTTGGACACGCGGAATACGGTTGCTCGCTTCTTCACTACTGTGTGCGTACATCTTATCATTTTGTTTGTGGTAGCTCTCTTCTACGGCAAATTTTTTTTTCATCCGTAAAAAGAATTTCCCGATATTTTTTTCCCGCGTACCGCTTCAACAAAGCGTGGCTTCTCTTCAGTCTCAGGTCCATTAGACGAGCATTTAAACGATGTCTTGTTTTTCTTCTTCATTTAACACCCTTTTCACCGTGGTTCTGCTTAACCCCATCTGAAGGGCCAACAGTTTCTGCTTACGTTTGGGATTTCTTTGAATTCGCGCCTTCACAGCTTTTATTACTGATGGAGTCCTAACAGACCGAGGGCGACCACTTCTTGACCAGTCATCTACACTAGAGTCTTCATTGTATCGTTTGATGGTACGATAAACGAATCTTTTGGTTATATTCAAATTTTTCAGTATGTCAAAAATTTTAATTGGCGCGTAACCGCAACGATGCAACGCAATAACTGCAACACGGTCTTCTTTAAGCGCCACTTCATATTTAAAAATGAGCCAAATTCTAAAAAGTATACATTTTTATTTTCATGAACAATTCGTACAAATTATATATCCATCTATCAACACCCAAGATCATGACACTGCATGTTTGGGATTAGGATGGTGACTAAATGAATGCTTTATTCCTTTTGTATGATAATGACGTTTAATGTGGTTTAAAATCGTACATCAATAAATAATCTTAGGTTATAAGAGAGGTGAAGTTGCTCGCGTTCAAGTGAATTGAGAGAATAGTATCGGGGAGGGGTGACGTTTGCGGCAGGTACCGTGCTTGCTGGACCGATGTGACGTTGGATGCGCGTAGACATGCCCCTGGCCTTGGAAGCTGGCTGGCTGGCAGCTTGCAATGTTCAACATACTTCAACAGGAAGTGGACATATTGATGAAAACGCCCTCCTTATGACGCCAGTAGCAGTGCGGATGTCAGCGACTATGGATACACCGTCTTTGCCTCGTGAAACTGATATAATTCTGCCCAGCTTCCATTTCAGAGGTGGTGCATTGGAGTCTTTGATAACGACTAATGTGCCAGCTTTCAGTTCTGACCTTCCATTTTGATCTAGTTTGCAGCTCACTCACGTACTCCTTCGAGCAGCGGGTCCAGAAATGCTGTCTTATTTGTTCTACTCGCTGGTAGCGTGTCAGACTGGATATGCTCCTCTTGTCCAGGTCAGCGCAAACAGGCGCAGTCAGTGGACGACCAACCATAAAATGAGCTGGACAGAGAGGGGAGAGGTCATGTGGATCTGAGGAAAGAGGGGTGAGAGGTCGAGAGTTAAGAACGGCTTCGATCTGTGCCAATGTCATGCTTAACTCTTGAAAAGTTAAATGTGCATTACCTACTACACGCCGAAGGTGATATTTACAACCTTTGACTCCGGCTTCCCACAATCCACAATGAGGCGCGTAAGGGGGAATAAATTCAAATTCAATATTCTGACTACTTGCATAATCAATTATTTCTTGTGAGCAAGATGACAAAAATTTTGCGAAATCATTCATCATCCCTACAAAGCATTTTCCGTTGTCTGAATAGATAACGGAAGGTTTTGAACGCCTAGAAATAAATCTTTTGAACGCTAGATAATACGCATCGGTGGTGAGGTCACTCACCGCCTCCAAGTGGAGTGAGAAGCGAAGCTAGCAAATAAACAAACGTAAGCTTTAGAAGTCCTAGCTCCTCTACCTTTTCTGTTTAATATGAGCACTGGACCTGCGTAGTCCACGCCACAATACATAAAGGGATAGCCCGGGTTCAATCTTTCCCTCGGTAAATCACCCATGACTGGTGTCTTACCTCGCAATCGTGCGCACAGCTCACAATCACGGGCAATTTTCCGTGCTAAGTTACGTCCTCCTATCGGCCACCAAGTTTCCCTTAAAGTGTACAGTAGTTGTTGTGGCCCAGCGTGAAGAAGTTTGTGATGTTCGTGTCAAAATATTAAAAATGATAAATGATGTTTGCATGAAATTAACATTGGATGCTTTTTATTATAATTAAAATCTAAGGAATTGCTGAGTCGATCTCCTACACGTATGATTTGATTATTATCAATAAATAAATTCAAATTTGATAATTTATGTTTATTTGGTAAGGGCTGCTTGTTATTTAAAATTGTATAATTATCAGAAAATAAATCCTGTTGTGCTAAGCGAATTAAGACATTTAATGACTCATCTGACTCGTAAACGCTTAATGGCCCTACGCGTGGGATATTCGTGTGACGTTTGTTAAACAAAATACGCTTCAAGCGGGCAACGCCTCGTATCATTCGAGTAAGATTAGAAAATCTTTCAAAGGGGTATTTAAATTGATTTGTGTTAATGTTTGTGACAAATGAATGAGTAGTACTGAGTTAAGAAGTATTCTTAACTTCAAGTAGGTCACAGTCTATGGTAGAATTATTTAAGTTGCTATTTGTAGAATCTAAGTTTATGTTGTGAAGGAAGTCTGGACCGTCCCACCACAGAGTAGATACATTAAGCGCATCTAAACCTAACCCCCGTGAGACAAGGTCAGCTGGGTTGTCCTTGCCACTGACGTGACGCCAGGGGTGTTCCTTTGTCAACTCGCGTATTTCCACAGCCCTACTCTGAACAAATTATTTCAATAAGCTTGGTGTCATGCGTAACCAACCTAAGACAACTGTTGAGTCAGTTGAAGCCAAAAGAAAACCTGACGAAAAGTACAACGCAAAGACTGTGTGATTTTGTTATACAACTTAGCGCTCAGTAAAGCACCGCATAATTCCAATGGAATGGGAATGCTTGTTGGTTTGATAGGTGCGACCTTACCTTTTGAACATAATAGCTTTACACTAAGACCATTGACTGTATCAATCGTATGGATATATGCACACAAGTAACCCAGCTGCGATGCATCGCTAAATATATGCAAATCAATATAGCTACAGTCTGCACCTATAGTGTGCCGCGGTACCCGTAATGTACGAAATATGGGAAAAGGCTTTTCGAATTGACGCCAAATGTTTATTATGTCACTGGGAACAGGTTCGTCCCAGTCGAGTTTGAGTAACCATAACCTTTGTAATACAATTTTGCCAGTCATGATAAATGGACTAAGTAAACCCAGCGGATCGAAAATTTGAGAAATTGTAGATAGTATCCAGCGCTTTGTTAAGTGGTTGTACTCGGTTTTAAATTGTGTGTGATAATAAAGCTCATCTGTACAATTTTTCCAGCCCAAGCCCAACGTACGACAGTTAATATTCGCCTAAGGAAAGATTTTTTGTAATGACGTTATGGTTAGTTGGACTTGAATTGCAATCATTTGTATCGAAGTTAAATATCCATTTGCGCAATGGAAAACAGCCAGAATCTAAAACCATTTTAATTTCGTCAGACAACGATAAAATGCGCTGCTTTGAATCTAAGCCCAGGATCATGTCATCAACATAGAAGTCATTGTTTATAGTCTGTGCCACCTCAGCATTACTACACTGTGCTGCTAGCTGCTTCAATCAAATATCTCACAGTAAGAAACGGAGCAGAGGCGGTGCCGTATGTAACTGTGTTGAGTTGTAGCATTCAATACGATCACTCTGGTTGTCACGCCACAAAATCATTTGAAGGTCACGCTGACGTTCGTCAACTAATACCTGTCTATATGCCTTTTCAATGTCGGCGCACGCTACGTACTTATATTGTCTAAATCTCAATAATATAGCCATTAAATCACCTTGTATTGGCGGGCCAACTAACTGTAATTCGTTAAGCGAGATGTCAGAGCTTGACTTCTGACTGGCATTAAACACAACTTTTAATTTAGTAGTAGTGCTGTGTTCACGGAAAACGCCGTGATTAAGCATGCCCCCTCCATCGGGTGGCACCTGGTGGAAGACCAGTATACCCTCTAAACAACCCAGTGGCATTCCAGCATCGTCTGTGTAGATAAGGGCTGGGAGACTGGCAGAGACTTTACATCCAGTCCCTCCCCGACGACCACCCGCCTTTACAGCAGGGCCAACCCGCCCCTCTCCCCGGCTGGAGGGGCCCGGGAACGACCAGGAATGTGTTCAGATTCCAGATTGCCCAGGCAGGGATTGTTCAGTGGAAGGCGCCTTCCACCTGGACAATCTGTTCTGAATGCTTAACTTGGCCGGCAGATTCACCGGGCTGAAAAAGAATGTCTGAAAAGGACAAGTTATAAAATCAATTACATGAAAATAAATTTACAACAATAACTTACATATAACTCATGATACTACGATCCTACTAGAGTGTACCTAACTTTCATGTTGGCCAATATAAAAGTGTAAGTTTATACTCACGAGGCGGCTCCGAAGTTCCAGGTTCCACAATACGATCCAAATGTCTTGAACACGTTATCACAATCACAATATTGTCAATCAAGGGTAAAACCAACTAGTTTTGCAATTCAAATGTTTATATATAATAGAATTAAGGTCAAAAAATCAACTACCAATGAGCAAGCAACCTGATATTTTCACCAATTTTTACGAAGATAATCTCACGTACAAAAATCCATAGATCACAGATAGACGACTACCAAAGCGGCGTGTTCCAATTGCCCGCGAAATTGATCGGTCCGAACATCTACCCGCCACGGACCGGGATACCGGTCCGCTAATCTATTGGCAATCGTGCCAAGGTTGCCACCGCTCTCTTCAGCACCGAACCGTCCACCAATACCTCAGCAAATCGGGGGACACCATCTCTACCGGACACAAGATTGAGGATGCGCCCCCTGCGCCACATGAGTGATGGAAGGTTAGGATCCTTTATCAAAACGAGGTCTCCAATATTGGGTGGATCGGTTTTGTCAGTCCACTTGACGCGTTGCTGGAGAATGCGCAAATATTCCAAGTTCCAGCGTTTCCAAAAGCTCTGAGTCAATTGGCGAACCAATTCAAACCGCGAGAGACGATTAGGTCTCACATCAACATAAGGGTACTCAGGCAAGGCAACAAGTGGCTGACCGATCAAAAAATGTCCAGGCGTAAGGGCTTCAAGGTCATTAGGGTCTGAAGAGATCGGGCACAACGGTCTAGCTTCAATCTTACAAAACAAAGTCGCTAACTCTTCAAATGTGAGAATAGTATCTTCAATAACTCGTCGCAAGTGTGTTTTGGCAGATTTTACAGCAGCTTCAAATATACCAACCCAATGGGGACAAATTGGGGGAGAAAACAACCAAGTTTTGCCCCGTTGCGAGAGTTTACATCCAATTTCAATATGCTTATCAGCTAGGAAGGCGTTAACATCGTTCAAATAGTGGTTCGTACCCTTAAAATTAGTGCCGCAATCTGACCGAATTATAGAAGGCAGTCCGCGTCGTGAAACAAATCCATCCAGTGTGGCAACAAGAGAAAGAAGGGATGACTTCTTTCATGTGATATGTGGGAATTGGAAGGTCATGCGAATGTTCACCTGGCTAGCTACTACTCTTAAGTAGAAAATCTGTCGTCAAGCACCTATAATTGTGCTCCAGCAGCAGTACTTGAGCCAGTAAAATTATAGGCACATGAGACTGAACAACTGTTTGTCTCAGAGTGATGGGCGACGTGCAATTCGTCACTTGTGATGAATGAAAAGGGGTTAGTCCGATTAACATCAGGTGGGCGCCGTGCTTGTTCCGTCACTATCGCATAAAAAAAATATTAAAAGTATTATCTAAATATACAGCATAAAATATTTTGATTGATTAATGATTATACATCATGTCATTTTGACCAGACCATACAATCTCATAAATAATTATGTGAAATAATGACAGCATGTAATGCAAACAAATATAACAGATATCTGACATACATACAAAGTCATTGCTCTAACGTATTTTATATTTTGTAGCATAGCACTCAAATTTAGGGATTTCGTTAAATAACAGATGGCGTTGTTATACAATATGGAGAAATTAGTTAATACATATGGCAATTGCATTAACTTAAATAAGACATAGGCCAATACCTTAATAAAAAAAAGAACAGGTGTCAGACATTTCCCATGTGATATTTAGGGTTGGAATCACTTAGTTAGTGATCGAATGCTAAATTCGAACAAATCAGTAGCAGAATCGTTTAAGTTCTATGAGGGAACATGCGCTCTTTCAATTTTTCTTTTTATGTGATCTTTTAAATATTTTCATTGCTCTCGTTTTAACATAATCATCATTTTCTTCTAATGGTCGCTTGCCATTTAATATTTAATTTACGCCTTTGCAAAAATTATGCAAAAAAAATCGTTTACAGTCTAAAATAAATACTTGTAATTTCCTATTATGTTCATGGCACCCAATATCATCAAAATCAATTAATATATAACAAAGGGTTTTTATGTACATTTTCACATGATTTTGATATAAATCATTTTTTATATTATAAACGATGTCTTGTATATTTGATACAACATTTGTTATTTTATCACTGGGTGTGCATAGCCATCCTTGAGCATACTCTCCTCCGTATATAATCAGAATGTCCCAAAGTTACATTTTCACATTTAGTGCAATCTTAAAATGGAGTGAATTCTATCTCAAGATGGTTCATGACTACTTCCCGGCTGGTATTGTGCTGTGCTGTGCCTTTTTCCGGTAAAATAAAATGACAAGTAAACATTTGGTATTACTTTTCTGCGAGCGAGCTGCAAGTAATTGTGATCGTATTGATAGAACCAAATACATATACTTACTTTGAGTACGATCCTCATTGATGTAATTTTTTGCTGGCATTGAGCTTTCAATTAATTGATCACTTTCAAGTGGAGAAAATCCTGCCAGTGCTACTACTGATTGTGATGTGTTTAGTACTAAAAACGAGTAATTATTTAGCAACGAGGAATTGAATTGGATGTGTGGGCTTTGCGGAGTTCACAGAATTAAACTTTTTATCCGTTGATACAGAAGAAGAGACCCAACAAATAATTCTCGTATCCTAGCGTGTGGGCTATACATATACATCGTACTGCTACTAAACGAAGATATTTATTAAAATCCGCTGTACAAAAATATACAAAATTTACTTTATGGCAAAAGCACAAATCTGACGTGATTTCAAATAAAGAGACAATAGAGGTGTGACTAATATACTCGAAAAAAATATCACGATACATGATAGACTAATATTATTAATTAAAGGTAAAACTTACAACGGATAGAAATCAAAATACTCACCGATGGGAAATCGAGTTTACTAACTGGAACTGGTTAATTATGTTTAATTTATGTATTGAGAGGTACAACTTCGAGGTGATAAGCCCAGACGAGCCCTCCAATGTCCCCACAAACTAAATTTATATGTTATTCTGCCTTGGATTCAAAAAAGGAAAAGGCTTATCAGCAAATTAATTTGGTTGCCCGGCTTGTTTTACTTTAAGCTTCTATTAAGAAATATTGTTATTATAATTATAATTCATTTTATATTTATAATTCAATTATAGTTATAATTCAATTCAAATCGAAATAATTAATTCACGAAATTTTAGTTTCGTTTATTATTGATATAATTATATTATCGATTTGAATCGATGGTGAGCATCCCTAATTCCTATAGCCAATTCCTATTTGATTTTGCATCTTGGCGATTTGTTTACTTTCTGTACCAGAAATTTAAATTTATTTAGTTTAAAGTTAGCTGTGAATGGTGCATCATTTTTATGCTGGCTGTGATCATATAGGGACGTTGTTATGGTGCCATATACGATATTTTTACAATGAGGTGGAAAGATATTTTTTTGTTATGTATAGTTGCAAGTAGATAAATTAGGATAATAAAACATACATAAACTTATAGACTTTTGTATTTAGTTATCAAGCTCATTGTAGGTTTTTGGCTGGATCTTAATACTGCTTTTACTTTTGATGCTATATGTTTCGACCCATGGCAGGAAGCATTGGTGATTTGGTCCATATTTAAGAGTTAATGATCTTCACGCGTTCCTTGAAAGTAATTTATAGGATAACAGGTTAATATTAGACATTAAATATATAGTATATCTATAAAAAACTTATAGATATATCTATATTTAAATGAATAAAGGTACTAAGTATCAACCATACGTAACCGGGATGAGCATTTATGAAAAACAGATGGCAGCACTGTTTTTTTATTATATTTTTAGTGCCATCTGTTATATACGGACATTACTAACCGTGACGTCATCAAAAAAAATCTATTAACACCTAGGGATGTCAAGTTTGGTCTCTATTTCAGTATATACAAAGTTACTTTATGATTTTGACAGATCATGTTACTTTTGACACGCCGGAATGGTGATTTTTATAAGAACGACTAGAAATTTATCAATATTGATATAATGATTGGTAAGATTAAGAATTAAAATAACTGGAGTGTGAACTTTTAAAATAAAATGTATTTTATTATTCACAACAACAACAAATGCGGCACGACACTGCAGAACATTACAGGTAGAGGAAGTGTACCGAATATGGAATAGCAAAACTAAAACCTTCATAAAATCAAGAAAACACTTTTTTAATAATTAATTCTATATTCGGTACACTTTCTCTTTTATATAAAGGTAAATATAAAGTCAACCCTTACAACTAATTACAGCAATTTCAATTACAAAAATGTTCAATATTTTAATTTATTACCATTTAGTTGATGTGTACCTGCTATTCTAATGTATGATCTGTGCATCATGCAGAACCTTGACAGAATTAATCCGTGATTACCTAGGTTATTGGATAGTTTACGATATGACCTGACTCTAGCGGCCACAAAGTAAACAGGACATATTATAAGGCCATCAACTACATATACTGGCTAGCACTCACGTTGTATGGTCGTAATCTCCAACCGGTGTTCGAGCAGTAAAGATGCCCATTCTCAAGGAATGCGGGCAGCTTCGAGGGCTGCTAGACGCGCACTGGAGATTACGACCAAACACCGTGAGTGCCTATTAATATAGTTATGTCAACTCAAGTTTATTTTTACAATAAGCCTTCGATACGAATACGAAATGAATGATGTGTAATAATGTAATATAGAGTAGGTACTTGTAAAACAGAGTAGGCAGGTACTTTTTAAAAATTATTTGTGTGTACATAATGAATTTAATTGAATATAAGGAACTGAATTTGAACCACTTGTGAAAGTACTGTGAGACCTAAACTCGCACTTAGTCATGCCCGCCGTTTATCTCGCTACGCTCTTCACGCCTTGAATTGAAATAACGTCACGATGATTAAGATGGCGAGTTTACATCCCACGTGCTTAAGGGTATATTTTAGATGAACGCGCCCCATGCAAACGTAGTTCCAATCTCATTTTAATTATTATTAAAATAATTAAAATGAGAAAATAACACCAAGAATGAGCGAATAAAACCAAATTATTTTTTTACCTACGTTATCACGATACTAATATCTAGGTTTGTGGTGCATCAGATTTTCATTAAATTGTAAGTATAAGTTAATTTGAAAGAGTGAAGTGGGGGAGCGCTATTATTAAAATAAGATAAAAACTACGTTTGTATCGGGCGCGTTCGTCTAAAATATACCCCTAATACATCGAGATATTATTACTAACGTATACGTCAATGCCCTAATAATAGTATATAAATAATTTTATTACGATTACCTATATTGTAGTACTGAGTGCAGAGCAAGGAATGTTCTAGGATTAAGATGATATGTTGCGGTGATGATTTTAATACCTACTCTTAAGTACTTAGGTCATCTATTTTAGTTCGCATTTCTTAAATTTTATTTATCATTCCGTTTATCATTAAATTGCAAGAGCGAGGCAGATTATATTCAAACCAATTACAGAACAATTTGTTAAATAATCTATTTATCTCTCATCATCACATCCCCAGTTTTTTAAAGCACTTAGGGTTTACATCCCGCTGCGTTCGGCTTTAAACTCAGATGTACTTATATGATTCCATCTTCGCTACTGAGACATACATCAGAGGCGGGAATTTTGACTCATTGATTTGTAACCATGATAAAGGAACGATGACGGTGTGCGACCTTCAACTAGACTAATAGACTTTGTCTGAAACTACTGGTAGTGCGAAGCAGTAATGTCATGGGGGATAAACGAAGGAAATAAATATTTTTGCAAGCACTCAAACTGTCGTAATATATCTTTCAAGTCTTAATATTAATAATTTGTAGTCTAGTTTTGGCAGGTACTTTTATTCTCTTTGGAGCAGTAGGAAAAAAACCTCCCAATGTAGTAGTTAGTTGGAACTCGGATGACTACATGCACGTTTCAACATTTATTTCTGGGTTACGTGGCGTTTCTGACGTCAACTTGTTGTATATAAGTTTGAAATTCTGGCGGAATTATACATATGTATCAATATTATTTTTTATTCAATTATTATATTTTCCAGATATAATTATTATATTATATTTTCTTAACATCTAGAAGTCTTAGTTAATACTATTCGTTGTAGCTGCTGTAGGCAGGGTGCGCATGTAGGACCCATCTGAAGAGGAGCAGGCCGAAGCAGACGAGAACGAACACGGATACCATCACACGGAGGTTCTTCTCTGAGCGTTGGTCTCTTTCACTCGCCCGTAGCCTCTCTATTAAACCGGTCTGAAACAAAAACGATGCTTGAGTTAAAATTTCAGTTGATTTGACGGGCCATCATTTAATCGTCGGATACCGAAGTGAGAAGTAAACCGACGCGACGCCTCGGCACACTGATCGAATTATTATTCGCAAATTACGCTTACAGCGAAAGCGCGATGATCTCCTGTTCAGTGACTCATAGCTACTAAGCAATTAGCAACCCGCAATACTTTTGCGTCGAATGATACCCCACACCCCCCGCCGCCACCGCCTTGATACACGCCGTGAGCTCGATTCAAAGTATAAAACCTGACGGCAGACACCCTGTATTATTTATAAATATACCTAAGTGTAGGTACCACTTATAGCCATGGTGCGGCATTCCTTGCCTGAGGTAAGGCACTTCCTAGTCCCTGGGCCTGTACGTTTCTTGTTACAAATACTCGTATAAGGTCCATATTACACTATCATATTGGTACTCGTATGCCATATAATAATAATAGGTAATTATAACAACTTGTTTCAGATTGCCCAGCCAACCAGATATGACGTTGTAACATATATCTACGGATATAATCATAAAATTATACCCTCCCCCTCCAGACCCTGACCCTCCCAGACCAAAGTAACTTAGTAAGATGGGGAAAGCTACCGAAAAGTCTTGTGGTATTCGTCGGGAGGCTATAGGTTAGATTGCAGCGGTGATGGCTCAGGGGCATTGGCTATGGGCTGCCGCGCAATAGGTCCATGATTCGAATCCTGCCGCAGGCTTGAGCTTCACCGCATGGTGGTAGGGCATTTTGCGAATGCCCGCTAAGCTAGCGACCACCCACAAATAGAAAATCTGTCACCAAGCACCTAACGATGTGTTCCGGCAGCTGTCCTTGAGAACCAGTAATTCTAGGTTAAGCCTGTTAACACCTTCGAGCACATCGTCACTTACCATCAAAGTCAAAGTCAAAATCATTTATTCAATTTAGGGTCTACGACGCTCTTATGAAGGTCAATTACAAATTTTAGTATTGAAATATTCTACATTGTACTGACACGCTCAGCAAATAAATTGTATAGAGCCACTGCGAGAAACCCGGGGCCATTCTTTTAAACATCTTTTAACAATGTGTTACATACTTACTATATAATAGTTATTACAATATTTGTTTAAATTATGTAGGTGACAGGCAATAGCTTGGCGGAGGCGGAATTGTCCAGGCATTTTTGTCGTTTATGTAATCAGAAACTGTGCAGTAGGATTTTTTAATCAATATGTTTTTCACTTGCAACTTGAATTTCCCTTCTGTGAGCGTTATAATATGTTTGGGAACTTTATTATAAAACCGCACACAATTACCTAAGAAGGACCTTTTATTTGCCTTTGCTAATCTAAAACCTGGCACCGCTATTTTATCTTTATTCCTAGTATTGTAATCGTAATTGTCACTGTTTAATTTAAATTTACTCAAATTTTTACGAACATACATAATATTTTCAAATATATACAGACTTGGTAAAGTTAAAATATCAATTTCTTTAAAAAGACCCCTCAGAGATTCCCTAGGACCCATTTTATATATGGCTCGAATTGCACGTTTTGTATGATAAAGATTGTCTCTATCTCAGCAGCAGTTCCCATATTCATAGTTCCACATTCCCCACAGCAATACACCATACGACATAATAATAATAATAATAATATCTCTTTATTTCAGGTAACAGGATTACATAAACACTGACCCATAGAAATATATACCTTACAGACTAACATACATAATATATAGAAATTAAATTGTTTTGGGATTCATTTTCGGCCTCGCCTCCCTATAGCGCCTGTATACTACTCCTTCCGGCCAGAAGTCGGAGACAAGGAACGCATCCTTATTCTTCGCTGGAACCCGGAGCACGTAAGATTTAAAAGTTTTCACCCGGCTGGATTCCAGCCGCTGTAACGCCACTTCAAATGGTACTCGACGTCTTTCACATCTCTCTTTGATGTATTGCAGTACATCGTTCCCGGATGTTGTTGGGTCCAAACGAGAGAGATATATAGCGATGGTCGGCTCCACAGCATGAAGTACAGTCTTCTCTGCTGTAGGCGTAGCTGTGCCACGATGGTTGCGCGATGGTCGAACTCTCGATTTCTTCTTCACGAGAGTGAACCCCTCATTATCGCTATTGGTGGCAGGCCTCCCCGTACCCTCATTCTTTGTGACTGGTATCGAACACTGTTTACGATGTGTCACTTGTGCGTATGATTTCTTCTGCTTCCCGGATATTGGTAGTACTTCGGAAGAAATCATAACTTGAGGGGGAGTCTCGATGATCGAGGTCGGTTGCGTGGTTCGGTCAATGCCCCGCGGTGAACCGGTGACATTTGATTCCGCGGGACTGCTGAGTCGAGCATTTTGTCGGACGTGTCGCATAGTCACACTTTGCATTGACTCCGGTGACGGCAGTTTTGCCTGCGTAGCGTTATTGCGCAGAGCTATGATTTCAGTTTGCAAACTAGAAACCACAGCATTCGATTTTTCCAATTGTTTCTTCAAATAGGTGACATCAGACTTCAATCGCATGATATCCTTTAAAAGGCAGGTCACATCGACTGAAGAAAAATCTACCGGAGGTAACAAATGGAGGTCCCTGGCGACATAGGTTACTGAAATCTCATCAGGATCTGTTTCCTTGAAAACCCTGAAGATGTCTTGCAGGTCTTTCTTGCCGCTTCCATCTTTTTGACGTGTTCCCAGCCGAGTCGACGTCTTAGCAGTGTCCGCTAAGACCTTCTTGGCTGCGAGGATGTCTGTCTCCTTGTAGCTAGACAGACATATCTGCTGCAAACTCAGCTCGTCCATGACGTCCAGCTTATTCTGCACGAAGGCCAACAACTCGTTGACCACGAGGGTGTCCGAGCGCGTAGATTGCGCCATCACGGTTTTGCAGCGCTCACGTAAACGGTGCGCCGCGCGGAAAGTAGGTCGGCATCGGAGAAGCCGTCAATTGATATTTGAAGCGACTTCCCTTGTCGGCGGTATGAACGCGACTGATACTACTGTGGAAGTACGCGAAATAAACTAGGCGAGCAGTAGCTACGTCTTTTAACTGTGTTATGCAGCAGAACTAAGTCTTCCGGAGAGATCATGTATAAAGGATCCCATTGTAAAGTGGAATCCATTTTGATTCTCAGGAAGACTGTCGCTTTGTCAATAGGGAGTTTATCCGGGCCAAGCTTTATGTTTGGTTCAACATAAGGAACATTTGGTAAAGAAAACTTTAAACATTTCGTCTTTTTTGAATTTAGGAGAAGATTATTAGCGGCGAACCATTTACAAATCTTAGATAATACATTATTTACATGCGTCAGTTCACTGTCTTTCCTATCTACTTTAAAAATCAGAGAGGTATCATCTGCGAGTAAAACAATATCGCAGAAATGTTTGACCATGCAAGGCAGATTATTAATATATGTTAGAAACAGAAACGTCCCAAAATTGATCCCTCTGGTACTCCCATTTTTACCAATGACCCGGAAGAAGTATTGCCATTTATTCAAACCTTCTGTAGCCTGTCTGACAGATATGACTCTATAAGATTCAGAGCTTTTCCATGAATACCATAGTGAGAAAGTTTACGAATCAGAGTGCAGTGCTCTACACAGTCGAATGCCTTGGAAAGATCACAAAATACGCCAATAGCATCATGTGAACTCTCCCAGGCTTCCAGTATATGCGACATCAATTGAACACCTGCATCCGTTGTGGATTTGCTCTTGGTGAAACCAAACTGATTCTCATTCAATAAATTATGCTGATTAAAATGGGATAGTAGTTGTTTGAGCATAATTTTTTCGAATACTTTACTCAGAACAGGTAAGATGGAAATAGGTCTATAATTGCAAGGTTCAGATGTAGACCCCGACTTTCGAATTGGAGTGATTTTACTTTGTTTCATTAAATCGGGGAAGTTTCCTTTATCGACACAAAGATTGAATATTGTTTCTAAATATGGTGCAATAATGTAAATTATTGCACCAAATGGTTTTTATATTATTTTTAAACTTGCTAATTTTGTTTCTAATAAAACGTGATTTAGCACACAAGCAAACAGACTTGAACATTTTTGAATACTTCCTAACATAATCATGAAACTGTTTGCAAGATCTGCGATACAGATCAAACAAATAATCTCTACTTTTTCGAATACCTGTTGTTGCCCAATCACCGAACTTCAACTTTCCATCTATTTGTTTTTTTATTTTTGGACATACTTTTTGAAACTCAGTGTTTACTAAAGAAAATAAGCTATTAACAATGTCATTCGGGTCCCTATGAGAAAAACTTGTAATGCCAAGCTTAGCTTCTATGTTGGTACTGAGTATTTCCAGCCTCCTAGTTGTTAATGGTCTATGTTCAATTTCATACCTCTCTGTTTCTCTGATTCCATCAAATTTTATCGCTAGGCCCTCATGATCAGATCTAACACCCTTCATTATTGACTTTTCTTTAGTCTTACAGTTTGAGTATATATTGTCTATACAGGTAGCTGAAGTGTCATCAGGTGAGATTGTGGCCAAATGCTTACAAATAAGCAATAATAAAATTTAGATACAGCATTTTATTGGTACGATGCAAGGTTTTCTTGATAGGAGTCATTATTTACGTCGCCAGGATAGAGTCCTCGAAATCATACGAGAAGCGGCGAGTCTCTCAATAGCTAGAGCAAAAAAAGGTTTGACCAAGAACAAACAACACGTTGATTTTGTAAAAGAAGGGTCATCTACAAAATCTACATCCAAGTCTTACTCTATCTTAGGCGCAGCTCTCGATTCAGTGTATCTAAGGCGCCATTAGTAGGATTTTACCAAATTTGGTGAAGCAGGGGAGGAGGCTCGAGCGGTGAAGGGGAGCATCGATGTCATCGTAAAGGGGGCCCTAACTCTACTTCCTGGTTTCAAGTCTCAGGCCCCTCTTCCTCTGCAACGCTATGGACCTCGTAAAAGCACGGTGAATCCATGGAATTCTAAGTAATTCGTCTCATGACAATGTAACAGGGGCTTAAGTATCTGAGCTAATCTGTAAGTAATCTGTGGTGCTGATCTGGTTGGTCTAGGATACAATCTGCTTATACGGTAATCCTTATAATGTGTATCCTATATATGGTTATAGCATACCCTGCCTAATAAAATAAATCAAATGGAAATAATTGTTGTTTTTCTTTCATTTTGAATACCTATAAACGTGTATAAACCCGGATTTAAAAAAATACTTACTTTAAAGTCGGGATAAATTGACTGTTTATTCGCAGTATTTCCCAGTCATTTACGAAAATAACAGACGTGTTTGCTATACTTGCTGCTATTAACTGAAGTTCATCTGATAATAACAGCTTTAGTTAGTAACAAATGTATATTATGTACAATATAATAGCTGACCCGTATTTTTTTCTTAAATTTCTATTAGATTTTGTTACTAACAAATCACATACCTAAGTAACAACCATCTAGGGAGATATGATCTTGCTTTCAAAAACAGCTGACGGAACGCAGCGTTAGGTGTTTTGAAACAGATTTTCATATGGGCATTCGATAAAAATCCTACTACAAGTATTACGCTATAACGAATGCCATCCTAAGACAACACACGGGACTGACAACCGAACTTGCCCTCCGAAGCACGGAAGTGTTCAATAAGAAGTAAATGTCACTAGCGGTCTCCCATCCAAATAATGACCACAGTGAACGCTGTAAATGGTAACCTAGTGAATGAATAGGCAATCTCCGCTACGAGCACTTCAATTATCTTCCCTCTGAGAACCTAAGAAACTAATGAGGATATTTTAAAGTAAACAGTAAAAAAAAACCAGCAACAATTGAGTCACCACAACAATACTTTTATTAATATACTAGATGTACCTACGTATTCGTTCGCGATTGCCGTACCTGCAGACTGATTATTCACACTTGAGCACTGTTTATCTCATATTAAGCAACGCTGTGGTCTGCGGCGAAACACTCTTAGTAAAGCATAGCTCAGAAAGGAGCTTTTTACTTTGGGTTTGAAAACTCCCAGGTTGTATTTTCCAAAAGACAGTAGTTAAGTAACTCAGAGAGTTCCTTCGCGGTTCGCACAGTAAATGTTGAAGTACAGTACTTTGTGCATTTCTTTGGAATTTCGATTTTAAAACGGCGTCTTTTTGCCGATATTCTCCTTGTTTGGCGGTAGAACGAACATATATTAGATTGTGCACTTCCATTGCACAGTCTCCAAAATGTATCCGGTAAAAGATAGATAAAAAAGGTTTTTGTGTTTAACTTACCACCAGATATAGTAACATATAACAGACCAAAATAGTAAATGATCAACAAAATTAAACCCTCATTTTGATGTAAACTTATAACCAAAGTTTTATCATCTCGCTATCCTATTTAAGCAAAATGACTTCAAATAGGTAAGTCATTGCTAATCCAAAAGTAGTAAATGATCACCAAAATCAAAACAGCATTTTAATGTAAACTTATATCTAAATTTTTTACATCTTGCTATAACACTTCTGGCGCATCGCTGGCGGCTGCCGCGGCACGCTCGCTTCGCTCACTCTGCTCGCGCTTTGTTGTGGTCACAGTTAACCTAACGATCCTCCTCGCTTCGCTCGTCGTCGCACTTAAATATGACTTTAGTGATAATGATAGTGTTAATGATCACCAAATGTCATTAACTACATTTGGTGATCATTGACTACATTTGGTGATCATTTACTACATTTAGTTTCGATTACAATTTTTGGTTAAGTAAATTTTAGAAGCGCTCGAAGTTTGCTAAGCTGTTCTTAACCGATTAGCAAAGTTAAGCAACGTTCACCGCGGTTATGAGTTGGATGGGTGACCGGTTGTGATATTACTACCAAGCGCTTTCGTACTTCGGAGGGCACGTTAAGCCGTCGGTTCCAGTTGTCGTCTTATGATGGCAGTCGTTATAGCATGGTGGTAGGTCATATTGCGAATGCCCGCCTGGCTTGCTATCTTGCTTCAAGTAGAAAACCTGTCGCCAAGCACCTAACAGTGTGTCCCGGCAGCTGTCCTTGAGAGCCAGTAATTCAAGGTTAACCTAAACAACACCTTTGACCACGTCATTTCTTACAATCAGGTGAGATAGTGGTCAAAGGCTACCCAATAAGGCATAAAAAATATCAAACATTTTATGGTGGTCATTATATGTAATCCATTAACAAAACTGACTGTGGCGAATGTTCCAGATTAAAGAGCTTTATCTTAGCAAGCTTTAAAAACTAAATAAGGGTGCCGGGTTGCCCGTTGGGTGCCGGGAAGCCCGTGAGGCGCCAGGCTCACTTATCACTATTTACACAAAAAAAGAATATTTCAAGTCGGACTACGCGTTAATAAATAACAACTAAGTTTACATTTAGACTTTCATCCCCTTTCCCGAGGGCACCGTACTTAATTTCGGGATAAAAAGTATATATAAACCTTCTTCGTAGTATAAACTCAAACCGTGTTAAGTTTCATCGAATTCCATTCCGTAGTTTTGGAGTGATGCGCGGCCGGGATACAGACAGACAGACAGACAAAAATTAAAAGAAATATAGTTTTGGCATCAGTGTCAGGTACAGATTGCTCCAAATTTTTTTTCTATATATCTGCCATGTACAGAATTGGATCTGTTACAGTATTATTATAGGTATAGAAGATTCCATAAATTTATTCATAAATTGCCCGGTCTACATAAACGCCTAATGGGAAAATGTAATAAAAATTGTAACATAGCTTAAATATTTGTATATGTACAGGGTGTCCCAAGAAGTAGTGATATACTGAAGCTAAGAGGTAGAGGACTTAGAGGGCTATCTGAATCACCCCTATGTATGTTCCGCGATTTTTCGTATTTTCGGAGATGTTTCTCTCAATTAGACGAGGTCTGATAGATAGAGCAAGTTTGTAAAGGCCAAACGGTATTTTTTTATGTGATTTAACTTTTTTAAGGGCCCTTGAAGTTGTGAACATACTGGGTAATTTTATTTTTCTTGGCATTTAATTTTATTTCTTGGGACAGCCTGTATATGTAGTTATGGCATAATAAACTGTTAATCTACGAATAAATATGTGTACTCGTAGCTATTAATATATTTGTCGTGTGCGTACATTCTCAAAATATTTATTTATTCGATAAGATCTAGTTTATTCCTCGTAAACAGGGACTAAAATAGTTTCTTAATCTGAGGGAATGTACGTTCGAAGTACATAATTGAAAGATATAATTAAAAGGTATTTTCTTAAAAATGGTATGTAATGTTGGCATAACATTTTTAAAAAGTATCCAGAAAGTGAACCGGAGTCTTATTCATAACTGTCCAGTAAGAAGCGAGATTTTAAATTTGGAATCTCTTACTGTCCAGTAAGTAAGTATTTACTGTACAGTACTGCAGAATCCGTAAGCCTTCCTGGCCAAGTATGAGTTAACCGGTAATTAAATATATCTATCACATAAAATGTCATCCCAAAAAAAGAGATAGATATATATTTGGAGCCTCCCTCCTATAACCATGTTATAATGGCTAAAAACTAATCTGTGTCTTATAGTTATACAAATAGACACCAGCAAAGTTGTATGGAATTTTATTGCTGGTGAGTTCTAGCCACCAGTTATTTCTGTTTTTAAAGTGAGGAATAGTTTTGTTTATGATTTATACGAAATCTGCATGCCAAAGTTCTTCTTATCCGCAAGTGTGACTAAAAGGTTTTGGAAATTCAAACCTTTATAATAGTTACAAAAAAGCAATTTCACTTTCAATATTACGTCCCTAGCAATGGTACTACCAAGCCTTTTAAGTAATACCAACTGAACTGTAGCTCAACTATATATATATTATTAAACTAGCTTACCTGCGACTTCGTTCGCGATTGCCGTACCTGCCGACTAATTATTCACATTTGAGCACTGTTTATCTCATATTAAGCAACGCTGTGGTCTGTGGTGAAGCACTCTTAGTAAAGCATAGTTCAGAAAGGAGCTTTTTACTTTCGGTTTGAAAAATCCCAGGTTGTATTTTCCAGAAGACAGTAGTTAAGTAACTAAGAGAGTTCCTTCGCGGTTCGCTTAATAAATGTTGAAGTACAGTACTTTGTGCTTTTCTTTGGAATTTCGATTTTAAAACAGCGTCTTTTTGCCGAGATTCTCCTTGTTTGGCGGTAATACGAACATACATATATTAGATTGTGCACTTCCAATGCGGAGTCTCCGAAATGTATGCGGCAAAAGATATACAGTTAAAAAAGGGGTTATGTTTAACTTACCACCAGATATCACTACATAGTATAAAACAAAGTCGCCTTTTCTGTCCCTACATCCCTTTGTATGCTTAAATCTTTTAAACTACGCAACGGATCTTGATGCGGTTTTTTTAAAGAGATAGAGTGATTCAAGAGGAATATGTATAATAAAATATAATAAAATAAAATCCATTAAATGGTGGAAAAATACTGTTATTTTTGAGGTTTCTAATGTGATGATGTAAATAATTTCATTTTTTCCGCTTATAATATTCCGGGAATAAAATTTCGTGGCTGGCGTAAACAGTTGAATAATTTAATAGTTATTTCAATCTATTCCTGTTTATTATTTTATCTCATAAAGTGTTCTCGCTGCTGAAGTGTAAAGTTATGTGTGTTACACGAGAGCAAAGTTTTTTAACGAAATCGATATTTTAACTTTACCAAGTCTGTATATATTCGAAAATATTATGTAGGTATGTTCGTAAAAATATGTGTAAATTTAAATTAAACAGTGACAATCACGATTACAATACTAGGAATAAAGATAAAATAGCGGTGCCAGGTTTTAGATTAGCAAAGACAAATATAAGGTCCTTCTTAGGTAATTGTGTACGGTTTTATAATATATTTTCCTAAAAATATTAAATATTACAACGCTTACAGAAGGGAAATTCAAAATGCACGAGTTAAACATGTTCATTAAAAAATCCTACTACACAGTTTCTGATTACTTAAACGACAAAAATGCCTGGACAATTCCGCCTCTGCCAAGCCTGCCTGCCTGTCACCTACATAATTTAAACAAATATTATAGTAACTTTATTATAAGTAAGTATGTAACACGTTTAAAATAATGGCCCCGAGTTTCTTGCCCGTTCTTCTCGCAGTGGCTCCATACAATTTATTTGCTGAACGTGGCAGTACAATGTAGAATATTTCAATACTAAAATGTGTAATTGACCTTCATAAGAACGTTATAGACGCCTAAATTGAATAAATGATTTTGAATTTGACTTTTGCATCTCGTGCCTTTGAATCCTGAGCAAGCGAAGGATTCAATGATTGGATTGAGGACTCAATTCAATCACGAGCGTAGCGAGTAATTCTAAAGTTAAATCCTGAGTGTGGCGAGGGAAAGGAGGAAATCAACACTCGCAGCAAAAACGACTTTGCTCTCTGCGACCCAAAAAAAGAGATAGATATATATTTGGAGCCTCCCTCCTATAACCATGTTATAATGGCTAAAAACTAATCTGTGTCTTATAGTTATACAAATAGACACCAGCAAAGTTGTATGGAATTTTATTGCTGGTGAGTTCTAGCCACCAGTTATTTCTGTTTTTAAAGTGAGGAATAGTTTTGTTTATGATTTATACGAAATCTGCATGCCAAAGTTCTTCTTATCCGCAAGTGTGACTAAAAGGTTTTGGAAATTCAAACCTTTATAATAGTTACAAAAAAGCAATTTCACTTTCAATATTACGTCCCTAGCAATGGTACTACCAAGCCTTTTAAGTAATACCAACTGAACTGTAGCTCAACTATATATATATTATTAAACTAGCTTACCTGCGACTTCGTTCGCGATTGCCGTACCTGCCGACTAATTATTCACATTTGAGCACTGTTTATCTCATATTAAGCAACGCTGTGGTCTGTGGTGAAGCACTCTTAGTAAAGCATAGTTCAGAAAGGAGCTTTTTACTTTCGGTTTGAAAAATCCCAGGTTGTATTTTCCAGAAGACAGTAGTTAAGTAACTAAGAGAGTTCCTTCGCGGTTCGCTTAATAAATGTTGAAGTACAGTACTTTGTGCTTTTCTTTGGAATTTCGATTTTAAAACAGCGTCTTTTTGCCGAGATTCTCCTTGTTTGGCGGTAATACGAACATACATATATTAGATTGTGCACTTCCAATGCGGAGTCTCCGAAATGTATGCGGCAAAAGATATACAGTTAAAAAAGGGGTTATGTTTAACTTACCACCAGATATCACTACATAGTATAAAACAAAGTCGCCTTTTCTGTCCCTACATCCCTTTGTATGCTTAAATCTTTTAAACTACGCAACGGATCTTGATGCGGTTTTTTTAAAGAGATAGAGTGATTCAAGAGGAATATGTATAATAAAATATAATAAAATAAAATCCATTAAATGGTGGAAAAATACTGTTATTTTTGAGGTTTCTAATGTGATGATGTAAATAATTTCATTTTTTCCGCTTATAATATTCCGGGAATAAAATTTCGTGGCTGGCGTAAACAGTTGAATAATTTAATAGTTATTTCAATCTATTCCTGTTTATTATTTTATCTCATAAAGTGTTCTCGCTGCTGAAGTGTAAAGTTATGTGTGTTACACGAGAGCAAAGTTTTTTAACGAAATCGATATTTTAACTTTACCAAGTCTGTATATATTCGAAAATATTATGTAGGTATGTTCGTAAAAATATGTGTAAATTTAAATTAAACAGTGACAATCACGATTACAATACTAGGAATAAAGATAAAATAGCGGTGCCAGGTTTTAGATTAGCAAAGACAAATATAAGGTCCTTCTTAGGTAATTGTGTACGGTTTTATAATATATTTTCCTAAAAATATTAAATATTACAACGCTTACAGAAGGGAAATTCAAAATGCACGAGTTAAACATGTTCATTAAAAAATCCTACTACACAGTTTCTGATTACTTAAACGACAAAAATGCCTGGACAATTCCGCCTCTGCCAAGCCTGCCTGCCTGTCACCTACATAATTTAAACAAATATTATAGTAACTTTATTATAAGTAAGTATGTAACACGTTTAAAATAATGGCCCCGAGTTTCTTGCCCGTTCTTCTCGCAGTGGCTCCATACAATTTATTTGCTGAACGTGGCAGTACAATGTAGAATATTTCAATACTAAAATGTGTAATTGACCTTCATAAGAACGTTATAGACGCCTAAATTGAATAAATGATTTTGAATTTGACTTTTGCATCTCGTGCCTTTGAATCCTGAGCAAGCGAAGGATTCAATGATTGGATTGAGGACTCAATTCAATCACGAGCGTAGCGAGTAATTCTAAAGTTAAATCCTGAGTGTGGCGAGGGAAAGGAGGAAATCAACACTCGCAGCAAAAACGACTTTGCTCTCTGCGACCCATATTTGCGACTTTGTTGCACAAATAACTATTAAAATCTATTGGTAATAATAATAACCCTAGTGCTCTGACCGCCATTTGCCATTTAATTCAAGGATACGGCTGTGCCAAACTACTGTTTTTATATGGAGCTATATACGGGGTTAATAGGTAAAAATTCTGAAGTGCAGCGTTTTAAAATTACTTTTCTCCAAAAGATCGTATATAGCCGCCAAGTGCAGCGCGCAGTGAGATTGAACCTTATTATTTTTTCTTGTTTTGTTTTATTTTACGTTACACGCTCCTAATTGATTAGAATCTCCGAGAACGGGATGCGAGAGATCCCGAGCTAGAGTGTAGTTTTATTCCCGAGGAGGATACTCTGCTTTTTATACCTTCTGCGATAATAAATGACTAAAACCCTCCGCGCCTCCACTCCTTGCGAAGTGAAACATAAACATATTCCTACAAATTCTATACAGACCGTTTACATTTATTTTAACCCAACTTTAGTTTGTTTCGCTACTACTTCGAATCTTATTTCGCAGTTGACGGATGAGATTAATTATCAAACATACAACAAAATATCTAAGTAGTTTTTGAACACAACTGAAGTACTGTATCAGCAGGATTGTCTACTGCTGAACACAGCCCCCCCCGCTATGGGGGGGGGGGGGTTGCCATAATCCCTACGCTGGGCAAGCGTCTTGGGGATCGCAGTGTGAGATATCAGTTTTTTTAATGTTATTATAACGGAGCAATCTTGAGGCCCACCTGATGTGAATCGGACTAACCTCTGCCTATAACAGATGCATTTCATCACAAGTCACAAATTGCACTGCGCCCTTCACTTTGAGACATAGCTGTTAAGTCTCATGTGCCTGTAATTTCACTGGCTCTTAAGGACTTGCTTGGCGACAGATTTTATGCTTGAGGGTGGTAGCAAGCCAAGCGGGCAATCGCAAAATGCCCTTCCACCATGCGGTAAAGCTCAAACTGGCGGTGGAAATCCAACCATGGACCCGCAGCACGGTAGTCCATAGGTATTACCGCTCGGCCATCATTGCTTCAAAAGCAAGTTCCTCAGAAAGCGCTGCTGCCGACCTTCTGGCATGTTCGCTTCGTACGACACCCACGGGTAGAGATGGGGTGGAGACATTCTAGCCCGGCACCCCACAGGTCTGAAGTACATGACAGCAAATAACCTTACAAGAAAATAAAACTGAAAATGTTAGATGTGAACCATCTGTGAGTGGACAAAATATCGTGTCTCATTGCAAAAACAAAAACAAACCCTCATTTTGATGTAAACTTATAACCAAAGTTTTATCATCTCGCTATCCTATTTAAGCAAAATGACTTCAAATAGGTAAGTCATTGCTAATCCAAAAGTAGTAAATGATCACCAAAATCAAAACAGCATTTTAATGTAAACTTATATCTAAATTTTTTACATCTTGCTATAACACTTCTGGCGCATCGCTGGCGGCTGCCGCGGCACGCTCGCTTTTATTCATAAATTGCCCGGTCTACATAAACGCCTAATGGGAAAATGTAATAAAAATTGTAACATAGCTTAAATATTTGTATATGTACAGGGTGTCCCAAGAAGTAGTGATATACTGAAGCTAAGAGGTAGAGGACTTAGAGGGCTATCTGAATCACCCCTATGTATGTTCCGCGATTTTTCGTATTTTCGGAGATGTTTCTCTCAATTAGACGAGGTCTGATAGATAGAGCAAGTTTGTAAAGGCCAAACGGTATTTTTTTATGTGATTTAACTTTTTTAAGGGCCCTTGAAGTTGTGAACATACTGGGTAATTTTATTTTTCTTGGCATTTAATTTTATTTCTTGGGACAGCCTGTATATGTAGTTATGGCATAATAAACTGTTAATCTACGAATAAATATGTGTACTCGTAGCTATTAATATATTTGTCGTGTGCGTACATTCTCAAAATATTTATTTATTCGATAAGATCTAGTTTATTCCTCGTAAACAGGGACTAAAATAGTTTCTTAATCTGAGGGAATGTACGTTCGAAGTACATAATTGAAAGATATAATTAAAAGGTATTTTCTTAAAAATGGTATGTAATGTTGGCATAACATTTTTAAAAAGTATCCAGAAAGTGAACCGGAGTCTTATTCATAACTGTCCAGTAAGAAGCGAGATTTTAAATTTGGAATCTCTTACTGTCCAGTAAGTAAGTATTTACTGTACAGTACTGCAGAATCCGTAAGCCTTCCTGGCCAAGTATGAGTTAACCGGTAATTAAATATATCTATCACATAAAATGTCATCCCAAAAAAAGAGATAGATATATATTTGGAGCCTCCCTCCTATAACCATGTTATAATGGCTAAAAACTAATCTGTGTCTTATAGTTATACAAATAGACACCAGCAAAGTTGTATGGAATTTTATTGCTGGTGAGTTCTAGCCACCAGTTATTTCTGTTTTTAAAGTGAGGAATAGTTTTGTTTATGATTTATACGAAATCTGCATGCCAAAGTTCTTCTTATCCGCAAGTGTGACTAAAAGGTTTTGGAAATTCAAACCTTTATAATAGTTACAAAAAAGCAATTTCACTTTCAATATTACGTCCCTAGCAATGGTACTACCAAGCCTTTTAAGTAATACCAACTGAACTGTAGCTCAACTATATATATATTATTAAACTAGCTTACCTGCGACTTCGTTCGCGATTGCCGTACCTGCCGACTAATTATTCACATTTGAGCACTGTTTATCTCATATTAAGCAACGCTGTGGTCTGTGGTGAAGCACTCTTAGTAAAGCATAGTTCAGAAAGGAGCTTTTTACTTTCGGTTTGAAAAATCCCAGGTTGTATTTTCCAGAAGACAGTAGTTAAGTAACTAAGAGAGTTCCTTCGCGGTTCGCTTAATAAATGTTGAAGTACAGTACTTTGTGCTTTTCTTTGGAATTTCGATTTTAAAACAGCGTCTTTTTGCCGAGATTCTCCTTGTTTGGCGGTAATACGAACATACATATATTAGATTGTGCACTTCCAATGCGGAGTCTCCGAAATGTATGCGGCAAAAGATATACAGTTAAAAAAGGGGTTATGTTTAACTTACCACCAGATATCACTACATAGTATAAAACAAAGTCGCCTTTTCTGTCCCTACATCCCTTTGTATGCTTAAATCTTTTAAACTACGCAACGGATCTTGATGCGGTTTTTTTAAAGAGATAGAGTGATTCAAGAGGAATATGTATAATAAAATATAATAAAATAAAATCCATTAAATGGTGGAAAAATACTGTTATTTTTGAGGTTTCTAATGTGATGATGTAAATAATTTCATTTTTTCCGCTTATAATATTCCGGGAATAAAATTTCGTGGCTGGCGTAAACAGTTGAATAATTTAATAGTTATTTCAATCTATTCCTGTTTATTATTTTATCTCATAAAGTGTTCTCGCTGCTGAAGTGTAAAGTTATGTGTGTTACACGAGAGCAAAGTTTTTTAACGAAATCGATATTTTAACTTTACCAAGTCTGTATATATTCGAAAATATTATGTAGGTATGTTCGTAAAAATATGTGTAAATTTAAATTAAACAGTGACAATCACGATTACAATACTAGGAATAAAGATAAAATAGCGGTGCCAGGTTTTAGATTAGCAAAGACAAATATAAGGTCCTTCTTAGGTAATTGTGTACGGTTTTATAATATATTTTCCTAAAAATATTAAATATTACAACGCTTACAGAAGGGAAATTCAAAATGCACGAGTTAAACATGTTCATTAAAAAATCCTACTACACAGTTTCTGATTACTTAAACGACAAAAATGCCTGGACAATTCCGCCTCTGCCAAGCCTGCCTGCCTGTCACCTACATAATTTAAACAAATATTATAGTAACTTTATTATAAGTAAGTATGTAACACGTTTAAAATAATGGCCCCGAGTTTCTTGCCCGTTCTTCTCGCAGTGGCTCCATACAATTTATTTGCTGAACGTGGCAGTACAATGTAGAATATTTCAATACTAAAATGTGTAATTGACCTTCATAAGAACGTTATAGACGCCTAAATTGAATAAATGATTTTGAATTTGACTTTTGCATCTCGTGCCTTTGAATCCTGAGCAAGCGAAGGATTCAATGATTGGATTGAGGACTCAATTCAATCACGAGCGTAGCGAGTAATTCTAAAGTTAAATCCTGAGTGTGGCGAGGGAAAGGAGGAAATCAACACTCGCAGCAAAAACGACTTTGCTCTCTGCGACCCATATTTGCGACTTTGTTGCACAAATAACTATTAAAATCTATTGGTAATAATAATAACCCTAGTGCTCTGACCGCCATTTGCCATTTAATTCAAGGATACGGCTGTGCCAAACTACTGTTTTTATATGGAGCTATATACGGGGTTAATAGGTAAAAATTCTGAAGTGCAGCGTTTTAAAATTACTTTTCTCCAAAAGATCGTATATAGCCGCCAAGTGCAGCGCGCAGTGAGATTGAACCTTATTATTTTTTCTTGTTTTGTTTTATTTTACGTTACACGCTCCTAATTGATTAGAATCTCCGAGAACGGGATGCGAGAGATCCCGAGCTAGAGTGTAGTTTTATTCCCGAGGAGGATACTCTGCTTTTTATACCTTCTGCGATAATAAATGACTAAAACCCTCCGCGCCTCCACTCCTTGCGAAGTGAAACATAAACATATTCCTACAAATTCTATACAGACCGTTTACATTTATTTTAACCCAACTTTAGTTTGTTTCGCTACTACTTCGAATCTTATTTCGCAGTTGACGGATGAGATTAATTATCAAACATACAACAAAATATCTAAGTAGTTTTTGAACACAACTGAAGTACTGTATCAGCAGGATTGTCTACTGCTGAACACAGCCCCCCCCGCTATGGGGGGGGGGGGTTGCCATAATCCCTACGCTGGGCAAGCGTCTTGGGGATCGCAGTGTGAGATATCAGTTTTTTTAATGTTATTATAACGGAGCAATCTTGAGGCCCACCTGATGTTAATCGGACTAACCTCTGCCTATAACAGATGCATTTCATCACAAGTCACAAATTGCACTGCGCCCTTCACTTTGAGACATAGCTGTTAAGTCTCATGTGCCTGTAATTTCACTGGCTCTTAAGGACTTGCTTGGCGACAGATTTTATGCTTGAGGGTGGTAGCAAGCCAAGCGGGCAATCGCAAAATGCCCTTCCACCATGCGGTAAAGCTCAAACTGGCGGTGGAAATCCAACCATGGACCCGCAGCACGGTAGTCCATAGGTATTACCGCTCGGCCATCATTGCTTCAAAAGCAAGTTCCTCAGAAAGCGCTGCTGCCGACCTTCTGGCATGTTCGCTTCGTACGACACCCACGGGTAGAGATGGGGTGGAGACATTCTAGCCCGGCACCCCACAGGTCTGAAGTACATGACAGCAAATAACCTTACAAGAAAATAAAACTGAAAATGTTAGATGTGAACCATCTGTGAGTGGACAAAATATCGTGTCTCATTGCAAAAACAATGTGTGCCGTGAACATTGTGTGATAAATTTTTACGATTTCAAGTGTCGCTTTAAGACATGATTGATATGGGTTAAAAAATATGAATCACCGTCGACTAACATTGGGGGTAGTAATATTTTTTGCTGATATGCTTACGTTACATACAATATAATTCATAATGTAATGTAACAGCTGACTCGTCCACTGCTGAACACAGCCTCCCCTATTAAGGGGGTATTTGCCATAATCCCCACGCTTGGCAAGCGGCTTGGGGATCGCAGTATAAGATGGCAGTTCTTTAGAAGGTGCTGCTGCCCACCTTCCAGTATTTTTCCCTTAGTCGCCTCTTACGACACCCACGGGATGAAATGGGGAGGTGCAATTCTAACCCGGCACCCCACGGTGGATATAATTCATACTAACCTAGAATTACTGGCTCTCATAAATAGCTGCTGCAATGTGACCACCAAAAATCCGGATATTATAAAATATCATTTCCCTATGCTATAGTTTGCATATAAGTTCATACCTAACCAATAAAAAGTACTTAATGATATTTTTCATTTGACCTACCTATATAAACATTTACAGTTATTCTTGATTCCACTTCAAACGCCCACCTCATTGGATGGGTTTGCCGCAGCACGCTTAACAGGTGTCTTGGGGATTGCATTGTAATGTAAGATGCTGTCAGAGGCATTTCCCGATTTTTTTGCATTTACCGAAGGTGCTGCTGCCCACTATCAGATATTTTACCCTCCGTCACTCCCACTTTGCTATGACATATTGTTATAATTTAGGTCTGAAATGTTGTGTAGAATAAAAATTATAATTGAAAACAGTGCAAGTCCAGACATAAGACCCAGGAGCTAGCTTTCTCATGCAGATTAGTCGGCTACGAAAACCAAGGGGAGGGAGGCGACTCACTCCTGTGGTAATATCTCCTTCAGCAGCCTCCGCGTAATATTTGGCTATAGTTACACACACTCAGTACTCTGTGACGGAGCTGTACATGTGATGTGATGTTATATTATAGTGTAGATAGTGCAAGCCGTACCCATCCACCGTGAGAAGCTACCCACGAGCCAGCCTCCTCATGTAGCAAGTCAGCGACAGCAGCCGCGGGGGCTGCGACCAACTCCAGCGCTGGCTCGCCTTCCGCAGCCTCTGCGGCTTCTTTGGCAAGGGCTCCACAGACGCAGTATACTGCGGCTATCTGTAAATTTCAGATATAAAAGTTTTACTTCTAAAAAGCGTAACTTCTAGTTTGTCACTACCTATCGAACCTAAAGAAGGCATACATTGTTCACTGACCACGATATACTAATTGTTTTTTTTATCATACATGCTCGGAAAATTCGTCAATTTTACATTCAATCTATTCGAAAAGGACGACTTGTTTCGCCTCTAAGTGCACCCATAGGTGGTATTTCCTATAAGAAACTTTTAGCGGGCAGTAATTAGTTTTTAATCCTCTTTATAAGGGCGTCGCAATTATCTTTTCAAAACACTCGCTCGTAACGGGCCTTTAAATGCACCGATTTTAGTGTCATAATATAGTCTGTTACGCACTGGTGCTTTTTTTTTACTTTACCGCGATAGAAAAGAAAAACAACGTTTCCACACTTCTCACCAAGGAGATTTTAGTTTGTTTCGTTAGTTTTTCATATAAAAACAAACCAAAGAGTTTTTTACCTACTGAAGTAGAACTTTAGAAGATTTAATTATGAACCTTCTTAATCACATTATTATTGATATAAAAAAAATCAAGAAAATGTTTTCGTATCGAAATGTTCGTATTCGTTCCTCGCAAGTGTGTTGAAAAACGTCGTATGAAACTCGTGCGCGTTGTTTAACAATTTCTACTCCATTTAGGCCTTCGATCTTCGATGCTCAGGCCTAAAACCCGTCTCAATGCTAACAATCTCTTATATGGTTGCCTTCTTCTAGTTCTACAAAAATTTTGATGTTTTTTTTTTTTTTTGTTTATGTGTATTTGACGGAATAAGTACGAGGACCACCTGATGTTCAAAGTCTCTTGTGCCTGTAGTTTAATATTTCATATTTTTTATTACTTTGCTCGATCTAAATATTCAAAACTCTATTCAAAGGGAGCGCGGCGCGTTCCAGAGTGTTGCCGCGGCGGCGGGCGGTCTTGGCTCGGGGAGACTCAAAACTTTAAGCAATAAGTTTAATCCAAGTCATGACCGCGGCGAACGTTGCTTGACTTTGCTGATCGGTTCAGAATGACTAACCAAACTTCGCTACGAACGCTTCACTTCGCTACGAGTGCTTCACGTAGTTGGAGATGTCTTACAGTAAAGTACTTTTCAAGCTTTTCAAATAACAGACGAAACAATATTTGGGTTCGAGTTGTGGTTCGGGGAGAAGGGGGCAAATGGGAAGGCAATAGCTAGGGGATGGGGGAGGCGGGATGAAGAAGGGATAGATTTATTATTCCAAACTCGTTATTTTATTCTAATAAAATAAATGGTACATCAATGTGGATTATAAGTAATATCATAATACGCGAAACTGGGCAGACGAGCTTAGAAATGTCAGTTTTGATACATTGAAATTAACACTGAACAATATGTAAGAAATTGTTAATGTCGGTACCATGCAAATTCAAAGACTCTGAGTTAATTTTTCATAGTCCGGTCCTTCTTGCTAGGTAACGTGAGAAATAGGTATCCTATAGGCCCACGATTACGTTATATATATTATGTTCTTAATGTTTAGGTGAACAGTTGTATGAGCAACACGAGACTTAGTTTTGTACGTCTCGTGTTTTAGGATTCCTCGATACGCTCAGGATTCTAACTTAAATTCAGTCGCTGCGCTCGTGATTCAATTATAGAAACCTTATTTCGCTTTCTCAGGGTTCACATTCAGCGCTAGAAGCAAAAACAACGTAGTTCTAGTAGTCTTGTTGCACTAACTACGATTGTTATGCTTTAAGCATGATTGTGTATAAAAAGAATACAATCAAGAACAGAAAATAATCAAAATAATATTTCGAAGAAATTGTTTGTAAATTTTTGTTTGTTATTTTTACCTGTTTTTGTCATTAAGGTCAGAATAAAAGAGAGATAAGAAATTACACCATCGTGTCTTAAGGAGACAGAGTGAGATGACTAGCAGTATAATCAACGAGAATTGGCCTAAAACAAGAAAAAAAAAAACGATAATTTATATTTGAACTTGTCTTTATTATGACGCAACCCAATTTGTAATGCACCTAAGCGAATAATCTTACAAAATCGGTTTCATATAATTTGTTAATCTTGCTCTTGATAGGCTAAATGCCTGTTCAAAATAATGGAGTGAAACTACTTCTTAGACTAAATGGAAAACTTTTCCTCACTTCACGTAAGTTTTTACAGCGTTCAAAGGAGTTGTAGTTGTTGATTGTTTACTTAAAACCACATACAAAATATATGTTAGGCACTTAACTACTCTAGACTTGAAAACTTCGTATAACTTTATGTTCGTGAATTTTACATTAGCTACGAGTATGTGATACTTTCTCGTAGTTAAAATCTTCAACATCTATAGTACCCATATTTTCCATTAGGCAATCTTTCCAGCTACTAATTCGCTAATTAGGCATTCAACTAAGCGTACTGGTTTTGGTGAATGCTTAATTAACGAATTGCCAATGTGACAAAATCGATGCTGATAAAGCTCTTTACCTCGTTAGCAGTGCCATTGCAACCTGTGCAATATTAACTAATCTGTGTATTAATTATTTTGTGTCATGCTTGCGGACTGCCACCGGATTTCTAATTAAAAGTTTACTCTATCTATGTAATATCATTGTATTCAAATTAAATGTAGGCAACAAAAAGATGTGGCAATTTTACGACTTTATGAATGGTTTTCGTTTACAATACAAATGAAAATTAGGGTAGCTGAGGTTAAATTAATAGACCAATTTCCGACCGGGAGCGCGCTTGGGTCACGAGTCACGGGCCGCGACCGTCGATAACAGGCATTCGCCAAATAGGTTCCTGCAAATGCTCTTTTTAATTAAACTCAAACACGGAAAAATGGTCTGAAGGTACCAGTATTAATATTTGCCAATTATTAAAAATCGTATTGTGTTTGTTGTAAAGATTTCGTTATTGGTATGTACACGGGGCTCTTGCTCATAAACAAAATGAGTTGGAAATCTGAAATTTTTATACTTTGTTTGAAAATTAAAATATATGAACATAAATAAATTGTATACTTTTAATTTAAGGAAATGAATTGTATTTACATAAGTTTAATTTATTGGACATAAAATTTAATTCAATATTTTTTCAGGATGGCTCCTATACTTGAGAAGGCAACCGAAAAACAAAGTACATATCACACTAGGTTAACCGGGTGAACCTAGGTTGAATAGGGTACCTATCATCGTTTTTAAAGCTCATGTTTTTGTTTTATAAATCATAGTTGTATAATTGTAAATTTAGAGGTGTTTCGCAGCAATTAAGTAGTAATTTTGATGACCAACAATTTTTTTTCATTAATTGGCTTTTGCAATGCTATACGGAACTCTAAATAGCGAGGCCCGACTCGCACTTGGTGAAAGTCTGGTGGAGTAGGACGGCCGTCAATGGCAGCCAACATCTATGTCGTCCCAACACTTCCCTGTTGTGTCCCTAAAAAAATCGTTCTTAGCCAGTTTTGTCTTATTGTAATTGTAGACTTACCTTAGACCAAGTAATATTTTCCCTAGTGATCCGCCTCGCCAGCGCCAACGCCAACTCTGCCAGAGCTGTGTCGGATCTTAGCATGGCAGAAGGAGCCCTGGTGGCTTGCCTGGCAACATGCCGAAAGGCGTCAGGGCGTTTTCTCTCCAGAGCTGCACATAATGCTCGCAGAGCTGTCAGTACTCCACTCTCCGTATTGTTTATAGCCTCTTCACCGCATTCAGTCTCAATCATTCTTTGTAGACGTTTCATCACTATTTGCTGGGAAAAAACAGGTTACTTGAGTTTGAAGTATTGTATGGATGCAATATAAAAAAAAAATATATATATATTTTTCAATTAAATATTACACAAGTGTTAACAAAAATAATGCTATAATAAACTTTTAAATATCTTAATATGTACTGCGAAGCTTTTTTTTATTAGCCTAACCTAGATAGGCTAGCCTTTGACCAATCTCACGTGATGTAGTCGAAGAACCGTACGGGCAATGGCTCTATAGGACAGATGTCGGAACTCGTTCTGTGCTTGGCGACAGATTTTCTACTTGAGGGTGGTAGCTAGCCTTGCAGGTACTCGCAATTGCCTACCACTATGCTTGGACGACTGCTCTCCTAAGATAAAAACCGGGATCGAAGGCTTAACTTGTCCTCCGAAACACTGAAGCGCTCAGCAGTAATCTCACTAGCGGTCACCTATCCAAGTCATGACCGCGACGGACGTTGCGCTGATCGGCTAAGCAAACTTCGCTATGAGCGCTTCGAATGGAAGAAGATAAACTGAAAGTGAAATAACTAGCAAAAAGCTAAGCTTTGTGAGGGTACTCGTTTTATTTACAACCTGATTCTAATGGTGTATTGAGTTGGTAGTATTGAGTAGATTAACTACGATGCATTTAAGTGTTGAGTTTAGTTCTGTTGCAGCGATGTTAACTCTATGGTTCTCTAAAAGAAGGCGTTAGTAGTACAATAACATTCTATCCAACGAATACGATATTGTTAACGTATATATTTTTAATGGTTATTAAATTATATTTTTTTTTTACAGATAAGTGATACTTACTGATAACACATCTAGATATGAAATTAAAATACTATGATAGTTTCTCAGTAAAAGGGTGGCCCCATGTAAAATGTACACTTTGTTGGATAGTGAAATAATTGACATACAAGAATGTGTTTCGGCAGCAGTCCTAGATAGCCATGCAGTAAATTACAGGCATATCATGAGACTTGAACAACTTTTTGTCTCAGGCTTATGGGCGCAGAAGTGACCGCTTAACATCAGGGGGGTATGCAAAACGCAACCCCCTATATGGGCATAATCTCCAGGCTTGGCAGGCGTATTCACACCATGGATCTCAGTGAAAGATGGCAGTTCTTTAGAAAGCGCTGCTGCTCATTTTCACGTATTTTTTCCTTCGTTGCGTCTTACGAATTTCGTAGGAAGATATGCTGATATTTTTACTCACTTTTTTGTTGCAGAACGTAGACCTCCTTATTTGCGTCCTGATATACTGCAGACACAACGCCCGTCCTTGCCTCACTATCTGCGGCTTCACATGTGTGGGTGTGGCAAGACACCAGCCTATTGTTGCTGAGAGCCTCCTGGAGACTGCTGCGGCCGCTGCACTGGACACCATGGTGCTGAACCGGCGCTTCGTGCGGTCCAGTGGCGACAAGGACCGTGTTGGCGAAGAACGACCTGAGTAAAACAAGTGCCAATATCCAAAAATGAGTTGCTTTAAAATACTACGAGTAGATTTTTAAACAAGTAATGAAAGGGACCTAGGACTAGGACCTAGGACAAGGTAAAAACTGCTTTTCATTTCGAATATGAGGAAAATAAATTAAAAACCTGACGAGTTAAACAACAGTCTATTAAACACCAAGGGGATAAATCAGCGTCTTACGTCACGGGCGGTATATTTAACCCTGAGCATAAAGATGGACTCTGTAGTAAAATGCCGAGCGAAGCGAGGGTGTAATGTAGCGTCCTTAGTGAAGCGAGGTTAAAGCTGCCAGCATAGCATAATCTACTTTTCACACCTTCTGCGAGACAACAAAAGCCAGGGCTCCATGTATTTATTTTATCGTATTTGGTCGGGTAGAATATGTACTTTGCGTAATATATTTGGCCCGGAAAAGTTTATGTATTTCGGCGATGAGTTAGAAAACGGGACCCTATTATTAAACCTCGTCTGTCCGTCCGTCCATAAACAACTATATCATCGGAACAGTTGAAATTTTCACAAAAGTTGAAATTTTCACAGAATATGTGTATGGTGGAGTGCCTGATGTGCATGGCGGAATAATTTTAATAACAAAAAAATTACAAAAGGGGGTCTCAAATAAGGCATTTGTTTTTAATAGTTTTTTCTTTTTGCTCCATCGTATAAATGTTTATATCTACACTAAAGCGCCCAACTTAGTATAAAGGTAGTCCAATATCTACCGTAAAGCAACATTAAAAACCGGCCAAGTGCGGGTCGAACACCCGCTAAGGATATCGATCTGTATAGAACAATACCGATTTTTGGTACGGAACCCTCTGAATGAGAATCCAACTCGTACTTGTCTGTTTTTTATGTTTTAAGAGTACCTACCTAGTAAATCAAGCAAGTTCCCTATGCCCATTATATGCAGTGATCGGAAAATAAGTCTAATGTACCTTATAATAATTGTCTATCAAAGTTGTTCCTCTACCTTTGTCGCCTTGTGTTAAATTTTAGATATATATCCTTAGATATAAGTCCGGGTGAAGTATGGAACACCCTACCAGTGTCTGTCTGTTTCCTGATACAGATGTAGTTTGGGAGTCATTATGTACAGCGTGAATGATTATTCAGGTAGGCATGACAGGTAACGAAGGTCAATGCTTGCAATTAGATATATAACTAAAACATACTTGGCAATCCAATGAAGCCATCAGCAACTCCAGGTAAGGCACTGAGCGGAGTGCTGAGCTTCCTTCTCCTGCGCATGGCTGGCGACGGCACAAATTCGTCATCTTCTTCGCCGTCGGGAGGGGTAACGTGTATAGCGATGTTGTTGTTTTCTGCTGGCTTCATTCCGCTGCTCGGTTGCCATCTTGTCTCCGTTAGCGGCCCTATCTGAAATTCAAACATACCACGTTACATAAATAAGGAAAGACACTTTTTCTATTGACCTTTGACCCTTAGAAGGAAGTTCATCATTCAATGAAATATTTGTCTTGCGATTGCAACAACTTATAGTATGTTAAACCTACAATGAGAATTGGCTCTGGATAGCTGCCAAAAAATTCTTCTTATGTAGGTACCCATGTTTGTTTGTACATAGGTATTACTTAAGATATTTTATTTCATTGTATTTTATTTATTCTTCCATAGGGCAATTTCAGTTTACTGTATCAGCCGGGTAGTCCTCTGCTGAATACAGCCTCCCCCAATATGAAGGGAGGGAATAAATAACCTTTGGCTATAACAGATGCATGCATTTCGTCAATGACGAACTGCACTGAGACTTACAGTTGTTAGGTCTCATGTGCCTGAAATTTTACTGGCTCTTAAGGACTGCTGCCGGAACACACTGTTAGGTGCTTGGCGGCAGATTTTCTACCTTGAGGGTGGTCGTTAGCCAGGCGGGCATTCGCAAAAATGCCCTTCCACCATGCGGTGAAGCTCAAGCCCGCGGCGGGATTCGAACCATGGACCTGCTGCACTGCAGTCCATAGCCAAAGCCACAGAGCCATCAATACATAAATAAAATGTTTCATAAGTTTTTGCTTTTTATTTCCTCGCAGTAGATGATATAATTTGAGTATTCTCCTTGAGTCTAAAGCTGTCTTCGCATTGGGCGAGCTTAATTACTTATATAATATAAGAGTAAATATTTGTATACCTACTCGAATAAGATGCTATGCTCTATTTTCAAATTTTATCTGTGCATCTGTCTATACTATCTACTCTGATCTTTGTAAAACATTCACAAGCTAATTAAAAATATTAAGATACCTACCTATAAACAGACAATTTCTACAGTCTGAAAAGAAACATTGAATAAACAAAGAAAATTAAAGTACAACATTAACCATCGCAATAAAAAACAGATTAAACAACTTCCTGGCAATTTATCAACATTGACGGTATCTACAGAAATGTTTTCATTTAAAATATCTTTTCTTGCCAACTTGATGTAAATATTTTCTAAAAAAAATAGAACACACGTTTCTCATAAGCAATTATGAATAGTTTTCTTTAATAAAAAAAACAAGATTATGTACCTATCATAAATCCACCGCAGGTTAACCATGTAATAATAACAAATATTTTTAAAATATTTTAAGAAAACATCAAATTAATATTTTAATAAAACACTTAAAAAATATAAAAACATATCGAGTGACAATTCCGCCTAATTTTCCTGTTAAGCCGACGTGACGTCACAAACGCCACGCAGCCAAACCGGAAGAATTCTCGATGTGTTTCGCTTCTACACGAAGCATCCTCAGGAGGTATTAACTCTACGAGCACACGATCGAGAACGATTTCGAAATTTCTGTTTCTGTTTGTGTTTGTGACGTCACGTCGGCTTAACAGGAAAATTAGGCGGAATTGTCACTAGATATAATTATTTTTTTATTTTTTAAGTATTTTATTAAAATATTAATTTGATGTTTTCTTAAAATATTTTGAAAATATTTGTTATTATTAAATATGGATTTCCGCAAAGTAACGCCTGAATCTATTCATTATCTTAACCATGTAAGGTGAATTATGTGATAAACACAGCAGTAATTATCTAATCTAAACTAATATAATAAAGAGGAAACAAACAAACAATCAAAGTTTGTTTGTTTGTTTGCATTGAATAGGCTCTGAAACTACTGGACCGATTAGGATGAAATTTGTTACGGAAATAGTTTGAGACACGGGGATGAACATAGGATACTTTTTATCCAACAGCGCAAAAAAGAGGTTAATGGTTATGCGTTATAACCGATCTACTGGACCGATTAGGATGAAATTTGGTGTGGAAATAGTTTGAGACACGGGGATGGTCATAGGAAAGTTTTAATCCAACTGAGCAAAAAAGAGGTTAATGGTTTTGCGCGATAACCGATCTACTGGACCGATTAGGATGAAATTTGGTGTGGAAATAGTTTGAGACACGGGGATGAACGTAGGATACTTTTTATCCAACAGCGCAAAAAAGAGGTTATAATGGTTTTGCGTGATAACCGATCTACTGGACCGATAAGGATGAAATTTGGTGTGGAAATAGTTTGAGACACGGGGATGGTCATAGGATAGTTTTATCCAACTGAGCAAAAAAGAGGTTAATGGTTTTGCGCGATAACCGATCTACTGGACCGATTGTGATGAAATTTGGTGTGTAAATAGTTTGAGACACGGGGATGGTCATAGGAAAGTATTTATCCAACTGAGCAAAAAAGAGGTTAATGGTTCTGCGCGATAACCGATCTACTGGACCCATTAGGATGAAATTTGGTGTGGAAATAGTTTGAGACACGGGGATGGTCATAGGAAAGTTTTTATCCAACTGAGCAAAAAAGAGGTTAATGGTTTTGCGCGATAACCGATCTACTGAACCGATTAGGATGAAATTTGGTGTGGAAATAGTTTGAGACACGGGGATGAACGTAGGATACTTTTTATCCAACAGCGCAAAAAAGAGGTTATAATGGTTTTGCGTGATAACCGATCTACTGGACCGATAAGGATGAAATTTGGTGTGGAAATAGTTTGAGACACGGGGATGGTCATAGGAAAGTATTTATCCAACTGAGCAAAAAAGAGGTTAATGGTTCTGCGCGATAACCGATCTACTGGACCCATTAGGATGAAATTTGGTGTGGAAATAGTTTGAGACACGGGGATGGTCATAGGAAAGTTTTTATCCAACTGAGCAAAAAAGAGGTTAATGGTTTTGCGCGATAACCGATCTACTGGACCGATTAGGATGAAATTTGGTGTGGAAATAGTTTGAGACACGAGGATGGTCATAGGATAGTTTTTATCCAACTGAGCAAAAAAGAGGTTAATGGTTTTGCGCGATAACCGATCGTCTCGACCGATTGGGATGAAATTTGGTGTGGAAATAGTTTGAGACACGGGGATGGTCATAGGATAGTTTTTATCCAACTGCGCAAAAAGAGGTTAATGATTTTGCGCGATAACCGATCTACTGGACCAATTAGGATGAAATTTGGTGTGGAAATAGTTTGAGACACGGGGATGGTCATAGAATAGTTTTTATCCAACTGCGTAAAAAGAGGTTAATGATTTTGCGCGATAACCGATCTACTCAACCGATTATGATGAAATTTGGTATGGAAATAGTTTGAGAAACGGGGATGGTCATAGGATAGTTTTTATCCAACTGAGCATAAAAGAAGTTAATGGTTTTGCGCGATAACCGATCTACTGGACCGATTAGGATGAAATTTGGTGTGGAAATAGTTTGAGACACGGGGATGGTCATAGAATAGTTTTTATCCAACTGCGTAAAAAGAGGTTAATGATTTTGCGCGATAACCGATGTACTCAACCGATTATGATGAAATTTGGTATGGAAATAGTTTGAGACACGAGGAAGGACATAGGATAGTTTTTATCCAACTGCGCAAAAAAGAGGTAAATGGTTTTGCGCGATAACCGATCTACTGGACCGATTAAGATGAAATTTGGTATGGAAACAGTTTGAGACACGGTGATGAACATAGGATAGTTTTTATCCAACTGCGCAAAAAAGAGGTTAATGGTTTTGCGCGATAACCTATTTACTCAACCGATTAGGATTAAATTTTGTATGTAAATAGTTTGAGACACGGGGAAGGACATTGGATAGTTTTTATCCAACTGCGCAAAAAGATGGTACTAATGATTTTGCGCGATAAAAAAACATTAGAACAAAAAACATATATATATATATATAAAAGTTCATAAAAAAATATATAATAAACATTCTTTATTATTTTCTTTCCTTAGGAACCTGACTTAAATAGAAGGGTTTATGTGTTTGTGTAAAAAATATGTTTTTAATACCCGTGCGAAGCCGGGGCGGGCTGCTAGTAGTTATATAAGATTAGGAGGAAGTCGACATGTGAATTGCCATACAAATGTATTTCACTATTTTCTTCCTGGATAATACCACCAGGGTCATTTTGTTAAATATTTTAAACCAGCTATAAGGACGCTCGTCATTTCCTATTTTGCTGTCAGCTAATAAGCTGACAACGCGGCTAATTAGCCGCTACAAAAAATTTAGCATAATTAACATTCTTTAGTATAAGAATTATTATACTAAAGAAAAGATGACTCTAAAAATGCCCCATTTTCCCAGGACCATCAGAGAAGTATCTTAAAACTGTATGGCAAGAAATAATTGTATCGTCTCTGTTTCGGAGGAAATAACCGCGGTATCACAAACGTCGATCACGTGAATTTTCTTCCTTTTCCTTGCAGGCATCGTTGGCACTATTACAAAAATCCGGCCAAGTGCGAGTGGGACTCGCGCACGAAGGGTTCCGTAACTAAATATTCTGTGAATAGCTAAAGCTTCTAACTGTCACCGTTATTAGTATCAAGCAAGAAACGGTAAAAAAACAATATTATTGTATGGGAGCCCCCCTTAAATATTTATTTTATTCTATTTTTAGTATTTGTTGTTATAGCGGCAATAAAAATACATCATCTGTGAAAATTTCAATCGGCTAGCTATCACCGTTCTTGAGATACAACCTAGTGACAGACGGACGGACGGACGGACAGCGAAGTCTCAGTAATAGGGTCCCATTTTTACCCTTTGTGTACGGAACCAAAAAAAGGTACTTGTACCGCTTTACGGTTAAATGTAAATAATAATAGCTTTACGCGGCTACTTCTGCGGAGCAACTAAAGTGTCGCAAGTATGCTAACCTCGGTATGGGTTACATATTTGAGCTGTTTGGTGTAGAGACGTTGGGTCCGTGGGGACCGGGAGCTCATCGTATTTTCCAAAACTTATCAGAGCGCTTGGTCGATGCGACGCGTGATCAAAATGCTGGCACCTATTTGGCTCAAAGAATAAGCATTGCAATTCAACGGGGCAATGCTGCCAGCATGCTGGGCACGCTGCCAACTGGTAGTGGGCTGGAGCATTTGGTCTGCCTGTGAGTCTGCAATGACTTATGGGTATTTAATACTTTTATTGTAGTAGCTGTAGTGTTGTATATAGTTCGTAGTATTTTGTTAATAAAGGCATACCGCATATTTCATGTATGTATGCACAGCTAGCTCGTTTACTGCAATAACGCGACAAGAGGCTCCATGGTCGCCGCGTGAGCGTTGACAGATTGGCCGATAACTTCAAACATCAACAGTCCAGACTGGTAATCTGTGCCCAGACACTGCCGACAGCTATTATTAGACTCGTCAATTCTTTTCATAGACAAATATAACATTGGGTAGCGGTGGGGAACCATGGCTCTGCGGCACGACAGTTCATAGCTTATATATAGGTAGTGCTCGGCCACCATTGCTTCAAAATTTTAGATTTAATGTTACTTTTCTGTTGTCATTTCTACAAAGCTCCCAAGCAAGAGCCCGTCTTGATAGGTACCACCACAACGTCAGATAATCTGCCTCGAAGCAGTAGTGTGCACTATAGCCAGTGAAATTACTGGGCGAACGATTCAAAAGTCTTGGAGTGACGAGTACAGCGCAGTGTCAAGCAAGACAAGTGTACAGGCTTACATGCAGGCAATGACAGTCGCAACACTTCATTACATAAAAAAAATGTCCGAGCACGTTTTTACTACTACGTTTGTGTTCATGTAAAGGTTAAAAGAACTAGTTTATAACAGAATTAATGTAACTTTCTCAAGTTAGTGTATCTTATATGTAAATGTTAGTCACTAATTATGTTTATGAGCGTGAATTTAAAAATACTTTTAAAAATACCTTTTTTATTAGGTGGGATGGCACCCGGGCGAGACCCATTATGTTCCATGTTTAAAATTAAAAAAAAGTCTAGATATTAAAATTGGCAGGTTAGTAAGTCATTAATTATAAGGCACTTATAAAAAATCTAACAAAAAGCTACTTAAATTTCACAAATTGGACTAACTCCTCAATTAATTTTATATATGTTTCTTCTACTAATGTTATGATTTTCAGTAAATATTTTAGAAAAACTAACGAACGCCATCAATTCCTATTCAAACGATAGCCCTCTGTAAATATTGCAAATTAAATTTCTTTAAATTTCACAAATATTTTCTAATATCTCAATCAATTTTAAAAGGTGCTATTCATGTTATTATAATTAATGAATAATTTAGAAAAAACTACTATTTTACGTCCCTGATATTCGAAATGAAAAGTAGTGCTGAACACGGGTGAAAGTCATCAATTCCTACTCGGACTATAGCCACCCTCGCTAAAATCACGCCTATTTCCCGCTGGGGTAGGCAGAGACCACAGATTTCCACTTGCTACGATCCTACATATCTCTTTCCCTTAAGCTACTCATCTATGCTTTTTGACCTGGCCTTTACTCCTGACCTGGCCTTTCTTCAGAACGTCTTCAATCTGATTGCAGAATTATCACAAAATAGTTTTGCTCCATCAATCCTCCAGTATTTAATTTTATTGTGTGACCGGCCGCGCCCTCTGCACGCTCGCTTTGCTCGTTTGTCTTGCGAGTTACAATAACCTAATACGTTCCTCGTCACTTCGCTCGTTGCCACACCTAGGGTGCATACCATTTGAAGTTAGATTCGCTAAAAACGCTAAAAACGATCACACTCCCAAAAAGTTGTTCCACATGGGTCTTGGCGTTATTTTCACCATAAACGCTATGAGGCTACTGGAACAGTTTGAATTCCCTACATCTAATGTCAAAAGTGACAGAAGTGGCAAATTTTAGTGGCATTCTTAGCGTTCTTATCCTAAATGGAACAGGGGATGACAGTTACAAACAATCACAGTGATCACAACCACAGACCGAAAAATGTGATCAAAATTATCGAAATTAACGTTCTTAGCGACAGATGGAACATACCCCTATAGATGACTATGACTATGCCATAAACTAGGTTGTTCGGACCGATCAATTTCGCGGGCAAGTGGAACATACCGCTTTGCTAGTATTTTTTTGTGATCTATGGATTTTGTACGTAAGATTATCTTGGTAACTTTTTGCAAAATCTTCTACTTTCTCACCCCTTTTTGAACTGTTCTTGTTACCGTAGTACGTGTTTACCTTTATTGTTTGTGAGGATTGTTATTCATCCTTTTGATATTAATTTGGATTTGGACGCCTTACGCGTAATTGTTTTATAATTGTGTACTACGTGATAATTTTGTGATGTGCAATTGAGACGGTGCTGGTTCCTACCGTTGGAGTCTCGGAGGACTAGAGGAAGGAAGCACGATCATCGCCGCCCTGGCAGTAAGTGAAATAAAATTCTAGTTGGCCAACTTAATTTTATTTTTGTAACAGCTAGGTGCGGGCGCCGAGGTCGACACGACTGCATAACTCCGTAGGTTAATTTGATTTTATTTTGTACTTTCTTTTCAGCCCAGTGAATCTGCCGGCAAAGTTAAGCATTCAGGACAGATTGTCCAGGTGGAAGACGCTTCCACTGAACAATACCTGCCTGGGCAATCTGGAATCTTAACATAGGTATAGTCATATTATGAACGCCCTAAGCATCAGCCAGCCTGTTCATTAATCGTTGTACGAGACATTAAGGCTGAATTTAATTCAGGCAGCTAGTCAAGCGGCGCCGTTTAATCAAAGGTTAGGTTGTTTATTAAATGGCGTCGATTCAGATCAATTAGGTACTTGTAACGGAGAATAAAACAAAACATGAATTGTAAAAAGTTTCATCTCAATGCGCGCTTTACGTAGCGGAGGATTATTATGTTCTGTGGAAAATGCGCGAAAATAAGAGGAAATAATACTTTTCGCATGGATCCGATTGTCCCAATTTAAAAAATGTCAACACGGATTTGTTAACCCTCTATTCGTCGAGTGGGGTCTCAAACTTTTTGATGAAAATATTTTTTTTGGGTCATAGGCGTGTTGGTGTGTATATAGATAGATATATTTGTTGTTATAGTTCAATTTCTACAGAATAAATATACGTTATAATGGAAGAACGGTAACAATAGCGGATTTTAGGCTGGTTAGACAATGAAGCAGGTTTCAGAAACTAAGTGTCGACAAAGAAATCAAAGCCTCTTGTTGACTTTCCAAAGCACAACTTCTATTTGTGAAATATAAAGGAAGACCTCTAAGTCTGTTCTTTACTTTCTTTGATATTTGAGCTGTGAATGCGCATTAGGTTTTGAAGCGCTCGTAACGAAGCTTGCTTAGTCGTTCTTAATCGGTCAGTCCACCACTGTCATGACTTGGATGGGTGACCGCTAGTGACATAACTACTGAGCGCTTCTGTGCTTCGGAGGGCACGTTAAGCCGTCAGTCCCAGTTGTGATCCTAGGATAGCAGTCGTTACAGCATGGTGGTAGGGCATTTTGCGAATGCCCGTCTGGCTAGCTACCACCCTAAACTAAAAAGTTTTTCGACAAGCACCTAACGGAGAGTTCCGGCAGGTGTACTTGGGAGCCAGTAAATAATGCTACGTAAGCCTGAATAACATCACATGTCAAAGCAATCAACAAGTGGTCAAAGACCAGACTATCAGGTATATATATATATTACATAATGTATACTGTGGACCTAGAACACAAGATGAAACGCAAGGCTTTCTTAAAAATATAAATGTATGTTTTAACAATTTCTACAGTGAGAAAAAAAACGTTGAATAAACAAAGAATATTAAAATACAACATCAACCATCGCAATAAAAAACAACTTCCTGGCAATTTATCAACATTGGCGGTATCTTCTTCAGTAATGTTTTCATATAAAATATATTTTCTTGCCAACTTACTTAATATTGCGATGTTATAATTTGAGACATAAAAATATAGCACAGGTTTCTTACAGACAGAGTGTCGATAAAGTTAATGATTGATGATTAAAGTAACTTATGGTAGTGGTAAAATTGTTACGATGCACTTCCAAAATTGTTTAAATATAAACATTAGCCTCTAACTATTTCTATGCTATACCTTATTTTTCTTAATTTATCTTAATAAATAAACGTACTATTCTTATTCATTAGTTGCACTTATTTTGTCATAGAGGGTGATAAAAAGTAGAGTGTCCACCTCGGGGGCCAACAACTATTTTAAGCTCGAGTAACTTTGAATCACTGCGCTGCACCCAGGATTCTACTTACTCCCTCGCTATGCTCATGATTCTACTCTAGAATCAATCGTTCCGCTCTGGTTTTATTTTTTTGGGAGGATATAGATGCTTACTACCGCTATACGGACGTCCAGCACCACCAGGTTTTGGGCGAGGGAAGGCCCTCTATAGCCCGTCTCGGGAGAAGTGTCAAAGGCACTTCTCCCGAGACGGGCGTATAAGGCGAAAAGCGCCTTAGATATGCCTCCGTCTCCTGCGGGCGCCGAAAACGCTCCGCTACTATCGGGACTGGATTCAAAGAAACGCTCTCGCTTTTAAAAAGTTGTTTGACAAAAAATAAAACAACTTATCCACATTCCTTACCAAGGAGATTGTAGTTTTTTCATCCGTTTTTCATATTAAAACAAACAAGAGTTTTTTTCCTACTACAGTAAAACTTTAGAAGATTGAATTATACACCTTAATCGGATTACTCTTGCTAGCAAAAAGATAAAGTATATTCCAATTTGTTTTGTATTGTATCTATATACTATAACAACAAATTGACTATGGATAATTATTAAATTAGTTAATTTTTTCCTTTTTTTTAACTTATTTTTTTTTATATGAGATATTATGCTTGTGATCTCATATAGCTAATAAATGGAAACCATGAAAAGAATCCAAACATTATTTTATTTATTACATCGTTTATACATTTTCAAAGATATAGGTACTAGTTATTCTGCTTTTATTTTTGTAATAATAACGTATAATACAATAAATAATTTACTTACTATAACTTTCGTCTTGTATTATTGTGATTATTTCTTAATTATTAAAAATTAATTGCTTGTAATGGTGATATTTTTTAAACAATGCCTATTCTGGGATCTTTAGATACGCCGTGTGACGACCCGCATTATACAAAAAGCGTGTAGCAAAAGTTAGATGTGAAAATTCGTTGTCGTTGAGGAGTTCCCAAAGTTTATGTTTAAACTTCAGTACAGTTTTTATTACATATTATTCAGCAAGGATTGATGCTAAAACGTCCGTACATATGAGTAACATATAGATATATGTACTTTTACTAAATCCAAATTATGATATAGGTACTCGTACTCGAAGTAGTACGAGAAGTTATTTTTCAGTGATCCAAAATCAGGGAATCATTGCACCCTCTTGAGTCTTGAGCTGCTTGGGTGAGAAACTGATACGGATAGCGTTCATTAGTGTGAGTTGCAGTTTGGAGTTCCATACCAACAATGCTAATCAGTTCGAGTTGAGATGTCGTTACGGTGCCGGGTGGATCAGTGTGCGGCAACCATTACCATAGTAAAAATGGCAATATATTGATATTGTTATATAGAAATATCATACAAATTATAGGCGTTTTCGGGGAAAAATCGTTCTAGTATAGATATAATAATCGTTCTAGGTAGATTCTGCGTAGGTATTTCGAATTACAAAATACTTCAGTTCTGCGAACGGCCCACGCAGACAATGGTTAAAGACTTTCATCAGTTACAAAGACTAGGGTAGCTTGAGTTCAGATTAATTCAGTTTTGTCCTTGTCAGAGTCTGTATTCATTTGTTTTTGAAATAAACCTACGACTTGAGCGTTGAGTAACGTTTTATTACCATAACAGTAATTGAAGTAAAAGCTTCTAGTCACGCGTCGCTGACGACGACGGAATTGTCAAAGGCTTGAAAGTAATTTACTTGCGGTTGATTCTTCAAGATCAAAGGTTATACTGAACTATTCATTCCAGGTGTCATTGATCAACTCCAAGGTGCGTTAATGTGTCGTAGGTACAGTTTCATTTGTCATCGTGCTATTTTGTGACAATAAACATCAGACCAAGCGATAATATATGTTATATACATAGATTATCGCTTATATCGCGCCTACATATATAAAATATATATTATTTCAGAAGTATTCATTGCGACTTTGGCACTAGCGAATGACACATGACTGTTAAAATAATAAATACATTAGCATGCTTCGTCTGCTTTTCATGTTATCTTAGTTAATATCGCCAAGTTGTCTAAATAGTACAAGCTTTATTTAGTATAATTAAATTAATTTTTTCGATGGTCTAGTTTTTAAGTTAAGATTTTGACAAAATAATTTTATGTAAGGATTATATTATTTTTTCAAACGCACGTGTATGACATGTCAATGAGTTTTTGTCAATACTTTTTCGTAGCATCACGTTGGTAAAAGTTGATAATAGGTACCTATGTACGCTAAGCAAGCAACAAGGAACATGCATGTTCCTGTAAAAACACTGATTAGTTACTAAACAACGCTACTAGCAACTAGGTACTATAATAAATAGACATAAGTATACTATACAGTTATAAAGTACTTTTTTAAGAAGAAGTATGCATATTTGCGGCATTAATAAAACAGTTTTTTATTGTATTATGTAACAAAATTTATTGGTAGTTTCATCTCAATTACTACATATAAAGGAGCACGATCTGTGAATTATTTTATTTGCAATTAAGCTAAATAAAACACTGGTCGGTGGTAAACGATTTTTATAACTACTATAGCGACTAATGAAATTGTTGAAAAAAGGTAGGTAAGTAAGTACTATTTCATACTAAGGGTCATAATATAAACTGAGATTTAGAATTAACAATATAATAACGAGTGCCGATACAATCATAATCTTTGAAACTATGGTAAGCAAATTAGTTATATAAAAAGAGACTGTCTCAGCAGTGGTACGGAGTGTTCAAAAAAGTTAAAGATAAAAAAGAATTTAGCTTAAATGTTGTCAAGGACAATAATCAGTCAGGAAGTTCTTCAACCTTTTCAACCTACGAAGCCGCATTATGTCTTAGATACTTTGTGATTTAATCCAACGTTTGAAATTCAAATGAATTCATGATTTTGTTCTATGTTCTTATATTCAAAGTTTAAATATACGAACATATAGAACAACAAAGATAAACATGTGTCTCAACGCTCAACAAGGAGTGCCTTACCTTATTATTATGATATTTACAAACGAAAATATTATAAGGTATATTTACAAACGAATATATAAAAACAGTAATAATTTAGGAACAAATTGGCTCATTTTGCACAACGCAACTATCTTATAAAACAGCAATTTGGGCAAACAGTGCGAAAGCAGACACTATATTGATGAACTACTGTATTCACCATATAGTCCCTTTTGACAGTTTTTTTACCGATACTAAAATTACTTCTTCTTATTTCACGTCAAACGGTCAAAGTAAAAACTTGGTCACCTATTCACATAACCCCTCAGCGATAGATTTTATAAAACGAAATTAGCTGCAGTGGCTGATGGCTATGTACCAACACATATGACAGAATACGTAACAACAAAACCTTCTATGTGCTACAAAAAATATTGGCGTGTGAGTGTGGTACTTATACGAGTAAGAGTACGTTATATGGCCCGTACATATTGGTGATTAAGGCCGCAATTACACTTTCATAAGGATCATAGGTAAAGCTGTGTCCACCAACAAAAGTTACGACAGAGTTACTGTAAAGCTGGAAACTATTGGTGAAGGAAATTGCCAACTTATGTTTGGTAGGGATTGTTGAAGTTACCAACTTTTAATATAACAAATATTTTTTAAATATTTTAAGAAAACATTCAATTAATATTTTAATTCGCACGCACTCACAAAAGAGAAATCTCTCTCTCTCTCTCGATCTCGATCGTGCTCGTTGAGTCAAGACCTCCTGAGGATGCTTCGTGTAGAATCGAAACACGTCAAAAATTCTTTCGGTTTGACTGCGTGGCGTTTGTGACGTCACATCGGCTTAACAGAGAAATTTGCCGGAATAGTTACGAGATATTTTTTTTATATCTTTTATGCGTTTTAAAATATTTTATATATATTTGTTATTATTAAATGTGGATTTCCGCCAAGTAACGCCTGAATCTATTCATTACCAACTTTTGTTTCCATGAAAAAACAGCTTTAACTTTGATCATATATATTTGATTTAACGAAAGAGCTCTATTTTAGTTAATAACTATAGCTACTATTTTGAAAAGGTTGAATATCTTTTTACCTACTTCAGCACGTACATATATGTTACTTCCGATGTACCTAACTACATACATTTCTCACCAATAAGCCATCATAATCGTTCCTTATAGGTAGGTATATAGTTCTCTACTTTTTACATTTTATATATTAACTGTGAGCCTCAAAGTCGCATATCATACACTAGATCGTATTTAGTACCTTAAACACTTATCTATTTATTGATTAAGATATGGAGCGCTTGAAAGTAAAAAAAAAACGAAAGTAAAACCGTTCGAAAATTTTCTTCGAACCAATAAGTATACGTAGGTCATGATGCTCCAATTGCTACTAACGCCTTGATCGCAACTCCAATCCTGAGGAGGTAAATTATTTGCAAGTAAATTACCTATCGTTTTAATCAAGACAGTAAACAGCAATTTCTGTTTCAAGCAAAAAGGCGATACAGAGTAGCTGGTTCTTCGGTAGGAAATAACTAATTAAAAAGTATTTTCTTTTGAAGGGTGGATTTCAAATATTTCCGTTTATGCGTTAAGAAAAATATTTCCGTGATATCTTTTGCCGTTCACATAATTGCTTTTCAGGAAATCTCGAATTGGAATCGTGTACATGTCGTACAAATATGTGGGTAAAAGGATTCTCAAATAAAAATAATTGGAATGTGAAATCCACTTACATTAAGGATAAAAATTGGTCCATCGAAAATAATTTTGATTTACTCATTATATTTTTTATGTCACGGAACAATAATTGTTCCGTGACATAAAAATCATAATTATTATGATTACACTAAGTTTAAAAGATTGAAAATTCAAGTTATTAGTGGTTCGTACGTCGTCAAGTTTTATAGTTGATAGTTAGCTTTTAAAAGCCCCGCGCGGCACGCTGCCTTATTAAAATATGGCCAACGCAACGTAACCGAGAAGGTTAGCTCATGTACGAGTATACAGCTGTTATAGTCAACTACAACAAAATTCCTTTTGCTTGTCGATAGTCACTGAAAGGCGAGACAGAACTACGGGCGCTCTTCGCTTTTCATAATAAAGGGTCAATAGGGTTTACTCGAAGGTTATGATGATTTTAGGTTTATAATACTCGTAACATTAGTAGGGGAAATTTTCGTAATTCCAACTTGTTCCTAAAATGTACATTATTATATCCGGACTGACAATAACAGTAGCGACGCAAGTGACAACAAATGGAACTACTAGTCCTATAGTGACATTCTATTGCGACAACCCACGGGGTCCCGTCGTACACATTACTCTATTCGTACCTACCAGTACGAATTAAGCATAATAATTTAACTTTGTTTCAGTTTATCATAGCTAAGCGGATATATAAGTAAGTCGTTGTATCAAGATGTCATGGAATAAGCCCTATATGGGTACAACAAAAGAAAATTAATAAAAAACCAAATAAAAAAACCTGGTATTGTAATGATGTAAAGAGACTAGAAAAGTTCGCGAGCTTTGCGCTTGTGTTGATAAAATAATCTGAATTATTTTAGTGATGATTGTAAAGACTTAGAGAAAGCAATTAGCTTGGTTCACCAAATTTAAAACATTACTTTAGTTCCTTATTTTAGTAAATAATACGGGATAACTCACTTGAATTATAGTTCCTAATTAACATGATGACATTTTTCAGACAAAAGTGTTGATTTAATTTATTTGTAGTTATCAAATTTTAAGAATGTAATTGATAACTACAATTAGTTTAGCTTACCAAAAATTTTGCATCAACATAGTTCCTAAACTTTTTCTATCACTGAAATTATGATAAGATCTATAATCTATTAAGTATTAGGTTAATTGAAGTACCTACGAATTAAAACCAATCTTTAATCTTACTTTTTAAACATGTTTAAAATGTTTAATTTTTTGTAGAAGTTATTAATAATAAAGATTATATGAGTACTGATGTTAATTGATAAAACATTTAAGATTTAAGTACACGAAATTAACCAAGTCCATCTTTTATAGATTTTTAATTACAAGCCTTTTTTTCTTGCGGGGTACGAATTAGGCAAGTTTCGCCTAGGTTTTTAGTAACTGTGTTTGTTTCATGTTTTGAGGTAGTTAGTGGAAATTTTTACATTATATGGTAAACATCTAATGCCACATACCAATGTGCCAAAAGCTTTAATTGGCTATATCTCAGTCTACCAACAATATTATTAATTCGCAGTTTTCAGTTAATTGTCTTTGTTGTGGCTTTCACTTGCACTCGCAGACTGGTAGTTTTAACGTAATAAAGCTAGCAACTTGGCTAATTGGACGGACACCAGCACAACAACCGTAAACGTGTTGTTAGTTATGGTATTAAAAATATTTTAAAATATAAGTATTAAATAATCAAAATAATATAATGATAACGCTTATGTAATAGAAGACAATTCTTATTTGTTTACAAGGGAACCACGGAGCCCTGGTCATTGAGTATGCTGACTGTTTTTGCTGTCTGTATATCCGTCCGTTTACTTATAAGGTCTTGCGTTTCTGATTATCGTACAGGATCTTTTTTTCATCAAAATTAACGATACGATTTGAAACGCCTCGTTGAGTAATGTAACGCAGCACTCGACTGGTGTTTGGTTAGCTTCAGTCAATTCTCGCGGTACTAATTTTTAGAGCTTTTTCACTTTTCCATGTTTTAAGTGAATTCAAATTGTTTTATCATTCACACCGAAGCCTGCCGCTAACTCTGACGGGGTTTGAAATGGATCCGCTTTCACAATTACTTGTATTTTTTCACCTAAGGTCTCTAGCTGTCCATGTTATTGTTTTCTATAGAATTCGTAGTCTGTACGTCTAAATGTTAGAACTAAAACGTTGGAACCAAAACCGTACTGTGTTTTCTTTTACAAAAGTAATGATAGATACGAGACAAAAGTAATGATAAATATACGCGATTTATACCGTTTAAAGTTGTTTAATTACTATAATATTTTTTTCTTGAATATGTATCTGATTATAATTTAAATCTAACAGTAATTTCTTCCTCAGAATCAGACCTCAATGATTAAATTTCTGCGAATGACGCATGAAGGCTTTGATGGGCTCTGGTTTTCTCAGATCCGTACATTCCTGAGCATTACATTCCTGATACATTTTGAAGCGCTCGTAGCGAAGTTTACTTTTCTGTTCTTAACCGATCAGCAAAGTTAAGCAACGTCGCCCGCGGTCATGAGTTGGATGGGTGACCGCTAGTGACATTACTACTGAGCGTTTCCGTGCTTCGGAGGGCACGTTAAGCCGTCGGTCCCGGTTGTCGTCTTAGGATGACAGTCGTTATAGCATGGTGGTAGGGCATTTTGCGAATGCCCGCCTGGCTAGCTACCACCCTCAAGTAGAAAATCTGTCGCCAAGCACCTAACGGTGTGTTCCGGCAGCTGTCCTTGAGAGCCAGTACTTCTAGGTTAGCCTGAACATCATCTTCGACCACATCATCACTTACCATCAGGTGAGATAGTGGTTAAAGGCTAACCTATAATGCATAAAAAAAAAGCTATTCATACACTCAATCATACTACAATCATGTTTGGTTTGGTATTAATCTATTCAGCAGATTTTTGCGCTACTACCGTCATAGACTTCAACAGTTTGATCAGCCAAAACTATGCCATTAACAGTAGTTGTTTTAAGTCGGTGTCGGCTTTTTTATAACTAATTTTAAGTATTTTGAAAAAAAAAACATATGTCATTCTACATTCTACTGGAGTCTGGAATGCCATAGATTATAGAAAAATATTACAAAAAGTGGCGTTTCGTTACAGAGATCTGAATTCATTACAAAAATATCGTGTATTTGAAAAAATATCGTAGACGTTTGATAAACTATCGTGCGATACATACTTATTATTTTTTATCGCATGATACTCATATATATCGTGGATCTAGGATAATTATCGCATGTCTGGCAACACTGGAAGGAAATGGAGAAAAAACAAGTTTACTTAGAAAATCAAAATAAACATCTTCAACTTAAAGTAGACGCACTTGAACAACGTAATAACGAAATGGAGCAACAATTACTGGCTGATCACATTGAGATAACAGGTATTCCAGACTCAAGTGAAATAAGTTTGCCTAAGTTAGTCGAAGATGTACTGAGTAAACTCAGTGCACAAAAAGATGACGTTCTCTCCATCAAACGCCTTCCTTCCCGCAGAACAGGGTCCAGTCCAGTAATAGTACGACTGCGCCAGGAATCCACTCGTCAGCACTTAATTTCATCATCTCGTGACACACACATCCTTGCTAAAGATCTTCTACCTAATTTGTCAGGACTAACAGCTACAGAACAAATCTACATTCGTGAGGCAATATCTCCGTACTACAAGAACTTATTATGGCAGGCGAAACAAGATCTAAAAAATGACTTTAAATATATTTGGTTTAAAGAGGGTAAAATTCTAGTACGTAAAAATGAAAATGCTAAGGTGTATAAGCTAAGATCGAAGAGTGACATTCAGTCACTCTTATTGCCGAGCAACAGGGCCTAATCCTAGTTTATCTGCATGCTTAGAGTAAACCACTTACCTGTATGGCAATGCCTAGTATCATGTCTGTCCTAGATTATAATAATACTAAAGAACTATATAATTGTTTTGACTACTTGGAATTTAAAAACTTAGTACCTTATAATATTCACAACTTAACATGTCTCCATATTAACATTAGGTCGTTGATTAAAAACTTTTCAAAACTAGAACTAATTATCGCTGTATATGGTGCCTCAATTGATGTGCTTGTCGTCACTGAAGCAAACATATCTGAGAGTATTCAAAGTCTATTTAACCTTAGAAACTATACAATGCACACTAAGTTACGAAAATCTCGTAAAGGCGGTGGAATAATCGTATATGTCAAGAATAAACACAAATTTTCACTAAACAAAACAACCACATTAAATTACGAATGCATAATTGGTAAAATCATAACAACTTCTTATACGGTAACCTTATGTGCAGTGTACAGACCACCTAAAGGTAAAAAGTAGTTATTTATACTGGAAATCGACAATATGCTTAAGAAACTCATCAACACTGATTTGATACTTCTTGGAGACATTAATATCAACTTGCGGTGTGATAATAGCAGCAAAATATCATACATGAATGCAATGAGCGGACACGGTCTGTCATGCGGTATCTATGATTATACGAGAATAGAAATGTTAAAGAATAAAGTCACTAAAACGTGTATAGATCACATATTTGTCAGATCCCGCATGAGAGATGCGTACACCGCTGCACTCGGCACAGTATTGGCCGACCATAGAATGACTGCAATCTCGCTAGTATGTGACTCGAATCTACAGAGTGCTCCTATTTACGTGAACAGACTAAATAATGATAAATTAAATAATCTATTTCAACAAGTTAAGTGGGAGTCAACTCAAAGCATGAACTGTCCTAACGAAATCTACAGCTTTCTTAATAAGGAAATAAATAACTGCTATAATGAATGTAGGTATCAGAAAAAAATAGGCAATACACAGCGAGATACTCATGAATGGGTCGACAAAAACTTATTAAATCTATGTAAAATGAGAGATTCATTATTCTCACAATGGATTAGAGATACAAGTAACAAAGAACTCAGAGCTAGATATAATAAAATAAGAAATAAAACCAACAAAATAGTACATAAAAACAGAAATAGATATTATAAATTAGAAATAAATAAAAATAGAAATGATATAAAAAAATTATGGCAAATAATAAACAATATGACAGGCAAGATTAATAGATCAATTGATACTATTATTACTAAAGCTTTTGAATCGGAAGGCAGTAACAAAAACATTGCTGATCAATTTGCCAACAAATTTAAAGATAATGTTAAATGTATTATACCGACCTGTTCATCTAAACTCTTAAATGAAAATGACTACATAAAACCACTTGACAAATCTATTTACTTTCCAAAAGCAACTGAAGAGGATATACTCAAAATTATTAAAAATATCAATCCCCACAAGGCTCCTGGAATCGATGGAATTCGAGCTATTGACGTCGTACGACTATCTAATCGAATCGTGAATTCTATCACGCGTCTAATAAATACGAGTATCGTCACAGGCATCTATCCCAAAGAACTAAAAGCTGGTGTTGTGAGGCCAATTCATAAAGGTGGAAGCACAAAAGACTATGGGAAATATCGTCCCATAACTATACTTCCTGTGTTGGACAAAATAATTGAGAAATATGTTTGCGGTGTCATACAAAACTTTTACAGAGCCAACAAGGTATTATCATCTCAACAATATGGTTTTCAGCCGAATAAAAGCACCACTCTCTTGTTATCGCGATTTACCGATGAAATTAATGCTTATCTAAATGCGAAAAAACATGTTATTTTGATCTTTATAGATTATAGCAAGGCATTTGATACTCTTAGACATGACCTGCTTATAGACAGATTAAACAATAGCGGCGTACGAGGTAAATTACTGGAATGGTGCAAAAATTACCTAATAAACCGCAGTTATCAAGTCAAAGTGGGCGATTCACTCAGTGACAGTATTTATGTCACTGAGGGAACAGCTCAAGGCTCGGTTTTAGGACCTTTGCACTACTTAACATACGTAAATAGCCTTACTAATGTAATTAAGTATTGCTCTGTCTACCAGTTTGCTGATGATACGTGCTTGGTGGCTGCAAATAAAAGCACAGAAATTGCCCAAAATCAGATCCAGGCCGACTTTACAACCATATGCAAGTGGTCTCATGATGCTGGTTTAGTGCTCAATGCTGATAAAACCAAGCTTATACATGTGCGCTCCAGTCATAATATCTGCACGGAAGGTATCAGTGTGGTTGCTCATAGTCACGAATGCTTACATAGCCCCAACTCCCGATGTGGAATTAACTGCACTAACATCCATCAGTTGACTGAACATATATATCTTGGAGTGGTGATAGACAATCGATTCAACTGGGCTAAGCATATTGATATAGTTTGCGCTAGACTTCGTGCAGTTCTTGCTAAATTCTATATAATTAAAAGCAGAGTACCATTTAATGTCTTGTTGACAATGTACAAGGCTTTAGTCGAAAGCATTATATCCTATGGATTGAGTAGTTATGGTCGTACCTATAAGACATATCTTGATCAAATTTATAATGTCCAATACAGATTATTAAAGCTAATAGTGCCAAAGAAAATAAAACAAAAATATTCAGATAACCCGTCTGGACTTTTCAAGTACTGTGGTATTATTCCCGTTCATAAAAAGGTTGAATATACCTTATTAATTGAACAATTCTTTCGAACTGAAATTCAGACTTTAAAAGTTCAGAACAAATTTACTAGGAGTATAGCCAATAATATATTAACTAAACCTACATATTGTAACATTTATGGTAAAAGAGCATCTCAATACATAATACCGGATTTAATAAATAAACTTCCTATGGAGGTTAGAAATATATTAACGGAAAAAAATATTAAAACAATATTAAAAAAATATTTTCTTTCCTAACTGGATCATCCTTTATGCGCGTGCACTTCACGCGCACACTTACTTACACAATAGCTATGTCGAATGCTGTACCGCTTGTGTCAACATATTTGAATGTGTGCACCGTTGTCAGCTGTTGCTGTGCTATGAGTATTACTCAGTCAGCTCACCTGACCGGTTTATAACCTTATCGCTAAAGCTGAAGTGAGTATGTGTGCGCGGTAAACATAGTTTATGATATTGCAGTCATTCTTGTTTATAGCATTGTTTAATTTTTAAGTTTTTGTAGTATGCATTAATCTTATTATTATTACTTTTAATGTATTATTAACTTTGAGAACTGATGCTTGTCTAGACAAACCTAACATTGGTTTTTAAGACAGCAGTAACCATTATTTGTAAATATCTTTTAATAAATAAATAAATAAAAAAAAAAAATAAAAAAAAAAAAAAAAAAAACTGACACAAACACACAAGCCTACATTTGAAATATATTTGAATTTGGAATTCTAAACCAAACGCCAGATATTTGACATCAAACTGGCCAGTTTGTCAAAACGCCTATTTTATGTAATGTAAGGACCAAATACTTAGAACATAAAGATTAGAGACGAATTACTTAGCATTCCATGGATTCACCGTGCGGGTGCCAGGTCCATAGCGTTGCAGAGGAAGATGCTCAAATCAAGGTGCCTGGGACTGTGAGGGAACCCAGTGAGTAAGGTTAAGGGGCCCTTTTAATAATATTAAGATTAATTCGTATTGCGATTACAGACGCGCGTTTCGTCCAAAATTCGCGAGTCCTTTTGACATCGGATCTTCAGTACGTGAACAGAATGAGTAACAAACATATTTTTTTGTGTAAAATTATCACATTATTTTTCCCAAATTTCCCTTTGAAAATAAAAACCTGTTAGTTTTGTCGAAAGAGGGGCTAATATGTGAAAATGTAGGTGAAATTATTTTTTTTTCGTTGAACTCATTTATTTGTAAGGTGTCACCGAAAAATAAACTTATTATGAATCAAGAATTTCTGTGTAATTTTTTTATGTCTGATAGGTTAGCCTTTGACCATATTAACCATTAACTCGGCTACCACAAAATCATACTGAAAACTGTAAATTTAGTTTACAAGCTGTTTTCAAAACTAACATAATTTTATATAGGTATTAGTAGTATGTTACGGGTGATTGCGATACGGAACCCTAGTAGAACAAGTGCGATGTCGCATTTTACTAGCTGGGATTTTTCTGGTTTCAATAATGGTAAAACAGTATTACATTAAATTCAAAACAAACTTGGTGTAGAACAGAAAAAAAAACTAAGTAAAAAAACAAATAATAAAAATCGGTCAAGTGCTAGTCGGACTTCATTAATTAGTTATTAGTAGTTTAAAAACTACATTATATAACGAAAACGGTATTTTCAGTGTTTGTTGTTTAGATAAATATTATTCTTATATACTGCTTATCCTATTTTATAAACGTTAAAAAAAATACTAGGGGTTAATTACTCCATCTACCATATAAATCAATAAATCCGTCAAATCAGTTTCTTATGAAAAAAAAAATTACGGGGTCTCACTAAGCACTTGTTATATAATTAGGTACCTGTAATAAAGTTACAGGTACCTGTAATAAAATTACAGGTACCTAATTATATAACAAGTGCTTAGTGAGACCCCGTAATTTTTTTTTTCATAAGAAACTGATTTGACGGATTTATTGATTTATATGGTAGATGGAGTAATTAACCCCTAGTATTTTTTTTAACGGCCGTATGCCTTTTTTATCAAAACATCACAAACTATATACAACGTTACAGCTACTACTACACTGAAAGCATTTAGGCAACCCAAAAGCCATTGCCGGCCAACAGGTAATCCAAATGCTCCCGCCCACAACCAGTTGGCAGTGTACCCAGGATGCTGGCAGCAATGCCTCGTTGGATTGCAATGCTTAAAATAGTAATTAGCATCGCACGTGATCACGTCACTTTTCAAATATTTAATCCCAATCGCGTCTAGTATATATACGTCAATAGATATTTTAAGTTTTCCATTATGTGAACAGAATAATGTCAAAGAAAAATCAAACGGCGCGAAAACAGATGAATCACAAAATTGGAAACACAAACACACAACCCTACATTTGAAATATATTTGAATTTGGAATTCTAAACCAAATGCCAGATATTATTTGACATCAAACTGGCCAGTTTGACAAAACGCCTATTTTATGTTATGTAAGGACCAAATACTTAGAACATATAGATTAGAGACGAATTTACTTAACATTCCATGGAATGGATTCACCGTGCGGGTGCCAGGTCCATAGCGTTGCAGAGGAAGAGGCTCAAGTCAAGGTGCCTGGGACTTGCAACCCAGTGAGTAAGGTTAAGAGGCCCTTTTAATAATATTAAGATTAATTCGTATTGCGATTACAGACGCGCGTTTTGTCCAAAATTCGCGAGTCCTTTTGACAACGGGTCTTCAGTACGTGAACAGAATGAGTAACAAACATATTTCTATGTGTAAAATTATTAAATTATTTTTCACAAATTTCCCTTTTAAAAAAGATCTTGTTACTTTTGTCGAAAGAGTGGCTAATATGTGAAAATGTAGATGACATTATTTTTTCGTTTAACTGATTTATTTGTAAGGTGTCACCGAAAAATAAACTTATTAGGAATCAAGAATTTCTGTGTAATTTTTTTATGCCTGATAGGTTAGCCTTTGACCATATTAACCAGTAACTCGGCTACCACATAATGATACTGAAATCTGTAAATTTAGTTTACAAGCTGTTCAAAACTAACATAGTTTCGACGGTCCCTACGTACAATCCCGCATAATATGGTAGATACGTGATTTTCACTTTTTATTTTCAGAACCTTCAGAATACTGAACAGTTTCAGTTTAGTTAAAAAAAAAAGTTTCTACTCAATTTGCTCCTTATAGCCTTGAACACAAAATCTCGTAACTACAGAATTAAGGATGGTTTCCAAAGTAAAGTCGCAGAAGTGGTAGTTAGGAGATATTACGTCGGAACGGACGCTTTACCCCACCCGGCTGCCCCGCAACTACCACTTGCTTTCGCGCCGTCCAAAGTAACCGTCATGTTGTATTTATCAGTGTAAAAACCAACTAAATATGTCGACAAGAAAGAATATATCTATCATGCAGAACCACGGAAAACCAAGAAAACACGTAAACAAATAAAGAACCTTCCAGTAATGTAAAACATTTTTACTTATTCTTCTATTTAGTGTAACCTAAGCTAACCCAACGTAATTATCGGTATATGGTAGTTACGTTGTTTTACACGACAAATCTTAAGATACCATTATTATTAAGTGGTACTTGCTTATTTTTACGTCGTGAAATAAACTACCCTATATCGGTAACTGCCATTTAACGTGTTTTACTTCGGAAATATTTGTTTCATGTATGTAAGTTACTGCCACTTATGGTTTTTTACGTGGCAACAAATGTATTTTCAGCTCAATCTGGAGGAGATATGAAACATTACAAGATATTATAAAGCAAAGAACTGAAACTACTAATGACTAATTGCAACAAAATTTAGGTCCCTGCTACATAATACATCACCTACCGTAAGTCAACTTCCAGATTTACTTGAAAAGTTGACGATATCATTATTGACAGAGATCCCACCAATAATGTAGCGGAATCACCGAGGTTATCCCTATCTCCATCCATGATGCCTAAAGAAATTTTTGCTGAAATTCACACGATTACGAAATTACCAATATTTTTTTTTGCAATCTGGACTTCGTCGAAATGTTAGACCTAATCAAAATCTGTAACAAGCTGTGTAAGTGTTGTAACAAGCTGAGGTACTTTCACTCCCAGTTATTGAGGTTGAAAAAATATTAAGTGATAATCCTTTAGATGCAGAATCATTCAATAATAAAGAAGCATTATGTATACATCAAGATTCTATCAAATCTGTAAAAGAAAACTTAACGTTTTCAATTACTAGATTTTCGAGATGGGTCAGAAAGTTGGAAAGTGGCACGATGGTCCTGCTAAACGAGGTGGCTAGTTGTGTTTACTACTTCATCACATCAGAGATCAAGCTTCAAAAGGTATACTTACATACCATAAACTTGAATTACGACAATAATTGTGATGGTCAAAATAAAAACAATCGTTTTCGTGATGTATTTGCCGGCTGCCAAAGAGTTCATGGTAAAAGTAACTCGCTGATTTCTTGAGAAAAGAATGAGAACGACAGTACGCATGTTTTATTGGAGCATTGTGCAAAACAAGGAAGTTTATACACCTGATCAACTGTATGGTCTAGTGAGATGGTCCAAAGAGACTGTAGATCTTTATATTGTAAAAGAAGTAACAACTGAAGAAGTTATTGATGTCCAAAAACTGCACTAAAAATAAGAAAAATAAAAAATAGTGGTCTAAGATTAGAGAGCTTAACATCTGTTTCATATGATCTATTTCAAAAACCAAATTGTATGCAAAACCCAAAATCGAAGGCGTCAAAATTAAACTATTTAAAAGTTAACACACAGGTTCACCTTTGCCCATGCACATCTTTAGTACCTTTGTGAACACAACGTAACACCTAGAAAGAGTCTTTTTTACACTTGGCTAGCTAGTAATGAAGAATCAGGGTCTGATGAAGATTAAACTCTAAGTCCTATTACATATATTTAAAGAAGTTTCTACTAAGCTGACAGTCTTAATTTTATAAAATTCATGTTAATAAATTGCGTTCTTTTCACAAAAAAAAACATTTTAAATAATTATTAGATAATTTAAATAATTTTGATTATTGAGCACTCCCATTGCTGCTCGTCATTTATTTATCCACAATTGATAAACAATTTTGCATCTTATTACGTGTATAAAATGTTAGAAAACAGTTATGCATATGTTTCTACTACTTGCAAACTTCCAATTTATAAAATACAAAGTTTAATAACATGTTTCAATAATTATTATTAATTGTACACCTCCTCTGATTATGATATTATCACTATAGCTGCAAATAGACCTACGAGAAATAGTATGTATATAAAAAAAATTACAAAATTAAAACGTACAAAATTTAAACGCTGTTTTTGAAAAGTAACGGGCAGCAAAAGTTCTAAATAGTTTCCATGTAAAATGTTCTATGTGGCAGTTAAGCATTTGAACAAACATAATATTCCCACGTAATTGTCAATATGTACCAGTTATGATATTTTATATTAAAAATTTCCGATGTATAAGTGAGTAAGTGACAAATTATACACATAAAGTATTTTTTTTCAGTTAATTCTTCATGTTTCTTAAAGTATACAGAAAATAAACCTATACTACCAAATTTCATCACTGTGTGTATATCAGAACACGAGCTACACATGTTTAAATGTTTAAGACGCTCTCTCCTAAAATTTGACGTTTGCAGTTACAGCAGTTTACGTAGGGACCGTCGATTTTATAAATTAGTAGTTTGTTACGGGTGATTGCGATACGGAACCCTAGTAGAGCAAGGGCGGTGTCGCATTTTACTAGCTGGGATTTATGTGGTTTCACTAATGGTAAAACAGTAGTACCTACATTAAATTCAAAACAAACTTGGTGTAGAACAGAACAAAAAACTCTAAGTAAAACAACAAATAATAAAAATCGGTCAAGTGCTATTCGGACTTCATTAATTAGTTATTAGTAGTTTAAAAACTACATTTGATAACGAAAACTGTAATTTCTGTGTTTGTTGTTTAGATAAATATTATACTTATATACTAGTATTACTTTATAGGAGCATTGACGCATGCTAAGCGAAAACATAGTAATTATTACGGATGGAAAAAGATAACTTCCAGCGGGACTTGAACCCGCAACCCCCAGAATACCGTCCTGGTGCATTGCAATGCACGTAATAATTACTATGTTTTCGCTTAGCATGCGTCAATGCTCCTATAAAATAATACTAGTCAAAATTTAAAATGGTTTCATCGATTTGGTGTTCAGTGTTGATCGTATATCAACCTACCAGCCTAAGTAAATAGTCCTCTGCTATTTGGGTAGATGTCGCCAACGTCAAAAAGACGTGTATTCATACGGATGGAGAATTTTCGACTTATATACTGCTTATCCTATTATATAAATCTACCTATTACAGATACCTAACTACATAATAAGTGTTTTGTGAGACCCCGTAAAAATGTTTTTTCATAAGGAACTGATTTCACGGATTTATAGATTTATATGGAATAAATATGTCATATTTTATATATATAAGATTTCCAGACGATGACAATCTACTTGCTAAGGTACGTGATTATGTGTTGGACCACTGACTTATGAACGGACAGACAGAGAGACAAAACGGCAGAGTGTAAATATAGAAGAGATAAAAGTATAATTATAATTAAGTACACTTCAGCTAGTGTGAAGTAAAGTTGGTTCTTATGTCTCGTTCACTTAGTAATTTTACTAGGCCTTAGTAGTGGTTGCACATTAGTGCTTTAAGGTAAAATATCTGATACTGCGGTGGTACCCACCAAGACGGACTAAATTATTAGAAAGAAGGTCTCGGAGTGACAAGCGCAGTGCAGTGTGTGAACCAGAAAGCTGACACTACAAGTTGAAACTGTAATGACAGCCGTGACGCTTGCCGTCAGGTGGGCGAACGTAAGTCTATTCATTGCATAACATAAAAAAATGCCGCCTGACCAACACACTGTTACTTCCTTGGTGACAGATTTTCTATTCGAAGGTGGTAGCTATAAGGTGGTATTTATTAGTGGGCATTCGCATAATGCCGTACTACCATGCTGTGAAGCTCAAGCCCGCGGCAGCATCCGAACCATGGACCATCTGTGCGGCAGTCAGCCATTGCCAATGGTCACTACTACCTTATACCTACACTAGTCGCTCCGTGAGCTGAAGACAAAGACCTCGGTGGCTGAAATATTATTGTTGTTACGTTTCCAAACGCAATAATTCTACAATAACAAAAAAAGGCAAGAAATATCAACATAATTATCTAAAAAATTATCGAACCTGATCACAAAAATTGACGCAAATCGGTTGCGAAATGCGACAAGTAGAGGAAAACAACTGGACAGACAAACGAAAGCATTTTACCGCTTGGGCTCGCTCGGTCAATAATCAACACGTTCCCCATTGAATACTAAAAAAAATCGAGATTAAAAACAAAACTACCGCTTGGCACCTTGCCACAGCAGGGTTGCAAGCTGCACATTAACATGCCATCCAGGCACATGAGGTTACTCAACCAACTCCATGCATACATCGATAAGCGGCCCTGAAATAGGCCACAGAATAATAATAGTGTCTACGTGTGCAGCCACATCGCTAATGCTAATTAGACAATCCAATGTTACAGATAACTTTTGTGCTGACAGAATACCAAATTAGGACTAGCAGGAAATTGCACCTGACCTTAGACAGGCACGGAGTCATGGAAATGAGATATACAAGAGGTAAGTACTGAGCTACATTTTTTTTATGCTTGATAGGTTAGCCTTTGACCACTATCTCACCTGATGGTAAGTGATGATGCGGTCGAAGATGTTGTTCAGGCTAACCTAGGACTACTGGCTCTCAAGGACAGCTGCCGGAACACACCGTTAGGTGCTTGGCGACAGATTTTCTACATGAGGGTGGTAACTAGGCCAGGCTGGCATTCGCAAAATGCCCTACCACCATGCTAAAACCAACATATACGGTATAGTGCCAACCCCCATATTACAAACGAATTTATTAGAAGAAAAAACTGCTTGGGTTGTTCGGCTAAAATTGCATCGCCATAACTTCCTATAGAATACGACTACAGTATACTGTGTTAGGTATACGGTGATTTGGTATCTACTCCACTCATCCTTTATTTCCATGTTTTAACTTTTTTATGTATTTATTTTATAAGGGCTGTTTGCGAATGCCCGCCTGGCTAGCGACCACCCTCTAGTAGAATATCTGTAGCCAAGCACCTAACAGTGTGTTTCGGCAGCAGTCCTTGAGAGCCAGAAGTATTACAGTCACATGAGACCTAATAACTGTACGTCGCTGTGTGACGGGCACAGTGCAATTCGTCGTTGAGGAAATGAGTCTGTTATAGGCAGAGGTAAGTCTACTTAACATCAGGTGGGCCTCGGTCACAATAACATAAAAAAAAAATGTTATACAATTATTTTGTATATAAGTACTTTATTCGGTTGTAGAGGTCATCATCATCATACTACCCCTATCCCACGCACGTAGTGTCAGTACAATATGTCTACTCTAAAAACATAAAGGACAAAACAATAACAATGCAATGTAAAATAAAATATGTATGTATACGCACATCTCGGGTAATTAGGGTGAAACTGATGTGCGTCAAATATGGGTGTTTGACGCACATTAGAGCGGTATGTATTATTTCCCTCAACAACACCCAATAGATAGGAGGATTTGAAACGGTCCTTATATTCTTAATTCGGGGACTGTACGACATATACTAGGTAAGGTAGGTAGGTACTTAAGGTCTTAATAGCTCTTTACATACAAACGTGGTTTCGTCAAGGGTCATCTACCCTTATATAAAACATGCATTATGCGCGGAAATATTGGAAAAAAAGGCGACCTGTTTTATAAGTCCTTTTGAATATATTGCCACATAGTGTGTATCCACCTTAAATGCTTATACAATTTATGAATATGAGTAATAACGTGCTTATTCTTACAAAAACCTTACAATCTAGCCCTATTAGAGCCTAAATTTTGATATTACGAAATCCTAAAAGTACCCTTAAAGTATTTGAAGATTTCGCATTATAATTTCAAGGTTGTTAAACTTTGCGCCCAATAAAAATTATTGAGAGTCTGGATAAGTTATAACGAGAATTCTCGTAGGTTGTAAACTACGAATAAATATGTATCGTAGGTTTTAAAGAAATAGGCGAATTAATAGGTTTTAAAGGTATCATGTGTTCATGTATTTGATTGTTAGATTTTTGTTTAGGCATTTTGCTTTTGTGACAATGAGTAGCGTCACGCTTAGCACAGGCCTTTGTTAGTTTGTTTGCTGAAATAGAAGGTTTGTTAGATTTATTGATTAGATGATCGAAGTTGCTTTTATAGTTTTGGGTCAGGGTTAGTTGTTAGTTGTATACTTAGTTCCAAATTTACGATCCAAATATCGTAAGGTTTGAGTTAGGATATAAAAACTTTCTGAAACGGATCGCGTCTGTGTTCTGTAAATCTTATTTTATATAGTCTTCTTGATATTTATGGAAACAATACAGTAAATAACTTCAATAAATACAAGGAAAGTAGAATACAATAGTTATTACATTTTAATTTTATTTTTCTTGGATGTTTAACTCTTATGGAGGTCAGTTTTAACAAACTTGTACACGCACATACAAACTGAACAAACCACATTTACTATTTTTTTGGGATTGTGACGGAACAAACACGATGCTCTCCTAATGTTAAGCGGTAACCAGGACGCATTCCTATATTAATTTAGTATTTGAGATAGGAATAGGACTATTTAAACCAACAAGTAATAAATGAACGATTAAAAATATTTGATTTTTTTCGATATTCTTTTTGTTTTGATTCATAGAGGTATACAGATACGGTTATCTACTTTACTCGTATAAATCATTGGAAAAAGTTTATATCTACATTACTTAGATTATAATGAAAACTACATGGAAAGTAGAAGTTATTTGCTATAACATCCAACTTTTATAAAAATCAGACGCGGGAGTACAATTTAACTCGAATATTTATGTCATCGAATAATAATGTTAAAGTAATAATATTATATTACTATTTAAGTAGTTACCGTGAGAACTCGATTTAGCGAAAGTCTTCGCCAACGTCGGTTAGGAAAGCTAATGAAGTGTGCAAATGAAGAAAGGTCACCAGAATCTCAGCGGACCCTTGTCCGTAACCATTTATCATAATATTTTACATTAATCATACCATAGTACTGTATTAGCTGGATTGTCCACTGCTGAACACAGCCTCCCCCATTAATTTTGTATTTGCCATAATCCCCACGCTTGGCAGGCGTCTAGTTCCTCAGAAAGCGCACGTTCCGGTATTTTACCTTAAGTCGCCTCTTACGACACCCACAAGTAGCAATGGGGGGATGACATTGTAGCCTGGCACCACACGGGGCATACATTAATCATACCCATACCTAACTCTGTGACCTGAAGTCTGAATAATCACGTAGGTACGGCTAATGGCAGCCGATCCGATGACCTTAGCCGAACTTCGCCAGGTGCAAACAAAACACGTCATAACTCTAACCCGGTCATAAAGTAAACGAATTTAAACCCTCATTAATCCTCTGAGACTACATTTCGTTATTGTTGACTAAAATGGGTACTCAGCGGTAATGGCCACTTATCTTCCCTTATCTTTATCACTGATAGGTGTTTGATAACGCGATACTCATAACGGGGAACGGACAATAGAGTCATATGAAATCGATAATTGACTCATCGTTCGCAATAGAGTTGATTAAATACATGATTGAGTCGATTCGTTATCAATAAATCATAACTATTATTTCATCTGTGCCGTAACTATGCCTGGCACTGAAAAATGTGTGCAATATATTAGTTACCTAAATAAAATTATCGCGCGCGTTTTTTGTTTGCATCTATTATAACGCTATGTATAAAAACTGCTCCTAATCCACTTTTTTCTTGTGTTATTCATGCGTGGACAGACCTCGCGGGCGTAATCGTAATCTAATCATGGACATCACATTAAATATAAAAAGAATACAATCGTATTCCATTATTTTCTGTTACGTTTACCGTTTCTCGTTTAATGTTCCCTTCCTGTGACTAACGCCATTAGTCATAACATAATGCAATTTTATGGCTAGTAACTGAAAATCTTCAGTAATTCTAATACAATCTCAAATAATTTGCAAGAAACAAAGTACGTAATAAGTTTGATATTCAATCTTTTTCAGAAGTCTTTGGTGTTCCAACATGGATAATAATTTAATATAAGTACCTGCTTAAATTATCTTCATAATTAATTGTTTTCTCGAAACTCCAGACAACGACCGTCTGGAAACTTCGATTCCTTTTTGATTTCTAATTTTATGTTAGAAATGTAGCGATATTTTTTTCTTTCATTCATCGTGCAAGTAATGAATATATAATAACGTAATGGCTTTATATAGAATAATGACTTATACAGATAAGAAGTACTACGAAGTGCAAAACATTATTAATGTGCAAAGCGTAAATATATTTAAAACCAGCGCGCACTTTTTTTTTACCGTTGGTTTGCCTTTATTGAGAAAACGCTACAAAGTATATACTTACAACACTACAGCGACTACATTGGAATCATTTAGGCAATGCAAAGGGCATTGCAGTCTGCAGGCTCATAGGTAGTCCAAATGCCCCAGCCCACTGCCAGTTGTAAACATTGCCCCGTTATATGCTTATTCATTGAGCCAAATAAGTGCCAGGGTTTTGATCACGCGTCTCAACGACCAAGCGCTCTGATAAGTTTTGGAAAGTTGAAGTCAAAGTCAGCCGAAGTAGCTCCAGCGCCAGCTTCACGTTTGTTTCAGAGAGATGTGGTGGCACTAAAGTGTCAACGTACGTAGCGTCCCACACTAAGGGCTGCCCTCATAAGAGTCATACCCTTAGGTTTTTAGCATCGTGAAGCATAAGACCCTTCGGTTCGACAATAGCTGCAACATGAACGCTAGTAAAAGCCTGGCGGATGATATGGTTAAGGCTAATGGAGTTATTTTATCCAATTCGTGGTGAAAAGCATTGTGTTCAATTCGAGTGTAAGTTATCGATTACACGAAGCACTCTCACATTTTACCTCGTTGGTCATGCGTCTAAATATCTCGGATGTCATTAATGATTTTCCTCTCGTTTATCAATCTATGATGGTTTTATTGCGCACCATTCTTATCGAATATTATTACACCTATACTAATAGCATTGTGGTACTGATGATGTCATGCACTTGTCATTTTGTCCGATGAAGTCTTTATACATGGAACGAAATACGGAACCTACTTAAGATAAGGTAATGACCAACAACCACTTTTTAGATGATTGTTAATGACAGCCCCAGTTCAGATTATGCATTTGCTGCCACGCCGCCGGTGCTTATAATCCTCACAGATCAGAAAAATAAGAGTGATGCCTTCAGTCCGTGTTTGTTCACATAAAAGTTTCGCCACGTCTCTCCCACCCGTTTCTCTCTCACAACAATTAGAACAATAAGTATGGCGTACATACGCACATTTTGCCACGCACACTAAGATTTTCGCTGCAAACTAAAATACTAATACACTAACTAATCAACACATACAAAATGGGTTGTGCTTCAGCCTGTATCTACGGTCACTAGTTACACACACAGACACATCTGTTAAAACACTGATCCATTGCGTTATCGGAAGAAATGATTCGTTTATTGATTTGTACTAAGTGCGCAATGGTTTTCTTACAATCAAGCCTGATTTAGGCCAGATGCGTTCGCACGTGCCACGCCTCCATTACCTATCTCCCTTGTTTCCTGATCTGGGGTATAACCTAACACTTCTCGTAAACCGTGTTTTTTACACTGTGTCAAAAAATGTGCCATGTCTTGACAGTTGAGCACCTTAAATTTTATTATAATTCGGACAGCTGTCACATCTAGGATATATTTTTTAGTTTTTGTCAATTGATGGTAGCCTATATAAGCTACAATATAAAGTAAGTACATACGAAGTTTAGACTGATTAATACGACTCAAGCTGTCATTTCAAAGCTGACGCATATAATAAATGTGTTTGTATTCATTTTAAGTCCGTTGTATGTACCACAAATATTATTAGATAAATATGGCATCATCTTTCAGTTTGTCAGGTCTTTTATCTATTTCTAAGATTTTTTGTATCGGTTATAAACTAAAAATATGAAATTCAACCTGTAACTACCATCAACTCTTACTATGAAAGCTTTTACGAGTGGGTTGGCAGTAGGTAAGCGATGACACAGGTGAGATAGTGATCATAGTATAACTTGTCAGGTGCAAAAATAGTATTGTACACCGAGGGGAGAAAACGATCTATTTCAGTTGGAGAGTATGTTTAAGCCCGAAGCAAGCGGAATGCTTCAAGGAAACTCGAGCTTTGTGGTTCTGATGACGTATTTTAGAACTTTCTTCCGAGTGATACATAGTGCAAGTTCTTAATTACTTCTACGTGCTTCATTTTTTATTTCTGGTACCGTCATCATTATAAAATCGTTACTTACACTATCAGATGACCTTTTGTAAAAACTATTAGAATAATTAAAAGCGGTACAAATATGATTACAAGCACTATCGCGTGCTGAGCGAAAATCACATTTCCAAATTATTGGAATACAAAACAACACTATTTAACAAAACAAATTGCCGCGCCTCTTTTCCTGGAGAAAAAGGTTGCCTACCTCCTTTCATTGAAAATGTAGTACAGAAAATACCCACCACTTATTGCTAATTATTTGATATAAACCTTTTTGGGATTTGACGTTTGTATTTTTTGCCAAAAAAATTAAAGAAAGTAGAAAGAAAATCTATTCTGCCCTAGCAGAGCTTACAACATTCCTACGCTTCTACGGAGGGCAGGAATGTTCATAATTCTATTCGTTTTCAGAAGAATTCTGACCAGCACTCCCAGAGGCAGACATGAACACAAGTCCTGCAGCTCAAATACAATAGCAAGCGACATACGGCCTCAGTTAACCTGATCAAATCGATTCGTATTGATCTGAAATGTTACTATCATCACTATCTATATGACACACGAACATATAATGACAGCCAGCCCCCTAGCTATTAATAGAACACAAAATTTAAAAATACATCTATATCATTTAAACTTAAACGTACATCTGTAATGAAGCACTACTAACATTATAATACCTATTATACATATACAAATAAATAGTAATAGGACCGAAAATCTGCACAGTTTTGAGAGAAAAAGTGGAAGTTTAAAGATTTTGCGGCTAATTACAGCTACCGCCAATTTCCTATTCCATACGCTTTTTGCTGTAGTGGTTTTACTCGTATTGCCGATCTCTGCATAACTTATCTATCAACCAAATATAAGATGCGGATGGAAAAACCAGTCTGCAGGGATATCATTCTTTAGCTGCTTATGATAACTGTTTGAGTCATCACCGGATGACCTTGAAATCATAGATTTACTTTCGTCTTGACTTTAGTCGGAGACGCTACAGGCAACTATAAAAGTTAGCTTAAGTGTAGATATGTAAACCTAAACAGCTGTATAAAAATGGTAGAAAGAAGAGATAATATATGATTAGACTATTTATATACAAAAAATAATAAAGTAGCGGTGATAGAAGATACCGCCTTGAGGTACCTATACTTCCAGTCGTAGAGTGTGATCAGAAAGAGAGTAGACTTAGAACTTCTAATGATTTTTTTTATAAACTAATATAAAGCTAACATTTACTGTGTTGTAGCTTAAAACAGTTATTTGCATTCAGTTGTGAAATTTTAATATTAACCACGAGTATTTTTGTTGCAGAATAGTAGTGCGCAGCCAGAGACGAAACGTCTTACATATATGGTTTTATTTCCGAATGTTAATAATTTAATAAATTATGAGCATGAAAAGTAAACATAATTATTTTCCAATTACGTACGGTTTGCTTGCCTATTTTACATATTTTCATATCTTTGAAAATATGTGAAATAGGCAAGCAAACCAAGGTATTAATTATCATTATAAGGTATTAATGTTGTGAAATGGGCGGGCCACATTGCTCGTCGAACTGATACCTAACCGATGGGGACTAATGATGGTGATTATCATCGTAGCACAATCCCCAAGTCAAATCCTAATTAATCCTCATTCTGAACAGAATCTAACAGTCCATGCTGAAAACTTCGCATTAATATCTACACGTTGCTGATGTCCATATGAAATCAAGCAAAAGCTGACTGAAGAAATATTATGAAAACGCATAATTATATCACCTAACGTACCTAATCATTTTAAGTCAGTCACTGCGGACTGCGTTGGACGAAATGATAAAAAAGAAAAAAAAAACATTTCTTCTATCATATTTTAAATAAATATTTCAAATAAAGTCATAAAAGATAAAACCCCATATAATCTATGTATTGTTATGACTCTTTTAAAACCCTTTTCAACCACCCTACGATCGATTTAGCACGAACACAAATTTGCTAATTATATCCGTTTAAGCTACTATGAAAGCTTCGTGCCAAATTTCGTGCAGGTTAGATCAGGGAAGCTATCTTCGGATAAATATTGCCACAACAGAGACCTCGCTTCGCTTGGCAATATCATTAGCAGGCATAGTAAATTTCTTGAAGGCAAAAGAAGTCTAAAGTGACACTGACATAAAGTTGAACAAGCACTACCTATTACAAAATTACAAATTTACGAGAGAAAAAATTATAGTCATGTGCGGAATGTGTGATGTAATTTGAAATTTTGTAATGTACTTAATTCGCCAAGCAGGCGTTATTGCAAACATAACAATATTAAAAGCACTATATACCTACATGACGACCAACCTACATTTTTTGTAACAGGTAAATTTAAATAAGATTAGAAAAACTATTAATTAAGTTTTTTAAATAATAGATAAAATTGTCATTGATTTTCCAACTTCCATCAACCTAAGGAAAAATAATCGTTTGACTACACAAAACACCGTTACTTTATTTCTACCCTCTAATCTAATATCAGTATAATTTCGTATATTAATAAAAATATGGTATCGTAATGGAACAAAAGCGAGGCTCACCTGGTGTTAGCTTCTGCCTACATATAACAGATGCGGTTCGTCACAAGTGGTGAACGGCACTGCGCCCATCACCCTGAGACATAAGTTTATTAAGTTTCATATGCCTGTACTTTATTTCTTTGTCAGATTGTTTGTATTTTCTCAATATACACATCCTGCCATCACCGCCCATTGTACTGATAATTAGCGTACAAGAAAAGGGTTAGTCAGTTATAATGACAGCCTTATGAGAATTAAGGGTCCTACCCAGTCAGTGCCGGTATCCCTCAGGGCTCCGTACTATCACCCATTCTCTTTACGCTGTATACCAGCGACATCCCACGCTCTCAGCCCAAGGTTTTCATAGCCCAATAAGCGGACGATACCGCCATTTATTCCACTGGCTGCCATATTAATAGACAGACCTATTTTCTCCTCCAACGGGCCATCACCGAGATCGGTGACTGGTTCCGTAAATGGCGCATTGCAGTCAACCCAGCTAAAAGTGCAGCTATGTACTTCAATGAGTGTACTCACTCGAACAACCGCTATCCTGCACCTCTAACTCTGTTCGACGAACCCATTCCCTGGGTTGGCAAAACTAAGTATCTCGGAGTTACCCTTGATCGGCATCTCACCTTTGACGCTCACATCACTACAGTCCGTAACAGGGCGGCCTTTGTAATGAGTCGCCTAGGTCCCTAAGTTCGTAAAGAGAGTAAATTGTCTCTTAAAAATAAGAAGACACTTCACACTGCTTGCATCCGCCCCATCATGACATACGCTTCAGTAGTGTTTAGTCATGCTAGCGAGGCCCACCTACATAAACTCCAAGTCATCCAAAACAGGTTCCTCTGCAAGGCAACCGGTGCTCCGTGGTATGTACAGTACACCGAGTTGAATTGCGACCTAAACCTTCCCTCTTTATCGCAGTTCAATAAGGACTGCGTTCGACGATACTTTGATCGAGCGCACCACTCGAACCCTCTAGTTGTCCAGGCATCGAACTACTCGACTGCCTCATCCGACCCATGGTTTAAACCTCCCCGTCGCCGGCCACGGCAGGTAATTTACGACCCGGATGACCCCATCGCAGCCATTATGTTGGCAGCTTCAGCGTTGTCCGCAAGTCGTCCCGGTAACATCCCCAGGTGTGCGGTAATCAGAGGTTACACAGTCAAACACCGAGCTCGCCGGCGAGCTCGAGGCAAACATAAAATCCCGATTAGTGTCCAAATAGTCACAGAGTATTATTCAGTAGGGCCCATTCTCAACGGTACAACACTGCAGTTGTACCGGGGCATTTAGTTCCGATTCCCCCATTGTCTCTCGGCAGCGAGACAAGCCGAGGTACGAACCACAGTGGTGCCCTTGAGCTCGCTGACACCCCTCCCGATAGTAGCGTAGCGTTTTCGGCGCTCGCAGGAGACGGAGGTATAAGGCGCTTTTCGCCTTATGCGCCCGTCTCAGGAGAAGTGCCTTCGGCACTTCTCCCTCCCGGCTATAAGAGGGCCTTCCCTCGCCGAAAACCCGGTGGAGCTGGACGTCTGCTTAGCGGTAGTCAGCATCTATCATATATCCCTAAACAAAAAAAAAAAGAATTAAGGGTTAGTAAATTATAATGACATTAACATGTTACGTAACATGTAATGTAAGCTTCTGTAAAACTAAATGAGTAAAGCTGCGGATAAAAGCTTTATTATTATTTTATAATAAAAATTTGTAGCAAAATTACATCTTTATACTATTTATTACGAATCGTAAGGGCAAAACACAAAAACGAGTAGTATTTAGAAACGTTTCCTGGTGAAAATAAAGCGCGTTAAGTTTTGAAATGAAAGTATTCTGTAACACGGATCCAGCAATTTGCTATCCAGGTTGCAAATGCATTTTATTAGTTATAGTAGGACAGAATTAGCTCCCGAAACTATAGGAACATTTTGAAGTACCTACTGAAAATTCAGTCAATTTTTTTTAGAGGTGTATAAAGCTTGGGTCAGTTATTCCTTAAGTTGATACGAATGTTTTTATGGTCCATTTCTATGAACAGCAATTAAAAAATAAGCATTATAAGAGTAAAAGATATTTGCACCTACTAAAACATAAGTAACAACTAGTTGAGTCTAAAACCAACTTTGTTTGCTCGTAAATATGATCAGGCAATAATAGTAAGTCCGCGTACCGTCTATTGATATTGATTCGAACTCATGCGCACTTCTTGCTAAAAAGATGATTCGCGAGCGACCGCTAAATGCACAAAATCAAGTAATGCACATAAAAACCCATAATTATTACCTACTGAAATCTTACAAAACAATATCATTAATACACGGAAAAAAATGGGTCCTGACAAAGTGTCAATCCAAGAATAATATTATTCTCGGGAGTGTTGTTTAATCTCAAGTATATATTTACTTAAAATAAAAATATTGTTTTGAGTGAAGTAAGGTCATTTTCTCTAAGATAAAGAATATTATTCTCACCATATATTTTTACATCAAGAGTATAACTTTTGGTCAGAGATATTTTTGGTCTTAACTATAGAAAATAGTATCTTTTTGAATGAAATATTTTATGAATTCTCATTCTAATTACGTACGGAGTTAGCGTAAGAAATCTGAAATCTTATACAAGAATAATAAACGTTTTATTGGATTAAGAAAATATTTCCATTCTTTCAACAACAATGGGCTTAATACAAGATATTTCTTTTGTTCATTTAAAATAATTGAGAGAAGTAAATGACAAGGATATACATATGTCCGAGCAAGAAAATTATTCTCCTCTTAAAAATGTCAGTTTTCTAAATCTGAGATATATATTGTTTTATTAATCTATGAATTTGTATTGTCATGCTAAGATACATTGGATTTACAACAAAACTATATACTTGATATAACCAAGACAAATATCTCAACTGCAGAAGTGAGTTATATTAGATAGAGAATTTTAAAGTTGTCAAAGCAAAAGTAATTGATTGTTAGTTGTTGTATTTATTCATCTTTAGTAAAGAAATCAAATCTTGATTTGTGTTTAATTATTCTTAATATTTATTTGATATTGTACATAAAAACCACATAAAAACCCATAATTATTACCTACTGAAATCTTACAAAACAATATCATTAATACAGTTTACTATTATGAGGTATGTCGCGGGCTGTACTGAATTTGAATCAGAAAAGAAAACATTGAACTTTACAAATAAAGCCATAAAAAATAAAACCCCACATAATCTATGTATTGTTGATACTGAAAATGTTATCGCTCTTTTAAAACCCTATCTCAACAACCCAACGAACGATTTAGCTCGAACACAAATTTGCTAATTATATCCATTTAAACTACTTTCAAAGCTTCGTGCTATATTTCGTGTAGGTTGGATCAAGCGTTTAAAGTTATCGTTAGATAAATATTGCCACAACATAGCTCGTCACAGAGACCTCGCTTCGCTTGGCAATTTCGTTCGCAGCCATATTGATTCATAAAGCTTAGACATTTTATTTCAACGATTGGTCTAACCCGCATAAAGTAAAGAATAAGTACCTTATATAAAATATTCTTAAAGGATACATTTATATAATTTTTTCCATTCCCCGTAGTATTACAGAAGTGAATTACCTCCATGCTGAGGAAAATATAATGAGATTTATCACGAAACCCGCCCCGAAATCGACTTAATCGCTTATTGAAGAGGACAGATGTTGCATGTATGGTTAGAAGAGAAATCACATCAGTTGAACAAGCCTAATGGAATGGAACCAATAGCTTATACGCACGCATACACGTGCACAGGAAAATATTGCCATTTTAATATTTGCGAATACGTTAAAGTGCTTGAAAAATATATTAAGAAATTCAGAAGGGTAGCAAAATCCGTACGAAAGTTTGAGTAGGTAGTACGACGCGACGCGATTCTTAGTTAATTATCCGTACGAACCCAGCAATGAAACAGTATTGTGCACCTAAAATCTGTGGATGTAGAGTTAACTAAGCATGCGATTTAGGGTTCATCAAGTTCCAAACAATGCCTCCGCATTCTTAAATGCCTCTAATGCTCCTGTTAAAAGACTACAGAGGACCTACAATAAACAATTCAATTCTATAGACATATTTATATACAGTAAAAACATTTTCAAGCGAGAAATACTAAGCGTAATAAATATGCCATATACGTAAGGTAAAATAACAAACATTATAACACATACCTACCAACTTTATATAATAAAAAACATTGCCTAAACTACACATCATGCACACTTACTCTTCATAGGCACAATCTCCCACATACCTACACACACACACAGACACACACACGCATACACACATACTTTTTTGTATATTTATACTTAAGCCAGTGTTTTTTTTTATAGGAATTATTGCCATATACTGTTAAGGGAATGTCTTGTTATATTAAGAAACCTATAAAAAGTTAGTCTCATTTGGCTGTACGTCACAGATACAAATTTAGAACTTGGTTAATTAAGAGCTGTAGACTTACTTGGAAACCAGATAACAGCGGTTGGCTGGTTTTTTGTATCTGTTGTTGAATGTTATATTTACCTATAATAGAACCTAGTTAGACGCTTGTACATACGATTTAATAAAATAGTATTATGGACACATAATAAAATGGTATTACCGTTTTAAGATAGAGCAAAACAAAGAAACGTTAAAAAAACACATTTCTTCTATAGGTAACACTAGAAGTAACTAATAAACTAGTAATCAAATCTAACCGCGTATATTTCACTTTTATTATGATTTGTTAGGCAATGTTAATAAAAGACACGTGTCAACACGTCCTCCTGCTTTTCAATAATACACTCTACTAAAATTTCACTAAATTGTCCGTTTACACTACAGGTAGCGACGACAGTCATAGATAAATGCTGTTTCATTTATCTATGCGACAGTGGCGATTTGGTGAGTGAGTTCATGGGTAAAGTTGAATGGGCGCATTCGGGATTACACTTTAAATGTAGTCGGGTCTATTTGATTCTAGTTTTTATTTATTTTATTTTGACTGAACAAACACGAGGCCAACACAGGCCATAACAGATGCATTTCGTCAAAACTGACAAATTGCACTGCTCTCGTCGCCCTGAGATATACAGTTGTTAAGTCTCATGCGCCTGTATTTTTAAAGGCTCTCAAGGACTGAAGCTGAAACACACTGTTCGGTACTTGGTGATCGATTTTCTACGTGTAGTGTACTCTTCTGGTAATAGCTAGCCAGGGGAGCATTCGCGAAATCCCCTCTTATGATACCGTGAAGCTCAAGCCGCTGCCTCGGCAGTCCATAATTATTACCGCCATCATTGCTACAAAATAATTGAGAGGCAAGTATCATACTCAGCAAGCTACTAGTACCTGGGTAATATCGATAAAAGCCACTAAACCACTCTATTATGGCACGTATAATAACTTAGAGTACTCTAAGATAATGTAAATCGGCTATAAAACAACCCAATCCTACTGCCATGTCTTTTATTATATTCTTGGGATAGTATAGTGGAATTGAAACAGAAATTGGATTTACTACTGGAAAGAAGTGAAATATCCGCTCGATAAACTTTAACTGGAATCGAGAGGATAGATAATACTCAAATAGCACGAATCACGGAAATCTATCACGCTCGCGCAGTTTATAGGAGAGAGCTTTCTGCAGTCAAGTCTGTAGCTCGATAGGAGTAAGTATACTGTATAACTGTGACTTGATTTGATACGTTTATGTGCCACAATGGTATCCATCGCACAAAAATAAAAATCATTGTTTTTTCTAACCAATATTATATGCCACTTATGTAAGTAGGTAGATACTGGTTTATAATGTCACTTTTTCTCTACTTAATGTAGAAGAAGACCTCCATAATAATTATGTAGTCGGATTAAAAGGATTCGTAACATAATATGAATGATTTTTTTACAGAATAACACCCAGGTGTCCTACGAGGTGTTCCACGGGCAAGTAGGTACTTGGTACTATACTACGAATAAACTTCCTAAAGAAAAACTGAGATCACCAATATTTTAAACTAGAATCATTGAGCTAATTATATATAGGTCAATGACTAGAAACGAATATGCTGTGTTTAACAATGACAACAAAGGTACCTATGCAATATGCATAGTAAATTCCTAACTGGAGGTAATAACGCCGTGACTAAACTCTAAAGCTGTAATGGGCCAAGGACACAGAATATGTAATAGTGGGTACCTGTATGGGGCCAAGGGCTTTGCCCCGAAATAATGCATCAGAGGTATGTATGTGACCGATAACAGACGCTAAGTAATGACAGAAACGCGGCTTTATCTGCTCACGGGAATTAATGAAACGGGAAACTTTCCGCTGAGACTTGTTAGTGGGTGGCAGCTTGATTTTGGAATTTAACTACTTAGATACCTACCTAGTTAGATGTCATACGATTCTGTGTTTGTGTGAACATTTATTATGTAACATTACAGTAGTTTATCCGGCTATGATGTGATGATTGATGAGTAAGTATATGTAAGTTAGTCTAACGCTTGGTGGCATTAAAATTTGATTTGACTATATACCTACCTTCAATCATTAAGATCAAAGATACCTACCTACCTTTTGTTAAAGGATTCTCAATAGGTAAGTGTAAAAAGTTACAAGTAGGTACAATGCGATTAAAATAAGAATAGGATTGGCCTAGCGCCATGTTGTGACGTCAAAACTAGAACTTGGTACAGTGTGCAAAATAAAAATAAAGATAAAACCTGTAAATTTATACAGGAAATATAGAAAAGAAATAAAAAACCGACTGCAAATAATTTATTTTCGGTAAGCGTTTTATCGATCCATTGAAGTTAAAACTGCAAGTTAATATATTCATGGAATCGTTTTTTAAAGCCCTTCATTTTGATACCCAACGCGATGGATTTGGAAGAAAAAAAATTTTTTTTTCTTACTATACGGCTTCTAAAATCCACCAGTTTGTTTTTTAATTTTTAAGTACATAGTGTCACTTGAGCTATCAAGATAAATCTTACGATATCTCGTACATTAAAATCAGTTAAGCCGTTTCGATGTAATGGTGAAATAAAGAAACTCAGAAACATACATACATACATGAAACTTGAAAACTTAACCCACGTTTATGTGGGCAGTCGTCTATAAAAATAAGTAGTCATAGGTGGGTAAACGAAGTTGTAGGTGACTGTAGGTACAGCAGAAGTAGGTACAGCACAGAAATAATTTGAACTGATTTTATTTGTTGGCAATATTTTGTACTTGGTTATCTTAATTTGAATCGCTTAGCTCTTCGATGCCGCATGTCCTGATGGCCAACTGAGTCAGACTCACAAATATAACAATCACCAAAAACATATTTAACGAGAAGCTCAATAAACACTCGAAAACGTGTCGCTTAGTAGTACACTGTCGGAGAAATAAGACTCTGACGCCCGTCTTGTCATCAAACCAAGATGGCGTCTGTGCTATTGTTAATTTTAATAAATTCATATTTGTTGACTTAAAAATATGAATTTATTTAAATTAACAATTTCGGGTCACTCATTTAAAATTACGTATAAATATATGGCACTGTTCTATTTATAAGTTTGTTCTGCTGATCGTACTTACAATGCGATTAAAATAAGAATAGGATCGGCCTAGCGCCTTATTATGACGTCAAAACTAGAACTTTGTACAGTGTGCAAAAAAAGAAATGCTAAAACATGTATAAATTAATAAAGAAAATAAAAAACCCGACTGCAAATAATTTATTTTCGTTAAGCGTTTTATCGATCCATTGAAATTAAAACTGCAAGTACATTATTGAATCGTTTTTTAAAGCCCTTCATTTTGATACCCAACACGATGGCTTTGGAAGAAAAAATAAATTGTTTTTCTCACTATGTGGCGTCGAAAATCCTAAAGTTTCTTTGTTTACCTAAAGTTGCTTTATGAACATAGTGTCACTTGAGCTATCAAGATAAATCTAACGATATCTCGTCCATTAAAATCGGTTAAGCCGTTTAGAAGTTATGGTGAAATATAGAAACTCACAAACATATCTACATACTTTACATACATGAAACCTGAAAACTTAACACACGTTTATGTGGGCAGTCGTGTAAAAAAAACAAGAAGTCATAGGTGGGTAAACGAAATTGTAGGTACAGCAAACATAAAAATAATTTGAACTGATTTTATTTGTTAGAATTATTTCGTGCTTAGGTATCTTAATTTAGGTATTAGTTCTTTATAAGATATTTGTAATACTGTTGTTCTTCGGAGAAATAAGACCCTGACGCCCGCGTTGTCATCAAACCAAGATGGCGTCTGTGCTGTCAACATAAAAAAATGAATTTATTCAAATTAACAATTTCAGGTCACTCATTTAAAATTACGTATAAATATATGGCAGTGCTGTATTTTTAAGTTTGTTCTGCTGATCGTACTTATTAGAGTGAATATGAGTGAAGTTAGCCGAGAGCCCGTCCTATTCTTATTTTAATCGCATTGTACCCTTAAGTACGATTACTCGTTAATCTCCGTTCTCCGTGTGAATCGATTTGGATAATTCTCTTTGTTGTATGGGATATGTAGGTTGCCGAGGGTTTTATGAATATATGAATAAAGGTTTCGTTCATTCAAACCGTAAAGTTATTGACATGGAGGCAAATGTCAGAAAGTATAAAGGTTGGTTTCATTGAAATCAAACTTTGCATAAAAATAGAGAAATAATTCTGAATATTCAAATAGCAAATACATACTATAAGGTATATTATTCTTTGTCTAGCCTCAGTTTATATTTAGGTATATTTAAACCTATATATACTCGTATACATAAAAAAATATGTTATTTAATAAGACGGACTAGACACCGGCCTGATGGTAAGCGTCACTGCTGTCTATTACAGTTGCAGTGTCACGACCCTTATCATGCTTGACACTGCACTGTGCTTGTCACTCCGAGACGTTAGTAATTTGTCTGGTTTGTCCGGTATATTCAATTATTACAGTGCACTTTACGCCTAAACACAGTAGAGTTCGCCTTCTTCGATGTAGAATGTCTGACACTGCGGTCGTACCAACCAAGACAAATCCTTACTGAGGAGACCTACCACGTGGTAATATAATATTATTATTGCCAATACTAGGCCTCGCTTCAGTGAAGTCGGAGTGCTTTGTATGGTGGACATCTTGGAATCCGCCATTTTAGATTTTTAACAAGTGTCGTTCGACTGCTCCTCCGATACCCTATGACATTTGGTCAAGCATCCCCTACCTATTTCTGACCGTTTCCGAGATACGCCATCCAAATTCATTTGGCAGACGACATCTTAAAATTTTCGGATGTTTTCCGAACTGACCCAAACACCCTTTACACTTTTCCCATACATAACTTTCTTCCTACTCGACTGCTTTTGGAAGAACAATTATGTCAGTCAGTCAGTGAGTCAGTATACGGTAATCCAGCTTTATTGTATTGTCATGATCATAACAATTATAATTTTATGTATTCAGATGCAGCTTGTATTTTCGTTAGAAGAATTGCTTATAGTATAGGTATCTCAACTACAGGTTTGGAATTTCTAGATTCTGGGCTCGATTCTCCGGTCGGAACATTTCATTGAATTTTATGACTACAGAAAATTTAGGGGCAGTTTGAAGTCCGGTAGAAGGCAAAGGCACCCCTGTATTACATGGGATGGACTAAACCGTGATTGGCGAAATGTGATAATATCTCTTTCTATCTAGTATGCTTCTATGATATTCCAAGCAAAGCGTGGGGGTCATGGCAAACCCCCCGTATTGGGGGAGCCTGTGTTCAGCAGTGGACTATCCGGCTGATACAGTACTAACTACTAGCTATGACGAATTGCAACTATTGACAGGTTTAACCTGTTATGGTGGAATTAATGTGGAATAAATTTTAGCACCAAATGTTATATCAACCTGCATGTATTGGCATATCTATTTATGTTAGGTATGATAAAAGTACGTCTCAACAACCTAAATATGCAGATTTCATCTGAAATTCCGAACAGCTGGCTGGCCCGCAGTGCACCAATCTCGCGGGTCATACCACGCTCGTCTAGGTAATAGGTAGGTATGTAGATATACCGCCTTACATAATTTTTCATCTATGCTTGTATTCTATTTCATCTACGAGGTAATGCTGTGTCCACACTTTCGAAGCGTTGAACAGGCGTGTGTTCACGAGTAATGGATTTAAACGGGAACTTCAAAATATTCATTAAAAAAAAAATTTATAACTAGCTGTACCTGCGACTGCGTTCGCGATTGCCGTACCTGCAGACTAATTATTTACGTTTGAGCATTGTTTATCTCATATTAAGCAACGCTGTGGTCTGCGGTGAAACACTCTTAGTAAAGCATAGCTCAGAAAGCAGCTTTTTACTTTGGATTTGAAAACTCCCAGGTTGTATTTTTCAAAACACGGTAGGTAACTCAGAGAATTCCTTTGTGGTTCGCAAAACAAATGTTGAAGCAAAGTACTTTGTGCGTTTCTTTGGAATTTCGATTTCAAAACGGCGTCTTTTTGTCAATGGTCTCCTTGTTTGGCGGTAGAACGAAAATATATTAGATTCTGCTCTTCCATTGCGCAGTCTCCGAAATGTATCCGGCAAAAGATAGTATAAATAACTGATTGTGGCGAATGTTCCAGATTTTAGAGTTTTATCTTAGCAAGTTTGCAAAACTAAATAAGGGTGCCAGGCTGCCCGTGGGGCGCCGAGGTGCTCGTGGGGTGCCGGGCTGCCAGAGGGGTGCCGGGGTGCCGGGCTGTCCGTGGGGTCACTCGACACTACTCTAACAAAAAATAATGATTGAAATCGGACTACGCGTTAATAAATTACAGCTAAGTGTACATTTTGACGTTCATCCACTTTCCCGAAGCAACCATCCTGAATTTCGAGCGACTCAATCGGCGCAAGTATGCTGACCTCAGTATGGGGTAACCCATACCGAGGTCAGCATACTTGCGCCGCATATTTGAGCATATTTGAGCCGTTTGGTGTAGATAAGTATGGGTTACATATTTGAGCCGTTGGGTCCGTGGGCATCGTATTTTCCAAAACTTATCAGAGCGCTTGGTCGATGCGACGCGTTATCAAAATGCTGGCACCTATTTGGCTCAAAGAATAAGCATTGAAATTCAACGGGACCCTGCTGCCAGCATGCTGGGCACGCTGCCAACTGGTAGTGGGCTGAAACATTTGGACTGCCTGTGAGTCTGCAATGACTTAGGTATGGGTATCTAAAAGTTTTTATGGTAGTAGTTGTAGTGTTGTATATAGTTCGTAGTATTTTGTTAATACGAGTAAAGGCATATGATTAGTACAAAAAGGTTTATATACATAAATGACAATATTCATTTTTGTTAATGATTATATTTTTTGTTTTATTTTACAGATAGCACATCTAGATATGAAGTTAAATTACTATGTTAAAACACAAATCTATAGGCATGATAGTTTTTCAGTGAAGTGTGCCACAAAATGTTCAAGTTGTGGGATAGTAATAGGGCTCACTAGAACAAGACTGTAGAAATGCATGCATGGGAAATATTATAATGTGTTATATGAGTTTCACAAAGCAAATAGATATGGTAGGTAGTAAAGGGTGGTGTGGTAACCATACATAACATTTGGCATGTGATTTCAAGGATTAAACTTTTTCATTAATTGTGTCGGATTTGCCCAATACAATACAAAATAATTACCCACTAGAATTTTTTAAACTGCTATACTACCTACGCAATAATTATGCATAGATATAGATAATTATTTGTCGTGTTAAATGCACACTAGACTTGAACTTCGAACAGCACCAGGTATCACAGGTATATACATAGAAGCTATACAATAGTAGATTGTTATACAAGGGTCGAAGGGAATCAATTCCCATACGAAGTATTTAGACGCCCGAGCGTAGCGAGGGTGGCTATAGTCCGAGTAGGAATTGATGACTTTCACCCGTGTTAAGCACTCTACTTTTCATTTCGAACATAAGGAAATAAATAAATAGGAGTTTGGTAAAGACGTTGAAATGACGTTCATTTTTAGAGTAAAAGACCTCCTGCTAGTAGAGTAAAGAGCTCACCTTCACTGCCAAATATATCTCGTCAGGGGCTTCATTTATAAATTTATCTATTTCGTATGAGGTGAAAACCTTAGATATTTTGCTCTTTAACCCCTGAGACTGTCTATTTAAAAACGATGTTAGGTTATGGATTTTTTTCAAATCTACATTGTGTTTTACACTAAGTGTACTCTTGAGCATTGAATACCTGCTCCATAGCGTAGAAGGCTGTACTTTGTTAGATAGTCCATTGAAATATGTAAGAAGCACACTTTCGGAAAATGATTAAATTTTCTTGTCTGCTCGCCACTTCATATAATCGTTGTATGTATTTAAGTATCTTTGCTTTGAAATTTCTGGCAGAAGATTTTCAATAACTGCCTCATCTTTAACCGAATCTGGGGTTAACATTACAGAATCGCTTGAACTCACTTTTATCAAATATTAGTCCATAAAACCAAGAGTTTGTATTTCGGTACAGTTTACAGAGGTACTTAGTATCCCGCCAAATTAAAATCTAACAATAATAATCTAACTTTGAATTTCACATATGGAACACACCTGGTCACCGCCGCGCGCCATCCCGCTTAAAAGTTTTTTTTTTTAAATTCACACGGCCATGGCTTTATTTTTATCGACTTTTTTCATATATTTTTTTTGTATATCCTTAACCTTAATAAATTTGGTTCTTTTTTTAAATTCATTCCCACCCTTAAGAGGGAATCAATTACTATGAGTTTTTCCCGCCCTTAGGTGGGAAGCAGCGCCTCCCACCCGCTACTCAGATCAAATAAACACTACTTTCCGAGTATGAGAAATGAAAAATAGATTTCTATGATATAAACAACTTAGAGCCTATTCTTGCCTGATTACGATACAAGGTGTCGTAAATTTCATTTACTTTTATTGTACATACGTGTACGTTTGTACAATAAAAGTAAAAGATTTATGTTACATTGGGAATGGCACTGTGGCATGGTAATATTTTCTATAAATATTACCGTGCACAAAATACTGCGTACAATTACAGTTTCACTGAGAAAACCTGACATACTTCATCTTCTTTTGGTTACATCAAATAATAGACAGAACGCATTTGTTTATAAGAGTATAGCTAGATCCTTCAACTGCTTAGCTAGGGTAAACTGTAAAGTAGACCCTCGTGTACCACCACCACCGCCCAAGTAGGCTTAAACGCTTACTTAACGATATGTACTTTTGCTTATAAATAAGGCATACAATTTGGTCCACGCGTGAATGTGTGTTACTTATATGTTTTTAATTTATTCTCTTTGTTATAATCGTCGTTAACTGTTACTGTTAATTTACTACTCGTAATACAGTGTTTTCCAATAGGGACGCGCTAACTCTGACAGCGGATAGCAGCCATCTTGGTAAAGCGATATCTGTCAGATTTGGCATGAACACATATTTAGTCGTGACATATTACCATGGAACGCTCGCTTCAACAACGCGTAGAAATTGTTAAAATTTATTTTCAAAATCAGTGCTCTATTCGCCTAACGTTCCGTGCATTGCGTCCAATTTATGTTAGAACATTTGGCGGCTGACCTTGTTTTCGGAAAAAATCAACTTCAGTGATGATGCTCATTTCTGGTTGAAAATTGCCGGATTTGGAGCGACGAAAATCCACAAGAGATTCATCAAGTGCCTCTACACTCTGAAAAAGTGACTGTTTGGTGTGGATTTTGGTTCGGCAGTATCATCGGCCCTTATTTCTTCGAAGATGCGCAAGAAACCGCGCTCACTGTCAATCGCGACCGATATACGAAGATGATAACAATTTTTTTATGGCCTTGGTTAGATGGTATGGGTCTCACAAACATGTGGTTCCAACAGGACGGCGCCACTTGTATGTCTTGTTCTAGTGAGCCCTATCACTATCACACAACTCGAACATTTTGTGGCACACTTTTCTGTAAAACTATCATACCTACAGATTTGTGCTTTAACATAGTAATTTAACTTTATATCTAGATGTGCTATCTGTAAAAAAAGAAAAAACGAAATAACCATTAACAAAAATGAACATTAACAAATTTGTATATAAACCGCCGGTATGCCTTTATTAACAAAATACAACATACAATATACAACACTACAGCTACTGACAAAACTCAACATTTTGCTGGTTAAAACTAAATACGTAGGTACGTACGTGTATAAAGTAGGTAGCTTTCAATTGATTGGTTACATACGTAACAACGTATGTATAACTGGTACAACGGTGCCTACGTAATAAATAACTAGGATTTTCTCTTTCATTATTGAAGAAATAGCAATATATTTTATCGAAGATTTTAGTAGATTAAGTTATTGTAACTCAACTAATCTATAGCCGTATCATTCTAAAGAAATATTGGATGGCTTTCTCAAAAAAAAACTAAACACAATACATTATTTTTGTATCCCAATGTCGGTGTTTTTTACTATGGGTATATGTATTACTTTACCTTATTATTCCATATGTTATTTATTGTGAATATCAAGAATGGATTTCGTTATAGAATGGTGGTAAGCCATTTTGAAAAATGATAATGCAACTGCTCGTCTGCCTACTTCCAACTCTAGAGCAGAAAATCTGTCGCCAATCTGTCCCAAAGCACCTAACGGAGTATTCCAGCAGCTGTAAATGAATTAGCCAGTAATACTCTTTTAGCTTGAACAACATATTTGATTGTATTATCTCTTTTCTTATAGCTGATAGACTAGCCTTTAACTACTAGCACCTGATGGTAAGTGATGATGTGGTTGAAGATGTTGTTCTTTGACGTACAGCTAACCTAGAATTACTGACTCTCAAGAGCAGCTGCCGGAACACACAGTTAGGTGGTTGGCGACAGATTTTCTACTTGAGGGTGGTAGCTAGCCAGGCGGGCTTTCGCAAAATGCCCTACCACCATGCTATGACGATGCCATCTTAAGACAACAACCGGGACAGACGTCTTAACGTGCCCTCCGTAGCACGGAAGCGCTCAGTGGTAATGTCACTAGCGGTCACCCATCCAACTCATGACCACGGTGGACGGCTAAGCAAACTTCGCAACAAGCGCTTCAAAACTTGAGCTTCAACTTATCATCGGGTAATATAGTAGTCAAAGTCTAGCCTATAAGTTATAAAAAAACATACAAAAGCTCTTGAAAATATATTCAATTATTCATTGATTTAGACTTTCGTGTTTTATTATAGTCAACTAATTCATATTCTGGTGCTGTAACTCAAAATATAAAAGAAGTACCGCAATAACAAAACGAAATGAATTAAGAATTAGGATCAATGAGGATCGTGAATACTCATAGAATAGAGCAGTCGTGACGCTTTTGTTATCATTGAATATATTACTTGCTTTACTATTGAACAATAGATTGTGGTTATGGATAGGCAAGTAGGCATCTACATGACAAAACGAAGGAAACCTCACTTAAGATGAATAGGAATGAGATAAAAGCGAGATCATGTATATCGTACGCATCAATGTATATTGTCACGACAGGACGTGACCTTTTCAAGTTGCTTTAACGAAGAAATGAGATTTGGCCTTTATAGGTATATCCGCTCACGGATTTAGGCATCTAGAATATACAGTTATGGTTTCTGTGACTCAGCGAAATTTTAGTAACTGAACTGCAATGACATAATTTCATTGATTTTGGACTTGATCATTCATCTTCTTTTATCCCACGAATATGGAAGTACTGTATGTTTTATGTAACAAAATAAAAGGAAGACACAAGAACATATTGCAGTTATGTCAGTTTTATGACTAGCGGCTTGTTACGCCAAAGCATCTTGGGAAATTTGTTGTTGAGCTGTAGGTACTTGAAAATTTAATATTGTACTTCAACTTGTTGCAAATTAACTCAACAGAGGTATCCCCATGGTTCCCCATACGATGGCTACGAACGACAGGATAAATTAGAGTTCTACGTCATAATAATATGTCATGTTGGCTTAGCGGTTAGAGCATGCCCCGGCTATATCGGTGGGTGGCGTGGGTTCGGATGCCGCACGAGACTATATTTTTTAGAATTCCGTACCCAAAGGGTAACTTCGCTGTCCGTCCGTCTGTCACCAGGCTGTATCTCAAGAACGGTGATAGCTAGACAGTTGAAATTTTCACAGATGATGTATTTCTATAACAACAAATACTAAAAATAAAATAAATATTTAAGGGGGGTCCCATACAACAAACTTGATATTTTTACCGGTCTTTGCTCGATACTAATAATGGTGACATGTAGAGGCTTTAACTATTCACAGAATGTTTAGTTTTATGTTCTCCTTAATTATCATTAATTAAAATGAATTAAAATAAATAATTAAGAGGGCTCCCTTACAATAAAAGAAGTTTTCGCCGTTTATTTGCTAATGAGAACGAAATAGTGGTACGGAACCTTCGAGCCCCACTCGCACTTGGCCAGTTTTTTCATTTCTCATACTCGGAAAGTAGAGTGTGTTTGATCTGAGTAGTGGGTGGAAGACTCTGCTTCCCACCTAAGGGTGGGAAATAGTAAATGCTTCCTTCTCTAGGGTCGGAATGACTTGTAACCATGGCAACCAGTGTTGTAAACAAAATTAGACATCTATGTTTTTTCGTTCTAAAGTATTCTGCTGTAATAAAACAAAACCAACTACGTTTGTGTTTATGTGAAGGCTCAAAAAACTACTTTATATCAGAATGAGTGTAACTTTTTATGTTAGTGTATGTTATATAAAAAAAAATGTTACTAATTATGTTTTGGAGCAGTGTGAATTAAAAAATAGGAACATATTAAGCGGGATGGCCCCCGGGGGAGACGCATTACACATTTAAAATGTGATAATGATTATATTATTTGGCGGGGTAGTAGGTAACTAAATATTAGGTAGGTACTTTAAAAAAGCAATTATCTTGTAGCTCAAATTTTACAATTTGTATTCACGGCACCATTTTTTTTACTTATATGTATGTACTAATCATATTTAGTTATAATTTCCAGTAAATATTTTAAAAAAGCTACCATTTTTAACTCGTTTCATATTTTAAATGTAAAGTAGAGTAATTTACACGGATGAAAGTTGACAATTCTTACTTGGCCTATATTTTTTCCTTATATTCGTAGTAATAAGTAAAGTGTTTAACACGGATAAAAGTCATCAATTTCTATTGGACTAAAGCCGCCATAAATATTACAAAGAAAATTCAACTTTAAATTTCACAAATCATTCTTACCTCTCAATTATTTTTTAATAGGTGCTACTTTAGAAACTCGACTATTTTTTTACTTTCCTTATATTCGAAATGAAAAGTAGAGTGTTTAACTCGGGTGAAAGCCATCAGTTCCTACTCTGACTCTAGCCGCTGTCGATGTTGTCTGAATACCTCGTATAGGAATTGATTCCTTTCGACCCTTGTATAATAATCTACTATTGCTCACGTCGTTATTTTGTAATAGAGGTCATGGTGTTTGAAAATACGAAGTCATATTTAAAGCACTGCTCTGAGAAACTATAAAATTAAATATATAATTTTTTTTTATTGCTGACAAGCAAGCCTTTGACCACAATCTCACCTGATGGTAAGTGGTGATATGGTCGAAGGTGTTAATAGGCTGAAACTAGAAAGATTCGCCGCAAATCAGAGTTGTTTAGACATTTCTTCTTAAGAATTCGGGGCATGAAGACGTGATCTTATATAATCTGACTTTATATAATCTCATTCGGTAATATTCTAATTATGAAATGATATACAGACTTTTATAGGCATATTTTATTTACATACTTCTTTTAGAAAATTAAAAAGTTAAATTAAAGCATTATTCTCCTAACAAAATAATGCTTTAAAACATTTTTTTTTAAAGTACAATGTGTCCCGACCAAGGAGGTTTCAATTCAATTTAAGTACACATTATATGTGGCGAGCGCGCTACTTTTTCCATTTTGGCGCTATTTCGTACATACGAATTTGAGTAATATTTTGTTAGATAATTTTTTTTATGAATGTACCTATAGCCATGAGATTAAATAAAGTTGTGTATGCAACTGCATATCATAAGGTATTAAAACACTCGTGTAATCTTATTTTGAAACTCGCCTGCGGCTTGTTTCAAAAAACTATACATATTAATGTTTTCAATAACCGGCTGTACTCACGCGTATTGGTTGAGATTGTCGACTCACCTGATGAGAGGCATCGGACATGCCCGAAACCTAGGTCCACAATCTCGACCAATACGCGTGAGTACAGCCGGTTATTGAAAACATTAATAAGTCTCATACTCACGGGAACTTTCAAAGAAAAATAACTATACATATTATATGACAGTTGCATAAACTACTATTATACAATAATTGCTGGTTCAGTGTCATGAGTGTCACAGGGCACGTCTGAACAACGTAGGACCACGTTCGACCCTCGCTCGGGTATTGTGATTATTATTCTACATGATATTGAGGGTACCAGTCTGGAGTTGGGCGGGAACACAATGCTCTAAGGGCACGTTCCTACTGGAAGGTAAATTGCGTTCAGCAATGGGTTGAATTTTTCCCTAATTACATTTGGCATTACATTTTGACACGTAATTAGTAAAATTGCCTATTTATAGGTATAGGAGTATGTGTATTAGGTTTGGTTTCCATAACAAACATTTGTTGAACCAAATCTCTTCCCGCTGATACATTTCCTTAAGTTCGGAAACAGGAAATAGGCGCTGGGAGCTAGATCCGGAGGAAACGGTAGCAGCTCACTATATGGACTACGTAGGTACGTATAGATCGAACTTTCATTATCCTAGTGGAATATCATTGCTCTTTTTAAACGACTTAAAAAAGGAGGAGGTTCTCAATTGGACTGTTTTTTGTGTTACCTCATAACTCCTTACAGCGTGCACCGTTGATGATTTTTTTATTTGTAAGTTGGGGCTTGACATGTGGTCCCATTTTTGAAGCAGTGATAGCACAGTGGCATTGGCTATGGACTGCCACGCAGCAGGTCCATGGTTCGAATCCCACCGCGGGCTTGAGCAAGGGCATTTTGCGAATGCCAGCCTGGCTAGCGACCACCCTCAAGTAGAAAATCGTGCAGTTCGTGACTTGTGACGAAATGCATCTGTTATAGGCAGAGGCTAGTCCGCTTACCATCAGGTGGGCCTCGAGCTTGTTCCGACACAACAATATAAAAAAAAATAATGAGACCTAACTATAATACAGGCATAACTATGAGTAATGCCTAGTATATAATATTTTATATTTTATGTTTGAAATCTGTTGAATGTTTGCTAAAATTAATTGTTCTTGGTCAAAGGAGACCAAAATGTTTCTTTTAAACCGTGGGTAAGTCTTATAAGCATAAAACATTTGTGATTAGGTAATCCTTTTATCCTTTCAATTGTATGGATGTGGATTATAATTTATGACACTTGTATCCCACACAATATTTCAAGAAGTTAGCCGCACATTGGTCTATTCTAGCGCCGATTTGACTTTGAAACCTACTGTATCATCTGCTTCTTGATTTCCTGTGTGTTGTTATATATCGTCTAAAGTAAACGTAACCCATCCGGTTCGCGGTTAAACAAAACCCAACACTCCTTCAAAGTTGTCATACGGAGCCTTTGGGGTCGCTTGAGAGCAATCTTTTGATGAAAATAACTTTAAGCGTCCCCTATGCAGTACAAAGTTTCGGCTCGAAAGAGTAAGGTTCCGGTGGCTACGAGGAATAGGCATCCGGCGCGAAATCGGGGTTTCGTTTCCCGTCCGGAACAAAACATTTAGTGTTCCAATAATTTGTAAATGTGATTTAAGCTCAGCACGCGGTAGTGCTCTGTGTAGATTTTTTATTTGGCGTAGTAGAGCGTAGACACCTCAGTTGGGCGTTCGGGTTGCTCGGCATCGATTACGCTTGTGTGACTGAAATGTGCAAGGAAATTCAGGAAAAGACTTTATGATAATTGAAATAGATAATGTGAATTTCCCTTAGTTTAGCTATTCCTTGGTATAAATTCGAAAAAAATGTATAGAACGAACTTTACTCGTTTTCAGTATTATTATTATGAAAGGTCTAGTCCCGTGCTTTTTTCAGGGCAGCTATGACGAATGATCCCCGAAGTATTGGTCACATCAACCCCACGAACAGATGCCGCAATAATAATATAGGCAATTAGACTAAAAATCATATTTTAAGACCATCGTATCAATAGGTATATATGGCGATTCGAATTCTATATAAATAAAACTTGCCCCTGAGAAAAAGAGAATGAAAAGGTTTAACTGTAATCTTTAGTAAATGGAAAAGAAACCTAATTCAGAAACGAGGCTATAAATGTCAGCCAGATGTTCTAGAATAAATCACTCAGGGTTTGCCATAAAGAAACAATTTTTCACGGCTATTTAGATTTTGTACAATCGATTTATTGTTCTTTCGTTAGATAGATAGCTTTAGCAGCTTTTTAATACTAATCATTATCTGTGGTATAAACAATAATTGATTTTTTGTTGGATTTAATTCGCAAAGTGTAAGCTGTGCTCACTAAAGTAATTGAATTATCGATCTTTGTACTACCCAGGTAATTAGCAAAGTGTAAACTGTGCTCACTGAAGTAATTGAATTATCGATCTTTGTACTACCCATTACCCAAGCAAAAAGATCGATAATTCAATTACTATGGTGAGCACAGCTTACACTAATACGATTCTCCATTTTCTGCCTCCTGTTTCTTGCCTTTATCCCACACTGAGAGTGGTATTAGTACCTCCCAAGTAACTTATGGTACAATTTATTTTCCAAAAATCGTAGCCGTTTAGAAGGAGTTCGCAATATAAGTCAAGAAATATTATGTTGTTTGAATTTTTTTTTCACATCTTCAACTTTAGCAGTCACGGAGGAGTGCTCTTTAGAAAGTACGCATTGGACGATACCAAGGCCCTTAAGTTTAAAATGCTGTTGTTAAATTTAAGTACAAGCAGCAGTATTTTGGCATGGTGGTAGGGCAATAGTCCTTAGAGAGCCAATAATTCCTGGTTGCCCGGAAAAGATAGACCGCCACTTTTGCCACTTGTATCATGGTATTTTTTTAAAGTTCCGTACTGCAAAAGGAACCGTATTTATTACCAAGCCTCGTCTGTATGTCCGCCCATTCTTCCGACCTTTAAACTAAAGGGCTGGACCTGATCTTTGGAACAATTCTAGTCTAGACAGCCGGTTGAAATTTTTCACTGTATATGTGTTTGTATGGCGGATTGCCTAACAAATAATGACGAAACCAAAATAATAAAATTACGGGAAACCTTATACGAGGAACGTGTTTTACTTAACGTTTTATCATTAGGTCTATCGTTAAACTTGCATGTATTACAAGCATCATACTTGGTATGACTCTAGTCCAATATCTAAAGCGATACAACAAATACTAAAACTGGCTAAGTGCAGGTAGGACTTCCGCTAAGGATCTCGATCTGTGTTAAAGAAAATAAAGGAGTTTTGGTTCCCTTTTTAATGTAACGGAATCCTCTCAGTTTGGGAGTCCAACTCGCAATTCGCCGGTTTTTTAAGTTTTGTATATTTTATTAATCTTACCCCCTGTTTCTGAAAAGATTATCAAAGCCTTGATCAGTTGACATACTGCACGCTGATTGGTCAATGGTATTCTATGACGCGTAAGGTGACCAATGAGCGCCCAGTGTTTAGTGTACCAGTATCCAGTAGTAAACCAATCAAGACTTTGAGAAACTTTCCTACACTCACTATTAGTGTTTATGTCGTGTAACAATAAAAAATATATTATCTATCTAATTCTGGGTTAACGAGCAACATTTTTGACCACATCATAACTTACAATTACTTGCGATAGTGGACAAGCACATTAGCTATAACTAGCAAAAAACTGAGCTTTGTAAGGGCTCGCGTTAATTTTACAACCTGATCCTAGTGGTGTCATCTAGTATTAAGTAGATTAACTACGACGGATTTGAGTATTAAGTTTAGTTCTGTTGCAGCGATGTTAACCCTTTGGTTTTCTAATAGATGACGTTAGTAGTACAATAGCATTCTATCCCATGAAGACCAAATTGTTAATGTAAATTTTTTAATGGTTAATTTTATTTTTTACACCTAACACATTTAGTTACGAAGTTAAATTACTATGTTAAAGCACAAATATATAGGCATGATAGTCTTCCAGTAAAGTGTGCCACAAAATGTTCAAGTTGTGGGAAAGTAACGTTTTGCTCGCACTAATTACCCTACAAGCGCTGCTGTAGGAGCTACTTATAGTGACACTAAGATTGTCACTTCCAGTAACATAGCCTGCAATAGAAGGTTCTTTATGTGGCACTAACGTTTTCACGGATACTAACATTGCATGCAATAGGAACTTCTAAAAGTGACACTAATATTGTCACTTCCAGTAAAATAGCCTGCAATAGTAGGTTCTTTATGTGGCACTAACGTTGTCACGGATACTAACATTGCATGCAATAGGAACTACTAAAAGTGACACTAATATTGTCGCGGACACTAACGTTACTTGCAATAGGAGCTACTTTATGTGACACTAATATTGTCATGGAGTGAAAAATTAAATGCAACAGCAATATGCTAAAGATTTTGCAAGTTTCTGTCATAGTGCTCGTAAAAAACTGTTATAATTTTACGGCACAAAGGCTGTTAATTTCGTCAGTTGTAAATGTTACTTTGAACGGTTCACAGCGATTCACATAAACATTTGTAATGGACATTTTTATTACAGGTACTGAGTTGTTGGATTACATGAGGATATTTATTGAACAAAATTCTTTTAAACTTCAAAGTTTCATGTTGATGTACGAATCACATGGGTTGTCAAATCAAAAAATTATATGATATAATATTTAAATATTTGAGCAGCTAACACTATAGAATTAGTTGATTATGAGTTCCAAGCATAATGGAGTTCAGTGTCAAACATTTATTGCCATCAACTTATACAATAATGTCACAAGTTTTATGACCAAGTGAGCACGTAGTGCAAGCGAAGCGTCTTTGCGTTACCTTACACAAAAATGCTTTAGTGTGCTCGGTGTTTTTGCTCTATAGGTGTCATTTCTCAACCAATTGTCGTAAAATTATGTGAGCGGGTTAGATATTTCACAGTTTCTTTTTGTCGATCCATTTTTCGGAATTTTTTTATGTGACTAGATATGGGGTATAAAAAATTAAAAAAATCGTATATCTGCAATAGAGCAACCTTTTCAAAACTATTGCATATTTGTTTTGTTACCATTTATCAAGAAGCAACTTTTTTGTCAGAAAATTTGTTTATGACATAATAACGACTCTGTAACAAAAATGCTTTAAACTGACATCATTCACGGCTCCGCGTTTTAGTTGTTGACAAGTAAGAAACAATATATTTTGTAGTCTATCTCTTAATGAGCTGCAGACTTAACACGCTACAATATTTGTTTCCTGCTACCATTATTGGACCCCTAAAAACTAATTTATTTGAATTTCTAATATAATATTTGGTTTTGGGTCAACATGAACACAAAATATTTAAATGTCAGGTTTGTAACTCATTCCTATTACGAGCTAGATACCATGACATTCCGACGCACAGACAGGCGACTGCATCAAAAGATTCACCTTTTGTGGAAGTTAAAAAACAGTATACTTTCGTATGTTGGCAGAACCAGGTAGGTAGTATTTAGATAGAAAAGTTCCTCATTTTAAACAAGTCCTATAGAGATAAATAAAGTAATATAAATATAACCATATAGAATATTAAGACATTATTATGCAGATAATATATTTATATATATATATATATATATATATGCCTTTATATCCCTGAAGGGGAGGCTGAGGTCTCTGTTTACAGTTTCGTCAAACATGTTTAGGTCCCATGTTACAAGGGCCTAGTATCAGTAGTTCGATAATTTAGTCCGATCATCGGACTAATATTACTATTTCGTCTCAGTAGTCCGGTGATACAGACAATCGGACTTTTGAGCTCTTTAGTCCGATGTTCATAATATTTATAGTTCGATGATCGGACTTTTCGTCTCAGTAGTCCGATGTGACATGTAATAGGACTGCTTTTTGCCTTTGTGCCTTTTAGTTTGATGTTAACATTAACTACCTACCTAAATTTTAGAAAAAAATAAACGCACACTGGAATAAAAGACACAAAGAAACGCTATTTCTACCAAATCCCCTAGCCCTGTCCCACAGGGCAGGAAACAGCATTCACTATTATCTACTTGCTATTACTCTAGAATTTCTTCAGAGGCTAACTTTTCCACTATGATACCTTATATAGAGTGCATACCATTTGAAATTAGATTCGCTAAAAACGCTAAAAACGATCACACTCCCAAAAAGTTGTTCCACATGGGTCTTGGCGTTATTTTCGCCATAAACGCTATGAGGCTACTGGAACAGTTTGAATTCCCTACATCTAATGTCAAAAGTGACAGAAGTGGCAAATTTTAGTGGCATTCTTAGCGTTCTTATCCTAAATGGAACAGGGGATGACAGTTACAATCGATCACAGTGATCACAACCACAGACGCAGAATGTGATCAAAATTATCGAAATTAACGTTCTTAGCGACTAATGGAATATACCCATAAATATAGAAATAACTCTCACCTATTATGAGTTTTTGTTCGCCTGGTACTTTCAACGAATTCAATTAGATATTTTATTATCTGAATTTTAAAAGGACACATAAGTTTAACCTCTCACTCATTTATGTACGCCTGGTACTCGCACCATTCCTTTACCTAGTTAATGTTAACATTAAACTAAAAAGCTCAGTCGTTCTTTTATATGTAACATCGGACTACTTAGACGAAAAGTCCGATCATCGAACTATAAATATTATGAACATCGGACTAAAGAGCTCAAAAGTCCGATTGTCTGTATCACCGGACTACTGAGACGAAATAGTAATATTAGTCCGATGATCGGACTAAATGATCGGACTACTGATACTAGGCCTGTTACAAGAGCGTCTGGTAACTATATACCGACGACGCTTTACGCCCCTCGATCGCAATAATCTGTATTTTAATAAAAATGTAGGTATTACTTAAATTAATAATTAAAATTAAGCTTCATTATTTTGAGTCAATGGGTGATGTATGTAATTTTAACATTAGGCACAAGTCAAGACTGTGCAACTTACCATCTCGTACGGCTTTGCTTAATAAAAGTGTATATTGTATGGCTCCAAGGATTTATAATAAATTACCAGAAAACATTAAAAATTGTAATTCATCTAGCTTTAAATTAAAAGTTAAGAAAATACTAATGGAGAAATGTTATTACAATATATTTGATTATCTAAATGACAATGAAATCTATGAATTATAACTTTAAATTTTGACTTAATCTTATTTGCAAATTTTCGTTGACATTTATTTATTTACTGACATTTCTTTATATTTTATATTACTGGTTTAATTAATTTTATTTTTCATAACATGACATAGATCTGTATATTTTAATTTTTGTATTATGTATCACTTTGCCTTTTGTATTCATTTGCATGCTAATTATGGCAAGGATGTATATGGCACTTTTTAATATTATAAATGTTACAACATGTATTACCTACATCTTGCAAACAAAAATCTTTGACTTTGACTTTGACTTTATGCACATTCACAGTGACTCAAACTTTAATATTGTGTTGTGTTACTTTGATACGTGTGTGTTACCAAAATTACTTGTTAGTATTTTTTCCGTTTATACGACCTTAATTGAAATAGGGATCAGTGTTGGAAATACGCGATCATTTATTCGTTTTAAATGTCACCTAAAATCGGATATATCGCCTGAGAGACTTCAAACAGCGTATTTTATGGGTAAAGGTCCTTCAAATGGCATCCATGTACCGGTGTTATAACGAATTTGATCGCGGACGATTACATTTGACGGATGAGAAGAGAAACCATTGGGGATTTGGTCGCCCTTTGATGAATGATTAATTTTATTGGACAAAACAATCAAAATTCTAATAGTGTTTTGTTTCTGGGGTAATAGTGCTTACAGCCCACAAATAGATAATCATAAGTAACCTTAACTTTTAAAGTGACCTACTTATACAAAAAGTATTAAAACTTTAGCTGTGGCGCCATAACTGCCAAAGTTTAACATTTGTTTGTGGAATAAGTGATCGAACTAATGTTGTAACAATTCCTAAAACGATATTGTTAATCGATAGGTAAAATTTATTTATTTACCTACGCCATTTGTTACGAATTTGAATTCGAATGAGGGCGCGACGTTTTTGTGAAGAGAAACTGCAAGCTCAGATACTCGCTAATCGCGTATCTAGGACTTATTGGATCCCTCCGAAGATTAGGTCAAAGCATTTCTTCTGGGGGATATTGGCCGAGAGTCTATTGTTACAACACATTTATATATACAATAGAATGAGTGAGATATATCCTCGAAATACCAGGAATAGAGAAAATTGGTACTAAAATAAATACGCTCACAAGACACAAGACCGTTACCGGAAATGTATATAAATATACGTCGATTCAAATAATAAATAAATTACCAAACCTTATTTTTTTCACCGGTGGTACTTTATTAACAAAATACTAAGAACTATATACAATACTACAGCTATCACAATAAAAGCATTTAGACAACCTATAAGTCATTGCAGACTTACAGGCAGTCCAAATTCTCCAGCTCTCTACTAGTTGGCAGCGTGCCAAATAGGTGTCAGCATTTTGATCATTACTAAAACTTATTTTACATATATTATTTGAGAATGAATTAAAAGTCTGATTGTTTATATGATGTTTCATACATTGGCATGTGGAGGGCCATTTTGGGCATTCCCTTTTGGCTAACTACCTTCAAGTAGAAGTTGTGTTCGGTGAGTTTAGTGAAGCAATTTTCTAAATATTATATATTAATAAGTAAAATTTTGACTAAAGGCTGGCCTAACAGGAGTAAAAATAATGGCCTGCTCCCTCAATGAACATCATACTTTCAAATGAAATTATAATATTTCGGCATTTTCGATTGATGTCATTGTAATCAAAAGGACATAAAAATACACCAGTTTAATTCTTGCATGATTTTTTTGTTTGTAATTTTCAGTGCATTGACAGTGTATCATTTGTTAACTGAAATCTGATATGAAATAAAAATCTTAAATTTTACCACATTACGACATGACTCTTGTTTAAAAGTGATTTATTTAAAACATGTAATTCACACGCATTTTATGATTATTTAGATGAAATATGGTACATACCTTGATTTTTTTGGCTCTGAATTAACAAATAAGATACTCTATGTATTTCGATTTACTGAGAAGTTTCCAAGAAAACACGACAATAACAAATTCTACACGAGCAAAGCCTTAACTTATGAGTAATCTACGCTTTAACGCTTAGGACTCCCTACCCAAAGGGCTTAATGTAGTCCTATTATGAGACTACTTTTTGTCTGACCTACCGTCGGATATATTTTAATTAACTTTCTAGTCAAATATTTGTCTTTTGATCAACGTTCTACACAAAATATGAAAGTTTGAGGTTTGTAATTTATTTTCAGGGCGGCTCCAACATATTATGAGAAAGTGACCGATAAAAAACTATTTTTTTAACCTATATGGGTTGACATCGTCTAGAAGTTACTCATCCATAAAAGAAATGGGGGGGGGGGGGGAGAAAATGTCGTCAAGGATGTAGGTATCCGAAACTGAAATGTCTGTCGGTAGGAATCTGAAATGTCAGTATGTTACCAACAAATACGAAAAAATATAGTCATGTGCGGGATCCTCGCTCTCCACCCCTATAGCCGTGCCATGCTCTGACCGTTTAAGCTTACATGATATGACTCATAACTCTAATTTGTCCTCTCGTTTTCTAACCATCGTATGGGGATGGATCGACTATAGTTCAACTTATGTTTTATTTCAAACACGACTAATTTTTGCAATTAACCTATAACTCGTTGAAGATGACGCAACCGTGAAATTTTGATTCCTTACCATATAATTTTAATTCCCGAACTCGAATATAATTTATCTTCTCTTAATTTTGTAATGTAATCCGCAGAGCATGTAATATTGCAAAAATAGAAACATTAATACGCAATTTATAATTAAGTTTTTAAGCTGCGATCAAAACCAACGTTTTCTTTGCTTTTTCTGACTGGTGTTGCACCAATCCTGTGCTGTACAAATCCAATTTTACAAATAAGTGTTAGTTAAATTACAAAGTTACATGTGATACAATATGTCCTTTAAATACCTATCTATAATAATACTGTTACGTATCATGTTTTCCGTAGCTGAATGACAACAATGTTTCGATAGATTTCCTCTACCTTTGACCTTGGCTGTTTACATGCAATGGGTTGGGTATTACCTGACATTTGTTTCTGTATTCACGAACGATACGCATTTCATTGTCACTCTCACCGGAGTCACTGTTTTGATTATCATTGTCACTCATGGTGTACACTTTTGTTCTGTTTTTCCTCAAATTAGCGTTTATCCCTAGGTGTGGAATAGTGTAGAAAATTGATGTTACACAAATATTTTGATTTCTAATACGTAATGCGTAACTACTTATGTGCCATGTAAACACAACTATCACAATATAACTTTTACACTTATAATAATTTCTTTACACTTGATTTTCTTCAAGATACACGTAGGTTAGTTAAGCCACACTTTAAATGTTATCAGACTGAGCACAATATCGTTTCACTTCCGTCACATACAAATGTCTGTTTTTACAAGGTACTTAAGTACTTTAGGTCAGTAAGGGCAACTACCATGGCACATAAACAACTAACAAAAAATCAATCACAGAGAAATAGAAAAAAAGGCCGTGTCTATTTATAACGAAGTTGGCGCCAATAATGGATCAATTAACTCTATTCTGACATTAAGTCTTAGTCATAATATTCGTGGTAAATTAGTTGTGATTACTTAATCATTTTTTAATTACTTACTGATGGTGATCGTTTGAACATAGTATGACATTGAGACATTCTATACTATTTAATGTTTAATTAATAGCTTTCCATACTGACTTAAAATATATGGGATTGTGAGTCGCTGTCGCATCGTGCTACCATAGTAGAGCCAGAGTAGAGTGGGCCTTTAAATCTCACACAGGCCTTCAGTCCGCAGTCATACTTTTCTAGTTATACTGTGGCGCTAATAAGGCTGTAATCACTTGCGTGTAATAAAGAGGAGGATACATACCATATCTTAATGGAATGCGTCCCAGAAAGTTGTTATTATTGTCAGGACTGCTCCATTGAATTATGTAATAGGTATTTATCGTTCCCTATGAGCAGTGATACCAAAATGATATAAGTCATGGTAAAAACCAGGCCTACAAGCCTAATACCAATTTACCTAATACTAAAATGATGAATAAGCTGAAATATTGTTCTTAGCCTTTTTATACCTACACGAATGTATACTATTTTTTGTCGGCCGGGGTTTTCACGGGCCGCCAAACTACTTTTTTAGTTTTACTGTGGCGTTAATAAAGTTGTAACCACAGAATTGATATTGTACTACAAAATACAACTGCCTGGGGTCCAACATCCAAGTTGCTTGAATTTACTGTTTGTAAGTTTAGTAATTTCGTACTAAGTTTCTAGTACCTACGTACCGTGCGGTTGTGATCCGCACGGTACTATGGTAATTCTTAGAATTTGTAAAAATTGCGTCTAAAATTCTAAATAAAATAAAATAAACAATAATTTTCGTCTGTAAAAATAAAATAAACATAGTAATAAAATACTATTTACACTTCGTCTAAAATACTCATAAAGTTTCTTAGATACAACACAAAACACTTTATTGTGCACCAATAGAAAAAAAAGCAGAAAAACTTAAATCTAAAGTACAAAGGGCGGATTTATCGCTAAAAGTGATCTCTTCCAGTCAACCTTGGATAGAGATATTTTATTACAAGAAAACTGAAAAGAAGTCGACATTGCGATAAGATTTAATAAACTCTTCACAAGTAGTTTAATAATTTTGTCCAGTAAACTACTAGAAACTACTACTAAACCCAATTAAACACACAAAGAATTAGTTACAAATAATTTATATAAATAGTATAGAATTTACGTGAATTTCCGTACGTCATAACATAACGTGCGACAAAACTTAATATATTTAATAGTAGACAATCATGCCTTCAAATGTAAGTAGCTATTTCCTATTACAGAAGAAGATATACACAAACTGTACAATAATTTGTATATTCTACCTACCTACCTTTTCAAAATACCTACGTAGGTAAACAGATTGTTTGATACATAAGTAACGAAAAAATCAAACTTTTACAAATTCACTAACAGTTTACAGAACTGTAATGAAACTTTTGACAGAAGATAACGAGCGAAATTAAATGTGGAGTGTATCTGAAATGAGTTGCATTAACTATGTCAAAGAATTATCATGGTGATTTTCACAAAAATGCACTTTCGTGGCATTTGAAATACCAATTTTGTTCAAACTCGCTCGAGGCATGTTTTTGAGCCTATCATCTATGCTTCTAGGTTATGTCTCAATGTGGATATAAGAATTACTTACCATAAAAAAGATTTTAGCAATCCATAGAATTACTAATACGAATAACTTTTTTTTATGCCTGATTTGATCACTATCTCACCCGATAGTAAGTAATGATGTGGTCGAAAATGTTTTTCAGGCTAATCTAGAATCACTGGTTTTCAAGAACAGCGCAGGAACACACCGTTAGGTGTTTGGTGACAGATTTACTACTTGAGGGTGGTAGCTAGGCTGGCGGGCATTCGCTTAATGCCCTACCACCATGCTATTTCGACTGCCGTCCTAAGACAATAACCAGAACCGACGACGGCTTAACGTGCCCTGCGAAGCACGGAGGCGCTCAGTAGTAATCTCACTATATAGCAGTCACCCATTCAACTCATACCGCGGCGGACGTTGCTTAACTTTGCCAATCGGTTAAGAACAGTTAACAAATTAACTATAAGAGGGCTTCAAATCAAATTCAAATATTAGGCTCGGACTTGCAAGCAAAATTTCAGCGATTTTGAACAATTAGTCACAGCTGACAGAATACTATTTACACTTATATGAAACTATGTTTGTATGGAAAGCGCTAAATAAACTTCCCTATAATTGCTCCGTACTGATGTTGCTTGTATTTAACAAGTAATTTCAAGACTTGTGCCAAATTGCGTTGTTGGCAAATACAGAGAGGACGAAATCTGATCCTCTGCGCGGTTGACTGGTCGAGCTAAAGCTTCAACCAAAATAAACTGAACCGCTAAATGACGGAGTCTTTGTTGTCCTGGATTTCAAAGTTGTCTTACCATTTATCTCTTTGAAAATATTGTTCATTGAATATTCAATGCTTAAGCTGCATTATCTTCAATTCCCACGAACAACGGCTTTTGTAGATAGGTTTTTTGGGGATAGTATAATACCAGGTGCCTCATTATTGGCTATTTTTAGAACATACACAAATCAATATATTGCATAAGAAAATAAAGAATAATAATAATAATTTTCTTAAGTAAATTTGAAGAGTTGTTAATTAATTTATGCTAATTAGCATACCGAAAAATGCATTTTTTTTCTTTATTGCTAATAGGTAAGCCTTTGACCACAATCTCACCTGATGGTAAGTTACGCTGTGGTCGTGCGGCGCGGCGGGATTCGAACCATGAACCTAAAAACCCAAATAATAACAATATGCAAATATAATGTTCCAGGATGCATAAACTTCAGTAGCACAGAATAAAAAGGCTAATCCTCCGATATAATACACATAAAGTTGCGGGCGTACGAGTCCAATATCGATGAAAAACTGCTAATCGATGTAAAGGATAGCTGTTAGGCACACCTTGTATTTGGGGTCAAAATAATAATTTTGAACCGCAGTTCTTCATTATTATATGTATCAATATTTTCCTTACGAGATAATATATGACGTCATCTAGTTTTTTTGTGAAAACTGTGACTTATCGTGTAGGTTATGATATGAACGGGAACTTTGAGCCAATTCTGAAAAAGTGACATTATATTAGCCATTTGTTTTAAATATAATTGAGTATTATTAATAAAACAAGTTTCAGCTCCCCCAGATCAATCAATCATCATAAAATTATGACATGTTTGAATGCATTATTTTTACTATTAATTTTGAATTTGATATTTTTAATTGTATACATTCCATCCATTTTAAAAAAAATTAAGTGATTTTTATTTAGAATGGAATTATTCTATTAATGCCAAATTCACATGCCGAATAACGGCAAAATAGAAGAGCTAAATTTAAACATCTAAGCCCTATGTTATACTCTATTTTTAGTGAATTATATTCATTTCATTTCATAAAATTAATCAATAGTTATATAAATCAGCCAAATAAAATGTCTTAATTCTCAATAATTTAACTTACTTACTTAACTTAAGATTGCTCCATAAACTTCCGTTAGATATACCGTCCTATAGGAACTATGGGAAATAGTACGCAGTATGAGCAGCAGGCTACTTCACACAAAGCCGTTATTAGAGTATTGCACATTAGGCGCACAAATGTGGGCATACCATACATTTTTACCATCTAAATACTCGTATATCGAGTAGGTACTGTACTGTACTGTATCAGCTGGATAGTCCACTGCTGAACGTAGCCTCTCCCAATATGGTGGAGTTTGCCATAATCCCCACGCTAGGTATACTAACATAATCCCAAGAAGGATTGGCGTGAGGAGGAGGCAAAACGGCCATAAAACCAATCCAAACCTTATAGAAAAATATGTACTTGTGTTGCTACCAATAAAATATAGTACGACCACCACATACGCGGGAAAAAAGTAGAAAAACAATATATAATAATTTTAATATTCTTATGTTTGCAATAACGCCTGCTATGCGGAAGGACAATGAATGCGAAGGGGTGGATGGACGCGGGTTCGAATCCCGCAAATGACTTAAAATTTTCCTCTCGTATATTTGTAATTTTGTTTATATATATTATAATGTTCAAAATCGTTGCCTAAAAGGAATAATGCTCAAGGGCGAATATTTTGAAACGCTAACAATAAAAAAAACAACATTCATCTAAAAGTGTTTGTTAGGACTAACAGAAGTCAACTCTAAGAGGTTGTTACCATTTTTCCAATATATGTATATTATAATACCTACCTTCATACAATCTTCAATATTTTAAGGTAAGTATAATTACTTCATTTATTATATTTTAACATAGGTACCACTAAAATCTTGCTCAATTATATCATATATACGTCATGCCGTGCCTACAATTGAATTATTTTGCATTTATTATCAAGTTGAACATTTCCGAGAAATTAGTAATTTCAGAATAAAACAATTATTTCAAAGAGCCGGTACTTTCGAACTCTAGAATGAGGCTTACAACTAATTACGACTTGAATGAAGGTTTGACATAGAGAAGAAATAGTCACAATAATCTCCACTCAAGGCGTTAAGTACAAGATAGTCGTCCAGGATTACGGACATAAATAAGCAGCTTATTTTCTCCTCTGGAACCTAACAATAATAAATTTATTTATGTTCGGAGAATCCATTTCTTACGTAACATAGTAAAACTAGAAAAGTAGTCTGACTCGAAGCCCGTAGGCCTATACTCTAGTCTGAATATAGTTTGTCATATCTCAAAAGTTTATAGGTGTATTTGTAATGTGTCTAGGCTACAGCAAATCAATTTGTAGCTACCTACAGACACGATTTTTTTGATTGGTAATATATATATTCTCTGGAAATGAAGGAGGCATAGACAACTTCAGTAAAGCGCTCGTAGCGAAGTTTGCTTAGCCGCAAAGTTAATAAGTTGGCATGGTCAGGACCACTATGTCCTAGTAATGAATGAAATTCTATTGTTATCCTTATCGCCGATGCCAATGGGATAAGCAACGTCCGCCGCGTTCGTGACTTGGATGGGTGACCGTCAGTGACATAATTACTGAGTGCTTTCTTGCTTCGGAGGGAACGTTAAGCCGTCGGTCCCGGTTGTTGTCTTAGGATGGCAATATGCATACAAAATATCACCGACTTTGCCTTGGTATTTAAAATATGACGAAACTACGTTTGTATGGAAAGCGCTCCGTGCACTCTACTCTTAACTATTTGCGCTTCGCGGTTTCACCCGCGTGGTGATGGATGATTATGATGACGATGAAAAGTATCTTATGTGTCAATCCAGTGCCTCATCTACCTCAATATCAAATTTCATCATAATTGGTTCAGTCGTTAGAGCGCGAAGAAGTGACAAACATACAAACGCACGCACAAACTTTCGGCTTTATACCATTAGTGTGAAGTGTGATTAGTATATGGAAAGCATCGAGAAAGTAGCCTCAAGAGAAGTGATGCTATTAGAATTACGAAATCAATTCAGCCTTGTTCTCTTTAGAATACAGGTAATGAAGGAACACGATAATCTTACATATTTATATATTTTAATTTATGCTTGATAGTTTAGCCTTTTACCTCAACTAATGGTAAGTGATGATGTGGTCGAAGATGTTGTTTCTACTTGAGCGTGGTAGCTAGACGGCGGGAATTCGCAAAATGCCCTACCACCATGCTACAACGACTGCCATCCTAAGACGACAACTGGAACCGACGGCTTAACGTGCCCTCCGAAGCACGGAAGCGCTCTGTAGTAATGACACTAGCGGTTACCCATTCAACTCATGACCGCGGCGGATGTTGCTTAACTTTGCTGATGGTTAGGAACAGCTAAGCAAAGTTCGCTACGAGTGCTTTAATTCTTCAAGGATATATCGTATACATAATATGGCAGTTTGAATGTAGAAGCCATGACATGGCGTAGTGCGATCACTACAACAATTTATAGAAATACTTAACTGACGCAGGCATTTTAATTGCTTTGAACCCACTTACGACCGTGTGTGATTCTATCCAATGAGTTTTATAAATATCTACTCTGTGACGTAAACATATTGTTATTAAAATAAAATTTTAATGCCTTTTAAGTCTTAAAATTTAAGAGGCCGCTTACTTAAATTGTGACCTTGATATTAGAATGCTTCTAAAAGTATTAAATGGGAACTGCAAACTGTATTGAATTCATATAAAGTACCTATGAAGTTTATTTAATTATATTTTTAACTTCGATATAATATTTTTGCTTCTACAGGAAGTATAATTAGAAGAATCTTTCGCGTGCACGATGGAGAAACAGATTCTGAATCTTCGAGCGCACGATCGAGATAATGTTTGTTTGGTAATAGTATAAGTCTAATGGATCTACCAATCATGTGCTTAATAGCTATCCAGCTAATATATCCGCACCTTTGTAACTTTGAAGCAATGATGGCCGAGCGGTAATAGCTATGGACTGCAGTGCTGCAGGTCTCTGGTTCCTCACCCTCAAGTAGAAAATCTGTTGCCAAGCACCTAACGGTGTGTTTCGGCAGAAGTCCTTTTAACTGTTAGGTGCTTGGCGACAAATTTTCTACGTGAGGGAGGTCGCTAGCCAGGCGGGCATTCCCAAAATGCCCTTCCACCATGCGGTGAAGCTCAAGCCCCCGGCGGGATTCGAACCATGGACCTGCTGCGCGGCAGTCCATAGTGAATGCCACCAACTGAAGTACATACCATCTAATATAATAGTTGCATATACCTACAACAATATTATAATGGTAGTTTAGTTTACACAGAACAATTTATGCAAGATAATTATTAGAGTAAGTTTGTATTATTTTAGAGATAATTATTCAAGATAAGTAAAGTTATGTTGAATTTAGTTCAAATATACCATTACATAAATTACGTTGGCAGTGATCTCACTGCAGACTCATAATAACATATAAAATTGCGAACTCGCAATCAGAGATGAGCAAATAATAACAAACAATGTATAAAAGTTGCTTCTTGTTGCGCTACAGATCATTAGTGCACGTAATATTAGCAGAGAGATCTCACGTTTTGTTTCCTATCATTAAACAACATAGCGCTTTTTGTTATAATGGGAAATAACAACGTTGTATGCTAATGTTCAAATTATACGAGTTCTAAACTAAATCTGTAAAATTATCGACGTACATAAGTTTCTTTGTTCTTCGTTTTATGTGATAATTGTTTACGTGTACCATTTAGCGAGGATCGTAAATGGATATTGTTTCAAGCTTCGTATCTACGCTCACACTCATGTTATATTCATAGTTAGGTGTTTGAACAGAACTGCTATCTTCAAATGACACGAATATTGCATTAACAGTCATTATCCGTGTTGACGCTTTCATTGTAACGAGAATGTGTGTGAGAATGAAAACGGTTTTGAATTCTGAGAGAAGTTTTGGTCAATGATAATCGATTTGTCAATGAGATAAGCAGTTTTGTTTTAGTTTTAAGTGGACTCGTACGGTTTTGACATTTTCTATTCATCAAGTGAATATTCTAGTTAAGTTAAATTCGCCTCATAGTAGAACATTCAAGTCCTAGTCATATTAGTAGAGTCGCAATATGTCACAGTAATTTTCAACATGGATAAGTCCAACTTGGACAGTCCAAGTTATTTTTTGGTAAATCCGTACAATATTGTATCTACATCACATTAGTATTGCTATATAGAAAAATTGTGTGAAAACACGAAGAGTAGAATTTGGAGCTTTTGTTCTACTGGCCTTTATTTTTTTTATGATAAATTCAGGAGGGCAAACGAGGTTTCGGCTCATCTGTTGCTAAGTGATCACCGTCGCCCACGGACATCTGACACACCAGGGGTCTCGAAGATGCGTTGCCGGCCTTTGCAAAAAACCTACCCACGCATGCACTTTGGCTTAAGAACACTTAACGGTATAATCCACGATACACATATTAAGGAGGTATCAGGGAGGAGGATAACCATAAAACCAACTTTTAGGCCTTTGTCCTCTTTTTATATGATTGTGACGGAACAAGTACGAGGCTCAGCTGATGTTAAGCGGACTAACCTCCTCCTATAACAGTTGCATTTCTTCACAAGTGATGAATTGTACTACGCCCGTCACCCCCAGAGACATACAGTTGTTAAGTGCCTGTAATTTAACTGGCTCTCAAGGACTGCTGCCGGAACACACTGTTAGGTGCTTAGCGACAGATTTTCTATACCTACTAGGCAGTGGTAGCTAGCCAGGCGAGCATTCACAAGGTGCCCTTCCGCCATGCGGTAAAGCTAACGACGGCGGTAGGGATCGAACAATGGACCTGCGATACGGCAGTATATAGCTATCACCGCTCGGCCATCATTGCTACGTCCTTGGGTAGGATTGTGTGCTGTAGGCGAAATAGTACATTGTACATCGAGGGGAGAAAACGATCTATTTCTGTTCGAGATGTGTGGAGGGCAGAACAGATATAGAACTTTCTCCTTAGTGATACATAGTGCTTTATAGGTACTACACCTGCGAGGAAAATTAAATCATTATACGTTTTCTCGTACTTATTTTGAGACTTCTCAGGCAGTAGTTAAGTTCTTTATGGCTTCTTGAGCAGCATTTCTTATTTCTGGTGGCGTGATCATTATAAAATCGTCACTTTCACTATCAGACATTTTGGAAAATTATTTAGAATAATTAAAAGCGTACTGTAAAAATATCAATTCAGTAAAAAAACAAAATTTAACCAAAGTAACAAATTGCCGCGCGTTTTTTCTCGTAGCAAAAAAAGGTTGCCATCCTCCTTTCGTTGAAATTCGAGTACAAATAAAAATCACACCTCTTTTTTCTAATTATTTGATATAAAATCTTTTTGTGATTGTATCTTTTTACGTTAGCATCTAAAAACACAAAATAATGCTACCAGGGCAGGTATGGATTTTCATACAACATTCCTTTACTGCTGCGGAGTGAAGGAATGAAAATCTATATAACTTTCTCCGCCGTACATTTACGGCGGAGAAAGTTATATAGATTTTCATTCCTTCACTCTTTAAAGTAAAGTTATATGGATTTTCATAAGGGAGAAATGACGAACTTTAGAACATGTTTTTTGAACGATAATGAGACGCTTTCTGAGTGGGTGTGGTATAAACGTATTTTCAATATTTCTTAGTGTTGTCAGTTGTTTTAAGTAAGAACTGAGAATATATATTGTACCGACCATATAAGTGTCCTATGAGTAGAAAGTTTCACTGAAACTTGGCTTAGAGCAGATAAAATGTTATTTAATGTTAAGAATTTTAGTGTGGGTAGTGCGTTTAACAGATCATCTGCAGAAGGAGGAGGGTGTATTATACTTGTAAAAAATAATTTAAAATTTAAAGAACGCCGTGACTTGGTCAGATGTTCTGTCGAACGTGTCTGTGAGGTTGCTTGTGTGGAGGTGGACAGGCATCTCGTGTTGTGCGTATATCGACCACCAACAGATGAAGGTCGTGCTCAAAATTTTACAGAATTTTTATCCACTTTGGAAAATATACTACAGAAAATTTCAAAATGCAAAAAACCCATATTTGTATGTGGTGATTTTAATATAGATATTTTATTGAATACTAAAAATAAGACTGATCTTATTTCATTGTTTAAGTCATTTAATTTGAAATTTCTATTCTGTGAGCCCACTAGGATATCAGACACTTCAGCTACCTGTATAGACAATATATACTCAAACTGTAAGACTAAAGAAAAGTCAATAATGAAGGGTATTAGATCTGATCATGAGGGCCTAGCGATAAAATTTGATGGAATCAGAAAAACAGAGAGGTATGAAATTGAACATAGACCATTAACAACTAGTAGGCTGGAAATACTCAGTACCAACATAGAAGCTAAGCTTGGCATTACAAATTTTTCTCATAGTGACCCAAATGACATTTATAATAGCTTATTTTCTTTAGTAAACACTGAGTTTCAAAAAGTATGTCCAAAAATAAAAAAACAAATAGATGGAAAGTTGAAGTTCGGTGATTGGGCAACAACAGGTATTCGAAAAAGTAGAGATTATTTGTTTGATCTGTATCGTAGGAAAAATTTAACATCTTGCAAACAGTTTCATGATTATGTTAGGAAGTATTCAAAAATGTTCAAATCTGTTTGCTTGTGTGCTAAATCTCTTTTTATTAGAAACAAAATTAGCAAGTCTAAAAATAAAATAAAAACCATTTGGAAGACTATAAATAGTGAAACTGGTAAAAATAAACCTAGAGATTCAACATATGTCTTAACTATTGATAAAAATCAAATCTCTGATTCAATACAAGTGGCGAATATATTTGAAAATTTTTTTTCTACCTTGCCCCTAGAAGCCACTAAGTCATTGGATTCTTGTCCCAATGTAGCAGAAACTATGTTAAAAAATAATTTTCCAAGCAAATCACCGGACTTTTCTTTCAGACACACCACAAGATTTGAAATTATAAAAACATTTCAAAGTTTAAACATAAAGAGTACTGAAGACTTGTGGGGTATGTCAGTAAAAGTGGTAGAGTCTATAATTTACATTATTGCACCATATTTAGAAACAATATTCAATCTTTGTGTCGATAGTGGAAACTTCCCCGATTTAATGAAACAAAGTAAAATCACTCCAATTTTAAAGTCGGGGTCTACATCTGACCCTTGCAATTATAGACCTATTTCCATCTTACCTGTTCTGAGTAAAGTATTCGAAAAAATTATGCTCAAACAACTACTATCCCATTTTAACAAGCATAATTTATTAAATGAGAATCAGTTTGGTTTCACCAAGAGCAAATCCACAACAGATGCAGGTGTTCAATTGATGTCGCATATACTGGAAGCCTGGGAGAGTTCACATGATGCTATTGGCGTATTTTGTGATCTTTCCAAGGCATTCGACTGTGTAGAGCACTGCACTCTGATTCGTAAACTTTCCCACTATGGTATTCGTGGGAAAGCTCTGAATCTTATAGAGTCATATCTGTCAGACAGGCTACAGAGGGTTGGAATAAATGGCAATACTTCTTCCGGGTCATTGGTAAAAATGGGAGTACCACAGGGATCAATTTTGGGACCTTTTCTGTTTCTAACATATATTAATGATCTGCCTTGCATGGTCAAAGATTTCTGCGATATTGTTTTATTCGCAGATGATACCTCTCTGATTTTTAAAGTAGATAGGAAAGACAGTGAACTGACGCATGTAAATAATGTATTATCTAAGATTTGTAAATGGTTTGCCGCTAATAATCTTCTCCTAAATTCAAAAAAGACGAAATGTTTAAAGTTTTCTTTACCAAATGTTCCTTATGTTGAACCAAACATAAAGCTTGGCCCAGATAAACTCCCTATTGACAAAGCGACAGTCTTCCTGGGAATCAAAATGGATTCCACTTTACAATGGGATCCACATATACATGATCTCTCCGGAAGACTTAGTTCTGCTGCATATGCAGTTCTTAGGATAAGACAGTTAACAGACGTAGCTACTGCTCGGCTAGTTTATTTCGCGTACTTCCACAGTATTATGTCGTATGGCGTATTGCTGTGGGGAACTGCTGCTGAGATAGAGACAATCTTTATCATACAAAAGCGTGCAATTCGAGCCATATATAAAATGGGTCCTAGGGAATCTGTGAGGGATCTTTTTAAAGAAATTGATATTTTAACTTTACCAAGTCTGTATATATTTGAAAATATTATGTATGTTCGTAAAAATTTGAGTAAATTTAAATTAAACAGTGACAATCACGATTACAATACTAGGAATAAAGATAAAATAGTGGTGCCAGGTTTTAGATTAGCAAAGACAAATAAAAGGTCCTTCTTAGGTAATTGTGTGCGGTTTTATAATAAAGTTCCCAAACATATTACAACGCTCACAGAAGGGAAATTCAAGTTGCATGTGAAAAACATATTGATTAAAAAATCCTACTACACAGTTTCTGATTACATAAACGACAAAAATGCCTGGACAATTCCGCCTCCGCCAAGCTATTGCCTGTCACCTACATAATTTAAACAAATATTGTAATAACTCTATTATATAGTATGTATGTAACACATTGTTAAAAGATGTTTAAAAGAATGGCCCCGAGTTTCTTGCCCGTTCTTCTCGCAGTGGCTCTATACAATTTATTTGCTGAACGTGGCAGTACAATGTAGAATATTTCAATACTAAAATTTGTAATTGACCTTCATAAGAGCGTCGTAGACGCCTAAATTGAATAAATGATTTTGACTTTGACTTTGATGACAATGATGACACAACACAAACTTAAAAATGTTCAGTTGAGGCACTCATATCGTGACTATAAAAGTATATAATCATATCCCGAAATATATAAAACATATTGAAAAAGATTATGTTGTTAGTACATATTCAATTATTTAAGATCTATTGTATAATGATGTTGTTAGTACATATTAAATTATTTAAGATCTGTTGTACACATGAAGATAGAGAAATAAATGATTATGATTAACACAACAATACATAAAGAAACTCGTGTAAGTAACTCAATATAATTAACATTTCCGACTTTCCCTCTGAAACTTCATATTGGTACCAATTTTACCACCTTCTCTTCTATATTATATATATATTTATTTTTGATACGTCTATTATTTTGACATCTGCCACATGCAATTGACATTCATGATCGTAGAGATCTGGACCCAGATAGTACCGAGTAAGATAAAATATCATACCGAAACCCAGTTCGTAAAGTGATATTTACTTGAATGGTTCTAGAGATAACAATAATTGGTACTAGATAATCTAAGCGACTTAGTTGTTCAAACATAGCCGCTTTATGTCAGATTATGTAAATCTTCAATGTCAGGGATTCGTTTTCTCTTTTTATCACCAAATGAGTAGGTAATAATACAAAATAGATAATATTTTAAGAAAACATTAAATTATTATTGTTGAAAATCATTTAATATGTATACCTATAGATATATCTAGTGACAATTCCGCCTAATTTTCCAGTAAAGCCGATGTGACCATCAAGATCGATTTCCGATCGTGCGCTCGAAGAGTCAAGACTTCCTGAGGATGCTTCGTGTACAATCGAAACGCGTCGAAAATTCTTCCAGTTTGGCTACGTGGCATTTATGACGTTACGTCGTATTAACCGGATGTTACGAATATTTTTAATTAAGTACGTCTTTTGTGTCAATGGTATCAAATTATGGTGAAACACTTCAGATTATAATGATAAACATTTAGATTTTTTTTTAAATATCTCACTATACCCGGGCACAGCCAGCTATGGCCATATACTGGTAGATGGTCATAGACTCGCTCTCTATTATACAAGACTAAACGTTTCTGGAAAAAACGTTAATGATCACATAAAGGGTTCATAGAAAAATACTACCATGCATAAGTTCAAAGGCCCATTTTGATCTTGCCAAGACGATATCTCTAAACCATGACAATTAATGTTTCGATTGATGTAGGATGTAGTGTCTTTGATCAATTCAATAACTACAGCATGGACAGCTATAACGTTCACAGTTGAACAAAGACCTCCTCCACTAGGAAGAGTTTGCCATAATCCCCACGCATGGTAGGAGTCTTGAAGATTGAAGCACAGTGTATTTTGGTAGTTCATCAGAAGGCGCAGCTTCCCACCTTCTGGTATTTTTCCTTTCGTCCCCTTTTATGACACCCACATATTGGGTAATTCTGGCCTTAAAGGCATAAAACGTTAAAATTAGCTTGAACTGTTTTTCAAATCAATTGATAAAATACAAACTGGCACTTTGAGCTCAATCAAACGCAAGAATTCAATATTGGTTTACCTAGTTACTACTTAGTTGAGTATATTTAAACACCAAAATGGAAATCTTTTCAAAAGTCCAAGTGTTGTACTTAAATGTGCCTTGATCGGTATACCGGCGCGATAAAACTTTGAAATTCGTATTCAAACTTTGGCTGATTTAATCACTTCATGGAAACTCGACAAAATAATCAATTAACCGAAGTAGATACTCCAAAATCGCTACAGCGCTGTTTATAATTTCCGGCTCTTCGTTTTCAACATTTTAATTACAAACAAGACAGTCTCGTTTAATTTCGTATTTAAACGAACATAATTTATTAGGTAATTACAATATGTATTACGTACACATGTAATACATACATAAGTACGTAGGTATGTATTAATAATGTAAGGACATGTACCTAAATAATAAATGCATGTACCTCCAAACCAATACTATACCTAATAAGGAAAGATTTGATTGTTTTTATATTTTTTACCATTAGCATACTACATTATCTCTGATGAACATATATAAGCACTTAGATATATAACCGTAAGACTTTGATAACACGAAGTGTAAAAAAAATACCAAAAATATCGCGTAGGTTGCGGACATTATTGACAATAGAGAAAAGTGATGTACTGCGATTTTATAGAAGACATCAATATCTGTAAAAATGTCCGAAATACCACATGTTCTTCTATTATATTTGTGTCACAGTAACTACTTTGATGTTACAAATATACGATAGGATATTTTTTAAGTCATGTGCGGTAATTAAAGGAAAAAAAATCCTATCGTATATTTGTAATTTTGTAATGTAATCCGCATAGCATGCGTTATTGCAATCATAACAATATCAAAAAAATACTTTTGACGTGTTTACATTTATATATGTATTTTATAATACCCATTTTAAGCCAGGTCGGACCGCAAATTATTATTAAATTGAATATCTAACGGATTAGATTAAAAAAACTTCGAATGAATTGATTTCTTTTAACGTTATACTTATTACCTACATTTTAAACCCAAGTTACTAAAGTAGTATCAGGCCAAATGCGAGTCGGCCCTCACTCTTTTGGGGTTCCGCATTGCAACAACTCTTTTTTTGATTACAGCTTCGAAACTACTTTATCGTTCTTGGTTATATTATTTTTAGTTATTGTAGGTATACATAATAAGATTCCTAACTATCACATGAGATACATCCCGTAACAAAAACTGTAAAAAATTCAAAAGATTGACGGCCTCCTATGTTCCGTCTTGACAAAAAATATCATTATTATCAACTGCAGGATGACGTCCACCATTAAAAAACAAAAGTGTTGTTGAGAGCAGCCTTCCTTGAGAATAAACATCCTTACTGCTCGAAAATGGGTCGGAGATTACGAATAAACACCGTGAGTGCTTGTCGCTATAGGTATTTAGTTAAAAAACAAAAGGCTTCCCCTATCAGGGGTGTTTGCTTTTTTTAATGTTGTATATTAATAGGTACCTTATTTATTTACTTATAAATCTAATTTATAGTCAATTTCAATATTCCTCTTTGGGTCAAGTTAGACGGCGGAATCTCATTAATAAGGCTCCGTTTTACTCTGTATTTATATAAAACAGGAATACGTATCTCTCAGTAATTGATTCTCTCATTAAAGAAGACATTTTCGTAAAGCCTACAAAGCTACTTTTGGCTTATTTGTTTCTTATAAGATTATTCATTAGATGAAAAACAAGAAACAACTTGTAGAATTTTATGATGTTGGCTCTATGTTTATGATGAAGGGATTTTGTGAAATGGCGCTGTAAGTTTACGTGAAGTTCATGGATTTTGTATTTTTTTTGTATGCCTGATAGGTTAGCCTTTGACCACTATATCACCTGATGGTAAGACGTGATGATGTTTTCGAAGATGTTGTTCAGACTAACCTAGAATTACTATGGCTCTCAAAGACAACTGCCGGAACACACCGTTAGGTGTTTGGCGACAAATTTTCTACTTGAGGGTGGTAGCTAGCCAGGCGGGCATTCGCAAATTGCCCTACCACCATGCAAAAATGAAAGGCATAAAGCTAAAATGATTTTAATTAAAACAGTACAGTAGTAAGATTTAAAAAAATAGTAATGAATTAAAAGGGTCACAAAAAGGGTTCATATTTATCTGAAAGTCTTATATTGATGTTACCGATTTCTTATTGAGTGTAGACACAAGCTTATAGTAGATTTCATAGGAGAGAAATAGAGGGTTCAAATGGGGCTCAAACTTTATACGAAAGTCATTTATATGGAAATATGGATGAATTATTATAGAGACCCAAAAAAGGTTGAAGCTAAATTTCTGGTTTATTTTTGAGCGTAGATTGTAGGCATCTACTTACTTACTTTTCATCGAAAGAGAGAACTATACGGTTCAAATGGTAATGAAAATGTTCCCCTAAACTGTTCAAACCGGACTCCCGGGTTTTCTATTAGCTACTACTTTTACAAAATCGTCCTAAAATCTGCGTAAGTCCGATTTTCATAATCCCAACGGTTTCATAATCCAAAAAAAAGGTTTAGTGTGAAGCTTTTATATATCTAATCGTTATTATTCAAACGATGTTAGTTAGCTAGTATCCTCGGCTATACAACACAAGAAACCACACCCCACACGGTAACGGAAAGTTATTCAAATCGTGAAATGAAAATAAAAAACTTTCACTGGATACATTTTACCGCGCAATGGAAAAACTCACCGAGCGATGGAAACTTACGTAATAAATAATCTCGTAACTACTTTTAAACTACTAAACCTAAACATGTGAAATAGTTCAGATTATATGTCAATAATCATATTAAAAGAAGAACCAAAGTCTTAGGTGGTTCAGTTTAAAAAAAATGCACTTTCATACAGTTTTCCCGCCAAAATTCTTAGAAAAAAATCGCGTTGTTTCAATCTCGTTACTACTTTTAAAATATTTTTCCTGACAATCTGTAATAATTGGTGTTATATTACGGATTGTTTTTACATTTTGATTGGTGGTTACATGGGTAAAGAACCATAGTAAATACTCATATTAAAAGGAAAACCAAAGTTAAAAGTGGAAAAGTTTCGGAAAAAATGCTGTTTCCCGTCATTTTCGTCGTGTGTTCAAACCCCTTTTCCTGAAAAATGTTCCATGAAAAGGTCTATTTTCATTTCTTTTCCCGTAAAGCCTATATGATGAGGATTGCATTGGTACCAAGAAGTTATTACATTTATTATAAATTACATCAAAAAAATATATTTTTATTACGCTATATTTTGGTCTACTCAAAATGAATAGATGAAAATGTTATTTTTGTATGATACAGATGATATATTGGGGTATGGGGATATAAGGGTTTAAAGTTTAGGTATTATATATATATATATATATTTAACAAAAACGAGACAGCGCGTCGAGGGAAAAAGAGCTTGAAAAATACTATACAGATGCGTGGACTGTTGCAGCCTACCCTCTACACACGACGGACGTTTGAGGAGTGTTATTACGGTTAAGGGGATGTAATTTTATAATACTGAAAAAGTACTGCGACACAATTTTGACCATTCAACATTTCAGTTGACAAATGTGATTTGGATTCGTTACTGGTAGAAACATAACGCAGGGATGTCTTTTGCACAGATTGCAAAATACCTATGGATATGTAATAAAATTCTCAGTCGCAAGAAGTTTGTGACCTGCTTATTTACCATAAAATAAAGTTTATTCTAAATCAAAAATATTTTTTTGTTGCAAAAAGTAAATTCCCCAATTGTAATGAGTGTGGCGTTGTTCAAGACATACCACATATTATGATGAAATGTGCGCGTAATTAGAGTTGAAGAAGCTCTAGCTTTAGTTAGACCAAAGTATTTGATATTGGATTTATTAATTGTATTTTAGCCTGCCCTCTTTTTTTTTTTTTTTTTTTTTATTCATAATAGGTTCGCGTTTGACCACACCCTGCCTGATGTTAAGCATTGATGTGGTCTAAGATGGAGCACGCTTACCTAGAAGAAACCTATTTACTCTCGATTTGAAGACACCCATGTTGTATCCATCGGGAAAAACTGACGACGGTAGGGAGTTCCACTCCTTCGCAGTACGCACGAGAAAAGTGGAAGCGAAGCGCTTCGTACGAGTCCTGGGAATATCGACCATGTACGGATGGCGCCTCTCCGTTTGTCTGGACGTCCGATGGAAAAAGGGGGAGGGCGGAACCAAGTCGTGCAGTTCTTGTGCACATTCTCCGAAATGTATCCGGTAAAAGACCGATAGACAAGCGACTTTACGGCGGTGCTCGAGGCTTTGCAGCCGAGACTCCCCTCGAAAGTCGCTGCCTATTAACCTCTTGGCGCGTCTCTCAATCGACTCAAGTGCCTCGAGTTGGTATTTGGCAGAGCCATCCCAGAGGTGAGAGCAGTACTCAACACAGGACCTTACTTGAGCTTTGTACAAAGTAAGCATTTGTTCCGCTGTGTACCGTCTCACCTTTGAGAGGATGCCAAGTTTTTTAGCGGCTAACTCAGCCTTTGACTCGATATACGAGCCAAAATTTAGAGTCGACGATAGAGTAACACCAAGAAGGTCTAGGTGGTCTGTGACCGGCACGGATACATCTCGGATAGTTGGAGACAGTTGGAATGGTCTCCTTTTGGCGGAAAACAGAAACGCCTGGGTCTTGTTGGCATTGAACTTGACCAGGTTGGCATCGCCCCAATCGGAGACTGCCTTAAGGGACAAGTTCAATCGTTCGACCATAGCTTCTCTGAGTCTTCGGATCTCCGGCTCACTGGCTCGCGCGGTAGAAGTATAGCTCTCTACAACCGTGCTGTCGTCTGCATACCCAAAGGTACCGGGCTTTAGCAGATCGTTGATATGCAGCAGGAAGAGCGTCGCAGAGAGCACTGACCCCTGGGGAACGCCGGCATTAATACCCATTTGATCAGACGAGCAGCCGTCCACGACTACTCGTAATGATCGATCCCTCAGGAAGTCCGATATCCACGCACAAAACCCGGTAGGCAGGCCGTATGCGGGAAGCTTGCTAATAAGGCCGTCATGCCAAACCCTGTCAAAGGCCTTAGAGATGTCCAGGGAAACGGCAAGCGCTTCCCCTTGTTTCTCAATGGCCTCGCTCCAGATATAAGTGGCATAAGCTAGAAGATCCCCAGTAGACCGATTTCGGCGGAACCCGTATTGATGGTCACTGAGGAGGTCATTCGCTTCCAGGTATGCCAGGAGCCGGCTGTTGAGAATGCGCTCCATACTCTTACAGAGTATAGACGTAACAGATATGGGTCTGTAGTTGACAGGGTCGGTACGACTACCTTTTTTAGGCACGGGTTGCACATTAGCAAGCTTCCATGATTTGGGCACTGTACCAGTCTCAAGAGATAGCCTAAAGAGGCGTGTCAGGACAGGCGACAACTCAGGCGCACAAGTTTTTAAAACAATCATCAGGACCACTGGCTTTATTCACGTCCAGATTGCGTAGTGTATTCCGAACTTCCTTTTGACGAATGCGTATGTCATTCATGACAGTTTCGCTTCGTGGTAGAATTGGAGGAGTCGCGATACCAGCATCAAGACGTGAAGACTCCGCAAACAGGGAAGCAAACAGGTTTGCTTTCTCTGCAGCGGTGTGAGCCAGCGTTCCATCAGGATTCTGCAGTGGAGGCAGTGAGGGGCGGCAGAAGTTCGATTCAACCGCTTTAGCTAGGGACCAAAACGCTTTACTACCCGTGGGGTACGAAGCAAGCTTGTTCCCTATTCGGCCAATGTGGTCAAAACGAGCCTTCTGTAAGACCTTTTTACTGGATTTGGCAGCCTTGTTAAAAGCTCTCTTCTTTAGGTGTATATCCTTGGCCTTATGCTTACGAGCATCAACCCAGGCTAGGTATGCCTGATGTTTTAACGCCTCAGCGCGTCCACATTCAGGACCGAACCATGGGCGAGCTTTGCCGGACAATGGTACGTCAGAGAATGGAATGAAGTATTCCATTGCTAAACGCAACACATCGGACACGGCATTTGCACATGCGGTAGGATCACCAGAAGAGAAGCACACAGACTGCCAAGGATAAGATGCAAGGAAAGAACGCATCTCATCCCAATCTGCTGATTTGTATCGCCACATCCGCCGAGTGCCTCGAGGACTGGGATCGGGCGGGGAGTAGACGGATACAGATTTCACCAGACAATGGTCGGACTTACCTAACGGTGAACAAACCGACACCGAGTAGCGGTCTGGATCAGTTGTCAGCAGAAGGTCCAGGCAATAGGCCGTGTGAGACTCAACATCGGGTACCCTCGTGGCTCCTTGGACCAGCTGGGTGAGATTTAACGCTAACGCAAGTTTTCGCGTCTCTCTACCGGCATGGTCGGTGTCCTGGTATGGGTGTAGCCAATCCTGGTGATGGCCATTAAAATCCCCCAGAAACACCAGTTGGGCAGTAGGGTACTTCTGTTGAGCTACGTCCGCCACCTCACTGAGGTATTCGGTGAGCCTGGTTGTCCCCTGATTTCCACTATGTGAGCGGTAAACACAAGCGTAGAGAATTTTCTCAATACCTGTGTCCACCAACGCCCAAAGTACAGAGAACATGGGGTCTTCAAATTTTCGGAGACGCCGAATGCAGATGTCATCCCGGGCATATACACATACACCCGCGTGCGATTTGAAGTTGGACTCCAGGTTGTACCCTGGGTATGTAAGGTACGACACGTCGGATGGACAACCAATCTGCGTCTCCGTGAGAAACAGGAGGTGAGGTTTTTCTGTCTCCAGGTGGTAATGGACAGGGACGAGATTAGAGTGCAAGCCTCTTATGTTGCAGAAGTGCACTTTCAGTGAGAGGGAGTGCAGCCGCTGTTTAAACTTTCTCTCATTTTTGTTTCTCTTCATGTTTTGGGAGTAAAAATAAGTTGAAAGCCGGCAGTAGAACGAGGCATTACGACCAGTAGACCCCGCGAAACACAACGAAACAGCACACATCGAAGGGGGACTAGTCTGGAGACTGCGGGGACGCCCGAGCCCCCCCAGAGATGTCCATCTCGTCCTCTCACCCGGTTGCCGACCGGCGTGATGGCGCATCTCTGGGATTTTTCACAGTTGGCGGGACAGCCTTTCATGAGTGGCTAAGTCACAATTGGGTCCCCTACTGACTGCGGTCGGCCAGCGGTGCACCGTGCCTCGGATCCCGCTACCCTCCGCGACTAGTCGCCCAATGCGGCCGAACGATGTGCTTCTTATTCAGGCTACTTGGGATGCTACTGTTCTGACCCGACTTTCATACGGCGTCACTGGACATCGCGCCGGAACACGACTAGGTCGTTTGGCGGCGTGGCTTTGTCCAGTGGGTGGTCACTAGCCTCGGCCGAAGCCTACCACCAGTTTGTCATCTGATTAGCACCACCCGGGGACCACGTGTAGGGAATCGCTATAGGGTACTCTCCTACGGACGCGGACGACTCAGCCCCCTGTCATCTGATTAGCACCACCCGGGGACCACGTGTAGGGAATCGCTATAGGGTACTCTCCTACGGACGCGGACGACTCAGCCCCCCTCTGTCCAATCCCAAGTATTAAATTTGGCTGAATTGGGTCTAGATAACACTTAAATTTGATATATTCTCTAATTTGAGGCATTAATTCTTAATCTTAAGTTAATACTGTTAAAGTGTTTAAATAACTTAAAAACAAAACTTGGTTTTTTATCCATGAATCTTCGGGAAATGCGGCATCGGCTACAAATTTTATATTGGCGGACATGTGGAGGAAAACACGTACTTACCAGAAAAAAATCCTACGTTATTTATTACTATTGGGATCAGATTAATCTCAAACGCACTCACCTGTTACAACCGTTTCACTACTATTAGGAAATCAAAGAGGAGATTACAAACTTACAAAGAGAAGAGATAAAAATACAACAGAAACATTAACGTTTATATACGCTCTGGGGTCAATCTGACTCCACATGTTTAATTTAGATTTAAGAGTTACTAGGTATAATGAAACCTGTGACTTGTACAATAAACTAAGAACAAAATATATTTATAAGTACATTTATGCAGAAAACTTAAAATATTAAAAAAAACTGTCCAGTAATGAATTTACATACTTACTTGACAGTAGGAGATTCCAAATTTAAAATCTCGGTTATTACTGGTCAGTTTTAAATAAGTATCTGGTAGAGTTCACTTTCTCGATACGTTTTAGAGATTTTATGCCAAAATTACATACCATTTTTGAGATAAAGAAAAATCATTTACTCAATATTTACACTTACGAAGCTCAAATGGAGGTCAATCACTAAAATATACGAAACCCACGTTCAAATTCACGTAGGTAAGTATTCAAATTATGATTATTTTACTCACCACACGTTTACTTATATTATATAATTTATAAATTCTATGCTTATTCTGTCTACGAGATGAGCAGTAAAAAAGAATGTTACCTAAAAATGGAACCGACTACAACGCTCAAAAGTGTGAAATAACTTGTTGAAGTCGGTACCACGATAGTTCAAAAGTACCTAATATCAGAATATGGTGCGCATGGTACCGACTTTGACAAGTTATTTCACACTTTTGAGTGTTGAAGTCGGTTCCATTTTTAGATAAAAAAAAATTTCACCCTCTCTGGTGAGCCTCGCTACTTACTAGGGATCGATTGTCATTCACTGTCAATGAATATATATAAACCTTAAGATTAAGCTTTAGAAGAAATTTAAATGGGTCCACACGGGAAGCATCAGCTTTACTATACAAAATAATCATAAATATCGATCTACCCAAACAAAAGTTCTGAGAGTTTTTTTTAGAGTTTTTAGAGCTTTGACTTAAAAATTAAAAAAAAACAGGTCAATTGAGAACCCTCTCCTTTTTCTGAAGTCAGTTAAAACATTAGTCATCTTAATCGTTACACAATACTAATTTTATTATATCCTTTTTCAGATGCCTAATTATCTTCAAGATAAACCTTACTTGGGATTACAATGCGTCGTTTGATAAAAATCTTAAGCATTCTTATTACTTTACATCAAAGTAGATGTGTGAAGTGAAGTATCTTGTTCCATTGCTACAAAATGTGAGGTCGTTTTTGAAAAATGTCAGACTGAGGAGTAGGACGGAGGGACTTCGTTGCACATGCGAGTGAGTGCAATAGAACTATGCAATATTTTAACAGCGTAAACGAATTGTTCAATATAAATGCATATAGGAATGAGTTTTTTAATAACGGAAAAATCTTTCAAGTACTGTTTTACATGGTAGTTTTATAATAAGAAAAAAATATTTGATACGATTAACAATATTGACACAAACATTGACTAAAAGCGAGGTTTAAGAGCTGTGATCATGTTTTTTTTTATAACGAGAAATACATAGATTTGTACGTGTATTCGGATCAAACATACTCGAACATATATATTAAATAAATTCCATTGCATCGGAAGTTCTCAGAAAAATAAAGACTGACTTTTCTAGAAAGTACCAAATAATAGTCCATTATGATACAAGTGAGCTAAGTTGCTCATAATACACGAGGCTGTGTGTTGCAGCCCGAGCCGTAGGCGAGGTCGTAAATCAGCCGAGTGTATAATGAGCAAGTTGCTCACGAGTTTCATACGCACTTTTTCAACACCCTTGCGAGGAAAAACAAAATATATTGCACAGATGCGATACAAACAACATACGAAAATTATGGAAAATAGCGCGCAAGTTTTTTTTTTTGCGTGCGGCAAATGTATGATATTTGATTACATCTTTGATATAATAATAATAATAATGTTTTTATTACTCAATACTCATTAAATACACATCAGTACAAGTACAAGTGTTCAAAAAATAACAAAGTTTAAAGAGAAAAATTACAAAGTTTAAAATATATACATACAAATGAAGTTTTAATGGTTTTTACTATATAAATGTCGTACATAGCCCACACTAAGAATAAATCTTGTATCGTGAGCGTCTGCTTCCTTCAAGGACACCATTATTGAATGACAGCGAGGACATAACTTTAGTTTTAAAATATGTTTATATGTTAAGTAAAAATATTTCTTATATCTTAATCTTAGTCTCTATTTAATTTTTATTTAACATTATTCTTGTATGTGTGTATGTAAGGATATATTACTGTGTGTGTATTTGTGTGTGGTTTGTGTGAGGGTGTGTATGTGAGATAACGTGTGGGAGGGAGATGTTGCTTGCGAGGGTGATTGTATGTGTGTATATGGTTAAAAAAGCTCAGCGATGAAGATACTGAAAAGTTACTACAAGTTATTAGGTGATATTATGTTTCATATTGTGTGTGTGTGTGTATGTTTGGTGGAGGTGTTTGAGAAAGGGTATATATACCCTTTCTACCCTTTCTATGTTTGAGAAAGGGTATATATACCCTTTCTCAAACACCTCCACCAAACACACACACACACACACACACATACACACACACACACAATATGAAACATAATGAGCTTTTTTAACCACTTGTCAATTGAACGTTTATCTTCTCGTATTGTAAGTGTTGGTAAGTTGGGAATAAATTTACTAGTTTTATTATACTAAAATGAACTAAGGAAACCCTGATGAAGTTTAGCTGCTTGAGTATTACATTTTTGCCTATGAAAAACTATGTCTTTTCTTCTTTTTTAAGAAGATATCAATCTTTCTTCCAATGTAGTTTGCTTTTGTTTCGCTAGTAGAATATTGAGTACAAATAGCTGGCGAACTGTTAAAATATCACAATCTTTATACAAATCTACGGTGGGGGACATGTAAGGTTTGTACGTTGCTACCTTTAACACTGCTCTTTGAGCACGTTCCAAGGCCAACATGTAAGTAGGACATGCTCCACCCCATGACGTATTGCAGTAAGTGAGTATTGATTTGCAGAGTACATTGTAAACACTTAATATTATGTGGCCTGGACGAGGGAAATGTGGACCACATATTTTTTAATTGCCCTAAACTGCTTTGTTCCCTGTATGATATCCTCCCACCTTATATCACCCGTCCCACTTCCCTTAAATGTCTGTTATCCTTAACTTTTTCTAAACAAATTATACCTATATTATGTAAATTTATTAAAAGAAATAAGATTAAATTGTAAATATATACCTATTATTAACACATTAATCATATATAAGTATGTCTATTGTAATTTTGATTATGTTTTCTACTAACATTGTATTTGTCTTAGTTGTGATGTCTCTTTTGTTTTAGATAAAATAATCATCATGGTTGGAAAACATCTTGTGGATTCTCCCTTGTAAACACCAACCGTTCTCTTAAAATTAAACACTCTCCACATGATTTATGACACTAGCAAATACGGACATTGGCAGAATTGTGACAATATGCCACAGAAGCCATTAATATAAGAATCAATCAATCACTTAATATTAATGTTCGATCTGCAACCTCACGTAGATGTTTAAACACAAATATGAATTTCCTCACTCTACTACTGAGCTTATATAGATGGGTTTTCCAACTCAGTCGTCGATCTATATATATATATATATATATATTTATTTTTTATTTTTATTTTCATGAGGAAAATGCATTTACGCATACACACCCGCCGGGGAGCTGGTGGTTATGTCGGGCTCAGGGTCAATAGGGACCCCACTACCGACTAAAAACCTCAGGTGCCGCGGGGTCACTCGCGCTCTCATCCGCAGCCCCCATCGACAAGTACAGTCTGGGGTTGAGCAATTTAAATGGACTTTAATATTAAGAGAAGGTGTCTTTCTACGTGCATAGGTAAACGGCACAAATTTGATGTTCTCTGTATTTAGAGAAAGCAAATTGTCCCTCAACCATTAAGTCACTGCTCTTAGTCCAGCTTCTGCACGCGTCCGAACCTCTTCCCAATCATTATCGACAAATATTAAAGCGGTGTCATCAGCATACGCGAAAATTTTTCCGTGCTCTATTTTCAGATTACATAAATCATTGATATATATAAGGAACAATGTTGGGCCCAATACGCTTCCCTGTGGAACTCCAAATGACATTAATTCCTCATCACTCATCATATTGGCAATCCTAGTCCTCTGGGTTCTTCCATTCAAGTAATTTTTCATTAGTTTTAGGACATTGTCTCTTACTCCAATCAGTTCTAGCTTGTTTATGAGTTTTGGTATAGAGACAGTGTCGAAGGCTTTAGCAAGGTCTAAAAATACTCCTACTACCCTCTTTTTATTGTCAAGTTCACCAACTATGTAATTGGTCAAATTTGAAACTGCATCTTCGGTAGACAGGCCTATTCTGAAACCGTACTGACATGATGAAAGAAGCTTATACTTTTCTAGGTAAACTTTGAGGCGTTTATTATTAATCTTTTCTAGGATTTTTGATATTGATGGTAAAATAGATATTGGCCTGTAGTTTTCAACACTGTCTCTGTTATCATTTTTGAAAATTGGTGTAATGATGGAGGTTTTAAATGCACCTGGGAAATTTCCAGTAGAGAGACATAGATTGCATAAATGAGTGATAATAGGTACCAATGTTGTCTCCGATCCTTTAAGGGCTCTAGATGTAATGCCATCATAACAAATCTGTATTACCCGGTTAAATTGAAAATGCTCTGTATACTCGCATATAATTTGCAGTTAGGTACTAACTTAACTTTGTAGGGATAATTCTATTACGTACTAGTGTATAATTATTATGCACGAGGCTGTTATAGTTCGGTTTATGGCCCTAAGAACGATCTAATAAAGCTCACTTTACGAGCAAGAGTGTTGAAAATTTAATTACGATCTTCAGGGCTCGGTTAGTTCGAAATATGACATTAAAATAGGTGGTACATACTTGTTTCATCTCTCAACGCCAAGAAGCTATGATTTAATTACATATTGTCATATTCATCATCATCAGTAACATCAATAAGGTTCACCGTTTAACAAAGACCACCCCCGTCGAGGAACGAAGGTTTTGCCATGATCCCCAGACTTGTCATGCGTTTTGAGGATCGCAGTGTAAGATGGCAGTACTTCAGAAAAAATCTCATATCGCAATACCTAAATAAGGTACGTGATACAAATAAGGCCCTCGACATAATAAGGCCTCTAGCAAAAACAATGGACTTACCAATCAATAATTGCTTTGGGTATTATAGAGGACATAAAGAATAAAAATTCACAGCTAAGAGCAATGTGCCTTCAACTGTATCCTTATTATTTCATATAATATTAAACATGTTAAAAAGTGATGTTTGACCGATGGCTTAACGTGTCCTCCGAAGCACGGAAACGCTCAGTAGTAATGTCACTAGCGGTCACCCATCCAACTCATGACCGCGGGCGACGTTGCTTAACTTTGCTGATCGGTTGAGAACAAGTAAACTTCCTACGAGCGCTTCTCACATATAGTTAATTTAAACATGTGTTCGTTCTCCGTAAGAAGCAACACGTACAATCGTATACGTACGTGATCATTATTTAGACGTTATATGTTTAGTACAAAAATCGATTAGAAATTAGGTAGGCCGTATTTGTATCACTAACCTTACCTATTTTACATAATACTGAGAGTAAATTCATGACTATTATGTGAATGTGGAGTAGACGATGGTTGAGCTAAGTTGGAATGGCAATCTGATAGATTGCGCTGTTTTACTTGAAAGTGTGTAGGCTGTAGGAACGTACAATATATCTGTACAGTCACACTGTACCTACAGTTAAAACTGAATGTGTGTAGCGGCTATTACGCGGCGCGGCGGACACGGATGGCATGACCATTCAGTGAGACCCTAATGGCATTTGACCATTGAGAGGTCAATAACGCCTTGTAATTGAAGAGATCAACACGTGACAAATGAGGCTCGATATAATAATGTATAGACTATCTACCTACTAACAGACTGATACATAAAAAAGGTTTTAGATAATACTCCGCCAATTATTAATATTAAAGTATATATTTTTCATTAATATAGAATAATAAAATGGATAGAGTGGGTATGCCTCTGAGGAGTTCCCTTATAAATTACATCAAAATCGGTTTAGTAGTTATTATGTTATAGTCAATTAAATAAAAAAAGTATTTTGCAAATAAAATGAGCCTATTCCGTTTTTTTTTTAACATTTTTTTTCTTTCTTTTTGGTGATGCAGGATGCTTACAAGATCATTCACTGACTTAAAATAGTGTTCATCGTCGACAACAGCAAATACCATTGAATCATCGAAGTTAGCAGAATACGTAAAATATAATTTAGAAAACTACACTGTATAAGATATTCTGTCAAACAGTAGCGTGTGTTAGAATCATATATTTGTTAAGCTTAGATTTAGTAACTTCTCGTAACTTATTTACTTAAGAAAGTAAATAAGTTACGAGAAGTTACTCATTATGTAATTGTAGAATATTCTAAAACTTGTTGATATTTGTCATTTTTAATAACCGCCACACCGAAACCCTTTATGATCTGTATTCATTCTAGACTAGCCAATGACGAACCATCCTGTCTTATTTCGGGTTGGCTGATACGTTGTGGCGGGAACTTTCATATCTCTGATTGGTTGTGGTAAATATGGCGGGAACTTTAATGTGTATGCGACAGACACTTGGCGCCAGTCATGGTTATAAAACCCATGTCCTAACTTACTGGGCCTCTCTTGATTCTTCACAAGTGACTGCTGCATCGAGACTTATTGAGTTAAGTACTGTATTATATTATTATTTAATGTAACGTAACTGATATTCATGTGTTGTGTGTGGGTCTATGTTTGTTGGCTTCCAAATTCGCCCTTTTTATTGTATTATCGTTGTGAAATGTGACTATACAATATTACCTTTGAAGTAATCCATGTGACCCTAATGATGTATTATTCTTATTAAAGTGTTCTATGTGTTCCTATAAACGTTGTGTTTTTGAAGTATCCTTATGATTCCCTTTTGTGTAGAAAACCTAGTAAGTGGGATAGTTAAGTACTGAACTAGTAGTACTCATTTACTTTACCTTAAGCTAGGACTAGATTATGGCATCACCGCCTGAAAACATCTTATAATTTAATGAGCCTACATTACAGATTAAATAAATGCTCTCTATCTTGACAAATCTCACATCAGAAGTGGGATCACTCAGATTGCCTACCTTCATTTTTTTTTAATCATTTTTATTAGTTTCAGAATCGATGCAACTACTTTCAAAGACTTGGACGCCGCGGGCTGCGACGCCATGGCTGCAACCTGGCGACAAGATGACAACATCGTGTTCCCAGTTTTCGTTTCTGCTACTAGCGGCAGTGGAACGCCGCGGTTTGCGAAGCCGTCGCTGCAACCTGGCGACAGGATGACGACACCGTGTTGCGAGTTATCGAATACTAGCGGCAGTGGCACCGAGTTTTTATTCACTGACGTCGGTATATTGGCGAAATAATTCATCTGGACAAGTACTATAACAGTAGCAAAAGCAGGTAAAGCCCTCAAAGGGTCTGTTTTATAATGATTACAATCCTGTGGCCGTGTAGTGGCGATGTGAAGAAAAACCTCGTCGAAAATTTTCTCAATGTTGTAATGTTTAAATCTGAAGCTAACGATTCTTCCTGCTTCTTGAATTAGTGTTTGCTAGCATAGCATATGTAATGGAAATTTATGAAACTTGTTATGTCATTGTGTATTTTTTTATATAATTTACACTAATAAGTACATATTATAACGACGAACGTAATTAGATTTATTCAAAGTCAAACTATGTTCTCATTTTAGTAACTATTGGTATTAATTGAGAATATATTTCAACCTAAATGTGGGAAACGCATATCGAACAATAAATAGCAAAGTTACAACCATATCTCAACTGATGTCGCTATTACTTTGTGCTTAAAATTGTCTTAATTTCATTTAAAAGCGATCCTTAAAACGTAGTGACATATGAAATGTTTTTGAACATCTGAGAATATCTTATGTAATAATACTTGCTCAGTGATCTTATGGGCATTAAATAAATTCACTACAGATTGCAAATTCTATAAAAGTAGTCATTACAAAGTATATAGTATATTTACTTATGCTTTTGATTGATATTTTGTAAAAGCAGTTTGGGTCCTAAGCAAGGGTTATTTTATCCTATAAACAAAACTCCTTTACGGTTTACTCTAATCAACTCGATTGTATAATATAGGATTTTGAATCGATTGTATAATATAGTAACTGGCGATGGGTAGAAATGTTTTAACTGTTGGTTTCGCAAAGTATTGTTTATTAAATCCACTTTAAACTTTGAATTCTTATACATAGGTTGTCTTATCCTACATATATACGAAGATAACCTATGACAAATGTTAGCACTTGGCATCCCTTCAGAAGTCATTACTGACTGTCACGCAAACTTTGGCTCAAACCATAATCGATCCCTTTTTGGAAATTACTAATTGACAAACATATGATTGTTACTGGAACACTTTGAAGTAACGGTTAGATGGAACGGTATGTCTATATTAGGTAGAATGTTCTATAAATTGTCAGATTGGCCGAACGGATTCTGGAATTTTCAACAATACAGAAGTTTACAGGGGTTTTACCACTGCGTTTATTGAATGGTGTAGACTATAGATGGTTTATCATGAAATATTGTAATTCACAAGGATATATTGAAACTGGCCACGAGAGTGGGTGTTTGAACAAAATTTATATAGATAGATAGAAAGATAACACTTTATTGCACTTTTAAAATTATTAATACTAGTTACAAGATTAAAAATATCTTAAAAATAGTACAATCGGCGGCCTTATTGCTAGACAGCAATCTCTTCCAGGTAACCGAGGCAAGACTTCAATTTATTTAATGATAAGATTGTACTTATTGTTTTGAAACAAGAAATACGATAATTATGTACGTTTCAGTTAAGAATATTAATATGACATGCTACCCTACATATTGTAGAAATAAACTACTTATGTTATATTATCAGTTATCATCACATAAAATGATAATATCAAAATACTCATATCTACATATACTTATGCTCTAGATTCAATATTAAATAGAAAGACACTGCTTACCCATTTGATTGGTGCTGGTTGATCTCACGAGCAGTGTGTGAATGCAAACAGCATGTCTATTCAAATGGCAACTACTGTTTAAATTAATTACACTGCATACCCATTTGATTGGTGCTTGTTGATCTCACGAGCAGTGTGTGAATGCGACCTGCATGTCTATTCAAATGGCAAGCTGTTTCAAAAAATTGGCTGGTCAACCTTTTACTTGGCGATGGTTGTCTCACATTGCGGCATGTGAATGTAATCATCGTGTATAGGTAACTGGTAATTATTAAAATGATAAAGGTTTCTCATGTGAATTTAAAGTATTATTTTTACTGCTACATAAGTACATGTAGGTATACTGCCTGTTGTTATCAGAAAAGTTAATTTACGTGTACAAATGATGATCCTATTATTCTGGATAAAATACTTAAGCCCTGACGTCAAAACGTCCTAATCACAAAAGGAAAACCCAATTCTGTCCTTGTAGTTAATAGTTATGTCGTGAAGTCAAAAGGTCCAGACGTTTGTTGTTAAATGGAATATGTTCAATGTTTAATGGTACATACATTTGTTATTGTCTAAATAATGCGTGGACGGTAAAACATCAACTTGATAACTAAGCAAGTTAAAGTTGCATTGCAGAAATTTACCACAGTCGTTCTAATCAAATTTCTACCTCCCTATTGCTTAATATGTTATCAAATATGTAGTTTAAGCTGGATACTATCTATGAAACTCTTAGTATCAGTATTTTCTTCGTATATAAACCTGGTATACTTTACGAATTATGTACTTGAACATAATATTTATTCGTGACACTTAATATAACAACGTAAAAGGGAATGTTGGTTTGTACAACATTTTTTTCACAAATGTATTGAATGTATTTTGATTCCATTCCAATGATATTATTTTCCTTTCCTGAGATAGCAAATTACAACAGTCAACGCGTAGAGGGATAATCTACCCTCCACGCCCAATACATATACATTGTAGTCCACAAATATGTACTATGAACATTTTATAATGATTTTACAGATAATCGATAGCGGTTTTTCTTTTTGGTGACTTCGAACCAAATACTGTTTATGTGTTCTATTTATTACTTATTACATAAATTCTTTATCAAGCAAGCTTTGTGCAAATAATTGTGGGTTGCCATACACGGTAACAATATTTCCTACATATATACTATTATCACTAAGTTATACATAATTATTTTAAAGTGAAGTTTGCCTGGTGTTATTTTGTACTTCGTGGACGAAGTACTGTCAGTATGGCCGTGTTAGAATCATATATTTGTTAAGCTTAGATTTAGTAACTTCTCGTAACTTATTTACTTAAGAAAGTAAATAAGTTACGAGAAGTTACTCATTATGTAATTGTAGAATATTCTAAAACTTGTTGATATTTGTCATTTTTAATAACCGCCACACCGAAACCCTTTATGATCTGTATTCATTCTAGACTAGCCAATGACGAACCATCCTGTCTTATTTCGGGTTGGCTGATACGTTGTGGCGGGAACTTTCATATCTCTGATTGGTTGTGGTAAATATGGCGGGAACTTTAATGTATATGCGACAGACACTTGGCGCCAGTCATGGTTATAAAACCCATGTCCTAACTTACTGGGCCTCTCTTGATTCTTCACAAGTGACTGCTGCATCGAGACTTATTGAGTTAAGTACTGTATTATATTATTATTTAATGTAACGTAACTGATATTCATGTGTTGTGTGTGGGTCTATGTTTGTTGGCTTCCAAATTCGCCCTTTTTATTGTATTATCGTTGTGAAATGTGACTATACAATATTACCTTTGAAGTAATCCATGTGACCCTAATGATGTATTATTCTTATTAAAGTGTTCTATGTGTTCCTATAAACGTTGTGTTTTTGAAGTATCCTTATGATTCCCTTTTGTGTAGAAAACCTAGTAAGTGGGATAGTTAAGTACTGAACTAGTAGTACTCATTTACTTTACCTTAAGCTAGGACTAGATTATGGCATCACCGCCTGAAAACATCTTATAATTTAATGAGCCTACATTACAGATTAAATAAATGCTCTCTATCTTGACAAATCTCACACGTGCAAACTCTACTGTGTTTAGGCATGTATCTAGTGAAATCACTGGGCAAACGGGACATGAGAACTAAAGCGTTTCGGGAGTTACGAGAGCTTGTGTCAAGCAAAACGACGACGGTGCCGCTGTAACTTGGACAGTCATGCATGCATGACACACGACGCTTACCATCACGCGGCCGACACACCCACCTCATCACATATAATAGAAAATACACAATATATAAATATATTTAAAAAAAAACCGGTACTGTATTCCAAACTTGAAATATATGAAATAATTTGTGGAAGTTGAACCATGCTAATTGCGTGAGGTCAACATTTTGAATAATTCAATTCAGTGTTAGATATCAGTTCAGTTTTTTTGTTAAAAAACTTTTTTTTTATTCTGTTTAGTGATGCAGACTGCTGATCACTGATGTTGTTTTTGTAAAATCACTAGCCTAAAATACTGGCTGATCATTCACTCGCAAAAATCATTGACAACAGCAAATACATTTTTAATCCAGGTAAGCAAAATAAATTGTTCAGTTAATTGACCAACTTAAAAACTACTGAAACGATTGTGATGAAATTTATATGGGACTATTTTAAAAGTATACTCTATCCAACAAATAAATAAATACCAATATTACTTCATAATTGGCGGAGTAATTGAATAAAAAAACATACAATCCCATTGACGATTGAAAGACGATTAAATATAAGTAATTTTATTGTACTTTATCAGTGAGCTAAATAAATGTAGCCGAAATTTTGAAAAAAAACAACTATGTAGGTACCTACCTTAAAAACATGAACCTTGTTTTGATGAAACCGGTGCCATATCCATTTAAAACTTTTATTACACATCGCGTGGCTTAATGGTACAGTATATATTATATAATTATATGGAGCTCATGGCATGGGCCAATTGCTACTAATACTTAGTAGTAGTCTTATAATACTGATGAAGAATTGAGACAAATACTTATACTATCTACTTATAATATATAGAGTGCATACTATCTGGTGTGCACTCAATCTTCAAAGTTTTCGGTGCCCGAAAGGAATTATTCCTTAATGTCGGTATCCGTTAGGAATCATTTTAGTGTGTAATATTTGGAATTAGTCAGTATTATTTATTACTAGCTGTACCTGCGACTTCGTTCGCGTTGCCGTACCTGCACACTAATTATTCACATGTGCTCAAATGTGAATAATTAGTGTGCAGGTACGGCAATTGTTGTTTATATTAAGCAACGCTGGTCTGCGATGAAGCACTCTTAGTACAGCATAGGTCAGAAAAGAGATTTTTACTTTGTGCGTTTCTTTGGAATTTCGATTATAAAACGGCGTCTTTTGCCGAGGTTCTCTTTGTTTGGCGGTAGAACGAAAATTTATTAGATTGTGCACTTCCTTTATGCAGTCTTCCAAATGTATCCGGCAAAAGATAGATAATAAAAAAAACTGGTTGTGGCAAATATTCCAGATTTTAGAGTTTTATCTTAGCAAGCTTGCAATACTGAATAAGGATGCCAGGCTGCCCGTGGGGTGCCGAGCTGCCCGTGGGATGCTGGGCTGCCCATGGGGTGCCAGGCTGCCCTTGGGGTGCCAGTCTGCCCGTGGAGTGCCAGGGTGCCCTTGGGGTGCCGGAATGCCCGGGGGGTGCCAGGCTGCCCATGGGGCGCCGGGCTGCCCGTGGGGTGCTGGGCTCACTCGTTACTAATCTAACAAAAGAAGAATAATTGAAATCGGACTGCGCGTTAATAAATTACAGCTAAGTGTACATTTTGACTTTCTTTACCTTTCCCGAAAGAAGCGTGCTGAATTAGGCCAGTTACCCTAACCAGCTAACAGATCCTATTTGAGGTTTTAGGTCCTGGACTAAGCATGGTATTGATTGATCTCTTATCTAGGCTAGGCAAATTTTTACATTAGGTACAGTCAACAATCGTGGATACAATGCTTAATAGCTATTGGGCATTTCAAAAGCTACATAAAGTTAACTAACCTTAGATATCTTCGATCACATTGTAATCGGTCTAGAAATCAAGTTATAATTGAAGTCGGTACGTACATTTACCTACTCCAATTATTACTTGATTTGTAGACCGATACGTAACTTTTGTCCAAACATTTCAAACACCTTCTCGCCCCTCGACCCTTTCGGGTTGAATCTACATCATCTTGTTTGATATTTGAGAAGCGTTTATATCCTGACTAATTACGTACCAAAATGTATCACCTAAATCAGATAATATATCTACGATTGTTCAGCCTATAATATATTCAATATTGAACCTCATTATTGTAGGAACATCTAAATATATTTTGTTATATTTCTTATGCATCCACTGTAACAATATTTAAGCAGTCGTGTAGTTACGATTTGACCAACTTTCATCACACATAGGCATGCATTTTTTTTAAATCATTTCTATGAAATCATACTTGACAAACAATCCTATTGAACAAAGATAAAAACCATACGAATCGGTTCATAAATTCAAAACTATATCAGATAACTAACATACTTGTACATGAAAAAATATATATGCTTAGATACATATACCTACAAACATAATATCGTAAGCCTCCTTCCATTTTGGATTATATCATTATCAGTTATTTAAATAAAACCGTCCAAATCGTTTCACTGCTTTCGGAGTTATTGGTAAACTAGCATTCAAATACCTATGCTTCGAAATTAAAATCTTATTTTGGTTTTTATAAAATCCGTGATCAATGAGTCACCTTTGCTAATCAACAGATAAGGTGGGATCAAAGCCTATTAGTCATATAGTTAACTCATATAAAAAAGTAAAGCAAACATATATACAGGCTATCTCCCAATGAGGTATTTGGATGGAAGTAGTTCACAACTGCACGGTTTTTAAGGCTTCGTAGATTAAAACTCGCTCGAGTGACCTAAATGCCGTCTGCAGCATGTCTACAACTTTTTGTGCGCTATCGTGTTTAGCTCCTAAGTAGTTTTCTTCTGAACTGTACTCGGGAGGTTGTTTCATTTGCAACGTTTTTCGGCATTTGCGAAACTTTTCTAATCGAGTATATCGCATGATCTTGATAAGAAGGTAAAGAAGAAAAACAGATGGAAAAGTTTATCCATTTTAGTAAGTTTCAATAAAAATTTAACTTTATTTCTTTAATAGCCTCCGTTTTGCTTTTAAATTGAAAAGCTCTTAGTGTCAAAGTCCTATTTAAAATATGGGCGACGGAGACATAAACAGAAACGAAAAATACCTACCTCGATCCTTATTTATTACCTTACATTTCCACCCATTTTCTGAGGAAGATATTATTAAATATTTTTTATTAATGTGAGTAAATAATGCGTCTAACATTATTTCCCAAAATGTAATGGTACCAACCAATAAAAAAAATATGGTTTAATTTATATTTGTTAGGGCTTAGTTCTCATGAGTTAGGTTTTTTCCGCTAGTGTGAACCACATCTATCATAACATCAGCCTGGTATGCTAAGCAGTAAAGTAATTATATACTTAGTTGTGTAAAATCATTTCCTAATACTATCCTGCCTATAAAGAGTGGGTAGGCATAAAAGGTTTATGGAAAAATGCTAACAACCTCTTAGTGTTGACTTCTCATAGTCGTAACAAAAAAAATTAGTGTTTTTTTGTGTTTGTTTATGTATATTTAGAGGAATAAGCACGAGGCCACCTGATGTTAAAATTCTCTTGTGCCTGTAGTTTATTATTTAATATTTTGTATAATATTCTCTAAATAATACATAATTACGTAGTAGGTAACTATAATTTAATTTCTGACATAAGAACATAAAAGTTAAAATGAAATGGACACACCCATTTTAAAAGATTTTCAGGCCACATTAAAATCCCCCCTGGGAATTTACGTTGGTACTTCTAGCCGTCTAACAAGGGTGCAAAAGAGTCTGATGATGATATGCTAAATTACCCAGTTACTCATAAAAGGATTCTAAGGATATAATCAAAAATAATTAGGTTTGTAACATTTGTTTGTGAAAAGCTTTCTTGACCACATTATAACTTACCAACAGGACCAAAGGCAAAATGCCAGTGTAACCTGGTCGATACCAAGGACTGAATACTATATATTTACAATATGAAATTCCAGTTTGATCCCAACATAATTGACATCACTAGGTAAAAAAATTAAACAGAAACAGTAACACGCAGTTACTAAAGTTACTGCCTGAAGTAAGTATATACTTGCCTTGTAATATTTAAACAAAAAAAGGAGTTAGAAGGCGTGTTCGACTGACAGTTGTCACAGTTGCATATTAATTATGCCTACATTATTGCATCCAGGCCATCTTGTAACGCAGTTTTAGCCATGAGACAAGAATGCATAATGTTATAGTATGTATTTAGCATCTCAGGGCTACTCGTTTGTTTACAACATCCTTAGAACATCAGCTTTTCTACAGCTCTAATAGTAATCAAATAGTAATTAAATATAATATGTCACTAGATATATTTTTATATTTTAGAAGTATTTTATTAACATATTAATTTGATGTTTTCTTAAAATATTTTTTATTTGTTATTATATTATATATTATATTATATGGATTTCCGCAAAGTAACGCCTGAATCTATTCACTACAATAAAACCGGCCTAGTGCGAGCCAGACAAGCGCACCGATGGTTCCGTACAAATCTGTATATGTGTGTAGTTTAGGTTCATAAGTAAAAGTAATGGTATTTATTTGCTAAATGAAATCAAACATTTTAAAATTATTAAAAATATATTTATTATATGATGTAAATAAAAAAATATGCTTTTCGCAATTTTTCCTTTATCTGTGCTTTAAGATGTTGCTTCGTATCAAATTTCAAGATTCTGAGTTCACCAGAAGTACCCTGTAGGTTTTGATTGCCTTGGGTCGAAAATTTGCGGCATAATCTTTTGCTTGCGTTGGCTTAGAAATTTGATTTTTTTTCACAGCTCCTAGGGACAGTAGACCTGAGTATTTGATATGAATTTCAGCTTGATACCTCCACGCGTTCCTGAGTAAAAGGGTCTTGACAGATACACGGACAACGAAGTGATCCTATAAGGTTTTCCTTTTGAGGTACGGTAACCGTAAAAACCGACTCCCATACAACTAAAAAAATATAAATACAATTTTGATTTTGTTGACTTGGATGACAGCGGTATTTTTTCCAGTTATTTTGATTTAAAACCAAACCACTGAACCGAATTCGATAAAATTTATGAAACATCTCTGAAAACTCAGCAAAAAAATATGTGTCAATTTTCATACTGTTTTGAATAGCTAGGTACTCCCTAGCTCGTAATATATTTTTTGTATAAGCCGCTTAATTGTATTAACTGTTGCGATTAGTTATCCTTGAGAGGCAGTTTACAATCACCGATCCTGCGAATGTTAATATCTTCGATCCTATTATGGCTTAATAACAGGATATAGTTTTTAGGGTTCCGTAATAGAAAACAGGGCCCTATCTCCAAGCCTCGGCTATCCGTCCGTCCACCCGACCTTTAAAAGGTTGTATCTTTGACACGATAATATGTAGCCTAGTAGCCTTTTGGTACATTCTAAGTTTGTATGGAACCCTCTCGTTGTATGAGTCCAACTCGCATTTGGCCGTTTTTTTGTTAGTAAAGAAATGTTAAGGAGAGCTTTTTTGTAAAAATATCTAGTTGGTGAAATCACTATTTTCAAGTCAGTGCGGCACTAAGCTTTCTTATGTAGATACTAAGATGTATAAAATTACAGGCGCATGAGACTGAACATATTTTTATGTCTCAGGGTGACGGGCGCAGTGCAGTTGTGCCACTTGTGACGAACTGCATCTTTTATAAGCAGAGGTTACCGCTTAACACCATAGGTGGTCCTTGTGCTAGTTCCATCACCATCGCATAAACGCGTTTTAACGTACTTAAGGGTGAACTGGCCGGCCCGTTCTCCATACAAACGTAGTAGGGTGATCACTTCCTTATTTGAGGATCTAGGTCCAAAATAAAGCATAATACCGATTGATGTCGTCATTATCTAGGCTTGTATGGTGCCGAAATTTTAATAAGATAATTAACGTGAGAGTTATGATCTTCGAAACATTTTCATATAAAGTTTTCGAGGCTCATAACTTACAACTTCATTATCTTTTGAAAATTTTGGCATCATACAAGCCTTGATAATGACGAGATCAATCGGTATTATGCTTAATTCTGGTCATAAAATCTCAAATAAGGGAGTGATCACCCTACAGCGTTTGTATGGAAAAGTGACCGGCCAGTTCACCCTTAAGGTAAAACAAGGACGAAAATCCTCAAAACAACGAATATTTTTTATCTTACCTACTAAAGAACATTGCGATAAAAAAGATAATGATAAATCTAAATATTTCACTTCACCAATTTGCTCTACTATAATGTTATACATTTATTACTTAATAAATTTGGTACATTATAAAAAATAAATTTAGTGCCTACTACTAACTAAAGGAACCTGGTTATTATACTATAATTATCGAATGAATTGACTCAAATAATATCAATCGAACTTCACAAGTTCGTTTGTTCAGATATATTACGGGCAACATTTTATTATGTACCAGATGATGAGATGAGTTAAATAATTTTTTCATTAATCGTCGTTATCATTTAATACTAAGCAAAATACAATAGGCCTTTATGTGACCTTCGAATTTATTTATAGCAGGCTTGTTGTAAATTAACCGTTTTTCTCCGCGCGTGGTTTTTAGAACTACCAAACTCTTATCATGTTATGTATCGATCAGTTAATCAATATGTAGTCAGTCTACCCTACGATGCGTAGTTTCTTGGAAAGCAGCCTTTGTTACCCACTGTTTAAATAATCATACTTAGAAAATATAAATATTTTAAAAGTATTCTAATAAAATAAAAAAAAACACAAATATTTCATAAAATACTTAAAAATATATCTAGTGACAATTCCGCCTAATTTTCCTGTTAAGCCAACGTGACATCACAAATGCGCCGCAGTCAAACCGGAAGAATTTTCGACGTGTTTCGCTTCTACACAAAGCATCCTCAGGAGGTCTTGACAATATGAACGCACGATCGAGACGCATGTCTTAACAGGAAAATCAAGCGGTATTGTCACTAGACATATTTTTTATATTATTTTCGTTTTATTAAAATATTGTTTGTTTTTTTTCTTTGAATAATTTTAAAATATATATTAATATTAAATATGGATTTCCGCAAGGTAACGCCTGAATCTATTCATTATTTAAATAATACTTAGTTATAATTATGCATAATTTTCATGTAAAGTACACAATCATGGTTGGGTAATCTGTGACCGTGCCATCAAATTATAAGGACATAAACATAAATTACTGCAGAAATTACTTCTAACAGCTTCTAAGTATCTATTGCAGAATGACTACTTCCAAGATAAATTATATATTCCCTTAGTAGATTTTAATACTAATGCTAATGTATAATTAAATACTTAATGTAATTAGGCAATGAACGTAATAAATAAGTTGTCGTTTTTTATTTTTATAGGTTTGTCACAGATCAAGCTAGAGACCCGCCGGATATTAAGCGGACTAATCTCTGCCTATAACAGGTGTATTTCATCACATGTGACGAATTGCACTGCGCCCGTCACCCTGAGAAAGTTGTTAAGTCTCACGTGCTTGTAATTTTGTTTTGACCCACAAGGACTGCTGCCGGAACACACTGTTAGGTGCTTGGAAAGGTCAAGTTGACGGCAGTGGGGATCGAACCATGGACCTACGGCACGGCAGTCCATAAATCTATTACCGTTCGGTCATCATTGCTTTTAATTAACGAAATAAGTGTGTCTAATATGTACCAATGCTTCATATATATGCGTTGTAGACACATGACACATGGGTAATATACGATGGTTCTAATAAGAATGTGACAAAATGTTCGAACTATAGCTTATTATCGTGGTATCTCACTGGAACTTGAAGGACAGTCTCGGCTTCAGGAAATATCGTCACGGGGGGGACGTAGCAACCATATTTTATTCCAGAAATCATACAACGTCAAGCAGTTAGGAGTTCAAAATAGAAATGCTGATCAGTGAGGATTTTTGAAATATATTATTCCATGAATGTCCATTTGAAGTAAGTTTTTACACCCTTTATGCATATATGCCTTCTTAAAAACGCAATAAAACTAAACACCAATAAAATAAGCCAAGTTTACCTGTAACATCATTATCCAACACCAACACAATCTACTTAGTGTAATGATGCACTCAGCGGTATTTTTATGGTTTTAAATCTATTTGTTGTTACGAACGCAGATACGCCCGGCATTAAACAGGAGATAGGTTATGTATGGCAAACCATACGAGTCTAAATTCGATGGGTTAGAAGCAATTGAAGGGTTCCATTACCAAACTACCTCCCAGCTCCTTCATCAGATCAGCATATGATCATATTTACTGTATTGTTACTTGTATTAAAGGTGAACACGATTGTCATGTTTCATATTTCAATCAGAAGTGAGAACATAAACAGAGCTTGTGCCCACTTAAGATATGATTCCAAAATTCAGAAGCGTTGTGTTCGTGCTATAAATAAGGCTTGATTTTGGGCATTTGAAGAGCACTCTTCAAAACATGTAACAAGTGAATGTATATTAGAGATATTTGTCTTGGACATTTTTTTTATGCCTTATATGTTAGCCTTTAACCACTATCTCACCTGTTAGTAAGTGATTATATGGTCGAAGATGTTGTTCAGGCTAACCTAGAATTACGGGCTCTCAAGGACAGCTGCCGGAACACACCGTTTTTTTATTTGTTTGTAAAGGACCATCCAGAATATTTCCAAATACGAAACGAGGCCTTTCACGGCAAAGTAGAGTAAAATTCATTAACCTATTATATCAAACTTCTTGCCATAAAATTGTCTATAAAAATGATTTCATTAATTGTATTTACATATATAACTGGACTCATAATGATATAAAAAGTTGAACGAAAATTTATACTAATTTCAATTATATGACTGGCTTTTTTCTAATTGTTTCTATAGCTTAAGATAATTTATTAATAATAATGATAATAATTAAGTGACATTAATATATTTAATCAAATTTGCACGTATGCTTGCTGGCATTATACCCTTTTTATTATGTGACAATACACAATATTTACACCTGTAGGTAGGCGTAAATATTGTGTGGTCTGTAGACCCTTTATGGATGTATTCTTGAAAATAAATCTTTGCGTTGATTTGCTTGGATATGACTTAATTTATGATAATATCTAAAATAGTGTAAAGAAACATGCTTTCTAAAATGCATCTCGAGACATTCTTGCATCTAGATCAAGCACCGTTAGGATACTTTCTTCCGTTATTAAGTTCCAGTACTTACCTTTTCATTCCAACACTAGGTCAGTCCGATTGTACCATAATAATGTAGTCTCATCAGACCTACAGACAATTGCTACGTTTCGTGGTAGCAAAATAAATTTCCTTAAGGTTAAGATAAGTTGGCATCGGACTGGACCACTATGGCCAATTTATGAATGAAATTCTATTGTTATAATTATCGCCGATGCCAATGGGTTAAGGTTAATATTCCATTAGATACTCGTACATACTTATATATAGAGTTGTCACCTATAAAACCGTTTATAATACCAAAGCCTGACTAATTCTTTATTTATTACTTATTTATTATGAATGTTTCTTGAAACAATCATCAAATAGCAAAACCTTGACAGATTCGGTTCTATATTTTGAATAAGGTTACTATTTAGAAACTTTCTCTCATTTTGTATAGCCTTAAATTTTCTTACAATTTCTTCCGATTTAATGATTGTCTGTTTACAAAACATTTCATTTTAGTTCTTGTCATTGTCTATGACATAATATGAAACAAAGATAATGTTTGAACGCCAATTTGTGTGGTATTTTACTATAATGAACAGATTCAGGCGTTACTTTGCAGAAATCCATTTTTAATAATAACAAATATTTTAAATTTTTATATTGTTATGATTGCAATAACGCCTGCTATGCGGATTACATTACAAAATTACAAATATACGATAGGAAAAATTTTTTTTTTTTTTTTTTTTATCCCGCACATGACTTAAATTTTTCCTATCGTATATTTGTAATTTTGTAAATATTTTAAAAGTATTTTAAGAATTATTAGATAAAACACTTAAAAAAATCTTTATAAAAATGATATATATCTAGTGACAATTCCGCCTAATTTCCTGTTAACCCGACGTGACGTCACAAACGCCACGCAGCCAAACCGGAAGAGTATTCGACGCGTTTCGCTTCTAAACGAAGCATCCTCAGGAGGTCCTGACTCTACGAGCGCACGATCGAGACATAGTATTTTACTCTTTTTCTGCCTTACGTCCAAACACTAGACTATATATATATATATATAATTTTTAAAATTTTGTTGAATAAACGTAAGACCATGGACCATCTTTTATTACCCGTAGGTAATGATTAATGTTTTTAACCTTCATAAATAAGTACATACTTTGACCCTGACGGACCGCAAAATATTATAAAACCACAAGTTATTTTACAGGTTAACAACAAACATAAATATATGTACATTTCACTAATTAAAATGAAAATTAACGTAACTCTACTAATTTTGCACAGCTGTTGTGTTAGTAATGGATTTATCTCGATTTCACGCTTCTGAACTTATTACACTAAACTTTGTCAACATCGTGACCAATCGTGACGGGCCTATGTAAACGTAATAATTGAGGCAAGAAGTTATTTTTACTTCATTCGTATTTAGTACTCGCATCTTACCTTGTTTTTTTTTGGGGTTCCGTACCCAAAGGGTAAAAACGGGACCCTATTACTGAGACTTCGCTGTCCGTCTGTCACCAGGCTGTATCTCAAGAACGGTGATAGCTAGACAGTTGAAATTTTCTATTGCGGCTATAACAACAAATACTAAAAAGATAATAAACATTTAAGGGGGGCTCCCATACAACAAACTTATTTTTTTTATCGTTTCTTGCTCGTTACTAATAACAGTGACAGGTAGAAGCCTATTCACATACCATTTAGTTTTATGTTCTTCTTAAATATAATGAATTAAAATAAAATTAATAATTAAGGGGACTCCCATACAATAAAAGAGATTATCGCTTTTAATTTGCTAAAAATAATAAAAACGAGATAATGGTACTTATGGAACCCTTCGTACGCGAGTCCCACTCGCACTTGACCGGTTTTTATTATATTGCATACGCATTATTTTAAAAATCATTCCTCGTCAGGAGGCATGGTTTTCTACTGAATTCCTAATTGAAATCCCCAAGTACCCTAATTTTCATATCATAAATACCGTAATCTTTACTCATCAGTTCATTAAGTAGTCTAATCACCCATGGGAGCAAAGAAAAAAATCCTAGGTTTAAAAGATATTTAATTTATCTTAAAGTTGGTTTTCTTTAAACTGTGTTGATATTAATAATGTACTGATGTGTATTTAATGAGTACTATACATTATTATTTATTGTGTTTAAAATTAATTTACCTACTATAGTCAAGGGAGTGTGTGGGAGATGAGCAACTCCTAAGTGATAATTTTACTCTCATATTTAGCGCACAAATAATAATGATATTAATTAAAGTTAGGTACTCAATATACAGGGTGCCCGGTAATGAATGGATAACCTTAAATTAGGTATTTGTATATCTAATGGCCGTTCAGAAAAAAAAACAGAACAAAAAAAAATCAAGTAGTACCAAAGTTATGGTATTTTTTATAAACAAACATATTCATTTTGCCAAAGTTTAAGCATCCATAGCGTAAATAAAAGTATGAATACACATGTGACCAATCATTTTAAAATAAAGTGTGCCTAAAGCCGGTTTCAAAATGTTTTTTTTTTTTTTTTTTTTTTTTTGTTCTGTTTATTTTCTGAATGGCCATTAGATATACAAATACCTAATTTAAGGTTATCCATTCATTACCGGGCACCCCGTATATCACATTAGAGAAAATCAACACCACAATTTCATTAAGAATTGTAATAAATGTAATAAACACTATTTTTCGCAAAGAAGAAAATCACTTGTTTAATAATATCCCGTGATTATTCTATGTGGGCCTCATCTCTGTGTAACATTGTCCAATGTCCAGTGAGACAATGTGTCGAAAATACAAACTTACGAGCTAATTATTCTCAACTCTCAGCTGACTTGACTTTAGTAATTTTATATCTATGGAATTGCAACGAAAATGAAGATAAGTAAGTACTGCTAGTATATTTTAACAAATCATAATTTAAATGTTAGGTAAAGATTCCGCTAAAGTTTCCAATTTAGAAACATTTTTATATTTAAATAGTAGAGATAAGTGCTATGCTGATTTCAATGCGTCATCTTCGTATATAAATCTTCAAGTGTCTGAGTATGAAAACAAAATGTTTTTGCAATACGTCGTGACTAAAACTTCTTTACTTTTTTGTACTTCTTGACTAGATTAAAAGGTCTGGTCACATTTTAATAATTAAGTTAAAAACAATTAAAATGTAAATAGCTCACTGCTTGTACAGTAACTATATTTTATTTCCTTTTACATCGCGGTGTGATTTTTTCAGTTTGATTAACGACAAGAATTTGAATACCAACACGGGTGACCGTATTTTTTTTGTGAAGGATGAAGTTCTTCGCGGCACTGCTCTGCCCATGTCTCATAAACTCATAACATTTTAATGTCCAACTACCTACCTGCTAAATTCAGTTCCTATAGTGAAAAGAGTCTTAATAACGTTTGTTTTCTACCAAAATGATACAAATAGATACTAATTCTTGTAGACATACTATCAAGCATTAGTGATATGGTTGCTGGTGCTAGTGAGACCCGTGACAGTGAACGTAGTGGGTAATCAATCTAATTCAACATAGGTACTTTAAAATATCAGTCACACTTTGAAGCATTATTAAAGAAATTGAGGATTATTTGATTAATTAAGTCTAATGGTCGACGGAAATGATGGTAATATAACCAATTTAGGTATAAGTATTTTAAACTATATGTTTGAAATACAGCTTCAATATGTAAGTATCTATATGTATCTCCATGTGTGTTTAGTGTTTACATATTGTGTAGAAAGTAAGATAAATTAACAATTATTATAATCAACGAGGGACTGACAAGATGTATGACAATGGAACTACGCTTGTTTCCGCAAAGTCTGCTGCAGTTGATATGAATCTGAAAATGCAATCGCATAATGAGTGACTATCGCGATCAACTTAATGCAATTTCTTTAAAAAAAATCTTTAATTTCGTTGTGTAAGCTACGAAATAATAATTTATATGCCGTAAACGGAAACACTTAGAACTTGTACTATTTTAAAAAATTTATTCCCGCACAACAATTTTTATTAGCTAAGCGTAAATTACTTATAGAAAATGATAAATAATATTTGGCGTATATAGGGATGGAAATCAAGTTTAATCTGATGGGTCCTTCTATATCTAGTAGTGTCGTGAGTAATTCTGATTTGCCCTATATCTTCATTCCCTACAGAACTCTCAAATATCAATATTTTTACATATATTGATTTTCTACAACATTTGTAGAATATCCTAAGTATTGTAGTAGTGCGGTTTCTTTGATATTAAAGTAAGGCTACCATCATAAACACAAACTACAGCTAAGACAGTATGTTCTAAGGTTAAGCCAACAGTTTAGGTCTCATTAAATATATGTGTTTCACCTATATTTAAGGAAACATACGAGCTTAATAATAATGGTTTATTCATTACCTCATAAGAGATATTTTTATTTTTCCTAATTCACATGTAATACCGAAGCAAGCGTATGCGCAGTTTAAAGTTATTGTTTGCTTAATATAATGACCGTACCGGTAGGTAGGTATTTCCACTAAATCAAAACTAAATTTTTTGTTCAGGTTTTTTTCCTTATTGGTATTCTCCATCGATTTGAATCGGAGATGATGTTTACCAATAACAAAATATTCGATGAATGCGCTCGTTCTGTTACAATATACATAATGCATTTGTGGGAATCAAAAATCATTGATAGGCGATCTCATTCGATGCACGTACCTTGAGGGTAACGCAATCGCTGATTCTTGAAGGACCGAGATACTCGTCCGCCGTGCCGTGCTCCTCTGCAACTCTTAGAGACTCCTGGCTGAAATGCTTAAATAACACTAACACAACTTCTGCACTAACTCGCTTGATAATATTAAAAATTAAAATTCTTGCGAAGGTTGCGATACGTTTCGAGTTTGATAAGGCGTGCAGAGCGCGTCTCGTGCGTAGAGAGCGAGCGACGCGCACGGACCGCGTTTATCAACTAAACACATTAAAAATGCCGGCTGGTAGGTATACAACCGAAGACCACTTTTCTCGCATCTACTAGCACCATGCATTGTTGTGTTGATTCGTCAAGCTGAACTCGTCATGAATGTCATGATCTTTTCTAGCAATTGAAACGTTAAATAACTTGTTGGTCGAAGTACATTCGATTCACATTATATCAAGGTTACACATTGATTGATTTTTCACTAGATGAGTCATTGTATCCACGGATATAATATACTTAGTAGGTAGTAGGTTAAGTAGCAGGTATTAGTTTTTAATCAGCTTAGCTAAACATCTATATTTGGTCGGTTTTGCCACATTAAGTCTTAATAAAGCTACAACCAGAATGTTAAGAAATCTAACAGCAAAATTTTAGCTCAGTCAGTAACGTCTCACAAATTTCCTTTAGGATTAAATGCATAAGAGCAATGTGATATATATATATATATATATGTATATACATGGTTATTGGTCAATGGCTAACAACCTCTTAGGGTTGACTTCTGCGCTAGTTCTAACAAACATTTTGAGATGTTGTAACATTTTGATTACTTTGCTCGATGTAAATATTCAAAAATCTATTCAAAGGGAGCACGGCGCGGTTCAGTGATACCGCGGCGGGCGCTCTTGGCTCGGAGTAGGTATTAATACAACCAATATTTTTTTTACAACCAATAATAATTCATCTTAGAATGTTTCTTAGGACTAGCAGAAGTTAAGCCTTAGAGGTTGTTAGCCATTTACCAAAAACCCTGTATATATTCAGTATATTTTACTTTTGTACACAATATATTATAAGTAATTAATGTTGCTCAATTTTTTGGGTGTTAATATGTCTATATAATATGTAACTAACCCATAAAGATTATAAATTTTGTCGCGCAGAACTTTAATATATTTTTTCCACCTGAACAAAAAATTACTTATAATAACTTCGATTGGAATAAGTATATAGAAGTTATCAACAATTTAACCCTTAACCGGAATCGTTATTTTGACCAACCTAACTTGAAATGTGGGTCTATTTGGACCCTAAAGTGAAAACCCTCATATTTCTTAAACTATTTTAGGTAACCACATAAATGAATGAATATTATAATAAAACAAGTTGTCTACACAATGTAAATATGTTTTTATTAAACTATTTATTAAAATTATCTCATTTTTTTATAAACAACACTTACTCTTATTTTTGGCAGGAATTTTCCTATACCACACTTTGATATATAATTAAACCGTAAAAAAACATAAAATGAAAATATATATATATAACAGGGCTTTTTCGTATCTTCCCCTTAAGAAAAATATAGATTCTTCAAAACAAAAGTAAAACATAAAAAAAATTACATCCTAATCTAAAGAGGAACAAAAATATCAATATCAGTCTATCAACGTATGGCACTTGATACACATTACTTTGAATAATCGTGGGTCCAAATTGACCCACTTTGAATTTTTTTAATTGGATTCCGGTTAAGGGTTAATACTATTACATGTCTTAATCGATAATATTGCTGCTTGGATCTTGATATTTTCGCTAACGGTAAGGATGACCTTATTCTATTACTGACACTTTAAAAATAAAATCGCTTTCCAATAGGTACAGATTATTTCAGTACCAATAAAGTTTATTTTTATAAAGAAAGAAGTTCCGTTGAATATGCCAACTTTGCCTCCAGAGACATCTTTGCCCAAAATATTTTACCACACAGAAATTCTTTTATGTAGAAAAATTATCTTGTGTAAGTAAAGTCACATTGATAATTTTGGTGGAAAGTGGGTTTTACGTATGGCATCACTGAGTATCGTATATGTAGCAATCTGCATCGAGTTCCGTATTCCACCTTGTTGAGGATGATGCCTATTTATGCGGGCAATTTTTTTGAGAAATATGAAGGAGAATCACAAATTCACCTTCATATTTTATTGGTCACAACCAATGACAAAAACAACGAATAGTTCGTTATTATTGTATGTTATAGGAAACGTATTACAGAGTATGTTTATCATAGTTTTGTTGATAAGGTTTTAAAGTCTTTTCTGGACTCAGTATTCAGTGACATCTTTATGCAAACCACTGCATGCAGCCAGCATGCTGCCACTGGTCGATGTTGCAGTATCGCATCGTCACCTCATTCGTAGAAAATAAATTGAAATGTTAATAACAGAAGACGAACAAAACTTATAACAGAATATGGTATTATCCTTAAGCCAGACAAAGAAATAAAAAACAATAGAGTAGTCGAGAGAACTGTTGTGACAGACAAGGGGATTATGCGGCGTAGGCGTGGAGATGAAAATTTTATTTCACGCTACCTTAATTGTGTGTTTATCCGCTATTTTGTTAAGCAATCACGTACTTTAAATCCATTTTTTTCACTATCCTACTTCTGACTGTTTGAGAACATGGGTATAGACTTTAAAATAAAACATTCATTATTCGGTTTCGGTTACGCTCGTTGAGACGAACCCGCATAAAAAACAAGATTAATCTTATTAATATGCACTTTGATTACAGAATCGCTTACTTACCAAAACGTTCGGCGATGGTAGCAAAACTGTGGTGTCGCCTGAAGCACAAAATTATTGCAATAATTGTAAAAACGTTTATTCTTATCAAGTTAAGACTAAAGTTGCTCTTTTGTGTAGATGACAATTCAGCTAGGCTGCAGGTGACTAAAATCTCAAGTTTTAAAGTAGATTAGCCGTCCTTGTCGTGCGGTGAGCGGCCGTATGCAGTAAGTTAAAACTATTTGATTCACTAGCCATGCACTATTAAAAAAAAGTTGCTTATACTTAAACATATACCAAAAATACAACATTGTTCAAATACGTATAAACAATATCATCATTTCCTTATAAGCTCGTGCATAAAACCCATTCTAGATACTACAGCCCTCACCCCTTCCCCTTTGGCTCGGAGGCTTAGCTAAACTTAATTGTTTTTTGCACTCGTTGTCTAATCTACTGTTAATATTTTCTCTGAAGAGTGTCAGTTTGACATCTCTTGAGAATCTCGCCTCTCAAACCTACGTATCAATATGTTATTCCTCAATGCGATCGTTCTATGCTCCCCATCGACGTCCATGTCATTGGTGAGTGTAACGGTGACCCAGTGACCCAGGTATTTCAAGTGCGAGACCACTTTGAGTGGAGCGCTGGCTAACTTCACCTTTGGAACGCACGGGTAATATTTGGTGCCCGTTTTGATAGCCATCAATTCGCTCTTTGTGGCGTTATACTTAAGGCCACGAACACTGACAAATGCCAACCAGCCTTCGGAGAGCATTAATTGAAGGGCTCAACAACACCATGTCATCGGCATAGCTTCTTTTGTTAATAATCTTCCTATGTATGGAACAGCCCACCATGGCATTGCTGAGCTCCCCAAGCGGACAATTCACAAATAGATTGAAAATTTGGGTGATGTTAGCCCCCGTAACTGCGTAACACCACATTCCAACCTATACGAATCGGATAGTTCGTCTGCCCACCTAACTACATTAATCTGTTGACTGCAAATAATTCAATTAATTCTGCGGGTAGATTTGTATCACGAATAGATAGTGATTTGATTGATTTGTATCCTCATAAAGCTTTTTCTAGAGTTCGTTGTAAGAAGAAATCGAAAGCCCTCGACAGATCCAAGAAACATACACCGGCGTTTTTCTGCCCGTGCAGTATCGGACAGTATGGTTTCAGTATGCTATTTCCTAGTAGAGACAATTTTACCAAAAAATATCCCCTTTTTAGGTTTAGCATACAGTACCCAATTCTAAAACCCTGGTCGAGCCTCCGCATATGCTTTCCTTATATGTTTATCTATTCCAACCTACATCTTTCTTCTTAATTATGTTTGGCTTAGTGAAACTATCCGTAATCGCATTTCTTAAAATGGCAATAATGTTATCATACATATTGGCAATAATATATTTGTGACTTATTCTTCCACAACATTGGTGAAATTGTGCTGGAAAATCTACATTTCTGAATTTGCTATTACATAATTATGAATACACTAGCTGCGCCCCGCGGTTACCCCCGCGTGGTGATGGATTATGATGATAAAAAGTATGATATGTGTTAATCCAGCGCCTTATCTACCTCCATGCTATATATTTTTGTATAAGATTTATATATAGCCTACGCAAATATGATCATATCTCCGATTTTCGTAATATGCTCAACTCTATTCGTCGTCGCCGGAATGCTCATATAATATTATCTCTCCTTTACAGTATTCTTTACAAAATCATAAATATACGATAGCAAAAATTTAAGTCATGTGCGGGATTCAAACCCGCGTCCATCCACCCCTTGAGCCGGGGTATGCTCTAACCAATTGAGCTAACATGACATGACGTCAGAACTCAAATCTTTCCTATCGTTCTTTAACCATCGTATTGGGATGGATTGGATTGGATTCCTATAGTATATTTGTGATTTTGTAATGTAATCCGCATAGCAGGCGTTGCTATAACGCCTGCTATGCGGATTACATTACAAAATCCTAACAAAATTAAAATTTACAGTTTTCTGTTCAATCTTTTAGCCCCGCGCTACCTCAAGGAACAATAAAAATTTCTTCTTTATATCCATTCTCTGTCGTTTAGGTCATTTGAAAATTTAACGCTACAACAACCTGCACCTAAAATTACTTTCTACCACTATTAATTTGCCACTGAAGCTGTTGAATTCACTACCCCTAGAAATAATATGGGCTCCTTCATTGAAATGTCAAAAACTATTATGTCTTGATCTAAATTTCTTTAATAATGGACACTGTGGTACAAACATCCTTTTTAATTCAATTGTGTTTAATATGTATAAATTATATTATGTGAATATATTCCATTATATCTCTATGTTTATATAATATATGTATATATATGTTTTTTGTCCATTTATTATAATAATATTAGTATTTATATATAAATACATTTCTATATATGTGTATTCATCTATTTACATAAAACTTTTTAGTTATTTAGTTAATCATTTGGTAACATCAGATATTTATGTATAGAATAATTAGACCATAAGAAACCCCGCCCAATATTTTGACTATATCTCTTATTGATGGGTTGTCTGGAAGAGATCGCTCTGAACGATAAGACCGCCCATTGATACATTGTTTTTAAGTTATTTTTTATTATTGTTGTTATTATGGTGTCTTCAATAAGGAGTTATCAATCTATATATCTATCATACCCAATTTCATCAAAATCGATCAAGCCGTTTGAACTTGAAGAAGTAATAAACATACAAACACACTCACAAACGTTCGCATTTATAATATTAGTTTAAAAAGGGTCGGAAATTTGTTACCACCGAATTTGCATTAGAAATAAATTATATTTTTTTAGAGTATTTATGGTTCACTATTTTGGCGATAATGGCTTACACATAAAAGATAGATATATGCTGTCGCACGCTTTTTTGTAGGAAAATTTAAGATAAACATATCCGTTATACATTTTGTACATGTGACACTTAAGGTTTTTGCAACGCACGCCAGAATAGGTCACTTGTGGCTGATTTTTTCTTACTTACTTGACACTTATCGTTATATTTTCGACAATTCACACAATATCTTTATAAAGGTATTATTTTTAATATTAATTCTGATGTATAAGCTATTTCATTGTAAATTTTCATAAAATTCCATTCAGTAGTTTTTGCGTGAAAGAGTAACAAACATCCATCCATACTTACAAACTTTCGCGTTAATAATATTAGTAGGATAGGATTAATATTTGTTGAGAGTGTCCTACACCCGAGCGAATGTTATTTTGTTCATGTTTATCACGTAAAGATTTAGTTCTTACAAAATTAAGGTCACATGTAATCTGCATCGGAAAGTGATCTGACTTGACAGACCATAAACTATATTAACATCAGTTACCGTATTCCAAGATGCCTCCGTCACTACGCAGTGGTCTATCTTACTTTTAGTACCATGTACATCGCTTACAAAAGTGTACGGGTCGGCAGACAAACCTAGTACCTCAATGTCTGCGCATCGCCAGTTTTGCTCTGTCGTGAAATCGTCATATTATCGTCATAGACAAGTAATTTTTTTATGGAGTACCAATTCAAGGTTTTTGGTCTTAATCAATATTGATTCGTAAAAATCAGACTTCTAAAAATCAGTATTATGTTTGAAAAATTTGCTAATACTAAACTGGGATCCGATTTTGCCAGACAGTAGTCTGGGATTGGAATCCTGATTGCCTCGAAGAAGAGTGAATGTAATTTGATCAATAAAATTAGCACGTATATATATACAATTCGATAAGATTTTTTAATGAAAAAGAGTCAACTGGTGAACGTTAAATAATACAAATATATTTATAAATTAAAAAAGATATCCATTTTGAATATTTCCTTATCTGGTTGTAGGCACGCGAGGAACTAGCCCTCGCGTGCTTACAACCAGTTTACAGCATATTGCTTTTACGAAATCTAATAAAATGTCAATAGGTTTTGTTTTAAAGGGGGTGAAAGGTTCCTAAAGCACATAACTGTCACTTAAGTTTGTGACACTACCTACTAATATTGACACTCGTGTGCACGTGGAAAACAATCCAAAAACAAATTCTGGTAGGTTTTATAATAAAGCTTATTCGTCTAAGGGCAGATTCTGATTCTGGTTTAAGAATCAATTCTTATTACGACAGCCTTATTGTCACCCATAAAACTAATATAAGATATTTAACGTTTTATAAACAATCGTGCAGCAATTATAACCTCCGTCTGTTTGAGACTCATCAGTCTTGAATGCGCACAGAAAATATAGTAGTTCGATCGATCGGACCAAGCTACCGGGTTGCCATGATTTGCTTCTGTAATAGAATGAATAGGCAAACAATATTTTTCGACGTAGTCCGTCATATCAGGTAATTATAAAAAATAATTACCGATGTAGTCCAACTCATGATATGACGGACAACATCGGTAAATATTGTTTCCCGACAAAGCTGCCAATGCATTACAGGGATTTTACTTAGAAAACACAATAATCACTGCGGACATTACTTAGATGGGTGACCGCTAGTATCATTTACTATTGAACGCTTCCATGCCTCGGAGGGCACGTTAAGACATCAGTCCAGTTATTGTCTTAGGATGGCAGTCGTTTAGATATAGATAATTTTGCGAATGCACACCTATCACTGCCACGTACACTCAATTGGAAAAGTTGTAGCAACTGATATCCTTGTGAGCTAGTAGTTTTAGATTTGGCCTGTTAACACCCTGGACCACATTATCACTTACCATCAGTTCAGACTTTGGTCAGAGTTCAGTCAATCACGATAAAAAAAATGGGAGTATAGGTATATCACATTCCGATTACACATACTCATCTAATTTATTAAGCATATTGTTTTTATGTCGACAATACGTCGTTAAACCTTGTTCAGACATCTCTTTATCGCAGGCATTAGCTTATTGGAGCTCATTTGCTTTCAAATGGTCGACACAAAATATTTTAAACCGCTATTTATAGCTACTGGACGTTGTAACTGTTATCTAATCTGTGCTACTGTTCTTCATCACAATACCTTGCACCATCGCATAGAAGTGCATGAACCTTTTCTTATTATTGGATTTATCAGGAGTTAGGAGTTTGTGACTTACGTGTATTTATTTTATTCGTTATAGGTTCGCGTTTGACCACACCCTGCCTGATGTTAAGCATTGATGTGGTCTAGGATGGAGCACGCTTACCTAGAAGAAACCTATTTACTCTCGATTTGAAGACACCCATATTGTATTCATCGGGAAAGACTGACCACGGTAAGGAATTCCACTCTTTCGCAGTACGCACGAGAAAAGTGGAAGCGAAGCGCTTCGTACGAGTCTTCGGAATATCAACCATGTACGGATGGCGCCTCCCCGTTTGTCTGGACGTCCGATGGAAAAAGGGTGAGGGCGGAACCAAGTCGTGCAGTTCTTGTGCACATTCACCGAAATGTATCCGGTAAAAGACCGATAGACAAGCGACTTTACGGCGGTGCTCAAGGCTTTGCAGCCGAGACTCCTTCAGAAAGTCGCTGCCTATTAACCTCCTGGCGCGTCTCTCAATCGACTCCAGTGCCTCAAGTTGGTATTTGGCAGAGCCGTCCCAGAGGTGAGAGCAGTACTCAACACAGGACCTTACTTGCGCTTTGTACAAAGTTAGCATCTGCTCCGGTGTGAAGTACCGTCTCACCTTTGAGAGGATACCAAGTTTCTTGGCGGCTAACTGAGCCTTTGACTCGATATACGAGCCAAAGTTTAGAGTCGATGATAGAGTGACACCGAGGAGGTCTAGGTGGTCTGTGACGGGCACAGATACATCTCGGAAAGTTGGAGACAGTTGAAATGGTCTCCTTTTAGCGGAGAACAAACACGCCTGGGTCTTATTGGCATTGAACTTAACCAGGTTGGCATCGCCCCAGTCAGAGACTGCCTTAAGGGATAAGTTCAAGCGTTCGACCATAGCTTCTCTGAGTCTCTGGATTTCTGGCTCACTGGTTCGTGCGGTAGATGTATAGCTCTCTACAACCGTGCTGTCGTCTGCATACCCAAAGGTACCGGGCTTTAACAGATCGTTGATATGCAGCAGGAAGAGCGTCGCAGAGAGCACTGACCCCTGGGGAACACCGGCATTGATACCCATTTGATCTGACGAGCAGCCGTCAACGACTACTCGTAATGATCGATCCCTCAGGAAGTCCGATATCCACGCACAAAAACCAGTAGGCAGGCCGTATGCAGGAAGCTTGCTAATAAGGGCGTCATGCCAGACCCTGTCAAAGGCCTTAGAGATGTCAAGGGAGACGGCAAGCGCTTCCCCTTGTTTCTCAATGGCTTCACTCCAGATATACGTGGCATACGCTAGAAGATCCCCAGTGGACCGATTTCGGCGGAACCCGTATTGATGGTCACTGAGGAGATCATTCACTTCTAGGTATGCCAGGAGCCGGCAGTTGAGAACACGCTCCATACTCTTACAGAGTATAGACGTGATAGAGATGGGTCTATAGTTAGCAGGGTCGGCATGACTACCTTTTTTAGGCACGGGTTGCACGTTAGCAAGCTTCCATGATTTGGGCACTTTACCAGTCTCAAGAGACAGCCGAAAAAGGCGTGTTAGTACAGGAGACAACTCAGGCGCACAAGTTTTTAATACTATTGCAGGTATACCATCAGGACCACTGGCTTTATTCACGTCCAGATTGCATAGTGTCTTACGAACATCCTTTTGGCGAATATGTATGTCATTCATGACAATTTCGCTTCGAGGTAGAATTGGAGGAGTCGCAGTACCAGAATCAAGACGTGAAGACTCCGCAAACAGAGAAGCAAACAGGTTTGCTTTCTCTTCAGCGGTGTGAGCCAGCGTTCCATCAGGTTTCTGCAGTGGAGGCAGTGAGGGGCGGCAGAAGTTCGATTCAACCGATTTAGCTAGGGACCAAAACGCTTTACTACCCGTAGGGTATGAAGCAAGCTTGTTCCCTATTCGGCCAATGTGGTCAAAACGAGCCTTCTGTAAGACCTTTTTGCTGGCTTTGGCAGCCTTGTTAAAAGCTCTCTTCTTTAAGTGAATATCCTTTGCCTTGTGCTTACGAGCATCAACCCAGGCTAAGTATGCTTGATGTTTTAGCGCCTCAGCGCGTCCACATTCAGGACTGAACCATGGGCGAGCTTTGCCGGACAGTGGTACGTCAGAGAATGGAATGAAGTATTCCATTGCTAAACGCAACACATCTGTCACGGCGTTTGCACAGGCGGTAGTATCACCAGAAGAGAAGCATACAGGCTGCCACGGATAAGATGCGAAGAAAGACCGCATCTCATCCCAATCTGCTGATTTGTATCGCCACATCCGCCGGGTGCCTCGAGGGCTGGAATCGGGCGGAGAGTAGACGGATACAGATTTCACCAGACAATGGTCGGACTTACCTAACGGTGGACAAATCGACACCGAGTAACGGTCTGGATCAGTTGTCAGCAGAAGGTCCAGGCAATAGGCTGTGTGAGACTCAACATCAGGTACCCTCGTGGCTCCTTGGACCAGCTGGGTGAGATTTAACGCTAAAGCAAGCTTTCGCGTCTCTCTACCTGCATGGTTGGTGTCCTGGTATGGGTATAGCCAATCCTGGTGATGGCCATTAAAATCCCCCAGAAACACCAATTGGGCAGTAGGGTACCTCTGTTGAGCTGCGTCCGCCACCTCACTGAGGTATTCGGTGAGCCTGGTCGTCCCCTGATCTCCACTATGAGAGCGGTAAACACAAGCGTAGAGAATCTTCTCAACACCTGTGTCCACCAGCGCCCAAAGCATAGAGAACATGGGGTCTTCAAATTTTCGGAGACGCCGAATGCAGATGTCATCCCGGGCATATACACATACGCCCGCGTGTGATTTAAAGTTGTGCTCCAGGGTGTACCCTGGGTAAGTAAGGTACGACACGTCGGATGGACAACCAATCTGCGTCTCCGTGAGAAACAAAAGGTGAGGTTTATCTGTCTCCAGGTGGTAATGGACAGGAACGAGATTAGAGTGCAAGCCTCTTATATTGCAGAGGTGCACTTTCAGTGAGAGGGAGTGCAGCCGCTGTCTAAACTTTCTCATATTTTTGTTTCTGTGCATGGTGAGTTTGGGAGTAAAAAGGTTGAAAGTCGGCAGTAGAACGAGGCATCACGCCCAGTAGATCCTGCAAAACAAAACGAAACTGCACACATCGACGGGGCACTAGTCTGGAGACTGCGGGGACGCCCGAGCCCCCCCAGAAATGTCCATCGCGTCCTCTCTCCCGGTTGCCGACCGGCGTGATGGCGCATCTCTGGGATTTTTCACAGTTGGCGGGACAGCCTTTCATGAGTGGCTAAGTCACAATTGGGTCCCCTACTGACTGCGGTCGGCCAGCGGTGCACCGTGCCTCGGATCCCGCTACCCTCCGCGACTAGTCGCCCAATGCGGCCGAACGTTGTGCTTCTTATTCAGGCTACTTAGGATGCTACTGTTCTGACCCGACTTTCATACGGCGTCACTGGACAACACGCCGGAACACGACTAGGTCGTTTGGCGGCGTGACTTTGTCCAGTGGGTGGTCACTAGCCTCGGCCGAAGCCTACCACCAGTATATCATCTGTTTAGCACCACCCGGGGACCACGTGTAGGGATTCGCTCTAGGGTACTCTCCTACGGACGCGGATGACTCAGCCCCCATGTCGCAGAGCATCACGCCATTTAAGAATAACTTACAATAATAATATATATAACAAGTTACGGCGAGAGATAAATAGTAATTTATCTCTCGCCGTAACTTGTTAATTGTTATAAATAAAATGAAAAACGTATGCCATTACGAGCAGAAGGAAGAAGTTAAGTTTTTTTTTATACTTTTAAATATATTTTGATTCTTCCACGTCACAATTCAGTAGTAGCACAATTCAGCCGCGAGAGAGATTATTTTTTGACCACTATCTCACCTGATGGTGATGATGTGGTCGAAAATGTTGTTCAGGCTAACCTAGAAGTACTGGCTCTAAAGGACAGCTGCTAGAACACAATGTTAGGTGCTTGGTGACAGATTTTCTACTTGAGGGTGGTAGCTAGCCACGCGGGAATTCGCAAAATGCTCTACCACCATGCTATAACGACTGCCATCCTAAGACAACAACCGGGACCGACGGCGTGCCCTCCGAAGCACGGAAACGCTCAATAGTAATGTCACTAGCGGTCACCCATCCAACTCATGACCGCACGCGACGTTGCTTAACTTTGCTGATCGGTTGAACAGCTAAGTAAACTTCGCTACGAGCGAATTAATAAAATAAAATCAGTATTCACTTGTATATAGTAATAACAGTAGGTATTACTAGTAGGGGTACGTCTTTGTGTAATGTACAAACTGTAATATTGTTAAGGTACGAATATTAAAGTAAAGAAACGAAGTTCAAATTTCAAATTTGTTTTCCGGGTAATTTGTTATCTTCCGGGGGCTACAAAATGAATTTTATCCTAAACATATCAAGTTATCAAATAAATAATAAAATAGCTTGTAGGTACATTATGATACCCGTGCGGAGAGTTAATTATTCTAAAGCCTGAGCCCTAAGCAAACTCTATAATAGACCTATATTGGGTTAAATTTTTTTATACAATTATATATATCACTAAATTACTTACCCTATGAAATTAAACGTGCGCGCAAATTACAAAATAAAGGAAAATTGGCAATAGCCACTGGTATCTTATCGCACCATACCGCCAAATGCTTAGTGATTCGTATCTTTAAGTCCGATAGAGGCCAACTTAGTTTATTTAAAAAGTAACCTCCTTGATGTCAATCTGCTGACAGATTATTCAAAATTAACTGGAAAGTAAAAAGTATGTGTGCGCAAAAAACACAGATATCGATACAAGTGACGCCTATTGCCATTTGAGTAATTTTCGATAATTTAGACCACATTTTGCGTGTATGGATCCACATTTAATATGAACCATAGATACAAAATGTGAACAAAAATTATCGAAAATAACGAATTTAGAGTCAAATGGTATACGCCCGTAATAGACTCTATTACGACGAAAAGTTTTGAAAGGTATAAAGATATAAGGTCAACAGTCCCACCAACTTATCTGTTCAGGCGGTAGAAAAAAGAACTACAACATTCCTTCAAATTGTGACAGTTTGTAGTTGATTTCCTTGACCAGCAGCGCCCTCGCGAACTGCCCAGTTAAGTTGGTGGTACTATAAGCTATACATTATGATACGAGTGTAGAATTGTACATTGTACATCGGGGAGAAAACGATCTATTTCTGTTGCAGCGGAGGGCTTAAAGGCAACTCGAGAACAGAAATAGAACTTTCTCCCGAGTGATACAAAGTGCTTTATACTACACCTACGAGGAAAATAAAAACATTATACGTTTTCTCGTACTTACCTCGAGACTTCTCAGGCAGTAAGTTCTTTATGACTTCTTGAGCTGCATTTCTTATTTCTGGTGGCGTCATCATTATAAAATCGTCACTTTCACTATCAGATGACGTTTTGGAAAATTACTTAGAATAATTAAAAGCCTACTGTTAAAATATCAATTTAATAAAAATTAATTTTAACCAAACATAACAAATTGCCGCGCTTTTTTTCTCGGAGTGCAAAAAAAGGTTGCCAACCTCCTTTCATTCTTTTTTCGAATTATTTGATATAAAACCTTTTTGAGATTGTTTTTTTTATGTAAGCAGCTAAAAACAAAAGAACGCTACCAGGGCAGGTATGGATTTTCATACAACCTCCTTCACTGCTACGGAGTGAAGGAATGAAAATCCATATAACTTTCCACGCCGTACATTTATAAGGGAGAAATGACGAACTTTATAACATGTTTTTGAACGAGTAATAAGACCTTTTCTGAGTAGGTGTGTTATAAAGTTAATTATTTCATCAAGTATGCGATATTGTTTATCAGAACAAACCGACATTGGGATAAATTAACTAAAATGAGTGTCGTAATTTTTTCAATATAATCAACAGATTTATCAATATTTTACTATGTAATTATATTTTGAAATAAAAATGCGAGCAGGGTTTATAAAAAAAACAATAATATATATCATTTTACCTAAAACTTAAACCGACTTCAACACTCAAACGTGTAAAAAAAACTTGTTGAAGTCGGTACCAACCATGCAAGTGACTGTCAATGATTATATCATCAAGATAGAAAAACATTTTTCAGTTATTGGAGTAGATATATAACCATAACGGTTGGACCGATTTTGATGAAATAAATTAAATGAGACTACACGTGGAGCCTCAACTTTGAAATAAAAAATAGAATCATTAATACACCCAATAACAATTTCTGAGGTTACAAACATTAAAAAAAAATACAGTCGAGTAATAGCCATTGTCTCAGGTATAACATCATATCTAGTAAACGACCAACAATCAAAGACATTTTTTGTTATGCAACTAGACTGCGCTCTACAAATTTATTATAATTTTAGGTTAGCCTGAACTTTATCTTTGACCACATAATCACTTACCATCATGTGAGATAGTGGTCAAAGGCTAACCTATAAGGCATAAAAAAACTGTCGTGTTTATCAAAACTCATCCTTGTGCTGTTGAGATATACAGCACGCATAACATTAACCGTTTCGAAGGAGATAGTCATAACTCTCATCGTCGTCTCGTTCTATCAGAGAACTTAGTGTTACTATTTTTTTTTTTAATTACAGTCAGTTAGTTTGTATTGTATGTGGATATTATACTTACACAACACAACGGGAAATGATAATTTACCCATCATCGCTTTGGTGAATTGATCCAGGAGGCTGCAGATGATTTTATTTGTCCGTGAAGTTTAAGGTTGTCACCGTATGAATAATTATTATACCTAACCTGCCGAACAATATTTTGTTACTGTTATTATTAGATTTCGTAAGTTATGCGTAATATATGCCTACCTGCAGAAACATTTACAAGCAAAACAATCCAACTCAATTACTTAATCATACATACTACAATAATATATAACTACTCTATACAAAACTTAATATTCCAAGTTCAAATGTTATTCAAGTAATGAGAAGTAATGCTATAATAATTACAATCACATTAGTAATGTATGTTCTTCTCGTTTAATAAACAATCACGAAATCTGCCACGTGTCAACCAAGGCGAAGATCCACCAACAAACGACATGACTTTGTATAAGCGGCATTCGCGGAAAGAAGCGTGAACCTATACCGGTGAACATAAAAACATACAAATAGACGATTATACATATTGTAGAACCGCCTTCTTTTTTGAAGTCGGTTAAAACTTGCAAATTACCTAAAAAGCGGTTTCGATAGTAAAGAAAAAACTATGTATTTCCATTTACCTACTTGTTTCGCTGCGAACCAAGTCCGATATCCACTGAAAAGCGTACGAGTGAAACAGTAGCGTAATTTTTTGCCAACGAAAATCTACAGAAATAATTATTATTTGAGTAGCTTTAATATTTAATAACTTTTTTAGCTTTTTTTTTAAATTATTTTTTATAGTATTAGTTTGAAAAAAGTACAAAGGCTACTTACTATGGGTATAAATGAAGAACGAAAAATAGGTACAATGCGATTAAAATAAGAATAGGATCGGCCTAGTGCCATGTTGTGACGTCAAAACTAGAACTCGGTACAGAGTGCAAAAAAGAAATGATAAAACATGTATAAATTAATAAAGAAAATAAAAAAGCCGACTACACATAATTTATTTTCGTTAAGCGTTTTATCGATCCATTGAAATTAAAACTGGAAGTTAATATATTTATGGAATCGTTTTTTTAAAGCCCTTCATTTTGATGCCCAACACGATGGAAGAAAAAAATAAATTGTTTTTTTCTCACTATATGGCTTCTAAAACCACCAATTCCTTTTTTTTTGTACATAGTCATCATAGGTTAGCATCATTTCTCACTTGAGCTATCAAGATAAATCTAACGATATCTCGTAAATTAAAATCGGTTAAGCCGTTAGCCGTTTAGAAGTTATGGTGAAATAAAGAAACTCACAAACACAAATATATACATGAAACCTGAAAACTTAACACACGTTTATGTGGGCAGTCGTGTAAAAAAACATAGTAGTCATAGGTAGGTAGGTAAACGAAGTTGTAGGTTATCTTCCGGGGGCTACAAAAAATGCTAACAAATAAAATCAGTTCAAAATTGATTTTATTTGTTAGCAATATGTAGTACTTAGGTATCTTAATTTGAATCGCTTAGCTCTTTGATGACGCATGTCCTAATGGCCAACTGAGTCAGACTCATCGTTATCATCGTATTGGGTAACAAAAACAAATATAACAATCAGCAAAAACATATTAAACAGTCAACAAAAACAAATTAAAAAGTCAAAAAATAAACGAGAAGATCATTAAAAACTCGGAAACGTGTCGCGTAGTAGTACACTGTCCGAGAAATAAGACCCTGACGCCAGCGTTGTCATCAAACCAAGATGGCGTCTGTGCTGTCAATCTTAAAAAATAATTATTATGAATTTATTAAAATTAACAATTTACTCTATGGATCGAGGGTCACTCATTTAAAATGACGTATAAATATGACGTATATGGAACTGCTCTATTTTGAAGTTTGTTCTGCTGATCGTACTTATTAGAGTGAATATGAGTGAAGTTAGCCGAGAGCCCGTCCTATTCTTATTTTAATCGCATTGTAGGTAGGTATAGTGTAGGTTACCAATAGTGACTTACTTCATTTTATTAAATAAAATTAGGTCGAAACCTTGGTAACCTTCATCGTCAATCCGTCGTACGCGTGTGTCGCGTCTCGAGCTCAAGTCAGCTCCGCGCCAGCTCAGTATCGGTGGCGGGGTGATGAAGGCTAAATTGGTGGGGGAGAGGAGTGTCCGTTCTATACTTAGTATTATTATATGTTCTATGCTATTAGTCTTCGCTGGAATGCTCACAAACTCTCTCCTTTTCAATATATTTTTCAATCCCTTGACCCCAAGCTATCTTAAGGAATGGTTGAACATGACATGATATTCGGTGTCCCGCAGGGTAGTGTGCTCGGTCCCAGTCTCATCTTGATATATGTTGATGAATAATGCAACATAGAATTATGCAACAGTTCTGTTTTCAACTTTGCGGATACCGGGCTTGTATTTCATGCAGGGACTTGGGAGGGACTGTGTTTACCTGCGCAGCATGGTATTAGGACGGTATTCAAATAGCCATATCATAATGTTCTTACCCTTAACCTTAATAAAACTCATTGTATCACTATAAATGATTCCACCAGGCCTTTCGATAATTTCAAAATACAGGTCCATAATAATTGTAATCAGAAGTTAGGTAACTTGTGTAACTGCTTAGAAAACAGAATAAAACCAACCAAGTGCGAGTGGGAATCGCGCACGAAGGGTTCCGTAACCAAATATTCTATGTGAATAGTTAAAGCGTCTACCTGTCACTGTTATTAGTAACGAGCAAGATACGGTAAAAAATCAAGTTTGTTGTATGGGAGCCCCCATTAAATATTTGTTTTATTTTATTTTTAGACTTTGGTTGTTATAGCGATATATATATATATATATATATATATATATAGAAATACATCATCTGTGAAAATTTCAATTGTCTAGCTATCACCGTTCTTGAGATACAACCTTGTGACAGACGGACGGACGGACAGCGAAGTCTCAGTAATGGGGTCCCGTTTTTACCCTTTGGGTACGGAACCCTAAAAAGAAGCTTAGATATTTAGAAGTCATCATTGGAGTGCACGTGGCATTCATATGACCTCATAAAATTAAGAATACTACCTTGTAGTGGCTTAAAAAAAAATGAGACACGTTGCCAATAAGAAACTACAAATTATGCTTTACAGATCTATTTGTCATTCTATCAAAGAGTATTTATTGTATATCTGTATGGGGAGAAACACAAAAACGTTCCTCATAATGTAGAATGAGCACCGCGTTGTTTTTTTAAGGTTATCCTATTCAAGCCGATACTCAATAGTACAACTATACGATGATTTTAAATTATTAATCAGACAGACGTACATTTTACAAAAAGTTCTTAGAAAACACGTAATAAAATCTTGTCAAAGTCAAAGTCAAAATCATTTATTCAATTTAGGCGTCTACGACGCTCTTATGAAGGTCAATTTCAAATTTTAGTATTGAAATATTCTACATTGTACTGCCACGTTCAGCAAATAAATTGTATAGAGCCACTGCGAGAAGAACGGGCAAGAAACTCGGGGCCATTCTTTTAAACATCTTTTAACAATGTGTTACATACCTACTATATTATAGAGTCATTACAATATTTGTTTAAATTATGTAGGTGACAGGCAATAGCTTGGCGGAGGCGGAATTGTCCAGGCATTTTTGTCGTTTATATAATCAGAAACTGTGTAGTAGGGTTTCTTAATCAATATGTTTTTCACATGCAACTTGAATTTCCCTTCTGTGAGCGTTGTAATATGTTTGGGAACTTTATTATAAAACCGCACACAATTACCTAAGAAGGACCTTTTATTTGTCTTTGCTAATCTAAAACCTGGCACCGCTATTTTGTCTTTATTCCTAGTATTGTAATCGTGATTGTCACTGTTTAATTTAAATTTACTCAAATTTTTACGAACATACATAATATTTTCAAATATATACAGACTTGGTAAAGTTAAAATATCAATTTCTTTAAAAAGATCCCTCACAGATTCCCTAGGACCCATTTTATATATGGCTCGAATTGCACGTTTTTGTATCACAATACACATTCTACTAAAAGGCAAAAAGTGAAAGGTTTGCAAAACGACCCAACCACGAACAGCTTACCTTATACGCCAAACAACATATTAATCAAGATTTTAATAAAATAAAATTCATAAAGATATTTATATTCACGAACTTACACGCTGGGAAAATAAAATAAAATTACATAGATTACTCTTATAAAATCTGGACTAAAAAAACTGAATAATTTGTAACCATGTCATTGTAAATAATTTAATTCACCACTACCAAACAACAAATCTAGACCTTAAGCTGAAACAAATGTGTCAAAAACGAGGTTTACAAGTTGCTCGTTACCTTCACAGTAAACTATTTTCTGTTGCTATTCTAAGCTGATTACATTCGGTCGGGTTTAGTTTACACCTGAAGTAGCTGTTAGTTTATTTTAGTTATTAGGTAATAACGAAAAATACATTTATATATAAATAAGTGTACCAAATAGGAACGTGGTCCCTATGATACAGATTAACCTAGATTGGGGGCCAAAATTATTTTCATCTTATTACCTGATTTTATACCAATGCGTTATACTTTATTTTAATTAATTATGTGTCTAATTGCAGTGGATTATATGTGAACTTGCTCGAGTGTATGCAAATGCAAATGATAGTTTGTAGAGAAAACGCTCTTATATATGTGTAAAAGAAGGAAATTAGGAAAACATACTGTTGGTTTCGTTTTAAGAGGTGAATATTCATATTTGAATTAATGCTGAACCCTACTTTCCTACAATGTAATATTCGGGGATATTATAGCTCTAGGAGTTTGAATAAACATGAATCTGACGATGACAACTTATTAACATTTACAGCTTTAAGGGGAGGCCTCCAGTTAAAATATTTTCCGTATACGCTGAGCCTAAAGATAACATTTAAACTACGAATAAATAATGTATATAAACATTTATCTAGCATCATTGACGTGAGCTATTTATGAAGATACGGTTCTCTATATTATTTGTTAAACATAATGGATGGCGTTTTTAGTTCGGAAATTTCCATATCCTATAATATATCTTATATTTTTTTCTTGTGACAAAGTAAATTTATTTTTGTAATAAACATGTATGCCTTGATTCAAACGATATGCTCTACATCGAAATCTGATCAGGCATTTAAAAGTTATGGCGGCCTATAGAAACTCACATACCATTTTGAAATGTTAATCTTCTAAGGCAGTGGTTGATAAAATTGCACTGGGTATTACAACGAAAGTAAGCAAATTAGTCGTGGGAAATCTCTGCTCCAAGGAGGACAAAAAAGGATTAAGATCTAACCTGCTAAGAATCAAATGGAGTCATAATAGTTGGCACACACATACAATAAAATCCTCTACGACTGATGGTACTGTTCGTAACTATACAGTTGGCCATATATCCCATACCCTCAAAACTGTGAGTTTTCATTTCGCTCCACGATGTCTTTGACGGCTAGCATTAGCAACTGGAGTTGATTTTTAAGGACACGTCTTTTTATAAAAATATGCTCAAATTGAAATAATGTTGTACATACAGTATTGCTTAGTAATTGTTAAATGCATACGCAAGAACATTCTCTGAAATTTCTTTGTGTCAGAAGTTTTTTGTTTTTTGTGTCAGAAGTACCAATGTTCAAGTTCTGTTTTCTTCCTTTCTGCAACGAAGAATTGTATTTAATTGTCATTGTGATTTTGCTATTTTCTATCGTCTATCTGATGTTACAAGCCATTTCATAACAAGTACATACCGTTCAAAATACTCTTCGGAACCATCCAATACAAAGTCGACTTTTAAGCATATCATGATGTTAGGATATTTTATTATAATAATATATAATACTGCTTGCATGGCCACGTACCACTTGACGCGGAATAGCTAAAATGTCTGTCGACAAGCATGTAATCTTGTGTTACGCCAGCTGTTTTTGACACCCAGCACCCATTACCATAAGGTGGGATTGCGGTCAAAGGATAGTTAAAAGAAATGCAAAATATTCATGTAATTTACTCATCACCGGTTCGAGATCCAGCTAGAGGGGAGGAGATATTCGACCCTCCTGTCCAGAACTGGTGCCCATGACAGGTACCAGTTTACCTTAGTTTATTTAATCGTTCCTCTGTTTCCTTTTTGTAACGTCTATATCTTTTAACTCTCAAGTGAAAACAAAAGTTGTACAACAGGGACTATCTTGAAATTTATGTTGACAGTATCAGTTTGTGCGATGCCTTGGGGAGTAACTTGTGAGAAACAGATTCGTGACTTATCGATAAACATGTTAAAATGTGCTTTTGTTCAATAATTTTAAATGCAACAATCATCTTCTTTTGTCCTACTGATATGCTGAGCGGGATCGTAACAACGTATTTTCTTTTTCCACCCTGCTCTAGCAGCGGTCATCTTGGTAGAGTATTTTCATATAAATTAGGTGCATATTAATAGATTTTAGATGCCTCATATGTGACTATGTATTTCAGCAACTTGGTGTTGTCAGCCTTATTTTATTTTGCAATCCTTTTTAATATTCCTAATGTTTTGTATAGGGGCGTTAATGCCTACACTGGCGTCTCGCTTGGCGTGTATTGTGCACTTCTCCGCAAGTTATCCTACCTCCTTAATGTATCGGACTATAAATTGCACTGCGGGTGGTCCCGTGTCAATGAAGTCATTCTATGCAGAAATTGGTACTGATACATAACGGTGTTTCTCCTAATTTCTTCAGTGGCCCTGAATTGCAATATTACATATTCCACAGTTTCATTTTCCAGTAGGTATACAACCTGCACAGGAGACTATCTGTAGCGCAAATTTTGTGCTGGTGATAGTATAAATCGCCATATTCCATACTTAGACTTACTCTAAGTCGTACGTCTTGTCTCGATAATTTTATCTGCCCATATATGGGTACCAGTCCACCGGGATAAATGCGTGTGATAATATGTTTTCTTTAATGTAAAATATATCGACATGCTATAGCGTAATTATCACATCAAGTCACAATAATATAATAAAAACTGAAATACTTAAGCGTTTTTAGGCACTCATTTCCGTAAACAAATTTTGACTAGATTCTGGCTTACAGCATTAGTTATATTTTATCCCGATTTAACTAGGAACTTACTTCCAGGAACTACTCTTAGAGGAGCGTGATATAACCAATTTTTTTTGATGGTAAAAATTTGATTTATCCAAGTTATTTATACGTCTGGTAGAGAAATAGAAATATGTCTGGTCTGGATGACGAAACACCAACATTGTCAGGAATTTTGTAGTGTTTTTCATACGTGTCCATCAAAAGAGTCCTTGGGAGTCATTGGGAGCTGCACCTAAAATGGAGTAAGGTTTGGATTTTGATTTTTTGGATGACCTTTCTTTTACAAAAGCAACGTGTCGTTTGTTCGTGGTCAAACCTTTCCTTGCTCTAGCTACCGAGAGATTTGCCAGTATTGTATTGCAAGGTCGTCAGCAAAAGCTAAGATGTATTCTGTGTACCTATTTGTTATTGATCTTAAACCGATAATCCCACTTTTTTCATGACTAATTAGCTTGTCAATTAAAATATTAATTAGGTACTTTATAAAATGCTATTGGTGACAAGCAGCTACCTTGGAACAAACCCACATTGTATTGCAAGTTGTTAGTATGGCCCTTTTTGGAAGATATAACAAATTTTAATTGGGAGCAATATAATGCGATGATGTTGCTGATTACAAGTGGAAAGTTTTTATTAGTGATTTTATTGCGAACCAGAGCAGTTCGTGCTACACAGAACCAAACGCGTTCTCTAAGTCTATCCAGCACACTGTTAACTGACTTTTAATAACAAAGCAAAAAGTCCGTCAAGCCGTATTACATAATTAATCTCCAGGAAGAATTACCGTTTTATTTAAATCCCTGTTGGATTAGTCTTGTCTGCCAGGAGAAGTCCGTAAGTAAAGGTAAAGACAATGTTTATACGTCTTAATTTTTATTCCAGAGCAGATTTTAGCGAGGAATTTTTGATGAGGTTATTATTACTAACACTTTTAATTAATTAGTTGTGTAAGTATATAGGCAGCACAACATTAACGTTAGAAAGGATATGAAATCGTGTCTCATTTTGAAAAATATATCTGCGTCGGGATAATTTTTCACGTGATCATATTAAATATCGCCTTAAACCCGATGAAACGTTTAATATCCTACCAATGGTATAATACAATATTCTCTAATACAATCGTGGGCCGCCGGTAAAACGAATGAAACTGTGGTTAGGTACTATTGAGGGTGGTTTTCATCGCTCGAAACTGAACGCGATCAATTTAAGTATTCTACTCAGTTTACAAAATCACAAAGAAGGGAAAATCATGAACCGTGAGCGAAATGTCTTTCCCGCCTGTGATTTAATTTTTTCTTTTCGTTGTTATTTTGTCACTAGTAGGCAAATTTACCTACAATCTAAATTTTAGTTTACTCGCTTAACTGAATTCAAAGCTCTATTTTTAATTTCACCAACAACATACAAATTAAACCATGTTCAAGCCAAACCGAGATTAACATTAGACTACCAATTTCCACGATTACCGAAACTAAACGCGTTCAAGCGTTTTCACTGTCATGAAGAAATTGTAACCAATCGCTTTTGTCTGCATAGTTTTAGTAAATAACGAACGTCACTGCAGGTCACCAGTTTCGGAAACAAAACTGTTCTTATTGTTTCTATTGTATGTGAAGTTGAAAGATATTTTATTACTCACGTTACTACCCGTCAAATAGCGTGCATTATTGCAATATTTACTTTTATCAATATATTTAGCGCTAAATATATACAGCATGAAAATAGTTAACTAGTGTTATATTTTTAATATGTACATATATTATGTTTTTTTTGCATAGAAGCCTTCTAAGCGTTAACCACATTAGTTGAAATTTTGACAAATAAGTAATAATAGTAGTTAAAAACCTACATGGTAGTATTTAAATTAATTTAGCTTTTTCATATTAAAACCAAGTTTGTCTCAAGTGTTCAGTTTATACTTCGGCATTTTTTTTTTATATTATGCTTTAGTACTTACTGCACATTGTCGAACGTAGAAAATATTACTTAATTTTTAAATTAGGATGTGTCATAATTAGGGTTACCTTTAGGATTCTATTCCGAATTGTCACTAGTACACTGTTAAAAATAAGTTCAAAATTCCAATTTTTGGGGGCTGATAAGCTGGTGAGCCGGTGATGTAGCGATAAAATTCCTACGTTTCTCAACTGTTTGTTGATGATTGCAAAAATAGAGTGATGATGTGCAAAACATATGGCGGGCTTTACGCGAATGAATAAAATTGCGGCAATAATCGTCTGCTGGCAACTCAGCTAGGCCACAGGTGACAAAAATCCAAAGTAGACTATCCGACTTATAGCTGTGGGAGACCAGCTTATGATGCGGCTGGTGACTTATTTCCGTGCAAGTACTCCATCATATTGGTATCACATTTTACAATAAGCGGATATGCTTCGCGCAATAAAGCGTCAAACTAATCAGTATCCATTTTAATGCCAGAACGCAGCGCGACTGTTCTGGTCGACATTTTTATGCAAAATGAACAAGTTACCTGTTAATTTTATCGACCGTGTAAATGAGATGGCAACTCGATTTTTTACTAGTGTAAAACCCACAACAAATGTTTCATCTTTCTAGATATTTTACCAAAAAGCTTTAGAAAAGCGTTTACATAAAGCAATTGTTTTGATATTTTTGAGTAATGTCGTATTTTCCACAAACAAATTGTACATCTAGAAGATGTGATAAGTTATTTGCTTTTTATCTAATCTGTATACTGGAATAGGATTAACAGAAACAAAATTATAAAAGCAACTCTAATTTATGCAGTGGGACCAATTCGAATGGTTTGATTTTTGCTTAACCAGAATTTAGTGCTGTTGCTTTTATAGAATATATAATTTTTTATTTCCATTATATTAACAATGCATCCTGCACTCACCCATAGAATTAGTGCATCATGGTTTCCGGCGTAGTACCAAGCCTTAATAGGTACATTTATTTTTTCATAATTTTTCATATTAATCTAGGAAGAATGGTTGCTTTTGGACGTCCATTGCTCATCATTTATGTTTCTGAGTAAATCTTTATTAATTTTAGCAATTAGCTCCGTATTCTCTGCCAAGTTAGAAAAACTCTCATTTGTGAAATATAGCCCTCAGTGTCAGGCTTACTGCTCGTTTTTTCATAATAAGTTGTGTCTCTATAATGAGCCGTCTTAATGAAACTGTAAAGGAACAATTTTTTTTAAATGTTTTACTTAACAAGTTTTCTGCTTGTGCATCTCTCTCAATCATTGATAGAGCTTTGGTAGAAGTTACTAAGAAGTTTAACAACTATTCCTCGCAAAGCCTCTGTGTTGATTCGCAAGTCTTTTGAGTATAGAATTCGGTTCTGTTTGCATAAGCGCGTACCCAAAAAGATGTTAATGACGCTGAAATTATATATTCATAATTCTCTTTCTTAAGTTATAATGAAAATTCCAGCATGGAATGTGCAGTATTGCTCCCGTTTGGTAGTGTATTAAAATAAGCGCTCTTCTACAGCAATTTTTAACACTTGTGTAGTTAAGTATCTACGCCAATATACTATTTTTTTATGTTATTGTGACGGAACAAGCACAAGGCCCACCTGATGTTAAGCGGACTAACCTCTGCCTAGAAAAGATGCGTTTCATCACGAATGACGAATTGCACTGCGCCCATCACCTTGAGACATAATTGTTAAGTTTCATGTCCCTGTAATTTCACTGGCTCTCAAGGACTGCTGCCGAAACACCGTTAGGTGCTTACCGACAGTGCCGGCGGCGTTCAATAGGTTTCAAATATACGAGAGTAAAAATTTAAGTCATGTGCGGGATTCGAACGCGCGTCCACTCACCCCTTTAGCCGGGATAACTAACCAATTGAGCTAACATGACAATGAGTAATAAACTCATTTTTTTCCTATCATTCTTTAACCATCGTAGTGGGATGTAATCCGCATAGCAGGCGTTATTGCAAATATAACAATATTAAGTTCAATAGGGCTTGCATATCCATTATAAAAATAAATTTAAATTAAACAGTGACGATCACGATTACAACACTAGGAAAAAATATAAAATAGCAGTGCCAGGTTTTAGATTAGCAAAAACAAATAAAAAGTCCTTCTTAAATAATTGTGTGCGGTTTTATAATAAAGCTCCAAATCTTATTACAACGCTCACAGAAGGAAAATTCAAGTTGCACGTGAAAAACATTTTATTAAATATATCCTAATACACAGTTTGTGATTACTTATAAACGACAAAAATGCTTGGAAAATTCCACCTCTGCCAAGCTATCCCCTGTCACTTTCGTAATTTAAACAAACTTGTAAAAATTTCTTTTTATTGGCAAATACAGTTACAAAAATTATGTTTATATATTATTATTAGTCAAAACAGAGTCAAATATAATTATAATACCTAAAAATAAAATATAGTTACTTAATGTAACTCAGTCAAATAAACCCCCGCGCAATGGCCTTTGGCCAAAGGTACCCATTATACTCGCCGCATTGCCTCTTTGTATGGCAAGAGATATGTGCTGGCTTAAGAAAAAGCCAGACCGAGGGTCACGACCCTTTTCCTTCAGACGACTCCCTATGGCATGAACAAGTTTTTTGGCATCACTGCTCCACGGTCCGGCTGTCTCGACGGCAAACGGCACAAAGTCATATACTGATTTCAGGCATGAGTATTTGACGTGTTTGCCTCTTGCAGCAGTCTCTGCACCCGCACCTGCACTCTGTTGCGTGCCAGGAAGGTGGCAGGATGCAAACGTGCAGACACATGTCGCGTCCCAAATAAGGCATCGACCTCTCTGCCATGGGATTAGTGTTAACCCGTCCGGCCGCTTGCCATCTGAACGAGATAACCCTGGAGGTTCCAACACACAAGGTATTTCCGCTGAGACCAGGGCTCGTCTGATTACATCATTAATGGCGTGGTGGCGGGACATTCGCCCAGCACTGCGCATGCAACTTAGCCCGTGATGCCCGTTTGCATCAACTTCTGTACCGCATATACATGTGTGAGGTTCACAAACTGTACTGCCCAAACGAAGTGCCGTGGCCACTCTTAAGGAATCATTGTCTAACAACGTGCCCATATGTGGAGATGGTAAGGCATGGAGCCAAGCACCAGATTCTGGTTTAGCAGCAGCTTTAAGTCTGGCCAACTCAGCACCCGAACATTCATCCAGAAGATTTAAAAAGAGTTGTCTCGAGGTAGTGTCTTCCCAGTCCTTCTGTTTTTCTAATTTTGCAGGCTGGTCGCTATCAGGGCACAGAACAGACCACGCACTTAAGGCTCCTGGAACAAATGGGATCCGCAGCATTTCACCTTGAATAGAAAGAATTTTAGTGACAAGCTGCGCAACCCCATAAGAGGAAGCGAGAAAAGCGATAGGTCCTGATTCTTGTACCCGACGCACACCCAGCCCACCGTGTCGAACAGGTAAGCTGGCCTGACACCATTGCGTTTCACTCAAGTGAACATTAAGTGTTTCCTCGAGTGTTCGTCGAAGAGTTTCGTCAAATTGTAGTACCTCTTCCGGAAACTTCCAAGTGGGAGCAGTTCTGACCAAATACGCCATCTTGGGCATCGCATAACAATTTCTCAAAAGAGTCAAAGAAACATGTGCCGGTAAGTATTTAAGATGGTCAGCAAGAGATGCTAAGATCTGCGTTTTTGTCTGTATGCTCTTGTTGACACCCTCTCCGAAAATAGGTGCACCCAAAAGATCAAAGGTATCTTTGTGCATAACTTTTAAACCGGGAATGAGGGACATGAGTTTTGGAAATGTTGCCGCCGCAAAAATTGTATTATATAGTAAGTATGTAACACATCGTTAAAAGACGTTTAAAAGAATAACGCCGAGCTTCTTGCCCGTTCTTCTCGCAGTGGCTCTATACATATTTTTGCTGAACGTGGCAGCACCATGTAGAATATATCAATATTAAAATTTTTAATTGACCTTCATTAAGAGCGTCGTAGACGCCTAAATTAAGTAAATGATTTTGACTTTTAAATGTATGGACAGTTTCATTTTTATTTACATTGAATTTAGCCTACATTTATTATATTTACGACAATATTCCAGAAGGGTCAAACCTAATAATCTATTTATGGTACCTACTTAAAATTTCGAACGTAAAGAACATGTCCGACGAGTTTTACTACCAGACTGGCACTTTTGTAAACTGCTTCCATCAGCGTTTCATTTTATCTTTCGATGAGAGCAACGAGGACTCGCATATTTTATATTTATTACATAAAAGCAGAATAAGTATGTTTTAATGTTTTGGGAAAACACAGCAGAAGGTATACATGTATATATATATATATTACCTCTGTATATATAGTGGTAATAGCTATGGACTGCCATGTCGCAGGTCCATGGTTCGATCCCCACCGCCAGCGTGAGCTTCACCGCATGGTAGAAGGGCATTTTGCTAGTGCTAGCCTGGCTAGCTACCACCCTCAAGTAGAAAATCTGACGCCAAGATCCTAACAGTGTGTTCCGGCAGCAGTCCTTGAGAACCAGTAAAATTACAGGCACATGAGACTTAACAACTATATGTCTCAGGGTGACTTGCAGTGCAATTTGCCACTTGTGACGAAATGCATCAATAGGAAGAGGTTAATCCACTTAACACAGGTGGGCCTCGTGCTTGTTCAACATTAACATAAAAAACCGACCAAGTGCGAGTGGGACTCGCGCACGAAGAGTTCCGTACCATTACCTATCTGTAACCAAATCTTGCAAGTTACAGACAATTTTCGCAGTGTCCGATTGAGCTGGGTTGGTACGGCGAAAACCTCTTTTATTGTATGGGAGCCCCTTAATTATTAGTTTTATTTATTTTATTTTTATTTTATTTTACATTTATTTGGGGGGCTTACAGCTATCATTACAAAAAGGTTTAATAACTTAATTAAAAAAAGCCATTAACAAGCCTCCACAGATATAAAAAGAAGTATTTTACACACACGTAATAAGATTATACAAAGCAATAGTGATTTTTTTTTTTGTTTTTTTTCGTACGCAGCCACTTCATTTCCAAATACTTGAAAATTTTACGAATTCAAAGTGACATAAGCAAGGTTAACATGAGACAATTTGCTAGAATAAAGGTCGATGGTGTGACCTTCGTGCTCAATAAACTCATTAAAAGCGGTTTGTGATCTTAATAAAAATGATTGTCTGCGATAGTTTGTACGTGCGGGTGGTACGTGAAGCAACCTTCTGGGTCTAGCGTGTCTAGGTGGAACATATAAACTTAATTTACCCACTAAATCAGAACAATCAATTTTGGATTGTGCAATCTTCATGAGCAGCCGTATGTCAGAAATATTACGACGAGTTGAAAGTGGTAACAGATGGAAACGAGCACAGCGAACTATATATTTAGAACGTGGAATTTTGAATTTATATCCTAAGTACCTAATAAATTTCTTTTGTATTCTTTCCAGCCTTTGAATATGTACGGCATAATTAGGATTCCAAACTTGACTTGCGTATTCAAGGTGACTGCGAACGTAAGCACAGTATAGGACTTTTAGAGTCTTCATGGTTTTAAAAATGCCCGAATTACGTATAATAAAACCTAATGCTGATGAGGCTTTCTTAGCTATCATATCGATGTGATTGACAAAAGTGAGCTTACTATCCAAATGGACACCAAGGTCTCTAATGTCACTCACACGTAAAAGTGGTTGATTTTCAAGTGAGTACTTAAATTGTACAGTTTGTGTCTTACGACTGAAAGTAACCACTGAGCATTTTGATATATTCAAAATAAGGTTATTTGTCTTACAGTAGTTAGCCACTCTTTCTAGGTCTTCCTGCAGAAGTAACGCATTAGAGGGGTTGTCAATTGCCATAAACATCTTCATGTCATCTGCGAATAGTAGGAATTGGGAATGTTTAAAACAGTCTCCAATATCGTTGATGTAGATGACAAACAAAAGAGGTCCCAGCAATGATCCCTGAGGGACTCCAGATGGTATAGCAGTCCAGGAAGAAGTATAACCACTTAATACTACTGCCTGAGTTCTGTTGAAGACATAAGAAGAGAACCACCTGTAGAGATCACCACGAATACCTAGATTGAATAGTTTTCTTAGCAGAATAACATGATCGATTCGGTCAAAGGCCTTGCTAAAGTCGGTGTAGATAGCATCTACCTGTCCACTAGTGACCATTTGTCGAGTAACGTAATCAGTGAAAACAACAAGGTTAGACACCGTTGATCTTCCTTTTAAGAAACCATGCTGTTGTGGATTAAGGTCAGGGAGAATACTACTGTAAAGTTGATTATAAATTATACGTTCAAAAATTTTGGCTAGAAGACAAAGCTTAGATATTGGTCGGTAGTTTTCTACCACGTCTTTAGCACCTTTTTTGTGAATAGGTGAGATGAACGCAGTCTTCCATATAGTAGGAACGACACCTTCAGAGAGTGATTTTGTAAATAGTAATGATACAGGATACGCTAACTCGTTAGCACACTTTACTAAAAATATGGCTGGAATAGCATCGGGACCGGCTGATTTATTTAAGTCAAGGGATTGAAGGTATTTCCGCACAATGTCAGGATTGATTTCAATAGAACTAATGTGGCAATTAGAATCGTCTCTAGACGCTGAATGGGTACAAGTGGTAGTAGAATCCAGGAACGTGGACTGAAAATAATTAGAGAAAAGTTCACATATTCCTTGGCCCGTATGGCTTTCATTGCCGTTATATGACATATTGGAAGGAAAATTGGTATGCGAACGTCTGCATTTTACATAAGACCAAAAATATTTTGGGTTCGAAGTGATAGCAGTCTCAATGTTAGCTATATATTTATGAAAACAAGTCTGCTCAACACTATTAGCTCTATCCCGCAGTATCTGAAAAGTGAGTAAATCGTGTTTGTTACCGTAAATTTTGAATTTAGTAAAATATTTGTGTTTTTCTTTAAGAATTTTAATGAGAGCAGAATTGTACCAACGGGGGTAATTATTATTTTTATGTAGTCGTTTTGGGATGTGATAATCTCTTAATTCAACTAATTTTGAGTAAAACTTACTCACAGCATCATTAGTGCTACACTCTGAAAATAAATCGTTCCATTGCGTGTCAGCCAGGGAAGACCGAATACGATCATAGTTACCTTTATTGTATTGGTACATCAGACGCTTCTGAGCTATTAGACATTGAGATTGTGAGACATCAAGTTGGACCAAAAGGGCGGGATGATGAGGGTCTTCCACAGTTAAAGGCTGTAAGCAGGCTGAGACGGAGATGTTTGTGTTTGACAGGACAAGATCAAGTATTCGGCCATGCTTATTTTGGACTAAGTTAAATTGTTTTAGACTGCAGAAATCAAGAGTATCAATGAAATGAGTAAACATATTGGCCGATAACGTGGTAGAAGAAGAAGCAGTAGACGGAGCTACAGCTCTAATACCGTCTTCAGACTCTGACCACGTTATGGCGCTCATATTAAAATCACCCAGAATAATAAATTTATCAGATGGGCGTTCGATAAATAAGTCTGCAAGTTTGTCTAAGTATATGGTAAGTTGATTAGAGAAACTGTGTCCTTGATACTGTTCACATAGATATAGTGTACATATGTGTATTTTTTGCATACTTTTTCCAGGCCCATCTCTTAAATGAACCGATATCCAAATATCCTCAGCGCTGGACTGCCAGCCAACATTTTCAGTAGCTATGAGGTCCCGCCGTATTGCTACTAAGACGCCGCCACCACGTGACTGCCCAGTTGCACGATCACGACGCCAAATTAAGTAGTTATCATTAAACAATTCACTACTAGAAATGTCACTCACAAGCCAGGTTTCAGTTAACGATATAATGTGATAATAGTCATTTTTAGCCAAGTTCCTAAAAAAAGTTAATGTTTTTGTCCGTAAACCACGAACATTCTGGTGATAAATATTTAGTGTATACATTGTGGGTCAATCCAACAATAATAGAATAAACTCGAAATTATGTTAAATAGTAACGAAATTAAGTCTGATATGCTTAACTGTTTCCATCCACTAACACCTTCGTCAAAACAAATTGGTAATAGTCGCAAAAATATTGGTATTACAAAAATGAACGTAACCATATAATATGAGATTAAATAATATTGTGAGAGCAACTCAGGAAGTACAATTAACTCAATACAAAAATATAACAATAATTTTTGTAACATAATTGTAGTGTAATATAACCTATAAGTGCAACCATTTAAAGGGTACCAAACACCGCTCCAACTAAGTTCTTCCAAGCACTAAGCGCACGGTACGAAACAAAGCTTAAAAAATAAACACACAATTATGTAAAAGTAGGTGGCATGACATTTATCATTACTCAAAATGAACGTAACCATGAAATATGACATGAAATAATTTTGTAAAAGCAACTCAGAGTATAAAATATTTAACTCAATACAAAGATATAATAATAACTTTTTTATCGTAATTGTAATGTAATATACCCCATAAGTGCAACTATTAAAACGGTACCAAACACCGCTCACAATAAGATCATTCAAGCACCAAGCGCACGATACGAAACAAAGCTTAAAAAATAAACACACATCTATGTAAACGTAGGTGGCATGACATTTAGCATTACTAAAAATGAACGTAACCATAAAATATGAGAATAAATAAGTTTGTAAAAGCAACTCAGAATACACAATATTTAGCTCAGTACAAAAGTATATTAACAACTTTTTAATCGTAGTTGTAATGTAATATAACCCATAAGTGCTACCATTAAAACGGTGCCAAACACCGCTCCAAATGAGTTCTTCCAAGCACCAAGCGCACGGTACGAAACAAAGCTTAAAAAATAAACACACATTTATGTAAATGTAGGTGGCTTGACATTTATCATTACTCAAAATGAACGTAACCATAAAATATGACATGAAATAATTTTGTAAAAGCGACTCAGAATACATAATATTTAGCTCAGTACAAAGATATAATACGAGTAATAACTTTTTTATCGTAATTGTAATATAATATACCCCATAAGTGTGAGTATTAAAACGGTACCAAACACCGCTCCAAATGAGATCCTTTAAGCACCAAGCGCTTGATACGAAATAAAGCTTAAAAAATAAACACACATCTAAGAAAAAGTAGGTAGCATAACAATTAGTAATGTAACAATAATTGCAAGAACAACAATGTTCCGCTCGCACGACAGCATGACAAGACCGGTTCGTGCATTGTGCCTTACGTAGAAACTGGCCTGCGATAAGCGCAAGCACACTGCTAGGGGATTCCAACCTTTTGAAACGAACAAAATATTTTAAAGTGAGTGGTTGTTTAAATCTAAAAAATAACGCGTATAAAACTGTCTTCACACTAAGAGTCATACATGTAACTAGACAATTTTTTGTAGGTCTTGCCCTCTTGAGATGGTGAAAGGTTTCGAAGTTGGATCTCGCCGTACAAAGATTTTCATGTGTTTCACCCAAACAAACTGGTAGTTGTGCTCCTTGGCACGCGATTTTGCTTGTGAGAGAAGCAGTTTGTTTTTTACAGTTAAATGATCGTTTATAAAAATTTTCCCCGCAGCACCGGTAAAACCGATATCTTTGGGAGATAAAGGATTTTTTAACGAGCGGGCAGAAGCGATAAAATCTTCTTTGACGTAACGATTCATGAATGACACGATTATATTCTTGGTGCCAGCTACGTTACTCGGCACTCTGTGAACGAAGTTTATCTGTGTCTTCAAAACTGGATACGATATCTTGTCACCTATTTTGGCTACCATTTCAAAAAGGTTTTCCTTATCCCTCAAAGGTACGCCTTTTATCTCAACGTTGTTACTACGCAGCCACTGATCAGTGTCATGTAGGTCCTCCTCAAGTTTGCAGAGTGAAGTCATGGCCCCAGTAAGATCCTTTTGGTCTTCTTCGACTTTTGTCAACCTTTCATCAAGTTTATGTACTTTGGCAGGGATTCCCTTGAGATCCGCTAGCTCTTTCCGCAGGAGCTGCACTTCCGCTGATAGGCTAGAGAGTGGAGCAAGCTGCATACGAATGCTGGTCAGCTCATGCATGATGGATTCAAGTGACACCGTTGGAGAAGCTACCGGTGAACCCATCACCGGCACTGTGAGAGCACTTGCCTGACCCGAGTTCTTGCAGGTCGCACACCTCCAAGTTGCTTGACGATCCCCCAGCTTCCGGTATCCCTTTTCGGTTATTCCAGAGCACGGAAAATCGAAACTCTTCTTGCAGGCCGAGCATTGGATTGCCTCACCAACATCATCACCGCATCTTCCACAAATCACCATTTTTTTTTTTATATTAAAATAACTATATAACACTTAGTGCAGATCAGAATGCCAAAGGTTGAGCGCCAATGTTAACGAGTCACAGCAATACGCGGAGGTAACACGGTTGATCGCGGCGGCTTACGCACGAGAACTGAAATTAAAAGAATTTAATTATATTTAAAGATAGCATAATACTAAATATTCCGTAAATAGTTAAAGCGTTTATCTGTCACCGTTATTCGTATTGAGCAAGAAACGGTAAAAAAATCAAGTTTGTTGTATGGGCCCCTTAAATATTTATTTTATTTTAGTATTTGTTGTTATAACGGCAATAGAAATACATCATCTGTGAAAATTTCAACTGTCTAGCTATCACCGTTCTTGAGATACAGCCTGGTGACCTGGTGACATAGAATGCATAATATTTTTTTTAATTCAAAATAGGTTCGCATTTGACCACACCCTGCTTTATATTAAGCATTGACGTGGTCTAAGATGCAGCACGATCACCTAGAAGAAACCTATTTACTTTCCATTTGAAGACACCCACTCTTTCGCAGTATGCACGAGAGAAGTGGAAGAGAAGCGCTTCGTACGAGTCCTGGGAATATCAACCATGTACGGATGGTGCCTCTCCGTTTGTCTGGACGTCCGATAGTAGAAGGGGGAGGGCGGAACTAAGTCATGTAGCTCGTGTGCACGCATTCATCGAAATGTATCCGGTAAAAGATCTGGCGACTTTACGGTAGTGCTCGAAGCTTTGCAGCCGAGACTCCCCCAAAAAAGTCGCTGCCTAATAACCTCTTGGCGCGTTCCTCAATCGACTCAAGTGCCTCAAGTTGGTGTTTGGCAGAGCCGTCCCAGAGGTGAGAGCAGTACTCAACACAGCACCTTATTTGCGCTTTGTACAAAGTTAGCATCTGTTCCGGTGAGAAGTACCGTCTCACCTTTGAGAGGATGTCAAGTTTTTTGCAGCCAACTGAGCCTTTGACTCGATAAGAAATATAAGAATATCTAATTGACTGTTAGAAAAGCGTCGCCTTAATTGAATAAATGTTTGGATTTCGACTTTGAATTAGTTAAAATGTAAGATGCGCTATTTTTGTTGCCGCCTGATCACGCGCCTATCTATTACAGTTGAAATGTCACCGTCTTCGTTCTGTTTGAAGACTATTCTGCGTTTGTTATTCGAGAAGTTAGTTCTCTTCTCTTTTTCGCGCAGTCATATTACTTGCTACAGCACAGCACCCTTCACGCCTATACATAGTTGTTTTTGCACTCTATTTTTTTCGGTTATATTTTAAAGGTTTTACCCATTTGCAGCCTGCGGGCTACTTAATCTTGTTTAACTTTTTCGACATATGTATACATACGCATTTTACTAGCTAACTACCACTCAAAGATATTCAAAGCTGATGTTCAGAGGCCTCATTCATAAATTATATTTTAGTAAATCCCATTGTAAGCGAACAAAAGTTCTTGTGAGAAATAAAGTTCTTTAAACCTAAACCTATGTTCACTTTTCTGGCTAGAGGCCGTAACACCTTCGAAGGCGGTAAAAAGACAAGGAATGGTAGAAAATACAAAACATTTAATTTTCATAATACGTCATTTTCTAAGAAGTAAGATTGTAGAATCACAGAACATAAACGTTAACTTTTTTTAAGGAGCTCTTGTAAATGATGACATTCATTAGTTTGACATATTTTGATATTACCTAGGGCCCGTTCCAAGCCTCAGTATAGTTGTTTGGTTGTTTTAACTTACTCCAAGGTTTGGAACGACCCGGTTGTATTTCGATATCGATTTTGAATGATGTTTGAAAAGCAATACGTTACCAGTAAAATACAAAAGAGTGCCTACAGTTCTCTCAAGAAATGTCAAGGCCATGTCAGTTAAAGATGCAACCGTTGAACGACCGATTTTGATAGTTATACTCGAAGGTTGTGAACGACGTTAGAGCATGGAAGTAATAAGTACTACGTTGTACGTAGTAATTATTACTTCCATGCGTTAGAGTGAAAAGTTGCACTCCGAGTGCGCTATAGCCAAGGTTTTTTATATGTGGTATATTCCACAGATTAACAACAATAAAAAATTATGTGTCGATTCGATTACTACATAAAAGCACCCTAAAAGTAATAATCGATTACCCTGGTACGTACACAACTCGAAATCAGTTCGGATGAAAATAGATAAATTCCAGCTGACTTTGAAACCGCGAACCCAGAATTAAATACAAGAAAAAAAATTACATCACTTTTATTGTCTTTGCTACCATTCATCTCATAGCGCAGATGCGCGGTTGACAACACTGGCGGGCGAAAGTACCGCCGGACCAGGCAGAATGTTTCGCTATATGAGTATGGGTCGAGTAGTGGAGATGGTCGTAATAATTTTTGATTGGCTGATTGGATGATTTGATATTGCACAAAGAAGTTTTTTAAAGGGTTTGTGACTGAACACGCACTACGCCCACCTACCTGTATTGCGATCATGTAAGCTTGTTTATTTTATTGAAAGTGTCATTCTCACAGAGACCCTAAAATTGACAAAATATGCACCAGTTTACTTACATATTTATTCATAGGGATTACTAATATGATCATATGACCGCCAGACATAAAAAAAATGAGATAATATGAATGAAAACCGACAAGAGCATACAGAGTAGATGTACTCGTTATTAAAATTTAATGGGAAAAAAATATCAATTGGCTCACTATTGAACTCGACAAAATAGAAGAAAAAACGGAGGCTCGTAAAACATCAAACTGAAGCCACACTTTTATACATGTGTGCGATAGAAGCCAGTTGTCATATGAAAGCAAAATCTGTTCGTAAGAATACTTCGCAATAACATAATATTATTTATATTGCGCAATATTATTATAATACTGCACAATCTTCACGATTATTATTTAATATGTTTCGCAATTTTTTTTAAGATATTCTAGACTTTCCTGTCTCTAGGACAATAAATAGCGCACAGTTACGATTATTATAACACATATCTCTATCAATTTGTGTATAATATTTGTGAAAACAAAATTAGAAAAAGCATTACAATTTTACCGAAAAAAATATAAAATGTAAAATAAGGTTTTAAGGTTCTAGTACTTATAATAGTTGTTTTAAAGTCTAATTTTTCACGTCAATATGTGCCCTACAACAGTTTACAATGTCTTGCCAAGTCTCATTTGTATACTATTAGTAGTTCATGAGTACTGTTAAAAAAACTATGCCTAAATTACGCCCATTTTTTATATTAGATTTGAGGAGTTCTATAAGGCTTGGCTAATGAAAAGGTATCGCAATAATTAGTGCAATTATCCAATCATATACTTGTTAAATTTTAGCTCAATACACTCATACAATAAAAAAGAGATAAAGTAAAAAATACCCATTGCTGATTCCCAATGTAGAAAAGTTAAATATTATTTACCCCACTATATTAGTAGCACAGTAAGTAAGTAGGTACCTATTTCCTACCAAAATTATTCAATCGATATCAAAGTGAATATAAAAGCGGACACCCAGTACGTACAATGCACACAGCCGCGTTGTCAATGGCTGAACACTTAGGTATGACTAATAAACCAAAACAAGAGTTCAATGCAAGAGCCGTGCAAAACAAAATCCGCTATGTTCCACTCAACACAAACTCGTTCCGGGAAGAGATTATTTGCGGTCTCTTTTCTTCTTTCATCGCGTAATCTTGGATAGATCTAATCATCGCCAAACACACTGCCACGGATGATTTCCGTGTGACAACCACCCGCGCGTTCTCGCTTCGACGCTTTTCGTTCTTGCGGAATCGCAGCGACATGGTGACGGTAATACCTACGATTAATATTAATAAACTGGTAAAAGTATATTACTATTCAATTCTGTTTTGATAACATGACAATAATTTGACTGAATTGTTAAACTTTTGTAAGGTATACTAAAGTTTAACAGCCTAGGTAATAATATAACCGTTCCTGTCATTTGAAGGACTGTTTCCCAAAATATTTTTGGTTTATAACTGTTTATTTTGAGAAATTGTATATAAAATAAAAACCAACAGTACTCGTTAAATGGTTTTCTATTTATCTACGGCATCTGCGACGGGAGCATATCATATGCGTGTCCTGGCACGCTCTTGGTCGATTATTGTCTTCGTTAGTCATCAAAATGTTGGCTTTTGCCCAACTGTGGGACAATTATGTAATAATTTTTAACCTGCAAACTTTTATAAGAAGTATCAAATATCTTGATCGAACTATCTAACTACTATACTCGTAGTTGCAGTGATAACAATGATATTGCACTATAACTATAATAAATTAAATTTAACTAAAACATGATTATTTACAAAACTCTTTACTGGTTATTTCCACTATAAGATAATTAATCCCTAGTTTTTCCTAATAAACATACGCTTGTTTAGATATAAAGTTACAGCTACACGAACCGACTGTTAAAAACTGCAAACTTTTGGAAATAACCTAAAATGTATGTCTGGCAACACTTTGTTTACATTTTTATTCGAAATAATTACCTAAATTGCGTTGTATTTAATAAAGAAAGTACATTATATTGAATACTTACGTGTGTTTTAATACTAAGTCGGTTTTAAATTTATTAATTCCATTATGTGTGACTTGTGTGATTTAAATTTATTAATTCCATTATGTGTGACTTGTGTAATATGCGACGGTCTATCGTGAATGAGGACAAAATTGGCCGAATTTGGATACGTTTGTGTGAGTGAGTTGTGTCTTGCATAAATTTGGCCGAATTTGATGCTTCATTTTTGATTTTCATTTGACTCCCTCTTTCTTATTCATTTCTCTGAGCTATTGAAGGAGAAAACAAGAGAATACGAAACGTCAATTTCGTGAATATTCTTCTGATTCCTTGCAGGTCTCGTTCACTCTTAAGTCATCTCTAACAGATAAATGATGGCCTGAATCATAGAATGGGACAAGACAATACGTTTCACATGTGGAATTCTCACTTTACTTCTTTTGGTTTGTTTGTAAACAAATCCTAACTCATATTAAGTGCAGACGTTGCCAAAACTTGTGACAGAATATATTTTGTATTTGTTTTCATACAGGAGATTAATTGAAATACATATAAGGTATTTGTTATGTAACCCAAAAGCTGGATCAATACCGGACAATTCATTTTAGATAAGTGATGCGCAAATCACGGAGCTGCGGCAAGGAGCGCGCGCTCCAACACGTAGGCTTGGATCGCGCGCGGTCCAACCTTTATTTTGCTAATGGTATTTTGCTAGGATAAAAAAATACCCCTCAATTCACTTAAATCTGTTACCTTCTTGACTACCTCCTCCGTGGGTCGACGGGGAAGAATAATAATGCTTTTGCATTTTTTAATTTTATATTTAAATTAAATTAAATTTTATACATAAGATTAATGCATATTGTGCCTCTTTTATGTAACTATTGTTTCGGAAAGTTGAAAAACTATCATTATATGTGAAAAAGTAAGTACAAAGTACTTCTCTATTGTTTTATTGAATTACATCCTCACATCTGTTATGAATTTTATGCGAGTGAATTTCTGAATTTCATGGTTTGCCCTTCTTTTTTCACTGCAACGTACCAATGGAACGACATGTTTTTTTTTAATACAAATATTCAAAGGGTCTGGGAATAACATAAGATACTTTTATCAAACTGTACCCGAGGGCTCGCTATATAACCAAATTTCCTGCGGGTCAAAACTAATAACTTATAAAGTAAATGATATGATAACCGGGTTCTAATCGAACGGAAATTCAAATATGTAGTTTGGAGAGCACAGATCTCGATGGGTGTGTTGTGTGTGTTCGTGTGTGTGTCTGTGTGTGTGTGTGTGTTTGTGTGGAATTGAGTACGTATTTTTGTGTATGGAGTTTGCCAGAGCCCTTAATTTTAAAGGTTGCTTCAAAGTTAAGTTTCTAACGCTGCATAAGTTCAGTTTTAAACGAATTTTAAATGTTTGGTTGCTGAGCTCATTTCTTAAAGTCTTATTGTTCTATTGCTTCTGTTCTGATCACATTCTGCATATACTCCCAACGGCGGCGGTCGTGTAGGATAGGCTAGTTCCCTGCCAAAGGCCAAGGTCACATTGACCTGCAATTGTAATTACATCTGCACTACGTACTCCTGTCATCTCCAAACTCAGAACTCAGGTTGTTAGAGTAAGTTTTTTTTTAAAGTTTTCATAGAGATTATTTTTTTTGCCCAAGGCATGGGTATCTTTTAATGTTTTTTATTATAACTTGTACATACTTGGCTGATGTTTCAATTTTGCATAAAACTTATAATATGTATGTTTTAAGAAAACGCTACTTTTTTACTGTATAAGTAATACAAATGTATATTAATAAAGGGCATGCTTAGTGAATTTTTCCCGGAGATTACTTCTGGAAATTTTAAAACACGGGTATAAAATTAATAATAATTCCGCACCATATCCCTGTTTTGTAACGATATTTGATTCGCGACAATGGTTTGTGAACTAATATGAACTTGTCACTTTTAAGCATAAATCTGACCGCATTACGAAAAACCGGCAAAGTGCGAGAGGGAGTCGCGCACGCACCGTTCTTGAGATACAGCCTGGTGATAGACGGACGGATAGCAAAGTCTCAGTAATAGGGTCCCGTTTTTACCCTTTGGGTACGGAACCCTAAAAATCCAGTTAGTTGTATGGGAGCCCCCCTTAAATATTTATTTTATTTTATTTTTAGTATTTGTTGTTATAGCGGCAATAGAAATATATCATCTGTGAAAATTTCAACTGTCTAGCTATCACCGTTCTTGAGATACAGCCTGGTGACAGACGGACGGACGGACAGCGTCTCAGTAATAGGGTCCCATTTTTACCCTTTGGGTACGGAACCCAAAATATCGCATTGCGTGTTTTTATAGTCGTTCTACATTACCCGATTTTTTTCATTATGCCGTCATCAACTTTTTACGCTTTTTAGGGAACCTAGACTTTGTTCTGTTTTGTTCTGGTCGTTACGTTTCGGTGGAGATCTGGGTAGATACTGACAAACATTTCTCGAAATGTGTTGTGGACACAGATTTATTTAATGTTTTGGCACCAGTAATGAAGTTGTCTCCTGTGTTGAACTAACACTAAAAAATCCGTCTTCATCAAGATAATATTCTAATACAAAAAATGCACTAAATATATCGAAATCAAACCACCGTCGAATACATTTTTTTTTACTGCATGAATGTAGTCGACTGTCGAAACCAATTAAATACTCGCTATTATGGATAACGCACTGAAGCGCTTCAACATGGGCTTGAGAAAATCCAAAAAAGTGTTTTTTTTTATGTTATTGTGATTGAACAAGCGCGAGGCTCACATGATGTTAAGCGGTATCCTCTGCCTATAACAGATGCATTTCATCACAAGTGACGAACTGCACTGCGCCCATCACCTTGAGACAGTTGTTAAGTCTCATTTTGCCTGTTATTTCACTGGCTCTCAAGGACTGCTGCCGAAACACACCGTTAGGTGCTTGACGACAGATTTTCTACTTGAGGGTGGTCGCTAGCCAGGCGGGCATTCGCAAAATGCCCTTCCACCATGCGGTGAAGCTCAAGCTCTGGGCGGGATTCGAACCATGGACCTGCAATCCCTTAGCGTCACGCATAGTAGCCTCCTCTCCCCTGCCAAGACAAGGCGAGCTTGGTGTGCGTTAAAATGTAGTAGGTGGATATAATGAAAAGTCAGAAAAAACCGTGCTGTAAAATTTCGCTATGCTAGCTTAACCTGTTTCTTACATTTAAAAGGGATCAATTTTGGGACCTTTTCTGTTTCTAACATATATTAATGATCTGCCTTGCATGGTCAAAGATTTCTGCGATATTGTTTTATTCGCAGATGATACCTCTCTGATTTTTAAAGTAGATAGGAAAGACAGTGAACTGACGCATGTAAATAATGTATTATCTAAGATTTGTAAATGGTTTGCCGCTAATAATCTTCTCCTAAATTCAAAAAAGACGAAATGTTTAAAGTTTTCTTTACCAAATGTTCCTTATGTTGAACCAAACATAAAGCTTGGCCCAGATAAACTCCCTATTGACAAAGCGACAGTCTTCCTGGGAATCAAAATGGATTCCACTTTACAATGGGATCCACATATACATGATCTCTCCGGAAGACTTAGTTCTGCAGCATATGCAGTTCTTAGGATAAGACAGTTAACAGACGTAGCTACTGCTCGCCTAGTTTATTTCGCGTACTTCCACAGTATTATGTCGTATGGCGTATTGCTGTGGGGAACTGCTGCTGAGATAGAGACAATCTTTATCATACAAAAGCGTGCAATTCGAGCCATATATAAAATGGGTCCTAGGGAATCTGTGAGGGATCTTTTTAAAGAAATTGATATTTTAACTTTACCAAGTCTGTATATATTTGAAAATATTATGTATGTTCGTAAAAATTTGAGTAAATTTAAATTAAACAGTGACAATCACGATTACAATACTAGGAATAAAGATAAAATAGTGGTGCCAGGTTTTAGATTAGCAAAGACAAATAAAAGGTCCTTCTTAGGTAATTGTGTGCGGTTTTATAATAAAGTTCCCAAACATATTACAACGCTCACAGAAGGGAAATTCAAGTTGCATGTGAAAAACATATTGATTAAAAAATCCTACTACACAGTTTCTGATTACATAAACGACAAAAATGCCTGGACAATTCCGCCTCCGCCAAGCTATTGCCTGTCACCTACATAATTTAAACAAATATTGTAATAACTCTATTATATAGTATGTATGTAACACATTGTTAAAAGATGTTTAAAAGAATGGCCCCGAGTTTCTTGCCCGTTCTTCTCGCAGTGGCTCTATACAATTTATTTGCTGAACGTGGCAGTACAATGTAGAATATTTCAATACTAAAATTTGTAATTGACCTTCATAAGAGCGTCGTAGACGCCTAAATTGAATAAATGATTTTGACTTTGACTTTGACTTTGAAAATTGCTGAAATTCTATTACGAGTATAAATTAAACTTGCTTTAATGTAATCCAAAAAGTTGGACAGAATTTGATTGGACTGAATTCACTTAATTCAAGTTTAAACTCAAGATCGCAAAATTAAAGTAACAGCAAACCTATCCTAATACCAAACATTGTAAATTCCTAGCCCGAACTTCTAAAAATAACTTACGCTTAAGTTGATTTTGAATAAATCGAATAAATTTTGATTGAATGATTTTTAAGATGATTTTTATAATCGCACATAATTATTAAACATATTTTGCCTTGTCTAAATCTTTGTATTATATAATCTCCTGCTAATCTAATAAATTGCGACTTTGATATTCAAGTATCCGCCCTTGCCAGTTCATGAGCTTTTGGGCATACCAAGTTTTTCAGCAACTCTCTTCAACCCAAAAGTCGAAAGTAAATCCACTACTGCATGTTTGATTTGTGCAAAAAACTTTGAAAAACCGTTCCGTTAAGTCAATTCCATACAAAAAGCTTAAAAGGCAACTAACAACTCTCAGTTAAGAATGAACCAGTATTTTAGAGCAGTCAGAGTTGCACTCCAGAGGATAAGTTTCTCGAGAGGAGTTAGGACGCATTCACAATGCGGTCGAGTAGCGTGTGCAAACACTCGAGTCTTATTACGTCCCCGTGCAGTGCGCTCTAACTTTTTTCATTTCATTTTAAATGTAGGTACTGGAGGAAACTACTTTCCTCGAGTCGGGCACTTGAATAAATTCTCTAATCATTCGTTTTCCCGAATGGAATGTACTTTATAGGCCCGTGGGGTGCCTGCTTAGAATGTATCCCCTCTATTTCTACCTGTGGGCGTCGTAAGAGCCGACTAAAGGTAAAATACCGGAAGGCAGCATCGCCTTCTGAGGAACTGATATCTTAAACTGTGAATCCCAAGACACCTGCTAAGCGTGGATCATGGCAAACCCCCCTCTTAATTGGGGAGGCTGTGGTCAGAAGTGGACATTCCGGCTGATACTACTGTAACATAATTATAGTACTGTTCATATAGTAATATGATATTACTATATTGATTTCAGGGGTACATAATAACGCGCCATATAACAATGTGAGCGTGAGCAATTGGCTGTCAGTCAACTCGGACCAGCTAGACATCGTAAAAACAACATTATTTATAATATCTAACAAATGGAGCATGTGCAATGTGGTAGTAGTAGTATTAACCTCTTCTATTCGTTGTTCTTATTACAGAGGACCGTTACTTCCAGCGCCAGGTATTTGTTCCTTGGTAATGAAGCACCGATATCATAATCTCTCTGATGCCGATGGTTTGCTGAACCTCATGTAAGTACTCGGGTTTTGGAGCCTCATCTCGAACGTAAAGTGTATTTGGTCGGAACAACGAATTGGGCCCAAAATCAATTTCCTTCTATTTTTCTAATAACCATCAGCTTCTCTAGATGTCACTATATTTTTAATTTCTCATACTCGGAAAGTAGCATTTATTTGATTTGAGTGTCGGGTGAAAGAAGTTGGTTATATGACCTTATGACGTGAAAAACTCTTTTTAATTACTTCTATGTCTAGGGCGGAAGTGTAATGATAGGACAGTGCAATAGGATACAAAATATCTATGATACTTGTAACCATGTAATCCATTGATGTATACAAACAAGATGTCTGAGTTATTTCTTTGTAACATAATGTATGTATAATATGCTGTAATAAAACAAATAATAACAACTACGTTTGTGTTTATGGAAAAGCTAAAAGAACGGGCTCGTAACAGAATGAATGTGACTTTCTCAAGTTAGTTTAAGTTATATGAAAATGTTATTCACTACTTCTGTCTATGGGCTAGACAGCCAGTTTAACTGCCCGTGATGCAGTGTCTTCCATATTTAGAACTACAAAATACTACAGTCAGTCCAAATGTTCCAGCCCACCACCAGTTAGCAGCGTGCCCAGCATGCTGTCAACTGGTCGTGCGTTGCAGTTGCACTAAAAACTACCTACCCCATTTATTTTGAATAGGTACTACTCGTGTTAGTAATAAATATATTAATAAATATTTTAGAAAACATCTTTCCTTAAATTCGAAATAAAAAGTAGAGCGTTTGACACGTGTGAAAGTCATCAATCCCTACTCGGACTATAGCATAAATATTTCTTATCGGAATTGATTCAATCCTTAAATTCTACTATTCTGGCTAGCTGACCAAAGTACCTAAAATGTACTTTTAAGTATGTCAATTAAAGCCTTATTCTGACCTGCAGCTGTTTACGAATGGACACGTAGGTCCGTCGTTCCACCATATCTCAAATGCGTCAATGCGTTTAAGGTGTGTTCTTTTAGGGCTCATGTTTCAGCGGCGTATACGCCTATGTATTCAGCGGCGTATGTTCCTATAGGAACATGGGGAAAATCAGTTTGATAACAATTTATTTTTCATTCGCAATTTCGGGTTTCCCAACTCTTATGCAGCTGAGTGATGGTGCTCATAGCCGCATCCACATGTTTTACGCACGTCGGCTTCACACAAGCCATTGTTGCTGATGGTGGAGGCCAGGCCATATGTAAAGCTACTTACTACTTTTAGGTTCAGCGTCCCAGTGAACTCCAAGTATTGCGCCCGATCCACTGCGGTTTTGACGGCTTCCCCTTTATTTTTTTTCTACTTTGACTACAGGTGAGAGAGTCATGTTGTCTGCACATCACAGGTTTGTGATACAATAAGAAATGCTTAAGTGCTTTGCATTCAGCACAAGAAAGCTTCATTATATATTGGCCGAATACTAATTCTATTAAAAATAATTTAAATAGTTAAAAAATATTTTAAAAAATCATCAAATTAATATATGAGTAGAAACACAAAAAAAATATAAAAAATGTATCGGGACAATTCCATCTAGACCAGCCGGAGAATTTTCGACGCGTTTCGATTCTACACGAGGCGTCCTTAGGAGAATCGAGCGCAACGAGCCAAGATCTCTGAGGATTGCTATTGAAAAAGCGAAAGCGTCGAAAAAACTTCCGGTACGGCTACGTGGCGCGTACAAATACAAATACAAATCATTTATTGATGACACCAATGTCATAAGTCAAACAGTATACAATAAGAGAAAGTATGCAATAAACATACGTTCATAATATGTCCAGTTTTATTTTTAGATTATGATACAGGACTGATAATCAAAAAAATTGTCATACATTAAATATAAAGATAATAATAATTTTAAACATTCAAATAGTTATAATTAACATCTGATAATATAAATAAAAACTTTAAATTCCTTTAATTGAAACACAATTAAAAGTCAGGTAATTTTAGGAAGTCATTAATGCTATTAAATAATTTGTGCAATAGCCAGGACTTCAACTTGTCTTTAAAGGCCGCGACAGAAGGTGCATCTCTCACGCTTAGGGGTACTCTATTATAAATGGCGGGCCCTCCGACGTAGACTGACCTCTCGGACCTAGCCAGGCTGTGAGCCGGTGTCACAAGTTGGTTCTTTTTGGCGTTGCTTCTAAGGCTGTATGAAGGACATACGCCTCTTTGTCGGAACAAGTCCAGATTACAGTGTACGAATACGGCTAATTTAAATATGAACTCGCACGGTAGTGGAAGTATACAGAGCTCCCTAAAGAAGTCCACACACGAGACATCATCAGAGACTCCGTACATTGCACGCAGGGCTCGTTTCTGCATTACGAACACTGTAATAGTCTGCAGCGCGTCCCCACAGCTCTAGGCCATACGTCACGTGACTGTGGACGGTTGCGAAGTAGCAGGAGCGCACTACGTCTCTGGTGGCGGTGCTAGCGAGCCGCCGCAGCGCGAAGCACGAGCGACTCAGCTTTAATTTATAAAAAATGATATCACATCAGCTTAACAGGAAAATGAGGCGTTATACTAGATATATATTTTTATTTTTCCTAAAATAATAATTTAATATTTTCATCAAATATTTCTTATAAATATGGATTTTCGCAAAGTAAGGCCTGAATCTATTCATTAATTCTATCAACATTAATTTTCCCTTGGATGTTGATGTACGGCTTTCCGAGAAGTCTGATAAGATTTCCCAGGTCCGACAGGACTCTCCATAAATAGCCCCAGTTGACACAATCAATCGCCTTTGCTGTAGCGACAAAGTTTAGTATAACTGGAGTGTTGTAATTCGTAAGCCTATAAATGAAAATAGAAGATTGTTGGTAGAGACAAATTCATATCTCTATAATCAATAAAAATATTTTCGTTCATCGAGCCCTCCAAGACTATTTGAAACAAAGGATTTGTTCTACGTTGCACAGACTTACAGAGTTGCTAACTTTGAATAAGTTTAAGGAAAGTGTTTGCGTAACTTATTCCATTAACCAACTTGTAACACGTTTTCTTAATGGTCATTAGTGAAATAAAGAAGGCTTTGAAGTTGAATTCGTATTATTTATTTTTTATAAATTAAAGCCACTGTTTATCGCTGCCACACTTGTTAGAAGTGATTGAAGGTAGCATGCTAGACTTGGAACTGCAGTTTTAGGCCTCTGCTGTCAGTGCGTCTGACTTATAAAGGGCGTTACTATATTTGTATCGTCAGGTTATATCATTAATAAATATATAAGGTATTTGAAGTTTGTATTGGAAAATTGTCTAAGAAAATGCACATCGCGAACCGTTTGCGAACCTGATTTCGTACGCACCCTCCTGCCACCTTGAGATGTCAAATTTGGTTTGTCATTGCTTGTGTGAGTTTTTGATTTACGGACGATTTTGAATTTTTAAGATAGAATGATGGAAATGAATTCCTAAAAGTGTTTGAAAAATTGATATCTTATTGGAGACATCTGTGTGAAAAGGTTTTTGTAGTTTGAAACAATTTAAGGAGTGAGTGGAGTTGTACGTCAACGAAGGGTCCTTGCCTTGACGTGGAGTTGCTGAGGAAGGAACGCTGTTTGTTGTGGGTTTGTACATGCTCAATTTGTCGGTATAATGCTGGCCTGTTTTATTGGATAGTTGTAGTGTACAAAACCTTTACAGCGTCATTATCGTAACCAAGTTTTCTGTTTGTGAGTACCCAAACCCAAACACAAAATTTTCAGGTTGAGTAATTTTAGCGCTGCGAGTCGCAGTCGAGTTACGTCTTCATGCATTCTACTCGGTGCAGACGAGGTTTTTTTTTCACTGCGCCTAGTTTCCTGCAAGAGTAGGCCTGGACGGAAACAATGCATTACTTATGTTAGTAAGGACATAGTGAGCGCCTAAACCACGGGAGGTACGCGGCAGGACATGAAACAGAGGCTATATTATAGTAATTACGAGTTCCTTATTACATTAATATGTATAATTATGTGTTAATTTTGACGTTTTCTTCATAAATATGTTTTTATTAGAAAGTCATAGTTGATAGGTAAGATAACAAAATATAAAAACACGCAGTCAACACCAATGTGAAATAATAAGGTAATTAATATACAAGCACAGTAGATAATATATATTGAGTTAAAGTTCTTATATTACCTTGTTTCATGACTCTAATTTAACCTCCCGCGTACATCAGGTGTTTTCGAATCAATGATAACCGAGCGGTTATAACTACCCAAGTAGCTCTGGGGGTTCTACTCGTATATCGATTGACCATTGGTACACATTTATTCATTACGCTGCTGTCTATATAAAATTTATAAGAGCTCTATAGCACGATATACAGCTCTTATACGACCGTTACAAAATCACAAATATACGATTGGAAAAATTAAAGTCATGTGCGGGATCCGCGTCCATCCACCCCTTGAGCCGGGGTATGCTCCAACCAATTGAGCTAACATGACATGACGTCATAACTCAAATCTTTCCTATCGTTCTTCAACCATCGTATTGGGATGGAGCGACATCTATAGTACCACTTTCGTTGTACTACAAACAAGACCAATTTTGCAATTGGTTTTATACTTGTAAATGATGACGCAACCTTGTAATTTTAATATTGTTAAGTTTGCAATGACGCCTGCTATGCGGATTACATTACAAAATCAGAATCAAAAAACTTTGCGGGCACCCGCACATGACTTAAATTTATCCTATCGTATATATTTGTGATTTTGATTCTGATTTTGTAATGTAATCCGCATAGCAGGCGTTATTGCAACCTTAACAATATTAAGATAATCTTATACGACCGGTTTGAGAACAATTTATTCAGCCATAAGTTTATAAAGCTGTGGGCCGAGCTTTGCCCGTGGGGGGGTTAAAGGGCGCCGGGCTAGAATGTCACCGTGAGGGGTTGGCATTCTAGCCTTGCTCAACCCGTGGGTGTAGTAAGAGGCGACTAAGGGTTTACACACCAGAAGGTGGACAGCAGCACTTTACGAGGAACCGATATATCATACTGCGATCCCCAAGCCGCCTGACAAGCCTGGGGATTATGGTGAAGCCCCGTATTGGGGAAGGCTGTGTTTAGCAGTGGACTATTCAGCTGATACAGTTAGCTTACAAAAGGTACACAGTTTCAGAATAGCAGTTCTTTAACGGCAGTTTCAGAGAGAATAAGTGGTCTTAAAGCTGATCAACGGCACTATATATTGTCACCAAGAGTCATCAATCAGTCATCAAGAGAAAGGTCGTGGATTTCAGACAGGTTATTTGATGTTAGGCTTTCTTGTAGAAGGACTTATCTCCTGTCCGCTTGCTGTGAGGAGGTGCTCGGCTACAGGCGGGGGAGGTTCAGTCCTCGTAGTGGGACTTCATTCTCGTTCAGGAATAGATCAGCCTCTTGAAGAAGTAGATCGGCCTTCTGAAGAAGCATTTTACCAATAACCCTTTAGTCAAACATTTTTTTTTAAGTCCACCTACCAGTCGATAGGTCCAGTGGATGGACCGGGCATTGCCTGATATTACGTAGGTGTTTTGCTAAGAATAAATATAAATTATTCGTAGGTGTTTTGTTTTATTTTCAACTTATATCAAACTTTACATGTTATGGAATATATGGAGATTTAATAGTTTAACAAACAAAATAGTGATAATTTTTGGATGTGTTATAATTCTGTACATTCAATATTTATAACAGTAGTTTTATGTGCTTTCTTGTAATAGTTAAAATCACATGGGAACTAGTATTCGAATACAATGGTAGGTATACACACACATAATGAATGCATTTTCAATCGTTTTCATTTACCTCCAAATATTTGGTCACTTTAGGGTACTATATATAACTAGCCGGCCCGCGCAACTTCGTTTGCGTCACATAAGGCTTAGAGAGAGTGCAGCCTAGGTGACCATAATACGAACGGTAGAAATATATTTTTTGTATGTTTGTAAAGTTCGCGTAAATATCAGAAACCATTATATTTGCATGTTTGTAATAGGTACTGATTATTTGCCATAAAATTACTTTATTACGCATGCGCTGCGAAAAGTATTGATGATACATAAAAATATAATAAATATAATAATCTGTATAAGTGTCTTATAACACATACTAGTTAAACAATCCGCAGAAACTTAAAAAAAATTTGGGCGGGTCGGTATGTCACAAAGATTTTATTACCTTAGTAACTAAAACCTTATTTTGAGAAATCAGTGTATCAGGTAACCAACATTCTGTCCAAGTCTGCGATATATGGTAAACATAAAAATTTTTACGGAAAAAAAGGATTTATCCTACCACATATTGCTTGCTCCTAGCCGCTCGTATGCTAGTCGAGTGGGCACGTTAGCCCCCAGAGCGCTATTGCAGGCTTTTTCACTCTTTGCAAACTGCAGAGAGAAGGGAAAGAAATCTTATCATTCAAATCGGGATTCCGTTAAGGACGCGGAAATCTACACTAAATGTTCACGAATTATTAAAATAATATCCCAAGAAACTGATTACAGCGAAAATATAATGCAAATAGGTATTTTACATATGCAGATTATCGACGACAGAAGACCGAAGCTGTTTTTTACTGTATAAAAGACTGAGAGAATATACCTAAACCCGACCATTCCAGTGAGCACAAATATATTACGATACCTTCGCCGTGAGTTATTTATGAGTATAGAATATAATTTTCCCGGCCGGATTTCTTTACTAATTTGTTTATAATAAGTAAGTAAAGAAATCCGGCAGATTCCAGGAGATTGGTTCAAGTGAACATAATGTTATAATATCATTAGTGTTACAGGACACAAAATATCGAATCAATCAGACATGCGGAAGTTGATGTGCTCGAAATGGCTGATAAAATTTTAGTTTATTATAAGACTAAATCAGAATGGGTTCATCCGTTAAGATGATATACTTACATTAAACTAATAACACCCCACTGTTTCCATCTGGGGTTAGTAATAAACGTGCTTTTACCGTATCACAAAAGTTCCTCGTAAAAAGTTAAATGATAACTTCCTAGAGGCACGAGCCGAGCCTCCAGCCAGTGCAGAGCGCTTCACGGATCAAGACGCTCCTTTGGAGTTTATATTTCTGTTTGAAACACAAAACCGTGATGGAGTGGAATAATAAAATGATTATGGACTATATTGAACTATATGAAGAGGAACCGGTTATATGGAATCCTAAAGATGCGAAGAAAGCGGTGCATAGCCTGTGTTGTTGTACGGACATCACGGACGGACGGCGCGGTCTGCGCTATCACGTGACGTTTATCGCCACAGGCTCGTGTCCGCGCTGAGACGAGCTGAGCCTATACCATAGAACATATAATAATACTACGTAATACGGACGGTGATCCAGCTCGTGTTAGCACGCGCTGTGTATCTCCTTTACGGTCGCACAACACTGCGCGATTCATTATAATTCCGACCGGTATAAACAAGGTATACATCGACCGTTGTCGCTGCGTCGGAGAGTTTGGAGTTCGGACCTCTCTATATATTTTCTCTCTATTTGGCATGGTGGAAGGGCTTTTTGCGACAGATTTTCAACTTGGTCGGTTCGCTAGCCAGGCGGGCTAGCAACCACCCTCAACTAGAAAATCTGTCGCCAAGCGCCTAACGGTGTGTTCTGGCAGCAGTTCTTGAGAGCCAGTGAAATTACATGCACATAGGACTTAACAAATAAGTCTCACGTGACGGGCTCAGTGCAATTCGTGACTTGTGATGAAATGCATCTGTTATAGGCAGAGGTTGGTCAGCTTAACATCAGATGGGCCTCGAGCTTGTTCCGTCACAATAACATAAAAAAAACTATATTTATCTATATCTACATCTACACTAATATTAAAAAGATGAAAGATTTGTATTTTTGAATGTAACGAATAAACTTAAAAACTATTGGAACGATTTGAAAAGTTCTTTCACCATTATTACCTTTTCTATATTATCGCTGATGAACACAGACTATTAAATTTAAAAAAAATGTTTTTTATCGATTTGTTTAATTCCCGTGCTGGAGCAGGCCACTTGTTAGTGAATAAATTGAATTACGCAGCAACCAAATGGAGTAATTCCATGCTTTTTAAAAACAACATCGGGGCCGGTTTCCCGTTGAATATGAAAAAATCAGTATTAATTAAAATTTCGAGTTGTCAAATTTATCATCGCAAAGCATTTATTTTGAAAGCTTAAAAAGGAATAAAATTATTATTCTATTAATTTACATTAAATATTATAGTAATGTTCAAATAGTTGGCTTAAGTACCAATGTATGACGTAGAATGGATCTTACAGAATATTAAAGATCCATAAATTGTAGGGGAATATTTATGATTAAATACAAAACAAAATGTGTATTTTACCAGTTATATGTGGATGCCTATCCAGTAATTATAAAAAAAAAGCCGCTCAAAATTTAGATTTTGAAATTTATACACTCGAGAGCAATGAATCCGGGTCACTTAAAGAATCCTAAAAATCTCGGAAACTAAAAATGCTAGGTTAATGCAATAAATTGTATTTAATAGACAATGTAATACTCCTTAAATGAAGGTATTAAAACTTTTTTTTTTTTTTTTTTATTTATTTTCATGGATCAACTAACAGTACACACAATAAAAAATGTACAAAAAAGTTTAAATACAAAACATATAACTAATTGCGATACCAACGACGTTGACCACAAGTTTACATTTTCATATATTCATGTGCTGAGAATTAAGACTACAAAGTATTTTATATTTTACAAATTGTTTGTTAAGTTGCTTATTATATGCTTCACTAAAATAATAAAAATAGGAAGGAAAATTTAGAACAGCTGAATTATAAAACAGTCTCAGCTGCTTAAGGAGAAACTATGATGACAAGATCAACGTATCCTGTTGTACTTCCTTCAGCAGCCCAAACACTGACTGTTTAAAACATCCCACTCTCTCATGAAATATATCTATAGAATTAAAATGTTCATTATAAGATTTTGCCATACGGTACAAGGGAGATCGTTTGCCAGCATTGGTACGACAAAATGTTGTAGCAAATATTTTTTTATGATTACGTGAAAAGGCCCTAATGGGTACATTATAACTAAGCTTATTAACTAATTCAGAACAGTCGTATCGATTATTACAAATATCACGCAATAACATTACATCTAGTTGTTTCCTTCTAGACTTTAAACTTAATAACTTATATTTTTCTAGTAATTCTTCATAGGACATAATTCTGTGATTACATTTATAAGAAACGCAGCGCAGAAATTTCTTTTGAACTCTTTCAATGTTGTTACTGTAACAGTGGTAATATGGATTCCAAACAGATACACCATACTCTAGTTGTGATCGAACTAAGGATTTATATAACAGCAGATATGTTCATTCGTTTTTAAAATTACTAGAAGATCTAATGACAAAATTAAATAATTTAAATCCACGAGATATAATATCCAAAACATGAATGTCTAAGGTTAATTTACTATCAAGTGTGATACCAAGGTCTTTAATTACCTGTACTTTGTCCACATAAGTGTTACAAAGTGCGTAATTGAAGTGACTAATATTTATTTTACGAGTAAATATAATGGATTTGCATTTTTTAAGGCTGAGTGACAGTTTATTTTTCAAACAGTATGCAGAGAATCGATTTAGATCCTGTTGAAAGTTAATATGATCTTGATAAGTATTAATAACATGAAATGCCTTTAGATCATCGGCGTATAATAAAAAATTACTGAACTTAAAGCATTTACCAATATCATTTATGTATAATATGAAAAGCAATGGACCCAAAATTGATCCCTGCGGCACGCCAGAACTTATTGGCATAGTATCAGATACATGACCATTGATCACAACTGTCTGACAACGATTGGTTATGTATGATTTGAACCAGCGCCACAGATTACCTCTAATCCCATTGTATGCTATCTTCTCTAAAAGAATTTTATGGTCCACTCTGTCAAAAGCTTTTTGAAAATCAGTGTAGACACTGTCAGTTTGCTTATTTTTATCAAGATTATCAAAAAGTTCGATTGTATATGTTAACAAATTAGTGATTGTAGAACGTCTTTTGACAAAACCATGCTGATTAGGAATGATATTATGATGCAGATTAGGATATATAACATTGTGTATAAGTCTCTCAAGAAGCTTCGACAGAGTGGGTAAAATTGATATAGGACGATAGTTTTCAACATCTCTTTTAGTTCCATTTTTATGGACAGGTACAATGCGAGCAAATTTCCAGATACGTGGGCAAACACCTTCACGTAGACAAAGATTAAATATATAATGTAGCGGTATACATATAGAATTTGCGGTATGTTTTAAAAAATACGGGGGAATATTATCCACACCAGCACCTTTGGACGTGTCTAATTTATTGAGTTCCAACTTTATATCATCAACTGAAAACGATATGTCACTTATAATTAGGTCAGATTCATTATTTTCTATGGTTGGTTTATTTATGTGGCATAAATCATAATCGTCAGGAACTACGGAGGGTTCAAAGACGGAATGAAAATATTCAGAGTATAAATTGCAAATATCTAACACATCACTAGTTGATTTATTTTTATAATTAACACAACCAGGTATGTTACTATTTTTCTTTTTATTAGAAATATAAGTCCAAAAAAATTTTATATTACATTTTATGCTTTCCTCGACCTTTTTTATGTAGCTCTTGTAACTGGAGTCAGATAGTGTTTTCAGCCGCTCTCTGTATAATGAAAACATTTCGTAGTCACATCTATTTTTATATTTTTTCCATTTGATCCATGCATTCTTTTTATTATTAAAAATGTGTCTTATTGATGAATTGTACCAAACTGGAAAACTAGAACTAAAAACTTTTTTTTGAGGAATATGTTTAGATATGATACCATTAATGGTATCGTAGAATATACTGACGGCACACTCAGGTGACTTCCTACTAAAAATAAGATCCCAATTTACTTCAATTATATCGTTATTTATTATGTCATAATTAGCTTTGGAAAAACAGTATGTCTGACGTAACTTACGATTTATATAGTCATGACTACGTTCAATAGGCAAGGTCACATAGTAAGCGGGATGATAAGGATCCAATTTCACCAAAGGAATTTGAGCATTAAATAATTCACAATTAATATTATTTGTAATAAATAAGTCTAGTATTCTGCCTAATTTATTTCTTACGTAATTAAATTGAAAACTTTTGGTTGCATACATGAAATTCACTAATAAGTTAACTATGTGGCACGTACTATGTATGGGTTGCATATAAGCACATGTATCACTGCGTCGCCAGTCTAATGTTGGTATATTTAAATCTCCTACAATAAATAAGTAATTATCCGTAGAATATTCTAAAATGTTTTGTAAATAATTCAAATATGATGTATAAACGTCGTACGTTTGTTTTGGTGGAATATAAACTGCGCAAAATGTATAAGTCCTATTACCAAACATAAACTCAATGGTAAGGTAGTCAATGATTTCGTCCGGAAGTGGTGGACACGCTGGCGGGGGCAGAGGTGGTGGGGTGAGGACACGCACTCGTGCATCTGCTACAAGTGAATTCATCACAGCCACCACTAAGCCACCGCCGTCCTTCCGCCCGCAAGCAAACCGGTTTCTGTCGCATCTGAATAATGCATACCTATTATCAAATAATTCACTGTCAAATATGCTGCTAGTTAGCCACGTCTCTGTTAAAATTATTATATCATAAGAATGTAATAAAATATTCATATATAGTTGGTGTACCTTAGTCCTTAAACCTCGACAATTTTGATAATATATAGATAAAACATCGTTATCCATTTTTAATGTTAACAGTAAAAAATGTTATTAACTTTATGTTATTGCTGCCAAAACACATACACATGGATAAATGGAAGTATAATAATGTAACACTAAAATATGCCCTACGAAGCCAATACGGAAACAGTGTCTTGTATAAAATACACATAATAGATTTTATACATAAATTATTTACAAAAATATTCGTACGTGTATTATATATATACTTGGCTATAAAATAGTTACCGCAAACAATAATACACCTTTCGCATGTACTATTCTTGCCAGCTAACCAACTAGTTTTTATAATTAACAACTTTTTATGAATAACACTTGTGGTTAGTATAGACAGTAACAAGATTGTATAAAATTGCTTTACGATATCCATAGTAACGCTTATAGGTGATGGTATAAAATTGAGTGACATAAAATTACAAACAGAATGAAGTACATTAATATTACGATTGAATAACTGCAAAAAACCCTGTACTAAGTTGTATTTATATATTAAATAATAATAACAATAATACGAGTACACAATGTAATAATCTAAAGTGAAGTTATTAGTGAAACCTGATATTATTCTGCTAAGCTTAGCTATATATCATTTTATTTTCGAAATGTCCTGAGGGTTCCGAATAGCCAGTACTGGAGAAGCGTCAGATTTACGCAGTAAAATGGTGCCGTGTTTTACCCACACATATTTATAATCATGGGCCTTTGCACGTTCTCTGCATGTGCGGAATAAGACCTTATTTTGTAAAGTAAGGTGTTCATTCGCATATATCTTAGTGGAGGCGCCCGCGATAGACAACTGTGATGAATTGACACCTTTTTTTAACCTGAATGCAGCCAGAAAATTGTCCCTTAATATTCTGGATACAAATTTAATAATAACATTTTTAGGGCGGACATCCTTACTGTCAGCATGGGGAACACGATGGACAGATATTATGTCTTGTTGGTTGAAATTGCACCCAATAATGTTACCCAGTTGCGTGGTAAGTGTGAGTAAATTTTCAGTACGGCGGTCAGGGAGACCAACGATTTCAACATTGCAAGACCTGGCTTGTTGTTCAATGGCAGCAATCTTAGTCTCAAGTACACTAACCCGGTTGGTCGTGTCAGAATTTTGTGCGACTCGCTCTTCAACTGATTTTAATCTGCCCTCCAAAATATTTTGACGCTCGTCAATATGTGTAAGTGACTTGTCGATATCAACCAGCCTATTATTCACCTCATTTAGCAATTGCTTAATTGATAAATTGTCGTTGGTGTTAGCTGTAACTGCTGTACTTATAGTTTTTAAACTTTCCGCAATGACAGAGAGCTCTGACGATAAAGCCGATTTGACTGACTTACTAACCAATTCCTGAAGGTTTTTGTCTGTTAGCCAAGCGTCCAAGTCAGTTTGGCGATCAGGCTGTTTGCGCTTTCTATTTTGCGCGTTTATCGTAGAAAGATCTGGATTTGACGGGCATTTATTTGCGCTAACGCCACTTGGTGGTGTGCGTGATAACGACATCTCAAACGGGGTGAGGAAGGGGCTCTCTTCAGTTAGGTGCAGCAGATACGATGCGGAAGCGAGACAGGAATAACTAAGCAACACGTAATAATAACCGAAACACTACACAGGTTTAAAGCACTTATTTCTCTTTAACTAGGGTGTAATTGGCTTGAAACAAATTCACAATTTACGGAAATAATTGGTACACGTCTTATCTCAGCAATAAAGCAAAGCGAACTGAGAAAAAAACTTCTTAGTTATTGTAAAGTTATATCATAAAAAAATCAAACTTGAAAAAGGGCCACTTTCGAAGATGGAACTACGAAATTACAGCATTTGGTTTTGCTTTTGTTTGTAATCTGTCATTTATGTGGGTACATAAACCATGTTGATAGTGCTCTATATTCATTATTCAAGCTGAAATTATGTCGCTTACGCCTGAAGAATGCACCAGAATACTTACAATGCTGGAAACCGGCCGGAGTCAGCGCGATACAGCCAGGACTGTCGGTGTGTCGCTGTCAACAGTACAAAGAGTTCTCCGACGTTACGAAGAAACTGGTTCTAACCTACGCAGACCAGGAACGGGCAGAACCAGGTGTACCACAGCACGAGAAGACCGATACTTGGTGAACACCATGCTTCGAAATCGCTTTCTCACAGGAACTGAACTCACCAATCAGTTTCGACGCCTCGGAGGAAGTAACCCAAGTGCATGGACAGTAAGACGTCGGCTTGCTGAATCTAACTTAAAACCCCTTAGACCTGCAAACGGCCCTAAACTGGAGCGTGGGCATCGTATTTCGAGACTAAGATATGCCCAGAGCCACGTAAATTGGAGTATTGAAGATTGGTCAAAAGTTATGTTCTCCGACGAATCAAAATTTATGCTCTACAAGCACGATGGAAGACACAGAGTGTATCGAAGACCAGGGGAAAGATTCAAGCAAGCATGCATCGAAGAAAAAGTAGCCTACGGTGGTGGGTCTGTACTTGTGTGGGCCGGAATTTCTTCTGAAAGTCGCACAGAGCTGGTGATCATAGAAAACGGCTCTTTAACTAGCGTAAGATATGTGGAAGAAATCCTCAATGATCACGTTGGTCCATTTATGGTCAATTTAGGTGAGGATGCTATATTTATGCATGACAATGCCCGACCTCATACAGGTAGGATTGTGAATGACTACCTTCAAGAGATGAACATTACTCGTATGGAGTGGCCAGCGCGCAGCCCGGATATCAACCCGATCGAGCATGCTTGGGACGAGCTAGGCAGATGCGTAAAACAACGAAACCCTCCCCCAATCACGCTTCGTGAGCTCAAAATTGCTCTCACAGAGGAATGGGAGAATATTCCCCAAAATCGTATAAGGAACTTGGTGTACAGCATGCCAAACCGCGTAAACGCAGTAATGGAAGCACGAGGAGGCAATACGAAGTATTAAAATTCAAAAAAATCGTAATAAAGTTCAAAAATTTCATGTTTCCTATTTTTGTTTTAAGGAGAGATCAGCAGTTTTTTTCTTTATGTAATTTTGTGTTAATAAAATGTATGGTGACTCATATTTTTTTTACTTTCATTTAAGGAGTATTACATTGTCTATTAAATACAATTTATTGCATTAACCTATCATTTTTAGTTTCCGAGATTTTTAACATTCTTTAAGTGACCCGGATTCATTGCTCTCGAGTGTATATGGTTTTTGTAACATTGTATTTCTGAGACAATGTTACAAAAACCATATTTCATTGGACACTTGGAATATTCAAAGTTATAGTTATTAATTAGTATAAGATATTTAACCACCTGGAACTTTTCAACATCATCCCTTTTTATAATTGTTGGAGCTGGCAAATCGCAGGGCTATAACTAGATATATAACAGAAAATAGGTATGTGTTGAGACACACTCAAATCTTCGTAGGCACCCATCCGTATTGAAGTTACCTAAATATTGCTTAGTTTAAAAAAATACGAATATAAAAACTGTCTATTTATAGTCACTTTTACGTTACGAGATCTACGAATAAATGTTATATACGAGATCCAACAGTAGGATGTGAAGCAGTCATTAAATTTCTAAGTTGTACTGTAGGAAAACATATTTTTTTGGTGAATAATTAACACAAATATTTAACATATCGTATAGTGGTATGTACATATTATTGTAAGTTGGTTTTGCCTATCCCACATCTTAAATTTAACTATCACTATTTGCTAACGCAAACGAAATAATTCACAAGAAAAAGCGTCGATAATATTCCGCTGGCTGCTATAAATCTTTTTATGCTCTAATTTGTAAACCGGCTTGTATAATATTCTATAATTTATTTTAAAGAAGGAAGGAATTTCTATTACAGTTACGTAATAGACTTTAATTTAAAAGCTTTATCTCCTTGATAATACATCGCCTTCCTAATCGATGTTGTGGGTTAATAAAGAACTTGTTAACAGTACTTGGCGGTCTGTTGATCAGTATAAAGTGCACGTTGAGGTCTCAAGTTTCCAAAGATAATTTTGTATATAGAATGTTAATGTATTTTTGCTCAGTTTCAACGCTTTTCTACGAGAAAACTTTTACGGATCAAACAGATAAATAAATATTCAAATTTGAATACAATAAGTTTGAGATATTTCCGCTATATCTTTTTTTATTAAGGCGTTAGGTAAGTGATTGTAAATGTAAAAAAAAATATTGATATCCATATAAAGTCGTTAGGGTAAGCACCATTTAATATTAAACAGTTAAGTTATAAATTGTAATATGTATATTCCTGTCTTGGTTCGGATGTAACTCACCAGAGGACGCCGACAAACCCTCAATGTTAAAACACACAAATGCTTTGATCTAAATGTGTACTTCCAAGTTTACATGAGTTATAAGTTATAACATTCAATTATTGCGTGCAGAAATAAGTTTGGTTCGTCAAATTATCAAAAGCGACTGTGTTTAATATTAATTCCGTAAAGACACTACGACTGGAGTTTAGTCACTGGGTAAATGAATAAGCCCGTGATGAAAAGCTACCACGATGAAATTAACAAGGGTTGCTATTTCACCACGAAGAAGCTGTTAGATAAAGGAGTTAGTTATGTTGCCGACTGTTAGGTTGGCCCTTATTGTAGGATCACGCGTGGACACTTAAATGCCGACACATCTGAAACCAACGTGAGAGTTGGCGCTGCTGCTACTTCGGCGAGGCAACTCAAGTGGCGCAAGTATGCTAATCTCGGCTGTGGATGTCGTTAACATCTCCATACCGGAGATGTTTGGTGTGGCGACGTCAGGTCTATGGTAGCTGGGAGCTCACAGTATTTGCCAAAACTTATCAGCGCTTGGTCGATGCGATGATCAAAATGCTGGCACCTGTTTGGACAACGAATGAGCATTGCAATCCAACGGGGCAATACTGCCAGGATGCTGAGTACGCTGCCAAGTGGTAGTGGGCTGGAGCATTTGGACTGCCCGTGAGACTACAATGGCTTGTAGGTTGTCTATGTGCTTATTATTATAGAAGCTGTAGTGTTGTTTATAGTTAGTAAAATTTTGATTATACAGGGTTATTGGTAAAATGCTAACAACCTCTTAGGGTTGACTTCTGCTAGTTCAGCCTAAAAACCATTTTGAGATAAAAAAAAATATTATTTTATAATTGAGTTTTTTTGAAACTTTATTTTTTGTTGTTTTATATGTTTTTGACTGAATAAGCACGAGGACCACCTGATGTCAAAAGTCTCTTGTGCCTGTAATGTATTATTTCATATTTTTATTACTTTGCACGATGTAAATATTCAAAACTCTATTCAAAGTGACCACGGCGCAGTCCGGTGTTGCCGCGGCGGGAGCTCTAGGCTAGGAGTAGCCATAAAAGCCAAAAAAAAAAAAAAAAAAAAAAAGATTTTTCAAAACAAAAAAAAAATGCTCAAAATGTTTCATAGGACTAGCAGAAGTCAACCCTAAGAGGTTGTTAGAATTTCACCAATAACCCTGTATAGACAAACCGCTGGTTAGAAAAATCATTAAGCCAGTTATCATTATTATTAAAAATCCAATTATCCATTGGATTTTTCCGCTGGTGATACGACCGCGGATAATCCTACTGTATGTCTGCAAGCCAGTCTGGCAAAAACTGTTCAACTGTTTTTATACGTAATAAAAATCAACTTTTTAGTAGGTATTAACCTACTTGTTTTACGAAAAAAAGCCAGATAAGTACTCTGTTTTACATACATGGCTATTATTGGTTGCTAAAATTGTCGGTAGTTATTGTTCTGAGGTTAGTATCTCTAAGCAAGAAGTCTGACACTTGAAAAAATTCGAAAAATATATGGGTGGTCTTACTTAATATTTTAGTTAGGTCATATTATTTTTTATGGTGTAGAATAGGTGGCTCACCTGGTGGTAAGTGACCATCGTTGCCCACGAACATCCGCAACACAAGAGGTCTCGGGGATGCGTTGCCGGTATTTGAGGAGGGAAAATGATCTCTTCTTGAAGGCTCCTAAGTCGTATCTGTTCGGAAATACTACAACTGGCTGCTGGTGCCATATTGTGGCAGTGCGAGGTAGAAAATGACGTGAAAATCGCAAGGTTGTGGCCTTCCAGACGTTGACATGAAATCGATAAAACATCATGCTTTATCGGAACGTCCGAAGGTGAAATTGAGCTGCTGGTAGTAAATCAAACAATTCCTCAGAACACTCCCGGTGATAGATGCGGTAAAAGATGCAGAGTGATCAAACATCTCTACGTGATGCCAAACGAGTGCCAAAGGGCCGAGCCAGTCGGAGAGAACTTGATCGTCAACGTTCGAGTCGTTCTGCGTTGAATGCGGTTAAATGGACGAAGCTGATACTGGAGAGCTCCCGCCCAGAGGTGAGAACAGTACTCCATGTGAGGCCAAACCTGAGCCTTATAAAGTTGCAAGCGATTGGCCGACGTGAATTACCATCTCGCCTTTCCGAGCACACCAAGCTTTTTAGAGGCTAATTAAGCCTTATCTTCCAAGTGAGCGGAATTCGACGCCAAGTTCTTCTGATGCTAGTTGAAGGGGCAAGGGGAGTATCTTCAAAACGGAGGGATACGACAAAGTGGGATAGTTTAGCGGTAAACGCACAAACTTGTGTCTTCTTGGGGTTAAATTGAACTAAGTTCTGTCGGCCCCACTTCGAAACATTTGACAACATGGTCTCGACTTCAGACACAAGTTTGTTTCAACTCTCGACAACGTTTTCCCGAGAAATTTTAGCACGGCCGGTGTAGGAGGAGACAAGGCTATAAATTTCTTAAGCTGGATGAGGCTGTGAATCTAACGAAACTGTCAAGTTTGAGAAGTCGAAATCAAACCTCAGTAGGTAATGTCTATCTGCCAGATGGTCAATACATGAAGACTACTATAGATCTAATTTTGCAAAGTAAGCATGTAGCCCATTAGATACATATTCGTTTACGCAGTACCAATGAACGTTTGATATACCCTTTTAGGGTTCGTTAACTCAAAAGTAAAAACGGAATTCTTATAGGATCACTTTTTTGTCCGTCTTTCTGTCAAGATCCTTTTACTCAGGAATGCGTGGAGGTATCAAGCTGAATATCATATCAAATACTCAAATTTATTGTCCCTTAGAACTGTGAAAAAATCAAACTTCGAAGCCAACGAAATCAAAAAATACAGCCGTATATGACGGACATTTATGACACTCGCAAGGGAATCAAAACCTACAGGTTCGTAATTCCCGTGAACTCGAGTCTTGCAATTTGGTACGAAGCAATGTCTTGTAGCACGGATAAAGGAAAAATTGCGAAAAGCATACATTATTAGTGACATCATATAAATATATATATATTATATATATATAAATTTATATATATATATATATGTATATATGTTATCTATATATATACTTATATATGTTATTTGTAAATTTATATATATACTTATATATATTTTAAAATGATATGGATTTCAATTAGCAATAAAAATTAACTTATTAGGAACCGACTGTCTTCCAACGTCAGTTAGGCGCTGAGGCTCGTACTCGTCGCTTCGCGCAATCGTGACTCCCAGACGAAGGACTTCAAAGCAGTCAAAAACTGGTAGTAATCTTTCCGGTAAAAATAACGCGGGTCCTAGTTGGTTCCTTATAAGTTAATATGGATAAAACTCAATATATATAACAATATATATATATATTATGTTATAAATATATATAGTTATAGTTTTCAAAGTGAAGACCATAACTTTTACTTATATACCTACAGGTTTGTACGGAACCCTCGGTGCGCGATTCCGATTCGCACTTGGCCATTTTTAAGTTATGAGTAGATTATGAATATGGTGTTTACCTATTTACGTATATTGAATTTATTTATAAAAATATATTACGTTATAATATTAGTTATTATAGTAAATAACCTTGTACCTACTTGAGGGAGCGTATATTGTTATGTAGATAAGTGCCGTGGTCAAAGTCACCGTTAGAAAATGACAACATTCTTGTGGTATGATGTAGTATATTACAACAAAAACATTCCTGCTCCGGTCCAAAAGGTCCAAATATTTTATATCCTTAAGTAACAATCCCTTCCTGTGTTAGGTACCTCAGAAATGAAAAATGTTGCTGACCAAAAGTTATGTTTACTTTGCACGGGAGTGTACTTTGTGAGCTCTGTGTTACGTTATAATATAATTCAGTAAAAAAATATAACAAAGCTCAGCTATAATCAGCTTTGGCTTGGTTGGCGTAATAAGATATTTGATAATTTTAGGGTTAATTTAGAACTTATATTTAAGTAGGTAAGTAGGTGGCTACATAAGTTGAGAAGAAGTACCTAGAGGAAAATGCCTCGTGGGGTGCCGGGCATTTACTACCTGTGTCACGTAGCGTTCCGAACGCATAATAAAACTTAAAACGCACTTACAGAACATACCTATATTGCTACGAATATTAAAATAATAATAAAATAGTGCTACCAATTCTATTAAAACCTTATTAGTTTATTCATACGCCATAACTTCAACAATAATATTGCAGTTGAAACTTCATAATAAGCTGTGGCATCACAACGCGAGGATTCTTTTGCTATTGTCGCGCCCCTTCCTAGCCTCGTCGATACTATCTCAGCGCTTGAACGTATTCAATGATTATTTTTATAGTTATAATAGTAACAACAAGTTATGTTAAAAATATTATTATGATTGTGTAATAATTGACCGAGAAAGAACTTAGTTCGAGCGAAGCGTCTCTGCTTCAAATTAGACAAAAATGCTTTGGTATGTCCGGTTGTTCTCCTATACAGGCCACATTTCTCAACCGATTATCACGAAATTTTGTGAGCAGGTTTGATAAGTCCATAATTTTTTTTGTCGATTCAGTTTTTGGATTTTTTTTAAAACGGAGATATACATGATAAGACAATATGAGTTTTTAAACTGTCACGGTCATTAACACTATACTTATTATAACTAACGGGATATTTACCGTGTTTTTGATTGGTTATGAGCTCTCGATATTTCGGCACTGTTGCAAGCGCCATGATCACGAGTAAACTGAAGTCTATGCGAGTAGATGGTAGGCACTAAGAGCAGACGAACCGGTCTACCCTCTTCCTTGTACGTTTTTTCGGCAAGGCGATGCTACTATTGTCACTGTCACTCACACCACTATTTTAATTTCGACATGCAAAACTAACGATATCAGATCGTGAACTATTTGGAACACTTCTTCGGCTCTTGCATAGGTTAAGTTCGAGAGCTCATAACCAATCAAAAGCACGGTAAATATCCCGTTAGTTATAATAAGTATAGTACATGATAAGACGTTGAAAGTTTGGACGCCTGTACTTAATTTAATGGCAATGTCCTGATACGCACGTCAGTTGCCTAATAGTGATAGGCTCTCTATCTCTTCAATTGTAAGCTATGCAAGGGTAGACTCGCGAGGTCTACAGCTCGGAGAGCCACTAGTAAATAGTGATACTACTTAGAGTTATTCCCGTACTGGGTAAGTGGTGCAACATTGTTTTTATTGTGTTTCAAGTGGTTTGTGTAAGGAGTAAATCATAACGAACGAAATGCGGTTAGTATTCAAACTGTAACATGTATGATAGCGCCTCACTATTTTTTTAATGTTAGTAATGAATGCTACCTACACTGTTTGGCATTTATTTACCTATTTGTTATAGTTAGATTTTCGTTTTCTAGTGTTTTATATTATTCAAATATTACCTATATAGTTTTAATTGCTAGCCATAACAGAAATCTTGGAACCGTTACCTACCTATATGTAATGTAAAATAATACCACCTAGATTTTCTCTCCCCTTGGGATATCTACTTTGTAGATCTACATTATATCGGATACTTTGGTCTGCCCAGCTGTTACGCGTTATTTGCCTAATCCAGATTTTTATCTGCGATTACAGGAACATCGTAAGGATTAATTATAATCTTTGAGCAAACAATTACGCTCGCTACGCTCGTCCCACCGGCTGCGGGTGTCTACTGAACCCTGAGGAGAACCGCAGGAGTTGTGCCTGAGATCGGATACAGGAGAGTGGGGTACTCTAGACCCAAGTAGCTTAACTTTGACCTTACCGGACTTTTCTGTACTGTAACAACCGACTCGTCTACTGCTGAATACAGCCTCCCCTATTAAGGGGGTATTTGCTATAATCCCCACGCTTGGCACGCGGCTTGGGGATCGCAGTGTAAGAGTTTTATCTTAGCAAGATAAAACTTTATAAGATTTGCAAAACTAAATAAGCGTGCCGGACTGCCCGTGGGGTGCTGGGATGCCCATGGGGTGCCGGGCAGCCCGTGGGGTGCCGGAGTGCCCGTGAGGTGCCAGGGTGCCCATGGGGTGCCGGAGTGCCCATGGGGTGCCGGGGTGCCCGTGTGGTGCCGGGATGCCCGTGGGATGCCGGGCTGTCCGTGGGGCCACTCGTCACTATTCTAACAAAAACAGAATAATTGAAATCGGACTACGCGTTATAAAATTAACTGTACATTTTGACTTTCATCCCCTTTCCCGAGGGAACCGTGTTGAAATTCGGAATAAAAAGTATACAATATCCTTCTTCGTATCATGAACTAAATCTTGTTAAGTTACATTGAATTCCATTTAGTAGTTGTGGGGTGATGCGCGGCTGGGATACACAGACAGACATACAGACAGACAGACAAAAAAAATACAGTTTTGGCATCAGTGTCAGCTACCTACTGAAAAAAAAGAATTGAGTGCTCTCTGCTGTCACACTTTTTTTTCAAAGTATCTGCCAAGTACTGAATTGGATCTGTTACAGTTTTATTAAAAGCATAGATTAGCCAGTAATTCTAAGTTAGACTGAACAACATCCTCGATTGCATCATCAGCAGGATATAGGCAGATAGCAGCAGGTGAGATAGTAGTGAAAGCCTAGTCTTATCAGCAATAAAAAACATATTGAGATTGTAAAGACTCGGTCATAAAAGGCCCGTTATCATATAACTCCTAAAAGTAGTGTCTTGAGAAATGTTTGTGTTATTATTATTGCTATGATAATTATTTAATTCACGTGGCCCAAAAACTTAACGACCGACGATTGACAACGACGATTTTATGTTAAAGTTTAGTTTGTTTAGACTTCTTTAAATATTTAACAAAACTACTCAGAATATTGATGAAAATTATGATCAATACCACTAACAAGTTTTACAGTTTCCGGGAAACGAGTACTTATTATTCCCGGAAATGATTTCTGCTTAACATACATAAAAATAAGGTGAGTTGTAAGAAACGCAGAAATATTCGTATTTGTAGCATATTTTATGGGTTTTACACTGAAGATACCTACAACAAATCTTCCATAAAAGACACCCATAAAATAAGTAAAGTAGCCTTTTTGTATCTACTTGTTTTTTGTATCATTTATTGTAGAGTTGAGTTATTGAATTTTTGTATACCTACATGTTTTTATTGCATATAATAATATGGGACCAATACACGACTGGCAAAACGGGGTGTTTCATTTTGACTGTTTGATTCCCGAATAAGGCGCGCTATTTTTAAACATACCCATAATATTCTGTATAGGTAGGTTAAGTTTTATTTTATCTACAATGGCTACAGATTATAGTCAGTATTTTTTTTTATACTTTTCACCGCCAACAATGGCCACGATTTGCTTTCCCCGCGTTATACGTGACCTCCCTTTGTATATTACGTAATCGTCATTCAGAAGTCAAGTTTTTCCAAAGTACCTCATAAAACACAGGCGTACGAATCGAGCTGTGCTTTTATTACAAGTGATTTTGAAGAAGTTAAATAATGAAACTCACGAAACGTTTTAGTATACGCAAAATGAGTTCTAGATATTTAATTTCAACGAAAATTGTTGAATAACGTATGCAGAAGTGTGATTTTCATAGTTATTATAACATTTTAACAAACATTTTGCCAAAGTCTCATCTGGCAGAAAGTGGCGACGCGATCGACGGTGCGTGCCTGCCTAAAATATACTTACATCTTCCGTTGTATTTTGAAGATGGCTGGATTATATCTATCGGAAAATCGAGACGCTGCCGTTGGTAGAATTTTCCAATAAATCAGCCAGATATCGAATACGGTTAATGAATATCCAGCGAAAGCGCTTCGTGTGTTATTTTAGAAAGTCGTCTACGTAGGGATTCTTCTGTGCTGTGCCTTTATATTTCTAATGAAAGAAAGGTGTCGGAGAAATATGGTACTTAGTTTCTAGCTTCAGAATCAAGTCTGCCTCATCTCCTAACAGTTGGGTATCGTAAAAAAGGCTCATATTAGCCTAATGGTTGCATTCGTGATACCAAAAAGATGCCCAAATAGAGCTGGCTTTAGAAAACGGCTCGCCATAGCTAATAATAAGCTAATGGTTGTTCATGTGTAAGCACTTACATGTGAACATATTGTACGGTCTAGTAACAATATATATTATTATTATTATACACTATTTTAATTGACTAATTATTATTATAATTTTTGATATTGATTTCATCATTTTACATTTGTAATTATTGTATAATTTTGTTTTTATTACCTTGAGTACTCACTCAACATTTATAACACGTATTGACATGTAAATATTCTTTATGAAATAAATGAGTATGCGTATTAGTATGTGCATAACGGTCCATTAACAGGCTTAGGATTGAACAAAGAATTGCAAAGAATTAGAGTTTAATTACTTTAAAAAACTAGATAGACATGGGTCTCCATTTATTACCTATACACAACATGATTAATCTGCATTTTAAATCGGCATTTTCAGTGTAATACTATAATTACCGACTGTATGCCTTTATAAACATACACTACTAACTATACACACTACAGCTATTACACTGAAAGTATTCAATACATTGCAGGCCTACATGTAGACCTAATGCTCCTATACACTTTTAGTAGGCAGCTTGCTCTGCATGCTGGCAGCATTGCATCGTTGGATTGCAATGCTTGCCACGGGGCGCCAGCCCGCACATTAGTTTTGAGAAAGAAGCGTAACATTGTTTGTTTAACCATAAAGCTAAGTTAATCAATGTCCGCCGCGGTCATGACTTGGATGGGTGACCGCTAGTGACGTTACTACTGAGCGGTTATGAAATAGGTGCTACTCATGTTATTATTATTATGAATATATCACAAAAAGTACTGTATTTCACTTTCCTTATATATGCGGCTCACTAAAATTTTGCACTTCTAGCTAATGAGAACTATTTGAATTTCAAATGTTATATTTTTTGAAACGACTTGCAACCTTTTTAGTAATAAATAAAAATTGGCGGGAAATCATTTTTCAATTGTTTTTTTCACACATCAAAGGTATATACGTACGCAACGAAAAGAAAATATTTTAGAGCGATGATTTTTTTATGATTTTAAAAGTTCTCTCTCTCCGCAAGACTGCGCCGCTCGTTTTCAAATTGCTTTTGGGAGAAAAGCACCTTGTTTGAGCACGGTGGGGCGATGGTTTGCTGAATTTGAGAGAGGTCAGAGATGAGAAGAGTGGCCTTCAACTGCCGTCAACGAAAATAATGTGGCTGTTTAGCGGATTGAAGAAAACTCGCGGATTTCCTATGAGACAATTTGAGGACTATTGGGGATTAGTATGAGCAAAGTTCAGAAAATTTTACACAAACAATTAAAAGTTCGGAAATGTTGTAGTCGTTGGATCCCTCATGAACTGACAGCGGAGCAGAAGCTGGCTCGCGTAGAATAGTGCTCACAGATGCTACCGAAGTACGACCACGGACATTCTAATGCTGTTTATGACATTGTCACAGGAAACAAAACGTGGATTTATTGTTTTGAACCCGAAAAAACAGCAATCTTGTGAATAGGTGTTTGAAAATGAGATCAGACAACCAAAAGTGAAGCAGGCGAGAAGCGTTGGTAAAAAAATAATCGCATTTTTTTTCTCAGCTACGGGTCCCATCTGCACAATTACACTTGAAGTACAAAAGACTGTGAATGCTGTACGTATTCTATCATTTTATTACCCAGGGTGTTAGAAAAAGTTCGCGAAAGACGACCAAAAATCCGCGTTCTCCTACATCGTCACAACGCTTATTCACACGCGGCCAACAAAACAAAGACATTTTTAGCTTCCGAAAAAGTACAATTCGTCACCCATCCTGCACATGGCCCCGACCTAGCACTCTGTGATTTCTGTTTTCTCCCCAAAATCAAAGATTTTATGATAGGTTTCACTTTTAGCAACTCAGAGAGGCAGTGATAGCGTTCAATCAGCACGTAGAAGACTAGCATTCGGATCGGTGGTCCTCCTGTTTTAAAAAATGGTTCGATTGCATGAAAAATTGTTTAAAATGTAAAGGAGAGTATTTTTAAAAGCAATAAACATCATATTTAGATTACAACATGTTGCTTTTTTAAGTTACGCAAGTTTTTGGTGTGACCTACGTATATAATATGAGAAGTATAGTGTTTAATGCGGGTAAAAGTCATCAATTGCTACTTAGACTATAGCCGCCCTCGCTGCGCTTGGACGTCTAAATACCTCGTATGGGATGATTCCTTTCGACCCTTGTATAACAATCTACTATTATATTATGGCTGAGCTTGTCATTTTAGTAAAAATATTTTTTCGTTATTTAATTTATTTCTGGTTAACCAACAATAATGACATTATTTCAACCTTAATAATATATTAAATATACGCTTGTTTATTGCTGATTGTGTAACACAACGTACAAATAGTGAATAATCCTTATTATCAATATAATATACAGTCCAATCGAAGGACTGTACATGTGCAAATTATTTAATAATTTTTTGTTACTTATTCAGACCATGAATTTAAAACTTTTCAAAAACCTTGTAGTAGAAAGTAAGCTTGTACTCTCCCTGAATGCTTATAAAATTGAATATAATTTTGCGAAACCGACCCAGCGATTCCGCTTAAGCATCAGTATACAAATTCATCAAAAGATTCCTCAAAAGCGTCAGCTACATTGTTCGATCCTTACATTTAGAATTGAGGGTGGTGAATGATTTTTGCCACTGCCCGAGGTGTTTTTGCGCGTCCTACCCTCGACTTGGGATGGAAACAAAAAGAATTGACACGAGAGACATCACATCAGGCAGTCTACGTCGAGCAGCCCCGTGGGTCGCAATTATCGTACTCTCTTCATCAGAACGTTTTTCTTTATATAAGCTCCGTGAGCTCTGTTTTTGAACTACTGCCGTGCAGAACTATTATTTGTGTATGTGCGTGTGTGAACTTTCCAAAGCCGACATTACGAAGTAGATATTTCATCCAGCCAGCCTGTCTTGGGGACGGTTCGTGGGAGCATTAAAGGTACGTGGTGGATTTCTTTGCCCCCTTTTCTCTATTTGTTTGGATCGTCTCCTTAGCACGTCATCGTTATTTTAATATTATTAATACAGTCCACACAGCTCCATATTTTGAGTGTTCGTATATCGAACATACATATTAATAAAAGATTGTTACAAAACCTTACGTTACTTAGCCTGCCAAAATTGCCGCACTTTGTTTCGGATACTGTACGGATGACTTTGCTATCTGTCTTATATTATTGCCATCTTTAATGAGAAATATACCATGCGTTTTAATATAAATAAATAGATGATTTAATATTTCACATTGTTTCTGTACTATATGATATGTCGCAATTATCGTACTCTCTTCATCAGAACGTTTTTCTTTATATAAGCTCCGTGAGCTCTGTTTTTGAACTACTGCCGTGCAGAACTATTATTTGTGTATGTGCGTGTGTGAACTTTCCAAAGCCGACATTACGAAGTAGATATTTCATCCAGCCAGCCTGTCTTGGGGACGGTTCGTGGGAGCATTAAAGGTACGTGGTGGATTTCTTTGCCCCCTTTTCTCTATTTGTTTGGATCGTCTCCTTAGCACGTCATCGTTATTTTAATATTATTAATACAGTCCACACAGCTCCATATTTTGAGTGTTCGTATATCGAACATACATATTAATAAAAGATTGTTACAAAACCTAACGTTACTTAGCCTGCCAAAATTGCCGCACTTTGTTTCGGATACTGTACGGATGACTTTGCTATCTGTCTTATATTATTGCCATCTTTAATGAGAAATATACCATGCGTTTTAATATAAATAAATAGATGATTTAATATTTCACATTGTTTCTGTACTATATGATATTAATATAATATTTCGGGACTGACATTCGTGCTTGCTCTATAAGACGTTTAACAGTACATCTTAACTCTATTTATTAAGGATAAGCGGTATGCCCAGAAAATAATCAGTGCATACAATTTATCGGTATACAGGGCTATTGAAAAAATGCTAGAGTTGACTTCTGCTAGTCCTAACAAACTTTATGAGATGTTATTTTTTTATTTTATTTTATCGTGTTTTTATGTATTTTTGACCGTAAGCACGTGATCCACCTGATGTTAAAAGTTTCTTGTGTCTGTAATTTATTATTTCATTTATACTTTCATCGATGTAAAACTCTATTCCAAGGGAGCGCGCCGTGGTTTTGTGATGCGGGCGCTTTTAGCTTGGAGTAGGCTATGTCGTTTTTATGTTTGTTAGGTTAGCCTTTGAACACTATTTCACCTTATGGTAAGTGATGATATGTTGTTCAAGCTAACCTAGAATTACTGGCTGTCTTTTACTAAATCTATATACTGACATGTACTTAAAAGTATAAATAAGTAAAAAGAATGGCAAAATCATGTCACCCTTTATTGCGTAGTTATAAAAAACCAGTGGGAAGGTAGAAGGATCCTAATTAGAACTATGATAATAGTTATACCTAATCATACCTTATAAATATATCACTACCAATATGATATACCCATACCTATTAAATATTTTTTGATGTTACTAGTATAATGGAAGGCAGTCCGATAAGCTGCTAGTAATCTGCAGTTTAATTATGACTTCGGAAAGCGCTTTGTGCCAGCGCTGCATTTTAATCGGTTTATCGGACACGAAGAGTTTTGCACAGCTTTTGAAGTTAATAAACACGATTTTCCCTACAGTTTTGCCCGACTAACGATGCTTGAATCTGTTTGATGCTTGAGCCTTCAATTTCAAGTTAATAATTTTCGTTTATTTTGTTAAACTACCTACTTAAAGTAATTTATGAATTAATTTAATATAATATAATAATATTATATTAATATTATTATATTAATTAATATTCAATAATTAGTTACTCGTTTCACATGCCAACAAGACCCAGGTAGGGTCTTGTTGGCTTTGATTCAAATCCAACAAGACCCTACCTGGGTCTTGTTGGATTTTATTGATTTTGACCAGGTTTGGATCGCCCCAATCGGAGACTGCTGGAGGGATAAGTTCAAGCGCTAAGGCTTTAGCAGATCGTTGATATGCAGCAGGTAGAGTGTCGCAGACGGCGCTGACCCTTGAGGAACACCGGCATTGATACCCATTAGATCAGACAGCCGTCAACGACTACTCGTAATGATCTGTACTGTACTGTATCAACCGGATCGTCCACTGTTGAACACAGCCTCCCCTATTAAGGGGGTATTTGCCATAATCCCCACGCTTGGCAGGCGCCTTGGGGATCGCAGAGTAAGATGGCAGTTCTTTAGAAGGCGCTGCTGCCCACCTTCCAGTATTTTTCCCTTAGTCGCCTCTTACGACACCCACGGGATGATATGGGGAGGTGCAATTCGAACCCGGCACCCCACTCGTAATGATCGATCCCTCAGAAATTCCGATATCCACGCACAAAAATCTGTAGGCAGGATATATGCGGAAAGCTTGCTAATATGGCCGTCATGACAAACCACACCAGACGATATTTATTACAAAGAATCACCATGGCTTTAGCAGGGTGAGCATATCGCTTGCTCCAGGGAACAAAGTCGTAAAGCACTTGTACTATATCTATATTTTTTCAGATTTTCAGCAAAACATTTAATTTCGAAAAAACATTTGGATGTCTTTATTCCACGGAAAATATTTATACAATGTACACATACATTGTCCAAAACAAACTGAGTTCTATATTTTTTTCAGATTTTCAGCAAAACATTTAATTTCGAAAAAACATTTGGATGTCTCTCTGAAAAAAAATATAGAACTCAGTTTGTTTTGGTCACTCAATACTCGTTTACAAAATTTTACTTGCGGGAAATATAACTCAACAATCATGAAGATAGTTTTTTAGTCTCTTATATACGAGTACGTACATGATAGGGGACGTATATTATTCTTTTTAATTAGTGGTTTGCAGCTGTACAGAAACCAAGCCTTATTTATGACTTGGACACACCGCTTCTGTACCTTGAATGCCTTATCTAACACAACCGAGTTTCCCCAGATTATAAGGCCATAACCAAGAACCGATGAATCATAGCTATGATCTCTGTGGGATCTTTATAAAGAAATTGATATTTTAACTTTACCAAGTCTGTATATATTTAAAAATATTACGTATGTTCGTAAAACATTTAGTAAATTTAAATTAAACAGTGACAATCACGATTACAATACTAGGGATAAAGATAAAATAGCGGTGCCAGGTTTAAGATTAGCAAAGACAAATAAAAGTTACCTAAGAAGGACTTCTAAGGTAATTGTGTACGGTTTTATAATAAAGTTCCCAAACAAATTACAACGCTCACTTCGTCATCGTTAGGAAAACTGTAAAAAACAGAAGAGCAATTTTTTTTTAAATCCTTTTTCACAATCGTCGTTTGTTCTCCTTTTGATATTATTATTTACATGTAATCCGAACACCTGAATTATCTCAGATATTTTTTTTTTTTTTTTTTATGCCTGATAGGTTAGCCTTTGACCACTATCGCACCTGATGGTAAGTGATGATGTGGTCGAAGATGTTATTCAGGCTAACCTAGAAGTACTGGCTCTCAAGGACAGCTGCCGGAACACACCGTTAGGTGCTTGGCGACAGATTTTCTACTTGAGGGTGGTAGCTAGCCAGGCGGGCATTCGCAAAATGCCCTACCACCATGCTGTAACGACTGCCATCCTAAGATAACAACCGGGACCGACGGCTTAACGTGCCCTCCGAAGCACGGAAGCGCTCAGTAGTAATGTCACTAGCGGTCACCCATCCAACTCATGACCGCGCGCGACGTTGCTTAACTTTGCTGATCGGTTGAGAACAGCTAAGTAAACTTCGCTACGAGCGCTCCACAAGGTTTAGTAGTTACGAAATTATTTGATTCGCAAGTTTTCATCGGTGTATGTTTGTGCGGTAAAATGTATCGAGTGAAAGTTTTCTATTTTCGTTTCATGATTTGAATAAAATCCCTTTATTGCAGAGTGATGCGGTTTCTCTTATTGTATAGCCAAGTATACTAGCTTACTAAAAACGTCTGAGTAATAACGATCAGATATATACAAGCTTCACAATTAACCTTTTTTCAGACGACCGGGATTCCGATCCGGATAAATAAGTGGGTCAAACTAAAAAGTTTAAAAACACTTTTTAATCCTTATACTTTTAATTTCTTTTAACACCGTTATTGACTTGTTTCCTATACATATGAAAAATTACAGCTTTCTAGGTAAAGTCGCCAGCAATAAGAAGTATACACTTCGTAATTTTCAAAATAATGTGTTGTCGCTAAGTAATTATTAATCGAAGTTAACATTAACCTGAGTATAAGTATTCATATTATTCTTTGATTTTAAGATACTTCTGATTACATAGGGAATAACAGAACTCTTTGACATAATTTTGAAAATTACAATGTGTATACTTCTTATTGCAGGCGACTGTACATTACTGTAGAAGTAGTTACGAGATTATTATTAAATGACGTTATATTTTGGCGCCAAAATGTTATTTGAAACTTCCTTTCGAAAACCGATTGATTATGAAAATCAGACTTTCGCAGATTTCATGGTAATATTGTAAATACGACAATCGACCGCCGACCGGGATCCCGGTTTGGACAGATGAGAAACACTTTAGTTCCAAAGTATTTGGCCCAGACATGTTTCTCGAGTAGTTACACAGAACGTAATTTTTAAATAGTTTTAAGAGATACACCTTCTCTTTTAAAACTATATTTTCTTGTTAGGTGATGATGATATGGCAGAAATACTGGCCCTAAAGACAAGCTGCCTGAATACAAATGTATGCTTTGTGATAGATGTTCTTACAGTATGTAGGTATGGGTGCCGGTGTAATTACAGTGATTTAGTAATTTTGATCACAGCTTCAACATCACATCATAAATCGGAGTTTCAGTATTTGCTGGTTTAGGGAAATAATTTTTTAGCTTTCTCCGTACATACCTGTTATATCATATTTCATATTCCTAATTAAGGCGTATTGAGTCGCCAATGTCCTTGAGCACCTGGCCCCAATCGAGATTAATTTACGCACGCATCGCCGCTCATAATCATTATACGTTCTGCGCTTGCTACACCAATATAACGGTCAAATTTTAAAGGGCATTCGGAAAATGCCCGACCACCATGTGAAATTTCTAGTTCTAAAGGACACATAGTGGTACCCGCCGTTAAGTGCTTGGCGACAGATTTTCTTCTTGAGGGTGGTAGCTAGCCAGGCGGGCATGCAGAAAATGCCCGACCACCATGCAAAATTTCTAGTACTCAAGGACACATAGCGGCACCCGCCGTTAAGTGCTTCGCGACAGATTATTTCTTGTGGGTAGTAGCTAGCCAGGCGGGCCTTTGCGAAATGCTCTACCACCATGCAAAATTAATGGTCCTCAAGGACACATAGCGACACACACCGTTAAGTGCTTGGCGATAGACTTTCTACTTTAGGATGGTAGCTCGCCAGGCGGGCATTCGCAAAATGCCCTACCACCATGCAAAATTACTGGTGTTGAAAGACATATGTATAGCAGCACAAGCCATTAAGTGCTTAGCGACATATTTTCTTCTTGAGGGTGGTATAGCTAGCTATAAGGGTATTTGGAAAAATGCTCTAACACCATGCAAAATTACTGGTTCTCAAGGACACATAGCGGCACCCGCCGTTGAGTGCTTGGTGACAGAATTTTTCTTGTGGGTGGTAGCTAGCCAGGTGGGCATTAGCAAAATGCTCCACCACCATGCACAATTACTGTTACAGTTACTGTTTTGAAGGACACGTAGCAGCACACGCCGTTAAGTGCTTGGCAACTGATTTTCGGTTACCGTTTCATAAGTGTAATCGTTAAGGAATCTGTACTACCGTTTCATTAAGGTTACCTTCTATTTTTATCATGTATGGGTCATATTATGGTTATCGTTTCAAGCGGTAACCTTTATGAAACGGTATTTAAATCCCTGTCTACAACTTTGTCAATTTCAAGTATTGGTTCGATTCATAAGTGATAAAAACAAAATAATTCGTCTAAAAAGTTCCTATAATAGTCCACGCGCATATCCGTTTCAATCAAATTGGCCCTCTGCAGCGAACGATTCTTTGCACGCAGTGCACGCACACGGCTGCAAATACTCGCTTGTCAATACACTAATACAAAGGTAAGATTGTCCTCAGGCGTAAGCGCGAGCGGAGCTACGAGCGACACAACCTCCTCGTGCCAACGCTTATGCACGACTGCCGCCCGCGTCCGCGCATAGCACCTTGGAACCGCTAGCGTTCTGAACCTGAATAATTAGACATTTTCTTAGGAAAATGTCATTAGATTTGCAAATGCTATGTTCCAATTGTAGTATATCTATTAAGAAATTTTAGGATTTATTTTCCAAAAATCGTAGCTATTTAGAAGGAGTTCGCAATATAAGTCAAGAAATAGCATATTGTTTGAATTTGTTTAATGCAAAAGTAATAGTAATACCCTAAAATCATATGTTGCAAATGTGGTACTTGAATTCATCTATGAAATTAATATGAGTTATATGAGTTCTCTTTAGAAAGTAGGCATTTGACGAGACTAAGGCTCTTAATGTTCAAACTTGCTAAAATTTGGTCCTTGGGCCCATGATTTTGGTTTGCTAGTTTTTCATTTTACTACTTATTTATCACTATAAATAGTATCGTTTATGAACTCAGACACCCTTTAAAACTATACATTTTTTAATCATGACAACACTTTGTATTGCAAAATATGATTGACCATCCATGAATGAAATAATTGGCTAGATATCATCAAATACTTGACTGCTTCAGGACTATGATAAAAAAGCGTTTAAAGCGTTCCAAGGTGATAAAGGAAGTTTATGACTGTGGACGAAAGGAAAATAATTACAAGGATCGTTACTCTACAGTTTATGGAGATGACTACCTCAACCAGTTATCTTTTTAAGTCAGAAGGGGATTCATTTTGATTAAAGCTCTGGCATTTTTTTAGGCCAGGAGAAGAGAAAAATATGTAAAAATATGGACGATATACCGAACTTCTTCAAATTATGTTGGCATGTCATGAAATCCATTATTTTCTTGCATGGACACGCCGTACAGGCGATAAGCGCATCGAAGTGATGACATTTTTTTGCTATTATAAACGGCAATATTTGCATAGGGAATATAATTCTCGTAAATTTTGGATTATCGGGTGGACATATTCGATTTAATAATATTTTCCTATTATATAGCGCCGTTCAGCGCTTTTCTACACTCTGTTAATGTACTCACAACCTGTTTTATACGTTAGTAAATAAAAATTACCGATTATTTTACACGTTGAATAACTGGCTAAACTAAGTAAGCAGCACTCTTGGCTGTTCTGTCGAGTTTCAAGGAATGCGTGGTTTCGTGGGGGAGATTTAGCTCTGTTAGGTGCTTGTATCGTAAGAAATAAAACGAAACATATATTATATAAAGTTAATTCACAAACCGCGGTGCACGTGGTGGCTACGGCCTTTTGTGTATTATATATACCCGAAAATAAGAGAAATAATATCTACTTAACTTGGATGCAATTATCCTATTTAAAATTCTCAATACGAATATTTGAAAAACAGAAAATTCAATGTGAAAATACTTTAACATTACGGAGGAGTTCCAAATAATATTTTAAACATAGTTGATTTACAGATATTATAACTAGCGATTAATTCAACATCAGTTCTGAAAAAAACATTCAGCACGGGTTTGTTTCCAAAAAATGCGTATATATACATGTATTTAATCCAAATAAAGATCCTCTGAAGAGGAATTTGTCCAAAGTGTCCTGAAATCAGGAAATTGCCCCCTCAGCACTCTGAAAATCTGCCTTAACATTAGTCGGATGTTACAACTGAACAAATCATGAGTGCTAGCCCTAGTTGAATTATGACATCTTATGGATAAAATTCTCTTTCCCCGATTTTTCGAATAGGAGTCATAGGAGGCTACAATTACCTTATCACTAGCGGTAGTGATATTTAGTTGATCCACGGGAATCAAAATATGCAATATCTTTTTTACCTTCCTTGTTTGATATCAATTCCACATAATATGTAAGTAAGCTTATCTGCTTTGAAATCTCCTTATCTGCTTTAGTATTAGCAAAATACAAAAACTGGAGTGCCAAAATGCCAATAGGTTGAAAGCGTAATAAAATTATTTATTATATCACGCTTGTGGGGTAAAATTATAGTTTTTAAATGGCAGGAGTCCAGTGATCTCCGACTTTTGAGCTCCATTTTTTATCAGATGTACGGAACCCTAAAAAAATAACATCCGAATGTTACATTCCCGTAACTAGGTTGACTGTGAACGACTAAAATCTTAGATGTAATAAATGTGTTCCCTTGCATAAAAATACGCTTTGTAAGAAAATAAAAGCAGAGACCTATATTCAAAACATAATATCATGGCAACGGTTTATACGCCCGCAAAAGTGTACCAGAAAATAAATTCGGAAATTGCTACCCATTATTGAGGCGCAGGCAAAAATATACGTAAGCCAGAACGAGTAAAAAGTTGAAGCAAACAAATATGCTAGTAGGTAATATTTCATATTACAGTAGGTACTAGTATCAGCTACAGTGCTGTCAAAGTTAGATTATTTCAAAATTTTTTTTTATTATTGTGACGGTACAAGCACGACTCTCCCCCTGATGTTAAGCGGTAACCTCTGCCTATTACAGATGCATTTTAAGTAACAAACTGCACTGCCAGCCGTCACCCTGAGCCATACAGTTGTTGAGTCTCATGTACCTGTAATTATACTGGCTCTCTAGGACTGCTGCCGGAACACACTGTTAGGTGCTTGGTGACAGATTTTCTACGTGAGGGTGATAGCTAGCCAGGCGAGTATTCGCAAAATGACACCCACCATGTCGTGAAGCTCAAGCCGGCGGCGGTGGGGATCGAACCATGGACCCGCGCCACCGCAGTCAATTGCTATAACCACTCGGCTATCATTGCTTCAATAAGGAATAAGGTGGTTACGGTTGGAGTTAGTTTTAGTGGGCTATATGGCTCAATTATTCGTAGTTAGTGGAACTCCTTATAATCTGACTAAAGATATAAGATGATGTAGCACATAACACTGTAAATAAATATTTTATCAAATTAAAGTAATTGAAAGTTTGTACAAAACGGAACCTTATTACTAAGCCTCGGCAGTCCGTCTATCCGTCCATAAAAGTCCTGTTATTTTGAAATCATAAACGTAGCTAGTTGAAATATTCACAGAATATGAGTTAGTATGACGAATTACTACAAAAATACAGTAATTATAAAGAAAATATATTGTTATTTATTTCAGTTCTAACGTATTCGTAGTGCTTTGTTTTCAGATTTCCTCATATAAATAATGTTAAATGAATAATAATTATTATTATTTATTTAATATAATAAAAATGTAATAACAAAAGTTTTAAATATTTGATTTATTTTGGTTCCATACTAGAAATCGGGACCCCGTTTTCTAAACCTTGAATGTCCATTCGTCTGATCTCTAAAAGGCTGTATCTTTAGAGCAGGCAATATAACATAAAAATCGTTTATCATTTTTTATGACATGCCTCCTAATAATTTTATTTTTGTTTATAATATTTTTTTATAATTAAAAAAAAACCAACTGCAAGTTATTTATTATCGTTAAGCGTTTTTAATTTCGTACGGTGGAAATTTAAAATTTCCCTAGGGCCACCCAGGTGGACAAAGGTGAACCGTTGTAAAAAAATCTTTCCACGGTTCACCTCGGTTCTCACGGTCTCAGTAGGTGAACTGTGGGTAATAACTGTTCTTTTTTGGGAAGTCGCAAAAATTAAACTACGACTGGTTTTTAAGATGATTCGCTTAGCAGGCGATTCATTTAAAAACTAGTCTTGTTTGTTTTGGCTGTAGTCATTGCTCCGCACCCTTCACCGTTGCGAATCGGCTCTGAATACATTCACAAGATAACAATATGTAAGAGTTAAGATGGTTTAACAGGAGTGAAAGGATACATTTGAGCTATGACTCACTTAGCATGTTAGCTCAATTGGTCTGTAGAATCCCGCTTGTGGTTCAAGTTTTTTCATTCTTTGTTTCTTTTTGAAAGCATATTCTCTTGGCAGGTGTTAACGCAAAAATTTCAATATCTCAATATGTATATAGCAGTATTATTTAGGTAGGTATAACCAGATATTTTATAATATATATATTAGATTTTTGTTGCAACATTAGTACATTGTACACCGAGGGGAAAAAACGTTCTCAAGTTTCTTTTAAGCCCACCGCTGCGCGTCGTGCTTAAACATACTCTCGAACAGATAAAGAACTTTCTCCTGAGTGGTACATAGTGCTGTAGTATAAAGCTTACTAACGATGAAAATAAAAAATCGTTTTAAGTTTTCTCTTATTTGTCCCAAGACTTTTCAGTAAGTAAGTTCTTTATGACTTCTTGAGCTGTATTTTCTATTGCTGGTGGCGTCATCATAATAAAATCACTTTCAATATCATTTCGATTAAAATTTGGAAAATTATTTAGAATAATTAAAAAGCGTGACACAGATAAAAATTTGCCTATTTTTATCTGTATTAGATCTACGTAGTCACTTTATTTGAACACACCACAATGCCATCTTCCGGGTTTATTAGCTGACCTTTGTTGCTTCTAACGTATCGCTAGATATGTATACTCTGGTTTTTAATTCGAGATCAAAAATGTAAACAAAGGGGTTAACCATGCAAAAAAATGACAAGTACTTAGTAATTATACTAATTTTGGAAACGGATGGAGCATTTAACGTGAAAACATTATTTAATGCTATCATTTATTACATTAGTATGAAACAATAAAAACAATTTTTATTTCATGCCCATATTTACGCCTGAAAAAATAGTGTTAGATTTTTTTGTTTTAAATAGCCACACTTCCGGTATCGTCGACATTTTCCAGCTTGCGCCAATTTTGTTTATTCGTTCGTATTTGTTGTATCCGTCGTCGATTGATTTTCTTGTTGTTGCCGTTGTTGAATTTCGTGTTATTGTTTTTGTTGTTTATAGTTGTTGTCAGAGAGCTGTGTTTAGTTTTTACGAAAATATTATTTTCGTAATATGGAGGCTTGAACCTCCGAAACACAGCTTTGATCGGGCCTTTCAACAACGAGACATGTACTTTCTCCCATTAAGTAACATCCTCGCATGTCTTTGAGTGCTTCCGAAAAGCTGATGGTTATGTATGCGTACAAGCACACGTTTTTGTTGTGGTTGAAGGACGAGCATTGGTTAGTAATGGAATGTGCTAAGAAAACCGCTGACATGTTGGGGATGTCGTCAGTTTCAGTCAGAAGGTTGTCCATTTTTAGAATATACTTGATATAGCTGAAATATTTGTGTATGACCAATTCTTTTTCTTACTTTTATGTTTTGTTGATATGAGAATCGTACATTTTGGATGTAAATGCTAATAATTTGTAAAACCCCAATGTGTAAAAACAAATCGAGGTAAATATGTGCTATCTCGATTTTTTACTCATTTTTGTTTTTAACTTCACAGATCTTGTATTTTTATATCTCGATATTGGCATGGTAAGCAAACTCTTATCTACTGAGGTCTGAGTTTTCACTCTCAAGTGTACTGTAGCTTCTTCCCCTGCAGGTAGCATGTGCATGGTGAATCTACAGAATTCAAGAATTTGTCTGCTGTTAAATAAATGTATTAAATATTTTTTGTGTTTTCATTAATTCATAACATATTTGATAAAGTTGATATTCGAGCATATATAGCTTTAAATTATTATAATTCACAGTTCATTTGGACAGTATAGAAGTTGTCAGTTCTTTGGAAGTCGCTGCTACCTTCCGGTATTTTAGTGGCCCAAAACCCATGGGATGCCGGCTTACAATGTCACCCCTATTTCTTTCCGTGGGTGTCGTAAGAGGCAACTAAGGTAAATGTAGGTATGCATTTATTTCAATGTAAAAAAAATGTGTGAAACTTAGCTCAGCAGGATGCGCCGCTACGGATAACATAATGTACGGTTTACGTACATTTTGATGACTTAGCGCGACTGCGTCCGCTTATAATTTTATGTAAACTTTATTCAATAATCAGTGTTCAATGACATATTATATTGACATTTCTTTGTTTACATTTTTGATCTCGAATTAAAAACCAGAGTATAGAGCGATGGACGGCTGCATCGCACTGATGGCTTCTCCGGCTTTTAATGTCCTCAATCACACACAATCAATAGGTATGCAACGAGCGAGGTCGTTGTATACCTATCGATTGTTGACTTATGGTAGGTATTCCTAACTCACGAGTAGGTACTATTGTGCTGAAAGTTAAGGTTAGATAAAATAATCAGCTGCTAATTTCAACACTTTATGGTAAAGAAAGTTGAATTAAACTGCCGACTATTGTTTGTAAGGTGAGACTGTGCCTGTGTTTAAAATGCCGTATACAGTAGTATAATGAATACAACAATGATCGGTGAACATTTTAAGCAGTAACCTAAGTCACCTTAAACTTAACTTAAGATGTTCACCGACTTCTTAGTACAGCTACAAGAAAACTATGTATTGCTTGGCGATAGATTTGTCACTAGATAGTGTGGTAGCTTTCCAGAAGTTGTTGCTAAGAAAATTCTTTACCACCATGTTATAGCTAAAATGTTCACTGGCACTTAACTCATTGGCATCGGCGATAATGATAACAATAGAATTTCATTCATATCTAGAACATGGTGGTCCTGACGATGCCAACTTATTAAGGCCAGTAGCTGGAGCAATATATGCTTGGTCACAGATTTTTAACTTGTTGGTGGTAGCTTTCCAGGCATTCATAAAAAATGTCCTACACCATATAATAGCGAAAATAAACACTGTTTAGATGTGGACAGTTGCCGGAAAAGTATGTATGGTTGGCGACAGATTTTTAACTTGATTTTGGTAACTACCAGGCGTTCATAACTTAATTCCTTCACTGAAAGTAAAATGTTCACTGGCACTTAAGGACCGTTACCGGAACACTGTTATGCTTAATGACAGATTTTCACATAATAAGAGCTTTTCAAATGTTCATTACTAAATTGTCACGACACAGCACCCACACATATCCAACGCTGAGCAGGCGACCGCGGGGAGCAATGCTGGACGAGACGCACGACGAGGGCCGCATATACAGTACATAGTATATATTCAGACATTCCATCATACAAACATGATTAGTTTACCTGAAACTCTCAAGAAAAATAATAAAGCCACGATTATAACATCTTCTCGTGTACGTAATATCTACAGTACAGGAGTGACCTCAGAGATTGCTCATTCGAACCTTATAATAAAAAAAGTACATCCGCACCTAAGGACGACTGCTCGAAAACCATATAGTGCTTGGCGACAGTATTAACCTTGATGGTGGAAGCTTCCTAGACGTTAGTAACAAAGTATTTTATCATCTTACCTTAAATAGTCACTAGTACTAAGGCAGAGTTGTTGGAACACTAAATGGTGCTTGGCGGCAGATTGTTTACTAGGTGAAAACGCTATGCAGTACAAACAATTTTCAAATCTACCTTTTATATCACCAATTGTATCATTTAGACTTGAAACTTCTGTTAACATAATGAGTATTTTAATTGATCCATATATCTGAACAATAGACAAAAAGAACTTAGATTGGTGGGTCAGACCGTAAATTTTGCCACATAAAACGTTACATACATTAGATGTGTGTGAGTTTGAGGAGGAGATCCAAAAAATAAGAAAACAATTGCAGTACGGAATTTTTTTAACTTTTCATCAAGCAATTGCAAAAAAAACAGTTAAGATTTAAGGCCCAAAATGACCGTACATTTATTTCTTAATGCAAGTAATAAGCGTGTGAAGAGGAGTTCACTTTCAAAGTACCAATATCAGAAAATTGTCCCTTTAGGCATGACAACGGCGTCAGCTATAATTTTACGATCTAATTTATAGACAAAATTTCATCAGAAGTTCTCCGAATTCACATTTAATACGAGCCTTCCGTAGGTTCATCACTATAAGGTGCGAAACATTTAGGAGAAAACCCATAATGTATCTTAGTTGCTACAGCTATATTATAATATTATATTAACACTGATGAGATACGGAGCATGTTATAATTATTATATTTATAATTATTAAAAAAAAACTTGTTTTGTAATTAATACTAATCCAATGTTAAAAGCAGATTGGGTTCCTGAAAACAGTTTGTCAAAGTGCATTTTCCTAATTGTCCAAAATAGACTAATATATGGATTTATATTATCATATATGGCTTTCAACGTGGTTTTAGACGTAGACCTACCTACAATGTTTTCTCTAATAATTAAAATAGATAGTAAAAGAGCTGAATTATAGCAAGTACTTATAATTTTTTTAAGAACACATACTACTATTAGGTAAATATACTACTTACGTTGACATGTTGCTGCACATTAGGTGATCAATAGGATGCTAAAAAGTCCTGTCGCCCTTATTAGTTATTTATTATTACTTTGGCAGTATATACCCAACCACAGCTGGGTATATGTAAAGAAAGCATTCCCAAAAAGGGTTACGGACGGCTTTTTTCCTGAATCCCCACGTCCCCAATCCTCTTTGAGAAAAAAAAGGCAATAGGATATGGTTGAGAGCTTTATTTTTCGCCTGATGTGCAGCAAAACATCTTAAATTCACGTAGACATGAGAAACGGTATTCTTTTGTATTGTCGCGCAGGAATGCCATGGTTAGATTCCTTTCGTTTTTCGCTTCGCTGCGTGGTATGAGGGCGGGAGTATTTAGAATTAGCTAGTTAACTTCTTACCTTCAAGTAAAAAATTTATCACTGAGCATCTAATGGTGTGTTTCCACGGCTGTTCTTGAGAAGCTGCCTATTTTTTTTTTTTTTTTTTTGTTTTTTTTTTTTTTTTATGTTATCGTGAAGGAACAAGCGCGAGGCCCACCTGATATTAAGCGGTGTCCTCTGCCTATAACAGATGCATTTCATCACAAGTAACGAACTGCACTGCGCCCATCACCTTGAGACATAGTTGCTAAGTCTCATTTTGCCTGTTATTTCACTGGCTCTCAAGGACTGCTGCCGGAACACACCGTTAGGTGCTTGGTGACAGATTTTCTACCTGAGGGTGGTCGCTAGCCAGGCGGGCATTCGCAAAATGCCCTTCCACCAAGTTCTGGGCGGGGTTCGAACCATGGACCTGCTGCGCGGCAGTCCATAGCCAATGCCACTGAGCCATCACTGCTTCTAGGTTAACACAGCTGCCAGAATACCCCGTCAGGTGCTTGTCTTCTATTTGAGGGTTGTATTTAGCCAAGAGGGTATTTTCGGAATACCCAATCACGATGCTATAATGACTGCCAGACAACAACTGGAACCGCGATTGTAGGGCTAACAAATTATTTTAATAAAAAAAAATATATCCAATTTCAAACCCGATATTTTATATATATTTCAAATTGAAATGGCATTCTGGTTTATTTATATATTTGGAAAACTGGCCTAGGTCCAAGTTGAGCTCGTATTTCAAGGGTTCTGTACATATCAACGCAATATGTACCATAACAAGTCATATATTTCGAGGTCCGTTGACACAACCCGCAAAACCTGGCAAGTTTTTATCATTTTTATTTTTAATGCGATAGTGACAGAAAAAGCGTCAGGCCCTCTGCCTGTGTCATGTGCATGTACATGTTATGACGTCATTGTCATGTTATCTCGATTGGTTAGAGCATACCCCGCCTAAAGGGGTGGATGGACGCGGGTTTGAATCCCGCACATGACCTAAATTTTTCCTATCGTATGTTTATAATTTTGTAATATAATCCGCATAGCAGGCGTTATTGCAAACATAACAATATTCAAATTATAAGGTTGCGTCATCATTTACAAGTATAAAACCAATTGCAAAATCAGGTCTTGTTTGTAGTACAACGTAAGTTGTACTATAGATATCGATCCATCCCAATACGATGGTTAAAGAACGATAGGAAAAATTTGAGTTATGACGTCATTGTCATGTTAGCTCAATTGGTTAGAGCATACCTCGGCTAAAAGGGTGTATGGACGCGGGTTCGAATCCCGCACATGACTTAAATTATTATAAGTACTTCTCTACGCTCAAACGGTTGGATAATTTTTGATGAAATTAGGTATGGAGGTAGATGAGGCACTGCATTAATACATATGATACTTTTTATCATCATCATCCATCACCACTCGGGTGTAACCGGGGGCGCAGCTAGTATAAAATGTAGAGACTCACCTTTTTCTTTATATTTGCTTTTATTATTATTTGTTAATCGGCCAAAATTTAAAGTGCATAACTATTACGGTACAAAAGATACAGTTCTACGCAAGGATGCGTGGACGGATAGACGGACAGCGGAGGCTTAGTAATAAAGTTCCGTTTTCTTTTACGGAACCTTAAAAGTTTATGTGAAAATCGTGTGGTATCCTCACTGGGATTGCTGGTAAATCAAACCTAAATGGCGTCGTTACAGAAATGGTCCGCCAATGTATCTACATTGCCCAATGTTAAATGTTTCATACGAACGAACATTAGCCCCATCGAACCCTTCACGATTTATAGAATCACCTTTATATATAACATATTTGTTCATGTTAAGCCACGATAATTTGAGCTTCTGTACTAAACGATTTTTATAGTGATTGTAACCGTATGGCAATTCTCACCTAATATGACTAACGCCGCATTCGGAAATCAGTCGGTGCTAGTAATCCAAGTCCTGTCAATACAGTGAATATTGTAACAATCAATACATGTAAGCTCTCTAATTAAATCTGCATTCGTATTCAATGAATTATATTTAAGTTGGTTCCGACACTAATGTATGGTAGTGAAAGTTGGGTATGGCAGAAAAAGCATGTAAGTAGAATAAATGCAGTGGATATGAGTGCATTGAGTAGCATGATTGGAGTTAATACGGAGTGACAGGATAAGGAATAGTGTGATAAGGGAACGATGTGCTGTGAATGAGGATGTAGTGACGAAAATAGAGATCGAGATAGGTATGTTAAGATGGTTTGGACATGTAAGTAGAAAGAATGAAGTAGAGTGAGAATGAGACTGATTAAACAGGTATACGTTAACGGTTAACGGTTTTGAAGCAGTGATAGCTCAGTGGCATTGGCTATGGACTGCCGCGCAGTAGGTCCATGGCATAGTAGAAAGAGTGGGGAAGTAAGTTATCTTCATACAAACGTACCGCACGCGACTTGTTTATGTGCGCCATAGTATCTATGCGTCCCGCACGCACACTCTAACACAATCTCGACCCGTTTCTCAGTGCGCCAGCCGGGGCTCCGAACAAGTATCGCACGTCACGGCTTTTCGGCACCGCTAAATAAATGAAAAAAGTTTGATAATCGCAGGAGAACTTATTGCTGAACTTAGTGTTCGGCTGTTTATAAAATTCATCGATTCTTGTTGTCTCTGTTTAGATTACCTACTGAACAGGAAAGGTAAGCAAGTCACTTATTCTAGCATGACTATCATTTTTACTTGATGATGAGTGAGATACCTACTTAATTTTTTATTGTATTAGGTAGGTATGCACCGCGTCGCTCGTCTCTGGCCCCGCAACCACATCGGTATCGCCTGTCGCTCTTTCGTCTCGTGAAAGGTTTCATCATCGTTTAGCTAAAACCGATTTCACTAACCCTGAACCCAGACTACACAAGTAAAAAATGCAACTTCCAGGCCCTTGCCTATCCTAGGTACTGATTTAAAATTTAGCATATACATACATTATAAATAAGTAACAACCCTGAGACAGGCAAGTATGGTAGGTAATTATATCGCGGATTGGGCCGGAGATGGCTTACTCCTCCACTCTTTCTACTATGTCCATGGTTCAAATCCCGCCGCGGGCTTGAGCTTCACCGCATGGTGGAAGGGCATTTTGCGAATGCCCGCCTGGATAGCGACCATCTCCAAGTAAAAAATCTGTCGCCAAGCACCTTACGGTGTATTCCGGCAGCTTCCAGCAGCTATTTCCGGTCTTGAGAGCCAGTGAAATTTAAGGCACATGAGACTTAACAAGTATGTGACGGGTGCAGTGCAATTCGTGACTTGTGACGAAATGCATCTGTTATAGGCAGAGGTCAGTCTGCTTAACATCAGGTGGGCCTTGAGCTTGTTCCATCACTATAACATAAAAAAAAAAGTGGGACAAGTGTACGGAAGTGTTGGGAGGGGAAGACCTGGGCGAACGTTTCGAAATCAGATTGAAGACGTTCTGAAAAAAGGCCAGGTCAGTAGTACCCTAAAACAAAGCATTATGTATGAAAGGATTGATGAGTGTAGATGAAGCGGAAGAGGTTTGTAAGGATCGTAGCAAGTGGAAATCTGTGGTCTTTGCCTACCCCTACCGGAAAAATGCGTAATATTATGTATATTTAAGTTATGGTTTCGTCTGGAATAATTTGATATGCGATTTAGAGTAGGTATAACTATAATTGCGTTTTTTATGTAATTGTGACGGAACAAGCGCGAATCCCACCTGATGTAAAGTGGACTAAACTCTGTCTATAACAGATGCATTTCATCTCAAGTGAGGAATTGCATTGTAGATAGATAGTAAAAGAGCATTGCCAAAGTCTGCCAATGAATAAAAAAAAGTTATTGTAATATGTCTCTATGCTTTCACATAGCGTTAAAAATATCAAACCAGCTTTGATAAAATTTGGTATGCACATACTAAGTAGTCCAAGAAATACAACAAGATACTTTTTGTTAGGGCTCCACACGAAAAAACACGTTACCCTTTTACTAATCGCAGGATCACGTTTACCCGTCCTAACTATACTGTATCAGCCAGAAAGTCCACTGCTGAACACAGCCTCCCCCAATATATAGGGGGTTGCCATAATCCCCACGCTTGGCAGGCGTCTTAGGGATTACAGTGTGAGATATCAGTTCCTCAAAAAGTGCTACTGCCCACCCTCTGATGTGTTACCCTTAGTCGCCTCTTACGACACCCACGGGTTGAGATGGGGGGTGAGTGCATTCTATTTGGAGATAAATGAAAATTTAAGAGTAGAGTGCACGAAGCGCCCTCTATACAAAAAGAATGTATATATTCACGAAACTACCTTTATATAGAAAACGCTTGCAAGTGTTCAATCTCAGTGAAATTTTGTATGCATATTGCTGAGCCTAATATCTATTCTTCTGGTTTCCAGTTTTTCGATTTATCATTTATTTTATCCCAAATAACAATTCCCATACAAAACGATTATCAAATTATTTTTGAAATAACTTAATTTTACGGAAATCTGGCCAGCAAGAAGCATAGATATTAGGCTCAAGAATATACATGCAAAGTTTCATCGACTTTGAACACTTAGTATTTAAAACATTATGACGAAACTACGTTTGTATGGCGATCGCTACGAGCACTCTAGCCTTAACAAAACACAAAATGTTTCTTAGGACTAACAGAAGTCAACTCTAAGAGGTTGTTATCATTTTCCCAATAACCCTGTATATTTGATTTCTTTTTTCTCTCTTTAAAACAGCACAACATTAGCAGCTGATATTTACTCGCACGTCGAGGATAAAATGAGTTTTATGCACTCTGCTTTTCATTTCAATTTGAAGGACAAACAGTGATATATAACAAATATCTCTATGGTTAAAATATTGTTTTTATATAACAATAATTATAAACATTAATTATAATATGCAGTTTAGAAAAAGTAATTCCTGGGTATTTAATAATCATATCAGTTTTTGGGTAAGTTTTGTAATAAAGGTCGGAGTTTATATGAAACGAAACTCCTCATGTAATAACCTTCCGTCAACTAAACTTAAATGCCAGTTACCAGAGTAATAATAAAGTTAAGATAGAATATTATGTAAATTTTCCGCTAACTTATGAAATTTGATGTCGGTACTTCAATTTAATGTACTGATGGGGCCTTAATTGTCTTAGTTATTGAATACAATCATTGTAGGTAAATCATTTTGTGCTTGTGTATGCAACAAAGAGAAAATTATATTATAGCATAGGCATTGCTTTTGAGACCACATGGCATGCACAATCACATTGATTTCTAAAGTTCGATACCATAAAATAATTATTTTTATCAGAAAGCATTTACGCATACTGATTTTATATGAAGTTTTTGCGAATGCCCGCATGGTTAGGCCCTTAAGTTGAAAATCTGTCTCCAAACACCTGTTCTTGAGAGCTGAGAGCAGCTATTCGTTAGAGCCGGAAATTCTAGGTTAGCCTGAACAACATCTCCGACCACATCATCACTTACCCTGAGGTGAGGTAGTGGTCAAAGGTTAGTAGACGTTAGACGAGAATATTAAAATTCTGTAAAGTACATGTCTCCGAAAACAAAGACCTGTTTGAGTCCCTTTCGTAGCCAATTATTTTTCAGTCTAATGCCGGGTACAGACCAAGCGGACGAGAGCGAGCGAATGGTAACGAGTGAGCGCAAAGGAATCAGTGCGGACGTTATGCCGTATGAGCGAAGCCAAACGACGCCTTCGTTTGCCTTCGGCCGTGCTCCGGCGGCTGTCGATACATTAAAGAGAAATGGAACGAACGTACAGCCGCGGTGTGTGCAAATGCTCATTCAGTAGCGGCGATTGTACGCAACGGACGTTACGATCCAGCGAATAAGTTGTATCGATTTACGATTATGGAGTGGTCTAATAACAGATTGCTAATGCTGACAGAGCTCTATAAGCAGAAACGAGGCTTTGGGATCCTAAATATACCGAAAACAAGATAAAAAGTAAAAAGACGACGATTGGGCAGAGATTTCCAATATCCTAGAGTGCAATATACTACCTACTAGAAGATCTTTGTCGTCCATGATCACTAGAGTGTGAGTTCTTTTTTTTATACCTGACAGGTAAGCCTTTGACCACCATCTCTCCTAATGGTAAGTGATGATGTGGTCGAAGATGTTGTTTAGGTTAACCTAGAATTACTGGCTCTCTAGGACAGCTGCAGGAATACACTGTTAGGTGCTTGGCGACAGATTTTCTACTTGAGGGTGGTAGCTAGCCAGGCGGGCATTTGCAAAATGCCCTACCACCTTGCTATAACGACTGCCACCCTAAGACAGCAACTGGGACCGACGATGGCTTACAAAACGCTCAGAAGTATTGCCACCAGTGGTCACCCATATAAACTCATGACCGCGGCGGAGGTTGCCTGGTTTAACTTTGCTGATCGGTTCAGAATGGCTAAGCAAACTGCGCTACGAGCGCTTCGAAGAAGCGCTTCGCCGTGGTTCGCCCATTGTCGATGAACTCAAATGCGTTCATTTAATGTGGACACATCACACTCATCAGCATTAGCTCGTCCTCGTTCGCTTGGTCTGTACCTGGCCTGATGCCGGATAACAACACGATGATATTGGAGTAATTATTGGTAAATACCAACAAAAGAACAAGTATAGTTAAATGTATAAAGAGCCTATATTAATTGTCATGACATGGCTGAGCAAAGCAAGCACTACTACTACTAACAAGATGGAAACAACTACGTAAGAGTACATATAAAGTTTGTTTGACAATAACATTCAAACGTTTGATATGAAATTGGTCAGAAGATGAGTAATGTAAATTGAAATTATACTTAATTAGCTGCCCACCCAGACTTCGCACGGGTATATAACTCAACGATTATTCGTATGAAATAATTATTCTTACTTACCTACGTCTTAATTGCGCACGTACTTTAGTACCTACTGAGCAAAGGAAAATCATAGTGAAGTCATATATGTATATTCATTTTATAGCGCGGGTATCAAAGGCAGCGTGTATGTAGCGTCCTTATGCAAGTGCCACAGCAATCACTTTTATGACTTTGATAGCCGAGGGGTAATGGCTATAGACTGTCGTGCCGCCGGTCCAATATTTGAATCCCCACCGCCGATTTGAGCTTCACCGCATGGTGTAAGCGCATTTTGCGAATGCTAACCTGACTAGATCAACCTAAAGTAGAAAATCTTTTGCTAAACACCAGTGTGAAATTTTAAGTTCCGGTCGGGAATCGAACCCACGTCTTCCGAACTTGTTAATGTGATTTTCGCTCAGCATGCGATAGTGCTTGTTATTTAAAAATATGATTAAAAATACCTTACAGTGTGTTTCGGTAGCAGTTCTTGACAGCCAGCAATTAACTATATACACGGTGTAACTAAGAGGGTGGATCATCGGTGGCTGGGGGACGGGCGACCTCAGTACCCATCGATTTAACCCCCAAGTATGTTCTGCAATACACAGTATATATATTGTAGTGTATATATATATATGTTACTGTGAAGGAACCTGATGTTAAGCGGACTAACCTCTGCCTATAACAGGTGCATTTCGTCACGAGTCACGAATTGCACTGCGCCCGTCACCTTGAGACATAGTTCTTAAGTCTCACGTGCCTGTTAAAAATTATTTGTAAACTATTTGTAAATATGTCTAAGATCTTATATGAATATCGCAACATTTCAAATATACCTACTCAAATAATTTAGCTCATGTAAGTAACAATAATTTCAATTTACATAACTCATCTTCCGTTCTTGTATCATGAAGATTAAAACGAACGTCGAAAGATATTGTCGAACAAACTTTATGTGTATTCGTACGTAGTTGATTCCGTTTTAGTATGTAGCCTTGCTTTGTTTAGTCAATAAATAATAAACCTTCACATCCTTCACAAATAAACCTTACTACTGCTTTTGCTGGTATTTACCATTATTACTCCAATATTAAACTGTTCCAACAGTTCTTTGTTTTCGGAGATACCTTACAAAATTTTAACATTCTCGTTTAGGATAAAAATAATTGTCTATACTAACATACATAATATAATAAAATTAAAAACACGTTTTAAATAGTTTTGGGATTCGTTTTTGGCCTCGGCTCCCTATAGCGCCTGTACACTACGCCTTCCGGCCAGAAGTCGAGGACAAGGAACGCATCCTTATTCTTCGCTGGAACCCGGAGCATGTAGGATTTAAAAGTTTTCACCCGGCTGGATTCCAGCCGCTGTAACGCCACTTCAAATGGTATTTGACGTCTTTCACCTCTCTCTTTGATGTATTGCAGTACATCGTTCCCGGATGTTGTTGGGTTCAAACGAGAGAGATATATAGCGATGGTTGGCTCCACTGCATGAAGTACAGTCTTCTCTGCTGTTTGTAGGCGTAGCTGTGCCACGATGGTTGCGCGTCGGTCGAACTCTCGATTTCTTCTTCACGAGAGTGAACCCCTCATTATCGCAGTTGGTGGCAGGCCTCCCCGTGCCCTCATTCTTTGTAAGTGGGACTGCTGACTCGCGCATTTTGTTTATTAGCGTGTCGCACTGTCACATTTTGCATAGACGCCGGTAACAGCAGTTTTGCCTGCGTAGCGTTATTGCGCAATGCTATGATTTCAGTTTGCAAACTAGAAACCACAGCATTCGATTTCCAATTGTTTCTTCAAATCGGTGACATCGGACTTCAATCGCATGATATCTTTTAAAAGGCAGGTCACATCGATTGAGGAAAAATCTACCGGTGGCAACAAATGGAGATCCCTGGCGACATAGGTAACTGAAATCTCATCAGGATCTGTTTCCTTGAAAACCCTGAAGATGTCTTGCAGGTCTTTCTTGCCGCTTCCATCTTTTTGACGTGTTCCTAGCCGAGTCGAAGTCTTAGCAGTATCCGCTAAGACCTTCTTGGTTGCGAGGATGTCTGTCTCCTTGTAGGTAGATAGACATATCTGCTGCAAACTCAGCTCGTCCATGACGTCCAGCTTGTTCTGCACGAAGGCCAACAACTCGTTAACAACGAGAGTGTCCGAGCGCCTAGATTGCTCCATCGCGGTTTTGCAACGCTCACGTAAACGGTGCGCCGCGCGGAATGTACTCGTAGGTCGTCATCGGAGAAGCCGTCAAACGATATTTGAAGCGACTTCCCTTGTCGGAGGTATGAACGCGACTGAATCAGGCCCTTAGTTCCCTTTGATGGTGTATGCCTAGACATCTTGTTAAGGAATTATAATTGTAATAATTGTGTTAGATAATGTATATATATACAATATAATTTTGCGAGGGGTAGATTTTTTCAAAAATTAGGCCATTTGTTTAAATATTTTTTCATGTTATTGTGACGGAACAAGCTCGAGGCCTACCGTTAAGCGGACTAACCTCTGCCTATAACAGATGCATTTCATTACAAGTCACGAATTGTACTGCGCCCGTCACCTTGAGAGAGATTTGTTAAGTCTCATGTGCCTGTAATTTCACTGACTCTCAAGGACTGCTGCCGGAACACACCGTTAGGTAATTGGCGACAGATTTTCTACTTGAAGGTGGTCGCTAGCCAGGCAGGCATTCGCAATATAATGACTATATACTTCATAGAGTATTAGGTACTCAACTACATGTTTTTAAACATGTGTTTTTGCGTACGAAAATACGAGGAAAATTTTTGCTTAAAATCTACCGAGTTGCGTGAAATCAATATGAAATTATTTGGATCCATAATAACAAATCGGGCGGCTTAATGGCGTTCATGTCCACAATGGTTGGAAAAATACATACAAATATGCCAATACTACAGTACAATGAAAACAACAAGATACGGCAATAGGACAAGTATCCAGAGCCTGGTAAAATAAATATATATCATCGCGAGAGCAAAAAAGCTCACGCCCACATAAAATACTCCTTCCTAAAGTCAAAACAAAATATTTCACTCGTCACTTACCACAATACTTGCGCTTGTGTAGTTGTGACGAACTCCTATTTTTACTAAACCTTCATTTAATTTAACTTAAAAATTCTGTGTGTAACACATGTGACCTAAAAGCATGTAAGTATACGCAGGAAAACGAGGGTAAAAGCTGTTGTCTTTTAAGTAGTCTAGCACAGGAGCTTCGGTAAGGGTTTATAACAGCGCTCAATAAATATGAAAAAAGCAGTAGGTATGGGGTGGTCATATCCAGTCATCAGCAGTAAACAAGCAAAAATAGGAAAATCGAAACACATTATTTAAAAAATACGACTTTCACCGATCAATTTGACTGCTGTCACTTCAAAGAGGAAACCCTACTGTTCACGTTTATATTATCAAAATTATTAATGAACCACCAAGCTATCAGAAATGTACACGAACATGAATAACAGCTTTGTTAAATACTATTTCATTTTATATTTTAATCTATAAAATTTAAATAATTTAGATTTACTTGAGCTTCATTAGTTTAATTATATCTGTCGAAATTTGTCGTATTTATATTTGGATAAAAACAATCCTGTGTTCATCCCCGTGTCTCAAACTATTTCCATACCAAATTTCATCCGAATCGGTTGAGTAGATCGGTTATCGCGCAAAACCATTAACCTCTTTTTTGGTCAGTTGGATAAAAACTATCCTATGTTCATCCCCGTGTCTCAAACTATTTTCATACCAAATTTCATCTTAATCGGTCCAGTAGATCGGTTATCGCGCAAAACCATTACCCTCTTTTTTGCGCAGTTGGATAAAAACTATCCTATGTTCATCCCCGTGTCTCAAACTATTTCCATACCAAATTTCACCCTAATCGGTCCAGTAGTTTCAGAGCCTATTCAATGCAAACAAACAAACAAACAATCAAATCTTTCCTCTTTATTATATTAGTTTAGATATATTATACCCCTCTCATGTCGATAAGTAGGCACTCAAATCTTAGTTGTAAATTACAAACAATATATACAAACGTTCAGATACAAGATACAAATAGATAAAAATCCTTAATTTACAAATCATTAGTAAAATATTGACCTCAACTACTGACTCTCGCTATATGACTCGTTTTATTCCTGCACAAACTAACACACACATGTTCACCTTACACACTGCGGTGCAGCGTGGCAACAGCGCGAATGCAGCTGTCTCGTATATCGCACGCAAACCAGTCTCACACTCACACATTAACACAAACTCAACTCAACGCATATAAACATGTTTCCTACCGTCCTCAACTATTAAATAGCCTGCACTGTATTTAAAATTCCATTTAGTTATACTTATATTTTTTTTTTACAATTTTTTTTTATATCTAATTCTTTAGTTCACTTCTTTATTTTGTATCCATTTTAAACATTAACACTAAGTATCCTATAATTAAGAACCATATATAACTTCCTGCCTACAAGTAGTTCGTAATAGCGTAAAACTGATTTTAAAAATTGTATAACAAGGTAGGAATGTCATAATTTATTTCTATCCGCGGGAGGAGTCCTGGTGACCTGTGATACAGGTTTTTAGAAACCTACTTCAGGCACCAGCCCCTCACAAAGATAGGTTTAATTTTGGCACTCTTGTCTGTCCATTTATGTATTTTTACGTAAGAAACCTTTTGTGAGGAGGAAATAAATATATTTTTGATTTTGATTTTTGATTTTCTGGCGGAATCCTCGCTTTGTAACGGACTGAAGCTAGGTAAATGGAGTGAGTACGTAGGTATTCATTTTAAGTAAGTATCTGCTGTGTTATAACTCCTTTACTTTTTCCCTTTAGGCCTAGTTTATTAGTTATAATGTTTTATTTTTACTCCAACATTTATTGATGTATCGCATTAAGCCAAACTCTGAACTAGACCATTTTAAAATTCTATTCAAATGCTTTTAATGTAATATTCACATCTAATAAAGACTTGTCTACCCTAAGTTAAATCTGCCTTAAAGCTTTACGCTTGTTTAAGGACAGAAGCAGTGATAGCTGACCGGCAATAGCTGTGGACTGGCGTGCTGTATGTACATAGTTCAATCCGCACCGCCAGTTTGCGTTTCACCGTATGATGGAAGGATATTTTGTCGCCTGTTCGTCTGGCTAGCTATCAAGTAAAAATCTCTCAACAATCACCTAAATATGTGTTCCAGTAGCAGTGCCTGAGAGTCCGTGACTAATTATGAAATTACACGCACATAAGATTTAACAATTATATGTCTCAGGGCGATGGGCGCAGTGCAGTTCGTCACTTGTGACGAAATGGATTTGTCATGGGCAGAGGTTACCACTCAACATTAGGTGACATCATGTGTGTACCCGTCACCATCCCATAAGAAAACAATCTCTTATATGCTACTTGAGTTATGGCAGATTAGTGAATGTTCAGATGGATGTGGAATAATTAGATTGGACAATATTTGAAAAGGATACGTCAAAGGAAGCATCAAAATAACATCAGTGACAAACAAATTGAAAAGTAACTGACAAGCTTGGTATAGGCATGTTTTAAGATATGAATGTATGAATATGGACAGACACATGAACTGTATGAATATGGTCTGCTTGAAGCAGAATATGTGTATGAATGTGTTAGCAATAGATAACGAGCAACAGAACAGGGGGATGGAAAAACATTAATATTGTGCCGACCTTACATGTGTGAAGAACAGCAAAAATACAAAAACTAAGTGATGTTTTTTTATTTAAAAAACAAAATAGTGGGCAGGTTTTTTAAACCATTGCTAGTTATTATTGAAGCAAACATTAATATCTAATCTGCCCGTGGGTGCCCGTGGGGTGCCGGGCTGCCCGTGTGGTTCCGGGCTGCCTGAAGGGTGCCAGGCTGCCCGTGGGGTACTGGGCTGCCTGTGAGGTTCGGGGCTACCTGTGGGGTGCTAGGCTGCCCGTGGGGTGCTAAGCTAGAATGTCACCCCCCTATACTATATCATATCTACCCGTGGTTGTCGTAAGAGGCGACTAAGGGTAACACTACAGAGGGTACGCAGCAGCGCTTTCTGAGGAACTGATATCTCACACTGCGATCCCCAAGACGCCTGCCAAGCGTGGGGATTATGGCAAACCCTCCCATAGTGGGGGAGGCTGTGTTCAGCAGTGGACAATCAGCCTGATACAGTAAGGCAAGCTTTGCCTTCTTGAGCCTCATGCTTTGTTGTCTCTAAGTTAAGTCAATAGTCTCTAGCTGGTTTAGCGGATAAATTTCAAAATTCTCCAATAATAAAATGGTATTTTCGTAGATGCCCATGAATGAAAAATATGGCTTGAGTAATAGAAATGTCATTCAAGAGATTTCAGGAAGGTAACCCGAATGAGAGTAAACAAAACACAATTGTTTCATACCTTGACCGCCTGGCTAGCAAAAAGTATATAGGTAATGTCCTACCTTGTAGTATGAACTAAGTTTCATTGAAAGTTTTGGCGTGATGCGCGCCGGAGATACAAACATACAGAGAGACAAATATATAAAAAAATATACAGTTTTGGAATCAGTATCAGCTATGGAGAGCTCGCATATTTTTTTTTTCAAAATATCTTCAGTGTACAGAATTGGACCTGTTAGAATTTTATTATAAGTATAGATAGTTTCATACAGCTGTTATACAGTAATTGAAGGTATTACTACAATCAGACTGAGTGACTGCAGAACAGAACATATATAAAATATTTTTCGTCAGAAAAAATAATTGTATACATACAAATTCACGGAAAATTGTGAAAGTAACTTTATAAAATAATAAGGTCACACATTTACCTGCATTACAGGATCTCAATTAAGATTTCCTTTCGTTTCTTATTACCTAAAACAATGGAATTGTTAATATTTTAAAATGGAATTGTTTTAGGTTCTGTATCTGATTGATGAAACGGACTAATGAGACTTTGTTAACTGTACCTTAAGTACCTATCTATCTATCTATTGGGCACGAATTTCCAGCTTGTAAACGTAATAAGTTACAAAACTGTAATTTTGACCCAATGACGAATGTTATATTAAATTATTTTTCAAAGGGGCTCAAATACATGAGGATGTGTCCGAATTTTATTTTTTTACACCATTAGAATGTAGGGTATCGTAGTCTAGAACTCATAGAGTAGAGTTTAAAATATAATTGTTATAGGGTATTTCTCAAAAACTTAACTACTTATGAATCTAAAACTTTTGTATGTTGAACTTTCACAACACGCAGAACTAACAGTGTCAATAAACTAGTTAAAACGGACCACCGTGACATTAAACTTGGGCCCATAAAATTAATCTTTTGGGCATTAACAGCTTCTCGACATTTTTCACGCTGATAGGCTAGCCTTTGACCACTATCTTACCTGATGGTAAGTGATGATGTGATTGAAGATGTTGTTCAGGCTAACCTATACTGGTTCTCAAGGACAGCTGCCGGAACTTGAGGGTGGTAGCCATGCGGGCATTTGCAAAATGCCCTAACACCATACAAATGCCTGTTTAATGGCAGAGCACTCTTAACATGGGCATACATAGGGATATGATGCAATTGAGAAGACACAAATCACTAGAATACTTATGGTTTTTTTTTATGCCTGATATGTTAGCCTTTGACTACTATCTCACCTAATGGTAAGTGATGATGTGGTCGAAAATGTTGTTCAGGCTAACCTAGAAGTACTGGCTCTCAAGGACAGCTGCCGGAACACACCGTAAGGTGTTAGCGACAGATTTTCTACTTGAGGGTGGTAGCTAGCCAGGCGGGCATTTGCAAAATGCCCTACTACCATGCTATAACGACTGCCATCCTAAGACAACAACCGGGACCGACGGCTTAACGTGCCCTCCGAAGCACGGCAACGCTCAGTAGTAATGTCACTAGCGGTCACCCATCCAACTCATGACCGCGGGCGACGTTGCTTAACTTTGCTGATCGGTTGAGAACAGCTAAAAAACTTCGCTACGAGCGCTTTATGGTTTATTCTTAATTCAGTTTATTCATTCGGGGTGACCCCGAAATGGCCTCCAACCTCTCACAATAGCCATTCCAATCCTGCCTTGCAGAACAATTTCTTCACGATCTCTATTCACTATTGAATTCGAATATCGCTGTTCATGTTAACTCGTTATCACTGTGCCCGTCCGCCATAACATACCACTATATTATTTTTACTTATACTGCTCCAGTTGCTGCTGTCGTCTTGCATCATCATGATGATGTTGCTACAACCATAGTAGAATTCATAAAATAAGACCACCTTCCTCACATGTATATAAGCCTGTGCTAAAGTCATTTCGTTAGAGTATAACAATGATGTAGACTGATTAGTTAATTATCCTCACTGTTAAATGTCATAGGTTTCACTACATGGCTAGGCGTTGCTTATTCAACGGTCGGTAAAAGAATCCCGAATCTACTGCAATGTCTTATGACATAAGCGCCAGAGACTCAACTGGCAGACCAACAGCGATCACAGAATAGAAATAACGTAGACAAACCAAAACTTTGCCAGTTCAATAGCAAACTCACTCTCGCCACATGAATAATATGGTTCTTTATTCCACCAGCTACCCGCATTACGCTCCTGATTGTAAATTGCTTATGACGCTGAGAAGAACCCGATGTGTTGCAGTTTGTGCTCACGCTCCAACACGTTCATTTTGACTTTCCTCAGGTCCTCGTGTGCTGATCTGAAAAATAACAATAGTACAGCATATTGGGTATCCGTTCGGCCAACACTGACAGTGTACCTATAGGGACACTTATATAATCAACCTACATACTCCCAATTTTAGAAGTCACGGTTAGCTTTAACTTAATTTAAATCGCTAAAATATATAAAAAAAAATGTAAAACATCAATAACACCAAACTAAATTAAAGTGAACACGAAGACTTTGTTTGTATTTTGTTTTTTTCGGAGCGTCAGCACTACTATAAAAAGAATTACACAAATACATTAACGCCTATTTCTTGAATGGAACTATAGATTTCCACAAAAAATCGTACCCCTCACACGGACTTTCCTCTTCTTTTTACATAAAAATGGTTGGTCTTTTTATTTGTTTTATAATATTGAAGCGCTCATAGCCACATCCTTTGTGGTCATGACTTGAATGGGTGACTGCAAGTGGTATTAGTACGAAGCGGTTCCGTGCTTTGGCACGTTAAACCTCTGGTCTCAGTTGTCCTACGATGGCAATGGTTATAGCAGTAGGGCATTTTGCGAACGCACACCTGGCTCGCTACGAAGAAAATCTGTATACAAGCACCTAAAGGTTGTGTTGTGTTCTTGCATCTGTTTTTGGGAGTCAGTAATTCTAGGTTAGCCTGAACAACATCTTCGACCACATCATCACTTACCATGAGGTGAGATAGTGATCAAGGGATAGTTAGATATTAATATAAAAAAATAAGGTTCGCCTAAATTTCTAGTTGCACGAAGGTTTGGACAAACTACAGTTTTAAATAAGGGCCAAATTATACTTCCGATTGATGTTAAACTGAAAACTTGAAATTCATACCTTTTTAGTCATAATATAGAAATAAGATAATTTTACACGTGTTTCACGTATTATGCTGGGTTCTCTGAAAATGTATTAAAATCTAATTATGATCTCGCCTTTTAAAAGAGCCTCTTTTCAGCGAATTCCTAATAGAGCTTTTAAGTATAAGACGTTGTTTTTCTTTTTGTTAATTTTACTAACGTGATATATAGTGAACAATGATTTGAGATGATGACATTAAAATAACTAATATTATAGAAAACAAGGTCTTATAATTTAATGTATTATACTTACAATAGGAATTTCTATTACACCATGATTTGGACTTTCTCTTATACCAGATATGTATTGTGTAATTATACGGAATAGTTGCAGTACCTAAGTTCCTAGTAGGTACATAGCTTGCACCATCATGCTTCACCTAATTTACGATTACGTTGTCATCCGTATCATGATTGCAAATGGATTCTGCTCCAAACAGAACCACCCCTTAGTACGGGTAACAAACATTATTTTGAATGTACTCGTATATAGCTTGAGATTTGTTTTTAAACTCACAAAAACTATCCGCTGAACTATTGTATGTGCAAAGAGGTTTTTTGGTCGAAGCTTCCATACTAGCTTTGTATGGTGGTAGGTCAAATTGCGAATACCCGCCTGGTTAATAACACCCTGAAGAAATCTATCGCCAAGCACCAAACGGTGTATTCCGGCAGCTGTCCTTGTGAGTCAGTAATTCTAGACTAGCCCGAACAACATCTGCGACCACAACATCACTTACCATCAGGTGAGATAGCGGTCAAAGGTTAGACTATCCACATATTAAATAAAAAACTAGCGCATTCAAAATATATTTAGCCCTTAATTTTTGCGTGGTTCTGGAATCAATAGCTCAAACCAGAACCCACCGGATAAGCTTACAGAGGCGTACACGTACCACTGCATTACATTGTATGGAACTGTATGATACATGGCACACGGTTTTCGTAATGTGAAGGTGCACGTAAACATGATGCGTGTAGTTACGTATTGTCGCTCCCAAAAGACAAACAGGTGCATACTGCCCACTTTTTCGACGTGACATGAGCTCTCGGTTTGTAGGGGGTTATGTCAAGTAAATATATATGATTTAGAAATAAATTTCAACAATATAGGGACATACATTTTTACTGCTATAATGTAGCACACATTTGATCAATAGGGATGAACGTGACTGACTACTATGTATCTCTATTGTCGGCTGACTTTTGGTACCAATTATAACATTCTAGCTCGGCACCCCACCCCACGGGCCTATCTCTCCATCGCTGACCTATTTCTAAGTTATTATTGATTTGATTGTAGCCCAAAAAAGAAAGCATTATCAAAAATACGATTCTAGATATCACATTCTCAGATGTCATATCTTAGCTCGGTATTTTGATTATTTTTAAGTCGATTGTAGTCCAAATATAAAATCCAAATCGTAAAATACGACCGAAGTCTCATTTTGCCAGCTATCATATCTATGACTTATTTCTTCATAATTATTAAGTCAATTGTAGCCTACATCGAATTATACGACACTAAATTTCTCTCCGACAGTTGTTACATCTAAGACAAGACAAAAGATTATCAAAAATTATTGATCTTTGAGATAATTGTAGTCCCAAATATGAAAGAAACGCTGAAAAATATTAGACCACTGTCACATTGACACCTGTCATAATTAAAACTACATAATTTAGACGGTTCTTAAAGTCAGTAGCAAGTGTAATTTAATTTTAGGTCTAGATTTCCTACCCTAAACCAATATGTATCCGCATGAAGAATATGTGAAGCGAGAGATGTTTGTTAGAAACGATTAAAATAAAATACTTGGTCTCAGCCTACCCATCCAAATGCATTTTCCATCTGAAACAATATTGATACACGCAACAGACTGGCTGCGTTGCATGCACTACACACATGTGTAAACGTGGATGTTTGCGTAACTTGGTGCGTCAGGGGTGTTCGTGTCTACGTAGTATATGAACTTGCCCGAGCACTTCTACGTGTACGAATGCAGTAGATTCTAACCTTATAGCTCATTGAGGAGTACAAATAGGTAAGTAATATTTGTATATTTTGCCCAAATTAAAGAAATCGGAACTTACTCACAAACGTGTCAGTTTAATGAAATCAACCAGGTCTCAACATTTCGGGGCCTATATAACTTATCATATCATTACATCAACCAGCAATTATTACTTGATATAACCATTTGTTATGTTGCATTGTTGCTGTAGGCAAAACAAACCCTATTTTATCTTCTAGGCCTGACTCATACTTGGCCGGTTGATTTGGAATCTATACGTTTCTGAATTGCAAGAAGGGAAAATTTATAAAGGCCTTATTAAGACAGCCAGGTGCTTTTAATATCGAAATTAAACAACTTTCTCCTTAAAATACGAAATATTCTCTCAATTTCGAAACTGGATGGTAAAATATAGTCCCAAAATACATAAAAAGATGGAATTGAAAATTCATAGAAAAGGAAGGAATCATCATCATCTCCCTTGAAACCTGTCATATAAGCAAATTTTGAGAGAAAAACCAGTTAAGAACTATTAAAATATATGAATAAGGCGGTCGGTTTGTAAAGTAAATTTCAAATGAACCAGAGTAATTGAATGGGTTATACTACCCACACACAACATTTTTTTGAATATAGAACAACGATTCTTTGATCAATTAGCAATATAAGCTTGAAGCAACGATTTGATATAGAAGTCCGTCAGGAATTAAAAGTAATTAAATCATTAAAACCGGATATATTATGAGAAGCTTTTATTTTTACTTTAGAAGCAGTGATGGCTCAGTGGCACTGGCTATGGAATGCCGCGCAGCAGGTCCATAGTTCGAATCCCGCCGTGGGCTTGAGCTTCACCGCATGGTGGAAGGGCATTTTGCGAATGCCCGCCTGGCTAGCGACCACCCTCAAGTAGAAAATCTGTCGCCAAGCACCTAACGGCGTGTTCCGACAGCAGTCCTTGAGAGCCAGTGAAATTACAGGCACATGAGACTTAACAAATATGTCTCAAGGTGACGGGCGCAGTGCAGTTCGTGGCTTGTGATGAAATTCATCTGTTATAGGCAGAGGTTAGTCAGAGGTTAACATCAGGTGGGCCTCGAGCTTGTTCCGTCACAATTACATTTTAAAAAAAAAGCGGATTCGAAGCCAAAATTGTTTTATTTTGTATTGTTATGTGTGTTATTAAAAATATTGTACGGATCGTGTTACTAAATTACTAAAAAAAAGGTGTGTTCCGACAGCAGTCTTTGAGAGCCAGTGAAATTACAGGCACATGAGACTTAACAAATATGTCTCAGTGCAATTCGTGGCTTGTGATGAAACTCATCTGTTATAGGCAGAGGTTAGTCTGCTTAACATCCGGTGGGCCTCAAGCTTGTTCCGTCACGATTACATTTAAAAAAAAAGCGGATTGTTATGTGTGTTATTAAAAATATTGTACGGATCTTGTTACTAAATTACTACAAAAAAAGGTAAAGACACTTGAGACTTAACAACTATATGTCTCACTGTGACGGACGCAGTGCAATTCGTCACATGACGAATATATATGTTATAGGCAGAGGTTAACCCATTGTTATCTGCGATACTGATAACAATAGAATTTCATTCATATATTGGCCATAGTGGGTCAGCCGATGATAAAGGATTAATCAGCTTAACATCAGGTGGGCCACGTGCTATTTCCATCACAATCACATTAAAAAAAGACTATCCAGATGCTGATTTGGTACAATTCAATGAAAATATTACATTTTGGTATGTACGTATGTACCTATGTCCGTCCACAAACGGAAAAGGTTACAAACCTAAAATGTTTATTTGTTTTATTGCAAATTTTTAAAAGCCAATCTTCTTGCCCTGATCTTGGTGATAATCCTAATAACTCTGTCCCGTGATAAGATCAACCATAAGGTGTAAGTAAGTAGGAAACTATTATCATTTTGAACGTTTCCATCCTACAACTACCAAGAAGGCCTAATTCTGTACTATTTTGAGAAAGCTATATTATATACCTAAGTTTCCATTAAATGCTTCAATTTTCCATTAAATGCTTCGTGTGAAGGCACTCAATATAACGTAGGCGTGGGGTCACGAGTCCGAGTTGGCAAATAAATATAAATTGAAAGGTTCATAGTACCGCCCACGCTTATTTTGAGTTTGATTCATTCAGATGGTTACAAAGCAATCCCACGGAAACTACGTTTTCAATTTTAATGAAAGAGTAAATCCGGATTGAGACATGTGACGCGTGAAATTCTTGCATTCAATATTTTCAACGAGTCAGCACAAAGTGTTGTTATTTGGCATTCCTATAAACGAGTACATCCGGGAAAGTACTACCACCATGCCTATTTCTACCGCAAATGTTTTCACATAATTTTGTTTCGGTTTGTAGGGTTATGGGAGCCGGTGAAATTACATTTACGTGAAACTTAAACACTTATGTCTCAGGGTGATGGGCGCAGTGCAGTTCCGCACTTGTGATAAATGTATCTGTTATAGGCAGCGGTTACTGCGTGCATGTTATAACGTAAAAATATATTTAAATATATAGATCTGAAACGGAGGTAACTTTTCTGAACCGTTCTATAGTAGTCTAAGTATTGTAAACGCTTAATTTTTATGGTTTAGAACTAATTTTTATGTCCTTTTTAACCTTTTTGGGCTATCTTTCCATCAAAATATGCTGTTTAGACGTTAAGAAGTAACAAATAATAAAGCAACATAATTTTCTTTTTAATAAAACAGGTATCTGGAAGACATTTATTAGGTACTACTTGTTACAAACGTTCTAATATAATCTTGGCACATATTGAAGACGTGAGATCTAGAAATGAAGATAATGAAGCTCTGAAGCGTACACAATCTCACAGATAATTTCAGACACGACAATGTTTGCAAATAACTAAGTGCCTACTTGATTTTGCATGACATAATGTTATTCTCGTGTTATCTTAGGCATTGTGTGCCATTATTAAGTAGAATAATATATTGAATAATAGGTACCTAAGTGTAATTCTCATTATAGCTGTAAGTTGTATAATTAGGCCCACAGTGATAAAATTATACTGTTTGCACGATCCACCAAGTAGATGCTTGATATTTGTTAAACTATACATAATACAGATCTAGTACATACACAAGTGACCAACTTTCGCTCGAAGTCTATTGATATTATGGAAAACGAGTTTTCCTACCTCGCTGGACCGTATAGTGTTTAGTTTATATTCCTAAAAGACTCCTCCACTGTAATTTGTTTGAAAGTCTATAGTATATTTCGAGAACGTGATTCAAAATTAACATATGTTCTTCACTTCAGTGGTTTCATAAAATAAATGCAGATGACTAATGTTTGTTGAATAAAAGTCTATTGATCTGGCATTCAATGAGGGATCATTAAATGCCACATAGAAGTTGTATGACTAAAAACTTGTTTGAATTGGCCACAGTTAAGAGCTTATTCCTTACGTCTTACGATATTATTTACATTTACTCACTTTCATTCGTCCTCAAAGTTCATTACCACACATTTTTTACTCATTTCCTCCACGACTTAGCACTTTGAAGCGCTCATAGCAAAATTTGCTTAGCTTTTCTTAACCGATCAGCAAAGTTAAGCAACGTCCATCGCGTTCATGAGTTGGATGGGTGACCCCTAGTGACATTACTACTGAGCGCTTCCGTGCTTTGGAGGGCACGTTAAGCCTGGTTGTCTTCTTAGGATGGCAGTCGTTATAGCATGGTGGTAGGGCATTTTGCGAATGCCCGCCTCGCTAGCTACCACCCTCAAGTAGAAAATCTATCGCCAAGCACCTTACGGTATCTTTCGGCTGCTATCCTTGAGAGCCAGTAATTCTAGGTTATCCTGAACAAAATCTTCGACCACATCATCACTTAGCATCAGGTGAGATAGTGGTCAAAGGATAGACTATCAAGTATAAAAAAAAAACACACTTAAGACTTTAATCTTCAGGCTTTCCGGATTCATGAACGAGAAGATGTCGTGTATTTTCCCGAACCATGCCCCTCTGAATTGAATTTTATGGGTGAACTCTTTGTCGAAGTTAGACCTGCCTAACTGAACAGCCTGTACTAAGTAGACATCGTCGAATACTTCGAGAGTATCGTTTCCTGTAACCATCGCTACGTGCAACAATCTTTGTCTTTTCCAATTTAATTTTAAAACCCACCTGCTGGAAATATCTACAGATGTCGCTGAGCATTTCAGCTCATCTAGTGACTTTGTCGTAATGACTAGGTATATAATTAGCAACACGAAGGTGTGTGATATGTGTTCGCCATAGATATAGATGCCACAATATTAAATTCGCCATAGATGTTGATGCCATAATCTTTCCACAGCTTGAATATGTTTTCCAATGCGTTCATGAACGTGTGTAGACTGTCAGAGATATGAAATGTGTTCGTGACACGCACACAAGCACTTCAAACCTGGCCTGTTGTATTTGTTGCGATTGTAGTGCTACACTCCATCTAGAATCTAGACATATATATGATCGAAGGTTTCTCGTATTTGTCTCGAGATTTCTCAAAAAGTAAGTTTCTTACGGTTTCTTGAGCTGTAAGTATATTTTATTTGGTCTTCATTAAAAAATCCTTACTTTTACTATCAGATAACATAATGTAAAACTAGTTAGAATACTTAAAATCATACAGTTAAATTATCAATTTAGTTAAAAAACAAAATTTATAAAACGAAACAAGTTGCCGCGTTTTTTTTTCTAAGTGCAGAAAAATATTGACAACCTCCTTTCATTGAAAATTGGGTACAAAAATCTCCCATCTATTTTTTTCTGAGTATTTGATATAAACCCATTTGAGATTGGACGTTTGTTTTTTTTTACGTTCGTTGCCTAAAATCGAGAAATGCTAGCAGGGCAGGAATGGATATTCATACGACATTCTTGTCCTTTTACGAAGGGCAGGAATGAAAGTCCATATAACTTTTCCCGCCAGACATTGATATGGGAGAAATGACGAACTACGACTGTCAACATAGAAACGTAAGTTTATTTATTAAATACATTGACGTGCTATTGGCATTAGTTTTATAAGAATCGTAATTTTAAAATAGCCACGATATTTATTTTAAATCAAGAGCCTGCTTTTATCTTTTGCTAGAATGCAAGATAACTGTTACCTTTGTTTTACCAAAACATGTTGCTGCCAGCTGAAGGGGTCGGACGGATGGACGCACGGACAGCTGAGGCTTAGTAATGGGGTTCCGTTTTCTAGTATGGAACTCAAAAATACGCGGGTATTATATTTACGTTTTCAAAGATTGTTTTCAGTATATTTTTGTACGAAAGCGTATCATTTTCGAACTGTCGTAAAGTTAATAGATACTATCAAATAAGTGCTGACATTGATATAGGTACAGGATTTTATTAATAAAAATACCTAACAAACATGTGACAGTTTGATATGTCACAGTATTTTTTTATTATATATGAAATATTAAAATTAAGGTTTTCTGAACTCTAACCTCAAGGTTACAATAATGATAATACAGACATAATTATATTGTGACATATGCCACGTGTCTTATTATTTTTAATAAAAGTACATTATTGCAAATGCCGTGAAATACGCAATTGCAAGTCGAGTATGAGTTTAGGCGAGGGCTTCACTAATACTAGACAGGCAATTGCCATTTCTGCCGAGGCACGTATAGTAGTTTTCTCAAAAGAATACAAGGAAATACAACATACATTATGTTTTCGCAGTAAAAATGTTCGATTTTGTGCTTTTAAACACGCTCGATTGTTGTTGTAGGAAAATAGTTAAATTTCCATATTTTTTTCATGTTAATGCCGGTTTTAACATGAACTGTATATTTAAGCATGGAATAAATTACCCATAATGTGGCTTTTTAATTATTTTAGCAATCTCATTAAAATACGCCAAAAATATTGTTTCGGAGAAAATGTTCCCTTTTTTGTCATTTTTCTAAATCATACAATTTGCATGTGCTTTTAGATATTTTTCTTTTGACTTCGCTGGAAGCAGGTTTTCCGTTGCCAATTTGGCTTCTGATCTTATATCTCGTGGAGTACAATCGATTTCTGTTTCACTCTCTGGACCGTTGTTCATTTAATTATTCAATTTATTAATTATGACAATAACAAATTGAGACGAATTTTCAGCTTTGCCGCCAATTTTCTATTTATCATCTATGCCGAAACGCAAAGTAAACGCATTTCAGGCTATACAGCCACGTGAACGCAATTTGTACTAAGCAAAGAGAGTAGAGACTTACTTTTGGTATGCCAAGAATAATAAACGAGATCCAATCAAAGAGTATTTAATATTTAATAACTCCAGCACGCCGTTTCATACAACATTGCTAGAGCGTTGTAATTACTGAGCCAGTAATAATATATTGTTGTAATGCTCCAAATAAAAAAAAACGCTCATGCAATGGATCTGATTTTTTGTGCCCGTAAATTCGATACATCGCGTGTTCTTTTTCTCGAAAATAATGACAATATTTCCATTCATCTTTGAAATAAATATATTTAATATTCCACTTATCTCACCTATTTTTGTGGAGTCGGTACAATCGAAGTAGCCCAAGTTTTCCAAGAATAAGTTCAGCACCAAGTTTTGCTGCAATATATTATATAGGTAATGGAAGCACGTGACTGTGTTATGTGCTTTGATGTGTACATAACTAAATATTTGAAGGAGTTAGATATGCATATGCCTATAATATTATAGTTGCCTAAGCAATGAATATGTATTACCTTAGTTAAGAAAATCAGGAGCTGTCATGTGCGAAGAGCTTCGTAACTATTTGGTATATACAATAAGCACCCCGCCCTCAAACACTCGTATTGAAGTTTGCTTAGCTCTTCTTAACCATTCAGCAAAGTTAAGCAACGTCCGCCGCGGTCATGGGATGGGTGACCGCTAGTGATATAACTATTGACCGATTCCGTGCTCCGGAGGCCACGTTAAGCCGTCGGTCCCAGTTGTCGTCTTAGGATGACAGTCGTTATAGCATGGTGGTGATGGTGGTGACCATTTTGCGAGTGCCCGCCTGGCTAACTACCACCCTCAAGTAGAAAATCAGTCGCCAAGCACCTAAGGGTGTGTTCTGGCAGCTGTCCTTGAGAGCCAGTAGTTCTATGTTAGCCTGAGATAGCAGTCATAGGCTAACCTATCAAACATAAAAAAAAAACATTCTGTGGGATTTGTAAGAGGCAACAACGGTAAAAATATCAGTAAGAGGGCAGCAGCGCCTTCTGAAGAACTGTCATTTTCAAGCCGCCTGCATGATATAATCTCCTTAATGGGGGATATTGTGTTCAGCAGTAGACGATCCCGTCACTACAGTACTACCAGTACAAGTTGTTTTAATACTACGGTGCTCTTATGGAAATTGAGAAGTAGTAGGTTTTTTGACGACTATCTTTCATTAAGCTGTGTTTACTCTTGCACTTGGTCCACTAGGGAGAAATATTGGCAACACAGTGTACTCATGGTATTTTATCCAGACAAAAATGTCTGATGGATAAAATATACCTACTTCATATAGTAAACTACAATATTTCGGTCCGTTGATAATATTGTTGCTTTTTGCCTGGAGACAAACGCACCTTGGACTGCTCGTTTACTAAACATTATGGTCCAGAGCAATCAACTTGTTGAAATCAACAAATAAAAAAAAAACCGTGTCAAAAATTAAATTTGTTTGACAATAATAATTCTCCTAGCAACCACTTTCAACTGAAACTTAGTACATTACAAAATTACTAATTTACGAGACGAAAAATTATAATCAGCATACGAATCCGCGTCACCCACCCCTACAGCCGAGGTATGCTCTGACTGACTGAGCTAACATGAAATAAGACTAACATGAAGTCTAATTTTTCGTCTCGTTCTTTAACCATCGTATGGGGATGGAGGGACACCTATTAGTTCAGCTAACGTTGTACTACGTTGCACGTTGTATTTTTCCTATCGTAAATTTGTAATTTTGTAATGTACAACGCAGAGCATGCGTTATTGAAAAAAAATTATTATTGAAACTTAGTACGCTTGATGGTAATAGACTCGCCCTCTTACTACATGAGACCATAAGATAACGAAGCGTGGGTTGTTTGATACTTCTGCATACCTAGGGATTACAACGAATTGATGAAATGTATATGTATGAGCAGACTAATTAGACATATTTTACGCCTCAAAAATCCTCATCATTTTCGGGAACCCGATTTCACATTCGTATTTATGTACACCTATACGAGTAATTTAACTAGTATTTCTCGTATAAAATAATATATTTATCTGGATTAGTTAAAGCCAACAATATTCTAAAATCAATTTAGAACTCCAAATCAATAATTAGAAAATGTCTCCTAATTTTCCGAAGTTTGGAACTTCTAGGAACTTGACGTCCAAGTTGTGATTGATGCCTTGTAGTTCGTATAATATTTATATTATTAAGACTATAATTTACTCGTGGAATACTCAATATTTACAACAATGTTTTATTAAATAATTTCCCATATTATGATTCCAACTATTTTATTCCGATTTTTAGTTACATCATTATTTGAAAGATATATTTAGCTTAAATACTTTTTCTTATTTCTACAGATATAGTATATTAAAATAGGATATAAATAAAAGCATTGATTTTCCTAACATATTTACTAAATGTCTTCTAAATTGTTATTTTACTGTGGAGGTGGACTGGAGTCACTGGTAGAAAGTAATTCAAATTAGTCTTGGAATTTATTAACTGTTGCATTTATTTTTAACTTTACGGGACTATCTGCGCACTAAATATTAAATATATTTTTAGCATGGTGGTAGGGCATTTTGCGAATGCCCACCTGGTTTGCTACCCTCAAGTAGGAAATCTGTCGCCAAGAACCTAACGGTGTATTCCGGCAGCTATTTTTGAGAGTCTAATATTATATTAATTTAGAGAGAATAACATAATCACCATCAAGTGAAATAGTGGTCAATAGCTAGCCTACCAGTAAAAAAAAAATTATTAATATCGACCGTTTTATTGATTTGCATGAGTTAGGTCAAATATCTGCGACTTGGAATGTGGGCGTTATTTTTAACTTCTCACTATTGCGTGAATGATGATTATTTGTTACCAAGGCTGTAAGGTCTTAGCTGCACTTTCACATAAGATAGTGAACCTAGTAATTTCTGAGATTACGAATCTGGATTAATGACACCGATCGAAAATCCACAGACAGGTTATTGACTCAAACAAACTGACATTTACGAACAGAGGTTTACATTTTATCTGTACGACCTCGCAACGATAGATTACTTCCGCAGATAGAAATTTCAATCTCAGGATAACAGCAGTTCTGAATCTAAAGCACACTGTAAAATAGTATACTGAGAGGCGTACGTCTATGTATGCATGTGTAAGGATCATATATAGTAGAGATGATTATCGAAATATATACTTTTGTATATCTTTGTGAAACTTAGATTATCTAAAGTAAATAAGTTAAGAGAACTGTAAACTAACTATTCATTAAGTAATTCTAGAATATCCTGAAACTTGTTCATATTTGACAGTACTTACTACTGATAAAAGTGGTTTTGTCAGGGATCAGTAGCATGGATCTCTATTTATCTATCTCTCGATAATGTTGAAAATTTGTATATAAATTGTGGACTATGTGAGGATACCCCTCGCTTGGGTAAGATAATGTCTATCTGAACAATATGTTAACAAATATATAATAAGTGAATTGTTAGAATCAAATTATACAGGAGAGATGATTATATAAATAAAAAATAATCTAAGATTAACTTAAGTAAATAAGTTATGAGAACTGTAAACTCTCAGAGTAACTCTGTAAACCCAGAGGACCTGGCTCCACCGGTCTCTGGGCAGTGGACGGTAGAGGCGATCCGCCCGGTCTTTAGCAGGTGGGTAAAGCGGCCGGGTCGCTTACCTTGCGATTGGTGCAGGTTCTGGACACGGATGTTTCGGAAAGTAGATCGGAAGACGGGAGGTGACCCCAACGAAGCAGTAATGGCGTCGAAGGAAGCCGCGAAGCGGGTCAGGGAGGGCGATGTCCATGCTGGCCCACTCCGGCGCCGACGAACGGTGGTGAGGAGACGGCAGCTCGTCCGCCTCCTCCCTTCACCGTAGTGGGGTCACTGGTGGAGGGTCGCGGGATTCTTCACCAGCTTGCACGGCCCCACACGTTCGGGGGGTGGCCTTGGTGAGCATGGTTGCCCCTCCACAGGCGCAAAGACCCTACGGGGTTCGGGCCTACCGCCGGAGAAGATGGTGAATGCTAACGCGACTCTATCTTGCCCCACCTTGGCGGAGGACTGCTCACGGAAGGGTTTTAGTGGGTTCAAGTCCCACACATCCCCTTCCACCACTCCCGTGGTGGAGTGGAAGTGCGTAGGCATTTACCCCCCCCCCAAAAATAGACTAGATTATGGCATCACCGCCTGACAAACATCTTTTAAGCTATTTATAGCTTAAATAAATGCTATGCACGATACTACACTCAAGATACTCAGAGTAATAAGGAACGTAAGCGTAATGCAAAAAACTGTCAGTCACCCGGTCACCTGTCCATTAGTGCCATTCGTATCATCTGCCTACCATCTTTGATCTTTCTTTATGTTAAAAGTTTTCCTTCTTTATTTAATAACAATAACTCGTTTCATGGAAAAGGGAATGTGTCTATTTTATATGACTTTTGTTTGTGTATCCAAAGGGCAAAACGTAGCCCTATTTCTAAAACTCCGCAGTCTGTAATTCATATGAAATATTTGTTTAATGAACGTATCAATAGCTCCTTACAGTACACATATATTAACACTTTTTTATTTAATATTTTGGAATCTGATATTTCAGTTCGGTTCTGACATTCTGTACTATATACTTACGTTAACTAAATAATACTTTTGAAGCGTTCGTAGTGAAGTTCGCTTAGCCGTTCTTAACCGATCAGCAAAGTGAAGCAACGTCCGCCGCGGGGACTATTTGGATGGGTGACCGCTATTAATATTACTACTGAGCACTTCCATACTTATGCACGTTAAGCCGTCCGTCCCGGTAGTTATCTAAGGATGGCAGTCGTTACAGCGTGGTGGTAATGCATATTGCCAATGCCCGCCTGGCTGGCTTCCACCCTCAAGTAGAGCATCTGTCGCCAAGCACCTAACGGTGCATTCCGGTAGCTGTCCTTGAGAGCTAGTAATCTAGGTTAGCCTGAACAACATCTTCGAATACATCATCACATACCATCAAGTGAGATAGTGATCAAAGGCTAACCTATCAGATATAAAATGAAAAAGAAAAACTAAAAATGTCCTTAATAATTAAACAACTTTAAACGGTTTAAATCGCGTATATTTATCATTATTTTTGTTCCGACGATTCAAACACTTTGCAGTGATCGTCACCCCGTGACCACGATCGCGATTTATTAATTACTATGTGTAATTATCGCGAAAACCTAAAACAACATTAAAAATGTCCAATTTTAATATTGTTTTGAAGCTGTGATCAAAACCAATAAGGTTATCTTTTGCTGGCTGTTGTAATATGGAACCCTAAAATAACGAGACTGGCACTTGGCAAATTGTTTATTTGTTTTTAATTGGTAAGATTTAATTGTTTTATAATGTAGACACATTATAAAAAAGGCCTGATAAAAACAATTAAATTAACGTCCGCCGCACTTGCGGTCTAGACACCTGTCAAACCCTCGTAGTTTCAGCTGGTTTGGTGCTAATGAAAGGATAGCGTGTCTAGTCGTCTGTTTATCTTTTCTCGAACAAAATTCTACCGTGGGTGCGTTTAATGTGGACGGTCTTTTTTTATTGTTTTTATGTTTTATTTTCCTACGACGATTAGGATTAAATACTGTGCAGAGACACAATAACGAAAATGCCTTTCTTTATTAAACCTACGAATAATGTATATATAAATGACACGTAGGTAAATTACTTCATTAAATCAACAGCTACATAAAAAGTTTCGTGTGAAGCCAGCCAATATAGTGGCGATAAGAAAAAGTTTTGCCATATGAAGCTTTGCATAAAGGTTGACCATATATACTGTATATAATGTTCTCAAAAACATTGTGGACTTACGAAGTAAGCGTTTCTCTTGAGTTTGTTGGAACATTTTCTCCCAACATTTTCTTGTTTGTCGTCTTTTGTTTAACTTTGTGTTTGTGAGATTTTAACTAGTACACTAGAGTTATGCTTATAAATCTTCAAAACCTTTCTTAGGGTTCCATCCCAAAGGATAAAAACTCGACCCTATTACTAAGACTCCACTGTCCGTCTGTATGTATTTCACTAGGCTGTATCTCAAGGACCGTGATGGCTAGACAGTCACACCCTTATTTTGCTTTGTATACAATTTTCAATTCAGCGCCGCGATCAATTAATTTATCATAGTCAGGCCTCGATTCATGTTTTCGTAGTTTCGATAGCAGCTACGCTGATGCTACGAAAGCCGAAATTGCTACCACATATACATGGTTATGTAGATACCAATTTTGCAGCACAGACTTTACGGCGAACATCAAAGAGTATTATTGTACTACTGAGGTGAGCCTATCTACATTTTCGGGGCATAGTTTCGGATTCCGAACTGCGTTATACTGAAATTATTTATGACAGTAAAACCAACTTGTTCGATCTGGGGCTCGAACTCAGGACTTCAATAAGCCAAGGTATCACTTTCACACTCACCCCAAATAGTTTATCACCAAATATCTTATCGTAATTCCATGTTTGAAACTCATTCCGTATGTTAACCTGAGACCCGTGACATACTCACAGTCGGTTGGACGATTAGACAGACAGACAGTGGAATCCCGCAATATTTTTCCCTTTGGGTACGGAACTCTAAAATATGCCTCAAAAATCTAAAGCACGGTTACGGGTTTTAAACACTTTTGAAAACATATAATGCGTCGTTGTTCAGTGAAAATTAGCAAAAACAGGACAATCACAACGTTCACGACAACCAGACAATAGTTTTTACTTTGGTATGGGAAATTAGGTGACGAAAATAAGTCTACTATGCAAGGAATTATAAGGAAATACTTAAATAATTTTAGTATTAACATTTAATGTTTTAAGAATATTCCTAAAGATAAAGTATATATACTAACTTAGTCTAGTCAAGTGCACTACACAACAAACGAGTGGCATTGTGGTAACGCCAGTTACAATTTAAAGCCAGTTTTGCTACGGGAGTCGAGTCAAACGGACGACAAGTTGTGACATAGTGAATAGTTAGGAAGTGTTAAGTGAAACAGAAAAATGTGTACAAAATAAACTTTCATAAGAGCGTCGCAGAGGCCCATATTGAATATATTACTTTCATTGAGTTTAAAATGATCATAAATTATAAAACTTATTATTATGATTACCACCTCCATGTGTACCTTACTAAATATATCCATGAGAATCAATTTGGAGTATTCTTTCTTAATATAGCTTAATATACCTTTCAACTGGAACACGGATATTGTTTAGTGAATAATTGGTGTCGGCATATATCTCGGATATCTGTGACCACGTGCAAAGCTTCACGCAACTCGATCGCAAGGTGTCTCCGAAGTAGACGTATTTAACGGACATAATTAATACATGAGTAATCATGTATATTTTCTGCGAGTATTATGAGCGTATTTTTAGTATAATGATTTTATTTTAACACTCTTAATACCGTTATTTATATACGTGATAACATTTTCATCATTATAACTAATGTAGTTTCTTTTTACGAATTTTCGTATATTATATGAAATTAATACCAAGGCTATTAATATGCAATGTACAAAGTGTGAATTTTGGCGTCAAGCGGCCTCAATCAAATGCTATATAATTTTTAAGTTTATTCAGTTTCATATAACTATAAATATAGTGCTTTAGGACCATTATTATTGTTATGTTACATAAACGACTTTCCAAATGTAACATGTTATCATATGACCCTTTTTGCTGACGAAAGCACAATTTTATTTGAAAATGACGACTATAATGGATTTTTCAACACCCTTGCTCGTAAAGTGAGCTTTATTATGTAGTTCTTAGGGCCATAAACTGTTCTATAACACCCTCGTGCATAATAATATTATACACTAGTGCCTAGAATTATCCCTGCAAAGTTAAGTTAGTACCTAACTGCAAATTATATGCGAGTAAACAGAGCATTTTCAATTTAGCCGGGTAATATAGATTTGTAACATCAAAGAGGTTTATCTGTAATCAACGATCACACAAAAAAAAAACTTGCGCGCTATTTTCCATAATTTTCGTATGTTGTTTGTATCGCATTTGTGAAATATATATATATATTTTTTCCTCGCAAGGGTGTTGAAAAGTGCGTATGTAACTCGTAAGCAACTTGCTCACTATACACTCGGCTGATTTACGCCCTCGCCTACGGCTCGGGCTGCAACACACAGCCTCGTGTTTAATGAGCAACTTAGCTCACTTGTATCTTAATCTACTAAAGTATTGACATTAACAACACACTCACAACACTAATTCAATGGTTAACTTCAAACCACTTATATATTAATTTGGACAAAACATATATGATAAATTTTAAACAGCAACATTTAGAATATATTAACTAAGACATTAATTATTTAGGAAAAACAGTGAATGATATTGACTACACAGTTTTTTTTGGATTATATATTGACAATGAATTGAAGTGGAAGGAACCAATTAAAAATATCTACAAAAGGCTACATCAATATTCCTACGCTTTGTATAAATTAAGCAGAGTAGTAAATAAACAAACGGTATTGACAGTCGGTATATAGCACGCCAAGGTTGCATCAATCCTGAGGTACGGAATTATGTTTTGGGGTAATTCTACTGACAAAATACGGGTATTTAGGGTACAAAAACGATGCGTCAGAGCAATAGTAGGTATAAAACAAATAGACTCATGCAAAGAACATTTTAATATCTTGCAAATTTTAACCATGCCATCTCTTTAAATAAGTGAAGTAGCTACATTTGCAAAACAAAATCTGGACTTGTTTGCGCATTATACTGAAGGTAGTCGGCGAGAGGGGAAATTGCGTCACCTACCAGTCAAAACATCTCTCCAGCGCAAAAGATACGCTGGTGATTCAATTCTAGACTTGAAACTCCGAGGGATTGCACAGTACCTTTTGACCCTAGTAAACAATTTTCACAGATTTCTATAAATTTATAAACTATGCAAATATGTCCCAACTTTTATACAGCCATTCTGTCAAATTGCAGCTTAGCATTGTAATAAAAAAATATTAACAACAATTATGTGACATGACTAGGTAAAAATTATAGCTAAGTATAGCTAGCTCAAAATTTCAAATTGGCATCTTTCATTTCGCATACTTGGAAAGCACGGTTAAAGTTACCTGATCAGAGGGATAGTACAATACTTTTTTACCCCAGTAAACAATTTGCCCAGATGTAAAACATATTATAAACTATGTAAGATATGTCCCAATTTTTTATACAGACATTCCGCAAAATTCGCACCGTAGCATTGTGATTAAAAATATTGCCAATAATTTTGTGATATGACTTAATACTAATAATTTTCTTTTCCCTTCATTATAACGTATTCAGTTTTTGTATTATTGTTTGTTCAACTTACGAAGTTTTTATATACTTTCCTCATATTCGAAATAAAAAGCAGTGATTGCCTCGCAAGAAAGAATAAATGTAGAGCCAAAAAAAAAAAGGCAGAGGCTACTGCGTCAAATGTACAGTTCGACCAACTTATCTGTTCAGGCGGCAGAAAAAAGAACTACAAAATTCCCTCAAATTGTGACAGTTCGTAGTTGATTTCCTTGACCTATAGCGCCCTCGAGAACTGCACAATTAAGTTGGTGGTACTATATAAATGGCCACAATGAAGCTATTAAATTGTATGGTAACTATAAAAAGACCAGTATGTGTTTTAATCTTAATACTAGTGTAAGTATTTTATGCTCACAAAATTATTACAAAATCTGATGTTATTATAATACTTAGACATGACTTTAAATTTTCTCAGTGCTCATTCAGAATAAATTCGTAGACCTACAAATCACACACATTTATCTTACGGGCCATGCGACCCAATGTGGGCAGTAAATCTTTACGTAAATAAAAAATTTAAAACAGCCGATGGGTAGATACCTTGGAAAAATTCTGCTACTATTGCCTAGAAATTAACCTTCAATATAGTTTGTTATTGGCCGCCAGCTAACAACTTTGCATTCATTTACGTTTGAAGGTGTTATATCTAAGTACATAGTTACTGCTATGACTTCGTTCTAAATTTTTAAACTGTTATGATGCGGTACCTTTCCACTTATTAATTATTTTGTTTTACCTTGCTATTTAAAAGGAGATAGATATTGTATGTTGGACGTAAGCAGCTGCATCTCTACCAAGTAAAAGATATCATTAAAAACAAAATCATTTATCGTATGAACATAGGTACATAAAATGGTTAAGATTAATTGCTTCACTACAATTCAACTCAATTAGGGTGTGCAAAATAAACTGAAGAGCATAATAATATATTTTTGTTATTTAAAATAATTGGAATAAAATCTGAAGGACAGATATCACACTGCGATCCCCAAGCCACCTTCCAAACATTGGGATTATGGCATACCCCCACGTACTGGGGGAAGCTGTGTTGTTTGTGTGGACTATCCAGCTGATACAGTATTACAGATTTTGAAGCAATGATAGCCGAGCGGTTATAGTTATGGACTGCGGTGCCGCAGGTCCATGGTTCGAATCCGGACCGCCGGCTTGAGCTTCACTGCATTGTGGAAGGGCATTTTGAGAATGCTCGCTGGCTAGCTACCACCCTCAAGTATAAAATCTGTCGCCAAGCACCTCAGTCATCCGGCAGCAGTCCTTGAGAGCCAGTAAAATTACAGGCACATGAGACTTAACAACCGTATGTCTCAGGGTGACGGGCGCAGTGCAGTTCGTCCTTTGTGATGAAATGCATCTGTTATAGGCAGTGATTACCACATAACATAAGGTGGGCCTCGTGCTTGTTCCGTCACAATGGTAAAACGTATAGAATGCTTTGAAATTGAAAAAAATAACTAAAGTCAAGTATTTCTCTAATCCTAAGTTTAATAACAAATATATATTTTTTTCTAATATTTATCACTTACTATGCCCAAAAATCATTTATCGGTTCTGTTTCACTTAAGAAAAACAGTTTTTTTCGATTTTACCGATTAGGAATGTATGCCCCATGAATTAATATCGACAAAGATATAATACTTCGATAAAAGTATTATCTCTGCTCACATAACTCTCATCTCATGTCTATTTCCTGAATACAGCACAATAAATAAATTTAATGCGTATTGTTAAGGTTATAAAATATTCATTCTAGCATTGTTCGTATTCTTTTCTATTGTCAGCTACAAAAAATATATATTCAGAATAGGCACCAGTGGAACGAACGTTGCAGAAAACTTTCATAAAGGTAGGTTTGGACCTCAATGTGTTTTTCTCTCTAACATTGCGGCATTTCAAAGTACCTTTATCGCAGCTATTTTTCAACAGAACAGTTTTTGTTTATGTCAGGAATCCGTACATCCGTTGAATAAAAGAGGAACCCTTAAATGATCTCACGCGTTTGTTCGTATTTTTCAGCATATTATTTCCAAATCCATTGGACTTAAAATACGCTACAACAATAAATTTTGGTGACCACATCATGGGCATAATATATAATAAACTAACGACTCTTATAACTTTGACGTACATAATAAATAACACGATAAAATAATTTGTAGTACCGGTTAAGTGCGAGTCACAGTCCTGATAGCACAATATATATATGAGATATGCTTTTAACCTTAAATGCCAAAAAATATCATTATTTTTGTCTCGTTCAGAAACCTTAGCGTAATTCCGTTTCGCACTTAAGGCCAGGTTATTCAAAATCAACCTATTTTTGATTCACTCGTAAACAATCAAATGTTCGTTATTTTGATCAGACAAAAATGTATGTTGTAGTTCAATATACTTGCTTGATTATTTTACGGTTCAAAACACGATTATTATAACTTCACTCGATCATAAAAAAACGAAAAGAGAGAATTTTTTATCGTTTTTAGGTCGTACGTATATTATATTAATCTTTTACTTTAAAAATATGTCAAAAAATAGGCAATGATGTTTAAAATATTTTTTTATGGTTACTTTTCCTCAAAACGGCTTATTTTTTTAATACAATATTATATATAACAGAGCGGCCGTCTGACATGTTTCAGTCGTCTGCTAGACGTGTCCGAGGTAGGACCTGTGTCGCTTTTGCCGACCCGCTGCATTGCCTCGTCTGCTGTCTGCGAGCGCCACAGTTTATGCAAGAGTACTGCAGAGAACCGCGTTCACTGCCTCAGCTTACTGTAGCCCAAGCACAAACATTTCGATAGTCCGTAACGTTATCGTATCGAGTTCACCGCCCGTTTACGCAGGAGGCAATGGTTGACAGTACGCCGCATCGTTTGCTGGCTAACGTGAACTCGATAGGATAACAAAAGTGACGTCATCCAGCGTAAATCACAACAATCATACCTTTTTTCTAAGACCTAACAACTCATTCGAAAAGAGGTTTTAAGTCTTAGTTTGCCTATAAAAGTTCCTCTCACTGAGCAAGTAATATTAAGAGTTGGCACGGACCTTGTTGCTTTGAAACTCAGATTTGAAGTTATTTTATACCAACCATTACAAATGAAAACTATATTTCCACCACAATAATGGTGACATTTGTGAGTGTTGTACTACTGATTCCCTAAAATCGATTAGTTACAATGAAATCGATTCCATTATAATCGATATAGGAAAAAATGGTAAGAAGGTTAGGTTTATAAAATATATGTTAAGGAAATATAAAATAAAACAAATATTTCACACAGATTTATTAATTTATTCAAAATCATCAAAATATTTTATCGTGCGATATATCTTCGCTAGTATCGAAAACCGTATTATTGGGGTATGTATACATAGTTCCAAAGTAATTTGTGTACTAGAACATCTTTACCATACATATTTTTCATTGTACATAACAGTTTTCAATATATAATACTTATTTTCTAACTGTCGTATATGTAAAAGTAAAAAATACTGCACGTAAGTTGCACTAGTAAACTTGTCATCAACTGTTAACAATTATTATTATTTGTAGTTCAATCATAAAATGTAGTATTTCTGACGCACCTCTTTTAATTATATATAGACTGTTGACTTTTAAAAACTTTTTTGGTGTAGGTAGTTGAATTATTTAGATATTTAATTTAATCTTGCAGCTGATCTATTTTATTTGTATTGCAAGAAGCTTCCTCTGCACTGATTTGTTTTATTTATCGATTCAATTAATATTTTTCTGCGTAACATATGCATATCTGAAATTACAAAAATGGTTTATTTAACTGCACTCGAAAGTTGGTTAATTTTAAAATCAAACAATGTATAGTATTATAAGTATTTAAATAATTGGGATTGTATGTTGATACACATGTTGATTATTATATAGTATTGAGGTGACATACTACTTTAAATTCCATGCCATAGCTCTATCGATTCAGCATTTACTTTGAAAGTATATAAGCGACGGAGTTTTGTTTAAATGAACTGAAAAAAAACAACTCAGATTATTATCACAAGCATAGATATGACGTTATTTACGCTATTTATTATTAATTGTATAATATTTAAGTCGATTTTCATATGTTAGATAATAAATATTGCTCTAGCCGTTCAGTTAGCAAGTACTGTGCCAGTTATGTAGAGAAAAATTGATAATACCTGGTGTTTCAAAATGCTTTTGGGCTAAAGATGTAAATAACAGTCCCTAAAATACACATGTTAAGTTTCGTGGCATAATAAAACATTCCACGTGATGGTGGTTTATGATCACCAGCATCGAATATGATATTTCCTAACTTATTGACACTATGAAAAAGTATATGTACCCATACCACTGACATTATAAAAAATCGACACTACAAAGGTATCGATACTTTCCTTGAGCAACACTAAACTTACTTTACGTTACGTAAATATTTGTAATTTATATACAAATATATGTAAGTACAGCAATTCGCATGATAACACATACCTACTTAAATTACAATAAAAACCAAGCGATCATTAGCTCTGAAACAATAATGTAATTTCAATGACATATTTTCATCAACTCACCGGTTCTGGATCTCATGGAAATCTATTGTTTAAACATTTTTATTTGTGTTTCGACACCACAGACTTCGCATTTTCTTTGCGATTCCCGTATTGTATTGATGTTCACTATGAAATATTAAAATTTTTGAATAAAATGTATTTGAGGTGATATATTTACTAAGTGCCATGACATACATTATGACATAGAGAAATGTAATATACCGGGAACAATATGATTAGTCTACAGCCATGACAGTCCAGTTGAGTTGTCAAGGTGACAATGACTCGTATCGTATTTGGTAATTTTGGACAGAAATCGGTACACCTGCGATACTTTACCTTATTTTAAGGTTGGTGTCGCTGGACTGCTTCCTCTATGATTGATATTCGTCAAATTTAGCTTTTTATTTGGTGAAAACCAAACATATTTTTTTCCGGTATGTTACTTTTCTCTATGCGTTACTTGGTCAGTGAACCAAATTTTATTGTAACATCATTAGAGGTATTAAAATAAAACATTATATATAAATTATGAGCTATAAATTCTCAAGCCAAGAATCTACGCCACTGATAATTTACTATATGAATTATAAACAGCTACTATTACACCTTTAAACAGAGGGAGGAGTTTCAAGAAACCCTGAAGGGCCGCCAGCCGGCGTGAAGTGTATTTTGCGCTAAATTTTATGGTGTTTCAGCAGAAAAATAGGCTATTGAGTTCAAGCAGTGCTTTTATAAGTTCTAATTGTTCACTAAAGGTGATTCCCGACAGAACTTTCGTCTCCAGCGGTATTTTACCGTCTGTTCTGGGAAAGAAGAATGCTGTGAAACCTGGAGTGCGTAGTAATGTACCTACCTAACAGTTTTGCAAAGACAAACCACGTAGCATTTCATGAATGCGCCGTTACTACAAATCGAGAGTGCTGTGACTTGTAACCGTCTAGGCTTAGTGTTGTTTTAAGTTCATATTAATTTTAGGATAATTAAAGCGTTTATTTTGTATTAGTCAGCTTATGGTTGGTTTTTTTTTTGGATTATGATTGTGTCTGTTATTACATTACCAAAAATAAAGAAATTACTTAACTGTTGGTGTAGTTTTGTCTTTTTATCCACCTACTTTCCTTTATTTTTAAGGAATAGTGTGGCAAACGAGCTTGATATCGAACTTACCTAGCCTATAAGATCAGAGGAGGAAGAAAAATGCTTCTCACGGCCCTACTATGAGTTCGCCACCCAATAGTCTTTTATGCGCCACCAATAGAAGCACACACTGATCCATCTCATCATCACTGTTGTATGCGCAATGCGTGGCAACATCCCACTCACACCGACCTTAGTAGTGGCATGCTGCCACGAATTTTGTCTTAGTCGCGTTTCACAACATCCAACGAGATATCCTATTATCCCTAACCCACGAACTGTTCGGTATATAGGTACCAATAAATGAAACGCACAATTGCACTTCGTTTATTTTTATTAAGAACCAAAAGTCCAATAACACAGCTTCTACGTTTCACATTAAAATCTTCTTCTTCGTAGTGGTTATAATGTTGGCGTGAGCATGGTCATCACCTCAGAGTTCGTAGGTAGTTAGTCTGACAATCCGTTGGTATTCCTTTCGTGTCGCTGCCTGTGTTCTTCTGGTGCATTTGTTGGCAGCTTTGGTTGATCTTGAAATCTTGAATGCATAGGTTTTCAATTTTTTTGAGCCTTATTGTTTTCAATTTGACCATGCACAATGAAGAATTTCATAGCAACATTATTGCGCCGCAAGACATATCCAACGAGCGAAATTGGTGTAAATGTGGGCCGGAACGGTGGAATATGGACGCTGTTTGATGCAGAGTTTTGGAAAATGTCCTGAATTGGGTTCATCGTACATTAGCATCACTTCCCTCCAGTGCCATAAATTTTATAAATACCTTCTTTGCGCCTGGTAAACGACATGGTACAATACTACTTCTAATCTTGCTGCCATGTTTGTAACTCTTTTCATAGGTAAATGAACAAACACAATAATAACATGAATTTTCGAAGTTTTACCACAATTCAATACGTTACGTCAGCCATCTGACTGAAAATTTCTCAGTGACATGACATTCGTAGATTTTTGACAGATCCTCGATAGCCAGCCTTCGAGCTTACGTTAGAATTAGGTTCGTGCTCGCGATTTCATACAAAACTTTTTACGTGACAAAACGTTCACGTTAAAATCTCGACACGTTGGTTGTCAAAACCTATTTTACTGTCAAAATTTAGTTCCTTTTACGCACTGTAGAGGCGCTGATCAAATCCTGTACAAAATAGTGACATTTCGATACGTTTACGAAACGGTTACGATTTCGCAAGTTATTCGTGCTTGGGCTACTGTACTGCAGACTTTTGCGTTCGCAGGGCGATACAGATTTTAGCGCTTTCCAACTAGAGACACAATTGCTACAGTGCACGTCCATATGTGCCAAATCACCGCCTTAATCAATATTGATTTAATGATAACTTTGAATATTGGTAAAAAACGATTGGCAAATATCACAATTGTATCACTTGCACAAAGTAACTTTGAACATATTATAATAACAATTAATTTAAAGCGAATCAAAATATCACGAATCGAATTGATCGAATTGTGCTCCTCAATCTTAAATATCACAGTATACACGTAACAGAAGCGTAACTAATAAACATACTAGATTTTATGCTGAGTTTGTATTACTCTTAGTAATTAAACAACTTTAAACGGTTTAAATCGCGTATATATATCATTATTTTTGTCCCGACGTTTCAAACACTTTGCATTGATCGTGGTCACGGGGTGACTAATTGGTTTTATTTGTCACATGTGTTATTAAGAGCCCTTTTACATTTTGCAGCCTTCTCACTCGCACTTTTAAAGATAATTTCAAATAGCAACAATATGGTTTGTATTTTTTTAAATGTGGTCAATCATTATTTTGCTGCATGCAACTATAGATGTTCTCTACTAATTTTCATTTTGATATCTGTTATGGGGGATCCAAAACGCGTAATTTAGTTATTTTAAATGTTGGGCCTCTAATTCTAATTGGACTCAACATGTAACAAAGTAAAAATATGTTGAGAACATCTATAGTTGCATGCAGCGAAATAATGTAAGACTACATTTAAAAAAATATAAACCATATTGTTGCTATTTGAAATAATCTTTAAAAGTGCGAGTGAGAGGGCTGCAAAATGTAAAAGGCCTCTTAAGAAAATTAATTGGTCTACCGTCCGAAAATTTTTATATTAATCATAACGTTCCCTATTCACGCAGTATTCGCTCACAGTGTCCAGAGGTCTTGCAAATTTGTGTCGGCCATGGGATTTAATTAATTTGATGACAGGATCCCAAGCAGGTGGTACTTGCCAACCAATTACTACAACCAAAAACTTTCAATAGCCTCGCGTAACATTCTTGGTATAAACTGGGTCTCTCTGGCGAGGATTTGTGGGTTGTCGAACCGAATGTAGTGGTTGGGTTTGTCCTGGGCATGTTCACAAACCGCAGACTTGGTCGAGCGTCTGTTCTTCATGTCAGCAATGTGTTTTTTTACCCGGATACCAATGCTCCTCTTTGTTTGCCCAATGTATGACAGCCCACATTCACAATCAAGTTTGTAAACACCTGCATCATGTAGGGGAATATTGCACTTAACAGGTCTTAAAAATTGGTTGATCTTCTTGTGCGGCTTAAAGTAAGTTTTTATTGAAGCTCGTCTTAAGATATTACCAATTTTGTCCGTGACACCCTTGATGTAAGGTAAGATGGCAGGTTGTCTCTCAACTGTGGAAGGCTTGGGCCGGATTCTGTGACGCATTCTTGGGAGCTTGCGATTATTGCTTCGCAGTACTTGTTTTACATACTGAAGCTCCTCCTTGAGATGGTCAGTGTCGCAGATGCCATGTGCTCTCTGTAACAAAGATTTGCCTATGGTAGCCAACTGACATAGATGGTGATGGGAGTTACCATTGAGATATTTATCTGTATGGGTGGGTTTTCTATACACTGTATGACAAAGGGAGTTGTCAGGATTCCTGATGACTAAAACATCAAGAAAAGCTAAGCATTTATTGATCTGGCTCCATTGTGAATTGAATTTGTTATGTAAGGAGTTTAGATGGTTTAGAAATGCAGAAACTTTATTACTGGGGAGGATGGTAAAAGTATCATCTACTTACCGTTTGTAGATCTTCGGCATAGCCACAGCTGTGGAGAGAGCTCTCTCCTCGAAATCCTCCATGAAAATGTCGGCAACAACGGGGGAGACTGGAGAGCCCATAGCTACACCATCAATCTGTATGTAGAACTTATTTTCCCAGAATAGATAGCCAGATGTTAGGCAATGTTCTAGTAATTCTGCATATTCCATGGGAAGGTCAAGCTCACTAAGTTTTTTCTTGACAATTTCAATGCAATCTTGTACAGGTAGGTTGGTGAATAACGACTTTACATCAAAGCTGACCATAACTTCATCATCAGTCAATTGTAGATTTTTCATTTCTCATTTCAAAAACCCCTATGGTTTTCGGGAACCCGATTACTTACACACATATATGAGTAAAATGATTAATATTTCTATATAAAGTAATATATTCATTTGGACTTGTTACAGCCAACGATGTTCTTAAAATAGTTTAGAGATCTAGATCATTATTATCGACGTAATATCTCATAATAAATTGCCAGAGCTGGCAACTTTTACGAACTCGCTGTCTAAGTTGTGATTATTGCCTAAATATAGAAATGAAAAATCTATACCTAAAATTGTAACAGATTCAATTCTGTACATGACAGATATGTTGAAAAAAATAGGAGCACTCTGTAGCTGACACTGATGCCAAAACTGTATTTTTTTTATTCGTGTCTGTCTGCCTGTCTGTATTCCGGCCGCACATCACTTCAAAGCGACTGAATGGAATTCATTGAAACTAAACACGATTTGAGTTCATACTACAAAGAAGGACATTGTATACTTTTTATCACAAAATCAGCACGGCTCCCTCGGGAGAGGAGATGAAAGTCAAAATGTTCACTTAGTTGTAATTTATTAACGCGTTGTGCGATTTCAAACATTCTTTTTTTGTTAGAATAGTGACGAGTGACCCCACGGGCAGCCCGGCACTGCATTTTTGCATGCTTGCTAATATAAAACTCTAAAATCTAGACCATTCGCCATAATCAGTTTTTAACCATCTATCTTTAGCCGGATACATTTTGCACAACGGAAGTGCTCAATCTAATACATTTTGGTTCTACCGCCAAAAAAGGAGAATCTTGGCAAAAAAACGCGGTTTTAAAATTGAAATTCCAAAGAAACGCACAAAGTACTTAGCTGCTTCAATATTTATATACGTATTTTTTCTTAAAAAATAAATGTTTCGACGACCGTTATATTATTTATATGAAATTTATGTTACGACGTCTATCTGACAACTAACTTAGTTGAGAATCTGAAATCGGTATATTTTGTACCATATCCTCATTCTGAATAGCCAGTACTGAAAATGCACAATTTTTATGTAGTTTTGAAGATGTACAGTTTTGCTACTGTAGCTGTAATGCAGAACCCTTAAACAACGAGGACCAATTGGCACTTGGTCAGTTCTTTCTTTAAGATAAGATTTATTATCAAAAAATTTAAAAAATGTTCCGATAAAAATGAATTAAATTAACGTCCGTCGGCATTTGCGGTCTAGATACATGTCACACCCTCTAGTTTCAGCTTGATTTATGCTAATGAAAGGATAGAATTTCCAGTTTTCTATGTATATTTTCTGGTATCTACAAAATCCTATTGCGGGTGTGTCTAATGTTATCGGTCCTATTTTATTGTTTTATCGTCGTATTTTCTAAGGACGAATAGGCAAAAATATAATACAGAGACAGCCACGTTTTCTTTTTTCAACTTTTATTTTCTTTTCTTTTTTCATTCACCTAACATTCATTAATGAAAATAAATGACACGTTGGTAGGTACGTTACCTCCTTAAAACAACAGCTTTATGAAATGTTTCGGAATCATGTGGAGCCAGCCACGACAGCATAAAGGTCGACTGTGTATATATTGTTCTCAAACACATAGACTTACGACGTAAGCGTTCCTCTCGAGTCTGTTTGTAGAAACATTTTTTCCCAATCTTTTCTGGTATATAGCCTTTACCTTTGTTTCACTTTGGGCACGTGAGTACACTTTCACATGTACACGGGAGTTTTGCTTAATCTAGTCAAAACTTTTTTATTCACTTTCCGCCCTGACTCCATTTATTGTACAATTCTCAATTCAGCTCCGCCACCAGTGAGCAAATAAACATATCATAGTCGGTCTCGGTTCGTGTTTTCGTAGAAGCGATAGCCGCTACGCAGATGCTACGAAAGCTGAAATTGCTACTACGTCGACGTGTTTATGTAGATACCAATTTTGCTGCGCAAGTTTTAAGGTCAACATATAAAGAGTATTATTTGATCTGCTGAGGTGAGCATTTCTTCGTGTCCCTGGCGTAGTTTCAGATTCTGGACTGGAGTAGTACACTGAAATTATTTTTGTTAGTAACATCAACTTGGCTGATCCGGAGATCGAACCCAATACTTTGAGATTCCATTTTTTTTATTTTTTTTTAATGCCTGATAGGTTAGCCTTTGACCACTATCTCACCTGATGGTAAGAAAGAAAGAAAGAAAGAAAAACCATTTATTTGACACAACATAAAAACGTACTTAATAATAAAAACAAAGTGAATGAGCTGTTGCCAAAAAGGCCTTGCCTCAGCACATGTGTCAGATGTCTTAAGACACCCGACGCTGATTTTCAGGCAAAGCCTCGCGGGTAACGTTCGCAAAAAGTGTACTGACATAGTTTTTTCTTAAATAATATACAAATAAACAAAAATAAATGTACACTAAACATTATATTACTAACATTATTACCTACTTAGAAATTTTCCTACATAAATATTATTTATATACATAATTTATAATATGGTAAGTGATGATGTGGTCGAAGATGTTGTTCAGGCTAACCTAGAAGTACTGGCTCTCAAGGACTGCTGCCGGAACACACCGTTAGGTGCTTGGTGACAGATTTTCAACTTGAGGGTGGTAGCTTGCCAGGCGGGCATTCGCAAAATGCCCTACCACCATGCTATAGCAATTGCCATCCTAAGACAACAACCGGGACCGACGGCTTAACGTGCCCTCCGAAGCACGGAAACGCTCAGTAGTAATGTCACTAGCGGTCACCCATCCAACTCATGACCGCGCGCGACGTTGCTTAACTTTGCTGATCGGTTGAGAACAGCTAAGTAAACTTCGCTACGAGCGCTTTAAAATATCGGCACTTTCACACTACATTCAATAGACATCTATCTATATATATAAGAATCAAAGTCCTGGCTCACTGACTGACAGACAACGCACAGCCTAAACCGTTGGTCGCAGAGACTTGAAATTTGGAGGGTGTATTTGTCTGTATGCGTAGGGGTGTACTAAGAAAGGATTTTTTGAAATTCAACCCCTAACAGGGTAAAAATGGGTGAAAAGTTTTGTATGAAACTCCTTTGTTTTTTAACTTGCAGTTCTGAAAATTTGTATTCGGTTAGATCATTCAAAATTAAAATTAAATGTTTAAAATTTTTTCGACAGGGATGACTTAAGGCGGTGAAATTGGGGATGAAATTTTGTATGGAAAAGTGTTTTTAAAGTGATAGTGATGAAAATTGTTATCTGGACAGACTTTTAAAACAAAAACATGCCACAGTAATATTTTTTTCTAATATTTGTTTCGAAGAAGTGAAAATGGGGAGGAAAGTTTGTCACCTGAACCTTAACCGCTGGCTCTCGGCCTGTTTGTCCATCTGTAATATTGATGTATCTTTTGAACCGGAATAGGCAGACACATGAAATTTATACAATTTATATTTAATAAAAAAGAAAATAAAAACACTAGATATATTTTTATATTTTTTAAGTGTTTTATTAAAATATTAATTTGATGTTTTCGTAAAATATTTTAAAAATATTTGTAATTATTAAATATGGACACCACTGTGGCTGACCGCAATGGTGAAATTGTCTGTACGTAACGTACTCTATCGATATGCTACAACACTCGACATAGGGGACTATGTTTGAACTGGTAGCCGCGGGGCAAGTATATAACTATGTTTTCGAAAAGTACCAGAATTTAAAACTTTATGGTACATTTGGTACTGAAGGTCGATCTATAAAACTATTACGATTAACGAGGCAAATTTTAATAGGATTAAAAAGTAACCTATTTATATATGACACGTTTTACACGGATCCCAAAAGCAGGTAACGGTTCCTGAGGTATTGTCCTTGCGGGCGAAGCCCCGGGAAAAAGCTAGTTCTAATATGAAGTTGTTAGTCAGCCACATTCATATGTCTATAGAAAAAAAAAAAAAATTACGCTTGGGTTTTCATTGTATGTAATATAAAACTACAGGATTATTAATGTAAATAGGTGATATAGATCCAATTATTATCACCAAGCACTTAACAGGGTGTTCCGGCAGTTGTCCATTGTGAGCTGGTAATTTTTAGTTAGTCCTCTTAACAACTTCAAATATGATATCACTTAACATCAGATGAGATTTTCATCCAAGGCTAAATGATATGTACATATATGTAGTTTCACACACATCCTATGTGTTTGGTAAACTACAAATGGATCTAACGAAAAAACAAACATGTTATTACGCCTTTATATCCTTGAATAGGTATGCAGAAGTGTGTTAGCAGCTACGTTTTACTAGATATGTTTTGCTCCTATGAAAATGAGGAAGAAGCTATTACTATTTATTGGGCACAGTTCCAGACTCGCGACTGTTTTTTTTATTCTTATTAACTTAATAGCTTCCAGAGAAGTGCCGCCGAAGAGAATTGGTCATCGAAAAGTCTGCTTTTCGATGACCAATTCTCTTGATTCGATGTAATAGTCTGTTTCTGCCACGTACCTGTTAGTTGTGGAATGCTAAGCTAAGCTTATTCTTCATGTCTACAATTTAAACCGCTCCAAAAGAGGCGTGAATAGAATCCTCTCTTGATGGTAAGCAACGCACAAGTAATGCTGGATAACGTATATACTATAGGTTTCCATATGCGGCGGTACCTGTGATTTACCATCAGGTGGACCGCCTGCTTGCTTGTCACCATATTGTATTAAAAAAAAGCTTATACCACCTTCCTTTGTAGAGCCAGGCTAGAATAGTACCTATCTTCCAGGGGAGTCGTAAGAGGAGATGAAGGGAAATATACCAGAAGGAGGAGAGGGCTGCCTTCTGATGAACTGCCTTGTTACACTGGGATCCCCAAGCCACCTTCTGATCGTAAGAATTATGGCAAACCCCCTCTAATGGAGTAGACAGTTCTCAGCAGTGGACAATACATAAAATGTCTAGTATAGTAACTTAATATCAATCAATAAACTGGCCAATTGCGATTTGTTACGTTTTTTATTTTATTTTATTTATTCAAATAATTAGGTACACATAATTTTATAAAATTTTATGTAATTATGCATATAAAAGGGTGGGGAGAAAAAAAGATTTTGTTTTAATATTGTTATGTTTGCAATAACGCCTGCTATGCGGATTACATTACAAAATTACCAATATACGAGTGGAAAAAATTAAGTCATCTGCGAGATTTGATACCGCGTCCATCTACCCCTTAAGGCTGCAGTCTTACAAATTTGACGCGAAACATCTAATTTGCGCAACTTTGAATAACTTATAAAAATAATTGGTACACATAGAAAATCTTGATATAAGTTATCGCTTCATATTTTTTTAAGTTTCAAAAAGAGGGAGTGTGATTAGTAAATCAAACCATAAACACGGTGCTGTCTTGGCCAGCCACATCGGGTTAGGTTTAAGCACCTGATACAAATAGTAATATAAAAAAAAAACAGCAAAACTGCTCAGCGCGTAAATAGGACCATATCTTCGTCTCTAAAATGCGTTGATTATTTTTTTCTAGATGTATATCGTTATCTTAATTAGGAGGTCAGAATATCGTCAACTTTATTTGTTTTTATTGCTTATTAAACTGCTTTCTGCATATTATAACCGGAGCGTATTTACGTAGTAATTAAGAGCGACATCTATAGTTCAACTTACGTTGTACTACAGACAAGACCAATTTTACAATCGGTTTTATACTTGTAAATGATGGCGAAACCTTATAATTGTAATAATGTTATGTTTGCGATAACGTCTGGTATACGGATTACAATGGTTAGATCATAAGGGGTGGATGAACGTGGGTTTGAATTCCGCACATGATTTTAATTTTTCCTCTTGTATATTTGTAGTTTTGTAAATATTTTATTTCTTCTGTTTTCTTACTAGATGATTCTTCTCTCTTCTAAGTCTCAGGAGTGTTTTAAATTAAATGGGTATTTGGTTCGAAATTTCGAATAAATACTTTTCTGGTTTCCTGATTTTTATTAAATATTTTTTTATTAAATATTTATAATAGTGAATCAGACGTTGTAAGTCCTTATGTTTACTTTCCTTCTTAGAAAACTGGTCTTTCTTGCTTATTTTTGATATAGTAATTAATAAAACATCTCTAGTTTTTGGATCGCATGCAAAAAATAGAGCTGCTGTTATAAGCTTGACGTTTGCATGTAAAACTGGACTTGAGCTTTCTTCTGCCTGAGTGTGATATTTTTATTTTAAGCAAATTATACCTCGATATAGTTAGCGGTCTAATTCTACAATTTTGGAATCTGAGGAACAGGGTCGATATAAAAATTTTAGTGGCATGTATTATATACTATCCTCACAGAAAGACAAGTATCTTATACGTGTTTCAGCTCGCTAGTGCCATTATCTATGCATTATAAATACACTCGAGAGCAATGAATCCGGGTCACTTAAAGAATGTTAAAAATCTCGGAAACTAAAAATGATAGGTTAATGCAATAAATTGTATTTAATAGACAATGTAATACTCCTTAAATGAAAGTAAAAAAAATATGAGTCACCATACATTTTATTAACACAAAATTACATAAAGAAAAAAACTGCTGATCTCTCCTTAAAACAAAAATAGGAAACATGAAATTTTTGAACTTTATTACGATTTTCTTGAATTTTAATACTTCGTATTGCCTCCTCGTGCTTCCATTACTGCGTTTACGCGGTTTGGCATGCTGTACACCAAGTTCCTTATACGATTTTGGGGAATATTCTCCCATTCCTCTGTGAGAGCAATTTTGAGCTCACGAAGCGTGATTGGGGGAGGGTTTCGTTGTTTTACGCATCTGCCTTGCTCGTCCCAAGCATGCTCGATCGGGTTGATATCCGGGCTGCGCGCTGGCCACTCCATACGAGTAATGTTCATCTCTTGAAGGTAGTCATTCACAATCCTACCTGTATGAGGTCGGGCATTGTCATGCATAAATATAGCATCCTCACCTAAATTGACCATAAATGGACCAACGTGATCATTGAGGATTTCTTCCACATATCTTACGCTAGTTAAAGAGCCGTTTTCTATGATCACCAGCTCTGTGCGACTTTCAGAAGAAATTCCGGCCCACACAAGTACAGACCCACCACCGTAGGCTACTTTTTCTTCGATGCATGCTTGCTTGAATCTTTCCCCTGGTCTTCGATACACTCTGTGTCTTCCATCGTGCTTGTAGAGCATAAATTTTGATTCGTCGGAGAACATAACTTTTGACCAATCTTCAATACTCCAATTTACGTGGCTCTGGGCATATCTTAGTCTCGAAATACGATGCCCACGCTCCAGTTTAGGGCCGTTTGCAGGTCTAAGGGGTTTTAAGTTAGATTCAGCAAGCCGACGTCTTACTGTCCATGCACTTGGGTTACTTCCTCCGAGGCGTCGAAACTGATTGGTGAGTTCAGTTCCTGTGAGAAAGCGATTTCGAAGCATGGTGTTCACCAAGTATCGGTCTTCTCGTGCTGTGGTACACCTGGTTCTGCCCGTTCCTGGTCTGCGTAGGTTAGAACCAGTTTCTTCGTAACGTCGGAGAACTCTTTGTACTGTTGACAGCGACACACCGACAGTCCTGGCTGTATCGCGCTGACTCCGGCCGGTTTCCAGCATTGTAAGTATTCTGGTGCATTCTTCAGGCGTAAGCGACATAATTTCAGCTTGAATAATGAATATAGAGCACTATCAACATGGTTTATGTACCCACATAAATGACAGATTACAAACAAAAGCAAAACCAAATGCTGTAATTTCGTAGTTCCATCTTCGAAAGTGGCCCTTTTTCAAATTTGATTTTTTTATGATATAACTTTACAATAACTAAGAAGTTTTAATACCTTCATTTAAGGAGTATTACATTGTCTATTAAATACAATTTATTGCATTAACCTAGCATTTTTAGTTTCCGAGATTTTTAGGATTCTTTAAGTGACCCGGATTCATTGCTCTCGAGTGTAGTGTTAACCCACCACTAGTGTCTGTGAGAATGGGTCACGTTGAATAAATTTTTCACCTGCCGTCGATATGTGCTGTAATTTAAATAGCGTTTTCAATTGTTACAGCAGATGGGCCAAGACTTTTGGCGTCGTTGGTCCCTGGAGTATCTGCACTTATTGCAACTACGGGTCAAATGGACAGACCGGACGGATCCCCCCAAAGAGGGTGATTTGGTTCTGTTGAAAGAACGCAACTCGCCTTCTTTGTACTGGCGAAGGGGGCGCATTTTGAAATTGTTTTTGGGTCCGGATGGGACACCACGCGTCGCTGAGGTGCTGGTCGGAGGCTCGATCGCAACGGGCTCTAGCGACGCTCTTCCGCCTCCCGGTAGAGTAAGCTAGCGGACGGCTTCTCCGTCCGGGAAGGGGGGTGATTAAGTAAAAAAGGTAAACAATGCAATCTGTTATCGAACGTGCACACGCGAATCTTGTAAATGTGTGCGTGCGGCCGACGCGGGCGGGCGGCCGGCTTGTTTTGGGTTTGAAGTTAGTTCGACCCGTAGGCGGGTCACGTTCGGACGTGTGTCGGAAACAAACTGAGGTCGCGGCGACCTGGTGGATTAAAGGCAGCGGACTGCTAGTTTATTAGTGACGATAAACATTGGTATTTTGTGTGTGAGGGACTGTTATTTGTGACGCCAGGCGTTCAGTGTTAGTGAAAGGGCGAGCAACGGATTGCTGTCTGCGGGCCACTAATTCACCATCGAGATCACGGAACGTATCCTAATTTAATTCCGTATCTAGCTTTAGGGTGTTTAGCGATGATTCCCTTTCGACGGAGCGACTATCATGTAGTCCGAAGGTAGGTCGTTCCCGCCGTTTTATACCCACGTGCCTAATAACACATATATCGGTTGGTGTCTTCCTGTGACATTTCAGGAGGCCAGTCGAATACGCCATGACCCAGTGGTAAATTGTGGGACTACGGGGATAAAGAAGGGCCCCTGTCCACACAACATCTAAAGACTAGTACGCAAACGGATATTTTCAGAGTTAAGCCGCCAAGTTGTAGAACCACCAAGTCGAAGAGCATAAAACTGGCGCGCCGTCACCAACTACGCAGTTCTTTTTACACACTTTGATAACGTCCATTAATTACGGCTTCAGCTGGATTGTCTCCCGCTGAAAAATGGGGTAAGTATAAAAATGCGAATGAAAATAAACTTCATTTTTAACCGACTTCCAAACAAGAGAAAGTGTCTCAATTCGACACGTATATTTTTTTATGTATGACCACGCATAACTTTTTACAGATTTTGATAGTTATTTTTTATTGAAATGTTATCCCTCTGAAGTGGTCCCATATAAATTTTAACAAAGTCAGACAAGTAGTAGTAGTTTTTAAGTTACACTAAATTAACTTTTTTAACATAGATTTTCATGGTCCTACGATCATGAAAATGTGATCTCAGAGTATTTTTAGTCAGCTTGGGGCCGATTTTAACAAGTTCAATTTTTTGTAACAAAAAATGATATTTCTACTCTATATTGGACTTTGTTTTCAAAGGAAAATGACAAAATCACGTTCATCTCCTTTATTATGCCCCAGTTTTAATAAATTTAGTTAAATGTGATGGCACCAGTGGTGGGTAACAATCCGCGAATAATATTTACTAAACCAAGACAAGAACAAGTATAAATATCTGGGTTACCAAATATAGACATAAATCCTGGCGGAATTTTATTGAAGCGCTCGTAGCGAAGTTTACTTAGCTGTTCTTAACCGATCAGCAAAGTTAAGCAACGTCGCGCGCGGTCATGAGTTGGATGGGTGACCGCTAGTGACTTTACTACTGAGCGTTTTCGTGCTTCGGAGGGCACGTTAAGCCGTCGGTCCCGGTTGTTGTCTTAGGATGGCAGTCGTTATAGCATGGTGGTAGGGCATTTTGCGAATGCCCGCCTGGCTAGCTATCACCCTCAAGTAGAAAATCTGTCGCCAAGCACCTAACGGTGTGTTCCGGCAGCTGTCCTTGAGAGCCAATACTTCTAGGTTAGCCTGAACAACATCTTCGACCACATCATCACTTACCATCAGGTGAGATAGTGGTCAAAGGCTAACCTATCAGGCATAAAAAAAAAATGTATTTTTGCAGCGACAAACAACATTCACGTCCATCAAGACACATAAAAATTGCTAAAAAAATAGGTAGCAAAATACGTGATGAGCATTTTTTTTATGTCTCTAGATTTACGCTCTCAGGTTTTGTAATGAAATATGGTCGTGATATAGGAAATTATTCAAATACTAACTTCCACCCGCAATTTTAGCCAGCGTAATACATAGTTATATATCACACTCCTTATGTGTAAGGACCAAAAAGTATTCTGTGTTATTCTAGGAGCTAAAAAGTGTATGTATCCAATTTTAAAATTTGTAGCTAATTTAAAGCCTGCCCAGCTGTTCCAAATTGTAAGAAACAGAAACACTAACATTGTCACACCGACAAACTTTCTCATTTACAATATTGGTGTGATAAAAAAGGGAATCTTTTACAGGGTTGTTGGTAAAATGATAACAACCCCTTAGACTTCTGCTAGTCCTAACAAACATTTTGAGAAAAATGATTTTTTTAAGCTTTTTTTATGTTTGTTTATGTGTATTTGACGTAATAAGCACTAGGACCACCTGATGTTAAAATTCACTTGTGCCTGTACTTTAATATTTCATAATTTTTATTTTTATTATTTAGCTCGATGTAAATATTCAAAACTCTATGCAAAAGAGTGCGGCCAGTGTTGCCGCGGCGGGCGCTCTTAGCTCGGAGTAAGCATTGTCTTTTACTACGAGACACAGAACTTAAAATTGTCAGACAGTACTAGAAAAACTCATTATTTTAAGTTTTGAGTCTCTCCGAGTCAAGAGCGCCCGCCGCGGCAACACTGGACCGCGCCGCGCTCCCTATGAATAGAGTTTTGAATATTTGCATCGAGCTAAGTAATAAAAAAATATTAAATTACAGACACAAGAAACTTTTAACATCAGGTGGTCCTCGTGCTCATTAAGTCAAATACACATACAGAAACACAAAAAATAAAAAACAAAAAATTTACAAAATAAATCTTGTAAAAATGTTTGTTAGGACAAGCAGAAGTCAACCCTAAGAGGTTTCAGCATTTTACCAATAACCCTGTACATCGTTGTCGTAACTGTCTCAATAACACACTTCAGTGAACACAATTTTCATAGGAAATTGACTATTTATAGGTTATCGATGGGTTTATGTTTCTATTGAATATTTAGGTTATTTTGAATGTTTACTTTTGTAAGGATCTTGTTACCAAGGTACGCAAAATAGTTAATATAGGAAAAGGGTAAAAAAAGCAACAATAAACAGAAACACAAAATAGGATAATTACAATTTTATATGCTTTCAGTGTGTTTTTCACCCGATATTTTTCTCGTAGAAGTGTAAGCTTTTATGTTTCACACGAGAGCAATTATTTTCTAGGTCTCACACTTTTAAATCATTGTGCTCAGTCTTTCATAAAATCACTTACTACGGTCGTGATTCAATTATAGAATAATTTGCTAGCTCGGGATTTAAGCTGAGTCTAGCATTAAAATGTAACTTTTTATTCTCATAAGTACTTGGAAGTACGGTTTAAGTTAGATGAAAACAGTATTTTTCGTCCCTGAGAAACAACTATCGCCGCTGTCAAAGAATTTAAAAACTATGTGAATGCGCAGTCGTGTTCAGGTTCCATTGAATAAAAAATCTGACTCCATTTAGGTGGTGTTTATTTCATATATTACATAAGATGAAAATAAGTACAAAATACACTAAGGTTGAGTGAAAAAAATATGGATTGTAATGAATTGAATTTTGAACCGAGAGAGTAGAGGCCGGTGTTGCACAGAGTAAAAAAAGGTTTTTGACTTTGAAGTACACATAAATAAACTGTCAGTTCACAGATACATTGTCAAGCGTTGATGAGCTGGAACACTAATTGTCTAGCAATGCTTCAACTTTTTACACAGTCACTCTGTATTGCGGCGTAAAAATGCAATTAAAGTATATTTTCAACAATTATGTAAAATAGATTTTTTTACTTATGATTTATCTAATACTAAACTAATATTTAGTTTTTGCAATATTGTTTGTTTAAGTAAAATGGTTTTATTTACTGTATCAGCCGATTGTCCACTGATGAACACAGCCTCCCCCATTTTGGGGCGGGTTTCCCGGGCAGGAGTCTTGAGGATAGCAGTGTGATATATCAGTTTCTCAGAAAGCGTTGCTGCCCATCTTCTGGTGTGTTACGTTTAGTCGCTTATTACGTCACGCACGAGTAAAGATGGGGGTGAATTTCTGGCCCGGGACCCCAACGATGGTTTTATTTACTTGCCTTATATTTGACTTGCAAGCAGAGTGTTCACCTCGGGTAAAATATATTTTTTTATTAACAATCTTCTTTTCACAGATACTAGGGTCCGTGCCATTTTTTAAACATCTCGAATTATTATCGCCCTCGCTACGCTCGTGCGTACACCATCTCCTAGTATGACCCCTTCGCTCAGGTCTATTTTCGCTCAAAATTTTGGGCTCTCCATTTTTAACCAAAGACTTTTTCAAATTTACATTTTTTATTTTTATTTTTTAGTTATTGCAAGTTCATATACCCAAATTATTATTGGAATGTCCTAATTAAATGGTATAGATAACATATGATTAACGAAATTGTATAAGCAAGCTAGATGGAAGCTAGAGGCTCATTGGAATTGGCTATGGACTACCGCGCAGAAGGTCCATAGTTAGAATCCAGCCGCGGGCTTGGGCTTCAACGCATGGTGGAAGGGCATTTTGCGAATGCTAGCCTGGCTAGCGACCACCCTCAAGTAGAAAATCCGTCGCCAAGCACCTAACAGTGTGTTCAGGCAGCTGGTTGAGCCTGTTAACACCCTCGATCACGTCATGACTTACCATTGGATGAGATTGTGGTAAAGCTTACCTATCAGCAATAAAAAAAAAGTCTCGAACTATTTTCATCCAACTAGGTCTAGTAGATTTTTGGTTTATTCGTTGCACACCATAATACAAATCTTTTCTCTCAATACAATTTATATATATTTATCATTTTGGGTGAGAATAGAACCCGCGAATGATTTGTAAATTTGATATTCATAATTATAAGTACTTAGCGAGACTAAATCGTGAAAAATCATTGATTATTTCAATATTTCAATACTAAAATTTGTAATGACCTACACAAGAGCGTCGTAGATGCCTAAATTGAATAAATGATTTTGATTTTGACTTTGACATCAAGATCATCGAGCATACTCAATCATTAATTTAAGTTCCGTATTTAAGTTTCTATCTCCTAATTACGAGTATACCTATACCAGTTTGATCAATACCAAGTTTTATCATTTATTTATCATATTTGTTTCGGCGCAGCCCAAACATTGGGTCAATTGGGAACTCATTTAAATAAATATAATAAAAATAAAATATTAATATAATAATATTTAAATAAATTATTTTTAATTTTTATATAAAATTATATTTTATATAAATGGTGGCACCTATTTGGCTCAAAGAATAAGCATTGCAATTCAACGGGGCAATGCTGCCAGCATGCTGGGCACGCTGCCAACTGGTAGTGGGCTAGAGCATTTGGACTGCCTATGAGTCTGCAATGGCTTATAGGGATCTAAATGCTTTTATTGTAGTAGCTGTAGTGTTGTATATAGTTCGCAGTATGTTGTTAATAAAGGCATACACCCGGTAAAAAAATAATATATTAATTAGATGCCAATGTCAATTACACCACTCAAATGACATTACAGATTAATACAAATTAAAAAGTCTGGTATATAATAAAAAGTAACATAGCGGTCGTACTGACGATATTTCTCTTCTTCTCTTCAGGTATTCTATACATTGTCTAGGTATTGTATAGAATACCATAAGCTTCTGAAAAATAAAACAGCAAAATTTCACAGACTTTAAAAACTTGGTATTTAAAATATATTGAAACTACTTAGTTTTATTGGTTAGGAATACAGATACGTTTCATCATCACCACGCGGGTGAAACCGCAGGGCATAACTAGTTTTCCATAAATGTGTGTAGCATTATCATAAAAATAGTAAATCTTCTATTAAGTATCTCTGGACGTATCTAAGACAAATATCACAAATGAAACTCAGTGCAGAGAACAAACAGCTTGGGCAGGATAGTAGAACTCTTTTATGTAAATAGAAAGTTTTAATTTAACAATAAAAGATCAAAGCTGCTAACTTCTCAAGACAAATAAAGGTAGGTCAGTAATATTTAACGAGGCCGGTGGCGACAGTCGATGGTCGGTAAAGTAGGCTTGGTAAAGCGTGGGATATTACTGTCAAACATCCAACAAAAGTTCGAAGTTAGTTCGGTAATTTCCTACGAATAATAATGAAAAGAACTGTAATTCATGCTCAAAAACAACACAACGCAAACTATACCGCAGAGGGCGTGGCTTAAAAAGTGTACCGCGTGGCGCTGTCAGTTCGCCGTCTGGGTTCGAGTCATGCGGTTGTACCACGGGAATTTTCAACTGAATTTATCAATGTTCTTCTACGTTGTTTAATTCTGAAAAAATACCATACTATGTAGTAAAATGTGGAGAAGCCATACGGATATAAAAAAATCGGGAATAACTTGTATAAACGAGTAAATAACAATATTTTGGAAAGCCATACTAGACTACCCTGAATAGTTTTATGCAACATGAATTTTACATTAAGTCAAAAATAACTTCGTAACATTGTTAGTCTGAGATTTTTTTTTTGTAAAACAAAACTTTTTTTTCTTATGCTCGATTTTTATGTCAAACATGTACTACAAATGTCATAAAAAAACTTTGATAAAGGTCCTCAATTTTAATTTAGTATTTGTGCTTTTAATGTTATAAAAATATCCTAGAAGTAGGGCTTAGATCTGACAACTGTCAAAGTGACAGTTGATGTCGTATTTAATTTTTGGGATACAAAGGACATACAAATTACAAATAAATTGATTTTAGGTCTTATAGCTGTCATACGTAAGAGTAATTTCTAGGTGCTTTTATGTCATTTTAATCCAAAATATGAAATAGAAACGGAAAAATATGATATTAACAGTCATTTTGGCTGCTGTCATGCTTGAGATCTATATCTAGATAACTTTAATGTAATTTGTACCTAAAACATATAAATACGACATTAACTGCCACGTTGATAGTGGTCAGTTGTCACACCTATGGCTGCGGTTTTTTACTTCCAATAGGTATATATAATCCATCTACTTAATTTGGTACAATGGAATACTAGAATAATAGTTCTGGATATGCTGGGCACGCTGCCAACTGGTAGACAGCTGGAGTGCTTAGACTGCCTGCAAGCCTGAAATGGCAGCTAGGTTGAATAAATGCTTTCGTTGTAGTAGCTAAAAGTATTTATTATAGTTTACAGAATTTTGTTAAAATACAAAAAAAAACTTGATGTACTTATTCACCTAATACACGCAATAAGAGATTTTTAAAATCCAATTTAATTCTGAGTTATATCCTACTATCAATATTGCCTTAAATAATTTTTTTTTCTTGAAATACATTTCTTTTTTTAGCGTATTATATGTATATACCGACTTTTAAATTATAGAATATTATTTCCAAGATAGTAACTCCAATCTACTGAAATAAATTGCATGAAAAACCTAAAATATTTTATTGAAAAAACCTGTAATAGAAAATGAATACGTAAACAAGCTTACGTATTGTAGCATAACGCCATCCACGCGTATCTAAAGTTGGGAACGCACTACAGAGTTTCGTCGCGAAGCGGCTGTCACTACCTAATATGCATTTACAGAGGTGCAGAGCAGTGCTGCAGCTAAGTGGCGCGACTTTTTCGTTCACAATATCAATACGGCGTAGCAGAACGGTTTTTCCAACTAATGGCAAAAATTCGAAATGTATGAAGTCGTCGAAGTAAAACAATCGTGGCATAGTAGAAAGAGAGGAAGTAGGCCATCTCCGGCCCAATCCGCGATATAATTACCTACCACACTTGTCTGTCTCAGGGTTGTCACTTTTAGCAAAATTTTAATTCAGTGCCTAGAAATTGGCAACGGCCGGGAAGATGTGTTTTTTACTTATGTTGTGTGGGTTCAGGGTAAGTGAGGTCGGTTTTACCTAAACCATGATGAAGCCTTTCACGATGATAGAAAGAGCGACAGAAGATACCTATGTGGTTGCGAGGCCAGAGACGGGCGACGCGGGGCGGTGATGTGTACGAGTACTTACGGTAGGTTACGGTACGTTACTGATAGTACTTTCAACCAATTCACTAGTTTAAAGCCCGGCCCTTGCCAAAGATGACACATCTCTGTATAGCTAATTTAGTGATTCAATAAAGTTCAACAATAGTTTTCCTAACAAATACAGAAATGTATTCAAGATTCAGAACAGTACTATTTATAAAAAAAGCGCCGTTTCGGACACGCCCATATGTAAGGTTTCGTAGTTCATGTGTAGTTATTGCGTTAGTTTTTTATTGTTTGTAAGTTTTGTTTGTTTTCGCATACATTTTATATGAAAAAACCAAAATAAATTTGCTTCTGTCATTTGATGCTAAATACCTTTATATTTCGAAAACTATAACTTACATTTTTAAAAGTTGTACTATGGGAGTTATTGGTGGAACTAAAAATATGTCAAAAATGGGGCTTTGATAGCAATATCTCGAGACAGACACATTCAATTAACTTTGTTTCAATCTTACTACTTACTACTACCTACCTACAATACTGAGAAATCGGCATGACTAAATGTAAACAAAGCAATAGCGGCATATCAATTGACAGATCAAATATACCTAGGTAATACATTGTAGTGGGAAAGTAGGCCTACTTCGTCTGCCTGATAGAAAACTACCAAATAAAATCTATAGGTATCTCACTCATCATCAATTTAAAATTATAGGTATGCTAGAATAACTTGCTTACCTTTCCTGTTCAGTAGGTAATCTGAACAGAGACAACTCTGAAATAGATGAACTGTTTAAACAGCCAAACACAGCAATAAGTTCTCCTGCGATTATCACACATTTTTAATTTATTTAGAGGTGCCGAAAAGCCGTGACGCTCAAACTTTGTGCGATGTTAGCCCCGACTGGCGCACGGTCGAAACGGGTCGAGATTTTGTTAGAGTGTGCGTGCGGGACGCATAGATATTATGGCGAACACATACAAGCCGCGCGCGGTGCGTTTGTATGAAGATAACTTACTTCCCACTCTTTCTACTATTATCCTCTTGGAATCGGACTGGCCCGATATGGCCAATTTATGAATGAAATTCTATTGTTATAATTATCGCCGATATCAAGGGGTTAACGTGGTGTCTTGCAAAGAAGCAGATTTAGCTGAAAAATTAATATGTGTTATATTTGGGTGCAAGATATAACAAAATTCTCGTTCCAAAAACTCTTTTTTACGACTCTTCAGAGATAATTATCGATTTCACACAGATTTTAGAACCTAAAGTAAGGTCTTATGAATTGTTGAAACGTAGTTGGAACGTGAAATAACTAGATAATTTACTGCACCGCGTCTCTCCTTATAGTGCGGTTACACGCCATTATAAATCCATACAAATTAATATTTCCCGAGCCGCGCCGTTTCGCTGCCGCGCTGTGTAACTAGAATAAGTTTTTCTTTTGCAAATAAATATTTATCTTATCTTATCTTATCTTATCTGTACCGCAGTAGTGCGGTTTGACCTTAGGCAATGACGGCGGTGACAACATCAACTTGACGCGACCAATCAGATGCGATCATTTCTAAGCGCCAAATCAATTAACCAATCCAATTGAATTTGGAAAATAGTGCGTGTTTTGTTACTTGTGAATTTGATGAGGCCGAAATCGAAGCGTTCACTGTATCAGAGTTATACTTCTTTACATTATTTATTCGTAGGTAATTTCCAATAAACTGAACGTTTTACGGTGTTATCGTGTTCTACCATGCGTACGAACGATTAGTTTATCTACGATCGTTTTGATAGTTCCAAAGGTTCGGTCATGTACGACTACTTGATGGAATTTCTATTGCAGTTAGACACATATTTACTGTTGTTTTATATGACTGAATATATTGTAATATATTCTAATTATCAGATAATTATTATTATTTTATGCTTGATAGGTTAACCTTTGACCTCTATCTCACCTGATGGTAAGTGATGATATGATCGAAGATGTTGTTCAGGCTAACCTAGAATTACTGGCTCCTAAGACAGCTGCCGGAACACACCTTTAGGTGCTTGGCGACAGATTTTCTACTTTAGGGTGGTAGCTAGCCAGGCGGGCAATCGCAAAATGCCCTTCCACCGTACGATGAAGCTCAAGCCGGCAGTGGGGATAGATCCAGGATACTGCGTCACGGCAGTCCATAGCTATTACCGGTCGGCCATCATTGCTTCAAAAAAGAAGTGTTGAAGATCCTTGTAAAATTTTTGACGAGCCTGAACATATAATTATTTTACAAAATCGCAAATATACGATAGGAAAAATTTAAGTCATGTGCGGGATTCGAACCCGTTATGTCATGTTAGCTCAATTGGTTAGAGCATACCCCGGCTCAAGGGGTGGATGGACGCGGGTTCGAATCCCGCACATGACTTAAATTTTTCCTATCGTATATTTGCGATTTTGTAATGTAATCCGCATAGCAGGCGTTATTGCAAACCTAACAATATTAAAAATATAATTATTTGTGCATGTATATTTTGTATGTTTTTGATGTTGGGACTTACCTATTTTACATTTTTTACTAGTATGGCCAGATCGCCTTATTAAATATTTAACTAGGCGGAATTGTCACTAGATATATTTTTGTATTTTTTAAGTGATTTATTAAAATATTAATTTAATGTTTTCATAAAATATTTTAAAAATATTTGTTATTAGTTAAAGGTAACCTTAATAAAGGTTATCTAAATCATAATTGTAACATAAACTCAGCAAAACCTGTATCGAAATCCATGGGTTTTTTAAGGTTTGAATCAGTGATGGCTCAGTGGCATTGGTTATGGACTGCCGTGCAGCATGGTTCGAATTCCGCCGCGGGCTTGAGCTTCACCGCATGGTAGAAGGGCATTTTGTGAATGCCCGCCTGGCTAGTTACCACCCTTAAGTAGAAAATCTGTCGCCAAGCACCTAACGGTGTGTTCCGGCAGCAGTCCTTGAGAGCCAGCTAAATTACAGGCACATGAGACTTAACAACTATGTCAAAAATATTATGTATTTTAGACAAGGTTCACTGTAAATTTGTACTTAACCAGCCAACTAAAATTGAAGGTACAAGTGCCACCTGTATTGATAATTTTACTGTTAATTTTGATAAATGTAGGGGAGATGTATTAGATCGTAAAATTGCCGACTATAAAACCAATAGATAAGTTATTAATGACATTGTTGAATGCAATAATCCCACAAAGCAAGTTTTGTTTACTAGACGCATGTCAGCTAATATTTTTTTTTTCATTTCCTTATTAGAAGAGATCTTGTAAACTTCAAATACCAAATAATAGCTTGTAATGACATTAATTTGTGAATTAATATTATACTAGAAGCGATTAAATATTATTACGACATTGCCCTTCCTAGAAAGAAATTTCTAGCATATGTCAATAAAAGAAATCAAAAAAGACATCAACAGGTATAGATACATGTAAGACTAAGTTAGTGGAAATGGAGAAATTGCAAGAATTAGATCCAAGTAAAGACAGAGCAATAGGCATAAGAAAGTTTTAAGAAAAGCCTATGTATCATCTAAAAAGCTTCAGGCCACAGAGTAAGAAATTCCAAAAACAAAATAAAAGAGACCTGAAAAATAGTTACCAAACAGGTAAAGTATAACAAAAAACAGAAATCTAATAAAACAATAAATATAATCAAAGCTCAGAATGGCAAGGAGGTATCTGATACTATCAAAATAGCCGATGCATTTAATGTATTTTCTTCAACCACAGCTCACAAAATAACGAGTACTTTTACAGGTACGGAAAAATGTTAGAAAAAAAAAATTCAAATTTAATGAAAACACCGACTTTAAGGATCAAATTTAAGCCAATCGGGCTTAAATTTTATCCTTGAATCAAAAAAAGAAATATTGATAATAATTAAAATATGAAAGGAAAATCTACACCTGACATATACGATATGAATTCCAAAACAGTAAAGAAACTCATTTTAAAAAACGAACGCTTGGCAGAACTATTACATTTATCATTTAATTATTGTTTAGACAAAGGAATATTTCCTGATTGCCTTAATCAAGGTAGGGTAACCCCACTTTTCAAAAAGGGAGATTGTATAGATCTAGGTAACTATATAACAGTTTGCATACTGGCAATAATTTCTAAAATTATTGAAACAGCCATCAATTCCAGAATATTAAAATATTTTAAAGAAAATTAGCTTCTTACAACTTCACAGTATGGTTTTCGTTAAGGTCGCTCAACAGAGATAGCAATTAGAAAAGTTATATATTATAATCTGGAGGCTTTGGATAAATCACAAAAATGCGCTAGTATTTATTAAGTTTTATCCAAAGCATTCGATATTAGTGAGAGTAAGAGCAAATATACAGCACTATGATTTCTATGGAGCTGAACTAAATATGTTGCGTACATATTCAGAAAATCGTAGACAGATTGTTTCAGTTAATGGAGTTAATTCTAAAATAACTACTGCAGACATAGGGGTACCACAGGGATCAATATCAGGGCCTGTTTCAGTCCTTATAAATATTAATGATCTAGTCCATGCCATGCCTGATTGGTCCTATTTGCCGACGACACTCATATTGGAATAAAGTACAAGAAATTATGAATAAAAATTTTAGATGCACAAAACATTCAAGCAATGGGTCAATGCAAATGGGATTGTACTAAACAAAGAAAAACCATCGTTATGCATTATCAATCGCGCAAAGGTATTGTGAAGAATCCTGCAGTAAAAGAAAATGTCTTCTTAGCGCACACTATTGGCCATACTATTAATCAAGCTAATCACAAAAAGGCTGTGTAAAAAGTTAACAAGTGCTAACTACGCGCTAGTAAAATTGAAGTCAATTTTACTATAATTAATTTATAGATGAACAAGATATGCTGTCAGTGTATTACGCTTATCTTCACACTATTATAGGATATGCAATTACTGCAGTGGGCATATGATAAAAGTGTTAAGAACACAAAAAAAGGCCATAAGAATAATATTTGGATTAAGAAAACGTAACTGCGCGCGAAAATATTTTCAAAAACACAAAATTATGGCAGTAGTTGAGTTTAGAGAGATTTATTTTTTCATAAGAAATATGTTCACTTACATGAGAAATATCTATAACATATTAGTGCAAAACACTGTTGCCGTACAAAACAGATACACATTTTGCAAATTGTACATTTTTGGAGGGTAGTTATACTAAAAAACAGTCAGTCATGCGACTGCTTAGGACGGTGTTGGCGTGACCGCCACTGGCTGGCATCCAACGACCGGTTTCAGAATGGCGCGTACACATAACACATAGGTACATGGAATAAACGTATCTGGATGTGGCTTGAGCGTACTTGGCATTTAAAAGAATATTAAAAAATCACAAATATCAGATAGGAAAAATTTAAGTCATGTGCGGGATTCGAACCCGCGTCCATCCACCCCTTGAGCCGGGGTATGCTGTAACCAATTGAGCTAACATGACATGACGTCATAACTCAAATCTTTCCCATCCTTTTTTAACTATCGTATTGGGATGGAGCGACATCTATAGTACCACTTGCGTTGTACTACAAACAAGACCAATTTTGCAATTGGTTTTATACTTGTAAATGATGACGCAACCTTATAATTTTAATATTATTAGGTTTGTAAAAACGCCTGCTATGCGGATTTCATTACTAAATCACAAATATTAGATAGGATTTATTTTTAAAAGAATATGTTTTTTCAGAACTTGAGCTTGATCTATTTTTATTATTATGTTACTTTGTTAACTTTATATATGTATATTAAAATATAAGAATTGTAGTTAAGTATGTAATAGAATGATACATATGATTAATAATCATAATAATTATCATTATCAAATGCCAATTTTGAGACGTCTATGATATTATTTTATTATTATAATTTTTTATACTTTTTTATGAGTATATAATTATCTACAATGCATATTTAAATTTTTATAATCTTGTGACGTGGGTGACCCTTTCGGGTTATAGTAAATTCATTGAGTTCTAGACGATGGGAGATAGACTGTACTGTACGAAAGCTAGTTTAATTTTCCAGTGTACCTTTATTGAAAAATAATTTAGTTACAATTTTATTCAAAACTAGGTTTCGAATAAAATTCTGCTAAAAATATTTAAGTTTGTGGTACTGACTCATTCTACATATACCTACGTCTACAGTAATATCTTCAGTTACCTTTACGTTCTGCTGATTGGAGCATATACTTCGTAAAGACAAACAACAGAGTTGACATTTGGATTAAACTATCTAAAAATATTTAAAATGTTAGTTGGAAAGGTAAGCTACTTTGAAAAATAAGATCTAAATACCCGTCAGCATTTTAAGCATTACTTTCAATTCAATTTCGAAGTTCGGGAATTCAAATTTATGGTAACGATAAAATGGAGCGTATAATTGGTTTTTCTTAATTCCAAAAGCTAAGCGTTCCAAGTGTTAAGGATGCACTTGCCGACGGCTCGAACTTATCAGCGGGCAAGGTAACAAAGCATGCTATTTCACCTATACCTTTGTGGGAAAGGGTAAGACTCCGTGATGAGTAGTAAGAAGATAGTGCTCGCGCATCACACACCCGTATTGCATCTACGCTAATTACGCACACTTGTTTGCGATATATCAATGAAAGCCGAACCATGCCGAACGAATTACGATGTTTGACGACGGACGGAGATAGTGTCTCAAGCTACGTCACGACGTGTGTAGGTATTTCTTATAAAATAATATTATATATTCACAGAGAAATACATTTTGGTTCGGACAGTAGGTACCTGTTGTTATAATTTTCGTTCGTTTTATAATAACATACTGATGTTATTTCACCTATAGTAGGTAAATATTTAGTAAGTAGGTACAATGATTTGTAGGTACATAGTAAATGTTAAGTTAAATGTATTAGTTTGTTCTTTTCATATTGATGTAGTAAATATTTACCTACAATAATTATTTATTACAGAATTAGCAAGTTACTGCTTTTACTACAACATATTTTGTAAAGCAGTGACGGCTCAGTGGCATAGGTTATGGACTTCCGCGCAGCAGGTCCATGGTTCGAATCCCGTCGCGGGCTTAATCTTCACCGCGTGGTAGAAGAACATTATACGAATGCCCGCCTGGATAGCTACTACCCTCAAGTAAAAAATCGGTCGCCAAGCACCTAAAGGGAAGCAGTGATGGCTCAGTGGCATTGGTTATGGACTGGCTGCGCATCAGGTCCATAGTTTGAATCCCGCCGCGATATTGAGCTTCACCGCGTGGTGGAGAGTTCGTAGCGAAGTTTACTTAGCTCAACCGATCAGCAAAGTTTAGCACCATCGCGCGCGGTCATGAGTTGGATGGGTGACCGCTAGGACAATACTACTGAGCGCTTCCGTGCTTTGGAGGGCACGTTAAGCCGTTGGTCCCGGTTGTGGTCTTAGGATGGCAGTCGTTATAGCATGGTGGTAGGGCATTTTGCGAATGCCCGCCTGTATAGCTACCACCCTCAAGTAGAAAATCTGTCGCCAAGCACCTAACGGTGTGTTCCGGCAGCTGTCCTTGAGAGCCAGTACTTCTAGGTTAGCCTGAACAACATCTTCGACCACATCATCACTTACCATAAGGTGAGATAGTGGTCAAAGGCTAACCTATCAGGCATAAAAAAAGAGCATTTTGCGAATGCTCGCCGGGATAGCTACCCAAGTAGAAAATCTGTCACCATGCAACTAACGTGAACTCAGTGGCATTAGCTATGGACTGCCTCGCAGCATGTTTATGGTTCGAATCCCGCTGCGGGCTCGAGCTTCACCGCTTGGTGGAAGGGCATAGGGCATTTTGCGAATGTTCGCCTGGCTAGCCACCATCCTCAAGCAGAAAATCTGTCAGTAAGCGCCTTACGGGAAGCAGTGATGGGCCAGTGGCATTAGCTAGTGACTGCCGCGCAGCAGGTCCATGGTTCGAATCCAGCCGCGATATTGAGCTTCCCCGCGTTGGTGAAGAGCATTTTGCGAATGCTCGCCTGGATAGCTACCACCCTCAAGTAGAAAATCTGTCAGAAAGCACCTAACGGGAAGCAGTGATGGCTCAGTGGCATTAGCTTTGGACTGCCACGCAGCAGGTCTATGGTTCGAATCCCGCCGCGGGCTTGAAATTCACCGCTAAGTAGAAGGGCATTTTGCGAATGCTCGCTTGGCTAGCTACCACCCTCAAGTAGAAATTCTGTCACTAAACACTTAACGGGAAGCAGTGATGGCTCTTAGCAATGGACTGCCGCGCAACAGGTCTATGGGTCGAATCCCGCCGCGGGCATGAACTTCACCGCATGGTGGAAGGTTGTTTTGCGAATGCTCGCCCGGCTAGCGAGCTTTGAGATGAGAGTGTGTCGTACCGATTTCAAAATCTGTCTCTAACCGGTAATGTACGATGGCATCATAGATCTACCAATCCTGGTAGAACACATTTGGAATAAAAATTCTCTACCTACCCGTAACTGATTTAAATTATTTCCAATAAAAATCAATAACTAATCATAGGTTATTTTTGATTAGGTAAGTGCCTACAATCATCGCTAAGTTTACCATATAAACTTTCGTACTACCTTAGGTATAAGTACCTACTACAAATATACATACTTATTCTACTAATTTACGTAGGTAGATACATAGTACTAACTTTATTATTTGTTGTGATCTTATAGCTATGTAGATAGGTATGCAATGTAATGCGCGCCCGCGAATGTCGATTTGACATCGCTGACAGTTGCGTGCCTAGACAGGCCTATATGATAAATGATAATTATATCGTAGATAGGTAGGTATCTTCCATTGAGCTTCTAATTCTAACCCTTTACTACTTTGTGTTAGGTAGGTACTTTCTCGAAGTTATATTACTGCTTAGACTATATTCTAAAAAGAATGCGGACTACCTACGTCCATACCGTATTTAACCAAATGTAGCTTTTTATATTGTCTAAGTGTTGCTAAAATGATTAGGTACTCACCATAGCTATCATGACCTGCGTATTGACTAATACCTACTAGGTACTAACTTAGGTGAGAGTATGTGAGTACCTAGATATAGTTACGTATTTATATTACCCAAGTACCTATCTATATGGATTATGGCGTCCGACACTTACTATCACGAACAAACTAATCAAATGCGAAAGAAAATCCGGTCCCCAACTCCCAACATATGTAAATATATATATATATAAGTACGTAAGTAGGCATAGGCACTACATATTGGTAGTGTATACATACGTGCACACCAAAAAGCAACAGGGCATTCCTACAATATAATATTATGTTCTAAGATCGCGGCGCGGTGCACGTGACTTTTGGTAGTGTGCGTTTTGTTAATTATATATTAGTGTGCTGCGCATGAGACCCGCCCGCCCGCTTCCCTCACCGCGGAATGGAAGTATTGACATGAGATGCCCAATATTTTGAACGAAAAACTAGCGCGCAAAACTATGTGTGCCGACCTTTGGCTCTAGGATGTTCATGATTATACTACTGGATGTATTTGTTTTCCAAAATGTTATCTAAAATGATCATGAACTGAGCTATGCTTCTATGTAAATAATTTTAGGGATTTCATGCTCTATAAGTCGTTTATTTACGACTAAACATGCGCTAAAATTCGTGATATTACAGGGATGTTTCGAGGCTTATAACTATCATGTGAAGATTTTTTTTACAAATCGGTGCCAAGACAAGCCTAGATAATGAAGAGATAAATCGATATCATGCTTAGTTGTGGACCTAAAACCTCAAATAAGGGAGTGATCACCCTACGGCGTTTGTATGGAAAAGTTACCGGCCAGTTCAACCTTAATAGACAATAGTGACTTAGGGGATGTACCTAATGCAATAACGTTGAAATATATTGTTCACAATAAAACTACTCCATACGCCTTGAATGTCAGGTTGCGCTTCGTATGCTCCATAAAGATGTATGGGGGCTAATAAACAATGTTAGATACAACACAAAAATTGTATCCAAGTATGGATGAATATTTGTACATTGTAATAAACCTTATAATGATTATTAGATGAAGGCAAATAATTTTACGTCAGTGGCATACAAAGTGTAATTTGTATAACATAATAATTATGTTTTCTTCCATTGTTATCAATAAAATTGCTAATATATATATAAGTAAATATTTTTGATAACCTAGTCAATATTATCTGCCTCGGTTATACTGACGTGAAGTTAGATGTGTGTGTGTGTGTGATATCTTTAGGAGGTTAGTACTTGTTGTTGTTGATAACAATAATAATTCTTTTGTTCAGACACGCGATCCATTCATAGGCTACAAAAAATACACAAATGGCAATAATAAATAAAAAATAAAAGTAAACATTATATTCACACTAATTTAGATAAAGATATCCGCAAGCTATTGCTTGAATGTTTTTATTTATTAAATTTCTACATAAATTTTCTCAAATAATTATATCACATTTTTGATGAGTTTTGAGATTTGATGAGTCCCGTGGTTCACACAAATGGTGAATGAATAGATCGAGCACGAGATATACTGATTTCCAAATTTGGTTGTACATAAATACATTTGGTGATCCATAAATGTATAATAGTTTATAGATAAAAACTTTGATAGAGAATTTACAAAATTACAACGAGACGAAAAAAATTATCGTCTCGTTTAATCTAAATCTATACTTATAATAAAACAGTAACAGGTCACAATTCTGTACATTGCAGATATTTTGAAAATATTTTTTGAGAGCTGATACTGATTCCACAACTGTTATTACTTTATTTTTGTCTGTCTCCTGGCCGCGCATCACGACAGAACTACTTAAAGAATTTCTATTAAATTAAGCATGATTGCAGTTCAAACTACGTAGAATCACATTGGTTACTTTTTATCCAGAAATTTAGCATGGTACCCTCGGGAAAGGGATTGAAAATTAAAATTTACACTTAGTTGTAATTTATTCATGCCTAGTCCGATTTTAATAATTATTTTTTCGTTAGAATAGTGACGAGTGACCCTACGGACAGCCCGGCACGCCACGGGCATCACGAGCCCCACGGGCAGCTCGGCACCCCATTGGCAGCCCTGCACCCTACGGGCACCCCGGCTCCCCACGGGCAGCCCGGCACCCTTATTTAGTTTTGCCAGCTTGCTAAGATAAAACTTAAAAATTTGAATATTTGCCACAATCAGTTTTTTTAACTACCTATCTATCTTATGCCGTATACATTTTGGAGAATGCGCAATAAAAGTGCACTATCTAATATATCTTCGTTCTACCACCACAAAGGGAACCACGGCGAAAAAACGCCGCAAATTATGAAATCGAAATTTCAAATAAACGCACAAAGTTCTTGGCTTCAACATTTATTGTGCGAATCGCAGAGGGATTCTCTGAGTTACCTACTGTCTTCTGGAAAATACAACCTGGGAGTTTTGAAATCCAAAGTAAACAGCTTTTTCTGAGCTATGCTTTACTAAGAGTGCTTCACCGCAGATTGAAAATAAGATAACCAGTGTTTAAATGTGAATAATTAGTCTGCAGGTACGGCAATTGCGAACGAAGTCCCAGGTACAGCTAGTTTTGTAATATAATCGATGAACATGCGACATGCCAAAAATAAAATGTTTCTACTTGGTTACGATGAAAGTGAGGCATACTGAAAGTGCCTGCCTAGCTAATAATGTTAATCTCTATAATAAAAACATCTTTCAGCAAACATAACGGTATGTTCCGGCATCTGTCCTAGAAATTAACAGTTAAAATTGAACAGTTTCTAGTTTTGTTTAAACCAGTCTACCATCTTAGGCCACATCAGTAGTTACCATCGGATAAGATTATAGTCAGCAATAAAAAGTCTAATTTACTAATAACATATAAGAGACAACTTTCCCCTTCCGAGACTATAAGTGATCAGTCACAGCTTCGTGCTTCGTGCTTCCTAGAGGGTTCCAATATTTCTTATATTGGAAGCTGTCCAACGAAAAGGACACTCAGTCAGAATGGCGCTTCATTACCTTCACGGCTCAACGAGCTTACATGTTTCGGCCCTTTCTTGGTCATTACTTACGAAAGAGCTCATTGAGTTACCGGCAAGGAAATGGATAAAAATGTTATTACAGTTCTCAGTAGCCGTAAGGAGTATGGAACTGTTATTGCAATACATGTCTTTGACGATAACATTATTTAATTATATTATAATAATATTGGTAGTAGGTATATATCTTATCGCAAAACATTAGCTACGTCTTCTTGCTCAGCTCTTTGCTATATGTCATATGTCCATACATATTTTGGCTAGTGGTAGGTGTAATATGAACCTCCTGTTCTCGCACAATTAATGGTACTATATATGAAATTTATTATCCGTTCAATGTTACATCCTCAAGATTAAATCATGTAGGTAGTCCGTCTTTAATTAAACTGCATCGTCAAACAATTCAGAGCATTTTTAAAGTTTCAAAACTGATAAATAAATTAATTTATAGGTACCCACTTCCATTTAATATATTCAATCACCGTTTGATATCTATTTCGTTTGTATTTCGTTCCAGTTTTACTTCATTCGTGTTTCGTGTGCCGCATCGTCTACAGACCCACCAACTTATCTGTTCACTCCGCAGAAAAAAGAACTACAACATACCTTTAAATTGTGACAGTTTGTAGTTGATTTCTATGACCAGTAGCGCCCTCAAAAACTGCACAGTTGAGTTGGTGGTACTTTACGTCGAATATTATTATTGTTTCAAGTGAAGTTAAAAACCAGATATGGGGAAAAAAACTGCAGCGTTGCATGCGAGGTTCGTAATTTAAGTTTATATGTCCAATCCACTCTTTTGTGTCAAGCGCGATACCATCCTTGTTCTGTCATGTTTTATTAGCTTCACACTTACCATTTTAGCGTGATAATACCAGATATTGTCCTGGTGGTAAAAATAATGTATATATTCCTTAAAGTGATAACATGAGTTTCCAGAAATAATGTGTATCCTCCCCACATATCGATGTAGGTACTTAGATATAATATATCCATTCTTAAAGTGATGGTACGCGATGCTATCCAGAAGGTTACATACATAAGGATTTACATCTTATCCTTAAATCGGATTAAATCGGACCTTAAGATCGGATACCCCATTATTGTATCACGAAGAATCTTCACCGGGGATGACTGTGTCGAAGACGAGGAGTACCCGGAACCAAGCCAAGCGTCCACCGTGCTCGCCATAACGCCGGACGCAACTGCCGCTGAGGCAAAAAAATTATACTTTTTGCAATATCTTCCTAACTTTCATATGGATAAAAATTTACCACTTGTAAGCTTGTAACCAGCTACATGCTTCGTAATGAACCAGCGTTAGGTACGTAGAAGTAGCCTGTATAACCGCAATTGAGCTCTTTATTGTAAGTAACTGGCATCTGTATGTATGTTCTGATGAGCATTACGCATGTACAATAATTACTCTACATTCTTGCAGTGTTGATTATGAATTCATAAATAAAAAACAACATGTTGCGTGGTCATTACATAAGTAAGGATAAGGTGTTTCTGAATAAAATTTGGAATATATAGTATTACGTTGTTTATTATTTTATTTTTTTTACCATTTATGTTTAACAATACGTAGCCATAACTGTATAATATATTATATAAATAGAAATAGCTAAGATACGAGTAAAACACGTGTGTTACTCACATACAAGAGTTCTTAGACTTACATATTATTGTATTTTGACTCCATACTCCCATGGTACTAAAATAACAAATTTTGAACATACTGCTTCATTAGGTACATGTATACATTTGTTTAATATAAATTACAATTATTTATATTCATTAGTCAGTAGGAACCCCGAAGTACAAAAGCAGACAAGAATAATACATAGATTTTATATGTAAAACCTTTGGTAAATTACATAAAGTATATATTTAATGATAATGCTGCCATAGGGCCATCTCTGGCGGAATTATCACAAATTACTAATTTCTGTTATTTATTTGAAAATTTTTGCAAAAACATGTTCAGCTCTATTTTACCATTGACAGTAGTACTATATTAGATATCTATCCCGCAACTACAGGTATTTGTAATTGTAGCTTTTGGTCCCGCTCCTAATCAATATTTTTTTCAATCAAACATTATTTTCATATTACAAAATTACAAATATACGATAGGAAAAATTTAGTCATGTGCGGGATTCAAACCCACGTCCACCCCTTTACCCCTTTAGCCGGGGTATGCTCCAACCAATTGAGCTAACATGACATGACGTCATAACTGAAATCTTTCCTATCGTTCTTTTTCGTTTTCGCGGGTTCGAATCCCGCACATGACTTATGGTGTTTTTATCAACATAATGATGGAAACTAATTCTAAGACTAAAAGTGTAAAAGAAGTTTTCGAAGACACCATGACCACAATCTTGAGATCATACTTTCAAACTGTCGTGGTACCGACTTCAACAAGTTATATCAGACTTTTCAGTGTTAGAAGTCGGTTTCATTTTTGTTTGTTTTTTGTATTAGGCGATGAGTTTATTTTATAAAAAATAACTTGTTTAATGTGTCACGATGAACAAATATCTTATTCCTACTTACTTTAGAGACTACTAGCTTTGCTACAAAAACTGTTGTGACATTTTATTTACCTACATTATATATCTACTCGTAGAACATCGGCTCAACTGAGAATATCGTCATATGTAGGCTTTAGAATAGAAACTAAGATTTCACGACATAGAAGGATAGGTAAAAATATGAAATTTATTTATAGCTAAGAACTGATCTGTGAACATGTTTTTTTTATCTTGGGGTATGTACGTGTATAACATATTTCTTAGTTTCGATAATTCAAATGTACTATTTAGAAAAAACATTCAGATTGGTAGAATAAAAATATCTACACCATCGATTTTTTCCCATCACTCACCATCCAACATATCGAAAAGGCATATTGGCATCTGAAACGGGCAGAATGAAAATGGACAGAGTTATTGCAACTAGTTTTATTCTTGATCAAATAGAACGCAAAAATGGCTGGCAATGGCTTATATGCACACATCCCCACTCTTGGCTGGCATGGCTTGGCTTGGCGACTGGGGGGGGGTGGCAAAATGGCGGCTTGGCGGCTTCAGCAAGGCGGGCTGTCACTTCGGCTGACGTCACATCCGTTACATTCGACATCACTAATGCAAATACTTCTACTATACTACTATTATTTATTTTGTGCAGCTACCCTGCCCACCGAACAGAATTGTGCGATAAGGACAATTGCAGCTTCTTCAAGTTTTGACTTAGAATTTCCGCATAATTTGGGTTCTGTGAGAAAACTTTTCTCTGATAGTAAATATTTATCAAATCTAAAAATGTTGGTCTTATTTTATAACTGACAGACAACACTAGCTCTATAGGTTTTCCTTTTTCTTTATTTATCATTAGTTTTCATATAAACAATTTACAAACTAGAGAAACAAGTTTTGAGAAAATATCGGTATTTAAATACCCTTAAATTCAAATTCCTTTAAAAAAAATAAAAATATAAAAACTAATAAACCTGGATATTGATAACATCTATAACATCTCCAAAAACCATCAAAATTAGTGATGTTTTAGGGGGTAAGAAAGGTTTTCTCTTTTTGTATGAAAATTATAGACTTCCTTCCCGTCTTAAAACAGTTACTTTCAAGAAGATTTCAATTAGTGGTCTGAAATTACGAATAAAGCCCAAAATGTTCTGCATATATAATTTTGATAGTAAATCTATATATAGACTCATCGATGACTGGTTGGGGAACGTTTCTTGTCAATGTAAGAAATGTTTTTTTTTTCATTCTGCAAGACCTCTACCACGTATAATTAAATGTTGAAGATGTAACATCGAACGGACAATTTATGGTAAAAGAACTTACGTCCCTTAAGTGAATTTCAATCTACATTATACGAGATGTTACATATGAAATCATTTATAGTCCCGCCTACTCTGAAGGACTTGTTGCAGATTGCCGACAACCACTCTAAAACAAATAAAGTCAAACGGGAACGAAGGACTGAAATAGAACGGTTATTGAACTAAAAAGAAGTGGGTACCTATGAATTTATTTAATTTATAATTTTTCAAACTGTAATAATGCTCTTATTTGTTTTTAGATGTAACCTCGTATAATTTAGGTAGAAATTTACTTACGCTAATTTCTTACCCATAAATTATAGCGATATAAAGTAATGTCACTTTTTGATTAGGATTCATAGTACTATACCAATGGTACTAGTAGTTTAGCGATGTAATGGCAATATAAAGATGTATCACTAGTAGATACATATATATATATAATTAATGGTATTATCCAATGATACTAGTTATGTAAAGGCACATTATCAACCACAGGATACAGAAAAATGATAATTATTTGATGAAAATCGGTTGCGATTTTTTTGATTTTATTTCAGCTTGAAATGTTTTACAAGCATGCGTGATTATACATACATAATATTAATTGTCACGCTATGTCTCAGTCTTTATTTACAACGGAAAAAAAATATTTGTTGTCCACTATATATCTCTATACTCAAGTATAATTAAAGAAGAACCCAGCGGCAACACAATTATCTAACTTTAAGAGCGCGCGCGCAGCGCGTGCGAAGTGTCTCTTTTTCAGCTTAGGGAAAAATTGTTTCGTATGCCTGTCCAGATATCCGGATTATTGGGGTATGTTCCATTAGTCGCTAAGAACGTTATTTTCGATAATTTTGATCACATTCTGCGTCTCTGGTTGTGATCACGTGATCGTTTGTAACTGTCATCCCCGTTCCATTTTTGGATAAGAACGCTAAGAATGCCACTAAAATTTGCCACTTCTGTCACTTTTGACATTAGATGTAGCATTTAAGGCGAAAATAACGCCAAGACCCATGTGGAAAACTTTTTGGGAGTGTGATCGTTTTTAGCGTTTTTAGCGAATCTTACTCAAATGGTACGCACCATTAGATGTTCTCTTCTATAGTTCGCATTTTTCAAACGGTTCTCGTAAAATTTTGTGAGTATGTTCGCTAATTATATGCAATTTTTAAAATGGTAACGTAAAGAAATAATATTCCAGTTGCGAGTTCTTAAACATACTGAGCCACTAATATGTAAATCTTTACATACAATATTACCTAGACAAGAACTGGAAATGCTTTTTCTATAATTATACATGAGTTTATTAAAATATTATTAAACCAGATGTCGTGTATTCAACAACATATTTATCTAGCAAAGTAGATTGTATAATTTACGGTGAGAAAAATCTGAGTGATTGATGGGTACAAAAGCCTTTTCTTTTAATTCAGGCCAAGCATTATTGTTCAAGATTAAAAGACAAAGAAGTCAGTATAATGACAGACACTTGCTAAAGCAACGCAGGGCCCTTCAGAACATTCATTTGTTCAGATTGCCTGTGCTTAATATGGGTTGAAGTGTTACTATATATTAATATAAAAAGGTCTGTTATTTGTGTAACCCAAAGTCCTGTCTAACTGAAATATTGCAGACCGTAATTTTCTTTACATAGGACTACGGCACAAGATATAAGAAACTCGAAAAAAAAACAAATTAATGTTGTTACGAACCGTCACCTGTCAATTCCGGAGCGTGTCCACGTTCCGGAATTTCTATTCTCTATGCTAAGTTCTATGAACTGTCTTGAATAACTTGAAAACTGTCGTTGGTCTCTTGTTTTTTGGTGCGTGTTTTTTATATCTAAAACTGTGTAAATTCAATTCATTACGAATTGAATTCCTGAAAATATTTGAATAATTTGTTAATATGATTGATGACGTAATTTGAACGCCGTGAGTGTTGTAGATACATTTTTGAAGGATTGTATCTTGTGGTTGCACAATGGCTTGGTGAGTCTCAAGAAGAAATTCGAAGAGGGCTTCTTTGCTGACCTTGGGTTTGTAAGTGCACGATTTAGCTTTTGATAGTCCTGGCCAGTATTATAAATAGGTTTTTCGTTTTCTGTATGTGAGTATATCCATATCTAGCTTTTACGCTCCGCGAAACGCGGACTGTATCCGTCCGCTCCAAGGCCTCTCATGTGGATGAGGATTTTTCTTCCACTGGACCCATATTTCCTGCAGGAGTCAGGCTGGACGATACAAATGTACTTAATTATATACCCCTCATACATCATTTATTTGGAAAATAAAACACAATATTATATCTGGTTATAAGTAAAATTTAAATTTGACTGAGTTTAGAGGGTGATGTACGAACAGGATTAATACAATTTGGGCATGCAAATAAGTGCATGGAAACAAGTAAATACTGGGAACATAATAATAACAGCAGCTTTTTACAACTACTAGCGCTATGAAGCAGAAATTTGACAGATAGGTGGTTAATAAATAGGAGACGTCAACTTAGTAAAGGGGCCAACTTGGAGGTGGCAAGTTGTATATATAATATTTCATTTGATTTTGAATAACAAGTGTAATATTTATTAGATAGTGAGTTTCGAGAAGTAAAATAAATAGTAAGTATAATCTACTAAGATTTTTACGATAGGGATGAATTAAGCGACACAAATAGGGGTTGAAAATGTGTATGAAAGTCATGTTTAAGCTGAAACTTGGTATCTACATTACCAATAGTTTGATCATAGATCAGCTATGATATTTTATGAAAGGACAAAGTGAAAGGAATCAAGTGTAAGGATTATAGAAAGGATTCATGGGGGTGTGGTGGGCGGAAGAAACCACAAAAACTTGAAATAACAGCTTCTAATGGATTTTATGAATAGACAGGGTTAAGAGATTAAATCTGGCTTTAATTTGATATAAATAATTCTTTGTTTTTGTAGTTAAAAGCACGATTTTTGTAATGAGTTGAGATTGAGATTTGTTTCTATTGAGGTAGTAGGAAATCGCGTGACTTTTCACATGAATAAATGATAATATTTCAACACCTTCCATCACGTAGGTATTTAGAAGCTGAATTGATTGAAAAAAAAACAAAGGTAAACAGTATAAATTCTTAAATCAGTTCATTTTTTTTGTTCTATGTTTTCAACTAATTATTATTCAGTAGTTATGTAGACAGTTTAAAATTTATAGCACAATAACATATACTTTGAGATTTTTTGTTCAAAGATTAAGTATTAGAATTTTCAACAATACAATTCATTACAGACAAAACTAGGGATACTTAATCTAAAATTTGTATTATCTCTAATCATTTCTGTGGTTTAAATAATCAAGAAATGTATCGGAAGCTTTCTTAATATTTCTCATATGCAACTTGAACTGTAATTTCTTAAGGAACCTTATTATTAAATCGCATATAATTCTCTAAGAAAGAATCAATACATCAAAATCACCTACAAATAAAAATTTTACCCTTGCTTGCCACTTAACTATATTATATTATGTTTAAGCCTCTTAAGCACAGGAGAGTGTAAGTATAGCCAATTTAAATAACTGATTTTGTGTCCTTTCCATAAGGGATGGGTTAATAATAAATAAATTTGCTCAATTTGCGATTATGTGGACTACACGATACTATATAACTAACATGAGTTACCAATAGACAGAATTTATCACGGAGATAATTACCAAAACAGCAGTCAAATCTGTAGTAAAATTCAGCTGTTAGCAACGTTTTTGTTAGAATATTTACAATATCTCGCAAAACATCCGTTATACTATACGATTTATCGTTAAATAATGTATATATATTTGTATGAATAAATCTATGTTTGTAACAACAGAATTAAATTTAAATCTAATCACGATAGAGATAAAAAGAAGATGCGAAAGCAGGTTTTAGATTAGCAAATAAAATTTAAAGTGCTGTATTGAAATGCGTGAGATTTAATAAGTTTTATAAACAATATTACGGTGCTCACAAAGAAGCGAATTCAAGCTGATTGAACAGATATTGGTGAAACTTAGTATGTAGATTTACGTCTTGGATAACACAGAATACTTTACTTTCTTAATTATCATCATCAATTTACATCACTTACATATGCGAGTGAAACCGCGGGGCGCAGTACTGATAGAAAATATTTCAAATACAACTCAAGACCTTGCCTTGCTAATAAAATCATAAATCACAACGATCGGTCCTAAAATTCCTGAATATTCGAATGTACGTAAATGTTTGAGACAAAACGTGTCCTTCAGGAACCAAGAAAATATTACCAACATGAATTTTAAGACTTTTGAATAATTATCGAAAAATATGTGTTATTAATTTTTGTGAAACTGCAGAGGATATTTATGGCAAAATCCATAATAACTTCGTTCTAAAATACAAGCTAAAATTACATTTAATACAATTTCTAAGATCTTGTTTGCTTATTTAATACTTGATAAGGATAGGGATAGGCTAGGGTAGCGGTACTAGCGGCTACTAGCTACTAGCGCGGGGCGCATATAATATTATGTTCATATATGCAGCACGATAAATTATTATGTTTAAATTAACTAACCGGTGTCCTTACGATATTTTAAACAATTTATTCAACTCTAATTTGTCCTCTCGTCCTTAACCAACGCACGGGTATGGAACAAATCAGACTTATGAGTCATATTATGTCATGTTAGCTTAGCGGTCAGAGCCTACCCCGGCTACAGTAGTGGATGGTACGGGTTTAAATCGCGCACATGACTATAATTTTATGATGATGATATAAATAGTTATTAAGATACCTACATAATGCGCAATAAATGATTTGATATTTGTCATTGATCTATGTAATTATTTGCCCACATGGGCACACTGTGTTGCGATTGCCACTATATCATTCGAATTCAATCTAATAGAAAATATACGGACTCAACTGAAAGGTTATGTAAGGTAATGTTTGCGGTCATGCAATCAAATATTTTCAATCATGTTTCGAAGAATTCAACACAATGTGGACGATTGCATTGATAGACTAGTGATAAATACGGCTGATAGTGATATTGACCCAATGAGAGCACAGATAGTGAAATTAGGAAGAAATTGAGAACTGTTTATAACTAAAATATACTACACACATATTTTTTATTCATTTTCCATAAACTTTTTATCCCCCAACCTCAATTAAAAATTATATAATTCTTCTTTTTTCTTAATCTTTCTCTGTAAACTTCGTATTTTGTCAGTCGCCGGATAATTATTTATTTTAGTTGCATACCTAATTGACAAACATAAGAACTTCCTCTTGTTTAGCAGTCGGTTGAAGAAGTATTTAATTTTGTTTATATTTTAATAATTTCGTTCGTATACTATTATACATCATGTTTTACAGCTCTCTATAGAACACGCGGGAATCAAAACCAAATAACATTAAAGTATACTTAGTTCTAAATTCAAATTCTGAATACGAAATATTATTCGTAGAATTCTGATGAACGATAAACCTAATAATAGATGGATATGAAAATTAACATTCATTTGTATTCGGAAATGCGATGATAGCCGATATGCAAATTTTCCCGCTGGTAATACATTTGAAATATATTTTATATTCACCATTCAATTGTTTTTACATTCTGCTTTATCGTAAAGAGGGATACAGCGAAAAACAGAGTAACATTAGAATTTCGTGTTTTTAGTTTTTTCGTTAAATGTGAGTTCCTACATAGGACTAACGTAGCAGAAACTGTTCGTAATGTCTGATATGAGGAAGAAAATGTAATGAAGGGACTAAATTAATAGAAAGGATTTTGGAACAAATTGTGACTTTTAATGAAAAATAATTCTGGATGACAACCTTTTTCGTGATTTGGACAAGATGTTCCTCGTGTTTTCATAATACACTCAGAAAGTTATTGTGAGTATTATAGTATTGGTTATCATTTATTTAAATTTTATATTATTTTGTAATAATGCATTGTTACACTTGAAATATGTAAAGATATTTATTAATCATAATTATAATATAAAATAGTTAAATGTTTAATGTATATATTTGTATGTAATCTTTATTAAAGTTCTTCATTTTATGTTATTTTAAACACAGTCAATTGACTCGCTAGTAGACAGTAGAGGAGTAGAGGAGGTAAAAGGAAAACGAATTAAGTCAGTTGTTCGCCTGTTTGAGTGGAACAGTCGTCTTAGAAGTATACTAGGGACTCAGGAGCGTTTCATATGTAAGTGCAAGTTACAATTACTGTTTATTTTATTTGGTTTTGCGAATGCTAATTAAGTAAATTTAATATATGGTATTATGGACAATATTGTTTGAATTGTGTGAAATATAATCTAACTACCACTCAATGTGTACGTTCCTTGCAATGACCTTTTCCTTAGAATATAATAAAAAATATCTAACACTCGGAAAGAAGTTTTCTTCTCAGGAAGCATTACAAAATTCATTCACGGTGGTGAGGTCCATAATGTTTTATCGGAAAATTTAAAATAAATCTTATAATATAAGAGAACAAAGATGGTAGGATGGAGGAGGCAACAGTGCCTAGGATTTTTTCAACAGGCATTTAAATGAAAAATATGAATTCCTAATATAGTTGTTGCAAGCACAAAGCACAGTGAAATATTAAACATCAATGAATAGATTTGATATTACTTTAACGAAAAACGAGATATCGACTCGTTTTAAGAAATTGGGTATCGAACCACTGTGTACTACAACTTGTACACTATATAGTACACCCTAGTAAACAATAGTAAAAGTACACAGTGGCTACATAGGTATCGAGCACAGTAGCTCGGTACTACGACCTGCCGCTCAATAATTATGTAACACACTTGGTATCAGACTACGAGTTTTGGTATGCAAGAACCGTTCTTTTTGGTTTAAAGTTTAAAACGATGCTATCCGCGTAGAACTGTGATTGTATAACAAAACTCGAGATCATAATAATACCAAATGTATTATGCATTTGAGTGACTGTATATTGTGGCTACTACCCAAGATCTCAGAGCTTCTTTGTAGGTACAAAGAAGCTCTGACATCTTGAGGAAAAATTAAAAATTGTTAAGGATAGGAAGTTCTTTATTAAAGTTATCGTTGAATAGTTTGTAAAAAAACACAGTGACTGAAATAATCTTTTAGAGATTGCTCTTGTTCGGAAGTGAACACTATATATATTGAATAATTTCATTCCAGTCTTTGGTTTTCCAGAGAATTGCAAGTTTTAGTTTTATTAAAATATCTTTTCAATGTTGTTAATAGAACTCCGGTGGTTGCAGCAGCTTTTTTGATAGACATTCCTAATTAAGCTCAATGCACTCTTCATTTCTTCTTCCGAATGGTTTTCAATTTTCCGTGGAACTGATGGTGATCTACTACGACGCGGCATTCTATATTTCATATTCTATTCAATAGCATTCTATATTCTATTCAATAGCAGAGTACAAAGTGGTTCGCGAGCCATTGTTTAGTTCTCCGATACGAACCGGTGTTGACTCTGACGCCATTTTGTATTTTATATCAAACTAGAAACAAACAATAAAGCTGATGCCCTTGCATTATCATTCAATATTAAGAAGAATATGCACACTCTTAGATAAAGACACTCTCATAAGTATTTGAAAATCTCGTATGTGTAAGAAGAACATGAAGTGAAACTTACCTAATTACCTAATAATATAATTTTGACAGGATTAAAAACAAAAACCCACTATTACACATGCCCGAGGTGCGGCTCACTAACTATGTCTGGAGGCGCTCGTAGCGAAGTTTGCTTAGCTGTTCTTAACTGATCAGCAAAGTTAAGCAACGTCCCCCGCGGTCAAGAGTTGGATGGGTGACCGCTAGTGACATTACTACTGAGCGCTTCCGTGCTTCGGAGGGCACGTTAAGCCTTCGATTCCGGTTGTTGTCCTAGGATGGCAGGCGTTATAGTTTGGTGGTAGGGCATTTTGCGAATACCCGCCTGGCTAGCGACCACCCTCAAGTAGAAAATCTGTGGACAAGCACCTAACGGTGTGTTCCGGCAGCTGTCCTTAAAAGCTAGTAACTCTATGTTATCCTGAACAACACATTCGACCACATCATCACATACCATCAAGTGAGGTATGGGTAAAAGGCTAACTTATCAGGCAAAAAAAAAGATACGTATTTCGTGCATGATGTCTGCTCTCTACCTCTACTCTTCGGTAGCCATACCGAAGAGTAGAGGTAGAGAGCAGACATAAAGGTCTTTATCTTTCTAGCCACTGTTCCCGCTGAGCTATTGTTCCCTCCCTGACCCTAGACATTTTGAAAAGGAATATTTCATCCTACAAAAAGTATTTTAATTTTTTTTTAGGAAACGGAAATTTCATAATTTGACCCAATTAATAAATTGCGGGTTTTGCGGGACAACACTTTCCAAGTTAGTGTTTTCGCACTGCGAGAGAGGATTCATATATTAAGTGCTAGTATGAAGCAAGTCACGTATTAACCCACGAAAGCTTGCAATGGTGTTAAATTAAGCTTGCATCAAAAATTCCCTCGGCGAAGTTCATACATAATTATGGCTATATAGTATATGTCCTAGCATTTTAAGGTTTATTCATTTGTGATAAATGTAGAAGGAGAAGTCAATATGTAAATTTTTCTTCTCTTTCTCAAAGTAAACGTTACAAAATATTTGTTCTATAAACAATGTAAGTACATAGATAACTCTTTTTTGTTACACTACATTATGACTAATGAATAAAAATAACAATGGCACAAGTCTCACGATGGGCGGCCTTATCACTACAAGCAATCTCTTGTAAGAAGTTTGTTTTTAAAAACTTTGCATGTACCGATCTTAAGCGCTATGTTTTTAAAACTAATGCAATTTTGAATTATTTCAAAGGTAAGTAAAGTAAAATAAAATATAAAGATATTATGATTTATATATTTTTGATTGCTGATAGTTAAACCTTTGACCATAATCGAACCTGATGGTAAGTGATGATGTGGTCTAAGGTTTTAACATGCTTAATCTAGAATTACTGGCTCGATTCCATGACAGCTGTCGGAGCACGTGTTCGGTGCTTGGTGACAGATTTTCTACATGAGGGTGGTCGCTAGCCAGGCGGGCCTTTGCATAATGCCATTGCATTATGCGGTGAAGCTCAAGCCCGCGGCGGGATTTGAACCATGGACCTGCTGCGCGGCAGTCTATAGCCAATGCTACTGAGCCATCAAGCCAATGCTTATTTCGAATGTTATTATTTATCATACCGCCATTAAAATACATTTTGCAAATCTTTTTGTCAAATTCTTAGTTTTAATTAATACTGTACTGTATCAGCTGGATTGTCCACTGCTGAACACCAAGGACTTGGACTTGGATTGTAGTGTCATTATAATTTTCCGTAAAAAAACAAAATTAAGAAGTTTAATACCCAGGGTGATAAAGATTGAAATCACACAAAAAACGATGTACAGTTACAATTACTAAGTACAGAGTGTACAGTATGCTGTTACCAAAAGGTATTTCTTTTTTTTTTAATCTACATACGTGCGAAATTTTAAAGTGTTAATCAAATAATAGTGAGTGAAATATTTGTCACAATAGGGTAGTTGACTTGTTTTTTTAAAGTTTGTTAAAATATTTAGGACACTGAAATATACACCTAGCATTTTTAATATTTTTTTAGGAGTCCTGAAATACTAGAAATCCATCTGTTTATTTCAACTTTTAAAATTGCCGCTAAAACATCATTCAATGGCGGCCTGTATGCTTATGACGTCACAAGAACAAAAACAAATAGTGCTGAAATGTAATACGTTTTGCTTGCTTGTTGTAATGTCGCGCGTAATCGATTTTAGAATCGATTATACAGGTTGTTCGGCAGAACGTGTACCATAGTGTAGGGGTGTATGTAGACTCAATAAAACAACCTACACAGTTTGAAGCACGGATACATGAGTGGCAGCATTATCAATTCTTTTTCATAAATGGTAATTAAATAATTTTAAACGGTGCAAAATCACTATTTTATTGAACATTTTTGTAATCCCGAAATGTAAACACTTTCAAGTGATCGAACAATGGCGTGCAGTGACATCGGAATAAAAATAATGATAAACAAGCTTTTCCAACTGTTTAATTAAAGTTGTTGTATTACTATGAGTAATGATTGCAAAATGTTTCCATAGATTCTTGTTCCGAGTTTGGGTTTTATTATCTATGCTGATCTTTGATCATATCTCACGGCGAAATATTATCAAAGATAAGTGAGTCAAATATACGTATTACACTATTAAATATCTGGGATCCAATGGATTTGATAGTGTAATTATCAAATCCATGATCCAATGACTACTTAGGCCCCTAGGCCTAAGTAGTAAATCGATAGTGATGCGACATTTTGTGGGTTGCTTGCTATTAGCAATTACTAATGTCAACTGTCACTGTCAAAACCTTTGGAAGCAAACTCTCCAATTACTATTATCTATTCTAAGCCTTTGTTTTGTCCTTATGACATCATTTCCGCCTTTGCTTCCGTTTGCGATCACGTGACTTAAAGAAAATTTAAACACATTTTGTTTATTCAAAATAAAGGTAATCCAATGTAGAATAAATAATTTGTTAATTTCATCGAGTCATGTGCTCCAACTACTATCATGTTAACGTTACACTGTATTTTATTTTAGACTGTGTCAACTACCCTATTGTATTGAGAATAATCCTTTCAGACTTGCGGTACGTTAATTATTCCAATGTCTTTTTTAATACTTGAAGCCTTAGCTTACGGTTTGGTCATAAAAATCATCATAACCGTCGCCTACGGCGCGGGCTTGCAACATCGTAGCCTCGATAAAAGTAATTCACTTTATTCACTCGTAAGTCGTTTCATAATGTACCACAATTTATTAAATTTCTGAAGTGTGTATATACAATTCGAATTCGCAACGCATACGCGTAACTTCCATTTCAGAATTTTTTGACTATCTCTATCTAGTTTCGCAATTTTGTACTGAATATATGCTTTGGATTATAAAGATTTAACTTAGCTATAAGCGCTATTCTTCTATAACTATACTTAATATTACTATTTCAGTTTTGAATTTCGATTGTACGCCGTCATCCTACGTTAAATCCATTTATTTGTTTCCTATAAATGTGAAAGTTTATCGTTTAGTAAGTCAATAACCATAAAGCCATCCAAAAGAAGAAAAAAACAGCAAGTATTTGGAAGAAATAAGTAAGTTCCGTAAGACGAAAACGACGAAATTTTTCCACTGTCTTTTTGACCGTGACAGTTTCATTCTATCCGACGACACCTGTTTTTATTTATCGAAATGCAAAGCTTACGTTCGCACTATCTGATCCGTACCAGGGCCCAGGGGTAAACCCCTGGTACGGGCTAGGCGAGACGTGGTTTCTAAATCCTTTGAAAGCCTCGGCTATAATCCTCTCGCAAATAGAATCTATATTTTGTAACGGGTAACAGTTGCTTTGGATAAATAAAGGTTAACACCGTAATACAACACAACAAGAACTAGCCACATAGCCACTTCTATCTGTCCCTCCGTCCATCTGGCCTTTAACAGGCTATGTCTTTAGAACCTTAATAATTATGCGTTTGTAATGTTCACCGAATAATTAAAATAATACACAAATTTATATACATGTTAATCCCCATACAAGCAGGTTAAAGTAAGTGAAATCGATAACGATTGTTGGTATATTCTGTTTAGGTACAGACCCTAGGCGTGCAAGCAAAGCAAATTCCATTTTTGAAGCAATGATAGCCGAGTGGTTATTGCTATGGACTGCGGTACCGCAGGTCCATAGTTCGAATCCCACCGCCGGCTTGAGCTTCACCGCATTGTGGAAGGACATTTTGCGAATGCTCGCCTGGCTAGCTACCACCCTCAAGTAGAAAATCTGTCGCCAAGCACCTAACTGTGTGTTCTGGCAGCAGTCCTTGAGAGCCAGTAAAATTACAGCCACATGAGACTCAGAAACTGTATGTCTCAGGGTGGAGGGCGCAGTGCAGTTCGTCACTTGTGATGAAATGCATCTGTTAGTTATAGGCAGTGGTTACCGCTTAACATCAGTTTGGCTTCATGCTTGTTCCCTCACAATAACAAAAAAAAAGCTTACTTCAACTCATACTTGATGGTATTTTGTACCTTTACCACTGTGAGCTTGTGCGCTTGAGAAAGTACATACATATATCAAGTGTTTTAGTATCCATGGTTTTGTAAGGGTGTGTGTTTACTTTTTTAATGTAGTTTTTAACTTTTTCGCGGATTTCTTCGAAAATTATGGGCTGACTTTCTTAAGTCTTGACTATATTTCTATTAAATAGATAAGGCAAAATAGCTTCAGTCAATCCGGCATGTATTCATTCACGAATTCTATATTAATTCTATATTCTATAATAATTCGGTTATCAATTTGATATTAATATTCACAATGTGTTCATAAATATACAAACTATGTAACTGGTGACGGGGGCAGTGCAATTCGCGATTTGTGATGAAATGAATCTGTTGTAGGCAGAGGTTAGTCCACTTAACATCAGGTGAGCCTCGAGCTTGTTCCGTCACAATAATCGATCGAGGATGTGTCTGCCCCTATCTTCGATGGAGAGATAGACGCCGCGTTGTTCAGGAATTGTTGATTGTGCTGCTTGGCAAACTATTGGAGCGTATCGTGGCTGTTCACTTCTTCAAATACCTTGAAACAATATAGGACCCGACCTGGCACGCAACCAGTTTTAGTTTGGAGAGGTTACTCGATCGTGTATGCCATCTCCTGCGTTCGCGACCTCTCAGAGAAGGTGTGCTCCAGCGGTGGTGTGTTGTTGGTCGTGTCCTTGTACATTGCCAAGGCCTTTAACACACCGTCACTACTAGGGCATCCCTGACTCAGCTCCCCACTGCCTCCAAGGGCTCGTTAGTGACTATCTCTCCGATAGGTAGTAATCCCGGCGATAAATCGGAAGGGACGACATTCCATGACGCGCGGCGTTCCGAGGAGCTCAGTTTTGTACCCCCTCTTGTGGAACGTTGGGTATGATTGGGTGCTTTGGGGCGTTAACCTTCGAGGCATCGGCGGCGTTTATTACACCGATGACACATTGGTTACCACCCGGGGGGATTAATACAGAGATAAGGCTATCCTCTCCATGGCTGGCGATACGACAGTCGTGGCTAGGATCCGAATACTGAGCCTGGAGGTGGCACTATACATTCGTGGGAGGCGGTGGCTAACTTCTGCGAGATTATTGTCTTGCAGAGGTGAAGGAGCGCGAGGGGGAGAGAGATTCTCTCTCTTCCGATCTACAGTGTGTGGACGGAGGCCAATCGTGCTCGCACTCCGTCTCCGCTCAGAGGGTCAGGGGCGTTGGTTGTGGGGACTGCTGGCGCTCACCTTTAGCAGGCATAACGACCTGCTCCCGCGGATACACACTCTGCGTTTGTGTATGCGTAAAAGTGTTTTACTTCATATGTAAAAAACCCCATGTAGTTTACGTACACGTAATTCACGAGTTTTTTTTAACTAAAGGGAAAAGTTTTAAATTATATGTGGCAAAAATTATCATCACTTGGTTGAGTAAAGGGTTAGGACTAATGTCTGACAAATAAACGTTCAGACAGAACCTAGCTTGAGATCAAAGGTTAGTTCTTAATTACGCACTTTATTCCACCCGCGAATTTGTCCCAGATGTATTTTGTTATTATTTCGCAGCCTTGGCAACCACTTTAAATTGTGAACAAAATAATTGGCAGACTTGTAATTAATCGTAAGTTTCTATAAAACAAGTTGCATCCAATCAGTTCTTTTTAAGTAGTCTCTAATTCTAAATATGTAAACAGTTTTTTTAAAACTGTAAAAGACAATTACAAAATCACAAAATCACAAATATACGATAAGACAAATTTAAGTCATGTGCAGGATTCGAACCCACGTTCATCCACCACATAGCAGGTGTTATTGCAAACCTAACAATATAAAAAAAATTAAAAGACAAGTTTACCGTTTTTTAATCACAATCTATCTTGTGCCAGTTGTGTTCGTATACTTTTTTCATTTTATATAAATAACGACGCTGACTTAATTAGACCTTCTTAATTAATTCTCATCTTCCTAATTAGTTCATTCGTGCCTTACTTTTAAAAGAGTTCTTGAAGCGCTCGTAGCGAAGTTTACTTGGCTGTTCTTAACCGATCAGCAAAGTTAAGCAACGTCGCGCGCGGTCAGGAGTTGGATGGGTGACCGCTAGTGACATTACTACTGAGCGCTTCCGTGCTTCGGAGGGCACGTAAAGCCGTCGGTCCCAGTTGTAGTCTTAGGATGGCAGTCGTTATAGCATGGTGGTAGGGCATTTTGCGAATGCCCGCCTGGCTAGCTACCACCCTCAAGTAGAAAATCTGTCGCCAAGCACCTAACGGTGTGTTCCGGCAGCTGTCCTTGAGAGCCAGTAATTCTAGGTTAGCCTGAACAACATCTTCGACCACATCATCACTTACCATCAGGTGAGATAGTGGTCAAAGGCTAACTTATCATACATAAAAAAAAAAAGTTATTACTGTCAAACTATACTTTTTCATTTCTCATACTCGGAAAGTAGTGTTTGTCCTAATCGCCTGAGGGCGAAAAAAACTCATATTAATATTGACACGGATATTGACAACAAAATATTCATATTTCATGATTCCCTACGGGAATATTTTATATTCCTATATACCTGTTAAATGTCTTCGATTTGGATGGTAGGCGTTAGCATTTATTCTCCATATCCATATCCCGATGGTAGCAGTCGTTCTTGCATGGTGGTAGGGCATTTTGCGAATACCCACCTGCCTAGCTACCAAAATTGCCGCTTCAAATCAACTTCATAGACCACAAGCATATATAAACAGATGTCATACGTTTCTTCGCCTACCTACGCTTCTACACTCTACTAACCATTCGTGATGTTTAAATTCCTTAAACGTCATTTGAACACTTCTTAGAAAACTTCATTCAAGACAGTTATTTTCATTGTATACTAACATCCAAATTCAAGCAATACAAAATAATATGTACAGCATTTACGGGTTTCATTTCAATTTGGAACTCGCAGTGTCTCGGCGAAGACATAAGTTTTTTTTTGGTGACCTTAAGATGAACGGGAATAGAAGCACCCTCAGAAAAATAGGTATTTTAACTCGGACATCGTCAACGTGCCAAGTTCAGCAAGAAAACGGCGTTGCATCGAAATTGTGTTACCTGGAGAAACAAGAAATACGCCTTTTGTACAACAACAAGCACCGGTAGTATCTGTCAGTGAATATCTATATAACAGGTATCTGCAAGACTTCGCCAAGATCACGGCACACGCAAACAAAAGATAAGTGTCCTTCCTTTGTCCTTCACCACGCCCAACTTTAACATCATAAATAATTTGTTATTATTTCCACAGTGTGTTCAAATTTTCAGATAATTGCGTAAAGGTCAATATAAAATATAATATTAGGTCCTTATTTCGATTTGGACTGCCCCATCGGAGTTGAATTTTTTCCCTTGCAAGAAGTTATCCAAATTTCGAAAAAAATGGTAATCTGTTGGAGCAAGGTCCGGGGAGTACGGAGGATGTCTTAGACTTTCCAATTGAAGCTCTTCTAATTTAGTAGCCGTCTGTAGCGCAGTGTGTGGTCTAGCGTTGTCGTGAAGCAGCAGTGGCGTGGAGCGATTGACCAGCCTAGGTTGTTTAGCCGCTAGCTTTTCCATCATGGTTTGCAATTCCTGACAATAGACATCAGCCGTAATAGTCTGGCCAGATTTGAAAAAACTGTAATGAACAATACCGGCACTAGTCCACCAAACGCTTACAAGTAACTTTTTTGGGGTTAATTTTCGCTTGGGGCAGGATTTGGCTGGCTGGCCAGGATCTAACCATTGCGCTGAGCGCTTCCGATTATCGTAAAGAACCCATTTTTCATCACAGGTAATGATTCGGTTTAAAATACCTTCATTATTGTGCCGGTTTAGTAATGTAACGCAGCAGTCGACGCGCGTTTGCCGGTTTGTTTCAGTCAATTCGTGAGGTACCCACCTTTCAAGCTTTTTAATCTTTCCAATTTGCTTCAAGTGAATTAAAACAGTTTTATCACTAACATCGCAGCCTGCAGCTAACTCGGACGTGGTTTGCGATGGATCCGCTTCCACAATAGCCTTCAACTCTTCATTATCAACTTGAGTCTCAGGCCGTCCACGGGGCTTGTTCTGCAGGTCGAAATTTCCAGAACGAAAACGTTGGAACCAAAAACGAACTGTGTTTTCTTTTGCAACACGACCGCCATACACATCATTCACCCTTCGAGTTGTTTCCGCAGCACTAGTGCCACGGCGGAACTCGTACTCGTAAATAATGCGATATTTAAGGTTTTCCATTTTGTAAAATGAGTGACGCAAACAGAAAAAAACAGAAGAAAAAAAACAAATGAATGACGATCATCGAAGCACAAATACATGAGTCTATAGCTGTACAAATTTGAATTTGGAATTCCTTACCAAAGAGGAGAAATTCGTGATTAAAGTGGCCAGTACGAAAAACGCCAATTTCATATGTAAGGACCTAATATATAATACAATTATTTGTATAAAAAATACGAGTTTACCGATATCATATTTATTCATATGCGCTAAGGTAGGTATGTCCCTAGATAATTTTACTCAATAAAAGCACTTTAGAATGTCATAATTGTCACTGAATATGAATAACTAAGTAAGTGCATACTTTTTGTGTGTGTAGAAAGGCATAATCACGCGTGATCATCCAATTTTCATAAAGTAAAATAGCTTGACTTTTTTTTTTCTTCAACCGGCGGTATGCCTTTATTAACCAAATACTACAAACTATATACAACACTACAGCTATTGCTATATACTATATACTACAAACTATATACAACACTACAATAAAAGCATTTGGACTCATAGGCAGTCCAAATGCTCTAGCCCACTATCAGTTGGCAGCGTGCCCAGCATGCTGGCAGCATTGCCCCGTTGAATTGCAATGCTTATTCTTTGAGCCAAATAGGTGCCAGCATTTTGATCACGCGTCGCATCGACTAAGCGCTCTGATAAATTTTGGAAAATACGATGAGCTCCCGGTCCCCACGGACCCAACGTCTCTACACCAAACGGCTCAAATATGTAACCCATACCGAGGTTAGCATATTTGCGCCACTTGAGTTGCTCCGCCGAAGTAGCCGCGGCGCCAGCCCTCACGTTGGTTGCAGAAAGATGTGACGGCGCTAAAGTGTCTACGCATGTAGCGTCCCACACTAAGGGCCGTCCTAACTTCCATGGAACCAGAGTCATGCCGTCAGGTCTTTTACCATCGTCACGCATCAGACCGTTCGGTTTGAGAACAGCTGGAACATTAGCGCTGGTAGAAGCCCGGCGAATGATATCGTTAAGACTGGCGTGGCGGGAAATTCGACCAGCACTTCGAGAGCAGGAGAGGCCATGGTGACCGAGTTGGTCAACTGCAGTACCACACTGGCAGTGATGTGCAACACAACACCTTGCACCCCAGCGTAAGCTAATAGCGAGACGAAAAGCGGATGGATCTATAAGACTACCAGTTTTGTAAGAAGGAATAGCTTGTAACCAATGACCTGATTCCCACACAGAAACAGCGAGAATACGAGCACGATCTGCGATACTAGGGCACGTATTTAAAAGATCTTTCCGTGCTAGCTCGCATAGGGGCCGATCCCACTGTTTCTGAGATGACAACATTTTTGGGAACTCAGTATTTGGACAAGCCAGTCCCTATGTGGTTTTTTTTTTTTTTTTTTTTTTTATGCCTGATAGGTTAGCCTTTGACCACATCTCACCTGATGTTACGTGAGGATGTGGTCAAAGATGTTGTTCAGGCTAACCTACAAGTACTGGCTCTCAATGACAGCTGCCGGAACACACCGTTAAGTGCTTGGCGACAGATTTTCTACTTAAGGGTGGTAGCTAGCCAGGCGGGCATTCGCAAAATGCCCTACCACCATGCTCCATGGTTTTGGCCTCAGCCAGATATGCTACATCAAAAGAGCCTAAAGATGGTGCAAGAATTTTTTCTACTAATTTGTGTGTACTGTGTACAGAAGACAAAAAAGTTGGTAATGCTACACTAGAAATTTTGCTTATCCCTATGCCCCCCAACCTCACAGGGAGGGTAGCTTGCACCCAAGACCTATCATCCATCTCAACATTCAAAACCGAAATTAACGTATCATTTAATAAATTACGTAAGCTTAAAAGAAGCTCACTGTGTTTCCACAGCTGACAACATCTCAAAAAGTATGTAAATTTAGGAACGAAAAGGCAAAATCTAATAATAGTAAAAGCCATATGGGCGTTAATTTTGAATAATCTGCTAGAAGCATTTCTAAACTTTTGAATTTGTTCTTCGACAAATGGTGACAAAGATTCGTCAAGAATCAGTGAACCCAAAAGACGGAGCGAACTTTTTTCTACTAATTTTATACTAGGCGCAAGTAAGTTGAATTTTTCAATAATCGAAATTTTATCCGGACAAGTATCACAAAACAAAAGTTAACATTTGGAAAAATTTAGTTCAAGGCCAATAAGACGAAAATCATCTATAAGTACTCGCAAGTCATTCAATACCGTGTTCGCATCGCCTTCTAAGGTTCCGTCATCCAAATACCAAACGTTAAGTTTTGATTGGAGACGTTGAATTATTGAGTGGATGGCAAGGCTAAAGATGGCTGGTCCCAGAGGATCACCCTGTTGACATCCTACGGAAGATAATATAACATTGTTTAGGTATGTTAATTTTGTTGGTTTGCCGTAACATTGCCAAAACCGTAACAGTGCCTCTATCTAATGAGTTGAATGCATTTTTAACATCCACCTTCAAAAGCACATCTCCACAATTTTGATCAAGAAATGTGCGAAGTGAATGTACAGCAGCCTCACAACCACCCTGAATATAGCTTGACTTACTTTCACTGTAAGTGAACTACTTACATTATTTAAATCACATTATTTAAATATCACTCATCTACCTAAATATAACAAAGCCTGTGAGTAAAAGTAAAGCTGTAGTCCCAATGTACAACATAATCAGTATTCTTCAAGGTATTTACCAGATTGGCCGACTATTTCAGACATAACCGGGGCGCCCCGGCCACTTTATCAAAACTTCAGCTGGTGATGCTAACAGCTGGCGCTGGCGGGTGTCAAGTCAAACAGAACCAGATTCCTGCGGAATTTTCAAACCACGGTGGGGATAGTGAGACCTTTCATTACTGCAGCTAAGTCAAAAAGAATTATTTACACTTTTTATATTAACATTCACAAAGTTTTGCCATTACAAGTATCATATGATTTTACCTATAAATCAAATTGCCATTGTTTACATTCTTATCATAAATTAATTGAACATTAAAAGCAAAGTATTAAAATTAGTGATATAAATTTGTGCCTCCTTTATCATTTTTGATCATGGCTACTGAATCATTAAAATCTAGTACTAAACTGAAAGATTTCATAACAAAACGTAGCTCAATTAAAGGACAAATTTAAAAATAACAGTACATTTTTACAATCTGCTGAGTAAAGTAGCTTAAAGTTAGCGGAACTTTACTTAAAATTAAGCAAATTTGAGTCATCGGCCAGTAAGTTTGATAACCTACAAACGGGAATTTATGTTTTACACGCCGAATTTTTGGATTCTGAGATAGATGAGAGATAATGCATTGAACAAGAAATTGTTACTTGCATGGCGAAAGCCAAGGTTTTGATTGAAAATGCAAACATACAAACCCACCGCAAGTCTGAGGTGGGATAAACTCCTTGCATTCACTCTCACCATCATTCTCAGAATTCTACATTTAATTTGCGGAAAATAGAAATTGCCAAGTTTGACGGATCTGATTTCGTGTTTGATGAAGACGAAATTGATTTCGTGATGAATTTTTAGCTCTCATCGATAATAACGCTAATATAAATGAAATCCATAAGTTCCAATATTTAAACAGCTACCTAAGCTACCGAAGGGGATGCTGCTTGGGTAATATGCAATCTCGAAACGTCATCATCGAACTATGCGAACGCTTGTTAACTGTTGTGTGCGAGGTATGATAACAAACGTGTTCTTATCAGTCAGCATCTCAATGTTATATTTATTGTGCAACCGATCAGACTCGAATCGGAACGTTCTTTACGTTTTCTCGTTGACCACGTAATGAAGAACTTACGCGCATTGTCTAGGTCAACCTACAGACATGTGGGATTTTCTACTCATATTTATACGATCATCTAAACTTGATATTAACACTTTGACAAAATGAGAAGAACTTCGCAATACTTTAGAGGATGTTCCAATCTTGGATCAGTTCAATGAATTTTTGACTTATTGCACTGACGTTTTCGAAGCTATAATCCGTAGCAAGCATGATAAATCTAGCACATTGCAATCCGCTAGTTCACGCTCAAACCAGTGTTTTTATAAACAACATACTACATTATAATTAGATTTTTTATAGTACAAATGCTAATTTTATTTTTGAGTAATCAAGATAAGAGACAGCATATTAAAACATTCACAAGCTTGAATCAATTGGAGAGAGAAGAAACTGTCGTGTATTATTTGCAAGGACCTACGAATAAATTATGCAGTATATGTCTCAGACAAGGCCATCAAACTTCACATTGTCGTTCAGGAACTAGCAGAGTTTGCTATTTGAAACATTCCACAGCCATGCTATGCGGATTACATTACAAAATCACAAATATACGATAAAAAAACTTTTTTCCCCCCAAATTACTAAAATTTTTCCTATCGTATATATGTGATTACATATTTTTACTTATTCGTATTATTTAGATTATTTCTCGCTATATTAAGTAGGTTAAACGAGAAAAAAGGAGCGAACAACAGCTATATAGGGTATTGGTTGCTAATGGGCATAGTAGGTATTGCCAATAATATTTATAGGATTATATAGTACTAGCTGTACCTGCGACTTCGTTCGTGATTGCTGTAACTGCAGACTAGTAATTCACATTTGAGCACTGTTTGTCTCATATATAACAGCGCTGTAGTCTGCGGTGAAGCACTCTTTGTAAAGCATAGCTCAAAAAGATTTTTTACTTTAGATTTGAAAACTCCTGGGTTGTATTTTTCAGAAGACAGTAGTTAAGTAACAGACAGTTCAATAATAACCAATATTTTAAAATATTTTATGAAAACATCAAACAAACAGAGACCTCAAACACAGGCAAACCGTGAAGGAACCTTCACGGTTTGCCTGTGGGGTTCCGGGTTGCCTGTGGGGTTCCGGGCTGCCTGTGGGGTGCCGAGCTAGAATGTCACCCCCCCATCTCTACCCTGTTATTGATTAAGGGTAAAACTACTGAGGGTGGTCATCAGCGCTTTCTGAGGAACTGATATCACACACTGCGATCTCCGAGACACCTGGATTATGGCAAACCCTCCCATAGTGGGGGAGGCTGTGTTCAGCAGTGGACAATCCGCCTGACACAACTATAACAACTACAGTATGGCAAGCTTTGCCTTCTTGAGCCTCTTGCCTCATTTCCTCTCAGTTAAGTCAATAGTCTCTAGATGATATTGAGCAGATAAATCTCAAAATTCTCCAATAAAACAACGCAGCTAAGGTATGAAACAACTGTGTTTTTTGTTTACTCTCATCCGGCTTAGCTTCCTGATATCTTTTTATTGACAGACACGAAAATACCTACTATTTTCGAAGATGCCCATGAATAAAAAATATTGCTTGAGTAATAAAAACCATAAATAATATTAAGTACTAAGTTTGCAACAAAATGTCAATAAAGAGATTTCAGAGAGCTAAACCGAATGAAGTAAACAAAAAACATATTCATATTCCTCTATTCTTGATTACCTTGTATAAGTATGCAATGTCAGTAATGTGTCCGTATATTGTTGCAGTGTTAACTTAATTTACAACTTTTGAAGTGGTCCGACTTTGATAATAGACCTAACTATTATGCCTTTATGATAAAGTGGAATTATCAGCTTAAGATGAGCCGTTGGTATACGTTCAAGGGTTCTTGAACATTCCACGGTTCAAGTTATTTATAACGAAATATTAAGGTAATAATGTCTGTAATTTGTGAACTACAAAACCGGTGACTTTAAAATATTTACGGGACCATCTTTAAAGTCCCACTATTGTAACAAAAAAAAAATATTGAAATCGGACAACACGTTAATAAATTACACCGTGCTTATATAATTTTGGGATAAAAGGCATACGATATCCTACTTCATAGTATGAACTACAATCGTGTTAAGTTTCATTGAATTCCATTTAGTTGTTTTGGAGTGATGCACGGCCGGGATACAGACAGACAGACAGAAATTAAAAAAATACAGTTTTGTTATCAGTATCAGCAACAGAGTGCTCTCAATTATTTTTTTTTTCAAAATATCTGCCATGTACAGTATTGGATCTAGTACAGTTTCATTATTAGTATAGATGGAACAACTAAAATGTATTAATTCCAAAAGCTGATGAAATTCTTTTGTGATTTGATAAAGTTAAAAAAAATCAAAAATCTTAAATAACATATTTTTTTTTTTTTGGAATGGCTGTTACACTTTATTGTAAGTTTTTAAACTTCATATATTCGATGAATTTCCGAAACCTGACTTATAGAATTTTCAAACCTGCTCACAAAACTGCACGAAAATCGGTTGAGAAAAAATAAACTGATATTTTCATGGTTTGTTTTCTAACGACACGGATTAGTACATAGGCACAAAAACGGATCGCATTAAAAAGGCAGGTAAGTACTGTTGAAAATGAAAAATGGCGTGCTGTTTTTGTGTCGACTTAATGATGTCGCCGATATGTGATATCTCCGGTACCCTTTTATTCAAAAAGTTAACGATACAGGTAACGGTACAGTTAACGATACAAATAAGACCACATATTAGATTTATGATAATTTCGAGTTTTTCAAAGTATATGTCCTCCCAATTTATACATTTTCGCTTTCGCTGGAACCATTGTAAAAAGTAGTTCGACCAGTCTTTCTAAGGGACTTCTTAATGGCTTTGTGGAATGCATTAACCGTCAATTCAAGGCTCGTTTAACGTGTGTGGTGTGTCTCTAAGTTTGTCTTTAATTTAAGCGAAAAAAGGAGTTGCAAGGAGCGAGGTCTAGACTGTGTGGCGGATGCGTCATCGGTTTTACATTTGAAGCCTTCAAATACGCTTTATCACCTCAGCGTAATGTGAGGACGCGTTATTGTAGTGAAGGCGACATTGCTTCGAGCACGTTTAAGACGAACTTTTTCTAAGACTGGGAAAGAAACATTGACGTAACAATCTTCGGTCACTGTCTTTTTTTTCACTTTGGCTTACATGGTTGTGTAATGGATTTTGTTGTCAATAAAACGCGCAGCTATTTTCTTACCAATGCTTCAATTTGTCTTATTTCTCGTTAGTTAATCTTTAAAAAGAAATACACATTTTTCTTACTGGCTTTTTCTATTCAATTCAATGCAGTACAGCCAGGTTTCCTCACCTCTCACGATATTATAGACATCCAATGACTGTCCTCCATTTTTTTCACTGCACGACACGCAGTCGTTTCTGGTGTTCCGTTAAATCATGCAGTATCCTTCGAGTGCAAAGCTTGCCAAACATCAGAGGGCAGATGCACATGCAAAATGTTTTGCACTTGGTCAGCCCAATGCCCAATATGGTACGAAATTGCTGACAAGTAATTTTACGTCAGTTTCAATCGGTTGTCGTACGATATCAATGTTGGGTTCTGTAACAACAGATGTGATCCAGAAACGAAGCGTAGCGATCACCAAACAAACGCCTACCTAATTAAGTACATAAGCGCACAGAAGATTTTTTGGTCGCAAGTTTTTTCACCACCATTTATGTACCTTTGCATATGGAAACAAACTTTTATGTAGATTGATACACTACTAAATGCTTACCAGATGCGTTCACTGAGGTAAACAGCAAGTCCCAGGCCCTGCGGGACTCTGCGAGCTGCTTCTTCAATACGCCAATACGCCCGCACCCACTTCGCTTAAAACTATAGGGACTTCCTGAACACCACACCGTTGAAAATTCTGGATCGTTCTCTTAACAGCCCTGATTTATAACCGTGTAACTGTGCGTTATTTCCTAAATTAAATAATCAACTCAAAGGGATAAATTTTACAGCGCCAGAAGATGCCCTAGCTGCGATTGATTCGGTTGTGAAACGGTTTGAGGCAGTGTGGAGAGTATTTGAAAGTGTGGAAATTTGTCATTCAGACACACGAATACGTGCATATGTATAAGTACATGAGCGAGAGTTCTTTATAAAGCTCTGTACTTAGAATATTTATTTTCAATATCGGAAATTTTACTGAGTGCCCCACGTGTAATAATGTTACAGCTATAGGGCTGTGAGCCAATTTGCCATTAATATTGCAACGAGCATGAAGAACATGACGTCTGTACAATTTGGTACGCAAAATACGGTGCGATTAACGTGCCGTGCGTGCAAACTTCAAAATGGTTTTTCACAGTATTGCATCGAAGTATACCCGATATTGTCATAAAACCTAAATATTAAACACTTTCACCACTTGTCTTTTATTGTAAGAACTAAAACAAAATTAATTCCGTTTAAACACTATGCACGTGGCACAGATAATAACAAACAGATACGAAAATTGAGTTCCTCTGATAGATTAGCTGTAATACTAAAAGTTAATGGGCTATATCAGACAGTTTCAAGAGTTATTACACTACCCATGTGCATTCAAATCAATTATCTAGACCAACGATACACAAAACGCTGGCAAGGATGTTTTATGAATTACAGATGCTGCACTTTGGCACAATTACTACAATAGATAACCGCAATACTAAAAGCAAATTGCATTGGACTAAGATCAGTCATGACTCTTTCTTGTAGCGGCTACGAACGCGGTATTCTACTCATACTCATGCCCATTTCAGTAAACAAACAAATATATAAAAGAACGGGATAAAACTGCCAACTTTCAGACTATACGTGCAACTTTGAACAACATTTGCAGTGTAGCTCAGCAATTTTTCAATTACATTTTGATGTAGCTACAAGCGTTCGATATCTAGCTGGCTAGATTGCAACTGATATTAACCAGTTTTGACTAATCGTCGGTAATATTTATATCTTCCTTGCTCTGTTGCATTGCAGGTGCATTTTTTTCCTATATGTATTAGGCGTAGCTACGCATGCAGTAATAATTTCCTGCTTTTTTAATCGTTGTTCAATTTTATTCAATAAATACTCAGTCGTTTTTGAACTTTCTCGTGATATTTAAATACAAATACTTACCGAAAATCAGTTTCTTGCCTAAATTAGTAATGATTTCCCGGCTATTCCAATTATGGACCAGTCCCTTCTTTTTGTTTAAATGTTGCATACATCACGATAAATCCTGCAGCAACCACAACAGCTTTGCTGTCAGCCGTTGTATGTCAAACTGTCTGTTGAGACGTACCAATCAGTATTGCTCCATGTATAATTGTATGTGTACTCAATTGCTCAGAATTCAGTTGCATATATTTGGCAATTCGTTGTGCAATCACATAGCAGCAAGAGTGTCGCTGTATATATTGCTGAGCTACAATATAGAGAGAGAGCTCGTAAACTATATATCATATAGTTTACGAGTTTTTTTTCTCTTATTCTGTCTCTTGCATATTAAGTACGATTGTTATAAATCAATTTTAACGAGAACGTATATTATAGCCACTCACAAAGCAAAGTCAACTAATAACATCAGAAATAGTATATGACACTAAGTTAATGAACCGTGATTACAATGGAGTAAATAAACACTTCTAAGTGAATTTGCATCGTCGCGCGTCGGTAGGAAGGTCACAATTGACTTAAATCTATAGTCTTTATACTACGTCATAATTACCTTACCCTTATCCTACGTATCAAAGTAGTTGTTAATAGTATCTATATATTGGCATTGGTTTTATACAAACGGGGGCAAATCGGATTATAGAAAATGTATTACATTTCTTCGAAGGAAATATTATGAGCGCCTATAACTCATTTCATGACAAACATGAACCTGTTTTGTTTTTTCTTTCTAACAAATAGTTTATTGTAGCAATTATTCTGATTAATTTGAAAAATATTTAGTTCTTGCACATTGAAACATTTTTGTCCGTTCTGAAAACAAGTCTTAACTAAATTCATGAAGTGCGTATTTTGAGAGAATTTGCTATACATCTGGCACCACTAGATTTGTGCGGTTGATTTGCTGACTGTTCGAATAAAGTTGGGCAACAAGGCAGAGATAAGGCACAACGGCACACTTTAGCGTTGTATTAGTTAACATCTAATGTAGGTTCTTATACCTAAGCCATGCATATGGTATCTATACTAATATCATAAAGAAGAAAGATTTGCATTTTTATATGCAACGAATAAACTTAAAAACTACTAGACCGCAGCAGCAACAAACTATTTCCATATCAAATTTCACCCAAATAATTTGGTATGGAATTAGTTAGACCCGGGGAAGGACATGGGATAGTTTTTTAATCCAACTGCGCAAACAGAGGTTAATGTTTTACGTGTTAACCGACATACGCGCGATACGAAGTGGCGTCATTGGAAGTATTTAAGTAGATCATGAAGATTCATTAAAAATCTAGAATATGTAACAAACATTATTCTTCGTTCAAATGAATTAAAATTATTTAAACTCTGTTATCATCATTTAAACTCAGTTGTAACTTATTTTTTTTATGGTAAATTTAGAACACTGAAATATGTTGCTGGGCATGCTAATAAAAACATATTGGATGTTAGGAAGTTAAGGGAAAATGTGTAATGTAAAAAGTTAAGGGAAATGTGTTCACAGTGCTTTACGAACAACCGTAGTTTCATATTTTTTGAAGCAGTGATGGCTCAGTGGCATTGGCTATGGACTGCCGCGCAGCAGGTCCATGGTTCGAATCCCGACCAGAGCTTGAGCTTCACCGCATGGTGGAAGGGCATTTTGCGAATGCCCGCCTGGCTAGCGACCACCCTCAAGTAGAAAATCTGTCGCCAAGCACCTAACGGTGTGTTCCGGCAGCAGTCCTTGAGAGCCAGTGAAATAACAAGCAAAAATGAGACTCAACAACTGTCTCAAGGTGATGGGCGCAGTGCAGTTCGTCACTTGTGATGAAATGCATCTCTTATAGGCCGATGATACCGCTTAACATCAGGTGGGCATCGCGCTTGTTCCATCACAATTACATAAAAAAAAATAAAAAAAATATAAATACCAAGTGTTCATAATCACTGAAATGTTGAGCCTAATAAAGAAAAACTGGTAAACTAGAATGTATAATATACTAAAGATTTTATAGGTTTTTACATGATTATAAATATATTTTACATTAATAATTAATTTTGTTCTCTTAGATAGACAACAAAATTTTATCATCTTAGATTTTTTTATTAATTTCATCTTTGATTTTTTTATGTTAAAATGTGCACTACAGACACCTGGTTCGTACTCATTTTGGATCAGTATAAATTTTTACATTCAATTTTCTTTTTTTTATATACATTATCACACTCCATGCATCTTTGACTTATTATAACTAAGATGTTAATTGTTGTTGACTTATTTTCTATCTTAAGACAGTAATCAAAATAATTTCTAATTCGGGCGGGGCTAAAAAAAATGGCCGTTAGCTTTTAACTCTAAAAAATATTCAGTCCCAAGGCGGCACTAGACGCCGTACCACGGATAGCGTCGCAAAAATTGTAAAGTTTCGTGAACTATTAGAAGCGGCAGAACAGAAGTGTAGATAACAACATTTTTATCTGCAGTAACTACGAACTGCTCTGGGGTAAGAAAATGTGAAACGAAGCGAGGTCTCAGTGGAGGTCTGATCACTGTATATTTTCCTGTTAATATATCTCGATTGCCTGAATCGACTTTCTTAAAGTTTGCTAGAAAGGTTTCATATCAGCGTAATTTGCAAGTAAGAATCTGTATGAGCTTAATTGGTTGGTGGATTATCTCAGCAATATAGGGTCCTAAAAACGAGCTTATAGTTAAAAGTGAAAACAATATTTTTAAAACAAAAATGGAACCAACTTCTATTCCTGAAACGTGTGAAATGACTTGTCAAAGTTGGTACCGTGTCAGTTCTAAAGTATGATCTCAATATTATGCTCATAGTACAGACTTTGACAAGTTATTTCACTCTTATAAGCCAGTTCTGTTTTGATCAAAAATAATATATTATTTCAGTGCTGTTTGCTGCTTATTATTAAATGCAGTATACTTTGGCATATTTGAGATATTTTCCCTTTGACAACACATCTGTATTTCTGTTTTAGACCTAACCAAAAAGAGAAGCGACCGACGAGCATGTATAATAAGTAATAACTCTTATGTAGAAAAAGCGAAAAAAGAGTGTCAGTATTGTGGCAAGCAGAAAGAAATGTGTAGACAGACGGTAGGCCCTAAAGGGAAATGACAAAAAAATAAAGAAATTATATGTATATATAATTAATTATGTTTGGATTTGCTGCATATCGTGCCACACTTCCTACCGATCTCTCACCGTTTTCGAGATACACCATCCAATTTTACTTGGCAGACGCCATCTTCATTCGGATTTTTCCCATATTCACCCAAACCCCCTTTACACTCTTCCTATACAACACTTTCTTTCTACTTGACTCATTTTGAGAGAACAATAATTATGTCAGTCAGTCAGTAATCAGTATACGGTATTCTAACTTTATCAAAACTTTAATGATAATATATTATTATAATATAAGGATAAAAAAAAAATAAGATTTGATTGTTTTTTTTCCATTGAATATGCTCTGAAATTACTGGACCGATGTGAAAAATTCTTTCACCATTACAATTCTACATTATCCCTAATAAACATATGCGATATAATATTTTCAAATAAGTATTTTTTTATTATTTTTATTTATATACACATGCGAAGCCGGGGTGGGCCACTAGTACATAAACTAGTTATTCGGGCAGTGTGCGGGCGGCAAGCGGCCTGCATCTATATTGAGTTTTTTGAAATTTTCACTAAAACCCATAATATTTACATATAAAAAATTATATTAAAAACTCTATTAAAAGTATTAAGTATCATGCAAACTCTTAATACAGAAGAGAATCTTTTTTTTAAGCGCTCCTATCTAAGTTCACTTTGCTGTTCTTAGCCAATCAGCTAAGTTAAGCAACGCCTGCTGCGGTCATGACTTGGATGGGTGACCGCTAGTGACATTAGTATTGAGCGCTAGTCGTCCTAGGATGGCAGTCGTTAAAGCATGGTGGTAGGGCATTTTGCGGATGCCCGCCTGGCTAGCTACCACTCTCAAGTTGAAAATCTACCGCCAAGCACCTTGGTGAGTTCAGGCAGCTAAAGTTATAATAATAGTACACTTAATAACTTTTTGTATGAAAATGAGCGGATGACCACCGTGGTCTTAGCTGTGCTCGAAGTGCGGGTCGGCGACCTCAGCACCACGCTTTAAGCAAGATTATTAGGCGCGCTTTGGATTCGGCCGGTGTGCCATCAGTGTTGGAGAGGTTTGTCCTGCTTAGATGGTAAGCGCCCAGACGGGCTCACACTGGAACCATAGCAGAGGGGTCGATGTATTTTTTGGGATGTCACGTGTGTGTGCACTTTTGCCACTTGCCACCTCCGTGGATCCCAGCAGTGTGTCACTTCTGGAGCAGAGGCTGCCGCAAAGGAAAACGCTTAAAATATGCTGATTTAGCCCTGGCATACAACTTTGTTCCCCATGCTGTTGAAACAGCGGGAACATCGTGTGCCGAGCCCCCAAAAAAATAATTGCAGACATTTGACAACGTCTGAGGGAGAAAGGAAGGGACCCTTGCGGTGGGTGTTTTTTTATCGAGGAAATTTCTCTTAGTATCCAGCGCGGTAACGCTGCAGCCATAATGGGCACGTTTAGGTGGGGTGCATTACGTGGTGAAATTTAAGACGATTTATAATTTAATATTAATATTTGACCAATCTCTTGTGACAATTACAAATACATATAATACTGATTGGATTCTATAAATACCTATATCAATGAAACTGTGAGCACATTGCAAGCACACGTGTGTATGTCACATTGAAAATTACTACGTGTTAAAAAAACTAAGTAGCTACTAAAATCGGGATTAACAATGCCGTGTCTGAACTTTAAGGTTGAACTGGCCGGTAACTTTTCCATACAAACGCCGTAGGATGATCACTCCCTTATTTGAGGTTTTAGGTCCACAACTAAGCATGATATCGATTTATCTCTTCATTATCTAGGCTTGTCTTGGCACCGATTTGTAAAAAAAATCTTCACATGATAGTTATAAGCCTCGAAACATCCCTGTAATATCACGAATTTTAGCGCATGTTTAGTCGTAAATAAACGACTTATAGAGCATGAAATCCCTAAAATTATTTACATAGAAGCATAGCTCAGTTCATGATCATTTTAGATAACATTTTGGAAAACAAATACATCCAGTAGTATAATCATGAACATCCTAGAGCCAAAGGTCGGCACACATAGTTTTGCGCGCTAGTTTTTCGTTCAAAATATTGGGCATCTCATGTCAATACTTCCATTGGGCGGTGAGGGAAGCGGGCGGGCGGGTCTCATGCGCAGCACACTAATATATAATTAACAAAACGCACACTACCAAAAGTCACGTGCACCGCGCCGCGATCTTAGAACATAATATTATATTGTAGGAATGCCCTGTTGCTTTTTGGTGTGCACGTATGTATACACTACCAATATGTAGTGCCTATGCCTACTTACGTACTTATATATATATATATATATATACATATATATATATATTTACATATGTTGGGAGTTGGGGACCGGATTTTCTTTCGAATTTGATTAGTTTGTTCGTGATAGTAAGTGTCGGACGCCATAATCCATATAGATAGGTACTTGGGTAATATAAATACGTAACTATGTCTAGGTACTCACCTACTCTCACCTAAGTTAGTACCTAGTAGGTATTAGTCAATACGCAGGTCATGATAGCTATGGTGAGTACCTAATCATTTTAGCAACACTTAGACAATATAAAAAGCTGCATTTGGTTAGATACGGTATGGACGTAGGTAGTCCGCATTCTTTTTAGAATATAGTCTTAGCAGTAATATAACTTCGAGAGAGTACCTACCTAACACAAAGTAGTAAAGGGTTAGATTAGAATTAGAAGCTCAATGGAAGATACCTACCTATCTACGATATAATTATCATTTATCATATAGGCCTGCCTAGGCACGCAACTGCCAGCGATGTCAAATCGACATTCGCGGGCGCGCATTACATTGCATACCTATCTACATAGCTATAAGATCACAACAAATAATAAAGTTAGTACTATGTATCTACCTACGTAAATTAGTAGAATAAGTATGTATATTTGTAGTAGGTACTTATACCTAAGGTAGTAGGAAAGTTTATATGGTAAACTTAGCGATGATTGTAGGCACTTACCTAATCAAAAATAACCTATGATTAGTTATTGATGTTTATTGGAAATAATTTAAATCAGTTACGGGTAGGTAGAGAATTTTTATTCCAAATGTGTTCTACCAGGATTGGTAGATCCATGATGCCATCGTACATTACCGCTTAGAGACAGATTTTGAAATCGGTACGACACACTCTCATCTCAAAGCTCGCTAGCCGGGCGAGCATTCGCAAAACAACCTTCCACCATGCGGTGAAGTTCATGCCCGCGGCGGGATTCGACCCATAGACCTGTTGCGCGGCAGTCCATTGCTAAGAGCCATCACTGCTTCCCGTTAAGTGTTTAGTGACAGAATTTCTACTTGAGGGTGGTAGCTAGCCAAGCGAGCATTCGCAAAATGCCCTTCTACCAAGCGGTGAATTTCAAGCCCGCGGCGGGATTCGAACCATAGACCTGCTGCGTGGCAGTCCAAAGCTAATGCCACTGAGCCATCACTGCTTCCCGTTAGGTGCTTTCTGACAGATTTTCTACTTGAGGGTGGTAGCTATCCAGGCGAGCATTCGCAAAATGCTCTTCACCAACGCGGGGAAGCTCAATATCGCGGCTGGATTCGAACCATGGACCTGCTGCGCGACAGTCACTAGCTAATGCCACTGGCCCATCACTGCTTCCCGTTAGGCGCTTACTGACAGATTTTCTGCTTGAGGATGGTGGCTAGCCAGGCGAACATTCGCAAAATGCCCTATGACCTTCCACCAAGCGGTGAAGCTCGAGCCCGCAGCGGGATTCGAACCATAAACATGCTGCGAGGCAGTCCATAGCTAATGCCACTGAGTTCACGTTAGTTGCATGGTGACAGATTTTCTACTTGGGTAGCTATCCCGGCGAGCATTCGCAAAATGCTCTTTTTTTATGCCTGATAGGTTAGCCTTTGACCACTATCTCACCTGATGGTAAGTGATGATGTGGTCGAAGATGTTGTTCAGGCTAACCTAGAAGTACTGGCTCTTAAGGACAGCTGCCGGAACACACCGTTAGGTGCTTGGCGACAGATTTTCTACTTGAGGGTGGTAGCTATACAGGCGGGCATTCGCAAAATGCCCTACCACCATGCTATAACGACTGCCATCCTAAGACCACAACCGGGACCAACGGCTTAACGTGCCCTCCGAAGCACGGAAGCGCTCAGTAGTATTGTCCTAGCGGTCACCCATCCAACTCATGACCGCGCGCGACGGTGCTAAACTTTGCTGATCGGTTGAGAACAGCTAAGTAAACTTCGCTACGAACTCTCCACCACGCGGTGAAGCTCAATATCGCGGCGGGATTCAAACTATGGACCTGATGCGCAGCCAGTCCATAACCAATGCCACTGAGCCATCACTGCTTCCCTTTAGGTGCTTGGCGACCGATTTTTTACTTGAGGGTAGTAGCTATCCAGGCGGGCATTCGTATAATGCTCTTCTACTACGCGGTGAAGATTAAGCCCGCGACGGGATTCGAACCATGGACCTGCTGCGCGGAAGTCCATAACCTATGCCACTGAGCCGTCACTGCTTTACAAAATATGTTGTAGTAAAAGCAGTAACTTGCTAATTATGTAATAAATAATTATTGTAGGTAAATATTTACTACATCAATATGAAAAGAACAAACTAATACATTTACTATGTACCTACAAATCATTGTACCTACTTACTAAATATTTACCTACTATAGGTGAAATAACGTCAGTATGTTATTATAAAACGAACGAAAATTATAACAACAGGTACCTACTGTCCGAACCAAAATGTATTCCTCTGTGAATATATAATATTATTTTATAAGAAATACCTACACACGTCGTGACGTAGCTTGAGACACTATCTCCGTCCGTCGTCAAACATCGTAATTCGTTCGGCATGGTTCGGCTTTCATTGATATATCACAAACAAGTGTGCGTAATTAGCGTAGATGCAATACGGGTGTGTGATGCGCGATCACTATCTTCGTACTACTCATCACGGAGTCTTACCCTTTCCCACAAAGGTATAGGTGAAATAGCATGCTTTGTTCCCTCGCCCGCTGATAAGTTCGAGCCGTCGGCAAGTGCATCCTTAATAATCCCGCACGAAAACCGTATTATCAAGATTCTATAAATCAATATAAAGAAAAGTACTTTCCCAAAATCTTTTTTACTTGAGTATTAATCATTTATGACTTGCAAAGTAACGTATAGCAAAAAAATATTGTATAAAATATAAATGTTTCGTAAAATAAATGCACAAAAAAGATGGCGTAACGAACGGCACAGACCCCACGTTCAAACGGCCCGAGCGCTGCGGGCAGACTGATTTTCGTTGCAATTTCTTCTCGCGATCACGGAATTTTGTGCCAAAAATTCATAAAAATGATTTTAACTCAAGTTAGTAAATACTTCATTAGAGTATAGGATTAGCTATTTAAAAAAAAAAAGAATTGTTGCAATTACTTCAACTATGCCTCTTCACTACATAGTATAAAACAAAGTCTTCTCTGTCCCTATATCCCTATGTATGCTTAAATCTTTTAAACTACGCAACGGATTTTGATGCGGTTTTTTTTCAATAGATAGAGTGATTCTAGAGGAAGGTTTATATGTGTAAAAACATCCATAGTGGAGAAATACTGTTATTTTTAAGGTTTCTAATGTGATGTCGTAAATAATTTAATTTTTTCCGCTTACATTATAAACGCAGGCTGAACCCTACGAGATTTATCAAAATAATGTACTAAGTATTGAACACATTAAAAAGGTCTACAGAAAACTTTGCTATGGTATATGTCTATCTCTTATGGATATCCCACAATATTTTTTTGTGTCATTTACTTTTTACGACTAATAATGGCTAATTTTCGAAGCGATTTTAACCAATACAGCATTAAGCCTTATCTAATTAAATACTTTATAGACATTTTTGATTTAATATAGATCTTTATGGCCCTTTACAGCATATATTGGAAAATATTTTTCGAAGATATTACAGATATTATATATGAAAAATTGCGGGACGTAGTGTTTGCAGCGGTTGCGGCCGGCCCGGGCGGTGGGAGCGTGTAGTAGTGTAAAAATGTATAAAGTAAATAAGTAAAAATGTAGTGTATGAATTTAGATATTCCAAAGATAGCAGGAAATCTTCATGGTTTAGGGAAAGAAGAATTGCTTTACTCTAAATTGAACGCGTGCGGGCCACGGGCATAAATGAATAAATCAAAACTACTGGATCGATTTTAATGATTTTTTCAGTGAATGACATAGGCTATATTTTACACCCGTGCGAAGCCGGAGCGGGCCGCTAGTAAATTAATAAAAAACAGTCTAAAAAGGGTCGCCGATTACAATTTTTTACAGAAGAACTAATAAGTTTTAATAAAAACAAATTACATCATTCACTCAATAAAGAATTAAAAATTATGATATATTTTTTTCGCACATTTTGAGCTCATAGTTTCAGAAAAAGAAGATTTCAAAAGTGTGCGTTTCACTACGGTCATCGCCTTAAAAACTACGTGAGTCCATTCTTTTTTTACAAGTGATTTGATATATTCTTCTATTATGTTATAATTTTAATGTACTGCTTATAACTCAGTTCTTAATAATCTTCACAATGTTTTTTTGTAGTAAAACTTTGATATACACCGTGTCCCAAAATTCAACGATAAGCTGGCATCGGTGCATGGACCTACTCATGACTCCTCGGAAAAAAAAAAAAAATTATAACTGTTTTTTTTTATTAATTACAGAGACTTTTATAAATTTCATCGATATTCGATACCCATTATGCTATTTTCAACTACCATGACCACAATTTTTGACATATTTTTGATATTTTTTGTGCATTAGCAACCTAAGAAGGACGGCTATCTACCACAATCCTTTAAAATTACAGAAAGTCTGTAGTTATTTTACAAAAATCAGTAAAAAAAAAATTTTTTCTTATAATTTTCATACATTTTAACATTCTATGCACTTTCTATAGTCTGGGTTAAAAAAAAAAGTATGGACACTACCATGGCAAGTTTTATTAAAAGTTGGCGCAACTTTATAAAAGTCTCTGTAATTAAAAAAAAAAAGAGTTATAATTTTTTTTTTATTTTTTCCCGAGTAGTCATGAGTAGGTCCATGCACCGATGCCGGCTTATCGTTGAATTTTGGGACACGGTGTATATGGGAGAGAATGTCTTTTGCAACACGCAAAATGCAGAATTGCAGCAACTTTTGTACTATGTACTGTATACACTATCGTCATGATCTACTAAAATACTTCCAATGACGCCTCTTCGTACCTATCTATTATAGTTTTGCTACGTATCACTCACCTTTGCCTCCTTTTCACAATGCAGCGCTGCTCCTCGAGAATGTATGTGCCGTTAAAAGAATGGAAAAGGATGTTCTCCTACAAAAATATAATTTGTTACATAATTAACGTCAACGCTTATAACCTCCATGTTTACGTTTCTGGTGTTTAGGTAAACACTGACTGTTTTCTTTTTGTGGGTGGTAGCTAGCCAGACGGGCATTCGCAAAATGTCCTACCACCATGTTATTACGACTGCCATCCTCAGACGACAACCGGGACCGACAGCTTAACGTGCCCTCCAAAGCACGGAAGCGCTTAGTAGTAGTGGCACTAGCGGTCACCCATCCAAGTCCTGACCGCGGTGGACGTTGCTTAACTTTGCTGATCGGTTAAGAACAGCTAAGCAAACTTCGCTACGAACGCTTCAAGATGTGTTGAAATAAGTAATATTAAGTAAACGTGCTCGTAGGGTGCCAGGCTAGAAATCCCCCATCTCTACCAATGGGTGTCGTAAAGAGGCGACTAAGGGTAACACACCAGAAGGTGGGCAGCAGTGCTTTCTGAGGAACGGATATCTCACACTGCGATCCCCAAGACGTCTGACAAGCGTGGGGATTATGGCAAACCTCCCCATAATAGGGGAGGCTGTGTTCAGCAGTGGACAATCAGGCTGATACAGTACTATTAAGGAAAGATAACAAATAAACAACATTCGTCTCACACAATTGACCAGTATGTTTGTAGAACAATACCTATGTTATGAAATAGTCTTATTTATATAATTTATCCGGGACACGGGACTCAAGCGAGCATGATAAATGATAAAAGAAATTCAAGATAAACCCGTCCAAGCTCTTTATGAATTCATGAGATGTTTCACCTCTTCCGGTTTCTTTATAGGCTGTCAGTTATAATAAGTTTATTCAAATGACTAGCTGTACCTGCGACTTCGTTCGCGATTGCCGTACCTGCAGACTTATTATTTATATTTGAGCACTGTTTATCTCATATTAAGCAACGCTGTGGTCTTCGTTGAAGCACTCTTAGTAAAGCATAGCTCAAAAAGGAGCTTTTTACTCTGGGTTTGAAAACTCCCGGGTTGATCCCATTTTCCACAAGACAGTAGTTAAGTTACTCAGAGAGTTTCTTCGCGGTTCGCACAATAAATGTTGAAGCAAAGTACTATGTGCATTTCTTTGGAATTTCTATTCTAAAACGGCGTCTTTTCCCTGAATTTCTCCTTGTTTGGCGGTAAAACGAATATATATAAGATTGTGCACTTCTATTGCGCAGTCTCCAAACTGTATCCGGTAAAAGATAGATAGTTAAAAAAACTGATTGTGGTGAATGTTCCAGATTTTAGACTTTTATCTTAGCAAGCTTGCAAAACTAATTAAGGGTGCCAGGCTGCCTGTGGGGTGCCGAGCTGCCCTTGGGGTGCCGAGCTGCCCGTGGGGTGCCGAGCTGCCCGTGGGGTGCCGAGCTGTCCGTGGGGTGCCGGGATGCCCGAGGGGTGCTGGGATGCCCGTGGGGTGCCGCGCTGCCTGTGGTGTGTTAGGCTGCCCGTGGGTGCCGGGCTCATTCGTCACTATTCTAACAAAGAAAGAATAATTGAAATCGGACTACGCGTTAATAAATTAGAACTAAGTGTACATTTTGACTTTCATCCCCTTTCCAGAGGGAACCGTGCTGAATTTCGAGCCTTACCTTCTTTGTTGTATGATCTCAAGTTTCATTGAATTCCATTTAGTAGTTTTGGAGTAATGCGTGGCCGCGATACAGATAGACAGACAAACATTTTAAAAATACAGTTTTGGCATCAGTGTCAGCTACAGATTGTTCTCAATTCTTTTTTTCAAAATATCTGTCATGTACAGAATTGGATCTGTTACAGTTTTATTATTAGTATAGATGGAGCGCTTTCAGAGAGCGTGTTGTGCCAACGCTTTCTGATAGCTTCCAGTCATACATATCAGATGAATGGTTATGATAATCGCTTACAGTAAACAGTAGACTGCTTCGAACCTGGAAGGTATAAATTTTCTTTTGTTCCAAAAACATCGTCCACAAAAAAACAATTGCAAAACTTGAAAATTATCTCGCAAATTATAAATTCAGCTGCCAACATCATGAAAGAAATTGAAATTGCAAGCTACATAACACATAACACTCTCTTACACACGAACACACACAAAACACACCCTAATACATACACACATGCACGCACACACGCCCACACACATAGTTAAATTAGATTAACAATATGCTTAAGACTTCTTGATTCTATGTATTCTGTGGAACTAATTGTACCTTAGTTGCTAAGGATGAGGACTTTGATATTCGCAAAACAGTTTTTTATCTAAAACTTTCGCGAGTATCATCGTTTTCATCTGCTTTTGTTCATATGTTGATGTTCTGAATAAAGATTTATTATTATTATTATTTAAAGTTAAATAATAAAACTATACATTATTTTTCTCTAAGACTAATTCCCAATAAATTTGATAGAATAACTGACTTAGAAGGTCTTTCTTGATATAACACAATCGTCGAAAAAAGAAAAATCCGATTACTTAAACTTTTCTTTGCTGAAAATATTTTTTATGTTACGATTGAAATGTTGATTCTTTTGTAACGTACAATACTTCGTAATGAAACATTTTTAATGTCATCCAGTGTGCATTCCGCTATGGTTAATACTTGTTTCCAGGTTTTAACGTGAACTAAAATAGCTGAGCACTGTTTATCTTATGTTAAGCAACGCTGTGGTCTGCGGTGAAGCACTCTTAGTAAAGCATAGCTCACAAAAGGAGCTATTTACTTTGGGTTTGAAAACTCCCGTGTTGTATTTTCCAAAAGACAGTAGTTTAGTAACTCAGAGAGTTCCCTCGCGGTTCGCACAATAAATGTTGTAGCAAAGAACTTTGTGCGTTTCTTTGTAATTTCGATTTTGAAACGGCGTTTTTTTGCCAAGGTTCTCGTAGAATGAAAGTATATTAGAACGAAAATAAATTAGATTGTGCACTTCCGGGCGCAGTCTCCAAAATATATCCGGCAAAAGATAGATAGTTAAAAAAACTGATTGTGGCGAATGTTCTAGATTTTAGGGATAAAACCCTTAGCGAGCTTGCAAAACTTAATAAGGGTGCTAGGCTGCCCGTGGAGTGCCGGAATGCCCTTGGGGTGCCGGGCTGCCGTGGGGTGCCGGGTTTACTCGTCACTATTCTAACAACAAAAGAATAATTGAAATCGGAAAGTATAGGTTATTAATTCAGTCTCTACGCTTGTAGTTTAGATTTTTCTATTTTGTTTTCAGCCAACGTATTCAGGTAGAAACCTCGAATTAGGAAAGAAATAATATATTAAAAATGTTTACTTATATATAATTTGAGTAGTTTACGTGATTTTGAAAAACAGTTTTAATAATCATTAATCAGTTTAAGTGAGAAAATGTAATGATAACGTTGTTTGTTATATAGTATTTTCTAAAACATGATCACGTGTTAAAAAAATAACGTTTTGATGTTTCTGTGCATACCATATTATACCTATAAATTAAATAACATTTCATGCATTTCATCAATTCCTTTGAAACTTCCTGTACAGTTATGACACAAACTATAGAGTATGAGTGACTTGACTCGACTCTTACGTTACTACGACTTGATTTTGACTTAGAATAATATCCATTTTTTTATCTCTGGCACTGGCTACGTACACTGTAAAGTTGAACCAAAAATTTCATTATAATATGTAAAATATTAAAAAAAAGACAACGCATATGTGTATAATGTAGGTAACTCATCTTCTCTTATTTTTATTACAATTCTTACTTCCATAACAAATCACATCTATTTTATTGATCTTATAAGTCAATGATCTATTTTAATATTTTTATTTTTGTTATAACGCCTGATCCGCGTATAACATTACTAAATTACAAATTTATGACAAGAAAAATTTTAATCCATAAAACAAATTATATCCATCCTCATACGATGGTTAAAGAACAAGAGAAAAAATTTGAGTTATGAGTCATTGTATATTATGTTAGCTGAGTCGGTCAGAACATACCCCGGCTATAGGGGTGAATGACTCGAGTTCATATCCCGCACATGACTATAATGTTTCCTCTCCTAAATTTGTAATTTAGAAATCACAGCTATCTTATATTATATTCTCTGCCTTACAAATGGCAGTCTATTTGTTTTCTACAAATGCAGATTGGATGCATGAGATTGTTTTTCATTGAAATGGAAGTTGAATTGACGATGTATTACATGCAACTAAAATACTATTATGCTCTCAGCTGCGATGCTAGGTCTGATTGTTGGAAATCGTTCACGTACGAGTACGTATATATGTACAATGTTCTGTAATTGCTTTCATTCATCGTGTACGTGGAACTTTCCACGATGTATTACTAGTATTGAGTATTGTGTATACATATATCGTTAATGTTGAGAGACATATAATAATTTCGGAACAAATAGTGTTCCTCTGTTTTGTTAGGCTGCCATCTAAGGAGCATAGCTCAACCTAGTTGATCCATTAACAACGACTAGAAAATTTTACTACGCAGGCTTCAAACATATAAGATACTATCTTTTCGAATAAACACAATGGTATTTCTTAAACTTTCGCGAACTAAATGCATATTTCAATTACACTCCCCGGTTTGTTCATCCACAAATTAAGGTCAAAATAGCATTTTTTGCTTAACCTCAACGATCAAGTTGCATGGACTTTGCACAAGCGTCAGCTTGTGACTATGTCTTAACACAGTCAGGAAATGCTATCTTGACCTTAATTTGTGCTTGAATAGACCCGAAAGTGTAATTTAAATATGCACAATATCAATGATGTCACATTTTAGTAACTAAACCGGAAACTAACCTGATTGTCATAGCAAAATGTAACAAATATTAACTGTGTAAAGCGAAGGAGTTTTTCTATAACAGATATGCAAACATAATTTGACTTTCGACTTGTAATCTTTTGCTACTCTTTATTTCTACCTACATGTGAAAAATTGGGCATTTTTTTACTGGTAAAAACTAAAATAGGTGACTAAGAAAAGGTGAAATTTAGGAAGCATTTTTGCCTTTTCATATTATCACCAATATAAAGATTCTATAGCAAAATCTTTTTTATTCATATCTTTTTACTTGTAACAAAAATTTTGTTTTAAATAATGAAGTCTTTTATTTCTCATTAGATTCTCGTTTTTTACTTCGCAATCTCGTATTTGTAAACTTATTTATTTAAACTAGCGGTGGCAGATTTATGTGTTGGTGTGTTTTACGTCTTCCGAAACCTGTCAATATATTTTGTACCGAACTTAGTTAATTTAAACCGTGAATCCAACGATCAATCAGCCTTGTAACAGAATTATTTTCAAATCCACAACTTTAAAGTCTTTTTTCCAATGCTCTTTATTTTTAAACTAGTCTGAGGTTTTTGCAATCCTTCAGCATAAATAATTAATCAAGCATTTAAGGCACTTCTGATATTGTAATTTTACATATTCCATAATTCATTATTATGACTTATTAATGTACACCCCGACTAGATAAAGCTTCACCATCTTACTCTTAAGAGAATTCTCTTCATAGCTCTTTCCATACAAACCCAGTTTCGTCAAATTTTAAATACTTACCCCCTTACTTATAAAAACATCGCTATGTAGTTGCTAAGTAATGGATAACTAAACAGTGTTTAAGTAATGCTTAAATATTTCTTACTTATAAACGCTACATAGCACCTGTTTAGCTAAGGAATGGATAATGAGGTCGAACGTATTTTAAACTGACAACATTGTACTAAAAAGTATTATGAATGACCTAAATGGCCAAATAGCATGTATCTAGTGCTAAATATCTTGAAATTAAAAAGTAAATATAATACTTTTCTTTGTGTAGTACCACCAACTTAACTGTGCAGTTTTCGAGGGCGCTACTGGTCAAGGAGATCAACTACGAACTGTCACAATTTGAAGGAATGTTGTAGTTCTTTTTTCTGCCACCTGAACAGATAAGTTGGTGGGTCTGTAACTAAATCAGCTGATCAGAAATATGGGCGCCATCTTGTTACTTAAAATTTAAACAAGGGTGGGACGGTGTTTAAATTGACAGCTGATTTAAGCAGTACTTAGGTACTGGATAAAGTTATGTAGCGTTTATGAGTAAGAAATTTTGCTAATCAGCGGCTAAGTAATGTTTAAAATTTAAGTAGCGTTTATAAGTAAGGCTGTAAGTGTTTAAATATAGTGAAAATTTGCACGCTTGTCCTTGAACCTATCCATGCTTATGTTTTGCCAGTTTTTCTTTTTATTATTTGCTTCAACACACAAATGGTAAAAAAATAATCCTGAAAACACGTTTTTTTTTCTGAATAATTCTGAAAGTACATCATTTTACGATAATGCTTGGCTGCAAAATATGCATGCAAAATTTTAGCAAGTTTGAACACTTGGTATTTAAAACATAACTAAACTTCATTTGTATAGAATGTACTATGAGTGAACTACCCTTAAGCATTAAAAGCTTTAGTCTTAATTTACATCATCAATATATCGATCTACCTATAGCACGGCCGCATAAAGTATTCACAAATATGTTTTAATAAATAAATACCTATATAAGTAGGTACATTATAATATTCACCGTCACATCAGTTACTATAATATACTATGATATCGCAAACAGTGTGGGACTACAACGTCACAAGCATGGGGTAATTCTGTGCCTACTGCTTAAACATTTGTATAATTTATCCGAAACGAGCACTTTGTTTACATCTGGCTAATAGAATCAGGCTACCAATTTTTCCATTGATTACTAATTTGGCGGCTCATTAACTATGTAAAAGCGAGGAGCTATTATAGTGTATAATAAATCTGTTTTATTTGCGTACCGAAGGCGTCTACGAGGAAATATTTACGAGTAACTGAGTCCTCATATATTGACACGCTTGTCGGAATCAGGCTAGGCTTATATTTTGTTTTGTGAAGTACGAGAATATATTCCATCGAATTAGGTACCCATGCTCGGAGTACGTAAGTAACCATTGTCGCAACATAAAGCCTTTGAAGGGCTTATGATCTGCTTGTTTTCAAAAGGCTTATATGTTAACGAATAATAATACCTTCTTCAAATTCGGGTAGAGCTTACAAAGACAACGTTTATGTTTATCTTTTAGCTGGTGCTTATCTATGTTTGGTTACTTACCTACTACAAATTTACTGTAAAACTAACAGATCTGAAGCTTTCAATAAAGAAATAACAACAGCTAATAACTTGAAAATAAAATAAGTAAAATATTTTTTTAAGTTTAACGTTTCAATTTAACTATAATGTAGTTTTAGCTAAAAAATATTCGTAAGGTCCTAGGTACTAGTCATCACACCACTTTTCTCATCAAATTATATATTCTCGACATCTTTGACATAATTATAGACATTATTTTTTGGACAGCTTCGTAGAAATTTAGGTCAGCAATTTGGATATCATCGCTTCACCTCACTGTTATCTAATTCAGCCAGTGTTGATTCTTTATAAGGGTTCTCTATTAGATGTACCTATCTTTTAAACACAGGATTTGAACAATTTTCTCCTTATCAACATACAACACAAGCATGTGTCTTGGAAGCATTGTCTAAAAATCTTAACACCAGTTCTAAGGTATTCGACGCTAGATAGCCATTTAAAGAGACGGTATACGACGATAAAACTCATTATGTAACTCCAACGCATTTTTATCACAGTTGTATAATGTTTTGTTTTTGAAATTGAATAACGCCTGAGTTGATAACTTTGTAGAGCAAGCGATGAGACGAATTTACTTAGCATTCCATGGATTCACCGTGCGAGTGCCGGATCCATAGTGTTGCAGAGGAAGAAGCCCAAGTCAAGGTGCCTACAATATGAAGGAAAAAATTACGAATTATGAAAAAAAAATCACTTCGTAGGATATATAATATTTTTTTTATATATTACGCCGGTAAGTTTGTTTATAAGTTCACGAAATAAGTTCTTAAGATTATGTTTAGTCTTGAAACTGTTTGTCGGGTTGGTGTAATATTTGTAGGCGCATAATATCCGATAAAATAACTTCAAAAGTGAGCCCCTAATAAGTTAAGTCATTAGCGTTCTTTCTTTCACATTGAGGACCTTTCCCTCACATTGACGATGGCGACTTCAGTGTTTTTACGTATTTTTCATAGGTTTTTAATATGCCGCTTAAGTAGGAGTAGTTCCAGAAATTGCTGGAATTCCAAATATATTAATTTCAAGAGGCAATCGGAGTTGAAAGAATGTCGTCCTCATGACACCGCTTCGTGCCTATAAGTTACATAGTTTTACAACGTCACGCTCGCTTTTGCCTCCGTTTCACTACGATCCTTGACATCCTTGTAAATTTATGTGTCGACACATAAATGAAAAAGGGTGTTTTCAGAAATTATTTCTTGCTAGCGTCAGCGCTAATATCTCACACTGCGATCCCCAAACCGCCTGCCAAGCGTGGTTATTATGGCAAATCCCCCATATTGGGGGAGGCTGTGTCCAGCAGTGGACTATCCGTCTGATACAGTAAGTAAAACGAAGAAACAATGTTTGTCTAACACAACTGACTAGTTTGTTTATACAAAAATAAGATAAGAAACAATCTTATTTGTATAATTTATCCGGGGCATTGGACGCTGATCACGATAAAATAATATCGAAATAAAGACCGTGAAAGATTTTATGCATTTAAGAGAATTTCTACCTCTTCCGGTTTCTGTATAGTTGTCAGTTAGAATCAGTTTATTTCAGAGAGCGTTTTGAGTGCCGACGCTTTCTAATAGCTTACGTTCGTACATATAAGCTATATGGTAATAATCATCGCTGTCAGTAAAACGTAGTCTAGAAGTAGTGCTCTAGAAGTGCAAAGTATACAGTTTTTTTGCTCCGAAACTAACGTCTATAAATGTAATAACCGCCTTACTTGAAAATTATCTCGTAATTTAAAAATTCAGCTACCAACGAGAAAGCTACGAAAATTGATAATATATAGATAAGACACTTTTACAGTCTCAATCTTTTGAGCTACTTAAGTGAGCCGCATAGTATGAATGTATCAAAAAATATGATTCAAGAAATAAATACCTAAGTAAGTAATGTTCACCATCAGTAGTTACTATAATAATTTTATTCTATATATGTTATAATGTTAACCTATAATAGTCTTATAATAATACCTACCATTTCATCGCAAACAGCGTGTGACTACAACATCAGCAAACATGACGTAATTCTGTACTTACTGCTTAAATATTTGTTAATATCATCCGAAACAAGCTCTTTGTTTACATCTCGCTAATAGAATCAGGCTACCAATTTTTCCATTGATCACTAATTTGGCGGCTCATTCACTTGGCATAAGCGAGAACCTATAATAGTGTATAATATATCTGTTTTATTTTCATTGTTTCATTTGCCTTCATGGCGTAGAGAAAGAAATATTTATGAGTATTTCAGCCCTCATAAAGTTAACACGGTTGACGTTGGAATCACACTAGTTGCTTATATTTATTGAAGTTTTCCATCATAGTAGGTAAGCATGCTTGGAGTTAGAAGTAACCATTGTCGAACCATAAAGAGCATGATTTGTTTATCCAGCCTGCTTGTTTTCAAAAGGCTTAGATGTTAACGAGTAACAATACCTGTATTAACTTATTTTTATATTATTAATAATACCTGCTTCAAATTCAGGTGGAGTTTACGAACGTAACGTATTTGCCAACCTTTGAGCTGGTGCCTGACAAAATTCGGTTACTATAAGAAGGTACACTGTAAATGACAGGTCTACAAGGGTTATTGTTAATTCGTCATAGAGTAAATTCGCCACGACAAAAAATATATGTAAACTCGTCACAGTCCTATTTTATGAGGTTAATTCGCTACATATTATATTACTGTTGTGAACTTGCCACATTGATTTAAACCATTTTATTGCTGTCATAATTGCAGGTACATAGATGTTACACATTAATGAGTTTCCGAGTATATATAATATAGTATAATTCACTCTTACGAGTGCTAAGCATTATTTATAGAATTAAGTATCAAAATCCACATGCAATATTACAATTCAATGTTATAATTATTTTGAAAATATTCTTGTTAATTTCATTCATTATGTTCACGTTTAAACCTTTAAATATTGTCACAAAATAATAAGCCTATTATCTAAACTAAAAATTAGTACATTAAAATGTTTTATTTCATGACATATTCATAAAAAAACTCTTTGAAATCGTAAAAACATTTCATGTTTTTTTTTTTTTGGTAGACGTAGCTATAGCTTTTCTCTGTAGGAAGGTACACATATATATTCATACACTCTCCCAGACATGCTGAAAATGCTTCCCATGCCCATGTTGCTTAATAGTGTAAAGTTTAGACTATTAAGTCTAAACTCGTCTTTGTGATTTGATTGTTGGAAAAATAGGGAATTAAAAGAATATGAATAATTTTGGCAATCAGTGCCCGAAAATGTTAGTACTCTTAAAAATTGTACGTACTAGCTGTAGACGTTGTTTGCATCAACTTATACCTTTGTGATTTTTCGTAATCAAAAATAAAATATACAAAAAATATGTACAGCTAACTGATCCGATGATGATGTGTTGAGAGTAGCAGGTAGCAATTATAAGTCGGATGTAACATACAAATTCAAAAGTTTGCCTTAATGTTAACAATCACATTAATTTTTCAATAAATGATTATTTAATGTTGTTTTTTATTGTCCTTGGTAATGTAGGTTGGTGCGGCCCGCCTGATGTAGCAGTCAGACTTATTTGGCCCAAGAAAAAAATAAGGTTGAGTAAGGCTGGTCTAAACTTAGGGGTAAAAAGTTTATGCCTGATTCGTCATCTTAATCGTTCACTGTGAGTCTCTGGCATTTCTTTAAAGTAGCCCATGACTTAAAAACACATGTTTTTATACAAATAAACAAATTTCGTATATATATATCACGAACAAAGTGGTAGTATTTTCAGTTCTTTAAATAATACCTGTGACAAATTGACACATATTTTTAATACTTGTGGAAAGTTTACTTTAAATGTATGGAATACACACATGTGTGGCGAATTTACTAAGAAGCAAATTATCAATAACCTGTTTGAAATATAATGAAGCTTTCATTCTCGGTTTATTTTTTCACAGCCACCTGTTAAACAATCTTGGAATAAGTTAAATATTATTGTAGAAAATTGTTGACTGACATTGAAATATGACGTTGCTTACCAATAGAACGTGACAGGCACTCTAGACAAGAATCATGTGATGATTGAAATAATATTTTATGCTAATGTAACACGTGTTATACATTTCGAAGTTGAGATGTTTTTAAGAATTTCTTGTACCTAAAAGCTCATCCAATAATTTCTTAAATAAAAAAATTATAAGTACCTACCTACATAGTGACAATACTTTGTGTGTGATAGTGTCAGCGTTTTATTTTTTATAGGTCCTTTGCCCTGTGAATGTTAAGTGTTTCCGAATTTCAGACCCGTGGTAATAAATGCTCTGCATCTCATAGTTGAAAATAATCTCAATTTGTAATTTTGACGTATAATGTATGGAACATCTGTAAAAAACTGCAGCTCAATTTTGAGAGGCATTTATTTATATGAGCTTTAACAGATGTAATGTTTCGGATAGCTTGTTTTTTTATGTTATAGTGACAGAACAAGTCCGAGGCCTACCTGATGTAAAGCGGACTAACCCCTGCCTAATATAACAGATGCATTTCATCACAAGTCACAAATCGCACTGCGCCCGACACTTTGAGACATAGTTGTTAGTATTATGTGCCTGTAATTTCATTGGCTCTCAAAGACGGCTGCCGGAACACACCGTTAGGTGTTTGGCGACAAATTTTCTACTTATGAGTGGCCGCTAGCCAGGCAGGCATTCACAAAATGCCCTTCCACCATGCTGTGAAACTCAAACCCGCGGCGGGATTCGAACTATGGACCTGCTGCGCGGCAGTCCATAGTCAAAGCCACTGAGCCATCACTGCTTCAAAATTTGCATTGGTAGCATTTAGGTCAGGAACTTACGTCTATTTGGGTATCACCGCTTCATTTCACTGTTCTCTACTTTACCCATTGCCGCTGCATTTACAACTGTTTTAATTGATTAACTTAACAATTAGCCCCTTTATAAGTTCAGTTTTTAACGTCGTTCTTTCACAAAGAGGACCTTTTCTTCACATTGGTGGCGCCAATTTTAGTGTTTTTACGTCCGTTTTATCGTTTAATAATAACCAAGAATACAAATAGTATTACTGGAATTCCAATTGTAATTTTTTCAAGAGGTAATCAGAGTTGAAATAATGTCGTCCTAACCTTATATCATGACCACGTTTGATAAACAAAAGCAAGTTCATTTTATACAAAAGAATGACTTTCCGCGTTCTTTTATTGTATCAAAAGCCATAAAACAGTTCCGATGTTCAAAGAAATAACAAAACATAAATCCAGTGTTTCTGCAAAGTCATGCATTGGCGTGGTAGTTACATTCGTGTAAAAGTTAATTTAGATAGCAACCGATGGCCATCTGTTGTTCAGAATTAAAATAATGTTTATTTAAACTGTCTACGATATTACGTTAGATTGAAAACTTTGCTTGCAGCTGGTGATTTTCGGCGTGTGGATTACGAGTGCGGCATACAGCGCGCCAAAGTTTATTTTGGGTAGGGACAATTACTAATGACCTCGGAGACGGGCATATCGAGACCATCTGAATATCTCATCATCGGAAATACAATGCGGAACTACTGTTCGACGAGATGAACTTTGGCCTCATCTTCGTGACTCCGCTATGCGTTATGACGGTGAGTAAACATTTTTTGAAACACCTAAATCGTTCATGTTTTCGTGTGAATGTGAAACAAATTTTTTACCATTTCGCGTTGCAGTGATGGCCCAGTGGAATGGCTTTGGACTGCCGCGCAAAAGGTCCATAGTTCGAATTTGTCGCAGGTTTTAGCTTCACTGCATAGTAGTAGGGTATTTTGCATGTGCCCCCTAGCTAGATATAATAGCTAGTGCTGCTAGCAGCAACTAGAGCAACGAGAACCAGCAATTATAGGTTAGCCCGAACAACATCTTCATCAGCATCGTCACTTACCATCAGTTAAGACAGTAGTCATAGGCTACTACTATATATAATACCGTTAGGTTTGTTTAATTATGTATTTTTCGTATATTCCGAGAGCTGTCCTTGACAGCAAGTGATTTAAGGTTATGCCTGTTATCACCTTCGATCAAATTATTACTTACCATCAGATGAGATAGAGGTAAAAAGCTAACCTATCACCAATAATAGTAGTAAAATATTGCAAAGGCCGTGAAACAGGCAATTGCAGGTCGAGTATGAATTCACTAATACGAGACATGCAATTGCCATTTTCGTCGAGCCATAAAATTATAGTGCTTTTCTCACAATAATGCAGGGAAATATTACATTCTTATATTTTCGCCAGTAAAAATATTCAAATTTTTGCTTTAGAATCCAGTAGATTGTCGTTTAAAAAAAGTAGCTAAATTTCCATACTTTTTCATGGTAATGCCGTTTTTAACAAGACCTGTACATTTCAGCATGGTATACATTGCCCATACTGTAGATGGCTTTTAGTTTTAACAACTCATTAAAATAAGCCAGAAATACTGTTCTACTACTACTAATACTGCCAGCTAGACTTGGTCAGTTTATAATCTGACGAAAATGTAAGCGTTAGATTGTACATTTTAATGTTCGTTCACAATCTATCGACAGTTTATAATCACACTAGATTTTTTATAAACTAACGTATCGTACAGTTATCCGGTGACATATTCATCGCTAACAAAACTTTGTATTAATTAAAATGTAACTTTTGTATCTAAAGCGCTCTAAATACAGTATAACGCTTTATAGATAACTAAAGATTAATGAAACTACGTTTGTATCTAAAGCGCTATAGATACAATATAGCGCTTTAAATACAAACGTAGTTTCGTTACATTTTAAATATTACTCAGTGTTTAAGCTTGCTGAAGTTTAGCACGCATGTCCTTGAGCCTAATATTTATGCATGTTGTTAATCAGTTGTTCGTTTTATTATTTATTTTACTATGTCTTACTGTAAAATATATGAATACGCACAAAAAAACGATATTATCAGATAATTTTAAAGAATTTTACAGCTACGTTTGTATAGAAAGCGCTATAAAAACACTTCCCTTGACAATCTGACAAGCACTTTCGTGAAATGAATATCAAAATAAAAAGCCTCAAATCCCCGTTACATAATCAAATCTACAGCATAATTCTGTTTGTCCCTACGTGTCTTTCGTCGGCGGAATACGTCATTGGAATTTGTGAAAATACTTAATATATAATTGATAAAATAAAGTAACATATGATAATGTGGTAATCATTGGTAATTGTGGTGGTGACGAATTGCACTGCGCCCGTCACTTTGAGACATAATAGTTAAGTTTCATGTGGCTGTAATTACTGGCTCTCAAGGACTGCTGCCGGAACACACTGTTAGGTGCTTGGTGACAGATTTTCTACTTGAGGGTGGTAGCAAGCCAGGCGAGCATTCGCAAAATGTCCTTCCATCATGCAGTGAAGCTCAAGCCGGCGGTGGGGATCGAACCATGTACCTGCGGCACGGCAGTCCATAGCTATTACTGCTTGGCCATCATTACTAATAATTATATTGAAATTTCAATATATTTATAAACAGAATCTTCGATAAATATAAGAAATTTTTTCGTCAATGCAGTTTAAGGAGATTTCGCAAACCAGCGGAGATATGAGGGTTGAAAACGTAATAAAAATCATATTCAGTTCCGAGGCTTTCAGCTCAAGAAGCAACTAGAAAAATACACATTGAAAATTAAATTTAAAATTTTAATCCTTAGAAAAGAGAATAGGCCTTGGGGGGAATAAAAAATATTTTGACATCTATTTAGGTATGTCACACAGATAAGACAAAAACGTTCATCAAGTTTCGAGGAGCTTCATTAGCCGAAAATAATTAGAAACCGTAAAATGGGGCGACTCTCATATAACGAGGCGACTTTAAGTTCCACTTTGATAGCTTTTTCATCAGTATCTCACAATTTTCCGAACGTACCAGTTTTATTTAGGTAACACTAGTATCTGCAATCATTCCTCGTAGCGTGAAAGCCTATCTCACACCGTTTAATAAAATTATAAACTTGATAGTGACAAACACTTGTAATTTTTTTATTATTGTGTTAGTATTTTTTTAAGTACACACACATCCTAAGTGCCTAGGGATATAAAATTCTCTATTTCAGTAGTATTGTGGAAATAGAGGATTTTATTCATGTGCTTTCTGATGAGCCTCGTTTCGGTATGCGGCCTGATACAAGACGCACTCGAGTTTGAAGGAGCTCTTGAAGTCAAAAACGTTTAAAATTCTGTCAAGAAATTTACCTACATGGAGGGGAAACAATAATGGTTTGAGCCGGTATTTGGATTGGTGGAAGAATAGATCTCATTTGGTTCAGGGGCAACCTCAATGCTCAGATTTATACGTAGAGTATTATTTCAGAAGTTATCATCCCTTTGCGAAGCTGTTTGGGAAATTAGTTTCCCCTAATACACGATAATGTACGTTCACAATAGAGTCGAACTCGCACTTTTGCCGATGCTCGCAAAGTCAAAGTCACGTTGACTGTTTTCTTTGACTATCGCGGTGTTGTTTACTCGGAATGATTTCCGAAAGGTGAAACGGTAAATAGAGAATATTATTTTAGCATTATGTGGCGTTTAAGAGAGCGAAATTCAACGAAAAATCCCAAATTTGAGTAAAGAAACTTCTTAGATTTTGCACCATGATAATGCGCCTTCACACAAGGCTATCATTGTAAAAAAATTTTTGACCAACAACTCAACAAATACCATCGAGCAACCACCTTATTCACCAGATATGGCTAGCAATATATCGTACCACATAATACTGTGAAACAACGCAAACAGCTACATCTGTTAACTGTCTTATCTGCAATGTATATACAGCATAACTAAGTCATATATATTCACTGTAAAATTGAATCCATTTTGATTCCTATGAAGCCAATCGCATTGGCAATAGTGATTTTGTGTAGGCCAAGCTGTTTGGTTTACATATATAACATAAGGATACGAAAACTGAAAGATATTTTAATCTTAATCTACGTATATATATATATACGTAGTTGTTATCAAAGAACCATTCGAAGATCATAGAAAAACACATTAATTACCGGATTTAGTTTGCATTTTTTTTAAATATATTTTATTTATTAAAACGAATGCTTTGACAAGATCAAGCATTATGTGAACTCTCCCAAATGTATATGAGACATCAGATAAATACCGGCATCTGCAGCGGACCTCCTATTTGTGAAACCAAACAGATTTCCATGCATTATAATATGCGCATTAAAAAAGGATTCAGCATATCTTTTTTTTTTGAATAACCTTTCTTGACTAGCTCTGTCGCTATATTCTGATTCACTCCACATTAATTTCACAAATTCTGAAGCTTTTAAAAATAACAGTTTAAGACGGATACACCTACATTGTTCCTTTTTATGACTTTGTAGGCACAACAGATGAACCTAATTCCCTTAGCTCGGCTTGGTCTGAAACACAAAGTAACTTAATAATAAACTTGTTTATAAAGTTTCCGTTACGGAGAGCGTTAAGGCTAGAGTGCACAAACATTGACCTATATATACAAGACGTGACATCTCAAACGAGCACAGTCGACCAGTGAAGGTAAGCCGGCCGGCATACTCTCACCCACACGTAGCTGGGCACTCGTAGAGATTACATGTGCTTACCGTTCGAAAATTGTTTATATATAATGCCATCCTGCGACTTAAGATACCGCAAAAACCAATTGGGAAAAACAGACAAAATCGATGGAATCACTTTTCACAAATAAATTCATATTTTGGGATTAAACACGCCCAAGTACATTATTATTTTGTCGATTACACACAGTCATTGAACAAGACCATGCTGCACGGCACAGCATAGGCAGCCATGTTCACGGATTGAAATTCATAGATTACGTGGACAGTTAAGACAAATAGCAACATGAGTTAATTACCAATTTTCTACTCTCGACGAAAAAAGTTTGACGTGTCTGTTTATCATTATAACTCCCAAATGATCGATTTGGATAAAAACATTTTAATATATATAGAGACTTAATAAAGTGCGATGTAAATTACTATTATAAGCATTGCAATCCAACAGGGCAATGTAGTGAAGGCTCAGTGGCATTGGCTATGGACTGCCGCGCAGCAGGTCCATGGTTCGAATCCCGCCCAGAGCTTGAGCTTCACCGCATGGTGGAAGGGCATTTTGCGATAGCACGCCTGGCTAGCGACCACCCTCAAGTAGAAAATATGTCGCCAAGCACCTAACGGTGTGTTCCGGCAGCAGTCCTTGAGAGCCAGTGAAATAACAGGCAAAATGAGACTTAACAGGTATGTCTCAAAGTGATGGGCGCAGTGCAGTTCGTCACTTGTGATGAAATGCATCTGTTATAGGCAGAGGATACCGCTTCACATCCGGTGGGCCTCGCGCTTGTTCCATTACAATAACATAAAAAAAAAAAAAGCTGCTAGCATCCTGGGTACACTGCCAACTGGTAGTGGGTAAGAACATTTGCATTACCTGTAGGCCTGCAATGGCCTTTGGGTTGCCTAAGTGCTTTCAGTTTAGTAACTGTAGCGTTATTACGCCAAATTCTGATTGAATAAAAAGTATTAAACGAACCATAATCTATATATCTATATACATATAATAAAACTGTAACAGATCCAAATCTGTACCTGGCAGATATTTTGAAAAAAAATATTTGAGGATAGCTGATACTGATGCCAAAACTGTATTTTTTTAATTTTGTTCTGTTTGTCTCTCTGTCTGCATCCCGGCCGCACATCACTCCAAAACTACTGAAAATTTAATGAAACCTAACACGATTTGAGTTCATACTACGAAGAAGGTTATTGTATACTTATTATCCCGAAATTCAGCACGGTCCCCTCGGGAAAGGGGATGAAAGACAAAATGTGCACTTGATTGTAATTATTAACGGTTAGTCCGATTTTAATTATTCTTTTTTGCTAGAATAGTAACGAGTGAGCCCGGCACCCCACGGTAAACCAAAAGCAAAGATCAAGACTCAAGGTCATACATTCAAAATTTCACTGAGTTTCAAAGCATGGTGGTAGGGTATTGGCGAATGCCCGCCTGGCTAACCCTCAAGTATAAGATCTGTCGCCATGAATGTCTTCCGGCAGCTGTCCTTGAGTGCCAGTATTACTACTAGGTGAGCCTGAACAACATCTTCGACTACAATATCATCACTTTCCATCAGGTGAGATAGTAGTCAAAGGCTAGACTATTAGATAAAAAAAATATGACGAAACTACGTTTGTAAGGAAAGCGCACGTGCACACTAATCTTAAAATGGGAAGAAGCTTTGTGCGTTGTGTTTAATGCGCTTCTAAATCCTTATTACGTTGCCGCGAGTAGTGTTTTGCTGCGCATTTGGCGCAATTTTTCCTTTGGGATCATTTTACGACAACCAACAGGATGATACTGATTCTCTTACGAATAGAACAGTCCTTATATACATTGTTATCCCGAGAACTGAGCCATATATTTTCTTTAATAAAGTAATGTGCCTGTTTTAATGTAGATATGCTATGAGGTTGGATGCTTGCCAGTTCATCACTTAACTCGTAAAAACAAAATAGCTTTATTATTTTTATTTTACATAACTTTTTGCCCATCCCATGGGTATTTTTCGTATTTTACCCTTCACCGTTTGATTATTTACGGTTGTCTTAGCGTTATTCATAGTGTTAAGAAAAGTGTTTTTTTTTTACTTATGATGGGAAAGGAATCTTTTTTCACGAAATATTAAATTAGGAATCATCAGATCCTTAAAGATATATTTAAAATTATATAATTCGTCTGTAGGATTAAAATATCACGAGACAAATATTTTGTTAAATAATGTTCTGGGACAAAATCTGTATCTTTTACTTACATTCTTTGATTATTTCATTCCATTCGATTAAATTGATAGAATATATATATGGGTGTATATATCACCACATATATATATTAAAACTCATATATATATATTACTTGATTTTGCCTGAGTTAATTTAATAATATTCTTCCGAATAGAGCACCACAGTAATACACATAGTATTTCAGAATCGTCGTAGTCACTAGAAAGCTGTAATTTGGTAAAGGTTTGTATATTAATCACGCAGACAAAGTGGTAAAATAAAATTTTGAAATTTTTCTTTTACTGTAGTTCCCATACATGTGATTTGGGAATTGAATTTTTTTTTCGTCAATCCCAACGTTCGTGTTATCGTTGAATAACCCGCACGTTGGAGTAGAGATTAAGCTGAATATTAAACTTTAACGTACAAATTTATATGTTCCTGTAGGGCGCCCGCCCCCCCCCCCCCCTTCCAAAAGCTAAACTGCTGGCTTGAAAAATCTGGAAAAACTCTGAACATGATAGTGCAGTTTATGAACTTTGAAGGAAAATTATAGCAGTCAAGATAACTTTATCAGTTTAGCAGTAATAGTCGTTGAACTTGGGTGTTGGGTAAATTTGTACCAAATACAAAATCCTTTAAGGTTACTAAGATGACGTAGTTGCTTGTTTATTATTGGTAAAGACTCGCATTGGAAACGAAATAATTAAATAAAAAATAAAAAAAGAAAAGAATGAAAAAATACAAGATTTTTTCTTCTAGATAATTAATCTTGTTTTAAAACAATAACAGATACGACAACGACGCTCACTAGCCAAGGTTGCGCGCGAGCGCATTGTCAGCCTCCCGCCAGCAATCCCCCTCCACTCCTTCTCGATTATTATTATTTTAATCAACTTTCTGACATAAACTAACTGTAATCACTAATCAGTTAAAGATTAGAAACAAGAAATAAGGTTCTACCAACCTTATTTATTTCTAATAAAATAAAAAGAGATGTGGTACAAACTCCAGTGCCGTTAGTGCGAATAGATGGATATCACCCGCCTTTCAACGTAACAGTACCAACTGAACGTGACTGTAGGCATATGCAACATAAGGGGTATAATAAAACATTGCGCAGATTATCAAGCAATAAATGATGAAATGGGAAGTGTTGGCTGGGACATCCTTTTTGAAAATAATACAGCTGAGTGTGCTGTTAACAAATGTTATGAAACTATATACAGCATAATATCCAAGAATGTACCACGTAAAATCATAACAAATTGTAGTTTTCCTAGTTGGTTCAATTCATCCATAAGGCACATATTTAACAATAAGAGGAAAGCATGGATAAAATGGAAAATGTATGGTAACTTATCAGATTTTGAGATAATTGCATTATATAGGCACAGACTTGAAATTAATTCAGAAATATGTTACTGAAGTTATATAGGACATAATGCAGATAATAAATTTTATATATTTATGTGCAGATAAGCACACGTCAATTTTAGTTATCAGTGATGTTGGTTTTACTATAGATAGTTAAATTAAACCGAAACTACGTAGACTCGGTACATCTTAGCGTTAATAATGTTTCACCATTAGTCCTAAAATACACCGCTGACACCATTTTGTTTTCTTGTCCACCATATATTCAACCTATGCCTTCAAGAAGGTGTTCTTCCTCATGTTTGGAAAATTTTCCGCATAGTACTGTACATAAAGAAGGATTAAAGAAAGATGTAGGAAACTATCGCCGGAACCCTATATTGCGCGTGGCCCGACACGCACTTGACCGTTTATCTGTTTAATCTTTATAAATGTATAATACATGGTATTATGGTATTATACCGGTATATTAATTTATCGTGAGTATAATTCATTCATTCGCCACTTGGAATCTGATCATAAATCGCATTTACTCTATTATATTCCCCCTGGTTTAAATTTGAAATCGGCTAATTATATGAACAAGGCAATGGTTTCAAACCAGACACAACCATCAAAAAGCATATACCAGGGTTCCAAAACAAAGTCAGGATGGGGAGAGATGAAAAGGGGCATAACACCACATAATACCCCATTCAGGTAATCTGGCTTTAAAGACATGTATCATTGTACTAACACGAGAAATCTTATGATAAAAAAGTAATTGAACGGGTTTCAGTCACTTTAACGTTACTCTTATATTACTCTTATATCATGCCCATATAATATCCAGTTAATTAAAAAAAATACGCCTTAGGTATTGTAAGGCATTCAAATGATTGATTATTGTGTCTATTGACATATTATCAATCGTTCTGTTTGTGAGCGATCGGTTAATAGTGGCCTAAAAATCGGCAATTTGATATTTTTCTAGCCCTTTTAAGTTAAAATAACATTAAATGTGAATAAATTCTACAAACATTTAGATACGTTCTCTTAAAATACCAATCGTTAACTAAACTTGAGATGGATTACAATCACGTTGTTGATGTTAAGAAGTCGTTTGGGCACCCAAATATTGTTTCATCTTTTTCTAGTTGGGCCCATAAATCGTTGTAAAGTATTTAATTCTCTTATCGTCTATACTCGCAATCCTAGTAAATAGTCGGCTAGCCTAGAGTATTATCGTACCATCTCGAGCATACGTTGATTCTAAGACCTAAAGCTTGGAATTTATCTAAAGGTTTGTCTTAAAACCAGTCCTAGCTTTAGGTTAGCTTAGATTAGTTTGAGATTGTTATTGCATTAAGTCTCATACATACACCTACCTCTCATGTATAGGTGCCCTACATCATGCCTACCTACTGTAAATATTTAATAGGAAATGAAGTAGGTATAAGTAGATACTTCTATGATTCTTTCGTTAATTTAAAGTTTCCGTACCCAAAGGGTAAAGGAGCCCTGCCCTATTAATGAGACTCCACTGTCTTATTGTCTGTCTGCCTGTTCATTCATCCATCCATCCGTCTGTACCTATGCCAAAAAATGACAAACGAAATGATTTACAACCTGGAATTTTCATGTTTTATGTAAAATATTTATCCAAATATGAATATTTGGTACCTATTTAATAGCAATGATGGCCCAGCGGTAATACCTATGGACTGCCGTGCCGCAGGTCTATGGTTCAATTCCCACCGCTGGCTTGAGCTTCAATGCAAGGTGGAAGGGCATTTTGCGAATACTACCCTGGCTAGCTACCACCTTCAAGTAGAAAATATGTCGCCGAGCACCTAACATTGTGTTCCGGCAGCAGTCCTTGAGTGCCAGTAAAATTACAGGCATATTTGAATTAACAACTGTATCTATGAGTCAGCGTGACGGGCGAAGTGCATTCCGTCACTTTTGACGAAATGTATCTGTTATAGGCAGAGGTTAGTCCAATTAACATCAAGTGGGCCTCGTGGATGTTCGATCACAATCAAATATTGGACTAGAAATTAAATTAAATGAATTTTCAGGGTTGCTCCATGAAGATAACATACTTTTCTGATTATAATGGTGAAATGAAGGTTAGTCGGTCGTGGTCAGTCATAGGTGTGTACACAGATGTTAAGATAAGAAGCTGAATTTCTTTCCTTAAGACTAATGGAAAGGTCGGGAAATTTTCTTTGTAATCGTCACACATACCACTATTCGTGGCCGTCACACCTATGTGACAGTGCAGTGTGAGGTTGGTTGGCCGCGAAACTTATAAAACGAATAATTTTCGCTTTCTGGTTTAACTTGCATTTTTCAGCTATAAGCGCCGGAAGTGTTTCCATTCCAGTGGTAGAGCATTTTGCGAATGCCAGCATTGCTGCATTCGCCAAGTCTACAAGCACAATAGTGCTCCAGCTGATTTTGAAAGCCTGTATTTAAAGGGGTTGGCTGGACCAAAAATCTTCAACCATATCATCAGTTACCATTAGGTTTTTGAAGCGCTCATAGCGAAGTTTACTTAGTTGTTCTCAACCGATCAGCAAAGTTAAGCAACGTCGCGCGTGGTCATGAGTTGGATGGGTGACCGTTAGTGACATTACTACTGAGCGCTTCCGTGCTTCGGAGGGCACGTTAAGCCGTCGGTCCCGGTCGTTGTCTTAGGATGGCAGTCGTTACAGCATGGTGGTAGGGCATTTTGCGAATGCCCGCCTGGCTAGCTACCACCCTCACGTAGAAAATCTGTCGCCAAGCACCTAACGGTGTGTTCCGGCAGCTGTCCTTGAGAGCCAGTACTTCTGGGTTCTAGCCTGAACAACATCTTCGACCACATCATCACTTACCATCAGGTGAGATAGAGGTCAAAGGCTAACCTATCCAGCATAAGAAAAAAAAAAAAAAAAGGTTAGATAGTGGTCAAAGGCTAACCTATCAATTATAAAAAAATCAGGTTAATATAGGCAAATAGCACTGTTCCATACCGTTGGTAATTGGTACCGAGAATTTCAACGTAGAGTCAGTCAGAGAATCTGCATCTTCAAGCCTTTGTCTCGATTATATAAAGTGTTTAAGACTCTCAGAAATAATATCTGTGAGACTTGAAAGCTTTATTACTTACACCATAAATAACCGTGCTTGTATTTGTGTCAAAATTATCAATAATTTTACAAATTTCGTCTATACTACAAAGTGTTCATTAAATTAACACTTTGTAGTATAGACGAAATTCATACTTCATTTGTTAAGTAACTACGTCATTTTACATTAAAATATTACCTGAATATTGCTGTGTGGTATTTGTTTGGTATAGTGTACGCTAATTGCATACCAATTAAGGAGAAAAAGATGTAAAAGCGTCACAAATTTCGTTAATTTCGGTGACGAGCCAATTGTTTTTGGAGGAGCGTTGTTTATGTTTATTACGAACTAATTTATTTAGCACTTCGCACATTATCTTCGAATCAGGTTAGGAATCAAAGTGTGTATTTTGTTACATTTGTCATGATATACATCCTTGTGTATTTTTTTATTGTTGTGAGATTGTACCGGAACACTCACGAGGCCCACTTAATGTTAAGTGGTAACCTCTGCTTTAAATAGATACAAAATGCATTTCGTCACAAGTGACAAATTGCACTGCGGACATCACCCTGAGATATACAGTTGTATCTTATTTCATAATTACTTACTGGCTTCTCAATGACTGCATCTATACTGTTAGGTGTTTGGCGACAGATTTTCTACTGGAATTTGCAAAACTGCCCTTCTAGCATGCGCTGAAGCTCAAGCGGGCGGTGGGGATCGAACCATGAACTTTCTGCACAGCAGTCCATATCTTTTGCCACTGCGGTATTACTGCTTAAAAGTGTAGGTATACTTATTTACCCTAAGGTCGGAATACTTCCTCGGGTAAGTTACTCTATGTAGTATTCAGATCTGTATCAATAACCACCTTTTCGATCAATATATTGGTTTTACGTGATAAGGAGCGTAGCTATTATGAAGCAGTGATGGCTCAGTGGCATTGGCTATGGACTGTCGCGCAGCAGGTCCATGGTATGAACCCTCCGCGGGCTTGAGCTTCACCGCATGTTGGAAGGGCATTTTTCGATTGCCCGTGACCACCGTCAAGTAGAAAATCTGTCGCCAAGCACTTAACAGTGTGTTCCGGCAGCAGTCTTTGAGAGCCAGTGAAATTACAGGCACATGAGACTTAATAACTATGTCTCAGTCTCAAGGTGACGGGCGCAGTGCAATTCGTGACTTGTGACGAAATGCATCTGTTATAGGCAGAGGTTAGTCCACTTAACATCAGGTGGGCCTCGAGCTTGTTCCGTCACAAAAACATTTAAAAAAAAAACAATTGTCACCCATTTGGACTGTTACGAAAATTGTAATATAAGCTGCAGAGGTAGTAGGTAGTGAATGTGATATTTTTTTACTACTTAGGCGTAAAAGCACTAAGGTGAATATTCTTTCGCCCTACCTTTAATAACGATGATAAGGCAATTCGCAGGTGGGTATGTAACGAAGTGATAATGTCCAGTCATTAACGTGATTAAGTCATTAGTGAGACAAGGATGTACGTCTCTTTGGAAATCGTCACTATTATGCGTCGGTTGCGTGTTCAATTGGGGTAACATTCAATACACCTGATACGTCAAATGGTTTTATGTGAAGAAAATTGTGTTAAGTAAAAAAGTTCGACAAAAAATTAAAATTTCTTCTACAAAATGTAAAAGATTTAATTTGGTTTTACCTAATCAAATGTAATGTACACAAGCCGAAACTATATTTAAATTTAAGCTTTTAGATAATACTAAAATATTTTACATCGAACCGTGCTCTCTTCGAACAATGTCTCTGAATACCGTACGGGGGCGACAGTGTAATTGCATGTCAAAATCACGACCCTTATACGACTTAAAAAATTGTAAATCGGTATTCAGTCTGATAAAAAGCCTCAAAGCGTTCACAAATTTGGTTATGACAGGTCCGGTAATAATATATAAAGAATTTTGAAGTGCTCGTAGCGAAGTTTGCGTAGGCGTTCTTAACCTATCAGCAAAGTTTAGCAACGTCCACCGTGGTCATGAGTTGGATGGGTGACCGCTTGTGACATTACTGCTGAGCGTTTCCGTGCTTCGGAGGGTACGTTAAACCGTCGGTACCGGTTGTTGTCTTAGGATGGCAGTCGTTATTGCATGGTAGTAGGGCATTTTGCGAATGCCCGCCTGGCTGGCCACCACCCTCAAGTAGAAAATCTGGCGCCAAACACCTAACGGTGTTATCCGGCAGCTGTCCTTGAGAGAGATGAGATATAGTAATTTGAATGACTCCTAATCATATTCATACCCTTATCTGTTTCATGTGAGATCGGTACAATATGTCATCTCTTACAACACAAATGACAACACAAGAACATATTTGGGAGTAATAAAAACAAAAGGACATTATTGTAGAAACTTATATATTTTGTTTTGTGGATGGATGCCTGACTAATATATATTTTTTAATTTTATTGCAGATATGTAAGCCTTTGTCCACTATCTCACCTGATGGTAACTGATGATGTGGTAGAAGGTGTTGTTCAGGCTTAACCATGAATTACTGGCTCTCAAGGACGGCTGCCGGTACACACCGTTAGGTGTGGGCATTCGCAAAATGCCCTAGCACCATGCGGTGAAGCTCAAGCCCGCAGCTGGATTCGAGCCATGGACCTGCTGCGCGGCAGTTCATAGCCAATGCCACTGAGCCATCATTGCTTCAAAGTTACTACTACTTATACGTTGGAAATGCTCTCGTTGGTGGTTTCCCAACAGCTTTCAATTAAACTAGTTTGACTGACAAATTCAAAGATGTTTTATCTAGCTCTAAAATATTTTTCTACGCTTGTGTATAAATCAACTTCATCCAGCTGTCAGACCTAGAGGAAGACGGTATACAATTTGAAATGATCTCTTTGAATGACTCATATTACAAAAACTGTTTGTAATAGCTCTGTACAATTTGACTTTACTTACACTAAAACTGACAGTGACAGACACTAAAATCTCGATACGGATTGCGGTTAAATTGATTTCAATTAATGTACATAATTGCAGAAGCACCCCGTTCTTCATAAAAGCGGCCTTCGCCTAGTGACAAAGGTCACTCTCATTAATATGCATGAAGGCGTCGTCACCGTCATGTTTAAAATATTGATGAGTTAATGAAATGAATCTGTTTTATTGGACGTGTCAATGTGATGAAACGAACAAGTTAATACGATTTATAAATAAAACTTATTTCATTAATAATTTGTATATCCTGATTGAATGTATTTATAAATAAATTGTTTAGCCTGGTATCCCTTGGGCAAAAACCACGGTTATTTATAATTTGTTACATCTTCATGATGGTTCAGAATGCTTAGTGCATATTAGGTAAACCCCTTGAGGTATAAACCATTGTAAATAGAGCCCATTAATGAGAATTCACTAGCCGTCCGTCCATCCGTCACTGGTTTCTAGCAGCTAGATATTTTAAGACGTTGACCCAAAAGACGACTGTTACACTAGTAATTCAATTAAATTATTTTATAGAGGGCAATATATGAGAAGGTCATCACATCAAGCGGAACCCCCACTGTTGCACAAGATCTCACCCATTTGGGGGATTTGCCATAATTTCTCACGCTTGGTAGGCCTTGTCTTTTATTGGCGCTACAGATTTTAGTACATGTATTAATACAAATGTTCAGACAAACTCTTAAGGCAGACAACAGGGAAGAGTTCTGACATAGCACTGTACTGCCAAAGTAAAAATCACTTCCCTGGCAAAATACTTGATATTGAAATATTCATAAATAAATATCCGTTTGATATATTATGTTTCACTGAAACATGGCTTAGAGCAGATAAAATGTTATTAATAGTTTTATAGTTTTAGTGTAGGCAATGAGTTTAACAGATCATCTGCAGAAGGAGGAGGGTGTATTATTCTGGTAAAAATATAATTAAAATTTAAAGAACGCCGTAACCTAGTGTAGATATTCTATCGAACGTGTCTGTGAGCTTGTTTGTGTGGAGGTGGACAGGCATCTCGTGTTGTGTGTATATCACCACCAACAGATGAAGGTCGTGCTCAAAATTTTATGGAGTTTTTATCCATTTTGGAAAGTATACTACAGAAAATTTCTATATGCAAAAAACCTATATTTGTATGTGGTGATATTAATATTTTATTAAATACTAAAAGTAAGACTGATATTATTTCATTATTTAAGTCATTTCATTTGAAATTTCTATTATGTGTGCCCACTAGGATATCAGACACTTCAGCTACCTGTATAGACAATATATACTCGAACTGTAAGACTAAAGAAAAGTCAATAATGAAGGGTGTTAGATTTGATCATGATGGCCTTGCGATTAAATTTTATGGAAGCAGAGAAATAGAGAGGTATGAAATTGAACATAGACCATTAACAATTAGTAGGCTAGAAATACTCAGTACCAACATAAAAGCTAAGCTTGGCATTACAAGATTTTCTTACAGTGACCCGAATGAAATTTATAATAGCTTATTTTCTTTAGTAAATACTGAGTTTCAAAAAGTTTGTCCAATAATAAAGAAACAAATAAACGGAAAGTCGAAGTTCGGTGATTATGCAACTACAGGTATTCGAAAAAGTAGAGATTATTTATTTGATCTGTATCGCAGGAAAAATTTAACATCTTGCAAGGAGTTTTGTGATTATGTTAGGAACTATTCAAAAATATTCAAGTCTGTATACTTGTGTACTAAATCTCTTTTTATTAGAAACAAAATTAGCAAGTCTAAAAATAAAATAAAAACCATTTGGAAGACTATAAATAGTGAGACTGGTAAAAATAAACCTAGATATTCCACATATGTCCTAACTATTGATAAAAATCAAAACTCTGATTCAATACAAGTTGCGAATATATTTAATTTTTTTTTCTACCCCTAGATTTCACTAAATCATTGGATTCTTGTCCCAATGTAGCAGAAACTCTGTTAAAACATAATTTTCCTAACAAATCACCAGACCTTTCTTTCAGACACACGACAGCATTTGAAATTATAAAGACATTCAAAACTTTCACCATAAAGAGTACCGAAGACTTGTGGGGTATGTCAGTTAAAGTGGCAGAGTCGATAATTTGCAATATTGCACCATATTTAGAAACAATATTCAATCTTTGTATCGATAGAGGAATCTTCCCCGACTTAATGAAACAATGTATCCAATTTTAAAGCCGGGGTCTACATCTGACCATGCAATTATAGACCTATTTCCATCTTACCTGTTCTCAGTAAAGTATTCGAAAAAAATATACTCAAACAACTTCTATCCCATTTTAATGAGCATAATTTATTAAATGAGAATCAGTTGAGATCCACAACAGCTGCAGGTGTTCAATTTATGTCACATATACTGCAAGCCTGGGAGAGTTCATATGATGCTTTTGGCGTATTTTGTGATCTTTCCAAGGCATTCGATTGTGTAGAGCACTGCACTCTGATTCGTAAACTTTCACACTATGGTGTTCGTGGAAAAGCTTTGAATCATATCTGTCAGACAGGCTACAGAAGGTTGGAATAAATGGAAATACATCTTCCGGGTCATTGGTAAACATTGGTACAGCAGGGATTAATTTTGGGATCTTTTCTGTTTCTAACGTATATTAATGATCTGCCTTGTATGGTCAAAGATTTCTGCGATATTGTTTTATTCGCAGATGATACCTATCTGATTTTTAAAGTGGACAGGAAAGACAGTGAACTCATTCATGAAAATAATGTGTTATCCATGATCTTTAAATGGTACGCCGCTAAATATCTTCTCTTAAATTAAAAAAAGACGAAATATTTAATGTTTTCTTTACCAAATGTCACTTACGTTGAACCAAACATTAAGCTTGGCCCAGATAAACTCTCTATTGACAATACGACAGTCTTCCTGGGAATCCAAATGGATTCAACTTTACAGTGGGACTCACATATACATGATCTGTCCAGAAGGCTAAGTTCTGCTGCATATGCAGTTCGTAAGATGAGACAGTTAACAGACGTAGCTCCTGCTCGCCTAGTTTATTTCGCGTACTTCCACAGTATTATGTCGTATCGGATGGTGTATTGCTGGAGCTGCTGAAATAGAGACAATCTTTATCCTACAAAAGCGTGCAATTCGAGTCATATATGAAATGCGTCCTAAGGAATCTCTGAGAGATCTTGCCCGTTCTTCTTGAACTGGCCCTATACTTTTTTTTTTGCTGAACTTGGCAGTACAATTTAGTATATTTCAATACTAAAATTTGTAATTGACCTTCATAAGAGCGTCGTAGACGCCTAAATTGAATAAATGATTTTGACTTTGACTTTGAGGCGTCGTCTTAGGGAAAATTTTGAATCGCCAGGGTTCTTTTTTTATTAGTAGACGAATACATATCATTCCATGGATGTTGTGGCATTCTTATCTATAGTTTATGGTTAATTTGCTGTCAATTGCTGTCGGCTTTGCTTGTAATTTTTGGATGAGTTATTTTATGTATTTATTTGGAATTGAGGGAAATTTTGCTTCACTGAATGATACTGGTATTTGCCCATACATATCGACATAAAATTAAGAAAATACTTGCTTTATATTGAAGAGCTTTTAATGTTGCGTCGCTTAATTGAATAAATACCTAGATCTTATAAATTTCTATTTAAAAAAATATTTCAATTAAATTGTTGTACATTAAACAAACTGTGTAATATTTAATATCTTGTACATGTACATATATAATACAAAAAATATTTTTGTACAAGTATGTGGATAGGTAACAAAAATTAAAAAACACTCAAATTCTATTTAAAGTACTTGCAAAAACAGAAAGACTGTTGATAATGGAAAGATTCAGCCGTCACTGCATAAGTCCATATTTAATAATAACAACTATTTTTAAATATGTATTGAGAAAATAAATGAAATTAATACTTGAGAAAAACAACTAAACATTTTCGAGCGCACAATTAAGAGATTTACGATCGCACGCCAAAGAGTCAAGAGCTCCTGAGGATGCTTTGTGTAGAATTCTGATCGATTCGATCCCTAACGTAAGAGTTTTGCCGGTGAACTTATAAGATTAATATATGACTGAAATTAAGAAAATTTCATTCAAAATATAAATAAATACTTTTAAACACAACTAATTTTTAGGGCGAACGAAGCGAGTCCTATCACTATTCCACAACTTGAACATTTAGTGGCCCTTTTTACTGAAAAACTATCACGCTTATAAATTTTTGCTTTAACTTAGTAATTTAAATTCATGTCTTGATGTGTTATCTGTCACAAAAAGTCATAACCATTAAAATATGAAGATTAATAATTTTATATTCATTGGATAGATTGTTATTGTACTACTCACGCCATCTGTAAGAAAAAACATCGCTGCAACGTAACTAAACTCAATACTTTGAAGCAGTGATGGCTTATTTGCTATTGGCATTGGCTATGGACTGCCGTGCTGCTGCACGGTTCGAACGGTCCATGGTTCGAATCCCGCCCAGAGCTTGAGCTTCACCGCATGGTGGAAGGGCATTTTGTGAATGCCCGCCTGGCTAGCGACCACCCTCAAGTAGAAAATCTGTCGCCAAGCACCTAACAGTGTGTTCCGGCAGCAGTCCTTGAGAGCCAGAAAAATTACAGGCTAATGAGACCTAACAACTGGACGTCTCAGTGTGACGGGCACAGTGCAATTCGTCGCAGACGAAATGCGTCTGTTATAGGCAGAGGTTAGTCCACTTAACATCAGGTGGGCCTCGGGCTTGTTCCGTCACAATAACATTAAAAAAAAAAAAAAAAAAAAAAAAAATACCTTGTAGTTAATCTGCTACTTAATACTAGATGACACCACTAGAATCAGGTTGTAAAATAAATGCGAGCCTTCACAAAGCCCAGCTTTTGCTTGTTTATTGATATCAATTATTTTATCCTTACTAAGGACATAGTATTCCATATTCGATTTTTTATCAATTAATGTAACATTATAATCAGATATATTGTCCAATCATTGACTATACCATGACGTATACATGAATTACAGTTTTCGCAGTAGCTTTGGTAGCTTCAGAAATTGATTTTGCAAATTGTGATAATTACTGAAATATGGTGACTGAAATATGGTGACAAAATGGCTTAAAAACCTTATTTAATTCTTATTTATTTTTATTAAGGTAAGTGATGACGACATCCTCAGTGGTCAAAGATGTTGTTCAGGCTAGCGTAAAATTACTGCTCTTAAGGACAGCTGCCGGAACACACCATTAGGTGCTTGACGACAGATTTTCTACTTGAGGGTGTTAGCTAGCCAGATGGGCATTCGCAAAATACCCTACCACCTTGCTGTAACGACTGCCATCCTCTTACAACATATCACGGATGTGCTCAGTAATAATGTCACTAGCGGTCACCCATCCAAGTCATGACTGTGGCGGACGTTGCTTAACTAAGCTGATTGGTTAAGAACGGCTAAAAAACTTCGCTACGAGCGCTTTAAAAATTCATATAAAAATAGAAATTTATTGTTATCTTGTGAATATAATCGCTGCCTACGAATAAATATTTTTCGTAGATTCGCAGCCCATCATCAGCGGTTAAATGTCACTGGGCCTAGTGTATCATTAAAAAATGGCAAAGGTGTTGAAGGTCAAAAATTAAAGGATTTTACGACCCAGATAGATTACCTACATTAATAAGTAATCCCGATGTAAATATTTCTAATAGAAATTGTATGTAGTGCTGTTTTTTTTCACAAAAATGTATAATCATGAAAAATTTCCTATTGCCTAGCAATATTAATTCAAACCTTGATAGATTACTCATGTTTTATATTGTATTTTCAAATGGCAGGCCGTATGTATTTAAATTTATGCTTAGTAATACTTACATTAAATTCAAACTCGTTTTTATGTAATCCCTTGCCAAAATAAAGCTTAATAGTTAAGTTCGCACAAGGCTCTTCACCCCCACGTAAGCTTAAGAGTAGGTATCTTTAACATCGTATTTAGGTACCTTAATACATATTTATACTACACGAGATTTCATTGAAATGTTGTTATTCTAACATGTCTCAAGAGGGTTCTCGAGTCGTCGAAATGGTACATTTGTTTTCATATTATAAGCCATTCGATGCTATTTATAACGGATCCGAGTTCTCTCATAAAAAATGTAAAGTTGGTACCATGCTTATTCAAACACTTTAAATTAAAAGTTATGTGCTCATGGACCCGAGTTTGACAAGGCATAATCTTTCCTTGTACATAACTGTAACGTAACTTGATAATGTTACAGAATGGGTTATAACTATTAAGGGTGAACTGGCCGGGCCCTTCTTCATACAAACGTCGTAGGGTGATCACTCCCTTATTTGAGGATTTAGGTCCAAAACAAAGCATACTACCGATTGATTTAGTCATTGCCTAGGCTTGTATGATGCCGAAATTTTAATAAGATAATTAACTTGAGATTTTTGAGCTTCGAAACATTTTCATATAACATTTTCGAGGCTCATAACTTTCAACATAATTATCTTTTTAAAATTTCGGCAGCACACAAGCCTAGATAATGACGAGATCAATCGGTATTATGCTTAATTCTGGACCTAAAATCTCAAATAAGGGAGTGATCACCCTACGGCTTTTGTATGGAGAAGCGGCCGGCCAGTTCAACCTTAAGGCGCGGGTTTAAGGCATACGATCAAAATAGTAATAATCGAATACGGTGGATATTGGACTATAATCGTAGAATGTATTACCGTTTTCACAATAAAAACAATGAACGTTAAAAAATACATGTTTCTGGTATGGGGACACCGTATTATTCTAAACTTTTTGCAGTTATTTTTATTTATAGGGCTATCCGCCTAAAATATACCAGTATACACGACATACACACGTATTCTGTAAAACAAACAATTGGGTACATATAACGGTTCCAAAAATACCTCCCTACCCTGTTTTCAAAATTAAGCAAGAGTATTTTAAAAAATAACCAAGAATAAATTATTATGCATAGGTGTTATCCCGACATATATGTAGAAAATTAGAAAAAAAATTAAATCCACCTTTTGGCCCATCTCTTTTGCAATCATGAAAAGTGTTCACGAAAGTGTTAAGGGTATATTTTAGACGAACGCGCCCAATACAAACGTGGTTCCAATCTCATTTTAAGAATAGCCAATTAAGACGGGAAGGAAGTCTCGAATTCTGATACAAAAAGAGAAAACGTTTCTCCCCCCCTAAAACATCACCAATGTTGATGATTTTTGGAAATGTTATAGATGTTATCAATATCCAGGTTTGTAGGTTTATAGGTACTTTTTAGCCAATAAAACTCAATGATTTTTTACTCACGTAATCACGATTCTAATATCAAGGTTTGTGGTGCATCAGATTTTTATTAAATTATACTGGTTTGAATCGACACTGGCTCAAAAACTCGTAATTTGACATAAAAGAATGACCCAATTTTAAGCACCTCTTTCAATAAAAATATATATGTTTTTAAGATTTCTATTGCACCACAAACATGGGAAATATAATAAACTTTTTATAATGGGAAGTTATTTATACATGTATACTATTTTTTTTTATTAATCTGGAACTACGAAATTCATTAATACAAGTACACATTACGCTTGAATAACGCGCCCAAACTCCTAAAAACGAGTGCTGTCTCGCCTGTCGGTTGCGGGGCAGGATGAGGCGCGAGAGGACACACGAGGCCAGTCTGTGCCCGGGTGGGAATCACGCGCCGACAATTAGTTTAAAAGTATATATACCTATATATTTCATAAACTGTATGTGTATTTAAATAAAACAAATTACCTGTCTGAATTTGTACTGTGTCTAAGGTTTCTAAACTCTTATGAAAGCTAAAAATGTTCCAATAAAATAGACATGGATATTATAATAATAACATAATAAATGCGACGTTCTAACGTAACATAATTATATATTAAGGTCACAGAAAAAAATATAATAATAATAATATTTTTTATTTATTCAGACATGTGTCCAACATTTTTGTTAGCATGACTTATCCTACGTTAGAAACAAAATGTGTTAAAATAAAAGTACATGACATGACGGTTAACTGGAGACCCCATTTGATCGAGCAAAGTCAGATTGTATCCTCACCAACCATACTATCTGCCCTGAACTCGAACAAAAGTCCTCAGCAAGGAAGAGTCAAATCTCCCCGCAATGGTTTGTAAGATACTGTTATTGCTACCCCGCACTCGCTGTAGCAGTGAGGCGATTTTCTTTCTTATTATAGCATAAAAGCCATCAACTCTAGCCTCCGCAAACATACCAGACGCACCTGCGTGCCAGCATATTGCTTCTGACCGCCAATGCCCTACGCTCTCTTTCTATATCCACTTGGTCATCGAGGCCCTCAGTAACGTAGTGCCCAAGGTACTTGTATTGTTTCACCCTATTTAGATCTATGCCATTTAATCTTAACGGCGGCACTTTCAAAGGATATTTACCAGAGGCCCCGAACACCATAAACTCACTGTTCTTGCAATTATATTTCAGCCCATTTCTATATGCATAGCCCTCACAAATTGCTAACAGTCGCCTCATAGCGCACACCGATGGGGCCAGCAGCACCATGTTGTCAGCATAACTGATATTGTTGATCCATCAACCGAACAACCAACACGCGTACTACTAAGCTCCTCTATCAGGTCATTTACGTACAGGTTAAAGAGCTTGGGAGAACTCAACCCACCTTGTCTTACCCCGCACTCCAACCTATACGTTTCGGATAGCTTGTTTGACCATCTTACATTATTGGTTTGGTTAGCGTACCAGTAGAGCAAGAGTCTCTGCACCTGCGCATGCACATTTGTTTTCTGCAGCTTTTCCCAGAGTATGTCATATGCTACTAGGTCAAAGGCTTTTGTGAGGTCAAGGAAACATGCATACACAGGCGTTTGTCTCTCTGTATAGTACTGAACCGTGTGCTTGAGTCCCAAAATTGCGCTTTCAGTCGATAGTCCGGCCCTAAAGCCAAACTGCGCGTCGTGAATGTTCAAGTGCCTGTCAAGCTCAGCATCAAGCACACTGTCCAGCACCTTTGTCGCTAAAGATATTGGGCGATAATTACATATGTCGGATAGGTTCCCTGTTTTATTTTGTACTACAATGGTTTGCATAAGCTCAGCAGGCAAATGTGAGTGACTCAAACATAATGTGTAGAACATTGCAAGCACCCTCGGTTAGTGATCTCCTGCGTACTTTAAATGCTCAATGCTGAGCCCATCGTGACCAGGTGACTTGCCTCTAGCCATATGACTTATAATACGGTATACTTCTTTCGCCGATACAATTAATGGGTTCCCAGCCACGCTATATCCAACATTCAGCACCGCTGTGGATGGACCCAACGGCGACTTTATACCAAAGTGCTCCTTAAACAAATCGGCTATGTCTTTGCTGTCACTCACACCCTCCACGTGCACATTATGATAGCAGTGATATTGTAATTGAATAAGGCATATTGAAGCAATGATGGTCGAGCGGTAATGAAATGAGCTGCCGTGCCGCAGGTCCCTCGATCGATCCCTAACGCCGGCTTTAGCTTCACCGTATGGTGGAAGGGCATTTTGCGATTGCTGGCCTGGCTTGCTACCACCCTCAATTAGAAAATCTGTCGCCAAGCACCAAGCACGAGCCAAGTGAAATTACAGGCACATGAGACTTAACAACTATCACTACTTACAGGCTACTAAATTACAGGCACATGAGACTTAACAACTATCACTACGGTTTAAATCATGCAAACACTGATGTCACTGAATACATTGCAAACGCTCGGTTCATAATTGAAAACGAGAACATGCACTGTTTGCGCGCCCACGATGTGAACCGATTAGCAGCCATGTATATAACACCTGCAAACTGTCAATTTGCTTCTTCGCAATAAACCCAAAATAGCCTTCACTTCAATTATCGACATTAGAAGTATTGCATTTCAAGGCATTATTTTGTGAACGAGATGGTTTCACGAATAAAATTCTAACTACAACAACAAAAATCTCCTTATCTATCAGTCAAAATTTAAATTTGCCGTTTGTGCACCACTTTTCTGTGAGCGTTGTTCGCAGCCCGAGGTGACGTCATTGATGATGGGTGAGAGTCCGGCCCTAAAGCCAAACTGCGCGTCGTGAATGTTCAAGTGCCTGTCAAGCTCAGCATCAAGCACACTGTCCAGCACCTTTGTCGCTAAAGATATTGGGCGATAATTACATATGTCGGATAGGTTCCCTGTTTTATTTTGTACTACAATGGTTTGCATAAGCTCAGCAGGCAAATGTGAGTGACTCAAACATAATGTGTAGAACATTGCAAGCACCCTCGGTTAGTGATCTCCTGCGTACTTTAAATGCTCAATGCTGAGCCCATCGTGACCAGGTGACTTGCCTCTAGCCATATGACTTATAATACGGTATACTTCTTTCGCCGATACAATTAATGGGTTCCCAGCCACGCTATATCCAACATTCAGCACCGCTGTGGATGGACCCAACGGCGACTTTATACCAAAGTGCTCCTTAAACAAATCGGCTATGTCTTTGCTGTCACTCACACCCTCCACGTGCACATTATGATAGCAGTGATATTGTAATTGAATAAGGCATATTGAAGCAATGATGGTCGAGCGGTAATGAAATGAGCTGCCGTGCCGCAGGTCCCTCGATCGATCCCTAACGCCGGCTTTAGCTTCACCGTATGGTGGAAGGGCATTTTGCGATTGCTGGCCTGGCTTGCTACCACCCTCAATTAGAAAATCTGTCGCCAAGCACCAAGCACGAGCCAAGTGAAATTACAGGCACATGAGACTTAACAACTATCACTACTTACAGGCTACTAAATTACAGGCACATGAGACTTAACAACTATCACTACGGTTTAAATCATGCAAACACTGATGTCACTGAATACATTGCAAACGCTCGGTTCATAACTGAAAACGAGAACATGCACTGTTTGCGCGCCCACGATGTGAACCGATTAGCAGCCATGTATATAACACCTGCAAACTGTCAATTTGCTTCTTCGCAATAAACCCAAAATAGCCTTCACTTCAATTATCGACATTAGAAGTATTGCATTTCAAGGCATTATTTTGTGAACGAGATGGTTTCACGAATAAAATTCTAACTACAACAACAAAAATCTCCTTATCTATAAGTCAAAATTTAAATTTGCCGTTTGTGCACCACTTTTCTGTGAGCGTTGTTCGCAGCCCGAGGTGACGTCATTGATGATGTCATAATGCTATCGTGGTATCTGTTTAGCACGTTATGAACCAAACGTTTGCGGGAATACAGTGCAAATAGCGCATATTTGAGTGACTTGAACCGTGGGGTATGTCTCAAGATGAAGGGCGCAGTGCAATTCGTCACTTGTGATGAAATGAATCTGTTCTAGGCAGAGGTTAGTCCGCTTAACGTCAGGTGGGCCTCGAGCTTGTTCGGTCACAATAACAAAAAAAAATGCCGGGCTAGAATGTCACCCCCCCCCCCCCCCCCCCCACCCATCTCTTCCCGTGGGTGTCGTAAAAGGCGACTAAGGGTAACAATCCAGAAGGTGGACAGCAGCGCTATCTGTGGAACTGATATCTCACACTGCGATCAGACGCCTGCCAGGCGTGGCGATTATGGCAAAATCCCACAATGGGGGGGGGGGTCTGTATTGAGCAGTGCACAATCCGGCTGATACAGTAAACAGGCACCCTTCACCTGGATCTAAAATAGCATCAAACTCATTATCTTAATAAGCAACTCTAAAGCTTTACGCTGGTACAAATTTTGCGGTAATTTTAAACGAAACCTAATCTGTCTTTGTGAGGTGGTATAAATAGCTTTGTACCGCCCAAACCCTATCCCTCTAAATATATGCAAAGTAAACTGCTACACAGCCTTGACCCTGACACTGTTTGTAATAAAAAAAGGAATGTATTTTATATAAACGATTTATTACAACTACTATTTTCTTACCGAGAATTCGAAATACGTTTAAAGGAAAAAGTTACTGCTCCGTATAACGATCAGATTACATATTTCTATGGTATTTCATTTTCCTTATTAGGTAAAGAATTCGTAATTCATATTTATTGCACTATATTCATGTCTGGGATAGTACCAAGCCAGTGACGAACAAAAGTAGTGAAGTAATAATAAGCTATTTCACTTATTTTGTGTTTATGTTAAATATACCATTAATGATATTTAAGAAAACTGAAAGTTCTAATGAAAAACATATTTTTGTTTACAACCTGTTTTTAAAGAGGTATGTTCTGTTTAGATTTGTTGTCGAGATTAGTATGTAGCCTATGAATAAATAGACTTGTTATTTATTCGTAGTATGTAGCATACGAAAAGGATTCTTACTTGAAACCCCAACAGGTGTGTTTTAATGATATGGAGAAAGCATACAACGATGTTCTTATTGAAAAATAGGTTAGGAGCCTTGATGAATTTGCTAAAAAATGGTAGCTAAACTAAAAGGTAAACGTACTAATTAAGACCGGAAGCAATAAACCGACGATGAAGTAGATTTAGAGTAGAGATTTAGAGGGTTTAGTATGAACACATAAACCCCTTTCATTTGTGAAACCACACGATAGGTATCAAAGAGTTTTATTTTTTGCATACGATAAAAGATGACTTCTTTAGGGAAACATTTATGGGAACTGTATGTGAAAATGATTTTTTTGTCCTTATAATATAATTTATACGAGTATGTGCCAAAAGACTTTCTTATACTAGGATTTGCAATATATTTTACGTACACTTAGTACTATCACGCACTATGGTTATTTTTATGAATATATGAGATATAGAAGTTGACCTCAGGGGTATACATATCAAAATTGTGTTTGTTCCACTGTTTTATAAACCTGCATGTCAATTTTATCGTTTTGTATAGCTAAGCATACTAGCAACGTTTGAATTATAACGATCGGATATATGCAACTTCACACACTCTAAAAATTAAAAAAAAAGCTTTTTGATCCTTATCCGTTACTGATGTAATTACAGTAGAAGTAGTTACGAGATTATTATTACGTATTATTAGTACTCTCTTTCGATTAACTGTTGCAACACTCAAATCAAAGCGTTTTATCTATACCAACTCTCAGCTCTAATAAGAAACATGTCAATAATATAGTCTCAGAATAACTAAAAAATAATAATGCAAAGAATACTGCTTAAACGCCACCGCGGAAGCAGCATCCCCTATTTCAGTTCCCCAGGGGACTGAAATACTCCCTATTCCACTACAGTACCCTAAGGGATTAAACAACACTCACCATTCGTCTAGCGGTCCCCCATAGGAACAGTGCTTACCAATACGGCATTATCTCGGAAAAGATGTCAAAGTGACAGATGTCATAAAGCTCGATTTTGATTTCGTATTCTGGTTATAAAAATGTTGGGAGTATCAAAACGAAGAAATTGATAAATAAATTATAATTATGGAATATAGCGCGCAAGTTTTTTTTTTGCGCGGGGCAAATGTATGATGGTTGATTGCATATAAACCGCTTTGATGTTACAAATCTGTATTACCCGGTTAAATTGAAAATGCTCTGTTTATTTGCATATAATTTGCAGTTAGGTACTTACTTAACTTTGTGGGGATAAATTACCCGACTAAATTGAAAATGCTCTGTTTATATGATATACGTGCGCTTTGATGATTACAGCCTCTACTTTCTTGTAGCAATATCGCATTGCAGTAATGTTCAACTTAGCGCACTTATATCATAATGTACTATTACATATACTTATATCCGATCAGACAACCGCCTGCAAAAACTATATACCAGCACGAATAAAACGCATGATATAGGTCAGCGCCAACTAGGTAAGGTACCTACATGTTCTCTGCTTGAATGCTTTTTGATTGTATGTTCTTAAGATTATAAGCTGTTTCTGTATTTCTATAAGGTTAGCAAGTAAGAACTAATTGTTTGAAGAAAAATAAATGATTATTATTATTAATAATCATTTATTTTGATTACATTCTTGAATAGTTGATTATCTTGCAGCCTAACAATGCGTTAAAACTACTTTAACTATAGGCATTATTTAGCATAGAGAAGTCTGTAGTCTAGTATATTATGTATTATTAATTGTTCACTATTAAATTGTTATCCAGATGCCACGCGGATGAAATCAGTAGTGGTATGGTAGAAAATGACAACATTCTTATCGTTTGATGTAGGTTTTGTACAAAAACATTCCTGCTCCTGTTCAAAGGGTTCAGCTATTCTATTTTCTTGTAACAATCCCTTCCTGTGTCACCTCAGAGTCTTCAGACTTGAAATATGTTTCGGCCAACATCAAAGTTCCTTTGCCTATGAACGTATTTAAACTTAATGTCATAACAAACAACCTGCATGTTCCAATTTAACATAACACAGTACATACAAAACCATATTATCTAGCTAATTCCTAGAGCTACAATCACTTTATACCAGGTTTGAATAATGTCATATTGGCCATATTATAATGTAATAGAGTATTTTTTTTAAATATATAGGAAAATGCAAACTTAACAATTAAGGTATTGGCCTCTGGAACACCTCATAGAACACAGTTGTTAGCAAAATATATATCTGCACAGTGCCGCTAAGCAAAGATTGCTCGTACTCGTAATTATTGGCCTTCTAAAATCCTAAAATCATACTACCTGGCCCGACTTAAGTTCCACTGATCGAAATATATTTTATTTTGCGATATTGTACATAGTTTTCATCTGTGCAACATTACTGCAATACAGCGGTAGGGGACTAAGTGTAGGTATTATAACAACACTTTTGGATACTAAATTCATATTATATGTATGTTAAAATCTTTCTCAAAAAATATCGATCATCTAATAAATATGTTTCTTGAGCATAAAATACGCTTTGCAAGCTAATAAAAGCTACCTATATCCAAGTAGTATCATAGCAACAGTTTACAGGCACGTCCGCAAAAATGTAACAGTAAAAAATAGAAAATTGCTTATCGTTATTTGGGGCGCGGGCAACGAGATTAAAGGCACTATGCCCGTCTTCTGCCAAACCGTCCTCTTTTTAAAGAAAGGTTTTAGCAACGGGTTCCATTATCGAAAAATTTGTAAAATGTCAGTGTCTCTTTAGTATATACTTAAGAAGAAGTAAGTCTCAAAATACTAATTTTAAACATATTTTAAGATAGAATGTATGCTTTACAGATATAAATAAAATATATACTATTTTAGAGGATACTATTAATACCATGCCAGATCCGATAATACGATTTCATACATTTCTCTAAATAGAAAAAGATCATGACGTGAGCTCTTAAATTTGGTTTAACCATGTTTTGTGTCTATATTACTGTAGTAGGCTAGAGCATTTGGACTGCCTACGAGTCTGCAATGACTTATAGGGATCTAAATGCTTTTATTGTAGTAGCTGTAGTGTTTTATATAGTTCGTAGTATTTTGTTAATAAAGGCATATACCCAGGCTGTTCAGGGTCGCCAGTATAGTGACGTGTTTATAATAGAATTGAGAGGCGATGATACTCTCAACAATTCCATTCAAACTTTCTTCATAAGGGGAAATCTACTGTCAAATTAGTTCCACCTAGACGGCTAAAGGAAACTGACTAAATAGTTACTTTCAGCGAATTCGTACTATATCAGGCATTGGAATGAGCCAAGTGCAAAACATTTTGTAATTGCGTCTGAAGGTTCAGAAGCTTTGAACTCAATGCATACCACATGAATTAACGGAAGAACACAAATGACTGCGTTTCAAGTGGCGCAGTAAAATTATAAAAAGTTTTATGGTGGACAGTAATTGGATGTCTTCCATATATCGTGACAGTTGACAAAACTTGGATCTATTGCTTTGAACCGGAAAGAAATCGCCAGTCGAATGGGTCTTTCACGAATTTGCGTCCTTGAAGTAACGTCGTCCTTCACAACGATAGCGCGTCCACACATGCCGCTAAAGTAAGAGAAGCGTATTTGACGGCTTGATATTATTATATTTTATTGGCTCTCAAGGACAGTTGCCGAAACACACCGTTAAGTGCTTGGGGACAGGTTTTCTACTTGAGGGTGGTTGCTAGCCACGCGGGCATTGCCCTACCACCATGCGGTGAAGCTCAAGCACCCTTGGCGTAATTTCGAACCATGGGCCTGCTGCGCGGCAGTCCAAAGGCCAATGCCACGGAGCCATCACGGCTTCCAATCTTAAATTTCCTGTAGCAGCGCTAGTTATTCTAACATTCGTTTAATATCAGTGGGTCTTTTAGGCGAGGAATAGTTTTTAAGTGCAGATATTTTATCGGGGTTAGGTTTAATCCTACTTTTACTTATTAGTACGTGTCTTATATACGCCGTTTGTAGTTTTCCATCAACTATTTCACACAGTTTCGTATCAAGAGGCCGGCCTGGAGCATTCTCTGGCGTACGCACATCCAGTCACTGCTGGCGAAATTCTGATCATTATCGTATTTCGGGTGATGGATGCGTTTATCTAATATTGTATGTTTCTCTTTCGTGGTTTCTTTATCACTGCAATATGAACCAATTATCTGTGCACACTAAAACGCCGTTATACTCTATGTATACTTTTATGATATGTGTGAACACGGATAATGGATGCCATGACGGGACACTGAGCCTAAATAAGCTCCGGCCCTGGGAGGCAATGACCTGGAAATGTACGTATAGCGCTATATAACGGCCGGTTTTTAAGAAATTAAGATAAATCTACGTATATATTGTTTCCAATCGATTAAGGGAATCGATCAACTTTAATTTCCAAAATCCATTTTGGTATGGGTTGTGAAATAATCGTATGAAGAAAGGAAACGAGTAGATGTTATTATACATATCGGTGTTTGTTTACAGTACGCTCAATTTACCTGGAATCTTGATAAGGAAGAATTGTGTAACAAAGTTAGGTAGATTACGTCTTCTATCTAGCCAAAAGTTCGAGGATTATTCGAGTACGTAAACAATCTCCCAACAAAAAACAATTTCTATTTTATAGTTCGGTTTGCTGGTTCTCACTTTATAACATGATCCAGACCAATGAAAAGAATTATGATAAATTTAATTTATCATAGGTCTGCCACTAGATGCAAGGAATTAAAAATGACTACAGCATGACTTGAAAATGGAAATTCTTTTTTTTTCAAACCTCAGTAACTTAGCTAATAAGATTGAAAATCTTTGAGTCATCGGATCGCGGGATCGAATCGTATCGAAAGTTAGAAATATTAAAACATAGTACAGGCGTTGCACTGTTGAATGAACAGACGCAATTGGTTTCATCACCACTGTTACGTACTTTAAGCGATAATTTGCCACTACAAAATAGTTAAACATGTATTTGTTTTAGGAAGTAATTTTATAATATTTTTACGATATTATTCATATTCAAAAACACATTGCATAGTATATATAATTTAAAATCATTATTTGTAACAAATTTATTGCCATTATGATGTAATAGTCACTTTAAAAACGTATCACTTACCAATTGTTAGCTACAACAAAGAGCAGTGACTCACGCTCGAGTCTAGACAAAGGCGTGCTGACTCAGCCCGAGTCTATATAAAGGCGGGCTGAGCCGCCGGCCGCTCATTCTCGATCGTGCGCTCGTAGAGTCAAGACCTCCTGAGGATGCTTCGTGTAGAATCGAAACGCGTCGAAAATTCTTGCGGTTTGGCTGCGTGGCGTTTGTGACGTCGCGTCGGCTTAACAGGAAAATTAGGCGGAATTGTCACTAGATATATTTTTGTATTTTTTAAGTGTTTTATTAAAATATTTATTTGATGTTTTCATAGAATATTTTAGAAATATTTGTTATTATTAGAAAAATTAAAGTGTAGATATTGATATACTTCTATTTTTATGAAATTCAAAGTCTTATCAGGTAAGTTGTCCAGGAGAAACATCTCACTCTGTTTTTTAATATTGATAGTTTTGCTTTTGACCACCATCTCACCTGATGGTAGGTAAGTGATGATGTGGTCGAAGATGTTGTTCAGGTTAACCAAGAATTCGTTCCATAAAAAATATCTTATTTTAACTAATAAAATAATACCAACTTTGGAATTTCTTATGCTTACATAAATGAGCTAGTAGCGGTCTTTAAAATCGACCACAACACGTTAACTCAGTAAGTCCACCATCAGTTAAGTCAGTTCAAGGTAAAGATGTCATCAAATGCGGTGCTGCATGCAAGTATTACAGTGCGCAGCTCTCCTTTCCTTCCGGGAGGGCACCACTCTCCCTATACTCTGCAGCTGAAGTTATAGGCGACGGGGCTACTCAACTGACCCGTCCAGGTGGTCCTCGGGCGTCACGTGGTCGACAGACAATCCTGTCATTTGACATCACATCAACCGCCATAATGTTCACTGTTGAAATATCTTCGTCATAGAGGGGATTAGCTGAAATCCCCACGCTTGACAGGCATCTTGGGGATCGCAGTGTAAGATGTAAATTCTTAGGAAAGCGCTGCTGTCAACCTTCTGGTAAAACTTATTATTTTCATCATTCTTGTTGTCATAGAAAATATATTGGAATAAAGATGTAATAGGAATCACGGTATTCATAAAGAAGGTTCTCAGGCAAGAGTAATCATAAGTAAGTATCTAAAAGGTACCTAACTATTAATAAAAATGTATATCTTCAATTAATAACTCTTTATTTACAAGTACATAACAAGAAGAAAATTTTTTACAAGAAGGTAATTTTTACCTGTCTCGGTGATACGATGATTTAACAACACCAAGGTTTTTTTAATATCATAATCTCTGTGTATTACGAACATTACCTTTATGTTACAGTTTAACACATTAATAATTATTAAATAATATTTTTTTGTAAACTAAAACATACAAAAACGTTATAAAACCACGAAAATAAATGTGTTTACCTTCGTATTATATTTTTTCAGTCGCTATTTTTTTATTTAATTAATAATAATGTTAAAATAATAAATCAAGGCAAGATCAGAATTAAACGGAGCACGACTATTTTCAATACATTTATGAGTCAAATTTTAATACATCACTAACTATTTAAAGATACGAGTGCAGAATTAATTTTAAATAATAAGCCCTTTAGGTAGGCATCGTAATATACAAACATCAGTAAAAAGGTTAATAAGTGATCCGTACATTTAGTTATGAAGGTGAGATATATGTAATTGTTTTATTTTGGTTGGGATGGTAAAAATGATTAAAAGACACGACTGTCCAAAAATGCCACAAAATTGTATAGCCAGTGTAACTCGGGATGGTGTAAATTATTCAACGATATCCCATAAATCAAAATCTGCTTGTGAATTTAATAACTTTGGTGGCATAAAGAATGTGATACTGCTGATTAATAGAATCTGCTGGCAGTTTATTAAAACTAAACTAGAAAGTAAAAAGCATGTAAAAAATACATTTTGATACTGATAACTCCTTTTACGTTCAAGTGTATTGAAATATATATTTAGGTTTTATGTGATATAAATAGCAATACCGATTTATTAGTATATTTGCATATCTTTTAAATTCTCTGCAAATTCCAATAGGTATTTCAGATACAAATTACAATTACATATTATCAGAGTAGTAATAAGATGACACATCTAGATGAAAATACTACACATTTTATTTAAATATACAAGCGTATACCTAAATTTCTAACCATTATGCAGATAATTAAATTTAGAAAAAATACAGTTTTACATTAAATAAATATTTACATTTGGCTTATTACATGTAACACTCATTATATTAGCTGAAAGATATGTAGCTGGTGTCTCTCAAAATTCGCACGACAGTCAAATCACAGTAACACTAAGCTCGTGAGATCACTCAGTTCACATTTACTCTAATCTCGAAAACTTTTAAGATTCGCAAACCAAATCAATCAAAAGTTCGTTGCAAAATGTTCATTTTATTCGAATCTAAGGTGAGCACCGACTTCTTGTGGCCTAATCGTACAAGTCCTTCTTGGATATGGTCGAGACAGTGTAGAAGCCACTGCTGTCGGTCACTTCGTCAGTGCTCTCCGTCAATCAGGAAATGTCGATGTTCTCTACTTTGTAGAGAAATTGACGGCGACGCAAATTTCATGAGTCTCCATTCGGAGCCATTGTGACAGTGCTGCAGTTGGCGCGAGTTGAGCGAGTCGAGCTCCGCCGTAAACCCACACCTCCTACTGGATTGAGAACGATTAAATTATCACTTTTTCTTTTCCCGTGACAGTTTGTGCAGAATAGTAGTTCTTTCATTCCTTTTCTGAAATTTTTCGATAGGAAAGCGTAGAGTAGAGGATTAATCCCTGAGTTAAAGTACGTGATGAGAAAGGTGAGAGGCGTAAGGAGAGTGCTGAAGTCACTTGATCCCTCGTAACCGCTGGACCAGTACTGCCACATCTTGCGCGCGTGGAACGGTAAGTTGCAGATGGCGAAGGTGAGTACAACCACGATGAGCATTCGTACGACACCGCGTCGTGCACGAAGCACGTTGCGAGACAAATGGCTCAGATGATGGCAGTTACGAGGCTCGGTGTTGCGAGGCGGTTTCACCTTGGGGACAATCGGCTGCTGTGCTTTCTGTACGACAAAAAAATATAGTTAGAATGATTTATCTTATTATGCGGGAGGCAGGTGGCAGGACAGCATATCTCAAGCTTAACTTTGTAAATGAACTAAGGTACCCAGTTAAATGTCTAGCCAAATGAGATTAATGCAAAGTGTCATCAGCGTTTCGTGATTCCGAGCGCACTCTACTTTGCGAGGCCGTATTTACTTAAGAACAATTTGTAAGGTATAACAAGCCCTAGAAATTTATAATTATAGCTGTACTTAGGAAACCATTGCAGTAAGTCAGAGTTATATAGCAAAGTCGTGACAATTCTTATAAATAAATATGAATAATAAAGTAATTGTGACTGAAATTAAATGAGAGTAATAATTTGTGCCTGCGTAAGAGTGTTTGAAACATTCTATAAATCATAAGGAAGCTGGGGTAACAATGGGTCTAATTTTTCATTGTGAGTATGGCAGAATATTATCGAATTATGATGAAGAAATCGAAATAGTATAATTTGTACTCGTAGCTTAATATTATAAAGGTACGTAGGGTAATGCAGGAAGGTCGCTGTCCAATTCAATAAAATTTAAATAAAAAAATACAATTTAAGATGCAATTATGTAACTGCAACGGCCCTAATGAACTATTTATATTGTCTACTGTATTCTGAAATGTGAAGCGTGTTTTAAATGTATGCTGAGTACTTATTTAAAATTCAAACTTGTTTTTATATAATCCGTTGCCATAATAGGTTTATATGAAGATATATATTAATGTTATAGACATAACGTTGGAATACAATTGCCAGACACAGAGGTTGCTTCATACCATTAATTTTATGAACAACCAACGACCCGCCCCGGCTTCGCACTGGTATTTAACATAAAGTACAAATTGAAACATATAAAAAGTAGTTATTGTAACATAACTATAATAGTACGATATATCTATATGGTATTGCGATTTTTTTGTAGATATGATTTCCTCTATAAAATTGTAGTACATCACTTTGCTCTATTGTCAATAGTTTCCGCAATAAGTAGCGTTTCTTTTTGGTATTTTTTTCACGTGTTGGGTTACATTATCGTTTTTTTATACAGATCCCTAAGGTTTTGAAAATATTATATAGTTTATGTTGATCAAGGATAGTGTAAGATTCTAATGGTGGAAGAATTTTTCAAATCGGTCTAGTAGTTTTTAAGTTTATATTTATTACATACAAAAATTATGTATTCGTTACATATAAAAATCTTTTGACTTATAACAGAGACTATTATTAAATATATCGACTATTAAACAACCGCTTCAGAGCCCTACCATATAGCTCACTTTCCATATAATTTAAAATTATATGGTAAGTGAGCTATACTACCTTGGGCTTCCAATAAACACTGATGATTCATCTATCCCATTAATCCTATTATCCTTTAGTTCAAACAATACAAATACAAAAGTCTATTGTTACCAGTAACCTCCAAGGACTAAATGCCTAGTGACAAAATTTACTACACAATTATTGCTTTAGGTCATACACACTTGGTTACTTTTGGGCAGTACCGCTGTAGACAATTCAAGAGATTAATTTTTAAAACACTTTAATTTATATATTTTTTGCTGCCGATACAAAGACTACCTAAGCAAAAATATTAATTTTAGGTGAACTTAGCAGCTTAAAGCATTCAAAAACTTGGTGTAAACTGAAAAACGGTACCAGGAACCATTCGAGTGAAATAGCTGTGAAAACCTGTTTCTTGCTTGTTCATTCGTGAAAACACATTTCAATTGGTACTTATTCATACTTTTTAAGAATTATTGTCCACAGTAAGTCATTATTTTCCGCTTATTGTATAGACAATACAAAATATATGAAATTTAAGTAGTAAAGTTAAGTATTCGCACAGATATGAAGGGCTAAAGTTTTGTCACTTTCCAAAGTTAAGAATAACTTGACACAATTTTTTCGTCGTGAGTGCTACATTTTTCTACTCCTTAAAGTGTTATTAACATATTTTCTTAATAGAAGCAACGTTTAAGCTTTATTTCACGCTTTTATACAATAATTGTCAAAAATGACAGAAAAACGGCAGCTTTGGATAGGCAAGCCAATATATTTAAGGAAAATGCTGACTTTTATAGAATGTAACCAAATCACAAGCAGGCGAAGCGACGTTGGCGGGTGGAGTCTAATCAATAACTATAGAATTGGTAGATACAAAGATCGTGGAACAGTAAAATAGAACACCAACGTGATAGAATAATAAGTACCTACTTAACTTGTCGCAAGTCGCTTACACAAAAGACCTTTTACATACAACTAGAGAATAAACGAAAGTACTTTCCAGGCACAATTTGTATTTGTGAAGTACACATATCGATATCGTCAAAGAATAATTTATATCAAAAATATTTCCTTTAATTTTTTTTACTGTAGAATTGAAACTAATTTTGAACACAACTATACATCTGTTGACATCGTATCGCTCTCGCCAACCTACAGATAAATGAGGGTAGATGCTGTGGTAGATATCGAACCAGCCGTGGTGCCTAAATCATACGATCGTAAACAATCGCCAACGATCGAGGTGGATGGCTCGGGTGCTAGCGAGGTCGGCGGCGCGGGAGGACAGCGCTTGCCCACTTTGCTGAATCGCGAGCTGATAGCCGGAACCGGTCCTAACGCGAGTGACAAGACGGCTACAGTGACATCACCTCAGAGCCTAGCGCTAGCATAAGGTTTTTCTTTTTTTTTATGTTATTGTGACGGATCAAGCACGAGGCCCACCTGATGTTAAGCGGACTAACCTCTGCCTATAACAGATGCATTTCGTCACGATCATGAATCACGAATTGCACTGCGCCCGTCACCTTGAGACATACTTGTTAAGTCTCATGTGCCTGTAATTTCACTGGCTGTCGAGGACTGCTGCCGGAACACACCGTTAGGTGCTTGGCGACAGAATTTCTATTTGAGGGTGGTCGCTAGCCAGGCGGGCATTCGCAAAATGCCCTTCCACCATGCGGTGAAGCCCAAGCCCGCGGTGGGATTTGAACCATGAACCTGCGGAACGGCAGTCCATAGTCAATGCCACTGAGCCATCACTGCTTCAAAAGGTATAACTCAAGTGCCGCGGATAAGGTTCGCAACACATCGGCAGACTGGCGGCGCGAGTGCGAACTACAAACACAAATGCGTACAATGTCTCTTACTAGTAGCAACGATGATGGTTGGCAGCATGTGCGTCGAAAGAAACAACTTAAATATCGGTTGACGGGAAAGTCGGGTGTAGCTCGTGACTTGAAGGTGAATGGTAAAGCGGCTGATAAGAAAATATCGATTTATATAATCTCGAAACAAATGAGAGAGACATAATCGACTATATTCGAAAGAAAACCAAAGAAATTATTACGGAAGAACCCGCAACCCCCAGAATACCGTCCTGGTGCACTACCAATTATGCCATGGAAGCGGGTGCTGGACAGTCGAAAGTTCTCCATCCGTTTGAATAGGTACACATCTTTTTTTGACGTTCAGGTCCCGCTGGAAGTTATATTTTTCCATCCGTAATAATTTCTATGTTTTCGCTTAGCATGCGTCAATGCTTCTATAAAAATAAAACCAAAGAAGTTGTTGTTTTAGAAAAGGATAAGATAAAGACGCAAAGGGGGCACAAAGCATACACATTTTTAAAATCTGTTTGCAATGTGTCGTTACATTTGGATGAACAACTATGGCCCGCGGGCATAATATTTAGACGCTTTGTTGATTTCAAACCTGAAAGATTGAACAGTCCCCGGGCTTCTACCAGCCTAAATGAGCTACGTAATAGATAGTCGTCCGTATAGATTTGCTAGCTACAACTATAAGAACGTGAAGAGTTCCATTGATGACGTCAAGAGTCTTTGCCTTACGTGCAATATAGTATGCGTACAAGAAACCTGGTTGTTACCACACGACATACAATGCGATTAAAATAAGAATAGGACGGGCTCTCGGCTAACTTCACACATATTCATTCTAATAAGTATGATCAGCAGATCAAACTTAAAAATAGAGCAGTGCCATATATTTATACGTAATTTTAAATGAGTGACCCGAAATTGGTAATTTTAATAAATTCATATTGTTAAGGTTGACAGCACAGACGCCATCTTGGTTTGATGACAACGCGGGCGTCAGGGTCTTATTTCTCCGACAGTATACTACTACGCGTTTACACGTTTCCGAGTGTTTATTGATCTTCTCGTTTCATTTGTTTTTTGACTGTTTGATTTCTTCTTGTTGACTGTTTAATTTGTGTTTGGTGACTGTTATATTTGTTTTTGTTACCTTTTACGATGATAACGATTAGTCTGATTCAGTTGGCCATCAGGAGATGCGGCAACGAAGAGCTAAGCGATTTAAATTAAGTACAAAATATTGCTAACAAATAAAATCAGTTCAAATTATGTATGTGTTTGCTGTACCTACAGTCACCTACAACTAAGTTTACTTACCTATGACTACTTGCTTTTTTACACGACTGCCCACATAAATATATAGTGAAAAAACAATTAATTTTTTTCTTCCAAAGCTAGAAGCGTCTAAAAACGATTCCATAAATATATTATCTTGCAGTTTTAATTTCAATGGATTGATAAAACGTTTAACGAAAATAAATTATTTGCAGTCGGGTTTTTTTATTTTCTTTATTAATTTATCCATGTTTTATCATTTATTTTTTTGCACACTGTACCAATTTCTAGTTTTGACGTCACAACATGGCGCTAGGCCGATCCTATTCTTATTTTAATCGCATTGTACCATTAATTGGCGCTATAGATAGTGGTTTTGGATATACTGGGAAGTCAGCTGTTAATACGTCGGCGGGCATACTGCGTGGGCGCCCTTACGGCGGAGTGGCAACCTTATGGCAGCATAGTATTTTTCCAAGTGTATCGGAGTTGCCATGTGATAATTCGCGTATTTGTGCTCCGAATATAGTTATGATCCCAGTGGTCTTTGTCAAGGAGAACTCGGGACGCCGTCGACATCTCGCTTCGCACTCACACCGGATATGGTTAAATCTGTATAGTATCACTGCACCCCACGCGTGCCATCGTGGTCGAAACTATAGCCAGTACTAACTGACTTATTCTCACGCTAGTTATCTCAAATTATTTACTAAAATGTTTAGAAGGTTCTGTGTGGGCTCTCAGCCAGTCCTTGTTTGCATTTTGTTAGAGGTGCTGGTCGGTTTGTACGCGAAAAAATGAATGTCGGTTATCACGCAAAACCATTAACCTTTTTACGCAGTTCTAAAAACAAAACTATCCTATGTCCGGGTCTCAAACTATTTCCGTACCAAATTTCATCCAAATCGTTTTCGTAGTTTTTAAGATTATTCGTTGTATAAAAAAATACATTAATACAAATCTTTTCTCTTTATAATATTAGTGTAGATGTACATTATTACCGGTCCTGTCATAACGAAATCTTATAAAATGCTTTGAGGTTTTTGTCAGCCATATCCTGTCCGTTTTACATTTTCCTACCTCAATATTGATCAATCACAGGGTCTTGGTTTTGACATGTTATTACACTTTCGCACCAGGTGGCAGTAGGATTTAACAACATTATAAGAAGATGTTGTTGCTAGTGCCAAATAATGTCCATTACTTCCAGTGCCAAATGACAGCCATTACTTCCATTTTCAAGTTGTTAGCGACGCTGCTGCATATCACAAAGCTATTGTGTCAAACACAAAGCTCTTAACTTCGTGTTTGGCAGCAACCACGAGAGCTCATTCCTATTTAAGGTGTAAACAACTTTTAAAGCGCTCGTTGCGGAATTTACCTTGTTGCTTTTAACCGATCAACTGGGTTAAACAACATCCGCTTCAGTCTTAAATTGGATGAGTGACTGCTAGATACTGAGCGCTTCCGCCTACTAATGCCCGCCTGGCTAGCTACCGTCCTCAACTAGAAAATGTATAGAGCTTTTAGCAATTTCAAATCAAAAGTACAAGACAATTTACGTGTGATTTGAAACACTGAGACTGATACGCTAACATGAATTGTCGTCATGGTAAAATCATGTCGTTGGTGGCTTAATTTAAACAGGTAAATTAGTATTATTACAGTTAACAAGCACCTATTGGCGTGATCTAGCAGATGTCCTTAAAAGCCAGGTCCTGTTTTAGGGTGGTACTGTTTACCTTCGACCGCATTACCATCAGGTAAGATTCTGGTCAAAGGCTTCCTTATCGGCAATAGGAAATAGCACTTTTATGCATATTGTAAAAGTGTTCGAATTAAAAAGTCTATCATGTCCAATAATTATCATGAGTTGATCAAAGTGTGATAATGTGGTGCTCATTTTGCGGATTGTATCAAGTCAGTGTACTGCAAAATCGTCAAAGTCACTTCTTATCAGTTTCAATATCTATTGTAAGGGATTATGTTGTCGAAGATTGCAAAAAAGCTTAACCTAAAATGGAAACCGGCTCGGCTCTCAACCGATGCTGGAACACACTATTAGGTGTTTTGTGATAGATTTTCTACTTGAGGATGGTAGCTTACCAGGAGGTTGCTAACCGAAGAAAATGTCAACTTATTAGGAACCGGCTAGGACCCACGTTATATTAACCAGAAAGATTCCGACGAACGACGAACGAAACCAGAACGACGAGTTTGGAACTAATTGTTGTGACATTTTCTTATTCACTTTGAAAACTATCGCGAGTTTTATCCATATTAACTTATTTCTTTTCGAAGAAGAAAATGTCACAACAATTAGTTCCAAACTTGTCGTTCTGGCCTGAGGATCAAAATGATCGTTACGTAGTAATTTTGTATGTTAGAGACTTTAGTTTGTACATTAGCTTAGCTGGCGATAAAGCAAATATCCTTATATCAGAATTACAAGTTTACCTTATCCTCTGTTGTGCCAACGAAAGTCCTCTGAGGGTCGTACTGCGATGGTGCTGGTTTTTCAGGACGAGGACATTGTTGTGATGCACAACACTGCACTCTGCCCAAGTTCTGCAGGGCGTGGGAACTTTGCCAAAGTCCCACTGCGATCCGTGTATACAAGACCTGGGAAAGAAACATTTGTTAGCTATATATTATTTCTTTTGAACATCATCAACATCATCTTCCCACTCTTCGTCCGTACTTTAACAACACAAACGACAAGCATGAACATTTTAAAGAAAAGTATTTAAATGCTGATTTGAAATAAACAAAAGTGCACACCAAATAAAAAAGAAACATTGTAAAATACTGATTGCATATCAAAATAATGGTTGTAAAGGGTTTTATTTTTAATATTTTTTTCACTCTTCTGCATACTTATACTGCTATCGAGATCATTATAACTCGCCTAAAACACTGTTCACCTTCGACAAAGTTGCAATTACAGTTACATCATCCTGTTAAGCAAATATTTTTTTCAGTTAATTGACTGTAGCTTAAAATCTAATCGTTGATGATATTTAAATAAAGTAATTTGGTAGGTAGGGTATATCCAACAAAATATAATCATCAAAATTAACACATAATTGCGTAACAAAACAACAAAAAACCGGTAAAGTACGAGTGGGACTCGCGCACGAAGGGTTCCGAACTTTTTATCTTTAACCTAATGTTGCAAGTTACTGACACTTTTCGCAGTGTCTGATTGAGCTGGGTAGGTACGGCCTCCAGGGTCACCAAACATTAAAACCTCTTTAAATGTATGGGAGCCCTCTTAATTATTTAGTTTAATCAATTATATTTAAAGAGAACTTAAAACTAAATATTATCAGTCTTACTTATAAACGCTACTTAAATTTTAAGCATTACTTAGCCGCTGATTAGCAATATTTCTTACTCATAAACGCTACATAACTTTATCGAGTACCTAAGTACTGCTTAAATCAGCTGTCAACGTTAACACCGTCCCAACCTTGTTTAAAATTTTAAGTAACAAGATGGCGCCCATTTTTCTGATCAGCTGATTTAGTTACTAATGAGGTTATTGTTGAGTAGGCACACAAAACTATAAACAAACATACTCTGTTAATCAATCGTAAAAATATATCAGGTAGAAACATACATTGGATGATGAAATAAATATTATGCGTACCTACCTACTTTTCGTAATCTTATTGAAGAAATACCGCACGTACATTTCCTGAATTAAGAATATAAGAGCTGTGCCATACCCGTATCTTCCTATATTAAAAGGCAACTTGGGAAATGATGCGCTCAATGGTGTAGGTTTTTCCTTATTATACCACTAGGTATTGATGAGGTATTGATATGAGTAGGGTGTTGCTGAACATTGGGTGCAAAACAGTTCTCCATACAATCTTAATATAATGTCACGATTATGGCCCAAAAGGTAGCGGGTATACTATACCTGCTATTAATAAAGTTGGTTGTCGATTATAAAATCAAAGCGAACACTTTTTACATTTTTTTCGTGTGTTGTTATATGTGTTGTTAGCGAATATTTTAAATATGTTGTTGCTTTGTCTTTTGTATTGATCTAGCTAAGATATATACTGACCCTACATAAGGGGGATATATCTCTAATTATATTTAGGGTCTAATTTAATAGGGTGCGAGTTTATTACAATTTACTGGTCCAAATTAGACACCGGACTATTACTGAAAATCACTTTCTCAGTAAAACACAATATCTGATCTGATCCCGTGATCGATCTTATTGTAATTTTCTTATTAACTAGCCGCGCCACGCGGTTTCACCCGCGTAGACAATGATGATAAAAAGTATCGAGAACCTAAACCAACCATTCCGTTAATTCAACCAAACCTCAAGCCGTTAAAACGTGAATAGAAGACAAAAACTTTTTTTTTTCCTAGTGGTAGTGCCATGCTGTAGCTCTTCGGGTTACAGCTGCATGGGCCGGCACACACAGCACAGTTTCAAGAGATAGTACTCCAGCCTGGCTAGCATGTGCAAATAAGAAATAAGTCACTCTCGACACGAGAGACAAGTGGCGGACGATAGCAGCGGCCGCACCACGCTAAGATCTGTTCATTGAGATTATCTGAGGACGACTCTCCATTGCGCTGTTTGTTGGTTGAATTGCGAACAGTTTAAGGAAATAAGCAGTGATGGACTGTGAACCAATAAAATACCATACTTTTATGAACGATTAAGTAATTTTTCCCGTTCTCGACACTTCATTAGGATTTATGTTAGGTATGATGGCTATGGAGGTTATGATTAAAAACTGTTCCCGTTGATTGTCATTTTCAAACGAATTGCCGACTTTCATGCATCAAGTATTTTATATTATCTGTTTTGGCGATAGTTATGTTGCTATAAAATATTAAAACATATATTGTTTAATAAATAACTAATAAATGGGACCCTAAAAACTAGTCAAGTAGCTGTGATAAAAACTTTTTTCCCTACATATTAGCATTCGTCACCAAGAAAAACAGCTTATCTGTTTTTCTTTTTATAAAACAATATATGTACCTATTAATATTTTATAGCAATATATTGGGTACGGAAGCCTTAAAGTAGTTTTTCATTTAGATTACTTTGTATATTGACTGCTGCAAATTTAATTAAAGTTTTAATATTTTTTAATACCTACTTGTTTACTAACATATAACTGTTTTTTTAGTAATCAGCAACATATAGTATTTAATAATTAAAAATAGATGAAAACACTACCTACCGCTTTATTCAAAGATATTGAATTTAAGCTACGCACAAGAGTTCGTGATTGTATTGATTACTGCTAACACTGGACGGAAAGTAAATTTGTACTAAATCGTCGATCACCCCCATTATACTGGCACACGCGAGATAGACTACAGATTTATCTCGTCATCAAAAAGTAGGACGAGAAAATTCACGCAAATATTCGCAGATAAGATGTCAAAAATCGATTAAACTGAGGGGCGCATGTTAGTGTTGGTCGACAAGTAGCCACGGGTAGCCAAAATACAGGTAAACAAAGACCAGCTCTTTGCCCTGCCATGTTAGCACTCGTAGACATAGTGCGATATGTCTATTTTACACGAAATAGAGTGTAGACAAAATTTACTCGTGGTGCGCATGCTAGCCGGGCTGGAATACCAGCCGCGAAAGCGCTGGAGAATCCCTCTCCGAGCATCCACCTCCAGGACCTGAACTTTAAGGTGGATGCTCGGGCTGCACTGCGTATTCTGGAGGGGGCAAAACCGTGCTCAATTATATTTCTGCTGCTCGAGGCAAACGAAGCAGGAGGCTTAAGTCACCCCACACCATGCTAGCCGTGGACTTTTGCAACATACGGGGTCTCCGTTCTAACCTGAACGATATCCACTACCACCTGACGACTGCTAAGCCGACCTTGCTCTTTTTAACCGAAACACAGATATGCTCTTCGACAGACCCCTTATTCCTCACATACCCAGGGTACAAACTGGAGCATTCCTTTTTGCTGCGGGCGGGGGTGTGTCCTTACGTCAGAAAGGATATCTGTGCTCGTTGTCTCAGTAGCCTTAAAGGACGGGGCATATCTGAAATTTGGTTGCGCGTAGACTGCGATGACCATCCGCGAATCTACGCGTGCTTTTATAGGTCCCATAGCAACGGTAATGCCGAAATAGATCATTTCATGGAGCACTTACAGATGGCTACAGATTCCGTGCTTGAGCAGATCCCCACCGCAGAGATCGTGATACTTGGCGATTTCAACACTCACCATACCGAATGGCTTGGTTCGCACACCACCGATCATGCGGGGAGATCTGCTCACGACTTCGCTTTGGCATATGATCTTACACAACTGGTCACCTCGCCTACGCGTATCACAGATGTGGATGACCATACACCTTCCCTGTTGGACCTTCTGCTGACCTCTCACCCGGACAACTACCAAGTATCTGTGAACGCTCCTCTCGGTTCGTCGGACCACTGCCTGATGATGAAGTTCAGTGCCGGTAACACGCCTAACTCGACCCCGTTTTGTAGGTTGTCGTCGCGTGTGGCACTATAGGTCTGCAGATTGGGACGGGATGCGGTTCTTTTTTGCATTCTACCCATAGGGGCAAGTTTGTTTCCTGCCGGATGATCCAGATGTCACTGCCGACTATGTTGCTGATGTAGTGCTTCAGGGTATGGAACTCTTTATTCCATATTCTGCAGTGCCCATCGGTGGCAGGTCCCAGCCCTAGTTTGGTCGTACTTGTAAAATGGCCTCTGGCCAAAAACGAGAGTGTTACCAAGCTTGGGCCAACTCAGTGGCATCTAAGGATTTAAATACCAGCTATCTCAAAAAGGAATATAATTTTGTCTCCAGGTCCTTCAAAAAAGTAATCGCAAGAGCAAAGTCGGAGCATATCGGCAGAATTGGCGAGAGATTAGCCCGCCTTCCTTCGAGAACACGTGCGTTCTGGTCTCTCGCCAGGGCTGTCCAGGGGATTTTTTGTCAGTCATCTTTACCGCCCCTGCACAGAGAGAATGACACACTGGCCCACACCACAAAGGAGAAAGCCGATCTTCTGGGCTCTCTCTTTGCGTCAAACTCGACTTTGGATGACCAGGGGAACTCACCACCGGCTATACCGGTGTGATACCTCGATGCCGGATATAAATTTCCGGCAAAGTGCTGTACGTAAAGCACTGTTCTCCTAGGATATCCATAAGTCAAGTGGGCCTGATGGCATCTCTCCGATAGTGCTGCGGACTTGTTTTCCAGAATTGACTCCGGTTCTCACGCGTCTTTTCCGACTCTGCTACACATCAGGCGTTATCCCAAAAACATGGATGACGGCCTTGGTGCACCCGATCCCTAAAAAAGGTGACCGCTCAGATCCGTCCCACTACCGCCCTATAGCCATAACGTCATAACGTCTTTGTTCTCCAAGATAATAGAACCATTATCAACCACCAGCTCTTGCAGTATCTAGAAGAGCACCAGCTAATAAGCGATCGCCAGTACGGTCGCTCAGCTGGTGATCTTTTAGCCTTAGGCGCGTATCCTCCGGTCTGCCGGTTTTTCTCTTATGTGTCCCAACCGGCCTGCCGGTTAGCGGTCAATAGTCGTGTTTACATATTCACCATAAAATCTGCGTAAGTTCGATTTTCATAATTCAAACGGTTTTCGTGAGGATGGATCCTTGGCTATGCGAGAAAAAATCCATAATATTCTGATATAACAGAAAGTATGTTTAAAATTGATATGAAATCTGAAACCAGCTCAAATTACATTTTGGCGCCAAAATTTTGTATAGATTTATGTCATTTAAAAATAATCTCGTAACTACTTCTAAAGTAATTAACCTAGAAAGCTGTAATTTTGCATTTGTATAGGCAATAAGTCAATAACGATGTTAAAAGAAATTAAAAGGATAAGGATTGATAACTTTTTTTTTTATAGATTTTTTTATTTGACCCCTGTTTTTGTTACGGCTGGAATTCCGGTGGTCTAAAAAAAAGGTTTAGTGTAAAGCTTGTATTTATCCGATCGTTATTATTTAAACGTTGTTAGTAAGCTACTATCATTGGCTATACAACAAAAAAAACCGCATTACTCCATGGTAACGAGAAGTTACTCAAATCATGAAATAAAAAAAAATAACTTTCACTCGATGCATTTTGCCGCGCAAACACTCACCGATCGAAATTTACGTAATAAATAATCTCGTAACTACTTTTAAACCTGTAAACCTAAACATCTGAAACAATTCAGGTGTATAGATTACATCTGAATAATCATATCAAAAGAAAAACCAAATTCGTAGGTGGTATAGTTTTTGAGAAAAAAAATAAAATCCGCTTATGTACAGTTTTCCCGCCAAAATTCTTAAAAAAAATCGCGTTGTTTTAATCTCGTTACTACTTATAAAATATTTATCCTTACAATCTGGTATTATTCATGGGTAAAGAACCATAATAAATACACACATTAAAAAAAAAAACAAAGTTGTAGGTGGAATAGATTCGGAAAAAAAAAATAAAAAAAAAATATATAAAAAATGCCGTTTCCCGCCATTTTCGTCGTCTGTTCAAACCCATTTTCCTGTAAAATTTTCCATGAAAAGGTCTATTTTCATTTCTTTTCCCGTAAAGAGAATATGATGAGGATTGCATTGGTACCAAGAAGTTTATATGTTGATTGGAGACTGCCACAAATAAACTCGATTAAAAAACAAAATACCTCAAAATCTGGAAAAATATATTTTTATTCGCTGTTTGATCCACTCAAACTAAATGTATGAAAATGTTATTTTTTGTATGGTATAGGTAATATATTGGGGTATGGGGATGTTAGGGTGACATGTTTAGGTAATGGAAAACTACTTAGTACTACAAAAAAACGTTACGGGGCGTCGCGGGATAAAAAAACGTGAGCAGTTTGGACGATTGTGTCATAGGAGGTGGACAGATTGGACGCACGAGGGGTATACCTTACGCATCGATGGGCGGAGGTGGTGGATTCCAAGGGTGAGGCATTGGCGGCTAATTTGGACATAGCGAAGGCCTTTGATCGGGTGTGGCATAAAGCGCTTCTTTCGAAGCTTCCTACCTATGGGCTTTCCGAGAAATTGTGCGAGTGGATCTCCAGTTTTTTGGCAGATCGGAGCATCAAGGTTGTTGTCGACGGTGCATGCTCCGACTTGAAGCCAATTAATGCTGGCGTTCCGCAAGGCTGTGTGCTATCTCCGACTCTATTTCTCTTGCACATCAATGACATGCTGCAGCTCAGCGATATTCATTGTTATGCGGATGACAGTACCGGAGATGCCTCATACACCGGCCGTGCTAAAATTTCTCCTGAAAACGTTGTGGATAGTCGAAGTTAACTTGTGTCTGAAGTCGAGACCATGTTGTCTAATGTTTCGAAGTGGGGCCGACTAAACTTAGTTCAAATTAACCACCAAGAAGACACAAGTTTGTGCGTTCACCGCTTACTGATCCCCCTTTGTCGTATCCCTCCGTTTCCCCCTCAACTATCATCGGAGTACTTGGCGTCGATATATCGAGCGTCGTTCAATTTCGCTGTCACTTGGAAGATAAGGCTAAATTAGCCTCGAAAAAGCTTGGTGTGCTTGGAAAAGCGAGGCGGTACTTCACGTCGGCCCATCGCCTGCAACTTTATAAGGCTCAGGTTCGACCTCACATGGAGTACTGCTCTCATCTCTGGGCGGGAGCTCCCCAATACCAGCTTCTTCCATTTAACCGCATACAACGCTGAGTGACTTGAATCGTTGACGATCAAGTTCTCTGCGACCGGCTCGACCCTTTGGCACTACGTAGAGATGTTGGATCACTCTTCATCTACCGCATCTATCACGGGGAGTGTTCTGAGGAACTGTTCGATTTACTAATTGCAGCTCAATTTCGCTATCGAACGTCCCGACAAAGCATGATGTTTCATCAATTTCATGTCGACGTCTGGAAGTCCACAACTTTGCGATTATCACGGCATTTTTTACCTCGCACTGCCACAATATGGAACCAGCTGCCAGGTGCAGTATTTCCGAACGGATACGACGTAGGGGCCTTCAAGAAGAGAGCATATTCCCTCAAAGGCCGGCAACGCATCCTCGACACCTCTGGTGTTGCGGATGTTCGTGGGCGACGGTGATCATTTACCACCAGGTGAGCCGCCTGCTCGTTTGACCCCCTATCTCTTATTATATATCCTATATAAAAAAAAAACAACTCGTACACATAAACTTTACATACATACATATAATCACGCCTGTATTCCCCGAAGGGGTAGGCAGAGGTGTATAAACACCCACGTTTCGCCAATTGGGTTTTCGCTCCATGTAATAGGGTGTGATCCTATTGCCATTCACCGGGCACAGTTTCAGGGTCATACAAAATGTTTTTCTTCCACACTAGACGAAACACAAGAACATATTACGGCCTTTATGATATTACTGTGATTTAAGGAATCGCTATAAAATAATTTAAAAAAAACGAAGATTGGAATCTTGGCTTCATGGAAACAAACGTAGACGTAATCGGGCAAAGGTATTATCTTGAATGGAAAAAAATAACTTCCAGCGGGATATGACGGTATTCTGAGGTTACACCCGTAACCCCTTAATGCGTTTCCAATTATGCTATGGAATAGGTTGCTGGCCAATCGAATTCATAGAATATTAAGGCACTTTGAATTAACCATATTGCAAGATTAAAACTCGCTACAGAAGTCTCCAGTACACCTAACCATATGTAAAAGAACCAGTGCCTACAAAAATATATATATAGATATATTACGATATTTAGCACTAGATACACGCTTTTTGGCAATTTCGGTCTTTCATAATACCTTTTAGTTCAATGCTGTCAGTTTAAAATACGTTCGACCTCATTATCCATCGCTTAGCTAAATAGTTTCTAAGTAGCGTTTATATGTAAGAAATATTTAAACATTCCTTAAACACTGTTTAGTTAACCATTACTCAGCAACTACTTACCGGATTTTTTTTAAGTTAGGGGGTATGTGAATAGTTAAAGCGTAATTTTACTTTCTTCATATTTAAACAATTTTGAAACCGATTCCACTTACGTTAAAACAGCCGAGTAGTTCGATCTCGATATTAAGCTACTCTGTAAGTCGCGAAACCGGTCGAGATCGAACTACTCGGCTGTTTAAACGTAAGTGGAATCGGTTTCAAAATTGTTTAAATAAGAAGAAAGTTTAAGGAAAAAGTTGTTAATTAAGTTTCGTAGAATAGACAACGTTTCACATTTTTCGGCAAATCTAGTGAAAAGTAGCCACGTAGCCATCTTCCTCGTCTTCCTCAACCCTACCATCAGCCTGCGAATAAGGACAGTACAGGGTAGACATCAAGTAAAAATTATAAGAAACTGCTCCCACCCCCCATAATCTATTTCTACGTCAAAGCAGTAAATGTTCGCATAACTGAGTTCCGAATTAACAGATGCCGGTGAAATTACAGGCATTTATGTCTCAGGGTGATGAGCGCAGTGCAGTTCACCACTGGTGACTAATATTGTAATTATGCAGATTGTTATAAAAAAAATTTCAAATTATTGCCCTGCAAATATTGAAGTCAGAATTGAATTCACTGGAAACTTTTTGCGATTCAAATACACTCATACGGCGTTGTAAAATATTGCCTGCTTCCGGAAACGTTGCCTGAACTAAATTGGAGAACTCACTTGAGAAATGTAAGGGTGGTAAATAAAATTCGTAAAAATACATTTCGTAGCTGGGAAAAAAAAATCGGAAATATCATACGAGTACGGGCGAATCTTTTGTTTAGATGAGAAATAAATCAAATTTGAACGGCGGCGTTCATAATAAATGCAATATGTTTACAAGATAATGTCACAAGGAAAACAGATAAGTGGTCTGAAATCACATACACAATTTATCATAAATTTACTATGTTATCAGGTAATTTATTATATAAAAACATAAACGAAACTATCATTATTTTTCGCATGTCATCACAATTTGCATCATCAAGAATACAATTTGAAAGCTGTTGTATACTACAAACATGAATAAACGGATCAGCATAGGATATGTTGTTAGGGCATTCCTTGCGTTTTAATTTCTCTAAATATAATTTTAACTACTGTTAACTGCGAGTAAGGTCCGTTCTTAAGATTTAGGGAGACATTGGGCTAGCCACAAACAGGAGTTTTTGTCTCAAACTAGCTTTAAATTTTATGAATCCACTACAAAATTATAGGTTAGCCTGAACAACAGATAGTGGATAAAAGGTAACCTATCAAGTATAAAAGAAAATACTAACGTTGTGTTGTTTATCGGCGAGATACCAGAGGGCTATGATGTGATGATCCTGTTTTAACCATATTTGAATTAATCTGTTGATGAATATCAGATTAAAACGAGTTACTGCTACGAACTCGTAATATTACAGCAGTACACAGAACATAACTATGTTCTGTGTACTGCTGTAATATTCGAGATTACACATCAAAATGGATTTCATTAAATGCATCTTAAAACATTTAAGAATTTAATTATCTCTTTAGCGCAGGCAGGTATAAAATGTTTTCGAAGTTTTACGATAATGCTCAAAATATGAAGAGCATTTATATTATGGGGTAAGGTATGGAATTGCCTATTTGAACTGAAAATAGTTTTTTTTTTAATTTAACATACCCATATATTTAAATAAAATAATTACCATTATTATCTATACATTGCTGCGATCTGATAGGAAGATTATTGCTTAGAAGAATGCTTGAAGATGCCTTTGCAATAAAACTCTAGTGATGTAGATTCGACAAACCATGTGAAAGCATTTTGTACTGCCTCCTGGGACGAAAACTTTTTATCTTTTTAACTTTTTATTAGAAAATTGTACAAATCACGTGAAAACTGGTAGTCTGTTGGAGCAAGGTCTGGCGAATACGGAGGTTTCTTATTGCAATTCCTATAGAGTTAAAACGGTTTCTCTTGATGTATGAGGTATTGCGTTATCATGGAGCAATAATGGTGAAGATCGATTCATGAGTCGAGGATGTTTCACTGCTAGTGGTGCTATCATTGTTTGGAGTTCGGCACAATAGACATCTGCCGTAATTGCTTGACTAGATCGGAGAAAGCTATAGTGAATAACGCCATCCTGAGACCACCAAACAGTTACCATTACACAACAGGTACCTTTTTATTGCTAAGCTTTGTTTTAGGAGAGTCAGCAGGTTCAGTCATTGCATTTTTCGCTTACGGTTATCGTAAGGAATCCACTTTTCATCATATGTCACAATTTGATTCAATATTTCTTCATCTATATCGCTTCAACAAGGCAACACAAGTTTCAACACGCATTTCTTTATGCAAAGCAGTCAAATCATGAGGCACCCATTTTTCATATTCCATTATTTTATTGATTTGACGCAAATGAGTGAATATTGTTGGTAAGGTGCCGCTAATTCCTGGCTGGTTTGGCTCCGATCGCCATCTCTTTCAATTCATTGTTATCCATCTGTGGGGGCGGTCTTCCACGTGGTTAGTTTTTCAAACCAAAGTTTCCATTACGAAAGCGTTCAAACCAAAATCGCACGGTGCGTTCATTAGCAGTCCCCTCTCCAAACGCAACATTGATATTGTGAGCTGTTTCTGCCGCGTTAGTACAGCGTCGGAACGCGTGTTCAAAATTCATTAAAATTTTCGAAGTATCCATCTTCCTTTTTAAGCTGAATAAAAAAAATAACTAAAGTCGATAATCGTATAGTAATTAAACAACCTTAAACGGTTTAAATCGCATATATTTATCATTATTTTTGTCCCGACGTTTCAAACACTTTGGAGTGATCGTGGTCACGGGGTGACTAATTGGTTTTATTTGTTATATGAGTTCTTAAGAAATTATTTGTCCTAATAATTCATGTGACAAATAAAACCAATTCGTCACCCCGTGACCACGATCACTGCAAAGTGTTTGAAACGTCGGGACAAAAATAATAATAAATATACGCGATTTAAACCGTTTAAATTTGTTTAATTACTATGTGTAATAATCGCGAAAACCTAAGACACCAATAATCGTATGTAGCAAATTTTAAAAAGAAAAACTTCATAGGACCATGGATAAAAGTTGCAGTCAAAAATTTCGAACCATGAAGGTTCTATGTCAATTCGAAATACCTAATACAATAAAACGACAATTTCATACTTTAACCCCTATTATTACTATGTTACCTACCAACCATTATTTGGGGCGCAGCGGCAGCATTTTATAAATTCAGAGCAAAAGTCGATATCGATAAGGTATTTTGTTTATTTTGGGTCTTCAATCGGTAACTACTAGAAGTACGATAAAAGGACCGCTCATGGGTAACGCGATATTATTAACTTTAACTGAGCAATTCTTGTTATTATAAAAATATCTCAGATCTCGAAAACAGATTCAATTTGAATCAAATTTTATATATAATTATGTCGATAAATTACCTTGTATATGGTGTTGTTGGCCAACTTAATTATTAAATCTCCAAATTTTTCGGTCGGCGAAAGTTTGATGAACAACCAACTTTACCCGACATCTAATTTGTTGTGGAGTCTATAGCGTGGTCTGACAAGCACAGAACACATAAAGAAACCTATGGAAGCGACGCAAAGATGGCGTCTTGAAGGATCATTTGATGAAGTATTTGATGAGTTTATAACAAATGATATCGGGCAGTCGGGAAGTGGCAATGGCGGCCTCTTAATCCGCCTTGGTCGGTACCACTGCAGTGTGAGATTTCTGCCTCGAGGCAAATATATATGTTCAGGTTTGAATGGCTCTGTAGCTAGTGTAATAAAAGCGTGCTGATTATCAACAAACGGGACAACTTATCACTTTATAACATTACACACATAAAATCAGGAAAAAAAATAAAAAAAAGAGCTATGTAAGGATCGTACGAAGTGGAAATCTGTGGTTTCTGCCTACCGCAACATGAAAGAGGCGTGTTTTTTATGTTTTTTTATGCCTGATAGGTTAGCCTTTGACCACTATCTCACCTGATGGTAAGTAATGATGTGGTCGAAGATGTTGTTCAGGCTATTCTAAAAGTACTGGCTCTCCTGAAGACAGCTGCCGGAACACACCGTTAGGTGCGTGGCGACAGATCTTCTACTTGAGGGTGGTAGCTAGCCAGGTAGCTAGGCAGGCATTCTCAAAATGCCCGACCACCATGCTATAACGACTGCCATCCTAAAAAAAAAAAAAAAAAAAAAAACGCTCAGTAGTTATGTCACCAGTCACACAATATTAAAATTATAGGGTTGCGTCATCATTAACAAGTTAAAAGCTAATTGCAAAATAAGTCTTGTTTGTAGTACAAAGTAATAGGTGTCGCTCCATCCTCATACGATAGTTAAAGAACGAGAGGAAAAGTTGGAGTTATGAGTCATTTTCATGTTAGCTCAGTCAGTCAAAGCATACGCCGACTATAGGGGTGGATGACGCAAGTTCGAATCCCGCACATGACTACAATTTTTCCTCTCGTAAGTTTGTAATATATATTCTATTATATCTATTCTATTCTATTCAAGATTACATTACGTATCACAGCTGTCAGCAAAAATTTACAAAATAGATAAATACGACATCAAGATATCTTAACAAAGGAATACGACATTTTGTTAAAATTTTAATTATCGGTGGCCCGAGTCGGGTACCGGTGGACGATAATTTTGAAAAAGTGAGAAGTGCTAGCAAACGGCTCCATGAAAACGCCGATTCGGTCCAGTCCATTTCAGAGAAACTATCGCTGAAATGTTGATTGATTATTTTATAATACATGCAAAAATGAATCGTTTCTCAATTGATTGACTAGCTGTTTTGAAGCGCCATCTACAGTTTCGTTCCTCTTGTTGTAACTGTGGTAGGAGTCAGACGTATAACCTTCCTAGTGACATTATAAGGATAATATACTTATATACTTTGAAATCCTTAAACAAGACGTTATTAAGTGAAAAGTATAGTGTGTGGAAGTTTTGGATTCGAGCGTTGTTAAGTGAAATGGACGTTTTAAAAGTTATTGACTATGACCCAATATTACAAAGCAAAGAGTGGGAGAAAAATAACCAAATTGCGAAAAGTGTTATTATTGAATATTTAGCTGATCCTACCTACCTTGGATTTGCGAAGGAAAATATTTCGGCCAGGGATATTTTTAATAACTTACTCTCTTTATGAGCGGAAAAGTATTGCAACACAATTGGCATTACGTAAAAAGTTGTTGGCGTTGAAATTACAAGGTGACGTTTCTCTCATAAAACATTTTGCTGTTTTCTATGACCGCATCACGGAATTGCTTGCAGCGGGTGCGAAATTAGCGGAAACAGATAAGGTAGCCCATTTGTTACTCACTTTACCTACAACGTACGATGGTGTTATAACTGCGATTGAACCTTGTCGGAGGATAATTTAACGATAGCATTTGTTAAAACACGAGTTTTAGACCATGATGTGAAGTTGAATAAAAAATTTTACAAATAAAATAGAACCGACTTCAACACTCAAATGTGTGATATAACTTGTTGAAGTCGGTACCATGACGGTTCAAAAGTACCTATCATCACAATATTGTGCGCATGGTACCGACTTCGACAAGTTATTTCACACATTTGAGTGTTGAAGTCGGTTCTATTTTTTTTGTAAAATTTTTTATTTCGCCCTTTTTAGTGACCCTTGCTACTTATGGGCTTATGTTTAACTTACCACCAGATATAGTAACATATAACAGACTTAAATTATCAAAATAAGACTTGCTTGCAGCATAATGCACGTTTTACCTTCCTATCCAAAATTTTATTTCTATCTTATACCGTTGAGGAAATATTACTGTGTTACCACCAAATTTTTGAGCTTCGATGAGAATTCATCATCATAGGAAAATACTTTTCAGTTATTGGGGTGTAACTCAAAAATGGCTTGTCCGATTTTGATGAAATTTAAATGGGACTACACGGCAAGCATCAGCTTTTAAATAAAAACAAGGTTATCAAAATCGGTTCACCCAGTCAAAAGTTCTAAGGTAACAAACATTGATCATAATATCAGGACAGGAAAACACTTTTTCAGTTTTTGGAGTGTAACTCAAAAACGGCTAAATCGATTTTGATGAAATTTAAATGGGACCACACGGCAAGCATCAGCTATCAAATAAAAAAATAATTATTAAAATCAGTTTACCCAGTCAGAAGATATGAGGTAACAAACATAAAAAAAAAAAAAAAAAAAAAAAAAAATACAGGCGAATTGAGTACCTCCTCCTTTTTGGAAGTCGGTAGAAAATGAATCTAACGACATAAGTGCAAAGTTCTGCATGTTGAAAATTAAACTTTTACGTCGAAGAAAAGAAAATGGGATCATTCTCAACAATCAAATAATTTCCATCAAAAGGATTACGCACCGAAAAAGAAGGTACATTTTGTAAAATGTCATCACTGTGGGTGTAAAGGACATAACAAGAATGACTGCTACTACAAGAGAATGAATCAAAACACAAAGCAGAAAACTACGGAACGAACACGAACAGTTCAGGCCGTTGAAATCAATGCAACATCCACTTGAAAAGATATTTCTGGCTTTGCATTTTTGACCGAAGACTACCAACAAAAGGAAAGTTCTAATAAAATAACATTTTTATTGGATTTTGGAGCATAGGACCACATCATAAACAGAGAAGACCTTTTTGTGAATCATACTGATTTGCATACACCACTAAAAATTTGTATTGCCAAAAATAATGAATTTATTTCAGCTACAAAAAGGGGATCATTGCAGCTTACCAGTGACATGGGCATTTCAGGAGTTTTGGATGACGTGTTCTTTTGCCGTGAGGTTCCATACAATTTGCTGTCGGTTTCAAAGATGCAGCGAGCTGGATTTACAGTTATTTTCGACCAACAAGGTACCCAAATCTGTTAGGACATTAAAATCATCATGCCAGGTAAGACAATTAACAATTTGATTGCTATAGATTTTTCAGCGTCGGTGAACGTGACTCAATCTGTTTCCCATATATGCAATAGTGACAAAAATAGTTATAAATTATGGCATCAACGTTTAGGGCACATAAGCAAAGGTAAATTCTTAGAACTTAAGAATAATAAAATGGTTGATGACATAAACCAAATAGATACAGTTATACCAGACGATGAGTTGTGTGAAGCTTGTGTACATGGGAAGCAGAGTAGACTCCCGTTCAATCGGGCTAAGAATAAAAAACATGAAATAATGAATAGATTCAGGCGTTACTTTGTGAAAGTCCATTTTTAATATTAACAAATATTTTAAAAGTATTCTAAGAAAACATTTAATTAATGGATCAAAAGGATTACGCACCGAAAAAGAAGGTACATTTTGTAAAATGTCATCACTGTGGGTGTAAAGGACATAACAAGAATGACTGCTACTACAAGAGAATGAATCAAAACACAAAGCAGAAAACTACGGAACGAACACGAACAGTTCAGGCCGTTGAAATCAATGCAACATCCACTTGAAAAGATATTTCTGGCTTTGCATTTTTGACCGAAGACTACCAACAAAAGGAAAGTTCTAATAAAATAACATTTTTATTGGATTTTGGAGCATAGGACCACATCATAAACAGAGAAGACCTTTTTGTGAATCATACTGATTTGCATACACCACTAAAAATTTGTATTGCCAAAAATAATGAATTTATTTCAGCTACAAAAAGGGGATCATTGCAGCTTACCAGTGACATGGGCATTTCAGGAGTTTTGGATGACGTGTTCTTTTGCCGTGAGGTTCCATACAATTTGCTGTCGGTTTCAAAGATGCAGCGAGCTGGATTTACAGTTATTTTCGACCAACAAGGTACCCAAATCTGTTAGGACATTAAAATCATCATGCCAGGTAAGACAATTAACAATTTGATTGCTATAGATTTTTCAGCGTCGGTGAACGTGACTCAATCTGTTTCCCATATATGCAATAGTGACAAAAATAGTTATAAATTATGGCATCAACGTTTAGGGCACATAAGCAAAGGTAAATTCTTAGAACTTAAGAATAATAAAATGGTTGATGACATAAACCAAATAGATACAGTTATACCAGACGATGAGTTGTGTGAAGCTTGTATACATGGGAAGCAGAGTAGACTCCCGTTCAATCGGGCTAAGAATAAAAAACATGAAATAATGAATAGATTCAGGCGTTACTTTGTGAAAGTCCATTTTTAATATTAACAAATATTTTAAAAGTATTCTAAGAAAACATTTAATTAATTAATTAATAAAACACTTAAAAAATCTTTATAAAAATGATATATATCTAGTGACAATTCCGCCTAATTTCCTGTTAATCCGACGTGACGTCACAAACGCCACGCAGCCAAACCGGAAGAGTATTTGACGCGTTTCGCTTCTAAACGAAGCATCCTTAGGAGGTCTGGACTCTACGAACGCACGATCGAGACTCAGACTTGCGCTCAATTGCTGAATGAAATAATTAATTAAATGTTTTCTTAAAATACTTTTAAAATATTTGTTATTAATAAAAACATATTAAGCGTCCATTATATGTCGTCCATACAGATGTGTGCGGCCCAATCACTCCTTCTTATATTGACAACAAGAATTATTTTGTACTTTTTGTAGATGAGTTTACGCATTACTGTGTAACTTATTTATCAACACATAAATCAAACGTGTTCTCTGCTTTCAAAGATTTGTTGCAAAAAGTGAGACAAAATTTAACTTGAAGTTAGCTAATTTATATTGCAATAACGGTGGGGAATACTTGTCTAGTGAGATGAAAAGCTATTGTGTTGAAAAAGAAATCACTTATCTTTTGACAGTTCCAAGAACTCCACAATTAAATGGTGTTTCAGAACGAATGGTTAGGACTATTACAGAGAAAGCTCGTTCTATGATAAACGGTGCGGGGTTAGAAAAAGTTTTTTCTAACCCCGCACCAGTATTGACCGCAAGCAGTATTGACTGCTGTTTATCTCATTAATTTAACCCCAACTAAAGCAGTGAAACATTCACAAACACCATTTGAGATGTGGCATAATAAAAAACCTCAAATAAAATACTTAAAGGTTTTTAGCTCATCAGTTTATGTACACGACAAAACTAGTAAGGCAAAGTTTTACGTTATATCATGGAAAGGAAAACTAATGGGCTATGAACCAAACGGTTTCAAAGTTTGGAACTCAGATTGCGAAAAGTTTATAACTGTCAGAGATGTTATTGTTGATGAGGCTAATTTTTTTGGGTCCAGGTCTGCATTAAAGCCTGAAGAGAATAATATGGTAAATTCTCGTGACAAAACTGATATGTCTAAATCAGTGTCAATAAAGTCTCGAATCACTGACAGTTCTAAATCAGACACGCCTCAGTCTGATGGGCAAGAAAGTCCTAACATAGTTCGCAAAATACACCATGATAATATAACCGATTCGGAACATTTAGGTAATCCAAAAACTGATAATTTCTTGAATGATACTGTAAACGTTGATCAGTCTCTAGGCTTGAGAAGGAGTGATAGCCTGAAAGGTCGTCCCCCTGTGTCGTATAGTGAAAACGACAATGATTATTTTATGTGCGCTCAGTCAATTGCATGCAAAATACCCAATTCGTTCAAAGAGATTAAAACTAGGGATGACAGAACTCAGTGGGAAATAGCGCTAAGGGACGAATTAAATTATCTGGCTGCGAATGATACGTGGACATTATTACCTAGGCCGCCAAATAAAAATATTGTAGACTGTAAATGAACATTTACTATTAAAAATGATGAATTTGGGAAACCTTTGTGATATAAAGCGCGTCTAGTTGCAAGAGGTTTTAGCCAACAGTATTTAACAGACTACAATGAAACGTTTGCTCCAGTAGCAAGAATTGCTAGTTTCAGATTTATTATTTGTTTTGCAAATCAATTCAACTTGTTAGTTCATCATATGGACGTCAAAACCGCGTTTTTAGTGGCAAACAAAAAATAGATATATTTATGACTGTTCCTAAAGGCGTTATATGCAACAATAATCAAGTTTGCAAGTTGAATAAGGCACTGTTTGGGCTTAAACAAGCAGCTAGGTGCTGGTTTGAGGTGTTTGAGCAATCACTTAAAGAAAAAGGCTTTCAAAATTCATCAGTTGATAGGTGCATTTATATTTTAAATAATGGCGATGTGAAAAGAACATATATGTGGTACTATATGTTGATGACCTGGTCATAGCTTGTGCGGAAACAGAGAGAATGAATAAATTTAAAAAGTATTTAATGAGTAAATTTAAGATAACCGCATTATAAGAAATAAATTTATTTCTTGGGATAAAAATAACAAGAATAAATGATGTTATAACGTTAAATCAAAGCGCATACATAAAAACTGCCTTATATAAATTTAATATGCTGGATTGCAAACCTGTAAATACACCCTTGGAAACTAAAATAAACTATGAAGAATTAAACTCGCAAGAAAAATATAACGCACCATGTTGTAACGTTATAGGTTGTTTGATGTAAATTATGTTATGCACTCGTCCAGACTTAAGCACAAGTGTTAATATACTATGTAGGTATACAAATAATAATTATAAAGAATTGTGGCAATGTCTGAAAAGGGTGCTGAGGTATTTAAAGGCACAACTGATCTAAAATTGTGTTACAAAAGGTTTGACTATATCCATATTTTATCAGGATATGTAGATTCTAACTGGGGTGGTAATGATACAGCAAATAGAAAAAGTACAGCGAGATATTTATTTAAATTATTTTAACTGTTTTTCCATTACATGGAGTACAAAGAAGCAGATTCCAGCCACAGCGTCCTTGACTGAGGCTGAATACATGGCATGAAGCTGTAAAAGAAGCATTGTGGCTTAAATCACTGGCAAATAGCATACACATTAATACTGTCGACCCTATTCTCATATATGAAGACAATAATGGCTGTATTAGTATCGCGAATAACCCAACTAATCACAAACGGTCAAAATATATTGACATAATACATCATTTTTCCAGGGAGCAGATTGAGTAAAATGTAATTAAATTAAATTAAATACCTACTGATCAGCAGCTGGCGGATGTTTTAACATAAGCATTGCCTTCAATAATTTTTCAGGAAATGAGAAGAAAAATGGGTCTAGAATAAGATAATGATTGTCAGAATTCTTTAGATTTGTGATTAAGTAAATAATAGTTACATTTTTATAATGAAATGGTCTGATTAGGTTTTTCTGGGTTTCCCTAATCCACGCGACAAATGTTGGAAAATGTTGAAATTTCCCAGCAAGCACTAGGAAGTTGTATATGTTCTGGTTAGTAAGCCAGATAATTTATTTTTGTAATTAGTCATTAATTTTTGAGGGGGCGTGTTAACTTATTTCATACTACATGCAAAAATGAATCGTTTGTCAATTGATTGACTAGCTGTTTTGAAGCGCCATCTACAGTTTCGTTCTTCTTGTTGTATCTGTGGTAGGAGTCAGACGTATAACCTTCCTAGTGACATTATAAGGATAATATACTTATATACTTTGAAACCCTTAAACAAGACGTTATTATTTCGGTCTATAATCCTCATATTATAATAGGTTATCGGCCCAGTACACTTTCGTATAGTCGTTACCTTAAATCCACTTTTAATCCACTGCGAGATTTTTTGTAAGTACCCACACATGTAAGAAGAAAGAAGTTAAAAAAAACGAGTGTGAAAAAGTGTTATATTAAAATCAACAATGGAAAATTCCATAATACAAAGGAATATTAAGCCGTTCGACGGTGAAAAGTATAGTGTGTGGAAGTTTCGGATTCGAGTTGTTAAGTGAAATGGGCGTTTTAAAAGTTATTGACCATGACCCAATATTACAAAGCAAAGAGTGGGAGAAAAATAACCGAATTTCAATAAGTATTATTATTGAATATTTAGCTGATTCCTACCTTGGATTTGGGAAGGAAAATATTTCGGCCAGGGATATTACAAGATAAACATTAATCAGATATCAAAAGTAATTATTTCTTGTCAATGGACCTCCTAGATACCCGATAGATTATTATATTTCACCTTGGCCACTGACAACCGCCCAAAATGCCGTTATTTCACGCCTGCCATAGTTCATAAAAGGATATCTCAGTTTCAGCCAAAGGGACAATTGATTCATGTTAATTTGGAAACTTTGTTGCAAAGGCAAATGTAAGCTTGCAGAACTTATATAAAATGTTTTAAGGTCGACATGTAGGTCATACAGGCCCAAGACTATGAAAATGTATTGAACATACAAACATTGAAGTAATTGAATAATAAACAAATATCAGAACAGAAATTCATGTAAACAAATTCACTAGATAGTATAAAACAAAGTCACTTCCCGCTGTCTGTCTGTCCCTAATCTTTAAAACCTAGGCAACCGATTTTGATGCGGTTTTTTGAATAGATAAGGTATTCAAGAAGAAGAGGAAGAATGTTTTCAACACCCTTGCTCGTAAAGTGAGCTTTATAATATCGTTCTTAGGGCCATAAACCGAACTATAACACCCTCGTGCATAATAATATTATACACTAGTGCGTAATAGAATTATCCCTACAAAGTTAAGTTAGTACCTAACTGCAAATTATATGCGAGTAAACAAAGCATTTTCAATTTAACCGGGTGATACAGATTTTTAACATCAAAGAGGTTTATATGTAACCAACCACCATACATTCGCCACGCGCACCTTTAAAACGCAAAAAAAACTTGCGCGCAATTTTCCATAATTTTCGTATGTTGTTTGTATCGCATTTGTGCAATATATATATATATTCCTCGCAAGGGTGTTGAAAAAGTGCGTATGAAACTCGTGCGCGTACAATCTCTACTCCATTTAGGCCTTCGATCTTCAATCTCAGGCCTAAAACCCGTCTCGATTGTAATAAACAACTTTACTCACTTGTTGCATAATGTACTAATAATACATGCAAAATATAGTAGAGATACACTGGTAATTTTAGAGGTTTCTAATGTAATGTCGTAAATAAACACTTTTTTTTGCACTTACATTGCAAACGCTGACTGATCCCTACGAGATAGGTCAAAATAATGTACTACAGTATTGTACAGCTTAAAAAGTTCTACAAATAAATTTGCGATGGTATATACCTATCTATATCTTAGGGATAACCCATAATAACCATTGTTTTATCCTTTACTTTTTACGCGAAATAATGGCTTACTTACGAAGCGATTTTAGGCAATACAGCATTAAGCATTATCCTATTAAGTACCTTAAAAACATTGTGCAAATAATAAAGACGAAATTTTTGAAGCAGTGATGGCTCAGTGGCGTTGGCTATGGACTGCCGCGCAGCAGGTCCATGTTTCGAATCCTACCGCGGGCTTGAGCTTCACCGCATGGTGGAGGGGCATTTTGCTAATGCCCGCCTGGCTAGCGACCACCCTCAAGCAGAAAATCTGTCGCCAAGCACCTAACTGTGTGTTCCGGCAGCTGTCCTAGAGAGCCAGTGAAATTATAGGCACATGAGACCACTATGTCTCAAGGTGACTGGCGCAGTGCAATTCGTGACTTGTGATGAAATGCATCTGTTATAGGCTGGGGTTAGTCCGTTTAACATCAGGTGGGCCTCGAGCTTGTTCCGTCACAATAACATCAACATAAAAAACAAATAGACCAATGTGGCTTTTAAAGCATTCGATTTTTCGTTGCGCGTCGAGTGTTTTTCTCATGCCCAACTATATGTCGCTCTTTCAGGAGTAACTTCTAAAGAAAACATGTTTGTATTGTAATGACATAAAAGCTGTGAACGTTGTGTCTAAAGACATTCTATAGTACATTTAGTATTAGCGTTGCAATTGTGCGAAGCCGAGTTGAGTCACTAGTAAAATATAAACAACAAGTTGTTTTATGTTATGGTACATTAATCAAGCAACACTTCTTATGGTAAATTAAATAATATGGGGTGCCGGACTAATGTGGCTTCTTTTTCTATTATCCTACTCTGTTTTTATGTACATAGACTTTGGTTCTATAGTTAGTTACCAGCATATTGATTGTTTCTACTGTTGAATCTCACAACAATGTTGCAACACAGAGAAGGAATGCGCTGAACAACCAGCATGCTCCTAGTCTCGTCGACATTGTGTAAAACATCAGGTGGACAGAAAGGCTTTATACCTGCCTAGATTTTATAAAGGGAAAGATGGCGTGTATACTACTCACAAGACTAATCTAAAGGCTCGGCGTCAAGTACGCTAGCTATGAAACCGAACCCAAAACTTTCTCCTTGATCTAAATATTCAATCATTACTTCATTTTCAATCATTCACTTTGACTAATCTAGAAAGAGGGGCCCGCATGATCTTACCGGCGAAGAAATCTCCACATACATTTGTTAGGAGATAAAGATATGTTGGTAGTTTTCAAGTCATTCACTATAATTTTGTCTTGGGGTCGTTATTTTTAATTCACGTATCATTCTTTTGTCAGCCAAAACAAGATCTTGTTGTAAATAGATCCAAAGAGGTTTAAATGGTTCTTATTCGTTTTTGCGTATCGATATGTCTTCTAGATAACTAACGTTCAGAAACGATTTATACCCACAACTGTACATGTTAAATGTAATAATTTTATTTCCATTGTTTCACAGTGATTACCTCATATCAACAAGGTTGCTACTGGGATTCTCCGTTTTGGGAATCTAGGTATTAAGCTAGTAGCAAGCATATGGAAAATGCTCTTCTGTACTACTACATGCTCGCGGCAGGATTCGAACCATATTTATTTATTTTAATTAAACAATAGCTGATAGGCTACGGTACGAAGCACGGTACCGCTGGGTAGTAATGCCACTAGCGGTCATTACGCTACGAACGCTTCACTACGCGAAGACCGCTTCAAAATCAAATATGTTTTCGTAGAAGTCCATTCTTTATTGCTAATGGGCAATTATTGCTTCAATGGAATAATATACACTAATAGTAAACAGTCTCAAAGCTATAATGTGTCTTCTTAGGTTAATGTAGCGAGTAGAAATTACTGCAAAAGTTGTATATTGATATCACCCTACTAAATTACTACTTATAAGGTTATTTGATTGACTACATTATCTGTAGTGTCTATGTAATTAATTTAATTATTTAAGGAGATATTAGTTATTATTTAAGAACGTGACTATAATAAATTGTTAATTAATTATAATAAAATTAAATAAATAATTAAAAAAAAAAAAAAAAAAAAAAAAAACTTATAAGGTACGTTATGTTTGTGCGCCTATTTTACTTCTTATTTTTATTTTCACAAAGCACCATAATATGGAGATATGCCAGTGATAATTTTATTTATTGTTACGAGTAACATATTCCGTAGAGTCTACGAAATACGTCTACGGCGTACACGAAAGACATGTAGGCAGAAGCAGATTTGATTATGCTAAGAGTATTTTTGGCCCTTATATTTTAATATTCATGTCACAAAAAGCAATGAAAGTCATGCTTCCTTTATCATGAACTCCAATATCGATTAAGTTTCTTCTAATGCGGTACAATTTTATAAAATGTAGCTTAGGTATTGATATGTCGATCAACCATATCTGAATATATAAGCCAGCTATAAAATTATAACACATTATGATACGAGCGTTGATGGTATGTTGGTCGTTACAATAGAAAGTGTATTGCTGGCCGAGTCAAGGCGAGTGCGTATGGGGCCGATAATATAATGACCACTTTCATGTGTTATACTACGAGTGAAAAAAGCTGGCCCAAAGCGAATTGGACTCCTACAATGAGGATTCCGTACCAAGACAGTTAATAAACGAAAAATTCGTAATTTTACTGAGAGATCTAGAAATCATCCTTAATTCTTAACTGCACTTGTCGGGTTTTAAGTATTTGTTGTTGTGCATTAGATATTGGACTATAATAATATTGTGGCAAGTTTGACGCTTATATCTATTAACGTTTTACGATATAGAGCAATAAGAAAAACCGTTAACAATAACAGGTTTTTTTTGTATTAGGACCGCTCTTGATGAGGAGGAGGAAGGACAGACGGCTAAGGCTTAGTAAAACTTACTGTTTTCTAGTACGGAACCCTAAAAATCATATGCTTAGCTGAGATTCAAAATAAAATGTAGGTAAGTCAAAAAACACGTGTTATTCAAACAAACTGATGATAACGAAGAAATGTGTAGACATTTTGTGACCATCTGTTAACTTTTGGGGACTTCTATTAAACACATTATATTACATAACATTGCCTTCTAACATTCCTTCTAAGGAACTGTTATCTTAAACTGCGATCCCTAATACGCCTGCCAAGCGTGAGTATTATGGCAAATCCCCCCTTAATGAGCGCAGCTGTTTTCAGCTGTGGACAATCCGGCTGGTGCAGAATATAGGAACTTAAACATACTTCAGATAGAATCTTCACTCCCTGTTATTAAAAATTAATCAAAATGGATATTTTTGAGATGTTTTATTATGGTTACCATTCTAATTTTACAAAAAGGCCCTTAGCAGTTTCCATTATGAAACCATAATATATCTACTGTGTTCTAAGTCTCTCCAACAATACTGTAAAAGGAAACATCTAACTTAATCAATAAATAAAGATTAGGAGGTTTTGGAAGGTACACGCTATTGGGTGCAAATCGACTGTAAAATAAAATGCCTTGACAGTAAAACATTCTCAATTTAAAATGGTTTTGGAAGCTAAATGGCCCTTCGAATTGTTAGTCCACTAGTCATAATGTCTTTGAATCAATTTTACCGTTACGGAAAAACAACCATGGAGCACGTCGTCCTAATTTCAGTATTTAGTACAGCTGGCCTTCAAATCAAAATAAGTTTAACGCATTTAATAGTACATTACTGCAGAATACAGTAAGTATGCCTTCCTGGCCAAGTATGAGTTAACCGGACCTCACCTGCGGTTCGGTCCGGTTATATACGAGGCCAGGATGGCTTTTTTACTGGTTGAGGCTTGTATAATGCTTTTCTCAAAAATGAATGCCTCAGATTTTAAATCTGGCTGGAGTGCCATCTATTTCCGAATCAGATCCGCTTGAAAAATTTTTTTGGGATTATCTATGTTCACGGTCGCAAATGAATATGAAATCCCGCCAGTCGTTGTTTTTTTTTACTAAAAAGTTTGCGTTTGATTTTGAACTTTGTTCTATTTTTACATTACATAAATATTTACTTGAAACTCCATGTTAATTTTAGAATCAAAAGTTTTAATCCAACATGATTTATAAACTGAAATTACTTAATACAAACATAAAATCCCACTCTATACTTCTATAACATTATTGAGTACAAAACGCAACGTGGATACTTTTTCTGCGTCGCGTTAAGTGTCACAGACTATAAAATGGCTGTTTAAGGTTCCAAAAATATATATATCTCATAAAATGTCAGAGAAATAGATATATATTTGGAGCCTCCCACCATGTTGCATACCTAATACTTAATTTACATACTTACTGGACTGGACAGTTGTAATTAAGTCTCCGGTAGAGTTCACTTTTTGGATACGTTTCAGAGATGTTATGCCAACATTACATACCATTTTTGAGAAAACATACATAAAAACACAGACTCACGCCTGTTGTCCAGAAAGGTAGGCAGAGACAACGGATTTCCACTTACTACGTTCCTTACATACCTCCGTTGCCAAATTCACTCTCATCTTGTTCTTCATACATGCTCTTCATTTAAGCTACTTCTGACCTTTCTCGAGAACAACTCCAAACTGGGCAGAAAATATTCACCGAGGTGTTCCCCTGAACCATTCACACTCAAAATATATATTTATAGCTTGGTCAACCAGTCCCAACCAGCTTTCATTCATGCATTTGAACTCTTGAACTTTGAACTAAGGAAATAATTTGTAAATACTCCGTCACTCTTGGGTTAGACGTAACGGCCCTGGTACCTTCGTGTGTGAAATCACCAGAACTGTATGGATTACCATTATTCACCAGCCTACCTGTACATGATTGCATTAAAATTGTCAAGAAAAGACTTAGTGAGCATGACCTTCCCATGGAATATGCAGAATTACTGGAACATTGCCTAACATCTGGCTATATATTCTGGGAAAATGAGTTCTACATACAGATTGATGGTGTAGCTATGGGCTCTCCAGACCACCCCATTGTTGCCGATATTTTCATGAAGGACTTCGAGGAGAGAGCTCTCTCCACAGCTGTGGCTATGCCGAAGATCTACAAACGGTACGTAGACGATACTTTTACCATCCTCCCCAGTAATAAAGTTTCTGCATTTCTAAATCATCTAAACTCCTTACATAACAACATTCAATTCACAATGGAGCCTGAGGTCAATAAATGCTTAGGTTTTCTTGATGTTTTAGTCATCAGGAATCCTGACAACTCCCTTAGTCATACAGTGTGTAGGAAACCCACCCATACAGATAAATATCTCAATGGTAACTCCCATCACCATCCATGTCAGTTGGCTACCGTAGGCAAATCTTTTTAACAGAGAGCACATGGCATCTGCGACACTAACCATCTCGAGGAGGAGCTTCAGTATGTAAAACAAGTACTGCGAAGCAATAATCACAATCTCCCACGAATATGTCACTGAAGCCAGTCCAAGCCTTCCACAGTTGAGCGACAACCTGAAATCTTACCTTACATCAATGGTGTCACAGACAAAATTGGTAATATCTTAAGACGAGCTTCAATAAAAACTTACTTCAAGCCGCACAAGAAGATTAACCAAATTTTAAGACCTGCTAAGTGCAATATTCCCCTACAAGATGCAGGTGTTTACAAACTTGATTGTGAATGTGGGCTGTCATACATTGGGCAAACAAAGAGGAGCATTGGTATCCGGGTAAAAGAACACATTGCTGACATGAAGAACAGACGCTCGACCAAGTCTGCGGTTTGTGAACATGCCCAGGACAAACCCAACCACTACATTCGGTTCGACAATCCAAAAGTCCTCGCCAGAGAGACCTGGTTTATGCCAAGAATGTTACGCGAGGCTATTGAAATCAAAAAGTACCCAAATTTCAATAGAGATGATGGTTGGCAGGTACCACCTGCTTGGGATCTTGTTATCAAATTAATTAAATCCCAAGGCCGACACAAATCTGCAAGACCTCTGGACACTGTAAGCGAATACTGCGTGAATAGGTACGTTATGATTAATATAAAATTACGGACGGTAGGACAAATAATTACGCAAATAAAACCAATTAGTCACCCCGTGACCTCGATCACTGCAAAGTGTTTGAAACGTCGGGACAAAAATAATGATAAATATACGCGATTTAAACCGTTTAAGTTGTTTAATTACTATACAATAGATATTTTAAAAACTACTTACTGAATTGGGGGATGAATTCGAACCAAATTTTCATTCAAAAAATTACACAGAACGTCGAGCTAGAAGGAATTTCCTAAACCTGCAAAGACAGAAGTTACTCATTTAAACGATTTTAAGGTTTCAGAAATAATAGCAAAAGATTTTCTGCTATGTGAAGATGGCACAGACAATAAATGTAGATATTTTGTCCTATGATGAAGAGATCCGCTATAAAGACACTTCAAAACAAATTATTTCTATCCATGGCACTTTTTAAAGGAATCCTAAACCGCATTACCAAATAATGTCTAAGCATGTTAACCTAAGCAGTAGTAGTGAATCTGTACATGTAGTGGGGGTAATTTATGCCTAACTGCCTAATAAACTTCAGCATACTTACGAACGATTGTTTGAACTTTTGAAACAATATTTAGAAATACATATAACTAACATGAAGTGTGACTATGATTGACTGATTACCTCAAAACACTGAAGATAGTGTTTGTGAGGGACTCGAATAGCTCGTGATGTTACACACTGTTTTATCTTCTTAGTGCAAAATCTAAATAATAAATAATTACACAATATTGAATCGAAAAACTAATACGCATGAAATTAAAGTTGAAAATACTATTGTACCATTTTCAAACAGTCTTTTGTACATTCTTTCCCAGGAAAACATCGAGATAAATCATAATGTTTTCCTGGAAAAAAATAATTAAGCATACCTACGTGTTAATAATCATAACTTTGTAGTACCTGTTTAAGAACGGACACAATGTATAATGCTTGTAAAAACGAATATAGAAGGCCTTATTGGCCACAAATGCAACATCATTTGTTTTCGTTTTTACGCCTTATAGCGAAAACTAGATACCGTGGACTACGGCATCAGCTATTATTTTACGAGCTAACTTAGGCACAAAATCTCATCCGGAGTTCTCTGAAGTAACATTTAATACGTGCCTATATACGTCCACACATATAAGGCGAGTAAGCGTTTTGGGGAAACCCCATAAATTTCGTAGTTATTAACAGATAGTAGCTATAATCTTGTGTGTGTAACAGAAAATTGCAGAATCTTAAAATTTTTTGCTGAAAATAAGTAAAATTGTTGATTTGAGACTCAGGGTAAAACTTAGTAAATTTAAACATATTTTGTGTAAGGTTTCAGTGATTATAGATATTTATCCCATATGTAAGGCTATAGGTACAAACATACCAATATTCTTTTGCACCTTTTTTTATAAAATATCCGTCTGTTAGCTGACTAGAAATAGCTCAAATAAGTCAAACAAATAGCTAGGGAACCGTTATTAACATTAACTCTGTTTTCTTGAGCTCTATTTACCTTTAGGTATATTGGGAATCGTAGCTTCGGGATATTTACGGACGAGTATCTCTCGTGAGATGCCTTCAATTCGATGTCAATCGTAGGGCTAACACTACGAATTCAATTAGAATAAGAGTTATCGAAGAACGCTACATCTCCAGTTAATCAGACGTGACATCACGCCTCTACAAAATTAGATTATTGTCTCTGGCTTCAGGCTTTACCAACTGCAAACATTGGAACACTACTGGGCAGTAGCATTTGACCTTTCTATCAGCTTGCATATTAGGACCAAAACGAAGCTGAGCGGTAACATCTGAGCATAACCCTGTTGCCCAAAATTAAATTATATAGCTTTTTTAAGGAATATTTCGTGTAAATTTGGTGAAGGCAATAAATTGATTTTTTATTTTATTTATTTATTTATTTATCTACCTATAAAAGATGCATTTTGTCACTTGTGACGAACTCCACTACGCCCAACACCCTGACACATACAGTTGTTATGTCTCATGTGCCTTTAATTTCATAATCACTTAATGGCTCTCATGGATTGCTGCCGGAACACACTGAAAGGAGCTCCTATCAGTGTGTTGCGGCAGCAAAAGAGACAGATTTTCTAAAAATAGCTAGTATGTAGTGGGTAGCTAGCCAGACAAGCATTCGGAAAATGATCTTGCGGTGAAGCACAAGTCAGCGGTGGGAATCGAACCATGACGGCACAGCATTCATAAAAAAATATGTATCTTATCTTGTCTTATTTACCCAAGAATGTCCCTTGGCTACAAAGTTTTTCAGTTATAAACATTACTAGCCTACAGCATTAAGGCACAATTACTGCTGCGGTGCTACACATCAAGACACTCATTCACATGAGGCCTATAATAAGTTATCACCTGGCAACAAATTCTTGCTAATTCAAAATATTTTAGTGTAAGTCATAATAATGTGGAATAAATAATAATCCGCGCATACACCGCCCACAGATGCGTGCCGGCACCGACACAAAACATTCTTGCTAAGAATGTCTGCGGGTGCAATGTGGGTATCTGTGCGTGAATGTTTACGCTACATAAGATGTAAATGAATGAAACTCTAACCATTGAACGAATGAATAAATTATGTGGAGTTCAAAACAACCAGTAAGCATGTAACGGAACATACCTTGGAAAGAAAGTTCCGTCACTAAAGATGAATAATATAGGTAAAGAATCTATAGATCAGAAATAAATTATTCATTCTTGGTAAAAAGTTTTAATAGACAATATTTGTGTATAACTTACCTAACTACTAACCTTATTGAATTCTTAAATCAGTAAAGAGATTCCAGGATCTCATTTTATGTTTAATTAATAACAGGCAATGAATATTTTGAAAAAAAGAATACGATCACAATTCAATTTAGAGGATCTGTCAACAAGGCAGGAATCGAAAGAAAATATCGGTCATAGTAAAAATTCTTGTGTAAATATCTTTATTGCGATCAAGTGATTGTGAAATTGCAAGACCTTTCCTTAGGAAAATAATTTGATCATGATGGGAGAATAGTTTCATGGATACAATGTAGATGAAATGTTGGGAAAAGTATCTGGAATGAAATCTTATGCAATTTATAGATTGCTTAAATTCCGACAAGGAAAGGTGACTAACAAGGTGAGTAGATTAGTAATATACATGAAAAAAAAAACATAGCAAAGCAAAACTTAGATATATCTAATATCGTTTGGGAAACAACATGTTTGGAAATTTGTGTTTTCATATAATATGCGGATACTTAATTTCCTTTGCATGGTCAAGAGACCCTTTCAATATTGATATTTTGTAGAAAGTTTGCCATGGAAATTGATCTTATAAAAGGTATTTAATTCATTTTAAACATTAATTTGTATCTTAGAATAATTCTACACTATTCCTTACATAAATTCACATTCCTATGTCAAATTACAGAGGTGAAATTGCTAGAATAAAGTTATCCTGAGAACGTCGTATTCATCAAATAATACCAACGTTTTAAAATAAAGTTATCATAAAACTGTTCAAGTCGATAAATAAAATCAAATATGCAAATATACGCCAATGCTAAGTCTTGGGTCTTTCAGTTCAAATCTAATGCAATAGTAAACTATATAAATTTTGAGTTCAAATCCTATTCCAATGTTTTATGAACATTATTCGAGAGAATTTATTTTGTCTAAGTACTAATGCTAACTTATAAAGATGTACGATTATTCTACTCAAGTATTTGGATTGATATTATAATGAATGCGTTATGCTTGTTCAACCAAGATGGATTGACATATATTGACGACAAGAATGAGGCATGTAAGTCCTCGTACAACAATATGAAGTTTAAATTCTATTCAACCATGATAATACATTGTTGAACATTGGTGCAAATGCGACCACACTTTTAATAAGTCTTTCTGCTGTAAGGATGAAAGATGTTATATTCGACATGAGAAAATCAGAGGGAAGATAATTCCTCTTAACCTTATATATTCATATTTGAGTACATGAGTCTGAATAAAAGTATAATTCACTTTTGATATCACAAACACGTGATTTTACAAAACTTAGGCAAAGTAAGTCCTAAAATATAAAACCAAACTTTTCATTGAAATCAATTATAATATTGATAGTATTATGATACTCTGATACACATTCTATTTCAAACTGAGAAATATTATATCAATGAAATTAACTAATAAGATATGTTATATTTACGAATTTTGTAAAAGGAAATTGAAAAATTAATCAATCAATGACACTCATTGTGCAGTACCTATGTGAACACACCGTTTGTAAGCTCGGTAGGTATCCACTGGATGGGTACTGGCACATATACACTATCGCTGGATTGGAGGGTTGGAGTTGTTCTTCTTGAATAAAAGCTTCCTTTCAGTATTTGCTTCCTTTTTATTTCCTTTTTCTTATAGATGTTATCCCTTAGCAGTATGGTTCGGTACTACATGCTCTCTGCACAAAACTTCCTACTTATATACCAAACTTGGCTACAATAAACCTTTATTCTTATTTGCTTACTAATCACGTACGACTAATCAGAGCTACTTGAATCCATTTCTGTCGTACCGACATAAACAAATTTCTAACATAACAAGGGTCTAATATAACAAAGCAATACTTATTGCATTAAAGTAAATATTTCGTCTACTGAACACCTGTCTAAACAAAGTTATAACATAAATAAAAATCTAAAGTTCCAATAACAAACAAAGTAATTCTATGCTCTACAGTAAATATTTATGTTGTGCTAAACAATGAGCTGTTCTATTCTAGCTATATGAACAAAGGTCCAATGTTTCAATATAAGCAATCTAATGTTATGCTTTAACGTAAATATTGATGTCGTCTTGCACATTTCTCCCGCCGTGTGACGCTGTCACATCTTCTACCGGTGCTGTGACGATTTTGTCCTCAATCGGTAGGATAACCAGTTTTCTCACCGGCCTCCGTAGCACTCCTCCCTTGGTCTTGATGTCAACGGTGCGCACGACGCTGTCTGGCCCAGGATACGTTGCGATGACTTTGCCTCGGACCCACACGTTTCGAGGGAGATTGGGGTCAACAAGTTGTAGTAAGTCCCCAATTTCAACTGTAGAACCTCGTCCGTGGGGCTCTCGCCGGTTTTGAAGCTCGGGGAGATATTCCCGAATCCATCTGGTCCAGAATGTATCTGCCAGTCTTTGTGTAGCCCGCCAGCTGGATTTGGTGACTGTGTCTTGTTCATGAAAGCTTCCCGGCGTTGGCACTCGTCCTGGTCCCCCCAGCAAGAAATGATTGGGGGTGAGGGCTTCTGGGTCTTCTGCACTGACCGATACGTGAGTGAGTGGTCGGCTGTTTACTGTATACTCCACTTCTGCTAGTAGAGTTGTGAGGACTTCTTCTGTTAGATGACGCTCATGCAGGGTTGCTGTAAGAGCTGTCTTCACTGAGCGTACCATTCTCTCCCAGGCACCACCCATGAATGGCGCCCCCGGAGGAATGAAGCGCCACGAGATATTCCTTTTCGCTGCTTCTTCTGCAGTTGCTTCGTCGCCGGCGTGGTGTAGCTGGCGGTGGATGTTCTGTATCCAGAGCTTAACGGTAGGATGATTTCCATCCACCACCATCGGTCTTTTCAAGTATTCTGGAACCCGCTGTGTGGCCTCGATGCGACTTCTCAATTTCAGAATTCCGTTAATGTATTCGATGCTTAATTGATGAAGTCGACTTTCTTTGTTAACAGCCTTCTGTTTTTTTATGTCTTCTATTTCTTGCGAGAAGCTATCTTCCTGTGATGAGCGCATGAGAAGTTCTTCCGCCTTTCTTAAGAGTTCCGCTGTGACAGGAAGATACTTCTTTTCTTCTTTTTTGATTTTCTGTTCCTGGCGCTGTACTATTACTGTTTTGTTTGTCTGTCTTTTCCAATTTGGATCTTTCTGTGAGTTCTTCTTGTTTCTTTTATAACATACCGTTTGTTTGGTGGCCTTGCAGAGTTGAATGAATTGGAGAACTCTTGCTGTCGTGTAGCGCAGTCTCTCCCAGTTAGAGAATCGGGAGACTTCTGGCAGTGCTTCAGAGAGCTTCTGTATTCTTTCTATAACTACATGATGTATTCTTTCCTCGCCTGTCGGTTCTGTTGACGTTGATGTGGACGCTTCTGTTGGCCAGGAGTTTTCATCTTCATAGAGGAACTCTGGTCCTTTGTACCATCGATGCTGTGTGTTGAAGGATGATGGCACATCTCTCGTTGCGTCATCGGCCACATTCAACTTTGTTGGTACCCATCGCCATTCGTTGACTGTAGAACTCTCTTCTATTGCAGCAAGACGATGAGCCACGTAAGGTTTGTAAGAGCGTGACCCTGTCTTTATCCAGATGAGTACAGTTTTGCTATCTGTCCAGAATGTCTTGGAGTCTGGTTTTCTCTCGTGTTCTTCAATGACGGTTTCAGCGAGGCGTGAACCCATGACGGCGGCTTGCAGTTCCAGTCTTGGTATAGAGGTGAGTTTCAATGGAGCCACCTTTGCCTTTGCCAGGATGAGTGAAACATTGACGTCGCCGTTCGGAGTTACTGTTCTCCAAAACAAGACTGCTGAGTAGGCTGATTCGCTGGCGTCCGTAAATATGTGTAGCTGGACTGAGGTGGCATTGCTGTAGTGTAGGTAACATCTCGGTAAAGTCACGTTGCCTAGGTTTCGTAGCTGAATGAGCCAGCTTAGCCAATGTTCTGCGAGGTCATTATCAATCTCGTCGTCCCAAGCTGTTCCACGACGCCAAACGTCTTGCAGAATTTGCTTCGCTCTGATTGTAACCGGCGAAGCAAAGCCAAGTGGGTCAAAAAGTGACATCACTAATTTCAATGCTTCTCTCTTAGTTGGCCTCTTGCCTTCGATCAGTGCTGGTGGGATTCTCGCTAAGTTGTTAAGTTGTTTACTACCCATGTTCATGCAATAAATATATTTGAATTTGAATTTGAATTTGAATTTAAGTTAAGATTGAAGGTGAACTCGTCACTGGTTGGCTTCCATATCAGACCCAGTACTCTCTCTGTTGTTTCTTCTGTTTTGTAGAGTTCTATGTCCTCTTCAGTTTCTATTTCTCCGATGGCTTCAAGGAGTCGTGGTGTGTTTGACTTCCACTGTTTAAGTTCAAAGCAGGCTTTCTTATGGATGTTTCGAACTTCTGTTGTGATGCGTATTGCGTCTTCAAGGCTACTAAAGCTGTCCAGATAATCATCAACGTAGTGTTTCTGTATGATTGCTGTTGTGGCTTCAGGATTGCTTTCTTCGTGCTTCTTGGCATTCAAGTCTTTGACGTAAATTGCTGTTGATGGAGAACTTGATGCCCCGAATATCAGTGAAGTCATTCTGTACTCTTCTGGAGGTTGGTCATCTCGTCGGTCTTTGCGCCATAGGTACCGAAGAGCGTCTCTGTCTTCTTCTCTCAGCTTGACTTGCATGAACATTTCTTTTATGTCTGCTGTCACTGCGATCATATGCTGTCTAAAACGCATGATAACCCCTGGTAGTGACTGTAGTAGGTCCGGGCCCTTGAGGAGTAAGTCGTTGAGGGCTACTCCCTTTGTTTTGGCGGCTGCGTCGTGGACTACTCGCAGTTTTTCTGGTTTCATTGGGTTAATCACGCCGAAGTGTGGTAGATACCATGTTCTGTTTGCTGTCTTTTTCTTCGGTGCTGGCTCGGCGTAACCTTTAGTGACCAGAGCTTCCATTTGTTCGGTGCACTTTTCTTTTAGCTGTGGGTCACGATCGAGTTTCTTTTCGATGCTGAAGAGTCGCTTTAAAGAGTTTTCATAATTGTCAGGAAGGGTCACATCTTCTTTTTTCCATAACAGAGCAGTTTCGTATCTTCCTTTTTCTGTGTGGACTGTATTTTTCTGTAAGATACGTAGAGCTTGCTGTTCTGGATCCGTCTTCGGTTTCTTAGGGTTGATGCAAAGTGAGTCCATTGCGAAGTACTGTTTTATCAGATCTTCTAAGTTCTGTTCAACTGGCTCTTCTGTGACATGAGTGACGAAGTCTATGCTTCTTCCGAGAGTGCGAGTATGGCTACCGTGCAATACCCATCCCAGTGGCGTGAGTGATGCCACTGGTTGGTTTTTACTTCCTCGTTTGACTTTCGCTGTTAAGAGCAGATGCCAGTTGTCTTGGCCGATGAGTATTCTAGGCTTTGCATTTTTATATGTGATGATGTTGCTTATGTCTCGTAGATGTTTGCATTCTTCAATTCGTTCCTTTGAAACTTCTTGCGTTGATACATGAAGATTCTTTACTGTTCTCGCTTGAATTCTTTCTTTGTGATTGTTGATACCCTTGACTGTGATATTAACTCTTCGTGACTTCACCTCAGCCGTCTTCATTTCATTGATCGCTTCTATACGTAGTGGATCGATGGGACCTGTAGCACCAATGTCGTTGGCTACGTCGTCATCGATAAGAGTTACTGTTGACCCATCATCCAGCAGTGCAAATGTGTTAACTGCACCTGCTGGTCCTGATACCGTGACTGGAATGATCTTCAAGTAGGACTGTTTTCTTATTGAAGTCCAAGCTGAGTTGATGGCTTCTGTTGACCCTTTGTTCTGTTCATTGCTGTTTTCTGGCTTTTCTGTTTTCTTTGTGTAATGCAGCATCCTGTGGTGATAATATTTGCAGCTGTTGATACCGCAGGTTTTCTGTTGACAGCTGTGGGTCTTGTTTCTGAAGCGAAGACATCTAAAGCATAGACGTCGATTCTTCGCAATGTCCCATTTTTCATTTTCATCCGCTTTCTTGAACTTCTCACAATCTGTTGCAGTGTGTCCTGTCTCTTCACATACAGGACATCTTGTTGTTGATTGCTTCTCTGTAACTGTGTTGACTTTTTGTTGACGTCTCTGTTGAGTAGGCTGTGTTTGTGAGCCCACTTGTTCGGGTTGTGCATAAGGTCCGCACAAATCAGCTTCTCTCTTCAAGAACTTATCAAATTTCAGAAGTTCTGGTTCTTCCTTTGGCATTGTTGCAGCAAAGTCAAAGTATCTGAATCTCAGCGTCGGAGTAAGCTTCTCTACCATGGCTTTAGCGACTTCTGGATTGTACAAGTAGTAGATGCAGTTCAATGCTCGAAGAGTAGACACGGCATTTGTCACTTTACTTGAGAATATGCAGATATCTCTTGGTGACTCTGTTAGGCGCGGCAGCGCTCGAAGTGTGTCTATCTCCATCATGGCAATTGATTCTGGTCTCCCGAATCTTGTTTCCAGAGTTTTTACTATATCAGATGGTTCGGCGTTGGTGATAAGTAGACCATCAACAGCTTCCTTTGCTCTTCCTTTCAGGTTTCTTCTCAGGCGGTTGATGTTTTCAATCTTTGTAAACATCTTCTCTGTTTCATAGTATGCAGCGCGGAAGTGTAGCCAGTCTTGATGCAAACCATTGAATATTGGTAGTTCGATGAGCTTCGGTTGTTGTGCGGCTTTGACAGCGAGTGTGATTGCCGTAGCCAGTTGTGAGAGATCTGGCTGGGCGTGGGTACTGGCTATTACTTGCTGTTGCTCAGATCTTCTTTCTTCTGTAGTGATTGGTTTCTCCAATCTTTCATTTTCTAACTTGATTGAAGGCTTCAATCTTCTGTCTTCTGTAATGATTGGTTCTTCCAATTTTCTATCTTGTAATCTTCTTTCTTCTAAGGGAGGCTGGTGTAGTTCATTGGCGATTGCTAACATCGTTGGTTCCGGCTGGTTGTTCAGCCAGGTGTTCACACGAATGTCAGCTTCCATCTTCGAGTATGCGGAGACGTCGTCTTCATCATCTGAATCCACTTCTATTGCGGCGAGTCGAGCTAGGGCTAGCTCAACCTGTAGGCGCGCAAGCTCTTCTTTGGCTTTCGCTATCTTGTAGGCTTTTGTCTTTGACTTGACGGAGCCCGTACGTCTGTTTGTTTCTGTTAGCTTGCTGGCTTCTAGCAGACAAGCTTTCTTCTGTATTGCTCCTCGTTCTGTTGGCGGTGCGACCTGCCGAGTAGTAGGCGGGTCGCATGGTTGAGGAGCGTCTGTAGGTGATGTTTCAGTATCCGAACCCCCCCTGGGCCTCATTACTTGCTTCATCGTCTTTGCTGTTGCCTCCGTCGCGGTTGACTTCGCCACGGAGGCGCTAGTTACCACAGTTGTCTCTGTTTCCGTCGCGGATGATACTGTTGCCCCGGAAGTTTCGTCGGTTGTAGAAGTTTCCGTAGTGGCGGTCGTCTCCGCTGAGGAGGACGGCTTTGTTTCCGTCGACGGGTTACGCCCTTTTCCAACTGAGCGTGTAATTGGCATAATGGCAACCAGCACAAATTTCTTCTTTCTTCTATTAACCCTCGAAGATCCCGCTCGAATGACCATTAAATGTGCAGTACCTATGTGAACACACCGTTTGTAAGCTCGGTAGGTATCCACTGGATGGGTACTGGCACATATACACTATCGCTGGATTGGAGGGTTGGAGTTGTTCTTCTTGAATAAAAGCTTCCTTTCAGTATTTGCTTCCTTTTTATTTCCTTTTTCTTATAGATGTTATCCCTTAGCAGTATGGTTCGGTACTACATGCTCTCTGCACAAAACTTCCTACTTATATACCAAACTTGGCTACAATAAACCTTTATTCTTATTTGCTTACTAATCACGTACGACTAATCAGAGCTACTTGAATCCATTTCTGTCGTACCGACATAAACAAATTTCTAACATAACAAGGGTCTAATATAACAAAGCAATACTTATTGCATTAAAGTAAATATTTCGTCTACTGAACACCTGTCTAAACAAAGTTATAACATAAATAAAAATCTAAAGTTCCAATAACAAACAAAGTAATTCTATGCTCTACAGTAAATATTTATGTTGTGCTAAACAATGAGCTGTTCTATTCTAGCTATATGAACAAAGGTCCAATGTTTCAATATAAGCAATCTAATGTTATGCTTTAACGTAAATATTGATGTCGTCTTGCACACTCATTATATGGATATTATGAATTATCCAATAATGTGATAAAATAGGAAGTTAAGCAGCATTTGATTTAAGGAGAAGGCTTTACCTAAGTGAACCGATGAGCATTGGCGTCGTGCGCTGTAAAGAAGGCCTTCTTACACGTACACCAGGGGTTGCAAGTCCCTGGCACTTAGAATCTGAACTTTTCCTTATAACTGCTAACTAAAATACGATGGATCCATCTAATTATCAAATAATTAACTTTTACAAAACAAAATATTATAAAATAACTATTTGCTATTTACTTCAATAAACGTTATTCTTCCAAAATTTAATAGTGTAGAAGTCACGAAACAAAGTAAACTAGAAACTAGCAGTCTAGTCCATTCTGTTACTCTTTTAATTAGACGAACTTTAAAATAATTCAACTTAATTTAATCAAAATTTATCATATAATTTTGTACAATATATTTTCGTATTTTAATATTCATTTTACTCTATGACGTTGTGAATATAATTTGAGGAAGTTCTAAGTAAATGGACAAATTGTACTTTGGAATACAATATGCAATATTTTTTGGAATTGTCTTTATATTTCCGATAGATAGAGTTTATATTGGTATAGTTATTATTTTAGTTAATCTAACACGAATTTTGTAGCATATTATTTAATTAATTTTAGTCTATTTCTATTTAGATCTTCAAATGATTGAAGTCAAATATAATATAAGGTAATTACGGAGTTCGTTGATTATCCTTTTTGGTATATTTCCTTTCGTCAGTCTCTCTCACATAACATAATTATAGTTAAGTTAAACATCTTAGTTTTCTAGAGTTAAACTCTAGTTTACTATGTTATGTATTTTAGAGGAAATATCTTCTGATACTTTCCACTTGCTTTATTCGTTAAGCAGCTAAGCACCTTAGATTCTTAATATTTAACTATAATATGAATTGCGATTTTTGAGGAAATCTTAGGTAATCTTAGGAGTCATGACAATATATTATGTGTACATCATTCAAGTAAATTCTAGTTTCATATTGTTTTCTTACAATAGCCAATGCATAGTTACTTATGCTATTTTAAGCCGAATCCTATATTACCTATTTATCTAGATTTTATGTCAGGTTTTCCCGGTGTCTATTTGTAATTTAAGATTATCTACAATATTAATTTATACGAGAGGTTTTAAATTTAGGTACTGTATATTAGGTTTCATATACCTACTTTTATCTGTTTAAAAAAAAAACATTATTTTTCATTGAAAATTTTCCGCAGATTTCTATAAGAAACATATTTACTTCCATACAAAAATTAATTAGCTTTTAATGATTTAATATCCTAATGATTTAATTAATTTTAAACGATTCAATATTCTAATGGTACTTCGTTTATAATTGCATTGCTTGAATTTATGGTGTATAAAATATATACATTAATTTTAGACTTCAGGTTCCCTAATATTTACTATTGGTCTTAGATTCCTAATTTCAATATTTTATGAGATTTTTATTATTCTCTGTTCACTAATTCGAATGTCTACGTTATTCTAATAATACATTCAAATTTCATAACTTTACATCATCAAAATGTACAAATAATATTCTGAATTATATTAGAGTGAATTGATATAAATGTTCTATATAATTACTAAAGTATAAATACTTAGGTATCTTTATGATTCTTATTTTGATTATAAATTTCAATTTCATACATTTCAAATTATCGGTTAAGTATATATTATATAGGAGTATTATCTGTTAGGTTAGATAAATTCTTTCTTAAGTACCTTAAAAGAAAATGGATTACTACAATAGGTCACTTCTTAAGGTCCTGCCATTATACTAGACGATTCACATGCCATATTTCAAATCACAATAATTTTAGAATATAGAAAAATATATTTATTACATTATTTTAGGCTTCTTTAGTACTTTGAAATTTTGGGATCAGAATTTTTAGTCAAGCACGATCGTTAAGTTTAAGCACAAATAGGATCAGTTTTGGGATCGGTTTCATTTAGGTCTTTCAGTTTAATTCAGTTGAATTTAGGTAATTTAGGTGTATTATTTTATTATTCATATTTCTGCGTCTCTTATAAATCCTAATTGAGTAATTTATTAATTTATAATTATATAAAAAAAAAAGATTAAAAAAAAATTGTTAAGGGGGGGGGGGCGGTTACAAGCAGATAGATATACAAGTTGATAGTAGGCAATGTTTACGATATTGTAATATAACAATAGCAGAATAAACAAGACTGTAGTTTTCAAATAAAGAAATAACATCATAACCATCCGGATCCTTCAACCAAAACAATTTCCTCACCCACCAAATTATGTATTATCCAGATTTTACAAAAAAAAATTCTAACAGGCAAACCTAGTCAATTAAAACATGGGAATTTCGGCTTTCGCAAATTTGAATTATGTTTTGGAGAAGGCGGATAGCGCAGTAGATTTAAGTGAAATCGTATCTCATAGTTGATCTTGTTTTTGTGTTCAATTTGCTGGTTATTAATTTAAAATAGTTCATATTTTCCCACATAAACCTATGTTTTGCAAGTGCCTCAACTCACATACCCATGTATCTAAACACGTACTTAAACTTGGCTATTCTTAGCAGGTGAAATACCTACGTTTGTTTTCATCGTTTTGTTCATCAATCAACAAATAAAGTAAAAAGGTCAAAGTATCCAATTGACTGATATAATCTTAGGCTTAGAGCGTAGCGAAAAAATCCTATGTCTATGGTTACAATCTTCATTATTATTGACCAATAATTCGCCAAAAATGGCTCTGACCTCGGGCATGGCATCATAAAGAAATCCAGATACCGCGATACCTATAAACTATAAACGCGCAACGTGATTATTTCGCTTTAGTGCCGTTATTTTTAATTTTCCGTTAGAGCAGTTTTTTACTGGCGTACGTAGGATGTATTTATAATTAGAACAGTAAACAACATTTTTTGCGTTATGGGAAACATGCATGACTTAGGTGTTCAAATGAATTTTACTGACCGTCATAACGCACAGTGGGGTCACGTAGAGCAGGCCAAAGTTCACCATATCAAACAGTTCCGAGTTGTATTTCCGACGATGAGATATGCAGATGGTCTCCATATGTCCGTCACCGAGGTCATTAGTAATTGTCTCCACCCAAATAAACTTTGGCGCGCTGTATGCCGCACTCGTAATCCACACGCCGAGAATCACCAGCTGCAAGCAAAGTTTACAATTAAACGTAATATCGTAGACAGTTTAAATAAACATTATTTTAATCTGAGCAACAGATGGCTAGCAGCTAGGTTATTTTTTACACGAATGTTACAACTACGCTTATTCATGACTATGCAGAAACACGGGATTTATGATTATTTCTTCTTCGAACAGCGAAACGGTTTCATTGATAAAACCTTTTGAGTGATTGAATGAAAGCGATAGGTCATTATTGTTTTTAAAATAAACAACTTGTTATTGTTCTGCAAACATAGTAATGCTATGTAGGAGGTAAAGTGCGGTATTTTTTCAATTCTGTAATTGCTTCTATTCTTAAAAACTAACAACATAATTTATGCTACTGTGCGACGCTAGGGTACTCGTACTTTAATGACTAGTCAAATACTCTACAAAACGAAATTCTCGTGAGTTTCACACATATTTAAATAATAAAAAACTGGCAAATCTTCTGTCCACCTGGTCAAATACAACATAATATGTGTGCGTTCACCTAAGGACAAAGACCGCGTTATCGTACCAGGTGTACCTATATAAAGTACCCTGCAACTCTAGCAAGAGTTACGTGGGAGAGACTCGACGCAACATCGCTACTAGACTGACAAAGCACATTAAGAGCATTAAGATTATGAACATTGCTAAATCAGCCCTCGCGGAACATGCTCATCTCTTAGACTCCAAGTACGTGAGGCTACAGAAATCAATCGAAATCCAAATTTTTTTTTGCTGATAGGTAAGATTTGACCACAATCTCACCTGATGGTAAGTGACGATGGGGTCGAAGGTGTTAACTGTCTTAGCCTAGAACTACTTTGTGTGTATGTCCGGTACGTGTGATGATGATGATGCAACCGCAGACGATGAAGTAGGTTCACCGTCTTCAGGCGGCCACGCTAGGACCTCATTAGCGATGTGGTCCCAAGCTTGAATGTTTTTGCCTATTAATTTATAATATTTAAACCCAACAAAACGATGAAAAAACCGTAAAAACAGCGATGCTAACGTCGTCAATGTGACGGAAAGGTCACGAACGTGCAAAAAAGGACTGACAAATAATTTTATATCAATAGGTTGTTAAGAGCTCATTAGGGGTTATTTTATCTTATATATGAAGCACGATTACGTATAACAAGTTTTACAATTTAGATACGGAACGTGATCTCTAAGAACTAATTTCATGAAGTTATTGACATATATATGTTGCCAATATTATGTTTAACTGACTGGCTGCCTTTAGAAACAATTGTATATGCTCTATAAAGTAAATCTGTTTGATAGTTCAACTGGAATAAAATGTTGAATTTATTTTCTCATTTTGTAGCGCTTGCTCCAAGCAAGGTAATCAACTTAAGAGTTATTCCATTTTGAAAACGGAACATAATAAAATCAAGATAATACGTTTTGGGCTGTACAATTTGTATTGAGTTTTATCTTTGTACCGTCTTCTATGACGCTACCAATTTAAACTATTTTTAGGCATTTAGGATTTTCAGGCAATGCCAAAAAAATAATTAAAATATTTTATTTGCATTGTTGACTATCTCGTTGATGAAACATAATAAAGCGTTGCTTTAAATTTTTAGGTCTTCAATGTTCGAGTTAGGCAACTATTGGGTTTTGTCTGAGACATTTCCAGCAGCAGTCTGGGATCTGCAAGTGTGCCCTTCCTGTAATGGCACTAGCCTCGCCTCTATTACATGGTACATGGGACCAAAACTTATCCAGCGGACCGTGGGCCGCTTAGACGTCTCTGCTTACCCATTTAAAGTCGTGATGAGGTTTTGTTTTTTACAATCGTAAATATTCAATCAAATAAATAAAAAGTACAAATAAACTATTCATAATAATAAAGTTGACCCTAACACTATTATGTTAATTTTTTTTTAAGTATCTTTAGCAAGACTCCACCTTGGTTGGTGTATGTTCGGCCTTGAATCAATAGAATGCAAACAGTATTGAGCAAAGGCATGAGAGGCATCGCAGCAAGTGAAATTATTGGACGAACGAGGCATATAACCAACCTCTTTGCTGTGGTTTTCGAGTGAGTGATTGAGTTCGCAATATGTGATTCTTCAACTGTAATTAATAGACGTGACGCTTACCATCAGGCAGGTGACTTGACCGTCACATTACTTCATCATATAAAGAAAAAAGTCTGGCAACGACTACTTTCTATTCTACTACACAATTAAAATAGAAGCAACGCTCACAAACACAGAACTGCTGCGGGGTGGCTGAATTAGAAAAATGGTGGTACCCAAAGACGCATTTTCTGACACTACATTTATGTTGACGCTTCAAAGCTGCTACTAGTTTACCAACACAAAACATCTAATTAAAATTTTTGTGTGATACCATTTATGTCTTATGTGACCTGGGCAGTCCGAGCAACTATAGATACTTAGCAGACTTCACAAACAAATATCTCACTTTTTCTGCATGTCAGATATTTGTTCGTGAAGTCTGCTAAGTATCTATAGTTGCAATCATAAACTACAAGCATTTGACCACAAGTTTGATCTGAATATTAATCTGTTTTATCCATTTAACAGTTTAGTGATACGAAATAGCTTTTTAAACGCGTCTTACAACGAATTGATCCACTGAAATATACTTTTCGTTAAACATGCTCTGTTTACAATAAAATGTCACTGGAGTACAGTGCTTTTTTTTACATATTGTTGATGATTTAACTGATTCTGCGTGATTAAATTTCTCCTTCTTATCTCGTTCGGAGGATGGGAGATGTCATGTGGAAAAACTAGAAAGTGTTCCCAGATGTGAACAAAATGTATTCACCGAAAATATTTTCGGTTCACATGACTTACCCTGAGTCTCGTAGATGTGAGGATTTGTTTGCATGTAATCGGATGTATTATTGCGAAGTATCTCTCTGTGCAGATCACAACCAGTATGAATATTGACGCCGTATAACTCAGGGAATGTACAAACTGGTACATCTTGCACAAAAAGTCACCAAACACCCAGCTGAAAAGAAACATTATGTTACTATGGACAGCCTCTAATTGTATTGTTTATAGTTTTATTTTTTTAATATAATGTAAGGGCTTAAGCAGTTAAAATAGTAATTAAATAGAGTCTAAACTATACAGTAAAAATGCAATTTTATTGATTTTTTTTCATGTGTTTAGTAGCTTCGTATATTAAAAAATGTAATAAATTAATTTCGGAATCACTAAACATTCCAATGGCAAATACAAATATTGAAAAAATAAGATTCAGCACTATGAAACAAACATATAAATACAAGGTTATTGGAAAAACCGCCCAAGTGCGAAAGGGACTCGCGCACGAAGGGTTCCGTACCATTATCTGTAACCTGATCTTGCAAATTAATGACACTGTTCGCAGTGTATTTGTTCTTGAGATACAGCCTGGTGACAGACGGACGGACGGACAGAGAAATCTCAGTAAAGGGTCCCGTTTTTACCCTTTGGGTACGGAACCCTAAAAATGCTAACAACCTCTTAGATTTGACTTCTGGTACTCCTAACAAACATTTTTATAATAATGTTTTTATGTTTTTGTGACCGACCAAGCACGAGACCCACCTTATGTTAAAAGTATCTTGTGCCTGTAATTTATTACTTCATATTTTTATTCTGTATTACTTTGCTCGATGTAAATATACAAAACTCTATTCAAAGTTAGCGCGGTGCGGTCCTGTGTTGCCGCAGCGAAGGTTCATAGCTCGGAGTAGGTCTTTTACTACGAGACAAAGAACTTAAACGTGTCAGACGGTACCTACTAGAAAACCTTAATGTATTTTTTTCTGTTAGATGTTTTAGGTTTTTGAGTAAAGTCGTAGAACTAATGTTGTATGTCTTGTAAACGGAGCTAGTCCACAAGCCCACTTTGAATAGAGTATTCTAGGAAAGTAATAAATGACTAAAAAAAGAAATAATAAATTGCAGGCACAAGTAACTTTAAACATACGGTGAGCCACGTGCTTGTTCTGTCTCAAAAATATAAAAAAAAGAAAAAACAACATTCATCTAAAAATTATTCATATGACTAATAGTCATCTACTCTGTGAGGTTATTAGCATTTTTCCAATAACCCTGTATACTACTTAGTATTCACATATTACTTTTTAACCTTATTATATATAAGTACAAGACATATTTATTATAAGACGTTTTGTTGTCTTATAATAAATAACGTAACAACAATGTAATGTGTAACGTACAACATGTTATGTATTAAAAGTATCAATCATCAAATCACACGGTTCTAGTCTTGAGTGCCCGTCACTTACTATTGGTAAGCAACGCCATATTTCACCATCAATATTATTAAATCGATAATAATATTTAACTTCTTCCGAATTGTTTAACAGGTGGTTGAGAAAAAATAAACTGTGAATGAAAGCTTCAATATATTTCAGACATGTTAGTTTCACAGTGTATAATTTTGGCTAGCTAACAACTTGTTGAATTCGGTACCATGATGGTTCAAAAGTACCCATTATCACAATATTGTTGCGCATGGTACCAACTTAAACAAGTTATTTCACACATGTAAGTGTTGAAGTCGGTTATATTTTTTGGTGAAGAAAAAGTCACCCTTTTTAGTGACCCTTGCTACTTATGGGATCTATTGTCGTTAAATCGGACCAGACGGCAAGCATCAGCTTTTACCCAGTCAGTAGTCTGTCTGTTCTGAGGTAACAAAGATATAAAAATACAGACTATTTGAGTACCTCCTCCTCCTTTTTTTGAAGTCAGTGAAAAGTAAGCAAATACTTTGGGTTTGTAACTTTACCAAAATTTTAACCAAGTGTTACAATTGACATCTAAACCTTTCGTAAACAAGCAGCTCATAAACACTTTATACCAACGCTTTATGTATGCGACAATAGTACTCCGAAAGTAGATGCATACTATGATGGAAATGTAGTTCACGAAACATTATATAGGTAGCGAGTCTGATCCCGAAGACGACGGTGTCAATTTTACGAGGGCTCAGTTACTCGTAAACTTTTCCGAGTCGCCTGTAGAGAGCAAATAAAACAACGAAAATAAAACAGACAGAAATAGCTCCTCGTATTTGCAAAGCAAAAGAGCTGCTTATTTAATAATCGATGGAAAATTCATTAGCATAATTCTATTAGCCAGATTAAAACAAAAAGGTCGTTTCAGATAAATAAGACAATAGTACATTATGCAACATGTGCGCGAAGTTGTTTATTACAATCGAGACGAAATGGAGTAGAGATTGTAATAAATACCGCGCAAGTTTTATACGACGTTTTTCAACACACTTCCGAGGAACGAATACGAAAACATTTTCTTGATCTTTTTGACAGCAATGATAATCTGATTAAGAAGGTATATAATTAAATCTTCTAAACTTCTACTTCAGTAGGTAAAAAACTCTTTGGTTTGTTTTTATATGAAAAAGGAACGAAACAAACTACGTTTGAGTAAAAGTTTATTTTTTTCTATTTAAAACACTAGTGCGGTAAAGTAAAAAAAGCATGAATTCGTAATAGACTATATTACACTAAAATCGGGGCATTTAAAGGCCCTGTACGAGCAAGTGTGTTGAAAATGTATATAAGCGATAAGCACACATTGTTTACGATGATATAATATAATTATGTATTATATTATTTGCTGTGACGGTAATTATAGTATATGTACATACATACATGTACAAATTTATGTTAGAGTTAAATTCTAAAGCTTTTAACGCTTAAAGCGTGTAAGTAAATAAATTACAATAATTTATTAGGTATTGCAGGTGTTAAAAATAGTAACTCGGTTGATATGATTTTAAGCACTATCACATCCTAAAGCAAACATCTCATTTACAAACTTTAGTGCACAAATTTTTCATTTCGATTGGGACTTGAATCATTTTCGTAAATGTGCCCTCTATGTTAGCTTGACTATTTAATTTTATGCTGAAGAATTGCAAAAATATCAGCTGAGATGAAATAGCGTCTATAGTGTTCTAATTTAATGAAATTTATGTTTTTTTTTTAATTAAAATATTTTTTACACGGCTCATAGATTAATCTTGCCACTCATTATTAAAAATTGACTTACCTCGGTATAAGATATATAGTCAGGTTTTGAAAGACGCAAAACACTCCAACACATAAATCTGCCACCGCTAGGTTCGCCAAAAAGAAGTTCGTTATGGAGCGGAGTCGTCTTGACAATGTTACCACGAGTATCACGAGCAAATTTCCTGAAAAAGATTTAGAAATTGTAGCAAAACATTAAACATAATATAAAATAATATATTTTATAGGCCAAGCTATGGTCGCAGATAATTTATGACTGTAAATTAGTTCATAAATAAAAATATGACAAAATGAAATACACAATGAGATATAAAAGACTTTATTATTCCCACGGGGAGATATTTAAACCTACTTCGTTTACTATTTGTATTTTAAATACAGCGCCAATTCATGAAGCTATAAATTACAAACTGCAATTTACAGGAGACTATGACTTATAATGTCAATTTCCAGTTCGTATAATGAGTTTCATAAAAAAAAAGCACTTAGAAATCTAATGTATTCGACACATGTGTGAAAAAAATTATAAAATAGTACATTATCACACGAACAACCCATTTTCGGTCAAGGGTGCAATAGTTTAAAAAATAAATGAATAGATTAACGCCGTGGTAAATTTTTTTGACTTTGTGTTTTATTGTGAGCAGTATGCGAAAATCAATCTATTCGGATGTTTTAGAATACAATTTTTCTAATATTTTTATTTTTGCAACAACAGATGTTCTGCGGATTACACTACAATTAATTTTATTACGTAGTAGCAGTTTTAGTTCATTTAGCGAATGATTGCTTGGCTAGCTACCCGACTAAAATATAAACATACCTTACTACTAAAAAAAACTACCCGTAAAAAATATACCCTACTTGCTGAATGTACGTTCTAGCGTCTATGCTTGAGGGCCAGTTCGATAATCTTCTTATCTTTCAACATCGATATTTTTTCATTAAAAGTCGTAGAATTACTAAAAAAATATTAGATTATGTTTTGTCGTAGACACCGCTGTGCTGGCTGTAACACACAGTTAACTTATAAGATTAGCATCCGCCCGAGGAAATAGATTATATCGAGTTGACATGGGGACTGTTCCTCAGGGTATATAAAAACTGTCCAATTTCCAGAATCTAAGGACATGCACCACGTCTCTATAAAATCTGAACCGCTTTTTTGGAGTTGAGTATAATAAACTAACACGCACACCCGTGCGAACTTTTGCAATAATAATATAGTATGGTAGGAGTTATTTCCACATTTTTGTTAGCAATTTATGATCGCTGTCTGAAATGTCACATTACCTTATTCGATTGAATAAGGTAATTTGGAAGCTTGGAATTCCAAGCTATTGGTACTTCGCTAGCATTTTATTTAAAGTCAGCCTTCCTACTAAACAAAGAACTTGGCTCCCTTGTTAATGGAATAAACTATTTCACAGATTTTTCAATAATCTAGAGTCGTCTTGCTCGTCTGTCTGATAAACTTTATCCAATAGAGACAAAGGCCTGCTGAGACCTGGTGGTTCATATAAAAGAAACTCAAATATATTATTAGTGTTTATTATTTATTCATAGCTAGCCTTTGATCACTCTCTCACCTGATGGTAAGTGGTCAAAGATGTTTACCAGGTCAATCCCTATATAGTATTAAACAATTATGCTGACTCTCAAGGACAGCTACTAGAACACACCAGTAGGAACTTGGCGACAGTGTTTCTACTTGATAGTGGTAGTTAGCCAGCCGGGCAATCTCAAAATGTCCTACCACATTTATTTTTTGGAGGGGTGGAAATGCCTTCGCACTGCCCCTCCACCGCGGGGGTGGTGGAAGGGGATGTGTGGGACTTGAACCCACTAAAAACCCCGCGTGAGCAGTCCTCCGCCAAGGTGGGGCAAGATAGGGTCGCGTTAGCAGTCACCATCATGCCCCGTCGGTACGACCTTGCTCACCAAGGCCACCCCCCAAACGTTTGGGGCCGTGCAAGCTGGATGTCCTACCACATGCTTTAACAACTGACATCCTAACACAACAACCGGGACGAAGCACGTAGAACTCTTTGTGCGAGGTTGTCCAGGGATGTATAATGCCACCATACCAATATTTCTACCACCAAGCAGGTAGTACAGCGTTCCGGTTTGAAGGGTCTGGGTGCCGGTGTATTAAAAGGCACATTCTCATGTGCCTTTTAACTTAACAACTATATTTATCGTGGTGATGGTCGTAGTGCAGTTTGCCACTAGTGACGAACTACAACTGTTATAGGCAGACGTTACCGCTTAACATCAGGTGGGCACGAGTTTGTGACATCACATTATCAAAAAAAAAGAAACACGCTCAATACGCTCGATACCCATCCGATTCATGGCTGCACCGATCAAGAACTAAGCAAAGTAAGCAAGCAACGCTACGGGTTCTTCGAAATTTAGGATCATGATGAATATGCATAGTAATATCAACCAATGACGTCTTTATCAGCCGACATTGTAAATAGATGATAATACCACCGACAATATCAGTCAGGTGAACTACAAAAACAGCTTCGACCACCTAGTTGACTTCTATTAGTGAGATTGCAGAAAAATATTTGTTTATTTATAAAAAAATCCCTGCTATTAAAGAACTTGTGGTAATTCTTAACTTTTTTGTTGCGAATATATTAAGCTTTCTATTATTTCACACAAATACTAATTCACTAGATTGCTTGTTACAAATTAAGGGTATCAACCAGACTCCTAATTTCATTTGAGACTGTGTTTTGCACTTCATACTTATGCGTTATTGTTACCCTGTGACAATGGTTTGCTCTTTTGACTCGTAATGTCTTTGTTCCTACGTTACAAATCAAATATGAAATACGTCTCTTAGACCCAATATATTGTCTGAATGCTAGATAAATATATTTACTGAACCAATTATAACGATATTAAACCAATAGTTATATATAAAGGACTTTTCAATGGGACAAGGTATGTTTGACAGCCGATGGCGGCCATGTTAGATTGTCTTTGGCATGATTTTTTGTCATATGAATAATAAAATGTTCGAAATTTATTAAGATAAGTCGTACAGTTCAGCGCGGTATTATAAAAACGAAAGTTCAATTGGTCAAACGTTTCGTGCGTTACGAAAAACTTATGGTCAAAGATGGCCTAGAGAGGTTCCGCTTTAGGACGCTTATGTTGGCTTATATTCGTTACATAGTGAAAAAACTTGAAACCACTGGCACGGTAATGGATCATCCTACACATCATTTAAATGTTCTGGACACCAAAATACCGAATTGATGGCTAAAAGTGAGAGAAACCCCAAAGTTGTCAATTCCACGACGTTCTGAAAAAGTCAGCTTGTCTATGGCTTCAACTTGGCGAATTTTGCGAAAAAAGTTCAGGTTTCAAAAGAATGGCGCCACTAGTTATACAACCAAAGAAACAGTCAATTTATTGAAAGAGAACTTTTACGGGTTTCGAAACTCAAGATTCGGGGACAATCCAAGGCATTCAAGATCATGTGATTTAACGCATTTTTATTATTTTCTGTGGGGTCGTGTGAAATCTCTGGTATATGCGAATAAGCCAAGACCTGTCAAAAACTTAAAGAGTAACATAACACGCGTCAACAATGAGATAGAGGTCAGGTCCGGCCATTATGTTTGAAGCAATGATGGCCGAGCAGTAATAGCTATGGACTGCCGCGCCGCAGTACCCTGGCTCTATCCCCACCGCAGCCCACCCTGAAGTAGAAAATCTGTCGCCAAGCACCTAACGGTGTGTTCCGGCAGTAGTCCTTGACAGCCAGTGAAATTACAGGCACATGAGACTTAGCAACTATGTCTCAAAAGTGACGGGGGCAGTGCAATTCGTGACTTGTGATGAAATGCATCTGTTATAGGCAGAGGTTAGTCCGCTTAACATCAGGTGGGCCTCAAGCTTGTTCCGTCACAATAACATAAAAATATATATATAAACGTTATGTCGAATTGGAAGTAAAATTAACATAACGGTTGTTAACAAACAACTATGTTGTATGTTTTTATTTCAATTGGAATATACCCGATCCCTATTGAAAAACTCTGTATATCGTTAAACTTTTGTGTGCGTTAAATACTTATATAAACGACAGTATAGAGCAATTACTGAACAATGTAGATGTATCGTTTTAGTACTCGTTCGTGCACATTTTCAAGTCCGCAACACAAAGTCAACACTACAATCAGTCCTAGCATCGCAGCTGAGAGCATAATGGTCTTTTAGTTGCATGTGACACATCGCCAATTCACCTTCCATTTGAATAGAAAACTCATATGCATCCGATCTGGATTTGTAGGACACAAATAGTCTCCCATTTGTATCACAATAAAGGCAACGGATTGGAAAAAATATTTTATTTAGCTATCCTTTGAGATTTAAAAGATCGGTTGCTTTGTTTATTGAAGTAAGCAATGGAAAATATATAACATTAAGTGTATATAATATATAAGCATTGCAATTTAACGGGACAATGCTGCCAGCATACCGGGCACGCTGCCTACTGGTAATGGTCTGGAGCATTTGGACTGCCTGTGAGCCTGTAATGACTTGTAGATTGTCTAAATGCTCTCATTGTAGTAGCTGTAGTGTTGTATATAGTACATTAGGTGTAAAATGTGGTTTCTGTAAAAGGTACCATATAGTTTTTTTTATGGTTTTGACTTCAAATTAATACGTACCTAACCAGCATGTGACTATAAAATTTTATGCATCTTATTCCAAGTAAAAGCCAAAATTAAATCAGTTACACGTATCATGTATACTCAATCAAGCATCAGTGAAAATGTGGAAACGTAAGTTGGAAGCTTCAACTGATTTAACTACTTAATTCTGGTAGAAGCGCATGTTTTGGAATACAATATTAAATCAATAAAACTGTTTATTCTGCATAGGACTACGAGTATAGAAGCAAAATATGAAGTTTTCTTTTTAATTCCAAAATGGCTATTATCAATTTTATATCATTAGGCAAATGATATTAAAACTTCTCGCAAAGTAAGCTACTGCCATCCTTATAGTATTCTAAATTAGTTTTGTTTACATGTTTCGTCGATTATGGTGATGGAAAATACGGAAAATACGCCCTCATATTTTCCGTAAAAAAGAGCTATCTCAAGGCAACTTCGCATCAAATGTTGCAGCTGCACTCTTGCACTCACAAGAATAACGGTGTCTTAGCAAAACCTCGGATAGACGTACAGAAACATAGACAGACATAACGAAACAATAAGGGTTCCTTGTCAAGACCACGGAACCCTAAAAACTGACTGGCAAGTTGGCTTTACAAAATCAAATATTCAATTGTCAAGTTTGTCAGACCAACTTGTTCGAATTAAACTCGACGCCGAGGATTATCATATTAAAATTAATTATAATATGATAATCCTCAAGGACGTTGTCAGTATACATTTTGACTTAGGTTTTCGCGATTATTACACATAGTAATTAAACGATTTAAATCACGTATATTGACATTATTTTGTCAAACACTAGGGATCGTGTCATCAGTGCCCCCTGATCACGATCAAACACAAAGTGCTTGAAACGTCGGGACAAAAATACTGATACACGCGATTTGAACCGTTCAAAGTTGTTTAATTACTAAGTACAAATTGTATTTTGACTGCTACCTGGCTCAGGAAGGCTTAGAACACTGATTAACCATTTTTATTCGCAGATCTTTCCGATCCTCTCAATGGATTCATATTTTTATTTGACTATGATAGCTGTTACTATCTAAGTAGAAAAGTAAAGTTAGCTTGATCACAAGTAATCGCGTCCCAACCAAAAAATATTGATAATGTAAATACTATAAATATACAAGAAGCCTGGGACTTACTGTAATTATGGTTAATTACGGACGATATCTACAAACTACTTGATATTGACACTCGTCATATATTAAAACTCGAGTGTTCGATACTCGTTCCGTACAGCGTTATCTCCTTATTGATCTGAAGGCCCGTTCCCCGTTTCAACGTATTACTAAGCCTATGGCTTTGGTGAAAATTATTTGTTGTAATCTTTATAATTTAATTTGCTAAATAGACCGTCAAAAGATTCATAACGTGTTCAGTTACTAATTAGGTATTAATTATTGAAACACAACACCTGAGATGTATTCACAATGTTAAAGATTTTTTTTAAATTTGGGCATGATTAAGGATAAATTTAGTTCAAGGGCAAAAAGACTAAAATCGTCTATAAACACTCGCAACTCATGAAATTCAGTGTTCACATCGCCTCCTAAGGTTCTGTCATCTAAACACGTTTTGTCATCAATTGTATCATAGAAAACATTGAATTATTGAGTAGCTGGCAAGGCTCGGATGACTGGTCCCAGAGGATTACCTTGTTGACATCCTACGGACGATTGTACCAAAATACGTTATTCCTATAATATTATTTTGGTATGTTAATTTGAAAAGGTTATTATTTCGTAATTTTATCTTTAACTACAGTCAATAAGGTGCCTTTATCTGAAGCGTTAAATGCATTTTTAACATCCACCTTCAAAAGTAAATCTCCACCGTTTTGATCAAGAATTGTGCGAAGTGAATGTACAGTAGACTCACAACCACCCTGCGAACCAAAACCGAGTTTTAGTGGTTAAAAATGATTACGTAAAAACGCAGTATTTTGCCTACAACCGTATTTGGGTGCGAGGCGACGATAGTTGGTGCCATTTGTTACAGGCCTAGAGTACCACCATCTATTTTATTAAGCGCACATAAATTCGCACCGTACAGAATTTAGGTAATTTCATTGTTGATCTAACCCGACAACATCAAATAAATCAAAGCCGTCGAATCCCTTAAAAGTGTCTCGCGAAACTCACCAGAACTAAAAGAAAAATATATTTTAAGCACTGAGGCGTAAGCTACTTAGGAAAGATGCTAGGCTGCAGAAACATCCTGTGGGATCACCTCAACAATGTCATTATTTTGTTCAGGAGATTCAGGAAGGTGGAGACCTGCAGTTATTAAATGTGATTTCTACTATTTTGATAGTAACAGAATCGTCAATTTTTAATTAAAAATTATATATATACCTGACTAAAATTCCAAATATTCTTATATATCTTAAAAAAAGCTTTTCTAGTTACTTCTAAGTTAGTCTATTCCTTTAAAAACATGACCCTCTAACAGTTTAATTTCATCAGGTAATTTATTATGAACAGTTATGGACATGTTTCTAAATCCTAAACGGGTCTAGTAGTCTACTCGTGACCAAGGTCAATGCAACTTGATCGAAACGTCGAGGTTAGTCAAAATATAATTATTTTGATGTTTATTCGTGCGTGAATAGACCCATTTAGAAACATGAGCTTAGTTTACGAAAGTTCAAAGAAAAGTTATGGACATACTCGTGTTTTAAACATTTCTCTTATGGCAGCGTGGTTGATATAGTTAGTTTAAAACACGATTCCGTTTTTGCCTGGTAAAAAAATCACAACGAGTTTTGATATAAAAGTTATGTTTGACAAATATATATAAAACTTTGATATACATTATTCTCATTAAATCCCCAATAATTTTACAACACAGCTAGATCCTTCGCCAGCAGATCTCAAGACTTGAACACAGAAATAGCAATTTTCAGAATATACTATATCGAAATGCCTACAAAACTATAGTACAAAGAAACGCAGGCTGAGAGTGAAACATTTCGAAGTTAGAATTAACCGGATTTCTTGCCAAATGTAAAATGGATGACGAATAAAATTGGAGCAGTATTATAGAGCCCGTCTCTATTTAAACTATTTATAATCTATATATCACGTAAGGAAGGTATTCCTTTTCAGACATCAGGGTCAAGTGCGGCTGCGATAGTTCCTATATCAAAAATTAAAAATGCATCGTATAAACATCTCAACAACAACTCTAGGCCCGTGCAGCGTATAGCTACATGAATAAAGAACGACTTCGTTTAGGTCAATTTTTGCCAAAAGTTTTTGTTGCGCCCCATTTTAAACCACTTAAATTTTTGAATTCAAAAAATCCGAATCTATATTATAATAATTTAAATTATATTTTCAGAATGTTCATACTTGTAAGACTTAGACTTAGACTTCCAAAAAAGGAGCAGGTTCTCAATTTGACTATACTCGTATGTTATTTTGTATGTTTGCGGTACAATTACTTCCCCAAATATGAATGATAATTTTTTTTTTGTTAGGAATTTGAAACCTCCATACATGGAGGTTATAATATATGTAGGTATAGGTATATATAAAGTAGATACAAATTGTATCAAAAATCATGATACATTACCAAAGTCAGTTAATGAAAAATGTATTTGCAACTATTGTTGGCGAACAATATTTTAAGCGAGTGAATGATCTTGTAATCAGTATGCATCACTAAAGTGAAAATAAATATGTAAAAAAACGTAAACAACTTCCATCTCTAAAAATTTTGAAATAACTTGTGGAAGTCGGACCATGATAATGTGAGGTTAGTGGTTTACATCAGCATGGCAACGACTTCAAAAAGTGAGGTCATACTTATTAGTGTTTGAAGTCAGTTACTCTGTTTTAAAATATATATTTCTTTTATGATTTTTATTGTGACTGGGCGCGATTTTTTTATCGTGAAATTCGGAGTTGAGTGAGTATGGGCTTATTCTAGTCTGGCTTCGTAGGGCTCTCATGAATTCTAGTAAATAGTTAGGTTTTCTTTATGTACATTATCCTTCACAACGAATATTAATTATACACTTTCGGCTTTGACCTTTGTTTTATTATGTGAATCTGTTTATATTACATTCCCTGGGTAACTGTTTTATTTATTATTAAAGTACCTAACCAAACAGTAAATTGGGATAAAATATATTTTAGGTTTTTATTCAAGGCCAATAAATCTATATACGCAATTTCAACAAAATCTGTGCTGTTGTTTTAAAAGTCAAACCTAGCACACCCACATACAGAAGTTTTGGCATTAGATGTAATAGACCTAAGTAATTTTGTAATGAAAACCGTATTTATACACATGAATCAATAATTTACTGTGGAAGGGCGTGCCTTTGTGAGCGAACAGATCATCTGTAGGTATAGGCATTTATGCCCGTTTGGTCCTCTAGTAGGTTCACTTTTCTGTTTTTAATACAGAACGAGTATCTGCATAACGTTGTCTATTAGGACGAGCGAAGCGAGCCCTATCACTTTCCTACAACTTGAACATTTTGTGGCACACTTTACTGAAAAACTATCACGCCTATAGATTTGTACTTTAACATAGTAATTTAACGTGACAACTAGAAGTGTTATCTGTAAAAAAAACTGGATATTAACAATTTTGTATTCATTAGATATAATGTTATTGTACTACTAACGTCATCTGTTAGAAAACCAAAGGGTTAACATCGCTGCAACAGTACTAAACTCAATTTTATAGATATGTTACTATAATTTACATAATAGTTTTTATAATTTTAGTTTTTATAATTTATTTGCCGTATCACTCTCTTGTATCTCTGACTTAGACAACTCTGCCTACCCTAGGCAGAGTTGTCTAAGCCTCATTAACATTTAAGATCGTTATTTAAGTGTTTTATTTGATTAGTACCTAATTGGCTCATAAGTTAATTATCATTGTTAGTCGTGTAGATACTTAATTGGGTCAAATAAAGCAAACAACCCCTTTACGTTCGCCTTTACTCATTTCATCCCTTAAACTTCAACACAGACATTCCAAATTAGTTCCAACTCCAATCCAAGCAACTACGTTATTAGTTCTCTATTTCTAATTCTAGTTATACATAAAAAGAAACAAAACCTATCAAAATTACTAGAGGAAAAGTTATAGTTATTTAAGCACCATCCATCCCAATAACCAGGGTATGCTCTAACCGCTAAGCCAACATGACATATGACACATGACTCTAATTTTTCCTTCCGTTCTTAATTATCGTATGGGGATGGAGATAGTTATGGTTAAATGTAAGTTAACTATAGGTGTCGACCTGTAGTTAAATTACGTTGTAGTAACGTAAGTAAATGTAGTTAACTTATGTTACTACAAACAAGACTAATTTTTTAAATTAGCACTTTAAACTTGTTAACGATGACGCAACCCTATAATTTTATTATTTTTATTTTTGCAATAACGTAGCTCCACGTATTGCATTACCAAATTACGACAGGAAAACTTATAGCTTATGCGGGATTTGAACCCGTGCCATCAACCCCTATAGCCGAGGTATGCTGTGACCGCTAAGGCAGGAACGAACCTAGCAACTAGAGATTCCAAAGAAACACATTTCACCACTTGACTTAAAGTATATTGGCATTTTTTATAAAACGGGTCTAAACCGAGTTGAATCAGTATATGTCTACTCATGTTATATAAATTATTATTCAGATATCCTGCAATTAAGTGACAAATACCCGAAAATCGCAAATACTCGTACGTTATGTGAAAACCGCTCATTAACCTTGACGCACATGGTGATAACTTCTACGTATTCAAGGGTTTTCCGATAATCCTAACTACGCACTGGTTGGTGATGAATTATGTTATCTAGCCCTTGTTATACCAATTTACTGAGTAAGCCAGCCACAACTTACGCGAGCAGAACGATTGAATCCAGGATTTGGATTCAATTCCCATCGTTCATATCCCCTATAATTCAATTCGATTAATCAGATAATCCAACTACGTAAATTGGGATGACACATTATTAACAGAGAATATAAAAACTAATTTAATAATACTTTTTGGCTCACTTCGTTATGTTGTTAAATAAGTTAATAAAATAATAAGTTCAATTTGTAACGCAACCGTAACTAGAAGTAAGGGTGGGCATTTGAAGCCCACTCTTACTTATAGTTACAGTTACGGTAGTACTATATTATTGTTTGGGACGCTACGTGCATTGACACTTCAACACCGTCACATCTTTCTGAAACATATATGAAGGCTGTCGTCGCAGCTACTTCAGCGGAACCACTCAAGCGGCTCAAGTATGCTAATCTCGGTAGTGTAAGCACTTACTTTATAAGCATACTTCAGCCGCTTCATACTTGATCTGATTTAGTATTGTATTCATGGTCCAGCATAAGCTAACTAAAATTTTCGTGACATACATTTTTAAGACTGCGTGTCCTTTGATAAGACTAATGTTCGATGCTAGCAATAATCATTACTATTTAAATTTATATTAAGGCATTCTCACTAAAAATAATATAGATAAATGTTTTCGCTTAAAAGTAAAATAGCTGATTGTTTTAATTTATCTGGAGACCACCCAATTATAAAAGAGTCATCATAATGTATGAAATGGTCTTGAAGTAATACGTGTAAAATATTTAATACGAGTCAATTTGAGTATCTCATCCTTTTTAAACACTGGCTAGTTCAGCTATTTAGGCTTAGTCGAATAATACTTTTGTAAGACAATTGAGATATGATTTTCAATTATTAGATATACCATATATGTTATCGATAATATTTTACCATATATGTTATCGACAATATTTTTTTAACCGGAGGTACGTCCTTATTAACAAAATACTACGAACTTTATACAACACTACAGCTGCTACAAGTAGTTAGACCACCTACATGTCATTGCAGACTCAACGACCAAATTAAAAACCAATGAATATATTAATATTCAATGGTTTTCACAACCAATATTCGTTCTTTTAATGTTGGTCGTTTAAGCTCTTAGGAATTGTAACTATCTGATCATTTAAAAATCGGGTCTTTAAATACCAATATATTAGTAATAGTGTTTATTTGTTTTCTATTCGTTAAATTACTCGTAGTTCATACTAAAACAATAAATCTGCTCATTATTCTCAGACTTGATTTACAGATATCATTAGACTGATTTGTAAATGAAACCTATTTCGATCGCAACTAAAATTATTAGCACTAATATATTAAACAGTGCTTTACTCAAAGAGCATAAGTGAAGCTTTCGATAGAAATCAAATCCGATACTGATCATTAATCCCCTGATAGTTGAAATAAGTGAAATATTTATTAGTATTGGATTTGTAGATCCAAAGATGTATAATCCTACAAACATCAAGACGTGTGTATCTTATGTTCGCCGTTATTTCTTACAAGTGATGCCTACTTGAGATAATTGTGGTTCACTATAATTTGATAAATAATTTATGAAATCTTTACAATAAAATTGAATAATCATCTTCTTAGATCTTTATCCCTTTTATGTGGGGTCGATCGAGTATATCTTATAGATATACTTTTCTTTAAACTTTCGTGAACTAAGCTCATGTTTCTAAATCCTAAACGGGTCTATTCACGCACGAATAAACATCAAAATAATTATTATTTTATTCGTACGTGAATAGACATAAATTATTTATCATATTATAGTGAACCACAATTATCTCAAGTAGGCATCACTGCACGCAGACACAAGTCTGGTGGGTTAGGTATAGTGCCAATGAGAACATTACTAAGAACAGGTTGGCATTGTAAGGCGGCTGACAATAAAACGAAATCCAAAACATGTAAAAAGTTTGTCATAGTGTTATATTATGTGTTCTTATCGAACTCTTTTTAAATATATCTCATATATTTAAAAAGATATAAGATATACTTTTCTTTAAACTTTCGTGAACTAAGCTCATGTTTCTAAATCCTAAACGGGTCTATTCACGCACGCATAAACATCAAAATAATAATTATTTTCCAAAACGGGTCTATTCACGCACGAATAAACATCAAAATAATAATTCATTTTAAACTGGAAAACACAAAGAATCCAATCAAAGGAATGTAAGCGCTCAGTAAGAATTTCTTTGTTTGGAGGAGACGATTGTGTATCTTCAAAGAGACTTTTAAAGTCAGCGGCTATCATCTAACTTACAAAAAATTTTAATAAAAATATGAGGTACCAAATTATATTTTATCTTTAACTTGTTTATGTCAGTAGTTGCATTCGCATGGAGTTACTAGGATTTCATGGTTCGTATCCCACCGCAACCTTGATCCACACGGAGAGCTTTTGTGAATGTCCGCTTTGATAGCTACCACCCTCAAGTAGAAAATCTGTCGCTAAACAACTAGCACTGACTTTCGGCAGCTATCCCTGAGTCTTAGTCTTAGAGAAGAATCAATAATCTCTTTCCAACAAGTGAGACGGTATATTTAAATTGTATCATAATTCATTCAGCCGTTTCAGAGGTGTGTAAGAAGTATATGCACTCATACACAAAAACACACCCTTTTGCATTTTTATGTAAAGAAGACTTTTGTGGGAGGTTTAAACTTATGGTAAATAAGTAAAATAGACTAGAATAGTCTAAACTTAGAATTGCACCTTGCCTGATCTGGGACTTTTAAGGTCTTATATATAAGTGGATTGCTATCTCAATAATAGTTACTCAAACTTTGTGCATGTAGATTCAAACATAAGCGAACAATATTCGTAAGTTGTAACAAAAGTTGTTTTCTTGACGTCAGCAGCTGAATTTAACATTATTTACGTGATGATTTTCAAGGAAAACGGTTGTTTGTTTTTATAGACGTTGGTTTCGGAACAAAAAAATGTATACTGGTAATTACCTTCCACGTCCGGAACAGGCTACTGTTTACTGTAGACGATGATTATAGCCATTAATCTGATATTTATGAACGGGATTTATCGGAAAGCGTCGGCACTCGACCCGCTCACTGAAGGGATTATCTCGAATACTTTTGTTATAAGAGATGAGAAACCGACATGGTAATGAAAAACTCATGAATTTATTGGAAGATATAAGGATTGACGGTTCTTATCTGTTTACTGTTAGCACGCCCGCTTGAGTCTAATCTGGTCAACTTTGTATTTTTAATATTTACCATTATATTATATAAAAAAATACTAAATCTGTTTTTTTTTTATATATATAATTCATTTAAAAAATCTAATAACAAAATATGTTTTTCAAAAAAAAAGGGTAGCCTTTGGTAATTTTCTCACCTGATGGTAAGTGGTTGAAGATGTTGTTCAGACTAATCTAGAGTTACAGCTCTCATGGATATCTGCTGGAACATACCGGTAGGTGCTTGATGACAGATATCACTTCAGGGTTAAAGCCAGCCAGAAACCAGCATTGCAAAATATATACGGCAAAATGCGCTACCACGATGCAATGCTCAATATTTTGACTCCATTTCTTTACCTTACCATGCTCACTATCGCTTTGTAATTTCAAAGTTTTACCTGGTAATAAACTCGTACTATATTTTTGTTTACAACAAATATGTTTTGTAATATCCGTGAAGCTAGTGAATAAGTAAATTAAAATGTTCTTATAAAATCATCATGATATAAAATTAGTTACAATTTCAGAGCTTCAAAGGTTTGTAAAGGTAATGTTGTTATTTGCATGCGAATTCCACAGTGTAAAAAATACAAAATTTTTAGAGCAAGCTTGCTCGAAACATTCATTTTAATAACAGTCCGCGAAATGTTCTTATTATCTCATGAATTTCTTGTAATCTTATCCGCATTACTTTCGTCCCTTTCAATAATCCCTATGAGCATACCAAAGCTTACACAGACAAGTAGCGTCGAGGAATTAAATTTTTTATATCAATGAAAATAACTGGCATATGGCTTGAGGCTGAACACAAGGCGATGATATGTTCAAACACATCATCGCCTTGTATATATACTTATTCTATGTAGTCATATTTACAATGTAGTGATTCTGATATAAACCTATTTTAATTTATGGAAATTATGTAAAGTTATGATAATTAATTGAAAAGTATCCCTAGGAGCATACCGAAGCCTACACAGACAAGTTGCGTCAAGGAATTATTTTTTTATATCAATGAAAATAACTGACATATGGCTTGAGGCTGAACAAAAGGCGATGATATGTTTGAATATACTTATTCTATGTATTCATATTTACAACGTAGTGATTCTGACATATACTCCTATTTTATTATGACAATTATGAAAAGTTATGATAATTAATTGAAAAGTATCCTGTGGGACCTAAACCAACTAATTTCAAATTTCATCCAAATCGTTTTAGCATTTTTAGCCTGTAACCAATATACATACTCATTCGCAAACAGTCAAATTTATAATATGAATGTGTTGAAAAAAAAATTATACCTATATATACCTAACCACGTCGTCATCATCGCGTCGTTGGCCACTCAATGCGGTAGGTACCTACGCATGAATCGGGTGCGATCAATAACGCTTCCTCTCTATATAGATGAAAAAAAATATCTATTAAAGAACAATGCGTATACACAAGTAGGTACAGATCTGTTCAAGTACGAAGGCTGCCTATAGAGGAATGATGTTACTTTCCCTATACTTCCGCCAAAACGCAACTAGTATAGGTACCTACGTATTTACATTTAGACTTACCAAAAAAACAGCAACAAAAGACGATCGTGTACAAAGTAATGAAAATAGCTCTGACATCGGTCCTGTCGAATATGTATTCGTCGTCATTGAACTGATATAGACTGGCATTAAAAGCGGAAACATTGACAGCATCTTCTGGAGATGTGACGGGTGCTGTCTTATTCACTGGCTCCCATTGTCTTTGTTGATACTCCGCTGCTATGAAATGTTTGATAATGTGCATATTTTTTGAAGTGTCTTCGATCATGGTGCATCGTTTATTCTTGCAAACATAAGGATGGCCATTATCTGAAACAAACAAAAATAACAGATAAATAAGGTGGAATTTTTGTATATAATTTTAACTGAAAAATTACTGGAATATGATATCTCAATTTGCGAACGCGATGCAACATCATACAGGACATTTATGTGTTCCAATTCTAAATTATATTTGTTTATAGACAAAAGTACAAAAGACAGACAAAAGTAGTAGGTAAGTAGGTACCTGAAAGAGAATTTGAAAAGAAATTCTACCATCTGATATGTATCTGATGGAAAGAAAAAAACATCTTATACATATCATTAAAATATACCTACCATATCCTACAATCTCTTCAAGCTAAATCTCCTATTATATGTGCCTAATACATCAAATAATTGAAACATACCTGCGATTAATATATCTTTAACATAATCTATGAAGGATCACTAATGTGTATGAAGATATGTCTGTATGTCCGTTTGTCAGAGCCATTTAATTTTATGAGGGCCAATTATGTTTTTTCTATAACGGTTCTAGAGTGTTTGTTAAAACATGTATGTATGAATAAGTATAACCTAAATATGCCCTAGGTATAACCTAGTAATATAATTATAACCTAACAATAGTCCTCATTAAGAAATTACCAAGTTAATTTTCTAACATTTCTCTTGAATCTCATGCACCACACATTCCCGTAGTCAACTACGTGGTCGTAAGTCAAAGACATGTCGGATAATGGACCTGGAATGATAGCAAAAGAATTTACTAGTGCAAAGAATAAAAACTATCGGCGGACGAGTAGGTAGGTAGGTACTTTAAAGTCGTGAAGCGCAAAGCGAAGTTTAGTTTCCCTCTGAACCATTACATAACCTTGAACTTTTTTGCTATAGGAACATTCTGGTAATATTTTAATACATTTATTGCATTAGTGTGTGTGTGTGCGAGGGTGTTACCAATTATCTCCTTAGCCGCTATATGGATGGCGCAAATAGTTTATTTTTTTATTTAACAAAACCAAAACAATTCGTTTATTTTTAATTTCATGTGATAGAGACGTCAGCGGGAATATGGGGCCTGAAGTTGTAGTGTGAGCACTACCGTGCAAAGAGTTCATGGTGCAACGTAGACATTTTGGATTTGATAATTTAGCTAGCTGCCACCTTAAAATAAAGAAAAATAACATCATCGACCACAATCGATATTTAATTTCAATGGTGTGGTTCTGTAGACACTTTTATGCCATATTTAACGCTGTTTCAAAATAGCACCCAGCCGCACCGGTGCGGTGTAAACCATTTGCGTCTGCATAGAGAAAGAATCGTTAAATCTGCTGCCCACACGACATTCTTTAGTTTTGTGTAAATTAAGACCAATCAGGATTAAGCGAATTTGGAATTTAAGATTATTATAATTATCTGTTTGTCGGCTACATTCGTTACCTAGTTATATATAAACATATTGAGACTGATAGGTTATATATATACTTATATAACCTATATAACCTATGTCGGAGCGTGAATAATCGTTCTACATCAGAACGAAACGGTGATTTTACAATTGGAAGATATTGGCACAGGCCCATAACAGTGGAAGGTCGTATTATTTCATGGATTCTATAATGGTTGTGGCATCATGCCTCGTGTTATTAACCATGATAATGATGATGCAAGACGACACCGGCATCTAGAGCAGTATACCTGATGAGCATACTAGCAGACGAGAGAGACAGGAAAGAAGGTATAAGGTATTGATGGTGCAATAAGATATTTAGGTACTAACGATATTTGTTGAATTCTTTCCACCATTCTCATGTTCAAAGAGCCAAGCAGTGGTATAATATTTTATCAAAACTGTGACATGAATGTCTATGCTTATTCGTACCTAATAAAAATAAATATAAATATCTAAATGCTCAGCATATCTAACGTTGCATTCTATGATTATATCTAAATAAATATATGTTTTGTTTCAGATGTAAGCATAATAAAAGTTTATTTATGAGTTTGTTTTTACCGGCGGTAAGCCTTTATTAACAAAATACTACGAACTTTATACAACACAACAGCTACTACATAAAAGCATTTAGACAACATAATAAGTCATTGCAGACTCACAGGCAGTCCAAATGCTCCAGCCCACTACCAGTTGGAAAAGTGCCCAGCATGCTGGCAGCATTGCTCCGTTGAATTGCAATGCTTATTCGTGTTCACGCGTCGTTTCAACCAAGCGCTCTGATAAGTTTTGGAAAATACGATGAGCTCCCGGTCCCCACGGACCCAACGTCTCTACACCAAACGGCTCAAATATGTAATCCATACCGAGGATAGCATATTTATGAGAAATTATTATTTTCATTTGCACAGAACATGCACACTTCTTTGTTTTAGTCTAAACCAGGATCATGGAGAGAAATGGAATAATTTAGAAAATGCCTGCCACGCGAACTGTGCTAGAAGCATAAAATATAATTGTCGCCATAATTTTGTACATAATTAAGTCAGTAAACCTTTTATTGCTACGTTACTAGAGTCGCTTAAATATTAGAATGGCTTTGGGGTGTGAGATATACATTTATTCCTAGTTCTGTGCCTTTGTGCACTTTAACCTACAAGTGCTTCGTGCGTTGATATTTAGTTTTATTCAATAATGAACGTCGATGGAATTGATGAGTAAATTTAACATTTTGCTTAATTTTCGATGGTACCGATCAGTAAAATTTTGAATTAATTTAAATCAACATAAAGCAACATTGCCTATTAGTGGCCAACAACCCAATGCCATGCAATGAGTATATACGACTATGATTTGATTGTTGTAAATCAAAGCAACCTTGCACGAAAACGTTTATATTAAATAATGTACATATTAGGTATATGATATATAATATATAATAATATAATAAAGAGGAAAGATTTGATTGTTTGTTTGTTTGTTTGTTTGCATTGAATAGGCTCTAAAACTACTGGACCGATTACAATGAAATTTGGTATGGAAATAGTTTGAGACACGGGGATGAACATAGGATAGGTTTTAACCAACTGTGCAAAAAAGAGGTTAATGGTTTTGCACGATAACCGATCTACTAGACCGATTCGGATGAAATTTGGTATGGAAATAGTTTGAGACACGGGGATGAACATAGGATAGTTTTTATCCAACTGCGCAAAAAAGAGGTTAATGGTTTTGCGCGATAACCGATCCAATGGACCGATTCGGATGAAATTTGGTATGGAAATAGTTTGAGACACGGGGATGAACATAGGATAGTTTTTATCCAACTGCGCAAAAAAGAGGTTAACGGTTTTGCGCGATAGCCGATCCACTGGACCGATTCGGATAAAATTTGGTATGGAAATAGTTTGAGACACGGGGATGAACATCTGATAGTTTTTAACCAACTGCGCAAAAAAGAGGTTAATGGTTTTGCGCGATAACCAATCCACTGAACCGATTCGGATGAAATTTGGTATGGAAATAGTTTGAGACACGGGGATGAACATCTGATAGTTTTTAACCAACTGCGAAAAAAGAGGTTAATGGTTTTGCGCGATAACCGATCTACTGGACTGATTCGGATGAAATTTGGTATGGAAATAGTTTGAGACACGGGGATGAACATAGGATAGGTTTTAACCAACTGTGCAAAAAAGAGGTTAATGGTTTTGCGCGATAACCGATCTATTCTACCGATTAGGATGAAATTTGGTGTGGAAATAGTTTGAGACACGGGGATGAACATAGGATAGTTTTTATCAAACTGCGCTAAAAGATGTAACTGATTTTGCGTGATAAAAAAACATTAGAACAAAAAACAAATATAAATTAAAGTTCATAAAAAAAAAAAAAAATTAAACATTCTTTATTATTTTCTTTTCTTAGTAACCTGACTTAAATAGAAGGGTTTATGCTTTTGTGTAAAAAATATTATAATTATTTTTTTAATACCCGTGCGAAGCCGGGGCGGGCTGCTAGTATGATATAATTTGATATAGGAAATAATGATAAAACTACGTTAAAACCTTATTAAAATAAAAAAACTGTAAATAGTCTAAGTATCACGCTGTCTCTTTCCTTTACTTTATTACGTTACAGGATAATAATAATTATGTACCATATATATGTTTGCAAGATATCTAATTAATTCCCAGGCCGTAGACGTGCACCTGAGCTCTCTTCCATTCTGATGCGCTTCACGCGAGTGGCGGACAATCATCTGAATATTGAAAGCCTGTACAATATTCGAATCGTTATCTCATTTGTGAAAGCTAGCCTTATGAAACCTTATTATTATTATTAATAATAATAATAATAATAATTTATTTATTGAATCCATTATAAAAGTAATAAATAATAAAATCATGCATGCTTCAAATTCATTCACCAGTAATGATTATTAGCGTCGTGCTAATAAAGTTACCAATTATAATGACTACTTTTAATATATATATTTTTTTTTAAATAGCTTTGCAATAACGCCTTCCTTGGCGAATTACATTACAAAATTATACATTTAAAAATACATTACATTACAAGATTACAAATTAATACATTTCATTACTTACTTAAATATTATCATAACTAGATTGAATTACTTACATTAAAATTATTAGTTCACTAGCTCTCACGGTAGGGTACCCTGTGTCTGTGAGAGCTAGTTCTTCCAGATGACTCATATTTTATATGTAGCAGGACTATGCGTGCAGTAGTTTTGAATAAGAGTGAGTACGTTATTACGGTTGTGTGTGAGTTTAATATAGATAACAGAGTGCAGTATAAAATAGACGTGAGTATATTATGTGATATCTGCACAAAATATTTAGATTTGTGTTCGTAGTAGTTGTTCGGTTGTGATATGGTCTAAGGAATACAAGTATTCCTCTATTTTAGTTCTGCATATTTTTTTAGAATCGTTAAGTATATTAAGAGTTTTATTTAACTGTTTTGTATAAAAAGAGCCCTAGATAATTATTGCATTTTTTTCCTTTCACTGTGTTATTTTTAACTGAGTCCCATTTTACTCGTCTGGTTTTAATTTTGTGAGCCTGGATAATTTTGGATTTTTTGTGGAATCGCAATGCGCTTGCCAGAACAAAAAGTTGTCTTACTCTAAGTTGCTTAGTCTCCTTGTATAGATCGTTTGTGCGGTATCTAAATGGTTTTTTGAAGGCCACTTTGAGAATTGCTCTCTGTGCTCTTTCGACTTTCATCAGGTGTATACTGCAAGCAGCACCCCATGTTGTTATACAGTAGTTAATCAAAGATTTGCACAAAGCTGAGTAAACTAATTCAACAATTTTAGTGTCTGCTAAATATCTTAATCTTTTAAAAATATACAGTAATTTTCTTAACCGATTGCTGAGATTATCTATCTGCTTAGTCCAGGACAAGAGTTCATCTATGTATATTCCCAAGTATTTTATATCTCTGACTTGTTCCAGCATTGGACAATTGTCTGCGCATTGGTTTTTAGCGTCTAAGTCACAAGAGTGTAATTTTATTATTAAATTGTATCGCCTCTGATAATAAACAATAATGAGAGCACCGCAGAACTGGAGTGTAATGTGCGCGGTACTAATATACGCGGTATAAGCCCCATCCAGAAAATGAAATTATGTATAGTCACCCCGTGACCACGATCACTGCAAATAGTGTGTAACTTCAGGATAAAATCATGTTAACTATACGCATTATCAAGCGTTTAAAGTCCTTAAATTACGTGGGAATTATGGAAAACCCCCCCATAATGAGAGAGGCTCGCTTCAGCAGTGGACTACCCGGTTGATACAGTAATCTAATACTCGCTAAAGCAAGTTAATTTTTTGTGGGGTATTTGCTAACGTAAGCATGATAGCTAATCTACTTGTTACATAAATATAGTACACGCGAACATTAAAAATTTACTATGGTAATAAAATCGCACAAGCACCGATTAAAATAGCAAAACTAAAACATAATATAATGAAGCAGTGTAATTTTGTAACCTTGCAATATTGTAAACTTAAAACCAAAAAATGTGCAAAACATGAACTCTATTATAAGTAAGCAGAGACATCCTAGTACCGAATTTTTTTATTATTTATATTGCTTATAAATTTGGATATCGTCTGGTAGTAAGAGTTATCATAAATACGAGAGGAGTTAAAACTCAATAGCTGAATCGTTTTGAAACTTTATTTGTTAAAATTATTCAAAATTTCTAAATTTTTAGTAACAATAATTACATTTTCAGAAATTTTTAGTATTTTCTCGCTTCAATACACGCGCACGCGATCCCCAATCATTTCCCGTTAGTTTTTAAAATACAAGCAATTTATCAGGCGGGTTGGGGATACAGTGTGAAATATCAGTTCCACAGAAAGTGCTGCTGCCCACCTTCTGATGTGTAGAGATGGGGGGATGACATTCTAGCCCGGCACCCCACAGGCAAGTATTAGATTAGATACTCTTTATACCTACGAATAAATTTATTTATTCGTAGGCATTTCACCCTTATATTACACGTCTCCTTAAATTGTAACCTTTTATATTTTTCCTTTTCCTTAGTTTTCCTTAGCACAGAATAAAAAGGACCTTAGCGCGATGAGTACTAATAATTGAACTTTGTTTGAAATCTGAATCAAACCATAATAAGCGAATACATAGGTTAGGTTAAATAACGAGGATAAAGGGTAGGTTTTTAATCAATTTCTCAAAATAACTAGCTTACCCATTTGGGGAATTTTTCTGTCTTCCAATGTTCCAAAGACAAGCTTGGACACGAACATCACATTGGTGTGATACTGCAAATTTCTTGCTCGTTTTTCGTTTTTGATAAGGCAAGCAGTATTTCTCCTCACAACGACCCTGGCCTCTAAAAAAATCCTCTTATCTATAGGAGGAGAATGTCTTAAAGATGAGACTGAAATTGATGCATTAACGCACAATGACTTTTTATTTCCAAAAAGTATCTATACTGCATAACTCGAAGAAATACTTATATAAGGATTATCCTGCTCCAAAGTAATTGCTTATCATATACATTATCCAACAGGTAAAAGCTAACAATCCTATTTCATATTAATAGTTTGTTAAGTGATTGTCCATGGGAAGCATAAAAAGTCCATACAGTTGGAGGATTTTTATTTCGTAGATGCTATAGGGCTGTACCTACTATTGGTGGTCCTTTTACCACGACCAGCTGATTGAATAATAGTTGAAACTCTTGTCGAAACGACCATACTTATTCGCGTAAGTCAACCTACCTTCATTTATTATGAATGAGATAAAAACATGTGATATTTTATAATATAGTGATAGGTACTTGGTTTGTTTTTAATTATGTAGTCTTTAGGTGCAATCGTACAAAAGATCGCAGTAGAAAGTCAGGTGAGTACTATTGAAAATGAAAGAACTGTTTTAACGTCGTTTTAATGATGTCGCCGTTGGACGTTACTTCACAGGTATCTTTTTTATTCGTCGAAATGAACGATACATTGTAAGATTTATTCGAATGAAATTTACTTTTGTACAATTAAATTTAGAATGATAATAGGGGTAGAAAAGTATTTGTTTTGCACCACCTACTCGATATTAACATAATTATGTGTCAAGCAAACCTAACCTAAAAAAGTAAGTCATTAGGTACAGGACTGTACTGTACTGTCTTTAGGTTATGTTTGCGGTTCAGGTTACGGGCTGAGTAGGACCAAAATTTTGTACTGGATTTCATCACACATCACCTAACAATAATAATCTTGATGGAGGTTTCTTGTTTGTGCTGTTTGAGATTGCAATATTTTAGGTGCGTGGGGGCTAGAAGCACACAACATTTACAGATATTTGGTTGGTTGAAGTGTTTAGTTGAAGCAACGCGACAGGTGAATCATTGCTTGCTCATATTTGCAAAAATATTGCATCATCTATAATCTAGTTTATAAAATATTATATATGAGTATATAATTAGCTATAACTTTTTTTAGGTACCTGCATGCACATGTAACTAACTAGTAACTAGTTTTAGATACAGATTTTCAATCATCGCATAAAAAAATTCCGAACACGCTCCGTTTTGCTCGTTATGTGCAGAATATTCCAAAAAGATTTAATTAAAAATATATGTTGAATCAAAACTCACTCAGAAATCATGAACTTTAGTAAAATTCTTGCTAAAATATATGATTTTTAAGTAAATTTTCATATACTGAATAGGAAAATAATCCCGAGAATAAGCCCAGAAATTTCCGAGGTGTAAAAATAAGGTACCATTATGAAAACAATACCTTGAATAAAAAACTGAATACCTACAAACCTTCCAACACTTCCAACGCAACATCTTCAAGCATCCTAAAACAACAAAAACGGTACTCACATAAATTGACCTACACAAAACTTTACAAGTTAATCCAATATCTAGATTGTGTTTTTAAAGGACCCAAGTGCTTCACAACAAAAGGTGTTACCCGTTCCATAATGAAAAACATCTGCGAGAGGATTGCCACAATGCCGAAGCGCTCTCAGAGGATTTTGTAACAACGTCTCGCCTAGCCCCTTGCTCCCGGTATCGGATCAAACAGCTTACGGTAAAGGTTCTTTGCATTATGATAAACAATAGCAGGTGTCGTTGAATAGAGTGAAAATACACTCCAATTAATATAATTTAAGATGCTGCTATGGAATGGCTTTGTTTAATGATTTACTAAAGGGAAACTTTAGCGTAGCAAAGAAAGTTGCAAACTAAACCATTTAGCATATAATGTTGATTATGTATATGTACCTATTAAAAGGAAATTACATTTCAGAGAAATATATTAAAAGGGTTAAAACCAGAACAAGCTACGGCCAATAAATCAGTTTCCAAAATGTTATGTAGTAAGTGTCAGCCTCTTTGTTTGTCAAGTAAGAATCCGTTTCTTTGCTTGGAACAAAGAAGTTTGAATATTCCGGACAGACTGACCTACTCTGTGACCTTTTTGATGCCTAACTATCATTTTAAATATATCGTGTAAACCATTCCTGTGAAAGCTTTATGATAAATCTATTAATATTAGATAAAGGGAATTACTAATTGATAAATGCTACAACGCATTCCTTAAATATTTTTATCTTAAATAATCACACGACATTTTGTTATGCGGATTCTCGCATTTGTATTTGAGAACGTATATGTTTTGTAGGTATTTTACAAAATATTTAACAACTGTGAAGGGGTGCCTCTTGGTTAACCCTGGAAAGTTTGCCCTGCACCCTGGGATTTAAACTGTAAACGGTTGAAACGGATATGTAAAATTATTTTATCCCGCTGTTTCCAACCCTATGATCATGTCCACGGGTTGACTTAATTTACAGAACATATATTCATGCTGAAATATAATATACTTACTGCTAACAGCAACTTGGTTCGCTTGGATATAATATCGAGAGCATTTGAGTGGTATTAAGTCACTTAACCACATATTCTGTTACCAACCAACAGAACAGTTTTGTTATTCGATATTATAAAACTAGGCAGTTATAGGTTCTTGTCTATGTGCAGGTATGTCTATGTAGGGCCGACCCCAGTTCAACGCCGCAACAGTTTTCTAAAGCAAAGCTTACCAATAAAAAGGTTTTCACAGCATGGCGTAATTCACTTTATCTTTCTCCAATCTGGTGAATCAATAAAGGCAGATGTCTACTGTGCCGAACTCCGAACAATGATAGCAAAACTAGCAGTGAAACAGGCCCAACTTATGAATCGATCTTCACCATTATTGCTCCATGATAATGCGAGACCTCATACAGCACGAGAAACCTTTTTAACTCTACAGGAACTGCAATTAGAAACCATTCGTCACCCTTCGTATTTGCCAGACCTTGCTCCAACATACTACCATTTTTTTCGTGATTTGGAAAATTTTCTACGTATTAAAAAGTTTTCTTCCCAGGAGGCAGACTTTCCTATTACATGGCGGCAATGTATAGATAATAATGGTAATTATTTCGATTAAATAAAAAAAAAAATTATAAATAAAATATACGAATTTCAATTTTTCAGTACAAATGTGACTTTCACCTCTTATAAATACTTAAAGGATTTTACTTCACAAAACAGCTAAGGTAAAATGCTGAGTAATCAAGCTGCTAAACATAAAAAAATGCGAAGCAAGATGTAAAATATAATTATCATCTTTCTACCCTTATCTTACCCCCACAGGGTGGGTGTGGTATGTTTTTATATCTAACTTCAATTACATGTGTAACAACTTGTTTTTAAAATCTTGTCATTGAATAAAATATATTTCGAGAATGCTGTCGGCCTCGCAGCATAGTAATTTTTGGATGAGTAGTATGTATATTTTTGGGATGTAGAGAAACATTGCTTCTCTGTATGATACTGATATTGCTTATACATATAACTACATAAAATAAAATACTTTCACTATCTTGAGGAGCCTTAATGTTGCGTCACTTATTTGTACAAGCCGATCTTATAAAGCTTTATCTAAAAATTCATGTAAATGAAAATGCTATATAAAAACAAACAGTGTAGTGAGTCCAACTCCCACTTAGCAATTTCTTGCATACGAACAAACTTTTGTAAATGATGAAGTTTCTTTTTTATTTGTTATAGATATGTGTTAAGCAAGTGAGCTAAGTAGTTATTTGGCTCGAGTGGTGACTTATTCCGAACTAGCGAATTAGTCTCTTTTTTAAATATTTATATAAAGAACTTTTGCAATTATGCCGCTCTGTTATTAATTAACGTTATGATAATACAAAAACTCATACTGTGTAGTACACTTCATACCTAAATTATATAGTTTACTTAAATAACAATTATGGCTTTCTCTGAAAGTGGATATGTTAGAATACTATTAAAGTAACTTAGAGAATTAGTCTAGAATTGAATCATGAGCGTAGCGAATGATTCTAATGTGTTCTACCGAGCACAGTGGGGGATACAAATACATTGTTCTCCTTTATAATATACAACTTTTCACTAATGCCAGTCATAAAAAGGCAATAGGTAAGAAACAAACTGAAGGCAATATTCAGTAACAAGTTTATTCTAATTTACAATAGAACTTAAAATAATGCATGATTCTATAAGTTGAAAATAACACTTTTATTTGGGACTTATTTTTCCATACAATAGGTTTTACCAACCAAACCGTTTTTTTATGCTGGCAAGGTGAAATATTATAATATATAATTTCCATGTTTAGCTTTTGACCCAAATCTCATCTGTTTGTAAAAGACTGTGAGCTCCACACCTAACAGCATATCATTCCAAGATAGTAGACATAACGGTTTGCGAGTGTAAATTCTGTCACAAGTTATGACTTGCGTAGCGATACAATTTACGTACTGACAAAGGTATACTTTCGTCATAATTGTATATACTACTTGAACCTACTGAGTACGCTTCTGGTTTGCCAGTTAACGTTTTATTATTTATTTAATCTCTTTATATGAAAATATATATTTCCATACAAATATTTATCCAATAAGTTTTGTAAATATGTAATTATACGGGAAACTGGCAAAGCCGAAGCATAGTGATTGTGCTCAAGGACATGCATGTCAATTTTAGCGACTTTGAAAACTTGGTATTCAAAAATGTATGACGAAACTACGTTTGTATGGAAAACGAATGCACACTAGCAACGAAATTGTACATTACTGCAGAATCTAGTAAGTAAGCCTTCCTGGCCGGTAGTATGAGTTAACCGGACCGAACTGCAGGCTATATACGAGGCCAGGAAGGCTTTCTTACTGGTTGAGGCTTGTATAATACTCTTCTCAAAAATTAAAGAAAGTTTAACGTCAAATTCGTTTAATTAATACTGAAGGTTACATTCATATTAGGGAAACCCACCAACATGATTTATAAACTGAAATTACTAAATACAAAGATAAAATCCCACACTATACTTCTACAACATTACCAAGTACAAAACGCAACGTGCATACTTTTTCTGAGTTGCGTTAAGTGACACAGTCTTTAAAATGGCTGTTTAGGGCTCCAAAAATATATCTATCTCATAAAATGTCAAATATATATTGGGAGCCTCCCTCCTATAACCATGTTATAATAGCTGAACACTAATATTTGTCTGGTACTATGTTTTTTTTTCCAAGCAGATCTAAAGTGGATGACCTTTAATTGTCCAGAGGGTAAATTACATACTTACTTAATGGACAGTAGGAGATTCCAAATTTAAAATCTCGCTTCTTACTACACAGTTGTGACCGGTAGAGCTTACTTTCTGAATACTTTTTAGAGATGGTATGGCAACATTACATACTATTTTTGAGAAAATGTATGTAACTGATAGAGAATTGTACATTTGACAGTTGACAGATAAGTTAGCCTTGGTACTCATAATCTTACCCATTAGTTAGTGGTAACCTACTTAACGATAGCTGCTGGATAAATTGTATAGTAAATAACCGGCAGTTTTAATATGTGCGGAACGTTAATTATTTCAATCAAGGCTAGGCTGTATTGTAAACCTAAGCAGTAAGCGAGAGCAATAGAACCGGAATCGTAAAGACTTAACATGTTTCAAACAACGTTTATCCACCAACTATCGAAGAAAATATAAATAAAACATTAATCAACTGCTCTAAGAATAAAAGGTGAGTGAAAAAAGAAAAGGTGAATGAAAAACTTAGGAGGTAAACAATAAATAAAATAAACCTAAAACTTTTTAATAACAGTTAAATAAGAGCCATTTGATGAGATATTGAAATTTAACATATGAACTGCTGAGTTACAATTTTATGTGCTTTTTTTTTCAAATAATATTTTGTTTCAAAAGTAACAGCGAAATTTTTTTTTAGGTTATTTAAAATATATAAAAACTTAAATATAGTTATATATTATATAATTTTTGATCTTTTTATTGCATATCTGTCACCATTTTGTTCTTTTGTTAAATTTTGTCACAACAACAATGCGCTCACTTCATTTATAATTATGGTTTTGTGGTTTTCTCAAACTAATCGTATGCTAAAACTTGTTTCTTTTATAAATGGCTCCGCTTAGAATTTACTACCAAAATGTACGCGGTCTTCGAACCAAAACTACTACATTCTTCAGGAATATGTCGCTATGTTCGTATGACATAGTTTGTCTCACAGAAACCTGGCTCAACGACAGCTTCCATAACAGTGAACTTTTTGACGATCGTTTAATAAGCAGGATAGGGGCGGCGGAATAATTATAGTTTTCAATCGGCAGTTGGCAGCTGAAGCCCGGTATGACTGGTCTTCAAGTGCCGAGGACTTATGGGTTACCTTAACTTTGAAAAACCGTCGGCCTAGATGTACTTACAAAATGCACATTGGCGTTGTTTACATCTGTGATGAAAACTTAAGAAACTCAATGTCAACTCAATTATCTAACATCTCAACAAGTATGACTAAAATCGCGTTGGAGAACCCTCTTGACAAAATAATTGTACTTGGTGATTTCAATATGCCTTATGTATCTTGGACCTTGGACAACGATGATGGAGTTTCCTATCTTCCTACTAATATTCAGGGTCCTCACCAATTACAGTTATTCGATAACTTAAATACATGTAATCTCTCACAATACAACTCCTTGGTGAATGACAGTCACGGACGGCTTTTGGATCTAATTTTTTCAAATAGTGATGTCCTTATTAATGCATGTGATGTTCCTCTTGTCCCCGAAGATCCTCACCACCAGTCTGTGATAACTACTGTGGAATATGTTCAGTTACATACAATCAAACCGCGCCCTTACATCAGGTATTTATATAACACTGGTGATTTTAATTCTATTTGTGCCAACCTTGATTCCGTTGACTGGCATTTAGAGCTTGGTAGGAGAAGTATTGAAAACGCGACCTCCTTTTTCTATCAAACTTTAAATAATCTACGTGATACTTATGTGAATACCAAACTAGTTACGCCTTCCCGTAAGTACCCATCATGGTATAAACGACCATTGATAAAATTGTTGCGGGAAAAGGCTAAGTTCCACAAAAAATATAAGACTTACGGCAATACCTATGACTCCTGACTCATGACCGTGACTCATTTATTTTACTCCGAGAGAGAGCACACCTGATGGAGAAAACCATGTATGAAAATTTTATTTCAAATATGGAAAACTCTATAAAAGAAAACCCACGCGCATTTTGGTCTTTTGTAAAAAGCAAAAATCATTCGAATGTGTCAATCCTTCTGTAATCGAATATGGAAATCGTGCGTCTAATACAGGTGATGAAATATGCAGCTTGTTCGGGGAATATTTTCACTCTACTTTTCTCGATAATTCCTCTACTACCGAAGAGCCTGGTCAACTTTATATTTCTGATCACGAGTCTTCCACTGATATTTGTTCAGTAGATATTCTGGAAGGAAACGTCTTTAAACTTTTAAAATCTCTAGACTTATCTAAATCTGGGGGCCCTGATAACATACCAGCCATGTTAATAGTAAAATGTGCAAAGAGCCTTGTTCTTCCTCACTCCGTGCTTTACCGCCGGTCTCTAGCTGAAGGCATTGTCCCTAAAGTTTGGAAATCCGCTTTCGTTACTCCTATTCACAAAAAAGGTCCAAAAAATAAGGTCGAAAATTATAGACCAATATCCAAGCTGTGCTTGTTTGCGAAGGTATTAAAAAAAATTGTTTATGCACAGCTGTACCCCGCACTCAAACACAGCATTTCGCTAGACCAGCATGGTTTCTTAAGGGGTAGATCCACTACATCAAATCTTTTACTTTGTGTTGACTTTTTGTCAAGACATATGTCTGAACTCTCCCAAGTCGATGTAATTTATACAGATTACTCAAAGTGCTTTGATAGAATAGATCACTCAATTCTATTGAATAAGCTTCTAAGAATAGGTATAAGGGGAAATCTGTTTCGATGGTTTTCGTCATATGTCAGAAACCGCTGTCAAACTGTAGTATTGGGTGGCTACAGTTCATGTACTATGAACATCTCTTCCGGCGTACCCCAAGGATCCTTATTAGGACCACTGCTTTTTACAATCTTTGTAAACGACATATCTTCTTGCTTTATGAGCTCTAAAATACTTCTATACGCCGATGACATGAAAATTCTACGTCCAATCAATAATATCCACGACGTTGAGTGTCTGCAAGAGGATCTCCTTCGATTTGAAAATTACTGTACCCTAAACAAATTAGATTTAAATGTCTCGAAATGCTACGTGTGTACCTATAGTCGTAAAACCACAACACTAAGATCTTATTACACATTTTATAATGCGCCCTTAATTAGAGTAGATTCAATTAGAGACTTGGGGGTTACTTTTGACAGCAAATTGTTATTTGATCAACATGTTAACAATATTGTAAAAAAGGCATCACGTTCATTAGGTTTTATCTTAAGAATGTCGTCGGAGTTCAAAAGTATTAAAACTTTTAAAATACTTTACTGCGCATATGTCCGTAGTCACCTTGAATATGCATCACAGGTGTGGAATCCCTGTTACGATGTGTATTCTTCACGACTAGAAGCTATACAAAAGAGATTTCTACGATATGTACAATTTAGAGCCCATATATTCTTGCCTGATTACGATACAAGGTGTCGTAAATTTCGTTTCCTTCCGTTGTACAAACGGAGAGAAGTAGCTGATTTATGTTATCTGTTAGGCATTGCGAATGGCACTGTGGACTGCCCTGAACTACTAGAGCACATAAGGCTGCGAACAATTGCAGTCTCACTGAGAAAACCTAACATTCTTCATTTTCCTTTGGTTACATCAAATTATAGACAAAACACATTCGTCATAAGAGTGGCCAGATCCTTTAACTCCTTAGCTAGGGTAAACTGTGAATTAGACCTATTTAATACAAGCTCAAGTAGGCTTAAACGCTTACTTAACGATATGTACTTTTGTTAAATAAGGCATACAATTTGGTCCGCGTGTGATTGTGTTACTTTTCTATAACTATACACTTTTCTATGTTTATTTTATTATTATCGTCGTTAACTGTTACTGATAATCTACATACTATTCCTACTTACTAGGTAGGTACTTAGATATCTGTGAAAACTTGTAATTGGCCTTCCTGTATATGTAACTTTAAGCTGCATATATATATATATCGACCTAAATTACATACCTAGCTGTAAGTTTTCCTACGATTTTATAAATAAATAAATTGTACATTTGACAGCTGACAGATAAGCTAGTCTTTGTACTCGTCATCTTACCCATTAGTAAGTGGTAACCTACTGGTTTTTATCGATAGTTGCTGGATAAATAGTTTAGTAAATAGCCGGCAGTTGTAATATGTGCGGTAAGTTAATTATTACGATCATAGAAACGCTGTATTGTAAGCCTAAGCGGCAAGCTTAAGCGGCGAGGGCAATATAATCGAAATCGTAAAGACTAATGCTTAACACGTTTCAAACAACGTTTATCCACCAACTATCGAGGAAAATATTAATAAACAATAAATTAAACAAACCTAAAACTTTTTAATAACAGTTAAATAAGAGCCATTTGATGAGAGTTTGAAATTTAACATATGAACTGCTGAGTTACAATGTTATATGTGCTTTTTTCAGATTATATTTTGTTTTAAAAGTAACAGCGAATATATTTTTTTGGTTATTTAAAATAAATAAAAACTTAAATAAACAATTAAAGTGTTAGGTTACATTATTGAATAGAGAACACCATCAGGAAAAAATCTAGCAGTTCAGAAAATACCTAAACTTATTATTATATTCAACATGTTTCAAAAACTAAAGTGACGGCTATTTTCGTTGTTTACTAACGATTTTGGTAGGCATGTTTTATTCATGTTTATGCTTTAAGTAGGAAGTAGAAAGGTAAATATAATATGATGAAATTTCCAGATTGTCTTTTTATAATAAGTAGTTAGCATACCTAATAATAATACCTAATATGATTTGTGCAAGGCACTTTTAGCCCAAGATTATAAAACATTCGCCACCCCTGTATGAAAGCGTAAACATACAATAATCCTCATTTTGCCAGATACTAGAGTCAAACCTAACATGTAAAATTTTAAGCAAAACATTTTTTCTATATTTCATGTTAAAATGTTTTTTACATGCACCTTTTCTCTAACAGATATATGTAGTTTTACTTTTTTTTATCAAAATTAGTAAACTGATTAGATATTGCAACTTGTATTGTACATTTCCAGGGATTTTTATTATTATAATTGCACAAAAATGCATGCAGGGTAATTTTGTCTAATATAAAACCTAGCGCCGCTATTTTAACTCTATAACTAGTGTCTTAGTCAAAAATATTGCTGAATGAAAAATGTTACCGAATGAAAATTTCCTTTAAGAAAATTAAATCCGTTATGAAAGGATTCCAAGGTTATGCCTAACTAAATATTCTGGCAATAGCCAAAATAACATCTAAGAAAACTTGCTACAATTATTTTATTTCACAAACAAATGCACGAGCGCGGATTGAAGCATGTCAAATTATTTGCCAATAAATCGTAGAGTAACACCGATGTTTCGCGAGATATTGTAAACATTCTGGTAAAAAAACGTTGCTAGCTGCCGCCATTTTACTATAAATTTTACTGCTGTTTTGGTAATTACCTTGATGATAAATTGTGACTGTTGGTAATTAATGTGTGATGATGTTAGACATTTTGTATCGTGTACAGTGTACACACCTCACAAAGCAAAATTAAATTCCTTTGGCATATGACGCATAGTCCGTTTGTCGAATGGGATAGAGTAACAAATGAAAGTTGTGTTTTAAGGCAATGATGGCCGAGCGGTAATAGCTATGGACTGCCATGCCGCAGGCCCCTGGTTCGATCCCCACCGCCGGCTTGAGCTTCATCGCATGGTGGAAGGACATTTTACGATTGCCCACTTGGCTAGCTACCACCCTCAAGTAGAAAATCTGTCGCCAAGCACCTCACGGTGTGTTCCAGCAGCAGTCAGATTAAAGAGAGCTAGTGAAATTACAGGTACTTGAGACTTAACAAATATAAGTAAAGTTCTTAAAACTCAAAAGAGAGCGATTAGAATTATTTTTGGACTCCGAAAACGCACAAAGGTTAGAAAATATTTTAAAGAAAATCATATAATGACTGTCATATCTTTATATGTTAAAATAGTATTTTGCAGATACACCAGGAAGTTGATGGTATGACTAAAAACCAAGATGTACATAGGTTTAATTTGCGAAATAAAGAAAAAATATTTAAGCCGAAAATAAGACTAATAAAGGTAAAAAAACAAGGCATTCACAATAAAATATCTATGTTTAATAAACTACCATTGACTTTAACTAAATTAAACAAACCTGAGTTTAAAAAGAAGATGGAATCTTTTTTGAATCTCATCCTTTATATTCTTTGAAAGAATTCATGGACATGCGTCTAACAGAAAATTCATTCTTATAAAAATAATTAGATAATAATATAGACTATCCTTTTGACTGCTTAGGCTATAATGAGATTGACTAAATACCTATATACGGATTTTAAATGTATAGTTTGTAATTATTAAGTATCACAATTTCTTGACATTTATTTTTATTTATATCGCAAATCATTTATCCAGAGACATCACAATTTAGATAACTTTATAACTATAATCATTATTCTTACCTTATATTTGAATAATTATTTGTAAATTTGACTTACCTAATGTAACGAACAATGTTATAAGGTCAATAAATGAAAATGAAATGAAATGACATGATGATGGCATTGGTGAAGAAATTCTGAATCACATAAAATTAGTATGTGACGTTCTAATATTCAAAGCTGGTTTCTTAACTCACCATGCTAATATATATAAAAATATAAGCTAATAAAACATTAGATAAGTAGACGCAAATGATGTAAGCAAATCATTGAAGAGAAAAATGCATATTGATAATAGATAAAGAAATTCTCACGGTATTTCATGAAACTTCGGTGATTTTTTTATCAATGTGTAGATTCTACGAGTACAGAAAATAATTCATGAGATGTTTCATATATAAGTCAAGGATAAAGTGGGTTTAGAGTTATATTTCGTTTGCGAGGAAATCAAACAGTGATGTTGTAAGTAATTGCTCTTTAATTCTCATTAAAGTTGATTTATCAACATTTATTTTATCCAATTAAAATGTAAAATAAGATTTCTCATGCATTGCAACAACAAACATTAAATTAATGCTTTAAAAAGTAAGGATCGCTATGGATCTCGAACGGAATGAAAAATTAACGATTTAATTTTTAATTTACACAATAATTATAATTCTATGTTGGTATGGAACCCTTGGTGTCCAATTCCGATTTGCACGTAGTCAGTTTTTCTAATAAGAATCTAATAGTATTACTGGAAAAACATTGTATTGTTAATTAGAAAATCATGCATTAACTCCGTCGATGAAAACAAACTTGTTTGCAAATTTCCAGTTACTTTTATGTTATTTTCATAATTTAATACTTATTTTGTATACAGCCTTACAACAGTAACTTGTATGCAAAAAATACATCGTAATAAAAAACCTTTTAATAGTCAAGTGATCGCTGAACAAAAATCCCTCAAAAACATTAAATATGATCTCGTGTTATGTTCATTAAAAATAATAATATAAAAGTTTGCACAACCAGTACACCAGTAATAAACATTTGGTGAAAATGTTTACATACATGTGTAATTAAATTATTTCAAACCTATAATACACAAGTCAGTCCAATGTTCCATATCTGTATCGATTCAACAAGGCAACAAAAGTTTCAACACGCGTTTCTTTCTGCAGATCAGTCAAATCATGAGGCACCCATTTATCATATTTTTTTTATTTATTTGACGCAAATGAGTCCAAATTGTAGGTAAGGTAACGTTAAACCATGCCGGTAGTTCCTGGGTAGTTTGGCTCGGATCGGCTTCCACCATCTGTTTCACTTCATTGTTATTCACCTGTGTGGGCGGTCTTCCACGTAGTTCTTCTTCTTCGTTCTTCAAATGAAAGTTTCCATCACGAAAGCGTTGAAACCAAAATCGCAGGGTGCGTTCATTAGCAGTCTCCTCTCCAAACGCAACATTGATATTGCGAGCGGTTTCTGCCGCGTTAGTGCCGCGTAGGAACACGTATTCAAAAATTACTCCAATTGTCGAAGTATCTATCTTTCTTATCTAAACTGAATAAAAAAAAACTGAAAGTCGATAATCGAATGTTGCAAATTTTTTAAAAGAAGAACCTCAGGTACCATGTGAAAAAACTTTCACTCAAAAATCTCAAACCATAAAAATTCTTTGTCAATTCTAAGTACCTAATACATGAAATTGCCGTTTTATCATAATATACATATAGATAGATAGATATGAGGTAGATATAAATAGTAGAGTCTATAATTTACATTATTGCACCATATTTAGAAACAATATTCAATCTTTGTGTCGATAGAGGAAACTTCCCCGATTTAATGAAACAAAGTAAAATCACTCCAATTTTAAAGTCGGGGTCTACATCTGACCCTTGCAATTATAGACCTATTTCCATCTTACCAGTTCTGAGTAAAGTATTCGAAAAAATTATGCTCAAACAACTACTATCCCATTTTAAAAAGCATAATTTATTAAATGAGAATCTGTTTGGTTTCACCAAGAGCAAATCCACAACGGATGCAGGTGTTCAATTGATGTCGCATATACTGGAAGCCTGGGAAAGTTAACATGATGCTATTGGCGTATTTTGTGATCTTTCCAAGGCATTCCACTGTGCAGTGTAGAGCACTGCACTCTGATTCGTAAACTTTCCCACTATGGTATTCGTGGAAAAGCTCTGAATCTTATAGAGTCATATCTGTCAGACAGGCTACAGAAGGTTGGAATAAATGGCAATACTTCTTCCGGGTCATTGGTAAAAATGGGAGTACCACAGGGATAATTTTGGGACCTTTTCTGTTTCTAACATATATTAATGATCTGCCTTGCAGGTTCAAAGATTCTAAATGATTCCCCGCTAATAATCTTCTCCTAAATTCAAAAAAGTCGAAATGTTTAAAGTTTTCTTTACCAAATGTTCCTATGTTGAACCAAACATAAAGCTTGGCCCAGATAAACTCCCTATTGACAAAGCGACAGTCTTCCTGGGAATCAAAATGGATTCCACTTTACAATGGGATCCACATATACATGATCTCTCCGGAAGACTTAGTTCTGCTGCATATGCAGTTCTTAGGATAAGACAGTTAACAGACGTAGCTACTGCTCGCCTAGTTTATTTCGCGTACTTCCACAGTATTATGTCGTATGGTGTATTGCAGTGGGGAACTGCTGCTGAGATAGAGGCAATTTTTATCATACAAAAGCGTGCAATTCGAGTCATATATAAAATTTTTAAAGAAATTGATATTTTAACTTTACCAAGTCTGTATATATTTGAAAATATTATGCATGTTCGTAAAAATTTGAGTAAATTTAAATTAAACAGTGACAATCACGATTACAATACTAGGAATAAAGATAAAATAGCGGTGCCAGGCTTTAGATTAGCAAGGACAAATAAAAGGTCCTTCTTAGGTAATTGTGTGCGGTTTTATAATAAAGTTCCCAAACATATTACAACGCTCACAGAAGGGAAATTCAAGTTGCATGTGAAAAACATATTGATTAAAAAATCCTACTACACAGTTTCTGATTACATAAACGACAAAAATGCCTGGACAATTCCGCCTCCGCCAAGCTATTGCCTGTCACCTACATAATTTAAACAAATATTGTAATAAGTAACTCTATTAGTGGATGGATCAAGAAGTGTAAAAGGCTGTGGATGAAAAGAAAAAAGCATGGCTGGATTGGTTAGCAACAAAAGCTAACCAAAAAGTACAAATGGCAACGCATGATGATGTACGTGAAGCAAGAAAGGATTATAAGTTAAGCAACGTCCCGCGCGGTCATGAGTTGGATGGGTGACCGCTAGTGACATTACTACTGAGCGTTTCCGTGCTTCGGAGGGCACGTTAAGCCGTCGGTCCCGGTTGTTGTCTTAGGATGGCAGTCGTTATAGCATGGTGGTAGGGCATTTTGCGAATGCCCGCCTGGCTAGCTACCACCCTCAAGTAGAAAATCTGTCGCCAAGCACTTAACGGTGTGGTCCGGCAGCTGTCCTTGAGAGCCAGTACTTCTAGGTTAGCCTGAACAACATCTTCGACCACATCATCACTTACCATCAGGTGAGATAGTGGTCAAAGGCTAACCTATCAGGTATAAAAAAAAAATAAAAAAAAATATAAGAGATTGAAAAAGATAGTTAAAGAAGTTGTGTGCAGAAAGAAAGATGAACGAAAAGATATGTTTGACAAAAAGCTTTCTGATGATTTCCAGTCAAATGTTAATTTTTTCTGGAAATCCATAAGAACAGCATCAGGGGTCATGATGGAAGCATTATAAAAGGAGAAGAATGTGTGTTGAAAAGATGGAAAGAATATTTTGAAAGTTTATTTGAAAGAGAGGGACCAGGTTCCGGAAAGCTATATGAATAGTAGTGATGATAAAAATGAAATAGGTATGGATGAGATTTTGAAAGCGTTAAAGGGTATGAAATTAGGAAAGGCTGCAGGATATGATAGAGTGTCAGTCGAGTTGCTGAGAGCTGGGCGAGACATAGTAGCTAGTCTGTTGCACCGCCTTTTTAATGTGTTGGAGGAGCGGCCGTGTACCAGGTGACTGGTGCAAGGCTGTGATTGTGCCGCTTTATAAAGGTAAAGGGTCGCAACAAGACTGCAAGAATTACCGCGGAATCAGCCTCCTCAGCGTCGTCGGTAAACTATATGCGAAAGTATTGATTGAACGGGTGATAAAAGAGACAGATGAGAAAGTGTGGGATGCACAAGCAGGGTTTAGAAAGGGAATGGGATGTACGGATCAGGTCTTTTCTTTACGATGCATAGCCGAAAAATGCTTGGCGAAAAGCCAAAAGGTCTATTGCGCTTTCGTAGATTTAGAAAAGGCTTATGATAGGGTGAGTAGGCACGAACTGTGGTCAGCGTTGTCTATGCATGGGCTGAATGGTAACCTGATCCTAGCGCTGAAATCCCTTTATAAGGATTCCAGTGCTTGCGTTAGGATAAATGGGACATACACTGATTGGTTTAACATCGAAAAAGGTGTTAGACAAGGATGTGTAGCGTCACCGTGGCTGTTCAACTTATTCATGGATAACTGTTTGACAAACCAAGACAGTGAATGTGGATTACGAATATATAATAAGAGTTACGCATCAAATGTCTTTTCTACGCTGATGACCAAGTAAAACTTGCGTCGTCGGTAAAAGAGTTGCAGGAGATGGTAAATGTTATGCATGAGGCTTTAGAAAGAAAGGGAATGAAAATAAATGTAAGTAAGACGAAAGTTATGGTGTTTGAACGAGATGATAGAGTGACCGATTGCAATATTGTGATCGGAGGTGAAAAAGTGGAACAAGTGAAAGAGTTTGTATACTTGGGATCCATGTTTTCAAAAGATGGTGAGTGTGAAAAAGATATAGAAAGGAGAGCGAACGCTGGAAATATCGTAAACGGAGCATTGCACGCGTTTATGAACAGTCAGAAGGTGTCTAAAAAGGCTCGTCTGGCTGTTCATGGGGGAGTGTTGGTTCCGACACTAATGTATGGTAGTGAAAGTTGGGTGTGGCAGAAAAAGCATGCAAGTAGAATAAATGCCGTGGAGATAAGAGCATTGAGGAGCATAATTGGAGTCAAACGGAGTGACAGGATAAGGAATAGTGTGATAAGGGAACGATGTGGTGTGAATGAGGATGTAGTGACAAAAATCGAGAAAAGTATGTTAAGATGGTTTGGACATGTGGAGAGAATGAATGAAATAAGAATGACTAAACAGATATACATGGGACAAGTGAACGGAAGTTTTGGAAGGGGAAGACCTAGGCGAACGTTCCGAAATCAGATTGAAGACGTTCTGAAAAAAGACCAGGTCAAGAGTACCCTAAACCGACGCTTATGTTTGAAAGGATTGATGAGTGTAGATGAAGCGAAAGAGATATGTAAGGATCGTAGTAAGTGGAAATCCGTGGTCTCTGCCTACCCCTACGGGAAAGAGGCGTGATTTTATATATGTATGTATGTATGTAACTCTATTATATAGTAAGTATGTAACACATTGTTAAAAGATGTTTAAAAGAATGGCCCCGAGTTTCTTGCCCGTTCTTCTCGCAGTGGCTCTATACAATTTATTTGTTGAACGTGGCAGTACAATGTAGAATATTTCAATACTAAAATTTGTAATTGACCTTCATAAGAGCGTCGTAGACGCCTAAATTGAATAAATGATTTTGACTTTGACTTTGATACCGGTGTAAAACAACGTTTCTGAAGGAGCGTGACATGGGTTAAGCCACAATCACTCAAACAGCTAATTTAATTCGGTGACCAAGCGTAGCTTTTACAACCAAGCAAGTGCTGTAAGCTTCAGACAGATCTTTTTAAACTAAGATGGTTTCTCAGAACAAGAGTCTACGTGGTAAATAAATTGAATTAAAAAAAGGACAACATATTTAAGTACCATTTTGTTGTAAGATTCCGATTATTACTCTTATTATTATTAATCAAGCTGATTAATAAGGAAAGGCATCACAACAAACGTATATTTTTCCGTCAGGTATACTATAATTTAGAATATAGTAAGGCACTACATAAATAGACATAAATAAATAAAAAGAACGGTATTTGGGATAGATTTTATACTTGAGCGAAACAGGCGGACATTCGCAAAATGCACTACTACTGCGCAGTGTCGGGAGAATTTTCAGGCCTCTGGCATAGCCTAAAAAAATTACTTACAGTGTCCTTTCAAAAAAGGAAGTAAATGACACTACCTGTGAGTATCGGGAAGAGCTTATCAGAATGGTTGTGACCGCAGGAAATATTGCTTAACCTATGTGATGGCCCTGGCAACCTAGGTACATAATTTATAGTACATTCGACTCCAAAAAGCGTTTTTTTCGCTCCACACTCCAAATAAGTATGTCAAGAGTGGAAGCATGACATGTCGTCGTAATAAATATTATTTTGTTTTTTCGCCAGGGTAATTGGAAAAAACGTTTTGCAAGAGCTATTATCAGTATTCACTAGACAATTCATTTGTACGCATAAATTATGCCACTCGCCTCAGTTTTTATACATTATGCGGCAGTTTTTAATTTTTTTCGCTATATAAGTAATCAGTTATTTAGTGAATACCATATATTTCTTTTAGCATTGATTAGTAGGTTGGTTTTCTTTTATCCGGTACCGTGGTCCTGTATAAACATAATAACTGTAAGGTCAGCATATTTCAGTTGGGAAGGAATTTGGAGAGCAAATAAGGGACCTTTTCGTACAAAAAATGGTAACCCAAGCCAGCAAAATATAAAATTTTGACATAATCCTACTGTTAATAAATGTAAGCAAATCAACATACTTGAATGTTTTGCGGACCTGCAGTACTTTCGCCACTTGATATTATGTAAATTGTTATATATCATGAGCCTGTAATTGTACTGGCTGCCTTACCTTTTAATAAGTTGGTATCGTCAGGACCACTACGTCCTAGTTATAAATAAATTCTATTGTTATCATTATCACCGATGCCAATGGGTTAATCTAGAACATTTTTGCTTGACAGGGGAAGGCGTCATTACACCGAAATCATGTCACCCACATCGAAAAGCCGTTAATCCGACCTGCTGAATGTGTGAAGTTGTTACAAGGCAGTTGGTGTTAGGACACATGCATATGTTTTAGTGAAGTAAAAATTTCATAAAATATAATTCATAATTATATAATAATTACCTAAATTAATGATAACTTAGGAATCAGAAATGGAGTTAGTTTTTAAAAGACAAATATTACAATTAAATGAGAATTATTAACTCGGAAAACAATTATATGCACAAGTTAAGGTAACGTCCGTCTCGTCCAAGCAGCCGCAAAGAAGTGAGTTAGCGCGCCGTGCGTCCGCCTCACGCCACCGCTGACGTCATACTTCAAGCCCCGCCTCCTTGTTAGGTTATTCCTAACAATAAGAACATAGGTACACATAAGTTTGAAATTACTTCTAGATAGGTATTGGTCATAAACATAATTCTGCTATGAACCACAAACTATAATAAAATAAGTACTAAAGTTCTTATTCTCATGTCGATTCTACAAGATTCTCTCAAATAAAAATTGATTGATGATATATTGTTCACACTAAAATCCACATTCGCGTAACTGTTAAAAATAGGAGTATTCTATTAAATTGTAGATAATTTTGCATAATTTTAGAGAGTACCAAGTTACATGACAACAAAATTTTCGTACATATCGACCATTGAACATAAGCGTTACGTGAATTTGGATTTTAGTTTGAACAGAATAAGAACTACCTTGATTTCATATACAAGCGTTAAACGTTTTGAGATTTAGAGTAAATAGAATTAAAAGTGATATAATTTAGAGAATTTTAATTTTAGTGAATTTATATATAATCGGCACCTCTGTTCACGCTAAAATCTAAATTGATGTAACACATAAGATAATTGTTTGAAAGTTCCCGTGAGTATGAGACATATTAATGTTTTCAATAACCGGCTGTACTCACGCGTATTGGTCGAGATTGTCGACCTAGGTTTCGGGCATGTCCGATGCCCTTCATCATGTGAGTTCACGCGTCTAAATGAGTACAGCCGGTTATTGAAAACATTAACATAAGATAATCATAAAATTGTAATATTGGCATTCAATTTTTCGTCAAGATGATGACTAAATCTACGTAAAACTACCCTCAATTGTTAGGCACACCTAAATTATAGTTTATACTTACCCCCTAATTCATAATCGCTCCATAACTTTATAGTAGGTTTATAAAACGTCATTTGTACTGCGCAATAGAGTTTTCTTTTGCGCAGTACTAATGACGTTTTATAAACCTACTATAAAGTTATGGAGCGATTATGAATAAGACCCTTAAAGTTTAACACCAGTTTAGACTTAATTGAAAACAAACAGATAACTTTTGTAATTTACTCCATTTTCGTTTAGTATATGGTGCATAACCGAATTGCGTCCATTGTCTATGTTCTTATATAATTGTATATCCCCCTAACTCCCAAAGAATAATATGGCGTTCATATCCTGGAATTACCAGGTAGGAAAAATCAGTATGCCCGAAAGTTGTTCATAAAGAACATAAGGAATATTGTCGTTAAGAAACCTGAGCGTATTACAAAAATTTTTACTAATTTAGAATATACATTAAAATTTTTGTTAGAACAAACATTGTTTTTAAGAAAATATGTATTTGTACTAAGTGAAAATATCCCTGTTTTTGTTCTGTATAAGGTTTGCTTGTATTATATTTTACACATATATGTGGACATTACAAAACTATTCATTGTTTTCCCTTTAAAATAAAGCTTGAACTAGTTGTTGCGTGACTTTTTATTTTATAATCACGCATGCTGGTAAAACATTTCATGCTAAAGTAAGCTTAGAATGTTTCCAACCGATTTTTATCGGATAATAATCCTGTTTCCTGTCACGAAAAATTGTATTACACTTGGATTTCTTAAAGGTATATACATTTTTATTAATAGACAGCATATAGTTGAGTAACTCGTAGCATAAACTACTCAGAATGATTTATCAATATGTCAATATTCTATTGTATATAAGGATATGTACTCGTAATAGGCATATTTTGCTAACATACTCCGGTATGATTAGACTGAGAATTTCAATGACATTTTTGATACATTTGTCGACGAGCTCTCTCAGAACTAATAACCAAGAAAAAGGATAAACTTGTAAGCTCCCTGAGTCGGAAAGGAGAAAATTTTTAGCGTGAGCCTGGCTGCGAGTGTCGTTTTCCTTGACAGATTGCAACATGTCTTTCCCTTTGGGAAGCTGTGAGTGATCACTCTGTCTCTGCAAGGAGAAGTTATGATTTCATATCATTAGATCTAAATTAATCATTGAGCACTTTTTAATTTCTTCGGGTAGTATGTTTTTTTATTGCTGACCACAATCCCACGTTACTAGACCACCTTACCTTACTAGATTTTCTTCTTGAGTTCAGCTAGCCATGTGGGCATTGTTTAATTTTTGACTGCGATTCCATGGGCAACTTTAAACAACTGTTAGGTTTATTACTATGGCCAGTAAACATAACACCAAAAAAAGGAAATTTTTCTCGTGTAAATAACTATGCTGACATTGTTTACTAGCCCGCATAACCAACATACATATTCACGAAGCGGCAGAGCCAGCAACATAAGTTTCTTGTCGCGTTTAGAGCAATATTTTAAAATTGTGGAAAATATAGTCTTCATCAACTTATTATTCTCATTCTTTTCTATTAAAGCGATGCTTAACATCTAGAAAACTTCAGCTGAAATGAAATATATGCTCCATTTAACCGTTTGCAGAAGTTTTAAGTCTTCGAATTCGAACTGAAGTTATATCGTAGTGATGTTAATATTAATGTCTTTATCCACTACAGTAGTATTCTTTTTTCTTTCCACTATTTTCTTTTTCTATTTTTCGTCTGTCTGTCACGGGTCTTTAGACCGTAATTAAAGAATTGACAAAAGACAAATTAAAATATTTTACGTCGAACGTTGTCACCTAAAACCGAACATTGAATCAGAAATTCTATAATTTTTTTTTTAATAGGGGACCTTTTCTCTCCTATCTCGAAAAGCTGGCCAAAACGAATTATATTCTTACTCTAGAATGAGTCTTTCAGCGCTTAAAAAGAATTCAGAAATTACAAATATATTTGCATATATATAATAAAGCAGGGTCTGTCAAACTGGTCACGTTTAGGCCATTTTTTTTACAGTGTACCATTTTTGGTACTCGCTCAAAGGCTAAAGTAATGAAACATTTGGGATTTCAATATATATGAGCATGTACATACCACAAGAATACAGTATTTGAATACCAAATAATAAAAATAACAGTTATGTAAGTAAGTGACACTGGTTCGAGGAATACCGAGCCGAAAAAAATATATGTAGTTTTTTTTTATCCATACACACAAGACCAAATATTTTTTTATTTAAACATATATTTATGTATGAGTTGTATATTGATAAAAAGCTTAAGTCTAAATCGCACTTTTTTTCTTCTGAGATCTCTTGCTATTGAATAATAATAATAATATTCTTAATTTAAATCAACTAGGATCATACACACTAACAACATAATTTACTACATACTCGTATTTACATAATCTACCAAATTACAATTTTACATTAAATAAACCCTTAAATATTGACCGACAATACATCAACAATATAATAATTTTCTGTTGTAGTAATAACTTATAGATATAGGTTAATAAACTCAAACAAAATTTCAAATACTCGTGGCAATGACTTACCAGGACCTGTATGATCGCATTCCCCGATTTAAAGAGTGAGGCCCTAAACTGGCAATGCGATGTCTTATCAGTGCATCGAGAGCCGGCACACGTTTCATGAAGCAAATGTCTTAAAAGCAATCCATTGAGAGTTAAAACCAGCTTCAAGAGTTACCAAAAATGAAAAACACATGTAAAACTAACACGTATTTTCGTGTTTTATTTCACACACTAACAAAACTGTTTTTAACCTGATCGTGGAATGTTTGACGCAACCCAAATTCCTTCTAATGTTATCGCATCAAATTACTCAATGGCATACAGGAATGTACATTGATATCGGTTTTTTAAAACCCATTAGTTGTCTATCACACAGCAACGAAAAAGAATGAAAAAAAAAACAACACAGAGGAATAAAAATAACAAACATTTGTAATGCGCAACAAAAATAACTCGTCGTTCCGGGAGTACGAGCCATTAATTTGAATTGTATACATTTAGGCAGCGATGTAGAAGATGAATTTTATTATGCCTACCGAACTGACCGTGCTTGAGTGATATCAGCTGCAAACAATCTGCTTTCAGGTTCTAACTAATATATTAATGGCGTTGGTAAAGTGTATTTATTCTTACTTTTCAGCGCCACAAATAGTTTTATTTTAAATTGCAGAATGGCTAGCTTTAGAATTGACATTACACTGTTTAAGCATTTGCTGTTTGATGATATGGTCGAATTTGAATAGGATTAACATGAATAAGACATGGAGAGAGAAGTAGTTGAGGTAGGTAGCTGACGCAATATTGAGCGCCTCGTTAGATTTAGCTAAGGCGCGACGGTTGGATCATTGAATGGAGAAAAAAATTGACTTAAATAAGGGTTTCGTGGCCCTACGTATATACAGCCGAGCGCAACTAAGATTCCCACATCGAAGGTTCCATACTAACACAAAAAATATCTTTACAAAGTCTTATAAAATAATATTAGGTACATGATATATTTTACACGGTCAATCTGTATTTGAGGAATTTTAAACCTTAGAGTTTTTAATATGATTATACAACGTTGGTGCAAAAGTATGTAAGTTATTATGATAAAGCAAAAAAGCACTTCTTCTTACCTGGAAAAGATAGTTTTGTTAAGAAGTATACGTACCCCATTATAATGATCTTATTTCATGTTAGATACACCTTAAAATATCTTCGTTGCGTAGATTTTTTCCAAGCAACAGGAAAGCAACTACGTACTCACATTGTGTTTGCGAATATTTCAAATCTCACTCTCACATAATATATACCTAATAAATAAGAAGGTAACTTTTGAATTCAAACGCTTTCACTAAATTACGCGTTGCCGTCCATGATCGATGGTTGCCGTGTACTGCATGATCGATTCGAAAAACAGTAATTAATCTCTGTGTCCATATCAAGCGCTTCACATATAAATGGTGTGGAAATAAAAATTTTGATGATTTCAAAAGTCCCTCATTTATCAGTTTTCCGTAAATATGTCATTTCAAAAAGACATAAACACCGAAAAGCTATTTATTTAAAAATTTGTCAACAGATATGTAATATAACTGTCTTATTTACTACGTTACAGAAAATTTTTATGCATGTAAAATTCGAAATCTCCTGATATTATACTAAAATGTCCATATAATCAATAGCGAAATCAATTTTTCACATAATACTTTTAAATGTTAGCACAAACCAATATACTTAAATTTTAAATAATCTTTTCTTAAATAATACTTTACAGAAAACGGTATAGTTTTTATCGTATATTACTTAGGAAGTACATAAGTATACTACTTATATAAATTTTAAATTCATTTTCTGCTTTCAATTATACATAAAGATGTTTGCTAGATGTCGGTATCTATTTCTTTTGCAAATTCCGTTTAAAGACGTATTTATTTTATGTTACAAAGCAGATTCGTTACAATTTTCTGGTGCACAAAATTAGTTGCAGCTTTGGTGGTCAAGACATTTCATGTTGCTGTGTGTTATTTGGCAAGTCTGGCTGCTACTAGTGACAAGAAAGCTAATGAGAGGAGAAAATATGGCGGAGGGGAAATGTACATACTTAACAAAAATCCGACACTGCGTAGGCGAGTGCGGTACCTACTCATATATAATCTAAAGCACCGCCGCCGGCTTACAAGAAACACTCTAAGGGTAGAACCCTTTGTAGGGCAGACAAGACATAATGGAAAGAGGGTTAATCTAAATTCGGTCCCAGAATGTGACATGTCATGGAGTGTCTAAACTACGGAACTTTCGGTGAACATGGTTGATCTCAAAAAGTTACTTAGATTCAGCTTTTTTATTGTCGATAGGTTAGCCCTTATCCAAATAAATAAACATGTTATTCCAATATATACAAAATATATATATATATATATATATATATATTACATACTGTCACGCTTGTATTCTTCTAAGGGGTAGGCAGAGGTATCTTTACGCCCAACTTTTTGTCAGAAATGTTTGATCCCATGTTATAAAGCTATATTTTTTTCGGAAGTAATAATGTGTTTTATTTTACCGTACCAGAGTAATTGGGCACAATTTTTCTTATAAAAATGTAATAACCTATATGGCTATAAACTAATAGCTACCGCCTACGGCTTTACCTCCATGGAATTGGCTAAAATCGAGTTGCCTTCCGGGAAATCGGTAAATGGGTGTAAAAGTATATTCTGTGCTTATCCAGGATATATAAAAATTGTGTACCAAAATCCGTTTCGCCAACAATCATTCAGACACACATAAACATTTGCACATCGTATAATATTTCGTTTCGTTTTCTTAACTCATTTTAGGGCAGCGTTAGTATTTATTTTATAGTTCTTATATAATCAATCACAGTCAGACACTGGAATTTCATTTGTTTTCCAGAACCTTTTCCAAAATTCTTCGGGAATATTTATTTCTATGGTGCATTTAAATTATGCAGTTTATTTTTATTCATAAAATAATACACTTGGCATAGTTGATTAAACTGAAGTCTGTTAATTTTTCATCTACTTTTGATAAATTATATTTATATTAACATGAATGAATAAATGCATTACATTATATTACCGACAAAAATGCTAGAGCTTTAGACAGCATATCATAAATTTTGTCAAGAATCCGAACTTCATCTCAACTATCATAATGGGTATTTTATTTTAATACTCCAAAAAAAATTATATGTGTATTGAATATTCTTCCTTTAAGTCTTTTTTACACTTAATTTGATCGAAAACGTTGCTCAAGTTAAACCTTAAATGAAAACCGAGCTTAAGAGACGAGATATTAAGAACAGCTGCTGGACATACTTATTGGTGCTTGGTTAACATATTTTTAATAATTTAGGGTGATAAGCGATCATTTTTAATATTATAATCGTTTGATGATTTCAAAGCAAAGCATCTAACGATGTATCAATTCTAAAAATGGCAAAAAGGGCGTGTCTACAAAATTGGAAATACATTGCTTACAAATTGGAAGTAAAGTCAATTGACCAACTCGCATAATATTATATTATACGATATTGTAAGTGTCTGACCGAAACCGCAATTTCATTAGTACACTACATTCAAAACGATCAAAACATTCCGACGAATAGATACGAGTAGACTATAATCGTCCGTACACATGGTAGAACACGATAACACCGTAAAACGTTCAGTTTATTGGAAATTATCGAACTTACTTCGCAGTTTTGTTTGACAGTAATACCCCACACTTTACCGAGCCGACCACCGACCATCGACCGTTGCCGTCGCCAGGATCTCGTAAAATTGTACTGACTAACCTTTATTTGACTACAGAACTTTGCAGCTTTGATGTTTTATTGACAATTAATTGTTGATTTTGACTGCCGCAGTCCAGTTTTTATCTTTTGTATACGAACGTTTAATATGCATGGATAAAAAATAATGTCAAAGTCATTAAGGCGCTGACCAGCGCTAAATAGCTTTAGTTAAACAGACATTTTTTTGCAAAATTTATTTACATTTTAGCAGTAGCAAAATTATATCTTATTGTTGATCATATTTTCAAGAGCCTCGTTAATTCAGAAATAAGTTTTCTTAGATTTTCTCAATAGAATAAAATTGCAAAGTTAACTCTAACTATATAACTTTCCATCCCATGTATTCGAATAGAACGACTTCGTTCGCCTTTATGTGCACCCAAAGGTGGTGTTTTCTATAAGAAACTTTTAGATGGCAGTAATGAGTTTCTAATCCTCTTTATAAATGCGCAACAATTATCTTTTTGAATTTGGTACATCTTAGTGTTCAGCGTCAAAGAAATCGAACGCAAATATTGTTTGAATAAAGACTGGCTGGTACGACGGCCAATAGTCGCGCCGCCGGCTAAACAAATAAAAAATAGAAATCAAATTAAAAACGCGCGAACTACAACCCGCGTTTTCATTAATTTTCACGGATTGTTAGAAGTTCATGGTTTTGTTTTAAAAAATGAGTTCTTCAAGGGACAGTAAAAGTGTAGAATCAACTCCTGAAAGTATTAGAAATGACGCAAGAGATGTGACGGATAATCTATTACCTGCAAAATCCCGGGAGAAATATATGAAAGGCTATGGTAATTTTATTGAATGGAGAAATGCAAGTGGTGTCAATAATTTTTCAGAATCAGTGTTTTTGGACTACTTCCAGTACTTAACCAAAACTAAACAACCTTCCACTCTTTGGAGTACCAACTCAACGCTAAAGTCAACACTCAGTTCTGATATCGACGTAAAACTGGACACATATTCGAAATTAATAGCGTATCTATAGAGGATGTCTGATGTATTTAAACCTAAAAAATCCAAAGTGTTCTCAATCAAAAACGTGGAAACTTTCCTGAATAAGGCATCCGACAAAGTCTTTCTTGCCGTAAAAGTAAGTAACTATCTATAGTGTTAAGTTATTAGTGGATAAGTAAAGTATGACCATAGTGTTTTTAAATGCGCATTTTATAACCTGTACTTTGATAAATACTTGTCTTACTGTCGAGGAGAATATAAAGCTATTGTAAAGAAATACCTGGACCTGCATCCTGCTGATATGAAGACCAATCAAGGTTTTTCATCTGTTATCAAAATGGCAAGTGCTTCAAACAAGTTATGGGATAAAATAAAATGTCTAACATGCTACGAGAAATTGCAACTTATTATCAAGCTGTATACAGGACATTGTTTTCATCGTAATACTGCTACCCTTTTGGCAGATTCTGGAGCGGACTTAACTGTTCTTAAGCACCATGGAGGATGAAAGTCGAGTGCTGAGGCGAAAACATGTGAGCGCATCGTAGAAAACATTTAATTATAACCTTCAATTAATCCATCCATGCCACTGTTGCCGCGGACATCTAAACAACGAGATTCACAGGAGATGAACAACGGAGATTCACCAACATTCATCATAATTGCGAAAATGTCTCAAATGTATCTATATAATAGGTTGTAAGTTGTTTTATTATTTGATACTATTTAATTTCAATTTAATTATTGGGTTAATACAATTGTAGCAAGTTTTGACTCAAAAGAATAAGGTTTCAGTGGCCAAGTCAAATAGGCCTCCGGCGCGAAATCGGAGGACGCGGGTTCGATACCCGTCTGTAACAAAAAAAAAAGTGCTCGAATAATTTCTTAAATGTGATTTTCACTCAGCACGCGATGATGCTTGTCATATTTTAGAAATCTTTAAGTGTGTTTACCACATTGTATTTTATTGTAGGTACACGTTGCTATACTATAATGCGCGCAAAACTAGTTCGCCGTGCCTTAGGTGGCGACAGGGGTGGCGAAGGGTCGGGTTGCCTGCTGCTCGCAACGCACATGAGATAAACAGTGATGACCAAAGTAAGCGCCCCTATCTCTCCGTCCCACCGCTCACATACCTACGAAGCGGCCAACTAGTTCCGCGCGCACTATTATAGTACCCAGATGGTACGTATACCTTTCTACTTACTAAAAATATATCTCTTGCACTTTTTTAATATATAGTTTTAGAGTTATTTTCTCTATGATACTTTCATCTTGGGTATGTAGGTGCCTTTATAAATGCATTACAAGAAAATATTTTTATATCATTGAATAACACACAATAATGGAAAATAATGATAAAAATAATTCAAATAGGTTCAGAGTACTCGAAAGTTAAAGCAAAAAGAATTCATGTTCTTAAATTTTAAAAGAAATGATATCTTGTTCTGAGACCAATAATCCCGTGGATTCCTTTCGTGAATTCCGCAATCGGCACGTCCGGAATAATAAGTAGTAGGCGCGGCGTACCAATATTTGGTGGATTTTGTAGAATATTCCGTAATTATCCTCTCGCCAACGATGATTGATTATTTATAACAGGAAACGTCCTGATGTAATAAAGCCCGGTTTTCCATCAGATAGTTATTATTGGTAGGAATAAATATGTACAAAATTAATATTGAAAGACCGAATGTTGCGGTTGTTAAAAAAAGTTAATTTGTTTTAATTTGATCGGTTACCTTTTAATCAATCTTATATATTTATCTGAATTTTAAAACTTAGCCTGAATGTTTTTGCTGAATAATTGCATAAAAACATATGTCCACGTTTCAACAAATAACATGTTATCAATACATTATTAGAATAGAATAGAAAATCAGCCAGATGAGCGTGTACCTGATGACGGATAGCGAAAGAACAAAAAGAAAAGCTTAAATGAGAAAAAAGTATATAACAAAATTACACCGATATGAAAAAATATAGTCTAGTGCGGGATTCGAACCCGCGCTATCCACCCCTATAGCCGTGGTATGTTCTAACCGCTAAGCCAACATGATATATAGAACTCATGACTCTAATTTGTCTTCTCATTCTGAACCATCGTATGGGGATAGATGAGCTGACGGCTATAGGGGTGGACGGCGCGGGTTCGAATCCGCACTTGACTATATTTTTTCCTCTCATTGTAATTTTGTAATATAAACAGCAGAGCATACGTCATTGCAAAAATAAAATAATAATAACAAATATTTTAAAAGTATTTTAAGAAAACATTAAATTAATTATTTAATAAAACACTTAAAAAATCTTTATAAAAATGATATATATCTAGTGACAATTCCGCCTAATTTCCTATTAAGCCGACGTGACGTCACAAACGCCACGCAGCCAAACCGGAAGAGTATTCGACGCGTTTCGCTTCTAAACGAAGCATCCTCAGGAGGTCTTGACTCTACGAGCGCACGATCGAGACTAAACGTCCGGCGGCCAAACACGCCTTTATATAGGGACGATCATGAAACACGGCTCTTTGTTCGTAGCTTACAATAGAAAAGATATACGTTTTTAAAGTGACAATTACATAAAAATGGTTTGTGAATTGTTTAAGTATTATTTTTAAGGTATATATGGTATGAGTCGTGTTTGTAAACATGTGAAATATTGAATAATATAGTAAACAACATTAAAAAACTAGTTCTTAACTTAATATTATGCACAGAACGGCGGCTTGCACGATGAGTCAGTCACAGGACCAGTTTGCAGCTTTTCGGGACACGTAGGGATGACACGGTGAGTGGCTTTACTGGCAGGGTGACGTCATCACTGGTTGCTGGTTCGGCGGGTAGCTTGGCTCGGCAAGTTGGCGGCTTCCACGTTGAACCAGTTTCAGGACCAGTTTGCAGCTTCTTGAGGCACGTGGGGATGACACGGTGAGTGGCTTGACTCGCAGAGTGATGTCATCACTGGTTGCTAGCTCGGCGGGTAGCTTGGCTCGGCACGTTATGAAAAAATAATAACCGAAAATTACAAAAACATATTTAACTAGTTAGTAAAAATTTCCAATATATTAAAGAAAAATAACGTCTTATCTTTAATATATTGGAAAAAATTTCCAATATATTAAAGAAAAATAACGTCCATGTAGCTTTTCGTACAAATCAAAATCTACGTCATTTATGTAACGGTAAAGATCGAGTGGAAAACAATAAAAAATCTGGTGTTTACAAACTTACCTGTGACGAATGTAATAGCGTTTATATTGGTCAAACTGGCCGTAATTTTGATATCAGATATAAAGAACATAAATCCGCGTTTAGGAACTACCATCCCGAACAGTCTCACTTTGCAAAACATTTGATTGAAAGCGGTCATCAACTTCTTGATAGTAATACATTTAAAATCTTACATTGTTGTGATAAGGGGTTTAGATTGTGTGTATTGGAACAGTTAGAAATATTAAAACATAGTGTAGGCGTTTCACTGCTGAATGAACAGACTCATTTGGTTTCATCCCCACTTTTACGTATTTTTAGTGATAATTTGCCGCCACAAACTAGTTAAATATGTTTTTGTAATTTTCGGTTATTATTTTTTCATAACGTGCCGAGCCAAGCTACCCGCCGAGCTAGCAACCAGTGATGACATCACTCTGCGAGTCATGCCACTCACCGTGTCATCCCCACGTGCCTCAAGAAGCTGCAAACTGGTCCTGAAACTGGTTCAACGTGGAAGCCGCCAACTTGCCGAGCCAAGCTACCCGCCGAACCAGCAACCAGTGATGACGTCACCCTGCCAGTAAAGCCACTCACCGTGTCATCCCTACGTGTCCCGAAAAGCTGCAAACTGGTCCTGTGACTGACTCATCGTGCAAGCCGCCGTTCTGTGCATAATATTAAGTTAAGAACTAGTGTTAGCGCGGCCACCAAGCTATATGGCAGAGCACGCCGAACTGCGAGCGCGGGTTGAAAGGACGCTGGTAATCGAAAGAATGCGGAACAAGGTGATGAAAAGTGGACTGTATAGGAAAAGGAGCGAAAAACGAGCGACTAACCTGGATATCCTCGGGCTGACGAGCACAGCTGCGGCACTCCAAGGCGTCCTGCTGGTGTCCAGATGTAGTGGCTCTTCGAATTATTTCACGCTGTTGTAGACTCGCGGCGCGAGCGCGGGAAGCTGTTAGTACACAGCTCCAAAGAGACGATCGCGGATATCCCAGTGCGATGGGGCACACACGAAAGCAGCGCGAGCGCGGTTAGTAACAAGATGGCGGTTTCCTTGGCTTCGAGGGAGCTCACAGGAACAGACGCATCCGCCGTCAACAAGGGTCGACCGCAGACTACTTGCAATGACAAGTAGGTCACTCATCAGCCACGAAATGTCAACCGTAGATAGTCGTCGTTTTCGTGGGAAAATGAGGGTAGGAAAAGGTAAGAGGTAGAAAGAAAGTGCCAATAGATGGCGCGAACATTGCCCCCGGCCTAAAAACCATTGGTTTTTAAAGGTAGAGAAAGATTGGATAAGTTAATAGAGCGGGTATATAAATAGCGGGTTGACCAGGGGGCAAGTACGTAAGTTATTGAGTGGGTAAAATGCACAAACGAACGACCGGCCGTTTGTAAACGGAAGTCGCTGTTCGCACTAGACATACTCTACATATTCCGTCGGCGCCTAGAATTGTCTCTTCGACAACACCTAGGGGCCAAGATAGCGGGGGAAGATTGTCTGTGATAATAAGCACGACGGAACCTACTTTGATTGGATTAGAAAGTGTATTCCATTTTCCTCTAGATTGAAGCAGGTGAAGGTACTCTAACTTCCATCGTTTAGAGAACGATTGGATCATCTTATCCAGCAAAGTGTAGCGTTTAAGAAGATGCGGGGGCTCGTCTGAGATCGCGCACGCGGGTAAGTGTTTAAGCGGTGCAGCCATCAAGAAATGCGCGGGCGTTAGTGCAGTGGGCTCAGAGGGATCCTCACTCAATAGCGTTAGCGGTCGCGAGTTTATGATGCTCTCTATTTGCGTAAGCACGGTTAACATTTCCTCATAGGTGAGTAACTGTGAACCTATTGTTTTAGCTAGGTGACCCTTGAAAGCTTTCACGAAGATTTCGTAGTTTCCGCCAAAGTGTGGGCTTCTTGGTGGGTTAAATTTCCAAGTTATGCGGTTGGCGGATAACTCGTCTGAGAGCGACTTATTATACTCCTCTGAGCTTACGAGTTTATAGACGTCAGATAGAGCATTTCTTGCTCCAATAAAAGTGCGGGCGTTGTCCGAATACAAGACAGAAACGGTACCGCGACGAGCGAGAAAGCGTTTAAAAGCAGAAAGGAAACTGCAGCTGCTTAAATCTGTCGTCAGCTCTACGCTTACCGAACGCACTGACATACAGACGAAAATACATAAATAAGCCTTAATAGAGCGCACACCTCGTTTTCTAATTGGAATAATAGAAATTGGGCCGGCGTAATCCACAGCGGTGTGAGTGAACGCTTTAAATTCGTTCACGCGGCAAGCGGGTAGGTCTCCCATAAGCGGGAATGTAGGTTTAGGTTTTGCCTTAAAACAATAGTTACACTTATGTATAACCGAGCGGACGATATTACGGGATGCGAGTATCCAAAATCGTTGTCTGAGAATCGCCATCAAAGCGTGCGGACCTGTATGACAGTTATGACGATGGTAGTGCTCAATTATCATTTCGATTATGCGGTCTTTACGCGGTAACAAAATGGGATGCTGCTGATTGTACGATAGATCCGCATTTCGGAGACGTCCTCCGACTCGTATGAGTCCGTCGGCGTCTAGAAAGGGCACGAGTCGCTGTATAGCGTTTGAACACCGGGTGTTGGTTTTAAGGTTCTGAATAATGTCCGCAAAGTAATGTCTTTGTACAGCTGTCAGGACTTGAATTTCTGCGAAATTCATTTCATCGGCTGTGAAGTATTTAGAACGCGGCAGCTTCTTGATGAAGCGATAGATGCGGACGGCTATACGTAAGAGCATCAGCCATGAAGAAACGCGGGTGGAGAGTTTCAACAGCGGGTTGGAATTCTCCACGGCGGGTTGTGTCACAGGAAGTGAAACGATTTTCTTCGACTCAGGTAGATTTTAGTCAACCTTAGCGGGAGCTACTGTCTTAGCGGGCCAAGCAGCAGGCTCTTGGCTTAACCAAGCGGGGCCGGTCAACCACAGCGGGTGGTTAACTAGCTGAGCGGGTGACAGCCCTCGCGAAAGTGCATCAGCACAAGGGTTTTCCGTTCCAGGTATATGACGGAAGCTGTCAACGGGAATAGCGGAAGTAATTTTTGTTATACGAGTAGCAACAAAAGTTTTGAATCTGTGCGGTGAAGCGGTAATCCACTGCAACGCTACCATAGAATCGGTGAAGCAATATACTTTGTCTATGGTATGACGCTTTTCGTAGGTATCGAGAACGCGGCGAACCAATTTTGACATGAGCAAGCAGCCGCAAAGCTCTAGCTTTGCAATTGAAATTGTTTTCAGCGGAGACACTTTTGACTTGGCGCATACTAGACGAGTGAGTGGAGTTGAGTCATGGTCAGACTGAGTTCGAATATACACTACAGATCCATATCCATGCTCGCTAGCATCAGAAAACGCAACGACGGTGATTTTCGAATTTTCTTCCACTCCTAGGTGGCGAGGGAATCGCAGTTGCTGAATGGCGGGAAGTTCCCGAAGATAATTATGCCAAATATCTACCACTGCTTGCGGGGGTTGCTCATCCCAGTCAAGCTTCAAAACATGAAGCTTTTGTAAAATTAATTTAGCGTACAAGATGACAGGAGCTATGAGTCCGAGAACGTCATACTGACGCGCTATCACGGACAACATATTGCGTTTAGTCGCAGGCCGACTTCCGACGTTCACGTTGAACATTAATGCGTCCGAGCTTGGCAACCACTGTAGCCCTAAAACCTTCAAGTTCGAGTCTGGCTCATCGAAATTGATAACCGCGGAGTGCCGATCGGAGACCGGAAGCGATTCAGTGAGCTCGGGTACGTTACTAGCCCATTTCACTAGCTCGAAGCCCCCGGCCTTGAGCAACTCGCGGAGATCATCGCGAAGCTGTAAGCTACCAGGCAAGGACGGCATGGAATAGCACACATCATCCATGTAAGTATTGTTTTCGATGACAGACGCGGCGTGCGGGAAGCGAGCGCGCTCGTCAGCGCACAGCTGACGTAGCACGCGCATCGCGAGAAAAGGACTACTGCGCAGGCCAAAGCAAACACGGTTGAACACGTAAGTGCTCAGCGGCGATGCGGGATCAAACCGATATAAAAACTTCTGAAATTTGCGGCTCTCTTCGTTGACAAGTACCTGTAGATACATCTGTTTTATATCGGATGTGAAAACGATTGCATAAAAACGAAATTCTAAGAGAATAACGAAAAGGTCATTTTGCAAATTATCCCCAGTATGCAAGACGTCGTTCAATGATAAGCTCGAATCAGTTTTCGCACTTGCATCCATGACCATGCGCCATTTAGTAGTGGTTTTATCCAACCTGGCAATAGCATGGTGCGGAATGTAGTAACCGGCTAAACTATCGTCGTTATTTATCAGCGAGACATAACCTTTCTGCAAGTATTCCTGGATAATTGCATCATACTCCACGCGCAGGGGAGGTGAAGCGACGAGCTTGCGTTCTAAATGCATAAAGCGCTTCTTAGCGGTAAGAAAAGAATTACCCAAAGCGGCAGCGGGGTCGCGGGAGAAAGGCAACGCTACAGAGTACCGGCCCATAGAATCGCGGGAAAAATTATTTGTAAAAATACGTTCATTTTCGAGAGCGGTAGGACTTAAGGCCGGTGTGCATTGCACTTCCTCAAGTTGCCAGAATTTCTGAAGAATGTTATCCAAGCGCGGTTGTTCTGCAAAGGCGCAGAGAGATATTCGGGAGCGGTGACTATCATCATTAAAAGCGGCATATGTTTGAGCGGTCGCAACGGGAGCGGTCCCGATTACGATAAAACCGAATATCGATTCGAAAGCGGTAGGTGCACAAGGCGGACCAGCGGCACGACCCGATAGCAAGATATCCGCAAACAGCGGAGCCCCAATAAGTATTTCTATCTCGGACGGTTCCGAGAAATCCTTATCAGCAAGCGGCAAGCCGTGTAGATATGCAAGACAAGAGGTATCAACTCTCACAGACGGCAGGTTGTCGGTGATGCGGTCAATAACAAAAGCGTCGACCGAAATAAAATTATTATCAAGTCGCGAATGTAATGTGGTTGAAATTACACCCTTAATTGGATTTGACGCGGAACCTATGCCCTTAACAACGGTATTTGTAACCTTGTTGCATTTTAAATTAAGCTTTGCGCAACAATTCACTGATATAAAATTACTCTGAGAGGCAGAATCTATTAAAGCGCGCACTACATGCTTCCGACCGTTTGAATCAGTAGCGTAAACTTGCACGGTTCCCAGTAAACACGTAGTATCTGTGGTCGGTTGAGTGACAGGGCGCACGTTATTGCATAGAGAAATGTTTTGTTGTTGCGACTGATAAGCGGGAGGCTTCGGAACATCTGCAAGCGGGCATTGAGCGGTAACAGCGCGCGGGGCGGAAGGCAGGAGCGCGCGGGCGGCGGCGCCGGCGACGTTGTCAGCTCGTGCGCGCGATGACTGCGCTGGCGCAGGATTGCGCGCGGATGACGCGACAACGGCTCTGTTGAGAGTGCGGGTTCCTTCCCGGGAAGGTAACATTTTACGACATAACATTGAATGATGTTTACATCCACAATGACGGCAACTATATTGCGAGTTGCAAGCGGTATAGTTATGCGAAACACTTAGACAATTAGTACAACCTTTATGTTGTTTTATACAAGACAACCTGTCCTCTGTGGAAAGCTTATTAAATGCAGGGCATCTATATAAATTAGCGTGATCAGATTGATTACAAAGCGGGCACTGTGATGCGCACGATGCAGCGAAAGAATGCGTAGACTTAGGGACAACCTGTTTGTTATTGTTGACATCAGAAGTGCGGCTAGCGGGCGCCGTACGTTCTAATATCTTACTCTGCTCGCGAACAAACTTAATTAGATCGTCGTACGTAGGCATACTTTTACCTCGCATATGCATTTCAAACGAGCGGGCGGTACTCGAATCTATCTTTTTCAAAGCTAATTGCAACAACATAAAATCCGATAAATTATCGAGCTTAAGCGAATGTAAGCTTGACACTGCTGTGCAAAATTTATCTAAAAATAGCTCCAGGTTTTTAGCGGAAGCGGTAATGCTAGTTGGTTTGAAATCGAGCAGCTGATCGAGATAAGCGGAACCTAAGCTACGCTGGTCGTCGTACTTGTTGACTAAAGTCGACCAGATTAGATGGTAATTATCTGCGTTTGGAACAATACCTGAAATAACGGATAATGCACGACCTGACAATTTATTTACTAAATACTGTATACGTTCGTGGTCAGTTAAATCGGCATTTTCATGAATTGTGCGACGGAACGATTCATGGAATATTTTCCATGTCATTGGATTACCATCAAAGGTCATCAACTCCAACTTAGGTAATTTGACAGATTTATGTTGCGGTGTAACATGCGATTCCGTACCTTTGACGTTCATAGCGGGAGGGTTGAGTTTATTGTAAACAAACTTACAGCGGCAGTACATGTCTTCAAAAACATTAATTGACTGATAACTTACGGAATACGTGGGATCGATTGTCAACTCGGTGACATTTAAATCGTTTACAATGTCATTAAACTCAGATTGTAAACGATCCAGTGAAATGATTCCACACAGAAATAAGTCTTTCTCAGTATCATCAGTGAAAGCGTTCAACGAGCGGTTATAAATTTGCTGTAAACGAGCAAATATGGCATCACGTTTGCCGATTAAAGTTAAACGTTTGACCGCCAAAGCATCAAGAGCCGTCGCATCTTCGAACTCGCCTTCTTCTTTGCCCTTAGAACGAACACTTTTGGTATTAGTGCTCGCCATTTTTAAAGTGAAACGAAGAGAACAATGGGTCAAAAAACGTTAACGAATACTCGCAGATTACCCTCACACAGAATGAATTTAATTGTAAAGAATATAATTTTTAGAAATAGCGAAATTAAATGCGGTTTTGGAAAACGGAATACACAATCTGATATGCAAATGATACTAACAGGTTATAGAATGTAATTAATGTAGGGACAAAAAACTGGAAATTACGCGGGAACACAATATTTTACTACAAATATCGTGAAATATTAGGCCTTTTTAGAATAATACGGCTCGAAGGAACCAAAAGAATGTTAGCGCGGCCACCAAGCTATATGGCAGAGCACGCCGAACTGCGGGCGCGGGTTGAAAGGACGCTGGTAATCGAAAGAATGCGGAACAAGGTGATGAAAAGTGGACTGTATAGGAAAAGGAGCGAAAAACGAGCGACTAACCTGGATATCCTCGGGCTGACGAGCACAGCTGCGGCACTCCAAGGCGTCCTGCTGGTGTCCAGATGTAGTGGCTCTTCGAATTATTTCACGCTGTTGTAGACTCGCGGCGCGAGCGCGGGAAGCTGTTAGTACACAGCTCCAAAGAGACGATCGCGGATATCCCAGTGCGATGGGGCACACACGAAAGCAGCGCGAGCGCGGTTAGTAACAAGATGGCGGTTTCCTTGGCTTCGAGGGAGCTCACAGGAACAGACGCATCCGCCGTCAACAAGGGTCGACCGCAGACTACTTGCAATGACAAGTAGGTCACTCATCAGCCACGAAATGTCAACCGTAGATAGTCGTCGTTTTCGTGGGAAAATGAGGGTAGGAAAAGGTAAGAGGTAGAAAGAAAGTGCCAATAGATGGCGCGAACAACTAGTTTTTTAATGTTGTTTACTATATTATTCAATATTTCACATGTTTACAAACACGACTCATACCATATATACCTTAAAAATAATACTTAAACAATTCACAAACCATTTTTATGTAATTGTCACTTTAAAAACGTATATCTTTTCTATTGTAAGCTACGAACAAAGAGCCGTGTTTCATGATCGTCCCTATATAAAGGCGTGTTTGGCCGCCGGACGTTTAGTCTCGATCGTGCGCTCGTAGAGTCAAGACCTCCTGAGGATGCTTCGTTTAGAAGCGAAACGCGTCGAATACTCTTCCGGTTTGGCTGCGTGGCGTTTGTGACGTCACGTCGGCTTAATAGGAAATTAGGCGGAATTGTCACTAGATATATATCATTTTTATAAAGATTTTTTAAGTGTTTTATTAAATAATTAATTTAATGTTTTCCTAAAATACTTTTAAAATATTTGTTATTATTAAAAATGGATTTCCGCAAAGTAACGCCTGAATCTATTCATTAACAAAAATAAAATAATAAAATTATAGGGTTGCATCATCGTTAACTAATTTAAAGCTAAGGAAGATGAACTTTATAGTTCGAGAGCAAGAATAGGAGTTACGAGTCATACTGTCATGATAGCTCAGTCGGTCAAAGCATGCCCCGGCTATAGAGATGGATGACGCGGGTTCGAATTCCGCACATGACTATAATTTTTCCTCTCGTTGTCATTTTGTAATGTCCACTACGGAGCATGCGTCATTACAAAAATAAACATATTAAAAATAGTATATTGTTCACCAATACTGGTCATTAACAAAAACGAACCTGAGATATTCAAACAAAGCCTGAGCAAGCGTATTAAGCGAGGGCACTTTAGTTTGAGGGTGCAATTGATTACCTAATCCCAAGTTGAACACTCTACTTTACATAATAAATGCGAGAAAATAAGAAACAGTCACAGAGATGTCATGAGTTGTGCTCTAAATTATACAGTTTGCAAGGGTGCTTGAGGAAAAATCCTATTAGTCTAGCTTTGAATTTTAAGTTGACTGGAAGCTTGAATATTGGTAGAACTAACGCAAAAATGTTAGTTATTTACACACCTTAAGCAGATGATTTACGTCTTAAAAATAAGTCGTATTAAGGACTTGACATCAAATCGATCGTATAATGCTATATTTGGATGTTTTCGTATGTCGTATACATGTCAATTGTCGTAGAAGCTCACGAAAACGCGCACGAAATAATATTGTTTATTTTCAAACGCTTTTTTGAGATAGGTAGTCATAAAATTGTCTAGTATATATTATAGTCTAGTCGCGACGAGTTGTCGTATATGTTATTGAATTTATATGCGTATAGCTGCGCCCTGCGGTTTCACCTGCGTGAATTAAAAACATTATCCATGTTTTTTTTTATGCCTCATTGGTTAGTCTTTTACCACTATCTTACCTGGTGGTAAGTGATGATGTGGACGAAAATGTTGTTCAGGCTAACCTAGAATTACTGGCTTTCAAGGCCAGCTGCCGGAACCTGTTAGGTGCTTGGAGACAGATTTTCTACTTGTTTTTTTTTATTTATTTATTTATTTATTTCTGATCAGCCAACAATTATTACATTTTTACATACACAACTATTTTTCTAGATAGTATAGTACACTGCTTAATGTATAATCTCTTAAAAGCTAACACAACATGCTACTAATATGGCATTAAAATAATAATTAAATTTGTTAGTTTTAAAAATAACAAGTAGAAGGTGCGCTTCTACTCACTTTTACTAATTAAGAAGTCAGTTATATTTTTGCGAAACCGACCTAGGGATTCCGCAAATGCGTCGGCTATTACGGCACAATTATTAAAAGACCTACTCAGTCTGGGAACCACAGAATTTGCTCCTAAAACAGTCTGTCGAAAGGGTGGACATAAAAGTTTTATATATCCACGCGGGTAACTCCTGGGAATTTAAAAAATAAACCTACTCAACAGTCCTGGGGCCCGATTCTCTTAGCTATTGAACGGCGTTAACGCAACCTAATCGCATGAAAATTTTAGTTTTTGACAGTATCCGTAGTCTGCCCGCTATTTAGGTTCGATCGCAAGTCAGTGGCTTGCTATCAATAGTTTTTGACATATTTGGTATGATGTTAGCTATTTTGTTGCGATTACGTTGCTACAGTGGCATAAAATAGTTTTTGGAGGACTATAGATATAAAAATAGCTAAATGATTTAAATATATTTAATTAATATATTGTTTGCTAGAAAACTACTGTATAGATGTTTCGACTTATGCTTGATTGATAGAAGTTTAAATTTTTATTTAAGTGGCAGAATTGGCAAGCCATAGCACAACCATACGATTGCGACGCGATTGATATACAATTAGGAGAGAACTCCTGAAGTAATGTTGAGGCATTCTGATTCATATGCTCTAACGTCTGCATAAAACATGCGTTGCCTTAGATAAGACTGAAACCAATCCAACATTGAACCTGCTAACCCAATTGAATGAACCAATTGATTGAAGTGATGATGATGATAATGAAAAGAAACCTTTATAAGTAACTACGTTTTTCTTAAAATGAGCAGATTTGTCAACTCCTGTGCCTCTAAAGCAAAAACACGCAAATTGAGTTGTTTTGACCTGTCAAACAAAATTTAGTTGGATTTAACCTTGACGTTTATAAATTGGTCCCTTTTATATAACTTTTAGTTTTAAACTAGATTACAGTATAATTACATCTGTAAAGTTAAATATGCTTGGGAATTCGTTATATAACGTGATAACCTTCTTCCAGATAATCGGCTTAAATATGAACACGAATATCACCTGGCAAAGCACTTTGTCATGCTTTGCAGGCCGATTAATATAAATAATATATATATATATATAATATAGTAACTAGCTGGCTCTAACCAATTGAGCTAACATGACATCCCGCACATGATTTAATTTTTTCCCATCGTATATTTGTGATTTTGTAATGTAATCCGCATTGCAGGCGTTATTGCAAACCTAAAAATAATAAAATAGTAACTAGCTTTTTTCCGCGGCTTCGCCAACGTTGACTATACCTCAGGAACTGTGACCGTTTTTTGGGACCCGTGTAAAACGTGTCATATATAAACAGGTTATTTTATAATCTTTTTACATTGGCCCCGTAAATCGTAATGGTTTTATAAGTCGACCTTCAGTACCAAATGTTCCATAAAGTTTTTCACTCTGATGCACTTCGAAAACATAGTTATATACTTGCCCCGCGGCTACCAGTTCAAACGTAGTGCCCATGTCGAGTGTTGTAACATATCGATACTCTCAGCCGCAGTGGTAAAATTGTATTGTTACACTTCATTCACATTGTTACGCATCATAAAACAATATCGCAAATTCTTGCCAATTAGGCACTATATGGCTGACAATCTCTTAACGGACATCCATTGCCCTTTCCTGAGTCCCATAGAGGGCGCGTCTCTATTGGAAAACCCTTCTCATAGCTTTTGTATTTTTGAGAAAACTACCTACTATATACTAGCCTTAGCTGGAACCAGACATTAATAGACTCACGAATGTTTGCCTCAGCTTCCTCTCGGCCCACATTGTACCCACTATTGGGGTTTATTAAGTGTACATAAATAACACGGTTTATGGCATTTAGGTTTCACTTTGTTCGTAAACAATAGGCAAAAAAAGGGCCTCTTTCGATGACTATCCCACTTTTAAGCATGATGTACGAGAAATCGGGACCCTATTACTAAGCCCACGCTATACTTATACGGTATTTAAGTACATATCCAAATAATTATAATAAAAACATAAATTAATAAAAACACGAGAACCCATCTTATAAATGGTCAAAATTTAAAAAAAAACTTACTCTACTGCTTTTTGCGTGAAAGAATAACAAACATCCATACTTACAAACTTTCGCGTTTATAATATTAGTAGGATCTATACAATATCGCATCGTACACAAGTATATAAGTTCTAGTACACAAGGTACAAAAGTTCCGATAGTAAATAGTTCACTCGTTTTCTTGAACGTATTGCCTGTCTTATTATCAGTTCCTACCGTCGATGGATAAACGCCACATCTCATCCTGGAGGGAATCATATTTTACCCATTTACGCCCGCTGTCCCCATTTGGGGCCATTTCTACAAGACCCCACATTTTCCCCATTTATGAAACGATTTCTTATATCGTGGAAACAGGAAAATTCACAGTACAAAGGAGTAGTGATAGTAAACATTAGTATAAGAAGCGATATTTGTATTACGAAGTCACGCTCTAGTCATGTATATGAATAAAGTGGTTTTAGTTGGTGGTTTTATTTACATCATGCGCGAATAGGGCATAGACCGTGAATAAGTCATTATATGATATTTAATATTCTTGACTGACTTCAAAAAAAGGAAGAGGTAGTCAATTCGACTGTTTTTTTTTTTTTTTATGTTGGTTACATCAGAGCTTTTGACTGGGTGAACCGATTTTGATTCTTTTTTATTTGAAATCTGATGATTCCCGTGTGATCCCATGTAAATTGTATCAAAATCGGTCCAGCTGTTTTTGTACACTCCAATAACTAAAAAGTGCATTCCTATCTTAATGATATAGTCATTGACAGTGAATGACACTTGGTCCCGTATGTAGTAAGGTTCACTAAAAAAGGGTGAAAAAATGTATTTACGTAGAAATGGAATATGAACATATGCCGTGTGCCGGAACACACCGTTAGGTGCTTGGTGACAGGTTTTCTAATTGAGGGTGGTAGCTAGCCAGGCGGGCATTCGCAAAATGCCTTACCACCATGCTATAACGACTGTCATTCTAAGACGACAACCGGGAGCGACGGCTTAACATGCCCTCCGAAGCACAGAAGCGCTCAGTAGTAATATCACTAGCGATCACCCATCCTGGTCATGATCGCGGCGGACGTTGCTTTACTTTGCTGATCGATTCAGAACGGCTAAGCAAACTTCGCTACGAGCGCTTCAGAGAGAGCGCTGTAGTTTTATAAGGAAATCCTGAATTTCAACTACCTACTATTCTCTAGAATTGAGTAGTATCGGTAGATGTATATTATGTTGGCTTGATGCCCATGGGGTGCCCCCCCTGCTACCTGTGGGTGTCGCAAGGGGCGACTATAGGTAAGTTAAATACTTGAAAGTGGGCAGCAGCGCTCGCTTTCTGAGGAACTGATATCTTAAACTGCGATCCCCAAGACTTCTGCCAAGCGTGAGGATTATTGCATATCCAATTGGGGGAGGCTGTGTTCAGCAGTGGACTATACGGCTGATACAGTTCAGTACAGTACAGATGTCCAAGAACTTAGTTTGCGTAGATGTGACCCGCGATTTTACTTGTCTCGCATTGCTGAGAGATCTGTGTGAAACTTGTTGTCTGAAAAAGTACTCCTAGTCCAAAAATCCCACGATGTTCTGTAGGAGAGCAATGCGAAAACAAAAAACAATCCTTATAATCATGGAAAATTATTAGTTTGTAGTGTGCAACGAACTTCCAACAATAATTATATATAGATATAGAAAAATCATATTTCCCGTCAATACAATAAGTTTTTTTTTAAGATCTATGTTTAGAGTGTCACGCTATCGTAGCATATGCTGTTTTCAATAGTTGAATAATATATAATTAAGTTTCATTATTGTATTACTTAATTTGTGTTTCAATACTGAATCCATTCAATAAAGCAATATCATACGAGAAGTGTCCTCTTAAACCGATTTCCAAAAAAATTTAAATACGGAACCATATCCCAACTCTGATATGTATGAAATAACTTGTGGGAATCGGATCATCATAATGTGAGGTTAGTGTTTTGAATCAGTGTATTAGCATGGTGGTAGGGTATTTTTCCTGGCTAGCTACCACCCTCAAGTAGAAAATCTGACGCCAAGCACCTAACGCTGTGTTCCGGCAGCTGTCCATGAGAGCCAGTATTTCAAGGTTAGCCTGAACAACATCTTCGACCACATCATCACTTATCATCAGGTGAGATAGTGGTCAAAGGGTAACCTATCAAGCATAAAAAACAGTACGCTACCGACTCTAACAAGTCATTTCAACTGATAAAAGTCAATTCCGTTTTAAAAAAAAAAGCTTTCTGGATTTTATCATGTATCATGTATATGTGTATATATTTTAATCCTGTTGTTTTGAGCCTTACAATTATTTGCTTACAATTATAACAGCATATACGTAATCGTTTATAAAAAAAAACTGAAGATAAGACAACTTCAATATAAATAGCAACTTATCAAAAAAAATAATTTGTAAATTTCCTATGAAAATTGTGTTCACTGAAATATGTTATTGAGACAAGACAAGGATACTTATGTATGTGAAAAGGTTTACCTTTATATCACACAATATTGTAAATGAGAAAGTTTGTCTGTGTGTCAACTGACAGTGTGTTTGTTACATCCAAAACAGGTAAACAAGTTTTTAATTTGGTTATATACAGGGTTATTAGAAAAATGCTATAAACCTCTTAGGGTTGAATTCTACTTTTTTTTTTGGAGTTTTTTTATGTTTATTTGACGGAATAAGCACGAGGACTACCTGATGTTAAAAGTCTTTTGTGCCTGTAATTTATTATTACTTTAATCGATGTAAATATTCAAAACTCTATTCAAAGGGAGCGCGGCGCTGTCCATTGTTACCGCGGCAGGCGCTCTTGGCTCGGAGTAGGCAGAGATACAGAACTTAAAAGTGTCAGGCAGTAGGTACTAGAATCTTATTGTTTTAAGTATTAAGTCTCGTAGTAGAAGACAATATTGAAAAAAAAAAACAAAAGAAAAAGAACAGAAATATTTTTCTCCACATTTTTTTTTATTATGACTAGCAGAAGTCAACCCTAAGAGGTTGATAGCATTTTTCAATAACCCTGTACATTGAAATTAGGTACAAAATCCTTAGATAATGAAATAAGTATATTTTTTGTCCCAGTTCTAGAATGAACGTGATATAACCTAAAATGACGCTGGCAAAGTCCCTGGTAGTAGTTAGAACCTAATTTTACCCTAAGTCACATCAATATTTCATAACAAATCTGAAAGCATAAATCTTACGGCATTTCAAAAATTGCCTATTTCGTATTCTGATATAAATATTCAGTAACACAGATATTTTTAGACTTGGTTTCTTAAACTTTACATGCTGAAAATATTAATGAACCACCGGTATAATGTCCCTTTGACATTTATATTTGGTGTCGGCCGCGCCGCGTCTTCCTCGCTCCAGTTATTACAGTTGAAAAAGTTAACACCTCACACAAACATTGTAATTTTTGTGTTAATGACTAAATAGGAAAAAATACAAAACTATAACGACTATTTTTAACTACGAGCGGGTTGCGAACTCGAGGCCATCTGCCCGTAGGGCCGGGACATAACTATGCCAATTTCAGTTACCGTGGTGAAAGTGAGTCATAATCAGATTTTTTCCTTTCGTTCTGTAACCGTCTTATCATAATTTGTTTTATGTAAATCATATTTTTTAAAACATTAACATGTAACCTTAACGGAATAAACAGAAACCATTAATCTTCTGACGAGATAATAAATAACAACATTTAATGAAAATAATTGATGAAACTCCGCTGTCTGTAAGTAACATTATTATCTATACTTACAATAAAACTGTAACAGATGCAAATCAATACATAGCAGATAATGTAAAAAAAAAATTGAGTGCACTCTGTAGCTGACACTGATGCAAAACTATATTTTTTTCTATTTTTGTCTGTCTGTCTGTATCCCAGCCGCGCATCACTCCAAAACTACTGAATGGAATTCAATGAAACATAACACGATTTGAGTTCATACTACGAAAAAGGTTATTGTATACTTTGTATCCAGAAATTCAGCACGGTTTCCTTGGGAAAGGGGATAAATGTCAAAATGTACACTTAGTTGTAATTTATTAACGCGTAGTCCGATTTCAATTATTATTTTTTTGTTAGAACAGTTATAACCCCACGGACAGCCCGGTACTCCACATGCACCCCAGCACCCTAGGGGTAGCCCGGCACCTCACGAGCAGCCCGGTACCCCATGGGCAGCCCGGCACCGCACGGGTAGCTCGGTACCCCAAGGACAGCCCGGCACCCTTAATTAGTTTTGCAAGCTTGCTAAGATAAAACTCTAAAATCTGGAACAATCGCCACAATCAGTTTTTTTAACTATCTATCTTTTGCCGGATATATTTTGGAGATTGCGAAATGGAAGTGCACGATCTAATATATTTTCGTTCTACCGCCAAACAAGGATAACCTCGGCAAAAAGACGCCTTTTTATAATCGAAATTCCAGAGAAAAGCTCAAAGTACTCTGCTTCAACATTTATTGTGCGAACCGCGAAGGAGCTCTCTGAGTTACTTAACTACTGTCTTCTGGAAAATACAACCCGGGAGTGTTCAGACCCAAATCAAAAAGCTCCTTTCTGAGCTATGCTTTACTAAGTTTGCTTCACCGCAGACCACAGCGTTGCTTAATATGAGATAAATAGTGCTGAAATGTGAATAATTAGTCTGCAGGTATGGCAATCGCGAACGAAGTCGCAGGTACAGCTAGTTATGATATATAATAATATAAATTATATAATAATTATAATGTAATATTAAGTTATTTTGACTAACAGCCAAAAAGCTTCAAAAGGACGAAATCACCCCCTTTTGAAATATAGTATTTCGGCAAATGTGTACTTAGTTTTTTTTTTAGTTTTCTGCCATCCATACTCATATTTAAAGAACATCAGTCACTAACGCTTCGTCTTTTTTCAAATGTTTTAATATAAAATCTATATATACATATAACGGAGTGCCGAGCGGACGATATGTCGTCCATGGAGGCGGTTCCGTTATCTATTCAGGTTGGTCTCCATTATGGGCGTGCACGTCAGATTTTAACAAAATAACAGCCAGAGAATATCGTATGAGCACAATTGTAATTCACAAGAAACTTATTATAGCGAAACTACACCGAAACAAAGGATTACGTGGATTAAAATGGATTAAGAGCCAATGGGTTTGCACGCGTGCATCACGTTCGATTGTCTGTCAAGAAGTGCGCACACTTGCTCAGATCAGAGAGGAAGTGAACGACTTCAACAGCCAACCGGCTGCCATGACACCTACAACTCCATTTGCCTCCATTAACCGCTTTAAAAATTAATTATCGAATACAAATCAATATGGATTATTATTATTCGTCAATTCATTTCTCAAATTATAGTATAATAACCTTTAGTTTACAGGCAACACTTGCACATTTTCAGAGAACTCGATTAGAACATCGAGTTGTATCGATATTTTTCCCCAACTCGTGTCCGTCCCTATCGAGTAGTCTCATTCCTTTTTTGTGCACGGCAACGAACGCACGCGTCTTCATGAAAATTTCAAAACACAGTGCTGAGGATAAAATAGTGAATTATACAAGGAAAATAAGAAGATTGTAAGAAAACAAAACGACGACGACGTCTTTTAGACACGTCCGACGGTGAAAATTCTGCTGATAAGTTCTTGTGAACAAAGACTTTCTTTGGGTAAAATCGGGATTGACTGCGAGTCAATTGCGATAACACAGGTAGCTGCGAGCTACCTGTGATAATTATGTAATAATTATACGCAGAAAATACGTGGATTCTAATGGAATTTCACGTTTATCTGCATGTATTGTCTGCGAGACAATACTATTTCAAAGTACCCACATTGAATATCTTTTTCGTTTCTGTGTTACAAAGTATCGAAACGAGTATCGAACGATACGTGATTATTCTTATTTTAGATAAAATCATGTTAATAACGCACAATGCGTTACTGGCAGACAATTCGGGCGAAGACCGAATGCTGCCCCAAGTCATAGTGGTGCCGGCGCACGACGACGCCGGACACTAAGCCGGCCCAACATCATCTGGGACTCCATCTGATCCAAGCCTTGATGCTAGACTCTAATCGGCACTGGGTGCTTCTACCTCAGATTCTCCGTACTTTGGTGAGCCCATCAATGATAGTCTGGCATAATAGTTATGGGACCCTTTACTAAGGAAAGGTCTTGCCAAGGAAGAAAAGTCCGATCTTATGCAGGTAATATAGTATATATATATATATATATATAATAATTAGTTCTCTCTAATTGTAAATTTTTACAAGCACCAAAGCTCAAGGCTGAAATCTCAGCTGCCGTTTCCGAAATTGTAAAAGCAGACATTGTAAGGAACAAAAAACTTTAAAGTTTCCAAATGCTGGTACACCAGTAAATCGGGCCATGGACATATTGCTCAAAATGCTAAAACAAGGTCCGTGCTCTCAAATCCTTGTGTGATGGATGTCGCCTCCTAACAGACTTACATTTCTCGTGTTGTGATAGGAAAAAATTATTCACACATAGTCTAGAAAATAATTTCATACACGTGATCCAAGATGCTGAGAGAGACGAAACATTCGCTTGCCGACGAACTTAAGGCTAGCAATGCTATTGAGAAACAAGGTCAAGAGATCCGTAAACGAACGAATTCAATTTTTTTCAAATTTCACTCGTCCCGCTAACTAGGTAACTGGACGGGACCTCCTTATTACTCGCCTTCACGAGGGGGGCAGGGAGGTCAAAGGAGGCCGTGAGGGTCGCCGAGCCTATCTGACGACTGCGACAAACAATCAAGCACTGCCTTCTCCGAGAAACTTAAGTCACTCCAAGCCTCGTGCCAACACACAGCACTAACAATGATGCAGGTAAGTACACGCTGGCTGTTTATTATTACACTATAACTTTTGGCTAAACATAACTAGGAATAAGTGTAGTCCTGACTTGGATTAAGCAAGGTATATACAAATTTGCGAAATAAATTCACAATCCATTATACCTTGTTCAACGATTACTCACAAAGACAATCATGATATATATTTGGCTATTCAAAGGTTAAGCGAACTAGGTGCTGTTAAACCTTGTAAGCCATGTCATGACCAAAACATTTCTACAATATTCCTAGCTCCGAAACCAAAAGGCTTCATAGTCAACTTAAAGCCACTAAATAAATTTATTTTAAATAATCCCTTCAAAATGGAGGATTATAAGACGACATCCAAACTCATACCACGTGATGGTTTGTGGCTTTACTATTTATTTAAAAGAAGCCTACTTTTCCGATCCTATTAACCTCTCTGATAGGAAGTAACTTAGAGTTGAGTTTGAACGTTATTTATTTGAATTCGTATCTATACCATACGGTTTACCCCCCTAGGGTGTTTACTACAATAATTTGAGGTAATAACTATCCTACGTACACAAGGTTATAAATCGGTAATATACCTTGATGACATCCTGTACATTGGCGACAGCTTTGAAGATTGTATAGATAATGTTCACTCTATTTTACAAATACTGAATTGTTTGGGTTTCGTTGTTTACTACGAAAAGTTCCCTATACCCTAAAAAGGTCGCCAAATTTTTAGGTTTTATGTTTGGTACCCATGATTTAACCTTATTTTTGCCCTTAAATAAGCGCACAATCAACAATTACTCAGTAAGTAATCTTGTTTACCAAAATGCACTATTCGCGAGTTGCAAAACTGATTGGTGTTCTGGTCTTAGCATGCTCGGCGTTACGTACGGGCTTTTGTACATAAAAGTTTTGGAAAAACAAAACTTTTTAGCGTAACAAGAGTATAAGAATAATTATGAAGCCAAAATAAAACTCACAAAGGAGTTTTTAGATGACTTAAATTGGTGGAATGCTAACCCTTCATAGTTCCTTTCAACACTTCCAAAAAGGTCGTGTTTATATACGAAATGTTTACTGACGCTTCTCTTTCAAATTTGGGGGCGGTTTGTGGAAGCAATAGGGAAAACGGCACCGGTAAGGCCATTGAGAAGGAACACCACATCAACTATCTAGAATTATTGGGTTCTATTTTAGGTTTAAAATGTTTCATTAAAAATGAATCTAATTGTGGGGCATTGCTACGTTTTGATAACACCATAGTTATAAGCTATATGAATAGGAAGGGGTGGAATTCAATTCCCACACCTTAAAAATAAATAAATTTGGGAATGGTTCGAGATGAGAGATATTTAGATATTTGCTTCTTACGTCAATAAAGAAAATTCAGCGGATTTGGATTTTAGAATAATATATCCAGACACCGAATGGAAAGTACCTGATAGATAACCCTTCCCAAACAGTAGTTGACCTCTTCGGTTATCTAGAAATCTATCTTTTTCCTCTAGTAACAATGCTAAGTACGAAACATTCGTATCATGGATACCCGACGCGGACGCTTTCGTCGTAGATGCTTTTATCAGAACTTGGAAACTTATATGCCTTTCCGCCATTTTCATTAGTTTTAAATGTTTGCGAATAATAGTCAACGACGAAGCGACCGGCAATTTATATTTCCACATTGGAAATCACAGGCGTGGTATCCCTTATTAGACAACTTATGGGTGTCTAAAATACATTTATTTAACCTTAGTAAATGCTTGTTACAATCGCATTTGAGATAGTACCATCCACCAGGTGCGCAACTTATCCTTGCTGGGTGCCGTGAAGCACTGCAGGCAGTATTAGCGCGGCGTGGCTGCCCACCCACGGCGCTTGACTTGTTGCTCTCCTCACTCGCCGACAATACACTGAAGCATTGGCTTAAAGGTCTGGTGGCAGTTTTGTATGAATAATGATAGTGAAGTTTTCAATGACTCCATTATATTAGTTTTAAATATTTTAACAGGACAGTTCAACAACAGTTGTTGGTATGACTCTCTTAACAGTCACCGTTTGGCATTGTCACTTCTCTTTAGTGATCACATCAGTGATTATCACGTTAAACGCGTACTTAAGGGTGCTTACAAGATCAAGCCCCACCGTCACAAATATACGTCCTCTTGGGACCCTCAAACTGTTCTTAACTATTTATCTGTATGGTACCCAAATAAAGAATTAAGAATTGAAGGGATAGTTAAAAATATATGTATATATATAATACATGTGTATACTTTTATTATATACTTGTACTATGCACGGCGCATAAATTACAAATTTTCGCGCTTATTCAATATTACAATATAAACAGACAGTATTACGATAGCCATTACGGACACAGTCAAGACCTTGGCTCCCGGGCTTGACCAATTTATCGTATTTTTATCTGATATGTTTTACTCCCTATGAGTCCAAATGCTTTTACTGTATTAGCTGTAGTATTGTAGTAGCTGTAGTGTTGTATATAGTTTGTAGTATTTGATTAATAAAGGCATACCGCTATTTTTATCTTGGTCTTTTGAAAACATAAATATCTGTCCCGCTTCTCTTCTCAAGGATTATATTTTTGTAACGAACAATTCAGAACTTTGAACGCGAGTAATCTACAGTTGACTATAAAACCGCCACACAGAGCCGCCACAGCGCAGTCGACCAGCCGCTGGATTAAGCAAGTGATGTCCGCGAGCGGTTTCGACACGCGCACCTTCAGTGCGCACAGCACGCGACATGCTGCTACTTCCGCCGCCAGCGCCACTGGCGTCGGTGTAGATACTATTCGTAAGATAGCCGGCTGAACCGGCACGTCTACCGTTTTTGCCCGGTTTTACAACCGACTAATACTAGAGGTTAATTCGAGCGAATTTGCTAGAGGCGTTGTGTTCTCGTAATATAATATTATATCTATACAGATAATTGTTTAAGGTAATAAGGCCAATTATGTACCTACGTTTGATGCCAAGAACTATATATATCATAATAATTCAGTTTTATGATTGTTAATTTATGTTCAATAAACAAAATTATCAGGAGATAAAACTGTGGTTTTATGAAAAACTATTAATTATAATAAGAAGGAAAACAAACCTTCCTTCTCTGAACATCTACCTGGTTATCTATCTATCTTCTATCTATCTAAATATATATAACTCAAAGGTGACTGACTGACTGACATAGTGATCTATCAACGCACAGCCCAAACCACTGGACGGATCGGGCTGAAATTTGGCATTCAGGTAGATGTTATGACGTAGGCATCCGCTAAGAAAGGATTTTGATTAATTCTACCCCTAAGAGGATAAAATAGGGGATGAAAGTTTGTATGAAACTTTGTCAATTTCAAACCGATCGGGCTGAGACTGCATGCATAGAGCTACTATGACGTAAACATCCCCTAAAAAAGGATTTTGAGATGCAGGCTATATAAGATTAGTAACTTTTCAGTTTAAAATATACGAATTTCTGTATGCTAGCGCCATCTACATTAAGTTATTTTGGAGTGAACTTTGAATTAACCATTTTTGTGCATAGTGCATAGATCAAGCGTATTATATTTGACTACTAGCTTTTGCCCGCGGCTTCACTCGCGTTAAGAAGTGATATTATTAACTAGCTTTTGCCCGCGGCTTCGCTCGCGTTAAGAAGTATTATTTATAGTTGCATTTGTTTTGTTTCGATTATAGTTATTATAAATTAGGTATAGCTGCAGTAGTTTTGGTTAAAGATTCTGCTTTGTATTTGGCATTTTTTTTGTTTTCGTTTGGTTTAAGTATAGGTTATTTCGGTTAGACTTTTTTAAATGGCTAAAAAAATCTGAACGTTAATGGAAAAGTCTGCTTTGCCATGACAATAAACAAGTATCAGGGGCAAACTTGAGAGTTTGCCCCTGATACTTGTTTCAGATTTTTTTAGCCATTTAAAAAAGTCTAACCGAAATAACCTATACTTAAACCAAACGAAAACAAAAAAAATGCCAAATACAAAGCAGAATCTTTAACCATTTTCCAAAATCATGTTCTTTCAAATTTAAAATTAAATTTAAAATTCCCACTGGACAAATCTTGGCTGAATCGTAATCGCCTTACCGGATAGTCGTTAGATCCAGATTCCGTATATATGAGACCGTTTCTATAAACTTCAAACTTAAATGGGAATATTAATAATGCTGCTATTAACTTACAAAATCCGCCATAAGTAGCATTTTTCATCATATCAGCAAAATATTCGTCAGATGTTACGTAGTTATCACCATTCCTGTCGAGGGTCATAATTGAAAACTTCCACTCCAGATTGAAAACACTCCAAATTGAAAACTCCAGTCATTAACCACATATCTGACAATATCTGAACGCACCATCGCTCTATCTTGTGTTCCGTGCATTAAATAAGAGAGAGCACGAAACAAACCTACACCGTCACCAACAATAGGGACGACAGTACATTCTTCAACTTCTCCATTAACGTTCAGATTTTCTTTAGCCATTTTAAAAAAGTCTAACCGAAATAACCTACCTAACAAAACAAAAAAAATGCCAAATACAAAGCAGTGTCTATAACCATAACAACCGCAGCTATACCTAATTAATAATAACTATAACCAAAACAAAACAAATGCAACTATAAATAATACTTCTTAACGCGAGCGAAGCAAAATAATCACGCATGTTATTTTGATTTTCACATGCAACATCATCAAATATGATAACAGAATACGGTTTTGCGTCTTGAACACTTAATACCTCTTCATTTTCACGATATTTCTGAAATGAAAGGCTTGGTACACGTTGCAAAACTCGTTCTAAAAAAATAGCTCGTTATAAAAAAAGCTAGTTAATAATATCACTTCTTAACGCGAGTGAAGCCGCGGGCAAAAGCTAGTAGTCAAATATAATACGCTTGATCTATGCACTATGCACAAAAATGGTTAATTCAAAGTTCACTCCAAAATAACTTAATGTAGATGGCGCTAGCATACAAAAATTCGTATATTTTAAACTGAAAAGTTACTAATCTTATATAGCCTGCATCTCAAAATCCTTTCTTAGGGGATGTTTACGTCATAGTAGCTCTATGCATGCAGTCTCAGCCCGATCGGTTTAAAATTGACAAAGTTTCATACAAACTTTCATCCCCTATTTTATCCTCTTGGGGGTAGAATTAATCAAAATCCTTTCTTAGCGGATGCCTACGTCATAACATCTACCTGAATGCCAAATTTCAGCCCGATCCGTCCAGTGGTTTGGGCTGTGCGTTGATAGATCACTATGTCAGTCAGTCAGTCACCTTTGAGTTATATATATAATATTTAGATATATATCTACTATAACATCAAAATCTACTTCAGTCATGAATTCGTGTATTAAATTTAAGAAATTTTACAATATATATAAGGAGAAGGTTACGATAAAATGAAGGTAAAAAAGAATCAGATCAAAACCTAATCAAAATGTTAAGACGCTAGTTCATTTTGATGTTATTTAATGATACAAAACAAATATCAATGAAAATAAACTTCCTCAGCAACAAGTTTCGCAACAAGTTCATTTAATACATACTTAAAATTTATTTTACTTTTCGTATACTTTTCTCTGTTTTCTGTTGAAAATATGAATGTAGGGTAATGTTAGTGAATGTGAACTCAGAACATAAGAGTCGCAAATTGAATATAAGAAGATTTGGAAGGCAAATAAGGGTTTAGGTGTAATATTTTCATGACGTATTAAAAATATTGTTTGTAACGAAATATCTTTAATGATTTCTCTTAGGTCTATGAATAATTTTGCAGCATGTTGAATAGCCAACAATGTTAGTAATATTTAACGAAGCAAAGGATGTAATGCTTTTCTTTAGAATATGGAAGCCCTGGATTTAATTGGGTTTTCGACATATACATTTTCAAAAGCAGTAGATTATTTAACTATGTCTGAAGTATTTGCATAGTGGTATGACATGTTGCGTATGCTATCTTTGAGAGTCAGTTCCCATTCTTGCTTAAGCCTTTTTATCATCGTCGACAGTGTGCGCGCAGCGATATCCATACAAACGTAGTTTCAACATATTTTAAATACCAAGTGTTCAAACTCGGTAAAATTTAGCATGCATGTCTTGGACCCTAATATCTCGACCATGTCATTAAGGACGTGCAACTCTTGCCTTTATTATCATCAGGTATTGAGATTGAGATTATAAGATTGTGGTCAAAGGCTAGCATATCAGCAAAAAAGAAAATAAAAATAAAACTGATGCCGATAGTAAAAAAATAAAACAAATAGCTGGCCCCCTCTTATGTGGGCGAAAACCTTATATGGAAAAACGTATATATGCATTTCTGCCTACCCCTTTAAAGACTAATTAATGAGCGGTCAAAAGAGTAATATTGAAAAATGGACCAGCATTATTTCGCTGTATAACCAGGATTTAGTGGTCCTGATGATGCCAACTTATTTGAATTCAAACATAAACAGGGCATGTAGGCTAAATAACAATCTGTTATTTCGTAATCAGCATCTACATAATATGTACCACAATTAATAAAGTATTTAAGAATACGAGCAATTAAGCGAAACCAAACAAGTGGAACGATATAACCACGTCACGTTATTGAAATGACATTCATCACATTCTTATCGCATATTCAACGCAAATATTTAAGATATGAGTATAATTGAAGCTCTCGTGACGCTATTATGACGTCATAAAGATCATATAATATTTTGAATTGCTCATAGCGAAATTTGCTTAGCTGTTCTTAACCGATCAGCTAAGTTAAGCAATGTCCGCCACGGTCATGACTTGGTTGGGTGACCGCTAGTGGCTTTACTACTGAGCGGTTCCGTGCTTCGGAGGGCACATTAAGCCGTCGGTCCCGGTTGTTGTCCTAAGATGGCAGTCTTTATAACATGGAGGCAGGGCATTTTTTGAATTTTAGAAAAACAACAAATATTCTTTTTTTGTGACTAATAACGTGTTAATGTAACATTTTTGCCGTCCCTAACAAACCAAAAGACTCAACAAAATCACGTAAAATTAGACTCTCCACCATTGTTACCCCCTTAAAATAGTCTCACGCTTATCGTATTCCAATGTGACGCTGCGCTTTCGATATGTTAGTACAACACTCTAAATCTTGAAGCCGGCTTCCGGATGTAGCCAAAACCAACCTATTGTTCGTGAAAACTATTGTTCGTGATAATAAACGCATAAATATTTGCACGTGTTTTAGTAAATCATACCGGATAACTCACGAGGGTAAGTCAGATCCGACTATTGTAGTTTGGACCGCATCTGTTGGTTGAAACTTCAATAAATTAAAACTGTAGTAGGAAGCGAGAAGTCAACAAGGGTGTCCCGAGATCTCCTTGTTAAGTTTACCGGATGTGGTCGAAACTATTGTTGGATCTTTGGATTATTCCCATCGTCATGTCCCGTAGTGTTAACTGAAATAGATGTAAAGAAGTTACATTTTTTTTTCAAAATGCATTCACGTTATATATCTATATCTGATAGGCTAGTGTTTGACCTATATCTCACCTAATGGTAAGTGCACGTTTTGTTTTTTATTTCTTAATTACTTTAGGACTTTTGAACAACATGCCTAAACCTCCTCGGCCACCTGGACTCGACATTTCTAGCCGAAATTTTGTGCTCCAATTGTATCACTTTAACTGTCATATCAACCAGAGGATGCGTACCAATCCTCTGGCTTATTACAGAGCTCACAATTAGGTGACTCGACCTTTCCCATTAAGTGCGCAATTTTGTTCAGTGGCATGTGCCCGGAACGAAGTCTGTGAGCAGCAACAATCTGCATTCTACTTATGTTACCTAAAAACCATAGTGAACTAGGGAGTTGGCTCTGAATTATTTTATACCAATAGCCCTTTGGTTTTTGACCGTTCATCAAAATATTCCCGCCAGTTATCAAAACAAAGTGTTTTATAGATGTACATAATTTCTGAATATATTGGTATAATAAATACTTCAGTGCCATTTGTAACGGCAGACTTTGCCAAACGGTCAACTTCTTCGTTACCTGCTATTTCTATATGTGCCGGTATCCACTGCACCACAACATTTACATTGTTTTTGTTAAAGTCGTGTAAAATTTTGAAATTTTGTATGCTATCGATACTCCAACGTGGGGTACGTTCATCGTAATATATATTGTACTGTCGCTGAATATGGCGATGTCTGTGGCGACTTCGTACTGAATATGATTTAGAGCTTCTGAAATTGCCAACAGTTCTAAAGTCATAATGGGCACCTTAGATACATTTTTGAACCATTTTCCTTCTTTTCTATTTGAATTATAATAAGCGGCTATGGATTTATCAACACCTTTTGACCCGTCTGTGAGTATTCTATGCCAGTTGGTATACTTCATATCACCTAAAACTTCAATTTTCAACGCGCTCAAATTGAGGTTTCTTTTAGCATTCCGTACGCAGTCTAAGTAAGGTCTGATAAAGCATCTGATAAAGCAATCCAGAAAATATTAGTTTTGGAAGGCCAAACTTCCAACATAAACATTTCTAAAGGATTCGAAGATTAAATTTTTTCTTGTCTCATATGATCAAGCGTCTTGGAAAGCAAAGGTTTCTTATTATTATTCCAGTACTTATTGGAATGTAAACCGTTTGTAGTGTTTAAAAGCTTTGCAGTCTCTCCGTTACACCAAGATTTAGCTCAGGCTAACCTGCTTGGTGACAGATTTTTACTTAAGGTTGGTAGCTGAGAATGCCCTGCCACCTTGCAATACGTACAAAAATAACACGTAATATGTACTTTAAAAAGTATATATACTACTGGATTAATAAAGTTTATATAAGACTTAAAGTGAAAAATCACAATAATTGATAAATGAAATGAATAAACAATGTATAGTTAAAAATGTATCAATGCATTAGGTATATAAAATATATTGCATATCATAAATCTTCTTGACCTACGGGGGTCTTGACTCTTCGAGGGCACGATCAAGAAATATTATTTGGTTATGTTGCTTGGCCACGCCGTTGACATATTGAGCTTGATCACGTAATACGGGAGACTCCGAGAAGATTTTTACGATATCGAATATATTATATACATAATATTATTATATCCAACATAGGCGTCAACCTTACTTGTTAAATTAAACTTAATCTCTGTTAGTTTGAAAAAATAATACCTAATACCGGGGTTTCGAATCACGGAAGTAGCTTTTAATTTTTGATCTTACAGAATTTTCATATGCTCGATAAGCATATGTAAATTTTATTCTAACTTACACGTCTTACGTAGAAACCTACACACTCATTATAATAACCATACTTGATTGCACTCGTAAATATTGCAGATAGATACACACACATACACGTCGTCAGAAATTGAGTAGCTCGTTAGTCGCGTGGCGTAAAGCGTCTCTTTAGAACTTTTTGGATAGTTATTGTTTCTCTGAAAAGTAGATTTTCAGTCCCAATCCGCAGTCTAGTACAGTGCCCAATAGATGCTAGAAGGGTCATCTTAGCTATTATATGGTCAACATTTATATTGTGAAACATGGGTGTGAGACACCTCTACCTACCAATCCGAGAACATACAGGCGTTATTTCTAAATCACCAAGGCTACCAAATGTGTTAACTAACTATTTAAATACGTTTATTGCTAAATATCTAAGACCACAATCTCACCTTATGACAAAGGTATTAATAGGCTAAACCTAGAATTACCGGCTATGAAAGACAGCTGAAAGAATACACCGTGACGTACTTAGTGACAATAATAAAAAATTCCCATATATTTTAAGTATTATAAGAAATGACGTTGGTTGTTTCTAAAAGAAAATTTAAAAAATAGTCACTAAGGAGTTTCGAAGTACTGAGTACTGGTCGAACCCGAACCGGACAGGTTATTGGGTTTTATTCACAAAAATACTTTCTGTAGTAGTTCAGAGTCTGTAAAAGTGACCGGTATGTGAAGATAGGCTTGCCCTCTATTACATGGGACAAAACCATGTACAGCGAATCGTGAGTGTTGGGACACCTCTGTCTACCCCTTCGGGGAATACAAGCGTTATGTTATGAATTTGGTTGTCCTAGTTAAATGGAAATACATAATATGTTTTTCTATTTAACTAGGACAGCCAAATTAATTTATGTAGTTCTGGTTGCATTGCCTGCGCAGCAAAATTGGTATCTACGTAAACATGCCATGTCTACGTTGTAGCGATTTCGGCTTGTGTAGCATCTGCGTAGCAGCTATCGCCACAATGAAAACACGAATCGAAGCTCGACTACGTTAAGTTTATTTACTCACTGGGGACGGACCTGAATTGAAGCAAAATGGAATCTAGATGATCTAGATCTAGATTTTCTATGATTTTAAGGAAAATTCCAGTATTCAAGTAAAAATCACAAAACAAAAGTGCAACAAAGATGATAAACAAAAAGGCTGTGAAAGTATTTACACAAACAGACTCAAGATGAACGCTTACTTGGAAAGTCCACAATGAGTTTGAGAACAATACAAGCACAGCGGAGCTTTGTGCAAAGCTTCATATGCCAAAAGTTTTTCCCAACATCGCAATCGTAGCGTGTGGTATGCCCCATATGATTACGAAAACTTTGATAAAGTTGTTTTTTAAATAGGTAATGAACATGTGTAATTTATTTACATAATATTGAGATAAAATGAAAAAAGGTCTTTTAATTTTTGGCCTCGGCGTAATTTTTTTTTCATCGCACTTGTACGTAAGCAGTATACATACAGGTTAAATTGGCCATATTGCCCCGTATAAAACCCTCAAGCTATCTGTTTGTTATGAAACACAAGGTGGGTAAGTATTTTTTATTTATTTATAGTACAGCACACTGTTCATGCAAGTTCGAGCAAGGTGTTTACACGCAATTGAAAAATTGTCTTAAAATGTTATCTAAACAGGAATTTCATTGCAATCTCGCTATATGTCACTTAAATACTCAAGTAATGTTCTTAATAATCGATTTCAATAGTTTTTTGTATCAAAACGTCGAAATCATTATATATTTTTTTCACATTGTCAAAATCATTTTTTCAATTTAGGCGTCTACGACGCTCTTATGAAGGTCAATTACAAATTTTAGTATTGAAATATTCTACATTGTAATGCCACGTTCAGCAAATAAATTGTATAGAGCCACTGCGAGAAGAACGGGCAAGAAACTCGGGGCAATTCTTTTAAACATCTTTTAACAATGTGTTACATACTTACTATATTTAATAAAGTTATTACAATATTTGTATATTTTTTTTTTAACTGGCGGTATGCCTTTGTAAACAAAATACTACGAACTATATACAACAATATTTGTTCAAATTTTGTAGATGACAGGCAATAGCTTGGCAGAGGCGGAACTGTCCAGGCATTTTTGTCGTTTAAGTAATCAGAAACTGTGTAGTAGGATTTTTAATCAATATGTTTTTCACGTGCAACTTGAATTTCCCTTGTGAGCGTTGTTATATGTTTGGGAACTTTATTATAAAACCGTACACAATAACCTAAGAAGGACCTTTTATTTGTCTTTGCTAATCTAAAAATCCATATGGCCCTTGATTTTCCCATACGAAATTGGATAATCATTCACTTCAGTTTTTCTTCATATCTTAAAATTTGGGAATGAGCTCCTTCACGACAATAATATGCAGTGATAAAACTCCGACATTATGAACTGTACAAAAAACTATTAGAGCACTCCTCAAACAACACGCAGTAGAAGACCATGTCTCTAGCACTAAGTGGGTCTAATTATTTGGTAGCCCATAATTGTCCACGATTATAACAGCTCATCACTATAGGGAGTCAAGGGGCTGTCAAGAGGTTTTTTTTAAAGAGTTCTCAATATCGAACACAAGTCTGTTTCCACCTTCCTGCAAATCGGGAAGTCGTGTACTGCTCGGCAAAGTACAGTGTATCTCCAGGTCTGTAATCGACAAAGAGATACATGCTGTTGATATGCAGCATGACATATTATTGATATGCCGGATTATATTGAGACATTTACAACTGCTGACAGCGTTTATTTCTTGTTGAAGTAGCCTTGCCAACCAAATTCCAGATGGAAGCTCAGCGCTTATCAAATTATCTATTTGAAATGGTGACCGTTTTAGAAAACCTTACTTCAACACATCTCTAGTTCTACAAATTCTCGAGGTAAGCAACCAACCAGTGCACGGTAAGCCTTATGCACTAAGGATGTGTTATGTTCCGGTATGCAACTTTTAATAATAACAAATATTTTTTTCCGCAAAGTTACGCTTGAATCTATTATAATAATAATAATGTTTATTTCTTAACAGTCACACATATAAATAAAAGTACACAAAGAAGTTTCATTCATTATCTTATGCAACTTTTACTTCAATATTCTTCAATATTTTTGCCGATTTTGATGAGACAAAGTCTATTTGCTACGTAGGACTCTAGTATGTTCTATATTTAAGAAAAACTGCCTTAGCTGTTGAGTTTATTCCGGTCAGACAGACAAAGAGTCGCTGTACAGTAAACACCTAATGACAGTTTTAACTTATATATACAAGGTGGGCCAAAAGAAGTCATCCGATGTTGTTTGGTTCTCTCTTTTTTTCTAAATGTATAACTTCAATTCTGTTTTATGATTATGTTTATTGAAACCTTTAGAATTTTATTGGTCAAGTCGAGAAGATTATATCGGCCAAATGGGCGCCGTCACAATTGATTGCCATACGGGCTCGTTTTATGGCATTTTTCATCACTTCGGCGAGAACTTCGGGCGACAGATTCTCGCACTCGTGTCGAATGTTGTCCTTGAGGGCTTCCAAAGTCTCGGGCTTGTTAACGTAAAAACGGGATTTCAAAAAACCCCACAAAATAAAGTCTGTACTGATTAAATCGGGCGATCTTGCGGGCCAGTGCAAATCTCCAACACGAGAGATGAGGCGGCCCGGGAACGCTGTCTTCAGAATATCGGTTGTGGCTCGCGCAGTGTGTGCCGTTGCTCCGTCCTGTTAGAACCACATGTCCCTTGGTCCTAATCCGTCCAATTGCGGCAAAAAATATCGGTCAACATGGCCCTATAGCGCACTGTCCACTGTTGTCGTTTGGCAGCGGCATGACTCCTCCAGCGTGAACAGCGTACCATGCAGTCACTTTGAGCGGGTGCAATGGCTCCTCGTGGATCACTCATGCTTTTTCTGTGCCCCAGAAGCGATAGTTTTGCTTGTTCACGTACCAACGAGGTGGAAATGAGCCTCATCGCTCATTATGATTTTGGTCGAAAAATTGTCCACTTCTTCCTCGAGATTGAGGATGGCTTGGGCGTAGGTCACGCGCGTTTGGCGGTCGGCAGGCACCAGCTGATGCACGAACTAGACTTTTTGCGGAAACATGCGCAGGTCTTACACCAAAATTCACCTTAAGGACGTCAGGCTGATGGCTAATTCCGTGTCACGGCATCTGGTCGACGTTTTCGGTGACAGCTCGACATCCACGGCAACAGCGGCGATATTCTCGGCAGAAGGGGCGCACCAGGGCCAGCCACTCTTGGCAACGTGTCGTGTGGTCCCATACTCTTAAAGGTTGGTGGCCAAACGTCGCAGTGTTTGCGCAGTCGGTGTTGGACGGCCGGGGAGTCGGCGACGGAATTCACGCTGCGCCAACACCACAGACGAACTATCACGCAAAAAAATAGATACGATTTTTCCGCGTTCTTGGGAAGTGTATCGCTCCATGGCTTGTTCACTTGTATTCTACATCTGTCTAGTCCACAAATGTCAAAACAGATTTGAAATTGGCGGCCATTTGCAATAATGAGAGCATCTTACAATAGGGTGATTTTTTTTGGCCCACCTTGTACTAATTTATTATTATGAATAAGTCATAAATCATAACTTTGATATATTTATCTTTAGACAGCGCGTTCGTAAAAGCCCCCAACCTTGATAAGTTATGAGGCGTGTCATAATTATTATTGATATGGAATTCTAAATTGTTTTTAGAACATCGTTGGCTTACTCTATGTGTAGGTTTGGTGGGGAATGAAAAATATATCAATATTTTTATAAATGTGCTATTTGCCACAAATGTTTGTTCTCCATGATGGGGTGTGGACCTCATTTAATGAACTGATTTATTAGTACCAAATTTTAGTACATTCTCACAGTGATACGAAACACATAAACTGAGTAAGCCAGATAGACAGATACGCTAGTGCTCCTTTTTAGTTTTCAATTTTCCCAGTTTTCGAGGTTTTTATTCTCAGTGGTATTCTACTGAGTTTGGTAAATGTTAATCTATCAGGAAGAAAAATTAATACTGGTTATAAAGTAGGAATATGTATTCCCCTAGAAAGCTGCTAAATGCGAAAATAGTTCTGTTACCGCGTTATTAATAACCCCGAAAACTTCCTACACTGGAAGTACATATCCCAAAAAAATGATGACCGTAAACTGCGTTGTAATTATTTAAACATTTTTAAATAAGAGACAAAAAATCATTTCGTACCATTTTTATCTCAGGGCTTTTGATATATTTATTATAACATTCATTTTACCGATGCCTATTCAGAATAAGTTTTTTTGAGTAGACAGGAATATAAATAAAACTAGAATAGATATTGTATAACCATAACAATACGTGTTCAATTTCTTTAGTGGGAATTACTTAGACAAGGGAACTATCCAGAAAAAAAACTTTCCTGTTAGTTTCATGTATGTCTCAACTATATACATTTTGTTCTATCAAAATTTGAGTTTTAATTTTGAGTTCCAAATCGTCCTACATACGTTTTATCATCAATATGAATTTTGGCATTTAATAAAAGTTCGGTTAAATAAATACAATATTATAAAGCGTAATTAATTCAATAACCATACCGACAACCACTTGGAACGACGCGCTCCGTGTTCCTACAAAGGCGCGCGCTAAAGCCACTAACGCGCTATCAATTTCGCGTTTGTGGAGCGCGTGCCAATGTTTGAGATTTTGGTTTATGGTTATAAAAATCAAATAACTACCATTATATGAATACTTACCTACCTACCGTATGCTCTGTACTTAAGAGTAAAAAAATACAGGTACAATTACTTGATGAATTACTGCCTTTTGGAATAATATCGTTTCATGTTTCTTAGTTCGTAGAATGCAACAAAATGTAAAATGTATAATGTAAGCATGTGGCGTAGTTTTCAGGCTACCTACATTATGTCGGCGTACGCTGGCAGGTTATCCTAGATTGTTCACTATATGTTCAACTATCTTGTGATAATATATGATAGCATTATTTGTGAGGCATTTAACGTTACATATTGATTGGACTTAGCTATTTAGCGAATGGAGACTGAATCCCGCGACACAGGATTTATCTTAGTGTGGGATTCAGAGTCCATGAGTATGCATTATGTATAACTAAATACAGGTAATTACATCGTCTTGGAATGTCCTGTTTGTGGTTGTGCAATTTTATACACTTGTAATTTTCTGGTAAGGACTTGCCTTATTTATAGTTCTTACTGTATAATTATTGTGTGCTTACATTTTATATGTTCTCATTTCAAATAATATTACTTATATAAATGTTGATTGAAGTAGTCCTATTGTAATTAGTAAGTGCAAACTCACTGTTTTAAATTAAGTATTTGATTAATTTACTCTTAGTTGATGTAAATAATGTGTTTTTGGTACAAAATAAACTATTATTATTATTATTATCTTTATTTATTTCCAACATAACTTTAAATTTTTTACAACAATATTACATAAATAAATATTATAAAAAACTTAAAACTAGGGTGCCGCTGGTAGCAATGATAACAATGATCGTCGAGTCAACATCCCACATGACGGTTACCTCGTGAGCCAAGTCAAGGTACTTGCTGACTTTATCCTTTTCGGCCTTAACGAGGTTTTTGTCATGTGGGATCGTGATAAATTTATTATTATTATTATTTATAATAATCTTATTATTATAATGATAGGGTCAGTTCAGGTCCATCATATAAGTCTTTATATCTTTATTTTACGGTTATGTAATTAAGCATGTGAAATGGCACCCACTCTTTTACTTCATTCTTCAATAGCGATACATGAAAACATTATAATTTGTAAATGAGTGTTATTATCTATCAAAAGTAAATATATTATCTAAAAGAAATAGCGACAGGACATGGACACATTACATTACGCACGGTAAACGCACAGCAAACGACGGTTAATAAAATACTAGCTATGAATGAATATAAACCTGAACAAAACTGCTATTAACACAAATAATTATAATTTATAAAAAAAAATTACTAACACTCTATTCAAATTGTTGTTGCTAGACGGTAGCTTGGTCGCACATGCACGTAATAAATTTTAGTACTTACCTATCTTTGAGCATTCAGCTTGAGAAAAGATTGCTTGAACAAATCAAAAATAATTGTGACTGAATTCTATTGTTTGCTCAATCGTACGTACTAAATAAAAAATAAACTGGCTATATGAGTACGTCAGTAATCACACCCACAAACCATTGTGAAGTTAACAACAAGCTGACTCTTCTGAAGTTTACACACGAAACTTTGAATTCCTAAAATGAAAACTCGTTATTCAAAACTTTAGCTGGCACCTTCGTGTCATTATATACAAAATTTGCTCACCAACTTAGTTATAAAACAAAATGTTAATGTTATTAACCTTGCTTTTCAGCCGCTTACATCGAACAGAGTAAATCTGCATTTAAGTAGATAGGTATCATGTTGGATGAGCTAACACAAAATAAGTTTCAAAGTTAACAACGAAGTCGCAAGTACTAAACGCAGTTGCGTATATTCGGTATAATATGGCAATATATCTTTTAACATAAACATATGTAAAGTTGACTATTGGCATCCAATATCAAACTATTGAGGGTAAAATTTCTAGATAAACAGATTCAGAATATCAAGGAAATTGTATTGCAATATAATATCTTCCTGCCTTAGATTAAAATTTCGTATTTACGTATAGACTTATTGCCCACTGTGTAGCTCAGGTCGCCCGGCCCGTAAGAAAAATGCAAATGTGAATTCGTAGGTCTCCGAATTTATTCCGATTATACGCCTTGAGAACAACTATAGTAAACTTTAAAAGGTTTTGTAGAATTTCTCCAAATTTGTGTATGTACCTATGTTACCCAATATTACTTGTCTTCACTATCATAGTATAAAACAAAGTGATTTTTTAACTATGTAGTCTGTCTGTCCCTGTGTATACTTAGATCTTTAAAACTACGCAACTGATTTTGATGCGGGTTTTTTAAAATAGATAAAATGATTTGAATGAAACACTGATAATTTTAGAGGTTTCTAATGGTATGTCGTATATAAACACATTTTTTTGCTTTTACATTGCAAACGCTAGCAAACCCTACGAGATAGATCAAAATAATGTACTACAGTATTGTACACCTAAAGGTCTACCAAAAACTCGACAATGGTATATGTCTACTTCTTAGGTATACCTAAGAAGTAGACATATACCATGTGGGTACCCACACCCACAATAACGTTTATTTATACTTTACTTTTTACGAGAAATAATGGCTTATCTACGAAGCCATTTTAGGCAATACAGCATTAATCCTTATCCAATTAAGTACATTAAATATATTGTGCATTTAATATAGATCAATATGGCCTTTACAGAATCCAATTTTTAATTGCGAGTTGAGTGTTTTTTACATGGTCCATTATAAGTCGCTCTTTCAAGAGTAACTTGTATAGAAAACAATACATGTTTGAATATATAAAGACACTCAGTAGTATATTTAGAATCAGCATTGCGCCAGTGTGAAGTGGGGGCGGGTCGCGCGGTAATAATTGCAGTATTGACCATAAAATATACCTTACTTTTACGGCGGTTTACCTACGGTGATTATCACTATAACGTACGACTTAATCAGCCTCATCGAAAGTCAATATTTAAGGAAGACACCTTAAATGAAGACGAAAAGTAACATTCGCCTTCACTGACCTCGTTTAACGCCTTCTAGTTGGAAGGCGTTTTTGTACGTATTTACGTTTGGTCGGTTTTTTGTCTTCATACCATATAAATTGGCCGTCATTAGGGCGCTTTTGACTTTCGATTTTTCTCAGTGTATAATGTCGAGATATTATGGGCGTCTAATCGTCAGTGTGATTTATGCCAAGGTAAACCTTAATTTTGTGTTTTAATGGCATTGGGTAGGTTTAATTTCAAAATATTATTGTGATGTGTTCCTATTTGTTGTCTTTTCGTGTGAATTGAACTGAACAAACAATGAATACACATTACTGTATTGGCCGGATCGTCCACTGCTGAACACAGCCCCTATTCAGGGGGTATTTGCCATAATCCCCACGCTTGGCAGGCGGCTTGGGGATCGCAGTATAAGATGGCAGTTCTTTAGAAGGTGCTGCTATCCACCGTCCAGTATTTTTCCCTTAGTCGCATCTTACGACACTCACGGTATGATATGGGGAGGCGCAATTCTAACCCGGCACCCCACGGAGCACATTACCCACTATCAAATAAAAAAGGTATTAAAATTGGCCCGCATCCTAAGGCTTGAAGTGTTATAAGAACATAACGCGTCGTATTAAAAACCGATATTTTTACCGAGCTTTAAATATTTTGAAGAGGCTTTTGTGCCGTGTGTCAACACGCCAAAAAAATTCGTTTGTAAAAGTTGCGTTTGCGGTATCTCAATACAAAGTATAAAAAAGAGGTTCTTGTTTTACGCTTAAAATCTCGTTGACACTTATATTAGATGATCCAATGTGCGGTTGTAAACTTTACAGACGTGTTGTTTCTCGGACAAATGATAGCTTCTTCATTAGTACTCCAATCTCCTGTAATATATTATGAATACGTTTGTTTGCATATATAAATTAATATTTCAATACGCTTGTTTGTAAAAGATTCTATTAAATGGCATTCTTAGAGTAAAGTAGAATAATAGTAATATGTCGTTATCTGTTTTGACAAAATATTTTATTCGCACACGTAGTTTTATTTTTGAAATTAGTTTTGCTTTTATAACTGGCAGCAACTTCTCTTTTGTTTTAAATTTGAATGGCTTGGTTGAATGACGTTTTTCATTTAAAGTAATGTTTTTTTCACGTTATTGTGATGGAACAAACCCGAGCCCACCTGATGTTAAGTGGACTAACCTCTGCTTATAACAGATGCATTTCATCAATGACGTGCCCTGCACTGCGACATACATTTGGTATACTGCAAAATACACTAGCTGTCTAGGACAGCTTCCGGAACACACCGTTAGGTGCTTGGTGACAGATTTTCTACTTGAGGGTGATAGCTAGCCAGGCGGGCATTCCCAAAGGCCCTTCCATCATGCGGTGAAGCTCAAGCCAGCGGCGGGATTCGAATAATGGACTTATTGCACGGCAGTCCATAGCCAATGCCACTGAGCCATCACTGCTTCAAAAATAATAGACATTTAAAAATGTTCATAAAATTAGTAACTGTCAAGTCCCAGTTCCTAGGAATTCTATATACATAATATGCTTAAAAGCAATCGGAAATATGTTAAATACTGCATGTAGGTATGTTACAGCGGGGTAACAGGAACATTTTATATTATTGTACTTATATAAAATTTTATGTCTGGAGCTTCGTCAGCCTCTACCTTAGCACGCTCGCTTCACTACCTTGGCTCGTGCATTGTTGTCACCGGTAACCTAACATCAATAAGACATCGTGCATCGACATAAGGCCTTTGAAATGTACATTTCTAATATAATGGTGCGTTCAGACGCGCGTGTTCAAAGTGGCATTCAATAGGCACGGGCACCTGCACGATCGTGGGAACAGTCTTGCTTGGCCCGCATACTCGCACCGAGCTGCTTGCTGGGCTGCTTGCCTGGCTGCCAGCTAGACTGCGAAACGCGCGTCTGAATGCAGCATAATGCATACAACGTGAGGGAGGAGCGCGGGCGGGGTAAGAACTGTACGTTTATGTCAGTTCAAAAAGAACAATATATATACTGTGTCAATCGTCATGGTGTGCTTCAACGGTGCGGTGTATGTTTTTTGTATGCGCTAGTTTTACAAAACAATAATTCGTCAACCATTGGCGTAATATAATCTACTTATATTTAATGACACTCCCACTGTTCAAACGATTAAGAACTGGACTGCAAAGTTTGAAGAGACTGGTTCTTCAGAGCAATATGTAGTTATGATTTAGGATTTCTTATACCAAAGTTGCAGAATTTTCCAGACGGACACATGGTTTAATCAGGATGGAGCGACAGGCCATACCTCTAACATCGCTATGCCCGTCATTCGTCAACATTTCCCGAACTCAAAATTAAAGCGTACGATTCAAACTCATGGTCAATTGATGACCTAAAATAAAAAAATCGAAGAGAAATAGCTAACATCACAAAACAGACTTGCCGCGCAGTTGTCGATAGCTTTAGACGTCGTCGCTTACACTAGTACCGTGATCGTAACGGGTTACATTTGGATGATGTAATTATAAATAAAATAATCCCTTAATATAGAAAATATTACGAATTCCAAATGATTTTCTGATTGATATAAGTTTATTATTCATTAATTGAAATGCAAACGGACTTATAGGCTACGCTGTACAATATCCAAAATGTCATATTTCCGACGCTCCCGAAACACTGAAGATGATTCCTGGAGATCATTGTTTGTTTCATTTATTTTCCTAAGAATAACAAACCAAAAAGTTAATGATTACCTAGAGATAATTACACGAATCTAATAATAATTTTTAGTGGTATATTGCTAGGTTTGGTAACATAAAATAATACCGCCTAGGTACTGTTTGTTTAAATTATCCTGCGCATTTTAAATTCAAACGTGGGACATTTAAAAAGTGATATTTGTCGTATGGAACTCGGGGTATAAAATTTATTGAAATCACGACTTGTTATAGCTTACGGCTTGCACATACTATTCTCGTAGACCCTCGCATTTGGCAAAACTATACAAAACTTTAATATTCTTGTAAGTATTCATCAAATTATGTAGATATGCAGCCATCGATTGAGAAGTATAGAGAGATTGCAGCACAACTTATATCCTACTCAATTATCAACGCCAGAATAAAATAAGAATAGCTGGCGGCGGCAGCCATTAGTGGTGGGGCTCTAGAGACGGAGCATCAGCAATATTATTATCCAGTTCGGTTGACTTTTCGTCGCGTTTTGATTCTACGAGAAGCATCCTCAGGAGGTCTTGACTCATCGAGCGTACTTTCTCGGTCGTGCGGTCGATGGTTCAAGACCTCCTGTGGATGCTTCGTGTCGAGCCGAAAATTCTTCCGGTTGGGATGCGTGGCGTTTGTTACGTCACGTTGCTTTACAGGAAAATTAGTTGGATTTGTCACTAGATATATTTATTTATTATTTTATAAGTTTTATTAAAATATTACTGTAATGTTTTTTTTAAATATTTGGTACCATGGAATAAAACTGTTTCCTCGACCAATGCATTAGGATATATTTTGGGCAATAGCCATCTCTCCTGCGCGGGGAGTTGATATTAAGTAGACCGTTTGAGTCATGCAACAAATAAGATTCTTGATTTTGTCATTTAAAATTGAATAAGTATTTTCTGAAAGTTCATCGTATATTAAATTAAAAACTTCAAACTGAAAACCGTTTTAGAAAATCGCACGTCGAACGGGTCCAATACTGGTCGACACTTTTCCTAACCCAACTCTTAGTTCTAAAAACTGTCAAGGCAAAAAATTATCCAGTTTACTTGGAGCCTTATGCACTAAGGGTCCGGTATGTTCCGGAGTTCAACTTATTGTGGGCACTTAATTTTTCTTTGAAATTGCATCATAACTGTGATGAAACAAACACTAACTCTGCAACACTGCAACGCCAGACTCTATAGACTAGAACGTATTTCAAAAATATGCATTTACATTTGCTGTGCTTTAGTTTCTGAGTTTATTTCGGACTGCATACATAGAGACAGATCGACACACATACAGAAAATAAATTAATATCTGCAATATAGGCTCTAGATGCTTCCATATATACTCCAAAAAAAATATTGTTATTAAAATATCTTCACTTTACTGTGGACTCCCAGTTACAATTTTGTAATAGATGAAGGCATAATTCACGTTTCGGACGTATATGTATCTCAATCTCTATAGATTAGTAAATAACTGAAACAATAGACATTTATTGCTATCCTGTTCATGAAGTTCAGAGCTAAAGTGAAGGCGATAATTTGACAGCGCGTCCGTAGAAGCCCCCAACCGTGATAAATTATGGGCCGTGTCATAATTATTGATCTGGAGTTTTAAATTGTTTCTTTTATCACATCTATTCGATTAAGTAGCTAATTAATTTCTCGTAAACAGGGACTAAAATAGCTTTTTAATCCCTGAGGGTCAAAAAGTTATTTGAATTAAGATTGTGGATATTTTTAGTAAAAGTTCCAATTAACAAAGAGATCAATCACAAACATTGTAGGAACAAGTTATAGGCTGTTTTTTTATCATAAGGTTTTGAATTAATTACATATTTTTAAATCTTTTTTGTTACACATTTTACTGAATAATACGGGATAACCCACGTGAATAAGTCAGATAGCTCTGACTATAGTTTCAACCACATCCAGTGGTCTTTTTCAAGGAGAGCTCGGAAGCTCTTATTCACGTGTGTTATCCCGTATTATTTACTAAAATGAGTGAAAACCACCTTAGTTTTTATAACACATTTTTTACAACCTAAAACCAAATTTAGTTTCTCAAAAACTACGTCCAGAGACGACGTTTTGTAAGAATATTTCTAATTCTTAAGAGAACTGTAACGGAGGGTAGTGGTAAAATTGTTATTTTCTATGTCTATAAATAATGTATTTTCACAACAGCGAAAGGACATGGATATTCTACACGATAACACTCGATTGACGTAGAGGAATAGGTACAAGGAAGAGCATTTTGCGAATGCCCACCTGGATAGCGACCACCGTTAAGTAGAAAAAATCTGTCGCCAAGCATTTTACGGTGTGTTCCGGCAGCTGCCCTTTAGAGCGAGTAATTCTAGGTTAAGCCTGTTAACACTTTACCTTACCTTAAGGCTTACCTATCAGAAATAAAAAAAAATAATTGAGGAGCATAAAAAAATATATGGGCGTGACTAAAAAGTTATCAGATTTTGCGTTTTGTTTAACTAAACATTTTCCTAGTTCTAGTACCGCCTATTTGTGAGACACATAAAATGATGTTACATCCGTTCTTCGATTTCTTGTTATTACATTTCATTCGAGTCGCCATATGACGGTTCTGTAAACCTATCACCAAACTAGATTGAATCAGCTAATTGCACCCTGTTTGGGGCAACCACATCCGGTGGTATTTTGCAAGGAGAGCTCGGGAGCTCTTATTCACGTGAGTTATCCCGTATTATTTACTAAAATGAGTGAAAACCACGTTAGATTTAATAACACATTTTTTTTTACAACATAAAACAAAATATAGTTTCTCAAAAACTACGTCCTGAGACGACTTTTTGTAAGAATATTTCTAATTCTTAAGAGAACTGTAACGGAGGGTAGTGGTAAAATTGTTATTTTCTATGTCTATAAATAATGTATTTTCACAACAGTGAAAGGACATGGATACTCTACACGATAACACTCAATTGACGTAGAGGAATAGGTACAAATACTTTTGTACTTATACTAGACTTATACCAATGTTTATAAATATATATACACATATATTTATAAACATTATAATAAATTATATGAAGCAGTGATGGATCAGTGGCATTGGCTATGGACTGCCGCGCAACAGGTCCATGGGCCGAATTCCGCCGCGGGCTTGAGCTTCATCGCTTGGTGGAAGAGCATTTTGCGAATGCCCACCTGGATAGCGACCACCCTTAAGTAGAAAAAATCTGTCGCCAAGCATTTTACGGTGTGTTCCGGCAGCTGTCCTTGAGAGCGAGTAATTCTAGGTTAAACCTGTTAACAAAGGCTTACATATCAGAAATAAAAAAAATAATTGAGGAGCAAAAAAAAATATATAAGCGTGACTAAAAAGTTATCAGATTTTGCGTTTTGTTTAACTAAACATTTTCCTAGTTCTAGTACCGCCTATTTGTCAGACACATAAAATGATGTTACATCCGTTCTTTGATTTCTTGTTATTACATTCCATTCAAGTCGCCATATGTCGGTTCTGTAAACCTATCACCAAACTAGATTGAATCAGCTAATTGCACCCTGTTCGGTGAAAGCATAAATCACCCCTGATTCTATTTCAGTTGCAGTCATCCTCAAACACCTTCGTTACCATTATTAAATATATATTGAACCATCTTCATCTAGATTTCTTCTCAACCTGAGTCGTTTCTCAGGTAATTATTATTTCAAGCTGTCTCAGCAATTCCCATTATAATAAACATACTTTTTCGTCTACGTTAATCTATCAGACTCATCGTCGAGTCTAAGATATTTTATCATGTTGTCCTGAACCAAAATTATCTCTTCTTGATTAATGTGATATTAACAAACTAAACCTAATTATTCCAAAGCCATATGTTGTGGCAAGTGCAATAAGCCATTGTAATAACAGAATTAAACTTTTATTTCCTACAACATGGTACCACACCCACGTTTAGCGGAATATTATATTTTGCAAACTATGATATACTGCGAGCGAAAATATAAAACAGAACAAAGTCTTTAACGTTTATTTTAAGTCTCAACCTGTTTATATCGTTCAATATGAATGATTTCTTTATAACACAATCTATTTAGTGATAACTATCTCCATAGACTAGCTGGTGTAGTTATCAGCAAAACGTTCAATAATTAAAGTGCAAAATTGTCGCACGTGCATAAAATAAATGGTAGTAAGCATTCAGTTTCATTAATGATTACTTGTTACGTGATAAACAATTTGAAAATAATGAAATCTGTCATTATTTAAATGGCTGCTCAATCTTACGTATATACAAAAATAATCTGATTAAAAGTAAATTTCCCGTCGGTTTTGCCGGGCTAGAATGCCTCCGCCCCATCTCTACCCCTGAGTGTCGTAAGAGGCAACTAAAGGTAAGACACCAGAAGTGAGGAACCGCTGTCTCGCACTGCGATCCCCAAGACACCTGCCAAGCGTGGGGATTATGGCAAACCCCCCTCTCCGTAATGGGGAAGGCTGTGTTCAGCCGTGGACAATCCGGCTGATACAGTATATAAAAGTAACACAGCTACAAAACGTTTTGAAATTACCAACAAGCTGACTTTTGCCTTCTGGTGTTTACACACGAAATTTTGAATTCCTAAAATGATAACTAGTTATTCACAACTTTAGCTGACAACTTCGTGTGATTATACAAAACTTGCTCACCAACCTAGTTGAGACGCAAAATTTAATGTTGTTAACTTTTGCTTTACAGCTGCTTACGTCAGCAAAGAATAGCTCCATTTTAGAATAAAATATACTGCAACGTAAATACTACAAAATTAACTACAAAGTCACGAGATAATGCGTCCATAAATCTTATGTCAATAACAAACTACCGAAGGTACATTTTTAGCCAACAGTTGCAGAATATCTCCTAGGAAGATATATTGCATGTATAAAATTTCGTGTTTTCTTAGACTTATGGCCCGCTGCATAGCTCGGGTCGCACTGCCGGTAAGATATATGAGTGTGCTTTCGTAGCCTCCGAATTTATTTCGAATATACGCTTTTAGAAAATGAAAAGTAAACATAAAAAGGTATTCTAGAATTTATCGATTTTACAAGAGCTAAGTTAATTTGTTATAGCCAAGATAACTTTGTGATAAAACAAGCACTAAACCCACCTGGGGTTAAACGCTGACCTCTGCCTGTAACAGACGCATTTCATCACATATGACGCCCATCACCCTGATACATAAAATTGTTAACAAGGTAGATGAAGTTCTTGTAGTATATAGGTTTGTTACTTACAAAATCTATTTTCCATAAAATTATACTAATAGCTTCCTTGTGGAAATGTATAATGATCACAAATATTATGGGCGTCTAATTGCCAGAGCGATTATCCTTTGCCATGTAAATAGATTTCATAGAATTTCAAAATGATTATACTAGTTTCTTACTTTATAATTTTTGCATTAACGCCTGCTAAGCGAAGAATGGGGTGGTGGTGTCTCATTGCACGTTCAACAACGTCTTATAATGTTCGTCATTTCTCCCTTATGAATATGTGGCGGGAAAATGTATTTGGAATTTCATTCCTGCCCTCCGTGGCAGCGATGGAATGTTTTCTGAAAATCCATACCTGCCCTGCTAGCGTTCTTTTGCTTTTTTAGCTTAAAAAATACAAACGTCAAATCTGAAAAAGGTTTCATATGAAATAAAAACATGACGCGGGATTTTTTGTACTTAATTTCAATAAAGGATGTGGCAACCTTTTTCTGCACTAAGAAATAAAATCGCGGCAATTTTTTTTGTTTTATTACATATTGTTTTTTTTACTAAACTGATAATTTTACAGTATGTACGCTTTTAATTATACTACATACTTTTCCAAAATGTCATCTGTCATATTTTTTCTTTATTCTGAAGAACAATTCTCCCACGTATTTGTCGCAGCTTTTCGTGAGTTTTTCTGTAAATCGGTGTGTATCATCATTTACCTTTACTATTTAGTTGTTTTAAATGATTTTATTTATTCTATATATTCAGAAACAATATAACATCGCCTCAATCAAGCGTAAATAATATGTGATTTTATTCGGTTCAGTTAATTTAAACAGCGAAATGAACATCTAAGTTTTTTTCAGTTTTGAGGGTGATGTCTAGACGTAAAAAGGATCGCAGCTTGGTAATCATCATCATTATCATCTGTCAAAAACTACCACTGTTTAATAAATGCCTCCCCCACAGAACGCCACAAGGAACGGCTATAAGCCGTTTTATTGGCTACCTGCGACTTTTACTTTGTCGTTAGTCAACCAAGTGGGGGGCTTCCGAACTCTACGTCTTCCGGTGTAATGTGGTAGCCAGCCGAGACAATTTCTTCCCCATTGTTTATCAATTGGTCGAGTAACGGGGCCTGCCCATTGCAAATCCCGGAAGCTATGGGGTTATATCTGACTTATTTTTCTTTTCCGTAATTTTTTCCCTTAGTTGCTTGCTTCTTACGACACCTACGGGAAGAGATGGAGGGGTGACATTCTAGCCCGGCACCCCACCGAGCCTACGCTTTGTACGCACGAGTATTATAACTGTTTTCACAATGGAACAAAAACAAAAAAAGTTTAATATAAAACACGTTTCTTAGATGACCATTAATTATCTAATATTTTGTTAATATTATTATTTGTTAGGCAATCCGTCATATTACACACATAATTTGAAAATTTCAGTAAGCCACCTATTACGGTTCCCTTTGAAGGTTGTGCGGGTGGAAGTACGGATAGCCGAGTCGAGACTTGATAATACGGTTCCGTTTTCTAATACGTAACGTTAAAAATGGTTCACTTCGCGCTCGTGTTTAAATTTAGACATGAGTATATTTTGTAGCTGCCAGCAACTTCACATTACTTTTAAATTTGACTCATATACGGTTCATATTGTTGAGTTTCATAAAAGTAGTCACTGTCAAATCCCAGTGCCGAGAAATTTCATATTCATTTCTTAGACAGCAATTGAAAATGTCTTGAATTCCGAATGTCGGTAGGTTACATCGGGGTAAGAGGAACGTGCTGGGAGATTTTTCGCTAAGCTCAGTTTTGAATAATTGTTAGCTTGGGGGTTGTTGTCACCGGTAACCTAACAAAATAATAAAATATCCAAGATATCACATTTCTGATTTTCTTGAACTCAACATTTCTGAAAGTTATGGAGGTTGTTTCATACATTTTCCTCAGAATTATCAAACCAAAAAGTTTCATAAGAAACTTTTTTCTTACACACTAGAGGTATATTACCGAACTATATACCTACCTAATAAATAATCTTCTTTCTTTTTTGATATGTTTATAATTGCAAAAACGCATGGTCTGCGAATCACATTACAAAATTACAAATTTACGAGAGGAATAATTGTAGTATCGTATCCCACACATGACTATAATTTTTCCTCTCGTTAATTTGTAATTTTGTAAGCTTTTTTGGTGGTGTGTTGCTTTTGGTAACATATCTAAATTCCGCCTATATTTGCTCACAAATATATTGAAATCAGTCCTATTAAACTTGCGGTGCAATAAGTATTGCAATCGTATATAAATTGCATATGTACAAGAAAACATTGTTTCAAGATATGAAATACACGGAGTCTTGTTTTTCAGATAGAAATAATTTAATTCTTCAGGCTTTCACCGTGAACAACGTTTAATTGGTTATGTTTACCTTTGTTGGTTGTTTTACGGCGAATAATCTCCTTGGAGTTTATAACTAGGTATACCGCTGTGTAAATCTAACCAAACCCTCTGGTCATTCTAACCAAACCACTATGTCATTTCATATTTCCGGTTCTGCTGGTGGGCTGACCAAGTTAGTGTTTATTTTAACGATCCGGTTTATCAATATACTTTTCTGTTGAAATAAAGAAAAGAGCGATGTGTCCTGGTTCCAGGGTGCCGAAACGATTATTATTACCACGGGCACAAGAACATATTACCATAAGCTGATTATTGATTCAGCCTTACCGATGCATGCATAAAAATAATTATGTTGGTAACCATGAACAATGGACACCATTAGCCATAGATATCGACCGATATGTGTAGAGCGATACCGAATAAGACAAGATAGAGCGACCATATTAAAAGCCGGAAAATCTCGTACACCCAAACACCTCCAAACATAATGGCTAGTGCTTTCCCCTCGTTAGGTAGGTGTTTTATGCAACGGTGGAGGTTATTTGTCACACTGATTATATTTGTCACTGTGAACCATAAGGTAGTTAGTGGTTGTACTACCACACAACTGATAACGCTCTTAACGCACATGTTAATTAAAATGTAGTCGGTAAACTATGTACCAACAAGAGCATTCCCAGGAAATATTCGTCGATCAACACGACGATGTATAATCATAGAAGAAAGCGTAGGCACTTACGTAGATATAGTCATTCGTGATATTGTATTCAAGAATGGGTCCACACCTTCCCTAATTCGGTATTTGTTAATTGCCCTCAGACTACACTTAAGTAAGTTAATTCGCTAACTTCTCTTATTCGTAACTGTAGACTGTAGAGAACCAAATAGTTACGGACCTCTTTACCGCATGAAAGGACCTATTTCACTTAAGCAACACGATAGTAGATCCTTATTGCTTCGACAACTATTACATAAGAAGCAAATGAATATCTCTTTGATTATTGGTAGTTGTATACACCACTATGAAATCAGTTTTCGGCATTTTCATACCTTCCAAATTATTCTACATATAACTTCGATTTTACCGTTCTATGGATTTAGGTCCTAACTTTAATACGCCGAAGTATAACAATCGAACCTTCGCAACATAAGTTGAGCAACCCGAAACGTGTATCTAGCGGACAACAAAATTGAAAATCTTAAAGTACCTAGTCTACCCTTTACCTAGATAGGTACTAATCACGCCGGGAAAGCGAGGCAAATAAATAATTCAGACCTTCTCCAAAGAGGCAACAAGCTAGACTTTGAAGATCACACAGCCTATTCCTTCGACAGTTTTCAAATAAAGCAATATAAATTTGATCAAATTGAATGCTAACGCGTATTCATTTCAAACTAAGTGAAAGCTGATCATTATGAAATCTAAGTGTCTTCAACTGACTGAGTAATTAGCTTAGGTGTCATATAGGAACGTCGTTAGACATGGGTTAAAGTACGCCTTTCCTCTTAGATTATTGATGGGTCTCCGCTCGCGCTCCGACTAGATACCGCGCTACCTGAAAACAATAGATCCGTAAATGCGGCAACTCAAGGCAATTAAATAAGATTTTAATTAGTTGAAGGCCTCATTTTTAACAGTTATTTTATTATTTACATCTCTTAACTAATATTTAAATAATATGATTAAAAATAATTATAATTATATGTAGGTAGTAGGCGTACATTGTTTGAAAGATAAAGGTTAATGAAAGGCGAAACTGGCTCGGGTACGCCGACTTCGGCGTAGTATTAGTTGCCGCATTTTACAAAGACACCGGCGGTATCTAGTCGGAGCGCGCGCGGAGACCCATCAATAATCTAAGGCCTTTCCTATATAAAAATAAGTGTATAGGTTATTTTAAATTTTAAGTGCACTCTCTAAATTAACTGCTGTAATGACTTCCAGTTTATAATATAGATCAGTTTTTGGACATATAACTTGAACACAAATCGATCCACCGAGGTCCATGTAGTCCATCCACCGCCCCGGATGACAGCACTATAATAGGTATTTACCCGATGCACGAGCTAGTGCAGCTCAAATCCAGTCTCAAAGAGAGGCCGTGATCCGATCGTATGAACTTGGCCTTACAGGCAGTCTCAAATTGGGGCGATGCCATTCTAGTCAGCTTGTTGAAGCTTTCAAGACCCAGGTGAGTCTTTTTACTGTCAAGCGGAGTCCGTTCCATCAGACTCCCACTGTTGTAGTGACAGGCCAATTTGAACTGTTGGGTGTTGCCATAACTACAGACCTCAATTTTGGCTCGCACATTGAGTCCAAGGCTTAATTAGCTGTGAAAAAGTTGAGAGTCCTATGGAATGTTACGCGGTATTTCCAAACAGGGCAACTTCTAAACTAATAATACTATGGCCATCTCTGGGACGGCTCAGAAAATCACCAGCTCGTAGCCTTAGAATCCATTGAAAGACGCGCAAACCTCATTGACTGCGATGGTTTAGTAAAGACCATACTCCAAATCCTTGAAAATCGTCGCAAAGTTGCCGGTCTTCCTACGTTCGACAATACACATTTCGGAGAGTTTGCGATAGAGCTGGAAAACTTAATTCATACATTTCCTTTCCAATACCGGACCGCAAGACATACGGAAACACAGCCTTCTTATGTGGTTTACATTGCTCCTATCCACACAAAGCGATTTGTATCTGTTATGATAGTAATAAGTTATTGTACCTATTCGAGGGTAGATATCGTGCTATAAAATATATCCAGTCGTTGCCCAATACTCGTCTTTCATTGAAGTCACAACATGGTGACAGCGGTTTTTTAATGCAATTATCGAGAAATATTGCGTGTAAAGTGTTAAAATTAACTAATAATTTGGATACATATCGTGAGTGGTGTAGTGAACAAGGTTTTACAAGGAATAATAGTGTGAATCTTCAAATTATAAAATGGAGCACGCCTGACCACCAGCAGAATTAAACATGGACGGCGGCGGAGGGCCTGTCAGCCGGGCTGACGCTTGGAGAAAATGGAGGCAACAATTAATTTTGTTTATGAAAGCATCAGGAGTTCATAAAGAACCTGCCAGTGTGCAAGCCAGTTTATTGGTAAACTTGATTGGTTCAGATGGATTCGACATTTATCAAACGTTTTCTTTCGAGAAAGAAGACGAACGAGATGACGTCAACGTATTGATAAAAAAATTTGATGATTATTTCGGAACGAAGCCAAATATCACGCTTATGCGGTATAAATTTTTCACACGTAACCAAGAAGACGGGGAATCTATACAACAATACGTTACAGCGTTACGCTTGATGAGTAAGACTTGTGAATTCGCAAGTTTAGAGGAAGACTTGATCCGTGATAGGATCGTTTGTGGCATTCGACAGGCAGCGGTCAGGGACCGCCTACTACGAAGCGAAGAGCTCACCTTAGATAAGGCAATTAAAATATGTCAAGCAGAAGAAGTCTCACAGGAAAGCGGACGACAATTATTAATGTCGAGTTCCGGCGCTAGTACCAGTGATGAAGTAGTGCAAGTCGATAGTGTTGGGTTTCTAAACCAAAGAATGGGCTCGAGCAGGAAGATGAGTGCTCCCCGCGGGCGGGGAGGCGGCACAGGTTCCACCCGGGGACGTGCCAGCACCAGCTGACCACGGCCGGGGCCAGCTGTGCGACGGCTGCGGTGACACGCGGTGTTCCGATGGCGGCGGCGAGTGTCCAGCGAGGTTCATCAACTGCTTCGCTTGCGGTAATAAAGGACATTTCGCCCGAATGTGTAAGTCATATCAATCTATTTCGAGAAGCAGAGGTCATAATAAAGTGCGGCGGGTATATGAAGTTGATCAGTGTAGTGAGTCGGATGATGATAATGCGTTCTACATTTCGACTATCAATTCAAAGAAAACCTGCTCAGAGGACTGGTTTCAAGTACTTTCATGTCAAAATGGAACAGAAAAATTTAAATTAGATACTGGTGCAGACTGTAACGTGTTAGCTTATCGCAGATTTTTAGATTTAGGTTTTAATAATAACATGATATCTTTTAAAAACATCCCAGCACGATTGCAGCGTATGATGTTAAGAATCCAAAGTTATGACTTAAAAGTTAATTATGTACCTGGGAAATATTTATACTTACCGGACATGTTGTCTCGTGCGCCATTATCCGATTTATATAGTGACGATGTAAGTAAAAATATTTTATACTAAGTGCAGATGGTTATCAAAAATATACCCATCTCAAATGATAAGCTTACTATTATAAAAAAAGAAACTCGAAACGATCCAGAACTAATTGCACTAAAGGAATACATCAATGTAGGTTGGCCTGACCATAAACACGATGTAACTAGTATTGTCAAAGAGTATTGGTCCTTAAAAGATGAATTATTTGTTGTTGACGATGTGATATTTAAAAAACGAGATAGTTGTCGTTCCTAAAAATCTCCGCGATAAGATGCTGAATATCATTCATGTGTGATTCATATTCATGTGTATTCAAGTGACCTTCACTTAGGTATAGATCGGTGTAAACGGCGAGCGAGACAAGTGTTGTATTGGCCGCACATGGCACGTGATATTGAGCTTTATGTAAAAAGATGTAAAGTGTGTCAGGAGTTTTCAAACGCCCCATCTAAAGAGCCTATGCTTCCTATTGATATTCCGGAACTACCGTGGAATAAAGTGGGGTCAGATATCTTTGAATATAAAAAGAAATACTTTATGGTCATCGTTGACTATTATTCTAACTATATTGAGGTTTGTAAGTTAAATACTATATCGTCTAGTACCGTGATCGAAAATATGAAAGAGGTATTTGCACGTCACGGTATACCTAAAGTTTTAATAAGCGATAACGGAACACAATACACCAGTCGCGAATTTAAGCAGTTTGCACGTGAGTGGGGGTTTGATCATGTGACGTCATCGCCTAACTATCCCCAGGCGAACGGCAAAAGTGAACGCGCGGTTCAAACTACAAAATCACTAATGATTAAAGCCTTAAAAAGTCGTGGGGATTTTAATCTGGCCCTCCTTAATTTCCGTAATACCCCTAGGGATAGTTTGAGCTCTCCTGCGCAGTTGCTAATGGGTCGAAGGCTGAGGTGTCAGCTCCCAGTTCACCCAAAACTTTTGAAGCCTCGACTTGCCGACCCATCAGAATATCAAACTATGATTAAAAATCAAAATAGAGCTAAATTAAATTATGATAAGCATACAAAAACATTACCTTCATTAAGAAAAGGTGATACAGTTGTGTACATTGACGGCAAGACAAGAGGCAGAGCCACAGTAGTTGGTCACTCGAACTCACCTCGTTCATATATTGTCCAAAATAAGACAGGGGCTAGATACAGACGTAATCGTCGTCACCTCATTAAATGTGAACCTGATGAGAATGACCCTCAAAATAATAATAGTGCGCAATATGATGGAGATGAGTTCGCAGATGCGCGTGAGGACGATGTAGAGTTTAAGGATGGTGGGGTTTTAACTGGTTCATTGTTAACATCTTATAAAAACCAACCCTCTACTTCTGTAAACTCCGCATCCCCAGCTACGCCGTTGGCGACAGGGAAAGCTAAACAGATTGCCTTAGAACGTATTGCGAAAAAGCTGTAGTTACACTATTTTTTTAATTGTGAACAGAATTTCATTTTCTTATTTTTTTTCATACCGATTTCAAACAGATTTATATATAGGTGTCAGTTTTGTTTTTTTTTTCCTTTTGCTGTTTTATAACATTATTTTTTAAGAGGAAAGAATAGTCCTATGTATACTTACTTATATTATTATTACCTACATAATTAGTTAAGATTAGTTAAGATATTAATCTAGATATAGTAACTAGGTACCAATTGGTTATTGTTTTATAGGGGAAGATGTTGTGATAGTAATAAGTTATTGTACCTATTCGAGGGTAGATATCGTGCTATAAAATATATCCAGTCGTTGCCTAATACTCGTCTTTCATTGAAGTCACAACAGTATCCTTTTATAATACGTACAGCTAAGGAATGGAATACCCTCCCAGCGTCTTTGTTTCCCGAGAGCTATATATAAAGTCAAATGTTGTCTATTCGAAATAAAAAATATAAAATAAAATATCCACAGAGGTAGGAAAACTAGTGTGTCATAGGCATCTGAAGACCTCCGATTACATAATGCACAAGAGGATAGAAAAAATTAAGCATCTATGTTGTGGATCGTGCAAACAGCTTGGCTGGAATTTAATTTCACTTATTGATGAACAAACTAACAACTATGTAAATTACAAATTACAGTTTCCTATTATTCAACACGATAACAATAGCACATACTCGTAGTTTCAAAGATAACACAATAATAACATATATTATGCATAAGCATATAGACATCTGGTTATCGGCGAAGTTGCCGCGTCTGAATATTTCTGTGATTATGCACGCTTCAGGGTTTTATTATCTTCATTTCAAGTTGTCACGACTTCAATATGTGCCAAGACTAATACTTAAGAGAACTTTTTTACTTCTACTAATTATTAACATCCCTAGTTGTACCAATGATACATAAGTAAATCAAAAAATTCAAACAAAATGACTTTTTTTCTCATTTCATTACTTCTAAAAGCTTGGCATGAGACAGTATATTTTGACAAGGATAAAACTTTAAGGACAAGAAGGGCATAGATTTTAATGTCAAACACTACGAATAACATATATATTGTTATTCGTAGGTCAAACATAAGCTATTTACAATACTTGAGGAATTTATATGAAAACGTTGTAAGATAATATATAATAAAACAGTTCGGAAACATATCCTAACTTTTTTTTTAAGTTATGTTATTGTGACGGAACAAGCATGAGGCCCACCTGATGTTAAGGGAACTAATCTCTGCCTATAGCATATGCATTTCGTCACAAGTCATGAATTGCACTGCCCCCGTCACCTTGAGACATAGGTAGTTGTTAAGACGCATGTGCATGTAATTTCACTGGCTCTCAAGGACTGCGCTGCCGGAACACACCGTTAGGTGTTTGGCGACAGATTTTCTATTTGAGGGTGGTCGCTAGCCAGGCGGGCATTTGCAAAATGCGCTTCCACCATGTGGTGAAGCTCAAGCCCGCGGCGGAATTCGAACCATGGACCTGCGGCACGGCAGTCCATAGTTAATGCCACTGAGCCATCACTGCTTCAAAACTATTTTATTGTTATAGTATTGCCGTCCATTGAGGCCAACAGGAAGTCCAAATAAAGCTGACTTAGTTATCTACAGTAAGCAGCGGGCCCGCAACCCATGTTGGCTTAATTTACCAGCTGAATTATGACAAAACTGCCACCTTTTCATCACGCGTCAAATCTACGCTTTAGTCTCAGTCCGGATTTACGCGTTGTTATCCTAATTGAAAACGTGGTTTACGAGAGATTGCGTAGTGATCATTCTGAACGGATCAAATTCAAACCAAGTGTGTTCAGTACTTACTAAGAACTTTATTATTGTGATAGACATTAATTTATTTGAGCCTAAGTTGGGCATGTATACAAAAATCTACATGATACCCATACAAAGAATTTGTTTTCCTAACTTGCCAGCCATGTCTACGCTTTAAATGTCTGAAAACATGACTAGGAATGTGACCAATGAGCAGCATGCCACCACTATTACCACGAGGAAACTATTACCAAGAAGGTTTAGATTCAGGATGGCAACCGCCCATAATACTGAAGCCAAATTTTTATACAGTTAAGTCTTTATGTTGTTGTGCTTTTAGTAAATGTATTCTCTTGTGTTGCTCTTTATTTTGTCCGTGAAAGCATATTGTACCGACCCCACATGCGTGGGTTATGGGTAGGAATAAGATGATTTAAATCAAGTTACACTCGTTAATAGTCCGGTGCCGTCATTATAAGCACCTCAATCGCCTAAGCAAACTATCTTTATGTAGGGTATCTAACTCTGTACTTAAATATAATTCTGCTCGGTAATAACTACGACCAAGCTAAGAAAAAAAACGGCCAAGTGCGAGTCGGGCTCGCGCACCGAAAGTTTCGTACAAACCTGTAGGTATATAAGTACAGTAATGCTACGAATAATTTATAAGTAATGGTATTTTTATTGCTAAATCAAATTCATAACATTTTAAAACTATTCAAAGTATTTTTACTACATAATGTTACTAAAAATTTATGCTTTTCGCAATTTTCCCTTTATGCTATAATACGTTTGGTGAGGCGTGTAAATAGCCTACACCTATTGTGTATTTGCATGACGTTAATTAGTTGGGGTCAATGGCGCCTAACGTTATGGCTGACTGATTAATGAACCTGCCTGAAAATACCAATACATACACAATGCAGTAGTAAATAGCCCACGTACCTTAAGCAATCCTTGTTATGCCTACAAATCCTTCAAGTTAGGATTCTTATAGGCGTTCTTATATTGCGACCGGCTGGCAACACACAGATCCCAAATAATCGGGAGAAAGTCTAGCCCAAAATATGATACACTCACTGCACTGTGACGTCCAAACAATATTGATTCTACAGCAAGTGTTATTTCTTGCGTCTTTTATTGTTCAATTATTATTAATAAAATTAACACGGAGTGGCGATGTGGGTTCTTTAGCTAAGAAAAACGAATGAATAGGGGTAGATTTATATTAGAGCGGGCCGTGCCCGGGGCGTGCCGTGCACGTGGCCCGTACGGGGCACGGATTTGTAACGTTACGTACATATTGTATGAAGCAATTTATATTAGACCGTGCCTGATCCGTGTCCCGTCCGGGCCCGCCTACTAACGTACGGACGGGCTTCGCCCCGGGACCGCCCCGTCCACGGCCCGGCCCGGACACGGCCCGGTCTAATATAAATCATCCCTAGTCCACACATTACCCTCTATACAAAAATATTTGTTGCGAGCATCGTGTATGGCTTTTGTAGGTAGATTATAACACTTAAATAAATATCTACCGAATCGATACTGCTTACGCCATCCCTGGGATTTGTTGAGTTAAAAACTCAGACAGCAGCTGATACGATGGGCTCTGCAGCATATTGGCGTTATCCTGAGGGTTCATCAATTTAGAACTAAGATATATTATATTTATATATGAGAAAATTAATAAGGCATTGACGCTTCACCAACGTTGCTTCGCACAAAATTTCAAGATTCTAAGTTCACGGGAAGTACCCTGTAGGTTGTAGATTCCCTCTCTAGTGTCGAAAATTTGCGGCATAAATGGCTATATCTTTTGATTGCATTGGCTTAGAAGTTTGGTTTTTTCACAGTTCTAAGATATAGAAGACTTAAATATTTGATATGAATTTCAGCTTGATACCTCCATCCGTTCCTGAGAAAAAGGGTCTTGACAGACAGACGGACAACCAAGTGATCATTTGAGGGTTCCGTTTTTTCTTTTTGAGTTACGGAACCTTAAAAAAATAAGTAAGACCACAGAATAAAAAGGACGTAGGACTGAACAGATGTTGTTTGTTAAGTAATCGTCATAAAAGCCACACGTCTTATATATAGAATGAAGTATTTAGTGAAACCAATAGGTGAAAATGTATGTTGCCTTTGCGAAATTTTAAGAAGATTAAGGGCCTGTTTCTGAATGTTCGAGTAAGTTCCGGTAATACTACCCAGAACATAAAATAACTGAATGATAAAAATTACAGTTAACATGCAGTGCGTTTCAAGATTTAACCGATGGATAGGCTAAATCGATGAATGTGAAACGTAAAGATAGTGTTTTATTTATTAAATATGTTCTGGGTAGTATAACCGGAACTTATTTGAACATTCTGAAACAGGCCCTTAGTTTATTCGGTAGTCGAGGGATGAAACTACAAACATGATTAAAGGTACTTGCCTAAGCCTTAATGGTTGGTCTAATCACGGTAGTGTTCTATTAATTATTACCATGATCAGGGGTTCAGATAGTACTCTGTGTACAAGCTGTATGCTAAAAACGACTATTTGTTTGAGATTGTGGAGTATATTGTTATTATTATGTACTACAATCCAAAGCCAGTATAAGAGAAGGCAGGCCAGTACAATAGCAGTTGTCTCGTACCGATGCAATTGTTAAAAATATCCCTATATATACAGACTTTTGTACTTTCTTTGTGGGACTGATAGTAACCGAGACTATTGTCATTCTTGCCCTTGATTTAAAAATTGATCTCTTAAAAAAATAAAAAATAAAGGGCCTTCATCGTTTCGTCCATTTGGTTTTGGAATAATATCATTATACTCATATAAGTTTTTCGACTGCATAATTTTTTGTAAAAGTTTAAAATTAAATGTGTATGAAGAGGCGAACTGTTGGACCGCGTCGACGATCATCAAGTTTTCAGGGTTAATTAGTTGTGCAATTAGTTACATGAACTCATCTAATTACTGTTAGGTATAGTTAACTGACGTAGGAACTGCAATATTGCCAACCACCTTCAACAGAAAACGAAGCTTTCCTTTATAACTGTTTTATACCTCTATAGTCTGTGTATGGCCGTGTAAAGTAGCGGCTATTGTAACGAGTTTTTGATAGAATTTCTTCATCGGAAAAGTCCAAATGCTCTGATGCAAATCTAAAATAGCGGGAATCCTTACGCCACCATCAACAGCAAGCATCAAATACCAATCGCTACGGACCATAGATGGTAATAGATAGAGAACCAGCTACAGTACAACAAGAAAGGAATTAAATAATAAATTAAAGATAAGACGGTTGGTAAAATTTCTGTAAAACATTGCTAACAACCAGAGTATTTTGTTACTAATAGTAACAAAATACTACAAACTATACAGGGTTATAAGTATAATGCTAACAACCTTTTAGGATTAGGATTGATTTCTGCTAGTCTTAACAAACATGTTGAGCAGTTTTTTTATCAAGTATAAAATCTGTCGCCAAGCACCTAACGGTGTGTTCCGGCAGTAGTCCTTGAGAACCAGAAAAATTACAGGCTAATGAGACCTAACAACTGGACGTCTCAGTGTAACGGGCACAGTGCAATTCGTCGTTGACGAAATGCGTCTGTTATAGGCAGAGGTAAACTTAACATCAGGTGGGCCTCGGGCTTGTTCCGTCACTATAACATTAATAAAAAAATAAAAAATAAAGTTTTTTATTAAGTTTTTTTTGTATTTGAAGGAATAAGCACGAGAAATATCCCAAATAAAAATAAAATCTCAAAATGTTTGTTAGGACTAGAAGAAGTTAACCCTAAGAGGTTGTTAACATTTTACCAATAACCCTGTATACAAACCTTCAGCTACTACAATGAAAGCATTTCAGGAACATAAAGAACATTGCAGGCCCATTTTTTCACTACATCTTAAGCCTATGACTTTAACCGTCATGGAGTGACGGCTAAATTCATAGCCAAAATATTTTGGAACCGAAACCCTCTTATGAGCTGAAAACTGGTTTCCTCTTTTGTTATTTTAACAGATGGAATAAATAAAAAACTAGGTATAAATTAAAGAGCTACATTGTTTTAACATTCAGTTCTGACATTGGGAGCATGTCAACGTAGTAGGAAGAAAGTTGCTTCCCTTTGATATTACAAGCAAAAAAGCTGACACAAAAAAGCTTTTTGAATCTTGCAATTACATAGGTGAGCTTAAATAGTCAACGACATGAGTTTTCAGACTAACATAGGTAAAACTGGTTAAGTCCGAGAAGGGCCTCGCTTTATTAGGGCTCCGCATCGCAATAACATGTGACACATTTTTTTCTAATGAAATAATTCAGGCGTTACTTTTCGGCAATCCATATTTAATAAGTAGTGGCTCTCCGAGCTGCAAATTTCGCGAGTCTGCCTTTGCATAGCTTACAATTAAATAAAGGTTCACTGCGCACCCTGATGGAGAAATGGATCACACAATCCAAATATCTGTATATAATAAATAATTTTCTTGGACTTAAATCAACGACACGCGAGCCCCAGCGAAAGCTTGTTGTATCAGAAATAGATAGGTAAGTAGTAAATATGTATACAATAATTTTACATACTTGGTAATGATATAATTAAATAATTTTGTTGTTTGTGCTCTAATTTTCTCCCGTATTTATCTCGTATTAATATACTGGCTACAGAAACATCGAAAATAAATAATTGATTATTCGAGAGAGAGAGAGAGAGAGAGACTATCACTTATAGCCAACGTGCGTATCAGGGACATTGCCATTAAATTAAGCACAGGCGTTCATACTTTTGACACCATATAAAACATATAATAATATATTTATTTCACCAACTTTGGTACAGTTGCAACTAAACACTAAAGATATTCACACTTATTATTATATTATAACTAAGCATAACATAAAGTGGCTTGTAATTGTTGCTGTATTGACGTACAGAACCTACACTAAGAATAATCTTGTGTCGTAGGTTCTGCATACCCTTCAATGTACAATAACATTACTATACGTAGCCTTATATATAAAATGAATAAATTATAGCGAAAAGTAAAAAGAACAAAATTATAAAACTAATTGTTTTTTGTTATAATAACTTACTTAAAATGATGTGTGTGAGTACCTGCTGATGAGAATGTTGTGTATAAAAAGTAATTAAGTGTAATTTGAGTATAGTGTTAGTTTTTTTGTAAAGTAAATGCGTGTAATAGAATGTTTCAATGTAAGTAGATGTAAGGTGAGTGTGGAGTGTGGAACATCCAAACAACATATCTCAAACATTTCGAAAAAAATCCAAAAAATTAATCAACAAAAAAAAATATCGGCTTATCAAACCACCTCACAAAAATTCGTGAGAATCGGTTAAGAAATGTGACCTGTAGAGGAGAACAACCGGACATGCGAAAGCATTTTTGTGGAAGTTAAAGGAGAGACGCTTCGCTCAAACTTACTTCTCGCTCGGTCAATAACAAATATTTTAAAGATATTTAAAGAAAACATTAATTTAATATTTTAAACGCTTAAAAAATATTTAATAATTTGTTTCGCTCGAGCGCTCGACGTGTCAAGACCTAATGAGGATGCTTCGTGTAGAGGCGAAACGCGTCGAAACTCCTTCCGATTTCTCTGCGTGGCGTTTTTGAAGTCAAGTCGTCTTAACAGGAAAATTAGGCGGAATTGTCACTTGATATATGTTTTTATATTTTTTCAGTGTATTATTCAAATATTTATTATTATTTGATTCATTTTGTTCGTTCAGGTTACAAATTAGATAAACGAACGTTGAACATCGACTAAAAACGAAAATATGCATATTGAACAATACAATATATAGTGCATAAAAAATACCAGATTCTTACTAAAATAAATATACTCTGCAACAAAAAATATTTAAATCTCATGACTTTGACGTTTTGCTTCTTTATATATTTGTACTCAATGAGATCTAGACAATAATACTCCATAATACCCAATAATTCAAAAATCAAATTCAATTTAGGCCTCTTGGGTTTATAAAATAATTATATGAATAATTATTTTAAGAGGGCAAAATTTTTCCAGACATTAGGGCTAACCAGTGGGGCTAAGTGTAATAGGTGAACATGGTTCATCTTCAAGCACATAATCACTTACTATCTGGTAAGATTGTGGTCAAAGTCTAAGAGGCATTGAAATAAAAAACCTAGAAATTTCTGTGGTTGAATTCCTTATGATGTTGCGTGATCTCTTCAGGTACTTACCTCAACTATTTGTATCAATAGATCTTTAAGCGAAAATAAATACTGATTTTCTTCTTCTTATATTATTTGCCTAGTAATCCAAAACATAGGTAATATATAGGGTTAAATATAGGTATAGAAAATAATTATGTATACAGGACATAATTATATTCTATACCTATATTTAAACCTATATATACCTATGTTATGGATTACTAGGCAAATAAGATAAGATTAACCAATATAATGGCGAACGCAATGCAAGAACACATTCTGACCGGTCTGTCTGTAATGCTCGTGAGCCAGGGTACGGTACCCTAAGAACTTAGTAGTTAATTTTTATTTGCAATTTTCTAATTACGTTTGTGAAGTCCATGATATAGGCATAATCCTAAATTACAGAAGAACCCATGTACAATCATGAACAAACAAAGATGTCAAATTGATTCAAAATGTACTGTAGCATGATGTTGCATGATCTCTTCAGGTACTTACCTCAACTATTTGTATCAATAGATTAAGCGAAAATAAATACTGATTTTCTATTCCAGTACAGTTTTTTATTAGTTTTTAATCAATGAGAATTGAATATAGCAGGTCGTCATCCATTTATTAGATCATTTATCAAAAAGTAAAGCAACGTCCAATGCTGAAAAAGCTCTATAACTCATTAACTAATTCATTCATTCATTCAGGCAGACTCATTCAGGTGCCACGATCTTAATTTCTCGATATTATTTTATATTTTTTCGGAGACCACCACCGGGAAGTGTATTTTACTCCTTTCAATGAAACTTGTAAATTATTTTTATTCATTTTTTTATGCCGGTTGTGGTAAGTGATGATGTGGTCGAAGACGTTGTTGAGGCTAATCTAGAATTAAATTTCAGGTTAATTAAGTTGTTAAAATAAACTATACATTAAATACAAGTATGAAGAATGTCCAGCTATATTGTGGAAATCAGTTGATAAGTTGGCACATATGTGTTTGAATGACGGGAGCTACTTACTCAAAAATTTTCCCGTGGGTGGAAATAATTGACAATGTCAGTCACAATGTTCTTGAATAAAGTATGGGATCATGGATAAAAGGTAGTAAGAAAGTCCATTAAGTATGTGAAAGGTATGATTTATATTTTTTTTATCCATGGTTCCGCTTACGAATTCACATAGCAAAATTATATTATATTGGATTTAAGACCTTGTTTATATTACATTTATATTAGTTATTACTTTCACTATCATTAGTTGAAATAACTAAAGAACAGAACTAGATCGCCAAGCACCTAACAGTGTGTTCCGGCAGCAGTCCTTGAGAGCCAGTGAAATAACAGGAACATGAGACTTAACAACTATGTCTCAAGGTGACGGGCGCGTTGCAATTCGTGACTTGTGACGAAATTCATCTGTTATAGGCAGAGGTTTGTCCGCTTAACAAAAGGTGAGCATCGAGCTTGTTCCGTAAACAATAACATAAAAAGATACAAACACGAAGGTATTGTACAAATTTAACTTAGTTTATTAATTTAATGTCGGATATTATTTTCATTTTCATTAAAAAAATGGATTTATTTTCACAACATATAAAATTACTACCTTTCATATTGCCATTAAATAACGCTACAGAGGTATAAAAATATAATCAATACTGTTAAACTCGTATAAATGGCGACGAATAAAATATGCTGTCATACCTACTACAACAAAAAATATTTATGTAAGATAAGGGGTCGTTTCAGATCAAATAGGAAGCATGAAAATGAAAAAGAAAAACATACATTAAATAAAGTTCAATATCAATGCACACTAGACGTGGCGGCTACGACCTTTGGTGAGTCAGAAATGCGCGAAAATAATCAAAAGAATACTACAAATAGATGCAACTGATTTAAAATTTTCAACACGGAATTGTTAAGGATATAATTTGACACAAGCGAATGTTACGTGTACATAATACATGAACATTTGCTATTGCTAAGAAGGAGTTCCAAAAATAATAGAAACATTTTATTTTACCTAAAAATCAAGCCATTATAAAAAAACCTTTGCCAAAACGAGCTTACATAACATATGTTTTCTAATTCAAAATAAATATCCACTGAGTTGATCATTAAAGTGTTGATTTTATTGTACATAATGAGTTCACCATAAAAGTGCCCTAAAATCTCCCCCTTAAATATAAAATATAAAAATGCGTGTATAGGCATTAAAATCAATACCGAGGTAAGTACACAATCAAAAGTCTTACTAATTTTGTAAATAAAATACAATAAGGCGTGTTTATTTGTTGCCTCTCACCTCTGAAAAGGCTGAACAGATTTAGATGAACACTTATTGTATACCTGGATTCAGACATAGGATACTTTTTCAGGATATACTGAGTAATTCTCGAGAGAGCACGATATTACCGATAAACACACGGAGAAGCCGCGAGCAAAAACAAACTACAAAATACAAGTCGTACAGTTTTTAAAGTTAACTCTTAGTTATACGATGGGTGTTTCGTGAAGATTTTCCTCCCCAGAGCCTTTGAAATGAGGCGTGAATAGAAATCGTGTGGAATACCTTTGCCTCATCTCACTCATACATATGGATAGTACAACGATAAATATAGACCAGCACGTTTGACGAAGACACAAGTCGTATGTCGTTTTGAAAGACAAACCATCTTCTTCGGTTTAATATCACACAGGTAATAAATTTTTGCCGATAGGCTATTTTTTTACTTCACAATCTCACTTGATGGTAGGTAAATAATTAAGAAACAGGCTTAACCTACAAAAATGCTCTCAAAGACAGCTGTTGGAATATAGGATAGGTAGTTGTTTGGCGACAGATTTTCTTCTTGTGGGTGGAAGCTATATGGACAGCCAGGCAATATAATAATGTAAGCAACTTTTAAAACGTCTTAATGGATTTGATGAAATTTGGCACATAGATTCATTTGTATAGTCCTGTTTAGAATGTGGAATACTTTTTATCCTGATTTACCTGTTAGTGCTACGGGAGCGCGATATATTAGTATAAGGTTAGTAAAGGCGCGGACAGAATCTAGTTTAGAAACGCTCGTAGCGGAGCTTGCCAAGAAGCTTATAGCTGATAAAGATAGGTTAAGAAATATTATTTGGATGGGTGACCTCAAGTGCTAATTACTATCGAGTGCTTCCGGGATTCAGAGGGATAACATTCCCTCTCCCACCTTCTTTGAGGCCAGTACCCAAATTAGCTAAAGCCTATTTACCACCTTCGCATCACTTAGCACCAGGTGAGATTGTAGTCAAAGGCTATCCCAAAAGTTTTAAAACTAGTGTGGATCATATATGTGAAATTTTGTGTACCCAGTAACCTCCATAACGATAGAATAGATATTGATGAAAGAACATAATTGTCTAGACTTTTAGGCATTAAATAAGGGCAAAGAAAACGTTTTATCCCGGTTTACTGGGTTCAAGGGAGCGTAATAAATTCAATTTTCACGCAGGCCGAAATCCGCTGAACAAAAGGCAATAGGTGCCTTAATAATTGAGCAAGATATCCTGTCTTCGCTTCGGGGATTTAGAGGTATATTGGTTTATTTTGTTAAATCACTCTCACGCTGATGGAGGTGAAAAATAATGTGAATATTGAGAAATTTTTGAGAAATGATTCATGGTTTCGTCATCTCAGATTTATACTATATTACTACTGTGTTTAGAAAAATATATGAATTTGAATGCAATTTTAGTGTAAGTTATATTGTTATAATACAATTATAGTGCTATAATTTATGCTCATAACCAGCTTAGGGCAGAACAGCAATTGTACTTAAGTATGTTTCAAAAACGCTTAGATTTTAATTTAAATTTCTTGTTTTTTGGTAATAATAATTTCATTGAATTTCATTTCATGGAATCGCTGAGCGTACGTCGTGACGTAGGCTCTCAATGCCTGTTCTACAGATACTATAGCGGGGAATGCTCTGATGAGAAATTTAACCTCATACCTCCTTCACACTTTTATTACCGAACTGGCCGCTATCGTCAGAAGGGCCACCCGCATATTAAAGATACGTGGAAGTCTCGCACTACTGGATTTAATACCTGTAAGTTGTGGAATGCTCTTCCACCGGAGGTTTTTTCTCAGGTCTACAATCTTAATTAACCGCTTCAAAAGAGACGTGAATAGAGTCCTTATTATTATTATTTTTTTATTTTTTTTTTATTATGCTTGATAGGTTAACCTTTGACCACTATCTCACCTGATGGTAAGTGATGATGTGGTCGAAGATGTTGTTCAGGCTAACCTAGAAGTACTGGCTCTCAAGGACAGCTGCCGGAACACACCGTTAGGTGCTTGGCGACAGTTTTTCTACTTGAGGGTGGTAGCTAGCCAGGCGGGCATTCGCAAAATGCCCTACCACCATGCTATAACGACTGCCATCCTAAGACAACAACCGGGACCGACGGCTTAACGTGCCCTCCGAAGCACGGAAACGCTCAGTAGTAATGTCACTAGCGGTCACCCATCCAACTCATGACCGCGCGCGACGTTGCTTAACTTTGCTGATCGGTTGAGAACAGCTAAGTAAACTTCGCTACGAGCGCTTCAAAATCCTTTCTTTTAATGGTAGGCAACGCACCAATAATGCTGCGGATATTACAGGTGTTCATAGGCGGCGGTGACCACTTACCATCAGGTGGACCGTCTGCTTGTTTGTCACCATTTGTATAAAAAAAAAAAAACTTTTTCAGTGTTTCCTCGCATCGACACGCGCTGGCAGCGATCCCCGTTTGTTTGTGCTCAATCAGATCGTTTTATATATATACAATACAATACAATACAAAAATTCTTTATTGTTTACCAAGTAAAAGTAAATTACATTGATTAAGACTAATTATCCTATGGCAGTACAATGGGCGGTCTTATCGCTATGTAGCGATTTCTACCAGACAACCTTTGGATGGACAGAAATAAGGGACAAGGTAGACGGTGGTGAACAATAAATTAATGTTAGATAATTAAATTCAGATACATAAATCTAATACGTGATAAATAAATAAATAAATAAATAAATACCTACATATATACATAATAAGTATATATATATATATATATATATACTAAAGTTATACATACATAAATAACATACCTTTAAATAACACATATATAACAAATTACTTAAATAAGCATCTACATATATTACACATAATATAAACAAATAATTACAATGTTATATACTGGATAAGTAGTGATTTTTTACCATTATCTTAAAAATTCCAATCGATTTGGCACGTCTGATTTCTAGTGGTAAAGCATTCCATAGTCGTGCAGCCTGTACTGTGAAGGACTTGCTGTAGTACTGAGAGCTATGAGGGGGGATTTTAAGTTGGACAGTGTTGGAAGAACGTAAGGTCAGATTATGGGTGACATGGAGAAACACAAAACACTTTTTTAGATATGTAGGAGTACTGGAAACAAAGAGAATACTGTATAGAAGATGTAGAATATGTGCATTCCGGCGAAGTCGAATGGGCAACCAATTCAATTTTTTGCGATACTCGGATATATGGTCGTACTTGCGGAGGCCATATATGAAACGAATACAAAAATTTTGTAGGCGTTCTAGTTTATCAAGCTGTTCTTGAGTTAGATCGAGATATGATATGTCAGCGTAGTCGAGAATTGGGAGTAAAAGTGATTGTGCGAGCGCAATTTTAGTTGTGATTGGTAAAAAATTTTGGAGTCTTCTTAGAGAAGAAGCGGAAGCAAAGATTTTGCGGCTAGTTTCAGCGAGCTGTGGTACCCAAGATAATTTCCTATCCATGATGATACCTAGATTTTTAACTGTGGTGCTGTAATCTATAACTTGTCCATCAAAGATAACATGTGGAAGGCGAAACCAGTCAATCAAGGAAACCATTCTTGAGCTGCCAATGATAATTGCATGTGTTTTCGCCGGGTTGACCTTGAGACCATAAGATTTACTCCATTCAGAGATTCGTCGCAAATCAGAATTGACTGTTTCGATCGCTGCTGGCAACTCGTTTAGAGGAGCCTGAGCGTATATTTGCAAATCATCTGCATAAAGATGGTAGAAAGAAGATAACTGGTGGGAAATTGAATTTATAAAAATCGAGAAAAGGAGAGGTGATAGAACGCCGCCCTGAGGTACACCTGCTGCCGTAATACACCACGATGAGAAAGTCTCATCGACGCGTACACGCTGCCGGCGTCCATACAGGTAACTACGAAACCAGGCAATAACCATTGGAGATATGTTAAGAGAACACATAATGCCTAGGAGTACGTCGAAATCTACGTTATTGAAGGCGTTACTAAAGTCTAATAGTGTTAAAACTGTGAGTTGTCCATTATCCATACCATGCCTTATATCATCAGTTATCTTATATTCTTAAAGATTGTTATGAAACACTTAAATTGCCACTTTTATTTATTTTTAATTTGGCACTGAGAACAGCAACGTACCCATCACGGTGGAAGGTCTCCCGGGTCACACCTGTACCCAAGGATGGTTCTAGATCTAAAGTTGAAAACTATAGGCCTATAGCTGTATTGTCGGCACTGGGCAAAGTGTTCGAATCGATCCTGAACCGCGACATCACCAGACAGGTCAGTGCGCAACTGAGCGATGCTCAACATGGGTTCAGAGCTGGGCGATCCACCACAACCAATCTGATTAACTTTGTTGACTATGCTGTTGCAGAAATGGACTCTAAACATCAGGTCGATGCGGCATATTTTGATTTTAAAAAAGCCTTTGATCGAGTCCACAATGATGTTTTGCTTCGGAAATTTTCAGCCGTAGGATTCACTCCAAATTTGCTAAAACTTTTTGCTAGTTATTTTTCGAATCGGTTTCAATATGTTCAGCTCTCTAAATACCGCTCAGAACCGTATTTGACCTGCTCTGGTGTAAGTCAGGGAAGTACGCTTGGTCCAACTCAATTTTTGATCATGATTAATGACTTGCCTAGTGTCGTTAAGGCGGCTAGATGCCTTATGTTTGCTGACGATCTGAAACTGTTCTTGGGTATAGGGACTGATGCGGACTGTGAGGCGCTCCAGAGGGATATTGATAATGTTGTAGCGTGGAGTGAGCGAAACCTTCTGGAGTTCAATACAACGAAGTGCAAAGCTATTACTTTTACTCGAGCCCGCTCACCAGTTTTGTACCCCTACAACATATGTAATGTCTCTCTGAAGCGTGTGGAAAGGATTCGTGACCTTGGTTTAACTTTAGACGCCAAGTTGACATTTAATGACCACATTGTGGAGGTGTGTAGCCGTGCTCACCAGTCTTTGGGTTTTGTTATGAGACAATCTAGGCGATTCCGGGATAGGAGTACAACCGTGACCCTGTACTACGCGTTTGTACGAAGCAAGCTGGAGTACAATGCAGTTATTTGGGACCCGCATGAAGACAAGTACAAGCTCATGTTAGAGAAGGTACAAAAAAGATTTGCTCGCTACCTGTACAACAAGTTGTATGGATATTATCCGTATCTATATCCGTCCCTATTCATAGCGGGTATGGTAAGTATGAACACTTTGGAACTCAGGCGCAAATGCGCGATAATGATTCACTACTACCTGTTGCTTCACAACAAAATTGATAACCCCACCACTCTGTCGAGTCTTTCATTTGTTGTGCCTGCTCGCATGCGGCGGCCGGGCGTGCGGCGCCTGCTCGCGCTCGCAGCGCTGCCCCCGCGCACGAACACCACACATTACGCTCCCTCGGCGCAGGCCGTTTCACTCCTCAACGATCTGGTTGCTCAGCAGATAGATTTAGACATCTTCAACATTAGATTCTCCATGTTTGTAGATATATGCGTTACATTTCTTAAGTAATTACAATATTATTAATGTTAGTGTGTATATGTGTGTATAATATAAAACTGGCTTATCACACGCCTTGGCGTAGCTGTAAGTGTGTAAGCAATTATGAATAAATAAATAAATATTAGGTCCTTACATATGAAATTGGCGTTTTGTATGGGAGGAACAAAAAGTCGAATATTTTTTAATATAATATATTTAATTAATCAAAGTATGAACCATTATTTTCTATGCACTTTTGCCATCTCATAGGTAGTTCATTGATCCCTTTACTAAAAAAACCAGTCGGACGGGAATCAATAAAATCTTTGAAGGCGATTTGGACTGCCCCATCGGAGTTGAATTTTTTCCCTTGCAAGAAGTTATCCAAATTTCGAAAAAAATGGTAATCTGTTGGAGCAAGGTCCGGGGAGTACGGAGGATGTCTTAGACTTTCCAATTGAAGCTCTTCTAATTTAGTAGCCGTCTGTAGCGCAGTGTGTGGTCTAGCGTTGTCGTGAAGCAGCAGTGGCGTGGAGCGATTGACCAGCCTAGGTTGTTTAGCCGCTAGCTTTTCCATCATGGTTTGCAATTCCTGACAATAGACATCAGCCGTAATAGTCTGGCCAGATTTGAAAAAACTGTAATGAACAATACCGGCACTAGTCCACCAAACGCTTACAAGTAACTTTTTTGGGGTTAATTTTCGCTTGGGGCAGGATTTGGCTGGCTGGCCAGGATCTAACCATTGCGCTGAGCGCTTCCGATTATCGTAAAGAACCCATTTTTCATCACAGGTAATGATTCGGTTTAAAATACCTTCATTATTGTGCCGGTTTAGTAATGTAACGCAGCAGTCGACGCGCGTTTGCCGGTTTGTTTCAGTCAATTCGTGAGGTACCCACCTTTCAAGCTTTTTAATCTTCCCAATTTGCTTCAAGTGAATTAAAACAGTTTTATCACTAACATCGCAGCCTGCAGCTAACTCGGACGTGGTTTGCGATGGATCCGCTTCCACAATAGCCTTCAACTCTTCATTATCAACTTGAGTCTCAGGCCGTCCACGGGGCTTGTTCTGCAGGTCGAAATTTCCAGAACGAAAACGTTGGAACCAAAAACGAACTGTGTTTTCTTTTGCAACACGACCGCCATACACATCATTCACCCTTCGAGTTGTTTCCGCAGCACTAGTGCCACGGCGGAACTCGTACTCGTAAGTAATGCGATATTTAAGGTTTTCCATTTTGTAAAATGAGTGACGCAAACAGAAAAAAACAGAAGAAAAAAAACAAATGAATGACGATCATCGAAGCACAAATACATGAGTCTATAGCTGTACAAATTTGAATTTGGAATTCCTTACCAAAGAGGAGAAATTCGTGATTAAAGTGGCCAGTACGAAAAACGCCAATTTCATATGTAAGGACCTAATAAATAAATAAATAAATAAATAAATCTTGACCAGTGCTGAGGCAGTGCTGTGCCCTGGACGGAATCCAGATTGGAATGGGTTAAGGAGGTTATTTTTGATAAGGAAGGATGTGAGCTGTTGGTGTACTAAGCGTTCAAGGAGTTTCGAGAGAAATGGAAGGATAGAAATTGGACGGTAATCGGAGAAAGTGGAAGGATTAACTTTTTTAGGTAAAGGAATGATCTGCGCCTCTTTCCATTTGGAAGGGAACGTACCGTGGGCAATGGAATAATTGAGGATATGCTGGATAACGGGCAAAATTTCGTCGAGCACCAACATTATCATTTTTCTGGTAATGCAGTCACTGCCAGCAGCATCGGAAGAAATGGCTTGTATGTTTCTCTTAACATCAGAATCAGTTAATTGCGTGAAGACAAACGAAGGATAGTCAGGAGTTGGAATGGATGAAAGATGAACTAGTGTTGCAGCTTTTGTAGGGCCATCAAAGTTGGCAGAATAGGAAAAGTGCTGATTAAGTGAATCAATTTTTAAATCTTTAGGAATATCGCTATTACGAGATTTACCAACTCCTAATGACCGAAGAAATTTCCATACCTTTGAAGGATCTTCATTTTCAAGAGAACTATGAATATGTCGGCGTTGCGCGTTTCTACATTCTTTATTGCAGTGATTGCGTCGTTCTGTATATTTTGCTTTATTTTCATCGGTAGGATTGTACTTATACTTGGCTTTAGAAACAATTTTTTTATTCATAAGTAACCTGATGTCGGGTGTAAGCCAAGGTGCTGGTAAGTGTTTTATTTTCACTGGTCTCAAGGGAGCATGTCTATCATAAAGATTCGTAATAATATCGTTAAAAATTGTGACTTTAGCATCTACAGACTCAGCATTAAAACACCATACCAGTCTAAATTACGAGCATCGTGTTTCAAACTCTCTAAGTCAATACAGCCAAAATTGCGCCGCAGAAGGATTTTGGGTTTGGCTTTGGGAGGACGAATTTTGTACGAAAGATAGATTAGGTCATGATGAGAGAAGGCGTCCGCTGCGCACTGGCCATGTTTTTTTACGTGTGTTGGAGAAGAAACGAGCATTAGGTCGAGAAGAGATGGGGTGGAATTGGGGGGATTATGTGTAGCAGTTAATGGTAGGATGGTAAGATTGTTTGCCGTGACTGTAGATTCAAAAGAGATTGTGCGGGAATCTTGCTTAAGCAAACATGTGTTAAAGTCACCCATGATAATAGAATGTTCGTAAGAAGGGGTTAGATCTTCTAAAAGCCTTTCAAAAGAAGAAAAAAAACTAATTTTGCAGGAGGGTGAGTAATATACGCCAAGGAGTACTTTTGTGTGCGAGAGTATAACTTCCAGAAAAAGATGCTCACCCGAGCTGGGAGGTGGTGGCTGTGTTGACATACTTAATATGGAATAAGAGATATGTGAACGGAGATAGATGGCAACACCACCACGACTGCTCTTGCGATCATTACGAACAAGTGTGAATCCAGGTAACGCATACAATTTTGAAGGAAGGCACGGTTTTAACCAAGATTCGGATACCAGGATAGCATGGATTTGAGAATGTTCGAAAGACGCCAACATATCGGAAAAATGCGCCGGAATGCTTTGAGCGTTGATGTGAAAAACATTAAAATTTTTAGAAACATCGACCAACACGGAATCGATAAAATTTGACAGGTTCGGTATACTACAAAAACTATCCGATGAACAAATGGAATGAAAATCATCACTATCTGATTGCGATTTATACATTTACAATAAATACTATACTATAATATATATATAAAAACCTAAATCTATAAAATATTAAATAACAAATACAATACGTATATAGAAATATAACGATATTACTGCTTATTGGTGGCTGTCCACCCGCCAGCTGTGTCTATACAATAAATACACCAGATTATTTAAATAGAAAACTAAACACTCAAAAATAAAAGAAAATTAGAAAAATAATGCATAACAATATTATGAAAGATTACAGAGTAAAAGACAATTACAAAGGGACAGCAGAAAAATCAAGCAATCCATCAGCTTATGCAACACATCATAACTTCTTCTTCTTCTTCATAAATGGACATCATAACTTACTGACAGTTAGTGACAACTGACAGCATAACATTGACATTTACAGTTAGGTACTCAATAATTGTTGAATGAATGTCATACTTCGTATGGCGTATCGAATCTTTGACAATTAACAAAACGAAATTAAAATTGTGAACTATATACAAAGTGATTGGACGGTGCAAAGCAGAACATATTTATTTCGATTCGTGAAAATGTGGGTACCTAGTGTCGACTGTAAATAACCGTACCTAATATAATTACTTCCTGGCTGCTGCGCGCCTGGATTTAGCCGGTATATAAGCAGGATATTGGAATTTTCGTACTCAAAAGTTTACGTTAGGTGTACCACACCCCATACATTGCAAGAATAGCAAAGTCAAATCTACTGCGTACTATAGAAGATTATACATCAAAAGTTGTATCTCCGGTAGCGCAGCACAACTACACGACAACAATAAACTCGTCCTAGGCATATTTATATACCCGTAGAAACAAAAATATTTTGCTACAATTATACTGTAGATTTTAGTATATTTTTAATTTAAAATTATACACTCATAAGCAAAATAGTAAACATACAAAGGTAATATATCAGATCATCAGAAGCATTTCTAATATCATAAAATGATTATCAATTTTGGCAAACCACCCAAAAATTCAAATAGCAAATATATCCATTTCTTAATATGGTTACAATCACTATCGCGTGCTAAGCGAAAATCAAATTTATAGATTTATAGAATACAAATTAGCAAAAAAAAATCTACTAAAAAAATTTGACAATGACAAAAATCTATTTTTTTTACTTATTGGTATCTAATTCGTAATAATTGAAATGTATCTTGTTAATTTATTCACAGATCCTCAGCGCTTAAAAATAAAATTTATTTAAATAATTTTGTTTTGATAATAAATAAATCTCAGATACCTTATTATAATTTTAAATGATGTCTGTCAAATTAATGACTTTACGGTACAGAGGTAATACAAAAATTAAAATCATATAGGTAAATAGTAACCTCCTTAAAAAATATTGGTTTATATATTATGGTGAATGTAGAAACCAAACCACTTTAAATAAACGTATATGTTGTTTTGCATTATTGTGAAACTAATGAAATAACACATCTTGAAACTAACAAACGATTATTAATCAACGATTACCTATTACACCTTAAAAATATCGGACTCTAAACTTTCCTTCAAAACGATTTACATAATAAATACAATAAAGAAAAACAATAACTAATTATTGCAATACTTACCTCAATGAAATGAGTTTCAACAATTGCAAACTTCTTTAACTTTTCCTTATTTTCAATACACTGACTGAAAATTAAAACCAAAGAAGCACTCGCGTCCAGCGAATAAATTAATTCATGTTTTTAAATGCACTGCAATCACTCGCTTTTATGTATTGTTAAGTCGAAAACGTTACTCATACACGAGAGGGAGCGGACAATTCGCTACGACCGTTCCGAGCTCAGCCTACACGAACACTGAATGAAGACTGGAACAGAACCACAGCGAAAGCGTAGCCCTTTCAGTTCAGACACCAGCCGCTATTATCAACCACTCGAACCTAATGCAATGTTTCGGTTCATAAATAATCTTCCAGATTAAATTCACGAGGTTTTAAAATGATCCCAAATGAATTTTAGACGTATGAGTTATCAGAGCTTAGTCAAAACAAAACTTAAATAAAACATAATTTATATACTTGGGTAAATAATTAATGGAAAACAATAATTATGTAATATTTAATTGAAAACAATATTTAATTGAACTCAATTTGTAATTTATGTGCATTCTAAGTGAAACACGGTTATTACTTAATAAACATTAAGCTTTCATTTTTATAAATGTATCGGGTGAAATACTCCCAATGTATTTTGTTTTCATTCGTCGGGCATGTAAGCATGTTTTACGTTTATAATAAAATTATTGAGTAAACAGAAAGTCGTCCCAGAAAAAAGTCTTGTTGTTGTTAGTAATACTAGAAAAATTAAGCAACAGTTATATTTTATGACCCATTTTATAATTTTCCGTGTACATACCTAATCTCAGATTAAATCAGAGGTTCCGTACCCAGTTTTTGTTTTTTGTTATTGTGACGAGACAAGCTTGAGGCCCATCTGATGTTAAGCGGACTAACCTCTGCCTATAACACATGCATTTTGTCACAAGCTACGATTGCACTGCGCCTAACACCTTAACACATAGTTATAAAGTCTCATGTGCCTGTAATTTCACTGGCTCTCAAGGACTACTGCCTTTAGGTGCTTGGCGATAGATTTTCTACTTGAGTGTGGTCGCTAGCCAGGCGGGCATTCGCAAAATGCCGGTGGTGAAGCTCTAGCTCGCGGTGGGATTCGAATCATGGACCTGCTGCGTGGCAGTCCATAGCCAATGCCACTGAGCCATCACTGCTTCAAAATAAGTTTGGACCACTATCTCATCTGTTGGTAAGGAATATGATAAAAGATGGTAATCCCCCAATACTAGGGCAGAAAATCCATCCACTAAAGCAAAACTACAGTTACTACTTTTGAAGCGCTCGTAGCGAAGTTCACTTAGCTGTTCTCAACCGATCAGCAAAGTTAAGCAACGTCGCGCGCGGTCAGGAGTTGGATGGGTGACCGCTAGTGACATTACTACTGCGCGTTTCCGTGCTTCGGAGGGCACGTTAAGCCGTCGGTCCCGGTTGTCGTCTTAAGGTGGCAGTCGTTATAGCATGGTGGTAGGGCATATTGCGAATGCCCGCCTGGCTAGCTACCACCCTCAAGTAGAAAGTCTGTCGCCAAGCACCTAACGGTGTGTTCCGGCAGCTGTCCTTGAGAGCCAGTACTTCTAGGTTAGCCTGAACAACATCTTCGACCACATCATCACTTACCATCAGGTGAGATAGTGGTCAAAGGCATAAAAAAAAAAAAAAAACTACAACAGTACTACGTAGAATTCGGTTCATAAGGAAAAGCCAAGGACCTCGAACAAAAAAAAACATTCAGAAATGAAGAATTCACTCCCTTGCAATTGACTACCAAGAGAACCCGAAGAGCATCTAAGGCTAGCATCTACTGTTATGACCTATACTTCAGATAGATACAGACTTAAATAAGTTTGGTTAAATCCACAAATTATTGGAGTAAGTACCTACTATGTTATTTTTGTTCCAGATAGAATCAAAAATCGCTTCCTCCGATTTCGCGCCGGATACCTACTCCTCTTGGCCTCCGGAACCCTACTCTTTCGTTTAGCACGCGATAGTGATAATAATTAGTCTGCTCTGCTTGCAAGCAGAATACAGAAATCACGCATTTTACACTAGAACTCAAAATGTACATGCATTGCAAATAAATTATTAGTTTTGATTTGAAATCATATGTAGAAAAAATTTATTTAGGTAAAGTTCAAGAACTTTCCGCAGCTACAATATGTTCAAGTTTGTATTCAACCATTTAAATATATTGGACAAGTTTCTAGTTCTCTCAACTTTTGGGTTAGTTGAATAGTTTGGACATACTATTCAAATGTCTGCGAGAAGTATATATTATTTAATGTATAATATACAGTTATATTCAATAGTAAAAATCATGTATTCAATTTAGGCGTATACGACGACGCTCTTATGAAGGCCAATTACAAATTTTAATAAATAAACTATCACGTATAGCAAAACAAAGAGGTACTGCGAGAAGAACGGGCAAGAAACTTGGGGCCATTCTTTTAATCGTTTTTTTAACAATAGGTTACATACTATGTAATATAATTATAGCTATATTTGTTTATATTACGTAAAAGACACGCGATAGCTTGGCAGAGGCGTAATCGTCCTAGCATTTTTGTCGTTTAAGTAATCACAAACTGTGTAGTAGGATTTCTTTATTAAAATGTTTTTAACGTGTAACTTGATCTTCACTTCTGTGAGCGTTGTAATATGTTCGGGAACTTTATTATAAAACCGTACTCAATTCCATAAGAAGGACCTTTTATTTGCTTTGCTAATCTAAAACCTTGTACCGCTATTTTATCTTTATTCCTAGTTTTGTAATCGTGATCGTCACTGTGTAATTAAAATTTACTCTAGTTTTAACGAACATATCGATAATATTTTCAAATATATACAGACTTGATAAAGTTAAAATAATATAATTTCTGAACAGAACTAAGTCTTATGGATAGATCATGTGGGTATATGTGGATCCCATTGTAAAGTTGAATCCATTTTGATTCCCAGGAAGACTGTCGCATTGTCAATATCTGGGCCAAGCTTAATTTTTGGTTATTGGGTAAGTATCTCATCAATGTCATCATCAGCAGCTGAAAGTTATTTCTTTACAGTTGATGAGTTAGACTTTGGGCGCCGTTTTCCCTATTAGATATTGTGTCGAATATGATACATAGGCTTAACCACAAAAGAACTTGCTTGATGTAGATGCCGGAATACACCAAACTGCTTGACAACCAATTTTCTACTTGATGGTGGTAAGATATCCATGGCGAACATTCGCAAAATGTCACTATGAATGATGAATATAGGCGTCGTGTGCCGTCTAACTTCAGCTGCATACGTAGTATCTTAAAACGCAAAGACACAGTCACGCACGTAACTTTTGTATAAAAAAAAATATGTTGCATTTCTATAATTTTCGTTTAATTTGTAACGGCACTTGTTTCGATTTTAGGACATTGAATTGTTACCTTGTCTCACTTTTGTAACCTATGGTGCCATCTATCGCCAACATTTTGAAGTAATAAATAAAATTATATTTAAGGGTGCTCTTAGTTCAAATCAGTTCTGGTATTGGCAGCTTAAGGGAAGTATATTCATAGCGCTTTCCTTACAAACGTAACTATGTGTTATTTTAAGTACCTACTAAGTGTTTATACGCATATCCTTAAGCCTAGTCTATGCTACTTGTTTTCCAGTTATTTATTTTAAATTTAAGTATAAGATATCCCATACAAACCAAAATTTGCGTATAATTTTGGAAAACATAATTTTACGGAAAACCGGCAAACTAGAATCATAGATATTAAGGCATGGATATACATGCATGTTTCAATAATCGTTTGTATGGAAAGACAAGGAGCTATGCATACATTTCCCTTAAATAAAGTCGCAGTAACGATCTCCGACACCCCACACGGTTGGTGCTAGATTTAAATTCATGATGATCCTAGTTTTTTAAGAAGTATCACCAAATTCGAGGACTTGCATTCTCTAACAATGTCTACATACTAAACTTTCCACACACAAAGTCACGCGCTTCCATATTTTTTGAGTTTCATTGTAACTACTACAGCACTACTATATCTATCTAAACTAATATAATAAAGAGGAAAGATTTGATTGTTTGTTTGTTTGTTTGCATTGAATAGGCTCTGAAACTACTGGACCGATTAGGATGAAATTTGGTATGAAAATAGTTTGAGACACGGGGATGAACATAGGATAGTTTTAATCCAACTGCGCAAAAAAGAGGTTAATGGTTTTGCACGATAACCGATCTACTGGACCGATTAAGATGAAATTTGGTATGGAAATAGTTTGAGACACGGGGATGAACATAGTATAGTTTTTATCCAACTGAGCAAAAAAGAAGTTAAAGGTTTTGCGCGATAACCGATCTACTGGACCGATTAGGATGAAATTTGGTGTGGAAATAGTTTGAGACACGGGGATGGTCATAGGATAGTTTTAATCCAACTGCGCAAAAAAGAGGTTAATGATTTTGCGCGATAACCGATCTACTGGACCGATTAGGATAAAATTTGGTGTGGAAATAGTTTGAGACACGAGGATGGACAAAGGATAGTTTTTATTCAACTGCGCAAAAGAGGTTAATGGTTTTGCGCGATAACCGATATACGGGACCGATTAGGATGAAATTTGGTATGGAAATAGTTTGAGACACGGGGATGGACATAGGATAGTTTTTATCCAACTGCGCAAAAAAGAGGTTATTGGTTTTGCGCCATAACCGATCTACTGGACCGATTAGGATGAAATTTGGTATGGAAATGGTTTGAGACACGGGGGAGGACATAGGGTAGTTTTTATCCAACAGCGCAAAAAGAAGTTAATCAATTTGCGCGATAACCGATCTACTCAGCCGATTAGGATGAAATTTGGTATGGAAATGGTTTGAGACACGGGGGAGGACATAGAACAGTTTTATCCAACTGCGCAAAAAGAAATTAATGATTTTTCCCGTTAAAAAAACATTAGAACAACTTATATAAGTTCATAAAAAAAATTATATTAAGAGACGGTATAACTTCATCACCGTCGTTGCTGATCACAATATTTTTTTTACATTTCTTATCCAACTTTGTACGCTTTTGCTTGGGCACATGGGCGTAACAAGGACTTTCAGCGATTCCCAAATAGTTTTGGCATAATAATATGAAATACATAATTTTCACTAGTAGCGACTTCTATTAATTTCTTAGTAATGTACAGCTCAAACACATAGCCGCCAATTGAGGCCCAATGGCTGAGGAAATTTACGTACAATCCGCTAGATGTCGTTATTATAGAGATCTAAGCAAGTGATAAACATTTCATTTCACCAGTCATTAGGTACGGTTATTCCACGGGTCATTACATAGTAACTTTAAGACTTTCGCGACATGAACACATATTTATAAGTATTTAGCGGGACTTAATCGCGATAAATGTTGTTATCGCGATTAAGTCCCTATACTAATAAAAAAAAATGTGGGTCATTACATAGTTTTATGATCGTTAGAGATAATTCAAAATACAAAGCCGAAGGTTACCAAAACAGATTTTCATTACCTTATATGGTGACGGGCAAAGAATCCTCGCAGCATACTATATAAGGAGTTCTTTGCACTCTGAAATGGTCATGGTGGGAGTCTTCATGTTCCAAACTGTGGAATTAGACCGTCACTTTTAATCTGATAATTAAAGCGAAAACAACGTGTGCATGTGGATTGAGTGAGCACCCTCAGAAAAAATTGAATAAAATAGGATAATTTAGTAAAAGTTCTAAAACAATTGTAAAAACAATATCCCTTTTTGTAAAAAGGTAAAACAGAAGATAAATCGTTTACAATCTGCTCACTCAGTCCTCAAAGAAAACCGTCAATATCTTCAAATCTATTGAGTTCACAAAAATAAATTGTATACTAGTTTTTAGAAAAATTGTGAAGAGTATAAGTATACATGGACAGATTGCCTAGTGCCGTATTTAAAAATTTACAAATAGATAATTATGCTCACTCAATCCTCCATTTTCGCAAGGGGTGATTGCTCTCTAATAAACTATAAAATTGAACTTCGCTATATTACCCGTGTTTAGTTCATGTTCAATAGGGTTTCGTAACATAGTAAACGAAACTATATTGTAATACATATAAAAGTAATTAATTATTTAATGTGCTCACTCAATCCACACATTTATGAAAATCAAAAAACATGGATATCGTCAGATTTGTAACCATAACAAAAAGCCCAGGTAGCTCATGTTTTAATAAAAAAATTTACTAAATATCTGTCATTTAACTTCTTATTAAATTTGTTTACTTTATGAGATATGCTTATTTTATTATTTGTATGAAATTTCCTAATGTAGGGTAACCATCCGTTATGTATAACTTCCGATATACCTACTTTTTTTTTTATTACCATTAACTTTTAACCATTGTTAGATTAACCATTGTAAAGTTTTAGAATATCAGATTATATCAGATTTGTAACCATAACAAAAAGCCCAGGTAGCTCATGTTTTAGTAAAATTTTTAGTTGCACTGCATATGGCAGTCCAAAGTCATCGCAGTTCGGCTATCACTGCTTAAAAATGTGCAAGCATTATTGCTTTTGGTTTGAAGGGTACTGTAGTAACAGTACTGGGCGAAAGAGACGTAAAACCTAAAAAAACGTCTCACAATGACGAGCGCAGTGTAGTGTCACAGTTCTAATCCATCCGACCAAGTGTTTGCTCCTTATTTATTATGCCTCGAAACGTGGGTTCATCTACACGCGCGTCGGAATAGGTAAATAAGGCGCGACAATTAAAAAAAATGGTGCTAATAAATAAAAACTACTTCAGAAATTAAATTAAGATTTTTGACAGGTGGACGCAGTTATTCAATAACATTATATTGTCGTCTAAATTATTGGTAGGTATAGCAAGTATTAAAAGTATCTTCGATCATTAATTTTATTGATCGAAGCCAAGTATGTACTGATATTAGTGTATATACATCGAAAAAGTATGTAAGTACATGGAAAATGTTTCAAGTGTAATAATCAAATTGGATATCAGAAATCATGTTATATTGTATGAAAATTCTTACGTTGTTGTCATCAATAAAATCACTAAAATTGATAAATTCATTGCAACTATTCACAAGTATGCGTTAGCTCAATTAAAAATTTTCAGTCTAGACAGCTTTCGATTTGTACGATTCTAAAACAGCGCGCTTTTTTTTTTTTAATTTTAAACCTAGACTAAATGTGCATTTGCTTATTCAGGCTTTATGATACCGGTATTTTAACAAAACGTTATTAATAATGATATAAATAATTGTTACCTACATTAATTATTCTATTATTTTGAAGTATTTAATTGTGTTTCAGTGTTAGTATCTATTCTAAGGATGCTTATAGAAAGCATCATACTTTTTAAGATTTTGGTAAGCAATCACACTTGCTTGTTGATTGAAAATTTGTGGTAAAAACGCGGAAAGCTACGACTTGTATTACTCTATGCCCGTTCGGAAATAGCTAAAAGTTTACCTGGAAGGCAATTCTCGGAAAGTGATATATATCCCCATAGATAAGAATCGCAATAAAAACAGATTTTTCTGATATTTATCTATTGGGATATTTGCCCTTCTTCACCATGACTTACCAGTGCAGTGTTACACACGTGAGGAATTTATAGTCTCGGAACGCAGCCTAAGATTTATTTTAGTTACTAGTAAACTACTGTCATTTATACTTAGTAGGTAAGTATTCATAAATTTATGTTTTAACGAAAATATAGAACTTGTAATTAGTATTTTATAATACGTTTGGTGGGTAGGTACCTAAATCGAACAATTTTCTTCTGTAATATTATGCGCGTTTCTTTTTTTCGGTAAATTACAGGTTTATTAAAATAATGAACTACTAACTTGGAAGAAAAAAACAGCAGGTCAAAAAACGTAAAATTAGCTAATGCAAATGAGTCTCGTCTCTTTAAAAAAACTGTCTGTCTGTATGTTCAAGCGTAACTTAAAAATACCGCACAGATTTCGATGAAGTTCGGGTTTATGGATAGAATAGAGCCCGGAGCTCCCAACATATAAACTTACTTTTTATCTTGATACATAATTTAAATCTAAAACGGCATGATGAAATGAATTGAAATGAAATCTAATCCATGGCGTCACTTTCGTATGCGAAAGTTGAATGAGCCATTCAAAACTAGGTACATGCCGTATATCATGTGGTTGTGAAATATCAACACGAGCTAATATTACACGGCCAATAATGCACAGCCAATAAAAGATGAATTATTGGATGTGCATTATTGGCCTGAAAAATCTGGAAATACGGCTCAGACACTTTTTGTACAGGCGATAATGTTCAGCCAATAATTCGTGTACACCACACAGTAGATAATGTTATCGTCAAAACTTCATATTGTGACTGCTTCGGTTTTTTGGTCAAATTTGACCAGCCTCAGCCACACCAGATCGCGCCAAAATACTGTTACAGCAACGGGTGGGCCTGCCATCCTTCCTCAGTCTCCAGCTTTATAAAAACACTCTAGGTTAGGACAGATAAGACCAGGTGCTGTCAGGGTTGGTCGATTCGGTTACGCATCAGTTTGAGGTCTACTTAAATCCACTTTTTTAACTCAGTAACAATTTTGTAAATGTAATTGCCATAATTATCTTTTTTTTAACCGACTTCCCAAAAGAGGAGGTAGTCAATTCAACAGTATGTTTATGTTTATAAGTAATTATGTTACGCGGTAATTCTGCCAGTTATGAATGTATTTTGATAATTCATATTTTGTTTGGTAGAGTATACTTACTGCTAAGCTGGTACCATTTATATTTCATCAAAATCAGCTAAGCTGTTTTTGAGTGACACTCCAATAACTGAAAAGTGTTATGCATAATATCTTGATGACTTACTAACTAATTAAAGGTGGATCACAATCCATCCCGTAAGTAGCAAAGGTCAATGAAGAGGGTGAATATGAAAAAAATACCAATAAATGGAACCGACTTCAACACTCAAAATGTTAAACTTGTCAAAGCCGGTATCATGCGCACAAAATTGTGATAATAGATATCTTTGAACTATCGTGGTACCGACGTCAAGAAGTAATGTCACACATTTTAGTGTTAAGGTCGGTGCCATTTTTTTATATAAATTATTTGCATGAATTAATTTACAAATATATTTTAGTAAGTTTCTGATTTACAATCGTTAGTTATTATCTATTATCAACATCACTGCAGCACTACTGTCGTAGAACTGTCGCAGTGATCAAACTAAGTATGTTTTAGAAACTGGCACAATACGTAAACACTAAACACGTCATGGCCAAGAAGAAAGAAAAAAAAGTTTTAAATAATAGTTAATTTTCCAAAAATAGTGACTGTGATTTTTAATGTGTATTATGAAAATTCTATTGCTCTCAACAACCTCCCAACCAACTTAGCTAATCTCCGGACTTGCAAATTCTATTAGTATAAGCATTATAATGTGACTTCATGAATTTCTACAGAAAATTATTTATGTCGAAATTCATGAAGTCACATTCTCTCGGTCAAAAGTAGCCTGTGTGTTCTATGTCCTAATTATGTATCAAATATCATCACAATCCATTTTGGATGCGAGTAGTAACAAACTTACACACACACACACATACTAACTTTCGAAATATAATATTAGTAGGATCGATTATAGGATTAACTTGAAAATATCACACTGATATTCTAAAACTTTACAATGGTTAATTTAACAATGGTTAAAAGTTAATGGTAATAAAAAAAAAGTAGGTATATCGGAACTTATACATAACGGATGGTTACCCTACATCAGGAAATTTCATGCAAATAATAAAATAAGCATATTTCATAAAGTAAACAAATTTAATAAGAAGTTAAATGACAGATATTTAGTATTTTTTTTTATTTAAACATGAGCTACCTGGGCTTTTTGTTATGGTTACAAATCTGACGATATCCATGTTTTTTAATTTTCATAAATGTGTGGATTGAGTGAGCACATTAAATAATGAATTACTTTTATATGTATTACAATATAGTTTCGTTTACTATGTTACGAAACCCTATTGAACATGAACTAAACACGGGTAATATAGCGAAGTTCAATTTTATAGTTTATTAGAGAGCAATCGGCCCTTGCGAAAATGGAGGATTGAGTGAGCATAATTATCTATTTGTAAATTTTTAAATACGGCACTAGGCAATCTGTCCATTGATACTTATACACTTCACAAGTTTTACTAAAAACTAGTATACAATTTATTTTAGTTAACTCAACAGATTTGAAGATATTGACGGTTTTCTGTGAGGACTGTGAGCAGATTGTAAACGATGTATCTTCTGTTTTACCTTTTTACAAAAAGGGATATTGTTTTTACAATTGTTTTAGAACTTTTACTAAATTATCCTATTTTATTAATTTTTTTCTGAGGCTGCTCACTCAATGCACACGCACACGAAAACAACTAATAAAATCGTATAGTCGGTGTTCCTCTCACCAAACTTAGTGTTTCATATAACCCCTTATAGGATGCGTGAAATATTCTGTGACCTAAACTTAACCTCTCTATTAATCGTTGTGTTTTACTGTGAAATAATTCTGTGCTATTAGTATCAGTATGTAACCATGTATCTGTTTAATTGTGTGTTCTACATAACGTAATTTTATATGCTATTAGCTCTTCAAGCGAATTGTAAATTGTAAGTTGCAATCAACCTAATACTTTTCAACATTATTCAATGTAAAATAGCTTCATTTTGCTAACATCTTCTGGATGCCTACGCCCTTCAGGCTGAAATATTGAGTCTTTATGACTACATAATGTTGCTCGGTAGCAAAAGGACAAAGTGGACTTGCCAGCACCTGCAACTGGAACATATTTAACCGGAGCCCCCGTGCTTTCCAGGGTTCAAGTACGAGAGTTCGGTTTCAAAGCAATGATTGCCGAGCGGTAAAAGCTATGGACTGCTGAGCCGCAGGTCGCTGGTTCGATCCCCACCGTCAGCTTGAGCTTCAACACATGGTGGAAGGGAATTTTGCGATTGCCCGCCTGGCTAGCTACCAGCCCTAAGTACAAAATCTGTCACTGAGCACGTAAGACTGCGTTCATCTCACCTATTCACAAAAAAGGTGCTAAAGACGTGGTAGAAAACTACCGACCAATATCTAAGCTTTGTCTTCTAGCCAAAATTTTTGAACGTATAATTTATAATCAACTTTACAGTAGTATTCTCCCTGACCTTAATCCACAACAGCATGGTTTCTTAAAAGGAAGATCAACGGTGTCAAACCTTGTTGTTTTCACTGATTACGTTACTCGACAAATGGTCACTAGTGGACAGGTAATGCTATCTACACCGACTTTAGCAAGGCCTTTGACCGAATCGATCATGATATTCTGCTGAGAAAACTGTTCAATCTAGGTATTCGTGGTGATCTCTACAGGTGGTTCTCTTCTTATGTCTTCAACAGAACTCAGGCAGTAGTATTAGGTGGTTAAACTTCTTCCTGGACTGCTATACCATCTGGAGTCCCTCAGGGATCATTGCTGGGACCTCTTTTGTTTGTCATCTACATCAACGATATTGGAGACTGTTTTAAACATTCCCAATTCCTACTATTCGCAGATGACATGAAGATGTTTATGGCAATTGACAACTCCTCTAATGCGTTACTTCTGCAGGAGGACCTAGAAAGAGTGGCTAACTACTGTAAGACAAATAACCTTATTTTGAATATATCAAAATGCTCAGTGATTACTTTCAGTCGTAAGACACAAACTGTACAATTCAAGTCTTCAATTGAAAATCAACCACTTTTACGTGTGAGTGACATTATAGACTTGGTGTCCATTTGGATAGTAAGCTCACTTTTGTCAATCACATCGATATGATAGCTAAGAAAGCCTCATCAGCATTAGGTTTTATTATACGTAATGCGGGCATTTTTAAAACCATGAAGACTCTAAAAGTCCTATACTGTGCTTACGTTCGCAGTCACCTTGAATACGCAAGTCAAGTTTGGAATCCTAATTATGCAGTACATAGTCAAAGGCTGGAAAGAATACAAAAGAAATTTATTAGGTACTTAGGATATAAATTCAAAATTCCACGTTCTAAATATATAGTTCGCTGTGCTCGTTTCCATCTGTTACCACTTTCAACTCGTCGTAATATTTCTGACATACGGCTGCTCATGAAGATTGCACAATCCAAAATTGATTGTTCTGATTTAGTGGGTAAATTAAGTTTATACGTTCCACCTAGACACGCTAGACCCAGAAGGTTGCTTCACGTACCACCCGCACGTACAAACTATCGCAGACAATAATTTTTATTAAGATCACAAACCGCTTTTAATGAGTTTATCGAGCACGAAGGTCACACCATCGACCTTTATTCTAGCAAATTGTCTCATGTTAACCTTGCTTATGTCACTTTGAATTCGTAAAATTTTCAAGTATTTGGAAATGAAGTGCCTGCGTACGCTAAAAAAATAAACTATTTCTTTGTATAATCTTATTACGTGTGTGTAAAATACTTTTTTTTATATCTGTGGAGGCTTGTTAATGGCTTTTCTTAATTAAGTTATTAAACCTTTTTGTAATGATAGCTGTAAGCCCCCCAAATAAATGGAAAAAAAAAAACGGTGTGTTTCAGCAGCAGTCCTTGAGAGCCAGTAAAATTACAGGCACATGGTGCTTACGCCCGCCTTACACTCCAATCAATTGATTTTTCTACAATATCGTAATGGAAAGAGTGTCAGATATTCCATGGGTGCTAATAAAATTGGTAGTATCCCACGAGAAAAAGCAACATTTCTTGAACTTCCAGAACCCTTACGAACTTCAACCACACTTTTGGCCGATTCGGGAGCTGATATCCTGTCCCTTTAGCGCCATTGAGGCTGGCAGTTCAATGCGGTTATTGAGGGATTCCATCCAAAATATGTTTAAGATATGTGAAGGCATCGTAATAGCAATAACACTGAAATAACCACTGTCAGATCCTTGGACTGGTCCTTCTACATCAAAAATGAGCCGTCACGAAACACCTAACCATAGCCCTCTCTCGCCAACATTTACGCCAAGGGAATCCAATGAATCGGTACAACTATTAAGTATAACAGATAGTTTACCGAAAAACAGTACACAAGTCACTAACATCAATATTACAGTACCTAATAAAATATTTCACTCAAGTAACTGTAGCAACGTTACTTTAATTTTTAATACTTCATTATACCTAAGTATTCTGTAAAACTTACCAATCAAAATGTAGTAGTTAATATCTTAACAGAAATAAAAGTATCTTGTGAATGTTTTTTTTTGTATGTAGTAATTTCCTCGCTGAGATGGGATGAAAAGTTACGTGTTGCACTCGACTCACAGAATAAAAAGGACCTCGCATGCAAAGATTTTTCACCTCGTGATCGTTTAATTCCCTTTTTGATTCTTAAATTTTAGAATTCTTCGCTTGCTCGGCCATCAAAATTGAGCACGCGGTTAACGGTAACTTTGTACTCTTGTATATCAAAAAACTATTGCTTTAGGTATCAAGATGAAGATCCATTACTGTTCAGCATCCAGTCACCGTTCACATAATAAAAGAGAATTAAATCGGGCTCTTCAACGATCGACAACATCATTCGAAACAGATGCTCTACTCAAAAAAGGTAATATTCATCAAGAGATGTACAAGTTTACCGTTGTTTGTTATTGAGTATAGTAATAAAGTGTAAAAGTATATAGTATTAGTAGTATGGTGTAATAGTACTGTCACGAAAGCATTTAGGAAATAACTGGGAGCAATATGATGAATAAAGCTAGTACAAAGAAATTTTAGGAAGCCAGCAAGAAAGCAATGAAGATGAGAATTAGGGGGAGATAATGGAGAATGATATCAGGAAGATAAACGTGCGTGCGATTGCAATGAAATTGACATAGAGCTCAGTAAGTTATAACGAGACTGGCAATAGTTTTTCAATTGAGAAGAGAAATAACTCAATACCATTGTTTTTTTTCAGGAGAGAATTGTCAGACTACTAAGTTCAATATCATAAAAAATTATGAAACCTTTAAAAAAATAACTTAGTAAGTCATTATTTGTGATCAAAGTGTATTATTTACAATGTACTGTCAATCAAAATGTAATAATTACACAGTTGCAATAAAAAAAGACATGTGTAACTGCATTTTTTATATTTAAATATCTACTTTTTTAAATATAATCAGAAGTTAGATTTAACTTATTCTAAACTTAATATAATAAAGAGGATATATTTGATTGTTTGTTTGCATTGAATAGGCTCTGAAACTACTGAACCGATCTTAAAAATTCTTTCACCATAAGAATCCAATATTATCCCTGATGAACATCTGCTATAGAAGATTTTAAAAAAAGTTAGGGATCCGTATGAGAAATTCGATAATGTAACCCAGTGCCAAATAAATACCAAAAAATCGTTATATCGCGTACGCTGCCGGACACTATTAAGAATAGAGCAAATTAATGTACTACAGTTTCATAGAAGACATCAATACCCACAAAAAAAGTCCGTAATACTCATAGTGTAAGTTTCTATTACAGTTATGTCACAATAACTACTTTTTAAAGTGTTGAAATTTATAACAAAAGGTGAGGTTTATCTGTCTCCAGGTGGTAATGGACAGGAACGAGATTAGAGTGCAAGCCTCTTATATTGCAGAGGTGCACTTTCAGTGAGAGATTCTATTCTTACATTTTATAGTTTATAATTATGTAAATTAGTAAGATTGTAAATAAAGGCTTTTATTATTATTATTATTATTATAGTTAATTAATTTATTTACCATTGATATTAATTTATGTTGCAGGGTACAAAAAAATAAAACATATTAGTACACTACTCTATGAGCACTTGATAATGACCTACATCATTACGAGTGTTACATCATCAAGTTTTATGCTAGGGTACTAAACAAACGGGTCTCCCAATAGAGATTTCTGAACTTTGACAGTTAATAGAGACCTTATTGTTGAAGCTACATCTGTCAAATTGGCTGTTATTAATTTAGTCTGTTTTGCCAAATCACCATGGATGCACTGAGCAAATATAATACTGGGGTTGAAGTATGATATTACCGATTTGTATATATTTTTTTTCTGTGTAACATATATATTTAATCAAAATAATTACCATTATTATCTATACATTGATGTCATCTAATAGGAAGGTCATTTATGCCTTTGCGAATTAACTCTGGTGATATAGATTCGACGAACTGTGTGAAAGCATTTTGTACGGCCTCCTGGAAAGAAAACTATTTATAACGTAGAAAATTGTCCAAATCACGAAAAAAATGGTAGTCCGTTGCAGCAAAGTCTGGTGAATACGGAGGGTGGCGCATGGTTTCTAATTGCAGTTCCTGTAGAGTTAAAACGATTTCTCGTGCTGTATGAGGTCTCGCGTAATCATGGAACAATAATGGTGAATTCATGAGTCGGGGCTGTTTCACTGCTAGTTTTGCTATCATTGTTCGGATTTTGGCACAGCAGACATCTGTAATAAAATGAGTCTATTTTGTTGATAAAAAGTAATGTTACAACATACCGCTAATTCATGGGTAGCTTAGCTCGGATCGGCTTCCACCATCTCTTTCAATTCATTGTTATTCACGGTTCTATGTGGTACGTTCTTCAAATCAAAGTTTCCATCACGAAAGCGTTTAAACCAAAATCGCACGGTGCATTTATTAGCAGTAACCTCTCCAAAAGCAACATTTATATTGCGAGCTGTTTCTGCCGCGTTAGTTTCGCGTCGGAACTTGTATTCAAAAATCACTCGAATTTTCGATATCCATCTTTCTTGCCTAAGCTGAATAAAAAAAACAACTGAAAGTCGATGATTGAATGTTGCGCCTTTTTAAAAGTAAAACCTCATAGGTACCACTAACAAAAAGTTTCACTTAAAAATCTCGCACTATGAAGGTTCTATGTCAATTCTAAATACCTTTTACAATGAAACGGAAATTTCATACATTATCCCCTATCATTTACATGAACGGATACAGCGTTTAGCAACACTTGCAAAATATAAAATTGTTTTATCAAAATGGGTATTCTGTTCGTTCAACGTTCCGCGCTCTTCGCCAATTTTATGGTCACCATAATATTCCTACAGAGAGAACTTTTCGCAGTATGTGGTGGAGAAATTTGAGTCCATTAATTCTTTAAACAACCAACAAAACTCCGTACGGCGACGAAACATAAGATCTACCGAAACAATCGCCGCTGTTCGTGAGAGTGTGCAGAAGGATCAGATACAGTCGATTGCGCGTAGACAACGTCGTGTATTCGATGAATGGGCTCTGGAGCAGTTGGAAACAGACCCTAATTTTTATCGAAAAATTATCTTCCTTGATGATGCCCATTTTTGGCACGTTAATATACAAAAGTCGAATTTCGGACTACACCTACCAATCCACATGATATCCAAGAGCATTCAATGCAAACCGAAAAAGTCACTGTTTGGTGTGGATTTTGGGCTAGTGGTTTTGTCGGCGCTATAAGTGAATTATTACCAATTTATTTTGGCCTGAAATGGTCAGGACGACTTACGTGCAACACGGCTCATGCCACATCGGAAATGCTGCATGGGCCATTTGAGGGCATGGTCATCTCACGTGGGAGTGATGTGAACTAGTCACCGACATCGTGCAATTTGACCCTGTTAGACCTTTTCTTGTGGGGTTTTCATTAGTTGCAGGTCTATGCAAATAAGTCACAAACCATAGTCAACATAAACTATGCCATCGGTCGAATTGAAGTCGACATTGTCATCTACGTTACGCGGTAATTATGTATCGTCCTATCGCGTTCCATAAATAAAAAAAGAAACAATCAATTCTATTTCGTCATTGCGGAACAATTATCGGTAGCTAAACTATCACTTATTACTTGAACAAAATTTCCTTGACCTTCGTGTTAGTGCATTTATTGGAACCTCAAATGTAGTTAAGTTCTGTAAACTGCCAGTTTTGGTTCCAGAAGTTAACACTGTTGTGACACTCTTATTGCTTTGTGCCCCTTGTTTGTGAGAACAATCATCGCGATATTTGGAAAAAGCTATTTTACAAATAGTGAACAAATGTCATTACCTAAGTAAGTAATTTAGGAAACTAAATAGTTTATTTGCGAGATTACGATGTTCAGTACATTATGATATGAGTGCGGAGTAATTATATAGAAACCCATTTCGATACAGGTGACACCTAGGGACTTTACAAGCAAGTCTTTTGAAGCTGTGTATAATATAATAAGGTGCGGGAAAGTAATTATTCTAACGGAGACTATGATATTGTAAGACTGAGCTTTAGGGAGGGATTACATGGCTTTTATTTTTATGCCCGCACCGTTGGTGAGGGAAATCAAGTCGAGGTTGGAATAATTAATGAAACACGAGTGTCATACGACTATTTTCAATACACTTGTATATAAATTCTTCAGAATATCACTAACTCTTAGAATTACAAAAGCGCGCGAATCTACACTAATATTATAAAGAAGAAAGATTTGTATTTTTGTATACATATCGCAACATACCACCAATAGTAAAGAGGTTAATTAGTGATTTGGATCTTTAACTTCGAAGATGAGAAACTCCTTGGTTGCTTTTTCTACAGAAAGTTTATAAAACACAATAACCTCCTTGGTGTGAATCTGCTGTTAGCTTATTAAAACTACATAATATACTGGAAAAGCACATGCGGCAAGAAGCTCATGTCGATTCAGGTGACGCTTATGTAATATAGACTTGACTAACAAGTGTGTTGAAATAGTACATTGTGTATTAAGGGTGGTAAGTAAGGAATTACGATCGAGGCTCTAGTAGAAGTAAATTTTTATAGTTCGTTCTTTTTTATATAAACAGAAAAACCGTAGTCACGATATTAAATTTTTTTTTAAACTTTTTGCTCGCTTAGCCCTTAATTAAAACTGTTGACCAGAAATATAATTTTCATGACACATGCACGTAAACCATATCTCAACAAGTTAAGCTGGCAGTAATGTCCCATATAAAACCCTCGAGTTTTCTTTTTGTGAAACTAAAAATCAGTATTTTTTTTTATTTATAGCACCACACGTATGTCATTCAAGTTCAAGCAAAGAGTTTACACACAATTGAATAATTGTCTTAAAATGTTGTCTAAACAGGAATTTTATTGCAATCTCGCTACATGTTACTTAAATACTCAATTAATGTTCTTAATAATAGATTTTAATGGTTTTTTGTATCAAAACGTCGAAATTATTATATTTTTTACACTCCGTCATGGCTATATACCTACGTAAATGCCCTTAAAATTTCTGAACAAAGCATTTGTATAATCAGTGGTTTGGCAAAAAAAACCCGCCATCCGCTTAAAAAAGTTCACGTATTTCGCATTAATAGTTGTGCTGACTTGTCTATTAAAAGTACAATTCATAATTATTTACTAAAAACATTGTCCCCCTTACTTATAAAAACATCGCTATGTAGTTGCTAAGTAATGGATAACTAAACAGTGTTTAAGTAATGCTTAAATATTTCTCACTTATAAACGCTACTTAACAACTATTTAGCTAAGCAATGGATAATGAGGTCGAACGTATTTTAAACTGACAACATTGTACTAAAAAGTATTATGAATGACCTAAATGGCCAAATAGCATGTATCTAGTGCTAAATATCTTGAAATTAAAAAGTAAATATAATACTTTTCTTTGTATAGTACCACCAACTTAACTGTGCAGTTTTCGAGGGCGCTACTGGTCAAGGAAATCAACTACGAACTGTCACAATTTGAAGGAATGTTGTAGTTCTTTTTTCTGCCACCTGAACAGATAAGTTGGTGGGTCTGTAACTAAATCAGCTGATCAGAAATATGGGCGCCATCTTGTTACTTAAAATTTAAACAAGGGTGGGACGGTGTTTAAATTGACAGCTGATTTAAGCAGTACTTAGGTACTGGATAAAGTTATGTAGCGCTTATGAGTAAGAAATTTTGCTAATCAGCGGCTAAGTAATGTTTAAAATTTAAGTAGCGTTTATAAGTAAGGCTGTGTATGTTTCACGGGCGGTATGGGAATTACGAACCTTGTCTCGATTTATTTTTATTCCTGGTGTTAAAAATAATGTAATTGTGATTGTCACTGTTTATTTCAAATTAACTCATGTTTTTACGATCATATATACCTACTATTGTTTTCAAATATATGTACAGACTCGATAAAGTTAAAATATGTACTTAGTATATTTCAGTATTAAAATTTGCAATTGACCTTCATAAGAGAGTCGTCGTAGACGCCTAAATTGAATACATGATTTTTACTTTTGAATTTTACTGTATATTATAAATTAAATAATATAAACTTCTCGCAGACATTTAAATGGTATGTCCAAACTGTACAACTAATACCCAAAAGTTGAGAGAACTAGAAACTTGTCCAATATATTAAAATGGTTAAACAGAAACTTGAACATATTGTAGCTGCGGAAAGTTCTTGAACTTTACCTAAATTTAATTACTGTACATAATAACCACACTCATTTAAGTCTGTATCTGCTTGAAGTATAATAGGTCATAACAGTAGATGATGCTAGCCTTAGATGCTCTTCGGGTTCGCTTCGTAGTCAGTTGCAAGGAAGTGAGATCTTCATTTCTGAATGTTTTTTTTTTGTTCTAGGTCCTTGGCTTTTTCTTTTAAACCAAATTCGGTGTAATACTGCTGTAGTTTTGCTTTAGTGGATGGATTTTTTGCCCTAGTATTGGGGGACTACGCATCTTTTACCATTTTTCTTACCAACAGATGAGATAGTGGTCCAAAATGAAGCAGTGATGGCTCAGTGGCATTGGCTATGGACTGCCGTGCAGCAAGTCCATGGTTCGAATCCTGCCGCAGGCTTGAGCTTCACCGCATGGTGGAAGGTCATTTTGCGATTGCCCGCCTGGCTAGCTATCACCCTCAAGTGGAAAATCTGTTGCCAATCACCTAACGGTGTGTTCTGGCAGCAGTCCTTGAGAGCCAGTGCAATTACAGGCACACATGAGACTTAACATACTGTCTCAAAGTGACGGGCGCAGTGCAATTCGTAAGTTGTGGGGAAATGCATCTGTTATAGGCAGAGGTTAGTCCGCTTAACATCGGGTGGGCCTCGAGTTTGTCCCGTCACAATAAAAAAAAAAAAAAGTTATACTGGGTACGGAATCTCTGATTCAATCACAGATTAGGTACGTGCACGAAAAGTCATAAAATGGGTCATAAAATATAACTATTGCTTAATTTTACTAGTACTATTACCAACAACAACAAGACTATTTTCTGTATTGTTTACTCAATACTTTTATTATAACCATAAATTATGCTTATGAGCCCGACGCATGAAAATAAAAAAAACATTGGGTGTATTTTCACCAGATAAATTTATAAAAATAAAAGCTTTGTATATTAAGTAATAAACGTGTTTCATTTAGAATGCACATTAATCACAAAGTGAGAAAACCAATTCATCAATTAATGATTTACCCAAAACATATAAATTGTGTTTTATTTAAGTTTGTTTTGGCTTAGCTCTGTTAACTCATATGCTTAAAATTCATTTGGGATCATTTTAAAACCTTATGAATGTAAGCTGGAAGATTATATATGAACCAAAACATTACATTAGGTTCGAGTGGTTGATAATAGCGGCTGATGTCTGAACTCAAAGGGCTACGCTTTCGCTGTGGTTCTGTTTCAGTCCTCATTCAGTGTTCGTGTAGGCTGAGCTCGGAACGGTCGTAGCGAATTGTCCGCTCCCTTTCGTGCATGAGTAGCATTTTCGACTTAACAATACATAAAAGCAAGTGTTTTCAGTGCATTTAAAATCATGAATTAATTTATTCGTTGGACGCGAGTGCTTCTTTGGGTTTAATTTTCAGTCAGTGTTTGGAAAATAAGGAAAAGTTAAAGAAGTTTGCAACTGTTGAAACTCATTTCATTGAGGTAAGTATTGCAATAATAATTAGTAGTTGTTTTTCTTTATTGTATTTATTATGTAAATCATTTTGAAGGAAAGTTTAGAGTTCAATTGTTTAAGGTGTAATAGGTAATGGTTGATTAATAATCATTTGTTAGTTTCAAAATGAGTTATTTCATTAGTTTCACAATTATGCAACACAACATATACGTTAATTTAAAGTTGTTTGGTATCTACATTCACCATAATATATAAACCAATATTGTTTTAATGAGGTAACTATTTACCTAAATGTATTTAATTTTTATATTACCTCTGTACCGTAAAGTCACAAATTTAACAGGCATGATTTTAAATTATTCAAAAGAAAATATATTAAATATTTTTTATTTTCAACCGCCGAGGATCGGCTGTTAATATATTAACAAGATAACAATACATTTCAATTGTTATGAATTAGATACCAATAAGTATAAAAAATGATTCTTGTCATTGTAAAATTTTTTGAGTAGATTTTTTATTCCAATTTTTATTCTATAAATTTATAAATTTTATTTACGCTTAGCACGCGATAGTGATTGTAACCATATTGAAATATGGAAATATTTCTAATTGAATTTTGGGTGGTTTGCCTTAATTGAAAATTATTTTATGATATAAGAAATGCTATTAATTATCTGTTAAATTACCTTTGCATGTTTACTATTATGCTTATGAGTGCATAATTTTAAATTAAAAATATACTAAAATCTACTGTAAAATTGTAGCAAAAATTGTTTTTTTTTTCAGTCGGGTGTCAAAAAAAATATGGATAGAACGAGTTTATTGTTATTGTTTAGTCGTGCTACCGGAGACGCATTTTTTGATGTATACTCCTCTATGGTACGCAGTAGATTTGAGTTTACTATTTTCGCAATGTATGGGGTGTGGTACACCTAATGTAAACTTTGAGTACGAAAATTACAATATGCTGCTTATATTTATAAAACTGCTGTTTTATAAATATAACAAGCGAGGAAACACTGAAAAAGTTTGAAAATGAAATTATTATTACCAAAAAAACAAGAAATTTAAATTAAAATCAAATCATTTTTGAAACATACTTAAGTACGTTTGCTGTTCTGCCCTAAGCTGGTTATGAGCATAAATTATCGCACTATGATAATATTATAACAATATACCTTACACTCAAATAACATTAGATTTCATATTATATATTTCTTAACACAGCAGTAACACAGTATAAATCTGAGATGACGAAACTATGAGTCAATTCCTTGAATTTCTCTATATTCACACTTATTTTTCACCACCATCGGTGTTAGAATAATTTAACAAAATAAAAGATCATGCCTGTAAATCTCCGAATCGAAGACAGGATATCTTGCTAAATTATTTAGGCGCACCTATTGCTTTTTGTTCAGCGGATTTTGGCCCGCGTGAAAGTTGAATTTATCACGCTCCCTTGAACCCAGTGAACCGGGATACAACGTTTTCTTTGCCTTATTTTATGCCTCACAGTCTAGATAATTATGTACTTTTATCAATATCTATTCTATCGTTATGGAGGTTAGTGGTAACACAAAATCTCATATATATGATCCACCCAATTTTTTACAACTTATAGGATAGCTTTTGACTACAATCTCACCTGGTGCTAAGTGATGATGTGGGCGAAGGTGGTAAATAGGCTTCAGCTAATTTGGGTACTGGCCTCCAAGATGGTGAGAGAGGGAACTGCTTGGCAAGCTCCGCTACGAGCGTTTCTAAACTAGCTTCTGTCCGCGGCTTCGATAACCTTATACTAATATATCGCGCTCCCGTAGCACTAACAGGTAAATCGGGATAAAAATTTTATTCCATATTCTAATCAGGACTATATAAATGAATCTATTTACCAAATTTCATCAAATCCTTTACGTTTTTGAAGCAGTGATGGCTCAGTGGCATTGGCTATGGACTGCCGTGCAGCAGGTCCATGGTTCGAATCCCGCCGCGGGCTTGAGCTTCACAGCATGGTGGAAGGGCATTTTGCGAATGCCCGCCTGGCTAGCGACCACCCTCAAGTAGAAAATCTGTTGTCAAGCACCTAACGGTGTGTTCCGGCAGCAGTCCTTGAGAGCCAGTGAAATTACAGGCATATGAGATTTAATAACTATGTCTCACGGTGACGGGCGCAGTGCAATTCGTGACTTGTGACAAAATGCATCTATTATAGGCAGAAGTTAGTCCGCTTAACATCAGGTGTGCCTCTAGTTTGTTCCCTCACTTTAACTTAAAAAAAAGAGACGTTTTAAAAGTTGCTTATATTATTATATTGTCCGGCTGTCTATAGTATAGCTTCCACCCACAAGAAGAAAATCTGTCGCCAAACAACTACCTTTCCTACATTCCAACAACTGTCTTTGAGAGCATTTTTGTAGTTTAAGCTTGTTTCTTCAACTTCAACAAGTGAGATTGTGGTAAAAAGTAGACCATCGGCACAGCCTGGACACTCGACTCATTCTCTATAAAACCGCCGCGTTCTTACTATCTATTACACAGACGCTACACAATGTTGTTTTTGTACACGGGTAAATGTGTGCGTGAACTCTAAGGTTGTCTTCGTATGAATAATTATTGTTTTACTTACCTACCTAACAATATTCTGATGCTATTAATATGACATATTAGATTTCGTAGGTTACTTACCTACTTTCAGAAACATTTGGAAGCACAAGAAGTTGGATTGTTGTGCTTGTAAATATACGACCTTGAAATTGTAGGAATATGCAACACACAACCGAGTACATTACTTCACATGTCACTCGCAATACTTATACAATAATAGATACCTACACTATACAAAAAGTACCATTCCAAGTTCACATTTTATACAAGTAATGATAATAAATACAATCACAATATTAATTTATGTTCTTCTCGTATAATAAACAATCATGCAGTGTGCCGCGTGTCAACCGTGGAGAACGAAGGTCGGTATGGGTATTGCTTTTCTCCATGGTAGGTATAGGTTACAAAGACACATGTTACGCTGCAAACGAAGTCGATATCCACGGATATTTTTTGCATCAATTTACATCTTTACAAATATAAGGTATTATGTTTGTATTTTTTTCAATACCTACTGTAAATTAACGATTTTTATAAGTTACCTACTGTATAACTGAAGAACGACAAATAGGTAGGTACTTAGTGTAGGTTACCAAGAATGACTTACCTCGTTTTATCCTTAGGGATCTATAAAAACTCCTATTCTTTTCTCGTTTAGTTGATAAGCAACCGTAAACAGCATAAGAGTACCCCATTCTTAACTTTTAAAATACTCGTACAATCGTCATCGTACATCGTCGCTTCGTCGTAACGTCATCGTGCGCGAGTTGCGCGTCCCGTACTCAAGTCAGCTCAGCGACAGCTCAGAATCGGTGGCGGGGTGATGAAGGCTCGTTTTGGTGGGGGGTGAGGAGTGTCCATTCTATACGTAGTATTATTATATGTTCTATGCCATCGGCAATAAATAAAAATTAACTACCTGTGTGATATTAAACCGAAGAAGATAGTTTGTTTTTCAAAACGACATACGACTTGTGTCTTCTTCAAACGTGCTGGTCTATTTTTATCGTTGTACCATTCATATGTATGAGTCTCGGCAAAGGTGTTCCACACGATTTCTATTCACGCCTCATTTCAAAGGCTCTGGGGAGGAAAATCTTCACGAAACACCCATTGTATAACTAAGAGTTAACTTTAAAAACTGTACTACTTGTATTTTATGTGTAAGTTCTTACTGCTCGCGACTTCTCCGTGTGTATATCGGTAATATCGTGCCCCCTTAGGAATTACTCAGTATATCGGGATAAAGTATCCTATGTCTGAATCCGAATGTCGGAGGCACCATGTGATGGGTCCCAACACTATACTCGAGTTGCCTGTCATACTCGACGCACGACGGACTTATCATCCGAATTACTATGCTCAGCGCATAGCGTTCTCTCCATGCTATGTGAAACAAATTAGTATTAAAAGTTTAATTTCCAACTGATTTAGAAAATTATCTTAATTGTACAAAGATACAATTATATTGTTAATTTTAATATAAAGTTTTATCAGTAAGCTAGTTTTTATTTTCTTAACTTTATTACATATTAATTGATTTAATTTCAAGTTCATATAAATTTCAAAATACATCAATATGAAAGATGGACGACCAGGCCGAGCGCCAGCGGTTAAGGTTCAGGTGACAAATTTACCTCTCCATTTTCACTACTGATAATCAACTCTAGCAATAAATATTATTGTGGCATACTTATGTTGTAAAAAGTCTAACCATTTGTAGGATATAGATATATTAAAGATATATATTTCTAATAATATATGTATAGATTCATATATTTGTCGGTGTTAGTTTGCTACGAGACTGGCAACACTTTATCAACGTTGTTCTAGTCTTTGGTCGCTACTAGTGTATAGTCATTTGAGATACTGTGACTCATCCTTGGAAGTTTACGTCACAAGACACGGCGGTGGGCTCGGCAGTCTGTTACCGACCTCCGAAGGCGACACAGCTGAAATAGAATCTATATTAAGTGCATATAGTGTAAGTGCTGACAGTGATGAGAACCGTGGTGAATAACAACGACTACACCATTTATAAATTTTAATCATTATCACTTCGAAAACAATGACCTTTCCATACAAAGTTTCATCCCCAATATCACCCCCTTGAGACAGTCAAAAAATTTAGAACACGTCATTTTTTAATTTAAATTTACAGTCTGAATACAAATTTTCAGAACTGTAAGTTAAAAACCAAGGGCTTTCATACAAACGTTTTCACCCATTTTTACCATCTTAGGGGTTGCATTAAAAAAAATCCTTTTCATTTCTCATACTCGGAAAGTAGTGTTTATTTGATCTGCATAGCGGTGGAAGACGCTGCTTCCCACCTGAGGGTGGGAAAAACTCATAGTAAATGCTTCCCTCTCTTGGGCCGGAATGACTTGTAACCATGGCAACCAATGTTGTAAACAATGGTTGCCATGGTAACAACATGTTTATGTTTTATCGTTCTAAGGTATTCTGATGTAACTGAAACCATGGCAACCATGGTTGTAAACAAAATTAGACGTCTATATTTTTTCGTTCTTAAATACTTTGCTGTATTATAAAAACTAGTTACGACTACATTTGTGTTTATGTAAAAGTTCAAAGAACTAGTTTATAACAGAATTAATGTGACTCTCTCAAGTTAGTGTATCTTATATGAACATTTTAGTCACTAATAAGGGTAAATTTAAAAACAACTTTAATAAAATACCTTTTAAGTGGTATGGCTTCCGAGGCAGACGCTTTGTGTGCCATGTATAAAATTTAAAAAAGACTAGATAATTATATAAATTGGCAGGAGATGGCAAGTAAAATTATAAAAAATCTGACAAAAAATTTACCTAATTTTACAAATTGTTCTTATCCCTCAATTAATTCTATATATGTTTCTTCTACGCATGTTATGGTGTTCAGTAAAAATTTTAGATTTTTTTTATAGAGCTTTTGAAAATTTAAATCTTTTTACCTTTCTCATATTTTATTGAAAATTAGAGTGTTTAACACGGATGTGAGTTATACTATTTTGACTATAAGTGCATTCATTTCAAATAGTTTCTACTCATGTTCATGTTATAAATAAATAATATTGAAAAACATTTTTATATTACTCATATTCGTAGCGAAAAGTAGAGTGTTTAACATGGGTGAAAGCCATAAATTCCTATTCGGACGATAGCCATTCGTAAATATCACAAGCAAAATTTAACTTTAAATTTCACAAATATTTCTTCTATCACAGTTACTTAATTTTAAATAGTTGCGTATTCATGTTATTATTATTAATGAATAATTTAGTAAAACTACTATTTTTTACTTTTCTTATATTCGAAATGAAAAGTAGAGTGCTTAACAGGGTTGAAAGTAATCAATTCCTACTCGGACTATAGCCACCCTCGCTACGCTCGGGCGTCTAAATACCTCGTATGGGGATTGATTCCTTTCGAGCCTTGTATAACAATCTACTCCTACCTAATCCTTGTATAATAATCTTAGTACACACACCTAAATACCCTACATATACAGACAAATACACCTTCCAAATTTCAAATCTCTGCAACCAGCGGTTTAGGCTGTGCGTTATCTGTCAGTAAGTGAGACAGGACTTTGATTCTCATATATATTATATATACTCTTTTTTTATTAAATATTATTATATTAATTGTTTAAATTTCAAGTCTTTGCCTATAACAGTTCAAAAGATACATCAATAAGACAGGTGGAAGATTAGGCTGAGCCATTTAGGTTCTGGTGAAAAACATTCTTCCCCATTTTCACTCATTCTAATTAACCCACGCAAAAAATATTATTGAGGCATGTTTTTGTTTTAAAAAGTTACCCTTATACCAATTTTCATCACTATCCATTAAAAAAAAAACAATTATCTTTTTTTAAAAATTTCATCCCCAATGTCACCTGTTTAAGTCAACCCTGTCAATAAAATGTTGAATATATAATGATTTATTTTGAATGATCTATCCGAACACAAATTTTCAGAACTGCAAGTTAAACGACAAGGGACTTTCAAACTAACGTTTTAACCCATTTTTACCCCCTAAGAGGTTGATTTTCAAGAAACCCTTTCTTAGTACACCCCTACGTATACAGACAAATACACCCTCTTAATTGCCTCTGCGACCAAAGGCTTAGGCTGTGCGTTGTCTGTCAGTAAGTGAGTCAGGATTTTGATTCTTATAAATATTTTCTTTTTTTATTAAATACTAATTGTTTCAATTTTAAGTCTTTGCATATTACGGTTCAAAATAAAAATCAATATGATAGATGGACGAACAGGATTAGAACCAGCGGTTTAAGTTCAGATGACAAACTTTCTTCCCCATTTTCACTCCAAATCGCAAAAAAATATTATTGTGGCATGTTTATATCATAAAATGTCTTTCCAGAAACCAATTTTCATCACTATCACCTCAAAAACAATGACCTTTCCATACAAAGTTTCATCACCAATTTCAGCGCCTTAAGTCATCCCTGTTGAAAAAAATATGAACATGTCATTTTTATCTCTAAAATAACAAAAGAGGGAAACTATAGTAACAGTAATCACATTAGTTCATATGACTAATTGTACAACTAATCAACCCTGAAAACTTGCCGATCGTCGACACGGTCAACAGTTAGAATTTTCATATTACACCTTCACAAACAGTTATGCGAAATCGCAAAATATACGATAAACCGATGATGGTCCTTTTTACGAATTCATGAGATCAATTTTCAAATGAAGGGCAATAAAGAAATGGTCTCAATAAAGCTATCACTCCCATAAAGATACTACAAAAGTTTATTTTTCTAAAAATTGCATCGGTAGGAGACAACTGTTATCTGCCTTCTTTTAAAATGGCATTGCATTGTAGTAAATAATAATAACAATATATTCCACAATCTCAAAAAAAAAGGTCGTTTTCAGCATACAACTTGTACACAGAGAACGGTCTGAAGCTCTGATCTTGTTAATAATTAACAGAACACTACCGTGATTAGACCAACCATAGAGGCTTAGGCAAGTACGTTTTATCATATTTGTCGTTTCATCCTTCGACTACCGAATAGACTTAATCCTCTTAAAATTTCGCAAAGGAAATATACATTTTCACCTAATGGTTTCACTAAATACTTAATTCTATATATACTACGTACGCGTGTGGCCTTTGTGACGATCACTAAACAACAACATCTGTTAAGTCTTATGACCTTTTTATTATGTGGCCCTACTCTTTACTTTGAGGGTTCCATACTTCAAAAATAAAAAAAGCAGAATCTTGATAGGATCACTTTGTTGTCCGTCTGTCTGTCTGTCAAGACCCTTTTTCTCAGGAACGCGAGGAGGTATCAAGCTGAATATCATATCAAATATTCAAGTCTTCTGTATCTTATAGCTATGAAAAAAACAACTTTTAAGCCAACGCAATCAAAAGATATAGCCACTTATGCCGCAAATTTTCGATATAACGCCAATATGCTGCAGAGTTCATCGTATCAGCTGCTGTCTGATTTTTTTACTCCTCAGATCCCAGAGATGGCGTAAGCAGTATCTATTCGGTAGATATTTGGTGTTATAATCTACCTACAAAAGCCATACACGATGCTCGAAACAAATATTTTTGTATAGAGGGTTATAATTATGTGGACCATTCATTCGTTTTTCTCCGCTAAAGAACGCACATCGCCGCTCCGTGTTAATTTTATTAATAATAATTGAACAATTAAAGACGCATGAAATAACACTTGCTATAAAATCAATATTGTATGGACGTCACAGTGCAGTGGGTGTATCATATTTTGGGCAAGACTTTCTCCCGATTATTTGGGATCTGTGTGACGCCGCCCGGTCGCCATATAAGAACGCCTAGAACGATGTCTGTTGTTAATCCTAACTTAAAGGATTTCTAGGCATAACAAGGATTGCTTAAGGTACGTGGGCTATTTACTTCTGCATTGTGTATGTATTTGTGTTTTCAGGGAGGTTCATCAATCAGTCAGCCATAACGTTAGGCGCCATAGACCGCAACTAAATAACGGTATGTACACAATAGGTGTAGGCTATTTACACGCCTTACCAAACGTCTTATAGCATAAAGGGAAAAATTGCGAAAAGCATAAACTTTTAGTTACATCATATAATAAAAATACTTTGAACAGTTTTAAAATGTTATGAATTTCATTTAGCAATAAATATACCATTATATATCAATTATTCATAGCATTACTGTACTAATAGCACAAGAGTATATTATTTTTAAAAATAGAACAACATAAGGACATATATGTATAAAAAAGTCGGCATGAGTATTATGGGCGGTTGCTTTCCTGAATCTAAACCTTCTTGGTAAAAGTTTCCTTGGCAGTATACCCGCTGTGATTTGGGTAATAGGGGTTTTGAGATGGCAAGCAGCTTTGACATGCGCCTAATGTGTAGCGATATCCCACTTGTTTCAACGCGAGTGGTGGCATGCTGCTCATTGGTCGCATTCCTAGTCACGTTTTCAGAAATTCAAAACGAAGATAAGGCAGGCAATTATGAAATAAAAATTCTTTGTATGGGTATCATGTAGATTTCTGTATACATGCCCAAGTTAGGCTCACATAAATTAATGTCTAACACAATAGTAAAGTAATAAGTAAATACTACTCACACTAGGTTTGAATTTGTTCCGTTAAGAATTATTACTACGCAATCTCTCGTAAACAAAGTTTTCAATTGGGTTAATAACTAGTTAGTCCTGACTCAGACTAAAGCGTAGATGTGACGCGTGATGAAAAGGTGGCATTTATTTTCATAATTCAGCTGGGAAATTAAGCCAACATGAGTTGTGGGCGCGCTGCTTACTGTAGATAAGTCAGCTTTATTTGGGCTTCCTGTAGGCCCAAATGGACGACAATACTATACCAATAAAACAGTTTGGAAATGTTTTATTGTTATAGTATTGTCATGATCTTGACAACTTTTTCATATAAATTCAAGTATTGTAAATAGCCTATGTTTGACTTTAATAATCTATGCCCTTTTTGTCCTTCTTAAGTTTAATCGTTGTCAAAATATTCTGTCTCTTGTCAAGCTTAAAGAAGTAATGAAATGAGAAATAAAGTCAGTTTGTATGAAATTTTTGATTTACTTATGTATCATTGGTACAACTAGGGATGTTAATAATTAGTAGAAGTAAAAAAAAGTCTTGGTACAAATTGAAGTCATGACAACTTGAAATAAAGATAATAAATCCCTGAAGCGTGCTATTTTTGTTGTATGTGCTATTGTTACCGTGTTGAATAATAGGAAACTGTAATTCGTAAACTTCATAGTTGTTAGTTTGTTCATCAGTAAGTGAAATTAAATTCCGGCCAAGCTGTTTGCACGATCCACAACATAGATGCTTAATTTTTTTTCTATCCTCTTGTTCATTAGGTAATCGGAGGTCTTCAGATGCCTACGTCAAACTAGTTTTTCTACCTCGGTGGATATGTGATTTTAAAATTTTTATTCCGAATAAACATAATAAGAATAGTAAGACAACATTTGACTTTATATATAACTCTCGGGAAACAAAGACGCTGGGAGGGTATTCCATTCCTTAGCTGTACGTATTAAAAAGTGGATGCAAATCGCTTTGTGCGGATAGGAGCAATGTAAATCAAATAGGGATGCTGTGTTTCCGTACGTCTTGCGGTCCGGTATTGGAAAGGAAATGTAGGAATTAAGTTTTCCAGCTCCATCGCAAACTCCGAAATGTATACTGTCGAACACTGGAAGACCGGCAACTTTGCAACGATTTTCAAGGATTTGAAATCTGGCCTTTACTAATCAAACCATCATAGTCAATGAGGTTTGCGCGTCTTTCAATGGATTCCAAGCCAACGAGCGGGTGATTTTCTGAGCCGTCCCAGAGATGGCCGCAGTATTATTAGTTTGGAAGTTGTCCTGGTGGGAAATACCGCCAAACCTTCCATAGGACACTCAAGATTTTTGCTTATTTTAGTGTAAGTACAACAGTTATAATAGGATTATAAAGTGCCCTGTTATGTCTTGTGTGCAGAAACACTACTCACACCAACGTGAGTAGTGGTATGCTGAATTTAATGTAGTTTGGTGATATGCTAACAAAACCAACGTGTCGTGAAGTCGTGACTCTAATTAAATGTTATAATAAGGTATCGAAATACACGGATGTAACATGATTTTATGTGTCTTACAAATAGGTGGTACTAGAGCTAGGAAAGTTGATAGTCAAGTAAAACGCAAAATTGGACAAATGTTTGGACACTCTCATATTTTTTTATGCTCTTAAAATTATTGGCACCTATACCAATGTTTTTAAAGTTATATATTATTCCTAACTAAAATTTGTTTCTGCTACGTCAACTGTGTATTAACCGTGTGTAGAATGTTCGTGTCCTTTCGCTATTGTGACAATATATTAACCTTTATTAAATTATAATACTCAAATACGTTATCATGTTTCTGTGTGTCGCTAAAACATCTTGTCTAAAAATCAGCAGAGTAGACCTGGATAAGAGCGCATTTGTATGAATCCATATGTGTAAAAATGTAATGTTCTTTGTAGAAAATATATCAAATATTACGATAGTTAATGATACATAATGTTTGATTAAATGTGCCTTCTTCTTCTGTCCTTATACTTGAATAAAAATTACTGGTTCTCAAGAAGAGCTGCCGTAACCCACCGTTAGGTGCTTGGCGACAGATTTTTCTACTTAACAGTGGTAGGTAGCCAGGCGGGTATTCGCAAAATGCCCTACCACCAAGCTATAACGACTGCCATCCTAAGACAACAACCGGGACCGACGGCTTAACTTACCCTCCGAAGCACGGAAACGCACAGTAGTGTTGTCAACAGCGGTCACCCATCCAACCTATAACCGCGGCGGACGTTACTTATCTTTGCTGATCGGTTCAGAACGGCTAAGCAAACTTTGCTACGAGCGCTTCGAACTTACTACTCACACCTTTAATGCACAAATCCTTATTCACAGTTTATCAATATCTTCTCTAACCTTTCTTTATCCCTATACTTGTCAACATCCATACTAAACACCCATTTCTTTATAAGATTTCCGTCCTCATGATATGCGCATACCGCCCAGTCTATTGTCTTTTCAAGTTATTTGTGTGTGGTGCTTATTTCAAGCTATTTCCTGTTAACTACCTCTACTATAAGTACCTCTATTGTACTGGTACATTCTAGTTACACCACACATCCATCTTAACATTGGGATCTCTACCAAACACCTACAGTTTTCTTGCATCCACCTCTTTCGTTGCCCATCATGCAGTATGAATTTGCACGCGTTCAACGTCACGTTGTCTTCTACAGAGAAGTGATGTTTCGTAGATGCATTTTGTTATTTATAGATAAAAACCATTCCAAACAAATCACGAAAACATTGTTATACTTATATATTACCAAGCACAGATGAAAATGAAAATAAACGAATACAGACTTAAATGAATTTACCTGAAATCTCCTCAAAATTGGTCGACACATCCCGTATGCGAAATAATCACGATTATAATTTTATTTATTTAATCTTTATTGGCCAAAACATAAGCCGACGATAATGTATGATGATTTTATGGAACTAAATTATTTACACTATCTAACAGAAAAGTTTTTTGTCTTGATAGATAATAAAGCACTAGACGGAAATGGACGGAATAAACGTAGCCATTCACATGATCGCTCCATAAAAATATAGCAACTAGGAAAAATTCTTTCCTCTGTTCTTATAATTTTCCCTTGTCTATTTTCTGGGTAATGCTCACTAAAGAAATTGAACACGTATTGTTATGGTTATAAAATATCTATTTAATCATTATTTATGTCCTTTTCTACAGCTATAATCAATTAAACTTATTCTGAATTGGCTTCGGTATAGCGACTGTTGTAGAAAATTATTTCAAAAGACCTTGGTAAGTAATAGTACTTTCAAATGATTTTTTGTTTCCAATTGTAATAGGTGAAGATAACTTACAACGCAATTTTCGGCCACCAATATAGTGAAAAAACGAAACCCATATGGTATCAAGCAATTCATGGCTGAATCTGAATGCCTGTCTATCCGTCTTTCTGAGCGTGTTCTGTTCATACAAATGAAACCAACTTCTAATACTAAAAAGACAAGTTATTTCATACTTTTCAGAGGAAGAAGTCCGTTTCAGTTTTTAATTTTTTTTTTTATCATTCTATTCTTTTAGTTATACATACCTACAAAACCGATTTTTAGGCAGTATGTATAATATCACTCACCCACTATACGCAACACTGGTCACCATTGACAAGATTAGACTTGCAATTACCATGTCATCGAGGTACAGTCATTTTTGCAAATTTATAACTTTTGCAGTTATTTGAGTGTAACTTAAAAAGTACTTAATCGATGTTGATCAAATTATAATGGATAAAAAAAATACAAATTTAATCAATTCACAACACCCCCACCAGTGTGGTGTGACGTGGTGGTGTTTTTAGTTAGAAGTGGGGTTCCTATTAGTCTTGAGCCCAACATAACTCACCTGCTCCTCAGCAGGTGGGTATGCCAAAAAATATATATCTGAAACTCAACGCTGTACCATACTGTATCAGCAGGATTGTCCACTGCTGAACACAGCATCCCCCATTTAGGTGGGGTTGCCATAATCCCCACGCTTGGCAGGCATCTTGGGGATCACAATTTAAGACATCACAACAAATCACCTTCCGGTATTTTTTCCTTTAGTCGCCTCTTACGACACTCACGAGTAGAAATGGGGCGGGGGGGTGACATTCAAACCCGGCACCCCACGGGGACTCAACGCTACAAAGCCGAAATTATTATATTTGTGTCTTAATTAAACCTACAAATAAAGTCTGATTAATTGCTGACAAATAAGAAATAACGTATTATTACAATATGTATATTAAAGAAGATGTGATATTTAATAAAACTACATTACAATGTTAGTTGCCACACTTGGGATAGTTTTCAGTTTGCTACGAATTCTAAATCCTAATAGAGTAGTTCAATGTCCTACCATGACATATAATTTATTTTTTTACCAATTAATGAAACCGACTTCAACACTCAAATGTGTGAAATAACTTGTTGAAGTCGGTACCATGATGGTTCAAAAGTATCTTTTATTACAATATTGTGCGCATGGCACCTACTTCGACAAGTTATTCACACATTTGAGTGTTGAAGTCGATTCCATACCATGGTAAAAAACACCCTATTTAGTGACCCTTGCTATTTATGGGATTGATTTTCATTCACTGTCTATTACTATATCATCAAGATAGGAAAATACTTTTCAGTTATTGGAGTGTAATGGATTGAGCGCCATTTTATTTGCGCTACACCAGTGACTTACGGATTTAATATCATTTTGTAATATTACTATGTCATCAACAGATTGTATCCGCCTGTAGATTTTTAAATCAACGGCAAAAAATTTGAATTTGGACGTTATTGTGGAACAAAGGTCGTTTATAAATATTAATAAAAATAGAGGACCTAAGTGCGAGCCCTGTGGTACGCCAGAGGGAACAGATTTTGTGGAGGACTGAAAGCCACGAACAATAACCAGCTGGGAAAGATTTAGAAGGTATGATTCAAACCACCTTAACAAAGTGCCACATATGCCAGCATGGCCGAGCTTTGAATAAGAGTGTTATGGTCAACCTAGTCAAACGCCTTAGAAAAATCTGTGTATACGGTATGGACCTCATTATGACACTTGAACGCCTCAATTATATTGCTAACGAAACAAAGGAGTTTCGAAGTGGTTGATCTTCCTGGTAAAAAGCCATGCTTCTGAGTATGTATGTATAAGGGATGTAAAGTGGAAGTAAATTATTTTTTGAACCATTGATTCAAACAGTTTGCCTAATGAAGATATGATCGAAATAGGTCTGTAGTTAGCTGTATTGCTCTGATCACCGTTCTTATGGATCGGGGTAATATGTGCAGTTTTCCATTTGAAAGGGAAAATGCCACTAAATAAGGATTTGTTGAAAATTATATATAATATAATGGGTCGACTAGTTGATGGGCACAAGTTTTCAAGAGGATTGAGGGTATAGAATCTGGGCCAGGGCCCTTATTTATGTTAAGAAGCTGAAAAGCTTTCAGTATATCTGTTTTGGATAGGTAACAAGAACCTAGGGAAGTATGGCAATAATTATTTATATCTCTAGTGTTTTGCGGAACTGATGGTAAGTTATGGTAATAAATAGAATGAAAGTATTCGGAAAACAAGTTACTGATTTGATGTCCGCCTTGAACATTTCGGTTTCCCAGGAACATTTCTTCGGGAATGTCACTGCTGTTGCTTCTGAGAGACATGACGTATGTCCAAAAGTATTTGTGGTTCTTTTTAATTTGTAGTTTAGCATTAGACTTGCATTTATATAAACATTCATTAATCATTTTATCGCATCGGTCACGTAACTATTTAAATGTAAACTCGTCCCTAGGATTGCCGTATTTTTTGTAACGGTTATGATATTTAGCCTTTCCTTTAAGCGACCTGACCAAAGCTCTTCTGAACCAACATGGATATTGACTACTAGTTCCAGTTGTTGAGGGTGTATGCTTGAGGATGATAGGAGTAATTATGTTGTAAAAAAATTCTACAGATTGATCCACTGTGTCGTCTGGTTTAAGGTGATCACACCATTTGACCGTGTCGAGATCTGCTTTGATATTGTTGTAATCAGCTTTAGAAAAAATTAAGAATGGCGTTTGCTTACATTTTACTCTCTTACTAGATTGGGTTTTTATGATAATCTTCAATGGAGGATGATATTTATCAACTTTTACCAGTGGTGCATCTAACACATTCACAGAAAAACGCTTAGGACCATTAGTACATACTAAGTCAAGTGTGCGGCCCATTATATTAAGATTAGAGTTAATTTGGTAAAGGTGATTGAATGCAAGAGTGTCAACAAGCAGACTCTCAATTTTACTATTAGTGGAGCATGGGACCAGCAAATTACTTGTCAGATGTGTTTGCCATGATTGTAGATAAGGGAAATTAAAATCTCCAATGAGCAACAATAATACGTTTTGTGAGGCTTTATGCTGAACGATGTCAGTAAAGTTTTTGGTAATTCGTTCAAAGCGATCATATTTAGCAGGATTACAGAGTGCACAAATGTACAAATACCTTGAAGAAGTACCCTCTTTCAGTTTTATGGTAGCCCAAAGATCCTCATCTTTCGATTCCCATTTCAATTTGCGTATGGACTCATGTTTTTTTTAGTACTGCAACCAGTACTCCTCCACCTTCATCGTCATCACTGTTGGAAGATTCACGGTCGCGCCTGTAAACTGCGTATCTATTGTCAAGAGTTTTGTGGTCGTAAACAGATTCATTGAGCCATGTTTTGGTAAATATTAAGATGTCGGCGTCTTGTTTCAATGCATTGGTTAATAAAGTTTCAGTTTTGGTCCTTAGACCCCTACCCGTTTTGGTAAATTATTTTTAAATCACATGCTGAGTTCGTATTTAACAATGTTACCATATGTTTGCATTAGCTAGATTGAATTCAAAATATTTAGATCTTTGACTACCAAGGATTTAGAGTTAACGTCCTTTCTCATAAATATCTTTCCGTTGAGCACCCACACAAAAGCAAAGTTTTTGTCTTTAACCACTCTCCGGGCTGCTGCATGCAATTGTTTGTTGGCCGGTGTTAGATGTTCGCACACGTAGACGGGTTTATTTTCTGCGTTGGCAATACCCAGATGTGAGCAATTCAATTTTTCTGTCTGATGAGTCCTGTTATATTCAGGTACACACTGGATTTCGAGGTTACAATCACGTGATTCCTGTTTGAATTGGTTTAGTCTAGAACTCAAATTGCCCACTTGAACTCGCAGGTCGCGTCGCTATTTTCCTCTTGCAAATCACTTATGATTTGGTATTATTGTCAAACGCTTCCTTTAGCTGATCGTACTTCGCTGACATGTAATTCACACTTTTAGTGAGTTCTTGTAGTTTTGAACGAGTGTCAGAACTTTTAACTGTAATAGCACGTCTTAAAGTTTAAAGATGGTTTTTTTTTTTAGCTTAAAGTTGAGTTAAGGACTCTTGGAGTTTTATATCAAAATATTGTTTGAAGTCTTCAAAGTTATTTGTAGCTGTACACGTCAGGGTTCCTGGCTGTGAAGGAGTTGAGGGAATATCTCCTCTTTTATCGATGGTTTTGCACTCAGGGCACTTCCACGTAGCCTGGTAGGCCTTCGACTCTTTAGAATAATTATCAGCAGGCACGCCAAGGCACTGGTAGTGATAAGGAGCGTTGCACTTCGAACATACCTTAATGTCGATGGTTTTAATCTGCTTACTACATTTGCTACAGATACTCATTGTATAATCCTACCAAATATGTCTAAAAACTGGCAACTCTATTACTGTCAGATTGAAGAGTGATGCTGTTAGTTGACTTTGACAACTCAAGTTAGTTGTCAAATTGATTTTATAAAATGTCACTTGAAGATGACAATTGGATCCGGAGATAAATTTATTGAACGTTAAATTATATCTGATAGAGGGTATATAAATCCAGAAAATGTTTATCGATTAATTAAGTTATTTGAAAGAAATTAGTACTGATAACAATATACTGGCCTTTAACGGTGTAACACTTCACTTTGCAAACATTTATATAACAAATTACTTAATAGTTTCACATAAAATGAATAAATGGTAATGGAGTCCAATGTAAACTTTGGCAGAGTTGCCAGGAATGAGATTAGTAATATAAGTAGTAGAGATTAGTAAAACAAATGAAAGGTCCTTCTTAGGGAATTGTGTATTGTTTTACAACAAATTTCCCAAACATATTATAACGCTCACAGAAGGAAAATTCAAGTTGCACGTGAAAAATATTTTGATTAAGAAATCCTACTTCACAGTTTGTGATTACTTAAACGACAAAAATGCTGAGACAATTCCGCCTCTGCCAAGCTATCGCGTGTTAGTTACGTAATTTAAACAAATATTGCTATAATTTTATTATATAATATGTAACCCATTGTTAAAAACGTACAATAGAATGGCCCCAAATTTCTTGCCCGGTTTTCTCGCAGCGTCTCTATATTTTTTTTGCTGTACGTGACAGTGCATGTATTAAAATTTGTATTTGACCTTCATAAGCAAAATTGAATACGTGATTTTTACTTTTGAATATAACTGTATATTATATAACATACACTTCTCGCAGACATTTGAATAGTATGTCCAAACTGTTCAACTAACCCAAAAGTTGAGAGAAGTAGAAACTTGTCCAATATATTTTAATGGTTGAACAGAAACTTGAACATATTGTAGCTGCGGAAAGTTCTTGAACTTTACCTAAATTTTATATATCTACATATGATTTCAAATCAAAATAATAATTTATTTGCAATGCATGTACATTTTGAGTTCTAGTGTAAAATGCGTGATTTCTGTATTCTGCTTGCAAGCAGAGCAGACTTTAATTACAAGCACTATCGCGTGCTGAGCGAATGAGCAGGGTTCCGGTCGCCAAGAGGAGTAGGTATCCAGCGGGAAATCGGAGAAAGCGATTTTCCATTCCATCTAAACTAAAATTACATAGGAGGTACTCCAATAATTTGTGAATTTAACTAAACTTATTTAAGTCTGTATCTATCTGAAGTATAGATCTTAACAGTAGATGCTAGCCTTAGATGCTCTTCGGGTTCTCTTGGCCGTCAATTGCAAGGGAGTGAAATCTTCATTTCTGAATGTTTTTTTTGTTCGAGGTCCTTGGCTTTTCCTTATGAACCAAATTCGACGTAGTACTGCTGTAGTTTTGCTTTAGTAGTAGGATTTTCTGCCCTAGTATTCGGGGATTACCATCTTTTACCACATTCCTTACCAACAGATGAGATAGTGGTCCTAACTTATTTTGAAGCAGTGATGGCTCAGTGGCATTGGCTATGGACTGCCGCGCAGCAGGTCCATGGTTCGAATCCCGCCCAGAGCTTGAGCTTCACCGCATGGTGGAAGGGCATTTTGCGAATGCCCGCCTGGCTAGCGACCACCCTCAAGTAGAAAATCTGTCGCCAAGCACCTAACGGTGTGTTCCGGCAGCAGTCCTTGAGAGCCAGTGAAATAACAGGCAAAATGAGACTTAACAGGTAGGTCTCAAGGTGTTGGTCGCAGTGCAGTTCGTCACTAGGGATGAAATGCATCTGTTATAGGCAGAGGATACCGCTTAACATCAGGTGGGCCTAGCGCTTGTTCCTTCACAATAAAAAAAAATAAAAAAAAATGTCCATGGTTCGAATCCCGCCGCGATCTTGGGCTTCACCACCGGCATTTTGCGAATGCCCGCCTGGTTAGACACACTTAAGTAGAAAATCTATCGCCAAGCACTTAAGGGCACTAGTCCTTGAGAGCCAGTGAAATTACAGGCACATGAGACTTAATAACTATGTGTTAAGGTGTTAGGCGCAGTGCAATCGTGACTTGTGACAAAATGCATCTGTTATAGGCAGAGGTTAGTCCGCTTAACATCAGGGGGGCCTCGAGCTTGTTTTATCACAATAACAAAAAACAAAAACTGGGTACGGAACCTCTGATTCAATCTGAGATTAGGTATGTACACGGAAAATCATAAAATGGGTCATAAAATATAACTGTTGCTTAATTTTACTAGTATTACTAACAACAACAAGACTTTTTTCTGGGACGACTTTCTGTTTACTCAATAATTTTATTATAAACGTAAAACATGCTTACATGCCCGACGAATGAAAACAAAATACATTGGGAGTATTTCACCAGATACATTTATAAAAATGAAAGCTTAAAGTTTATTAAGTAATAACCGTGTTTCACTTGGAATGCACATTAATTACAAATTGAGTTCAATTAAATATTGTTTTCAATTAATTATTAATTATTTCATAATTATTAATTTCCATTAATTATTTACCCAAGTATATAAATTATGTTTTATTTTTGTTTTGACTTAGCTCTGTTAACTCATACGTTTAAAATTCATTTGGGATCATTTTAAAACCTCATGAATGATGATGCTGGAAGATTCTTTATGAACCGAAACATTACATTAGGTTCGAGTGGTTGATAATAGCGGCTGGTATCTGAACTGAAAGGGCTACGCTTTCGCTGTGGTTCTGTTCCAGTCTTCATTCAGTGTTCGTGTAGGCTGAGCTCGATACGGTCGTAGCGAATTGTCCGCTCCGTCTCGTGTATGAGTAACGTTTTCGACTTAAAAATACATAAAAGCAAGTGATTTCAGTGCATTTAAAATCATGAATTAATTTATTCGCTGGACGCGAGTGCTTCTTTGGGTTTAGTTTTCAGTCAGTGTATTGAAAATAAGGAAAAGTTAAAGAAGTTTGCAACTATTGAAACTCATATCATTGAGGTAAATATTGCAATAATTAGTTGTTGTTTTTCTTTATTGTATTTATTATGTAAATCGTTTTGAAGGAAATTTTAAAGTCCGATTTTTTTAAGATGTAATAGTTAATCATTGATTAACAATCATTTGTTAGTTTCAAAATGTGTTATTTCATTAGTTTTACAATTATGCAAAACAACATATATGTTTATTTTCACCATTATACATTCACCATAATATATAAACTTATTTTGTTTATGAGGTTACTATTTACCTATATGTATTAAATTTTTTTGTTACCCCTGTACCGTAAAGTCACAAACTTGACAGACTGATTTAAAATTATAATCAGGTATCTGAGGTTTATTTATTCTCAAAACAAAATAATTTGAATATATTTTATTTTAAACCGCTGAGGATCGGCTGTGAATATATTAATAAGGTAACAATACATTTCAATTGTTATGAATTAGATACCAATAAGTAAAAAAAATGATTTTTGTCATAGTCAAATTTTTAGAGAATATTTTTTTTGGCAATTTGTATTCTATAAGTTTGATTTTCGCTTAGCACGCGATAGTGTGTAGTAGTTACCATATTGACAAATGAATATATTTTTAATAGCATTTTTGTGTCGTTTGCCTTAATTGAAAATAATTTTATAATATTAGTAATGCTTCTGATGATCTGATATATTACCTTTGTATGTTTAGTATTTTGCTTATGCGTGTATAATTTTAAATTAAAAATATACTAAAATCTACTGTAAAATTGAAGCAAAAATTGTTGTTTTTTGTCTGTTGGGTGTAAAAATATGTATAGAACGAGTTTATTTTTATTGCTGCGCTACCAGAGACGCAACTTTTCAGTAGATTGGACTTTGCTATTCTCGCAATGTATGGGGTGTGGTACACCTAACGTAAACTTTTGAGTACGCAAATTCCAATTGTCTGCTTTTATTTATAAACCCACTGTTTTGATGGTGCTCAAAAAAACGGAAAACTATCGGTATCGCTGCCCGCGTGTGTTGATGCGTGGAAACACTGAAAAAGTTAGAAAATGAAATTAATATAACCAAAAAAACAAGAAATTGAAATTAAAATCAAATTTTTTAGCTTCTTCTTCTTTTTTTAGCCATTATTATACTGGTATTTTTGAGTACTGAAATATAAAAACCAATATTTATTATTGATTTCATAGATCTCTTTACATAAATATCTATAGTTAAAAAGGTTACATAACAAATAATTAAGTTAGTTATTTCTACATATTTATTTTCCCACAGCTTATATGCAGTTATATGTTTGCTATAGGTAAGATATACAAATATTAGGTACATACTATAATTATTAGAAGTGTGAAGTTGAAAAAATGCAGTGAAATGGTCTAGGGAATGAAAGTGTGTTCTTGTGTAAAATTTTGAATGTAGATTACGCATATATGTAAACTTTTCTTATCACCTGCCCCAAGCGATCGAGCCGGGACAGACACATGGGTGACTGTCCCGGCTCGATATGCGTACTCTACATCCCTACCAATACAAATCAGCCATCGCGACTAAGAGCTTTTACGAATTTGCTTGTGAATATAATCACAGCATGCCCAAACGCTCACTTTTTAATTGCTGGTGACTTTAACTTGCCTAGTGTATCTTGGTCGCCCATGGGTCCATTGCAACACAAACAGGGTTCGGTTTATTTACAGGAACTAAACATAGTAAAATATGAACCATGGTAGAGCCTTGTGGAACTCCAGAACTAATGGTAACGTTTTTTTTTTATGCCTGATAGGTTAGCCTTTGACCACTATCTCACTAGATGGTAAGTGATGATGTGGTCGAAGATGTTGTTCAGGCTAACCTAGATGTACTGGCTCTCAAGACAGCTGCCGGAACACACCGTTAGGTGCTTGGCGACAGATTTTCTACTTGGGGGTGGTAGCTAGCCAGGCGGGCATTCGCAAAATGCCCTACCACCATGCTATAATGACTGCCATCCTGAGACAACATCCGGGACCGACGGCTTAACGTGCCCTCCGAAGCACGGAAGCGCTCAGTAGTAATGTCACTAGCGGTCACCCATCCAACTCATGACCGCGCCCGACATTGCTTAACTTTGCTGATCAGTTGAGAACAGGTAAACTTCGCTACGAGCGCTTCAAAATCACTGTAAACACTGCTAAATGCTTGCAAATATATTTTACCCGAAAACAAAAACCATTCATTTTATCTATCAAATTGATAATATTACTATAAGTAAAGTTAGCTCTGTAAGAGGTTTGGGAGTTGTATTAGATTCAAAACTGACTCTGGTAGAACATAATTATAGATACTACAATCACCAAAGCTTACAAGCAGCTTGGATTCATTAAGCGATTATGCAATAGTTTTATCAACATAAGCTGTATCAAAGTATTGTACTACACTTATGTCCGAAGCGTGTTAGAGTATGCTTGTAGCATCTGGTCACCTTGTTATATTGTACATACTCAAAAAGTTGAATAAATACAAAAGAAGTTTCTTAATTTCATAAGTTTTAAAGACAATAGAACTTTTGAGACCTACTTGGAGGCTTGTAAGTATTTTTGGAATAGAGATCTTAGAGCAAAGACGTAAGCAGTATGATATCGTACTGTTACATGATATATTAAGTGGTAAAATTGATTGCTCTGAACTCCTATCCTGTCTATCTTTCCAAGTACCTCCCCGCCGTATTCGCCATACACAGTTACTTGACGTCCCGCTTGTAAGCACAAACTATGCTGAAAATTCAGTGTTATGTCGCGCAGCCCGAACTTATAATAAGCATTATTCTAACCTGGACTTATTTTATTATTCTAAAGCCGTGTTAAAGAAAGAAATGCAAAAATGCATCACATCTAATATTACCATGGACTGGATACTTTTAACGTATCCATAGCAACCATCACCTTCTCCCCACCACTCATTCCCCTCACACACAAACACATCTTCACACACTATACACAAACAAGGTCTTACTTACACTATCTTCTAGCACTATCACTACAAATGTCTATGCTTTAACTTTATTGTGCATTCTTATATACCTAACTACTTTGTTTTTTCTGTTTTCTGTTACGTATACTTATAGTAAACTGTGTAATCCTGTGTTGGCCATATGTTAAGTTTTTATGATGTATATTTATATTTTCTGTAAACGCTGTTGGATTACCATATTAAATAAATAAAAAAATCCTTAAATTTCTCAATATTCACACTTATTTTACACCAACATCAGTGTTAGAATTATTAAACAAAATAAAAGATCATGCCTGTAAATCTCCGAATCGAAGACAGGATATCTTGCTCAATTATTTAGGCGCACCTATTGCTTTTTGTTCAGCGGATTTTAGCCCGCGTGAAAATTGAATTTATCACGCTCCCTTGAACCCAGTAAACCGGGATAAAACGTTTTCTTTGCCCTTATTCAACGCCTCAAAGTCTAGATAATTATGAACCTTTCATCAATATCTATTTTATCGTTATGGAGGTGCGTGGTAACTCAACCTTTCACATTTACGATCCACACTTTTTTTATAACTTATATGCTTGCTTATGACCACAATATCACCTGGTGGTAAGTGATGATGTGGTCGAAGGTGGTAAATAGGCTACACCTAATTTGGGGACTGACCCTCAAAGAAGGAGAGAGAGGGCATGTCATCCCTCTTAATCACGGAAGCACTCGATAGTATTTACCACTTGCGGTCACCCATACAAATAATGACCGCAGCGAATATTAACATATCTTTATCGGTTATGAACTGCTTGGCAAGCTGCGCTACGAGCGCTTCTAAACTAGTTTCTGTCCGCGGCTTCGCTAACCTTATACTAATATATCGCGCTCCCGTAGCACTAACAGGTAAATCAGGATAAAAAGTATTCCATATTCTAATCAGGACTATATAAATGAATCTATGTACCAAATTTCATCAAATCCATTAAGACGTTTTAAAAGTTGCTTACCTTATTATATTGCCCGGCTGTCTATATAGCTACCACCCACAAGAAGAAAATCTGTCGTCAAACAACTACCCATCCTATATTCCAACAGCTGCCTTTGAGAGCATTTTTGTAGGTTAAGCCTGTTTATTCATCATTTACCTACCATCAAGTGAGATTGTGTTAAAAAATTAACTACCTGTTTGATATTAAATCGAAGAAGATAGTTTGTCTTTGAAAACGACATTCGACTTGTGTCTTCCTCAAACGTGCTGTTCTATATTCATCATTGTACCATTCATATGTATGAGTCCCGGCAAAGGTGTTCCACACGATTTCTATTCACGCCTCATTTCAAAGGCTCTGGGGAGGAAAATCTTCACGAAACACCCATCGTATAACTAAGAGTAAACTTTTAAAACTGTACGACTTGTATTTTCTAGTTTGTTTTTGCTCGCGGCTTCTCCGTGTGTGTATCGGTAATATCGTGCTCCCTCGATAATTACTCAGTATATCCGGAAAAAGTATCCTATGTCTGAATCCAGGTATACAATATGTGTTCATCTAAATCTGTTCAGCCTTTTCAGAGGTGAGAGGCAACAAATACACACGTCTTATTGTATTGTATTTACAAAATTTTATAGCCTATATTCGCACTTTTATACTTTCTATTTAAGGGGGAGATTTAAGGGCACTTTAATGGTGAACTCATGGTACATAACCATAAAATCAACACTTTAACGATCAACTCAGTGGATATTTATTTTGAATTAGAAAACATATGTTATGTAAGCTCGTTTTGGCAAAGGTTTTTTTTATAACTGCTTGATTTTTAGGTAAAATAAAATGTTTATATTATTTTTGGAACTCCTTCTTAGCAATAGTAAATTTTCATGTATTATGTACATGTAACATTCGCTTGAGTCAAATTATATCCTTAACAATTCCGTGTTGAAAATTTTAAATCCGAGAGTTGCATCTATTTGTAGTATTCTTTTAATTATTTTCACGCATTTCAGACTCACCAAAGGTCGTAGCCGCCACGTGTAGTGTGCATTGATAATGAACTTTATTAAATGTATGTTTTTCTTTTTCATTTTCATGCTTCCTATTTGATCTGAAACGCCCCCTTATCTTTCATAAATATTTTTTGTTGTAGTATGACAGCATATTTTATTTGTTGCCATTTATACGAATTTTACACTATTGATTATATGTTTATACTTCTGTAGCGTTATTAAATGACAATATGAAAGGTAGTTATTGTTTATGTTGTGAAAATAAATCAATTTATTTTATGAAAATGAAAATAATATCCGACATTAACACAAACTAAGTAAAATTTGTACAATATCTTCGTGTTTGTATCTTTTTTTATGTTATTATTTACGGAACAAGCTCGATGCTCACCTTTTGTTAAGCGGACAAACCTCTGCCTATAACAGATGAATTTCGTCACAAGTCACGAATTGCAACGCGCCCGTCACCTTGGGACATAGTTGTTAAATCTCATGTTTCTGTGATTTCACTGGCTCTCAAGGACTGCTGCCGGAACACACTATTACCTAACTGTTACCTAACAGTGTGTTCCGGCAGCAGTCCTTGAACTAAAGAACAGAACTAGATCGGCGATCTAGTTCTGTTCTTTAGTTATTTCAACGAATGATAGTGAAAGTAATAACTAATAATAAATGAAATATAAACAAGGTCTTAAATTCAATATATATAATATATATATATATATAATTTTGTTATGTGAATTCGTGACACTGCTAATTATAGAACAATCAGTATTATGTCAAATATGTACAAAATATTTTCTAAGATACTGCTAGACCGCATAACTAAAGTTTTGGATGAAAACCAACCTATGGAACAAGCTGGATTTTGAAGTGACTTCTCAACAATAGACCACATTCACACTATTAAACAGATAATTCAGAAATGTAACGATAACGGAATAGCATACTACTTAGCCTTTGTGGACTATAATAAGGCATTTGATTCATTAAAACATGAACAATTATGGGAGGCCTTAGTCGCTCAAGGAGTAAATAAAATATATATATATGTCTAATTAGCAATATTTATAAGGACATGACGGCAAAAATAAAAACAGAAAATGTGGGAAAATCGTTTCCTATTAAGAGAGGGGTCAGGCAAGGGGATCCACTATCGCCTAAGCTTTTTTCGGCAGCTCTTGAACACCTATTTAGAAATCTCGACTGGAGAAACTATGGCCTATAAATAAATGGAGTCATGCTGAACCATCTTAGACTCGCAGACGATTTAATCCTCATTTGTGAAGATCCAAAAAGCTAACAAGAGATGATTACAAACGTTGTGTTTGAGAGCGATAAAGTTGGCCTGTCCATAAATACGGTTAAAACAAAACTTATGACAAACCGTAGTAAGGTCCCAATTACATCAAAAAACACTCAAATACAATATGTCGATGAATATACATATCTCGGACAGATCATCTCTCCCATTGATCTCACTACAAAGGAAATTTATAACAGAATAAACATTGGATGGAAGAGATATTGGTCCTATAAAGAGATTATGAAAAATCCTGGGATACCACTCAACGCTAAAAGAAAAGTATGCAATACCTGTATCCTACCGAGCATGACCTATGGGAGTCAGACATGGAATCTGACAAAACAGAACATACAAAGATTAGAAACTTGGCAGCATGCGATGGAACGCAGTATGTTAAACATCAGAAGAAAAGATAAGGTTAAAAGAAAAACAATTCGAAAACAAACGAAACTTACTGATGTTACATATTATATTAAAAATCTCAAATGGAAATGAGCTGGACATTTGATAAGATGCAGAATAAGGAAATGGGCCATGGAAATGACAGAGTGGTGTCCTAGATATAAGAAAAGAAGAAAAGGTAGACAACGACAAAGATGGGAGGATGACATAAAAAGAGTAGCGGGAATAACTTGGAAAAGGGAGGCGCTGGATCGTATAGCATGGAAAGCTCTAGAGGAAGCCTATGCTGGAAAGCAAGACAATCTTCAATAAATGCAATTTACTGGTGTCAACAATCCTATTGAAATTAACAAATTCTAACATTTATAGTTTATAATTATGTAAATTAGTAAAATTGTAAATAAAGGCTATTATTATTATTATTATTATATATGTGAATTCGTAAGCGGAACCATGAATAAAAAAATATAAATCATACCTTTCACATACTTAATGGACTTTCCTACTACCTTTTATATAAGGACGCTTGATCCCATACTTTATTCAAGAACATTGTGACTGACATTGTCAATTATTTCCACTCACGGGGAAAATTTTGGACTAAGTAGCTCCCGTCATTCAAACACATATGTACTAGCTTATCAACTGATTTCCACAATAAAGCTGGACATTCTTCATACTTGTATCTAATGTGTAGTTTATTTCATCAAACTTAAATAACCTGAAATTTAATTCTAGGTTAGCCTCAACAACGTCTTCGACCACATCATCACTTACCATCAGGTGAGATAGTGAGATAATAGGTTAATTATGGCATAAAAAATGAATAAAAATAATTTACAAGTTTCATTGAAAGGAGTAAAATACACTTCCCGGTGGTGGTCTCCGAAAAAATATAAAATAATATCAAGAAATTAAGATCCCGGCACCTGAATGAGTCTGCCATTAGTTAATGAGTTATAGAGCTTTTTCAGCATTGAACGTTGCTTTACTTTTTGATAAATGATTTAATAAATCGACGATGACCTGCTATATTCAATTCTCATTGATTAAAAACTGATAAAAAAACTGTACTGGAATAGAAAATCAGTATTTATTTTCGCTTAAAGATATATTGATACAAATAGTTGAGGTAAGTACCTGAAGAGATCACGCAACATCATGCTACAGTACATTTTGAATCTATTTGACATCTGTTTGGACCGATCAACTTATCGGGCAGTTTTCGAACGCACCCCTTTGGTAGTTGTCTATTTTGACATATATGAACAATTGAGTGAAGAAGAAGAAGAAGTTTTTCTGCTTGTCACTTTAGGTAGCAGTTTTTTGAAAAATTCTTGGACGATTTTGGGTCAGCGGTATTTAAATTAATGTAATTGAGTATTTGTGTTTTGAAAACCGTTTTGTTTGGACCCCCATGTCTTTTGATCCGCGCGTGTTATCGTCATTTGGACCCCTATTTGTGTTGGATAATCTCAAGAAGAAAGAAGCACTGGACCCATCCTCACCGACCTGGCAGTAAGTACTGAAATAGGATTTCGTTGGCCAACTAAATTTTATTTTAGGAAAAGCTAGGTGCGGTCGCCGAAGTCGACACGACTTCATCACACTGTATGTAATTTTCGTGTATTTTTTACCTTGTCCTTTTCAGCCCGGCGAAATGCCGGCTTGTTAAGCATTCAAAACACATTGTCCGGGTGGAGGACTCTGCCTTGCATACCTGCCTGGGCAATCTGGGATCTTAACAACATGTTGTTTGTTCATGATTGTACATGGGTTCTTCTGTAATTTAGGATTATGCCCATATCATGGACTTCACAAACGTAATTAGAAAATTGCAAATAAAAATTAACTACTAAGTTCTTAGGGTACCGTACCCTGGCTCACGAGCATTTTACAGACAGACCGGTCAGAATGTGTTCTTGCATTGCGTTCGCCATTATATTGGTGAATCTTATCTTATTTGCCTAGTAATCCAAAACATAGGTATATAGGGTTAAATATAGGTTTAGAATATTTAAAAGTATACTCGGTGGGGGTATCCACCCAAACTTGTTTCTCATAAGGAATTCAACCACAGAAATTTCTAGGTTTTTTTATTTCAATGCCTCTTAGACTTTGACCACAATCTCACCAGATAGCAAGTAATTATGTGCTTGAAGATGAACCATGTTCACCTATTACACTTAGCCCCACTAGTTAGCCCTAATCTCTGGAAAAATTTAGCCCTCTTAAAATAAAATTATTATTCATATAATTATTTTATAAATCCTTAACGAGAGGGCTAAATTGAATTTGATTTTGTTTAACCTCGAATGAAAATTGGCTCTAAAGAATATCTAGCAAAACTCATCGTTAGATGCTTGGCGACAGATTTTTCAGTCGCCATACTATCATGCAAGCATAGGGTAATGAATATGTACTTCTTTAATTTATCTAAATAGATTGGTGGACAAGAGCTTCCATTACCGTCATTGTTATGTTCGATATAGATTTAATTATCTACTTAACTTATTAATTTAATTGTTTGTCACGGATATCTATCACCTAAAAGGAATAAGTTACAAATCTAATACTACATATAGATGTAGTCCAAATATTGTATTACATATCAATTCAATTAAATTATTGTCATCATACATAAAAAGATACCCTTGAATGTTTTTTTTATATTGCATGTGGGGTATCATTGTCTAGATCTCATTGAGTACATATATAAAGAAAAAAAAAACATCAAAGTCATGAGATTTAAATATTTTTTCTTACAGAGTATATTTATTTTCGTTAGAATCTGGTATTTTTTATGCACTATATATTGTATTGTTCAATATGCATATTTTCTTTTTTAGTCGATGTTCAACGTTCGTTTATCTAATTTGTAACCTGAACGAACAAAATAAAACAAATAATAATACATGTTTTTAAAATATTTTAATAATACACTGAAAAAAATATAAAAAACCATATATCAAGTGACAATTCCGCCCAATTTTCCTGTTAAGACGACGTGACTTCATAAACGCCACGCAGTCAAATCGGAAGGATTTTCGACGAGTTTCGATTCTAGACGAAGCATTCTAATTAGGTCTTGACTCGTCAAGCGCTCAATCGCAACAAATTATTTAATATTTTTTAAGCGCAATGTCCCTGATATGCTTGTTGGCTATAAGTGATAGTCTCTCTCTCTCTCTCTCTCTCTCTCTCTCGAATAATCAATTATTTATTTTCGATGTTTCTGTAGCCAGTATATTAATGCGAGATAAATACGGGAGAAGATTAGAGCACAAACAATATGTAATTATAACATTACCAAGTATGTAAAATATATTTACTACTTACCTATCTATTTCTGATACAACTAGCTTTCACTGGGGCTCGCGTGTCGTTGATTTAAGACCAAGAAAATTATTTATTATATATCTAGATATTTGGATTTTGTGACCCATTTCCCCATCAGGGTGCGCAGTGAACCTTTATTCAATTGTAAGCTATGCAAAGGCAGACTCGCGAGGTTTGCAGCTCGGAGAGCCACTACTTATTAAATATGGATTTCCGAAAAGTAACGCCTGAATTATTTCATTAGAAAAAAATTGTTACATGTTATTGCGATGCGGAGCCCTAATAAAGCGAGGCCCTTCTCGGACTTGGCCAGTTTTACCTATGTTAGTCTGAAAACTACATGAGTTTTCAGATTAACATAGGTAAAACTGGCCAAGTCAATGACCTATGTAATTGCAAGATTAAAAAGATTTTTTGAGTCAGCTTTTTTGCTTGTAATATCAAAGGTAAGCAACTTTCTTCCTACAACGTTGACATGCTCCCAATGCCAGAATACCTAGTTTTTTATTTATTCCATCTGTTAAAATAACAAAAGAGGGAACCAGTTTTCAGCTCATAAGAGGGTTTCGGTTCCAAAATATTTTGGCTATGACTTTAGCCGTCACTCTATGACGGTTAAAGTCATAGGATTAAGATAGAATAACTATGTCTATGGTTAAACAATTGTAGCTCAAAGTTCTTCTTACTACTTTTATATATTTTAACGTGTCGGGTCGTGAAATAAACAATATTATAGCGTGTAGATTGTTTGCATTGCACCTACAACTATAACTGGCGCCCTACGTGCAGCGGCCGCGAACCACGTAAAATAATAATAACTAAGTTTTGTTCGACAGTGATCATAGTGAAATCAAGCGATTGACGCGGGACGTTGTTTACTTCGGTCAGTAAAGTCAAGTGAGACTGTTGTCGAGTAACGTAGGTATAGATCCTACTCAAACTGTGCGTTGTTGTGCCCGTGTGTGCCCGGATCGTGTTGTGACTTGTGCCGAACTCGGACTTGGTAATAATAAGTATTGAATGACTATCGAAGTGTTGTGGTCAGTACGTAGGTATTTCAAAATAATACCTAGCTTACATAGTTTATGTCTAGCTTGTGGCGTGGACAGTGTTATACGCATATTTGCCGTTCGGTAACAGCTAGACTTGGTATACATACCTATTGTTTCGTACTATGTGGACCTACTTTTTTGATAGTAAAAACTTTTTGAAGTGCTGTAGTGATTTCGAACAGTAAAAGTACATTGTCTCAGTTTAAAGTCGCGAGTGTTTTTGGAAACTATACGACATACCTACTCTTGAGTGTATAATAATAGTTCATTCTATATGACTGTCTTGTTTTGTGCCTACACATTATTTTATGATATGGACTGTGGTGAAGTACCTACTAGACGTTTCTAGTTAGACTTTTAAACTGTTTTCGTTTTCGTTGTGATACGCTGCGTACCTACCTAAATAACGATGGTGTTAACGCGATCGCGCGCTGCGAGCCCATCTCAGGCTGGGGCTGTGTCCATGTCCACACGCTATCGCTACTACCTGCAGAGGTTCTCATCGACCCATCGTCCGGTGTTGGGGCGCACAACGACCGCGCAGCCGCGGCTGCGCCGTTATACGGCGCGCCGCCGCCTGCCACGGTTGGGTCTGTGGCGGGTGCGCCGCCGGCTGTTGGTGCGCCTGCCGCAGCCGCCGTAATGATGACAAACGAACAGCTGATGCTTCTCATAAACAGGCTAAGTAGAGAGCCGTCGGTAAGCACCATCACTCCATCTTATAATAACTTTTCGAAATGTACTGCACGTTTTAACGGAGAAAAGTCATCAGACGTTGTGGCATTTATCGATGCTATTGAAACGTATAAAGAGTGTGCCAATGTAGAGGATGATATTGCACTGCGAGGTTTATCCATGCTCTTGACTGATTTGGCTGGTGGCAAGGGGTTAAACCTACGACGAGCACTTGGTCTGATGCAATTGCAGCATTAAAAAATACTTTTGGACCGCGTCTGCCACCTCACCAAATTTATAGAAAGTTGTTCGAGAGGGAGCAACGACTACAGGAACCCACGGACTTGTTTGTCTGTCACCTACGGGCGCTAAACGCACAATTACCGCCGGCGTCATTAAAGGTGGATGTCCAACTAGACATGATTTATGGTCTTCTTCATGTCCACATTCGCGAGAAGGTACCTCGGTCTAGCTTTACTACTTTTGGAGAACTTTTGACGTGTGCTAGACGAGTTGAGGATATTTTAAATGAAAGCCACCCGCCATCAAACTTATCGTCGCCGTATTTGTCAACACCTTCAGGATCGTCTACAGCTCATTCAGGGTCAACGTCAGTACCTTCGGGTTCATCATCATCGAGTAAGAGACGACGCCACTGCACATATTGTAAACAGTATGGCCACCTTAAAGACACCTGTCAAAGGCTCAAGGAAAAAAAGCCCAAGGATGGTAGCGCCGACGGTGAAAGGGAGAAACCGATAGTTACATGTTTCGGTTGCGGAGCACCCGGTGTGATTCGCTCCAACTGCGCTACGTGTAAGGCAAAGAAGGAAACTCTCTCGTCCGCGTTTCAATCTGTGTCCGCAAGTGCCGTCACTTTGGGTTCGCGAGTACGACCAGTCGTTAATGTGCGTATTTGTGGTGAAGAGGGCAAATTATTAGTGGACACTGGGGCGAAACATTCAATCGGGAGTGTTAGTTTAAGACGACATTTGCTTGCAAACGGATATACATTTGAAACGGTTTTCACTGAGCTTAAATATGCAGATGGTCGTTTGTGCGCTCAGAACGTAGAGGTAGCACATGTAAATGTAAGGGTTCAAGGGGTAGAGATGACGGTTAGCTTCATAATGTTGCCCCATGCGACTGAGAGTTTGTTAGGAATGAATTTCATTCAAAGTGTTGGCATGGTATTGGACTTCAATTTAGGTGTGTGGTATATGAGACACGATAGGACACCTCATCCGCTTTGCTTTGAAATTGCATCTAATCAGCTGCTAGCTTGCGCGTCTGTGAGTCTTCGTGAGGACGAAGGTTCCCATCTGAGGCCGGATGAACGAGATAGACTATCCCGCCTCCTGAATGTTCATGAAGACATTTTTGCTCCAGGGGGAGGGCCCACCACATTCGCAATGCACCATATTGATACTGGTGATGCGGCTCCAATTGCGGGACCTCCGTACCGCGTGTCTCCTGCAAAAAAGGAGATCATCCGAAGGGAATTGGACAAGATGCTGGAAGAAGGTGTCATTGAGGAAGCTGAATCTGAGTGGGCTGCACCTGTGGTTCTAATACCAAAGAAGAACGGTGAAGTTCGCTTTTGCGTGGACTATCGGAAGTTGAACCACGTGACCAGAACGGATCAGTACCCTATCCCAGTAATTGACGAGCTGCTAAAGAGCACCAAGGCCAATTGTGTGATGTCAACCATCGATTTAAAGGCAGGCTACTGGCAGACAGAGGTCGCTCCGGAGGATCGTCACAAGACTGCGTTTACTACACCGTTTGGAACGTTCCAATGGTGCCGGATGCCATTTGGATTAAAAAACGCTCCGGCAACATTTCAGCGTTTGATGGATAAGATGAGGGCAGGTCTCAAAAACGTATGCGCCCTGGCGTATCTTGATGATATCTTGGTAATTTCGCAAGACCTGGATACCCACCTGGAAGACCTGCAACAGGTCTTTGACCGACTTCGGCTCTTTAACTTAAGAGCAAACCGAGAGAAGTGTGTATTTGTTAGGGAAAAACTTACCTACCTAGGACACGTGATTTCTACACAGGGTATTGAGCCAGATCCCACGAAGGTCGAGGCGGTGATAAACATGAAACCTCCAAAGAACTTGAAGGAATTAAAAACTTTCCTGCAGACCTGTTCATGGTTTCGCAAGTTCATTCCTCAGTTTTCCGAAGTTGCACGCTCTCTCACGGATTTGACGAAGAAGGATCGACGCTGGCAGTGGGGGGAGGACGAGAATAGAGCCTTCGAAAAGTTGAAGCATCGTCTTTCTACTAGCCCCGTCCTCCGCCAGCCTAATTTTGACGAACCGTTTGTTTTACGTACTGATGCTAGTGCATTTGCTCTAGGGGCCGTGTTAATGCAAGGTCCTAGTCCTACGGAGGAAAGACCCCTCGAATATGCCAGCAGATTGTTGACTCCAGCCGAGCGCAATTACCATACTACTGAGCGAGAAGCTTTGGCCGTAGTATGGGCGTTGGAAAAGTTTCGAGGATACGTAGAAGGAGCACGGGTACATGTGGCAACAGATCATCAACCATTGAAATGGCTGCTGTCGTTAAAGACACCTAGTGGTCGATTAGCTCGTTGGGCCATGAAAATTCAGTCATATGACCTGGACATCGGATACACCCCAGGCCGTATTAATGTCGTCGCAGACACGCTCAGTCGTCCTGTTACTGACGAGGTAGAAAAGCCCACCTCTGAGCCATGTAATATCTGCCCAGTAGTTGTGGATTTACCACGACGAGGCTCCGAAGATATTCGCGATGCACAGCTGAAGGATCCTGACGTGAGAAAGATCATAGATGATTTTGAAGATACAAGTAATCCCGACTACGCTTTGCGTTGGACTGAGAGAGGATACTATCTTTCACAAGGAGTTTTATACCGCTGCGATCCGGACGGAGAATCTGAAGAGCCTCAACTGGTTGTGCCGGAATCTTTGCTGGCAGAATTATTACAGGAGCTGCATGATGCACCGACTGCGGGTCATCTAGGGGTTGAACGGACGTTGAAAAAGATAAAGGAAAGGTTCTACTTTAAGGGAATGAGAGCTTATGTAACTAACTACTTAAAGTCCTGTCTAGAATGTCAAAAGTACAAGGCTACTAATTTGAAACCTGCAGGTTTGCTTCAGACTTCCGTACTCCATCAAAGATTTGAAGTCCTGGCAATGGACCTGTTCGGCCCGCATCCTGAAGGCGATGGTGGAGAAAAGTGGATATTTCTCGTGGAAGACACCGCTAGTCGCTAGGTCGAATTATTTGCGTTACGCGACTCCACTGCTGAGTCCTGCGCAAAAGCGCTTATAGAAGAAGTTTTTTTGCGGTATGGTCTACCGCGCCGTGTCATATCCGACAATGGTAGTCAATTTGTTTCAGCGGTTATGCAGAAGGTTATGTACGTTCTAGGGGTTCAGCAGTCATTGATCCCTGTGTATCATCCTGAGGCCAACCCGGCAGAGCGCAAGAATCGGGAACTGAAACAGCTTCTTGCTATATTGGTAGGGTCTGAACATAGGCGTTGGCCAACTGTCCTACCAACTGTACGATTTGCTCTCAACAGTGCACACAATATGGGAACTGGACATTCAGCTGCTTATTTGACTTTTGCTCGAGAGATGCGATCTCCTCTGGCAGTACATACTGATATACACGCAATAGTATCACAACAGAACTTTGTTCCGCAAATCACGCCCTACTTAAAGGAATTTACCCGCATACCTCACGACGTCAAACAACGAGTTGAACATGAACAAGATCTTCGGAAGGTCGCAGGAGATCGGCAGCGCAGGGATGTCGAGCCTTATAAAGACGGAGACCTTGTCTTAGTGGAGACGCACCTGGCTAGCAACGCAGCGAAAGGATTCACCAGCAAGTTTGCTCCGCGGCGTGAGGGGCCTTATCGTGACTCCAAGGTCATTACTCCGACATCGTTTGAAATAATAGATTCTACTGGGGAGATTCGAGGGAAGTACCATGTCAGCGCTTTGACTCCTTATGTAGGGGATTGTTTACCGGTTAAGCACCCGCGCCGTCGCGGACGTCCAGCCAAGTCCCAGTCGAGTCGACCTTGTGACTTGGAGGGGGAGGTTATAGCGAGCCCCATTGATGCTACCAGCTCTGCCCCTCTCGGCCGCCGCCGCGTGGGCGCCGACGCTCGATGCGACTCAGAGAGCGTGCGCTTTTAGTGAGGCCTTGAGACCGATCCCAGGCGCACGAGTCATTACTCGCGCATCGACGCTACCGCGGCACTATTTTGTACCTTCTCTGTTGTGTATTCTTACTACTTTTATATATTTTAACGTGTCTGGTCGTGAAATAAACAATATTATAGCGTGTAGGTTGTTTGCATTGCACCTACAACTATAAAATGTTTTTTTGCTTACCATGCAATAGTGCTTGTTATTCATATTTAGAAATTAAATCAATAAGTTAATAAGTTGTGGAAAAATTATAAAAAATATATATGATTGAAAACTATAATAATGAAATGTAAGTCCATTTATATCCATATATACTTAAGTCTTGATTTTTTACTGTATTCATAAAAACAGAAATATTACATTACAACAACTTATTTCCGAATTATCTGATTTAAACAGATTTTAAATGATGTGTTTCCAAGAAGAAAACCATGCATTTAAGTGTTAAGGATTAAATAAAAACTGTAGTCGATGCGACGCGTGAAAATGCTTGCACTTATTTGGCTCAAAAAATAGGCATTGCAATCTAACTGCCAGCATCCTGGCACCCTACCAACTGGGCTGGAGCATTAACACATCCTGTCGTGGGCCTGCAATGTTCTTTATGTTGCTGAAATGCTTTCATTGTAGTAGGTTTGTATACAGGGTTATTGGTAAAATGCTAACAACCTCTTAGGGTTGACTTCTGCTAGTCCTAACAAACGTTTTTTTAAATGTTTTTTTTTTTGAAATGTTTCTCGTGCTAATTCCGTCAAATACGCATAAACAAATACAAAAAAAATACTTAATAAAAAACTGCTCAACATGTTTGTTAAGATAAGCAGAATTCAATCCTAATCCTAAAAGGTTGTTAGCATTTTACTTATAACCCTGTATAGTTTGTAGTATTTTGTTACCAAATGCTCTGGTTGTTAGCAATGTTTCACAGAAATTTGACCAAACGTTTTAAAAATCTTAAGGTTCCGTATCCCGCACACTCAGGGATTATTTTAGTCAGATATTTTGCCCATGATAATATAGGTTCTGAGTTCTCTCGATAGCTTATCTTTAATTTATTATTTAATACCTTTCTTGTTGTACTGTAGCTGGTTCTCTATGTATTACCATCTATGGTCCGTAGCGATTGGTATTTGATGCTTGCAGTTGATGGTGGCGTAAGGATTCCCGCTATTTTTGATTTGCATCAGAGCATTTGGTCTTTTCCGATGAAGAAATTCTACCAAAAGTTCGTTACAATAGCCGCGACTTTACACGGCCATACACAGACTATAAAGGTATAAAACAGTTACAAAGGAAAGCTTCGTTTTCTGTTGAAGGTGGTCGGCAATAGTGCAGTTCCTATATCAGTTAACTAAACCTAACAGTAATTTGATGAGTTCATGTAACTAATTGCACAACTAATTAACCCTGAAAACTTGATGATCGTCGACGCAGTCCAACAGTTCGCCTCTTCATACAAATTTAATTTTATACTTTTACAAAAATTATGCAGTCGAAAAACTTATACGAGTATAAAAATATTATTCTAAAGCCAAATGGACGAAACGATGATGGGCCTTTTTTTTTAAGAGATCAATTTTCAAATCAAGGGTAAAACAGACAATAGTCTCGGTTAAAATAGAGCTATCAGTACCATAAAGAAAGTACAAAAGTCTGTATATATAGGGATATATTTAACAATTGCATCGGTACGAGACAACTGCTATCCGCCGTCTCTTATACTGGCTTTCCTTTGTAGTACATAATATAAACAATATACTCCACAATCTCAAACATATAGTCGTTTTCAGCATACAGCTTGTACACAGAGACCTGTCTGAAGCCCTGATCTTGGTAATAATTAATAGAGCACTACCGTGATTAGAGCAACCATTAAGGCTTAGGCGACCTTTTATCATATTTGTCGTTTCATCCCTCGACTACCGAATAGACTAAGGGCCTATTTCAGAATGTTCGAGTAAGTTCCGGTTATACTACTCAGAACATATTTAATAAATAAAACACTATATTTGCGTTTCACAGTCATCGATTTAGCCTATCCACCGGTTAAAACTTGAAACGCCCTGCATGTTAACTGTAATCATTCAGTTATTTTATGTTCTGGGTAGTATAACCGGAACTTGCTCGAACATTCTGAAACAGGTCCTTAATCCTCTTAAAATTTCGCAAAGGCAACATATATTTTCACCTAATGGTTTCACTAAATACTTCATTCTATATATAAGCTTTTGTGACGATCACTTAACAAACAACATCTGTTCAGTCCTACGTCCTTTTTAGTGGTCTTACTCTTTCTTTTTAAGGTTTCGTAACTCAAAAAGAAAAAACGGAACCCTCAAAGGATCACTTTGTTGTCCATCTGTCTGTCAAGACCCTTTTTCTCAGGAACGCGTGGAGGTATCAAGCTGAAATTCATATCAATATTCAAGTCTTCTATATCTTAGAGCTGTGAAAAAACCAAACTTCTCAGCCAACACAATCAAAAGATATAGCCGTTTATGCCGCTTATTTTCGACACTAGAGAGGGAATCGAAATCTACGGGGTACTTCCCGTGAACTTAGAATCTAGAAATTTTGTGCGAAGCAACGTTGGTGAAGCGTCAATGCCTTATTAATTTTCTCATATATAAATATAATATATCTTAGTTCTAAATTGATGAACCCTCAGGATAACGCCAATATGCTGCAGAGCCCATCGTATCAGCTGCTGTCTGAGTTCTCAACTCAGACTGAGAACTCAACAAATCCCAGGGATGGCGTTAGCAGTATCGATTCGGTAGATATTTATTTAAGTGTTATAATCTACCTACAAAAGCCATACACGATGCTCGCAACAAATATTTTTGTATACAGGGTAATGTGTAGACTATTCATTAGTTTTTCTCAGCTAAAGAACCCACATCGCCACTCCGTGTTAATTTTATTAATAATAATTGAACAATTAAAGACGCAAGAAATAACACTTGCTATACAATCAACATTGTTTGGACGTCACAGTGCAGTGAGTGTATCATATTTTGGGCAAAACTTTCTCCCGATTATTTGAGATCTGTGTGTTGCCAGCCGGTCGCCATATAAGAACGCCTATAAGAATCCTATCTTGAAGGATTTGTAGGCTTAACAAGAATTGCTTAAGGTACGTGGACTATTTACTACTGCATTGTGAATGTATTGGTATTTTCAGGGAGGTTCATCAATCAGTCAGTTTAACGTTAGGCGCCATTGACCCCATCTAATTAACGTCATGCAAATACACAATAAGTGTAGCTATTTACACGCCTCACCAAACGTATTATAGCATAAAGGGAAAATTGCGAAAAGCATAAACTTTTAGTTACATTATATAATAAAAATACTTTAAATAGTTTTAAAATGTTATGAATTTGATTTAGCAATAAAAATACCATTACTTATAAATTATTCGTAGCATTACTGAACTTATATACCTACAGGTTTGTACGGAACCTTCGGTGCGCGAGCCCAACTCGCACGGCCGGTTTTTTTTCTTAGCTTTATCGTAGTTATTACCGAGCAGAATCATAATTAAGTACCGAGGTAGATACCCTACATAAAGATAGTTTGCTTAGGCGATTGAGGTAGTTATAATGACGGCACCGGACTATTAACGAGTGTAACTTGATTTAAATCATCTTATTCCTACCCATAACCCACGCATGTGGGGTCGGTACAATATGCTTTTTTGCATGGTGGTAGGGCATTTTGCCAATGCCCGCCTGGCTATCTACCACCCTCAAGTAGAAAGTCTGTCGACAAACACCTAACGGTGTGTTCCGGCAGCTGTCCTCGAGAGCCAGTACTTCTAGGTTAGCCTGAACAACATCATAAAAAAAAAAAAAAAATGCTTTCTCGGACAAAATAAAGAGCAACACAAGAGTATATATTTACTAAAAGCAGAACAACATAAGGACTGAACTGTATAAAAAAATGGCTTCAGTATTATGGGCGGTTGCCTTCCTGAATCTAAACCTTCTTGGTAATAGTTTCCTCGTGGTAATAGTGGTGGCATGCTGCAGGTCTTTCATCAGAAGAGTCTGCTCCTCTTGGCGACGGATCTGTTCTTCTTTGTCCTGTCGCAGTTGTTCCTCCAGTCGACGGGCCTGTTCCTCCTGGCGGCGTACCTGCTCCTCCTTGTCTTGTTGCAGCTGCTCTTCAAGACGTCGGGCCTGCTCCTCCTGGCGTCGGGCCTGCTCCTCCTGGCGTCGGGCCTGCTCCTCCTGGCGTCGGGCCTGCTCCTCCTGACGTCGGGCCTGCTCTTCCTGGCGTCGGGCCTGCTCCTGAAGCATTGCCATTAGTGCAGCAAAGTCCATTTCAGACGGAGCAGCCGTAGTCGAAGGGGCTCCTGACATAGAGGCGGTGGTTGCCTCTGCAGTCGGCTGTTCTTCGGAGACCACTGGTGGTGTAGCTCCTCCAAACCTTCGTTGGTCGATGTCCTGTTGCCGCTGACTCCTCGTTCGGATGCCCTCAACGTCGTCCTTTGGTAGCACAGGCATTATTTATCCCACTTTGTGACACCAATTTGTTACGAGCTGAGGGTTCGGGATAAATAATGCAATACGTTTTCGGCAAACTGACACCTTTATTCACAGTTCTACAGTCACTTAACACTTCACTGAACACAACACTAAAACACTGACTGTTCGCACTTTAAAGATCACTAATCACACACTTCACTGTATTTCACTATTCGCGCTTGGAGCACTTGGTCCAAAGGTAATCGCACTGTAGCTTGTTTCGAACTCAAAGTAAGACTGTCTCGTCGGCCCGGACCCGACCTTATTTATACCCAAAAGTCAAAGCTACCAGAATATTCTATACTAGTCTAGATAGAAAAACAATAGGGGCCATAAATCACTCGTTTAACGTAAACAACTTTTGTATGCAATTCAATGGAAACTAACTACTACTTATTCTGTGGTTGTTTACTAGTTGCCTGAGAACAAAAGGCGACCCTTTTTTTTATAACATTTTTTTGTGAAGAGTAGGTACATTGTTTGTTTTCTTTAACTTGTTTATCGACCTTGGATTATTCTAGATTGTTCGATTCCATGCGCCGTAACAGTACATTATTTTGATCTATCTCGTAGGGTTTGCTAGCGTTTGCAATGTAAAAGCAAAAAAATGTGTTTATTTACGACATACCATTAGAAACCTCTTAAATTATCAGTGTTTCTCTACAATATTATGCATGTTTTATACGATTACTTAGCTTTTTTTTTACCGGCGGTATGCCTATATTAACCAAATACTACAAACTATATACAACACTACAGCTACTACAATAAAAGCATTTGGACTCATAGGCAGTCCAAATGCTCTAGCCCACTATATATATGTTTTATACGTATAAACCTTTCTCTTGAATCATTTTATCTATTTTAAAAAACCCGCATCAAAATCAGTTGCGTAGTTTTAAAGATCCTAGTATACATAGGGACAGACAAACTACATAGTATAAAAAATCACTTTTTTTATACTATGTAGTGATAGTGAAGACAAGTAATATTGGGTAACATAGGTACAAATTTGGAGAAATTCTACAAAACCTAACGTTGTCTTAGGTATTCGCGATTATTACACATAGTAATTAATCAACTTTAAACACTGTGAGTGAACGGTGACTGCAAAGTGTTTGAAACGTCGCGTCGGGACAAAAATAATGATAAATATACGCGATAAAAGCCGTTTAATGTTGTTTAATTTCTACAAAACCTATTAAAGTTTACTAAAGTTGTTCTCAAGGCGTATAATCGGAATAAATTCCGAGACCTACGAATTCACATTTGCATTTTTCTTACGGGCCGGGCGACCTGAGCTACACAGTGGGTCATAAGTCTACGAAAAAAACACGAAATTTTAATCTAAGGCAGGAAGATATTATATTGCAATACAACTTCCTTGATATTCTGACTCTGTCTATCTAGAATTTTTTCCTTCAATAGTTTGATATTGGATGCCAATAGTCAACTTTACATATGTTTATGTTAAAAGATATATTGCCATATTATACCGAATATACGCAACTGCGTTCTTGCGATTTCGTTGTTATTTTTGAAACTTATTTTGTGTTAGCTCATCCAACATGATACCTATCTACTTTAATGCAGATTTACTCTGTTCGATGTAAGCAGCTGAAAAGCAAAGTTAATAACATTAACATATTGTTTTATAACTAAGTTGGTGAGCAAATTTTGTATATAATGACACGAAGGTGCCAGCTAAAGTTTTGAATAACAAGTTTTCATTTTAGGAATTCAAAGTTTCGTGTGTAAACTTCAGAAGAGTCAGCTTGTTGTTAACTTCACAGTGGTTTGTAGGTGTGATTACTGACGTACTCGTATAGCCAGCTTATTTTTTATTTAGTACGTACGATTGAGCAAACAATAGAATTCAGTCACAATTATTTTTGATTTGTTTAAGCAATCTTTTCTCAAGCTGAATGCTCAAGGATAGGTAAGTACTAAAATTTATTACGTGCATGTGCGAAAACTACCGTCTAGCAACAACAATTTGAATAGAGTGTTATTTTTTTTTTTTAATAAATTTTAATTATTTGTGTTTATAGCAGTTTTGTTCAGGTTTATATTCATTCATAGCTAGTATTTTACTAACCGTTGTTTGCTGTGAGTTTACCGTGCGTAATGTAATGTGTCCATGTCCTGTCGCTATTTCTTTTAGATAATATATATACATTTGATAGATAATAACACTCATTTACAAATTATAATGTATTTATGTATCGCTATTGAAGAATGAAGTAAAAGAGTGGGTGCCATTTCACAGTCTTAATTACATAACCGTAAAACAAAGATATACAGACTTATATGATGGACCTGAACTGACCATACCATAATAATAATAATTATAAATAATAATAATAATAAATTTATCACGATCCCACATGACAAAAACCTCGTTAAGGCCGAGAAGGATAAAGTCAGCAAGTACCTTGACTTGGCTCACGAGGTAACCGTCATGTGGGATGTTGACTCGACGATCATTGTTATCATTGCTACCAGCGGCACCCTAGTTTTAAGTTTTTTATAATATTTATTTTTGTAATATTGTTTTAAAAAAATTAAAATTTTGTTGGAAATAAATAAAGATAATAATAATAATAGTTTATTTTGTACCAAAAACACATTATTTACATCAACTAAGAGTAAATAAATCAAATACTTAATTTATAACAGTGAGTTTGCAGTTAGTGCGTACTTACTAATTACAATAGGACTACTTCAATCAACATTTATATAAGTAACATTATTTGAAATGAGAACATAATATAATGTAAGCACACAATAATTATACAGTAAGAACTATAAATAAGGCAAGTCCTTACCAGAAAATTACAAGTGTATAAAATTGCACAACCACAAACAGGACATTCCAAGACAATGTAATTACCTGTATTTAGTTATACATAATGCATACTCATGGACTCTGAATCCCACACTAAGATAAATCCTGTGTCGTGGGATTCAGTCTCCATTCGCTAAATCGCTTAGTCCAATCAATATGTAACGTTAAATGCCTCACAAACAATGTTATCATATATTATCACAAGATAGTTGAACATATAGTGAACAATCTAGGATAACCTGCCAGCGTACGCCGACATAATGTAGGTAGCCTGAAAACTACGCCACATGCATACATTATACATTTTACATTTCGTTGCATTCTACGAACTAAAAAACATGAATCGATATTATTCCAAAAGGCAGTAATTCATAAAATAATTGTACCTGTATTTTTTTACTCTTAAGTACAGAGCATAAGGTAGGTAGGTAAGTATTTATATAATGGTAGTTATTTGATTTTTATAACCATAAACCAAAACCTCAAACATTGGCACGCGCTCCACGAACGCGAAATTGATAGCGCGTTAGTGGCTTTAGCGCGCGCCTTTGTAGGAACACGGAGCGCGTCGTTCCGAGTGGTTGTCGGTATGGTTATTGAATTAATTACGCTTTATAATATTGTATTTATTTAACCGAACTTTTATTAAATGCCAAAATTCATATTGATGATAAAACGTATGTAGGACGATTAGGAACTCAAAATTAAAACTCAAATTTTGATAGAACAAAATGTATATAGTTGAGACATACATGAAACTAACAGGAAAGTTTTTTTTCCGGATAGATCCCTTGTCTAAGTAATTCTCACTTAAGAAATTGAACACGTATTGTTATGGTTATACAATATCTATTCTAGTTTTATTTATATTCCTGTCTACTCAAAAAAACTTATTCTGAATAGGCATCCGTAAAATGAATGTTATAATAAATATATCAAAACCCCTGAGATAAAAATGGTACGAAATGATTTTTTGTCTCTTATTTAAAAATGTTTTAATAACTACAACGCAGTTTTTGGTCATCATTTTTTTGGGATATGTACTTCCAGTGTAGGAAGTTTTCGGGGTTATTAATAACGCGGTAACAGAACTATTTTCGCATTTAGCAGCTTTCTAGGGGAATACATATTCCTACTTTATAACCAGTATTATTTTTTCTTCCTGCTAGATTAACATTTATCAAACTCAGTAGAATACCACTGAGAATAAAAACCTCGAAAACTGGGAAAATTGGAAACTAAATAGGATCACTAGCGTATCTGTCTATCTGGCTTACTCAGTTTATGTGTTTCGTATCTCTGTGAGAATGTACTAAATTTGGTACTTATAAATCAGTACATTAAATGAGGTCCACACCCCATCATGGAGAACAAACATTTGTGGCAAATAGCACATTTATAAAAATATTGATATATTTTTCATTCCCCACCAAACCTACACATAGAGTAAGCCAACGATGTTCTAAAAACAATATAGAATTCCATATCAATAATAATTATGACACGCCTCATAACTTATCAAAGTTGGGGGCTTTTACGAACGCGCTGTCAAAAGATAAATATATCAAAGTAATGATTTATGACTTATTCATAATAATAAATTTGTACAAGGTGGGCCAAAAAAAATCACCCTATTGTAAGATGCTCTCATTATTGCAAATGGCCGCCAATTTCAAATCTGTTTTGACATTTGTGGACTAGACAGATGTAGAATACAAGTGAACAAGCCATGGTGCGATACACTTCCCAAGAACGCGGAATAATCGTATCTATTTTTTGCGTGATAGTTCGTCTGTGGTGTTGGCGCAGCGTGAATTCCGTCGCCGACTCCCCGGCCGTCCAACACCGATTGCGCAAATACTGCGACGTTTGGCCACCAACCTTTAAGAGTATGGGACTATACGACACGTTGCCAAGAGTGGCTGGCCCTGGTGCGCCCGTTCTGCCGAGAATATCGCCGCTGTTGCCGAGGATGTCGAGCTGTCGCCGAAAACGTCGACCGGATGCCGTGACACGGAATTAGCCATCAGCCTGACGTCCTTAAGGCGAATTTTGGTCTAAGACCTGCGCATGTTCCCGTACAAAGTCTTGTTCGTGCATCAGCTGGTGCCTGCCGGCAAGCCATCCTCAATCTCGAGGAAGAAGTGGACGATTTTTTGACCAAAATCATAATGAGCGATGAGGCTCATTTCCACCTCGTTGGTACATGAACAAGCAAAACTATCGCTTCTGGGGCACCGAAAAACCATGAGTGATCCACGAGGAGCCATTGCACCCGCTCAAAGTGACTGCAAGGTACGATGCTCACGCTGGAGGAGTCATGCCGCTGCCAAACGACAACAGTGGACAGTGCGCTATAGGGCCATGTTGACAGATATTTTTTTGCCGCAATTGGACGGATCAGGACCAAGGGACATGTGGTTCTAACAGGACGGAGCAACGGCACACACTGCGCGAGCCACAACCGATATTCTGAAGACAGCGTTCCCGGGCCGCCTCATCTCTCGTGTTGGAGATTTGCACTGGCCCGCAAGATCGCCCGATTTAATCAGTACAGACTTTATTTTGTGGGGTTTTTTGAAATCCCGTTTTTACGTAAACAAGCCCGACACTTTGGAAGCCCTCAAGGACAACATTCGACACGAGTGCGAGAATCTGTCGCCCAAAGTTCTCGCCGAAGTGATGAAAAATGCCATAAAATGAGCCCGTATGGCAATCAATTGTGACGGCGCCCATTTGGCCGATATAATCTTCTCGACTTGACCAATAAAATTCTAAAGGTTTCAAAAAACATAATCAAAAAACAGAATTGAAGTTATACATTTAGAAAAAAAGAGAGAACCAAACAACATCGGATGACTTCTTTTGGCCCACCTTGTATATATATATAAGTTAAAACTGTCATTAGGTGTTTACTGTACAGTGACTCTTTGTCTGTCTGACCGGAATAAACTCAACAGCTAAGGCAGTTTTTCTTAAATATAGAACATACTAGAGTCCTACGTCGCAAATAGCCTTGGTCTCATCAAAATCGGCAAAAATATTGAAGTAAAAGTTGCATAAGATAATGAATAGATTCAAGCGTTACTTTGCGGAAAAAAATATTTGTTATTATTAAAAGTTGCATACCGGAACATACCACATCCTTGGTGCATAAGGCTTACCGTGCACTGGTTGGTTGCTTACTTCGAGAATTTGTAGAACTAGAGATGTGTTTAAGTAAGGTTTTCTAAAACGGTCACCATTTCAAATAGATAATTTGATAAGCGCTGAGCTTCCATCTGGAATTTGGTAGGCAAGGCTACGTCAACAAGAAATAAACGCTGTGAGCAGTTGTAAATTTCTCAATATAATCCGGCATATCAATGTCATGCTGCATATCAAGAGCATGTATCTCTTTGTCGATTACAGACTTGGAGATACACTGTACTTTGCTGAGCAGTACACGACTTACCAAAAAACCCCTTGACAGCCCCTTGACTCCCTATAGTGATGAGCTGTTATAATCGTGGACAATTATGGGCTACCAAATAATTAGACCCACTTAGAGCTAGAGACATGGTCTTCTACTGCGTGTTGTTTGGGGAGTGCTCTAAAAGTTTTTTGTACAGTTCATAATGTCGGAGTTTTATCACTGCATATTATTTTCGTAAAGGAGCTCATTCCCAAATTTTAAGATATGAAGAAAAACTGAAGTGAATGATTATCCAATTTTGTATGGGAAAATCAAGGGCCATATGGAGTTTTAGATTAGCAAAGACAAATAAAAGGTCCTTCTTAGGTTATTGTGTACGGTTTTATAATAAAGTTCCCAAACATATAACAACGCTCACAAGGGAAATTCAAGTTGCACGTGAAAAACATATTGATTAAAAATCCTACTACACAGTTTCTGATTACTTAAACAACAAAAATGCCTGGACAGTTCCGCCTCTGCCAAGCTATTGCCTGTCATCTACAAAATTTGAACAAATATTGTTGTATATAGTTCGTAGTATTTTGTTTACAAAGGCATACCGCCAGTTAAAAAAAAAATATACAAATATTGTAATAACTTTATTATATATAGTAAGTATGTAACACATTGTTAAAAGATGTTTAAAAGAATGGCCCAGAGTTTCTTGCCCGTTCTTCTCGCAGTGGCTCTATACAATTTATTTGCTGAACGTGGCAGTACAATGTAGAATATTTCAATACTAAAATTTGTAATTGACCTTCATAAGAGCGTCGTAGACGCCTAAATTGAATAAATGATTTTGACAATGTGAAAAAAATATATAATGATTTCGACGTTTTGATACAAAAAACTATTGAAATCGATTATTAAGAACATTACTTGAGTATTTAAGTAACATGTAGCGAGATTGCAATGAAATTCCTGTTTAGATAACATTTTAAGACAATTTTTCAATTGCGTGTAAACACCTTGCTCGAACCGGCATGACCAGTGTGCTGTACTATAAATAAATAAAAAATACTTACCCACCTTGTGTTTCATGACAAACAGATAGCTTGAGGGTTTTATACGGGGCAATATGGCCAATTTAACCTGTATGTATACTGCTTACGTACAAGTGCGATGAAAAAAAAATTACGCCGGGGCCAAAAATTAAAAGACCTTTTTTCATTTTATCTCAATATTATGTAAATAAATTACACATGTTCATTACCTATTTAAAAAACAACTTTATAAAAGTTTTCGTAATCAAATAGGGCATACCACACGCTACGATTGCGATGTTGGGAAAAACTTTTGGCATATGAAGCTTTGCACAAAGCTCCGCTGTGCTTATATTGTTCTCAAACTCATTGTGGACTTTCCAAGTAAGCGTTCCTCTTGAGTCTGTTTGTGTAAATACTTTCACAGCCTTTTTGTTTATCATCTTTGTTGCACTTTTGTTTTGTGATTTTTACTTGAATACTGGAATTTTCCTTAAAATCATAGAAAATCTAGATCATCTAGATTCCATTTTGCTTCAATTCAGGTCCGTCCCCAGTGAGTAAATAAACTTAACGTAGTCGAGCTTCGATTCGTGTTTTCATTGTGGCGATAGCTGCTACGCAGATGCTACACAAGCCGAAATCGCTACAACGTAGACATGGCATGTTTACGTAGATACCAATTTTGCTGCGCAGGCAATGCAACCAGAACTACATAAATTAATTTGGCTGTCCTAGTTAAATAGTAAAACATATTATGTATTTAACTAGGACAACCAAATTCATAACATAACGCTTGTATTCCCCGAAGGTGTAGACAGAGGTGTCCCAACAATCACGATTCGCTGTACATGGTTTTGTCCCATGTAATAGAGGGCAAGCCTATCTCCACATACCGGTCACTTTTACAGACTCTGGACTACTACAGAAAGTATTTTTGTGAATAAAACCCAAGAACCTGTCCGGTTCGGGTTCGACAGTACTCAGTACTTCGAAACTCCTAAGTGACTATTTTTTAAATTTTCTTGTAGAAACAACCTACGTCATTTCTTATAATACTTAAAATATATGGGATTTTTTTATTATTGTCACTAAGTACGTCACGGTGTATTCTTTCAGCTGTCTTTCATAGCCAGTAATTCTAGGTTTAGCCTATTAATACCTTTGTCATAAGGTGAGATTGTGGTCTTAGATATTTAGCAATAAACGTATTTAAATAGTTAGTTAACACATTTGGTAGCCTTGGTGATTTAGAAATAACGCGTGTATGTTCTCGGATTGGTAGGTAGAGGTGTCTCACTCCCATGTTTCACAATATAAATGTTGACCATGTAATAGATGACCCTTCTAGCATCTATCGGGCATTATACTATACTGCGGATTGTGACTGAAAATTTACTTTTCAGAGAAACGATAACTATCCAAAAAGTTCTAAAGAGACGCTTCACGCCACGCGACTAACGAGCTACTCAATTTCTGACGACGTGTATGTGTGTGGATCTATCTGCAATATTTACGAGTGCAATCAAGTATGTTTATTATAATGAGTGTGTAGGTTTTAACGTAAGACGTGTGAGTTAGAATAAAATTTATGTATGCTTATCGAGAATATAATAATTCTGTAAGATCAAAAATTAAAAGCTACTTCCGAGATTCTAAACCCTGGTAATAGGTGTTATTTTTTCGAACTAACAGAGATTAAGTTTAATTAAACAAGTAAGGTGAACCATGACGTTTATTGTGCATATAATAATAATATTATGTATATAATATATTGGATATCGTAAAAATCTTCTCGGAGTCAACCGTATTACGTTATCAAGCTCAATTTGTCAACGGCGCGGCCAAGCAACATAACCAAATAATATTTCTTGATCGTGCGCTCGAAGAGTTAAGAAGATTTTTGATATCCAATATATTGTATAAACCTAATGCATTGATACATTTTTCAACCATATAACTTGTTTTTTTTAATTTTGCCAGGAACTTAATTATGGAATAATGTACATTGGTGTTTGTTTATTTGATTTATCAATTATTGTGATTTTTATAACTATAGCATTACATACCTTTTGTACATACATATACGTGTTTTTTTGTATGTATTGCAAGGTAGGGCATTCTTAGCTAACACTCTCAAATAGAAAATCTGTCGTCAAGCAAGTCAGCCTGAACAATATCTTCGACCACATCATCACTTACTATTAGGTGAGAAAGACTAGCAATTCAAATACTAGCCTATCATATACAGATAAATAACGTGAAAGCATTTTGATAAAAAAGTAACTTATTTACATCTATTTTAGTTAACAATACGGGACATGACGATGGGAATAATCCAAAGATCCAACTATTGTTTCGACAACATCCGGTAAACATTATCAAGAAGATCTCGGGACACCCCTGTTGACTTCTCGCTTCCTATTACAGTTTTAATTTATTGAAGTTTCAACCAACGGATGCGTTCCAAACTATAATAGTCGGATCTGACTTACCCAAGTGAGTTATCCGGTATGATTTACTAAAACACGTGCAAACATGTGTGCGTTACTTATCACGAACAATAGTTTTCACGAACAATGGTTGGCTTTAGCTACATCCGGAAGCCGGCTTCAAGATTTAAAGTCACAATACCGATAGCGCAGCGTCAGATTGGAATAAGATAAGCGTGAGACTATTTTAAAGGAGTAACAATGGTGAAGAGTCTAATTTTACGTGATTTTGTTGAGTGTTTTGGTTTTTTAGGGACGGCAAAAATTTTACATTAACACTTTATTTGTCAAAAAAAAAAAGATTGTATTTTTTCTAAAATTCAAAAAATGCCCTGCCTCCATGTTATAATGACTGCCATCCTAAGACAACAACCGGGACCGACGGCTTAATGTGCCCTCTGAAGCACGGAACCCCTCAGTAGTAATGCCACTAGCGGTCACCCTACCAAGTCATGACCGTGGAGGACATTGCTTAACTTAGCTGATCGGTTAAGAACAGGTAAGCAAATTTCGCTATGAGCGCTTCAAAATATTATATGATCTTTATGACGTCATAATAGCGTCACGAGAGCTTCAAATATACTCATATCTTAAATATTTGCGTTGAATATGCGATATGAATGTGATGAATGTCATTTCAATAACGTGACGTGGTTATATCGTTCCACTTGTTTGGTTTCGCTTAATTGCTCATATTCTTAAATACTTTATTAATTGTGGTACATATTATGTAGATGCTGATTACGAAATAGCAGATTGGTTTTAAGCCTACATGCCCTGTTTATGTTTGAATTCAAATAAGTTGGCATCATCAGGACCACTATGTCCTGGTTATACAGTGGAATAATGCTGGTCCATTTCTCAATATTACTCTTTTAACCGCTCATTATTTAATGTTTGAAGGGGTAGGCAGAAGTGCATATATACGTTTTTTCATATAAGGTTTTCTCCCACATAACAGGGGGCCAGCTACTTGTCATCTATCGTCATTAGTTTTATTTTTATTTTATTTTTTGCTGATAGTATATTTTTTGCTAGCCTTTGACCACAATCTTATAATCTCAATCTCAATACCTGATGATAATAAAGGCAAGAGTGCACGTCCTTAATGACATGGTCGAGATATTAGGGTCCAAGACATGCATTTTAAATTTTACCGAGTTTGAACACTTGGTATTTAAAATATGTTGAAACTACGTTTGTATGGATATCGCTGCGCGCACGCTGTCGACGATGATAAAAAGGCTTAAGCAAGAATGGGAACTGACTCTCGAAGATAGCATCAAATATCATCAAATAAAGTAAGAGTGACAATTTTTAGTAAGTAGGAGACTAATGATACGTATATACTCGTATATGTATCATTAGTAATTTACATATTTGTGGGAATACACTTAGCAGTCGTAACACAGGTTAACCTAGTACGGCTGCTAATGTAAGGTAAATAGGTATACTGTGTATTATCTTAGGACTTTGTTATTAAAGTAATTATTTATAGCCAGTATATATTGTTTTAATGGGAAATAAAACAATTTGTATTTGTATAATTTGTATTTGTATTGTTCTCAAACTCATTGTGGACTTAAGTAGTAAGCGTTCCTCTTGAGTCTGTTTGTGTAAATACTTTCACAGCTTTTTTGTTTATCATCTTTACTGCACTTTTATTTTGTGATTTTTACTTGAATACTGGAATTTTCCTTAAAATCAAAGAAAATATGAAAGTAAACCACTAGTTTCACTTGGTTTCGTCTAGATTCCATTTTGCTTCAATTCAGCTCCGTCACCAGTGAGTAAATAAACTAAACGTAGTCGAGCTTCGGTTCGTGTTTTCATTGTCGCGATAGCTGCTACGCAGATGCTACACAAGCCGAAATCGCTACAACGTAGACATGGCATGTTTTCGTAGATACCAATTTTGCCAGAACTACATAAATTAATTTGGCTGTCCTAGTTAAATAGAAAAACATAGTATGTATTTCCATTAAACAGGACAACCAAATTCAAAACATAACTCTTGTATTCCCCGAAGGGGTAGACAGAGGTGTCCCAACACGCACGATTCGCCTTACATGGTTTTGTCCCATGTAATAGAGGCCAAGTCTATTTCCCCACACCGGTCACTTTTACAGACTCTGGACTACTACAGAAACCCAATAACCTGTCCGATTCGTGTTCGACCAGTACTCAGTACTTCAAAACTCCTAAGTGACTGTTTTTTGAATTTTCTTTTAGAAATAACCTACGTCATTTCTTATAACACTTAAAATAAATGGGAAAAAATTAATTATTGTCACTAAGCACGTCATGGTGTATCCTATCAGCTGTCTTTGATAGCCAGTAATTCTTGGTTTAGCCTATTAACACCTTTGTCATAAGGTGAGATTGTGGTCTTATTAGCAATTAACGTTGTAACCGATCTAAAAATATCGGTAAACTTAATAATTAAAAATTTCACTAAATACTAATTTAAATCAGCGCGCCATCTGTAGGCAAACGACCAAACGTCTATCTAAATTCCATCTGAATTTAGGAAAGAACCTAGGTCAACCTTAACTACCGCGCGCTGAGGTAGTTCAGCGACTCACCAATAGAGGTCGCGCATAACAATCACAACGTTAAGTCTAGTAGCAACACTCTTCTTCTTCTTCCTTCACTCCATTCAATTCGACTATTGACAGTTAAAACAAATGTCAATCCAGTCTGTCAGAAAATACCATGATGGTGGTTTTTGAGTTCCGCTAGAGGAACGTTGCATTTTAAATATTTTCAAAATCAAGTGCAGTCATTGGCTTTGCGACGACAACGGTTTTGGAGGCTTTTTCGTTACCATATATGGTAATGAAATTCGCCCCCGACATCCGCCCAACTTGATGTCTTTCCTCAACGAGGAATCGCGATCACTTTGACCCCAGCCATCCTCTGTGCAACTACTACTAAAGACTCAGTTTAACTACATCTACAAATTCTAAACTACTTACAAGCCCCAAAATCTGGGTAAGTTTGTGTTTTAAAGTGAAAGTGTACTTGACCACCCCATTAAAAACTAACCTAAAAACCTTTGGTATGTACTCTCATCGTAATTGCTGTATTATATTATGTGTAACTCTCTTGTTGAATTTATGTGTTTTTATGTTGCTTCTCAACATTCAACTGTGCTTTATTTTACGCCCTTCTGGCAAACTTTAAAGGGTGTTGCTGGTAGCTCGCAATTCACGAGGTACCTAGGCTAGTCCCTTTTTTGCTCGGTAGTGAACGGACCTCGTGGATTGTGAGCATCATTACCGGCAACATACCTACTTGCGCCCTTCTGGCATTCTGAGCGGCTGGTGGTTCGCCTTCGCTTAGGGCCTAGCTAGTCCCTTTTGCTCGGTAGCGGAAGCCTTAGCGGAGGCGAATTCTTCACCAGCAGCATCTACCTCTTTGGCCCTTATGGCATACCTCTTGTTTGCTGGCGGGCCACATCCCTAAAGGCCCTCTGCGAGTCCCTAATATGCTCAGTAGCAGAGGGACAGTGGACCCACCAGCTCAACACTGTACTAGGACCCATCATAACCGGAGCACATGTGCCTTCCAGGGTTCAAGTACAAGGCTGAACTTCAAGTACAAGGCTGAACTTCAAGTACAAGGCTGAACTTCGAGTACGAGGCTGACCTTCTAGCAGCACACTACTACCGAACTCCGGCCGTCCTCTGACCTCCAGCACCGACCGCGGCCAAACGTCACAGCACCTAGCTGGGACATTTCTACCGGCGTGGCGGTGTGGAGCCGAGCCCTGCACGGCAGACCTGCTGCTGAGCATCGACTCAATTACTAGCGGACCGGAGATAAGTCCTTAACAAGAAAGCTTGCCAAAAATTGCCATACCTGTCTGAGATCCACGACCCTTTCTGTTGATTATACTTTACACTGTACTCTCTCTTCTTTCTTTTATGCTCCCTTCTACCCTGAGTAGGTAGGCAGGTGACAACGTATTTAAATAGTTAGTTAGCACATTTGGTAGCCTTGGTGATTTAGAAATCACGCGTGTATGTTCTCAGATTGGTTGGTAGAGGTGTCTTACATCCATGTTTCACAATATAAATGTAGACCATATAATAGCTAAGATGACCCTTCTAGCATCTATCGGGCACTGTGCTAGACTGCGGATTGGGACTGAAAATCTACTCTTCAGAGAAACGATAACTATCCAAAAAGTTCTAAAGAGACGCTTCACGCCACGCGACTAACGAGCTACTCAATTTCTGACGACGTGTATGTGTGTGTATCTATCTGCAATATTTACGAGTGCAATCAAGTATGTTTATTATAATGAGTGTGTAGGTTTCTACGTAAGACGTGTAAGTGAGAATAAAATTTACGTATGCTTATCGAGAATATAAAAATTCTGTAAGATCAAAAATTAAAAGCTACTTCGAATTCGAAACCCCAGTATTAGGTATTATTTTTTCGAACTAACAGAGATTAAGTTTAATTTAACAAGTAAGGTGAACCATGACGTCTATGGTGGATATAATAATAATATTATGAATATAATATATTGGATATCGTAAAAATCTTCTCGGAGTCTACCGTATTACGTTATCAAGCTCAATTTGTCAACGGCGCGGCCAAGCAACATAACCAAATAATATTTCTTGATCGTGCGCTCGAAGAGTTAAGAAGATTTTTGATATCCAATATATTGTATTTACCTAATGCATTGATACATTTTTCAACCAATTTAACCCTTTTTTTTTATTTTTGCCAGGAACTTAATTATGGAATAATGTACATTGGTGTTTGTTTATTTGATTTATCGATTTTTGTGATTTTTATAACTATAGCATTACATACCTTTTGTACATACATATACGTGTTTTTTTTGTATGTATTGCAAGGTAGAGAATTTTTAGCTAACACCCTCAAATAGAAAATGTGTGGTCAAGCAGGTCAGCCTAAACAACATCTTCAACCACATCATCACTTACCATTAGGTGAGAAAGACTAGCAACTCAAAGACTAGCCTATCATATACAGATAAATAACGTGAAAGCATTTTGATAAAAAAGTAACTTATTTACATCTATTTTAGTTAACAATACGGGACATGACGATGGGAATAATCCAAAGATCCAACTATTGTTTCGACAACATCCGGTAAACATTATCAAGAAGATCTCGGGACACCCCTGTTGACTTCTCGCTTCCTATTACAGTTTTAATTTATTGAAGTTTCAACCAACGGATGCGTTCCAAACTATAATAGTCGGATCTGACTTACCCTCGTGAGTTATCCGGTATGATTTACTAAAACACGTGCAAACATGTGTGCGTTAATTATCACGAACAATAGTTTTCACGAACAATAGGTTGGTTTTGGCTACATCCGGAAGCCGGCTTCAAGATTTAGAGCGTTATACTAACATATCAATAGCGCCGCGTCACATAGGAATTCGATAAGCGTGAGACTATTTTAAGGGGGTAACAATGGTGAAGACTCTATTTTGTTGAGTCTTTTGGTTTGTTAGGGACGGCAAAAATGTTACATTAACACTTTATTTGTCACAAAAAAAGAATTTTTTAAAAGAATTTCTAATATTCAAAAAATGCCCTGCCTCCATGTTATAAAGACTGCCATCTTAAGACAACAACCGGGACCGACGGCTTAATGTGCCCTCCGAAGCACGGAACCGCTCAGTAGTAAAGCCACTAGCGGTCACCCAACCAAGTCATGACCGTGGCGGACATTGCTTAACTTAGCTGATCGGTTAAGAACAGCTAAGCAAATTTCGCTATGAGCGCTTCAAAATATTATATGATCTTTATGACGTCATAATAGCGTCACGAGAGCTTCAATTATACTCATATCTTAAATATTTGCGTTGAATATGCGATATGAATGTGATGAATGTCATTTCAATAACGTGACGTGGTTATATCGTTCTACTTGTTTGGTTTCGCTTAATTGCTCGTATTCTTAAATACTTTATTAATTGTGGTACATATTATGTAGATGCTGATTACGAAATAACAGATTGTTATTTAGCCTACATGCCCTGTTTATGTTTGAATTCAAATAAGTTGGCATCATCAGGGCCACTATGTCCTGGTTATACAGTGAAATAATGCTGGTCCATTTCTCAATAATACCATCACCAACAACGCAAACCAAAATGATCATAGTTTATTTTTGACATATTGTGTATGTTACGGCGCGTGAACAAATTAATGGAGTTACGAAGATTAAAAATAAAACGTTATGATTATTTACATCACTTTTATGTTTAGTACTTTAATCGATATTGTATTGTATTCGATAATTCAGTTTTAGAGTGGTTAACACCAAATGAAATTGTTGTAGTCATGGCGGCCGGATGGCTGTCGAAGTCGTTCACTCCCTCTCTGAACTGAGCAAGTGTGCGCACTTCTTGACAGATAACCGAACGTGATGCATGCGTGCAGACCCATTGGCTCTTAATCCATTTTAATCCACAAGATCTTTTGTAGTTTCGCTGTAATAATTTTCTATATATATTAATACGATATTCTCTGGCTGTTATATTGTGAAAATCTGCATAATGGAGACCAACCTGAGTAGATAACAGAACTGCCTCCATAGACGACATACCGTGCACTCGGCACTCCGTTATATGTATATATAGATTATATATTAAATCATTTGAAAATAGACGAAGCGTAAGTGACTGATGTTCTTTAAATATGAGTATAAATTAAAGAAAAGTAAAAAAAAAACTAAGTACACATTTGCCGAAATACTATATTTCAAAAGGGGGTGATGTCATCCTCTTGAAACTTTTAGGCTGTTAGTCTCATCTAGCGTCAGGGATTTGGGCTGTTGAAAGAGTTTATCGTTATTTTGTACATATACCAAAATAAGTTAGTATTACATTATAATTATTATATAATTTATATTATTATATATTATAATAATATGTTACTTACACAGACAGACTGTGGAGTATCATCAATTATTTTCATTAAATATTGTTATTTATTATCTCGTCAGAAGATTAATGGTTTTTGTTTATTCCGTTAAGGTTAAATGTATAATGTTGTTCTTAAGTAAATATGATTTACATAAAACAAGTTATGATAAGACGGTTACAGAACGAAAGGAAAAAATCTTATTATGACTCACTTTCACCACGGTAACTGAAATTGGCATAGTTATGTCCCGGCCCTACGGGCAGATGGCCTCGAGTTCGCATCCCACTCGTAGTTAAAAAATGTCGTTATTATTTTAGATTTTTTTTGCGATAAGCAGTCTTTAACACAAAAAATTCAATGTTAGTGTGAGGTGTTAACTTTTTCGACTGTAATAACTATTGGAAAATCTAACATCAAAAATTTAAGTCTTTGAGACCGGAGTGAGGAAGACGCGGCACGGCCGACACCAAATATAAATGTCAAAGGGACATTACCAGTGCTTCATTAATATTTTCAGCATGTAAAGTTTAAGAAACCAAGTCTAGAAATATCTGTGTTACTGAATATTTATAGCAGAATACGAAATAGGCAATTTTTGAAATGCCGCAAGATTTATGCTTTCAGATTCTGTTATGAAATATGAATGTTACTTAAGGTAAAGTTTATTCAAATATGTACTAACTACTACCTGGGACTTTGCCAGCGTTATATTAGGTAATATTACGTTCATTCTAGAACTGGGACAAAAGATATACTTATTTCAGAATATAAGGATTTTGTACCTGATTTCAATATACAGGGTTATTAGAAAAATGCTTACAGCCTCTTAGGGTTAACTTATGCTAATCTTAACAAACATTTTGAGTTTTTTTTTTTATTATTGTTTTTTTACTACGAGAATTCAAATTTAAAACCATAGGTTCTATTGTCTGACACTTGTAAGTTCTGTGTCTTATTAAAGACAATGCCTACTCTGAGATAAGAGCGCCCACTGAACCGCGCCGCGCACGCTTTGAATAGAGTTTTATATATTTACATCTAGCAAAGTAATAAAAAAAATATGAAATAATAAATTACAGGCACAAGATACTTTTAAAATTAGGTGGTCCTCGTGTTTATTCCGTCAAATACACATAAACAAATACAAAAAAAACCATCTTCAAATGTTTGTTAGGACTAGCAGAAGTCAACCCTAAGAGGTTGTTAGCATTTTTCCAATAACCCTGTATAAGTATATACCAAATTAAAAACTTGAACACCTGTTTTGGATGTAAAAACACACTGTCAGTTGACACACAGACAAACTTTTTCATTTACAATATTGTGTGATATAAAGGTGTACCTTTTCACATAATTATCCTTACCTTGTCTCAATAACACACTTCAGTGAAAACAATATTCATAGGAAATTTACAAAATACATTTTTTATGGTTGCTATTTGTATTGAAGTTGTCTTCTCTTCAGATTTTTATTTCTGTATGTTTCTTGTTACCCGAGATTTATGAAACAATTACGTATACGCAGGATAAAAAAATATTGTAAGGTTCAAAACAACAAATTACATAATAAAATCCAAAAGTGTACTTTTTTTAAATCGGCACTGACTTTTATCACTGAAAAGTTGAAATGACTTGTTGAAGTCGGTAACGTACTGATTAAAAACACTGACCTCACATTATTATGATCCGACTTCCACAAGTTATGTCATACGTATCAGGATTGAATATGGTTCCGTATTTTTTGGAAATGAATGTATTTTTTGGAGATTTTTTTTTGGAAATCGGTTTATAAGGACTCTTCTCGTTTAGTGATTGCTTTATTGAATGGTTTCAGTATTGAAACACAAATTAAGTAATACAGTAATGAAACTAAATTAGATATTATTCAACTATTTGAAAACAGCATATGCTATGAAAGCGTGACACTCTGTACATAGATCTTAAAAAAAAAGTTATTGTATTGACGGGAAATACCTCCCTATATGATTTTTTTATATCTTTATATAATTATTGTTGGAAGTGCGTTGCACACGACAAACTAATAATGTTCTATGTTTAAAAGGATCACTTTTTGTTTTCGCAGTGCTCTCCTACAGAATATTTGTGTAAACATCGTGGGATTTTAGGACTTGGGATTTTTTCAGACAACAAGTTTCACACAGATCTCTCAGCAATGCGAGACAAGTAAAATCGCAGGTCACATTTACGCGAACTTAGTTCTTGGACATCTGTACTGTAATGAACTGTATCAGCCGTATTGTCCACTGCTGAATACAGCCTCCCCCAATTGGATATGCCATAATCCTCACGCTTGGCACCCCTGCCAAACGTGAGGATTATGGCACACATATCTTGTGGATCGCAGTTTAAGATATAAGTTCCTCAGAAAGCGCTGCTGCCCACCTTCCAGTATTTTACTTACATTTAGACACCTCTTACGACACCCACAGGTAGCAATTGGGTGACATTCTGCCGGCGGCACCCCATGCGCATTTAAGCGCGAGTAAATCGTAAGTAGTTGAAAGTCAGGGTAATTTCCTTATTCCTTAACTGCAGCGCTCGCTCTGAAGCGCTCGTAGCGAAGTTTTCTTAGCCGTTCTGAATTGATTAGAAAAGTTAAGCAACGTCCGCCACGGTCATGATTTGGATGCTAGTGACATAGAGTTCTAGGTTAGCCTGAGTAATATATTCGACCACATCATCACTTACCATCAGGTGAGATAGAGTTCAAAGGCTAATCTATCAGACATAAAAAGAAAAAGTTTTCTTATGAGATTGATATAAAGCTACGAGTTATTTATTCGTAGATATAAAGATATGAAGAAGTTTTATTAGCCCTTCAGTATTTTTTTACAGGCAAGTCTAAATTACATTTAATACATATAACTACTTAAATAATTTTAATAAGGTCTATGTAAATAATTGATAAAAATTTTAATATCGTAATTTTTTTTACACTTAATTATTGATATTCATTTACAACATGCTTGCTTTGCAACTATCGCTTGGTCAGCCCGTTGTAATAATTTTAATACGTACCATTATATACTGGTAGAAACCACAGGCAGTTTTTACTCAGCCCTACTGAACTCATTTGGGGTCATCATCAATCTGGGTAGATTGATGATGTCCCTAGCTCTCAAGGACAGTTGCTGGAACACACTGTTAGGTGCTTGGCGACAGGTTTTCTACTTGAGGGTGGTATAGCTAGCCAGGTGGGCATTCGCAAAATGCCCTAACACGATGCTATAACGACTTTCATCCTAAGACGACAACTGGGAATGACGGCTTAAGATGTTGATGAAATCTAAAAAAGTATGTAACACCATTATTTAAGAGTAAAAACCGTAGGCAGTTAAAACAAAATTAATAGGAAAAAAAAACTTCAAATGGGACCGACTTTAAACTAAAAAGTATGAAAGAACTTGTTGAAGTCGGTACCTAGATAATAAAAGTACCTATACTCACAAAACCTTACTACTTACGGGACCGGGTGTCGTTCACTGTTAATGACTATATCATCAATATAGGAATGCTCTTTTTAGCTATTGGAGTGTACAAAAACGGCTGGACCGATTTTGATGAAATTTAAATGGGATCACACGGGAATCATCAGCTTTCAAATAAAGAGAATCAAAATCGGTTCACCCAGTCAAAGCTCTAATGTAGCAAACATAAAAAAAAGAAAAAAAAAACAATCGAATTGAGTACCTACTCCTTTTCTTGAGGATATAATTACTTACTCACGGTCTATGCCCTATTCTTGTAATAATGTAAATAAAACCACCAACGACAACCACTTTATTCATATACAACACTAGAGCGTGACTTCGTAATACAAATATTGCTTCTTACTAATGCTTACTATCACTACTCCTTTGTACTGTGAATTTTCCTGCTTCCACGACATAAGAAATAGTTTAATAAATTGGTAAAATGTGGGGTTTTGTAGAAACGGCACGGTGAACTATTTACTATCGGAACTTTTGTAGTTTGTGTACTAGAACTTACGTACTTTTGAATGATCTGATATTGTATAGATTCTACTAATATTATAAACGCGAAAGTTCGTAAGTATGGATGTTTGTTATTCTTTTACTCAAAAAGTAGTAGAGTAAGTTGTTTTTTTTTTAAATATTTTTACCATTTTGAAGATCAGTTCTCGTATTTTTATTAATTTATGTTTTTATTATAATTATTTGGATATGTACTTAAATACATCATACATTCTGTCAAAATGTCAGCTCATACCGCGTATATAGCGTGGGCTTAGTAATAGGGTCCCGATTTCTCGTACGTCATGCTTAAAAGTGGGATAGTCATCGAAAGAGGCCATTTTTTGCCTATTGTTTACGAACAAATGGAAACCTAAATGTCATAAACCGTGTTATTTATGTACACTTAACAAACCCCAATAGTGGGTACAATAAGGGCCGAGAGGTAGTTGACTCAAACATTCGTGAGTCTATTAATGTCTGGTTCCAGCTAAGGCTAGTATATTGTAGGTACTTTTCTCAAAAATAAAAAAGGTAAGTGAAGGGTTTTCCAATAGAGACGCGCGCTCTATGGGACTCAGGAAAGGGCAATGCGTTAAGAGATTGTCAGCCATATAGTGGCTAATTGGCAAGAATTTGCAATATTGTATTATGATGCGTAACAATGTGAATGAAGTGTAACAATACAATTTCACCACTGCGGCTGAGATCTATCGATATGTTACAACACTCGACATGGGCACTACGTTTGAATTGGTAGCCGCGGGGCAAGTATGTAACTATGTTTTCGAAGTGCACCAGACTGGAAATCTTTATGGAACATTTGGTACTGAAGGTCGACTTATAAAACCATTACGATTTACGGGGCCAATGTAAAAAGATTATAAAATAACCTGTTTATATATGACCGTTTTACACGGGTCCCAAAAAACGGTCACAGTTCCTGAGGTATAGTCAACGTTGGCGAAGCCGCGGGAAAAAGCTAGTTACTATAATATATATATATATATATATATTATTTATATTAATCGGCCTGTAAAGCATGACAAAATGCTTTACCAGGTGATATTCGTGTTCATATTTAAGCCGATTATCTGAAAGAAGGTTATTACGTTATATAACGAATTCCCAAGCATATTTAACTTTACAGATGTGATTATACTGTAATCTAGTTTAAAACTAAAAGTTATATAAAAGGGACCAATTTATAAACGTCAAAGTTAAATCCAACTAAATTTTGTTTGACAGGTCAAAACAACTCAATTTGCGTGTTTTTGCTTTAGAGGCACAGGAGTTGACACAAATCTGCTCATTTTAAGAAAAACGTAGTTACTTATAAAGGTTTCTTTTCATTATCATCGTCATCACCTCAATCAATTGGTTCAGTCAATTGGGTTAGCAGGTTCTATGTTGGATTGGTTTCAGTCTTATCTAAGGCAACGCATGTTTTATGCAGTCGTTGGAGGATATTAATCAGAATGCCTCAACATAACTTCAGGAGTTACTCAGGGATCTCATTTAGGATCTATTTTATTTAACATTTTTATTAATGACCTACCAAGGTGTTTTGCTCACTCAATTCCATTCATGTTTACTGACGATTTAAAAATATTGAAAACAGTACAAACATGCAAGATGCTATTTTATTGCAAGAAGATATTCAATCATTGATGGACTGGTGATGGTCGGGTGCCTCATTCAGGAAAGTTTCCACGGTTTTTATTGAGAACACTTTTAGGTTTGGAGATTTTTTAGGTATGAATACATCAGACATCCTCTTCAGATACGGTATTAATTTCGAATATGTGTCCAGTTTTACGTCGATATCAGAACTGCCTGTTGACTTTAGCATTGAGTTGGTACTCCAAAGAGTGGAAGGTTGTCTAGTTTTGGCTAAGTACTGGAAGTAGGCCAAAAACACTGATTCTGAAAAATTATTGACACCACTTGCATTTCTCCATTCAATATAATTACCATAGCCTTTCATATATTTCTCCCGGGATTTTGCAGGTAACAGATCATCCCTTGTGTCAATTCTAATACTTTCAGGAGTAGATTCTACACTTTCACTGTCCCTTGAAGAACTCATTTTTTAAAACAAAACCATGAACTTCTAACAATCCGTGAAAATTAATGAAAACGCGGGTTGTAGTTCGCGCGTTTTTAGTTTGATTTCTATTTTTTATTTGTTTAGCCGGCGCGGCGCGATTATTGGCCGTACCAGCCAGTCTTTATTCAAACAATATTTGCGTTCGATTTCTTTGACGCTGAACACTAAGACGTTCCAAATTCAAAAAGATAATTGTGGATAAAGAGTGGAAAAAGATAAAGAGGATTAGAAGCTCATTACTGCCGTCTAAAAGTTTCTTATAGAAAACACCACCTTTAGGTGCACATAAAGGCGAACGAAGTCGTTCTTTTCGAATACATGGGATGAAAAGTTATATAGTTCGAGTTAACTTTGCAATTTTATTCTATTGAGAAAATTCTAAGAAAACTTATTTCTGAATTAACGAGGCTCTTGAAAATATGATCAACAATAAGATATAATTTTGCTACTGCTAAAATGTAAATAAATTTTGCAAAAAAATGTCTGTTTAACTAAAGCTATATAGCGCTGGTCAGCGCCTTAATGACTTTGACATTATTTTTTATCCATGCATATTAAACGTTCGTATACAAAAGATAAAAACTGGACTGCGGCAGTCAAAATCAACAATTAATTGTCAATAAAACATCAAAGCTGCAAAGTTATGTAGTCAAATAAAGGTTAGTCAGTACAATTTTACGAGATCCTGGCGACGGCAACGGTCGATGGTCGGTGGTCGGCTCGGTAAAGTGTGGGGTATTACTGCCAAACAAAACTGCGAAGTAATTTCGATAATTTCCAATAAACTGAACGTTTTACGGTGTTATCTTGTTCTACCATGTGTACGGACGATTATAGTCTACTCGTATCTATTCGTCGGAATGTTTTGATCGTTTTGAAGGTAGTGTACTAATGAAATTGCGGTTTCGGTCAGACACTTACAATATAGTATAATATAATATTATGCGAGTTGGTCAATTGACCTTACTTCCAATTTGTAAGCAATGTATTTGCAATTTTGTAGACACGCCCTTTTTGCCATTTTTAGGATAAAATTGATAAATCGTTGGATGCTTTGCTTTGAAATCATCAAACGATTATAACATTGAAAATGATCGCTTCACCCTCAATTATTAAAAATATGTTAACCAAGCACCAATAAGTATGTTCCAGCAGCTGTTCTTAATATCTCGGCTCTTAAGCTCGGTTTTCATTTAAGGTTTAACTTGAGCAACGTTTTCGTGCAAATTAAGTGTAAAGAAGACTTAAAGGAAGAATATTCAATACAAATTTTTTTTTTTTGTAGTATTAAAATAAAATACCTATTATGATAAATTTACTCTAAGTTTGGATTCTTGACAAAATTTAGGATATTGTGTATGCGGATGCGGGTGACTTATAAGTTTTATGTAAAATGCAATAACGGAGATAGAAACCTAGGGAATGAGCTAGTCCACATCAAATAAAAGAATGAAAAGCCAGGGGTAAATGCACTCACCGAAAGCCGGCAAAGATCCAATCCTGCTAGTCGTTCCTCCAGGTGCCCACGCGTGGGCTAACTTTCTCCAGCACTGTCTTTAAACTACAATTTCTTGAAATTCACTTTTGAATGCGGGAACTATCAAATTATTATAATGCGATGCGTGCAAAGGGTGCAACAAGAGAAGAATGACGCGGTGATAATGAATGTCTTTCCTTCGTGGATGTTCGGCCAACTTCGGTGTTCCGGGCAGTTGTCATTGCAAGCCACCTTGCCGACGTAGCGTGCGATGTTCCGGATGATCCTTGCACATACTTGCGTAGTTCATGCAATTCACCCTAGATGGCTAAGTCATACTAATATTTGATGTGAACAAAACGGCACAAACATCCTCCCCGGCTTGAAAGTCTATAAGATTTTCAACGGAAAAACAATGTGAAAATGTATATATAATGCGACAATAAATTAAAGTGATCAAAAATGGACGCGTTGTGAGTATAATAAATATGCAGATATAATTTTATTGCAAATGTAGTAGGTAATATATTTTATATTTATGCGGATATAAATTTATACATTATGCGGATGTAAAAGGTTTATGCTATATTAACTTATACAAATAAGGACAAAGAGAGTAAATTATTGAGATGGAAGGGGACATAACTTTACAACTGGACGCTTGAATATGCCCGTTGCAGTACGCACTAACGCGACACGAGTTATTCCGTCTTTACCAGGATATGTTTGTTCAATTATACCAGTAGGCCACCTGAGTGGCGGCGTATCATCTTGATGAATGAGAACAAGTGTACCTGGTTGAATGGGAACATCAGGAGTATTCCATTTCTGTCTCAATTGAAGTGTGTGTAAGTAATCTACGTGCCACCTTTTCCAATAGCTCTGGACTAAACTGTCCAAAAGCTTCTTTCTATTGTAAAGACTGACTGATTTATCAACTTCATATGCAGGTAACGATTGTAAAGGTGTTGTATTTAAGAAATGCGCGGGTGTTAAAATTGTGTGTGGCTCATCGGACAGCAAACACAATGGACGCGAATTTAATAGACATTCAATTTGGACTAAAACTGTTAAAAGTTCTTCATAGCACAATAATTGTTTGCCAATACAGCGGAATAGGTGAGATTTGACAGACTTAATGTTAGCTTCCCAAATACCTCCCCAGTGGGGTGCTCTAGGTGGTATCGTTACCCAATGGATCCTGCGATTGCTTAATTCAGCTTGGAATGCGGTGGAAGTGTCTTTAGAAGACAAGAAAGTGTATAGCTCATCCAATTGTCGTTTAGCACCAATAAAATTGGTTCCATTATCGGAATATATGCACGATACTGGTCCTCGTCTAGACAGAAAACGTTTAAGGGCATCTAAAAACGTTTCTGTACTGAGATCTGATGCAATTTCTAGGTGTAAGGCTTTCGTACTTAGGCAAATAAAAAGGCAAATATAAGCCTTTTGGCTTTTAACACCACGTTTGCGCGCGAGAGTAATATGTATTGGACCACCAAAATCAATACCAGTATTAGTAAAAGCTTTAGCTTCTTGCAAGCGTGCGGGAGGAAGGCTAGCCATTATAGGTGATGGATGCATAGGCGCAACTTTGAAGCAAAAATTGCACTGGCGTATTCGTTGGCGAATAATGTTACGAGCGGAGATGATCCAGTAACGTTGTCTTAATAAAGACATGAGCAGATGTGATCCAGTATGACAATTGGAGCGGTGACAATCGTCAATTATTAGATCAACTATATGATGTCGGCGGGGAAGCAGAATTGGATGGCGGTTTTCATATGGTATATTAGCATTAGTCAACCGGCCACCAATACGGATCAGTCCATGGCTATTATCTACAAATGGATTAAGTTTTCTTAAAGCAGGCGAAGGTAAGTTGCCCCTTTTTATATTTTTGATTTCATCAGCAAAGTATTTACTTTGTAAATAGCGAAGAATTACAATTTCTGCGGCCTGAATGTCAGATACTTCAATTGAAGGTGAGCGAGGCAGTTTACGTGCAAAGCGGAGAACGTAAACCGTAATGCGTAACAATTTTTTCCAGGAAGATACCCGGAGAGCAAGCTCTAGAAGCGGTGAGTTATCCACATTGGATATAGCGGTAAGAGTAACAGTATTTTTTATTTCAGGTATAGAACCTTCAGAGCGAGAAGTATCAAATGGCACGATAGGCCATTCAGCGGTTGGAAGACGAGTCCATGATGGACCATGCCACCAAAGCGGGTGGTCATTCAATTGCGAGGGTAGTAAACCTCGTGATATGACATCACTAGGGTTATTTGTTCCTTCTATGTAGAAAAAGCGATCAGGAGGTAGAAGCTCCTGTATTTTACTAACGCGGTTGGCAACAAATGTCTGCCATCGATGCGGAGATGACTGAATCCAAGTCAGAGCAATCGTGGAGTCAGAAAATGCAAAAATATAATTTATGGGATAGCGATCATTTAATGCGATATGTACTTGTTTAACAAGTTTAGCGAGAAGTAGCGCAGCACATAATTCGAGCCTTGCTAGCGTAACTGTCTTGAGTGGAGCCACTTTCGACTTGGAGCATATCAAATGGACTGATATGTCGCGGTTTGGGTGTGTCACATGTAAATAGAGCACGCATCCGAGGGCTTTAAGACTTGCGTCTCCAAATGCCACAATGTTAATGACACAACCTGCTGAAATACCTAAATGACGAGGTATTTGCAGGTTCGAAAGCAGTGGTAATTCATTTTTAAATTGAATGAAACGTTGTACAATACTTTCAGGTGGTTCCTGATCCCACTCTACCTTTGCGAGCCAAAGCTCTTGCAATAAGAGTTTGGCATAAAGTATGACAGGCGCAGCGAATCCGAGCACGTCAAATAAACGAGCGATAGTCGACAGTATTGCACGTTTCGTGTTACCTACTGAAGCGTTAGATGTAGTGAACGAAAACGTATCACTAGTAGGTGTCCATTTAAGGCCTAAAACCTTCAATGTATCACTGTCGTCAGTGAACTCAATAGACGCGCGATATGATTCGGGTAGATGAGCGAGAAGTTCAGGCGAGTTGCTAGCCCATTTGGTAAGATTAAATCCACCGGCTTTGAATAATGCGACTAACTCGTCTGCTAAGCGAATGCCGTCATTAACAGATTGTACTGATGTTGTCAAATCATCCATGTACAGTTCTTGAGTGGCGACTTCTGCAGCAAGAGGAAAGCGTTCGCGTTCATCTTCAGCTGATTGGCGAACAGTTCGCATTGCCAAAAACGGACTAGATCGAAGACCGAAAGCGACTGAATTGAATTGTAGAATGCGTAAAGGTTCAGTCTCATTAAAGTGGTACAATATTTTCTGATATTTGCGGTCATTTTCTTTTAAATATATTCTCAAATACATTTGTTGCACATCAGCAGTTATGGCAACTTTGAAACAGCGAAATTTAATAGTAGTGCAAATAAGTCAGCCTGTAGATTCTGACCTACGTGTAACAAATCGTTAAGCGATATGCCGGTGTTGGTTTTAGCACTAGCGTCTAAAACGATGCGCGTTTTTGTTGTTGCCTTGTCCGGACGAACAACGGCATGATGCGGTATAAAATAGCCTTCAGCTATAGCAGCTGAAGAATAGGGTATTTCCGTCAAATAACCCCTCTGTATGTAGTCAGAGATGACGTCATTGTATGCTTGACGAAGTGCGGGAAGCGCATTAAATTTACGTTCTAAAGCAGTGAATCGTCGTTGCGCGTGCGTGAAAGAATCACCCAAAGACATAGGGTCACCTTTAAAAGGGAGCGAAACAATATAACGCCCACAAGAACTTCTTGACTTTGTTAAGTTATACATTTGTTCACAATCATGATTTTCCGGACTTATAGACTTAACGGAAGGCACCTCTTCGAGCTCCCAGAATTTCACGATGTTATTATTTAGTTCATTCACCAAAGGACCGAAGGACCAGACTATATTATCAGAGTTGATAGCAGGTATCTCTCCCATGACAATATAGCCAAGCGTTGTTTCAAGAGCATAAGGTGCACAGCGAGCGGTATCCGAAGAATCAGCTGATCGAGTAAGCGAGGGTGGTATAATTTTACCGCCTAATAAAATAAATGCAAACATCTGAGCACCGAGAATAACGTCTATATCCCCGGGCGAGTTCCAACATTCATCAGCAAGTGGTAAGTCCCTAAAATAATCCACCATGGAAGCGTGGACCACGCGCGTAGGTAGTTGATCAGTAATATGATCAACGACCAGCAGCGTCAAATTATATTGAGAGTCAGAAACGCGCGATTGAATAGTGAGTGATACGTAACCTTTAATTGGTGCCGCTATCGACCCAACGGTTTTTAAAGAGGTATTTACAAGCGGATGAATATCTAAATTTAATTTATGGCAACATGCGAGCGTAATAATATTATTTTCAGATGCACTATCTGTCAAACATCGTATAACAATTCGTCTTCCATTAATAGGCACAAATACTTGCGCTGTAGGTAAAACAAATGTTTTATCTAGGGTTTGTTTATTAGGAATATTATTATTGCATGAATGCAAGGTAAGTGTGTCCGAGCGTTTATTATACGCAGCGTCAGAAACGCGTGGAGCGCTCGTATCTGGAATGTTAGTGTGCGCCGGTGGCATAGTGGCTGGCTGCGCGCACGAAGATAGCTTGCGGTCCGTACCGGAGCCGCGAGCCATTGCGTTTGCGACCGTCGCCGGCGATCCATTCTGAACCCCGTCACTACGGTACGATGTTAGCTGATTATCAAAATGCAATAATGAGTGATGTTTTTTATGACACTGTTTGCAAGTGTTATGCGAACCACAATTAATTGTTGTATGCTTTGTACTGAAACAATTAATACACAGTTTGTTGTTTTTAATGTAATTAAAACGTTCTTTTACGGGTAATTTGTGAAATGCTGTGCATTGATATAAATGAATATGATGCGAAGTGTTACAAAACATGCAAGCGGGTTTGTCTTTGTTATTTTCCGTAATAGCAAAAGTATGCGTAAATTTTGATGATGACGTTGGTTGGCGTGAGCGAGTTGCAGAATTCCCCTGCGGCTGGGATACATTCTGCCGTACAGCAGTCGTGCGTTCCAACACCTTTATATGATGACGAATAAAACTCACTAAATCACTACTTGTCGGTATATCTTTGTCGCGGACGGATAGCTCAAAACTTTGAACTAATTGAGTGTCTATCTTTTTAAGTGCGAGATGCGTAAGAATGAAATCAGTTAAATCAATAATTTCTAATTGTTTTAAAGCGGACATAGAAGAATTAACTCGTTCAATAAAGTTATTTAATTGCGTAGGTGAACTAGAAGTAGGTTTAATATCAAGTATGTTATTAAGGTACATTGATCCTAGTAACCTCTTATCTTGATATTTATCGACTAAAGAATTCCATATCGTGGTATAATTAGATTCATTAGGTATAATTCCTGCGAACACATTGAGGGCGTTTCCACTTAACTTTGCCACTAAATATTGTACTCTTTGTGCGTCAGTTAATGAAGCGTTATCATGAACATTGGTCTTAAAACTATGATAGAATAGCGGCCAAGATTCAGGATTACCAGAAAAATCTACCAAATCCAGTGGCGCCAAACGACAGTTGTTCGAGGTAGGCTTATCAGTTGCGGAGATAGCACGACGAGTTTCTATTAAACCCGAGCGAGTATGTTGGATGAATGAAAATAATGTTTCAAATGCATTCCAATTACTAAAGTTAAGTTCATGTTTAGGGTTCACTTCTAATAACAATGTATTGTGTTGATCACATAAATCATTGAAATTGCTATATAATTTGTCAATATTCGACGAAGCGGCTAAAAAGTCCTGCTTACATCTAGTGTCAACATCAGCTGATGGCACTATTTTCTTAGCGGAATTATATAAAGTATTAATATGCGCGAATATCGCTTCTTTTTTAGCATGTACAATTTTTATTTTTGCCTCCGAAGACATTTCTAAAAGTTTTTAAATATAGTTGTATCACATGAATAGATAATGGTATGATTTCGACACGAACTTGGAATGTGGGTAGAATCGGCTTCGATATACGACGATTTATTTAATGAAAGCGTAATTTTATGTAATGTAATGTTTTAGGTGTAATTAATTAAACAAACATAAGCGTTAAAGACGTATAATTTATGGAACTTTTATACAACTAATAGATATAATGCGAAAAATAAGCGATATGCGTACCGTAATTTTTGCGTACTGCGAAGTTACGGTATTACTAAAAGGTACAGTAACGTGCTAATTAATATTCTAAAGGAATTTATACGAAATTGTAGCTTCTGTTATAATTTATATGGGTATGTATGTGTATGATACTTATTGAAAGTTATGTTCCAACGATAATAAGTGAGCGTTAGCTGGTTATATCCGGCTCGAAGGACCAAAAAACTATGTGTATGCGGATGCGGGTGACTTATAAGTTTTATGTAAAATGCAATAACGGAGATAGAAACCTAGGGAATGAGCTAGTCCACATCAAATAAAAGAATGAAAAGCCAGGGGTAAATGCACTCACCGAAAGCCGGCAAAGATCCAATCCTGCTAGTCGTTCCTCCAGGTGCCCACGCGTGGGCTAACTTTCTCCAGCACTGTCTTTAAACTACAATTTCTTGAAATTCACTTTTGAATGCGGGAACTATCAAATTATTATAATGCGATGCGTGCAAAGGGTGCAACAAGAGAAGAATGACGCGGTGATAATGAATGTCTTTCCTTCGTGGATGTTCGGCCAACTTCGGTGTTCCGGGCAGTTGTCATTGCAAGCCACCTTGCCGACGTAGCGTGCGATGTTCCGGATGATCCTTGCACATACTTGCGTAGTTCATGCAATTCACCCTAGATGGCTAAGTCATACTAATATTTGATGTGAACAAAACGGCACAAACAGATATGCTGTCTAAAGCTTTAGCATTTTTGTCGGTAATATAATGTAATGCATTTATTCATTCATGTTAATATAAATATAATTTATCAAAAGTAGATGAAAAATTGACTGACTTCAGTTTAATCAACTATGCCAAGTGTATTATTTTATGAATACAAAAAAACTGCATAATTTAAATGCACCATAGAAATAAATATTCCCGAGGATATTTGGAAAAGGTTCTGGAAAACAAATGAAATTCCAGTGTCTGACTGTGATTGATTATATAAGAACTATAAAATAAATACTAACGCTGCCTTAAAATGACTTAAGAAAACGAAACGAAATATTATACGATGTGCAAATGTTTCTGTGTGTCTGAATGTTTATTGGCGAAACGTATTTTGGATAAGCAAAGAGTATATATTGAAATAACATGTTTATTTATTTGGATAAGGGCTAACCTATCGGCAATAAAAAAAGCTGAATCTAAGTAACTTTTTGAGATCAACCATGTTCACCGAAAGTTCCGTACTTTACACACTCCATGACATGTCACATTCTGGGACCGAATTTAGATTAACCCTCTTTCCATTCTGTCTTGTCTGCCCTACAAAGGGTTCTACCCTTAGAGTGTTTCTTGTAAGCCAGCGGCGGTGCTTTAGATTATATATGAGTAGGTACCGCACTCGCCTATGCAGTGTCGGATTTTTATTTAGTATGTACATATCCCCTCCGCCATATTTTTTCCTCTCATTAGTTTTCTTGTCACTAGTAGCATCCAGACTTGCCAAATAAAACTCAGCAACATGAAATGTCTTGACCACCAAAGCTGCAACTAATTTTGTGCACCAGAAAATTGTAATGGATCTGTTTTGTAACATAAAATAAATACGTCTTTTAACGGAATTTGCAAAAGAAATAGATACCGACTTCTAGCAAACATCTTTATGTATAATTGAAAGCAGAAAATGAATTTAAAATTTATGTTGTGTTAGTATGGAACCTTCGATGTGCGAATCGTAATTGCGCTCGGCTGTATATACGTAGGGCCACGAAACCCTTATTTAAGTCAAATTATTTCTCCATTCAATGATCCAACCGCGCCTGAGCGCCTTAGCCTTAGCTAAATCTAACGAGGCGCTCAATATTGCGTCAGCTACCTACCTCAGCTACTTCTCTCTCCATGTCTTATTCATGTTAATCCTATTCACCTTCGACCATATCATCAAATAACAAATGCTAAAACAGTGTAATGTTAATTCTAAAGCTAGCCATTCTGCAATTTAAAATAAAACTATTCGTGGCGCTGAAAAGTAAGAATAAATACACTTTACCAACGCCATTAATATATTAGTTAGAACCTGAAAGCAGATTGCTTGCAGCTGATATCACTCAAGCACGGTCAGTTTGGTAGGCATAATAAAATTCATCTTCTACATCGCTGCCTAAATGTATACAATTCAAATTAATGGCTCGTACTCCCGGAACGACGAGTTATTTTTGTTGCGCATTACAAATGTTTGTTATTTTTATTCTTCTGTGTTGTTTTTTTTTCATTCTTTTTCTTTGCTGTGTGATAGACAACTAATGGGTTTTAAAAAACCGATAACAATGTACATTCCTGCATGCCATTGATTAATTTGATGCGATAACATTAGAAGGAATTTGGGTTGCGTCAAACATTCCACGATCAGGTTAAAAACAGTTTTGTTAGTATGTGAAATAAAACACGAAAATACGTGTTAGTTTTACATGTGTTTTTAATTTTTGCTAACTAAGCTGGATTTAACTCTCAATTGATTGCCTTTAAGATATTTGCTCCATGAAACATGTGCCAGCTCTCGATGCATTGATAAGACATCGCATTGCCAGATTTAGGGCCTCACTCTTTAAATCGGGGAATGCGATCATACAGGTCCTGGTAAGTCACTACCACGAAAATTTGACATTTTGTTCGAGTTTATTAACCTATATCGATTAGTAATTACTACAATAGAAAATTGTTAAATTGACGATGTATTCGCGGTCAAATAAATTACAATTTGACATTAAATTTACCCTTAAAGGGTTAATTTAATGTAAAATTGTAATATAGTTGATTATGTAGATACGAGTATGTAGTAGATTATGTTGTAAGTGTGTATGATCCTAGTTGGTTGAAATAAGGAATACTATTATTATTCAATAGCAAGATATCTCAGAAGACAAAAAAGTTCCATAAGTGCGATTTAGACTCAAGCTTTTTATCAATATACAACCCATACATAAATATATGTTTATATAAAAAATAATTGATCTTGTGTGTATGGATAAAACAAAAACTATATATATTTCCTGCGGCTCGGTATCCCTCGCACGAGTGTCACTTACTTACATAACCGTTATTTTTATTATTTGGTATTCAAATACTGTATTTTTGTGGTATGTACATGCACATATATATTGAAATCCCAAATCTTTCATTACTTTAGCCTTTGAGCGAGTACCAAAAAATGTACACTATAACAAAAATGGCCTAAACGTGATCAGTTTGACAGACCCTGCTTTATTATATATATGTAATATCTGAATTATTTTTGAGCGCTGAAAGACTCATGCTAGAGTAAGAATATAGTTCATTTTAGCCATCTTTTCAAGATTGGAGAGAAAAGGTCTCCTTATAAAAAAAATATATAGAATTTCTGATTCAATGTTCGGTTTTAGGTGACAACGTGCGACGTAAAATATTTAAATTTGTCTTTTGTCAATTCCATAATTACAATCCAAAGACCCGTGACAGACAGACAAAAAATAGGAAAAGAAAATAGTGGAAAGAAAAAAGAATACTAGTAGTGGGTAAAGACATAAATATTAACATCACTATGATATAACTTCAATTCGAATTCAAAGACTTGAAACTTCTGCAAACGGTTAAATGGAGCATATATTTCATTTCAGCTGAAATTTTCTAGATCTTAAGCATCGCTTTAATAAAAAAGAATGAGAATAATAAGTTCATGAAGACTATATTTTCTACAATTTTAAAATATTGCTCTACACGCGACAAGAAACTTATGTTGCTGGCTCTGCCGCTTCGTGAATATGTATGTTGGTTATGCGGGCTAGTAAACAATGTCAGCATAGTTATTTACACGAGGAAAATTTCCTTTTTCGGTGTTATGTTTACAGGCCATAGTAATAAACCTAACAGCTGTTTAAAATTGCACATTAAATCACAGTCATAAAATATATAATGCCCATCTGGCTAGCTGATCTCAAAAAGAAAATCTGGTAAGGTAAGGTGGTCTAGTAACATGGGATTGTGGTAAGCAATAAAAAAACATACTACCCGAAGAAATTAAAAAGGGCTCAATGATTAATTTAGATCTAATGATATGAAATCATAACTTCTCCTTGCAGAGACAGAGTGATCACTCACAGCTTCCTAAAGGCAAAGACATGTTGCAATCTGTCAAGGAAAACGACACTCGCAGCCAGGCTCACGCTAAAAATTTTCTCCTTTCCGACTCAGGGAGCTTACAAGTTTATCCTTTTTCTTGGTTATTAGTTCTGAGAGAGCTCGTCGACAAATGTATCAAAATGTCATTGAAATTCTCAGTCTAATCATACCGGAGTATGATAGCAAAAGATGTCTATTACGAGTACATATTCTAATTATACAATAGAATATTGATTAATAGATCGCGGGCTTCAAACCATAGGGGCGTATACGCAAAAATGCTTTTTTTTTTTATTATGTCAATCTCTTTTAATTTTTTAGATACATCATCCCTAAATTTTTTGTAAAAATCGGTCAATTATTTTTAAATATATTAAGTAAAGTTATTTTGACGTATGACTGACAGTCAAACATTATTATCATGCCAGAAGGACGTACAACGGTTGTATCCACAAGCGACGAATTTGTGTATCGTACCATACAGACATATGTGCATGCGACCATTGATTTTTATTAGACCTGTCGTATAATGTCGCGCCACATGGACGTATGTGCTTACGACCGTCGGTTTTTATTAGACCTGTAGTATAATGTCACGCCACATGGATTGTATGTGCATACAACTATCAAATTTTATGTAATTGATAGTTCAAACGTCGCGCCATAAAGACGAATACGCATACGACCTCACTTCGCGTCACCGAGCTACCTCGCTCCCCGCGCAGTGACTAACAGTCGGCCGTGTATAGTGGACGTATGGACCGTTCGTTATAAAAGTAATAGAAGCTGTATAAAACGTGAAGATGAATCGAAGCAAACACATTCTGGGGTTAGTTCTACACAGTGAGTATCTTTTTTCGTATTTAGTGAGTATTGATGTTATTGTTGTTGATGATTGTGGTTTTGGTAAAGTAGGTACATATTCAGGCAAAATTTCATGCGTTCAATCAAAAAAAAAATCAGCTGTTCCATACAAAAGTATGGAAAATTTTCGACAAATGTATGGAACAGCAGATTTTTTATTATTAATATATTATAAACCTTACAAAACTTATTTTTTCTAGGGGGTAAAGAAAATAAGAATTCACCCATCTTGGTTGAAGAGCAGAATACGGAGATGTTGCATAATATGGAACATTCGTCACCGACAAAGACTCTGGAGTGTGAGACAAATACTGAGGTTCACAGAGAATCACCTCTCACAGTCCAACAACAAATGGCTATAGCTGAAATGAGAAACATAGGCTTTACTGATGACGAAATTGAAGATGATATTCCATTTTATTTAAATAAATCGCCACCGTCTGTGCTGACAACAAACAAGGATTTTGAACAAGAAACAAACATTCCGTCTGTTGAAAACCAACTTACACCGCTTTTCACACCAATACCTTCGGTACACTCCCTTGAAAGCCCAAACATTATTGACCAAACATACATTGAAGATAGCGATGATTCAATAGCAGACCCCAGTTACCAACCCGAAGATGAAAAAATCAATGCTCACCAATGTCACCTGTTGCATCTGTAATTGAGCCATCAGTACGTAACATTAATTCACCCCAAATAGACGAATTGTCCACACATGAAAATGAGCCATCAGTAAGTAATGTTAATTCACCCCAAATAGAACAATTGTCCACATATGAAACGAACCATCAGTATGTAATATTAATTCACCCCAAATAGAAGAATTGTCCACAAGTGAAAATAACCCAAGTTGTCAAGAGGTAAAAAGACATAAAAGGAAAGTGCCAGAAAATTGGAAGAAAAACATAAGAAAAAAGAAAAGAAACAACGGCGAAACATACATATCAGCCAAAGGCAAAAATGTACCCGCAAAAAAGTGTGGCATTGAAAATTGTAAGTGTCAACGACTTTGTCACACAAAAATTGACAATAACGCAAGAGAGACTCTACATTTGTCATTTTGGAGTTTGGGAAGTCTTGAGAGACAAAGAGATTTTATAGTCTCTAACGTGAATTCAACTGAAGCAGTCAATTCGAGAGTGAACAATTCAAGGAGGAAATATACATTAAGTTATAGTTTCAAGATAGATTCTAATACAATTACTGTGTGCCAACCGTTTTTCCTTAGCACACTGGACATTAGCGACAAAATGGTGCGTACTGCTTTAAAGAAAGCTAGACGAGGAGTAGGAAGTATTCCATCCCCTGATAAAAGAGGTCGTCATACACCATCTAACAAATTGGACACAGATGACTTAAAGTTCGCGAATGATCATATAGATTCATTTCCAAAAGTACCTTCGCATTGGTGCCGTAAAGATACAAAAAAGATTTACTTAGAGACAGCTCTGAATAAAGAAAAAATGTACGATTTATACAAGCAATTTTGTTTGGAAAATAATAAGAATGCGATTGGCAAAACATCTTATAAAGAACTAATTTTAAAAAAGAATATAGGTTTTCATAAACCAAGAAAAGACCAGTGTTGGTGTAACAAATATGAACGATTAACTGAGGATGAACAAAAGGAGAAACAAGAAGAATACGAAGAGCATATAAACAGAAAATACTTTGCACAGGAAGAGAAAAAATATGATAAAATAAAAGCAAAGGTCGATAAACACTTTCAAGTTTGCACTTTTGACTTTGAAGCTGTGCTCTACAGTCCTTTGGTTTTGGGAAAGCCTGTATTTTATAAACGGAAGTTAGGCAGCATGAATTTTACAATTCACAATGCAGGAACCAAGCAAGGTTATTGTTATTTTTGGCCAGAATATGAAGGCAACAGAGGATCTAACGAAGTGTCGACATGTCTCTATAAATACATAACCAATCTTTCTGATGTTGACCACCTTGTATTATATTCCGATTGCTGTCCTGGACAAAACAGAAATTCTGTGGTTGCAACTATGCTCAATTACATTATTTCATCACCTGACAATCACATCAAAGTTATTGACTATAAATTTCTTGAACCAGGACACACATACATGGAGTGTGACAACATGCATTCTACAATCGAACGAGCGTCTGAATATGCTAAAATCTATACCCCTGATGACTGGCAAAATGTAATACGGCTAGCCCGTAAAGATAACCCATACAATGTTCAGATTATGGAACATACAGATTTTTTGGATTTCAAAGCAATTGGCAATAATATTTTTCCAAACAAAATTAAAGCCACGGATGGAACTCCTTTGCACTGGGCTAATGTGAGATGGTTACAATTGAACAAAGAATATCAAAATTCATTGTTTTTCAAATGTGAATACTGGGAAGAATTCAAAGAGGTAAAATTAAAGGAGAGATCAAAAAGATCGGAACGTAATACTTGTCTGGCAAAGCTTTATCCTGAACAAATTTTGCTAAAAAGAGTAAAACATTCAGATCTGATGGAAATGTGTAAGGATGGAACGATACCAAAAAATCATCACTTTTATTACCAGAATCTACCGGTGAATTCAAGACCGTTGGAAAAGATGAAGCCTCAAAATGATGATGACGAATTGGAACTGTCTACCTCAAGAGCCTCATACTTGAGACGCCGCGCGCCGGTCAGGAAAAAAGAACTGATGTGTATTTGATAGTAACCAAGTTTAGTTTTTTAAGTTTTTAGCTTCATAATGAAGCTCAGAATTAGAGTGAAATACATTAATTGCTTTTCTCTGTTATAATAAGTTTTAATACATTTTACGTTACCAAAAAGAGACAGGGAAAGAAGACTAGAAAATTATGGCAGCCAAGTTGTTGATCTCTTAAATAATTATATTTCATAGCAATTTGTGTCGTTGGTATTATTAACGCATGTCGCTGGTATACTTACAATTAACTAAATGTCTCTAAGAAAATTATAATATGTAGATAAGTAAACTAAACTCTAAAATTAGGTATCAAGAATTGTGTTGTTTTGAAAACCTAGGTCATAGACATAAGAATTCTATAAGAAAAAATTAAAATAGAAAATAAGACTGTTCAGTAAGCTCTGTTTTGTTCAGTAAAAGTTTTGTTGATACACTTTAAAATTGTATAAATTGTTATATTTTGAAGTTCTTTTTAAATAAAGCTTTTTGAACTTTTTTGAGTATACTTCTTTTACTTCTCATTCTTTGAAACTAACCCTAAATAAATCCATACGTCTGTCCTGGAACATAGTATTTTTTTTCTTTTTTGCCAAGCCAAATGGACGTATAACCTCAGAAAAAATAGGAAATAGTGGATTTAGTCGCATAAAAAGTTATACCAATGTACCATTTCACGATACTGGTAGAAAATGCTTATGTTTTTATCCTACCACATTGAATAATAAGATTTTGTATTATACGTCCATTCTTTCAAAGCGTTTTTTGAGAAAAAATAAGAAAAGATTTGTCTTATTATATCAAACCAAATAGACGTATGTGCATTATTGAGAACTTAGAAAAAGTTACAAAAAAATTAAGCATTCCACATAAATACAGAAGTATTTTCATAGCTACATGTAAATTTTTAATTCTGTAGGTACATTAATTAAAAAGTTATTAAGTTTTTTTCGTCTCCTGAAAAGTAGGGGTTTTGTTGATACGCCCCTATGGTTTGAAGCCCGTATATAAGTCTGAGTAGTTTATGCTTCGAGTATATGCTGTCTATTAATAAAAATGTATATACCTATAAGAAATCCAAGTGTAACACAATTTTTCGTGACAGGAAACAGGATTATTATCCGATAAAATTCGGTTGGAAACATTCTAAGCTTACTTTAGCATGAAATGTTTTACAAACATGCGTGATTATAAAATAAATGTCACGCATCAACTAGTTCAAGCTTTGTTTTAAAGGGAAAACATTGAATAGTTTTGTAATGTCCACATACATGTGTAAAATATAATACAAGCAAACCTTATACAGAACAAAAACAGGGATGTTTACACTAAGTGCAAATACATCTTTTCTTAAAAACAATAATTGTTCTAACAAAAATTTCAATGTATAATCTAAAATAGTTAAAATTTGTGTAATACGCTCAGGACTATTAACGACAATATTCCTTATGTTCTTTATGAACGACTTTCGGGCATACTGATATTTCCTACCTGGTGATTCCAGGATATGAACGCCATATTATTATTTACGAAGACACTTGGGAGTTAGTAGGATATACAATTATATAAGAACATAGACCATGGAAGCAATTCGGTTATGCACCATATACTAAACAAAAATGGAGTAAATTACAAAAGTTATCTGTTTGTTTTCAATTAAGTCTAAACTGGTGTTAAACTTTAAGTATAAACTTTAATTTTGGTGTGCCTAGGCAATTGGGGGTAGTTTTACGTAGATTTAGTCATCACCTTGACTTAAAATTGAATGCCAATATTACAATTTTATGATTATCTTATGTTAATGTTTTCAATAACCGGCTGCACTCATTTAGACGCGTGAACTCACCTGATGAAGGGCATCGGACATGCCCGAAACCTAGGTCACCATCTCGACCAATACGCGTGAGTACAGCCGGTTATTGAAAACATTAATATGTCTCATACTCACGGGAACTTTCAAACAATTGTCTTATGTGTTACATCAATTTAGATTTTAGCGTGAACAGAGGTGCCGATTATATATAAATTCACTTAATTTAAAATTCTCTAAATTATATCAGTATTCATTCTATTTACTCTAAAGTTTAAATTGTTTAACGCTTGCATATGAAATTAAGGTAGTTCTTATTCTGTTCAAACTAAAATCCAAAATTCACATAACGCTTGTGTTCAATGGTCGATATGTACGAAAATTTTGTCGTCATGTAACTTGGTGCTCTCTAAAATTATGCAAAATGATCTACAATTTAATAGAATACTCTATATAATTTTTAAGAGTTACGCGAATGTGGATTTTAGTGTGAACAGAATATCATCAACCAATTTTTATTTGAGAGAATCTTGTAGAATCGACATAAGCATAAGAACTTTAGTACTTATTTTATTATAGTTTGTGGTTCATAGCAGAATTATGTTTATGACCAATACCTATCTAGAAGTAATTTCAAACTTATGTGTACCTATGTTCTTATTGTTAGGAATAACCTAACAAGGAGGCGGGGCTTGAAGTATGACGTCAGCGGTGGCGTGAGGCGGACGCACGGCGCGCTAACTCACTTCTTTGCGGCTGCTTGGACGAGACGGACGTTACCTTAACTTGTGCATAAAATTGTTTTCCGAGTTAATAATTCTCATTTAATTGTAATATTTGTCTTTTAAAAACTAACTCCATTTCTGATTCCTAAGTTATCATTAATTTAGGTAATTATTATATAATTATGAATTATATTTTATGAAATTTTTACTTCAATTAAACATATGCATGTGTCCTAACACCAACTGCCTTGTAACAACTTCACACATTCAGCAGGTCAGATTAACGGCTTTTCGATGTGGGTGACATGATTTCGGTGTAATGACGCCTTCCCCTTTCAAGCAAAAATGTTCTAGATTAACCCATTGGCGTCGGTGATAATGATAACAATAGAATTTATTTATAACTAGGACGTAGTGGTCCTGACGATACCAACTTATTAAAAGGTAAGGCAGCCAGTACAATTACAGGCTCATGATATATAACAATTTACATAATATCAAGTGGCGACAGTACTGCAGGTCCGCAAAACATTCAAGTATGTTGATTTGCTTACATTTATTAACAGTAGGATTATGTCAAAATTTTATATTTTGCTGGCTTGGGTTACCATTTTTTGTACGAAAAGGTCCCTTATTTGCTCTCCAAATTCCTTCCCAACTGAAATATGCTGATCTTACAGTTATTATGTTTATACAGGACCGCGGTACCGAATAAAAGAAAACCAACCTACTAATCAATGCTAAAAGAAATATATGGTATTCACTAAATAACTGATTACTTATATACCGAAAAAAATTTAAAACTGCCGCATAATGTATAAAAACTGAGGCGAGTGGCATAATTTATGCGTACAAATGAATTGTCTAGTGAATACTGATAATAGCTCTTGCAAAACGTTTTTTCCAATTACCCTGGCGAAAAAACAAAATAATATTTATTACTACGACATGTCATGCTTCCACTCTTGATATACTTATTTGGAGTGTGGAACGAAAAAAACGCTTTTTGGAGTCGAATGTACTATAAATTATGTACCTAGGTTGCCAGGGCCATCACATAGGTTAAGCAATATTTCCTGCGGTCACAACCATTCTGATAAGCTCTTCCCGATACTCACAGGTAGTGTCATTTACTTCCTTTTTTGAAAGGACACTGTAAGTAATTTTTTTAGGCTATGCCAGAGGCCTGAAAATTCTCCCGACACTGCGCAGTAGTAGTGCATTTTGCGAATGTCCGCCTGTTTCGCTCAGGTAGAAAATCTATCCCAAATACCGTTCTTTTTATTTATTTATGTCTATTTATGTAGTGCCTTACTATATTCTAAATTATAGTATACCTGACGGAAAATTATACGTTTGTTGTGATGATTAATTAGGAATAATCAGCTTGATTAATAAAAATAAGAGTAATCATCGGAATCTTACAACAAAATGGTGCTTAAATATGTGGTCCTTTTTTTAATTCAATTTATTTACCACGTAGACTCTTGTTCTGAGAAACCATCTTAGTTTGAAAAGATCTGTCTGAAGCTTACAGCACTTGCTTGGTTGTAAAAGCCACGCTTGGTCACCGAATTAAATTAGCTGTTTGAGTGATTGTGGCTTAACCCATGTCACGCTCCTTCAGAAACTTTGTTTTACACCGGTATCAAAGTCAAAGTCAAAATCATTTATTCAATTTAGGCGTCTACGACGCTCTTATGAAGGTCAATTATAAATTTTAGTATTGAAATATTCTACATTGTACTGCCACGTTCAGCAAATAAATTGTATAGAGCCACTGCGAGAAGAACGGGCAAGAAACTCGGGGCCATTCTTTTAAACATCTTTTAACAATGTGTTACATACTTACTATATAATAGAGTTACAAACATACATAAAATCACGCCTCTTTCCCGTAGGGGTAGGCAGAGACCACAGGTTTCCACTTCCTACGGTCCGTACATATCTCTTTCGCTTCATCTACACTCATCAATCCTTTCATACATAAGCGTCGGTTTAGGGTACTCTTGACCTGGTCTTTTTTCAGAACGTCTTCAATCTGATTTCGGAACGTTCGCCTAGGTCTTCCCCTTCCAAAACTTCCGTTCACTTGTCCCATGTATATCTGTTTAGTCATTCTTATTTCATTCATTCTCTCCACATGTCCAAACCATCTTAACAAACTTTTCTCGATTTTTGTCACTACATCCTCATTCACACCACATCGTTCCCTTATCACACTATTCCTTATCCTGTCACTCCGTTTGACTCCAATCATGCTACTCAATGCTCTCATCTCCACGGCATTTATTCTACTTTCATCCTTTTTCTGCCACACCCAACTTTCACTAACATACATTAGTGTCGGAACCAACACTCCCCCATGAACAGCCAGACGAGCCTTTTTAGACACCTTCTGACTGTTCATAAACGCGTGCAATGCTCCGTTTACCATATTTCCAGCGTTCGCTCTCCTTTCTATATCTTTTTCACACTCACCATCTTTTGAAAACATGGATCCCAAGTATACAAACTCTTTCACTTGTTCCACTTTTTCACCTCCGATCACAATATTGCAATCGGTCACTCTATCATCTCGTTCAAACACCATAACTTTCGTCTTACTTACATTTATTTTCATTCTGTTGAATTACGTATTTTTTTTATATAATGTACAATTAAGGTAATTTAAAATTAATTATTATCCGCTAAGACGAAGCTGTCACTTGTCACTCTGTTCGTTTGAATAACATTATTTCTATTAACTATTCCTTAGCTCGCGCGCTAACAATATCTTCATTTGCACGCATAAGTAAGTGGGTATATAGCGCTATCATCGTCTCAAATCGTCCTATTAACTATGGGTTGTGCTATGTCATAACATAACCAACATAAGCCTAAATGGTGTGTGGTTTTTTTATGTTATTGTGACGGAACAAGCTCGAGGCCCACCTAATGTTAAGCGGACTAACCTAACTAACAGATGCATTTTATCACAAGTGAGGAATTGCACTGCGCCCGTCACTTTGAGACATAGGTAGTTTCTAAGTCTCATATACCTGTCATTTCACTGGCTCTCTTTAATCTGACTGCTGCTGGAACACACCGTGAGGTGCTTGGCGACAGATTTTCTACTTGAGGGTGGTTGCTAGCCAAGTGGGCAATCGTAAAATGTCCTTCCACCATGCGATGAAGCTCAAGCCGGCGGTGGGGATCGAACCAGGGGCCTGCGGCATGGCAGTCCATAGCTATTACCGCTTGGCCATCATTGCCTTAAAACACAACTTTCATTTGTTACTCTATCCCATTCGACAAACGGACTATGCGTCATATGCCAAAGGAATTTAATTTTGCTTTGTGAGGTGTGTACACTGTACACGATACAAAATGTCTAACATCATCACACATTAATTACCAACAGTCACAATTTATCATCAAGGTAATTACCAAAACAGCAGTAAAATTTATAGTAAAATGGCGGCAGCTAGCAACGTTTTTTTACCAGAATGTTTACAATATCTCGCGAAACATCGGTGTTACTCTACGATTTATTGGCAAATAATTTGACATGCTTCAATCCGCGCTCGTGCATTTGTTTGTGAAATAAAATATTTGTAGCAAGTTTTCTTAGATGTTATTTTGGCTATTTCCAGAATATTTAGTTAGGCATAACCTTGGAAATCTTTTCATAACGGATTTAATTTTCTTAAAGGAAATTTTCATTCGGTAACATTTTTCATTCAGCAATATTTTTGACTAAGACACTAGTAATAGAGTTAAGATAGCGGCGCTAGGTTTTATATTAGACAAAATTACCCTGCATGCATTTTTGTGCAATTATAATAATAAAAATCCCTGGAAATGTACAATACAAGTTGCAATATCTAATCAGTTTACTAATTTTGATAAAAAAAGTAAAACTACATATATCTGTTAGAGAAAAGGTGCATGTAAAAAACATTTTAACATGAAATATAGAAAAAATGTTTTGCTTAAAATTTTACATGTTAGGTTTGACTCTAGTATCTGGCAAAATGAGGATTATTGTATGTTTACGCTTTCATACAGGCGTGGCGAATGTTTTATAATCTTGGGCTAAAAGTGCCTTGCACAAATCATATTAGGTATTATTATTAGGTATGCTAACTACTTATTATAAAAAGACAATCTGGAAATTTCTTCATATTATATTCACCTTTCTACTTCCTACTTAAAGCATAAACATAAATAAAACATGCCTACCAAAATCTTTAGTAAACAATGAAAAATAGCCGTAAGTTTAGTTTTTGAAACATGTTGAATATAATAATAAGTTTAGGTATTATCTGAAGTGCTACATTTTTTCCTGATGGTGTTCTCTATTCAATAATGTAACTCAACACTTTAATTGTATATTTACGTTTTAATATTAGGTCCTTACATATGAAATTGGCGTTTTTCGTACTGGCCACTTTATTCACGAATTTCTCCTCTTTGGTAAGGAATTCCAAATTCAAATTTGTACAGCTATAGACTCATGTATTTGTGCTTCGATGATCGTCATTCATTTGTTTTTTTTCTTCTGTTTTTTTTTGTTTGCGTCACTCATTTTACAAAATGGAAAACCTTAAATATCGCATTATTTACGAGTACGAGTTCCGCCGTGGCACTAGTGCTGCGGAAACAACTCGAAGGGTGAATGATGTGTATGGCGGTCGTGTTGCAAAAGAAAACACAGTTCGTTTTTGGTTCCAACGTTTTCGTTCTGGAAATTTCGACCTGCAGAACAAGCCCCGTGGACGGCCTGAGACTCAAGTTGATAATGAAGAGTTGAAGGCTATTGTGGAAGCGGATCCATCGCAAACCACGTCCGAGTTAGCTGCAGGCTGCAATGTTAGTGATAAAACTGTTTTAATTCACTTGAAGCAAATTGGGAAGATTAAAAAGCTTGAAAGGTGGGTACCTCACGAATTGACTGAAACAAACCGGCAAACGCGCGTCGACTGCTGCGTTACATTACTAAACCGGCACAATAATGAAGGTATTTTAAACCGAATCATTACCTGTGATGAAAAATGGGTTCTTTACGATAATCGGAAGCGCTCAGCGCAATGGTTAGATCCTGGCCAGCCAGCCAAATCCTGCCCCAAGCGAAAATTAACCCCAAAAAAGTTACTTGTAAGCGTTTGGTGGACTAGTGCCGGTATTGTTCATTACAGTTTTTTCAAATCTGGCCAGACTATTACGGCTGATGTCTATTGTCAGGAATTGCAAACCATGATGGAAAAGCTAGCGGCTAAACAACCTAGGCTGGTCAATCGCTCCACGCCACTGCTGCTTCACGACAACGCTAGACCACACACTGCGCTACAGACGGCTACTAAATTAGAAGAGCTTCAATTGGAAAGTCTAAGACATCCTCCGTACTCCCCGGACCTTGCTCCAACAGATTACCATTTTTTTCGAAATTTGGATAACTTCTTGCAAGGGAAAAAATTCAACTCCGATGGGGCAGTCCAAATCGCCTTCAAAGATTTTATTGATTCTCGTCCGACTGGTTTTTTTAGTAAAGGGATCAATGAACTACCTATGAGATGGCAAAAGTGCATAGAAAATAATGGTTCATACTTTGATTAATTAAATATATTATATTAAAAAATATTCGACTTTTTGTTCCTCCCGTACAAAACGCCAATTTCATATGTAAGGACCTAATATATTTTAAATATCCTAAAAAAAAATTTTCGCTGTTACTTTTGAAACAAAATATAATTTGAAAAAAAAAGCACATTAAATTGTAACTCAGCAGTTCATATGTTAAATTTCAATCTCTCATCAAATGGCTCTTATTTAACTGTTATTAAAAAGTTTTAGGTTTATTTTATTTATTGTTTACCTCCTAAGTTTTTCATTCACCTTTTCTTTTTATTCTTAGAGCAGTTGATTAATGTTTTATTTATATTTTCTTCGATAGTTGGTAAGTCTTTACGATTCCGGTTCTATTGCTCTCGCTTACTGCTTAGGCTTACAATACAGCCTAGCCTTGATTGAAATAATTAACGTTCCGCACATATTAAAACTGTCGGTTATTTACTATACAATTTATCCAGCAGCTATCGTTTAGTAGGTTACCACTAACTAATGGGTAAGATTATGAGTACCAAGGCTAACTTATCTGTCAACTGTCAAATGTACAATTCTCTATCATTTTGTACATTTTCTCAAAAATAGTATGTAATGTTGCCATAACATCTCTAAAAAGTATTCAGAAAGTAAGCTCTACCGGTTACAACTGTCCAGTAAGAAGCGAGATTTTATTTGGAATCTCCTACTGTCCATTAAGTAAGTATGTAATTAACCCACTGGACAATTAAAGGTCATCCACTTTAGATCTGCTTGGAAAAAAAAACATAGTACCAGACAAATATTAGAGTTATATAATATATATCTGACATTTTATGAGATAGATATATTTTTGGAGCCCTAAACAGCCATTTTATAGACTGTGTCACTTAACGCAACTCAGAAAAAGTATGCACGTTGCGTTTTGTACTTGGTAATGTTGTAGAAGTATAGTGTGGGATTTTATCTTTGTATTTAGTAATTTCAGTTTATAAATCATGTTGGTGGGTTTCCCTAATATGAATGTAACCTTCAGTATTAATTAAACGAATTTGACGTTAAACTTTCTTTAATTTTTGAGAAGAGTATTATACAAGTCTCAACCAGTAAGAAAGCCTTCCTGGCCTCGTATATAGCCGGACCGCACCTGCAGTTCGGTCCGGTTAACTCATACTACCGGCCAGGAAGGCTTACTTACTAGATTCTGCAGTAATGTACAATTTCGTTGCTAGTGTGCATTCGTTTTCCATACAAACGTAGTTTCGTCATACATTTTTGAATACCAAGTTTTCAAAGTCGCTAAAATTGACATGCATGTCCTTGAGCACAATCACTATGCTTCGGCTTTGCCAGTTTCCCGTATAATTACATATTTACAAAACTTATTGGATAAATATTTGTATGGAAATATATATTTTCATATAAAGAGATTAAATAAATAATAAAACGTTAACTGGCAAACCAGAAGCGTACTCAGTAGGTTCAAGTAGTATATACAATTATGAGGAAAGTATACCTTTGTCAGTACGTAAATTGTATCGCTACGCAAGTCATAACTTGTGACAGAATTTACACTCGCAAACCGTTATGTCTACTATCTTGGAATGATATGCTGTTAGGTGTGGAGCTCACAGTCTTTTACAAACAGATGAGATTTGGGTCAAAAGCTAAACTTGGAAATTATATATTATAATATTTCACCTTGCCAGCATAAAAAAACGGTTTGGTTGGTAAAACCTATTGTATGGAAAAATAAGTACCAAATAAAAGTGTTATTTTCAACTTATAGAATCATGCATTATTTTAAGTTCTATTGTAAATTAGATTAAACTTGTTACTGAATATTGCCTTCAGTTTGTTTCTTACCTATTGCCTTTTTATGACTGGCAGTAGTGAAAAGTTGTATATTATAAAGGAGAACAATGTATTTGTATCCTCCACTGTGCTCGGTAGTACACATTAGAATCATTCGCTGCGCTCATGATTCAATTCTAGACTAATTCTCTAAGTTACTTTAATAGTATTCTAACATATCCACTTTCAGAGAAAGCCATAATTGTTATTTAAGTAAACTATATAATTTAGGTATGTTAGGTTAGGCATAACGTTAATTAATAACAGAGCGGCATAAACGCAAAAGTTCTTTATAAATATTTAAAAAAGAGACTAATTCGCTAGTTCGGGATAAGTTACCACTCGAGCCAAATCTACTTAGCTCACTTGCATATATAACATAACTATAACAAATAAAAAAGAAACATCATCATTTACACAAGTTTGTTCGTATGCAAAAAATTGCTAAGTGGGAGTTGGACTCACTACACTGTTTGTTTTTATATAGCATTTTCATTTACATGAATTTTTAGATAAAGCTTTATAAGACCGGCTCGTACAAATAAGTGACGCAACATTAAGGCTCCTCAAGATAGTGAAAGTATTTTATTTTATGTAGTTATATGTATAAGCAATATCAGTATCATACAGAGAAGCAATGTTTCTCTACATCCCAAAAATATACATAATACTCAACCAAAAATTACTATGCTGCGAGGCCGACAGCATTCTCGAAATATATTTTATTCAATGACAAGATTTTAAAAACAAGTTGTTACACATGTAATTGAAGTTAGATATAAAAACATACCACACCAACCCTGTGGGGGTAAGATAAGGGTAGAAAGATGATAATTATATTTTACATCTTGCTCCGCATTTTTTTATGTTTAGCAGCTTCATTACTCAGCATTTACCTTAGCTGTTTTGTGAAGTAAAATCCCTTGAGTATTTATAAGAGGTTAAAGTCACGTACTGAAAAATTGAAATTCGTATATATTATTTATATTTTTTTTTTTTATTTAATCGAAATAATTACCATTATTATCTATACATTGCCGCCATCTAATAGGAAAGTCTGCCTCCTGGGAAGAAAACTTTTTAATACGTAGAAAATTTTCCAAATCACGAAAAAAATGGTAGTATGTTGGAGCAAGGTCTGGCAAATACGAAAGGTAACGAATGGTTTCTAATTGCAGTTCCTGTAGAGTTAAAAAGGTTTCTCGTGCTGTATGAGGTCTCGCATTATCATGGAGCAATAATGGTGAAGATCGATTCATGATTCGGGACCGTTTCATTGCTAGTTTTGCTATCATTGTTCGGAGTTCGGCACAGTAGACATCTGCCGTTATTGATTGACCAGATCGGAGAAAGATATAGTGAATTACGCCATGCTGAGAAAACCTTTTTATTGGTAAGCTTTGCTTTAGAACACTGTGGTGACGTTTGACCTGGGGTCAGCCCTACATAGACCTACCTGCACATAGACAAGAACGTATAACTGCTTAGTTTTATAATTACGAATAACAAAACCGTTCTGTTGGTTGGTAACAGAATATGTGGATAAGTGACTTAATACCATTACATTGCTCTCGATATTATACCCAAGCGGATCAAGTCGCTGTTAGCAGTAAGTATATTATATTTCAGCATGAGTATATGTTCTGTAAATTAAGTCAAACCGTGGCCATGATCACAGCAAAGGGTTGGAAACAGCGGGATAAACTAATTTTACATACGAGTATCCGTTTCAACCGTTTACAGTTTTAATCCCAGCGCGCGGGGCAAACTTTACAGGGTTAACCAAGAGGCACCCCTTTACAGTTGTTTAAATATTTTGTAAAATACCTACAAAACATATACGTTCTCAAATACAAATGCGAGAATCCGCATAACAAAATTTTGTGTGATTATTTAAGATAAAAATATTTAAGGAATGCGTTGTAGCATTTATCAATTAGTAAGTTCCTACCCTTTATCTAATATTAATAGATTTATCATAAAGCTTTCACATGATTGATGATCAATGATTTACACGATATATTTGAAAGGATAGTTAGGCATCAAAAAGGTCACAGAGTAGGTCAGTCTGTCTGGAATATTCAAACTTCTTTGTTCCAAGCAAAGAAACGGATTCTTACTTGACAAACAAAGAGGCTGACACTTACTACATAAAATTTTGGAAACTGATTAATTAACCGTAGCTTGTTCTGGTTTAAACCATTTTAATATATTTCTCTGAAATGTAATTTCCTTTTAATAGGTACATATACATAATCAACATTATATGCTAAATGGTTTAGTTTGCAACTTTCTTTGCTACGCTAAAGTTTCCCTTTAGTAAATCATTAAACAAAGCCATTCCATAGCAGCATCTTAAATTATATTAATTGGAGTGTATTTTCACTCTATTCAACGACACCTGCTATTGTTTATCAAAATGCAAAGAACCTTTACCGTAGGCTGTTTGATCCGATACCGGGAGCAAGGGGCTAGGCGAGACGTTGTTACAAAATCCTCTGAGAGCGCTTCGGCATTGTGGCAATCCTCTCGCAGATGTTTTTCATTATGGAACGGGTAACACCTTTTGTTGTGAAGCACTTGGGTCCTTTAAAAACACAATCTAGATATTGGATTAACTTGTAAAGTTTTGTGTAGGTCAATTTATGTGAGTACCGTTTTTGTTGTTTTAGGATGCTTGAAGATGTTGCGTTGAAAGTGTTGGAAGGTTTGTAGGTATTCAGTTTTTTATTCAAGGTATTGTTTTCATAATGGTACCTTATCTTTACACCTCGGAAATTTCTGGGCTTATTCTCTGGATTATTTTCCTATTCAGTATATGAAAATTTACTTAAAAATCATATATTTTAGCAAGAATTTTACTAAAGTTCATGATTTCTGAGTGAGTTTTGATTCAACATATATTTTTAATTAAATCTTTTTGGAATATTCTGCACATAACGAGCAAAACGGAGCGTGTTCGGAATTTTTTTATGCGATGATTGAAAATCTGTATCTAAAACTAGTTACATGTGCATGCAGGTACCTAAAAAATAAATAGCAAATTATATACTCATATATAATATTTTATAAACTAGATTATAGATGATGCAATATTTTTGCAAATATGAGCAAGCAATGATTCACCTGTCGCGTTGCTTCAACTAAACACTTCAACCAACCAAATATCTGTAAATGTTGTGTGCTTCTAGCCCCCACGCACCTAAAATATTGCAATCTCAAACAGCACAAACAAGAAACCTCCAACAAGATTATTATTGTTAGGAGATGTGTGATGAAATCCAGTACATAATTTTGGTCCTACTCAGCCCGTAACCTGAACCGCAAACCTAATCTAAAGACAGTTAAGTACAGTCCTGTACCTAATGACTTACTTTTTTAGGTTAGGTTTGCTTGACACATAATTATGTTAATATCGAGTAGGTGGTGCAAAACAAATACTTTTCTACCCCTGTATCATTCTAAATTTAATTGTACAAAAGTAAATTTCATTCGAAAAAATCTTACAATGTATCGTTCATTTCGACGAATAAAAAAGGTACCTGTGAAGTAACGTCCAACGGCGACATCATCAAAAATTCTTTCATTTTCAATGGTACTCACCTGACGATACGATTGCACCTAAAGACTATATAATTAAAAACAAGTACCTATCACTATATTATAAAATATCACATGTTTTTATCTCATTCATAATAAATGAAGGTAGGGTGACTTATACGAATAAGTATGATCGTTTCGACAAGAGTTTCAACTATTATTCAATCAGTTGGTCGTGGTAAAAGGACCACCAATAGTAGGTACAGCACTATAGCATCTTCGAAATAAAAATTCTCCAACTGTATAGACCTTTTATGCTTGCCATGGACAATCACTTAACAAACTATTATATGAAATAGGATTATTAGTTTTTACTTGTTAGATAATGTATATCATAAGCAATTACTTTGGAGCAGGATAATCCATATATAATTATTTCTTCGAGTTATGCAGTATAGATACTTTTTGTAAATAAATAGTCATTGTGCGTTAATGCATCAATTTCAGTCTCGTCTTTAAGACATTCTCCTCCTAAAGATGAGAGGATTTTTTTAGAGGCCAAGGTCGTTGTGAGGTGAAATACTGCTTGCCTTATCAAAAACGAAAAACGAGCAAGAAATTTGCAGTATCACACCAATGCGATGTTCGTGCCCAAGCTTGTCTTTGGAACATTGGACGACAGAAAAATTCTTCAAATGGGGTAGGTACTTATTTTGAGAAATTGATTAAAAACCTACCCTTTATCCTCGTTATTTAACCTAACCTATGTATTCGCTTATTATGGTTTGATTCCGATTTTTAGTACTCATAAAAGTTCAATTATTAGTACTCATCGCGCTAAGGTCCTTTTTATTCTGTGCTAAGGGCGGAAAAATATAAAAGGTTACAATTTAATCAGACGTGTAATATAAGGGTAAAATGCCTGCGAATAAATAAATTTATTCGTAGGTATAAACAGTATCTAATCTAATACTTGCCTGTGGGGTGCCGGGCTAGAATGTCATCCCCCCATCTCTACTCGTCGGTGTCGTAAGAGGTGACTAAGGGTAAACACATAAGAAGGTGGGCAGCAGCACTTTCTGTGGAAATGATATCTCGCTTGGGGATACAGATCCCCAAGCCGCCTGCCTGTTAAATTGCTTGTATTTTAATAACTAACGGGAAATGATTGGGGTTCGCGGGCGCGTGTATTGAAGCGAAAAAATATTAAAAATTTCTGAAAATGAAATTATTGTTACCAAAAATTTAGAAATTTTGAATAATTTTAACAAATAAAATTTCAAAACGATTCAGCTATTGAGTTTTAACCCCTACTCTTATTTATGATAACTATTACTACCAGACGATATCCAAATTTATAAGCAATATAAAAAAAAAGATAAAACTTCGGTACTAGGATGTCTCTGCTTACTTATAGAGTTCAGGTTTGCACATTTTTTGGTTTTAAGTTTACAATATTGCAAAGTAACAAAGTTACACTGCTTCATTATATTATGTTTTAGTTTTGCTATTTTAATCGATGCTTGAGTCGATTTTATAACCATAGTAAACTTTTAACGTTCGCGTGTACTATATTTATGTAACAAGTAGATTAGCTATCATGCTTACGTTAGCAAATACCCCACAAAAAATTAACTTGCTTTAGCGAGTATTAGATTACTGTATCAACCGGGTAGTCCACTGCTGAAGCGAGCCTCTCTCATTATGGGGGGTTTGCCATAATCCCCACGTTTGGCAGGCGTCTTGGGAATCGCAGTGTGTGATATCAGTTCCTCAGAAAGCGCTGCTGCCCACCTTCTGGTGTGTAACCCTTAGTCGCCTTTTACGACACGGGTAGAGTTGGCGGGGTGACATTCAAGCCGGCTATTTAGATAAACTACAAGTCGCGGTACCTACAATTTTTCGCGATTGTCACATATACAGTAATTTAAGGACTTTAATTTATTTATTTATTTTATTTATTTATTTATCAATAATTAAAACGGTACAAAAGACCACTTACATTAATTACACAATTACAACAGATTATAAATTGAAAACAGTCATTAATAAAATAAAATCAAAAATAATAATAATTCAAGAGTACATAATGTCATTAATAATAATAATAATAATTATACATAATGAATATCAGAAATTGTAATAGGCAGAAACAAAATAAAGAAAAAAATAATGTCACATCATTCATCCCTTTCGCAATATCTCAAACACGCCAACATTATTTCCGACCATCCATCCCCAAATAAATCACATTCTGGATTGGTAGCCAAGAGAGTGTTGAGTGCGGCGAGGGAGCGCGGGATGGGCGAAAAAGAGCGTGCCACTGTTCGGCAGTGTGGCAACACAAACAGCTTATGACACCTACTGCGGTAATAGTTGTCCGGTATGAAAAATCGACACAGCCTGTCGAGCAGATCGGGTGCATCGATATCTCCACGGAGAACTTTGCACATAACTGTAACTTGCTGCATTTCCCGTCTGACTTCAAGTGAATTGTAGCCTAGACAACCCAATATAAACTTCGTCGGGTACATATAAGGATAGTACCCGTTCACACGTTTATATAAGTACCTTAAAAAGGCCTTTTGTACTTTTTCGAGTTGAAGTATATATGTGTCTTCGTGCGGATTCCATACACACATCGAGCTCTCCAGCTTACTGCGTACCAATGCGCTGTAGACAAGGCGGATCACATGCTGGTTACGGAAGTCTTTGGAATTCCTGAGTATAAATCCTAACCGCCTAAACGACTCCTTCACCAGCGCATTTATGTGGTCGTGGAATGTCAACCTTTGGTCAAATATGACACCCAAATCTTTAATGTTGATTGACCGTGTTATGGAACCGGTATCAATTTTGTAATCATAATTGACTGGGTGCCACATTCGCGAAAAGGTCATTACTTGACATTTGGAGGTATTGAATTCCATCCCATTGAGGCGGCTCCATTGGACCAGTGCATTGACGTCTTGCTGCATGGCAACGCAGTCTGCACTTGACCTTATCTCAGAGAAGAGTTTTAGGTCATCTGCGTACATTAAGCATTGTGTGTGCTCTAAGATGGATGGGATATCATTCACCATTACCAGGAATAACAAAGGACCCATTATTGAGCCCTGACTTACACCGGAACGCGTGTGATAGGGCTTCGACTCAAACGATCCAAGCCTCACGAACTGCTGACGGTCACGCATGTAGTCGGCAAGAAGTTGGAGAAGCTGCGGAGCGAAGCCAATGGCAGCGAGCTTAGCCAGCAGAATGTCGTTATCTACCCTATCAAACGCCTTCCGGAAGTCGAAATAGAGCACGTCTACCTGGGAACGACGGTCCAGTCTGGAAGCAATAAACTCAACAATAGTCAACAGGTTAGTATCAACCGACCTTTTCCGTCTAAAGCCGTGCTGAGTATTAGAAAGATATTTATCCACCTGTGCATAAATGTATTTGTGGAGTATGCTTTCAAATACCTTTGCAGGTGACGACAGCACAGCGATAGGGCGGTATTCTTCGACGCTGACTTTGTTGGATCCTTTTGGTATAGGAGTAACTCTCGATACTTTCCACTGAGGGGGATACCTTCCAGTTTTCAGTGCAGTATTGAAAATGTGGCAGAGAGGAATACAAAACTGTTTTGCCGCCTGTTTCAATACCGCCGGAGGAATGCTATCAGGCCCCAAGGAACTACTAGGTTTCAGCTTCTTTATACCGTACATAACGTCATTAAGTGTAATCTCAGAAATGTTGACATAGTTACTGTTGCAACTAAGGTCAGATTCATACGCAAGTTCAGTTCTTAATGACGGTATGTCCAGCAAAAACACACTTGCGAAAAAGTTTGCAAATGCTTCAGCAGCGCTTACACCGGTATATGATTCGCCCTCGTAAGAGACTTTTGGTTCAAAGCCGCCTTTGGTACGCAGGCTAGACACATGTCGCCAAAACTGTCTTGGATTCAGCTTTATATTTTCTTCGACGCCTTCAACGTATGAAGTGTAGGCAACCGAAGCACGGAATTTAAGCTCAGCCCTGAGACTAGAGAATTGCTGATATATTACGGAACACTTAGTTCTCTTCCAAGAACCGTGTAACCTATTCTTGCATTTTGTGTCACGGACCAAGTCACTAGAAAACCATACAGGGTAGCGCCTAACTTTCTTATTCATCCGCCGTTTTTTGGGCATGCATTCATCGAAGTAGTCATAGATAACCCTGTACAAATGTTCTGTTGCGGTACTGACATCAGATGCCTCCAAGACTGAACTCCAAGAGCTATCTTTTAACAACGAAAAAAGCCGTCTATAGTCACACTTTTTGAAATTCCAGTCTTTAGCAGTATCTACATTGGATGGCTCCAGAAAATCTGAACGGCAAGAAGTGTCAATTTCCACGTCAATATCTAAAGGCGGATGATATGGGTCGATCTTCACGATATTTTCAGTGGCGGTGACCAAAACTCCCCGCACATCATCACTCTCCCGGACTAAAACAACGTCTAATATACCTCCATAGGTGTTAAGTACATTATTACTCTCATACAACTTACAATATGACACAAAATAACAATAGTAGTTGTTAATGCTCAAAGAAGCGCTATTCAAATTTAAATCACCGAGAATAAAAACCGGTGCCTTTAACGAATCTATAATACTCTCAACTTTAGTAAACCATGGGAAGTATTCACTATCACACGCGTTTGACCTTATATATACAACACATACATATACTGTACGTCCATGCCATGAGAAGGATGCCCAAAGATCCTCGCCACTATCTAAACTATTACTATTACTATCTATACTATTTAAACGCTTGATAATGCGTATAGTTAACATGATTTTATCCTGAAGTTACACACTATTTGCAGTGATCGTGGTCACGGGGTGACTATACATAATTTCATTTTCTGGATGGGGCTTATACCGCGTATATTAGTACCGCGCACATTACACTCCAGTTCTGCGGTGCTCTCATTATTGTTTATTATCAGAGGCGATACAATTTAATAATAATAAGGTTTCATAAGGCTAGCTTTCACAAATGAGATAACGATTCGAATATTGTACAGGCTTTCCATATTCAGATGATTGTCCGCCACTCGCGTGAAGCGCATCAGAATGGAAGAGAGCTCAGGTGCACGTCTACGGTCTGGGAATGAATTAGATATCTTGCAAACATATATATGGTACATAAATATTATTATCCTGTAACGTAATAAAGTAAAGGAAAGAGACAGCGTGATACTTAGACTATTTACAGTTTTTTTTATTTGAATAAGGTTTTAACGTAGTTTTATCACTATTTCCTATATCAAATTATATCATATACCTAATATGTACATTATTGAATCTAAACGTTTTCGTGCAAGGTAGCTTTGAATTACAACAATCAAATCATAGTCGTATATACTCATTGCGTGGCATTCGGTTGTTGGCCACTAATAGGCAATGTTGCTTTATGTTAATAAAACTGATGATAACTGATCGGCACCATCTAAAATTAAGCAGAATGTTAAATTTACTCATCAATTTCATCGACGTTCATTTTTTTTTTTTTTGTATGCCTGATAAGTTAGCCTTTGACCACTATCTCACCTGATGGTAAGTGATGATGTGGTCGAAGATGTTGTTCAGGCTAACCTAGAAGTACTGGCTCTCAAGGACAGCTGCCGGAACACACCGTTAGGTGCTTGGCGACAGATTTTCTACTTGAGGGTGGTAGCTAGCCAGGCGGGCATAATGCCCTACCACCATGCTATAACGACTGCCATCCTAAGACAACAACCGGTTAACGTGCCCTCCGAAGCACGGAAGCGCTCAGTAGTATTGTCACTAGCGGTCACCCATCCAACTCATGACCGCGCGCGACGTTGCTTAACTTCGCTGATCGGTTGAGAACAGCTAAGTAAACTTCGCTACGAGCGCTTCATTGTTTAACAAAACTAAATATCAACGCACGAAGCAGTTGTAGGTTAAAGTGCACATAGGCACAGAACTAGGAATAAATGTGTATCTCACACCCCAAAGCCATTCTAATATTTAAGTGACTCTAGTAGCGTAGCAATAAAAGGTTTACTGACTTAATTATTTACAAAATTATGGCGACAATTATATTTTTTGCTTCAAGCACAGTTCGCGTGGCAGGCTTTTTCTAAATTAGTCCATTTCTCTCCATGGTCCTGGTTTAGACTAAAATAAAGAAGTTTGCATGTTCTGTGCAAATGAAAATAATAATTTCTCATAAATATGCTATCCTCGGTATGGATAACATATTTGAGCCGTTTGGTGTAGAGACGTTGGGTCCGTCGGGACCGGGAGCTCATCGTATTTTCCAAAACTTATCAGAGCGCTTGGTTGAAGCGACGCGTGATCACGAATAAGCATTGCAATTCAACGGAGCAATGCTGCCAGCATGCTGGACACTTTTCCAACTGGTAGTGGGCTGGAGCATTCGGACTGCCTGTGAGTCTGCAATGACTTATATGTAGTAGCTGTAGTGTTGTATAAAGTTCGTAGTATTTTGTTAATAAAGGCATACCGCCGGTTAAAACAAACTCATATATAAACTTTTATTATGCTCACATCTGAAACAAATCTTTTATTTATTATCACTATCACTATCACTACATCACAATCACTACATCACTATCACTATCACTACATAGTATAAAACAAAGTCGCTTTCTCTGTCCCTATATCCCTATGTATGCTTAAATCTTTTTAACTACGCAACGGGTTTTGATGCGGTTTTTTTTAAGTAGATAGAGTAATTCAAGAGGAAGGTTTATATGTATAATAACATTCATTTAATCTTGGAAAAATACTGTTATTTTTGAGGTTTCTAATGTGATGTCGTAAATATTTTTTCCGCTTACATTACAAACGCAGGTTGAACCCTACAATATTTATCAATATAATGTACTAAGTATTGTACACATTGAAAAGGTCTACAGATCACTCCGCTATGGTATATGTCTATCTCTTATGGATATCCCACAATAACATTTTTTTGTCATTTATTTTTTCGACAAATAATGGCTAATGTTCGAAGCGATTTTAACCAATACAGCATTAATCCTTATGTAATTAAATACCCTAAATAAATTGTTGATTTAATATAGATCTATATGGCCCTTTACAGCATATCATTTAAATGAATGTTTTCGAAGATATTACAGATTTACTCTTTCAATTTAAACGTTTGCAGTTTCCGGTAAAGACATCATTTGCAATGACCATTAACAAATCGCAGGGTCAACCCTTCAACGTTGCAGGCTTAGATTTGAGCGTTGACATGGCCAACTGTATGTCGCTGTTTCAAGAGTAAACTCTAGAGAAAACATGCTTGTATTGCCTAATGACAAGAAAGCTGTGAACGTTGTATATAAAGACATTCTGTAATATATTAATTGTTGTAAAAATAAAATAAATAGGTAAACATGTAAAAAGCAAATAAGTACAAATGTAGTGTAGGTATGAATTTAGATATTCCAAAGATAGCAGGAAATCTGCATGGTTTAGGGAAAGAAGTATTGTTTTACTCTAAATTTAACGCGTGCGGGCCACGGGCGGTAATGAATAAATCAAAACTACTGGATCGAAATTAATCATTTTTTCAGTGAATGAAATAGGCTATATATTTTATACCCATGCGAAGCCGGAGCGGGCCGCTAGTTCAGATATAATCATAGAATGCAACGTTAGATATGCTGAGCATTTAGATATATAGTTATTTTTATTAGGTACGAATGAGTATAGACATTCATTTCACAATTTTGATAAAATATAATACCACTGCTTGGCTCTTTGAACACGATAATGGTGGAAAGAATTCAACAAATATCGTTAGTACCTATATATCTTATTGCACCATCAATATCTTATACCTTCTTTCCTATCTTTCTCGTCTGCTAGTATGCTCATCAGGTATACTGCTCTAGATGCCGGTGTCGTCTTGCATCATCATTATCATGGTTAATAACACAAGGCATGGTGCCATAACCATTATAGAATCCATGAAATAATACGACCTTCCACTGTTATGGGCCTGTGCCAATATCTTCCAATTGTAAAATCACCGTTTCGTTCTAGGATAGCGCTGATGTAGAACGATTATTCACGCTCCGACATAGGTTATATATAAGTATATATATAACCTATCAAAGTCTCAATATGTTTATATATAACTAGCTAACGAATATAGCCGACAAAAAGATAATTATAATAATCTTAAATTCCAAATTCGCTTAATCCTGATTGGTCTTTTTTTTATTTTATTTATTTATTTATTCAGGAAACCAACAGCGTTTACAAATATGTATATATAATTAATTACATGTACTAATAAGAAAGGCCAAGACAAAAACTGTAGTTATCAGTTACTGGTATTAAATTTATATATACCATTTATAATATATATATATATATATATATATATAATTACATACATGACAGATATGCATATAGCATGCATATGCATATCGCAATATTTAAGATTCGGATTATGTTTGTTACGATATCATAAAGTATATATTTTTAATACTTTTTTCAATGGTTTATTTATAAAATATAAACACAATTTCTTAAATTTTAGACGTTTATTTTTAAAACCGATTGAACTGTATATATTTTAAATTTCCCGCCACAGAAGCAAAGTGACTCTTCTGAGTGAGTCGTGAGTCTTCCATAAATACGTAACTACGTACTTATTAATTTGAACGTTTTCTTGAAAACACTTCATAGGTCAATGGTATGGAATTTAGTTGCCTACATATGATACTTAAGCTAGTCGGATATAAAAGTATCGGTAGGTATGTAAAGTAATTTGTGATTTCAGAAACATAAAATAAACTATTTGCGCCATCCATATAGCGGCTAAGGAGATAATTGGTAACACCCTCACACACACACACACTAATGCAATAAATGTATTAAAATATTACCAGAATGTTCCTATAGCAAAAAAGTTCAAGGTTATGTAATGGTTCATAGGCAAACTAAACTTCGCTTTGCGCTTCACGACTTTAAAGTACCTACCTACTCGTCCGCCGATAGTTTTTATTGTTTGCACTAGTGAATTCTTTTGCTAACATTCCAGGTCCATTATCCGACATGTCTTTGACTTACGACCACGTAGTTAACTACGTGAATATGTGGTGCATGAGATTCAAGAGATATGTTAGAAAATAACTTTGTAATTTCATAATGAGGACTATTGTTAGGTTATAATTATATTACTAGGTTATACCTAGGACATACTTAAGTTATACTTATTCATACATACACATTTTAACAAACACTCTAGAACCGTTATAGAAAAAACATAATTAGCCCTCGTAAAATTATATGGCTCTGACAAACGGACATACAGAAATATCTTCATACACATTAGTGATCCTTCATAGATTATGTTAAAGATATATTAATCGCAGGTATGTTTCAATTATTTGATGTATTAGGCACATATAATAGGAGATTTAGCTTGAAGAGATTTTAGGATATGGTAGGTATATTTTAAAAATATGTATAAGATGTTTTTTTCTTACCATCAGATACATATCAGATGGTAGAATTTCATTTCAAATTCTCTTTCATGTACTTACCTACTACTTTTGTCTGTCTTTTGTACTTTTGTCTATAAACAAATATAATTTAGAATTAGAACAAATAAATGTCCTGTATGATGTTGCATCGCGTTCGCAAATTGAGATATCATATTCCAGTAATTTTTCAGTTTAAATTATATACAAAAATTCTACCTTATTTATGTGTTATTTTTGTTTGTTTCAGATAATGGCCATCCTTATGTTTGCAAGAATAAACGATGCACCATGATCGAAGTCACTTCAAAAAATATGCACATTATCAAACATTTCATAGCAGCGGAGTATCAACAAAGACAATGGGAGCCAGTGAATAAGACAGCACCCGTCACATCTCCAGAAGATGCTGTCAATGTGTCCGCTTTTAATGCCAGTATATATCAGTTCGATGACGACGAATACATATTCGACAGGACCGATGTCAGAGCTATTTTCATTACTTTGTACACGATCGTCTTTTGTTGCTGTTTTTTTGGTAAGTCTAAATGCAAATACGTAGGTACCTATTTACCTATACTAGTTGCGTTTTGGCGGAAATATAGGGAAAGTAACATCATTCCTCTATGGGGCAGCCTTCGTACTTGAACAGATCTGTACTTGTGTCTACGCATTGTTCTATAATAGATATTTTTTGCATCTATATAGAGAGGAAGCGTTATTGATTGCACCCGATTCACGCGTAGGTACCTACCGCATGAGTGGCCAACGACGCGATGATGACGACGTGGTTAGGTTTATATAGATATAATTTTTTTTCAACACATTCATATTATAAATTTGACTGTTTACGAATGAATATGTGTATTGGTTTCAGGCTAAAAATGCTAAAATGATTTGGATGAAATTTGAAATTAGTTGGTTTAGGTCCCACAGGATACTTTTCAATTAATTATCATAACTTTTCATAATTGTCATAAATTAAAATAGGAGTATATGTCAGAATCACTACGTTGTAAATATGAATACATAGAATAAGTATATTCAAACATATCATCGCCTTGTGTTCAGTCTCAAGCTAGATGCCAGTTATTTTCATTGATATAAAAAAATTAATTCCTCGACGCTACTTGTCTGTGTAAGCTTTGGTATGCTCCTAGGGATTATTGAAAGGGACGAAAGCGATGCGGATAAGATTACAAAAAATTCATGAGATAATAAGAAAATTTCGCGGACTGTTATTAACTTTAATGTTTCGAGCAAGCTTGCTCTAAAAATTATTTTATATTTTTTACACAGGAATTCGCATGCAAATAACAACATTACTTTTACAAACCTTTGAAGCTCTGAAATTGTAACTAATTTTATATTATGATGATTTATAAGAACATTTTAATTAACTAATTCACTAGCTTCACGGATATTACAAAACATATTTGTTGTAAACAAAAATATAGTACGAGTTTATTACCAGTTAAAACTTTGAAATTACAAATCGATAGTGAGCATGGTAAGGTAAAGAAATGGAGTCAAAATATTGAGCATTGCATCGTGGTAGCGCATTTTGCCGTATATATTTTGCAGCGCTGATTCCTGGCTGGCTTTAACCCTGAAGTGATATCTGTCATCAAGCACCTACCGGTATGTTCCAGCAGATATCCATGAGAGCTGTAACTCTAGATTAGTCTGAACAACATCTTCAACCACTTACCATCAGGTGAGAAAGTTACCAAAGGCTACCCTTTTGTTTTTGAAAAACATATTATGTTATTAGATTTCTTAACATGAATTATATATTTAAAAAAAATCAGGTTTAGTATTTTTTTTATGTAATATAATGGTAAATATTAAAAATACAGTTGACCAGTTTGTTTATTTGCTTGAAACAGCTATCCCATTTGTGTATTTTATTAGACTCAAGCGGGCGTGCTAACAGTAAACAGATAAGAACCGTCAAACCTTCGTATAAATTCATGAGTTTTTCATTACCTTTTCGGTTTCTCATCTCTTATAACAAAAGTATTCGAGATAATCCCTTCAGTGAGCGGGTCGAGTGCCGACGCTTTCCGATAAATCCCGTTCATAAATATCAGATTAATGGCTATACTCATCGTCTACAGTAAACAGTAGCCTGTTCCGGACGTGGAAGGTAATTACCGGTATACATTTTTTTGTTCCGAAACCAACGTCTATAAAAACCAACAACCTTTTCCTTGAAAATCATCACGTAAATAATGTTAAATTCAGCTGCTGACGTCAAGAAAACAACTTTTGTTACAACCTACGAATATTGTTCGCTTATGTTTGAATCTACATGAACAAAGTTTGAGTAACTATTATTGAGATAGCAATCCACTTATATATAAGACCTTAAAAGTCTCAGATCAGGTAAGGTACAATTCTAAGTTTAGACTATTCTAGTCTATTTCAGCGCTTTTACTTATTTACCATAAGTTTAAACCTCCCACAAAAGTCTTCTTTACATAAAAATGCAAAAGTGTGTGTTTTTGTGTATGAGTGCATATATTTCTTACACACCTCTGAAACGGCTGAACTAATTATGATACAATTTAAATATACCGTCTTACTAGTTGGAAAGAGATTATTGATTCTTTTCAAAGACTGAGACTCAATGATAGCTGCCGAAAGTCACTGCTAGTTGCTTACCGACAGATTTTCTACTTGAGGGTGGTAGCTATCAATGCAGACATTCGCAAAAGCTCTCCGTGTGGATCAAGGCTGCGGTGGGATACGAACCATGAAATCCATGCGCGGTAGTCCTAGTAATTGGCACTGGGTCATCACTTCTTCAGCCTTACTCCACGTGAATGAAGCTACTGGAATAAACAAATTAAAGATAAAATAATATTTGGTACCTAATGCCTCATATATTTATTAAAATTTTTAGTAAGACAGATGACAGTCGCTGACTTTAAAAGTCTCTTTTAAGATACACAATTGTCTCCTCCAAACAAAGAAATTCTTCGGCTTACTGAGCGCTTACTCGTACATTCCTTTAAGGCCCGGAATATAAGAAATAATGCTAACAATATGTAGAAAATCTCATAAACCAGATACTGCATGGTACTGCAATTTATATACACAATACTCAAGGATATAGGTAGTGTGCTCATAGCACTCAAAACATGTTTCCTAATAATTGGCTCGATACAAAAAATTGACAAAAACCCCTCTGAAAATAAAGGTTTTCTACTTTTTCCGCTAGATTTTAATGTATTAAGATATGATTTATGTTCTAAAATATTGAGTTTTTAAATGCAATAATTTTTGTTATTTAATTTTTTACAAAAAAAGCATGGTTAATGTGTAATAAGTCTGTTTCTAAAATGTCGCATACGCCCTTTCATTCCGAGAAGCGTTAACATCATGCCGCACTATTTTCTCCAGCGATCCACGTATAGCGCTATCATTATCGTTCAATCCGCGGCCAGCCGCGTTGAGCGTTGGACCTGTGTCGCTTTTCTCAGCGATCTCGATAAAATAAAAATATGGGTAAAATTACAAATAAACGCTTTGTAGGTACAAAAAATATTTATCCAAATCGCCAAAAACGCATCTTGGACATAATAAGGCAGGCATCTATAGTTTTTCCTCCATTTATGTTTACTATCATGAATGTAATTTTCTAATTTTAATTAATTCATCATATTACTGTGAAACTATCACAATAAAATAAACATGCAAGATTTTATAAGACGTAGGAACTACTTGAGCTACCTAAAGTCATTATGAGCGTTATTCTGAATTTTTCATAATATGAACTTTTACATAAATTTACAAATTCTTCTGACAGTATGGCACAAAAGTCTGTAAATATCTCTTATTTTCGACTGTAATCGCTATGTCTAAGTGGCGCAATCTTAGAAAGGTCAGACCAGAATCTGGAAAAGCGGAGTTCGAATCTGACGCATACATTTTTTGTCTACTTTTTTTTTAAATTTAAATTTTATACGTATTTACATATAATTTAGTTATCTAACGACTTTTCAATTCTTTAATGTAAATCTTGTACATTTTTACCTTGATTTCGTAGTTAACCTACGTTGACAACTCTTTAGTTTTTACGTTGCACATTTTGATCCAGAAAACACAATCACAAATGTTACATAGGTCTGCCATTTTCATCAATAAAACATCGTTTGAGTAGCTCATTTCTTCTAAGGTCGGACCAGAAAACTGAAGGTGCAAGGTTCAAATCCTAAGCAAAATTTGTTTTTATATTTTTTTTATTTATTGGTATAAATTGATACGTATTTACTTCTAAGTTTATTTACAATATGCTTTATGCATTCTGCTTGTAATTTTATTACCTAGATTCCATTTTTTTTTCCTATTATTCACTCAGAAAAGTTTAGTATGCTGAATATAGTAAGTAATACGTAATGTATGTAAATCTTAAGTATCTACCATATTTTTTCGTAGATCTAGGAAAATTATATTTCTTACCCAGGATGGACACCAGAACAAACGAAAGACTTTTCATAAATATGAACATGCTGATGGAATAAAACATATTTTGAGGCCACAGCGTAACAGTAACAGTAGCCCTTACGGTACCATACAAAGCTGTCATGCAGTAAACACAGACTCTTCTTTCCACAAATAATGGAACACACACAAACTATCAAACATAAAAAGTTATTGAAATAAGTATTGATAATTTCATAGTAATTATAGCCCAGAAAAGCAACCCATCGTATGAACACTAGGATTATATCTAGGGTATGTTAGGATATGGTATCACTAGGGTTAAGGAGTGCTGCCGGAACACACTGCTTGGTTCTTGGTGACAGAAGGTGGTAGCTAGCCGTGCAGGCATTGCCCTACCACCTTTCTGTAACGACTGCAATCCTAAGACAACAACCGAGATCAATGGTTTTATGTGCCATTTGATGTACGGAAGCGCTTAGTTGTAATGCCACTAGCGGTCACCCATCCAAGTCATGACGCAGCTGACGTTGAATTACTTAGTTGATCTGTAAAGAATGTCTAAGCCAGCCACGCTACGAGCGCTTTGTCACCTATATCCCGTTAACGAGCTCAAGATTTGTTTGACATTAAAACGGACGGATAGACAGATGACAGATAAGTGCTCCGTTTTGCCCGGTGGTTACGGAGCGCACGTAAAAATCAGCTAAAATAAAAGGTATGCATTGCACTGCCTTTTTTTACTTGGCTTTAGGTAATAAGTATATATAGTATAAGTATATTTACTTCTTTCTACGTACTCGTATATGATGATATATGAATACGATAGTATCTAAGTACTACCAATACAGTTATACCACATAGTAATTAAACAACTTTAAACGGTTTAAATCGCGTATATTTATCAATTTTTTTTAGTTACCCGTGACCACTATTACTGCAAAGTGTTTAAAACTTCGGGGCAAAATAATGATACATATACGCGATTTAAACCGTTTAAAGTGGTTTAATTACTATGTGTAACAATCGCGAAAACCTAAGACAACATTAAGTTATATCACAGTTTTACTATCGATATATAATATTGTGGTAATACGTACGAATAGTAGTACAAATAGTAATATTTACGTACGGGTACAAATAATATTTAATGGTAAAATTTATAAACAAAATACCTATCTTCCTAATTGGGTAATCTGAATAGAGATATAATTTTCTTAAAAGTTTTGTTGGGCCACCCATCTACGCAATAGCATTCACGAAATGTATGAATTATTTTTAACAAATTGAAACAATAACTGTACTTACTACCTTCTCCATGTGATTTTTTGTTTATGTGACCTTAATAGGACTTGTAGTAATGACACGAGCAAATCGTATGACTTATACTTAGTTTTTAAACAAGATAAAATCTTGTTTATAAACCAAGCTACTTGATAATAATACCTAATAGTATACCCGCTATCTGTCTTTTGATCAGGGGAACAAAAGCTTATTCATTATTTTCAGCGCAAATTTTACACTATATACTTGTTTTTGTAATAAATAAACTATCTTTTTTGTAATGGGTTACGCCTTACATCAAAGCTATTAGTTCATCAAAATCGGCAAGTTGAAAATTTGCATACACAAAAACATGCAAGAAAACTAGTATTCATCAAGATTAAACTTGTTCTACTGTAGGTATGGTAAAATTTATTAACTGTGCCACACTACATTGACGGCTTAAAAACAATTCAGGAGCCTACTAATGTGTTGGTATCATATATGCGTGCTAGATGGCGCTTTATTCATTCATTCATATATCATTCGTGTGTGACAAGATAGTTTCTACTAGTTCTACTAGAGAGCGCTCTAAATTTCTAATAAAATAAAATATTGCCATTGACTTGCGAACATGGCGCTATGGGGTACATGGCGCGAACTAAAAACGCGAGAAGTGCAATGTAATACTAATAATTATTTTACTTATTTCACTTATCAGTGGATTAATGATCAGTATCGGATTTGATTTCTATCGAAAGCTTCACTAATCCACTTTGAGTAAAGCACTGTTTAATTTATTAGTGCTAATAATTTTAGTTGCGATCGAAATAGGTTTCATTTACAAATCAGTCTAATGGTATTTGTAAATCAAGTCTAAGAATAATGAACAGATTTGTTGTTTTATTATGTGCTACGAGTAATTTAACGAATAGAAAACAAATAAACGCTATTGCTAAAATATTGGTATTTATAAACGCGATGTTTAAATGATTCCTAAGAGCTTAAACGACCAACATAAACGAATATTGGTTGTGAAAACCATTGAATATTAATATATTCATTGGTTTTTAATTTGGTCGTTGAGTCTGCAATGACATGTAGGTGGTCTAACTACTTGTAGCAGCTGTAGTGTTGTATAAAGTTCGTAGTATTTTGTTAATAAGGGCGTACCTCCAGTTAAAAAAATATTGTCGATAACATATATGGTAAAATATTGTCGATAACATATATGGTAAAATATTGTCGATAACATATATGGTATATCTAATAATTGAAAATCATATCTCAATTGTCTTACAAAAGTATTATTCGACTAAGCCTAAATAGCTGAACTTGCCAGTGTTTAAAAAGGATGAGATTGATGAGAAAGAGAGACACGTATTACTTCAAGAGCATTTCATACATTATGATGACTCTTTTATAATTGGGTGGTCTACAGTTAAATTAAAACATTCAGCTATTTTACTTTTAAGCGAAAACATTTATCTATATTATTTTTTGTGACAATGCCTAAATATAAATTTAAATAGTAATGATTATTGCTAACATTGAACATTAGTCTTATCAAAGGACACGTAGTCTTAAAAATGTATGTCACGAAAATTTTAGTTAGCTTATGCTGGACCATGAATACAATACTAAATCAGATCAAGTATAAAGCGGCTGAAGTATGCTTATAAAGTAAGTGCTTACACTACCGAGATTAGCATACTTGAGCCGCTTGAGTGGTTCCGCTGAAGTAGCTGCGGCGACAGCCCTCATATATGTTTCAGAAAGATGTGACGGTGTTGAAGTGTCAATGCACGTAGCGTCCCACACAATAATATAGTACTACCGTTACTGTAACTGGAAGTAAGAGTGGGCTTAAAATGCCCACCCTTACTTCTAGTTACGGTTGCGTTACAAATTGAACTAATTATTTTATTTACTTATTTAACAACATAACGAAGTGAGCCAAAAAGTATTATTAAATTAGTTTTTATATTATCTGTTAATTATGTATCATCCCAATTTACGTAGTTGGATTATTTGATTAATCGAATTGAATTATAGGGGATATGAACGATGGGAATTGAATCCAAATCCTGGGTTCAATCGTTCTGCTCGCGTAAGTTGTGGCTGGCTTAATCAGTAAATTGGTATAACAAGTCACTTGCTTGCCACAGTTAAGGCTATAATACTGATTTGAGTATGTGGAAATTGAAGATGAGTAGAACACATTCGGTTGTCGATTCCACCACACCCTCCACAGTATTGTTCATATATTAATAGTCACCTTATATATTCGTAAGCAAACACGAGAATCCACTTCTATTTAAAACAAGGATATTAAACCAACACACTTCCGAATTATATACTAAAATTTTTGTATGGTGAGTGTGAAGTTTGTACTGATTAGAAAGAGAGTCGTGAAGGGCTAGATAATATAATTCATCACCAACCAGTGCGCAGTTAGGATTATCGGAAAACCCTTGAATACGTAGAAGTTATCACCATGTGCGTCAAGGTTAATGAGCGGTTTCCACATAACGTACGAGTATTTGCGATTTTCGGTATTTGTCACTTAATTGCAGGATATCTGAATAATAATTTATATAACATGAGTAGACATATACTGATTCAACTCGGATTAGATCCGTTTTATAGAAAATGCCAATATACTTTAAGTCAAGTGGTGAAATGTGTTTCTTTGGAATCTCTAGTTGCTAGGTTCGTTCCTGCCTTAGCGGTTACAGCATCCCCCAGCTATAGGGGTTGATGGCACGGGTTCAAATCCCGCATAAGCTATAAGTTTTCCTCTCGTAATTTGGTAATGTAAGAGGCGGAGCATGCGTTATTGCAAAAATAAAAATGATAGGGTTGCGTCATCGTTAACAAGTTTAAAGCTAATTTCAAAAATGAGTCTTGTTTGTAGTACAATGTAAGTTAACTGCAGGTCGACACCTAGAGTTGACTTACATTTAACCATAACTATCTCCATCCCCATACGATAATTAAGAACGGAAGGAAAAATTAGAGTCATGTGTCATATGTCATGTTGGCTTAGCGGTTAGAGCATACCCCGGCTATTGGGATGGCTCGCTTCGCTCGTCCTAATAGACAACGTTATGCAGATACTCGTTCTGTATTAAAAACAGAAAAGTGTACCTACTAGAGGACCAAACGGGCATAAATGCCTATACCTACAGATGATCTGTTCGCTCACAAAGGCACGCCCTTCCACAGTAAATTATTGATTCATGTGTATAAATACGGTTTTCATTACATTATTACTTAGGTATATTACATCTAATGCCAACCTTTCTGCGAGTGGGTGTGCAAGGTTTGACTTTTAAAACAACAGAACAGATTTTGTTGAAATTGCGTATATAGATTTATTGGTCCTGAATAAAAACCTAAAATATATTTAATCCCAATTTACTGTTTGGATAGGTACTTTAATAATATATAAAACAGTTACCCAGGGAATGTAATATAAACATATTCACATAATAAAACAAAGGTCAAAGCCGAAAGTGTATAATTAATATTCGTTTTGAAGGATAATATACATAAAGAATACCTAACTATTTACTAGAATTCATGAGAGCCCTACGAAGCCAGACTAGAATAAGCCCATACTCACTCAACTCCGAATTTCGCGATAAAAAATTCGCGCCCAGTCACAATATAAATCATAAAAGAAATATATATTTTAAAACAGAGTAACTGACTTCAAACACTAATAAGTATGACCTCACTTTTTGAAGTCGGTGCCATGCTGATGTAAACCACTAACCTCACATTATCATGGTCCGACTTCCACAAGTTATTTCATCATTTTTAGAGATGGAAGTTGTTTACGTTATTTTTACATATTTATTTTCACTTTAGTGATGCATACTGATTACAAGATCATTCACTCGCTTAAAATATTGTTCGCCAACAAGAGTTGCAAATACATTTTTCATTAACTGACTTTGGTAATGTATCATGATTTTTGATACAATTTGTATCTACTTTATATATACCTATACCTACATATATTATAACCTCCATGTATGGAGGTTTCAAATTCCTAACAAAAAAAATATTATCATTCATATTTGGGGAAGTAATTGTACCGCAAACATACAAAATAACATACGAGTATAGTCAAATTGAGAACCTGCTCCTTTTTTGGAAGTCTAAGTCTAAGTCTTACAAGTATGAACATTCTGAAAATATAATTTAAATTATTATAATATAGATTCGGATTTTTTTAATTCAAAAATTTAAGTGGTTTAAAATGGGGCGCAACAAAAGCTTTTGGCAAAAATTGACCTAAACAAAGTGGTTCTTTATTCATGTAGCTAAACGCTGCACGGGCCTAGAGTTGTTGTTGAGATGTTTATACGATGCATTTTTAATTTTTGATATAGGAACTATCGCAGCCGCACTTGACCCTGATGTCTGAAAAGGAATACCTTCCTTACGTGATATATAGATTATAAATAGTTTAAATAGAGACGGGCTCTATAATACTACTCCAATTTTATTTGTCATCCATTTTACATTTGGCAAGAAATCCGGTTAATTCTAAATTCGAAATGTTTCCCTCTCAGCCTGCGTTTCTTTGTACTATAGTTTTGTAGGCATTTCGATTTAGTATATTCTGAAAATTGCTATTTCTGTGTTCAAGTCTTGAGATCTGCTGGCGAAGGATCTAGCTGTGTTGTAAAATTATTGGGGATTTAATGAGAATAATGTATATCAAAATTTTATATATATTTGTCAAACATAACTTTTATATCAAAACTCGTTGTGATTTTTTTACCAGGCAAAAACGGAATCGTATTTTAAACTAACTATATCAACCACGCTGCCAAAAGAGAAATGTTTAAAACACGAGTATGTCCATAACTTTTCTTTGAACTTTCGTGAACTAAGCTCATGTTTCTAAATGGGTCTATTCACGCACGAATAAACATCAAAATAATTATATTTTGACTAACCTCGACGTTTCGATCAAGTTGCATTGACCTTGGTCACGAGTAGACTACTAGACCCGTTTAGGATTTAGAAACATGTCCATAACTGTTCATAATAAATTACCTGATGAAATTAAACTGTTAGAGGGTCATGTTTTTAAAGGAATAGACTAAGTTAGAAGTAACTAGAAAAGCTTTTTTTAAGATATATAAGAATATTTGGAATTTTAGTCAGGTATATATATAATTTTTAATTAAAAATTGACGATTCTGTTACTATCAAAATAGTAGAAATCACATTTAATAACTGCAGGTCTTCACCTTCCTGAATCTCCTGAACAAACTAATGACATTGTTGAGGTGATCCCACAGGATGTTTCTGCAGCCTAGCATTTTCCTAAGTAGCTTACGCCTCAGTGCTTAAAATATATTTTTCTTTTAGTTCTGATGAGTTTCGCCAGACACTTTTAAGGGATTCGACGGCTTTGATTAATTTGATGTTGTCGGGTTAGATCAACAATAAAATTACCTAAATTCTGTGCGGTGCGAATATATGTGCGCTTAATAAAATAGATGGTGGTACTCTAGGCCTGTAGCAATTGGCACCAACTATCGTCGCCTCGCACCCAAATACGGTTGTAGGCAAAATACTGCGTTTTTACGTAATCATTTTTAACCACTAAAACTCGGTTTTGGTTCGCAGGGTGGTTGTGAGTCTACTGTACATTCACTTCGCACAATTCTTGATCAAAACGGTGGAGATTTGCTTTTGAAGGTGGATGTTAAAAATGCATTTAACGCTTCAGATAAAGGCACCTTATTGAGTGTAGTGAAAGATAAAATTACGAAATAATAACCTTATCAAATTAACATACCAAAATAATATTATAGGAATAACGTATTTTGGTACAATCGTCCGTAGGATGTCAACAAGGTAATCCTCTGGGACCGGTCATCCGAGCCTTGCCAGCTACTCAATAATTCAATGTCTTCTATGATACAATTTGATTGATTGAATGATGATTGATGACAAAACGTGTTTAGATGAAAGAACCTTAGGAGGCGATGTGAACACTGAATTTCATGAGTTGCGAGTGTTTATAGACGATTTTAGTCTTTTTGCCCTTGAACTAATTTTATCCTTAATCATGCCCAAATTTAAAAAAAATATTTAACATTGTGAGTACATCTCAGGTGTTGTGTTTCAATAATTAATACCTAATTAGTAACTGAACACGTTATGGATCTTTTGACGGTCTATTTAGCAAATTAAATTATAAAGATTACAACAAATAATATTCACCAAAGCCATAGGCTTAGTAATACGTTAAAACGGGGAACGGGCCTTCAGATCAATAAGGAGATAACGCTGTTGTCACCTGCCTACCTACTCAGGGTAGAAGGGAGCATAAAGAAACAAGAGAAGAGTACAGTATAAAGTATAATCAATAGAAAGGGTCGTGGATCTCAGACAGGTATGGCAAATTTGGCAAGCTTCCTTGTTTAAGGACTTAGCTCCGGTCCGCTAGTACTTGAGTCGATGCTCAGCAGCAGGTCTGCCCTGCAGGGCTCGGCTCCACACCGCCGCGCAGGTAGAAATTCCCAGCAATCGCTGTAGAGAAGATGGCCGCGGTCGGTGTTGGAGGTCAGAGGACGGCCGGAGTTCAGAGGTCGTGTTCTGGAGGTAGTGTACGGCTAGTGTGTAGCCTCGTAGTGGAAGAATTCCGCCTCGTACTGGAACCCTGGAAGGCACATGTGCTCCGGTTATAATGGGTCCAGTATAGTGTTGAGCTGGTGGGTCCACTGTCCCTCTGCTACTGAGCATTTAGGGACTCGCAGAGGGCCTTTAGGGATGTGGCCCGCCAGCAAACAAGAGGTGCCATAAGGGCCAAAGAGGTAGATGCTGCTGGTGAAGAATTCGCATCCGCTAAGGCTTCCGCTACCGAGCATAAAGGGACTAGCTAGGCCCTTCGCGGATGCGAACCACCAGCCGCTCAGAATGCCAGAAGGGCGTAAATAGGTGTGTTGCTGGTAAAAGTGCGCACAATCCACGAGGTCCGTTCACTACCGAGCAATAAGGGACTAGCCTAGGTACCTCGTGAATTGCGAGCTACCGGCAACACCCTTTAAAGTTTGTCAGAAGGGCGTAAAATAGAGAACACAGTAGAATGTTGAGAAGCAACAGAAAAACACAGAAAAACACATAAATTAAACAAGAGAGTTAGCATGTAAGACACATAATAAAATACAGCAAATAAGTTGAGAGTACATACCAAAGGTTGAGAATTTAGGTTAGTATTTTCGGTGGTCAAGTACACTTTCACTTCAAAACTCAAACTTACCCAGATTTGGGGCTTATCAGTAGATTACTGCTATAGTTTAATGAAGTCTTAGTAACTTTTAGAAGTAGTTATTAATTGCAGTTGCACAGTCGATGGCTGGGGGCGAAGTGATGCCAATTCCTCTTGGAGGAAAGACATCAAGTTGGCCGGATGTCGGGGGCGAATTTCGCTACCATATATGGTAATGAAAAAGGCCTCAAAACCGTTGGGGTCGTAAAACCAATCACTGCACTGGATTTTGAATACTTTCTAAATCCAAACGTTCCTCTATCGGAACTCACAACCATCTCGTGGTATTTTTTCTGACAGACTGGATTGACATTTGTTTTAACTGTCACGATATGAGTCGAATTGAATGGAGAAGAAGAAGAAGAAGAAGACGAGTAACTACTATGAAAGACTTAACATTTTGATTGTTATATGCGACCTCTATTGGTGAGTCGCTGAACTACCTCAGCGCGCAGCAAAGGTAGTTAAGCTTATAGCTTTATAGGTGTTTTCTAAATTCAGATGGAATTTAGACAGTCGTTTGTGCGTTTGCCTACAGATGTCGCGCTGATTTAAATTAATTTAGTGTATTTTTTTTAGTTATTAAGATAACCGATATTTTTAGATCGGTACACTGTACGGAACGAGTATCGAACACTCGAGTTTTAATATATGACGAGTGTCATTATCAAGTACTTTGTAGATATCGTCCGTAATTAACCATAATTACAGTGAGTCCCAGGCTTCTTGTATATTTATAGTATTTACATTTTCAATATTTTTTGGTTGGGACGCGATTACTCGTGATTAAGCTAACTTTACTTTTCTACTTAGATAGTAACAGCTATCATAGTCAAATAAAAATATGAATCCATTGAGACGATCAGAAAGATCTGCGAATAAAAATGGTTCTAAGCGAGGTAGCAGCCAAAATACAATTTGTACTTAGTAATTAAACAACTTTGAACGGTTCAAATCGCGCACATTTATCATTATTTTTGTCCCGACGTTTCAAGCACTTTGTGTTTGATCGTGATCACGGGATCACTGATGACACGATCCCTGCAAAGTGTTTGACAAAATAATGTCAATATACGTGATTTAAATCGTTTAAAATTGTTTAATTACTATGTGTAATAATCGCGAAATCCTAAGACAAAATGTGTAATGACAGCGTCCTTAAACATATTATAATTAATTTTAATATGATGATCCTCGGCGTCGAGTTTTATTCGAACAAGTTTTGTCAGACAAACTTGTTTGAATGTAACTTGACAATTGAATTTTTGATATTGTAAAGCCAACTTGCCAGTCGGTATTTAGGGTTCCGTCCTGACAAGGAACCCTTATTGTTTCGTCATGTCCGTCTGTCCGAGTGTTTGCTAAGAGACCGTTATTCTTGTTCTTGCACTGAACTGCAACATTTCATGCAATGTTGCCTTGAGATAGCTCTTTTTTACGGAAAATATGAGGAGTAGATATATATTGCCGGTTCTAACTCACAACAAATGGGGGAACGTTGAAACTAGATGGCGCTAGTAGTATGAAAATAGTATGGTGAATGGTGGCGATGAGCGGAACTATTAGCGGGGGTTGGTTAAGGTTGTATTGAGGGTTGCTGTGACGTCACCAGGTTTCTCCCTCCCGAATGTATGTCATGGTTCTATATATGAATGGGGGTTGTAATTATGTGGGCGGGCGGGGGGATGCCTGCTCTGAATCTGGCGGGCGGGCGGCGGCGGCGGGCTTTTGTTCTAGTACTTATTTATATACCATGGATAGTAGTAACTATGTGTTAAGCTGTGATAGGTTAAAATGTGAGCAAATTACATATTGACCGGATGAGGACGAATGATAACAGCTAACCGCAGCGATATGAGATAACATGTGTCTGTGATGTGGATTTAATTTAATGTAATTGTTGTATAAAACAAGTCTTTCGACAAAATAGTCGTGTGTATCATAAAGTTTATAACAAAACAAATATAAAGTAATTATGGAAAATAATAATAATTATTGTGGTCCCTTGTTTCCATACTTTAGTTCACAAAAAGCCCGACTATATAGTTTTATAGATTGGCCACTGGGTGCACGTCAAAAACCAGAGCGACTAGCAGATGCTGGATTCTTCTACACCGGACATGGTGATAGAACAATGTGTTTTTATTGTGGTGGTGGATTGATGGATTGGGAAGAGCAGGATGTTCCTTTGTTCGAACATATACAACATTTTAATCGGTGTCCATATATAAATGCGAAATTTAGTCCTAATAAGTGTTCATCTTATGCCGATAAATGCGATTGGAAATTATTTAAATAAAAATGCTATTATCTGTGTGTATGTTTTTTATTTAATTTCATAATGGCCCCAAGCGAATGTGTTTATATAATTATCAGACGAAATAAATCTTTTATCATCATTACCAGAAATTACTTTTTTCCTCTTACACTGTGTAAATACATTATGCTTATCGCTACAAATAGTATACATATTATCATATTGTACATGACTACAATCAAGAGCATCTTTATAGTTTTGTAAATGCAGCTTTCTCACAATGGCTGCGGAAGTACCTTTGTTTTTCTTGACCTCTTGATCGTCTTCAAAAACATAGCTATACATTTTAGAACGTAGACCTACAAATTCTTTAATTATTTTTCCGTTACTTTCATCCTTCATTAAGCCCACTACTTTTTTATTTACCAACGGTAGATTGTATATATTGTCTTTAGCAAAGTCGGATGTATCAAATTTACTGTGCAAATCGAATCTGATATCTTCATAAAAGTTATCAGTACTAATTTCATAAATGAAGGAATCTGTATCGGTGTACAATAATTTTACATTCTTATTATATTTAGGTAACATGTAAGAGTAGTGAAAGTCATACATTACATATTTAGATAATTCGAGTACAGAAAAACCAACATATATTGGTTTGTTATACAATATTTTAGTCTTATTCATTTGAATTGCTACAAAGTCTTCACTAAATATCTTACAACTATGAAAATTCGGACGGGATATGTATCTCTCTGCACCATACGCAGGTTTGGTCTTTGTTGTTTTATCGGACCAGGTCTTACAAAGCTTCACATCGACTCTTTTAGCCACATTTTCTATTGTCTTACCAAATATAGAATTATTCATTAGTTTATAGAAATCTTTTTCAAAAGAATTTGTGGCTACCATTCTTTTTGCAGTGTTTAAATCTATATAGGATTTTAACCATCTAGATTGGTGGAATGACAATATTCTATGTATTTTTTTACATATTAAACCATGTTCTATCGCTTGTTTCAAAGTCATATAGTGAATTATATAGTTGTTTTTCTCTTCGAGAGTGAGTAAAAGTTTTTTCACATGACCATTTGGTGGTTTTTTTGTTTCTGCACAAAATGGATATTCATTGTGTAAATCGTGTAAAGATTCAGGGTACTCTAGATCAACCTCTAAAAAGTAACCAATTTGTGAATTGGGAATTTGCTCAAGAATATTGAATGATTGAATTTCACTCTTACTCAACCAGGTGAAATTGGCAAAAGGTAGATATCTACTCATTGCATCTCCATATAGATTATTAATATCTAAATAAATTATGAATTTGCTTTCTTGTGTGGAGTCATGTGTACTCATAAACTTGTTGTTTGCAACGCTGTGTCTTTTGGAAACTTGACTAATACCACCGCGAATGCCAGCATTTATAAACTGTATCATTTCATAGTCCGTGAGAAGTTCTAGTTTCACTCCAGTTTCTTTTAACATGGCATCCCACGAGAGGGAGGGTGCAGTCAAATATCTACACGGATCTAATTTGTATGAATTCAAACAAACCTTTCGAAAGTTTTCAAAGACTTCCACCAATAGCAAGACATCTGTTTTTAAATACAAATCAGAATATTCCCCTAAATTGTTTAAATTGAACATTTTCCACACCATCTGAGCATGGTTATAGTCAGCGTCAGAAATGTGTGATTGTGTTAAAGAACTGTAAAAATCTTTTTTATCAGGTAGAGATTTATTTTCAAGTTTTTCCCAACAATCGATATATTCATAGGGAAAAACACCTTTACGCGTCAACAACATCATTTGCTCCCGGTTGGGAAAATGACAGTTCAACAATGTAAATTGATCACACGACAGATTTTTAACTAGTTTATCTAAGCTTGAAGACATAAATTTAAAAGAATCTACAAATCTTATTGTGATATGTTTCGACTTATCACCCTCATCGTTATAACATATTCTTTGACTAAATGAAATGTATTTTTCTTTATTCTGTGGAATACAGTTAGTTTCACCGCATCTAGTAGCTAATTCTTTAATAAAAAGATGACTATCGTATCCAGATAAATTATGAAAAAATACAGGAACATAGTTAGGAATAGAATAGTTTAAATTACATTTTTCGTGAGCGTATGCTCTTATTTTACCTGTAAGATGACAGTGATCTATGACCTTAACATCAGTTGGTAAGAAAGGTTTTTCACAAATATGACAAGATGTGTTTTGAGGTAATTCATCTTCTTGTAAATTGTATGGAAGCTTAACAGATAATATTTTTGCAATTTCACAAACATCAGAGTGTAGGTTATCGACAAAATGTTTAACACAGTCCTCACCGCGATATGTAACAAATTTACATAGTGAATCATCATAATTACATTTGATGTAGTATGCAAAACTACATGGTATATGCTTTTGAGTATAAAAAGTATTTTTTTGTAAATTGTTTTCCAATGGACTGAGTATAGATTCAAAATCTGCATAAATGACAAATGGTACTGTTAGTTTATGCTCAAAATTCTTAAACTCTAAATATTTATCTTTAAGAGAAGGCATTTGAATCAGTGTCTTTTCACACCCCAATCTAGTATGAATCTTGAGTTTGCCTTCACAAGTAAAGTTTTGTAGACAAGAATCACATAAAAATATTTTTTTCTCGTGTTTAGACAGCTGGCTACCCACCAACCGAGATAGATTTTTTATCCAACAGTAATGTGTTTTAGAGTTATTCTCAATAAACAGTAGATTAACATGTTGATTACGTGTTTTTCGTGCTATATACAAAGGAGATATTATATTCTTATTAGACTCTATTCCATACACGTTAATGCTAATATCGTTTAATATCTCAAAATGTTTGATACCTTTAATAGTAACAGGAACTTCAATACCATCAGTATTCACCACTTCCTCATATAGCGGATATGATGAAGGTCGATCCGCATTTTTAGCAGCAGGGTAAAGCGCACTCACAACGCTCCAAAAAAAGCATGCACTATCAGTATTTTTTACGTTTATACAAGCGCGCTTCTCTTGAATCCATTTCGGAAGTGGAACGTATGAACATCCTTTGAGTGGGCTATGCTTATTTATGTTGACTTCAAGAAACTCAATCTTTTCCAAAGTCCATCCACTATCACGTTCTTGAAATTCGTCACATTTGGAGAGTATCTTTGAAGAAATCTCCTCATAGAACGCATGCAAATCTGAACTGCTGTATAAAGATATGTTATGAGAGTTGAACGATTTCAAGTCTCGAACCACCTGATCACCATTCTTCGTCATCATATACGTACTGAAAAGTTGAATGTTTACTTTAATGGATATATGCTCCTTCAGCTCTATCGCAATTATATCCAAGATCTTGGATTTGACATTGAGTAAATACACTTTTGGGTCTAAAACAGCTGACGCGCCATTAACACGATAAGTTTTTAGTCTGCACTTGAATGCACTTTCCACAACATATGTAAAATAATCTCCTTCATCTTGCTTACATAGTAATTTATGTCGTTTCGTTTTGGAGTGTGTAATCAACTCATTGCTTGGAACTGATATATTACAAAATACACAGTCATGCATATTGCGTAATGTTATATAGTTTAAACACGTGTGAAAGTATGGAAGTTGTAAAAAACACTAGTAACAATTTTAACTCAACGCGTGAGTTATATACTAAAGATATCCAGGGGTAACGCAATGTGAGTACTATAAGCATAAAATGAATAAACAGTAGAGTTAAGAATTTTCAAAACTCTATCGAATCAGATCGCGCTATCGAATCAGACCTATTCAATACCTAATCAATACTTAATCAATACCTGATCAATACCTGATCAATACCTGATCAGACCTGTTCAATACCTGTTCAATACCTGATCAATACCTGTTCAATACCTGTTCAAAGCAGATCAGATCCAACAATAAATTATAACAGTTTAACGAATAATATACCAATTTAAGATTGAAACAAAATGTTCAACACCACTGCCCCTCAACTAGTCCGGACGGGATATCGCTAACCGCGCAGCAATGAGGACAAACGATAAAAATAAAAGACACATTTAGATTTATATTTTATTTTTATAATCAATATAAGAGTGCAGAGTAAAATAAATACTGGCTTAAATAACATTTAATTTCCTGATCTATAAGAGAAGTTTTATCATATAAATTATTGATAATCTGGTAGAATTTTGCAAAAGTCTTCACATCATCTTGACTATCATCATCACCACCATTACGAGGACAACACATCTTGAGTCTTTTGATGAAAAAATTAATTCTGTTCTCATACTGGGTCTTGACCTTTTCCAAATTATTTATTCGCATATTAATGTATTCCAAGAAATGTTCCAAATTAAACCACTCCTCACCAGTTATGCACATCATTGGTTGGTCTTCAAGGTGAATCACTATATAGCTGCTGGCATTTTCATATTCGGGTGTGCATACAAAACTGATATGGCGGTTTGTTGTTGTTGCTGACGTTTGTGGTGGTGGTGGTGATGGAAAAGAACCAATATTGTTGATGAAAAAGTCTGATATGATTTTTGCATTTTCCATGATTATACTGTTCCATTGGGGTAAAGTCATTGTCAATCTTCCGGCGATATCTATACATATCTTCAAATCTTCATTGTTACACTCCAACTTTAAACTTGTAGATATATATGGTATATTTGGCGTTATATAATAAACATTTTTACAAAGTTCACAATATACTTGTGGAATTGATGGGAGGTAAGAGGGGCACAATATATCCATGTTGTCAGATGAAGGACTGACTGGCAACTGATGGTAAAAAATGATAGTTTTAACGATTCACTTTTCGAACAGTATTGGATAAGATGGTGTATTCAAAGAGTGAGTCACTGATAATTAAACAGTAGGCAGTTGTATTATTTGGAACATTTTTTTTAAATTCCAATTCCAGTTTTATGTCTATAGCACCTCCGCTAGAGTGGAATGTGTCTATTTGTCGGGAACAATCGATAACAATCAGAGGGCTTTTTGTTTTAAAATGACTCGGATTAATTAAAACATTTGTACTGGTAGAGTTGTAATAAGTTTTTTTAAAATCAATAAAAGCCTCATATAAAGTTGTATACAGACCCTTCTCGAAATCACATGCGAATGAATCATAAGGATAATACTGAGAATTTAGATACAAGCGAGCGTTGCGGAAATTGCAATGATCAAATATACTCATATCTTTGTCTTCTTCATTGTTACGGGCGTGTTGAAAGCCTAATATAACGAAGCGAGGTTTTTCCAACTGGCTGGCTGTCTTAACCGTCCATATGTGTCTTTGAGCTGTAGGTAGAACTGGATATTCATAGAGATCCCAAGAACGGAATGCAATCGGTATAGATATATTATTTTCCACATATTTCAACAGCTGGAGCTTTTCTCTGTCTGACACTTTTACCACAGGAATTCGCCAAGCAACGCGGGTCAAGTTAAGCTGAATTTTATTCTTCCCAACTTCCTTTGCAACAGCACAATTCACATTCGAAGAACTTCGGTTCAAAACCAATTCATGTTTCGCATTCACTATAACTTTTTTATAATCCTCTGCAAATCCCAAAAGATGTCTAAGTGGGATAGTGAATGAGAAATCCCCATCAATCTCCCTAAATCCACCCAAATTCCAAGCACTATTTTCCAAAGCGTTGCTTTCTTCTTGACCATAAGACAATATGCCCTTCATAGTGCTAGTAATACCACAGTTTTTTGTTCGATCAATTTCCACCCCGTTCAATTCATAGCGGATATCATGGAAAAGGAATGCTAGTGCATTATTAATAAAAGTACATTCTTTCTTGATAGAACCCTCAACTAGTAACTGACTTGCACTCGGTAGCACTATTAAATCTTGGCTGTTGATGCATATACGTATCTCATCATTGTTCTTATAGGATTCATTGTAGGGTGTGTAGGTATGGTATTCAATGCTCTCAATACTATCATCGAAAATAACTTTCTCACCAATATTAAGAATTGATGACGACATGATGATGATGATGACAACTGTGGTGTAGACGTACTATTGTACTATTTCCAACCCCAAAGATTGAAGATATAGCAAGTTATGTTTTGTTAATGTATTTTTTTTGCGAGGAGTATATATAGCAGCAGTCTCAGCAATGCGTGTAGGTGCTCTCTCGACTATAGTATCGGAAATACTATGATTCAATCTCACATCACCACCGTTCTTATAGATAATCATTATGCCGCCTTTCTTATGTGCAAGCGAAGAGATATATTCTCTTTTCTAAAATTGACAAGATTTCCTTGTTCGTTCACTATGCGCACTTGAAGATTTTGTATTGTATTCGCTTTCAAGGGTAAATATATGGGGTGTGAAGGGCACTCTACAATTTGATAACCTGGCGGCACTGATGGAGAAAACTCATGTAGTACATGCGACGATTTATCATTAATGAATGAGCCTTGAATAATATTACATTCGACTCTTATAGTATTAGTGATGAGTATGTTTATCGACTGATCTGATAAATGAATTTTATTTTTTTCGAGTACTCTGCGTGAAAATCCAAACAGACTTCCAATACTGTTGTCCTTCTCAAAGTGTATATCAAATTTTGGAGTGAAAAATAAACATTTTAATGTGTTTGTGTTTGCTTCCATGTCTATGAGTCCATCTGCATCATCGTCATTTGCTAGATTTTGTTGTAAATGTTGAAAAATATTGTCCAATTCGTAGGATCCTTCAGGTATAGTGATGACCTTGTCACCATAATGAAACAGGTTATTACTACTATCGACATTAGGTATAGAATTGAATGTTTTAAAATAGATTACAGCACACTCATATTTATCAGTCTTGGACAGTTCTATAGGTGGTAAAAAATCCGCATTTAATATAGAATCTTCACCATTTAATGTTAATGTTAAAGACATTGTTACACACCGACTCGAGATCTTGAAATGAAACAACAATCATCATCATCATGTCGTCATCAATTCTTAATATTGGTGAGAAAGTTATTTTCGATGATAGTATTGAGAGCATTGAATACCATACCTACACACCCTACAATGAATCCTATAAGAACAATGATGAGATACGTATATGCATCAACAGCCAAGATTTAATAGTGCTACCGAGTGCAAGTCAGTTACTAGTTGAGGGTTCTATCAAGAAAGAATGTACTTTTATTAATAATGCACTAGCATTCCTTTTCCATGATATCCGCTATGAATTGAACGGGGTGGAAATTGATCGAACAAAAAACTGTGGTATTACTAGCACTATGAAGGGCATATTGTCTTATGGTCAAGAAGAAAGCAACGCTTTGGAAAATAGTGCTTGGAATTTGGGTGGATTTAGGGAGATTGATGGGGATTTCTCATTCACTATCCCACTTAGACATCTTTTGGGATTTGCAGAGGATTATAAAAAAGTTATAGTGAATGCGAAACATGAATTGGTTTTGAACCGAAGTTCTTCGAATGTGAATTGTGCTGTTGCAAAGGAAGTTGGGAAGAATAAAATTCAGCTTAACTTGACCCGCGTTGCTTGGCGAATTCCTGTGGTAAAAGTGTCAGACAGAGAAAAGCTCCAGCTGTTGAAATATGTGGAAAATAATATATCTATACCGATTGCATTCCGTTCTTGGGATCTCTATGAATATCCAGTTCTACCTACAGCTCAAAGACACATATGGACGGTTAAGACAGCCAGCCAGTTGGAAAAACCTCGCTTCGTTATATTAGGCTTTCAACACGCCCGTAACAATGAAGAAGACAAAGATATGAGTATATTTGATCATTGCAATTTCCGCAACGCTCGCTTGTATCTAAATTCTCAGTATTATCCTTATGATTCATTCGCATGTGATTTCGAGAAGGGTCTGTATACAACTTTATATGAGGCTTTTATTGATTTTAAAAAAACTTATTACAACTCTACCAGTACAAATGTTTTAATTAATCCGAGTCATTTTAAAACAAAAAGCCCTCTGATTGTTATCGATTGTTCCCGACAAATAGACACATTCCACTCTAGCGGAGGTGCTATAGACATAAAACTGGAATTGGAATTTAAAAAAAATGTTCCAAATAATACAACTGCCTACTGTTTAATTATCAGTGACTCACTCTTTGAATACACCATCTTATCCAATACTGTTCGAAAAGTGAATCGTTAAAACTATCATTTTTTACCATCAGTTGCCAGTCAGTCCTTCATCTGACAACATGGATATATTGTGCCCCTCTTACCTCCCATCAATTCCACAAGTATATTGTGAACTTTGTAAAAATGTTTATTATATAACGCCAAATATACCATATATATCTACAAGTTTAAAGTTGGAGTGTAACAATGAAGATTTGAAGATATGTATAGATATCGCCGGAAGATTGACAATGACTTTACCCCAATGGAACAGTATAATCATGGAAAATGCAAAAATCATATCAGACTTTTTCATCAACAATATTGGTTCTTTTCCATCACCACCACCACCACAAACGTCAGCAACAACAACAAACCGCCATATCAGTTTTGTATGCACACCCGAATATGAAAATGCCAGCAGCTATATAGTGATTCACCTTGAAGACCAACCAATGATGTGCATAACTGGTGAGGAGTGGTTTAATTTGGAACATTTCTTGGAATACATTAATATGCGAATAAATAATTTGGAAAAGGTCAAGACCCAGTATGAGAACAGAATTAATTTTTTCATCAAAAGACTCAAGATGTGTTGTCCTCGTAATGGTGGTGATGATGATAGTCAAGATGATGTGAAGACTTTTGCAAAATTCTACCAGATTATCAATAATTTATATGATAAAACTTCTCTTATAGATCAGGAAATTAAATGTTATTTAAGCCAGTATTTATTTTACTCTGCACTCTTATATTGATTATAAAAATAAAATATAAATCTAAATGTGTCTTTTATTTTTATCGTTTGTCCTCATTGCTGCGCGGTTAGCGATATCCCATCCGGACTAGTTGAGGGGCAGTGGTGTTGAACATTTTGTTTCAATCTTAAATTGGTATATTATTCGTTAAACTGTTATAATTTATTGTTGGATCTGATCTGCTTTGAACAGGTATTGAACAGGTATTGATCAGGTATTGAACAGGTATTGAACAGGTCTGATCAGGTATTGATCAGGTATTGATCAGGTATTGATTAAGTATTGATTAGGTATTGAATAGGTCTGATTCGATAGCGCGATCTGATTCGATAGAGTTTTGAAAATTCTTAACTCTACTGTTTATTCATTTTATGCTTATAGTACTCACATTGCGTTACCCCTGGATATCTTTAGTATATAACTCACGCGTTGAGTTAAAATTGTTACTAGTGTTTTTTACAACTTCCATACTTTCACACGTGTTTAAACTATATAACATTACGCAATATGCATGACTGTGTATTTTGTAATATATCAGTTCCAAGCAATGAGTTGATTACACACTCCAAAACGAAACGACATAAATTACTATGTAAGCAAGATGAAGGAGATTATTTTACATATGTTGTGGAAAGTGCATTCAAGTGCAGACTAAAAACTTATCGTGTTAATGGCGCGTCAGCTGTTTTAGACCCAAAAGTGTATTTACTCAATGTCAAATCCAAGATCTTGGATATAATTGCGATAGAGCTGAAGGAGCATATATCCATTAAAGTAAACATTCAACTTTTCAGTACGTATATGATGACGAAGAATGGTGATCAGGTGGTTCGAGACTTGAAATCGTTCAACTCTCATAACATATCTTTATACAGCAGTTCAGATTTGCATGCGTTCTATGAGGAGATTTCTTCAAAGATACTCTCCAAATGTGACGAATTTCAAGAACGTGATAGTGGATGGACTTTGGAAAAGATTGAGTTTCTTGAAGTCAACATAAATAAGCATAGCCCACTCAAAGGATGTTCATACGTTCCACTTCCGAAATGGATTCAAGAGAAGCGCGCTTGTATAAACGTAAAAAATACTGATAGTGCATGCTTTTTTTGGAGCGTTGTGAGTGCGCTTTACCCTGCTGCTAAAAATGCGGATCGACCTTCATCATATCCGCTATATGAGGAAGTGGTGAATACTGATGGTATTGAAGTTCCTGTTACTATTAAAGGTATCAAACATTTTGAGATATTAAACGATATTAGCATTAACGTGTATGGAATAGAGTCTAATAAGAATATAATATCTCCTTTGTATATAGCACGAAAAACACGTAATCAACATGTTAATCTACTGTTTATTGAGAATAACTCTAAAACACATTACTGTTGGATAAAAAATCTATCTCGGTTGGTGGGTAGCCAGCTGTCTAAACACGAGAAAAAAATATTTTTATGTGATTCTTGTCTACAAAACTTTACTTGTGAAGGCAAACTCAAGATTCATACTAGATTGGGGTGTGAAAAGACACTGATTCAAATGCCTTCTCTTAAAGATAAATATTTAGAGTTTAAGAATTTTGAGCATAAACTAACAGTACCATTTGTCATTTATGCAGATTTTGAATCTATACTCAGTCCATTGGAAAACAATTTACAAAAAAATACTTTTTATACTCAAAAGCATATACCATGTAGTTTTGCATACTACATCAAATGTAATTATGATGATTCACTATGTAAATTTGTTACATATCGCGGTGAGGACACATTTTGTCGATAACCTACACTCTGATGTTTGTGAAATTGCAAAAATATTATCTGTTAAGCTTCCATACAATTTACAAGAAGATGAATTACCTCAAAACACATCTTGTCATATTTGTGAAAAACCTTTCTTACCAACTGATGTTAAGGTCATAGATCACTGTCATCTTACAGGTAAAATAAGAGCATACGCTCACGAAAAATGTAATTTAAACTATTCTATTCCTAACTATGTTCCTGTATTTTTTCATAATTTATCTGGATACGATAGTCATCTTTTTATTAAAGAATTAGCTACTAGATGCGGTGAAACTAACTGTATTCCACAGAATAAAGAAAAATACATTTCATTTAGTCAAAGAATATGTTATAACGATGAGGGTGATAAGTCGAAACATATCACAATAAGATTTGTAGATTCTTTTAAATTTATGTCTTCAAGCTTAGATAAACTAGTTAAAAATCTGTCGTGTGATCAATTTACATTGTTGAACTGTCATTTTCCCAACCGGGAGCAAATGATGTTGTTGACGCGTAAAGGTGTTTTTCCCTATGAATATATCGATTGTTGGGAAAAACTTGAAAATAAATCTCTACCTGATAAAAAAGATTTTTACAGTTCTTTAACACAATCACACATTTCTGACGCTGACTATAACCATGCTCAGATGGTGTGGAAAATGTTCAATTTAAACAATTTAGGGGAATATTCTGATTTGTATTTAAAAACAGATGTCTTGCTATTGGTGGAAGTCTTTGAAAACTTTCGAAAGGTTTGTTTGAATTCATACAAATTAGATCCGTGTAGATATTTGACTGCACCCTCCCTCTCGTGGGATGCCATGTTAAAAGAAACTGGAGTGAAACTAGAACTTCTCACGGACTATGAAATGATACAGTTTATAAATGCTGGCATTCGCGGTGGTATTAGTCAAGTTTCCAAAAGACACAGCGTTGCAAACAACAAGTTTATGAGTACACATGACTCCACACAAGAAAGCAAATTCATAATTTATTTAGATATTAATAATCTATATGGAGATGCAATGAGTAGATATCTACCTTTTGCCAATTTCACCTGGTTGAGTAAGAGTGAAATTCAATCATTCAATATTCTTGAGCAAATTCCCAATTCACAAATTGGTTACTTTTTAGAGGTTGATCTAGAGTACCCTGAATCTTTACACGATTTACACAATGAATATCCATTTTGTGCAGAAACAAAAAAACCACCAAATGGTCATGCGAAAAAACTTTTACTCACTCTCGAAGAGAAAAACAACTATATAATTCACTATATGACTTTGAAACAAGCGATAGAACATGGTTTAATATGTAAAAAAATACATAGAATATTGTCATTCCACCAATCTAGATGGTTAAAATCCTATATAGATTTAAACACTGCAAAAAGAATGGTAGCCACAAATTCTTTTGAAAAAGATTTCTATAAACTAATGAATAATTCTATATTTGGTAAGACAATAGAAAATGTGGCTAAAAGAGTCGATGTGAAGCTTTGTAAGACCTGGTCCGATAAAACAACAAAGACCAAACCTGCGTATGGTGCAGAGAGATACATATCCCGTCCGAATTTTCATAGTTGTAAGATATTTAGTGAAGACTTTGTAGCAATTCAAATGAATAAGACTAAAATATTGTATAACAAACCAATATATGTTGGTTTTTCTGTACTCGAATTATCTAAATATGTAATGTATGACTTTCACTACTCTTACATGTTACCTAAATATAATAAGAATGTAAAATTATTGTACACCGATACAGATTCCTTCATTTATGAAATTAGTACTGATAACTTTTATGAAGATATCAGATTCGATTTGCACAGTAAATTTGATACATCCGACTTTGCTAAAGACAATATATACAATCTACCGTTGGTAAATAAAAAAGTAGTGGGCTTAATGAAGGATGAAAGTAACGGAAAAATAATTAAAGAATTTGTAGGTCTACGTTCTAAAATGTATAGCTATGTTTTTGAAGACGATCAAGAGGTCAAGAAAAACAAAGGTACTTCCGCAGCCATTGTGAGAAAGCTGCATTTACAAAACTATAAAGATGCTCTTGATTGTAGTCATGTACAATATGATAATATGTATACTATTTGTAGCGATAAGCATAATGTATTTACACAGTGTAAGAGGAAAAAAGTAATTTCTGGTAATGATGATAAAAGATTTATTTCGTCTGATAATTATATAAACACATTCGCTTGGGGCCATTATGAAATTAAATAAAAAACATACACACAGATAATAGCATTTTTATTTAAATAATTTCCAATCGCATTTATCGGCATAAGATGAACACTTATTAGGACTAAATTTCGCATTTATATATGGACACCGATTAAAATGTTGTATATGTTCGAACAAAGGAACATCCTGCTCTTCCCAATCCATCAATCCACCACCACAATAAAAACACATTGTTCTATCACCATGTCCGGTGTAGAAGAATCCAGCATCTGCTAGTCGCTCTGGTTTTTGACGTGCACCCAGTGGCCAATCTATAAAACTATATAGTCGGGCTTTTTGTGAACTAAAGTATGGAAACAAGGGACCACAATAATTATTATTATTTTCCATAATTACTTTATATTTGTTTTGTTATAAACTTTATGATACACACGACTATTTTGTCGAAAGACTTGTTTTATACAACAATTACATTAAATTAAATCCACATCACAGACACATGTTATCTCATATCGCTGCGGTTAGCTGTTATCATTCGTCCTCATCCGGTCAATATGTAATTTGCTCACATTTTAACCTATCACAGCTTAACGCATAGTTACTACTATCCATGGTATATCAATAGGCTCTATGTGATTATGAAATAGTGAAATATGCCAAACGATTGAGCATTCCCCATTTTCGAGGTGTGATCATGCGGAATGATCTCATCAGGAAGTGGAAATCACCTTGGAGGTGTGAAACGGGTATCATAAATTTAGATGATTCGTCTGGGGCAGGAACACATTGGGTGGCGTATGTGAAGAAAGATTTGCAGTGTCAATACTTTGACAGCTATGGAAATTTGAAACCTCCTAAAGAGTTTTTGGACTACATGCGATTATGTAATAATAATAATACTAATAATGATAGAACGAATTCAGTATCCATCAATTATAACTATAATAATGTTCAAAAAAATAATACATATAATTGTGGTCAGTCATGTTTACGTTTCTTAACGAGTGTTTGTGACTATTTGTTTATTAGTAATTAAGAAAAAAACATTAATAAATATTCATTAACCCTTGTTTGTTGTTTCATTTCAAGATCTCGAGTCGGTGTGTAACAATGTCTTTAACATTAACATTAAATGGTGAAGATTCTATATTAAATGCGGATTTTTTACCACCTATAGAACTGTCCAAGACTGATAAATATGAGTGTGCTGTAATCTATTTTAAAACATTCAATTCTATACCTAATGTCGATAGTAGTAATAACCTGTTTCATTATGGTGACAAGGTCATCACTATACCTGAAGGATCCTACGAATTGGACAATATTTTTCAACATTTACAACAAAATCTAGCAAATGACGATGATGCAGATGGACTCATAGACATGGAAGCAAACACAAACACATTAAAATGTTTATTTTTCACTCCAAAATTTGATATACACTTTGAGAAGGACAACAGTATTGGAAGTCTGTTTGGATTTTCACGCAGAGTACTCGAAAAAAATAAAATTCATTTATCAGATCAGTCGATAAACATACTCATCACTAATACTATAAGAGTCGAATGTAATATTATTCAAGGCTCATTCATTAATGATAAATCGTCGCATGTACTACATGAGTTTTCTCCATCAGTGCCGCCAGGTTATCAAATTGTAGAGTGCCCTTCACACCCCATATATTTACCCTTGAAAGCGAATACAATACAAAATCTTCAAGTGCGCATAGTGAACGAACAAGGAAATCTTGTCAATTTTAGAAAAGAGAATATATCTCTTCGCTTGCACATAAGAAAGGCGGCATAATGATTATCTATAAGAACGGTGGTGATGTGAGATTGAATCATAGTATTTCCGATACTATAGTCGAGAGAGCACCTACACGCATTGCTGAGACTGCTGCTATATATACTCCTCGCAAAAAAAATACATTAACAAAACATAACTTGCTATATCTTCAATCTAAACTTGTTCTCTTAATTTTGTCATATATATTTTCATCATCATCGTATTGATCACCACTGTCGCTCTCATTACTATCATCGAGAGACTTTTTTCTTCCTTTTAGTTTCTTTATTTTGTTTTGCTTTTTTGGTTGAAGCTTCTTCACTACTGATGGTGATGATGATGATAATGTATCTTTACCTCTTTGTTTCTCGTGACTAGAGTCATTTTTTAATGTATGTTTTAATATATCATTCAATGGTTGGGTGATTGGTTCAAAAGTTTCCTGCAACACATTCGTTAATTGCTCCTTACCCACATTCAAGGCTTTTATTTTATTTTTAACAGATTTTACAGATTCAATTAGTTTACGCTTTAGGTTTTTATCACCAAAGATCTGCGCTGATGGAGGCTCCATGGTGAAATGTGTCTACACTTGTTAATACTCATGTATTATATACATATAAAATCGTCAAACCCTCTCCGGTAACGACCTTTATCCATTTCTATATTCTTATCAATCACTACGAAATTATATCAATCTTTCCAGCATGTCTTACACATTTCCAGAAACGTTTCCCACGACATGTCAGTATTCACATGATCATCGTACACATGTTTAAGATTCAAATCGTCTTGCTTGAAGAGTATTACAAAGTTTGCATTGTCTCGCACCAATTGCTTGGGTATTTTGCTATATGTTTGACACAGATAGAAGCAATCTAATCTCTTGTGTCTGCCCATAGAGAAATATTGACGAATAGTTTCTTGATCCTCCATCGATACATCATCAAAAATAATTATGCTATTATTACAAGTTTCTTCCAATGAAGTCACCTCGCTTTTATCAGAAAAGGTGTAAAAGCCGGCATTGGGGACTCGGTTAAATACCTCACCTAAAAATATGTATTTTGGTTGTTGTAGAGATTTAGAATACAAGTACACATTCTCAAATTTTAATCCATTGACATCGAGCAGTAGTGTGAGTAAAAGATTAGTCTTTCCACATCCGGAAGGCCCACATATTAAACATCTTATACTGTTGGGTAACAATTTCCCATGTTTTGATGCATCACCACTTCCTCCACATTTACTTTTTTTGACAAAAAAACTCCAATCTTTAACAGATAAATATGTGTTTTGCTTTCGAAACTTCATTTCGATTAGACACCGTGTTGAGGAATAATTTGCTCACATTTTAACCTATCACAGCTTAACGCATAGTTACTACTATCCATGGTATATAAATAAGTACTAGAACAAAAGCCCGCCGCCGCCGCCCGCCCGCCAGATTCAGAGCAGGCATCCCCCCGCCCGCCCACATAATTACAACCCCCATTCATATATAGAACCATGACATACATTCGGGAGGGAGAAACCTGGTGACGTCACAGCAACCCTCAATACAACCTTAACCAACCCCCGCTAATAGTTCCGCTCATCGCCACCATTCACCATACTATTTTCATACTACTAGCGCCATCTAGTTTCAACGTTCCCCCATTTGTTGTGAGTTAGAACCGGCAATATATATCTACTATGAGGGCGTATTTTCGGTATTTTCTATCACAATAATCGGCGAAACATGTAAACATACCTAATTTAGAATACCATAAAGATGGCAGTAGCTTATTTTGCGAGAAGGTTTAATATCATTGGCCTAATGATATAAAATTGACAATAGCCATTTTGAAATTAAAATGAAAACCGTACTTCGAAAACAAAATATGATCTTGTCAGCGATTAGAAAATTTCATATTGTGCTCCTATGTTCGTAGTCCTATGCAGAATATACAGTGTTATTGATTTAATATTGTATTCCAAAACTTGCGCTTCTACCAGAGTTAAGTAGTTAAATCAGTTGAAGCTTCCAATTTACGTGGCCACATCTTCACTGATGCTTGATTGAGTATACTTGAAACATGTAACTGATTTAATTTTGACCTTTTCTTGGAATAAGATGCATTAAATTTATAGTCACATGCTGGATACACATTAATTTGAAGTCGAAATGTAAAAAAAAATGTTGCTACTATACTTACTCGATAGCCAAGGAATTACTTATGTATGTATATTACATATATGTAGTAAGGTACCTTTAACAGAAAATATAATGTTAGTGTAGATAACCACATTTTACACTTCAGGTATGATAGTGTGGTATATAGTCCACACTACAGCTACTACAATGAAAGCATTTAGAATTAATTAACAAGTCATTGCAGACTCACAAGTAGTCCAAATGCTCCAGACCATTACCAGTTGGCAGCGTGCCCGGTATGCTGGCAGCATTGCCCCGTTAAATTGAAATGCTTATATATTATATACACCTAATGTTACATATTTTCCATTGCTTACTTCAATAAACAAAGCAACCGATCTTTTAAATCTCAAAGGAGAGCTAAATAAAATATTTTTTCCAATCCGTTGCCTTTATTGTGATACAAATGGGAGACTATTTGTGTCCTACAAATCCAGATCGGATGCATATGAGTTTTCTATTCAAATGGAAGGTGAATTGGCGATGTGTCACATGCAACTGAAAGACCATTATGCTCTCAGCTGCGATGCTAGGACTGATTGTAGTGTCGACTTTGTGTTGCAGACTTGAAAATGTGCACGAACGAGAACTATAACGATACATCTAAATTGTTCAGTAATTGCTCTATACTGTCGTTTATATAAGTATTTAACGCACACAAAAGTTTAACGAGTTTTTCAATAGGGAACGGGTATATTCAAATTGACCCGATCCCGATCACGTTTTTATATATATTTTTTTATGTTATTGTGACGGAACAAGCTTGAGCTAGCCAGACAGATGCATTTCATCACAAGTCACGAATTGCACTGCGCCGGTCACTTTTGAGACATAGTTGCTAAGTCTCATGTGCCTGTAATTTCACTGGCTCTCAAGGACTACTGCCGGAACACACCGTTAGGTGCTTGGCGACAGATTTTCTACTTGAGGGTGGGCCGCGGTGGGGATCGAACCAGGGTACTGCGGCGCGGCAGTCCATAGCTATTACTGCTCGGCTATCATTGCTTCAAACATAATGGCTGGACCTGACCTCTATCTCATTGCTGACGCGTGTTATGTTACTCCTTAAGTTTTTGACAGGTATTGGCTTATTCGCATATACCAGAGATTTCACACGACCCCACAGAAAATAATAAAAATGTGTTACTTCACATGACCTTGAATGCCATGGATTGTCCCCGAATCTTGACCTTCGAAACCCGTTAAAATTCTCTTTCAATAAATTGACTGTTTCTTTGGTTGTATAACAGGTGGCGCCATTCTTTTGAAACCTGAACTTTTTTCGCAAAATTCGCCAAGTTGAAGCCATAGACAAGCTGACTTTTTCGGAACGTCGTGGAATTGACAACTTTGGGGTTTCTCTCACTTTTAGCCATCAATTCGGTATAGTACCACCAACTTAACTGTGCAGTTGGCGAGGGCGCTGCTGATCAAGGAATTCAACTACAAACTGTCACAATTTGAAGGAATGTTGAAGTTCTTTTTTCTGCCACCTGAACAGATAAGTTGGTGGGTCTGTATTTTCGGTGTCCAGAACATCTAAATGATGGGTAGGATGATCCATTACCGTGCCAGTGGTTTCAATTTTTTTTACTATCTAACGAATATAAGCGTCCTAAAGCGGAACCTCTATAGGCCATCTTTGACCATAAGTTTTTCGTAACGCACGAAACGTTTGACCAATTGAACTTCCGTTTTTATAATACCGCGCTGATCTGTATAGCGACTTATCTTATTTAATGTCGAACATTTTATTATCCATATGACAAAAAATCATGCCAAGGACAATCTAACATGGCCGCCATCGGCTGTCAAACATACCTTGTCCTATTGAAAAGTGCTTTGTATATAACTATTGGTTTAATATCGTTATAATTGGTTCAGTAAAAATATTTATCTAGCATTCAGACAATATATTGGGTCTAAGAGACGTATTTCATATTTGATTTGTTACGTAGGAACAAAGACATTACGAGTCAAAAGAGCAAACCATTGTCACAGGGTAACAATAACGCATAAGTATATAGTGCAAAACACAGTCTCAAATGAAATTAGGAGTCTGGTTGATACCCTTAATTTGTAACAAGCAATCTAGTGAATTAGCATTTGTGTTAAATAATAGAAAACTTAATATTTTCGCAACAAAAAAGTTAAGAATTACCACAAAATCTTTAATAGCAGGGATTTTTTATATATAAACAAATATTTTTCTGCAGTCTCACTAATAGAAGTCAACTAGGTGGTCGAAGCTGTTTTTGTAGTTCACCTGACCTGGTATTGTCGGTGGTAATATCATCTATTTACAATGTCGGCGGATAAAGACGTCATTGGCTGCTATTACTATGCATATTCATCATGATCCTCTCGAAGAACCCGTAGCGTTGCTTGCTTACTTTGCTTAGTTCTTGATCGGTGCAGCCATGAATCGGATGGGTATTGAGCGTGTTTCTTTTTTTTTGATAATGTGATGTCATAAACTCGTGGCCCACCTGATGTTAAGCGGTAACGTCTGCCTATAACAGTTGTAGTTTGTCACTAGTGGCAAACTGCACTACGACCATCACCACGATAAATATAGTTGTTAAGTTAAAAGGCACATGAGAATGTGCCTTTTAATACACCGGCACCCAGACCCTTCAAACCGGAACGCAGTACTACCTGCTTGGTGGTAGAAATATTGGTATGGTGGCATTATACATCCCTGGACAACCTCGCACAAAGAGTTCTACGTGCTTCGTCCCTGTTGTTGTGTTAGGATGTCAGTTGTTAAAGCATGTGGTAGGACATCCAGCTTGCACGGCCCCAAACGTTTGGGGGGTGGCCTTGGTGAGCAAGGTCGTACCGACGGGGCATGATGGTGACTGCTAACGTGACCCTATCTTGCCCCACCTTGGCGGAGGACTGCTCACGCGGAGTTTTTAGTGGGTTCAAGTCCCACACATCCCCTTCCACCACCCCCGCGGTGGAGGGGCAGTGCGAAGGCATTTCCACCCCTCCAAAAAAATAAATGTGGTAGGACATTTTGAGAGTGCCCGCCTGGCTAACTACCACTATCAAGTAGAAACACTGTTGCCAAGTTCCTACTGGTGTGTTCTAGTAGCTGTCCTTGAGAGTCAGCATAATTGTTTAATACTATATAGGGATTGACCTGGTAAACATCTTTGACCACTTACCATCAGGTGAGAGAGTGATCAAAGGCTAGCTATGAATAAATAATAAACACTAATAATATAGTTGAGTTTCTTTTATATGAACCACCAGGTCTCACCAGGCCTTTGTCTCTATTGGATAAAGTTTATCAGACAGACGAGCAAGACGACTCTACATAATTGAAAAATCTGTGAGATAGTTTATTCCATTAACAAGGGAGCCAAGTTCTTTGTTTAGTAGGAAGGCTGACTTTAAATAAAATGCTAGCGAAGTACCAATAGCTTGGAATTCCAAGCTTCCAAATTACCATATTCAATCGAATAAGGTAATGTGACATTTCAGACAGCGATCATAAATTGCTAACAAAAATGTGGAAATAACTCCTACCATACTATATTGTTATTGCAAAAGTTCGCACGGGTGTGCGTGTTAGTTTATTATACTCACCTCCAAAAAAGCGGTTCAGATTTTATAGAGACGTGGTGCATGTCCTTAGATTCTGGAAGTTGGACTCTTTAGATATACCCTGAGGAACAGTCCCCATGTCAACTCGATATAATCTATTTCCTCGGGCGGATGCTAATCTTATAAGTTAACTGTTTGTTACAGCCAGCACAGCGGTGTCTACGACAAAACATAATCTTATATTTTTTAAGTAATTCTACGACTTTTAATGAAAAAATATCGATGTTGAAAGATAAAAAGATTATCGAACTGGCTCTCAAGCATATACGCTAGAACGTACATTCAGCAAGTAGGGTATATTTTTTAATTTAGTCGGGTAGCTAGCCAAGCAATCATTCGCTAAATGGACTAAAACTGCTACTACGTAATAAAATTAATTGTAGTGTATTCCGCGAAACATCCGTTGTTGCATAATAAAAATATTAGAAAAATTGTATTCGAATACATCTGAATAGATTGATTTTCGCATACTCACAATAAATCACAAAGTCAAAAAAAATTACCACGGCGTTAATCTATTCATTTATTTTTTTAAACTATTGCACCCTTGATCGAAAATGTTATCGTGATAATGTTATCACACGAACAACCCATACATACTATTAGTAGTAGTACATACTATTATATTAATTTTTTAAACTACTCACACATGTGTCGAATACATCAGATTTCCAAGTGTATTTTTTATTAAACTCATTATACGAACTGGAAATTGTCATCATAACTTCTAGTCTCCTGTAAATTGCAGTTTGTAATTTATAGCTTCATGAATTGGTGCCGTATTTTAAATACAAATAGGCAACGAAGTAGGTTTATATATCTTCCCGTGGGAATAATAAAGTCTTTTATATATCATTGTGTATTTCATTTTGTCATATTTTTATTTATGAACTAATTTACAGTCATAAATTATCTGCGGCCATTGCTTGGCCTATAAAATATTTTATTTTATGTTATGTTTAATGTTTTGCTACAATTTCCAAATCTTTTTCAGGAAATTTGCTCGTGATACTCGTGGTAACATTGTCAAGACGACTCCGCTCCATAACGAACTTCTTTTTGGCGAACCTAGCGGTGGCAGATTTATGTGTTGGAGTGTTTTGCGTCTTTCAAAACCTGACTATATATCTTATACCGAGGTAAGTCAATTTTTAATGATGAGTGTCACAATTAATCTGTGATCCGTGTAAACAATTTTTTAATTAAAAAAAACATAAGTTTCATTAAAATTAGAACAGTATAGACGCTATTTCATCTCAGCTGATATTTTTGCAATTCTTCAGCATAAAATTAAATAGTCAAGCTAACATAGGGGCACATTTACGAAAATGATTCAAGTTCCAATCAAAATGAAAATTTGTGCACTAAAATTTGTAAATGAGATGTTCGGTTTAGGATATGATAGTGTTTAAAATCATATCAACCGAGTTACTATTTTTAACACCTGCAATACCTAATAAATTATTGTAATTTATTTACCTACACGCTTTAAGCGTTAAAATCTTTACAATTTTACACTAACATAAATTTGTACATACAAACATATACTATAATTACCGTCACAGCAAATGATATAATATATAATTATATTATATTATCGTAAACAATGTGTGCTTATTGCTTATATACACTTTCAACACACTCGCTCGTACAGGGCCTTTAAATGCCCCGATTTTAGTGTCATAATATAATCTATTACGAACTCATGATTTTTTTTTACTTTACCGCACTAGTGTTTTAAATAGAAAAAAAAACTTTTACTGAAACGTTTGTTTCGTTCGTTTTTCATATAAAAACAAACCAGAGTTTTTTACATACTGAAGTAGAACTTTAGAAGATTTAATTATAAACCTTCTTAATCAGATTATTATTGCTGTCAAAAAGATCAAGAAAATGTTTTCGTATTCGTTCCTCGCAAGTGTGTTGAAAAACACCAGTGTGAAGTTGGCAGCCAAACCCAGCAGCCATATAAACCGACCAAATTAAAATGTCGATGATAAAATCTTCGGTTTTCACCATGTTAAAGACTGTGTTTTCGAACAAAACATACCTCGATGGATAGCTACTGAAATTAATTTTAAAAAATAGTATTCAGAAATAACTAGCGATATTTCAAACAGCCGCGATTCGCGAGTTACTCATAAAATAGTTTAGTTGCAGTGGTTTCAGGGGATTTTGACCATGACGGAGATGGTGTTTTGGAATGAAACATATCTCAAAAGATAGCTATTAAAAAGACCTTTCAGGTGGTATATTCAGAAATTACTCTGGATATTTCAGAAAGCCGCAATTGACATTAAAATCAGAAAATATTTTCGCTGCTGGGTTTTGCCAGGGATTTTGACCATGATGGAGATGGTGTTTTGGAATAAAACATATGTCAAAAGATAGCTATTAAAAAGACCTTTCAGGTGGTATATTCAGAAATTACTCTTGATATTTCAGAAAGCCGCGATCGTCATTAATATCCGAAAATATTTTCGCTGCTGGGTTTTGCCAGGGATTTTGACCATGATGGAGATGGTGTTTTGGAATGAAACATATGTCAAAAGATAGCTATTAAAAAGACCTTTCAGGTGGTATATTCAGAAATTACTCTTGATATTTCAGAAAGCCGCGATTGACATTAAAATCAGAAAATATTTTCGCTGCTGGGTTTTGCCAGGGATTTTGACCATGATGGAGATGGTGTTTTGGAATAAAACATATGTCAAAAGATAGCTATTAAAAAGACCTTTCAGGTGGTATATTCAGAAATTACTCTGGATATTTCAGAAAGCCGCAATTGACATTAAAATCAGAAAATATTTTCGCTGCTGGGTTTTGCCAGGGATTTTGACCATGATGGAGATGGTGTTTTGGAATAAAACATATGTCAAAAGATAGCTATTAAAAAGACCTTTCAGGTGGTATATTCAGAAATTACTCTTGATATTTCAGAAAGCCGCGATCGTCATTAATATCCGAAAATATTTTCGCTGCTGGGTTTTGCCAGGGATTTTGACCATGATGGAGATGGTGTTTTGGAATGAAACATATGTCAAAAGATAGCTATTAAAAAGACCTTTCAGGTGGTATATTCAGAAATTACTCTTGATATTTCAGAAAGCCGCGATTGACATTAAAATCAGAAAATATTTTCGCTGCTGGGTTTTGCCAGGGATTTTGACCATGATGGAGATGGTGTTTTGGAATAAAACATATGTCAAAAGATAGCTATTAAAAAGACCTTTCAGGTGGTATATTCAGAAATTACTCTTGATATTTCAGAAAGCCGCGATCGTCATTAATATCCGAAAATATTTTCGCTGCTGGGTTTTGCCAGGGATTTTGACCATGATGGAGATGGTGTTTTGGAATGAAACATATGTCAAAAGTTAGCTATTAAAAAGACCTTTTAGGTGGTATATTCAGAAATTACTCTGGATATTTCAGAAAGCCGCAATTGACATTAAAATCAGAAAATATTTTCGCTGCTGGGTTTTGCCAGGGATTTTGACCATGATGGGGATGGTGTTTTGGAATAAAACATATCTCAAAAGATAGCTATTAAAAAGACCTTTCAGGCGGTGTATTCAGAAATTACTCTTGATATTTCAGAAAGCCGCGATCGTCATTAATATCCGAAAATATTTTCGCTGCTGGGTTTTGCCAGGGATTTTGACCATGATGGAGATGGTGTTTTGGAATGAAACATATGTCAAAAGATAGCTATTAAAAAGACCTTTCAGGTGGTATATTCAGAAATTACTCTTGATATTTCAGAAAGCCGCGATCGTCATTAATATCCGAAAATATTTTCGCTGCTGGGTTTTGCCAGGGATTTTGACCATGATGGAGATGGTGTTTTGGAATGAAACATATGTCAAAAGATAGCTATTAAAAAGACCTTTCAGGTGGTATATTCAGAAATTACTCTGGATATTTCAGAAAGCCGCGATCGTCATTAATATCCGAAAATATTTTCGCTGCTGGGTTTTGCCAGGGATTTTGACCATGATGGAGATGGTGTTTTGGAATAAAACATATCTCAAAAGATAGCTATTAAAAAGACCTTTCAGGTGGTATATTCAGAAATTACTCTGGATATTTCAGAAAGCCGCAATTGACATTAAAATCAGAAAATATTTTCGCTGCTGGGTTTTGCCAGAGATTTTGACCATGATGGAGATGGTGTTTTGGAATGAAACATATGTCAAAAGATAGCTATTAAAAAGACCTTTCAGGTGGTATATTCAGAAATTACTCTTGATATTTCAGAAAGCCGCGATCGTCATTAATATCCGAAAATATTTTCGCTGCTGGGTTTTGCCAGGGATTTTGACCATGATGGAGATGGTGTTTTGGAATGAAACATATGTCAAAAGATAGCTATTAAAAAGACCTTTCAGGTGGTATATTCAGAAATTACTCTTGATATTTCAGAAAGCCGCGATCGTCATTAATATCCGAAAATATTTTCGCTGCTGGGTTTTGCCAGGGATTTTGACCATGATGGGGATGGTGTTTTGGAATAAAACATATCTCAAAAGATAGCTATTAAAAAGACCTTTTAGGTGGTATATTCAGAAATTACTCTGGATATTTCAGAAAGCCGCAATTGACATTAAAATCAGAAAATATTTTCGCTGCTGGGTTTTGCCAGGGATTTTGACCATGATGGAGATGGTGTTTTGGAATGAAACATATGTCAAAAGATAGCTATTAAAAAGCCCTTTCAGGTGGTATATTCAGAAATTACTCTTGATATTTCAGAAAGCCGCGATCGTCATTAATATCCGAAAATATTTTCGCTGCTGGGTTATGCCAGGGATTTTGACCATGATGGGGATGGTGTTTTGGAATAAAACAAATCTCAAAAGATAGCTATTAAAAAGACCTTTCAGGTGGTATATTCAGAAATTACTCTGGATATTTCAGAAAGCCGCAATTGACATTAAAATCAGAAAATATTTTCGCTGCTGGGTTTTGCCAGGGATTTTGACCATGATGGGGATGGTGTTTTGGAATAAAACATATCTCAAAAGATAGCTATTAAAAAGACCTTTCAGGTGGTATATTCAGAAATTACTCTGGATATTTCAGAAAGCCGCAATTGACATTAAAATCAGAAAATATTTTCGCTGCTGGGTTTTGCCAGGGATTTTGACCATGATGGAGATGGTGTTTTGGAATGAAACATATGTCAAAAGATAGCTATTAAAAAGACCTTTCAGGTGGTATATTCAGAAATTACTCTTGATATTTCAGAAAGCCGCGATCGTCATTAATATCCGAAAATATTTTCGCTGCTGGGTTTTGCCAGGGATTTTGACCATGATGGGGATGGTGTTTTGGAATAAAACATATCTCAAAAGATAGCTATTAAAAAGACCTTTCAGGTGGTATATTCAGAAATTACTCTGGATATTTCAGAAAGCCGCAATTGACATTAAAACCAGAAAATATTTTCGCTGCTGGGTTTTGCCAGGGATTTTGACCATGATGGAGATGGTGTTTTGGAATGAAACATATGTCAAAAGATAGCTATTAAAAAGACCTTTCAGGTGGTATATTCAGAAATTACTCTTGATATTTCAGAAAGCCGCGATCGTCATTAATATCCGAAAATATTTTCGCTGCTGGGTTTTGCCAGGGATTTTGACCATGATGGGGATGGTGTTTTGGAATAAAACATATCTCAAAAGATAGCTATTAAAAAGACCTTTCAGGTGGTATATTCAGAAATTACTCTGGATATTTCAGAAAGCCGCAATTGACATTAAAATCAGAAAATATTTTCGCTGCTGGGTTTTGCCAGAGATTTTGACCATGATGGGGATGGTGTTTTGGAATAAAACATATCTCAAAAGATAGCTATTAAAAAGACCTTTCAGGTGGTATATTCAGAAATTACTCTTGATATTTCAGAAAGCCGCGATCGTCATTAATATCCGAAAATATTTTCGCTGCTGGGTTTTGCCAGGGATTTTGACCATGATGGGGATGGTGTTTTGGAATAAAACATATCTCAAAAGATAGCTATCAAAAAGACCTTTCAGGTGGTATATTCAGAAATTACTCTGGATATTTCAGAAAGCCGCAATTGACATTAAAATCAGAAAATATTTTCGCTGCTGGGTTTTGCCAGGGATTTTGACCATGATGGGGATGGTGTTTTGGAATAAAACATATCTCAAAAGATAGCTATTAAAAAGACCTCTCAGGTGGTATATTCAGAAATTTCTCTTGATATTTCAGAAAGCCGCGATTGTCATTAATATCCGAAAATATTTTCGCTGCTGGGTTTTGCCGGGGTTTTTGACCATGATGGAGATGGTGTTTTGGAATATAACATATCTCAAAAGATAGCTATTAAAAAGACCTTTCAGGTGGTATAATCAGAAATTACTCTGGACATTTCTGAAAGCCGCAATTGACATTAAAATCAGAAAATATTTTCGCTGCTGGGTTTTGCCAGGGATTTTGACCATGATGGAGATGGTGTTTTGGAATGAAACATATGTCAAAAGATAGCTATTAAAAAGACCTTTCAGGTGGTGTATTCAGAAATTACTCTGGACATTTCAAAAAGCCCCAATTCACATTAAAATCAGAAAATATTTTCGATGTTGGGTTTTGCAGGGGATTTTGACCATGACAGGGATTGTGTTTTGGAATGAAACATACGTCAAAAGATAGCTACTAAAACGACCTTTCAGATGGTGTTTTCAGAAATTACTCTTGACATTTCAGAAAGCCACAATTTGCAAATAACCCCGCGGCGAGTTGGCTGCTACTTTAGTTCTATTAAATTTCTTTAGGTGGCGGTACGGGTATTCAATAAATGTTTAGGTATTATAACTTGTGCTGGAAATAAACAAACATAGGCCTTGAAAACATATTCTTGTAGTTGAAATGAGCATTGTAGAGTATACCTACCCATTATCTTCGTGTAGTCCCATATAAATTTTATTAAAATCGTTTCATTTATAGTTTGTTAGTAGGTATAGTTTTGTATTGCCTTACTTAGATGATTTAATTTGATGATTTAATGTGACAGGTACCTACCTATTTTTTACCTAACAATCCAGGTATAAACGTGTTGAACTGAATTCTGTGCTAAGTTAACTGGGTAGGTAGGTACATCGAGCAATACGTTACATAATATGTATATTATATAGGCGAATGGGTAGGTAGGCAATATTTTTTTTATCGACGTATGCATGAGTGTAGATTCCAAAGACGCGCTTATCTTATGCATACAACCTGCAACAGGAACCAACGAGGCAGTCAGTAGGTATTTACATAACTATTTTATTAAATAACCTAGGAAGATATGCTGTAGTCTACTATTATACACATAGATAACAAATTCAAGGGATTATTTGATAAACGCTGCCTTTAGTAATTTGTATAGGACTGCAGGGGATAGGTACGTTCCAAAAACTCAAAATAAAAGGAGAAATCAGATTTAAAATCAATTTAATCACATAAGTCCCTGTTATTTTTTAGCAATACCTACAAATTATTATATAGACAAAGGTTTAAAAAACGCGCTTTTTTAAGTTTTTGTATTGGCGGCTTTTAATCAAGGACAGTAGCATGCGTAAAACAGCGGCGGCGGCCGCATTTGATAATGAACTTTAGGTAGAAGGCAATAAGACTTAGTTTCCTTTTTATATTTATTCTTTCGGTGAAACACAAAAGCAATTGTAAAAGCCGCGCCGGCACGTGCCAGTACTACTCAAAGGATGCCGACGCGATGATAAAGAATACCGATTTTGATTTAATGTACCGACTGGATCCGTATATAGCGAATATTTATCCGCGAATACAAGAAACGAGTCGTAATATTTTTAACCCCCTAATTTGCCATAATCCCGCGCTTGGCAGGCGTTTTGCACGTTTAAAGTACTTAACGCTATGTGCCGCTATGTATCCTTAAGAACTAGTAGTTATGCATGGTGGTAGGGCATTTTATAAATACCCGCCTGGCTTGCTACCACTATGTGTCAAGTAGAAAATCTGTCGCCAAGCACTTAACGCTATGTGCCGCTATGTGTCTTCTAGAACCAGTTATTTGGCATGGTGGTAGGGCATTTTGTAAATACCCGCCTGGCTTGCTACTACTATGTGTCAAGTAGAAAATCTGTCGCCAAGCACTTAACGGTATGTGCCGCTATGAGTCCTCCAGAACCAGTAATTTTGCATGGTGGTAGGGTATTTTGCGAATGCCCGCCTGGCTAGCTACTACCCTCAAGTAGAAAATCTGTCGCCAAGCACTTAACGCTATGTGCCGCTATGTATCCTTGAGAATCAGTAATTTTGCATGGTGGTAGGGCATTTTATAAATACCCGCCTGGCTTGCTACCACTATGTGTCAAGTAGAAAATCTGTCGCCAAGCACTTAACGCTATGTGCCGCTATGTGTCTTCTAGAACCAGTTATTTGGCATGGTGGTAGGGCATTTTGTAAATACCCGCCTGGCTTGCTACTACTATGTGTCAAGTAGAAAATCTGTCGCCAAGCACTTAACGGTATGTGCCGCTATGAGTCCTCCAGAACCAGTAATTTTGCATGGTGGTAGAGCAATTTGCGATTACCCGCCTGGCTAGCTACCACCCTCAAGTAGAAAATCTGTCGCCAAGCACTTAACGCTATGTGCCGCTATGTATCCTTGAGAACTAGTAGTTGTGCATGGTGGTAGGGCAATTTGCGATTACTAGCCTGGCTAGCTACCTCCCTCAAGTAAAAATTCTGTCGCCAAGCACTTAACGGTATGTGCCGCTATGAGTCCTCTAGAACTAGTAATTTGCATGGTGGTAGGGCATTTTGAGAAAACCCGCCTGGCTAGCTACCTACCTCAAGTAAAAAATCTGTCGCCTAGCACTTAACGCTATGTGCCGCTATGTATCCTTGAGAACCAGTAATTTTGCATGGTGGTAGGGCATTTTGCAAATACCCGCCTGGCTTCCTACCACTATGTGTCAAGTAGAAAATCTGTCGCCAAGCACTTAACGCTATGTGCCGCTATGTATCCTTGAGAACCAATAATTTTGCATGGTGGTAGGGCATTTTGCAAATACCCGCCTGGCTTCCTACCACTATGTGTCAAGTAGAAAATCTGTCGCCAAGCACTTAACGGTATGTGCCGCTATGAGTCCTCCAGAACCAGTAATTTTGCATGGTGGTAGAGCAATTTGCGATTACCAGCCTGGCTAGCTACCTCCCTCAAGTAAAAAATCTGTCGCCAAGCACTTAACGGTATGTGCCGCTATGAGTCCTCTAGAACTAGTAATTTGCATGGTGGTAGGGCATTTTGAGAAAACCCGCCTGGCTAGCTACCTCCCTCAAGTAAAAAATCTGTCGCCAAGCACTTAACGCTATGTGCCGCTATGTATCCTTGAGAACCAGCAATTTTGCATGGTGGTAGGGCATTTTGCAAATACCCGCCTGGCTATGTGTGAAAATGCCCTACCACCATGCAAATTACTAGTTCTAGAGGTCTCATAGCGGCACATACCGTTAAGTGCTTGGCGACAGAATTTTTACTTGAGGGAGGTAGCTAGCCAGGCTAGTAATCGCAAATTGCCCTACCACCATGCACAACTACTAGTTCTCAAGGATACATAGCGGCACATAGCGTTAAGTGCGTGGCGACAGATTTTCTACTTGAGGGTGGTAGCTAGCCAGGCGGGTAATCGCAAATTGCTCTACCACCATGCAAAATTACTGGTTCTGGAGGACTCATAGCGGCACATACCGTTAAGTGCTTGGCGACAGATTTTCTACTTGACACATAGTAGTAGCAAGCCAGGCGGGTATTTACAAAATGCCCTACCACCATGCCAAATAACTGGTTCTAGAAGACACATAGCGGCACATAGCGTTAAGTGCTTGGCGACAGATTTTCTACTTGACACATAGTGGTAGCAAGCCAGGCGGGTATTTATAAAATGCCCTACCACCATGCAAAATTACTGATTCTCAAGGATACATAGCGGCACATAGCGTTAAGTGCTTGGCGACAGATTTTCTACTTGAGGGTAGTAGCTAGCCAGGCGGGCATTCGCAAAATACCCTACCACCATGCAAAATTACTGGTTCTGGAGGACTCATAGCGGCACATACCGTTAAGTGCTTGGCGACAGATTTTCTACTTTGAGTCCTCTAGAACTAGTAATTTGCATGGTGGTAGGGCATTTTGAGAAAACCCGCCTGGCTAGCTACCTACCTCAAGTAAAAAATCTGTCGCCTAGCACTTAACGCTATGTGCCGCTATGTATCCTTGAGAACCAGTAATTTTGCATGGTGGTAGGGCATTTTGCAAATACCCGCCTGGCTTCCTACCACTATGTGTCAAGTAGAAAATCTGTCGCCAAGCACTTAACGCTATGTGCCGCTATGTATCCTTGAGAACCAATAATTTTGCATGGTGGTAGGGCATTTTGCAAATACCCGCCTGGCTTCCTACCACTATGTGTCAAGTAGAAAATCTGTCGCCAAGCACTTAACGGTATGTGCCGCTATGAGTCCTCCAGAACCAGTAATTTTGCATGGTGGTAGAGCAATTTGCGATTACCAGCCTGGCTAGCTACCTCCCTCAAGTAAAAAATCTGTCGCCAAGCACTTAACGCTATGTGCCGCTATGTATCCTTGAGAACCAGCAATTTTGCATGGTGGTAGGGCATTTTGCAAATACCCGCCTGGCTATGTGTGAAAATGCCCTACCACCATGCAAATTACTAGTTCTAGAGGTCTCATAGCGGCACATACCGTTAAGTGCTTGGCGACAGAATTTTTACTTGAGGGAGGTAGCTAGCCAGGCTAGTAATCGCAAATTGCCCTACCACCATGCACAACTACTAGTTCTCAAGGATACATAGCGGCACATAGCGTTAAGTGCGTGGCGACAGATTTTCTACTTGAGGGTGGTAGCTAGCCAGGCGGGTAATCGCAAATTGCTCTACCACCATGCAAAATTACTGGTTCTGGAGGACTCATAGCGGCACATACCGTTAAGTGCTTGGCGACAGATTTTCTACTTGACACATAGTAGTAGCAAGCCAGGCGGGTATTTACAAAATGCCCTACCACCATGCCAAATAACTGGTTCTAGAAGACACATAGCGGCACATAGCGTTAAGTGCTTGGCGACAGATTTTCTACTTGACACATAGTGGTAGCAAGCCAGGCGGGTATTTATAAAATGCCCTACCACCATGCAAAATTACTGATTCTCAAGGATACATAGCGGCACATAGCGTTAAGTGCTTGGCGACAGATTTTCTACTTGAGGGTAGTAGCTAGCCAGGCGGGCATTCGCAAAATACCCTACCACCATGCAAAATTACTGGTTCTGGAGGACTCATAGCGGCACATACCGTTAAGTGCTTGGCGACAGATTTTCTACTTGACACATAGTAGTAGCAAGCCAGGCGGGTATTTACAAAATGCCCTACCACCATGCCAAATAACTGGTTCTAGAAGACACATAGCGGCACATAGCGTTAAGTGCTTGGCGACAGATTTTCTACTTGACACATAGTGGTAGCAAGCCAGGCGGGTATTTATAAAATGCCCTACCACCATGCAAAATTACTGATTCTCAAGGATACATAGCGGCACATAGCGTTAAGTGCTTGGCGACAGATTTTCTACTTGAGGGTGGTAGCTAGCCAGGCGGGTAATCGCAAATTGCTCTACCACCATGCAAAATTACTGGTTCTGGAGGACTCATAGCGGCACATACCGTTAAGTGCTTGGCGACAGATTTTCTACTTGACACATAGTGGTAGCAATCCAGGCGGGTATTTATAAAATGCCCTACCACCATGCAAAATTACTGATTATCAAGGATACATAGCGGCACATAGCGTTAAGTGCTTGGCGACAGATTGTCTACTTGAGGGTAGTAGCTAGCCAGGCGGGCATTCGCAAAATACCCTACCACCATGCAAAATTACTGGTTCTGGAGGACTCATAGCGGCACATACCGTTAAGTGCTTGGCGACAGATTTTTTACTTGAGGGAGGTAGCTAGCCAGGCTTGTAATCGCAAATTGCCCTACCACCATGCATAACTACTAGTTCTTAAGGATACATAGCGGCACATAGCGTTAAGTACTTTAAACGTGCAAAACGCCTGCCAAGCGCGGGATTATGGCAAATTAGGGGGTTAAAAATATTACGACTCGTTTCTTGTATTCGCGGATAAATATTCGCTATATACGGATCCAGTCGGTACATTAAATCAAAATCGGTATTCTTTATCATCGCGTCGGCATCCTTTGAGTAGTACTGGCACGTGCCGGCGCGGCTTTTACAATTGCTTTTGTGTTTCACCGAAAGAATAAATATAAAAAGAAAACTAAGTCTTATTGCCTTCTACCTAAAGTTCATTATCAAATGCGGCCGCCGCCGCTGTTTTACGCATGCTACTGTCCTTGATTAAATCAACGATAGATAACTACCTACTTAAAATTGTAAGAATTTACCACTGTCCCGCTAGGTTATATTCTTTTATTAGTACAAGTAAGTAAACTTGTAGTCTAGTCCTTACCTATTTAGGAATACAGTGTTTCAACTAGATCCATTTGGTACAATCGGTTGCTAGCTGTAGGTATGCAATATACATCAAATACTTCTAAAATGCGGACCTATGAAATAATATCCGAAACAATTAGGGCATTGTATGGGATCACTTATGACTTTAATGACGATGTAAGCCCGTCGCTCATTGAAGCTTTACAACAAAAACTTATAAATGATCCTATGAAATATGAAAGTAATTTGAAACTAGTAATAAAGTCAAAAAAATTTCAGAACTACTTTAATAACAATGTAAGATCGTTACAAAATATTATTGCCCAGTTAATTATATATGGTAAAATACCAAAAACGCCTATGACATATTTAAAATCAGATCAATACTATGAAACTGTGTGCAAAATAATGAAACTTGCAAACAGTACAAAAAACAGGCAGAAAATTTACCAAACTTGGGCTAGGTATACTCGTACTCAACATTGTAATCAAAACAGTAGCCCGACTTTTACAATTGCTCCAGAACGCGACAACTGTTCGGGGGCTCGCCGCTTGTCTGAGTCCCCCCTCTCCGCTTCGGTCACCTCTGCACAGTCTGACAAAGGTCTTCTTGAAGAGTTGAAGAACAGTAGCCCGACTTTTACAGTTACTCCAGAACGCGACAACTGTTCGGGGGCTCGCCGCTTGTCTGAGTCCCCCCTCTCCGCTTCGGTCACCTCTCCACAGTCTGACAAAGGTCTTCTTGAAGAGTTGAAGAACAGTAGCCCGACTTTTACAGTTACTCCAGAACGCGACAACTGGTCGGGAGCTCGCCGCTTGTCTGAGTCCCCCCTCTCCGCTTCGGTCACCTCTGCACAGTCTGACAAAGGTCTTCTTGAAGAGTTGAAGAACAGTAGCCCGACTTTTACAGTTACTCCAGAACGCGACAACTGGTCGGGAGCTCGCCGCTTGTCTGAGTCCCCCCTCTCCGCTTCGGTCACCTCTGCACAGTCTGACAAAGGTCTTCTTGAAGAGTTGAAGAACAGTAGCCCGACTTTTACAGTTACTCCAGAACGCGACTACTGGTCGGGAGCTCGCCGCTTGTCTGAGTCCCCCCTCTCCGCTTCGGTCACCTCTCCACAGTCTGACAAAGGTCTTCCTGAAGAGTTGAAGAACAGTAGCCCGACTTTTACAGTTACTCCAGAACGCGACAACTGGTCGGGGGCTCGCAGCTTGTCTGAGTCCCCCCTCTCCGCTTCGGTCACCTCTCCACAGTCTGACAAAGGTCTTCCTAAAGTTACTATGAGATCAAATAAAAAATGCGTGAGTCCAGAAATACCCGATGTGCCCAAGTGTATATTAAATATTTCTAGCGTCGAAAATTCTGCAATTATCTTACCTTTAGGTACTCAAAATGTGGCTTCACTCGAAGAATCACAATTACCGCATTTAGAAGGCGAATTTCAATTAGAGGACAAATTAGTGAAGCAAGTTTTTAATAATAATAAACTTAATAGTCAAACGTATCCGTATGTACTCACGAAAAAGATTAAAGCTAAAATCAACAATACATGTCTCCTGATTTACAAATATGTAAAATATAACTCATCGAACGTAACAATCAACGCCAGATGCAAGCACGTGAGTTGTAAAAAGTTTAAAATTATTATTAAGGGAAACCATGTTTCGGTTTACAGCTCAAATGAAAATTTCTGTCATAAACAAAACTTGACAATGTCGGTTTCAAAATTAGAAAGGCAAATTGTCAAACAAAAGTTAGTTACCCAAAAAGCTAAACAGTACAAAAATCAGCAACTTTTGAAAATAAATCTCGATAAATTGGAAAAGACCAAAAGTTTGGAGACGGTCAAGTCAGATGCTACATTAAGAAAAATAAGATCAGAGGCCTTAAGCATAAACGATCGATCAAAAAATGATGCTCTTGACTTACTGCTTTATTTTAAGGACCACCTTGAATACGTACAAGAGATAAGCTTCCCTTTCTGTGTTAAAATGTTTAGTATGGAGCAAATTGAAGTATTGAAGCGACTTGGCCCCGTAGTTTTACATTTTGACGCTACCGGGAGCGTTGTTAGACATCTCAAAGAAATCGGCAACAAAAAAAGGATTTTGTATTATGCAGGGGTGGTGTCGTTACCGACAGGGCGCGTTTTTCCAGTTTTGTCAATGTTGTCCCAAAATCATGATAGCCACAGCATCGCTAAGCTGTTAAGTGACTTTAGGTATTTTTGTGAAAAGAACAGCCACTGGCCTGCTTTTACTGGAGTGGTAACGGACATGGCTCTGGCGTCGATCCACGCCATATGTAAATCATTTAATATGAGCAGTTTGATGCAATATCTGAGCAACTGTTATGAGATCGTGATAAATAATAGAACAACCACTAAAGACTTTACACCAATTTTCCTTTGTTGCGCACATTTTATGAAAATGATGTCAAATGATGTCGAAAAGAACTTAACAACAAAGAAAAATGAATTTAAAGATATCTTGGCACAATTTACACTGTGTAATAGTATGGTCGAATTTGATGACTTTGTCAGAAACCTGTATATTTTGACAAACTCAAAGTATCTTGATGATCAAACAACTAGTGCGTTAGAAAACTTAACTTTAGCAAAATTTTACCGAAAGTTCGATCAAGTTCCATTGCAAGAAAACCCAGCCGAACTGACATTAAATGATGGATTAGAAACACAAGCACAGTATCAAAATAGCCCATTTTACGGAAGGTCTACCAAAATATGTGAAACTATTGCTATTTTCGAAGATTCCAATATGGACAAAAATGAATTTTACAGTCCAGAGATGTGGAATATTATTCAAAAAAAATACTTGTGGCTGGCACCGCTATGGACAAACATATTAAAAAGCAAGGGTAATAGAAAAAGCAATGCTCTAGTGGAAAACTATTTCGGGCAACTCAAAACAATAACTCTCAACAGCCAAAAATACCTTAAATGCAGCCAATTTATGAGAAAAACGAGGTCCGAAATCTTGGCTGTAGCCAAAGAAATCACTAACAATATTCCAAAAAGCAGGCTTACAAAGCAAACAAAAACGTTATGTGACGAAGAAGGTTGGAATAAAAGGCCAAAAAAAAACTTTAGTCATTTCGACGGGCGATATTTGAAACGGCAAAAAATTTGTTATGACGTTGATAACAATGAAAATTTAAATCAGTGTGCCTACTGCGGAAACGGCGTAGCTGAACAGGAAACTAATTGGACGCAGTGCCAAACGTGCCTTAAATGGGTTCACAGTGACTGCGTTCATGAGAAACTTCAAAACGAGGATGATTTCGAATGCCGTGTATGTATACTGACAAGCAAAGACCAAAAGTTCGACAATAGCCTACATTTAGGCTTAACTGAGGGGGAAGGGAAATTAGATCTATTGCCTAATGGTTTAGTGGCTGATGTAGAATATTACAAAAAACACAAAACCGAAAGGGGCTACGTAGTGAGCAGAACAAATATCCCAAACTCTGTCAAAGAACTTCTTATAGATGACTTCATAACTTTGGATAAGGGCCAATATATATCTAGTTTTGTCGTTGACCACTGCTTATATTTGTTGAATGACGAAAATCGATTCCAAATAGTGAATGTTGAACTGTCATCGCTTATATTTGCACCTTCGCCCTCTGAGGACAACGGATCACTGCAGTTGGATGTCACAAAAGAAATAGTGTTCCCAATTTGCTTGCAGCATCATTATACGATGGCCATACTGAGCCTACGCACAAATACACTCAAAATTATAGACCCTCTGGGAAATGAAAATCAAAAAAAGAAACAGTATTACTCTAAGTTGATGTATTTACTTCAAAGAAAAAATATAAACAAAACTATTGACAATATTGTGATCCCTAGGCATGTGCTCCAAACCGATGACTACAACTGTGGAGCCGTGATGATAAAAATTTTCGAATCAATTGTTAAAAACCAGGACCTTAGTGATCTGGCTGATTTTGACGACTATCGGTTGGAGCTCAAAAATCTGATAATCAATCAAAGCGAAAATATGACCGAAGTATGTCTGTCTTGCGGAGTACCTGTGGGAAAAGAAATTTTGCTACAGAATTTAAAGAGCTCCAAGCTCTTTAAATGCTGCAGGTGTCGAAGATTTATACATCAGGCTTGCATTATAAATCCAAGCCAAATAAAACGAAACAAATTGCCACCGTCTTATAAGCAACCTTGTTACGTGTGCAAACATTACAAAGTAAAATAGATTATGCATCACTTTCTATATGTATCTATATAGTACAAATATTAACCAGTAGCGGCACATAGCGTTAAGTACTTTAAACGTGCAAAACGCCTGCCAAGCGCGGGATTATGGCAAATTAGGGGGTTAAAAATATTACGACTCGTTTCTTGTATTCGCGGATAAATATTCGCTATATACGGATCCAGTCGGTACATTAAATCAAAATCGGTATTCTTTATCATCGCGTCGGCATCCTTTGAGTAGTACTGGCACGTGCCGGCGCGGCTTTTACAATTGCTTTTGTGTTTCACCGAAAGAATAAATATAAAAAGGAAACTAAGTCTTATTGCCTTCTACCTAAAGTTCATTATCAAATGCGGCCGCCGCCGCTGTTTTACGCATGCTACTGTCCTTGATTAAAAGCCGCCAATACAAAAACTTAAAAAAGCGCGTTTTTTAAACCTTTGTCTATATAATAATTTGTAGGTATTGCTAAAAAATAACAGGGACTTATGTGATTAAATTGATTTTAAATCTGATTTCTCCTTTTATTTTGAGTTTTTGGAACGTACCTATCCCCTGCAGTCCTATACAAATTACTAAAGGCAGCGTTTATCAAATAATCCCTTGAATTTGTTATCTATGTGTATAATAGTAGACTACAGCATATCTTCCTAGGTTATTTAATAAAATAGTTATGTAAATACCTACTGACTGCCTCGTTGGTTCCTGTTGCAGGTTGTATGCATAAGATAAGCGCGTCTTTGGAATCTACACTCATGCATACGTCGATAAAAAAAATATTGCCTACCTACCCATTCGCCTATATAATATACATATTATGTAACGTATTGCTCGATGTACCTACCTACCCAGTTAACTTAGCACAGAATTCAGTTCAACACGTTTATACCTGGATTGTTAGGTAAAAAATAGGTAGGTACCTGTCACATTAAATCATCAAATTAAATCATCTAAGTAAGGCAATACAAAACTATACCTACTAACAAACTATAAATGAAACGATTTTAATAAAATTTATATGGGACTACACGAAGATAATGGGTAGGTATACTCTACAATGCTCATTTCAACTACAAGAATATGTTTTCAAGGCCTATGTTTGTTTATTTCCAGCACAAGTTATAATACCTAAACATTTATTGAATACCCGTACCGCCACCTAAAGAAATTTAATAGAACTAAAGTAGCAGCCAACTCGCCGCGGGGTTATTTGCAAATTGTGGCTTTCTGAAATGTCAAGAGTAATTTCTGAAAACACCATCTGAAAGGTCGTTTTAGTAGCTATCTTTTGACGTATGTTTCATTCCAAAACACAATCCCTGTCATGGTCAAAATCCCCTGCAAAACCCAACATCGAAAATATTTTCTGATTTTAATGTGAATTGGGGCTTTTTGAAATGTCCAGAGTAATTTCTGAATACACCACCTGAAAGGTCTTTTTAATAGCTATCTTTTGACATATGTTTCATTCCAAAACACCATCTCCATCATGGTCAAAATCCCTGGCAAAACCCAGCAGCGAAAATATTTTCTGATTTTAATGTCAATTGCGGCTTTCAGAAATGTCCAGAGTAATTTCTGATTATACCACCTGAAAGGTCTTTTTAATTGCTATCTTTTGAGATATGTTATATTCCAAAACACCATCTCCATCATGGTCAAAAACCCCGGCAAAACCCAGCAGCGAAAATATTTTCGGATATTAATGACAATCGCGGCTTTCTGAAATATCAAGAGAAATTTCTGAATATACCACCTGAGAGGTCTTTTTAATAGCTATCTTTTGAGATATGTTTTATTCCAAAACACCATCCCCATCATGGTCAAAATCCCTGGCAAAACCCAGCAGCGAAAATATTTTCTGATTTTAATGTCAATTGCGGCTTTCTGAAATATCCAGAGTAATTTCTGAATATACCACCTGAAAGGTCTTTTTGATAGCTATCTTTTGAGATATGTTTTATTCCAAAACACCATCCCCATCATGGTCAAAATCCCTGGCAAAACCCAGCAGCGAAAATATTTTCGGATATTAATGACGATCGCGGCTTTCTGAAATATCAAGAGTAATTTCTGAATATACCACCTGAAAGGTCTTTTTAATAGCTATCTTTTGAGATATGTTTTATTCCAAAACACCATCCCCATCATGGTCAAAATCTCTGGCAAAACCCAGCAGCGAAAATATTTTCTGATTTTAATGTCAATTGCGGCTTTCTGAAATATCCAGAGTAATTTCTGAATATACCACCTGAAAGGTCTTTTTAATAGCTATCTTTTGAGATATGTTTTATTCCAAAACACCATCCCCATCATGGTCAAAATCCCTGGCAAAACCCAGCAGCGAAAATATTTTCGGATATTAATGACGATCGCGGCTTTCTGAAATATCAAGAGTAATTTCTGAATATACCACCTGAAAGGTCTTTTTAATAGCTATCTTTTGACATATGTTTCATTCCAAAACACCATCTCCATCATGGTCAAAATCCCTGGCAAAACCCAGCAGCGAAAATATTTTCTGGTTTTAATGTCAATTGCGGCTTTCTGAAATATCCAGAGTAATTTCTGAATATACCACCTGAAAGGTCTTTTTAATAGCTATCTTTTGAGATTTGTTTTATTCCAAAACACCATCCCCATCATGGTCAAAATCCCTGGCATAACCCAGCAGCGAAAATATTTTCGGATATTAATGACGATCGCGGCTTTCTGAAATATCAAGAGTAATTTCTGAATATACCACCTGAAAGGGCTTTTTAATAGCTATCTTTTGACATATGTTTCATTCCAAAACACCATCTCCATCATGGTCAAAATCCCTGGCAAAACCCAGCAGCGAAAATATTTTCTGATTTTAATGTCAATTGCGGCTTTCTGAAATATCCAGAGTAATTTCTGAATATACCACCTAAAAGGTCTTTTTAATAGCTATCTTTTGAGATATGTTTTATTCCAAAACACCATCCCCATCATGGTCAAAATCCCTGGCAAAACCCAGCAGCGAAAATATTTTCTGATTTTAATGTCAATTGCAATACAAAACTATACCTACTAACAAACTATAAATGAAACGATTTTAATAAAATTTATATGGGACTACACGAAGATAATGGGTAGGTATACTCTACAATGCTCATTTCAACTACAAGAATATGTTTTCAAGGCCTATGTTTGTTTATTTCCAGCACAAGTTATAATACCTAAACATTTATTGAATACCCGTACCGCCACCTAAAGAAATTTAATAGAACTAAAGTAGCAGCCAACTCGCCGCGGGGTTATTTGCAAATTGTGGCTTTCTGAAATGTCAAGAGTAATTTCTGAAAACACCATCTGAAAGGTCGTTTTAGTAGCTATCTTTTGACGTATGTTTCATTCCAAAACACAATCCCTGTCATGGTCAAAATCCCCTGCAAAACCCAACATCGAAAATATTTTCTGATTTTAATGTGAATTGGGGCTTTTTGAAATGTCCAGAGTAATTTCTGAATACACCACCTGAAAGGTCTTTTTAATAGCTATCTTTTGACATATGTTTCATTCCAAAACACCATCTCCATCATGGTCAAAATCCCTGGCAAAACCCAGCAGCGAAAATATTTTCTGATTTTAATGTCAATTGCGGCTTTCAGAAATGTCCAGAGTAATTTCTGATTATACCACCTGAAAGGTCTTTTTAATTGCTATCTTTTGAGATATGTTATATTCCAAAACACCATCTCCATCATGGTCAAAAACCCCGGCAAAACCCAGCAGCGAAAATATTTTCGGATATTAATGACAATCGCGGCTTTCTGAAATATCAAGAGAAATTTCTGAATATACCACCTGAGAGGTCTTTTTAATAGCTATCTTTTGAGATATGTTTTATTCCAAAACACCATCCCCATCATGGTCAAAATCCCTGGCAAAACCCAGCAGCGAAAATATTTTCTGATTTTAATGTCAATTGCGGCTTTCTGAAATATCCAGAGTAATTTCTGAATATACCACCTGAAAGGTCTTTTTGATAGCTATCTTTTGAGATATGTTTTATTCCAAAACACCATCCCCATCATGGTCAAAATCCCTGGCAAAACCCAGCAGCGAAAATATTTTCGGATATTAATGACGATCGCGGCTTTCTGAAATATCAAGAGTAATTTCTGAATATACCACCTGAAAGGTCTTTTTAATAGCTATCTTTTGAGATATGTTTTATTCCAAAACACCATCCCCATCATGGTCAAAATCTCTGGCAAAACCCAGCAGCGAAAATATTTTCTGATTTTAATGTCAATTGCGGCTTTCTGAAATATCCAGAGTAATTTCTGAATATACCACCTGAAAGGTCTTTTTAATAGCTATCTTTTGAGATATGTTTTATTCCAAAACACCATCCCCATCATGGTCAAAATCCCTGGCAAAACCCAGCAGCGAAAATATTTTCGGATATTAATGACGATCGCGGCTTTCTGAAATATCAAGAGTAATTTCTGAATATACCACCTGAAAGGTCTTTTTAATAGCTATCTTTTGACATATGTTTCATTCCAAAACACCATCTCCATCATGGTCAAAATCCCTGGCAAAACCCAGCAGCGAAAATATTTTCTGGTTTTAATGTCAATTGCGGCTTTCTGAAATATCCAGAGTAATTTCTGAATATACCACCTGAAAGGTCTTTTTAATAGCTATCTTTTGAGATATGTTTTATTCCAAAACACCATCCCCATCATGGTCAAAATCCCTGGCAAAACCCAGCAGCGAAAATATTTTCGGATATTAATGACGATCGCGGCTTTCTGAAATATCAAGAGTAATTTCTGAATATACCACCTGAAAGGTCTTTTTAATAGCTATCTTTTGACATATGTTTCATTCCAAAACACCATCTCCATCATGGTCAAAATCCCTGGCAAAACCCAGCAGCGAAAATATTTTCTGATTTTAATGTCAATTGCGGCTTTCTGAAATATCCAGAGTAATTTCTGAATATACCACCTGAAAGGTCTTTTTAATAGCTATCTTTTGAGATATGTTTTATTCCAAAACACCATCCCCATCATGGTCAAAATCCCTGGCAAAACCCAGCAGCGAAAATATTTTCTGATTTTAATGTCAATTGCGGCTTTCTGAAATATCCAGAGTAATTTCTGAATATACCACCTGAAAGGTCTTTTTAATAGCTATCTTTTGAGATTTGTTTTATTCCAAAACACCATCCCCATCATGGTCAAAATCCCTGGCATAACCCAGCAGCGAAAATATTTTCGGATATTAATGACGATCGCGGCTTTCTGAAATATCAAGAGTAATTTCTGAATATACCACCTGAAAGGGCTTTTTAATAGCTATCTTTTGACATATGTTTCATTCCAAAACACCATCTCCATCATGGTCAAAATCCCTGGCAAAACCCAGCAGCGAAAATATTTTCTGATTTTAATGTCAATTGCGGCTTTCTGAAATATCCAGAGTAATTTCTGAATATACCACCTAAAAGGTCTTTTTAATAGCTATCTTTTGAGATATGTTTTATTCCAAAACACCATCCCCATCATGGTCAAAATCCCTGGCAAAACCCAGCAGCGAAAATATTTTCGGATATTAATGACGATCGCGGCTTTCTGAAATATCAAGAGTAATTTCTGAATATACCACCTGAAAGGTCTTTTTAATAGCTATCTTTTGACATATGTTTCATTCCAAAACACCATCTCCATCATGGTCAAAATCCCTGGCAAAACCCAGCAGCGAAAATATTTTCGGATATTAATGACGATCGCGGCTTTCTGAAATATCAAGAGTAATTTCTGAATATACCACCTGAAAGGTCTTTTTAATAGCTATCTTTTGACATATGTTTCATTCCAAAACACCATCTCCATCATGGTCAAAATCTCTGGCAAAACCCAGCAGCGAAAATATTTTCTGATTTTAATGTCAATTGCGGCTTTCTGAAATATCCAGAGTAATTTCTGAATATACCACCTGAAAGGTCTTTTTAATAGCTATCTTTTGAGATATGTTTTATTCCAAAACACCATCTCCATCATGGTCAAAATCCCTGGCAAAACCCAGCAGCGAAAATATTTTCGGATATTAATGACGATCGCGGCTTTCTGAAATATCCAGAGTAATTTCTGAATATACCACCTGAAAGGTCTTTTTAATAGCTATCTTTTGACATATGTTTCATTCCAAAACACCATCTCCATCATGGTCAAAATCCCTGGCAAAACCCAGCAGCGAAAATATTTTCGGATATTAATGACGATCGCGGCTTTCTGAAATATCAAGAGTAATTTCTGAATATACCACCTGAAAGGTCTTTTTAATAGCTATCTTTTGACATATGTTTCATTCCAAAACACCATCTCCATCATGGTCAAAATCCCTGGCAAAACCCAGCAGCGAAAATATTTTCGGATATTAATGACGATCGCGGCTTTCTGAAATATCAAGAGTAATTTCTGAATACACCGCCTGAAAGGTCTTTTTAATAGCTATCTTTTGAGATATGTTTTATTCCAAAACACCATCCCCATCATGGTCAAAATCCCTGGCAAAACCCAGCAGCGAAAATATTTTCTGATTTTAATGTCAATTGCGGCTTTCTGAAATATCCAGAGTAATTTCTGAATATACCACCTAAAAGGTCTTTTTAATAGCTAACTTTTGACATATGTTTCATTCCAAAACACCATCTCCATCATGGTCAAAATCCCTGGCAAAACCCAGCAGCGAAAATATTTTCGGATATTAATGACGATCGCGGCTTTCTGAAATATCAAGAGTAATTTCTGAATATACCACCTGAAAGGTCTTTTTAATAGCTATCTTTTGACATATGTTTTATTCCAAAACACCATCTCCATCATGGTCAAAATCCCTGGCAAAACCCAGCAGCGAAAATATTTTCGGATATTAATGTCAATCGCGGCTTTCTGAAATATCAAGAGTAATTTCTGAATATACCACCTGAAAGGTCTTTTTAATAGCTATCTTTTGACATATGTTTCATTCCAAAACACCATCTCCATCATGGTCAAAATCCCTGGCAAAACCCAGCAGCGAAAATATTTTCGGATATTAATGACGATCGCGGCTTTCTGAAATATCAAGAGTAATTTCTGAATATACCACCTGAAAGGTCTTTTTAATAGCTATCTTTTGACATATGTTTTATTCCAAAACACCATCTCCATCATGGTCAAAATCCCTGGCAAAACCCAGCAGCGAAAATATTTTCTGATTTTAATGTCAATTGCGGCTTTCTGAAATATCCAGTGTAATTTCTGAATATACCACCTGAAAGGTCTTTTTAATAGCTATCTTTTGACATATGTTTTATTCCAAAACACCATCTCCATCATGGTCAAAATCCCTGGCAAAACCCAGCAGCGAAAATATTTTCTGATTTTAATGTCAATCGCGGCTTTCTGAAATATCAAGAGTAATTTCTGAATATACCACCTGAAAGGTCTTTTTAATAGCTATCTTTTGACATATGTTTCATTCCAAAACACCATCTCCATCATGGTCAAAATCCCTGGCAAAACCCAGCAGCGAAAATATTTTCGGATATTAATGACGATCGCGGCTTTCTGAAATATCAAGAGTAATTTCTGAATATACCACCTGAAAGGTCTTTTTAATAGCTATCTTTTGACATATGTTTTATTCCAAAACACCATCTCCATCATGGTCAAAATCCCTGGCAAAACCCAGCAGCGAAAATATTTTCTGATTTTAATGTCAATTGCGGCTTTCTGAAATATCCAGAGTAATTTCTGAATATACCACCTGAAAGGTCTTTTTAATAGCTATCTTTTGAGATATGTTTCATTCCAAAACACCATCTCCGTCATGGTCAAAATCCCCTGAAACCACTGCAACTAAACTATTTTATGAGTAACTCGCGAATCGCGGCTGTTTGAAATATCGCTAGTTATTTCTGAATACTATTTTTTAAAATTAATTTCAGTAGCTATCCATCGAGGTATGTTTTGTTCGAAAACACAGTCTTTAACATGGTGAAAACCGAAGATTTTATCATCGACATTTTAATTTGGTCGGTTTATATGGCTGCTGGGTTTGGCTGCCAACTTCACACTGGTTTGAAAAACGTGGTATAAAACTTGCGCGGTATTTATTACAATCTCTACTCCATTTCGTCTCGATTGTAATAAACAACTTCGCGCACATGTTGCATAATGTACTATTGTCTTATGTATTTGAAACGACCTTTTTGTTTTAATCTGGCTAATAGAATTATGCTATTAAATTTTCCATCGATTATTAAATGAGCAGCTCTTTTGCTTTGCAAATACGAGGAGCTATTTCTGTCTGTTTTATTTTCGTTGTTTTATTTGCTCTCTGCAGGCGACTCGGAAAAGTTTACGAGTAATTGAGCCCTCGTAAAATTGACACCGTCGTCTTCGGGATCAGACTAGCTACCTATATAACGTTTCGTGAACTACATTTCCATCATAGTATGCATCTACTTTCGGAGTACTATTGTCGCATACATAAAGCGTTGGTATAAAGTGTTTATGAGCTGCTTCTTTACGAAAGGTTTAGATGTCAATTGTAACACTTGGTTAAAATTTTGGTAAAGTTACAAACCCAAAGTATTTGCTTACTTTTCACTGACTTCAAAAAAAGGAGGAGGAGGTACTCAAATAGTCTGTATTTTTATATCTTTGTTACCTCAGAACAGACAGACTACTGACTGGGTGAAAGCTGATGCTTGCCGTCTTGTCCGATTTAACGACAATAGATCCCATAAGAAGCAAGGGTCACTAAAAAGGGTGACTTTTTCTTCACCAAAAAATGTAACCGACTTCACTTACATGTGTGAAATAACTTGTTGAAGTCGGTACCATGCGCAATAATATTGTGATAATGGGTACTTTTGAACCATCATGGTACCGACTTCAACAAGTTGTTAGCTAGCCAAAATTATACACTGTGAAACTAACATGTCAGATATATTGAAGCTTTCATTCACAGTTTATTTTTTCTCAACCACCTGTTAAACAATTAGGAAGAAGTTAAATATTATTATCGAGTATTGTTGACTGAGATTTAATAATATCGATGGTGAAATATGGCGTTGCTTACCAATAGTAAGTGACGGGCACTCAAGACTAGAACCGTGTGATTTGATGATTGATACTTTTAGTACATAACATGTTGTACGTTGAACATTACATTGTTGTTACGTTATTAATTATAAGACAACAAAACGTCTTGTAATAAATATGTCTTGTACTTATATATAATAAGGTTAAAAAGTAATATGTGAATACTTAGTAGTATACAGGGTTATTGGAAAAATGCTAACAACCTCATAGAGTAGACTACTATAAGTCATATGAATCATTTTTAGATGAATGTTGTTTTTTCTTTTTTTTTTTTTTGAGACAGAGAGAGCACTTGGCGCACCGGATGTTTAAAGTTACTTGTGCTTGCATTTTATTATATCATTTTTTAGTTATTTATTACTTTCCTAGAATACTCTATTCAAAGTGGGCTTGTGGACTAGCTCCGTTTACAAGACATACAACATTAGTTCTACGACTTTACTCAAAAACCTAAAACATCTAAAAGAAAAAAATACATTAAGGTTTTCTAGTAGGTACTGTCTGACACCTTTAAGTTCTTTGTCTCGTAGTAAAAGACCTACTCCGAGCTATGAACCCTCGCTGCGGCAACACAGGACCGCGCCGCGCTCCCTTTGAATAGAGTTTTGTATATTTACATCGAGCAAAGTAATGCGAAATAAAAAATATGAAATAATAAATTACAGGTACAAGATACTTTTAACATAGGGTGGGTCTCGTGCTTGCGCGGTCACAAAAACATAAAAACATTATTATAAACATGTTTGTTAGGAGTAACAGAAGTCAAATCTAAGAGGTTGTTAGCATTTTTAAGGTTCCGTACCCAAAGGGTAGAAACGGGACCCTTTACTGAGATTTCTCTGTCCGTCCGTCCGTCTGTCACCAGGCTGTATCTCAAGAACAAAGACACTTCGAAAAATGTCTGTAATTTGCAAGATCAGGTTACAGATAATGGTACGGAACCCTTAGTGCGCGAATCCCTTTCGCACTTGGCTGGTTTTTTCAATAACCTAGTATTTATATGTTTGTTTCATAGTGCTGATTCTTATATTTTTTAAAATTTTTGTATTTGCCATTTGAATGTTTAGTGATTCCGAAATTAATAAATTATTTTTTTTTAAATACGAAGCTACTAAACATATGAAAAGCAAATCAATAAAATTGTATTTTTACATTAGAGTTTAGACTCTATTTAATTACTATTTCAACTGCTAGAGCCCTTACATAATATTTAAAAAATACAACTATACACAATACAATTAGAGGCTGTTCATAGTTTTTTTTTTTTTTTTTTTACCATAGTTTTGTCCATAGTAACATAATGTTTCTTTTCAGCTGGGTGTTTGGTGACTTTTTGTGCAAGATGTACCAGTTTGTACATTCCCTGAGTTATACGGCGTCAATATTCATACTGGTTGTGATCTGCACAGAGAGATACTTCGCAATAATACATCCGATTACATGCAAACAAATCCTCACCTCTACGAGACTCAGGGTAAGTCATGTGAACCGAAAATATTTTCAGTGAATACATTTTGTTAACATCTGGGAACACTTTCTGGTTTTTCCACATGACATCTCCCATCCTCCGAACGAGATAAGAAGGAGAAATTTAATCACGCAGAATCAGTTAAATCATCAACAATATATAAAAAAAACACTGTACTCCAGTGACATTTTATTGTAAACAGAGCATGTTTAACGAAAAGTATATTTCAGTGGATCAATCCGTTTTAAGATGCGTTTAAAAAGCTATTTCATATCACTAAACTGTTAAATGGATAAAGCAGATTAATATTCAGATCAAACTTCTGGTCAAATGCTTGTAGTTTATGATTGCAACTATAGATACTTAGCAGACTTCACGAACAAATATCTGACATGCAGAAAAAGTGAGATATATTTGTTTGTGAAGTCTGCTAAGTATCTATAGTTGCTCGGACTGCCCAGGTCACATAAGACATGAATGGTATCACACAAAATTTTCAATTAGATGTTTTGTGTTGGTAAACTAGTACCAGCTTTGAAGCGTCAACATAAATTTAGTGTCAGAAAATGCGTCTTTGGGTACCATAATTTTTCTAATTCAGCCACCACCCAGCAGTTCTGTGTTTGTGAGCGTTGCTTCAATTTTAATTGTGTAGTAGAATAGAAAGTAGTCGTTGCCAGATTTTTTTCTTTATAAGATGAAGTAATGAGGCGATCAAGTCACCTGCCTGATGGTAAGCGTCACTTCTATTCATTACAGTTGAAGAATCACATATTGCGAACTCAATCACTCACTCGAAAACCACAGCAAAGAGGTTGGTTCTTATATGCCTCGTTCGTCCAATAACTTCACTTGCTGCGATGCCTTTCATGCCCTTACTCAATACTGCTTGCATTCTATTGATTCAAGGCCTAACATACACCAACCAAGGCGAAGTTTTGCGAAAGATACTTAAAAAAAAATTACATAATAGTGTTAGGGTCAACTTTATTATTATGAATAGTTTATTTGTACTTTTTATTTATTTGATTGAATATTTACGATTGTAAGAAACAAAACCTCATCACGACTTTAAATGGGTAAGCAGAGACGTCTAAGCGGCCCACGGTCCGCTGGATAAGTTTTGGTCCCATGTACCATGTAATAGAGGCGAGGCTAGTGCCATTACAGGAAGGGCACACTTGCAGACCCCAGACTGCTGCTGAAAATGTCTCAGACAAAACCCAATAGTTGCCTAACTCGAACATTGAAGACCTAAAAATTTAAACCAACGCTTTATTATGTTTCATCAACGAGATAGTCAACAATGCCATGTATTTTAATTATTTTTTTGGCATTGCCTGAAAATCCTAAATGCCTAAAAATAGTTTAAATTGGTAGCGTCATAAAAGACGGTACAAAGATAAAACTCAATACAAATTGTACAGCCCAAAACGTATTATCTTGATTTTATTATGTTCCGTTTTCAAAATGGAATAACTCTTAAGTTGATTACCTTGCTTGGAGCAAGCGCTACAAAATGAGAAAATAAATTCAACATTTTATTCCTGTAGAACTATCAAACAGATTTACTTTATAGAGCATATACAATTGTTTCTAAAGGCAGCCAGTCAGTTAGCCATAATATTGTCATCATATATATGTCGATAACTTCATGAAATTAGTTCTTAGAGATCGCGTTCCGTATCTAAATTTTAAAACTTGTTATACGTAATAGTGCTTCATATATAAGATAAAATAGCCCCTAATGAGCTCTTAACAACCTATTGATATAAAATTATTTGTCAGTCCTTTCTTGCACGTTCGTGACCTTTCCGTCACATTGACGACGTTAGCTTCGCTGTTTTTACGGTTTTTTCATCGTTTTGTAGGGTTTAAATATTATAAATTAACTGCCAAAAACATTCAAGCTTGGGACCACATCGCTAATGAGGTCCTAGCGTGGCCGCCTGAAGACGGTGAACCTACTTCATCGTCTGCGGTTGCATCATCATCATCACACGTACCGGACATACACACAAAGTAGTTCTAGGCTAAGACAGTTAACACCTTCGACCCCATCGTCACTTACCATCAGGTGAGATTGTAGTCAAATCTTACCTATCAGCAAAAAAAAATTTGGATTTCGATTGATTTCTGTAGCCTCACGTACTTGGAGTCTAAGAGATGAGCATGTTCCGCGAGGGCTGATTTAGCAATGTTCATAATCTTAATGCTCTTAATGTGCTTTGTCAGTCTAGTAGCGATGTTGCGTCGAGTCTCTCCCACGTAACTCTTGCTAGAGTTGCAGGGTACTTTATATAGGTACACCCGGTACGATAACGCGGTCTTTGTCCTTAGGTGAATGCACACATATGTTGTATTTGACCAGGTGGACAGAAGATTTGCCAGTTAATTATTATTTAAATATGTGTGAAACTCACGAGAATTTCGTTTTGTAGAGTATTTGACTAGTCATTAAAGTACGAGTACCCTAGCGTCGCACAGTAGCATAAATTATGTTGTTAGTTTTTAAGAAAAGAAGCGATTACAGAATTGAAAAAATACCGCACTTTACCTCCTACATATCATTACTATGTTTGCAGAACAATAACAAGCTGTTTATTTTAAAAGCAATAATGACCTATCGCTTTCATTCAATAACTCAAAAGGTTTTATCAATGAAACCGTTTCGCTGTTCGAAGAAGAAATAATCATAAATCCCGTGTTTCTGCATAGTCATGAATAAGCGTGGTTGTAACATTCGTGTAAAAAATAACCTAGCCGCTAGCCATCTGTTGCTCAGATTAAAATAATGTTTATTTAAACTGTCTACGATATTACGTTTAATTGAAAACTTTGCTTGCAGCTGGTGATTCTCGGCGTGTGGATTACGAGTGCGGCATACAGCGCGCCAAAGTTTATTTGGGTGGAGACAATTACTAATGACCTCGGTGACGGACATATGGAGACCATCTGCATATCTCATCGTCGGAAATACAACTCGGAACTGTTTGATATGGTGAACTTTGGCCTGCTCTACGTGACCCCACTGTGCGTTATGACGGTCAGTAAAATTCATTTGAACACCTAAGTCATGCATGTTTCCCTTAACGCAAAAAATATTGTTTACTGTTCTAATTATAAATACATCCTACGTACGCCAGTAAAAAACTGCTCTAACGGAAAATTAAAAATAACGGCACTAAAGCGAAATAATCACGTTGCGCGTTTATAGTTTATAGGTATCGCGGTATCTGGATCTCTTTATGATGCCATGCCCGAGGTCAGAGCCATTTTTGGCGGATTATTGGTCAATAATAATGAAGATTGTAACCATAGACATAGGATTTTTTCGCTACGCCCTAAACCTATGATTGTAACAGTCAATTGGATACTTTGACTTTTTTACTTTATTTGTTGATTGACGAACAAAACGATGAAAACAAACGTAGGTATTTCACATGCTAAGAATAGCCAAGTTTAAGTACGTGTTTAGATACATGGGTATGTGAGTTGAGGCACTTGCAAAACATAGGTTTATGTGGTAAAATATGAACTATTTTAAATTAATAACCAGCAAATCGAACACTAAAACAAGATCAACTTTAAGATACGATTTCACTTAAATCTACTGCGCTATCCGCCTTCTCCAAAACATAATTAAAATTTGCGAAAGCCGAAATTTCCATGTTCTTATTTACTAGGTTTTCCTGTTAGAATGTTTTTTCGTAAAATCTGGATAATACATTATTTGGTGGGTGGGGAAATTGTTTTGGTTGAAGGATCCGGATGGTTATGATGTTATTTCTTTATTTGAAAACTACAGACTTGTTTATTCTGCTATTGTTATATTACAATATCGTAAACATTGCCTACTAACAACTGGTATATATATCTACTTATTGGTTGTTTTTATCTCCACATAATTTATTCATTCGTTCAATGGTTAGAGTTTCATTCATTTACATCTTATGTAGCGTAAACATTCTCGCACAGATACCTACAATGCACCCGCAGACATTCTTAGCAAGAATGTTTTGTGTCGGTGCCGGCACGCATCTGTGGGCGGTGTATGCGCGGTTTATTATTTATTCCACTATTATGACTTAGTATTTTGATTTAGCTAGAATTTGTTGGCAGATGATAACTAATTATAAGCCTCATGTGAATAAGTGCCTTCATGTGTAGGTAGCACCGCAGCAGTAATTTTGCCTTAATGCTGTAGTCTAGTAATGTTTATAACTGAAGAACATTGTAGCCGAGAGACATTTTTGGGTGAATAAGACAAGATAAGATACATTTTGTTTATGAATGCCGTGCCGCAGGGCCATGGTTTGATTCCCACCGCTGACTTGAGCTTCACCGCATAAACCAGTGTGAAGTTGGCAGCCAAACCCAGCAGCCATATAAACCGACCAAATTAAAATGTCGATGATAAAATCTTCGGTTTTCACCATGTTAAAGACTGTGTTTTCGAACAAAACATACCTCGATGGATAGCTACTGAAATTAATTTTAAAAAATAGTATTCAGAAATAACTAGCGATATTTCAAACAGCCGCGATTCGCGAGTTACTCATAAAATAGTTTAGTTGCAGTGGTTTCAGGGGATTTTGACCATGACGGAGATGGTGTTTTGGAATGAAACATATCTCAAAAGATAGCTATTAAAAAGACCTTTCAGGTGGTATATTCAGAAATTACTCTGGATATTTCAGAAAGCCGCAATTGACATTAAAATCAGAAAATATTTTCGCTGCTGGGTTTTGCCAGGGATTTTGACCATGATGGAGATGGTGTTTTGGAATAAAACATATGTCAAAAGATAGCTATTAAAAAGACCTTTCAGGTGGTATATTCAGAAATTACTCTTGATATTTCAGAAAGCCGCGATCGTCATTAATATCCGAAAATATTTTCGCTGCTGGGTTTTGCCAGGGATTTTGACCATGATGGAGATGGTGTTTTGGAATGAAACATATGTCAAAAGATAGCTATTAAAAAGACCTTTCAGGTGGTATATTCAGAAATTACTCTTGATATTTCAGAAAGCCGCGATTGACATTAAAATCAGAAAATATTTTCGCTGCTGGGTTTTGCCAGGGATTTTGACCATGATGGAGATGGTGTTTTGGAATAAAACATATGTCAAAAGATAGCTATTAAAAAGACCTTTCAGGTGGTATATTCAGAAATTACACTGGATATTTCAGAAAGCCGCAATTGACATTAAAATCAGAAAATATTTTCGCTGCTGGGTTTTGCCAGGGATTTTGACCATGATGGAGATGGTGTTTTGGAATAAAACATATGTCAAAAGATAGCTATTAAAAAGACCTTTCAGGTGGTATATTCAGAAATTACTCTTGATATTTCAGAAAGCCGCGATCGTCATTAATATCCGAAAATATTTTCGCTGCTGGGTTTTGCCAGGGATTTTGACCATGATGGAGATGGTGTTTTGGAATGAAACATATGTCAAAAGATAGCTATTAAAAAGACCTTTCAGGTGGTATATTCAGAAATTACTCTTGATATTTCAGAAAGCCGCGATTGACATTAAAATCAGAAAATATTTTCGCTGCTGGGTTTTGCCAGGGATTTTGACCATGATGGAGATGGTGTTTTGGAATAAAACATATGTCAAAAGATAGCTATTAAAAAGACCTTTCAGGTGGTATATTCAGAAATTACTCTTGATATTTCAGAAAGCCGCGATCGTCATTAATATCCGAAAATATTTTCGCTGCTGGGTTTTGCCAGGGATTTTGACCATGATGGAGATGGTGTTTTGGAATGAAACATATGTCAAAAGTTAGCTATTAAAAAGACCTTTTAGGTGGTATATTCAGAAATTACTCTGGATATTTCAGAAAGCCGCAATTGACATTAAAATCAGAAAATATTTTCGCTGCTGGGTTTTGCCAGGGATTTTGACCATGATGGGGATGGTGTTTTGGAATAAAACATATCTCAAAAGATAGCTATTAAAAAGACCTTTCAGGCGGTGTATTCAGAAATTACTCTTGATATTTCAGAAAGCCGCGATCGTCATTAATATCCGAAAATATTTTCGCTGCTGGGTTTTGCCAGGGATTTTGACCATGATGGAGATGGTGTTTTGGAATGAAACATATGTCAAAAGATAGCTATTAAAAAGACCTTTCAGGTGGTATATTCAGAAATTACTCTTGATATTTCAGAAAGCCGCGATCGTCATTAATATCCGAAAATATTTTCGCTGCTGGGTTTTGCCAGGGATTTTGACCATGATGGAGATGGTGTTTTGGAATGAAACATATGTCAAAAGATAGCTATTAAAAAGACCTTTCAGGTGGTATATTCAGAAATTACTCTGGATATTTCAGAAAGCCGCGATCGTCATTAATATCCGAAAATATTTTCGCTGCTGGGTTTTGCCAGGGATTTTGACCATGATGGAGATGGTGTTTTGGAATAAAACATATCTCAAAAGATAGCTATTAAAAAGACCTTTCAGGTGGTATATTCAGAAATTACTCTGGATATTTCAGAAAGCCGCAATTGACATTAAAATCAGAAAATATTTTCGCTGCTGGGTTTTGCCAGAGATTTTGACCATGATGGAGATGGTGTTTTGGAATGAAACATATGTCAAAAGATAGCTATTAAAAAGACCTTTCAGGTGGTATATTCAGAAATTACTCTTGATATTTCAGAAAGCCGCGATCGTCATTAATATCCGAAAATATTTTCGCTGCTGGGTTTTGCCAGGGATTTTGACCATGATGGAGATGGTGTTTTGGAATGAAACATATGTCAAAAGATAGCTATTAAAAAGACCTTTCAGGTGGTATATTCAGAAATTACTCTTGATATTTCAGAAAGCCGCGATCGTCATTAATATCCGAAAATATTTTCGCTGCTGGGTTTTGCCAGGGATTTTGACCATGATGGGGATGGTGTTTTGGAATAAAACATATCTCAAAAGATAGCTATTAAAAAGACCTTTTAGGTGGTATATTCAGAAATTACTCTGGATATTTCAGAAAGCCGCAATTGACATTAAAATCAGAAAATATTTTCGCTGCTGGGTTTTGCCAGGGATTTTGACCATGATGGAGATGGTGTTTTGGAATGAAACATATGTCAAAAGATAGCTATTAAAAAGCCCTTTCAGGTGGTATATTCAGAAATTACTCTTGATATTTCAGAAAGCCGCGATCGTCATTAATATCCGAAAATATTTTCGCTGCTGGGTTATGCCAGGGATTTTGACCATGATGGGGATGGTGTTTTGGAATAAAACAAATCTCAAAAGATAGCTATTAAAAAGACCTTTCAGGTGGTATATTCAGAAATTACTCTGGATATTTCAGAAAGCCGCAATTGACATTAAAATCAGAAAATATTTTCGCTGCTGGGTTTTGCCAGGGATTTTGACCATGATGGGGATGGTGTTTTGGAATAAAACATATCTCAAAAGATAGCTATTAAAAAGACCTTTCAGGTGGTATATTCAGAAATTACTCTGGATATTTCAGAAAGCCGCAATTGACATTAAAATCAGAAAATATTTTCGCTGCTGGGTTTTGCCAGGGATTTTGACCATGATGGAGATGGTGTTTTGGAATGAAACATATGTCAAAAGATAGCTATTAAAAAGACCTTTCAGGTGGTATATTCAGAAATTACTCTTGATATTTCAGAAAGCCGCGATCGTCATTAATATCCGAAAATATTTTCGCTGCTGGGTTTTGCCAGGGATTTTGACCATGATGGGGATGGTGTTTTGGAATAAAACATATCTCAAAAGATAGCTATTAAAAAGACCTTTCAGGTGGTATATTCAGAAATTACTCTGGATATTTCAGAAAGCCGCAATTGACATTAAAACCAGAAAATATTTTCGCTGCTGGGTTTTGCCAGGGATTTTGACCATGATGGAGATGGTGTTTTGGAATGAAACATATGTCAAAAGATAGCTATTAAAAAGACCTTTCAGGTGGTATATTCAGAAATTACTCTTGATATTTCAGAAAGCCGCGATCGTCATTAATATCCGAAAATATTTTCGCTGCTGGGTTTTGCCAGGGATTTTGACCATGATGGGGATGGTGTTTTGGAATAAAACATATCTCAAAAGATAGCTATTAAAAAGACCTTTCAGGTGGTATATTCAGAAATTACTCTGGATATTTCAGAAAGCCGCAATTGACATTAAAATCAGAAAATATTTTCGCTGCTGGGTTTTGCCAGAGATTTTGACCATGATGGGGATGGTGTTTTGGAATAAAACATATCTCAAAAGATAGCTATTAAAAAGACCTTTCAGGTGGTATATTCAGAAATTACTCTTGATATTTCAGAAAGCCGCGATCGTCATTAATATCCGAAAATATTTTCGCTGCTGGGTTTTGCCAGGGATTTTGACCATGATGGGGATGGTGTTTTGGAATAAAACATATCTCAAAAGATAGCTATCAAAAAGACCTTTCAGGTGGTATATTCAGAAATTACTCTGGATATTTCAGAAAGCCGCAATTGACATTAAAATCAGAAAATATTTTCGCTGCTGGGTTTTGCCAGGGATTTTGACCATGATGGGGATGGTGTTTTGGAATAAAACATATCTCAAAAGATAGCTATTAAAAAGACCTCTCAGGTGGTATATTCAGAAATTTCTCTTGATATTTCAGAAAGCCGCGATTGTCATTAATATCCGAAAATATTTTCGCTGCTGGGTTTTGCCGGGGTTTTTGACCATGATGGAGATGGTGTTTTGGAATATAACATATCTCAAAAGATAGCAATTAAAAAGACCTTTCAGGTGGTATAATCAGAAATTACTCTGGACATTTCTGAAAGCCGCAATTGACATTAAAATCAGAAAATATTTTCGCTGCTGGGTTTTGCCAGGGATTTTGACCATGATGGAGATGGTGTTTTGGAATGAAACATATGTCAAAAGATAGCTATTAAAAAGACCTTTCAGGTGGTGTATTCAGAAATTACTCTGGACATTTCAAAAAGCCCCAATTCACATTAAAATCAGAAAATATTTTCGATGTTGGGTTTTGCAGGGGATTTTGACCATGACAGGGATTGTGTTTTGGAATGAAACATACGTCAAAAGATAGCTACTAAAACGACCTTTCAGATGGTGTTTTCAGAAATTACTCTTGACATTTCAGAAAGCCACAATTTGCAAATAACCCCGCGGCGAGTTGGCTGCTACTTTAGTTCTATTAAATTTCTTTAGGTGGCGGTACGGGTATTCAATAAATGTTTAGGTATTATAACTTGTGCTGGAAATAAACAAACATAGGCCTTGAAAACATATTCTTGTAGTTGAAATGAGCATTGTAGAGTATACCTACCCATTATCTTCGTGTAGTCCCATATAAATTTTATTAAAATCGTTTCATTTATAGTTTGTTAGTAGGTATAGTTTTGTATTGCAATTGACATTAAAATCAGAAAATATTTTCGCTGCTGGGTTTTGCCAGGGATTTTGACCATGATGGGGATGGTGTTTTGGAATAAAACATATCTCAAAAGATAGCTATTAAAAAGACCTTTTAGGTGGTATATTCAGAAATTACTCTGGATATTTCAGAAAGCCGCAATTGACATTAAAATCAGAAAATATTTTCGCTGCTGGGTTTTGCCAGGGATTTTGACCATGATGGAGATGGTGTTTTGGAATGAAACATATGTCAAAAGATAGCTATTAAAAAGCCCTTTCAGGTGGTATATTCAGAAATTACTCTTGATATTTCAGAAAGCCGCGATCGTCATTAATATCCGAAAATATTTTCGCTGCTGGGTTATGCCAGGGATTTTGACCATGATGGGGATGGTGTTTTGGAATAAAACAAATCTCAAAAGATAGCTATTAAAAAGACCTTTCAGGTGGTATATTCAGAAATTACTCTGGATATTTCAGAAAGCCGCAATTGACATTAAAACCAGAAAATATTTTCGCTGCTGGGTTTTGCCAGGGATTTTGACCATGATGGAGATGGTGTTTTGGAATGAAACATATGTCAAAAGATAGCTATTAAAAAGACCTTTCAGGTGGTATATTCAGAAATTACTCTTGATATTTCAGAAAGCCGCGATCGTCATTAATATCCGAAAATATTTTCGCTGCTGGGTTTTGCCAGGGATTTTGACCATGATGGGGATGGTGTTTTGGAATAAAACATATCTCAAAAGATAGCTATTAAAAAGACCTTTCAGGTGGTATATTCAGAAATTACTCTGGATATTTCAGAAAGCCGCAATTGACATTAAAATCAGAAAATATTTTCGCTGCTGGGTTTTGCCAGAGATTTTGACCATGATGGGGATGGTGTTTTGGAATAAAACATATCTCAAAAGATAGCTATTAAAAAGACCTTTCAGGTGGTATATTCAGAAATTACTCTTGATATTTCAGAAAGCCGCGATCGTCATTAATATCCGAAAATATTTTCGCTGCTGGGTTTTGCCAGGGATTTTGACCATGATGGGGATGGTGTTTTGGAATAAAACATATCTCAAAAGATAGCTATCAAAAAGACCTTTCAGGTGGTATATTCAGAAATTACTCTGGATATTTCAGAAAGCCGCAATTGACATTAAAATCAGAAAATATTTTCGCTGCTGGGTTTTGCCAGGGATTTTGACCATGATGGGGATGGTGTTTTGGAATAAAACATATCTCAAAAGATAGCTATTAAAAAGACCTCTCAGGTGGTATATTCAGAAATTTCTCTTGATATTTCAGAAAGCCGCGATTGTCATTAATATCCGAAAATATTTTCGCTGCTGGGTTTTGCCGGGGTTTTTGACCATGATGGAGATGGTGTTTTGGAATATAACATATCTCAAAAGATAGCAATTAAAAAGACCTTTCAGGTGGTATAATCAGAAATTACTCTGGACATTTCTGAAAGCCGCAATTGACATTAAAATCAGAAAATATTTTCGCTGCTGGGTTTTGCCAGGGATTTTGACCATGATGGAGATGGTGTTTTGGAATGAAACATATGTCAAAAGATAGCTATTAAAAAGACCTTTCAGGTGGTGTATTCAGAAATTACTCTGGACATTTCAAAAAGCCCCAATTCACATTAAAATCAGAAAATATTTTCGATGTTGGGTTTTGCAGGGGATTTTGACCATGACAGGGATTGTGTTTTGGAATGAAACATACGTCAAAAGATAGCTACTAAAACGACCTTTCAGATGGTGTTTTCAGAAATTACTCTTGACATTTCAGAAAGCCACAATTTGCAAATAACCCCGCGGCGAGTTGGCTGCTACTTTAGTTCTATTAAATTTCTTTAGGTGGCGGTACGGGTATTCAATAAATGTTTAGGTATTATAACTTGTGCTGGAAATAAACAAACATAGGCCTTGAAAACATATTCTTGTAGTTGAAATGAGCATTGTAGAGTATACCTACCCATTATCTTCGTGTAGTCCCATATAAATTTTATTAAAATCGTTTCATTTATAGTTTGTTAGTAGGTATAGTTTTGTATTGCCTTACTTAGATGATTTAATTTGATGATTTAATGTGACAGGTACCTACCTATTTTTTACCTAACAATCCAGGTATAAACGTGTTGAACTGAATTCTGTGCTAAGTTAACTGGGTAGGTAGGTACATCGAGCAATACGTTACATAATATGTATATTATATAGGCGAATGGGTAGGTAGGCAATATTTTTTTTATCGACGTATGCATGAGTGTAGATTCCAAAGACGCGCTTATCTTATGCATACAACCTGCAACAGGAACCAACGAGGCAGTCAGTAGGTATTTACATAACTATTTTATTAAATAACCTAGGAAGATATGCTGTAGTCTACTATTATACACATAGATAACAAATTCAAGGGATTATTTGATAAACGCTGCCTTTAGTAATTTGTATAGGACTGCAGGGGATAGGTACGTTCCAAAAACTCAAAATAAAAGGAGAAATCAGATTTAAAATCAATTTAATCACATAAGTCCCTGTTATTTTTTAGCAATACCTACAAATTATTATATAGACAAAGGTTTAAAAAACGCGCTTTTTTAAGTTTTTGTATTGGCGGCTTTTAATCAAGGACAGTAGCATGCGTAAAACAGCGGCGGCGGCCGCATTTGATAATGAACTTTAGGTAGAAGGCAATAAGACTTAGTTTCCTTTTTATATTTATTCTTTCGGTGAAACACAAAAGCAATTGTAAAAGCCGCGCCGGCACGTGCCAGTACTACTCAAAGGATGCCGACGCGATGATAAAGAATACCGATTTTGATTTAATGTACCGACTGGATCCGTATATAGCGAATATTTATCCGCGAATACAAGAAACGAGTCGTAATATTTTTAACCCCCTAATTTGCCATAATCCCGCGCTTGGCAGGCGTTTTGCACGTTTAAAGTACTTAACGCTATGTGCCGCTACTGGTTAATATTTGTACTATATAGATACATATAGAAAGTGATGCATAATCTATTTTACTTTGTAATGTTTGCACACGTAACAAGGTTGCTTATAAGACGGTGGCAATTTGTTTCGTTTTATTTGGCTTGGATTTATAATGCAAGCCTGATGTATAAATCTTCGACACCTGCAGCATTTAAAGAGCTTGGAGCTCTTTAAATTCTGTAGCAAAATTTCTTTTCCCACAGGTACTCCGCAAGACAGACATACTTCGGTCATATTTTCGCTTTGATTGATTATCAGATTTTTGAGCTCCAACCGATAGTCGTCAAAATCAGCCAGATCACTAAGGTCCTGGTTTTTAACAATTGATTCGAAAATTTTTATCATCACGGCTCCACAGTTGTAGTCATCGGTTTGGAGCACATGCCTAGGGATCACAATATTGTCAATAGTTTTGTTTATATTTTTTCTTTGAAGTAAATACATCAACTTAGAGTAATACTGTTTCTTTTTTTGATTTTCATTTCCCAGAGGGTCTATAATTTTGAGTGTATTTGTGCGTAGGCTCAGTATGGCCATCGTATAATGATGCTGCAAGCAAATTGGGAACACTATTTCTTTTGTGACATCCAACTGCAGTGATCCGTTGTCCTCAGAGGGCGAAGGTGCAAATATAAGCGATGACAGTTCAACATTCACTATTTGGAATCGATTTTCGTCATTCAACAAATATAAGCAGTGGTCAACGACAAAACTAGATATATATTGGCCCTTATCCAAAGTTATGAAGTCATCTATAAGAAGTTCTTTGACAGAGTTTGGGATATTTGTTCTGCTCACTACGTAGCCCCTTTCGGTTTTGTGTTTTTTGTAATATTCTACATCAGCCACTAAACCATTAGGCAATAGATCTAATTTCCCTTCCCCCTCAGTTAAGCCTAAATGTAGGCTATTGTCGAACTTTTGGTCTTTGCTTGTCAGTATACATACACGGCATTCGAAATCATCCTCGTTTTGAAGTTTCTCATGAACGCAGTCACTGTGAACCCATTTAAGGCACGTTTGGCACTGCGTCCAATTAGTTTCCTGTTCAGCTACGCCGTTTCCGCAGTAGGCACACTGATTTAAATTTTCATTGTTATCAACGTCATAACAAATTTTTTGCCGTTTCAAATATCGCCCGTCGAAATGACTAAAGTTTTTTTTTGGCCTTTTATTCCAACCTTCTTCGTCACATAACGTTTTTGTTTGCTTTGTAAGCCTGCTTTTTGGAATATTGTTAGTGATTTCTTTGGCTACAGCCAAGATTTCGGACCTCGTTTTTCTCATAAATTGGCTGCATTTAAGGTATTTTTGGCTGTTGAGAGTTATTGTTTTGAGTTGCCCGAAATAGTTTTCCACTAGAGCATTGCTTTTTCTATTACCCTTGCTTTTTAATATGTTTGTCCATAGCGGTGCCAGCCACAAGTATTTTTTTTGAATAATATTCCACATCTCTGGACTGTAAAATTCATTTTTGTCCATATTGGAATCTTCGAAAATAGCAATAGTTTCACATATTTTGGTAGACCTTCCGTAAAATGGGCTATTTTGATACTGTGCTTGTGTTTCTAATCCATCATTTAATGTCAGTTCGGCTGGGTTTTCTTGCAATGGAACTTGATCGAACTTTCGGTAAAATTTTGCTAAAGTTAAGTTTTCTAACGCACTAGTTGTTTGATCATCAAGATACTTTGAGTTTGTCAAAATATACAGGTTTCTGACAAAGTCATCAAATTCGACCATACTATTACACAGTGTAAATTGTGCCAAGATATCTTTAAATTCATTTTTCTTTGTTGTTAAGTTCTTTTCGACATCATTTGACATCATTTTCATAAAATGTGCGCAACAAAGGAAAATTGGTGTAAAGTCTTTAGTGGTTGTTCTATTATTTATCACGATCTCATAACAGTTGCTCAGATATTGCATCAAACTGCTCATATTAAATGATTTACATATGGCGTGGATCGACGCCAGAGCCATGTCCGTTACCACTCCAGTAAAAGCAGGCCAGTGGCTGTTCTTTTCACAAAAATACCTAAAGTCACTTAACAGCTTAGCGATGCTGTGGCTATCATGATTTTGGGACAACATTGACAAAACTGGAAAAACGCGCCCTGTCGGTAACGACACCACCCCTGCATAATACAAAATCCTTTTTTTGTTGCCGATTTCTTTGAGATGTCTAACAACGCTCCCGGTAGCGTCAAAATGTAAAACTACGGGGCCAAGTCGCTTCAATACTTCAATTTGCTCCATACTAAACATTTTAACACAGAAAGGGAAGCTTATCTCTTGTACGTATTCAAGGTGGTCCTTAAAATAAAGCAGTAAGTCAAGAGCATCATTTTTTGATCGATCGTTTATGCTTAAGGCCTCTGATCTTATTTTTCTTAATGTAGCATCTGACTTGACCGTCTCCAAACTTTTGGTCTTTTCCAATTTATCGAGATTTATTTTCAAAAGTTGCTGATTTTTGTACTGTTTAGCTTTTTGGGTAACTAACTTTTGTTTGACAATTTGCCTTTCTAATTTTGAAACCGACATTGTCAAGTTTTGTTTATGACAGAAATTTTCATTTGAGCTGTAAACCGAAACATGGTTTCCCTTAATAATAATTTTAAACTTTTTACAACTCACGTGCTTGCATCTGGCGTTGATTGTTACGTTCGATGAGTTATATTTTACATATTTGTAAATCAGGAGACATGTATTGTTGATTTTAGCTTTAATCTTTTTCGTGAGTACATACGGATACGTTTGACTATTAAGTTTATTATTATTAAAAACTTGCTTCACTAATTTGTCCTCTAATTGAAATTCGCCTTCTAAATGCGGTAATTGTGATTCTTCGAGTGAAGCCACATTTTGAGTACCTAAAGGTAAGATAATTGCAGAATTTTCGACGCTAGAAATATTTAATATACACTTGGGCACATCGGGTATTTCTGGACTCACGCATTTTTTATTTGATCTCATAGTAACTTTAGGAAGACCTTTGTCAGACTGTGGAGAGGTGACCGAAGCGGAGAGGGGGGACTCAGACAAGCTGCGAGCCCCCGACCAGTTGTCGCGTTCTGGAGTAACTGTAAAAGTCGGGCTACTGTTCTTCAACTCTTCAGGAAGACCTTTGTCAGACTGTGGAGAGGTGACCGAAGCGGAGAGGGGGGACTCAGACAAGCGGCGAGCTCCCGACCAGTAGTCGCGTTCTGGAGTAACTGTAAAAGTCGGGCTACTGTTCTTCAACTCTTCAAGAAGACCTTTGTCAGACTGTGCAGAGGTGACCGAAGCGGAGAGGGGGGACTCAGACAAGCGGCGAGCTCCCGACCAGTTGTCGCGTTCTGGAGTAACTGTAAAAGTCGGGCTACTGTTCTTCAACTCTTCAAGAAGACCTTTGTCAGACTGTGCAGAGGTGACCGAAGCGGAGAGGGGGGACTCAGACAAGCGGCGAGCTCCCGACCAGTTGTCGCGTTCTGGAGTAACTGTAAAAGTCGGGCTACTGTTCTTCAACTCTTCAAGAAGACCTTTGTCAGACTGTGGAGAGGTGACCGAAGCGGAGAGGGGGGACTCAGACAAGCGGCGAGCCCCCGAACAGTTGTCGCGTTCTGGAGTAACTGTAAAAGTCGGGCTACTGTTCTTCAACTCTTCAAGAAGACCTTTGTCAGACTGTGCAGAGGTGACCGAAGCGGAGAGGGGGGACTCAGACAAGCGGCGAGCCCCCGAACAGTTGTCGCGTTCTGGAGCAATTGTAAAAGTCGGGCTACTGTTTTGATTACAATGTTGAGTACGAGTATACCTAGCCCAAGTTTGGTAAATTTTCTGCCTGTTTTTTGTACTGTTTGCAAGTTTCATTATTTTGCACACAGTTTCATAGTATTGATCTGATTTTAAATATGTCATAGGCGTTTTTGGTATTTTACCATATATAATTAACTGGGCAATAATATTTTGTAACGATCTTACATTGTTATTAAAGTAGTTCTGAAATTTTTTTGACTTTATTACTAGTTTCAAATTACTTTCATATTTCATAGGATCATTTATAAGTTTTTGTTGTAAAGCTTCAATGAGCGACGGGCTTACATCGTCATTAAAGTCATAAGTGATCCCATACAATGCCCTAATTGTTTCGGATATTATTTCATAGGTCCGCATTTTAGAAGTATTTGATGTATATTGCATACCTACAGCTAGCAACCGATTGTACCAAATGGATCTAGTTGAAACACTGTATTCCTAAATAGGTAAGGACTAGACTACAAGTTTACTTACTTGTACTAATAAAAGAATATAACCTAGCGGGACAGTGGTAAATTCTTACAATTTTAAGTAGGTAGTTATCTATCGTTGATTTAATCAAGGACAGTAGCATGCGTAAAACAGCGGCGGCGGCCGCATTTGATAATGAACTTTAGGTAGAAGGCAATAAGACTTAGTTTTCTTTTTATATTTATTCTTTCGGTGAAACACAAAAGCAATTGTAAAAGCCGCGCCGGCACGTGCCAGTACTACTCAAAGGATGCCGACGCGATGATAAAGAATACCGATTTTGATTTAATGTACCGACTGGATCCGTATATAGCGAATATTTATCCGCGAATACAAGAAACGAGTCGTAATATTTTTAACCCCCTAATTTGCCATAATCCCGCGCTTGGCAGGCGTTTTGCACGTTTAAAGTACTTAACGCTATGTGCCGCTATGTATCCTTAAGAACTAGTAGTTATGCATGGTGGTAGGGCAATTTGCGATTACAAGCCTGGCTAGCTACCTCCCTCAAGTAAAAAATCTGTCGCCAAGCACTTAACGGTATGTGCCGCTATGAGTCCTCCAGAACCAGTAATTTTGCATGGTGGTAGGGTATTTTGCGAATGCCCGCCTGGCTAGCTACTACCCTCAAGTAGACAATCTGTCGCCAAGCACTTAACGCTATGTGCCGCTATGTATCCTTGATAATCAGTAATTTTGCATGGTGGTAGGGCATTTTATAAATACCCGCCTGGATTGCTACCACTATGTGTCAAGTAGAAAATCTGTCGCCAAGCACTTAACGGTATGTGCCGCTATGAGTCCTCCAGAACCAGTAATTTTGCATGGTGGTAGAGCAATTTGCGATTACCCGCCTGGCTAGCTACCACCCTCAAGTAGAAAATCTGTCGCCAAGCACTTAACGCTATGTGCCGCTATGTATCCTTGAGAATCAGTAATTTTGCATGGTGGTAGGGCATTTTATAAATACCCGCCTGGCTTGCTACCACTATGTGTCAAGTAGAAAATCTGTCGCCAAGCACTTAACGCTATGTGCCGCTATGTGTCTTCTAGAACCAGTTATTTGGCATGGTGGTAGGGCATTTTGTAAATACCCGCCTGGCTTGCTACTACTATGTGTCAAGTAGAAAATCTGTCGCCAAGCACTTAACGGTATGTGCCGCTATGAGTCCTCCAGAACCAGTAATTTTGCATGGTGGTAGGGTATTTTGCGAATGCCCGCCTGGCTAGCTACTACCCTCAAGTAGAAAATCTGTCGCCAAGCACTTAACGCTATGTGCCGCTATGTATCCTTGAGAATCAGTAATTTTGCATGGTGGTAGGGCATTTTATAAATACCCGCCTGGCTTGCTACCACTATGTGTCAAGTAGAAAATCTGTCGCCAAGCACTTAACGCTATGTGCCGCTATGTGTCTTCTAGAACCAGTTATTTGGCATGGTGGTAGGGCATTTTGTAAATACCCGCCTGGCTTGCTACTACTATGTGTCAAGTAGAAAATCTGTCGCCAAGCACTTAACGGTATGTGCCGCTATGAGTCCTCCAGAACCAGTAATTTTGCATGGTGGTAGAGCAATTTGCGATTACCCGCCTGGCTAGCTACCACCCTCAAGTAGAAAATCTGTCGCCACGCACTTAACGCTATGTGCCGCTATGTATCCTTGAGAACTAGTAGTTGTGCATGGTGGTAGGGCAATTTGCGATTACTAGCCTGGCTAGCTACCTCCCTCAAGTAAAAATTCTGTCGCCAAGCACTTAACGGTATGTGCCGCTATGAGACCTCTAGAACTAGTAATTTGCATGGTGGTAGGGCATTTTCACACATAGCCAGGCGGGTATTTGCAAAATGCCCTACCACCATGCAAAATTGCTGGTTCTCAAGGATACATAGCGGCACATAGCGTTAAGTGCTTGGCGACAGATTTTTTACTTGAGGGAGGTAGCTAGCCAGGCTGGTAATCGCAAATTGCTCTACCACCATGCAAAATTACTGGTTCTGGAGGACTCATAGCGGCACATACCGTTAAGTGCTTGGCGACAGATTTTCTACTTGACACATAGTGGTAGGAAGCCAGGCGGGTATTTGCAAAATGCCCTACCACCATGCAAAATTATTGGTTCTCAAGGATACATAGCGGCACATAGCGTTAAGTGCTTGGCGACAGATTTTCTACTTGACACATAGTGGTAGGAAGCCAGGCGGGTATTTGCAAAATGCCCTACCACCATGCAAAATTACTGGTTCTCAAGGATACATAGCGGCACATAGCGTTAAGTGCTAGGCGACAGATTTTTTACTTGAGGTAGGTAGCTAGCCAGGCGGGTTTTCTCAAAATGCCCTACCACCATGCAAATTACTAGTTCTAGAGGACTCAAAGTAGAAAATCTGTCGCCAAGCACTTAACGGTATGTGCCGCTATGAGTCCTCCAGAACCAGTAATTTTGCATGGTGGTAGGGTATTTTGCGAATGCCCGCCTGGCTAGCTACTACCCTCAAGTAGAAAATCTGTCGCCAAGCACTTAACGCTATGTGCCGCTATGTATCCTTGAGAATCAGTAATTTTGCATGGTGGTAGGGCATTTTATAAATACCCGCCTGGCTTGCTACCACTATGTGTCAAGTAGAAAATCTGTCGCCAAGCACTTAACGCTATGTGCCGCTATGTGTCTTCTAGAACCAGTTATTTGGCATGGTGGTAGGGCATTTTGTAAATACCCGCCTGGCTTGCTACTACTATGTGTCAAGTAGAAAATCTGTCGCCAAGCACTTAACGGTATGTGCCGCTATGAGTCCTCCAGAACCAGTAATTTTGCATGGTGGTAGAGCAATTTGCGATTACCCGCCTGGCTAGCTACCACCCTCAAGTAGAAAATCTGTCGCCACGCACTTAACGCTATGTGCCGCTATGTATCCTTGAGAACTAGTAGTTGTGCATGGTGGTAGGGCAATTTGCGATTACTAGCCTGGCTAGCTACCTCCCTCAAGTAAAAATTCTGTCGCCAAGCACTTAACGGTATGTGCCGCTATGAGACCTCTAGAACTAGTAATTTGCATGGTGGTAGGGCATTTTCACACATAGCCAGGCGGGTATTTGCAAAATGCCCTACCACCATGCAAAATTGCTGGTTCTCAAGGATACATAGCGGCACATAGCGTTAAGTGCTTGGCGACAGATTTTTTACTTGAGGGAGGTAGCTAGCCAGGCGGGTTTTCTCAAAATGCCCTACCACCATGCAAATTACTAGTTCTAGAGGACTCATAGCGGCACATACCGTTAAGTGCTTGGCGACAGATTTTTTACTTGAGGGAGGTAGCTAGCCAGGCTGGTAATCGCAAATTGCTCTACCACCATGCAAAATTACTGGTTCTGGAGGACTCATAGCGGCACATACCGTTAAGTGCTTGGCGACAGATTTTCTACTTGACACATAGTGGTAGGAAGCCAGGCGGGTATTTGCAAAATGCCCTACCACCATGCAAAATTATTGGTTCTCAAGGATACATAGCGGCACATAGCGTTAAGTATTTGGCGACAGATTTTCTACTTGACACATAGTGGTAGGAAGCCAGGCGGGTATTTGCAAAATGCCCTACCACCATGCAAAATTACTGGTTCTCAAGGATACATAGCGGCACATAGCGTTAAGTGCTAGGCGACAGATTTTTTACTTGAGGTAGGTAGCTAGCCAGGCGGGTTTTCTCAAAATGCCCTACCACCATGCAAATTACTAGTTCTAGAGGACTCATAGCGGCACATACCGTTAAGTGCTTGGCGACAGAATTTTTACTTGAGGGAGGTAGCTAGCCAGGCTAGTAATCGCAAATTGCCCTACCACCATGCACAACTACTAGTTCTCAAGGATACATAGCGGCACATAGCGTTAAGTGCTTGGCGACAGATTTTCTACTTGAGGGTGGTAGCTAGCCAGGCGGGTAATCGCAAATTGCTCTACCACCATGCAAAATTACTGGTTCTGGAGGACTCATAGCGGCACATACCGTTAAGTGCTTGGCGACAGATTTTCTACTTGACACATAGTAGTAGCAAGCCAGGCGGGTATTTACAAAATGCCCTACCACCATGCCAAATAACTGGTTCTAGAAGACACATAGCGGCACATAGCGTTAAGTGCTTGGCGACAGATTTTCTACTTGACACATAGTGGTAGCAAGCCAGGCGGGTATTTATAAAATGCCCTACCACCATGCAAAATTACTGATTCTCAAGGATACATAGCGGCACATAGCGTTAAGTGCTTGGCGACAGATTTTCTACTTGAGGGTAGTAGCTAGCCAGGCGGGCATTCGCAAAATACCCTACCACCATGCAAAATTACTGGTTCTGGAGGACTCATAGCGGCACATACCGTTAAGTGCTTGGCGACAGATTTTCTACTTGACACATAGTAGTAGCAAGCCAGGCGGGTATTTACAAAATGCCCTACCACCATGCCAAATAACTGGTTCTAGAAGACACATAGCGGCACATAGCGTTAAGTGCTTGGCGACAGATTTTCTACTTGACACATAGTGGTAGCAAGCCAGGCGGGTATTTATAAAATGCCCTACCACCATGCATAACTACTAGTTCTTAAGGATACATAGCGGCACATAGCGTTAAGTACTTTAAACGTGCAAAACGCCTGCCAAGCGCGGGATTATGGCAAATTAGGGGGTTAAAAATATTACGACTCGTTTCTTGTATTCGCGGATAAATATTCGCTATATACGGATCCAGTCGGTACATTAAATCAAAATCGGTATTCTTTATCATCGCGTCGGCATCCTTTGAGTAGTACTGGCACGTGCCGGCGCGGCTTTTACAATTGCTTTTGTGTTTCACCGAAAGAATAAATATAAAAAGGAAACTAAGTCTTATTGCCTTCTACCTAAAGTTCATTATCAAATGCGGCCGCCGCCGCTGTTTTACGCATGCTACTGTCCTTGATTAAAAGCCGCCAATACAAAAACTTAAAAAAGCGCGTTTTTTAAACCTTTGTCTATATAATAATTTGTAGGTATTGCTAAAAAATAACAGGGACTTATGTGATTAAATTGATTTTAAATCTGATTTCTCCTTTTATTTTGAGTTTTTGGAACGTACCTATCCCCTGCAGTCCTATACAAATTACTAAAGGCAGCGTTTATCAAATAATCCCTTGAATTTGTTATCTATGTGTATAATAGTAGACTACAGCATATCTTCCTAGGTTATTTAATAAAATAGTTATGTAAATACCTACTGACTGCCTCGTTGGTTCCTGTTGCAGGTTGTATGCATAAGATAAGCGCGTCTTTGGAATCTACACTCATGCATACGTCGATAAAAAAAATATTGCCTACCTACCCATTCGCCTATATAATATACATATTATGTAACGTATTGCTCGATGTACCTACCTACCCAGTTAACTTAGCACAGAATTCAGTTCAACACGTTTATACCTGGATTGTTAGGTAAAAAATAGGTAGGTACCTGTCACATTAAATCATCAAATTAAATCATCTAAGTAAGGCAATACAAAACTATACCTACTAACAAACTATAAATGAAACGATTTTAATAAAATTTATATGGGACTACACGAAGATAATGGGTAGGTATACTCTACAATGCTCATTTCAACTACAAGAATATGTTTTCAAGGCCTATGTTTGTTTATTTCCAGCACAAGTTATAATACCTAAACATTTATTGAATACCCGTACCGCCACCTAAAGAAATTTAATAGAACTAAAGTAGCAGCCAACTCGCCGCGGGGTTATTTGCAAATTGTGGCTTTCTGAAATGTCAAGAGTAATTTCTGAAAACACCATCTGAAAGGTCGTTTTAGTAGCTATCTTTTGACGTATGTTTCATTCCAAAACACAATCCCTGTCATGGTCAAAATCCCCTGCAAAACCCAACATCGAAAATATTTTCTGATTTTAATGTGAATTGGGGCTTTTTGAAATGTCCAGAGTAATTTCTGAATACACCACCTGAAAGGTCTTTTTAATAGCTATCTTTTGACATATGTTTCATTCCAAAACACCATCTCCATCATGGTCAAAATCCCTGGCAAAACCCAGCAGCGAAAATATTTTCTGATTTTAATGTCAATTGCGGCTTTCAGAAATGTCCAGAGTAATTTCTGATTATACCACCTGAAAGGTCTTTTTAATAGCTATCTTTTGAGATATGTTATATTCCAAAACACCATCTCCATCATGGTCAAAAACCCCGGCAAAACCCAGCAGCGAAAATATTTTCGGATATTAATGACAATCGCGGCTTTCTGAAATATCAAGAGAAATTTCTGAATATACCACCTGAGAGGTCTTTTTAATAGCTATCTTTTGAGATATGTTTTATTCCAAAACACCATCCCCATCATGGTCAAAATCCCTGGCAAAACCCAGCAGCGAAAATATTTTCTGATTTTAATGTCAATTGCGGCTTTCTGAAATATCCAGAGTAATTTCTGAATATACCACCTGAAAGGTCTTTTTGATAGCTATCTTTTGAGATATGTTTTATTCCAAAACACCATCCCCATCATGGTCAAAATCCCTGGCAAAACCCAGCAGCGAAAATATTTTCGGATATTAATGACGATCGCGGCTTTCTGAAATATCAAGAGTAATTTCTGAATATACCACCTGAAAGGTCTTTTTAATAGCTATCTTTTGAGATATGTTTTATTCCAAAACACCATCCCCATCATGGTCAAAATCCCTGGCAAAACCCAGCAGCGAAAATATTTTCGGATATTAATGACGATCGCGGCTTTCTGAAATATCCAGAGTAATTTCTGAATATACCACCTGAAAGGTCTTTTTGATAGCTATCTTTTGAGATATGTTTTATTCCAAAACACCATCCCCATCATGGTCAAAATCCCTGGCAAAACCCAGCAGCGAAAATATTTTCGGATATTAATGACGATCGCGGCTTTCTGAAATATCAAGAGTAATTTCTGAATATACCACCTGAAAGGTCTTTTTAATAGCTATCTTTTGAGATATGTTTTATTCCAAAACACCATCCCCATCATGGTCAAAATCCCTGGCAAAACCCAGCAGCGAAAATATTTTCGGATATTAATGACGATCGCGGCTTTCTGAAATATCAAGAGTAATTTCTGAATATACCACCTGAAAGGTCTTTTTAATAGCTATCTTTTGACATATGTTTCATTCCAAAACACCATCTCCATCATGGTCAAAATCCCTGGCAAAACCCAGCAGCGAAAATATTTTCTGGTTTTAATGTCAATTGCGGCTTTCTGAAATATCCAGAGTAATTTCTGAATATACCACCTGAAAGGTCTTTTTAATAGCTATCTTTTGAGATATGTTTTATTCCAAAACACCATCCCCATCATGGTCAAAATCCCTGGCAAAACCCAGCAGCGAAAATATTTTCGGATATTAATGACGATCGCGGCTTTCTGAAATATCAAGAGTAATTTCTGAATATACCACCTGAAAGGTCTTTTTAATAGCTATCTTTTGACATATGTTTCATTCCAAAACACCATCTCCATCATGGTCAAAATCCCTGGCAAAACCCAGCAGCGAAAATATTTTCTGATTTTAATGTCAATTGCGGCTTTCTGAAATATCCAGAGTAATTTCTGAATATACCACCTGAAAGGTCTTTTTAATAGCTATCTTTTGAGATATGTTTTATTCCAAAACACCATCCCCATCATGGTCAAAATCCCTGGCAAAACCCAGCAGCGAAAATATTTTCTGATTTTAATGTCAATTGCGGCTTTCTGAAATATCCAGAGTAATTTCTGAATATACCACCTGAAAGGTCTTTTTAATAGCTATCTTTTGAGATTTGTTTTATTCCAAAACACCATCCCCATCATGGTCAAAATCCCTGGCATAACCCAGCAGCGAAAATATTTTCGGATATTAATGACGATCGCGGCTTTCTGAAATATCAAGAGTAATTTCTGAATATACCACCTGAAAGGGCTTTTTAATAGCTATCTTTTGACATATGTTTCATTCCAAAACACCATCTCCATCATGGTCAAAATCCCTGGCAAAACCCAGCAGCGAAAATATTTTCTGATTTTAATGTCAATTGCGGCTTTCTGAAATATCCAGAGTAATTTCTGAATATACCACCTAAAAGGTCTTTTTAATAGCTATCTTTTGAGATATGTTTTATTCCAAAACACCATCCCCATCATGGTCAAAATCCCTGGCAAAACCCAGCAGCGAAAATATTTTCGGATATTAATGACGATCGCGGCTTTCTGAAATATCAAGAGTAATTTCTGAATATACCACCTGAAAGGTCTTTTTAATAGCTATCTTTTGACATATGTTTCATTCCAAAACACCATCTCCATCATGGTCAAAATCCCTGGCAAAACCCAGCAGCGAAAATATTTTCGGATATTAATGACGATCGCGGCTTTCTGAAATATCAAGAGTAATTTCTGAATATACCACCTGAAAGGTCTTTTTAATAGCTATCTTTTGACATATGTTTCATTCCAAAACACCATCTCCATCATGGTCAAAATCTCTGGCAAAACCCAGCAGCGAAAATATTTTCTGATTTTAATGTCAATTGCGGCTTTCTGAAATATCCAGAGTAATTTCTGAATATACCACCTGAAAGGTCTTTTTAATAGCTATCTTTTGAGATATGTTTTATTCCAAAACACCATCTCCATCATGGTCAAAATCCCTGGCAAAACCCAGCAGCGAAAATATTTTCGGATATTAATGACGATCGCGGCTTTCTGAAATATCCAGAGTAATTTCTGAATATACCACCTGAAAGGTCTTTTTAATAGCTATCTTTTGACATATGTTTCATTCCAAAACACCATCTCCATCATGGTCAAAATCCCTGGCAAAACCCAGCAGCGAAAATATTTTCGGATATTAATGACGATCGCGGCTTTCTGAAATATCAAGAGTAATTTCTGAATATACCACCTGAAAGGTCTTTTTAATAGCTATCTTTTGACATATGTTTCATTCCAAAACACCATCTCCATCATGGTCAAAATCCCTGGCAAAACCCAGCAGCGAAAATATTTTCGGATATTAATGACGATCGCGGCTTTCTGAAATATCAAGAGTAATTTCTGAATACACCGCCTGAAAGGTCTTTTTAATAGCTATCTTTTGAGATATGTTTTATTCCAAAACACCATCCCCATCATGGTCAAAATCCCTGGCAAAACCCAGCAGCGAAAATATTTTCTGATTTTAATGTCAATTGCGGCTTTCTGAAATATCCAGAGTAATTTCTGAATATACCACCTAAAAGGTCTTTTTAATAGCTAACTTTTGACATATGTTTCATTCCAAAACACCATCTCCATCATGGTCAAAATCCCTGGCAAAACCCAGCAGCGAAAATATTTTCGGATATTAATGACGATCGCGGCTTTCTGAAATATCAAGAGTAATTTCTAAATATACCACCTGAAAGGTCTTTTTAATAGCTATCTTTTGACATATGTTTTATTCCAAAACACCATCTCCATCATGGTCAAAATCCCTGGCAAAACCCAGCAGCGAAAATATTTTCTGATTTTAATGTCAATCGCGGCTTTCTGAAATATCAAGAGTAATTTCTGAATATACCACCTGAAAGGTCTTTTTAATAGCTATCTTTTGACATATGTTTCATTCCAAAACACCATCTCCATCATGGTCAAAATCCCTGGCAAAACCCAGCAGCGAAAATATTTTCGGATATTAATGACGATCGCGGCTTTCTGAAATATCAAGAGTAATTTCTGAATATACCACCTGAAAGGTCTTTTTAATAGCTATCTTTTGACATATGTTTTATTCCAAAACACCATCTCCATCATGGTCAAAATCCCTGGCAAAACCCAGCAGCGAAAATATTTTCTGATTTTAATGTCAATTGCGGCTTTCTGAAATATCCAGAGTAATTTCTGAATATACCACCTGAAAGGTCTTTTTAATAGCTATCTTTTGACATATGTTTTATTCCAAAACACCATCTCCATCATGGTCAAAATCCCTGGCAAAACCCAGCAGCGAAAATATTTTCTGATTTTAATGTCAATCGCGGCTTTCTGAAATATCAAGAGTAATTTCTGAATATACCACCTGAAAGGTCTTTTTAATAGCTATCTTTTGACATATGTTTCATTCCAAAACACCATCTCCATCATGGTCAAAATCCCTGGCAAAACCCAGCAGCGAAAATATTTTCGGATATTAATGACGATCGCGGCTTTCTGAAATATCAAGAGTAATTTCTGAATATACCACCTGAAAGGTCTTTTTAATAGCTATCTTTTGACATATGTTTTATTCCAAAACACCATCTCCATCATGGTCAAAATCCCTGGCAAAACCCAGCAGCGAAAATATTTTCTGATTTTAATGTCAATTGCGGCTTTCTGAAATATCCAGAGTAATTTCTGAATATACCACCTGAAAGGTCTTTTTAATAGCTATCTTTTGAGATATGTTTCATTCCAAAACACCATCTCCGTCATGGTCAAAATCCCCTGAAACCACTGCAACTAAACTATTTTATGAGTAACTCGCGAATCGCGGCTGTTTGAAATATCGCTAGTTATTTCTGAATACTATTTTTTAAAATTAATTTCAGTAGCTATCCATCGAGGTATGTTTTGTTCGAAAACACAGTCTTTAACATGGTGAAAACCGAAGATTTTATCATCGACATTTTAATTTGGTCGGTTTATATGGCTGCTGGGTTTGGCTGCCAACTTCACACTGGTACCGCATAATCATTTTCCGAATGCTTGCCTGGCTAGCTACCCATTACGTACTAGCTATTTTTAGGAAATCTGTCGCTTTTGCTGCCGGAACACACTGATAGGAGCTTTCCTATCAGTGTTTTCCGGCAGCAATCCATGAGAGTTATTAAGTGATTATGAAATTAAAGGCACATGAGACTTAACAACTGTATGTGTCAGAGTGATAGGCGTAGTGGAGTTCGTCACAAGTGACAAAATGCATCTTTTATAGGAAGTTATTACCGCTCAGCAACGTGCGTGTACTATCACAATCTCAAAAAAAAAACTGATGTCATGGAGTGATGAGCGCAATTCATGACTGGCAAACTGCGAATAACTGGCAACCACAGAATTTCTGCGCTGGTAACCAATAAAATAACTGCATTATATAAATTTGTGAAGTACCATGTTTTATAGTCATTCTATGTACGACATTTAATACCTACGACTATGTACTTATATAATTTCTTTAAATGACATTGATTGTACCTTCTGGTCACCTTAAAAATAGGTTACAAGATTATTTTACTTAGGTACCATAGAAGAAAATCATATGTGTACTGTATCATCAGTAAATGAAATAAAAATACATGCATGAGTAGGTTGATAGTTTGATAATAGTTCATTATGCAACAAGTTCGCGAAGTTGTTTATTACGTTTTTTGCGAAGTTTTTCAACACACTTGCGAGGAACGAACACGAAAATTTCGATACGAAAATATTTTCTTGATCTTTTTGATAGCAATAATAACCTGATTAAGAAGGTTTATAATTAAATCTTCTAAAGTTCTACTTCAGTGGGTAAAAACTCTTTAGTTTGTTTTTATATGAAAAACGAATGAAACAAACTACAATCTCCTTGGTGAGAAGTGTGGAAACGTTGTTTTTTTTCCTATTTAAAACACTAGTGCGGTAAAGTAAAAAAAGCACGAATGCGACTATATTATGACACTAAAATATTATACTTAACTTTCTATTTTACAATAATAGAAAGGTAAGTAACGCTTTTATTACTAAGTTATTTACGTTAAATGTACATTTCTAGTCAAACACTACAATTTTGCTCCTAAATACAAAAAAAGGTTGAGTTAAAATATAACAGCAATAATATGCAAATTTTTTGATGAATAGCATAACAATTATAGCTTTTATGACGTAACCGTATTAAGATTTTTTTTTGTACCGAACTTGGTATCTCTTCACCGCTATCTCACCTGACTTTAAGTTATGATGCGATTTTTCACTTTGCATGGTGGTAGGGCATTTTGCGAATGCCCGCCTGGCTAGCTACCACCCTCAAGTAGAAAAACTGTCGCCAAGCACCTAAAGGTGTGTTCCGGCAGCGGTCCTTGAGAGCCAGTACTTCTAGGTTAGCCTGTACAACAGCTTCGACCACATCATCACTTACCATCAGGTGAGATAGGGGTCAAAGGCTAACCTATAAGGCATAAAAAAAAAAAAAGATTTCTGATCGAGAGCGCTTACTCAGAAGATACCTATTATCTTTTTTGAAGATTGTACTTATCCGGAAACACAGAATCAAGCATGGTGTTCCATTCCCTGGCGGTTCGTATGATGAACGAAGAAGCAAATCGCTTCGGGTAAATGGAATATCCACCACATAGCGATGGCGCTTTTAAGTATCCCTGGATGTCCGATTGTAGAATGAGGATGGATGAATAAAATCATTCAGTTCCGTGGCACACTCGCTAAAATGTATCCGATAAAAAACCGATAAGCGTGACTTTGCGGCGATGCTCGATACTCTGGACTCTCTTGCCTACTAGTTGGTCGTCTTTAATGAGTCTCTTGGCTCTCTTCTCAATAGCTTCCATTGTCTCCAGCTGGTATTTGGCAAAACCTTCTACAAGGTAAGAACAATATTCCATACACGTCCGGATTTGCGCTTGATAAAGATTAAGCAACTTTCCCGGTGTAAAGTACTGTCTCATCTTGGCCAAAACACCGAGCTTCTTTGAGGCTAGCTGGGTTTTGGACTCAATATAGGAGATGAAATTGAGAGTTGGTGATGAGATGCTAAGAAGCTCGAGATAGTTGCTTATCGGCACGGACACATCCTTGAAAGAAGGAGCCAGCTGAAAAACATTATGGCTAGTGGACTAACAATCGGAAGGGCCATTTAGCTTCCAAAACCATTTTAAATTGAGAATGTTTTACTGTCAAGGCATTTTATTTTTCAGTCGATTTACACCCAATAACGTTTACCTTCCAAAACCTCCTAATCTTTATTTATTGATTAAGTTATATGTTTCCTTTTACAGTTTTACAGTATTGTTGGAGAGACTTAGAACACAATAGATATATTATTATGGTTCCATAATGGAAACTGCTAAGGGCCCTTTTGTAAAATTAGAATGGTAATGAAGATGAACTCATTTTGACATTTTATCGTGAATGCAAAGTCCATTATAGAGTTCCCCTGTGCAAATTAAGTTCATTTTCATTACCAACATTGCAAATTATTTCAATAGTCACTGATAAATTGCACGTGTAAACACTGACCTTATTCCTGGTGCATGGTGGAAGTTCCGGTAGTAAGCGGACAGGCTGTGAAGCTCAAGGTACTGGTCTCTAAACTACAGTTCTCTAATCGGTGTTCTAGTTGGACGCAATGGGATGAGCGCGGGAAAGTGTTGGGAAAGCGAGAATGGCAACCGCTTTCTAGTTCACTGTTTTAAGTGATGGAGTTGTAAGATATTTTCGAAAGAAATTAGATATTTGTTGGTAAAAACCTATAACACATCATGTAAGTAGTCAGTTGTTCAGAAGCTATCGAACATCTCACACTGAGAGACCGACAGAGGTCATAATGTTGTCAAAAATGTTCATTCTGATTAAACTTTCATAACAGGGAGTGAAGATTCTATCTGAAGTATGTTTAAGTCTCTGTATTCTGCACCAGCCGGATTGTCCACAGCTGAAAACAGCTGCGCTCATTAAGGGGGAATTTGCCATAATACTGATAAATTGCACGTGTAAACACTGACCTTATTCCTGGTGCATGGTGGAAGTTCCGGTAGTAAGCGGACAGGCTGTGAAGCTCAAGGTACTGGTCTCTAAACTACAGTTCTCTAATCGGTGTTTTAGTTGGACGCAATGGGATGAGCGCGGGAAAGTGTTGGGAAAGCGAGAATGGCAACCGCTTTCTAGTTCACTGTTTTAAGTGATGGAGTTGTAAGATATTTTCGAAAGGAATTAGATATTTGTTGGTAAAAACCTATAACACATCATGTAAGTAGTCAGTTGTTCCGAAGCTATCGAACATCTCACACTGAGAGACCGACAGAGGTCATAATGTTGTCAAAAATGTTCATTCTGATTAAACTTTCATAACAGGGAGTGAAGATTCTATCTGAAGTATGTTTACGTCTCTGTTTTCTGCACCAGCCGGATTGTCCACAGTTGAAAACAGCTGCGCTCATTAAGGGGGAATTTGCCATAATACCCACGCTTGGCAGGCGTATTAGGAATCGCAGTATAAGATAACAGTTCCTTAGAAGGAAAGTGCGAGACCTTACTACACCCACAGGTAGCAATGGAAGGTTGGTATTCTAGCCCGGCACACCCCACTGGCAATGTTATGTAATATAATGTGTTTAATAGAAGCATAGTAGAAGGAGTGGGAAGTAAGTTATCTTCATACAAACGCACCGCGCGCGGCTTGTTTGTGTGCGCCATAGTATATATGCGTCCCGCACGCACACTCTAACACAATCTCGACCCGTTTCTCAGTGCGCCAGCCGGGGCTAACAACGAGCAAGGATCGCGCGTCCCGGCTTTTCGGACCGCTAAATAAATGAAACAAGTTTGATAACCGCAGGAAAACTTATTGCTGTGTGTTCGGCTGTCTAAATAATTCATAGATTCCAGAGTTGTCTTTGTTCAGATTACCTACTGAACAGGAAAGGTAAGCAAGTCACTTATTCTAGCATACCTATGATTTTTACTTGATAATGAGTGATGCCTTCTTATTTTTTTGTTGTCTTAGGTAAGCCCCGCGTCGCACGTCTCTGGCCCCGCACCCACATAGGTCTCGCCAGTCGGTATTTTTTTCATCGTGAAAGGTGTTATCATCGTTTAGGTATAAAACCGACCTCACTAACCCTGAACCCAGACAACACAAGTAAAAAATACAACTTCCCGACCCTTGCCTATTTCTAGGTACTGAATTGAAAATTAGCATATACGAGTACATATATTATAAATAAGTAACAACCCTGAGACAGGCAAGTATGGCAGGTAATTATATCGCGAATTGGGTCGGAGATGGCCTACTTCCCCACTCTTTCTACTATGATAGAAGTCCTCTAAAAACAGATGGTCACTAAATGTCTACACATTTCTTCGCAATCATCAGTTTGTTTGAATAACATGTGTTTTTTGACTTACCTACATTTTATTTTGAATCTCAGCTAAGCATATGATTTTTAGGGTTCCGTACTAGAAAACAGTAAGTTTTACTAAGCCTTAACCGTCTGTCCTTCCTCCTCCTCATTAAGAGCGGTCCTCATACAAGAAACCTGTTATTGTTAACGGTTTTTCTTATTGCTCTATATCGTAAAACGTTAATAGATTGCAGTTAAGAATTAAGGATGATTTCTGGATCTCTCCGTAAAATTACGAATTTTTCGTTCATTAACTGTCTTGGTACAGAATCCTCGTTTTAGGAGTCCAATTCGCTTTGGGCCAGCTTTTTTCACTCGTAGTATAACACGTGAAAGTGGTCATTAAATTATCGGCCCCATTACGCACTCGCCTTGACTCGGCCAGCAATACACCTTCTATTGTAACGACCAACATACCATCAACGCTCGTATCATAATGTGTTATAATTTTATAGCTGGCTTATATATTCAGATATGGTTGATCGACATATCAATACCTAAGCTACATTTTATAAAATTGTACCGCATTAGAAGAAACTTAATCGATATTGGAGTTCATGATAAAGGAAGCATGACTTTCATTGCTTTTTGTGACATGAATATTAAAATATAAGGGCCTGAAATACTCTTAGCATAATCAAATCTGCTTCTGCCTACGTGTCTTTCGTGTACACCGTAGACGTATTTCGTAGACTCTACGGAATATGTTACTCGTAACAATAAATAAAATTATCAGTGGCATATCTTCATATTATGGTGCTTTGTGAAAATAAAAATAAGAAGTACAATAGGCGCACAAACATAACTTACCTTATAAGTAGTAATTTAGTAGGGTCATATCCATATACAACTTTTGCAGTAATTTCTACTCGCTAAATTAACCTAAGAAGACACACTAAAGCTTTGAGACTGTTTACTATTAAACTATATTATTCCATGGAAGCAATAATTGGCCATTTGCAATAAAGAATGGCCTTCTACGCAGACATATTTGATTTTGAAGCGGTCTTAGTGTAGTGAAGCGTTCGTAGCTTAGTGACCGCTAGTGGTATTACTATCCAGCGGTACCGTGCTTCGTACCGTAGCCTATCAGCTATTATTTAATTAAAATAAATAAATATGGTTCGAATCCTGCCGCGAGCATGTGTAGTAGTACAGAAGAGCATTTTGCATATGCTTGCTACTAGCTTATTACCTAGATTCCCAAAACGGAGAATCCCAGTAGCAAGCTTATTGATATGAGGTACTCACTGTGAAACAATGGAAATAAAATTATTACATTTTACATGTACAGCTGTGGGTATAAATCATTCCTGCACGTTAGTTATCTAGAAGGCATATCGATGCGCAAAAACGAATAAGAACCATTTAAACCTCTTTGGATCTATTTACAACAAGATACTGATCTTGTTTTGTCTGACAAAAGAATGATACGTGAATTAAAAATAACGACCCCAAGACAAAATTATAGTGAATGACTTGAAAACTACCAACATATCTTTATCTCCTAACAAATGTATGTGGAGATTTCTACGCCGGTAAGATCATGCTGGCCCCTCTTTCTAGATTAGTCAAAGGGAATGATTGAAAATGAAGTAATGATTGAATATTTAGATCAAGGAGAAAGTTTTGGGTTCGGTTTTATAGCCAGCCTACTTGACGCCTAGCCTTTAAATAACTTTTGTGAGTAATATACACGCCATCTTTCCCTTGATAAAATCTAGGCAGATATAAAGCCTTTCCGTCCACCATTTTACACAATGTCAACGAGACTAAGAGCGTGCTGGTTGTTCACCGCATTATTTCTCTGTGTTGCAACATTGTTGAGATATTCAACAGTAGAAACAATCATTATGCTGGTAACTAACTGTATAGACAGAAGTATATGTACAAAAAAACAGTAGGATAATAGAAAAAAGAAAGCACATTAGTCCGGCACCCCACAGTATTTTGATTTACCAAAAGAAGTATTGCTTGATTCATGTACCATGACATGAAACAACTTGCTGTTTATATTTTACTAGTGATTCGACCCCACTTTGCACGGGTGCAACGCTGATACTAAATATACTATAAAATGTCCTTATACACAATAGTTACAGCTATGCTATCAGACAATACAAACGTGTTTTCTTTAGAAGTTACTCCTGAAAGAGCGACATATAATTGGGCATGAGAAAAACACTCAACGCGCAAAGAAAAATCAAATGCTGTAAGGACAATATTGGTCTATATTATATGCACAATGTATTTAAGGTACTTAATAGGATAATGATAAATGCTGTATTGCCTAAAACCGCTTCGTAAGAAAGTCATTATTTCTCGTAAAAAGTAAAGGATAAAAATGGGTATCCCTAAGAGATAGGCATATTCAACCGCGGATTTTTTTGTAGACCTTTGCAACGTGCACAATGCTGTTGTACATTATTTTGATCTATCTCGTAGGGATCAGTCAGCGTATGCAATGTTAGCGCAAACAAGTGTTAATTTACGACAATACATTAGAAACCTTTAAATTATCAGTGTATCTCTACTATATTATGCGTGTATTATACATATAAACCTTCCTCTTGAATACCTTAATTCAAAAAACCGCATCAAAATCGGTTGCCTAGGTTTTAAATATCTAAGCATATATAGGGACAGACAGACAGCGAGAAGTGACTTTGTTTCGAAGCAGTGATGGCTCAGTGGCATTGGCTATGGACTGCCGTGCCGCAGGTCCATGGCTCGAATCCCGCCGCGGGCTTGAGCTTCAAAGCATGGTGGAAGGGCATTTTGCGAATGCCCGCATGGCTAGCGACCACGCTCAAGTAGAAAATCTGTCGCCAAGCGCCTAACGGTGTGTTCCGGCTGCAGGTCTGAGAGCCAGTGAAATTACAGGCACATGAGACTTAACAACTATGTCTCAAGGTGACGGGTGCAGTGCAAATCGTGACTTGTGACGAATTGCATGTTATAGGCAGAGGTTAGTCCGCTTAACATCTGGTGGGCCTCGTACTTGATCCGTAACAATTGAATTAAAAAAAAATACCATCAAATGAATTTGTATATAGGAATTTCTGTTCTGATATTTGTTTATTATTCAATAACTACAATGTTTGTATGTTCAATGCATTTTTATACTCTTGGGCCTGGATGACCTGCACGTCGACCTTAAACCATTTTATCTGAGTTCTGCAAGGTTACATTTGCCTTTTCAAAAAAGTTTCCAAATTTACATGAATCAATTGTCCCTTTGGCTGGAACTGAGATACCCTTTTATGAACTATGGCAGGCGTGAAATAATGGCATTTGGGGTGGTTGTCAGTGGCCAAGGTGAAATATAATAATCTATCGGGTATCTAGGAGCTCCATTGGCAAGAAATAATTACTTTTAATATCTGATTAATGTCTATCTTGTATATGATCACGATCAATCAGAGATAGTTTTTCGGAAATAAACTGGACCAAATCGGCGTTTTCACGGAGCCGTTTGCTGGCACTCCCCACTTTTTCCAAAATTATCATCAACTGATATCCGACTCGGGACACCTATGATATCTTGATGTCGTATTTATCTATTTTGACAGTTTTTGGTGACAGCTGTGACACGTAAGGTAATCTTGAGTAGGTTGTATCATAGGCTTAGGATGTACGTAGCGAAAAAATCCTAGGTCTGTGGGTTGTATTATGTCCAGACATGGATCTATGGATATGGATCTATGAAATTATGTCCATGTGCCCAGACCACTAGTTTTCTTACAATGTGATAAATATCCTTAAAAATTATTCCCAATGACAGATGCCAAATTAAAAAAAAAATATATCTGGAAAATTTTGATCATTATTCTCACTAGTAATCCTATCTGAAAAATTCAATTCAGACAATAGCTTTAATAAATAAAATCATATACGATGAAATGTAAGTATATAATACAATTATATAGCTACAAGTACAGGTAACACGTAAACATAACAGACGCAAAGTAAGTTAACCATATATAAAATTATTTTAATATTTTGCAATAACCCTGCTCTGCGGATTACATTACAAAAATTACAAATTTACGAGAAAAAATTGTAGTCATGTGCGGGGTTTGACACACGTCATCCACCCCTATTGCCGGGGTATGTTCTGATAGACTGAGCTAACATGACAATGACTCATAACTCCAATTTTCCTCTCGTTCTTTAACCATCGTATGAGGATGGAGTGACTCCTATAGTTCAACTTACGTTGTACTACAAACAAGACTAACATTGCAATTAGCTGTAAACTTGTGAATAATGACACAATCCTATAATATTTATATTTGTATGTTTTGCAATAACGCATGCTCTGTGGATTACATAACAAAATTACAAATTTACTAGAGGAAAAATTGTAGTCTGCGCGGGATTCAACCCGCATCATCCACCCCTATAGCCGGGGTATGCTTTTCCTGACTGAGCTAACATGACAATGACTCATAACTCCAACTTTTCCTCTCGTTCTTTAACTATCGTATGAGGATTGAGCGACACATAGGTGTACATACATAGTCTTGTTACTAATTTTGCAATTAGCTCTAAACTTGTTAATGATGACGCAACCCAATATTTTTAATAGATAATACAATTATTTTCTGAAAATACTAAATTAATATGGATTAATGAATTACGGATGTGTGTATAGTACGCTGGTGTGCTTCTAACTAACGCTTATAAAACGAAAAAAGACTGAACAAATTTAACATTATATATAAAATGCACGTACTTTTATATAAAAAGAAGACAAATAATATGTTTCGGAATAGTACATTACTGCAGAATCCAGTAAGTAAGTCTTCCTGTTCAAGTATGAGTTAACCAGGCCAAACCGTAGGTGAGGTCCGGTTATATACGAGGCCAGGATGGCTTTCTTACTGGTTGAGGCTTGTATATGCTTTGTAATGCTTTTCTCAAAAATGAGTGCCTCAGCTTTTAAATCAGGAGGAGTGACATCTATTTCCGAATTTTCGCTTGAACTCATTTATTGAAATTCAAAATCTATTCAAAATTTATTTATTTAAGTTAAGTTGCATATATGTTTTACAATAAAATTACAATAAAAATAATATTAAATTAAAATTACAATCAAACTAAATACAATTCACAATTTCTATCAAAATAAAATAAATTATTGAATATATTGAATATAAATAAAAGAAAATTGTCATAATTGGAATAAACGAGTTAATGTCAAATCGATTCATGTCGAACAAATAGGTATAAACAGTATAATAGAAGGTATAAATAGTCAAAACAAAAAATATTATACATTCTCTCCGGCATTGGTACTGCTACATGTTTTTCGCAGCAATGCCGTAAGTAAGGGCAGTCCAATCTGAGTCCGATCACCTCCAGAATGGTATTAGAGCTGGCCCAAAGGCTGCGCACCAAGGACGCTGCATGTAAACGCATGGTCGTATGAAAGCATGCAGTGTGCGCGTTCGCAAACATGCTAGAGGCGCTGCAGAATCGGGGCAGCCGCAACAACATCCTAAAGGCAAGACACGGAGGTCACTGTACGTCTATTTGTTATAGTCAGCCCACAGACTACACGTGTATAGGGATGTACAGAACGCTCTAAAGAGCGTAACCTTGACCTCTGCCGAACAACGTGCAAATCTGCGAGCTATCATGTTCGCTCTATCCTACAGTGCCCTCCGTTCCCGCTCAAAGTCCTCGTTGTCTTTTAGTTCAGTGGTGAGTCCATACCCCAGGTACTAAAATCGCTCGACCTTTCCCAGGGGGGTACTATTAAGCAAGACAGAAGGTGTGCTCTGAGGGGCTTACGTTGTGTCATTGCGGACACGTACTGTATCGGCTCCGTAATTATTTAAAAAAAAGTATTGTTACAATGTCTCTGAAAACACTCGAAAGTCTCGTACGCGACCTACTAAAAGCTGTGACAACATTAGTGACAAAAGTGGACGCTCAAGAGTGTCAAATAATATCATTAAATGAAAAAATAATGAAGCAATCCGAGATGATCGTAAAACTCCATTGCTCAAATCAAGATGACATGAAGCCAGCCAGTACCCGCAAATCTCTAGGCACAACACCCAATGCGCAGATGTTGACTCGAAGCGCTTAGCACACGTGCAAGCAAGTGCAGCGATAGCCGCTTGCGCAACGAAAAAACGCAGCGCAGGCAGCGCTGTAAACGTAAAATGCACTGATTTAAAAGCAGCCAATGCGGACCGACCGATCGTGAACAACACGGAAGCGGTCAAAATCCTACCTACATTGACACCCGCAAATATTAGTGGGGTTAGTAAAAATACCCTTTCAAGTAATGAAAATAACTCGATCGGAAAAAGCTTCACCTCCACGATTAAAGACGACTCGCATATTTCAGCATCTATTGAGGAAGGATGGCAAACAGTTCGTTCGAAAAAACAGTCGGTACCGGGAAGCAAGACGATGAGTTACAAACTATTGAACGTAAGAAGTATATTTAGGCATGTTCATTTAAGCCTGAAACAACAGTTGACATAGTTCGCAAGTTTTTAAATAAAATCGCTCCAGCTGACTACATAATACATACGTGACATCAAAACAAACAGGCATTCTTCGTTTGTTATTGGAATCCCGGAAACACTGATGGAGTGTGTCTGTGTACCTTCAGTGTGGCCTCCAGGAGTTCGTTTTGCCGAGTGGCCATTGCCACAACTGTCAACCCAACGACCACAAACACTGTGTAAAAACATCTCCGATACTACACTAACAATTTGTCATCAGAACATCAGGTCGCTTACGAATAAAACACATCGGCTTGAAGTTCTTCTACTGAACGAGTTACAATGTGACATCTTAGCATTGTCGGAGCACTGGCTGACCGAACCTAATCTTAAATGCGTCAACATAGACGGATACGTATTGGTATCTTGTTATTGTCGGAAAACAGTGACTCATGGAGGCACCTGCATATAATATGTGAAAAAAGACGTTAAGGCTATCGAATGTCTTGAATTTACTAATTTGTCGACAGAACGCTACTGTGAAGTGTCCACAATAGAATTGTTGGATTACAACATCATTGTAATATGTATTTATAGAACTAACTTAATAAGCTCTTCTGAGTTCCTACCATATCTTGAACGTGTACTCGAACGAGCCAGTGATAGCTGTAGGGAAGTTATAATTGTAGGCGATGTCAATATCGATGGCTATAAATGCGCAGTGCATCAAAGACTGTGCGATATATTATCTGCAAACAACTTTATTAATCTGGTCGATTACCCAACGCGAGTTATTTCCTCATCCTCCACATGTTTAGACCATGTTTACAGCAATAGGCAGCAAGGCTCACTGACGACCCGCTCAGTGGAAGCTCCCGTCATTATGAAGCTAAGCGACCACCGAGCGGTGCGCGTCGAGGTTATGTGCAGGCCGCGCCAGCTCCAGCCGCGCACCCATCTCTCTAGGACCTATTCTGAGGTGAACCGCATGAACTACTGCTTAGCACTTGCAAGTGTCGACTGGGAAGCTGTCTTTACTAAGCACGCTGACTCCGTGGACGGTCTTGCTTCGTCTGTGATAAATATTATATCAAATAAATTTCACATTTGTTTTCCTTTGAAACAGAAAAACATAAAGAAGGATTCATGGATCACTGATGAAATACTTGATTTGAAAGCGCTGTTAATAGATACAATTAATATAGGTAATCAATTTCCACAAAATGAACATCTTACTTCCGTAAGTAATAAACTTGACATTAGGTATAAAAAAATCTATTAAAACTGAAAAATCTGGTTACTATTCTAAATTAATCACAAACAGTACTTGTACACAAAAAGCATTGTGGCATGTTGTAAACACAGAAGGGGGAGTCAGTAAACGAGCAGCAACTAGTTTTACAGATGTGGTCATAGATGCTAATGGTTCGAAGTTTGAGTCAAAGATAGCAGCTGCGGACGCCATGAACTTGAGATTCGTTGGTGCGGCGGCTGCATGCGGAGTGCCGCGTGCAGACGTTCCGCGTGTGACCGCCGCACTCGGATCAGCGCGCCCTTCAGCTGATCGCTCGCTGAGATTCACTCGTTTCTCCGCCTTTGAGGTTTATACAATCATCACGAAACACATCCCTAAGAAACCTACCAAGGATATCTTCAACATATCTATGGATGTGCTTCATACCGCTGTAACTGCAATAGCTCCAATTTTAGCCGCACTCTTTAACCGCTGCTTGTGCGCTGGCCAATACCCGTTGTCGATGAAAGTGACCAAAATCTCCCCATTATTTAAAGGTAAAGGAAAGCGTACAGACATTGACGCATATAGACCAGTCTCTATTATTCCGGCGGTTGCCAAAATATTTGAGAATGGGATTAGTACTAGGCTAACAAAGTTTCTGTCAACCACCGGGGCGCTGTCTGATCGGCAATACGCATACAGAGCAGGTCAATCTACCGTCTCACTGACGCGTGAGGTGATACGACGCGTTCATAGTGCGTGCGAGCAGAAACAGCAGGTTGCTCTGCTGTGCTGCGAACTCTCGAAAGCCTTCGACGTCGCAGACCACGGCATCCTTGCTGCCAAGCTAAGCCACTATGGAGTTAACGGACCTGCTCATGCACTGCTGACGGACATGCTCAGGGACAGATCCCAGGTGGTGGTCAGCGATGGAGGAGAGACCAAGTCAAATCCGCTGTTCACCGCAATGGGTGCGGCTCAAGGCTCTTCAGTGTCCAATATCCTGTTCTCATTGTTGTTGAATGATCTGCCGGATGTGATCGTTACGATATATTTTATTATCGATCGACCATATTTTAAGTCGTCACCTTGCCCTCTATTGTTATATTCCAAATTGCTATGTATGTTCGACAACATCTGAGTGAGTTTGTGAAGCGCGAGGACATGCACAAGTTTGACACCCAAACCCGCGGCAGACACAAACTTGCTAGCGTGCCTCAGAGATTGGTGCGGTCAGGTAAACTGTCACACGTGATAGGGCCTTCAGTTTATAACTTACTGCCTGACTCTATCACCAGCGCACTAAGTCTTAAGTCTTAATTAATCGCATATATTAGAAAAATACTTAAATTTCCGGTAAACTGGCAAACCAGAAACATACATATTAGATTATTAGATAGATTCAAAGACATGCATACTTAATTTCACCGAGTTTGAACACTTGGTATTTGAAATATGGCGACTAGTCTTAAAATTTTATATCACAGTCCGTGATTGTATTTTAATCGACTTCATATAAGAGGAGGATCTCAATCCTATTAATAACCCACATAGTTTTAGGGTTCCGTACCCGAAGGGTAAAAACGGGACCCTATTACTGAGACTTCGCTGTCCGTCTGTCCGTCCGTCTGTCTGTCACCAGGCTGTATCTCAAGAACGGTGATATCTAGACAGTTGAAATTTTCACAGATGATGTATTTTTAGTGCCGCTATAACAACAAATACTCAAGATAAAATAAAACAAATATTTAAAGGGGGATCCCATACAACAAACCTGATTTTATTGCCGTCTCTTGCTCGATACTAATAACGGTGACCAGTAAACGCTTTAACTATTCACATACCCACTAACTTATAAAAAATCCGCTAAGTAGTTGTTAAGTTATGGAGAACTAAACAGTGTTTAGGTAACATTTAAATATTTCTTACTTATAAACAATACTTAGAAACTATTTAGTTAAGCGATGGATGATGAGGTCGAATGTCTTTTAAACTGACAACATTGAACTAAAAGGTATTATGAAAGACCCAAATTGCCAAAAAGCGTGTATCTAGTGCTAAATATCGTAAAATATAAAAATTTGTTTTTTTTTATAGGCACTGATTTTTTTACATATGGTTAGGTGTACTGGAGACTTCTGTAGCGAGTTTTAATCTTGTAATATGGTTAATTCAAAGTGCGTCAATATTCTATGAATTCAATTGGCCAGCAACCTATTCCAGCATAATTGGAAACGCATTAAGGGGTTACGGGTGTAACCTCAGAATACCGTCATATCCCGCTGGAAGTTATCTTTTTCCATTCAAGATGATACCTTTGCCCGATTATGTCTACATTTATTTCTATGAAGCCAAGATTCCAATCTTTGTTTTTTTTTAATTATTTTATAGCGATTCCTTTAATCACAGTAATATTATAAAGGGCGTAATATGTTCTTCTGCTTCGTTTAGTGTGGTAGAAAACATTTTGTATGACCCTGGAACTGTGCCCGGTGAATAGCAATAGGCTCGCCCCCTATTACATGGAGCGAAAACCCTAAGGTCCCTAAGTCGTATCCATTCGGAAATACTGTACCTGGCAGCTGGTTCCATATTGTGGCAGTGCGAGGTAGAAAATGCTGTAAAAATTGCAAAGTTGTGGACTTCCTACGTCGACATGAAATTGATGAAACATCATGCTTTGTCGGGACGTCCGATGGCAAAATTGAGCTGCAGGTAGTAAATCGAACAGTTCCTCAGAACACTCCCCGTGATAGATGCGGTAGAAGATGCAGAGTGATCCAACATCTGCGTAGTCTACGTAGTGTCAAAGGGTCGAGCCGGTCGGAGGGAACTTGATCGTCAACGATTCGAGCGTTGTATGTGGTCAAATGGAAGAAGCTGGTATTGGGGAGCTCCCGCCCAGCGATGAGAGCAGTACTCCATGTGAGGCCAAACCTGAGCCTTATAAAGTTGCAGGCGATGGGCCGACGTGAAGTACCGCCTCGCCTTTCCAAGCACACCAAGCTTTTCCGAGGCTAATTTAGCCTTATCTTCCAAGTGACAGTGTTAGCGGTGAACGCACAAACTTGTGTCTTCTTGGGGTTAAATTGAACTAAGTTTAGTCGACCCCACTTCGAAATTAGACAACATATTCTCGACTTCAGACACAAGTTTATTCCGACTACCGACAACATTTTCCCGAGAAATTTTAGCGCGGCCGGTGTAAGAGGCTTCTCCGGTACTGTCATCTGCATAACAATGAATATCGCTGAGCTGCAGCATGTCATTGATGTGCAAGAGAAATAGAGTCGGAGATAGCACATAGCCTTGCGGAATGCCAGCATTAATTGGCTTCAAGTCGGAGCATGCACCGACGACAACGACTTTGATGCTCCGATCTGCCAAAAAACTGGAGATCCACTCGCAAAATTACTCGGAAAGCCCATAGGAAGGAAGCTTCGAAAGTAACGCTTTATGCCACACCCGATTTTCGCTATGTCCAAACTAGCCGCCAACGCCTCACCCTTGGAATCCACCACCTCCGCCCATCGATGCGTAAGGTATACTAAAAGATCACCAGCTGAGCGACCGTGACGAAAACCGTACTAGCGATCGCTTATCAGCTGGTGCTCTTCTAGATACTGCAAGAGCTGGTTGTTGATAATGGATTCCATTATCTTGAAGAACAAAGACGTTATGGCTATAGGGGGTAGTTGGACGGATCTGAGCGGTCACCTTTTTTAGGGATCGGGTGCACCAAGGCCGTCTTCCATGTTTTTGGGATAACGCCTGATGTGTAGCAGAGCCGGAAAAGACGCGTTAGAACCGGAGTCAATTCTGGAGCACAAGTCCGCAGCACTATCGGAGAGATGCCATCAGGCCCACTCGACATATGAATATCCAAGGAGAACAGTTATTTACGTACAGCACTTTGCCGGAATTTTTTCCGGCAGCGAGGTATCACACCTTGGTATAGTCGGTGGTGAGTTCCCCTGGTCATCCAAAGTCGAGTTTGACGCAAAGAGAGAGCCTAGAAGATCGGCTTTCTCCTTTGCGGTGTGGGCCAGTGTGTCATTCTCTCTGTGCAGGGGCGGTAAAGTTATTGTGAATGAACAAGCGCGAGGCCCACCCGATGTTAAGCGGTATCCTCTGCCTATAACAGATGCATTTCATCACAAGTGACGAACTGCACTACGCCCATCACCTTGAGACATACCTGTTAAGTCTCATTTTGCATGTTATTTCACTGGCTCTCAAGGACTGCTGCCGGAACACACCGTTAGGTGTTTGGCGACAGATTTTCTACTTGAGGGTGGTCGCTAGCCAGGCGGGCATTCGCAAAATGCCCTTCCACCATGCGGTGAAGCTCAAACTCTGGGCGGGATTCGAACCATGGACCTGCTGCGCGGCAGTCTATAGCCAATGCCACTGAGCCATTACTGCTTCGTAATAGAAAGATGACTGACAAAAATTCCCCTGGACAGCCCTGGCGAGAGACAAGAACGCACGTGTTCCCGATAGAAGGCGGGCTAATCTCTCGCCAATTCTGCCGATATGCTCCGACTTTGCTCTTGCGATTACTCTTTTGAAGGACCTGGAGGGAAAATTATATTTCTTTTTTGAGATAGCTGGTATTTAAATCCTTAGATGCCACTGAAATGGCCCAAGCTTGGTAACGCTCTCGTTTTTGGCCTGAGGCCGTTTTACAAGTACGAACAAAATAAGGCTGGGACCTGCCACCGATGAGCACTGCAGAATATGGAATAAGGAGTTCCATACCCTGAAGCACTACATCAGCAACATAGTCGACAGTGACATCTGGATCATCCGGCAGGAAACAAACTTGCCCCCATGGGTAGGATGCAAAAAAGGACCGCATCCCGTCCCAATCTGCAGACCTATAGTGCCACACGCGACGGCAACCTACAAAATGGGGTCGAGTTGGGCGTGTTACCGGCACTGAACTCCGGATCAGGCAGTGGTCCGACGAACCGAGAGGAGCGTTCACGGATACTGAGTAGTTGTGCGGGTGAGAGGTCAGCAGAAGGTCCAACAGTGAAGGTGTATGGTCATCCATATCTGGGATACGCGTAGGCGAGATGACCAGTTGTGTAAGATCATATGCCAAAGCGAAGTCGTGAACAGATCTCCCCGCATGATCGGTGGTGCGCGAACCAAGCCATTCGGTATGGTGGGCGTTAAAATTGCCAAGTATCACGATCTCTGCGGTGGGGATCTGCTCAAGCACGGAATCTGTAACCATCTGTAAGTGCTCCATGAAATGATCTAATTCGGCATTACCGTTGCTATTAGACCTATAAAGGCACGCGTAGATTCGCGGATGGTCATCGCAACTACGTGTCTACGCGCAACAAAATTTCAGAAAGGCCCCGTCCTTCAAGGTTACTGAGACGACGAGCACAGATATCCTCTCTGACGTAAAGACACACCCCCGCCCGCGGCAAAAAGGAATGCTCCAGTTTGTACCCTGGGTATGTGAGGAATAAGGTGTCTGTCGGAGAGCATATCTGTGTTTCGGTTAAAAAGAGCAAGGCCGGCGGCTTAGCAGTCTCCAGGTGGTAGTGGACATCGTTCAGGTTAGAACGGACCACGTATGTTGCAAAAGTCCACGGCTAGCGTGGTGTGGGGTGACTTAAGCCTCCTGCTTGGTTTGCCTCCAGCAGCAGAAATATAATTGAGCACGGTTTTGCCCCCTTCAGAATACACAGGGCAGCCCGAGCATCCACCTTCAGGTTCAGGTCCTGGAGGTGGATGCTCGGAGAGGGATTCTCCAGCGCTTTCACGGCTGGTACCCTCCTGGAGAACTGTCTCTTGAAACTGTGCTGTGTGTGCCGGCCCATGCAGCTTTAACCCGAAGAGCATGGCACTACCACTAGAAAAAATAAATATGTCTTCTATTCACGTTTTGAGGTTTGGTTGAATCAACGGAATGGTTAGTTTAGGTTCTCGATACTTTTTATCATCATTGTCTACGCGGGTGAAACCGCGTGGCGCGGCTAGTTAATAAGAAAATTACAATGAGATCGATCACGGGATCGGATCAGATATTGTGTTTTACTGAGAAAGTGATATTCAGTAATAGTCCGGTGTCTAATTTGGACCAGTAAATTGTAATAAACTCGCGCCCTATTAAATTAGACCCTTAATACAAGTAGAGATATATCCCACTTATGAAAGGTCAGTATATATCTTAGCTAGATCAATATAAAAGACAAAGCAACAACATATTTAAAATATTCGCTAACAACACATAGAACAACCAAAGAACAAAGATGTAAAAAGTGTTCGCTTTGATTTTATAATCGACAACCAACTTTATTAGTCGCAGGTATAGTATACCCGCTACCTTTTGGACCATAATCGTGACATTAAATAAAGATTTTATGGAGAACTGTTTTGCACCCAATGTTCAGCAACACCCTACTCATATCAACGTGAATACCTAGTGGTATAATACGGAAAAATCTACACCATTGAGCGCATAATTTCCCAAGTTGCCTTTTAATATAGGAAGATACGGGTATGGCACAGCTCTTATATTCTTAATTCAGGAACTGTACGTGCGGTATTTCTTCAGTAAGATCACGAAAAGTAGGTACGCATAATATTTATTTCATAATCCAATGTATGTTTCTACTTGATATATTTTTGTTTATAGTTTTGTTTCTATCCAATGTATGTTTCTACTTGATATATTTTTGTTTATAGTTTTGTGTGCCTACTCAACAATAACCTCATTAGTAACTAAATCAGCTGATCAGAAATATGGGCGCCATATTGTTACTTAAAACTTTAAACAAGGATGGGACGCTGTTTATATTGACAGCTGATTCAAGCAGTACTTAGGTACTCGATAGAGTTATGTAGCGTTTATGAGTAAGAAATATTGCTAATCAGCGGCTAAGTAATGCTTAAAATTTAAGTAGCGTTTATAAGTAAGACTGATAATATTTAGTTTTAAGTTCTCTTTCAATAAAATTGATTAAACTAAATAATTAATGGGGCTCCCATACATTTAAAGAGGTTTTAATGTATGGGAACCCCCGAGGCCGTACCTACCCAGCTCAATCAGACACTGCGAAAAGTGTCAGTAACTTGCAACATTAGGTTAAAGATAAAAAGTTCGGAACCCTTCGTGCGCGAGTCCCACCCGTACTTTACCGGTTTTTTGTTGTTTTGTTACGCAATTATGTGTTAATTTTGATGATTATATTTTGTTGGGTGAGATATACCCTACCTACCAAATTACTTTATTTAAATATCATCAACGTAGGTCAATTAGATTTTAAGCTACAGTCAATTAACTGGATAAAATATTTGCTTAACAGGATGATGTAATTTTAATTGCAACTTTATCGCAGGTGAACAGTGTTTTAGGCGAGTTATAATGATCTCGATAGCAGTATAAGTATGCAGAAGAGTGAAAAAAATATTAAAAATAAAACCCTTTAAAACCATTATTTTGATATGCAATTAGTATTTTACAATGTTTCTTTTTTATTTGGTGTGCACTTTTGTTTATTTCAGACGAGCATTTAAATAATTTTCTTTAAAATGTTTATGCTTGTCGTTTGTGTTGTTAAAGTACGGACGAAGAGTAGGAAGATGATGTTGATGATTTTCAAAAGAAATAATATATTTCTTTCCCAGGTCTTGTATACACGGATCGCAGTGGGACTTTGGCAAAGTTCCCACGCCCTGCAGAACTTGGGCAGAGTGCAGTGTTGTGCATCACAACAATGTCCTCGTCCTGAAAAACCAGCACCATCGCAGTACGACCCTCAGAGGACTTTCATTGGTACAACAGAGGATAAGGTAAACTTGTAATTCTGATATTAGGATTTTTGCTTTAACGCCAGCTAAGCAAATGTACAAACTAAAGTCTCTAACATACAAAATTACTACGTAACGATCATTTTGATCCTCAGGTCAGAACGACAAGTTTGGAACTAATTGTTGTGACATTTTCTTCTTCACTTTGAAAACTATCTGAAAGCTGAAAATCGGAAGAAGAAAAGAAATAAGTTAATATGGATAAAACTCGCGATAGTTTTCAAAGTGAATAAAAAAGGTCACAACAATTAGTTCCAAACTCGTCGTTCTGGTTTCGTTCGTCGTTCGTCGGAATCTTTTTATTAACGTGAGTCCTAGCCGGTTCCTAATAAGTTGACATTTTCTTCGATTAGCAACCTCTTGGTAAGCTACCATCGTCAAGTAGAAAATCTATCACAAAACACCGAATAGTGTGTTCCAGAGTCGGTTGAGAGCCTAGCCGGTTTCTATTATAGGTTAAGCCTTTTTGCAATCTTCGTCAACAAAATCCCTTATAAAAGATATTGAAACTGATAAGAAGTAACTTTGACGATCTTGCAGTACACTGACTTGATACAATTCACAACATGAGCAGCCCATTATCACACTTTGATCTAACTCATGATAATTATTGGACATGATAGACTTTTTAATTGGAACACTTTTACAATATGCATTAAAGTGCTATTTCCTATTGCCGATAAGGAAGCCTTTGACCAGAATCTTACCTGATGGTAATGCGGTCGAAGGTAAACAGTACCAACTTAAAACAGGACCTGGTTTTTAAGGACATCTGCTAGATCACGCCAATAGGTGCTTGTTAACTGTAATAATACTAATTTACCTGTTTAAATTAAGCCACCAACGACATGATTTTACCATGACGACAATTCATGTTAGCGTATCAGTCTCAGTGTTTCACAAAAACACACGTATAAAATCACACGTAAATTGTCTTGTACTTTTGATGTGAAATTGCTAAAAGCTCTATACATTTTCTAGTTGAGGACGGTAGCTAGCCAGGCGGGCATTAGTAGGCGGAAGCGCTCAGTATCTAGCAGTCACTCATCCAATTTAAGACTGAAGCGGACGTTGATTAACCCAGTTGATCGGTTAAGAGCAAAAGGTAAATTCCGCAACGAGCGCTTTAAAAGTTGTTTACACCTTAAATAGGAATGAGCTCTCGTGGTTGCTGCCAAACACGAAGTTAAAAGCTATGTGTTTGACACAATAGCTTTGTGATATGCAGCAGCGTCACTAACAACTTGAAAATGGAAGTAATGGCTGTCATTTGGCACTGGAAGTAATGGACATTATTTGGCACTAGCAACAACATCTTCTTATAATGTTGTTAAATCCTACTGCCACCTGGTGCGAAAGTGTAATAACATGTCAAAACCAAGACCCTATGATTGATCAATATTGAGGTAGGAAAATGTAAAACGGACAGGATATGGCTGACAAAAACCTCAAAGCATTTTATAAGATTTCATTATGTCAGGACCAGTAATAATGTACATCTACACTAATATTATAAAGAGAAAAGATTTGTATTTATGTATTTTTGTATACAACGAATAATCTTAAAAACTACGAAACCGATTTGGATGAAATTTGGTACGGAAATAGTTTGAGACCCGGGGACGGACATAGTTTTTATTCAACTACCTAAAAAGGTTAATGGTTTTGCGTGATAAACGACATTCATTTTTTCAGGTTAGTTTAGTTAGTTTACCAACTAGCACCTCTAACAAAATGCAAACAAGGACTGGCTGAGAGCCCACAGAGAACCTTCTAGACATTTTAGTAAATAATTTGAGATAACTAGCGTGAAAATAAGTCAGTTAGTACTGGCTATAGTTTCGACCACGACGGCACGCGTGGGGTGCAGTGATACTATACAGTTTTAACCATATCCGGTGTGAGTACGAAGCGAGATGTCGACGGCGTCCCGATTTCTCCTTGACGAAGACCACCGGATGGGATCATAACTATATTCGGAGCACAAATACGCGAATTATCACATGGCAACTCAGATACACTTGGAAAAATACTATGCCGCCATAAGATTGCCACTCCGCCGTAAGGGCGCCCACGCAGTATGCCCGCCGACGTATTAACAGCTGACTTCCCAGTATATCCATAACCACTATCTATAGCGCCAATTAATGGTACAATGCGATTAAAATAAGAATAGGATCGGCCTAGCGCCATGTTGTGACGTCAAAACTAGAAATTGGTACAGTGTGCAAAAAAATAAATGATAAAACATGGATAAATTAATAAAGAAAATAAAAAACCCGACTGCAAATAATTTATTTCCGTTAAACGTTTTATCAATCCATTGAAATTAAAACTGCAAGATAATATATTTATGGAATCGTTTTTAGACGCTTCTAGCTTTGGAAGAAAAAAATAATTGTTTTTTCACTATATATTTATGTGGGCAGTCGTGTAAAAAAGCAAGTAGGCATAGGTAAGTAAACTTAGTAACAGCAAACACATACATAATTTGAACTAATTTTATTTGTTAGCAATATTTTGTACTTAATTTAAATCGCTTAGCTCTTCGTTGCCGCATCTCCTGATGGCCAACTGAATCAGACTAATCGTTATCATCGTAAATGGTAACAAAAACAAATATAACAATCACCAAACACAAATTAAACAGTCAACAAGAAGAAATCAAACAGTCATAAAACAAATTAAACGAGAAGATCAATAAACACTTATATGGCACTGCTCTATTTTTATGTTTGATCTGCTGATCAAACTTATTAGAATGAATATGTGTGAAGTTAGCCAAGAGCCCAACTATTCTTATTTTAATCGCATTGTATGTCGTGTGGTAACAACCAGGTTTCTTGTACGCATACTATATTGCACGTAAGGCAAAGACTCTTGACGTCATCAATGGAACTCTTCACGTTCTTATAGTTGTAGCTAGCAAATCTATACGGACGACTATCTATTACGTAGCTCATTTAGGCTGGTAGCAGCCCGGGGACTGTTCAATCTTTCAGGTTTGAAATCAACAAAGCGTCTAAATATTATGCCCGCGGGCCATAGTTGTTCATCCAAATGTAACGACACATTGCAATCAGATTTTAAAAATGTGTATGCTTTGTTCCCCCTTTGCGTCTTTATCTTATCTTTTTCTAAAACAATAACTTCTTTGGTTTTCTTTCGAATATAGTCGATTATGTCTCTCTCATTTGTTTCGAGATGATAAAAATCGATATTTTCTTATCAGCCGCTTTACCATTCACCTTCAAGTCACGAGCTACACCCGACTTTCCCGTCAACCGATATTTAAGTTGTTTCTTTCGACGCACATGCTGCCAACCATCATCGTTGCTACTAGTAAGAGACATTGTACGCATTTGTGTTTGTAGTTCGCACTCGCGCCGCCAGTCTGCCGATGTGTTGCGAACCTTATCCGCGGCACTTGAGTTATACCTTTTGAAGCAGTGATGGCTCAGTGGCATTGACTATGGACTGCCATTCCGCAGGTCCATGGTTCAAATCCCGCCGCGGGCTTGGGCTTCACCGCATGGTGGAAGGGCATTTTGCGAATGCCCGCCTGGCTAGCGACCACCCTCAAGTAGAAAATCTGTCGCCAAGCACCTAACGGTGTGTTCCGGCAGCAGTCCTTGACAGCCAGTGAAATTACAGGCACATGAGACTTAACAAGTATGTCTCAAGGTGACGGGCGCAGTGCAATTCGTGATTCATGATCGTGACGAAATGCATCTGTTATAGGCAGATGTTAGTCCGCTTAACATCAGGTGGGCCTCGTGCTTGATCCGTCACAATAAAAGAAAAACCTTATGCTAGCGCTAGGCTCTGAGGTGATGTCACTGTAGCCGTCTCGTCACTCGCGTTAGGACCGGTTCCGGCTATCAGCTCGCGATTCAGCACAGTGGGCAAGCGCTGTCCTCCCGCGCCGCCGACTTTGCTAGCACCCGAACCATCCACCTCGATCGTTGGCGATTGTTTACGATCGTATGATTTAGGCACCACGGCTGGTTCGATATCTACCACAGCATCTACCCTCATTTATCTGTAGGTTTGCGAGGGCGATACGGTGTCAACAGATGTATAGTTGTGTTCAAATTTAGTTTCAATTGTATATTAAAAAGTTTTAAAGGAAATATTTTTGATATAAATTATTCTTTGACGATATCGATATGTGTACTTTACAAATACAATTTGAGCCTGGAAAGTACTTTCGTTTATTCTCTAGTTGTATATAAAAGGTCTTTTGTGTAAGCGACTTGCGGCAAGTTAAGTAGGTACTTATTATTCTATCATGTTGGTGTTCTATTTCACTGTTCCACGATCTTTGTATCTACCAATTCTATAGTTATTGATTAGATTCCACCATCCAACTTCGCGTTGCCTGCTTGTGATTTGGTTACATTCTATTATAGTCAGCATTTTCCTTAAATATATTGGCTTGCCTATCCAAAGCTGCCGTTTTTCTGTTATTTTAGACAATAATTGTATAAAAGCACGAAATAAAGCTTAAACGTTGTTTCTATTAAGAAAATATGTTAATAACACTTTAAGGAGTAGAACAATGTAGCACCCACGACGAAAAAATTGTGTCAAGTTATTCTTAACTTTGGAAAGTTACAAAACTTTAGCCCTTCATTTCTGTACGAATACTTTACTACTAAAATTTAATATATTTTGTATTGTCTATACAATAAGCGGAAAATAATGACTTATTGTGGACAATAATTATTCTTAAAGAGTATGAATAAATACCAACTGAAATGTGTTTTCAGCATGAATGAACAAGCAAGAAACAGGTTTTCACAGCTATATCACTCGAATGGTCCCTGGTACCGTTTTTCAGTTTGCAGCAAGTTTGTGAATGCTTTAAGCTGCTAAGTTCACCTAAAATTAATATTTTTGCTTAGATAGTCTTTGTATCGGCAGCAAAAAAATTATAAATTAATTAATTTTAAAAATTAATCTCTTGAATTGTCTACAGCGGTATCGCCCAAAAGTAACCAAGTGTGTATGACCTAAAGCAATTGTGTAGTAAATTTTGTCACTAGCCATTTAGTCCTTGGAGGTTACTGGTAACAATAGACTTTTGTATTTGTATTGTTTGAACTAAAGGATAATAGGATTAATGGGATAGATGAATCATCAGTGTTTATTGGAAGCCCAAGGTATTATAGCTCACCTACCATATATTTTTAAATTATATGGAAAGTGAGCTATATGGTAGGGCTCTGAAGCGGTTGTTTAATAGTCGATATATTTAATAATAGTCTGTTATAGGTCAAAAGATTTTTATATGTAACGAATACATAATTTTTGTATGTAATAAATATAAACTTAAACTACTAGACCGATTTGAAAAATTCTTCCACCATTAGAATCCTACACTATCCTTGATGAACATATACTATGTAATATTTTCAAAACCTTAGGGATCCGTATAAAAAAACGATAATGTAACCCAAAATGTAAAAAACATACCAAAAAAACGCTATTTACTGCAGAAACTATTGACAATAGAGCAAAGTGATGTAGCACAACTTTATAGAAGAAATCAATATCTACAAAAAAATCCGCAATACCATATATTTAACTACTATAGTTATGTTACAATAACTACTTTTTAAGTGTTTAAATAACTTCTTTTATATGTTTCAATTTGTAATTTATGTTAAATACCCGTGCGCAGCCGGGGCGGGTCGCTAGTTGTTCATAAAATTAATGGTATGAAGCAACCTCTGTGTTTGGCAATTGTATTCCAACTTAATGTCTATAACATTACATAGATGAGATCTTTCTGCGCGAAACCCTATCTTCATATAAACCTACCCTGGCAACGGATTATTAAAAACAAGTTTGAATTTTAAATAAGTACTCAGCATAAATTTAATACACGCTTCACATTTCAGAATACAGTAGACAATATAAATAGCTCATCAGGGCCAATAATACTTATTAAATGTATCTTTTTAATTTGTGATACCTAATATCACACACAAGAGCTTCTAGTTCACAATAATTTCGAGTACCTCCATTTATATTATAAGTAATATAATACCGCGAGAGCTTTTTCCTGACATGAACTAGATTATTATGTAGATATTATGTCTCACAAGAAGTGGTAATTTTCGCATACATAGAAGTGACTTCGACGTGTACAATGTTAATAGTCTTGTCAATTTATCCTCTTACCAACAATGGCCATAAACACTTCTGAATTCAGTACTTGGTATTTTTTTATAACCTTTCCAGCGGTATGCTTTTATTCACCAAATACTATATGCAATACTACAGCTACTACAATGAAAGCGTTTAGACAACCTACAAAACGTTGCAGACAGTCCAAATGCTACAGCCCACTACCAGTTGGCAGCGTGCCCAACATGCTGGTAGCATTGCCCCGTTGCAGTTACGTAATTGCATCTTAATTTGTAACTTTTTATTAAAATTTTACCGTATTACCTTCCTGCATTACCCTACGTACCTATATAATATTAAGCTACGAGTATAAATTATACTATTTCGATTTCTTCATTTTAATTCGATAACATTCTGCCATACTAACAATGAAAAATTGGACCCATTGTTACCCTAACTTCCTTATGATTTCTAGAATGTTACAGACACTCTTACGGAGGCACAAATTATAACTCTCATTTAATTTCAGTCACAATTACTTTATTATTCATAATCACATATAAGAATTGTCACGACTTTCCTATATAACTCGGACTTATTGCAATGGTTTCCCAAGTACAGCTATAATTATAAATTTCTAGGGCATGTTATACCTTACAAATTATTCTTAAGAAAATACGGCATCTTAAGCCTCGCAAAGTAGAGCGCGCTTGGAATCACGAAATGCTGATGACACTTTGCATTTATAATCTCATTTGGCTAGACATTTAACTGAATACCTTAGCTCATTAACAAAGTTAAGCTTGGGATATGCTGTCCTGCCACCTGCATCCCGCATAATAAGATAAATTAATCTAACTGTATATTTTTTGTCGTACAGAAAGCACAGCAGCTGATTGTCCCCAAGGTGAAACCGCCTCGCAACACCGAGCCTCGTAACTGCCATCATCTGAGCCATTTGTCTCGCAACGTGCTGCGTGCACGACGCGGTGTCGTACGAATGCTCATCGTGGTTGTACTCACCTTCGCAATCTGCAACTTACCGTTCCACGCGCGCAAGATGTGGCAGTACTGGTCCAGCGGTTACGAGGGATCAAGTGACTTCAGCACTCTCCTTACGCCTCTCACCTTTCTCATCACGTACTTTAACTCAGGGATTAATCCTCTACTCTACGCTTTCCTATCGAAAAATTTCAGAAAAGGAATGAAAGAACTACTATTCTGCACAAACTGTCACGGGAAAAGAAAGAGTGATAATTTAATCGTTCTCAATCCAGTAGGAGGTGTGGGTTTACGGCGGAGCTCGACTCGCTCAACTCGCGCCAACTGCAGCACTGTCACAATGGCTCCGAATGGAGACTCATGAAATTTGCGTCGCCGTCAATTTCTCTACAAAGTAGAGAACATCGACATTTCCTGATTGACGGAGAGCACTGACGAAGTGACCGACAGCAGTGGCTTCTACACTGTCTCGACCATATCCAAGAAGGAATTGTACGATTAGGCCACAAGAAGTCGGTGCTCACCTTAGATTCGAATAAAATGAACATTTTGCAACGAACTTTTGATTGAACTGGTTTGCGAATCTTAAAAGTTTTCGAGATTAGAGTAAATGTGAACTGAGTGATCTCACGAGCTTAGTGTTACTGTGATTTGACTGTCGTGTCAAATTTTGAGAGACACCAGCTACATATCTTTCAGCAAATATAATGAGTGTTACATGTAATAAGCCAAATGTAAATATTTATTTAATGTAAATACTGTATTTTTTCTAAATTTAACGATCTGCATAATGGTTAGAAATTTAGTTAAAAGCTTGTATATTTAAATAAAATGTGTAGTATTTTCAGCTAGATGTTTTATCTTATTACTACTCTGATAATATGGAATTGTAATTTGTATCTTAAATACCTATTGGTATTTGCAGAGAATTTAAAATATATGCAAATAAATTATAAATCAGTATTGCTATTTATATCACATAAAACCTAAATATATTTTTCAATACACTTGAATGTAAAAAGAGTTATCAGTATCAAAATGTATTTTTTACATGCTTTTTACTTTCTAGTTTAGTTTTAATAAACTGCCAGCAGATTCTATTAATCGGCAGTATCACATTCTTTATGCCACCAAAATTATTAAATTCACAAGCAGATTTTGATTTATGGGATATCGTTGGATAATTTACACCATCCCGAGTTACACTGGCTATACATTTTTGTGGCATTTTTGGACAGTCGTGTCTTTTAATCATTCTTACCATCCCAACCAAAATAAAACAATTACATATATCTCACCTTCATAACAAAATGTACGGATCATTTATTAACCTTTTTACGGATGTTTGTATACTCGTATTACGATATGGTACCTAAAGGGCTTATTATTTAAAATTAATTCTGCACTCGTATCTTTAAATAGTGATGTATTGAAAATTTGACTCATAAATGTATTGAAAATAGTCGTGCTCCGTTTAATTCTGATCTTGCCTAGATTTATTTTTTTAACCTTATTATTAATTAAACACATAAATAGCGGCTGAAAAAATATAATACGAAGGTAAACACATGTATCTTCGTGGTTTTATAACGTTTTAGTATGTTTTAGTTTACAAAAAAATATTATTTAATAATTAGTAATGTGTTAAACTGTAACATAAAGGTAATGTTCGTACTACACAGAGATTATGATATTAAAATAAAACCTTAAAGTGTTGTTAAATCATCGTATCACCGACACAGGTGAAAATTACCTTCTTGTAAAAATTGTTCTTGTTGTTATGTTCTTGTAAATAAAGGAGTTATTAATTGAAGATATACGTTTTTATGAATAGTTAGGTAACTTTTAGACATTCACTTATGATTACTTTCACCTGAGAACCTTCTTTATGAATACCGTGATTCCTATTACACCTTTATACCATATAATGTATCATAATAAGTTTTACCAGAAGGTTGAAAGCCGTGCTTTCCTAAGAACTAACATCTTACACTGCGATCCCCAAGATGCCTGTCAAGCGTGGGGATTATTGCTAATGCTCTATGACGAAGACATTTCAACGGTGAACATCATGGCGGTTGATATGATGTCAAATGACGGGATTGTCTGGACGACTATGTGACGCCCGAGGTCCCCTTGGACCGGTCCGTTGACTAACCCCGTTGCGTACAACTTCGGCTGCAGAGGATAGGGAGAGTGGTAGCTCCCTGTAACTGCGGAAGGTAAAGAAAGCTGCGCACCGTAATACTTGCATACAGCACCGCATCTGATGAGTTCTTTACCTTGGACCTTGGACTTACTTGGAAAGTTAAAATGAGATGTTTTTCATGGAACGAATTCTTGGTTAGCCTGAACAACATCTTAGACCACATCATCACTTACCTTCAGGTGAGATGGTGGTCAAAGGCTAAGTTTAGCCTTTTTTTGATAGTTGATAGTTGTCAAGCATAATAAAAACAGAGTGAGATGTTTCTCCTGGACAACTTACCTGATAAGACTTTGAATTCAAAATAATAGAAGTATATCAATATCTACACTTTAATTTTTCTATTAGTTCCTGATAGAAAAAGCTTGTTCTGTCATAATGTGTAGACTATACGAATGTAGCAGTGACAAATGTAATACTTAAAAATAACAGAATACCTATAAGCCAAGCGGGATGGTGTATGTGTATCCAATAATATTCTATTATATGACCAAACGTACCCGTACTAGTCTACAAAGGAAAACCTTGACTGACGACATATAATATCATAACATTGTCCCATTATCTCTTCAAAAAGAAAGATGTCTAAAAATCATGTTACAGTGAAAAAATATTTTCTTTGTAATAAAAAATCCAATAACTCTACCCACGACCGAACCAAGAGTTTCCATATTCCAAAGGAACATAAAACCACATCACCATAGAATGTTTATTTAACATTGATGTTTCAAAATAAATAATAAATATCCAACCTTGTTTTTAACTTTCCATCACCGGTTGCAGCTACGATTCGATCCCGCGAACCGATGACTCTAACATTTTCAATCTTATTAGCTAAGTTACTGAGGTTTGAAATAAGAATTTCCATTTTTGCTAAAGTCATGCTGTAGTCATGTTTAACTCCTCCCATCTAGTGGTAGACCGATGATAAATTTTGATTTTGGTTTAAATTCTTAAAGGTCTGGATCATGTTATATACTAAGAACCAGCAAACCGAACGAGAAAATAGAAATTGTTATTTGAGATTGTTTACGTATTCCAATATTACTCGAACTTTTAGCTAGATAAAAGATGTAATCTACCTTTGTTCCTTAATACTTCGTCATCAACATTCTAGATAATTGGAGCGTACAGAAAACAAACAATAATATTAATAATAACAGCTGCTCTTGTTTCCTTTCTTAGTTTTTTTTTTTTTTTTTTTTTTTTATGCTTGATAGGTAGCCTTTGACCACTATCTCACCTGATGGTAAGTGATGATGTGGTCGACGATGTTGTTCAGGCTAACCTAGAAGTAGGTACTGGCTCTCAAGGACAGCTGCCGGAACACACCGTTAGGTAGATGGGAAACAATACATATGTGGATTTATCTTAAATACTGCGGTTGTATACCGCTATACATACATTTCCAGGTCATTGCCTTCCGGGGCCGGGGCTTATTTAGGCTCAGTGTCCCGTCATGGCATCCATTATCCGTGTTCACACATATCATAAAAGTATATATAGAGTATAACGGCGTTTTAGTGTGCACAGATAATTGGTTCTTATTGCAGTGATAAATTTATTTTTAGAAACCACGAAGGAGAAAGATAAACTATACGATAAACGCATCCAACACCCGAAATACGATAATGATCAGAATTTCGCCAGCACTAACTGGACGTGCGTACGCCAGAGCATGCTCCAGGCCAGCCTCTTGATACGAAACTGTGTGAAATAGTTGATGGAAAACTACAAACGGCGTATATAAGACACGTTATTAGTAAAAGTAGGATTAAACCTAACCCCGATAAAATATCTGCACTTAAAAACTATTCCTCGCCTAAAAGACCCACTGATATTAAACGAATGTTAGAATAACTAGCGCTGCTACAGGAAATTTAAGAATGGAAGCCGTGATGGCTCCGTGGCATTGGCCTTTGGACTGCCGCGCAGCAGGCCCATGGTTCGAAATTCCGCCAAGGGTGCTTGAGCTTCACCGCATGGTGGTAGGGCAATGCCAGCGTGGCTAGCAACCACCCTCAAGTAGAAAACCTGTCCCCAAGCACTTAACGGTGTGTTTCGGCAACTGTCCTTGAGAGCCAATAAAATATAATAATATCAAGCCGTCAAATACGCTTCTCTTACTTTAGCGGCATGTGTGGACGCGCTATCGTTGTGAAGGACGACGTTACTTCAAGGACGCAAATTCGTGAAAGACCCATTCGACTGGCGATTTCTTTCCGGTTCAAAGCAATAGACCCAAGTTTTGTCAACTGTCACGATATATGGAAGACATCCAATTACTGTCCACCATAAAACTTTTTATCATTTTACTGCGCCACTTGATACGCAGTCATTTGTGTTCTTCCGTTAATTCATGTGGTATGCATTGAGTTCAAAGCTTCTGAACCTTCAGACGCAATTACAAAATGTTTTGTACTTGGCTCATTCCCATGCCTGATATAGTACGAATTCGCTGAAAGTAACTATTTAGTCAGTTTCCTTTAGCCGTCTAGATGGAACTAATTTGACAGTGGATTTCCCCTTATGAAGAAAGTTTGAATGGATTTGTTGAGAGTATCATCGCCTCTCAATTCTATTATAAACACGTCACTATACTGACGACCCTGAACAGCTTAGGTAAATGCCTTTATTAACAAAATACTACGAACTATATACAACACTACAGCTACTACCATAAAAGCATTTAGATCCCTATAAGCCATTGCAGACTCATAGGCAGTCCAAATGCTCTAGCCCACTACCAGTTGGCGGCGTGCCCAGCATGCTGGCAGCATTGCCCCGTTGAATTACAATGCTTATTCTTTGAGCCAAATAGGTGCCAGCATTTTGATCACGCGTCACATAGACCAAGCGCTCTGATAAGTTTTGGCAAATACGATGAGCTCCCGGTCCCCACGGACCCGACGTCTCTACTCCAAACGGCTCAAACGGCAGCCTAGGTTAAGTGTAAAAATTTACGTTTGTAGAAAATCTGTGGCAGCTAAAGGTATTTTCCAGCAGCTATCTTTCAGGTGAAAATTCAAATATAATTTGAAGGTGAGTCTATAATTCACGAAGGGGCTAACGTACGTTCACATTGGGGAAACATTTATGTAACGACACCACTTAGGTTTGATGTGCCACCTATCCCATTGAGGATACCACACGATTTTTATAACAATATTTCAAAGAGGTAAATATGAAAATATCTTTTCAATTTGAAATAAATATTGTATGGACAATCTCCCCTTCCCCTCCCTTCTTAATCCCCGTAGTCCCACACTTTACCACTGTGTCGTGGCGTATTCGACTGGGCTCCTGGAATGTCACAGGAAGACACAAGCCGATATATGTGCTATTAGGTACGTGAGTATAAAACGGCGGGAACGACCTACCCTCGGACTACGTGCTAGTCGCTCCGTCGAAAAGGGACTATCGCTAAACACCCTAAAGCTAGATAATTGATCAATCAGCTAACAATACGGAATTATATAAGGATACTTCCCCTGATCTCGATCTCCCGCCGAACAGCAATCCGTTGCTGGCACTAACTGAACGCCTGGCGTCACAAATAACAATCCCTCACTTTGTTGCACAAAGCACCAATGTTTATCGTCACTAATAAACTAGAAATCCTTTAATCCACTAGGTCGCCGCGACCTCAATTTGTCTCACGCACACCCGAACAACGTGTGAGCCGCCCGCGGCTGGAACTCGTACTAACTTCAACCAAACTAGCCGGCCGCCTCGACCAACTTCAAACATCAGAATGCCTCGACGCCGCCGGCGCCCCGCGCTCGGCTGCACGCACACATTTACAAATCCATCTCATATAACACAGACAAAATTCGCATCCGCGCGCGCCCAGAAACAGACTGCATTGTTTACCTTTATTTACCGAACATATATCATTATTTATTGACCTAGAGCGACAGAACTTCAGTTGGCGATTTTTTTTTGAACTATCACATTTTTGGATTTACACATTTATAGATTAACTTTAAAAAATATATCAGAATATTTTTACTAAATCTTAAGAGCTGTTTCCATATACAGGATTTTTGGTAAAATGCTAACAACCTTTGGCCATAATCTCACCTGATGGTAAGTGATGATTTTGTCGAAGGTGTTCACAGGCTTTACCTAGACTTACTTGAGGGTGGTACCTAGCCAAGCGGACATTCGCGAAATGCCCTACCACCATGCTATAACGACTGCCATCCTTAGACAACATCCGGGACCGGGACCGTCGACATGTCGTAATTATGTCGTGGTCATGTCGTGGTCATGTCATGGTCATGTCATGGTCATGTCATGGTCACGTCATGGTCATGTCATGGTCATGTCATGGTCATGTCATGGTCATGTCATGGTCATGTCATGGTCATGTCATGGTCATGTCATGGTCATGTCATGGTCATGTCATGGTCATGTCATGGTCATGTCATGGTCATGTCATGGTCATGTCATGGTCATGTCATGGTCATGTCATGGTCATGTCATGGTCATGTCATGGTCATGTCATGGTCATGTCATGGTCATGTCATGGTCATGTCATGGTCATGTCATGGTCATGTCATGGTCATGTCATGGTCATGTCATGGTCATGTCATGGTCATGTCATGGTCATGTCATGGTCATGTCATGGTCATGTCATGGTCATGTCATGGTCATGTCATGGTCATGTCATGGTCATGTCACGGTCATGTCACGGTCATGTCACGGTCATGTCACGGTCATGTCACGGTCATGTCACGGTCATGTCACGGTCATGTCACGGTCATGTCACGGTCATGTCACGGTCATGTCACGGTCATGTCACGGTCATGTCACGGTCATGTCACGGTCATGTCACGGTCATGTCACGGTCATGTCACGGTCATGTCACGGTCATGTCACGGTCATGTCACGGTCATGTCACGGTCATGTCACGGTCATGTCACGGTCATGTCACGGTCATGTCGAGGTCATGTCGTGGTCATGTCGTGGTCATGTCGTGGTCATGTCGTGGTCATGTCGTGGTCATGTCGTGGTCATGTCGTGGTCATGTCGTGGTCATGTCGTGGTCATGTCGTGGTCATGTCGTGGTCATGTCGTGGTCATGTCGTGGTCATGACGTGGTCATGACGTGGTCATGTCGTAGTCATGTCGTGGTCATGTCGTGGTCATGTCGTGGTCATGTCATGGTCATGTCATGGTCATGTCATGGTCATGTCGTGGTCATGTCATGGTCATGTCATGGTCATGTCATGGTCATGTCATGGTCATGTCACGGTCATGTCATGGTCATGTCATGGTCATGTCATGGTCATGTCATGGTCATGTCATGGTCATGTCATGGTCATGTCATGGTCATGTCATGGTCATGTCATGGTCATGTCATGGTCATGTCATGGTCATGTCATGGTCATGTCACGGTCATGTCACGGTCATGTCACGGTCATGTCACGGTCATGTCACGGTCATGTCGTGGTCATGTCGTGGTCATGTCGTGGTCATGTCGTGGTCATGTCGTGGTCATGTCGTGGTCATGTCGTGGTCATGACGTGGTCATGACGTGGTCATGTCGTAGTCATGTCGTGGTCATGTCGTGGTCATGTCGTGGTCATGTCATGGTCATGTCATGGTCATGTCATGGTCATGTCGTGGTCATGTCATGGTCATGTCATGGTCATGTCATGGTCATGTCATGGTCATGTCACGGTCATGTCACGGTCATGTCACGGTCATGTCACGGTCATGTCGTGGTCATGTCACGGTCATGTCACGGTCATGTCGAGGTCATGTCACGGTCATGTCGAGGTCATGTCGTGGTCATGTCGTGGTCATGTCGTGGTCATGACGTGGTCATGTCGTGGTCATGTCGTGGTCATGTCGTGGTCATGTCGTGGTCATGTCGTAGTCATGTCGTGGTCATGACGTGGTCATGTCGTGGTCATGTCGTGGTCATGTCGTGGTCATGTCATGTTAATGTCGTGGTCATGTCGTTGTCATGTCGTGATCATGTCGTGGTCATATCGTGGTCACATCGTGGACATGTCATGGTCACTTCATGGTCATGTCGTGGTCATGTCGTGGTCATGTCGTGGTCACGTCGTGGTCATGTCGTAGTTTTGTCGTGGTCATGTCGTGGTCACGTCGTGGACAGCAGTCCTTGAGAGCCAGTGAAATTACAGGCACATGAGACTTAACAAATATGTCTCAAGGTGACGGGCGCAGTGCAATTCGTGACTTGTGATAAAATGCATCTGTTTTAGGCAGAGGTTATTCTACTTAACATCAGGTGAGCCTCGAGCTTGTTCCGTCACAATAACATAAACTAAGATAGAAAACAATGTTGACTCAAATTGATTGCAATTAATTTTGACACTCGACGTTCTTACTAGAATTTGAAAAAATAAGTACCTATACAACATAATTCATACCCACATACTATGAGTGTATATAATACTTTTTTTCTCATTGAATTGAAGTATTGTAACGTTGCGCCTAACGCCGTTACTTAAATAATAGTATTATTCATAATGTTCAAAAAATACTACCTTAAATTATAAACTTACGTTAATATTACTAATTATTATAAATAATTACGTGCGGAACCCACGGCTTGTGTACGTTTAAGTGTTTTCGGTAATGCTTCGAAAACCAGTCAAGGAACGCTAAACAAATTCCTTATCTCTTGAACGCAGTTAGCTCCAACTACTATGAGTTAATTTGCGGCGTGCATTCATTCTGCTATGCAATTGGCACAAAACACTTGTCTGGTGCGAAATAAATATATTACCTACATACTTTAATTCACATCGACTTCGACGATCTCACCCTAGCGCTTCCCTACCTAATATAAGCGGCCGATTCTATCAGGACAGTACTTACTGCCTGGGCGAGGAGGATAGGTCCAGTTCTTCTTTCCTCCAAGAGCACAACACTCCAATTTTGGTAAAACAAATATAGATCGCTTAGTTACAAATTCAAAAAAACAAACACGCGCAACAAAAACAAATTCAAATTAAAAATACATGAAAATCAAAAGCAACTTTTTCTTTAAACCCAAAAATGTCCAGAGAGTCAGATTTCAAACCCAGAGAGTGGACGACATACGCTAAGGAGACGTTCAGCAACTCGACCCGCAGTTGATCGTACCGAACACCTATACTTGTTCAAAAACTCGAACATGTTGGAATTAGAGACAATTCATTGCACCTTATGGAGGACTATTTGAGGGAGAGTACTCAGAGGACTAGGGTGGGTGACGTAATCAGTAATGGAGATGACATGTCATGTCATGGTCATGTCATGGTCATGTCATGGTCATAACATGGTAATGTCATGGTCTTGTCACATGGTCATATCATGGTCATATCGAGGTCATGCCGTGGTCACATCGTGGTCTTGTCGTAGTCATGTCATGGTCATGTCGTGGTCATGTCATGGTCATGTCATGGTCATGTCGTGGTCATGTCATGGTCATCTCGTGGTCATGTCGTGGTCATGTCATATTAATGTCGTGGTCATGTCGTTGTCATGTCGTGATCATGTCGTGGTCATGTCATGGTCATGTCATGGTCATGTCATGGTCATGTCATGGTCATGTCATGGTCATGTCATGGTCATGTCGTGGTCATGTCGTGGTCATGTCTTGGTCATGTCGTGGTCATGTCGTGGTAATGTCGTGGTCATGTCGCTGTCATGTCATGGTCATGTCATGGTCATGTCATGGTCATGTCATGGTCATGTCATGGTCATGTCATGGTCATGTCATGGTCATGTCATGGTCATGTCATGGTCATGTCATGGTCATGTCATGGTCATGTCATGGTCATGTCATGGTCATGTCATGGTCATGTCACGGTCATGTCACGGTCATGTCATGGTCATGTCATGGTCATGTCATGGTCGTGGTCATGGTCATGTCATGGTCATGTCATGGTCGTGGTCATGGTCGTGGTCATGGTCATGTCATGGTCGTGGTCACGGTCGTGGTCATGGTCGTGGTCATGGTCGTGGTCATGGTCGTGGTCATGGTCGTGGTCATGTCGTGGTCATGTCGTGGTCATGTCGTGGTCATGTCGTGGTCATGTCGTGGTCATGACGTGGTCATGACGTGGTCATGTCGTGGTCATGTCGTGGTCATGTCGTGGTCATGTCGTGGTCATGTCGTGGTCATGTCGTGGTCATGACGTGGTCATGTCGTGGTCATGTCGTGGTCATGTCGTGGTCATGTCGTGGTCATGTCATGGTCATGTCGTGGTCATGTCGTGGTCATGTCATGTTAATGTCGTGGTCATGTCATGTTAATGGCGTGGTCATGTCGTGGTCATGTCATGTTAATGTCGTGGTCATGTCGTTGTCATGTCGTGATCATGTCGTGGTCATATCGTGGTCACATCGTGGACATGTCATGGTCACTTCATGGTCATGTCGTGGTCATGTCGTGGTCATGTCGTGGTCACGTCGTGGTCATGTCGTAGTTTTGTCGTGGTCATGTCGTGGTCACGTCGTGGACAGCAGTCCTTGAGAGCCAGTGAAATTACAGGCACATGAGACTTAACAAATATGTCTCAAGGTGACGGGCGCAGTGCAATTCGTGACTTGTGATAAAATGCATCTGTTTTAGGCAGAGGTTATTCTACTTAACATCAGGTGAGCCTCGAGCTTGTTCCGTCACAATAACATAAACTAAGATAGAAAACAATGTTGACTCAAATTGATTGCAATTAATTTTGACACTCGACGTTCTTACTAGAATTTGAAAAAATAAGTACCTATACAACATAATTCATACCCACATACTATGAGTGTATATAATACTTTTTTTCTCATTGAATTGAAGTATTCTAACGTTGCGCCTAACGCCGTTACTTAAATAATAGTATTATTCATAATGTTCAAAAAATTCCTAAACTAATTTACATACTACCTTAAATTATAAACTTACGTTAATATTACTAATTATTATAAATAATTACGTGCGGAACCCACGGCTTGTGTACGTTTAAGTGTTTTCGGTAATGCTTCGAAAACCAGTCAAGGAACGCTAAACAAATTCCTTATCTCTTGAACGCAGTTAGCTCCAACTACTATGAGTTAATTTGCGGCGTGCATTCATTCTGCTATGCAATTGGCACAAAACACTTGTCTGGTGCGAAATAAATATATTACCTACATACTTTAATTCACATCGACTTCGACGATCTCACCCTAGCGCTTCCCTACCTAATATAAGCGGCCGATTCTATCAGGACAGTACTTACTGCCTGGGCGAGGAGGATAGGTCCAGTTCTTCTTTCCTCCAAGAGCACAACACTCCAATTTTGGTAAAACAAATATAGATCGCTTAGTTACAAATTCAAAAAAACAAACACGCGCAACAAAAACAAATTCAAATTAAAAATACATGAAAATCAAAAGCAACTTTTTCTTTAAACCCAAAAATGTCCAGAGAGTCAGATTTCAAACCCAGAGAGTAGACGACATACGCTAAGGAGACGTTCAGCAACTCGACCCGCAGTTGATCGTACCGAACACCTATACTTGTTCAAAAACTCGAACATGTTGGAATTAGAGACAATTCATTGCACCTTATGGAGGACTATTTGAGGGAGAGTACTCAGAGGACTAGGGTGGGTGACGTAATCAGTAATGGAGATGACATGTCATGTCATGGTCATGTCATGGTCATGTCATGGTCATGTCATGGTCATGTCATGGTCATAACATGGTAATGTCATGGTCTTGTCACATGGTCATATCATGGTCATATCGAGGTCATGCCGTGGTCACATCGTGGTCTTGTCGTAGTCATGTCATGGTCATGTCGTGGTCATGTCATGGTCATGTCATGGTCATGTCGTGGTCATGTCATGGTCATGTCATGGTCATGTCATGGTCATGTCATGGTCATGTCATGGTCATGTCATGGTCATGTCATGGTCATGTCATGGTCATGTCATGGTCATGTCATGGTCATGTCATGGTCATGTCATGGTCATGTCATGGTCATGTCACGGTCATGTCATGGTCATGTCACGGTCATGTCATGGTCATGTCACGGTCATGTCATGGTCATGTCATGGTCATGTCATGGTCATGTCATGGTCATGTCATGGTCATGTCATGGTCATGTCATGGTCATGTCATGGTCATGTCATGGTCATGTCATGGTCATGTCATGGTCATGTCATGGTCATGTCATGGTCATGTCATGGTCATGTCATGGTCATGTCATGGTCATGTCACGGTCATGTCACGGTCATGTCACGGTCATGTCACGGTCATGTCACGGTCATGTCACGGTCATGTCACGGTCATGTCACGGTCATGTCACGGTCATGTCACGGTCATGTCACGGTCATGTCACGGTCATGTCACGGTCATGTCACGGTCATATCATGGTCATGTCACGGTCATGTCACGGTCATGTCACGGTCATGTCATGGTCATGTCATGGTCATGTCATGGTCGTGGTCATGGTCATGTCATGGTCATGTCATGGTCGTGGTCATGGTCGTGGTCATGGTCATGTCATGGTCGTGGTCACGGTCGTGGTCATGGTCATGTCATGGTCGTGGTCACGGTCGTGGTCATGGTCGTGGTCATGGTCGTGGTCATGGTCGTGGTCATGGTCGTGGTCATGTCGTGGTCATGTCGTGGTCATGTCGTGGTCATGTCGTGGTCATGTCGTGGTCATGTCGTGGTCATGTCGTGGTCATGTCGTGGTCATGTCGTGGTCATGTCGTGGTCATGACGTGGTCATGACGTGGTCATGTCGTAGTCATGTCGTGGTCATGTCGTGGTCATGTCGTGGTCATGTCATGGTCATGTCATGGTCATGTCATGGTCATGTCGTGGTCATGTCATGGTCATGTCATGGTCATGTCATGGTCATGTCATGGTCATGTCACGGTCATGTCACGGTCATGTCACGGTCATGTCACGGTCATGTCGTGGTCATGTCACGGTCATGTCACGGTCATGTCGAGGTCATGTCACGGTCATGTCGAGGTCATGTCGTGGTCATGTCGTGGTCATGTCGTGGTCATGACGTGGTCATGTCGTGGTCATGTCGTGGTCATGTCGTGGTCATGTCGTGGTCATGTCGTAGTCATGTCGTGGTCATGACGTGGTCATGTCGTGGTCATGTCGTGGTCATGTCGTGGTCATGTCATGTTAATGTCGTGGTCATGTCGTTGTCATGTCGTGATCATGTCGTGGTCATATCGTGGTCACATCGTGGACATGTCATGGTCACTTCATGGTCATGTCGTGGTCATGTCGTGGTCATGTCGTGGTCACGTCGTGGTCATGTCGTAGTTTTGTCGTGGTCATGTCGTGGTCACGTCGTGGACAGCAGTCCTTGAGAGCCAGTGAAATTACAGGCACATGAGACTTAACAAATATGTCTCAAGGTGACGGGCGCAGTGCAATTCGTGACTTGTGATAAAATGCATCTGTTTTAGGCAGAGGTTATTCTACTTAACATCAGGTGAGCCTCGAGCTTGTTCCGTCACAATAACATAAACTAAGATAGAAAACAATGTTGACTCAAATTGATTGCAATTAATTTTGACACTCGACGTTCTTACTAGAATTTGAAAAAATAAGTACCTATACAACATAATTCATACCCACATACTATGAGTGTATATAATACTTTTTTTCTCATTGAATTGAAGTATTGTAACGTTGCGCCTAACGCCGTTACTTAAATAATAGTATTATTCATAATGTTCAAAAAATACTACCTTAAATTATAAACTTACGTTAATATTACTAATTATTATAAATAATTACGTGCGGAACCCACGGCTTGTGTACGTTTAAGTGTTTTCGGTAATGCTTCGAAAACCAGTCAAGGAACGCTAAACAAATTCCTTATCTCTTGAACGCAGTTAGCTCCAACTACTATGAGTTAATTTGCGGCGTGCATTCATTCTGCTATGCAATTGGCACAAAACACTTGTCTGGTGCGAAATAAATATATTACCTACATACTTTAATTCACATCGACTTCGACGATCTCACCCTAGCGCTTCCCTACCTAATATAAGCGGCCGATTCTATCAGGACAGTACTTACTGCCTGGGCGAGGAGGATAGGTCCAGTTCTTCTTTCCTCCAAGAGCACAACACTCCAATTTTGGTAAAACAAATATAGATCGCTTAGTTACAAATTCAAAAAAACAAACACGCGCAACAAAAACAAATTCAAATTAAAAATACATGAAAATCAAAAGCAACTTTTTCTTTAAACCCAAAAATGTCCAGAGAGTCAGATTTCAAACCCAGAGAGTGGACGACATACGCTAAGGAGACGTTCAGCAACTCGACCCGCAGTTGATCGTACCGAACACCTATACTTGTTCAAAAACTCGAACATGTTGGAATTAGAGACAATTCATTGCACCTTATGGAGGACTATTTGAGGGAGAGTACTCAGAGGACTAGGGTGGGTGACGTAATCAGTAATGGAGATGACATGTCATGTCATGGTCATGTCATGGTCATGTCATGGTCATAACATGGTAATGTCATGGTCTTGTCACATGGTCATATCATGGTCATATCGAGGTCATGCCGTGGTCACATCGTGGTCTTGTCGTAGTCATGTCATGGTCATGTCGTGGTCATGTCATGGTCATGTCATGGTCATGTCGTGGTCATGTCATGGTCATCTCGTGGTCATGTCGTGGTCATGTCATATTAATGTCGTGGTCATGTCGTTGTCATGTCGTGATCATGTCGTGGTCATGTCATGGTCATGTCATGGTCATGTCATGGTCATGTCATGGTCATGTCATGGTCATGTCATGGTCATGTCGTGGTCATGTCGTGGTCATGTCTTGGTCATGTCGTGGTCATGTCGTGGTAATGTCGTGGTCATGTCGCTGTCATGTCATGGTCATGTCATGGTCATGTCATGGTCATGTCATGGTCATGTCATGGTCATGTCATGGTCATGTCATGGTCATGTCATGGTCATGTCATGGTCATGTCATGGTCATGTCATGGTCATGTCATGGTCATGTCATGGTCATGTCATGGTCATGTCATGGTCATGTCATGGTCATGTCATGGTCATGTCATGGTCATGTCTTGGTCATGTCGTGGTCATGTCGTGGTAATGTCGTGGTCATGTCGTGGTCATGTCGTGGTCATGTCGTGGTCATGTCGTGGTCATGTCGTGGTCATGTCGTGGTCATGTCGTGGTAATGTCGTGGTCATGTCGTGGTCATGTCGTGGTCATGTCGTGGTCATGTCGTGGTCATGTCGTGGTCATGTCGTGGTCATGTCGTGGTCATGTCGTGGTCATGTCGTGGTCATGTCATGGTCATCTCGTGGTCATGTCGTGGTCATGTCATATTAATGTCGTGGTCATGTCGTGGTCATGTCGTGGTCATGTCGTGGTCATGTCGTGGTCATGTCGTGGTCATGTCGTGGTCATGTCGTGGTCATGTCATGGTCATGTCGTGGTCATGTCGTGGTCATGTCGTGGTCATGTCATGGTCATGTCATGGTCATGTCATGGTCATGTCATGGTCATGTCACGGTCATGTCACGGTCATGTCACGGTCATGTCACGGTCATGTCGTGGTCATGTCACGGTCATGTCACGGTCATGTCGAGGTCATGTCACGGTCATGTCGAGGTCATGTCGTGGTCATGTCGTGGTCATGTCGTGGTCATGACGTGGTCATGTCGTGGTCATGACGTGGTCATGTCGTGGTCATGTCGTGGTCATGTCGTGGTCATGTCGTGGTCATGTCGTAGTCATGTCGTGGTCATGACGTGGTCATGTCGTGGTCATGTCGTGGTCATGTCGTGGTCATGTCATGTTAATGTCGTGGTCATGTCGTTGTCATGTCGTGATCATGTCGTGGTCATATCGTGGTCACATCGTGGACATGTCATGGTCACTTCATGGTCATGTCGTGGTCATGTCGTGGTCATGTCGTGGTCACGTCGTGGTCATGTCGTAGTTTTGTCGTGGTCATGTCGTGGTCACGTCGTGGACAGCAGTCCTTGAGAGCCAGTGAAATTACAGGCACATGAGACTTAACAAATATGTCTCAAGGTGACGGGCGCAGTGCAATTCGTGACTTGTGATAAAATGCATCTGTTTTAGGCAGAGGTTATTCTACTTAACATCAGGTGAGCCTCGAGCTTGTTCCGTCACAATAACATAAACTAAGATAGAAAACAATGTTGACTCAAATTGATTGCAATTAATTTTGACACTCGACGTTCTTACTAGAATTTGAAAAAATAAGTACCTATACAACATAATTCATACCCACATACTATGAGTGTATATAATACTTTTTTTCTCATTGAATTGAAGTATTGTAACGTTGCGCCTAACGCCGTTACTTAAATAATAGTATTATTCATAATGTTCAAAAAATACTACCTTAAATTATAAACTTACGTTAATATTACTAATTATTATAAATAATTACGTGCGGAACCCACGGCTTGTGTACGTTTAAGTGTTTTCGGTAATGCTTCGAAAACCAGTCAAGGAACGCTAAACAAATTCCTTATCTCTTGAACGCAGTTAGCTCCAACTACTATGAGTTAATTTGCGGCGTGCATTCATTCTGCTATGCAATTGGCACAAAACACTTGTCTGGTGCGAAATAAATATATTACCTACATACTTTAATTCACATCGACTTCGACGATCTCACCCTAGCGCTTCCCTACCTAATATAAGCGGCCGATTCTATCAGGACAGTACTTACTGCCTGGGCGAGGAGGATAGGTCCAGTTCTTCTTTCCTCCAAGAGCACAACACTCCAATTTTGGTAAAACAAATATAGATCGCTTAGTTACAAATTCAAAAAAACAAACACGCGCAACAAAAACAAATTCAAATTAAAAATACATGAAAATCAAAAGCAACTTTTTCTTTAAACCCAAAAATGTCCAGAGAGTCAGATTTCAAACCCAGAGAGTGGACGACATACGCTAAGGAGACGTTCAGCAACTCGACCCGCAGTTGATCGTACCGAACACCTATACTTGTTCAAAAACTCGAACATGTTGGAATTAGAGACAATTCATTGCACCTTATGGAGGACTATTTGAGGGAGAGTACTCAGAGGACTAGGGTGGGTGACGTAATCAGTAATGGAGATGACATGTCATGTCATGGTCATGTCATGGTCATGTCATGGTCATAACATGGTAATGTCATGGTCTTGTCACATGGTCATATCATGGTCATATCGAGGTCATGCCGTGGTCACATCGTGGTCTTGTCGTAGTCATGTCATGGTCATGTCGTGGTCATGTCATGGTCATGTCATGGTCATGTCGTGGTCATGTCATGGTCATCTCGTGGTCATGTCGTGGTCATGTCATATTAATGTCGTGGTCATGTCGTTGTCATGTCGTGATCATGTCGTGGTCATGTCATGGTCATGTCATGGTCATGTCATGGTCATGTCATGGTCATGTCATGGTCATGTCATGGTCATGTCATGGTCATGTCATGGTCATGTCATGGTCATGTCATGGTCATGTCATGGTCATGTCATGGTCATGTCATGGTCATGTCATGGTCATGTCATGGTCATGTCATGGTCATGTCATGGTCATGTCATGGTCATGTCATGGTCATGTCATGGTCATGTCATGGTCATGTCATGGTCATGTCATGGTCATGTCATGGTCATGTCATGGTCATGTCATGGTCATGTCATGGTCATGTCATGGTCATGTCATGGTCATGTCATGGTCATGTCATGGTCATGTCATGGTCATGTCATGGTCATGTCATGGTCATGTCATGGTCATGTCATGGTCATGTCATGGTCATGTCATGGTCATGTCATGGTCATGTCATGGTCATGTCATGGTCATGTCATGGTCATGTCATGGTCATGTCATGGTCATGTCATGGTCATGTCATGGTCATGTCATGGTCATGTCATGGTCATGTCATGGTCATGTCATGGTCATGTCATGGTCATGTCATGGTCATGTCATGGTCATGTCATGGTCATGTCATGGTCATGTCATGGTCATGTCATGGTCATGTCATGGTCATGTCATGGTCATGTCATGGTCATGTCATGGTCATGTCATGGTCAGGGAAGGGTATTAACACGTTAATTATTCCATATACGGTTGCACAGCTGCACACTTCTACATGAAGTTGGATAGATCTGAAGGAGTCACTGGCCTGAATTCTATCGAAGACGGGATCCGGAGTAGGTCTGGCGGTCTAGACTTCGCCGTCGGCTTGAGCAAACTCAAATCACGGCTAGTTAGAGTAGCCGTCTTAGTCCTCCAGTTTATTCAGGGTAGTAGTTGAATCCCTAGAGGGATTCACGCACTTCACATCAAGTATTTAGACCAGGTTAGTCCGCTTAACATTAGGTGGGCCTCGAGCTTGTTCCGTCACAATCAAACACGAAATCCATTTACAAGGCAGAGGATAAATCGATCTGGCAATTAGACGGCCGTAATATTTGTGACCATTATACATTTCCACATATCCCAGGTAGGAAGGTGACGTCGGTGACCTTATTGGGACCTTTTATGTCTACGTCTAATAGACGTGTCAGATGTTACAGCCCTATTAAAGACGTATAATGTCAGCTGTAATAATGACGTCATATCATAACCATAATAAGATGTCTTTCAATTACGTTTATTTGACGTACAAGAAGTCATAGATAGATAGTTAGATACGGATGTATCTAACACGTCTTAATGATGTTTCGTTTCTGACTCTATATTAACGTCACGCCAATAACTTTAATATACGCCTCTTGTTTTCTTAAATTTGACGTAGTAGGCATCTTAGCCCAATCTGACACGTCCAAATGTCCTATTTAATTAAAATTATATATATTTACACGCAATACGACGTTTTCTTTACGTCGCTATACGACGTATTCTCGACGTCATGATATGACGTCTTGTACCCGTGACATTTTGACGTCATATATTGAGCTCACTAACGTCACTCCTGACGTCGATTACGTCAGTGGCCGACCTTAAAATGACGTTATAATTACGGAAAATTCCTACCTGGAAAGCTAGCAAGCTATTAGTATAATGTTATGGGAACTAGATTTTGTAAATTACAAAACTATGTACTACAAGAACTTTATCTAACTTTGTTAACAACTTTATGTATCAGGGTGATGGGCGCAGTGCAGTTCGTCTCTTGTGATGAAATGCATCTATTACAGGCAGAATCAGCGTTTAACACCAGGTGGGTATAGTGCTTGTTATATCACAAAGTTTTATTTTGGCTATAACATAAATAAACTCAGCTGTTGTACAATCTGGATAAATTCAACAATACCATTTTATGTTTACTTTTCAATTTCTAAACGCGTATATTCGGCATAAATTTGGAGGCTACGAAAGCATACTCTCATATATCTTACGGGCAGTGTGACCCGAACTCCGAGTAAGAAAACTAGAAATTTTATACATGCAATATATCTTTCTTGGAAATATTCTGCAACGCTAAAAATTTACCCTCGGTAGTTTGTTATTGACTGCCAATTGACCAACTTTGCTCACATTTACGTCAAAAGATTTATTGCAACATTATCTCGTAACTTCGTATTTAATTTTGAAATGTTTTATGCTGCAGTAGCTTTTCTTCTAAGGTGAAGCTATTCTTTGCTGACGTAAGCAGCTGCAAAGCAAAAGTTAACAACATTAAATTTCGTGTTACAACTAAGTTGTTGAGCAAATTTTGTATAATCACACGAAGTTGCCAGCTAAAGTTGTAAATAACCAGTTTTCATTTTAGGAATTCAACATTTCGTGTGTAAACTCCAGAATGAAAAACTAACCTTGTTGGTAACTCTAAAATGCTTTGTAGGTGGGCTACTTTTTTAATGTCATATTATTTTTGTATATAGGTACGTAAAATGGAGCAGCCATATAAATAATGTCAGATATAATTATTTTCAAATTGTTTCTCATTCATTAATTAGGAATCAATGGCTATTTGACTCATAGATAATGTTTGCCAAATAGGAGGTCGCTTCCACGGCCCTGTAAAATGCATATTTGAGGTCATCTTGTATGCAGGTGGTCGGGCACTGAGGACATGACAGTAAGTGTGCCATATTTTGCTTTTCCAAATTCTAAAAGTGTGGGGCAAAGATTATTGCGGTGAACTTATAAAGAGGATTAAAAAAACATTACTTCCCGCTACAAGTTCCTTATAGAAAACACTACCTTTGGGTACACTTAAAAGCGAACCAAGTCGTCCTTTTCAAATAGATGATATGAAAAGTAATATAAATTTGTCTAAAAGAAAAGGAACTCATATCGGCGCGTATCTATTTACGTTGGGTACGAGCTAGGACAGAGGAGCTTGCCTTAAAGAAGACGGCAGTTCTTCAAATACTATTTGATATGCGTTAGGAAAGACTCATCATCTTCCTATTCTTATTCCACTCATATGGGTTCTATATGTCTCGTCTGACAATAAAACGGACTACATAAAAACCTGACGAAGAAAAAAAACAGACGAGGGGAAAAGTACATCAGTGCAAGATGCTCTTATCATAGACCTATTAACTCTAGAAGTCGCATTTATAATGTACATGCTAATGGTATATTCAGTAAAACAACACATAACAATATAGTAGACTAGCAGCACGCACCGGCTTCGCACGGGTATTAAAAAAATAATTATAATATTTTTTACATCAACACATAAACCCTTCTGTTTAAGTCAGGTTACTAAGAAAAGAAAATAATAAAGAATGTTTAAATGTCAACTATGGTAGGAGTGTACTGGTCCGATCGAGATACATTGTATTTTTAGGGTCGGAGATTTGTTAAACTATTACATATTCAAATGAGAAAATATTAAAGGCCGATGATAATAAACTTTGAGATAGAAACAAGTCTACGATTACTAAGTAATATTGATACAAGAGAGGATATTTAAATAATTCAAGATGTAAGGGAGAAAGAACAAAAGTACTGAGACATTTCAAGAGTATATACCTCCTGAATAATTACAAGAAGGAAAATAATTTCATGAAGGCTATTTTATTTTTAGGTCCATTACTGGACTGCTGCTGAGTAGACTGTTAGGTGCTTGGCGACATATTTTCTACTTGAGAGTGATAGATAGCCAGGCGAGCATTCGCAAAATGCCATTACAACATGCACTACATGTTGTAATGGCATTCGCTCAAGCCGGCACCGGCGGTGGGGATTGAACCATGGACATGCGGTGCGGCACTCAACGGCTAATACCACTCGGCTATCACTGCTTCAAATAAAGGATGAATAACCTACTACAAGTACCTAGGAAAACTTTAATAATGTTAGGTTTGCCTTCTTATCCTCAACAAGCCAAGGTACGCATGCATCCTTATACTCCTACGTGTACTTATGTGTAAAATGAGAAGAAGGCTTAAGTAATAACTTTTCGCTAACCCTGAAACTTCACGGTCCCCATCTTGTGACTTTTAAATTGCAGATTACTCCCTAAAAAGTCATGAAATCTTTTGTGCTAAAGGTATGAGTTACAAATAACAAAACATGTACATAATGTTAATCAATAATACGGGATAACTCACGTGAATGGGTCAGATAGTTCCGACATTGTCTTTTTTTAGCAGCATTGAATTATTATTATATATATTAATTTAGCATTGAATTATTCAATCAAGTCCCTAAAAGTAAAATTTGTATATTGTTGTCGAGTAAGTACATTGTTGTTAAAAAATCGCTAAATCATGGATACACAGTCAGTATCACATCAACATCAGCGGGTAGACGTAAAAGTTAGAACAAAATGCGTTTAGAACGCCATGATGAACGACTATTAGCCACTCATATTCTTCGGGTCCCCGCGACTCTGACGATGCCATCAGTCTACCTAATGGAGGACCTAGCGACTCTAGTCTTTCAGTGTAATTTGGTAACCACTCGAGAACCTTTCTACTCTATTGTATATCTGTTTAAGCAATGTGGCTTACTCATTGCCCCTATAATTTGCAAATTCATGAGAGATGAGTACTATGCTTCTTCGGCGAATTTCCTCGTGCCAGATGTTATTGCGCAAAGAGACTCATAATATAGTTCCATAGCTCGCTGCGCGGCTTCTTCATGAAGTTGACAGTTTTAGGATCACGTCACTGGTAGGACTACAACAATGTTTTGTCACCTTTTTAACCGACTTGAAAAACAGGAGGAGGTTCTCAATTCGACTGTATTTTTTTTATTTTTTGTTACTTGAGAACTTTTGACTGGGTGAACCTATTTTGATGATTCTTTGTTATTTGAAAGCTGATGCTTCCCGGGTGGTCCCATTTAAATTTGAGTTACACTCCAATCACTGAAAAGTGTTTTCTGCTCTGATGATATAGTCATTGATAGTGAATGACGATCGATCCCTTAAGTAGAAAGGGTCACTTAAGAGAGCAAAATAAAATATTGCCCAAAAATGGAACCGACTTTAACAATTCAAGTGTTACGGTTCCGACTTTAAAAAAATATTTGTGTTAAAGTCGGTTGCATTTTTAGGTAAGAAAAATATCAAAAAGTTTTTTTTTTTTTATACCTGATAGGTTAGCCTTTGACCACTATCTCACTTGATGGTAAGTGATGATGTGGTCGAAGATGTTATTCAGGCTAACCTAGAAGTACTGGCTCTCAAGCACAGCTGCCGGAACACACCGTTAGGTGCTTGGCGACAGATTTTCTACTTAAGGGTGGTAGCTAGCCAGGCGGGCATTCGCAAAATGCCCTACCACCATGCTAAGTAATACTATACTTCTTCTCCAAGCTACTGTGACGTTTAACCTGTGACAATAATCACACATACAATAGTAACAATGATGACAAACTAAAATAACTTCTGAAGGACTGAGAGAAACGGTTTTCCATTTGCTCTTAGAAATTCGGGTCAGATTCGGTAGTCATCTGACGCCATGTTTTTCATAAGCCGCTTGAGAGCCATTCTAATTACGTATAAGCCGATATCCGCGAAGTCTTCGGTATGGGATGGGGTAAGTTTGGCTCTCTTGTCCTGCGAGTTGCACTGACAACGGGATCGTTTTCATGTAGAGGCTTATTATACTTATAGCTTTCCATAAAACCTTTCTCGGAATCTCCTGTTTAGAAATGATTCGATAATCGTCGATATTCAGCTTCGTCATTTGGTTTTGCCCTATAGACGACGTATATTCACGTACCCTTTGGACCCTTGGTTACGCTCGATTAATATATAATTTATATTGAAGACAAGCAGGTTTCCCAGTGCCTTTATAATCCGTGTATGAAGCTCGCCGTAGTCTAATATATATATATCAGCTGATAATTACAGTTCCATCTCATTGCTGTCTTCCATCAACTTCATATTTCCTCTGATCGTTTCTAAGGTTTATTTCGGCAGAAATTATTTTATTCGGGAGCCTTTGAGAACTGGCACTCCACCGCTTGGACAGCTTACACAAAGTTGTATTATCTCGTCGAAAGTTTCGCTATCAGATAGGAACTGCAAGTAGTTGTGTAGTGAAAGCTTTCGGGGTTTTGGATTTCAGAAACGCTAGAATGGAACGAATGGAAAAACAATTATCGTAAACGTATATAGACCAGACAGACACATAGATATTTTTTTCGAATTTTTGGATAATTTAATGGATAAACTTAAATCTAAAATGCCTAATAACACTGTAATAATAACAGGTGACTTTAATTTGAATATGTTTGCTAACTGTCCAAACTCCCAAAAATTAAAAAACTTAATGCTAGAAAATAACTTAATACAAACAATAACATATCCAACAAGAGTAACCAATAGGACATCTACATGCATTGATCTATTATTCTCAAATAATAAACATCACAATATAATGATCGAGAAGAATGGTCTTTCAGACCACAATTGTCTAATTTACTGTAAGGAAAACCTAAAAATTAAAAATATACAAAGACCATTATTTATTACAAAGAGAATATTTAATTCAAATAATGTAGATAGATTTAAACGCCAATTAAAGAAAATAAAGTGGAATGACATATTAAATTTTGACTTGGACATAAATGAAACCTTCAATAAATTTAATAATATTTTGCAAAATATCCTAAATGACTGCATACCGAAAAAACGCATAAAAATCACTGACCGAAAATTAAAACCATATCTGACTAAGGGAATTAAAAAATCATGTAAGCATAAAAGACTTATCAGAATAATTTCTGACCAGTTAAAAAATGACAATTTTAAAAAACATTACAGATTATACGACAAAATTCTAAGAAAATCAATTAAAATCTTCAAAAAATCTAATTACATAAAAGAGATGAATTCTTCTAAAAATAAAACTAGATCCATGTGGTCCATAATCAAAAGGATTACTAAACCTGGAAATCATCAGAAAAAACCTACTAATATTAGTCTACAGATAGACAATACCTTGTTTAACTCGCCTCAGACAGTTGCTAACGCGTTTAATGACTACTTTGCATCCATAGGCACGACTGATAAGAGTCATGACGTCATACACGGGCACTCGGCGCACGCGGGACCGCTGCGGCCGAGTGGCCACTCAGTACTGAAACCTCCGGTTAACTCGCTATACGTAGAACCAGTTTCAGAGAATGAAGTGTACAACATCATTCGAAGGATGAATAACAAAACAAGTTTCGGTGTGGACGACATTCCTCCAAAGTTAGTAAAAAAATGCGTAAATGAACTTACACCCATATTAACCGCATTATTAAATAAATCATTTAACGAAGGCTGCTTTCCGGATACATTAAAAATTGCCAAAATTAGACCAATTGCCAAAAAATCAAACAACCTTAACGACCCAAGTAACTACCGACCGATCGCCCTTTTGCCTGTATTATCAAAAGTATTTGAGAAGGCAATGGCAAATAGAATAAATCGCTTCCTTGAAAAATTTAATATTTTAGACTGCAATCAATTCGGTTTCCGCCAAAAATGCTCGACTACACTTGCAGTGTATAATTACGTACAGCAAATCTACAGTTGCATAAATGATAGACAGTACGCCCTAGGTCTATTTTTAGATATGAGTAAGGCCTATGATCGAGTATCACATGACATCCTGCTGACAAAAATCTATGGATCAGGAATAAGAGGTACGGCTTTCACCTGGCTCAAGTCGTATTTGCAAAATAGAACGCAACTAGTAGAATTCGAATATTATGACGAAAATGTAAATGAAATTAAAAATGCCCAATCTAATATAAAACTAATAAATGGTTCCATACCCCAAGGTAGCGTGATCGGATGTCTATTTTTTTTTATTATACATTAATGACTTACCAAAATGTATAAAATCAACTTGCGTACTATTTGCAGACGACATTTCGCTTCTATTCAAAACACCAGTAAATATCAACTATGCAGAAATTGACAAAGTTCTATTAGAAACAAAACGATGGCTTAACGAACATAATCTAGAAATTAATTACAATAAAACCAAAATAGTCCAATTTAGAACATATCAACGTCCGCCGATAAACCTTGGACCTTTCTGTACAAAAAACAAAATTGAAGAAATAGATAATTTTAAACTCTTAGGACTAACGCTTGATACACATTTGAACTGGAAAAAACACATAGAACAGTTAAAATCCAAACTAAGTCAATTTAGTTATGCGCTAGGTATCTTAAAAAGAAACACTAATTTTGAAACTGCACTAACAGCTTACTACGCGTTCGTGTATTCGAGATTTAATTATGGTATAATCCTATGGGGAGAGAGTGTAGAATTTGACAGTTTGTTCATCTTACAAAAGAAATGTATAAGAATATTAGCAAACATAAAACAGCCAGAAAGTTGCAAGCCCCACTTTATAGAACGAAAAATTCTTACATTGCCATCAATTTACATTCTACAGATTGCTTTATTTGTGCGTAATAATAGAACCTTGTACAAGTCAAATCTTGAAATTAACCCAAACTATCACCTAAGAAACAAGGACAGATTAGTTTCATCAGCAAACAATAAATTAAAAATTACAAGAAATAGTCCGTATTGTAGGTCATTAGATATTTATAATAGAATACCGAGAATTATTAAGCAAGAAGAAGATACCCACATATTTCATAAAAAATTAAAATCATTCTTAATAGAAAAGGCGTACTATTCTGTAAAAGAATTTGAAAAAGACGTCAAAAATATTTAATGTACACATAGTTAATTAATGACCTTGACATATATATTTTAATACCAATTTTGAATCATAATTTATTAATGAATAATGGAATGTTAATTCGTTTATTATATAATTTATTTATTTTGAGATTAGGTTGTTTAAAATTAATAATGGATTGTAAATTTGAAGATAAATTATTTATGTTTATGACATTATATATATATTACTTACCTTAATTATCTACCTGTTAGTTAGTAAGTGATTAATTTGTGACACCCTTACAGGGTAAATGTACTTACCTAATGCTATCTATAAGACCTTTATATATTGATGAAATGTACATTTGGACAAAATAAATGAATACTGAATACTGAATACGTTCAGTTTATCAAACACGACTTCGTAAGTTCAACATTGAATTTTTAGTTTGAAAGTATTAGGATGGAAACTCATCCCTATGGCGAGAAATATTTATAGCGCTTTTTAGGTTTTGTAACCATTACACATGATTATGTTGTTTGCGATTTAAAAATAATAATGCTCGTCTTATATTGATTATATTAAATACCAATGTGAGTGATTCCATAAATTACTCGTAAAACCGTCAAAACATCTAAAAAGTTTTTAGTTCCCGTGCTAATAAGTCTTACTATTTCAGCAAGTCAAAAAATAAATATTGTAACTAATATTCTCAGAATTCTGATTCAAAAACAATAGATAGATGACCTAGAAAATGTTTCAAATGTTGAATTTCCCGCTCAAGACGTTGGCACCCGCTTTATAATCTATATAATATAATAATGTCACAATTAAACCCATTTAATTTTATTAATATAGTGTCATAACTCTTTGGAAAAAATATCACGAAACCCCTGTTTCGTGACGCCACGTCTAGCATACGAAGATAGAAACAGAGCCAAATTTTATAATTAAATAGGGTTCAAACAATAGTTCTACCAATAAATTAATATAAAAAAAAAATATGAACCAAAAAGACATTTATACTATAATTGTGCATTAAGTTGCTTGCAAATTATCCGAATTTATAATAAAATGCCTTTAAACTAATGTTTATTTATAAAGAATTAATGTTATAATATAATGTCATTTACCTACATAGAGGACATTTACCTTACGTGTATGTTGTGTGTAAGGCCAAGGATTGTGAGTTTAGAGGCCGGGCACCTTCCGGGGATTTTTTGCACTCCTGTTCCACCTGGCCTGCTACCGGGACTAGCATTGAATAGGAATAATGGAGCTGCCCTAATATGAGCGTCGTATATGTGCTTATCATTATGGGGTGCGGGTCTAGCTTAGCATACGTCTTGGGGATCAAATTGTATCCGTTTTGTTTTGTTGATTGCTGCCACCGATAGCGGACCGGTCTTTATGGTTTCACGTCAATAAGTAGAAAATCTGAAAAGATAGAACTAGTTTGGTCATTTTATTGGAATTTTTTACATTACAGTAAGTAATAATTTCATTTCGAAATTACTTCAGTATTTTCTCATTCAATACATGCGGGTCGCAATCTCCGATTGTTTGCCGCTTGTGTGAGCGCGAACGGTATTATACTTTTTGAAATATTTGTGAAATACTGGACACTTCTTATACTCAAATTCACCTTAGGTATACCCCATACGTTCTAAAATGAAGAGAGTTAAAAGCACATTATACAAAAGCGTGTAAAAAAGCGCGCACCATGAATTTACAATAAAAATACACTTGCCTAAAAATAAAATTTTACACCCGACAGCAAATAACTGTTTTAACTTCAAAATTACAATAGACTTTTAACATCACAGTTAAAGGTGCCAATTTCTCAGAAGGTGCTGTATGTGTATGTGTGTGCTCGCCTTACAGTATTTTCCCCTTAGTTGCCACTTACGTCACCCACGGGTATATATATATGGGGCACACCACAGTTCACACACCCATGGATAAACAACAGCTATACTTATACATTATGCCTAATTATATGCAAGGTGTGGCTGCAATATTAATTAAGAGTAGATAAAGTAGCAAGCAATTCGCCATGTGTAAACATTAATAAATATCTACGCACGTACAGATTGCTTGGTCGGTAAACACGTAAGTAGTCTGTGCGGAACTAGGTACGTTATGAGAATGGCAGTTATATTATGAATAGTAACATGTTTTGCAACGATGGCGCACAACAAATGAGGGCCGTCTTATGGCGAGAGCCTTATTTGACTGGGATATATTTACCAGAAATTTCACTGTAATTTTCATGTACGAGTATGTTTTTGACCCATTTACGTATTCATCAGGAAAATTTCATCAATATAAACAACGTACGTCGATGATCATGTTACGCGGTGTTATGCTCCCAGGTTCTCCATAATTTAACGAAAGAGGCAGGATGATAATAACTTTTCGTATGCTACACATCCCACTCAATATCCTCTTTAGATTGCTTTTGATCTCATCCGATGGCTTTACACGTAGTCTTATACTCTCAAGTATATAAATATTGTATCTAATAACCTACTTGTTTTCTATTTTCAGCACAGCAATCCAACCCAATTTATAAAATAAATTCATATTATCGTCGATGTGGTACAGTAGGGACGTGGTTCTATCGTAGTAGGTACAACAAAGTATTACTGTCAAAAATATTTTACGTGCGAATCCATGACGAATCCATCAAATTTATGTACTAATTTAGTAGTAAATGATAATGTGATAAAAGATGTTAGTCAAGCCGGACTTAGAATGTAAAATAGCTCTCAAGGACAGCTGCAAGCACTGCCTGGCAAATATTTGCTAAATGCCCTAACACCACGTAGCAAAACTGAATTCATAGTGTCATAGGCATGGGCCTATGACACTATGAATGATGGATTGTTTTAATAGTTATTTGGTATGCAATGCAGCAATGTTGTTTTTTGGCGATAGTATTTATAACCGAGAAACCTGAGGTGAAGGGTCTAGGATTGAAGTCTAGGAGAGTTCAAAATACAGATCCTAAGCATCCTGAAAGTTTCTAAGCTTTGAAACGTGAAATAACTGTTACCGAGCGCAAAACACTATTTTTAATAATACTCCAGCGAGGAAAATGCTGCATGGGCGCAAAGAAAATCAATTTATATAATGTAGTAAATCTGTATTAATTTATAGAAAAAAATTAAATACTAGAATACTAGAATATTTTGTATGGTAAATTCTACGAATAAATAATGTGTTATTCGTAGGGTAAATTTATTTTTGAACTTATATATAGTTTCGAATTTTAAAAACTTTTTCACGCTAGCGGACGAAAAGAACTTTTCCACGCAGATTTCAAATGATAAACAATACCTTTCCGAGCTTGTGAATGAAAATAATATTTTATTTACATCTAATCAAGACTATCGATCTCCTGTGAAAGGTACTCAATATTTAAATGATATTCTTTGCAACATAGGTACTTTGCTATTGTTCTACATTGACACAAAAATTAAAATTGTTGTTGTTGTCTAACACATACTTATTATTTAGTACGATACTTACTCAACACACACTTTGTTCACTCACTGTAGCAGTAAAATAAAAGCAATAAATATTTTCTCACTAAGGTAACCTATTATTGGAAATGGAAGGTAAGCGCGAAATTCGACGGAGAAACATTTCATCGTTGGCGCGTTCTCACGGCTGAGTCGGCAGCACGCGACAATACAGAAGTGGTCGGAACGGTTGAATGCTTGTGGCAGTTTAAATTGGTAAATTGATTGGTTTTTATTAAAAAAAACGTGTGTTCACGCACCACACGAAAAGCTACAATCTACCATACTCGTACTTGGACAGTCTTTTATAGAAGGTCTAGCTATAGATATGAAATGATCCTAGTTTTTGAGTTGAGAAAACGGTGAACAGGATATGACGAAAAAGTACAATGACACATAATAAAAAGCACTAGAATTCCAATATATAAGCAACTCTAGCTACGGCACAATAAAGTGCACTTCAGCTCGCAAAGCACTGAGTACCTAATATTTATATTCAGCTACAATGCGCCTCTTACGACACCCACGGGAAGAATTAAGGGGTTTAGATTCTAACCCAGCACCTCACGGGCAATTTGTTGGACAGCGGATAATATACATAACATACCGAAATTTAAGATATTTTTTAGACAGAAACCGTAACAAAAATGTGCTAATATTTGTAATTCGCATCACCACCATTGGCAGATCGTGCTGCAGCTCACGTCTCATGTAGCGCCCGTAGTTGGCTTTACAATTATTCCACATAATGTAAAAAATAGCCAGTAAGATACAAAATACTACGAAAAGTAGATACATTTCATGTCGCATAATGAATGAATCCTTATTCTCTGCTGAGGCTGAGGCGCTAGTACCCGCACCATTTTGTGCAATTATTATTTGCTCTTCAGTAATTTTGCTTACAGGTTTTCCCATGATTATTAATATGTTTTACTGTGCTAACGATTACGTGTTTACAAAACGAACAACAGGCTTGAGTGTTCGGCCAGATCTCGATGTTTTTGGCGCATTGTTTACGATTGGGAATGCCTTATTTGGGATGTCGCTTGCTCAGTTTTGAGTCCAAAGGCTGGCTTTAATCGATCTATGCTAACTACTTTCTCCGTGTTTCCTTGCAATATTTTGAAATACTTTTCTGTTCGTTCGATAACTGTGAAAGGGCCCATAATATATGGTTGTGTCAGCGGTTTCGTAAATACTACAAATACACTTTGACAAATACCCATTTTTCGTGAAAAATATACAAATATTATATATTTTATCTAGTTAATTTGCTCTAGACAGTGACACGCCACATATGGGGGTGCAAAATTGATTGAGGTGATTTTTAAGCAACTTGTCAGGTATTAGAAACCTAAAAATAATTTTATTGAATTTCTAATTCAATATTAATATTTGGGTCAATGTTATACAGGGTTATTGGTAAAATGCTAATACCCTCTTAGGGTTCACTTCTACTAATCCTAACAAACATTTCGAGAAGAAAAATTTTTTTTTTTTAATGTTTTTTATTTGTATTTGAAGAAATAAGCACGAGGACCACCTGATGTTAACAGTCTCTTTCTGCCTGTTATTTCATATTACTTAGCTTGATGTAAATATTCAAAACTCTTTTTAAAGGGAACGCGGCGCGGTCCAGGGTTGCCGCCGCGGCGGGCGCTCTCAGCACGGAGAAGGCATTGTATTTTATTACAAGACACAGAACTGAAAAGTGTCAGACAGTACTAGAAAAACTTATTTTTAAGTTTTGAGTCTTTCCGAGTCAAGAGCGCCCGCCGCGGCAACACTGGACAGCGCCGCGCTCCCTTTGAACAGAGTTTTGAATATTTACATCGAGCTAAGGAATAAAACATATAAAAAAATAGCAGAATAGCAGAAGTCAACCCTAATAGTTTGTTAGCGTTTTACCAACAACCCTGTACCTATACAAAAATAGCTAAATTCCACTTCGTTATTTTGTATATATGTCACCTACCTACCTACTCAGGGTAGAAGGGAGCATAAAAGAAAGAAGAGAAGAGTACAGTATATAGTATAATGAGTAGAAAGGGTCGTGGATCTCAGACAGGTTTGGCAATTTGACAAGCTTCCTTGTTTAAGGACTTATCTCCGGTCCGCTAGTAATTGAGTCGATGCTCAGCAGCAGGTCTGCCGTGCAGGGCTCGGCTCCACACCGCCGCGCCGGTAGAAATTCCCAGCAATCGCTGTAGAGAAGATGGCCACGGTCGGTGCTGGAGGTCAGAGGACGGCCGGAGTTCAGAGGTCGTGTTCTGGAGGTAGTATACGGCTAGTGTGTAGCTTCGTACTGGAAGTTCTCCGCCTTGTACTGGAAGAATCCCGCCTTGTACTGGAACCCTGGAAGGCACATGTGCTCAGGTTATAATGGGTCCAGTATAGTGTTGAGCTGGTGGGTCCACTGTCCCTCTGCTACTGAGCATTTAGGGACTCGCACAGGGCCTTTAGGGATGTGGCCCGCCAGCAAACAAGAGGTGCCATAAGGGCCAAAGAAGTAGATGCTGCTGGTGAAGAATTCGCATCCGCTAAGGCTTCCGCTACCGAGCATAAAGGGACTAGCTAGGCCCTTCGCGGATGCGAACCACCAGCCGCTCAGAATGCCAGAAGGGCGTAAATAGGTGTGTTGCTGGTAAAAGTGCGCACAATCCACGAGGTCCGTTCACTACCGAGCAATAAGGGACTAGCCTAGGTACCTCGTGAATTGCGAGCTACCAGCAACACCCTTTAAAGTTTGCCAGAAGGGCGTAAAATAGAGAACACAGTAGAATGTTGAGAAGCAACAGAAAAACACATAAATTAAACAAGAGAGTTAGCATGTAAGACACATAATAAAATACAGCAAATAAGTTGAGAGTACATACCAAAGGTTGAGAATTTAGGTTAGTATTTTATGGTGGTCAAGTACACTTTCACTTCTAAACTCAAACTTACCCAGATTTGGGGCTTGTCAGTAGATTAGCGTTATAGTTTAATTAAGTCTTAGTAACAATTTTAGTTATTAATTGCAGTTGAACAGTCGATGGCTGGTGTCAAAGTGATGATGATTCCTCTTCGAGGAAAGACATCAAGTTGGCCGGATGTCGGGGGCGAATTTCGCTACCATATATTATGGTAATGAAGAAGGCCTCAAAACCGTTGGGGTCGTAAAACCAATCACTGCACTGGATTTTGAATACTTTCAAAATCCAAACGTTCCTCTATCGGAACTCACAACCATCTCGTGGTATTTTTTCTGACAGACTGGATTGACATTTGTTTTAACTGTCACGATATGAGTCGAATTGAATGGAGAAGAAGAAGACGAGTAATTACTATGAAAGACTTAACACTTTGATTGTTATATGCGACCTCTATTGGTGAGTCGCTGAACTACCTCAGCGCGCAGCAAAGGTAGTTAAGCTTATAGCTGTGTAGAGCACTGCACTCTGATTCGTAAACTTTCCCACTATGGTATTCGTGGGAAAGCTCTGAATCTTATAGAGTCATATCTGTCAGACAGGCTACAGAGGGTTGGAATAAATGGCAATACTTCTTCCGGGTCATTGGTAAAAATGGGAGTACCACAGGGATCAATTTTGGGACCTTTTCTGTTTCTAACATATATTAATGATCTGCCTTGCATGGTCAAAGATTTCTGCGATATTGTTTTATTCGCAGATGATACCTCTCTGATTTTTAAAGTAGATAGGAAAGACAGTGAACTGACGCATGTAAATAATGTATTATCTAAGATTTGTAAATGGTTTGCCGCTAATAATCTTCTCCTAAATTCAAAAAAGACGAAATGTTTAAAGTTTTCTTTACCAAATGTTCCTTATGTTGAACCAAACATAAAGCTTGGCCCAGATAAACTCCCTATTGACAAAGCGACAGTCTTCCTGGGAATCAAAATGGATTCCACTTTACAATGGGATCCACATATACATGATCTCTCCGGAAGACTTAGTTCTGCTGCATATGCAGTTCTTAGGATAAGACAGTTAACAGACGTAGCTACTGCTCGGCTAGTTTATTTCGCGTACTTCCACAGTATTATGTCGTATGGCGTATTGCTGTGGGGAACTGCTGCTGAGATAGAGACAATCTTTATCATACAAAAGCGTGCAATTCGAGCCATATATAAAATGGGTCCTAGGGAATCTGTGAGGGATCTTTTTAAAGAAATTGATATTTTAACTTTACCAAGTCTGTATATATTTGAAAATATTATGTATGTTCGTAAAAATTTGAGTAAATTTAAATTAAACAGTGACAATCACGATTACAATACTAGGAATAAAGATAAAATAGTGGTGCCAGGTTTTAGATTAGCAAAGACAAATAAAAGGTCCTTCTTAGGTAATTGTGTGCGGTTTTATAATAAAGTTCCCAAACATATTACAACGCTCACAGAAGGGAAATTCAAGTTGCATGTGAAAAACATATTGATTAAAAAATCCTACTACACAGTTTCTGATTACATAAACGACAAAAATGCCTGGACAATTCCGCCTCCGCCAAGCTATTGCCTGTCACCTACATAATTTAAACAAATATTGTAATAACTCTATTATATAGTATGTATGTAACACATTGTTAAAAGATGTTTAAAAGAATGGCCCCGAGTTTCTTGCCCGTTCTTCTCGCAGTGGCTCTATACAATTTATTTGCTGAACGTGGCAGTACAATGTAGAATATTTCAATACTAAAATTTGTAATTGACCTTCATAAGAGCGTCGTAGACGCCTAAATTGAATAAATGATTTTGACTTTGACTTTGACTATAGCTTTATAGGTGTTTTCTAAATTCAGATGGAATTTAGATAGTCGTTTGTGCGTTTGCCTACAGATGTCGCGCTGATTTAAATTAATTTAGTTAAATTTTAAGTTATTAAGATAACCGATATTTTTAGATCGGTTACATATACGGCGGACAGATATGTATGTCAGCCCTATTAATGATACTCCGTTATCATTCGACCGTTTATAGCTAAGCACTGCGGTGCCCACCGCAGTCATAAGCTTCAACGCATGGTGGAAGGGCATTTTTGAAGCTCACCTGGCTAGCTACCACGCTTAAGAAGAAAATCTGTCGCCAACAGGCTTCTAGGTGTTCCAGCAGCAGTACTTGAGACCCAGAAAAATTACAGGCACAAGAGACTCTATCTTTATTCCATACACCAACGCCTGTGTGGCAGAAAATTACACTACCCCTTTGCATCATACACAATCGATTAATTAGTAATTAACTGTGCAGAGCTGGAATACACACAAATATGATTAATGAATACTTAATTGCTTTTATACAACCAAATATCCGACATAACACGAAAACACATCATTTTGTAAACAAGTTGATGGCGTGATTTCAGTATAAATCAAATAAGGTGGCTAAATAAAGTTTATTTCATTGATGCATTGTAAAATTATTAGCCTAGATTCATATTTATTCGTAGGCCTAGATTATGGAACTGGGTCTCATTGGTGACAGATTGTCAACTTAAGGCGAAGTGAGTTGTCAAAAGACAAATTTTGAACATGATTTTAGAAAGACTGTACGTCTTACAAATATTTTAATATAATATATTATACAAATTCAAGAGGATATGACAAATACTACACCTGACTCGAAAACACGATTTCTCGTATTTCTCACGATCGATCAAAGTCATGAATACAAATCTTAAATTTCACCTATACAAGTTTTGTTCTATATTCAAAATGTATTTCTTATTGCTATGAAGTTACATGCAAAAATGCCGTCACGTTATAGTTTTGTTTCGCTCCTTCGCATAGTATACTAGGTCTCTCCCTCATACGCCCTCAGTCTAACTACATATTTCAAAGACGACTTCACCTTAATTGTGGTAGTTTTGTCAGTAGGTATATGCAAAATGTCCGACCACTTACAGTCAATGTCGAGCTCACAACATCCAATTTGCTATTATTCTTTGAAAATTTCACACTAAGTAGCAAGCAATCCAATCCTTAAGTACTAAGTAACCCTACGGCTTATTCGAGAAAAATAACTTATTTGAGAATAGAATCTCTAGTCTAGCCTCGAAAAGAACTAAGGAGAATTGGAGTGGAGAAATGTGTACACATACCATACTGCCACGGGGAGACAGTGCACTGAAGTGGCATACCTACTAACCTTTCTTATTCTAAAATTCACGGTCTTCCTCTTCTACAGATTTTTGGCAGGAGCTCGGAGGAGCTTTCGCACATAACTGTGAACTCGCTATGGTTGGCCGTTGCCAAACCCATCTCTAAATTGTAACCAGAGTGAACAAGAGTTCGAAAAAATATTCAAAATCGCACGCGTACATCGGTTTCATCACAATTAGTTTCATAACAAAATAGAACACAAAGTGTTTTCGTAGGATAACTTGGACGTCCTGCGTGTGTTAGTGCGAACGAGAGTGGGGAAGCTTCCAACATCAGGGAATATGAGTTTACGAGCGTTTTGTACGAGAAAACGGCCCTCTATTACATAAGCGCATCATATAGTTTAGATATTGATGTCCTCTATTAAAATCCTACGTTAATCAGGGATAGTGTAGGATTGTAATGGCCCCCCGAAGGGTTCCCGCCTTGTCGTGGCGGTGGGGCATAGAAGCTGGGGCTTAATAGCCGTGTGGTGTATGGGCGACACCACAGCTGACGCTGAGGGGCCACGGCGGGAGAGGAGTGCCGGTATCACGGTGCGCCGCTCTGCCTACCTTCCGTGGCCACGCCGGGGCCGCCACCGTTGGATGGCGGACGTGGAGGGGCTGCAAGGCAGGAGGAGTGTTGGTATAGCGAGGCGCCGCTCTCCCTATCCTCTGCGGCCGAAGTAGCAGGCGACGGGGCTACTTCATCTGACCCGTCGCAGGGGGACTTTGGGCGTCGGACGCGGGGTCGTCTGACGCCCATTTGCGGGCTTGGTCCCCGGGTGGTAGCGACGTGCCAAGTGTTCTGGTGCGTCGTGAGGGGTAGCACCCCAGGAGTGGTCCGGCAACAGACAACCGTGGCGGGTTCGTGGTTGAGTGCTAAAGCGTCCCTGCGATCCCGCCGGGAAGCGGTATAGATGGAACACCGTGTGTTATTTAGTACTTGCTGCACTGCATTGGGCACTTGCTGCTGTGGGAGTAGTTAGTGTCAAGCCCGACATATCCTGGCCACCTTCCCCGGGGTGGACGGGAATGCGTAAATGCATATTTCAAACGTAAAAAAAAAGGATTGTAATGGTGTAAGAATTTTTCATATCGGTCCAGGGGGCCAACTCTCATCTCTTAATTCAGTCTTATTTTACCCTTACATTAATAATTTTTATTTGCACCTCCACATACCACAATCACAGCCTGCCTGGCTAGCATGTGCAAATAAGAGATATGTCATGCACGACACGAGAGACATGTGGCGGACGATAGCAGCGGCCGCACCACGCTAAGATCTGTTCATTGAGATTATCTGTAGACAATTCTCCATTTCGCTGTTTGTTGGTTAAATTTGGAACAGTTTTAGGCAATAAGCAGTGATGGACTGTGAACCATTAAAATACCATACTTTTAAGAACGATTAATTTATTTTTCCCGTTCTCGACACTTCATTAGGAATTATGTTAGGCATGATGGCTATGAAGGTTATGATTAAAAACTGTTCCCGTTGATGTAATTTTTAAACGAATGATACATTGAATTGCCGACTTTTATGCGTCAAGTATTTTATTTTTATCTTTTTAACGATGGTTATGTTGCTATAAAATATTATTACATATATTGTTAAATAAAGAACAAATAAATGGGACCCTAAAAGTAGTAAAGATCAGTAGGGGAGAGTTCGGTAGTACCGCGTGGTTGGTAACTCCGCGCCCCTTAATTTCCTGCCAACTACGCATAGCAACTGCTTGGCGTGCTTATAATATTGTGGCGCAAGACAAACAACGCCCCCCGCGCGCCACAGCAGTCCGCTCCGAGCGCTCAGGTAAGGAGCACGCGCGTTTCAAGGTTTTTGAGGACGAGGTTTTCGATAATTCCGCGCGCAGGGCGCGGTATTACCCAACTACGCGCGGAATTGCCATGTATGAACTTGTAAGGGTATTCAGCGGTTGGCTCGATTGTTTTAAATGTTAAGTCTTGTCTGTTGCTATTTTTAATTTGTAATTTTCTTGGTTATAATAAAGATTTTTCTTATACCATCCTCAGTTAAAGTATAGAGAAGAGCACAGTTAAGTTGGTGGCACTATTTGATGCTTAATCACAGGCTCACAATAAACAAAATTAGATAGAATATTACATTCAAACCACAAATAAAATATACAGACAGATAATTAAACTATTACTTATTTTCATCTTAAATACCACAGAGTATTTTTAAAACGAAATTAGAATGTCACACTAAACCAGTTATTTAAATCTTAAGCTTATAGCCAATCATGTATATGAACAAAATATTTCAAAATAAAATAAATAGTAAGCCAATTTTCAAATAATCTATCAGACTCGTAAACATAGTGCGATATGTTTATTTTACACGAGATAAAGTGTAGACAAAATTTACTCGTGGCGCGCATGCTAGCCGGGCTGGACACTCGACTCATTCTGCATACAAAAGCCGCGTTCTAACTACCTATTACACAGACACTACACAAATGTTGTTTTTGTACACGCGTAAATGTGTGCGTGAAGTCTAAGGTTGTCATCGTATGAATAATTGTTGTACTACTAATTCTACCTAACAATCTTTTGATGCTGTTATTATGACTTATTAGATTTCGTAGTTTATGCGTACCTTATCTACCTTCAGAAACATTACAAGCACAACAAACCAACTCCATGTACGACGTAGGAATATGCAACACACAACCGAGTAGGTAATATTACTTCACATTTCACTTTCACTGATATTTTTAGCATACGAAATATCTTCTGAAATAATCATTATATTTTTATTAGAAGTTCGACAAATAGGTAGGTACATAGTGTAGGTAACCAAAAATGACTTGCTTACCTCGTTTTATCTTTAGGGAATCTATAAAAAGAAACTCCTATCCTTTTGTCGTTTAGTTGATAAGCAACCGTAAACAGCACAAGAGTACCCCATTCTCAACTTTTAAATACTCGTACAATCGTCACGCTTCGTCGTCACGTCATCACGTCATTAGCTCAGAATCGGAGGCGGGGTGAGGAAGGCTCGTTTTGGTGGGGGGAGAGGAGTGTCCATTCTATACGTAGTATTATTAAATTATGTTCTATGCCACAATAGTAAACTTACATGATTATAACTTTTACGTGAGAGCGAGCTGCAAGCATTGTATCAAGTCATTTGTGCGATAGAGATAGCAATACAAGAACATTATTGTGTCGTGACGGCCACTGTACGAATCTTAGTATTCATTTAATAAGTTTGAAATAATGATGTTGGTTTTCCATAATAGTTTTTAAAAGGTGGGAGTTGGGCCCCTGTAGTTTTTAAGTTTATTCGTTACCTAAAATATAGAAATCTATCCTCTTTATAATATTAGTTTAGATTTACTGATTCACACAAACTGTTGACTGTTTTACTGTGTGCCTGGATAGTATTGATAAATCCAGCATGCTATATTCACTTACGATAAATACAAGATCTAACTTAGCAGTTATATTGTGTCACGCAAATGCTGCCATGATATAACTGCCTGTACTCAAGTTTTTAATTCGAGATCAAAAATGTAAACAAAGGTGTTAACCGTGCAAAAAAATTACAAGGATTTAGTAATTATACTAATTTTGGAAACGGATAGAGCATGTAAAATATACCTATATTTAATGCTATAATTTATTGCATTAGTATGAAACAATAAAACACTTTTTATGCGCGTACATAGTTACGCATATATTCAAGCCTGAATAAAATAGTGTAAGATTTTTGTTTTTAATAGCCACACTTGCGGGATCGTCGACACTTTCCAGCTTGCGCCATTTTTGCTTGTTCGTTCGTATTTGCTGTGTTCCTCGCTGATTGTTTTTCTTGTTGTTGTTGAATATCTTTTTATTGTTTTTGTTGTTTATAGTTGTTGTCAGGGAGTTGTGTGTAGTTTTTGTTTATTGTTACGAAAAGATTATTTTCGTAATATGGAGGTTGGGCCTCCGAAATACAGCCTGGGCATGGCACTTCAACGACGAAACACTTATTTTCTTCCGTGAAGCAACGTCCTCGCTAGTCTTTGAATGAAAAGCTGATGAATGAACGCGTACAAGCACACGTTTTGGTTGTGGCCGAAGGACGAGCATTGGTCAGTAATGGAGTGTGCTAAGAAAATCGCTGACATGTTGGGGATATCGTCAGTTTCAGTCATAAGGATTGTTAATTGTCAGAATATACTTGACATAGCTGAAATATTTGTGTATGACCAAATTTTTTTCTTACTTTTACGTTTTGTTAACATGAAAATCGTTCACAGTTCTTGTATTTTTATAACTTGAATTTGGCATGGTACCTAAGCATACTCTTGTCTACTGAGGTCTGAGTTTCCACTCCCAAGTCTCTCAATACTGTAGCTTCTTCCCCTGCAATAGGGTAGACTTAATATGCGCATGCTGAATCTACAGAATGTAAGAATTTGTCTGCTGAAAAATATATTAAATATGTTTTGTGTTACCATTAACTCTTATCATATTTTATAAAGTTGGCATTTGAGCTTAGCTTTAACTTATTCTATTTCACAATTCATTTGGACAATATACCAACAATACTTGCATAAGTTGTAAAATAACATTTTACAGTAAAACGATGACTTTAAAATTAGAAAGTTAAATAAAAAATATAAATACTTGCTTGAAAGTTTGTGTGGGTATTAATTTATGGAAGTTTATAATTATGTACGAAGATAGTTTAGATATGCGACTCTAAAATGAGGGGCTTTGTATTTTGTCATGTTAGCTCAATTGGTTAGAGCATACTCCGGCTCAAGAAGTGGATGGACGCGGGTTCGAATCCCGCACATGACTTAAATTTTTCCTATCGTATATTTGTGATTTTGTAATGTAATCCGCATAGCAGGCGTTATTGCAAACCTAACAATATTAAAATTATAAGGTTGCGTCATCATTTACAAGTATAAAACCAATTGCAAAATTGGTCTTGTTTGTAGTACAACGCAAGTGGTACTATAGATTTCGCTCCATCCCAATACGATGGTTAAAGAAGGATAGGAAAGATTCGAGTTATGACGTCATGTCATGTTAGCTCAATTGGTTAGAGCATACTCCGGCTCAAGGAGTGGATGGACGCGGGTTCGAATCCCGCACATGACTTAAATTTTTCCTATCGTATATTTGTGATTTTGTAATGTAATCCGCATAGCAGGCGTTATTGCAAACCTAACAATATTAAAATTATAAGGTTGCGTCATCATTCACAAGTATAAAACCAATTGCAAAATTGGTCTTGTTTGTAGTACAACGCAATTGGTACTATAGATTTCCCTCCATTCCAATACGATGGTTAAAGAAGGATAGGAAAGATTCGAGTTATGACGTCATGTCATGTTAGCTCAATTGGTTAGAGCATACTCCGGCTCAAGGAGTGGATGGACGCGGGTTCGAATCCCGCACATGACTTAATTTTTTCCTATCGTATATTTGTGATTTTGCTATCGCAGTAGACGTTGTCAGTTCTTTATCAAATCAAATCAAATAATTTATTTGCAAGAATACAATCATATATGTACATTTTGAGTTCTTGTGTAAAATGCGTGGTCTCTGTATTCTGCCTGCAAGCAGACGTGCAAATATTTAAAGCTAATGCTTAAAATACACTAAAAATATTAACAATTTAATCATATTTATTAAATCTATATCATACTAAACCTCCATATATTCTTTAATGCTATAAAAACAGTTTTCTAATAACCACTGACTTAGCCTATATGATTGCATCTTTGTCTTGCAAACATTTTTTTCACTACGAGCCTTGAAATAAGGAAAGTTTTGTTTGACAAATATGCATAAATCTCTGATATACATGCATGGAAGCGGTAACATAATATTATTAAGCCTAAATAAAGGCCTACAGCTGTCCAGATCCCATGCTTTATTGATAACTCAGACGCATCTTTTTTGCACTTTGAATGCCTTCTCTGAATCTATTGAGTTTCCCCACATTATGAGACATAGTTGAGTTTAGAAGGCGCTGCTTCCTACCTTCCGGTATTTTGGTGGCCCAACAACCCATGGGATGCCGCGTTACAATGTCACTCATATTTCTTCCCGTGGGTGTCGTAAGAGGTGACTAAGGTCAATTTAAAATATATTATAGGTATGTGAAACCTCGCGCAGCAGGATGCACCGCTACGGATTACGTGAGAATATTTTTGAAGAAAAACTATTGAACACCCCTGAACTATCAGTTGAATCACCTATCAGTGAAAATCTGTCGCCAAGCACCTAACGGTGTGTTCCGGCACCTGTCCTTGAGAGCCAGTACTTCTAGGTTAGCCTGCACAACATCTTCGACCACATCATCACTTATCATCAGGTGAGATAGTGGTCCAAGGCTAACCTATCAGGCATAAAAAAAAAAGTTTAACAATGACATATATTGATATTTCTTTGTTTATATTTTTGATCTCGTAATAAAAACCAGACTATAGTTAGACGCAAGCTTGTCTCGGCACGTATTTGACATTGTAACAGGTGACATCTTGGTTTTTACTACGAGCCAGCTAGATAAGTGACCACAGAGTCTTCGCAAGTTTCGCTATGAGCACTTTATCAAGTATTATCAAAATACTAAACTGTATCTTACTTATCGTCATTAAAATGTTTATCCATTCACTAATGGACATGCATCGACCAAGCACGTTTATCGATACACTATCATAAATTACAATTATTGGATTAAGTAAGATTTGACAAAAACTGGCGAAGCTTTGTAATGACGCAGTTGATACATTAAATATTGGGAAAACCTTCATTAAACACATGTTAACTTCCAACACAAAAACTAATGGTTCGTTAAACTTCCCACTCGTATTCTATCCTGAGTAAATATTAGAAAATGTACTATTTTGCCATTAATTTACAGAAAATTAATACAAGGGGCTCCAAGCGTAAATAAATTTAAATACTAACGTTTGGAGAGTAGGTCGTATTTCAATCAGAAGGCGGAATGTTTATTCAATTCCCCACCCTGTAGAAACTCGGAAACCGCGCTAAAGGTCAGAACAAATTTGAAAACTGAATTAAGCTACTTGACACAATATTCACATTTTATACATCTTTCCTTCAAGAACAACTAGGTAACCTGTTACCACAGGTAGATTTTATATTGCCCGAGCAATTATTCCACCACATCATCACTTACCATCCGGTGGGCTAGTGGTCAAAGTCCTATCGGCTATAAAAACAAAGATTCATATTCTTTATTGACCTTAGAACAATGGTACGTTGTATTAGATATGTTTACATAAATTCTCATTCTCATTGATTTTATGCAATTATATGAAATGAAATACAAATAAGTAAAAGCATGAAATAATATTAAATTTGCACAAATAAGTACCTACATATAACTGGCTATGTGGAAAAGCTTTCCATAAAAATATTATTAGTTTAAATTTAGTTTACGATATGAAAGTTAATTAAAACTTATACAATCATCGTTACTCAAATAAAACCATCGAAATGTATTAATTTTAATTGTATAGTTTGTTGTGTTAATTGGGCTGTTTCATATACTTTTGTTGTTATATAAATTTGGCTTTAATTTCGTCTGCCAGTGAGCCACTTAGGATCAGTGGTATAGGTCTGGTGAAGTCACTAGCCAGTAAAATCACTACCTACTTCACCCATAGAGTCTCTTGTATTGCAAGTCCAGTAGAGCTCATATATTAAGTGTATAATATTATTCATAAGAGCTCCATAGATTATGTTATGTAAATGTTTAGTTTCTTCTCATACATACAGTTAATGTACATTGATGCAATTATATACTCTCAGGACTCTTTTTGCTGAATTTACCAAAAGCGTAGATTTGTTTCGCTGCAAAAATATTTAAATATGCAATTTGCAGTAACCATACTATTAGTATATTTTGAGGCTATAGCAATAAGGGCCAGAATAAGAAAATTTTAACAGAACACTACAGGAATACATCGCCTAGAAAAATACAAACTTTAAGAGCCCAAAATGTTAGTCTTGATCTTGATTTGAACCCGCATTCACCGCACCGGGTACATAAGTTGATTACTCTTCAAACACTTCGATCACTAAAGCTTGGCCCGAAACGTTACTAAACAGTTTCAGTTAAGTATCCAAAACACATAACTATAAAAAATTAAATTATTTCAGATAATAACATTATCTCTCAGATTATTACGGCTTATTAATGTTTATTATTTACTATTCTGGAAATATCTACAGTTTCTTTTGTATTGCTATATACTCCGCAATACTAAAGAAACTGTGGGCTATAGTACCACTCGGATCGTAAGTTTTTGAATTAAAATGTGAAGATATTATATATATATATATTTTCTGTTATGTAAGTAATCTTTATAATTGAGATACTATTATGTGTTACTTTGCGCCGCGCTAATGTTTTTGCCTTAATATTGCGTTTTTCAAGCCAAGCTAGTTTTTATCATAGAAAGATGTAGTGCGTGACGGTATTTTGAGTAGAAGATTATATCCAGCTATTGAACTAATACCACCCAGCCGACTCACCTAAGAGGCAGAGGTAGTTATTTTCCACTATTCCATCTCAGTTTTGAAAAGTGGAAGTAGCTCTTTCACTAATATGTCCGTATATTGTGAAGGTGTTAGCTTTATTACCGGAGCTTCCATGTATAACTACGTTATGTGTAACGCGTTCGGAACAATATACAAATATAAAGGGTTTATCAACAAGAACTTTGTTTTCGAAAACAAAATAAAACAAAGAATTTAGATGAACGTGATTCAAATTTTTATTGTATTACGAAGAGAGAAGTTTGCCAATTATGAATGAAAAATCATATCTGGTAAATGTCCACCGTGAGCACGCTGACAGATGTCGATACTTTCATCAAAGTTTTTAATCACTTTTTGGCAAAATGGCGGATCTATTTCGTTAGTCACATGACGGATTATGAGTTCATGATGAAATAAAACTTGAAATTTGGTATAAAGCAACGTCTCATAGCACATATAAAGAAAAAAATGCGAATAGTATAACTTTTTGTTACCTCATACAATTTAAATATTTTGAATAAATTTAAAATGTTCTGGATTTAATTTATGAATTCCCCCGTGGGGTCCCGGGTTAAAATTGTACCTCCCCATATCATCCCGTGGTGGTCGTAAGAAACGACTAAGGGAAAAATACTGGAAGGTGGGCAGCAGCGCGTTCTAAAGAACTGCAAACTTACACTGCGATCCCCAAGCCGCCTGCCAAACGTGGGGATTAGGGCAAATACCCCCTTAATAGGGGAGGCTCTGTTCAGCAGTCGACGAGTCGGCTGATACAGGTACAGGTATGGATTTCATTGAGCAATAAAAATACCATTTAACTTTTACTTATATACCTTACAGGTTTTTACGAAACCCTCGGTGCGCGTATCCGACTCGCGCTTGCCCGTTTTTTTAAGGCGATCCTGGCCAGAAAACGCCTTACAAGAATTAAATTTTCTCAAAGAAAAAACTCAAATATGGAATTGAAAAAAATATATGTTATTTTTAAGCATATGCTTTAGTGTAATCATAAATCGGATACACATAATAAGTAACTTCACTCGATCGAAAAAAATCCCAAAGTCACCTCTACTTTGAATTTAAAACCGATTTTTTTTCTACCTTATTACCAATATTTAATTTTAAATTAATTTTTAATGCATTACGTAGAAATTAAATCAATTAATTCATAAATAAAAGTATTAGAAAGTTATCATGTTAATTTTATATGATTTTTTAACATGAATTCATGGTATGAGAGCTCGCTCACTTGACCGCCAGTGCGCTCGCAGAGCTCGTCGACGTAGGACGTGTGTCAATTTTTGCGAGCTACGCTATTCCACACAGAACAGGACCAAAATGGGTACCAAATACAACAAAATAAAAAATGCTCTGGTCTGGCTTTTAGAAATCGTACGAGTCCAGGAGCAAACGGCGGTAGGTATGTAGATACTTACCGCCGCCGCGCCGTTTGCTTTCTTTACGCGCAACTCGTCACGCCTATCTTGATGAATTACTGATTGACGGTGAATGACAATCGATTTCGTAAGTAGCAATGGAACAGATGTCATCACTGAAAACTGTGAAATAACTTGTTGAAGTCGGTACCGTGCGCACAATATTGTGACATGTGACAATAACATATTCTACTTTTTATTCCGATTTTCCGAACAGTTCCTGATGGATCGGGTAATCAAAATTAATCGCAGGCGAAGCCACGGGCTGAATCTAGTTATTATGTAATTAATTGTTCAAAACTATTTATCTTACTCATGTAGTTTTTCAACTTGTGGCATTTTACGAACCATATAATATTAATACGTACATAATTGTAAATGAAGGTAATTAAAATTGTTATCACTATTGTTATATGTCCAATGCCAATTATACCAAAAATATTAATACAATTAATTCTGTTGTATATCTTTGTATTTGTTATCTGAGTAATTCTCAACTCTCATGTAAAAAAAAAATATTACCATATATTTTATGTATATTAGTATCACACATAAAAACAATAATTTCTTTCCATTTTAGCAAGCTTAATGAACCTAGGAGGTTATTAAAAAAAAAAATTAAAATCGTGGGTGTGACATCGAGTAACATGGTTGTGACGTGGCATCAGTTTCCATATAGCCCGATTTATGTATTTTACTTATAATTTAATTTATATATAACAGTTTCAATATTCTGCCAGTCTCATAAAGTAATAAGACCCGTCTATTTGTATTCTTAAGTTTAAATGTAGCCCATTTGCCAAGCATATAATATTTTGATTTCGATAATCGATATCAACAAGAAGTCCATCTAGCATTAACGATCACTTAATGTTACTAAATATTTGTATAATAATAATAATAAAAGCTAATCAAATTAACCTATTAACCAATCCAATACTAATGTAATGTCTCAATATAAAAAAGCGTTGCCATTATGTACTTAAATAAATAGAAATATGTTAAAGAACATACATTGCAATTATTATAAACTACTTAAAATTAATTTATCAAATTTTTAATTCCAAATATTGATGAAAAATGAAATTAACAACCATTTAACAAAAATAACGTCCAAGTTAGTCAAACTAACATTTTGATTTTTAATAGTGCGCGTATAGACTCATTGTTTAGACAAAACAAAAATGTGAATAGTACAAATTGTTAGGTCCTTATATGATTAGGTAATCGCCAAAGCCAAATCAACTTCAAAATTTAGTTCACCTCTTCTAGTTTGTGTCAGTTAATCATATAAACAAGTAAATTGAATGTATTTTTTTTTATTAATATATGACACTACTTCTGGCTCTTTCGAAGCAAATATTACATTTAATGCCATATTTTAGGACTTAAATTTTGTTAATTGTACGAGATATGGTTCTACTGTATCTTCAAAATGACACCAATATATAATAGACACCATCTGGCAAATTTAATTTATATTTCTGGCCAATTTTTCTACATCTGAAAATGAATGCCTTAATCAGAGATTGCTGCATTGTCAATAACTACGTCATCGATTGATGACTGTCTACCTTGGCTAAATTAGATTCTTTGATGGAAGGATATGTACCTACCACCAATATGTACCCATTGACTTTGAATTAATCACTCTGTGCAGGACAGCTTTATGAAATTTATTATGATGTGGCTTTTGTCAAAACCAAGACTATTGATACATATTTTTAGTTTCAAAAATATCTCAGTCTAGGCTAGCTCTCTCTAGACGCTCAACTTAACAAGTTATCGGCTTGGATATCTTGGCTTCTTTATTTTACTTGCATAACAGTACATTGGAATAAGATTATATTATGTCAAAAATGTTGTGAAATTTGTTTTCTATTTTTAGGTGTCAACTTACTGAACTCACGATATAATTCTATGAGATTTGTAACACTTGGTCTGCAAATAATGATCTAAAAAACCTAAACTACTACTTAACCATTCTGAAAGTCACGACCATGGGCCACTTGTCACAACCGTGGATATAGATGAAAACCACGCTTATGATGACCATGGACTTGAAATTTTCCCAACATGTCAGCTATAACCACAAAGAATAAACAGAAATAGCCGTGCTAAAACAATCACTAGATTAATTGTTATTCAACACACTATATTAGGGGTTAAAGTATGAAATTGCCGATTTGTACTGAAAAATAAATTGAAATTAGTTTTTTTTTAATATTACAATATTTATTTAATCAAAATAATTATCATTTTTATCTATAAATTGCTACCATCTAATAGGAAGGTCATTTATGCCTTTGCGATAGAACTCTGGTGATCTAGATTCGACAAACTGCGTGAAAGCATTTTGTACTGCCTCCTGGGAAGAAAACTATTTATCACGTAGGAAATTGTCCATATTACGAAAAATATAGTAGTTCGTTGGAGCAAGGTCTGGCGAATACCGAAGGTGATGAATGGTTTCTAATTGCAGTTCCTGTAGTGTTATAAAAATTTTTACCAAAAAAATAGAACCGACTTCAACACTCAAATGTGTGAAATAACTTGTCAAAGTCGGTACCATGACGGTTCAAAAGTACCTATCATCACAATATTGTGCGCATGGTACCGACTTCGACAAGTTATTTCACACATTTGAGTGTTGAAGTCGGTTCTATTTTTTTGGTAAAAATTTTTATTTCGCCCTTTTTAGTGACCCTTGCTACTTATGGGCTTATGTTTAACTTACTAGCAGATGTAGTAACATATAACAGACTAAAATTAACCCCCATTTTAATGTAAACTTAGAACCAAAGTTTTAAAATCTCGCTATCCTATTTAAGCAAAATTACTCTTGGTAAATCATTGTTAACCCAAAAGTAGTAAATGATCACTGTTTAATATTGCCATATTAAATAAGTAAAGCTGTCTCACTCTCTCGTCTCACATCAATCAACATGCCTATTACATAATTTATTTTGTAGGAACACTCCTACACAATAAATTAATAAAAAATAGTAATTTAAGTGCTGTGTAACCCAAACTATGTTCAAAGGACACTACAAATATCAAGTCAGTTATTGAAGACTTTCATTTATAGCGAATACAACAGGATCCCTTAAATATTTAACAATCACCAAAAGTAGTAAATTATCATCAAAATTAAACTTGCTGTAATTCTTCTGGCGCATCGCCGGCCGCTGCCGCGGCACGCTCGCTATGCTCGCTCGGCTCGCGCGTTGTTGTGGTCGCAAGTAACCTAACGCTCCTCCTCGCTTCGCTCGTCGTCGCACCTAAACATGGCTTTGAGATTTAGTGATAATTTACTACATTTGGTGTTCGATTACAATTTTTGGTAAAAGAATTAAGGGTATCCAAGCATTTTATGGTGATCATTATATATAGTCCCCTACTTATGGGATCAATTGTCATTTACTGTTAATGACATACGGTTTAAGAACGAAAGGAAAGATTTGAGTTATGACATCATGTCATGTTAGCTCAATTGGTTAGAGCATACCCCGGCTCAAGGGGTGGATGGACGCGGGTTCGAAACCCGCACATGACTGAAATTTTTCCTATCGTATATTTGTGTTTTTGTAATGTAATCCGCATAGCAGGCGTTATTGCAAACCTAACAATATTAAAATTATACGGTTGCGTCATCATTTACAAGTATAAAACCAATTGCAAAATTGGTCTTGTTTGTAGTATAACGCAAGTGGCGCTATAGATGTCGCTCCATCCCAATTCGATGGTTAAAGAACGATAGGAAAGATTTGAGATATGACGTCATGTCATGTTAGCTCAATTGGTTAGACCATACCCCGGCTCAAGGGGTGGATGGACGCGGGTTCGAATCCCGCATATGACTTAAATTTTTCCCATCGTATATTTGTGATTTTGTAATGTAATCCGCATAGCAGGCGTTATTGCAAACCTAAGAATATTAAAATAAGACTTTTTTTTTGTTTGCAGCATAATACACGTTTTATCTGTCTATCCAAAAATTTTATTTCTATCTTATACCGTTGAGGAAATATTACTGTGCTGCCACCAAAATTTGAGCTTCGATGAGAATTCATCATGATAGGAAAATACTTTTCAGTTATTGGGTTGTAACTCAAAAACGGCTTGACCGATTTTGATGAAATTTAAAGGGGACCACAAAGCAAGCCTCAGCTTTTAAATAAAAATAGAGTTATCAAAATCGGTTCACCCAGTCAAAAGCTCAAAGGTAACAAACATTGACTATAATATATGGACAGAAAAACACTTTTTCAGTTTTTGGAGTGTAACTCAAAAACGGCTATATCGATATTGATGAAATTTCAATGGGACCACACGGCAAGCATCAGCTATCAAATAAAAAAAGAATTATTAAAATCAGTTCACCCAGTGAGAAGATATGAGGAAACAAACATAAAAAAAAAAAAAAAAATACAGTCGAATTGAGTACCTCCTCCTTTTTTGAAGTCGGTAGAAAACGGTTTCTCGCGCTGTATGGGGTCTCGCGCAATCATGGAGCAATAATGGTGAAGATCGATTCATGAGTCGGGGCTGTTTCACTGCTAGTTTTTCTATCAAGGTTCGGAATCCGACACAGTAGACATCTACCGTTATTGCTTGACCAGATCGGAGAAAGCTATAGCGAATAATACCATGCAGAGACCACCGTTACCATTACCTTTTTATTGGTAAGCTTTGCTTTAGGACACTGTTGCCGCGTTTGACTTGGGGTCAGCCATTGCATTTGTCACTCACGGTTATCGTAAAGATTCCACTTTTCATCACATGACAATTTAATCCAATAATATTTCATTGTATCGATCAACGAGGCAACACAAGTTTCAACACGCGTTTCTTTCTGCAGATGAGTCAAATCATAAGGCACCCATTTTTCATTTAATTTTATTTTATTGGTTTGACGCAAATGAGTTAATATTGTTGATAAGGTAACTTTAAACCATGCCGCCAATTTTTGGGTAGTTTAGCTTGGATCGGCTTTCACCGTCTCTTTCAGTTCATTCTTATTCACCTGTGTCTTCCACGTGGTTCGTTCTTCAGATAATAGTTTCCATCACGAAAACGTTTAAACCAAAATCGCATGGTGCGTTCATTAGCAGTCCCCTTTTCAAACGCAATATTGATATTGTGAACTGTTTCTGCCGCGTCGGAACTCGTATTCAAAAATCCCTCAAAATTTCCAAGTATTCATCTTTCTTGCCTAAGTTGAAATAAAAAAAAACAATTGAAAGTTGATAATCGAATGTTGCACATTTTTTAAAAGATGAACCTCATAGGTACCATGTGAAAAAAGTTTCACTCAAAGATCTCAAACCGTGAAGGTTTTGTGTGTGAATGCATGAATGTCAATTCGAAGTAACTAATACAATTACACGGCAATTTCATTCACTTTATCCCTTTTATATATATAAATCTGGGAAGACATATTCATATATACCTATTCTAAGTGCCACGGTCTTGACAGCTAAATGTTGCGCGTTTTACAAAATAAAAATAGAAAAGTAATTTTACGCAGCTACACCACTCCACGCCATTAGTTCATAGGTCAACTGTGTCGATTTGCTCTTACAAATCAGCCACCAGTGATCAGAAGGCTCATTTAAAATTGTACTATTTCGGGTAAAAATATACAAACAAGATATCACAAAAGTTTATTTTAGGAGATTAGGTGAAACTTTATATTTTTCTATATAAAATTTGTACATATGTGGAACATGACTATTCGATTTATGTCGCCATATTAAAAGAAATCATACGAAGATCATTTTCTTTTTCCAGTAGGCTTGTTACTGAATTCTGGGAATCTCAAATGACATGGTTGTGACATTTAGTGTTTTTTTTATATACAAGGTTACTGGTTTAGTCGACCTAGATCCATTAAGAGGTTATAGTTCCCATCATTTCTGACTAATTTGACTATGAAACACCCCAGCCTAAACCTAACCGTTTTTGAGATATTGGACTTGGAAGAACGAAGATAGACTTAAAAAAATATGCCAATTTCTTAAGAATTGGCATTTTTTTTGTCTTCTATGGCCTTATTTTTTTTCTAATTCCAATTTTTGAGCACTAGAAAAGTTCATTTATTATTTTAAATGCAAAAAGTCCAAATATCTGAACCATAGGAGTCATAGAAGAGGACTGAAAGTGTAAAAAAGAAATAAATTTATAAAAATCTTTTTTTTAGTTTAGCAAAATTTTTTAAAAAATGTATGGCTGTTGTGCTGCAAATATGCTAAATAATATCTTTGTTCTATTAGCTATCCAACAATGTATATTAAACTAGGGGTCTTATCACAATTCTTAGAAAAAACTTTAATAAAAAGCTCACAGGTAGTAGTAAAAATAAGGGTTCTTTTGCCCTATTGTCCTTCCATGGGGCTGTGATGCGTACGAGCGTGACAAATTGTGCAAGTGCGAGCGAGATACATTATTCCCGGCCATTTTGTTGTTATGGTATTTATTTTTAGTCTGCTTCCGTGATTCGTCTGTAGTAGATGCGATATTTAGTGCTTTTGATTTCTTACTCGACTTGGCTTGTATTTCTTCTACGATTTGTGACTGTGCTTGTTAACTGGACTTTGAATTGTGCTTGTGATTGGAACTGTTGAAGATGGCAACCTTCACGAACGAGGAATATGCAGATATTCTGCTTTGTTACGGGTACTGCAATGGCGTATCCGCACGAGCTCGTGACGAATACATTGCACGTTATCCCGGCCGCCGAGTAGGTACCAGATGTCAGTGTCTTTGACGGAGTTTACCGGCGACTTAGAGAGACTGGCTCTGTTTCAAGGCGACGAGCCGCCTTAGGCCGACCACGTATCATTGATGATGATAAAGAGCAAGACAATGAAATAGTTCAGCGGTTTAGAGCGGATCCGACTACTTCTACTAATGCTGTTGCCCGAGAACTTGGGCTCTCACAGTGGAAAGTGTGGTTTACAGTGAATACTGCAGGCCTCTACCCCTATCACTACACGCCTGTACAAGTTATCGAAGAAGGAGATCCAGTGAGGAGGTTAGACTTCTGCAGATTTAAGCTTAATGCTGTCACCTGCCTACCTAACTCAGGGTAGAAAGGAGCATAAAAGAAAGAAGAGAAGAGTAAAATATATAGTATAATGAGTAGAAAGGGTCGTGGATTTCAGACAGGTTTATCAATTTGGCAAGCTTCCTTGTTTAAGGACTTAGCTCCGGTCCGCTAGTATCCGAGTTGATGCTCAGCAGCAGGTCTGCCGTGCAGGGCTCGGCTCCACACCGCCGCGCCGGTAGAATGTCCCAGCTAGATGCTGTAGAGACGTTTGGCCGCGGTCGGTGCTGGAGGTCAGAGGACGGCCGGAGTTCAGAAGTAGTGTGTAGCTTCGTACGGAAATTTCTCCGTCTCGTACTGGTAGTTCAGCCTTGTACTTGAAGTTCAGCCTTGTACTTGAAGTTCAGCCTTGTACTTGAAGTTCAGCCTTGTACTTGAAGTTCAGCCTTGTACTTGAAGTTCAGCCTTGTACTTGAAGTTCAGCCTTGTACTTGAACCCCAGATTTTGGGGCTTGTAAGAAGATTAGAATTTGTAGATGTAGTTAAACTGAGTCTTTAGTAGTAGTTGCACAGAGGATGGCTGGGGTCAAAGTGATCGCGATTCCTCGTTGAGGGAAGACATCAAGTTGGGCGGATGTCGGGGGCGAATTTCATTACCATATATGGTAACGAAAAAGCCTCCAAAACCGTTGTCGTCGCAAAGCCAATGACTGCACTTGATTTTGAAAATATTTAAAATGCAACGTTCCTCTAGCGGAACTCAAAAACCACCATCATGGTATTTTCTGACAGACTGGATTGACATTTGTTTTAACTGTCAATAGTCGAATTGAATGGAGTGAAGGAAGAAGAAGACGGTATTATAAGAACGAGAGTATCATTGTTGATTGTATACGCGACCCCTATTGGCGAGTCGTTGAACTACCTCAGCGCTCGGCAAAGGTATTTAAGCTTATCGCTTTATAGGTCTTTTCTAACTTCATATGGAATTTAGATAGACGTTTGGTCGTTTGCCTACAGATGGCGCGCTGATTTAAATTAATATTTAGTGAAATTTTTAATTATTAAGTTAACCGATATTTTTAGATCGGTTACATATCTCCCCACCCAAGAAAGAATTTTTTTACTAGAAAAAAAAATTCACTAGCCTTGAGCAGTTCTAAGAAAAAAAATACTTGACCTAAGACCTAACTTTGAGTATCTTATATAAGCTACAGAAACTCCAGTATATGATCTTAAGTTATTAACTATGTCCATGTGCAGATACATACCTAAGTATTTCCTAGAATTCCCCTCCATCGTTTGGATTAGATATCCCAAGAAACGATTAATTGACAGCAATATATTGAGAGGAATGGAATTTGTAGGCTGCAGAAGTTAACTTCTATGAACAGCTAGCTACATTATAGGTATGAATAACACACTAGAACATAGTCAAGTTAAGTACTTATAGTAGACATTCATGGATTATTTTTTTAAATATAAGTTCCATAATTGCCTAAGTTAAATTAAATTTTAAGACAGAGAAGTTAAACAAAAGGAAATTTTTACATTAAGGCTTTTTTTAAGAGTCTGTAACCCGCTCTAGATAATGGCTTGTTTAGTGAGTTATCCACCGCTCAGTACATAGGCTTGTTTTTAAAGTGTTTGTACAACCGCACTCTATTTGAAGAATTACCATCTGGCACGTAAAAGGATGATTTTAGCAATTTTTTTATAACACTATTCCATTGAAAGTGGACAGTGACAAAGAGTATTTAAGGAAGTTAAATTAATTCAGTATATAAGTTAAGATGTATAGTTTGTAGTACATTGTATGTATTGTAGTTAAATTATAATATATCTTATGCCATCATTGTATATAAGATATAAATAATGATCAATATAAGCAAGGATCACAAGTTATTAGAATACAAGAAGTATATAAGATACTGTTACCTATAAGATTAGTTGTATATAAGGATTTATTTTTCCTATATAGATAAGAATATTTTAAGAGATTATTAAAAAGTTGCACTCTATGAGTTTGGTTTTATTAACCAATATATTTTAGTTATTTAAGATACATAGAATATGCGTTTTAGTTGTAAGATTGTATATTTAAAGCTTTAATAAATTAATTCATAGTATGAATTTGGTTTTATTTGAGAATTTCTATATATTTTAAGTCGACAACAAGTTATTCAGTACAAAGATTTGCAATTGTTAAGAAAGTGAAATAATTACTAGTATATGTAATTACTTAATTTAAAATCTTAGATATGCCAAGAGCAGTATATTATGCAGGCAAAAACTAAGGATCAAAAAAAAAAATTTCAGTTAAGTCATATACAAGAAAAGTCAATTAAGTTTAAATGTGAAATTTTAAGTTTTTAGAGACAAGTTTTTCAGAAAACCTATTATTTATATTACTGTGATAGTAAGTCATAGTATTAATGTAGATTTCTATAATACATTTAATTCAATTTAGTTGAATTTTAGATATTCAGTTGAACATTTTTCATATAGTCCGTCGTTAAAAATAAAAGAAGTTAATACTGAGATAAGTATTAACTAAAAGAACTATGATGTGTCATAAGTGTAGCCTATGCATATCAATAAGTTCATAGAATAGCAGTAAAAGATAAGATTTAAAACGACATTTGAAAAATTTAGAGTTCAGTTGAACTTTGGAGAATGGTATTCTCCGTTGCAAGTTTATAGAAAATAATAAGTTATTAGGTAGTGCCACTTCATATGCAAATCCAGCTATTTGCATAGATAAAAAGTTAAGTTGCAGACTCATGTTTGAAGTAGTGAAAGTATACTTGACCTATATACCCAATGACAACAGTGTCATACAAGGTCAAATAAAAAAATATTTTAGAGGGTACAATTTTTTCCAGATGAAAAAAACACGTGGGTAGAATTAAAATTGAGGTGTGTGCTATTTATAAGCTGAAGAGAGGTTATGAAACAGAATATTAGATATTATTTAAGAAAAATTAATTAAAATTGCAAGGTTGTAAAAAAAAACTAAAATTTAATTTTAGAAAAAAAAAACAAGTTCGTTGAAGACGATAATGGGTGGATTTCCTACCACCTGGGTATAACCCGTGCCTTTTAGTCGCCTCTTACGACATGCAGAGCTGCAGCCGGCTTATTCTCAGGCCCCGGGCCAGCACAGGGCTTGTCAGATATTATGCAGTAATTAGAGTTATTAGGGTATATATAGTGCTTAGAAGAAGCAATGAGTGGATTTCTTACCACTTGGGTATAACCCGTGCCTTTTAGTCGCCTCTTACGACATGCAGTGCTACAGCTGGCTTATTCGCAGGCCCCGGGCCAGAACAGGGCTTGTCAGATATTATGCAGAATTTAGAGTTATTAGAATATATATAGTGCTTAGAAGAAGCAATGAGTGGATTTCTTACCACTTGGGTATAACCCGTGCCTTTTAGTCGCCTCTTACGACATGCAGTGCTACAGCTGGCTTATTCGCAGGCCCCGGGCCAGCACAGGGCTTGTCACAACTTATAAATAACACACACAAAAGGAACACAATAAGACACAGTATAAAAATTACAAAGCAAGTATGGCAGAGCCACACCCAAGAAAGTTTGCCAAACCAACCTGTCTGATCCTATTTTGTATGGGCGCCAATGTCACCTGCCTACCTAACTCAGGGTAGAAAGGAGCATAAAAGAAAGAAGAGAAGAGTAAAATATATAGTATAATGAGTAGAAAGGGTCGTGGATTTCAGACAGGTTTATCAATTTGGCAAGCTTCCTTGTTTAAGGACTTAGCTCCGGTCCGCTAGTATCCGAGTTGATGCTCAGCAGCAGGTCTGCCGTGCAGGGCTCGGCTCTACACCGCCGCGCCGGTAGAATGTCCCAGCTAGATGCTGTAGAGACGTTTGGCCGCGGTCGGTGCTGGAGGTCAGAGGACGGCCGGAGTTCAGAAGTAGTGTGTAGCTTCGTACGGAAAGTTCTCCGTCTCGTACTGGTAGTTCAGCCTTGTACTTGAAGTTCAGCCTTGTACTTGAAGTTCAGCCTTGTACTTGAAGTTCAGCCTTGTACTTGAAGTTCAGCCTTGTACTTGAAGTTCAGCCTTGTACTTGAAGTTCAGCCTTGTACTTGAACCCCAGATTTTGGGGCTTGTAAGAAGATTAGAATTTGTAGATGTAGTTAAACTGAGTCTTTAGTAGTAGTTGCACAGAGGATGGCTGGGGTCAAAGTGATCGCGATTCCTCGTTGAGGAAAGACATCAAGTTGGGCGGATGTCGGGGGCGAATTTCATTACCATATATGGTAACGAAAAAGCCTCCAAAACCGTTGTCGTCGCAAAGCCAATGACTGCACTTGATTTTGAAAATATTTAAAATGCAACGTTCCTCTAGCGGAACTCAAAAACCACCATCATGGTATTTTCTGACAGACTGGATTGACATTTGTTTTAACTGTCAATAGTCGAATTGAATGGAGTGAAGGAAGAAGAAGACGGTATTATAAGAACGAGAGTATCATTGTTGATTGTATACGCGACCCCTATTGGCGAGTCGTTGAACTACCTCAGCGCTCGGCAAAGGTATTTAAGCTTATCGCTTTATAGGTCTTTTCTAACTTCATATGGAATTTAGATAGACGTTTGGTCGTTTGCCTACAGATGGCGCGCTGATTTAAATTAATATTTAGTGAAATTTTTAATTATTAAGTTAACCGATATTTTTAGATCGGTTACAATGCAGATTTGGAAGACCCAGCATTTTTAAAGACAAATCTTGTGGACAGATGAGTCAAAATTTGATAAAGACGGTATAACAAATTACCACAATGCTCATTATTGGGCCCCGAAAGCGTAACGAAATCCTAATCAAAAGAGGACAAAAGGATCACAAAGAAGATTTAGTTTGAATGTCTGGATGGCCATTATTTCAAATCATTTAATTGGGCCTTGTGGCCGTGGTCCCTAACTGTGGCCCTGGAGTTTCTTTGCGCGATAAAATCCGTAACGTGGATATTCGCTAAAGAACCAAAGTCACCGACATAGCTCTCAGAATTAGCAAGTTGAAGTGGCGATGGGCGGGCCACATTGCTCGACGAACTGATAACCGATGGGGAAGAAAGGTTCTTCTCTCTGGTTACCACACTACACCGGAAGACGTAGAGTTGGTAGGCCCCCCACCAGGTGGACTGACGACATCGTGAAAGTCGCGGGTAGCCAGTGGTTACAAGTGGCTAATAGCCGTTCTTTGTGGCGTTATATGGGGGAGGCATTTGTTCAACAGTGGACGTCTTCCGGCTGATGATGATGATGAATTGGGCCTTTCTTTCTGCCTGACAATTTAAATGGAGAATTCTATGAACACTTTTTAAGAGAAGAACTACCTGATTTGTTTAACGATTTACCCCTAAATCTTATTAGACACATGAGGTTCCAACACGACGGTTGCCCTGCACACTACAGGAGAGGGGTCAGGGAATGGCTAGACCAACAGTATCCAAATAGGTAGATCGGAAAAGGTGGACCCATACCGTGGCCAGCGAGAAGTCCTGATCTGACCCCCATGGATTTTTATGTGTGGGGCCACATGAAGACTTTAGTCTACGAAGACAATCATCCGATTGCATCTGTTGGGGAGTAGACGGAAAATAACTGCGGCAGCAAACGAAATAAGAAGAGATTTAACTACTGCTGTAGTAAAAAGTGGACTGAGACACAGAATGAGAGTGTGTGTGCGAAACAGAGGCGGTCATGTGGAACAGGACTTGTAAAAATAACAATAAATGTTGCTTTATAACTATTTGGATTGTTTTATTTCATTTTCTGACCCAGTTGAAAGTAACCTCGGTCCGAGCCCAGTGCTGAGGCACCACGTGATGAATCGGAACATTATACTCGAGTTATCTGTCACACTCGACGCGCGACGGACGTCTCATCAGAATTCCGATGCTCAGCGCGTAGCGTTCTCTCCATGCTTTGTAAAACAAATTTGTAATAATAAAGTATTGTAACTTTAATATCTAACTGATTTATAAAGTTATCTTAATTGTACATACATTATAGAAATCAATAATATTATTAATTTCTATTAAATAATATTATTAATTTCTATAACAAAGTTATTTATTTTCGTTTCATATTATGTATTAATTGTTTTAATTTCAATTGTCTGCAATCAAAAGATACATCAGTATGAGAGATGGACCAACAGGCCGCGTGACAGTCAGGTGACAAACTTACCTCCCCATTTTTACTCCTTCTAATCAAACCTAGCAAAAAATATTGTCGTGGCATGTGTTTGTTTTAAAATGTCTACCCAGAATTCCAGATTCCAACTTTCATAACTATCACTTCAAAAACAGTAATCTTTCTATACAAAGTTTCATCCCCAATTTCACACCATTTAACACCTGTAAAAAAAATTAAACGCATTATTTTTTTGATCTATCCGAATACTAATTTTCAGAACTGTAAGTTAAAAATAAAGGACTTTCATACAAACGCTTTCACCAATTTTTACCCCTTTAGGGGCTGAATTTAAAAAAAAACCTTTCTTAGTACATATCTACGCATCAAGACGAATACACGCTCCAAATTTCAAGTCCCTGCGATCAGCGGTTTAGGGTGAGCGGGTTAGTCTGTCAGTCAGTGAGTCAGGACTTTGATGCTTATATAAATAGAAGATGTACGGAATTGAAGCAGGGTCCTTATTGTCTATCAAAACGGTAAAGAAGATGAAATTAATTAAGGCATTTTCTTTTGCAAACGATGCCTGTAGGAGTCCCTACTATCTTCATTATTATGTAGTTTATTTTATTATATTTATTTACACAAAACAAAACATTACATGTATCATATTTATATACTTATAGAAATAACACATTACATACATTATTCAAATACACGATATAACACTAAACAATATTACAACTATTTACATAAACAAGCATCGCCACGCGGCAATCGGAGTAAAGCGCACGGCCTTATCACTCGAAGCTCATCAGCTGGCTCGTTTAACAAAGCCTGAGTCGAAAACTGGCGATTACTCGCGAAGCCCGCGTCACTATTTACAATTTTACTACACCGCGTACTACGCGATATTTATTGATTATTGTTTGTTGACTGTTATTAATTGTTTCATCTCGTATTGTATGTGCTGTCTGACTCGTGTTCGTCTAATATTATAGTGTAACTTTCTTGTAACCCTTCTGTGCCAAAATAAATAGTGTTTTCTTGTGTATATTGGGATTTACATTGACACCGCCTAGTACCCATTAGGAATAAAGTACTTCAGTCCATACTATGGCACAAGATCCTGCCAAAATACCCATTATTATGGTCCGATTTCAAAATGATGATCATTTCCTTAGCGTCCAAATTAGACAATAGGGTCCCAATTTTAGCATATGTATTACTTATTTATTCGTAGATATCTATAGATTCAGTAATTACTATCTTTGTGACCGCGTTTTCTCCGTCGTTGTTATTTAATTGGAACACTCGTAAAATATAGTCTCAAATACCGACTGTAAACTAATTTCTGATACAAAAGAATTCGATTAAGGCAACGAAGAATTTCGTCTGCAAATAAATATTTTAAAGGCAAAAGTTAAAATTGGATTACACAATAAAAAACGATTTCGACTTTAGTGCTCATTTTAATTATTTCAAGATTGGAGCTCAATATTTCGTAAATATCAGTTGTAACTTATCAAATGCCTCAATATAAAATCAGATAGATATGAATACAAGATGTAACGAAATAGATTATGTCAGCAATTTATAAAAAGCATTGTTCAAATTATGCATTGGTTTATTCTTCACAGGTTAGGGGAGGTAATTTTAATGTTTTTATTTATTGCAAATACGCATGCTCTTCGGATTACAATACAAAATTACGAGGGGTAAGGGTTGCGTCCACGTTAACAACTTTAAAACTAATTGCAAAAATTAGTCTTGTTTGTAGTACAACGTAAGTTGAACTATAGGTGTCGCTCCATCCCCATACGTTGGTTAAAAAAGTGAGGACAAATGTGTGTTATGAGTCATATGTCATGTTAGTTTAACGGTCAATGAATACCCCGGCTATAGGAATGGATGGCTCGGGCTCGAATCCCACACACAACTTTAATTTTTCCTCTCATTATTTTGCAATTTTAAAGCTTCGAGACGCTAAATTCCCGTTTTATAGCAACTGCACTGAAACGCTAAAAATTGCTAAGAGATGTTCGTAGAATTAATTGTTAGAAGTCTATTAATTTACCTGTACTGTACTGTATTAGCCGGATTGCCACTGCTGAACACAGCCTCCCCCATTAAGGGGAGTCTGCCATCCCCATGCTTGGCAGGCGTCTTGAGGATCGCAGTTTACGGTAATTCCTCAGAAGGCGCTGCTGCCCACCTTCCGGTATTTTACATTTAGTCGCCTTTTACGACACCCACAGGTAGCAATGCCCCCATTGCTAGCAGGACAGTAGCACACAGCTAGAGATGGGGGGTTACATACTAGCTTGATTCTAATTAATTTCATTTATTTATATTTAAATTAAAGTTGACTATGAATTTTGTAATCTCGAGCCCTGACCGCCTATTTATCGTCAGCTATTTTTTTTCCGAAATTGCGATTTATATGGTAAGCGACATTGTGAACTATAACAGATAGGTGCACGTGACCATTTCCTGATAAAATGAACAAATCAAAGAGTTATATGAAAATGCTAATTTATCGTTTGTAATACAGATTATACTTTTATAAAGTAAGCGACATAGGCAAAATTGATGTAAGCTATGAAATCTCCAAAAACAGTATCGTAACCCAAACCAAACTTTATCGCAAACGACAGAGTACACCAATAGTTAGATCGTTTGCGACAAAAAAAAGTAGCAATAAACGTGTTGTGCTTATGACAAGTTCGTTATGGTAACAATTCCGATGCAATAATCATCGCTCTCTATATAAATAGATTAAAAATTTAAAAATTACAATTAGTTTTCATTACTTTAAGAGCACATTCAGCTTTGAATTGTATTGAGTAAATGAGTGCACATTCCAAACAGCGTCTTTTGAAAAATGACAACGTCAGCAACAAAATGTAACAAAATTAATGTTTAACCTAAGTTGATGCTGTGGTCAACCTTTCATACAAAAGTTATTTTGTTTTTCAGTCCAGGATTAAAAATATCATGTAGTTATCACTAAAACTTGCACCAGAGGACGATAAAATAACTCCTCCTGTTTTCAAGGACATACTGCATCAAAACGCATTACTTTTGTAATGATAACAATTATTAAAATAGGTACCTAAGTTTGATTTATTTTTGTATAGATTTGCGTTTGGCCACTATCTTCCCTCATGTTAAACAACGATGTGGTCCACTATAGCGCATGCTTACTTGAATGTAGTACTCTTCAAAAACTTATTGTAATTTAGAAGTCACTGATTACAAACTTTGATTTAGCTGATAGGTATATACCATGTGTTTTCATTTTAAAACTTGTAAGCAGGCACCTATATATACCTTAGGCACCTATATATAAATATATACCTTATAGTTAAATTATTAAGTCACTTTTGGCTATCTGATTGACGGAAGATGGAAGATAGTCACACAGACACAATTAACGTACATTACTGAAGTGCTTTAAAATATAGGTACTAATATTTACTTACCTGATTTAATACAGTTGGCACGTATATTGAAGTTTATATCGCAAAATAAAGTGAAAAAACATATATTTTTTTAAACAAAATTAAGGGAAGAGTTATTTTTCTGATTAAGAAGACAGGGCTCGATATTGTGTTCATGGCACCGACTTCAGCACGTTATTTTCTACTTTTAAACCAACTTCAATATAATAAGGAGCACGGTTTTCAATTCGACTATGTTTTTATTTGTATGTTTTGCAGAAAGCAGAAATATTTTTCATCAGAAATCACAGCATGGAGAAAGACAAGTCCAAGCAGCTATTTTAAGACGACGAAAATAAGAGCAAGAATGCGAATTCTTCTTCCTTATGCCTGATTTTTGACTTACAAAAAGTCTTTAACATCCCATTTTTTTGACATTGATTAAAAGAAAGTTTTATTGCTGTTCTTACAAAAGAATTCGTACGTAGCCTTAATTATACTATTCAATGGTTTTGTTAAATTTGAATATGCTAAAAGCGTTTCCATATAAATATTACTCCAGAAACACACACATTCTATAACGAAAACAACTACGAAAGTAGCACAAAAGTTGATATTGTTTCTAGTGAGGTGAATGTCATGGAAGGAGAAGTTGTAACGAAATTGTTACTTCTTTAAATATTTGTTTTTTTCAGAAACTAAAGGTCCACATACTGAAATAAATGCTGATAGTTGTGCTGGGCACAACTATAAGCTAACTAGAAATCGAGCACTGATATCCATGGAAGTTCATTGTTTTTAATACAACCACAATTGCTAAAATCAAAGTACGTAACTAATTTGTTACTTGGACACACGATGATGCCTATAGACTCCATCCAGAACAATTTATAGTTATATCCGTAACAAAACAGTTTGGGCTCCATCTGAGTGGCCAACTATTATTAAAAACGCTATAACTAAACCTACAGGTACACCGTGGTTGTTCTGAAACACTCCGATTTTATGTACTGGAAGTCTTTCTCACTAGCTTTTTTTTCAGACAAATTGAAAAACATTTTAAGTTCTTTAACGATCGAAAGGACATTTCAAAAAAAAAACACTCCAATAATTACGTTCCAGCAAGGGTTTTTCCAGGAGAGCGTAAAATAAGGATTGAATTTGCGCTTTATAGTGAGGTCTAGAGCCAATACTCCAAGTGTCATTGATGGGCCCATTGGACTTTAACACAAGGAATCGAAAAAATCTGGTTGACCTATGCCAAAAAATATCATTCCAGTCAGGAATCATGAAGAATATTTAAATATGAAGCCTGGCGGAGTAGTTCCGGATATGCTGGCTGAAACTTTTTCAAAAAATTTTTGCTTATATGCTAGCTAGGCTGTTAACTGTTATAAACAAACACGGCAATTTTGTTGCAATCGTGTATTATTGTTTTTTTGTTTATTTAGGTATTTTGCACATCATTATTTAACCGTAAAGCGTAAAAACTAGTGGTTGATCTCATGTGCTCTCTACCAATGTGAAAATTTGAAAAAACTATTTTTTTTCCGCTTTTTTAGTGTATTTTTGTACCAGCAGAAATTAAATTGTATTTTAGTAAGTGCCATAAAAAATCAGTATGAGGCGATTACGATACAAAAACTTTTATTGTAACCGCTACTTAACACTAAATAAACTGCTTATTTGTGACAGCAAAAGTGTTGCAACCGCCAGAAAAGGCTCAAAAACATATTTTTTGTCATTAATAGTCATTGCCATAGTTACATCACAGAAAAAAAAAATCAGTACTAAGTTACTAGTCTGAACTAGTAGCACTTAAAATGATAATACTATCTAAAAAAACCTTCTCTTGTAAAATTTCATTTTTGTCGCTTACGATAAGTAGGCGGTCAGGGCTCGATCTAATAATCATTTTTTATATTGAATTTATGTTTAAATTTTTCTATGTGAATTTTGATATTGTTATGTAACTTAATTGAAATAAATAATAAATTAATTTGATTATTGGATTAGATAGTTATATAAGTAAGAATTGAAAAATATTATGGTGTGCTCTAATAACCACGTCTGCCTGGCACAAACCTGAAGCACATTATGCCACTTTAGGAACGTGCTTTTTCTCTAATGAACATACTTTGGACGCCTGAAAAAAAATCAGCTGCAGTTCTCAGATCTTAAGGTAATGCTGATTAAAATAGTTTTTTTCTTTTAAATTGACGATTATAATTAAAAAAAATTCTTCATACATAATATGTTCAACATTTTTTTAGATTCCTAAGTTAAATTGATATACTTAACTTTGAAGCAGGTACACTACTAGATACCTAGCAAGAAAACAAAATAAAAACATTTTCCCGCCATTGGCGAAAACGTTCGCTTTTTATAAAAATTTGGTGTTCATATTGAGCCTCACAGTGAATTAGATTTCACTCATAAATATGCCACGAATGCTTGCACAACTGCGGAAGCGTTCGCAACTTATATCAGTATACACAAAGTTTTGTCACGTTATTCCAAATTATATCTTTGAAGCAATGATGGCCGAGCGGTAATAGCTATGGACTGCCGCGCCGCAGTATCCTGGTTCGATCCCCACCGCCGGCTTGAGCTTCACTGCATGGTGGAAGGGCATTTTGCGATTGCCCGCCTGGCTAGCTATCACCCTCAAGTAGAAAATCTGTCGCCAAGCACCTAACGGTGTGTTGTGGCAGTGTCCTTGAGAGCCAGTGAAATTACAGGCATATGAGACTTAACAACTATGTCTCAAGGTGACGGGCGCAGTGTAATTCGTAACTTGTGATGAAATGCATCTGTTATAGGCAGAGGTTAGTCCGCTTAATATCAGGTGGGCTCGAGCTTGTTCCGCCACAATAACATTAAAAAAAATGAATGATCACCAAAATATCCTTATTGGCTCTAAAATGTCACGTATCGTAAGTAATTTAATACATCAACAGACACAAATTGTATCACCAGTCACCATAGTGACCTACAAACATAAAAAATAACAATACCATAATGATATCTTTACTTTTCATTTGTATCCAAACTGCACAACCAACAAAAATATGGGTTATAGGTAAATAAATATGTAAGTATGTGTGTGTGATTTTTTTTATGCCTGATAGGTTAGCCTTTGTCCACTATCTCACCTGATGATAAGTGATGATGTTGTCGAAGGTGTTGTTTAGGCTTACCTAGAATTATTGGCTCTCAAAGACAGCTGCCGGAACACACCGTTAGGTGCTTGGTGACAGATTTTCTACTTGAGGGTGGTAGCTAGCCAGGCGGGCATTTGCAAAATGCGGTACCACCATGTTATAACGACTGCCATCCTAAGAAAGCAACCGGGACCGACGCCTTAACGTGCCCTCCGAAGCACGGACCATCCATCCAACCACCTCAAGTCTGCGGCGGACTTTAATATAAGTTGCTTAACTTTACTGATTGGTTAAGCACAGCTAAGCAAACTTCGCTACGAGCGCTTTAAAACGTGTGGATTTCGGATTAAAATCGGCTGGATAGATTTATTACATTAGTAGGTAACTAATTTCATAAATCAAGATCATGGAAAAGCGGAACCTAGATTTGGAATTTGCCTGATCATTACACTGATAGTGTAATGATCAGATAAATTCCAATATCCGATATATTTTACAGTTTCTCTTTACTACTTAGTTACTTATAATGTATATGTACACAAATGATATTTACGATACAACATTGTTCTGAAATTAATATTGCCTTCCAGGAACATTAACTCCGGCAGGAATATAATAATTATCAAAAACGGTAGATGTAACAAAGTTTAAAAATAACTAATATTTTTTGCTGAATTTTTTTTTGTCTATGGCGTTTTCTATCGAGGGTACAGCATAATTTATTTATTGACCACAGCTTTATATTGAAAGGGCGTGATTGGTGAATACAAAGGATCTTCTATAATATAATTTGTAACTACAATCTTATCCTTGCAATTAACTTTTACAAACATTTATTCTATGTTTTAATCTAATCAGGCATCCAATGATAAGAAAATTATTATATACGAAATAGTAAGTATATCGACTATAGTCTATTTTGCCATATCATTATTTAAATATAAATAGTATAAATTCTCAAGATTCGAGAAAAGCTATATAGATTTCCCGAATCATGTTTAAATGGTCGTCATTTTGACAACTCGTAAATTGTTGCAACATCTGGATGCCGTGAACTTTCTTTGGCACTCTTTGTTCTCAACTTGTCTTGAATTAGGTAGATACTTCATGTCGTTAAATTTGTATTAATTATTGACTTTTGGCTCAGTGGCTTTGGCGATGGACTGCCGCGCAGCAGGTCCGTGCCATGATGCGAATCCCGCCGCGGAAATCATTGTGGAAATGCATTGTGGAAATCACAGTGGAAGGGCATTTTGCAAATTCCCGCCTGGCTGGCTACCACCCCCAAGTAGAAAATCTGTCGCCAAGTATCTCACAGTGTGTTCAGGCAACAGTTCTTGAGAGCCAGTAAGATTACAGGCATATTATGAGACTTACAACTGTATGTCTCAGGCTGACAGGCGCAGTGCAGTTCGTCACTTGTGATGGAATACATCTGTTATAGGCACAGGATACCGCTTTACATCAGGTGGGACATGTGCTTTTCCCGTTACAATAACATAAAAAAATAAGGATTTCTTGTAACTACCCAAGTGGCCTAAATAGATATTGCCTTCTCCATCAACTTATTATTTTCCATATATACCACAATTCATCTGATTTCCTCAGCACGACAGTATACCAAGGATTAAATAACTTCAAAAGACAATGCTAAGTTCACAATAATTATGACTCAGCCTTTTCTAGGTATTTGGCTCACTTTGGGTGAAATTAAGTACCGCTTAAAAGCACTACCCATTTATGCCAAAGAGTGCTGAGTACGCAATTTGAAAGCAAACGACTATTTATTTATCGGTTGAAGAAGAATAGTTGATTTTAAACACTTTAATTTTGGTATGATAAGCAGTAGAAAAATATCGAATAATATATCAGATTTCCAAGCGATAATCTGGTTAGGTTCTTCTGAGTTTTAGGTATTAAAACTTGCTCTCAGATGATCATTAGGTATAAAGTACTAAAAAATAGGTACGATGATTATCAAAAAGCTACCGATCAAACTATAGTCTCTTGTAATACTGATAAGTTTACGTGTGTGATGTAATCAACAATTAATATCTAAAGTTCCAGACGTAAATTTGTTGGGAGAACAATATACTAAACTTGTACTACTTAATATAAGCCAATGTATATACCGAATTGATGTTCTGAGGCAAGTTCAGTATATAACATAGTAAAATTTACATACTAATAGTTTATATTTTACGTATATAGTTATAACACCGCAGCTGCTACAACGAAAACATTAAGGCGTCTTAATGCCTACTACAGGCATAGAACATATAATAATACTACTACAGGCCCACTGGCAGTTTAAATGCTCTAGCCCACTACCTGTTCGCCGCGTCCTGATATTATTGCCCCCCTGATATCAATGCGTATTAACGTAATTATTCGTTCATCGTTGAGTCAGTGGAGAAGTGCCAGTAATGTGGCCTTGGCGTCAATCAAGCATTTTGATAAGTGTTGTAGAAAATACGGTAAGCTACAGGCCCCCGCAAAACCAATGTCAAAAATTGAATTGTCTGCTTTTTGCATTTAATTATTAACAGGATCTCGTCGCTTACAATTTTGATTATTATTATCACGGGTAGGTAGTCAAAACCATGACAACGATTAACTCTGTTAAGTGCTTGAAACGACGATATTAAATTAATTTATCCTGTTAAAGTTATTAAATTTTCTAAAATAGGTATGCCAACGTCATATATATTATATAGCTCTATGAAATACCTGTTGTAGGTAAAAATTTATAAGCATCAACGTAATGAACACTTCAGTGTGAGATAATGGTTTACAAACGTCTTTACACTTGATGACATTTCTAATAGGGTTCAGTAATTTAACAAATTTATTTGATTAATCCGCCTTTCATTAGTTTTTAAATACGACCTAACTTTGTGTGAATAAACTTTCCTGAACGAACGAATTCAATGAACGAAATTATATGTAATTCAGTAGAAAGTCATCACAGGGGTAAATTACATGATTCGATTGGAGTTTATCAGTTTCTTCACCTTTATTAAGATCGAACAAGATTGTGCACATAGGTACCGAACATATTTTAGTATAATGCCCGAAAAACACGCAAACATAAACAAACTAACTAATAAAACACGTCTATTCGTTGTATCCTGGTAAAAATCTGTTGAAATAAGTGCGTAGGTACTTACCTATGGAATTATGTTTACAATCTACTCATAAAGAAGTTTAACAAGGTAAATTGTTTGGTCGAAAAATAAACGAAGGTGAGCAAAAGTAGGTAAACGAAACTTTAGGCATCTTATGGAATGTGAGTCTTGAAAAAGTTTAACACGTACAAAACTTGCGCCTCGAACCACGTAGGTATTATGCCCACGTAAGGAAACAATATTCTGTCTAGATGGGATCCGTTGTATAAAAATTGCCAAGATGCAAGTTGAGGCTCGCTCCATTTGGGTTCAATCAATGAGAAGAAAAAGTTTGTTTGTTTTGATTACAGCCAGACTACCTTATAGACCAAATCGGCGATTTCAGTACTTGTTGCATAAGAAGAGGATGTGATGAATTGATGATACATAACATAACATAATAAACCGATAATAACTACTATTAAAAAGCTGAGCTTTGTGAGGGCTCGCGTTTATTTAACAACCTGATACTAGTGGTGTCATCTATTATTAAGTAGATTAACTACGATGTATTTGAGTAGGTACCTATTGAGATTAGTGCTGTTGCAGGAAGTTGGAAGCTGGTGCTCCTTGGTTTTGCAACAGATGACGTTAGTATTAAAATAACATTTTAGCCAATGAATACAAAATTGTTAAAGTTTATTTTTTTTTAACTACACTGAAAAAATATTTAATTGAATTTATAGCTCGATAGTCACTTATGAATTTAAAATTCACATACTACACAAAGTATGTAAATTTTAGTTTCGTATCTTGGTTTCGGTTTACAGATATTGATTATCATAAAGACAATAAGATGTCACGTAAGTACATGATAACACAATTACAAAATATTTTTCAATTTCAGTCGTACCTATTCAATTATCAAAATAAATTAACTAATTGAACATAACAATAATACAATGAATAATACAGACTTACTTTACACTTCTTTTCTTTTACATATAGGTAACTATAACGATACATTTTCTATGATGTATTCGGCTAAAGTATTTTTAAAGGCATGAAGTGAGTTAACATTTTTTATTTGTGAGGGTAGTGATTTATGAAGTCAGGCTGGTCAGGCACCTTTATTTGTGAGCATTGTCTTACCGTAATTTGTTCGATGCTTTGGAATGACGATATAGCTCGCCCGGCAAGTTCGGCAGTTAACAACATTGTTTTGTTTTGTAAACGTTATGTTAGTATGAATAGTTTTAGTTAAAGTTTTTCGAATCAAGATACATGTGTTATATTTGTATAGTTGTCTTATGTTCATTATTTTAGTTGCTGAATAAATTTTCTTTGTTTGTTTAGTTAAAAATGCTTTTAATGATTTTATTCTGCAATCTCTGTAATTTACATATTCTCGTTTTAGCAGCGCATCCCCATATCTCGATTAGGTATAGAAGATGTGGTTGAACTAGGGCGTTGTAGATTTTCATACGTAATTTTCTCATTCTGTTAACGAGCTATCCATGACATAGGAACGGGCAGATACACTGAGAATTTTTTTCTAGTATACCTTCCGAATTTTACCTTCCAAAACAGTTTCCTTCCAAAATTGGGTGTTTTCCTTACACGGTTTACCTTAAAATTATTTGGACGGAAATAACTAAGAAGGAATTTCCTTCCAGCTAAATATTCGTACTAAACATGGATGGATACTAATAATTCCTCCTTTTTGTATCGTTTTAAAATAGTGGGAAATATTCGGCTGGAAAATATTACCACTATTGCACGGGATACAAAAGGATTAGCTGGATGGGTGATAAAGGTTTACCATCCAAATTAGATGTATCACATTTGGAGGGAACACCACAAGGATCATCTTTTAAAATTAGAAGATAATCCATCTAAAACGGAAGAATATAAATAAAGAAAGGATTTTTTTGGAAGGAAATAACCATGAAATAATACTACTAAATATGGATGGATACCAATAATTCCTCCTAAATGTATCGTTTTAAAATAGTGGGATATATTCGGCGGGAAAATATTACCACTATTCCATCGGATACAAAATGATTAGGTGGATGGATGAGAGGAAATTACCATTCGAAATAGATGTATCACATATGGAGGACACATCATAAGGACAATCCTTCCTAATTAGAGGACACTATTCTTCCAAAGCAATAGTAATTTTTCGGTAGGAACGGTGTCAGAAGAAAAACTCAGAATTAGGTACCCTCCGATATTGAAGAATATTTACCCTCTTAACTAGTGAAGAACAAAGTGGCACTACTATTTCATCAGAAACGCAAGTACTAGACAGGTTTTCTGAAAGGAATTACCATCCAAATTAAATGTGCTACATTTGGAAGGAATATCACAAGGTACATCTTTCCAAGTTAGATGATGATATTCTTCCAAATTGTAAGTTTTTCGGTAAGAAAAGTATCAGATGGAAAATGTAGATTATCCCACCGATATCGAAGAATGTTCACCCTCTTAACTAGTGGGAAATAAAGCAGCATTACTATTCCATCAGAAAAAAAGGTTCAGAGGCTTGGTGCAAGAAATTACCATCTCAATTAGATATTTCACATTTAGAAGGAGTATCACAAGGAACATCCTTCCAAATCTGATGATTATATACCCCGAAATGAATTGTAAGTTTTCGTTAGGAATAATTTCAGTATGGAAGCTCAGAATTACCCTCCGATATTAAAGAATATTTAGTAAACTAGTGGGATATAAACAGGCACTACTATTCCACAAAAAATAAAGGATTAGACAGTATTGCTTGAAGTGATAACCATCCTAATTAGATGTATAACATTTGGAGGCAATATCACATAGAACCTTTTTTATAAATATATTATATTTTCCCCCCATTTAAAAAAAAAACAGTGTAAGAATGAATACCTAGATTAAACCTCCGATATTAAAGAACATTTATCTTCTTTACTAGTGGGACTATACTGGCACTGCAAATATATACGAAACGGAAGGATCAGCCAGGCTTTCCTAAAGGAGATTCTTCAAGTTTTGATAATATAAGGAATATCTCTAGAGACGTTCCTAGGATTGTCCTTCCAGATCAAGCGATTATGAAAAAGAAGATTTCAGAAACGGAAAGAAAACGAAAATTAATATTCCGAAATTGAAGAATATTTACCATCTTACCTATTGAGAAATACAGTAGCACCACTATTCCTTCAGAAACAGACGACTAGCCAGGCTTGCATATAGGAGAATCCATCAAAAAGTAGGTATATCATATTTGGATGAAATATTACAGGAAACATCAATCCAAATGATATAATAATATCCCTCCGAACGAATTTGAATATTTCAGTTTTGGAAGTAAAACGAACATGAATCTTACGATTTTGAAGAATGTTTACCGTCTTAACTAGTAGGATATAAAGTGGCACCACTATTCCATCGGAAACGAAACGATTAGCCAGCCTTGCTGGAAGGAATTACCATCCTTAATCATTAGTATTCTGTGTTAGGATCTTGAAACATACTTCCAACGTAAAGTAATATTTATTTACCTATTTCATATTCATTAGCAAATTAAGTAAAACCATTATTCAATCAGAAATGAAAAGATCAGCTGGTCTCACTAAATAGATCGTGTTACATTCTAATTAAGATGTACATTGGATCGAATTTTACGAAGAAAATTCTTCCTATTTAGATAATACTGAAGTTAAAAATTACGAAATAAGGTATTTTGGTGTAGTGTACTGAACATAAACTCATGAAAAAGCCGAACAGGTAATCATAAAAACATGAATGCTTGTCTTAAAAATCGTGAGATATAATTTAATGAATATTATATTACAAAATTCGTGTTAAGTAGGTCTACCTACTTACTTTAATGTTATTGGAATCTGATTATCAAGTTCTAGGCAATGAGTAAAAATTTTACCAGATTAAAAAATACTTATTCGATTTCAAGAAGGCTAACAGTCATGGCCCAAAGTCATACGTAAATGACGGATGTCGACCAGTCTACGTTTAAGGCGGCGATTCCCTGATTTTCATTTGGATTTAGAAAAATAAACAATATGTACGAACATTTTGGCAACAAATCCACACTGAAAGTTATTTCATACATTTGCTTGAATAATAGGTAAAAAAGAATATGAAATGCAGCTGTTTTTAAATTATTTTTTTAACTCCACCACAACTATAGTGAACTTTTAAATCTAATTTTATCCAAAATGTGACCAATTATATTATTAACAAATCAGTGTTGAAAATGTTAAAATCAGGCAGTAGTGCTGGTGAAATGTATTATTTTCCCAAATTTTTACACATTTGGGACAAAATAAAGTTCCTAGACCACAAAAGTAGGAGTAGAGTAAATGTGTCTGTTATTGTCCACTTAGTCAAATTGGCATTTTTTTTTTTATGTTATTGTGACGGAACTAACCTCTACCTAGAACAGATGCATTTCATTACAAGTGATGAATTGCACTGCGCCCGTCACCTTGAGACATAGTTGTTAAGTCTCATGTGCCTGTAATTTCACTGGCTCTCAAAGACTGCTGCCGGAACACACCGTTAGGTGTTTAGCGACTGATTTTCTACTCGAGGGTGGTAGCTAGCCAGGCGGGCAATCGGAAAATGCCCTTCCACCATGCGGTAAGCATGGTATATCATAGAGTTATTAGAGTTATTTTAGAACCGATGTCCGGAATAAAAAGGACGTTGGACACACTATAAGAAGTTCCGATGTCACGACTCATAAACATTTTGAATCATGTTTGTGTCACTTCTGTAATGGATATTCACTAAGTATATTCATTAAAGAGAATTTTATTAAAATAAGGGGTTTCTGTACTTTATGGCACCACTAATGAAATTATGGTTAAAAACGAGAGGACAAATTCTGAGTCATATATATTTTTGAAGCAGTGATGGCTTAGTGACATCGGCTATTGACTGCTGCGCAGCAGGTGCATGGTTCGAATCCCGCCGCACGCTTGAACTTCACCGCACGGTGGAAGGGCATTTTACGAATGCCCGCCTAGCTAGCGACCACCCTCAAGTAGAAAATCAATCGCCAAGCACTTTACGGTGTGTTCCGGCAGCAGTCCTTAAGAGCCAGTGAAATTACAGGCACATGAGACTAAACAACTATGTCTCAAGGTAACGGACGCAGTGCAATTCGTCACTTGTGATGAAATGCATCAGTTATGGGCAGAGGTTAGTCCGCTTAACATCAGGTGGGCCTCGAGCTTGTTCCGTCACAATAACATATTTTAAAAAAATAGAACATCTTTCGCCAAGCTCTTAACGGTGTGGACCGGCAGCTGTCCTTGAGAGCCAGTAATTCTAAATTCGGCCTGTTAACACCTTCGACCACATCATCACTTACCATCAGGTGAGATTGTAGTCAAAGGCTTACATTTCAGCAAAAAAAAGTCATATTAGCTTAGCGGTCAGAGTATGCCCCGGCTATAGGGGTGGAAGGTGCGTGTTCGATTTTTTCCTTTCGTAATTTTGTAATATAATCCGCGGAGTATGCGTGATTACAAAAATAAAAATATTATAAATATTCCCACTAAGTTGACAAACTCCTTAGTAAGCGCCTACTTATTGAAAATTGTTGCATGAATAAGACTATTGCATAATTTGAAATACCGATTATACCTATCCATCAATATCGACTAAGTACCCATTAGCTTTCATGTTCTCAATTGCCTGTACCTATTATTATGTAGGTCACATTTTAAAAACCTTTCAGTCTTAATTGCGAGCATATTGCTCTAGTATACCGTAAAGCTATACCTACGCCAGTTATTATAATAGCTCTCTCCGACATCGTGCTAACTTAAACGGAAACCAATCTCGCCAAGCGAAACCTTACACATAGATATTAAGTATTTCTACTTAGTTCAACATTTTTGGTACAATTTTCCATTACGTAAAACGTTTTCGGAAGTGTAGAAGTTTGCTACAAAGTAGGTAGGTATAACGAGGCCAGATTGGCTCGCAAAAATTTGCTGTCCAATTTACTGTGGCATATACCACTGCTTATTCTAAACATTAAAGTAATTACACGTAACGTTAGTAGAACTTAAATATTTAGACATTAAATTTTTCCTGGCATCAGCAATTTTGGAAGCAGTCGTAGCCGAGCGTAATTGCTATGGACTGCCGTGTCGCAACTCCATGGTTCGATCCCCAACGCCGGTTTGAGTTCAATCGCATGGTGGAAGAGAATTTTGCGTATGCTCGCCTGGCTAGCTACCACCCTCAAGTAGAAAATTTCCAACTACCTAAAAGTGTGTTCCGGCAAGTCAAGTCCATGAGAGCCAGTAAGAAATTATAAAATTACAGTCATATGAGACTTAACAACTGTATGTCTCAGGGTGATGGGTGCAGTGCAATTCGTCACTTGTCCTGAAATCCATCCGTTATAGGCAGAGGTTGCTGGCATCGAACGCGTTCGTCACCGTCCAATAAAAAAAACATTACAAACAAAAGGTGTGTATAATTAGTAAGCATGCCTATATTATATGCAAGATAACTGACTATTTTTGAAATGAAATTCTCGTAAGTTTCACACATATTGAAATATTATACATTCCCAACGTGAGTGTTTTGGCTGGTTTAATTTATAATATTTAAATAGCTAACTGTTATTTCATGACCAAGCATTTGACAGAAACCTCACCTGATGAAAAGCAAAGCCGCTGTTGACGCGCGAAGCATACTTGCTTAGAAAGGGCGTACTCCATTTGACGCCAATTTTGTTATTTTCGATAATTTTGACCACATTCTGCGTGGTGGTACATGGTTGTGATCACTGTGATAATTTGATTTATTTACTCTCTGTTGATGTTAACAATGTGTTTTTGGTACAAATAAACTATTATTATTATTCAAAAATGTTTTACGTGTCTCCGCTGATGGAGGTTTTCATATTGCACGGGCCGGAGCAAAGCGCTATTTTTATTCTAAAGATAAAAAAAATATTTATTACAAGACTGCCATATTATTATTATTAGTAACTGTTCTCCCCTGTTTCATTTAGTATAAGAACGCTAAGAATGCCACCAAAATGTATCACTTTTGACATCAGATGTAGGTAATTCAAACTGTTCCAGTAGCTTCATAGCGTTTATGGCGAAAATAATGCCAAGACCCAAGTGAAACAACTTTTTGGGAGTGTAATCGTTTTTATTGTTTTTGGCGAATTTAACTCGAAATGGTACGCACCCAAAAAGTAACGAAATTGAAGTTTGAGTGGGTAGAGTGCGTAGGCTCCCTATTAGTTTATAATGCAAGGTAACTTCATAGGTATATAAAATAGCTAAAATTTTTGTTTAGTAAGTATGTAAAAATTAAACACATAGAGAAAACTATACATACGGATGTATCTACGAGTAGGTAGTGTAGCACGGTCTAGCTATAATCGACTAAAGATAACGTGAGGTGGTATTAGTAACGGGAGAATAAACGATATGCCCACCTGTTTATTAAACCCTAATCAAAATATCATAATCACACATGGTATCTTCCTAACGTTTGATTCGAACTAATCCAAGTAGATAAAATTGCATGTCTGTGATATAATATTTCCAAACTGATACCACTAAATTTGTTCCAGTCATGAACCGATTAGTGAAGGTGTTAGCTGTAACAACATCCATCAATAGCCTATGTAACATCGATAAATTACAGATGCTGACTTAGTTAGTCCTTAACTCCTTATTATAAATTATAATCTCATTTTTGTAGAGACAAAGAGATTAAATATAGAAAGAAAAAATAACTTGGCAATTGCAATGTTATGAGAGTAAGTGAGTCGAACAGTGTGTGATTAATGCTGTGAAATGTTAAGGCTGTAAAATATTATTTTCATTTAATCTATACAATTGACAATATCGTCTACTGCGGATGCTAAGAGGTAATATCCATAGTTATTCATTCATCATAATTTATCATCAATATATTTACCTTCAAATTATGCTGCTTCAGAAACGATACCGGTTTTTTCCAGTTTAAGAGTTTAAAAAGTCCTCCAAAGCGCCCATGAACAGTTTTGGAGAAATAACATCTCCTGTCTCACAGTTGGATGGTTCCGTACTCTTGTCCTGTAGTCGAATCCATATGTAGATCGCTTCGATCGAACGCTTCTATGTAGATAGATACCTATTGTCGATTTGGCAACAAAGTCAAATTCATTTATTCAATTTAGGCGTCTACGACGCTCTTATGAGGGTCAGTTACAAATTTTAATATTGAAATATTTTACATTGTACTGCCACGTTCAGCTCAAAAAAATGCATAGAGTCACTGCGAGATGGATGGGCAAGAAACTCAGGCCATCCTTTTAAACTTCTTTTAACAATATGTTACATACTTTGTACTCCTAATAAAATTATAACAATATTTGTATATCGCTGATGAGACTGCAGTACGGCCCAGGTTTCGTTTGAATTGAAGACTTTGTACATAGCACGAATGCTAGACATAATAGATGATTATACTCCTCAGTCTTCTGATTTATCTGGAAGTCGTATGATTGTGGTCTACAGTGCTAAAGCCTTTTCAGAACACGGCTTGGTATAAGGAAAAACTTTTAAAAAATTTAACTTGAGTCTGGAAGTCTTCAAACTAACAAAGAAGATGATAAATATGCTAAGGACTCTCGAGAACAGCTTATAAATATTGCTCAAAAGTGAAATGGACCAGTAGTTCTTCATGGTCTTGTAACCTTTTTTGAAGAACAGTACCACTACACCTCTGCTCCACGCTTCTGGCGTTTGCCACGCCAGAACTCACTCCGCGGAGGACGCAGAATGCTTCCCCGCGACCTCGCATGTTTGCACGAGACAAGGTAGCAAAACTCATCGCGATTTTCCGCGCCAACTTCACCTCAACGCAAATGTGTCCCACAGACATGCCACACACCCCTCTTCAAAGGCGCCATCAAAATTATATGTTTCACTCCATATTGTTTAACTCATTTGTTACCTGCCTCCTAGAGCGACGGCTCTTCTCTATACCCGAGGGCCTGGGAACATTGGAAATTACGTATTTTCATTAAAAAGCCACACGGCTCATTTTATCTATGTAACTAAATTAATTAACTTTCATTTCTCACTACGTACAAACATATGTTATGTAGTATAAAAAATCCGCGGCAGAGGCCAGTGAAGCGCCAGAATCTTTGTCCAATAAAACTATGTAATAACATTCATAAAGCAAATATAACAAAGTTCCACGCAATCAAAGTAGCAGGAAGTAACTGTTCGAGCTCGAAACAAATTATTTTGCCGCAATATAACAGAAAAGGAAGAATATAAATAAACTTCTCAAAGGTTCTGTTTACATTAAGCGTAACTTTCTGACTTACTTACTTCGCTATATCGATGTCTAATCATTTCAATATGCGACCCTTTACGATAGGTACCTATACATAGTAAGTACCTAGGTAGGTACTATGTAGGAGTGATGGAATACATATTCATGGATCGTGGGACGACAAATCCCTTATGCCAGAATTCGTTTCAGTCTGAAAGTACGTTTAAGTAGTCTTGGTTCGTAGTCAAATAGGTCAAAAATCTAGCTTAGACTTGAACACACTTGAATTGATTACGGATCGAATGGTTTTCAATGCAATACGTCTTTTATGACCAATGAACCGCTACGTCAAACGTCATGGGAGCATAACGTCCTTATTTTAAAAGGCACTGTCATTATGAAAACAGAACGTTTCCAATATAAAATGCCATATGAGTACAACGTTTTGAAGGGCTCGTAGCGAAGTTTACTTAGCTGTTCTCAACCGATCAGCAGAGTTAAGCAACGTCGCGCGCGGTCAGGAGTTGGATGAGTGACCGCTAGTGACATTACTACTGAGCGTTTCCGTGCTTCGGAGGGCACGTTAAGCCGTCGGTCCCGGTTGTCGTCTTAGGATGGCAGTCGTTATAGCATGGTGGTAGGGCATTTTGCGAATGCCCGCCTGGCTAGCTACCACCCTCAAGTAGAAAGTCTGTCGCCAAGCACCTAACGGTGTGTTCCGGCAGCTGTCCTTGAGAGCCAGTACTTCTAGGTTAGCCTGAACAACATCTTCGACCACATCATCACTTACCATCAGGTGAGATGGTGGACAAAGGCTAAACTATCAGATATAAAAAAAAAAACGTAAGCAATTTTAGATTCTAATTAGGGATGGGTCGAAATTCGTTTAACATTCGGATTAACCGAACTTCGTCATTCGGCCGAAATTCGGTTTACATGTCGAACAGTCGCTAGTCGGTGCAAAACAAGCGATGTTTTCATTACAATTGTACTATCATACATAATAGAAATAAATTGAAACAACATATCTGTAATAATAACATTGAAATAAAATTAGTCTGATATAGGTACTCATCGTCATTTATTTGAATAAAGAAAGAAAAGTAATCATCAAACGTCTTAAAAATCTTTGCTTACTTAGCAATCACAAAATTAACTTACTAATCAGCCTTAGATATCTGTCCTACTTAATTAAACAACAAAATTAAACTGCTCTTCTTACTAATTTGCCTTAGATATCTTTCTTAGTTAATTAAATAACAAAATTAAACTGCTCTTCTCAACAAGTCTTAGAATTCTCTCACACAGAAAAAGCGCGGCGAAATTTAACCGAAGTTCAATTGTGAATGAATTTTTCATTTATACCGAATGTTCGGCCGAAGTTCGTATTCGGTTCAAACCACATTCGGCCCATCAGTAATTCTAATACGTTAAATAGAGCACTATTTAACAAATTAGAGGGCAGAATATATATTCCCATATATATGTATATATAATAAATTATGTAATGTGAAAAAGTATATGGTTCTTTCTTTATTTATTAGTAATTTTAAGGGGTCATGTCATGAACATGTCCTTGTAGTACCTTCAAAAGACAAAAGAAATGGGACTTATATCTGACACTGAAAAGTTAGAAATACCATGTTGAAGTCGGACCATGAAAATGTGATCTCAGAGTGTTTTGACTCAGCATGGGACCGACTTTAACAAGTTATTTCATACTATTCAGTGCTAAAAGTAGGTGCCTATTTTTGTAAAAAAAAAATATGTATGTATTCTATATTTTGTCGAGATCATAATATAAAAGATGTTTGTTAAGATATTGGTCTCAATTGTGTTGGCTCCAAACTAACTACATTTTAGTAATTTAGGTTTAGAAATGCCAGACGAACATTCCTTATTCTGTTGACGCCATAGTCTAGTTAATAAGCTCTATAATTAGGTTAGTTCCTAACTTAGTGAAACCTGCAGTTGCCATTCTGGTGTACACTAATTGGATGGAAACATAATCAACACGTAATTTGATGCAGACTAAAGTTGAACTGTTTCGCTATTATTTTATTTTGTGAAAATTACCTTAGTAAGATGAATTATGGAGTATGTGGCTATGTGATTGCTACACTTATAGATTATTTGGGACGGAATCTATTTTTCGGTCATATTATAGCTTACTAGCGAAAGCAGTTTTGTAGGTAGGCAAGTACCAAACTTGAATATACAAATCGTTGTTGACATCATAGACTTAGGATGTACAGCGAAAAAATCCAAAGTCTATGGTTGACATCATCACGTAGGTATATATTGATTCCCGGAGGGGTTGTAGAGAAAAGCCAGCTTTTCACCGGATGTGTAAGTCAAGTAATAGGAGGCAAGCATTTTACTATCTACCAGACACTGCTAAACTTTAGATATACGCATATAGCACATGCTTAATTTTATTATATAAAAAAATAGCAGTCTAATTATGTATTTGGAAATCTAACCAAGACCCTCGAGATTACGAAGCGACTTAACCATCGTATTGGGATGGAGCGACATCTATAGTACCACTTGTAGTACAACGCAAGTGGTACTATAGATCTCGCTCCATCCCAATACGATGGTTAAAGAACGATAGGAAAGATTTGAGTTATGACGTCATGTCATGTTAGCTCAATTGGTTAGAGCATACCTCGGCTCAAAGGGTGGATGGTCGCGGGTTCGAATCCCGCACTTGACTTAAATTTTTCCTATCGTATATTTGTGTTTTGTAATAAAATCCGCATAGCAGGCGTTATTTCAAATCTAACAATATTAAAATTATAAGGTTGCGTCATCATTTACAAGTATAAAACCAATTGCAAAATTGGTCTAGTTTGTAGTATAACGCAAGTGGTACTATAGATGTCGCTCCATCCCAATACGATGGTTAAAGAACTATAGGAAAGATTTGAATTATGACGTCATGTCATGTTAGCTCAATTGGTTAGAGCATACCCCGGCTCAAGGGGTGGATGGTCACGGGTTCGAATCCCGCACATGACTTAAATTTTTCCTATCGTATATTTGTGTTTTTGTAATGTAATCCGCATAGCAGGCGTTATTGCAAATCTAACAATATTAAAATTTAAGAAGTTTGTAACTCTGTAAGACATAGTGAAGCACAGTGTAAGCATAAAATCCTGCCAACTCTATGTAAGATACAACTCACTCACACAAACGTATCGAAATTCTGCCAATATTTTCCTCACTCACGATATACTGTCGCACATTACGCACGTCACATATAACGGAATAAATAAATTAAAAGTGCCGACTTGCGTATTAAAATACACGTAAGTATTAAATTTTATGTAATCTCTATTATACAACGCAATTTAGGTGATGCTATTACGAGCTTCAATAGTTGCACATAGTTGCATTCGTTACCACCATCAGCTCCGTTTCAACTATCATATATTTATGATAGTTGAAACATTACATGTGACTGACTTATACGCAATATGAGACATCGATATTATATGAAATGCACCAAGTGTAGTTTTTTTTCCTTATTATAATTTTTTTTTTAACAAACCCTTAAATAACAGAGTTTGGTAATAGTTAACTTAACCTTAGGCCAATTACGGATTTACTTTTTATAAATGATACTTATAATTAAATTAGACAGTCATAATACTCCTACTATAATTATGTAACATTGTTAAACTAAACATTTAATAGAAACTACAGGTAGCTACAGAAATAATACAACAATATGTGTCATATGAGTGTGTGTATATTTGTGCAAGGGAAGGTGTTTTTGTGAACGTAAGGAAATTTAAATGTAGTGTGCATACTATGATACTGAACTTATTTGAGATTCCGAAGCAGAGCTTACGCTTTTGTTCAGAATCTCGAGTATATGACGTTTAAACTTTTATTTGCTACAGCAAAAATACATCAATTGTACTGAATTTATTATTGTATGTCCTTTGCAATCTACTGACGTCAGAATTTTGTGCATGGGTGCTGCTACAAGGGACTGCAAATAAGCCTGTATGTCGCGTACGCTTCATGGGACAGCAAAGACATAGCATTTTATGCAGGAGTTCTGGACAATCTACATATCCATTGATTATGCCATGTAAAAAAGTCATATCGGCAAGAACTTTTCTGTTCTCAAGCACTACGCTTAAACTTGCGCAACCTATGATGGGCGCAAGACTTCTCATAATAATCAGTGCTAAAATAACATCTGTAATTTAAATGCTTCGTAAATGAATACTGAATTTTTCTATGCCTTGTTTATAAATCCCGTAGTGAGGGTTCCATACTATAGAACAATACTCAAGCACATCTTACATACGCATTATATAATAATATAAGACGACCTAAGTCTGAGAAAGGGCGACTGACACGCAAAACGAAACCTAGGCTTTTGAAAGCTTTATTAGAAATATGCTGGACATGATCTGAGAATAAAAGTTTAGCATCCATCATTACGCCAAGGTCCACAACAAGGTCAACTCTTCTGAAATCAATATTATTAATTTGGTAATCAAAATGGATAGGATTCTTCTTTGTAGTGCAAGACCATATTATGGTCTATAGTCTATACCGTCAAATGCTTTCTCAAAGTCGGAGTAGACCACTTCCACTTGAGAGCCGCCATCCATGCCTTTTTCACACTTTCAGTAAAAACACCCAGGTTAGTTGCAGTTGAACGACCCTTCAAAAAGCCATGCTGCTCAGGCGGTAGAAGTGGAACAATAATTGGATATATATTAGTATGTACAACTCTTTCAAGCGACTTACCTAAATCATTAAGAATTGATATTGGCCTGTAATTTTTAATTAATACTTTTTGTCCCTTTTTATGCACAGGAACTATGTGTGCTCGTTTCCACACTTATGGAAAGTAGTCGTCATGGAGACATCTATTGAAAAATCCAAGGCAACCGGAATAGCAAGAGACTTTGCACACCTAACAAAAAATATAGAGGGTGTTTTATCCGATCCAGTACCATTCGTAATGTCTACGCCCTTAATTAATTTTAGTATATTCTGTTCAGTTACATGTATCGTATGAATTGTGTTCGGATATGAACTAATTTCTGCAGGCAACGGCTATGTGCAAGAGAATAATCGATGAGCGTTTAATCGAATCGCAAATAATGATCGCAATCATAGGTTTTGTTGATATTCTACACATGAACTGGATATCAAAGATAGCTTCTGTCGTATCGTTTCGTGCTTGGTCACTGATTATAATCAGAATACTAATACTAGATGAAAATGGCGGCCAGTCAGGCGAGCATTCATAAAACACCGTAATGTTTATATGTGTATGATTTAGATTGTATGATTTAAGTTCATAGTGGAGCTTTCCAAGTTATTCTTAACCATTAAACTGAGTAAAATTGTTTAGTTGTTTGAACGGATGGCTGCTATTGGCATTTACTATTGAACGCTTCCCTAATTCGGAGGGCAAGTTGAGTCGTTGGTCCCAATTGTTATCCTAGAATGGAAGTCATATCAACATTGTGGTAGCGCATTTTGCCTTGAAGCAGAATTCAACTTAGCTAACAAACACCCTCAAGTAAAAAATCTGTCGCCAAGCTGCAACTGCGTGTTTCTGCAGCTTTGCAGTCTTTGAGAGCCAGTTTCCATTCTAGGTTAAGCTGTTCATCACCTTTGAACACGTCTTCATGTACCACTAGGTGGGATTATGATCAAAGACTACATTTACGGTTATTAAAACATATATTCAAGTCAGCATGTAGCCCAATAGATGTTAAGCAAATAACTAACGTCCTATTTCCATTTTGTCCACTTTGTCAAAACTTCTTGAGAGATTAATACATAACTCCATTTATCCAAGTTTACACCCAAATATTATACCCAATCAACATGATTTTGTTCGACATCGATCAACGGTCACAAACCTTTTAATATACACTTCAGACATTTTCGATAACATGGATACTAACAAACAAACTGATGCTGTTTATACAGATTTTCAAAAAGCTTTTCACAAAGTGGATCATAAAATCCTATTAGATAAGATAGCATTTAATGGTATCCGAGGAAATCTTTGGCGCTGGTTTAAATCCAAGTAATCGTTGCCAGAAAGTTGTAATCTATGGGTATGAATCAGATACGGTCTCTATTAGTTCTGGGGTCCCCCAAGGGTCAATATTAGGACCCCTGTTATACATTCTATATATTAATGATATACATACATGTTTCAAATTTTGTAGATTTTTGTTATACGCTGATGACTTAAAGATATATCATACCATTAGCACTTACCAAGACCAATTAAACTTTCAATCAGATCTGGACCGGTTCTCAAGATATTGTAGTAACAATAAACTTGCGCTAAATCTTAATAAATGTAAATCAATTGTGTTCACACGAAAAATAAATGCAAGTAATTTTACTTATTCTCTCTGTGATTCGAATCTTGATAAAGTCGAAGTAATCAAAGATTTGGGTGTAACTTTGGATAGTAAATTTATCTTTGATGCACGTATGCATAATATTATAGCACGTGGTTTTAAAATGTACAACTCTGTCATACGAACTGTGGTTAATTTCAATAAAGACCTTACATACAATATTTTATTTAAGTCTCTTGTCCGATCACAGCTAGAATACGCTGCAACAGTATGGAATCCGTACTATAAATGTTACATTGAAGATATTGACAGGGTTCAAAAGAAATTTTTACGTTGTATGCACTACAAATGTAGTCAAGGTTTTATGTCATATGGCGATCTTCTTAAAAAATATAACTTAACGGATTTAAATTATAGAAGATTGCAACTAAGTGTTATGCTTCTATATGACATTTGTCACAATCGCTATGATTGCCCTGAGTTGGTAAATAGAATTTGTTACAAAGTTCCTTTAAGAACGAATTTAAGAACAGATAATAAAACTTTTGCTACCACAGCTCGTCGCACCAACTCTGGTAAGCGATCACCAATGTTTCGCATTACTAAACTTTATAACGATCATTTCAATAATATTGATATATTTCATGAATGTTTTAGTGGTTTCCGTAGGTTAGTATTGGAGACATTGAGTGGTGATGGCGGCATAACTCATATTGACTAAATGTAATACAATATTTTGTTACTTTTAATAGTAACAAAATATTTTAATATATCATAATGTATCATAATAATATATCAAATAATGTCTGCCTCCCCACTATCTATCGACATTCGACTGAACATGTTGCGCACATACTCTCTGGCGAGGATTTTTGGATTGTCGAACCGAATGTAGTGGTTGGGTTTGTCCTGGGCATGTTCACAAACTGCAGACTTGGTCGAGCGTCTATTCTTCATATCAGCAATGTGTTCTTTTACCTGGATACCAATGCTCCTCTTTGTTTGCCCAATGTATGACAGCCCACATTCACAATCAAGTTTGTAAACACCTGCATCTTGTAGGGGAATATTGCACTTAACAGGTCTTAAAAATTGGTTAATATCCTTGTGCGGCTTGAAGTAAGTTTTTATTGAAGCTCGTCTTAAGATATTACCAATTTTGTCTGTGACACCCTTGATGTAAGGTAAGATGGCAGGTTGTCGCTCAACTGTGGAAGGCTTGGGCCGGCTTCTGTGACATATTCGTGGGAGCTTGTGATTATTGCTTCGCAGTACTTGTTTTACATGCTGAAGCTCCTCCTTGAGATGTTCAGTGTCGCAGATGCCATGTGCTCTCTGTAACAAAGATTTGCCTGCGGTATATAGCCAACTGACATGGATGGTGATGGGAGTTACTATTGAGATATTTATCTGTATGGGTGGGTTTCCTATACACTGTATGACTAAGGGAATTTTCAGGATTCCTAATGACTAAAACATCAAGAAAAGCTAAGCATTTATTGACCTCAGGCTCCATTGTAAATTGTAAGGAGTTTAGATGGTTTAGAAATGCAGAAACTTTAACTTTATTACTGGGGAGGATGGTAAAAGTATCGTCTACGTACCGTTTGTAGATCTTCGGCATAGCCACAGCTGTGGAGAGAGCTCTCTCCTCGAAGTCCTGCATGAAGATATCGGCAACAACGGGGGAGACTGGAGAGCCCATAGCTACACCATCAATCTGTATGTAGAACGTATTTCATCAATTGCGCATCATTTACAAACTTTTTAGAGTACAAAATTTTTCACCTTTTTTCTGTGTGAATCAAACCCACGTCATAGTAGAAAGAGTGGGGCAGAAAGAAATCTTCATACAAACGCACCGCACGCGGCTTGTTTGTGTGCACCATAGTATCTATGCGTCGCGTCGCTATGCTCGCACACTCCAACACAATCTCCACCCGATTCTCAGTGTGCCAGCCGGGGCTAACACCGAACAAGAATCGCGCGTTACGGCTTTTCGGCACCGCTAAATAAATAAAAAAATTTAAACGTAATTGCAGAACTTATTGCTGTATGTTCGGCTGACTAAATAGTTCATCTATTCCAGAGTTGTCTCTGTTCAGATTACCTACTGAACAGGAAAGGTAAGCAAGTCACTTAGTCTAGCATACCTATAATTTTTACTTCATGATGAGTGAGATACCTACTTATTTGTTTGTTGTATTAGGTATGGCACACGGCGCTCGTCTCTGACCCCGCAACCAAATTGGTATCACCTGTCGCTCTTTGTTTCATCGTGAAAGGTTTCATCATTATTTAGGTAAAATCGACCTCACTAACGCTGAACCCTGACAACACAAGTAATAAATACAACTTCCCGGCCCTTGCCTATTTCTAGGTATTAAAATTGCTTAAATAATAGCTAAATTGCTTGCCTATTCGTTCTACCGCCAAACAAGAAGAACCTCGGCAAAAAGACGACGTTTTATAATCTAAATTACAAGGAAACGCACAATGTACTTTTTTCAACATTTATTGAGCAAACCGCGAAGAAACTCTCTGAGCTACTTAACTACTGTCTTCTGGAAAATACAACCCGGGTGTTTTCAAACCCAAAGTAAAAAGATCCTTTTTGAGCTATCCTTTACTAGGAGTGCTACACCGGTGACCACAGCGTTGCTTAGTATAAATAGTGCTCGAATATGAATAATTAGTTTGCAGGTACGGCAATCGCGAACAAAGTCGCAGGTACAGCTAGTAATAAACAGAAAAACTGGCAAACCAGAAGCATAGATATTAGGGTCAGCAATATGCATACAAATTTGTCACCGAATTTGAACACTTGGTATTTAAAATATGACGATATTACTTTTTATGGTAAGCGCTCCGTGCACTCTACTCTTAATACAAATCGCATTAGTATCGCAATCGAGCGTAACCAACACTACGGTTTAAATCACGCAAACTTTGCTTAGCGACAGCACATTGCAAACGCTCGGTTCATAACAGAAAAAACTAGAGTAAGTACGCACTGTTTGCGAGCAAACAATATATGAACCGATGAGCAGCCGCGTTTTTAACGTCTGATAACTTTGCTTCTTCGCAATTAATATAAACACCAATATTTTTGTCGCAATAGCGATATCAGTAATTGCGGGCCAGGGTGGCTGTTTTCACGGCGTTACCAGTCTACTATTAATCCCGCGATGTGCCCATTTTTGGGCATTAGAGCAGGGTGCTTCGCATTGTAATCCAGACTTGAAAATGAGAGAATCAAGTAAGTGTTAGTTCCAGTGAAGAAAAGTGCAATATTTATCAAAACAGGAAAGAATTATGCAATGTCGTTTAGCACAAAAGACAAAGAGATGTTATTTATTATTCTAAAATGTTCAAACTGGCATTTTTTTTTGTCATGTAACTGTCATTACCATCTAGATAGGATTGGCGCTATTAGTTTAATTATTATCAACTGTGTTTGTTTTGCATCTAGAGACTCCGTTTACTTTGCTTTTTCTGCTTACCATTTAACGTTTAATGTAAATTTATCTTAATATATTTTTTTATATTGTTATGTTTGCAATAACGCCTGCCTGCAATAATTTACATGTATAAAACCAATTGCAAAATTGGTCTTGTTTGTAGTACAACGTAAGTGGTACTATATATGTCGCTCCATCCCAATACGATGGTTAATGAACGATAGAAAAGATTTGAGTTATGATGTCATGTCATGTTAGCTCAATTGGTTAGAGCATACCCAGGCTAAAGGGGTGTATGGACGCGGGTTCGAATCCCGCACATCACTTAAATTTTTCCTCTCGTATATATGTAATTTGGTAAGGTAACGTGGTAAGAAACTATCGGCAGAAGAAGCGCACGATAAAATACCTTTGTCAAGATAATCGGAAATAATATCATTATGTTTTTTTATGTAAGTCTGATGATCGTAATAACTTCTTCTCCAATATTCCAAAATAACAAATTCTTGTCCAGTGTTAAACACCTTTTCTTCGCGGTTATAATCACGTTCAATTCTAAAGCCTTTTCGGAACCTGGCTTGTTCGGGAAGCTGGAAGTCATCAAACCTACGAGCAAGACGATTCGTAATGACTCTCGAGAACAGCTAATAAACATGGCTCAGAAGTGAAATGGGCCTGTAGTTCTTCAACAAGGTCTTGTCACCTTTTTTGAAGAACAGTAGCACTACACCTCTGCTCCACGCTTCTGGCGTTTTACCTTCAAGGATGACGGAATTAAATAACTTCTGGAAGACTGAGAGTACCGGTTTTCCACCCGCTCTCAGAATTTCTGTCGTGATTCCGTCATCACCTGGCGCCTTGTTGTCCTTAAGCTGTTTGAGAGCGATTCTAATCTCGTATAGGCTGGTGTCCGGGATACCTTCGGTATAGTGTCGGGTCAGTTTAGCTCTCTTGTCCTTAGCTGCACTGACAACGGGTTCTCGTGTCGAGATGAATATCTGTCCATAAAACCTCTCAAGCTGGCCATAAAACCTCTCAGGATCTCCGGTTTTGATGAGATGACTCTGCCATCGTCGATCTTCAGCTTCGTCAGCTGGCTTTGCCCTATAGACGATTTTTTTGCGAACATTTTGGAGCCTTGGTTACGCTCGATTGCGGCCTTTATCCGATGAGTAATGAAGGCGCGCAAGTCATGTCACAGTGCCTTGGAAATTCGGCTATTGAGCTTTTCGTAGTTCAACATATCAGCTGAAGATTGCATCTCATTCCGGTTTTCCATCAGCATGATGGTTTCTTCTGAGAGTTTCTTTGGTTTGTTTCAGCGGGGGATCTTAAAGAACTGAGATCCCACCGCGTGGACAGCTTCCACCAACCCGTTGTTTATCTCGTCCACTGATTCACATTCAGCTAGACACTGGAAGCGGTTATGTAGTTCGAGTTGAAAGCTTTCGGGGTTTTGGATTTGGGCAGTGCTAGGACGGAGCACCTGCGGAGGGCGTTTTATGTTTTTAATCGGCGCTTTTGTGTTATTTCGCTCTGATTCTACTTTTATAGGGATAACATTTCTTTCAACTATATCCATCACATTCGCTTTCTTATACCTGACTTTATCCTTGCTTTTTCTTTTATTAATATCTTTTAGGTAAATGGTTTTGCCTTGCGGAAGTTCTATATTGCTTTCGCCACCTCTCTTGTTCCTAATTTTCTCCTTATTTGTTGCTATCTTTTCTCTCAATTGCTTGTACAAAAATCTAGTACGCTTTTCATGGTCTTTCACTAATTGCTGTGTGTATTTTTTTTTAATTCTACATTAAAAAGTGTGTCTGTGTCTGTGTGTCCGAAAACTACCTCAAATGGAGTGAGACCGGTTGTTGAGTGAATAGTGTGGTTGTAACCTAAAACTGAGTACATCATTATTGATGCTGCATCGGTACATTTTTCTTCGTATTTTGCTAGTCTGTATATTTCAATTAAAGTTGAATGAAAACGTTCTATTAAACCCATAGAGTTGGGGTTATTGATTGTTCCTAGCTGATGTTCTATTTTATGCAAGCTTAGGAATTCTTTCATTAGTTCATTATTGAATTCCATACCTGGGTCTGAGCTAATTTTCTTAGGGATACCGTAAAACGAAAAATATTTCATTAGAGCTCTCACGACTTCGGGCGTTGATTTGTTAGGGATTTCAATGGCTTGGCCAAGTTTACTAAATGCGTCTATAAGTGTTGAATAATACTTGCTTTCTATAGAAAAGAGGTCAATAAAAATCTCTTGGAAGGGCGCATCTTGCGTCTGTGTTAATTGAAGCACTGGTTTGATGGGTTTTCGGTCATACTTCATTTTACTGCAAGTTTCACAGGCGTTTATTATGGCTGAGACGGTTTCTTCCATTTTTGACCAACAATAGTTTCTACGAAGCCTAACTAGCGTTTCTTTAATACAGTGGTGACACGTCTTTCCTTGGTGATATTTCAAAACTATCGCCTTTTGTTCACTCTGTTCCGCGACACAACCTACTCGTTCAGGGCATTCATACAACCTAAGCATATCGTTTTTAAACAATGTAGTTACAATACTGCTAAACTGTTTACGGTATTCTTCCTCTTCGAAATAGACAAAATATTTAATTTTTGCCTAACATACTACTTTAAAAAAAAATTTATTAGTTCCGGGTTATTTTTAGGAAGGAATACTTCCAGGATTCTATGTTTTGCTCGCGAAATATCTTGACATGTGTCTCATTTTTAAACCAAGAAAACACTAGAATTTGGTTAGGTTTATTATCGACAGCTTCGTGTAAAATTGGTATGCCTGTAGACTCTAAATCAGCAGCTGAGTGAATCGTTTGTGATGTACAGTTGCTATCGTGTTCGGAAGGTGATAAGTACACCGGTTTTTCCTTATCTATTAAGGAAATGGTTTCAGTAGTTTCTGAAGACGATATACTTGCAGGGCTTGGTGTGATTGTCCTGCTTGAGTCTGATACAGTAATTGTGGATGAGTCATGTCGTGATGGCTTTTCACGCGATAACCGAACAATGTTCTTAACTACTTCATTCATTTCTTTCTGTAACTGACGTTCTTTTCTATCTACGTTCACTACCATTGAGTTTCCTTGACTATCTGAATCTAAAGCATGGACTTTAATTCTACTGAGCGCATCAGCGTTGGTATTTTGTTTTCCTTTCTTGTAGATAATTTCGAAGTCAAAGTCTTGAAGACGTAACCTCCAGCGGGTAAGCTTGCTGTTTGGGTCCTTCAAGGAATTGAGCCACGCAAGGGGTCTATGATCAGTGTATATGTAAAATTTTCTACCATACAAGTAAGGTCGAAAATGTTTTGTTGCCCAAATTATTGCAAGAAATTCACGTTCAATGGTACTATAGCGAGATTCAGTATCACTTAATGTACGACTCGCGTACGCAACGGGTTTGTCGGAGCCTACTTGTCCTTGGGACAACACCGCGCCTATCGCTACGTTTGAAGCATCTGTTGTCAAAATAAAAGGCTTGTCGTAGTCAGGGTATTGTAGGAGTGGGGCGTGAGTCAGGAGTTCTTTACATTTGTCAAACGCGTTTATGTAATTGTCGTCTACAACAATTTTGTTTTTTTTTGATTTTGGCAAAATCAGGTATAAAGCGTCGGTAATATCCTACAAGTCCAAGGAAACTTTTAATTTCGGTCGTAGTCTTAGGGAGAGGAAAAATCATCACAGCTTTTATCTTGTCATCGTTGGGTTTTAATCCATCTTTTGTGATAGTATGACCAAGATAGAGTACTTCTCTACGTAAAAAATCAGTTTTGTCTAATTGTACCTTCAAGTTTGTCTGTCTTAGTCTGTCAAACACTAGTCGTAGTTTATGTAGGTGGTCCTGGAGGCTGGACGAAAAAATTATGACGTCATCAAGGTACACCATGCAGTGTAGCCCCTGCAGCCCTCTTAAGACATTGTCCATAGTACGTTGAAACGTAGCGGGGGCGGTTTTTAATCCAAACGGTAATCTTAAAAAATGAAAATGACCATTTTGTGAACTAAAAGCCGTTTTCTGCCTATCCTTTTTTTACAATTCAATTTGGTGGTATCCACTAGCCAAATCGATAGTACTAAAGTAGACCCTTTACCTAACTTGTCAAACAAGTCGTTGATATTCGGTAGAGGGTACTTGGCATCGATAGTAATGTCGTTGAGTCGTCGGTAGTCTATTACCATGCGGAACTTTTGCTCACTGGAGGCATCCATTTTCTTAGGCACTAAGTGCACTGGAGCATTCCACGGGGAATGTGATTCTTCAATTACATTATCAGTCAATAACTTATCAACCTGTCTATTTATTTCTTCTGTCTGTGTTGGTGCTAATCTATAAGGTTTAATGTAAATGGGGTCTTTATTTTTGGTACGGATTTTATGTTTTACTTGGTTGGTAAAAGTCAAGGGTAATTGGTCACAGTGGAAAATGTCTTTATATTCCATGCAAAGATTATATATCATTCGTCATTTGTGTGATCGAGTCTAAGTTTATTCAGATTTTCTTTTAGTAAATTATCAGTCTCAATATCTGTCATGTGTTTTGTAAAATTTAGGTTACATTTAGTTTCTTCAAATGGTACAACTGTAAATGGTTGTCCTATGGTCAATGTCATTGGTTTGTCTAATGTATTTTGTATAATAGTCGATGCTTATCCATTCACACAGTTAACTATAGCACTAGGCATTCGCAACCCGTCAGTGAATTCCTTAAAGTCAAGAATTGCGTCGCCTGAACATTGGTCAATGGGTAATTTAACTCTAAGTTCTGATCGCGGTGGCAATTGAGCGACATAATCCAAATTGTTATTGATTATAGGAATACAAGCCGTTTGAGTTGTTAACAGCTGATTCTTAAGGTCGATCAGTGCGCCTAGTTGTTGTAACAGGTCATTACCAATCAGTCCGACATAACGTGAGTCAAAGTTAAATATGTAACATTGTGCCAATCGTTACTATTGAATGTAGGCATTAAAGGTATCGTAATAACCTCGTCATGGTTACTCGAGGCATGTGTGCCTACAACTTGAAATGGTTCCTTTTGAACGAACTCACCAAAATATTCGTAGGCCTTTTTGGGACTTACAAACGACCTCATACTTCCGGTGTCTATCATCATCTTAGCATCAATTTCCTTTAAATAAACGTAAGGAAGTTTTAAGTTAGGATCACAATTTATTTTTATGATTTCTTGTCGGTCGAGGCTGTTTCGCAAAAATCCGCATTATTGGGTACGTCGGTATGTTCTGCTTCGTCACTACGTTCATCCGCGTTTATTTCGTCACCGTAGTAGTAATTCATGTCGTCATTATAATTAAAGTCGTCATGATAATAATAGTTGTCATAATACTGCCCTTCATTATTGTCTAAAGTCAGTTCATTTAATTTGAAACCTTGTTGCGGCCCAAGAGGCGCTGTTCTCATGGATACATCACTAACTTGAAGCTGGGGCTTCTGTACCTGTGGTGGAGTATAACCAAACTGTTGTGGGGGTTTGTAACCAAATTGTTGCGGAGGCCTATATCCAAACTGTTGGGGCGGCCTATAACCAAACTGTTGAGGTGGTCTATATCCAAACTGCTGGGGTGGTCTATAAACAAATTGTTGTGGCTGATGGCCAAACTGTGGTTTATAACCAAATTGAGGTTGTGGTCGGCCTTGGCCTTGAACTTGCCCGTTTGAGGGAATGCCAAAATTAAACCTAGGCGTGCTACCAGGCATCATAGGTCTGAACCCAATCGGCTGAGGACCACTACTGAACCTGAACCCTGGTGCACTTGGTGTATTAGTCAACAACGGCTTAGAAATTTGGCCAGTCACCTGAAGCTTGTTACTGTTCAAGGAAATTATCCTCCTCAAGCACCACACTTAAAGCTGGTTCTAATATGTCGGGCGATTTTAATCTCACTATCCGAACCATATTTTCCGGGAGGTTGTATAAAAATACATTTAGAGCAGTGTTATTGTAAATGGACATTTTTACGCGTTTCATTTCTTCATCTTGAGATACATTGACTTTTGAAAATAAAACGGACCGAACACTTTGAATCCTACTGTAAATATCCAAGTAAGATTCACCACCTTTGATTTTCAAAGATTCCAACTCTATACTTATACAAGTTTCGCTACGCGGGTCTCCAAAATGCTGCTGTAGCAATTCTATTAACGAAGACCAATTAACAATATCCTCGCGTTCAGATAATAACGCACCTGCATTATCTGTAAGCCTACTAGTAATCGTGTGGAACACGTATAAATTCTGCTCCTCATTATTACTTCTTCTAAAGCGTTCTATGACGTATTCATATTTTTTAATGTAGAGATTCAATTGCTTTTTATCGCCATCAAAAAGTGGAATTATTCGAATAACTTCGGTTGGTATTAAAATTATATTTACATTTTCGACAGACATGATGCAGCAGATTAAATCACAGAAAACACAACAAAATTCACTTAATCACAATTCTAAGGATAACACACACAGAATTAATACAATATAAAACCATAAAATACACAAAATTAGATCAATTACACAGTTAATAATTTTTTTGTAAAAGTTATAAAAGAGAAACTTCTTTCTTAGCAAAATATATTGTTTGTTTTTTTTTTATGTTATTGTGACGGAACAAGCTCGAGGCCCACCTGATGTTAAGTGGACTAACCTCTGCCTATAGGTGGCAAAGTCGATGAATCCCCTCATCATAATAAGAGATGTGCTTTCTTACCATACCGACACCAGCATAGTCGAAAATATCATATCGCAGAATAAACATCTTCTGCATAGTGTCGATATGAAAGAAAGCACCATAAGAGTGAAGTACAGGAAACGAGCGAGAAACTCTCTAGAATGTCACCCAGTCCTGGAAGTGTCACCGGTAGTCCACAAACGCCTCGTAGAGGAAGGGAGGGTGTACATCGGCATACAGCGTAGGCCGGTGTACGATCAATCCCCTTTGGTGCAATGCACAAAATGCCTTGGATTCAGCCACACAAAAGCAGTCGTTGCGGATGACTTCTGCAGTCACTGCGGAGGAAAACACACCTGGGAGAACTGCAAAAGAAGACAAGAAGGCAAATCACCACAGTGCAAAAATTGTACAAAGGCACAAGGGACTACCGGAGACACAGCCCATAACGCATTCAACCTAGAATGCAAAGAAAAACAGAAATGGGATGCAATAGCGCGCTCCCGCATTAATTACTGCTAAAGGCGACCAAGACAACACCAGCTCAACCCCCTCAGGTAATGACACTAGCAGGTTACGTATCATACAAGCAAACCTGCGACGTTGTAAGAAGGCCACCATCGAACTCCACCAGGCGGCGACGGAAAAGGGAATTTCAATTGCCCTAGTGCAAGAGCCGTATGTTGGCGCAGCAGGGACATTGAAACCACGCCCAGGCACTCAAGTCATCCAGTGCACCCTTAACCGTCAAAAACCAGTGAAGGCAGCCATCATCGTCTTCGGCAACAACGTGGAAGTCATACACGACCCACAGTTGGTGACAGAGACGGAGGCGGCTGTTCTCATACTGGCGGGCCGTCTGAAGCTAGGGGTGGTGTCTATTTACCTCGAGGGAAAAGAAGATATTGAGCCATACTTGGATCGCATAAAGCTGGCATGCGGGAAATTACCGACCGAAAACATCCTGGTCGGTGGAGACGCCAATGCATGGAGCCACTGGTGGGGCAGCAAAACAGAAAACGCCCGAGGAGAGTCTTATAACACCTTCCTAAACGAGATGGACCTACAGATCCTAAACACGGGGGACACTCCTACTTTTGAGGAATACAGGGCAGGGAAACTATACACTAGTTGTGTAGACGTTACCGCCTGTAGCCTGTCACTGCTAGGAAAGGTCGAAAACTGGAAAGTGAATCGAAGTTTAACCACGTCAGACCACAATGCCATTACCTTCGACGTACGTCTTGAGGGGCGATTGAAAACACTCAAGCCCATAACGACGCGGAGGTACAACACCAAAAAGGCAAAATGGGAAGACTTCGAAGCACTTTTCAGGACACAACTAGCAGAACAACAAATAACAACCTTCACAGTAGCGGGAGTCTCAACGGGAGAGGATCTGGAAGCCATCACCGAAGCCTACACGGAAACCATCAATAAGACCTGCGATGCTTTAATACCGAAGATAGGCTCGTGGGAAGGTGATCCACTGTCTGATTTGTAGCTCTTTAGTCCACCCGTGGTGGACTAAAGAGCTACAAAACTTGCAAAAAGACGTCATCCGCAAGAAAAGACGAATACGAAACGCTGCTCCACAAAGACTCGATGCGGTGCTCCAAGATTACCAAGACGCGCGAGCGACCTACGCTGAAAGAGCAAGTGAAGCCGAAACGAAGAGTTGGAAAGAGTTTTGTACGACCCAAGAGAAGGAGAGCATGTGGGATGGCATATACAGAGTAATCAGAAGAACGACCAGAAAAAAAGAGGACCTGCTGCTGAGGGGAGCGGAGGGCCAGACGTTAACTCCTGCCCAGTCAGCGGACCTTCTTGCGGAAACGTTCTACCCTGATGACTCTGCATCTACAGACAGTCCACACCACATGCATATCCGAGGGCTGACACACGACAGGCCACCTGAGGAAATCGAAGGCTTATCGGAGGACGACCCGCCGTTTGAATGGCCTGAAGTGGAAATGGTGCTGCGAGCACTAAATCCAAAGAAGGCCCCGGGACCGGACGGGTTGACCTCAGATATATGCACGAAAGCCATCCAGAGTGAAAGGGAAGTGTTTATGGCGATAGCTAACAAATGCTTATCGCTGGCGCACTTCCCCAAGCAATGGAAAATAGCACACATCGTGATCCTCAGGAAACCGGGAAAAGAGGACTACACCCATCCAAAGTCCTACCGGCCAATCGGCCTGCTTTCAGTCATGGGAAAAATCGTTGAGAAGCTCTTTATATGCAGATTACAATGGCATATTTTACCAACTCTAAGTTCCAAGCAATACGGCTTCATGCCACAACGCGGAACCGAGGACGCCCTGTATGACCTTATGAGACATGTACGATCTGAGTTAAACAACAAGAAGATCGTCGTAATTGTCTCACTGGACATAGAGGGCGCCTTCGACAACGCGTGGTGGCCGGCTCTGAAGCACCAGTTGATAACCCGGAATTGTCCAAAGAACCTATACGCAATAGTTAACTCATACCTCAGTGACCGTAAGATAATAGTCAACTACGCCAGAGCAACAAGCGAGAGATGCACCACGAAGGGATGTGTCCAAGGTTCCATCGGTGGACCGACCTTCTGGAACATCATTTTAGACCCGCTGTTGAAGCAACTATCTGGCGAGGGAGTGTATTGCCAAGCGTTCGCGGACGATGGGGTTATTGTATTTTCCGGACACTCGGCCATTACCATCGAGGACTCAGCAAACGCAATACTCGACAAGGTTGCCACTTGGGGGAAAGACAATAAGTTAAACTTCGCAGCTCACAAAACAAACGTGATGCTCTTAACGAAGAAACTTAATTACTGTCCCCCAAACATCTATATGTCGGGTTGCAAGCTGAACCTAGTAGACGAGATCAAACTACTAGGCCTCATAATTGACCGAAATCTGAACTTCCTTCCACACATCAACGCAACTTGCAAGAAGGTAACCGGAATCTACAAACAACTGGCATGTGCAGCAAAAGTCACATGGGGCTTGAACACCGAAATAGTCAGAACCATATATGTCGCAGTGATAGAGCCTATCGTGATGTACGCCTCCTGCGCATGGTACCAAGCGACAGAGCTTCAGATGATCCGTGATCGTCTGAATACACTTCAAAGGGGCTTTGCACAGAAAATCTGCAGGGCGTACCGCACGGTCTCTCTCACTTCGGCATTGGCACTATCTGGTACACTACCGCTGGATCTAAGAATTCAGGAAGCTGCAAGCCTATACATGGCGAAAAAAGGCCTGTCTCTAGACTACATACCACCTGGAAGGACACTGGAGCAGAGGGTGTGCTACCTACATCAACCACACCCTTCCACACTTGAGGCAACTCAGTACACGCTCCTTGAGGACACGAACCTTGAAACCCTTGAATCCCACCAAATCACCGGTCCACAAATTTACACGGACGGCAGTAAAATTGAGGGAAAAGTTGGCGCAGCCCTCACATGGTGGGAGGATGGAAAAGAATCGTGCTTCTCCACCTTCAGTCTAGATCCCTCCTGTACGGTATTTCAATCTGAACTCTACGCGCTTCTCAGGGCGGTCCAGTCAGCAAAATCCAGCGAGGCGAAAGTAGTCAACATTCTGAGCGACTCCAGATCTTCGCTCGACCTGCTGGAAAATCCCAAGCTGACACACCCCCTAACAAAACAGATAAAGGAGTGCATACGAGAGTTGAGTGCGGAGGGAAGACAGGTACGGCTTTTCTGGTTGCGAGCGCACGTAGGAACCGCGGGGAACGAGCGAGCCGACGAGCTGGCAAAGTCCGCGGCCTTACAGGCGAACCAAGATCCAGACTACGCAGAAGTTCCACTGTCCTACGTCAAGAAGAAGATCAGGGAAGAGACAGTCCGCAAATGGCAGGACAGATACAGCTCTTCCAGCACAGGTAGTGTCACTAAATGGTTCCTACCGGATGTCGACAAGGCATACCGTATGGTACGAACTGTTAAACTGACACCAACACAAGTGCAAGCCTTGACGGGACACGGAGGTATTGCCGAATACCTCCATAGGTTCAGACTATTAGACAGCCCAGGTTGCGAATGCGATCCCACCATTAGCGAATCGGTATGGCACATAGTCTTGGAATGTCCGCGCTTCCTAGCTGTAAGACAAGACCTGGAAATACAAACCAAAACCAGGCTTACAAAAGATAGTCTGCAGCACATCCTGGCAGACTCAGGAAGCAGGACCCCGTTCCTCGACTATGTGGATACAATCTTCAAAATTGCGGCAAAAAGACACAGCACAACAACAACCCGTCCCACAGATACCCAATCATCCGTACCAGCTACAATCGTTACAATCCCGGACCCTGGTGCAAGGCAAACCTCTATAAGCAGAACTGCACTAAACCAGCTTCTGGAATACGGAGAGAGAGGCGAACCAGGCATTAGGATAAGGGGAGTGGCCATGTTCATGGACAATAACAACGAGAGACTCGGCTTGAGTTATTGCAACGCACAAGGAAAGAACAGAGTTGCAATATCACCTGGACTAGCATCTCTGCTAAACGGGAGCACTACCAAGACCACCATGAAGCGGAAGAAATACAAAGAACTTCTGGAGACGAGGGTGGCCGGCTGCCTATGTCGAATAGTGAGGTCGCACAATAAAACGATCATCCTGGTCGACTGGGGTAGGAGGACGCCCTTTTCTCTCGCAAACGTAGTGCTCACCAAACTCGGAGAGGCGGATGAAGGCGCAACACCTCGCATTATCAGCGTAGACGCGATGGTGATAGAGTACTCGCGAGGCGAAGTTGCGGACCACATTGGGTGTATAAAAGCTTCAGCGCGCCACAACATAGTGGCGTACGAGGACAGAGGAGAAGATCTTAGCTACCTCAAAGCACCCACCGTATCCGCAACCAAAAACATCACAAGCCTCCAACCATACTCGAGTACGCAGATAGGAGCTCAGCGCCTCCAAGAAAAGATCGACGCCAAAAAATCCGTAGCACAGAGGCTAAAATCCAGTCCAGAAAAAAGAGGAAGCCGAGTCGGACATAAAAAGCATTTTATAGACGTTGTCAACTCAGCATTACACGGCATAAGAGATATGATCTCCAGAACGGCAGAACGACAATCAGCTGCCGTTCAGGAATTCACAAAACCCTCCACAAAACATCCCGACCCCCCGCAGACTAAACGGACCAGAGCCGACAAGGGGCAAGTTAACCCGCCAAACCTCATCCAAGTAACGAAGCCAACAGACCACGCATTCAACGCATTCATCGAATTCCTAACGATAGAGAAGGCAACGAGAGATGTCAACCTGATCACTTGCAAGAACATCATGCAAGCCTATCTCTGGGAAAACGAGGGGTTGTTGAATGTGAGACTCACGGAAGCGGAAGCAGCCATATACGATAACGAGAGATCCCGAGTCATCAAGGGAAGTATGACGGGTCGTTATATGGCTGCATTCAGCTCCACAGAGGGCTTCGTTACTCTGAATGAGGATGAGACAGAACGGACTGGTAAACTTACATTTTTCACACCACCAGACAATCCCCTTGTGGTCACAGCCCGGTGCACGAAGATAATGCTGCAGGAGAAAATCATCGAGATGGCTAAAACCATCTCGGATGACTCCAACCCAGCGGCAGCATGGGACCACTGGACAATGCCACGGATTACTTGGATTAACGGAGTTCCCGGTTGCGGCAAAACAACTTGGATAGTTAAAAACTTCGATGCTGACAGAGACATCATAGTCACTACCACAACCGAAGCAGCCAAAGATCTGAGAGACAAGGTCGCGCACCGCATAGGCGATGGAGTTAAATCCAAAGTGCGCACCTTGGCCTCTGTATTGGCCAATGGGTTCATGGAGCGTAGAGAAAAACGTCTTCTCATGGACGAAGCTCACATGAACCACTTCGGGGCCATCATAATGGCTGCGCGGTTACTGGAGGCTGAGGATGTTGTCATCATCGGAGACGTAAACCAGCTGCCTTATATTGAGAGAGAGAACCTTTTCAATGTAAGGTACAGCAATCCAAACGTCCTGGCGACCATCGGCCAAGAGTTGTTCTGCACGCACCGAAATCCGATGGATGTGGCATATGTCCTGCGTGAGGTGTACCCGGGCTTCTACTCATCAAGATCTCGTGTTTACTCCCTGAAACTCCAACGATACACAGGTGCAAAAATACCAAAAGACCTCCCAAACACCCTATATCTGACGCTGACTCAGGAGGAGAAATCCACCTTGGTATGCAGAGGGTATGGGTGTGGCCAGGGGTCTCGCATTCTGACCGTGCACGAGTCACAGGGACTGACATACGAGATCGTAATTATCATCCAAATGAGAGAAAAAGTGACCAGGCTCAGGGACAGCGTCCCGCATGCGGTTGTGGCATTGTCGCGTCACAAAGAGAGCTGCACATACTACACCGACGACAGCTCTGACACCATCGGCGAATTTGTGCGGCGGGCAGAAAAAGCGACGAAAGAGGAAATAACCAACCACAACCTCAAAATGGCATTGAAGGACCGCAACGAAAACGTCGGGGAGGAAATCCTTAACAGACAACGGACCCCGGGGTCAGTGGCGGGTCCATCAGGGACCTAACACAATAAAATGACAAAACAGCACCAACTTTCATTGTAGTGTCATATTTATATAGGATTAACATAGTAAGTTAAAAGTAAGATTGTAACAAATAATAAACGACATGATATATATATATATATATATATATATATGTACATATATATCCATAAAGGAAATTTAATTGTAGTAGTAAGTTAAAATTAAGTTTATAAGAAATAAAATACGGCGGCAAAAAAAAAAAAAAAAAAAAAAAATATGGACTCACTTTAGTTTTTAAGGCAATATACTTTTACAACGCATAACATCATAGTTGTAAGTCATAATGTGATGCATGGAGTATGATATAAGTAATGAACTGTAATCGGAAAAAAATAAATTTAGTCTAAAAAGAGTACGGACCATGAGTCTGTAGGGCATTGTATTACTGAGAAAAAAAAAAAAAAAAAAAAAAACCTCTGCCTATAACAGTTGTAATTCATGACAACTCACGAATTGCACGGCGCCCATCACATTGAGACATAGTTGTTAAGTCTCATTGTGCCTGTAATTTCACTGGCTCTCAAGGACTACTGCCGGAACACACCTTTCGGTGCTTGGCGACAGACTTTCTACTTGAGGGTGGTTATGTGTTTAGCCTATACACAAATTATAACTAGCCAGTAAAGATCAATTAAGAGAACTGTTACTTTTATTTAAATGAATTTAAGAACACACATAACTTGATTGATTCAGTTATGTTCTGTATACATTTACATCGCTCTACGCTATCATGTTCTTATCAACTAAGCTGAGGCACTTCGTAGAATTTAATACAAATGAACCAGATACGTTATAGTGAGCAAAGTCTTATCTCAAATATAAGTATGATTTAAATTAGGCTACAGGAGAAATTAGGGAAGGAATTGGCGAAAATTTGACTCACCAGACACCCGCCGCTACTCTCATGGTCACCTTTTATTTTACCCGTTTGACAAATTTATTTGGTTCGTGGATCGATTCACAGCCACTTCGCGCCGCACTCGCTATACTTAGGTGAATTTGGACACCCGAAATACTAACATGAGACGGTACAGCTTTAACGAATCAATCCTACCGGCTGCGCCAGTCATATCTTGGGATTAGGGAAAACCCTTTTTAAAAACTAAAATAATTAAAACAAAAATAAAATATGTCGCCGATTCGGAGGCTAACTGTATAATGCATAAAAAGTTCTCACAAAGGAGCTTACCAACTATCTTAACCTACCACGAGACCACCGAGAAAGCTTGGTCAGCATTACAGGGAACTGTAAGAGTTTCTGCTGATCAAGCCCCCTCTAGTCTAGAGCGGATGGGCGAGGGGGATCCATAACTACCTACATGATCTAAGAAAACGGTATAATATTATTGTATCATGGCATATTAAGGGTGCTTACCATTTGAAGTTAAGTTCGCTAAAAACGCTAAAAACGATCACACTTCCAAAAAGTTGTTCCAAATGGGTCTTGGCGTTATTTTCGCCATTAACGCTATGAGGCTACTGACTGGAACAGTTTGAATTCCCTACATCTAATGTCAAAATTACAAGAGAACAGTTACAATCGATCACAGTGATCACAACCATAGACGCAGATGTGATCAAAATTATCGAAAATAACGTTCTTAGCGTCACTGTCATCCCCTGTTCCATTTAGGATAAGAACGCTAAGAATGCCACTAAAATTTGCCACTTCTGTCGGGAATTCAAACTGTTCCAGTAGCCTCATAACGTTTATGGCGAAAATAACGCCAAGACCCATGTGGAACAACTTTTTGGGAGTGTGATCGTTTTTAGCGTTTTTAGCGAATCTAACTTCAAATGGTATGCACCCGTATACTCTGTGAAATGAAGGTGTAGTATCGTAATAGTGATCTATGGCGTGTTTATTTTTGGAAGACCGTGAAATTCTTGCTCAGAAAGTCAGAATTAGGATTTTATCCTATTATTTTAATTTTGTACGTATGTATCAACACGTTAACATTCTGTTTACACACAGTTTTCAAGAACTGCATTAAACAATTCAAAATCATAGGTCTCCAACATACGTACAAGCGTACAAGCATCTTCCTGTAATACCTTTTGGGGATTCCAAGAATAAATTCCGTAAATACGTATATAGTGCTACACCAGCAACCCTATGAGCCCCACAATTGATTTGATATTGTACCCATAAAATATATTATTTATGTAAAATAGGTACAAGAATTGTGTTCTTAGTCTCGGAAAAGGTTACACAGGAAATCCTCAATTAGGTTCTGAATGTATTAAGTATAATTACCATTTTTTTATTACTTCTATGTTCAATCTGTTTTAGGTGGTTATAATGGTGCCAGAATTTTCATAAAATGTCTTCGGAAAGTTGTTTGGTGAAGGCAATATATTCATTTAAAGGGAAAAATAATGATGAGCTATGCTTCAAAAAAGGAGATATAATCACTGTGACTCAGAAAGAAGAAGGTGGTTGGTGGGAAGGAACATTGGGAGAGACGACAGGATGGTTTCCTAGTAATTATGTTACTGAACATAAAGGTAATCATTTACACTAGTTGGTTTATAGATCATTCCAGATTATTATTTATGTGGGTGGAAACTTGTAGGTAGTCACCTACAAGTAGTTGTAAGATTTTGTTCTGTGAGTTGTTTTGAATTGGGTTTTGGTTTGTTATTTTGATTTACCTACTAATTTAACACTAGAGAAAATAATATATAGATTACTATTTAATTTGTCTTATCACTACATTGAAAAAAAATTTTCAAGGAATTGCTGAACATGTTGTTATGATTATTAAATAATTGAGATTCAAGAAGCCTGGTCTTCCGATGAAAAACCTAGTTTGATAAAAAACAGACCTATCTAATCAGCAGTTACAGATTACTTGTTACTATCTTCAAAACAACTCTTTCCAACAGATGCGATAGTGAAAAGTTTTCATGAGAAGTTAAGAACAAAAACTATATTACCTATTCTAATTCTAATTAGTTTTATGGAAACACCAAAAAACTTATTACAATGGCACAGCAAGTTGGAGAAAAAAAAAAAAAAAAAACGAGTTGGTCTCCAACTTGCCGTGCCAAGCTACCCGCCGAACCAGCAACCAGTGATGATGTCACCCTGCCAGTCAAGCCACTTATTACAATTTCATCTGTTGAACTAAAAAAACTGCTTTAGTTTGGAAAAAACTTTCAAACATCAACTTCTTTCACCTACCTAATATAGATTTTTATTTATTTATAGCTGATATACTAGCCTTTGATCACAATCTCACCTGATACTAGACAATTATGTGGTTGTAGATGAGACAAATTAACTTAGCATTCCATGGTTCACTGTGTTTCCCACAGCATAGTAAGTTCTATATGTACTAAGCGTTTTAGATTTTTTGAGTATAGAAATATATCTGGTCTGGATGACGAAACACCAACATCCTCAGGGATTTTGTAGTGTTTTTCATATGTATCCATCAAAAGAGTCAAAACGGGAGGTGTGCCTAAGATGAAGTAAGGCTTGGATTTCGATTTTGTAGATGACCCTTCTTTTCCAAAAGCAACCCGGCGTTTGTTAGTGGTTAAACCTTTTTTGCTCTAGCTACTGAGAGACTCGCTGCTTCTTGTATGATTTCGAGGACTCTTTCATGAAGGCGTGAATAATGACCCCTGTCAAGGAGCACCTTGCATCCTAAGCATATATTATAGGCTAACTGCTTTAGCTGTACAATAAATATGTCATACATTTATTTTTATTTTACCCATGTAATATATATTTTTTTTGTTGTAGTTGATAGACTAGCCTTTCATTGCTATCTCAGCTGATGGTAAAGTATGGTCTAAGATGTTGTTCAAGCTTACCTAGAATTACTGGCTCTTAAGGACAGCTGCTGGAACACAATGATAAGTGTTTGGTGACAGTACTGGAGATGCCTCTTACACCGGCCGTGCTAAAATTTCTCAGGAATTTTCTCGTTGTGGAGAGTCGGAACAAACTTGTGTCTGAAGTCGAGACCATGTTGTCTAATGTTTCAAAGTGGGGCCGACTGAACTCAGTTCAATTTAACCCCAAGAAGACACAATTTTGTGCATTCACCGCTAAATTATCCCCCTGTGTAGTACCCCTCCGTTTTGAAGACACTCCCCTTGCCCCATCAACTAGCATCGGTGTACTTGGCGTCGACATATCGTGCGTCGTTCAATTTCGCTGTCACTTGGAAGATAAGGCTAAATTAGCCTCTAAAAAGCTTGGTGTGCTTGGAAAGGCAAGGCGGTACTTCACGTCGGCCCATCGCCTGCTACTTTATAAGGCTCAGGTTCAGCCTCACATGGAGTACTGCTCTCATCTCTGGGCGGGAGCTCCCCAATACCAGCTTCTTCCATTTGACCACATACAACACAGAGCGACTCGAATCATTGACGATCGAGTTCTCTCCGACCGGTTCGACCCTTTGGCACTACTTAGAGATGTTAGATCACTCTGCATCTTCTACCACATCTATCACGGGGAGTGTTCTGAGGAACTGTTCGATTTACTACCTGCAGCTCAATTTCGCCATCGGACGTCCAGACAAAGCATGATGTTACATCAATTTCATGTCGATGTCTGGAAGTCCACAACTTTGCGATTTTCACGGCATTTTCTACCTCGCACTGCCACAATATAGAACCAGCTGCCAGGTGCAGTATTTCCGAACGGATACGACTTAGGGGCCTTCAAGAAGAGAGCATATTCCCTCCTCAAAGGCCGGCAACGCATCCTCTATACCTCTGGTGTTGCAGATGTTCGTGGGCCACGGTGATCACTTACCACCAGGTGAGCCGCCTGCTCGTTTGCCCTCCTCACATAAAAAAAAAAAGATTTTTTACATGAATGAAAAGTATCAAGCCAAGCAGTTACTCGCAAAATGCTCTACCACCATGCAAAGTACATGTAACGCTATAAAACTATGGTGCTATTGTGCTGAATTTACTTCGTAAACTTTTTCTGTATAACAGATCCATCAGGTTCCAGTACTACATCACCAATTAGAGCTGCTTCAGAGATTCAAGCGTTCCGGAATGTTGTTCTGAAGGACATAATTGACTCTGAGAAGGCCCATGTAGCTGAGATGCAAGGGCTTGTCAGCAACTTTCTGCAGCCACTAGAAAAAAGTGACATGTAAGTTACACTTTTCAATATATGTGTATTTTGGATACCTAGTTATTTTAAGGTAATATACATGAAGAGTACTACAAATATTATGAACAATATCTTCTTGCCCATGTTGCACTTGCACTAGTGGTTTAACCCTTATGTATGACACAGAGCTGATATTGTCCATTTGTGAATGAAATTGAATTGTAATCATTATCTATGATGTGTATGTCTTAAACATTGCTATATGAGGGTAAATCAAAAAGTTCTTAGAAGCACATAGTACTATTTGATTTTACAAATTACCCGGTTTTGCTTGTGGTGTCATCTGCATATTGCAGTCTCTCAATAATCGTGATAATAAGTATTCTATGTCCTAAAATAAAACCTAATTAATAAATAATATGTGGCAAGTTTCAGTGTTTTTGAATGTCAGTGGCAATAAACACACACACATTACTTTCAGGTTTATAATAATTTTAGATATGTCTTTCCTAATCAACACATGCATATTTTATAATAGTTTTCACCAACGAATCTGAAACTGTCCCATCAGGAAGAATGCTTCACATTAAGGGACTCCCCCTTAATGTGAAGCATCCTTTAAATGTATCCTTTACTTAAATCTAGTTTCATGTATGTGGTAAGTTACACTTCATTATGGGAAACTTATATAGGTAATGTTTGGAACTAATTTCTCAGACTTTAGACTATTTTTTACTAAATAAGGAAAACCCAAAGAACTATGTCAAGCAGTTAACCAACCAAATTTTATTACAATTTCCATACCTTACACAAATATCAGAATTGATTTTTACTTATTCTCAAAGTTGAAGGAGCATATCTGTGGAATTAAATTTGATAATAATGATGTGGTCATGGCTGCCGTAGATCATTTTTTGAGATAGAAGAGAATGTTTTTTTTGCTGAAAGAATAACTAAGTTATTCTAAGGGCCTGTTTCAGAATGTTTGAGTAAGTTCCGGTTATACTACCCAGAACATATTTAATAAATAAAACACTATCTTTGCGTTTCACAGTCATCGATTTAGCCTATCCATCACTTATGCATGTTAACTGTCATTTTTATCATTCAGTTATTTTATGTTCTGGGTAGTATAACCGGAACTTACTCGAACATTCTGAAACAGGCTGTAAATGTATTGAATTGAAAGAATATTATAGAAGGGTAAAATATTTTTGTATGATTATTCTCTGATATGATAATGATTCCAAGAATTTTGACTACAAATGTTTTGAGATAGTTCTAATCTTTGAGGTAAAGAGTTTTTTCTATAAAGATTAGAGTCACTGAACTCCGCTTAAACTGCTGGCGCGTTTTTAAAAACTTATTGTGTGTGTTAGAGCGGGCTCCCTGGATGGTTTAGATTCGTAATAAGAAAAAGTAAATATCTGTGATAAAAAATTACAATATTCTTCAATACATTCTGTGAATTATTACTATAAGAAAACGCATTATTTAGATAAAGGTCGAAAAAAAATATTTTCTAATTTTCTAGCTATGTTGTGTAACTTTTTGTAGTTACTTATTTGTGTGCTATGTAAAATTCAGAAAATATTCTGTGCATTACCTGATAAAGATTTGAAATAATTACGCAACTGTTTACATTTGTTATGGGTAATAATTATTGTAACAAGAGAGCAAAGTTAACTTTTGCTGCAAGTACTGAATTTGAATCTGATGTAAGCAGGGATTTTATAATTGAATCACAAGTATAGCGCCTGATTCTATTTAGAAATCTGAGGTTATAGAGGGGTTCTAAAGCAGGAGATGTCAAAGACTTTGGTCTTGTGTTGCTTATACAACTTATCACCACAACTTTTCAAGGTAGACTTTTAGATACCTATTTCTCATGACGTGACTTCTCAGCAATGAGTTTGATATTCAGTTTCTCAACTTTTTGTGCAATTCCTCTGGACAAATTTGTCAAAAGCGATAAGTTCATCAATTTTATAATAATATTTCTCTAAGAGGTATTTGTAAGTGCCTTTTTAAATCATTTAATTCGTAGGTCCTTTATTTATTTAGCTATTGAGCCTTTTTCGCGGCAAAGTGATGGACAACCGCTCTGTGAATCTATGGAATTCTAAGACGATTTCGAGTTCAAACTCGAACTTCATTATGTCAAAACATTAGTCAAGACCCAAAATAATTTACAGTTATGTATATAGCTGAGTTCGGCTTATTTAATGGAGCACGAATGAAACTGACTGAGTCACCAAATCGGCTACTCCAGGTGTGCTCGCTATGTCTATGAAAAGAGGTTGCGGTTATATAGGTATATACTAATTATATGTAGTAAACATAATAAGTACTATATGTTGTACACAGTGTATCATTGTACACATTTTTAATTATTTAGGGGTGACCTAAAATTTATCTTTGTTTTACTCAATAAAGTTTGATAATTTTAATATTGTTAGGTTTGCAACAACGCCTGCTATGCGGATTACATTACAAAATCACAAATATACGATAGGAAAAAATTTTTTCCTCTCTCCATCCCAATACGATGGTTAAAGAACTATAGGATAGATTCGAGTTATGACGTCATGTCATGTTAGCTCAATTGGTTAGAGCATACCCCGGCTCAAGGGGTGGATGGACGCGGGTACGAATCCCGCACATGACTTAAATTTTTCCTATCGTATATTTGTGATTTTGTAACGCTTGATAAATCAAGTCGTAGCGGTTTAATGTCACTCTTCATTCTCTTTCAAAGTGTAAAGTAATTCCGGTACCTATCACTGGTGTTTTAAAAATTTTACAAATCCTCGAGCAGACCAGTACTTGGATCAGTATAAGACAACATACAAGTTGTGTAGACCCTAATTAGCTTGGGGTAAGGGCAGAATGAGAAGTCGTATACTGCAACCTGCTTGGTATACCTACTCATTTTATCTCTTCTATTATTGTCTATTTCTAATTTCATATCTCGACTTCGATCTCCATCAAGTCCAACTTGACGTCGTAGGTATGACGCAATCATTCGTTCTCAACTCTGAATATAACAAAGCAGAGTTAACTCTCCAAGCCTAGAGTTCAAACTCCGGTAAGACAGCTCTGAGTAAACATCAGCCGCTGTCTCTGAATAAGTAATTTATCTCGCCTAAACGGTTTTAGGGTGACTTGGGTCCTGTTTGTAAGTGTTCAATAACTTTATAAAATATTATGAGCAAACAATGTCGCGAATTCCATAATAATGATAGTTAATAATGACGGCTAGCCACAAAATCTGTTCCATTTTTTAATTTCTTTCGCGCTATGCATTCTTCCTAAGGCTGCGTATAGTGCGTATCCACTAGAAATGTGCGGTGTAAGAGAAAAACATCCACTAATAGAATCGCTTCATTTTCCTAGATGGATATGTTATTAAATGTTTATTCAATGACGTCTTATAGACATTCCGTTTATCTTTTGCATCTAATACGTTTTGCGTTCACGATGTTAAGAACGCTTGGCGTCAAGCGTTTTAGGCTTTCACTACATCGATATTTTGCCTCTCAGACATCGCGGTAACAATCAGGGCAATCCATATTGCTTTCATGCATTTTGTACATAGCTACATACATGCTAAATATTTTTTGAATTCATTGGGTGCCTTATGGTAACAGTCCCACTTGCTCATAACAGCTCCAATGCCGCCAAGAGCTTATGACGCAAAGTCACATATGCTTGATTTTGCTTTGTGTACTCAAAACATGATATTTTGTCTCATTCTTGCAGAAACATGAAATAGCACTTGAGTCGGACAGCAGTGCCTGTTAACTTTATGCATAATGTTTTATAGGCAATTATAACAATACAATGTCAGCCATCTTTATTGTTACTGTGGTGGCCTGCTCAAGACAGATCACTGTACTGTCACAATATATTATACAGGATGCCCGGTAATGAATGGATAACCTTAAATTAGGTATTTGTATATCTAATGGCCATTCAGAAAAAAAAAACAGAACAAATAAAAATCAAGTAGTACCAAAGTTATGGTCTTTTAAATAAACAAACATATTCATTTTGCCAAAGTTTAAGCATCCATAGCGTAAAAAAAAGTATGAATACACATGTGACCAATCATTTTAAAATAAAGTGTGCCCAAAGCCGGATTCAAAATGGTATTTGTTTTATTATAAGAATTTTTTTTTTTTCTGATTTGCCATTAGATATACAAATACCTAATTTAAGGTTATCCATTCATTACCGCGCACCCTGTATATATAATAAACAATGTAATCTGTATAAATATTATAGTTCAAAACTGTAATTCATTGTCACAATATATTTTACCATTTACAGGCTCACAAGAGATGAATTCAGGCAGCTTACTGGCAACATTAATGAGGTGCTACAAACACACGAACAGTTTCTCTCATTACTTGAAGAGTGTGCAACCAAGACTGGGCCAGACCAGAGAGTCGGTGGGCTTTTCCTACAATGGGCTCCAAAGATCAAAACGGTGCATCAAACTTACTGCGCTGGCCATCCGAAAGCGGTCTGCATTCTTGATAAGTATAAGTAAGTTTTTGTTTATAAAATATAAAGCCGCCAATACTCATAAACCCATATCCGTCGATCAGTGTCCTCCACCTATCGACTGACTGCACAAAATTAAATATAAAAAAGGAAAGAAAGAAGTGTTCAATTATATTGGTTTAAATAAACATTACCTACACTAGGGAAAATTATTCAGGATTAGCATAAAGGAAGTATAGTCATTAGGTTTTAGATTTTTTTTATACATACTACTAAATGTTTTTCCACCAAACATGATAATATTGAATGTAAGTTAGCCCTTAGATTTCCAAATTATTTTTGTCTCAAGTAACTAGTGATCAGATGAGATGATAGTGCTGGCTACCAGATACAGTTTCAAATTCATTTGTTAGGTGGTAAAACGGACTGCCCATTAGGTAAAATGGATCCAAGCAAGCATAATATCAGATTAAACAATCAAATTCTAAAATATAATACTACTATATTGGCTGTTGCTGAACTTAAATTGACTGAAGTACGAAAGTTCTTATCCTGTATATACTTAAAATTCAAGTTTGTGTAATAAAAAAGAATTTTAATCCTAAAAATTAATAGACTATACTTTTGCAAGCGATGTTAAGTCAAGATAGTTTTCACTTATCACCATTTTTTATGAGAAGTAAGTCTGCTTATACACCGTGTCCCAAAATTCAACGATAAGCCGGCATCGGTGCATGGCAACCTACTCATGACTACTCGGGAAAAAATAAAAAAAAATGATAACTCTTTTTTTTTTTAATTACAGAGACTTTTATAAAGTTGCGCCAACTTTTAATAAAACTTGCCATGGTAGTGTCCATACTTTTTTTTTTAACCCAGACTATAGAAAGTGCATAGAATGTTAAAATCTATGAAAATTACAAGAAAAAATTTTTTTTTCACTGATTTTTGTAAAATAACTACAGACTTTCTGTAATTTTAAAGGATTGTGGTAGATAGCCGTCCTTCTTAGGTTGCTAATGCACAAAAAATATCAAAAATATGTCAAAAATTGTGGTCATGGTAGTTGAAAATAGCATAATGGGTATCGAATATCGATGAAATTTATAAAAGTCTCTGTAATTAATAAAAAAACAGTTATAATTTTTTTTTTTTTTTCCGAGGAGTCATGAGTAGGTCCATGCACCGATGCCGGCTTATCGTTGAATTTTGGGACACGGTGTATATACCCGCAATTGCTCAAAATCAATTTAATTTTAGGATATTAGTTTTTTCAGTGTTATACCAATTTTGACTTTAGCACAAACAAAATAACAACCTTTTTTTTTATTTTACTTCATGTAAGTTTGGGTGCATAACACAACTACGTCCACTGTCAAAATGAACATAATACTTACTACATTTTTAATATTGTTATGTTTGCAATATCACCTGCTCTGCGTCCATCCCCATACGTGGTTGAAGAACGAGAGCAAGAATTAGAGTTATGAGTCATACTGTCATGCTAGCTCAGTCGGTCAGAGTATACCCCGGCTATAGGGGTCGACGCATGTTCGAATCGTAGTCATGACTATAATTTTTGTTCTCGTAAATTTGTAATTTTGTAAATAATACTACATTATCACTTTATGGTTTCAGAGAGGAGTTGAACACATGGATGGAAAACGCTGGCGCCGTGACTCCAGGCGTGCTAGTTCTCACCGCAGGGCTGTCGAAGCCGTTCCGCCGCCTTGGCAAGTACCCAGCGATGCTGCAGGAGCTAGCCCGGCATGTGCATGAAGCCCATCCCGATAGAGGCGATACACACAGAGCCTCTGTTGTTTATAAGGACATTGCTGTGAGTGACAACTCCTAATTTCCTACCACATAGCTTATAGGTTGTCTGAATGTTGTTTGTATCCTCTAGACTAATGGTCGATCTGACACTGTTGTATGTACATAACATATTCTGAACGCCTAATAAATAAATGTCATTTTCATCAACATATTCCTATCGTTATGAATATGTTTGCTTACATTTTGTAATGCAAACTATAAAATCGGCACTTAAATCTTTATACAGTCCTATATTACATTATACATAGCAGGCTTTATAATACGCCATGCCTAAATCTAGTAAAATGATTTTGAGTTCTAATAAAGTTATAACTCTTACATATAAGTCGTGCCATAAGCTGATCCCCTTTGTCTCATATCAAGTGAAATTCATTCCAAAATACTCCCTAGATGATTGTAAAAGCTTACTTAGATGAAAAGGCGCCAAATGAGCAGCATACGTAGGACCAATGATTATTCCTAAACAGGGTTAGCGTCAGTGTCTCAATTGTCCAGTAAGTGAAATTACTGGACAATTGAGACATTTATTTATTTATTTATTCATTCAATTTACAATAGTAAGCTTACAGTAAAAACCAAGACGCTAACTATCTTAAACAATAACAAATGAAAAGTTGACATATATGTTCATGTACTGTTCGTGACATCAAAATGTCAGGAACAGTATTGTCAGGAAGTATCAGATTTAAATACACCCTAAGGCTACTAACAATATTTTTCAAATTATCTACAATGATGTCAACTTCTTGGAACTCGTGCGCAAAATCATTTAAAAAAAGTCACAACTCTTGAGTTGGCGTAATTAGTTCATGTAGCCGGACACGTGAACAGCTGATGCCGGCGACGGCTACCAACGCGAAGGTATAAGCCAAGAATGGCTAACACATCTGAGTTATTGACATTATTGCGCAGTAATTGGCAATAATGAACAATTAATAAAAAATTACGCCTGTACTCCAACGTATCTACTCCGTTCATTCCAGAAATGAACAAAGAAGGATAAAGGTAGGGGTAGTATCCGTACATACGTTTGTACACGTACCTAGCGAATTTTCTCTGTATCCTCTATCATAATAACAATGTCTCAGAGTGACGAGCGAAACGCTGTGTTAAGCAGAATGAAACGGTGAGATTGACTTGAGACATGTCTGTCTCATCATTTAAAACATAAAAACTGGTAGACAACCGCAAAAAATTGTAGCAAATGCTTTTTCAACATATGTATAGGATAATGATCATATTTAGTGCCAATCGCAAGGCAGGGTTGTAGTAAGTCAATTATCACTTATGTGTGGATCCTGCATAAGATTAAAAGCAAGAAAAATTGCTTAACACAAAGCAGGCCGGGCACATGATACAATTTATTTATCTTCAGTAGATTCAGATCAACTCCTTGAGTCGTATGGTTGGTACGGTAAGAGAAGAACATTATTTTCGGGTATTTTAATAAGCATTTTAATGCACGGTAAGGGTAGAAACTATTTTCGTCTATTTTAATATGCATTCTAATGCACGGTAAAGGTAGAAGTTATTTTCGTCAAATTTAATATGCATTTTAATGTTATAAATCTTAACTAAAGCATAAATATGGTATATATACGATGGTATATAAAGCTACTTCTGTCCTTAAAAATGTTTTGTTATGTTTATTGTGTTAAAAATAACAACTGTTATAGCTGCTTTTGTTGATGAAAGGTACATAAAAACGCGTGAATTATAATTTTGCCACCATGATTTCACTGCGACGGTATGCATGACGCATTATTTGTATTAGAGATCGAAAGCCGTATGTGCGCAAGATGTGCATCGTTATTCATTTATGACACATACTGATAGATTTTATTACTCATACTCTTACTACAAAAACGTTTGAAGCGCTCGTAGCGAAGTTTGCTTACCCGTTCTGAACCGATCAGCAAAGTTAAGCAACGTCAGCCGCGGTCACGACTTGGATGGGTGACCGCTAGTGACATTACTACTGAGCGCTTCCGTTCTTCGAAGGGACGTTAAGCCTTCGGTGCCGGTTGTTGTCTTAGGATGGCAGTCTTTATAGCATGGTGGTAGTGCATTTTGCGAATGCCCGCCTGGCTAGCTACCACCCTCAAGTAGAAAATCTTGTTTTTTTTTTATGCCTGATAGGTAAGCCTTTGACCACTATCTCACCTGATGGTAAGTGATGATGTGGTCGTAGATGTTGTTCAGGCTAACCTAGAAGTACTGGCTCTCAAGGACAGCTGCCGGAACACACCGTTAGGTGCTTGGCGACAGATTTTCTACTTGAGGGTGGTAGCTAGCCAGGCGGGCATTCGCAAAATGCCCTACCACCATGCTATAACGACTGCCATCCTAAGACAACAACCGGGACCGACGGCTTAACGTGCCCTCCGAAGCACGGAGATCTGTCGGCAAGCACCTAACGGTGTGTTTCGGCAGCTGTCCTAGAGAGCCAGTAGTTCTAGGTTAGCCTGAACAACATCTTCAACCACATAATCACTTACCATCAGGTGAAATAGTGGTCAAAGGCTAGCCCATAGAGAAAATAATACACCGGAGTAGCCTAAAAGCTGTAAAAAAAACTATCTATCAAAATTTGAGTTTGTGTGAGATAGTGGTCAAATTCTAACTTATCAGGCATAAAAAAACGTGGCGTGTCGTCATACACATGTAATAACAGTTATTTTACAAATTACAAACCCGCTGAGCATGCGTTATTGCATAAATAAAAATAATAGTTATTAGGTATGCAGCTGCAAAGTTGTTATTTGGCGCGACTACCTACTTTTATTGAAACCTAAGGAAGCGAAGGATGTAAGGATTCATAGTAGAATCCTGAGCGAACCGAAGATTTCAAAGGTACGAGACGCAAAATAACTTTGCTGCCGAGCGCAACACACAATTTTTACCTTACTCAAGCGTAGAATATGGTTACTTTTTAAGTAAATTAATTTTTCTGAAACTTTTATAGAGGTTCCGAATGATAAACAACACCTTTCCGAGCTTGTGAGGTGAAAAATATTTAGCTTCAGTTTTATGGCTATCTGCCCTTACTAATAGCACATCTCTTGGATCTATTGGTAGCATATCTGCTACAGTAATGAGGCCGTCTTGAGTAAGGACGCAAAAGATGAAAATGAGCCATGTTTTTTTATGCCTAATAGGTTAGTCTTTGACCACTATGTTATCTGATGGTAAGTGATGATGTGTAATGAGTTGTAGTACGTCGATGTTTGTATTGGCATGCCGCACAGTAGATCGAAAATCGTCTTTCATAGACATAGAATCTGGAATTATTAAAGCTAAATTTTTTTGCTTGGGACGAGTTCTGTTAATCATTGTTATACTATAAAATGGGATGTGCGACAATTGTGAGTACAAATAGGCAAGATATAATTTTTTTTTGAAAAATTTGTATGGGACTAACGTATAAAATGTCAATATCTCCGTAATCACAAGTTTGGCCGTTATATTCTTGCACACGTAATAAGTACTAATTATTTATGATTTTTTGACATACTTTGTTTTGCGGCACCACTTGCGATTTTTTTTTTAAAAATCGTCAAAGTTATCAATTTTTTTTATATTGAAAACTGTTTGTAATGCTTAAAATATGCGATTATTAGTTCTAGTTTAGGGTATTTTATAAATCCTAATGCAAAACTTTCTAAGAAATCACAAAAGACTGTTAACCAAAACATTTTCACCTCTGAATACAACTTGCATGGTAATAATAAATTATCTTTTGAATCTAATCTAGTCACCTGTAATGGTATGGTAATCAATAACAAATGAGTACTGTAAAAGTACTCATTTGTTAATGACCTCCGTTAGGTGATCAGATAGACTAAATACCTAATAAAGCAATTAGCGAAAGGATACACTCAAAAGAATATGTATTAAGTTTAAGAGCTCCGTAATTTAATAATTAGTGCAGAATTATCATTCTTTTTTATAGGCTATATTTAATGCTTCAAATATACGTAATTTATCAGTTTTATACTATGCAGATCCATAGTATAAAACTATCATTAGTCTTATACTATCATATATCATTCAATTTTCTGTTAAGATTTATAAAATACCCTAAACTAGAACTAATAATCGCATATTTTAGCATTACAAACAGTCATCAATATAAAAAAAAATTAATAACTTTGACGATTTTTAAAAAAAAAATCGCAAGTGGTGCCGCAAAACAAAGTATATCAAAAAATCATAAATAATTAGTACTATATACGTGTGCAAGGATATAACGGCCAAACTTGTGATTACGGAGATATTGACATTTTATATGTTAGTCCCATACAAATTTTTCAAAAAAAAATTATATCTTGCCTATTTGTGCTCACAATTGTCGCACATCCCATTTTATAGTATAACAATGATTAACAGAACTCGTCCCAAGCAAAAAAATTGACCTTTAATAATTCAAGATTCTATGTCTATGAAAGACGAGTTTCGATCTACTGTGTGCCGCCCTTTTTCCTTAAACAATTTTCCCCTAATATGCTTTTGCGAAATTCAATGGGGACTACACTGTCAAATTAGTTCAACCCAGATTGTGCTAAATGTTTGTTACATAGAAAAGGTCAAGTTGTAAAGAAATAATTCATATATTTTTGATTAATGTGAGTGACGAAAAATAGGGAGTTCCCTGAACACTTACGCGGGAGATGGTGAAAAAAATATTTGTTTCAGTTAAATAAACCTGAACGATGTCCACTATCACCTGGAGACTGTTAAGCCGGCCTTGCTCTATTTATCTGAAACACAGATATGCTCTCCCACAGACACCTCATTCCTCACATACCCAGGGTACAAACTTGAATTCCTTTTTGCCGCGGGCGGGGGTGTGTCTTTACGTCAGAGAGGATATCTGTATTCTGTGCTCGTCGACTCAGTAGCCTTGAAGGACGGGGCCTATCTGACATTTGGTTGCGCGTAGACTGCGATGACCATCCGCGAATCTAAGCGTGCCTTTATAGGTCCCATAGCAACGGTAATGTGGAAATAGATCGATTCATGGAGCACTTACAGATGGCTACAGATTCCGTGCTTGAGCAGATCCCCACCGCAGAGATCGTGATACTTGGCGATTTCAACGTCCACCATACCGAATGGCTTGGTTCGCGCACCACCGATCATGCGGGGAGATCTGTTCACGACTTCGCTTTGGCATATGATCTTACACAACTGGTCACCTCGCCTACGCGTATCCCAGATATGGATGACCATACACCTTCCCTGTTGGACCTTCTGCTGACCTCTCACCCGGACAACTACTCAGTATTCGTGAACGATCCTCTCGGTTTGTCGGACCACTGCCTGATCCGGAGTTCAGTGCTGTCCTTTTTTGCATCCTACCCATGGGGGCAAGTTTGTTTCTTGCCGGATGATCCAGATGTCAGTGCCGACTATGTTGCTGATGTAGTGCTTCAAGGTATGGAACTCTTTATTCCATATTCTGCAGTGCCCATCGGTGGCAGGTCCCAGCCCTGGTTTGGTCGTACTTGTAAAATGGCCTCTGGCCAAAAACGAGAGCGTTACCAAGCTTTATTTATTTATTATGGAACTACAAACAGTACTAACAATACAGTTTAGTATATCTAAGTAATACATAATGCCTATAGTATGAAAATAATATAGCTTATGCAATAAGTTTACAATTGTTAGACTCACACCATAGTTCACGAGTTAAATAGATGCGGCTAGTGTGTATGCTGCTCGTTACAACATACGCTTATCTATTAAACATATTATATTTATGTACCTAATTAGTACTAGTGTTTATTGCAATTACACTAATGCGTAGTAATATTACAACATTAATAACTTTAACCTTAAATAATTACATTCTTAAAAATTTAACTGAATATATCTAAATTAACAAAATAAGTGTTATATATATCAACTGCTCGGCGTAGCGGTGCGCGAATGCCGGCATTACTATTACATTTCCGAGTGTAAAAAACTTTACGCTTACATACTTTGCGCATTTGACATGATTTTGGCACAATATAGCACAGTTTATTGCAGAGTACTGTGCAGTCAAATTTGTTATTGCAAATATTGTATAGAAATGTAGTGATAAGAGAGATGCGACGAGATTCGAGACTCAAAATATTATACAAATTCAAAAGTTTGGAATAATTTAGATTGGTACGATGACACCTGTAATGCATAGACCGTAAGAATTTACGTTGCACTGTTTCCAAAGAATCTGAATATTTTTTATAAAGGGGATGCCAGACGGAAACTGCGTACTCCACTTGTGAACGCACTAACGTTTTATATAAAAGTAAGTATGATGATTTATTCTTAAATTCTCTCGATGACCTCATAACGAAACCATACATTCGAAATGCTTTACTTATAATGGCATCTATGTGCGACTCTAAATGTAGCTTTGCATCCAACATGACACCTAGATCTCGAATTACGTAAACTCTTGTAAGCTGCTCACCGTTAAGTTTATAGTTATATGAAATAATATTATTTTTTTTGGTAAATATGATCGAGTTACATTTAGGCAGACTTAACTGTAATTTATTAGTGATGCAGTATAACGAGAGGTTGTTTAAATCTTCCTGTAGCAAATTACAGTCTTCAACATTATAACAAGTTTTATAAACTTTCAGGTCATCAGCGTATAATAGAAATTTGGATGATTTAAAGCATGTGTATATATCATTAATAAATAAAATAAAAATGAGTGGTCCCAAAATCGATCCCTGCGGGATCCCAGATGTCACGATAATTGAGTCTGATTCAAAGCCATTCAACACTACTCTCTGAGTTCTATTTGTAACATAAGAAATGAACCACCGCAGGAGATTACCACGAATACCGTTGAATGCAATTTTGTCTAATAGCAGCTTGTGGTCGATTTTATCAAATGCCTTTTTAAAATCAGTGTACACAGCATGTACTTGCAAGCGCCTATCCATGCTCTCGAAGAGATCGTTCGTAAAAACGGTAAGGTTAGTGGCAGTAGATCGACGCTTAACAAATCCATGCTGTTCTGGAATAATAATACTTTGTATGCTTGGATAAATTTTACTATGTATTAAGCTTTCGAAAACCTTCGACAGAGTAGATAAAATGGATATAGGTCTATAATTTTCCACGTTGTGCTTATCACCACTTTTATATACCGGAATTATGTTGGCTTTTTTCCAAATATTTGGGAATATTCCCTCCTGAAGGCATGCATTGTATATGTGAGTAATAGGCTTGTGTAATGATTCAGCCGTTTCTTTAAAAAAGAGGGCCGGAATGCCATCAGGCCCAGGTCCTTTAGTCGCATCTAAGTTTTTCAACCTAAGTTTAACATAATAATGATCAAATTGAATATCATTTATTAAAATATTATTATTATTATTCTCATTACATTCAGAAGGTGGGGCCCAGCAAGAGTCAAGTGTTGAAGGTTCATAGACAGAATAAAAGAAGTTTGAGAATAAATTGCAAATATATTTAGGGTCAGCAGAAGTATTATCTTTATAGTACATTGAAGGTGGAACACTAGAGTGACCCCTACGATTTTTAATGAATGACCAGAAATATTTAATATTTTTGGACATGTTGTCTTCCACAGATTTTATATAATTATTGAAGCATTTAGAACACCCCTCATTAAAACGACGCCTGTAGGTTGAAAACTTATCATAGTCAGATCTGTTATTATACGTCTTCCATTTCACCCAGTAAAGCTCCTTTTTTTTACAACTTTTTATAAGAGATGGTGTAAACCATAAGGGAAAACGAGTTGACTTTTGTTTAACCAGCGGTATGTGCAGCCTGACTGCACCATATATTTTTTCATAAAAAATATCCAGAGCTTCGATGGCAGACATATTATTAAATATGGATGGCCAGTCATACTCACTAAATTGAGCATTCAATGCGACATAATTACCTTTATTGTATTTATACCTACTAGTAAACCTTCGCTGCAACGAAGCAATATTTGACAAGTTACTACTATTTAATTCGGCAAATACACAAAACGTTGGGTGGAAAGCATCTGGTGAAAGAAGAGGATGGCAAGCCATTAATTGACAGTCTACATTTGAAATGAATAAGTCAAGGATGCGGTCCTGGTGATTTTTTATATTATTATATTGATTAGAGTTTGCTGATTGTAAAAAATTAAATAACAAACGTGTAAACTTCGACTTAATGGTACCGTCACCACTGATTACATTGGTACCATCATTTATCCACTCTATATGCGGTAAATTATAATCGCCGGCAACAAAAAAGCTATCTGTTTTCAAATCTATAATTATGTTCTGCAGACAGTCGAGGTACATAGCATAAGTATCATACTTCACACGCTGAGGGAAATATACTGCACTAAACACGTGATGCTTACTTTGTATGGACGGGATAGTTATAGTTATGTGCTCAACTTCGTGAAGTATATTTGAGACAGCTCCCGTGTATCGCGATGGCTGCAGGTCACGTTGGACTCCGATTAGCACGCCGCCTCCGTCTTTTTTGGCTGAAGACTGTCTGTCGCGATCTGTTCTGAATATTACATACCTATTGTCTATAAATTCATTATCAAAAATAGATGGAACAAGCCAAGTCTCAGTTAGTATGATAACACTATAGGAAAAAGATAGAATATTCATATATAAAGAGTGCAGTTTTGTACGGATACCCCGGCAGTTTTGATAATAGATCGACAAGTTATCCATACAAAAGTATTACATCAAATGAATATGTATACATTTTGCAGCATTGAGAAAAAAATAAAATAAGAAGCACAATTGATAAAAGTTTCGTAAAACGGTATATGTCTTGACAGACCATCCATTTAGATTTTGAGTCACAATCTCGTCGCTGTATGATGCGTATAAATATTTTATAATTAAACTTACATATCATGGGCACAATAAACATATTAATAGTAGTTATACGGCGAGTATGGCTAAAGTTAAAGTGAGATATATAACTATCAGTTATATTTATAAATGTTACAAAATACGACTGTTTTTTAAATGAGAAAACACAAAAACAACAGTAGCGATCAGGTGCAGCTTTGACGTTGCATTTGAAATACTTTGGATAAGTCATCACTGGACCTGATCGCGCACGCAGATGAGTCATCGGTCTTACGAACAAGTACAACAGCATTCCTAATCCAGACATATTTAAAATTATGTTTTTTTGCCATCTCCCTACACTCACGAAATATTTTTTTGTTACGTAGCGTCAGGTGTTCATTCAGGTAAATTTTAGAGCTAGATGTCATACCTATTTGCTCACCAGTGAGACCTGATTTACGCGATCTGAATGCACTCAGGATGTTATCACGCAGCGCACGCGTGGTCAGCTTTACAATGATATTTTTTGGTCGCTTATCATCACGATTCTGTGCGTGGGGAACGCGATGTATTGACACTATATTTTGCTTTGTTATAGGCTGCTTAAGAGACAAACATATCGACTCCATTATGACCAGCAAGTTTTCTCCCCTTCTCTCTGGCAAGCTGCATATTTCAATATTATTGAGTCTAGAATGCTGTTCTAAGGCATCAACTTTGAGTTCCAAATTCTCAGCATATCGTTTGATACTAGATGTAGTAGAGAGATTAAGCTCATCAAGACCTCTCCTCAATTCTTGCTCGGAGTACTGAATATCAACGGTCTCTTTCATCCCTGCTATTTCTTCGGAGATTTTTGTATAATTGGATTCAAGGTCAATCACCCGCTGTTTTAACGATAAGCTAATAATAATAAGCGAGGATAAGCTGTCCTCGCGCAAGGCGCCGAGATCAGATTGTATTGTTTTAGTACATACCGCTAGATTACCAAGTTCAGTTAAGATGTGATCGTTGATGTTATCATTTATCAGCGTTATTTTGCTGTCCAGCTCCTGTCGCCAATCCTTAAGAGCGAATGTAATCGCACTGGACACTGAGTCAGATATAGTCATCTGAAGCTTTTGTATTTCCTGTGCGCATTCACAATCCGGTTGTTTTCGCTTCCTCGTGGCCATTTTGTCACCGGTCGAGGAAGACTCCAGCTCAGAGAGATTGGGATTGGAATGTGCTTTAATAGTTGACGGGGAACTAGCAAGATAAGCCATAATATCTCACTATGTTTGCAAACCACTGAAAAATTATCACTGCACTATATGTAAACAAACAGAGATAGGTTAATGAAAAAAAATACTTATAACGAGCAACAAGCGCACGCGGCCACACGCGCCGTAGTCACGAGCGGAATCTTGGGCCAACTCAGTGGCATCTAAGGATTTAAATACCAGCGATCTCAAAAAGGAATATAATGTTGTCTCCAGGTCCTTCAAAAGAGTAATCGCAAGAGCGAAATCGGAGCATATCGGCAGAATTGGCGAGAGATTATCCCGCCGTCCTTCGGGAACACGTGCGTTCTGGTCTCGCGCTAGGGCTGTCCAGGGGAATTTTTGTCAGTCATCTCTACCGCCCCTGCACAGAGAGAATGACACACTGGCCCACACCGAAAAGGAGAAAGCCGATCTTCTGGGCTCTCTCTTTACGTCAAACTCGACTTTGGATGACCAGGGGAACTCACCACCGACTATACCACGGTGTGATACCTCGATGCCGGATATAAATTTCCGGCAAAGTGCTGTACGTAAAGCACTGATCTCCTTGGATATTCATAAGTCGAGTGGGCCTGATGGCATCTCTCCGATAGTGCTACGGACTTGTGCTCCATAATTGACTCCGGTTCTAACGCGTCTTTTCCGGCTCTGCTACAAATCAAATCAAATCAAATCATTTATTCACAAGAATGTTGTACAGATACAGCAGATGTATAGCTTTATAAAAATGTCCACAACACTCTACCATGACAATGGTGTGCAAAAATTTATTTATACAAAATAAGTCAATACACATATTTATTATGAAAGTACAAAGGTATATTTATGTTATATTAATATTATGTCATTAGCTATCAAATACAATACGTCAAATATTAAAATATAATCAAAATCAAATTAAAATACAATTCCATTAACCTAAGAAACTTTGAATGTCATAAAATCATTTAAGGTGTAAAAACAGTTGTCAAGTAACCATAATGTAATCTTTTTTTTGAAAATATTGAATGTCAAGTCTTTAAATGAATTAGGCAATTTATTGTAAACTTTAATTGCATTAATAAACACATTCCTTTTACACATAGCTAACGGGCATTTAGGTTGGTAGAGTTTAAATTTATCTCTCACATTTATACTTGATATAGTATAATTCAAAGTAAAGTACTTTGGATGTTGCTTTACAAAAATACAAATATCTCTAATATACATGCAAACCAATGGTAAGATGCGAAAATGTTTAAAAATTGGTTTGCAACTATCTATACTACAGGCTCCACAAATCGCTCTCACACATTTTTTTTGAATAAGGAATACTTTTTCTATTTCAACGGAATTGCCCCAAAGTAAGAGACCGTATGAGAGCACAGAAGATACATATCCGTGGTATGCACTGAGGGCAGCTTCAGTGGATACGGTTAATCTTAACTTTTTTATTGCAAAGATGAACCTATCTAGTTTGTCACATACGTAGTTTACGTGTGTTTTCCAATCACAATGCTCATCAATCATTATTCCTAGAAAATTGGTTGAATTGACTTCATTTATTTTATTATTTTCCTGGATTATGTTTAATTCTATGCGTGGTCTCATGTAGCTTCGAAATTGTATCATGTTCGTTTTCTTTACGTTAATTTTTAAATTATTATTCTTTAACCAGCTAATTATTTTACCAAGCGAAGTATTTATTTCATTTTCATAAGTATGTGGATTTGTACACTTGACAATTAACGTTGTATCATCCGCAAATAGTACTGTTTTTTGATGAGTGACGTTTGGAAGATCATTTATGTACAATAAAAACAGAAAAGGTCCCAGCACACTTCCTTGTGGGACACCAAATCTATTTACTTTAAATTGTGATCGACTATTTATTTTATTATTATTAAGTATTTTTGCAATTTCAACGCATTGGTTACGATTGGATAAGTAACTTTTAATCAAATTATTAGCCGTCCCTCGTATTCCGTATTTTTCAAGCTTATAAAGTAGTAAATTATGGTCTACATAATCAAAGGCCTTAGTCATGTCGAGAAAGATAGCTGTGACAGGTTTTCCTTCGTTTATGCAATCTACTATCATTTTAACCAGATTAAAACATGCCATTGAAGTGCTACTATTACTACGAAATCCAAACTGTTCTTCTTTTAATATATCTTGACTTGTTACATAGTCGTAGAGTCGTTTTAAGATTACTTTTTCGAGTATTTTTGACATAACTGGTATCAAAGTAACTGGGCGGTAGTTGTCCATATCTGTAGTATCACCTTTCTTAAATAGAGGTTTGACTATGGATTTTTTTAGAACCTCTGGAAAAGTGCCTTCCTCAAGTGACAGATTCACTAAGAAACTCATAGGTTCACTTATATACGAGTCGAGTTCGTGACTGCATACGCATTGGTCGTGTTACGTTTTACCTGTGATTTTTCCTACCCGCGATAGCGTTCGTCAACATGGCACCTAATAAATGTTCGACATGTAATAAAAATATTACATCAAAATCTCCGGGTCTCGTGTGTAGTAGGTGTAATATAACGGTTCACTCGACACCCAGCTGCTCCAAACTGACCAACAAACAGCTGGCGGCTCTCAGGAACTCAGATGGCCTGGAATGGAGTTGTCAGGAATGTCTCAGCAACGCTTCTAAGCGCTCTTCCTTCTTTGTGACTCCGGATGAAAGCTCTGACGAAGAAGATGGCCAGGAAGGTCACGCCTGCAAAGCCCTCAATGAAAAGAAACTTATCGCGAATATTTCTCGCGAGACGCAAAGGATCATCAAGGCTGAGATTGGTGAGCTTACAACGGCTGTCGAACATATGAATGGGCAAATGTCGGATCTTGAAGATATGGTCAGGAAACAAGAAGGCACTATAAAGTCACTAGTAAATAAAAACATAGAGTTACTTAATAAAAATAAGAATCTCGAATTAAGAATCGCAGTGCTAGAACAGCATATCAATGAAGTTGACCAAAAAATGTTGTCTGGTACACTAGAGGTAGCAGGGATACCGGAAACTCCTAATCAAGATGTCACAGAAGTGGTGAACAAAGTTGCGGAAAAGTTAAAATTAAATGCTACCGATATACTAACTGCCAGACGCCTGCAAAAACCTAAGGATCGTCCACAGCCGGGCCATATTTTGGTTGAAGTCAAATCTAGTGCAGCGCGCACCCAGTGGGTTAATTCAGCCAAAAATATGGAGCTCACAGCGGGAAGTATACTGTCTTCTTTGCCCAAGGATATAGCTACGCGTCGAGTTTACATACGTGGGGCGTTAACTCATCGTACAAAGGTCCTCTTGTATAATGCCCAGCAAAAATTAAAAGATAGCTATAAGTACGTATGGTGTAAAGACGGTACTATCTATGTTAAAAAATCCGATGACAAAAGCCGCCCACACATAATTCGCTCGATGGCGGATATCGACGCTTTACTATCTCTATAGATTAGTCCTACTTATCTTATATTTCCCTACGTGAGTTAACTCTAATATACTTATTGTACCTACCTTTATAAATAATGGCAAACAATATTCATACGTCCACAGAAATTATAAATTGTTCTACTGTCAATTCATTTATAAGCCAAGTTCCATTTTCACAAATTAACTTATTCTGTTTACATGTAAACATACGATCTGTAATTAAAAACTTCGCAAAGTTATTGCTACTCATAAATTCATGTAAAGTTCCCATCGATGTAATTGTACTGACTGAAGTGGGTATTTCTTCTACAGTTAGTAAGTTGTACAATATTGATGGCTATAAAATTCACACAGAACTTCGTACAAACCAAAAAGGAGGTGGAATAATAGTCTACATTAAAAACTATCTTAAATTCACACCTATAACAACCAAAACAATGACGAGCTTTGAAATTCTAACCGGTAATTTAGTGACCGCTAACAGAATTGTTATAAATCTGTGTGCATTTTATAGACCACCACGCACTGATAAAAACACTTTCATTTCCGAACTGTCACAGCTGTTAGATAAAAACTCGTACACTAACACAATCATACTTGGAGATGCTAACATAGACCTTAAAACGAACAATTCCATAAGAAGCTTGTATGTTGACATGCTTTCTGAGCACGGATTCAATGTAGGTATAACTGACTATACTAGGATTGAGACGAGACTAGGAAAAGTTACAAAATCATGTATTGATCACTTGTTTACGAAGTTAACTTCATTGAATCCGTGCACGGGCGCAGTCGACACAACTCTGGCGGACCACCGCGTCATTCTGTTGGCATGTGAAGCGATGCATCAAATAAAGGGTGTGTCGAAAAATTTTAAAACTCAATATTATGATCATAAAATTCTAAATGAGGAATTAAATAGTACTGATTGGTCGTGTACAAAAGACACCTCGTGTCCAGAAAGTATTTATAAATTTATAAAAACTAGTTTTACCTCTGCTTATAACAAATCTCTAAAATATAAATCGCATCACACTAACAAACTCACCAAACAACCTTGGGTGCGGCAATATATGCTAAAAATGGCTGATAGGAGGGATGCCTTGTTCAATAGCTGGAAAAAAGATTCATCAAACAGTTGCCTTCGATTAGAGTACAACAAAATTAGAAATAAAATTCATAAGATACTCGAAAAAAGTAGGAATAACTACTATTACAGCGAAATAAATGCTAATGTAAAAAACCCTCGAAAACTCTGGCAAATTGTAAACAAAATGTGTGGCAGGGTCAGTAGGTCGATAGAGGATATAATTTCGGAAGCTTTTGATTCCAGTAAACAGGCTCATGAAGTTATTGCCAATAATTTCGCAACAGAATTCCGTGATGCAGTTAAGGCAATTCTTCCTTCATGTCCGATTAAACTTCTGGATGCCAACGAATATAAAAAATCTGCTAATGTCACTTTACACTTTAAAAAAGCAACACCCATAAGCATTGAAAAGATAATTTCCAGACTGAATGGTAGGAAAGCACCAGGTGGCGACGGCATTAAAATTGTTGATGTGAAAAACATCGCCAAACATATATCCGCTTCTATTGCGCATTTGATTAACACCAGTCTCACAGCCGGAAAATACCCGAATGAATTAAAGCAAAGTTGTGTGAGACCTATTTATAAGAAAGGCAAACTGAATGACGTGTCGAATTATCGGCCAATTTCCCTCCTATCTTCTATAGATAAAATTGTTGAAAGGTACATAAGTGATCAAATTCATTTGTTTTACCACGATAATCAAATTATTAGTAGTAACCAGTATGGTTTCCAGCCACTTAAAAGTACATCTCTGCTGCTTTCCAAATTCAGTGATGAAGTCAATAATCACCTAGACAAGCGCAGACATGTCCTAGTCCTATTCATCGATTTTTCGCGTGCCTTTGACACCCTAGATCATGAACATCTGCTTTTAAAACTTGAAGATTCTGGAATCAGGGGTCCGATATTAAAATGGTGTGAAGATTACCTCAAAAATAGGTCCTACTACGTTAAATTGGGAAATGCGACGAGTGAGGTCCTACCAGTCACTGAGGGAACAGCTCAAGGATCGGTGATCGGCCCTCTTCACTTTATTTCTTATGTCAATGACATGAACAATGTACTAAGACATTGCACATCTTATCAATACGCGGATGATACATGTTTGGTTATTGCTGATAGGAATATTGAAAGAGCACGAGAGAAAATTCAATACGATTTCGACCGCCTAAGCAAATGGTGTCATGACAACAGGCTTGTTCTAAATGCTGATAAAACCAAATTATTGCACATTCGCTCACCCTACCTTAAATACGCCTTCGACACTAATAAAATACTTAAGGCACATAGCCATATATGTTTCCATCAAAAGGTACAAAATTGCAGCTGTCCAGTCATCGAAACAGTCGGAAAGCATACTTACTTAGGATTAGTGATCGATAGTTATTTTAACTGGTACCCGCACGTTATTAGTGTATGTGATAAACTCAGAGCATTTTTAGCTAATTTAAATATAATCAGAGGTAGAATACCGTATAAAATATTATTACTTTTATACAATACGCTGGCAGATTCCATCATAAGCTATGGCATCACCAGCTATGGCAGAACGTTCAAGACCTACCTTGATAAAATTCAGAATATCCAAATTAGAATATTAAAAAAAATTGTTTCACCCGCGATTAAAGAACAACATAAAGCGAATGAATATTACGATCTCTTTCGGCACTGCAAAATTCTACCAGTACATAAAAAATTTATTTACTACCTTCTTAAAGAACAATATTTCAATTTAGATATACAACAAAAAATTTCTCACAATATAACCACTAGAAAAATTACTGATGAACAATTATATACAATAACATCCAGTAATACATATGGTAAACGAACAACACGCTATCTAATTCCTCGTCTATTAAATGATATCGATGTAAGTTACAAAAACAGTATTACGAGGAACAATATTAAGGATAAACTAAAATCACACCTTTTGAACAGCCTGTAGATGACTCACTGGGCAGTAGAAGAACAAGTTTTGTTATCGGCTCGAGTCGTCTTTTACTGCTCGGCGAAATAAAACCAGTATGGTTGTCCCTTTTCCGCATTAGCGTTTATGATGCGACTTATGTGTGATCATAGTTCACTTGTTATTGTTATGCATTTTGTGTAATGTTATGTTATTTGTCAACTACTCGACTTTTGTACGCAAACCGGACAAATCTCTGTGATTTTTGGTATGCTTATTTTTGTTTTGTTTTTGTAAATGATTTAAATAAATAAATAAAAAAAAAAAAAAAAAAAAATATAGTTAGCGCATTTCTTGAGCATTTTTGTACTTAATTCATCGATACCTACCGAATTTGTGTTATTTAGATTAGTAATTATTTTCCATATTTCTATTGGGTCAGTTGGTTGTAAAAATATTGTATCATATATTTTATTTTTCATAGTTTCATTAATCTTGTCTGTTTCAAATTCAAAATTGTGATTAGTCAAATTAATATAAAAGTCATTAAATATTTCGCTGATGTCAACAGGATTAGTATACATTTTATTATCATATTCTATGCTTTCAATCCCTTTTTATATATTTATGTCACCAATTTTGTCATTAATTATGTGCCATACTGCTTTACATTTATTTTTGTTATTTTCTATATATTGTTTACTCTGTAGCTGTTGTGACTTATGCAAACATTTTTTTAGAGTTTGAGCATATTTTTTGTATGTACTTTTGTTCTTTTTTTTATTACATCCTATTTGTTGATATTTTAAATAAAGGTACCTTTTTTTTACACAACATTTCCGCAATCCTTTTGTTAGCCAAGAGTGTTTTACTATCTTATTTGTTTTTTTTACTCTGAATTTAGGGAAACATAAGTAAAAAAATAATGAATAAAGGCCATGAAATTCCTCGAAAGCTTCGTTGAGTTTAGATTTATCATATACAGTAGCAAAAGATAGTGATGATATGTAATTACAAAATTTATTAATATTTTGTTTACTGAAATCTCTTACTTTTTCATGCCAATGAAATAATTGTTGTTTTTTATTTACTTTTACTATAAGAATTTGGCCCGTTTCATGATCTGAAAGGCCTAGGTTGTGAACTTCAGCTGTTGTATTTTTTAAATTAGATGCGAACTGGTCGAGACACGATAATTTTCTTGTTGGTGACTTGATATGCAAGTCAATATTAAAGTTCTTTAGGATACTTAAAAGTTTTTCGCATGCATTGCATGGTTTTAAAATGTTGAGATTCCAATCACCACATAAAATAATTTTTTTAAACCTACTTGAAACTCTACCTAAAAGTATTTCAAGATTATCAAGAAAAAAATGTGGTTTACTTTTAGGTCTTCTGTAGATACATATTATAATAATTTTTTGATTTGTCAATTCTATACCACAACATTCAAATCCATCACACACTAGATCACTAACGCAATTTAACATTCTGTATTCCATGCAATTTTTTATTATTATACAAGACCCTCCTCGCTTAGTTTTACGAGAACAAGACGAGACTAACTTATATCCTGGTAGTTTTAGCAACTGCTCAGTACCTTTCTTTATAAAAGTCTCTGTTAGGCAAATAACATTTATTTCTCTATTATTTTGGGAAAATTCCGTGAGTGTGAAAATTAGATCTTCAGTTTTATTTATTGCCCCTGCTATATTTTGATGAAAAAATATCATATTATCGTTAAATACATTTTTAGGCACGAAAAAATGTCTTACTATGTTGAGTTGTAGACGGTGATATTTTGGGAATTTCAGCTTGTTCTTTCTTCTTTAAAAAGTAGTATGGAATAGTACCCTTTTTATAGATTAGGTTATTTTCATTAGTGTGATTTATGTGCGGAAGGGATGGCCTAGCCTGAAAATGGTCTGGTTTTACACCTGTAGTTGACAGTTGTGGTTGGTGTTGAGACTCAGTACCTTTCTCTATAGGGATATGTTTTTTGTAAAAAAGTTTATTGTGAGCTAAAAATTCAATCTCTACCTGCAATTGAAAAGTTAAATTTTTGATAAACTTTCTGTGGTTAATATTATAAACATCTTTACAATTCATTTGAATAAATTGAATTACTATTATTTTTAATAAGTAATCTTAATTTATTATTTAACATACATTCGTTTAAGTATGGGTTATACTGAATGTTAACTACAAAAGTTTTGAGATGTCGCAAGAGGTACAATATATTACTGAGATCGGATAGTAATTTGTAAGGATCGGTATCATGTGTTCCAATTGCCAAAACGACTATGTCTTCTCGTTTTAACGAGGTGACCAATTTCTCACAAGAAGTGAGCATCTCGTTACATTTAGCCATGGGCTTAATAATACCAAAAACATTATATGTATTATGGCCTTTGTGCCTTAGATTATTGGTCAGCAGACTGGCTAAACCGCGAACTTGTTCATCACCCAATATACAGATGTTCTTATTTTGGATACCTGTAGCGCCATCTGTCGAACTGTGTCCCTTTGAAGTTGTGTCAATGTTGTGTCGTAATAATAATGACGCTTCCTTCTTCTCCGTCTCAACGGCAATTGCGTTTTGAACCTGCTCATTCAAGGCTGTTGAGCTTACTGACGGTTTTTGCGGTGTATCAGCGAGGCAAAAATTCCTAGGGTTATTGATAGGTGAAAGACGGGATATTTTCATTCGGATACTCGTTAGCCTTTTCAAAGTTGGAGTTGTAGCTCTCTGACATGGCGAAGTTGGAGTACTCGGAACTGTGCCAGTGGAAATATCTTTCAGAAATTGTATCTGTCTGTTTTTTTCCGTGAGTTCTTTCCGGAGCTGCATGTTTTCAAGGCTGAGATTGCTTACTTCCTCATGAGCAATATCATTTTCTGATCGTAAAATTTCAATATCGTGTTTAAGCTGTACGACCTCCGATAAACTGTCTTCCAACCCCGCCGGAACGCTCTTTGTAGACAGGTCAAGTCCTCCAGAATGCGAGGAACTCAGAAAAGTGTCTTCCCACGTTATATCTGACACATCCATATCTGATTTTCGTCTAGGTTGCCTTGTGGTAACATTATTATGAGCCATAGTAAAAAATATATCTATTATAACGCCCTCTACCGTGATCAACCTTGCGAAGTTGTCGATTTGCGTTTTTTAAAGCAAAGCGAATGCTGTTGTAAAATGTTTTACAACTTTCTTGTTAGATGGCGTTAATTCCAATAGCTGGTGACAGTTGGAAGTACTTTGTGTAGGATTTTTAAATCAAGCGCACATATGAAGTGTTTTCTATGAGTCTGTTAGATGGAGTTACTTTCTTTGGAGTTATATTATAACGGTTACAAGTTTCAATTATGTAAAAATAATCCAATTTAAGGAATATTATTACTATAAATAATTACTTCATTTACTCACTGTAAACATATTCCAAATGGTTTTCATTAATATTTGTTAATCCCTTGGGTATATTCGTAAAAATAGTCTTCTTTACATGGTCATATTTGTTCGATGAGTAATTTAAAATTCACTCACTTAAACAACTTAATAACACTTGTCACAATGAGTTGGGTTATAGGCTCTGTGATTTATCTATTTTTACTGTAAAATTTATCACTTTTGTATTTTTATTGATTTTTTGTCTGGAGAACCACTGAATCACTTGTTTACTCGAATAGCGCCCTCTGACGGATTGTTTTTGATACACATCAGGCGTTGTATCAAAAACATGGAAGACGGCCTTGGTGCACCCGATCCCTAAAAAAGGTGACCGCTCAGATCCGTCCAACTACCGCCCTATAGCTATAACGTCTTTGTTCTCCAAGATAATGGAATCCATTATCAACAGCCAGCTCTTGCAGTATCTAGAGGAGCGCTAGCTGATTAGCGATCGCCAGTACGGTTTTCGTCGCGGTCGCTCAGCTGGTGATCTTTTAGTTATACCTTACGCATCGATGGGCGGAGGTGGTGGATTCCAAGGGTGAGGCGCTGGCGGCTAGTTTGGACATAGCGAAGGCCTTTGATCGGGTGTGGCATAAAGCGCTTCTTTCGAATCTTCCTTCCTATGGGCTTTCCGAGAAATTGTGCGAGTTGATCTCCAGTTTTTTGCAGATCGGAGCATCAAGGTCGTTGTCGACGGTGCATGCTCCGACTTGAAGGCAATTAACGCTGGCGTTCCGCAAGGCTGTGTGCTATCTCCGACTCTATTTCTCTAGCAGATCAATGACATGCTGCAGCTCAGCGATATTCATTGTTATGCGGATGACAGTACCGGAGATGCCTCTTACACCGGCCGTGCTAAAATTTCTAGGGAAAACGTTGTGGAGAGTCAGAACAAACTTGTGTCTGTAGTCGAGACCATGTTGTCTAATGTTTCGAAGTGGGGCCGACTGAACTTAGTTCAATTTAACCCCAAGAAGACACAAGTTTGTGCGTTCACCGCTAAATTATCCCCCTTTGTCGTATCCGTCCGTTTTGAAGACACTCCCCTTGCCCCTGCAACTAGCATCGGAGTACTTGGCGTCGACATATCGAGAGTCGTTCAATTTCGCTGTCACTTGGAAGATAAGGCTAAATTAGCCTCTAAAAAGCTTGGTGTGCTTGGAAAGGCGAGGCGGTACTTCACGTCGGCCCATCGCCTGCAACTTTATAAGGCGCAGGTTCGGCCTCACATGGAGTACTGCTCTTATCTCTGGGCGGGAGCTCCCCAATACCAGCTTCTTCCATTTGACCGCATACAACGCAGAGCGACTCGAATCGTTGACGATCAAGTTCTCTCCGACCAGCTCGGCCCTTTGGCACTACGTAGAGATGTTGGATCACTCTGCATCTTCTACCGCATTTATCACGGGGAGTGTTCTGAGGAACTGTTCCGATTTACTACCAGCAGCTCAATTTCGCCATCGGACGTCCCGACAAAGCATGATGTTTCATCAGTTTCAAGTCGACGTCTGGAAGTCCACAACTTTGCGATTTTCACGGCATTTTCTACCTCGCACTGCCACAAGATGGAACCAGCTGCCAGGTGCAATATTTCCGAACGGATACGACTTAGGGGCCTTCAAGAAGAGAGCATACTCCCTCCTCAAAGGCTGGCAACGCATCCTCGATACCTCTGGTGTTGCGGATGATCGTGGGCGACGGTGATCACTTACCACCAGGTGAGCCGCCTGCTCGTTTGCTTTCCTATCCCATAAAAAAGTAGTATGGTATAGGACATAGTTGGCGAAATTCGACAAACGAATTACATATATACCAATTGTATTCCTTGCAATACATTCAAATACAAATCTAAAATGAAAAAGTGTGATCTGCTAAGGTCTTTTATTTGAAATTTTTTAGGTAATTGGCCGACAGAAACTAATAAATTTGAACTAGTTTTATTTGATGAGACAAAAATCATTCACGAATACCAATTTAATGTCATGGAACCGAGTGCCATGGCCATAGATCATTGGAGACCATGAAAATTCATTTTATAACAGAAATTGAAATACAGAAAAAAATCAAGATAATTGTAAGCAAATTTTGCTAGAGTAACGAACATACAGCAAACCCTCTGTGAAAATTGTTTCAGTAATTAACACCATTGAGGGTGTGAAGCAATCTTGGTTCAGGATTCAGGACTGCTTCACATCCTGAATGGTGTTGATTACGACACCAGAAATTTTGGATTGATCAGGACTCCTCAATAAAGCACACATTGCAATGTTCGAAAATAGTTCAACGCTATGTCACGAGATCATTCTGCGAACACTGAAATCGGGATCGATAGGTATAATGCCCATATATATACCTGTGGATGGCGTATTCCATCAGCAACACTCAGTAACCATTATTTTCACAAATGTTGAATTTTTTGGTTAACTTGCTCTGCCCACATCCTTTATTTGTACCCGTTCCAAAAGCACAAATTCACGAGAGAAATGCTGAGCACCGATGACCGCAAGGCAGTATGATAATATTAGTTGTTTATCTTATAACTCATTCTAAGTCATATAAACGCGAAATGCGGTAGGTGGATCAAATTTCTGGTCCTAGAGAGATAAGTAAAATTAAGTTATGACCATAAAATTACACTAGAATTTGGGGTTTTATTTGTAAAACTATTATCCTGTGCAAATACATTGGTAGGATATTTGGTACTTAGTGATTGGATACTTATTTTTGTTTTAATAATATATGAGTTAGTATGAATGATGCTGCAATGATTTTAATCTTCGGTCATCAGAAAATTTTCTATTGAAGTTACCTACGCACACAAGTTCTTTTTATGACAAGTCCTTTACTGTTCAAGCTGCTCGCCTTTGGAACTCTCTACCAGTTGAAATTAGAAAGATCACATCGCTCCTTTCATTTAAAAGTGAAGTTAAGAAATGCTACCTCTCTTCAATTCATAATGATAAACTATCCAACTTTGCAAGCATAATTTTTATTTATATTATTATTATTGTTGTTTATGTACATATATATATATATGTCACCGATTTATTGTGTAACCATTAGTTAATAATAAATCTAGTTAGATTATAAACTGTCGATAGATTGTGAATGGAAATTAAATTTACAATCTAACGTTTAAATTTTCGTAAGATTATAAATTGTAATTATGTGGATCATCAGCCGTCAAATTGTAATTATGTGGATCAACAACAATTTACAATAGATCTACGAAATTATTACAGTGGCCATAAGTAAAATACGTAGGTACAGGTTTTTAATGTAATATTTTTTGGCTTAAGTTTAACTTACCACCAGATATAGTAGAGTAACATATTATAACAGACAAAAATAGTAAATAATCACCAAAATTAAACCCGCATTTTAATGTAATCTTATAACCAAAGTTTTAACATCTCGCTTTCCTATTTAAGCAAAATTACTCAAAATAAATCATTGTTAACCCAAAAGTAGTAAATGATCACCAAAAGTAGTATATGAAATTACATTCTTGTGGCGCATCGCCGGCCGCTGCCGCGGCACGCTAGCTTCGCTTGCTCGACTCGCGCGTTGTTGTAGTCACAAGTAACCTAACGCTCCTCCTCGCTTCGCTCGTCGTCGCACCTAAGTATGACTTTGTCCTAGACTAAATAATATATAACCCCTCGCTATAATATAGTGATCATTTACTACATTTGGTGTCCGATTAAATTTTTTGGTAAAAGAACTAAGGGTATCAAAGCATTTTATGGTGGTCATTATTTTAAATCCCTTAGTTTTTTTAATGTACTAACTCGAAATGAATGTTTTTTTTCTTCTGACTATTCTTTTTGTTCTTAACTCATGGCACCTATTATTAAATGAACTCATGACACCTATAACGGCGACCAATCAGAGGACGGTTTACAATTTCGCGGGCAATTATAGATCGTTAGATTATAAACTGCCAGCTAGACATGGTCAGTTTATAATCTGACGAAAATGTAAGCGTTAGATTGTAAATTTTAATGTTCGTTCACAATCTATCGACAGTTTATAATCTCACTAGATTTTTTATAAACTAACGTATGGTACAATTATCCGGTGACATATACAATATGTATTTCAATTTGGCATAATGTATCTATTTTATTTTATTTATATTTGTATTTTATTGTACTTAGTTTATCTATTATAGTTTATTTATATTATATAGAATTATATCGCATATTTATTAACGTATGTTTTATATAGTTTGAATATTTTGAGTAGTAATAACTATGATTTATACATAATGCACTTTAGCCTATACCTCCATCTAAATTAATATGTTTCAATTCAGCCTACGGTTGCCTGGAAGAGATTGCTGCCTAGCAATAAGGCCGCCGATTGTACTATTTTTAAGATATTCTTAATCTTGTAGCTAGTATTAATAATTTTAAAAGTGCAATAAAGTGTTATCTATCTATCTATGAATTGGATCATGACCATAAAGTTGGTTTGGAACATAATCGCCAAGAAGACTAAGTACTTGAAGACTACCTGATTATATCTATCAGAAACAAAGTGCTACTACTGCAACCAATCCTTGCTGGTAGAGCTTGGGATTTAGAGTTTACTTCAGAGTTTTGCTCTACTGTACCGTTCATTTGACAAATTTTTGTCCATTGCCATTTACGATTATCCTTTGGGAAAAACATCGAACAGTTCTGAAATGATGAAGCCAGGAACTGTGCGGCCTCTATCACACAATTAAATGTACTGTTTTTATTCCACTTACCTCTGCAAAAGTAACATGATGCACATACAAATGAGGATGCTGTTTTATTTGTACATTAATGTAATGTTATTGATGGCTTATATTTGCTTTTTTGGGTAATTACTTATTATCAAAAAAATTGGCAATGTGTATATAACCATATTACGTGTATATTATATGGTTTTCATCACACTTGCTCGTAAACAGTATCGAAACATACAGTTTAACTTAGCCGTAATGCCCCATATAAAACCCTCGAGCTTTCTTTTTGTCATAAAACCCAAGGTCGGTTAGTATTTTTTTTTTATTTATAGCACACATGTCTTACAAGTACAGGCAAGGAGTTTACACGCAATTGAAAAATTGTCTTAAAATGTTATATAAACAGGAATTTCATTGCAATCTCACTACATACTCAACTAATGTTCTTAATAATCGATTTTAATAGGCTTTTGTATCAAAACGTCGAATTTTTTTTTGTCACTCCTTTATGGCTGTATACCTACGTCAGTATTTGCCCTTAACGTTTCTGAACGATACATTAGTATAATCTGTAGTGTTGACAAAAAGCCTGCTATCCGCTTAAAAAAATCTTCACATATTTCGTAATAATAGTTGTTCTGACTTGTGTATTAAAAATATATTCATAATTATTCACTCGAAAATGTGATGAAAAACATTGTGTGTTTCACGGGCGGTACGGGAATTACGAACCTCGACTCAGAAAGCCAAACTTAGCAAATCTACTAGAGCCTCGATCGTAATTCCTTACTTACCGCCCTTAATACACAATGTACTATTACATACTTTATCATGATAATATCCCTGTGTGAACATAACAGATGTGGAACCCCTATTGTCTTTAAATAACCCTATATTTAATACAATAATTGCAATAAAAATGCAAAAAAATTGTTTACAGTAACTGTTTAAATGTTTTTCACACGACTGCCCAAAAAAGGAGTGTTATGTTTTCAGGGTTTATGTATGTATGTTTGTGTGTTTCTTATTCCAACATAACTTCTAAACAGCTTAACCGATTTTAATGTATAAAATATCGTAAGATTCGTCTTTATAGCGCAAATGACACTAGGTACATAAAAAACTAACTGGCGGATTTTAGACGCCATTATGTAAAAAAATATGTTTTTCTTCCAAACCCATTGAATGTTATATCAAAATAAAGGGCTTTAATGAACGATTTCATAAATATATATAACTTGCAGTTTTAATTTCAATAGAACAATAAAACGCTCAACGAAAATAAATAATTTGCAGTCGGGTATTTTTCTTTTTTTAATTAATTTTCAATAGGTACTATTTATTGAAAAATTACAAATTTAGGAGACGAAAAATAATAGTCATTGCGGGATTCGAACCCGCACCTTCCATCCCTATAGCCGGGGTATGCTCTGACCGACTGAGCTAACATGACATATGACTCATAACTCTATTTTTTTATAGCTATAAGTTTATATAGCTTGCAAACGACTGAAATGTGACTCCTTGTGAAAGATAAAAAAAATATTTGACAGATTTATTTATTCAACAGAGCGGTTGCGCTGCTTTGCGTCGTCAGAAAGAGCTCGAGCTTCAAGTAGTGACGGGTGAAGTTCGCGGCTGGCCCGGCGGCGAATTGGCGGCGTTAGGCGATGTGTTACACATGGGAAGCGTAGCGGTGGGGCCTTCACATCAAGACAGATACCTCGTGCTATTCCCATCGGCTTTGTTACTGCTATCTGTTAGCAAAAGAGTCTCCGCTTTTGTTTACGAGGTAAGTCATACTTCAGGTAGAAAGGGGTGAAGTTTGTAGGCCAGCCTGGCGGTGCTAGGCGATTTGTTGCACATGGAAAGCGTAGTGACAGGCTTTTGCACCAAGACAGATACCTGGCGCTTTTCCCCTTTTCCTATAAATCTGACCTTTTATATATAAGGTAAGTCATCATTCCGTACTCAAAACGTAGGTACCCGTAGGGTGCCGGGTTAGGATGTCACCTCTACCCGTGGGTGTCGTAAGAGGCGACTACGGGTAACATACCAGAACGTGGGCAGCATTGCTTTCCGAAAAACTGATTTATCACACTGCGATCCCCAAGACGCCTGCCAAGTGTAGGGATTATGGCAAATCCCTCCATAATTGGGGAGATTGTGTTCAGCCGTGGGCAATCCAGCTGATACAATAAGTCATAATTCAAGTAGTGACGTGCAAAGTTATAGCTCAATGATCTGGTGGCGCTAAGCGATGTGTTGCACTCAGGAAATATAACGGCTGGCTTTCGCACCTGACCCACCAGAGCTATATTCTGTCTCCTTTGTTACTGCTATCAGTTAGCAAGAGAGTCTCAGCCTTTGTTTGCGAGATATGTCATACATGCGTTGCACATGTGAAGTATAGCGGCGTGGCCTAAACATCAGACAGATACTTCGGATTTACTACTGCTATTTGATAGCAAGATAATTCGGTAAGTTCAAGTAGTGACTGGGAAGTAAGTTTTCTCAAAAGTGTTATGTAATGTTGGCATAACATCTCTAAAACGTATCCAGAAAGTGAACTCTACCGGAGAAGTCTCCGGTAGAGTTCACTTTCATTCACAACTGTCCAGTAATAAGCGAGATTTTACAGTATGTAAATTCATTACAGGACAGTTTTTATTTTTCCTATCTCGTAATTTGGACTCGCACGTATTGTGCATTTGCCAGTGTCATATTATATACTGGACAGTTAGGTCATCCTCTTTAGATCTGCTTAGAAAAAAAACCTAGTACCAGAAATAGATTAGTTTTTAGCCCTTAACAGCCATTTTATAGTCATATAGAGCATACCCCGGCTCAAGGGGTGGATGGACGCGGGTTCGAATCCCGCACATGACTTAAATTTTTCTACCGTATATTTGTGATTTTATTTAATTAATTCTGGCATTTTGGTTTCTAATTGCTTGTCCAAAGAAAATATGTAAAAGACTAAAAGAAAAACATATTCTCGTGGAGCAACAAGAATGTAATTTATGAAATGCTTATTAGGTACTTGTTATCACGACAGTAGAGCAACCGAATACTATTGAGTTGGTTGAAGACTGCTGTTGGCATCGAATTTTATTTTAAACTGACTTCAGAAAAGAGGACGTTCTCAATGCGTTTGTATTATTTTATTTTTATTCTACTCTTACAATAGGATATCTTGTGATGTTTAAAAACTATCGATAAAGTTTTGGAAACCATTTAGTTTTTATGAACGATTGAAATTAAAGCAATTGATAATTTATTTTAGGGTTGTCTTCCACTGACTGGGATAACAGTTTGCAAGCTAGACGACACAGAGACGAGAAAAAATGCATTTGAAATCAGTGGACCTATGATAGATACTATAGTCGCAGTCTGTCAAACGAGAGCGGAATCAGACAACTGGGTTAGCTTACTACAAAAACACTCCAATATCAGCAGCCCAACGCACGAACCCGGGCAGCCACAGTCTTTACCTCATGTAAGTTATATTCAATTAAATATTAGATAAGATGATAATGTTTATAAATTCTTGATTGTTGTAATGTTTGGTGCAAGTATTATGAAACTTAAGATATTTGATGTTGTTACATAGCTGACCCGCTCTCCTTCTGAAGGGGCGTTGTCTAGCATCAACACTAGTCGCCGCAGCCTCTATCACGTGACGCTGCCGCCACCCAGCTACCCTTCTGCATCACCATACTATTCACTAACCAAATACTTTGCGAGACTCGTCAAGAAAAAAGTTATAACAAAACAAATGCTTCGTAAACTCTTACACGAACGCACCTGGGCTAAGGCATTCGAACTGACAGGGGTGCCGGTTATGCGAAGACATAAAAATCTTATAAGGCTTAGGATAGAGAACGACGGCACAATCGGCACAGAAACCGAGGGCTCTGACACTGACAGCGAAAGGGAAGAATCAGACACGACGGAATCGTACACTAGCTCTAGTTGCACGGACGCAGAAGCCATCAGCTGCTCCAAAGTACTTCGGCAAAACGCTATTGAAGACCCCAGAGAACTAACATCGTCTTGCAGCAGTTGGGGCAGTAACTTTGGTTACATGCGCTATTACGATAATAGCACAGATATGCATTTGGACGACTCGGAACTTCCGGTAAAAGGGGACTGCACGCGTGAATTATTTCAAAATTCACCTTACAACTTGCATAACAATGTTAAAACAATCGATACCAACATCCATTTGCAGCCCCCCTCTCTGGGAGGAATCGACAATCCGTTTTTTCTACATTCCGAAAGTACTGAAAATTCTAGTTTTGAAGTTAGACCTTACATGGCATGCGAAGACTTGAGCAATATGGATCAGAATACGCAGATCGGCACGCTAGGAAACGATGATACTGATTTTATCCCAACTCGTCGTAGTTTCCCAAACACCAACGCAAGAATTGAGCCTCTACCTAAGCTTTGGAAGTCTACAGAAGAAAACTATACTCGTGAGAGCATGGATACTGAAGAACAGCTGACAATAGACATAGTGTCGGCTTTAGACCCACCCTCGCCAAAGCACAGTCCGAGGTCTCCCTTCCACTCCATTATCATCGATCCGCCGCCAATGTTTCGCAATACAGAAGATGATATGAAAATAATAAACGTCAACCTAAACACCGATGTGCCCTTCCGCAAGCACTCGCTCAATTCGGACAAAAGGCTCAGTAGACGATCTATATCACGATCTATGATGGAAGCGGATAGTTTGAACCGTGATGATGCCTCACGCTTACAGAGGATGAGTTCGCAGTCTGAGAACCAAGCAGGACACAAGAAATGTGAATGTTGTAACAGATCGCTGTGTCCCAGCCCCAGATCGTCCGACTCAGGGGTAGTCGGTAGTTGCAATTTGGCGTCTCCAGAATTAAACATGCACGAATACAGCTCCACCAATACGGGAAACGACTCCGACAGTCAAGATAAACGTAACTCAGATAATGTGTCCCAAGACAATTTCAATAACGAACTTCGCAAACAGCTAACAATGTCGGAAATTGAGGCAGCGAGGTTTGAAGAGCAATGCAGATGTACATCGCCTTTCGGTTCTACTGCGCGCACGTCCTGCGTCACAAGTGTAACTTCTGAGAATAGTCTAAACGTGTTGGATATGTCGAACGCAAATGTAACATCTACTTTCACCTCAGCACCACCAGTGATTTCTCCACAAATTAAACGGACTTCTATAAGACGAAACATTGAACAGTACACGCCAGAAATCAAATTAAAGCCGCAGCCGCCGCCGCGGGTGTACCGTAAGCCTAGCACCCACCTAGAAATGCCTAAGAACGTGCGTCACCCACAGCCGTGCCAGTGGAGCACACTGAACATAACTGAGCGCACCAAGCCCAGCCTGCACTACCATATGCGTATATACAGAGAAAATGCCCAAGACATAAAGATTGAAAGGAAGTCACGCGTCAATTCACCTCGCAATCGTGACGTAATTGGGCATGATAAACAAAATGCCAACGCTGATTACCCAGAAGTACGCAAGACGAGGTCTCGTAGTGAAGACTTGTCAAAAATGCAGAAGGGTTTAGCCGAAGCCCAAAGCGGCTTTGTGGTGTATCGTTCGGACTTATATGCCCACTGGTGGATGAAAGCAAAGTTACCGATTACCGTGGTCACCGACTCAGGCAAGGATTATTCTTTTGTAAAGAGATACTGTTTTGTGTATCACTGGTTTGAAGATAATAATTGCCTTGAAGTTTTGTAACCATTAGATTAATACTGTCATTAGAGTGACCCCAGTGTTGCAGTGCTTTACTTGATCATCCTTGCCTGTGTTTATTCATCTACTAACTAAAAGTCACCGCAAGTAGACTCCATTATCTTTAAACTAACAAATTATACAGATGCATGGAGAGGCTTTACCTTTCTTCCCATGAGCCGACTGAACAAAATGTAAACCGAATCGGCTGTACAATCTGTGTTATATACCTATTTCAAACCCATGTGGATCTGGGTCTAGAAATATAATATTTGGAATTCTAGAATTAGAATCACGAAAGAAAAACAGTTTATATAAGTATATACAATTGCTTTTTGTATTACCTATAAACGTGTTCAAATTAGGAAAAGTCTAGTAATTTCCGTCTCAAAAGCTCATGAAACAGCCGCAAACAAGTGTTTTATACTTAACTCTAAAGCTTTCATTGACGTTTAAACGGGAGCGAGGCTGTCAAATATTTTGTAAACTGATGGAAGTGACTTGCGCAATTTGTAATTACTTGAAAGCAAATTTCCTCAAGGGTATGTGTTGATTTATGAGTTCCAGCGCTTTGTAACGAGAGTTTATCTTTCAACAGATGGCCACGAGCGACAGCAATAATTCTGATTTATCATCCGGTCTTACCAACCATAAAAGATCACATTCATTCAACAATCATCAAAGTTACACACAGCAATCGCAACAAACGCAAAAAAGTAATAAACAGAAAAATCAGTCGGCGGGTTGGTTATTGAATTCGTGCGATTCTCTCGACCAGTCACCCGCAAAACCGAACAAACATGCCATTGGAAAGAAATTCTCATCTGTTGATTTCATCGACTCTGCGAGCTCCTACACAACCACTAAAGGTATGTTTTCTTGACTATTACAAAACTGCTTAAGAGTTTTGCTTATGAATGCTTTAACGTTTGCTGGCTACTATTTATGTTTTAAAGTTCCACCCACACCTGCGGTAAAAAAAACATAATATTAGGTCCTTACATATGAAATTGGCGTTTTGTATGGGAGGAACAAAAAGTCGAATATTTTTTAATATAATATATTTAATTAATCAAAGTATGAACCATTATTTTCTATGCACTTTTGCCATCTCATAGGTAGTTCATTGATCCCTTTACTAAAAAACCAGTCGGACGGGAATCAATAAAATCTTTGAAGGCGATTTGGACTGCCCCATCGGAGTTGAATTTTTTCCCTTGCAAGAAGTTATCCAAATTTCGAAAAAAATGGTAATCTGTTGGAGCAAGGTCCGGGGAGTACGGAGGATGTCTTAGACTTTCCAATTGAAGCTCTTCTAATTTAGTAGCCGTCTGTAGCGCAGTGTGTGGTCTAGCGTTGTCGTGAAGCAGCAGTGGCGTGGAGCGATTGACCAGCCTAGGTTGTTTAGCCGCTAGCTTTTCCATCATGGTTTGCAATTCCTGACAATAGACATCAGCCGTAATAGTCTGGCCAGATTTGAAAAAACTGTAATGAACAATACCGGCACTAGTCCACCAAACGCTTACAAGTAACTTTTTTGGGGTTAATTTTCGCTTTGGGCAGGATTTGGCTGGCTGGCCAGGATCTAACCATTGCGCTGAGCGCTTCCGATTATCGTAAAGAACCCATTTTTCATCACAGGTAATGATTCGGTTTAAAATACCTTCATTATTGTGCCGGTTTAGTAATGTAACGCAGCAGTCGACGCGCGTTTGCCGGTTTGTTTCAGTCAATTCGTGAGGTACCCACCTTTCAAGCTTTTTAATCTTCCCAATTTGCTTCAAGTGAATTAAAACAGTTTTATCACTAACATTGCAGCCTGCAGCTAACTCGGACGTGGTTTGCGATGGATCCGCTTCCACAATAGCCTTCAACTCTTCATTATCAACTTTAGTCTCAGGCCGTCCACGGGGCTTGTTCTGCAGGTCGAAATTTCCAGAACGAAAACGTTGGAACCAAAAACGAACTGTGTTTTCTTTTGCAACACGACCGCCATACACATCATTCACCCTTCGAGTTGTTTCCGCAGCACTAGTGCCACGGCGGAACTCGTACTCGTAAATAATGCGATATTTAAGGTTTTCCATTTTGTAAAATGAGTGACGCAAACAGAAAAAAACAGAAGAAAAAAAACAAATGAATGACGATCATCGAAGCACAAATACATGAGTCTATAGCTGTACAAATTTGAATTTGGAATTCCTTACCAAAGAGGAGAAATTCGTGATTAAAGTGGCCAGTACGAAAAACGCCAATTTCATATGTAAGGACCTAATATAAACATTTTATCTCGGTTATATCCAGGTTCGGGTACTATTTTACATACTTAAATAGTAGAAATTAAAAAAATATTGTATCACTTGGGTTAAAATATTATATTTACGACGTGGGGGCTAACTTATATCCAGAGCTCAGCAACGGATTCTATAGTAGAATCCTAAGTGCGGCGAGGCATTCAATATCCTTCGTCCGAGGAAAAAGACCGTGTGATACACTCTATTTTTAATCCCATTATGAGAAAAATAAATAGGAGACTTTTAAATAGTACAATTCATAAATACAATGAATAAAATTGGTACATACTTAATAGCATAACATTATTATTCTAGCATTTAGTTATAGTCAATTAAGTAATTTTTTTTGTAATTTGCTGTAGGAATAATCCATGAACGTATATTTTGCTGCCTCGAACAGACGGTATTCGCGCGCTTTTTATTTTGTTTTTATTTTCGTGGTACTTTTATAACCGGCCAGTTACATACTTTTTTCGCAATAAACGATTCTCCTAATAATTCTCTATCTACTCTATCGATCTACCTGGTCACGGGTCGTGACCATACCTTTTAAGGAACAATATTCATGTTCCTATTTCAATATTCAATAATTCACCGATTATTTTAAGGTGAACGCTTTGGCGGAAATTCATAATTTTGGTTTTGTTGCTAGATTATCTAACTATTGTACTTGATCAAAATCTAATGTTTTTATTCCCTATTTAATTACGGGTAATCGATTTAACTTAGAATACGATTCCAGGTTACATTGTGGTGACTTTGACAGATAGAAAAGCTTGTAGAATTACAGATTAGGAGAAAATCATTTGGATGCGTACTATACGTTTATGTTTTAGTCTGACGTGGTAAATTTTGCTCTAACTTGACATAATGCCCACGTCTGGCAGGCGTCTTAGGGATGTATCAGTTCCTCAGAAAGCGTTGATGTGTTACCGTTAGTCGCCTCTTACGACACCCACGGATTGAGATGGGGGGTGACATTCTAGCTCGGGTAGGCAGTAGCCGAGCTAGAATGTCATTTATTGTTTTACTGTATTAGCATTTACACCCATACTGAGACGTCGTGTACAAACGTACCCGTATCAGAACGACTGCTGAGCAAAACGACTAACAAGACAAAACGACCATTTAGCAGAATGTCAGCATATGCCTATTTAGCTGTAAGGCTAAGTATTAGAATGTCAGAATGGTAAGTTTTTTACGTACAATCTGTATATACTCGTACCAATAAAAAAAAGACTTTGCAGTAAGTGACTGACTCATAAACAACATTTTGAGACTAAGCAGGTATGTCGTATTACATTATAATGATTTTGGTCGTAGGCACGATTAGACACCTTGACATTATGATATTTAGGTGATTGCTGGCTTGGCCGTTTTGCTTAGTAAACGTTTCGAGTCTTTAAGGTTAAACGTTACGTGTCGCTAAGCAAAATCATCCGCGAGATGGCGCTGTTTCTGAAAAATGATGATTTGTTCATATTTTACTTTAATTACTGAGAAAAATATATTATTCAGGTGATTTCGCCGGTTAGCCAACTTGTTCCCAGCACATATCAAACATAATTAAACTTATTAACACATACACTTTTACGTAATTGTTAATTAAATCAATCTCATGTATATGTGAAGTAATGACACACACACACACACACATGTAAATGGGTAAACTGTAGTAATTATACACCAAAATTGAACGTGTACCGTAAATACCAAATTGTAACAGAAGCGGATGTGAAGTGCTCGAGTTCAAGTCTCGTTAACTGTAATCACTTTTTGCAATGGATTTTTTTTTGACATTATTGCGTTTCACCTACAAATAACATAGGCCAGTATAAAAAAAAAATATAATGACTTTTTTTTATCGCTGATAGGTAAGGTTTGACTATAATTTTGACTTTTGACTACAATCTCACCTGATGGTAAGTGATAGTGTGGACGAAGGTGTTAACAGGTTTATAATCTAAAATTACTGTCTCTCAAGGACAGCTGCCGGAACACGTCGTTCGGTGCTTGGCGACAGATTTTCTACTTGAGGGTGGTCGTAGCCAGGCGGGCATTCGCAAAATGCCCTACCACCATATGGTGAAGCTCAAGTCCGCGGTGGGATTCGAACTATAGACCTGCTACGCGGCAGTCCATAGCCAATGCCACTGAGCCATCACTGCTTCAAAAACTAACAATTACCTATTTTTTGTGCGGTGTACAAACATGTATGATTTACCTAGATCAAGAAGTGAAATGAAAGATTAGATGAAGTTCAAAAATATTTATTGCTAATTAAAACTCTGAATCTAAACATTTTGCATTTTTTACTCTTCTGATTAGGTAGGTCATAAGAAATAAAGTAAGTAAGTAAAATGAAATCTTCATCTCTCTCAATTTCTAACACTGGTGAGATGTAGCACACAAAGTAACATCTTTTTCATTTTAGTTACTCTTAGCTGACCTTGTACCTGTAATACAAAGAAAGAATACAAACATTATATTTATATTAGCGACATAGGCATTTGTTTTTAACTATTTTTAAATCTTGAGGGGCCAGGCTTGGAATCATAAGCCAGGCGAGGAAGGGGAACCACTTCTACTCACTCCTGTTGTAGGACAATGTCTTGAGTAGGAATTTACAATTGAGCAAAAATATCACAATTTACATAACATGTCCTGTAAGTTTCTGCGCTTGCAAACTGTACTTTTATCCAACAAAAATAAATAAATTCAATAAATCTTTTCTTTACTAATATAGCATAATGGATATATCTACATAGTTGGTATCTGGTAATATTTATTACCATTTTCATGTAATTTCAATAGTTCGTCTTTGAATACGAGTGTTTTTTTTCTATGGAGTGCTTTCTGTATCCTTATTCAGCCTAGCCTGTGGAAAACATTTTATTTCTAAAATCGCTTTTTCATTTGTATTCACACCTGCAACAATTATTCATCATATGTAATTAAAATTTTACATTATTACCATCTGGGCTTGCTCCTAGAAACCCATATTCCTTGTATCAGCAATATATAATCTAGCTGGACGAACTGCTTCCTGGAAATAAGTTGTTCTTCATTGCTTTTACGGAATTCCTTGTCACTTGTTTTGTACTAAATATAAGTTAAAATGATATTGAATCCGCTTCCTTATTCACTCAAATTGTGCCATGACTTTGCAAATCAAACGTCCATGGTACATAAAGGACATGCTGTATATCAATGATTCTATAGCCAGGGAGGTTATGGAAGTTATTGCTTTGTAGATTCAATAGCTAGCTTGTGACTATCCTGTGTTGAATCTGTTATTGGCCAATTGATATTCACTTTTTGGAGTTCTTGGCTCTTTCTGGCATGACTACTGCTACTGCTACTGCTGTACCTAGTGGTGGGACATTTTGTGTATGATATAAGCTCAGATTTTTCGCCAAGCGTCTTCCCGTCTGTAAAATAAAAAATAAGTAACTGTTTAGTCGGTATGCCATAACTTAGTTTGGTTTTTGTTACAAAAAATGTGGCGCATGCCTATAGAAGCCGGCTTCAGTACTTACGAAACATCTTCGCCATGAAAACACTTGAGCTAAGCAAGAACAAGTTTGCAGCTACTTTTAGGCCCAGAATAACAATTTGCTTTATAATCCGATTTTGATGTATTAGGTATATTCATTTTGCAGTTGTAGCATCGTCCATGAGCAAACCAAGACACAAACTTTGAGTTCTATTTGTAAAATATTTTGTATTCGAATGTTTTTTTAACTCTAAACGTGATGGTAAAGTTGACACCGGTTATCACGGTTTACAGCACTGAAACACTGAATTGGAGATGGAGACTTCTTTATCTTTGCACTGTAATATGAATATTTATAAAAACATTGAATTGTACCGACGCGAACTCAACTCAAAACAAGTTTGTGTTGCCAGTAGGTACACAACGGCCAAAAGTACAGATCACTGTACTCTCTGCTTTGGTTAATTTCACGCCCGAGTTAATGTTATAATTTATAAAATACTTAGTAGAAATACCTATGTAGAAATGACTGTTACCACAAAACAATCCAAAAGTACTATAATTATTTCATCTGTGTATTACTATAAAACAAATATTATCACCTTACACAATGTAGATAACTTTATCGCCTACAATACAAATAAATGGTAATCTCATAAGAAAAAGGCGAAAATATTACATTCCGTTTATAAAGTACGAGAATATCGCATCGTATATAATGTAATAAGTAACTCAAAATGATAAGCTTGCAAGATTCTGGCAGCACTGAGTTAAATACCACGGTTATTATTTTGAATTACATATTTATGTAGATTGATTTATTGTCGCGCGGAGCGGCAACGTCGCGCTTTGACACTGCACGTACAGCCTGACAACGTCGCGCTCACATACTCACACCATCAAAATTTTACTCTCACTACGACCGCATGCTTGTATAACATGCACGACTACAAATGTAAAATATGTCGAATTTATTAGGCTGAAATACTTACTTCAAGGCTATTAGGTCATTATATTATTAATTTTGCGGCTGTAGGAGCCTAAATAAGGGCTATTTTATGTCATGATATGCTTGAAATCACAACAGGAAACGTATATAAGTCAATCAAAGTTTGTATGGAAAACGTTTAACATTAACAATATTCTACTTTGGCAAATTGCTATCTATAGTCGATTTTTTAATCAGCCGGAGTAAACTGACAGATCGAAATGTCACATTTCAAAATAAAGTTCCCAACAACAAATCATACTGATGTTACTGGTTCAGTTTGTATGAGCGGAACTAGAGTGTGTTGGACATATAATAATTGTAATCTCTAAATTGTATAATTTATTGCTGTGTTGCAAATTGCAACTTGCAATCTCATAAACAACCTATCTTATAGTAATATAAATCGCTTGTATAGTAAAATTATTATTAGGACAATATAATTATAAGATTATTATGATATAAGAGTGATTTTCTTGACTTTTACGAAGAGTATGAAAAAATTATACAGCTCACTGAAGTGACGAAGTGAAAGAAATAAATCATTTTACCACAGGACTATTTTTGTATCGTCATAAAGTAGCAACACCCGTAATGTCACTTTACTCCGTCTGATTAAAAATCCGACTATAGATGCTTGGATACTGCTTTTTGGTCGATTTGTCTACTTAGTAGTTTTGCTTAGCAGTCGTTCCGATACGGATAGGTATATACAAACGAGGTCTACCTGAAACTGAGCATCAATGATTTAGTGTAGAGATGCGTATAGAGATGATAATAAAGGCGTTAATGAAAAGCTATGTACAAATTTTTAAACGACATGGCAGCAATGTATAAACAGATTGATCAGAGACATTTCAATTCAATTATTTCTTACAAATGTTGATTGAATTTCTAGAATACCTACCTTATATTACCTCATATTACCTTATTATACCTTAGCTTTTGCTCTCTATGAATTAAGCTTATTAATATAAAATAAATCCGTCATTGGATGTAAGAAATATCACTATATGATTATGTTAATTTTGTTAAGATCTGTGGATTTTGTGAATTAAATAAATAAAAATAAATAAATTGCGAATAATTGCTTCAATAAATTCACAATCCGTTTTATTGATAAAAGTTTAATGTTGTGTGTGTGGCATTTGTGAATGCGTTTGTAAAATGTTGAGATATGATGGTGATGATTAGTTTCAAGTTTTTTCCTTGTATTGAGATTTTGTATGTTGTGTTTTATCATAGATCAAACGTTCTTTCTCTAAGATTCATCATGAGTGGATACGCTTAGGAAGATGATTAAGATCGATGAATAGATTGTATGGTGTTTTGCGTTTGTTAAAGGTTGGAGCATAACATGCTTACGGCCAGCGCCGCCTCTCAGACCGCAGTCATTCTCAGTAGGATCTGACGAAAACATCGGACCCACGCATCCATACGCGCCGCACCAACGCAAGTCTAACTCTTACGAGGAAGACGCCCTCATACTCAAAGTCATCGAGGCTTATTGCACTTCGGCGCGGTGTAGGAACGCCGTCAGTTCTGGTGAGTATCTACACAGAAATCAATTCATATAATATCATATTTATCACTACAAAGCTATTACTACACCCGATATGATCTCTAATTACGATGAGTTAATGCTCCCATGGGTCAATACAAATGCTATTAAAATTTATTGGTTGCGTCATTAGCGTTTACTATTGTATTGCAAGCACAATTAAATTGGAATGATTAACAGTGTACAGCTAAGGTATCCGACTAACACGCGTGTATTTATCATGCAGTACCCAATATACCACTGGAGATATTCGAGTCGACCAGGAGGAGACACGCGAAGTCAAGAAACCGTATAATCAGTTGGTTCTTAGAATGAGAGATCTGTATACACGCCGTAAACCAAATATTCCGCTAGTCATAATTATATGTAGCGCTTCATAATCTGCTGTTGTCGGTGTCTGATAATACGCACCTCGTGTATCAATGTATTTAATTAATATAACTCGATATACCTACTTGCATACTATTATCGGTATTTAATGGGCACTCGTCTCTAAATGCATGATATCAGCATGCTTTATTAATCTCATTCTGTATTATTATTTTATCGTAGATCTGAATCATAATCCATATTGGAAGAGTATAAACAGTAGAATAGTACAAAGATTTATTTATTTTTTAATTAGTCAAATATCAGTAAAAAAGTAGCTAGTCGTTTTGTAGTGGTATTATAATTGATTGATAGTTAATTTATTTATATGAATCTCGTAATTGGGTTAATGTTCAGATAAAACGAAGAATACCAAGAAATTTAAAAACATTTTCTGCAATACGCAACGTTTCTAATATACCCATAAAATAAACGTCTCTCTGTGCACTTGTGATAACAGAATCGTGGATAATTTCTTTGTTACTAACAACGCTCGATAGCAAGCTCTCTAAACAAACTGCTCGTTCGATCGTACACAAACAAACCGGCACTGTGTGAACAGATAACCTCCGACACGGTCAGTCTGAATGTTTCTATTTTGTTACATGCGGCCGCCTTTTTATCGCACCTGCAGTGGACTGCGGCCACTATTCTATCGGTAAAGTACAATATCACGCACCCGCCACTAACATACCCCACTATAACTACACTAAACTGGCGATGGTAGAGCGCAGCCTGACGCCGGAACGCGTGTCTTGCACGAAGCCGTCCAAGGTGAAGCGCAACAAGAGCTCGTCGGCTGCGGATACGTACCTGTTCCGGAGTCCGGAGACGCGCCGGCTGTTTGCAGATAGGAAGTTGGAGTTGAACCGGTCCAATCCTAACTTGTGGGAAGGGTCTGAAGAGCGGTGGGTGCGGTTGGCGTGCGGCCGCGAGCGTCGCAGCGGATCGCACCCGAGCCTTGCGGTGCCGCTGCGGCCCGCACCGCCCCCGCACCCCGTACCAACACCCGTGCGCTCCGCTCGCTCCTCCACTTGGTGCTGTGGCACATTCGTCAAACAACTCACCAAATCTCATCATTTCGACTGACACAAGTAGACCATTTTCCTTTGCTCAAATGACTGTTGTTCCTAACATGCGATGCGCTACATATCAGTCGATTACCAGTCGACATATTGCATATCCTGCAGTTGATGATCGTTGAAAGCCGGTGTTTCATCTTCATACCAGACATTAACCAAAGCTGAACCCATTGACTAACTTTACATGTTCTCGTTTTTGTTTTCTTATTAATAAATTAATTCGCATATATGTTTTTTACATTAGCTTTTAACTTACTTTTAATTGTATACGAATGAGACGCAGCGAAGTGATAGTGTCGAAACGGAATATGTCGTTTTTCGATAATATGTACAAACAAGTGCCATTTAACAAGGCTTATTGACGCCTTTGAACGTGTGTTATCTATGTCAACATAGAGTTTTGTATAATGCATGTGTGCAGTATTATGTACTTGATAGAAGAGTATTTTATTGCTTGTTTAATATTAAGGTATACCATCTATATTGGTGCATTAAATATATGGGATAGGTACGCATGTATTTGCTTTGTAGTTTTGTGATAGTCGTAGAACGTAGTAACAGGTGAACAGTCGAGGTGAGCTCTTGGTCTAAGCGTAAAAAAACGAAATCGACGATAAATATTCACGAGATTTTCATTGCAATGTTCTAGTATGGAACTGCATGAAGTTGCTTGAGAAATAAAAGTTAATTACGATGTATTTTCTAGATTTTGTACAACACGCTCTAATCAAAAGCTCACTCCACAGTACGACAACGCTACAACCTAACATTGTTTTAGAAGTTAACCAGTGCAAATGTGTACCTACTTATTTACTATTTATGTAATATCATCGCGTTTGGCGACAGAATGCGTGACGTGTATGCATGTAAATGAAATGTGTCCGAGTGTTGCGTCATTTTGTTCTCGACGCTTCATAACAGATGGGACCGAGCCGTTTCAAAAATAGATAGAATATCTAGAACGAAATACGTACAGTTTCAATATTTACTTTATCCACTCGATAAATCATTGTTAATTACCTAATATTAATATGGGTTTAGATTTTAGTTAGAGTATAAATAAATGGTGCTTAGAGATAACGTGAATTCCTTTTATATGCGTGTATATTTTTAAAACTGTTGTTTCATTAAATGTATAACGTTATGTAACTCTCATATAAATGTGTTATTCAATCTAACGTTGCTTCATTATTTTCTATATAAGTAACTAATATTATCAAATCTTGTATTTACTACTGCGATTATTTTGGCCTTCACTACACTTTCGTAACGATTAAATGTAGTAGGTATTTGTAATCGAGTCGCAACTAATAAGTAATAAGTGATGCTTATTTTGACCTGTTTGAACTAATTCAGAAGGTTAAATTGTAATCATAACGTCGAACGCAGACCAAAACCTCGTGCAATAAAAATAAAGGCATTATTTTTCTTATCACGAGACTAAAGATAAATTGCATCGACCTAGAATTTATTTAAGAATCGAGTTAGTAGGTTTTATCTTCCGAGTCACATTAATTGCATTTTTGTTTCTCGGTATCAATTGAGTTTATGGAGCTTATAAATATATGTTTATTTTAATATATACATGTATATGTGTCTATGTATGAACTGTCTGTAAGTGTAATTATAAATATATTTACATTAATATATTATACTTGTAATCTCAATCGTTATATATTTTAACTAAACCCGCTGTAATTGGTTAGTTTGCTTTAAGTCCATCCTGAGGTTGCCTGGTAGAGCTGGGTCAATTCTAGTAATAAGGCCGTAGTATTTTTCAGTATTTAACATGTTAACTCAATAATTTGAAGTGGTGCAACTATAACGAGTTTTCTATTTACATAATTAAATAATACTGAAGGTATTTTTTATATATTAGATATGTACTGTATCAGCCGGATCGTCCACTGCTGAACACAGCCTCCCCTATTTAGGGGGATGTGCCATAATCCCCACGCTTGGCAGGCGGCTTGGGGATCGCAGTGTAAGTTGGCAGTTCTTTAGAAGGCGCTGCTGCCCACCTTCCAGTATTTTTCCCTTAGTCGCCTCCTACAACACCCATGGGAAGATATGGGTAGGTGCAATTCTAACCCGGCAACCCACGGGATATTATATATTATATTAGATATGTACCTACTCATAATTTCGCTTGCCAAAACATTATTTAAAAATTATTGAATCAAATACGAATCGGAGACCGCAAAAGGTAGTAAATAGTTTAAAGGCATACTATTAGCATTCGTTTAAAATTAATGTAACCTTTAAAAGCTAGTGTGTTCATTGGTTCATTTTTAGGGTTTCAAACGAGAAAAGTACCGTATTTCCAAACAGCACTTTAAATATGACGTACGGACTACGATGTCCACTTTTCTTTTAAAGTAGTGTATATTTTGAACCGTGATAGATAACCGGTTGTAATGTTTATGTCCTGTTATGGCGGATAGGTACTTAACAAATTTTAAATTTTAATGTATTCCCATTTAATAAGCGTGTTCTTTATCACTATATTTGTATTTTTATCGTTATTAAAACTTATTCTGAATAAAATAATACAAACTGGCCAAAAGTTGTTTGTAACTAAAGACAACAGATATACTAATGTGTTGCTGAATTGTCGGTGATTTGGCGTCACTCGTATCACAACCATTTGAATTACGAGATAGCCGATCCATAAAAGGCTTATAAAAATACAACTCAACTTATCCGTACAACATATATATACGCGTAAGCAAAGTGAATACAGCTCGAACAATTTTACTATATGCTAGTGCTTCGGTTCCGATTACGCTCCTCATTCGCTGCATGGTGATAAAAGCTTTAATCCGGTTATTGGCGATATGCGACGATTGGTGGCATAAAATTTACGCTGCTTTTAATTTTCATTGTTCGAATTTATTCCATCTGTTTTATGTAGAAAAATATAAATAGTAATGGCTTTAATTCTGCGCAATTTAAGTTTCACGTGAGCCGACCAGATGTGGCCGGCGGCGTGGCGCGGCGTACCTGGATTTATTCCACAAAGTACGGCGCAAATACCACTAATACTTATTCACATTTACAAAAGTCCCGCAACTAGTTCCCAACTTTGGTTATATATTCACCTTCAGTGGATCCTTTGTATCTGCGTGTAATTTATAGTTATAGCAGATGGAGGTATTTTTGATCATTAGTTATTGTTCTCACACACAAGCTAATATCGTAACGAAAGGTCGAAGTTTCGTAGGTAATGAATGCCTAAAACTATTTTATTTCTCTAATGTTTGGTAACCAGGCAGACACAATCGTATGTTGCTATACAGTTGCACAGGGTGTTCAGCATAATGTTAGAAAAACTGAAAGACCAGTTTGAAAAATACATATACATATAGCCGGAAGGTTACTATTCCTTTTTGGAGATAATTTATAATAATTAAAGGATTCTCGATGACTCGATTTTTCTCTTGAAGAGTCAACACCTTTTGACAGTGCTTCGCGAAAAAGCAAAACTTTTGGTATTTTTTTAAACAGTATATTAATTATTTACTTATCAAAATAATACCTCTAAAATTTTTGTTTGTGTTTTGCCTTTCATTGATCTATTCTTGATCTCCTAAATTAATATATAATGAGAAATAAGAATAAAAACGTCAACGTCTATTATTTTTCTCATTTACCTACGTTTAAAAAGCAATAATAATAATAAATACTTTCGTTGCGTTTCAATGCTTTTTAACATGTATTTAATTGTTGCCCATTACAACAATGTTACATAATATGTAGTAAGTATTCACTTGTGAAAGAAGAAGTGTAATGGAGAAATCAAGAGAAAACGGACAATCAAAAGTAAACTATAGTTTAATCAAAACATTAAATATTTTGCAATATATCGCGTTTTATTTCTAATACTGCGATATATTGAGGTAAAAATATCTTAAGCTTTTCAAGACAAAGATCACATTGAGAGAAAAAAAACACAATATCTAATCTCAAACATGTAAAACATGGGTATTAATTTTACAAATGGGCCCACCTACCCGCTCCTATCAGTTTATCTAATCTGTCTGCCGAACATCCTGTATAAGCAAGGTGAAGGTGATTTATGTGATTGTGAGTAATTACTAGTAGGTACTGCAGGCACAACAGCGAGTGGGCTGCACGTGGCATACATTTATTATTAGATTCGGCAGCATACTGCAACTTCATCCGTGCTGCAATCCATTGTTTTAGCTCAACTGAAATGGTTACTAGCGGTAACTGTTGCGTTAGCTTAGCTTTACAAGTAAAGCGAGTCGAAACCTATCCTGATGCTATGTACTCGTACGTGCCGTCTCATTTTTTGTATCGTCATATGCTTTCGATTAAAAATACAATAGTATATACAGCTTAGGTGTAATGCTCTAAGCGCAACCGCTAAGTGGACGTTATAGAGTATTTATGAATTGGTGCTAAAGAATTGCTCTGCATGCAACATATACTTATATATCTAAACTAAAATAATATCTACTTGTTCGTGTTTGGATTGTATGAACAGTGCCGCCTCTGTGCCAACTACAATACTGCCCAAACTTCGGCTCGCCTTACAATCTCACTTACTTAATTAATTTAATGCTTTCTCGCCATATTAGTTCTCTACGTGTTGTAATGAAATACGACTTTAATTAAATCCCATCTTTATTACACGGCATTCTTTTTAACGAAATTCGTTTAAGTCGTTCGCCCCTTTGTTCAGCATCAAATCTATAGCCGCGCTGCCCTTGCAGGTATACGTTTTATGACGTCGTAACAGTATCAATAAATCTGAAGAACTACGCTAATAACTTGAGATTTTTAGCACACGCCAATAAACACTTGCCGTTGATTAAATCACATTTCAGTAAATATATTAATGAAAACCTATTCCCATATCACATTGGATAAAAATAACGTCCGTCAGGCGTGTGCTGGCACTGATTAATTGAACTGGAAATCGTAAAGTCCCGCATGTCGTCCGCTGATTACTTCAATTTCAGTGATCCATATTATTTTTAAAAATTCGTCCCGAGATATTAATGTCTATGTGACGAGAGCCGAAATATGAAAATAATTTGAACTGTAAAATTCAGGCTGCGAACGTTGGCATATCTCTGGAGTATTGTATAGAAACGTAGGTGACGTTAACAGTTTCATTACAAAATTGCAATTACGTTGGATTAAAATCGTGTGTATAAATGACTGAGGCATTTGGCAATTGAAGTACGCAAACGTTATCATTATCCACGTACTGCTCGCGCCGCGCAGTTAAATGTTTTGACATTGCAGTGTTCCAACCCCCAGGGATCATTGACATGCGACTATTGATTCGTGTCGGCAACGCAAAGTAAAATGCCTACGGGTTAAATCTGAAAACGTCTCGAGACCTCTTTTAAACCGAATTCAATATTAACGAATCTATTTAACAGTATCGTAGAAAATCTCTTCTAAGCTGTTATTTCAGTGTACAAATACAGAGTACCTTCTTTGATTAAACACAAATTTAACATCAGCTGAAAATATAATGACATTTACTGTGATAAAATTATGTCAGAGTATCACAAATAAACGAAATCGAAATGTTTGTGAAATTGCGGAAACGCCAGGGTAAAAATATGGCGAGAGAGCCGACCGGCCGACCACATCTGGTACAAATAACTAAGTTTGTGTAGAATGTTCGATCGGAATCAGTGGACAGCGGTACTGTAAATCAAGTGCCAACCTCCGCTTTTCCCTCCATACTGATGAGGCACACATATTTTTATCTATTATGTATAGTGAGGGTTGCTTTGCGCTGTCTCCCATCCAAACAATGATGGTTTTCTTTAGACGTGGCCTGTAAATAATTTATCAGTAGTATTCTCCTATATCTATTCGTAGTAAGCAACAAATACTTCGAGTGAAAAGTGAGTTGCGACATAACATTGTTAGAACACGCTTCAAAATATAAGGTATGGATTCAATAAATATGATTTAGTAATATCTACGTCAACATCATTAAATTGTTTATTATTCAAATTTTGTTTTAACTTAACGGTATTTTAATGTTACTTCATGTTTTTGTCACATATTGTAGTGAAAAAAAACAAATATTATATAATATTTGATAATTAAATACGAATTACAAATACCTACTCTCGTTAAGAGATAAAACGATTATTCGATGATGCGACTCACGAAAATAACATTGCTATAAAAATATGATTGCAACAAGTACGTGCATTATGTTGAATTTACAAACTCCGAAATTTGTGCTAGGAAATAATGATACGAAATCTTGAAGCTTTGAAATAAAACAGAAAAAAGGAATTGAGATTTGCTTGACTTTAATCCTGAGGTAAACATGATTTATCTCGACACTTCTCTTTTTTCCTGATGTGCGTTTTTTATACTTATATATAATAAATAGTATTTGATAAAATGCTTTATTTGTATTGTGATTGTTCAATCAACTTATTTTGTATTTTTTTAAATTTAAAGGCGGCTTCTGTAGTTCTGAACTAACCTAACTACAAGTTGAAAGTTTTGATGTAAATACCAATGAATCAAAACTATTTCTATTTAATATTATTGTTGATAAGTGCAATATTTCTATCCTCGCTACTAATTTTTCTTTGTTACGTCTTCTTATATCTCGTCTTTTATATGTTTAAATTTGAATACCTAATCTATTCGCATATGTTATTATAACGTCTATTATTGTTGTAAAATAACCTAATACCCACTGATTTTGTAACTTAAGTATTAATGTTGTAAATTCTGAACAGATAAAGCCTTATGTTATCTCAAATGTTCGCGTATTGTATTATAATTTTATTACAGTTTTTAACTTTTATATTCATATAGCCGAGTGTTATAATATTTATTTTTGTATCGGATTTTATTGTAGTTATTGTATTAATAAGATATGAAATAAATTTTCTGTAATCATGTATATGTTATATTCAATCTTTCCTTTAACACTATTCACATCACGGCTTTCACTCGCGGACTGTAGTAACAAAATCTCAAGAGGCACTACAAGGGTCATGCTATGTTTCCCAACTATGTAGTATGAACTCAAATATTTCTTCGTAATTTTAACACTAACGACACGGAAAATGGCATGTTTATCAAGAAACATAATAACATTATCTCAAATCTTATGTAATGGAATGTATAAGTAATTCAAAAACACTCCGAGGTGTTTACTTTTGAATTTTTGATTTTTGAAGTACAGTTGATCATTTAGCTACGTTAGCATAAGAAGCTTGTCATTCCTGTTCGAGATAGATAGGATTGCATTGGTATCACTTTCAAAGGTGGGTATCAAGTTTGTTTACATAGATATAGGTAATGTAAGTGCGGCGTGTATTGGCATACGGTTGTTTATTCCAGAATGCGACGACGAGAGTCCCACTATCGAGGCGCTAGTGAGATCCCCTTCGCTGCCCATCCACTCGACGTCGAACCACGGTTCACCGAGTTTGTGGACCATCGTCATGCGCCTGCAAAACGAAATAAAAACACTCAAACTGGACGTGAAAAATTTGCAAATTCAACTGAGAGAAGAGAAACAGGACCGCAATCTTGCCATCGGAGCTTTGCAAACGAAACAAATGTTGATGGATGCTAAGGAGAGTAAATGTTAATGTGCCAAGTATTATTAAAGCCGTTAAGTAACTTTATAATACTTTTGTTTTATTGTGATAAACCTGCCTTAACAAAATAATCCTTTTACCTGTAGCAATGATAGCTCAGCGGTAATAGCTATGGACTGGTTCATCTCCACCGCCAGCTTGAGCTTCACCGCATGGTGGAAGGGCATTTTACGCTCGTCTGGCTATCTGGCTAGCTACCATCCCTTAATTACGTATACTCAGTGTATCGAAGTACAATAAAATCGATAAAAAGTATTCAGAAGTCCTATTATCTATATTCAATTATTGTATAGACTAACGTACCGCAAATTACAATTCAGAACTAAGTAGTTTCTAGTGCAGTGTACATATCCTAAGCAGCCAATCGAAACTACGCAAATTCCGGCAGACTTCCACAGTTGGTCATAGTTGTGCATTACACTTGGTTTAATTATTAGAGGCAGTGTGCCCAAAACAGAGCTACGCTCATCTGGAATAGAAATGGAGCTGACGTCCGGCAACTTTCCGGTTTCCTGCTGAATACCGGATATTGACTTTTAGGTACAAGCGTCTACTCTCAGCTTCTTCCTGATAGCAGTATACTAAGTTTAAATACAATTTCCAGAGTGTTTACGCCAACACCAGTCCTCTTTTATGTAAGATATGTAATTACCTCAGTATTAAAACAAATACAACGATAGGAAAAATTAAAACTGACAGTGGGACTAATTTTCTACACAAAATACTACGTTTTGTATATTTAGGAAATTATTAGGGTTTTTAAACATCTGTATTTTCTCGATCGAGAAATAGACATTGTTAAATTACCACTTAGTGAGCAGTTGCTCACTAAGTAGTAAGGTAACCAAGTACCAAAACAAAAAATTGAGTGTAAATATTTTTAGCTTTCAGTTAGAGTTGGTAGGCCTCCCACCTAGGTGGACTGACGACATGGATAAAGTAGTGGTAGGCAATGTTTACAAGCGGCTATCCTTTGTGGCGTTCTATGGAGGAGGCATTTGTTCAACAAAAGACGGCTTCCGGCTGATGATGAGTAGTTTTAAGAACTTTGACTAAATTGCATTGTAACGTGATGAGGTATAACGCTCTGGCATTTAAATACGTTTATTTTACCATAAAAACACAACCTAGACGTCGGCGTTTAGAAAGACAAGGAAAATTAAGGCTACTTTTTATATATAAATGATAGATAAGCCTCAGCTGTCTCATCTGCTGCTAAGTGATAACATGGTTGAAGATGTTGTCCAGGTTAAGCCTAGGACAGAAATTGGCTCACAAAAACAACCGGAACACACCACTTAGGTCTTCGTATTCTTTAAAAACCTAGTAACCTAAGTACCTAGTTTCCTCATATTTTAAATACCAAATGTTCAAACTCGTTGAAATGATTGAATTATTATTTATTTTATATCCAAATGTGAAAGAAAGAATTCCCGTGCAAAAATATTTTACCTAATAATTTATGATAGTAGTTTATGCAACTGTCATATGATAGAAGGTATTAAAACATAAGTGTGATTTTTTGAAAGGAGCCGCAGGCAAGTTTCAAAATAAGATTACACGAGTGTTTTAATACCTAATTATATGCAGTTGCATACACTACTTTATTTAATCTCGTGGCTATAGGTAGCTACATTAAATGAAAATTTTATCCAACAATATATTACTCAAATTCGTATGTACGAAATAGCGCCAAAATGGAAAAAGTCTGTTAATGGTCTATGGCTCGGAACCAGAACGTTCGCGCGCAGCGCGCTCATCACAGATAAATTGAAACCTCCTTGGTCGGGACCCATTGTACATAAATAATTAAAAAAATGTTTTAAAGCATTGTTTTGTTAGGAGTATAATGCTTTAATAATATAACTTTTTAATTTTCTTAAAGAAGTATGTAAATAAAATATGCCAATAAAAGTCTGTATTTCATTTCATAATTAGAATATTACCGAATGAGATTATATAAAATAGGTACATAGTTTAATGGAGAACTGACAAATCAGAAGCATAGTTTATAGGCTCAAAATCAAGCAAGCAACATTTCACCGAGTTCGAACACTTGGTTTTTATATTGTTATGTTTGCAAAATTGTTCTTGTTTGTAGTACAACGTAAGTTGAACTATAGGTGTCGCTCCATCCCGATACGATGGTTGAAGAACCGGATCAAAAATTAGAGATTGTGTCATGTTAGCTCATTTGGTTAGGGCATACCCCGGCTAAAGGGGTGGATGGACGCGGGTTCGAATCCCGCGCATGACTATAATTTTTTATTTAGTAAATTTGTAATTTTGTAATCGAACACTTGGTATTTAAAATATGACGAAACTACGTTTGTATATGGAATGCGCTATGAAGGTACCTTAAGTACTTTAAAGGCGATAGTTGATTCAAACCATGGATGCCTTATCATGCCCATAATCATTGCCACTAGTCATCATTTCTCAACTGTAGAAGCCGTAAGCAAATATGTCCCCATGGGGTGCCGGGATAGAATGTCAACCCCCTCCCCCCCATTTCGCGCCGTGAGTGTCGTAAGAGTCGACTAAGGGAAAAATGGGATGGGGAGAAGAAGCGCCTTCTGTAGAACTGACAAGTTCACTGCGATCCCAATACGCCTGCCAAGCGTGTATGGGGATCATGGCAAATCCCCCCGATGGGGATGATCTCGTACAAAAGCTGATGTTACAGTGATGTAATTAAGCAACATTGAACGTGTCGAATATTTTACCAATATATTTTTATTATTAGCGTTGTATGTATATTTAAAACAGCTGATCGGCTAAAGAGAGGTCTCATTTCTACTGAACTAAATAGGTATTATGAAGTAAAGGTGTGGTGTGACGGGCACGCGGTTCAGTGGGTGCCCATTCATGCGGCGACATCGTACGTGGGCCTGCCGTGCCCTGGCAGTGGGCTCCAACATGTGTTGCCGATATAATACCGCCTACATACTATTTATTGTTGGGAGAACGTATTTTCAGGTCATGACCAAGACACATTGAAAAAATGATGTCCGTATGGATCGAGGAGCCACTCCAGATTTTAAAAGGAAACTCACAGCCTTATTTAGTAGCAAAGCTAAACATTTTGTAGTACAAATTCTAGAATTTGTAGCATAATGCATCAAAAGTTAAATCAATTTAAAAGTGGCTCCTCAATCTAAACATCTGGATTGAGGAGCAACCTGGAACTCCGAAAACAATGGATCAATATATCTGAAAATTTGGTAGGTATCATTTAGTAGTCATTGTGTAAAGTGAATGTCTCCAGCTTACTCAATTGAAATTTCTTAATTCTGAATATGCCAATATTTAGAGCATATTTTGTGCAATTATGAATACCAACTCAAAATTTAGGTGCCAAATAAACTTCGATGCTTCGTGTGATTATTAGTGTGTTAGCTGACGTTATGACTGACACATGCTGTACTCGTATATACGAAACGGCTGAAGATGTGATTATATACTATATAATCACATCTTCAACCTGGGATTAAAAGCATAATTTGTGCCAGTGGCACAAAAAAAATGTAAAGGCCCTACTTGAAAGTTGTAGAAGTAATGACCCGATTACAACGTGTAAGCTGGAGACCACGTGTCTACAGCTGCTTACCTGTATCTTCTGAACTATTGCACCTACGCCTTTGTTTAATATGTCAAAATTTAGAGCATAATTTGTGCCATAGGCACTAAAATTTTCTATTAAGGTTTTGGAGCTACAAGCTCAAACAAACGTGTAAGCTGGAGACCCAATATATCCCCAGCTAGCACATGCTGTACAGCTCAAACGGGAAAGGCTAGATTACTATTTAATAGCTTAAAATTTTGGGTAGAGTTTGTGCCATCGACACCAAAATATTTAAATATAGGTATTTGGGCAAAAACATTTCTGAGCGCGGCGTTGCCATCCCGATGACTGTAGCTACAATATATTTTGAACCTTATTTCTATTGTGTTTGAACTTACTTTTTGCTTTCACGTTATGAATAGGTGGAAGAAGTTACAAAAAAATAGTACGTGCAAACTACACAACATCTGCTCTTAGCCTATGCATTAGATAAAAATCTATATAGATATTATACTTTTAAAATTATAATGCAAAGAAATTGTTGACTGAATTGGATCAATTTTAGAGGAGAAAACATGAGAATACGTAACGTCAATCTCTTGAAGATTCTTCAAATTCATCGCAGTCTTCGTTCCGTTGGTAGTTGGGAAGATGACTTGTCTAGAGTTTTATTTTAAACCTTATTTTCAGGCTTAAACTAAAACTCTAGATAAAAGGAGTTAAGCATAAACTACGAATAAATATAAAAGGAGTTTGATAATTTTTAATCCGCGCAGTGTATCACTTGCCCAATTTATTTTACTAGATTAAAACGTCACTTATTGTTAGATATATTTAAATGTCTTATTATGGTTGTAAGTATGCTGTATAGCTTCTCATACTACAAGTAATTTCTCTCCTTACTCAAATATTTTCATCCACTAGAGAATATTTCATTTTAAAGTGAACGTGAACGGTTGGTAAGAAAATGGCGCCAATATTTCTAAAGCCAGCTGAATGTCGTCCTACCTGCTCTGGCGGACGACGACGTGGCCATCTCGAATTTTATTAGTCAGGGTCAAAAGCTGACCGTAAAATTATATGAAACACGAGCAAAATTTTGTGGATATATTTTAGCATGAATATAGCATAGCATTAACCGAAATACATTCGTCGTATTTGCAAGCTTTGGGAGTACCTAAGTTAAGTTACCAGCCGAGTTAACTCGGACGCCGCGCGCCGCGATAAGTGCCTATACCTATATTACTAAATTTTAAATAGGTACCTACCTGTTGAAGACAAAGTAACGCACTATGATTACACTAATACTATTAGTTTATACACGTAATATATATTTATACATTTTAGCATATATTAAGTTCGAATTGCAAAGCTAATTAGGTCAGCTGCCTATAGAAGAGTAGGTACCTACTTAGCAGTAGACCAATTACCTGGTATATAAATAATCAGGTTATTGTTACAGTCTTCAAAAACTTGTCCAGCAATTAACCCAAATCTAAAAATCTGCTTAAAGACATTTTACCCACTCAAAACTCTCATTATAATAATATAAATGTGTTGTAAATAATTACAACAACTTTGTTGTCCTTTGGTCGAAGGTTTAATTAGCCTACTATGGAAACTAGCTCTAAAGGACATCTGCCAGAACGCGTATCTTTAAAGCGCAAAATAAAGCCATTTAATTTTACCATATCCGTAACTACCTATCCTATGAATAACCTACATTTTCATGAACCAATAAATAAAGTAGGTACTTATATCGCATCTTATTCTGTACCTGATTACCTAAAAGATAGATACAACAGGGTACTACTTATCAGGTTAAAATTTGTAAGTCTTGTCATTTGACGAGAATGCAATACGAAAACCAAAGACATAATATTAATATGTCGTAACAATGTTAGTTGTAAAGTACTCGTACCCTCTTCAAAAGCATATTTTATATACTTACATGCATGCTGTCGGAACTTGGATTCGATAATTGCAAATAATTTTATTCGTTCAAATGCCAAATTTAAATAATAACAAATATTTTAAAAGTATTTTAAGAAAACATCAAATTAATTATCTAATAAAACACTTTAAAAAATATTTGTTATTATTTAATATGGATTTCCGCAAAGTAACGCCTGAATCTATTCATTAGCCAAATATAAAAACGACTGAAAGCCAAATTTAAAATACAATTAGGTAGTAGGTATAATATTACATTATATTTTTATTGTGTTTGCTATGTGTTTTGAGTATCTATATGAGAGATTTTTATACTCGGAGAGATTTTTGTCTTCCTGGTTATATTCTTCCTTTCTTCTTCTTCTTTTTGGTTTGTCAAATTGAAAACAATGAACTATAAGGATATATACTATAAGTATTGCTGGAAACCGATTCTTATCAAACAACCAAAGAATTAGTCTTAGTTTAATTATTTTTTTATATGATTATGACGCAACACAAGGCCCTTCTGGTGCTAAGCGGTAACCTCTGCCTATAACAGAGAAATTTCGTCACAATTAACGAACTGCACTGCACCCATCACCCTGAGTCATAAAGTTGTTAAGTCTCATATGCGTGTAATTTCACCGACACCTTTAAACCGGAACACTGTAATGTGACATTTCTGCTTGGCGGTAGATATGGTGGCAGTAGGTACTTCCCCGAGGGAACTCGCACAAAGAGTTCTACTGCTACTAAAACATATAATATTGAATCATTTGCACCAATGTTATATAAAAAGATAACTCAGGTCGCACATGAATAACCTGGTAGCAGGTACAGAAATGAAGAGATTTTGGATAGAGTTGTGACCTGTCGTAGGGAGGTATTGCCCAGATAAGCCCGTAAGGATATAATGGAAGTTCAAATATGCTTGATACATACATATATATAAGTTTTGGACTAGTTAGTGTATTTTACCTAATATTTCAACTAAGTACTTACTTTCGGTGCATCTGATCATTTAGTATAATAAAAGCTAATTTACGTAAATTATTACGTATAAGTTTTTAAATAGTAAGGTTCATCTTTACCGTACCTTTTAAAATATATTTTAAGCAATGATAGCAGAGCTGTTATAGCTATGGACTGCTGTGCCGCAGGTCCATAGTTCTATACCCACCGCCCGCGCCGGCTTGAGCTTCACCGCAAGGCGGGAGAGCATTTCGCGAATGCTTGCCTGGCTACCACCCTCAAGTAGAAAATCTGTCGCCAAGCACTTAACATTGTGTTCCGACAGAGCCAGTAAAATTGCAGGCACAAGAGACTTAAAAACTGTACGTCTCACGGTGCCGGGCGCAGTGCTCGTGAATGCAAGCGACGAACTACTTGTGATGAAATGCATCTTTTATAAGCAGAAGTTACCGCATAACATTGTTGGACCTCGTGCTTGTTCCGTCACAATCACATAAAATATATATATACATTTATTAATTTTGTATAAATAATTGCTATTTATCAGCGGATCGGTTAGTGTATGTAAACCATCTGCACCTGGACAAAGAAGACTAGCTAATCCGGTCGTGTCTACGCTCGCATCGCGTAGATTAGGTGCCTACTCAATTTAACACGCTTAATACGATTTCACCTTTAGACATGTAGGTACAGTGTGAATTTTCAAGTGGGTTTTCTAAATCTGAATCAAAGAGGAGTAAGTATAGGAAAATGCGCGAATACTGATAAAAGCAAATTGGTTTTATAGGTATTCCGGTAACACGGAAATCAAGCCTTGTAAATAGTATTACTATAAAGCCAAATTTCAATTTTTACATGTATCAGTCGATATATCCCTATTAGGTGTCAAATGGTTACAAGCGGCTAATAGCCGTTCTTTGTGGCGCTCTATGGGGGAGGCCTTTGTTCAACAGTGAACGTGTTCCGGCTGATGATGATGATGATGAGGTGTCAAATGCTGCTTATGCAAGCCATTTTTATGTCGCTCATTTTGGTAAATTCTGTTGTAGATAGACGACATCATAGAATAAATTGCCATCCCAAAAGGGATGCGAGCCATCATGTCTAAAAGATTTACTAAACTGCAATGACGCAGTCTACAAGTTTTATAAAAGCTTTCAGCTTATCAAACAAAATTTGTAGGTAAGTATTTGAAATTTTTTATTTTCTAGGAGACTATGTTCACTAGAAATGAACAAATTTATTTCTTTTAGGTTAAATAAAGATATTTCGGAGTTGAAAAATAATATCTTGACGCAGTCGAGATGCTCTAGTTCTTGGTGGTCCAGACTTTTGAACTCAATTAGTTGAAGTCATTAGCTCCAAACTCGTCATGATCACAACTGAATAAGTAATCTCTAAACAATGAGAGTCGATTGATATTAAACGTTTACCAGCATATTAATTAAAGATCGCTACTGGCATGCCGAATATTTATAAAAATTAAAAACACTGCTGGCATGCCAAAGATTTATAGCCAATGTCACTTGCTATGGTGCAAGGATTCTAACGATACCCCATACATGGAGATCTTTTCAGGCATTTAAAAATTATGATAGAATTTTATTCGTAGGATAGAATAAAGAAACTCACATTCATTCATGCACGAACTCTAAAAATATTACAATCCCTTTAGGGCATACGTGTAAATATCAGACTTTGGATTTATATTCTAGTATAACTTAACTTTTCCAATAGAGATACTGTTGTGTACTCGTGAAATACTTAGTTTAGATAGAGGATCTAATATTTTGTGCAAAAAATGGGTACATATTTTATCATAGATCTCTAAATAATGCTGTTTTAGTTTTTATTAAAATCGGCTTTTAGAATTGAACATTTCCACTATTCCTCATAGTTTCCAATTTAGCCTTGAATGGTACCTACGTACTTGAAAAAATCTTTCTGTACTCTATATAGGGTAAGTACCTATAATACGGTCGCCTCTCATATGATGAGATGAAACTGCCAGATTTTAGGTTGAGACCTTAGAAAACCGTACCTACCTTTAAAAATTCTTTCACTATTTTCGGTGATCTGTATCTTTATTCCTGAAGACACAGTAATCAAAACAATATGTATATCACAATCTTTTTATTATGGACGGGAACTTATAATCCCTAATAGTCATAAAATAACATATATTCATTCTTATAATATTATTGTTATAGGTAACAATGATTATAACGTTGTCGGTACATTTATATTCATATACATAATATTGTAATATAACAATAGCTTGAACTGAAAAAATGAAAATACTGACATCATTCAACAGTAAAACGGTCAGTAGGTACATTGAAATTCAAATGTCAGAGCTTTTTAACTCTGAATAATTTATGTTCTTCAACAACAATAACCTATTCTTATAAATAGGCAAGACTATAAATCATGAAAAGACGAGACTTTTAATATTATAAGTAGGTATAGGTGTACAGCTAGCGAGTGTATATAGGTACGTGAACGTAATGGCACATTTGAGCTTTTATATATAAGTATACAATTTTATATTCGCAGTAAATCTCTACACGAAGCAGTTTTATGACAAACTTTATATGCGCTATTTTTCAGCCGCAATTAAGTCCAATACGGAATCCGCACCCCGCACTGTTCAATCAGGTTTGAACGCAGCCAGCACTAGTTTTTGCATTTTCAGCAAAAACTTTTGAAATCCTCTTTTTGTCCACTTTTCAATATCAAGAGTGTTTTTGCCGATTTTTATTCAATTTCTTGTTTCACTTCAAATATAGTTCAGACAATCGTAATATATGAGTTTAAAATAAGTATGAAAAATAAAATGGCAGAAATAGTTTAAAAGAAATGCTTATAGATACAGTTATATTAGAGTAAAATAATTGTGCTTTGGTATAATTTCAATTGGTACATTACTCTCAATACATTTTAAGTGTAGTGGTGTAAAATTCTTTAAGTTCCGTTTGGAGTGTCAGTCTTAGCCAAGGAACACATTACTCGTGGCGGAAATAAATGAGGCTCACGTCTCTCCCCTCCGGCAAGTATTGTGGCGAAAGTTAGTGTGCGTTGTTGGTTTGTGGGTACTTGGCGCGGAAACGGAACCGGTCGCGCCAGCACGCCACCTGGTTGCGTATGCGTGAGACGTCCGCGGCGTAAGTCCGACAGCATCCGCCAACGTAGCGGACTCCCAAGTCTAGCCACTCCTGGATAAATACCTCCACTGGTTCACACTTGTCGCGGTCTATCCACCTATTACAAAAAATAATGAGTTAGTCCGTTGAACTATTTCATCCAAACCTCTTGGTCATATTGTTCAGACTGTTATATATATAAATCTCATTTCCGGCATAAAATTGTGGATACAACAAGAAACTGGGCAATAATCGATAGTTATTCATAGTTCTTCACAAGTCCCAAAGTGTTTATAGACTGTAACGGCCTTCCCTACATAGTTTTAACAAATGCTTGCAGTTTGGTTAAGGTTATAACTAAAGCAAAATGCTGTTGAAACAAACAGCAACAAAGTCTTCATCACGCTTTTATGTTATTAAGCAGAGATGTCTTAACACCTTCGTTTCGTCAGATATAACCTGTTTTACCAGAGAACGTTACAGAACATTTACAAATTAGTACACAACATTTTCGTCTTGAGCGGGATCCAAAACCGCGTCCGGGCACATCAGCGGGTGCCTTAGCCGCTCAGCCATCGAGACTGCCTGGACTGATACGAATTTTATTTTAATTTATAATTATCCCTTTACTTGCTACACAAACTCTATTGAAATCATATCTACTAACGTCCGCAGTAAATTTTAAAACACAAATATGTTTTTATTTTCGTAAAAATCCAATTAAAAAAAGGGTCAAAGTAATTAACCGAGAACAATATTCAATAACGAACTTTTTACTAACGACACACGACAGACTGAATTGAACCGCTTTTACGGCGGGTGGGTGTCCTAAATGCACGGCAGCATGCCACCTAACGTGCCACAGTTGCGGTCGACACACCTATCTATCCGAACAGAGATGGATGCGCCCCGAATGGTTTGGCCAATAGATATTTCTACAAAAAATTTGACGCTTCCAATGCATCATAAGTATTTTAACACAATTAGTGCTTTTGAGTGATAATATATCGCATCAGAAAAAACAGCATATAAAAATAAGGTTCAGTGATTTTCTCTTAGTTGGCTTTAAAGTGAACCAAATATCTATGATATTATGACAGTTGTCCAAACGAAATCTGAATATTTATTGCGATGTGTTTGCCGAGTCCAAATTAAAAATTTATCCATGAATTTAAACAATTTTGTAGTTCCTAAGGAAGCGCAATGTAACCAAATTCCACGCCGATAAAGTTGCGAGTAGCATAACTAGTGAACAATAAAATAAACCACAACGTATAATTATTATTATATGCAATATACCGTGGGGTGCCCGATAAGAATGTCACCTCACCATTTTAACCCGTGGGAGTCGTAAGAGGCGTCAGGCTACTTAGGGAAAAGCGTGCCAAATGAGCGGCATGCTACTCATTTGTCATTTCACGTGGATGTGAGTAGGGTGTTGTATGCATGAATGTGTTGTGCACAACAGGGCTGTTTATCATCTTAGTGCCCTGCCTAGGTTTCATACAATATGTTCTCGTGTTCCTATCTCATATATTGTTAGTGTAAACATATTATTCGTAATATGTCCTTGTGTTTCGTCCAGCGTGTTAAAGAAAACATTTTGTATGACCCTGAAATTATGCCCGTTAAATGGCAGTCGCCCCCTATGACATGGGATCAAAATACAATTCGCGAAACGTGGGTGTGTCTGTACAACTCTACCACACCGGTAGGTTGTGTGATTATATGTATAGGTATTATAAATTCTGGAACACACGGATCAAAATAAATAAAACAGTTATATTACCTATACTTAATTACTTAATTATTGAAAAATGAGAGCACTACTGCGCAATGGCGTTTCTTGGTTAATTAATCTTCATTAAGGCGCATAAACTGGTCTAAACGTAAAATTTACATAACTTTGTTACCCCATTTTTCAGAGCCGAGATCCTAGCGGTATTGTTTAAATTTAAATACAAAGTTTTTACCCTACATCAGTGGACAAAGTAATTAGAATTTCTCATAATAGCATTATCGCAGAGCAAGCCGATGAAAAAAAAACATTTTATATATATAGAACAGGCAATAAAATTTTTAAAATATTTTTATAAAAATTGGCGTTATAAAGAACCAATTACTTTCATTTAAATATGCTGTGGTAGGTTAAAAGATATTTCTTGCTGTCAAATTGTGAATATACCTTATTGAAGAACGGGTCTGAAAGAAAGCTTTAAGCTTGTGTAAGTGTAATGGAATTATTGAATGATGTTATTAATTGGATCATTCGATCAATTTATCATAAGTAGCATCCAGCAATCAGTGCAGGGTGTGCACATGTCATACAAGTATCCTAGTCTTTACTTTTAATACAAAAAACTAATAATAAATGCCCGTGGGGTGTTGGGCTAGAATGTCACCCTCCATATCTACCCGTGGGTGTCGTAAGAGAGTAAAACACCAGAAAGTGGGCAGCAGTGCTTTCTGAGGAACTAATATCTCACAATGTGATCCCCAAGACGCCTGCCAAGCGTGGTTATATGGCAAATTCCCCCATAATGGGGGTGGGGGGGCTGTGTTAAGCAGTGGACGATCCGGCTGATGCAGCAAGTAAACTAATGACTAGACACATGTCCTGACGGATAACAAAAGGCAACATACATATAAATATTAACTTAGACACATAGTAAGTTAATGCTTAAATGAGATGGATTATGTACTCTAGGCATACAATTGACCATCAGCCATCTTACCCTATTTGAGGATTGTATTTTTCTCCTGAGTTAGGATATACAATGAGAGGAATGGGCGCATGTGGTCGGTCGTCGTTGAATCCCTTTATCAGGTTGGTGACGAAAGAAGGGGCGCAGCAGTTTACACCAACGGCCACTAGCTGGTCAGGATTAGCTTCCCAGCACTTCTTCGCTACCTTTTGGAAACTTTCACCATGTGCTATGCTTTGGTTGTCCTGCAAAATATAGATATAAATAGATTTGACGTTACTTTGAGGAATATCCGTAATAATAAATAGTGGGTATAAAAATATCTACATCGTGCGCTCGCAAAGTGAAGTCCTAAAAATGCTTCTTGTAGAAACGGAGCACATATTTCGGTTTAGATAGTGGTCAATGCTTAGGTAGGTACTATTTTATTCAGGACATCTCATGAGGAGGAGGGATTCAAAACCACAAGTATAGAGGAGTGCTCAGTATGAATGTGGACGCATGTCGGGCATATCCTTCAACTGGAAAGAAAAGTTCATGAACGAAAAAACAATTAAACCTTGGCTAGAATAAGTTTCAGTTGAAGGAACAAGAGGAAGGCCGGAGTAGTTGTGAATAGAGTATAAAAGGAGTGAGAACTCATCAATATAAAAATATAGTTTTTACGTTATTGTCAGGGAACAAGCTCGAGGCCCATGGTCAACGTTAAGCGGACTAACCTCTGCCTATAACAGATGCACTTCATCACAAGTTACGAATTGCACTGCGCCCGTCACCTTGAGACATATTTTCTACTTGAGGATGGTAGCTAGCCCGGGCAATCGCAAAATGCCCTTCCACCATGTGGTGAAGCTCAGCCGGCGGTGGGGATCGAACCAGGGACTTGCAGCTCGGCAGTCCATAGCTATTACTATGCTCGGCTATCATTGCTTCGAAAGATGCAGTGGAATGAAAAAAATGAAATATGCCGTGGCCACTTAGCGTAGGGCAAAGACGTAAAGAGGGAAAAATAACAGTGGATCTTCTAGTCGATATGGTTCCGCAATAATTATTATTAAGTCTCACCTTGCAACTGAAGACAAGCCAGGCCTTCATGTTAGGAAACTCTCTCAAAAGATCGCATAGCATTTCGGCTTCCTCTTGACAAGGTATGGTCTCCAGTGCTAAAAGGTCAACTCCTGCTTCAACGAGTGCTTGAATCCTAGGTCGGTGCCAATCCCGCATAACCTGAAAACATAAAGCCAGTAAAAATTTAAAATTACCTACGTATAAATTAAACCTAGGTAGCTTTAATAAATCTTATACCCCGATAACGCGAAATGAAGGCATTCAATTGTATGGAAATTAAGTCATAAAAATTCATCTGTATTGAAATATATGAGCGTTACAATCGTTAAAAAATCAGTTCTCCAACACCCATTTGGTCCTTTCGAACAAAAGCGGCATTATAAAAGGTTCTCAAAATTAATTACGTGCAAATTTTTGTTACTTCATGTTGTGTTTCAGATAGCCATTTGTTCTAGGTTTCGTTAATTAACTGTCCACCCCAGTCAAATGTCGGTACAGAAAAACAAGAGAAATGGAGTGGGAGTTTTTCATATTGCCGATGTAAATTTTAATTTGCAGGCAACTTTACGGCCCTCTTTACGATTTAGCCGTCGCGTTGCTTTCAACGTGCCTTTATTATTGGGCTATGCATTCATGGCACTTGCGTTCAGGAGCTACGATTTGGAGCACCATGCACCGGCTCTTTTAAGAAACAAATGACCATAGCTCATTGAATGCAACGTGTGCGCCCGATGATTAAATACCTGAGTACCAGTCGTACGGTACAGTGCCAGTACGGTCGGTGGCAGAGAGAGCTTCGCCTAATGATTTGTGATGGACGTGTCGACGGATTTCCTTTATTCAACGCTTCGTAGATTAATATTTAATAACCTAAGGTTTACCTAATAAACATTCCTTTTTAAGTCGGGGAAAGTGCACGAAGCTTCTAAAACCTTTTATTAAACCCCAACACCCTAGTTAACCTTTTCTACGGGTACGGTAGCTGTATTTTTAATACGACCCGGGGCTCGATATTAAATAAAGATATTAAAATTTTAATTTTTCATGGGCAACTTACAATCTCGTGTGTACCTAGGTAGGTAACTAAAAATATACTTATATATAGTTTAATTTTATACACTATACACATAAAATATAGTATGTATCTACTTAGTTGTATGTTTACCAATTGATAGACATCTTGAGCAAGAGTTCGTTTTGTCGTTATCACTACAATGTCAGGTATTATGTCTAACGCAGTAGAGTGCCAACAATACCTAAGTACTTGTTGTTTGTATGTGTATTGTGTATGCTTGAAAGACACTGGGTGAAAAGATCAAAATACTTTTTAGTTTAAATCTCTGGGTAACACTGGCATAGTAAGGCTTTATATTACCATAATCAATCTTGTCGCTATACTTTTCATAGAACTAAAAATTTTAACAAAGATTGTAACAACATTTTAATATACCTTACATTTGAAATTTATATCTAAAACTTAGATTTTGTTAAATTCAAATCAAACTCGTATAATTTGTACATTTGCCATTCGTCATTTATATGTGCAAGAAATTATTTTTATTACATTCAAAACGGACATAATTTCCGAGACAGAGTGATGAAAACAAAAAAAATATGTTGAAGAAACCGTGAGATATCGAGATTATATGCAGATATATCGTCACTGTCGCTAATAATAACTCACTTACAATAGGTAGACAGGTACTTACATCACAACGATATTATACGTCTCCAGTTTTCAATAGAATATAATTAGGGAAGTACGTAAATGTATATGTAGAAAGTTAATTAATCAGTAATCTCCACATTCAACGTAGAATATAGGCAATGTTTGAAGCAGTGATGGCTCAGTGGCATTGGCTATGGACTGCCGCGCAGCAGGTCCATGGTTCGAATCCCGCCCAGAGCTTGAGCTTCACCGCATGGTGGAAGGGAATTTTGCGAATGCCCGCCTGGCTAGCGACCACCCTCAAGTAGAAAATCTGTCGCCAAGCAACTAACGGTGTGTTCCGGCAGCAGTCCTTGAGAGCCAGAAAAATTACAGGCTAATGAGACCAAACAACTGGACGTCTCAGTGTGACGGGCACAGTGCAATTCGTCGTTGACGACATGCGTCTGTTATAGGCAGAGGTTAGTCTACTTAACATCAGGTGGGCCTCGGGCTTGTTCCGTTACAATAAAATAAAAAACAAACAAAAAAAAAATTATATGTGCAAACAAATATTCTTCTATCTTCTCTACAATAAACATAGGCAAGTAGCATGTATCGAATAAAACACCCACAGAAATAAAGCTTTTAGCTAGATGCCTCACCTTCTAACATTTTACGAGATCGAATTAGCCAAATGAGCTTTGCTAAAAGCATTCGATGCCTCAAAATGGAAATAGATGAAGCGCTTATTCAGGTTGCACTCTGACCAGTATATTTGATTAGGCATATGACCTACTTGTTTATTTTGTCAGTTAGCGTAGAGCTTTAGTGCTAAGATATGGGCTTTCTTAATAATAGTTTTTATTACCTGAACTGAGGTTGTATCTGCATAGCTGCCATCATATTCTGATCCATCGTGAAGATGCGCCCCATAAGGCCCAACCGACCCCACGACCAAAGGTTCATGTTCTAAAATAACAAATGATAGCAACTTTAATATTTATCCCTGTGTCAAGCATCGCAGCGTTGCCTACATAACGCACACAAATACCTTTCAAGTTTCAACCCTTGCAAAGTGTAATTAATGCGTGCTTGCAGCCGACCCTTGCGGGTGCCAACCCTAGAATCTTTGTTACCAGTAAAACGTAAACATTCTTCAAATTTTATAATTTAGAATCATAAATTATAACTGGTCTCATAGTAAGATGTTTTTGACATTAAATGGTGTAGGTAATATTCGTATTCATGAACCAAGGTTATAAAATCATACCAAAAATTCTTTACATCCCGAAAGGGTACGCAGATGTGACTAAATACCCGCTTTTCAGCTTATGTAACAGGGGGGCAGCATATTACCTTTACAGGTAACAGCTCTAGATTCCGACAGTTACTGAACATTAATTTTGTAACATAAAAAATATTCAATCGCATGTTATCCTCATTTTATATGTATGAAACACGCGTAACTTGACGAATTATTTTTTACGTTTATATAGCCTGAACTTTTACACATAAGGTATTCAGCATTGCGCCATATTTATGGTAAAAAAATAATAATACGCTTAAATATTACGAATTAATTCACACGTAGGTTAAAAAAGATATTTCTGAATGCAACATGCTTACTCTTACATTTGCCGAATCACGTAAGAAATAACCTTACTTACTCAGTTTGTCGAAAAATCTAATTTTGCTAGAGAGCGCCTCATTTGTCAATTTCATTAGACCTTTGAAGTCTTCCACTTAGTGTCGAGTCGTCCCTCACTGCTGCCATAAATTCATTTAGAAAATATGTGAGCCTTCTTGAACCCATTTTGTATTAAGCTAATAAGCGTAGGCTACTCACCATTTTGTATATAATCTTCGTATTCTTCTAAGTAGAGTGTCCGTGCTCGTTTGGCGAGCTCTACCGCGCGCACAATCAGGTCGTAACCCTGCTCGGGGGTGACTCCCAAGTGCTCAACGAACCCCTCCACGGACGCCTGGTACGTGTTCGTTATTATTAAATCAGCACCCGCTGCAAAAATATCCACAATCAATTCCACTGCTCCTCCCTCCCAGTGACATTAATCATCTAATAGCGGATCTAATGAAAACAAATGAATCTTATGATTAATCTTTAACCGGATTACGATGTCTCTCAGCCTTTTCGCGAAAAAAATTAAAAGTACCGAATGTATATACGAAGGAATACCTGCACTCTAGAGTTATGTTAATACGAAACTAGAACTATAAATATTACCGAACTTCCACTTCGTTACCTACTGTTATTAACTAACGTGAGCAGGGTGCGGGTAAGGGGCGTAAACAATTTAATGTTATTAAAACTTAGTAATGCAACACAAAGCCGACTATTTTATTATAGTATGAAGCGAGTCATGGAAAAGGAACCGTTCTCCGTCGAAGAAAATAATTATGTAATAAATAGAAGACAGCTCAAGGCCTTTGAATGGAAAGGTATTAGACAGACGAGGTGATTAATGGCGGCAACAGCGTTGCTCTAGTTTCTATAACAACGCCAGTATTACAGGCAGGTACTCGCGTCTCCTGCCGCCGCCGCACGCCTGTACTATGCAAATGTGAAGTAGTTAGCGGATGAGGGAGAAATGACGACATCACTTGGCAACTTACTGCGGCGTCAATCATAATAATCACAGCGAAACAGCTGAGTCTCAGTCTTGCTGCTGAGAGATCCTCTTTCCAACAAAATGTAACAACTTCAACTTAACAGTATATGAGCTTTTTGATAAGATTTTATGCGACTTCATAAACGTTTTAATATTCTCCAAAGCTTTGCGCCTTAAACGTGATCTCACAACGCAGCGTGCCAAGTGTTCAAAAAGCCAAAGAAACGCTTTTGTGGTCTTGCAAAATACTTTGGCATAATATTTTAAATTTTTCTGTATCATGTCCCCTATAAGAAGCAAAGCAAAGCAGTAGGCTTTACCCTCCAGGGAGTTATTTGCTAGCAGACACTTTTCAGCTTTTCCTTATGAAAAGAAACGGTCCGTTTTGTGGCGAAGAAAAGCGCTTTCAGAGGACGATGACACGAGACGAGGTCGCACTCTCGCTGCCAGATGCATGAAAATGACGGGCTTATAGCGAGCTAACGTGTAATTCGTCAAAGCGCGTATGTAGCTTTCAAGTAAGACGGTACACCCTGTACCAGTATACCTTACTATATACGTGTTAAACTTGTAAGCTATAGGCATTGTCAGGTACGCACCTATGTTATTCAGTTTCGTCAATTCACCTGTGGTGTTAGCGTAGATATCTTGAAATCCATTCAAAATTAGAATAGGGGAACAACGCGCAATTACTTTGCAGTTCAAAGGGACTGTTGTGATGAACATCGGATACTTATGTAGGTATATGCCGATAGGTTCTCACGACTAAATAACTAATCGACCTCGTTTCTCTTTTAGATAAAGCATCGGTACTTAGATTATCGATAGAAAAAACAATACCTATGTACTTTCCATGGTCTATTTCGATATCTATGAGCTCTATGATTTGATGTTATTAATTGTTGTAAAACACTCTAAAAGTGGTCTTTGTTAATTTTAAACGCTTATAACGTTGCATTCAATATATTATGCTCTTATATCCTGTCTTTAGGAAATTCCTAGTCGTCTATGAAACAGGCTCTCTCTGAGTATATTAGAATATTTCTTACCATAATATACCAAAGTGATACCAACACCAGAATAATAACATAATATGTTATTATTCTGGTGTTGGTATCACTTTGGTATATTATGGTCAGAAATATTCTAATAATAATAATAATAAAATAATAACATAATATGTTATTATTCTGGTGTTATTGGTAGTATTACTGGTAGTGTATTCTGGTGGTTTGTCATTTTAAATATATTATATTAAAAATGTATTTTAGAAGACATTTATAGAATGTATCTAGTGACAATTCTGCCTAATTTTCCTGCTAAGCCAACATGATCGTAGCGTCATACATAAACGGCACGTTGCCTAACTGTAAAATTTTTGAAGCGTTTCAGTTCTACACGAAGCATCATCAGGACGTCTTACTTTTCGATCATACGTTCGAGTATAAATTAGTATTAAAATATTTTATATACATGAAAATATATAAATATTTTAATGTATATAAAATGTTTTGCTAACATATTAGTAAATTGTTTAATTAAAATATTTGTTATTATTGATATCTGATTTCCTCAAAGTAAAGCCTGAAATTTATACCGAAAACATTGTCAATGCTTAGCAAAAAGAACCCGGTAGCTTGTATTCCACAAACGGGTAAGCCGAGGTATCGAGGTATAAGCGAATTTAATTGATTTTTTATAGATTTTTATATTCTTTCTTGACATGGAATTATTTTTGCAATAAAAACGTGCCAATAGATACTGATTTGGGCAGAGGTCATATAAAGGATGTTCTGGGGACTGAGGTAGATGCTCGGTTGCTCCTAGAGTTATCAAAATCATCCTTTATCCTGACAGCATAGAGAGGTTTATTTTATTAGGGATTCGAGTCTAGGTAAGGAATATATTCGCTGTTACGGTACTTCCCACTCGCGGCTCTAATTTTCTCTTAGTTACAGAAAAGTAAACCCTACAAAAAGTATATGTAGTTAAGTATACCTATTACATCCACAAGATTATATCCCAACTAAACACCCACGTCAAACCCAGTGACACAACATTCGGCACGAGTTTCGTGTGTACACAAAGTTGGGTAATGAAGATTCTCAACTAAACGTATATAATTTTCGTTAAATCATTTGAAAACCAGTTTTATCAAAACACATTTCAAAGGTTGGTTTATAAGGCAACTTTACGGCAATCTGCTACAGGTGATTAGACTACTTATAGGTAAGGTTAGAACTTTTTGTAGTAGAAGTAGCACATGAATAAATAACCGTAGCAGTGATACCTATTTTTAGTATTGAAGAAGGCAAAATGTAAAGATATAAAAATACAATATGTTCGATGCTGTTAGAAGAGAATACTTATATTAAAATATTTAAAAATATGGAAATACTAGGTAAGTATAAGACATAGAGATATATTATAAATGAACCCACAGGAGTAGAGTTCATTCCGTTTTATTTATTTCGTTAGTAAAATGGCATATTATATTAATTTACATATGCAGTGGCGAATCTCATCCATATAAGAGATAGCATCATTTCAGCCGCAAGAAGTCCACTGCTGTATATAGGCCTCCCCTATAGATTTCCTAATAGAACGGTTAGAAGCGGTCTGCATCCAGCGTCTTCCTGCGACCTTAATATCGTAGTTCGTCCTTGTGGGTGGTCTTCAGACGCCGCGCTTGCTTGTTTTGGCCTCCATTCAAGAACCTTTCGGCCCCATCGACCATCAGTTCTGGGTGCTACGAGCCCCTCATTCCTGATTCGATTTTGCACCGATCATGGCCCTATCCATAGCTCGTTGTGCGACTTACTTATAAGGCCCACAGTTAGAGACCACGATTTGGTTCCATATGTCATCACTGGCCAACACGCGCTGGTTGAAGGCTTTCGTCTTTAGGCACTGAGGTATTTTGGAAGGAAAGACTCCGTGAAATTTCCCGAACGCTGCCCAGCCGAGGTGGATTCGAATAGATATACAGATATTGAAATACTCTTCTATCTACAATTACTGTAGATAGGTACCCTAACAAGTCTGCACACTAAGGCAGGATTCTCATAAACTCCTGGTATTTTATCACAATTTTAAGTGAGAGTAAAATATTACTTGCTTTTGCCATTGATTTCGACCCAGTGAAATTTGGTTAGTCGCGCTCCCATGTTTACCTAGGTTATAATATGGAATATTATAAAATATGTTGCTCCAAGATCATAAGAATTTTTAAGGAGAATTTCAACAAGTTTTGTGATTAAGGTAAATGGTAACAACGATAATGGTACATGCATGAAGTTTCTTCTTTATAATAGGTATCAGTTTGATTGAATACTATTAGAGAAACGATTATATGTATGAAAATGTAATTATAGTATGAAAACTTAACAACCAATTATTCCGGTCTTGTAACAAAGGTAATAAGCAAAAAATCTTCTGCCTCTTAGTCAAAATTATCATTATCACTTGCTCATAAAGTTCTTTCCATGCTCGTAAATATCTTGTTTATGCATTGTGTAAGCAGACTAAAATGGGTTTTTAAGCTCTAGTGTAGTAATCCTGAGTTTTAAGCACAAGTGCATACAAATATTATTTTATTTAAAACTGTTCAAAAAGGTTACGTTTTTAAGGACTTATATCCGCTCTCACCTTAGGCTCGGGCTGTTAAACTTCTACTTCTGTAAGTGCACTGATAAAGACAAAAACTATACCGCTGAGTTCAGCATAATGTTAGGTAGAGCTACAATAGCAAAGAAAAAGTAAGAATCTTTGGTAGGTACTCGTAGCTTTTTCAAAAATAGTCTTTTAATTGCAATGCTATTCCTCACCTCTCAGAAAATCCAGGTGTGTATTGACGACCTCGTCGGGGTGCGTGTGTAGAAACCGTGCGCTCCACAAGGGATCGCCGTCAATCACGTGCCCCACATGGCATGACAGTTGAGTGGAAAAGCCCCCGTCTAAGACCACGATATGCGGGGGCTCCGCGCCCTCACTGGCTGGTGGAGTCATAGCTCACTGCCTGAAACAAAAATGTATCCAGAAGATAAAGTAATTTTTCATGAACTAGCACTGGACATTCTATGAGAACTATGATTGTAGGGTCGTCGTATGGCATAGATGTCTTAGTGCCCCGAAATGGATTTGACACAAGGCTTTCACAATTTAATCAAAAGTTAAAAATAATATTTTATCAGTTCCTTGACTACATCTTCAATATATACCTCGTCTTAAGTATCAAACTTGTCTAGTTAAAAATTTGTTTGTTAAATAAAGTTTTGTTAAGACGAGGAACACAATTCGTATCTCCTTCTTAAAGATATCTGACAACTTTCTTCAAAGCTTTACAAGTCAAAAACTCTTCAATCGGTTGGTAGTATATGATGATTAATATAGAACCACATGAATAAAGAACTGTATTTATTCATGTGATAGAACCATGGTGTAACCAAGTATTTTTCGCACCAATAGTTACTAGTCATCAGGTTGCAGCATGCTCAGATATGAATCTCATTTCAACGTTGGATTGTTGTCGAATATCGTATTCAAATTTTAAGAGTAACCCAAAAGTAAATATCTATATATATTACATATCACCCCCATTTCTGAACAACCTCCCTTTAAATTACGATGTCTCTCAAACACTTAGCATTGGTTTTACAGGAAAAAATCTTCTCACGGAAAAAAGCTATAAAGAAAGCCCCCGAAATAATGACTTAATGACCCGTATAAAATGGGACCATTGACGTGGTTTATGACTGGTAGGCATCGCAAAGCCAAACCCATGTAAAGCGCAGATCCCTTCATAACTTGTTTAATTAAAACTGTTTTCTTATAGTTATCTCGCGACTAAGGGACATTAAATTAATATTACCGAAAGTTTATCACACAGTATTATGGGTAGTATGAAGTAATCTTAATCATAGGTTAGTTATGTCTTTCCCTTGAAGCTTTAAAGAAGGCATTGTTAGAGAATGAAGAGAATACCGTTTTCTATTTATATCTTAGGGTATGCTATAAGTTGTCGACTAATGCTTAGCCTATACATAGCTACAGAACATGTGTTTGTCTAAGTAGTCAACTATTCATACCTACTAAATACCCACTAAACATAATCCCACATCTAATATTCGGAGCAATATATCACAGAGGCTGTTCCAGGTATTAATTTGTGACAAATATTGCAGATGTGCCCAATGGCCGTTACCTCAAAGCAAGTCGATCGATATCATTACTGGTTGGAAATGGAGTGGACGCCGCGGAAAATAAGCTTTCCCCTCACAAAGGAAAAGGAGGGTAATTAAAGGTATCAGGAAGTAGGTACCGTAATCAAAACACGATCCCTGTTTTACCTCGACTTTATACCTCCCTGAACTCGGAATACGCAGATTATTGGACTGATGACAGCTATAGAACACCAGTAGATTAGAAACAGTTTCTTTTTATTTAGTCCATAACAAGTCTCGTTAAAAATATGCAAGTAAGGTTGTTGGTTAGTTGGTTTAAATATACCTAAAAAGAAAAAATAAAACATATATAATAAAGAATATAATGATAAAATTATAATTATTAATAGTGATAGGCAGAGGTGGCTGTGGTTAACCACCCACTTTCTGAAACTTAAGTTGGTAGTACTGTTCTTTGTTCTTCTTACAAGACGATGAGGGGTCGATACGCGCCAAAGGCTATAATTTAATTTAAAAATAATGATATAAGTACCTAACATAGATAAGCATGCGCCATGTAGTCAAATGCTTGTCTATAAGAAATTATAATAATAGTTTTTTTTTTGTTTTAAGCTAAGAATACTTATTATTCGTAGATTCAATGTAATAAGGACTTAACCTATAGCAATCTACCAGGCATGGTTTCAGACTTGTTGTTTGGGTAGGTATACATGTTTTATGTAGTTCGTACCTACTTTTATATTTATACTTATTGTTACTGAGCGGGTCAAAGCAACTCGTCGTGATAAATCTCTTCGACCTGCCCTGGCGACCTATCAGTACGTGATACGAACGCTGAGAGGAGGTCACATTATTCCGATATGACAGTTTCATATCTCGCATTAAATAACAATACCTACATTGTATTTGTACATGTACGAACATTGCACGGCTTTGTGTAAAGCTGTCTCCCAAAACAGGGGATTTTCGTATTCTAATGCTTTCTTGCGGAACTCTTAATTGTTTCCAAAGTTTTACTCCAGGCTTTCCTCGAGCCTCCGTTCGTCGAGAACTTCTAAATTTGTTTTAGAATGGCATAAAAATGTGAGGGACACTGTAATTAAACATAAATCACCATACGAAAAACTCACAGAGCCTGCTTTATAAGCGGTTCAGACATTTTTGCAGCTGAAGAAATATCGTTTTCGGTGACAACAATATTTTAAGCGTCTTGACATACACCTGAGCTCAAAGCGTGTAGAAATGAGTTATTGTCGCACCTACTTAATAGCCTATATAGAGGAGAAAATCTTTATGCAGAGCTGTGCCTGTTTGAGAAAATTTGACATGATCACAAATGCTACATAGTTGTTCTTGAAACAAGGTAGTGAAACAAGCAGGTAGCCTATGTGGTGTAAGCTATTTCTCCTGAGAGAGAGGCTGATTTGACAAGAATGTTATTTTCTGTTGCAATGTTGATTAAGGAATTTAATGAAAAAAAAAACCTTATTGTATTCTCTGATTTTATACGCAATCAAAAGTCAAAATGATCTACACAGGCATGTAAAACTACCTCCTTTTGACATTATCCGTGGAAATATACCTCCATTTTAAAAGATATGACACAAATAGTGCATAAATTAGTCTCCGTATGACATAAGAAAGGGAGAATTTATCCTTGTTCCTAGGAGGTGGGCATATAATAACTAATTGAATAATATGATGTCAAGTATGCGTATTTTAATTTGCACCTTAAGTAAATCTTGGGTAACACCTACGACAACTTCATCACTTACTAGTAAATGATATAGTGGGCAAGGACTAGCTCAATGAGCTAAAAATAGGTGACAATATTGATAAATGTTAGGTAGTTTTATTTAATATTGTTTTGACGATATTAATCAAGAGAAAGGGTGTATCCACCATGGATTGGATAGATTCACCAGCGCGCACAAGCTCGGACAGTAGCAAAAAATGTAAAGGAGAGAAGATTTGTATCCTCTCCCCGGGGAGATTTGTCTTCGGTCCATGCTAGGCCCGCTGGAAGTATAAAACTACCCTTGTCTAGAATCAGCTCCTAAAACGGGCCTGACCGCATAGTACGGAATATCCGAGACATCGCATAATTATTTTGCCACATTAGACCCAATGAGAGCTATATTTAATTTATACTGGTTATCTTGTCCATCAACATACAACATTTTGAGCTTAGCGTCTGAAAGAATGAACAAGGCGGTGGCGTTAGGGTGGTATCTTTCCTCAACTCTTATTCGTGCATCCTATCACCGGAAGCGAAAGTTTTACTTGGAACTTGGAAGTACTATGGTGCTATTTGGTTATTAGTGGCTAATTTAAAAAACAGGAAAGGCATGTTTCCAGTGATTGTGAGAAAGTCAAAATCATTTATTCAATTAAGCGTCTGCGACGCTCTTCTGAAGGTCAATTACAAAATTTTATATTGAAATATTCTACAATGTACTGCCACGTTCAGCCTATTAACACCTTCAACCTTATCATTACTTACCATCAAGTGAGATTGTGGTTGAAGCCTTACCGATAAGCGATAAAAAAAATGGTGGTGATATGGTCCTAAGCGGTAACATATCTGGAGTAATAACAAATATTTTAAAAATATTTTAAGAAAACATCAAATTAATATTTTAATAAAACACTTAAAAATATATCTAGTGACAATTCCGCCTAATTTTCCTGCTGAGCCGACATGATGCCACGCAGCCAAACCGGAAGAATTTACGACGCGCAGGATCGAGAAAGTTTCTCGATCGTGCGCTCGTAGAGTCAAGACCTCCTGAGGATGCTTCGTGTAGGATCGAAACGCGTCAAAAATTCTTCCGGTTTGGCTGCGTGGCGTTGTGACGTCACGTCTGCTTAGCAGGAAAATTAGGCGGAATTGTCACTAGATATATTTTTAAGTGTTTTATTAAAATATTAATTTGATGTTTTCTTATATATTTAAAAAATATTTGTTATTATTAAATATGGATTTCCGCATAACGCCTGAATCTATTCATATCTGGAATAATCTCGGTAGGCGGTAGTACAGGTAGGTACAGCTCAAAACCATATACAATTCACCAATAAATAACCTGCTAATAACTATCTACCCTACCATGCTGAGTTTTATAAAAAATACTAATTAATTATTTCCTAGCCTAATATTCATACTCAGTGCTATTAGATATAACATTCATAATAACATCATGGTTGTTTACTAATCATTTCTATTAACATTTAAGAACTCAACACTAATTAAACACGGAGTACATACCCTTTGATAACATAACGAACCGAAACGAAGTGTAAATAATATATTAATCATTAATTTAAATTAATAATTACCTAAATGCCTACAGTAGAGTCGTTGCTTTATTAGGGTTACACAGTAGAGCAAAACTTTGTATCTTTGAACTTTGATAACATAGTTTAGATAAAAGTTTTGTCTAGATATGTTACAGAATAGTGTTGTTACAGTACTAGTGGACTTCAATTTCATACCGCCATAATGCTTAACTAAGCCCTTAAGATAAGTTTACTAAAATTAAAGTCAGAGTTAAAATCATTTATTCAATTTAGGCATCTACAACACTCTCATGAAGGTTAATTACAACTGTTAATATTGGTATACATTGTACTTCCACGTTCAGCAAAAAAAAATTATGGAGCCACTGCGTAAAGAACGGGCAAGAAATTCGGGGCCATTCTATGTAAACATCTTTTAACAATCTGTTACAACTATATTATACAATTACTAGCGGTCACCCATCCAACTCATGACCGCGGGCGACGTTGCTTAACTTTGCTGATCGGTTAAGAACAGCTAAGTAAACTTCGCTACGAGCGCTTCTTTGATAAAAGGCTAGGATATATTTTCACATATATTTAAACTAGCGGCCCGCTCCGGCTTCGCACGGGTATAAAATATATAGCCTATGTCATTCACTGAATGAATGATAAAAATCAATCCAGTAGTTTTGATTTATTGATTTATATAAGATTAAGAAGATAAGCAAAATTTAGAAGGTATTTAATTAGATAAGGATTCATGCTGTATTGGTTAAAATCGCTTCGAAAATTAGCTATTATTTGTCGTAAAAAGTAAATAACAAAAAAATTTATTGTGGGATATCCGTAAAAGATAGACATATACCATAGCGGAATTTTCTGTAGACCTTTTCAATGTTTACAATACTTTGATAAATCTCATTCATTATTTTGTAAAATCTCGTAGGGTTCAGCCCGCGTTTGCAATGTAAGCGGAAAAATGTAATAATTTACGACATCACATTAGAAACCTCAAAAATAACAGTATTTCTCCACTATTTAATGGATGTTATTATACATATAAACCTTTCTCTTGAATCACTCTATCTATTTAAAAAAAGTGCATCAAAATCCGTTGCGTAGTTTAAAAGATTTAAACATACATATAGGGATATAGGGACAGAGAAAGCGACTTTGTTTTATACTATGTAGTGATTACAATATTTGTTTAAATTACTTAGGTGACAAGCAATAGCTGGGTAGAGGCGGCGTTGTCCAAGCATTTTTGTCGTTTAAGTAATCACGAACTGTGTAGTAGAATTTCTTAATCAAAATGCTTTTCACGTGCAACTTGAATTTTCCTTCTGTGGGCGTTGTAATATCTTTTGGAACTTTATTATAAAACCGCACACAATTACCTAAGAGCATCTATTATTTGTATATGCTAATCTAAAACCTAGCACCGCTAGTTTATCTATATAATCGTGATTACGACAATTTGGTATAAATTTACTCAAATTATTACGAACGCACATAATATTTTCAAATATATACAGACTCGGTAAAGTTAAAATATCACTATCATTAAAAAGATCCCTCTGAGATTCCTTAGGATTCATTTCATATATGGCTCGAATTCGCTTTTGTAAGATAAAGATTATCTCTATCTCAGTAGCTGCTCTGCACAACAATACACCATACGACATAATACTGTGGAAGTACGCGAAATAAACTAGCCTAGCAGTAGTCTGTTAACTGTCGTATCTTAGGAACTGCAGATGCAACAGAAAGTTGGATCCATTTTGATTCTCAGGAAGACTGTCGCATTGTCAATAGAGTGTTTATCTATGCCAAGCTTAATTACTTGCTTTAGGTTAGCTTAACATTATATAATTAACAAAATAATTAACAAGTTAACAATGTATATGTACTATTAGTCATTATCTAGCAAGAGGTGTAATAATAAAACTGTTTGTTGAATAAAAAACTGGCTAAGTGCTAGTTGGCCTCGCACACCGAGGTTTCTTCTGTACCAACACAGAATGTAGCAAACAACGTATTTTTTTCATTTGTAACGCGATTCAGAATCCGACCAGGACTTCGTCAGCTTTATTGCTACAAGTTAGACTTTCATTATTTTTTGTTATTAGTTAGTTATTGGACCTTTTATCTTACATCTTCGTATTACCGTGTTTACGGTAGAGTAAAAACAACAAAAAATAGAGCTCTCTAGAGTGTTCTGTGCGACAGCCAATAAAAGAGAAAAAGTATATTGTTGGGTTTAATCACAGTTTCAACATTCAACATAATAATCAGCTTTTTCAGTATTGTGTTGGTTAAATAGAGGTTACGATACACAAGACACCGAAATTATAGTTTTTTACTCGTAACTCGTTAGTTAAGGAGATAGACCCCATTACAAAAATGGCGTAAAGTAACTATTTTGACAACCCCCCTTTTATGCATTCATATAAATACAAATATATTTCTACTCTACAAAATGAGCTCTAGATCATGGCACCCTACAAGCTAGGGTACAAAAATGTTAGTTTTCTCTACATCATCATATATTTATTAGAGTGCCCTGAATAATAATTTATTTGAATTTTTAGCCCAATGTTCATCTTTGGGCACACTAAATATAAATAGTTCTGGTTTGTAACTCATTCCGTTTACGAGCTTACAAGAGACCCATGACATACGAATGGACGGACGAATAGACCACGGAGTCTCTTAAGGCACGCATCGACCTTCCTGAAGATTTCTCCACGAACTGCACGAGAACACTATTTCCGCGTAGAAATAATATACGCGTTTACCCGTACAGCGACCTCAGTAGAGTTTCCCAACTGGTGGTCCATATGTTGAATATGAACCAGCGATTATGTTGACCATGCATGTTGACCTTAGAACAAGGTTCTGGAAGTTCTCCATGATTGTGTCTATCTTAGACATAGTGTCCAGGAAATTAGATTCAACCTCGAAAACGAAGTCGCCTGAAGAATATAACCTTGGTTTGGTTTTGGTCCGATAGGAAGCTGCTTGCTGTTGGGAAACTATAGTACGCGACATCTACTCGTATCAGATTTCGAACAATTTAAAGCCAAAAGTTTAGATGGTGCTAATGACACTACCAAAAACAAAACCTTTCTTTTAACACTGTTAGATACATTGTAACCTTAGAATGTTGCAGGTTTCCTATTAATTTGTATTTCTTGTTTTTTATAAAGAATGGTCATAGTGAAAAAAAGTCACGGCCCCTGGAGTCTGTGGAGTGTAATTAATAAAAAAAAGTTTTCAATCACTGTGTATTGGTAGAACTGACTTAATGGCAATAAAACGTAGTCCTTAACTGTGCGGGACTTTTGAAAAAGCTCTCAAATTTGTACATGACCGAGCACCAAGAGAGTTTTGCTTGGAGTTTAGTTGCGTGATAAAATTCGCTGAGGAACCAAAGTACTGAGTAGGTATACGAGTAGCTCTCAGAATTTGCAGGTTGAAGTAGCAATGGCCTCATCGCTAGACGCAAAGACAACCGATTGAAGGAAAAAAGGATGTGAAGTAGCTACCACAACACACCGCAAGCCCTAAAGGAGGCCCCACACTACAGCATCTTGATAGATTTGAGAGCGATTGAAGCAAATGGCTTATGGCTGTTTATTTGTGGCGTTCAATTGAGGTTGTTCAATATTGAACGTATTCCAACTGATGATACTCAGTAGGTAAAGGCAAACTAATAAATGTTCAAACACACTATAATATTATTATTTCAATTTCACTGGAAACTAATACACAAACTACACAAACTACACAACAACCTAATTTTTTATCTATTCCATGATTTGATGCCACTTGTCTAAAAATAGATAACCTCGACTCGTTCACACATTTAGAGGTAGCTACTTGTTGCTAGGCGATTTCGGGTTCTAGTTTCGTACTAACTATGACTTTATCCGTGGCTTTGGTGTCTGTTTGTGAACATTTTGTAAAGCACATATTAGTTACGGCCAACACGTGAATGCTAATGAATAACTTAAATTGTATCTATGATGATCAATTCATCTGGTAGCATGGTAGCTGTAGACTAATACCCACATGAATTGTATGTGGAAGTGTGTTTTTCGGTTTGTTGTTTTTTCACAGAGCAACGGATCAACGTGAGTTGTAGCATAGAAATAGTTACAAACTCATAATAGGTTTTTTATGTCATTGTGACGGAACAAGCCCGAGGCCCATCTTATGTTAAGTGGACTAACCTCTGCCTATAACAGATACATTTCGTCAACGACGAATTGCACTGTGCCCGTGTCACTGAGACGTTGGTACCTACAGTTGTTAGGTGTCATGTGTCTGTAATTTTATCTACAAAATAATACATAAAGATATGTAAGAGATAGTTTGTCTGGTGAGTCAAGTTGTGACATGTCCTTTTTACTTCATTATGGGGTCATAAATAAATCAAACCAAAACCGTATTACGTCATGAGTTTACTTAAAATAAGTCTATGGATAAAATGAAAAAGATTTGTCCTAAAAGTGTTTCTGTTATTTCTCCTTTCATTTCATTGTATAAAACTTAATACTTATTTAAAAGAAAAACTAAAAACACGTTTTTCTTTGATTTGATTTATATCCTTCTTAGCTCATTTTTTTTAAATATCACACTTATTAACCAAATACTACAAACGATATACAACACTACAGCTATTGCTATATACTATATACTGCAAACTATATACAACACTACAATAAAAGCATTTGGACTCATAGGGAGTCCAAATGCTCTAGCCCACTATCAGTTGGCAGCGTGCCCAGCATGCTGGCAGCATTGCCCCGTTGAATTGCAATGCTTATTCTTTGAGCCAAATAGGTGCCAGCATTTTGATCACGCGTCGCATCGACCAAGCGCTCTGATAGATTTTGGAAAATACGATGAGCTCCCGGTCCCCACGGACCCAACGTCTCTACACCAAACGGCTCAAATATGTAACCCATACCGAGGTTAGCATATTTGCGCCGCTTGAGTTGCTCCGCCGAAGTAGCCGCAGCGCCAGCCCTCACGTTGGTTTCAGAAAGATGTGACGGCGCTAAAGTGTCTACGCATGTAGCGTCCCACACTAAGGGCCGTCCTAACTTCCATGGAACCAGAGTCATGCCGTCAGGTCTTTTACCATCGTCACGCATCAGACCGTTCGGTTCGAGAACAGCTGGAACATTGGCGCTGGTAAAAGCCCGGCGAATGATATCGTTAAGGCTGGCGTGGCGGGAAATTCGACCAGCACTTCGAGAGCAGGAGAGGCCATGGTGACCGAGTTGGTCAACTGCAGTACCACACTGGCAGTGATGTGGAACACAACACCTTGCACCCAAGCGTAAGCTAATAGCGAGACGAAAAGCGGAAGGATCTATAAGGCTACCAGTTTTGTAAGAAGGAATGGCTTGTAACCAAAGACCTGATTCCCACACAGAAACAGCGAGAATACGAGCACGATCTGCGATGCTAGGACACACTTATTTACTTATGTGAATCCAAATTGTTTATTTAAATTAAAAAATAAAGTTCTATTTCCTACGTTATTTTCATACCACCCTTGCCCTTCGAACAAAGAAATAATAACACAGAACGTTCACAAATTCAAATCGACCTTTCCATTTTCGATTCAATCTAAATATATTTTACGCATGATAATAATAACCCTAATTCTGTTCGGGAAAGTGAAGCCCAGCGTCCAGAAACTAATTGTAGATATTTGTAGTAGGTAGGCACATTGTAGCCAAACCGTGATCACGCGTTGTCACCGTGCACATTGAGCGTGTGTAAACAAAATAATTAAATGACAAAGATTATAAACTATTTCTGACTCTTTACTAATAGCCCTTTAATCTCATATGGACAGCCCTGACCTACATTTAACTACTCTTTCGGATAGGTATTAATAAAGGAGATATAGAAAGGAGGATGGAGCCAATACTTCATGCAGGCGATTCCCTGATTTTGGTCACTTTGAAGGGGAGCTTCTCGTCAGAGGTGATAGATAAGAGGAGTCCTAGAAAATAATTTTAAAGCAGCTGCATTCAATATATAATTTACTTATTATCAAGAAGCTATGAAAAAAACTTAACAAATACGTGCTGAAGTTGAAATGCAGCTGCTTTAAAATTATTTTCTAGGACTCTTCCTCAACGATAATTCATTCATCTAACTTACGGTTGAATGAGTCCAAATCCTGAAGAAATCAGTAATGAAAGTTTCAAAATCGGAAAACCACATCTTGTGAAAAGTATTATGATCTCGAATGTTCACGCTTTTTGTACAAATAAGGTCGTAGCCGCCAAGCGCAGATCGCATTGAGAGTAAATTTTGTTAAATACAATGTTGTTTTATTTTCCTTTACAAGCTCACCGCCCCCTTAATAAGCGTTAATATGTGAGCTAGTAAGTCAGAGAAAACTAGTATTACCTACTCGTACGATATTTATTTTCACTTTGCATTATAAAACAAGATATGCAATCTGATATATTTTACAAAAATATTATATCCAAATGTAATGTTTTGTCTAAACGCCCATTACGCATAAAAGAGTAATAAACATATCTACCTACACATTGCGTATTAGGTTTAACGAAGCCTAATGGCAGCCAATTTTTTGGGAAATTAATTTTGACGCAGACCTTGACAGTCTTATTTATTTTATAATTAGCTCTTTTTTATGATATGATAGTCACGCTCTTCATTTGAACATCGAGGACACCTTGCCTCTAGCATTTTCATGTCCAATTATAGTACGTGACTACTCTATGTTATTCATAAATAGATTTTTCAAAAAGTGATCCCATGATAGTAACACACTACTAACATTTTTAATTATAAATATTTATAAATAAAATGTACTGAAGTTAAACATTTCTTAACATATTCGTTCAACAAAGTGTACATATGTTTTTTATTGTTTGATTATTACACGATATTAAAATGATCATTATGATTAAATATCTTTAATCAGTACCTAATAAAACTCCTATAAGGTACTGATTAAAGATATATGACACTGGTGCACATTCACGAATAATCCACCACTGTACAATATAATAACACCCAAAGAAATACAAAGTTAAAAAAGTAAGCATATAATTGGGTAAAATACGTACAATTAAATAATTTTAAAGGATCATAAATCGTTGAATAAGGTTAAAATCATTTTCGTAAATATAACTTAAAAACATACAATATAAATGAAAAGAGAAACCACGCTTACCTTTTCTAATATTTTTTATTAATTCATGCAATAACGTGTAGCTTCGCTGCCAACATTAGATTTTATAATGAAACGTAAACAGAGATCGCAGACAATGTAAATATATTACTTACTTCTGTGTATGTAAAGCTCCGTATAACTCTTACGAATTGAAAACTAATATTATTAAGCCGGCGTATAACAATGTTCTCTATAATTTAATAAATCATGTTCTACACGACGCGACGTGCAATCAAACACTATCTCAAACACGCGCATATAGCCCAAGGCATCCCTACTACGCGGCCGCACTGTGGTTATATTTACTGAGAGTATTTTTTCTACACAATTTATAACATTCAACGATTAGGCTAAAGTAAACACACGATGTGGCGTCTAAAGGAAGACTGGCGGCTATACATTGTAAGTGGGTTGGTGCCACTTCGAGATTACATTAACATAAATAAATATTTAATCGACCCTATCCTCGTGTCATTATGTATTTGCTAAACATTAACTTTATATTATTTATCGTCATTGTTGTGAGCTAATGAGTATCAAAGGTTATTATGATTCTGATAAGACAATCGTCAAGCCAGAGAGAAATATAACGTGATAGATACTTAAAGTATAGTGGAAATTAACTGATGGTGACTGCAGTTGTGCCACAATATGGCGGACCAATTGTCATTGTAATGACTGAAATAAAATTATTATTATTATATTGTTGTGGGCTAATGAGTACCAGAGGTAGTTATGATTCTGATAAGACAATCGTCATGCCAGAAAAAATATAATGTGATAGCCACATAAAGTATAGTGGAAATTAACTCATGATGAGTACAGTTGTTCCACAACATCACGGAGAAATTTTAGTGGAATTGGAATTTCTCTGGAAATAACCAACGCGAGGAATGGCACTTGGACATTCCTCCCGTTGGTTGATTCTCTGAGTTACTGTAGTCTGTAGTACCGTAATTTGACAGTTTCCAGTACCTACCCTTGGCGACACATTTTTTTAAGCTTCTATCCCAAAGATAATTTAAATACAACTTAAGAGACTTTTATATTCTCCTAATTTGATAACTAAAGACAAGTAGGTAGTAATTACATACACCAATTATGAAATAATTATAATTTTTTTTTTTTACATAAAATGGCTCATAGTCTTGAGCTTTTTTTTTTTTTTTTTTTTTTTATAATGGCGGTATGCCTTTATTAAACAAATACTACAAACTATATACAACACTACAGCTACTACAATACTACAGCTACTACAGTAAAAGCATTTGGACTCATAGGGAGTCCAAATGCTCTAGCCCACTATCAGTTGGCAGCGTGCCCAGCATGCTGGCAGCATTGCCCCGTTGAATTGCAAAGCTTATACCAGCCGACTCGTAGCGGGTATCCAATTAATGATTTCACAGACATTACGTGATCGGTCACAAACCAATGCCAAACTGTTTCCAGCAAGAACTAATGGTAGAAGGGATAAGAGGCGAGGATAAAATTCTGCTCAGACACTTATGACTACTTACTAAGTCTACCTGTTATGCAGGAGGATATATTATGTATCTCTTACTATTTAGAGCTACCTAACTAGAGGAACATAATAGGAGTATACCTTGCGCCATTCTTCAAAAATTCTGTAAATTAAACGTATATATGTGCTGCAGATTGAATACTTGCTTAGTGAAGCACAGAATGAGAATACTGTATCAGCTAGACCGCTCACTGCTGAACACATTCTCGTCCATTAATTTTGAAAATAACCCGGGTTTGCCATTATCCCAACGCTGCTGTCCACCTTCTGGTATGTTTTCTTTAGTCGCCTCTTACGACTCTAACCTCATAAAATTACATATTATAGTCGTTATTTTTTGCCCGTAGAAACTTCTCGTGTAACCACTATGCGGGCTCTCCGTGATTGTGATTGGCCTGTGGACGCAGCCGAGACACCAGCAGATAGATAATAATAGAGTTATCAGCGCGCGCGCAGATTATGAAGTAGTTGCTAGGTGGGAGCAACGCACTCGTAGATCGCGGGCACAAAAATACTCTTACTATTTTCCGCTATTTAACAGCAGTAAACTACTTATCTGAAAATAATCTTATTTGTTTAAAAGTAATGGTAGATAGATAATTGAAATTACCAGTGTACTAAACGTCACTGGCAAACATATGTTACTGGGTAAGTAGGTACGTACTTCAATATCAAAACTAAAATATCGACAGTTTCGTTATCAAAATCCCTAAATTGAAAACTGGTTTATTCATAAAGGTTAATTAACTTTTTAAGCAATACTTTAATAATTATTTAAAAATAATGTGCGATATACGAATTTATTCGCTATTTAGAGTTAATAATCTGCTTCAATTCAATTAACTGACAATTAAACGACCATGTCTTAATAGATTAAACAAAAAAATTGCGGGAGTTTCTTTCAACAGCTAGTTAAGTCTGTGACCAGACTGGTGATATTTTTATACCCATTTACCTCGATAGGAGATAGAGTATAATAGAGAAAATATGGCATATTTTGATTTCGGTGACGATTTAAGTCTCTTTGAGTTGGATGTAGAAGATTTAAGAAATTAGGCTTTTAATTATAAAAAAAACTAATAATGTCTTTTTAAACACGACTAAAACCGCGAGTGTCCGCCGTGGCAACATTGGACCGTGCCGTGCTCCCTTTGAATAGAGTTTTGAATATATACATAGAGCTAAGTAATAAAAAATATGAAATAATACATTACAGGTACAAGAGACTCTTAACATCAGGTGGCCCTCGTGCTTATTCCGTCAAATAGACATAAATAAAACATAAAAAAAACGACATAAGCAGTAAAAAGTTTTTAAAATAAAAATTTACATCTTAAAATGTTTGTTAGGACTAGCAGAAGTCAACCCTAAGAGGTTGTTAGCATTTTACAAATAACCCTATATACTCAAAGAGAAAATAATTATAAAAAATACTATGAAATAGTATTGCTGTCTCTGAGTATATGAGTAATATTGCCAAAAGCAAGTTAGACACTACGCAGTACGCACGTATTTAGGTAGCCAGTGATTTTATACTATTCGGTACGGACTTACGGTTTTTTTAATTGCTCCTTGGCATAGCCGGACTTACGATTTTCTGCCAAAAATTACCCAATTGCCAATATCCAAAAACATAAATACTGGTTAGCTAAGCAATGTGCCCCATACACCCCTGTGGGGTGCCGGGTTAGAATTGTATCTCCCCATATCTTCTTCCCGTGGGTGTCGTAAGAGGCGACTACGGGAAAAATACTGGAAGGTCTGCCAACTTACACTGCAATCCCCAAGCCGCCTGCCAAGCATAGGGATTATGGCAAATACCCCCTTTATACTCCTACAGGCTGTGTTCAGCATTGGACGAGTCGGCTGATACAGTACAGTACAGTAAAGCTATGTTTAATAATATTTTATGAATAAGACATTTTTAAATAGTCCATTTGAGGATTAAACGACGTAGATTAACTTTTTTTTATGAATAATGCTGTTAGCGGTTGTTTGAAGTAATTTCACAATACCGATATTTTAAAATATGAAATTTATGGCAATTAAATAATGTTATGTAACTAAATGTTACTAGTGACTATGTGAGTTGAAAACCACGCGACTGAAATATGTTGTATTACTCGTTTTCAATCCCATATCTCCGCCGCTTTTAACATCATGTAATTAATTACCTAAATTATGTTTTTTTGTGTTTTTTGTATGTTATTTTTTGGGATATTGGATCCAAACTTGCTCCTCAAAATTTCTCGAAAATCGGTTGATAAATGCAACTTGTAGAGTAGAACAGCCGGACATCCAGCATTTGTGCCGAAGCTGAAACTGGGTCGCTTTTCCAGATCCAAAATATAGAAAATTAAAAATACCTACCATCCTAATAAACATCGTAAATGTCGAAATGCTGAAGTTTAAACAAGATTATTTTATATTTAAACTAGTTCCCTTGGAGTTACAGAAACATGCTCCACATTTTCATTAAATTTATATTTCTGAATTCTGGAACTTTGCTGACCGCTGCCGCGCCACGTTTGCTTCGCCCGTTTCGATCATGCGTTGTGGTGGTCACCACTCCAGAAACCTTAAAATCCTCTTCGCTTTACTCGTTATCGCATCTACCTGTTTTTCGACTTAGCTCTACTTAATCCTTATACTTAGTCTTTAAAACTTTAAATAAACCAACATATATATTTAGTTTCACAGAATTATAAAAACGATTAAAAACATTTATCAACCTACCAGGATTTATTTATATTATATCAGTCAACTGCACAATTTATTTACAATCGAACGATTAAATAGGACGCCACAGTGAATGGCTATAAGCCACTTGTAACCATTAGCGGCCTCCATGTCGAACTTGGACTTATCTAACTAGACAGCCTGTCCCAGGTAAATATAGTGGTCAACAACTTCAAGAGCATCGTTTCCAACAAATACTGGTAGGGTGCAACGTAGATATCCGATATGGTTTTTGTCTTTTTCGTCGTTTTTCCGTTTATTTAAGCCCCACTTGTTGGGAAAGTAAGTATATTGAGGGCGCTGAGCTACTCAAGCGACTGTTCCATAACGACTTTTTCATCGGCGAAACGAAGGCGAGTGATGTATTCGCCATAGACGTTGATGCCTAATTCTTTCATTTCAAGAGCTTAAAGACGTCCTCCTACACATTCGTGAAAAATTTCGGAGATTTTTCATTTCTGCTCTTCACTTCTTGCGTTTTACCTTAAATGATGATGGATTTAAATAACTTCTGCAGGACTAAGAATGACGGGATATATTCAGTGTAGTGTCGGGTCAGTCTGGCTCTCATGTTCAGAGCTGCACTGATAGCCGGTTCTCATGTTGAACTGTCAGTAAAACCTCTTAATCTCTCTCAGAATCTCCGGTTTTTATGAGATGATTCTGGCATCATCAATCTTCAGCTTCGACATTTGCCTTCGACGTTTTGAATTGCGGCACGCAATTCGTGTCACAGCATATTCGAAGTTCGTCTGTTGAGCTTGCCGCGGTTCTACATATTGCAGTATCATCTCATTTCGGTCTTCCATTAACTCGATGGTTTCTTTTGAGAACTTTTTCGGTTTATATCAGCGGGTCCTCCATCTCGTTCTTTATCTCGTCAACTGTTTCGCATTCGGCTAGGCACTGGAAGCGGTTATGCAGTTTGAGTTGAAAGCTTTCGGGGTTATGGATTTAGCCAACGCTAGGACGGGTAAGAAGTTTATCAGACGTGAACTTTCAAGCTTAACATTGATAATCAATACGCCTCTAACGATACGGTGATCGCTACCAGTTTGTACCTTATGGAGACATCATCGAATATTCGCTTCTTGGTCGTCATAATACTCAATCTCATTTTTGTTGAACCATTTTTGTGAAGCAGTGATGGCTCAGTGGCATTTGCTATGGACTGCCGCGCAGCAGGTACCATGGTTCGAATCCCGCCGCTGGCTTGAGCTTCACCGCATGGTGGAAGGGCATTTTTCGAATGCCCGCCTGGCTAGCGACCACCCTCAAGTAGAAAATCTGTCGCCAAGCATCTAAGGGTGGGTTCCGGCAGCAGTCCTTGAGAGCCAGTGAAATTACAGGCACATGAGACTTAACAACTATGTCTCAAGGTGACGGGCGATGTGCAATTTGTGACTTGTGACGAAATTCATCTGTTATATGCAGAGGTTAGTCCGCCTGGATGGATGGAGGTGGGCCTCGAGCTTGTTCCGACACAATAATATAAAAAAAAATCGAGGCTTCCATAAAGTCGACCAACCGTTGGCACCTCTGGTTCCCCTAATTATAGCCCTACTCTCAACTCATCGCCATTTAATATATTAAAACAAAACAAAGAATAGGTTTGCTTATAATGCTACTCTTCGAGTGTATACCATCCAGCAAACATTTTCCTTGAGTTAAAAGTTATAAATGATCAAACGACGCGAGCATAGGGCTGAAAAATGCAAGGCTTATTGAAAACAAACTGCACGCTTCAAAGTTTAGATCCATTCTCTTAACTTTTTATTATAAGCTCCGCTTGGCGACTTATAGTTGGGCAGTTATGCTATGTACTTAGGATACTCTATTTAGGTATGCTCAGCTACTCTGTGACCTACTGAAACGGCATTACCGGGCCACAACGTAAACAACCCTACTTTTAGACTTTGTACTGTAATCAATAAATCACACAAAGATTGTCTCTTAAATGTACTACCGTTTCTTCAATAGAGCAAAAACAAAAATCTATATATACTTAGTACGTATCTTAACATACTATACAGGGTTATTGGTAAAATGCTAACAACCTCTTAGGGTTGACTTCTGCTAGTCCAAACAAACATTTTGAGATGCGGGATTCGAACCATGGACTTGCTACGCGGCTGTCCATAGCTAATGCCACTGAGCTTCAGTTTTTTTAACATCAGGTGGTCATCGAGCTTATTCCGTCAAATAAACATAAACAAACTCAAAAAAAAACTCTTAATGTTTCTTAGGACTAGCAGAAGTCAACCCTAAGAGGGTGTTAGCATTTTATCAATAACCCTGTATATAATAGGATTTTATTGTAAGTTTACAGTTTTTTTAAAGTATTACAGCCATAGGGCTGTTATACATACTTTGTACCTCTTAGACACAAATATTCACATAGACACAAAATATAATTAGGGGGTATGTGCCTTCGAATAATAATATACTTGTGCCCACTGCCTGTGCCCATAGTTACAAAATGTAACATAACTGCAAAGTTATATATAAATGTCGATTTATTTCGCTGATAATATTTTTAACTTTGTTACGTGATATTTTCGATTGAAAAGTAGTGTATAAATGTGTTTTGAATCACTCATTCTCTGATGATTATACATCGTATTTAACTAAAATGCGAGAGGTAAACTGGAATAACCACGTACAATCGCGAGGTAGGGTATGTTTAAAAAATTTACGAGGCTCCTGTACTAACTTATATTTTTTAAACACATGTACTTGTATATCTCTTTCTCTTTAGAAAAATAATAAAATGTATGGCGCCATTATACATTACCTACTTCAATCAATTTGTTTTCAAAACAACCCCAAGGGTCTATACGTTAATTACATTGTGTTTTCTGCTTCTAGTTCTACTGTTTTATAATATATATCTCATAACCCAGTACATACATATATAATGATATAATTATGTATGTATACACATATAATTATAGACATTATAATTAAAAGTAGGTGTACAGAAGAATCTGTTTGCCTGTAATGTAAGTTTGCATATCTGTTTCGGTAATATTGAGAAGTTGAACAGGTGCGGTCTAGACTTTACATTACAATTCTTATAGATATGTGTCAGCGATCCTGACATGGGGTGAACCCTTAGAAAAGTATACCCAAAGGGCTGGAAACATATATCCACGTATAATTTTATTTGCTACAATAACACTCCTGTTTTATTTTAATCTCAAAAGCAAATTTACCTACTTACTGTAAATAGCAGGAAATAACAATTTCACAAAATATAAAACAGCTTTTTGTTAAGATTATATTTGAGACTTTGTTTTTATTTATTTTCCAAATATGATTTCAAGCACTATTGTATACTGAGCCAAAGACTGAGCGAATATCACTTTAATAACATTAAAAACTCATCTTTTAATCATCATCCAAGCTTTACGGCATCAAGAAACAGACAGTGAGCATCTCTTTATATATTTGCCCCTAGAGCTGGCACATGCTCAGCCAATTGAGCTAATGTGGTGAGTGAGTCATAGCTCAAATGTATCCTTTCGTTGTAATCGCATAGCAGGCGTTAGTGCAAAAAATAAATTTTTAGAATATATGTCCATTGAATGAATATGTTCGGTTTCCTAGTTGGTACATACCTATATAGAGCGTTTATTTTCGATTAGCTTATCGTTAGCAAACTGCATTACATCTACGAATGAAAATGGTTAGATACATTGTAATTTTGATATCGCAAGTAAAGGGCAAAATTTATGCTTTATACGTTTTTGTAAACCGTTCGGGTGTCTATGAAAACAGCTAAAATACATCGCGATGTGCTATTTTGACTTAGGTCTGAGCAGAGGTTCATTGTGTTTTTTATTTTAGACTGTTTAAGTTTGTGGCGATTGAATCTGGTGTGAGAACTGGGTACAATTACATGTATTATAGATATAAAACACTTGGATGTGATTTGAAGAATGACATCACAACTTTTTATAGTATAAAGCAGTGAAATATACTTATTTAACCCTAATTTTCCATGGAATAACAATCATTTAACCTACGCGCATTAGTTTTGCTTGCCTGCTATAATAGAAAAATATAATCTGCCATTCAATTTGGACATTATCAACAATGAGCAAAAAACAGCAAAATTATAACAATAAGCTAGTTTTGAAATATCTCAATTCGAACGTACTATATTCGTTGTATCCGCTGTCTCCTTGTATCGCCACTTTTGAATGGTTATGTATCCCATAATAACATATACTTAACCAAAGTATATTGCAAGAAAAACTGCTTCTGTATCTACATAATGTGCATTACAAACATAAACTGGAATATTTTGTCCCTTTTTAAGCTTTCGTTGGCAAATAAATGGTCGACGTTTAGTCCTGGCGCGCTAACCTTATGGTAATTGAGACCATTTGTAACAATAACTACACTTGAAATTGGGTCAATTTTCATCTCGAATATTGCATCTTCAAGTTTGTATAAGGATCGAGAGTTGAGAGCGTGCCAAGTAATGTTATTATTACGAGTCGTTGCCTACACGTTCGGGTTTTTGAGACGTTGTCGAGCCGAGATGGGTGTCAGACCGATAACGTCCGTACTGGCTGTAAGAATTCACATTATTTTTACCTTTGCAAGAAAATGCTTCAAGACAACGTCGTTTGTAAATTTATTTAACACCAACAACAACTGCAAAATATTATCATGCCTTAATATACTCTACCTATATATGTGATTTGGTTCCATCAATTGGGCAGAATTACATACTGGACAAGGTTTCAGACTTTACACTGCTTCTGAAAAGTTCTTAGTCAAAAACGGCCAATAGCTATCCGACCCCAGATCAAATCCAGGATCTCAAGATTGAAAAGCGCCTTTTTTATAACTTGTGAGACTAGTGCCAAGCGACGTTTAATACCTTACTTATAAGGCTCTCGAGTACTAAAGAGTTAATACTCTGAAATCGAATAATAAGAATTCTATTAATAGCCTATATAACGTGAATGCGTAATAATTGGGAGAATAGGTTACAAAATGGGCCTCGCTCTCACTTGTGCTTACATATCTAATTCAACGACCCGTGAACGCAAAAATGTTGGTTTTATCTCATCTTCGAAATGACCACCCTTTCATTATTCGTTAATTATATACAGGGTTATTGGCAAAAAGATAACAACCTCTTATCTATAAAAAGGATATTGTATACTTTTTATCCCGAAAATCATCACGGTTCTCTAGGGAAAGGGGATGAAAGTCAAAATGTACACTTAGTTGTAATTTATTAACGCGTAGTCCGATTATTATATTAAAATATTCTTTTTTTGTTAGAATAGTGACGAGTGAGCTCGGAACTCCACGGGCAGCCTGGCACCCTACGAGCAGCCTGGCACCCCACGGGCATTCCGGCACCCCACGGGCATTCCGGCACCCCACGGGTTGCTTGGCACCCTTAGTATTGCAAGCTTGCTTAGATAAAACTCTAAGATCTGGAACATTCGCCAAATCAGATTTTTTTAACTATCTATCTTTTGACGGATACATTTTGGAGACTGCGCAATGGAAGTGCACAATCTAATATATTTTTGTTCTAACGCCAAACAAGGAGAATCTCGGCAAAAAGACGCCGTTTTAAAGTCGATATTCCAAAGAAACGCACACAAAAGTACTTTGCCCAACATTTATAGTGCGAACCGCGAAGGAACTCTCTGAGTTACTCATCTGCTGTCTTCTGGAAAATACAACCTGGGAGTAAATGCTCCTTTCTCAGCTATGCTTTACTAAGAGTGCTTCACCGCAGACCACAGTGTTGCTTAATATGAGATAAACAGTGCTCAAATGTGAATAATTAGTCTGCAAGTACGACAATTGCGAACGAAGTCGCAGGTACAGCTAGTTTTAAATAAACCTGTAAAATATAGTACGGTACATTGTATACCGAAATTTTGAGTTTCATATATACCTAGTTTAGTTTTGAGGTAGATTCAGCAACAAAAATAGTCCATAATTTAAAAAAACAACGACTCCTTTTTATTTTAAATTAGGTATGCAAGAAAGTGTATTAGTCTGATATCTTCTCATGTATTGGAGCCTCCCTGAAAATTAATTGAATTGAAGTTCTAACCCAATATTAGTTCGTTTAGGCCTACGTTCCGCATCTCAGATTTGTATATCAGACTGCTTAGGAGCTAGAAACTCGTGACCTACAGATGGTCAGACAGGCAGCGGAGACCCATTAATAGGGTTCCGTTGTACCGTTTAGATACGGAACACTAAAGATTCGTCCATTAAATAGAGACAGTACTCTGTGACTATCAGTAGCATTGTAATTTAAAAGATAACAGTGGAATTGAAAGTAGTTGATAAAGTCATTAGGTTCAAAATTACAAAAACTATCTTTGTCAGTAAAGTGCTCAGTGACAATAGCTAAGAATTGCCCCGGCTCAAGTAGAAAATCTGTCACCAAGCAAAGGGTGTGTTCAACAGTCTTTATATAAACAGTTCCCGTTTTAGACTAAACCTTTTCACCATCTTCGATGCCTATCTATTTGTAAATTTATGGGATCACCCTTTGGTAAGTAGCTATATCTTAAATCCAACAGAAAAACACATTACAAAACATCTCTATACCTCTAAAAGTTTTTAACCTTAAAACTGCAATATAAACTTTAAATTTGATCAAATTGAAATTCTCCACGAACCTCCTTTGTATTCTGAAGGCTCTAAACAATTGTGTTATATTCGCTAGATCTGCAGTCAAAATCACAATGACTGCCTCATGCAAGTCAATTACGTCTGTCTGCCGCCTGGTTAGTTATCTGAAGCTTCTGATACAATATGAATACGCTACGAGGGAGTTACAGTTAGGCCAAAACTATTAAACACGATTAAGTCGAGGCGAAATTGAATTAAAATTCAATTGTGTTATCTCCAATGTAGGGTGAACTCTAGGCGGTCTGATATCTACTAGATATGAGCATGCCAGACGCTGCCAGTAGACGACAACTTGTTTTATCAGTTTAGTTAAATAGGTCGGTATCGAGAAAGTGACAATGCTGTATCGCGATAATAATATGTAGAGATAACATGTATTAAAGTGTAAACGTTATGTCTGCGTTGACGTTCACAGGAAACAGCGGGGATCCGCTTTTTTCCACCTTACCCTCTCATGAGGGCTCTGCGGGGATAGGACGTCGTGAGAACGCTATACTAGTAGATTAAATATTTTTTCTTACCTGTAGAGGGATCACTTCACTTGTTAGTATCAAATTAATATTTCTAAATTTATATTTCTGACAACACTCATTTTCCTGAATTTATATTTCTGACAACACTCGTTAATAGTACATTGTACAACAAGTGCGCGAAGTTGTTTATTACAATGGAGACGGGTTTTAGGTTTTAGCCTAAATGGAGTAGAGATTGCAATAAACAGCGCGCACGAGTTTCATACGACGTTTTTTAACACACTTGCGAGGAACGAATACGAAAATTTCGATACAAAAAGATTTTCTTTATCTTTTTGATAGCAATAATAATCTGATTAAGAAGGTTTATAATTAAATCTTCTAAAGTTCTACTTCACTAGGTAAAAAATTCTTTGGTTTGTTTTTATATGAAAATCATTTATAAACTACAATCTCCTTGGTGAGAAGTGTGGAAACGTTGTTTTTTCTATTTAAAACACTAGTGCGGTAGAGTAAAAAAAAATCACGAGTGTGTAATAGACTATATTATGCTACAAATTATTTATTCGTAGATATTATGACACTAAAATCAGTGCATTTAAAGAGCCGTTACGAGCGCAAGTGTTGAAAAAAAAATAGAAAACTGATTCCACACTAACGAACCTGACAAAATTACAGCTCGAAAATAACACTAGCAAAATATAGACCATCCGGACATAAGGTCCGGAACCTAAATTTTGCATTTAAATTACCTCAAACCTGATTTACAAACTAATGAATGCATGGATGACTCCTTCGTTCAACTATGAAGAAGCCAGATTCTGGCATGTTTCATTCATAAATGTTTCATCACATCTGAAATGGGCGCGTGTTACTGCCTGAAGCACATTTCAAGCGGTACAAGATTTAATAGAGGTCAGTGTGTTCAAACTATTTTTGACATTTAATTGTTCAGACTAACCTAGAATTACTGGCTCTCAAGGACAGCTGCCGGAACACACCGTTAGGTTTTTGGCGACAGATTTTCTACTTGAGGGTGGTAGGTAGCCAGGCGGGCATTCGCAAATTGCCCTACCACCATGCTATAACGACTGCCATCCTAAGATAACAACCGGGACGAAGGCTTAACGTGCCCTCCAAAGCACGGAAGCGCTCAGTAGTAATGTCACTAGCGGTCATCCATCCAACTCATGGCGACGTTGCTTAACTTTGCTGATCAGTTAAGAACAGCTAAGTAAACATCGCTACGAGCGCTTCAAACTTTTACAATAGATAGGTAAATAAAGACATGTTAATCAAAAATCGAGCGGGCCACCTTTAATATGTAGAAGCGTTCAAGCCAGAGATTGGAAAGTGTAAAAAGCAATCATGATAATCTTACCTGTTTTGCCAAGAACAGAAAATAAAATACCGCGTGTACTCGTAAAAACCACCTAAGCTATTATTTGTAGATGAAAAAGCCTTTGAAAGGTTGCCGCCACGCCTAATTATAAAAATACACAAAGTAAGGAGAAAATATTTATAGTACATTAATAATGCTCTATGCTTATTTATTACAAGTTCTTCGAAAAATGGAGTGGTCCATTTTACTCAGTAAAGGAATTCTTGCAAACTAATTTGATCGTCATGCTCCAAATATAGAAATTGAATGTAAATATTGACTTTTATGTGACTTGACATTAATAATGAAATTTTTTATATATATATTTTAATGCTAATAGGTAAGCCTTTGACCATATTCTCACCTGATGTTAAGTGACGATGTGGTCGAAGGTGTTAACAGGCTTAAACTAGAATTACCGGGTTCTCAAGGACAGCTGCCAGAACAAACCGTTAGGTGCTTGGCGACAGATTTTCTACTTGAGGGTGTTCGCTAGCCAGACGGGCATTCGCAAAATGAACTTCCAGCATGCGGTAAAGCTCAGGCCCGCGGCGGGATTCGAACCGTGGACCTGCTGCGCGGCAGTCCATAACCAATGCCACTGAGCCATCACTACTTCATTATCCGTTTTACCGTTATTGTCTACTGCAAGATTTTTAGGTACTGCTAACAATTTGTATCACTGCTTCGAATATACTTTGCCATACTTTGTTTAAAATTTAATAATTTTTAACATCTATCTTGGGTAACAAGAATATATAATATTGTATAATATTGACGTGCCCAGTGTAACAAATGCAGTATTTTAAGAACACATTAAATTAATGTTTTAATAAAACAATTCCGCCTAATTTTTCTGTTCAGCCGACGTAACGTCACAAACGCCACGCTGCCAAACCGGAAGAATTTTCGACGCGTTTCGGTTCTATACTCGCACGATCGAGTCTCGATCGTGCGCTCGAAGAGTGGCCTAAGCCGACGTGGCATTTGTGACGTTACGTCGGTTTAAGACTATAGTGCACGGAGCGCTTTCCATACAAACGTATTTTCGTCATATTTTAAATACTAAGTGTTCAAACTCGGTGACATTTGGTATGCATATTGTTGAGCTGAGAACCAGATTTATGCTTCTGGTTTGCCACTTATTCGATTTATTATTTATTTGATCCCTAAATCTCAAAGTAACAATTCCCACACAAAACGATTTTTCGAATTATATTTGAAAATACTTAATTTTACGGAAATCTGCCTAACTGGAAGCATAGATATTAGGCTCAAGAACATATATGCAAAGTTTTACCGAGTTTGAACTTAAAATATGACGAAACTACGTTTGTATGGAGAGCGCCACGAGCACTCGAGCCTCAACAGGAAAAGTAGGCGGAATTGTCACTAGATGTATTTTTTATTGTTATTATGTGTTTTATTATAATGTTAATTTAATACTTTCTTAAAATATTTGTTATTATCAAATATGGATTTCCGCAAAGTAACGCCTGAATCTATTCATTACCAATAAATGTATCTTATCTCTTAAATAAAAACTGGTTAAGCGCAAGTCGGGTCTCGCTGTTTTAGGGTTAACGAAACCATTACTAAAAACTACAGCCCTTTATCGAAAAAAACGTTTGATGGTTTTGATGACAGCTTCAATACTACATTACAAGTTAGCTTCAGAGTTTCTAGTATTTTTTGGTTAAAAAGAAAATATGAGATATGATATGTCAAAATGTAATTTCGTAACTAGTTGATCCATTCCTATCTAAACTGAAAATCACTAAACTATTAAATTATTTATAATATATTTCTAACCAATACTAAAACATGACCCCGTAACAAAAATGGTCTAAAACTTATAAAAAGTATAGATAAGACATGATAATTACATACAAAGTTATTAGAGTTATCAAAGTTATTATATTTACTAGTGGCTTTATGAGCTGAAGATCTCGCCGATTGAATTATGTTTTTTACGTATACAATGCACATATTTCGGCCGTTTCAAAAAAATTACAAAAATTTAGTCGTCGAAAAAATCCGTTGCGACATGCGACCTATAAAGGATAACTGCCGGACATCCGGACAGACATATGAAAGCAGCTTTGCCGAAGCTAAAACGGAGATTCTCCGCTCGCGCTTCGCGCTCTGTTTACTTGGACAATTAATAGCAAGGTCATGAAGTAAAATTTAGTTTTTTATCCACTTCAATCAAAGTAAAATAAAGTGTATAAGTCAAATAGCAATTTAAAATCGATCCCCAAGCCACCTGCCAAGCGTGGGGATTATGGAAAATACCCCCCTTGATAAGGGAAGCTGTGTTCAGCAGTGGACGATCCGGCTGATACAGTACTGTCTTATTTTTTATTTTTCTCGCAGGTTTTTACAATCTATAGTATATTCTCCTCGGGGATGAAGCTGTCTTCGTCTTGAGTGAGATTGAATCCTTCACTAAAGATTTTAGTCAGCTGAATGAAACTCCCTGAGTTTAGAATAATTGTAGTTACATCTCAAATAACACAATAAAATAATAGAGTTCCTTTTTGTTTATTGTTTGAAATTTGTACGAGTAATAATGTATGAGAATTCAAAGTTATAAATAACTAAGGCTGAAAAAATGAGTTTTAGGTTCTTAGATAATAAATTAGTCTATCTGTATTTTTTTTCGTTGTTTGAATTATATTAGGTCCTTACATATGAAATTGGCGTTTTTCGTACTGGCCACTTTAATCACGAATTTCTCCTCTTTGGTAAGGAATTCCAAATTCAAATTTGTACAGCTATAGACTCATGTATTTGTGCTTCGATGATCGTCATTCATTTGTTTTTTTCTTCTGTTTTTTTCTGTTTGCGTCACTCATTTTACAAAATGGAAAACCTTAAATATCGCATTATTTACGAGTACGAGTTCCGCCGTGGCACTAGTGCTGCGGAAACAACTCGAAGGGTGAATGATGTGTATGGCGGTCGTGTTGCAAAAGAAAACACAGTTCGTTTTTGGTTCCAACGTTTTCGTTCTGGAAATTTCGACCTGCAGAACAAGCCCCGTGGACGGCCTGAGACTCAAGTTGATAATGAAGAGTTGAAGGCTATTGTGGAAGCGGATCCATCGCAAACCACGTCCGAGTTAGCTGCAGGCTGCAATGTTAGTGATAAAACTGTTTTAATTCACTTGAAGCAAATTGGGAAGATTAAAAAGCTTGAAAGGTGGGTACCTCACGAATTGACTGAAACAAACCGGCAAACGCGCGTCGACTGCTGCGTTACATTACTAAACCGGCACAATAATGAAGGTATTTTAAACCGAATCATTACCTGTGATGAAAAATGGGTTCTTTACGATAATCGGAAGTGCTCAGCGCAATGGTTAGATCCTGGCCAGCCAGCCAAATCCTGCCCCAAGCGAAAATTAACCCCAAAAAAGTTACTTGTAAGCGTTTGGTGGACTAGTGCCGGTATTGTTCATTACAGTTTTTTCAAATCTGGCCAGACTATTACGGCTGATGTCTATTGTCAGGAATTGCAAACCATGATGGAAAAGCTAGCGGCTAAACAACCTAGGCTGGTCAATCGCTCCACGCCACTGCTGCTTCACGACAACGCTAGACCACACACTGCGCTACAGACGGCTACTAAATTAGAAGAGCTTCAATTGGAAAGTCTAAGACATCCTCCGTACTCCCCGGACCTTGCTCCAACAGATTACCATTTTTTTCGAAATTTGGATAACTTCTTGCAAGAGAAAAAATTCAACTCCGATGGGGCAGTCCAAATCGCCTTCAAAGATTTTATTGATTCCCGTCCGACTGGTTTTTTTAGTAAAGGGATCAATGAACTACCTATGAGATGGCAAAAGTGCATAGAAAATAATGGTTCATACTTTGATTAATTAAATATATTATATTAAAAAATATTCGACTTTTTGTTCCTCCCATACAAAACGCCAATTTCATATGTAAGGACCTAATATTAGGTCAAATATTATACATATAATATACTGATATAAAAAGACGAGTATCTACTTATCAATAAATCAATATTTATTAATATAGTTTGAAATCCTTAGCGTGACTCTGGCTCTTACGTGGCTATTTTCTAATAATTGTTCGTTTAAGTACCTAATTAAGCTTAAGTGTCTGTACTATATGTTTATGTAACGCCAAGTTTGACACTTGTCTAAACTAATATAATAAAGAGGAAAGATTTGTTTGTATGTTTGCATTGAATAGGCTCTGAAACCACTGGACCGATTAAGATGAAACTTGGTATAGGAAATAGTTGGAGACACGGGGAAGGATATATGATAGTTTTTATCCAAAAATAGGTTAAAGGTTTTGCGCGATAACCGATCTACTGGACCGATTAGGATGAAATTTGGTATGGAAATGGTTTGAGACACGGGGAAGGACATAGTATAGTTTTTATCCAACTGCACAAAAAGAGGTTAATGATTTTGCGCGATAACCGATATACCTGCGGGCGTAGCCACGGCCGGAATGCTAGATTATTACTAAAATAAATAAATAAATTAAAAACGTAATAAAAAAAACATATCAACAAAAAAAAATTAAATAAAAGTTCATTAAAATAATTATATTCAAACATTATTTATTATTTTTTTTTCTTAGTATCCTGACTCTAATAGAAGTGTTTATGTGTGTGTATAATAATTATTTTTTCATATTTTTTTTAAATATCCGTGCGAAACCAGGCGGGCCGCTAGTAGGTAATATATTCTATTATTACTAAAAATTAAAAAAATACACTTTTTTTGTATGTGAAACCCTGGTAATACTTATTGTATATAATATTATAATTTGCCAGGCAATTCGTCATACTAACACTATAACTAAAGGTCGCAGGCACATACAGTGGAGGTTAAGTATTAGGGACCCGTGTTCTCGTACCTAATTGAGAATTTCATACCTAAAGGTGTGAAAAGTGGTTCAAATGGTCTGAAAAATATATTATGTACTCACTCCGATACTTTTTATCGATGATGGAATGTATTGGTTTGATGCCATATACATTTCATTAATATATGGTTCTTTTAGTTTAAAAATTTCTTCAAAATATAAAATAAATTATAGGGAAGACTGATGTCAGGACTGTTTAACATTTATGCGAATTTAAACATTGTATCAATGTATAAGTATATCACAACATCACTCAAAACTGTGTTATAAATATATTTTTTTTACGGAGGTCAGTTCGAGTCAAAAAGATTAATTTCTTGGGGTAAAGACAACCAGTTAACGCCGCACAAAAGATGCGTAATCAAAAATATTTTACTTAGGAACTTGTTTTAAATAATTGTACTTATAAACTGTTGTTAATTTCATAGTGGACTATGAATCATGCTATAATTCGTAGATAGTATATATACATCCATATATGTATAGAGCTGTATATATATTTATATAGATACACAGCTCTATAGCTTTATGTTCTGAACTAACAAAGACGAGTAGTTTAAATAACGAGTTTTCTACTAATAAAAATAAAACTATGAACATAATAATTTTGCAAGCATTCCATTAAATTAAGTTTAATAATAGTGAGTGCTCTTTCGTCTATTAGGAAACCTATTCCAGATTTTCTGCGCGGAGTATATTAGCATTCGTACAATCCAATTTCTTCGTTTAAACAGTGAAATTGAATATTGAGAATGCGCTGCAAGTTTTGTTCATGGAATATAGGCTTAAGGGAGGTTATGTGTGGTAGTACGTGCAGTTGTATAGTGAATAATATATATTATTTACGGTGGTGATCGGAGGTTATGTATCCTGTAATCCCAGTGCGCTGCGCAAACTGCAGTTGCTGCTGTATGACTATATATACGTACAGGTGTTTGGTATCCCTATACAATGTCTTGAGACTCTTGAGGGAGTGATTGGTCAACTTCTTAATTACATATCTAAACTAAGTCATAGAACAATTGTACCAATGTACACAATCATTGATGATTATGACAATTGTTACAAAACACATTATACTAATATCATAATCTAGTAACTGACTGGATTTGGATGAAACTTAATATAAATTTACCATACACGTTAGGTTCTGGGTAGAACATTGGCTACCTACTTTCGATCCATATTTACTGAATATTTCTAAAGATACCGTTATAAGCAACTTTCACGCGGGTGCAACCGCGGGTGTAAGCTAGTATTGATATGAAAATAAAAGCCTTAATTAATCTCGCATCCAGCTTATGGCTACTTATATGGTACTCCTGTCATCGACTACATCGACCAACAAAAAATATTCTCGTCAGCTGTCTCCCTTATTCCGAACACTATAAATCTTAATCTTCTACTGAACGGGTCCATAAATTTTCTGGTAACACAAATAGATACATATCTAATGTCAATTTTCTCCGCGGATTACACAAACAAGCATATTCTGGAGATGTTTTCTCGGAGCACGGTCGTATTGAAGCTTCTGAGAATCGCGAAACGACTCCCGGCTCGCAGTTCTGGGACAAGGCGACATGTTTTACTGCATGCAGCCGAGAAGGAATCTCTAGTGCAAATTGCACCGAAACCATTTCGCTGCACAGGTGATAAACACACAAACACTAGAAACTCAGCTGCTGTAGTAGCTGAAACGCCTACTCAATATTACACTTACATCGTAAGAACTGCGGAAGAGGCATTAAAATTGCTTTCAGAAGAAAAATTCCATAAGTCATCGTGACTAGGCACCTGTAGGCATCACAAAATTTACAGCAGCTTATGTTCGACCCACCTATATTTGCGGCCCCGGGAAACCTTCCAATAAATCTTGCTAAAACGCTGTAACAGTGCTCAATTACCTCGTGTGTCATTCATTAGGTACGTATACATTGATAATTTTAAATCGATCGGTTGTTTTGGGTTGTCGATATTTATTGTTTATTAAATTCTGGCGGTATTTCAGTACTCGTATTTTCAATTTCAATAATACAAACAGTAAACATAAGACACAGAGCATGTACTAAAATAAATGTTAAAATAATTCGAAGCGACTAATAAAATTTAGGTACTACCACTATTCCAAGATAACGTAGTTTAATATAAGTAAAAGCTATAACATAGCTAAGTTAATATGTTCAAGTATTTACTGAAAGCCCATTATACCGTAAGCCAGGATCTGTGCGAAGTCCAGAATACCCTCGTCACGCTACGGCCTAATATAATTGAACCGCTGCTGGACTCGTTGCTTCCAACGTCGGATATACAATAACCCTCTATCAATTTTCATAAAATATTAATTAAATCTTATCCGAGCAAGCGCAGGCACAACCTGTCACTTAACCAGTACTCGAAGGTGACAAGTCGAGTTTAATTATTCGCTCACCTGAGAGCCTGTTAAAATGCCATTATGAGTGAATGAGCTTTTAATATCCGAATTATGGAGCTGTATATTCTGTGCCTTACTCAATCTTTGGCGGAGATGTACATATAAGGTCGCGTATGAAAACAAGGGAGTGATATTACTAAGTGAACGGCAACTGGAGAATGTTTACGTCGATGTGGATATTTGAAATTGTTTTGTTGAGCTGCGCGGCGGGGTATTGGCGCGCGCTTGCTTTTCAACCACCTAACACAACCTGTGAAGATTTTGAACGCGGGGCCCGTTTCAACCCATATGAAGTTATCGAAAATGTGTGGAAAATATTCTACTTCTGGGGTGATCACTCCGAAATCTACCCCATCATTTTTTCATTACCTGCAAAAAACGTAAGTAATAAAATGTTACATGTTCTCCATTACTTGCTTAATACAACTGGAATATACTACATATATTCTAGTGCGTATTTGTTACATTCCATACCGATTTCGTAAGTACTTAACCTTAATAAAGCTTAAGCATAGTTGACTGAATTTGATAATCATAGAAAGGATAACGTTATATTATACTCTGAATATGTTAGACTCTAACCAGGTATTTTTAAATATATGTATGGCTTGCTAAAGAATGTATTCATATTTTCTGATTCAGAGACTAATCAAGTTCAAGGCAACTATAGATGCCATAGATCCAGATTTAGGTGCAGAGTGGGACAAAGCTACCTTGTTCATGAACCCGCGGCCTGGCACCGAAGTACTGTTCCTCTACGCTGGCACGCCGGGTGCCTTCAGGGCCTTGATCTTAAAAGAACAGAGGCAAGCAAAAGGTAAAACTTTTTCCTTGTATGTCAGAAACCACTAAATCGATCACAGAGTCTTAGAGCTTGCAGTGGAACAAACGGGTTAGGTCATAAAACGCAGTAGGTACACGTGATTTTTTCACTTTTGTGGCTCCAGGTTTAAAATATTTGTAAAGTTAGAAAAAACTCTAACCTTGTTTTTGTTTATTAAGCTATGTACAGTAAGAATTATTTTTGACTACCTTGCAAAGAGTGAGTGGTTCAATATCTGTCGCGGGTATTCCTTCACAGATTAAAGTACGGCATTTTATAGAGCTTGCCTGGCGCGCTACTACAAAATCAAATCCTCAAATTTTAAAAACTGTCACCAAGCACCTGAAGAACTTTTATAAACACAGAAAACACTCTTTGTTCAACTGAAAAATATTTTTTTATATATATATATATATATATATAGAGCCGTTATAATTATATATATATGTATATATATATATATATATATATATAATTATAACGGCTCGAAGATGTTCAGCAAAGAACAGCCTCAGAGGCTTCAATCATATCTTTTTATAGCAAATTTTAGCATTAATTGTAACAGGAATCAGTAATAGTCCGGAGTCTGTAAATGTACTCGGTAGTTGGCAACAGGCTCACCTCCTATCAAATGAGAATGAAACATCTGGCGAAATAAGGATGTTCGAATTAAGCCTTCCCCGGCTTCCTTCAGACGTTATGATACGGTAAGATTAAAAGTCACAAAAAACTGTAGTTTGTGAAAAGGTTTTTTTTTTAATCTGATCATTAAATGTTTATGTAAAAAAGCATACGTTTAGGTACTGTCAAATAAAACGTATGGTATAACGTTTCCCACGCCCCTCCACCCTCGCCATTTCCGCCCCTAACTTACCCGCCCGACTTGACTGGTAATGATAATAAACAGGTCGCATTTTAACCAACTTTTTCTATTTTCACGGTTCCCCTTAATGACCTTCACAGCTTTACTCATTTAACATTAAACACCTTTTACCAACGTTTATAAAACGTTTCTTAGTGCAATTTACGTATTTTGTCAACTAGATTATCTCCATTTCGTGCAAAGTTGTTCTTTGGATAGTCTTTTATATGAAACTTATATTAGTTTTTTTTTTAGTCCTGTCGTTAGAAGTGATTTATTACTCGTAGATATCCTTTGAAAGATTTTTGTCATTGATGTCGCTCAGAAAGTACATTATTGTACAAAAACTATGAATCGTATCGGTATATATACGTATTATGTGTAGCTATGTAACCATTTTTATTGTATAAGATTTGGGATACACTGATCGGGAGAGTAAATACGAATATTGTTTGATTCAAAGATAATATTTTCGTAGGATAGGTTACCGGGCCGGCAAAATACTTCTGTATTAGTGATTGTAACACGATAGGAAATAGATACGAACGAGGTTTTTTCGATACGATGGATGCGTAAACTTAGCTGGGATTCGCTGGACAATCGGATAAATCTGTGTTTCTGGTTCTTTCAAATTCTAGATATTACACGTTATAGGTGAAACTATATTACATAATCTTTAAGCAGTATTTCGCCTTCTTTCAGTCCGTCCGTACCCCGAACCTCACATAATGCTAGCAGATGTGCGTATGAAAATGGTGGGCAAGTACTTTGGCATGATGGGTTGTGAAGACAACTCAGCCTACGCACTATCGAGAATGGAAACCCTTCCTACCACTGAGAAGCACTGCGAAGAAGTAGCTGCAAGATTGGGTTTCCGCGGTCCCGGAGGCCTATCATATATATATCTCAAGAAAAAAAATCTTAAAGATGAACTTTAATTACAGGTTTACGTACATTTAAGTGTGATAGATAAGAAAAAAATTGTGTGTTATCTATTATATTATTATTTTTTTAATGTTATTGTGACGGAACAAGCTCGAGGCTCACCTGATGTTAAGCGGATTAACCTCTGCCTATGACAGATGCATTTCGTCACAAGTAACGAATTGAACTGTGCCCGTCACCTTGAGACATAGTTGTTAAGTCTCATGTGCCTGTAATTTCACTGGCTCTCAAGGACTGCTGCCGGAACACACCGTTAGGTGCTTGGCGACATATTTTCAACTTGAGGGTGGTCGCTAGCCAGGCGGGCATTCGCAAAATGCCTTTCCACCATGCGGTGAAGCTCAAGCCCGCGGCGGGATTCGAACCATGGACCTTGCTGTGTTATTTAAATGATATCCGGCCATTAAAAAGACGGAAGAATATGATAATTTCAGAAGCAGAAAAATAGCATCCGAAGTCATTTCTATTTATTTTTCAACCTGAACTGACCCTTGCCTCCTACTATAATGTGTTTAGTTCATTGTAATAATGGCTTAACCTGATAAAACCATATAACATGACCATGATAACTGTGAAGTGTATGAAATGGTATAAAATACACGGAATTAAATCAATTACATTTGTTTATCTACAATAATATGCATTATTTTAACAAAACATGTTTAAACGTGTTACTTTGTTGTTTGTAAAAAAAGCTTCTTAGCAGACGAGCTAGTCCTTTTCTACCTGTACGTCGGCGTCGAACTAAAGTTTTAGAACGAACTTTAACATCGTATTTCAATTGATCCAGCGATGTTAATAGAGATTGTTCGGAAAAGTTTCCGTTTGTTACTGAGTTTAATGATCGTGATAGTAAAAGAGAAACAAAGTTTCAAAGCTTCACAGCTAACTACAGTAGTTTTGTCAAAATTAGTATATCGAGATTAAAAAATATATGTGAATGTAAATGTTCATTCTCATTACAATAATAGAACATTGGAACATATTATTGCTTTTCAGGGGAAGTGTGTCATCAAAAGGCAATTTATGAACATGGTTCTTAAATCCTTTTAAATATGAATAAAATATACAATATTCAAGAGGATATGTCAAATATGCTTCATTCGAAAATACGACAGCAAATATTTCTTTTAATAGGAAAAAATCCTCATAAATTTCGTTTAATCACGTTTTGGGTGTATATAATATTAAATAGTGTCAAATCAAGTTACATTTTCCAATTAAGTATTTTGTAGGAACCATATGATAAAGTAAACGCATGTTTTTCTATTACAAATATTAAATAATTTAATAAATTGTTAACGCTATTGAAATATTGCGTTATTTTGTTTCGCTCACTCGCATGCGAAATGAGATCCCCCCGTCCTACGCCTTCAGCCTGACATTATTAAATGACGACATTTTCTTCAGCTGCTAAATGTGGCCAAAATAATAGATCAAACCTTGATACCCATTCAGACATAATGCTCAAATAACGGACTCCATCTTGAATAATGCAGACCAAGATGGATTACATGGAAAACTCTCCTTGTGATTTTACTATTTTAATAACCCTTACCCGCTCAACTTTACGGCAGACCTCGAAATTATCTATCTGCACGTCTCATCGGCGCAACGGTCACATATTATATATCTACGAACTTGTAGCATACATTCCCATTTCCTCGAGCTCCCATTGTGGTTCTGTTTTAGTGAATAACGTGGGAAAAGGGATGCCGCAGTCCCGATATACCTATAAATCAATTATCCACACGCAGTATCTTACGTACTCACGGCTTAAATAAAACATTGCATTATATAAAGTTATCCATAAAGTTTGCGCCTTCAAACATTAGATTTAGATAAATATTGAGTAGGTACTCACTATAAGATAAATAATAAAAAATAAATTATACTTCTCCTTACATTGTTAATTTCGAATTTTTATTTTTCGTAGGTACCGTAAATATCGAAATTGAAACCGCCACCATGCCATGAGCCGCCATCTTGCTACGTCAAATAACGGGAACAATAATTACACGCAAGTGTGTATGGCCGTATTCCATTTGAGTTATTTTCGATACTTTCGACCACATTTTGCGTCTATGGATCCACATTTAATATGAAGCACACAAAATGTAATCAAAATTTAAAAATTACGAATTTAGCGTCAAAATGTAATCTATATGTATAAAATAAACAGATTTTATTTATTTAAATGAATTATAATATCTACTTTATATTTTTAGAAGTTGACATCTATAATAAATAATTACGTTGCGCTATAACTGTCTCGAATATCTATTTTTTTACCAGTAACTATGCTTTAATTGACTTGACTGAATTGTAATTACACGCAGAGAGTTTATGGTTCGAATCCTGTCGCAATATTTGCCTGGCTATAACTTCTACCCTAAAGTAGACAATCTATAGACAAACACCTAAAGCTAAGTTCCGACGACGGCTGTCCAGGAGCGCCAGTTTCCTTTTTAGGTTTAGCATGATAACCTTTAGCCACATCGTTAACCTGCAATGACCAACAGGTGAAATAATAAATAAAACTACTTTCAATTACTGTAGAAACCATCAGAAGTGATGGTGTAGGTAAGTGCTTTGTCACATGCAATGTATACGGTGTGGTTTATAGTAACATACCTCTGGTACAGATGAACTATGAGTCTAGGTAGGTTCACCACGGGCAAGGACTATTTGCTTGTTGAAATAAACGTGATATGCAACTGTAATTTGTTACGAATGTATTTACTGCAAAATATACTGGGTCATGAAGAGACCGGTAACTATGCATAAATTTGCTCTACCACGTCGTTTCCTGCTTTCTCGACTATTTGATACTTTATTTAAATATTACAAGACTGTAGTTCTGTGTTCTCTGCAGACTGTCATTATTAATTTAAATATTTTGGTAGCTAATTCCCGGGGCTTTGTTTGCATGGTGAATTGTAATTGAAGTTCAAGTCTAACAGTAAAAAATCGTCGCTTTAAACCTAATGATATGGGGTCAGGAAAATCAAACGCCAATCTATATCTCTCTATATCTATCTATATCCAATAGATCGAGATAAAGATAAAATTAAACTCATCTAATTCCGAGCCATAGCCCGGCCAGGATAAATCGTAGTTTATCCTGACCTTGCCATGGCCCATGGCCCCATTGTTCATATAGAAAAAAACAAATGAATATAGTTTTTGTAAATAGATTACAGAGAGGTGGTCCTTTCTCTTGGACCTATCCCTGTCATATATATTATAAATGTGATCACAAAATTATGACCCATGAAGAATTACTAAAAAAATATAAGTTATTAAGTTTAAAGGCTCGACTCACAACAAGGTGTAATTTTAATAGTGTTATGTTTGCAATAACGCCTGCTTGGCGAATTACATTACAAAATCACACAATTACATTACAGAATCCATCCCGATATGAAAGTTGAAGAAACGAGAGCAAAAATTAGAGTTATGAGTCATTATGACATGTTAACTCAATTGGTTAGAGCATACCCCGGCTAAAGGGGTGGATGGACGCGGATTCGAATCCCGCAAATGACTATAATTCTCTAGTAAATTTGTAAACTAGATGTAGTGTTATTGAACGATATTTGTAATAATCGATACGACTGTTCTGAATTGACGTTCGACTGTTTTAAAAAGTCAGTGTTTGGGCTGCTGAAGGAAGTACAACAGGATACGTTGACCTTGTCAGCATACTTTCTCCTTAAGCAGCTGAGACCGCTTTGTAATTTAGCAGTTGTAAATTTTCTTTTCTATTTTTATAATCTTAGTGAAGCATATATAATAAGCAACTTAACAAACACTATTTAAAATATGAAATACTTTGTAGACTTAATTCTCAGCACATGAATATGAATATGTAAATTTGTGGTCAACGTCGTTGGTATCGCAATTAGTTGTATGTTTTGTCTTTAAACTTTTTGTAATATTTTTATTGTGTGTAGTGTTTGTAGATCCATGAAAATAAATGAAAAAAGAAAAAAGCAAATAATATAGGTAACAATAATAATACAAATTCTAACACCATTTTAGTTGTAAAAATTTTACAAGTACTTTGTGATAAGGGAGCGAGGCTATTCAATATTTCATTGTAATCCGTCAAGCAGTTTTTAAATGAAGAGACTGACTTTACTTTGTCATATACTATAAAGTATGAATATTAAAATATATACCTATGTAGGAAACGGTTTGTTAAACAGACAACGATTTAATCCTGATACAAAAATTAGAAGCGAAATGTCGCCTTTTTAACCGAATTCCAAATAGGAGAAGGATCTCAGTCCGACTGTATGTTTTTACACAAAAAAATTTATAGGTAGCGTTAGTTCCATGTTAATTAAATCAACATTGTTTGTGTAGTTTTTAAGGTAACAGTCAATTAACTGAATAAAGTATATGCATTACTGGATGATTCAATGTAAATTGCAACTCGTGCCTACGGTGAACTTTATTTTATGCGAGGGACAATATCTTGTAAACAGTATGCATCACTCAAAAGATGAAAATGTTTTCTTCTTTATTAATTTTATCTTCAACTCTGAAAAGAATATAATAACTTGTAACTTTGATTTGAATCAGCATAGTATCGATTTAAACAAGTTCATTCATACTCTTCAGTTTTGGAAGATGGTTCCACTTTTAATATATTTAATTATAATATTTCTTTCATACAACTTTTTGCCTTTTATTCCTTTATAAGCTACGAATAAATAAGGTAAAGAAGTGTAATTCTGATACAGTGATCGCTTTGATTTCGGCCTCATCAAGTTCACAAGTAACAAAACATGCACAATTTCCCATATTCAATTGGATTGGTTAATTGATTTGGCGCTTAGAAATGATCGCATCTGATTGGTCGCGTCAAGGTGATGTTGTCACCGCCGTCATTGTCTTAAGGCCAAACCGCACTTCTGCGGCACAACGCGGCAGCGAAACGACGCAGCTCGAGAAATATTAATTTGTATGGATTTATAAATGGCGTAAACCGCACTATAGTGATGTGGCTTCGGAGAGACACTGCGCAGTGCTACAGGGATGTCTCCGAAGGTTACGGCCGCAAGTGCTTACCTTGCGGCGCCGGAGAGACGCGGTGCAGTAAATTATCCAGTCATTTCACGTTCCACTCTCGTTTCAACAATTCATAAGACCTTATTTTACGTTTTAAAATTTGTGTGAAATCGATCATTATCTCTGTTAGTCAGTCAGTCAGTTTTTTTCAAACGATAATTTGTTATGTCTTTCACCCAAATATAACATTTATGAATTTTTCAGCTCTACCTGCCTCTTTGCAAGATTCCACGATTATTTTACTTCTACGACTTCATCCATTTCGATTTTTGCCATTAGTTGGAAGAACCGTTCTACTACGCAGCATTGCTATTGTGAACGAAAAAGTCGCGCCACTTCGCTGCAGCACTGCTCTGCACCTCCGTAAATGCATTAGGTAGTGACGCTCGCTAAGATACCGCGTCGCAACGCACCTCTGTAGTGCGTTCCCAGCTTTAGATACGCCTGGATGGCGTCATGCCACAATATGCAAGCTTGTTTAAGAATTCATTTTCTATTACAGGTTTTTTCAATAAAATATTTTTGGGTTTTTCATTCAATTTATTTCAGTAGATTGGAATTACTTTCTTGTAAATAATATTCTATAATTTGTAAGTCTGTATATATAATGCGCTGAAAAATAAGAAATGGATTTCGAGTAAATTTTTTTTTCAAATTAATATTTATAGCAGGATATAATTTAGAATTAAATTTGAATGTAAAAAAATTCTTATTGCGTGTGTTAGATTAATAAGTACATAATTTTGTTTTTGGCGGTATGTATTTTAACAAAATGCTGCAAACTATAATACATACTACTACGGCTACAACAACGAAAGCATTTAGTCAACATAGTTGCCATTGCAGGCTTGCAGGCAGTCTAAACACTCCAGCCCTCTACCAGTTGGCAGCGTTCCCTGCATGCCCAGAACTATTGTTCTAGTATTCCATTGTACCAAATTAAGTAGATGGATTATATATACCTATTGGAACTAACGATACCGCAGCCATACGTGTGACAACTGTCAACGTGACAGATGATGCAGTATTTATCTGTTTAAATTTTATGTTTTGGCTACAAATGACATTATAGTTATCTATAACTAGATCTCAAGCATGACAGCTGTCAAAATGACAGTTAATGTCATAATTTTCCGTTTCTGTTTCATATTTTGGATTTAAATCACATAAAAAGTACCTAGAAATTACTCTTATGTATGACAGCTGTAAGACCTAAGATCAATTTATTTGTAATTTTTATATCCTTTGTATCCCAAAAATGAAATCAATACTGAGAAATACGATATCAATTCAGATCTAAGCCCTACTTCTAGGATATTTTTAGGTCATTAGAAGCACAAATACTTAATTGGAATTGAGGACTTTTATCAAAGTATTTTATGACTTCTGTAGCACATGATTGACATAAAAAATTAAGCATACGAAAAAATAATTGGGAATTGTTTTTATATAAAATGCTCTCAGACTAACAATGTTCCGAAGTTGTTTTTGACTTAATGTAAAATTCATGTTGCATAAAACTATCCAGGGTAGTCAAGTATGGGTTTCCAAAATATTGTTGTTTACTCGTTTATACAAGTTATTCCCGATTGTTTTATATCCGTATGGCCTCTTCACCATTTGACTACACAATATGGTATTTTTTCAGAATTTAACAACGCAAAAGAACATTGATAAATTCAGTTGAAAATTCCCGCGGTGCATGACTCGAGCCCACGCGGCGAACTGACAGCGCCGCGCGGTACACTTTTTAAGCCACGCCCGCTGCGGTATAGTTTGCGTTCCGTTGTTTTTGAGCTTGGATTACATTTCTTTTTATATTTATTCGTAGTTTATAAGAATAAACATCAATAGTGTCGCTTCTTTATCCCAAAACACATAACCCATCAGATGCACACAGAGGAAGTGGACTTACATACACTATACACACAAACAAATGCATAACATTTACTCAAATAGAAACATCGGACGTAATATTATGCAAATCTTATTCGAATAGTATAATATTATATATAATAGTATGAAAAACACTATACCACAATTTGGTTTACAAGTGTATTACAAGTAGGAATATATTTTCCACAAACCAATTTACCTAACTAAAAAGTCAAGTAAATTGATTCGGAAGAATAAAACTTCTTCGACATTCTTTAGGTTCGTAATCAGGTTTACTGACTTACGGCTGCGAGGAAAACGTTGAAATATTTCCAACTGCTTTTTTACAATACAGTAAATCAGTTCACAAGAGTAACTTGCAAAAGAACGAAACAAAACGAATAACTCATCTATTACGTTTTTATTCTCAAACCACTACGTTACGTTTCGAGTTATTTATTAGGTTAGATTTTATTCATGTTTTCTATGGTACTACTGTTATTACTAATGTATTCACTGTACCTACTTATCGAGTTTATTTCTAGTACGTTTCTTCTATACAATGATACCTATTCAATAGTTTAGTATAGCAACTGCCACAAAATACCCTATAACTAGTATTCTTGAAACTAGTATTTGCACACCTGAATTCTTGTATTATTTGTCAGACGAAAGGAATAAAAGAATGTTTATAAAGATCTGCATTCAATAAGACGTCGTTGGCGAGTGCCCGGTGCTCGGGGCTCTCTATATCCACCAGAACAAATTTATTTTCCTCCGAAGCACACTAGACGTCAACAAATAAGGTTATTTTTCAATGGAAAGCTCTTATTCATTGTTTTACACGTCAAACCTCTGCAACACAGCGCTAAATCAAACTGGTTTTGTAGGATTATATTTTAAAGAAAATAGTAGTTCGGCTGAATGTATTTCTGTACTTTACATCTATAAAAAAATAATAGGTTGATTTCTCAGTCCCACAATATTTTCAGAACAAATTGATCTTTCGTTCCAATAGAAAAGTCAAATTACCACTGAAAATTTCACCTGTAAAGTGACGATTGGAAAATTTGTTAGTACTGTGTTGAATGGTATAAATCCCTGAACATGAAAGCGATAATTTGGATCGACTATTATTATTAGGTTGTTATAATCTTAAAATTTTTAGATACTCAGAACAGTCTGTACTTGGAAACTATTAACCGGATTTGTATACAATTCAAGATGTTGGCAGCTTAGGTTTCATTTTAACATCTAGCATACCATGATCGTATCATTTCATCTCGCTAGTAGCACTGGTTATCGCCTTAGATGGTCATAGATCCTGCCACGGGCTTTACAAGATCTCATACTGACTGTAGTTTCTACTGTAATTAGTGACATTATGGTATTGTATTTTGGGACCGCTAGTATATTATCTAGATGCAACATACTGTCTAGACATAAATAAACCGAGAGTACCAACAGCTACCTTCGAGATCTAGTTTTCCATGCCTAGTTAGCTATAATATCTTTGTGTAGGTACTACATCATGACTTTACCATTATACCTACTGGCAATCAAAGGCAAGCCTACAAACAATTGAATAATAATTTAATATCCTGTATTTTTTCAATGAAATGTTTTATTTGGGTATTTTAACTGAGCAAATACGACAACCCTAACAAACAAAAATCTTGTTCCTGCCAACATATTGTGTACGATGTCCACAGGTACGTTATTTTGCGAATTTGTAAAATGGTATACTTGTATGATTTGATATCTCCGCTGAAAGATTTGCAAAGTCAAATATATTTCTCAACTGCGCCACAATTGCAAATTGCAATAAAGAATTTGAAACCTATTTGCGTGTGTGAATATTTATATTTTATTATATCTAGTAGCATCATAGCATAAAGTTAGCAACAAACGGGTGAACCAATTTCGATCCTGTTTTTGATTAGATAGTTCTTAGTCATTTAAGTCGAAATTCAGTAACGAGCCGTTTCAAAGCGCACTGCATCGCGTAGCGTTAGAAATTCAAAGCTAGATGTTTCCTGTTTGTTATGCCAACACAATGATGAGTATTTGGAACAGGACTTATAAATATGTTTAATAAAATTAGTTGTTATAATTACAAGTTACATATAAGATAGTGTATTTATCAAGTGATGACAAAAAACAGGAGTCCCACCGGATGTTTAGGTATTAACCGTCCATAAGAACTCAAGTATGCATCATTGACCCCATGATCTGAAAGAATATTGGATATCCAATCTTTTGTGAAATAAGTGCTACTTAATCGTAAAGTAATTACGATTAAAGTCATCACGGTGTCGACGCGCCGTTCGTTGCAGCCTGTCATTAGGATAAATTATTATTTTCCCAGTAACCCACCGGCCTCCATCCCGGTACGGTATTATGTTGGTTCCGGGAAAAGATCATCAATCTAAATTGAATCACGGTTGGTGGAGGAAAACACTACTCGGTTGAAAATCGATCTATGTTGAAACGCGTTGTTATTTCAGCCGACACGTAGGAATGAGTTTGCATTCAATGTTCTGTATAAATTGTCAGTTACAGATTAGTGGCAAAAGCGAGTTCTGCAAATACTTACTTATCTGTATTTGTTTGTAAAGTTAAACGTGGATACAAGTACGTGATTTTAATGAAATACCCATATGATTAAATCTCATATTACGGGATCAGTAAAAGTTACTTACACTCACGTGACTTTTCCACAAGGAATTTGATTATAATAAGATCCCTGTAGTCAAACTGAGATAGATATAAGTTGGAATACCAAAACCCTGTATTCAATGCCCGGGTCGAAGTCAAAGTTTCGTGAATTTATAAACTTCTATAAGTTGTAGTTTGGAGTAGGTATCGATATGTACTTGCTAGATAACAATGAGCTCGCCCCCTGTTACGTGAGCCTAATCACATAGTAATATGGAAACTAAACATAGGTAGGCATGTACATTACTCTGCCTACGTGCTACGCCTTCGGACAATGAAGGCAAAAAAGTACCTAAACTAGGATATTATTTCTTGTTACTGAGAAATCGGGTTTGTTCATAACTATAGGTATAGTTATAAACGAACAACATGGGACGGTTCTATTTACAAAATTATAAATTACTAGAAAATAAATTTCATTTAATGAAATTTCTTATCCTGATTAAGTATTTATTTACCTAACTATGTTCTTTTTATGTTATTGTGGCGGAACAAGCTCGAGGCCCAGCTGATGTGAAGCGTACTAATCTCTGCCTATAACAGATGCATTTCATCACAAGTCACGAATTATACTGCGCCCGTCACTTTGAGACAGTTGTTAAGTCTCATGCGCCTGTAATTACACTGGCTCTCAAGGACAGCTGCCGGAACACACCGTTAGGTGCTTGGTGACAGATTGTCTACTTGAGGGTGGTCGCTAGCCAGGCGGGCATTCGCAAAATGCCCTTCCACCATGCGGTAAAGCTCAAGCCCGCGGCGGGACTCGAACCATGGACCTGCTGCGTGGCAGTCCATAGCCAATGCAATTGAGCCATCACAGCTTCATTAACCGTTTTACCGTTCTTGTCAGCTACAAAATTTCTAGGTACTGCTAACAATTTGTATCTCTCTTAGAACGTTGCTAGGAATGGCTATTTCTATCTATTCCCGTGACTGATTAAATATCGTGGTACATGAAATAGTTGAGCCCAGATACACGGAATTGTGTATTAATAAAATTACATGTTCAACAACTTCATCTTTATCTTGGACACAAAAGAAATTCATCCTTAAACGAACATCAAATAAACAGTCCCATCAAACCGCATACTCTACCATAATCCTAGAGCAAGCAATGAAATAACCACTGTGTGTGGAAGCACACATACCTTTTCAACCCCGAGATACCTTCATAAAAACAGGTTCCTCGGTAAAGCCGCGTGAGCGGTGTAAGTCCGAGAAAATATTATGAGTCCTGAGATAACAATCTTCCCAGCACGTCTTCCCATTACAGTATCCGAAGGAATTCCTATTAGCGGAGGTTGTTTTCTCTCTGACGGAAACGTAAAAAGTTCCTGTTAAATGTCCTTCCCCTTCAAAAACAAACGGTGAACTTACAATGTTCGAAAACATAAAACAAGCGTAGCGTTTATATCGTTATTACAGTTCGAACTGGTCGTGGAACAATTAACAGCCTTACACTGTAATATCGCAATACCTCCCCAGGTAATGCCATTAAGATTTTTATTTCACTGAGAAAGTCCTTTACGCTATAAAATGTGGATCGTTTCCACCTTTCTCAGTGCGTAAAAGTCACACTTTATATTCTTACATTACTTGCCAATAAGTACCTACGTTCAACGTGTACGTGTAACTGCCGCTGCATGGCGTTTAGGAACATTATACGATTTGTGAAAATGACACATTGATATAATAAAGTCCTTAATATTGTGCTCATCATAACAGAATTAATAGGTACTCGTTCGTTAATTCATATGGTGTGAGTCTCTGCGGGGGACCCCAAAATTAACTTTCGATATTAAGTCCTATGCTCACACACATATGACATAACTCTTGTTTATACAAAGGCAAGAAGCATATAGCTTTCAGACGAAGCCTCGGTAACGCGTTAAGCATATTCTCTTGGTACATTTACTGTTAGGTAGGCTTAGGGAAGATTAAGGTTAACTATTCTCCATGAACGGTCTGAGTAATAGAGTTGCTTTGTGCTTAGACCATGTTACCTGTGCTGTGTGTGTTTGTCAAATAACCGTCGTATTTAGGACTTCACAAGTACCTACTCAGCGGTTATATGGTATTCCTCTTTGATTAGCAAAAGTTTGTGATACTATTATGGGTTGAAATTTAACTATCTTTCATATCTCATACATCGTTTACGTAATGTTACTATATATAAATACGTTTGAAAATGAAATGCGAGAAAAATGTGTTACAATAGCATCTAGTTACGACGAGCTATCAGCGTGTAAAATCTTTGTGTGCCTCAACTGAAAAGGGTGCGAAGCATTCATAAGCGTACACGTCAGTTACGCGACCCAAACTTCTTTCATCGCGCTCTCAAGAGGCACCGACGCCCGTTGCCCTTCGTGTCATCCACTTCTTACCTTTCCGCCCTTTTCCTTTCTCCGCAAGGATTGCTACCACTCACATTTCTCAGAATATTTTTACATCGGCTATAAAAACTTACGCTTTATGATACGTTGCCTTTACTTCATTCCGAATTTTTACATGAACTCTACCCGGGTAAACATTTTATTTTATGCTTAATGAACATTTTAGATTTCGTAAAAGGGTGTTATTGTGGGCGGTTATGAATAAAAATGGTAGGAAGCGCGCGGAACTCGGTTCCGAGAGTGCGGGCATTAAATCATTCCGAAAAGCCATTCGGACACAAAGGATATGGTCAATAAACAAACAGGACTCGGCACTGATAGCTGCGATTGGAGCCGGCTAACTGAGCGCAGAATTTATATTTCGTAGTATTTTGTCCGAGTATTTTCCGATGCCTTATTTAAGGACCTTTATCTGCGAAACCGCGTCCGAAATCCGAAATCTCATTTTCTTGCTAGAGCCCACCTACCAAACCTAATGCAGCTACTAATAAACTGGTCACGTCAACGTTATTTATTGTTATAACAACAACAAAGAACAAGAAACTCGCGTCGGCTGCCTTTTTTAATCTTTAACTCCTTGAGGATCGAAGCTACATATAAGGGTAATATGGTTTAATACCCAACACATTTAAATTTATATAGATGTTAGGTTGCTTTAGTTGACTTATTAAAAAAAATGTTGCTAAACTTACCCAAAATGCAGAAGTACATAGTATACGTATATTTGGTAAAAAAACGTATTAGCACCTAGGACGATTAAGTAATTCACGAGAAATTGTTACTCTAATTATGTTTATTTTTATAATGCTGAAAGGTTCATTTTTGACCACTATCTCACATGATTATCATAGCACACAGTGTTGATGTGGTCGAAGATATTGGTCAGGCGAACCAAGGCTCTCAAGGACAGCTGCCGGAACATACCGTGAGGTGCTTGGTGACAGATTTTTCTACCTTAGGGTGGTAGCTAGCCAGGCGGGCATTCGCAAAATGATCTACCACCATGCCATAACAACTACCATCCTAAGATAACTAAGATCGACTGCTTAACATGCCCTCCGAAGCGCGGAAGCGCTCAGTAGTAATGTCACTAGCGGTCACCCATCCATGTCATATCCGCGATAGACGTTGCTTAACATGGATGATCGGTTAAGAACGGCTAAGCACACTTCGCTACGAGCGCTTCAAAATGTTAAGCGTGTTGTTCTTTATTGACAAATAAAATTAACGAGAAGCCAAGGAGATACGAGTGGGAATCGTTGAAACAAAACCTTTAAATTATCGCACCATGTAATTGTTTGATGCCAAAATCTGGCGAACGCGTAACGATCGCGGCAAATTTTAATTAAGGTCATTAACTATGTCGTAAAAGCGCACAGATTCCACTTTATATTCAGTGAAATTAATGACATAGTATGTTATGGTAAAGAAAAAACTTCTGAAATGGAAACATACCGTAACTTACAACTTTTCTTAACTTCTCGTAACTTGGAGTAAGTAGTTTAGTATCTTACAGACACTTTCTGCGAAAGCAACAATATTTTCATTTCATAACTTTGCTACAGATTTCACCGTCATCTCAAAAACATTAACGCGTTATGGGCAGCTTTATTCATACTAAAAATGCTTTAAAAAATAAACAAAGTTACGAGTATTTTTACTACCCCTTAACTTTTCTCTACGTGTGAGCACCATCATCAACAAATGACATCGTCACTTAAATGCAGAACTCATCGATTGACTGTAAAAGTGGCGTGGATGTTTACGAGGTGCAATCAGTATGGGGACCTGAAATTATGTGAAGCTATTTAAAATTGTGTCAACATGATGAAGCGTTGCTTGCAGCTAGCGGCGACGGCGGTGGCGGCGGCGGCAGCCGGGGCGGCGGGCGCTCCGGGAGCTGGCTCGACCGGCCGCCCTTCGGTCCGGTAAATACAGCCTCCCGCCTCTCAGCTCGGGTATGGATTATTCGCTACGAGCGGCAAACGAAGCCAGTACGAGCCACGCGCCTCTCCCGGCCACTTGTCTCGCGCTCGTAGCACCCACGTAGCACGCGTAGCGCGTAGCTCGTCCGACGCGACGACTCATTCTAACCTTTTCAACCGTAGCATAAGCTACGCTATTAAAAGCATGCCATTAATTAGGGTATTGTGTTGGAATAATAAAATTAATGTCACCTTTAAATATCATGGAAAGCACATGTGAAACTATTAATAAGTGTTGAATACATATAACTAACAGTTTCTGTTACTTCTATGTAAGTATGGTAAAAGTTCATAAACTTTTCACATTAGTTGTGTAGCTGAAATATCTTGATTTATTTGGTAACATTTTGTTTTTTGGAATATTTGTGAAGCAATATGGTCATATTTAATTAGAAACTTTACTGTATTTTTTTATTATATTATACTTGAATTTTACGAGTATTCGACTCGTATAAATTATTTTTAAAACTGCCCCCGCTTATGTGAATTATACATGGTACTTTTAGTGTGCTATATTTTTACTATTAGGTAATAAGAGGAATAGTTTTATTTGTAAGATTATGACTTAATTGATTAGGTAAAATTCAGATATATTTTTTTTAAGTAGCTGATAGGCTAGCTTTTGACTACTATCTCACCTGATGGTAGGTGTACTGTGCGAAGATGTTGTTCAGGCTTATCTAGCTACTACCACTCAATGACAGCTGTCGGAACACACCGTTTGGTGCTTGGCGACAGATTTTATACTTGAGGGTGGTCCTACCACCATGCTATAATGACTGCCATCTTATTACAACAACCTTGACGGGTGGCTTAGCGTGCGCTCCAAAACACTGAAGCACACATTATTAGTGCCACTAGCTGTCATCCATCGAAGTTTTAATCGCGGCCAACGTTGCTTAACTTAGTTGATCGGTTAAGAACGGCAACGCTACCAGCGCGCGTATTAAGGTACCTATTACTTATATGTTTTTCATATTTAAATAATAATATTTCGAAACGTTATGTTCACTTAGCATGCGACAATGCTTGAAATCACATTTGGAAATAAAGTAACTCTACTTTACAATATTTAAAGAAAGTTTTCTAATTTAAGTGTAATTGCAGTTCACTGGTGTTGGACATAAATTAATGAAGCATCAGTAATTTGCTAAAACAGTTAAGATATCACCAGAAATTTGCACATGAAATAGCTCCTCATATAACCTGTCCACGACTATATACTATGCCTTGAGTGAGGTACTCTGTACCGCTGCTCTAGTATATGCAGTGCATATATCGATAACGCAAGCCGTTTCCCATATCAATTAGCGTCAATTTCCTTTGATGGACAATAAGTATTCACGATCAACATTAGTGTACCATTCATCTCGATGGATTGCTGCTAATGCCATTGACAGACACTAGCAAATGAACAATTCTGTGAAATTCGTAATTAAACCTTTGAATGTCGGACCAAACAATGCATCAAATGCTAATATCATTTGTTAAATTGAATTAGTTGTTAAAATAAGCGTCATACCACATCCTAAATTTTGTGTCCTGAGTGTGTTGCATTTTTCATGTTGCGGGCTAATGATTGAGTATTTTTAACGCCTTTTGTTACCAATACAATACTATATTTAGGTATATTCTTCAAAGTGAAAAAGCACTTCATTTCTTCTTCGTGCGAGCTGATAAGGAGTAGAATTTCTCTTTCCGTCTTGTCTTCGTGAAACAAAAGAACTTGACTTTCTTCTTCAAAGTAAAAAAGAAATTTATTTCTTCTTCATTCGGGATGATAAGGAGTAGTAGAATACAAAAAGTCATCTGTCCGTCCTCTTGAACCGATCAATTCTTTTTTCAAAGTGAAAACTTGTATAAGCACTTCATTTTTTCATCATGCGAGCTTATAAAGAGTCGAAATACACTTTCCTCTTCTCAAAACAAAACAGCTTAAAGATAATCAATAGATTTAGGCGTTACTTTTTGGAAATTCTTATTTAATAATAACAAATATTTTAAGAAAACATTACATTAATATTTAAAAAAAAACACTATATATAAGTACACGTCACGTCTGCCTGACAGGAAAATTGGGCGAAATTGTCATTGTTCCTCGCAACGCTAACTCATACAAACAAAAAAATACAAGTAATTAATCCTTAAGCACAGCAATAAAATATTTTTTTTACTATTTCTTAATCCTATAGAATGGCTCCATTACCCAAATATTATATATTCAAAAATCATTTTGATGCACTGAGGTAAGCTCAGCAATATAATAAATTGGATTAATTTAAAGATCAAAGAGTTGAACGAGATTTAAACCCACGCACGTTTTTCATTAGTTATAATTACAAAATAGAGGTAATTTTTATCTTACTAACTAATATAATCATCATCCTAATATTATCCAACCTTTGAAGGTGGGCCGATATTAGTCATTCGCTAACCCACAGTTAAGGTTCGGCTATAGTTTTACGGGCGACCACTTGTCTGACGACTCACCTAATTACCTATTCTTGAAATTCTCAATGCTAGTATAAAATCTGGAATAATAAAAGCATTAAGATGGTAAAGGGCCCTTTTTTGTACCTAATTAGTGATAATATCTTGCATAGTCGCATTTTACAACTATACTACAATGTAAAATATGTTTTTGTTCATTACTCCCCTGTAACGGCTGAACGAAGTAGAGGTACATTATAGAATTGTTTGATCTCTGAGTACTGAACTCTTCATATACGAAATGATTTTAATTAAACAGTACAGTACAGAGCATTCGTAAGTACCAATCTGACAGAAAGTTTAGCTGGTTACTAGATGTAGGTGGCAACTGTATTTTTACAGTGCATTTTCTGATCTCAGCAACATTTGAAAACTCCCGGGTTGTAGGTATTTTCCAGAAAACAGTCGTTAAGTAACTCAGAGACTTCAAGCAAAGTGCTAGCTAAATCCCAAGCTATTAGGGTAGCCACAATTTCCATTAATTCTAGATTAGCCTGAACAACATCTTCAACCACATCATCACTTACCATCTGGTGAGATAGTGGTCAAAGGCCTAACCTGTGAGCTATAAATAATATAAATATTTTTTAAAATAGCAAAAAATGGAACATACTTCACCACTCAAATGTGTGAAATAATTTGTTGAAGTCGGTACCACGATGGTTCAAAAGTACCTATTAACACAATATTGTGCACATGGTGCCGACTTCGACAATTTATCACCTTCTTACTTATGTATCCTTGTTAGTTAGTGACCCTTGCTACTTATGGGATCAATTGTCATTCACTGTCAATGACTATATCATCAAGATAGGTTTACCGAGTCAAAAGTTGAGATAACAAATGTATTAAAAAAAAAAACAAACGAATTGAGAATTCCACCTCCTTGTTGTTGAGTCGGTCAAAAATAAAACATTTTTGGGCCTGTACCTACTATAACTTTTCATCTCAGGCACAGATGACAGAATACTAGTCTCAGTACTGCATAAAGTAATACCTTCCATATACATATAATTGCGTCCATCCGCACCTTCTAAGATTTTCCTCTTGCCATGTATCTGTCAACATTGTTAACTTTTATGTTTTGATTTCATTTCTTATACAAATTAGCGCGTAAAGATCTTCTAACGTCACAGATCGTGCTCGTTTTCTGTCTGTACCTATATGTGTGGAAATCTGATCTTTTCTTACAGACCATCCCTTCTTTCAATTCTAGTAACCTTATAGATCCATCCACTATAAGTGTGCTATTAGATTGCCCAACACTGCCAGTGTGGTAACTTAAACGATATCATCGACCGGGCTTTTACCAGCGCCAATGTTGCAGCTATTTTCGAACCAAATGGTCTAATGCGTGACGATAAGGTAAAAGACCTGAAGGTTTGACTCTGGATCCATGGAAGTTAGAGTGGCCCTAAGTGTAGGACGCTACGCGCATTACATATTAGCGCCATCACATCTTTCTGAAACAAACATTAGGGTTGGCGGCTACTTCGGTGCATCGACTCAAGTAGTGCAAGTAAATCTCGGTAGTGTTACATATTTGAGCCGTTTGGTCTTGAAAAACATTGAAGCTCATATTTTCAAACTTATCAGAGCGCTTGGTCGATGTGACGCGTGATAGAAATGCTTTGATCTGAATGCTTGAATGCATTTATTTGGCTGAACTATTAAGCAATAAGATTAAAGGGGGAAGTGCTGCCAGCATTCTGGGCACATTGCCAACTGGTAGTGGGCTGTAGCATTTGGACAATCTGTGGACCTGCAACGGCCTTAAGGTTGTCTAAATGCTTTTGTTGTTGTAGATGTACTGTTGTATGAAAGGCATACCGCCAGAAAAAATAAATACCCATGCCATACTAATCTCATGAGTATTGTTTAACATTGTCATTGTCATTGTGCCTTAAAGGAATCAACCACTTTCGTTAAAGTTTACTCGCTATGGATTCGATTTTTAATTCGTGTATGATAATCTGCTCAAAACGAAGATAACTATAATATAAAGTGTGTATTTATAGTAGATTATGATACAAGTGAGCTAAGTTGCTCATTATACACGAGGCTGTGCGTTATAGCCCGAGCCGTAGGCGAGGGCGTAAATCAGTCGAGTGTATAATGAGAAAAAAAAATTGCACAAATGCGATACAAACAACATACGAAAATTATGAAAAAAGCGCGCAAGTTTTTTTTTGTTATCAAGCATACAGTTGCGCGCGGCAAATGTATGATGCTTGATTACATATAAACCTCTTTTATGTTACAAATCTGTATTATCCGGTTAAATTGAAAATGCTCTGTTTACTCGCATATAATTTCCAGTTAGGTACTAAATTAACTTCGTAGGGATAATTCTATTACGCACTAGTATATACTATTATTATGCACGAGGGTGTTATAGTTGGATTTATGGCTCTAAGAACGATATGATAAAGCTCACTTTACGAGCAAGGGTGTTGAAAAAGGCATAAAGGTACAATATACAGGCACACCGCAGAACAACAATATAGACACCATTTTTTTATAAATTTACAAGATGTAATTTAACATAGGCGTATATTCAAAATTGTGATTTATGATATAAATATATAATATATAAACCCCTAACTGCCCATTCAAGTCTAATTTGCCTTAGGCTAAGCAAGTTTTTGTTGCTTTTTACGACGTATAAAAACTTAATACTAACGAGTTAATGGGATCAAGTTGAAATTAATTAAACACGACCACTAGTCGCTGCTTGACGTAATATTTAAATTTCCACCTTAAAATTTAATCCTTTAAAACATGAATTCAAATTTACATAAAATTGGAATATCAAACAAAAAAGTTGTAAATAATATTTTGACACGTTTTTGACGTTGATATTATTTATCTCTTTGACAATATATATAATGAACACAACCGCTACGTTATGCGTAAATAAGTACGAACTACTAAACAAAGTAGATACGAAATAACCATGCTAGTAATGGTTTTTATCTTTGTCTTTTAATCTTTGTCATCCTGCTAAATTTACATCAACATCAAAATAATCCTCCGAGGCTCCCTGTACGTATCATAATGTGTTTCGATACAATAAATCATATCGCACCCATTCTCCCTTTTTTCTCTCGACTTTGAAAAAGTACCTAAAAGAAAACGAAACGGGTTTGAATTAGAATAATAAGACTGTCTCAGATAATGACCTTCTCTTGTAGAATTTTGACCAATTATTATATCTATCTGTATCTCTATAAACAACTGTATCCGGAAATCGTCGATCAACGACCGGCAATGAGGCGGCGGTATCTATGCCGGTGAAGCGGACCGAGCACCGGGAGCGGGCACAACCGACTCTGGACTCGTTCGTGCCATGGAGTGGGCAGACGCTCGCCGTTCTCTCGATTATTTTTTCTGGACGAGCGAGCATTTTTCTCGGCGGCTTACAAATGACCGCTTAGGTACTGAAATCTTTCTTCTACGTTTTATTTTTCCCTCCTGCAGATATTCCCATTATTCTGTTAATGGAACGGTGTTCAGAGATGCTCGAACAATGTAAGCATATATGGAAGAGGGTATTTATATGGGTAGATTTATCTTGTCAGATAACTTTGCATAGGAAAGAGTAACTTGTTTGATGCGCAAGTGTTTGTTAGCAAGAATATTTTAACATACTTGATTTGTTGTACACAGCAAAACCAGGTAAGCTACATAAAAAAGGTTGCTCTAAAATCGAAACAAAATGGGCTTAAATGCAAAACTGACTTTCAATGTTCACAACCTTATTTCTAACCCTATTTCCATGAGTAACAGGCAGTAATAGCCTCATGGGAACAAGGCTGGCTTTCATTCATGTCGTAAAGCGTACAATCTCGAATCACTCTTAGAAGTAAGTACATATTTTACGTAGGTATAAGGAGTAATATAAGTACAATACTAGTATTTTAGATTTCCAGGTACATCTATGTGTCGGCAATTTGTTTGTTGTCGAATATATACATATATATTATATATATAAATATATAGTAAGTATGTTTGATTGTTATGATTATAAACAGTACATTTATTGAAATAATAATGAGATTAAGTATTTCTCCTTCAGATTTTGAGTCAAGTATTTACACCAAAATATTTCCAGTAATTTACATAATATTAAGATTCGCTCGTAGCGAAGTTTGTTTAGCCGTTCTTAATCGATCAGCTAAGTTAAGTAGCGTCCGCCGCGGTCAGAAGTTGGATGGGTGACCGCTAGTGGCATTCCTATTGAGCGCTTCCGTGCTTCGGAGGGCACGCTAAGCCGTCGGTCCCGGTTGCTATCTTACGATGGCAGTCATTACAGCATGGTGGCATTTTACGAATGCGAGCCTGGCTAGCTACCACCCTCAAGTAGAAAATCTGTCGCCAAGCACCTAAGGGTGTGTTCTGGCAGCTGTCCTTGAGAGCCAGTAATTCTAGGCTAGCCTGCACAACATGTTCGAGCACATCATCACTTACCATAAGGTATATAGTGGTCAAAGGCTAGCCTATAAGCTATAAAAAAAAAGTAAGCCTGTTTAAGATCTTCGACCACATATTTTGTTACAGTTGTCAGCTATAACAAAATAAATATAAATTGTTGGCAGTGAAAAACAAATAGCAAATCGTGCATTCGTATTAAGTGTTACAAATATATTAGGTTGTCTGGAAGAAATTAGTATATGCGATAAGACCGCCCATTGCTACCATAGTCTAAGAATATACTATTTTAAAGATTGTTCTACAGTATAAAATAATGGTATGCAAGTTAATGTCTCTTGTCCCTAGAAAATGTTACTAGTTCACAAAATTCATTTACCTATAGGCTAGATAGAATCACTATAAGTACCTACTTCAGAATACGTTCACCTTGAGTTCTGTTCCATCCCTGCGTGTTGTGTTGCCTCTTTAGTGGCTCTTTGGCATGGCTCCACGTATAAGCAAAAATAATACGTACCACACACATATAAAAAAATTACACCATTCAACAAACAAAACTTACAATTCGTCAAGTAACATGACGTTTTACGATTTACGTGCTTTCCGTTTTATATTATTTTCTAATAGAACCTTAGAAATGTACAAATCAATAATATAACTTTATAATGAAACAAGGATTAAAATAAAAAAAAAACGAATCTGACTTCCAACACAGTTTTCTCTCCTTTCACTAACACTCCTTTCCCACTAAGAAAATCGATTGTGTCGCCCACAGTACAGGTCGCTATTAGCAAAAGTTGCAATTATTAATTCATCCAGATGTAGGCATACTGATAAATACTTTTTCAGTTAATATAGTGTAAGTTACTTATATGTTTTTTTTTAATGTTATTATGACGAAACAAGGTCGAGGCCCACCTGATGTTAAGCGGACTAACCTCTGCCTATAACAGATGCATTTCCTTACAAGTCACGAATTGCACTGCGCCCGTCACCTTGAGACATAGTTGTTAAGTCTCATATGCCTGTAATTTCACTGGCTGTCTGGTCCGTAGCAAATGCCACTGAGCCATCACTGCTACAAATTAAATATAATGGGACCATTCGAAGGCATGTTCTAACCAGCAAAAAAGTAATCGTAAAGATTTGTTGAACTAGTGAAAAGGTTTGTGTGATCATAGTTTTTTAAAAACGCGACAATTTGATAACCTTTCTAAGTTTTTAGAGGACGGTCAAAATAGACAGAATACTAGTAACTAGAAAAACTGTGTGTACCCGTTCTATTTATATACGAACAATACATTCGCCAGTGTCCTAAAAGAGTTTTGTATAGATTTATTAGACTCTCTATAGTGGAATAAATTCGGCGACATGTGAAATCCACCAATCGACGTTGGGGCCGCGTGATGGATTACCGTCGTCCCTCCGATATCAAGACGGCTGCGCCCGCAATGAGCCGTATAATAGGCGACAAGGGTCCTTAATTAAATCATTTTCTTGGACATCCTTCTTCGAAAATTTCTACTTAGGAGAAATATTTTATTCTAACCCGTCTTCGATCGCACGTATGTAGAGCTCAGCTAGCAGGCGTTGATTTATATCAATTTAATAATATATGCTTGATATTTACGTGCTTTTCATTGTAGTTGAAATATCCATGATAATACATTGATTCCTGTCGAGACTTACAAGTAAGCGGCGCTGACAAGGGCTAACTTTACAAGAACAGGTTCTTAGCAAATAGTTTTTTTTTTTTAAATTATAATGTTAATCTTGATCATAATTTCTTAGGTCAACTTAATTTCGTAAATTAAAAATAATTTGTTTAAAAAAATTCGATACAACAAAATGACAATGTTGACTCTATATTACTCATGTAAAGAAAATATTTGAATAATTTTTCTATGTATTATGTGTATAAAAATGTAACAAATAAATATCAAAACTTTATGACTGATAACTGATTGCGATTTCAGCATCGCTGCCTCTCTGCCATAACTGAGTAGTTCGATAGTGATGAAGTTTCGGAATTTGTCAGCTCTGAACTGACTATAGTGCCTTATAGCAACCAAATTCATGATAGGAATGCAGAATAACAAACATATAATAAAACTACGGCCCAAAAATATAAAATAATAGTTTACAAAAACACTTAAAATATATAAAAATATATTTCTTAACAACTCTACCTATTTTCCTACTAAGGCGAGAAGGTTAACTTTTTCCCGATTTAGATTTTGGTTACTACAAGGTCAACTCCTTTCCAGAGGATAATTATTTAGCTTCAGAAAAAATATATATTATGTACCAACGTTTTGGCTACAAATCCGTGCTAAACGCTTTTTCGTAACTGCTTGATCAATAGTTGAAAAAATATCTGAAATGCAGCGGTAGCATTTAATCTAACTATCGCTAAAATGTGAGCAATTATATCATTAATAAATCCGTGTTGAATTTTAATATTGTACAATCGGAATCATGTAAAAAGTATTATGTTGCGCATTTTGGACAAACTGAAGGTCGTAGACGCAACGCGTAGATTGTACTTTATATATTTTATGTTTTGTTTTATTTTCCGATTGCCCCCTTCAAACCATTACCTAACTTGTTGATAGAAGTAATTGAAAAAAGTAAAGAAATGTAACAGGTCGATGATGGTAGCAGGGTAGGTCTATAGAATGAGATCTGACTCTCAATTTCATCTACACCTATATGGAACAGTATTTCTACTTGAAGATTATCAGAGCTTAATAACAAATGACTTAATTATGCTAAATTTATCATAAAATATAAGTTTAAAAAGAGACAGGTTTGGTGAATATTCTGAATGAATGGTTTGCACTTAAGTAAATGGATTGTACATATTAGACGTGCATTACCAAATAACCAGTAGGTATATAATCGAAGTATTCATCGAATGATGGGAAATCAGGTACCTATATTTCCACTTCAATCGGAATTATTCCGGTGAAACACACACGAATAAATCTAATTTTCAGAATTCTCTACAATGGGTGCGCATTTGTATGTTTCATCGATAATACCTTTGGTACGATCCAAACAACTCTTTGCAAAATCTGGCAAAGAGGCACATCGACTATAATAAATAATTTTCGAATACGTTTTTAATTTATCAACTGTTCAGTTTCCGTTATAAGATATAATGTTAACACGATATAGACCAACAATCAATTATACTTAATTGATTTATGTTACTTTCTAGCCGGATTAAAATCACCGTTTTAATCTGTTATAACAAAACATTATTTAACTATGTTGCTTTTGAAGAGCTCGTGGGGAAGCTTACCTAGTCATTATTAATCAAACTTCCTCTGCTGTAATAACTTGCATAGGTGCCCGCTATATGTACATTGTTGTCTTAGGCTTTCGCGATTATTACACATAGTAATTAAACAACTTTAAAGAGTTTAAATCGCTTATATTTATCATTATTTTTGTCCCGACGTTTCAAAAACTTTGCAGTGATCGTGGTCACGGGGTGACTAATTGGTTTTATTTGTCACATAAGTTATTAAGAAATTATTTGTCCTACCGTCAGAAATTTTGTATTAATCATAACGTTCCCTATTCACGCAGTATTCGCTCACAGTGTCCAGAGGTCTTCCAGATTTGTGTACGCCTTGGGATTTAATTAATTTGATAACAGGATCCCAAGCAGGTGGTACTTGCCAACCATCATCTCTTTTGCAATTTGGGTACTTTTTGATTTCAATAGCCTTGCGTAACAATCTTGGCATAAACCGGGTCTCGCTGGCGATGATTTGTGGATTGTCGAACCGAATGTAGTAGTTGGGTTTGTCCTAAGCACGTTCATAACCGCAGACTTGGTCGAGCATCTGTTCTTCATGTCAGCAATGTGTTCTTGGGTAGGACAAATATTTTATTAATAACTCATGTGACAAATAAAACCAATTAGTCACCCCGTGACCACGATCACTGCAAAGTGTTTGAAACGTCGGGACAAAAATAATGATAAATATACGCGATTTAAACCGTTTAAGTTGTTTAAGTACTCGTACTATGCTATATATATGTATATATTTACTACTGAGCGATTCCGTGCTTTGGAGAGCATGTTAAGCCGTCGGTTCTCGTTGTTGTATTAGGATGGCAGTTGTTATAGCATGGCGGTAGAGTTTACAACTAATGCCCGCCTGGCTAAGCACCACACTGAAGTAGAATATCTATCATCCTCCCTCAAGTAATAATCTTCAAATGTGCCGGCAGATTACAAAAATTCCAGCCGCTATCCTTAAAAGCCAGTTCCATTTTTCTATTATATTAGTCACTTCATTAACAAAAAATAATAATTTGAAAATTATCTCTAGTTCAATAGATACAAAGTCGAAACTGAACACCTTTATGTGAGTCTCACCTCTGCCTAGGTATGTTGAAGAGATTACATGCTTATTTACTACCTTCAATCTATCATCACTTACCATCACATGCGATTGTAGTCAAAGGCAGTCTATTAGCAGTGAAATAAGCTTTAACGTGATGTTACTGGTGAATATTATTGACATTCAAGTATTTCAGATTTATCCTAAATTAAGTGTGGTCTTTATACCAAACCCCTGACCCATATTTAATTATTGGCCTGAGTAAATTATATAGCCTGAGTAATAACTCAGCTAATTTTCATAAAATTTGGTTTCACTCAGATATTTCGGTGCTTTTCATGCGAGTTTCCGATTACTCGGTTTGTTTTATCCATTTTATGTAAAATAAAAGCGAGGACAGATATGCAGAAATAAAATATACCTAACGGTTCATTTTACCTACCAAATGAGAAAGCTTTCATCTTTTTTTACATTGCAATCTTCCTTTTAATATCCATTGGCCGATATAAGTAGGTAACTAAGACAGGAATTCTCCCCTTACATATAATATCGGTATGGGCCAGACAGTCAGAAGTTCACCGAGTGTAATGGATAGGCAGGTTTCAGATGTAGCTCGATAAATATTTCGTTGATTTTGATTGGTAAGGGAAAATATTTATCATACGAACTTCGGCGTCCAGGCCTAAATAATCTCATCTATTGACTATATTAAGTATACAAAGTCGTGGTACGATGGTAAAATTAAGTGTAAACCTCCCTCCATCATTCATAATCGATTTATGACTTTATCAAACGTCATATACGTTGGGCACAAGAGTTTTGTTTAAACATGTTTATTATTAGTTACGATGGTATTGCTTTAATATTTATTTACCAAATGATTAATAGAAGTTATTTGCTACACTGTTTTTGAGTTTTGAAACCAAACGTTTTACTGCGTTATTAAATTATTAAAGCAGAAAGTATATAGCTTAAAACTATTTCAGCGATTGTATCGCTCCAACTTATAACATGAAAGTAAATCTGAAATTCTGCTTGCGGCAAAAACTTGGCCATAAGTCTGTCCTTTTGTACCTACTGTACAATAATGTTACTGTTACGAGTTTTCTTGCTTACCGCGCGCATAAATCTGATGATAATGAAATATGAAATGAGCATTCAACACAAAAGCTATATTGGCATAGCGGAGCGGCCAAACAAACATAAAACAAAAATGGCTTATTCCCGTCGTCGAGCAACGACGCGAGACGTCTCCGAGAGAAGTTCCATTCAACCCGCTCCGACCGCCGCCCGCCCGGCGCTTCGTCCGCGCCACCCGCCCTCGGATCCTACGAAGGCTTGTAACAACCATTGTACAGGAATTGCACGCCACGCCACCGAATGAATGCTTCACCCAATGTTGGCTCTGATTGAGCGGCTTTGTGGGTTTTCATCCACTTTACACTGTACCTTTGATTTATCTCGGAAGGCAAGATTTGAAATCATTTCAAAGACGAAAATGGTTTAGTTTCACTTAGGAAGTATCGTGTATTTGGAGCAAAGGCGTAAATTACCCGATTTCCAATAAATTAAGAACAGTAGCCTAGGTGCATTTTGCTTTATCCTTCACTTAATAACACCATCCTGGCTTTGCCATACGGAGAGTTTTTTATTTATATTAATCATCAAGTATGTGCTGCTGTATAGTTGTTAAGCGTAAAAGAGCACGAACAAATGACTCAGAATATTATGTTACATACATGATATTCTGAGTCATTTGCTCAAAAGATCTTCTATATCTTCTTTCTACCTATCATTAGCCCACATACCTGTGGAGGTCGAGATGGCGTCATAGTTGAATTTAAACAAAACATGCTTTAGTGCGTAGTTGAATAGATTTCCAGGCAAGCCAAAGATGTATATCCATAGTATTAGTGCAAACATATCCGGCAGTGGCAAATCCAGTAAAACTTTGATTATCGTTTCATCTGAAGCGCTCGTAGAGGAGCTTTCATAGTTTTTCTTATCAAGCTAACTTTACTTAAGCAGTTTTAACTGTGGTCACTACTAGGGTGACCTGTAGTGACATCTACTACTAAGCTCTTCCATGCTTCTGATGGAACGTGAAACCTTCTTTGATGTTGTACACGTTGTGATTGTGTAATTGTGTTTGTAATATGACTGCTAAGTCCGTAAGCTAAATCAAAGGCCTTCGGGCGGCCTGAAATCACCGACACTACATGGTGGTAAGACATTTAGCGAATCCCCCTGCCTAGTTACCGCTCTAAAGAAAAAAAAAGACGGGTTGCACTCCGGGAGTGCCGGCAGAAGTGAAAACTTGATTATTAATTAACGTTGAGCATGTTTAATATTTTGGAATGGTTAGGGAATAATTTTGCACCAATTGCTTTATCAGTATAAATCATTTATGTGGTAGAATACAATATTCATTTATTGCGCTATCGTACACAAACATGACAATTTATATTACATTAAAAATTTAACACTTTAAAACTATTACAATTATTTTACATTAAAAAGTTTATCTCTCCGAAAAATCAACTTTCATCCATAATTTCAACGACTTTTTCACCATCATCATTACCAGAACTATCATCGCCAATCTCTAAAACTGATACGATAGGTTTATGGTAGCTGAAGTAAGAAACGAACAGTTTTGATTCGAACCTATTTAAATGTCTAATAAAGACCGCATCAATAGTAGTTTTGTATTTCGTTGTGCTAAGATTGCGATCATTCGACATAGTTAAACCAAATTCATTATTTAAAAATTCAATTAATAGTTGATTTTTATCGTCTGCGAAGTTTATGTTGAAATCTCCACTCAAAATCATTGGCAATTCATCAAAGCTTTTTCCAATTTTATTTAAGCAATGCAGATGCATCATGAGAATAAATGAATAAATTTTCATACAAGAAGTCTCGTATAGCACGCAATGACTTATGTGGAGAGATGTAAACGGCAACCATAATTATGAACTGATTATCACCAGAGTGGCAACGACTTATACAAATATCACCGATATCAGAAACAGTGGCATTAAACATGCTGTTGTATTTCACATGCACATCCATATAATTTGTGCAATAATGAACTGTGTTCATATTTTGATAAATAGCTACTCCTCCCGCGGGACGATTATTTCTTCTGAAACTCGCAACAAAGTTGAAATTCGGAATGTCAATTATTTCATTGTTACCCATATGAGTTTCTGATAAAATTAACACATTCATCTTTTTAACAAGAGAGTCAATTGCTAGATCATCTACATGCGCACGTAAACTCTGACAATTGAATGAAAAAATAGACAATCTATTATTCTTAGAAATAAAATCTACAAGTGTTTTGGTGATGGTTTGCAAAGGATTTTCACGTAAACGTTTCAATTCAATTGATAAATCTTCTCGATGAGTTGTTGATCTCTTTTGATTTTTTGTTGCGTTTGAATCTTCCACCTGTGCGTTTCCTACTCTGCCATGATGAAATTTCCAGCTCGCCCTTGTGTCGTCTTCAGTGACTAAGAACAAACCTTCTATACTAGTTACTCTTGATAGCGCAACGTACACCAATTCTCTTGAATGAGAACGATTGTATTCATAAACGATAGCATCAAACGTACCTCCTTGGGATTTATGAATTGTCATCGCTAAAGCCGAAATCAGTGGAAAATGTTTTCTTTTTGCCACTATAGTTTTATTTCTGTTGAGTGGTATTGACGATGATTGTAAAGAAATTGGAACAGCGTCTTTGTCGATTTTCAAGCGTGCAATGTCGCTTCTAAATTTTGTTGCACGTTTTTGACCAATGGATTTTGAGAATTTGAACCAAAGTCTTGTGATTTCATCATTTTTATCAGATTCTATGAGTAGTAATTTTCCTACAGTGCCATTAGATAAACCATCAGCGACATCTATGTTTATGGTTATCATATAGGGTCGGTTAGGAACTAGAACTAGTTCATAAGGTAATCCACCAGTCTCGTCAGGTTTCATTTTATGTAACTTTTGCCTTACAAAATTTTCTTGTTCTGCATTATGACAACCAACGAAAACATCCGATGCCAATGAAACAATTTTATTTTCAAAACTGTTCAAAATTGTACTGTTGTATTCATTAACGTTATTATTCGTGAACTAATTATTAATTTTATTTTAAACTATATCAAAACACCTTTTACATTGAAATAAAAATATTTCAAAACTCCAATAGAAGTATGAAATCCCATATAAACTCTCAATACAATAAAGAACCATACTGTAGCCACAAAAGCAAATTCACCCTACTGCCATAAAAAGGTGGTACGGGCAGAATGGGACCAAGATTCTGAGTCACTTTTGTTTAGGAACCCCACTCGTAGGTGCTTCGGTTACCGCGGGCAGTTGCCATGGAGACCAGTCGGTGACGTGGAAAATACTCTTGAGTCGGAGCTCGGCCTTCGGCCTCGCAAATTACTAACATGGCTCGGCCTGCGGCCTCGCCAAGCGCTCGCCCTTCGGGCTCACGCACCATGCGCTCGGCCTTCGGCCTCGCGAGCCGAAAATTCGGCCTTTGGCCTCACCAGGAGCTCGATCTTTGGGCTTGCTAAACACTATCATAGGACAATAATTCCAAATTCAGTCCAAAATCCCACAAAAACTCCTAATACGGTCGAAAAATGAGCACTTTGTATGGCGGCCATCTTGAAATCCGCCATTTTGGATTTTTGACAGATGTCATTCGACTGCTCTCCCGATTCCCTATGACATTTGGTCAAGCACTCCCTACCTATCTCTTACCGTTTTCGAGATACGTGATTTATCTGCACTTGGCAGACGTCATCGAAAAAAAAATTTCATATTTGGAATAAGGACGTCCAGAACAACCTAGATATAAAATTTAAGCCAAATCGGAGTACTTTTTTTTACTTGGCAGACGTCATCGAAAAAAAAATAAGATTTGTGATAAAGACACCCAGAACCACCTAAATATCGAGTTTCAGCCAAATCGGAGTATTTTTTTTTACTTGGCAGACGTCATCGAAACAAAAAATTTTGATTCAGAATAAGGACGTCCAGAACCACATAAATATCGAGTTTCAGCCAAATCGGAGTAACTTTTTTTACTTGGCAGACGTCATCGAAATAAAAATTTCGTATTTGGAATAAGGATGACGAGAACAACCTATATATCGATTTTCAGCCAAATCGGTGCAAGTCTGAGCTCGGCCTTCGGCCTCGCAAGTTACTAAGACGGCTCGACCTGCGGCCTCGCCTAGCGCTCGCCCTGCGGGCTCGCGCACCGTCCACTCGGCCTACGGCCTCGCGGCCCGAAAGTTCGGCCTTCGGCCTCACCAAAAGCTCGCCCTTCGGGCTCGCTACACTGACAGTAGGACAATTACTCTAAATTGAGTTGAAATTCCCACAAACACTCCTAATACAGTTGACATTGTAAGGTTAAATACTCCAAATAATGTATGAAGAATGAGAGTAGCACATTTGACAGGTGTCATGCGACTGCTCTCCCTATTCCCTATGACATTTGTTCAAACACCCCCAACATATCTCTTACCGTTTTCGAGATACGTAGTCCAGCTTTACTTGGCAGGCGTCATTTCTAGGGTTTTTAATTTTTCCCCTACTCAGCTAAGCCCCTTAGTCATTTTCGTGATACATTACTATAACCGTACTCAACTCTTTCTGGTAGAACCAGCTACTTTTTTGAGGGATCGAAGGATTTTGTATGGCGGCCATTTTGAAATCCGCCATTTTGGATTTTTGACAAATGTCATCCGACTGCTCTCCCGATTCTCAATATTAAAGGTAATTCCATCTGTTTTGTAATTGGATGTTTTACTATTTTACCCGCACCATTTAATGGCGCATGTAGGCATTTTTATTGCACTCAATGGCCACGATCGTAAAAAAAATATTTTTTACAGAGACATACGTACGGATCAAGCTTCTGGCCGCGTACTGTTTATGTGCGCTCATGCAATGACTTAAGTGTGTCCGCGCCGTAGAGAGGGGATAGCTGTCTACTCTCCATCCGTCTTACGCTTTTTCGATCAGGTCACGTGTCCTGACGCGAGTTTAAGATTTTATACCCATTACAGAAAAAGTGCTCAACGCCGCTAAAGAAGTTTTCACTTCAAAAACAGTCAACAAGCACCCTGGGTTACGGCAGGTTCTAGGTAAAGCCTGATTACCATCTTCGATCTTATCATCACTTACCATAAGGAGAGTTTGTGGTCTAAGGCTAAGCCTATTGTTATTAAAAAATCAGTTAACATGGAGTGGAAATAGACGTACGGTCACAGTACAAGGATTATAGCTTCATAATGTGATACGGATTAGGGAGTTTGTAATAATGGATGACAAAGCCATACCTGCCATTTTCCCCTAGTTATAGCTTAGGATACAAAAAGGCAAAATAACTCTGTTTAAGGCTTATTGCCAATCATTTTATGGAAGTAGCTTATGGATTACGTATACACAAAAAAAACCTACAACGCTCTGCGCGTCCAGTACAATGCTTTCTGGATTCTGATGCGGCTGCCACGTTTCTACAGCGCTTCTAAAATGTTCATGAAAGCGCGAACTGACGCATTTGCAACCATAGCGCGTAAAAAGGTAGTATCACTGCTGTGCAGAGTGCGTGCCAGCAGCAAAGAGTCATTGTCATGTTAGCTCAGTCGGTCAGAGCATACCCCGGCTATAGAGGTGGATGACGCGGGTTCGAATTCCGCACATGACTATAATTTTTCCTCACGTAAATTTGTAATTTTTCCGCTCGTAAATTTGTAATTTTTCTCCCGTAAATTTGTATTTTTTCCTCTCGTTAATTTGTAATTTTATAATGTAATCCACAGAACAAGCATTATAGGAAAAATAAGTATTACAAAAAAAATACCTATAAATAATTTTTTCTTTTATTATTTAGTAACTTATGTAAGTTACTAAAAATTAATCAATCTTATGTGAAAATAAAATTATTTCTTATTATTAAAAATACTAGTAAACATTGTTTGTCCATTAATTCAAACAGCAATAGCTCATATAGTTTTGCGTGAAACACAATGTTGCACAACTTAGGTTACAAGGTTATTCAATGTCTTGTTAATCATCGGAAAATATACAGAAATTTTAATTCGTACCTATTTCTTAAGGCACTGACAAGGCCTTCTCTTCTTCTGTTTATGTACAGCTATTTACTATACATGAACAGATTTTAAGCAATACATATATTTTTCGCAAAAAGAAAATTATACATTAATCTTGATCATATCCCTCTAAGGCCAAGTTAACTCCGAAACACGTTTCCATAAAATTTACTTGATAGAATAATATTGCTAAGTGGAAACTACGCTTGTAATGTAAATATCTAAATTATGTTTTACTAAAATAAAAATAAAATCTATCAAATTCTTACTACGCAGTCCAAAAGTAATAGAATTTTATCACATGCCAGCATCTTAAGAGATTACGAAATAATCAAATTCGACACGAATAAAGCAAAACTTTCTAAAATAACGAATAATAAATAGAGTAATTATGAACAAAGTGTATTTGTTCTTCGTAATGATTTGCGTACTTTTCCTCGTAATTATTGCATTTTTCTGACTTTATTAAGGTTGTACGTTGACGAAGCTGCCTTATTGTGTTTCCTCCGTCTCATTATGTTGCTCGTGTATTGTTCATTATTACTGATAAAACAATGAGCGTGTATCACGAGAAGGCGTAGATACGGCCATAATTTAAGATTAAGAGCAAATATCATTATAGTAGACACATATATAAAAGATTCATTAGCTTAACGAAGCTTGAATTCACCTACAGGTAATATAAAAGACTTGTCATGTCCATCAAACAGTCCAACAGATGAAGAGTAAACGAAATATGTTATTGTTGGCCCCTCCAGATAAAAACATAAACACGTAAATTCTTTATGTTTGAGCCTCTTTGATTAATTAAATTTCAATTAACGGGAGATTACTCATTTAACCCTTGTTTTATTATTTATTTTACCTCATAATGAGAAAATAAGAAAGAAAATACACTTCTTACTGTTAGCTGGCCAAACAGAAGCATACATTTTAGCCTCAAGGACATGCATGTAAAATATTAAAAATTTTGAACATTTGGTATCTAAAATATGAAGAAACTACGTTTGTATAGAAAACGCTATGCAGACACTAGCCTTAAGCATACAAGTATTAGGTACTTTCATATAAAATTGGCGTTTTGTATGGAAAAAGCAAAACATTAAATAATGATATATATAGTTTATAATTATAGGTGGTAGTTCATCCACCCCATGGCTATATTTGCGTTTTAAATCTTTAAATCTTCCACCACATCATCACTTACTATCAGGTGACATAGTATTCAAAGGTTAGCTATAAATAAATAAAAAGTCAATCCCGATTAAATAAGCTTGTACCTAAATAGATCGACCAAACGTTGCTATACATATTCGAGTACAGGGGTACATTTTAAAATAGTTTTCTGCTAATATAAGTTACTTATATTTGAAATTTATTTGATTGCTTTAATATTTATTAGTACTAAACTATCTGTAACGATATAGGTACGTACATAGCTGTAATAGCATGTGAGCACACGATCACAACCCCAACCCTAAACTACGCGAAAGAGAGGCGCCTTGTAGGTGAATATAAATGTTAGGTACTCAGCAGTGCGCGATCTGAATTGCTCTTTATTGCGTCGTAGCAGAGTTGCTTATTTATTTAAACGTCTTAGCGAAGTGATCCTTCTGGTTCGTTTTATTCTGTGCCTCAAGCAGAATAGTAGATTGTTATACAAGGGTCGAAAGGAATCAATTCCCATACGAGGTATTTAGACGCCCGAGCGTAGCGAGGGTGGCTATAGTCCGAGTAGGAATTGATTACTTTCACCCGTGTGTAGCACTCTACTTTTCATTTCGAATATAAGGAAAGTAAAAAATAGTAGTTTTTCTAAATTATTCATTAATAATAATAACACGAATAGGCAACTATTTAAAATTAAGTAATTGTAATATAAGAAATATTTGTGAAATTTAAAGTTAAAGTTTGCTTGCAATATTTACGGACGGCTATCGTCCGAATAGGAATTTATGACTTTCACCCATTTTAAACACTCTACTTTTCACAACGAATATGAGTAATATAAAAAAAAATCTATAATATTTATTGATAACAAGAACATGAGTAGAAACTATTTAAAATGAATGCAATTATAGTCAAAATAGTATAACTTACATCAGTGTACTCTAATTTTCAATAAAAATATGAGAAAAGTAAAAAAATTTAGTTTTTCAAAAACTCAATAAAAAAATCTAAAATATTTACTGAAAACCATAACATGAGTAGAAGAAACATAAATTAAAGTATATAGAATTAATTGAGGGATAATAACAATTTGTAAAACTAAGTAAATTTTTTGTTAGATTTTTTATAATTTTACTTACCATCCTGCCAATTCATATAATATATATAGTCTTTTTTAAATTATATACATGGCACACAAAGCGTCTGCAGCGAAAGCCATACAACTTAAAAGGTATTTTATTAAAGTTGTTTTTAAATTTACCCTTATAAACATAATTAGTGACTAAAATGTTTATTTAAGATACACTAACTGGAGAGAGTCACATTAATTCTGTTATAAACTAGTTCTTTTAGCTTTTACATAAACACAAATGTAGTTAGTTTTTATAATACAGCAAAGTATTTTAGAACGAAAAAATATAGACGTCTAATTTTGTTTACAACCATGGTTGCCATGGTTACAACTCATTCCGACCCAAGCAGCGTCTTCCACCCGCTACTCAGATCAAATAAACACTATTTTCCGAGTATGAGAAATGAAATAGTACATTGTATGTACATCGAGGGGAGAAAACGATCTATTTCTGTTCGAGAGTTTGTTCGAGTGTGTTTAAAGGCAACTCGAGAACAGAAATAAAACTTTCTCCCGAGTGATGCTTTATACTACACCTACGAGGAAAATAAAATCATTGTACGTTTTCTCGTACTTATCTCGAGACTTCTCAGGCTTACTGCCTTACTGTTTATGACTTCTTGAGCTGCATTTCTTATTTCTGGTGGCGTCATCATTATAAAATCATCACTTTCACGATCAGATGATCAGATTGGAAAATTATTTAGAGTAATTAAAAGCATACTGTTAAAATATTAATATAATAAAAAACAAAATTTAACCATATCAAATTGCCGCACTTTTTATCTCGGCGTTCAAAAAACATAATGAAATACAATCTCAAAAAGGTTTTATATCAAATAATTAGAAAAAAGAGGTGTAATTTTAAAGCAACCTCCTTTCAATGAAAATTGAGTACAAATAAAAATTACACCTCTTTTTTCTAATTATTTCATATAAACCTTTTTGAGATTGTATTTTATTATGTTAGCAGCAAAAAAAAAACAAAAGAACGCTACCAGGGCAGGTATGGATCTTCATACAACATTCCTTCAGTGCTACGGAGTGAAGGAATGAAAATCCATGTAATGACGAACTTTATAACATGTTTTTGAACGAGTAATGAGACGCTTTCTGAGTGGGTGTGGTATAAAATATGGAATATAATTGAATTTTATCAAAAAACAAAAGAACTCGCCGTACATTTATAAGGGAGAAATGACGAACTTTATAACATGTTTTTGAACGAGTGTATGGAATATAATTTAATTTTATACCACACCCACTCAGAAAGCGTCTCATTACTGGTTCAAAAACATGTTATAAAGTTCGTCATTTCTCCCTTATAAATGTACGGCGAGTTCTTTTGTTTTTTAGCAGCTGACATAATAAGAACAATCTTAAAAAATCAGCTTGTGAGGTGAAAAGTAAATTTTTATTCACTTTTCAATCAAGTAATAAAAATATTCCACGATTTACAAGTCCTATCCAAAAATGGGACGAAGCATTCCGTTTCTTGTTTTAACCTAAACTTTATAATCTTACTAAGTCACTTACATAGGCTGTACCAATCTTCGCAGATAAAATGTTATCCTTACGCATACATAACTATAGTTAGAGGAATAAACTCCTGGTTATAAACTAAAGCAATATGTTTCCAATAGAGTAAGGGTCTTAAAAGGGACAGCAGGGTTGCGATACATACGCTTTCAGCTTGACCTCTGTATATTTACCCAAATAATAGAAAAGGCAGTTTTTTTTTTTTTTTTTTTTTTTTATGCTCGATAGGTTAGCCTTTGATCACTATCTCACCTGATGGTAAGTGATGATGTGGTCGAAGATGTTGTTCAGGCTAACCTAGAAGTACTGGCTCTCAAGGACAGCTGCCGGAATACACCGTTAGGTGCTTGGCGACAGATTTTCTACTTGAGGGTGGTAGCTAGCCAGGCGGGCATTCGCAAAATGCCCTACCACCATGCTATAACGACTGCCATCCTAAGACAACAACCGGGACCGACGGCTTAACGTGCCCTCCGAAGCACGGAAGCGCTCAGTAGTAATGTCACTAGCGGTCACCCATCCAACTCCTGACCGCGCGCGACGTTGCTTAACTTTGCTGATCGGTTGAGAACAGCCAAGTAAACTTCGCTACAAGCGCTTCGAAAAATCATCAATCAAAAGTCATTTGACCATTGCTAATATAATTTAAATATTCGTGATTCTAAATTGATAAGGTATTTAGTAATGTTATATAATATTCTTATATAACATTACTAAATCATTATCAATTTAGAATCACGAATATTTAAATTATATTAGCAATGGTCAAATGAAACTGCTCAACTTGAATAGGTTTATGAATGGGAAAATCTCTGGTTAGAATTGCACCCTGTTATTTAAGTATAAGTACATAATAGTTATATTTACGGTATGTACTTATACCTACTACTCCTTTAGCTCGATTCCGACTTGCAGTCGCCTGATTGCTGTTATCTTCCTTAAGAATTTTATCAAAAACCAATATCTATGTAATTTTGTATAAATAACTTGACTGCATTCTATGGGCAATTTTTATAAAATAGTAAAGAATAGAAGTTGGGTTTATGTCAGGTTAATGAGTCGCACAAATTATATAATGGTCTAAAACAGGTTAACACCGACTCTTACCTCAATTGTATTTTCTGCGGTTTGCTTTGACATTTTTTAATTATTACATATATTTCACAGATTTGTGAACCTGATGGAAAACGATAATATATTTGATACTAGCGGCCCGCTTTATTGTTCTTAACAGAAATTATAAATTGAAACACATAAAAAGTAGTTATTGTAACATAACTGTAATAGTTACACATATGGTATGGTATTACGAACATTTTTCACACTTTGGGTTACATTACCGAAGTTTTCATACAGATCCCTAAGTTTTTGAAAATATTCTATAGTCGTAATATGTTCATCGGAGATAGTGTAGGATAGTAATAGTGATACTCCACGTGTACATTTTTACTGGATACCCGATCGGCGTGTTTTTTTTTCGCTAGTGTATACTTTCACCCACATTGATCAAGTAGTATTTCAGTTCCATATTCGTTTAAATGAAAAATATATTTGCCAAAAATTGCAACTAAGTATTGTCGATACCGAACATACGGACGCAATAGATCATGAAACGCAGCATTAATTACTAACGAGAGTATTCTTATTTAAAGATAAAGAATATGTACAAAGTCATGATGGGTATGGAGCTCTTCGGTCTTAAATAAGCATTGCACCGAGACCATTAAATCATTATTTTAAGCAACACATTTATTTTAATTTTAATCCTTCTTATCTTCAACCATTGCAAAGGAATATTATTAAAACCTAATGTTTAGTTCCCAATAGATTTGCAACTCAATTCAATTTACTGATTAGATCTCTACCGACCTTTCGACGTTCCACAAGATGTAATCAACAACTGTTATTACAAGTCCACGCACTGACATTAGATTGAAGCTAATGTTGTGTTGAATGCCTTATTTTTAATCAACAGCGATACCCATATTTACCGGAGTTCTACAAAGATTGCTATATTATATCCGGCGCAAGCTAGTAAATATTATGCTTAACTATGACTAAGTATCATTTTTTATTTTTAGCATTTAGCATATACCACTTTTAGTTATTACAAAATCACAAATGTACGATAAGAAAAATGTAAGTCGTGTGCGGGACTCGAACCCGCGTCCATCCACCCCTTATGGGGTCACACCAACCGGGGTATGCTCTAACCAATTGAGCTAACATGACATGACGTCATAACTAAAATCTAACCTATCGTTCTTTAACCATCGTATTGGGATGGCACGCGATTTATAGTACCACTTGCGTTGTAAAAAAAAACCTATCGTATATTTGTGATTTTGTAATGTAATCTGTGTTAAAGAACGATAGGAAAGATTTGAGTTATGACGTCATGTCATGTTAGCTCAATTGGTTAGAGCATCCCCGGCTCAAGGGGTGGATGGATGCGGGTTCGAATCCCGCACATGACTTAAATTTTTCCTATCGTATATTTGTGATTTTGTAATGTAATCCGCATAGCAGGCGTTATTGCAAACCTAACAATATTAAAAAAAAAACACTTTTGGTAATTCTTTAAGAAAATTTGAATTAGCATTTTCTTATGCTTCATGGGTACGAGTACATCATATTGCCAGATTCATTAGTCGAGAATCTAGAGGTCTTGTGTTTGATTCCTGGGTTGGACAGATAATGGGTAGTTCTGAAGAAGAAAGTCTGGAGCCTGGAACTGTTACCGGCAAGGAACCAATACATATTTGCCGAAACGTGGGTTATTTATCACATCTGCCTTCTACTTCGGAGGAATAATAACGTGGCGATATATATTATCTTTATATTACACTACACTCATCATCATATGTTAGTTGCAGACTTATGTAGTTTTTACATGGGTGCCTAAGGCCACACAACAATCTCAATCTAAATGGCAATTTGGTTAGGCCGCAGATGCTTAAAGTCGAAATTTCCAAAGCAGACTAACATCCGACTTTTAACCGTGCGGCGACCGGCTCCGTGCGGCTGGTGCGGTGGGCATGCTCAATCGCAGGCGATCGCTTTGAAATAATAGTGCTTTCTGCTGGATAAACAAAGGAAATGGTGTATTCTGGTATTCTGTTTGATTCTGCTGGACTTAGATAGTTATCACAAGTAGTTTAAAACTGCAGGGTTATTGACCATTTGATTTTCGGCGATACCTAGCAGTTCACGTATTTTGGTATAAAATTTACTAGGCTACGTCACGTAATAATACTTCTAACTGTTAAATAAGTATCCATTCTTGTAACCTGCCATTACGCATCGTGACTGTTCGGTCGACATTTTGATGTTTTAGCCACCGTGTAAATGAGGTGGTGATACGATTTTATACAAGAAATGCGACTTGTAAATAGCCTGCCGGCTTTAGTCACCCGTGTAAAGCCCACATCATGAATATTGAAACTATTCTGCATCCTTTGTTGCATGTAGAAAAAGGCGCCATATATGTATAGGATAGTAGGCGGCATGTAGAAAGGCAGCATGCCACTACTCACACTGATGTGAGTGGGATGTGGCTCCCCACAGTATGTACTACAGGGCTTAAATAGCTATAAAACCGAAAACAAAACTTGTACTATTATGTTTAGGTACTGTGTTAGAGAAGACATTATTATACCGTCCGGGCACGAGTGGAAGAGGTTAGGAAATTGATGATGTTATATTATAGATACATCATATTATATTATTTAAGTTATTACATAACCAGCTGCACAATGCGGTTGCACATAGATATTAATAATAATAATAATAATATTTATTTGCTCAAATACATATGCACTACAAAATACATCTACTAATCTATATATTGAGATGTACATACCATTGAGTCCGTCTTTTTACGTTTCCACTCGAGGCGGGTATGTTCATCTGTACATTATTAACTTAGTGATTAGAGGTAGTCCCTAGTCCTCACTGTAGGATTCCCTGAGTTTGTGAGGACTAGTTCACTTCCAGGGTGCTAGTTACATAACGTTAGTTCGTGAGCAGTGTTCTAAGCATGAATCGTGATGTGTAACGTATATGTGTGTAATTTAAATATTTACTAAAGCAGTGATGAAGTAATGTTAATGACAGTAATTTTAAATTTCCTTTATATATATTGATAAAAAGTACCCTATATTTTAACCCATTGGCATCGGCGATAATGATAACAATAGAATTTTATTCATAACTAGGACATGGTGGTCCAGACGATGCCAACTTATTAATTCAGGACCTAACCTAATTATATACCAGGTTTCATCCAAATCGGTACAGCCATTTCAGAGTAAAGTAGTAACAAACATCATCTTACAAAGTTTCGCATTTATAATACTAGATGCGCCCCGCGGTTTCGCCTGCGTAGATGACAATGATCAGTGATGTAGATGAAAGTACCCCGTGCGCTAATCCAGGATCTAAACTATATACTCATATTTCAAGTTTCCTCCAAATCGGTTCAACCGTTTTAGCGTGAAGAAGTAAGAAACGTACACACTCAAATCCACAAAATTACTTTTACATTTATAACATAACTGTGATTAATGTGATTATTATTTGGTAAATACATTCTAGTATCAAGCACAAAAAGGTATACCTGTTCAGTTCACATTTTATCAATACACTTAAGAACTGTAAACTAAAAAGAGTTATATTATTCATATCTCGTTGAGAGAAAAAGTACACAGTATACATATTATAACAGTAATTTGGATTTCAATAATATTGAATATAGGATACAGCCCAAATTAGTTGACGACTTAAACTGAACCTAATGGCAGCTAATGACACAGTTGCATGCTAACTTTGTTATTATATTTGGCAGTGACTTAACTTTTTGCGACATAAAGCAACAAGCGTACAAGTATCATGTTTTTGATGAGTAATTATCAAAAACATGATAGCCAACATTTACAAAAACTGTGTGAATTGCAACAATATAAAATTCGGTAGTTTTCATCACAACTTCAAAACCATGTTATATACAGTGTTTTCAATATTTGTTGATTAAATAGAGGTTATGGTATACATAATATACCGGCATTTTTTACTAGTCTAGTTTTTGAGGTAGACGCCATTACAAAAATGGTCTGAAATCGACAACTTTCACGTTATAAGTACTTATAATAAAACTGTAACAGATAAAATTCTGTACAATTCAGATATTTAAAAAAAAATGAGAGCAATCTGTAGCTGACACTGATGCTAAAACAGTATTTTTTTTATTTTTATCTCTCTGTATCCCGGCCGCGCATCACTCCAAAACTATTGAATGGAATTCAATGAAACTTACCACGATTTGAGTTCATACTACGGAACAGGTTATTGTTTACGTTTTATCCCGAAATTCAGTACGGTTCCCTCGGGAAAGGGGATGAAAGTCAAAATGTACTCATTGTTGTAATTTATTAACGCGTAGTCCGATTTCAATTATTCATTTTTGTTATTCTAGTGACGATTGAGCCTGGCACCCCACTGGCATTCCAGAACCCCACGAGCAGCCTGCACACCACAGGCAACCCGGCACCCATGGACATCCCGGCACCCCACGAGCAGCATGGCACTCTTATTCAGTATTGCAAGCTTGCTAAGATAAAACTTTGATAAATGTCTAAAATCTGGAACATTCGCCACAATCAGTTGTTTTAACTATCTATCTTTTGCCGGATACATTTTGAAGACTGCGCTATGGAAGTACACAATCTAATATATATTTATTCTATCGCCAAACAAGGAGAACCTCGGCAAAAAGACGCCGTTCGAAATTCCAAAGAAACGCACAAAGTACTTTGCTTGAACATTTATTGTGCGAATCGCGAAATAGCTTTCTGAGTAACTTAACTACTGTCTTCTGGAAAATACATCCCAGGAGTTTTCAAACCCAAAATAAAAAGCTCCTTTCTAAGCTAAGCTTTACTAATATTGCTTCACCGAAGACCACGGTCACACACCACACAGACGTTGCTTAATTTGAGATGAAAATTTGAGTCCCGGTTCAACCATGTAATTATTTAAATAAATTTAACCGTTTAAATTGTTTTTTAAACTCAAATAATGTCTTCATTCAGTAAAATGTTCCATATACAATATTCAAGATACTTTCCCTCCATGTGGCATATCCGTGGGACGGCCTGTATATGTATAATATATTATCCATATAAAAACTATTGTAATTTTTTTTTCGTTATTAAAATTTGCCAGTACTTATTGGAAACATTTTTCAGACACAAAATCATAAATGAGATAATCGATTTTGCGCCCAGGATCTCACTTTGAAGATACAGTGCTTACTAATGTTTAGAGGAATGAGTATACGTAGTTTCAGTAATTTTTTGGTGTTTCTATGCAATAAGAGTCAAAAACTTATGATTTTTGATAATATAGGTAATTGACTATGGACTGCCGTGCCGCAGGTCCATGGTTCGAATCCCGCCGCGGGCTTGAGCTTCACCGCATATTGGAAGGGCATTTTGCGAATGCCCGCCTGGCTAGCGACCACCCTCAAGTAGAAAAATCTGTCGCAAAGCACCTTACTGTGTGTTCCGGCAGCAGTCCTTGAGAGCCAGTGAAATTACAGGCACATGAGACTTAACAACTATGTCTTAAGGTGACGGGCGCAGTGCAATTCGTGACTTGTGACGAAATGCATCTGTTATAGGCAGAGGTTAGTCCGCTTAACATCAGGTGGGCCTCGTGCTGGTTCCGTCGCAATAACATAAAAAAAAGTTACTTATACACCGTGTCCCAAAATTCAACGATAAGCCGGCATCGGTGTATGGACCTACTCATGACTACTCGGGAAAAAATAAAAAAAAAATTATAACTCTTTTTTTTTTAATTACAGAGACTTTTATAAAGTTGCGCCAACTTTTAATAAAACTTGCCATGGTAGTGTCCATACTTTTTTTTTTAACCCAGACTATAGAAAGTGCATAGAATGTTAAAATCTATGAAAATTATAAGAAAAAATTTTTTTTTTACTGATTTTTGTAAAATAACTACAGACTTTCTGTAATTTTAAAGGATTGTGGTAGATAGCCGTCCTTCTTAGGTTGCTAATGCACAAAAAATATCAAAAATATGTCAAAAATTGTGGTCATGGTAGTTGAAAATAGCATAATGGGTATCGAATATCGATGAAATTTATAAAAGTCTCTGTAATTAATAAAAAAAAACAGTTATAATTTTTTTTTTATTTTTTCCCGAGTAGTCATGAGTAGGTCCATGCACCGATGCCGGCTTATCGTTGAATTTTGGGACACGGTGTATATTAAGATATCAGAGGTCTCGGATATTTACTTTTTCATAATTTTCTTATCGATTGGTAACTCTTACTTTTTGCTGAACGAAATCAAAGCTTAAAATATAGTCCACGAAATCCCAAGTAAAGCACGCCCTGAAAGGAAGTTTCTTTATTGTGAACGTAAATTTTACTTGTAAAAGTTAACTTATCATTGTTACAATGCTGTACGTATTCTCAATATCCGCTGGTGGATATCTTCACAGTCTATCAAAAGTTATGATGCGATGTGCTGTTATTCTCGACGATATCAATCTTTTGTTCGAGAGTTTGAGCGTCGTTTCAGACTCCAGCATATTCCGGATCAAAGTTCTCCCGATAAAGGCTAAGCTTTTAAACAAAGTTTGCCCTCGTTTGCATTAAAGATACATTATCTCGCAATTTTGATAAATACTTGGTAAGTACACGTATCTTACAAACTGTTTTTCTTCACGACGATGTACACAAGGAGAGTTGTTAATATGAGCAACGAAGGTTAAATCCCAAACAATATGCTTAAATTAAATCATGAATGTAAGTTATATGTAAAATGTTTTCCTTACAATCCTTAAAATCGTTTCTTTTGTTACAGAATTTTGTAAGCAGACACAATCTCAAATATGATTCAAGTGGATAGTTACAAACGACCTTCGCCGTCGCCTTCTCGGAGTTCAGTACGAAGTGACAGTCGCATGTTCCGCCAACCACGTGTCATTCATGTTAACCGTGACGCGTCCACCATGGTAGAAGGCGCAGGGGGCGACGCGGGCCCCGGGTCATCGGGTGCCGCGCCTACTGAGTGGGACCCCCGCCACCACGCCGCGCACTTCCGATCCAGAACGTTTAGCGATGGTTTCATCAGAAACACCAGTCTTGAACTCCTACTCGGCGTTGACTGCGAAGCATGTCTCGCACTAGCCGCACAGCGTCACTGCCTCGACGAACACATATCCAAGCAGGATTTCGACCTAGTCTGCAACTGTAACGTTCAGCAGAACAACTTCGTCAACTGCCACAGAGACGTCACGCAGCGTGGACACACACTTAACATATACGATTTGGAAAGAATCAAAAGGGACACTGGACGCAGCCAACTCACAGTTGGCTCGCATCGGAGCCTAGACCGAAAATTCAACAAAAGCAAAACCATCGGCATGTCAAACTACATTTCAAAACAGTTAATATCTTACGATCCGAGGAGTACACTAGTGCAAAAAATAAAAAGGAAGTTTTCCAATTTAAAAAAGATGGGCGGAGACGCGATATCAAAGAAGCATCAGAACGCGGTCCAACTGGCCGAGATAACATCGGGCTCGACAAGCTCTTTAAAGAAACTATCGATGTTGTCACTGGCGGACAAGTCGCAAAGGAGGGTAAACAGTCAGACTTGTATTTTTTCTTCGGCGGGTCTACAAGGAAAAGACGACGTTAAAAATACAGTTTCAACTTACGAAAACTTTTCCGGAAACGTGGACCAATGTTTCGATAGACTGAGGGATTGTAGGATGAGTGGCGATTTAAACAGGAGGGGCGGGGGAAAGTTGGTGAAAATGCGTAGTTTCGATAACAACGACGAGTTGATTAGTAGGCATTCACCAGCGTTAGAGATGAAGTTTTCTACGTTAGATAACCGCAGCCGGTGTAGGAGTATACGGAGACAGATGTCGTATAACGAGTTCCCTAGTGAGCGGTGCCGGGAGCGCGTGGCGGAGGGGTGGTCAAGCGCGGACGGTCAGGTGGAGGAAGAGCAAGCGTTCATGGACGGCGACGTGGTGCTGAATGACGCACCGCGCCTCGTTCGGGCACACTGCACTTGTGACTCGCGAGTTGACCGCGCCGACACGCTGCCCACCCTCTACTACGATACGCATGTAAGAACCTATACCCAACTTCGTAGTGTTTCCTGGGATATTGTGTAAACTCACTAAACTTTGAATTTTCCACGTCTTGAATTATCCACGTCTCTCTAAAGTTTATTTAATGGTGATCAAAATTTGGTTTTCAATGAATTGACGCTTCTCTATTGCTATTTTTAACATTAATCAAGGAGCTTGTGAGCAAAACGATCTTAATACACTAGGTCCTGGTAGTAAATATAATTAAATACGGTCTGTCTCCAGGTGGTCGTAAAATTTCTTTTAATCCAGGACTCTTTTGTCTCGTTTTCTCAATTTAGGGCTCTCCTAGATCCTGTACTTAGTTTTAACCAAAACTACCTAGAAGTGCGAGAAAGAGAAATTCGGTGTAAAGTTCGTAATTCATTTTATATTTACTGTTTTCATCTATTAAAAAAAATTGAAAACAATGTGACTACAGTAGATTTTCAATTTTCAACATATTTATTTCAATGACCGACAGTTCAACGTTCCCTGCGAAGCAGGAATCTAAGAACTACAAGCGCTTCAAAACGAAACATCACCTGTCTTACCCTTTTTAGTGTAATTCGGATAATTTTGTTCACAGACTCCTAAGCCAAAAATAACCATTTTAGTGATAGATACTGATATATATATATATATATACATTCCCCTATATAGATATATATATATTATATATATATATATATATATATATATATATATATATATATATATATATATATATATATATAGGGGAATCGTCACGAAATCTAAGCACTCTAGCATATTGATACTAGTATATAGTAGAAAATCTGTCACCAATAAACTAACAGTGTGTTCCAGCAGCAGATCTTGAGAGCCATAAAGTGAAATTACAGGCACGTGAAATCACATGCACTTAACAATTGCATGTCTCGTGGTGATATGTGCAGCTCTTCATTTATGACGAAATACATCTGTTATAGTCAAAAGTTACCGCTTAACATTGGGTGGGTACCATGCATGATCCATCACAATCGCATAAAATGAAATACGGTGACCGCGTCACAATAACTTGCCGGCTGTCCGGTTATGTAATGCTTGACAAAAAAGGGACGCAAGTAGTTTCAACCGGTAGCAAAACACAGTTCGCAGCTACATTATTAATGAAAGCGTCATCGTGTCCAGAGTAAAAAGCGCGGGGCGCCAGCACCAGACGTGACAGAGCGGAGTGGGCACCCGCCGCCGGCAACGAGTGTTCGCGGCTGCAGCGCGTGCAAGTCGCCACAGTGGCCACCCACCGGGACCACCTCCACCACCAGCCATAGCTCCTCAAACACTGGGAACTCATCACGTGGGTATATCTGGCGAGAAATAACTTGAGCTCTCAGAAGTGCTCTCAGAACCTAAACAGCAGGATCTTAATATTTTTTCATATTTTTTCTCACTCTGTATGTAGTTACGTAACGCATTTCCGAAATCTCATGTCAATTTGCCGAGCTATTTAATAGCAGCAGCAGATAATCAATTTTGCTTGAGCTCAGTCACAGAGTCTACAACGCTGAGAAGTGAGAATTTAGCAAGTGACGCAATATATTGAATATTGTCTATGTGAAACATCAAGATTTTGCAATGATTTTTTGTGCTCATATATATTATTGTATTATACATGGCGGTCCTTGGCTTCGTTATTATAAAATAAAATGTTTAGGTACGAGTACATAATATGTTGACAAATGGACATATGAAAAGCAAAAATATTAAACGTACAGTTACCTTCATAGCAACGCTTTTTGAAGCAATAATTGCCGAGCGGTAATAGCTATGGACCGCCGTGCCACAGTACCCTGGTTCGATCCCCACCGCCGGCTTGAGCTTCACCGCATGGTGGAAGGGCATTTTGCGATTGCCCGCCTGGCTAGCTACCAAATCAAGTAGAAAGTCTGTCGCCAAGCACCGAAAGGTGTGTTCCGGCAGTAGTCCTTGAGAGCCAGTGAAATTACAGGCACAATGAGCCTTAACAACTATGTCTCAATGTGACAGGCGCAGTGCAATTCGTGAGTTGTCATGAATTGCAACTTTCATAGGCAGAGGTTAGTCCACTTAACATCAGGTGGGCCTCGAGCTTGTTCCGTCAAAATAACATACAAAAAATAAAAAACGCATAAAAAACAACGCTTATCTAGACTATCCAATCGCATTTTAGTGAACAATAGCTTTTTCGTTCAATACAAAACAAACATGATTTTTATCTATAAAATGTAGCGCCAAAATTTCTCAATTGAAAAGTTAACATGTTTTTTTCGATTTCGGGAGACACGGATTAACACAGAAATGTTTTGTCGTTCGTCATACACGAGCCGACAACTACAGTGAGCAAAATATTTATAAAATTGACGATATTTTTCCGTTAAGCTGCAACATCCGCATTTATCGAGTAAGATCCGTTTGACAGCTAGATTATCGAATACTACATATTATGTAGGTACCGAACGATCGTTCACTGCAATACAAATTGATTTCGTACTTGTAGGATGTGTGTCGAATGTCGAACATTTGTAGTAATTTATCGAAATAAATAATGTCACTACTCGTTCTAATTTCTTTGTATGTTTAGCATACTAATTACCTGCTCAATACTAAAGTAAAGTAAAAAAAACGTTCTTAATGTTCTAAAAGCAACAGCGGATATAACCCACACGTACTTAATAAAGACAATAATAGTAGTTGTTCTGATTTGTAACACAATTCAGGGTTCGTTCTTAGTTGTTTAGTTGAACCACACTTTTTTGAGATGTTAATATGTTAAATCGCGCTACAAATTACAAAGTATCTTGTTCCCCGTATTGTTTAAAAATTAACAAGGACACAATTCAAACATTACAAACCACTATTTTCACCCTGTCTCTGGATCAAAGTCTGTCGCTGTAACAATTTTCATTGAATCCGGCTTAGCAGTGCAATGTAAGAGACAGAAAGCCATCCTCATTTCTGTTTTTATTTCATTCACAAGATAGGGCCGTATGTCGTATTATCTAATAATAACAAATACTTTTAAAATATTTTAAGAAAACATCAAATTAATATTTTAATAAAACACTTAAAAAATATAAAAATATATCTAGTGACAATTCCGCTTAATTTTCCTGCTAAGCCGACGTGACGTCACAAACGCCACGCAGCCAAACCGGAAGAATTTTCGACGCGTTTCGCTTCTACACGAAGCATCCTCAGGAGGTCTTGACTCTTCGAGCGCACGATCGAGATCTTTCTCTTGGCTGCGTGGCGTTTGTGACGTCACGTCGGCTTAGCAGGAAAATTAAGCGGAATTGTCACTAGATATATTTTTATATTTTTTAAGTGTTTTATTAAAATATTAATTTGATGTTTTCTTAAAATATTTTAAAAGTATTTGTTATTATTAAAAATGGATTTCCGCAAAGTAACGCCTGAATCTATTCATTATCGTATTATCTTCTCTATAAGTACTCGTAGCTTGTCCGCCCCCGGTCTACGTGTAACCGTAGCACTTCTACGAAACCATACATTATATGAGACTCGGTCCACTATATCAGATAACCTTAAAATTGTCACCAATTGCGTTTCCAAAGTCATACATTAGTATTTACTTAAATAAATAAATGCATATTGTGGAAATTTTCTTTTTGTAGCACATTACAATATTGTAGTATATGGCATCTAGTTGGTTATTTATCAATATATCACTGACAAAATCATACGGGTTGGTTACTGAGATCCCCTTAATTCCTAAAACTTTCGGCGCAGATAAAGAGCATAGAGCAACCCGACATAATTCCCAATTAATTCCGCGGGTTAATCTTTAAATTATTGGTATCGTTTGCTAAATCTGCGAGGCTTAAAATTTAAATATTGCTTTTAAATGAATAGGTAAGCATGCTCTATCTCAAACTGAACCGTCGCTGGCTTTCTATCAGATGAAATGAGACAGTGATTTTACGAAACTTTACGATGAGTAAAGCGAAAAGATAAGTTTAAAATTTGATGAATTCTTAAAGTATGACCTTAATTAATATTTGATTACATCAGAACAGCTTGTCTAGCAAAACTAGGACAAGTAAAGACAACCGGTCGAGGAGTCAAGTTTTAGCGAAAATATATTAGAGACTAAGAACTAATAAATAAGTATTTTTATTATATACATTTATATATACCATCTTGCATGTATAGCAGAAGGGGTAAGGGGTGTAATCATCACCCGAATTTCGCCAAATAGGTTTTGGTCCCATGTTTTGACATGGAGTGATCAAGTCTTTTGACATCTGCCCGGCGCAGTACCAAACTGCTACTGTCCTACTGGTAGATCTAAACCAGGGCCTCGAGATGGCATAGCGATGCTTTATCCAATCTACCAATAAAGGTTAGGTTTATCCTTATCACCCAGTTTAATAGTATTTTTTTTTTGCAGAGAAAGAGATATTAGTACTTTCTTTTTTACTGAATTATGTTCCAGGAAGCCAATATTTTTTTGGCTAACAATATTTATACATGCAGGTAGTTCAGTTGTAATATGAATTAAGTAAAGTTCAAAATAATTATGCCTAAAATACTCAACAAGATGTTGCGTAAGTTTGTATGAAAAATAATAATTTACGTTTAAAATTTATGAAAGAACTTTCTAATTTCTCTAAATATCCAAATAAGTTCTACAATTTCTTGAGCAAATAAGAACTAAATGAACAATCATCATAGTACAAATGCTCTGTCAAACATATGTTATTTGGTCACACCTAATTTTCATGTAATTGGCCCATTTACGCTTACTTTATATATCAATAAAGTTGATCTCCTTTCAACTTCAATAATAGCCCTTGTACCTTTCTCAACTTCTTTTACTTTACTATGCATTTAACCTAGCAAAAAAAACAACGATGGACATGGATTTACAAATATTGAATATATTTGTGATAATAGTATACATATGTGGCACAGAATAAATAATAGTACTCCCTACGTAAATGTGCATACGTTTTTATTGTGCATATTATATAGTCACGCAACATTAATGCAACTCTTCTGCACGGGCGACGTACGTTGGCGAGGGCGAGATCCTCCTTGATATTTTTTTGGACTGTGAACAAGGGAGTGACCAGATCACAGAGTAAATTAATTGATGAGAAGAGACACTCATAGTGTTATCGATGGGCAAAAATATAAATACTTATAGTAAAAATCAATGGTACACGATTTCTAATACATTTCATAGGAAACATTTTTGCTAATTACATTCGACTAATCGTGCGGGTGGCGTAAAGCACAGCGCTTCTTTTTACTCGCAAGAACTTGGCTGCCTTGATAAGTAACTAATGTTAGTGCTACCGGCACCTCAATAATAATGACCTGTAGGTTTCACAGTGTGGCACCGACGGTGGTGCTGCGTGGCGATCCTCGTGCTGGTGGCGGGCACGGCGTGCGTTGCAGGCCCGCTGGCGCTGCGCGCGCCGCCCGGGGCACCACTGCACGAACGACTCCGCCTCGCTGAGCGCTTGCTGCACGACACACCCCTCGTAGATGGACACAACGACCTGCCTTGGAACATCAGGAAGTTCTTACACAATAAGATTAAGGATTTCAGGTCAGTGCTCTTTGTATTCTCTTCAGTTTATTGCCTACTATAAACTTTATTACCCTTATGAACCAAAGGATGAGATGCATGTGCCGTAGTTACTGCTGTCCAATCTTTTATGTCCAGTTCAAAAGCTACCCTAGTTAAAAAAATTAAATTCGGTACATTATGTACCATGTCCTTTATTTCACCAAACAAATACGAAAAACACCAATTAATAATATCGTTTTGAAGACTTTATTCAAAACCATGAATCTTTTTCCTTTTACGAGCTGTTGCAACGCGGATCTCTAAAAGAGAGAGGCCCGAGTCTTTCTTGACCAGTTTTTCTTCGTGATAACTTAAGTTGTAAATAATAATTTCTGCCTGAATATATCAGAACACTAGTCAATAGCACAAATTAGCATCAAAACTTCATAAGAACCTTACGGACTTTAGGGATCGGGAAAAAAATTCCTCCACACTAGTGCACTGGAAAAGATGAAAGCCAGAAAATCACGCCTTATTTAGCGACAGACAGTTCTACATAAATTAGACATAAAAATAACATTGATTTACCAACTAAAGATGCATGAATGATTATCTAGATGCCTATTACTGCCTAAAGCAAGTCTACAGGGACAAACATAATTTTGCGAGTAGAACTGCAAGTCCAGCACCAGTATCAAACAAAAACAAAAAACAGCGTATATCACTTTGAAAGCTATCGCGTGTTTTATCCCTGACTAATTAGGAACCGGCTGACATTCGAGTAATATTTACCGAAGAGATTCCAGTTTCAGACTGTTTTGAAATCTTTCATCTGGGAGTCACGATTGCAGCGAAAAGCACGCGTAACTCATATTCTTTGTATCCTTCTTCATATAAAATACGGTTTTTATAAAATCTGCATATCTTCTTTTTTATCATATCCAAGAGGTATCCAAGGGTAAAAACGGTCACTTATTTTAAAAGTAGTAAATATATGTTTGCTTAGGTAGGGAATGGTGATTCCCGCGACGCGATGGAAAGTGAACAGCAACAACATAACACGATGCTTATATAATGACAACGTTAGGACGAAAATCGTTCACAGCGTGTAGCTCTCGATCGACGATCGACGAACACGCTCCTAAGGAGCACCCTCGGGACCACTTTCGAATCCAATGTCTGTACAAAAATCAAATTCATTGGTACTTACTTATCGGGTATTCCGTTTGCTGAAAATGCGGAAACAGAATTTTGAATCGGCGCGCGCTTATGAATAAGATCTGATAATGTGTGCATATTATATATATATATAATATGCACACATTATCAACAAAAGTTATTGTTGAATATATAATATATTCAACAATACCTTTTCCTATGTAGTACAATTTATTTACAACCATTGTAATATCTAAGAAACTAAAAAGAAAGCAGTTTCAGATCACGCCGTCAATCAGCCTGCATCAATTATCACCTGATAAGTATTTTGATATGTTTATTCAGGACAAGTCCGCAATCCACCTGTGGATCTGAAATGCTAGATTTTGCTGCAAATGCTCAATCCAAGCATCTAGACTCGAGTGTAACGTAGTTTAAATAAAATAAGTAGTTTCCAGTTTCCCCAAAGCATTAGACTGCACTTTCTAGAATATCGGACTATATTTCAACTACAATCCGTATCCTGATATTAATTATAGCTACCTACTGGCAACCTATGCGCAAACAAACCGCGATAAAACATTTTTAAGGTGATAAATATTTTTACTCACAGTTTCCTATTAAAATATAACAAACAACGTTCACTGCACGTTTAAAGCGTTAGGTACGAGAAGTCGAGCTAACAGGTGCCTTAGAAGCAAGATTAACAACAAAGGAAATCTTTGGTAATCGAAGTGTACCACAAAGAAATTATGTTTCTCTACTTTCGGTTAATGTTGAATGGTTGACGGACGTTTTGGCCCGGAGCCAGGTCGTTTCCGACGCGTGTGCTACGGGATTCGATTCGGTTATGAGTGTTTGCTACATATTACTATATTTTTGTGGTGTACTGTTGTGTACAAAGACCTAATTTTAGTCGTAAAGGGTGACACAGATGCATCCTAGAACGGCTGGTGAGCTCGGTGAAAAGTAAACGAGAAAATACTAATGATGGCTGTGATGTAACAAACTGCAAACTTTTATTACCTCAAAGTTTGTTTAATGAACAGTTTGTTTGCTTTAGCTTCGACGAAGACTTACGGACTATATCGCCGTGGGCCACGAGTTCCTGGAGTCACACAGACCTGCCGAGATTAAAACAAGGCCGCGTTTCTGCACAGGTAAATTAAAGATTAATTTCTTAATATTTTATTCTAAATAGGACGATGAGTACTCTATTTTTATCTATCGTCTGTAATATCTATAAACAAGTCATCGCCCTCTAGATGATTCATATATGAGTATAAGTAACCGACAGCAACAGCACAAAATTATCTCGCAGATATACAGTACAATGAACCGAATTCGATTGATAGCGAGCTGGATTGTTCCACGTCGTTTCACCGACACATTTATAATGGAGTTTAGAATACCAGAAAGGACATTTAGATTCATAGTTTCTATACCAACTCTAAAAACGAATAGCATTGTGTTATAAAAATGTATTTGCGCTGCTATACCCTGATTAAAAGCTCTACTTCATCGTGGGTGATTTAGGTATTAAGTGGATTAAAGGAAAACTTTGTTTTCTATTCAACATTGACTACCCTATACTATTAATAATGTCAAAGAAAATCAAATCGGAATACTTTCATAATTATATAGATTCATTGATTTTCTCCCCTGTTCATTTCCCTTGCCGTTTCGACGAAGAGTTTAATATAAGACTCGCCGTGGAAACAAAATGTCAATAATTAAAATAGAGTATCTTACAATTTGCAGTAAAAAAAAATAATTTCTCATTACATCAGTGTAATCATTGATTTTTTAACTGAACAACTCGTACCAGTTACTGAATGAGTATTGCTGTTAATAATATTGAAGATGTGACGACGAAATTATGGTATAAAGGTGTCAAAAGCAGAGATGTGCTCTGTTTGATATTGAAATAAGACACGTCGCAGTCGTCACACATACGTTATTTAACTGTTATGTTCAACGGGTTAAACTTCGTACACGTGTTCCCACAGACTGTACAAAGTAGAGTGCTTGATATGCCAGGGACGTGATGCGAGGTTCGCGGTGCGTCGCGTTCGTGCGTGACATTTAATCATGTTTGATGTCACACAGTTCTGGGCGGCGTACGTGCCCTGCGACTCGCAGCATCGCGACGCCGTGCAACTGACGTTCGAACAGATTGACCTCATACAGCGACTAACTGAAAAGTACCACCCACAGCTCACGCTTTGCACCTCCGCTGAAGGTAAGTCATTTTAAAAATGTAATACTGAACTTTATCAACTGAAACTTCTACACAGAGCGCAACTTGCTTAAGAACTTTTTTGCAAGGTTTTCAAATTTACTCACATTATTTAAACATGAAAGAGAATTGGTATGGAGAACTCGTCTGATTACTGGAGGGTATATAACTTTTGTATTCAATCTGGAATCAAAATTCAATCTGCTCACGTACAAACAATTGATTGCTAAACACCAGTTTTACAATGCATATATTGTAATACTGAGTAAACACTGACCGATATCATGATATTTGAATATAAAATATACATATCGTGAACTATGCATATTTTATATTACAATAACTGACTGTAAACAAAAAGATGTATCTTTTCTATATGTACACGCTATAAACATTTATCACATCTACTATAACGTGGCATTTATTATATGGGTATGTTCCATTAGTCGCTAAGAACGTTATTTTCGATAATTTTGATCACATTCTGCGTCTATGGTTGTGATCACGTGATCGTTTGTAACTGTCATCCCCGTTCCATTTTTGGATAAGAACGCTAAAAATGCCACTAAAATTTGCCACTTCTGTCACTTTTGACATTAGATGTAGCGTTTAAGGCGAAAATAACGCCAAGACCCATGTGGAAAACTTTTTGGGAGTGTGATCGTTTTTAGCGTTTTTAGCGAATCTCACGCTAATGGTACGCACCCTATATCGTTAATTTTACAAAAAAAAAGTAGTTCATATTTATCAAAATTATCGTAACTTATTATTATCAATGTAACCTGACCCTAGTTGGGTTCACCTTAACATTTAAGCAATTTTGTAAATCAAGATCGTAATGTTTAAATGTCAAGAGTTTATCGGTCTACCCGCAATATCATATTCTTGCGGTTACACCAGGGTTACACACACACGTAAGTGTTCAGTTCATTGCCGGTATAGGTGCACGACTTTGGTGAAATCCCTACACGTTATCAATTAATACCTCGACATGTCGGTTGGCCGTACAACTCACTGTACATGTATGTATATAGTTACAGTCAGCTCGAATACCTTTTCACATCCTCAAACCCTGTTGCGTGGTAATTAGGCCGGAATGTAACAAAGTGTTCCCTGAGTTGTGCTCATTCTTATTAGCTGAGTTACATTGTTTTCGTTTCTGGGACTCAAGTGGAGCAGAAAAGTCAAGAACTCAACAGGGTAATAAAATTTGTACAACCATTCAACCAACTATACTCGTAGAACTTACGGCATGCGTTGCATTCTTACGTAAGCAAAGTGTTTTAGGGTACTTACCTATCGCTCACAATAAAAACTGAGATGCATATTGATGATAATCAGTCAGTCATTACATAACAACTGCCTAACTCAAAAAATCTTACAAAATTTACTTTGTTTGATTTTTTTTAAAATTTTCCCGTAAGTATTCTAAACAGTTATTGTTAATGCACTTTTTAACTACTCAGTAAAAAAATACATTATTGTTAATGTACTTTTCAACTACTCAGTTAAAAAATACATTAACTTATGTATTTTTACTGTAAAAGTTATTTTTTACTGTAAATGTTGCAATAGGTTAGAAAATATGCAGACGCTCTGAAATAAATAGCACATTATACAACGAGTGCATGTCATTTTAGCCGAGACGTTTAACAGCCCGAGCCAAAGGTGAATTCTGATATATATGTAGAGAATAAAACAGGTTTTATGCACCAGTTTACTCAGATTTTTCGCTTGAATTGCGAGGAAATAACACAAATAATTTAAATAATGTAACTAAAAATTTATCTGATATTAGACCAAGTTCTATTTTGAGTATCGGTATTTCGGAAAAGAGCATATCTGAGCCTTTAATAATACAGGGGTATTATTAAAGGGTTATTATACATTGGAGTATAAATCATTGAAGAGCTAGGCAAACTTAGCACATAGAATATATTCAAAAATTAAACTCTTAGTGCAATTAAAAAAAACATAATCTTTGTTATTTGTGGCCTGTTTAACATCTTGCCAAAAATGACCTGGTTTATGCATTTCGTTGTAACGTCTACTATTTCTCAGCACAAGAGATTACTATATTGTACTATAAAAAAATACAAAAATAATGTTTGGTATAAACATACAATAAGAGCTCCAAACTGACTGTACGATATTCTTATGTAGTCCTTAAATTAAAAATAATCCCTTATCAGGCTTTTGGACGAAGAAACTAAGGAACTTGATACACAACGTCAAGCATGAGCTTCACATACTACTCATAAAGTCTTTCCATCATTCACCACACACACACCCTTACACCCATATCTTTCACACATTACCCTCCATCAAATTTCTGACATATGCTTCACACACACGTTATTTCACTTGGAAAGCTAACCTCACCGTTCGACGCACACCCTTACACTATTATAATATACATTTAACATTCTACCTGCCATTTCCTACGAATAAACAGTTATTACTTATATACGACTGCACTATACGAGTATGTTAGTTTATATTAGTATTAAGGTCCTAAAAACAAGCTATTGAAGTTTAAAACTACTTAAACATAACATGGAATTTTCCTACCCTCTAATTAGTTTGGTCATTTGTTTGTACACGTATATTTCATTCTCTAGTTTGTTGTCTCGTCCATTGTAATATTTCACGTGCGAATTTCGTTTCGAAGATCTTGAATTTGAATGGTTGTACTATAATAATGTTATTACACCTGTTATTTTTGTAACAATTATGTTATCTGTGCCTTAGAGCCCGAATAACCAAGCCTAACAATTCGTTTGGGGTTCGCCTTTAATCTCAGTTACAAAAATACTAACTACAGATCAGATAAGGTAGTGTAATATCTTAATAGTCGCCTTTGGATGTTGGTGTAGGTTTGCGTCAGAAGTGACTGCATGGATCCAGGAAACGACAGAACTTGAAGGTGGTGGTGATACATAGTAGGTACCTAAAGGTTCCGACAGTACGCAAGTATATTGTAAACTTAATGCGACGTCGACGGTTATGCTAAACGGTTAGGTCAAGAGTTTGATACACTACAGATTGTTGATGGGCTTTAGCCTTTGACCACTATCTCACCTAATAATAAGTCAAATGCGATTTAATTTGCGATTAAATTTTGTTCAGGCTAACCTATAGAATTACACAGCCGCCGGAACACACTGTTAGGTCCTTGGCAACATGACATGACATGAGGGTGATAGCTAGCCAGGCGGGCTATCACAATATGCCATACCACCATGCTGTCATGACTGCTATCCTAAGAAAACAAAAAGAACCAACGGCTTAACGTGCGCTTTGAAGCGCGGAAACGCTCCATAGTATATGTCACTAAAGGTCACCCACCCAAGTCATGACTGCAGCGGACGTTGCTTAAGCTGTGACGGACGTTGCTTATTTGAGGCAGTGATGGCTAAGTGGCATTGGCTATGGACTGCCGCGCAGCAGGTCCATGGTTCGAATCCCGCCGCGGGCTTGAGCTTCACCGCATGGTGGAAGGGCATTTTGCGAATGCCCGCCTGGCTAGCGACCACCCTCAAGTAGAAAATCTGTCGACAAGCACCTAACGGTGTGTTCCGGCAGCAGCCCTTCTTTACATCCAGACGGGCGCAATGCAATTCGTGACTTGTGACGAAATGCATCTGTTATAGGCAGAGGTTAGTCCGCTTAACATCAGGTGGGCCTCGAGCTGGTTCCGTCACAATAACATAAAAAAAAAACTAAGTGATAGGTTAAGAACGCCTTGGCAAAAAAAAATATCAATAATATAATTTGTGTATTTTTAACAATAGTATAAACATTTATTATTAATAGTATGCCTCTATTTCCAAAACGCTACTAACTATAACAATATAGCAGCTACTATAACGAAAACATTATTAATATACAAACAAACAAATGGAAAATATACAAATTGTTTATTTTCCAATAAAGACAAACAAGATAAAATATAATATTTACTTAAATCATAAAGTCCTGGGATAAGAATATATTTTCTCTGCTGCTACAAACATCCTATGCTTTGTTAAAACCTGTTGATGACATTTACCTTTTTTAGCCTGTTTCTCTTAGGTTTGTAATCGATTTTAATATACAGTTTCGATAGATGTTCCATATATTAAACGTCAAAACTGCATCTTAAGATCGATCTCCACTTTGAGATGCATTTATTAAAACGAGCCTTACACTATTCCGAAACTTCTTACTTACCTTGCTCTCTGAGATGCCCCAGTATCCATATTTGTAGAGGAGCGTATACTTCAACAACTAAAATAGGAGTTTATCCTACTTTTATTGTATGGCGAAATATTTTGTCATTTACAAATACAAGTGATACATTAATAATTATCTCGGAAAGTTCCAGATCAACAACCTGTCCCTGGCAAGCTTAGTAGTAGATTCACAATCACTTAGTTTCACTCGCACAAAGTACATTAATCAGTTATTCATCCATCATCTGGCTAACCTTGTTCAACATCTCTTTCATTCTTCCTTGTAGTAATAAGAATCTACGTCGACCGCATTTGGAAACAATACAACGGATAGAGGTACGCCCGCCCGTGCGGTGATTTAAATATACAATCGTTAACATCATAGCGTCCCCATGAGTACGAGGGAAAATAGGGCCCCGCATCCATTTGCACATATCGGTAAGGTGTTAACCGATATGTGGTATATGTTATATTATATGTTGTTTCGACCACGCCAGCTTTAACGATATCGCGCCAGTGTTGCAGGTATTCTCGAAACGCATGGTCTAATACGTGACCTGATCTAGACATGACGGCATGACTCTGGTTCCGTGAAAGTTAGGGCGGCCCATAGTGTAGGACGGTTCATGCATGGACACTTTAGCACCGTCACATTAACACACCATGCTAGGACTAATTTGGCGGAGCAACTCTAGCGCCGCAAGTATATTAATCTCGGCAGTGGTTATATATTTAAGCCGTTTAGTATGGAGACGTTGGTTCAGTAGGAGCTCATCATACTTTCCAAAACTATTATTTCGTAACCGGCTAGGACTCGCGTAATATTTACCGGATATTGCTCCGACCAGTTTCGAACTTATTTGAAGTTCTTCGTCTGAGAGGTTTCGTCACGATTGTGCAGAGCGTCGAGCGCGGGCCTCAGCACATATTACTTTTCTCTATGCTCAGCACATAACTGGCGTTGAGACGGTTGCGCCGTAGCTGTCAAAGTCAGAATTCCTCCATCCGAACTGTCACTTCTGTCACTATCACTGTGATTGTCACGGTCGTTTTGATAGGTATATGACTGTTGACACACTACACTAGTACAGTCCTCTTCACGGTTTTCCAAAACTTAACAGACCGCTTGGTCGATGCGACGCCTGATCAAAATGCTGGCACCTATTTGGCTCAACGAATAATCGTTAGGGCAATTCTGTCAACATGCTGTGCACGCTGCCAACTGGTAGTGATCTGGAGCATTTGGACTGACTGTGCGTCTGCAATGGCTTGTAGGTTATCTAAATACTTTCATTGTAGTAGCTATAGCGTTGTATATATTTCGTAGAATTTCGTTAATAAAGACATACCGCCGGTTTAAAAAAAGGTAACACTTTAGTTTGGCGGTTTTAATATTGGAATTTTGCTTCTCCTTGACAGCCAGTCTTACACAATATTAGGACTACAACTTCTCCACTAATATCATCTATTTCCACACCAACTGAAGCACTTAATAATGTTAACATTTTAATTTAACTAAGGGCCTGTTTCAGAATGTTCGAGTAAGTTCCGGTTACACTACCCAGAACATAAAATAACTGAATGATAAAACGACAGTTAACATGCAGCGCGTTTAAGGCTTTAACCGAGGGATAGGTTAAATCGATGACTGTGAAACGCAAAGATAGTGTTTTATTTATTAAATATGTTCTGGGTAGTACCCAGACCACGACCCGGAACTTACTCGAACATTCTGAAACAGGCCCTAAGTTCAATAAAACTAAAAAGGGGCTTTGTTTTACTTAATACCACTAATATAAAACTCTTCATGCTCCTTTTTTTTACATGAGCCTAATAAATATTGCGTACTTAATAGGTTCCTACCCTTATCTCCCAGATAAACCTAATAAATATTCTGTACTCAATAAGACACTGACATTTTATTAGTTGCTCCTTATTATGGCTTAATAAATAACATTTTGATACAAAGTTCATTTTAGAACAAATCGCGTATTAGTGTGGATTACATATAAAAACCACTCTTTTTACCAGGTGTTCCCAGCCTTATCTCTGGGCTGCAACATAAAGCTAGGTTTACGTAACGTGAGATAACTAGAAAACATCCTCGGGTATTTTTCATGCAAATTGGTAGTGGAGTTTGGTGCCTGGCAATGTCTCACACAGACTGCTATAAATTTGTGAATAGAAAATCCTGATTCTGTTATTTTAAAATCGTGATAAAAAGGTATTAAGTAGCTTTTGTCTAAGCGCTTTTCACTGAGATTAACGAAAAGATTTCACAAATAAATTCACCCTTTTTAATATAAGATGTTGTTAAGGGAAACTTAATTCATAATTATATAACCTTCAGACACAGCCAACAGGTATAGCTAATTATATATAGCTATTGCGTGATTACGATCGTAATCATATAATGAAAAAAGCAACTAAGACAAAAAATATGCCTCATGAGTAGCAAAACACCAACCACTTATGTCCAGTGCATTTTGGCTGTTCACTATATTATCGCCCTCATTACTGTTTGGTTGCATACTAGGTATACCACCAAAGAGAGTTGACTTCGGTAAGGTTGCCGGCCATAAAATCGAAGTTCAAACTCTTTACTTTCCTTGCAATGTGCTGTGTTGTTAGCGAAATAATCTATACTTATAATAAAACTGTAACAGATCAAATTCTGTACATGGCAGATCTTTTGAAAAAAAAAAAAGAGAGCAATCTGTAGCTGACACTGATGCCGAAACTGTATTTTTTTTTGTCTGTCTGTGTGTCTGTCTGTCTGTCTGTCTGTATCCCGGCCGCGCATCACTCCAAAACTATTGAATGGAATTCAATGAAACTTAACTCGATTTGAGTTCATACTACGATGAAGGATTGTATACTTTTTATCCAGAAATTTTGCACGGTTCTCTCTGGAAAGGGGATGATAATCAAAATGTACACTTAGTTGCAATTTATTAACGCATGAACCCGGCACACCACGGGCATCCGGAAACCCCAAGAGTATTCTGGCACCCCACGGGCAGCCCGGCACCCCACGAGCAGTCTGGCACACCACAGGCAGCCCGGCACCCCACGGGCATCCCGGCATCCCACGGGCATCCCGGCACCCCACGGGCATCCCGGCACTCCACGGGCATCCCGGCATCCTACGGGCATCCCGGCACCCCATGGGCATCCCAGCACCCCACGGGCATCCCGGCACCCCCCGGGCAGCTCGGCACCCCACGGGCAGCCCAGCACCCTTATTTAGTTTTGCAAGCTTGCTAAGATAAAACTCTAAAATCTGGAACATTCACCACTATCAGTTTTATTAACTATCTATATTTTGCCTGATACATTTTGGAGACTGCGCAATGGAAGTGAACAATCTAATATATATTCGGTCTACCTCCAAACAAGAAGCAGCTCGGTAAAAAGACTTAAAAGCGAAATTCCAAAGAAACGCACAAAGTACTAAGCTTCAACATTTATTGTGCGAACCGCGAAGAATACCTCTGAGTAACTTAACTATACTGTCTTCTGGAAAATACAACCCGGGAGTTTACAAACACAAAGTAAAAAGCTCCTTTCTGAGCTAAACTTTACTAAGAGTGCTTCACGGAAGACCATAGCGTTGCTTAATATTAGATAAAGAGTGCTCAAATGTGAATAATTAATCTGCAGGTACGGCAATCGCGAACGAAGTCGCAGGTACAGCTAATAATGAATATTAGCAGTGATGAAGGAAATAACCAAGGGTACCTAGATATAACAAATAAATGCACCCATAATGGCAAAGGCAGTGTTCAGCAGTGGACAATCCGGCTGATACAGTGCAGTATTTTTTTTTGTTTTTATAGTACGCCACTTAAATTTTAGCAGTCCCAGGAAGATAAGTTGCATTATATTCAGCAGCCAGCGCCCGCTTCTTGCTTATCGGCAAATGTTATTGCTTCGGGTTTTTTGCTTCTTTATAATAGTGAACTTTTCTATAAGTAATAATATATGCATAATTTCCACAGTAGTATAACTAAGCGCTCTAGAAGTATAGATGTTTTCATTTTGTCAGCGACATTCTTTAAAGTATTAACAAAACAAACAATATCGAAGCAAATAGCGACGAAATTCGATGAATTGTTTGGTAGTTTTTACTTACCCTAACATATTTCTATTATTTGTTTGACAATTGAATGTGAAAATTAACGTTTCGTTACACGCTTTTTGTATATTCTTATGTGTTTAGAATAATAAATTTAAAATTAGTAAAAATTATGGGAATTAGACCGTAACAACACCTTAACTCAACTTAACTAATTCGCACCGTAAAATATTTGGTGCAAGACAAAGTTAATCTAGTTAGGTAGTTAATATTTTCATGTCTTCTTTTGGGTTGTTAGATATAGCGTAGTTATGAAACATAACACATATAAGTGGAATAAGTATAAAAATGATATTAACAGAACATTTAAAAACGTTACAAAATAAACCAGACATATTTTAATAAAATTTTGGTAAAGAATCAAATATGCAAAACATTCAAGATATTTGCATAAAAAACCCCTTGGTTTTTTCACTGTGATATTTTAGAAGTAACTTAATTAATATTTATTAAACTAATCTTTCAATTTACCAATTGTTATGTAAATTAAGCTAATTTTGATTACCTAGCTACTCCTTATCCAAAATATTAAACGGAACTTAACAAAAGGATGAAAAACATCCCACTTCATTTATGATTCAAAATGAAAAATTTCAACATACACTAATGCTCCGGTTTTTTCTAGAATAAAGAAGTGCATATTTAATAAGTGCAGCACAGATTGCTGTGTACTACGCTTGTTATGTAAATTTTATGTCAAACTATAAATTGTCTCATTAAAAATATACAGTTTGAGTTTCTACAGAACGTATGTATTTTTTTATAGTTAATAGGCTAGCCTTTGACCACTATCTCACCTGATGATAAGTGATGATGTGGTCGAATATGTTATTCAGGCTTACCTAGAATTACTGGCTCGCAAGGACTACTGCCGGAACACACCGTTTGGTGCTTGACAACAGATTTTCTACTTGAGGGTGGTAGCTAGCCAGGCGGGCATTCGCAAAATGCCATGCTATAACGACGGCCATCCTTAGGCAACAACCGGTCCCGTCAGCTTAACGTGCCCTCCAAAGCACAGAAGCGCTCAGTAGTAATATCACAAGCGGTCACCCATCCATGACCGTGACGGACATTGCTTAACTTAGCTGATCGGCTAAGAACAGCTAAGCAAACTTCGCTACGAACGCTTCACTGTATAAAGTGTAATATAACTTATAAACACACACGAAACTTCTAAGTGCAGAGGCGTGTCATATTCTTATTGAGAATAACTTATGAGAGAACGTTACCATCTCTTATCAATGGGTTTACTGGTGTGTTTTATACTATGACATAGCATAGTGTTATTAATCAGCTTTCCTTAAGGAACCGACATTGATAGATGCGTTATCCAACCCGTTGCCACGTTATTGGATAATACCGCGCCGTCAATAGGTATTTTAAAAGCCATATTTTAATATCGTTATATAAATGTTCAGGTACAGATTGAGTAAAGTGATTGTTTATTATAATTTTAACATCAGTTACCTGAATATCATAATTTAAATGATGTATGACTAAAGAGAATATCAAGTCTATTCGTACCACAGACCTAGGATTTTTTCGCTCCTAAGCCTATGATTCGTACACAGAATTGTAGCAAAACTTTTTGAGCCCCGCTGTTTCACCCGCGTAGTCAATTACGAAAAGTGATTATGATGATAATGAAAAGTATTTTGTGTTTTATACAGCACCTAAACTATCTATACTTATTCTCAGTTTTATTCAAATCGGTTGAGTCGCTTCAGTGAGATTAGAGATTATTACAAACTCACATCCTCACTCAGTCACAAACTTTCGCATATTTGTGTGATATAATTTGGACTAACCACGACGTTTCGGTCAAGTTGCATTGATTTTAGTCACAAAGCATATTCTTCTTGAACATAATTACGATTAATTTAGTTTAAGGAGTTATGTCAAATGGAAAAATTAAACTTAATTGATATAAAACATTTTGTTAATAGACATATTATCCGCACATGCGAACCACCGGCTGTGCTCGCTGGTTGGAGTGGAAGGTGGTCACGCCATTGGAGGCTCTCTGGGCGTGCTTCGGACCCTGTACCAAGTAGGGGTGCGGTACCTGACGCTCACTTCCACCTGCGACACTCCTTGGGCAGAATGCGCTACTGCGGACAAAATCGAGCCTGCACTACGTGGAGGTCTCTCACCATTTGGAAAGGTACAATATCACATAAACTAGTTGAATATGTATTTATAAATACTCCTTAAGCTTAAGGCAGATGCTGGCTTCAATGGCGGGAAATTCAACATTTAAATATTTTTTTTTTTGGTTTTGTTGCCAGATCGTATAATTCAATTAAACTGTATTTGATCTTTGATTTCTCATAATATCTAATATATTTTCCATCCCCCCCATCTCGGAAAGAGTATTTTTGCTCATCGATATCTGAGTTCAAAAAAAAAATGAGTGAATGCAAATCATCATAAAACCTATTTACTTCTACCTCCATGATGCCGAATATATCAGACAACCTCTTTTAATGTGTTAAATCACAGACTCGGAACCTTCTCGGTGAACTTTTTTTATTTTGATCGCCATTTTCGTTTCACGTCATATTTAAAACCTTAGGTTATAAACAAGAAACTTTAGAAAAAAAGCGCGGGAAACGTTCAACTTGGCGGGAGCGTAAAATTTTGCATATTTTTTAAATTAAATTTTAATTGTAAATAGTGGTCAGTAGAGTAGTATTTGTACATATCTTTTATTAATTGTTTGTATAGTTTTTTTTTTAGTGTACATAATCTGTAGGTAAGTCCATTTTGTGTAATTTTCGGAATGGAGGAGCCCCCTGACCCAGGGGGCTCAGTTCCTCCGGCTGCGTCATTTATTACTGTAGCTTCCAATGAATCTGGCATGGAAACCGATGGTTCATGGGTTTCTGCTAAAAATTTGAAAAGAAGCCGTCCAAGCAAGGTGTGCAGGCATTGCAATAAACGTAGACGTAAACGTAATTCTAATTCTGAACCTAAAGAAATTGATTGCGTTTGCGATCATGTCGAAATAATCCCTGAAAAAACAACGGTCGTAAATGAAATTATGAAACCAGATTCCATAATGCCTAAACCTAAATTAACACTGCCTAATAATGAAACCTTAATTGCCAAGACAACTGACACCCATCCTCGTCCTCCACCCATTGGTAGGACTTTGTATGAACCCACGGATGTAGCTCCCTTTATCGTACATGTTCAAAGAGAACAGACAAATCCAGACGACAACACTTCTTTACACCCTATTGCCTTCGGTAAATTTTTGCAAAAGCAATGTTTCAACAACATTGTAAATGGCAGTCTCAAACGGATCGGTCGAAACAGAATTTCCCTAGCATTCACACACTTCGAAAATGCTAACGCATTTTTAGTGCATGACAGTTTAATTAAGAATAAACTAAAAGCATTTGTTCCTACATTCAATTTAACGCGCATGGGCCTTGTCAGAGGAGTCCCAGCTGAGTGGACCCCTGAAGAGGTGATGGAGAATACTACTGTTCCTTTAGGTTGTGGAAAGATCTTGAAAATTCGAAGGTTAAATTACAAAACTACTGTAGCAGGAACACCAACATGGAAACCATCACAGACCGTGGTAGTTACTTTTGATGGTCAGGTATTACCAAAGAGAATATACATCTGTTATAATGCATTACCAGTTGAGCTTTATACTTATCCAACAATTCAATGCTATAGCTGCTGTCGCTTTGGACATACCAAAGTACAATGTAGGTCTAAACCTCGTTGTTACAAGTGTGGCCAGGCACACACAGCTGATAGTTGCAATATAGTAGAACAAGGTGCATCTTGCTGTCTCTGTTCTGGTTCTCACTTTGCTACCAGCAAGAGTTGCCCAGAGCATGACAGACAGAGAAAAATTAAGCAATCCATGGCTGAATCCTGCATATCATACTCTGAAGCCTCTAAATATTATCCACCTGTCTCAAAATCTTATGCAGAAATTCTGTCCACAAACCAATCAATTCCTACAGAAAGAAAAATTTCATCATCATCCACCACCTCCTATAAAAAATCTGTAGCATCGAAACCACGGCAGGCACGTCAGCCTTCTGTAGGATATGATCGTGCTACTCACCAAGAAATTATAAAAGAGTATGATATGCCGGCTCCACCAAATGGATGTGCTATTTCATCCAATACTATTAATAATAATCAAACTTTAACTGAAATCATTATCATGTTAATAAGCACCCTTTCTCAGTCCAACCTTTTAAAACCGAACCACGCTGCCCCTATATTAGACCTTCTCAAAAATATAATGAATATCCATAATGGATATACACCATCAAATGATGAACAATTGTAGTCATTCTTTGGCAGTTCCACTGCAATACCCTCATGTGGTACTGCAGTGGAACTGCCGAAGTGTGATTGACAAAAAATCAGAATTAATTAACCTAATCAATAAATACGAACCATCTGTTATTGCTTTGGGAGAGACATGGTTAAAGCCAAACTCTCCTTTCAAAATCAGAGGTTACACCTGTCTTCGCCAAGACAGAAATGACGGGCATGACGGAGCAGCTCTGCTCGTCAAGAACAATTTAGTTATAAACCATATTCCTCTTCCTGATCATAATGATTTTTTTATAGTAGCAGCTGTTGTCATTAATATATGCTTTGTATCTATTTATATTCCTTATCTATCTTCCTCAATTCTACAAGAACTTAACCATATATTACATTCTCTGCCAAAACCACTTCTTCTATTAGGTGATTTTAATTGCCATCATAGATCATGGGGTAGTTCAATCTCAGGACGTTACAGTGGAGAACTGATAGATTTATTGGACCAACACAGTCCTTGTTTACTAAATACTGGTATTCCAACTAGACGCACAAAACCACATGAAAACCTTAGTGCTGTAGATCTTTCTATTACCTCTCCAACTTTAGCCTCTGCACTATCATGGAAAACTCTTTCATCTACTTTTGGCAGTGACCACTATCCCATAATTATATGTTTCCCCGGTAACAAAGTTAAAACTATTCCACCTAAACCACGAATGAAATATCGATTAATAAAAGATAACTGGCCAATATTCAAAGAATATACTGAGGATAAATGTCAACGTTTACCTGACATAGCTAATAATTGTAAACAGGAATGTAGTACAGCTCTATGTCAATTGATTACAGAAGCAGCTGATGCTTCTTTTCCCCTTAAGAATGCTTCTACTGGTAGATTACCATCTCTTCCATGGTGGGACAGTGAATGTACTGAGGCAGTAAAAAAAAGGAAAGAAGCAGAGATAGAATACAATACAAATATGACTGACGAAAATTTCAATATTTTAATAGACATAATTGCTAACACAAAAACATTTTTAAGAGAAAAAAAGTTTTTAGGTTGGAGACAAAACTGCACTTCTATTTCGCCTAAAACGCCTCCTTCAGTGATGTGGACCAAAATTAAACGTTTCCGGCTAGGTGTCTCCGATTCCACCTTTAGCACAATTCCACCATCCATGTCTGAAGAATTCCTCGACCATTTAGCGCCTCCATTTGTACCGGAACAAGAATTGTTCCAACCTTTACAATCGCCATTCCGCAATGATAATGACTTCCTTTATTCTCCTTTTACTATTAATGAACTCAAAGGTGTGCTTTCTAGCGTTCGGGATTCAGCTCCGGGCGAAGATGGCATTCCATATTCCTTTTTTTCAAATCTTGGAGATAATACATTAGATTATTATTTACAACTGATAAATTCAATAATTATGACAAGCGACACTGACATACCATTGACATGGAAATCACAGATAGTGTTGCCAATTTTAAAGCCAAATAAAAATCCTTCTGAACCTTCATCTTACCGTCCCATAGCGTTATCGCCGGTTATCGCTAAACTTGCCGAACACTTAGTTAAAAATAGATTAGAATGGTTTATAGAAAATAAAAATTTGCTTTCAAAGTCACAATTCGGATTCCGAAAAGGAAAAAGTACATACGACAATATCGGCATACTTATGTCAGATATACGATTGGCGTTTTCTAAAAATGAATCAGTTGTAGCCGTTTTCCTGGATATTAAATCCGCCTATGATAATGTCAGCATAAAATTATTAAAAAGAAAGCTGGAAATATTATCTTTTCCAATACACCTTACAAATTTTATCATAAAATTATTGTCTGGACGTATAATCAAAATAGAATCGCACAGTAGAATAATCTGGAAGGGACTGCCCCAAGGCTCCGTTCTAGGTCCAATTCTGTATAATATCTATTCACACGATCTAGAAGGCTCATTAAATGGATCGTGCAATATTTTGCAGTATGCTGATGATGTTGTTTTATACTGTTCTAGTAAATACATCAATGCAGCTTCTTCTCACTTATCAAACTCCTTAACATTGCTGAAAATTTGGTTAGACAAGAACGATTTGGAACTTTCAGTGTCTAAGAGTTGTGCACTGTTGTTCACTAGAAACCGTATGCCTCCACCTATTACGCTATACTACAATCGGGAATTAATTCCTATTAAAACAGAAACAAAATTTTTGGGTGTCATATTTGATGCTAAACTTTCCGGTTTGTCACATTGTACCCATATTGCTGCAAAGTGTGAGCGCTCGCTTAATATCCTTAGAAGTCTCTCGGGCGTTTGGTGGGGTGCACATCCCTTTTCTTTGAAGTTGGTCTACAATGCCTTGATAAGAAGTGTTCTTGATTATGGAACCTTCTTGTTGGAACCATGTAGCCTAGCTGGAATGAAGAAATTGGATGCTATCCAGACGAAAGCCCTTCGGATAATAACTGGAGCAATGAAAAACAGCCCGATAAACGCATTACAAGTCGAATGTGTTGATCCTCCACTTTACCTAAGAAGACAATATTTGGCCGATAGATTCTTTAGTAAAATGTTGCAGTTTTCTGAACACACACTTTTGTCAAAACTTCTTCTCCTTATAGAGCAAATCGATTCTTCTCCTTATTGGAAACATAAATCTCTACCGTGTTTAATCCAAGCCCACAATAATTATAAAACAATAAATGCACAAACACACTGTTCTCGTAATCTGTCCCTTTTTGAATCTGACTACCAAGCATTAATTATTTCACCAACCGTTCACCTTGATTTAGGGATCCATAAAGGTGATTTGTTGGCAAATATTTTTTTTAATTCAGTAGTTGATGATAATTGGCAGGGATGGCATCAAATTTATTGTGATGCCTCCAAACATTCTAACAACGACTGTGTTGGTGTGGGATTATTTCATAAGCAATACAAAATTGTCCAGAAAGTAAAATTTCCTCCCCAAACTTCAATTTTTACAGCTGAATGTTTTGGTATTTATAAAGCTTTAGAATACATTAATTTAATGAAACTTTCTAAAACGGTTATATTTTCTGACTCAAAAAGTGCAATACTGGCACTTGAAAGATTTCCTTTTAAAAGAAATGCATACTCCCCGATTATTGTAGCTTGTCGAGAAATGCTTTTGAAATGTGTGAATAAGGGCCTCTCTGTTTCTTTTGCTTGGATTCCCAGTCACAGCGGTATAATCGGTAACGAAAAAGCCGACGAACTCGCTAATAGCGCCGTACAATGTGGTGACTTGTATCCTTACAAAAATTATAGTGAAGACATTGCCGCTCTTTCCAAGCTTTATCTTCGAAAATCTTGGAGTGAAGTATGGAAAAACGGTGCTAGATTGAAGGGCAAGTATTACTACTGCATTCAACCCAACATTCCAGTAAAACCCTGGTTTTACATTGCTAAACTAAATAAGAGAGCTACATCCGTGCTTATAAGAATGAGATTAGGACACATGTGCAGTCCAGCACACCTTGCTCGTATTCGTGTAAAAGATTCGAATATTTGTGAATGTGGGCAGGATGTGGGTGATGCTAATCACATCTTCCTAAACTGCCCACGATACGATTACTCTTTCTTATACCAAAGTCTGATAGAATTTAATATACCTCTTCCCACTAATATACCAAGTTTATTATCTTCTAATTCTATTTCTATATATAAAGTCATTGCTTCATTTATTGAAGTTAATGACATTAAGTTGTAAAAATGTATATATTGTATGCTTTTTTGTAATGATTTTATGTAGCATAATTGTCTCAATTTTATTCCTTAACTCTCCTGACCCTATCCTTTTATCCGTATCTAATCCTTATTTATAAATACCGACCAGTTTCCCCGTTTTAAATTGAAAAAATAAAAACATGACTCTGGCAAATGCACAATGTGCGACGCCAATTCCTCACAATTTAGAGGAAAAAAGAAAAAAAAAAAAAACAAGAAACTTGAAAACAAGTGAAAAACCTGAAATGACTGATTCTAGCGACGAGGAAGTTTATTTGACGCCAACAGAATTGACTGAAACAGTTAATAATGCGCAAATGAGATTTCTTTCTCAACAATCACGCGAGAAGTATTTGGAACAGTACGATAATGTTTAATAATTTAAACATTATCATTTAATAATTTCTGCTGAAACCCGGTATTTTTGGGTACGCAGACGACAGCACCGTTGTGAAGAGTTATACATCTAATAACGCACAAACCAGTGCATTACAAATCCAGTCTCATAGGGAAGCTATGGTTCAGCGCTTGAACTTTTCTTTGAAGGCAGTCTCCGATTGGGGCGATGCCAATCTGGTCAAGTACAATGCTGCTAAAACCCAGGCGTGTCTTTTCTTCGCCAAACGGAGCCCTTTTCACCTGGCTCCTACTTTCAGGGATGTATCCGTGCCGATAAGCTTCTTGGCATCTCCTTAACACCGACTCTCAATTTCGGCTCCTATATTGAGTCTAAAACTCAGCTAGCCTCAAAAAAGCTTGGTGTTTTGTTCAAGGTGAGACATTACTTCACACCGGGACAGATGCTTAATCTTTATCAAGCTCAAGTCCGGACGTGTGTGGAGTACTGTTCTCACCTTTGGGATGGTTCTGCCAAATACCAGCTGGAGACACTGGAAGATATTGAGAGGAGAGCCAAGAGACTCATTAACGACGACCAACTTGTAAGCAAGAGACTCCAAAGTCTCGAGAATCGCCGCAAAGTCGCCTGTTTATCGATTTTCTATCGGATGCATTTCGGGGAGTGTGCCACGGAACTTGGGGTGTTCCATCCAGTCTGTGTTAAGTAGCCGGTTAAGTACAATATGGGGGTCTTCATAACGCGAGTGAATAGATACCTTCTGGGTAAGCGCGCTCCATCGATCGCATCATCACTTACCATCAGGTGAGATAGTGGGCAAGTGCTACCCAGTTCCGTTTAAAAAAAAATAAAAAAAAACCGTTCAACAGCGAGTGGGACTCGCGCACGAACGGTTCCGTACCGTTATCTCGTTTTCATTATTATTATTTTTAGCAAATAAATGGCGAAAACCTGTTTTATTGTATAGGAGCCCCCTTAATTATTTATTTTATTTTAATTAATTATATTTAAAGAGAACATAAAACTAAATGTTCTGTTAATAGTTAAAGCGTCTACCTGTCACCGATATAAGTATCGAGCAAGAAACGGTAAAAAATCAAGTTTGTTGTATGGGAGCCACCCTTAAATATTTATTTTATTTTTGATAGACGGACGGACAACGCAGTCTCAGTAATAGGGTCCCGTTTTTACCCTTTGGCTACGGAACCCTAATACGAACTATATAAAGCTAAAGTGCCAAAACTTTCTCAGAAACCTTTTTGCTGGCATATTTTATTGAGTTATCAGAGACCAAGAACTCTATACGTATTCAGTGCAACAGTAAAGATGAAAAAAGACATACACATATCGACACCTATCCTTACTTAGTGACATTTTTAAAAAGAGCCTCATCTGGTCCTTAACCAAAAAAATCGAAGGTTTACACAGCATCTGAAATTGAGAAGTTTCTTAACGAAGCACTTGATTTCGTATATTTGGCGGCAAAAGTAAGTCAGTTGCACATTCAGTATCTACTTAAGTATATTAATCAACTACTTTACAGAAACTAATACGTAGGTACTTAGTAGATGTTTACAGGCAAAATTATGCATGCATATCAATTTTATTAATTAATCTACTACTACACTCTTTACTTTACAGGTTGTTCTTATTATTGGTATAAACAGAGCATGTCGAACTAATGAACTAACACAATTTAATTTCAAAAACATTGATAATCTTTCACTAGTAATTAATTTACCTTATACAAAGACAAAAAGAGACCGCAACTTCGTCATTCGCAAGGAATACGTAACAATGGTTCAGAAATATCAAGCCTTACGCCCGCCTAACACTCCAATCAATCGATTTTTTCTACAATATCGCAACGGAAAGTGTGTCAGACAGTCTATGGGTGTTAATAAACTAAATTAATACTTAAACTCAAACAAAAGTATCTTGTGATCGAATTATATTTTTTTTTGCGTTTATTAATTTCTTCGCTGAGGTGGGATGAAAAGTAACGTGTTGCATTCGAGTGCAAAGGTTATTTTTCACCTCGTGCTCCTTTGATTCCTATAATTTTCTTCGCTGTAGTGAAGTGAAAAATAGTGTGTACCACGAGTAAAGTTCTGGAAGTTCAAAAACTGTTGCTATTTCTCGTGGGATACTGCCAATTGTATTACCACCCATAGGCTGTCTGACACACTTTCCGTTGTGATATTGTAGACAAAATCGGTTGATTAGATTGTTATGCAGGCGTAAGGCTTGATATTCCGAGCAAAATTCGTGGTACAATCCTAGATTCCTTCGCTTCCTCAGGTTTCAATAAAAATACTCGCGCCAAATAACAACTTTGCAGCCTTGCATAGCAAATACCTATTTAGATCATTGTATTGATTACATTTGTTGGTATGGGTAAAAGTTATTTTGATATGTTTTTGATGGTTTTAAGGGTTAATATATGGAATCACATACGTTGATGCTTAAGACAATACGAGCATTATTGATTTAAACTCGAGAATACCTTAGTCATGTAAACCAACTAAGCGACAAGCGCGATAAAACTGTTAAAATTTTAATTTTCTCTCCACAAGCATGAGTTTCCTCCTTAAATACTCTTAGAATTATTTCTTTGAGTAAATTTTAAAGGTTGGTGTTTTTATTTATCTGAATAAAGGGGTAAAGTTATTAGTTAAAACATTTACCATCTGAACTTCTAAAAATATGTTAATTACCTATCAAGCAATTAAACAAGCCCGTCTCGAAAAAAATATTCATATTTTATTAACATTCCCATTGCTCATTTGTAAAGGAATCCAAAATGCAAATGAGAAGAAAACAAAACCTTCAAAGTTCCGTAAGCAAAAAGGGTTGTAAGCTACGCGTTTCCAAGAAATGTACCTAATCTATTTAAACATCTAACTCGTTTAGATTCATCGCCATAGCTTTTACGTAGACAATTCTGTACAAAGTAGCATCCCAAGCGAATTGGAGGTATTTTATCAAGGCTTAGGACTAAAGCTGGCCGGGCCTACAAAGAAAAATAAGATAAAACATTGATGAATAAATTGCCTTTGCTAGAATTTATGTAAAATTCTGTAGCGTATTTTAACTCGTAGCATTGCATTCCGATGCAGTATCTTCTTTGGTTAGACTGTTTGTTGAATAAACACAGAAGGTAGAGTCATGTTCCAGTAATATTGACACGTGTAAGTCCCAACTCAAAACGAAACCATAAAGATTGAGACGTCGCCGTCGTTGGCCGAGAGTATAGTGAGTGTGCCGTATAATCATAAACATCCTGGTGCAGAACAATATTTCGCTTTGTATGAACTCCGGCTGCTCGCTAGTGCATTTCTTTGTTTACCTTCAGCGATACTTTTCGAAATATTTTCTTTTGTTAAAACCACTCACTGCGTGTAACGCAGGCACACGTAAGCGCCATCATTACGTACTCGTAGAAATGGAAGAAAACTACCGCTACACCATTGTTAGGTAAATAGGTATATTTATCTTCAAGAATTACGAGCGACCCTGCTTACTATTGTGTCAGTCACCTTGTTTATCTTCGAATCTCCGCCTTTCGTTTGTAATCCGATCGGGTGGTGTTCGATTTCAGCTTATGATTGACGCCGATTTGAACTACGAAACTAATAACAATAATTCACTTCTTTAAAAATTTGTTGGCCGCAGCCGTGAATCCTCAATTCTCAAGGTTCCGCAAAGTTAGCAATTAATTAAACAAACTCGAGCTGCCTCTAAAGCCGCGTGGGACAATAGAGCTCTTTATAATAAATATTCTAACAGGAGACAGGAACTGTGTTTGCAGTTCATTTCAATGGTTAATTCTTTGAAGTTTTTACAGGCGTCTCTCGCTTCAGCAAGTCCCATTCACGGAATTAAATATGTTCAATCTCTGAAGTTTTCAGAAATTTTCCTGTATTGTGCACGATTTATAAATCCATTTCAATAAGTTTTTTTTTATTGCTGATAGACTAGCCTTTAAACACTAACTTAAGTAAGTGATGATGCGGTCGAAGATGTTGTTCAGGCTAATTTAGAATTACTTTTAAAGATAGTTGCCGGAACACACAGAGTAAAAATCTGAAATTACGAGAGAAGTCCACTTTAAAAAAATACTTCTTGGGCATATCTTAAGTGCATGATACCTTCGAATTATAGGCGATATACAGTTAAGGTATGAAGTTTCTTCTATTTTCACAGGGTATTTCTCAAGTGGTAGTGATTTAAACACATTCTAATTTCGATGCTTTTTGTGAAAGTCGATAGTATTGGAAAGTAAGTATAAATGCTGTTTTATTTGCACTTTCTTTGCCTTAAAGTGTATGTGGCATCCAGAAACGCTTTCTTTGCACAACGAGCTTGCGAGCTAATTTATGCTACGTATAATAAACACACACTGAGATAACGTTACATACTGATATATCGAGGATGTATAATTAATTAGCACCTGGTTTACCGACACGATATTGAATTGGCAAGTTCGTTTCACCTGAAACCAGCCTGTAGATCGCTTTCCCTACGACAATAGTAAACAACGAATTCATTTAAAATAATATAACCGGGCTAATGGTTTACAAGAGTACGATATTCGAGTGGGCGGATAGAAATGCCGGATAATCAGATTTACTACTTGAGGGTAGCTAGCCAGACGGGTGTTTACGATTCCCTATACAAGTGTCTGAATTTTCAGGTCACTTGAAGCCCCCGACAAAATCAAACGACTCCCATTCTAGAACAACAACCAATGACTTTACGTGGTCTCTGAAGCAGAAAACGCTCACGTGTGAGTAACACTATTATCATCCGAGGACCACATTCAAATCATAAAAAAATCTTATGGGCAACAGGGCCCACTTTAGTTTAGATAAAGGGAAGATTTGTACTTACTAAGACTATTTTTATTGGTCCCGACAAAAAAATAATAAATGAAAAGTGGTAGTATTATGTTTACCGCAGCGAACTTTGCTTAGTTATTCAATTAAAAGGCACGCTACGAGCACTTCAAAAGCACAATAATTGTGTCTTTGACCATTTTTTTACGTGTTTGTTGTGTTTTATAAGTTATGGTCGAAGATTATTGTACAAACCTTGTTGTAGAATGCGAACATTATCTAGCAGACATCAAGATGACACTCAACAATTGCCTTCACACTGTTAGGTGCTTGACTACAGATACTTGGGCTGGTAGAGAACCAGGCGAACAGATAAAATGCTCTACCTTACCTAATTAGCTATCGATACTCACTAACAACTAGGTACTCATTCATTTAATATGTATAACTTGATAGTGCTTGGGAGCTTGTAATTCTAGGTAAAGCCTGTTCCCGTATTCGACCACATCATCACTTGCCAACGGGTGAATTATTACCTATTAACTATAGAAGTATATATTTAAAAGAGTAGACTTATATTAAGTTATTAATTTTACACACATCAAAGTCCAAAACGGCTGATTGTCAAGCCATCACTGAAAAACAATTGTTGTTAATGGCTAAATTCGAATCCAAGGTTTCGTATTTGTATCACTAGTAAGGTAAGATGGTAACTGTATCTATCATCTGCCTAGACCCTCGAGTAAGATCAGAATATATTTTAACTGAATGCAATCTAAATCTATCCAACCAATTCACTCTACCGCATTGTTTAAATACGAGGAACATACTACGATGTGTTCTAACGTACATACAGACCAGACATTTTAATTGTTTTATAGCGCCGCTGGTCTGTTGTGAGGGGGAACTCGAGTTCCGTGAAAAAGTTACTCATTGGTCTGTCTAACTCAATTAACTGTTCGCTCGTGACCCGACTCGTGTGCCTACTCCCGGAGCCGGAAACTTACAATTGACAATAAATATTACACTCACTTTTAATTCTGAAAACTTTACAAGTAGTAAGTTTAGTATGGTTAAGAAATGCGAGCGCCTAAAATCTACTGTAAAATAGAAGCAAAACAAGTTTTTTTGCTGTCTGGTGTATAAATTTTGTATGAAACTGGTCTATTTTTATCGTTTTGGTAGTAGTGCGCTACCGGAGACGTAACTATTGTTATGCTACACTCTATTACAACGTGAAATTAACTTTGTTATTTCGGTAATGAATCGGTGGATTTATAATGTACAAATTCCAAAGATTTGTCTAAATTTTTATAATTATATCTCCGATCGCACTCAATAGCATTAAAGTATATATATTTGGTTTACTATCACCTTGTCACATATTTGGCTTGGTACATGCGCGTGGTTTATTATATCATTAATACGCTCGCACATAAACTATCTAGCTCATGTACAAAAAATTACGAGATTTCATTCATCAACCCGTCTAGACACACCAGCTGGGGTATAATTTAAAATCAGATTTAACAGCTGAATTATCAAATTAGTAGAAGGCACAAGTGTAAAGTGGTTACCTGTGTAAAATGACTCAACTCCCTGAAGGCCGGTTGCCGAGTCTCGCCGCAAACGCTCGTCCGCTGCACAAAATAAATAAACATCAGAGTCAGTTGACAGTTCATTTCACAGAGATTTTTCATCGCGGTTTAAAATAAACAGTGAGGATAACCCTTGCTTGTAAACGAGAAAAAAGCGCTTTGGTGCTATGACTTCTATGCACAAATATTATTTCTACTTTTATTTTATAGATTGGTATTCTTTTGTCTTATAAGTATGGTAACAATAGAGTTTACGTTATTCTTCGAGAAAGTAAAGTTTCTTAATGACTTAAATTAAGTAAAAGCTTAAAATTTATTCTGTTTTAATATTTATACGCCTCAAAAAAATTTTACACATTATCAATCTAGGGGCCAATTTTACCAAACTAGGAATAACTAATACGAGCAAGGATAACTTAAATCTCTGTAACCAACAAAATATGATAGACCTTCGTCACTATAGACGTTCAATGGTTATGCAGTATTCTAAATTTGGCATGGTATTGCCTGTTGTGAAATATGACAATTAGGCAGACAATTGAAAAAAATTAATTCAAGTTTAATAAATTATACCGTCGAATTTGACGGTGTCATGAGCTACAAACAAATATGCCCCCTCTGCTACAGCTTGTAATACATACTATTTTCATGTTAACAGTACTTTTATTTTTTCCACAACAGGAATCCAACAAATTTAAAATCTATTTTAAATTTGTTGGATTAGTTTCACGTTCTATAATAGTAAAAGACTGTCACATTGGAATGGTATGAACCATACTATGAAGTATAAAGTTATCCGCGTACGCTTTAACCTTATATTGGGGAAATTGGGCCTAAATAAGTTAATTGGGTTATAAAAAGGTACTAACTATGTTATTCTTATGTAAAACTCTTACCGTACTTCGTGCTTCTCCCACAATATCTCAGGTGTAATTTTTTTTACCGGATGTATGCCTTTATTAACAAAATACTACGAAATATTTACAATACTACAGCTACTGCAATAAAAGCATTTAGACAACCTATAAGGCATTGCAGACTAACAGGCAGTCCAAATGATCCAGCCAACTATCAGTTGGCCGCGTGCCCAGCATGCTGGTAGCATTGCCCCATTAAATTGTAATGCTTATTCGTTGAGCCAAATAGGTGCAAGCATTTTGATCACGCGTGTAATTAAGGTGTAATTGATCATTTACACCCAAATCGGAAACTACATATTTTATTGGTAATGCGAAGAAAGATTTACATTTAAACATCTCGTTTAAAATCATAGGTTACACGTTTTCTATGATTTTCTTTGATTCTGGTTATACAAGCGCCCATCTACATAGTTATCACATCAATGCATGATGGTTTCTTAAGAACAAAGTTACTAACTTAAAATATAAGGACTGTTTTATATCCACTGTTGGCTGTCGTCAGGGCTAAGAGAAAGAATTTATCGAATGAGCGGTATGCCACCACTAACGTCGTTGTGAGTAGGGTGTTGCTACATATCAATCGTTCATAAGAGCTCTTTAACATCTTAACGCCCTGAATACTTGGGAGGTAGCAAGAGTAAACTACTAATGAGAGCATTCCCGAAAAGTTTTGGCGTCAGGAAAGCCGGCCATAAAAAACAATTACTAAATCTTTTTAACTTGTCTTGTCTTGTGTTGTTAGCGGAAACATATTTTTCACATGTTCTTGTGTTGTCCTCTACGTTGTTAAAGAATATATATTGTATCGACCCCACATGAAATCCTTATTTATTTTTTTACCTCAAGGACGTAAATCCAATGATAAATTAAATTACTGATCCTAGTAGTTAGGACATCAAACAGGAATATATGGTACAGTCCTTCTATTATTAAGCCAGAAAACTGCACTGTATATAAGGACGTAAATATTTTGTAGAAATCGACGGTAAATATTACAACGGGAAATTTAAAACTAAGCTTTTAAAATTTGGCATTCGTAGTTTCGGTAAACGAAGAAAGAGTTACAATAAACGTATTCTGTAAAACAATATTCGGTAATCAAGCCAATTTACCTATAATTCAATTCCACTGAACGAGGCTTCTGCTTGCTATAGTATACCATAAATACTACTATTTCTTAGTAGCGCTCCGATACTGCTACGAGCTACGAGTCAGCAGGGCCGATACAAAAATATTAATGAAATGAAAATATATTCATTTGACAGAGTAATAATAATACATGGCATAAAACATCTACAAACATACATATATGCATTAAGACAAACTTTTAGAAAATATACTTTAGGTGATAAGTTATTATACTTGTAGTAAAGCAAGATGTGTCGAATTGGACTCATATCGCATTCAGCATTTCCTATATGCGAAAACATGTAAATGGTTACTAATGTTTAATGATGTTATTTCTTAGTTATATATACTGTTTGTTTTGTTTAAAATAAAATAATGCCGAGTGTCATCAACATTCGACGCTGGTTTTCAGATGAACCCATCACGTGGTCGACACTAACTTAAAACTAGCATGTCAATAAGGAAAAACTGCATTTCGCTAAACTACAACAGTTTTTTATGCTATCTTGGTTGAACAAGTAAGAGACCCACCCACCTGGTGTTAGCGGTAACATCGGCCTATAAAAGATGCAGTTCGTGACAAGTGCGAAGTTCACTGAGCCTGAGTCATACAGTTGTTAAGTTGCAGGTGCCTTTATTTCAATTTCTACCGACTTCAAAAAAAGAGGAGGTACTCAATTCGTCTGTATGTTTTTTTTATGTTTGTTACCTCTGAACTTTTCATTGGGTAAACCGATTTTGATGATTCTTTTTTATTTTAAAGCTGATGCTGGCTGTGTGGTCCCATTTAAATTTCATCAAAATTGGTCAAGTCGTTTTTGAGTTACACTCCAATAACTGAAAAGTCTTAATGATATAGTCATTGATAGTGATTGACAATCGATCCCATAAGTAGCAAGTGTCACTAAAAAGGGTAGATTTTTTTTTACCAAAAATTAGCATCGACTTCAACACCTAAAATGTGACATAACTTGTCGAAGTCGGTATCATGCGGACAATATTGTGTTCTTTTGAACCATCATGGTTCAACAAGTCATTTCACATATTTGAGTGTTGGTGTCGGTGCTATTTTTTGGTATTTAATTTTTTATTGTTTACTTTGACGTTATTGATTTGTCATGTTTGCAGGTGGTAGTAAAAGAGATGAACCGGCTCGGCATGCTGGTTGACTTATCCCACGTGTCAGAGCGCACGATGCGTGACGCGCTGGCCGTATCTCGCGCGCCCGTGCTCTTCTCGCACTCGTCAGCCCGTGCTCTCTGTAACGTGACGCGCAACGTGCCCGATACGGTGCTGCGGCTGCTGGCTGCCAACAAGGGACTCATCATGGTCAACTTCTACACTTCCTTCCTTACGTGCAAGGAGACGGCTACTGTACAGGACGCTATTGGTAATCATAACCATTGATAAGACTAAGTCGCAGAGCTCTATTTATTCTGTGGCAATCACAGGTCAGAGATAGAGGCTAATATTGTATTGTTTAATTTCATGTAATTGTGGCCTCGAGGAAACTGTAATAAAGGTTATATTTTAAAGATCTTTTCTCTCTCTGGCATAATTTCTGAGATCTGAGTTGAAAAAATTTTACTTCTACATACAGTTATGAGCTTAGCTAAATATTGCATTTATATTAGAGAAGAGTGGTAGAGTGAAAAAGTAGTATATTTTTTGTTAGCCTAGAAGTTGAATTTGTTAAAAAAATGTTTTGTTGAAAATTTTGTTTTACTGAAATAAATATACTTACATCTTACTTTAGAAAAGTGAATGAGTTAAATGATAAGTTTTTATATTTTTTTTTACTCGATTACTCAGACTAATAACTAATTTTGATGGCATAGCGACACTCACTATTAACAAGATCAATGATTCCCTACTTCTACGACACCGCTACGACTACAAATCTGTAGCAATTTACTCGTAAATTTTACTCATTACACTCACTATTAAACGAGATCAATGATTTCCTAGCTCTACGACACCGCTACGATTACAAGTCTGTAGCAATGTACTCGTAAATTTTACTCATTACACTCACTATTAAACGAGATCAATGATTTCCTAGCTCTACGACACCGCTACGACTAAAAGTCTGTAGCAATGTACTCGTAAATTTTACTCATTACACTCACTATTAAACGAGATCAATGATTTCCTAGCTCTACGACACCACTACGACTACGAGTCTGCAGCAATGTACTCGTAACTTACAAACTCATTAGAGCAAACAAACATCTGTAAATCATCTGTAAACTAAGGTTATTATGTTGATTATGTGATAGATAGCGAATATACTAATTCCTCGCTGGCCTAGTGCTTCACTCACTTTAATATTATGATGTCTGGGTTCGATCTTCGAGCCGGAGAATTTTTTTTTCTATCAAAGAAATTTCCAACATCTTTCTGGAACCGTTTCGAAATCTAATAAATGTCCATAGGCCATATTACATGGGTACACAATATTCTGGCGAAATGTGGTTGTTTAGATACCTCTCTGTCCTCTCCTTCTGGGATCTAAAAGAGTGATTCTAATATAATTCGTGTCATAGTAGAGTTCACGGAGCACTTTTCATACAAACATAGTTTCGTCTTATCTTAAATACTAAGTGTTCAAACTCGGTGAAACTTTGCATTCATATTCTTGCCTATTATGTATGCTAATTTATCAGATTTACGTAAATTTAAATATTTTCAAAAATTATTGAATAATTGTTATTTTGACACTTAGTAATATAATAAAAAATAACACGAAAAACTCGCAAACCAGAAGCATCAGCATCGCCAGCTCATATTGATATTAGGCTCCGCAACATGCGTACAAAATTTCACTGAGTTTGAACACTTGGTATTTAAAATATAACGAAACTACGTTTGTATGGATAACGCTCCGTGCACTCTACTCTTAATAATCTTCCAGCTCATATCAATCACATCCGCGACGTAGCTGGCGTAGACAGCGTAGGTCTCGGCGCCGGTTACGATGGAATCAACTAGTAAGTATATTATTTCCTTTTTAACACTTCTATCTACCAAGGTGAAGCAGTGATGGCTCAGTGGCATTGGCTATGGACTGCCGCGCAGCAAACGTTCGAATCCCGCCGCGGGCTTGAGCTTCACCGCATTCTGGTAGGGCATTTTGCGAATGTCCGCCTGGCTAGCAACCACCCTCAAGTAGAAAATCTGTCGCCAAGCACCTAACGGTGTGTTCCGGCAGCAGTCCTTGAGAGCCAGTGAAATTACAGGCACATGAGACTTATCAACTATGTCTCAAGGTGACGGTCGCAGTGCAATTCGTGACTTGATAGTCCACTTAGCATCAGGTGGGCATCGAGCTTGTTCCGTCACAATTACATAAAAAAAACCTAAAAGAGTGAGAGAGTAGATATCAGTACGCTTTTTGATGAGTCTTACATTTTTTTTTATATCTGATAGGCTATTTTTTTACCACTATCTCGTCTGATGGTAAGTGAAGATGTGGTAGAAGATGTTTTTCAGGCTAATCAGAATTACTGGCTCTCAAGGACAGCTGCCGGAACACATCGTTTATTGTTTAGCGAAAGATTTTCTACTTGAGGGTGGTGGCTAGAAAGGCGGGCATTCGCAAAATGCACTACCAGAATCCTGCAATGACTGCCATCCTAAGAGAACAACCGGGACCGATTCCGGAAGCATGGAAGTGCTCAGTAGTAATGTCACTAGCGGTCACCAATCCTAGAAATGACCGCGGTGGACGTAGCTTAACGCAAGTGATCGGCTAAGAACGGCCAAGCAAACTTCGCTACGAGCGCTTTATAACATACATCACTATAGATATCCCATAACAATTGGATTTGAAATTATTCACAACCCTTTCTACAGCACACCGCAAGGATTAGAAGACGTATCATCGTATCCGTTGCTGTTTGCCGAGTTAATGGAAGAAGGTTGGAGCATAGAGGATCTTCGCAAACTGGCTGGTCAAAACCTCCTCCGAGTGATGGAGGCAGCAGAACGTGTCTCCCAGGAGCTGGCATCTGCTCACGTCACACCGTATGAAGAAGTCCCGCCAAGGACGTTCGACGCACACAACTGTTCTAGTCAAGACTTATAGATAGTAACTAAAGTCAAATTGTAAAAGAATAGAGTAAAATAAGGTTTGAGTAAGTTAACGACAGATAAGTGAGGCTTATACACGAAACTTCATTTTTGGAACATTGAATCAACCCGAAGACTTTACCAGTGTCCTGCGTGGCCAAATGAAATAGGCACTCATTGCTAGGTGTTACTCTTTACGCGTATATCAACGGATTTTCAACTTTTCGTTGTGCATTGATTGCGTCACTTTGCTTAACGTCACTTTCGTTTGCTCACGTAGGATTCTGCGTTGTGAGGCTGGGGTTCTATAAAGAAAATCTATAGATATACTCTATTGGGATTTGACAAGATGTATCGCATAAAACTGCACTTACACCTTTATTCAAGTAGAGTGCAAGTTTAAGCATCGTCTTAGTGTTTATCAGAGATGCTTCCAATTAAAAAAGACCGAGGACGATGTCTTATGAAATTAACGTTTTCAGTCCATGTGCTCAAAATTACAGCATGGGACTGTATCTATTAGATCTATATATGACAGACTTTGAGCGCAGACTATGTGATACTTAAGTATGAAGCATTTCACTTTGACTGACTCAGTTTACAAAAAATCAGTCTGTGTTCCAAATTACGAGTACTTTAAAAATATGTCAAATGTTGTTTGGTATATGCTAGTGCCAACAAGCTTTAATACGATTACATAAAACTGTAATGTAATTAAATTCCGAAATAAAATTTAATTAGGTACTTAATTTAAGTAGAAAATTTTACCCATCAAAATGTCTCCTTAGACTTTTTATAATAATTATTCACAATACAGCAAAATAAAATATTTATGTATTTTATAGATTTACTAAAAAAATAAAAAGTCGGCATGAACAACCTTCCTTATAAGATAGGTTCAACTTACAAGTAGACACTTTCAAATCTAATGTTTGTATTTTTTGGAATTAAATTCAACCGTGTTATGTTAAAATAAAAGGAATACATTCGTATTATAATAAGATTATTCCGGAATTACACATTTTTTTTGAGTCTAGATATTACTCTAATCCCTGATTAAATTTACAAAAGAAACCGGCAGCGGGTAACAGACTCGCACATATCGGCCTATAGCATGAAACGTAAAGACGTAACTGACGATGTGTGGGTGTTTTTGGTAACACACATCTCCCCATCCTTTCTGGGATTTACAGATTTAGAAGTATTTTTAAGTATCTAAAATATCATTTAATTGAGTATGCAACTATGCACTACTGCAGGTGCAGCTCAGCTTCTAACATAGTGCATATATCGTAATATGCATCGTGTGGAAAAGCGACTAATAAACCGAATTATGTCACATGTGTTAACTGCATCTCAAAAAATATATAAATTCAAAAATTCATGTACTTACATAAAATATACCCACTTAAATAGTACTTAATAACAATGTATTTATTTCTTATGTCTGTACTTACTTGTGTAAGCACTTGGCATCTAATTGTATAAAATTAAAATCCTTAAAGTAATTACATGGACGACCAATAAAATTTTACCTAATATTTAGAAGAACCTAGGCATATTATATACCCTTACCTAAAATAAGAAACTCTTCGACTGCGTAAACTGATTGTTTAAATTACTAGAATATTTTAATAATAAAAAGTATCTTTAGAAAAATGTTTTTGAATCTGTTTTAGTACTGCTTTTTAAAGTTCTTACAGGTTGATATTATTATTAAAATAGCTTTGTATGGTAGTATTACGTAAATCTGTGTTGCCAAATAGAACCTTTAACCCTTTTGCGGGTTGTTTGTAAATGATAATTAATGCCTTTGAATGATATATTTTACCCTAAGCAATCTTTTTTGTGTTATTACTTATTGCTTGATAAGAGTATGTCATGACAAAGAGGTCAGTTGGTGGCTTATGCAATCATGGTCCAAGAGCGTTAAATTAATACACTGTATTAATTCCTCCATATAAATTTAATTATATAGGGCAATAAAACGAGTTAGTGATTTAATAATGTATTATAACTATAATTTTTCATCGGTAATAATAGACGGATCTTAAGACTGAAATGTTTCAGATAAAAAATAAGTAATGCTACATATTAAGACTTATAATTACGTGCTTTCATAAATGACATCTTAAGATGTGTTTATTATTCCTTGTAGGAGTGTTTAGTAAACAACTTGCTTGTTATTTTATACGCTAAACCTACTACTACCTTCTACTGAACGAACCAGTACCTTTAATACATATCTAACTATGATATTTTAAAGTTTTAACTACCTATTGATGCTGATATTGTCTGTATTAACTTCTTTTAGATGTTTTCATAGCATTATTTCTAGAAAATGTATTAGGTTCTTAGATAAATATAAGCATTTTAAATTATACTTGTTTGTATTATCTTTGCTTGCACACTACTGTGTGTTAAAATAAATAGTTATTTAAAAAATTCCTAGTATTTTTGCGCTACGGATCCAACAAAACAGATAATTGTTTTTATAAAAAAAAACTTCCTTCTACAATATTTTACTGAGTTCAGCCCTCCGGACATTTAAGTGATAAGTATACTATAGAATCCACCGTGCATTAAATCACAGCAATAAAGTAGTCGCCATTCCATTCATTTATAGCTATCAACATTTGTTTTTACATAATGTGCACATGAAGAAAAAACCATATTACTAATATTTAATTGCCTTCGCAGCATTTTACATTTTGCATGGTGGTAGGGCATTTTGCGAAACACGTGCGCATTCCGTTTCCTTAAATTCTGAAGCAGAGTTTCTATACTAATTTATGTATATATATTATTTTTATATATTATTATTATATACCTATATAAGTATAGATATCTATCTTGTTATGTATATTTATTGAATCTTATCGCCATGGAGGAGCCCCTTGACGCAGGAGGCTCAGTCTCATCTGGTGCGTGATTCATAACAGTTATGCCACATTAATCGGGCATGGAGATGGACGGGTCTGTCATGGATGATTTGTCTTCTCGTTCCTTAAAGCGCAGCAGTCCCAGCAAAATGTGTAAGCATTGTAATAAAAGTAAACGCAAACGCAACTCTGCTTTAGAATTTAAGGAAACGGAATGCGCATGTGTTTTTTTGTTGATCCAATAGCAGAGAAAGCACCGAATTTGTTTGAAAAGGAAAACTTTTCAACAATGGCATATCCCAATTGAATAAAGACGTGACCCTGAAAGAGACGACAGACATACATCAGACCCGTCCTCATCTCCAGCCTAGTAGGCGGATATCGTATGAACCCCATGATGTGGCACCATACATTATTCACATTCAGAGAGAGTAGCAGAATTCTGACAATGGCACCATACTGTACCCTATTGCCTTTGCAAAATTCCTCCATTTTAAAAACATAGTTAACGGCAGTCTGTAACGCATAGGCCGTAACATCCCTCGCATTGCTTTCACCATTACAATCCTACATTAGGTACCTTGATGAACATGGGCTGTAGAATATTATGATTTTTTTTTGTTTAATACCCGTGCTAATCCAATAGTATACTAAATACAAATTATACAAAAAATATTTACAGTTTAGACTTTTCTCACAACTTTACACACAAAATTATTAAATTAAATGATATTAAAAATTCAAACGCGCCGGCCGTTTTATCGCCGCACTTTTTGTGTAATATTGTTATATACAAAGTTACTTTATGATATTGTTATAAAACAGCTTCATAGCAGCATTTCTTCTACAAGTGCTTTCCGATGTATTACTTTTCTCTGTGGGCTGTGCCAACACTGAAATCGTAGTGTTCTTAGACTGCCTTCCGATACACTCCAAAAGCGTTTTAGGCCGTATTCCATATGTGTTATTTTCGATAATATTGACCACATTTGCGTCTATGGATCCACATTTAATATGAACCATAGACACAACATGTGATCAAAATTATCGAAAATAACGAATTTAGCGTCAAATGGTATACGCCCTTAGCGATGTAATCTCCGTTGAGATACATTGAAATCGCGCCAACGACAGTCATTATGACGTCACGGATGACGTCATCACATACGCCATATGCAATTTCTACGACCACGCTTTATCCTGAAATCATTGTGAGCGGGGCTTTAAAACTGATTACTGTTACACAAACATATCCCTGCTAACTTGTATATTTATTTATTCGTGCCGGTAAATACCCAATGAAAGTAAAGCAACAACGCGTGGCTGCATTTTGAACTACGGTTACCAGAACATATCAAGCATATTTGCTATTTAGTGCTAGGTGCTATTACATTAGATTTGAGTGCTAGACTTAAGTAAAAGAAAATAGTGCTAAATCTAGCACCGAAAGTGCTAAGTTGGCAACACTGGATACGGGACGTCCAATCCTGCAAAATTTGAGGCTGAGTGGTGTCGAGACGTGCAATGGTAAAATTGGTTAGTTGGAATAAGGTCATAGATCTTGGCAGAGCATTCCCCATTGTACAATCGATAGAATTTAGGTAAATTACAAACCGATGTCTCTTGGAATAATGATTACAGTTAGTTCAGCATCTTCAAAAATTCAACTTAACTGTCAAAAGAGCGATCTCTGAAACGGAATGGATGGTGATCGATAAAATCACTTTTGGCGTGTATCGGAAGGCAGCCTTACTCGGTGGCTTTTATGTTTCGGGCCACGTTCCATACCTCAGAGTGTAGTTGTTTGGTTGTTTATAACCTCAGATATCTATTTTTGCCGGGGAACTAGAAAAATACATCGACGTTTTATGATGTTCGAAAAACAATAACTACCGTTACCTGCAAAATACAAAAAAGTGCCTATAATTCCTCTCATCAAGAAATATCAAGATCATGTCAGTTAAAGATTCACCTTTTAACGACCTATTTTGATAGTTAAAAAGTTGCGCTTTCCTCGAAGGTTGTGAACGTTAGAGTGAAAAGTGCGCTACACCAAGTTTCTGAACGGCCCCCTGTCTAACACAGATTGTGTTTGTCGTACCGAGATTTTGGGAAATTATATTTTGATATTTTAGGCGTGAATTGAATGCAAATCTATAACTTTTCTTACAAAATAGTGGTGATCTTATCCGTAATCAATGCCATACATTTTGATCAGGGGTAATCTAGCATCATATGGACACAAAAACCCCTGGCGAGTGTTGGTATCTGGTCTGAAAGGTAGGTATAGCGTAGATGATAAGGATAATATTTTTCATATAGCTCGTACGACTAAATTATAACATTTTGTCTTACGTTACTAAACAAAATGCGCAATTTAGATAAGATAGTGTTGATTTTGGTCAACTGATACTCCGTTTCAGACGTGAGTCACTCATTGAATAAATCGAATTTTATTACATTTTATTGTAGTCTAATTATTGTTGTAATAACAGCTGGTGACATTGAGCAGCTCAAGAGGTTTGCATGTGGTGGATACTGTGACGATTCCACAATAGTCTACTTACAGCATCCGTGTGTGATCCTAAGTGCTCTCGAGGTTAGATCACTTAATTTAACTAACAATAAATCTTGTGTTTCTGAATAAATGCACTTGTGTTGCTGATATACTTCTCTGTGTGCATGCATCTGTTTTCCTACTTTTTATCTAAACTTTTTTCACCTTACCTTTTTACTTCAAAAATTTTACTTGTAGGTAGGTACCAGACCACGAAAGGTATTAATTAGTAACATTTATGTAATAAATAAAGTTTTTAGGTTTTAGGCTATAAAGTTGTGGCATCAAGTTCCACTGCAGTAAAACAAGATTATAATGAGTACATGTGGACTATGAGGAAAGATTTCTCTGAACCAGAACCATCAATCATTGTTGAGCAAGATAACATCACTAACTTTAGCAAAGAGGCTATGCACTTGGGCAACTACCAGCATCAAAACAAAGAAGACAATATCTAAACCATACTATGGATGTTAAAAGTAATGTTAACATTTCATCGAGTGATATAAGAGATAAAGAAGATAGCATTGTTCATTACATTGCCGTAAAAGGTTCTCTACATGCTTATGATTGTGCCATATTTGGTTTAAAGCCTGAGGAGGTGAAGGCCCTTGAGTCAAAGTTTACAAGAACATTAATTGTTAATGGTGATGCTTTCAAAACTAATGTAATGATTGTACTGAATGCTCTGGTACAACTAGGGTACAAAATTATCTCAACAACTGGTGAGGCAGAAATAGTTTGGACTATGCAGCGTGAGATTTAAATCATTATCTATCACTTTATATAACAATGGATTATGAAGAGCATTGCGACCATTCAAACTGTCCAGGCGCTGCAAGTTCAAATGCTTCTGTTATGCAAACACTCTCTGAAATGGATTGGGAACGAGGATTGTGGAATGCAGGTATATTAAAATGTTATGAACCAAATACTGTGTAATTTTTTATGTGTAAAATAATTTAGGCCATAATTTTGATTAGTTATAAGTAAATGTACTATAAAAGTTATCTTAAAAAAATCATCAACAAATGTTTCTAATTACTTAATGTATCACATCATCCAGAAATTGGTGTGTTAAATATGTGTTATAAGATATAGCATACATTCTATAAAATATAGCACACATGATCTGATGAGGCTCCTAAATTATTTTACACTTGCTTTCCGGCTGTCTCTGTTCCCGCGTACATTGGTTATCGCACAAAACCATTCTCTTTTTGCACATTTGGATAAAAACTATCCTATGTTCTTTCTCAGGTCTCAAACTATTTCCATACCAAATTTCATACAAATAAGTGCAGTAGTTTTTAAGTTTATTTGTTGCAAATAAAAATCTTTAAAATATTAGTGTAGATAAAGAGTTACGTTTTATTATCACATAAAAAGGCATTGAGTTTCATTTTCTTATTTACAAGCTTTCAATGGAGATATGGAAAAAGTGCAAATGTTGATTAACAAAGCTAAAGATTCCAAACAAGTTGTAACCGCACCGGATCAAGCTGGCTATACTGCATTACACTATGCTGCACGGAATGGTTTTATTGACATTTGCAAGCTTCTTTTGCAACATGGGGCTGATATTAATGCTCAGACTAAAAGTGGGCGAGCAACTCCATTGCACAAAGCAGCTGCTTCAGGTAATTTTTCTCAAATACATAATTTTTGGACACATTCAATAATACAGAAGGGGACAGACCAATATCATGATCCTTATATTATGAACATTTAAAATTTAAATCAGTTTCTCTACAGGGTTAGTCATGTTTACACCATTAGGGATAAAAATTTCAACTGGTTTTGTTCAAGTATAATTCCGAATCCAAGTGAGAACTTGTTACTACTGCTACTGTTTAAATTAGAAACACTATACAGAAATTATTAACTATAGCACCTATAACTATAACCCAATAATTGCTTAACACATGTTTTAGAAAGTATAATAATTTTATTTTGATTCAGGTAAAATTGCTACAGTGAACTTCCTGTTAAGCAATGGAGCTTGTATCGACGCTCAAGATATTGATGGGGAAACTGTACTGCATAAAGCAATCCATAGCAAGAATGTGGATTTGGTCAGCACATTTCTGCAGTCATGTCCCAAGCTACGAAATATCACTGATTACAAAGGTTGCCTTCCAAATATCCCATAAGACATTGGAATTCTGACACTTGCATCCATAAATAAAAATATTGTCATTGGTTTGCTCTTTCTTGAAGTGATAAGCCTTATGCAAATAGCCTTTGCTATGTTGCAATATTAACTCACATCTTCAGTAAGTATATTAAATTATATATTTTGTAAGTTATGCTCCACAATTCTGCTATATAATGTACTAAAAAGCCATAGAAACCAATTCCAAGAACACTAACATAATGCATGAAATTTCTCAGTTCAAAATACAATACTTGTAATTTGTATTTGAAGAAATCACCCCTAACACAACAAGCTTATGAAAACACCAATTTGCATCTCATCTTTGTAATGTTTTGATTAAATAATATATCTTAAGTCCTAGACATGAAAGTTATTGCGTGAGATGACTATTTGCATAAATATACTTTAATTTTGTAGTTGTTATGGTATATTCATCTTTAATATTGCATGTACTCTGGTTAATGTTAACAGATAAAGTCGTTCCAATTTTGTATCCATTTATATTTCACTTGTATTTCATATTATGTAGGTACACAATTTTACTTACCCTGTGTAAATAGGCATAAGGGCAACTTTAGTGTCGCATATCATACAGTTATTGTGTCTAACGTGTTATTATATTACACCCATCTATTCTTAGACATTATTTTATACTATTTCCTGTAGGTATAAATGTTATAATAAATAAGTATATATACGAAATAATATTACTTATTCCCAATATAAATTATAGATAAAATAAAAAGTAAGAATTTTACCTATCATTGTATTTTTACCCTGTTATAATTGTTATGAACTTTGTCTTATGTCATTTAGCCCTGCACATAAGTTTAGCTTTGTGAAGTACTAAATGACATTTCATAAAGTTACAAACGATTGTAGGAAGTAAAGGGTTAGGTAAGTTAAAAAGTTGCAACTGAATTTTTATTTAAATTGTTGAATTCTTATTTATAAAATTGTTTTAAAATATGAACGAAGAGAATTACGATTTTGTTATTGTATATGTTACTAAGTTATCAATTATTATAAGCAGATTTCACTATTGTTTATTTGCATTGTAATAAATAAATAAAATTATTTTAGTTTCACATTCACAGTGTCTGTGAAGAATTATTAAAAATCTTTCAGAATGTATCTTCAATGTTTGATCAGGTGATTATATTAGATATAAAAAGAAACACAGGATAATGTTTTATATTTTTCACATACACTTTGTACTATGGTGTATATTTTAACATATTGAAATAAATATATTGATTCATGTATATGACTAGTTTCACTTACATCTCTATTGTCATTACCAGTTTAGGCATAACTATTTTATTTAACTACATATTTTCATACAGCAGATATTACTAATAGTTATTATAGGTATATAATACATAATTTGGTTGTAGATCACATAATACTAGTGATCACTAGCACTTACTACTCCTGCATATTGCAATATTGGTTATACATAGTATGATTAGTTAATTGTTGTTAGGGCACTGTTAATGGACCACTATTGTCACATTTGCAAACATCTCCGATCACATACAATCTATAGATGCTTCTTCGCTCGCCCTATCACTATCCCACAACTTTTACATTTTGTGTCCCCTTTTAATGAAAAACTATCACGCCTATAGATTTGTGCTTTAACATAGTAATTTTAGTTCATATCTAGATGTGTTATTTATGAAAAAAATAATAATTAAACCATTAAAAAAAATAACATTTACAATTTTTTATTCATGGGATAGAATGTTATTGTACTACTAACGCCATCTGTTAGAAAACCAAAGAGTTAACATCGCTGCAACATAACTAAACTACTACTTAAAAGCGTCGTAGTTAGTCTACTCAACACAGATGACACCACTAAGATCAGGTTGTATAGTAAATGCGAGCGCCACAAAGCTCAGCTTTTTACTAGTAGAATGACTAATTGAATGTTGTTAGGTGACCTAACTTGTTAATGGACCACTATTGTCACATTTTCAAACAAGCCTGATCACTTACAATATATAGATGATTAAATAATATTTAAATGAGTCAACGAATAACAATATAACGATAACATATTTTATGCTTTAACATTCAGCATCGCACTCCAGATAACCCTAAAAGTCCTACAACCCTGTGTGTGATCTTATCAACCCTCATCTTCCATCATAAGAAATCTTTTCATACTACCAGGCAAAGGTAAACTATGAATGTATTTATTTAAATTTCTAGTCCTACACATACATCGAATTTTAATCCTACAAATGTCAGATAAGTCTAACGGATTTCTACACGCATGGTATAACCATTTCATTGTATAATCTGGTTTCTCTAATACTGTAGGTTCCACAGAAATCGTATAGTGACCAGCTTTTAGTAGCATACTTGCTAAAGTGTGTGATTTTCTTCGACTGGCTGTAGTCAGGTTATCTAGGCCACAGGAATGTAGATCGCATGCATTTACATCTGCTCCATGACGAATCAGTAAGGCAGCAGCATGGTCTCTGAAAATCAAGATATCACTTTATGAAATTTGAAAAAATTTGAACCATAAACGGAATTGGATCCCGCACCAATACGGCACATCAACACCATGGTAGACCTGGCACCTTGAGAATGGAGCATATCTACCAATTAGCTAACGTGGTAATCAATTACACTATTCAAAAAAACTTCTGTTTGGTCAACTGTCTCAAGTCAGAAATATGTATTTTAATCATTGTAAAAAGTTGTGGCTTCGGTTTTACGGCCAGTCGCGCCCCACCTTCCTAACGCCAATCCTCATTACGAATGCTTTCCTTTGTAGTATATCTACTACCATTCGGGTGAACAGAGCGTTGAAATCGTAAGGAGTTCTGTCATGCACCAATGTGCAGCAACACACAAATCATATCGACGTGAATCTGCAAACATTTTCACTTTCTTCCACTGTATAAAAGACGCGAAATTGCCGACTTATCTTTTCTACTAAAAATAACTACAAACACAATTGACTGTTCTGAGCTGCTAAGCAAAATTTCCATTAACGCCCCCTATAAAACCACTCGATGAAACCCTACTATTTGTACTCCCACTGTAGGAACTAACTACAGACAAAAATCATTCCTATGGCGATCTAGCAACCAATTCAATAAAATATGCAGGTATAATGATCTAGATCTATTTTGTACGAGCGCAAACTCAGCCAGACAACGGTTGAGTACTAATTTCTTCAGAGGTGATATTTAAACTCAATTGTAAGTGAATTTTGATATTATTAGCTAACTTTTATTATCATTTTGTTTCCAAGGTTTTTCCCAAGGTATTTAGGATATTTTACTTTATCATATAAATGTGTTTCACAAGCGATATTGTTATTACACACTTTGTAATTATGTATATTCCGTAAAGAGCTGCAGCGTCTTCTGACAGTGGTTGGGCTAGCACACTGTTGCACCCGCCCACTTGCCAGAGAACATGATCACGTCCAAACTGTTGGTGGCGCAGGTTCTCGTTCCTTTTACATTCCATTATGACATGAAAGACGTCCTCAATAGATCCACATTGGTCACACAGTGGGGTTTCAATTTTTTTCATTAGAAAGCCGAAAGCATTTCATGGAACATGCCCGGATCTCAGTCTTACGGCTGTTACAGTAGTGCTTAGTAGTGTTAGTAGTTATTATTACTGTTAGTAGTGCTTCGATCAAGAAAGAATATTTTATAATTTAAGTTAGATTTATAAGGGTGACTTTAAAATAAAAACCCTGTTTAAAAAATAAAGATTAAAAAAAAAAACTTTGTAATTATGTTGTCACTATACGTGAAAACCTATAATTCGCTTTCTGTTACTATAAGTGTTATATATAAGTTACTTCAGCTGTTGGTTTTTAAATAAATAAATTGTGGCACGCCATTTTCATGACAGTAAACACTGCAATTTATAATGTATACAATTTTGATTTCATTAAATTAAAGTCTAATTGCATAGAAGTATGATGTGAAATGTTCGAAAACAATACTTCAAGTAATTACAATCTAATAATAGTTTCTACTATCAGTGAAATAAGTTATGTTAAATAAAATACAGGGCTAATATATAGGGCTAAGTGACGCCCGTTTTTTGCCATTGGATTTGACGAGTTCTATAAAATGTACATATTACAACAATAAGAGCATATTATATCGAATTATCTATCCGTAAAATTTTAATTCAATACATTTAATATTTAAAGAGATATAATAATAATAACCTGTTGGTTTATAAAGAAACGAAACTAGTGATAATGTGTAATATATATATTCAATTTGTCTGCGTCGAAGACATTATAATATTTTTATAAATCAAATCGAAATACGTGGCCACCGAATCCTTTGAGAATGCCTGCTATTGTCACTAAGGGTTATCTGACGTTCGATTTGGGGCAAATCGTTCCGCCCGAAGGGTTCCCGCCTTGTCGTGGCGGTGGGGCTTAGTAGCCGTGGCTTCGTCACCCACGGTGAAGCGAAGAGGAACCAGGGTACGTGCTGGCTTGGGCAGTCGGCCGGCCCCAGAGGGGCCGCTCCACTGGGCTTTTCCTCTAAGTCCAGACTGGAGCGGCAACGGGTAGGCTGCGGTGCTGTATGGGCAACACCACAGCTGACGGTGAGGGGCCACGGCGGGAGAGGAGTGCCGGTATCACGGTGCGCCGCTCTCCCTACCTTCCGTGGCCACGGCGGGGCCGCCACCGTTGGATGGCGGACGCGGAGGGGCCGCAGGGGAGGAGGAGTGTTAGTATAGCGAGGCGCCGCTCTCCCTATCCTCTGCGGCCGAAGTAGCAGGCGACGGGGCTACTCATCTGACCCGTCGCAGGGGGACCTTGGGCGTCAGAAGCGGGGTCGTCTGACGCCCATTTGCGGGCTTGGTCCCCGGGTGGTAGCGACGTGCCATGTGTTCTGGTGCGTCGTGAGGGGTAACACCCCAGGAGGGGTCCGGCAACGGACAACCGTGGCGGGTTCGTGGTTGAGTGCTAAAGCGACCCTGCGATCCCGCCGAGAAGCGGTAGAGATGGAACACCGTGTGTTATTTAGTCGGTAGGGGCACTTGCTGCTGTGGGAGTAGTTGGTGTCGAGCCCGACATATCCCGGCCACCTTCCCCGGGGTGGACGGGAATGCGTAAATGCATTTTTCACAAGTAAAAAAAAAAAAAAAAAAATGGGGCAAATCGTTGGCGAGCATAAATAGTAAAATATCAAGAGATTTCTTTCCGGACGCTAAGGTACGAATGCCGATTTTGAAACTACTACAAACGCTATCGTCTCAAATTTATACAACACGTTATTTGTAAAACTACGACATTGAAATGTTGTGTAGCAGCCGTACCCAGCAAGGTCGATACTTAACGTGACGACTCCTGCAATGTAAACATAAGTTATACTCCCTCTTTTCACAGACTGGGATCAGTTTGCCAACATTCCAATGCACACTCGATAGATACCTAATACCTATAGGTAGTTATTGTAAGAAACATTAACTTACTTGTGTAACAATATAGCTCTGTTCAAGGGCGTGTCGCCGATAAGAGCGGCAGCGTTCATATCAATATTGTATTGTATCAAACATTCAAGCAATTCTTCGAAAACAGCGGTATTATCTATATTCTCGACCGCCATGTGCAGTGCGTTCAGACCTGTTATGCTGTTTGTGGAATTCACGTTGGCGCCTGTGAAAAACTGACGTTGTTAAATTGTTTTAAATATTATTATTTTTATATGTAAACGTTTGTACGTACAAGTATGTTCCCACATAGCGTTAAATTAAGACAGATTGTGATGAGATTTAGCATTAAGATAGAGTTTGTGCAAAACTTTATGGGTGGTCCTATCCAACCCACTTAAGAGTATGCGCAGGCAATAATTTATATTCGGGAGGTAAATAGGGGGTTCCTTAAAATAAATTTTAAATCACGCTCGGCTCATTTACATTAATTTACTGATATTATCTTATTGATGATGATGATCTGGACTAATCCTATTACTTATAAAAACTGACTTATAAAATATTCACTTATCAGATAGAAAGGTAATTTTGTCGCTTTCATACTTTAAGTATGTATAGGTATTGTACGAAATCTAAGTCGTACAATCTGTCGCGATACGCGGTGTGAAATCATCAATCGCTACTTTAGAGATAACGTACGTAACTCGAAGTCTGAGGTTACAAAATTAGTAAAGGGTGCGTACCATTTGGAGTTAAATTCACCAAAAACGATGACACTCCCAAAAAGTTGTTCCACTTGGGTCTTGGCATTATTTTCGCCATAAACGCTATGAAGCTACTGGAACAGTTTGAATTACCTAGATGTAGGTAATTCAAACTGTTCCAGTAGCTTCATGTCAAAAGTGACAGAATTGGCAAATTTTAGTGGCATTCTTAGCGTTCTTTTCCTAAACGGAACAGGGAGAACAGTTACAAACGATCACAGTGATCACAACCATAGACACAGAATGTGGTAAAAATTATCGAAAATCGTTAAATAACGAAATTATCGTCAAATGGAATACGCCCAAAGTCACTCACCGAACTTTTTTTTTATCCTTAGTATTACTGTTAGCTGTTGAAGTTACGTCGCCCGCCGATCGGACCTACCAAAGACAATCGCGGTGTCGCTCGCGCGCGTATTTTTAACACGACCCTGGTTTGGAGCAGGTATACTATAGCAAACCAATTCATAGCTACCTATAGGCGGATATACGATTTTTATGATTATTAATAATTACATTATCTTTAAATAAATCAACGCATTCTGGACACATTATATATTTGCCATAGAGTGCATGCTGTGGCACATGCTCGAGCGCTCGATGAAGTCCAAACTACTTGTCTGGTTATTTATAAGTATTTAACGGGACTTAATCGCGATAAAACATGTATAAATTTCAACCAGACGTTTCGACCAAGTTGCATTGGTCGTGGTCACGAGCGGACTGAAGAGACGATACATTTCTTATTTTAATAAATAAATTTCTTAACTTAAAATCTACCTGGGTTTGCCCGATGTGTCAATGTAAAGAACCGAGAAAGGATAATTCTAATACCCCAGTACGCGCGGCAGGAATTGCGGTGCTAGCGGAAGAGGCGTCAGTCGTGTCTGGAGACACCACTGCGATTGCATTGTGCGAGGATAATAGTAAATTATCCAGTATCGCAAGCCCAGCCGTTGCTGGCCTTTCTGACGAATATGGCGATTTATCTACGTTGACGTCTGAAATAAGACTACTTCGAGGGGATGTAGGGGAAATGAAGTCACATATGTTGACATTAACAGAACACATTAAACAATGCTTCTCACGAATTGACGAGCAAGGAAAAAAACTGGAAGACGTGCAGTCGCGCCTGCGAATACTTGAGGAAAGGGAAAGCGAAATTATCATATGCCGTAACAAAATAACAGAGCTACGACATGAACTTAGTGTGCGCGCCCAGGCTTCCTTGAGAAATGAAATAGAAATTTCTGGACTTAACGAGCATGCTGACGAAAGCCCAATGCATCTAGTGCAATTAATTTCGCATAAAATTGGTTCTGCGGTTGACATCAACGACCTTGATTACGTAGCTCGGGTTGGACCACGAAACGCTAAAGCGAGCCCTACGGGCACCCAGTCTGTTAATGGGTCACCACGACCTTTAGTGGTTCGATTCCTCCGTCAACACGATCGGCAAGCGTTTTTGAAGGCGGGTAAAAGAAGGCGCAACCTGACGTCTTCAGACTTAGATTTAAAAGGGGTCACACGTAGCATATATATTAACGAGCGCTTGACTCAAGAAAACCGTTACTTATTTCGCTCTGCCAGACAACAGGCTAAATCGAGCGATTATAAGTTTTGCTGGGTTAAGAACGGTACTGTCTACGTGCGAAAATGTGAAGGGAATCCAGCCATCCCCATTAGAACCGCAGAAGAACTTTCACGCCATTTCACTACACCAGCAGCGTCAGAATAACAAAAAAGACGTTCTATATGTAATACCCATAATGAAACTCTATTTATTTATGATATTTAATTTAGCGCTAAGTATACCAAGTAACACCTTAATTTTTATTTTGGCCTCTAACTTGCTGTTGTACATTAATTGTCGTATCACATTAATTTACTTAAAACTAAAGTTTATAAATACAAAAGAATATTTCAAATCATTCAAACTATCACACACCCTTGCACACAAACACATCACACGTATATATACTCGTACGCATAATCTCGTAAATCTCACAGTCCGTAAATCTCATACTTATAATATTTCTCATAGAATGACAATCCTGACTCAGATACTTTCTTCTCCTTTTTTTATGTTTTATCATAATGGCATTACTTAGTGTATTTAATGAAATTGAAGAATCCGTATCAATATATTGTCATTCGTTAGATTCTATAGATTCATGCAAAAGTATTTTTACTAAGGCCGATTATGCATTCAAAGTCCTCTCTTTCAACATACGAAGCTTCCAACGTAATTTCGATGAGTTTGCTGTGGCACTGAAGCGAATGAATATCCAAGATTTCGATGTTATTATTTTGTCTGAATGTTGGCTTTCTGATGGTCTCCGTATAGATCCTCTGCCAGGCTTTAACACCTATAGAACTTCTGTTCAGCAAAACAAAAACGGGGGTGTAATAATATATGCTAAAGCCACCGCCCAAACTACAATCTATGAACCCAATATAAAAGACTCTGACTCACTCCTTGTAACATTTAATAATAAAATTGCAGTTTTAGGCATCTACAGATCGCCTTCAACACCTCTACATCTTCTTGGCCCATTCATTGTCTCTCTAGACTCCACCTTGAACACCTTAAAAAGATATTCTCATATTGTTGTGGCTGGTGACATAAACATAGATATCTGCAACTCAACTAACGATTCCCATGTTAATGATTACTTGTGTCTTATGGCAACTCACGGACTTCTTCCAGCTATCTCCAAGCCAACGAGATATTTAACTTGCTTGGATCACATTTTCGTTAAAACCAATAAAAGCTCCATAGGCATCGTATGCAAATCTTCAGTAACAGATCATGCCTTCGTCTTAGCTGGATTGTCATTGACCAACCTTGCGGCCCCGAACTCTCGCTTTAAACACAAGATGGATCTCGACTCAGCTGTTGCTCAGATCAATGAAGTAGACTGGTCTATTGTCACTAAAGATTATATTGTAAATACGGCAGCTCTCTCTCTAAACCAGATACTTGCAAGCGTTATAGATAGGCACACAAAGAGGGTTAACATTGGGCGTAAGTGGGTCACAATGAAGCCATGGATTACCCCGGGTTTAATCAGATGCATGCGTCATCGTGACAAACTACACTTGGAGTCAAGATCACATCCTGATGATGTTGTGCGGCGTAAAATATATACTCGATATCGAAATTTTTGTAACAAATTATTAAAAAATCTTAAAATAGAATATAATAAACGCCAGTTAGAAGAAAATAAAGATGATACTAAAAAACTTTGGAAAACCATCAAAACTATTTGTCAGACGTCAGTTTATACTAATCACTCTACTGAGCTGTTAAACTGTCTAAATAATAATCCGTTCTTGTCAATTCGACACTGCAACAATCATTTTGCTTCAATGGGCTCAAGCTTAGCAGAGAATATTCTACGTAAGCTCAATATTACCCAAGAATCACTAATCTCAGAGTATAGACCTGCCACTTCTGTTTTTCACTCATTATTTCTCGGTCCCACTGATTCTTGTGAAATTACCAAGTTTATTTTGCAACTAAAAGTCGACACTGCTCCAGGTCCTGATAAGGTTCCGGTTTCACTGCTTCGGAAGTCGCTAAAGTCCTTACTTATGCCACTCACTCATATAGTAAACCTTAGTTTGATGTCAGGTATATTCCCAGAATGCTGGAAAACCGCCGCAGTGTGTCCAATATATAAAAAGGGATCCAAAAACGTTCCTGACAACTACAGGCCCATTGCTTTGCTAAGTACCATTTCAAAACTTATTGAAAAAGTTGTTAATAATCGACTAGTCTCATACTTAGAAAAGTATAATCTGCTGTCGGAGAGACAATTTGGTTTTCGGCGAGGTAGGTCAACCGAAGACGCTACATTACTTCTTGCTAATCTTGTTTCATCGCACATTGAAGCTGGCGATAGCTGCATTGCGGTGTTTCTCGATCTGGCAAAGGCTTTTGACTCCGTCTCGGTTGGTCTACTTCTTAAGAAAATGGAGTCCTTTGGTATAAGAGGAACTTCGCTTGACTGGTTCAAGAGTTACTTAAAAGGTCGTAGTCAGTTTGTTAAGATAGGTTCCCATCAAAGTGATAATCTGCCGGTTGATTTCGGCGTTCCGCAGGGAAGCATTCTTGGACCGACCCTTTTCACGCTCTATATAAATGACATCGTAAAGTGCTCACTGAAAAATGGACAGATTGTCGCCTATGCAGATGATACCGCGATACTTTTTTATGGGAAGGACTGGGAACAAGCCTATAATTTTGCAGAGGAAGGCCTTGCGCATATTGCAAAACTGTTAAACAATAATCTTTTAACATTAAACGTACATAAAACTAAATATATTGCTTTTTCGAAAACCTCTGTCTCTAGTCCTCATTCAGACATGACTTTAAAAATACACTCATGTTCAAATTATAATTCAGTATGCACGTGTAGTTTTATCCAACGCACGAAATCAATCAAATATTTAGGCGTTGTGATGGATGAGAATATGTCTTATAAGGACCACATCATTGAGCTATCAGGACGAGTGCGCAAACTTATTTATATAATGAAAAAACTAAGAGACTTCACTCCATTAGATATTTTGCAACAAGTTTACCTGGCTTTATGCCAATCTGTCTTACAATATTGTATCTCAGTTTGGGGTAGTGCTGGAAAAACAAATTTCATTACCATTGAGAGAGCTCAGCGAGCACTCATCAAAGTCACTCTCAAAAAGCCCTTTCGGTACCCTACGAATAGTCTTTATAAAGAATTTCAAGTACTACGAGTTCGCCAACTGTTTATTTTGAGTGCCACAACAAAATCACATAAGATATTTCTCAATCATGATGATTACAATTCCCTGATTTCTAAACGCATATTTCGACTTCCTGTTCCGCAAGCTACATCCTTACTCACTAAAAGAGGTCCAGTATTCTCTCATCCCCATATTTATAATAATGTATGCAAACTCTGTGACATCAAAAATTGTAAGGCTTACCAATGTAAAAAGCTAGTAAAAGAATTATTGTTAAGACTATCCTATGAAGAAACAGAGGATCTGGTATGAGTCCATAACTGGTGTGCATACCAAGAATACACAAATCACACACACCTCTTTCACACATACACACACACACACACACACACACGCACTAACATCACTTTCACGCAAACAGTTTATTATTCTAACTCGTACTCACTTTACAGCGCTCCTCACAAACTAAATATACAGCTGATGTTTTACATTAGGTAATATCTGATTTAAGCTATCTACACCATAATGTATTTTCCTATTATAATTATAGTTTTTGTCTCAGAGTTCTAAGATACAGGCCCATGCCTAGTTTGGAACTCGCTGGATAATGTCTTCTTTAGTTCAAATTTGTCAACAATTGTGCTCCTTAATAAGTGTATGTTATAGTTATGTAACTCTTTCTGAAAATAAAACATTATTATTATTATTATTATTTCTAAATCACATGCGGGTAGTTGGAGAAAATACCCGCCTTTCAAGACGTTGACACCCGCCTCTTCAGTCCGCTCGTGAACACGACCAATGCAACTTGGTCGAAACGTCGAGGTAAATAAATTTATACATGTTTTATCGCGATTAAGTCCCGTTAAATACCTACGTGTTCATGTCGCGAAAGTCTTAAAGTTCCTACTTGTCTGTTAACTAAGCGGGTACCGAATTCCTTATGAGCATTTTCCGCTTTTCATAGTTTCGAGTAAGTATAATGGCAAGACTGAGAGCTATGACTTCTATAACAAGTGACGTGTTTGAGGACAATTTTACCTTTCTCAAGGAGTAACTTGGCAATTTTCGGTTGTGATGTCCTCGCTGCCATTAGTAAGGGCGTGTCCCCAACGTCGTTGTGAAGATTTATACCTCCACCATGGTTTAGGAGCAACTTTATGATGTCCTCCTACAATGTAATATATTAAAAAATATTGGATGAAAAAGCCCATAAGCAGAAACCGACTAACACTGTATAATATACGCTAATTCCATGTAGACTGAAATATATTTAGCGAACTATACTGGGATGGAGCGACATCTATAGTACCACTATAGATGGTGGTACTATAGATGTCGCTCCATCCCAATACGATGGTTAACGAAAGATAGGAAAGATTCGAGTTATGACGTCATGTCATGTTAGCTCAATTGGTTAGAGCATACCCCGGCTCAAGGGGTGGATGGACGCGGGTTCGAATCCCGCACAGGACTTAAATTTTTCCTATCGTATATTTGTGATTTTGTAATGAAATCCGCATAGCAGGCGTTATTGCAAACCTAACAATATTAGAACTAACTATAGATAAATATAAGGTAGGTTAAATAAATCTAAGTTCGGTTCATAGAAAAAAATAGGCTCGAATTAATTGTGCTCAGTGTTTACTCAACACAATTCGAGCAAGACAAGGACTTATCTTAGCTCAAACTGTGCTCAGTATAAAAACAGAACTCAGATTTTTCAAAGCGAACTTATATGCATAAAACAAACGTCCGCTAGTGACCTAAGTGTTTACAGGGTCGGGATAAATAATCTAAATTATATGCAAGCGTATTTCTCCGTAATGTCTACCGATGCCGCCATAAAACTGAATTATGTAAAAATATCGCAACGAAACCTTGGAAAAAGGTTTGCACAAAAACCGGCTCGTGGTGTGTTGAACTGAAGATGAAGCATACAATCATGAACGTGGTAACGAGAACGTGCAAGATTAGGTATTATTAATTATACCTACCATAGAAAGCTTTCAATGGCGGACACCTTTCGGCACATAAGATTAGAAATGATTGACTATACCAGAGAAAGCTTTCAATGTGCACGGCCACCTTTCGGCACTTTTGGTAACTGAAAGCAGTAACCAGCTTCAAGAAAAAAGCCGATGAAACGCTTGTAATGAGATCCCAAGTAATAGGACATGAAGCAAACGTGGAATAAAAACAGGAATAAGATGAAAATGATTGAGATAGTTTACCAAAAACAAGCAAGTCTTACCTGTTTATACAAAATGGAGTGGTGTAAAAGTTTATGTGAGTGTGTTATTCGTGCGCCACAATCTAATAGGACCTCTACAACAGCCGCGTATTTCTCCCAAACAGCTTCACAAAGTGGAGTATACCCTGAAAAAAAAAAATATTGTACCTGAAACTTAACCCTAAAACCAAGCGCGTAACGATAGTGAATCTAGGTATATTAAAGTAGTAAGTTACAAGTGGAAATGTATAATTTATGTGCTCGCCGGGAGCATATTGTGTTACTATTTATGAATATATTATGTACAGCATGAAGGCAAAGACATTCAATCAATATTTTACTTAGATGGTGCACAGCTAAAAAAAACTCAATATAAGTAAACACAATATCATGACAATTTCCTAAGTATTCATCTCTTATAAAAACACAGATATTATATTCTTATATCATTTAAAAGGCAGGGGTGTCTTATAATCCACGTTTAATCAGACATGTCTTGATCCTTTATGTTATATAGGGCGAGCCTGCTTTTATTGACAATTACTCGTTATTACTAATAAAAGCCCGTGAGGTGCCGGGCTAGAATGTCAACCCCTCCCCATCTTTACCCGTAGGTGTCGTAAGAGGCGACAAAGGGTAAGACACCAGAAGGTGGGCAGCGCGCTTTCTGAGGAACTGATATCTCACTCTGCGATCCCCAAGCCGCTGCCAAGCATGGGGATTATGATAAATATCCCCACGCTTGGCAGCGACCCCATATTGGGGGAGGCTGTGTTCAGCAGTGGACTATCCGGCTGATACAGTAACTAATAAAAATAGAATATTATTATATATTAGGCACCATGAATTTCTTCCCCGTTAACATTGGCACCGCAAGAGATGAGATGCTTGACTACGTCGACGTGCCCTCTTCCCGCTGCGAGGTATAACGCGGTGCGTTCGCTCGAATCTCGTGCCTCTAAGTGTGCCCCGTGTTTTACTAGGCATATCACCTGCAAAATAAAACAGAACATTGTAACTTTAAGTAGTATAAACCCACAGAAAACGGAAAATGTCATGTTCACACAAAAAACAACGCTGGCGTTAAACTTCCTAAGTTGTTTCTGACGAAATTGGTACTCGGGCTGCGCCTCCGGTGTGCTTCTGGCTCGAAAATAAGACTGAAGAAAATATGCTAAGATTCTGATACATAGCATTGGAGCAGTCGGGCAACTCTGAGCAACAAAAGCGAAGCTCTATCGATGGATCTACACAGTCAAAGTGCGACCTACAGATGTGTATCCTCGCCTACAGATGCATTCAGTATTATAGTAGCCACAAACAAAGACAATATAACTTATAATAAAGAAACTTCAGTTACTCCAAAGATTTGCTCCTTTTTGATCATGATCATGGATCCTACAGCAAAAACTATTTACTTTGTTTACACTCATTCTAATCTTGGGAAATGCCCAAGATTAGATACTACTACTTTATAATACAGTTTCAAAACCTCAGCAATTTTACCAAAATTTAAACTGACTTTCACAAAAAGAGGAGATTCTCAGTTATTTTATTAGTATAATAATTTATCTATTTTACCTGATATCTCCGTAACTTGTTAGCCAATTTAGTAGATTTTTTCATTATTTGTACATCCAGTACGGTCTCATTATTAACTCTATCCCTTGTATGGTGAAATGAGGGTCTAAATGTCAAAAATCAAAAACAAAATGTGAAAATAATTTAAAGATGCTGATATGAAGTGTTATTTGACTTCCCAACTTTAGCAAAACATAGGGCCAGAGCTATATCATCAACTGGTAATTTTCTCTTTGTTTGGAAGGATATTTGTGCTACTAAAACATAGAACAAAAAAAAACACAATTATTAAAATGAGCAACTAATATTAACAAAAATAATATATAAATTTAACTCTTTCCATAAAATTGCCTCTGTCCACTGCTGAACACAGCCCCCCCATTATATTTAAAGTTTTCTCAGTCAGAAAACTGTTTATACTTCAGTGCCTCAAGGTATCATAGAGATACTGTACCTTATCTTCCTAAAAACAGTAAACGTCGTGATGATTGTCCTGTCCCTAGATGGAATAGTGAAGTTGCTAGGTGACATTATGACCATCTTGCTCTCATTTTTTACAAAAAGTTAAATGACATAAAGATAACAAAAAATATGGCATAGCGTAAAAATCCAAATCAATGATTGGTTAACTAAATTGGACTATGATAAAGTGGAAGAATTATTATTAAAAAAGCATTAAAATTTACAGAATATAATAAGATCTTCTTCACTAATATAGGTTTCTTCTTTCTACACACACCTCGTGCACACATCTTCATACAACATACACACAAACACATAATATATCATAATTAAACATACCTACTACTCATAATAATTCAAATTCTAAATCAAATATGTAACTATCGCCCTCTTTCAATCGTGTAATATATTAAAAACTGTAAAACAATGTGCAAACTTTGGGATGACGCTGCCTTTTGTAACACAGTTTTATATCTAAAACAAAAAGCAGAGTACTAATTAAAATTGTAACATAACTTTAGATTTACAATAAAATATTTGTATTTGTATATTTGAAATATGTGTAATATGGGGAGTTTGCCATAATCCCCATGCTTGGCAGGCGGCTTGGGATCACAGTACTGATACCTATGGACACCTACGGGTAGAGATGGGGGATGACATTCTAATCCGGCACTCCATGGGCATTATATAACATAATAATGAAATATTACATGTACTGTACCAACCGTGATAATTCTCTGTCAGTAGTTTTCTCTGACAGTGACACAAAGGATGCTGCACATATGGCAAAAATATTACACTTTGGTTTAAAGGCCAGATGTCAGCCTAACAAAAAAATTTTTAGGTATGCCCTTGTTACTAGGAAACTCATTACTTTTCAGTTAATGAAGGCATTTTGATGGTAAAAGCTCTGACGCGCTTAATGTGCAGCGACACCCAAATCACATCGGAATTGAGTAGAACTTTGGTACTCCAGCATGTTTTACCATATCTAGCAGGAGACTATCAACTATATAGCAGGCGAGAGTACCGCCGCTAGGGATGGCCCAAATGTTTAGGTGCTTATTGTGGTAGGTATGGTCCAGTGACCGAAACCTTATTGTCTTACTAGAATGGTAATGAAAATGAACATCATTTTGGCATTTACACACTACATTGAGCATTATTTTCAAAAGAAAATGTCAAAATAAAATTATCGCGAGTTTTATCCATATTAACTTATTAGGAACCGGCTAGGACCCGCGTTATATTTACCGGAAAGATTCCGACCAGTTTCTGGTCTGAAACTGGTCGGAATCTTTCCGGTAAATATAACGCGGGTCCTAGCCGGTTCCTAATAAGTTAAAATAAAATTACTCTCCATTACCATTTTACCACAACCATTCTACATAGACAATAATGCCCCTGGTCTAGTTGTCTAAAGTAATTATCTTGTCTTCCAGTTTTTTGAAAAATTCCTCGGTTTTCTCATTACTCTCATTAATTAAACATAGTGAAAGCATGCAGATGTTTATTAGAATGCTATTATCTCTAATGAGAATAATAATTTACATAAAAACTTAGGATTCCATAAGTTCCCATTTTCTTACCAAATCCAATAGCCCTCTTGTTGCAGCAAAGTGAAGCGGGGCCATTTTGTCATGGGTCTTATAGTTAACATTACTACCAGCTTCAAGCAGCAACCTCACAATTTCCACATGATTTTTGATAACTGCTACATGAAGTGGAATAAAACCATTGCTAGCTGGTACATCTACTTTGCATCCTGAAATCACAACATATGGCATTATTTTCAAAACTCTATGGTTCACTCTATTAGAGCTGCCATTGATCAGCATTTCCCGGGATTTGTCCACTTTTTAAGAAAGTCCAGGCAGGGTTTAAGAAGTACCCGGGTGAAACCCCGTGATGATGATGAATGATATGTATAATTTAGAATAAATATAAATTACAACAAATCTTACTTGAAAATTCACTCATAAACCTCATCAAAGCAAACTGGTCCTAAAATACTTGAAAACCGAATACCTATAAATCTGTCACCAAATACCTAACAGTGTATTCTGGCAACAGACCCGGCAGACTGCTTGAGAGTCACTAAAATTACAGGCACATGAGTTTTAACAACTGTCAGGTGATGGGTGCAACTGGTGGTAGTTATAATGTATAACTCTACCGTTTTGGCTACAGAAAGTATTTTAGAAGACCACTCTAAATTTTTTGAGTTAAATGATAGAATTTCCCAAACTTGAAAATAAAATTGTATTGTAAGTGAAATACACCATTTGTGTAACTACAACAGACAAAATTACGCCATTAGACTCTTTTTACAGAACTTACAGTATCATGGAAAACATGGGACTTGATATTCTGACTTAATCTTTATGTTGTGTTTAATTAAATCAAAACTTAACAACTTAACAAACAATATTTTAGTTACATACCATAAATTTAAACTTTTAATGAGTTGAAAATATACCTGCTTCAACTAAGACCTTTACAACACCAACATTCCCATTTTCAGCTGCATAGTGTAGTGCAGTTCTGGCAAATGCATCTTGCTGATTAATTCCATTGGTAACAAAGGATGCTGCAGCTATAGCTGCTCCAGAACTCTCAAGAATTGCTGCATACCATCTAAAAATTATCAATAATGAACTTTTTTATCAACAGTGATGTAAAAATATTCATAGGGTTTAAAGGTACATAAGGTATTCAAGTGCTAGAAGCAGTTCTTAATAGCCAGTTCCCATTCTTGGACCAGCCTGCTCTCCATCTTTAACCATAGCACTCACTTATAGGTCTAACAAGTAATTAAGTTCATATTTAAAATATCCTGATATAAAAACTAACACTGTTAGGGCAATGGCCCTAACTGAATACATACTTCAGTTCCACATCTTGTAGGTAGATGCTTGATATGATTTTTGCTAACATGGCTAAAAATGTTAGCAAAAATTAGCATAAATGCTTACTTTTCAATAAAAATAAACAGCTTTTAAAATTTGTTCCACCATTAAGGAGCTAACATGCCAAAAAAAGTTTGACACACTAACTTATAGAGATATAGGACTTTGATTGTGTGTACTTGTACCCCTTGTTAAAATATTGAGAAATGCATTCAAGTCTACCTAATCAATGGCAACAGAGTATTATTTATTTTTTAATGTTCAGAGGCTAGCTTTTGGCTAATATCTCCTGATGAGAAGTGCTGATGCGGTTGAAGATATAGCCTGGTAGACATTTTCAAAATGCCTTACCATCATGCTGTAACAACTACCATCCTAGACAACAATCAAGTTGACTGCTTTATGTGACCTCCATAGCATGGAAGCGGTCAGGAGTGCCAAAAATGTTGCTTAATTTAGTAGGTTGGTTAAGTACAATATGGGGGAAATGTACTTCACTGGATGAATGTTAGATTTTAATTATCTACAATAGATCTAATTATTTTAGTTTGAAAGTATACTTAGCTGCAGATAATGTACCTACCTACTTTAGTCTACAAAAAAATGTTTTTTATTTTATCACTTGCTCAAACTTGTCCTTAGTCTTGTCTTCTATAGAGGATTAACGACATCAATAATATTATTACAATAATAATAGAGAATAACAAAAAAATATTACAAACTTGTACATCGAAGACCATCTCTCATCTTCACTGGTGGTAGGAGCAACATTTCCTATGTCCTCATCCCACTCTAGGTCTGCTTGTGGAGAGGGAGTCAAGGATGTAGGACTGAGTGGTGATCTCAAATTTGTAATTCGACTTTCATCACCACTTGATCCCTCACTGTGTATGAAAACAAAGTACCCCTGATTTCTATCCGGTTTGGAACAATCTGTCTGTTCTTTGTAAATCCTATCATTTAAATTTTTACACTTCACATTTGATTCACCACTTTGCCCATCATGTTTGAGCTTTCTTTTGTGACATTTATAGGAACGCTTTCGACTGCAGATATCTGGTGTAGTTTTTACAGTAGGGTGGCCGTTATTGCTAGCAGATATAAGCAGTTTTAATATATCAAGATTTCCCTTATTGGCTGCTTCACCTAAACATGTCATTCCATTACTAACAGTCTTGTTGGGATTAGCTCCTGCAAAATATACATAAATTGTAGTATATAAAAATATGGTTCATACTTGTTACAAACGTATTGTACAAAACGACCTGATAAATACAGTTGGTGTTTAATAATTGATTTAAAATACATACAATACCTTTGGACAGGATAACAGAAACAGTATCAATATCTTCAATTCTTACAGCCTGTAATAAATAATCTTCCAAAGATTTATCCATCTTTTTTAAAGTTTCGGCAATAAATTAAATTATTCTATGAGAAATAATGAGTGGGAAAACAATATAATTCATCAATTTTACAAAATCTCAATTTCTCAAAGCAAAACATACAAAAGCACAGACCATAGAGCACATTATATGCACAGACTGCAAGATATATTTCTTTGATCTATGGCAAGATGCAAATTGGGGTATATTCCATTTGACGCTAATAACGTTATTTTCCATAATTTTGATCACATCTGCGTCTATGGTTGTGATCACTGTGATCGTTTGAAACTGTTCTCCCTTGTTCCATTTAGGATACGAACGCTAAGAATGCCACTAAAATTTACCACTTCTGTCACTTTTGACATTAGATGTAGCGTTTATGGCGAAAATAACGCCAAGACCCATCTGGAACAACTTTTTGGGAGTGTGATCGTTTGTAACGTATAACAGATCCTAAACGCTATGAAGCTACTGGAACAGTTTGAATTACCTAGATCTAAGGTCAAAAGTGACAGAAATAGCAAATTTTAGTGGCATTCTTAGCGTTCTTATCCTAAATTGAACAGGGGAGAACAGTTACAAACGATCACAACCATAGACGCAGATGTGATCAAAATTATCGAAAATAACGAAATTAGCGTCAAATGGGATAGGCCAGTATCTACTGGGGGTCGTTCGGAACCTCGGTTAGAGCGCAACTTTTTAACAATCAAAAACGGTCGTTAAAAGGTTGATTTTTTAACTGACATGCCCTTGACATTTCTTGATTAGAGAGTTATAGGCACTCTTTTGTATTTTGCAGGTAAGGGTAGTTATTGCTTTTCAAACATCATAAAACATCTATATATTTTGCTAGTTCCCCGCCAAAATCGATAATTGAGTTTATAAAACAACCGAGTCGTTCCAAGCCTTCGAGTAGGTTAAAGCAACCGACAACTACACTCTGAGGCTTGGAACGCGACCCTGCATGCTCCTAGGGGCCTATACCAGGGGGGCAATTCTCAATATTGGGATAAATTCATTGATTCTCGATATTTATCCCGTGTCACCTATAGACTATTGATATCCCAAAAATATCGATTATTCACAAAAATGCTATTGTCGCGAGTGGTAGATATAAAAATATGTCCACAAATGAACTTGTGTTCATGTGTAGGTATAGAAAGTATAATGATAATCACGATATCGCAATGTCGCGTGTCGATCGCTAGGAATTGATATTTATCGATAGTGATATTGCGAGAATAACACAAAAATACACGACTCGATATTCGCCATGTTTTCTCGATATTTATCTACTATAATATTCATATCACTGCACGAGAATCGCCGTCCAGTTGACGCTAATTTCGTTATTTTCGATAATTTGGACCCCATTCTGCGTCTGTGGTTGTGATCACTGTGATCGTTTGTAACCCCTATTCCATTTAGGATAAGAACGCTAAGGGTATGTTCCTAAGAATAATATAGGGTGCATACCATTTGAAGTTAGATTCGCTATGAGGCTACTGGAACAGTTTGAATTACCTACATCTAATGTCAAAGGTGACAGATATGGCAAATTATATGTCTATATCTGTTCTACAGAACAGTAATTCTCTGTTCTGGCTCTCAAGCAAACCCTTTTACGTTGCTTCACAAACTCTAAAAGCTCATCTTCCGAGGAATCATTGGATGATAATTCTTCTACGTCAACCTTTCTGTTTAATAACAGTGAAGCAATATATTTTCTACTAGCTAGACTAGACTATGATTCCAAGCAATGGCTTGGAATCATTAGTCACCACAAACTATTTTGTCACTTAGGCTCAGACCAAAATAGAAGTAGTCGCCCTGAGTAGTTAATAGATCTCTATTTTGAACGTATAAACAAAAGATATACGAAAATTGCAGGTCTAGAAAACGTTGTTTTGGTTGACAGCGGTTGTAAAAATATGTTTTAAAGCCGTTCGGACAGCATGCAGTCATTGGTGGTCAAAAATAACAGAAGCTTCTATCCGAACGATAAAATAAAAATGCCACTTTGAAACTGCCAAAAACGCAATCGAGATAAAACGAACGCACCTATACTAGTAATATGTGGTCTGTGCTACAAATATTGTAAACAAAACAAAACAACAGGGATTAGTGGCGAGTGAAAATTTTAAATCGTAATTAATTCTGCGACACATAACTTAGTTTCGTAAAACACATTTTTACAAAATGAGTGAAAAGTCTACTCCCCTATTAGCGGTGCTACAACTACTACGAAAGTATAATTTGAAGGTATAAAGAAAATAATTAAAAACGACTCTGGCAAACTTGAGATGTTCGATGATTGATTTTTAATATTTAATTTATAGGGTACTGAAGATATATTAAGGAAAGAAGCCAGCCTTGGAGATGTTGAGTATGAGAACTTGGATTTGCCGGAAGTGGAATTGGCTAGCATTCTTACCTCTCATCATGCTGAAAGTGATCCCTACAGCTACGAATTTGCTTATGACCATTTGAAAAAATTCGTAGAAAACTCTTTAGACGTATACAAGGTAAGAATAATCCTAGGGGCTGATTTACTGTGTAGTGATTTCTGCTAATTTCACTAATCATATATGAGTCAAATTTAATCATGTAAAAGTAAAATTTTCGTGTTACTTTTACATGATTAAATTTTACTCTTTTATGGGCTCTCGCCAGAACTCTCGCTATATCGCCCCTGAGTGTCGCTCGACCTTCGCTCCGCTACAGAACTCACCAGCTTGCTCGCTCGCCACCTCGCCCCTTCGCTTCATTTGGCCTCGTGGGCTTGCTCCACTCAGGATCTCCATAGCGAGCTTCTGGCGCCGCATTTTTTATATACTCTCTAGGGGTAGGGACCACTAGTGGTGGTTTGTCTACCCATCCCCCTGCATACGCCCCCACCCACCACCCCCCTTAAATTGATGTTTTATTATCTAAACCAAAGCCCTGATCTCTTTAGTGTTAGCATGCTGCTTATTGGTCGCATTTGCTTAGGATACTGTAGATTTTTATGATTTTTGTTACACCATACCAATTTTATTATTTCCAGTGATGGCCAATGTCTCCATTAATGGATATTCACTACATCACCCAATTCTAGTCCATCTTGTTTATAATGAATAGATTCAGGCGTTACTTTGCAGAAATCCATATTTAATAAGAACAAATATTTTGAAAGTATTTTAAGAAAACATCAAATTAATTATTTAGTAAAACACTTAAAAAATCTTGATAAAAATTATATATATTAAGATTTTTTAAGTGTTTTATCAAATAATTAATTAGATTACAAAATCACAAATATACGATAGGAAAAATTTAAGTCATGTGCAGGATTCAAACCCGCGTCCATCCACCCCTTGAGCCGGGGTATGCTCTAACCAATTGAGCTAACATGACATGACGTCATAACTCAAATCTTTCCTATCGTTCTTTAACCTGTCCGCTGTCAAAATGTTCACAGCTCTGCTCCCGTTCACTCGGGCTCAATATGGCGAAATCACAACCACTTCGTAATATGTGAATTATTTGAAAAGTACTGAATTGTTTCACGTGAAATAAAAAGTATTATAAAGAAAAACCTTTGTTTTACTTCTTTACTATGCATTATTGAATATTTATTGTAAAATTCTGTTTTGTTTGAGAGCTAAATTATGTTTACGAAAATGTGCGCCATTCCCCAAAGTTATGGCCACTACTGATGTTTTATAGCTCTAATCGTAGAGATTATTTGTTGTTGATAGTATCCGTAAGCTAGCCTTTACTTCCTATTATTCATTTTACTGTACATTCTTTAGATTTCGAATAACCTGTGATTGAATATGTTTGCAGAAAGAAAAAAGAAAAAAAAAAAATGGTTACTTTGAAAAGTCGATTTCTTTTTTTTTATTGCATTCTGTTTAGATATTTTGGTATAAGGAACATGAAAATATATTTGTCTCTCTTTGCCTCATACATTCTACATATCTAAATTGTGAGACAGCAACAATATAATGATAAATCTAACCAGTGGAACGTACGGATAGATCTATTCCGATTATGAGTCTGTAGTAGTGACGTCATCGCGAATAGATCTATTCCAACTCTGAATGGGGAGGTTAAACATTGTATTGGGATGGAGTTTTGTATATTCATGATTTTGTAATGTAATCCACATAGCATCCGCATACCGTTATTGCAAACCTAACAATATTAAAATTAATTAGATGTTTTCTTAAAATACTTTTAAAATATTTGTTATTATTCCATCTTATTTGTTAAGAGTGACAAATAACTTAGCATTTCATGAATTCACCGTTCAAGTGCTGGGTCCATAGAGTCTTATCGCAGGAAAAATTTAACATCTTGCAAACAGTTTCATGATTATGTTAGGAACTATTCAAAAATGTTCAAGTCTGTTTGCTTGTGTGCTAAATCTCTTTTTATTAGAAACAAAATTAGCAAGTCTAAAAATAAAATAAAAACCATTTGGAAGACTATAAATAGTGAAACTGGTAAAAATAAACCTAGAGATTCAACATATGTCTTAACTATTGATAAAAATCAAATCTCTGATTCAATACAAGTGGCGAATATATTTGAAATTTTTTTTCTACCTTGCCCCTAGAAGCCACTAAGTCATTGGATTCTTGTCCCAATGTAGCAGAAACTCTGTTAAAACATAATTTTCCAAGCAAATCACCGGACTTTTCTTTCAGACACACCACAAGATTTGAAATTATAAAAACATTTCAAAGTTTAAACATAAAGAGTACTGAAGACTTGTGGGGTATGTCAGTAAAAGTGGTAGAGTCTATAATTTACATTATTGCACCATATTTAGAAACAATATTCAATCTGTGTGTCGATAGTGGAAACTTCCCCGATTTAATGAAACAAAGTAAAATCACTCCAATTTTAGAGGCGGGGTCTACATCTGATCCTTGCAATTATAGACCTATTTCCATCTTACCTGTTCTGAGTAAAGTATTCGAAAAAATTATGCTCAAACAACTACTATCCCATTTTAACAAGCATAATTTATTAAATGAGAATCAGTTTGGTTTCACCAAGAGCAAATCCACAACAGATGCAGGTGTTCAATTGATGTCGCATATACTGGAAGCCTGGGAGAGTTCACATGATGCTATTGGCGTATTTTGTGATCTTTCCAAGGCATTCGACTGTGTAGAGCACTGCACTCTGATTCGTAAACTTTACCACTATGGTATTCGTGGAAAAGCTCTGAATCTTATAGAGTCATATCTGTCAGACAGGCTACAGAGGGTTGGAATAAGTGGCAATACTTCTTCCGGGTCATTGGTAAAAATGGGAGTACCACAGGGATCAATTTTGGGACCTTTTCTGTTTCTAACATATATTAATGATCTGCCTTGCATGGTCAAAGATTTCTGCGATATTGTTTTATTTGCAGATGATACCTCTCTGATTTTTAAAGTAGATAGGAAAGACAGTGAACTGACGCATGTAAATAATGTATTATCTAAGATTTGTAAATGGTTCGCCGCTAATAATCTTCTCCTAAATTCAAAAAAGACGAAATGTATAAAGTTTTCTTTACCAAATGTTCCTTATGTTGAACCAAACATAAAGCTTGGCCCAGATAAACTCCCTATTGACAAAGCGACAGTCTTCCTGGGAATCAAAATTTTACAAACCACTTTACAATGGGATCCACATATACATGATCTCTCCGGAAGACTTAGTTCTGCTGCATATGCAGTTCTTAGGATAAGACAGTTAACAGACGTAGCTACTGCTCGCCTAGTTTATTTCGCGTACTTCCACAGTATTATGTCGTATGGCGTATTGCTGTGGGGAACTGCTGCTGAGATAGAGACAATCTTTATCATACAAAAGCGTGCAATTCGAGCCATATATAAAATGGGTCCTAGGGAATCTGTGAGGGATCTTTTTAAAGAAATTGATATTTTAACTTTACCAAGTCTGTATATATTTGAAAATATTATGTATGTTCGTAAAAATTTGAGTAAATTTAAATTAAACAGTGACAATCACGATTACAATACTAGGAATAAAGATGAAATAGCGGTGCCAGGTTTTAGATTAGCAAAGACAAATAAAAGGTCCTTCTTAGGTAATTGTGTGCGGTTTTATAATAAAGTTCCTAAACATATTACAACGCTCACAGAAGGGAAATTCAAGTTGCATGTGAAAAACATATTGATTAAAAAATCCTACTACACAGTTTCTGATTACATAAACGACAAAAATGCCTGGACAATTCCGCCTCCGCCAAGCTATTGCCTGTCACCTACATAATTTTAACAAATATTGTAATACCTCTATTATATAGTATGTATGTAACACATTGTTAAAAGATGTTTAAAAGAATGGCCCCGAGTTTCTTGCCCGTTCTTCTCGCAGTGGCTCTATACAATTTATTTGCTGAACGTGGCAGTACAATGTAGAATATTTCAATACTAAAATTTGTAATTGACCTTCATAAGAGCGTCGTAGACGCCTAAATTGAATAAATGATTATGACTTTGACTTTTGACTTTGCAGAGGAAGAAACCCTAGTCACAGACGCTTGGGACATGCAACCCATGGAGTAAGGTTAAAGGGCCCCTTTATTATGTCATAAATGTTCCTCTCTATCATTCGAGCCTCCTCCCCAGTCTAACGAAATTTGGTATTCTAGTTACTAATGCTGCCTTAGATACACATTCATTTCGCTGGTATTCCCCTTGATCTCTAGATATACTGTGTACTTGAATGATACATAAAACATATGTAAGCATTTCAGTTTCATTAATAAATCATCATACATATTTAAAAATGTTTTGAGGTTAGAGCTTATTAATGTAAGCTAATATGCATACAAATGTATGTCTACAGATAATTTCTTACTTAATAGATTTGAGGATAAAGATATTTCAGTTCTCAATCACAGTACCTATGTTTATTATTATTTACAAGACAATAGATGGGTAATGGTGGTAGTCAAGAATATAAGTACTTAAAGTGGGGACTGTCTCAAAAAGTTATGGCATTCCATTTATAACACACAATTAAGGAATAATTTTGCTAGTAAAAATCCCATGCATTTTGTCCTCCCACAGCTCTCTCAGCTTAAAAAAAATATATATAAATATTGCAAAATCATAGATTGCGGATGCTTGAGCTGACTAACATTTTCCCAACTGAAAAATATAAATTCCTTGAGACAATCCAATAGGTTATAATCAATACTAAAAACTTAACATGATCACTTAACATGACCAGTGAATTAAGTAGGTAGAGCTGTTGTTAGTACTTGCGACATGTTTTCATAGTATGGACATGCCTGAAATCCTGAGATTCACAAGGATTTAAAAAATATCCTATTGGTTGGTAATTATTAGGTAGTGTGAATGTATTTCTATGTCATGGGTAATATCTAAAATATAAACATTTGATTGAATGGTTGATTGTTTACATAGATAACTAACTAACTAACCAGTTAAAGTAAAACGAAATGTGATGCAACAAAAAAATATGAGATCGTAGTTAAATTCCTCTTGTGGCCATTTCAACTCTCCCCGATACACTGAGCCTTCAATATGTCTTTTCATATTTGATTTTTTTCAGACTTGCTACAGTATATTGTACGACTAGCGTGGTCGTAAATGAACTCAAGCTTATCAGAAATTCACTTTTGTTTTTCAACTAAAGGTTCAATTATTAAACTAAAGTAAAGAAAAAAAAAACTAGTTTATATAAAAGAAGGAAATCTTGGAATATAATTAAGGTTCATGGGTTCTACAATTAAAATTCAAACTGAAAAAAAAACAAAAATACCCTGATGTCATTTTGGAAATAGCAGTATTTTGTAGTTCTTTATCAATGTATCCATATTCACTACTTTTATAAATGTGTAAGTAACTGTATGTTTGTATCTATATCCATTACTACTAAACTATAAAACTGAGACGAATTTACTTAGCATTCCATGGATTCACCGTGCGGGTGCCGGGTCCATAGCGTTGCAGAGGAAGAGGCTCCAGTCAAGGTGCCTGGGACTTGCAACCCAGTGAGTAAGGTTAAGGGGCCCCTTTATGATGCATCAATGCTCCCTTTCACCGCTCGAGCCTCCTCCCCTGCCTAACCAAATTTGGTAAGATCCTACTAATGCCGCCTTGGATACACGTTCTAGGATGGTTGTTGGAAGTTACGTTTGTTCTTGACAGGCCAAGGTCTTTTAGTAGGTTGTATAGGGATTTTGCTGGTATACCCCTTGCTCCGACTTCTACAGCATATAAATTAACCACATAACCGTTTTTTCTACAATCGGTTCTACAATTCAGTATACAAACCAAAGTCAAAATAGATTTCAGAATCACAAGATAATTAATAAAACTTTCAAGTTGAAGTAGGTATTTTTTATTAAAAATATCGATAATTTTGAATCCCAGGATCATGGTGTCCTATCCATGTTAATATATATAATATATCCATGTTAATATACCTTGATGTTGATAATCCCAAATAGCTCTATCTACTCCGATCTCTGCTGATAACATACCAGGGCAAAATGGTATGATGCTTTTGTTTGTCAATATCTAGAAATTTCAGATTGTGTTATCCATAAACAATTGATTTTGCGAGATTAATGTGTATCTAGAACTAGCTAAGCTCTGGTCAAAGAGCTAAAACACATTTTTAAGTATCCAAAAGAGCTTTTAGCACTTTAAAACTAGATCTTTTTATAAAATGTTTTTATTTGCACAGATATTACCTGGAAATGAAATAACCCAATTAAGAATTTATCTTTGGGCAAATTATAAACATTTGTGTGTTTCAGTTTTGTCCGCATCAGATCTACAATTAAATAACACAAACAATCTAAAACCTGATGTCTTATATTGAATTAGAAGGAACTGAAAAAGAAAAAACAGAAAGAATTACATTGCTGAAACAGGCGGTAATGACATAGACAAATAAATCAATGAAAGTGTTTGTTTTTGCCAAATATAAATAAAAAAAAGTGCAAAGAGCATCAAAAGTCTGAAAATATTGATAAATGCTATATAATTTTATTGTAAATTGTTATATATATATGACGACAGTGATAGAGAGAAAAGATTTATCCTCTTGACCTGTGATTTGCAAATCAGGTCCTGGCTTCAGAGACACACAGAAGTGGTGAAAACGAGGATCTAAATCCGCTCATGGAAAAAAAACCTTTTGTTGTCCTTTTGTAAGAGAATGAATAGATTCAGGAGTTACATTGTGGAAATGCATATTTAATAATAACAAATATTGTAAGGAAACATAAAATTAATATTTCAATAAAACACAAAAAAAAATATAAAATATATATATCTAGTGACAGTTCTGCCTAATTTTCCTGTTAAGCCGACGTACCGCCACAAACGCCACGCAGCCAAACCGGAAGAATTTTCGACGGTTTCGCTTCTACACGAAGCATCCTCGGGAGGTCTTGACTCTTCGAGCGCACGGTCGAGATTGATATTGATATATATATTTTAAGTGTTTTATTAAAATATTAATTTATATGCAAGCGTATGAGTTAATGAAAAACGTACTATGTAGTGGCTAGTTAGAAAATAACCCTAATTATTTGATGCGTTGTTTAATTGGAGTTGTTGGAGTTATAACATCAAATAGGATTTCGTATGAAAGGGCTTAATTTATACGTTGCAAGACTGTAATTTGATGAATTTTATACCTCATAGTTTTTATGATCTCGAACCAGAAAACGGGACGCTATTACATGCTAGCTTCCGCTGTTAACAAAAGCGTATCGCATAAGTAAGCAACAAAAATGTTTATCACTACTCACTACATAGTTTAAAACAAAATCGCTTTCTCTGTCCCTATATCCCTATGTATGCTTAAATCTTTTAAACTACGCAACGGATTTTGATGCGGTTTTTTTAAATAGATAGAGTGATTGAAGAGGAAGGTTTATATGTATAATAACATCCATTAAATAGTGGAGAAATACTGTTAGTTTTGAGGTTTCTAATGTGATGTCGTAAATAATTACATTTTTCCGCTTACATTGCAAACGCAGGCTGAACCCTACGAGATTTATCATTGTATTGTACACATTGACAAGATCTACAGAAAACTCCGCTATAGTATATGTCTATCTCTTATGGATATCCCACAATAACATCTTTTTTGTCATTTACTTTTTACGACAAACAATGGCTAATTTTCGAAGCGATTTTAACCAATACAGCATTAATCCTTATCTAATTAAATACCTTAAATACATTGTTGATTTAGTATAGATCTATATGGCCCTTTAAAGCATATGATTTAAATGAATATTTCCGAAGATATGACAGGTTTACAAATTGCGGGACGTAGCGTTTGTGGCGGTTCCGGCCGGCCCGAGCGGCGGGAGCGTGTAGTAGAGTAAAAATGTTAAAAGTAAATAAGTAAAAATGTAGTGTATGAATTAAGATATTCTAAAGATAGCAGGAAATCTTCATGGTTTAGGGAAAGAAGAATTGTTTTACTCTAAATTGAACGCGTGCGGGCCACGGGCAGTAATGAATAGATCAAGACTACTGGATCGATTTTAATTGTTTTTTCAGTGAATGACATAGGCTATATATATTTTATACCCGCGCGAAGCCGGAGCTGGCCGCTAGTTTACTTATAAATAGTCGAGTGATGAGCGCAGTGCAGTGCCAGTCAAAATGAGAACGGTGACACTGCATCTGTAAGTAAGGAGCATACGCTTACCATCAAGCGGGTGACATGACCGTCTCATCACTTCATAACATAGAAATAAAAGTCCGTGTTTGGATCACCAAAATTCAACATTATCGGTCCAATTGATATGGAGAAAGTAGTCTGTGGACGGACAGAGTGATCCTACATGAGTTTCGTAACTTCGTCAGATGTACAGAACCCTTTATTTGATGTAAAAATTATTTTTGTTCATAAAATTTATTTCAGCATGAGCTGTCAACCCTCCTGTATCCTGTGTTTGTTCATATGTATCTCAGTCTGATACTGTATGACCATATTGAGCATGCTAATAACTTTATGGAGAAATTTGGACAAGAACAGGAAGATTATTGTCACGATGACTTGAAAAAACTATCTTTTGTTAAGCATAAGGATCAAATAAAAGGCAATGAGCTGGCTGAAATATACAGGTATCTAAATTAACATATTATTATCTGCCATTATATTATGAACAAGTCAATGGACAACAAAAAAAAAAATCTACTAGTTGGTAGGTAGTGTGTTACAGGTGGTGCTCAGCTACATTCAAGAGCCAGAAATTCTAGGTTGGCCTTAACAATATTTTCGACCACATCATTACTTACCATCAGGTGAGATTATAGGCAAAAGAAAGCCTATCAGCTAAAAATAAAATGAGCATACGTACGACTCTCGTTAATTCAAACCTGCGATAATTCGAACCTCTCTATAATTCAAAGTTATCACGAGTTCCCAAAAAATCTCTACAATTCAATGAAATCTGGGATATTCTAAACACTCATGGCAATAAGACACGGTATTTCAATCATTTCTAGTTAAAAAATATCAGTCTTATAAAATGTTAACCAACTAAATTTAACACAAATATTTTTTTTTAAAACTATTATTATTATTTAATTAACGTTCGTACTTTGAATATTCATTATGTTGAATATTGATTGACGTTTACTCTCCGGTATAGTAATTATCTGGTGATGAAAAACCGGGTCTAAGTATAAAAAAGTACTGTCACGAGCAGTGGATAGGGGGATTGGATAGACAACAACCTCTTGTGAATAGATCCTATATGAAGAGTTCACAGTTAGAATTACAAGCGCTGCACACTTCCTCCACACATCCACAGTTACTTTTCACTGCCCTGTTTACTATTTCTTCTTGTGTTTCGGTTTTTATTTCACTTGAATCAATACTGGCGCACCTAGTGTCCGTGTACAGCTTATTCATTGCGACTGTTCCCAAAGTATATATTGAAAATGCCCCATGTATCCCATCTTCTCCTTCTAGAACTTGCTCAATAATGATTTTTAAATTAGAATGTCTTCTCATTCACACACTTTTAGGACTAATTATGTTCACCTCGAGCTGTAATCGGACCCTGGTTTTACGCACCGGATGTTTTTACCACTGGGCTATCTAGGACGGGCCGACTGAGCCAAATTTCGTTATTCAAGAGTTGGTGCACTAGGTGAACTGACAACATCGTGAAAGTCGCGGTTAGCCAATGGTTACAAGCGGCTAATAGTCGTTCTTTGTGGCGTTCTATGGATTTGTTCAGCAGTGGAAGTCTTCCGTCTGATAATAATGATTATCAAACTGTAAATAAAATTAAACATTAATCTTCAGAAATGTATTTTCAGCACCAACAAGTTTGTTGTCCAACTGTCAAGAGATGCATCTGCCCAACTCAAGAGATACTTACAAGAGCAGAAAAGTTCAACCGTAATTATCAACATCATAAATAACCACATACAATTAGAGGTACATGATGGCCCTGGACGGACTTGGGCTCAAGTGCGTTCCACAGCTGGAGGTTTGCTTGGTGAAGCTACGAGAAGTGGTAATACATCTTAGATGGCAAATCTTTTGAAACCACTTAAAGTGTGAAACATATTTTTTTAAAACCATTTTTCTTTTGATATAGAAAATCGCACAAAAGTTTACTATGGTCTTCTAAAAGAACCAGATATCCAGGTGCTCCCACAGCCAGTAGAAGATGAGGAGGAGGTTGAAGAAACTCCTGATAAACCCAAAAAGAAAAAGGCGAAGAAAGACAACATCTTCATGAAGAAACCTAAGTCTGACCCGAATGCGCCGGCTAATGATAGAATTCCTTTACCTGAATTGTAAGTTCCATATTCTTAATGTCGCTTTATGTATTTTCAAAACTAAAAAGGCGATGTAATAGATAAGTTTCTTCAAACATGCAAGCATGCAAATTTCATATTCTTATCACTTTTAAGAAATTTAATTGTGTATTTTTTTAAGAATGTCTAAGCAAACACAACTGATATTACAACGACTTTTTCATCATAGATTGTGATACGGTGTGTGCTCAATAATATATAAACTTAGTTACGTTGCCTTTATAACCCATATTGTCATTGCTTTTCTAATTACTTTACTCTTCCGGTCCTTTTCCCAGATTAAGTATGGTCGGCAACATGTATTCTTCTCCCACTCTGCTCTGTCACCTCACACACCTTTTATATGCATACCATTCTTCACGTAATCCATCCACAACATCTGCCTCCTTTTGCTTCTCAATCCACATTCATACTCAATACATCTTCCTTCCTCATGACATGTTCGTTCATGCCTCGCCAATCTATTTACTCTTAACTTTTCTGTCCCTGATTCTACTTTTCTTTGATGTTTATGTACAGTGCGTCTCAAACAACGTGATTATCATTAGTTTAAAATAGTCAAGGAGTTTTGCTAAACAAACTCAATCTGACCATTTGTCCATGACGCTAATACAAACAAAATCAGTAATTACATTCGTTTAGAAAGAGCTTACATTTTCCGATATGTTACACCCGACCCTGTTGCAACATCCAGTCTAGCAGAAGTACCACTTCGGGAGCCACATCCTAGTTATATTTATACGAGACTCCATATTGTAAAAGTATAAGGTTCCGCTTAGGTATACCTAAGCTAGGCTATTGCATATTAATTATATAATCTCATTAATTAAATTCGTATAAATAGGTATTCATCTACACTTACATTCCAATATGTAAAAACAGGTTCAAAATAAAGTTGTTCTGTTGTCCAGAAAAGAGACAGACAAGTTGGAAAAAGGCAAGGCTCTACGAGAGGCTTCAAAGCGCGTTCAGCTCGGTCCTGAAAGTCTGCCTTCGATATGTTTCTACACATTACTGAACAGCGGCCATACTGCACTTTGCGCGGACATCTGCGACGATTCTACGTGCCTGGCTGTTGGATTCAGTAATTCCACAATAAAGGTAATAACATTAGGTATCCTTCAGTATTAAAGAAATGAGATATATTTGAGTTTGGTTTAGATTGTGGGTACACTGAGAAAAATCTAAAGTCAAAAGCGCCCAAATGACGGCCAATTTATATGGTATGAAGGCAAAAAACCGACCAAACGTAAATACGTATAAAAACGCCTTCCAACTAGAAGGCGTTAAACGAGGTCAGTGAAGGCGAATGTTTCTTTTCGTCTTCATTTAAGGTGTATTTTGTGGTCTTTCTTAACTTTTCGACTTCTTCTTTATTGACTTTTCGATGAGGCTGATTAAGTCGTACGTTATAGTGATAATCACCGTATATAAATCGCCGTAAAAGTAAGGTATATGTTATGGCCAATACTGTAATCATTATCGTATAACAAGTTCAATTCTGAAAATACTTTACGGAAGGCGTTTTTTGACGGTTGTGTTTATTATAAAACATGGTACATTTTTATTGATTTCGCTTTGCGTGGTGAAAATCATCTTAAGAGTTGTGAATTCATCTTGCGTAGTTACAATTCAACGGTAAAAGGTCAAATTTGATTTAAGCTCCAAAGTCGTTTTTCTCAGTGTATTATTTCACCCGAAAAAGAAATGAAGCTAAGATTTGCATGTGACGTCAAGTCACGAGGTTGACTTCTGGGTTAGTCTGTTGAGTTAGTCACCATTACTTAACTACAGGTGAGTTAGTGGTCAAAGACCCTTAGTATCAATGTCTTGGCCTTTTAATGATCCTTAGGCAGGTCCCTCATGCAGGGGTCGAAAATGGTCAGTAAAGTCAGTAAAAGTCAGTTTTTTTAACGTCAGTCAGTAAAAGTCAGTTTTTCCTGAAAATGGTCAGTAAAGTCAGTATTTTGGAATAGTGGTTTCCTACTGGACCGTGACTACAAAAAAATTGCCCTGATTGATCGCCAGGATGAAGAAGAATTTCAATATTGTAGATATCCACGTTATTTTCGCCATTTTTCCCTGTGTCATGGTACCTAGTAGCGAAAGGAGATATTAATTAGGTAATGTGAATTAAAGACTAGTGATGTGTCCAGGGGGTTCTCAATTCAATTGCTTGTCCAGTAATTGATATTTGAGGAGACGGGTTACGCGTTCCCGGATACCCCGAGCTATTATTGCAACGAACCTATTCATTCCTGTAGCAATAGCGTCCCTCTCCTGAAGAGTGATCCTCTGCTACCCCAGCGCCGTTTGAAATAAATAGATTTAATTATTAATAATAATAATAATAAACAATTTATTTCAGGCAACTTAGCATTATAAATAACACAGGCCCATAAAATATATACCTTAAACTAACATATATAATAATTTATATGATGAAATTTAATCACGTTTTATTTTTTAATTTTTTTTTTTTGAACTGGTTAAATTTTTTACAGATAGAACCTTCGTTTATCTTCATTAAATTTTTTTAAAGAATTCATTGATCACTTATAATTTCATTTTTGAAAAAGAAATAATCAACTGGATTTTAGACCAGAAAGCAAAAGCCTTTAAAAATGGTGAAAAGTGAAACATAATAAAAAAAAGTAGCATGAAACTCGTTGAAAAAGGAAGAGAATATAACAAAATTAAAAGGAAAAATAATTTACAGGCGATCTGAGGTCGGGAAGTGGAAGGGGGTGAGTTTGTAAGGGTAAAAAACGGTTTATCTCGATTCCCGGCAAAACTACAAGTCCTATGGAAAAAAATTATGTGACTAAGTTGTAGGTAGCAAAAAGATCTACAACTTTTGTTTCTAACCTAACCTAACACCTTTTTCCCTTACCCTCAAAATTTATGAGAAAAATTAAAAAACCAAAGTTTTTGGTTTTTATTTATATCTTATACAAAAAAAACTTTTATTATTACTAAAACTTTGTTAAAAAACTTACCGTTTTATGTCCCAAACACACTGTAGTTTTTTTGATTTAAAATATTTATGTGTTTACTCTATTTTGACATAGTATTGAAAAAGCACCGTAATTTTCAACCAAAAATTCTCGCGTCAAAATATCAGCTTTTTTTTAAAAGTATGTAGGTTTTTTCTTCGTTGAAATCTCTTCTTTCTGATAATGTAAAAAAAATGTACATTACCATGGTAAATGTTCTCAAAAAATGCAATGAGAAAAACTTAGACTTTATATAATGATAGATGAATAATAAAGAATATTATGATTGAAAATAGTTTTATTACATTTATTTACATACTACATCAACATAAATATGTTATTTTAGCCACTACAGAGAAAAAAAAGTGCAGTATGTTATATGAGGTAGGTGTTAGCAAACATACTACATACATTCGTAAGTAATTCGTAGTAATTTAGTCAAGACCTCCTGAGGATGCTTCGTGTAGAAGCGAAACGCGTCGAAAATTCTTCCGGTTTGGTTGCGTGGCATTTGTGACGTCACGTCAGCTTAATAGGAAAATTAGGCGGAGTTGTCACTAGATATATTTTTTAAGTGTTTTAATTAAAATATTAATTTGATGTTTTCTTAAAATATTTTAAAAATATGTGTAATTATTACATTCCAAATGATCACAGTTAATATAAAAGTTGTAGATCTTTTTATTACCTAGAACTTTGTCATATAATTTTTTTCCATAGGACTTGTAATTATGCCGAAAATCGAGATAAACCGTTTTTTACCCTTAAAAACTCACCTCCTTCCACTTCCCGACCTCAGATCGCCCGTAAATTATTTTTCTTTTAATTTTTGTTATATTCTCTTCCTTTTTCAAAGGATTTCCTCCCACTATTAATTTTTTGGCTTTAGAAATTAACCACCCTGGTCTATTTCTGTTATGTGCTGATTAAAAATAACAAAAACTATGTATGATTATCTGCTGTAGCAGAGTGTTTTATGGCAACCCCGTACAAGACTATAATTTTTCCTCCCGTAAATTTGTAATTTTGTAATAAATAATAAAAAATTCTAAAAGCAGACAAACATGTCTGCTTTTAGAAATTGTTTCAATTAATTTAATAACCCTAAGATTTGTTTTTTTGTTACCTGCTTATATATAATAAATATGGTGGTACAGGTTGACTATGGGGATGGTGGTGGACAAACAAAATAAAATATTCTTTTAATTAATTTGAAATCCGCAAGTGTTGACTTTTACAATTTTTTTTTGTTATGCTTGATAGGTCTCTCTCACCTGATGGTAAGTGATGATGTGGTCGAAGATGTTGTTCAGGCTAACCTAGAATTACTGGCTCTCAAGGACAGCTGCCGGAACACACCGCTACCACCATGCACCATGTTATAACAACTGCCATCCTAAGACGACAACCGGGACCGACGGATTAACGTGCCCTCCGAAGCACGGAAGCGCTCAGTATTAATGTCACTAGCGGTCACCCATCTAACTCATGACCGCGACGTTTGTTGCTTAACTTTGCTGATCAGTTAAGAACAGCTAAGCAAACTTCTCTACGAGTGCTTCAAAAAGTCAAAGTACATGCGAAGTCTCAAGTTATCTTTTGCGAGTTACTCTGTTAGAAACCCCCTCATTATAATACATATCCATAAAAGTTAAGACAGTTAAAAGTCAGTAATAGGTCAGTATTTTTTTGTCTTACAGTCAGTAAAATCAGTATATTTGACTGTACAATCAGTTTCGACCCCTGCTCATGTGACAGCTCTCGAAGTGATATCGAGTGGCTGATGTCGTATTTTTCGGCTTACTTTCTGCCTGAGCTGATGTTACCGTTTCGTTCTCTTTGGTCGGTTGCGACTTGCGCACACTGTCGGTCTCGTATGAACAGAAAAAGTCCCGCTGACGCCAGCGTCGCAGTGCGGTGTCATAGAGCATATTAGTAATTATTCTTGCGCTCGATCGACGCGACGGCGACGTCCGCGACACGTCAGTGCAGGAGAAAAGAAAGCTAGATTTTTTTACGCCGATTCTTGACGTGTAATATTTAACCACACAAACAGATCCTGTTTATCCTATCAAAAATACTAATTGTACATGAAACCTAAAATATAAATGCTCAGCAAATGAAAGAAATCCTACTACCTAATGAGTGTGGTTGACCGAATCGGATTCCGCGCGGGCAATTTGTAGTCTAATTTTATATATTTTTTTTTAATAATTTACTAGATGTAGTGGTAACAACCATACAGTCATCTTCCACACTAAGAAAAGCCTTTGAAATTAAATTATGCTTCCAAAAACCTTGGCGGATGAGGTTCGAGAAGTACGCGGAGTTGATTCCATCCGCTGTCTTAAGATCCGTCAAGAGTCAACGCTGTCTGCGCGTTGGCCGAAGGATTTTCTATGCTATTTTATAATGCGGTCGCCAAGAAGCCTGCCAAGCGCGACAATGTGAACGTATCCAAATTGGATTCGGGATTTCTTGAGTTGTACGGAGTTCATATTTTATATCAATGTTCATATCTATATATATTGAGACAATGACAAATAAGAGTCCTATGCAGAGTTGTACAAAGTAGGTGTACGGAAACAAATACAGCATTAGAACATAGGGCAGACCTTAGAAGAAAACTGTCGTTCCCCAAGGAAGTATTTTAGGACATTGCTCTTTTTAATCTACATAAATGATTTGCCAATCGTCATAGTTGAAAAATATATATTATATGCTGATTACAGCGTAGCCGTTGTACAAGGCAAAAATATATTTAACTTTGAAAATAACGTAAATTTAACTATAAGTAAATAAACTTGGAAATGGATACAACAGACTGATAATTTAGTAATGAATATTGAAAAAACTAAATTCAAGCAATTTTTTTGTCATCAGTAAAATACCACTTTGTTCTTTATATATTTACGAAATTTGTTTATTAGTGAAAAAACTCATAGACTACTTTAAAGACATGTCAGAGAATTTTTTCTACCAGCACACTAAAATAAAGGCAAAAAGTTTTTTGAAATAGGTAATCCGTTCTTACCATTTATGAAATGACCATTTTAAGCACAATAATACTTAGTTATAAAGGGTTTTCCAATAAGGACTTGACAACTTTTTTTCAAAATATAATGCAATCCATTAGAGATATTTCAAAAACTTTAGTATCGGGTTGAAGTATAATCAAAACATTTATGAATGGAACTCGACTTCGTTCATATGGCCACCGCGGGCACGTTTGCAGCGGTCGATTCGTTGGACCCAATTTTCGATGACTCGGCCACACATTTCGGCCGAAACAGTTGCTATTTCGCGTTCAATGTTGGCTCTGAGCTCTTCCAACGTCGTCGGCTTGTTGGCATAGACCAATGACTTGACGTAGCCCCAAAGAAAAAAGTCTAGAGGCGTTAAATCGCACGAACGAGGCGGCCAATCGACTGGTCCATTTCTTGAGATAACGCGCTCATCAAACTTACTCTTCAATAAATCGATTGTAACGTGTGCTGTGTGGCTTGTGGCACCGTCCTGTTGAAACCATACGTTGTTCAAGTCCATATCTTCCAATTCGGGCCAAAAATAATCGGTAATCATGGCGCGATAACGATTACCATTCACAGTAACGTGACGATCATTATCGTCGACGAAAAAATATGGCCCTATGACGCCGCCGGCATGCAAACCGCACCAAACAGTTATTTTTTGTGGATGAAGTGGTGTTTCACGAAGCACATGTGGATTTTCACCCGACCAATAACGCATATTTTGCTTATTGACGAACCCATTGAGCCAAAAATGAGCTTCGTCACTGAAGATGATTTTTCGATGAAATTGATCATCTTGGCGCATCTTTTCCAGAGCCCAATCGGAGAATGTACGTCGCTTCAAATGGTCCATCTGCTTCAATTCTTGCGTCAGCTTGATCTTGTTTGGGTGTAAACCAAGATCCTTATGCAATATTCGCCATAAAGTGGTCTGAGCGATGCCCAACTCTTGAGAACGCCGTGGAATTGACTGATTTGGATCATTTGCTACGGACGTTTCAACGGCAGCGATATTTTCGACACTTCGACCATTCCGTTGTCTCACTGGCACGGCAACATCACACAACGAATATGTAGACTCAAATTTTTGCACCAAACATGTTACTGCCTGTCTACTAAGACGAGAATTACGACCAAAAATCGGAGTTAACGCTCTTAAAGTAGCAGTCACCGACTCCGAATTTCTGTAGTAAATTTTTATAATTTGCAGACGTTGTTCGTTCGTGTACTTTACCATGATGAAAATGTTAAGTTTATTGTATAAATTGACAGTGACAGTTTGATGATTAGTGAAAGGGTGCCTTCAGAAATTTAATTCAAAGTTGTCAAGTCCCTATTGGAAAACCCCTTATATACTAGTAAAGTAAATATACTAGTTGATGCGACCAACACGCCAAAAACAAACCGGTTTGATAACCAAACGCCACGCTGGGCAATATATGAGATGTTGATGTATGTTGCCAGTTTGGGCAGCTTCGTTTGAACTGATGCGTTTGATTTTTGTCATCTCAGTATTTATTAATAAGGCGTTTGTGACGTCGCGTCAGCTTAGCAGGAAAATTGGGCGGAACTGTCACTAGATATATTTTTGTATTTTTAAGTGTTTTATTAAAATATTAATTTGATGTTTTCGTAAAATATTTTAAAAATATTTGTTATTATTAAATATGGATTTCCGCAAAGTAACGCCTGAATCTATTCATTATGTTATTATTAATCACAAAAATACGCTATTTTCAGGTTTGGACACTGACTCCTGTGAAGCTGCGAGGAATGAAATCTGCAGAAAAACTACAAGATATCGACAGAGAAGCAGGTGTGTTGTTCTCAATAAATTTATTTTTTCTAAACTTGTTCTTTTTTTAACTAGATGTTACCCGTGGGTAAATGTCGCATAAAATCATATTAGATACGTTCGAGCACACAGAAAGAAGTGAGGGGCACTGTAGCAAATGAAATGACTGAGCGAACGAGACACAAAAACTAACGTCTTCTTCCTCCTCCTTCTCCGATTTTCCATGATTCCCGGAAAGGTGCAGATGCCGCCACAGCACAGGTTTAAGAGGTATTATTCCAGGACCGCCCGCTACGTAAACGCTGGAGAATCCCATCCCAATCTCTTCTTAAAGGACGACAACGCATCCTTGAGACCTCTGTGTGGGGTTTTCTTTTATTCAGATCTTTACCGGGCGTCCTACATTTTTTTTGCGTGTCGTACCTGAAGGGGTAAAACGGGACCCTAATACTAAGACTGCAGATGAATAATTTGTTACCAAATTGTCCTTGTCTAAAGCTGCTAGTGCTGTTGATTACGAAGGAGCAAATAGATTGCGCCTTTAATAAAAAAAAAAGTATTAATTTATAATTATTTAAATATATTTGTACCGCGATTTCACGAAGCTTACCCTAGCTGTTATGTTTTAAAATATTCATCTCTTATGTCCTATATTATGCACCCTCATATATATTATCCCGAGTCTAAATCTATCCGTCTTACTTACCTATACAGGACGGGTTGACGCTGACTCGTGTTTAGTAAAACAGTTCCGTTTTTTGGTGCAGAACCCTAATAGAAAGTCTCTTATTATGATTCTCAGGCTACATTATATCAACATCAGTTCCGTAGTTTTCACGTGATGCGTATGCATATATTTGTTTTCAGAAGGTTATTGTAAGTCTCACGATCCATATTTTCAATGTATATTCCATGTAGATATGGCTTCTACTCCTTTATTATAAGTATAGTTTCTGTTGAAAATGTCTGTGCTGTGAAATACAAAGAAACAAACATCGGTAAAATAATAAGGATTCCTATCTATCATCTGAACCTCATTTACGAAAAATATAATACGAGTATTATACAGTTTATGTTATTGCATCGCAGGTGACGTCCTCGTGAGAATGATGGAAGAGAAGGATAGGGATACATTCCGCACGCTGTACGGCCACTCGGGGCCGGTCTACAAGGTCTCCTTCGATCCTTTCAAGAACATGCTGCTCTCTTGTTCTGAAGATACCACAGGTTAGTTACGTTATATTTTCTATTGGCAAGCCGGGCAAGTCCACAGTCGAAATGCCATGCATATTAATAATGCTCTATAAAAGTTTTGTAAACATGTTATCTGGTTTTCACTGTAGTACATAAAAAATTTAGTCTACAAATAAACTTTGCCTACCTACATACTTTTGTTGATAGTACATTGTGTATTAATTTATTGTGTAGGGCGGTAAGTAAGGAATTACGATCGAGGTTCTAGTAGAATTCTGAGCTTTCTGAGTCGAGGTTCGTAATTCCCGTACCGCCCGTGAAACATACAATATTTTCCAACATATTTGTGAGGAAATAATTATAAATTATAGCTTTAATACACAAGTCATCACAACTATTATTATGAAATAGGTACGTTACCCTTTTAAAGCGGCGGGCGGGTTTTTGCCCACATTACAGATTATATAAATGTTTCGTTCAGACACGTCAACGACAAATAATTACGTAGGTTTTTTGTGGGATAAAAAAGACAATAGCAAGCTAAGCTACGAGCGCTTTGTTTTGTTAGATAATACATACGACTACCCTCAACGCCGACCTCTCGTGAATGAATGATTATTGAAGGATGATGTGTGTGGTGACAGTGATGTAATAATAATCTTTATTTCGACCAATTCAGATCATACAATATTAAATATCAACAAGACTTACAATGGAAGGCACATAAAAATTACAATAAATAAACTAGCATTAGACATTTCATTGATACTAATAGTTGTAGTTTTTTACAGCATATTTTAAATGATGAATTTAAGCGCTAATCTGTCGTCAAGCACCTAACGGTGTGTTCCGGCAGCTGTCCTTGAGAGCCAGTACTTCTAAGTTAGCCTGAACAACATCTTCGACCACATAGAGCAATACTAGGCTTGACTCATGCAAAGAACACTTCAGAACCTTAAAACTCTTAACAATGCCGTCGATTTATATCAGCGAAATAGCGGTATTTGTAAAAACCTATCGAAGCTATTTATTAAATATGAAGAAGCCAGTAGGCGAGAGGGGCAACTGCATCATCTGCCAATTAAATACAAAACCTTTTTGTTGCGTCGTAGTTTGTTTTGTATGGCCCCAATATTACAATAAGGTACCAAAAAGTATACGTGCTGAAAATGAGATAAGGACTTTCAAATGTGCTCTTAACAAATTTTTGATAGAAAAATCGTATTATACTGTCAATGAATTTCTTAATGACAAAAATATAAAATAATTTTATTGAATTTTTGACATTAGTGTATTATTTTATATGTGTGATATTTTGTATTAAGTTATGTTATATATTGTGTATTATTTTGTAAGAGCGACATTTTTTCATTAATTTTTTGAATTATGACATCAGTGAGAGTATTATTTTATAAGTGTGACATTTTTATATTGATATTTTGCATCATGCCTTCTACTCTCTTGATGAATATTTTATTTTTAAGGCGCATGGTTAGTTATATTCGATTAGATTTAAGAAACCTGTTTATCATAACAATATGTACTTCTAGAAATTAAATTTTCATTATAAGTTTTTGCATGCCAGTAATTTGGTGAAATGTGTAAGATCTTAAATTGATTTACTTTCAACAACATTATTGTACTCGCATTTGAAGCAAATAAATGATATTCTATTCTATTCTAATATTATCTGATAACAATATTTCCCATGCGTAACTTATGTAACCCTTGCATGCTTATATAGCGGAGATAGAGGAACTAAAGCAACCTATTTAAGACCACAATGTTATGAAATGTTGTTTACCTATTCTCGTAAGTGGATAAATGATTTATGATTTATGACATCATCACTTACCATCAGGTGAGATAGTGGTCAAAGGCTTACCTAACAGGTATAAAAAAAAAAGAAAAAAATATGAAAGGAACAGTAGTTTCATTAATGTCAAATTATAGGTAAAAACTACCGAATACATTAAATTAAATCGAAAATATGTAGGTACATTAAATGTCAATAAAAATAATGATTATATATAAAAATACATAATAAAATATAAATAATGATCGTTATAGTGCGGCTGTGGTCCATGCAATGCTGGACGTGCCTAGTGGTGTACCGCGGCCACGTGTGGCCCGTGTGGGACGTGCGATGGTCGCCGCACGGGCACTACTTCGCGAGCAGCGGCCACGACCGCACCGCGCGCCTCTGGGCCACCGACCACCACCAGCCGCTCAGGATCTTCGCGGGACACCTCTCCGATGTCGACGTAAGTTCCATGGGAAGATACAGAGGCTACTATTATCACTGGCACTTAAAAAATCTTTATAAAAATGATATATATCTAGTGACAATTCTTTTTTAGTCTCGATCGTGCGCTCGTAGAGTCAAGACCTCCTGAGGATGCTTCGTTTAGAAGCGTCGAATACTCTTCCGGTTTGGCTGCGTGGCGTTTGTGACGTCACGTCGGCTTAATAGGAAATTAGGCGGAATTATCACTGGCAATATTACATGTGCGTTACCTGGATCGAAATGTGATTATTTTTATACTTAGACGTGTTATTTAACAAGGAATTGTTTATTTATTTTCTGGGATTATTATATACAACAGATTGACCGTAAGAGATTACATTTACAAATATTTAAGGCACACACTTTTTGGGTACTGGATTTTGTGCTCTGACGACGTGAAACATAGTTTAGTGTACGATTTTTGTTGATTATGCGATTTGGCGAAGAACGAAAGTGATTGTCGCGTCAAATAGCTCATAAAGATGCCAAACACTCAAAGACGTGTACCAATCAAGTTACAAAATTACAAATATACGATAGGAAAAATTTAAGTCATGCTCGGGTTTCGAACTTGCTGCCATCCACCCCTGTACCCGGGGTATGCTCTGACCAATTGAGCTAACATGACATGACGTCATAACTCAAATCTTTCCTATCGTTCTTTAACCATCTTATTGGGATGGATCAATTAAGTTGTTAAACACAAGTTTTGTCGAAACAATGACACTCAAAGAGTGCGTTCGTTTTGGCTCGATTGCGTTTGTAGCAGTTTCGAAAATGGCATTTGTGTATTAGCGTTCGGATAGAAACTTTTGCTATTTTTGACCACCAATTACTGCATGCTATCCGAACGGCTTAAAACATACTTTGACAACCGACAATGTTTTAACCATTTGCACAGTACGAAACATGGAATCAATCCCTAAAATTAACAAAAAAGTAGGTACCTATATTATTATTATATCTTTGTTAATGGCTTCTGCTAGTTACCTATATAAAAAACTTGTGAAACTCTTCAATCGCGCCAAATACTTTAACTAATTTTTTGAAGCGCTCGTAGCGAAGTTTACTTAGCTGTTCTTAACCGATCAGCAAAGTTAAGCAACGTCGCGCGCGGTCAGGAGTTGGATGGGTGACCGCTGGTGACATTACTACTGAGCATTTCCGTGCTTCGGAGGGCACGTTAAGCCGTCGGTCCCGGTTGTCGTCTTTGACCGGTTGAGCCAGTACTTCTTCTAGGTTAGCATGAACAACATCTTCGACCACATCATCACTTACCATCAGGTGAGATAGTGGTCAAAGGCTAAACTATCAGGCATAAAAAAAAAAAAAAAAATACAACTGTCAAACCAGCAGTTGTCAAAAAACGATCACAACGATCCCACGGTAAGACAAAATATCACTTTTCTCTGTTATTTGTAGCGTTTTCAAAGCTATCCGAACGGTGAGCGAAAACGATATTTTAGTCCCAAAACGAACGGGCCGTGTGATCATTTATAGCGTTTGTGAGTGTTATTTTTGGCACCGATAGGCTATCCGAACGCCCTAAAAATAGAACATTGTTCAAATATCAGTTTCTATTTTAATTAAAGATACATAACTTAAAAAATCATGTTTTCATTTTCTCGGAATTCAAGTAAAAAGCTGAATAACTCGTTCATCAATTCCATTTAAGGTTCGTCTTAAATATCAGCGTTAAACGTCTCGTTTAAAATAATTTATTTTATGCACTTGATGTACAATTTGCTATTGTTTTAACGGTCTAGAAATTACGTGTGCATTACCCGAGCAAGAAAATCACTTCTAGAATATATTGAGTTCTACAAATGATTAGAGCGTTATACACTGTAAATGTGGACCAAATAAAAAAAATGTGCACATTGCCGTTTTGTTAAAAAAGAGGAAAAACCAATTATGCTGGAGTAACGTTGTTCCAGCATGAAAATTTTAATCGAATGATCGGAAAGAAAAATTAAGTACATGGGCAGAGAGCTTATATTTGTGCGTAAATGCGCGCCAATTCAATTTGTGCGTCGTAAGGTTTTGAAGATATTTAATTTCCTGCTGGAGTAACGTTTAGCAAAATCTTGTTTCTCGAAAACCAATGATTGTGCAACCGTACAATAAAAGTATATTAGTAGCTCTTAATTTGTGCTTATTTGTGACACCATTAGGTTTTTAAAAAATCTGTCCCATATTTATGTAATTGTGCAATTACGAAAATAATAATAATTATGTATAGCGCTAAAACTAACAAACGGTTTCTGAAAACGGTATTTGGTTCTTCTTGTTATTCCATTCATAAAAAATAAAGTTACTAGGCAATATATACACGCATTTATCAATAATATCAATTTATGTCGCAACCGACAGTGTCATAGTTAGACATCAAAATGCAAGAAATAGAATTAACTCAACATATTTCGGTGTTAACCAAAATTTAGTGCATTTAATGAAATATTTATACTGAAAATTTCAACTTCATATGTAAAGTATTAAAGAAGGTATGAACAAAAAACTAAAACAACAGCGAGATTACCGGTTATCCAAGCAAATTCGAAAGATAGCAAAGAAGCGGTGGTTTCATATATATTGATGACCTATAAACTACACACAGAATTTACCTAAATTGTTGCGTTGAAAAAGATCAAATATACTTAGGCTTTATTAATATTATGCAGTGTGTCCAGTTCCACCCGAATTCCAACTACATAGCGACGGGCTCCAGCGACCGCACTGTTCGTCTGTGGGACTGCCTGTCGGGGGCTCAAGTCCGGATCATGACAGGCCACAAGGTACTTTATTATATTGTTACATACTCTAAATTAACTGGTAAAACACTCAGGTTTCAAGCATATAAAATCTGATATGCTTGAAACCTGAGTGTTTTACCTCATTCCTTAGGATGAACATCAATCTGAAACATCAATATGCTTAAATCCTAGTTCTGTATGACACTTCTAACTGTAATTTAAAGAGTGCTTTCTAGGTATCATCGTCATAACGACACGGTCACCTTGCACCTCACTAGTTTGCAATTGCCCCTCTCGCTCTCCTCTTCTACTCCCGCGCTCGCGCCGTCAGCATAGAACATATAATAATACTACGTAAGTATAAACTGTACCAGAGCGCTGATGACACAATTGACGCCAGGTGCAGAGCTAATGTGATCGTGTTGTATATTACTTACTGTATTAGCCGGAATGTCTACTGCTGAACACAGCCTCGCATCATGGGGAGTTTTGCCATAATCCCCACGCTTGGCAGGCGTCTTGGGGATCGTAGTATAAGATAGCGATTTCTAAGAAGGCGCTGCTGCCCACCTTCTGGTATTTTACCCTTAATCGCCTCTTACGACACCTATGGAAAAAGATGGGGGGGTGACATACTAGCCCGGCACCCCACGGGTATAGACTATATAGTGTATATTACTTCTCTAACAACCGACTCGTCCGGGTCGTTCGCGTCACCCGTCGGGGTATTTGACATAATCCCCACGCTTGGCAGGCGGCTTGGGGATCGCAGTGTAAGATGGCAGTTCTTTAGAAGGTGCTGCTGCCACCTTCCTGTATTTTCCCCTTAGTCGCCTCTTACGGCACCCAAGGGATGATATGGGGAGGTGACATTCTAGCCCGGCACCACACGGGTATAGACTATATAGGAAGAGTTTAGTGACATACTGTATCAGCCGGGTCGTCCACTGCTGAGCTTCCGTCACTAAGGGGGGTTTGCCATAATCCCCACAGGCGTTTTGATGATCGCAGTGTTAAAAAGCAGTTTCTCAGAAGGCGATGCGGTTTGACAGGTTTTCTTCTTGAGAGTGTTAGCTAATCAGGCAAGTATACAACACGTAACTACTATTACTGAACTTATTTTCAATATTACTTATCAAATAGAAAATGTCATGACAATTATTGTGATGTACCGATGAATTAATCAAGAAAATCACATACAACATACATATAGAATTACATCGCTTGCCTAAATAATAATGTTATGATAACAGGCCCAGGCAGGAGCCTGGGAAATCTGATCGTATCTAAACAATATTATTAAAAATAAAAAAAACTTTAACTAAATCATAATTCACAACTTAAAATTGTATATTGTATATTGCATGTCGAATGGAAAATTTATAAATCGTTGGTACTTAAAACGTTAAAATGTTTTTATGGCAGTCGTCGATCTACACGCTGTGTTTCTCCGTGTGCGGTCGGTGGTTGGCGTCGGGCGGCGGGTGCGGTGGCGTGATAGTGTGGGACCTGTCGACGGGCGCGCCCGCCGCCGCGCTGCTGCCCGCCGCCGCCGCCGCCTCGCCCGCTGCACCTATACACGCGCTCTCCATCAGCCGCGATGGAACCATACTCGCCTCGGGTACCTACGTCACATACCTCTCTACACTAAATAACATTCAACTATGAAAATGGACTTTCATCTTTTTTTATGCCTGGTTGTTTTTCCTTTGACCACTATCTCACCTGATGGTAAGTGATGATGTGGTCAAAGATCTTGTTCAGGCTAACCTTGAATTACTGGCTATTTAAGGAGCCACGAAGACAAAGTTTTTGGAACTTGAAAGGGCGCAGAGATCTTTAATAAAAGTTATGTACTTTAAACCCTACCAATACTCTACAGATATGCTCTACCGAGATTCAGGACTACTATCAGTCAGAAAACTCTATATCCTAAACGCTGTTTTAAAATTACATAAATCTCTTGATTACAATCATAAAAGTCTCAATAACCGAAGAAGAGGTAGAGTAGCCACTAAAGTTACTGCTCGGTCTAGGTTTGCATCGCGACAGTATGCGAAGCAATCTACCTATCTCTACAACACTATTAATAAAGCTTTGAACATATACCGTATAAATAATTATAAATGTAAAAAAATCCTTCATGAATGGCTATTGACATTAAGCTATGAGAAAGTTGAAAAACTCCTTGAAATCATTTCGTAACATACACTTACACAAACTAATCAATTCACTCTACAAACATACACATACACTCACTCACACCTAGTTTGGGTACACCTGATATAACCATGCTCCTGATAAGACGGGTGATCAAGAGCACCCTCACTCTACAAATATACAATTACACACAACATATTCTAAAGTTTAAATTATAAATATCTATCATAATCTAACCCAGTACCACGGAAGAGCGAGACACTCTAACACAGGCATCTGCATACTTAAAAGAGAGTCACAAACCCATGAAATGAATTATAGATTAAGTTTACTGAAATAAAATATTTGTATTGTATTTGTATGACGACTGCCATCCTACGACGACAACCGGGACCGACGGCTTAACACTTGATAGATAGATAGATTAACGTGCCCTCCGAAGCACGGAAGTGCTCAGTAGTAAAGTCACTAGCGGTCACCCATCCAATTCATGACCGCGGCGGACGTTGCTTAACTATTTGTACGAAACACCATATAAAACAATAAATATCATCACGCCTAGTATATTCCTCCGACCCCTACTTGAAACCTCCACGTCGCCGACCAAGGCAGGTATTAGACGACTTGGTAGAACAGCAGACAGTGAGTAAAAAAAATAAAAACGCCTATTCTCGAAACTGCTGACGCGGTGACGTGGATCATAGGTGTCTTACGCATGCAGATTTGTAACTTTTAGTAAGTGTGGGAGATAAGCTCAAGAACTAAATTGTTTGTTTTCCAGGTTCACTAGACTGCAATATCAAGCTATGGGACTTCACAGCTATAACTGACGAAGCTTCTGGAGAAGAAGGTGTAACTATCAACACTACTCCAAAAGATGACAAATTTCTTCTGCGATCATTTGCAACAAAAAATTCTCCTATAAAAGGCCTGCACTTCACGCGACGCAATCTATTGCTAGCTGTAGGCTCGTATGAAGGAAGCGCTTGACTTAACTTCTGACTATGAAGAATGTTATTAGAAATATAAGCTTAGTTTATGTGTAAGAGGAATAATAGGTACTTTAACATAATTACACTTACGTTAACTTTTAATTTAATATGCGCGGAAATTAGGTCGTATTAATTTGACCTGCAAGATGTTTAATTGATTTCATACCGTCAAGAGGTTGGTAATCACAATCTAATAAAAATAATCTAATCTAATCCACCAGACAGCGCACCAAAGGGTTGAACAGCAGAACCTAGTCCTAAATGCGTAAATTAAACATGCCTGTCCAGAATTAACAGTCGCTGTGGCCGAAATCGGTCAGGACTACATCATCATCATCAATTGCAATCACCTTAGCAAGATCAGGATATTTTTATACGAACTATATAGGCTTCTGGCAATTTTTATTAAGTTTTAGTTACTTTCTTGCATTGGTGATGAAAATTAGTTGCAAAGGACAACTGACCCCTTGTTTAACAATACACTACATATTAAATATAGTATGTACCTAAAGTTAATAAATCATTCTGTACCTACCTTGAATCTGTCTTTATTTACTATCCGGCTTCTCATAATACTAACACAAGAGGTAGTGCAAAAATGTCACAACAGTAGAAAGTGAAACATGTGTGCAAATGTTGAGCTCTTTTAGACATTTGATTAGTTTATCTTTTATTTTCATTTGAAGTATTTACACATTAAAGAATTATTTGGTGGTACAAACAAGTAATTAATCAATTACCACCCTCAAGTGGATAATCTATCGCCAAGGACCTAACGGTGTGTTCCGACAGCTGTCCTTGAGAGCCAGTAATTCTAGCTTAAGCCTGTTAACACCTTCGACCACATCATCACTTAGCATCAGGTGAGATTGTGGCTAGAGGCTAACTATCAGGGAAAAAAATACACTTAGATTAAAAGACTATGATCACAATTGCACATTTATGGCCCCAACATATTTTTAAATTTGTAGTCACTAATGCATACTGTTAAAAAATATTTATAGTAGGGATTTTTCTCAGATTTATCAGCTTATCCCGTCTGAATATCCCTAAAGGGGCGGCTAAGATGTTTTTCTACCTTTCAGAAATGAATAATAAAATGCTATAATACAAAGGTTCTAATAACAAAAGTACATCATAAAGGTGTCTGAATTAATCATCCATCCAGAACCTATACTGATGATTTCCTCATGAAAAAATCTTGGATAACTAGACTGGAAATGTTAACCTGATATGATTGCAAAGCTAAGAAAAGTGGGAAAAATTGTTTCAGATGTATTTTTAAGAGTTGGGGAAAAAAAAAGATTTTATGTAAATAATGTTCATTACAGTATTTGGTGGAAATAAGCTCTTTCAGCTGTAATAAATTGTATCATTAAATTTAAAATAGATTCATTGCTTCTGGTTAATTGAGCTTTCATGGCCTGTTTAAAATCTTCCTTGACACCTTTGTCTGCTCCTCGAGTTCCAATTCTTCTCTGACCAATAAGTTGTTGGTTATTTGGCAAAATATCTAAAACAACATTATTATCATGCTCATTCCACATGTAGCTTAGTTCCTCCAATATATCAATATGTATTACGTAAGTTGAAAATACATGATAATGGAACACTCTTTTTTGTCTAATAATGTCCATTAAATGAATGAAAACAGACTCTTCCTGTGGCCAACCAAGCTGCATCAAAACTAGTATGTGCCCATATGTTATGTCTGAAGTATTTCCTGTATTTAGTAAGATTCTTATCAACAAAGTACAAAAGTAATGCATGATAGCCACTTTTGTAACAGGTAAGAAATGTAAGTGTCTATGTTTCCCCCCAACAATTAGTTCTCCATCTAATATGCCTTCTGCATTAGGTAAATGTGGTAAAGCAGCCAGTATGTTTTCAACACAAGCAGTGTTATTCTTCTGATGATAGTTAATAGAAACCTTTACTACATTAGCCAACAGACTGTTCTCTGTTCCAGAAAGAGATACTTCATCATAGCGGCCCCTATAAATAGCCATCTCATTAGTGAATCCCTCAGCCCATGGCTTTACTTGCAGCTGGGATGCTAGCTTTGTAAACTCTCTAGATATAACATCATTGCTGTGAAGCAGCTCCCAACAGTTTGCTGCTACTTGAAACTGATTAGCTGATATGCCAGTCACTTCTATGTCTCCTTTTCTTCTTTTAGATGGAGGAAGATCTGGGTCAGACAAAGCTTCTACAAGAATATGATTCCCTTTTAAAGACCTTTGCTCATAAAGGGCTCTCAAAAAAAATGTTGTGCCACAATAAAGCAATTGGCGGCAATCTTCATTATTTCTAAGAGTATAAAGTTTCTGGAAATATGCTTCGCTATTATTATTACTGCTGAAGGTTACAAGAAATGTGTCCCATCCAAGTTGTCTTCCCAATAAATCCAACACTCCGTGTAATCTCTGCCAGGGGTCAGTTATTTCGTGATCAGTTTCATCATACACATACGAGTTATAAAAGTCAATGGCTTTCACTAACAAACGTTGAAGCAGCCTTGGAGACTCTAGGGAGCTAAGGAGTGGTAAAGTTTCAACCACTAGCAATCGTGCATATCTGTTATCATACAAAAATTTGTCATTACTTATTAATGTTTTGACAAGACTGTCTACTCCCAATTGTGGAAACTTTTTCAATAACAAAACAAGTAGTCTGCAGTGTTCCATTGTATCATCACTGTTTTCTACACTCGTTTTGAGGATTGTTAATTGAATGTCAGGTGTAATGTGGTCAAACATTTGGCTTAAGAAACTACCTTCTGCAGTTCTCAGAGCATTTGCTATTGCTGATATTTCTGGTAACAGTGTAGAAAGATTCTGCCTGGAGAGCATCAACGAACTGAAACATTCGGCGGCTTCTTGAATATTACCTGATTGCTTCTCCATCAAATAGGCTTCAAATTGTATTTTAAAATTAGTAGGAAATAATGTTTTTGCTGTAAGCATCCATGCTTTGGCCGAGTGTATATTAACTTTTTGGGCATCTTTAGCTCTGGCTATAATATAATCCTCGTCACTTACAAAATTGCTTTCGATTCCAGGCATGTTTTCGTAAATAACTAGCTAGCTAACTCTAACAAATACTAGTATTTAATACATGCTGCTCAAACTCATTAAAGATTTTTGTGCTGCACAATGTTGATACATATCTGCAGACCATACAATCTCATAAATAATTATGTGAAATAATGACAGCATGTAATTCAAACAAATAAAACAGATATCTGACATACACACAAAGTCATTGCTCTAACGTATTTTATTTTTTGTAGCATAGCACTCAAATTTAGGGATTTCGTTAAATAACAGATGGCGTTGTTATACAATATGGAGAAATTAGTTATTGCATATGGCAATTGCATTAACTTAAATAAGACATAGGCCAATACCTTAATAAAAAAAAAGAACAGGTGTCAGACATTTCCCATGTGATAATTAGGGTTGGAATCACTTAGTTAGTGATCGAATGCTAAGTTCGAACAAATCAGTAGCAGAATCGTTTAAGTTCTATGAGGGAACATGCGCTCTTTCAATTTTTCTTTTTATGTGATCTTTTAAATATTTTCATTGCTCTCGTTTTAACATTATCATCATTTTCTTCTAATGGTCGCTTGCCATTTAATATTTTATATTTAATTAATATTTAATATTTAATTTTTTCAGTATATACAAAGTTACTTTATGCATATCTGTGCATATAAATGTCATAAAATGTTAGACACATTAAAATATTATTTGCTCAGTGACGAAAAAAAAAAAACACCAAAACAAGCAAAAGTTTATTTTTTTTCTTCTTGGCTATGACGCTGTTTGCGTATTGTGCTAGTTTCATGTTTCAACTTTGGACGAACAGTAAGGGTATGTTCCATTTGTCGCTAAGAACGTTAATTTCGATAATTTTGATCACATCTGCGTCTGTGGTTGTGATCACTGTGATCGTTTGTAACTGTCATCCCCTGTTCCATAGAATGCCACTAAAATTTGCCACTTCTGTCACTTTTGACATTAGATGTAGGGAATTCAAACTGTTCCAGTAGCCTCATAGCGTTAATGGCGAAAATAACGCCAAGACCCATGTGGAACAACTTTTTGGGAGTGTGATCGTATTTAGCGTTTTTAGCGAATCTAACTTCAAATGGTATGCACCCTTACAAACGATCACAGTGATCACAACCATAGACGAAGAATGTGGTCAAAATTATCGAAAATAACTAAATTGGCGTCAAATGGAATACGCCCTAAAGTGACATTACGAGTGCTGCCACTTTTTGACGATACAAATATAGTGCTGTGTTTTTTTTTACCCGCATTCCGGATTATGGACTTATCTTTTTAAAATAATTGAATGCTTTATATTTTTATTACATTAGTTACAAAGTTTAAACTTTTTTATTATCAAATGTCCATAACATTCATAGTTCCGCTCATAAAAACTGAACTATACTCTGGTTTTTAATTCGAGATCAAAAATATAAACACAGGGTAACTTAACCGTGTAATAAAAAGAAACTATTTGGAAAAAAAATCGGAAACGGGTGAAGCATTTAGCATAAAAATAATATTTTAAGCTATCATTGATTACTTTAGTATTATATAAAAAAAACACTTTTTTATGCGCGTACATATTTACACATATATTCAAGCTTGAAAAAAATGGTGTACCATTTTTTACTTTCTAATTGACACACTGGCTGAATCGTCGTAATTTTCTAGCTGACATTTTCAGGCTTACATGTAATTCGTTATTAATTTTTTAGATACGGATGTGTATCTCTCCGATTGTTTTTCTTGTTATTGTTGAATTTCTTTGTTATTGTTTTTATCATTTATAGTTACTAAATTTGTGTTTACAAAAAGATTATTTTCGTAATATGGAGGTTGGAGCCTCCAAACCAGATCTTGGACCGGGCTCTTCAACAACGAAAGACATTGTATCTCCTGTTAAGAAACCTCCTTGCGTTCCATCTTAGAGAGCTTCCGAAAAGTTGATGGTGATGAAGGCGTATAAATACACATTTTTATCATGACCGAAGGACAAGCATTGTTCTTTAATGGAGTGTGCTAAAAAACTGACATGTTGGAGATATCGTCAGTTTCAATAAAAATTGTCAGCGAAAATAAGGGCAGCGATGAGTTCACTTCACCAAGAAAAACAGGACCATAGCAAATACATATCAACAAATTCGATGAATTTACTTTTCACGCTATACGGCAGATTGTCCAACGTTTTTTTTCGAGTCAACACAATTCCTACTTTAGTAAAAATAATTGAAACTTATGTATTTACTCACCAAAATAAGAAAAATTATACCTACTCAAGCATAAGTCACACAATCGAATTGGAAACGTCCACCGTTGTACAAGGGTCTATTGGGGAAAAGTGCGCAGCATCATATGTGGTTTTTACCCCACGTTTGGCAGGCTTCTTGACGATCGCAGTAGAAGTCAAGAAGAAGGTCAGTTCTTTAGAAGGCGCTGCTTTTCACCTTCCGGTATTCTTGTGGCCCAATGCCCCATGGGATGCTGGGTTACAATATCACCCCCATTTCTTACCATGGGTGTCGTAAGAGGCAACTAAGGTAAATATATATATATATATATATGTATATACAACGTGTCCCAAAATTCAACGATAAGCCGGCATCGGTGCATGGACCTACTCATGACTACTCGGGAAAAAATAAAAAAAAAATTATAACTCTTTTTTTTTTTAATTACAGAGACTTTTATAAATTTCATCAATATTCGATACTCATTATGCTATTTTTAACTACCAGGACCACAATTTTTGACATATTTTTAATATTTTTTGTGCATTAGCAACCTAAGAAGGACGGCTATCTACCACAATCCTTTAAAATTACAGAAAGTCTGTAGTTATTTTACAAAAATCAGTAAAAAAATGTTTTTTCTTATAATTTTCATAGATTTTAACATTCTATGCACTTTCTCTAGTCTGGGTTAAAAAAAAAAGTATGGACACTACCATGGCAAGTATTATTAAAAGTTGGCGCAACTAACCGAGATTTCAAAATGGTATTATATTGTAGGATAACTACTCACAAAATAAATTGAAACATAAAAAATGTTAGGCATATTCAAATGACTTTTACTGTGCCTTCCTTTGTGCCACATATTCTTGGAATTCGAATGAGACACGTGCAACATTAACAAAAAGTGTAAGTTAGAGAGAGATAGCTAGATGTTCGTAGTTAAATAACAATAGCCTAATGTCTCGGCTCAGCCCTCAGGACGGCAGTACGCTCTGCTCCTTTGTTTACTGTGCACCGTTTCGTGTTCAATTGATGTGGCTCTCGTACTAACGACTTTTGGCTTGTTTTTAGGGAAAGTCTTGTTTTGCGCTTGTTTTTCACGTACGGATCCCCATACTGCCAACGCGGAACTCGGGGGCGTTTTATAGAAAACGTCCTCCGAACTCTACCCCTCACTCATGAGGGCGGAGACCGCTACTGCTCATCGACTGCCAAAACCACCCGGTTTTTAGGATCACGTGACGCATCACAACATGAGCTCATCCGACAAGCGCCACGCTCCCGCCACGCAAGGCGGCGGGTGCCCGGACGCGCCAAGGAAGCCCCGAGGACAGCTGAGAGCCTCCGTGCGCGACAGATCACTGTCCACACGGAGAATCCCCATGGACGCCGCCGAAGAAGAAGCGGAAAAATTCCGCCAATTCCGGCTCTCCGTGCAGAGCTCCGCAGAAGCCGCACGAAGAGAACTCCAGAAATGGCGTGTCGAGCCGCTGGACGATGAAGCCCCAGTGCTTTCATTGTTCTCGCCGGACTCGGCACCTCCAAGCCCTTCGCCCACCGATGACCCAACCCCCGGCGTGCGCCGCAAACGCGGAGAGGAATCCGCCGAGGAAAGCAAGCGTGCCTGCGCCCGCGCCAGTAGCGCAGCACAGGCCGAGCAGCACCCACGTGACCCACGCCGCAAACCAGCGCCCAACTCCACACCATCAACGGAACTGCAAGTGACATATGCCTCCGTCACAACGGTTGGCACTAAACACGAGCAGACCCCAGCCACAATGACGACAGCAGCAAAGACGGCAGCTACGACCACAGTCGTACAAGCAAGAGGAGCGGCATCACGTCCCCCACTTACCTCACCCCCTCGAGGCAAGAAAGGGACGGAAAAAGCCCAACTCCGCCACATTGAAGCAGTGGCATCAACTTCATGGGCGGATGAAACGCTCACGCCAACCAACCTGCCCACAACATCACCGCCTGTTACACAGCCGGCTCCCGCGCAGAAGAAGGAGCCACGCTACCCGCCCATCATAATTGAGAACTTCCCGAAGTGCACCATCCACCTCCGCGCACTGAGGGAAAAACTCGGAAGACCAGCATCCGTGCGCCCCTATAACCAGGGCGTCCGATTCACCCCTTTGGACGGGGACGAGTACCGGACAATCCAAGCCTACCTCGCGAACCTGGGCGAGGAAGACAAGGTGACATGGTTCACTTACTCCCTACCAAAGGAAAGAAACCTCAAATTGGCTATAAGAGGGTTACCAGCCAATACAAACCCTGAAGAAATCATGGAAGACCTCAAGGCGCTCGGGTACGAACCCGAGCACATAAAGAAAATCAAAGCAAGAAAAGGCAGACCAGGCTGCATTTTCTTTGCAGCAATGAAGAAGACGGCAAACCTCACACCCGGCATCTACGAAGTTGATGAACTTCTGTGCATGCCGGGTGTAAAGTTCGAGCAATGGAGAGGGAGGAGGGGCCCGGCACAATGCCACAGATGCCAGGCATTCCGGCACTCCTCCCACAACTGCTTCAGGCGCCAGGCGTGCGTGCGGTGTGGGGGAGAACACTTCGCGCGCGACTGCCCCCGCCCCATAGAAGAGCCTGCAACATGCGCAAATTGTGGCGGTGCACACACTGCCAACAACCCCCGCTGTGCTGTGTTCCGCGAGGAGGCGCGGAACAAGCGCGCGGGAACGACAGCAACCACTACCACCACACCCATAGTGAGAACCGAGCGCGTAAGCACGCGCTACACGCAGAATGCCACCAACGAGAAGGCCACTACCGCCTCCCTCATGACCACCGCAAACGGCCCACCAGCCCGCAACGACAACAATGAGGGAAACAAGAAAACCTCAAATAAGAAGAAGAAGAAGAAGAAGAAGAAGGGATCACGGAACGGTGCCCCCCCACCCCCCGCCCCCGCATCCGAAGAAAGTATCTCAGCGGCCAAAGCACCACGTGCCCAGGCCACGAGACAAGAACGGCGCCACATACCTGTCTCGCTCCCACGCGAGAACGAGACAGCCACGAAGACGAAATGGACGGCGGCGGAGCTGGAAATGCTTGAGACCGCCCTTAGCACCCTCCAAGACGTGCTCCAGGCGATTAGGGAGGGAGTCGACCCAGTTCCCCTTTTATTAGCGGGGGTGGGAAAACTCCTTTCCTGCCGCTAGGTAGCATGAATTGGACCCACCACGACGCCGCGACGCCCAGGCCCCAAGGGCCGGCCTGGACGCGCTAACATCTCGTCTCCCGAGCGACTCGCTCACTGGGCTTCCCACCAGAGGGATTAACCCGGTGGGCTGAGGGCGAGTAGGGAGACTGAAGATTCCGGATTGACTTATTACCCCCGAACGAGACGAAGGTGACATCATATGGTGATGACACACACCCCGCGACCCAGTTGTGATGCACAACTGGCGATGGACTGCCGCGCAAAGGGGCCACCAGTGCCCGAAGGCGCGTCCGCGCCGGCACTAGTTGCCGCGCGAAGAAGAAGACGACTGCTCCTTTGTTTACTGTGCACCGTTTCGTGTTCAATTGATGTGGCTCTCGTACTAACGACTTTTGGCTTGACTTTTTGGACTGGATTAAGTGAATTAAATTGACCTGGCATTATTTTGGACCGTGATTGTGTATTTTGTGATTTGGACTTTTGGATTTATCATGCCACTACAATACACACCGTTAGAATACGCTAATATGCATCTGATTTATGGGGAATGCAGATGCAATGCTAACGCTGCTAGCAGATTGTATAGAGAAAGGTACCCAAACGCTATAAGGTACCCGGATTATCGGGTTTTTAATAATGTGCATCAAGCATTTTCTGAGGGTCGATTACCATCGGATCGGAGAAACGCTGGAAGACCGAGATCGGATCGAGATGAAGAAGTTTTAAACCAAATAGAACATGACTCAACCACCTCGGTGCGTGCCATCGAAGCAGCTATAGGAATTCCAAAAAGTTCTGCACATAGAATTTTAAGACGTCACAGGCTTCACCCATATCACTACAGGCGTGTGCAGACATTATTACCACGAGACTATCCACTTCGGCTTACATTTTGTCAGATCATGCTGCAAAAGCATAGAGAAGATGACAATTTCTTAGACAAAATTTTATGGTCAGATGAAACAACTTGTAAGAAAGATGGCTATTTAAATCTCCACAACCTACATAGCTGGTCCAATGAAAATCCGCACCTGATGAGACAAGATAAATCCCAGTATCAATTCAAAGTTAATCTTTGGACGGGCATATTAAACGGACAAGTGATTAGACCCTATGAGTTACAAGGAAACGTAGATGGCAATAGTTATTTGCATTTTTTACAAAATCACTTGCCTGAATTACTAGAAGACGTGTAACGTATGACGTGTGACGTGTAAACGTGTAAGTAACTTACAAAGTATGTGGTTCCAAAATGATGGATGTCCAGCTCACTATGCCAGTCCTGTGAGAGAATACTTAAGCCAAGAGTATCCAGAACGGTGGATTGGAAGACTTGGGCCTATCTTATGGCCACCCCGTTCACCGGATCTAAACCCCCTGGACTTCTTTTATTGGGGTTGTCTTAAGGACAAGGTGTACTCCAAGCCCATTGCAACGTTGGACGAATTTCGCCAAAGAATCTATGAGGCTGCGAATAGCATCAGTGGCAGACGATATTCACGTCAAATAAAAAGATCGTTTTTACGAAGATGTCATGCCTGTATTAATGCCGGTGGCAAACAATTTGAACATTTAATTTAGTAATAAATAATATTGAATGGCAATAAATGTAAAATTACACCATGTTTCTTGTTTTATTCAAAAGTAAATTAACTCCAAACATCATTTGTGTACCTACATAGTAAAAGTAGTAGATAAATGTCATATTCATCAGTAATATGATTGTTATTTATAAATGATAACCATTTCTTTTTTTTTTGATTGTTGTTCGGAGTATCCTATCATTTTGAAATCTCGGTTAGTTGCGCCAACTTTTAATAAAACTTGCCATGGTAGTGTCCATACTTTTTTTTTTAACCCAGACTATAGAAAGTGCATAGAATGTTAAAATCTATGAAAACTATAAGAAAAAAATTTTTTTTTACTGATTTTTGTAAAATAACTACAGACTTTCTGTAATTTTAAAGGATTGTGGTAGATAGCCGTCCTTCTTAGGTTGCTAATGCACAAAAAATATCAAAAATATGTCAAAAATTGTGGTCATGGTAGTTGAAAATAGCATAATGGGTATCGAATATCGATGAAATTTATAAAAGTCTCTGTAATTAATAAAAAAAATCAGTTATAATTTTTTTTTTTTCCGAGGAGTCATGAGTAGGTCCATGCTCCGATGCCGGCTTATCGTTGAATTTTGGGACACGTATATATATATGTGTGTGTGTGTTTTTTTTTTTTTTTTTTTATGATGGTACAAGTGCGAGGCCCACCTGATGTCAAGCGGTATCCTCTGCCTATAACAGATGCATTTCATCAAGTGACCAACTGCACTGCGCCCATCACCTTGAGACACAGCTGTTAAGTCTCATTTTGCCTGTTATTTCGCTGGCTCTCAAGTACTGCTGCCGGAACACACCATTAGGTGCTTGGCGACAGATTTTCTACATGAGGGTGATCGCTAGCCCGGCGGGCATTCGCAAAATGCCCTTCCACCGTGCGGAGAAGCTCAAGCTCGAACCATGGACCTGCTGCGCGGCAGTGCATAGCCAATGCCACTGAGCCATCACTGCTTCAATATTTAATGTGTATATGAATGTATATATTTTATACGTGTGGAATTATTTCAATATAATAAAAATGTGTGAAACTTAGCGCAGCAGAATACGTAAGAACATTTTTGGAGAAAAAATATTGAATACTCTTGACCTGTCAGTTTGACAATGACATATATTGAAATTTCTTTTTTTACATTTTTGATCTCGAATTAAAAACCAGAGTATAGAAACATCACTATGATTTCAAGTTAGCAACTTTATTTTGCAATGTGACCTATATGCTATAATATAATATGCTTTTACGGTAAGCGTAAATCAGTAATAATAACTTAAACTGACATGGTATTGTACGAACTTACTTAGGGAACTGGGAAAAGTATAAAACGAGGACTATCAACGTTAGGAACTAATTACAAAATAACCATAGAGGAGTCCTCAGCTCATAAGACTTTACGTAGGTATTTCAGCCGAAAAATGTTAGTTTTGCATTCTATTTTACCCCATTGCAACAAAATTAAAAAAATGCGCTAGATTTAGTGCTATGCGCCACAACACTCTTCAGGCCAAGAAAAGCGCTAGATCTGATGCTCAAAGCTCTAAAGTGACGGCACTGAACTGGTTAGACCTATTTTGTCTTACCTGCATAAATATTTTACAAAAATACGATATATACGCATTGAGCTAATACTTAATATACGGAGTTAATCCTTCGTATTACGGTATTGGCACAGAATAAAAGTATTGGCTCAAATTGGAGCGTTTTTTTTTGTATGTGACATTTTTAGTATGTTCTAGCGCGTTTTTGCTAAAAGGAGGTGGCAGCACTGATCCAGTTGCCTTTTATGGGTATGTTCCATTAGTCGCTAAGAACGTTAATTTTGATAATGGGTGCATACCATTTGAAGTTAGATTCGCTAAAAACGCTAAAAACGATCACACTCCCAAAAAGTTGTTCCACATGGGTCTTGGCGTTATTTTCGCCATAAACGCTATGAGGCTACTGGAACAGTTTGAATTCCCTACATCTAATGTCAAAAGTGACAGAAGTGGCAAATTTTAGTGGCATTCTTAGCGTTCTTATCCTAAATGGAACAGGGGATGACAGTTACAAACGATCACAGTGATCCAATGTTACTCGTCAATGGCGAAATTGTGGCAACACCACAGAAGCCACTCAAAAAAGAAGTTGAAGTTGAAATAAATAAAAAAGTGCATTGAAAAATCCAGTTGATTTGTTGGAAAATAGGAAAATAAAGTTTGTATTGACTTGCAGTTAATGTAAATTTTATAAAGCTGCAATGCAAATGTGAAAGTTTCAATGAGGGTGTATTATAAAATGAATGAACTTCATTTACGCAAACGATATGTTATTGCAGAACTTCTTCCTGATCATGTGTTAGAAAATATATTCTCTTATCTTGATCTACCTGATCTTCGTAACTGTGCCGTAGTATGCAAATCTTGGTTTAGAATTCTCTCAGATGAAATCAACGATGTTTGGAGAGTACACTGTATGAAAAGATTGCCTGAAGAAGTGATAAAGTCCGATTTATTGTCGTCTGTTTCCACATACAAAACAAAGCTTCGGGCTTTTTACCACGCATGGAACTCGCACGATTGCTCCAGAAATATATACATCAAACCAAATGGATTCACATTGCACAGGTATTTAGTAGAATTCTAATCATTCCTTAAATCAAGGCATGTTTGTATTACAAGTGAAAAAGTCTAGCATTAGGAAATCACTGGGTGAATGTTATGAGTATGATTCCATTCAAAACTGTACCTACTGTTTCACTCGTATAGTCCATCTTCCTCACACACTACCAAAGAATGTTCTTCATAGTATTTAAACAACATGAAATGGTTTAAATCGGGGTGACACCCCATGACCATGATCACTGCAAAGTGTTTTAAACATCGGGACACAATGATAAATATACTCAATTTAAACCATTTAAAGTTGTATAATTACTGAATGATCTTTATTTTATAGCACAATGGGTTTGATGGAAGACGCATTATAGGTTATCAAAATAGTGCTAGTCCTAAAAAAATTTTGTGTAAATGACACAGAATATGAAAATATATTGAACATTAGTTATTATCAAATTAATAGTATTATTATGATATTGTCTTGATTTTTCACACACATGTTGCAATTAATTGAGACCTTTTGAATAAAATGTTCAGATCACATTCAATTTCGTAAAGTGTGTGGGCTCTTTAACCACTTAAGATTAGCTGTGCAAATTTGCAGACCTGTTACACATGCATCTAATATTGCTTATACCTCTTGATATTTAGAGGTTAAGAGCTACTTATTACCTGGCCTGGCTTACTCTGCACTTCTTTGACTCTAGGTTGTTTGAAAAATATTTGAAAGTTAACATAACAGTTGATTTTGTTATCCTATGCAAAATAGAAAGTAAAGGATACACTGGAATTTGAAATGCAAACAATTGTAATAGAGAAATGTTTTCTGTCTCTTTAGGATAACCACTTTCAAACCTGTTTTTTATACATACATATAGTTTTCACAATTAGCTGAAAAGTTCTTTGTGTCAGATGAATAGAAACCATGACTTTAGTCACCCTTTCATATATACAAATATATAAAATGGACTTTATTAAAAAGTTCTAGGCCAAAGCTGCAAAGTGTGCAAAGAAAAGAAAACATGAGTAAAGGTGAATGAGCTATACTTCAGTATAAAGTTATAGGCTAATCCTAGTGTTTAAGAATAATCTTCTTGATTTACATAAGCTTATATACGGTGATTGGTTTCCATGATTAAAAAATGGATGTGAAGGGGTGGGAAATCATGACATCTAATTCTTGATGTGCAGTTGGAAACAATTACATGTTGGTTTACCTTGAATAACTTAGGTTACACTGATACGAAATCAGTCATTTCCAAATGCAGCTTAGGCAGGCATGTTTCTATGTAAACTACGCTATTGCACTCTTCCAGGTAACTGTAAGTGACAGTGTATGCTTGCCTGATGTTATTAAAATTCAGTTATAAATTTCTGTCTTGTATAAAGTGATCATTTCAACATGTATATAATACATATTATGTTAATATATTACATAAGTATCATAATATTACAGAAATCCTGTTGCACAAAGCACCGACGCATGCAGAGCAAAAATTGGTTTCCGGTATGGCCGACATGCATGGGAAGTAGTTTGGGAAGGGCCACTGGGGACTGTAGCTGTAGTTGGGATATCAACCAAGGAGGCACCTCTACAGTGTCAAGGATATGTTGGTCTGCTTGGCTCAGACCAACAGAGCTGGGGATGGAATTTAGTTGATAATCAATTATTACATAATGGGGATACTCAAGGACATTACCCCATGCTCAACAACTGCCCAAAATACCAAGTCAGTATCTGCACTAAAACAAGACATTCTTTAATTATGGTCGGATATAAGTATTATTATTGACTGCCTGTTATAAGTACAAAATATAAACTTGAGAAAAATAAAAATTATTAGGTTTTATTTTGCAAATTTATATTCTGTCTGTACTTATAACTGACTGGCAATATAGCAAACCCTGTGGTCAATGCAGGACTGTTTTCAGTATAATCCTTCAACATGCTAAAGCAAATGGAACTTTAATGACAATCATAATCCTTGGTCTCTGAATGAATTTACTACAACTTTGAGGCCATTGGCCATAACTTTGATGGCATAAAAATCACAGTTCTAGAAATGGGAACAGAATAACATCTTGATAGTGTCACTGCCTAAGTTAGAGTGTGTGAACTCGCACACATATTGCAAATACATCTTATACTGCATCTAATTTTAGAGGTTAAGATAATTACCAAACACTTATATGCACAGTACAGTTTGTATGCTTTATTGAATACATAATAAACAACAGACAGTTCTGTTGTTTATTATGTATTCAATAAAGCAACTCTTTTTTTTTCATAAAGTGGTCAATGGATTGTCTGATCATAAACAGTGCAATCTTGCTGATCTGGACCAAATTTAGAAACCAGGCAGATTATTGGAATATGGGAATAACAATGTAAAAAATTAGTATGTGTGTGTGTGTATATTTCTTATGTCAAATATACACAATGAACATAATATTTCGGAAATAATCCATAATGTTATAACCTTCTGTTTTCTGTTACTAGCACATGTTAAATAACACATAGGTATCTGAAGACCATCACTTCTTGTCTAGGGACTCCATTTTCTTCTGCCTAAGTTACACATTCAGTGTAACATATTAAAAAAATGTTTGTCTGTTCCTTTTTTCATGGTCTTAAAATGCTCCACTATCTTCAACTTCTTTTTGATATTATGCAAAGTAGCATGCCCAAAATCATATTCCTTCATAAGTTAATAGTAAATTGTTGAATTTTTTTCAAACCCTTTAAATCTTCTCACCCAAGGTCAAATACTTATGTTTTTCCTTATTACTTGTAGAAGCCATAATAATGACAAATATACAATAAGAAACTGAATTATCATCAAAAATTTATCTTATTTAATAAATTATGTACCGAGAGGTTCATCAATATCCTTTCAGACATTTTGAAAGTGAGTGGCAAGACACACACTTTCGTAAGTAGAATATTTGCATAGTTTTTTAACCACTTAGCGAATATTTTATTAGATATTAGTGATAAAAATATGTATAAATTTTCAGGTTGGAGAGCGGATAAGAGTCATACTAGACTGTGAAAACAAAACATTGTCATTTGAGAGAAATTATGAATTTTTAGGAGTAGCATTCAGAGGTATGTACATACTATAATAAATAATGTAGACTATTAAAGTAAATAAATTAATATAGATGTGTTCAACATGAACAATATGTTGAACACATCTTATATTTTCGGTTATATTATTAAAATCAGTTTATTTTGCTGTTACAAAATTACTGGAGTGAATTAATATAATATATGTACCTAGTTTAAAAAACAAAAGTCTAAATTAATATTTGAATAAGGACTAAAATATGCATATCTAAATACTTACTTAAAATGTAACCAACAACAAAAATAGGGGCGATAAAATAGTATGTATTAAAATAGATAAGATACAGCATATATGATTATCTAGTTACTAAAATTATGTTTTGTTAGCTTAAAACTCGCTAAGTGTGAGTCAGGCTAAGTAGATAATGGTTGCCCAATGAGTAAAGCAGCAACCCATTTAAACAAGTTGTTTTATCACAGTTTAAAAACACATTATGAATAATCCTTTTAAGTATTTGTAGTATAGATATATTCAGTATATATTTGGTATATATATACATTATATATACATATATTAATTACATATATATACATTATTAAGCGGAAACTTCTGATACCTAACTTAACACTTGTTTAGTTTTTGATATGGACCAATAATGGTCTAAAACTAACTGAAAACTTTAACTACCCCTTATTTGCCTAATTTATACCATTACAAATATATTTGTAATCTAGACAACAACACTATATTAAAAAATATATATAGTACCATCATGTCATTATAGTGAAATAACTAAATACATTTCTAATTCACTATTTGATTTTGGGTCAACATTTTACTTCTATTTGAATATCAGGTTTGTAACTGTTTCTGTTACGAGTAAGAGAACCGTGACGTAAAGACGGACGGAAAGACAGTACTTAATGGTGCTCTGTATTGATCTTATGACAGACTGTATTTAATGACGCTCCTTTTTCCCTTTGGCTTTAGAACCCTTAAAATAGAAAATATCGTCAAAACCGTCAGAAAGCCGGAATGACCTACATTAACATAGAATTTACATACTTAATCAACATTAACATTTTAAAAATGATTTAATAACAAGGTTTTTGTTCTTTTCTAGGCCTTCCCAACAAAAAACTATACCCTACTGTTTCGGCTGTATATGGAAACACTGAGGTGTCTATGGTATATTTGGGACCACCTCTAGATGGCTGATACTATCGGCCAGTCTAGAAACTTACATTAATTTCTAGTCGGAATAATACAATGTGATACAAAAAACTGTTGCTGGAAAACTGCCAAGACAATCAATATAATATAATGTATGGTTTATGTTTCATCAGTATGATAGGATAATGCTTTAATATTGTGATCATTTTAGAAAACATTTCGTTTGGGGATATGTGCATCTATTTTCAAACATAATTTGTATTTTATATTATAAATTACATGTGCCTACTTTAAATACTCTAGCTGACTGACGTTATCGTGATAGTACCTTGTGATATTTGGTTACATTGCGCTCCCTCTGGAACTACTTAGGTACTTGGATAGAAACAGAATTTTAGTCAAAAATAGTCAATCGCTTCAAAATACAACACAACTTACTAAACAACTACTTTGAAGCACTACATACTCACCAAAGTCGATAATAATTGAGTATAACATTAAAGTGCATTGTCACGTAACATCCAGTTAAATAATAAGACAAGGAAGCCGCCGTCTCGTCGGTTAAAATTAATTGATCTATATTCAATAACGGTAAAAACGTGTTAATTTGTGGTTAACGTAGACTATACATGACGACTACTGAAAGGTTTTGAAGCGTCGCCGTCGTAATGAAATTAATTCTTTAATCAATACATGTTGTGCAGTTAAATTGAACACATAGTAAATAATGTTAACTACTCCAGAGGTTATCAGTTACTTAAGGGTCACGCTTATCGCTTTCGAAGATCGCGAATTCCAGACGAACAGCATCAAATAAGTTTTAAACTGGTTGAGGAAGTATCTGGTAGATATATATTACGGGAGTCCTAGCCGTTTCCCAAATAATAAAGTCGATTACTTCAGGCATTACTTTGCGCACAATCATATTTAAACAAAAGCAGATATGTTATCGATTCCGCAAAAAACTCTTGTAAAAGTATACCGCCGACGTGATGTCAGAAATGTAAGGTGATCCATCGTTATCAATATTATTATTTGATAACTGTTCCGTTTAGATTAAATATAAATGAAAACATATTGTTTCTGACTCCTCATTGGCAGAACTATCACATGTTTTTATATTGAAGATAATTCAACGTCACATTAGCATGGGTATATTATATAGGTACATGTATCAATTTATAACAAAATAGATGTGCATGCAGTGAATCATATCGGAGTATATCCTCATACATAACATCCAAAACTATATCAGCCAAGAAGAATTGTATTATCTAGCAGGCAGTTTGGTTTGGTCGTGTGTTGATAATACTAGGCTTAAGTTGTAAACCTAAGTATCCCCACACATGTATACCGGCCGCAAAATTGTTTTAATTAATTTTGCACATGTTATTGGCACTATAATGTGAGGTATGTTAACGACTCGAACGAAATACCATTTGCATGTGAGTTACGAAAAAACATTCCCTACTTGCTTATATAAAAGGTTATTGGTAAATGGCTAATAACCTCTTAGAGTTGACTTCTGCTAGTCCTATCAAACATTTTGAGTTTTTTTTTTTTTTTTTTTTGTTTTTTTGTCAAGTTTCTTTTGCCTGTAATGTCTTAATTCATATTTTTTATTACTTTGCTCAATGTAAATATTCAAAACTCTATTCAAAGGGAGCACGGCGCGGTCCAGTGTTGCTGCGGCGGGCGCTCTTTGCTCGGAGTAGGCATTAAAACAGTTTTTTTTTCTACACAAAAAAATCATCTCAAAATATTTCTTAGGACTAGCAGAAGTCAACCCTAAGAGGTTGTTAGCCATTTACCAATAACCCTGTCTATTTCAATTTTGATTTAATAAAAATTTACCGTCTGTCAGTCATATGGTTAGTTACATTCAATTTAATTTTGAAGCTTTGTGTAAGTATACACTTTCTTACGGCTAGAGTGCTCGTGGCGCTTTCCATACAAACGTAGTTTTGTCGTAATTTAAATACCAAGTGTTCAAATTCGGTGAAACTTTGCACGCTTGTCCTTGAGCTTAATATATGAGCTATGCTTCTGGTTTGCCGGAATTCAGTAAAATTAATTATTTTTTAAAAATAAATCGAAATATCGTTTTATATGGGAATTGTAATTTTGACATTTAGGGATAAAATAATTAATAAATCGAAAAACTAGCAAACCAGAAGCATAGTTATTAGGCTCAGCAATATGCTTACAAAATTTCACCGAGTTTGAACACTTGGTTATATTAAATACCACGAAATTACGTTTGTATGGAAAGCGCTCTACTCTTAAATATTCTTCGTGCACTCTACTCATTAGAACTTCTTTTGTTGGTAATAAATAATGGTTAATAAATTACTGATTGAGAAATCAGCTTCCAACCCTGGAATGTATTACTACGCTTATTTTACACAATATAAACGAAAACGTTATTTTAGAATAAAAGAAAATAAACACAAATATTTGTAAAATATAACCCGTCATGCTTGAGTTGTCACATGTTAATAAGAAAAAAAAAACAGGTTTGAAATGGTTAATTAAATTACTAATTGTAATTGATTTCCAGACTAGAATATATTTTAAGTAATTGTAAACTCACAGCCAAATTATCATGCTGTCAAAACGACCAAATTGCATTTTTTTTTCTGTTTAGGCCTTCCAATTTAAAAGGAAGGCGTGTGCCTGTATCATAGGATATATTACGGTTCTAGGAAGTCGATTCTTTTCAACGAAACCAATCACTGCAGTTTCTTTAGGTATTGGCTTATAATAGGCCGGACGGTCGGTATATTGCGTGTTCTTTCATACAGGTAAAAGCATTAATATTAATATAGTACATTTGTATTATAATTATATTATATAGTCTGGGCAGTTATGAAATCCTTGCACGAGTCCTACATTTTTGTAGCTGTTTTGCTTGCTGATTTACTTCTTTACTAGTCAGTGTTGACATTATGCTTAGAAACCCATTGATTTGGTATAGCTGTTATTATTATTATAATATGTAACTAGATTAAACTGGCTGGCTTATATTGTGAATGTTTATCTAGAAGCAAATTTAAAGTCTAATCAGAAGACGCAAACAAATTATTTTATGGCGACCGTGTAACTTTGTTTGTATCAATTCCTGATTTAAAAATCGTTACCCGACAGCATTAGTTAGAAATCGAGCTTCATAGCAATCTTCATGCCCTTCGTGTTAGTAGACTGGATATGATTTAATGACCGAAAATGACACATTATATTTCGACCCACTTCCGCTCGGAAACTATATTTGATATTTTATGGTCGCGACGTGATGAAAAAATTCGGATTCTAAATTTAAAATCAGATAAAACATCAGCCTATTTAAACGTATTTCAACATTCACGAGTATGCCTGAGCAATCTATTGCTTTAACTGTTGGAGCTGTCAAACTGATCCTAATATATTTATTTCTCGCGATGAATCCTACAATCTGTTATTATGAGCTATGTTATATATAACATGTCGACGTCAGCGTGGAATATAATTTATTTATGTACTCGTAGTTACAATAAGTAAATGTTTGAACTTACTAATTTAAGAAAAGTCGTACTGACGCTTTAAATTGTGCTTTTATGTATGACCAAATTTATTCAACTGAAACACTAGCCAGGATGATATTATTATTATGCCAGTAGTTTAATATAGATATTATATTTCAGGTTTGAGAACTGGACTTAATATTTTGGAACTCATGCAGTTTTTTAATCTTTGTTATACCACGGTTTTATTTATACCATATTGTTTTGTATATGTATACATTTTTTACTTAATTAATAATTTGGGTTAAAACTTATACCAAACTTAATTGGTAGGTATTCAAATGTACCTAGCTTGTTTATGTTTACAACTTCTTATGATGAAGGTTTATTATAAATCAGAAATGTATTCAAAGGTTTGTTATGCAGAGTCTTGTATTGACATTATGGGATTGTTGTATTTAAGCTAAGCAAATAATTGAACATTATTTGCATGATTAACGAATCATACATATTCTTTTTCTGGCTGAAATTTAAAAAGATATTTGTATTGCTATACAGCGGAACTTGATAACACTTATTAATTTAAATGTGTAAATAATATGTACTATACACATATTTTATATTAATTAATACAGTCGAATGTTAACGAGTCGTTTCATTGTAATTATACTAGATGGCGCTAGGAGTAAGATAATTTGCGAGGGGATTGTTCTTCGCAAGATGGGTCATTTGCAATTTTGCATGTGATTTATTATAAAACAGAACAAAAACTTAAAAAATAAACACATTTGCCATTATTCAAGTACAACCATCATTTCAGATTTCACATTTTTGTACCTACTCTATGCTCTACTCGACTGAGTAGAATACTGGGTAGGTATAGTGCTAATAATACCAACTATAATAATATTTGAGGGAGAATTAGACAAATTTATTCATAAAAAAATAAAGGTAATTGTGTTCAAGTTACAATGATTTAACCAAATTTTATCATAACTTTATATTATGTTGTGGTCCGTTTTAGGAAAAGTTTTACAAGTGCGGTAGCCTGATAGCTCCGCGGCAAGACATGTACTTACCATGTGGCATGCACACAAGGGATGTCGCCCATGGTAACTTATTGTAGCGATTCAGTAGTGGGTTTCGTTATCGCATTCTGACTTTAGCCCGTTAGTCGCATTTGCAAAGCGCGACAGGAGCGATTTAGTAGCGATACAGCATCGCTTTCTTTAGCATCGATGCATTAATAAGTTGGCATCGTACTGGAGCACTATGTCCTAGTTATAAATGAAATTCTATTGTTATCATTATCGCCGATGCCAATGGGTTAAGTTTAGTTTGCCTGTGTCGTGAGTTTGCATCGATGCGTTGTAATAGTTGTACGGACATAGAATGGATGCGTTCGACCCAGATTTTTTAAGACTTATTTAATATGGTCCTCACAGCGATGTTTCGAAGAGTCCATCTTGCAATTGTAAAGGCCACAGGACACTACAGCGCGATTGTATATATGCTATATCGCGATTATAATATTTTTTTAAAATATTTAATACGATACAAGCCAATATAATGAAGAAATTAATCGATATCATGCTTAGTTCTGTTCCTAAAGCCTCAAATAAGAGAGTGATCACCCTTCGACGTTTGTATGGAGAAGGTACCGGCCAGTTCAACCTTAAACACGTCTTCCAATGCGTTCCTGAACAGTTTCTAAGAGATAGTTTCCCTGTCTTTTTTAGAAGCTCTCTCGTAATTCTGTCATCAACTGGCGCCTTGTTGTTCTTAAGCTGTTTGAGAGCCATTCTAATCTCGTATAGGATGATGACCGTGATATCTTCATCCTTATAACCTTCTTATAGTGTCGAGTCAGTTTAGCTCTTTTGTCCTGAGCCGTATTGGCAACGGATTTTTGTGTCAAGTTTTATAACTGTTCATAAAACCTTTCGAGCTCTCTCATAATCACTCGTTTTCATGAGATGATCCTACCGATATCGACATTCAGCGTCATTTGGCTTTGCCCTTTAGACCAGTGGCTTCTATAAAGCGTGACCGATTGTCGGAAATAGTATCCGAACGGATAAATTAATAATATAAAAACGGTAAACATGCATGATCGCTTTGTTTTGTATATACAAATGTAGTAGGTATTTTACAACTTTTAAAATTATGGACAAAACCTCAATGACTGAAACCAATTGCGGTAGGTATGGAATGTAAATAAATATGTAAGGCACTTCACATGTCGCACGTTTCTCTTAATCACATTTTATATAGAATTACAATTGCTTTACAAACTCTGTAATCTCTAGCCCATTGTAATCCAACACGACACGCAAACAGAGCTATATTTTTGTACTCTTGTGCAGATTGCAACGCTACAACTATTATGTTAAGTATTTTAGTATCCTCCTTTAGACCACTGACCTTTAGATCTCGAAATGTACCAACCGATCGTATAACTTATTAGAAAGTATCGATCGTGAATTAAAATCATATCTGGCAAGCATTAGAAAGCCAAGCTCCATTACAATGAGATGAAAAATACCATACACAAGTATGGACACGATTACATCAAGATAATGTCACAAATACTGTTCTTTAAAACGGTTGTGGAACTAAGTATATACTTACTGAGTGTGTTTATTATACGGTACCTACTCAAATTAATATGACCGCGGCAATCAAACAGTGAAATATTGTAGGTAGTTTAAATAAATTAACTATTTTATTTATTTTGAGGCAATATTAAATAATTATTTTATTAATTGTGTACTCTTTTGTGTTAACAACTATTATACTGTTATTAAAAATTAATATAAGATTTTTAAGTTTCTTGGGTATAATAAATAATCGGCTAAAGCGTTACTAGCCTGAATTGAATTCGTCGACAGCTATTAAATGCAGTTTTACCATAACACGGTAACAAATATTAGCACTTCTTGCTGCACATCGACGCGCCTAAATGATTCCGAAGAGTTAAGAGCGAAGAAGATAGTAGGCGCATTTAATACAGAGCACAGATATTTTTACTATGTTTTATAGTTTTGTTTCCACCTTTTAAATTACAACTTTAATATACCAGACTGAATTTTGTTGCTGATTCATTAGTCTAACGCTATATTACCTAATATATTATTACCAATTAAATTATATATCTCTTGTTTTTTAATATTTTTATTTTTGCAAGGACGCAATGTCCACGAATATTATAAAATGATTATAGCAAAAATTAGTATAACTTCCTCTCGTTGTAATTTTTGTAATACCTATATCTCTTATTTATTCGTTTTACAATAATGTAAGTAAACACTTTATTTGAGTTAACTTCTAAAATTGTTTAATTATATAAAGTGCACGTTAATCTATTGTTCTTATCCATATTGTCTTCAATTATTTTACCGGTTAATCAAATGCAATAAAATTCTTTGTTATTTGTATCTTTATTGTTTCATTTTTCCAGATCCATTTTAAACGCTTATAATTACCTAGGTACTTAATTAAAGTTGCATGATGAATTAACAATGAATTCAAATAAATATGTCTGCTACATAGCTTTTTGTCCGTAAATGAACTACTAACATGTTTTATACATTTGAATTAAAGGTTAACCCAGTTAACAATAATTCCAAATTGACTCTTTCATTAAAATAAAATAGGAAATACAGTAAATACCATTAAATTATATCCACATTGGTGTAGATAACTCTTTTAAATTATCTAAATTATGGTATTTCTTATTCTGGTTATACTAAAATCCAAATTAGTAAAACGCTTGCGAATTAAATTATTGTACTTCTTATTCTGTTTAAAATCTAAATTCGTATAACGCTTGCGACTGATAATCCTTAATCTTTGTGTTCCATTGGCATGTTTTACACAAATTCAGTCATGTACGTGGTACGGGCTATCTAAACAGATGCAAAATTGCAAACTATTAAATAGAATAATGGCCATTTAAAATTTTACACAAATGAGGATTTTAAATGTTACACAAATGAGGATTTTAAGTGTTACACAAATGAGTATTTAAGTGTTACACAAATGAGGATTTCAGTGCGAACAGAATAATAACTACCATAGTTACATATTACAGAATTTACGTAGAATCGATACCATTCTCTAGCAGACAAAACCTACCCACGAGTGTACCCATGAGTAACCATGAAAAACGTTGGTAAAATATGTTTTCATGTTATTTATTTTTTGCCGTATTTTTTTTTGTAAATATCTTTCGTATAAGAGCCTAAGGGTCTTGTTATAGCAGCTGGAGTAGTATTATCGCTGTTTTTGGTGAAATATAAGCAATAACAAAAACTCCCAACTACTTAATTATGATTCTATAAAACGGTAACAACCTTAAATCAAGTTTTAAAACAAATATATATAAAATAATTGAGTTTTGTCACTAGAACACTTCCAAGTAGATTTGTTCGTTTCGGATCAGTTTTAACACTGAGTTGTTCAACTGGTGTTACAAAATGATACAAACTCGTATTTCTGGCCTATACTACTACAAAAATAGTTTGATTGTTCTGATTTGCGCATCTGCATTGTGCTTACGTCTCTGTTACGGTTGATACCTGAAGACGATGAGATGAACTGCCGGAGAGACATACGAAAGTATTTATGCCTCTTGAAACTGAGGCGCTTCTCGCTTGCTCGGTCCATCACGAAATTCTAGTCATTCAAGGAACTCACGTTACGAAATATATCGGGCTGGAATTACACTTTTATATTCAATAATGTTATTCTTTAAGAAATATTTATGTCTGTAAGATTATTCACTAAGCAGGCGGTATTGCAATATTTGACTTATACAGGCAGTAATAAAAGAAACAGTACTTTTGTTTGAAGCGCGCTACCGATAGCCCTAACTATGGTCAATAAGAGGATTGTTTCGTCCACTCGTAGGTAGGTAGGTCTGTCTACTTTTTTTACATTTCCTTTATTGTATCAACAAACGTCGTAACAGTGTTACGAATTTCTTGAAAAAATCTAACAGCTCTAATTAGGCTTACCGTCATTATTGCTAATATTATCACATACATAAATAATAGTTATAGTATCACATCATTCATATTTGTCTAATTTAGGTCGATTTAGATATACAAATAAATAATGTTTGGTTACAACGATAATAAATTATACATAGATAAATACAGGTTTTTCGGCAAGTTCGCATGCTATAGTATACGTGTGGGTAGGACCACGTGCAACGCTATGGTTGCCCGTCCTCATCTCATGTGTACTCTCATTCTATGTACTGAAAGGATTTATAAATGTATTTTTTTTCTAATTTCGATGAACCTTTTTTGTTTTTATCTATATAAAAAAGATATTGTTTCGTCAGCTCGAGAGGGTTAAAAAGACCACTTAGACCACCATACAATTGTACGTGGTTTTTACCACCCACACCATTAAACCTATGGCACACAAATTGATTATGAAAACAGAGAAAAAAAAATACCTTAAAAAACATCGTAAATTCTAAACATGATTACAAGCACTATCGCGTGCTTACATTAACCGAAAATCAAATATTTAGAGTATACAATTTATATGTCAATCTTTGGTGAATAATTTTTCAATCTAAAAATTTGGTTAACACTATGTGAGTTATAAAGCTTCATTATCTTGAGTACACGTGCTTGCCTATTCGAGGAAACTAACTAATAACGGAGAAATTCGGATATGCCTCCATGAAACGGATCTAATGAAGTGGTGACAAACACACTAAAACTAGGCAAGCATTGCTAGTCATGGGAAGAAGAATAAATAAAATGTATATTAATAGAATACATAACTGAACATTTCCGAAGAGGTAGCAGAGATTTAGTCCCATTCCCATGTAATAGAGGTCAATGACATTGCCTTAGCAGTTCCATACTAACTGGACCCCGGCCCTTGCCGTTAGGACATGGCGCTCCTGCTTACAATGCAGTCCCCACTTTCTTATTGGGCCAAAACTTAGCATTGGAATTCCCGATTTCTTCCCGAATATCAATGTAGCAGAATTTAACTAGCGTTTGGTGCATATTTTCCGCTTGAAATTTACCCACAAATCGTGTAAATGTCAAGAATTTATTCAAGGACATTATTATTCTAAAATACTATATACCTTACAATACTTGAGCTATTTATAAGAATATAATTTAATCGTGAGTTAGACATGGGTCAGACGCTTAAATTAACATTAGAATATATTGGTATGTACGGTAAATCATTTAGAATATAGTATATTCTTTATAAAAAAAACTGAACCATAATCATTTATAAATATTCCAGATTGCGTCATATCATATATTGACCAGATTACTTTTCAAATAATCATGTTTAGGTAGTTGCTAGGAAATGATAAAAACAGGAAATTTATCTATTGTATATGTAGATAAGGAATTGTGAGTTTAACAAGAATAATTTTCTTAACATAATATTTTGTATTTATAAACAGATTCAGTTCAGGCATTTGATCATATCCTTAGTTTTCTTTAAGGATATAGGTACAAACTAATCTACTAGAGAATCTGTCAATTTAGTGGAAGTATCCAATGGGGGAAAATGTCGAACAAGGAAACCGAATAATACGAAAATTGACAGATCAGCTAGAGTCTAGACGAACGAATTAGTGTCTAACATGACCAGTGATACACGAAACCAACAACTCATTTTGTCTTTTTATCTGATTTGTTTAAATCCCTGTTTTTTTTCATTTCTGTGGCATCTATATACCCATGTGTAACTTTATGTACTTTTGTTAGTAGTCTAAACACGAGTCCTACTAATTTGCTAATACGAACCTTTTAAGGCATTCGCACACTACGTGGACAATTTTATTGCAACTCAGTACAAACTAACATTTTATCAAGTTCAACTATGATAAACTGATATTTCTACTTGAAAGGTTTGTGGGAACGATACAATAAGGCAGGGATATGAATGGAAAAAAATCACTCATGGATCGCTGCGGTCGGCGAAGCTAGGAACTAAAGGGATTCTATTGGTACATTTTTTCCTCTTACACCGTTCATCTTTCACGCAAATCTCTGGTAAATCCGCACCCTAAGGTACGTTTTCCCAAATTATTCGTGTTAAGGGGACAATAATTAGGATCGCTTGATTTGTTCGAATAGATTTAGAACTATTTTTCTGTTAGCGCATACGGAATTTGGTTTCAATCTTTACGAAGACGATACGCATCAGAGTTATATAGTATTAGTTACATCAGATACACTGAAGCAGATGCAAATGATAAAAATAATGTCAAACTGTAGATGATCACCATCACTCAGGATCATCTTCGAATGTCAATAACGTGAATACAGACCTCTAACTCGCATGAAAAACAATGGTTTTCTAGTCCATTATCGACTAATATACTTACCTAATATTGTACCTATCATGCCCCTTATAATTCAGGCAACAACGGTGCAAAAAATAAATTATATTATAATAATTGAACGTGCATTCGCTCGTATTGTCCACTAGCTATACTTAGGTTTACTACTAAAAAGCATTCAAATACTAAAAAAAAAATACTATTCATAAGTGTACTTGGTAATGCAATATTATTATTAATTAATATGTTTCAAATCGTGTCAAACTATTAATAGCGTGTTAAAATGATTTGTATGCAATAAACATTAAACGAATTAGATTATTTATCTAATAAAAATGTAAACGGAAGTAAAAAATCCTTCTTTTTAAAGCAGAAAAAAATTCTTTGCTTTTAATATTTCTTAATACATTATACTTAACATAACATCATGGTCATTGGAATCAATTATGCTCATATCCATATTATTTTGTACTGTAAAATTGGTGTTCTCACAATTATCAATGACATTGTCATTCTTTATAAGCATGCTTATAATTTTCTGCTTTATTTACATGCAAGACACAAGCAAGCCGAACAGGAACTTCTCTGACATGTGCCGACAAGGTTAACGTTATTAGTATTATTTAAATAAATTACATAGTGAGAGGATTGTAAAGACATGGTAAATTGACTAGTTAAATATGAAAGAAGATAAAACCTTCTTTTGCGTCAAACATAGAAGCGGACGAAAATAGATCGTTTAATCTAGCGGAACGATATCTCTACTAGCAAACTATACTTAGGCATACAATGTATGGCTACTACGTTATATATAGTTATTTATCATACATTATTGACCCTTACCGTTAAACGCTACAGTAACCACTCAAAACCAAATGGACGCGATGAAATACCTTTACCTACTTGAGTATAATTTTAGTATATTATAGATTCTACTACCCTGAGAGGGATTACAGCCGTGAATACAAACATCTTAAGTGCCGTGTAATTTAACGGAAATAGCTAAATATAATTATTACTAGTCAACATGTTCATTTTGTTTTATAGGTTTGAGATCTTGAAGGCTATCTTTCATACAGGGTTTGACTTTTGTGGGTGGAAACTTGGTAAGGCAGAAATCAGCAACGAGACAGAAACACTTGCAGAGGAGTGGACAGAGCAAAGCTTGATGCGTGACCGCCGCGATCCGGTACCAGGGCCCGTCGAATGGGTCCAATATGGCGGGGCACAGCATGTGGTTCAGGTTTACTTGAGCAGGCTGAAAATATACACACATATCATGATATATTTCTTCTGGTATGTTATGGGACTCAGGTTTGCACTAATTTTCATAGTAATAAGTAGTTATTTGTTATATAAGGCTGCAAAGTTGTTATTTCTAAGGATTCTAGGACTGAACCATGAACGAAGCGAGTGGCTCAAAATATAGAATCCTGAGCGTACCGAAAGTTTCAAATGTACGAGACGTATGTACGTTTACCAAACCTTTTTTACCAACGTACGCCATCCGCCATTTTTTTTTCAAACCCCTAACCACAGTACTTGGGTTTCCAAAACGAATATAACGATACCTTAACTAAGGTAAAACACAAATTTACGAAAAACATACTTATGTACGATACGCGCAAAAGGTATAACCCTTCCTTGGCAGTCGGGTAAATAGATAAATTAAGGACCGCTTTATGATCTTCTTTTTTACTAGCCTAATGAGTCATATTTCATGCGAGATACCTGTGTGACTTTGGCTTCCTCGACTACCGCTTCAGCACCAAATTTAAAGGCAACGAGGTCCGGTTTTTACCTTGTTACTTTAATACGATACATACAAAAAATTAAGTCTATCAGCACTACAGCATAAGCAGCAAAAGTGTAACTAAATACGCGGCAAACATGTCGCTGCACTTAAATAACTATAGGTGGTAGAATTCTTAATGACGAGAACATCTATTAGACGGACCATAATTTAGCCGCCAAGCATCATTGTTTGCATTGAATTCCGCGTTTGAAGGATCCAGTGAAATTAAAGCCGCAATTTATTCTCGGGAGGAGGACGCAATGCTCATACCTAGGTAATATACATTCCTTTAGTTACAAGAGGTTAAAACTTAGTGGGACAGTTTCTTGTTTACACCTATTTATTATTACTTTATTTGTGTACGAAATTTGTTCTTTAAACCAATTTGAAAAGCACAGAGACAATGAACTGAAAATAGAATAATTGCTTAATTTAAATTTTAAACAATGAAAGTAGACGTGTATAATTTAAAACAATGTAAGTAGGTACCTCAGCTAACTTTGGATATTAATGAAAACAATTAACGTGTATTGGGGTTTCTGGCATCAACAATAAACCTTTTGAATTAGTAAGTAGTGTTTATTTAACTCAATGAAGGAAATGATAAACCAAAAACCGACATTGTTAGGGACCTGTCAAAGTTCAGTATGTGTTGACCCAAATAATTTACAAACAAGTTTTTCCTTCCTCATAAGATACCTAGCGGCTAGTCTTTGGCTATTACTTATGATAAGTGATGTTGCGGTCGAAGATGTTTTTCAGTTCCTATAGGTGGCTCTCAAGGACAGCTGCCGCAACACACCGTTAGATTATAATAACAAATATTTTAAGAGAAGATTTTATTAATATTTTTAAAAAACACTTAAAAAATATAAAAATATACCTAGTGACAATTCCGCCTAATTTTCCAGCTAAGGCGACGTGAAATCATAAACCGGAAAAATTGGAAGTAATTGTGATCGATAATCCTCAATCGTGTGCTCGAGAGTCAAGTCAAGACCTCCCGAGGACGCGTCTTGTAGAATCGGAACGCGTCGAAAATTATTCCGGATTGACTACGTTGCGTTTATGACTTCACGTCGGCTTAGTAATAACATTCGGCAGAATATAGTCACTAGATATTATTATTATATTTTAAAGTGTTTTTCTAAAATATTTATTTAATATTTTCTTAATATATTTTTGAAATATTTAATATTATTAAATATTGGTTTCCACAAAGTAATGCCTGAATCTTTTAATTTACACCGTTAGATGTCTGTCCACCGTTTTTATCTACTTGAGGTTGGTAGGTCAGGTGGAGCTACCACCATGCTATAACGGCTGCCATCCTAAGATAACAACCGGGACCGAAGGATTAATGTGCACTCCAAAGTACGGAAGCGATTAGTAGTAAGTGCCACTAGCGGTCACCCATGTTATGTATGGAAGTTTTGGAGACAAATACATATGCTGAAGGTTTTTCATAACAGGTTGATTATTAGGTAAACACGTAATTACGAAGTGCAGCTGTTTTAAGCCCCTAAACGATAACGAATATTCACATATAATTCGAAAAAATGAGACCAATCACATCATTAACAAAGCCATTTTGAATTTTTTTAAATCAGCATCCATGTGGTAAGTAACTATTATTTTCTGTAATTTTCACGCATTTCTGTCAAACATAACAGTCGTAACCGCCATGTGCACACGCATTGAGATTGAACTATATATTATTTACTATATTTAATTTATGTTGATTTATTTTCCATTACCTACAAGCTTCTAATTGATATAAATCACCCCCTTAACCTACTTGATCAGTTAAGAAATACAAATCCAACTTCGATACGAGCGCTTCAAAATACATAACGCCTGTTTTCCTGCCGGGAGGACAGCGACCACATAAAAGAGATTTAATATTCTTTAATTAATACTCAAAGGGTGACGAACTTTTTTTTTATGCCTGTTAGGTTAGCCTTTGACCACTATCTCACCTGATGCTAAGTGATGATGTGGTCGAAGATGTTGTTCAGGCTAACCTAGAAGTACTCTGGCTCTTAAGGACAGCTGCCGGAACACACCGTTAGGTGTTTGGCGACAGATTTCCTACTTGTGGGTGGTAGCTAGCCAGGCGGGCATTCGCAAAATGCCCTACCACCATGCTATAACCACTGCCATCCAAAGACAAAAACCGGGACCGACGGCTTAACGTGCCCTCCGAAGCACGGAAGCGCTGAGTAGTAATGCCCCTAGCGGTCACTCATCCAACTCGTCACCGCGGATATATTTCAGACATATTCCCCGGCTGACAAAATGATGTAATTAATATTATGTTACTTTGAAGTGGAGAAATAATATTGAGAAAATGAAATGTCAAACGCATTCTCTCAGCAGCCGGACTGTAAACTGTGTTTACAAATGTATTCGTATTAGCCAAATATTGCCGAAGTATTACTGTAAAGTTAAACGGAGCTGGTATTTGACGCTAGAAAAAATCTGAGTACTTATATGCGGTCTATCATTCTATTTGTGACTAAAAATTAAACACCGATAAACGGAAGTACTTATTTCTCGTCGTGGGTGTAAGTTACCGACTCGTCTAGACTTAACTATATAATTCATGAGTTGAGTCCAGACTGATGACTTATCAAATTTGGTTAGGTAGAGGAGGAGGCTCGAGTGGTGAAGGAGAGCATTGATGCATCATAAAGGGGCCCCTTAATCCTACTCCTGGGATGCAAGTCCCAGGCCCCTCCAGCCTCTTCCTCTGCAACGCGATGGACCCGGCACCCGCACGGTGAATCCATGGAATGCTAATTAATTCGTCTCTTAGAAGTATAAATATTTTTTTTTTTTGATATTCTTGGAATGCTTTTCAGCTACTCTTTCGTTTAGACGGACGATTATATTAGTACCTACATTATGTTGTAACAAGTGCGCGAAGTTGTTTATTACAATGATCGAAGGCCTAAATGGTGTAGATTGTAATAAACAACGCGCACGAGTTTCATACGACGTTTTTTCAACACTTGCGAGGAACCAATACGAAAATTTCGATACGTAAAAATTTTCTTGATCTTTTTGATAGCAATAATAATCTGATTAAGAAGGTTTATGATTAAATCTTCTAAAGTTCTACTTCAGTAGATAAAAAACTCATTGGTTTGTTTTTATATGAAAAACGAACGAAACAAACTACAATCTCCTTGGTGCACCATGCATCTCATGAGAAGTATGGAAACGTTGTTTTTTTTTTCTATTTAGAAACACTAGTGCCATAGAACATATAATAATACTACGTACTAGTGCGGTAAAGTAAAAAAAGCACGAGTGCGTAATATATTATGACACTAAAATCGGTGCATTTAAAGGCCCGTTCGGAGCGAGTTGAAAAATACATTTTTGACCTTGTAAAGTTTGCTATTAAATGATATTTCCTTTATAGAATGAATCGCCGAAAAAGCCTTCGATTAACACTCATTTCTGATCCGATCTCTGTAATGCTTTTGCACATACTCGTACATATAAATTATTCTTAATTTAAGAGTACAGTTCACGGAAGGCTGTCCATACAAACGTAGTTTCGTCATATTTTATATACCAAGTGTTCAAACTTGGTAAAATTTTGTATGCATATTGCTGAGCCGAATATCTATGCGTTATTCGATTTATTATATCCCTAAATATCAAAATAACAATTCCCATATAAAACGATTTTTCGAATTATTTGTGTAAATTACTTAATTTTACGGAAATCTGGCAAACCAAGTTTCACGGAGTTTGAACACAATAACTAAAATATGACGAAACTACGTGTGTATGGAAAGCCCCCCGTGAACTCTACTCTTAACAATTAGATTATTCATAATTTCTACAGTATCACTTTTGTGACATAACGTTGATTAATGTTTTCGCGCAATTAATAAGCAATAGTACAGCTTTGAATTTAGCAATATTTTTTGGCTAGCTCACGTTATCTCAATCTCTGTAAATCTCCAAGCGAAATATAGCGCTATATCCTTTTCCCGAATGAGCCCATTAATGGTAGGGAGCTGCAAAAGCTATTGGAGGAGATGCAAAATATCCACCATGCATGCTTTTATCCTCAATTAATTCCCGTGGGGTGCCGGGTTAGAATTGCACCTCCCCATCACCCACGGGATGATATTGCATATCATCCCGTGGGTGTCGTAAGAGACGACTAAGGGAAAAATACTGGAAGGTGGGCAGCAGCGCCTTCTAAAAAACTGCCTTCTTATATTGCGATCCCCAAGCCGCCTGCCAAGCGTGGGGATTATGGCAAATACCCCCTAAATAACAATAACAATCCAGCTGAAACAGGATACATGATCCCAGCGATTGAAGTCAGCGTAAGTAGCGATTCAATAGAAGACAAGAATTTATTTTTTCATTCATTCATTCACTTATTTATTTTCAGAACATACACAGAAAAAAAGGACTTCTTTAGCCAAGAATATAAATTGTCTTAATTAATTCAAGACGATGCTGTCTTAATACAAGAATAAATTCTGAACTGAAAAATAATCGAGTCTTGATATCACACTCGAATATTCTTAGGAATATTGTTTTGACCCAAAAAAAATTTCTTCACATAAAGTATTCAAATTATTATTTCATGATAACGAAAACATTCTTCTAACAATAAAATAGGAATTCTTCTGTTAACATTTTATTTTCAAAATAAAATTTCTATGTTCTTTCTTGAAATATTTTTAAATATTCTTGTTCGAATGTAAATAAGGTTCTTCACTTACGAATATTTACGGTAAGTTAATAAGTTATATTCTTAATTGAAAAACATGCACGATTTGAAATACGAGTTGTGTTATTTTAAGACTACCTTTTCTTCCTAAAAAATAATTTATTCTTCACGGAACGGTTTTCATTAAATTCATCGGGATACACTACAATTCTTCATTTAAGAATAATTTATTATTACAAAGAGAATACAAGATCATAGTTCAAGAACATGAAGAGTTTTTATTCAACACATCAATAGTTTCATTATAAGCTACGAAATTAGAAGACTTTTTATTCGTTCTTTAAGATTGCTTCGTCTTTACGTACGGCTGAAAAATAGTTTTAATTAGATTAAATTAGAGTTCTTGTGTAAAAAATAATTTATTTCGCATTAAGTATATAGAGAACTTAATTAAAAATATGAAACAGTTTTGATATAAGACCCCATTTGTTTTGTATCAAGACTTCTTAACTGGCTGGGAAATAATTTTATCTCCACGAAAGGTTTTCAATGCGATATTTTATTATTGTAATTTACTTTACCTTTTCGTAAAGATAAAGTTATTTCAAAGCAATATAAAGAAATCTTAATACGAAACAAATGGGTTCTTAATTCAAAATTTTAATTACGATCTCTATATTCTCAATACGAAACAAGATATCATTGATACGAAACAAGTAATTTTTAACGCAAGAACTTTAATTTAATCTAAAAACCATCCGTAAAGACATAGCAATTTTAACACAAGAATAAAAAGTCTTATAATGAAACTATTGATGTGTTAGATAAAAACTCTTCATGTTCTTGAATATTGTATTGTCATTGTAAAAATAAATTATTCTTATATATGTGTAGGTGTAAGATTTCTTTATCTTGCTTTGAAATAACTTTATCTTTACGAAAGATTTTCACTAACTAAGCAACAATTTACAATAATATGTAGGTATCACATTAAAGTTGTTGAAAATATTTCGTGGAGATAAAGTTATTTCAAAGCTATTTAAGGAGTCTTAATACGAAACAAATTGAGTATTAAATGAAGACCTCTTCATATATATATGAATTAAGATCTCAATAATCTTACGAAATTAACAAATATAGTTCACCTCGCACTGGAAACCGCGATATCTTGACACGCACTTGGCTGGTTTAGCTCATATTGGAACTTAATTTTTTTACCACAAAATGGTACCGACTGCAACACTCAAAAGTGTGAAATAATTTGTTAAAGTTCCGGTTTAAATATACCAATTATCACAATATTGGGCGCATGGTACCGACTTCGACAAGTTATTTCACACTTTTAAGTAATTTTTCTGGCTCTCAAGGACTGCTGCCGCAACATAGTTAGGTGCTTGGCGACAGGTTTTGTACTTAAGGGAAATGCCCTTCCACCATGCGGTGAAGCTCAAGCCAGCGGTGGGGATCGAACCAGGGACCTGCGGCACGGCAGTCCATAGCTGTTAACGCTCGGCCGTTATTGCTTTCAAGTGAGGCCTAGAACTTTAGCCCGTATCTCATGGATGATAATATAAAAGAAAGCATATTTTCCAGGGTTAAAATATCTAAGATAAGAATATTTTCTTGGATTAAAATATTATCTAAAAAGAAATGTTTTGATCAGAAAGATTTCTTTTGAGAATATTTTCTTGGACCAAGAAATCATACTCCATAACCTATTTTAATAATGTGCTGCCAGGTTGATAAAAAAATGCTAAGATGATGCAAAAACGTGTTCGAACGGTAGCAGAAGCGTTGCAGTCAAACCAGAAGCCGCGAAGAAATATTTAGGAGGGATACTCGTATCATGTGCTTCTATTCTATTCTGAACTTAATAACCCGTTTTAATTTGTTTCATACTTGTGCCACTAGACGTAATACAAACAAAATTCGTACAAAACCAGCAACATTTCGAAGCCAAATCAAATCATTATAAATGGGGCTGGACCCTGACTATTCTTTCAGTATTTATTCTAACAGCCCTGGATGGACTACAACCATATTCATTTTATTTACTTGACTTATCAATTGTCAGTAGGTGTAATTAAATGGAACATAAAACACGTTATACGGATCATCAGCATCACTCGTTGTCGCCTTGCTGCCATTGAGAATGTAATTTATTTATTTTTATTTATTTATTTCTGGCCAACAATTATTAAATTTTTACATACACAACTATTTTTCTAGATAATATGCTGCTTAATGTATAATCTCTTAAAGGCTAACACAACATGTAATTGATATAGGTACTTTATATTAACCTTATTTTTGGAGAAATATAGATGTTTCTGTACTCCAAAGGCGAAGCAAGCGAGCTAAGTAATAATACGTTCAGAAAACGTTCATAGGTATCACGTTGTATTACTACATCTAGGTAGTGATTGTAATTAACTAGTTTTTTACATCACTAAGTCCATATTTTCTGTCTTTTTTTCTTAAAAGGGCTACTTATTATTAGCTAAAAAAATCAATAGCTCTACGGCAAAATCGAAAATGATAAGTTAGCGCTGAAAGGTAGGTACGTACCACACGACCTCTTTTGGTATGCCTAATATAGGGGAAATTTCCCCTACAATTGCAGTTCTTAGTAATTAACAGTTTTTTAAATTTGTTTTTCAAAGTAATGTTTATTTACCAACTGCGGCGGTAAAAACAACAAACTTCATAACATAAACTAAATCACTTTTTACGCAGTATACTCTACGCCGTGTCATATCAGACAATAAACAAAATAACCAGAAAAATTAGAATTAATTCATGTGACTTCTCAATCACACAACGGCAATATATATTTTTAAATATTAATTATTTCATATCAATATCATAATATATTATTTCCAGCAATCATATTTTTTTTTTCTGTAACAGTTTGTGTTCTTTTTAAATTGGATTTGGCAACACTGAGTGGGCGAAAGTTCCGCAACCGTCGTGCATAGCTTGCGCTTCAAAAATTTGTAAATCCCATTGAGTTAATTATAAAATAAAAGTATAATTCGTGTTATTCTCTTTGATCCTCAAATAGGTCAACAAGTGTTCTGTGAAGTCGTTAAATCAGACTGGAGGAAACCTATTCTTATTTACTGCGGCGACTACTTGTACGTTATAATCTTAACTATTAGGTAGTTTCATGCAGATTTAGAAGTGTTCGTACATTATAATGGAAGAAACAATAGAGTTTCTTCAAAGCAATGGCGTTGATGATGCCAGAATACAAAACTTCCGTGGTAAGTACCTAAACTTCGAACATGGACTCTACTATACCTACCTTTTTTTCTTTTCTTTTTTTTTTATTCCTGATAGGTTAGCCATTGACCACTATCTCACCTGATGGTTAGTGATGATGTGGTCGAAGATGTTGTTCAGGCTAAACTAGAAGTACTGGCTCTCAAGGACAGCTGCCGGAACACACCGTTAGGTGCTTGGTGACAGATTTTCTATTTGAGGGTGGTAGCTAGCCAGGCGGACATTCGCAAAATGCCCTTCCACCATGCTACAATGACTGCCATCCTTAGACAACAACCGGGACCGACGGCTTAACGTGCCCTCCGAAGCACGTGCACGTTCAGTAGTAATGTCACTAGCGGTCACCCATCCAACTCATGACCGCAGGCGACGCATTTTTAGCATGAGTATCATGTGTATTATAGAACCTGAAACGAGTGCTGCGGTGAAGTTTAAAATCTTTCAATGCTGTTGAAATTATTTTTTTATATATTCTATGTGAGGTAAATCCACTGTTTAGACACAAGCATCCACCACTGTTACACTCGAGATGAGGGTGAATATTGTCTATCTGAATAGGATGTCATATTGTCGTGCTCTGTGTAACGGAGGAATTATAATATTAAGCTGTGTAAATATATCGTTATATCGTGCTTGTTTTTTCTTTAAGATTTATCCACTAGTGAGAGTGACCATGCCAGTCCAAAGGCTTTGAGGAAGATACTTCCGAAGAGCGTCGGCCCATAAAAACACTAGCGTTCATGATTTTATATTTCAAATGGAAATATTTGGTTACCTGCTCCAACCTAAAAGCAGACTGAACAGAAAGGTCAAGTTTTCAATAGTCGAATCAATAGAAGGGATCATTGTTAAAGAAAAGGTAATTAAAATGATATTTTCTAAAATATTTCAATAGCATCTGAATTTCATTATGTAGATTTTTGATCTGTTTATTATTAGTAATTCCTACTTTTACTTTTCAGTCTCCTGGTGAAGTTGAGCAGAAAATTGTTTATCTCAAAACAAAAGCAGCACAGACCAAATTAACTGTTCAACCTTATATCCTAATGGTCGGAAGCTTTACAGACTGGACAACATTATACATAGTTGTGGACACCGTTATGTATCAGTTTTCATGAGTAATTAAGTTTTTTTTTGACATGCTATCTAAACTGTATCATGTTTTTAACGCGTGTTATCCACCGGCTGCGTAACACTTGTACCTTATAATTAAACGCAAAATATAACAAATAGTTACGTAATACGACTGTATCCTTAGATTTAGTCTGAAGTTTAATTCAATAAATATAAAAGTCTTTACAGATACCAATAGTGTTTTATTTAACAAGATATAGGTAGTGAACCAAAGAAACATTGTACCTACTGACTAATGTTTAATTCGTGTTAAATCTTGATTCAAATTTGTTGCTCATTTTCAGTTGGATATGCATGTGGTAATTAATATATTATGTATGTTTTTAATTATTATATTATTTATTCTCGAAGCAAAAATCCGATGCATAAGCCAGGTTGCGATGCTGTTGGTACAAATAATTAATTTCAAAACAAATACAATCATTAAAAGTTTAATTAATAATATGATAAAAGAGAAATATGAGAAGTATTTGTTTTGAAATTAATTGTTTTTGCCTGCAGCACCGCCCCCTTGCCTATGTATCGGATTTTTAATTCGAGAATAAATAATAGTTTGAATCAAGATACTCAAAAAGATTTACCAGAAGAAAATAAATTCTACAATCAAAACAATGTAAATCCTCATTGAAGAATTATATTGTTATTAGTATTCTAGAAAGAAAACTTTCCTATATTTTATATAAGAATATGATCTTATATCAAAATATTCGTATTTATAATTTGAAAACCAAAAACGTTTTCATCTGAAACTTAATTAAATTCACTAAAGAATGTCAGTAATGACAAGATCTCAATTCAAGTAAACATTTTTCTTCCAATAAGGATGAGTATACTTTAATATAAAATATTTTTTATTTGATTTGAACAATCGCATTCTTAATTAAAGATTCTTATTTTACTTACAAATATGGCTATATCTTGAAAGTGAAATACCGAATGCTTCGTTCAAATAAAGTCTTTTTTAAATCAAAAATACAAATTCTTAATTAAAGTAAATATTCATTTTTAGAACCAAGAAATCGATATTAGTTTTAAATATATTTTTTTCTTAATTCAAGACTTTAATATTTTTAATTAAGTTAAACATATTTTTAAATCAAGAACAAGATTCTTGTTTTAAATGCGCAAGGTTTTTTAAATCAAGTATTTATATAATTGTTCTAAAAATCACGTTTTCTTGGATTCAGAACTAACGTTATTCTTACTCAAGAAATCGGTTCTTGCTTCAAACACGTATGGTTTTTTGAATCAAGTATTTATTTTCATGTTAAGCTTGATCCAAAATTAAGGATTTCTTGGATTCAAAACTAACCATATTCTTATTTAAACACTTTAACGATTTCTTCAAAGAAAAACGTAATATATACTTTGATCCAAGAATATATTTCTGAGAATATTACGTTCTGTTTTCAAGAATATATTGTTTTCAATATATATTAATCACAAATATTCTTGAATCAAAACACACTGCGTTGGCTCAAGTATTCCTTTTTTTCTGTGTATGTACCTAACAAAGTTAATATAAGTAAAAAAAAATGAATCAATACATTCTACCAGTATAAACAGTGCAAATTTTATTTAATTATATAAGCTAACGTGGTTTTAACTCATTTTAGTAAATAATACGAGATAACTTACGTAAATAAGTCAGATAGGTACGACTATAGTTTCAATCACATCCGGTGGCATTTTTCAAAGAGAGCTCGCGTTGACGTCTTCCTTAGCACTCATGGATGATGTGGATAAGTCACCTGACTTATTCACGTTAGCTATCTCGTATTTTTTTTATTTAATTCCTTCTAGATTTGCCTTTGACCACTATCTCACTTGATGGTAAGCGATGATGTGGACGAAAATGTTGTTCAGGCTGTTCAGCAGGGTAGTAATGTCACGAGCGGTCACCCATCCAACTAATGACCGCGGGCGACGTTGCTTGACTTTGCTGATCGGTTAAGAACAGCGAAGTAAACTTCGCTACGAGCGCTTCAGAAATATTATTTAGTAAAATAATTGTATATTATTGTTTGTAAAAAAATATGTAATATGTACTTACAATTGCAAATATTTGTAAAATAACAAAGTGATAGATCATGTTCAGGCAATAGCTAAATATTGCCCAGTTGAAATCCCACAGTGGCTCCACATTATAAACACCTGAAAAATAAAACTAAGGTGAACCGTTTCATTCTTAGAAATGGTATAAAACTTTTAATAATCTACTTAATATTTTGCTCCGTTTCTTTAAGATGATTAAACAAAATTCGAGTCTCGGTCGTGGTTAATTATTTTTTTTACTTTACTACTACATACGCATCTTAATCTATCATCTTTTTAAGGTAAACTTTGTCAAGAATGAACACTTAGTTATAAAGTACACAGACCCTTTACTATGTCATTATTTTAATTATGTAATAATATATTTTATACACGAACGCTATGTATTCAAGCAGTGATTCAGTTCGGTAATTTGGAAGGTCATATTGTCAAATGCTCGCCTGGCTAGCTACCGCCCTCAAGTAGAAAATCTGTTGCCAAACATCTAACAGTCTGTACCAGCAGCAGTCCTTGAGAGCCAATACGTTACAGGCACATGAGACTTAACAACTGTATGTCTCTTAGTGGCAGGGGCAGTTCAGTTCGCACTTGTGACGAAATTCATCTGTTATAGGCAGAGATTACCACCTCACATCAGGTGGGCATCGAGCGCGTTCCGCTATAATCCAATATAAAATAACTCGGTGTGGTCGTAGCCGAAATTTTTGCCAAACCTAGATTTTTGGCCAAATCTAGCCAAAACCGAACCTTCAGTCGTCATAATATTTTTAGTTTTTTTCGAATCCACACCTCATTGCCGCTCCCTGCTGAAACTCAAGGAACTTTGTGAATGGCCGTCTAGAAAACTAACATCCGAAAGTAGAAATTCTGTGGTCAAATACCTATCGGTGTGTTAGGGCAGCGGCCCTTGAGAGCCGCTTCTTAGTCAGAACAACTTCTTTGACCGCATAATCACTTGCTATCAGGTGATATAGTAAACGCTATCAGCTATAAAAAAATCTACCCATAGACCAAACGGGCCCCCTGGGCCCAAACAGAAAACAGCAAACCAGTCTGAAGGGTTTCTTTGATTTAGTTTACATTCACATGTAGTTTTTTTTAGCAGAATCGATTGCTATTATTTTTTCTCAAATTCTCCTTGTCTTCATATTTAAATATACACTGTGGAACTTAACATGATATAAAAAATCTCAAGTTTTCCGAAATATTGCAAGATTTTATACTTTCGTTGTATCATAATCACGTAGGGCTAAAATCTACAAAGCAAACATACACTTATCATGCTCAGATGTATACTAACATAGTACAGTCGTCTGCATTAAAATGTATAAATTCCATAGTTTTTAAACCTATGCCACATTATTAACATTCTTAACTGTATAATTTTATAGTAAGTATAACAATCCGTGTAATACTAAGTATAACAGTCCGTGTAATACTAAGTATAAAATTATACAGTTAAGTTTCCTTTATAGATTTTTTTACTAAGTATAAAATATTGTGATATATTAAATTATTGGGCTGCCGCGCGCACGCACTAACTTGTTGCGCGATACGCCTCTGACGCCGTGCACTCCGCAATCTCAACATTATCGCGGCTGAAATGGACCTATTTTATTGTAATCTGAGTGAATTTACAAAAATCGCATTACATGTTCTGTGTTACAGAAATTAGGTACCAAAATGTTGCTACCCTATTGTATTGAGTAAATAAATATTTTTACTAAAAAGTACATTTTTGAAAATGTTTAAGAGCTAAAATGCTTATATTTAAAACTGTTAGAGAGGAAGCGATTAAGAACCTGGTCTCGTAGCATCTGCTACTGAATGAATGCTTAGCCTGTTTGTTATGATTACAAATTAGGAATTGTTTAAGTAAGTGCAAAGTTAAGGTTAGCTAAGTGAATAGATTTCGGCTTAAGACTACTGTACACAGTACTGTAAAGTATCATAGTGCACTGTCTTGACGTGACTTATAATAAAAGTCCTTTATCACTTTAATTCTAAAGTGCCTTGGCACTTTAGAATTAAAGTGAGCGTCTGACACTTGTGTCAGACGCCTACACATAAAATAAGAGACAAAATGTTGGTGTTTGCCTACTCCTTTGGGGATTTACGGACGAGATTATGTTTACCTTCATGATACTATAAGGGTTTCATGAAGGTGCCTTATTTTACAGTGGGAAAGTAAACTTAAAAATTATTGAGAAAACCTACCTCCAATTCTCAGCAGGTAATATGGGATTACAAACATCATGCCATGTTGAATCCAATACAAGGCAGCTTCTGCAAAAATCTGCACATAAAATAGTACACAATTAAAATGCATATTTACAGAATTAACAAAAAAATAAAAGAAAATTTTATAGTGTAAACAGAAGTATAAAAGTAGGTGTGAATTGAGAGTAGCCTAGGCGATTAGTATTTTTGGGATCACTGTAGAGTCGGGGGATACTTCACCAGCTTGCACGGCCCCACAAGAGAGCTATAGAGATTATTAATGTAAAACTTTACTTTTTATCTTTTGTAATTAATAAAATTAAAATGCAGGTAGTAAGTTAAGAGTAGGGTAGTAAGTTAGGTGATCCTATCCTAACCATTTCATTTAAAACATTGCCCTTCTTAAGAAAAAGTTAGTTCAGTTGTAAATAATAAATTACATACAAATGCATACCGTTCTGGAAGCTGTTTCGGGAAACAAGAACGCCAGAAGTGGTCCATTAAGTAGATTCAAATGAATGCGAAAAAGAGCAGTAACCATCTTGCTGGGCGGAGCCGCTAATAAAAAGATCTGAAAATGACAAGATTATACCTAAATTCAGCACAATATCTATTACTGTATAAACTGCAAGTAATATTTATATAATATTTGTACATTGAAGAAATATTTTTAAAACCTGACTAAGTTACTAACAAAATTAGAATTAGAGGACAAAAAACAAGGGAATGTATATACACATTTAAGCTTATACAAACAATAGTACAATATACAGTATATATCAATTTTTTGTCGTCTAATTTTAATTTTGTTAGTATCTTAGTCAGGTTTTAAAAATATTTCTTTATTATATATATATATATATATATATATATATATATATATATATATAGGGAATCACATAGATTTTAAGATATAATACCTTTTACACTAAGAACTTTTACTCAAAAAAGAGAATCGACCAAGAGACTGTAGTGCGTAATAAATACTAAATTTAAGGCGGGAGCAGGTCGCTAATCTACCATAATTTTCTTTATGTGTTGTTGAGACAGACAAGTAGGCCACCATAGTTATATCCTCATGGATTAAATCTGTAGCCAAGCACCGGCAGCTGTCCTTGAGAGCCAGTATTTCTAGGTTAGATTGGACAACATCTTCAACCATAATCATCACTTGAGATAGTCAAAGGCTAGCCAGGTGTAAATAAAAAAAATAGCATAACCATTATTATTGTCTTCTGAGGAACTGAAAAGAAAATCACACACTGCAATCCTCAAGACACCTGCTAAGCATGGGGAATATGGCAAACCCCCCCTATAATGGGAGAGGGTGTGTTCAGCTGTGGATAATCCAGCTGATACGGTACAGTACTTAAGAGGCAAGTAAACCAGGGATTCGCAATACAAATGTATTCCCTTATTTTCTTTCTGGATAATACCTCTAGAGTAATTATTTTTTTACATAAAATCTAGGTTTGCAATAGACAACACCCATGTAATTTCCTTTTTCTCAGCAAACTACCAGACAAATTTGAAAAGAGACAAAAATAGGAGCCTAGTTTTATAGTATATCTCTTTCTTAAAATCTTAATGCCAAAAACTAATTATATCTGCTCAGTTTCAGAGATGAAAACGAAGGAATACGACACATTGATGTCATGTAGGTTCTTGAAATTCCTCACAGGCCTCCTACTTAATATGGGTGTGCACTGTGCATACACATGGGTAGATCTGCAGATCCTAATATTATCCTAGAAGTAAGTAGGTATATGTTGCATAATTTTCAGATACTTACTTGTATTAACGTAGTAACATGGCAAGGATTTAATAAATAAATTACAGTGCGTGAGCAGAATTTGAATCCAATTTCCATACCCCACAGCAGGGCCAGTAGTATTACGAGTAATCGTTTGCCACCTCTATCACTTTTTACATAATTTATATCAGGAATTTGTAATTTCGGATAGGTTTTTATCTGAAAGTTAAGAAAACTGTAGTAAAACTCGTTTTCATTCAATTGGTATAAGTACTAAGTAATTAGATTATATAAAACAAAGTGGATGGCTAGATGGTTCATGGTAGTAAGTTGGTATATGTAGTATAAGATTATTTTGAAATAACTTAGGCAAGTGTATTAATGTGCTGATCTACATAAAATGGAAAATAGGCAAATTTTATAATGTTCTATTGAAGGGCTTAATTTAAAGGTATGAACCGAAATTTTATTATATCTTAAAAACAAATAGGAATTAATTAGATTATGCCATATCAATCAGTATCGATTTATGTAGCGTCGGAGCAATGAATGTGTGTATGAATATGTATAAGTTAGAATTATCTTACCAAAACATAGATACTTATAGATGTTACAATAAATGTTTCTATTATTCGTCTATGAGGCGATAAAAAATAGGCACATTCAGGACCCACATTTCTAGGCACAGCTTTGTTTGCACCACTATATGCCCACTCAAACATTTTTGTGAAACTATGTTACAAATTATAACGCAAGCATATTAATTACAATCCAGCAAAATATTGAAATTAAATTGGATTTATTTAAATTTCCCGTATCCCCACACCATTGACTTAAAATGCCCCACCGCACCGCACACACCCGAACGCATGCGCACCTCACCAACAATAGCATGGCATGGCATGGCAACAATCCAAAACAAAATGTCAAAGATTACGAGCATTGACCAGGGTTGCATTCAGACCCTCAAAGAAATATACCACATGGAAAATAAAATTATACTATTCGTCTAAAATTATACAACGTTTGAGTTTGCATGTATTTTTCATCTTATACCTATACCTTTACATTTTAGGTGTTTTTGTTTTGAATTTAAATATAAATGCATTCGTTAATCGTAAATAAAATTTTGATTTATTAATTGCGATAAAAAATCCAAGAAATAATAATAATATATGAAATCCAAGCATATTAATCAAGTTCAGGCAAGTACACTTCGATCTCGGCTAATTCGTCAATCAGAACTTGGTGCTTAGAATTGACACGTCGTTAAATGTTGTCAACCGCATAAATTCTATGCAGTTATTAGATTTACTTTCTCTTACAGTACCCATCACAATGATCAAAAGCGAGTGAATGTAACTCGCTACGAGTTGCAAGTTTATTTCTTAGTTAAGTTTTCGCCAAGTTAACTTTGCTGAGCACTATTCCACAATCAACATTTGCGTAGGGTAAAACCAGGCAATCAAATTCGTGAATTTTTGAAAATAATCTTTTTTAGATATCACACTAAGTGCTTCGTTTCACCCTGCCCGATATAATAGGGTATTACTGTTTAATATCTATTAAAAAGTAAATAAGGCTCACCAATAATACAAGTCAGTCAACCTGAATATAGAATTATGGTATATTCGCGTAGTATAGTTACATTCCTGTACTAGAGTCTGTGCGGAAAGAGAACCGTCATAAAATTTGAGGGCGCATCTGTGATTCTTTTAACGTATTTGCTATATTGACAACACTGTTACGTCATTATAGCGCGACTATGATTCATGATAATTCTACACTTTGTCAAATAAATTGATACAAAATTCCGTCTAAATAATACAACCTATTATTGAAAAAGTTGTAAAAATAATTGCAAATAATGGGTAATAATAATAATCAAGGATCTATACTCTGGGTTAACACAATATAAACATTTTTTTATCCCGAGTAACACCACGGGGCGCAGCTAGTAAATAAAAGATTTTATTTATATATATTTATTTATTGAGTCACTAATCAGAACCATAGTCAAAGTCTGATTCCAAACATTTAATACCAGACATGACTGATCCATCTTTGGAGCTAACAGAGAGATACAAATTATTAATATCGTCTTCTGAACTTGATGTACTCGAATCAGTAACATTTATAATAAACTCTTGCATGTCGTCTAATAAATGGTCTTGTTCCCAATATTTTTGTTCAACATGTAATACATGATCACATTCTTTTTGCCAATGTTCTGTAGTAATTCGTAATTGGTAGTAGTTGTTTTGCTGATACATTCACATTTTTTGACGCTACTTGTCTTTTACTAAACTCCAAATCATTTCAATTGCATTTAGGTCGCAGTGATATGGCGGTAACCTGACAACGGTATGGCCATGTTCTTCAAGTATTTGATCGATTTCAAATATTGGTTCCCCTTTATTCGTTTTTACTAAGCTTAAAAGTTCAGTTTTTAGTGCGTTATCTGGATAATCCACTCCATTGTCTTCTAACCACTTTTTTAAACTGTCTTTCTTGTCATTGCTGTTTGGAGGCTTATTTAGCGAGTACTGTGATAAGATGCGTTGTCAAGCACAATGACAGATGGTTCAGACAGGTTTGGCAAGTGTTTTTCTTTTATCCGCTTTGTAAAGTTTTCCCGATTCATGTCATGGTGGTAATCTGTTAACATACTTTTAGTTTTATATGCAAGTAGGAAATTTTTATGAATCCATCTCTGCTGCCAGCATGAACTATAATATATCTTTCACCGAGGGAAATGGCTTTTGAAACTCCAGGTTCATCGGGACCTTACCAACACTTACGGAGTTCATGAGCAGTGGGAATATATGTCTCGTCTATATAAACAACTGGTTTTTCTGTTTCTCTCAAGCGCTTCATTGTTCGCAAATATGTAGCACGCAAGACCACAATATCATGTCGCTCAATACTGCTGCTAATACTCAATACTGGGCTGGGCTGCCATATAAAAATCAAAATCATATTGTTTTGTAGTTGCATTTTACGCCACGACGGTTCTCTTTCCGCACAGACTCTACATACTACACACCATGAAATAATGTTACAAATAGTATAATTATACTACGAAATCCAACACTGGCACTGACTGACAAACAGGGGGCGTTCCAAGCCTCAGAATGTAGTTATTTGGTTGAATCATTGACAAACAGGGGCCCGTTCCAAGCCTCAGAATGTAATTGTTTGGTTTTTTCAAGGGTGCTTACCATTTGAAGTTTAATTCGCCAAAAACGCTAAAAACGATCACACTCCCAAAAAGTTGTTCCACATGGGTCTTGGCGTTATTTTCGCCATAAACGCTACATCTAATGTCAAAAGTGACAGAAGTGGCAAATTGTAGTGGCATTCTTAGCGTTCTTATCCAAAATGGAACAGGAGAGAACCGTTACAAACGATGACAGTGATCACAACCGTAGACGCAGAATGTGATCAAAATTATCTAAAATAACGTTACTAGCGTCAAATGGAATATACCCTAATCTACTCCAAAGCTCGGAACGACTCGGTTGTTTTACAACCTCAAATATCGATAAAATAAACCAGAAATCCCCTAAAATTTGCAAGTTTTGGTATTCCAAACTAATAAACAATATATGTTCTTTACGAAAACCATAACCGAAAAGTGGCAGTAATGTGAACCCTTTCATAGTCAGGCCAAAATTTGCTTTAAAAGTAAACCTAAAATGGTGCGCATTTTTTTCTATTTTATGCCTTTGACCACTATCTCACCTGGTGGTAAGTGACGATGTGGTCGAAGATGTTGTTCAGGCTAACCTAGAAGTACTGGCTCTCAAGGACAGCTGCCGGAACACACCGTCAGGTGCTTGGCGACAGATTTTCTACTTGAGGGTGGTAGCTAGCCAGGCGGGCATTCGCAAAATGCCCTACCACCATGCTATAACGACTGTCATCCTAAAACGAAAACCGGGACCGACGGCTTAACGTGCCCTCCGAAGCACGGAAACGCTCAGTAGTAATGTCACTAGCGGTCACCCATCCAACTCATGACCGCGGGCGACGTTGCTTAACTTTGCTGATCGGTTGAGAACTGCTAAGTAAACTTCGCTACAAGCGCTTCAAACATAGAACCCCTTAAAAAAAATTATAATAGCTTTATGATTCAGGAATAAAAAAGTATTGGCATTGCGGCAGCTCCCTTACTTAACTCTCCAAAAAATTTGTGAAAATTGTAAAAAAATTATCATTTTGGCTGCTGATATATTTCAACCAGAAATCCCCTAAAATTTGCAAGTATTCCAAACTAATTGGTATTTCAAACTAATAAACAATATATGTTCTTTACGAAACCCATAACCGAAAAGCGGCAGTAATATTATTTAACCCTTTCATAGTCAGTCAAAATTTACTTTAAGTAAAAACCTAAAATGGTGCCTTTCAAACAAAGAACCCCTTAAATAAAATTATAACAGCTTTAATTGATGATTAAAAAGATAATTTCAGCAATAAAAAAGCATTGGCATTGCGGCAGCAAATTATAAATAATAGCTGTTATAATTTTATTTAAGAGGTTCTACGGTCGATAAGCACCATTTAAAGTTTTTACAAAAAAAACAATTTTGTCTGACTATGAAAGGGTTTAAACACATTACTGCCGCTATTCGCTTATAGTTTTCGTAAAGAACGTATATTATTTATTAGTTTGAAACACGAAAACTTGCAATTTTTAAGGGGATTTCTGGTTTAAATATATCAGCAGCCAAAATCATGATTTGTTTGCAATTTTTACAAATTTTTTGGAGGGTTAAGTAAGTGAGCTGCCGCAATGCCAATGCTTTTTATAGCTGAAATTATCTCCTTGATCATGAATTTAAGCTGTCATCATTTTATTTAAGGAGTTCTATATTTGAAAAGCACCATCTTAGGTTTTCACTTAAAGTAAATTTTTGACTGACTATGAAAGGGTTAAATAACATTACTGGTGCTTTTTGATTATTGTTTTCGTAAAGAACATATATCATGTATTAGTTTCAAATACCAAAACTTGCAAATTTTAGGGGATTTCTTGTTGAAATAAATATCTTTATGATCATGAATTAGAGCTGTTATAATTTTATTAAAGGGGTTCTTTGGTTGAAACGCACCATTTTAGGTTTTCACTTAAAGTAAATTTTTGACTGACTATGAAAGGGTTAAATAACAATTCTGCCGCTCTTTGATTATTATTTTCTTAAATAATATATTATAATATATACTAGTTTGAAACTAACAACTTGCAAATTTTAGGGGATTTCTGGTTGAAATATATCAGCAGCCAAAATGATATTTGTTTACAATTTTCACAAAGTTTTGGAGGGTTAAGTAAGTGAGCTGCCGCAATGCCAATTACTTTTTTATTGCTGAAATTTTCTCCTGGATCATAAATTGAAGCGGTAATATTTTTTTTAAGAGGTTCTTTGTTTGAAACTTACCATTTTAAGTTTTCACTTAAAGTAAATTTTTACTGACTATGAAAGGGTTAAATATATTACTGCCGCTTTTCGCTTATGGTGTTCGTAAAGAACATATATCATTTATTAGGTTAAATTACCAAAACTTGCAAATTTTAGGGGATTTCTGTTTGAAATATATCATCAGCCAAATTTTTTTTATTTTGCAATTTTCACAAATTTTTTGAAGTTTTAAGTAACTGAGCTGCCGCAATGCCAATACTTTTTTATTGCTGACATTGTTTCCTGGATCATAAATTAAAGCTGTCATAATTTTATGTAAGGGGTTCTATGTTTGAAAGGCACCATTTTAGGTTTTCACTTAAAGTAAAATTTTAACTGACTATGAAAGGGTTAAAGAACATTACTGCCGCGTTTTGCTTATGGTTTTCGTAAAGAACATATATCATTAATTATTTTGAAATACCAAAACTTGCAAATTTTAGGGATTTCTGGTTGAAATATATCAGCAGCGAAAATGATAATTTTTTGCATATTTCATAAATTTTTGGTGGGTTTAAGAGCTGTCGCAATGTCAATACTTTATTATTGCTGAAATTGTCTCCAGGATCATAAATTAAAGTTTTTTAATTTTATTAAGAGGTTTATGTTTGAAACGCACCATTTTAGGTTTTCACTTAGAGTACATTTTTGTCTGACTACGAAAGGGTTAAAACACATTACTGCCGCTTTTTGCATAAGGTTTTCGTAAAGAACGTATCTAATTATTATTAAGTTTGAATCACCAAAACTTGCAAATTTAAGGGGATTTCTGGTTTAAATATATCAGCAGCCAAAATGATAATTTGTTTGCAATTATCACAATTTTTTTGGACGGTTAAGTAAGTGAGCTGCCGCAATTCCAATGCTTTTTATAGTTGAAATTATCTCTTTGATCATGAATTTAAGCTGGTATAATTTTATTTATAGGGTTCTATGTTTGATAAGCACGATTTTAGGTTTTCACTTATAATACATTTTTGACTGACTATGAAAGGTTTATATAACATTACTGCTGCTTTTTGATTATTATTTTCGTAAATAACATATATTATTTATTAGTTTGAAACATAAAAACTTGCAAATTTTAGGAGATTTCTGGTTGAAATATATCAGTAGCCAAAATTATAATTTGTTTGCAATTTTTACAAATTTTTTGGAAGTTTAAGTAAGTGAGCTGCCGCAATGCCAATACTTTTTTATTGCTGACATTGTCTCATGGATCATAAATCAAAGCTGTTATCATTTTTTTAAGGGGTTCTATGTTTAAAATGCACCATTTTAGGTTTTCATTTAAAGTAAATTTTTGACTGACTATGAAAGGGTTAAAACCCATTACTACCGATTTTCGATTATGGTTTTCGTAAAGAACATATCTTATTTATTAGTTTGAAATACCAAAACATGCAAATTTTAGGGGATTTCTTGATGAAATATATCAGCAGCCAAAATTATATTTTTTCGCAATTTTCACAAATTTTTTGAAGGGTTATGTGAGCTGCCGCAATGCCAATGCTTTTTTATTGCTGAAATTATTTCTTTAATCATGAATTTAAACTGTTATAATTTTATTTATAGGGTTCTATTTTTGATACACGCGATTTTAGGTTTTTACTTTAAATACATTTTTGACTGACTATGAAAGGGTTATATAACATTACTGCCGGTTTTTGAGTATTATTTTCGTAAATAACATATATTATTTATTAAATTGAAACATTAAAACTTGCAAATTTTAGGGGATTTCTTGTTGAAATATATCAGCAGCCAAAATTATATTTTTTGCAATTTTCACAAATTCTTTGGAGGTTTAAGTAAGTGAGCTGCCGCAATGCCAATACTTTTTATTGCTGAAATTGTCTCCAGGATCATAAATTAAAGCTGTTATAATTTTGTTAATGTTTGAAACGCACCATTTTAGGTTTTCACTTAATGTACATTTTTGTCTGACTACGAAAGGGTTAAAACACATTACTGCCGCTTTTCGCCTATACTTTTCGTAAAGAACATATACCTATAATTTTTAGATTGAAACACGAAAACTTGCAAATTTAAGGGGATTTCTAGTTTAAATTTATCAGCAGCCAGTAAGTGAGCAGCCGCAATGCCAATGCTTTTTTGTTGCTGAAATGTTATCCCTGAGTGATCATCGAGATATTATTACTAACGTATAGAGTCGCAATTCTAAACAATCGTCATGTTCCATTCTGTTAGGAATAAACTTAAAGCCGCTGCAGCGCTGAAACCATAATTACTGGTGTCTAATTAGACTCTATAGGAACACTGTGCTAGTACGCTTTTAAGGTACAGTTTTCTCGTGCCCAAAAGGTCATAAACGCTGGGAATTTTCGGGCGCTTACGCGTTTCATTCAATTGTCTACTAGAGTCTGGCCAACGAAAGCTGTCCACGTATTATTTTCAGAAGTTTTGAAGGCAATAATTTAAGACTGTCAAAATTGACACTTTGACGTTTCGTACTTGAGTCATCTTCTGTTTACGTTGGTTTATGTGCATCATATTTTCATTGATTTTGTTTAAAATAATGCCAAGAACAATTAAAAGTTCGACGAGGAAGCTTCTATTTACAATGATTGACAAATATAAAGACATAAAAAGTGATTTAAATCAGAAATCTGCAGAGAAAATACTACGACTGGATTCAATCCTTTCACTTTCAGGTTAGTTTATTGAATTTCTAATGAAACATTTTGATACTTTTAGACTATTTAAGACAAATCGCAATATTTTTCATGGTGTATCTACTTTTCAGGAAGTATTAACAACGAGGAGACTAAACTTAAAATTGTGGAAGCAGTAAAGAAATTGAAAACTCTCGAAAAAATTAAATGGCGACTTCTGAAACACATTATTTAGAAAAGATATCTTCAATGACATGTATTACTATAGAAATTATAGATTTTAACAGTTACTTCGAACAGTTATATAAATTTAAGACAATGTATGGATGGCTAAATTAAATAATATAATATTATGGTTTTGTAATAATGTCTTTGTATATTATTATGGTTTTTGACTTTAATGACTGATAATTAATAATATACTGTTACATACATAATTTATTGTATTTGTTATCTTCAGATGTCAGTGTGAAGACTCTAAGAAGAATTAAAATTGAAGGGTCTAAAAATCAAGGACAGTGGAATACTCTGGGGAAAAATCGTCCACATTCAGCAACAGTTTCCAATTTGGATAATTTTGATATTTCAGCTATAAGAAACAAAATAAACGAATTTTATGGAGTTAGAAAACAAGTCCCAACACTGAGAAGCCTGCAAAATGAGCTGAGGGAAGCAATTGAATTTAAGGGATGCCGTGAAACCCTTAGAAAATTTTTACACAAGAACTGGTTTGAGTTTCAAAACAATAAAAATGAACGGGCTTTACTTACAGAAAAATATGAAATTGCGGCATGGAGACATAGATTCTTGAGGACAATACATAAAAAGAGGCTAGAAGGTAAACAGATTATTTACCTTGATGAGACATATGTACATCAGAACTATAAAGTTAAAAAATCATGGCAAGGACCTTCAACAAGCGGTGTCACTACTAATATATCATCAGGAAAAAGACATATTATTGTGCATACCGGATCGGTGGAAGGGTTTGTGCCAGGTGCATTATTGGTATTCAGCACAAAATCCAAATCAGCTGACTACCATGATGATATGAATGCTACCAACTTTATGAAATGGTTTGAGGAAATGTTGATACCTAATCTCACTAAACCTAGTGTAATCGTGATGGACAATGCAAGTTACCATGTGAAACAAGTAAACAAACCCCCTACTATGTCTAATTCTAAAGCTAATCTCCAAATATGGCTTCAAGAAAATAATATTCATTTTGAAGAATATCACACCAAAGCTGAATTAATGTGTTTGGTGAAAGATAATAAACCTGCCGTTGTTTACGAAGCAGAAGTGCTTCTAAAAAACACAGTCATATCCACAATCACGAAATTTTGTTGCTGCCACCGTATCATTGCGACCTCAATGCTATTGAGCTTGTATGGAGTCAAGCGAAGAGAAAAGTAGCAAGCAAAAATATAGGAATACCATGGTCTGAAATGCAAAATTTAATAAAAGAATGTTTTCTATCCATAACTGCTGATGACTGGAAGAAGTACACTGATCATGTACTAAATGTGGAAAATCAGTACAAATTAAGGGACCGTATTACTGAAAACGAACTTGAACCATTCATAATACATGTTGGGGACAGTAGCAGTAGCAGCGAAGAAAGCAATGAAGCTGATTCAATATCAGGTGTAGAGTTTTTGGAATCCGATTTTAACTATGACTCATAGCTCCTATATTTGTACGGCTCCTCGGGGTCCTCGACTGTACATAAATAATGGATTATTTGAAAATAATAAAAAGACAGAATTAAATGTAATCTTTTATTTGATATTCTTCATAATACCTTCGAAAATTTCAACAACAGTTGCTAACAAAACAAAATTTTTACAACTCGAAAAAAATGTACTTACTGAAAAATAAATAGTATCAACTCCGTTTATGCAGTGTATAGTCAGGGTTAACAGCTCTTGATTTTTTAAAATTCCCGCCTTTTTTCTTGGACAGCTTTCGTTGGCCAGACTCTACGACTTGTCGCTCCGCTCTCACAGAGTGAACCGACTACAGAAGTGACATACATAGCTAAGTACCTAATACGCTTCAATTGTTTTTTAATCAGTAACAATAGAAGCGACCAGAAGGTGGGAAGCAGCGCTTTATAAAAAACTGTAATTTTACACTGCGATCCTCAAGACGCTTGCCAATAACGTGGGATGCCTGTGTTCAACGGTGGACGTTATAGCTGTTTGATGGTTCATGATATTAATGTTTTAGATAAATTATCGTATCTGTCCACTTAATCTATGAATTTCACTACGTGAACATGGCTGCCTGCGCTGTGCCGTGAAGCATGGCCTTGTGCGATTACAAATCGACAAAATAATAATGTAATAGGGCGTGTTTAATTCCAAAATCTGAATTTACTTGTGAAAATTTATTCCATCGCTTTTATTTGTTCTTTCCGAATGGTTTTTGCAGTATCTTAAGACGCAGGATGGCATTATGAATAAGCAATATTTGAACGAAATGCGCGTGTAATCTCTACGAGTGCCCAGTAGCGAGTGGGTGAGAAGATGCCGGCCGGCTTCTTTGCACTGTACAACTGTGCTTGTTTGAGATTTCGCGTCTAGTATATATACGTCAATGTCCCTGATCATGAATTAAACAATTTTAAATTACCACCTTCATTTGGTTGGATTTAGGCTACTGGATTTTGGCTGCCAACTTCTCACCGGTCTCTAAACTCTTGCAAAATTATCTACAATTGTCCTAATTTTACACGAATGTGGAATTTAATGTGAACAGAATAAGAACTTCCATAGTTTAGAGAATTTCGTAGAATGTATTGTTAACACCGTCAACCATATACCTAATCACTTACCTGTCATAAGGTGAGATTGAAAAACATGACTCTGGCAAATTCACAGCGAAGCCAATTCCGCACAATGAAGAGGAAAAAAAGTTCAGATTGTAATCAAAGGCTAACCTATCAGCAATTAGAAATACCTAGACTAGGTCACAGCAACTAAAACCTGTTCAGTGACAGCAACGTAATGCTGATTTGTGGTGGATGAATCTACATAGCCTACATAAGTAGGAATGTACACAGAGAAAAGTAATATACCTTGGTATGTATTTACATACTGTGTATACCTACTTATTCTGTCACCTGTTTTATATAATTTGCACAACAATTCCAGAAGATTTTTTACCCCTAACTCAATTTATCATTTAATTATGTACTATGAACAGATATTAATTACTTAGTACCTACACAGTTAGGTAATAATAGTACTAGACAATATAATGATAGGTATTAGTTATAACATAAACTGCGGGTATTATAATTTTACGTACTGATTATGGAATTCTAGAAAAACTTACCTCGCGTCGTAAGGAAATCGATAAAATCTTAACTCCTTGATTTTAGAGTGTTGTTTTGCTATGGACTGCCGTGCCACAGGTCCGTGGTTCGATCCCCACAGCCAGTTAGCTTCACCACGGCGGAAGGTCATTTTGCCAACGCTCGAATGGATAGCTAATAGCTACCTTTAAGTAGGAAATAGGTCGTCTAGGACGTAATAGTGTGTTCCGGCAGCAGTCTTTGAGAGTAAATTACAGGTATATGAAACTTAACAACCGTGTATATAGTATATCACATGGTGACGGGCGCAGTACAGTTCATCGCTTGTGACAAAATGCATTAATATTTTATTGGTAGTGGTTGCCGCTTAACATCATATGGGGCTAGTGCGTGATCCATTCCAATCCCATAAAAAAAGTATAATCCGTACACAGAACACGCGTACAACATTAAATTATTAGATATGTCGCCGCAGCAATTCTTCGGCGGTTTTATTTAAAAAATACTTCTAAGTTTTATTGAAATAGTTAAGTTTAAAAACCATTATTATAAATCGTTACGATAATTTATTGTTTCAATCAAAGTGTGAGAAATGTAAATAGTTAACTTCTTGTTAAATCACTATTTGATTTGACTCCAAGATGGTGGTTACATAAAGTAAGTTTATTTAATTCTAATTAACAGCTATTAATGAGACTTTTGCATATTGACTGCTTGTTAAAAAGTTAGGTGATCATTGTAAGATTAATTTTGTATTTTTATCCCAAGCATTTGTCCTTTTTAAATGCTAAACGAAGCCACGTGAGTTTTGGCGCCAAGATGGCGCGACAAATGCTTGGAGGGGCGTACGAAGCGAGCGGGAGCTCACTTTATCGCCGATTTTTGAACGAAACACATTGTAAGTAAAATCTCTGCTGCTCAGGTTATTATTTATTAAATTTCAATTATAATTGATTGTTCAGAGTAACGATAAATAGATTGTGTTACTGGTGTCTTTGACTTTTACTTCTTAAACATCTTAGAATAAGTGTCCAGGTTACTTTTCATCAGCCATCAGCCAGCTTGCTTAAAGTTTGTGACTATAGGGTAAATGATAATAGCTGCAGTACCGTTGACCTTGATGTAGTCAGCGGTTCTGCGCTTTTTTAAAAACAGTTTCCATTTCGGAAACTCGACATCAGAAGTGGGATCCCCTTTTTGTCGGTCTTATTTTTTCAGATCCTGGCTTCATTGGATTCATCGTTCAAAGGGTCACCATGGATCAACCACCTGACCCAAATGCAACAACGCAACACGACCCATCTGAAGTCATCCTAGAACCAAGCACACCATCATGCAGCGAGTCCAGACCACCCACGGGCCCAAGCACCCAACCTCCTCCAGGGACACACGTTGACTCCACACCAGTATCATCGCAGTCTGGTAATGTACCTCCTGAATTCTATTTACATATGATGACTGTGATGCAAAACATGAGTGAAAAACTGCTCCAGCAGCAGCCTAGTGACAAGATAAAAATTACTGATGTGTTTTTACCCTCGTTTGATCCGGACGGAAACGTTGGGGTTAGAGAGTGGTGTGATCACATATCTACAGCTAAAAATGCCTACCAATTAACTGACTACGATATCCGCATGAAAGTAACTAGCTTGTTGAGAGGTCGCGCCAAAATGTGGGCAGACAACTGGCTTGTCACTACGTCTGATTGGGACGAGCTGCGCCAGAATATTATTACCACATTTGAACCTGAAACTCGATACTCACGGGATGTGCTGAGGTTTAGGGAACACTCGTATGATCCTTCTAAAGACATTGCAGAGTTTTTATCACAGTCATGGATTCTGTGGAGACGTGTAACTAGAGAGAAACTAGATAATAGTGATGCAGTGGAAGCAGTGATTGGAACGGTTGGTGACGAGCGTCTTAGAATTGAGCTAATGAACGCCAGAGCTACATCAGTGCCTGAATTAATATCCGTAGCCTCATCTATTCGTGTCAAACGTCCAAACCAACAGAGTTCTAACCACCCATTACCGCATAAACGGCCAAAGTTTTCTATTGACAATCGAAATAACCCTTTTTGTAACTTTTGTAAAAGAATGGGACACGTCGCGAGTAATTGCCGTAATAAAACCGATTATAACGATTCCAATACGCGAATAACAAATCAAAATCAAACGACTGGGTCACATACGTCATTTAGACCTAGCGATACTAAGCTATGTTCGTTTTGTTCAAAACCTGGCCATACATTCGATTCGTGTTTTCGTAGGGAAAAACAAATAACTTCTAATGTCAACTCGGTGGCTAAAAACAAACCTGGTCTGAATACTATGCGTATGCGGGTAGGCGACGTGGTGTTGGATACAGTTTTTGACAGCGGCGCCGAATGCTCTGTGATGCGCGAATCTGTCGCTGATAAGTTACCTGGGCGTAGATAACATATAGTCCATTATCTACGTGGAATTGGTCCGTTCCCGGTAGTATCCACTAGTACGCTAACGGCAGTTTGCATCATTAACGATATTAACATCGAGATAGCTTTTCATATCTTACCCGACTACGAAATGACTTCCGACGTTCTTGTGGGTGCGAACTTGCTCCACGATACGGGTTTAAGTGTTGTAGTGTCTCAAAATAGTGCGATCCTATGTAACCAACCTCGCGTCATGCACTGGCGGTCGAAATCATCTTTGTTCGAAAATTTAAACCATGACTTGTCGGATGAGTCTGAATTAAATTTACTTCAGATTTTGCTAAATAAATATTCCGATATTTTCACACGCGGTTTTGGTCAATCTCGTGTTAACACGGGGGAAATGGAGATTCGTTTGAAAAACCCTAACAAGTTTGTCGAACGACGACCCTATAGATTGAGTCCTGTTGAGCGCGAGAAGGTTAAGGGAATTGTTGCTGAACTAATAGAAAATAATATCGTCCGGGAAAGCAAATCTCCATTTTCGAGTCCGATAATTTTAGTGAAAAAGAAAAATGGAGACGACCGCATGTGCGTAGACTACCGAGAGTTAAATTCAAATACCATTCGCGATCATTACCCTCTTCCCTTGGTTGCTGATCAAATCGATCAGCTAGCAGGTGGTAAGTACCATACAACCCTTGACATGGCATCTGGCTTCCACCAGATTCCCATTGCCGCCAATTCGATAGAGACAACCGCTTTTGTCACGCCCGACGGCTTGTATGAGTACCTAACCGTCCCGTTCGGGCTTTGCAACGCGCCAGCTGTGTATCAAAGATGCATAAATCGTGCATTAGGGCCACTTTTAAATCCTGGTAGTGCCAATAACGACCATAATGATAGCGTAGCTCAGGTTTATATTGATGACGTCATTACCAAATGTCGTGAATTCTCTTCCGGGCTTGTTTACCTAGAAAAGATACTAATTGCATTACGTGAATCTGGATTTTCCATTAATATCGAAAAATGTCTCTTCTTCAAGCGTTCAATAGAATACCTTGGCAACGTAGTAGAAAACGGCACCGTCCGTCCCAGTCCTAAAAAGATTGAAGCCTTGCTTAAGGCACCGGTACCAACTAATGTAAAGCAAGTCCGGCAGTTTAATGGTCATGCAGGGTACTTTCGTCGCTTTATCCCTGATTTTGCGCGAAAAATGGTCCCTCTATATAACTTAACAAAACATGGCACTGAATGGCAATGGACTCATGTTCACGAAGAGACGCGTCAAAAGATTATCCATCACTTGACTTCCACGCCGATTCTAACCATATTCCAAGAAGGTAAGCCCATTGAATTATTCACTGACGCCAGCAGCGTGGGCTTTGGAGCAATACTCGTGCAGATTATAGACAGCCGTCAACACGTAGTCGCTTACTTTAGTATGCGGACAACAGATATAGAAAGTAGGTACCACTCCTATGAGCTTGAGACGCTTGCCGTAGTCAGGGCAATCAAACACTTCCGACACTTCCTATACGGACGGCAATTTAAAGTCATAACAGATTGCAATGCACTCAAGGCCTCAAAGCATAAACAGGATTTACTACCCCGCATACATAGATGGTGGGCTTACCTCCAAAACTTTGAATTCGAAATAGAATACAGGAAGGGCAAGCGGATGCAACATGCAGATTTTCTGAGCAGGAATCCGGACCCTCTTTCTGTTAATGTTATGGCAAATAACTTAGACTGGATCAACATAGAGCAACGACGAGATGACAAACTGCGTCCTATCATAGATGCACTGCATAATGGAGAAGAAGTTTCCGGATATCACCTTGAAGGTAGCGTACTCAAATTTGAACGAATAGACTCTCTCTTGGGTACCCAAAAACTAATTGTTGTACCAAAATCGTTTCAATGGAGCCTGATCAATACGTTTCATACTGCCCTCAAGCATCCAGGCTGGGACAAAACTCTACAAAAGATCAGAGAAACTTATTTTTTTGATAAAATGAGTACAACTGTGAGAGAGTTTGTTGACAACTGCATTGTGTGTAGAACATCAAAACAGACTTCTGGAGCCACGCAAGTACAATTGCACCCCATCCCAAAGCCTGTGGTACCATTCGAGGTTATCCATATGGACATTACTGGTAAGCTAGGCACGTCCAATGAGCAAGAGTATGTTGTGGTTACTATAGACTCCTTTACCAAATATGTGCTTCTTCGCTACACTAACGACAAAAGTCAATACGGCACACTCGGCGCTCTGAAACATGTTATTCACCTCTTTGGAGCCCCAAAACAAATCATCGTGGACGGTGGGCGTGAGTTCTTAGGAGATTTTAAGTCTTACTGTGATAGGTTTGGCATCGAAATACACGCTATATCACCAGGCGTGAGCAGAGCCAATGGTCAGGTGGAGCGAGTGATGGCTACATTGAAGAACGGTCTTATCATGATTAAGAATTATGAGACCCCAGATTGGCATACGGCTTTAGAAAGCCTTCAGCTCGCCTTTAACTGCACTGTGAATAGAACTACAGGTACATCTCCACTTACATTGCTTACTCGGCGTCGAAATTGCGTACCAGCAGAGTTACTGAACTTAGTCAACTTTGATAATGAATCAATCGATATTGATTCTCTTCAACGTCACGTGCATCAAAGGATGGCGGAAACATCGGCGAAAGACAAAGCAAGATTTGATAAAGGTCGTGCTAAAATTCACAATTTTCAACGTGGTGATTTTGTATTGATAAAAAATAATCCTAGAAATCAAACTTCTCTCGACCTCAAATTTAGCGTGCCCTATGAAGTTCACAGAGTTCTCGAACACGACCGCTATCTTGTAAAAAAGGTAGTCGGCCACCATGGGCGGCCTCGCAAGGTCGCACACGATCAACTACGACGCGCGCCGCAACCAGGTGCTGGTTGTCAGGCAGCCGTGTCGCCCCCAGATGATGAAGAAGCTGGAGCTTGCAGCATCGCGGTGACTCCGGGTGCCTAGCTGCGCAACTCGCCGCCGCTACAACTACTGGGCAGACTGGCGACATACAAGATTTGAAAACTCACCCGGTGAGAACCTTTCATATTATTCTAACATTGTTACCTTCCATTGTAATTTTGGAGCCTTTCATATTGTTCTAACATAGTTACTTCTCGTTGTAATTTTGTTGAGAACCTTACATATTATTTCTTATGATCGCTGACAATGATAACTATCATGGCATGACAAACGTTACATAACAAAAGATGCTATTGGCGTACAAAGACGCCAAAAAGCTGAATTAAAAAATAATAATAATAGAGTGATATTTTACAAAAGATGCTATTGACGTATGGAGCCGTCAATAAGCCAAAAAAAAAAAAATAATAATGATAATATTACAAAAGATGCTATTGGTGTATGGAGCCACCAATAAGCCAGTCTATCCTATCCTGAAAGAATAATAGTCCTCTGTGTACCACGGCGTTCAGGACCGCCCAGAGCACAGCATCGACCTTACCCTATAATCCTTTAGAGCCCCTGTATTATTACAGCATCGACCTCTCATCGACCCATCCTTCCCTTTAAAATGCTACTACCATGTCATATGGAATAAGCATTTATTTTAAAAACTTAATATCACTATTGTTACTGTTGTCATGTGGAATGAGCAGTTCATTACAATATACATACCTACTACGATTACTGTTGTCAAGTGGAATGAGCAGTTCTAATTACAATATTTTAATTATTACTATCACTGCTTTCATGTGGAATGAGCAGTTGATATAACTACGTGCATACTGTTCTGTTCAATCTGCAGTCACGTTGAGTGAGCAGAAACGATTACTATTATACTTCAATTTACTTTGCAATTTAAGGTCTGAGTGTACTGTGGAAGTACCAGACTTAAAATACTCTTCTCTCTATTACAGAAAGGACAAGGAGAGCGATGCAGAGCACGCATCGCACTTCAGAATGGCCGTGTCGCCGCAGCAATTCTTCGGCGGTTTTATTTAAAAAATACAAGTTTTAAAGTAAAAAATATAAGTTTTATTGAAATAGTTAAGTTTAAAAACCATTATTATAAATCGTTACGATAATTTATTGTTTCAATCAAAGTGTGAGAAATGTAAATAGTTAACTTCTTGTTAAATCACTATTTGATTTGACTCCAAGATGGTGGTTACATAAAGTAAGTTTATTTAATTCTAATTAACAGCTATTAATGAGACTTTTGCATATTGACTGCTTGTTAAAAAGTTAGGTGATCATTGTAAGATTAATTTTGTATTTTTATCCCAAGCATTTGTCCTTTTTAAATGCTAAACGAAGCCACGTGAGTTTTGGCGCCAAGATGGCGCGACAAATGCTTGGAGGGGCGTACGAAGCGAGCGGGAGCTCACTTTATCGCCGATTTTTGAACGAAACACATTGTAAGTAAAATCTCTGCTGCTCAGGTTATTATTTATTAAATTTCAATTATAATTGATTGTTCAGAGTAACGATAAATAGATTGTGTTACTGGTGTCTTTGACTTTTACTTCTTAAACATCTTAGAATAAGTGTCCAGGTTACTTTTCATCAGCCATCAGCCAGCTTGCTTAAAGTTTGTGACTATAGGGTAAATGATAATAGCTGCAGTACCGTTGACCTTGATGTAGTCAGCGGTTCTGCGCTTTTTTAAAAACAGTTTCCATTTCGGAAACTCGACAGATATATTCTACAATTCTCGTAAAAAATACATTCGCGTCTGACTCGAGTAGACAAAACTCAAGGAGTTTGCCTACCGCGGACCACACTGCACGAATCCCCGTGATAACCCCTACAAGTACGTTCGTTTCATCACTGTACTGATTGTAAAAGTACCTACCTGCATATATTTGTATTTAGGTTAATAATTTACATTCATAGTTTATTTTTACCAGCTTTTACCAGCGGGTTTGCTTGCGTTAATCAAAAAAGTCTTTCTGATTAGAGCACCAGTCGTTCCACAGAAAAACTCGGTATTTCAGGATACCAGGTTGCCAAGCTCATGCCCATAATTCATAATCGTTAAGTTTTGCATCCTTCAAATACGGCACTCGTTAAATTGCTTTTTGATGTCCATGTTAAAATCTTATTAAACTTTCGCAAACTTACCCAAACTGGCGATTTTTTACTTTGCGATTGTTGCATTAATTCTTCCAATATCTTCTAGTTTTGCAAAGAAGTTGAAATTATATGGCAGAATGACTTATTTGCACTGGCAGGCGAAATCAAATCACGTCTCCAGTGTGTAGCGATAAACAACATCTATATTACGCAAAATAAAGATTTTAATTTTACCTAAATTGGGGAGAGGATGAGTTAGTGGATATAGTCAGTTAGTGGACTCGAGTGTATACAATATTGAATATGGTCCTTGGGTTTTGCTCTAATATGCAAAATATTTCAGTAGGTATGGGTCACATGTACACGTGATACAAAGAACTGGATGTAGGGGAAGCTGACGAAAATTAGAGTTAGTTTATAATTTGTAATTTTGGTGCTGGGATATCGCTGTCAAGCATAGATTTTGCTGATGTTTACTTGCAAATTAGATATGTACCAACTATAACTTATTCCCTGCCAAGTTACAAATAATCCTCATGACTGAAGCATAAGCACCTAACTGCCCATCGGTAGCAAATTTCAACTGCCCATCCTCATTTTTAATACATAGTGTATGCATAATGTCCCTTATTTACGTCATTGTAAAGGTGCCACTCTCATATTTTAAATCAGGCCGATTTCGGAACTTTTGTTCATAAATTCTGAAAAACTCGTAGTAAAGCTAGTTTGTCGTTCTTGACCAATCAACTAAGTTAAGCAATGTTCACTGGTATCGTGCCTTGAGGTAACCATTAGTGGCACTTACCTACTACTAAGCGCTTTCGTTATTGTCTTAGGATGGCAGTCATTACAGCATGCTGGTAAGGCATTTAGCGAATGACGGCCTGGCTAGCTACCACCTTCGAGTAGAAAATCTGTCGCCTACCACCAAACGGTGTGTTCCGGTAGCTATCTATAAAAGCCAGTAATTCTAATTTAGCCTGAATATCATCTTCGAATACATCATCACTTCCCTTCAAGTAAGATAGTGATTAAAGTCTATAGCCTATAAGTTAGATTTAAAAAAATCTACTTTGCCTAGTTAGTTATCACTTGTATTTTATAAATTCTGAAATAAAGTGCTTAGGAATAGATAATTTAAATTCACGATTTTGAAGCCATGATGGCTCAGTGGCATTGGCTATGGACTGCCGCGCAGCAGGTCCATGGTTCGAATCCCGCCCAGAGCTTGAGCTTCACCGCATGGTGGAAGGGCATTTTGCGAATGCCCGCCTGGCTAGCGACCACCCTCAAGTACGGTGTGTTCCGGCAGCAGTCCTTGAGAGCCAGTGAAATAACAGGCAAAATGAGACTTAACAGATACGTCTCATGGTGATGGGCGCAGTGCAGTTCGTCACTTGTGATGAAATGCATCTGTTATAGGCAGAGGATACTGCTTAACATCAGGTGGGCCTCGCGCTTGATCCATCACAATAACATAAAAAAAAACCTCCTCCTCATTCAGAGTAGATGGCCTAAAATAGACGATGTAAGTTATCTACATTGATCGTATTAGGTATGCGTCTATCGGTTACGTAAAATAGTTTTCAATAGGTAGGTATGTACAGTAGTAAAACATATCATAAGTATTTTTTCTTACAGATTTATTAACACTATCTACATTGGCAGTGCTTGGCAATCATTCTTCATTTCAGTTACTCGTGAAATTATAATAGTGTCCTGCAGGAAACGAAATATCGACAACTAACCGATAATAGATATACTAAGTGCGACTGACTGATACCTAATTATCTATGTAGTGTATTGTTAAAGCTAGTTTTCAAATTTAATTAGACAAATTATTATATTTACAATGCACGTTTATCACAAATGATACACAGTTAAGTAGGTAGGTATTACAATATAGTAGGATATTAAGACATACTTAATAATATTTATGGCGTGTGGCTGACTAGTGACAGTACCTACTTTGAAAACTTTATATGTTTTTGATTATAATTCTAAAACCTATTGATTTTTTTTTATGATAAGTCGATAAGTTTTAAATTATTTGATCAATTAATAAAGCAATGGAGTGGACCTCGAATAATCTGTCTGCAAAATATTCAATTAATGTAGTTACTTTTTGTATGCAATTCATCTTGTTACCATTTAATATTTTTGGGATGAACCTTTTAGGTATCATTTTAAATAATACGTTTAAAGAACATAATCGTATGCATAATTTTAAAATATATCTATATATTTACTTAAATATGTACCTATATAACACTTATTGATAATTTGCTTTGGTGTACTGATAGCCAGGAACTAGAAATAATCATCACTACATATGATGAATCCTCTTTTAAGATTTTGAAATAATATAACGAAAAATCACTATGTAACATAGTATCGTCTAACGAATTTCGTTGTACGGTATACATATTCTTATGAAAATATAATAAGTATTTTAGTAATAAATCACTAATTGACGATTTAATTGAATTAAATAAACTGTGAATTCGATGTTACAATAAGCAATTAAGTACTTATTTAACTATGTTGTGTTTTTTATGCAGACGGCACAACGCGACACTCTTTCAAGTAGAGAACCGGATTTTAATGTTTGTCTCTGTGGCATGGCGAACTGTTGGTCATCCTCTATGGTGGTGAGCCAGAAACTTAGTTTATTTGCAAAGTGATGGCAGGTGCCTCCCTCGCCGTTGCACTCTATGAACGGAATTGCCCTGAAGTCTTCTAAGCAGGATCCAGGACTTGCTAGAGCTTGACCTCCACCCTGACCACCGGCACCCGTGTGCTGGAATTATAAAAAGATAAATAAATAATAGGTATAGAAAAGCTAAAACGTTTTTTCAAATTTTTTATAAAGATTACCAAAAGGAACAATAGGTACTTATGTTTAAGATTGCAGACGTGTGATATCGACTAAAAAAATCCAAATGACACAACAAAACGTGGCATAGTTATAATTTTTGGAGAATGCAGAATGAAGCAGAATGAACCTGCAGCTCAATTTCGCCATCTGACGTCCAGACAAAGCATGATGTTTCATCAATTTCATGTCGACGTCTGGAAGTCCACAACTTTGCGATTTTCACGGCATTTTCTACCTCGCACTGCCACAATGTAGAACCAGCTGCCAGGTGCAGTATTTCCGAACGGATACGACTTAGGGGCCTTCAAGAAGAGAGCATATTCCCTCTTCAAAGGCCGGCAACGCATCCTCGATACCTCTGGTGTTGCGGATGTTCGTGGGCGACGGTGATCACTTACCACCAGGTGAGTCGCCTGCTCGTTTGCCCTACTATCCCATAAAAAAAAAAGAATAGGTAAAAGGTTGCTAGGTCGTACGATTGTACCTTTCATCACTACGGATAAATAAAATAAACTTACCATAACGAAACTGTATCCAATCCATAGTAAGCTCCAGCTTCCCGGGCATGTAGGTATATCGAGTGTCTGGCTGTGAACAGCAATTACATTAGACGGAACTTCGCATACCACACACCTAGAGATATACTTCTCAATCTCGTGCCCTTCCACCGGCATCATCGGAATTGGCTGACCGGTCGACAACCAGTAACTGCGATCATTCCGACTTGCGTAGTTACACACGTCGTTAAGGTCACAGAACATAAATGGCATGGTGCTGAACTTCCTCACACATGAACCGGCGTAACCCAAGTCTTGATTGTGAGCCTTTTCATTACCATCGATATAAAGCAACGAATAACCTTCCCATAGTTTAACGTGTCCCGGCTCACATGTTGGTACTACTTGTCTCTGACTGTGTTTTACTAACAGAATTCCAGTTAAATAGTCGATTTGGGCGCAAGCAGCTCCTGGTATACCGGGTTCACCGGTTCTGCCGATAAGACCTTGCAATCCCCGGTCTCCTTGTAATCCTTCAATACCGGGTTCTCCGATTGGTCCTTGCAAGCCAGGTGGGCCTGTGTAGCCGCGGTCTCCCTTTTCACCCACCGGTCCCTCTAGCCCTGGCGCTCCAGGCGTGCCGTCTTGTCCCGGTAGCCCAGCCATTCCTGGTACACCACGAGGTCCCGCTTCGCCTTTTGGACCATATATAAATTGAGCTGCTACACCTTTGTCTCCTTTTTCTCCTTGTGGTCCAGTTAGGCCGGTTCTCCCGACAAAACCTCGTTCACCCTTTTCTCCGGTTACTCCTTGTATTCCTGGCAGGCCATCGAGACCGTCTAAACCACGATCACCCCTTTCACCTTTCTGTCCTCGTGAACCTGGAACACCTTGGGGACCTTGGTCGCCCTTTTCTCCTGGTAACCCGTAACCTAGTGCACCCTTATCACCCTTGTCACCTTGAGGTCCCGTTATGCCTTGGAGTCCGACACTGCCAGGGCTTCCATCAAAACCTGGGGGACCAGCAAGACCTTCTCGACCCTGGTCACCTTTTATTCCTATAGGCCCTGGGGCGCCAGGAGTTCCATCTCGACCGGTGGAGCCAGCAATGCCCTTAAGACCTTGTTCTCCCTTTTCTCCAGGAGAACCTTGTAATCCGGGGCTTCCACGTTTTCCGGGAGTACCTACTATTCCTTTTTCACATATGCCAGTCAACCCTGGTATACCGGAGGGACCCATAGGACCTGTGTTGCCTGTAAGAGAAAAAAAACAGTGAATAGTACTTAAGATTCTATAAAAATATTCAGGGTTGTGAGAAAATTACACTATTCAATACCTTTCTCTCCTGGTCGACCAGGGAAACCCATTTCACCCTTTGCCCCAGGATATCCACGTTCACCTTTTTCACCTTCCAATCCTTGGCGTCCCATGTTACCTCGATTTCCTTTTTGGCCGGGGGCTCCCGGGATTCCTGGCGGCCCAATATTGCCCCGATCACCCTTGACGTCGATAGAGGGACCAGGAAGGCCCCTGTCGCCTTTTAGTCCTTGGAAACCTATCTGACCCACTGGTCCCTTTGGTCCTTGCACGCCTCTTGGTCCAACTAATCCATCTATTCCATCCCGACCTGGGAGTCCCGTATCACCTCTGTCACCTTTACTTCCGTCGATACCTGGAGAACCTAATTCACCTTGTGGGCCCGGAGCGCCATCCATGCCAGGAATGCCAGGTTTTCCAACATCTCCAGTTAAACCTCTTTCGCCTTTCAGTCCACTAACACCGGGTAATCCCATATCACCTTTTTGCCCAACAGCTCCAGGGTAGCCATCTAATCCAGGCATACCGACGTTACCTTTTTCACCAGCCAGGCCGGGTATACTGAAACCAGATTGACCGACATCACCCTTATCCCCCTTTTCACCTTCTCGACCGTCACGACCGTCGGCTCCCAGTAGACCCGGTAATCCAGGTTCACCTTTTTGACCCTTATCAGAAGCTAGTCCAGGTTCTCCTTTAAGTCCTAAAAGCCCAGGGAAACCACGTTCACCCTTTTGCCCCAGTGAGCCAGATTGTCCCGGCAAGCCCTGTCGTCCTATGGACCCTTGATCTCCCTTCAGTCCAGGTGCACCAATTGGTCCAGGCAACCCTTGTAGGCCAGGTAACCCTGGGACACCTTGATAACCAATCTGCCCTTTGTCACCCTTCTCTCCATTTATACCAGTAATTCCTGGAGGTCCGCTAGGCCCTGGACGTCCTGGTCTTCCTGGGAAACCTTTAGGGCCTTCCGGCCCCAGCACACCCGGCTCTCCTTTAAATCCTGGCATACCGTAAACTCCAGGTTTTCCCGGAGAACCAGGGAAACCTTGCTGTCCTTTAGGTCCGTCTCTGCCGGGTAATCCTGGAGTACCTGATACTCCAGGAGGTCCAACTGGACCTGCGTCACCTTTCTGGCCTTGTGGACCCGGAAAGCCGGGCTGTCCAACTGGTCCTGTATCTCCTTTTTCTCCAGCTATTCCAGTGAGTCCCGGCGGACCATCTACTCCTGTCGAGCCTGGTTCTCCTCTAAGTCCACGGTCTCCCTTACGTCCGGATAAGCCACCAGGACCAGGTGGGCCAGGCATGGATACACCGATTTCCCCCTTGTCTCCCTTGAGTCCCGGTTGACCCGGCCATCCTCTAGAACCTGGTGCGCCGCTGGTTCCTGGAGCTCCTATCGGTCCCATGATCCCTTTGTCACCACGTGGCCCGGGCAGTCCACGAGGCCCAACTGGTCCTGCTAATCCTGGTGTACCCTCAGACCCCTTTTCACCCGGACGACCCGAGTATCCTTTGTCGCCTTTGTCACCTCGATCACCTGTTAAAACAGATAATACATTAGGGCGGTCCGTAAAAATCTGTTGACAGTGTACACATCACTTCAACAGCCATAGTTGAACAAATGCCTCCCTAGGAGACCATATTTATAGATAGTTGAACCATATTTAGGGGTAGGGGGTGAGGAGTGCCATAGCTTGACGCTTTATCTTCAGGAAATCAGTGTAATTTGGCAATTCTTCAGAAGGCGCTGCTGCCCAAGTTCTGATTTTGGTGCATGTCCAATAATATTATTGGACATGAAAGAATTATAAGATATAGGAACACGCAGTATGGTTACAGATCATTTCTAAATCAGTAGGTATGTTGAAATAGAAAACCTTGTCATGAAAAAGCAATAAAAGATAAAAGAATACGCTACGGAATTTTTTTTACGACATTTTTTTTTAATCTATTTAAGGCCTCAAAAAGCTTTTGACGATTCATGGATTTATTATTTACGTATAATCAACGAGTTCATTTCGGAAATCTATTACAAATAATTTTTAATTAAATGATCATTTAATTGACATTTTAATAATTTAATATGATGTTTGACTACAATTTTCACTTGAATTTAGCATTTTAGTTAGTTTACACAATATACATTGTTACTTTTAGACGTTTTGCTACTAGCACGTTTTGCGTTTTAGAACTCCTGGGGTTCATTAGCGTTTTAGACATTTTGCTATATAGGTATTTTACATTTAAGACATCGCGGTCATAAACGAAAATTATTATACTATCAAAAACCTCCTCTTAACATTATTTTTATTATTTTTTGGATAGTGCCAAGGCATTTGCGAATGCCAGCCTGGCTAGCTACCACCCTCAAGTAAAAAATCTGTCGCCAAGCACCTAACAGTGTGTGAGCTGTTCTTGAGAGCCAGTAATTCTAGGTGAGCCTGAACAACATCATCACTTACCATCAGGTGAGATAATAAAATAAAATATAATCAGGTCAAAGGGTAGCCTGTATATGTATAAAAAATAATGTAATAATTGTAAATAAGATGATGTTAATGCTTGGGGACGCTTTTAGGTTCAGAACTTGATTGTAAGTACCTTGACTGGAAATCATATTAAAAACATATAAATAATCTGTCTACTTTTTGTTACTGGCCAAAAAAAGCTATATCTCAGCTTATACGTGTTTTCCTTGCTGAGATATGGCATCATTACGTGTGGCATAATGTCAGTGATCTGTTTACTGCTCAAATAAAATGTATTTACATAAATAAAAATATTTACGTATATGAAAACTTCTAACATAAATATACCAAATTTCCACAAACCATATTTTGTTTAATATAAAATCCTATATTTAATGTTTGTTTATGTAATCAGGATTATGACAATTTATAAGTACCCAATTTTTTTTCAACTATCCGACCAATCTTATAATCCTAGATCGCAATATAGACATAAAATCAACGCATAAAATCAAGGTACAATATGGAATTAGAAATGCATCTAGCCCAATTAACTCAATGGCCATTAAATAAACTGCCATATACAATGAAAGATATAGGAAAAAATAAATGTATTATTTAACATTTAAAGTCTCAGACCTGCCAAACATTACTTATCTACTACATATTAGATGATGTCTTCAAAGATAAATTGAATGGTGATCTTTCTGTCCCAACTGTTTCTGCCTACCCTACCCTTAAGAGTCAAATTATGTAAGTACTACAAATACAACCAGTTTTTTAAAGCCTACCTACACATTAGGTTGCAATGAATATTTTTTTTTGTATAGTTTAGCGTGGTAGGACATTTTGCTCGCTTGGTTAGCTACCACGCTTAAGTAGAAATATGGAGTCAAACACCTAGCGGCGAGTTCCAGCAGCTGTCCTTGAGAGCCAGCCAGTCATTCTAGATTAGTTTTTTTTCCTCGATCACATCATCATTGATCACAAACTAATAATGTATGCAGTCGTGAAGATGAAAATATTCAGCTATATTATCGCTTATTATAATAATTCTGCTCCTCAGTTGTAAAATGCATTAAATATTTTTTTCATACTTAAGATTAAAAAAAAATACCTGATGGTCCTTGCGGTCCCGGAGCTCCCGTGGCTCCTCGGTCACCCTTGGTAAGTTCTGCGAGGTTCGCTGGACACTGTCCTGGCTCACCCTTAAAACCGAGTCTACCAGCGAGACCTTTGTCTCCCTTAAATCCTGGTTGCCCAGGTGCACCCTTTTCTCCTTTGACCGACATTCCTTTCGTGCCAGGAGTACCCGGTATGCCATCGGCTCCAGGGTTCCCGTCCATACCAGGTATGCCCTGGAAGCCTTTGTCACCCGTCTGACCCGGCATGCCTACGTGACCACGCTCGCCTTTGGCGCCGTCACTTCCCCTCTCGCCTTTGGGTCCCATCATGCCGGGAGGGCCATTCGGGCCTGGAGCACCCGGTGGGCCTCGAGTCATATTATACGGTATCATAGCATCTGCGCCTCTCTCTCCTTGCGGTCCGCTTGGTCCGTCATCACCCCGATCTCCCTATTACAAAAATATGCGATATAAAACAGTTTGAAGCTGTGACAGTCACAGATAATACTCACGCATATAGATCATCATCATGACAAGACGTCCACCATTGAACGAGAGGCTCTCCCATTAGGGAGCGTTTCCAATAATCCCCACTCGTTCATGAGAAGGCGCTGCTACCCCCACCTTCTGGTAATTTTCCATTCGTCTTCCCTTACGAGTCCCACAGGAAGATATAAGGGGGTGCAATTCTATCCCGGTACCCCATGGGCTACATATATCACAAATAAAGATATTTTAAACAAAACTTGCGTCATCTCTTTGGTATGGTAACTTTTTTGTCTTTTCAGATAAAACCAGGAGTATAACAACTGTATCCTAAGTTACCCTATGCGTATAAAAGAGTGTACACATTAATGTTATAATCTTATAGAGAAAGTGACCGAATGAAGTTCATGTGAGCATTTAAAAAAAATATGGGAATTTATTTTTGTGCCCTTTATTTCGCGATTTGCATCTTGCCTTAGCCACTGGTGTCTTAATTGCTAAGGGCATTTTCTGACAAATTTATTCGTAATTTGGGTATAGGCTATAAGATCCCGTCATGTTTTATATGTGTAATACGCCAATTAACGTAAATAAGACTTAAATACTGTTAAAAGCAATACAAATAGAACGACGAGTTGTATGTAAATGAATAAGTGTGTGTAATATGTGTAGGTGTTTGTGATATACGTGATTGTAATAAGTGTAAGTAATGTGTGTAAGTAGACATAAGAAATGTAACATGTGTAAGTGTAGGTATGTATACGCGTATGGTTACCGGTGCGCCTGCGCCGCCCGGCATGCCGTTGGTGCCGTCGGAGCCCCGCTCGCCTTGCACGCCCATAGGGCCGGCTGGGCCGCGGTCTCCACGCGCACCCGCCGCGCCGTCCAACCCGCGGTCACCTTTCGGACCCGGCGCGCCCGGCCAGCACTCGTTGCATCTTCCGCCGATCTCGCCCTGCCGACACAACACATATATACCATCCTCAATACACACGCTCTTTGTCCACGCTTCACTCAAACGTGACTGATCTATCAAATGGATATCATACCAATTACAAGTTTCCGCCATACATTTGGGGTTGTTTCATACACGCGACGACTTGACTCAAACTCGAATAAGCTCGTCGGATCGGATACCAGTTGCACGCGAGATTGCAAGACCAATGATATGCGTGCGCGATTCAAGTATCTTATCATGAGATATTTGACAATACATGAGTCGCTTAAACTCAAGAAAAGACTAAAACTTTAATAAATCCTAATTACCCATTTTATTTTTAATATTGTTATGTTTGCAATAACGCCTGCTTGGCGAATTACATGACTATAACTTTTTCTCTCGGAAATTTGTAATTTTACCCATTTAATGTCGTAAAGTTACTAGGGTGAAATAAAATAATATCTTCTTCAGGGTCATTAATTAACACGTCAATGATACTGCAAACATTCTTTTTTAGTCCTAATACATTCACCGCGTGTCCAAATACCGGTCGTGAATGATCGGAAGACTAGAATCCGAATGTACGCGTGTAAGAAGGCAGGAGTATATATACAGAATATATTTTTAAAATGTTACTATAACAATAAAATCATAAACTATGTGAAATAGAGACATGTTGTAGTAATTATAAGGAGGAGGTGGTTCAGAAGCTCTCTCTGGAGAGTAATATAGTCCTTGCTCAGAAGTAAACAATTGTATGAAGGATTTTTGTAAGTTTATAATTTATTGAACCAAGAAGTAATTTAGACATAGGCTAACCTTTGCACCAGGTGTACCAGGCGTTCCATCGAAACCAGGGTTTCCCTTTTGACCCTTGTCTCCCGGTGGACCCATTTCTCCAGGGCTTCCAGGAGTACCCAAACTTGAATTACCGGGAGCTCCACGTGGCCCTCCGTAACCTTTTTCACCTTTTTGTCCCCTGCCTCCAGGAATTCCGTGCATACCGCTGTTACCTTTTTCACCCTGAAATAATATACAAGCTCTATAAAATATCTATCAGTTACTTACATGGTTCTCTTAAAGATATTTAGTCCTATCGTCATCTTTGATACCAATTTTCACTTATTTATCTCAACTCAATTATGAGGGTAGACGTTTTATAATATTATATTAAATAATAACTCACAGGTATGGCAAGTCCTTCTGCACCTTTGGGTCCTCTCGGTCCTTGTGGTCCTTGTGGGCCATTGTACCCACGGACGCCCACGTCTCCTTGTGTACCATCACGGCCAGTTTCTCCCTTCTCTCCCTTGCGGCCAGCGGGCCCCTCTCTACCCGGGGTTCCAGGCTCTCCTTGGCCTCCCTGGGGTCCCATTGGTCCGGTGATACCTCTTTCACCCGGTCTGCCATCAGTTCCTTTAGGTCCGGGAGAACCCGTATAACCACGTGGACCTGGCGGTCCTGGTGGTCCTTGAGACGAACTACGTCCTCCCGGAGGTCCCGTTATTCCCTTCAAACCTCTAGGGCCCGTTTGTCCATCTCTGCCTGGCTCTCCCTTGCCACCTGGCCGACCATCTAAGCCAGGAAGACCTTCGTTACCACGGTCTCCCTTTTGACCCATGGGCCCCTGTTGACCGTACATTCCATCTCGACCCTAGTAAAATTAAATAAATAGTTAACTGAGTGTCCAAATTATTTACCTTAAGTATTACTTGGTAGCATTGACGACTGAAATCAAATAGAATAGGGTCTTATTCTAATAAATTCATACTATTATGAAGCAGTGATAACCGAGCGGATAATAGCTATGGATTGCCGTGCCGCAGGTCCATGATTTGATCCCCACCGCCGCGGCTTGAGCTTCTCCGCATAATGAAAGAGCATTTCGCGAATTCTCGCTTGGCTAGCTACTACCCCTCATGTAGAAATTCTGTCACTAAGTATCTCACAGCGTGTTTCAGCAGAAGTCCTTGAGAGCCAATGAATTACAGCCATGTGAGACTTAGGTAGGTGTCAAGCTGACGGGCACAGTGAAGTTGTCATTTATTACTGAGTTTGCTGCTTAGTTAAGCTGAGTTGAGGTCACTGCTTAACATCAGGTCATCAGGGGTCTCGTGGGTGTTACGGTACAATCCCATAAAACAAATCATATTATTTATATATATATATATATATATAAATAATATGATTATTTTTCGGTTTATATATATACGAGTATATATATATATATACCGAAAAAGATTTAGACTTCTTTTTGTCTCATATTTTTCTTTCTTATAAAATTACAGCTATACAAGATTGATAAATATGAGGCAAAAGTATATAAAATTGTTTTAAGTTGGAACAACGGAAATGTTCACATTACTATGTTCTGGTTTGAGGGATATGGGTGCCGACAAAATTACAGGCACATGAGACTTAACAACTTCATGTTTCATGGTGATGGGCGCAGTGCAGTTCGCCACTATTGACGAATAATTTGCCTACTTTCCTCCTCTAACAATGCTTTAGGTAATATATAGGTTGGAGAGGCATATATGGCAAAGCTTTGTGTCAGCACCATGCATTATATCGCCTTAAATATTTGTATTCAACTCACCCTTGGACCCGGGCCTCCAATGATACCCTTCTCTCCCTTAGCGCCCATTTGACCCGGCAATCCTGGCTCTCCCATAGGACCAGTGTCACCCTTGTCTCCCAATCGTCCGGGCTCTCCCTTATCACCTGATATCAACGTAAAAGTGTTAAAGAATCTTTCAAACATCAAGATCAATAAACATCATCCCCATTTTTAGAAGTGATTAAATAAAAGTCATACCTTATTTATTATTTATTATTATACCCTACATTTGTTAGTGTAAATGTGTGTATCTGTCACCGGATAATTGTACGATACGTTAGTTTATAAAAAATCTAGTGAGATTATAAACTGTCGATAGATTGTGAACGAACATTAAAATTTACAATCTAACGCTAGCATTTTCGTCAGATTATAAACTGACCATGTCTAGCTGGCAGTTTATAATCTAACGATCTATAATCGCCCGCGAAATAGGGTAGTTGACACAGTCTAAAATAAAATACAGTGTAACGTTAACATGATAGTAGTTGGAGCACATAACTCGATGAAATTAACAAATTATTTATTCTGCATTGGATTACCTTTATTTTGAATGAACAAAATGTGTTTAAATTATCTTTAAGTCACGTGATCTCAAACGGAAGTAAAGGCGGAAATGATGTCATAAGGACAAAAACAAAGCCACAGAATAGGTAATAGTAATCATGAGAGTTTGCTTCCAAAGGTTTTGACAGTGACAATTGACATTAGTAATTGCTAATAGCAAGCAACCTACAAAATGTCGCATCACTATAGATTTACTACTTAGGCCCCTATTTCACTATCAAATCCATTGGATCCCATATATTTAATAGTGTAATACGTACATTTGACTCATTTATCTTTGATCATATTTCGCCGTGAGATTTGATCAAAGATCAGCATAGATAATAAAACCCAAACTCGGAACAAGAATCTATGGAAACATTTTGTTTTATTCAGTCTACATACACCCCTACACTATGGTACACGTTCTGCCGAACAACCTGTATAATCGATTACGCACGACACTACAACAAGCAAGCAAAACGTATTACATTTCAGCACTATTTGTTTTTGCCCTAGTGACGTCATAAGCATACAGGCCGCCATTGAATGATGTTTTAGCGCCAATTTTAAAAGTTGAATTAAAAAGATGGATTTCTAGTATTTCAGGACTCCTAAAAAAAAAATTAAAAATGCTAGGTGTATATTTCAGTGTTCTAAATAATTTAACATACTTTAAAAAAACAAGTCAACAACCCTATTGTGAACCGTCCTCTGATTGGTCGCCGTTATAGATGCCATGAGTTCATTTCATAGAGTTAAGAACAAAAATAATAGTTAGACAAAATTAACATATTCATTTCGAGTTTGTACATTAAAAAAACTAAGGGATTTAAAATAATGACCACCATAAAATGCTTTGATACCCTTAGTTATTTTACCAAACATTTGAATCGGACACCAAATGTAGTAAGTGATCACTATATTTTAGCGAGGGGTTAAATATCATTTAGTCTAGGGCAAAGTCATATTTAGGTGCGACGACGAGCGAAGCGAGGAGGAGCGTTAGGTTACTTGCGACTACAACAACGCGCGAACCGAGCGAGCGAAGCGAGCGTGCCGCGGCAGCGGCCGGCGATGCGCCACAAGAATTTAATTTCATATACTAATTTTGGTGATCATTTACTACTTTTGGGTTAACAATGATTTATTTTGCTTAAATAGGATAGCGAGATGTTAAAACTTTGTTTATAAGATTACATTAAAATGCGGGTTTAATTTTGGTGGTTATTTACTATTTTTGTCTGTTATATGTTACTATACTCTATCTGGTGGTAAGTTAAACATAAGCCAAAAAAGAATACATTAAAAACCTGTACCTACGTATTTTGCTTATGGCAACTGTAATACTTTCGTAGATCTATGGTAAATTGTTGTTGATCCACATAATTACAATATGACGGCTGGACATGGTCAGTTTATAACCTTACGAAAGTTTAAACGTTAGATTGTAAATTTTAGTTCCCATTCACAATCTATCGACAGTTTATAATCTAACTAGATTTATTATAAACTAACGGTTAGTACAATAAAACGGTGACATATCGAATGCTAGTTCAATTATGATTAGCCTTTCTGTCAACCTTAACGAACAGTGTAAATAGGATGAGATGATAATATCAGCCTTCTACTGGATCTCTCTTAAAAAGTTGGGATTTGTATTACTACAAAGAAAGAAATATAGTAGTTCAATGGCAACATGTACCTTTATATCCCATATCTCCTTTGGTTCCTTTGATGGCACCGTCTTCGTTAGGCCACTGAACAACTTGAGTGTCGACGCAGCTGGACCCTCGGTCGCCGCGGTCACCTCGTTCTCCCTTATCGCCCTGGATAGCTTCTCCTTTCGTTCCTTTACCTCCCTTGTCACCTTTGGGTCCTGATGGCCCCTGTACATAAATTTAATTTATTAAATGTGAGTGAATATGTTTCTCAGGTACTCAATTGTTGTTTTTTTAAAAAATCGTATTTTTGTCATTTAGTCAGTGCAAAAAGGTTGATGACAATTTAATAATACCTTCAGTATTTTTAAGCAAGTATTTCACATTGTAGTTAAATAGTTTATAGTCAAATATATATTTACGGGTTCAAAGTTCTTATACATTTTCTAGTTATGTATTAATAAAAAAGTTACTGGTCTTTATTATTTTACATTTCCTTACCATAGGTCCAGTGTGTCCCTTAGGTCCCTCAAGTCCGGGAGCGCCGGGAGGCCCTACTGGTCCTTGCCTGCCCTGCATACCGTCTGCGCCGGGCTCACCCTTCTGTCCCTTGGGGTAACGTCCGATATGTGCCGGTTCACCCTTGTCTCCTTTGTCACCTCTGCTTCCCGCAAAACCACGGGGACCCGGGTCACCTTTCGGACCAATTGCTCCAATGTCACCCTTTCATTAGGAAATGGAAACAAAGTTATGAAAATATTCCACAATCCCACTATAACATTATGTGAAAGTCGCGAGTGTGTTTGTATCAACGCATAAACGTAACGGCTTAAAGAATATCGATGAGCTTTGTTACCGGTCAGCACAGGATACTTTTGACCAGATTTTCTAAGTAGGTAGTAAACAAAAAAATCTGCGCGGTAAAATTACTTATAGTTGTAAAAATATTGATATTTGAATTATGATGATAATTCAATATGCATAAATAGACGAAATGACTGATATAATACTTACATCTGTACCATTGCATCCATCTCGTCCAGGAATACCAGGAAGACCTTGTTCTCCTTGAGAACCTGTCTGTCCTGTAAGCCCCGAGAATCCTTGAGCTCCTGGCTTGCCACGATCGCCTTTAGGTCCGCGAGGACCCTGAGGTCCCATTTGACCTTTCTGACCTTTAGGACCTTGCGGTCCTTCGGGGCCTTCATGGCCTGGACCGCCTGGAATACCTGACTGTCCTGGAAGACCTGGTGGTCCCTGGAAGGATACAAGTAATGTCATTCACACATTAGTAATTTATACGAATCAAAACATTTCAATATTAGGGATCCCTTGGCATGCATAAACCATAAGTTTACCCGTTGTCCTTTTTCAGCGAAACATTTTGGCACGCAACATCCGGGAGATGTGCAGTTGCGCTCGGCGGGCGTGAGGCGACGCCCAGTGCCGGGTTCGTACACAGCGAAATTTCTTCCTATAGATGGCGACTGCCGTGACGACGAAGAAGACAGTGATGGTATGTCCTGTCTTCCGGATAAGCCATATGTTGCACCGGAATATCCAGTTCCGGAAGCACCACCTTCAACTGATGTTCCGGAAGCACCTCCATTACCAGATGAACCGGACTGTGAAGACTCGCCGTAAGAATAACCGGACCAACCGGGCCTTGATGAGTCATCGTTTGACCCGGACTGAGAATATTCTCCGTATCCACTGCTGTTATACCCAGAGCGGGAAGTCGTATCTTGATTTGACTGCGGCCCGTCTTGTCTACCAAGTGATCCACTACCAGAATATTCAGATCGTGAAGAGCCTCCATATGAATTGTACGAATATTCTGGCTGAGAGGTACTGTCCTGTCTTGACTGTGGGGCGTCTTGTCTTCTAGATGGATCATACGTGTTACCAGGATATCCGTTTCTAGATGTATCTCCATACGAGCTACCGGAAGATCCATACGAGTTGTATCTGTATCCAGACTGAGAAGCATCTCCATTTGAACCATCGGGATATGCGGGACGAGAGAAACTGGGGGCCCCGGTTTGGGAAGGATCTCTGTTTGAGTTATCAGTCACGCCATAGCCAGATTGAGAAGGGTATCCATTCGAGTTATCACCATACCCAGATTGAGAAGGGTCTCCATTAGAATTATCGGGATAACCGTATCCAGAGTCGTCATCATTATCGTTATCATCGAAACCTGCTTGAGAGGGATCTACATTCGAGTTACCAGCATATCCAGACCGGGAAGGATCTCCATTTGAGCCATCAGAATATCCAGACCTTGAGGGATCTACATTTGAGTTTCCAGCATATCCAGACTGGGAAGGATCTCCATTTGAGCCATCACCATATCCAGACCGGGAAGGATCACCATTCGAGCTACCAGCATATCCAGACTCAGAAGCAGATGGGTTTGCATTTGAGCTAGCATCATATCCTGATCGAGAGGAGTCATACGGGCTCGCTGGATATCCAGACCGAGAGGAGTCTCTATTTGAGCCATCGGCATATCCACCAGCTTGTGACGGAACTACATACGAATTTGCTGAATAGCTGGATCGTGAAGTATCACCATTTGAAGCGACATAGCGAGGATCTACTGGTCCTGCTGCGCCATATGTCCTGTAATATGATGACTGAGAACTGCCGTCCCTCGTTTGTGGTAAAACCTGTCCCCTTCCTAGACTATACTGCGAGTTTCCGTAGTACGATGGTCGCGTAGTAGTACCCTGCTCCCAAGTGTTTGCATTTACGTTGTTGTTCATGTAGTCATCTTGCTGCAAATAAACAGAAAAAAATCACATTAATTACAAGTATAATGGGCTAACGATATACTGCAAACCAGTGGGTATACTAATTCGAAGATTGGGTACATAAACGAATACTGCTAAGCTTTATCTAATCGATGACTCCAATTTAAGTCTTGGTACTCATATATTTCAGGAACCAATTTTGGCAAATTGTACCGAATTCAATTTAGTTCACGTATTAAATACTGGGCATGTTAACACAAAGAGAAAAAAAATACAATATTAAAATTATTTACGACACGAATACTCGTACTCGTTGCGTATTGGTATAGAAACGAGTAAAAAATATCTAGTAAATGTGTATTTAAGTAAATATATGTATGTAATGTATGAATGTGGTACCTATCACAAATCATCACTCTTCTCCGAAGCAGCTAGACAGGTTTTCATAAAATTCGGTACTTTCATTGGTACCGGATTAGCACAGATTATTTTTATCTCGATTCTCAATGTATGTACCCAGTTCTCGAAAGAGTACAATCTAAATGTCACGTTGGCGAAGGTAGTATAAATTAAATTACTTGTAGTATAGTTATCTTTAATATTCCAATTGAGTATATTTTTTTATTAATAGATATTCTTAATTTATAAAATAATAAGAAATATTTTTATTTTATTTCCCACCAAGTTCAGATCATTTCAGTACAGAAACTGAGTTGAGCCCATCCAAATTTCAGGTCACATTGTTACCCATTCATTTCCACTGATTTTGAAAAGGCGGGATCACAAAGATGAAATTCGAAATTTACTTTCAATATTATTCTAACGTGATTTTTAATGTATATTTAATTTTACTCTAACCCGATCTCTAGCTTTACCTTGACCTGGATTTCGACCTCAACCTTAACCTCGACTTTAATCTTTAGGGCTTAATTTTAGGGCCGACTTTCAGTTAAACCTACCCTTAAACCCACCCTGACAGGGTGGGAACCCTTACCACAATTAATAAACATTACTAATATTACATTCACATATCATTTTATAATTATATTTACTCTACCTCGATCTTGGCCTAAATTCCTACCTCTACTTCTACATTGACTTTTACTTATGCCAACTCTTTCCCCACCCTTACCTCCAAACTTAACTTTACTCTTTCCCCCGCACTAACGTACTTACACACATACCTACGTCCAGCAATTAGCGATTGATCGCCATGGCTAACTTCTACTTTCAAGTAGAGAACCTGTAGCCAAATATTGGCAACAGTCCTTGAGAGCCAGTACACAATATAGGATTTTTTGCTGACATCTTCACCATATAATAACGTGTGCGATAGTAATCAAAGTCTAGCCTATCATTAAAGAAAATTACAGCCCGTGCGGCTTACTCCGTGGGGTGCTGGGCTAGAATGTCACGTTGCTACCTGAGGGTGTCGTAAGAGGGGACTAAAGGTAAAATGCCGGAAGATGGGCAGCAGCGCCTTCTGAGGATAACTTAAACTGCGATCCCAAAGAAGTCTGCCATGCGTTATTGCAAACCCCCCATTAAAGGTGGAGACTGTGTTCAGCAGCGGACAATCCGGCTGATACATACATATACATATACAAATTTAAATTAAACGGTGACAATTAAGCTTGCAACCCTAGAAACGAGGATAAAATAGAGGTACCTGACTTTAGTAATTTAAAGCCAAATAAAAAAGTCCTTCTTGGGGAATTGTGTGCGATTTTATAATAAAATTCATAAAGATATTACAGTTTTCACAGAAGCAAAAGGTATGCCGCGTATAATACATATCTAAATTTAAAATGCATGTTAGACAATCCATGATTATTTAGAGTTTAGACGATAACAATGCTTGGAACATTCCACATCAGTCAAGCTACCGCCTATGTAATATAAATAAATATTGTAATAATGTCATAGTGTCATTTAAAAAGAATGGCCTTGAGTTTCTTACCGTTCGCAGTGTCTGTATACTCTTTTTTGCTGAACACAGCAGTTGAATGTTTTTATTTTAGTAGTAAGTTTTGTTATTTTCTGTATCTGAATTGAAAAAAATAATTTGACTCTCATTATATAGGTATATAAGCATATTCCATGGGACAAACTTGCAGGTAGAATCTAGTAAAGCAAACTTTTATTTTAAATGCGAAATTAAGCATATTAATATGTTTTGCCACACACCACCGCAATGTTTAAACCGATTTTTGTGATACATTAATATTTTACTCCTTAGGTCGTCGATTACGACATAATCTTAACCCAATTTATTGAGTAGTTCCCCGGAAGTGTGAAAAAAAAAATTAAATACCTACATATTAACAAAATATAAAAAACTAAAAATTAAAGTTTAATAGCGTAACCATATTCAAACTATCTTTATAATTATTTCTTTTTAATAACCGCAAATAGAAAGGTTAATGTGTGTGTATTCAAATTGTTAATATTGAAATGTTTGTTAAATACCCGTGCGAAGCGGGGCGGGCTGCTAGTATATATATAGTTATGTATAATTTGTTGTATGTTTATATGTTAACGGAAAAATGTGTAATCCGTCATTGTATACAATCCCTAGGAAATGTGTACAATTCCTAAAATAAATAGGAAATCTATGATATATAATATGCACTTTTCCTAGGAAATCTATACATTTCCTAAATAGCAATCGGAAATGTATTAAATTCTTGCTGTTTGTAAGAATAGCGGGGATAGCGGAGCGAGGGGAGGGTATTGCGTCATCCGATCAGGGAATCTCGCACTAGGGGGTAACCAATAGCGTGGCGATTAGTGCCGCGTAAATATTCAGTGCGTATTCAAAAAAGTAGACCAAAAAAGTAAGCTTATATTTCCTGTCAAAGATACAGCAAGCAATATTCTTTGCTACGCATGTGACAGCGAGTTATTCGACATATTACACGAGGCATATATAACAATTGGTCACGGCGGAAGAGATCGTATGATGAAAGAAGTAGGTATGGAGTCAAACACATAACACGTAAGGATATAGAAGCCTTATTTCAACTTTGTGAACCATGTCAACAAAAGCAAAAAGGGCATTGTTGTAAAGCCCATTATATCGTCCAAGTTTAACTCTAGATGCCAAGTGAATTTGATAGATTTTCAGTCCTAGCCCGACGGTGATAACAAATTTATACCTACTTGTGTATCTAGATCACTTAAGTAAATTTGTTGTTACCACTAAAATCAAAACGAGCTGAGGAAGTGGCTTACACTTCTTTAGACATATTTACTCTACTTGTTGCCTAAAATATGCTGATCACGTGGATGCAAGACAATGATAACTCACATTGGAGCGAGGGTATAAGGTTTGTGCAACTCATGAAAAACAGGGCTTTTCACGTTGGTATTAAGCAATCTCCTTATGAAGCTCTATTTGGATGTAAAGTAAAAGTAAGATTTGGAAAAAAAATTTGAAGCGCTCGTAGTGAAGTTTACTTAGCTGTTCTCAACCGATCAGCAAAGTTAAGCAACGTCGCGCGCGTTCATGAGTTGGATGGGTGACCGCTAGTGACATTACTACTGAGCGTTTCTGTGCTTCGGAGGGCACGTTAAGCCGTCGGTCCCGGTTGTCGTCTTACGATGGCAGTCGTTATAGCATGGTGGTAGGGCATTTTGCGAATGCCCGCCTGGCTAGCTACCACCCTCAAGTAGAAAATCTGTCGCCAAGCACCTAACGGTGTGTTCCGGCAGCTGTCCTTTAGAGCCAGTACTTCTAGGTTAGCCTGAACAACATCTTCGACCACATCATCACTTACCATCAGGTGAGATAGTAGTCAAAGGCTAAACTATCAGGCATTTAAAAAAAATAAAAAAATCATACAGAACCTGGCTGAAAATATAGCGGATCCCAAAGTGTGAACTATCTAAGGTGAATACGGAGCCAAATCAAGTCTCTAACAACGATTCGGATCAATGCAAAACAAGCAAGCGATCTCCAGCTTGCGGTCAAAATAAATGTATCGTCTGTTCACAAGAACTACAGGGGCTCATACTTGTAGAGAATGTGGATGTGCAATCCACACGATTTGCGCTGTTGCTGAAGAATCACCGATGAAGGATTTGGGTCTAAAGTTCTGTGCCTATTGTTTCAAAAAATTTAAAAGCATTCAAATTCGTTAAAGTGCTAAGAAAAACCTACAACAACAGGCCGAATTAATGATATAAACTAGTGAAAAGAAGTTTCCCCCTGCATCTATTGGCACTTATGTAAGGATATCAGCACCAGAGGTTGACAGAGGACGTGGTGATGCACGCAATATTATAGGTAGTCTTGGCTAGAACCGATGACGAGCTGTATCAAATTATACAAATATGGAATCCTAAAACATATGTATTCTAGATCTCAGTTCAAATTTGTCCGAGAGATCTGCTGGATATCAAGGATGTACCGAGTACGGAAATTCCTCTACGCTCAGTTGCAAATCTTCAATCAACTAGAACCGGCCAAGGATTCAAAAAGTGCCTTTGCAAGAAGAATTGTAGTACAGCAAGATGCCTATACTATAAAAATAAACTATTGTGTACTTCAAAGTGCCACTCCAGCTTACCCCTTAAATAAATAAATTCTTCAGCTGGAATACTAGTGGACCTCACATGCAGCTGGACACTGTGACGCCAGAAGCTACTTTGATGTCATATGATAGAGTCTAATTGTATGTAGGTATGCCACATGTGCAACCTTCTTATCATATCTATAAAAAAAAAATAGAAAGACTTTTATATTGTGATGCATATAATTACTTAAATGGCAGACTGATTACTTACTAATTGAAAGTGTGTAAGTATACGCATTAAATTATACGTAGATTTTTATGTGTGCTAGATGGGCCTTAAAAAGGAATAAATAGTTGATTTTTGATGTTTAATTAGTAATAAGCCCTATAAATATTTTATATTTTATGATGTGTTGAGCTAATTATGTCAACGAGAGCTTTAATAAAAAGTCTGAATTCAGTTTACAAACGTGTTTTATTTATTTTAGTCTCAGAAAGCATTTGTTTTTTTTTATATATTTCCTAGTATCATCTCGGAATTGTATACAATTAATGGAATCTTTGAAACATTATTTTACACATTTCCTAAGTAGGCTCGGAAGGGTATATATTTCCTAGGCATTGTGTAAAGTTCCTAGGTTTCATATATTTCCGGTAACATATATATCTAATGGTAAAAATACAGCGATACACGATCCATTGACAACGTAAGTCTTTCTTTGTAAGATGACCCTTAGTACAAAGTTATCGTACACATAGATTCAACTTCGTTTCGTCATTTAAAACGAACGCTGAACAAGTACTCACAAGAGTTCAATATGTAGATAAGGAATAACTTTAAGAAGTAGACTAATATTACAAATGCGAATCAGGTTATCTGTCCGTTGTTATTTTTCACTTGTTTTCATTTATGCCAATAAACTGATTTGGATGACATTTGGCACAAAGGTAGCGTGTACGACTTTGTCGCTATTGAACACGTGCTTAGTTCCTGAGAAGATGACACAATGAAATTTTTTCGCAAAATTTAGTCGCGGATTCGATTGCAAGTTTTTTTTTACATGATATTAAAAATAAACTAATCCCTTCTAACGGGAATAGTTCTAGAATCCGACAACAACTGAGTTTTTTGGTCTAAAATTGGAGTTAATGTCCGATGCGGTTATCAAGCCCGAGACTTAGAAATTGCTAAACGACGCTTTCGCCACTCGGCCTGCGAGGCTAGGGAGGATGTGACATACAACAGAGCATAAAATCACATTAATTTTATAATAACTGCGAAAGTAAGTAATAATGTGAGTGTGTATGTTTGTTATTTCTTCACGCTGAAACGTCCGAGTCAATTTGGATTAAACTTGGAATAACAATAATTTAGATCCTGGATTAACACATTCGATACTTTTAACAATCATCATCATCATCACTTTCCATCAATGTCTAAGCCAGCTATACTACGAGGCACAGCTAAGGAATAAATATAAGAAGGTAAACCTGACACGCTTATGTGGCATCCATTATACCTAAGTGTAACAAGTTTATAGGCTTGTTAATGCATAGACTCGAATTATTTTTTCTAGTATAATATACTTACTAGAAAAATTAATTCGAGTCTATGTATTGTAATATGAGTACCTATATTTAACAATTCATAATTTTATTAATTGAAATGACCACAACTACCAAAATTTATTTTTCAATCACTGATATAACAAATTCATACTTGATAATGATAATATACGAGTACAAAAGGAACTCGTTCTTCTCCTAAAGTACTTTTTTTAAATCTAATCAATGTATAATAAATAAATAAATATTTTTTAAATTTAACTATAATCGCAATAAAAATCTAAATTCTGATAATAGAAAGGTAATAACCATACCTATATTAATAATTCTAGGTTAAGCCTGTTAACACCTTCGAGCACATCATCATTTACCATCAGGTGAAACTGTGGTCAAAGGCTTACCTATCAAATATAAATAAAAAAATATATATACTCATTTATATAGTTCACGTTAAGGAATATGAATAAAATTTTCTAAAAAAGTACACACTGCACTCTGAATTCAAATACTAAAATCTTTAACTATTTATCAAACTTTAAAAAACTACGACCCTAAATGGTAATTCATATTAAATAAGCTAGCAACAAAAACAATGTTAATATATTATGTGTTGTGTTCGACTAATTAACTAAAATTTTACACAAGATCACTACGCACAAAATAATTCCTTTAATAATGTTGTTTTCTGTTAAAATAGGTTTGCGCAATGCCGACGCAGTACATCCGAACGATGATAAACTTTGTCGGTCATCTCTACATAATGTACGTATAAGTTATAAATTATAATTGTTCTTTGACGGACGCAAGGATTTGTACAATGTGAAGAGTAGCACACGCTATAATATGCGTAGCGATAATAACACTTTTGTAATATTGACCTACAAAAACTTCATCTTAATTTAAATTGCAATTAGTTTGAAATCGATTCATGAAACGTTAGTTTTATATTGTTCCACAATGGCGATCCCATCAGGATACGCGGTAAAGCTTGACTTTGAAGAAATTGCAAAAAGGCGAGTGCGAGCGGACGAGCCGGTCAACCGGCCCGCGCCTGCCGCAGCCGCGCCGCTACATTCCCCAATTCAGCAAAAACTTTTTTGTCATGAATATAAATTAGGTATACTTCCCTACAATGTCTAACTCAACCTTAAAAGTAAAAATATTTATTACAAAACTACTCACTGTATTTACTCCTATAAGAGGCGCCAAAGCTGCAACCAACCTGCAAAGGAAATATATCACTGTAAAATTTATAATAAATTAAATAAAGTTATTTTTCATTTTTCGCAAAATGACCATACAGTATTATTTATCCACATAAAAATGAATTTAATGAAGACCACGTAACAGTCAACAAAACTTTTTTACAGTTGTACAAATTTTAATGTCGGCAGCGGTCATATAAAATGTATAAAGAAGCTTACCATAGTACGTAGAGCGCCATGGCACAGAGCGCGCTGCGCCTAAATCCCGTGCGCGCGCGCCGTTTGTGCCGGGATACTAAAGGAACGAAGAGATGTTGGTTCGAGCGGCGCAGCCACCCCCGCCCCGCGAGGCGGCGCGCGGCGGGGCGCCTTGGTGGCGGCTCGGGCTACGACGAGGGCGCGCCTCCAGTAGTGCGGCGCAGCCATGTCGGGTCCGGCGCGCGCGCGCCTTCTCGCGGTTCCTCTCCTTCCCGCCGTTCTGCTGTTCATCTTCAGGCTATCTCCAGCATCAGCTGTAAGTTCCTCTATCTAATCATAATATTTCACTAACATCTCATTTCTCCGATAACACTTCTGAGGTACAAAAGACATCAACGCGCCACTGCTACCACCATAACCTGAAAACAGGATTTCAAGACAATATTTTCCATGATTTTATTATTTTAAAAGATAAGGTAAGTACGTATATATGTAATATTCACCCATGTGGACAAAGTATAACTATACAGCTTAGGAGGTATATAGTTCAACAACACTTAGTACATGCTTAATAACTATAGATAATGTGTATCTGTGACTTTTTGCGTTTATGTTAATCATGATATTTTTTGCCATTTTTTTATATTTAGTAGTATAGTATTATATATAGGCCTATTATATATAATAGTGGTATATATAGGCCTTTTTTTATCTTGATCGTGATCCGAAATTTAGAAGCACCCTTAGCGTAGCTTGCTTAGTTGTTGATTCTTGATCAAACCAGCTATGACTCTATGGGTGACAGCCGCGCCACTGGCATTACTACTAAACTTTTGTTATTTTGTTGCAACAAGCACGATGCCTACCCGATGTTAAGCGGTAACGACTTACCATCGGGTAGATGAACTGCGCCCATCACCCTGAGACATACAGATACAGTCACAGTCAGAGTCTCATGTGCTATTATGTGTTACTTTAAATTGCTCTCAAGGACTGCTGCCGAAAGACACTGTTACGTGCTTGGCGACAGATTTTCTACTTGAGGGTGGTAGCTAGTCAGGCGTGCATTCGCAAAATGACCTCCCACCATGCGGTGAAGTCAATCCGGCGGTGGGGATCGAACCATGGACCTGCGGCACCGCAAACCCTAGCTATACCGGCTATCATTGCTTCGATATATACCTATACATTTCGGTGAGTTGTGTGATATCATTTACGTCACGAGTATCCTATAGGAGACATTGACACAGACCACGGATTTTCCCTGGCTACGATATTGGCTTACTTTTATTCATATTCAATTGAGTTTTTGTACCCATTGTACTAGGAGTGTTAAGATTGCTAAAAGTTACAATGACAGTTACTCGTATTTGGCCTGTAAACTGCGAAATTTGGTCCTGCAACAATTCTGAAACAATGATTTTCCAATGGACTCAGTTACGACCTTCCAAATTTCAATAATTAGCTACTTCGACCACTTCATCAGTTAGCAACAGGTCACATAGTGGTCTAAGGCTAACCTAACAGCAATTAAATAAAACTAAAGTTGTGAATAAGTCGTAACGTAAACTATACTGAAGTAGTGAATACCTAGTTCCTGTAGCTACTCTACATCCGCACCTAAAACCTAGAAGTAGAAGTAGTCTCAACTGTACCTTCGTAACTAGAAGTTAAAGCTACAAGTTAGTATATATACCGACTTATATTTGCTTTATATACCTTCTGAGTATTACTTAGTAAATACTCAACTTAGGTGAATTAAATTTCGAATGTATACCACGCTAAATATTAGCAAACCATCCACCTTTGTTTCCAGCTGCGTCAAAACTATACTGATGATAAACTTTGTTGTCTTCTCATATTTTGACTCAAATGACAGGTGATACGAGTACTTAAAAAACTAAAAAGAATCTTTTTTGGATTTTATGTGAAAGTTTTAAAATTATTGACTGAAATCGATGAGTTGCGGATGTATTTTTATTTACTTACTAAAGATCTTGAGACAACCCATGTGTCTCTAAAACGACTAGATGCACTATAAACCTACCTACTGAACTAGCTTCTCGCGTATACATCCGTGTGTGATTTGGTTATTCCTTGCTCTCTCTCGTAAACTACTTGAAATCGAGACGAAAAGTATCCTAGCTCTATCTCCAGTAAACATGTTATTTTTTAATGATTTTATACATTTAATATTACATTATAATGTAATACAGGATATTACATAAAATTTGAATGTAGTTCATATATCTACCTTACCATGGTCTTACTTTAGCTGATTACTTCAAAATTAAACTGATTTCATTGAAGTTCATCAAAGTCAGTCGCCTTGCAGAAATAAACGAATAACAAAAAACCTGTTCTTTCGGTTTGCAGAGCGAACTTCCAGTTTTAATTGTAAGGAGAAAATTTTTCGCATAATATCATAACAATTATATACTTATTACTTCTATTGACATTTAAACCCCCTTTTACAGTACTAAGTCTTTAGTTTATTGATATGTTTAATAGCATTAATTATTATTATTTGAACAAAAGTTTATTTAAGTTGCTTCGAACTTATGTGCATTAGGTACAGCTTCTGTGCATGTGCATTAGAAACCCCATTCCAGGGCCAAAGTTTAGAATTTGTGAAAATAAAAAACGTTCTGTTTGCAAAATTTCGTTTTATATTAACGTTTATTTTTAAATTTCTCCCTATTTTGTATTGATTTCTAAAACAAAACAACAAATCGGACCAAACTGGGCATAGACTCTCGTTAGGACCGAGCAAAAAAATTAAATCATATGCGTTGAATAGAGCACTTTTGCTTTACATAATGATAAGACAGGTAGATAATACTTTATTGTTACAACACAATATAACAAATGAAATAGAGAAGTAAAAATTATAGTGTTACAATGTTCGGCCTTATTACTAAAAGCAATATCTTCGAGGCAACCAACAAAATAGAAGAGGATCTGTAGAGTCGATAGTAATTGGGGGTGTATGTAATATAACTATAGACAGAGAATATAATAAAATCAATGTACATAACTAAGAAAAAGAGCAATTAAGTACATATAAATTTTCAATATAAAACATGTGCAACTAAATATACACATCACTACATAGTATATAACAAAGTCGCTTTCTCTGTCCCTATATCCCTATGTATGCTTAAATCTTTTAAACTACGCAAAAGATTTTGATGCTGTGTTTGTAATAGATAGAGTGATTCAAGAGGAAGGTTCATATGTATATTAACATCCATTAAATAGTGGAGAACTTTTATCATTTTTTCAGTGAATGACATAGGCTATATATTTTATACCCGTGCGAAGCCGGAGCGGGCCGCTAGTGTGTAATACATGAAAAACGATAAATATAAACGTCTAAGATAATACATACAAAATAAACTTATATAAATTCTATATATTGAAAGAAGAATCACAGAAATACATTGAAATACATAACGCCTATGCGTTATGTGTTAATGCTATTGTGCTATTGCGTTAATGTTGCTACTAAGTGTAAAACTAAGTGTGCTACATTTTTTCTATCTACAAAAAGTGAAACGTTTACATTAACTCGGCCAACTCTTTTGGTGTTTTTTTTTAATGTGGAGTTTCTACACTAAATAAGGGCCAATTAGGCAAGTTATAAAATTGAATTTTGATTAATGCCCTGTACCGATAACAATGGAGACCAACAAAACAAAAGAAGAGCATTGCTCTCCCTATTCCCATGTTTTTTGGCACGCCAAGTATACATACGAGTATACTAATATTATAAAGAAGTTAGATTTGTATATTTGTATGTAAGTTGTAAAGAATAAACTTAAAAAATACTGGACCGATTTGAGAAAATCTTTCACCTTTAATCCTACACTATCCCTGATGAACATAGGCTATTAAATATTTTCACAAACTTAGGCATTCGTATGAAAACTACGATAATGTAACCCAATGTGTGAAAAATCGTTATATCGCGTACGCTGCGGAAATTGTTAACAATATAGCAAAGTGATGCTCTACAATTTTATAGAAGACATCAATATTTATAAAAAAAACTGCAATGCTATATGTCTAACTATTATAGTTTAGTTTATTTTTTACTTATTGTTTTGAGTTTTGAGTCTCTTCGGGCCAAGAGCGGCCGCCGCGGCAACACTGGACCGCGCCGCCCTCTCTTTGAATAGAGTTTTGAATATTTACAAGCTAAGTATTAAAAAATATGAAATATTAAATTACAGGCACAAGAGACTTTAAACATCAGGTGGTCCTCGTGCTTATTCCGTCATATACACATAAACAAAAATAATAATAAATAAAAATATAAAAATATTACATCTCAAAATGTTTCTTAGGTCTAGCAGAAGTCAACCCTAAGAGGTTGTTAGCATTTTACTAATAACCCAGTATATGGAATAGAAGAAGTCAGTTAAAATTTAACTAATATTATACGCTCTTTTTCTGACCGCTACTTGACATGGTACAAATAATTATTTACATTATTAGCCCCCCCCCCCCCCCCCCCCGTTTTAATATTTTACACACAATACATAGGTACAGTGTATATGTTCCATAAAAAATAACACTATTAAAAATTTAACATAAAATAATAGAGCCCATATTTAACCCGTAACGAGATATTGCACTAATATTTTTATTAAAATCTCCGCTAGGGTAGTAATTTGTACAGGCCAATTTACCTAGCCGCTTAGCTCAGCTGGTGACTAGGAGCGGAATTTAACATAGTTACACAAAACTCGGCTTACAAACGGAGCAGCAAAGAACACGGAAAGTAAAAATAAAAACTATTTAAATACTAGCTTATGAGTTGGACATCAATAACTGTAGCCTGCCTAGGCCCTATTGGGCTTATTTATAAGTAGGTATCTATTCTTTTCAATAACTATCACACCCACACCACCATGCTATATTGTTTTCAAGTCAACCTATAATATACTAAAAATATTTTAAAAATGATTTTGATTCTTACTTTAGATTCGATTTCGCTCAAGACGGAGACAGCGTTAGTTGTCAAAATGAGTTGTGACAAAAAAAAATTACCTTTGATACAATTGTGTTTGATGTATATTGTTGACCTCTGGACTTCGAATGGATGCATTATGATGTGCTGAGCTATTTGCATATGCCGAATGCAGGCACTGATTCAAAACAGGCAGAAGCACTGATTCAAACACAGATTTGACGGTTTTTGTGGTTTTAAATAATTGGAAATATCGAAGTTTTTCGGGTATGTACTTTTCTGGGAATAAATTCTAGTAACAAACTATAAATTCCTACAAACATCTAAATCTGACTGGATATATACTGATTCAAATCACTTTTGTCACTCGACATTTTTATTAGAATTTGTAACGAATAAGTTGGGGCGCTTTTGTGAGTGTATAGGTATGTATATTATAAGTCGTGAACAAGCAAGTATTCGAAAAATAAATGTCTGCAAAGCATTTTTTTATTAAATCTTGAATAATTCATCACCACTCTTTTTCCAACTTTCATGCGTTTAGACTGAACCAATTTTAATAGCAGTATTTTCAAACCGCCTAATACACCCGCTCCACAGCCAGCTTGAACGCAGCTAGCCCAGCTTACCGATGAAAACAGTATACCTTCCAGTTGACTTTTATTTTAGGGAATAAAAAAGGCACAAAGTCGTGCGTGGGAGCGTAGTCGTGGGGTCTCGTGTTCGGTTGCTTGCTGCTGCTCATAACAAAGAACATTTCTGGAAAGCAATTGGTAGTGTGCCAATCCGCATCAACTTTGGAACTAATCCCGTAAAGGATGCCCTGTCAAAGTGAAAAAACAAGCGATTCCCCGCTTTGACGTTTACTATTTTTATTTTTTAACAACCAAACTGCCGACTAGCGCGTCGTTTTTGGGTCGTATTAATATATCCAAGATTCGTCACCTGTGACAATCACAATGTCATAAACGCGTTGGGACTATAGCCTGTGTACGTAACTTAGCTATCATATGAGTATCATGGCTCCATTCCACGCGAATCTGCTTCTGAGCATCGGTGAGGATGTGCTATACCTAGTGCGAAATTATCCTCACGTGTAGATGTTCATAAATAATCTTGCATTCGCTTCCTGATCCAATATTGATCAAGATGTGTTGGATTTCTTCATATGAAATTCGCGTATTCTCTTCGAACTTCTGACACCTTTTCTGCTGTAACAGCTGTCAAAGGGCGACCATATCTTTCTTCATCGGCCAAAATTGCGACTTCATTTAAATTCGCTGCACCATCGGTACACAGTTCCCTTACAAAGGCCATTTAGTTTTATTAAAAAAAATTACATGTAGTTTGTAATAAAATGTGGAGAGGGTAAGATACAAATTTATCTGGTAAATTATCTTATTTTGAAAATAAAGGTGGCCTGTGTTTATGGAACACATAACAACTATTTCGCAAAGAGTCGCCTGGTGCACCCATACTAAGAGCGTTTTCTCAATACTTATTTTGTAATCTTCTAGTTCGATTAAGAAATCATTTGTCACAGCTTTTAAATTTTTCTTGGGAGCTTCTCTATTTTCTTTGAAAAAGGAATGTAGATCAGATCATCGTTATAATTTTATACATGACCTAGGCACTCTACAATACCAAGACACGGACAAGGTGCTAATATCAAGACGCTCTCTACAGCGTATACTCACACTAAAGATCTGTGTCTCTATGAGAGAGTTGGTTGAATGGATTATTGAACATCAGAATATGGATGCTGATTTTTCGAGCAATGTTCCCTATGCGATGAAGTTCTGAACATCATAATGGTATTGTTAATCGTCAAAATTGTCGCATTTGGGGTTCCGAGATCGTCAATCATATACAATCCGTATATTATTGACGAAAAACAAATGCATCCACAACGCGTCGCTATTTGGAGTTAATTTGTACTGGAGATATTATTGGACCTTACTATAATGAGAATGAGACTGGTCAAGTAGTAGCTTTTACTGGTGCTCGATATCGCGGCATGATAACTGGAGTTTTTATACCTAAATTGAATGATATTGATGTGGACGATATTTGGTTTCAACAACAATTCAATGACTACATGAACCCTAAATTATTGGATTTTTTGTGTAGGACTAATTTGAAGTCAAAGGTCTATGTCAACAAGCCTATATCTACCCGTGCATAGGCGCTGCATCATCGAAATTCAGTCACACTTATGCAGTTAGGTCATGGATTTTTTTGACAAGAGTGCGTATGTGCCGACAAACCCTACGCTATCAAATTTGTGTTCGCGAGTTAAAAAAGTACATTTAAAAACCGTGTTTTTATTAAATTCAAGTCTTGTGTGAATTATGGACCACCCATAATTCACACAAACCAAAAAAAAAGCCAAAAACTGGATCCAGATATTATGGAAATGAGGTAGCTTACCGACTTCTAAGAATGGTGTGTCAACGCGTAGGTACTTACGTACCTTTTATTAATCGAATTGAAGTGAACTAGATTCATCAATGAAAAGCAAAAATATTTAAACGGTCAAATAAATGTATACATTATCATTCATTACATACGCAAGTAAGCAGAGATAATTAAAGTTTAACGTATACATCCGAGTATCATGGAATAATCGCTTGACCCCACAGGCCGATTAGCCACGTCATACAAAAAATAGCGGTTTCCTAATAATACTTTGATGATAAAATATTATCTTACTTGTACTTGGATACAGAGGCTATCATTTACAAAACATTTATGTCATCTTGGTGGAACAAAAATAATTGACCATTTAATGATTAAAATAATCGTAAGGCTTAATTAGCCCTTGTACATACTAAAATAAGTCAGATATAGATAGCTAATTCACTACAGGACAAAATCAAATACCCAAGCACACGCTTTCATAAAAAGTAACAATTTAAGTAGTAAAATGTTAATGAAGTAAGTAAATACATAGGTATGCATGTACAGTATAGTATTATATTGGCATATTACTTACAGTAGGTAGCAAAATAGCGGTAATTATATTTTAGTTAGCTGGAATTATATGTTAGCAGTAGGTAAATAAATCATCCGTGGTTTATTCGTAAGAACTAAAATGCTTCTCAAATAATGACACAAAATCTTTGTTTATTCTTACATAATAAAAGCAGGAAATAATAAATCTAAGAGACTTATACATAATCCCTTCAAAATATGAATTTAATTATTTAGTTAAAATTTTCGGGCAACTATTTTTAGTAGTAGTTCCATCGAAGACGGCAGTTTTTTTTTACTTTATTCAAAACCTAAAAGCGACAGCAAATTAAGGTGACAAGTGACAATAAGCAAGATAGCTCTGATCATGGTAGGTGGGCGAAAAATGACTTGGCAAGCGAGGTATCTTGGATTATATTTTATTTACTATTAGCTCCCATAAAAACAAATAAGGCGACTAACTCATAAAAAATGCGATTATTACGATCCGGGTTACATCAAAATGTGTCAATCACATCAAACATTAAACTCATGTGAACTTTCATACAAAAGATAACACTTTTAGGTTTGGTATTGCGAGCAGTTAAGAGTCGATGTACACGTAAATTACAATGTAGAGTTAGTTGCCCTGAAGACTGGGTTACGTTAATTTTGAACTGCGATAACACAACAAGCTCTATAAAACTACATTTAGACATTACAAATTGGATATGAACCCAACAGTGATAAAAAATTGTCAACATCCTTATTTACTTATTTTTACTGTATTGTTTTTGACTTCAATAAAGTTGCAGTAATTGTGACGTTTCAAATAATAGGTCCCTGTTTATTAGTTCACCAACTCGTATAAGGGTGGTAGTTGGATGGAGTTTTCCCTATAGGATGTACAAAAGGGTAACCTATTATTGAAATTAACAGATCACCATAATTCCAAGGTACGCCTTTTTTTTTACATATGTAGCGAAATCATAATATCTAAACATGTGAATAATCGGAAATAAAAATAAAACGAATAGCTTCCATAGCTATTCGTTTTATTTTACGCAAGAGGCCCGTGTAGAATTGTATGCTCCATGCATACAATTCTACACGGGCCTCTTGCGTCGGTGCACAAAAATTGCTATCTATTTTTAGTGACCATAAGTATATCCACTTCTAGCTACTAGCTTCTAGCTAATCGGAACTATTTGAATTTCTAATGTTATATCTTATGAAACGACTTGCAACCTTTTAAGTAATAAAATAAAAATGGCGGGAAATCAATTTCCGAAAAAGTACAACTCGTCACCCATCCTGCACATAGCCCCGACCTAGCACCCTGTGATTTCTGTATTTTCCCCAAAATCAAAGATTTTATGAGAGGTTTCACTTTTACCAACTCCGAAGAGGCGTTCAGATCTGTGGTCCTCCTGTGACAAAAAATGGTTCGATCGCATGAAAAAAAATTTAATATGTAAAGGAGATTATTTTGAAACGCAATAAACATAATATTTTGTTTATAACTTACTACTTTTTATGTTACGCAAAACTTTTAGTGTGACCTACGTATAAAGATATTTCCTATTTTTACATACCTACTTATTTTTACATATTTTAATACACACACGATTAATTATACAAATGCAATTCGTGCAAATAGGCTATAATATAACATTCAACGGGTTATGACAGGTATATTTTTTTATAGGGATTTGACGGTAATTTCTCATTTTATTATTGTTTATTATATATTATTCCTTTATCAATATTTTTGTAAATAAGTATAATAATTGCCTATTTCAAGTATTGAAGATATATATATCCGGAATGGAGAGATACATGTGTGCCTGTATATATTCGTGCCACTATTTCTTTACTTTATCAATAGAGTTTTTACAGGGCGGTGTGGTAGCTTAGCGACAAAGTCTTTCAAATAAATTAAAAAACACAACAATAACATTACAGTTTTTCAGGTATTCTTCACAGACATTCTTACGAAATTTTAAGTATATTTTTATAGTGAATTTTGCAGTTAAGTGTATTATTTTACAAGCCTGCTTTGGTGAATGCTTTCAGCAGATTTCCAAAGTTGTTCCTTTTCACAGTTAGATTAATCTTAGGTTTTTGAGAATTGAATTGTAGATATTCTTATACCTTTTGGATGTTATTTGCGATACAGTACTGTCCCTAATCTTAAATGCCTGCGAAGTTCATGTCATCGGAAGTCACTTTCAGAATAATTACAAGTTGATTGAGCAGATAATAGTCTCTTAGGTAACTTTAAAGATTTCTTTAGATGTCAGTAGCCTGATGTCACCGCTGATGTCACACTTAACCGATCAATTTACTTATTTTTAAAAGTAAACGTTAATTTTACTAATAAATAATAACAGTTATAATAACTCTGCTCTGGTATCAGATGTTACGCTAACCTTTAACACTAAGTATTATCTTTTTTATTCGGTACAATATATCAACTGGCAACAGCCGTATGTTATCATTATGTAGCCTCGTGACCCAAAAATGTTATACATTTTTCTTACAGAAATAACACACAATCTTTTTCACATTTACAAATAACTATATCCGTCTTTTCGCGTTCGTATTGTTGTAAATCTTCATCGACTGAATGAAATTATGCTTCTCAGTAAGTAACGACACATAACTTATGAAATTACTCTATCAATAAAACATGGCCGTTGCAGGCCTACAGCCAGTCCGCCAATCAACAACCCACTACCAGTTAGCGTATTTTCAAGGATTGCAATGCTAATTTGTTGATCCAATTTAATCCCAGCGTTGTTTTTGTTGGCGCATCTGTAAGTTTTGAAAATACGATGGACTCCTGGTTACCACGTACTCAGTACCTATCTATAAGTGACCATCTACAAACGGCTTAGATATGTTGGCATCTCAAGGCCCTAGGTTCGATCACCGGATAAAAGAGTTTTTGGATTAAAAAAAATATATATTTTTCAATGCAGTCCGTCTGAAATATGCCTGGTGTAAATTATCATTTAAACACAAGATTTTGAAGTTTGATATCTTCTAGTAGTGTGAGTGCCCAGACGATTATATATTAGTAATTATACTCAAAACACATAAAAAAATAACTTTAGCTGAAAGGCTCAGATGTTATTAATAACCAATAAATACATGATTTTCGATCTCTATTTTGTAAAATCAGATTTTGTTTGAAACGGTGGTTTTCAACACTCACATTATTAACTTATTAGGATCCGCGTTATATTTACCGGAAAGATTAAGACCAGTTTCGGACTGTTTTGAAGTCCTTCGTCTGGGAGTCACATCAGTTACGCGCTGAGGCCCGTGCCCGTCGCTTCGCGCAATTTTGACTCCCAGACGAAGAACGTCAAAACAGTCCGAAACTAGTCGGAATCTTTCCGGTAAATATAACGCGAGTCCTAGCCGGTTCCTAATAAGTTAATATGGATAAAACTCGCGATAGTTTTCAAAGTAAACTCACATTATTGTTGTTTCAAAATCCAAAATTATTTTTATATGTATATTCATCAAATTCTAAAGTAGGCCTTAGCCCTTCATGATCAACCCTGTGATCAACCGCATACGCCTAAGTAATTATGGCTCAAGCTCAAGGAGGCGTCTTTCCTGAGCAATTGAAGGTTTCCATTATTAAACCACTTTTTAAGAGCGGTGATAAGGCAGACTCAAATAATTACCGACCAATTACTATAGTACCAATATTATCCAAAATTATTGAAAAAGCCATGCTTATACGACTAAATAATTTTATAACCAAGCAAAATATATTAATAAATGAGCAGTTTGGCTTTCGTAAAGGAAGTTCAACAGCTCTTGCGTGTTTTAATTTGGTAAAAACTGTTACTGAGATTATAAACAGTGGGGGATCAGTAGTATCACTATTTCTATACTTAAAAAAAGCTTTTGACTTTGTAAATCATGGTAAACTTATAAATAAGCTGGAACGGTATGGTATCAGGGGTATGGCGTTGGATTGGATAATTAGTTATTTACAAAACAGAAAACAGTATACTGAAATTACAAGAGTGGTAAATAAACAAAAACACTTCATAAAACAAAAGTACTCTTCTGAATCCACTGTATATAATATAGGAGTACCTCAGGGCAGCATCCTAGGGCCTTTACTTTTCCGTACGTACATAAATGACCTTCCGGATTTCACTTTGAATAAATGTTTACTATTTGCTGATGATACCATAGTTATTATAAAATGTGACAAAAATGAATCTCCTGAACAGGTTATACGTAAAACTATAGGAGACGTAATTAATTGGACGGAAAATAATAATTTAAATATAAACATTAATAAAACTAATATTATGCAATTTACTTCATATACACTCGAGAGCAATGAATCCGGGTCACTTAAAGAATGTTAAAAATCTCGGAAACTAAAAATGATAGGTTAATGCAATAAATTGTATTTAATAGACAATGTAATACTCCTTAAATGAAAGTAAAAAAAATATGAGTCACCATACATTTTATTAACAAAAAATTACATAAAGAAAAAAACTGCTGATCTCTCCTTAAAACAAAAATAGGAAACATGAAATTTTTGAACTTTATTACGATTTTCTTGAATTTTAATACTTCGTATTGCCTCCTCGTGCTTCCATTACTGCGTTTACGCGGTTTGGCATGCTGTACACCAAGTTCCTTATACGATTTTGGGGAATATTCTCCCATTCCTCTGTGAGAGCAATTTTGAGCTCACGAAGCGTGATTGGGGGAGGGTTTCGTTGTTTTACGCATCTGCCTAGCTCGTCCCAAGCATGCTCGATCGGGTTGATATCCGGGCTGCGCGCTGGCCACTCCATACGAGTAATGTTCATCTCTTGAAGGTAGTCATTCACAATCCTACCTGTATGAGGTCGGGCATTGTCATGCATAAATATAGCATCCTCACCTAAATTGACCATAAATGGACCAACGTGATCATTGAGGATTTCTTCCACATATCTTACGCTAGTTAAAGAGCCGTTTTCTATGATCACCAGCTCTGTGCGACTTTCAGAAGAAATTCCGGCCCACACAAGTACAGACCCACCACCGTAGGCTACTTTTTCTTCGATGCATGCTTGCTTGAATCTTTCCCCTGGTCTTCGATACACTCTGTGTCTTCCATCGTGCTTGTAGAGCATAAATTTTGATTCGTCGGAGAACATAACTTTTGACCAATCTTCAATACTCCAATTTACGTGGCTCTGGGCATATCTTAGTCTCGAAATACGATGCCCACGCTCCAGTTTAGGGCCGTTTGCAGGTCTAAGGGGTTTTAAGTTAGATTCAGCAAGCCGACGTCTTACTGTCCATGCACTTGGGTTACTTCCTCCGAGGCGTCGAAACTGATTGGTGAGTTCAGTTCCTGTGAGAAAGCGATTTCGAAGCATGGTGTTCACCAAGTATCGGTCTTCTCGTGCTGTGGTACACCTGGTTCTGTCCGTTCCTGGTCTGCGTAGGTTAGAACCAGTTTCTTCGTAACGTCGGAGAACTCTTTGTACTGTTGACAGCGACACACCGACAGTCCTGGCTGTATCGCGCTGACTCCGGCCGGTTTCCAGCATTGTAAGTATTCTGGTGCATTCTTCAGGCGTAAGCGACATAATTTCAGCTTGAATAATGAATATAGAGCACTATCAACATGGTTTATGTACCCACATAAATGACAGATTACAAACAAAAGCAAAACCAAATGCTGTAATTTCTTAGTTCCATCTTCGAAAGTGGCCCTTTTTCAAATTTGATTTTTTTATGATATAACTTTACAATAACTAAGAAGTTTTAATACCTTCATTTAAGGAGTATTACATTGTCTATTAAATACAATTTATTGCATTAACCTAGCATTTTTAGTTTCCGAGATTTTTAGGATTCTTTAAGTGACCCGGATTCATTGCTCTCGAGTGTAATTCCATTCCATTTAATCTTGACATATCGTTTAAAGTTCAAAAAGTAAATGAGGTACAGTGTTTCAAATTCTTGGGATTGATTTTAGATATACACCTAAACTGGAAAGATCAATTCTCTGTTGTATGTCAAAAACTAAATCGCTTCGTTTTTGCACTGAAGAAACTACAAACAAAAAAAGAAGGCAAACCGTTTCTGCTGAAGCTGCTTTAACAGCTTACCACGGATACATTTCATCGGTCCTCAACTATGGTCTCATAATGTGGGGAAACTCAGTAGACTCAGAGAAGGCATTCAAAGTGCAAAAAAGATGCGTCCGAGTTATCAATAAAGCATGGTATCTGGACAGCTGTAGGCCTTTATTTAGGCTTAATAATATTTTACCACTTCCATGCATGTATATCAGAGATTTATGCATATTTGTCAAACAAAACTCTTCTTATTTCAAAGCTCGTAGTGAAATTTTTCCAAGACATAAACGCAATATTTTAAAAACTTATTATATCAACCACGCTGCCATAAAGATATATATAAGAGAAATGTTTATAATATGTGCATAACTGTTTATAATAAATTACCAGACGAAATAAAGATATTAGAGGGTCATGTTTATAGGAATAGGCTAAGTCAGTGGTTATTAGAAAACTGTTTTTATAGCATTAAAGAATATATGGAGGTTTAGTAAGATATAGATGTAATTAATATGATTAAATTGTTAATATTATTAGTGTATTTTTAGCATTAGTTTTAAATATTTGCACGTCTGCTTGCAGGCAGAATACAGGGGTGCGTTCCAATAAGGTCGGGCCAAATATTGGTCGAGCTAGATTTGATCCAAGGTACCTGGAACGACCTTTTGGCGCTATTGTCACAATATGAAATTGACAGCGATGTTCTTAAGTGATCAAATATTTTCTGTATGTTTTAGAATGAGCCCCATTACGTAATTAAGCAAAGACAGTATAAAAATCATTAATCCTTGGCTTAGCTTGTACACAATTTATTATTTATTGTACAATCTGTCACATTTGACAGCTAGCCAAGATTTGGCCGATTCAAAAGGTAGTAAAATTTTGGCCAAGTAGAGCAAAATTAGCTCTGACAGGTCGCCCGGAACGGGTATGATCAAATCTTTCCAGGATCAAATTAAACTCGATTGGAGTGCTGGAACGGCGTATATCCGCGCTTAGACCAAAATTTGTCTTGGCCGGAGGCGTGCGGGAACGCACCCCTAAGACCACGCATTTTACACAAGAACTCAAGATGTACATACATGATTGTATTCTTGCAAATAAATTATTTGATTTAATTTGCCTTAAGCCCCGGTTTTTGTCTAAGGATGGCAGTCGATTATGCAATGTCGGAAGTCTTCCGAAGCATGTAGATAGGGCATTGTGTGAATGTTCACCTTCAAGTAGAAAACCTATCGCCATTCTCCTAACACCGGAATCGGAATACACCGTCTGCTTGCCAGTTGCCGAAATGGCAATGGTGGGTTAAACTATTTTCCATATTTAACCACATTATCATTCACAACACATGATTAGGTGAGATGTCAAAAGCAATTCTATTGGAAAAATAGAAGGCTATCTAAATATCAACGTTTTTCACATTATATTTTACACCAGGCGCAATTCCAGACTCATGTCAAATCATAATCATCAGTAAATGATTATGATTTGACCTGAACAAATTTTTGACCACCATTGAACAAAGGTCTCTCCCATTAATGGTGATTAGCCATAATCCCCACGCTTGGCATGGGTCACGGGGATCGCAGTATGAGATGACAGTTCTTCAGAGGGCGCTGCTGCCCACCTCCAGTTTTTTTTCCGTCGACTCTTAGCCAATAAATCAATTTATTTATTTGTATTTATTATAATGTGTACAACGAATAAGGACTCTAAGCTTAATATGACAACCGATAATAGGCATGCAAAATCAGTTAAACTAACGAGTTTTTTCTTTCTTTTTTAACATTCTTAGGTCACACTATATAACTAGTAATTTTACAATATATATATATTTATATAAAATCAATACATGTCAATGAAATGAGAAAAAAATATATCTATAATACATTGTTAAATACACATAAAAGCTTACATAATTGAATTAATTAAATTAAAAGATTTTCATCATTTAAGAAATCTGTAACATTATAGTAACATTTATCAATAAGTGGTGAACGTAATTTAATTTTACTCGTAAGGAAAATGTGGGAGATGCAATTTTAGCCCGGCACCCCACGTGGGACTCGGCACTGTTACTGAAAACTTCTATGGAGGTTTTAATCAACCAATAAATTATCTATGTAATACAGTACATTTATTACATGTGCTTATCTAATAAAATTTTCGGTTAGTACATAATTTTGTAGAATTGACAATTAAATCTTTTAATGTTAATTCGGCGAATTGAGTTTATCTTATCATTAGTATACATAATTAAACCAATTTTAGTTTTGAAAAGGTTATAACCTATGATAAACGGTCCGGTTGAGGGGACGAACGATTAGCTTGAAAACTTAATAATAATAAATACATGACCTACTTATTATTATATTTACCGGCCTATGTCACATACAATGTAGAACATAGATTTGCAATATCGTCTCCTAACAGTTTTTGTAAGTATTTTACAAAGTGTTACATATCCTGATCAGATTCAGTTTCACAGAATACAAGCTTCCGTCTGTTATTCCTAAGTAGATATTATGATGCAGTGTGGAATCAAGAATGATGTGATCATGTAGTTGTAACTAGGTCAAAATCAGCTTCCATCGACAAAGCTCTGGAAACGAGGTCGCGACACAAACAGCAACTTCTCTTATCGAACTTATACAGGAAACTGCTATCAACTTGTCGTTAGGTACATAACACAATTTTTGCAATTGTTGCCGAAATAATTATAACTCCCACGACTTGATATAAAGCTTTGTACTTGTACGTCAGTGACTACTCTCGGCAGAAACTGATAACCATTAATTATAAGCGGATATTGTGGATACATTATGATTTCAAATTGTATCTTATCGCTAAACATTTATTTTTTTTATTATCAAGTATGAATTATAAATAATTAAGCATGAACCCTAATGAGGAAAACCAATCTGAACAATTAATAGGTACTGAAATATTTAATAAATAAATGTTATACTGATTTATTCAATCTAAAACGCTCTTGTGAGGTCAATTCATTGAAATATCTCATCCTACTCTACGTTCAGCAAAAAAGGATGCTCATTCTTCTTGACTTCAAGAATATACCAAGAAAATTTAGGGATATTCTTTCTAAATCTCTATACAAGAATAGATTAAAATTATGAGGTACATGAACTGTTTTGGTACATTACGTAGGTGGTGTCTTAGCAGAGCCGAAATTATCGAGAAACAATAAACGGTTCTTACAAAAAAAATCTTGATGAAAATCTTATTTTAGGAGTCTAGAAAAATTTAAGTAGTAATACTTTGTAATTTGTTATTTCCCAAAATGTATACTTCTGTGGATTATCAACCGTTCCTTGACCTCCATACGAATATTAATAATTGATCTATCACTATACTATAACGTGACTTTGGGCCAAATAGGTTAGAGTATTCAACCGCTTCTGTGTCTATTGGAAACAATTTATAGATTTAGGCGTTATTATGGCTTGGCGGATCTTAATAATTAATAATAACAATTATTTAAACAATATTTTAAGCACACATTAAATTAATATTTTAGAAGAACAGTTGACAATATTTATATCTAATGATAACTCCGCCTAATTTTCCTAATACGCAGACGTGAGAAACACGTCGAAAATTCTACACGAATCGTCTACAGGAGGTCTTGACTTTTCGAGCGCACGTTAATATTTTAAATTATTAATTGAATGTTTTCTTCAATTATTTTTTTATACTTATTTGTTATTATTGGAAATCACTTCTGGGATTTGACGTAGGTTCAATCATTTTTAACTTGTATAGCATAATAGATAGGTACTATGTGTTGTTTAGCTACAAAAATATTTTATTAATTAAAGTTAATTGTTTGTCAACAACTCCATTGGCGTTACGTCCGTTTATGGAAAACTTTTACAATTTAAACGATATTTACTTACACATATATTTACATATTAAAAACGTTACAATGTTCGGTAAGTTTTAGTAATTTCCTCGTATTATTGATAAAAGTAAATAGATAGCATATTTTATTTCATATTTTATTATGCAATAAACTATTTTGTATTTGTATTTGTATTATAGCGTTCTCATGCTTTAAAATTTCTCCTGACTTTTTCATTGATCCCATATATAAACGGAAGCTGTATCTCTTTCCGAGATCTATTTCGCGCCTTTGTAGCACAGCGTCACTTTCCATGGCGCACTTTATTTGTTTTTTTTCAGTATATCGTTTATCGCGCAAAATCATTAACCTCTTTTTACGCAGTTGGATAAAAACAATCATATGTCCTTCCAGTGTCTAAAACTATTTCCATACCAAATTTCATCCTAATAGGTCTAGTAGTTTCAGAGCCTATTAAATGTAAAGAAACAAACAAACGAACAATCAAATCTTTCCTCTTTATTTATTATATTAGTTTAGGTATATTTTTCAACCCTTTGTTATTTTAACCATGTTTTGCGTTATAAATGATTTGAATTTGAATTAAAAAAACATCCATTTGCCTAAATATATTCTCGAAAGTACCTACAGACCCACCAACTTATCTGTTCAGGCGGCAGAAAAAAGAACTACAACATACCTTCAAATTGTGACAGTTTGTAGTTGATTTCCATGACTAGTAGCGACCTCGAAAACTGCACAGTTAAGTTGGTGGTACTATATGTACATATTGTAGACGGAAAAATGTATCGATATATTGATAGATGAAAAATGTTAGTGTAATGCGGTACTGAAAAGAAAATAGCGCTCTGCAAATCAATTAATACGTATATGTATATTTTGATTAGCCTTAGTCACAATGAAAAAAATATGGGTTTCTTGATATGCCGCTTCATTTCTCACTTGAGAATAAAGCTTTTCGGTTATCTACTTCATAAACATAAATTACAGCATTCTGACCCTATAGGGCTAGTAGAAATCCCGGTATAAATATGCTTATGATGTGTAGGTATACCTTCAATGTAAACATAAATAAATAAACAGCGTGCACGCCCTGTTCATCGTTTGCTCCATTCTGGGGTGAGTCGCCCTGTCAATGCACGAGCTCATTCATGACTCGCCGTTTTATCACCCTGACGTCACAGAACATTGAACCCTAGAGGAAGTATACTTCATGTTCCTCAATTTTTGTGCTATGTCGATATCGCTTCTCGTATTACAATCAGTTTATAAATAACTTATTTGATGGCAACAGAAACATTCCATACATTTCAGCCACAATAAAATTTCTAACGAAACTTATGACAAGAATAGATGCTTAGTAAAATATGATCAGTATGAAAATAGATCATTGTGTAGAAATACTAGAAATACAGGTCCTAATATTAAGCTTTTGCCTACCGCTATGAGTTACGTCAATAGTTAGTATGTTAGTAGTCGGTCACTCGCAAGTCGGTTTTATGGTCGCGAGCAATGCACTGAAAGTTATTGCTTACTTCCAGTAAAGTGAAATAGGTCAATAGTTTCAGTACGGCAACAAAAGCCAGTTAGGTGAACGGCTATTACACAGTTCCTCTATATTTATCACAGGTCGCTGACAGTGCCGCGTTGTTGTTGGTCTTTGCTGAAAACTCAGCATTCCCCTAGTGGCGAAGTTACCTACGTGAGCATTGCATTCCAATACCCACCGTCATAGCCATAGCATAAAGTAACAGGCGTAATGTGATATCTGCACATAACTTGCAACAGTGTACCTACCCAATATTGTACTTTGGACAATGGTCGCTTCGACTGGGATACCTACTAGAAAAATGATATAATGATGATAAGTTTCTTAAAAATCATTATTTGTAATAAATCCTTCTTAAATGCAATAACAACGATCTTTGTTCACTGAGAAAAATTACTTCCGTCCTTCATTACTTATTGACGTGAAGAATAATTAATAATGCTGATGCCTGTAATAATATCATGAATATGATCAAATAGCATGAAGGCAGATATAATTCAGGTTTCGTCACTGCAAGTTTTAATTCAGATAACGAACAAAAGTCATTACAGCCTTTCATTTAAAAATAAAGTAACTATTAAATTATTACGATATACTTGCTTTTTAACAGGAATTTTCTAACTAATTTTCATGTTTGTCGTGAGCAAAATGTATCACGACAATTAATCAAGAATTAGTGCGTAACCGAAAATAAAATACCAAGACCGAGTATGACTAAAAAACATAATTTTCTACCCCAAAAATTGTAATTGAATCATAAGCAGTATTGGGTTTTTACCAATAATTTACTATGATGTAACGTTCTAAATAAATATTGAAATAATTGGAAATGGGGAAATATTTTTTTTTCCCAACAAATATTGAAATAATTTTTCGTAAAAAAATTATTTCCCCATTTCCAATTATTTCAATATATATTTAGAACGTTACATCATAGTAAATTATTGGTAAAAACCCAATACTGCTTATGATTCAATTACGATTTTTGGTGTATTTCGTGAATTTCACAATAATTTATCATTTCATGATTGAAACTATGCCATACATTCTTAAGTTTTTATGATTCCCATCACGACTTGTTGTCATTACTGTTACAGGTAATTCCGAGTTTGTCATGATATTTTGTCATGACGCGTACTGACAAACCATGAGTATTCAGCACTATATAACAAAATATTGTGCTGTTGCCTGATTTTTTATCGTAACATCAATTCATGATAAATTCTTGTGATTTACATGCAAATTATAATTAAATACTCTTGGTGCGTTTTGGTTGGGAAAACGGATATTTATTTCAAAATTCCTTTACAATTATCATGGCAGTCATTTTTCTCAGTGTTCGGTTGTATATGATGTACTCGCAGATGAATGGCAAGAGGTTACTTAAAACTAGCTAAGTGCGAGTCGGGTCTCGTTCTATTAGGTATCGAGGGATTCGATTAAAGACTACAGAATATAATGGTAATTTGAGTGAAGACTACAGAATATAATGGTATTTTGAGTGAGTATTTGTTACTATATTAGGGGATACGGTACAAATTAACACATTTTACGCTGAAATATCACATTTTACGTAGTATAGTTTCTGAGATAGACTCCGTAAAACAAACATGGTCCAAACTAATTTACAGATTTGTAACTCATTCCGTTTTCGAGCTAGAGACCCGTGACATACATTCGGAAAGACAGACAGCGAAGACTCATTATTAGACCTGCGTTTTGCTCTTTGGGTATATACACAAAGAACCCTAACCTTATGATTATGTCTAAAAGTAACTAAATCGCAATCAGACTCGAGCTAAGTCTAAGGTAAGTATATTGTTTATATAGCATTTCGAGGACAGGTTTATATGGAGGTATAATTCACGCACCTGAATTATCGCAATTAGTGCTACCGAAATTATAGGTATACCCTTAATTGAAATAAATACGACGGCGCGACGGCGGAAACTTATGTTTCAAGTGTTATGTTCCGAATTAGGTTTCTATTTCATGGAATCTAATTACCTACGATCATAAGCAGTTTGCACAAAATTTGTTGATGTATGTGTTCTTAGAAACCGCATAAAAAGAACGAAAAAAACAACAGCCAAATATTAAAGCAACATGTTAACGAGACGAAAGGGTTGACGTCATGTCAAAGCTGTTTGTTGCAAAGATAGGGTTGCCAGTCTCTACATGGGTCTCAATTCTGTGGCTAGTTTGCCTTTTAAACGACTTCCTAACTTATAAAGAGCAAATAGGTTATGCGGTTTTGTACGGAGGAAAGATTTAGCGTCTTTCTGCCCGAAATAAAACGGAAGCCAACATTTTTACATTACGTTAGAGAAAACATTTACATTCTTATACAAACCCCACATGAATGAAATCTAGATGGGATGTGTTTTTTCTATAGCCCAGATCTAGAAAAGTTTTGAAATAAGAGGAAAGTTCGCCTTAAGAAAAACAAATTACGTCCATCTATATGGCGCTTAAATGTTTGTTACTTAAGAACTACTTAAGACTATAATTTGTACAAAAATAATGATATTGGCCTGGTGTCCATTTAATAAAAACCGCTATGTATGTTGAAGAACAGGATACTTATACTCGAGTACTTCATAAGAAGGCTCTTAAAAAAGAATAGATTTTTCAGTGAAATCAAATATGTAAGTACTACTTATTTGATGGAATTTATAAAGTTATGAAATTATACGATTTCATAATATAAAATTATGAAATTATACGAACTTAATTACTTTTAAATCTATGTAAACAATGTTTAGAGTCTGATTTGTTGATATTAAACTTTGCAATTCTGCACTAAGTAATGTAGTATGATATATAATGAGTCCGATTTAATTTCATCTATGGATACAATGATAATCATGCCAGTTAATTGCGTTGTAGTGTAACAAGTAACGCTGGCAATTTAAAATAGGTTGAATAATTAATAAATTTATACTATATACTACTATAATATTCATTAATACAGTGTAACTGCCAAAGCCCCGCCAACCAAATTTTAAACCCTATATTTTAGTAGGATTGGTGTCTTAGAAATTTATTATATTTGGTAGATGGCAAAGCTATTCGTAAATAATAAAAAAATATCACCACGTTAATCATATGGAGGATAAAACACCAGTGCTTTGGTACCTACTAAATTTTAAGTGTTTCGATTAATAAAGTAAATTGTGTGTAAATGTTTCGAATTTTAAGAATATCTTCACTAATCTCACTTCAATCAAGGTGTGCTTTACCGTTGAAAGTATTTTGACGAGCACAGTCCCAAGTTTATATGGCGCGGAGAAGTGCCAACAGAATACAACAGCTATCTAGCGAACATATTTTGGAAAATAAAAATTTTCGTTGGGTTTCTGTATATCCTAACGTGTGATAAATCGTTGGTTGCGTCTCGAATAAGGCACCACAAATCGAACGAAAAAATCCGCATACACAAAATGTTTACCTACAACCGACCGTAAAAACTGAAATAACTTGAAATGTTTGAAGCGCTCGTAGCGAAGTTTACTTAGCTGTTCTCAACCGGTCAGCAAACTTAAGCAACGTCGCCCGCGGTAATGAGTTGGATGGGTGACCGGGACCGCTAGTGACTTTACTACTGAGCGTTTCCGTGCTTCGGAGGGCACGTTAAGCCGTCGGTCCCGGTTGTCGTCTTAGGATGGCAGTCGTTATAGCATGGTGGTAGGGCATTTTGCGAATGCCCGCCTGGCTAGCTACCACCCTCAAGTAAGAAAATCTGTAGCCAAGCACCTAATGGTGTGTTCCGGCAGCTGTCCTTGAGAGCCAGTACTTCTAGGTTAGCCTAAACAACATCTTCGACCACATCATCACTTACCATCAGGTGAGATAGTGGTCAAAGGCTAACCTATACGGCATAAAAAAAAAATGTACATTAGAAAATTGCCTTCAAACCAATAAAATACGCCAAAGCTTCTGAAGCAACTCATCAAGATTTGGTTATATGTAACAATGATATACCTAATACAATGTTTATATTTTCTTTTAAGGCAGTTATCATTGAAAAGTGAAGAAATTCTATGTAAGGTGTCTAACATTTTGATTTTTATAATTTACGTATTATTTCTTAAACGTTCATGTTCTTTCATTATTTTTTCGGTTATATAATGTGTGGGCCTGAATTCTCCCTGCATGCATTTTCATAAAAATCTGAAGGTCCTAAAACTTGCCTAGCACACAAACTGTTTTTTATTTTATTTAAATTTTATATTATCCGAGAAAAGTCCATGCCTTCGTTTGTGGCTTAAAACTGGGCCTAGAGCCAAGCCCAACCAACTAAGTGTTGTTTTTTGATTATTAACTTTAACCATTGTTAATTTTGCTTTCTTTTAGTTTAATAAAACTAGAATTTATCTATTTTTATTTGATTTGAAATACATTTATCCCGAATATAAATAAAACTAAATCGATTTTTTAATAGTTACGCACGCTGTTAGGATATAAAATTTAATATGGCTCGTTATTGGTATAGGATGATAGCCCTATACTGCAAGTTGATGCGGCGTGACAACATCCATAGAACATGCTCGGGTATCGGGAACGCGTTTACGATTCGCGCAGAGGCAGCGGGGTCACCAGATTCCGGTAAATGATCGTAAATCCGCACAGACTGTTCCATATTTTATTTATATTTTGACATAGATACAATAAAGTTCAAGAATAGACTGGTGACCGCTTGTTGTTATAAATATAATCCAGTTTATACACCATGATTGTTTACAAATAACTAATTCGACAACGAAACTATGACCACAACACAACCTTTATACACCACCCTCAATTCTACAAATTCAACTGCTCACTGCTCAGGCCGTATGATATGCGCCTGATCGGCAATGAATAAGGGTTGCTGCCCATTAGGCGCATTAACAAACCTATTAATATCTTCCCTTGAATTAGCTTGAACCCTTATATAGCCAACTAGAGCACGAGCACATCAGATTATGGCTGATTGTGACATGGAAGCACCACCTAAGTTATTAAGACGGCCGGAAATAAAACCAAAGCCAAAACTTTTTGAAATGCGCTTAGGTTGTGCTGTTTTATTATGTATTTGTAAACTACCTAAAAGAATAAGCAGTCAGCAGGCATCAACATCAAGCACAACTAGACTAATAGGATGGAATGGGATTCAGAAGAAGTATCTAAAGACTGCATTTCCACCTCTATGATTTTTTTAAATTAACTAATAGTAGGCTAATAGATAGGTCAGTAGTAGCCAGTATAGCTACAAATATATATACTATATCTACCAATTCTTGTAAAATTTATTAATATTGTAATATAGGTCGAAAAATTAATGATATAAAATAAAAGACATAATTAGTTATAGTATAGCACGTGTTGCGGGGGTGTCAGAGAGGTGAGGTGCGGCGAGGTGCGGGGCGGGTGCCGCCGGGCGCGGGATGTGCGAATGGCCGTTATCGCCTTGGACACTGCAATGATTGTTTATCCAGCATGTTCCTTGAATTGCACTAATGACTCACTCGTTTTATAATCACTTGCCACCGTAATACATGCTGTCATATTTTTATTTGAGAAGTCAACCCAAGCCGGTTCACAATCACTTGTCAAAGAAACAAAATCGCTGGCATAGATCTTAGAATTTGCAAGTTGAAGTGACAAAGGGCTGGACACGTCGCTCGACGAAACAATAACTGATAGGGAAGGAAGGTTCTCGAGTGGTGAGCACGGAAGATGTACTTAACTTAGGAAGGCCCCTACTACTAGATGGACCAACGATAACAGGAGAGTCGCGGGAAGCCTTACTGGTCCACTATTACTCTTGTCTCGGTAGTTTTGATCAATAGGGATCGTAGTCCCTCTGCTTAGTAGGACCACCAGTCATAGGTATTCGTATAAATAAGGGTTCGTCGTCCCATTGTCACGACACCAGATAGATCAATAAGGCAGTCCTTAATAATAGTATTTTATAAAGTTAGTTTACGTGTTCAACATGCGTCTTTCTAATATTGAAGACAATAGATTGCCTAGTGCTCATTTCAACTATTGTCTGCTATTGTTATCAACATGTTACAATAAGTCTCATATGCGTGTAATTTCACCCGGCACCCATACCCTTTAAACCGGAACACAGTAATGTGAACACTTCTGCTTGGCGGTAGATATGGTGGCAGTACTTCCTCGGACGAACGCAAGATTTCTACTGCTACCTAAAAAAAACCGAACTTGTCATGATTCTAAGTTTACACAGGGTTGTAACGGAAACGAAACGAGCTTTGCACTTGGCAACACAGAGGTTTAAACATGAAGCCAAAAGCGGATACAATGGCGGAGACGATAAATTAATTACACATTACTTACTTCAATGTAGCTTCATTCAATTGATCTAATAAATACTTAGTCTATATTAATTTATATCCATTCCATAACCAAGCCAGTTTTTATTTAGAAAATAAAGAAAGCCCTGAATACTTTGATAAGTCAAGCAATGAATTTATTACCTATTGGTAATACATTCATTGCTTAAAATAGAATTAAATAGTTTTAGTAACTAGGCATGCAGCTAGCCAAGTAACTGTTTACCCTTCCTTCGTTCGAGTACCTCAAAGGATTGAGTTTTAACGCGTTACTAATGGGGAACAGGTCGCGCGTATTCCTTAGGCATCTACATTAAATATCAATGTGGTCAGTCTTTAGCAGACAGGACGAGAACGGTGACACTGCAACTGTGACATTGAATGTGTCGCGGGCATGGAAGTAATAAGTACTGTTGTACGTAGTACTTATTACTTCCATGGTCGCGGGTGACTTGTCTATCTCATCAGTCATATTTCCATTTCTTTATTTTCACGATGACAGCTCCTGTGAAAACTTGAACGAACGTTCTTTTTTACATTATGTATTTTACTTTATGTATGCATTATTTTATAAAATATGTCTTTTACGCACGTACAAGGTTATACCAGAGTTTCTCCGACTCTATCGATAAAATAATAATGCATACATAATGTAAAAAAGAACGCTCGTTCAAGTTTTCACAGGAGCTGTCATCGAGAAAATAAAGGAATGGAAATAGTATGTACATTAAAAACAGATATAATCACTTCTTAAGCTAATCTACAAACTTATACATATATGGTGTATTATGATATGTTCAATGATATGCTACTAGGTATACTATTATAAACTACCTCTCTGCTACATGAAGATCTTATCATGAAGTTTTCGCTTCGCATGCGTCAATGTTGTTTAAATAAAGCTATGAATAAACTTGCATAATTATTATTGATAATAAATTATGTTGCATGCAGCATAAATGACTATTATTTCATTAATTATACTTACTAATCATATTATCACCCATCCTAATAATACATTTCATGTCGGTCAGTTAAACACTCAGATACTTACTCAACTCTCTCTTTAGAATACAACAATACGTTTTAAAAGAAATAAAAACCAAGACTGATAATATTATCACAAGTTCTAACTTTATTATTAGATACATACTACACTACAATCTTCGTAAAGATAAAAGCTAAAAGACTACAATCTTCGTAAAGATAAAAGCTGGAAGACTACAATTATTATATACCTGAAGCGACGTTCAAGTATTACAAACACAGGGAATCCTACCGCAATGTCTAACGTTATTAAATAAGACATATTAAATGGTAATTAATGTCAATTGAAATTGTATGTGAATTTGTAACTGATATGCCGTAGAGAATTTGTGTTCCATTAATAAAAAAAAACTTTTTTAGGAAAACATTAATTTTATATTTCAGAAAAAGACTTAAAAATATAAAAAGGTATCTAGTAACAACTCCGCCTAATTTTTCTTTTAAGCCGTCCTGACGTCATAAACTTCCTGCAGCAGCTTCCTCTCGAAACTTCTTCTTATGAAAACCGATTTCTTGGTATTAGTAAATTAAACTAGTCTCACTCATTTTGTTTAGTTGATGCCGAACCAGGAAAAACCGATCTTTGCTTTATACATTTCACAAGGGGTACCTTATAAACAGTGAAATACCCCCCGTGGGGTGCCGGGTTAGAATTGCACTTCCAGATTTCATCCCGTGGGTGTCGGAAGAGGTGACTAAGGGAAAAATACTAGAGGGTGGGCAGCAGCGCCTTCTAAAGAACTGCCATCTTACGCTGCAATCCCCAAGCCGCCTGCGAAGCGTGGGGATTATGGCAAATACCCCCTTTATAGGGGAGGCTGTGTTCTGCAGTGGACGAGTCGGTTGTTACAGTACCTTATAAAATAGAGTTACAACTTTTTTATCTATACCTATTCGATAATTTGATTTTAATCGGTACTTAAGTTACCCAATAAGGTTTAGCTTAGTATATCCAAAGGTTACCCTAGAGGTAACGCACTTGCAGATCTGTAACAACCGTTAAACAGGAAGGCAGGTTCGTCCTGTTGTGTCCTGTCCAATTTCCTGAAACCAAACCACTGCTCGCAGACTATGTTCACTATAGCAACAAGGACCTAAATATACGCAATATGGGTCATAGCCGTTTCAACAATAAACAAATTTTAGACAACATCAACAGATGTTGGGTGATATAATGCTTGGTTCGTTTTAACAGCTCGTCATAATTAAACCTGACTCATTGTACTCGTAGCTTATGGCCGATATATTATATTTATTAATCAACATACGAGTATCTAATTATTAGATCTTAAGATACTGTTTTTGACAGATGTTCCATTAAAATGTCAATACAATGTCAAAACTGCATCAGATCGATCTCAAATTTGAGATGATTTAAATGCTAAAACGAGCATTTAAGTGGTGATGTCGGCGTTCCGGATTCTGACTACGTCGCAGACAACACTGTTGTCCTTACCTGTTAACTGGTCTAAATCACTACTTTTATGTACTATACTGTATCAGCCGGATCGTCCACTGCTGAACATAGCCTCCCCTATTCAGGTTTGCCATAATCCCCACGCTTGGCAGGCGTCTTGGGGATCGCAGCGTGAGATATCAGTTCTTCAAAAAGCTCTGCTGCCAACCTTCTGGATGTGTTACCCATAGTCGCCTCTAACGACACCCACGGGTAGAGATGAGGGGGTGACATTCTAGCCCGGCACACCACGGGCGGCCACTGCTTCTATACTATTCCACAAAAATGTCGTCTAATATTATTTCAAAGTTTCATCGTTTGTAGAAGGATAGCAGGTACCAAATTGCAGGTTAACAGATTATAGGTATAGCAAGAATACTAACATGGTACATATCAAAAGACGATATGTAGCAACCTATGTGCTCTCGTTATGTACAGTCGCCTGCAATAAGAAGTATACACATTGTAATTTTCAAAATGAAGGCAAAGAGTTCTGTTTTTCCCTATGTAATCAGAAGTATCTTAAAATCAAAGAATAATATGAATACTTTTACTCATGTTAATGTTAACTTCGATTAATAATAACTTGCGACAACACATTATTTTGAAAATTACGAAGTGTATACTTCTTATTGCGACTGTACGTGAGATCACAGTAGACATGCATATAAAGCTTTGCGGGCGACGAGATGATAAATCACCCAATTTATATTCGCTGAAAATTAACAAGGCATAATAGACGCCAAGGTAATAAACCATTAATTCAAAAGTCGTGTATCCATGAGTACCATACGAGGAGCTCGATTGCATTGCGTCGTCATGCAAACAATAATTTAGCCGAGTTAGTATAACTGCAAAATGTTACGTTTCAAATGGCGTCTTAATAAGTCGAGATGGTGTCTCGGATACACAATTCTAATTCTTAGTAAAGAAGGCACATCTATACATATATGGAGTGTTTTGTCAAACAACGTGCATTCCACTGCCACAGCGCGTGGTCTCAGCAACATTCGGTTTACATTGTGTGAATCAGATTAGAAAATGAAGTACCTATATCAGTTTTGAAGCAGTAAAAGCCGAGCGGTAATACCTATATATTTCAAAATCTGTCGCCAAGCACCTAACGGTGTGTTCCGGCAGCTGTCCTTGAGAGCCAGTACTTCTAGGTTAGCCTGAACAACATCTTCGACCACATCATCACTTACCATCAGGTGAGATAGGTAGTGGTCAAAAGGCTAAACTATAAAGGATAAAAAAAAAAAAAATGACTGCCGTGCCGCAGATACATGGTACTATCCCCACCACCCGCCGGCTTGAGTTCCACCGCAAGGTTTTTTTATGCTAACGTGATGGAACTATCGTAAGACCCACCTAATGTTAAGCGGAAACCTCTGCCTATAACAGGTGCACTTCGTTTTAAGTGAACTGCACGGCGCCCATCACCTTGAGACATAAAGATGTTAAGTCTCATGGTTCTGCAATTTCACCAACATCCATACCCTTCAAACCGGAACACAGTAATGCGTACATCATTGCTTAACAGTAGTAATAGGTATGGTGCAAGGGCATTATTCGAATGCTTTTTTTTATATTATTGTGACGGAACAAGCTCGAGGCCAACCTGATGTTAAGCGGATTAATATCTGCCTATAACAGATTCATTTCATCACAAGTCACGAATTTCACTGCGCTCGCCACCTTGAGACATAGTTGTTAAGTCTCATGTGCCTGTAATTTCACTGGCTCTCAAGGACTACTGCCGGAACACACCCCTAGGTGCTTGGCGATAGATTTTCTACTTGAGGGCGGTAGCTAGCCAGACGGGCATAGCAAAATGCCCTTCCACCATACAGTGAAGCTCAAGCCGGCGGTGGGGATCGAACCAGGGTACTGCGGCGCGGCAGTCCATAGCTTTTACCGCTCGGCCATCATGCTTCATAAAGTAGCCAGTCTAGCTACCACCCTTAAGTACAAAATCTGTCGCCAAACACCTAACAGTGTGTTCCGGCAGCAGTCTTTGAGCCAGTAAGTATTATGAAATTACAGGCACATGAGACTTGCAACGGTATATCTCAGGGTGAGGGGTCATAATAGCCAAACCGCAAAACTCGTGTTATAACACTGAAAAATATTAAATAACCACACGTACGGTGCTAATTCAAAACGCTCACGTTTTCATGGTCCGCTGTTTCATTTCTTATCATAATATGCGTGGTCGTACATAAAAAAAATTACAACAATATAAGCTTCGACTCAAATTTGGAGCAAGGAGACTCTTTCCTTTTTCCGGAAGACTTTTAAAATCGCCCAAAATGCTTTGTGGCACGAAATTCCGTATGTGGCTTTCATGATATTCGACCACAGCGCGTTTGACTATTGAAAAAGACAAGACGTTTTATGTGTACCTAATAGCAGTTATACAATCACAACACTGCAATCCCATTGGATTATTGAAAAAATAAAAGAACTACTAAGTATAAATTATAATATGAATATCAAGTGCTGGAGCCGAGTCGCTTTCAATTTTATTTGCCTCCTTAGGTCGAGGCGGGACATCGTTTTTTTTTATGGTTGATAGGTTTGCGTTGCACCTGATGGTAAGTGATGATGTGGCCGAAGCTGCTGTTCAGGTTAACCTAGAATTACTGGCTCTCAAGGGCAGCTGCCGGAACACACCGTTAGGTGCTTGGCGATAGATTTTCTACTTGAGGGTGGTAGCTAGCCAGGTGGGCATTCGAAAATGCCCTACTACCATGCTGAAACGAACGCCACGCTAAGACGACAACCGGGACCGACGGCTTAACGTGCCCTCCGAAGCACGGAAGCGCTCAGTAGTAATGTCACTAGCGGTCACCCATCCAACTCATGACCGCGGCGGACTTTGCTGATCGGTTAAGAACAGCTAAGTAAACTTCGCTACTAGCGCTTCAAAAATATTACTCAAAATCTAAGTTTAATACGATATACTTTTGGAGCATGAGTGATTTCAAATAAACTTGCATTAAGATATAGCATTTCTTTGAAAAGAATATTATTTTTGGTTTTTCATAGGCAAAGATGAAAAAACAAAAATTATAAACACACAAAAGGTATTTTGACACAGGCCCAAGCTAGTATTGTAAGTCAGTTTTAATTTAAGATATAGAATGATGCAACTTGTCCGCTGACATCATCTGATCATAAAGCATTCTGCAAAACCCATTTCAGTTTAATTAATTGAGCACTGCGTGAACTATTTTTTTTACAATCCGTTTACTTATCTTTAATCATAAGACTTAAGTGGATATAATATTACGAATTAACTATATTTGGAAGAAAATATGGCAAATATTTGACGCGCAGTAATTACTTATCTATAGGTATCCATAAGCTAACACATAAGCAAGAAAAAATAAGTCGGTGATTTTAGCTGCGACCTATATTAATTAGGTAGGTAGAGACAATAAGTATCTACAATAGTATATAGGCCTAAAGTTGCTTTAAAACTTACTTAGTATATGAACATACGCAATATAAAATATTGAGGAAAGGGGAAGTGGACTGACTTCTCCCGTAAGTGTGTCAGAGGTCCCGACGATAAGGCACGTTCATTGTACCTTACTAAGAATTTAATGCCCCGATCTAATTGCTTTACAAAGATTCTTTTCATTTAGGTACTCATTGAAGCTAAGTTTTTATTAATTTCTTATTTTATTATTGTTTTATTTTAAGGGTTAATTATTTATTACAGTTAGATATTTCTTTCGAATCTGCTCTATTAAATGGATGTCACGTTTCTTTATACCATAAAAACAATTATAAATAGTATGAAATATTTTAATTTACAAATAAACTAGCGGCCCGCCTCGGCTTTACACGTGTATTTAAATAAAATTATAAATTGTAACACATAAAACGTAGTTATTGTGCCGTAGCTTTAATAGTTAGACACATGGTATTGCGGACTTTTTTGTAGATATTGATGCTTTCTATAAAATTGTAATACATTACTTTGCTATATTGTCAACAATTGCCGCAGCGTACGCAATATAACGATTTTTTGGTAATTTTTTTTCACATGTTAGGTTACATTGTCTAAGTTTTCATACATAAGCTTTTGAAAATATTCAATAACCCATGTTCATCAGGGATAGTGTAGGATTCTAATGGTAAATCCGAGGCCTGAGCGGCAGATGTCCCCCACACTCTTGGGGACAGCTGGCGCTTTGAGTCGTCTCCTTCGAACACCACGGGAGGAGGGAAGAGCTGCCGCCGCCTATATACAGCGGTGGTCACTTCCATGGCCCTCTACGGTGCCCCGATATGGGCACGAGGGGACATTTTGATTTGCGACACACTTCACCTCAACCTGTACTGCAATCTTTAATCGCTATCCTCAAATAAAATCCTATTGAAATATGTAGAACAACCTACCAGCCACCCTGTTCGGCCGTAAATGCTACTTTCTTATCTTTCGCCGTTAAACACAGTTTATTTTTTGCAGGCAGCGTGTAATCAGACATCATCAGCACAATGCAACTGCGCCGGATTGAAAGGCGATTCAGGCGAAAGGGGTTATACAGGCATTCCAGGATTACAGGGGGAATATGGACCGGACGGGCCGGACGGGCCTTCAGGCTCATTAGGCGAGACAGGAGACTTTGGCGATCGCGGTGACTACGGCGATAAGGGAGAACGGGTAAATATATTGTTTCAATTTTTTATCAATGATTTGTGAAACTACACTTCTGCTCACGTTAAAGTTTTCACCTTTGGACGAGGACGTCAAAGCAACACTTTTAACTATGTCCGTAATTATGCCGACGCTGGACTTAAGGCTAGTGTATTCGAAGCGCTCTCCCTATAAATGTAGTTTTGCCATATTATAAATACCAAGAGTATAAACTCGTTGAAATTTTTCAGACTTCTGGTTTGCCAGTTTTCCGTAAATTTAGGTATTTTCCCAAATATTCGAAACGATCGTTTTGTAGGAATTTTAGCCTTTTCTTATATTCACAATTAGAGGTAAAATAAAAGATAAATAGAACAACTGGCAAACCAGAAGCATATAATATATTAGACTAAGAGAAATATATGCAAAATCCTACAGAGTATGAACACTTGGTTTTTAAAATATGACGAAACTACGTTTGTATGGAAAGAGCTACGTGCACTCTAGCCTTAATGTCATCTAATGGATCCGTCTGGATTATATCTCTAAATTTTAGTAGATAAAAGTAAATTTGCCGCATTTAAAATCATGATTGAAAAGTTTACACAATACCCATTAAAGTTCAGACACACTTTTGATCTTACAATCTGTACAACTCTGTCAGTGTGTTTTCCTAGACTAGGTGCAATCTGCTTATCATTCTCGGCTGAATCAATTAGGTACCTATCTAAGCTTTATAGAACAACAGCTCCTGTGGATGCCACGAACAGAATCTATGTCGTCACGCCTTAGAAATCTTATGTGTATTCAGACATTTTATAGCGCTTTTGAACCCCCACCACGGTAGCTCTACTAAGCTTCACAGTAAATGCCAATCTAGTCTTTATTGTTTTTGGATGACCCCATGTTTTGTCAACGACACCACTGGCTATGGACAGCACCGCTGGGGTATCGTTTACAATGTAATTATTATGTCAAGTCTGTCAATGTAAGTCAAGCTCAAAAACAGCAGAAGGCAAACTTTACCGCTGCGGGCGTGGTTTAAAAAGTGTACCCTGCAACGCAACAACATTTCCTTGACGCGACCAATCGGATGCGATCATTTCTAAGCGCTAAATCAATTGAATTTGTAAGATTGTGCATCTTTTGTTAATTGTGAACTTGATGAGTACGAAATCAAAGCGGTAACTGTATAAGAGTTTCACTTTTTTATTTATTCGTAGTTTACAATTTTTTTTGGTTACTGCTCCATTGCCGTCTAGTTGTGTTAGGTTTAGCCAGCAGCGTAAGAAGTAGGTAACGGCCCATAGGCTCCGTCGTCGTTTCGAGAATGTAAATTTAAATATAAAAAAAAATGTTGCGTATCCAATCTTGGCCTTATTTGACTTGCCTTTATTTACGATTGTAACTTATTATTTTTTCTCGATGATCTAAAAATTAAATGAAAAATCAGAATTCTCTATGAGAAAGCGCAACGTTGTTCGGTAATGGCGAAACAATAGCGTATAAATTAAATTTAAAATGAATAAGCTGCATGAAGATATTGTAGGTGTAAAATCAATGGGGTCGGAAGAAAGGCTTTGAGACCGTCGTAGCACATGGCTTAATCCAGCCCGAACAGGTTTTATATTGCTACGATTATGTAATACTGATTTCAGTCCAGCCGCTGAGAGAATGTGTTGAACTGTTCGTTCTCGTATTTTCGCTGTGGATTTTATGTAAAGAATAATATACAGTAAATATATTTTCACACATTTTGAACAGGGGAAAAATATTGATATAACGAACTTTCAAACGCATACTTTCAGCGGCCGCACCTTAGGTCATACATTACTTAATTTTAATGGTACTAAATTACTATTCTTCATTTGTTGTAATAATTTTCAAGCAAATTTTAGTTGTTTTCTATTGGTAATAATAATAAAGATAACTGGAAATTGGATGGTACAGATTGGTAAAATGTAAAATAAGTTAAAGGTGAAAAACAAGAAAGGGAGAACCGTGATCACACTAACATTGGAAATACTGTTTAACAAATCAACTAAAAAACGACGATACTTCTTTCTCTGCAATTGCAGCGAAAGAACAGACAAGAGAAAATCTGTCGCCAAGCACCTAACAGTGTGTTCCAACAGAAGTCCTTGAGAGCCAGTAAAATTACAGGCACATGAGATTTAACTAATATAATGTCTCAGGATGACGGGCGCAGTGCAGTTCGTCACTTGTGACGAAATGCACCGCTAACATCAAGTGGGCCTACTGCATTTTCCATCACAATCGCATAAAAATACACAGATTTGAGGTGGCAGCTTTTTATATATGTTCCCGTTCTAACTTTAGCCATTTACCATGTGACCATACTTGACCCCATCATCACTTACCAACAGCTGAAACGGTGGTCAAAAGCTAGCCCATATAATTAAAAATAGTAATATAAGAAAAAAATATTATTTGTAGTTAATTATGTTTCTTGCTTTTGTTATGTACGAGTACTTAATTCCATTATGTCCTTATCCGATCTTTATTTTAATTTCAGGGTGTCGACGGTCCTTATGGGCCAAGAGGATATCCAGGACCACAGGTATACAGCCAAAAACTAATGATAATATATATTTTTTGTATTGAGGTTAAATTAACATGTAATATATTTATACATATGCATTATACACATTTTAGGGTCTTCAAGGACCACAAGGTATCATGGGAGTACCTGGTTTAGATGGTTGCAGTGGAGTTGACGGAAGAGTAGGACAACCTGGTTGGAAGGGATACCCTGGCGACAGGGGTCTTCCTGGACCAGCTGGTGAAAAGGGTTATCAAGGTCTAGCGGGAGAAGGAGGAGTCAACTCCAGAGGAGCTAAAGGGGACCAGGGTGAATATGGTCTCCAAGGTATGCCGGGACTTATAGGTCCTGAAGGCTTCGAGGGTGATAGTGGGCTCCCAGGTGAAGAAGGTGATCAGGTAAATAGACAAAGTGTATAATATATAAAAAACAAATACAAAATAGATATATAGGTATTACCAGCGTGCAAATAATAATACAGATGGTTATTTTAAACTTATTCGGTTTTAGGGGCCAGCTGGTCCTCGTGGCGACGCAGGATATAGGGGAGATCCTGGAGACCAGACTTTCGGCCCACCTGGTGAGAAAGGTGATCAGGGTGACCAGGGTGAACCAGGAAGACCAGGAACGATTCATATAACTGACGAAGTTCGAGGAAACCTTTCGATTATTACGAAGGGTAATAGAGGAGATAAAGGTTTAAGAGGTGCACAAGGGGTCAAAGGTAGCAAAGGAGAACTCGGAGCTATAGGTCAGATTGTAAGTATTTTTTTGAGGAACTTGATAAAAATTTAGTTTCATATATTGAAGATGATTAGTGCTTTTGAACCCTAACAGCAAAATGGGGTGTTATATGTTTGAAACCTTTGTCTGTGTATATGTGAGAGGGTGCGCGCGCGTGTGTTTGTGCGCGTGTGTGTGTATGAAGGTGTGTGTGTGTGTGTGTGTGTGTGTGTGTGTGGAAACGGCTTACCAGAGTTTAGTTAAACATCGCTAAGAAACATACAACTCATTAATTACCTACTGCTTTCGAATAAAAAGAAGCATGACATCGGTATAGCGGTTGGGAGCTATAAATGCTACAATGCTACGATACAGAATGACGCACATACCTATAGGCAAAGATTTCAAACTTATATCTATCTAGGCTAGACCGATATTAAATGGTTCATTTAAGTAATTATATTTATTCAGGGTTCTTACGGTCAAAATGGAGCTCAAGGTTATAAAGGTCAACAAGGTGAGGAGGGTCCTAGAGGAAAACCAGGACACAGGGGTAAAGATGGCCCACCGGGAATTAAAGGAGACAAAGGTGCACCAGGCTTTCCAGGGCCGGATGGAGAAGATGGTCTTGATGGACAATGGGGAGAAAATGGAAGACCTGGAAATCCTGGTCCACAAGGATACCAAGGGGACCCAGGAATATACGACGAATCTTTAGATGTACCTCTACTAGCAGGTTCACAGGGTAAACAAGGACTAGTAGGCTTCCCTGGACCAATAGGCGCACCTGGTTTAGACGGTGAACAAGGTTTGCCTGGTTTTCAAGGCCCAGCCGGCTCTCCTGGCCCGAATGGTTTTCCTGGAAGAATAGGTAATCCAGGCATATCCCCTAAAGGAGAACCAGGAAGCCCCGGATTTAAAGGATTGCCTGGGCTCCGAGGGCCTATGGGATTTTCCGGCTTACCCGGAATAATGGGCGCTAAAGGTTTTAAAGGAGAAACAGTATATGGTCCAATTGGGGAAGAGGGAACGCCCGGATCTGACGGCATACCAGGACAACAAGGGGATAGAGGACAGGATGGAAACCCAGGACCGCCGGGCTATCCAGGGAAAGGTGTTCGTGGGGTGGGTCCCCCAGGCGAGGATGGTCGACCTGGAACTCCTGGACCACCTGGTGACCCGGGCAAATCTGGACTTCCAGGATTACCCGGGTTCAGAGGCGAACGTGGAGATAACTGTCCTTTCTGTCCATCAGGTACGCTTTTAAGCTTTAGTTGTCATATCAAGTTGATTTACCATTCCCGTAATGAGATACAAGTATCGTCACAATTATATATATATATTTTCAGGTTTGCCTGGAAGTAAAGGCCAAATAGGTGACGCCGGGTTCCCAGGTGCTAGAGGATACCCCGGTTATGAAGGTTTTCCAGGTCCTAGAGGATTAAAGGGTGTGCCTGGCAACGACGGAATTCCTGGAATAAAGGGATCAAAGGGCAACAAAGGTGTACCCGGTATGTCGGGGCCGCAAGGACAAAAGGGAGTGAAGGGTCGACTACACAGACCCCCATTATCACTTACCATAGCCGAAAGAGGTCCTCCAGGAGAAATAGGTAAGTTTGACAATAAAAACTAATATTCAAAATATCAAAATTTATAATAAACCTCGAAACCATTTTCTTTCGCCGAGGGGACGGTGATCTATACAGTCTCTATCTATATATATACATGACGTACGTTAATAAGTGTACATCGTATATCATAATTACTATGATAAAGAAAAAGATCTGATTATAAACGTTACAACGCAAAACGTATTACGTCCTGCATTCTGCCACTTGAATTCTGAAAGCGGAGAGGATTTGAGAATGAAGGAATACGTGAATCCTACTTTTGCAAGGAGTGCATCGTCGTGCGTATGAGTTATTTATAGCTGATAGGCTTACCTTTGAGCGCTATCTCACGTGATATTAAGTGATAATGTGGACGAAGATGTTATTTAGACTATCAGAAAATTACTGGCTCTCTAGGACATCTGTCGTAACAAACTGCTTGGAGGCATATTTTCTAGTTGAGGGTGGTAGCAAGCCAGGCGGGCATTCGCAAAATGTAACTGTAACGACTGCTATCCTAACTTATCGTCCTCTCAGAAGCACGAAAGCGATTCGTAGTAAATGACACTAGCCGCCACCCATCCAACTCATGACCGCAGCGCGCAGCGGCTTTACTTAGTTGATCGGTTTAGAACGACTTAGGACCGGCGCTGACAGACGTCGCGGTACGGCAAAGGATTTTATTCCTGATCAAGTTATTTTTTGCGTTTTTATTAAATAATATATAAATATAATAAATTTAGAACTCATTTTACTTTATTGCAATACAGTGAGACGTAGCTTCTAGTGTCAGGACACAACCAAGCAATATATTTTTTTCTACTTAGTAGTTCGTGTTTGTCTCTCTTCATCTTCAGCAAGAACTAATATTAATACCAAATCCCAGTCCATCATAACAACACCACCAACTCTGCGAATACTCTAGATTGGTTGGGATTTCAATGGGATGCCACAAAGTGCCGCGTCATGCCACAGCATCCTTCGGGCTACCAAAGCAAACTTTTTTGTAAACCATGTTATATTTTTGTTAGGTTTCATGGGTGAACAAGGTTTACCCGGAGACTCAGGTTGGCCAGGCCCCTCTGGAGACTTTGGGCCTAGAGGAACAAAGGGTGCGAGGGGTGATTATGGGCCCGCTGGTCTTCCCGGTCGGAATGGAACAAGAGGGAGAGATGGCAGACCTGGATGGCCTGGAGCACAGGCTGATATTCCTTACCAGTTCCTGTATGGCGAAAAGGGAGATATGGGCATCATGTATGTAATTAACAAAATTAACAAAGTGACCTATATATATTAGCTATAAGTATTAGCTCGACAGTCGACACTGTTTACCCTTTGTGCACAGGTGCATTATCAACAAAACAACATGAGAATGTTCGCCCGGGGTATGCTGTCTAAGGTTAATTAGTAACTAGGTACTTCCAAAAATGTACATGGCAAAACGTTATTAATTTGTTCCAAGTCTCCGTTGCACAGAGACACAATAAATTGACTGAGCCAAGCCTGATCTCTGAGGCAAGTTTGAGGCCCTGAGCATTTTGTCGTTAGTAGCATGCATTTGTTTGACGATGGCTTTCGAAAACCAGATCTTAACTTGGTGTTGAACTTAGTACGAAGTTAGCTTGCTTATGTGGAAGTTATTAATTTGTATTACTTCGTATATGAGCTTAAATCGGACGGGGTGTTGTTAAGGTATAATCATCATCATCAGCCGGAAGACGTCCACTTTTGATCAAACACGTCCACACGTTCTGGAGCGAGGTTGAGAGCTATTTTTCCCTTCGTTTACTCATATGAAAAGGCTTTATTTGTACATTATAGCAACCGGCATGGAAGTAGAGCTGCAGTGTATAACTACAGGCATTATTAAGTATTATTGCTAAGAATAACCCCCGCCATACCACCCGCCAAAGCTCAACTTCAGTGCCGCTTAGTATACTAAGCTATTTTTACTTTAACTTTGATGTCTTAAATTGTTGTACTAAAATGTGTAAAATTCAGTGGAGCGTGTGAGATTTATCAAGATAGAGAACATTTACTCGTATTTAAGTTAAAAATATAGGCTCATTAGCTTATAAGATGTTTGTCAGGCGGTATAAGTACTATTAGTTCAGTAATTAACTATCTACCTTACTATTTTTTTCATACTGAACTGGGTAGCGCTTGACCAATATCTCACCTGATGTTAAGTGACGATGCAATGCGATCGATGATAGAGCGCGCTTACCCAGAAGGTATCTTCACTTTGGAAACTATCGCGAGTTTTATCCATATTAACTTATTAGGAACCGGCTAGGACCCGCGTTATATTTACCGGAAAGATTCCGACCAGTTTCGGACTGTTTTGAAGTCCTTCGTCTGGGAGTCACGATTGCGCGAAGCGACGAGCACGGGCCTCAGCGCGTAACTCTATAATATCTACTATATAGAGTTACGCGCTGAGGCCCGTGCTCGTGTCGACGAAGGACTTCAAAACAGTCCGAAACTGGTCGGAATCTTTCCGGTAAATATAACGCGGGTCCTAGCCGGTTCCTAATAAGTTAATACAGAAGGTATCTATTCACTCACGTTTTGAAGACGCCCATATTGTGCTTAACCGGTTATAGTATTTTACTGAACTAGGTTTTCTACGAAAAGGCATAAGGAAAACTCAAAAATACAACATTTATAGGTACACATGAAACACTTTAATAAAAATTATACATTATTAGGGTCACATGGATTAATTCGATGGTAATATAGTATAGTTACCATTCGGAATGATAATATAATAAAGGGCAAACAATTTCCGTTCCCACCACAACGTATCAGCCAATCCGAAATTAGACAAGATGGTTCGTCATTGGCTAGTCCAGAATGAATACAGATAAAACATGATTTCAGTGTGGCGGTTATTAAAAACGTCAAATATAAACAAGTTTTAGGATAGTAATTAAACAACTTAAACGGTTTAAATCGCGTATATTTATCATTATTTTTGTCCCGACGTTTCAAACACTTTGCAGTGATCGTGGTCACGGGGTGACTAATTGGTTTTATTTGTCACATGAGTTATTAAGAAAATATATTTGGTCTACCGTCTGAAATTTTTTATATTAATCATAACGTTCCCTATTCACGCAGTATTCGCTCACAGTGTCCAGAGGTCTTGCAGATTTGTGTCGGCCTTGAGATTTAGTTAATTTGATGACAGGATCCCAAGCAGGTGGTACTTGCCAACCATCATCTCTATTGAAATTTGGGTATTTTTTGATTTCAATAGCCTCGTGTAACATTCTTGGCATAAACCGGGTCTCTCTGGCGAGGATTTGTGGGTTGTCGATCCGAATGTAGTGGTTGGGTTTGTCCTGGGCATGTTCACAAACCACAGACTTGGTCGAGCGTCTGTTCTTCATGTCAGCAACAAACCACAGACTTGGTCGAGCGTCTGTTCTTCATGTCAGCAATGTGTTCTTTTCTTGGCATAAACCGGGTCTCTCTGGCGAGGATTTGTGGGTTGTCGATCCGAATGTAGTGGTTGGGTTTGTCCTGGGCATGTTCACAAACCACAGACTTGGTCGAGCGTCTGTTCTTCATGTCAGCAATGTGTTCTTTTACCCGGATACCAATGCTCCTCTTTGTTTGCCCAATGTATGACAGCCCACATTCACAATCAAGTTTGTAAACACCTGCATCTTGTAGGGGAATATTGCACTTAACAGGTCTTAAAAATTGGTTGATCTTCTTGTGCGGCTTAAAGTAAGTTTTTATTGAAGCTCGTCTTAAGATATTACCAATTTTGTCTGTGACACCCTTGATGTAAGGTAAGATGGCAGGTTGTCTCTCAACTGTGGAAGGCTTGGGCCGGCTTCTGTGACGCATTCTTGGGAGCTTGTGATTATTGCTTCGCAGTACTTGTTTTACATACTGAAGCTCCTCCTTGAGATGGTCAGTGTCGCAGATGCCATGTGCTCTCTGTAACAAAGATTAGCCTACGGTAACCAACTGACATAGATGGTGATGGGAGTTACCATTGAGATATTTATCTGTATGGGTGGGTTTCCTATACACTGTATGACAAAGGGAGTTGTCAGGATTCCTGATGACTAAAACATCAAAAAAAGCTAAGCATTTATTGACCTCTGGCTCCATTGTCAATTGAATTTTGTTATGTAAGGAGTTTAGATGGTTTAAAAATGCAGAAACTTTATTACTGGGGAGGATGGTAAAAGTATCATCTACGTACCGTTTGTAGATCTTCGGCATAGCCACAGCTGTGGAGAGAGCTCTCTCCTCGAAGTCCTCCATGAAAATGTAGGCAACAACGGGGGAGACTGGAGAGCCCATAGCTACATCATCAATCTGTATGTAGAACTTATTTTCCCAGAATAGATAGCCAGATCTTAGGCAATGTTCTAGTAATTCTGCATATTCCATGGGAAGGTCATGCTCACTAAGTTCTAGAATAGCATAATGGATATTACAAAATTAAAAATACACGATAGAAAATTTTTTTGACGCGGTTTCGAATCCCGCACATTACTTGAATTTCTAGCTTATATTTGTAATTTTGTAATGTAATCCGCATAGCAGGCGTTATTGCAAACATATCAATATTAAAATTATAAGGTTGCGTCATCATTTACAAGTATAAAACCAATTGCAAAATTGATCAATGAATCTCATTTATGAATATACTGTACGTATATATGCATAATCATATATGTATATAATATACTAATATATAAAGAATTGTAATGTCATATATATCAAATTCTTAAGAACATCTTTGATATTTTGTTAATGAACCTGATAGCTACATAGACTAACCTCTTACTCACTGTGCATATGAAGGGTACGCAGAATCTACGACACAAGATTTTTCTTAGTGTAGGTTTTGCAAGACAACACTGTGACTATCTATGATTATTAATGAATGCCATATTAACTTAAACAGGATTTGTTGATAACTGTATTTAGTTGCACATTTGTATGATTATTTTCTGAATAAATTATTATTATTTTATTATCTTGTTTGTAGTACAACGTAAGTGGTACTATAGATGTCGCTCCATCCCAATACGATGGTTAAAGAACGTTAGGAAAGATTTGAGTTAAGACGTCATGTCATGTTAGCTCAATTGGTTAGAGCATACCCCGGCTAAAGGGGTGGATGGACGCGGATACAAATCCCACACATGACTTAATTTTTTTCTAACGTATATTTGTAATTTTGTAATGTAATCTGCATAGCAGGCGTTATTGAACCATATCAATATTAAAATTATAAGGTTGCGTCATCATTTACAAGTATAAAACCAATTGCAAAATTGGTCTTGTTTGTAGTACAACGTAAGTGGTACTATAGATGTCGCTCCATCCCAATACGATAGTTAAAGAACGATAGGAAAGATTTGAGTTATGACGTCATGTCATGTTAGCTCAATTGGTTCGAGCATACCCCGGCTAAAGGGGTGGATGGACGAGGGTTCGAATCCGGCACATTACTTAAAAAAATTCTAACGTATATTTGTAATTTTGTAATGTAATCCGCATAGCAGGCGTTATTGCAAACATATCAATATTAAAACATAATGGATACTTAGTTTACAGTTCTCGTAACTTATTTACTTAATATAAGGTAGTATTATATATGTTCCATGATATAATCTAAGCTTAGCAAAGATATGATTCTAACAAGCGCAAGGTCTTATTTCGAGAATGTCAAACTGGTCGCCTCTTCTGGGTCGTTCTTCGAGTCTAATTTTAAGGTTCCGGATTTGTAAACAACACTCTATTACTAAGCCTCGGCTGTCTGTCTTTTCGTCTGTACGACCTCTAAGGAGCCGTATTTTTGAAACCGTAATAGTGTACTAGTTAAAATTTTCACAAAATATGTATTGGTACGGCAGATTGCCTACGGAGCATTAAACTTGGTATAATTATAGTCCAAATTCAAGCCAAGCGTGGGGATTATGGCAAATAACCTCTTAATGGGCAGGTTGTTTGAATGTGTTCAGCAGTGGACAATCCGGCTGATACAGTACAGTACATATCCTTAATTATCGCACCATTAAGTACAAGTTATCGTAACTAACCAGAAACCCTAGCTTGACTAACGACTTGTCGAGGTTCATTATGGGTATAAAAATGGCGATTCTGTTTACAGAGGAGAAACAGGAGACGTTGGTGAAGATGGTCTTCCAGGGGAGCCAGGTGAAGCCATTGGAAATGAGTTCAACGTCAAGGGGGAAAAAGGTTATATTGGTCAACCAGGAAGGAAAGGTGAGGAAAGGTCACTTTCTTGCGGAGAAGCTACGGGAATAGTTTTTTTTTTGTCTGTTGAAGTCTGCCACTGTCACTGCCACTATAGTTAAAATTAGAGACGGGATATTTACCCTGTATTTAGGTCTCGAGATTGCAACAAAGTACATCACAACGACTAAGCTTCCAGCTACAATTGGCCAAAAAAAAGTTATAGAGTAGTGCTCTTGCCTGCCCATCGTTAAAGGCACTAACAACATATTATATAAAGTAATGCACTCTTTTCTTCAGGTGTCCAAGGTCCAAAAGGAGAACGCGGAGATTTAGGAGATGACGGTATCCCAGGATATGCAGGAGATCCTGGTTTCCAGGGAATGAGCATTCAAGGTCCTAGAGGTTTCAAGGGAACTATTGGTGAAATAGGTGACATTGGCCTGTATGGACAACCCGGTAATGCTGGACAAATTGGACTTAAAGGTTTTCCAGCGACCAAAGGTCCAAAAGGATCTCGTGGCGACAGTGGTCTCGCAGTTCTTATCGGTGAAAAAGGTTTCGATGGGTTAGATGGAGATCCCGGAGATTTGGGAGAACCAGGTTACCCTGGTGCTCCAGGTCGATCGGGATATATTGGTCTAAAAGGAGTAGAAGGCTTGCCAGGAGATGAAGGACCCCAAGGACCAAGGGGGCCAGCCGTAAGTAGTATATTTTATCCAATATAATTAATAGTCTTCACTAGGCCGAGGCACGAGTACTAGAAACACGAAAGATGTCAAAGCCATTTCCCAAGACAACTACTTGAACTGGTTTGCTACAAAGTCATTGTATCAAGAAATAACTGAAAAAAAAGTATTCAGTAATAATGCAGTTAAACATTCCAACAAAGTATATCGACTGGTAGACGTGTCACCACATGACCTCGTTGGAACAATAATAAATCCATTTAGCCTCTACAGCTACACCATACACTAACACTACTCCAAGTCAAATAAAATTCAACCTTTGCATCATCAGGAGATGTTGACTCTCCAAGCGCTCATAAAGCTGGCTTGTAATTGAGAAGATAGCAATTGATATCGATCTATATTAAACATAATTTTGATTTTTAACGGCTTACAAAATATTATCAGGTTGATGAAATGATTTTGACGGTTATTTAGGTTGAGTTCAATTTGGTCTTTAGTTTTTAAGTTATAGTATAACTGAAAAATATATATGCCTACCTGGATGATAAAAAAGTAAAAGTATTTTGGCAGGCGAGTGAATGATCTTGTAAACAGTATGCATTACCGAATTAAAAGAATGAAACAAAATATTTAAGAAGAAAAAAAAACAGATTTATACCCACTTCAACAAGATATTTCATACTTTTTAATGTTGGAAATCGGTTTAATTTTTATAATATATTTTTTTCTTAATTAATTATCACTATTTCTACAAAGTATGCTGTTTAATGCCATTGTGTCGACAATCAAGCTTGCACAATTTTCGACATTACTGTTGTAATTAGTTATTGTAAAACACTATTTCTAGGGTCGTAAAGGATTCCCCGGAATTTATTTAAGGGGTGCTCCTGGTATAACTGGATTTCCGGGGGCTCCAGGATTAAACGGAAACCTGGGAGACGCTGGTTTACCTGGATTACCTGGATTTCCTGGCGTCGCAGGTCCCAAAGGACCAAAAGGAGAGCATGGTTCCATCGGATACCGAGGTGCAGTTGGAGTCTTTGGCTATCAAGGCAGACCAGGATTTCAGGGATTAGGTGGAATACCGGGACAAACTGGTATGGTGGGAGATCGCGGTGAGCCTGGAGCTCAAGGATACGCCGGTACACCTGGAGGACCAGGGAATGTGGGTTCTCGAGGACTGCAAGGTTCTCGTGGTGACGTTGGATTACAAGGTCCTCCTGGTATAGATGCAAGGCCTGGAATAAAAGGAGACATAGGAGATCAAGGATTCACTGGTCAAAAAGGACTGCCTGGTGATAATGCCATAAGAGGCATGAAAGGACAAGATGGTTTACCTGGATTGGAAGGCATGCCTGGAAAATTCGGCTTTGACGGACGTAGAGGAGTCAAAGGAGACAAGGGAAATAGAGGATTAGATGTAACTGGCCCTCCTGGAATAAAAGGTGAAATGGGTCCAACAGGAAGAACAGGACGACCAGGATTTATCGGAAGAAAAGGTAGTCCAGGTGACCAAGGTTTTATGGGACAACCCGGTGAGATAGGTAATAATGGATTTCCTGGTAGACGTGGCCTCCCTGGTATGCCCGGTTTAAATGGCTTTAAAGGTAATAAAGGATTTAGAGGGGTACCTGGTATAAATGGAAATAAGGGTGATCAAGGTCTGGACGGTTCACCAGGAAGAATAGGCATGCCTGGCCTTCCTGGCCATCAAGGGCCTCCCGGTCCAGAAGGTAACAGAGGTTTAACAGGACGGAAAGGCGAGAGTGGAGATATGGGAATAAGCTTATATTTACCAGCTACCCCAGGTGATATTGGTGATATAGGTATGGATGGGCTTCCCGGCCTACCTGGAATACCGGGCGATGAGGGTTATATTGGCCTTAAGGGAAACAAAGGTGAACGGGGCGATGAAGGCTACCAAGGTGAAAACGGATCCGAAGGTACGCCTGGATTAAAGGGCATTGAAGGGCAACAGGGACCTATAGGTTTTCCTGGTCGGAATGGTAAACCGGATAAAGGACAACCTGGAAGACCAGGCACAGATGGGCTTCCTGGATGGCCAGGTCCAATGGGACAGAAAGGAGCACCTGGAGAGTATGGAGTAGATGGGGATGAAGGAATAGCAGGTCAACCAGGTCTAGTTTTTCAAGGACCAAAAGGAATGAAAGGAAATGATGGTTTTCCTGGACGTAGAGGTTATCCAGGTAGACCTGGTGCCCCAGGTATGGAGGGTGCTCCTGGATTTATAGGGTTAAAAGGAGATATTGGAGAACCCGGTGATTACATAAGACCCCGAGGTCCACGAGGAGATCAAGGATGGCCAGGTATTGAAGGTTACAGAGGAGAAAAAGGAGATGCTGGAGAAATTGGTATTAACGGTCGTCCTGGAACACGCGGATCACCTGGTCTCAAGGGAGAAATGGGTGTTGAAGGTGAAGAAGGGAGGATTGGCCTTCAAGGACTTAAAGGGTTTGAGGGAGATGTAGGAGACAGTCTCCTGCTTTCGCAAATAAACCCTGGGATAATAGGTGAAGTCGGATTACCCGGATATGATGGCATGCCTGGAACACCAGGAATGCCTGGAACTTTCGGACGCAATGGAGTGCCAGGCAGGAAAGGCCAAAGAGGAGATATTGGCTATCAAGGTGCAACAGGGCCACGAGGCCCACCAGGTGTACAAGGGAGGAAGGGAGTCGCAGGTTTAAAAGGATTTGAAGGAGATCAAGGAAGTCGCGGTTTCCCTGGCCTTCCAGCACCGCCACCTCCTGTCCCAAAATCTCGTGGCTTCTACTTCACTGTACATTCACAATCAGGATTAGTCCCATCGTGTCCCGGCGGTACATCATCACTATGGGAGGGATTCTCACTTATTCACATTGTTGCCAATGGGAAAGCACATGGACAAGATTTAGGTAAGAATTTTGAAAAACATAATAATTTTATTTAGATGTAAGTACCTATAATAACTTAATTCAAATATGTTATGTAGTGTGGCAGGATGAAAAAACTAACACTAATATTATAAATGCGATAATTTGTGAGTGAGTGAGAATGTGAGGATGTTTGATACTCCTACACGATAAAACTACTGAACCGATTTGGATGAAACTTGGAACATAGATAGTTTAGGTCCAGGATTAACACTTTTCATCAATATGATTATCAACATCCCTTTTCATCTTTGTCTACGCGGGTGAAACCGCAGCCGTAAAATGTTAAGGGGCCGCTAAAAATATATACAGGTTGGGCCATTTAGATGGGTCAGTATGATGACATACCTACAAAGATCCCTGTCGTATTGAAGAAAAAACGTACATTATTTCTATTTCGATATCGATTGTGTAGGTCTTCAGCAGCAAATGTTGCTATGAAATATAATATCTAAAATAAATAAAAAGCATTGTGTTTAATCTCCTTTAATGATAACTTCCCCCAAAACTGGATTGAATGAGCCTTGTCTCATAACAACCCATTAAGACGGAACGAGGACAGCGAAGAAGATCTTCCTCTTCTTCGAAATTCAAGAGATCGACGTATTTAACTTTTTGCTCCTCGAAAACTGAAAATATTTTTTTAAGGCAGGGTAGATCTTGGCTCCCTTCATTATTCTCATGTCTGGTTATGGCGGTAAACCGGGGTATTATTAACGATTTTTCAGGGTAATTTATTTTAGTAATAATAGTTGCTGTAATTAGGAAATGACGACATGGTGTCTATAGCAGGTCTCTCTAGTGGCATTATTCAGGAAGAATATAGGGGAATACAGTTGTATAGAGACACGTACACAGAAAAAAAGGAATACTTGAGCCAACGCAGTGTGTTTTTATTCAAGAATATTTGTGATTCATATATATTGAAAACAATATATTCTTGAAAACAGAACACAATATTCTCAGGAATATATTCTTGAATCAAAGTATATATTGCATTCTTCTTTGGAGAAATTGTTAAAGTGTTTAAATACGAATATGGTTAGTTTTGAATCCATGAATCTTACCATAAATATTCGTAAGTGAAGCACCTTAATTACATTCAACAAGAATATTTAAAAATATTTCAAGAAAGAATATAGAAATTTTATTTAGAGAATAAAATGTTAACAGAAGAATTCCTATTTTATTGTTAGAAGAATATTTTCGTTATCTTGAAATAATAATTTGAATACTTTATGTGAAGAAATATTTCTTGGGTCAAAACAATATTCCTAAGAATATTCGAGTGTAATATCAAGACTCGATTATTTTTCAGTTTAGAATATATTCTTGTTGTAATACAGCATTGTCTTGAATTTATTAAGACAATGTATATTCTTGGCTAAAGAAGTCTTTTTTTTCTGTGTACGTTCCTCCGTAATCTATGTTTAATTTACAGGTGCAGCCGGAAGTTGCTTGCGAAGATTCTCAACCATGCCCTACATGTTCTGTAACTTGAACGACGTCTGTGATTTCGCACAACGTGAAGACTACAGTTTTTGGCTGTCAACAAATGAGCCCATGCCAATGGCTATGACACCCATACAAGCTAGAGACGTCGCGACATATATATCAAGGTATTATTATCTGCGTCTAGAACAACCCCAGCTAGACACTGTCTGCGACTTTGATCACGTAATATTCGACCACATATATCGAACTTTCTAGTAATTAATAACTACTGATTTGGGTTGAATGACTCCCATCTGTTCGCTAACTTTTGAAGCGCTCGTAACTTACCATGCCTTGTCGTTCTAAACCGATAACCATAGGTTCTGTAAGGGATGATTTATATTAGAGCGGGCCGTGCCCGGGGCGTGCCGTGTACGTGGCCCGGACGGGGCACGGATTTGAAACGTTACATACATTTTGTATGAAGCAGTTTATATTAGACCGTGCCTGATCCGTGTCCCGTCCGGGCCCGCCTACTAACAGCACGAATGGGCTCCGCTCCGGCCCGCCCCGTCCTCGCCCCGGCCCGGACACGGCCCGGTCTAATATAAATCATCCCTTATTGGGCTCCCGTGCTTGGAGGGTACGTAAAACTGTTGGTCCCGGTGGTTGTTTTATGATAGCAGTCGTTACAGCATGGTATGGCATTGTAGGAACGCCCGCCTGGCGAGCTACCACCCACAAGTAGAAAATCTATCGTCAAGCACCTAACGGTGTGTTGCAGCAGCTGTCCTTGACAAACATTAATTCGAAGTAAGCCTGAAAAACATCATCGACCGCATCATCACTTACTACCAGGTGAGATATAGGTAGTTCAAAACCTAGCTTACCAGAAGAAAATTGTCTAATAACATTTTTAGCAAAATTCTAAGTCCCTCAACAAAACAATCATACGAATATTTTTAATAGATATATTTGTGTAAATATTTCACACAAATATTTCTTTTTTCACATATTATAAAAACAATAGATTTACTGAGAATTTCACAGACGCGCATTATAAATAAGGCATTATATTATGACACCAAACCATCAAAAGTCAGCAAACGTCTTGGTTTCATTTTGCTGGAAACATATTTAATAAACTATCCTGTAAACTTTAAAGCACGTGTACGAAATGCACCACTTTTCGAACCAGATAAAGATGCAATCTTAACAGAAACAAACCGCTATAGGGTAGGTATTAAAAATAAACTAAAGATCCCATACAAATATGGCAAATATCACTAAAATAACTATAATATTTTAGTGCAGATTTTTACACGATTCGAATAGGGATTGATGGATAATTTAATAATGAAGATGACTTGGTGTAGACAACTACTTAAAAGTTTGGTCACAGATTACTTCATAGTTATTTATAACAGATAAAAACTCCTTAGGAAGCGCTCGTAGCAAAGTTGATCGTGGATGGCCGGCATAAGCAGTTTACTGCTTATGCCGGCCATCCACGATCAACTTTACCGTCAAGTTTGCAGCGAACTTGATGCTGCGTCGTTGAACTTGACGGTGTATGGTGCTTCAAGTAGACTTGTCATGCACACCCATAACCATACACCGTCAAGTTTACTGGACGTCGCATCAAGTCCGCTGAAAACTTGACGGTGAACTTGATCGTGAATGGCCGGCATTAGTCGTTCATGACCAAAGAACTATGTGAAGCAACGTCCGCTGCGGTTATAACTTGGACAGGTGACCGCTATTGGCATTACTAGGTTCTGAGCGCTCGGGCGGGCGAGGGCACGTTGAGCCGTCAGTCCCAGATGTTGTCATTTGGATTTTCGATGGCAGTCGTTATATCATGGTATTGCGGCATTGTGTCCGCATAGCTACTACCCTCAAGTAGAAAATGTGTCTAACGGTATGTTCCGGCAGCCGCCGTAATTCTAGGTTAGCCTGAACAACATATTCGACCACGACACATTTGTGCCAACAACGACCTTGGTTGGGTTTACTTAGATTTATATGTATACCTGATTTTTAAATAATTTGTTTTACAGATGCCAAGTTTGCGAAGCCCCGACAAGAACAATAGCAATACACAGTCAGAGCAACGATGTACCGGACTGCCCAATTGGATGGGACCAGTTATGGATAGGCTACAGTTTTTTGATGGTAACTACTTTTAATTTATACAGAAGTATCACAGCATCTTACAAAATTAACCATGAAAGCGTCCGTAGAGTACCTATTAGTTAGGCATTTCAAACAGCAATTTTTCCATGATGGTATAGCAATTCGAATGCTCGCCTGGCTAGCTACAACCGTCAAGTAGAAAATCTGTCACCAAGCATCTAACAGTGTGTTCCGGCAGCTATACTTGAAAGCCAGTAATTCTAGGTTAGGCTGAACAACATCTTCGACCACATCATCACTTGGAGTGTGGTCAAAGACTAACCTATTAGCTATAAATAAAAGTTAAAATCTATCAATAAACCAAGAGTTAAGATATATTTAATATTGCACTATGCATATTATAATCTGTACATAAATACATTTATTATGATTATTGTTAGGTGCAATCAATAATATCTATTTAAAATATTTAATTTCAGATATGAAACACATAATTCTATAAAATTACTTACCTACACAGTTGTGTATGCGAAATTTGTAATTATCTGAAAATTATAATATCATGATTGTATCATCAGTCGAGTGGCGTTAAAGCATCCCTCTGGAATCTCTAGATTGAGAAGAACCGAAGGTCTTGGGTTCGATTACCGGGCCGGACTAGTAATTGGGTTTTTCTGACAATCATATTTTCAGTAACAAATAAAAAGGCGAAAATAGCAATATCGTCACCCCTATTACATGGGCCCAAAGCATATCTAGCGAAACGTAAGTGCTAAGTTTTGCCTAACAATCCAAAGATGTCGTCAAGTATGATTTCAGATTTTTTCAAACAACTATCCTGTACCCTTATAGTTTGAAAAAATCACACTTATATTATATATGCGAAAACTTGTGAGTAACTGAGCGAGCATGTTACTCGGATCTGCTGAACCGATTGGGACTAAACTTGGAAAATAGATAGGTCCTGGTTTACACATAATTAATAATAAATATTTATATGATAATTAATTAATAACACATAATTAATTATATGATTTTTTTATCGTCACTTTTCATTGTTGCCTTTTAGGGTTAAACCGCGGGGCGAAGCTAATTATCAATGTTAACAGAGTTATTATAGTAAATATATTAGGTCCTTACATATGAAATTGGCGTTTTTCGTACTGGCCACTTTAATCACGAATTTCTCCTCTTTGGTAAGGAATTCCAAATTCAAATTTGTACAGCTATAGACTCGTGTATTTGTGCTTCGATGATCGTCATTCATTTGTTTTTTTTCTTCTGTTTTTTTCTGTTTGCGTCACTCATTTTACAAAATGGAAAACCTTAAATATCGCATTATTTACGAGTACGAGTTCCGCCGTGGCACTAGTGCTGCGGAAACAACTCGAAGGGTGAATGATGTGTATGGCGGTCATGTTGCAAAAGAAAACACAGTTCGTTTTTGGTTCCAACGTTTTCGTTCTGGAAATTTCGACCTGCAGAACAAGCCCCGTGGACGGCCTGAGACTCAAGTTGATAATGAAGAGTTGAAGGCTATTGTGGAAGCGGATCCATCGCAAACCACGTCCGAGTTAGCTGCAGGCTGCAATGTTAGTGATAAAACTGTTTTAATTCACTTGAAGCAAATTGGGAAGATTAAAAAGCTTGAAAGGTGGGTACCTCACGAATTGACTGAAACAAACCGGCAAACGCGCGTCGACTGCTGCGTTACATTACTAAACCGGCACAATAATGAAGGTATTTTAAACCGAATCATTACCTGTGATGAAAAATGGGTTCTTTACGATAATCGGAAGCGCTCAGCGCAATGGTTAGATCCTGGCCAGCCAGCCAAATCCTGCCCCAAGCGAAAATTAACCCCAAAAAAGTTACTTGTAAGCGTTTGGTGGACTAGTGCCGGTATTGTTCATTACAGTTTTTTCAAATCTGGCCAGACTATTACGGCTGATGTCTATTGTCAGGAATTGCAAACCATGATGGAAAAGCTAGCGGCTAAACAACCTAGGCTGGTCAATCGCTCCACGCCACTGCTGCTTCACGACAACGCTAGACCACACACTGCGCTACAGACGGCTACTAAATTAGAAGAGCTTCAATTGGAAAGTCTAAGACATCCTCCGTACTCCCCGGACCTTGCTCCAACAGATTACCATTTTTTTCGACATTTGGATAACTTCTTGCAAGGGAAAAAATTCAACTCCGATGGGGCAGTCCAAATCGCCTTCAAAGATTTTATTGATTCCCGTCCGACTGGTTTTTTTAGTAAAGGGATCAATGAACTACCTATGAGATGGCAAAAGTGCATAGAAAATAATGGTTCATACTTTGATTAATTAAATATATTATATTAAAAAATATTCGACTTTTTGTTCCTCCCATACAAAACGCCAATTTCATATGTAAGGACCTAATACATTGTACTATTTTTTATACACCTTCAAGTCATTAATTTCCACAATGTACACTAATACCCTGAGATTGAATAAAAAATAATATATAAAAGAAAGCTCACCGTCGCGTCGTCAACGTGTATCGGATTATGTCCACAGCACACAGCAGGCGCAGACGCGGCTGGCCAGAGCCTCATCTCTCCCGGCTCGTGTTTGAAAGAGTTCCGGCCCAAGCCCTTCATCGAGTGCAACGGTCTCGGCCGCTGCAACTTCTTCGCTACGGCGGTCTCTTACTGGCTCTCCACCATCGACGATAACAGAATGTTCCTCAAGCCGGAGCAGCAGACTCTGAAAGCGGATCAAGTGTCTAAAGTCAGCAGGTACGTCCTCATTACTACACGTCACAGTATCAACATGTTCTAACAATCTCTAAATATTTGTTTTTTGTAAAGTACCTACCTACGAAGTCTGTATTTACCTTTGTATGGGCACAGTAGCAAGGAGGTATACAACTTCCTTAAAATATTTAGAAAAGGCACACAACTACTCGTATGAAGTTCATTAGCCTTATGTATGGCCGCACCTTCCTTTCTTATGAAGATTACTACTTATAGCCCAAAATATTTTCTGCAGACACAGGGAATCCTAACGTGGAAGCTTGTGTTTTCCTTGTGCATTATATATAACAAGAACAATAGAATTATATTCATGAACTAGCTGTACCTGCGACTTCGTTCGTGATTGCCGTACCTGCAGACAATTTTTTCACATTTGAGCACTGTTTATCCCATATTAGGCAACGCTGTGGTCTTCGGTGAAGCACTCTTACTAAAGCATAGCTCAGAAAGGAGCTTTTTACTTTGGGTTTCAAAACTCCCGGGTTGTAAGTTCCTTCGCGGTTCGCACAATAAATGTTGAAGCATAGTAGGTACTATGCTACTACTTTGTGCGTTTCTCGTCTTTTGCCTAGGTTCTCCTTGTTTGGCGATAGAACAAATATATATTTTATTGTGCACTTCCATTGCGCAGTCTCCAAAATGTATCCGGCAAAGGATAGATAGTTAAAAAAACTGTTTGTGGGGAATGTTTTAGTTCTTAGAGTTTTATTTTAGCAAGCTTGCAAAACTAAATAAGGGTGCCGAGCTGCCCGTTGGGTGCCGGGCTGCCCGTAGGGTGCCGAGCTGCCCGTGGGGTGCCGGGATTTCCGGGGTGCCTGTGGTGTGCCAGGCTGCCCGTCGGGTGCCGGGCTGCCCGTGGGGTGCCGGAATGCCCGTGGAGTAACAGGCTGCCCGTGGGATGCCGGGCTCATTCGTCATTATTCTAATAAAAAAAATAAATTGAAATCGGACTACGTGTTAATAAATTACAAATAAGAGTGCGATTTTTGACTTTCATCCCCTTTCCCGAGGAAACCGTGCTGAATTTCGGGATAAAAAGTATTCAAGAACCTTCTTCGTAGTATGAACTTAAATGTTGTTAAGTTTCACTGAATTCCATTCAGGAGTTTTGGAGTGATGCACGGCCGGGATACAGACAGAAAGACAAAAATAAAAAAAAAATACAGTTTTGACATCAGTGTCAGCTACATAGTGCTCTCAAATTATTTTTTCAAGTTATCTGCCATGTACAGAATTGGATCTGTTACAGTTTTATTATAACTATAGAAAGATATCCGAATTTGTGTTCGTGTGAGTCTTATAGGTTAAATTGTCAGTCGATTCTGTAACCTAACGGAAATGGTTTCTCATGCGAGTAGTTCTAGTTATTAAATATTTCATGGATAAATTCTAAATTCGAGCTGCTGCTACCAGTCTCAGTAGCCATTATGGAAAGGAGTCCGGCGCGTATAGCCGGAATCCTGGGGTCCAATATCCAAAAATTTATCCAAAATAAAAGTAGCATCTCCGCCAGTGGGGATACCTTGGTGAGGCCTAGTGGCCCGCTTTGTGTGACAGAAACACAGAGTTGGGCATACAAAATTAAGCGTAAAGTTCAAGGAGCGCTTTCCTGGTCTGGTACGGATTACTGCAACCATTTTTGGGATGGATCGGCTAAATAGGTACCAAGCCTTGGACTCCATTGACTGAACATAAGACGCCAAGTTGCTACCTTACCGGTATTAATTTTGGAGAATATGCGATCTTTTTCGTTTGAAGCAATGATGGCCGAGCGGTAATAGCTATGGACTGCCGCCCCGCAGTACCCTGGTTCGATCCCCACCGCCGGATTGAGCTTCACCGCATGGTGGAAGGGCATTTTGCGATTGCCCGCCTGGGTAGCTACCACCCTCAAGTAGAAAATCTGTCGCCAAGCACCTAACGGTGTGTTCCGGCAGTAGTCTTTGAGAGCCAGTGCAATTACAGGCACATGAGACTTAACAACTATGTCTCAAGGTGATGGGCGCAGTGCAATTCGAGACTTGTGATGAAATGCATCTGTTATAGGCAGAGGTTAGTCCGCTTAACATCAGGTGGGCCTCGAGCTTGTTCCGTCACAATAACATAAAAAGAAAAAAAAAAACTATCAAGCTACCCAAAATTCCCACTATCTTTTATTTCATTATTCAACAAGACACAAGAAGCGGCACCCGTGCATGGTCCATTTCTAAAAATAGGCACGAAGCAAGTTTTGCAATGCGTAGGTACTGGTGTAGTATGGAACACCCCATCAGCTCTCTATTTCACGATATATTCAGGGAGTCTTCAAATACAGAGTACATCTTATCTCAGAGTAAAATATCTTCTAGGCTAGCATGTTCCACTGTCGCGCCGCGTCGTCGTTTTCCATTAGGTGGTACTGCGGTCAAACGCTTACTGAGCATAATTTACAACTTACTTAACATAATTGAATTATATAGAAATGTGGGGTGGGTAAATGCGTACCCTATCTACGCATACCAATGCGTTAAATATCCGGGCTATCGGCTATTAGCTATCGAACGGCGTTAACGCAAAGTCAGTGGCTTGCTATCAATAGTTTTTGACATATTTGGTATGCTGTAAGCTATTTTGTTGCGATTTGCGTTGCTACAGTGGCATTAAATACTTTGGAAGATTTTAAATAGAAAAATAGCTAAATTATTTGCATATATTAATTCATTGAATTGTAGAATTAGCAGACTACCTAATTTGACATTAACAGAAGTTCGATCGCAGACAGAAGCATCGCAGTAGTGTGGCGTTTGGTCAATAGCTAAGAGAATTGGGGCCCAGAAGGTGGGCAGCAGCACTTTCTGATGAACTCATATCTCACACTGCGATCCCTAAGCCGCCTTGGTTATTATGCCCCCCCCCCCCCCCGTTCATATTAATGGAGAAAAGCGGCGCGGCAATTTCGATCACAATTATTTTTTTAATATATGTAACGTTTATGTTTAGATGCGCGGTGTGTATGCGACGGTGGGCTGGAGCGCGTACGCCGGCGTACCCCGGCGGCGACCTGAACGCCGTGCCGCGCGAGGTGCAGCGCCGGCCAGCGCCCCGCCCGCGCCGCCCCGGCTACCAGCGGAACCCGTACCAGCGCCGCCCCTACGGAAGGCTCGTCCGCGGCCGTCCCATCCGCCGCCCCACTCAGTGACAAACCACCTAACCACTAGTGATAACACCCCATCTACGTAACCACGCGAAGCGATATCCAACACACAGATTCCACTTTCAAAATGGGATTCCAACCGAAAGCACCGTATTCGTAGACGTCAATTTTTTAACTAGCCGTTGTCGTTCTTTTTGTTTCTTCTTTTGTTAGTTAGCGTCCCTTAGCGCGGCATAAAACTCTTAATTTCTTATACGTTATCATTCGCCTTCCGCGGCAACCCTAGATCGCTTTTCGACGTCTAGTATCTTGCATGTCCCTTTGATGGAATTTTATAATCACTGCCATAGTGTATAAAAAACGGTTCTAAATAATCTGTTTTCATTATTGTGTAGGTAATGTTGTAAAATATGATATTTATATAGCTTGGTAGTTTGTATGGAGAAGCGAGAACTAATACGAAATATGAAATAGACGAAAAGCCCCCTTTCAGTACACATTTTAAGCTTAGTTTTTAATTTTAGTCATATTTAACTACAGCATATAATGCGTCAATTGTAATAGATGGAAAAAAAACATACAAATAATTGTGATTATAGTTTAGAATTTCTGCAGAATATGTAGAAATTTTGCTTATAGTTCATATTTTAAGTACCTATACAGCTTGTTATAATGTCATTATATAAAACTGCGATACAATCATAAAATGCAACTTAAAAATATATAACTAGGGTATCAATTGTATTTTTTATTGAACATAATAGTATAGGTAATCATAATAGCAAATCATCATCATTAACGTCAACAATAGTCATTTTACTATCCTACATAATAATGTACTTACTACCAAAGAAAACTCTACTGTACCGATTATGTACTTATAGAAACTTATCAATATATTTTTCGGAACGTGTTAATTGTTAAATACTGTTTTATTTTTTATGGTTGCAGACTTCAGTTGCAAGTTAATAGTAATTATTATTATGTAAATAAAGTATAGGAATATTTGACATAATTAATAAAAAAATAAACCTTTACAAATTGTTTCAATTGAATACATACCTTTAGCGTTTACACCCATACTAAGACGTAATGTGACAAATGAGGCCTACCCGTACAAATGCGCATATGTATATATAGGTTTAGGTTTAGAGATATTTATTATCATAGAGACAAACAGTCACTTACATGATAACATAATTACAAAATATTTTACAATTTTAGTCGTACCTATTCAATTATCAAAATAAATTTACTAATTGAACATAACAATAATACAATGAATAATACAGACTTGCTTCACAATTCTTTTCTTTTACTTATCATAATAACGATAGATACATCTTCTGTGATGTATACGGCTAAAGTATTTTTAAAGGCATGAAGTGATATTACGTTAACATTTTTTATTTGTGAGGGAGGATAGTCTCAAGGTGACGGGCGCAGTGCAATTCGTTACATGTGACGAAATGCATCTGCTACAGGCATACGTTAGTCCGCTTAACATCAGGTGCCTCGAGCTTGTTCCCTCACAATAACATTAAAACACTAATAATTTACCGTGTGCGCGCCTTCGTGAGCGAACAGGTCTGTAAGATACTTATCAATTCTATATTTGGTAGGTATTGTCAGTACAGATTTTTTCATTATCATCATTACCTTCAAGGAAACGTCTTATATGGAACATTGAAACTTTAAAGGGAGAGGTTTTCAATAAAAGAAGGAAGGCGACCTATAAATCGCAGTACTAGTTGCCATTTTCTCAGAAGGCACTGCTGCTCTCCTTCTAGTCCCTTTGTAGCCTCTTTAGACCACCACAGAAAGAGAGGGGATACGTAGTCTATCCCCACAGCTTACAACAGATTTTTTTCTGAAATACCGTATAAAATACTTTTTTTTTCAGCAGATATGTTACCTTTCACCTATTATATCTCACCTGCTCGTACGTGATAATGAGTTGGAGGATAGTAAATATGGTTAGCCCCCAAATGCTGGCTCTCAAGCACACCGTTAAGTGCTTGGCACCAGATTATCTACTTGAGAGTAGTAGTTAGACAGGCGGCATCTCAAAATTCCTAACCTACAGGCACTGAAGCCGCAGACCGTAGGACTGAATACATGGACCCCCTGCGCGTCAGTCCACAGCCATTGCCACGGGCCCCTCCTCCACGGGGCCCAGGACCCACTTTCACGGGAGTCCCACTCGCACTTGAGAATCGGTTATTATTTTTTCTCTCGTAATTTTTTTATTTTGTAATGTAATTCGCCAAGCAGGCGTTATTGCAAACATTAAAATTATAAAGTTGCGCACTACAAGGGTAACGGGCGCAGTGCACGCAAGTTGTGCACTGCGCCCGTTACCCTGAGACGTACAGTTGAAGTTAAGTCTCATAATGTGCCTGTAATTTTACTGGATCTCAAGGACTGCTGCCGGAACACACTGTTATGAGCTTGGCGACAGATTTTCTACTTAAAAAAGCTTCTGATGGTTAAATGCCTTTTCGTTATAAAGAAGGATTGGTGGTGTTTGAACGTGGATGGGGACGAGTGGGGAGGGGAGTTCAGTACCCCGAAACCTAAGAATCATCAAAAGTTTCGACATCATACAAGTAAATTTTTCCCCATATATGTTATTATTTTCTAACACGTTTCCGACAGTGGTGATGTTAAAAATGCACGGAAATACCTAAAAAACAAAACACACTTCCACCACTAGGACGTTATGAAATAACTTGTTACCGTTGGTACCATGCTGATTCAAAACAATCTAGGCTGATGTTTCCCTGGTACGATTTCCAAACGTTAATTAGCAGGGTAGTAGTACCCAACCAGACGTATTCCTTACTAGTATTAGTACCTAGTCCAGCAGTTAGGTCAAAATGACGACAATCATACGAAAAGTATGATAATCAGATACATATTACATTTATAATTAAGTATGTAAGAATAATTATATTATTAATACTAAACTTTACGCTCGATGGTATGAAATTTAAATAATAAAGGCAGTTAAGTGATGCGAGAGTTTTTTATTACCTTTCTTATAATATAAATATAATAACTAAATTAATTTATGGCAGTATGATGATGATAGTGTATTTAAATATATTATGAAGCTTATTTTGCGTGATACAAACCTCAAGCATCACTAAACATTATATGAAAATGTAAAAACAAATAAGGTTTTTAAAAATGTATGCACACACCTACTCGTTAGTAGGCATTACTTAATAAGTAGAAGTAAAAAAGTAGTGATACAATTCGCGCACAACACTTTATGAACTATGACCGAGACACCACGTGACCTGCACAGGCTCATAAAGTTTTGAGTGAGTTATACCATTCACTCAAATTAGTAAATATAAAATTGTATAGGGACTTGTTTTTAGTTGTTCACTCAATCTGTCTGGCGACGGAGTCAGCATTCTTCACCTTGTGGTCCTCAATCATTGGTCGCGCTTCATACGTGCAAATGGTAACACCGTGTTTATGGCCCGGAGACCATTCTCCTTTCAGACCAATGTAGTAGATTTTCGTATTTTCGGCACCAAAGTTTTTTGGGAAATGCATGGTCAGATGCGTTACTGACGAAAATGTAACAATCCTGAAAGCAAAAAACGTAATCTCGTGTCATGTTGATGGCCTAGTGGAAATGACATTGGGCTGACTCGAAAGGGTCCATGCCCATGCCCTGCAGCCCGGCTTGAGCCGCGAGCGGAAGACGTTTTGTGAATGCTCGTCAGTTGGTTTAAAGGCTAAAAACGATTAGCAAATCTGTGCTACGAGTGCTTCAGCTGCAGTTTTTGTTACACCTTGTAAATTGCTTACTCATTTCAGTCATCGATTGTATATATACGAGCATTGTCATAGATTCTATACAGTACTACCATATGTGTAAAAGATATGAATCAAAAACTCGAACGAAATCAAGTGCGCCCCCGAGAAAGAACGATTCAGTGAGGTATGAACGAAAGGAAGACAGAGTCCCCCATATGACCGCCACAAGCCTGCGTTACACCGGCTCATAGACTTATACTAGGAAGATGAAATTCAGTATTAGGTGGTGAAATAAAATTAAAAAGTATTTACTAAGAATTTGACGAGAGGGACGAATTACTGTATCAGCCGGATTGTCCACTGTTGAACACAACCTCCCCCATTAAAGAGGAGTTTGCCATAATCCCCACGTTTTGCAGACGTCTTGGGGATCGCAGTGTAAGATATCATTTTCTCAAAGTAACGGTTTTTTTTTCAGTGTACATGATGTTACTTACTTTGGGCTATATTCCATTGCACCTTGGGGATCTCTCTGCAATTCAAACATTTGGTCTGGCTCCATTGTGACATCATCAAACGTCATATTGGGTTTGTTTTTAAATCTGTAAATGATACATTTTATTCTTTAGAGTCAGAGTATCCGATGATCACAGAATTTGATGAGTAGACATTTTTTTAATGGGAATATAACCTGTGATAGGATACGGCGAGGCCCACCTGATGGTACAAGGTTACCTCTGCCTGTAACAGATTATTTTCGTCGCAAATAAAGAACTTCACTGCGACCATTACCCTGAGACATACAGTTGTTAAGTCTCATGTGCATCTAATTTCATAATTACTTGCTGGCTGTCCAGGACAGCTGCCGGAACACACCGTTAGGTACTTGGCGACAGATTTTCTACTTGAGGATGGTAGCTAGTCAGGCAAGAATTTCAAAATGCCCTTCCACCATGCGGTGAAGCTCCAAACCATGGAACTGTGGCGCGGCACTTCATAGCTATTACCGCTCGGTTATCACTGTTTAAAAAGCTTCTGCTTATTGGGATACAGTTGTCAATATTTAACATGTTGACTGCAAAGCAAGTCTGTTATTCCAGTGGAGCCATAGGGGATACGGATGGACCGATAGGTGACTAACCATTATGGGCATCGGTGACTCAAAAAGAGAGAAAGACACGTCAGTTTAAATATCTAAAATATTTAACCACAGCTTACCTAATGCATACGTGAATTTCGCGCGACTTAAAAATACTCTTACGTACTATTTTTATCTACTACCTTAACACCACGACTTCACCCCAAATATTTAACATAACAATGAGTCTACGTCATAGGGCATTATCATACCAATCACAGCCGTTGAACGGTTACCGGTCAACTGGCTAATTACGTTATTTGTTACAACCAAATATGATTGAAAATTTTGAAAAATGGCGGTATTTATACTTATATACAGATTACGTTTACATATACTAGTACAACTGCTAACAGGAGGAAAATTCAATACTTATACATATAAATCCAACTAAAGCCGTTATTAACGGAATCTATTGTTTAAGTTAGTAAAAAATGAGAATACGTGATTGCAAAACCACAATTTTTCTATGATTTCAATCAGAAGTGTAAAAAACTGTGTTATTGGCCAGCAGGTGACGAATACTACTCGCACACAAAAAAATGCATATTCATAAACATTTGAATATTGATTAATTATCACACTATTTGTAGTTTATAATGCCCTTAGAGAAATATACTATTACAATGCCAATGTTTTGACAGAAATGACTACTTGAATAATTTACTCATAACAATAGTACAAGATACTAGTAAAAAGGTACTAATGGTATGCAAAAAAAATTTGAAATAAGTGTTACATATATATTAAAAATAAAAAAAACAGAACTGACTTTAAAGTCTTTTAACACTGAAAAGTATGAAAGAACTCGATGAAGTCGGTACCATGCTGATTCAAAACTTTTGAATATGTTTTCATCTTATTCATTTGAATCAAAACACTGACCTCACATTAGCATTATACCACTTCCACAAGTTATTTCATACTTTTCAGTATTGAATGTCGGCTCCGTTTTATTATTAAATATTTTTATAGCTCTTTTAGTGTTGCGTACTGCGTACAAGATTATTGTCACTCGCCTAAAATAGTGTTCACCGTCGACAAGTGTTGCAATCACCATTAAATCATCCAGTAATGCAAATACATTTTTCAGTAAATAGCGAAGCCCACTTTCAATTTAGATCCAGCGCTAGGTATGTGTTACATACAAAAGGTTATACGGAAATATTTGATGTTTTTTTATTTTAGTATTTTTATAAAAAACATGTCGTTGTGTAGAACCCGAATGTCGAGCAGTAGGATTTTACAAATTCCCAAGTAATCTAAATAGAGAAAAAAATAATGGGTAAAAAGTCAAATAATATTAGATTATGATACAAGTGATACCAAGTTGTTCATTATACACGAGGCTGTGTGTTGCAGCCCGAGCCGTAGGCGAGGGCGTAAATCAGCCGAGTGTATATTGAGCAAGTTGCTCACGAGTTTCATACGCACTTTTTCAACACCCTTGCGAGGAAAAAAAATATATATTGCACAAACGCGATACAAACAACATACGAAAATTATGGAAAATAGTGCGCAAGTTTTTTTTTTGCACTCGGCAAATGTATGATGGTTCATTATATATAAACCTCATTGATGTCACAAATCTGTATTACCCGGTTAAATTGAAAATGCTCTGTTTACTCGCATATAATTTGCAGTTAGGTACTAACTTAACTTTGTAGGGATAATTCTATTACGCACTAGTGTACTATTATTATGCACGAGGGTGTTAGAGTTCGGTTTATGACCCTAAGAACGATATAATAAAACACACTTTACGAGCAAGGGTGTTGAAATTTTTTTTCTTATCGTTCAATAATAAATAAAACCATTGAAATTGAGGGAATTATTTTTCCTTTAATATGTACTTTGAAATTCCTATCTACAAAGAAAACATCGTTTCGAGGTCTGATCCGTTGAGGTCGTATAAATGCATAATGAAAACCAATTTACACCTAGGTATTAGACCAAGACCACAGAATATAATATGTTACATAATATATACATAACATATTACTTGAGTATATTATACTCAAGTACGAAAGTAACAAGTTTAACCAAATTTCGTTCATGGTCACAATGATGTATGTAACAAAACTATGAATAAAGCGTAACATTTCAACAAGATCCACTTTACTTCCCAGAATGTAAGAACCACATATATTTTTTTCGCCTGGTTTAGTCTTAGACATGCCATGCCAGGTATAGGTTACACGACTGGAAAACTTGAAAACTGGACTGTGAATACACAATTTGGTATTTGGTATATATATATCAAATTTTGTGGAATTTAGGGAACAAATAGAAAATATACAAAATAAATTTCTAAATTATTTAAGCTACCGCACCAAGACCTATTTAAACACTTGTAAAGAACGGTGCACTCACTTTAAAATCCTCTCTCTGTCTCTTCAATAAAGAAGGATAATATCAGATTTAGTATTGCTGTATGATATAATTATATGATTAGATCTTTAAAACTACGCAACGGATTTTGATGCATTTTTTTTCAGTAGATAGAATGATTCATGAGAAAGGTTTATATGTATAATAGATGCATAATATAGTAGAGAAACATTGATAATTTTAGAAGATTCTAATGTGATGTCGTAAATAGACACATTTTTTACGCTTCAAAGTCAAAGTCAAAGTCAAAATCATTTATTCAATTTAGGCGTCTACGACGCTCTTATGAAGGTCAATTACAAATTTTAGTATTGAAATATTCTACATTGTACTGCCACGTTCAGCAAATAAATTGTATAGAGCCACTGCGAGAAGAACGGGCAAGAAACTCGGGGCCATTCTTTTAAACATCTTTTAACAATGTGTTACATACATACTATATAATAGAGTTATTACAATATTTGTTTAAATTATGTAGGTGACAGGCAATAGCTTGGCGGAGGCGGAATTGTCCAGGCATTTTTGTCGTTTATGTAATCAGAAACTGTGTAGTAGGATTTTTTAATCAATATGTTTTTCACATGCAACTTGAATTTCCCTTCTGTGAGCGTTGTAATATGTTTGGGAACTTTATTATAAAACCGCACACAATTACCTAAGAAGGACCTTTTATTTGTCTTTGCTAATCTAAAACCTGGCACCACTATTTTATCTTTATTCCTAGTATTGTAATCGTGATTGTCACTGTTTAATTTAAATTTACTCAAATTTTTACGAACATACATAATATTTTCAAATATATACAGACTTGGTAAAGTTAAAATATCAATTTCTTTAAAAAGATCCCTCACAGATTCCCTAGGACCCATTTTATATATGGCTCGAATTGCACGCTTTTGTATGATAAAGATTGTCTCTATCTCAGCAGCAGTTCCCCACAGCAATACGCCATACGACATAATACTGTGGAAGTACGCGAAATAAACTAGCTGAGCAGTAGCTACGTCTGTTAACTGTCTTATCCTAAGAACTGCATATGCAGCAGAACTAAGTCTTCCGGAGAGATCATGTATATGTGGATCCCATTGTAAAGTGGAATCCATTTTGATCCCCAGGAAGACTGTCGCTTTGTCAATAGGGAGTTTATCTGGGCCAAGCTTTGTTTGGTTCAACATAAGGAACATTTGGTAAAGAAAACTTTAAACATTTCGTCTTTTTTGAATTTAGGAGAAGATTATTAGCGGCAAACCATTTACAAATCTTAGATAATACATTATTTACATGCGTCAGTTCACTGTCTTTCCTATCTACTTTAAAAATCAGAGAGGTATCATCTGCGAATAAAACAATATCGCAGAAATCTTTGACCATGCAAGGCAGATCATTAATATATGTTAGAAACAGAAAAGGTCCCAAAATTGATCCCTGTGGTACTCCCATTTTTACCAATGACCCGGAAGAAGTATTGCCATTTATTCCAAATTACATTGCAAACGCTGGCTAAACCCTACGAGATAGATCAAAATAATGTACAACAGTATTGTACACCTTAAAAAGTTCAACAAAAAAGTCCCCGATGGTATATGTCTATATCTCTTAGAGATAGCCCACAATAATTATTTTTTTACTTTACCTTTTACGAGAAATAATTTCTTATTTACGAAGCGATTTTAGGCAACACAGCATTAATCCTTACCCAATTTAGTACATTATTAAATACATAGTGCATTTAATATACTTGTAGACCGCTGTGAATGTTGTATATAAAGACATTCTGTAGTATATTTAGTCTCAGCATTGCACCCTTGCGAAACCAAGGCGGGTCGCTAGTTACATAAAATTTAATAAAATTGTATGGTAGTATTTTCAATTACAGTTGAATCTAATTGTTTATAAAAAATCTAAATAAATAAAATGGGTTTAAAGTTTGTCCTCAAAAAACGGAAGTAGCGGAATTTCCGCTTAAGAAACGATAAAAAATAGTACCTACTAGAATACCTTGAATTCTGTGCCATTTTTTAGTCCTATTCCAAATAGCCTGCCCTCTCTTCACCGCTTATTTTTGACGCATTCCGTTACTTTGTGTTGCGAGGTAACATGATGCTAAAAAATTGGTCCACTAAGTACTGCTCATTAAATAGTTAGTAACGAGTTGATAAGGTTATACTATGGTATGGTACTTATACTGTGGTTGGTTTTCAACTGTTTCTTAATCATTTTTGAGACACAAATCGGGAATATTTGTGATATCACTATCACTACATCACTATCACTACATAGTATAAAACAAAGTCACTTTCTCTGTCCCTATATCCCTATGTATGCTTAAATCTTTTAAACCACGCAACGGATTTTAATGCGGTTTTTTTAAATAGATATAGTGATTCAAGAGGAAGGTTTATATGTATAATAACATCCATTAAATGGTGGAGAAATACTGTTATTTTTGAGGTTTCTAATGTTATGTCGTAATTTTTTTTTCCGCTTACATTCCAAACGCAGGCTACGAGATTTATCAAAGTATTGTACACATCGAAAAGGTCTACAGAAAACTCCGCTATGGTATATGTCTCTCTAATCTCTTATGGATATTCCACAATAACATTTTTTTGCCATTTACTTTTTACTATATACAGCATGAATCCTTATCTAATTAAATACCTTCTAAATTTTTCTTATCCTCTTAATCTTAATCTTAAATAAATAAATCAAAACTACTGGATCGATTTTTATCATTTTTTCAGTGAATGACATAAGGTTATATATATTTTATACCCGTGCGAAGCCGGAGCGGGCCGCTAGTTTCATATAAAATCATTGCCGGCAATAGTTGAGGGTATGATTCTTAACATCCATTTCGTAGCACTTTCCTATATATCTGTACATTGGAAATAAGGTTTCCACATAGGTAACGGGCCATTTTATTTGAATACCGCCCATCTGCTCTGTGAACTATACCTAATTATAATAATGATTGATGTAGTTACACACTCACTAACATTATATGTACTACATTGTAGTATAATGTTTGTGAGCTGTGTTGTGTGAGCTATGTCCATAATAGCCATGGGATCTGCGCAAATATTTACCAATTGGACCCTAACTACCTGTGATGTTATTTATTATTACTGGGTTTGATCTTATCTGAAATCGTCTTGAAATCATCTGATTCGATGACTCAGGTTGGGACCAAATTTCATCAATATCTGTTCATTTCTTTTTTATGTTATTGTGACGGAACAAGCCTGAGGCCCACCTGATGTTAAGTGGACTAACCTCTGCCTATAAGAGATGCATTTAGTCAACGACGAATTGCACTGTGCCCGTCACACTGAGACATACAGTTGTTAGGGCTCATGTGCCTGTAATTTTACTGGCTCTCAAGGACTGCTACCGGAACACACTGTTACGTGCTTGGCGACAGATTTTCTACTTGAGTGTGGTCGCTGGCCAGGCGGGCATTCAAAAAATGCCCTACCACCATCCAAAAAAAATAATTGTAGATATAATTAGGTAACATGATTTTTATTACTGGGTCTAGATAATTGGTTTTGATTCCACTACTTAAAAAGCACCTAATAGGTTATTTTAACTTGTTTTTGCTGGCTAGTTATGATATGCTAAAATATGTTATCAGGCCAAGCCTAGAATGGCAATAGACCCTCAAACAGACCACATTAATAGAAATACAACAAAGTTTTCACCCTGATGACCGGAGGCCACTACACTGAACTTTTTAACTAACTGAATCCCAATTGCTTCATTAAAACACTGCTGACACATCTGTGTTGTCGCAAATGCGTCACCTTCGCCCCACTCCCTTAGTTTTCAAAACCACAGATTGTGGGACAGTGGCATTAGATGCAAGTAAAATAGGAAATTTCTGCACGGTTTGAGTGTTCAAAACTTAGCCAATACTCGAAACTCAAAAGGAGTCAGTGACATGAAAGTTGAAATACAAGAATAGAAGGCACAAACTATACTTCTGGTTTAATTCAATTATATTTATTGTTGTATAAGCTTTGCAGTTTACTTACAATCTTAATTGAGATGGATGAGAATCAGAGTCCTCAGACCAAATCTTTATTCCTTTTAATTTTACATTGCCTGTGAATGGTATATTGAGAAGTAATTCCTCATCAGCATCACTTTCCACAAACTGTAAATAATGAACAATAAAATCAATCAGAACTTATTTTTTAAAACATCTTGGCAATTTACACCAGTCAAGAAATTCTTTATCTTTTTAGGGTTTAGAGTTACTGTAAAAAGTAAGTAAATAAAATGTGGTCTCTATTACTTAGAATTAACTCTTTGAGCGCACAATCGAGATTCTCGATTGTGTTGGTCATGTACTTTCCAAGTTGACTGTTTAAGGGAAGGGATGCTAAGACGTGTCCGGATGTTAATGGACTGCTGGTAGCTATCACACAATGGCTCACCTTGGGATATGTGAGGGTCAACTCTATCCACAGTGATCGTTGAAGAACTTACCAACTGCTGTCGTGCTTCCCCACCATCATGTGTCTTTAAATGCTTCAAGTACCAGGCTCGTCTCTTGTAGATTTTCCCGCATGTAGGGCATTTCAAGTCCGTATTATCGCCATGGTCGTCGTGGGAATTATTCGGTGGACAGTTCTTCCGCCCCCCCCCCCCCCCTCGGACTGTCCCAGGGGTATTTTTCTTTTGGACTTTTAGCTTTTAAATTTGCCGGGCCTGGCTTGCTAGGCCATAGCCCTCGACTGTCTTTCCAGCAGTCAGTTGTCTTTCCAACAGTCAACTGTCTTTTTAGTTGTCATCTGACTTTCCAGCGTCATCCCGTCTCTCCGGGCTGTCTATTTATGATGAGACGAATTACTTAGCATTCCATGGATTCACCGTGCGGGTGCCGGGTCCATCGCGTTGCAGAGAAAGAGGCTAGAGGGTCCTGGGACTTGCATCCCAGAAGTAGGGTTAAGGGGCCCCATTATGATATATCAATGCTCCCCTGCACCGCTCGAGCCTCCTCCCCTACCTAACCAAATTTGGTACGATCCTAGGATCCTACTAATGCCGCCTTAGATACACGTTCGAGGATGGAAGTTACGGTTGTTCTTGGTAGGCCAAAGTCTTTAAGTAGGTTATATAGGGATTTCGCTTGTATACCCCTTGCTCCAACTTCTACAGCATATAAATTAACCACATAACAGTTTTTGGTTAATTCATTTGTTAGGTCATAGTATTTGTAATAATGTTAACTCTGGAACGTGCAAGTGGGCCTTAGTAAGGTAAAAATATATTGTTCATATTTTTGTCTATAAAAATAATGGGGGTGCCAACTGTTGCAATGCATAACCCTAAAAGATATACCAACAGTCCAACTCCCAATTGTGCCATATTTTACAGACTTAAAAAAAATTTAGGTCCTCAATTGGCCTGTTTTCTTTTATGTCTTTACCTCAGAACTTTCGACTGGGTGTACTGATTTTGATGATTCTTTTTTAATTGAAACCTGGTGCTTCCCATTAATCCCTTGGCAATGGCTGACCCACTATGGCCAAGTTATGAATGAAATTCTATTGTTATCATTATCGCCGAAGTCACTCCCAATTGTGCCATTTTTTACCGACTTAAAAAAAATTAAGGTCCTCAATTGGCCTTTTTTCTTTTATGTTTTTACCTCAGAACTTTCGACTGGATGTACTGATTTTGATGATTCTTTTTTAATTGAAACCTGGTGCTTCCCATTAAGTCCCATTTAAATTTCATCAAAAGTGGTCAAGCTGTTTTTGAGTTACACTCCAATATCTGAAATTTTTTTCATATTATCTTGATTATGTAGTCATTGGCATTGAATGACAATTGATTCCTTTAGTAGCAAGGGTCACTAAAAAGGATGAAACAAACTTTTTACCTCAAAATGGAACTGACTTCAACAGTTAAGTTACTTGTTAATGTGATAATAGGTACTTTGGAACTATCATGGTACTGACTTCAACAAGTTATTTCACACTTTTGAGTGTTGAAGTTGGTTACATCTTGAGGTAAATTTTTTTTTATAATAGAAAGTGGTGAGACGGTTGTTTTATTCTTTATATTAAGTTGCCATGTCACCATCCTAATTCTACTTCACACTGCACTGCACATGTCTCTTCCAGTAATTCTTGTATCTCCTTTGCCCAGTTATTGCTCTTACTACAGTGCCCTTCACGCTTAAACAAAGTACTACTCCTTTGTGGCCAAATATACAATATTGTAGTAATATAACAGCATAATACTAGCTAAAGAGACTTACTATATTGTATATAAGACCTGATAAGGAACCTAGTTGGAATAACATGAGGTAGATTTAACTTACTTGAGTAGTGTCCATTCTTTCACCCCATGGTTTAAAAACGGTCTTTCCTGATCCTTCTACACTCTCATTTAGACACTCTATATTTTCTTTATCTATTTTTTCATAGAGATTATATTGCAAACCCATCTCATCTTCGTTAGAACTGTGGTCGCAATTATGGTGACCACCACCATGACAATGATGATTAGGCATTACTACAACAGGTGACTGTTTATTCACAGTATAGTATCAGTATAACATAGATGTAGAATATGTACTGTAAGTAATAATTCTACTAATGAAAAGACGTCATTGGTATGTACTAAACAAACTATTGTGCACAACGAACACAAGCAAGAGTGCTTTTGTATACCGGAACACTTCGCCTTCTGTAATTTTTCAGCACAACTAAACTAAATATTTTTACAGATTATGTTGTATGCTTTGCAGTTGATACTAATACGTATACGTAGTTCCTTCGTATCTGTGTGTAATGTGTATTAAAATGCAATTCACTTTGAATAAACTCTGGTTTTTAATTCGAGATCAAAAATGTAAACAAAGGGGTTAACCGTGCAAAAAAATCACAAGTACTTAGTAATTATACTAATTTTGGAAACGGATGGAGCATTTAATGTAAAAACATTATTTAATGCTATGATTTATTACATTAGTATGAAACAATGAAAAACTTTTTAATTCGCATACATATTTATGCATAATATATTCAAGCCTGAAAAAAATAGTGTAAGATTTTTTGTTTTTAATAGCCACACTTGCGGGATCGTCGACATTTTCCAGCTTGCGCCAATTTTGCTTATTCGTTGTTGTTGTTGATTTTCGTGTTATTGTTTTTGTTGTTTATAGTTATTGTCAGAGAGTTGTGTTAAGTTTTTGTTTATTGTTACGAAAATATAATTTCCGTAATATGGAGGCTTGAGCCTCCGAAACACAGCCTGGACCGGGTCCTTCAACAACGAAACACGTATTTTCTCCCGTTAGGAAACGTACGTTTCTTAAATTTAAAATACGCCCTCGCATGTCTTTGAGTGCTTCCGAAAAACTGATGGTTATGTACACGTACAAGCACACGTTCTTGTTGTGGCCGAAGGACGAGCGTTGGTCAGTAATGGAGTGTGCTAAAAAAACCGCTGACATGTTGGGGATATTGTCAGTTTCAGTCAGAAGGATTGTCAATTGTCAGAATATACTTGATATAGCTGAAATATTTGTGTATGACCAAATTTTTTTCTTACTTTTATGTTTTGTTAATATGAGAATCGCACATTTTGGATGTAAATGCAAACAATTTGTAAAAACAAATCGAGGTAAATATGTCCTATATCGATTAATCTATCATTTTTGTTTTTAACTTCTTATTTTTTCTTTTTAGATCTTAATTTGCCATGGTAAGCAAACTCTTATCTACTGAATTCTCAGTTTCTTCTCTCAAGTATATTGTAGCTTCTTCCCCTGCAATAAAGTAGCATGCGCATGGTAAATCTACAGAAAGTAAGAATTTGTCTGCTGATAAATAAATGTATTAAATCTTTTTTGTGTTTTCATTAACTCTTAATGATAACATGAGTTTTATAAAGTTGGCATTTGAGCTTATATAGCTTAAAATTATTCTAATTCACAAGTAATTTGGACAATATAGAAGTTGTCAGTTTTTTAGAAGGCGCTGCTTCCTACCTTCCGGTATTTTGTGGCCCAGAACCCATAGGATGCCGGGTTACAATGTCAACCCTATTTCTTCCCGTGCGTGTCGTAAGAGGTGACTATAGTATATATATTTTAGGTATGCAATTATTTCAATGTTATAAAATATACATATATTCTGATCATAGACCTACACTACATATACACTGTGGGAAAGAGCTCTATGATCAGTGTTCTATTCCTTGAAGGACCCTAACAGCAAGCTTACCCAATGGAGGCTACTTTTTCAAGACTTTGATTTCGAAATTATTTAAATAATAAACAAAATACCAACTCCGATGCGTTCAGTAGAATCAAAGTCCATGCTTTAGGTTCAGATAGTGAAGGAAACTCAATGGTAGTAAAAAGTAGATAGAAAAGGACGTATGTTACTGAAATAAATAAATGAAGTAGTTAAAAACATTGTTCGGTTGTCATGTGAAAAGCCATCACGTCATGATTCATCCACAATTACTGTATCCGACTCAAGTAGGACAATCACACCAAGCCCTGGAAGTATATCGTCTTACTGAAACCATTTCCTTAATAGATAAAGAAAAACCGATGTACTTATCACCTTCCGAACACGATAGCGATAAACGATAAATAAAAAAATAAACGCCCGAAGTCGTGAGAGCTCTAATGAAATATTTTTCATTTTACCGTATCCCTAAAAATATTACCTAGGTAATGGAATTCAATAAAGAACTACTGAAAGAATTCCTAACCTTGCATAAAATAGAACGTCACATAGGAACAATCAATACAAATATGGGTTTAATACTACGAATAATAATGAAAAGAAATGTAATTCATGCTCAAAAACAACACAACGCAAACTATACCGCAGCGGGCGTGGCTTAAAAAGTGTACCGCGCGGCGCTGTGAGTTCGCCGTGTGGGTTCGAGTCATGCGGTTGTAACACGGGAATTTTCAACTGAATTTATCAATGTTCTTCTACGTTGTTTATTTCTGAAAAAATACCATACTATGTAGTAAAATGGTAGAGGAGCCATACGGATATAAAAAAATCGGGAATAACTTGTATAAACGAGTAAATAACAATATTTTGGAAAGCCATACTTGACTACCCTGGATAGTTTTATGCAACATGAATTTTACATTAAGTCAAAAATAACTTCAGAACATTGTTAGTCTGAGATTTTTTTTTGTGAAAGCAATTCCGTTTTTTTTTGTATGCTCGATTTTTTATTTCAAACATGTACTACAAATGTCATAAAAAATCTTTGATAAAGGTCCTCAATTCTAATTTAGTATTTGTGCTTCTAATGACATAAAAATATCCTAAAGTCTGTTTTTTCCTACCTGTCCTATTATGGGTATGTTCCATTAGCCGCTAAGAACGTAAATTTCGATAATTTTGATCACATTCTGCGTCTGTGGTTGTGATCACGTGATCGTTTGTAACTGTCATCCCCGTTCCATTTTTTGATAAGAACGCTGAGAATGCCACTAAAATTTGCCACTTCTGTCACTTTTGACATTAGATGTAGCGTTTAAGGCGAAAATAACGCCAAGACCCATGTGGAAAACTTTTTGGGAGTGTGATCGTTTTTAGCGTTTTTAGCGAATCTCACGCTAATGGTACGCACACTATGTAAACAAATATGGCGGTTCGTTTGATTAGTGATGGGGACCCATCGAATGAACGACAAACCGAACTGAACTATATTAATGTGAAACTGACCGAATTGTTTAAATAGTACAATTTTAGTGGCTATTGGGCGTACTATAATATTTACATTCCTGTCATTTGTCAATTCGGAAAGTTTTTTTATCACCTTTTAAACACCCACGATGCCACAACGGCAGTATGCAGGTGACTCACTGAACCCCATTTAATATGGTTACATATACCATTATTACAATTGTAAACTAACTACACTTGGAATATTCTGGCCAAGTGTTGCCATTTTAAGTATAATGAGACATGCCAATGGACTTGCATTTAAGTATATACAAAATATGGTTTATTTTTCTTTTTAAACGAAGAATCAAACAACTGTTTTTTTTATTACAAAATTACAAATATACAATAGGAAAAATTTAAGTCATGTGTTTCTCAATGACAAATTACAAATATAAACATTTGAAAATTTTTATCTACCTTAAGCTAATTTTAATTGTCACTTTTATTTGTATAATGTGTAATTGTTAGCAATGCCAATAATTTGTAACTAGTTTAAAATACCTTAAAAAATATATATATAAAAAGTTTATTTAATGCAAATATTCGCATGGGTGTGTTTATATGTGCTTATTACTTTGTTTTGCTAAAATCTAAAACGGATAACCGGAATCTTTAGGTTTTGGACATCCGATACATTTTATAGGGTACCTACGTTTCGTTTGTTTGATATTTATTTTGCAAATTTTCGTTTTAGTATTGTATATGAGATATTATTGACTAATTGTCCTAGTGAACTACTCGTATACTTTTATACGATATTCGATGGATTTAACGAAAACTTTATATTTTTATATAGAACTTATTTGCAATAGAGCAAAAAATAAAATATTTATTTTAAACCGGTTTCTTGTATGACAGCGCCCTATATTTTAAACTTATTGTTATAATTATTATTATTATTATTATTTGTTAGACAATGCACTATTTAACCCATATTCTGTGAAAATGTCAACAGGCTACCTATTACCGTTCCAAAGATAAGTACAGTTCTTTAAAGGTTGGACGGACTGAAGGACAGTCAAGCCTTGGTAATAGGGTCTCATTTAGTACGGAACCCTAAATATTAAACTAAATAATGCTAATCTACTTGTTTTAATAAACTTTCATTTTATCTGATACAACTAGTTAGTATAATGTGATGAACGAAATATGTTCAATTGTTCACTTTAATTGTTCATTTATTTTGTAACTCATCTTCCCATCACTAAAATCCACAGACAATATAGATGACTAAATGTCAAAGCACTGTCAATAATGTAAACATGTTTTGTGATCATTACGTTATTTGATTTATATTTCGGAAAAACAATACATTTAACTTATATTTGTATGCTATTCGAAGCGTGATGTTTCTTTTATTAGGTCTAGTCAGTTGTGAATGGCCAAACATAAGTGATTATGACGGAAACTTGTGATTTCCTAACAGAGGTATATTTGTTTACATTTTAAGACAGGTAAGAAAAAACAGATTATAGAGGGCTTAGATCTGACAACTGTCAAAGTGTCAGTTGATGTCGTATTTCCCAGTACTGATTTAATTTTTGGGATACAAAGGACATAAAAATTACAAATAAATTGATTTTAGGTCTTATAGCTGTCATACGTAAGAGTAATTTCTAGGTACTTTTATGTCATTTTAATCCAAAATATGAAATAGAAACGGAAAAATATGATATTAACTGTCATTTCGGCAGCTGTCATGCTTGAGATCTATATCTAGATAACTATAATGTAATTTGTACCTAAAACATAAAATTAAAACATATAAATACTACATCAACTGCCACGTTGATAGTTGTCAGTTGTCACACCTATGGCTGCGGTATTGTTATTTCCAATGGGTATATATAATCCATCTACTTAGTTTGATACAATGGAATACTAGAATAATAGTTCTGGGTATGCTGGGCACGCTGCCAACTGGTAGACAGCTGGAGTGCTTTGACTGCCTGCAAGCCTGAAATGGCAGCTAGGTTGACTAACTGCTTTCGTTGTAGTACCTAAAAGTATTTATTATAGTTTGCAGAATTTGTTCAAATACAAAAAAAAACTTGATGTACTTATTCATCTAATACACGCAATAAAACATTTTTAAAATCTGATTTAATGCTTAGTTATATCCCACTATCAATATTGCCTTAAATAAAACATTTTTACTTGAAATCCATTTCTTTTTTTCAGCGCATTATATGTATATACTGACTTTTAAATTATAGAATATTATTTCCAAGATAGTAATTCCAATTTACTGAAATAAATGGCATGAAAAACCTAAAATATTTTATTGAAAAAACCTGTAATAGAAAATGAATACGTAAACAAGCTTACTACATATTGTAGCATAACGCCATCAAAGCTGGGAACGCACTACGGAGTTTGGTCGCGAAGCGGCTGTCACTACCTAATATCCATTTACAGAGGTGCAGAGCAGTGCTGCAGCTAAGTGGCGCAACTTTTTCGTTCACAATAGCAATACGGCGTAGCAGAACGGTTTTTCCAACTAATGGCAAAAATTCGAAATGTATGAAGTCGTCGATGTAAAATAATCGTTGTGGCTTGCAAAGAAGCAGATTTAGCTGAAAAAATAATATGTGTTATATTTAGGTGCAAGATATAACAAAATTCTCGTTCGAAAAACTCTTTTTTACGACTCTTCAGAGATAATGATCGATTTCACACAGATTTAAGAACCTAAAGCATAGAATATAAAATAATACTACGTATAGAATGGACACTCCTCACCCCCCCCCCCACCAAAACGAGCCTTCCTCACCCCGCCACCGATTCTGAGCTGTCGCTGAGCTGACTTGAGTACGGGACGTGACGATTGTACGAGTATTTTAAAAGTTGAGAATGGGGTACTCTTGTGCGGTTTACGGTTGCTTATTAACTAAACGAGAAAAGGATAGGAGTTTTTATAGATTCCCTAAGGATAAAACGAGGTAAGTCATTCTTGGTAACCTACACTAAGTACCGACCTATTTATCATTCTTCAGTTATACAGTAGGAAACTTATAAAAACCGGTAATTTACAGTAGGTATTGAAAAAAACATAAACAATACTTTATCTTTGTATTTTATTCAAACTGCTATTCAAATAATGATAATTTTAGAAGATTATCATTTGCGAAAAATATCCGTGGATATCGACTTCGTTTGCAGCGAAACAAGTGTCTTTGTAACCTATACCTACCATAGAGAAAAGCAATACACATACCGACCTTCGCCACGGTTGACACGCAGCACACTTCATGATTGTTTATTATATGAGAAGAACATAAATTATTATTGTGATTGTAATTATTATCATTACTTTATAAAATGTAAACATGTGATGATACTTTTTGTATGGTGTAGGTATTTATTATTGTATAAGTAATGCGAGTGAAATGTGAAGTAATGTTACCTACCTACCTACTCGGTTGTGTGTTGCATATTCTTACGTCGTACCTGGAGTTGGATTTTTGTGCATGTAAATGTTTCTGAAGGTAGGTAAGGTAACCTACGAAATCTAAGAAGTCATATTAACAGCATCAAAAGATTGTTAAGTTGGTAAGTACAACAGTAATTATTCATACGATGACAACCTTAGACTTCACACACACATTTACGCGTGTACAAAAACAACGTTTGTGTAGTGTCTGTGTGAGTGTCTGAGGTAGTTAGAACGAAAGTAAGGTCTTATGAATTGTTGAAACGTGGTTGGAACGTGAAATAACTAGATAATTTACTGCACCGCGTCTCTCCTCATAGTGCGGTTTACGCCATTTATAAATCCATACAAATTAATATTTCCCGAGCCGCGCCGTTTCGCTGCCATGCTCTGTACCGCAGTAGTGCGGTTTGACCTTAGACAATGACGGCGTTGACAACATCACTTTGACGCGACCAATCAGATGCGATCATTTCTAAGCGCCAAATCAATTAACCAATCCAATTGAATTTGGAAAATAGTGCGTGTTTTGTTACTTGTGAATTTGATGATGCCGAAATCAAAGCGTTCACTGTATCAGAGTTATACTTCTTTACTTTATTTATTCGTAGGTTTAATACTACGAATTATTTATTCGTAGGGTTTGGCGAAAAGAGATTCATAACTGTTTTCAAATAGAAAGAGTTTATGTGTATGCTGAATTAAAGCTTCGATCATATTGAATTTTGATAAACTATTTATCATAGGTACACGGTATTTGTATCTATGAGAGCAGTATTTAGATGAGGTAATTGTTGAGAGGAATTTTATGGATCGAAAATAATAAAACGTATTACATGTTTGAAACATTCATATTGACATAGTAGGAATGACAGGATAAATAAAGTATTATAAAAAACAAAGATTAAGAGGAAAACCTTCTTCAACATCCTCCCTTTTTCGATAATCTTTATCGTATAAGTCCCACCATTCCTGAAATTAGATCCAGTCTGGGTTTATGCACAGGCTTAGTCAAAATATCAGCACACTGGTATTCTGTGGGAACATACTTAACTTGAAGTTCTTTTTCAGTAACTAATTCCCTTACATAAAAATGTCTTATAGAAATGTGCTTTGTGCGACGATGTAACTCTGGGTTTTGTGCAAGCTTTATAGCAGCATCATTATCAACTTGTAAAGTAGGGACTTCTATCAAAGTAGTAATTTCATTGAAAAGTCTCTTCAGCCAAACAATCTCACGAGCTGCTTCACTAGCTGCAACAAGTTCTGCTTCGGTGCTTGAGATAGCTACAGAAGTCTGTTTACGACTTGCCCAAGAGATTACTCCTCCTGCATACACGCATAAGATTCCAGAAGTAGAGCGTCCTGTATCGAAATCTCCACCATGATCAGAATCACTAAAACATTCCAAGATTCCAGTTTTGTACCCTTTTTTGTATACAATTGCTGTATCTAGGGTTCCCTGAATGTAACGAAGTATGCGTTTAACCTTGTTAACATCTTCTAAAGAGGGATTTGTAAGTTTCCTGGATACGACACTAATAGCGTATGATATGTCTGGTCAATCACTCATACCAAAGCGTTTCAGTAGTCTTTTAGCATAATGTTTTTGAGAGACTTTGATGGAACCATCGTTGTTGTTGTTGAAGATTTCCAAACCCAGAAAGTAAGAAGCTGGTTTTGTGGTTATCTTGAACTTCCGTTTCAATTCTGCCAAAAACGTTTCAGATTCCTTTGGGTTCGTTGAAGCAATTAATCCGTCATCAACATAGAGTCCAAGAATTATCTTGTTGTTAAGTCGGTTTCTAATGAACAAACATGGATCTGTGTCACATTGTTTGAATCCTAAAACTTTCAAATAATCAACAATACATTTGTTCCAACATCTTGGAGCTTGTTTAAGACCATATAAACTTCTCTTCAACTTACATACTTTAGTCGTACCATCACTGTATCCTTCTGGCTGATTCATGTAGATATCTTCATCTAATGAACCATTCAAAAATGCAGTTGCTACATCAAACTGTCTGAGGGTTAACCCTTCATTTGCAGCGATGCTAAGGATCGATCTTATTGTGGCCATTCTAGCAACAGGGCTAAATGTATCACTATAATCAACTCCTTTCTTTTGTGTATAACCTCTTACTACTAATCTCGCCTTATGTTTGTCAAGACTTCCATCAGCATGGGTTTTAACTTTGAACACCCACTTACAAGAAATTAGTTTTCTGTCTTTTGGTTTATCCACCAAAATCCAAGTTTTATTCTCTCGTAGAGATTTTAGTTCGCTTTCCATTGCTTTTGACCATTCCGCTTTCTGAGGACTTTTTATTGCTTCTTTGTATGATTTGGGTTCATCAAAATCACTAACAATAGTAGACATAATAAAATCTTCAAATCGTTGTGGTGGTCGCAATGTCGATCTATCTCTTAGATTTATCGTAGAATTTCCTTGTTCATCGTCTTCATCTGAATCAACTTCTTATAATTCAGGCGTAATATAGGACTCATTAGAATCTTCTTCATTTCGACTAAGTTCATCCGATATTGTAGGCAAATTGGGAATTGTTTCTTCAAAACTCGCACCATCATTCAATGTTTGAGGCATATCTGAAATAGTTGCGGCTTGTAAAATATCCTCCCTTGCATCTAACATTGGATGATTTTCTGTAGTTTTAGGAAAAAGAACCTCCATGTCAACCATTGGACTTTGTTTTTCTGTTTCAGAGACATCTGACTCCAATACAATAGATCTGATGACTGACTCGTTGAATATTACGTCTCTTGACCTTATCAGTGTTGGATCCGATTTATTGTTTATGCTTAGTAACCGATAACCGTCATCACCATCATAACCAATGAGAATACATTTTTGAGCTTTTCTGGACATTTTCGTTCTCTTTACTTTTGGAACATGAGCATAACATTCACTACCAATGATTCTCAAATGTTTGATTGATGGTTTCTTTGAAAACCATAACTCAAATGGCGATTTTCCTTCTATAGAAGTCGGTCCAATTCTATTCAGAACATAAGCAGCCGTGTTGACAAGCTCAGACCAACAGGAGAGTGGAAGTTCTTCGTGAGCGTGCATCATAGTACGAGCAGCTTCTACCAAAGTTCTGTTGTCTCTCTCACTACACCCGTTCTGTTCCGGCGTATACGGCATTGTCAAACGGTGTTGGATGCCATGATTATTTAAGATTTTCTTTACAGCTTCATTTTGGAATTCTCCTCCATTATCGCTGAGAATTGTCTTTATAATATGACCAGTAGTCTTTGTTTCGTTTATCATTTCCACAAGTTTATCCTTCACTTCAGACTTGTGTTTGATGAAATAAACATGACGATACTTACTGAAATCGTCTTTAAATAAAACAAAATAACGAAACTTTTGAAATGAATTAGGGAACGGACCACATACATCAGTGTGAATGATTTCTCCTGGTGCTTTAGCTCGATCTCTGGTTCCAAATTTATATCTATGTGTTTTACCATAAACACATCCTGTACATAATTCAGAATCGAGTTTGACTTTTATACCAAGTTCCTTTTCAATCAATTGCTTCACATGTCTTTTATGCTGGTGAGCAAATCTTTCATGATAGAGTTGTAAAATATTTTTCGTTGACAGTGAGTTCAATTCAGGAGTTGAATTTATAATTGTCTTTACCTTTAGTTTATATAGGCCTCCATTCTTGACTCTTGTGCCAATTAAATTAATTTTTCCATCAACTATCAATTGACAAATTTCTCTTTCAGATGTAAAGACACTCTTCTCAAGTTTATCTTGCGCAGCAAGTACGGAAAATAAGTTTTTCTTTATTTCTGGAACATACCATACGTCACACAGTCTAATGTTGTGTGTCTGACCGCGAACGTCTGCTATCAAATCAACTGTACCTTTGCCAATAGCTTGAATTGTGGAGCCATTTGCAGTTGTTACTGTTTGATTATTGCTGAAATGTTGAAAGCTGGAAAATATGTCGTTTCGACTGGTGACATGACTTGTAGCACCATTGTCAACAAACCAACTGTCAAGATCTTCTTCAATAATATTTACGACTTCATTTGTAACAACTTCCATTAATGAGAGGGTCAGATTTGTATTTTTAGCTTGACTTGTCGGTGGGCCAGGCGTTTTAGGAGGTTTCCCGTCCAATAACCACTTACGACATTTTTTAACTTTGTGTCCATATAGTCCGCAATATCCACACTTTTTCTTATGCATAAACTTGTTTTGCACAACTAGCGCTTGTGCTTCAGTAGTACCTTCTTTGGTCAAAAGTGAACGTTCGTAAGCACATACTTGTGCTGTCAGATTGTCTATATTTCGATCTTTTCTTGACATTAGCATCCAACTAGACTTGAAGGAGAAGTACTTCTCGTCGGGTAAAGTTTCCAAAATCTTGCAGATTAGTAATAACTCTGGAAGATCATATTTGGTTTCACCTTTTTGAAGTTCCATTTTCAATTCATGCCATATATTTTTTAGTTTGGATATATGCATTGACATGTCATGTGAGGGATCTTTTTTATAGCCAAAGAAACTGTAGCATAGTGAATAGCTTTTGTCTTCAGATATTCCATTGAACAAAGTGTGCAATTCATCCCAAACCTGTTTGGCTGTTGAGAGTCTCATGACCTTTTGTAAAGTGGCATCAGACATATTAGCCATCAAAATAAGCATCGCCGTACTATCTATCTTATGATATGCTTCTAAGGTTTTTTCATAATTTGCTTTAATGTCTGCACTTGCTGTAGTAGCTGGTTTTATAGGTTCTATAAGATTTCCATTTATAGCATCCAACCCGCCGGGAGTACCCCTTAAAAGCAACAGTACCTTGCAGCGCCATGTAGACCAATTTTCTTCACCTTCTAAACGACCGATATCAATTTTGCAACTCGTAGACGAAGTCGACATTTTGACAGGCCTTCGTTAGATTTTTCTTGAAAAATGTGGTAACTATATTTGCAAATTATTTATTTAAACCTTACTTGATACGTTAGTCAATCGTTTCCAATATAATTAAACGCTCTGCTACCATGTTGAGAGGAATTTTATGGATCGAAAATAATAAAACGTATTACATGTTTGAAACATTCATATTGACATAGTAGGAATGACAGGATAAATAAAGTATTATAAAAAACAAAGATTAAGAGGAAAACCTTCTTCAACAGTAATTATTTCCAAAAGTTTTGTAAGAATTGCAACAAGTTGGAGTTCGGCGAACTGCTACCGAAAAGTATTAGTTAAAAAGCATGGACGCATGTTATGCGAAAATCTAGAAATTGTCGTATAGAAATAGATAACTTCCAGCGACTTGAACCCGCAACCCCCAGAATATCATCCTGGTGCATTTCCAATTATTACGCCCTGGAAGCGGGTGCTGGACAGTGGAATATTTCTTCATCCTTTTGGATGCACGTCTTGTTGACGTTGGCAATATCTACCCAACTAGCAGAAGAGTATTTACTTAGGCTGGTAGGTAGATATACGATCAACACTGAACACCAAAATCGATGAAACAACTTTTTATTTTGCCTTGTATTATTTAAAAGAGCATTGACGCATGCTAAGCGAAAACATAGAAATTATTGCGGATGGAATCTAGCGGGACGTGAACTCACAACCCCCAAAATACCATCCTGGTACATTTCCTATTAAGCAATTGAAGCGGGTGCTGGACAGTCGAATTTTTCTGCATCCGTTTGAATGCATGTCTTTTTGACGTTGGCAATGTCTACCCAAATAGCACAAGACTATTTATTAAGGCTAGTAGGTTGATATACGATCACCAACACCAAATCGATAAAGCCTTTTTTAATTTATGCTCTTTTAAATAAACTAGTCAAATTATAAAATGGTTTCATCGATTCGGTGTCCAGTGTTGATTGTATATTAACCTAATGGCCTAAGTAAATATTGCATAAAGCAAGCATTCAAGGCTCAAGCAGTTTAAATACGGTATCTCATTTCAAAATCAAATTCATAACTCCGGCTCTTAATTAGTTCAAGAGGCACTAAAACGATGACGCCAGCTTTTCGAATGTTTGCAGTTGGAATTTTCCCAGTGAGTGTGTAGTAGTATTCTGTCATCTCCAGTGGGTAATCTTTGGTCATCTCATCTGTGGCTGACTAGCTAGAGCCAGTGTTGCCAACCGTATGAGGTTTCTCGTACAGACGAGATTACTGGTCTTTCGTACGAGGTACGAGGACGATATTATCCTCGTACAATTATGTACGAGGAACATCTGTGAAATCTTTCTTCATTTTGATAATTTTATTTTTACATATTTATATTTTTGACATTAATTTTATATAATTCTTTGATAATTATCATTGTCATTAGTGTAATTCGTGTAAGCAGTACTAATTGAATAATATATAAATAAATAAATGTACAAGATTTTGAGTTATGAAACTTTAAATAACAATTTTCATTGCAGGGAACATTTATGTCAACATGTTCAATAGACCCTAATATCGCCTCACTCGAATTAAATCAATTTCATTATAATTTAGAAATTTACCAAAAATGAACCATATTTGTTTGATTGATTGCCTTTATTATATTGCAACAGAGATAGAATACGGTATAGGTATGGAGGGTTCCTCTACCCTCCATAGTTATAGGTCGTCATAGTCTGTGGTACAAAGTATGTAAAGTTTTATGTAAGTTATCTATTTTTAAGCAAAATATTTTGTAATTATACATACACAATAAAGACGATTTAATTTGTAAAAAATAGTATTGTTTAATATGTAACAAACTTTGAAAAGAAGCATTATCTGTGTAAAACGTCTTTTAAATGCTTTTTTCTATCACATTTTATATAATATGAGTATGTACGAGGTTCGAAAGCTAAAATACGAGATTTTTATCTGCTTCTGTACGAGGAAAAAAATTCAAAGATTGGCAACCCTGGCTAGAGGAAAGATAATTCAATTCAATTGCATATCTTTTGAAGTGGAGAGCATAAAGTAACTTTGGTGGAGAGGTGTTGGTTCTGGTGTGGAATTGGGATTTATGTTATGTTATGATCGAAACTTATGAAAACGATCAAATAATTTTACTATTGATTGATTATATTGTTGTGCGAGTTCCCTTACACTTCGATTACAATACTGACCCAGGTTTTCCGAACTAAAAGAACGATGTCAATAGTTAGCAATAGTTGTTTTGCACTAAGCTTTTTTGCTATTTTTTTAACATGTTTCGTATTGTCTGCCAATAACTACGTAAAAGGCAATGAAAATGATGTTGAAAGCATTTCTAAAATAGGCCAAGGTGTGGGGCACATAATGAATATATATTATTGGTAAGGTTATTTATTTTCCTAATCTTCAATAAGCTGATCAAATCCTGTTAGACTTTGCAAGTCATGATGTAGGCTTATATAGCTTCGTACATTAACCTCGAAACATACAAATGAATTCATAGCATGCCCAGCCTGATTTTGATAATGAAAGTAAATAATATGAAGGTCAAGTAATGTAAATGTTCTTGAGTTTACCTCAACTCAAGATCTTTTATTATTTTGCAGTTATTCATGTGGATACAGAAAAGTATTTGAAGATTATGCTGGTATTATACAGCAAAAGTATCCAGAAATATCTGTTATTGGCTCCAATTATGACCCTCCAGGCCTCAACATGTACCTTTCCAGGCTTATTGTAAGTGTTAATAAACAATTTTCATAATATTATGCTGTTATGTATCTGACCATAGATAGAAAATTTTACCATATCATTGACTCCTGATAGTTGTCAAACAATGGCATTACCTTAGGATATGTGAGGGCGAAATCCATCTGCAGCGATTGATAAGGAACTGGCTCTTCATTATTAAATGCATAATATTTGTGTTTTCAAAATGGCATTAGCAGGATCTTATCAAATTAAGATAAGCAGCAGAGGAGGCTTGAGGAGTGGGGTTGATGAATTGTAAAAGGCCATATTACAATTCTACATTACAACTCCCAGGTATTACTTAAGTCTCTTTATTTCCAGCAAGATGAACCCAGCACCCCCATGGTGAATCAATTTAATGCTAACTGATTTGTCTCTGTATAATGATAAAACATAATGTTTATTGGTTTTAATTTTCTTTCGATACCATCAAATCACCAAGAATAATGTCTGCCCCATATATGTATAGAGTCACTCCACTGTGTGCAGACAGGCTATCTGTTTCGCAGGCCAATACCGCTGTGACCTATTGATTCCATTGACTTATTTTGAATCAAAACTATCCAAGTCAGACCAACCCTCACCTAATTTCATCATCAATAAGTATTTTACCTCCTTTCTCACAAATTCGGTAGATGATATCTTTAGTGAAACTATCACTCTGGTATAATTAATAAAATGGTCACATCTCTGTAGTAAATTTGCATATAGTTTTCTAGGTTAGTCTGAACATCATCTTCAACCACATCATCACTTACCATCTGGTGAGATAGTGGTCAAAAGATAACCTATCAAGCACATTAACATTCAACCATTGTAACTATCAATAACAAATACCAGATTTTCATGGTACTTACAGTATAACTGAATGTTTAATTATTGATAATCTCTTTGCAGAGCTTTGGTAAAATGATTCTGATCATGTGCATACTGAGCGGAGTTAATATCTTTGCATGGCTGAACAAACCGCAGCCCTCTTGGTGGAGCTGGTGCCTGGAAAACAAGCTGTATGCATGCATGATGATGTTTTTCTTGGCAAACATGATAGAAGGCCAACTTGTCTCATCAGGTGCATTTGAAATATCTCTTAATAACATCCCCCTCTGGTCCAAATTGGAAACAGGAAGGATCCCACAACCGCCGGAATTGTTTCAAATCATTGATAACACCCTACAGTTCTCAAAGATTGACCCTGTAGCCAATAATTTTGCCCAATAAGTCATTATATATTTCCTTGGAAAGTTATGGAGAGTGGAAGAGGGACTGGTATTTAGATTTAATAGGATATAATAGACAGAAATAAAACTATCACCTTGTTATTCAGGGTTTAAGGCATTTAGTTTTTTTCAGCATAATTCATCATTTTTCACAGAAAAATATCACAGTTAATTTTGTTAACCATTTTTCTCACAGTAAACTTGTTATGATTTATATTTCTTGTCACTTGTACAGCTGATATGTTGTGTGTTTAATATATTAGGTACTTCTTTAATTTTATACAATACTCAATCACTTATATATTACTTTGTAATACTAGCCAGACACCAGTTTGAAATGTTGAATATTTGTCAGTGTTAAAACAGCTAACATTGATGTTGGCACAGTCTGCAATGCAGATTTGATGTAAGCACTTGTGTACTAAATACCATTTTTTTTGAAGAAGGATTACTCAGTTTGTTAACAGTAAAACATAGCATGGCATTTCTTAGCATCACTACCTAAGAAAAAATAATAATAATTGAACTTTTTTTAATATAAAACTAAATTTTCCTTGATACATCTTTGTGCCACATAGGTACCACATATTATTATTAGATAATAGTTAAATTTCTTGTACCACATAGAGACCACAAAATCCAAGAAAGGGTGTTGTAATTTTGTAAGATGGTGCTAACTTTTCATCAAGGAGAATTTGCTTTACTATTTCTTAGTAACAAATCTTTATATTGAAATCATTGACAATCCTGTTGTATTGTATAAAATTAAATACCTCAAGTAGATTTTGTTACTTTATTCACAACACTGTTCTTGTATCTAGTCAAAAACAATATTGCAATTAAATATTACAGTAATATTTGCAAAACCCTCTTAAATTAAAATAAAGTTAGATAATACTATATGGCTACTGGTTTTATTTCCGTCTAACCACACTTTTTTTTATTGCTAATAAGTTAGCCTTTGACCACAGTCTCACCTGATTACCATCAGGTGAGAATGTCGTCAAAGTGATGATGTTGTCGAAGGTGTTAACAGGCTTAACCTAGAATTACCCGCCGGAATACACTGTTAAGTGCTTAGCGACAGATTTTCTACTTGAGGGTGGTCACTAGCCAGGCGGGGATTCGCAAAATGCCCTTCCACCAAGCGGTGAAGCTCGAGCCAGCGGCGGGATTCGAACCATGGACCTACTGCGTGGCAGTCCGTAGCCAATGCCACTGAGCCATCACTGCTTCGGATCCTAGTAGGTATGAATTTAGATACTATGATGCATTGTATAGAAATATTAAAAAGGAATGTTTACTCAGTATCCTTTATATTTAATCATTAATTGGTCACACAAACACCTGTAAACATGACTGCTAACCCTCCGGGTTTGAGTGATGCATCTCCTGGCTACAGGTTTTTAAAATTGAGTAAGCTGGAGATACACGTGTGAATGTCTCCAGCTTACTCAATCGAAATTTCTTAATTCTGAATATGCCAATATTTAGAGCATATTTTGTGCAATTATGAATACCAACTCAAAATTTAGGTGCCAAATAAACTTCGACGCTACGTGTGATTATTAGTGAGTTAGCTGACGTTATGGTCTCCAGCTGACACATGCTGTATATACGAAACGGCTGAAGATGTGGTTATATACTATAGCCAGGGATTTAGAGCATAATTTGTGCCAATGGCACAAAAAAATTTGAACGTCATACTTGAAAGCTGTAGTAGTTATGACTCGATTTTAACGTGTAAGCTGGAGACCACGTGTCTACAGCTACTCATCTGTATCTTCTGAACGAATGGACATACGACTTTGTTTAATATGTCAAAATTTAGAGCCAAATTTGTGCCAAAGGCACTAAAATTTTCAAGTCTCTGGCTATTTAAGTTTTGGAGATACAAGCTCAAATCAACGTGTAAGCTGGGGACACATGTCCCCAGCTAGCACATGCTGGACAGCTCAAACGGGAAAGCCTAGATTACTGTTTAATGGCTTAAAATGTAGGGTAGAATTTGTGCCATCGGCACCAAAATTTTCAATACAATAGGCCCCATAGTTTTTGTGTAACAAGCAAAAACATTTCTTCCCGCCAAAAAATTTAAATATTTGGACAAAAACATTTCTGAGCGCGGCGTTGCCGTCCCGTTGCCTGTAGCTGCAATCTATCTTGAACCTTATTCCTATTGCGTTTGAACTTACTTTTTGTACACACGTTAGCATTGTATTTCTCCGGTTTAAATGGGGTTGGCACAAATATCTAAGTCATATCACTCGCTCTGCTTCTGACGTGAGAGGTGCCTGGTGTGAAACGCATGTTCCTCTGATTATAGGGAACGAATGAGCGAAACTGTTTACTAATAGATATGATCAAGTTGCATCTCTCTAGACATAATATAAATTGTGTCCATTACCGACCCGTGGTACAACTGCGATGTCCAACTGGTTGTACTACGGAGAAGTAAATTTACCCATGGTTCAACTCTTTTTTTATATATTTATGATTATAATCCATGGTACAACTGTCCAACTGGTTGGACTAAGGGGATAAAGTAGTAAATGATCACCAAAAGTAGTATATGAAATTAAAGTTATGTGGCGCATCGCCGGCCGCTGCCGCGGCACGCTCGCTTCGCTCGCTCGGCTCGCGCGATGTTGTAGTCACAAGTAACCTAACGCTCCTCCTCGCTTCGCTCGTCGTCGCACCTAAATATGACTTTGCCTTAGACTATAGATAAATATATAACTAGTCCATAGATAAATTCAATTCCCAGTAGTACAACTAGTTGAACCAAGGAAAAAATAACTCACTCGAGTTGAATCATTGGTAAAGATATTTCCCCATAGAACAACCAGTTGAACCATATAAGAAAAGAGTTGAACCATGGGTAACTTTACTTCTCCGTAGTACATACAACCAGTTGGACATCGCAGTTGTACCACGGGTCGGTCATCATTGTGTCCACTTAACTTCGTTATTTTTAGTAGCATAAATATTTATAGAGCTACTCCGAAGAACGGGTCAGAAACTCGTAACCATTCTGCCAGCGACCCAAATTCATTCTCCACTATATCAAGGAGTTAAGGAGTTGGGATGGCTTGGGTAGACGCTGGCGGGGAAAATGCACAGAGCACCCCAAGCCCGACTTCAGTGCAGATAAACGCAGTGCGAGCGTAGCGTCTCTGCTTCAGCTTACAAAAAATTTATTCCTTTATTATAATGGTACTAGCTGTACCTGCGACTTCGTTTGTGATTGTCGTACCTGCAGACTAATTATTCACATTTGAGCACTGTTTATCTCATATTATATTAGTGGTCTGCGGTGAAGCACTTAGCACTTTTTTTACTTTGGGTTTGAAAACTCCCGGGTTGTATTTTCCAGAAGACAGTATTTAAGTAACTCAGAGAGTTCCTTCGATCATAAAAAATCACGAAAGAGAGAATTTTTGATCGTTTTTTAGGTCGTACGTATAATATATTAATATTTTACTTAAAAAAATATGTAAAAAAATAGGCAATGATATTTAGAAGACTTTTTAATGGTTACTTTTCCTCAAAATGGCTTATTTTTTTAAATACAATATTATATATAACAGAGCGGCCGTGGCGGCGTGTTTCAGTCGTCTGGCAGACGTGTCCGAGGTAGGACCTGTGTCGCATTGCCTTGTCAGTTATCTGCTAGCGCCACAGTTTATGCAAGAGTACTGAAGAGAATCGCGTTCACTGCCACAGTTTACTTAAGAGTACTGAAGACTTTTGCGTTCGCAGGGCGATACAGATTTTAGCGCCTTCCAACTAGAGACACAATTGCGACAGTACACCTCCATATGTGCCAAATCACCGCCTTAATCAATATTGATTTAATGATAACTTTGAATATTGGTAAAAAACGATTGGCAAATATCACAATTGTATCACTTGCACACACTACTTTCAAATTTGGTATTTGATTCCCATCAAAAATTACTTTGAACATATTATAATAACAATACAAGTAGTAAAAGAAACTCAGCATAAAATCTACCTATGTTTATTAGTTACGCTTCTGTTACGTGTATACTGTGATATTAAAGATTGAGGAGCCCAATTCGATCAATTCGAAGAGACGGTATTTTTTGATTCGCTATAAATGAGCGAATCAAAAAAATGCCGTCTCAGAGCCCTCAATTAATTTTTTTTAAATATCTGCTATGTACATTATTAGATCTGTTACAGTTTTATTATAAGTGTAGATAATTATGTTCGGTAGTTCTCTTCTACTCAACCGAATCTCGTGAAATTATGTGTGTAGGTTCGATAATTCCATGGAATATTTTTGTCGATTCTGTTTTTGGAAACTTTTCAAAATGACGGAGAGACATAAGGTTTAAAAATCCTGCCATTGCAAGGCAGTCCAAATACTCCAACCCTCTACCAGTTGGCAGCGTGCCCAGCATTGTTACTGTAGTATTCCATTGTAACAAATGAAGAAGAAGGATTGTATACACCTATTAGAACCAACAATACTGCAGCTGTAGGTGTGAGAACTATCAACGTGACAGTTGACTTCGTATTTCTCTGTCTTAATTTTTTGCAGAATTAAACAAAGCAGAAGAACATTGATAAATTCGGTTGAGAGTTCCCGCGGTACAACCGCATCACTCGGGCCCTCGCTGCAAACTGAGAGCGCCGCACGGTATACTTTTTAGACCACGCCCACCGCAGTGTAGTTTGCGTTCTGTTCTTTTTGAGCTTGAATTACATATCTTTTCATATTTATTTGTAGCTTCAACCAGTGTGTGTTACCAGTGATGACTGATGACATATGAAATGACATGGGCTCTAACTGTGGGCTTTATAAGTAAGCTCAAAGTTTAAGTAGCATAATGACCTACCGATAGGGCCATGCTCTCTGTTTCCCTACAAGATCGTATCAAGTATCAGGAGATCCGTATATAGACGAACGAAAGGCACCGTCATTACTCGGCGGATTAGCTAGTTGAAGCGGCGGCAGTGGGCAAGGCAAATAGTACGCAGAACTGATGGTCGATGAGAGGTTCTCGAATGGAGGCCACAAACCAGCAAGCACAGCGTCGTTAGACCACAAGGTGGACGGACGATATTACTAAGGTCGCAGGAAGGAGCTAGATGTAGGCCGCTTCCAACCGTTCTATTTGGTAATCTATGGGGGAGGCATATATCCAGAAGTTCACTTCGAGCCACTGAAATGATGATGAATGATGAATAGACAAAACCTACTACAGTTAGGAGAGACGGCAATTTTTGAGTATATTTAAACCTCAATATAGGCAACGCAGACGTATCGCCTTTGACCGTAACAACGTCTCGAGTCAAGGCGAGATGCCGATACGGAGGCACTGATTAGTGTGCGGATTTATAGAGTTAAGGAATACTGAATGGCTTGCGTTGAGGCCATGATAGTGTCCGCCTTCCATAATAAACCAGAAACTAATAAAAAATTGGTCAAGTGCGAATTTGACTTCCGTGGAGTAGCGTTATTTTATTCTTTGTATACCGTCCTGTAATGCGAGTAGGGTGGTTTTTGCTTAATATGACTATGCAAACGTGAAGTCACATATTTCCGTAAGCGTTCGCCTTGAACCGTGGAAGTGCATCTATGTGTAGTGCAGGAACCTATGTACATAAACGTATAAAAGTAAGTTACTAATATGTATACTTATAAGATTTCTATATTGTTATTTATTTTGATGGTACCTACGAGACGGAGTACCCAATAACATAAATAAAATGGTAAATCTAGGTGGACAAAGAAGAAAAAGAGTCGGTAAGTGGACGGAATTATTTATTGCTAGTGAAAAGAGCTGGGGCCCAACTCCCACTTCTTAAAAACTATCACGAAAAATAACAATAATATTTTAAGCTTACAATATTAATACTGAGATTCGTGCCATCTCTATCGCACAAATAACTTGATTCAACGCATGCAGCTCGCTCTCACGATGTAGTTATAATGTAAGTTTTTTTAAATATGCAATATTTTAGATAAATGTTTCAAAAATATGTGTGGTTACCATTCTGCCTCAACATTCTGCTTAACGGATGACGACGTGAAGGCAGTATAGTATTCGACGCGTTTCTTTCCAAAGAAACATCAGAAGGTCTTGACTCTTCGGGCGCACGGTCGAAAATACCATATTTATGTATAATATTTATTATGCATTCTTCAATATTGTTTTAACGCTTTCTTACAATATAAAAATGCCATTTAATATGGATTTCAGCCTTAACGCCTAAACATACGAATTAAATTAACATTGTTAATGTAAGCTTAAAATAGAACTGAATAAAGAGATGATATATTTATATATCCCTATTTATATATACCCTATCACTATCCCACAACTTGAACATTGTGTGGCCCCTTTTACTGAAAAACTATCACGCCTATAGATTTGTGCTTTAACATAGTAATTAAACTTCATTCATATCTAGATGTGTTATCTGTCAAAAATGGGGTGCATCCTTATAAAGCGTTGAGCGAGGCGATGCGAGTAGATGCGTGGTGATATGTTCAAAGTTGCGCATGGCACATGGGACAGGAGTGCCTGAGCACCAGTTCGTGTTGCTGCGCGTGCGCACCGCAGGCGGCGCACGTCCACACTGTGTGCGGCGCGAGCAGCGCGCGTCCCGACACGAAGCACGTCGGGAACTGGCTCTCGCACCCCACGCACACACCCATCCTGCAACACGGATAATCAGACTGATTGTATTAAGGAAAGTGTGTACTCTGCACGTTAGCGCTTCAAACAAACGTTGATACACTAAGTGTTCAAACTCAGTGGAATTTAGCATGCAGGTCCTTAAGCCTAATTATATGCTTCATTAATTTTATATCTAAATGTTAAAATAAAAAAATCTCATACGATGATTCTCCGATTAATTTTGAAAATATAAAAACCGTGACCTTTCTAATATTTACTTAACTTCCTAGTAGTACATACTTACCTAATAGTTCTAAGAACGACCGTCGTGGTTACAATAATCGACCTCTAAATATAACCGGCCAAGCGCGAGTTGGTCTCGTAAACCACGGATTCCGTACCGTAAATGTTCATAGAAATGCATACAAATGTAAATAAAGACGCACTTTAAACTTCGACTCAACGAAAACTTCGCGTAGGCATAAATTTCTGGCTGTATAAACCACGCTTAACACATCGCGTCATCGCTTCATTACGAGTATATAGAGGGTGGAGAATTTAAGGTTGGAAAATAATTAAAATAAATTAAACAGACAATAAGTCTTGGAGTTCTGACTTATTGTCTGTTTAATTTATTTTAATTATTTTCCAACCTTAAATTCTCTTAAGTCTTGGAGTTCTGACTTATTGTCTGTTTAATTTATTTTAATTATTTTCCAACCTTAAATTCTCCACGCTCTATATACTCGTAATGAAGCGATGACGCGATGTGTTAAGTTAACTATGCAAAAAATTTAATGTATAAGAAAACAAAAACACAAACCCTTAAAAAAACAAATATTGTATGAAATAATAATGTGATCGCGTTGATGTCTTTTACCATCCCGTACTGTTCTTTGTGAATTTTTATAGCTCCGTCTCGTTTTCTCACTAGCGCATATGATCAAGTGCGTTGCTCAGTTAATCATGGATAATGTATCGATTGTAAAATTAATAGGAATATCATACAAAATTTGTACAATATTACAAAAAAAAATATTCGTCTACTCCTCTAGTTACTGCAAGAGCTGTTTGTTGTCATTATCTTCGTGACGAGTTGTCCGGATCTGAACGGTCACCTTTCTTGGTGATTAGGCCCACGAAAGCGGTCTTCCATATGTTTAGGACAACATCTAAATTGTGTACAGCCGAATAAGACGCGTTATTAACTGTACCACTGTACTTAGCAGAAAGAAAGAGACGCTCGAAGGTAGTAAACGTGCAATATACGGTATCATGTTCATTGGTATGCAATGACTTTTCATGATAACACGGTCAATTTTATTTAAAGTCGCCATTTTCATTATGTGTAAGGAAACATCGAAATAAATATGCACTCAAACCGTAGGAGCAAAATGACAACCAACTTTCTACTTTTAAGAAAAAATGGATTAAGGGAAAAAATTGTTTTCGTAACTGCTCACCATTCTGGCATGCTGACTTCACAATGAGGACATTCAATTTTGTTTCCTTTTACATCCTTTGGTTTGTGCCTCGTGAACACTTCTACCGCTAAACGCTCGAACACATCTGCCTGAAAGTAAAAATAGTTATTCATCTTTCATGCCTTTATTTTATGTGGGGTAGGCTAAATAGTAGAAAGTTTTGGTTGGAAACCAAAAAAACTTTTGATTGATGAGGAACGTCTAGATGTATAGCGCTCTGATGTTCGCAGAATGAGCCAACAGCATGTACCTATGGATGGTTTGGAACGCAGGTGTCCTTGGTTTGAATCCCGCCGTGGGCTGGAGCTTCACCAATGCGGTCAATTACTGAAAACTTTTTCGCAGAGGGCGCTGCACGTTTGTTACCTAACAAGCCTTCTTTACAAACGGTTCGTAGTTCATTTTGTATTTTTTTTAAATATTGTTAGGTTTGCAATTACGCCTGCTATGCGGATTACATTACAAAATCACAAATATACGATAGGAAAAATTTAAGTCATGTGCGGGATTCGAACCCGCTTCTATCCACCCCTTGAGCCGGGGTATGCTCTAACCAATTGAGCTAACATGACAAGACGTCATAACTCAAATCTTTCCTATCGTTCTTTAACCATCGTATTGGGATGGAGCGACATCTATAGTACCACTTGCGTTGTACTACAAACAAGACCAATTTTGCAATTGGTTTTATACTTGTAAATGATGACGCAACGTTATAATTTTAATATTGTTAGGTTTGCTATGCGGATTACATTACAAAATCACAAATATACGATAGGAAAAATTTAAGTCATGTGCGGGATTCGAACCCGCGTCCATCCACCCCTTGAGCCGGGGTATGCTCTACTCTCGAGCTAACACTCAATTGGTTATACAAGATTAAAAAACAGGCATACATAACAAATAATATATTTCTTTACATTGGCACACGGGCTATAGTTGAACAACATATTGTTGGCACACAACTAGCTCGTTTTTTCATTCAAATTCATAAAAAAAGAATAATACATTTCCTTTTTAAGGTTTTGTACTACAAAACGGGACTCTATTTCTAAGTTTCAGCTGTCTATCTGTCCAACATTTAATGGGCTGTATCGTAATAGGTAGCCAGTTGACATTTTAACAGACTATATGTAAGTATAGCGGATTGCCAAAAAAATGATTAAAAAAAAATTATAAAAATAAGAGGTGGTTCCAATACAAGAAACGTTATTAACGCTTTTTGTTTTTGCTCTATCTTAAAAACGGTAATACATACAAACGTCAAACATAGTATGATTATAGTCTAATATTTAACTTATAACAAATAAGTAGTACAGCCAAGTACGGATCGGTCTCCAGATAAGGATCTCCAACTGTACTTACAAAATAATGATTTCTTTGGTAGGTACATTCTGTGTTGGCCCGGAACCCTCGGTATGCGAGTTCAATCCGCACTTGGCCTTTATTTACTAACATTTAAAGGTTTAGGTTTGGTTTACTTACATTTAAAGCTTCTAATTTGATGAATGCTTTTGAACATAATTCAAACGCTCGAGCTTGAATTGATATCGATGCTATCGTGCACCACGCCTGTCGACAAAATGTACGGGTATCATTAGTGTATGTACAATTTTAGAACTTTGTCAGAGCATAAAGTAACTATTTGGAGCGTCTCTTTGGGCCTCGCTTTGAAATCACGACGTTTGTATGAATTTGAGATTAGTTTTTCACTTTGGTTTTTGAAATTAAGCACTTATAATAACATTTTTAATATCGATTAAAGTCCACTCACACTTATAAATACCACTCTAGATGAACCACCTTTGACACCTGGTCACTTCCTCATCGGAGAGCCCTTGATTGGTGTTCCTGAGTCGTCTCTGCGTGATGTTAAATTTAGCTCGTTAAACCGATGGCACATGATTCAACGTATGGTGCAGAGTCTTTGGCGTCGTTGGCAAAATGCATACTTGACGACCTTGCAACATCGTTACAAATGGAACATCAACCAACCCGATATTCCTATTGGTACCGTTGTGTTGGTAAAGGATGACAGGCTTCCATCAGGAAAATGGCTTTTGGGACGTATTATTCAGAAACATCCAGGTACATATGGTATCACAAGAGTTCTTACCTTACAATATAAAGATAATGTGTTTAAGAGACCGATCGCAAAATTGTGCCCTTTGCCCCTGGATGACCCTGACTCACACTACTTTAACACTTTTATTTTACTTTACACCTATACACTGGTAAGAACACTCGACGCGACATGGCAACTTAAGCTTAGGTTAACTGTGAGAAACACAACGCTTGCGGTTTTTAATTTTACCTGTGGCGCCATCTAGCGATATAGGGAGGAACTATTATCTCCTTTACCTGTCATAGCTATTAGCTAAACATTCCGCCGCCCAAGGACGACTACAGTCCTTAACACGATGCGGGACGCACGCTATATGCCGTATTATTTTTTATTTTATGATATGACAGTACGTGTACCACCGTAAACTTTTGACAAACTGTCAACAGAGCTACGGGCTACCCAGTTAAGTTTTCTATGAAGAAACTAAGAGATTGATGTATACCGTCGTATCGCATCGTCTTGTCATGGGCCTAAAGACATTTGAACGCACACAGGCACACATTGAAAATGTTAGTATGTGTTCGTTTTCTAGTATGTTCTTTTACGCACACTACGGCAATACCCGTGAAGATTCTATGCAATAAATCAAGTAGTGTCACGCCACGTGCGGTTGGAGAAGGATGTCTACACGCCGTTTTTCGCGCCAGATTAAGTCTGCCTAAATTGTGTGATCATGGTTAGTATTTTACAGCTCTAAGTATGTAAATTGACAAATTTTGCACGTTGAGTTGTACTACACTAAATAATTAACTTCAGAACATCAGTATCCAGTATCGGCACTGTCTGCTGAACAACAAGCCAATGAACCTCAGGAGCACATCAACAAGGATATAAGCCTCCAGTCTCCATTGCTGCTACAGTCTGCTGCACTGCAAGCCATTGATTCTTCACAGCTTGTCAACATTGACAAGCAAGACACAGCAAGCTGATGCTTTTCAACGTGGATATAAGCCTCCAGTCACCAGAAATATTTCGGCCTGCTGCTCAATTCATCGGTAGTATTCTACGACTGAGCATAGACACGTGCAGTCTTCAGATGCGGAACAGCCAGCTGTCCAAGGAACCAGTGACCTTCATTCAAAACCAGTCCACAGTAGTGAAGAGTGGTCTACATCCACTAATACTTATAACTGATTTTCATTTCGATACATCTTCAGTAGGACCATGATTTGTTATAAATCTTATTTCAACGCCATTTGATATGTTCGAATTGGTTTTTCCAGAATGCTTAGTAGATCTAATAGTCGATTGTACTAATAAATATGGGGAACAGACCGAAAATACTATAAAGTCTATAGAGTTTAAAGATCAATTGATAAAGGAAATGTGTGATATTTCTCGTGATTTAAGGGGTTCTGACGTAATAAGAAGAGAAAGTGTGTACCTACTGTACAAGATTTAGACAAAATTTTATAGAGGAAGATCATTTCGGACAAATGTGAGGGCACTGGCCACTTGTGATGCCTCTAGCCACATACGGATATACTAGTAGTGCCGTACTGAAATGTATAAGCATTCATTTTATACAACACTACGGCCATTGCCCGTTTACTGTTGTAACAGTACTGTCTCTTGAACCTATTAATTAGAGTTAGTGTAAGACGCTACTGTTGTTGCCGTGTCAAATGTTTGTATGGAGATTTTTACCGTCCTATCACATAGTTTCTTAAAAGTCAGTACCGTCCAGCAACGTGTTAAAGACATGTACATATAACTTACTAAAGAAAATGAAAAAAAACTAACAAACGTAAACTACTGTGAGTCAGGCTCATCCAGGGGCAAAGGGCACAATTTTGCGATCGGTCTCTTAAACACATTATCTTTATATTGTAAGGTAACAACTCTTGTGATACCATCTGTACCTGGATGTTTCTGAATAATACGTCCCAAAAGCCATTTTCCTGATGGAAGCCTGTCATCCTTTACCAACACAACGGTACCAATAGGAATATCGGGTTGGTTGATGTTCCATTTGTAACGATGTTGCAAGGTCGTCAAGTATTCATTTTGCCAACGACGCCAAAGACTCTGCACCATACGTTGAATCATGTGCCATCGGTTTAACGAGCTAAGTTTAACATCACGCAGAGACGACTCAGGAACACCAATCAAGGGCTCTCCGATGAGGAAGTGACCAGGTGTCAAAGGTGGTTCATCTAGAGTGGTATTTATAAGTGTGAGTGGCCGGGAGTTTACACAAGCCTCAACTTGAGATATGAGAGTAGTTAGCTCTTCGTAAGTTAGGAACGTTTGACCTATAACCCGTTTCAAATGACCTTTGATACTTTTCACTCCGGACTCCCAAATACCTCCAAAATGTGGAGCACTGGGTGGAATAAACTTCCATTGTGTGTGATCGTTAGCAAGAAGTTCAGAAATTTCAGTTACAGTCTGAGATTGTGAATCCTTGAATGCCAGATCTAATTCGCGTGACGCGCCAACAAAGTTCGTTCCATGATCACTCCAAATTTCTTTGCAGTGACCACGTCGAGCAGTAAAACGCCGAAATGCGGCAATAAACGCAGCAAAAGTAAGGTCACTCACCACCTCTAGATGAATGGCCTTTGTCACGGTGCATACAAACAAACATACATAAGATTTACAGGTTCTTTTGCATCTACCTGGATACAATTTCATTGTAAAAGGTCCACAAAAGTCTACTCCACTAGTGATGAATGGACGACTAGGCTTAACACGAAATTCAGGTAAGTTTGCCATAAAGGGCACTAGTGGGTTAGCCTTTTGTTTAAAACACGGAATACATTTCTTGATTACTGTTTTAACAAGGTTTTTCACTCTTATAATCCAAAACTTTTGTCTGATGAAGTTTAGAGTAAGTTGATGTCCTCCATGCAGAGATTTCAAATGTGCGTTAGAAACAATAAGTTTAGCCAGAGCACAATCACCACTTAAAACAATTGGATTTTTCATATCATTTGGAATTTCTGCATTAGCAAGCCGACCACCAACACGAACTATCCCTTGAACATCAATAAATGGATGAAGTGCATATATTTTGCTTGCTTTTTGAACTTGCTTACCTAATGACAAACGATAGATCTCATCTCGAAATGAAACGGATTGTGGCAATTTAATACAACGTTCCAGTGCATCATTTAGTTCATTAGTGGTCAAATAAGTGGGCTCAGTAACTAGCTCCTTAGTTATTTTGGCTTTAAATCGTTTAAAATAACGACAACAATAAGCAGTCACTCGTATTAATTTTGACAGTGTTGAAAATCGTTTTAGATAAGAAATTGCATCATCGTTTTGGATAAAATTAATATTTGCTACTATTTTAGCTGTAGGTTTCATCTCCAAATCTGTTAAAGGAATATCAACTGAAGGATGTTCCCATTCCTTGGTATTTTGTAAAAATTGAGGACCATTCCACCATAGTTTTGACTGCTGGAGATCATACGGGTAAATTCCACGGGATGCTAAATCAGAAGGATTATTCGCTGAACTAACATGGTGCCATTGTTTACCATCAGTGAGAGTCAAAATTTCAGAAGTGCGGTTAGCAACGAAAGTATTCCATGTATTTGGTGTTTTACGCAGCCACGCCAAAACGATGGTAGAGTCTGTCCAGGCATATACATCATCATCGTGTATATTAAAAACAGTTTTAATATGTCGAATCATTTTTGCTAAGAGGACTGCACCACAGAGTTCAAGACGTGGAAGAGAAACCTGTTTAACTGGGGCAACTTTAGACTTTGCAATAACGAGGCTTACCATTATTTCACCATCATCTTTTAAAACTCTGAGGTACACCGCTCCAGCATAGGCAGTACTAGAGGCATCACTAAATCCATGCAGTTCCCGCTTAGTTGTGACATCTGAGACTCCCAGCCATCGGGGGAACTGAATGTTTTCAGCATGCAAGAAACGATCAAGGTAAGTATTCCATTCTTCCTTAAGATCAGTGGGTAACTCTTCGTCCCAATCTAAGCCAGCTAACCATAGTTTTTGCATAAATATTTTAAGTACTATAATCGCAGGAGTTAGCCAACCTAGTGGATCGAAACATTTTGCAATAGTGGACAGTACATTTCTTTTTGTAATCGTGTCATAACAATGATTTAAATTTAAACTTAATTCAAAATTATCTGTTTCAGAGTTCCACGTAATACCTAATGTTTTGATTGTGTCCTCAACTTTAATATTTACGGCACTTTGAGAGTCCTTGTCCACATTGGGTATTTGCGACAACACCACTTTACTGTTTGAGGACCACTTGTGTAAAGGAAACCCACCGCGGGCCAAAATATCCGTCAATCCCTTTTGTAACTTCAGAGCATCTTCTGATGTGGACGCGTCATCAAATCGTCCATATATACGTCGCTTTTCAGGATTTCAGCTTCAGCGGGGAAATCATGCTTTTCGTCTTCAGCCAGTTGATGAAGAGAGCGAATGGCTAAAAATGGCGCGCATGATGTTCCATACGTAACAGTAAGTAGTCTGTATTCTCTTATAGGTTGTGTTGGAGACTCTCGCCATAGAATTCTCTGATAGTCTACGTCATCCTTTGCTACTAAAATTTGCCTGTACATCTGTCGTATGTCCGCGACTAGGCAAAATTTATGCTGTCTCCATCGAGTAATTAAGTCTCTGACATCTTGTTGAAGAGGATAACCAATAAGAAGTTCATCATTTAACGATTTTCCTTTTTCCAGTGCAGCACTTCCGTCGAAGACTACACGTAGTTTTGTGCTTAGACTCATCGGTCTAAGAACAGCGTGGTGAGGTAAGTAGTATACTCTCTGTGTTTTCTTTTCTTTTTCAGGTACCATGATCATATGACCTTGTGATTCGTAATGCTTCAAAAATTTGTGATATTCTTCCTTGAAGTCAGGATTGCGTGTAAAACGTTTCTCCATTTGTTGTAGGCGACTGACGGCAAGGGGTTTGGCATCACCAAGGTTTTTGGGTGGATCATCTTTAAATGGCAACCGTACCGTGTAACGACCGACGTCATTCCGAGTGTGAGTATTTTTGAAGTGTTCTTCACATTGTGTTTCTAATTCGGTCATCGGTTTTTTGTGAGGTAAATTCTCTTCTATCTCCCAGAATTGTCTGAGTAACTGATCTGTTTCAACTTTAGTATGCATAACAACCATATTGTGTTCGTATGCTGCAGAATCAGTTTGTGAAACTCTGCCTGAGATTAACCAACCAAGGCGAGAGTTGAGTGCAATAAGAGAATTACACTTGTGTAAGCCTTCTATTAGGATGTATGCATGCACGTCGGCACCAAGCAAAACGTCAATAGAACCTGGCTTGTGAAAGTTTGGATCAGCCAGATCCAACTGCATAGATGACGGCCAAGTATCTTGTTGAAATTCGCGTGAAGGCAACAATGAAGTGAGTTTCTTCAAAACATATGCATCGACATTAAATGTTGATGTTGTATCTTTTTTGGAGTGGACTGTAAGTGTAACCATAGATCTTGTAGTTACCACCGATGTGTTAGAAATTCCGGAGATTTTGCCAATAACCGGAGTGCGATGAAGATTCAACAACTGCACGGCAGCTTCAGAGATAAAGGATCCCTGTGAACCCTGATCAACAAGAGCTCTTAATGGGTAAGTCCCACCGTTCCTTGAATCCACATTAATTAAAGCAGTAGCTAAAATAACCAGATTATCTTTTGTTTCAGAATTCAGATTAACACTGATGTTGCAAGAAGTGATAGGTACAGTGCTATTTCCCTTTGGGGTATCTTTCTCCTTATCTGTTTCAACAGCCGTGATATTTTTAGGAAGGGTGTGGTGTAGCAACGTATGATGACGTCGCCCACACTTTCTGCAGACTGTACTCTGTCTACAGTTCATCACTGAGTGACCTTTCACGAGGCAGTTAAAACATATGTTGTTTTTCTTAATGTAATCTTGACGTTCAGGAACGGAGATTGAAGCAAAACCTTTACAGTGGCAAATATAATGGTTCTGTGAGCAGTAAGTGCAGGTGCTTTCGACTTCAGTAGTAAAACTTCTGACAGTTGTTACTTTAGGTGATTGTGTAACGGTTTTTTGTGTATATCTTTGTGGAGGTTGTGAAAAATTCACCATTTCCATGGCTCGGAATCGTTTCTCAAGAAAACTGTTTAAATCGTCATATGTAGGAATGCTTGTTGAATTTTCTAAGGATTGTTCCCAAAGTTTGTGAGATTCAATGTCTAACTTTGAGACTAGGATATGCACTACTATTGCATCCCAAGAATCGATTTGTAAGTTTATTAGTGAAGTGAGACATTGGCTAGAGGTATCTAAAAGATCCTTTATACCCTTTGCAGATTCCGTTGTAAGTGTCTTTTGACTTAAAAAAACGACTGAGGATATTATTCACAATCATTCTCTTGTTATCATATCTCTCATTCAGTTTTTTCCAGGCATCGTCATAATTAGCTTCAGTTAGCGAGTAGTTTTTCAGTAGTTGCAGAGCTTCTCCTGATAAACTTGACTTTAGATAATGATGTTTTTCGATTTTAGTCAGACAATCATCATCATGAATTAGCGAGCGAAATATATCTCTAAAACTCATCCATTGATTGTAATCGCCAGAAAATTGCGGTATTGCTATCGGTGGAAGCTTTGGTCTCATCTTAGGAAGTTCTGAATGTGTGTGAGAATTTGAGGTATCACATTTATCTGGTTTTAACTCATATAACTTATCTTTTAGCCATGTCATTAACTCAAGATAATTTTCTTCAGTGTCATCGAAATTCGCCTGTAAGTCAAGGTTGTGATCCGTTTCTAAAGTTTTAGCGTCTATCGATCCAGCAAGAGCTTCATAACTCTTAGTATAACGAGCCCAATAATCATGTAAGGTTTCCATACGTGCGTCAAAAAACCCTCTTGTTCGTTTATCTTTCGCACATTTTTTCGAATTAGCAAGTAATTTTTCAATTTTAGTCGAGTTCTGAATGACCTGTGTTATGTATTGTTTTATTTGTTTATCCGCCATGATTAATAACTCACAAAATAAATTGCGGGTAGATAGTGTAATAAACTAGTTTAAATGTCACTATTCAATTGACAAATTATTATTGTTCACCATAAAATGTTATACTTTAGTACGAAAATTACAAGTCCAAAATCACTTCCAGAAACTAAGTTAAAACTGATCAAATTATTCTAAGTTCTTTTTATTCGCAAATTTTCTAAGTCCTTTCAAACGCAAATTCTTCTAAGTGTTTTGTCACTTCAAAATTTACAAGTTATTTTTACTCGCGATTTTAGCACGAAATATAAGTGTTTTTTACTCACACATTCGGCTAAGTCTTTTTAACACTGAAATTTTCTAAGTTCGTTTATTCAACACTGTTCATTGCACTAAGTCGATATTTGCACTTTACTCACAGTTTATCCGGTTCGATGGTCCATTTGATTAATTAAAACACTCACACTACTTTAACACTTTTATTTTACTTTACACCTATACACTGGTAAGAACACTCGACGCGACATGGCAACTTAAGCTTAGGTTAACTGTGAGAAACACAACGCTTGCGGTTTTTAATTTTACCTGTGGCGCCATCTAGCGATATAGGGAGGAACTATTATCTCCTTTACCTGTCATAGCTATTAGCTAAACACCTCCTGTCTTCTTATAATGTTACACTTTATCACATACAATTCAAAATAAAAAGGTACTTTTGAGTTGACCACCACCCTCCCTACAATATAAGTAGAATGTAGGAATAGATATTCGGTTTAGATACATATATCACTTTAGTATGTCTGTGGCCACCTGGTGCGATCTACTGGTCTGTTTTTTTCCAATAGGTTCTATTTTAGAATCCCACCTCCGCACTATAAAATCTCAGGACTAAAAATAGTGGAAGCGGGTGCGCGGGGCGAGGACACGACCTGTTTTCCTGATCAATAGAGACTGGAAAAATATTTAAAATGTAACCAGGCTGGCGCGGCCTGCACTTACAATATTCTAGAGTTTCTATGCAATAACATTTTAGAACATTTATTTCTCTTATAGTATGGTACCAAAACAATATGACTGTATCTGCCGTATTGTCTGTGTACTTTATCTCCCCCATTAAGGGGAGTTTTCTGTGATCCCCACGCTTAGCAGGCGGCTTGGGGATCGCAGTTCATTATATCAGTTCCTCAGAAGGCACTGTTGCTCGGCTTGCGGTATTTTAACCTTAGTCAATAAATATTGTATTCATATTTCAAAATCTGACTATAGGGTTGTTCACAATTTGTTTAAATCACAGATCAACGAATATATATACTTCAGATGCCAGAAGTGTAAAACGTTAGCTGAGATGGAAACGTTTCGCTTTTCATGGGTAGAAATAAAGTGGCGCGCTTGGTTTCCATTCATTCGAAGCGACAGCCGTTACCTATTTCAATCTATATCTGTGTTAATTAACGAAATGTATTATGACATATCATGCATAATACTACTGGTAGGTACTTTAAATGAGGTAACAAATAGAATAGGGCAGTACCATAGAACATATACACCAGAAGAAGCGACACTCAAGTTTGTGTGCTCGTAAAAGCGTTCGCGGCTATGTGTGAGTGCGACAGAAGGCGCGGGGCGGGCACATCTAGTGGTGCCTATTGCTCACGCGCTAGCACAAGGTCAAAGTCGATCTCAAGGTAGCTTCCCACGGCCCACGATTCTACGGATCATCACGCACAGCCTGCGACCACGGACGGCAACGCACGCAGACAGGGCTCTTCCAAAGGCGCGTGTCGGTCTGTGTAGATCTTTCGATAGCATCATTGCAAAATGCAAAGAAAAAAAAACACGGACGCGCTCGGACCGCGTCCCAGGAGCTCGCACCGCACCTTTGAAGTTACAGACTCGCGACGGATACCGCACCACCACAGACCGCCTGCTACCACGACGAGAACCTTCCGACGGTGTGTCGTGCGAGCTGGTCCGCGATATCGCGGATCGTGGGAAGCCACCGTCACACGTGCGATGCACTGAGAAAAACGACTTAAAGGCTTAAATCAAATTTAACCTTATACCGTTGAATTGTAACTACGTAAGATGAATTCACAACTCTTAAAATGATTTTCACCAATCAATAAAAATTTACCATGTTTTATAATAAACACAACCGTCAAAAACGCCTTCCGTAAAGTATTTTCAGAATTGAACTTGTTATACGATAATAATTGCAGTATTGACCATAAAATATACCTTACTTTTACGGCGGTTTATATACGGTGATTATCACTATAACGTACGACTTAATCAGCCTCATCGTAAAGTCAATATTTGAAAGAAAAGATTCAATTTCAATTTCAAAGAAAAGAAACATTCGCCTTCACTGACCTCGTTTAACGCCTTCTAGTTGGAAGGCGTTTTTGTACGTATTTACGTTTGGTCGGTTTTTCGCCTTATACCATATAAATTGGCCGTCATTAGGGCGCTTTTGACTTTAGATTTAGTGTGAGTGTCACGGACATGATAGTAGAGTGCGAGCGCGTTGTGAGACACAGCTCAGTTTACCTGCACGTGCTGAGCGGGATGCAGCAGTGGGAGCGCGTCGTGTAGGCGCGCGGCGATGCGGAGTGCGGCGTCGGCGCGCGGGGCGGCGCCTGCCGACCGAGCGCGCGCCGCGCCGCGTGCCAGCCACGCCTGCGCCGCGCCCACTCGCCAGCACCGCGCCGCCTCACGACCCAATCTACCCTCTTGCAAACCACACATTACTTTTCACCTTGCAAGCTAGAAAAGTAGGCATTTCCTACCTCGCATTGCCAAAATTTGGAACCAGCTGCCTGGTGAAGTATTTCCGATCAGATATGACTTAGGGGCCTTCAAGAAGAGAGCATATTCCCTCCTCAAAGGCCGGCAACGCATCCTCGAGACCTCTGGTGTTGCGGATGTTCGTGGGCGACGGTAATCACTTACCACCAGGTGAGCCGCCTGCTCGTTTGCCCTCCTATACCATTAAAAAAAAAAAGCTAGAAAAGGTTTTGTTTGTCAGTAAAATTCATTTATGCTTGTTTGCCTGTTAGATTCTTAGAATTTACCATAATCTCATAACGATGAAAATCACAGAGGAGTAGTACCAACAATTTTATTGATTTATAAACGTGTATATGAAATGTTTATGTATTCTAGAGAACCATAGGTAAGAGATGATAAAATCACTATTTTACCATGTCTTACCTACGGTTCTCAAATTTGGACTTTCGACCTAAAGACCAGGAACAAAATACAAACTACACAAAGAAAAATGGAAATAAGCTCAATAGGCGTAAAATTAAAGGACAAGATTAAAAATAAGCATATTCGCAACAAAACCAAATTAACACACACCTTAACTTCCTCTCTGAATATGAAATGGAGATGGGCGGGACACCTAGCCCGGTTCGACGACGACAGGTGGACCATTAGGGTGGTGAATTGGCAAGGCCCTAGAGGTCGTAGGGTTAGGGGCCGCCCATGCGCTAGATGGACAGATGAACTGGTAAAGGTAGCAGGAGAAAATTGGATACCCTTGGCTAGAAACAATGAAAGATGGAAGTCCTTGGAGGAGGCTTTTACCCGAAGGGGGTCCATATAAGAGCCACGACAAAATAATAACCGAAATGAATAAATTTAATCTGATCGTAATGCAATTAAAATTATTAAAAAAAAAACTATTTATCATATTAATTTATTAATCAGAATGTATTGTAATAGGATGAATGTAACTAAATAAAGCTTTACTATTATATGAAATGTACCATGGCATGGTTCTATTAAGGGCTTTTTTCCTGTGATGCGTATTTTCGACTGCGCGCGGATCCGGTGATGAAATTATAGGATGCCAGCCGGATGAAATTATAGGATAGTGGCGAATAGTAAGTATAATCGGAATCTTTCCGGTAAATATAACGCGGGTCCTAGCCGGTTCCTAATAAGTTAATAGTAAGGTAATTGTGATAAGTTTTACTTTTAGGGACACAACAGAAACAACTTACCGACAGAGTTTTGAGTATATAGATGACCAGCCAGTATGTAAAGCTTCATTATTTTCGTAGGTGACGCATTTTTAGATGCCTCTATCTTAGCCAACTGAAATTCAAAATAAATCTATTACAATTAGATTATAAACGTGTAAATAAATTGTAAATATAAAAAGCCCCTCGAAATAAAAAAACTTACAACCTTGCATTGCCTCGGCATTACAAACATTTAATTTCAAATACAACGCACCTAGGTATGACAATCAACGAGATTCAGAGAGACTATGATTTTTAGTTGCATGCACTTCATTCGGTTTCTGGATTTAATTGGGGTGGTAGGTAAGTTTGGTATTCTATGAGGGAATGTGTATTGGTCTATGAAATACGAAGTTATACAAGTCCTTGAAAATCGCTAGCCTGCAGGGAAAGACATTGTATAAAGTATGAAAAGAGACTTAAGTTGCCAAAAATAGGAGTGTTATGTTTTAGGGTTTATAAATAAATAAATGTATTAAATTTATATAAGTATATAATTTTTTACTTTTTATTTATTGTTTTAATTTTTAAATTAATGGGTATCAAGGTTAAGAAGAGATTCCATAAATATATATAAGTTTTAATTTCAATGAAACGATAAAACGTGTATAGACAGTAAATAATTTGCAGTCGGGTTTAATTTTTAATTAATTTATACTTGTTTAGTAGTCAGTTAGAGTTATTTGCCCATCGCTTCTAATGCGAAAGTGAATTCAATAAAATTGTTATGCACGACGACGACGGTTTGTATAAAATTTTAAAACGATAATATGAGTTAAAATCGAGACAAAAGATATCAATCGAATAGAAAATTGAAAACTTTTGACTGATATTGAAAGATATCCCATTACCTGAAGAGCCATAGATGCAGCCTGCATCATTCTGCCATTCTCTTTCAACTGCATTATACACTGTATGGACGGAGTTTGTAAGCTCGTATCGCTTATTTCATCCGTCGTGTTTTGTTTAGATGAATTGTCCTGTAATAACGATAAAGCATTATGAAAATATGCCCTTACATACGTGGAAGAATGATACAAAACAAAAATGTAAATATCTGTATATTATTTTATTGTAGTGCCATATAATAACAAATCTGTGTAATAATTGAACTCTTTGGCACCGGTATCCAGAGTGGTCATGCTCACAGAAAGGTGTTCTCAAGCGGCGGTGTTGAGTGTCGGGTCGCCATTTTCCCTTAAAAATGGTTGAGGAAGGCGATCGTGGCACACGCTTCAACTCGTGAACGGGGGACACCGGCTTGCTCTGGATACTAGTGCTAATGACTTTACCGAAAAAAACCTCTTAACACTGTTCTCCGGTAAAAAAATTTTTTTTTCAATGTTATTGTGACGGAACAAGCTCGAGGCCCACCTGATGTAAAGCGGATGCCTATAACAGATGCATTTCGTCACAAGTCACGAATCGCACTGCACCCGTCACCTTGAGACATAGTTATTAAGTCTCATGTGCCTGTAATTTCACTGGCTTTCAAGGACTGCTGCCGGAACACACAGTTAGGTGCTTGGCGACAGATTTACTACTTGAGGGTGGTCGCTAGCAAGGCGGGATTCGCGAAATGCCCTTCCACCATGCGGTGAAGCTCAAGCCCGCGGCGGGATTCGAACCATGCACTTGCTGCGCGGCAGTCCATAGCCAATGCCACTGAGCCATCACTGCTTTTAGTATGTATCCTATTATTTGTTATAAATAGAATATAATAATTTATTACAAAAACTACAGTAAATAAAAATGTATGACCATTTCTTATTAAAAAAGGTCACTGGAGAAAGAGGACAGTAGATTTATAAAATAAACCCTAGGTCGGCACCCAATGGGACACAATACATACGTATTAAAAGAAAATACCTTAGTATGTCGCGGGGATATTCCTGTGAACAGTTTGGAGAGAGCATCGTTGTCTTCTAAGGCCAGGTAGCACTTCCTCAAACCCTCAGTATTATTTGACATAGTGTAATATTCTAGTGCACCAGTCCTGGACAAAAGCCAAATTGTTATTTACTACATAATCGAAGTGATAAGACGTTTAGATATATATGATATTAATCTGTACACGTCAATTTAAAATTCCACATATTTGTTAATAAACAGTGCACGTTAATTAATTATATATTAAGATATGACTATAGCCGTTGTTTAAGTTGGTGCTGGACTTATTTCAATTTTTAAATAAAGGACAAGGAACCAGCCCCGGCTAAGTATAATCATTCCAATCCCTGAAGGCATCAACTGCCCCTCACTACTTATTCCTTTTACCCCCCTACGAGATCCAAAGATACTTTCAATTCGCGTGTGGCCATTTACATTTTTTTTTATACAGAACTAGGCAGCACTTGACCACTATCTCACATGATGGTAAGTGATGATGCGATCGATGATGGAGCGCGCTTACCCAGAAGGTATCTATTCACTCGCGTTTTGAAGACCCCCTATTGTACTTAACCGGAAACACAGACTCGGGCAGGGTGTTCCATTCCCTAGCTTCCCTAGTTCGTATGATGAACGAAGACGCACATCGCTTCTTTCGGGTAAATGGAACATCAACCATATAGCGGTGGCGCTTCTGAGTTTTCCTGGATGTCCGGTTATAGATAGAGACATACCTAACCGGATGCTATACGATATGGGATAGCAATGAAAATAAAGATTCGTAAACTTTCCCACTATGGTATTCGTGAAAAAGCTTTGAATCTTATAGAGTCATATCTGTCAGACAGGCTACAGAAGGTTGGAATAAATGGCAATACTTCTTCCGGGTCACTGGTAATAATGGGAGTACCACAGGGATCAATTTTGGGACCTTTTCTGTTTTTAACATATATTAATGATCTGCCTTGCATGGTCAAAGATTTCTGCGATATTGTTTTATTCGCAGATGATACCTCTCTGATTTCTAAAGTAGATAGGAAAGACAGTGAACTGACTCATGTAAATAATGTATTATCTAAGATTTGTAAATGGTTCGCCGCCAATAATCATCTCCTAAATTAAAAAAAGACGAAATGTTTAAAGTTTTCTTTACCAAATGTTCCTTATGTTGGACCAAACATAAAGCTTAGCCCAGATAAACTCCCTATTGACAAAGCGACAGTCTTCCTGGGAATCAAAATGGATTCCACTTTACAGTAGGATCCACATATACATTATCTCTCCGGAAGACTTAGTTCTGCTGCATATGCAGTTCTTAGAATAAGACAGTTAACAGACGTAGCTACTGCTCGCCTAGTTTATTTCGCGTACTTCCATAGTATTATTTCGTATGGTATATTGCTGTGGGGAACTGCTGCTGAGATAGAGACAATCTATATCATACAAAAGCGTGCAATTCGAGCCATATATAAAATGGGTTCTAGGGAATCTCTGAGGGATCTTTTTAAAGAAATTGATATTATAACTTTACCAAGTCTGTATATATTTGAAAATATTATGTATGTTCGTAAAAATTTGAGTAAATTTAAATTAAACAGTGACAATCACGATTACAATACTAGGAATAAAGATAAAATAGCGGTTTTTAGTGGATTTGGTAGCGTGTTAAATATTTTTATTGCCATTAAATTCGGACGAGAACGGTGTCATTGCTAGTTTTGAGCTTGGTAGTATGAGGTTATGTATACATCTAATGGGATATATTTTAAGTTGGTCTACTTCTTTATTATTGAATTGAGGGTATTTTTTTCAAATTTACATGTTTCTAATATATATAAGGACACAAGAGTTAAAATATTATATTTTATAAAATATGGTTTGCAACTTTCATTGGCGATAACGCCCGTAGCACACCTCTACTGCGAAATACGAGTAGCAAAACCGCTGGATGAGTTCCGTGACATAAATATTTGCCGTCTTCCCTTGGATCTTCATGGTATGTCTATGTGTGTGTCCATGCTCCAGGCATCACGCGACCACAGATAATTTTGAATCTGAGGGGATGAGTACGTAAACATATTTCTTACTATTTGTAGTACTTACCAGTTCTGCCTGTCGATATAATAGTCGCCTATGTAGCTGTACGCTTGCTTGATTTGAGCGTCAGTAGTGCTCGCCGACATTTTCATTAGTTCCACCACGCGGAACCAGTGGCCTAAGCGTTTTCGGAGCGCTATGGCCAAGTCTCTGAAATAGACCACAATATATAACGATAACTGTTTGCCTGCATAATTAAACATATCAGTACGCCTTATTGTATTGAAGGTGTGGTCCTTCAGGCGTAACCTGATCCGCCAAATTTAATTCGGATCTACGTATAGGGACATCTACTAGAGTCAGTTCCAGAATATGGACTGCTAGATTTCATTGATGATCAGAAAAACCCAATAACTATTCAACCTGGAGATCGAAACAAGGAGCTTTAAAATTCCATAGAGAAGAATATTTATATTCGTTTTGACGCTCGACGCAAATCAACCAATAAAGCAATGAACATACTTTATATACGGCTACACGTGATCGTTTAAACACCGCTCCGTCGGGGATATAAGCCCAGAAAACAAGATCACGTCATTAGTAACAAACTAATTAGCATTGGACTACCACGTTATTTCCAACGTGATGTGTCACGTGACGATGTCGCAAATAATGAGTAAGTCGGCTACATCATATTGTCTATTTATTTATTAAGATAAAAACGACACAGGTTCAATTAGATTTATCTCACAATATAGAAAAAAAACGCTACATATTATGTCGGACAACATTATTATTTAATATTGAAATTCATAATTTGTTTACTATGTAAATTACATATATTAAATGCATAATGTTCAATGAAAAATATAGGATATAATTAATATGTATATTATGTTATTATATGTCTAGAATAATGTTAACTAGAATTTGTAGGGATCAATTGATCAATCTATGTTTACTAGTTTCTACCCGCCTCTTCAGCCGCATTATATTCGGTTTCATGCTCTTTCGGGAACAACATCGGGATAAAACTCTTTTCATCCCGTACAAGCCTTGTATTATTGTCTGTAGTGGGAGAATCTACATATACATTTATGAACCGTTCGTAGCGGGGCTTGCCTAATAATTTTTCACCGCTTAAATAGGTTAAGCAAAGTTCGCTGTGGTTATGACTTGGATAGGTGACCTCTAGAGAAATTTACTACTAAACGCTTCCGTACTTCGGAGGTAACATTAAACCATCTATCTCTGTTATTGTCTTAGGATGGCAGACATTATATCATGGTGGTAGTGCATTTTGCGAATACCTACCTGACTAGCTACCACCCTCAAGTAGGAGGTCTGTCACCAAGGTCTTAATGGTGTTTTCCGACAGATGTCCTTAAGACCCAATAATACTTTGTTAAGCCTGTTAACACCTTCAACCACGGCATCATCATTTAAGTTACACCTGATGTACATGCTATGGTTGTGGTAAATGTTGACTTACAGTAATAAAAAAAAAACTTTCCTCAAAGCTCAAGAGTATACATAGAATAGAAATTATATCTTATTAATATATCTTATCTCCGATGCTGATACCTATTCTAAATTAGTAATTTTGTTTAAATATACATCATTGTGGGAAAGGAACTGCCTTCTGAAACACAGTGAAAACTACAGCAGCGGACAGGGATTTCATATTTAAATTGTACCAAATTTTTATACAATAAAGATATTTGTATTGTATATATACAAGATTACAAAGTAAGCAAGAGATTCATAGAATATACTAACCGCCTATCTTCATTGTGATAAATCTCCTCAGCACCATCGAAATCTTTGAAGTATGATAATATCTCAGCCTTTTTCAGTGCATTGGAATGTAGCGCGTTCAACCGTGACACAAATCTTATTCCAGCATAATCGTTTCGCCTTACGAACGCAGCCTCTGCTGTCTCTAAAGCGGATTCTGACTCGAAATTCTTCAAAGCCGCTTCTGCTAATAATAACCTAAAAATAACTCAAGCACTTTATTTCTACAAAATACTAATATCACGTTTGAACGTATCCTCACCTGATGGAAAGGGACGACGCGGTCTACTGTGGAACATACTTGCCAAGAAAAATAATGTTGTTTTTGTTTTGTTCTTGTGACGGAAGAAGCTCGTGGCCCATCAGATGTTAAGCGGACTATTTTTTTAATAGCTGATAGGCTAGCCTTTGATCACTATCTCACCTGATGGTAGGTGACGATGTGGTCGAAGGTGTTGTTCAGGCTAGCTTAGCATTACTGGCGCTCAAGGACAGCTGCCAGAACACACCATTAGATGCTTGGCGACAGATTTTGTACTTGAGTGTGGTAGCCAGGCGGGCATACGCAAAATCCCCTACCACTATGCAAAAAATCTCTCAAAAATCTCTGCCTATAACAGATGCATTTCATTACAAATAACGAATTGTACTGCGCCCGTCATTTTGAGATATAGCTGTTAATAATAACAAATATTTTAAAAATATAGTGCACGAACAAGAATCTTTTTTTTTTTAAATCTCGGTCGTGCGCTCGGAGAGTCAAGACCTCCTTAGGATGCTTCGTGTAGAACCGAAATGCCTCGAAAATTCTTCCGTTTTGGCTGCGTGGCGTTTGTGACTACACGTCGGCTTAACCGGAAAATTAGGCGGAATTGTCACTAGATATATTTTTACATTATTAAGTGTTTTATTAAAATATTAATTTGATGTTTTCTTAAAATATTTGTTATTATTACATATGGATTTTAGCAAAGTAACGCCTGAATCTATTCATTATATAGCTGTTAAGTTTCATGTCCCTGTAATTTCACTGGCTCTCAAGGACTGCTGCCGTTAGTTGCTTGGAGACCGATTTTTTCCTTGAGGGTGGTAGCTAGCCAGGCTACCACCCTCAAGGAAAAAATCGCAAAATGCCCTTCCACAATGCGGTGAAGCTCAAGCCAGCGGTGGGGAACGTGCCAAGGACCTGCGTCACGGCATGCCATAGCTATTACCGATCTGCAATTAATAAGATGGTAGCGATTAAAGCACCCGAAGCAGAGCTTCTATCGTTCTTAGCCGTTAGCAGCAGCGCTGCGGTTATTACTTAGATCTGGTGACCGCTAGTGATGTTCACTACTGAATTTGACGCTTTCGTGCTCTACAGGGCACGTAAGACTGTCCGGTTCCAGTTGTTATCTAAGGATGGCCGTCGATAGGCAATGTCGCAGGCCTTTGGGTGGCTGGAAAACCCCGACACATTGCACTGCGGTAGATACTGTCTAGATACTACCCTAGAGTGGAAAATCTGTCGCTGTGCACCTAACCATCAGGTTGAGCCTGCTTACCATCATCAATAATTTAACATTAGATGAGATTGTTAAGTGGGATAACTAGGCTATTGAAAATAAAAAAAAGATGATCATCTGTACCATAACTGTGGATGTGGGTTGTCCTTTATAAAGTTCTCAGCTTCCTTCAAGCCAACTTTATCGATAAGCTGGCGGGTGTCCCTCAGGGACTTCACCTCGACTCTTGCAATGTGCTGTGGCGTGCACTTGTCTGTGATGCTGTCTAACAACGCAGTAGTTATTTCCAATTCCTGAAACGTAATACATAGTTGATTATATATAATTAACCGGGATGTGAGGAACAAAACAAATGCTGGAAGGATGTATGAAATGGCAGTTACGAAACAAACACGATGTCTTCCTGATGTTAAACGGTAACCTCTGTAGTTAACAGATGCATGATTTGAACTGCACTTTGCCCATAACCCTGAAACATACAGATATAATAAGTCTTATTTGCCTGTACTTTCATGAATTATCTACTGGCTCTCAAGGACTGCTGCCGGAATCCACTGTAATGTGCTTGACGACAGGTTTTTCTACGCGAAGATGGTAGCTAACCAGGCGAGGATTCGCAAAAAGCCCCTCTACGGTGAGAAAGCTCAAGCCGCCGGCGGTAGGGATCGACCATATACCTGCGGCACTGCAGTCCATAGCTATTACCACTCTGCTATCACTGCTTCGTCAATACGTATTACCGTCAGGTAGACGAAACAATAATGATAATGTTAGGTAGGTACTTACTAAACATTAGGCTTTGGGTTGTACTATTTGTACATAATATAGACACGAAGCATTTCTAAATCAGATCGTTTATGCCTGTTGTAGTATTAACATTGTAGTACAGACAACAACGCCCTCCGTTTTTAGCAAGACATAACTAAACTATAACTAGAGATTTTGTGGCACAATAGAGCATGTGGTAGAGATGCAATGGTTGTGTAGTGTAACTGTAATGAACAAGAAAAATAATGGATTAGTTAATAGATTTAGGCGTATCTTTTCGAAAATCTATATTAACTATAACAAATACAAATATTTTGAGTTTTTTTAAATAATATTTCTGCAAAACATTTAATAATAATATCTAGATACAATACCGCCTAATGTTCCTGCCAGCCAACGTGACTTCATAAGCGCCACTTAGCCCAACCGGAAGAATTTTCGAAGCGTTTCGTAAACGAACGATTTTTTTTTATTGAGAGATAGACCATGATGAAAAGTAATGATAACGATGACGATAAATCGTAAACTATGTGTTGGGTTATGACGAACAGTTTTGGCGTATTGTGTAAAATCGCTTCGTAAGTAAGTCATTAATTCTCGTAAAAAGTAAGGGATAAAAAATGGTTATTGTGAGTTACCCCTAAGAGATAGACATATACCATCGCGGACTTTTTTGTAGACCTTTTTAAGATGAAACATATCACATTAGAAAGCTCTAAAATTAACAGTGTTTCTCTACAATATTATGCATGTAAACCTACATGCATAATACTGTAGAGAAACACTGTTAATTTTAGACATACATATAAACTTACCCCGTGAACCACTCTATCTATTAAAAAAACCGCATTAAAATCGGTTGCGTACTTTTAAAGATTTAAGCATATATAAGGACAAACAGACAGCGAGAAGTACCTTTGTATTATACTATGTAGTGAAGTGTGACGAAATATAAAAAAACCGGCCAAGTGCGAGTGGGATTCGCGCACGTAGGGTTCCATATCATTATCTGTAACCTAATCTTGTAAGTTACAGACACTTTTCGCAGTGTCCGATTGAGCTGGGTAGGTACGGCGAAAACCTCTTTACCGTATGGGAGCCCCCTTAATTATTTTATTTTGTATTAGTTAATTATATTTAAAGAGAACATAAAACTAAATATTCTGTGAGTAGTTAAAGTGTCTGCATGTCACCGTTATTAGTATCGAGCAAGAAACGGTAAAAAAATCAAGTTTGTTGTATGGGAGCCACCCTTAAACATTTTATTATTTATATTAGTTACATTATATTAGTTCTTGAGATACAGCCTGGTGACAGACGGACGGACGGACAGCGAAGTCTCAGTAATAGGGTCTCGTTTTTGAGTACGGAACCCTAAAAACTAGTCTTTGAAGACAATACATAAGCTCACCTTGAATTTACACAAGTACCCTTGCATAGTGAGGGGTTCTTCGGGCTCCGTATCTCGCATGACGTAGAGGCGTGCTTTCTCCGCGAGCGCCAACATTTGTGGATTGTCGGAGGCCCAGAGTGCGCTCCAGACATCCTTGCGCAGCGCTTGCCCGATGCTGATGTTGTTCGCCATGTCTGTGTCCAAGAGGTACAGGCAGCCGGGCTGGTCGATCACGTAGAATTTGCTAAAATATATAATTTACCTTATTTGTTCGAAGTCGTTGAATATTCGTTCCGAAGCCGGTACAAACTCACGAAGGCGCGCTTTCCTCAGTAAATTATTGTTGCACTTTTTTATTTATATCAGATAGGCTAGCCTTTGACCAATATCTCACCTGATGGTAAGTAACGATGTGGCCAAAGATGTTGTTCAGGCTAATCTAGAATTACCGGCTCTCAAGGATAGCTACCGGAACACATCGTTAGGTGCTTTGCGACAGATTTTCTACTTGAGGGTGGTAGCTAGCCTGGCGAGCATTCGCAAAATGCCCTACCAACATGATATGTCGACTGTCATCGTAAGACAACAACCGGGACCGACGGCTTAACGTGCGGTCGGAAACGCTCAGTAGTAATGTCGCTAGCGGTCACCCATCCAACTCATGACCCCAGCGGACGTTCCTTAACTTAGCTGGATCGGTTAAAAACGGCTAAGCAAACTACGCTACGAACGTTTCGCTTTTGTAAGGATAGGCCTCGTTTGTATACTACTTATTAGTAAACCAATAAGAATATAAATATATAAGTACACTTAGGTAGGAAGCAATAGTAGCAACTACACTCAAAAAATGTGGAAGAGCTCGCCTTCGTGAGTCGACAAGTCTGTAGTAAAATAGTAACTGGGCAGTTTAGAGCTACAGCTCTGTTAAATAAACGGAACTAAAATTTGTAGATTTATAAAAATATCATGTGTAGTTTTTTTGTACGATTATAGAATCCACTCATAGTTAATCAACGAAACTTAAAATAAAATTAAAATTGAAGAAATCATACTTTTAATTCAGTCTGCAGCCATTTAACTCAAGTATGTTGTGCATAATTAGGGCTCATGAATTTATGCACATTCATATGCTTTCGGCGTCCAAGTATTTCTGGGTTTTGTCTGAAAACACGTTCCGCCATATCATAGTTTACCAACAAGTGAGATTGAGTTCAAAACCTAACAATCAGCATAATAAAACATAGGATCCATATACAATTGATACATACCTAGAATTAGAATTCAGTCCCATTCTGTAAGGCCTCGAGTTCATATGGATAGAGGTGATTTTCTTGAAGTTGACCAACGAGAATAGTAATATAGAGCCTGAATCTCTACCCACAAGAAGATGGCTATCGGAGCATGTTATGCAACATATAGTGTCATCTTGGAAACCGCCGTCGCCTGCGACGATAGGCGATCCGTCTGCATGATATAGCTGTTCTGTAGAACCTACAAAAAATTACATGAAATTAAGTCCCACATCTACATAACGCAAGTTAATCTAAAAATCCAGCCAAGCATAAGTCGGGCCCGCCCTTTAGGTTATTAGAGTGCAAAATTGTCGCCTCAGGTGATGATTCGATGAAGTAAATCCCGCGACCGCGCGGATGCGTTTCCATTTTGGTCACCGAGACCAGTAATTATTAATAAAAAAATATAATAGCATGGAGTGAAAAGCGCAGTAATGTGTCACAAATTGCGATGAAACTGCAACTGTAATGGGCAGGCGTGACGATAAATATCTGGGAGGCGATTTGTAGTTATCATCACTTTATATCATAAAAATGTGTAAAATAACTCTTCTGCTATCTTCAAAAATATAGCTGGGCCGGGTGGTTAACTAGTTCTATAAAGATAGACGACAATTTTTAGTAAAATAATATACAAATAACTTACGTGGTCTAGAAGGCGTAGCAAATTTCCAAATCAAAAAGGATTCCTTTGAAGCACCTACCACAATGGCCTTGCTATTTATTGTAACGTACACCACCGGAATACTGACTGGCTTAGCTGAAATAACAAAATCTGAATCAACTTAGTTTCAAGGAGAGATTTAGCCCGTGACCTAGATTGAAGTATTTTTGCCCAATCTTTTTAGTAAGATAATAATAATAATCATTTATTTCGTGACCAATGGTTGTGCTTATATTATCTTAAAATTATAATAAGTTTCATTAATATTAATAATAATAGGTGTATATGTAGTAGTGAATAAAGATAATCTCTAGTCCTCAGGGTAGGATACCCTGAGTCTGTGAGGACTAGTTCTTTAAAGGAGTCGGTTTCCGTTTGTACCTTTGAGTTCTAACTATCAAAACCAAACATCACATAAAAAGATCACAATTGGCTGGTTCAATAGGCAACACAATGTAAGTAACCATTTTGTTGCCTATTCATCTAAGAACCTAGTTTCAGAGTCTGGGTCAATTAGTTTAGTAAAATTCAATAAAAGTATATTCTGGTGCAGAATATAATATCGTATTTTTCATTTAGAATTTTTGGCAAAAAAAACCATTTATATTACAAGTCGCACGGATACTGCATTGCGCGCGCCCGCATAGTATGCTTGTAAATACAATTTGTTTACCATCGCACTGTATCCCTTGCTGGTTTGAAATGATGAGTGTTGACAACGTAGCTATGATACAATACTCGTCCACCCCGCACATCTCTATTACGTCGGGGATGTGGTTTATCCAAGACTGAAACAAAATTGGAATCAAAATGTTAATTATTTCCAGTCATGATCCTTTGTAAGCGTTCATAACAACATAGTTATTTTATACAGGGTGGAAACTTTAAGCGGGGCAGTAAGGAGAAGTACCTTATCCGTTGCAGCTACTCCGAAATGGTCTTAGGAGACTATCCATATTTTTTTATGGAATTTCGATCCCCATTCACAGATTTTCAAAATAATTACAGTTAGCAAGAAAATAGCCATTATACACAAAATCATTTTTGATGCCAATCGATCCTGTTTCTAATACTGATCAAAAACTTTTATGGGACCAACCATCGTTGGAGTACTCAAAATGTCACAAATTGCAAAAAACACATGAAAATGCCTATTTTCTTGCTGTTTTTTTTTGAAGATCTGTGATTGGGGATCGTAATTCAATATAAATAATGGATAGTCTACTAAGACCATTTCCGAGCAGCTGCAACGCATAAGGTACTTCCCCTTACTGCCCCACTGAAAGTTTCTAACCTGTATAAATGTATAATTACCGATGAAGCGCTCGTAATAGAGCTTGCCTGGCTGTTCTTAACCAATAAACTACGTTAAGGGACGTCCGATGCAGTCAATACTCGGATGGGTGACCGCTAGTGGCATTTACTACTAGGAGATTAGTCGCCAAGCACCTAATGTTGTTCCGGCAGTTGTCTTTGAGAGCCGTTAAATACTACACATATTATGGAACGTTTTCATTCCAAAGTAACTATTTTTACAAACAGAAATTAAAACAACACTTATATCGATTTGCTAGGAACGCTTGGAAATTGTTATTATTCCAGCAATCATTTGTAAGTGTCGACATTACCAAAGTCCCCTAGCTACCCTGTGTCATCATCATCATCATCATATTTTCTTTAGCCCGCAGTTTTGGCTTTAGTTTATACATTATAACAACCTGACGCAAAAGTAATATATTTCATAGCATACTTTTCATATTCAAGTAGCAATCGAAAATCGTTTGTCCTTAAGATTTACCTGGTGAGTGACAGTGTCCCAAAACGTGACGGTTTCTGTTCCCGAGACAAAAGCGAGCGTGTTCCCGTAGTAAGCGTACTTGTGGTCCGGTTTGACGTTAGCGAAGTAAATGAACGAATCTATTGCTATGGCCAGCCGCAGCGACCGCTTCTCCCAAGACAGTGCTTTCATCGACCCTCCGGGCACGCGTAGCGTTCGTATATGCTATAAATATAATCAAATGTTATACATGTATTCATTTTATATGTTACTAGCGACCCACCCCGGCTGCGCACGGGTGCAATGCTGATATTAAATAATATATAAAATCTTCGAAAATATTCATATAAATTACAAGCTGTGAAGGGCCATATTGATCTATATAAATGCACAATGTATTTAAGGTATTTCTTTTGATAAGGATTAATGCTGTATTGCTTAAAATCGCCATAAGCCATTATTTCTCATAAAAAGTAAAGGAAAAAAAATGGTTATTGTGTGTTATCCCTAAGATATAGACATATACCATCGCGGACTTTTTTGTAGACCTTTTTAAGGTGTACTAGTGTATTACATATTTTGATCTATCTCGTAGGGTTCACCCATCGTTTGCAATATAAGCTCAAAAACATGTGTTTACATAACTTAGAAAACTCTTAAATTATCAGTTTTTCTCTAATATAATATGCATATATTATAGGTACATGCAAACCTTCCTCTTAAATTACTAAAGCATATATAGGGACAGATAGACAGCGGGAAGCGACTATGTTTTATACTATGTAGTGATATGTGGTGGCTTATGGGCAGTATAGAATTTAGACATGATAAAATGCACTGACAACAACATACATAGAAATAATCGTCGTCCCAATTGGCAGCAGGTTTTAAACCCTTTGCGATGCGACCGCTGAAACTATTTTATTTAAACTTACTTCTAATGTTTTTTATCTTGTGATTAAGTAAATCAGCTGTTCGACCAACTGCTAATCAGGATAGAGCTTTAAACTTTTGTTCAAGGCGCGAACATTTAGCAAAGCTGTTTATTTTATAAACAGTTCAAATAGTTTACTTAAAAAAAGCTTACTTCTCCATATGCGCTAAAGAACTGCACCACATTCGTCTTGTCAGAGGTACATCCAGCGACAGCCAGAACTGTGCCATTGTGGTTCCAGTGAGAATCGATGGCAGTCATGTTCGTCTCCACAACTACGCTATCTAGAACAAACATTATAAATTACTGAATACTGTTCGTAAAATGATGCACGGATTGATTGTGCTTTATTTTCAGGGTTTGTGATTAAATACATTACAAATGGCCGCACCCGCAGCCTATTACCGCAATAAGGACATGCATGAATCCCATAAAAAACATCAAAAGGCAGGCGCATTTTCTACCAACAAATTAAACAGTGGAATTTAATAATAACTGCTTATAAAATGGCTTAACTATATGAACATAAAACACTGTGTAACAAAGACTCATTTGGTCGATAAAATAAGATGGGACATGGTCAGTTAAAGACTTGGGTATATGACAGTTTGATGTACTTAACAATTATTAGTATAAATCAGTCCTTTTTTCCGTGATAGTATCTACATATAGACAAAGACAACCTAGCTTACTGGTATCAATGACAGCTGGCAGAAAAAAATATTATATACAATAAATAACACCTAATTTGTACTGTATCAGCCGAAACGTCTACTGCCTTATACGATACTAGTGGCCCGCCCCGGCTTTGCACGGGTATTTAACAAGAATTATAAATTGAAACAGACGTATGGCATTGCAGACTTTCTGTACTTAAATAATTATGTCTCCTATAAAATTGTATTACATCACCTTGCTCTATTATTTCACACTTAGGGTTACATTATCGAATGTATCATACGGATCCCTTAGTTTTTGAAAATTCTCTATAGCTTATGTTCATCAGGGATAGTGTAGGATTCTAATGGAGCCCCCCGAAGGGTTCCCGCCTTGTCGTGGCGGTGGGGCTTAGTAGCCGTGGCTTCGTCACCCACGGTGAAGCGAAGAGGAACCAGGGGCCGTGCTGGCTTGGGCAGTCGGCCGGCCCCAGAGGGGCCGCTCCACTGGGCTTTGCCTCTAAGTCCAGACTGGAGCGGCAACGGGTAGGCTGCGGTGCTGTATGGGCAGCACTGCATCTGAGGCGGGCTGTGGTGTTGTATGGGCGACACCACAGCTGACAGTGAGGGGCCACGGCGGGAGAGGAGTGCCGGTATCACGGTGCGCCGCTCTCCCTACCTTCCGTGGCCACGGCGGGGCCGCCACCGTTGGATGGCAGACGCGGAGGGGCCGCAGGGGAGGAGAAGTGTTGGTATAGCGAGGCGCCGCTCTCCCTATCCTCTGCGGCCGAAGTAGCAGGCGACGGGGCTACTCATCTGACCCGTCGCAGGGGGACCTTGGGCGTCGGAAGCGGGGTCGTCTGACGCCCATTCTGGTGCGTCGTGAGGGGTAGCACCCCAGGAGGGGTCCGGACGGAACGGACAACCGTGGCGGGTTCGTGGTTGAGTGCTAAAGCGACCCTGCGATCCCGCCGAGAAGCGGTAGAGGTGGAACACCGTGTGTTATTTAGTCGGTAGGGGCACTTGCTGCTGTGGGAGTAGTTGGTGTCGAGTCCGACATATCCCGGCCACCTTCCCCGGGGTGGACGGGAATGCGTAAATGCATTTTTCACACGTTAAAAAAAAAAAAAAAAAAAAAAAATCTAATGGAGAAAGAATTTTCCAAATCAGTCGGTAGTTTTTAAGTTTCATACAAAAATACATATCTTAAAATAAGATAATAAATAAGATTTCTCTAAAGGAAACACAAGCAGTGTCTGCGTCTTCTTTTTGTACTGAATTCTTATCCATTAGGTCTTTCTTCTAATCCCTCTGTCAGCCATTCGCGTTCACATTACCCCTTACGCGATCCAACAATGTTTTTATGGTGTTCCTCTGTTTATTCATGCAACAACATTCATACTCATCCTCTTCATAGTAATGTGTGTTCTGCTAAGATGAAAACCTAAGAAAACCTGCCGAGTGAGAGTTGGACTCCTTCACGGAGCGTACCGTGCTACCAATAAATTTTTTTCTATTAAGGCGATCCTGGCCAGAAAACGCCTTACAAGAATTAACTTTTCTCAAAGAAAAAACTCAAATATTGAATTGAAAAAAATATATGTTATTTTTAAGCGTATGCTTTAGTTTAATCATAAATCGGAAACACATAATAAGTAACTTCACTCGATCGAAAAAAATCCCAAAGTCACCTCTATTTGGAATTTAAAACCGATTTTTTTCTTCTTTATTACCAATATTTAATTTTAAATTATTTTTTAATGCATTACGTAGAAATTAAATTAATTAATTCATAAATAAAAGTATTAGAAAGTTATCATGTTAATTTTATATGATTTTTTAACATGAATTCATGGTATCAGAGCTCGCTCACTTGACCGCCAGTGCGCTCGCAGAGCTCTTCGACGTAGGACGCGTGTCATTTTTTGCGATCTACGCTATTCCACACAGAACAGGACCAAAATGGGTACAAAATACAACAAAATAAAAATGCTCTGGTCTGGTTTTTAGAAATCGTACGAGTCCAGGAGCAAACGCGGCGGTAAGTATATAGTAGATACTTACCGCCGCCGCGCCGTTTGCTTTCTTTACGCTCAACTCGTTACGCCTATCTTGATGAATTACTGATTGACGGTGAATGACAATCGATTTCGGTCACTGATAAGGGTGTTATTCTTACAAATAAATGGAACAGATGTCAACACTGAAAACTGTGAAATAACTTGTTGAAGTCGGTACCGTGCGCACAATATTGTGACATGTGACAATAACATATTCTACTTTTTATTCCGATTTTCCGAACAGTTCCTGATGGCTCGGGTAATCAAAATTAATTGCAGGCAAAGCCAAGGGCTAAATCTAGTTATTATGTAATTGATTGTTCAAAACTATTTATCTAACTCGTGTAGTTTTTCAACTTGTGGCATTTTACGAACCATATAATATTAGTACTTACATAATTGTAAATAAGGGTGGTTAAAATTCTTATCACTATTGTTATATGTCCAATGCCAATTATACCAAAAAATATTATATCTTTGTATTTGTTATCTGAGTAATTCATAACACTCATGTAAAAAAAATAGATTACCATATTTTTTTATGTATATTAGTATCACACATAAAAACAATAATTACTTTCCATTTTAGCAAGCTTTATGAACCTAGGAGGTTATTAAAAAAATAATTAAAAATCGCGGGTGTGACATCGAGTAACATGGTTGTGACGTGGCATGAGTTTCCATACAGCCAGATTTATGTATTTTACTTATAATTTAATTTATATATAACAGTTTCAATAATCTACCAGTCACATAAAGTAATAGGACCGGTCTATTTGCATTCTTAAGTTTAAATGTAGTCCATTTGCCAAGCATATAATATTTTGATTTCGATAATCGATAACAACAAGAAGTCCATCTAGCATTAACGATCACTTAATGTTACTTAATATTTCTATAATAATAATAATAAAAGCTAATCAAATTAACCTACTAACCAATCCAATACTAATGTAATGTCTCAATATAAAAAAGCGTTGCCATTATGTACTTAAATAATTAGAAATATGTTAAAGAACATACCTTGCAATTATTATAAACTACTTAAAATTAATTTTGGCATAATTGGATTCTTTGATGGAAGGATATGTACCCACCACCCATATGTACCCATTGACTTTGAATTAATCGCTCTGTGCAGGACAGCTTTATGAAATTTATTACAATGTAGCTCTTGTCAAAACCAAGACTATTGATACATATTTTTAGTTTCAAAAATATCTCACTCTAGGCTAGCTCTCTCTAGGCGCTCAACTTAACAAGTTATCGGCTTGGATATCGTGGCTTCTTTCTTTAACTTGCACAACAATACATTGGAATGAGATTATATTATGTCAAAAATGTTGTGAAATTTGTTTTCTATTTTTAGGTGGCATACTTACTGAACTCACGATATAATTCTATTAGATTTGTAACACTTGGTCTGCAAATAATAATCTAAAAACCTAAACTACCACTTAACCATTCTGAAAGTCACGATCATGGACCACTTGTCACAACCGTGGATATATGAAAACCACGGTTATGATGACCATGGACTTGAAATTTCCCACCATGTCAGCTATAACCACAAAGAATAAACAAAAATAGCGTGCTAAAACAATCACTAGATTAATTGTTATTCAACACACTATATTAGGGGTTAAAGTATGAAATTGCCGATTTGTACTGAAAAATAAATTGAAATTAGTTTTTTTTATATTACTATATTTATTTAATCAAAATTATTACCATTTTTATCTATAAATTGCTACCATCTAATAGGAAGGTCATTTATGCCTTTGCGATAGAACTCTGGTGATCTAGATTCGACAAACTGCGTGAAAGCATTTTGTACTGCCTCCTGGCAAGAAAACTATTTATCACGTAGGAAATTGTCCATATCACGAAAAATATGGTAGTTCGTTGGAGCAAGGTCTGGCGAATACCGAAGGCGATGAATGGTTTCTAATTGCAGTTCCTGTAGAGTTAATACGGTTTCTCGGGTTGTATGAGGTCTCGCTTTATCATGGAGCAATAATGGTGAAGATCGATTTATGAGTCGGGGCTGTTTCACTGCTAGTTTTTCTATCAAGGTTCGGAATCCGACACAGTAGACATCTACCGTTATTGCTTGACCAGATCGGAGAAAGCTATAGTGAATAACACCATGCTGAGACCACCGTTACCATTACCTTTTTATTGGTAAGCTTTGAAGGTTTTTTTGTTTTTTAGGACACTGTTGCGGCGTTTGACTAGGGGTCAGCCATTGCATTTGTCACTCACGGTTATCGTAAAGATTCCACTTTTCATCACATGACAATTTGATCCAATAATATTTCATTTCTGTATCGATTCAACGAGGCAACACAAGTTTCAACACGCGTTTCTTTCTGCAGATCAGTCAAATCATAAGGCACCCATTTTTCATTATATTTTATTTTATTGATTTGACGCAAATGAGTTAATATTGTTGGTAAGGTAACTTTAAACCATGCCGCCAATTTTTGGGTAGTTTAGCTTGGATCGGCTTTCACCGTCTCTTTCAGTTCATTCTTATTCACCTGTGTCTTCCACGTGGTTCGTTCTTCAGATAATAGTTTCCATCACGAAAGCGTTTAAACCAAAATCGCACGGTGCGTTCATTAGCAGTCCCCTTTTCAAACGCAATATTGATATTGTGAACTGTATTCAAAAATCCCTCGAAATTTCTAAGTATTCATCTTTCTTGCCTAAGTTGAGATAAAAAAAACAACTGAAAGTTGATAATCGAATGATGCACATTTTTTAAAAGAAGAACCTCATAGGTACCATGTGAAAAAAGTTTCACTCTAAGATCTCAAACCATGAAGGTTTTGTGTGTGAATGCATGAATGTCAATTCGAAGTACCTAATACAATTATATTATAATTATATAGAATTTAACACGGCAATTTCATTCACTTTATCCCTTTTATATATAAAAATCTGGGAAGACATATTCATATATATCTATTTTAAGTGCCACGGTCTTGACAGCTAAATGTTGCGCGTTTTACAAAATAAAAAATAGAAAAGTAATTTTATGCAGCTACACTACTCCACGCCATTAGTTCATAGGACAACTGTGTCGATTTGCTCTTACAAATGAGCCACCAGTGATCAGAAGGCTTATTTAAAATTGTACTATTTCGGGTAAAAATATACAAATAAGATATCACAAAAGTTTATTTTAGGAGATTAGATGAAAGATTATATATTACTATATAAAATTTATACATCTGTGGAACATGACTATTATAGATTTATGTCGCCATAGGAAAAGAAATCATACTAAGAGCATTTTCTTTTTCCAGTAGGCTTGTTACTGAATTCTGGGAATCTCAAATGACATTTAGTGTTTTATTTTATGTGTAAAATAAAATATTTTTTAAATACTAAATAACATTTGTGTATAGGTGCATTAAATATCTTTCCCTATGGTAAAAATATAATAGAACTTTAATATATTAATTGAATATAGCTCTCTCAAATAAACACATTTTTCTTAAGAATGAGAATTACCCATCTAATAAAATAACGGTAGGTACACACTCTAACGTCATGTATAATATAAACTACTGACTGAACCCCCAACAGGACCCGATTATTTTTCCGGCGTATGTACCAATACACGACAAAAGCTAATTCCATTATAAAATTTCATACTGACTTGATCACCGTTACAGATGTAGGTAGGTACACAACCTGGCCGCGAGCGAAGGACGTGCGCGCGGCGCATCGCACACGACTTTGTGTCGCGTAAATGAATACGTCGAGCTCCCAAATAGTGCGGCCTGAGGTAGCGTTAAATACCTAAAGTCCAGGGAAAGCCTCGCCTTAAGTATACAGTTAAGGATCTTTATTATAATTCCAAATCCTGTTTATTAAAAAAATTAGAAAGATATAGTTGTAATCTATTCATTCAGTACTGAAGATGGAACCAGTCGAAGCAAACCTAAAGAAGGGGTTGAAATTAAATTATGTGTTAGCACTTAGCACGTTTTACGTAATGGCGTAAGAGGTCGATTTTGAAACATTTTCATACTGCCGCTCCAAATGTTATAAATAAGAATACGATATTTTAACTTATATTATTAATACCTTCCTCTATACAGTTCTTCATGAGTATAACGATCCCGTTCCGGTAGCATATCGCCAACACTGGTCGGTTGGCGGCTGTGTCGCCGGCGAACCAGTCCATCGATATCACGTCCATCGAACCTGATACTCCTTGGACCGATACCGGCATCTGACATTTAAAATAATAACAATTACGCTAATAACAAACAAAAATATCCTATCATTAGTCGACCGAGCGAAGCGAAGATTTTGTGGCTAGTTAAGGGTCTGAGCATTTGTATATTTGTCTAACTTTGACTAGTAGTCCGATATTAATGAAATTCGGTGGGAAACTTGTATAAATAGAATTTGGAAGTTCGGATTTAAGCTACACGGCCAGGGGGTTGTTTTGATTTATCAATTTGACTATATATCGAACTATAAAATACGGACAAGCTCATAAAATAATAGTTATTATTGGAAAAAATTATGTTACCTAATTTATGTAGGTAAGTATTATTAAATGATACAAACATAAGGAAAGCAACATCAACTTATAAAAAAGCCTAGCAAAAAATACATCTTCAAACCTTCGGATCCATAAATAAATATTGCTCTCGCGTCATGGAAAATTAATACATTGATCCATTTTAATTATATTTAGTATTTGTAAGCACTTGTATAAAGTATATGTACGATAAATAAGCCTAGGCATATAGTAAATAAACAACTTTAAACGGTTTTTTAGAACGAATCAATGTACACTTTTTATAAATAAAGATTATTATTATTATTATTATGTTTAAATCGCGTATATTTATCATTATTTTTGTCCCGACGTTTCAAACACTTTGCAGTGATCGTGGTCACGGAGAGACTATATACAGTATGCATATGTTTTTTTTCGACTCGTTATTTAAAATTCAAATGGAATCGTGTGTTCTCCATACCACACATCCACCGTAATGCGAAAGCACCGTGAAAGTCTTGATTGCTTGTTCATCATAAACATATGTAAAATTAGTCGAAAAACTAAGAAGTAAAAAAAGGTATTTTCATTAAAACAACTCATTATTTCGACTTTGCGATTTTTTTTTATTTTAGATCAATTAGTATTTTGCCACTTAGCTAAAATGTATAAAATTCAGTATACGTGAATTTCACGTGAACATCAAAATCTTGGTAGGATTAATTCATGTAAGCTTACGAAAATATTCGACCTATAACTACCATCGACCAACGGTTGACATAACGGTCTAATAAGGTTTGCATAAAATTAAAAAAAATGATTCATATAGGGAATACATACTGTGAAGTTTCCCTGGTCGTCATACAGATGCAGTTCGCCATTAGTAAGCGCGAAGAGCAGCATCGAGTTGTCCGGCGACCACTGCACCGCCGCCAAGCCAGGCCCTTTGATGTCTTTGCCCCACACGCGAGATCCATCTACTGACCCAACTATAACTGCTCCTATGGAAATGAACACCGTCATTATTTTCACGAGAGAACTAACAAGAAAACACTTAAGACTTTTTACGACTAATAGTCTAGCCTTTGACCACTAACCTCATAAATAATATTATAGGAAACTAATAAAAAAAATCTTACCATCTTCATATGCGATACAAATTTTCTGACCATCAGAGCCCCAAGCCATGCCTGTAACTGTGGACTTATTTCTATTGTTTATCATCTCTTCATACCAGGAGCCCTGAAATGTATATGTTTAAGAATAATCTAACTTAAATCATAAAAAAATACTTAAGACTGGCCTAAATATCATATGAATGGTATGTATCTAAACTGTCTTTCTTCATTTATGTTTACTATCATCATTTATCTTATATTCATTAATTTATTATATTATTGTGAACAATTAATCTTGGATGTGTTTTTTAACTATCGCAATTAAAAAAACCATCCAATATTTTACAAGACGTAGTGCGTAGATGCAAGTTGACCTACCTAAAATAATTCTAGCTTTATTCAGAATATTTCCTACTTATGTAAAAGTTAATACATAATATATTAAGTGTGAACCATGAGGAACATGCTGCGTTTTTTTCTGACATTAACGCGCAAAGGTTATGTCTGTTATTTTACTACTATTACTACTTAATCAGTGTCCAAATAGCGCAGAGAACATGCGCTAAGTATTCGGGCAATGATTAAGTATGTAACTCGGACCAGAAGGTTGAGGATTGTGGTTCGAATCCCACATAATGGCTTTATTTTGTCTATTTTTATTTTTTATTACATATTGATACATATTTACGGATAATTCAGTTTGCTAACGCGTATTCAATTCTTTACGTTAATGCTTGTAAAATTATTACATCGAATTTCTATTTTATTATTACGTCAGGAAATTTAGTATGTCGAATATACATAATGTACATTATATATTGAGTACAAACTACACATGTTTTTCGATTTTGGCGCATGGAGCCTCATTATTGTCGACATTGTTTTTTCGTAGATCTCGGAAAGTATAATCTCTTACCCTGGATGGACACGCGACAATGGTTCACCATTTTCATAATTATAAGGTAACAGTAACATTACCATTAAAAACTAAAATGTCATGCATGACATCTTAGCTTCTAATGGTAACAAAGGCGCACAGTGATCTGAATATTGGCCTTCCATACTCATAGAAATCGATAGAAATATTCCTTGTTTTATCACGAACTCGATCAAACTGGGAGTGTTACCTCTGTACGGATTATTGGTACCCCAGAAGCGGTTCTTAAGAGATATAGCACGTGCGTCTATATCTGCCTATGGTCACAAAAATAAACTATGTTTCTTTTTAACATATTGTTGGTCAAAATTAATCCCTGTATAACCTACTTAAAGATCTTGGCCTGTCCAGAACAACTGTAACTTCCGTCCTAGAACGTGTATCTAAGGCGGCATTAATAGGATCCTACTAAATTAGGTTAGACAGGGCAGGAGGCTTAAGCGGTGAAAGGGAGAATTGATGCATCATAAAGGGGCCCCTTAACTTCTGGCTTGCAAGTTGCAGGCCCCTCAGGCCTCTTCCTCTGCAACGCTATGGACCATCACCCGCACGGTGAATCCATGAAATGCTAAGTAATTCGTCTCTCGTCATAGGTGATTAAGTTATCACGGGAACACTGACAATTAACAACAATTCGTTTTTCATAGTGTTATATAGATAGATATAACTCTTTATTGAAACACCACAGTACAGATCTATGATGAATTTACAAAAAAAAATTACAATAATGTTACAATTGGCGGCAATTATATACATGTGTGAGTAGGTTGTGGGTAGATATCATAGTCTGAACTTCTGAGGGTACTACAATATTATAATACCCTCACTACCTATGTTTACACTATGCAATGTAGACATAAGATAAGCTTCACTTCTATTACATATTTGGATGTTTTATTGAAGTTATAACAAATAGTTAAGTGACAATGAACACCTAATAACATTATCGTATTTATACTGCTTGTTGTGTAGTGCAGATTCAAATAAATACAGATATTTGGTTCTGAATCAAAGTCTGGTGGAGTCTAACCGCCGACAGTGGCAGCCTACATATATGTCCTCCCTAAAAAGAAGGTTCTGAAACATATCAGTCGTTGCTTGCAAGCATTGGCATGAAACATTTCTTAAAACCATATTAATCATAGTTTTCTGCTTCCCATTTAAAGTCGGTGCGAATCACAGCCATTTGAGCTAAAAAAAACTTTCGCGAGTTTTGTCTATAATTATTATTTAGTAACCGGCTAGGACTCGCACGTTATTACGTGCTGAGGCCCGCGCTCGCCGCTGTGCACAATCGTGACTCCCAGACGAAGAACTTATACACAAATAATAAATAAGTTCGAAACTGGTCGGAGCAATATCCGGGAAATATTAGGTCCTTACATATGAAATTGGCGTTTTGTATGGGAGGAACAAAAAGTCGAATATTTTTTAATATAATATATTTAATTAATCAAAGTATGAACCATTATTTTCTATGCACTTTTGCCATCTCATAGGTAGTTCATTGATCCCTTTACTAAAAAAACCAGTCGGACGGGAATCAATAAAATCTTTGAAGGCGATTTGGACTGCCCCATCGGAGTTGAATTTTTTCCCTTGCAAGAAGTTATCCAAATTTCGAAAAAAATGGTAATCTGTTGGAGCAAGGTCCGGGGAGTACGGAGGATGTCTTAGACTTTCCAATTGAAGCTCTTCTAATTTAGTAGCCGTCTGTAGCGCAGTGTGTGGTCTAGCGTTGTCGTGAAGCAGCAGTGGCGTGGAGCGATTGACCAGCCTAGGTTGTTTAGCCGCTAGCTTTTCCATCATGGTTTGCAATTCCTGACAATAGACATCAGCCGTAATAGTCTGGCCAGATTTGAAAAAACTGTAATGAACAATACCGGCACTAGTCCACCAAACGCTTACAAGTAACTTTTTTGGGGTTAATTTTCGCTTGGGGCAGGATTTGGCTGGCTGGCCAGGATCTAACCATTGCGCTGAGCGCTTCCGATTATCGTAAAGAACCCATTTTTCATCACAGGTAATGATTCGGTTTAAAATACCTTCATTATTGTGCCGGTTTAGTAATGTAACGCAGCAGTCGACGCGCGTTTGCCGGTTTGTTTCAGTCAATTCGTGAGGTACCCACCTTTCAAGCTTTTTAATCTTCCCAGTTTGCTTCAAGTGAATTAAAACAGTTTTATCACTAACATCGCAGCCTGCAGCTAACTCGGACGTGGTTTGCGATGGATCCGCTTCCACAATAGCCTTCAACTCTTCATTATCAACTTGAGTCTCAGGCCGTCCACGGGGCTTGTTCTGCAGGTCGAAATTTCCAGAACGAAAACGTTGGAACCAAAAACGAACTGTGTTTTCTTTTGCAACACGACCGCCATACACATCATTCACCCTTCGAGTTGTTTCCGCAGCACTAGTGCCACGGCGGAACTCGTACTCGTAAATAATGCGATATTTAAGGTTTTCCATTTTGTAAAATGAGTGACGCAAACAGAAAAAAACAGAAGAAAAAAAACAAATGAATGACGATCATCGAAGCACAAATACATGAGTCTATAGCTGTACAAATTTGAATTTGGAATTCCTGACCAAAGAGGAGAAATTCGTGATTAAAGTGGCCAGTACGAAAAACGCCAATTTCATATGTAAGGACCTAATATTACGCGAGTCCTAGCCGGTTACTAAATAATAATTAATCACAGTGATTTTTGAAAGCACAGTGAAAACATACTATTGTCACTTACAAGCCTTAAATTATGTTTACAGCTCTGCTTACCCTTTCGGGATATACAGGCATTATGTATATGTGGATACAAGTATTTTTTATATATTTAAATTTTAAGTATTCAATATTACCTTATATAGCATCCAAACAATTATGACTCCATGCTCATCACTGGTGGTCAACTTCTGGAACACCTCATTCCATACTGCAACACACACCTGACCAGTGTGTCCCTCTAGCCCAAGGTTCATTGAAAGGTTTCCTCCACCACCTGCCAAAAATAGAATGGTAAGTAACAGAAGAAAAATTCAGTATTCCTTTTACCTGGCCTCCCAGGTAAAAGGGGAGAACCTAAAAACCTTAAAATATTCTATGAAATCTATCCATTATAAAATTTGATAGGTTTAAAAGCTGTTACACTAACATAACATTTAGACAATTCAATGCATATGGTTCAAGTTACGCAAAAACATTTTATTTTCACAACATGCATGTAAATGGCCTCCGGGGGGTGCCTGGTTAGAATTGCACCTACCCATATCATCCCGTGGGTGTCGTAAGAGGTACTGGAAGGTGGGCAGCAGTGCCTTCTAAAGAACTTCCATCTTATCCTCAAGACGCTTGCCAAGCGTGGGGATTATGGCAAATACCCGCTAAATAGGGGATGCTGTGTTCAGCAGTGGACGATCCGGCTGATACAGCATGCAAATGGTCTACTTCTATTTAATGTGCAAAATTGACACCAGAATAGTCATACATTATAAAACATTAAAATCTCAAAATAGCAATAAAACTTCCAGAATCTACTCATAAATTTAAATGTTAAAAGATGATGCAGGAGTTTTTAGTTAAAAAATGTGGTGCCTTTTAATTATCTAAATGAATGTATAAGTTTGAAGCAAAGTAGGTCTTTTCTGTTAGCAATTGTAATAGAGGGCATAAAAGAGTTCGACTTAAGAACATGAACATTGGTCACAACCTTTTACCAACTAGATGCCCTGTAAGTAATCACTATTCATAAACTTATTAGGAGAAATGTTTATTACGAAATGCGGGCATGGGTTCCATATTTTTGGCGCTCTTTTTGTTAGTTTTAGTTTACTTAGCTGTTCTCAACCGATCAGCAAAGTTAAGCAACGTCGCGGCCGGTCATGAGTTGGATGGGTGACCGCTAGTGACATTACTACTGAGCGCTTCGGTGCTTCGGAGGGCACGTTAAGCCGTCGGTCCCGGTTGTTGTCTTAGGATTGCAGTCGTTATAGCATGGTGGTAGGGCATTTTGCGAATGCCCGCCTGGCTAGCTACCACCCTCAAGAAGAAAATCTGTCGCCAAGCACCTAACGATGTTTTCCGGCAGTTGTCCTTGAGAGCCAGTACTTTTAGGTTAGCAGGTTAGCAGCATGCTGGGCATGCTGCCATCTAGTAGTAGGCTGGAGCATTTGGGCTTGGGCATTAGGGCTTTAGAATCAGTATACACCACAATGTACCTTAATTTTTTTAACAGATAGATAGAGACGAATTTCAGCATTCCATGGATTCACCGTGCAGGTGCCGGGTCCATAGCGTTGCAGAGGAAGAGGCCAGAGGGGCCTGGGACTTGAAACCCAGGAGTAGGATTAAGGGGCCCCTTTATGATATATCAATGCTCTCCTTCACCGCTCGAGCCTCCTCCCCTGCCTAACCAAATTTGGTAGGATCCTACTAATGCTACCTTAGATACACGTTCTAGGATGGAAATTACGGTTGTTCTTGACAGGCCAAGGTCTTTAAGTAGGTTATACAGGGATTTCGCTGGTATACCCCTTGCTCCAACTTTTACAGCATACAGATTAACCACATAACCGTTTTTGGTTAATCCATTTGTTAGGTCATAATACTTGTTTGTTTTTATTGTGTGGTCTTTAGGAATGTATGTTTCCCACGGCACGGTAAGTTCTATAAGTACTATGCGTTTTAGATTTTTTGAGTACAGAAATATGTCTGGTCTGGAAGACGAAACACCAACATCCTCAGGAATTTTATAGTGTTTTTCATACGTGTCCATCAAAAGAGTCCAATCGTGAGCTTCGCCTTAGATGGAGTAAGGCTTGAATTTAGATTTTGTAGATGACCCTTCTTTTACAAAATCGACGTGTCGTTTATTCGTGGTCAAACCTTTTTTTGCTCTAGCTACCGAGAGACTCGCGGCTTCAAGTATGATTTCGAGGACTATCATGGCGACGTGAATAATGACCCCTATCAAGGAGCACCTTGCATCCTACCAGCAAGTGCCTAGCTGTACCGATCGCCTCCCGACAAATACCGCAAGACTTTTCGGTGGCTTTCCCCCCATCTTACTAAGTTACTTTGGTCTGGGAGGGTCATCTGAAAGGCGTTTAGATAGAATTTTAATAAGACAGGAGACCAGTCGTATATCAAGGTGCACCACTTTAACTCCAGAGGGATACAAAATTCACCCATAGTTAGCCATTCGCTCTGCATTTCTAAGCTCATTGCATGCACTTTATAGCTATCATTTTCGTCTTGCTGTAGAAAAGATTTTACAACGTCTTTATCCTCCATTTTCTTTTCCGACTCAAAACCCGCTTTGCTGGTCTGTGCACCTATCATAAATTGTTTGTGGAATTGAAGCCTCGAGTCAAGGTCGGAGGCACTTTTGTCTTTTATTTATTATCTACCGGAAATTAATAGTTTTTGAGAAATAACTTTTTGAAGTTTTAATTTTAATTTTGACTATTTGTGTGTTTTACACATCTACTACTCACTTGGTACTTGGTGTGTGGGTTCTTTTCTGCAATTTGCCGCTGCACACTTCTACTAAGTACATGGCATAGCTTATTGGATTCAAAATACTCTCCTGAGTATTCTTGACTGCGAATTATTATTTATTGGCTTAGATTAGGTCGAATGGTGTGACAGAACCACATCGGAGCACCCACCTTCCTAGCAGTCTTCTCTGCCCTACCCCTAGATTGTTTTTTATAATCTGGAGGCATGGAGAGGGAGCGCCGCTAGTCTACTCGCGGTGAGAAGCGGCGGATGGAGCAACGTCAGAGTGGCGGAGGCTGGACGCCTCAAAAGTCAAAGCTGCAGGTAAGCCTTTGACCACAGTCGCACCTCATGGTAAGTGATGATGTGATCGGTTGTTAACAGGCTTAACCTAGAATTACTGGCTCTCAAGGACAGCTGCCGGAACACACCGTAAAGGTGCTTGCCCACAGATTTTCTACTTGAGGGTGGTCACTAGCCAAGCGGGCTTTCACAAAATGATGTTCCACCATGCGGTGAAGCTCAAGCCCGCAGCAAGATTCGAACCATTGACCTGCTGGGCGGCAGTTAATAGCCAATACCACTGAGCCATCATTGCAAAAATTTCATGAAGAAGAAGACGAAGAAATTGTAATTTCATTAGTACCTATTAAAAAACTGTAGGTTTCTGTAACCACCCTCCCCTCTGTGGGGAATATTCGGCCCTCTCTCCCCCTCCCCATAGTATATACTTTACTACTTTATACTAAAGTCTCCCCAATGTAGGTAGGTATACATATTTATTTTATTTCTGGTACTCCCTTCCCCTCTGGGAGTATGCTAAAACCCCCCCTCCCCCCTCCGAGCCTTCCTATGGTACATATGTATGTATACTGATTCTAAAGTCCTTCCAGCATTTGGACTGCCTGCGAGTCTGAAATAACTTATTGATTGTCTAAATGCTTTTATTGTAGTAGCTGTAGTGTTGTTTGTAGTATTTTGTTAAAAAAGGCATACCACCGGTTAAAAATAGAAGCAGTGTGAAGTAATTGGATAACCAAAGAAACATTAATGATATATTTCATAAAAATATTGCTTCTTCTTACCTGACTCAAGTTTTAGTACTTTCAGCATTCCATCTTCTCCACCTAATGCAATGTAGCCTGAAGAATGATTCCATGATATGCATGTTACGTTTGACTGTTTCGGGATAGCTATCTGTAAACATAGGTTTATATATTATTGTCTCATTTAAATATAACTATTGAAGTTTTTTAACTGTTTCCACGGCAACATATTAATATAAACAAATGTAAAATTAACAATGATTACCTTTTTGCTCATGTATATAAACATGATGATATTCGAATATTTTTGTGCCCTTACGACTACAAAATTACTTCAAATTACGCAAAAACCATTTGAATATTTATAACTTTTCTAATTCTTACAGGGCATGAAAATAATTCAGAATGTCCTCATTATAAATCTATTATTTCGGGAGCAAGTAAAACAAATTATTATAGATATTCCTGAGAGCATACATTCGTATTCAGATACGTTTTTAGTTTAGTTGGATTTTTCAAAATCAAAACACTTCTGTTTGTATTTTCAAAACAAACAAACTCAATCAAAGATTACAGCAGGGTTGCCAACCTTTTAATTTTTTTCCTCGTACAGAAGCAGATAAAAATCTCGTATTTTAGCTTTCGAACCTCGTACACACTCATATTATGTGAAAAATGTGATAAAATAATGAAAAAAGCATTAAAAGACGTTTTACACAGATAATGCTTCTTTTGAAAGTTTGTTACAAATAAAATTCTGAAGCGCTCGTAGCGAAGTTTACTTAGCTGTTCTTAACCGATCAGCAAAGTTAGCAACGTCGCGCGCGGTCATGAGTTGGATGGGTGACCGCTAGTGACATTGCTGCTGCGCGTTTCCGTGCTTCGGAGAGTACGTTAAGCCGCCGGTCCCGGTTGTTGTCTTAGGATGGCAGTCGTTATAGCATGGTGGTAGAGCATTTTGTGAATGTCTGCCTGGCTATCTACCACCCTCAAGTAGAAAATCTGTCGCCAAGCACCTAACGGTGTGTTCCGGCAGATGTCTTGAGGGCCAGTACTTCTAGGTTTGCCTGAACAACATCTTCGACCACATCATCACTTACCATCAGGTGAGAAAGTGGTCAAAGGCTAACCTACCAGGCATAAAAAAATACATTACTATTTTTTTTAATTAAGTAGATCGTCTTCATTGTGTATGTATAATAACAAAATATTTTGCTTAAAAATAGATAACTTACATAATACTTTACATACTTTGTAGTTTGTACCACAGACTATGACGACCTATAACTATAGAGACAGAGGAACCCTCCATTACTATAACGTATTCTATCTCTGTTGCAATATAATGAAGGTAATTGATCAAACAAATATGGTTCATTTATGGTAAATTTCAAATTTATAATGAAATTCATTGAATTCGAGTGAAGCGATATCAGGGTCTATTGAACATGTTGACATAAATGTTCCTTGCAATGAAAATTGTTATTTAAAGTTTCTTAACTCAAAATCTCGAACATAATTGTACGAGGATAATATCGTCCTCGTACCTCGTACGAAAGACCAGAAATCTCGTAACTGTACGAGAAACCTCGTACGGTTGGCAACACTGGATTACAGAGACCCCAGGGGTGCGTTCCGAGTCTCAGAGTGTAGTTGTTTGGTTGTTTCGTTGTTTTGCAACTTACCCTGAGGTATGGAACGACCGGTTGTTTTATAACCTCAAACAAATTGTGACATTGACAGACTTACATCATTATCGTAATAATAATTGCTTTTTATCACTATCACAAATTCGTTTTCCATATTTATTTAAGTTTTATATTTTGAGAAATGATATCAGTATTTATATTTTTTGAGAATTATGGGTGAGCGCATCAGACAGAATACGATATAAACGTCAAAGTCATTTCATGTCACGCGTTTTATGGTTAAAAAGTTGCAACCTTCAAAGGTTTGGAACGGTCCAGTTGTGACAACCGAACGCTCTACTCGAAGGTTGTGAACGACGTTGGAGTGAAAAGTTGCACTCCGAGTGCGCTCTAACGAAGGTTCGGAACGCACCCCAGAACAAAACATAGATAGGGCGTTCGGATAGCCTATCGGTGCCAAAAATAACACTCACAAACGCTAAAAATGATCACACGGGCCGTTCGTTTTGGGACTACGTGAGCAAAAATATCGTTTTCGCTCACCGTTCGGATAGCTTTGAAAACGCTACAAATGACAGAGAAAAGTGATATTTTTGACCCATGTCTTACCGTGGGATCGTTGTGATCGTTTTTTGACAACTGCTGTTTTGACAGTTGTATTTGGCGCGATTGAAGAATTCACAAGTTTTTTATATAGTATTTATATTATATATAAATATATAATATAAATACTATATTATATAGTAGGTACCTACTTGTTTTGTTAATTTTAGAGATTGAGTCCATGTTTCGTACTGTGCAAAATTGTTAAAATATTGTCGGTTGTCAAAGTATGTTTTAAGCCGTTCGGATAGCATGCAGTAATTGGTGGTCAAAAATAGCAAAAGCTTCTATCCGAACGCTAAAACACTAATGCCACTTTTGAAACTGCTACAAACGCAATCGAGCCAAAACGAACGCCCCTAGAGAAGAGGTTAGTAATCTTTGACATAGAGTTATACAATACACCGAAAACAAAACCAAATGCATGTGTTGCCAGTAACATTTTAGTAGGTAGTTTGAGTTGTAGAACGCCACGCCGCGCCGCCACCCCGTGGCCCTCTCTTTCTACTATGCCGTGGCCGTTGCCGCCCACACCTGGAAATTTTTATATAGGAACGAAATTTAGGGCGTTCGGATAGCCTATCGGTGCCAAAAATAACACTCACAAACGCTAAAAATGATCACACGGGCCGTTCGTTTTGGGACTTCGTGAGCAAAAATGTGGTTTTCGCTCACCGTTCGGATAGCTTTGAAAACGCTACAAATGACAGAGAAAAGTGATATTTTTGACTCATGTCTTACCGTGTGATCGTTTTTTGACAACTGCTGGTTTGACAGTTGTATTTGGCGGATTGAAGAGTTTCACAAGTTTTTTATATATGCATATGGGTGCATACCATTTGAAGTAAGATTCGCTAAAAACGCTAAAAACGATCACACTCCCAAAAAGTTGTTCCACATGGGTCTTGGCGTTATTTTCGCCATAAACGCTATGAGGCTACTGGAACAGTTTGAATTCCCTACATCTAATGTCAAAAGTGACAGAAGTGGCAAATTTTAGTGGCATTCTTAGCGTTCTTATCCTAAATGGAACAGGGGATGACAGTTACAAACGATCACAGTGATCACAACCACAGACGCAGAATGTGATCAAAATTATCGAAATTAACGTTCTTAGCGACTAATGGAACATACCCTATGTAACTATCAGAAGCCATTAACAAAGAAATAATAATAATATAAGTACCTACTTTTTTGTTAATTTTAGAGATTGATTCCTTGTTTCGTACTGTGCAAAATTGTTAAAACATTGTCGGTTGTCAAAGTACGTTTTAAGCCGTTCGGATAACATGCAGTAATTGGTGGTCAAAAATAGCAAAAGCTTCTATCCGAATGCTAATACACAAATGCCACTTTTGAAACTGCTACAAACGCAATCGAGCCAAAACGAACGCACCTATTGAGGTAAAAGAATGCAAACTAATACTATCAAAATAAGTAGCGCAGTTCAGGCCTGGCTCTTTTAGGATCCGCAAAGCAACAGCTCGTAAATGAAGAAAAAGTCTGTGTGTTTTGTCACAGCTCCGAAATGGCATATAATATGGGCGTTTTTAGTTAGAGTTTGAACATTTGGTATTTAAAATATGATGAAACTACGTTTATTTGGAAAGCACAGCGTGCACTCTACTCGAACATGTTTTAGAATAGACTTCTTAGTCGCTACATTTATTACTATATTATCTTGACAATTCCTTGTCATAACAATGTAATGTCTGCTTATTTCTTTTGTTGAATTTATCATAATAAAATGTTTATTGTTATTTTCACACAATTTATTTTCAATTATTATTTTTTTCGTTTAACAGTTGCTAAGTTTATGTTGACTGTTAATAAAGACAAGTCGATTTTCTCAATTTACGTCATAAACCTTTTAGGCCACAGTATTTCGAAAACCAGATCCGAAACGTCTATAAAATATACAGATACCGACTGACAACTCTTCCTTAAAACGAGCACTTATGGTATATATAACACGGTATGTTTTCGCATTACTCCAAGTGGATACCTAAGGTCTCCGAACAGATTCTTATTCGTCTTGTAGATCTAGAATTTTCATTGAATAACCCAGCAAAATTTGCGTTTGAAAATTTGAAATGCTGAATAGCAAAATCCACAATATTTGCTATAGATGAAAATAAAATGTTTAATGTTGAAACAGATGCTTCTGATAATGCTATCAGTGGCTACATTATCACAGGAAGGGCACGTAAAACACGGATGTTTCATTGGGTACGAAGCCATTTTCAAAATCTGCCATTTTCCATGGAAGTTAGAAAAAATATCAACACGTGTCCAGTCTGCGCAGTTGTGACTCGACTTTACAAAAAACAATAGTTCCTTGATAAAAGCAACACCGCCATTTGAGAGATTGAATATCGATTTTAGAGGGTCAGTACCATCGTCTTTGCCTAATAAGTATATTTTGACCTAGATGAATATTAAAGGTTCCCATTTGCAATTCCTTACCAAAATGTTAGTGCTGCAACTGTGATAAAACATTTGTCGTCAATTTTCTGCACATTTGTAATGCCAGTTTAATTTTCTCTGACCGTGGCTCCGCATTTATGTTTATGAAGTAATAGTAGTAATGGCATGGGATTTTCGACAAGTCTTACGACAGCATATAATCCACAAGGAAATGGACAGATAGAGCGTGCAAATGGAACAATTTGGAAAACAGTACAATTAGCTCGTCTCAAGGACTAAAGATCGAGGAATGGGAAATAGTTCTTAACCAAGCACTACATGCAATGAGATCTCTTCTCTGTAGTGCCACAAATCAAACTCCGCATGAAAGGATGTTTATACACAATATAAAATCAAACAATAGACATTCTATACCAATTTGATTCTTGCACCTGGTCCTGTTCTCCTTAAAAAACATAACAGAAGCAACAAGTATGCTTATATTGTCAATAAGTTGAACTTTTGGAGTCAAACTTAGACTATTAATTTGTTAGGCTGGGTGATGGACGGAAGACAACCGTTTCAAACATGCATTTGAAATGCTCCTGCAAATTTGAAGACGAAGAAGATCGGAGCTCTTCATTAGAATGAGTAGAAACCGAAAGCGACTCATCATTTGCGTCAGCTGAGGGTGCTTCAGCATACGGCGGACTACCAGAAACAAACTAGAGCGGGGGAGAATGTAGTGGACTTCTTAGTCGCTACATTTACTACATATTATACAGTGTATATACATACATATTTGCTTATGTGTTTATGTTGATTATAGCCTGAATTGGCATAAAAATGTTTATTGTTATTTCATAACACAACAATTTATCATTCTCATTTTTGGTAGGTATTAAGAAAAACGAATACCAAATCCTGAACAAATAAGGTGCGTTCAGAGCCTTAGCGCGTATACCATTTGACGCTAAATTCGTTATTTTCGATAATTTTGATTACATTTTGTGTGTATGGTTCATCTTAAATGTGGATCCATAGACGCACAATGTGGTCAAAATTATCGAAAATAGCTCAAATGGAGTATGGCCTTAAGACATTACTACTGAGTTAAAAAAAGACTAAGTGTTAGTTGATACTGTGACGTTGATAACGTGTATAAATGTATAATTCTGTATGTTTGGGAATGAGCCCCATCACGTAATTATGCAATGATAGCATAGTAATCAGTAATCCTTAGCTTGTACAAAATTTATTATTTATTATAGAATCTGTCACATTTAACAGCTAGCCAAGATTTGGCCGATTCAAAAGGCAGAGCAAAATTAGCTTTGACAGTTCGCCCGGAACGGGTATGACACACATCTTGCCAGGATTGAATTAAGCTCGATTGGAGAAATGGAACGGCGTGTATCCGCGCTTAGGTCTTGGCCGAAGGCTTGCAGGAACGCATCCCGTGTTTTGTGTGAACCTAAGGTTCTGAACGTATCCATGATTATGGCGCGGAAATTGAAAGTGACAGTCTATGTTCTCACCGATACCTATCTCACCATCATAAAGTAACTTTGTATATATGCTCACCATTTTGCCGAAAAAATCAATATTTTTGTAAAGTTGTTATTTTTCTATATTTAATTGATTAATTTGGTCTATATGCACATAATAAAGAAGGCATTTTGATTATCCTTTTTGTTTCCAGTTGATGTAATCAGTGAGAATCTGGAAAAAAAGCCCAAAGTAACATTACATGTCGGGAATACGCCCCTGGACTGTATCAGCATCAGCTGGTATTATATTCTTACAAATCTGGACAAATTCGTTTCAAAAATTCTTTTTAAACGCATTAGGATGTTGGGGCGAAAGCAAAGCCTGAAAGGAGAACAAGTGCTTGCAGATTATGGCCCTGAAGAATCCTTGAATGAAAGCGCCGACATTGAATGGGTGAACAAGGTTTGTTTCCAATAACGAAGGGTAATTTTTTACTGTATAGCATATCCTTTTGTTTCCAATAACGAAAGATAGAACCCTTTTCTAGTTTTCTGCTAGTTCACTAGATATCAATGAAAAAGCAAGATGCTAATCTAAATGAAAGAAACCTGAACAAGATAAGAAAACTGTCTACCAAGAAGTCTATAATACCATTTGCTAATTTAATTATTGCGATTTTAGAATAGATTATTTCTTGCCAAAAGTGAGTTTAATATATAATTATAGAACATATTAAAAATATATTTTTTACTTCAACTGCCTCAATTTCTCAGGTAGGGGTCTCATTAGATATATTGGCAGAGAATCTGTGACTCAAAGGATTTCAAATCAAAATATGGTTTTTATACAATATGAGGAATTCCATATAGTAAATCAATTCATGAAAATTACAACCAGATATGGACAATACATATTACCAATACTTTAAAACAGAAGTATATTCATATTCAAAGTGTAATTGCTATATGAACTCACATTTATTTATTATTATTATATTCGTCATAACTTGGATGGGTGACCGCTAGTGACAATACTACTGAGCGTGCACATGCTTCGGATCCAGAGGGCAAGTTAAGTCATGGTCCCTGTTGTTGTCTTAGTAAGGCAGTAATTACAGCATGATGGTAAGGCAATTAGCAAATGCCCGCCTGGCCAGCTCACCACCACCCTCAGGTAAAAAACCTGTCGCCAATCACCTAACGGTGTGATCCAGCAGCTGTCCTTGAGAGCCAGTAATAATGTAAGTAATAGCCTGAACAATGTTTTCGATCACATCATCATTTACCATCAGGTGAGCCGTGAGACAGTGGTCAAAGGCTAGCCTATCAGGTACAAATGTAAAAATAATTTGTATATTGACTAATACTAATTTCTGGTTTTTCAGCTATGGGTTAGACGAATATTGAGACTTTGTGCCCTTTTAAGTTTGTTATCAGTTTCCTTAAATACACCTAAATCATTTGAAAAGTATCCATACCTTCAAACAATTACTTTTGTTGTGGATTGTTGCGTCACACTACTTTTTACAGCTGAGATGATAGCTAAAATGCACATTCGTGGGATACTAAAGGTTGGTATTTATATTATGTACTTAACTAAATAAACTACAATTATTACAACCAAACTATTATTTCAGTTTGTTTAATAATGTAATAAGAAAATAAAAATAAAGTAATAAAAAATTGTCAAGAACAAAGATAAGTGTCTTGTAATTAGTGAAGAAATTGTGCCTATATACCCCAGATGGAGGCACTCGCCTAATTTGGGTATCAATGTTTACCAGTGTTTCATTAAATAGATATGCTATGAGTATTTCTGAAAATTGTTAGGCAATTGTATATATTTTTGGAAAATAATTATTTATTATTATTACATTTGACGTTAATATTTTTCTTTTGTGATTTGTTTGATGCTTAATTCAATTGTATATAAAATCTATTCTTTTACAGTTAGTGCACTTTTTTTTTAGCAAGCAATAATAATCCTTATCCTGCCTTTAATTTTCCAATAACAATGTTGCAGGGGGAAGCTGCTTATTTAAAGGACCATTGGTGTCAGTTTGATGCATCAATGGTCTTCCTTCTTTGGGTCTCTGTCCTGCTTCAAATGTTTGAGCTGACTGGGATAGTGCCAAGATATAGCTATTTGAGTATATTGAGAGCACCCAGACCCTTGATAATGATAAGATTTCTAAGAGTCTTCCTGAAATTCTCTATGCCAAAATCAAGGATCAATCAAATATTTAAGTAAGTATTTAAATAAGTGGCTACATAAATACCACCACACATTTTTTTATGGGATTGTGATAGAACATGCATATGGCTCACCTGATGTTAAGTAGTAAACTTTTGCATATAACAGATGCATTTCATCACAAGTGATGAACTGTACTGCATGCTTCATCCTGAGATATACTGTTGTTAAGTCCACATGCAAAAATGCCCTTCCACTATGTGGTGAAGCTCAAACCGGGTGTGAGGATCAGGGAATCCATAGCTATGACCACTTAGCTGTCATGCTTTAAAGTTTTATTAAGTATAAATAAACTTCTATATTCATTTCTTGGTAGGTAACATTTTGCATGGTGGAAGGGCATTTTGCGAATGCCCGCCTAGCTACCACCCTCAAGTAGAAATCTGTCGCCAAGCACCTAACGATGTGTTCCGGCAGCAGTCCTAGTCACTAGAGAGCCAGTGAAATTACAGGCACATGAGACTTAACAACTATGTCTCAAGGTGACAGGCACAGTGCAATTCGTCGTAGACGAAATGCATCTGTTATAGGCTGAGGTTACTCCACTTAACATCAGGTGGGCCACGGGCTCGTTCCGTCACACTTACATAAAAAAACAACAATTTAAGATATAATATAGAGATAAGAGGTTTTTAAATGAGTTGACAATCATCCTAATAAATTAAACTGAATAATTGAAGCTATGCTACATTATAAGTTCATAGAAGCCCATTTTTACTATGTTAAAAAAATGGCATGTGTTATTTTCATAAAACCTTCGTCTGATTGAAGTATATTTCAAACCTTTTGTATGGCCGCCAAACTCATCATTGGCTTGAAGACATCCACTGTTGAACTGACGCCTCCATCATAGAACACCAATGTACGGCGTATAAATATGTTTTAGCCACTTGTACCCATCGGCTCCCTGTGACTGACAATATCATCAAACAAGGTGCACACCTTGTGTGGGGTCTACCAACTCTGCCTCCCAGTGAAACTAACTAGTAAGCACTGAAAACCATTCTCCCCATCGGTTATCGGTTGGCGAGTCAATCAATGAATCAAGCAATGTGGCCTGCCTGCCCATTGCAACTTCAACTTGTAAATTCTGAAAACTATGTAACTTTGGTTTTTCAGCGAATTTCCTAGTTCCGAATATTATCGCGCAAAGAAACTCCGAGCATAGCTCTCTCCATAGCTCATAGTTAAGGACTACATCTCAGTATTATAAGTCATCACGGGCAGCACTTGGTCTTCAGGCTCTACGGGATGGGATGTTTGCCGAGAATAGGTCGCGTAATTTCCGGAACACTGCCCATCCGAGTTAGATTCTTTCGGTGACCTCTTTGTTGAAGTAGGATCTACATAACTGTGTCCTAGGTAGATAAATGTCACGGCAACAACTTCGAGAGTGTAGTTCCCAACAACAACTGATACAGGTCTAAATGAATTTAAGACATAATTTTCATCTCGTTCCTGTTAATTTTAGGACCGACCTGTTGGGAATATGCCCAGAGCTCGCCGACCATTGAAAATTTGTACTTACTGAGCTCCTCAAGCGACAGCCATAACTTATTCACATTTCGTTCAAGTTCAGCTGACAATTCGTTCAAGTTCAGCTGTACCGACTACGGCTTTTCGTGTCGTGGTGATCTCTGGCCATAAAACCACCCTCTGAGAAAACTCTCAGAATCTCCGGTTTTGATAAGATAATTCTGCCATTGTCGATCTTCAGCTTCGTCATTTGGCTTTACCCTATAGACGAATGTTTTGCGAACACTTTGGAGCCTTTGTAGATGTTTGAACGCTAGATTGCAAACTTTAGTTTTAAAATACCTACTAATATATAATGGTCTTCAATCGCCATATTACACATTTTTAATGTCGCCTACAATTACAAAAACGCAAAAATCAAATCAGTTAAGGTTAAAGTGCTACACTAAATTTATCCGTTAATATTTTTTTCCATATCATCATATTTTCTTACTTCTAAAATTTTCATTATTATCTAAGGTTAAACAGCGGAGTGCAGACATTTTTTTATTGCTTATTAGTAAGCCTTTGACCATAATGTCACCTGATGGTAAGTAGATGTGGCATAAGGTGTAAACAGGCTTAACCTAGAATTACTGGCTCTGAAGGACAGCTGCCGGAACACACTGTTAGGTGCTTTCTACTTGAGAGTGGTCGCTAGCGATGCGGACATTCGCCCGCCCCTTCCACCATGCGGTGAAGCTCAAGTCCGAGGCAGGATTCGAACCACCAACCTGCTGCACGGCAGTCCATAGCCGTAAAACTATAAGACAAAAATTATGGTCAGTTGAATCTAAGAAGAAATAAGAAAATTGTTAGACCACAAATAAGAAACATACTCGTATGTTTAAAATTTTTAACATTGTTTTTTTTTATATAAAATAACTGGGTAATTTTGCTGGTATACTAGCCTTTGACCACTATCACTCATGTGTTCACTAATAATTTGGTTGGAAACTGTTGTTCAAGCTAAGCCTAGAATGGAACCTGGCTCTCCAAGACAGCAGGTATATGCTTTGAGGTTCTTAATAACAGATATTCTACTTGAGAGTGATGTTAGTCAAGCTAGTATTCACGAAATGCCCAATGACCATGCGGTGAATTCCAAGCCTGTGCTACAAAGCTGGAAAGCACGGCTGTTCAATTGTTACTGGATTATGATTGTATCAAAAATTTAATTAAATTACAGGTTTAATATTTTTTTGACTAAGTTATTTTAAAAATTGGTGCTTTTGCTGTAAGGTTTCCGTAATTGTTGTAATTCCAAGCCTGTGCTACAAAGCTGGAAAGCACGGCTGTTCAATTGTTACTGGATTATGATTGTATCAAAAATTTAATTAAATTACAGCTTTAATATTTTTTTGACTAAGTTATTTTAAAAATTGGTGCTTTTGCTGTAAGGTTTCCGGCATAAGTAATATAAAGACTGTACCGTATACTCGTAATAATGTTGTAATAGGCAACTAAGGGGAAAAAATCTCACGTCGACGTGAATACTGTGATGTAGCACAAATGGCGCATTACAAGTAGGTTGGTGCCATGAAAGTCGGGCGGCAGCGGCAGGCCGGTAGCGGCTATAAAACTGAAGCAAAAATTTTCTACAATTTGTTTATGCCTCATAGCTTGTGTTAGAGAAAACATATTACACTGATTACACATATGCGGGATAAGGGTGAGAGGAGGATAATAAATAATTTGTATTTATCTTTCTTTACAGGCGATCAAGTCAACAGATATACAATGTCACCTTGTTCTTTTTATTTTTTATGTCATTATACAGTTTATTGGGTGTGCAATTTTTTGGAGAACTTACACATCACTGTGTACGGAACACCACTAATCCAGGGTAAGTGATATTTATTTTATCTTCTATTCTAGAGTATTCTATCTTTGTTTTTAGTATAATATACTCACATTTTACATTTGATTACATCATTGTTACGTTACGTTATGAGACTACATATAATATGAAAATATCTATCAAGAATAGAAAATAATAACCCTTAATTTATTAATCTAAATCCAGTATTCACTTCAAGTGGCACAAAAATATATTCACCTTTTAATATTCTAAATGTGGAAATAAAGACAGTGCCCTTTTATTTACTTATTTAATTGGAGATAGGTGGGTATACCATATCTCAACAGCAATGTGTGTTTCCAGAGAAATAACAATAAACTCTTTAGCGATTCCGGATACATTCTGTTCTCCCGACCCTGACTCAGGATACCAGTGCCCGCCAGGAATGAAATGTATGAAGCTGAACTTATCCAAATACATTATGGGGTTCAACGGTTTTGAAGAGTTTTGTAAGTTTACTTTAACTATAAATAAACAGAAGTTTTCATCAATTTCGTTATTAAAATTTAGTTTTAATAATCACAAGTGATGTTCAAGTTCAAAACAGTGTGTTAGGAATCTGCACATTACAAAAAACTTTTTATTTTTATTTAGCGTTGTAACTGCAGAAATAGAAAGTATAGTACAATGCGATTAAAATAAGAATAGGATCGGCCTAGCGCCATGATGTGATGTCAAAACTAGAACTTGGTACAGTGTGCAAAAAAAGAAATGTTAAAACATGTATAAGTGAATAAAGGAAATATAAAACCCGAGTGCACATAATTTATTTTCGTTAAGTGCTTTATCGATCTATTGAAATTAAAACTGCCAGGAATCTTTTTTTAAAGCCAATCATTTTGATACCCAACACGATGGCTTTGGAAGAAAAATAAATTGTTTTTCTCGCTATATGGCGTCTAAAATCCACCAGTTTGTTTTTTTTTTTTTTATGTACATAGTGTCACTTGAGCTATCAAGATTAATCTAACGATATCTCGTACATTAAAATCGGTTAAGCCGTTTAGAAGTTATGGTGAAATAAAGAAACTCACTAACATACATACATACATGAAAACTGTAAACTTAACACACGTTTATGTGGGCAGTTGTGTAAAAAAAAAGGAGTCATAGGTAGGTAAACGAAGTTGTAAGTGACTGTAGGTACAGCAAACACAGAAATAATTCGAACTGATTTTATTTGTTAGCAATATTTTGTAGTTATGTATCTTAATTTGAATCGCTTAGCTCTTCGATGCCGCATGTCTTCATGGCCCACTGAGGCAGACTCATCGTTATCATCGTAACGGGTAACAAAAACAAATATAACAATCACCAAAAACATTTAAACAGTTAACAAGAACAAATTAATCAGTCAAAAAAAAAATAAACGAGAAGATCAATAAACACTCGGAAACGTGTCGCGCCATGACGCCCGCGTTTTCATCAATCCAAAATGGCGTCTGTGCTGTCAACCTTAAAAACATGAATTTATTAAAATTAACAATTTCTGGTCACTCATTTAAAATTACCTAGTTTCGAAATGGCACTGCTTTATTTTTAAGTTTGTTCTGCTGATCGTACTTATTAGAGTGAATATGAGTGAAGTTAGCCGAGACCGTCCTATTCTTATTTTAATCGCATTGTATGGAGTTTTATAGTCTCGCAGTTATTATCATATAATTTAGTAACGATAATTTGTAGGTCCTACTGAGTGACCTGTTAATTATCTTTACTAAATTATTGTTTATTCAGTGTGACCCTCTTGCTAAAATGATAGCTTGCATAGAAAGCGGCATGCTATCCAGGATGATTTCTTGAAGTATCCGTTCCCAATGCGCGTCAAAGTTATTCATAAGCTCCCCATTGTTTTGCGGAGATGGCTGGACTGACCGCACTCGTACCTTTAGAATATGCCAGAGGTGTTCTGTTGTATTAAGGTTGGGATTTCAAGCTGGCCTATCCAAACTATGAAACCCGACCTCTTGCAAACACGTTTCCACATCGCCAGGACGATGAGGGTGAGCGTTGTCGTCCCTAAAATCGACTCTTCTCCAAGAGATAAATGTAAATGCGGGTTATGTGTGAGTAATTAGAACAACAAAACACGCGTCTTCGTTCATAGTCAAGTCATTTCTCCGAAACTGTTCACGAACGCGTTTGAGGACGTTTTTAAGTTCTTGAATAGGAATGAATTTTGCATCAATATCTATGGCGAATACGTCACTCATCTTCGGTTTGGCGATATCATAGTCATAAATGCGGAGTTGCTTGAGAAGCTCAGCGATATCGGTAAGAGTAGTTTCCCTGCAAGACATGGACAAGACGAAATTTATGTCCAATGCCTATGTTACACAGTCGTTAGGAACGAAGAAGTTGACCATTATATTTACCTGGGACAGACTGACAGGCTTCTTTGGAGACACCACAAATTGAAAGCATGCTAATGAGCAGCCTGTGTCCAATAAGGCCAGTTGTGCAGAATCTGCCAACTACAAAATTATTTGCAGCAATGTAAAAAACATTCGATTCTATAATATATTTATTGATGTGTATTCCAGCTCCTTTATTGCCAAGAATAGAGGAGTTGTCGGGTTCTAGGGGTTCATGCATTTTGCATTGGGATGGGGTGATTTGCCATTCATTTCCAAGCTATGGCAGTCGCCTTGCTGATCGCAGGGCAAGATGACACTTTCTCGTTAGACGCTGCTACCCACCTACCTATTATTTTGCCTTCGACACCTCTTGCGACTCTTAAAAAAGTTCAAGCCCGTCGACCAACGGGACACCTCTTATTTCTGTTTGTACATAGATTATTTGTACTGACCAGGTAAAAAATATCTAGGTGTTAACTTTGTGAAAGATTATTTATTTGAGGTGCTTGTTTACGTCTGATTTTTTTATAATGTCATGATATAAATTTTATCTTTCGAAGCGCTCGTAGCGAAATTTACTTAGCTGTTCTTAACCGATGAGCAAAGTTAAGCAACGTCGCCCGCGGTCATGAGTTGGATGGGTGACCGCTAGTGACATTACTACTGAGCGCTTCCGTGCTTCGGAGGGCACGTTAAGCCGTCGGTCCCGGTTGTCGTCTTAGGATGGCAGTCGTTATAGCATGGTGGTAGGGTATTTTGCGACTGCCCGTCTCGCTAGCTACCACCCTCAAGTACAAAATCTGTCGCCAAGCACCTAACGGTGTGTTCTGGCAGCTGTCCTTGAGAGCCAGTACTTCTAGGTTAGCCTGAACAACATCTTCGACCACATCATCACTTACCATCAGGTGAGATAGTGGTCAAAGGCTAACCTATCAGGCATAAAAAAAAAAAAATTTTTTAAATCTGTCACTGATACTGCACATTTTATTGAACTCAAATCCTTTAAACTTTGTGGAGTCGTAGATATATTCTCATTAAAAGTGGAACTTGCTACGTAGTAATACATATTTTATATTAGATTGCCACCGCGGTATATATAAAATTTATATTTTTTCATATTCCAGCCACAAGTATCTTCACCGTGTACCAAGCATCTTCACAAGAAGGTTGGGTTTTCATTATGTACCGGGCCATTGACTCATTACCGACTTGGCGATCAGCTCTCTACTTTAGGTGAGTAATAAATAATAATAGTAATTTTATTCCAAACGTGGGTGTTAAGACACCTCTACCTAGTGCTTAATGGAATACAAGCATGAATATATTTTTACAGTATCTCTTCAAAAATGACACATTGTCATGTCCTGTAAACCAAAAATTATTATAATCTCCGGCTATGAGCCTATAATGTTAAAATATTTATTTTTAATAATTTTCGTTCTCGATCTTACTGAATCCTGCTGGTCAATGATGTGATTTGAGTTTAGAACCTATAGTACAAAAATGTACCGCACCGTTTTTATCGTTGAGGCTTACGTAAAAAGCTATTATTTGAAAGCCGCTAGTCATGGCCTGGCCACCACAATACAAACAGAACCAAGGAGGTTTCATTCTAGAGATTGGAATACGCTTAGCAATAATATTAATATAATAATTCAAAAAAAAAAACTAAAAAAAAAAGTAATCTAATAAAGTTGTTGGCATTCTACTCCCAGAAAAGTGGTCTTCGACGATTTCCAATTCTCCAAGTCTACCTTAATTCGTGCTTCCAGCCCGTTTCCAGCATTCTTCATCTAAAAAAAGCCAAGTAACCTATAGTGCATCAATTAAATGTTCAACAATATGTAATCAAACGAGAAGAAATATTATAATCATAACTGTATATTTTTTAAATATACAAGATTTGCCTGTACTACTCTTCAGCACTATGATCTTCTTCCTGGCGTGGCTAGTGAAGAACGTTTTCATCGCTGTGATCACGGAGACGTTCAACGAGATACGCGTCCAGTTCCAACAGATGTGGGGCGTGCGGAATCCCATTACTAAAGGGAGCACCACACAATTCTTCACCGGTGACGACAACGGCTGGAAACTTGTCACTATTGATGAGAACAAACATTCAGGTACCTACTTTTTGAGCCTTCTTGATATACCTATGTAGACGTTTATATATTTAAATATATACTTCGCCTCTTGCATCAGTGAGATACACGAAACAGCTGCCTTGTCTTTTGCCTAGTGATAGCCGTTCATTGACTTCGCGTAGACTTCGTATGGGTGTGTGAGATCGGACAGATGTACACCGCGAGTGTCGTCGCTATCATTCTCAAAGCCAAGACGCCACAGCTTAGATAATAGTTAGTACTGTACTAGTGATTTTGTTTACGTAAAAATGAACTATATATAGATTTTTTTTCTACATTCGCAGGAAGTGCACCAGAAATATTCCACAAGATGCTACGTTCAGCATACTTCCGACTCCTGGTGATGGGTGTCGTGCTGGCGAACGGAATTATTACAGCGACAATGAACTTCAAACATGATGGGAACCCGAGGCAGTTCTTTTACCAGAAATATTATTATATTGAGGTGATGAGGTGCTTCTATAAGTATGATAAAAAATACTAACGTAAAGTAGAGAGTCCAATGTCTTCAGTGCGTAGAGTACCAGACAGTTATTTTCGTATAGTTGCTTGGCCATGTTTAAGTTTCTCATCAATCCCACGTGATAATTTCATGATATTGACGCCATTTGTTTTCAGCAATCGACTTAATCATGCAAGGATAATTCCATTTTATCGGAAGAAATAATCTTTTGTATAAGAACTTAATTACTATTATGTGTTTGCATTCTCATTATATTTACGTATTTGCGACTGGAATGAACTCCCAATCAAGATAACAAGAAAAAAAGAACAAAACCAACCAAAGACATCTTCCAAAAACTGATGTACACTTTTTATCTCGATAAAGTGAATTCAAGATATAACTAATACTAGATGTTTTTCATATAATATATTATGTTCTTACATAGTTTTCAAATATATTTTTTTATGCCTAATAAGTTAGCCTTTTCCCACTATCTCACCTGATGGTAAGTGATGATGTGGTCGAAGATGTTGTTCAGGCTAACCTAGAATTACTGGCTCTCAAGAACAGCTGCCGGAACACACCATTAGGTGCTTGGCGACAGATTTGCTACTTGAAATGCTAGCCAGGCGAGCATTCGCAAAATGCCCTATCACCATGCTATATCGACTGCCATCCTAAGACAACAACCGAGACCGACAGCTTAACGTGCCCTCCGAAGCACAGAAGCGCTCAGTAGTAATGTCACTAGCGGTCACCCATCCAACTCATGACCGCGGGCGACGTTGCTTAACTTTACTGATCGGTTGAAAACAGCTAAGTAAACTACGCTACGAGCGCTTCAAAAAAAATATTGTTGATTATTATATTATATCGATGTATGATCCATCTTACTCGTATATTTCTGGTTGATACGCAGCCTGACTCCACTTGGTACTTCTTGATGCACATACAACCACTAGTTACCATCTCCCTCGCTGTATTGGGTATTATAGGGTAGATAATGCTGCCATTTGTATACTTTTATGTATAATTTAAATAAATAACATGGCTTCAACGCACTTCTACTATTCGTGACTTACTATTTCATGTGCCACAATCTAAAACTGTATATTAATTTTGTATATGTATATATTTTTCAGATCGCGTTTACAATATTTTTAGACTTGGAAGCTTTGATAAAAATCTGGTGCTTAGGACTGAAAGGCTATTTCAAACATTCAGTGCATAAATTCGAATTACTTCTGGCCATCGGTACTACTATTCACATAATACCGCAGTTCTACATGTCTGGATTTACATACTTTCAGGTGACAAGATTTAATCATTACTAAATAGTTTATCGATATAGTAAAACATAACAAAACTTATATGATGTTTAGACAAGGGTTCTTGAGCTTGATGCGAAAGTATTACGGTGAAACAGAATACGCAGTTAGAATCTAATCCGAGGAATCAATTACATGTAATATCATAATTAGGCGAATGATAAAAAGAAAATTACTACATATTACATATTATGTTGTATATTTTTAGGTTCTACGCATAGTAAGATTGATCAAAGCCTCGCCTTTACTCGAAGGGTTCGTCTACAAAATTTTTGGCCCAGGAAAAAAGCTCGGAAGTCTCATAATATTCACCATGTGCTTACTAATCATCAGCTCGTCGATATCAATGCAGTTGTTTTGTTTTCTCTGCGAATTTACTAAGTTTGAAACATTCGATGAGGTAAGTCATTATGCCCTAATAGTGAAGTGCGCGCTCTATGAGTCTGCGCGCGGTACAAGTAAAACTCATCTTTACACGAATAATATGATACAGACTTTTACGTGCATATGGAATTATGTAACGCGCACTCTAACTCCCTTAACTTTAACTAAGACAACAGACAAAACAAACTTTAACAAGAACAACTGCACAAACAGAGAAGTTACGAGTAAAACCATATGGTGGAAAAAATACTTTTATTCGCAGGAAATGTGCCACAACTTTTGTATTTTGCAAGTAACCTAGTTATTCAGTAGGAAATGGGAAAAAGCCTTGAAAATTATTGTATTAAATAATGGAATACTGAATAAGTGCCTACGACAAATTAATTTGAAAGCGAAAAATAGTTAAAATTTAAATATTTATCTTTTGACTTGAATTCCTCCCATATCAGTCAGTCCGTAGACGGCGGAACGCACACTCGTTCAGTGCAGAGCCTGTTTCCCGCACCGTTATTTCACGTAACAAAGTTATTAATTTACTCATTCAACTTCGCGAGTTTATTTGTTTGTTTACATCATTTACGATGTATCAGTGTCAGACGTGTGATATGGAGTTCAACGATGGAGTACAGTGTACTGCCTGCCAGGGTCGTTTTGACTTTGGTTGCGCTGGTATAACTGAGGCCGGTTATCGCAAGCTCGGTGACAGAAGGAATGTGTGGAGGTGTATCACCTGCAAGGGTTCCGGTACGCTGTCAAAATCTCCTACTCGTAGCAACATGGATAACATTGCGCTCGAACTTAAGCGCTTAACTGCCCAGGTTTCCTCGCTACCAGCTCTGGTGACCAGTGTGAAGGCTATTCAATCTGATATTGCGGACCTCAAAACAATGAAGAAGGACATCGCGGAATTAAAGCAGATGAAACCGGATATCGCCGATTTAAAGGTTTCTATTGAATTCGTGCAGCAATCAATGGACGTTTTGACCGGTAGGGTTACAGATATCGACAAGCAAGTCCAAGGGCTGCTTAAAACAAAAGATGACGTGATAAATCTTCAGCAACAGCTGGAGCAGATGCGTGGTGCCATACGAGATCAAGATCAGAGGTCGCGGCTGAACAACATTGAGATTAAAGGAGTCCCCATATCTAATAGCGAGAACCTCTTTTCATTGGTATCAAAGATTGGCGACCTTATCATGTGTCCAATTTCTAAGCAGCAGATAAATTATATAGCCCGAGTGCCTATGCGCAACGATAAAGTAAACAAATCTATCGTGTTGTCTGTTAATAACCGGTATCTAAAAGATGACTTTGTAGCGGCCGCTAAGAAACGCACAATCATTCCCGCTGATTTGGGTCTGCAGGGAGAAATGCGAATATTTGTTAATGACCACCTTACCCTCGAAAATAAAATCTTACTCAATAAGGCCAAAGCACTAGCCAAAGAGCGCAATTACGCATTTACGTGGGTAAGAGGATGCAAAATTTTTATGCGAAAAAATCCGACTTCCCCGGTTCTTATCATAAAATCAGAAGCAGATTTAAAGAGACTGTCAAGTTGAAGTATTGTGTTATGTTGTTTTTTTAGGAATGTTTTTAATAGTTACGGTAACACCTGCTTGCTTGTAATGAGTGTGGTTATTTATACAGGAGACGCGCTGTTTTATATTTTAAAACACCAATGCAGTTGCTATGCGTCGATCTATAGTTTTCTTATCGCTTTAAATCAGCTGGTCGCCGGTCATTTTCTGTTTTTTTACTGCTGTCATATTTCATTTCCAACCAATAATTTTTATGCTCTTTTGCACAATGCACATTATTATTTTATATTAGAAAAAGCTATATTGCTTATTACTGAATACCGAAAAGTGTATTTAACTCATTATAATAAGCGTATACCCTTATATTTCATACCCATTCCGATTCTAATAATCTGGTATATTAAATGGATCCAATAACAATTTACTACCAAAATGTTAGGGGCTTACGCACTAAAACTGCTGAATTTTATAGAAATGTGTGCATCAATAATTATGACGTTATATGCCTTACTGAGACTTGGCTCCTTGATAGTATAAGTGATAGCGAGTTATTTGATGATCGATACATTATTTGGAGGCGTGATAGGGATTTTCAAAAAACTTCTCAATCTCGCGGTGGTGGAATTTTGATAGCTTTGCTCCGGGACCTTGCCGCCGAAGGTCGCAGTGACTGGTGCTCCGCTGCTGAGGACTTTTGGGTGACCATATCGCTACAGCATGCTCGACCAAAAGTTGCTTATAAAATGCACATTTGTGTGGTATATATATGTGAACAAAACTTAGGTAATTCAATGGTAGTACAAACGAATATTTTTTCTGATACTCTTAATGACATTGTATTGAATTGCCCACTGGATAAGTTTATTGTTTTAGGTGATTTTAATATTCCAAATTTAACATGGATCCTTTCAGAAGACGGTTGCTCATATCAGCCGCATAATATCCAAGGTACTTATCAGTTTGAGTTTTTTGATAAATTAGCTTTGTGTAACTTATTGCAATACAACTCCATAGTTAACAGCAACGATAGAATTTTAGACCTAGTACTATCTAATAACCATGTATCGGTCTCTCACTCTGGCAGCCCTTTAGTTAAAGAAGATCCCCATCACAAATCACTTTGTATTACTGCCGAGTTTGTAGAACTCCACTCGTTAAAGTGTGAACCCTATTTAAAAATTTTTTATAATTCTGGAGATTATGATGCCATTTCTTTGAGTTTAAACAATATTAATTGGGAAATGGAGTTATCTCACATACCTCTTAATGATGCTATTGCTTATTTATATAATATTTTGTATAATTTACGTAATGAGTATATTCCTTCTAAATTGTTCTCTCCAAATCGCAAATATCCTCTATGGTACAAACCCCCACTTTTGAAATTATTAAAAGAAAAAAATAAGTATCGTCATAAGTATAAGATATATGGTAACAAGGGCGACCTTAATTCTTTTTATACATTAAGAGACCGCGCTAGAGACATGGAGCAAGATATGTTTACCAATTATATAACTGGTATTGAAACCAATATTTTGAAAAATCCTAAAGCCTTTTGGTCGTATGTAAAGACCAAAAAGCAGTCCAATGCTTACCCCTCCTTACTCAGGCTAGGCCAGCGCTCTTCTGATCAAGGTGCAGATATATGTAATATGTTCGGTGATTACTTTTTTTCTACCTTTCTTCAACCCTCGTCTTCTTCTATAGGTATGTGTCTTCCACATAGCTTACACGCTGAAACCGTTACAGAGATAGCATCTATTGAGGTATTGCAGCTGGAAGTATTGAAACTTTTTAAATCACTAGACCAAAACAAATCTGCCGGTCCAGACCACATACCTCCGATTTTTATTATTAGGTGCGCGGAAAGTCTGGCGGTCCCACTTACCCTGTTATTTAGACGATCTTTAAATGAAGGCGAAGTTCCTCATCTATGGAAAACTGCATTTATATCTCCAATCCATAAGAAAGGGCCAAAGGACGACATTGAAAATTATAGACCCATATCTAAGCTATGTGTGTTTGCCAAAGTGCTAGAAAAAATTATTTACAAACAGTTATACTCTACACTTAAGCATACACTTAGCGAAGAGCAACATGGTTTTCTTAAGGGTAGGTCTACAACATCTAACCTTTTATTATGCAGTGATTTTTTATCAAAAATAATGTCGGAACCATCTCAAGTAGACGTCATTTACACTGATTATAGCAAATGCTTCGACAGAATAGATCACGTAATTCTGTTGCATAAACTTGGCCATGTCGGCATTCGCGGTAATTTATTTAGGTGGTTTTCATCTTATGTACAAAATAGGTGTCAAACGGTAGTGCTTAATGGTTATACATCTTCTTCTATGTGTATTCCTTCGGGAATCCCCCAAGGATCGTTGTTGGGACCTCTCATTTTTATATTATTTATATATGATATATCACACTGCTTTCGTTTTTCTAAAATTCTTCTTTATGCCGATGATATGAAAATTTTGTGTCCTATTAAAACCATGGAAGACGCCTCACGCCTTCAGGACGATTTAGATAGATTTCAAGATTACTGTCATTTTCATAAGTTAGATTTAAATGTCTCGAAATGTTATGTTTGCTCATTTACGCGTAAACCGTCGTCTCTTATACACAGTTACCTCTTGAAAAACTCCCCCATTGCCAGAATATCTTCTATTAATGACTTAGGAGTCATCTATGACTCAAAATTACTATATGATGCACATATTAGCAATATTATCAACAAAGCCTCGAAAGCCTTGGGATTTGTTTTAAGGATGTCTTCGGAGTTTACAGAAATCAAAACTTTAAAAATTCTATACTGTGCCTATGTACGAAGCCACCTCGAATACGCCTCCCAAGTTTGGAATCCAAGTTACAACATCTACATAACCCGTATCGAAGCCATACAAAAACGATTCCTCCGTTACCTTCAATTCCGCGCAAAAGTGTATATGCCAGATTATACCTCTCGTTGTAAAAAATTTCATTTACTCCCACTGCAGGAGAGGAGACGTATCGCAGACATCGCCTACCTCCTAAACATAGCAAACGGCACGGTAGACTGTCCGGAGTTACTCGGTCAATTGGGGTTACGTACCCCAGCGGTCACACTTAGATATCCGGAACTCTTACACATTCCTAGTGCATCGTGCAAGTACAGGAAAAATACTTACCTCATTAGGGCATGCAGGTGTCATAACAGTACAGCTATAGATATAGATCTGGATCTATTTAATACTTCTGCATTGCAATTGAAACGGCTGCTGAATGAGAAATACTTCTCTTAATGTGATGTATTTAACTTTAGTTAATATTCGCAACACTGTACTCTCGTTTGTGTCTACTGACTACATATACTATTTAAGGCCGGGATTGCATTGTCATATGTATATATTTTTATATTGGTATGATAGTGTATTCCGCGCCTAACGTAATTTTATATATCTGTGAAAACTTATAATTGGCTTTCTGTTTTTATATTTCATAAATATTATTGTAACTAGCTGTTAGTTTTCCTAGCATAATAAAAAAAAAAAAAAAAAAAAAAAAAAAAAATTTGAACGGAAGCACCACGTTCTTCAACTCCTGTTTGAATCGGACGATATGATAAGTAAAACATCGTCGGAAAACTTGAAGCCCCTTTTTTTTAAAACAGTTTTTCATCATCAACAGCCTTAACGTCCACCATTGAACCAATACCTCCCCTATTAAGTGGGGTTTACCATAATGTGTCGTGGGCATCTCAATTTAAGATGGCATCAGTTCTTCAGAAAGCACTGCTGCCCACCTACTGTTACCTTTTCCCTTCGTCGCCTATTATGACTCGCACTGGAAGGTATTAGGGGGTTGTTAGTCTAACTCGGCACCTCGGGGTATTTTCTGTATATAAGTTGGCATCGGACTGGATCACTATGGCCAATTTATGAATGAAATTCTATTGTTATAATTATCGCCGATGCCAATGGGTTAAACTAAACAGTTAAATACAGAAAAAATCAGAACTACTTTGTAGACTTGTTATCACAAGTTATGCTTGCACAAAATGTGAGGTGACAAACGTAGAGCGACCGCAAATCTTTTTTAGTAATCGTCCTCATTGACAACAATATATTATGTTATTTCAGGCATTCATGTCTATGTTTCAAATCTTAACACAAGAAGCATGGGTTGAAGTAATGGACGAGACTATGGTCCGCACGAGCCAGACGTTAACGCCTCTAGTTGCTGTCTACTTCATATCTTACCATTTGTTCGTCACTTTGGTAAGTACGGCAGTCCATTCTTTACCACCTTTCTTTAAAATTCTCCAAGCTGTTGCTTAAATTTGTCGAGTTCCACCTTCTAGTATCGGTATGGTACTGTTGACAGGTCAAAATAAATAAACTCCACCACGTCAGTTTTTTTTATCCGTCTTTAAGGTTTTATTTATGTGTAAAGTGGAAATTTTTAGGCGGCGACGTGCAGGTTTGGCTATCAAATGATTCTTAAAAGCATATTTTTTTTTATGCCTTATTGGTTAGCCTTTGACCACTATCTCACCTGATGGTAAGTGATGATGTGGTCGAAGATATTGTTCAGGATAACCTAGAATTACTGGCTCTCAAGGACAGCTGCCGGAACACACCGGTAGGTGCTTGGCGACAGATTTTCTACTTGAGGGTGGTAGCTAGCCAGGTGGGCATTCGCAAAATGCCCTACCACCATGCAAAATATATCAATATATCTGGCATCGTGGGATAATATCTCGCTTAGCGGACCGTAAAGTAAAATAAAGGCAAAAAACGTTTTGGCACAGCCTTTGACCACAATCTTACCTGATAGTAAGTGACGATGTGGTCGTAGTTAGCAAATAAGCTTCTCGTAGAAACATAACTGGCTCTCAAGTACTGTCGGAACACACCGTTCGGTGCTTGGCGACAGTTTTTCTACGTGAGGGTGGTAGCTAGCTAGGCGAGCATCTTCTCAATGCCGTACCACCAAGGAAAATTCTGAATTGCCCTGGAAATCTGGCCACCCAAACGCCTCCGTTATAGCCTAGTGACTGCTACTCCAAGACTACAAATGGGACCAATGGGCTGAACTGCCTGCCGAAACATGGAATCAAATTGATAAATGCCAATAACGACCACCCATGCAAATAGTGACCGCAAAGAACATACCTGGGCGATCGGTTATTGAATAGGCAAGCTTTGCTACGAGCGCTTCAAGCGCATGGTTAACAATTAATAAAAAAAACGAGATATAGTTAATATTCATTTTTCGCTACAACTTCTAGGTTAGCCTGAACAACATCTTCGACCACATCATCACTTACCATCAGGTGAGATAGTGGTCAAAGGCTAACCTATCAGGCATAATAAAAAAAAAAAAACTCAGAAATACTTTCGACTGATGCCATTATGGATGACTTTGGTTGACTTTGTCATTGTCGCTGCCGTGGAGACAGTGGCCTAATTCCGTGTCGTGGCCCATTCTCAGACATCATTCGCTCTACCCTCAAGTCACTAAAAGTCTAATAACTTGCCAGCTAATATTTGGGCAATACAAACTACAGCTGACGCCACTGTAACAATTGTACCAAACGATAAACTATAGTACCGAAAACACAGGAAAGCGCGGAAAAAGCCTCTGTTAGATTTTCTGACGGATTGAAAAATTATAATTAATAACTTTGCCCTTCTTGCCATACCATAGAATTTATATTACATTACATAGACTTTTATTTTTTTGCTAGATTGAAATACTTAAAATATAAATCATAAAGAATTGTTTATAAATTGCAGATCGTGCTCTCACTTTTCGTAGCGGTAATCTTGGACAATTTGGAGTTAGACGAAGATATAAAGAAGTTGAAACAGCTGAGGTATCGCCAACAAAGTGCTGAAATCAAAGAGAGTCTGCCGTTCCGATTGAGAATTTTCGAGAAGTTCCCTGATAGTCCACAGATGACGAGGCTGCACAAAGTACCGGGAGATTTCAATTTACCGAAGGTAATAAATAGTACATTGTATATTAAGGGAGGTAAGTAAGGAATTACGATCGAGGCTCTAGTAGAAATCGAAGACTGAGGGCTTTCTGAGCCGAGGTTTGTAATTCCCGTACTGAAATTATGTGAATAAAATGCATATGTTATTAGTAAAATATTCGTTATTTTGGATAGGCTTAGCCTTTGGCCACTATTTCACCTTTACTAAATAAGGGATAATATGGCCAAAATATGTTGTAGCAAGCTATACCTAGAATGAAAACTTGATAACTCGACTCTCAAGAATAGCTGCTGGAACACACTGTTAAGGGCTTGGCCATAGAATTTCTACTTGTACATAGCCAGGCAAAATGCCCTACCACTGTGCGGTGAAGCTTAAGACAGCAGTAAGATTGAATGCAGGGCAGTTAATAATAATTCTGTCATAACTTTGTAATTAACAGATAATTATTGATAAAATTTTAAACATATGAATAACCAGGTTCATTTAACGGAAAAGGCAATCGAGGTGATGCTATCAAGATCTGTAATCAATCTATGTTGGTGTGTGTGTATGTTTCTGAAAGATATAATAAAAGTTTTGTGTTCTTAAGTTATTATATATAGATAAGGCATCCACATAAAATTTAGCTTTTCAGGAGGCCGCTACTGTGTTTTCTAAGTATCTACTTATAATGGCTATAATTATTTTCGCCAATCCGTTTAAAAAGTTTTTTTTTAAATATTTATTGCTTAAATAATGGCTCTCAAGGACAGCTGCCGGAACACACCCTTAGGTACTTCGCGACAGATTTCCTACTTGAGTGTTGTCGCTAGCCAGGCGGGCATTCACAGAATGCCCTTCCACCATGCGGTAAATATGGTCTAAAAATATAAAGTTATGTGTTAACATAGTATTACTAAAATAAATCTTTCTTAGGTTCGCGAGTCATTCATGCGACAGTTTGTATGCGAAGTGGAGGGCGATGAGGAAGGTGCAGTGGTGGGGGGTGCAGGGGGAAGGTCTGAGGGGGATGTGTCGCGGCGAGCCTTCGAGTACATCGGCGTCGCTAAGATAGCCTTCCCCTATCGCAAGCGGTGCCTCGTCAAAACTCTCATGGTGGCGCCGCCCTCGCAGCGACCTAGCTCCGCGCTCAGGAGGCACGTCGTCAGCTCTATCATCGAGTGAGTGTTTATAAACGAAGCCCTTCCTTTTCCTCAACTCTTATAATTACTAAAAGCGAACTTTCGGGTACATTAGTTTAGAAATGGTAGACTTCCTTGTAATAAAATTTGAAGCGCTCGTAGCGAAGTTTGCTTAGCTGTTCTTAACCGATCAGCAACGTCCGCCGCGGTCATGAGTTGGATGGGTGACCGCTAGTGATATTAGTACTGAGCGCTTCCGTGCTTCGGAGGGCACGTTAAGCCGTCTGTCCCGGTTGTCTACTTAGGTTTTTTTTTTTTTTTATTCCTGATAGGTTAACCTTTGACCACTATCTCACCTGATGGAAAGTGATGATGTGGTCGAAGATGTTGTTCAGGCTAACCTAGAAGTACTGGCTCTCAAGGACAGCTGCCGGAACACACCGTTAGGTGCTTGGCGACAGGTTTTCTACTTGAGGGTGGTAGCTAGCCAGGCGGGCATTCGCAAAGTGCCCTACCACCATGCTATAACGACTGCCATCCTAAGACAACAACCGGGACCGACGGCTTAACGTGCCCTCCGAAGCACGGAAACGCTCAGTAGTAATGTCACTAGCGGTCATCCATCCATCTCATGACCGCGCGCGACGTTGCTTAACTTTGCTGATCGGTTGAGAACAGCTAAGTAAACTTCGCTATGAGCGCTTCATTCGATGGATTGCAGTCGTTATAGCATGGTGGTATTTTGCGAATGTCCGCCTGGCTAGCTACAACCCTCAAGTAGAAAATCTGTCGCCAAGCACCTAACGGTGTATTCTGGCAGCTGTTCTTGAGAGACAGTAATTCTAGGTTAGCCTGAATAACATCTTCGACCACATCATCACTTACCATCAGGTGTGATAGTGGTCAAAGGCTAACCTATCAAGCATAAAAAAAAGCTAACGATGCCACGTTTATACTGTCATGGTGGCACCGCCCTAGCAGCAACCTAGCTCCGTGCTCAGGAGGCACGACGTCAGCTCTGTCATCGAAGTGAGTGCTTATAATGGTAGCCCCTCCTATTCCACAAATTATGATGATCTCTTCCATGCCGATTTCGGCAACGGCGACCTTCTTCTGTCATATAACCTTTAGACAGAAGCGGTCAAGTGCGCAGAACATATTTCAGTGCGTAAGTAGTCGCGCTTTTACAGACGCACTCTCTCGTCCATTCTCTTCTGAACCCAATGGAACGGGGAACCGTTACGACTGGAGAAGAGATAGATGCAGTGTCTAGCCGGCGGTAAAATATACCACTCCTACCGCCGCCTTTGGCCTTTCACAATGCCTTACTGCCTCGCCAGATCCACCAAACTCTGTCGCTTATCAGCTTTCGAGTTGCCATCACTACCGAGACAGATTTTATGCACAATACGGGGAGTAGCCGTATATAGACTTGCCTAAGACCGCAAGTCCCCCTCCGCCAGGTTTAGCCCACGAGTCGTCGTGGTTTACCAGGGTGTGGCCGCTGCGTGCATAGCAGCTACGGGGAGCCACTGGCGAGAGATTGTGAGTCATAGTTGGTTTGGTTCTCTGTCTCCAGACTGGAGATCGACTAAGAGAGCGAATTACCTCTATTCCCCACTACACCCCAAACACCAATTATACCGAGCCTTTGAGTACCTTTGGTCTCAAAAAGGTAGCTCGTGAAACAGTCCTAGTGGTAAAGCCACGCTGTACCTTTGAGCTATCTTATATCGACGTTAAGTATTGGCTGGGCCATAGTTTTTCGTTCGCTCTATTGGAGACCCGGAGGTCCATAACAGATTTTTGAAGATTTTTTTTTAAATATTTTACAAACTACGGTTCCTTGGTCCGTGATCTTTCTACGAACTATTACCATTTTTTATTTAAACGAAAAAATAGGACATACAATATTCTAAGGGCATGCCCTTATATAATAATATGTTTTCTTGGATCATGCTTTTTTTTTTATGCTTGATTGGTTAGCCTTTGACCACGATCTCACCTGATGGTAAGTGATGATGTGGTCGAAGATGTTGTTCAGGCTAACCTAGAAGTACTGGCTCTCAAGGACAGCTGCCGGAACACACCGTTAGGTGCTTGGCGACAGATTTTCTACTTGAGGGTGGTAGCTGGCCAGGCGGGCATTCGCAAAATGCCCTACCACCATGCTATAACGACTGCCATCCTAAGACGGCAACCGGGACTGACGGCTTAACGTGCCCTCCGAAGCACGGAAGCGCTCAGTAGTAATGTCACTAGCGGTCACCCATCCAACTCATGACCGCGGGCGACGTTGCTTAACTTTGCTGATCGATTGAGAACAGCTAAGTAAACTTCGCTACGAGCGCCTCGCCTATGCTAAGGGGGAACAGATTTTAAAGAAAATATTTTTCCGGTTAGTAATTTATTTTAGTATCCAGAACAAGCCAGTGTCCTATAACATTCACGAGTTGAAGCGTGTGCCAGCCATCGCCTTCCTCAACCATTTTTAAGGGAGTTTTTGGGAGGACGGCGACACGACACAACACTTCACAACAGCTTTCTGTGAGCATGACCGCTCTGGATACCCGAGTACAATGATTAAACTAGGGAAATTACAATTTGGGAGAAATACAGACATACTGTTTATCACTACATAATATTAAACAAAGTCGCTTCCCGCTGTCTGTCTGTCTATATACACCGTGTCCCAAAATTCAACGATAAGCCGGCATCGGTGCATGGACCTACTCATGACTACTCGGGAAAAAATAAAAAAAAAATTATAACTCTTTTTTTTTTAATTACAGAGACTTTTATAAAGTTGCGCCAACTTTTAATAAAACTTGCCATGGTAGTGTCCATACTTTTTTTTTAACCCAGACTATAGAAAGTGCATAGAATGTTAAAATCTATGAAAATTATAAGAAAAATTTTTTTTTTTACTGATTTTTGTAAAATAACTACAGACTTTCTGTAATTTTAAAGGATTGTGGTAGATAGCCGTCCTTCTTAGGTTGCTAATGCACAAAAAATATCAAAAATATGTCAAAAATTGTGGTCATGGTAGTTGAAAATAGCATAATGGGTATCGAATATCGATGAAATTTATAAAAGTCTCTGTAATTAATAAAAAAAAACAGTTATAATTTTTTTTTTTTTTCCGAGGAGTCATGAGTAGGTCCATGCACCGATGCCGGCTTATCGTTGAATTTTGGGACACGGTGTATATGCTTTGATCTTTAAAATTACGCAACAGATTTTGATGCGTTCTTTTAATAGATAGAGTAATTCAAGATAAACTTTTTTTACATATAATACATGCATAATATAGTAGAGAAACACTGATAATTTTAGAGGTTTCTGTTGTGATTTTCGTAAATAAACACATTTTTTGTTCTTACATTGCAAACGCTGCTGGCTGAACCCTACGAGATAGAACAAAATAATGTACTAAAGTATACACATCGAAGAGGTGTACAAAAAGTCCGCGAAAGTATATGTCTATCTCTTAGGGATAACCCACGATAACTATTTTTATCATTTACTTTTTAAGAGTAATATGTAAATGGCTTATTTTCTAAGCGACTTTAAGCATACAGCATTAATCCTTATTCAATTAAGAACCTTAAAAACATTGCGCGTTTAATATAGATCAATATGGCCCTTAACAGCATGAAATCCACAGCATTAAATAAATATTTTCCAAGATATTAATATTTGATTATTTAGTATCAGCATTGCACCCGTGCGAAGCCGGCGGGTCGCTAGTTAGGTATATTATTATAATATAAATTTATATTACACCCTATATAGTGAATTTTGATTTTGATGCTTTTTTGTTAAGTTATATTATTTTATTTACTTTTGTTTCAGATTTTGGGTTTTTGTCTGGTAGTCGACATATTGAACAAGGTTTTTTTTTTTTTTTTACAATTATATTTCATAATAATGTTTTATTTACAACACTCTAGCTTGGGTTATAAATAATACATTTCTGTGAAATATAAATGTTGTATATTTTCGTATTTCAGAGATTCAAACAACCACCGACCTCTTCTCGGAGATTCAGCGATGTTGGCAACTGGTGGGAAAGGGCTAAAGCCGCAGGGAACCATATCGAGCGCTAAACAACTTCGTGTTGATCAGAAAAAGTACGCATGTAGCATTACTATACATTATTGCGACCAAGCCGTAGGCGAAGACTTCAATCATACAAAACAGGCAATTGCCATTTCCGCCGAGGACATATAGTGCTTTTCTTAAAAAAATGCAAGTAAATATAAATAGTAGCTTTGTCTTTAATATATACGTGGGGAGTACTGAGTGCCTCAGGAAAAGCCACCAACAATAAAAAAAAATGTGGGCTAGCCGGCCCGTGGGGTACCGGGCTAGAATGTCAGCCCCCCCATCTCTATCCATGGGTGTCGTAAGAGGCGACTAACGGTAACACATTTCATACTGCGATCCCCAAGACGACTGCCAATCGTGGGAATTATGGCAAATCCTCCCATAATGGGGGAGGCTGTGTTCAGCAGTGGACAATCCAGCTGAACTTTACAGTAAAATAAACATCAATAAAGCAGTTACGGAATTTTAAAATGGAACTTTCTAGAAAGATATTACTTTTTAATTAAGGAGACTGTCATTACAAAATTACAAATATAAAATGGAACTCTCTAGAAATATGTTACTTTTTAATTAAGGAGACTGTCATTACAAAATTACAAATATACGATAGGAAAAATTTAAGTCATGTGCGGGACAATGTGTGAAATTTTTCCTATCGTATATTTGTAATTTTGTAATGTAATCCGCATAGCAGGCGTTATTGCAATCATAAAAATATTAAGGAGACTGTCATTTGTTATCTCATTGTAGCGTCCTTAAGTAAATTATGTGTAGCTATCACAATTTTTTTATAATTCCTAGGTTCGGTTCACGTTCAATTCGACGTTCCGTGCGCAGTGGGTCTATAAAGTTGAAGCAGACTTACGAACATCTGCTAGAAAACGGAGACATCGGGGCTGCGTCGCGAGTCGTTCCGTCATCACGGGCGCGTCCGCCATACTTGGACATTCGACTGCTGCAAGCTAAGCGGCAACAGGCCGAGATGAGAAGGTGAGTGACTGTGGCTATTGCAAAATTAAGCACTAATGCCAATTTTCCCCGGGCTAGAATTGGACCCTCTAATATCTTCGTGTGGGTGTCGTAAGAGACGACGAATGGAAAAATACCAGAATTTAACAGCGCCTTCTGAAGAACTGCCAACTTACACTGCGATCCCCAAGACGCCTGCCAAGCGTGGGGGTTATAGCAAACCTCTACCAATGAGGCATGTGTTCAACGGTGAATTTCTCCGGCTGCTAATGTGATGTGTGATGTGCCCTTTGCCCTTGTACTTTTGTACTAGGGCAAAGGGCACATCACATTAAATTAGCAAATTTAATTCTGAACCTCAGTCGAACTGTGGACTCCTAGAACTAAGTTTGAATCTACTTCCACTGTTACAAACTACACGTACCTAACGTTTCGTAAGTGAGTTATACTATATAAATATTAGGTCCTTACATATGAAATTGGCGTTTTTCGTACTGGCCACTTTAATCACGAATTTCTCCTCTTTGGTAAGGAATTCCAAATTCAAATTTGTACAGCTATAGACTCATGTATTTGTGCTTCGATGATCGTCATTCATTTGTTTTTTTTCTTCTGTTTTTTTCTGTTTGCGTCACTCATTTTACAAAATGGAAAACCTTAAATATCGCATTATTTACGAGTACGAGTTCCGCCGTGGCACTAGTGCTGCGGAAACAACTCGAAGGGTGAATGATGTGTATGGCGGTCGTGTTGCAAAAGAAAACACAGTTCGTTTTTGGTTCCAACGTTTTCGTTCTGGAAATTTCGACCTGCAGAACAAGCCCCGTGGACGGCCTGAGACTCAAGTTGATAATGAAGAGTTGAAGGCTATTGTGGAAGCGGATCCATCGCAAACCACGTCCGAGTTAGCTGCAGGCTGCGATGTTAGTGATAAAACTGTTTTAATTCACTTGAAGCAAATTGGGAAGATTAAAAAGCTTGAAAGGTGGGTACCTCACGAATTGACTGAAACAAACCGGCAAACGCGCGTCGACTGCTGCGTTACATTACTAAACCGGCACAATAATGAAGGTATTTTAAACCGAATCATTACCTGTGATGAAAAATGGGTTCTTTACGATAATCGGAAGCGCTCAGCGCAATGGTTAGATCCTGGCCAGCCAGCCAAATCCTGCCCCAAGCGAAAATTAACCCCAAAAAAGTTACTTGTAAGCGTTTGGTGGACTAGTGCCGGTATTGTTCATTACAGTTTTCTCAAATCTGGCCAGACTATTACGGCTGATGTCTATTGTCAGGAATTGCAAACCATGATGGAAAAGCTAGCGGCTAAGCAACCTAGGCTGGTCAATCGCTCCACGCCACTGCTGCTTCACGACAACGCTAGACCACACACTGCGCAACAGACGGCTACTAAATTAGAAGAGCTTCAATTGGAAAGTCTAAGACATCCTCCGTACTCCCCGGACCTTGCTCCAACAGATTACCATTTTTTTCGAAATTTGGATAACTTCTTGCAAGGGAAAAAATTCAACTCCGATGGGGCAGTCCAAATCACCTTCAAAGATTTTATTGATTCCCGTCCGACTGGTTTTTTTAGTAAAGGGATCAATGAACTACCTATGAGATGGCAAAAGTGCATAGAAAATAATGGTTCATACTTTGATTAATTAAATATATTATATTAAAAAATATTCGACTTTTTGTTCCTCCCATACAAAACGCCAATTTCATATGTAAGGACCTAATATATATATATATATATATATATATATATATGTATTTTAATGTTGTCTTAGGTTTTCGCGATTATTACACATAGTAATTAAACAACTTTAAACGGTTTAAATCGCGTATATATCGTCACCCCGTGACCACGATCACTGCAAAGTGTTTGAAACGTCCGGACAAAAATAATGATAAATATACGCGATTTAAACCGTTTAAAGTTGTTTAATTACTATATATATATATATATATATATATATTTTGTATATCTATGTATTTTTTTATAACTTTCTGCCGGTTTTTTCCATAAATTACATCTCTTGCTCTCTTGCGACAGTGAAAAGAGATAGAAATCTGTGGTTTAGGTTAAATTCTTCCTGTTTGGTTAGAAATAACTGTTGTGACAGTTTTGTTACTTGAAAAGACAAAATATAATAACGTTAAACTATTATTTGTCTAATCGAGTAACTGAACTGCATACATAATGCATAACTACTAAATCTCATAGTCGATGTAATAAAGTTAAAATGTGATTGCCCGCCAATCTGCTGCATTACATTGAGTGCTCGACATACGTAACAATATAACGTAAAGTTTATAATATGATTAGTGTTACCATTATTTTAATATATATGAGCTGTTTTTCAGTTATTTTTAAAACTTTTATTAACTTGTATTATTTTTTTTCTGTTTATTTGTTTGTTATACAAGTTTGGCAATTGATTTTAAACTTACCGGCCCACCTGATGTTAATCGATATCCTCTGCCTATAACAGATGCATTTCGTCACAAGTGACGAACTGCACTGCGCCCGTCACCCTGAGACATACAGTTGTTAAGTCTCATCATGTGCATGTAATTTTACTGGCTCTCAAGGACTGCTGCTGGAACACACTGTTAGGTGCTTGGCGACAGATTTTCTACTTGAGAACGGACATTCGCAAAATGTCCTTCCACCGTGCATTGAAGCTCAAGCCGGCGGCGGGGATCGAACCATGAACCTGGGGCACCGCAGTCCATAGTTATAACCGCTCGGCCATCATTGCTTCAAAAATTACTAAGACTAAGAACTGGATCTCTAAGCATTGTTACAATACAATTTATATTTTTAAACTTAAATATAAATGTACACACAAAAAAAAGCGGCACTAGTTATTTCTTTTACTGTTACACCAGGATTTTTGAAACTCCTTTTCTCTATGTTTTTAATACGATATATATTTATTAATAAGTGTTTAACGGGACTTAATCGCGAGAAAACATGTATAAATTTATTTACCTCGACGTTTCGACCAAGTTGTTTTGGTAATGATCACGAGCGGGCTAATATACGTTAGGAGGACGTAATGTATTGCAAATAATATTGAAAAAACCTAAATACCATCTTTTCAATTAATAGAGCTAGGACTGTTCATGGTTTTTCAGAAATCAACGAGAAGAAGACCTACGCGAGAACCACCCGCTATTCGATACGCCACTATTGATTGTACCTCGAGAGTCGCGTTTTAGAAAGATTTGTCGCGCGATCGTAGACGCACGCTACGACGCAAGGCTACGCGACCCGGTCACTGGGAACGAGAGGAAAGTTCACTACAAAAGCTTTCAGTAAGTAAATAGGCGTGTCGGTACCGACTATCCGTATTTAATTGTTTATCGAATGACGGTTTCATCTTATTCGTCTATTTGTTTAAGTTTAAAAATAGTGAGGCCAAAGTAGATTTTTTCACAGTATTTAGAAATAACAACCCCAAACAAATAAAGATTATATTTCACTTGATAAAAGGTTGTAGTCCGTACTTAGTAAACCCAATTTTGGCCTGTTTTGTCATTTCGTAAGCCTATTTTTGATGGCCCTCGAATGCAGAACCAGTAAACCTATTTTTTTTTATTGCTTATAGGTAAGACTTTGACCAAAATCTCGTCTGATGTGGTCGAAGGTATTAACAAGCTTAACCTAGAATTACTGGCTCTCATGGATAGCTCCCGGAACACACCGTTAGGTGCTTGGCAACAGATTTTCTACTTGAGGGTGGTCGCTAGCTAGGCGGGCATTCGCAGATGCTCTTCCACCATGCGGTGAATCTCAAGCCCCGCGGCGGGATTCGAACCATAGACCTGCTGCGCGGCAGTCCATAGCGAATGCCACTGAGCCATCACTGCTTCGTCTATCAACAGACTTGCTTCCTAGAAGGGAAGTTAGTTAATTTTCACATCTGAATTCTATAAATATTAAATTTCACATTGTAATACTCGTATTATTCATATGAAATTATTTTTCAGCAATTTTCTAGGTTTGGTAACATACATGGATTGGGTAATGATCATGGTAACGACATTGTCATGTCTTTCTATGATGTTTGAAACGCCTACTTACAGAGTCATGGAGAATTTCGTGTTGCAGGTAAAGTCTATTGTGATTTATGTATTCATAATTTTCATTTCAACATACAAATTATACAAACTGGTCTCTGTTCTCTATTAAAATTGCCTTTTGTTTTAGATTGCTGAATATGGATTTGTTATTTTTATGAGTCTAGAATTGGCACTGAAAATTCTTGCTGATGGACTTTTCTTCACGCCCAAAGCTTATTTGAAAGATGCAGCTGCTGTTTTGGATGTTTTTATTTACATTGTGAGTATCGTTTTGTATCATTAAATAAGGGCGTAAAACAGAGCTACGCGGATGGCCTAGGTGGACTGCAAAATGTAGTGTGTATTCTTATCAATATTAGTATATCACACATTTGAAAAATCTTTACACAGTATAGGTATTCCGTTATATTCCTACCTCGGTAAAATAAAAAAGTAGTTATAATTAAGAAAACACATAGTCATGGACACAAACCGTTTTTAAATCGAAAAAATGGTTTATTACTGTTTTAAACGGATTGGTTTAATTGTTTTGAACCGGCCTTACATCAAATCATAGTAGTGTTCTGTGCTTCTGACACTACGCGGGGCGTCTCGTTTTTTCTGCCGCAGTGCGCGTGGTTTCACAAAAGTTCATAGGAAGCCAAAAAATCAACCGTGCGGCGCTTCATCGCAACAAATATGTAGCAAATCACGGATTTGAACAACCGCAGTGCGGCGCACCTTCACTGTAGTTAATGTAAATACTCGGATTAGATTTCGATTCTACTCCGGTCGGTACGGTTTTGAAAAATCGGACGTACCTCACGCTATTGCCCGAGACTGATCGCAAAGTTCAAATCGCATTCCATTACGATAAGTTTGCCGCATGTATTATGTAAATTCTGTGCAAGTACAATTTGTGATCACGTGACCTACAGAAAAAAATACAATTACATTTATTTTTAAATATTATAAAATAAATGCTATGTTTAAAAAATTGTTCAACGAAATGTTTTTGTTACTTATCTACCGGCTAACATCTTCTATAGTCTTACATATTATTTCTGACAGTGTCAAAACTCTACCCAATTCCTATTATATAAAGTTTCCCTTCTATTTATCAAAATATTGAATTGCATATACTGATAAATAGAAGGGTTGACTTGGTTTCTCATATCGTTTTTAGCTAGAGAGTATTGTAAACCCTGGAGAAATAAACTTAGTAAGAAAAAAATTTCGCCATTATGAGCGCTTCATTTAACTGTTTTGCGTGTGTAGTTTGAAATAACCGTTGTTAAAAAGAGACAAAATCTAAACCTATAGTCAATAAATTAATACATAATAAATGTGGAACGTTTTTGGAAGCCAATACATAGATCAAGATACAATAGTTCATGTCCGAACATCTGTCGTCAAGCACCTAAAGGTGTGTTCGGAGTTTGTAGCACATCATGACTAACCATTACGAGTGATTGTGAAGGGCTAGCCAATCGGCAACAACAATTTGAATTCTAACTAAGGAACGTAGGTAAAAATGAATTTCGGAAAGTATAGTATAGATAAGGTGCGTTTAGATTAGAACAGCGAATACAATGTGTATAGACTGTATTTCTCTAACAAACGCAGTCTTATTGTCAACTAGATCGGTAATGCCTTCGATCAAATATACCCTAGATTCTGCGCGAACAATCCAAACTTAACCGAACAAAACTGCGCTTAAATTGATCTTAAGCACTGTTTTTCCGTCAGTCACGCGCTATATTTTATCGAAGGGTAATGCAGATGAACTTCAATTTGACATTTCAACCACTCTTTTTTTATTGCTGATAGGTAAGCCTTTGACCAAAATCTCACTTGATGGTAAGTGATGATGTGGTCGAAGGTATTAACAGGCTTAACCTAGAATATTGGCTCCTAAGCACAGCTGCCTGAACTGACCGTTAGGTGCTCGGACAGATTTTCAGCTCGAGGGTTACAATTATTGGTGGTAGCTAGCCAGGCGGGCATTCGCAAAATGCCCTGCCACCATGCGGTGAAGCTCAAGCTCCGGGGCGGGATTCGAACCATGGACCTGCTGCGCGACAGTCCATAGCCAATGCCACAGAGCCATCACTGCTTCTATTATCAGCCATGACTCTGATACAATTCCTATTAAAACAAAGCCCATTCTGGATGTTTGTGTAAAACCCGTGTTGTGTATGGTGTAGGTATCCCTAACGTTCCTCTGCTGGATGCCGGTGCGCGTCCCGCCGGGCTCGCCCGCGCAGATGCTGATGATCCTGCGCTGCGTGCGCCCGCTCAGGATATTCACGCTCGTGCCGCACATGCGCAAGGTCGTCTATGAACTCTGTCGGGGCTTCAAGGAGATATTGCTGGTAACTAAGCTCCCACCTTCATTTTTGTAGGACTATCATATATTTTACGTATTATAGGTATATTTCAGGCTAAGATAGCCACCTGTTTATATGTTAAAGTTTTAAGTCATAATGTAGTTATGGTGTCCGAGTGTCGAGGAATTCCCTTCTAAACCTACTCATACTGTAAGCTATATGTAATTCTTAAAGTGGATAATATGGATTGAAATGTAAGAAACTAATAGTTAGATATTCCGATATTTCATTATTTATGTGGTGTGAATGAGGATGTGGTGACAAAAATTTAGAAAGGTTTGTGAAGATGGTTTGGACATGTGGAGAAAATAAATGAAATGAGAATGACTAAACAGGTATACATGGGACAAGTGAACGAAAGTGTTGGAAGGGGAAGACCTAGGCGAACGTTCCGAAATCAGATTGAAGACGTTCTGAAAAAAGGCTACGTCAAGAGTACCCTAAACCGACGCTTATGTATGAAACGATTAATCAGTGTAATTGAAGCGAAAGAGATATGGTCCAACGGAAAAGAGGCGTGATTTTTATGTATGTATCTACCTATGTTAATTCTTTACAGAATGTTATCAATAGAACTAAATTATAACCAATTTCGGCTACGAATAATAATATGTACATAATTCGTTGCAATTTAGGTGATACTCTCGTTGTTCGGTAGGATATTTGTACTTTTAAATTATATAACAACCCAAATGCCACATGCAACTCCCGACTCGCACACTTATGGTCCCGGCTCAATCTGGGATTACTGGCCTCAAGAACAGATATCGGAACATACCGTTAGTTGCATTGTTCACCATGAAGGTCAAGCTATCGGTGGGATACAAACCATGGATCTCCTACGCGGCAGTCTATAGCTGTTGCCACCTGGCCATCACTGCTTGAAACTTCAGTGTGGTAGCGGGCGCAGTTGATCCAGATATTGTTTGGTTGGTTAATTACGAATTCCTCGTTCTACTTTATGGTCTAATACATTTTTGAAACTTTTGGGTATTGTCCTAAAATAGGTAAACTTAGTAAAAGCATAGTCTACTTTTCGTTAATCTTTTTTTTTGTTCTAGGTATCAACGTTGCTGATTCTGCTAATGTTTGTATTTGCGAGCTACGGTGTACAACTTTACGGAGGAAGGTATATGACGATGTTCTTATTTTAATATAAAATAAATAGGTAAAAGATATCAGATTTTCATTCGCTGAACTTTCATTTACTCATACGAAACTCGAAAATGTAAAATATTAAATAAACACAAACTAAAAAATGTACTTGTGTTTGTGTGTCTCTAGTGCTGATTTGTCTTTCTAATGGATCCATCGCCATGTATATTTAATCTGAGCAGATGCTATTCCTATGTTAAAACGTTGTTTACGTCTATAATGTAGTAAATATTCTGTTTGTTCTTTTGTTTATCAGGTTGGCACGATGTAATGATCCAACTATAGCAAGAAGAGAAGACTGCGTAGGCGTGTTTATGCGCAGAGTTTTTGTGACCAAAATGAAACTCAGACCTGGACAAAATGAAACGTTCCCATCGATGCTAGTTCCGAGAGTGTGGTAAGCGTAAAACACAGTAGATCATAAAACATCACTCTGATACTCAATACAGCTTAAATGGTGTATGGTGGTAGGACATTCTCGCAAGGCTAACGACCACCCTCAATTAAAAAATCGACGCCAAGCACGCAACGGTGTGGTCTTGAGAGCCAGTACTTCTAGATTTGGCCTGTTACCACATGGTTACTTATCAATAACTTTGTGTGGTTAAAAACTAACCAGTCAGCTATAAGAAGAACTTTGGAAAATCAAATAAATAAGCCAATAAAATAGTGTAAAACTTCGGTCGAAGGTCAAAAGACAACGAAGGAAATATTAGAAACCGTTTTAAAATGTATGTTTTTACAGGGCGAATCCGAAACGATTCAATTTTGATAACATTGGCGACGCACTTCTTACATTATTTGAGGTGCTTTCTTTCAAAGGATGGTTGGACGTTAGAGACGTTTTGATCAAAGCTTTGGGACCGGTAAGTCAATAAATGGAGCACAAACTGTCATTGCATAAACATGTCCTAATTTGCTTCGTAAGCTATAAACTTTCGAAATTCTTATTTTCAGATGCACGCTATATACATACACGTATACATATTCTTGGGTTGCATGATTGGATTGACGTTATTCGTCGGTGTCGTGATCGCTAATTACTCTGAGAACAAAGGCACTGCTCTCTTGACTGTCGACCAAAGGCGTTGGTAAGAAAAAGAAAATATTCCTCTACCTAACTCAAATATAACATTACAATATATTTTATAGGAATTTATGATACAAGGGTCGTTAGCAGATTATTATAAACAAGTTGATGATGGTAAGCCCGAGTCCAAGACCTGAGAAGAGCAACATCTATTCTTACAATGTTCTGTCAAGACTTTAACATGATGTCCATGATAGTGTACTGTAAATTTTATCTAGTGTCGCTATTAGGTCTGTAATCTGAATAATAGAGTGAGTGAGAAATGTACAAGAGAAACAAGGTTGACCAGAGGAGAAAAATAGCAAAAGAGTAAACGTCTTCAACGGGGAAAATTTGCTAGAGTATAGCAGCCATATTGTTTATGTGACATCTGTCAAATTTTTTGTTAATTATTTAGTAAGTGTTGATTAACGTGCACACGTTGATCTATCATCAAATTTAATATTAAAATCAGTTCCCGAACTGAGAGGTGCTCGGTAGTGAAGCTTGCTTACTTGTTCTTAACCACTCCATCGCGGTCACTTGGATAGGTGACCGTTACTGCCAATTACTACTGAACGGTTCCGTGCTTCGGAGGGCACGTTGCCATCAGTCTCGGTTATTTACTAAGGATGACAGTCGTTATAGCATGGTAGTACGGCATTTTGCAAATGACCGCTTTGCTAGCTACCACCCTCAAGTAGAAAAGGGGTTTGAAAAATTTTCTGTGGAAGCTGGCATATCCCCTAGCTGCCATTTTGATGTATATATGCTATACGAACCTTCCGCACACGAATGTTAAAGTTCTTGGTCTTCCTTTTATTTCTGACACTTGGTTATTTACATAGGCTTCGGATGTACAAGACCAACAGTGATGGATGAACGATGTTACAAAAAATGAAATGTAAATGTGTGACTGACATAGTGTTGTCATGACGCGGGCGTAATACTATCGACAGTTTTACTGGTTGAATCTTAGGACACATTCGTTTGAAATGATTATGCCCTATATAGTTCATTGAGACTATTGTAATGACCTTAAACAACACTGAAATGCATTTTCATTAACCTGGATAACTTATTTTTCCAGTTATTATGATTTAAAACCAAACTACTTAACTGATTATGATGAAATTTCAATGGGATGAATCTTAAAGTATATCCTTTCTAACAATATACGATGTTTTCAAATGAAAATCAAACCAAATAACATAACATGAATACAACTTTATTGAGAAACTGCTCCTTTTTTTGATTTATTAAAAATAAAACTCATTCAAAGTTGAAGTCAAATGCATTTATTGTAGGTCGAAAATTGTAGAGCACTTTTAAAAGTTAAAATACTATAACCTCATCGTTACAAGATGAAAATAAACTTACCATTACTAAGTATTATGATCACCACTAACAAAATCATTAAACTGCAAATATATAGATGCTGTAATCAGTATTATTAAATAATATTTATCTGAATGCCATTTGCGTAAAGTATTCACATGTGATAAGCAAAGGTCGAATTTGTCCCTTATGTAAACATAGCTCCTTGGGCTGTAGAAATGACGATGTGTACATAATTTCGATGATCTTTACTAACTGGCATACTAAACATACAATTCTTTCTGCGTCTGCTTTTAAGTCTATAAACCGGTTTATCATTATTTTTGTTTTAGCTTTTAAACTTCTTAAGAGCTAAAGTTTTGTCACAACTTAGAACTTTAGTTACTAAGTTTTTTTCCTTGGGGACAGTACTTGATTTGAAAGACCAAGTAATGGCTAACGGTGGTGATATATCTCTATTTATGTAAGGACATGAACGCCTTATTTTCAATTTGATCTGTGAGGAAAAAAAAATTTTGTGCAGGAATAGGCATAGCTAACCAGCGCGGCAATGAAGCGAGTATTATAGATTTTTTTTGCACCAGGGACGCTAAGGGAAGGGTTGTTAGATTGAATCTACCTATCCTATAGTCGTTACATTAAAAAAAAATGATTTGATCATGTATTTTACTACAAATTAAACGGTTACTTGTGTCATCATTTCCTAAAGCTATTGACTACCATTTCCACAGCTTCATGCATTCAGGGACATCAAAAGTTGGCATTGAATCTTTCATCAGTATACATCGCTGTTTTCTTTGTATGAAGCATTTTGATTCAAAGTTTACTACAAACTGTAGAGTTTTTATTTAGTCTATCAATAATCCGAACCCTTTTATCACATAATAAAAACTTATTGGAAATCTGTAAGAACACAAACATTATACGCATGCATATAGTTATTTCAAATTCCACTCTGTTATATTCCGTATTCCGCTGTGAAAACTTTTCACAGAAAACATCATACAAAATTTTAAATAATATATCTTGTGATAATATTTACTTACTCCCTTATTCGTAAACGCTCAATAAACTATAAACTGATCTGTCAACTTCTCGCTAATTATTATGTAATTTAATTATTTTTTAAACTAATTTATGATCAAACTATCTACCGGTTATTTTTGAGGTTCAAATATGTACCGGAGCGGTCACGTTGAACCTACAGGTCAGACACAAACTATCGACTTTATCGATACTTGTGACGTCAGAACTTTGTCAAGCCCTATCGTAAACAAATGTTTTTATGGTTTTTCGTAAAATACCAACCAATTCTTCATTTAGCAATGTAATTTGATGATAAGTATGAAGAGAAACCTATTACCTAATATTTCCATAGTTCTTATAACTCATTTTAAAACAAAATGACGAAATAATGATTATCAAAAAAGCAGTACAAATAAACATAAGTTAACTGTGATACGCGTAGGTATGTATTCGGGTTATTATGTCTTTTAACCTCACATTCACTCACTGAACAAGACACCATGCTAGCAGAATAAATATTATATATTATAATCGTAAGATATTTAAGCAACTACACAAAATTCGCGCCGACTTGGAAGAGGCCGGGACGCTATGGCCTCTTACTCGCGTAAAAAATGACATACCGACTTCTTGTTTACTATCTCTTTTTCTCTCGCGACGGTTTGTAGTAGCTTAGGACCTTTCACTCCCACACTTCGTAGGTCTTTTGAGCGTAGCGAAAAAATCCTACGTCTATGGTTATTTATAAAAAATAATCCTTATGATGGAGCCTTTCGATCGGTATGATAAAGCTACTTTGATTGATTGACGTTGATTATTTTTCTCGTGTAAATTGTTCGATTCCCGGTTCAACCATGTAATTATTTAAATATCCATGAATGAACAATGTTTTTTAAATTCAAATAATGTCTTCTTTCATTAAAATGTTCCATCTTCAATATTCAAGGTACTCTCCCTCTATATGGCAAATCCGTGGGACGCCCTGTACGTTGGCACTGATCCTCCCGCCACCGTACTAACAACGCCTCCATTTATGCCGTTCAGTATTATCTGTATGGAACTCCATACTACAACGCACACTTATCAACGCCATATCGGTATCGCCTCGATGAGCAAAGAATAAACCAAGTATGACTACAGAGTGTGACGATACTGGAATGCTGGAATAAAAATGCTATCTTGTTGATTGGGCCTATAGAAAGATAACATTTTTCTACCTGTTCTATTTAATAGAAATACATACGTTCCGGCAGTAGTCCTTGAGAGCCAGTGAAATTACAGGCACTTGTGATGAATTGCAACTGTTATAGGCAGAGGATAGTCCACTTAACATCAAGTGGGCTTCGAGCTTGTTCCATCACAAAAACATAAAAAAAGAGCTTGTTCCATCACAAAAACATAAAAAAAAAATGTCTGTATCAACAGTAGAACAACTCTTTAAAAATCATTACAAAATAATTCCAAGCGAGACCTTTTGAAGTTGTACGGTATAGTGTAGACTGCATAATCTTGTCATTTTAGGTGTGACCTAAAGAAAAGACTGAAAATCGCTCAGCCGCTTCACCTACCACCTCGTCCGAACAAGAGGAAAGTACGTGCGTTCGCGTATGACGTCACGCAAAACCTCACCTTCAAAAGAGTTATAGCCATTGTAGTGCTTATGAACAGCGGGTTACTTGCGGTTACAGTAAGTATTCATTCAACAGCTTTGATTAAATTACTCTGTAATTAAAATTGTAAAATTCTATATAGTTCAAGTGTCAAATGTAAAGTAGGAAGTTGAGTAAACTGGCTCTGGTAACCCTCTTAGTTCTCTGACTAAAACCTGAAGTCTTTATTGTTCACTACCCTCCAAACAATAAATTCTGGTTGCATACAGTGCGCAGCGTGCGATAAGGGTTTGCATAAATATGTTAAACATTAGTAGTGAACGATCTCTATTTCACCAATTTATTTTGCTAATTTATTCTGTACATTAAAACCCAAGTCTTAAATTACTATTTTTTCTTTCTGCAGTGGTCCAAATACTCGACACTCACGGAAAAACTAGCTCTAACATCAGCTCTGCTGACGCTAGTGTTCGTTGTGGAAGTGCTTCTTAAAACTATAGCTTTCACGCCGCGCGGGTACTGGCAGAGCCGCCGGAACAGATACGACCTGCTGGTCACAGTCGCAGGCTGTATTTGGATATTCATGCATTTTACTCTCAAGGTAAGGTATTTAATTTTAGAGGTTCCATTCACAGAGAGTAGCTTATCGCTCGGTTCAACTATTTCAGTTTTATCGAATACGATTTGTACCGCCAATAATACCACTCTGTGTTTGATTATTGTTAAGAGTAGAGTGCTCGGAGCGGTTTCCATAAAACTTAGTTTCTTCATATTTTAAATACGAAGTGTTCAAACTCGGTGAAATTACTGAGTCTAATAGCTATGCTTCTGGTTTGCCAGTTTTTCGATTTAAATGTCAAATTAACATTTAAAACATACAAAACGACTATTCGAATTATTTTTGAAAATACTTAATATTAACAGGCCTAGCGCCCTCCGCGCGGTAGGTACAAAGCTACAAGTACATCGGCGGCTGCGACAAGATATACGACGATATAGGTAGCCGCGCGCCCCCCGGAACCGGGTGACCGCTAGTGACATTACTACTGAGCAATTCCGTACTTTGAAGGGCACGTTAAGCCGTCGGCCTCGGTTGTTGTTTTAGGATCACAGTTGTTATAGCATGGTGGTAGGGCATTTTGCGAATGCCCGCCTGTCTAGCTACCACTCAAGGAAAAAATCTGTCGCCACGCACCTAACGGTGTGTCCCAGCAGCTGTCCGTGAGAGCCAGTAATTCTAGGCTAGCCTGAACAACTTCTTCGACCACACTATCACTTACCATCAGGTGAGTTAGTGGTCGAAGGATAGCCTATCAGCTATAAATAAATAAAAAGTGAATCCAGATCAAATAAGCTTGTGCCGAAACATATTGAATAAACATTATATGATATACGCCATTTAGATATACGTCTAGGGTACAAATAGTAAAACAGTATTTAAATGTCTTTGCGGAGTGATCATTCTGGTCCTTTTTATTCTGTGATATTACGGAAATCTGGCAAAACAGAAGCATAGATGTTGACTCAAGGACATACATGCAAAGTTTCACCGAGTTTGAACACTTAGTATTTAAAATATGACGAAACTACGTTTGTATGGAAAGCGCTCCGTGCACTCTAGCCTTAATCACCCAGATTTAGAGGTAGAGTTTAGTAACCAGTATTTTTCATTATATGGCTTACCATAGAATGAAAAATACTGGTTACAATAAAAAGCCCTTAGCCCTTAGGCTATGAAGTTTTATTTTCTGTCAGTGACAGGAGGTCTTCCCGCATTTAGAAAAAACAAATACACGAGAATCCGCATAGCAGGCGTTATTGCAAACATAAAAAAATAGTAGTAGTATTAAAAAAATACACGACATTTATAATTAATTATACAATGTAGTAAAGTTTGTTTTTTTATGTTTCTTAAATGTGAAGACACCGAACTGTCATCATTTTATAAAATTATTAATTCGCCGGAAACAAAATTTTGATATTTTGCGTAACGTATAAAAATAAAATAAATCCCCATCCCGGACCCGGAAATGTGTGGATATCGGTTTTTTATGTAATTTCTGGTACAAGCTACGTTTTTGATTACGTGACATCCAAATAAAACATATGCCTATTTCATTTACAATACAGTAAAAATGTAAATAACATAGTTACTTACTCTAACCGCTAACATACGTCTCTCTTGCAATTTTTCATTCAATCGGATAGAGAAAATTCCACTATCCAGCACCCGCTTCCATGGCATAATTGGAAATGCAACAGGACGGTATTCTGGGGTTGCGGATCAAGTCCCGCTGAACGTTATCTTTTTCCATCCGAAATAATTTCTATGTGTTCGCTTAGCGTGTGTTAATGCTCTTTTAAATAATATTATTTCTGACAGTATCAACTAATCTATTGCAGAACGAGCTGTCGTACTTCGTGGGCTTCATGGTGGTAATCCTCCGTTTCTTCACTATAACGGGAAAGCATACGACTCTCAAGATGCTGATGCTAACAGTCGGCGTTAGCGTCTGCAAGAGCTTCTTCATTATATTCGGCATGTTTCTGCTGGTCTTCTTCTACGCGCTCGCGGGAACTATTGTCTTTGGGAATGTGAAATATGGTGAAGGGATTGGGAGGTCAGTTTTCATATATTCTTTATGCATTTGTTAATTTGGATACGAAATAAAACCAGCCAAGCTCGAGAGTCACATGCCTAGGATTCCGTACGAACACAAATACACAATAATTGTTTAATATTTGTACGTATCAAAAAACTTTAGTTTTTTATTAGCTAGAGATCCTAAGCGTGAGCCCGACTTGCTCTTGGCCGGTTTTAATTGTTTGTGTTTCACATAATTATGAGTTGTGAATCTTGACTCTTGAATGTACCCTTTAATAAAAAAAAAAACTATGAATCTAGGCACGTTTCTTCCTAAAAATATTAGTCAGCTTACTTTTTTATTTAATTAATTTATTATAATTAATAAATAATAATAACATATCCAGTAAAATTTCAAGTATATTACGCTTCAAAATATACAGCCTAGGTAGTATTTTTCTCGTACGAAACCCTAAAAGTAACGTTACGTATCTATAATGAAATTGCAATTGCTATCGAAATCTATGATGCGCATGGGTTTACATAATCGATTAAAATCGTAAATCAATTATTATTATGGATAAATTGATATTTTTTTTTCATCTGAAGTTATCTAAGTATAAAATCTGTATAATTTATACTCAACAATGCATTTTGCACTTTACGTTTGGGTTGCACCAAACGTGACTATGATCCGCGTAAATGGTTCTATATTCAACCTTATTCCAACGTAATAATTAAAAGGGCGAACCATTTGACGTTAATCGGAGATGATGCTGCTAATGTTTTCTTATCCCTACACAAGAATGAATATATTTTTGTATTCTTTTCAGACGAGCGAACTTCAACTCTCCCATACACAGCGTGGCAATGCTATTCCGAATAGTGACAGGAGAGGACTGGAACAAGATAATGCATGATTGCATGGTGGCGCCCCCGTACTGCACTCCCGCTGATAACTACTGGGAGACCGACTGCGGCAACTTCACCGCCTCCCTGGCCTACTTCTGCACCTTCTACGTCATCATCACGTACATCGTGCTCAATTTGCTCGTGGGTCAGTTGTATTTATTCTAGAAACATGCTATACTGTATATCTGCCAAGCTGATAACTCTAGGAAGACCAATTTGGGTTAAGCATTAAAAGAACATTTTGATTTTATCATCTCACTCTACTCTCTCTGGTCTTTATTTTTGAGACTTAAGCGGGGATTCGCATAATGCCATGACACCATGTGTGTTAGTTGAAAATTTTCACCAAGCACCAAATAACAGTGTTGCTGAGAGCCAATTAAGACGCTGACAAGTGCTAAATAGCCTTCATTAACAATTTTGAGCAAAATGTATTTAGTTTGTAGAAGTATGAAAATTGTATGTTAACCTTGATCACATTACCTAAGGCTAAGAAAATTCTGAAACACGTTTCCTTAAAATTGTCTCGATAGAATAAAATTGCAAAGTTGCCTCTAAATTACGCTTGTAACGTAAATATCTTAAATATTTACGTATCAATGTGTATGAAAATATATTAATAAAATAGCAAGACCTTATCAAGAGGGACCAGAAATGTTACATTTTCGATTTACGTTACTAGTTTTGTGTTATTAAGCTTACTTTCGGGTTTTTACCTGATATATATTTTGTTGTTGCAGCTATTATCATGGAAAACTTTTCATTGTTCTACTCGAACGAAGAGGATGCCCTGTTATCGTATGCTGATATAAGGAATTTCCAAAACACCTGGAATATAGTTGATGTTCATCAGAAAGGTGTCATTCCAGTTCGTAAAGTGAGTGAAGCTAATTAATATATTTAAAAAATAAATATAACAACTAAATATCATTTTCAACTCATATGCTCCGAAAGGAGTTGTTTCTCATTCAAAATCTGAGTGCATATTGTAGTAAGTGCTTATCATTTTTGATGTAAATTAAAACATAATTACTAAAGTTGTACCTAGCATTTTCCTCGCTGTAGTGAGGTAAAATGTGTTTCGCTCGGTAGCAAAGTCATTTTGCGTCTCGTGCCTTTGAACCGCTACTTTTAGGATTATTTATTTGAACCTCAGGTTACAATACAATTACTCGCTCCAAATAAGAACTTTGCTCTATTTTTTGCACTAACTTGTGCCCAAACTTCACCCGCGTATAATGTTGTATTGTTAGTATTCGGTTTATTATACTGGAGAGTATTATTCCAGGACCTATATATATACAGGCTCTAACAAATATACACAAAAATCTTAGTATGAAGAATTACTTTCGTCTTAAGCCGTGGCTAGACTTTTCTTCCAAGAATTAGGTAATGTTGGTATAGAGTTAGTTACCTATTAATTTGGGATGTTACGATGACATATGAAATAGGATTTAGTTCTACGCGTTTTAGTTCAGGATGAATATTTTACTTTCAGGTAAAATTTATTCTTCGTCTACTAAAAGGTAGATTGGAATGCGACACACACAAAGAAAGGTTGCTGTTTAAGTACATGTGCTACGAATTGGAGAGACTCCACAATGGAGAAGATGTTACTTTCCACGATGTTATCAAGTAAGTTTAGGTGCAACTCGCTGGTCACTAATATCGATTATCAGAGCTCATAGCCTAAAGGCCGTATTTTATAAATATGATACGCTAAGTTTAAGTCATCGTTAAATGAACTGCATTGGTCAAAATTGTTTATTTTTCAGCATGCTCTCGTACCGCACAGTGGACATTCGCAAATCTCTCCAAATGGAAGAGCTGCTTGCGCGAGAGGAGTTTGAGTTCCTGATAGAAGAGGAAGTGGCTAAGCAGACTATCCGAACTTGGCTTGAAGGGTGTTTGAAGAAAATACGCGCCAATAGCAGTGTTAGTTAAAATATTACATATTATAGAATATACTTACAGTTTGGCAGATCCTTATAATAAAAAAATATACTTCTATAGTAGAAGATAGATAATAAAAGGGTATTGAACAAAATAAAAAGTTAAATTTCTTTTGACTAAAAAACATGGAGACAAGAAATTATTTACGTTGCATACCTACTGCATGTATCGTTTTTATAGAAACAACAGACAAGCCTGATCGCTGGGCTAAGAAAAACTAATGAACAACCGGTCGACATGGGGCCTGAGAAAGCGGAAAAAATGGAAGCTGAAATTCAGGTAAGTGCATCAACAAAGTAAAAGAATATCGACAGGACTCGCGTTCTTTATTTTGCCAAGCCAGACGTATTATTTAGTAGGCAACCACAATCCTAACTTAACACGAGTACACTATTATTCAAGTATATCTATTTCTATTTATTTATTTGCAAAACTCGCACGTCTGATGGACCCCTGCAATGAGTACTGTTAGCCCTGACGTCATTGATGACATCACACCTATCAGCCGTACAAACGTTTGGTGCTCTCCGTACATTAAAATAAGGACCATCTCTGTGTATGCAACTGGTACCGCACCCTATCTGAGTTTATAAACTGAACCTTGAATCCGACCAAAAAGTTGAAAAGACGGCCATTTTGACATGACAAGAGTGTTTTGATGAGCCCTTTGGACCTACTAGTTTCTGATACGAGATTGAAAAAATTAATTGGTTTTATATTAGGTACAAATGGTTCGTTTAGTTCCCAATTGATTACTTGCAAATGATTTACACAGTTTTATTTAAACTTAATGTTATTTAATCTGCATCTCCAACTACATTCCTGCATTACCTACTTCAAAATCTTACGAATATGGTTTTGATTTTTATCAACTCACTTTTTGTTAACAGCAAGCCGTCGCTAATCTTGGACGTGCTGAGATTACAGAATCTACTTCACAGCCCGTTATATCAAGTAAGTTTTATTTTCGCATAAAGTAATTTTGTCTGTATATTATTTTATTTTTTGCTTGGGCTTTATCCACATAACATATAATTGTTATTTAAATTTCGGTTAAAGCATAGGTTGCAGTGTCTGTCTATAAATAGGATATATAATAAAACAGATTTTTTTTACATGTCGGCCATGATCCGCAGGGAGTGGCTTTAGTCTTCTTTAGACGCTTGCTTGTGAACCACAAATGCGACTATTGTTTAAATGTTTTGAATGTTTGAACATTCCTCCCTCCCTCCCCGCAAATTACACGTTTCGCCAAGGGATAATTTGTGAACCTCACCTCCTCTCTCTTCTTCGTGTGCCTCACATACAAGAGTCTTTAATGTATCAATTACTTGTACTGAAATAATGTAATGTCCTCTAAAAATATATTTTTATTTATCTCATCTCATGTCAACTTGTTGTCGTAAGCTAATAAATTGGTATTAAGCTAAGTATCGCTATTTTTGTTACAGATATTTCATCATTTGATTCACAAACCAAAAGGGCATCAACTAAGAGTCAATTCAAAAAGCCTGGCTTGCCGTCTGTTTCAATACCAAGGTAAATAAATATACATCACGAGATGACAGGTATCACATGTTTTTTTTTATTTGAAATCTTTATAATATGTTCTTACAATACTAATTGCAGTATACTTATTTCAGACCGGAGAGTCCAGTGAAGAAATATCTGCAGCCAACACTTAGCGATCCCCATCCTGCGCTCAATAAGAAATCATCGCGTAAGTACTTTCAACTAACTGTGGATGATATTAGATACTACGATCGTATAATGTGTACATGAATCGTCAGTTTTAAGATAATTATTTAAGACCTCACTGAAATTCTTGTGAATATTACCGCCTTGTCCATTAAATCGCCAAGAACGGTTGCTTTAGCTAAATAATGCATCACAATGTCGTATAATATTTTAAATAGCGCATTATAACGCTTTTTCTGTAAATTAACCAATAAAATATGATGTTATTATTTTTAATGACATTGTCGAAAACGTTTCAATAAAAAAGAAAAAAAAATAGATATTATATAGAAAATTTAATCTCTCTAGCTGTTCTCGTGCCAATTGACATGAAAACACGAAACCGAGTTTAGATCAGCCACCCAATTTCTTTATTACTAAACTGTAGTGATTAACTGGCCCGCCCCGCTTGATGTTAGGTTATTGTCATAACAAGTCAGATCTTTCAGAACTAGTAAATGCCATGCAGATACGGCATGCTGCATTGCTTGCATTCGACGTCAAAGTAGTTCTCATATTCCCTGGTCCTCATAAATTTACATTTATTAAATTCAATAATAATATTGCGTATTGACCGCCTCTTCGGAGTTAAAAACGCCGATGTGCAATCTTGAGGTATTGAGTTTGAACCCAGAGTCGGACGGAAATTATTGGTTTTCCAACATTATTCAGTAGCACTACGTAGTCTGGCAATTTGCAATAGGGCAATATTCTGAATTTCTATTATATGCGACCAAAACATGTTTGACGTAACGGGAGTGCTTTAACATTTCTTCCATATACCTCTTCGGGGAATAGTGGCGTGAAGATATGTCTCTTCCTATGTCTGGCAGTGCTAGTATTGATGATGATTTCTCTTACTGTTTATTAGCGGCGGGCGTGAAGAGCAACCGCGCAGTACACAACAGCAGCAGCGCGGCGCGTGAGCACGCGGCGCTGCACGACGTGCACTCGTGGTGGGGCGCGCATCTCGCCACGCACGCGCCTTTAGAATACGATTAACCACATGTACATTGTCTTAAACATTCTCACACTCACTTCACTCTTGTCCCCTTCGGACCGCGTTGAGCCCTTCGAACACCATATCACTCCAACACCATCTCCACTATCTTAACCTTCAGTTCAGCGGCTCAACAGCGTGGGCAACGAGAGTTCAACGAATCCAGTTCTACATTCAATTTTTTACTAATTTTTCCTTTCGTAGTCCCATACTATAAAAGTATCCATAACCGCCATAACACATTGTAAATGCTTTTATTTCAATCGATATGGTGTTCGAAATCATTGTTTTATTTTTCTGTATCAGCAACGGTCCCAAAAATTAAAAGAATGTTTACCAAGTGCAATGTTATTGTTTGTAGCTAAAATTAATTATTCTTATTACGGTACTAATTAGTTGTTTACCAAAGGTAGCAGAGTGCCAAAATTTTGTTAGTTAAAAAATAAAATAATTTCTTAATCAACCGATTGTATTTTCATTTCATTAATTTCTAACCTAATTACAATTATTGTAAATAGTGGCACATCCCTAAAGAAAATAGGATAATAGCTGTGAATGTGAGGAGGAGACAGAGATACCTCCCTGCGACTGGGTACTGGAACAGCTTGGCGTTGAGCTGCAACGTGGATGCGTACATGAGGATTGTAGTGATGTCTTCTTGTGACGTGTCTTGATGTAGGAAGGGACGCACGCACAGCTCATGTCCGACAGACTGCGTTTTGCGACATTCTTTGGAGAGACGGGCCGCCTATAACAATATTAAATCAGGATCACTTCAATTTGAAGAATCACTGGGGATTCACATGGTATACATAATTAACAAAAGACGTACTTAAAATTTACACTATTAGTATAAAGAGGTTAAGTTTGAAATTTGAATATTTTTGTGGGTAGTAGTATGTAGTAGTATGGGGCTTACCGAAATCGAAACCAAAAATTAGATTTGAAGAAAATATTTTTTTACAGTGCGTTTTTTGATTCAAAATTTAGGCAGTTGACCAGTAATTCTAGGTTAGTTTGAACAACATCTTCCACCACATCATCACTTACCATCAGGTGAGATAGTGGTCAAAGGCTAGAGAAATAATGTAAAACTAAGCTGCACGGGCGGCTCGCGCCTTGAGCACGTTATGGTAAAAATGAACATGAGATTATCGATTGCTATGAGTACTTTTTTATTAGATACGAGGGCAAACGCATCAACTCATTTTCACACCACGCCTTGAGACTAAGTCTCGTTGGCAATAATTGGGGGTTCCCGCGTGCAACAAATTTTAAGAACCCTACATTAAATGAAATATTGGAATAATGGTGAATGATGATGGCACATTATAAAGATTCAAGCGAACTAAATTGCACAATATTTTAAGAAATAATTAGCAAAAATTTTTTAAAAGTCGTTTTATGTAACTGTTAGAGATGCCATTTATTTTTCGTAAAGGAATTATTTACGAAGTATACCTACCTGATTATTGACATTCCGAGAACATGATTTACTCCTTGGACGAAACATGGGTAAACGGAGGCCACACTACAAACACTATATGGATGGACGCAACAGTTAATTGAGATGCGTTTTATGAATCACATTACTACTGGCTTAAAATATCTGGTGAGTTTTATTATTAGATACTTTTTTTTATGCTGGATATTGGATAGGTTAGTTGTAGTACCTTTGACCACTCTCTCACCTGATGGTAAGTGATGATGTGGTCGAAGATGTTGTTCAGGCTAACCTGGCTAAAGTGTTAGGTACAAAAAAACAAAAAAAAAATGTTAGGACCAAGCACAAGTGAAGTGGTCTCTTTTTTGAGCACTAACCTGTACAAAAGGTACCACAACTGCGGATATCCACAGTAGCTCGTTAAGCACGCTAATGCCCAGGATGGGCTCTGTCTCTTTGTCCACATTGTCCAGATTAAGCAGCCACAGTACGCCCGACACTGCCCAGGAGATGTTAACTATCGTGAATAGACAAACGGCCGGCGCTAGGTCATCGTTCAGATACTTTAACAGCTTATGGAATTCAGCAATTTCCTGTAAATAAAACCATCTAAACGTTAATACCGCGTGGTTTATTAGGCGACTTATTTGTAAACTGTTCACGAAATGCCGCTTATTTAATTTTAAAAATTAAAGAATGAACTCAAATCCAACGATTTTACAATCTAATCTCATATACTATCTAGGACAAGTCCTTGAAAAATAGAAAAACATGTATTAAGAAGCACCCTAAAATCGTCAAATCCTAGAGTATACATATTTTAATAATGTACTTTGTAAATAGCACCAATACTTCTTGAAGAAAATAAGCATTAGTGATGAATTTATGACGTAGTGACTATTACGTAATTTATGGTGATACTAACTGATATTTGGCAAACTTACCCTCATCCAATTTAGGGGCGTAATAGTCCTATTGAGGAGGCGTTCCTTTAGGAACATGAGGTGGGCCTGCAGCAGCTGCGCTTGCAGGCAGTAGCTCGTAATTATCGTCGCCTGCACCATGTCGTGTATCAGCGTGCACAGTATCAGCAGTATCTTCAACGTCAGGTTCACTTCGTAAGAACTGCCCAAGAAAAAAGAAGATGGTATGATAATCAAAATCATAAAGGTGGAATACGTTTTATGATTACTATGAAAGGGTAAGGAAGTGTGTAGAAAAATCCTCATTTCGTCACGTTTTGGGTCCATTTAAAGGATGAGACCTTATCGCTATCTACCGGGTATAGATCCATACTTAGTAAATGTTACTGAAAATTTCTGTTAGGAAGAGTTATCCGATCAGGGGATCAAGCCAGGACCTGGAGGTACGGACGTGAAGGTAATGCCTAACACCATATTACAGATTAAACTGTGGATTTATAAAACATTATCTGCATAATTTCTCGTTCCAAATTAGTGAAAACATTCTTACTATAATTGTCAAAATATGTGACATGGTCACAAATTTTTCATCACTCTCCATAAGAAAACGAATGTACTTGGTGAAAACTATAGTCTGATCTATCTGATTTATTCGCGTGAGTTATACGGTCCCGTATAACTAGTCTAAATTCTACCCGTTAAAATGGGAAACCCAGTCAGGGTTCAGGACACCTATATAGCATAATATAATATGAACAGAATATGAAAATATTACTTATGTACTCGCTTTATATTTTATTATATTTATTTAGTTGTATTAGTATTACTACAAAATTAATAGGCTTTATTTTTAATTGTGACCGAACAAAGTCGAGGCCCACCTGATGTTAAGCGGACTAACCTCTGCCTATAACAGATGGATTTCGTCACAAGTCACGAATTGCACTGAGATCACCTTGAGACAGTTGTTAAGTCTCATTTGCCTGTAATTTCACTGGCTCTCAAGGACTGCTGTCGGAACACACCGTTAGGTGCTTGGCGACAAATTTTCTACTTGAGGGTGATCGATAGCCAAGCGGGCATTCGCAAAATGCCCTTCCACCATGCGATGAAGCTCAAGCCCGCGGCGGGATTCGAACCATGAACCTGCTGCGCAGCAGCCCACAGCAAATGCCACTGAGCCATTACTGCTTAAAAAAAAGGGTTTGTTTAGTTACCTGTTCTCCATCCAGCGAAACATTATATTCCCTTTAGCCATCATTAAGTTGACAGAGCAGAGAGACAGACTCATCCATATGATGCTTACAATGATGAAGAACCACAGCATGCGAAGCAGCCGCTTCGGTTTGTTCGTAGGCGTCCCTTGCGGCGCGTATGATGATAAAAGGAACACCTGGAAAATTGTTTAATCATACTAAGCTCCTGCTGTATTTTAGGAGTAATTAAAGAACGAAGGTGTCTACCGAATGCATGAACATTTCACATTCGGCATTCATAAAATAATGTAAACGGTTTTAAATTAAAAAAACAGAAGACATCAAGTATAATAATTAAGAACTTTAATGAAAGTAAATAAAAACATCTGCCTGTAGGACTCGCAAATCGAGGATACCGTAACAACACAGTAGTTAGGTATGTACTAAAATATAATTTTATTTTCATAAAGTTCCTGATCCCTATCCGGGGTGCGACCCGCACATGGCCGGTTTTTATTATTCACTGTCGTACGTTGTATATTGAACTATAATCATACCAGTTTGACGCTTGTATTTATTACAGCTTTGATAGAGCAAATACTAAAAACGTTAAAATAAGCACGTATTTTTACCATTTATTCTAACTTTTAAATTTTTATTGGTTAGGCAATCCTAATTGTCAATTGTCATACACATTGACACATTCTGTGAAAATTTTATACGGTTACCTATTAACGTTTTAAAGATACATCCCTTTAAAGGTCGGACAGAAGGACGGACGGACAATCGAGGCTTACGACTTAATAGAATCCCGTTTTCTAGTACTATAAAAACACGTTTCTTTATAGGGACCTACGAATAAATAATGTAACATAGGGACCTATTTAATTATCTGTTATTATTATTATTTGCTAAGCAAACCTCATATGTTGTTCGACAAGTAGTTCAACTGTAATCGATGTAGAGTCCTGGCAAAGGAAAATGTTAGTATGGCTATCACCGCTTACTTATTATAACTACGTATTCTGATCTGAAGCATTAGGTAATCGTCTGGCGGACCTACTTTGGTTTGTCATATAGGAGCTAAATTTTGGTTTCACCAGTAGAGAAGAATCTTGACAGTAGGACCACAAAAAAACAGCCCTTTTTTATTGCTGATAAGCTAGCATTCAATCGTATCTATATGTAAAACTAGCTAAGCCTATATAATTGGAAATTGGCTCTGAAGAACAGCTGCCGGATCACACTTAGCTATATCCAGTTACGCATCCAAAAACTCTACAACCATGCAACTATAGTTATGCAAGCATTATAGTTATGTTTTGAAGCAGTGATGGCTCAGTGGCATTGGCTATGGACTGCCGCGCAGCAAGTCCATGCTTCGAATCCCGCCGCGGGATTGAGCTTCACGGCATGCGGGAAGGGCATTTTGCGGATGCCTGCCTGGCTAGCGACTTCCCTCAAGTAGAAAATCTGTCGCCAAGCACCTAACGATGTGTTCCAACTTCCGGCAGCATTCCTTGAGAGCCAGTGACATTACAGGCACATGAGACTTAACTACTATGTCTCAAGGTGACGGGCGCAATGTAATTCGTAACTTGTGACGAAATGCATCTGTTATATAGGCAGAGGTTAGTCCGCTTAACATCAGGTGGGCCTCGATCTTGTTCCATCACAATAACATTAAAAAAATGCTTCTACTACAATATAAAAATTCTTACCCTCTCCATTAAATTTTGTAGTTGTTCGTTGTCAGATATCCGAAACAAGTACAGGGCGTACAGGAACCCGACGAAGTGCAAAAGGCCGGGGCCGATATACGTAAACATTATGTTCCCGTAGCACACTTGCTTGTAAGCGTCATACTCTAAGGATGACGTTAAAGCAAGAGGAACCAGCTTGTAACAGAATCCTCGATCGCGTCTGTAATCATAACATATAATGTGGCCAACAAGTACTTGAATACGAGTATCAAGCGTTAGATCAATACGGATAGCTTTTTCATTAAGCCAGCGGGGACTTATATTATAACAGTTACTACAGTATTATTTATTTCCAATATCTTTTCAAAAGAATTAAGGCAATAATGCTTCTTTGCAGAAGCTTTTTTTTTATCTCCTTTCATAGCTTCACACAGGAATCCCAGTTACCTATACGGGGCTATTTATATTGTCATAAAGAAGCGAGTACAGTTATTGGCTATTTTATTTGGAGAGTGCATTTTACGTCAAATGAGATCAATCGCTACTCTTTATAGGTTAAACTGCGTATGAGTTAAAATTAACAGTACAGAGGTCCTGGGTTCGAAGTCCGAGTCAGACAGATATTATAGGGGGCAAAACATGTCTTGCTGAACTTGGGTGTTTTCCCACACTTAAGGCAAATACAGGTCTCAAGATAATTTAAGTAAATTGTTCAAACTGAAAAATACTGCATTGTTAAATGAATATAATGTCAGTAAAAGTACCTGAAACAAGCCATATATTGGAGGATATATCCTAATAACATCAGCACAGCTACCTGTGCCGAATGGAGATGCGAACAGAATACAGCACATCTTGACGAGTTTGAGACGTCCAGCACCGGCCGTAAGCCCATTATTGTTAATAACTTTAGATACGGTAGTAAGATCTGAAAGCAAAAGCGAATACAGGTTACAAACAGTTAGTACTTGGCATAAAACACAAATTTCAATATTTGCGGTAGTTTGATTCACAGTAGTGTAAAATTACTTAAAATTTACCTTTGATTTACAGTAGTGTAAAATTGCAGATGTGCTCATGTATTCTGTGTCTGGAGATTCGGTTATTTCTCCGATCTAAAACATAAGAATATCAAAATATAATTTAATGTATATGCTACCGGTAATCTGTAAAATCCGGTATTCTATACAATACCTAAGTAATGCATAGAATACCTAAAACGTGAAGGTAATGTATGAATTTATTTTATACTTTGCCCAGGTGGTCTATACCAAAAATGCAGCCGGTAATGTATGTAGAAGACGAGAGTAAGGAAGGAGGCGACGTGCGGGCGGTAGGCAACAATGGTTAGTTTAGATTTTTAAGTTTCCCATTATTTTTATTGTGATTTTTTAGAAAGACACTGTACCCTTTTCATAAAGATTGTTTTAATGGAGCACCCTAATTATAAATAAAGTTGATTTTAAGTATTAGTACCTACATGTTTCATTCGCCCTTCATTTTGAAGGCTGGTTAACATTGATATATATAGACCAAGATCTATTTATTTTACACATTGTCGGTGCAACTGCAGGTACTAGGATTAGGATACAACCGTAGGAATTGTATTCATTACCTAGGTATTGTATAGAATACCTGAATTATATTGCCGGTAACATATACATTATATTAGGGCATTTTGCAAGTGCCCGCATAGCTTGCTACGGCTCATGTAGTAAGTTTGTCACCAAGCACCTAACAGTGTATTCCGGCAGCTGTTCTTGAGAGCCAGTTCCATTCTAGGTAAACCCTGTAAGTAGGTAGGTATACCATTTCACCACATCATCACTTGCCATCAGGAAAAATAGTGGTGAAATCAAAAAACAATAACACAATTAAATTTATGTACCTAAGAACTATGGGCATTTTCCAAACAATAGGCTTCTAAAATAATGATCTGTATGATTATACCAGGACTGGTGCTCTATTGACAAGACTGCCAGTTTTATTGGAATATCGCTATAGCAATGTCGCGGGTTGTAGCTAGTAACTCATATTTAAAGTTCAATGTTTTGTCAATTGTAGATATTTCACTCATACAAATTAAAAATTCGCATCGTATTGGTTATGTATCTACCTAGTGTTCTCAGTTGGTTAATTGGTTGAGAAATTAGCCTTGAATCTACCTATTGATAAGATATATTTACCGAAATACATCTTATCAATTGTTTAAATCTGTAAGATTACTTAACTTATAAGTTAAGTAGGTAAGTGGACGTGCATACGACTGATTATGGCACCTCAGATGTGAAAAAAACTCCAGGAAAACCATCGGGTCGCCAGGAAATCAAGAATTGCATCAGAGCCAGATGATAATTAAAGATTTGTCAAAACTTGAGAATAAAGGGTTTCAATAAAATATAAATACCGACGATTTTCTCGTCGGGCAAGTGGCGTAACCGTCAGTTCCGAATCGCTAGGTACTACATATGCGACTTCCTGGTTGGACAGTGTATTGGTTCTCAACATTAACCAAAAAATGAAATTGGATTTTTGGATTGATAGATGGAAAAAGCTCGCCAACATTTACATAGAATGTAAAATAGATAACCTCTAGACCTTTGGGCATACCTATATTATTTTATGGTAAGATGTATATCTATACGAGGGCACCATTGTCTTCGTATTCCAAGCGTCTGGAGTCGTTATAATAATATGTTTTCTCTAACGCATAAATGACAACACAACAACATATTGTACAAAGTTTTGGCTGCGGTCTTTTGGCCAGATGTCTTCCTGATGGGCGTCAAGACCCCTGCTTAGGTTTACTCGTGTTAGTAGTTATATCATTACAGTTAATTAAAGCGTTATGATGGGCCTATGATGTGAATAGCAGCAATGTACACCACTATAGAGGTACGTTAGAAAGTTACCATATGTTATGTATTTGGCACTAAAAAAAAGTTTCCACGAGAGACGATTGCAGTTTGTGATACCACTACCAACGAGGCTATCTATTAACTTTGATTTTGATGAGTTGTTCACAGTAAATATATACAGCAAATGTCAATACATTGAGGAACACAGAACTTACTTCGACACTATTGGCGTCAAGGCTGGACCGGTTAGATCTCTCCATCGCGGGCTCGCAGTGTTTGTCGTTGCCCAGAACATGGCTGTCCAGTAAATCACTGGCTACAAAATCATTGAAAAAATTCACATTACCCATTTTATTGCCCATATCTACAAATTAATTACTCTTATTCACATTATACGATACGATAACATTTAATAAATAGTACGTTGATGTAGTCAACAAAGAACTAAATAAAGGCGGTAGGTAATTGAAAAATAATACTTTTAATCACTTACCGCTGCCGTAAGATCCATTGTCATTTTGCATTCTTGCAAAGTATCTAATTTGCAGCCTCGATATCGGTTATATTATTTTCATTGCACACAAATGAAAGAAAGTCTGAATAGTGATCGATATCGTTACCAAAGTATTTTAAAACAATAAAAATCATGCATCGACTGACGGAGATAAGAGTGCACTGCTGTTGAGTTCATATATATCTAAATGTACCTACAACATACCGTACACTGGGTGGTTTTTACGATACGCATGTAGAGTCTCACAATGCAGTTCGTAAAGATAACTATATATTGTCATATCGCTTTGTTCCGTTCAATCGAACAGACCCCATGCAATACTTAATCACTTCTAATATATACATCCTAAATTCCACTAATTTCTTTCAATAAATGTTAAAAAGGGGAATCTAACTAACCGCGTTGTTAAGTATTGAACTTTGATAAACCCTGTAAGGACAGATAAATAGTGGAATAAAAATATTATTGACTGTCTTCTCACAAGTACAAAATTAGAGGACAAACTATGATGTCAGCGAGTATTGCGTCTACTTTCAAAACAGGGGAAATAAAACCATTTTAATTGTAACAAGAAATTTTACTGTCATTACTTTTCAAAAACTTTTTTGGAATTTCTTTTTTATTAAAAATCCCGTTTTTCTGGCTATCTGTTTTCTTTCTTGATGGTGCTTCTTCATTTTTTTAAAGTTATCAGAATCCGACTTTTTTCCTCTCATTGAGAACTTCATCTCGCGATTGCCCCCTGTGCCTGTGACCATGGTTGTAAATCCTTCCTTGTTGAGTCGGTCGCCTAAGCTTGCTTTGCTGACACGAGTAACACTCTTGATTATATTGGCGTTCCTAGGAGCTTTGTCGAATTCAAATACTCGTTCTTTATTATTATTTTCAGCAGTGTCTTCATCTCTGCGCTTGTTTCTAATGATTTTATGTTGCTTCTTAACTTCTTTCACCCACGATCTCTCGTCGTCTGAACTTTCTTCACTTAATTCATACAAATCTGCATCTGAATCCTTTTCATCCTCTTCTTCAACCTGTTGAAATAAATAAGCATAAGAAAAGTAGCAAAAACTTATCAAACCCAAAATTGTATTATGATTAACTATGATTTACCTCCATGAGACTAGGTACAGTTTTCTTAGTGTCATTGCTCTTATCCAATCTAGACAGCACAGGATTGAGTAAGCGGTATTCAGCAGCTCCTTTGTCCACTTCAAAATCTGGATTTTCAAACAATTCCTGAAATTAATAAGCACGTTAAACTGCGTAAACAGAGTGACGACAAAACATTTTTATATAATACTAGCTTTCCGGCCGGGGCTCCGCTCGCGCGTATTTCGGTTATCGCGCAAAACCATTAACCTATTTTTGCGCAGTGGGATAATAACTATCCTTATGTCCTTCTCCGGGTCTCAAACTATTTCCATACCAAATTTCATCCCAATCGGTCCAGTATTTTTAAGTTTATTCGTTGCATACAAAAATAACAAATATTTTCTATTTATAATATTAGTATACATAACTATCCCATTTTATAACAAGATATCGACCGAAAATTCCCGCAATCGAAGCCGCGGATGGGTCAGCCAGTATTGTATAATAACTCAACACGATACCTTGAATCGATTGTCCTTGAGTAGATCAGCATTATGCTTTTTCTTTTTCCCACTAGTATCCATAAGTTTCGACGCAAGATCTCTGTTAACTTTCGGCAAGTTGTCTTCAACTTTAATTCTTGAAGGTCTGTCTTGTTCAATCTTTTCTCTGATCTTGCGTTTTTTGTATTGCTCAAAAGCAAACGGATCTGCTATTGACTTTGCTCTCTTATATAATCTTACATCAACAAAGTACCTGCAAAAGGCATTTATGTCAAAAGAAATACTACTTCAGAAAAGCACGGATATCATTGAAATGTATAAATCTAAGTTAGGAAATGCAGCCAAACATATTATATATTGTCTAAAAAACCTGTTTACCCATGCATGTATGCCCTCAGAAGATTGGTTCCAAGGAGATGGTCCAGTCCAAGCGATTCGAGCTCTTGCTTCGTAATAAACTTGTAATCATCGTACACTGTTTGTGTTGCAGAACTCTCCAATTCTTCTGTAAGGTTGTCTAAGAAGGCACACCATCTTGGAGCAGGGCCTAAAACAATGAGTTTATAATCAAAAACTAACGACAAATACTGGTGCTGGAGCTACAAGCCAAACGTAAAAACAGACCCACATCATACACATAGCAACGCCGCTTTTGTAAAAGCTAAATTTACGAAGATATTTTATTAATTACTCATTCTCTGAAATATAAATTCAATTTCCAGCACTCGGAAAGTTGTAAATCTTCCTAGTAAGTGTATTTGAAAATCAATTTACTCTCCTATGTAACAAAGGGAAAGATACAAACATAAATTTATGAATAATATAAAAAAATGCCAGCATGACGATTTTACAAAACACTTAATAGGTATGTTATTGTTTGTTAAAAACCAAAGCGGTTAAATTTCAATGCGGCGAAAAAATATAAAAATGTGACATATTTGGTTGTTTGCAGTTCATTCTATTGTTTATTATCCAAAATTTGCGTTTATATGTAAAAAATAATAATAATGAGAAAATGCCCGAGTATTACTAGTTATTTTCGCGTTCTCGTCAAATCTCCATGATTAAGAAGTCTTTTCCACCACATATATTATATCATGGCTAATATGCAAATATCACTTGTGTCGTACTAAATCAAATTTGTGCTTGTGTAACATATTACTTGACGAATGACAAATGTAAAAATCAAACGAGTCCAGTCCGAATTTTGAGGTTCTATGAACGTTGTTGTTATGAGTTTTAGTTATTATGTTGCGGTATTGTTCAATAGTTATTAAAAACTTAGGCATGCATCGTCAACTTAGGTATATGTCATCAATTATACCTTCAGAGCGCCATCGTTCGCTATAGTTGCTCGAGATTTTTAACATCTCATTTGTATCGACTTTTTACCTCCTTGAAACTCACGTCTTTGGCGTGAAATTCGAGTTTTAAGCAATTAAATTGAGCTTGTAGCTAGATTTGGTAACCATTGTCCATGATATGATCGTGGTATTTGTGAGTATAAATTTTATCTTGAAAAGTTATAGAAAAATTATAAACTTTTTTTTTATATAGCTGATAGGCTAGCCTGTGACCACTATCTCACCTGATGGTACGTATTGATGTCGAAGGTGTTGTTCAGACTAACCTAGAATTAGTGGCTCTCAAGGAAAATTGTCGTAACACACCGAAAGGTGCTTGGCGACAGATTTTCTACTTGAGGGTGGTCTGATATTACGTCTGCAATCCTAAGATAACAACCAGGACCGACGGCTTAACGAGCCCTCTGAAGCACAGAAGCGGTCAGTAGTAATGTTACTAACGGTCACCAAGTCATGACCGCGGCGGACGTTCCTTAACTTAGCAGATCGGTTATATAATTACCCGTAACAATGTAATTAAATCAATGAGTATTTCAAGAATATATTAGACACCTATCTTAAAATATAATCTCCAAATCTCGCGAATTACGATCATCGAGTTAGACAAATAGCAAGAAAACTGAGTGTTAAAATTCTCGATTTCCTGCTATATAACTAAGCATTAGCGTTTATCTGCTAAGTAATATTTTTGCTGGTTTGGTACTGTGCTAATATGAACACAAATTATGCAAAATATACATTATTTCCATATCAGTAATTTCAGTAAATGCTAATATAGTCATAAAAGGAAAAATACCTAAGGATGGAATGTAATAGATTTGCATTTTTTGATCCTCTACAGCCATCATATTTAACCCTGTGTTTGGAATCACGCAGAGGTCATTGAAATCCACCGAAGATTCGATGCTTGTGTATTGTTTGCCCTGAAACAAGGAATTCTTCGTTAGGTACTTACTTTTTATTTACATCTATAATGAATTATCAATTTATCATCTACATACTGTATTTTTGTCCCAAATTTTAACAACTGATGCATCCATGGAGTAGACATAGTTCATTTGTTTGTGGAACTCTAACGACTTGATTGGAATCTCATTCATATGATCCTTTACTAGTAGAGGTTTGCTTGATCTGATGTCATAGAGTAACACGTGCCCTGTTGATGTGCCAACACCAATTCTAAGGGCTCCATCAAACTTGAGAGCAGTGATTGAAGGTAAAATAAGATTTCTGTGAAATTCATTTTAAAATTTAGTTAAGAATCTAACAATGATTGCTATTAATATAAAAAAGAATAATGCTTCGGACAGTTTTTACAAAGCGTCGGAATTGATTTTCAACTTTTTGATATGAGTTTCTTATGATTGGAAAGGTTTAATAAATTATTTATTAAACCTTTCCAATCATAATAATTATAATTATTAGTAAATTCGACTTCCAGCCTAGTAAGTAAATTTTTATATAGAACGAATCTCCTTGACGATTTAGTAATATACCTACATTTTTATCTCTTTCCCACCTCTCCATAGCTAAGAGAAATACACAAAAATATTTAAATCTACGACAATATAAATATAAAACAAAAAATGGTTTCGCTTTTAAAAAAATCACACAGACCACCTCGCCCCGCCGGGCTTTAATAAAGGAAAAGAAGAAAACATATTGCAACAGGACTTATTTTTAGTTTAATTTTGGTTAGCCTTATTCCACTATCTCACCAGTTTGTATCAACCACGTAATTTTATGCTCACCAATAATTTGCCCCAAATCGAATTACAGATAACACTTCTTGACAATACTTGTTATTCTCAAAGGCTAATGCTCCCGGGTAATTTGATTTGATTTATACAAACATTATAATGCAGTCTTCCATGTAAATAAAGCGAATATAAATGTGACATAAAAAAATGTGATTTTCATACATTTGTCTGGTAAAAATTCTTCCGTTAAAACAAAGATCAACAAAAAAAAATAATTACTCAGGGCATGGGTCAAAAATAGCATATCACAATATAATTTGTAACTGTTTTCAAAGCTTTTCGAATGGTGTAAGAAAACATTCAAAACGCTATTTTTGCCTGGACGTTCCAAAATGTTTTTTTTTATGGTGACGGGATAATTTTGAAAACCCACCTGATGTTAAGCGGACTAACCTATAACAGATGCATTTCGTCACAAGTCACGAATTGCACTGCGCCCGTCACCTTGAGACATAGTTGTTAAGTCTCATGTGCCTGAAATTTCACTGGCTCTCAAGGACTGCTGCCGGAACACACCGTTAGGTGCTTGACGACAGATTTTTTACTTGAGGGTGGTCGCTAGCTAGGCGGGCATTCGCAAAATGCCCTTCCACCATGCAGTGAAGCGAGATTTGAACCATGGACCTGCTGCGCGGCATAGCCAATGCCACTGAGCTATCACTGATTCAGATGCGCTATGTGATAATTTTTTCTAACAGTAGTCTATACGAACGCTCTAAATGTTGACCGCTATGACGTCATAATTCTTAACAACTATTCAATGCACATTTCGTTTCTTGTGTGCCACGTTACGCGCTCCCGCCGCCCGCATGTCTCTCCGTGCCCTTTGTCGTCCTAGCACCGCCCCCTGTACCCTGTGGGTGAGGCGAGGACTCATTAAAGCAGTATGCTCTATGGTTAATAATGTCCAAAACTTACTTGTACTCTGAGTCTGTACAGTGTAAAGCACAGTCCAGTATTCCTTGTCTCGTCTTAGTCCGAGGATCCCATGCTTCCACATGACCTGACTCTGTACCGAGTATCAACAAACCATGATCTTCATTCACAGCACAGCAGTTTATTTCATGGGCTTTTGTAACATAGGGAGCAAGGAACTGGCCAAGCTCTAAATTTAATCTGTATACTTCCTGTAATGAAACATGTTTTTCAAGATTTTTTGTTAAGGTAAATATTGCCTATATTTTTCAGTCTATTATAAACTCTTTTCTATTCATTTCATATCCACAATATAAACAATTTAGAAGATATATAATATGTAATAAACAGTTAATAATTATTTAGATTTAGCAAATGTTTGCTAGCAACAGAATTTATTCCCCAGGTTATTTGGATGCTAGTATTTAAAAAAAGCGACATTTATCTAATTAAATAAAGGTCAAAAATAATTTAAGGATACGTTTAGAAGGCCTTTATTTGTATCTATAATAATACATTAAGGTTGTATTTAAGCCCGACTGGAAGCAACATTTATGCTTCAGACATTAGAGAAAATGTTAAAATCTGACATTAAATATGTAAAATTAATTTCCTTTACAGGAAATATAACTGACCCCAAACTAAACCGAAGATTTCCCGGATATCCGCCTATACGAGATTAGAATGGCTCTCAAAGGCGCCAGGTGATCACGACAGAACAGAAGTTATTTAATTCCGTAATTGTTGAAGGTAAAACGCCAGAATTATGGACAAGAGGTGTAGTGGTACTGTTCTTCAAAAAAGGCGACAAGACCTTGTTCAAGAACCACAGGCCCATTTCACTTCTGAGCTATGTTTATAAGCTGTTCTCGAGTCATTACGAATCGTCTTGCTCGTAGATTTGATGACTTCCAGCCTCCCGAACAAGCCAGATTCCGAAAAGGCTTTAGCACCATAGACCACATACATGCTCTCCGCCAGATTATACAGAAGACTAAGGAGTATAATCGGCAATTGTTTCTAGCGTTTGTGGACTATGAAAAAGCCTTCGATTCAATCGAAACCTGGGCCGTACTACAGTCTGTTCAGCAAGGCCAAATCGACTATAGGTACATTGAAGCGCTGAAGTGTTTGTATAGGAACGCCACCATGTCGATTCGACTACAGGGCAAGAGCACGGAACCAATCCAACTGCAACGAGGCGTGAGACAGGGAGACGTTATTTCTACGAAATCTGAGGACGCTCTTAAACTGAAAAGAATTCGGCATCAACTTCTATGGCGAATACATGTCACCTTCGTTTCGCCGATGGCATAGTAGTCATAATAGTCATAAGGGCAGAATCACTAGAGGAACTTAGTACAATTCTCAGTGACCTTAGTAGAGTTTCCCAACTGGTGGGTCTTAAAATGGACATGACGAAAATTATGTCTTATTTCCATGTGCACCTGTGCCAGTAATTATTGGGAACGATACGCTCGAAGTTCTTGACCACTACATTTACCTGGGACAGACTGTCCAGTTGGGTAGGTCTAACTTTGACAAAGAGGTCACCCGAAGAATATAACTCGGATGGGCAGCGTTCGGGAAGTTCCGCGACATCTCGTCGAACGTCCGCAGAGTCTGAAGACCAAAGACTTCAACTGCCTAGTGTTGCCAGTGATGACATATGGCACTGAAACATGGTCTTTAACTGTGGCCCTTATAGACAAGCTCAGAGTCGCTCAACGAGTTGTAGAGAGAGCTATGCTCGGAGTTTCTTTGCGCGTTAAAATCCGGAACGTGCATATTCGCCAAAGATCCAAAGTCACCGACATTCAGAATTTGCACATTGCTTAACGAACTTATAACCGATGGGGAAGATAGGTTCTCGAGTGGTTACCTTACCACATTACATCAGAAGATGTAGTGTTGACAGGCATCCCACTAGATGGACTGACGACATCGTTAAAGTTGCAGGTAGCTAATGGTTACAAGCGGCTAATAGCCGTTCTTTGTGGTGATCTATAGTGGAAGCCTTTGTTCAATAGTGGAAGTCTTCCGGCTGATGATGATCATGGTGATGATGACAGGAAATATGTTATTGTACTTAGATTTTTTTTAAATGGAACTTTTAATTATCACAGGTTGTAAAAACTGTTACTTACAGAAGATGCCCCAACAACAAACAAATCACACGATGGTTTATGATATGCTATATCTCTGCCGAACCGAGGCACCCTGAGCCGGTAGTGTCGGCCATGTCCTACATGGAACTCCACGTAGCGGTCACATTGTAGGAATACCATCTGTAACATCCATTGTAAGTTTAGGTTTTAATAAGAAGTTCTTTACATAAAGGATAGTTAAAGTTAACTTGAGATTTAAATCTTATGCTGCCAAAATTCTAACAAAGCATCTAACATTAACACAATCCTAAAAAAAATTTCACCTGATTATGAGTATTAAATGGGACATAATAGTGATAAAACACATATATATATATATATATATATATATACTTATATATTTTTTCTCAATGTTTCAACCAAGTTGCATTGGTTTTACCTTCATTAAGACCTGTGGACATTGTCAGTGTTGTGTGTAGAGACGATACATTTCTAAATCAAAGTGGATAGTTGGAGAAAATACCCCTCTTCAAGATGTTGACATCTGCCTCTTCAGTCCGCTCGTGACATTATGCAACTTGGTCGTAACGTAGAGATAAATAAATATTTACATGTTTTATGGCTATTAAGTCCCGTTTAATACTTATAACTATGTGTTTAAGTCGCGAAAGTCTTAAGGTTACCAAAATGTCACCTCTTCATTTTCTGTATTGATTTTGTTTGTGGTAGATTCAGTTTGTCTATTTTTTTAATGTCTGTTTTCAGGATGAACTCTGATGAAGAAGATGTGTTAGCTGTTGTACCTATCTTTCTCTTTAAGAGGTTGTAACAAATAATACACTATGTATACAAAATGTACCAGGAGCAGAAGACACGGCTTAGTAATGTTTTATAACAAAAATTAACACATTAACCAAAAACCCCTGAATCATTTATATAGGATTTATTGGTTATGGTTCTAAGAATTGCTAAATCAGACATGAGTTGATAAAAATATACTTATTTGTCAGTTTTTGTCCAAGTTGAATATCTCTGTTATTATATTTTAATGGGATTTGGCACATTCAGAGTATACTTAAGACCAATTTGACTATAGGTGAATTTACTGGTTTTTTTATGTAAATAGACATATAAATGGCAGTCTTTATAAATGTATATTTTACTATTAACACCATGATGAAAACAAAATATTTACCTTTGTATAGTCATCACTTAATACTTCAAATTTTACAACTTCAGAATCCAGGCATCGTTCAAACTTTAATGATAAATTGTTTACATCATAACATTTAACTCTAGGCTTGTATATTCCAGTGGCCATGATGTACTGACCATCTTTGGATATCCGCAGGCTAGTGCTAACGCCTGGCATGTCAAACTCCTGGATAAGTTCTATTCTTCTTCTGAGATCAACATTTTTCTTCAGTAGAGCTCTTTTTTTTCGATCTGATAACCACTATAAATATTAAACAGTATTTAATAAATCTAATATTTTTTTACATAAAGTAAAGTAAACCACACTTAAAATAATCATGGAACATTTAAAATTAAATGGACATTAGGTGTGTAATAGTGTTAAGAATATTTTAATAATACCAAGCAAAATAAACCAAAAATGGGTCTTTAAAGATTTGACTAACATTGGGCTGAGTCTAAGTACCTTGTCTTTTTCCTATCCTTACTCTGCACTGACTGGGGTCAGGATACACATATTTTTTGATTACTCAGTTTAATAAATCTGAGTACACACACAGTGGTAGAGATAACACATATGTTATGTAATCTTATTATTTACATATTCGATAAACATATCATTTTATATACAGTCCAATCATATGATTTTCTGCTTAATAATAACCCATTTACTTGATTGTGCAATCCAAGATCAAGACTTCTTGAGGATGCTTTGTGTAGAAGAAAAAATTCTTCCAATTTAGCTCCATGGCATTTGTGACGTCACATCAGCTTAACAGGAAAGGTGGAATTGTCACTAGATATATTTTTAAGTGTTTTTCTAAAATAATAATTTCATGTTATCTTAAAGAATGTAATCTAAAAAGTCCATTATATGGTTGTAATCTGGCTGAATCTGTCTATGAATGCGTCATAACGCTCTAAGCATACCAATAGATGTTTATAATATAATGTAGTAATTGATTTCATTGGATTTGGTTGATCGTGATTTTCTCATTTCACTAACATAAATGAGTATGTACATTATGTCCCATATTAACGATATCTTGGTGATTATAATATTTGTTCCACCTTCAATTGAATCTTCAAATACCCAATTATTTTATATAAAAGCTTGGAGCTGTAAAACTGTTCTTTACATTTTGAGTTTCAGTGTGATATGCTTCATGTGGTTTCAAAACAGTTCGACAGGTTATAATCAAATTTGGTAGAAAGTCCTAAAATTTTGGATCATACAGTGGTTACTGATTTTTTCAGATGTTTCCAATAGGGCAACTATATAACCAAGTTTCACACAAGGAAAACCATCGGCAAGAGTAGTAGGTATAGTAGTAGAGGATTTAAAATAGACTAGGTATACCTTAATAAATAGGACAGTAATATTATAAAATATGTCTTATAGGTTATGAGCAAGTATGCTGAACTTACATCTGGTAAAGATTTTCCAACGCTAAGGTTGTATATTTTCACATTGTCGATTTCGGAGACTTGCATTATAATTGTAAAATTGTAATAAACTTTTCTCCGACTACTCCACATAAATATTTTCCCTTTTTTTTTTTTTTTTTTTTTTTCCCCTATCGTGGGGTATGGTCTCGCACGTCTTGTGCATTTGCCAGTGTCATGTTTTATTCTTCATTAGTAGTTCTTTGAGACGATTTCTGTTCTCTTCTCAACTTCAGACTTCTTGATTTTATGACTTTGTTTTTATTATTATTAGTATGTACAAAAATTAGGAAACGATAAGTTTAAATACAATAATTTATAGATCGGGATTCGAGGAAAAAATAGGGTCAGAGGAGTTAGGAAGGATAGGATGATAATAAATAGGTACATAGTATTGTATAAGATTAAGTAATTATGTATCTATAATAAATAGCATAATATTATAGTTTGATGTCGTTAGCTTCAATGAATGAAGCTAACACTTGATAGATAAGGAGACAATTGCTATAAAGTAAGGAAAATTGACTTGTAAGGAAAGGACTTGAAGATTTTCAAGGTCTTTAAAAAGCGGAGCGTGATCATAACGGGGACACTTTAAAATAATATGATCGATGTCACCCACGTCCTCTCCACACTCACACAATTCCGAGTCTATGATACGTATCCGAGCAAGATGTGCCGGAGTGCACATGTGACCCAAACGCATTCGAATCAAAACAGACGTAGCACGTTTATTTAGTTTTACTTTGGTAAACCAGGACTTAACCGGGATCATTGGTTGTATGTTATAGAAGTATTTGCCTTTTAATCTGGCACTATTTGTCCAGGCTTCATTCCAATCACGTTGCAGGTCTAATTTAGAGAGAGCAGCTAAATCCTGAGGAAAATTTTTATATGGGAACATGTCTCCACACTGTGTTGCTTGGTTTGCAAGTTGATCAGCTTTCTCGTTTCCCTTTATTCCGCTGTGACTGGGAATCCAGGCAAACGAAACAGAACACCCTCTATCTACGCATTTAATAAGCATTTCTCGGGCTTCGATAATAACCGGAAAATATGCATTTCTTTTGAAGGGAAATTTCATAAGAGCTTGTAATGCACTCAAGGAATCTGAGAAAATTACGCTATTTGAGAGTTTCATAATGAGGATGTATTCAAGAGCCTTATAAATTCCATAACATTCTGCGGTGAAAATAGATGTTTGAGGGGGGAATTTTATCTTTTCTACAATATTGAACTGACGATGAAATAGGCCTACACCAACACAGTCACTATTTGAGTGTTTTGAGGCATCGCAATAAATTTGATTCCAATCTGGCCATAATTCATCAATGATGTTGTTTAAACACTCATTGGCGAATGGGTCTCCTTTGGCAATATCTAAGTTAAGATATATATCTGGTTTGACTAAAAGAGATTCAAAACTGGTTTCAAATATGAGGAGTTTATGGGTGCGGTGAGTTAAAGCTTCGATCTTATTGAATTTTAATAAACTATTTATCATACATGGTAGGCGTTTATGAGACCAGTATTTAGATGTATTAACCATAGCCGAAAGTTTTTTAAGTTTTGGAAACAGTGGGTGTTTTGCGAACTGTATAATGCGACAGAAAAATCTATCAGCGAGAAATTGTCGTCGTAATGGAAGGGGTGGTTCAACGCATTCTACTTGTAAAGCGTTTATTGGAGAACTTTTCATGGCACCAGTTATGATTCTTAGAGCTTTCGCCTGGATGCCATCCAATTTCTTCATCCCAGCTGAGCTACACGGCTCCAATAAGAATGTTCCATAATCTAAAACACTTCTTATGAGAGCATTATAGATCAGCTTCAAAGAAAATGGATGGGCACCCCACCAAACGCCTGATAAGCACCTAAGAATGTTAAGTGACCGTTCACATTTTGCTGCAATATACTCACAGTGGGGCAGACCACTTAGTTTAGCATCTAAAATTAAACCTAAAAATTTTGCTTCGGTTTTAACAGGGACAAGACTACCATTATATAGTAATGTTATGGGTGGTGGCACACGTTGTCTTGTGAACAGAAGAGCACAGCTTTTGGACACAGACAGATCTAATCCATTGTTATCTAGCCAGACTTTAAGATTAGTTAGAGAGGCTGAAAGTGAAAGACAGGCACTATTAACACTACTATTCACGTTGTATAATAATAAATCATCAGCATATTGTAAAATTGAAGTGTTGTTTATATATTTATCTAAATCGCTGGTGTATATATTATAGAGAATTGGGCTAAGCACTGATCCCTGAGGGACTCCTCTCCAAATAATTCTCCTTGACGATTCTAATGTTATTGAACGACCAGACATTAAATTTATAATAAAGTTAATTAAATTTAACGGAACTTGGAGGCATTGTAGTTTGTTTTTTAAGATAGTTAGACAGACGTTATCGTAGGCAGATTTGATATCTAGAAAAACAGCTGTAACCGATGCATTTTGAGAGAAGGCTAATCGGATGTCGGCTAAAAGGATTGCTGCACTGTCTAGGGTACTTTTTCCTTTACGAAATCCGTACTGTGATTCTGAAAACAAACCATTACTTTCCATAAACCACTCTAATCTGTTTTTTACCAGATGTTCCGCAATTTTGGTAATGACAGGCGACAAAGCTATGGGTCGATAGGAAGAAACTTCAGATGGATCTTTATTAGGCTTTAACACAGGCAACACCAGTTGAGACTTCCATTGTGATGGAACGTCACCTGTCAAAATTACTTTGTTTATAACCTCTAAATAATATTTTAGACTGTTATCTCCAAGATTCGTGAAGAAAGAGTATGGGATTCCATCTTCTCCTGGGGCAGAGTCCTGAATGCCAGAGAGAATACCTTTGAGTTCGTTTAAAGTAAAAGGAGAATTTAAGAAAGAATCATCTTGATTGTGCGAAATTTGAAGAGGGCAAACCAATTCAAATTCAGGAACGAATGGAGGAGCTAAATAATCCATAAATTCATCAGTCATACATGATGGGATTGTTCTAAAAGTGGAATCGGAAATACCTAACCTAAAACGTCTGATAAGAGACCACATAACCGAGCATGGGGTATTTGGAGAAATTGTAGTGCAAACACATCTCCAGCCTGAGAATCTCTTTTCTTTTATAAGTTTTTTAGTATCAGCCATAATTACTAATAAATTTTGGAAATTTTCATCTGTCATGTTTAAATTGTACACTGCCTCAGCTTCTTTCCTTATTTTAACAGCATTAGTGCAGTCACTATCCCACCATGGTGGGGAAGGTAATTTTCCATCTGAAGCATTTTTGATAGGGAAATAAGCATTAGCTGCCTCTATCAACAATTCAGTAAAAGCTGCAGAACAAAGTTCTGTCTTACATGTTATATCAGGTAGTGTATGTAGTTTATTATCTATGTATTCAGTATACTTATTCCAGTTACCTTTTATTAGCCTATATTTCATTCTAGGTGTGGGGACTGTATTTTGCACTTGTTTATTTGGGAAAGATGTAATAATTGGGTAGTGATCACTACCACAAGTAGAATTATGCGTGCACCAATATAATTTTGATGCTAATGACTCTGTAACAATTGAGAGATCAACAGCACTAAAATTTTCATTGGGGCGGGTTCTTCGTGTAGGTACTCCTGTGTTTAAAACACAGAGATTGTGTCGGTCTAATATATCTATTAATGTTTCTCCATTGGTATTGGATATAGAACTACCCCATAACCTATGATGAGAATTAAAGTCTCCTAATAATATATATGGTTTAGGTAGAGAGTTTAATATATTATCTAGAGTTTGGAATGTAACAGGAGACGGGTGTGGGATATATATAGATGCAAAAATTATATTAGTAACAAGTGCTGCTACAATATACAAACCCTCATGTTGAGGGAGGGAAATTATTTTATAAGGTAAATTATTTTTTATGAATAAGGCTACTCCATCATATCCATCTATTCTATCTTCGCGAAGACAGGTGAAACCTTTGATTTTAAAAACAGAATCAGGCCGCAGCCATGTTTCTGCTAAAGCAATAATTGAGGGGTCATATTTATTAGTAAGGTACATAATTTCAGATTTTTTATTATTCACACTTCGACAGTTCCACTGCACCACCACATGTGGGTAGTGCAGTGGAACTGCCGTTGTGTGATTACAGTTAATCGTCATTGGTTGGTGTAAATCCATGTTGGGCATGGATAATTTTATTTAACATATCAATAATAGGGGCAGCGTTGTTCGGTTTGATAATATTTGACTGCGACAAAATATTTATCAGAGTAATAATAATATTAGTAAGCGAATGTTCTTCATTATCAGAGGAATTAGATTTGTACGCACATCCATTACATGGAGATGGCATATCATATTCTTTTATTAGAGCTTGATGTGCTGCATGGTCATAGCCTTTAGCAAACTGATGTGGTGAACGAGGTTTTAGGGTCACAGTTTTTTTATAAGATTTAGTTGATGAGAGTGGTGGAGGCATTGCATTTTTATTGGGAGTGGGATGAGCTGTTGATGTTATGTCTGCATATGATCTGGATACAGGTGGGTGGAGTTTAGAAGCTTCAGAATAGGATACGCAACTTTCGGCCATGTATTGTTTGATACGTTTTTGTCTTTCGTGTTCAGGGCAACATTTGTTTGTGGCATAATGTGATCCAGAGCATAGACAGCAAGAACTGTTATGTTCCTCAATGTTACAGCTATCAGCAGTATGGGCTTGGCCACACTTATAACATCGGGGTTTGGACCTACATTGGACTTTTGTGTGACCAAAGCGGCAACAGCTGTAACATTGTATAGTCGGGTATACATAAAGCTCTACAGGTAGTGCATTAAAGCATACAAAAATTCTTTTGGGTAGAACCTGTCCATCAAAAGTTATCACTACAGTCTGAGAGGGTTTCCATTGTGATTTCCCATCTATGATGGTTTTGTAATTTAAACGCCTGACTTTTAATATCTTTCCACATCCAATAGGAACATTGATGTTATCTGTAACTTCTTCGGGAGACCAATCAGCTGGAACTCCACGAACAAGCCCCATGCGGGTGACATTAAATGTTGGTATAAATGCTTTTAAACTGTTTTTGCTAAGACTATCGTGGTTAATGAAATCATTAGCATCATTAAAGTTTGCAAAAGCGAGGGATATTCTATTTCGGCCTATGCGTTTCAGACTGCCATTAACAATATTTTTAAAATTTTGTCTTTGGAGGAACTTTCCAAAGGCAATAGGGTGCAGTATGGTGCCATCATCAGAATTCTGCTGCTCTCTCTGAACATGAATAATGTATGGTGCTATATCATGGGACTCATACAATGTGCGACTAAAAGGCTGGGGTTGAGGACGGGTCTGATGTATGTCTGTTGTCTCTTTCAGGGTGTCCTTGTTTGATTGGGATGTGTTACTGTTAATAAGCGTTTTCTTTTCAAACGAAGTCGGTGCTTTTTCTGATATTGATTCGACAACAGAAACACATGCGCAATCCGTTTCTTTGAGTTCTAAAGCAGAGTTACGTTTGCGTTTTCTTTTGTTACAATGCTTACACATCTTGCTTGGACGGCTGCGCTTCAAGGACCGAGAAGACATGGACCCATCCATGAAAGACCCATCTGTCTCCATGCCCGATTCGTTAGACATAACTGTTATAAAACATGCAGCAGGTGGGACTGAGCCCCCTGGGTCAGGGGGCTCCTCCATGCCGAGAAAAATCAACAGAAGGAACTTACCGAGTTATATATACACAATAATATATATTATATACAAATTAAACTAAAATTATTTACGATTTGAACTCTTCTGACCACTATATACACAGAATTATTAAATTTAATTATTTAAAAAATTTAAACGCGCCCGCCAAGTTAGAACGTTTCCCGCCTTTTTTTTCAATATTTTCCCTTATTTCCCTATAATATAGCTACATAATCTACATATTTAATCTGTGACATCTTTCCGCCAATCGTCAGCCTGATCATAGATCAGATAGAAATTAGGATATGATCATGCACCAGTATTGGGCTACGTTCCGAGCCTCATGTAGTTGTTGATTGTTTTCCTACCTAGAAGGTACGGAAAGACATGGTTGTTTTATAACCTCAAATATCGATTTATGGCGGGGAACTAGCAAAATATTCTATAAATGTATTATAAAGCAAAATACCACCGCTACTTGCAAAATTCAAAAGAGTGCCTATAATTCATATCTTATCATCAACAAATGTCATGTTCATGTCAGTTAAGGTTGCATCCATTTAACGACCGATTTTGATAGTTGATAAGTTGCACTGGGACCTTCAAAGGTTCGGAGCAGTCGAATTGTGACAACCGAGCGCTCTACTCGTAGGTTGTGAACGACGTAATAGACTGAGGCCCACTTGCGCAAACGAGGAAACGCAAGTTAAACTAGAATTAAGTGTAAATTGTCATACCAAAACCAAATTAACACGTCTTAACTTAACTCTCGAATTAACGTTGGTTGGCGCAATAGGCACTTAGAGTAAAAAGTTGCACTGCAAGTGCGGTCTAACCAAGGTTCTGAACGTGCCTCCAGGGTCTATTTTTGAAAGAAACATATTCTCTATATTAGGGGCCGTTCAGAACCTTGGTTAGAGCGCTCTCGGAGTGCAACTTTTCACTCTAACGTCGCTGTCGTTCACAACCTTCGAGTAGAGCCCAACTTTTTGACTATCAAAATCGGTCGTTAAAAGTTCGCATATTTATCTGACATGCCCTTGACATTTCTTGATGAGAGAATTATAGGCACCTTTTTGTATTTTGCATGTAACGGTAGTAATCGCTTTTCAAACATCATAAGGGTAGATTTATATTAGAGCGGGCCGTGCCCGGGGCGTGCCGCGTACGTGGCCCGGACGGGGCACGGATTTGAAACGTTACATACATTTTGTATGAAGCAATTTATATTAAACAGTGCCTGATCCGTGTCCCGTCCGGGCCCGCCTACTAACGTACGACGCTCGTCTACACCACGGTTGTTGCACGGTCCCGCCCCGTCCCTTCCACGCTCCGTCATAATAGGAACACTCTTCCGTACTGCACACGGGCAGTGAGCGACGAATGTTTAGTGAGGGACCACGCTTTTTCTTTTTGTTTCTACGAAGCTCAGTTTGATCACAAATTTGTGATACTTAAACAAAAGATTATTTTGCAGCATAACTTTGCGATTCAATTTTAAGCTGACCTGCAGCTGTTAACTTCCTTAACATCCTGTCAAATTGACCTCTTAACAGGCTTAGAAAAGTCTTTTCGTGATCCCAATGTTTAGTCCTTAGATTATTGTCGACATTTCTAGTAAGCCCAACGTAAATGGTTTCAATATTGAAACTTTTGTTGGTAAATATCAATCATATCTTATATAATTATTTTATAGTATTACCTGAGACATAGGTACAGTTAATCGTTGTTTAGGTTCTATCGATGTCTTGAATCTCGTCTGCTGTCTTATAAGGGCGAGCTTTTAGCTCATTAAGTAAAATGTCAAAGTTTTCCTTTCTAAAATATTTAGAAAGGAAAACTTTGACTATTCTTTTTTATTCTAAAATATCCAAAGAACTTATCTTCAGTGTCGGGTAAGTTTCTACATGGAGTATTGAATTCTCCGTCCAATGCACACCTTCTCCAAAGAGGATTCACGCTCCATTTTCATTAGAGCTGGTTCTTCTTGCTCCTTGCTTCTGCTTCCTCTTCATCATTAGCAGCCATCTCCAGCAAAGAAAACTCCATTATTATTATATTGCAATAATTGGGAATGATTCACATCACTACGCTATATGGAAGCGACCTTGACGGCTTATAAAACCGGTTACACTCGGTGTAATATAATCGTGCAGCACGGACGGGCTCCGCTCCGGCACGCCCCGTCCTCGGCCCGGCCCGGTCTAATATAAACATCCCTAAAACGTCTATAATTTATTTTTCTAGTTCCCCGCCAATAAAATATAATAATATTTGAGGTTATAAAACAACCGAGTCGTTCCGAACCTTGGGGTCAGTTAAAACAACCAAACAACTACACTCTGAGGTTTAGAACGGCCTCTTAAATTACATTACATCCTCTTTGCGTATAAGTCCCAGAATAATAAACATTGTTTGAGGTTAGTAAAGTTAAAATTTGAATTTCTAAAATGGTGTTTCTATAAATTTTATTTTCCATGGTTTAGTTTAATTTATTACTCTGCTAGGATCCTATTTATTGTGTGGAGTAAGTAACAGTATATATTCATGATAATTCTTTAGGTTATTGGTCTGGAGACTTCAGTAATATTTGTTTAAGTTAAATAGAAATAATCATCTAACTGTATCAATATTTATTTACATTTTCATTCATGTAGGTATTCTAAAAAGACAACCATGGCGGGAATCAAGAAAAAACTTCAGCTACCGAAAGCTGTTCTGGATATGAAATTTATGAAGAAAACTAAAGAAAGATTAGAAAAAGAAACAGCTAACACTGAAGGTCACTGTAACTTGTATTCTAAAGAAATTACGACTGAAATGCGCAATGCTACTGGGAATTACATTACTGAATCAAGCTATATATTCTGCGAAGAGTTAATGGAAGGCAGGCTTTCTTACAGGGGGATGAATCCAGAAATAGAACGATTGATGGAGCTTGAAGCTGTAAAAAGTGAGCCTGATGACGGTGAAATGATAAAAGATGTCTCTGATGAAATATTGGCAAAAAAAATGGAAGCTTTTAATAAAAAGAAACGACCTTATAATAGCCCTAGTAATTATGAGGTCAAGAGGAAAAAGCAGTAAGTGAGCATAGGACATGCTAATTATTATAAGTACGTTATTATTTAAAATTAAAGAGCTATGCAAACAACTGGTTTTTATTTCAAGTTCTTAGTTACATTAACCCCATTACATAATTATGATTTATGAACTAGGATGACAAAGAGTGAAGCGTGGATTCAGTTTAACAAACAATTTAGTACTGCACAAAGTATAACTCTTGGCCCAAAAGTTAATTATGTTAGTCAATGTTTATAGTAATCTTTATTATTCTGCAATGCATAATAAAATATTTTTTTAGGTAATTTTAACTATGCCTTGTAATAGATTATATCTCTCCATGACATATGGGACCTAAACATCTGGTTAAATGTAGGTGTAAAGGCCCTCTGCTGAGGAGTTCCATAAGGAGCAATCTATATGCACTACTAGTTAACTTAGATTCTAGTGTAACTAAAATTCTTATTGAGTAATTGATTGACAGCAAGTCAATGTATTACACCACACTCATGGTAACCATTGACTATGCAAGGTAAATCTAAATAAAAAAAGGTAAGCAATCTGTAAATAACCCAGACTGCTGGCCCCTAGGACCACTGCTCTAACCTTGCGATGAGCGATTCGATATAAGGATGATAATTAATTGAGATTAGCCCCAAGATATACAGTATACACATATCTTGGGGCTAATGTGCAGCAACACTAGTAAACTGTTTGAGAAAAGCCACTATCTGAGATGTTAGCTCCATATTAATAAAGCAATCCTCACCTTTTGGTTTTGAAGCAGTGATGGCTCAGTGGCATTGGCTATGGACTGCCGCGCAGCAGGTCCATGGTTCGAATCCCCCCGCGGGCTTGAGCTTCGCCGTATGGTGAAAGGGCATTTTGCGAATGCCCGCCTAGCTAGCGACCACCCTCAACTAGAAAATCTGTCGCCAAGTACCTGCAGTCCTTGAGAGCCAGAGAAATTACAGGCACATGAGACAACTATGTCTCAAGGTGACGGGCGCAGTGCAATTCGTGACTTGTGACAAAATGCATCTGTTATAGGCAGAGGTTAGTCCGCTTAACATCAGGTGGGCCTCGAGCTTGTTCCGTCACAATAATGTAAAAAAAAGACTACCCACTAAAATTCGGCTAAATAATATATTTTCGTCTAATGTAAGGTAATCGGTTTTTTGCATACTGGTAGTGCATTTTGCTAATGCCTGCCTGGCTAGATACCACCCTCAAGTAGAAAATCTATCGCGAAACACCTAAAAGTGTTCCGGCAGCTGTCCTTGAGAGCCAGTAATTCTAGGTTAGCCTGAAGAACATCTTTGAGCACATCTTCACTTACCATCAGGTCAGTGATAGTGGTCAAAGGCTAGCCTACCCACCTGTTCCGGCAGCTGTCCTTGTTAACCAGTAAAATTACGTCTCAGTGTGACGGGCACAGTGCGATTCGGTTGCACGAAGTGCATCTGTTATAGGCAGAGGTTAGTCCACTTAACATCAGGTGAGCCTCGGGCTTGTTCCGTCACAATAACATAAAACTTTGTTCCAAAAGCACGCACCGTACGTTCCATTGTCACAATAACCAGTACCCGCTCCCCACCACTCCCCCTCTACTCGCGGGGAGGGTAATGTGTAGATGCTTTCAACAAGGCACAGGAATTAAGAAACCAAAACTTTGTTTCGATCATACGACAGAATTTCGTGTTTCTGTGTAGAGTAAGAGTAAAACACTCCGCAGGTGCAAGGCGCAGCTTTAGACATTCTTATTACACTCTAAGGAGATAGTAAGTGAATAAAAATCCCATGTAGTGGCAATTTGCATTATGTTATTATTGTATCTAATACTTTTATATGAGATTTGTGAGACATCATATTGAACAATTGGTGTAAAAATATTAATTACATGTTAAATAATTTATCAGTTCTCATAGCTATACATTTTGTTATGACTTATAATATTTTTAGTATTCATTGTCGTAGTCAGCGACGTCAATTAACTTTTTACCACCATTATATAGTGTTTTATCAGTATTACTTTCCATGCGAGCCCAATATCGATGAAAAACCGCTACCTAGTCGATAAATGTACAGGCTAGCCGTTTGGCACATGAGTATTTCAGGTCAAAACAATTGTTGACCTTGACCTCAAGTAGGTACCTCATTGGTACCCCGATTAGGTGTGACATTTCACAATACATTTTCGAAATTGTTGATATTCAGGAAACTGTTTCTCTTTTCAGGGGCAAAAGGTCCGAATAGAGGGAATGTTCATGGTCACTTATCACTTGTGTTCGTTTACATTTTAATGAAACAGTTAAGTACTTAAGTACTGATCCAATTAGATTTTACAGGATATCCTGTAATATTACAAAATTACGATAGAAAAAAATATAGTCATGTGCGGGATTCGATATTGCAAACATAACAATATTAAAATTATAAGGTTTTGTCATCATTTACAAGTTTAAAACTAATTGCAAAATTACTCTTGTTAATTAACACCTATATGTTTAACGGTCATAACACCTATAGTTCAACGTAAGTTGATCCATCCCCATACAATGGTTGAAGAACGAGAGCAAAAATTAGAGAGTCATAATATCATGTTAGATCAGTTGGTCAGAGAATACCCCGGCTATAGGGATGGATGGACGCGGGTTCGAATCCCGCACGTGACTTTAATTTTTTCTCTTGTAAATTTGTAATGTAATCTGCGGAGCGGGGTTATTGCAAACATAACAATATTAAAATATCCTATAAAATACTGAAGTTTCTTAGGAAGAGTATCACATTCTTATAATGAAAAAGTAAATATTTTCAAAGTTGATGAGGCTCATGTAGTCAGTTTGAGGATGTTGCGTATCATCTGAGGTATATGTTTAATTTAGCCGCATCTTATCTGGACAAGCCCAAACTGGTATATTTTAAATATATTTTTCGACTTTCTTTAAATAAGTGGCTTAAATGTAATGATGTGGTATATTACCAGACTAGGCGCAGACATCCCTTTCAATTGATAACACACAAGATTGATTTGAGTAAAATAATTATTTCTCATATAAATGAAAGATGACTTCATAATTATTCTCATTCTAAGGGACATATATTCAAGAACTGCAGGTCAAAATGATTGTTTTAACCCCAAGAACACGTATACCAAACGGCTATCCTGTACATCGATTTGCGGTATTTTTGCGTACACCTAGTACTCTATTAAATAAAATAGTAGTGAAAATTTAATTGACATCTGTGAGTACGTCTGTTAGAGTGTTAAGTACACTTGTGTTGCACAGTATGTACGTGGTGTGCATCAGTCGAGTCCTTGTTGCATGAGATTGTGTAGATCTCTGAAGGCGGCGCCGAGCCGGCCCTGCAGCGTCTGCCGCTTGAGGAGGAAGGCGCGCACGTCCAGCAGCAGCCGGTGGATCTGCATGCACTTGGCGTAGCGCTCCTCCCGCGGGATGTCCACGCCGAGCGTGCGCACCGGCGCGCTCACGTTGGCGCGCACCACCGATGAGAAGTTGCGCACTATCAGTCTTAACGCGTTGCACCCGCACTGCATGTACCTATGTATGCACGACAATACATTCTACAGGGCGTCGGGATATGCCACATGGAGAGAAAGTTTACCTTTAATTTTGTAGATGGAACGTTTTACTGAGAGAAGACATTATTTGAGTTTCTAAAAACAATTTAAACTGCATTCATAGATATTTAATAACTACACGGTTGAATCGAAAATAATCAACCTGTAGCTTTTTCATACCGATCGAAAGGCTTCATCATAAGGATTATTTTTTGCTTAATAACATAGAGTCAGATATGAAAGGAAGACCTATTTGACGATTATTTTTCTCGTGTAACGGGTTCGATTCCCGATTCAACCATGTAATTATTTAAATATCTATGAATGAAGTTTAAATTGTTTTTTAAATTCAAATAATGGCTTATGTCAGTAAAATGATCCATCTACAATATTCAAGGTACTTTCCCTCCATGTAGCATATCCATGGGACGCCCTGTATGCTGTACTATTTCAGCCGGATTGTCCACTGCTAAACACAGTCTCCCCATTAAGGAGATTGGAATTCCTAAGCTTGGCAGGCGTCTTGGGGGTCGCAGTGTAAGATAGCAGTTTATCAGAAGGTGCTGCTGCCCACCTTCCGCTATTTTACCCTTAGTCACCGCTTACGATACCCACGGGAAAAGATGGGGTGGTGACATTTTAGCTCGGCACCCTATGGGCACAATCCATTCCATTCAAATTTATTTCAGGCAATTTATTGCACACAATGAAAAAAACAACCCAAATTAAATAAATATATGATAAATAGGTATAAATGTATATGGATACAAACATTCAATAGGACAATATTTAAATACAAAGATATACAAAATCGCTAGTTTTTATTTTAATTTAGTGCGTAGTCTTTTTTTTATGTTATTGTGACGGAACTAGCTCGAGGCCCACCTGATGTTAAGCCGACTAACCTCAGCCTATAACAGATGCATTTCGTCACAAGTAACGAATACGTCACTAGTCACGAATTGCACTGCGCCCGTCACCTTGAGACATAGATGTTAAGTCTCATGTGCCTGTAATTTCACTGGCTCTCAAGGACTGCTGCCGGAACACACCGTTAGGTGCTTGGCGACAGATTTTCTACTTGTTTAAAACACAACTTGAAGATGAGTATCTTACGCTGACATTTGCGAGATAAATATTACGAAATATTTATTAGAAAATTATGCCAAAAGAGCCATCCATGACAGGTGTCATAAATCCAAGACGACCGCCGTACAAAGTGCTTCTACCACAAATTCTTAAGGTTGAACTGGCCGGTCAGTTCTCCATACAAACGCTGTAGGGTGATCACTCCCTTATTTAAGATTTTAGGTCCAGATATAAGTATAATATCGATTGAATTCGACATTATCTAGGTTAACGTAACGAAATTTTAAAAAGATAATAAAGTTGAAAGTTATGGACTTTGAAAACTTTATATGAAAATGTTTTGAGGCTCATTCAGTTCACTTTTAAATTACATAGTATGTTATACTCACGATTCATATTTGCTCTGCAATAATTCGAATATTTTAGGCAGCATCAACAGGCAAATGTCTAAGTTCCACAGTGATCTGAAATGAAAATAACTTTAGTAATTATATTTGTGTAGCAGTGATGGCTCAGTAGCATTGGCTGTGGACTGCCGCGCAGCAAGTCCATGGTTCGAATTCTTGCCGCGGGCTTGAGCTTCACCGCATGCCCGCCTGGCTAGTGACCACCCTCAAGTAGAAAATGTGTCGCCAAGCACCTAACGATGTGTTCCGGCAGCTGTCCTAGAGAGCCAGTAATTTTTTGAAGCAATGATTGCCGAGCTGTAATAGCTATGGACTGACGCGCCGTAGTACCCTGGTTCGATCCCCAACGCCGGCTTGAGGTTCACCGCATGGTGGAAGGGTTTTTTGTGATTGCCCGCCTGGCTAGCTACCACCCTCAAGTAGAAAATCTGTCGCCAAGCACCTAACGGTGTGTTCCGGCAATAGTCCCTGAGAGCCAGTGAAATTACAGACACATGAGACTTAACAACTATGTCTCAAGGTGACGGGCGCAGTGCAATTCGTGACTTGTGACGAAATGCATGTTATAGGTCCGCTTAACGTCCAGGCGGGCTTCGAGCTTGTTCCGTCACAATAGCAAAAAAATAATTTATTAAGCCTGTTAACACCTTCGCCCACATCTTCACTTACCATTAGGTAAGATAGTGGTCAGAGGCTAACCTAACTAGCATTAAAAAAAATAGTGTCCTTTATAGATGATATATATTACAATACTTACGGTTTATGCGCCATTACATTCAAAATGTCCAGAATGACTGACGTGTCTTCTGATTCAATCACAGATTCTAAGGCAATTTTAAGACTTTTGTTTATCCTCATAGAATGGAATATCTGAAAAAGAAAACGCAAATCTTAATTTTATTATAGACAAAAATCTTTATAAATTATTCCTCCATTACGTTTCCATTCTAAGTGTAATTACAACTAGAGTACTATTAAGTAGTAAATTACAACTAGAGGACAAAATATAGTCATGTGCGGGATTTGAACCCGCACCATCAACCCTGGCTATAGGCCAGGGTATGCTCAAACTGCTAAGCCAAAATGACATTTGACTCTTAATTATACTTTCGTTCTTATCCATGGGATGGGGGTGGAGCGACATCTTTATAATAGTTAAACTTACGTTGTACTACAAACAAGACGAATTCTTCAATCAGCTTATAACAGATTCACACGATACATGTATAGGGTGACTGTTATAGTGTGATCTGGTATAGAGTGAATCTAGTATAGTGTAAATGTGTTATAGTATGTCAAAAAAAAAACTTCAAAATACATACAGATATTATAACACAGTACAGTAGATAAAGCATGCGATTGTGACAGTCCTACAAAGCGGCACGTTGTGTCATGACATCAGAAGTATTGTATATATTTCTTCAACTTTGTCTCTCATCATCTTATGCAAGAACTGATATTAATACTAAATCTCAGTTAATCATAAGGACGCCATCAACTTTGGAAATACGCTAGATTGGCTGGTATTTCTGCGGGATTCCACGACGTGCGACGGGCATGCCACAGCATGGGGCTGCCGAAGCATGCCGTGTCATCAGTCAGTTCTAGATAAGGGGTAGGCCTAAGGGGCCTAGTAGAACATACATATCTCGATACTATTTTACTATTTTTGTTTCATCAGTAGCTTGTATCGAGGAAGTTTTATTCTCCATTTGTTAACTAGTGATTCTATTTTAGTCCTCAGCAGAAAGAATCGAGTCAATATAACACGTTTATATTTACAAAGCTGATATGAACATGATAAAAAAAACTTGTTTAAAATTAAATTCAGTATGCAGATGTGGCTTAAAATAACAATAAAATGAAAAAGTATCATACAACAAAATAATATTATCACAAGATACATATATGTATAAAAATAAATAAAATATGAAGACATTAATACATATTTGAGTTTGTAGGTTGTTTAACATGTCATAGACAATAAATATTCTGTGTTTATGTGTTTAATATAATGTGGTACAATTCGGTTTAATAAAGAAACGAACCAAAACGAAAATGGCACCGCGAAGCCTCTCAAATTGCTGTCATGAGTGTGGGAGGTTTGGCGGCGCCATTTTCGTTTCGATTCGTTTCTTTATTGAACCGGTTGCAAAGATATGGTAGACAGGTATAGTTACATGCAAGACCCTGAGCCTGGCGGTGAGCACGGCCATCATGGAGTCGTGTCCACGCATCATGACGCCAAGCACCTCCTGCTCGCTGGGCTCCGCGCCCGCGCCCCGCCCCCCGCGTCGCGCCCCGCCGCGCAGTGCCCCCCGCTGTAATACACACGTACATCGATACGATTTGAAACTCGTTATCGGAGTTTTAAATCGAATTAAGCTAAGCCTTTGATCACATGGTAAGTAACGATACTGACGATGGTGGAAAACAGGATTGACCTAGAATGGGCTCTGGCACTCAAGGACTGCTGCCGGATCACATCGTTAGATGTTTGGCGGTAGATTTCATACTAGAGGGTTGTTGCTAGCTAGCCGGGTATTCGCAATATACTCTAATACCAATCTATAACGACTGCTATTCTGAGATAACAACAGGGAGCAACGGCTTACCGTGCTCTCCTAAGCTCAATAAGTAGTAAATGTAAAGTAGTAAATAAAACTATGTCGGGGTGGAGGTGTAGGTTTCTACGTTAGAAAAGGTATAAAGACCAAAGTTTCTGCTCACCCTGAGTCTTCACTAGAACAGTTATGGATAGAAGTAAAACTTCCAGGTGGTCGTATGGCAGTAGGTACTGCATATAGACCAGAGAGTACTAAAGTCACAACTGGGATTGAAGCCTTGGGTGAGTCCCTGGGTTCGTTTGTTCATTGTGAATATGTTTGCCTGCTTACTGATTTTAATATAGACTTACTTAAGTCCGATCATCGACACACTCGCGAACTATCAAGGTTTTGCCTACAGCATAATTTGGTTCAGATCGTGCAAGACCCTACTAGAATAACAACCAATACAGAGACGTTATTAGATTTAGTTATGACGAATATCCCTGAAAAATGTAAAAACGTTACAGTGTTGCATAATAAAGAGCTGAGTGATCACGGTCTAGTACTATGTGATTTTAATATAAAAAAACCAAAACCTGTAGCACGGTTTGTAGAGTGTCGTACTATAAATGATATAAATTCCATTTTATTTCAAGAAGAACTAAATTCTATAAAATGGCAGGATATCACGGTTTTACAGGGTGTTCAGTCAAAAATAACTAAATTCAATGAACTTGTGATCACTCTATTTGATAAATTTGCACCCATATCGCGTAAACGAGTAGAGCAGAGTGATCACGGTCTAGTACTATGTGATTTTAATATAAAAAAACCAAAACCTGTAGCACGGTTTGTAGAGTGTCGTACTATAAATGATATAAATTCCATTTTATTTCAAGAAGAACTAAATTCTATAAAATGGCAGGATATCACGGTTTTACAGGATGTTCAGTCAAAAATAACTAAATTCAATGAACTTGTGATCACTCTATTTGATAAATTTGCACCCATATCGCGTAAACGAGTAAGGGATTCTCCGAAGCCGTGGATAACAAGCACAATAAGACTTATGATGACTCTTAGAGATGAAGCTCTATTTAAAGCACATAAGAGAAAAACTGAGTCAGCCAAAGATTATTATAAGAGCTTAAAAAATCTTACGACAGCTTCGGTAGAACGTGAAAAGTCCGCATTTTTTACACATTATATTAATAAAAATATACGCAAGCCGAAAAAAATGTGGAAATATTTAAAAAGATTAAATACACTTAATAGTAGCCTTCCCGTGTCTATCCCTGATAGTTTAATGGACCCAAATAAAATAAATAAGCACTTTTTGAATGTCCCCGGAGATGGATACGTGCACAAAGAAACTTTATCATTTTTTAGCTCTACAAAAAAAACCCAATCTGTTTTCTCTTTAAGCACTGTTTCTGAAGAAACAATTGCTAAACTTTTAGAAGGTATTAATACTAATGCAATTGGATGTGACCACTTAAACGCAGAACTTATAAAACTGACACTTCCTGAGAGTTTGAATGCGATTACAGATATTATTAATTCTTCTATTTTGACAAATACATTTCCTTTGGCTTGGAAACGTGCTTTAGTCAAACCAATCCCTAAATGCAACAGTGTGGAGGAATTTAGAGATCTCCGCCCAATAAGTATCTTACCTGTTATATCTAAGGTATTAGAGAAGGTGGTGTATATCCAAATGGAAAAGTATATAACAGTAGAAAATATCATACCTAAATACCAGTCTGGTTTCCGGAAGGGACACGGAACCGAAACAGCTCTACTGAACGTTTGTGATGATTTGATATCGGCCTCGGACTCCGGACTAGCTAGTGTCCTTGTATTATTGGATTTCTCACGTGCATTTGATTGTATATGCCCTGAACTTCTAATCGCGAAGCTTTCATACTATGGCTTCTCGGTAGAAACTTGTGAATGGTTTAAAACTTTTCTTACGGGCAGAGAACAATATGTGGAACTTGAACATATAAATGGAAACAAAATCATTTCTGATGTGGAGAAATTACATAGAGGCACTCCTCAAGGCTCGATACTAAGCCCGATCCTTTTCTCTTTATTCACAGCAGATATGCCGGAATGTATAACAACATGCAAGTATCATTTATATACTGACGACACCCAAATATATCACAGTTTCAAACCAGAAGATACAGTTTATGCTATGAGAAAAGTGAATGAAGACGTGGAGAGAATATATAACTGGGCTCGGAAAAACTCTTTGGTCATAAACCCAAGTAAGTCTAAATTCATAATTCTAGGCACATAGATGCAAATAAATAAAGTGCTGTACCTCAATCCTAAATTGACGATAAATGATATTGATATACCATTGGAGACAGATGTAAAGAATCTTGGTTTAATTTTAGATCGTGAAATGAGATTCGAAAAACACATAAATGACAAAATAAAGAATGCGTTTTATAAACTTAAGGTTCTGTACTCCATTAGAAAGCATATCTCAGTAGAGATAAGATGTATGCTCTGTGACCTTATAGTGCTATCCCAATTTAATTATTGCAGTGCGGTTTATGGGCCAAGACTCTGGGCAAAAACAGAAAAAGCCATCCAACGAGTGCAAAATGCGTGCGTTCGGTTCTGTTTTTGTATCCCAAGGAGAGAGCACATTACTCCCTATTTAGTTAAAAAAGGGATTCTTAGCATGAAGGCTAGAAGAGAGCTCCATCTGGCGTGCTTAACACAAAAGGTGTTATATTGTAAGAAACCAGAGTATCTTTTTGAAAAAATTACGTGGGTCAAGGATATACATCAGGTTAATACCCGCTCTAAGCATGGAAATACTCTAGTGATTCCTAAACATTCTACTCAGGGTTTTAAAGGCTGCTTCAAGTACAGAGCTTCTAAAGTCTGGAACGATATCCCACCACCTTTGAGAAGAAAACTTTGCAATCAGACCTTCAAAACACGTTTAAAGCTAAATCTACTACTTCGCCAAAAACATAACTTCAAAGCAAACTTTAAAATCCTAGGAACACAAAATAAAAAAAATAAACAAGAAACCAAGTCATTGTAGGTTTGCCATAACTAATTCATAAACACAAACACACTCACGCACGCACCCTCTCTCTCTCTCTCACACACACACACACACCCTTACACACAAACACACGCACACACCTCAGTTGTTTCAAAAATAAATCATAAATGCACTTATTTGTAATGTAGGTATAAATTGGGCGGCTGTTTTGTTTGTACAAAAAAATATATATATAAAGAAGGTAATTAAAGTAATTTTGTGTGTCACCTGTATTCTTCTATTACTATAGTATCTCGGCCAAGACCTTAGCCCGAGCTCAGGGGTACACTGAAAAACAGCGTTATGATCACATCATAGTGTGAACATAACACATGCTGAGTATATCCCTATTGCCCTAGGATTTAATTATTTAATTAATATTACTAAGTTAATTATTAGTTCATAATATTTAAGTAAATGAAGATTGTAAAAAGTTTTTTATTTTAGCGGCAATAAATGATCTTTTTATTTATTTATTTAAATGCCAATAGCGGTCACCCATCAAATGCAAGAAATGACCGCAGCAAACGCTGCTTAATTAAGTTGAATTCAGCTATGAGCGCAAACCAATAAGTACAGGACGGATTAATTCAATATCTCAAACAGTTAAAAATAGTCAAGATGCCGTCATCTATTTGCAAAATACGCGAAGTTTGGCTAGGGCTTCATCTCATCCATTTGCAGATTGACATGAACGCTCTCACAAGCAATCTCGAACGAAATCTGACGCCAAGCACCTAACGGTTTGTTCCGGCAGCAGTCCTTGAGAGCCAGTGAAATAACAGGCACATGAGACTTAACAACTATGTCTCAAGGTGACGGGCTCACTGCAATTCGTGACTAGTGACGAAATGCATCTGTTATAGGCAGAGGTTAGTCCGTTTAACATCAGGTGGGCCTCGAGTAAAAATAAAAACCACGCGACATTAACCACTCGTCCTCTGTATGCTGGCAATTAGTTTATAACGAATATGTTGAGTGCCTTTACCGGTAAGAATTCGTCGAGATCCAGTCCGACGGGTCTGTCTGTGAGGCATGGCACGAACTCAGGCTCGGGGTCTCTCTCCGTAGCGTCCACGCTTCGGTTCACAGGAACGTTCTCAAGGCCACCGCTGTCCACTCTTCTTCTAAAAACATTTGTTGATTTCTAGGTTAGCTAATGGTATGGTCACACAAGAGAACAAAAGTTTGAGAACACTTTGATGATTACTTATATTAGATAATTTAATAGCTAAAAAGGTGGAGGTTGACGGCAATAACAAGAAATTAAAAAAAAAACCTCTTAGTTTTGTTGCTGGGTCGTCTAATTTAGTCTAATTGTACTGAACATAGAATACGAGGATATTTTTGCGTTATTTTTTATATTTTTAGGGTTCCGTATTAGAAAACGGATCTCCTACTAAGCCTCGGCTGTCCATCCGTCCGTCCAATCTTTGAACGGGGAAAGAAATCCAAGCGTCCAAGTTTGATCATATATTCTCACATTCACTCAGCTATGTATATATATTAAAATATACATATGTGGGAGTAGTCCACAACTAAATACCTAATAATTAATTTACCTTGGTGTTTCTGGTGTTCTCGTAAAGGATAAAGACCTGGGCCCTAAAGATGTTGGTCCTAAAGATACTTCGCTGTGGCTCTGTCGGAGGTTACATGAAGCTGGAACAAAACAACTCTCATTATTATAATGACTACATTTTACACCAACCAAAACACAACAGGAAGCTCTTCACTAATAACATATTTGTCATAACGTGAGAACAGACTATACCATTCTTGTCAAAGTTCATCCTTCAAGCCATCAAGCAAGACGTTCAGAAACGTCAATCAAGTATCTGAAGTGAGTTTGCTACGGGACGGGTAGCACTATGATTTATCGAGTCTGTAGTCATTGGGGAGTCTGCGGTGCAACCCTAGCACTGCCTGACAATTCGAAGCTTAGTCATAACATGAGACACTGCAGTTGATACGTGAATCTTTTACCGACGAAAAAGCAACAGCAAACAAAATAAAACGTATGTATGACGATGAATATTTGAAAGTAAGAGTGCAGAACATAGTGCCGTCTAATCAGTGTACAATGCGATAAAATAAGAATAGGACGGGCTCTCGGCTAACTTCACTCTTATAAGTATGATCAGCAGAACAAACTTGAAAATAGAGCAGTGCCTTATATTTATAGGTAATTTTAAATGAGTGACCCGAATTTGTTAATTTCAGTAAAGTCATATTTTTAAGGTTGACAGCGCAGACGCCATTTTGGTTTGATGAAAACGCGGGCGTCAGGGTCTTATTTCTCCGACAGTGTACTGTGTACTACTACGCGACACGTTTCTGAGTGTTTATTGATCTTCTCGTTTATATTTTCTTTACTGTTGAAGTTGTTCTTGTGGACTGTTTATGTTTTTTGGTGATTTACTAAAGGACATTTTTAGCCGATTTAACTTACGGTTTTTTACGCCGAGAAGGCGTCTCGACCAGTTTCGCGACTTTCAGAGTCGCTTCATCAGGCGGCAGCGCGCGCGGCTCACTCCACCGCCGCCACCGGCGCCTTATTTACGCAATACGGCGCAATATTTTGTACTTAGGTAGCCCTAATTACAAAATATTGCTAACAAATAAAATCAGTTCAAATAATTTCTGTGTTTGCTGTACCTATAGTTAACTACCTATGACAACTTGTTTTTTCACACGACTGCCCACATAAACGTGTGTTAAGTTTTCAGGTTTCATGTATGTTTGTTTCTTTATTTCACCATAACTTCTAAATGGCTTAACCGATTTTAATGTACGAGATATCGTAAGATTTATCTTGATAGCTCATGCTCTTGACACTATGTACATAAAAAAATAAAAAACAAAATGGTGGATTTTAGACGCCATTTAGTGAGAAAAACATTTTTTTTTTCTTCCAAAGCCATCGTGTTGGGTATCAAAATGATTAGCTTGAACAAAAAAGATTCCATATATATATAATAACTGGCAGTTTTAATTTCAATTGATCTATAAAACACTTAACGAAAATGAATTATTTGCAGTCGGGTTTTTTATTTTCTTTATTAATGTATACATGTTTTATCATTTCTTTTTTTGCACACTGTACCAAGTTCTAGTTTTGACGTCACAACATGGCGCTAGGCCGATCCTATTCTTATTTTAATCGCATTGTACTCTACTGTACTGTATCAGCTGGATTGTCCATTGCTGAACACAGCCTTACCCATTATGGGGGGTTTGCCATAATTCCACGCTTGGCAGGCGTCTTGGGGATCGCAGTGTGAGATAACAGTTCCTCAAGCTAAGAAAGCGCTGCTGCCCACCTTCTGGTGTGTTACTCTTAGTCGCCTCTTACGACACCCACAGGTAGAGATGGGGAGGTGACATAGTAGCCCGGCACCCCTAGGGCTACTAATCAGTGTACATCAGTGCTATCATGCACGCATTTTGTGATATCATGGTGCGTGGTAGGTGATATTACGTAATGGATTCTACTATGGTTCTGACATGAGAATGGTCATGTCAGAACACGTGTTCTGATCGTGATGATGTAAGATGACAGCAGTTCAAAAGAAGCGGACTTTGAAGATGACATCGTGATACGTTGTGGTAGATGCGGCACGGTGATGATGATTTATGATCAGAGCAGAGTGAGATCGTGAACTATTCTCCAAGGCGAAGATTGGAATGGCTATAGGGGAAGATGGAGGCCATTTCGCAGGAAACTATAAACCGTGTATTAAGAATAAACCAAGTGTTGTTATAATGATCATTTGTCTTCTCATTGGCACAATAACCACGCGTAGACCCATATTTAGCTATTGGCTTAAATCTGATTATGCCAACATATTTATATTATTTTATCGGATATTTTGTAACAGATATTCTAGTTATTGGTATAAATTATGATAAGTTACGTATTTTACATACATATAATCACGCCTATATTCCCCGAAGGGGTAGGCAGATATAATATCTTCGTTTCGCCAATTGGGTTTTGGTCCCGTGTAGGACCAAACTCTAGGGCGAGCCTATCGCCATTCACCGGGCACAGTTTTAGGGTCATACCAAATGTTTTCTCTGGCACACTGGAGAAAACACAAGAACATACTACGAATAATATGTTTACGCTAACAACATATAAGACAAGGAACACAATATTGTATGAAATCCTTGGCAGGGCACTAAGATGGTATCTTGCTAACATATTCACACAATCTTGCGACGTATTTCTTACAGTGCCAAATATCCTGTTGCAAGCGCTATGATCGCTAGTAATCTGACGTTATTGACTCGTGAATGTTTAAAAACATTTATATACTTACTTATGTCGGCGGTAGACTTGGTCTCTTTATATGAGTTATGTCGGTTAAGCGTGTGGCTAGTGAGGGGGCTGGCGGCGTAGTCCCGAACTACCGGCGGTTGAACTGCGATAAACATGTTAACTGGTTAATACCTCCCACACCTATATTAGAAAAGCCGTTAATGGTAGGAGTACTTTTAGGATAAAATGCTGAATCACATCCACAGAAAGTCCTAAGCACTTAATAACTTGTTAAGGAATGTAAAAGTTGTCAGAGAAAATATATAAAACAATGGTTTTCCTGCCATTGCACATGCACTCCTTAATACCGAACCACATTTGTACTCCAGAATAGGCAGTTTTTGGATTTGGTTTGGGTTGATATCTAAAAACTCTTTCTCAAAGGGCTCTGTGTGTTTCCACAGAATCTGACAGAAATCTTGTTAATCAACTATCCTTGTTTTTTTTTTCAAATTTTCACATATTTTCTCTTCTAATATACCAGAGAGTTTCTAAGTATTATATATTTAGAATTCTATCTGGCATATAGCCTAACTAAAAGTAGAGTTTAATAACAAGGCGATTTCCTACACGGAAGGCAAGCTTATCTATTCGAAAACTTTTACCCCTTTTCATTACATTTAATGATTAATCAGGATACATTTCTCCACATCCAAACACTATACAGTGGCCAATGTTAAAAAATATATAGTATCACAAAATTATTAGACGTTTAAACAGACTCACAATTTCTATTTAGCAAACGTCGAGCGCCATCTGGGTGGAACTAATTTGACAATGGGTTTCCCCATTGTATACGAATTTGGTGATTATGGGGTTTGAGAACTAACGAATGTAGGCAAATGTAAATATACTGTATACATGATTGAAGGAGATTGCATTGAAAAAGTTCCAATTGTCAATATAAAGTTAATCTCCACTATCACCGTTGTGACTGCTTATCCACCAGCGATATGCGAGGAAAAAACCACCAATAATATCGCTTTATTTTCCTAACCTCGCTAAACGCAGCGATCTTATTAGTTGATTTGTTACTTGCATATCCCTGGTGGATACCCAGCATATGAATCCCTTTTCTGGACGACACCCAGTTTATTAGCCGGTTGATGGTGTTAGTATTACTATATGAGCTAAGTTCGTATAAACTTACCAGCGAATAGTTCTGGTTTCTTGTCAATGATCGTGTAATGTTCCTTGGTGGAGGTGGGTATCCTGGAGTAGTCAGGGCGCTGGCGCTGCGGCGGCGAGGGCTGCGGCGCGGGCCGCGGCGGCTCTTCCGCCGTCAGCTCGCGCAGGGACGTGCTGCCCGTCGGTATACCTTCCATCACTTCTGCCGCTGACAAATAACCATTTCACTACAGTGAATACCGACATACATTTTCTAAAACGCTATATTCGTGTTCTGTCGGTTATTTCAAGTATACTGTATCAGTCAGAGTATCCACTGGTGAACACAGCCTCCCCCTTTAAGGGTGTTTTGCCACGCTTGGCAGGCGTCTTGGGGATAACAGTTTAAGATATCAGATATCGTGCGGCCCACAGGTAGCAATTACTTTTAGGTAGCAATTTATCACACTGGTGGGGGGGGGGGGGTCATTCTAGACCGGCACCCCACGGGCTATTTCAAGTCGCGTCAGTCATATTTTTATACTATATTAGTGTCATATTTATAATTTCATAAATAAATTTCACGTCTTTGTTTTATTACAAATTGGTACCAAGCATTTTTTTATCGTATACAGACGCGACTAATACCTAACAGTGTTTGATGATTGTAAAAGATCATACAATTCACGACAGAATATTATTGCTCATGTTCTCTAACAAACTCATAGAACATAAAAAAAAAAAAAAAAAAAAAAAAAAAAAACATAAGAGTACCTATGTGATTAGTTGCACAGATTACCCCTAAAATGGTATAATATGTCAATAATAGTCTTTCGAATCTTGCGTTTATCACACTCGAGTATTCAAGTGTAACAACTATGGACCTGCTGCGCGGCAGTCCATAGCCAATTCCACTGACCCATCACTGCTTCAAATTGCTTCTGTATTCTCGTGGTGGTATAATTATGTCGCTACTAAAAGAAATGTTCGCGAATGGAAATAACAGAAGCGATTATTTTACAAAATAGCAATGAAAGGAAACATTTGAAACCACGACGATAAGTTCCTCTGGAATTCTTCAAATAGATCTATCGTGGTGATGAGTCACAGTTCAAAACAGCTCGTTTGTAATTTTCTTTTTATTATTTTTTAATGCATTTGACCACAATCTCACCTGATGGTAAGTGATGATGTGGTCGAAGGTGTTAACAGGCTTAGCCTAGAATTATCGGCTCTCAAGGACAACTGCCGGAACACACCGTTAGGCGACAGATTTTCTACTTGAGGGTGGTCGCTAACCAGGTGGGCATTCGCAAAATGCCCTTCCACTTTGAGGTGAAGCACAAGCCCGCGCGGGATTCGAACCATAGACTGTGCGCGGCAGTCCACAGCCAATGCCACTGAGCTATCACTGCTCCAAGTTCCTATAATTGGCATAAGGGTACAGAGCGATATCTTAAGTCAATGTGAATTTATTGATTTTGTTAGCGGCTAAAGCGAAGACTACAATATTAGAACAAATTAATATTGTATATACAATCAATTACCTGATAGAGAAAAATCTTCGGAAGACAAGCTAGTGGCTGGCGGCGGCGTGCGATTTACTGAAATAATTCCAAACCAATAAGTAAACGCGTATCCATATTGATTTTTGTGATCATCTTCCACCTTACCATAAAATATGTATTTTATCGTAGTAGAGATTCATATCACAGTACCAAAGCTTTAATGATATGTTAGGTAACTAAGTATTTTTTTTTACATTATGCTCCAACATAATAAGCTTATCTGCAAGGTGATTATGTATTTGATCGATTGTTACCAATAAAACATGGTTTCGGTCTACTGACTTCTGTTAGAACTCGTGCGCGGATAAAAGGAGATAAACGCGTAGGTATTACTTCCTAATACGCGTGTATGAAACCATCCTCGTAACTTTAGTATACAAGATGAAGTCATTATAATGTCAAATTACGTATCTAGACTATCGTGTAACTGTAATTTTACAGTTGTAATCTTGCCCAATGCAAGAAAGGAAGGTCAGATTTTACATTGTAAAGGTTCTCGGTGGCTAACTAGTGATCTGATGACGATTTGTACATATGATAATAACAAGTTACGAGTACATGATAGCCCAGCTGCATACATGGCAAATTCGATTTGAGTCAGTTAATACAGATTCGGACATTCCAGAAATCAAAATAGAGCCATATTTTACTATTATAAAAATGAACAGGAACAACAACACTTACAATATTGAAAAAATGAATAAAATATGTGAAGGAATATATATACTTATAATATAAAATCGATGAAACTACATAATTATTAAGCTTTCTACATTTTAAGGCATTACTGAATTATGTTGTTTATAAGGTTCACACTTCACTTAAATGTAAATAACTGCGCTATATGATTAAATTATTGATCGTTTAACAAAGTTTATCATATACAACAAAACTTGTTCAAATTAATAAATCACATTTGATACGGCTAACAACATAGGTGCAGTTGCAGATGTTAGCTTATATAAATCCACTACAGACTGTGTGAAGTGTGTACCTGTTGTCTGTTCTACTTACATGCTCTAGAAGGTCGGAATATTTCTGTGTAGTCATTAAAATTTGATATAACGGCACCTGCATCCTCGTCCGCTTCTGTACCTGACGTGGACTCCTCAGCGGTCTTCTCATCGAGGAGCGACGGCCGATGCAACACTGGAATCAAAAATACCGTACTTGATACATATTAAATATAATATATAAAAGTAATAGTTAGACATAAATATGGTATTGCGGACTATTTTGTAGATATTGATGTCCTCTATAAAGTTGTAGTATGTCACTTTGCTCTATTGTCTACAATTTCCGCTGCGTACGAGATATTACTATTTTTTCACACTTTAATAATATAACCCATATTATCCAAGTTTCATACTGATCCCTAAGTTTTTAAAATATTGTAGAGCCTATGTTCATCCGGGATAGTGTAGGATTTTAATGGTGAAGGAATTTTTCAAATTGGTCTAGTAGTTTTCAAAATTATTCGTTACATACAAATATAGATATGCAAAAATACTAATCTTTCCCCTTTATAATATTAGTATAGATAAGAAAGGACCGAAAAATGATTATTAAAAATAAATAAATATTTCATTAGCCGGAAGAGGCCTACTGTTGAACATTTATGACTCCATATCTGGACAATTATAAGCATTTACTCCCATCGACTTCCGGCAGCATAAGTACTCGTACTAAAGCTTGTCTAGTTGTTCTTTGCCGACAACTAGTGAAGTAACGGTTACAATTTGGATTAACCGCTAGTATCAGTTTGTAACTGAGCGCTTCCGTAATCCAGAGGCCACGTTAGGCCGTCAGTCTTGGGTGTTGTCTTAGGATGGCATTCGTATATAATCGTGTGATGTAGTCGTATGTCGGATCCGGCCGGTTCAAGAATTACTAAGGCTGGCCACTGGCCTATTCCCAAAGCCTCACTGGGCCAGCGAGGTGGATTATGGCCCATAATTCTCAGAGAAAGGCTATTGCACCAGCAGTAGGCACGCGTTGGGCTGATACGGATTTCCCCGACTCATATCATATGATGTCATACGTATCACAGCCTAAACAGAACCCCTAATACGTATATTAGCCCACCTAGTGGTGGCCTATAAAGTTCGAGTGCTTCGAGGACACATAAAGTTTTAATAAAATTGGCAACATCCTTTTTCACGGAAATTAATATTGAAGAACTGAATGCTTGAAGAATTTCCCTCAATTTGGGATTATCTATAGGTGTTTTGTAATTTAATATTATTTCAATTATTATAATTGCTAATAGGTTAGCCTTTGGTCTACCCGTTGGCTATGATAGATCTAGAGATATTAGCTGAAGGTTATGTTCCAATCGACGCTGCCGACACAACTGCAGGTTGCATGAAGTCGACCGCAGTGGCACTACTGGTTTGTATATAACTCTATGAAATGAATTCCGAGCGTCGCCGCGGCAGCTAATAGTGTAGTTGCGGGCGCCCAGTGCAGGCGCGTGGTACTTGCAGCTTGCAGTCCACAGCGTCATTCGCAACAGAAACTTTAGAATAGGAAGCTTCCATATGGACAGCTGACAACAAACTGCTTAAGTAAATGCTATGCGGCAACCGTTTCTATTTAAGAATATCAGCTAGCCAAGCGAGTCGTAAGACCTACGTAAAACGCATTACACCGTAAACTTAAAAAAAAACGTACACTGAGCATTTTATTATAAAGACATCGCACGCTATTAATTACTGATGTAAGTGTGCATTTTCGTATGTAAGTTGCTGTTAATAATGAAACTGAACTGTTTTTGGTAGTGACAGTTGTGTTTCTCAGGTAGGTCATGATGTTTATTAGTATAGGAATTTGATTAGAAATACGGAGGTTACTTGGACATTTTCCGGCAGTTTTGATAATTCATGCCTTTATAGATTTTCATGAGGTTTTTCAAAATTTTATCTTCGCCGCCTCGTGTCTTCGCCGCACGCGCAGTCATATTGAAAAAAATTGTACCTACAAGCAGTTCTTTATTCATGTGGTATAGTTATATTACGAACACATACGAAAAACCCGTGTTGATGTAGATTAATAATTTTTGCAGCACTCGTACGCCAAAACTTTTGATTTTACGAAAGTAAATCTGATAACATGTACACGAGGTGGCAAAGTTTAAATTCAGAAAGAGCACATCAAAATCTATAAAATCACCACTGTACAAAACTGCCGGAAACTTTCCAAATAAAACTGCCTCTGTCTGTAGTATATTGCCAAATTTCATTGGCGAGGCGACAAAGATGGTTTTTTTACACTATTGTGAGGTTGGTTATTTTGTAAAACACACTCTGCTCTAATGTTGAAATTTATAACAAAATTACGAGAGTATAAATTATAGCTATGTGCGGGAAATTTATTGTTCAAATATATAAATATTTTTGTTTTGTAATATATTAGAGGCTATAAAATATATTTTTAATGGCCAGCCTTTGACCACAAACTTACCTGATTGAAGTCGATGGTGGTAAAGCAAGAATAACCTAGAATGCGAACTAGCTCTAGAGGAGCTGTCGGAAGTGACCGTTGTTGTCAGACTTTTTACTAGAGGGCGGTAGCCAGGCCGGAAATCGCAAATGCACTACCACCAACCCTGCCGTACGATTTTAATCACGGACACGACATTTTTTCCACTGCTTGGGCTATTGTTCAACGGAAGCAGTTAATGTGGCGCTTCAAATACATACCTTCTTTGGGTGGTTTTTCCTTAGAAAAGCTCTTGCGTACAGAGTGTCCCTTCTGGAAGGGCGAGAGATCTCGCACGACGGCCGGAGACAGAGGCGGCGGCCCACCGAATGGATGCACCTTGTTCAAGTCCACCACCGACAACACTACGTATGTCGAGTGAAATGATCCAGCTATCTGTAATGTAAATATGTAATTGTAAAGTAAAAGAATTAAAAACTACTGGGCAGGATTCAAAGCCACCACTTTTATTTCCAATTTGACCTACCGTGGTTTAATAGGCAGATCATGTTCCGGCCCCGGTAGGGAGAAATGGCCGGGAGTTTGAATCTGGCACGGGGATCAAATGTTTCCTTCCGTTGTAATGTAAATATGAGAGGGGGTAGGGCCCTATCAAATTCCAGTAATGAAAATTATAATGCTTCATGGTTATTATAACTAGCATAATTTTGATAATATGATAAAGTTTATTGAATTCTCTCAAATTGTAATTTAATTTTGTTGTAAACACTGTTTTATGCTTTCGGGTGTCAAATTTCATAATAAGCTAGTGTAATTTTATTGTTTAGTAGTGGTGCGCTACCGGAGACACAACTTTTGATATAAGTATAACACACTATAGTACAATATGGATTTAATTAAGCTAATTTGTATGGTGAATGGTGTAGCTGAAACATTTTGAAAGACTATTTCCACCCCAAAATACTCAATTATATGTAGTGAACTTGTGTCACATATTAGTTATCTTGACGAGTGGCAAACTTACAGGGCTTATGAGTGATATGATATCAAGAACATTCGTTGTTTTAGCTCATCAATAGATATAGTACTCAGCATTCTGGCTTATACGGCATGCGAAATAAGAAGAGAATCTGAACTAAACGTATAAGAACTTATACAGGGTTATTGGAAAATGCTAACAGCCTCTTAGGGTTGGCTTCTGCTAGTCCTAACAAACATTTTGAAATGAACTTAAAAGTGTCAGACAGTACTAGAAAAACTTATTGTTTTAAGTTTTGAGTCTCGTAGTAAAAGACAATGCCTACTCCTACAGTGCCCGCCGAGGCAACACTGGACGGCGCCGCGCTCCCTTTGAATAGAGTTTTGAATATTTACATCGAGCAAAGTAATATGAAATAATATATAACAGGTACATGAGACTTTTATCATCAGGCTGTCCTCATGCTGATTCCGTCAAATAAATATACACAAACACAAAATAAACCTCAATATGTTTGTGAGGACTAGCAGAAGTCAACCCTAAGAGGTTGTAAAATTTTTCCAATAACCCTGTATATTTTTTGACTTACAAGTTGTGTCTGTGCCACGGTAATGTCGTGTATTTGCCCCCAGTGGCCAGGCACTGTATCGAGCACCCTCGCCGGCTCCCACCCAATCACGTGCAATCCGTCGTTGGCGCAACCGAGTAGCGTCGCACCATCATCACTGAATATCATATGTCTGTAAAAATCAAACATATCACAGTTAATAATGATAACAAATCTTTTAATATTTTTATTTTTGCAATTATGAATGCTCCAAGGATTACATTATACAAAATTACAAGGAGAGGAAAATATATTGTCATGTGCGGGATTCGAACTCGCGCCATCCACCCACCCCTATAGTTGGGGTACGCTGTGACCGCTAAGCCAACATGACATATGACTCACAACTCTAATTAGAGTACGTGGTATCGTACGGGAATGGAGCGACGTCTACAGTGCAACCTACGTTGTACTACAATCAAGTCTAATGTCGGCAATTAGCTTTGAACTTGTTAACGATGTGTGTCAAATGATGCAGAATCGATAATCTAAACTATCAAGAAACAAAACATTTGTTTCGCATACTTAGATAGCACCCTACGCTTTTCTCTTAGGGTAACTGTATGAGAAGGGGGGTTTTTCCAGAATCCCCATAGTCCCAAATTTTACCATTAGTGGTGGATTCGGCTGGGTTCCTGGAAGTCACAGGAAGAAACCGGCCGATCTATGTATGTGAATACGGGGGAACAATTATAATCCACTCACCGACTAGCGGCTCGGTGGGCGTTCCGCCGAAGGGATTATTATCCTAAAACACCTAACTTAACTTCACTGCAGTTAGGGTAAAAGGATTTCTATTTGCATAAACTTCCCCTGGTCCAGAAGTCGACGTCGCTGGTAGCCCGCAGAGAGGTAGTGGTCAGCCGTTGTCCCCAAGAGGTTGCCACGGCACTGATAGTTCCGCTAGGTATATAAAATGTTCAATCACGGACGCCCGGCGTCTGAATTTAATAATATTAAATGGTTCGCCGCGACCCCACCAACAACCAAACACGGGTTTATTAAAACTTGTGGACGACCGCGCGCGTTTTCCCGGTGAGCGATCGAACCGGAATGTTAAATAGGTCACCGCGACCACCAAAAAACCAAACACTGGTAGCTCCGAACGGCTCTCAAACCGGAGTGTGACGCGACCCGCGTAGCCTACCGCCGCCGGCAGCGCCGGCGTTTCTGTTCAAAATAACATTGTTATCAGTATCCACGTCCGCACGAATATGAACCCTATACGCCCAGAGACAAAGCTCAAACGTAATTCATAGTTTACCGAACAGTAACACTTATAATATTACATATTAAATATATTAAATACTTATTCCCATAAAACCTGCATATATTAGCTTCAAACCAGAACAAAGTAATGAGAACATTACTGCTTGGCGGTAGAAATAGGTATGATAATAGGTGTGGCAGTACTTCCCTGACCTCGGTCACAAGGACTATTGCTATTATGTCAAGTCTATATAAAATCACCGGGTTGGTGACCTTAATATTTTAAGACAAATTTATAAACTTCAAGTGTATGAAACATAAATCTTAATTAGTATATGTAATTGTTACCTAATGGAAGTATTATCCTTGTCAAACTTGGATACTAATTGGAACTTCTCCATGTCCCAGAAGTTGACTGTCCTGTCACTTCCGCAGCTTGCCAGTAAGAACTCGTGAGGATGGAATTTAACGCAGGTAACTGCTGATGTATGTTCAATAAACTCTTGAAGTACTTTACCTACTCGGACATCCCACACTTTTACTATGCCTGAAAATCAAAGAAAACATATCAATTTTGTTCAATTCTTTAATAACACGGTCTTAGTATAGACATTATTATTCTGTAAGAACTTTCTGAATTCGGTTGGCGTAAGTACAATGAAATGCTCCGCTGTATGACGAATTTAGAATAGTGTTTTGTTATCATTCAAACACTCGTAATGATTTTAAATCACACAGAAACGAGTTTCATTCGGTTTCAGAAGCTTTTCGAAGGTTTTTGTATTAGCGCAATTACGATTCCGAGCGAGAAATCGTATCCGTAGTGAGAAATCCTATCCGTGCGAATTATTACTATACTAGCAGCCCGCCCCGGCTTCGCACGGGTATTATAAATTATTATACACACACAGAAACCCTTCTATTTCAGTCAAGTAACTAAGAAAAGAAAATAATAAAGAATGTTTGAATATAATTATTTTAATAAAGTTTTATTTAATTATTTTTTTGTTCTTATGTTTGATGTGTGACCGTGACTCAAACTATTTCCATACCAAATTTCATCCTAATCGGTCCAGTAGATCGCTTATCGCGCAAAATCATTTATCTCTTTTTGCGCAGTTGGATAAAAACTATCCTATGTCCACCCCCGTATCTCAAACCATTTCCATACCAAATTTCATCCTAATCGGTCCAGAAGATCGGTTATCGCGCAAAACCATTAACCTCTTTTTGCACGGTTGGATAAAAACTATCCTATGCTCTTCCCCGTGTCTCAAATTATTTCCATGCCAAATTTCATCCTAATCGGTCCAGTATATTGGTTATCGCGCAAAACCATTAACCTCTTTTTGTGCAGTTGGATAAAAACTATCTAATGTCCTTCCCCATGTCTCAAACTATTTCCATACCAAATTTCATCCTTATCGGTCCAGTAGATCGGTTATCGCGTAAAACCATTTACCTCTTTTTGCGCAGTTGGATAAAAACTATCCTATGTCCTCCCCCGTGTCTCAAACCACTTCCATACCAAAGTTCATCCTAATCGGTTGAGTAGATCGTTTATCGCGACAAATCATTAACCTCTTTTTTCGCAGTTGGATAAAAACTATCCTATGTTCTTCCCCGTATCTCAAACTATTTCCATACCAAATTTCATTCTAATCGGTTGGGTAGATCGGTTATCGCGCAAAATCATTAACCTCTTTTTGCGAAGTTGGATAAAAACTATCCTATGTCCTTCCCGTATCTCAAACTATTTCTGTACCAAATTTCATTCTAATCGGTTCAGTAGTTTCAGAGCCTATTCAATGCAAACAAACAAACAATCAAATCTTTCCTCTTTATTATATTAGTTTAGATAAAATTTGTATAATACACATAATTAAACATTTTATCCGTAAAGTAAAAATGCTATGTAAACATTGTATGTTTGACGAATATAATAAAATTATTAATTAGCATTCCTCCTTCTGCGAGTTTAATAAGGACATACACACATCAAAAGTGCCTAGGGATCAAGTACGTTTTCGAATATTGTCGCAATAGAGGATTTTATTCGTGTGCTTTTCTGGCGAGTCTCGTTCAGCATGCGTCCAAGACGTACTCGAGCTTGGAGGAGCTCTGGACGTCAAAAACGTTTAAAATTATGTCAAGAAGTTCACCCATATGGACGGGGAACAATAATCGTTTGGGCAGGTATTTGGATCGGTGGAAGAACAGATCTCAGAGTATTTGAACTCTGATGCTCGCGTTCTGCCGTGGCTTGTTTAATCGCCAGACCTCAACCACATTGAACATGCATGGGATATGCTACAAAGAAGAGCTCTGCCAAGTATGGATGCCGTGCATACCCCACAACAGATTTTTGACTTGTTACAAAGAATGTGTACGGCCATTCCTCAAAGTGATTTTGATCAAGTGATTTTAAGCATGCCAAATCGCTGTGCTTGGGTGATTAGTGTAAATGGTAGAAACACAGATTATGAATTTATATAATTTTACAATAAACATAGCAAAAATCCTATGTTTTTCGTGTTTCTGCCTTATGATTGACGACATTAACTTACATTTTTTCAAATTGCAAAAAATAATTATTTCTTTTTTTCATACATAATATAGGTATTCATTGTTAATTTAAACATACAAAATGAATTAAAAAACCAGTCTGGATAATTACATTTAGTAAATATCAATTGAATATTATTTTATAGTTCAAAATATACATAATCCCCAGGGCACTTTTGATGTGTGTATAAACTAATTTAACATACCTTGTGTCAGCACTGTCGAGGAATGCCCTTATGAGTTAACTATGTTTAGTATTCGTACTAATGTAACATTGTGTGTGCACTGATTAGGCATGTCTTTAAAATCATTTTGTGTTTGTTCATCGTTCTAAACGAAATAAGCGTCAATAGTAACAATATTTTGTTTGTTCATCGTTCTATCTAACATGGTATCTTCACTAAGAGGGCACGCTCTAAGAAGAAAATTGTCTTTAGTCATCATTTTAATCTCACTTAGTGTTCGCACTTACTATAAATACCTTAAGTAGTATCTTATGTTTGGTCATCGTTCTAACCTTAGCGTTATCACTGAAGTTATGTCCCAAGAAATTGTGTTAGGTCATCGTTCTAATCTAGTTACTAGAAAAGCCTAAGTAGTATTTCGTGTTTCATCGTCATCACTTTGTCATTGTTCTAACCTAGTGTATTAAGAAATGGCCTAAATAGTAACAAAACGTTAATAGCAAGGGGCACAAGGAATGAGTGAATTGATTGGCACACAGTGATAAATATGCAACATCCAAACTCAACTCAACAATAATTAGCTGTCTATATAATAAATTGATAAAGATATCAGGTTGATATAATGATATTGTCCAGCCGAAAATGTGAGAGCGTTTGATTAGCTATAATTTGACTTAATTCATATCTAACAAATTTTCATTGTAACCAGTAATTTCAGTAATCTTATTTCAAAATATTATCATATCTGTATTTTTTTATTTTGCACACTATTATTGGGCTGGTAGGCGGTTATAAAACTCCTACCTTCACTTTCGACGTTTAAGCTTTCATAGAAGTAAGATCGTGTTACTTGTATAAAAGCTTACCAAAGTACTGAAATTTTGTTTTTTAACTTGTCATAATAATTGAGTATCTGATGAGAGCTCATCATCAGATTTAGGAGACACTTCAATCTCGGTTACATCTATAGATTTCAAATACATTAGAAGAAAATACGATCAGTCGTAAAAAGGAAAATTCATCAGCTCGAGAAGAGTTTGATTAAACAAGTTAACCTGCTCAGTGACATTCAGCTAAAACCACAAAACAGTGTCATTCAATCTGATAACCAACAAAGTATGATACTTCCAATCAATGTCGGTGGTCCTGAATGTCAATATGTTTAAGCTGCAAACTCACATAATGTCACTTCTATAGCTAGTAAGGTCACAGCTTTCAATATATTATAAATGACGCTGGTGTAGCAGGCTTTGAAGAAGTCGTACAGGAGTAAATTTTTATTTCTTTCAATTTTGTTTTATTCAAGGCAGCTATCCTACTACTGACGATCAACAACAAGCGAGTAAAGCTAAAAATGAGTTGGCAAGCAGCGAGAAGCTAGGGTGGATTTTTTTTAACTTTTTTGCTCATATAACAAGCATTGCTGAGAAAGTCATCTCTACTGCTTCTGCGCAGAGAGGATTACACACCGCGAAGGAAAAGGCCGATTTTTGGTCTCACTTTTCCACACTGCACGAACATTATTTTCCGGCAATATGCAGTAGCAGCCTGATGGCATTCCTCCGATGGTCTGCCTGTATGTTGTCCTTAATTGCTACCTGCTGAAGATCCGACGTAATGATTTCGAAAGTGAAAGTAGGAGTTTTAGAACCCAATAATAGGATGTACAATATTTACAATAAATAAAAAAATACGAAGATGGTAATATACACAACAATTGCACGAAGTTTATTATTTTCATTCCCATAGCTTCAAGTAGGTACTTACTTCTAAGATCACATGTAAATCACCATTTACTATTCAATATTTAGATAGTATTTGCTGTCTAATTGGAGAACATTTCCAATACAAATAAGGAGCTTTAACTGTACCGATTCTTTGAAAAAGTAGCTGAATTAGGTAGCTGTAGCAGGGCTATGGTGCACTGAATATTTACCAAAATAGATGTTTCATTAAAGTTATCACGATTACATATTTCGTTCATTAACAACAATTTCAATATGTTACGTGTTGCGTGCAATATGCACACAACATGTATAATTTGCGTGGGGCAAAGTATATGGTGTATATTTAATAAAGTCAATATACTTATAATAGTAAAATAACTTATATTATGAATGTATCTACAGTTTGAGTGAAAACTAATGTGACCAGCAAAATAAAAGAGCTCCTTCACGTACATTACAAAATTAAATAAATAATAATGATAATACTTTCAAGTTTAATCCAGTTCATTATACAAAATGTTTCTTACCATCTTCACAAGCAGAAGCAATCCATTGTCCATCGGGACTGAACTGCAGACTATTTACAGCTAGTCTATGACTAGAATAAGTGACAATACATCCTCTCTTCCTAGTATCCCACAGTTTAACTGTGCTGTCACATGAGCCCGTTGTCAAGTAGTCACCGTATGGATGGAAATCCATACATTTTATAGCTCCTTTGTGGCCTGTGAAAGTTCTGAGCAGTTTTGCAGCTTCTAAATCCCAAATTTTTAGAGCACCCGTTTGAGAGCCAGCACAGACTAAATCTTCAGAATGGCCAAAACATACACATTCTACAGGAGTTGTGTGTCCACTTAAACTCTGAAAAAAGAAATAACCTCAAAGTTAAAGCTGGAAATCTATACATTCATACTTCTATTTCTATTAATTCATATTTGGGTTTTTATATAAAATTTAACAATAAGTGGTATAACATAATAAAATTGTAGAAAGCTCTTCACTTCAACTATATTTTTGTTTATTTGTATTCCATAATTATAGTGACTGTGTACCAAACCATGGTGTTATTTTCCGAAGGGCAGCTGATAGAATCAAAATCTAAAATATTTATTGGTCAATTATAATAGTAGACAATACATTGCCGGGAAGATGTCGTTATTTGTGATAAGGACGCCCATTGTGACACTTTAATCTAAGCGTTTGTGTAAGAAAGAAATTTCTATTTATGTGGTGTAACAAGAAATAATTATCTTTCTAACTAGGCATACCATTTACAATTGTTAAGGATGGGTAATAAACATATAAAATATATATGGGCATGTCAATGAATCCCCAGATACAAAAATATCAAATATGTATGATGCTTCACTCAATAAATTTATAATATTCGAAGCACATATGCCCTACTGGCTAGCTACCACCCTCAAGTAGAAAATCTGCCGCCAAGCACAAAAAAAAACACCTTTATAGATTCAATAATGTCTGCTTTGATTATATAGATATACTAACTTCTACCCGCGGCTTCGCCCATGTGGAGTATCGTTCAGGAAACGTTATAAAAACCGAGCCAAGACACAGTTTGGTTTTAGAAAGAGTTATAGTACCATGGATAGACTAGGCCTGCTAACAACGGATGTTAGGAGCAAAAATATCTCGTGGGGGTGTTCCAAGACATTGCTTCTGCATATGACAATGTGTTGCTTCCACTACTAAAGAATAAAATTATTCAGCTGAGTATTCCTGCAAGGCTTGTACAATTCATTCGCAACATGCTAATGGAACGAACAGTAGTCGTTAAACATGACCAAAATATTTTTCCCCTTTAGAACTGTTTGGAGAGGCTTTCCCCAAAGATCAGTGTTAACATGCACACATTAACATGCAGTCCATAAACTGAATATGGCTCTCTCGTACCTCAGGGCCTGGCTATTTGACCATGGTCTATCACTATCTGCTTCTAAAAGTTCAGTGGTAGTATTTACTAAAAGGAGAATTACCCCTCCGATCAAAATAATTATATGTCAGGAATCTATTCCACAACTAAACAGTACAACATTTTTGCGAATCAAAGTGGATTCGAGAATGTCAGGTAATACTATATCACAAAAGGCCGAAAAATTAAATATTTTAAGATCTCATTCAAGTGTTTGGTGAGGTCCTACTCAATATTCCCAAAAACAGCTTTAAAATGACATAATCCGAAGCCACTTTAATTATGGTTATTTTTATTGAATATGTGCTATAAAATAGAGCAAGAGAAGATTTGCAAAATTTAATCCAAATGCCTGCAAATTATCCTTGGAGCCATGAAGCCTTTTTTTTATTCATAACTAGCGGACCGCTCCGGCTTTGCACGGGTATAAAATATATAACCTCTGTCATTCACTGAAAAATTATTAAAATCGATCCAGTGGTTTTGATTTATTCATTACTGCCCGTGGCCCGCACGCGTTCAATTTAGAGTAAAACAATTCTTCTTTCCCTAAACCATGAAGATTTCCTGCTATCTTTGGAGTATCTAAATTCATACACTACATTTTTACTTATTTACTTTTTTTATTTTTACACTACTATACGCTCCCGCCGCTCGGGCCGTCCGGAACCGCCGCAAACGCTACGTCCCGCAATTTTTAAATCTGTAATATCTTCGAAAATATTCATTTAAATCATAAATCGTAAAGGACCATATAGATTATAGATCTATATTAAATCAACAATTTATTTAAAGTATTTAATTAGATAAGGATTAATGCTGTATTGGTTAAAATCGCTTCGAAAATTAGCCATTATTTGTCGTAAAAAGTAAATGACATTAAAAAATTGTGGGTTATCCATAAGAGATAGACATATGAGTATACCATAGCGGAGTTTTCTATAGAACTTTTCAATGTGTATAATACTTAGTACATTATTTTGATAAATCTCGTAGGGTTCAGCTTGCGTTTGCAATGTAAGCGGAACAAATGAAATTATTTACGACATCATATTAGAAACCTCAAAAATGACAGTGTTTCTCCATACGTATAAACCTTTCTCTTTAATCACTCTATCTATAATTAAAAAAAACCGCATCAAAATCCGTTGCGTAGTTTAAAAGATTTAAGCATACATAGGGATATAGGGACAGAGAAAGCGACTTTGTTTTATACTATGTAGTGAAGTGATAGTGATAGGTTCGCGTTTGACCACACCCTGCCTGATGTTAAGCAATTATGTGGTCTAAGATGGAGCACGCTTACCTAGAAGAAACCTATTTACTCTCGATTTGAAGACGCCAGTGTTGTATCCATCGGGAAAAACTGACGACGGTAAGGAGTTCCACTCCTTCGCAGTACGCACGAGAAAAGTGGAAGCGAGGCGCTTCGTACGAGTCTTGGGAATATCAACCATGTACGGATGGCGCCTCTCCGTTTGTCTGGATGTCCGATGGAAAAGGGGGGAGGACGGAACCAAGTCGTGCAGTTCTTGTGCACATTCACCGAAATGTATCCGGTAAAAGACCGATAGACAAGCGACTTTACGGCGGTGGTCGAGGCTTTGCAGCCAGGCTAGACTCCCCTAGAAAGTCGCTGTCTATTAACCTCTTCGCGTCTCTCAATCGACTCAAGTGCCTCAAGTTGGTATTTGGCAGAGCCGTCCCAGAGGTGAGAGCAGTACTCAACACAGGGCCGTACTTGCGCTTTGTACAAAGTAAGCATTTGTTCCGCTGTGAAGTACCGTCTCACCTTTGAGAGGATGCCCAGTTTTTTAGCCTTTGACTCGATATACGAGCCAAAATTTAGAGTCGACGATAGAGTGACACCAATAGGTGGTCTGTGCTGTGATCGGCACGGATTCATATCGGAATATCGGAGACAGTTGGAATGGTCTCCTTTTAGCGGAGAACAGACACGCCTGGGTCTTTTTGGCATTGAACTTGACCAGGTTGGCATCGTCCCAATCGGAGACTGCCTTAAGGGACAAGTTCAAGCATTCGACCATAGCTTCTCTGAGTCTCTGGATCTCCGGCTCACTGGCTCGTGCGGTAGAAGTATAACTCTCTACAACCGAGCTGTCGTCTGCATAGCCAAAGGTACCAGGCTTTAGCAGATCGTTGATATGCAGCAGGAAGAGCGTCGCGGAGAGCACTGACCCCTGGGGAACGCCGGCATTAATACCCACTTGATCAGACGGGCAGCCATCAACGGCTACTCGTAATGATCGATCCCTCAGGAAGTCAGATATCCACGCACAAAACCCTATAGGAAGGCCGTATGCGGGAAGCTTGCTGATAAGGCTGTCATGTCAAACCCTGTCAAAGGCCTTAGAGATGTCCAGGGAAACGGCAAGCACTTCCCCTTGTTTCTCAATGGCCTCGTTCCAGATATAAGTGGCATACGCTAGAAGATCCCCAGTAGACCGATTTCGGCGGAACCCGTATTGATGGTCACTGAGGAGGTCATTCGCTTCTAGGTATGCCATTCCTCAGTCCTCCCCTATTAATGCCATGCAGGTGGGATGCACAGAACCCCCTCTTGATATTTGCAGGCAATCCTTTCAGACAGATTTATTTCCAAATTAAAGTTGGCATCGGACTGGACCACTATGGCCAATTTATGAATGAAATTCTATTGTTATAATTATCGCCGATGCCAATGGGTTAATTGAAAACTCTAGCTACCACTTACTTCCAAAATTGAGTTTTCTTTCTGACCTGTATGATTTGCAGAATTCAAATAATATCGCTTGCTTTCTTCACAGCTTCATTAAATTCACCACCCTCCTTGATCCTTTCATTCAACTGTTAATCAACCCTCTATATTCGATTCCCCATGAAGCACTTACCTTTGAACCTAAAGTCCTATTACATTTTGGTATTAATAAAGATTCACCTAATATAACGCATTAGTTAAACAAACTTGAGCGACAACAAAACTTCTGTATTCGGTTCATATTTGGATGTGACCATGTTTCTCACTATCGTAAAAAGCTCAAGTGGCTCCCTATTCGTCTTCGCCTGAATACTCATATCCTCTTCTTTCTCTACAGTGTTCTGTTTAATCCCTAGGCCCCGCATTATCTTAAAGAATGCTTTGAATTCCTTTGTTGCTGCAATAACTATAATATTCAAATGTCATCAGCAAAATTTTCTTTTGAAGTTACCTATACACACAAGTTCTTTTTATGACAAGCCCTTTACTATTCAAGCTGTTCAGTTTTGGAACTCTCTACCAGTTGAAATTAGAAAGATCACATCACACTTTTCTTTTTAAAGTGAAGTTAAGAAATTTTACTTCTCTTCAATTTATAATGATTAACAATCCAACTTTGCAAGCATAATTGTTTATATTATTATTATTATATTATATTATAATTTGGTATGATGTATCTATTTAATTGCTATAAAATATATTACAGGTTTATTAACATATATTTTTTATAGTATATATCTTTTGGGTATTAATATGATTTATACATAATGCACTTTAGCCTATACCTCCACCTAAATTAACATGTATCTATTCAGCCTATGGTTGCCTGGAAGAGATTGCTGCCTAGCTATAAGGCCGCCGTTGTACTATTTTTAAGATATTTTAATCTTTCTTGTAACTAGTACTAATAATTTTAAAAGTGCAATAAAGTGTTATCTCTCTATCTATCTAACCCATCAGCTCAGTTCAGTGAATACATTAGTTCCCGATTCATCGGTTGGCACTAATTATTTACACATGCATCAAAGATGTCATCTAAGTGCTGTTGGTGTCTACCTTTTAAAGGTTCTTCCTACTCCTAGGTATTTACTGGTGAAGCCCTGGTTATATTGGAAGCCATCTCTTAAGTCCCATAACCTTAATTTTACTGACTCTAAAAGCTGTCTCGAAAGTATACTTTCCAATCCTTTATGTTCTTCTTCTCGTTTCCCTGTAATTTTCCAAATTAAACACATCCTATTTGACTTGATTTAAATGTTGTTCTGGCCTGGATTCCTGGACATTCTAGAATTGATAGATGACTCATGCAATGATGCAAAACAGCTTCTCAAATTGGTACTCTTAAGCATTTTAAAATATATTCTCATGACCTTTGTCTCCTCCCTAAATTACACCTTCAAGATTCCTGGTCAAAATATTGGGAGAAATCTAATACAACAAAAAGGCAAGCATTATGGAGACATACAACCCCAAATTATTCGAAGTCCCTGGTTTTATTTTAATTCCGCAATGCAAATAAAATTGTCACCTTCACAATTTGCCGTCTTTAATTGGGTCATTCGTGTACTCCTGTTCACTTACCCAAATTACGGATCAGGGATCACTCAAGGTGTGAGTTTGGCCTGGACGAGGTAAATGTGGTCCACATGTTTTTTAATTGCCCTAAACTGCATTGTTCCTTATATGATATCTTCCCACCTTATATCCCTCATCCAACTTCCCTTAAATGGCTGTTATTCTTACCTTTTTCTAAACAAATTATACCTATATTATGTAAATTTATCAAAGAAATAAGATGAAATCGTAAATATATGTACCTATTATAAACATATTATTATGATATAAGAATGTCTATTGTAATTTTGATTATGCATTCTACTAACATTGTATTTGTCATAGTTGTGGTGTCACTTTTGTTTTCGAAAAAATAACCATCATGGTTGGAAAACATCTGGTGGATTCTTCCTTGTAAGCACCAATTGTTCTCTTAACATTAAACACTCTCCACAGAGAGACAAATTACTTAGCATTCCATGGATTCACCGTGCGGGTGCCGGGTCCATAGCGTTGCAGAGTGTAAGGTTAAGGGGCCCCTTTATGATGCATCAATGCTCTCTTTCACCGCTCGAGCCTCCTCCCCTGCTCAACCAAATTTGGTAAGATCCTACTAATGCCGCCTTGGATACACATTCTAGGATGAAAGTTACGGTTGTTCTTGACAGGCCAAGGTCTTATAAAGGGATTTCGCTGGTATACCCCTTGCTCCAATTTCTACAGCATATAAATTGACCACATAACCGTTTTTGGTTAATTCATAATATTTGTTAGTATTTATTGTGTGGTCTTTAGGTATGTTTGTTTCCCACTGCACAGTAAGTTCTATAAGTTATATGTGTTTTAGATTTTTGAGACAGAAATATGTCTGGTCTGGATGACGAAACACCAACATCCTCAGGAATTTTGTTGTGATACATGTCCATCAAAAGAGTCCAATCGGGAGCTAAGATAAGATAGCTAAGATGGAGTAAGGCTTGGAATTCGATTTTGTAGATGACCCTTCTTTTACAAAATCAACCTGTTGTTTGTTTGTGGTCAAACCGTACATACGTACATTGGCACAATTGTGACTATGTGCCACAGAAGCCATTAATATAAGAAGTCAGAATTAATTACAAATTCTGTTTATGAGCTAGAGACCTATGACATACTGACGGACGAACGGGCAGAGAGTGGAGATTAAGATAATATAGTTAATTTTGCCATTTGTTTACTCAACCCTAATAACTATGCTAGACCTCCATATTATGTAGGTATCTTTTCATCGCAAGATTCTGCACCACAAAATTGATGGAAAGTTGAATCATTTGAACCAAACCATTGCTTTTGAACAGGTGAAGAGTGTTAGACATGATCCATGTTGTCATCATAAAAGTGATGCCCAGAATGTCATAGCTCATATGTCTGCATAATTATAAATCAAATACAAATATATGTAAGTGAATGATCCTCATTGCTAAACTTAATCATAAGCAAGCTATTCTTTATTTATGCTTTCTAATGATATATGTATGGTTTACCAGCATACATTAACTATTTTGAAGAAATTACACATATTTTATAACCTACGGCTTAACAAAAGATCTGATCCAAAAATCTTACAATGCTTACAGCATACAAGGTGCCAAATGTTGGATGGAATATATTACCAGGGATATGTTTAATGTCTCAAGGGAGATACAGCAATAGCAAAACTTTAATCAATGAGAGCTAAATATGTTGTTAAAATTGAACACTTATATCAATTATTGTAATACATACCATTAAACAGCTCTGTCTACCAATAGCCCACAAATTCACCTTCTTGTCATCGCCTCCAGTAGCTAGGACTTGGTGGGACTTATGTCCCATTGCCAAGCAGTTAACATTTGACTTATGGGCCACAAACTCCTCTACAAATTTTAAGAAAATTACAAATTAATATCCACATATATATGGACAGGAATATATTATTGTGTAGCAGAGTACTTTGGTATAAAGTTTCGACGTACGTAATTTCCATGATCTTCTTACGCTCTCCATCCTGAAATTCTATTCAAGTATTTCTTTCCATGCATTAGGTGCAATGCAATTTTGTGTATTAAATCACTGATCAAAAGAACAGTGGAAACATCTTGTAAATCATTCAAACGGATACCTAAACGATATTTATTCCTCGCTCGCTATACTATTTATCTAATCGATTGTTTTTTTATTGTTTACGGTTGTTTTCTTGTTGAAAATGTAGAAGCTGGTAATCTTTTGATGGATGAATAAATCAGCTGGCTTAAAGGCAGTGTTGCCAGACCAGAATTTTAAAATCCTGGAAATAAGTGTGAAATATTCAGGATATGAATCGGATATATCATATCTATATAATATATATTAATAATAGATATAATGTTATGCTACTTACTAATATTATATTATGTATAATATTAGTAAGTACGCATCATTATACATTTATTATTGTTATTGTGCCGGGGAAACATCAATAGACCACACAATAAAAACAAACAAATATTACGACTTAACTAATGAATTAATCAAAAATGGTTGATCTGTAATTTTAGGTTAAGCCTGTTAAAGCTATCTACCACATCAGCATGCACTTATCGTTGGTGAAATTGATGTCAAAGGCTAAATAACTAGCAAAACCAAAAAGAATTTCATAAAAAAATATTTTATATAGACCGTTGACCGTTGTTATAGGTGTTTTAATGTATCCCACAAAATGTATATCTCTTAGGCTAGCCTTTAACCACTATCTCACCTGATCGTAGGTGATGATGTGGGCAAAGATATTGTTCATACTAACTTAGATTTGCTGACTGCCAAGGACAGCTACCAAAACATACCGTTAGGTGCTGGCCACAGTTTTTATACTTGAGGGTGGTAACTAACCAGGAGAGCATTCGCAAAATACCCTACCACCATGCAAGAAATAATAGTTACCACGATTTGAATGTGAAAATAACACTTCAACTTCCAACAGTGATCAGTGCACATTAGAGACAACTAAGTTAGATAACAGACACCCCGTGACCATGATTATTGCAAAAAAAAATATTGTAGTGTCGTATAGTTAAATATTAGTAAATATTGGTTTATTGGTGTCCCTTTTCTATTCAGGAATCTTAAATGTTCAATTGCGAGTTGAGCTAAGTTCCAAGTTCATTTTCATAAAAACATTTCTTTAACCTGCTATAGATATGCCTTTATTAACATAATACTACGAACTATATCCGACACTAGAGCTACTACAGTAAATATTTTTTTTTACAAACCATAATGAAATTTTGGATATTATGACAAATAACTTGAATATCAGGAGATTTATACGATAATTTAGTATATCTGGAGCATTAGAGTAAAGTCAAGATTTTCCTGGGAAATCAGGAGATCTAGCAATACTGCTTCCAGGTACAGACATAGGTCGTACTCCACTTGACGCTAGTTTCGTTATTTTTGATAATATTGACCACTTGTGCGTCAATGGATCCACATTTAATATGAACCATAGACACAATAGTATTAAAGTTATCGACTTCTAACTTATATTGAATAACGAAATTGGCGTCAAGTGGTGTACGCCCTAATCAGTCACAACATGGGTAAGTACCACTTGGAGTTAAATTCGGCAAAAATGATAAAAACGATCACACTCTTATAAAGTTGTTCCAGTTGGGTCTTGGCATTATTTTCGCCATAAACGCTATGAAGCTACTGGAACAGTTTGAATTACCTACATCTAATGTCAAAAGTGACAGAAGTGGTAAATTTTATTGGCATTCTTAGCCTAAATGGAACAGGGGAGAACAGTTACAAACGATCACAGTGATCACAACCATAGACGCAGAATGTGTTCAAAATTATCGAAAATAACGAAACTAGCGTCAAATGGATTAGGTCCGAAGTTGTCAATGCTTAGAACAGATTATTAATATTGGAAATATGCTTTACTCATGGATCTATGAAATCTATGGATAGGAACTATTGGCACATGCATAAATACAGAAGGAAAGCTTCCAAAGGAAAAATTCAAAAATTGTTACCTTTTTAATAAGGCTGTCACTCAGTTATTGAAAATGGAAAACCGGGCAACTGTGAGTTGGAATTCGGCAATGAGCACAGAAAAGCGAACGGACGGACGGACTAATGGACGGGTTATAGATCTTAGATGTGACAGGTGTGAAATTGACACTTATTGTCATATATATCTCGATATTGAGTTTATAATTGGGTTGCAAATAAATTCTTAAAGTGATTTTCAGTCAAATTGGAGTAACTTTTTTCAATTGGCAGACGTCATCGAAAAAAAAATCCAAATTCGGAATGAGGACATCCAGAACAGCCTAGATATAAATTTTCATCCAAATTGAAGTAACTTTTCTTACTTGGCAGACGTCATCGAAAAATAAATTCCAAATTTGGGTTAAGGACATCCAGAACAACCTAGATATTGATTTTCAGCCAAATCTGAGTAACTTTTTTCACTTGGCAGACATCATCGAAAAAAGTTCCGAATTCGGAATGAGGACGTCCAGAACAACCTAGATTTTTATTTTCAGCCAAATCGGAGCATTTTGCTTTAGTTGGCAGACGACATCGTTATGCAGTATATCTATCAAATTATCTAATAATGCATGTATCACAAAAAGTTCAAAACTTAGAATCAGAGGTTAGTCCGCTTAACATAAGACGGGCCTCGAGCTTGTTCCGTCACAACAAAAAGTAACAGAAACTACTTGTCTGGTTCTATTATGGTTTTACAATTCAATAAATCAAACTACATAATCGTCTGCGTCGTATTGCTTTGTGGTACACCTTAAATTTGTCCCCAGGCTGAGCTGGTTCAATCCGGTTTTGTACCCGAGCAGACGCTCCTGCAACCCCCGCGCGGCTTTTCGCGACAAGGCGCACACATATAGCTGTGCGTGTAGTGGTGAAGCTTTGCTTCTGTACGGTTATTTATTCATGTGCTATTGGTCTATAAATATGATAGATTATACATATATATACATTATCGACACCACAGTATCATATAACTCTATATTTAACTCAGTAGCAATGTAGAAAGAGATAGAGAAACGTTTGTCACTACATAATTCGGAAACATTTTGCGATGTCGACACAATCTTGACGGCACATGCCACAATTCCGGGATTCGGTCATGGTCCACCTGCTTAGTTCACTTGGGTGGACTACGGGCACTTTTTCTTGCCGATGGTCCACCTCAGTCCACCTAGATGGACCACAGGCACTTTTTCTTGCCGGTGGTGCACCTTTATAGTAATATATATTGTAATCTATTTTCTTTTGATATATTATATTTACTTGTATATTACATATAAATGATAAAGATTTATTTCAGTACTTCCAAGTTTTCCTTTAAACACCAGATGTATAACAGATGATGACGATATAATAGAAATAACAGATTTCCATATTATTAAAGGCAATTAAATTGCAAGGTTTCGTGTATTAGGGATATGGATTCGCAAAAATACATCGAAGATTTTATCGATATTAAATACAACTATACATCGTTTTTTTCTAATGCATTTTTATTTTAACATGGACGTTTTCTATACTTCGAACACTTTTAGGGCGTCTTTGGAGTTCCTACTCCTACAGATGGTGATTTCTTTTATGCATTGGAACTAAATTACGTTAAAAAAAAATTCATCTATTCGCGAACTCTGACGTTACATTTATTACGAAGTATTACTGTTCCAACGACAAATCCATCATGAGTGAGAACCATGTTTATCCATCTTAAAAAAGTTACTTTCTAGCACCGGATTTATACTTGATTTTGACTATTTTACGATAAAATAGGGTTTAATTAATGTGTACAACGTACACTGTTTTTATTTTTATTATACCTTAAAATAAATGTAGCAAAATTATTTGATGAGTGATACTATAAAAACTATAAACAGTTGTTGTGCAGCAGACAGTAAAAAGTCGTAAAACTATGGTAAAACCGTTCCATAACATCGTAGTTCGGAACAGTGCGAGCGGGATAACGCTATATTATGAACATCTTGTATCTCGCTTGCACATCCGTGATATATATTTAATTCGTTCTTTGAGTAGGATCAATCCAATATTGCTCGACGGGATTGTGGATCGGTGATAGTTCGTGACTGCGAATGATTATTTTAAGCACGAAACAAAACACTCCTTTTTTATGATGGTTTCTAAAAGGTGGGATTTGGCCCCCAGTACTCGTTCTAGGCTAAGCATGAACGACATCATTACCCGCAACACTTATGGTACCAAGAGGTGAGATAGGGGCCTAATGCAAGCCAATTTGCAATTGAAAACGTTCAGAAAGAAAAGAACACTAAAAGATGTTGTTCAGGCTAACCTAGAAGTACTGGCTCTCAAGGACAGCTGCCGGAACACATCGTTAGATGCTTGCCGACAGTTTTTCTACTTTAGGGTGGTAGCTAGCCAGGCGGGCATTCGCAAAATGCCCTACTACCATGCTATAGCGACTGCCATCCTTAGACAACAACCGGGACCGACGGCTTAACGTGCCCTCTGAAGCACGGGAGCGCTCTGTAGTAATGTCTCTAGCGGTCACCCATCCAACTCATGACCGCGGGCGACGTTGCTTAACTTTGCTGATCGGTTAAGAACAGCTAAGTAAACTTCGTTACAAGCGCTTCAAAAACGATGAACCAGCTTCAAAAACATTGAAATTGATTTACCCGTTTATGAGCTACGTTATACACAGATAGACATATAGACACAAAGACAGACAAACAAACACACAGACAGACATACAGACAGACACACATAGCGGTCAAACTTATAATACCCCTCTTATTGCGTCGGGCGTTAATAAATAATCAATAAAAATGATTAGTAAAAGTTTACGGCCCGCAAGTTGATCAGCACTGATTTCGTAACTATTATTTATATTTATTAAAAAAAACTGTAAATGAACAAACTAAAGAGGACAATGTATAAAATTAATCAAAAATATCCTGTTTAGTATAAAAATATAGTAAGAGGTATTTGCCTAATTAGCAAACTGTTATACTCACATAACATAATCATTGACGACAACCTCGAGATGTTGATTGCGAGTACCTACCTAGTATTTTTTATCGCCGCCCATAATAGGTACTAAATAAAACACACACAGTCAATTAGGTTTAAGTTTGAACAAATACTTACCCAAGAGTAATGCTCACTTAGAACATACATACCTTTTCATCTCTATTCCACGAACTTCGGCAGCCGTAAGATCCTGATTCTTAATCAAATACTGTGCCACAATCAAACTATCCACTCTTTGCAGATTACTCGACTGACCTTTTAGAAATCCTTCTTCCATTCTACACGCTTCAGTTTCACTAAAGTGTAATCGGATGTAAAAGATAATTTATATTATTTCTTTTAAATACAAGACAATACTCGAATACGATCGAAACAAAATGAAACGAGACGCGCGTAATCACCGGACCGAGCGCCGTGCGGCGCCCCATGTCACGGTCGCGGTGTGAAATCTGAACGAGGGTGTGACGTCATAGCATGAGCGCGGGTAATCTCAGAAATTCAAAAGAGGGCTTAAACTTCTCGTCGTCATAACTTCGGAAATATTGCAAGCATTGAAGTGAAATATAAAGTAATGTTATGTACATGATCTACGCTCCGATGTTAAGCTTGGATACTTAGTAAAAGATACGTTGGTGTCGTTTTTGAATGTTGAGATGGATGATAGGGCTTGGGTGCAGGCTTCCCTCCCTATGATGTTGGGGGGCATAGGGATATACAAAATTTCTAGTGTGGCATTGCCAGCTTTTTGTCTTCTCTATTGTCGGAGCTTTTCTTGATATATCTGCTGCTTATGACAATGTCCAACTTTCTGTTCTAAAAAATAAATTACTTATATTAAAAATTCCTGTTTAATTAAGGAATTTTACTATCAACCTTTTGACGGAGAGTACAATTTTTCTCCGTTGTGACAATCCTTCAATTTCATCGAGTAGAGTTATCTGGCGTGTTTTACCCCAAGGATCGGTGCTTAGCCCTCTCTTATACAATATTTATACGTATGATTTAGAGTCTTCTGTTGGTCTTTGTCGTATTTTACAATATGCTGATGATATTCTCATTTATAATTCCAATCACAAAATCGATGTGGCGAGTGTATGCCTCTCTCACTCGCTTCAGCAATTGAATGTTTGGCTTACCGAAAATGGTTTGGAACTATCTCCTTCTAAAAGTAATATAGTACTCTTTACCCGTAAAAGAAACCCTCCTCCTATCAATATCTTCATTAATAATTGTCAGTCAGTTAGAGAATCAATCAAATTTCTAGGTCTCGTTTTAGATAGTAGGTTAAATTTTCGTCAGCATTGTGACTACATTATCCAAAAATGTGAAAAAAACATCAACGTTCTAAGATGCTTATCTGGTGTTTGGTGGGAAGCCCATCCTTTTAACTTAAAACTTTTGTACAATGCAATTATTTGAAGCGTCTTAGACTATGGATGCTTTCTTTTAGAACCTGCTAATAAGCTAAGCCTTAATAAACTTGATTTGATACAATCGAAAGCTCCTCGAATTATCACAGGGGCTATGAAGTCTTCTCAAGTCAATGCTCTCCAAGTTGAGTGTGTTGACCCTCCCCTACACCTTCGCCTTCAATTCCTTGCTAACAGATTCTTTTACCGATTTATCCAATTCTCTAATCACCCTTTGATTCCAAAATTACAACTGCTTCATCGATATGTTAACTCTTCTCGTTTCTGGTGATGTTAACATTTTCCTTTGCTTATTAAAAGTTACGTTATTTTTCATTCCTTAAAAGACCCTGTTTATCGTTCTCAAAAACTTCCAATGTTCAATTATGAATTTAATGTTATTATATGTCAACCTCATATAATTTTAAAATTTGACATTTGTAAAGGTGATCTATAAGCAGATGAATACTTCCGCGAGCTACTTCAAAGAGATTGGCGTGATTATTATATATTAGCGTGCGCATACAAGCTTCACAGACGCTTCAAAATTTTCTCCAGTTGGCTGTGTTGGTTATGGCGTTTATCATGCTCAATACGATATCGTTCAAAATATTAAATGTACCTACACCTAAATCTTCTGTTTTTACTGGGGAATGTTTGGCTATCCTTGAGGAAATTAAATATATCCTTCTCTTCAAGCTGCATCGGTCTATTATATTTTCTGATTCTCGGAGTTCTCTCCAATCATTACTTTCGAACCCTATTACTTCTAACTCTCATAATCCAATTTTATTTCAAATTAAAAGTTCTATTGCTGAATGCTATACTAAAGGTTTTGACGTTATTCTTGCCTGGATACCCAGTCATGTTGGGATTTCTGGCAATGAACCTGCTGATAAAGTTGCTAAAGATGCAGTTGTTTGTGGAGATAAAGTTCCATTCGTTAATTACTGTCATGACTTATTAGGTATGTCTTCCAAAATCTTATTTATCAAAATCTTGGTCATTACATTGGAGAATCAGTAGTCGGTCATCTGGATCTGGCTTTGTTAAAATTCAACCTTTGATTCCGAGCAAACCGTGGTTTGCCCGGATGAAATTAGGCAAACGTTTTACATCATCATTAATCCGTATGAGGTTGGGTCATTGTTGTACTCCTACTCATTTAAAAAAGATTCATGTTAAAGATTCTTCTATCTGTGAATGTGGCGTGGATGAGGGGGATCTCAATCATATATTCTTTTCATGTCCCCTATATAACCATGTAGAATTTTATTTATGCCTTGAATCTTTAGAAGTTTCCTTTCCAACTTACATGCCTGAACTTTTATCGTCTAATAAATATTGATATTGTTAAAATGTTATCTGACTTCCTCACTCTCGATAATATTCATTTATAATAAGTTCATAGTTAATATTAATTATTAAAATTTTATTAATTGTAATATTTTGCACTTCATCTTTTATAAAAAATATGTTTATGTTAAATATTTCATGTATCTATCTATCTGCGTTAGCTATTCTGGATATCCCTTTTTTATTTTAATATCAAATTTCGTCATTTGAAGTAACTTTTGACGTGAAATTGTCACAAATGTCATTTTGACAATTGCAATAAAAAAAAAAGTATAGGTATATTTAATTGTCGAACAATGCCCCTCGTGTGTCCAATCTGTCCACCTCCTATGACACAATCGACCAAACTGCTCACGTTTTTTTATCCCGCGACGCCCCGTAACGTTTTTTTGTAGTACTAAGTAGTTTTCCATTACCTAAACATGTCACCCTAACATCCCCATACCCCAATATATTACCTATACCATACAAAAAATAACATTTTCATACATTTAGTTTGAGTGGATCAAACAGCGAATAAAAATATATTTTTCCAGATTTTGAGGTATTTTGTTTTTTAATCGAGTTTAAATTAATTCAATGAATCAATCTCATTTAGTTAATGTTTCTGTTGTAGGCACCTACTTACTTGTATTATTTTAGTTTGTGTGGTTTGACATTTATTGGAGGCATTGTAAATGCTTCCATAAAGATGTTATTATTTTACTGCCCTCTAAGATTTTTTTAAAAGAACCTGAATTTGTTCGTAATGCAGCACATAACGAAAATGATCTTGACTCTGAAATCAAGCGGCATTTTTGCCACAAGTAAATTTAAAATAATGCCACTGGCTTTATCAAGAAAATTGCACTATGTTCAAGGGCAAGAACCTGAACCGAAGATAAGAGAATATTTTTATTACATAGATCATCAAGGCATGGTATGTACTTATTAATAACGATACAAGTTCCGCAAATTAACATATATTTTAATAGATGAAAATTTGCCTCCACACACTCAAAGCCAATTGTATTTTATCACTAAATTACCAAAGATTTTTTGTGCTATGAGTTCATCATAGTATTAATGTTAACAGAAATGTTTGTTAGTACGAAGGTAGTATTTGTTTATGGTTCTCTTAACAGTTAACTGTAAAGATTGAGTGTGCAATTTTGATGCGAAATTAGATGTATGTGTAACGAGTTTTGCAAATGTGCATGCTCAATCTTTAGAGGGTAAGGCATTATCCAACGTAACCGAACATTTTATTTGTTAATCTTCATTAGAATTTACCTATGCTTCAAGTGCAACAGAATGTATGATGTGAAAAAATTTGCCAAAATCAAGCACCATGCAGTTATTAAATTCCTGTCAAACATAGAAAACTAACAAAAATATCTAGAAAGATATAGTGGTCATTTACAAGGATTCTTCTCCTTAGTTGTCTGCCATTCAAAAGTGTCAAGTGAACTATAAACATAGTGTGAAAGTAGTAGGCTAACCGAGAATTAGTGGCTCACAAGGACAGCTGCTGGAACACACTGTTAGGTGTTTGGCGACAGATTTTCTACTTCAGGGTGGTAGCTAGCCAGGTAGGCATTCGCAAAATTCCCTACCACCATGCTATAATGACTGCCATCCTAAGACAACAACCGGGACCGACGATTTAACGTGCCCTCCGAAGCACGGAAGCGCTCAATAGTAATGTCACTAGCGGTCACCCATCCAATTCATGACCACGGCGGACGTTGCTTAACTTTGCTGATCAGTTAAGAACAACTCAGCAAACTTCGCTACAAGCACTTCAAAGTCTGGCATGTGAACAACCTCAAGTAAAATATCTGTCGCCAAGCACCTAACGGTGTGTTCCGGCAGCTGTCCTTGAGAGCCAGTGAAATGACAGGCACATAAGACTTAACAACTATGTCTCAAACTGGCGGGCGCAGTACAATTCGTGACTTGTGATGAAATGCATCTATTATAGGCAGAGGTTAATCCGCTTAACATCAGGTGGGCCTCGAGCTTGTTCTGTCACAATAACATAAAAAAAAATAAAGGGGGCAAAGAAAGCTTTGAAGATGACCCTTGATGTTGTTGTGTTTCTGCCATTGTAGAAGAAAACATGAATAAAGTTGAGAAATTATTAGTCTTGCCCCTACTGGTAGTGTAAAGGGTATTTTTAAACCTGTTAAAATACCAATTAATTGTATGTTCTCTAATTCCATCAATTAATGTTTGCTCAGATGGAACTATGGAAAAGAACTGATACTAAAAGCTGTATAGAAGATGTATCATGAGTGTTTCAAATAGATACCAACCCCTTTTCATTTACCCAGCCACCCAACACTGAGCGGAATTATTCTCTGTGCGGATATGAAAAATCTGAAATAATATTGGAAAATCACTTTCCACAAATCTCTGTACAAAATTAGAGACACAGACTTCCAGACCCATTCTATTCCAGCCCATCTTAATTTGTATCTACTAAATTTATCACTTTTTTTTCTACCTTTTGTAATTAGACAGTAGTCACTAATTGAGGATTAAGAAAGTTTTAAAATATTACTATAATCCCATTATCATAAAGATACAGATCATATTAATGATGAGTATTCATTATTTTCAGTTATTTTTAGATGATTCTAAAATGAAGAACTTCACATCTTGCTTCAAAGAAAAGAAGTTTTTAGAATTCTTTTTTAAAAGGATCCGTCTCAACACTACTGGTAGATATACCGAGTTTCCATTTTTATCATTATGTGGAAGAGAAAGAAACTATATAAGGTGTGATGATGTACCAATTGTTTACACAAATCTAATAGTTAAAGATACTAAAGCTCATTTATGTTATGGCTATGCAGGAGATCTGTTATCAACAGTTTTTTTACCACAGAAAATATACATGTTACCTTTGACAGGAAGAGTTTATCACCCTGCTGATGATAAATATGGTGGAGTTGGTCTAATAAAATCAAAACTAGCAATAGAAATGAGTAAAAATTTTGTATTCAAAAATGGGGAATTGAAGCCACCTACTCATTTCAAATGGAATAATGAAACATATGAATTAGATCAACACTGGTTTAATAACAAGATTAAACATTTTAATTTAAAAATAAATACTTCATCTGATTAAGCACTAACTAAACAATATTACAAGATTTGTAAATACATATTTGATAAAGTTAAACATTATTAGAATTAAGTTGAACATATAATTATGTGTTAGAGCTTATTTATGCTAAATTTAAATAGCAATACTTCACTATTAATAATTATTATGGCGCGATGTTACACAATCACTGATACTCTAAGATAGTTCATATCTTATCAATAAAAATGTATGGTTACTTAATTTAACTGTGTTTGTACTGTGAGTTGTAATTATCAACTTGAATTATGTTTGTTAAAGTAATAGAACTTAATGTAAAAAGTAAATAATAAATTTACCTTTAGTTAATAAATATTTCATATAATAGGAATAAGTAATGATGTTTTTATATTATGTAGTTTCTTCTTTAGAGAATGGTTGAAATGACCCTGGTTGAACCCATGAAGTCCCTTGATTTGTGCCCTCATTAGGTTTTGGTGGTTTTAACATCATATCTTTGGCTGCATCATGAACACTTGGGTCGTAAGGCTTGAACGTTATATAATGTTTATCTTCTGTGGGTGGGTCATCATATATACGATCTATACTAGATACAACACATTCTCTTATTTTTTCCATAAACAACTTTTTATTAGTTTTATATCTGAAAAAAGTTTTACAAATGCTCAATGAACACTGAAGCAGCAGTGGCAGTTTTATAGTCAGACAGGGTACAGAAGGTTAGAATAAAAGGCAATACTTCTTTTTTTGGGTCTTTGGTAAAAATAGAAGTACTATATGAATCAATTTTAGGACTTTTTTTCTGTTTCCAGCATATTATAATAATGATCTGCCTTAAATGGTCATCACTGATTTCTAAAGGAGATAAAAAAGATCCACTTCATGAAAATAATGTGTTATATATATTATGTGTGTGATATATTATATATATCTCTTAATGGTTCACCGCTAATAATCTCTTACATTAAAAAAACAGTCTAATATTTCATTACCAAATGTTACTTATGTTGAACCAAACATTAAGCTTGGCCTAGACAAACTTTCTATTGACTAAATAACAATAAGCCTGGGAATTAAATTGAATTGAATACAGTCGGATCCTCATATGGCCATACATGGGCTTATTCCAGAAATCCCCTGCAAAAGGAGTTTCTGGACTTTTTTTCCAGAAATCCCCTGCGCGTTAACTGGTTGTTGGAAGGGGATAATTGGACAATAAGTCCAAAAATCTCCATAACCATTTAACTGGAGAAAAAGACCATTCATCCAATTAACTAATTATTTGCATTAATATTAAATAACAACAATTGATTACGTACATGATACATGGCTGGAAGAGTTAGTTCTGCTGCATATGCAGTTTATAAAATATAAGACAGTTAATAGACAGCTATTGCTAGGCTAGTTTATTTCATGTACCACAGTATGTATTTTCTTTATATTGTATTGATGTGGGGCAGCTGCTGCTGAGATAGAGACAATCTATATCTAACAAAAGCGTGAAATTTGTGCCATATATGAAATTAATCATAGGGAAACTCTGAGGGATCTTTTTTGAATAAATTCTTATTTTAACTTTACTAACTCTGTATATATTTGAAAATATTATTTTCTATTATTAGGGCCTTAGTGATTTGTGTGCAGTTTTATAATAATTTTTCAAAAATATTACAACAATCACCTTAGGTAACTTTTACATTCATCAAGTGATTTCAGAATATACCCATAGAGCATAGATATTTAGTACCCAGTGATCATTTTGGAATTTGTTGGATTGAAAACACATTTGTTCCTTGGTATTGTAATAGGGTGTTTCTTTATCAGATGTAGCAAAGTGGCAAATATTCTTGTTTATTATGGAGCTATCTCCAAATTAAATGTTATAATTTTTAATCTTAGATTAGATTTTATTTTCTATTACTACAGCTGTCTCAGCCTGATGACTTACTTCATAGAAGTCAATTTCATGGTAAATTTATATTGCTGCAACATCATTGGACATCTCTGGTGACAAAAGCCTATCATATTTTGTTGGAAACAGAGATAAAAATGATCCTCGTATAGTTAGACCCTAGATTAAAATTGTTGAAATTGGCCCTTAAATTAAATTACTTACGCAACGGAAGCTTCAAGATTTACTGGCACTTTAACATTTACATTATGAAATACACAAAGAAGGTATTTGAATATCTGCCATATGTGATCTTTCTTTCTATCCCACTGTGGAAAAACCTCAGTCAGGTTCAGGGAACCAGTGTTATTGTCTACTGCTGGGTGATAAAGTTGTGGTGTAAAAGTCAGGACCTGAAAAATTATTTGATAACTATTATTGTTCACAAAATAAAATTAATCCTACCTAATATGCTGATATAAATAAGTCAGACTTACTGGCACTTCATCATCTGGAAACTTGTCTGGAAGCACCATTGTGAATCGGAATATTCCTCCTTCATAGAACCCAGAGCGAACAAATATGACTCCATACCATACTGAAAAAGGCAAATATAAATTGTTATATATAATAATGTATAGTTTCAGACTCGAAAATATAAATTATGTCCATTTTATCCTGACGGATGTTCTAAAAGGCAACTAAATGTTAGAATGTGCCAAATGAGTTCCAATGTGATTGAGGTATTGCTGCACATTGGACACACATCAAAGCTCCTTCTTATTTCCAAGAGGTAATCCCATGGGTAACCAATGAGACTATACAAGTAAAGAAGGTTAGCATCAGATAAATGCCAGGCCTTCAAACCATGATTCTTTTTATAATTATGTCCTCGTGTTGATAGTGGTAAGGTAATATTTTAATGTTATCTTATTTTATCCGGTTTGATAAAAATGTTATGAAAAGACATTGTACTGACTACACTATTGTAAGGTTAGGTTGGATGATGATTCTGGTGTCTTTTTTGTTTTTTTACTTGCAGAGGCAGACCACTTGCTCTGCTCAAGTCTATGAGTTATATATTTTACAAAATAAGTAGTAGTAAGAAAACAATGAAGTCAGAAAATGGGGTGACTGATCATGATAAGTGATAAAATTAGGGCTTCAACTAAAAAGAGGTACTATTCATTAAACACATAATAGTATAATATGATACAACTCATAATTTTTTGTTGTAGGCATTGATAAGAATAACTTCGTCCCTTTTGTTATTATTCTGTTAAAAACTTATGAAGCTGTTAAGGCTCATTGGCCACTGCCATGCCATTCCCAATAAAACAATTCTTTAATTAACATTAGCAACTTAAAATTGAAATACATGACCTAATTAGTGTTTTGGTAGTGTAAGGTGATGGCACTGCCCACTCAGGACTGAACCAACATCAAAATAATTGAGGCCCAGACCTTGTAACTTCATATGTTTACCCTAGGGGCACTCTATTAACAACTGGTATATGTCATCTACATCACACATGTGACAGTTAGGTGAATCAGCTTTTCTCAGCAGATGTTTAAATTTGTATAGATGTGCATGGAGCTAAGCTTACAGGCCATCACAATCTTTCTTCTGTTTAGGATTGTCCTAACAATGGATACATACATCAATGGATATAGAAGGTTCACTTTGCAGAGTTCTATACCAGATACATTTATCATGTGATATGTTACAGAAATTTCAATTTTTTGGATTGGTTTCTTCTACTTAAAAAGCATTTCTATGTACTTCTTAATTAGGTTTACTACCCACTCCAGTGACTGACTCCCAAGCCAACTTATCCAGCTGCTCACTACTTGAGGCTGTATATCAGTTACTATGATGGTGACCACCAAAAATGATAGAGATCTACATATTGGTAAAATACATTATCTGACACACACACTACTACTACTATAACATTCTAGATAGTTATTAGAACATTTTGATTGTGTCCTAATAATAATTGCGTCACCTATGTCTTCATATGATATACAATTCGCCATAAAGACTGGAAAGTACAAATAGCCTTGAGTGGTTAATTTTGGGCTATACCTACCATCTAATCACATTACTTACGAAATGAATTTTCGTATGATGGAATCGTGTATATGCCTTCCAAGTTTTCAGTTTGTAACATGCGGCTGGAACAAAAAAATGTTAGCGAACTTTAAAAATAAAAATTGAATTACTGAGACTAGATTAGTAGTTGTCTTACTATTCCGCCATAATTATATATTCTTGACGATACATTGAGTATAACTCCCTGTTCTCTTTGTTGCTATTATTATCGTCATTCATTTTGTTGATTTAACAATAAATTATGAAAGTTTAAATAATATATCACGTTTCATTTCGAACAAACAAAATAAATAAACGAAATCATAGACCAGAGCCATCGGTAGTAATCAAACAAAGTTATCAGAGTATTTTTTATTCGGTAAAGAATAGTATCACCAGTCACCACAGCGTAAAAACTTAGTTACTTGGGGTGCATACCATTTGAAGTTAGATTCGCTAAAAACGCTAAAAACGATCACACTCCCAAAAAGTTGTTCCACATGGGTCTTGGCGTTATTTTCGCCATAAACGCTATGAGGCTACTGGAACAGTTTGAATTCCCTACATCTAATGTCAAAAGTGACAGAAGTGGCAAATTTTAGTGGCATTCTTAGCGTTCATATCCTAAATGGAACGGGATGACAGTTACAAACGATCACAGTGATCACAACCACAGACGCAGAATGTGATCAAAATTATCGAAATTAACGTTCTTAGCGACTAATGGAACATACCCATAGACTGTAGTATCACTAACGATACACATGGATCTATGAAATGTCCATGATAAATACACCATATTTTGTAGTAGGATCGTTGATTTAAGCCAAGCTAATGTAATACATATAGTTCAAGGATCTTCTTAGTATTATATATATAACCGGATTAAGTTTGTAGTAAAGTATAGTGTGAGAGATTCTAACTGACCGCTCTATCTCTGTACTGACAAGGGTGACAGTATTGTTAATTTTAAAGGTACAAATTCTAGGTGACAAGCCATATTTGAAATCATTGTATTAGTAATAACGAGTTAAGTATTGATTTTTCTACAGTTCAAGCAGCTTATGCTGAAGGTGGTGCGTCTATCGTACTTTGATATCTTAACGAGAGTATGTAAAGTGCCGAAATCTTGGAAGCTCGCACATGTGCAACCTTTGCCCAACAAGGGCAGTCGTGCAGACCCTGCTAACTACAGACCCATTTCAATCACTTCAATACTGTGTAAAAGTATGGAACGTGTATTGAACAACAGGCGCCTGGCATACCTGAAAGCAAATTATATGCTCAGTGATCGACAGTACAGGTTACGCTGAAACCGATCCCCACCTTCTTGCATATGTCACTCATGTAGCGAGGTCATTGATATGCGCTCGCTGTCTCTCTTGATATATAAAAGGCAAGGTCTGGCACGATGGTCTTGTCAATAAGACTTCCATCGTATGTCTGACCCCCTGCGGCCCGATCGCACTAAAAATTTAAAGCTGAAACGCAATTGAACCTTAGCCGCATCGCAACTTTTCGAACGTTTCGTATCGCGCTAATCATTTTACTGAAAGTTGAGACGCAACTGGAACGCAGCTGGAACGTAACCGCTGTCAAACGAACGGTTGTGAAACAGTTAGGAAGATGCTACTTTTTGTGAACCGTTCAAAGGTGTTTAATGAATATTGATTGCATTTTCTTCGTAAACGACATAAAAAACATAAATAAAATGTAAGCGTACATGGATATATTGGACTGTGCTCATTATTCGATGAAGCGGTGGCTCGTGCCCAAGGGAGGAAGAACGATAAAAGTGCAAGACTTATGTGTGGAGCTTTGAATTTGAGTGATTGGCAGTGTAAAACTGTACTTACCGACTATATAAGGAGTTGACTCTCAAACCCTGTTGGTTCCTCATGTACCATGCATGTTACGTTCTGATGATCTGGACGTTGAAACTAAGGTAAGAATTTTCTGCAGAAGGTAAAGCCATCAAATTGGAACATATTCGCTTGTTTGGAATAGATATACTAACCATTGTTTAGGTTACAAGTGTACAAGTACATACACCCGTGCTGAGCTTTAATGCAGGCAAATAATATGTTGTCAATAAGTAACTAAAAATCTGTTTTATGTTTTGGTGCAATGGCATTCTATGCCAGTGTCTCTAAAGCAATCTGGCTAGTTACAATGGCTCTAAATAAGCCAATAGTAATGAACAAATACATAGCTTTTCCATTTCAACAATCTGACTGGGAACAAGATAAAAGAGAGTATGTATCAACTAATGAAATATGTACTATGTTCACATCTAACTAACCTATAGTTGAGTAGAATTACCATAATCCACCACTGGGGCTCATTCTGGGATGTAGTACATCAAGCAGTTCTTGAATTTGGTGTTCCTTAGTTTCTTTTCCTTCACAGCTATTTAAATGATTTGTGAAGTATATGCATATCCTTACAAGAAACAACAATTTATATGATCATCACAGTGTAATTTGAATGATTTTCAATATATATTATGCTAACGATAATAAACTAATATACAATATGTTTCAGGTTTTATAGTAAGTTCAAAATGCGTAGTTTGCTGGGATGTATCGATGGGACCCATGTGGCTATTGTGCATCCGATTGACAATGAAGAATGGTATTATGAGAGAAAAGGATGGAAAAGGATAATTAGTAGTTCTTATAGTGAGTACTTTTCACTCTATATCGATAACCATCACATTTTTTGGCTCATCAGTTATGTGACTCAAAATTGAACATTTTATGTATGGATGCATGATGATACCCTGAGTCTACTCATGATAGTTTTGTATGGGCTAACCATCTGATGTGTGCTTATCTTGAGACGCTTCACACAGTTGCTGGCGAGGATTTGTATCTTTTGGGTAGGTGTTAACTAATCTCATATACTTAGGGCCTGTTTCAGAATTTTCAAGTAAGTTCCAGTTATACTACCCAGAAAATATTTAATAAATAAAACACTATCTTTGCATTTCACAGTCAGTATATTAATATAGCCTATCCATCGGTTAAAGCTTGAAATGCGCTGCATGTTTACTGTAATTTTTATCATTCAGTTATTTTATGTTCTGGGTAGTATAACCGGAACTTACTCAAACATTCTGAAACAGGCCCTTAGTATGATAATATTATCGGAGATTATAACAATCCTTTGAGACTCATAATGATGACACCCATCTCAGTACCTCCTGAGAATTATTATCAAGACAAGCACTTGACCACTAGAAATGTTGTTGAGCATTGTATAGGTGTTGTAAAAACTCACTTTAGGTAAAATTTCTTTACTTATCTAAACACCCTAAAAATTTATTGATATTTTTAAAGTAAAAACTGATTCATTACAGGTGCTTATTGGTGGACAGAAAGTTGCATTACGCACAAGTAGCTGCTGCAAGAATAGCAAATGCATGCTGTGTGCTACATAATATAGCACACAGAGTTCACATCCCATACCATCCATTGACAGCAGAGGAGGAGCTCGCGAGGGCAGGCTGAGGGTACCAGCAACGGTAGCAGTGCGATAATGGTATGGCGTGGTTCCTGCGCCCTTAGTGAGCTGGAACTGGGGCGCTATCGCCAACAGGCACTTATATAACACTTGTCGGCAGATAGGACAAACAACCATGTATCTACCTACATTGTTTTCATTACTAGTAATGGTGTAGAAAGTATGAAGAGAAAGATAGTATTTATCAATAAAAAGATTTCAATGTTAAATATTTTCTTTTATTAGTACCACCCACCTACCCACATCATTCTGAATCAATTAACTGGCAAAGTAACAAAAAACAAAGGATTTTATACAGACATGTAAATTACTTACTATATAACATAAGTAGTTCTTAAATATGTTTTATATACATATTATTATAGCAAAAATCCTAATAACAAACTACAATAAAATGATATAGGTGGTAAAGAAAAAAATAATAATTAAATATGGACTTTACACAGATATGTAAATTACTAACTCTTTATAATAAAATTCTTAAACTTTAACAACAAACTAGAATCTGAAAATATGTAATTTTAAAAATGTGATATGTAAGTAAAGCACTGAACTTATATTACAGAATAACAATTAGTCCTCTGGTCTTTTACTTTTGTAATTAGGCATGTCATATAATGTATTGTAATACTCCGGCTTATGTGGGCTAACTTTGTGGGTTTTGTGTTGGGCAGTACTGAAATAATGGATGGATAGTTCCATGAGTACCAATAATCTAAGATAGCTTTAAAAAAAGCGTCTGCCTTGCAGTATGATGCTGATTATATAATTACAATTAAGTGCAGTGATCATCATCATCTACCTACCCATGTCCCACTTTATGTGCGGTCAGTTCAAAATATTATAGTCTCTAGAAGCTGCAATGCAAGTATACATAACATAGGGTACTTATATCTTCTCTATTATCTCTAACATATAAAAACAACAACAGAGCAAGCACATATTGTATGAAGTTTTCATTCAGTTTCATAGGTTTTCCACAGGACAATGATTAGGGCAAAATCCGTCCCAAGTACCTAAAAACGTGTTCAGCTGTTCTTGAAAACCTGTTTGTTCATGCACAATGATGTCAGCACTTTCATCTCAGTAGGTACTGAAACTATCTGATAGCTTAGTGTATTCACAATCACAACTCACGAGCAAGTGAAATATTTACTTATCCCAGAATGGTTCTGAAATGTGTGGCAGGTACTTGAAAAGGTTCAACATCGGCACAAAAAAAATACTTCATCATCAACTAAGCACTTCTTTCAAGAAACACTTGAATCTCGCTCAAAGTAATTTTGGTTTTGTATTTGTTTACCTTTCGTCTTCAAAATTCGAATGTCGCGCCGTACTGTCAGCTGTTAAAACTAGAGATGCACCTGCATAAAATGCGAAATCGACAGTCGATTGTCTGTTAATCAAACGTCACATCTCTAACAACGTTAATGCGTTAGCGTTCCAATTACGGTCCAGCTTTGGTTGGTGTTTGAACTTTAGTGCAATACCAATTTCGTCTCAGCTGAATCGTAACTGTACCACACTTGCAATCGAACCGCAGCTGAACCTTAACCGTTTAGCGTTGTTTCAATTTAGCGCGATCGACCTGCTGGCCTCTGCTCTTGATTTTGCTTGTAGAGATAATGCGATTCATTAGGGCCTCTCGTACAGCACATTTTTCTGACAACAAGCTCAATCCGGTTGTATGTATAATACTTATAAGATCCCTGATAACCACAGACGACGGGATAGTATTAAACACATAATAAAAAGGACGTAATAGTATTATGTCCAGATCAGACCTAGGGCATAAGTTTGTTGTTTTGTTTAGGGAGGACATAGATGTTAGCTACCGTTGTCGGCCGTCCAACTCCACCGGACTTTGGGCGAGGGAAGGCCCTCAATAGCACTAGAGGGGAAAGTGTTTAAGGCACTTCTCTCGGGACGGACATAGAAGGCGAAAAGCGCTTTCTACCGCGGGTGCCGAACATGCACTGCTACTATAGGAGGGGTTGACAACGGAATCGAGGGCACCAATGTGGTACGGACCAGGGCATAAGAATAAATATTATTTGTAATGGGGTTTGTAACCTAAATAACGTGTTCATGAAAAATAAACGTATTTGGTGTGGGAAACTAGGTATGCCACGCTCCATACAAAAGGTTAAAAACCCCATTACATATTTATTATATATTTACCTTATATATAACTATATAAGGTAAATATATATGTACGGTATATAGGTGTGGAATTATTTAAATTTAATATAAATGAGTTAAACTTAGCGCAGCAGGGAGCCTCATTACGTATTACGTAAAAACATTTTGAAGAAAAAATATTGAATACCCCTGAGTAGTCAGTTTGACAATGACATATATTGACATTTCTTTGTTTACCTTTTTGATCTCGAATTAAAAACCAGAGTACCTAAGTATAGAAAATTATGATAATAACAAACTACTTATCTAACAAGTTAAAGGAAATTCATAATTGCAATATGCTATGACATAGTGACAATGATTATAATTTGTAATAACGATATAGAGGATTATTAAGAAAAAATATTTTTGTTGTTTGTTTAAAATTTTTGTAATTTAAGTTCATAATTTGATGAGGCAGTTTATTGTACATGGTGATTTTTAAAAACATGCCTTGTTACTTGTTTTTAGTTTTCACAAGTCTAGCTTTCTGTCTAAACTAATTTGTAATTATTGCAGAGATTATATGTATGCATGTCTTATTTTTTGGTAACTTTTCTTTTCCACGTGTATTTCTAGTAGACAATTGAAAACATAGAGTGAAACTACAGTCATAATTTTATTTATTTTCAAATACTTTTTAGCGGGACTTCTTCTTTTTAGACCATTTATTATTTATATACCTATTTTCCTCGTAGGTGTAGTATAAAGCACCATGTATCCCTCGGGAGAAAGTTCTATTTCTGTTCTCGAGTTGCCTTTAAGACCTCCGCTGCGCGTCGGGCTTAAACAAACTCTCGGACAGAAATAGATCGTTTTCTCCCCTCGATGTACAATGTACTATTTCTCAAAAATAGTATGTAATGTTGTCATATAATCTCTAAAAAGTATCCAGAAAGTGAACTCTACCGGAGACTTATGCACAACAGTAAGAAGCGAGATTTTAAATTTGGAATCTCCAACTATCCAGTAAGTACAATGCGATTAAAATAAGAATAGGATCGGCCTAGCGCCATGTTGTGACGTCAAAACTAGAACATCGTACAGTGTGCGAAAAAAGGAAAGAAAAAACATGTATAAATTAATAAAGAAAATAAAAAACTCGACTGCAGATATTTTATTTTCGTTAAGCGTTTTATATCCATTGAAAATAAACTGGAATTTAATTTATTTCTGGAATCGTTTTTTAAAGCCCTTCATTTAGATACACATCACGATGGCTTTGGAAGAAAAATTTAATTGTTTTTCTCACTATATGGCGTCTAAAATCCACCAGTTTGTCTTATTTTTTATGTACATAGTGTCACTTGAACTATCAAGATAAATCTAACGATATCTGTTACATTAAAATCGGTTAAGCCGCTTAGAAGTTATGGTGAAATAAAGAAACTCTCAAACATACATACATACATGAACCCTGAAAACTTAACACACGTTTATGAGGGCAGTCGTGTAAAAAAACAAGCAGTCATAGGTAGGTAAACGAAGTTGTAGGTGACTGTAGGTACAGCAAACACAGAAATAATTTGAACTGATGTTGGCAATATTTTATATTTAGGTATCTTAATTTGAACCGCTTAGCTCTTCGATGCCGCATGTCCTGATTACCAACCGAGTTAGAATCATCGTTATCATCGTAACGGGTAACAAAAACAAATATAACAATCATCAAAAATAAATTAAACAAATCAATAAGCACTCGGAAACATGCCGCGTAGTAGTACACTGTCGGAGAAATAAGACCCTAACGCCCGCGTTGTCATCAAACCAAGATGGCGTCTGTGCTGTTACCCTTAAAAATTAGAATTTATTAAAATTTACAATTTCGGGTCACTCATTTAAAAATACGTATAAATATATGGCACTGCTCTATTTTTAAGTTTGTTCTGCTGATCGTACTTTTTAGAGTGAATATGAGTGAAGTTAGCCGAGAGCCTGTCCTATTCTTATTTTAATCGCATTGTATATATGTAATTTACTTACTGGACAGTAGGTTATCCTCTTTAGATCTGCTTAGAAAAAACCACATAGCACCAGACAAAAATTAGAGTTTAGCCATTATAACATGTTTACAGGTTCCAAATATATATCTATCTCTCTTTCCGGTTTGACATTTTATGAGATAGATATATTTTTGGAGCCTTTAACTGATTCAACGGTAACGGGACACATGTATCCGCGCGTTCCAGTTCTTAGTTTTTGCATGATATTAGCGATGTTTCATATTTTTCATCTGTAGAATGTATGAGACAAAGAGAGATATATAAAGATAGATATATTATCATGCTATAAATAACAAACACAAAAAATAGAATGCAAAAATAAAAAAGTTATATTGCTTTCAAAGTGGTCATATTATTTCGTGATTGTCGAGGCTGTGCTTCTATAACCTATTACTCAATATCGAAAGAATGCACAGACTAAAGGTATACAAGAAAGCGAAGAGTATTTTAGTGTTCCTGTATAGAGAATCAATCCATACAGTTAGAGCCAATGCAGTGACCTTATCTTTTCGTCATGGAGAACGTTTTCACAAAGATAAGTTAGCACCTGAAAAATATATAGTATTTTAGAAGAATATACTTATATTGCTAAATAATCAAATAAAACATAGTTTTTTCTTTATAATACTTTTTATTTCACGTAAATAGAATAGCTACTTTTCGAATTATTCGCATTTTACGCAGCCATTTTATAGTCTGTGACACTTACGCGACGCAGAAAATGTATGCACGTTGCGTTTGTACTTAGTAATGTTGTAGCAGTATAGTGTGGAATTTTATGTTTGTATTTAGAAATTTCAGTTTATATATCATGTTGGATTAAATCTTTCCATTCTAAAATTAACATAGAGTTTCAAAAACAATAATTTACATTTTGTTTACTAAAACATTCATGTAATGTAAAAAAAAAAAACAATCTTCAAAAGTAAACGTAAACTTTTTAGTAAAAAAAACAACGACGCTGGATTTTATATGCAATTGCTATAATTGTTTAGGTATTTTATTTATAAGGTGTATGTTGTTAAACTTTCTCTAATTTTTAAGAAAAGTATTATACAAGCCTCAACCAGTAAGAAAGCCATCCTGGCCTCGTATATAACCGGACCTCACCTGCGGTTCGGTCCGGTTAACTCATAGGTAGGCTTACTTACTGGATTCTGCAGTAATGTAGGTACTAACTGTGCCAATAATATTACATACATATTGTTTTTTTTTATGTTATTGTGAGGGAACAAGCACGGCCCACCCTCTGCCTATAACAGATGCATTTCATCACAAGTGACGAACTGCACTGCGCCCATCACCTTGAGACATACTTGTTAAGTCTCATATGCCTGTAATTTCACTGGCTCTCAAGGACTGCTGTCGGAACCCACCGTTAGGTTCTTGGCGACAGATTTTCTACTTGGAGATGGTCGCTAGCAAGGCGGGCATTCCCGAAACGCCCTTCCACCATGCGGTGAAGCTCAAGCCCGCGGCGGGATTCGAACCATGGACCTGCTGCGTGACAGTCCATAGCCAATGCCACTGAGCCATCATTGCTGCTTACCTCTTTTGTATGTCGGTAAAACAATTGTCAAGTTGCGCTCGCCATCGTTTTAAATTGAATAGTATATATTATTATAGCAAAAATCCTAATAACAAACTACAATAAAATGATATAGGTGGTAAAGAAAAAAATAATAATTAAATATGGACTTTACACAGATATGTAAATTACTAACTCTTTATAATAAAATTCTTAAACTTTAACAACAAACTAGAATCTGAAAATATGTAATTTTAAAAATGTGATATGTAAGTAAAGCACTGAACTTATATTACAGAATAACAATTAGTCCTCTGGTCTTTTACTTTTGTAATTAGGCATGTCATATAATGTATTGTAATACTCCGGCTTATGTGGGCTAACTTTGTGGGTTTTGTGTTGGGCAGTACTGAAATAATGGATGGATAGTTCCATGAGTACCAATAATCTAAGATAGCTTTAAAAAAAGCGTCTGCCTTGCAGTATGATGCTGATTATATAATTACAATTAAGTGCAGTGATCATCATCATCTACCTACCCATGTCCCACTTTATGTGCGGTCAGTTCAAAATATTATAGTCTCTAGAAGCTGCAATGCAAGTATACATAACATAGGGTACTTATATCTTCTCTATTATCTCTAACATATAAAAACAACAACAGAGCAAGCACATATTGTATGAAGTTTTCATTCAGTTTCATAGGTTTTCCACAGGACAATGATTAGGGCAAAATCCGTCCCAAGTACCTAAAAACGTGTTCAGCTGTTCTTGAAAACCTGTTTGTTCATGCACAATGATGTCAGCACTTTCATCTCAGTAGGTACTGAAACTATCTGATAGCTTAGTGTATTCACAATCACAACTCACGAGCAAGTGAAATATTTACTTATCCCAGAATGGTTCTGAAATGTGTGGCAGGTACTTGAAAAGGTTCAACATCGGCACAAAAAAAATACTTCATCATCAACTAAGCACTTCTTTCAAGAAACACTTGAATCTCGCTCAAAGTAATTTTGGTTTTGTATTTGTTTACCTTTCGTCTTCAAAATTCGAATGTCGCGCCGTACTGTCAGCTGTTAAAACTAGAGATGCACCTGCATAAAATGCGAAATCGACAGTCGATTGTCTGTTAATCAAACGTCACATCTCTAACAACGTTAATGCGTTAGCGTTCCAATTACGGTCCAGCTTTGGTTGGTGTTTGAACTTTAGTGCAATACCAATTTCGTCTCAGCTGAATCGTAACTGTACCACACTTGCAATCGAACCGCAGCTGAACCTTAACCGTTTAGCGTTGTTTCAATTTAGCGCGATCGACCTGCTGGCCTCTGCTCTTGATTTTGCTTGTAGAGATAATGCGATTCATTAGGGCCTCTCGTACAGCACATTTTTCTGACAACAAGCTCAATCCGGTTGTATGTATAATACTTATAAGATCCCTGATAACCACAGACGACGGGATAGTATTAAACACATAATAAAAAGGACGTAATAGTATTATGTCCAGATCAGACCTAGGGCATAAGTTTGTTGTTTTGTTTAGGGAGGACATAGATGTTAGCTACCGTTGTCGGCCGTCCAACTCCACCGGACTTTGGGCGAGGGAAGGCCCTCAATAGCACTAGAGGGGAAAGTGTTTAAGGCACTTCTCTCGGGACGGACATAGAAGGCGAAAAGCGCTTTCTACCGCGGGTGCCGAACATGCACTGCTACTATAGGAGGGGTTGACAACGGAATCGAGGGCACCAATGTGGTACGGACCAGGGCATAAGAATAAATATTATTTGTAATGGGGTTTGTAACCTAAATAACGTGTTCATGAAAAATAAACGTATTTGGTGTGGGAAACTAGGTATGCCACGCTCCATACAAAAGGTTAAAAACCCCATTACATATTTATTATATATTTACCTTATATATAACTATATAAGGTAAATATATATGTACGGTATATAGGTGTGGAATTATTTAAATTTAATATAAATGAGTTAAACTTAGCGCAGCAGGGAGCCTCATTACGTATTACGTAAAAACATTTTGAAGAAAAAATATTGAATACCCCTGAGTAGTCAGTTTGACAATGACATATATTGACATTTCTTTGTTTACCTTTTTGATCTCGAATTAAAAACCAGAGTACCTAAGTATAGAAAATTATGATAATAACAAACTACTTATCTAACAAGTTAAAGGAAATTCATAATTGCAATATGCTATGACATAGTGACAATGATTATAATTTGTAATAACGATATAGAGGATTATTAAGAAAAAATATTTTTGTTGTTTGTTTAAAATTTTTGTAATTTAAGTTCATAATTTGATGAGGCAGTTTATTGTACATGGTGATTTTTAAAAACATGCCTTGTTACTTGTTTTTAGTTTTCACAAGTCTAGCTTTCTGTCTAAACTAATTTGTAATTATTGCAGAGATTATATGTATGCATGTCTTATTTTTTGGTAACTTTTCTTTTCCACGTGTATTTCTAGTAGACAATTGAAAACATAGAGTGAAACTACAGTCATAATTTTATTTATTTTCAAATACTTTTTAGCGGGACTTCTTCTTTTTAGACCATTTATTATTTATATACCTATTTTCCTCGTAGGTGTAGTATAAAGCACCATGTATCCCTCGGGAGAAAGTTCTATTTCTGTTCTCGAGTTGCCTTTAAGACCTCCGCTGCGCGTCGGGCTTAAACAAACTCTCGGACAGAAATAGATCGTTTTCTCCCCTCGATGTACAATGTACTATTTCTCAAAAATAGTATGTAATGTTGTCATATAATCTCTAAAAAGTATCCAGAAAGTGAACTCTACCGGAGACTTATGCACAACAGTAAGAAGCGAGATTTTAAATTTGGAATCTCCAACTATCCAGTAAGTACAATGCGATTAAAATAAGAATAGGATCGGCCTAGCGCCATGTTGTGACGTCAAAACTAGAACATCGTACAGTGTGCGAAAAAAGGAAAGAAAAAACATGTATAAATTAATAAAGAAAATAAAAAACTCGACTGCAGATATTTTATTTTCGTTAAGCGTTTTATATCCATTGAAAATAAACTGGAATTTAATTTATTTCTGGAATCGTTTTTTAAAGCCCTTCATTTAGATACACATCACGATGGCTTTGGAAGAAAAATTTAATTGTTTTTCTCACTATATGGCGTCTAAAATCCACCAGTTTGTCTTATTTTTTATGTACATAGTGTCACTTGAACTATCAAGATAAATCTAACGATATCTGTTACATTAAAATCGGTTAAGCCGCTTAGAAGTTATGGTGAAATAAAGAAACTCTCAAACATACATACATACATGAACCCTGAAAACTTAACACACGTTTATGAGGGCAGTCGTGTAAAAAAACAAGCAGTCATAGGTAGGTAAACGAAGTTGTAGGTGACTGTAGGTACAGCAAACACAGAAATAATTTGAACTGATGTTGGCAATATTTTATATTTAGGTATCTTAATTTGAACCGCTTAGCTCTTCGATGCCGCATGTCCTGATTACCAACCGAGTTAGACTCATCGTTATCATCGTAACGGGTAACAAAAACAAATATAACAATCATCAAAAATAAATTAAACAAATCAATAAGCACTCGGAAACATGCCGCGTAGTAGTACACTGTCGGAGAAATAAGACCCTAACGCCCGCGTTGTCATCAAACCAAGATGGCGTCTGTGCTGTTACCCTTAAAAATTAGAATTTATTAAAATTTACAATTTCGGGTCACTCATTTAAAAATACGTATAAATATATGGCACTGCTCTATTTTTAAGTTTGTTCTGCTGATCGTACTTTTTAGAGTGAATATGAGTGAAGTTAGCCGAGAGCCTGTCCTATTCTTATTTTAATCGCATTGTATATATGTAATTTACTTACTGGACAGTAGGTTATCCTCTTTAGATCTGCTTAGAAAAAACCACATAGCACCAGACAAAAATTAGAGTTTAGCCATTATAACATGTTTACAGGTTCCAAATATATATCTATCTCTCTTTCCGGTTTGACATTTTATGAGATAGATATATTTTTGGAGCCTTTAACTGATTCAACGGTAACGGGACACATGTATCCGCGCGTTCCAGTTCTTAGTTTTTGCATGATATTAGCGATGTTTCATATTTTTCATCTGTAGAATGTATGAGACAAAGAGAGATATATAAAGATAGATATATTATCATGCTATAAATAACAAACACAAAAAATAGAATGCAAAAATAAAAAAGTTATATTGCTTTCAAAGTGGTCATATTATTTCGTGATTGTCGAGGCTGTGCTTCTATAACCTATTACTCAATATCGAAAGAATGCACAGACTAAAGGTATACAAGAAAGCGAAGAGTATTTTAGTGTTCCTGTATAGAGAATCAATCCATACAGTTAGAGCCAATGCAGTGACCTTATCTTTTCGTCATGGAGAACGTTTTCACAAAGATAAGTTAGCACCTGAAAAATATATAGTATTTTAGAAGAATATACTTATATTGCTAAATAATCAAATAAAACATAGTTTTTTCTTTATAATACTTTTTATTTCACGTAAATAGAATAGCTACTTTTCGAATTATTCGCATTTTACGCAGCCATTTTATAGTCTGTGACACTTACGCGACGCAGAAAATGTATGCACGTTGCGTTTGTACTTAGTAATGTTGTAGCAGTATAGTGTGGAATTTTATGTTTGTATTTAGAAATTTCAGTTTATATATCATGTTGGATTAAATCTTTCCATTCTAAAATTAACATGGAGTTTCAAAAACAATAATTTACATTTTGTTTACTAAAACATTCATGTAATGTAAAAAAAAAAAACAATCTTCAAAAGTAAACGTAAACTTTTTAGTAAAAAAAACAACGACGCTGGATTTTATATGCAATTGCTATAATTGTTTAGGTATTTTATTTATAAGGTGTATGTTGTTAAACTTTCTCTAATTTTTAAGAAAAGTATTATACAAGCCTCAACCAGTAAGAAAGCCATCCTGGCCTCGTATATAACCGGACCTCACCTGCGGTTCGGTCCGGTTAACTCATAGGTAGGCTTACTTTCCTTCGGAGGTGGGTAGGGCGGCGATTCGGGTCGCTCACCTTCCGATTGGTGCAGGTGCTTTCCGGGCATGGATGTTTCGGAAGGTACCTGCATCACATCGCAAGACGTGAGGCGACCCCCGCCTGTCACGAGTGTGGAGCGCCAGAAGACACGGCGCTCCACACGCTGGAGGAGTGCGCCGCGTGGAGTCCCATGCGGCACGCCCTCACAGCGGTCATAGGCGCAGATCTGTCGCTGCCGAGCGTGGTTAACGCTATGCTCGGCAGCGACGGATCGTGGCAGGCGGTGGTCTCTTTCTGCGAAGAGGTGATGGCGCAGAAAGAGGCTGCGGAGCGGGCGAGGGAGGACGACGTCCTCGCAGACCCGCTCCGGCGTAGACGAACTGGTGGAAGGAGAAGGCGATTCGGGCGCCTTCTCGCTCTATCCTAGTGCTGTGCGGATCATCGGTGGAGAGTCGGGGGATTCTCCACTGGCTTGCACGATCCCACACGTCTGGGGGATGGCCCTAATGAGCTGGGTCATCCCTCCCTTGGCCGGGGCCCGTCACCGGTGACGGGCCAACCGCCGGGGCGAGATGGTGATTGCTAACGCTACCCCATCTCGCCCCGACTAGGCGGCAGACTGCTCATCCCGGGTTTTTAGTGGGTAACCTCACTTACTACCCCCCCGTGGGGGTAGTAAGGCCCCTCAGGCGAGGACTCCCACATAACCACTCTGCTCCCCCCGGAGCCGGGTGGTATCCATAAAGGATTTTCCCGGGTCAAAAAAAAAAAAAAAAAAAAAAAAAAAAAAATAGGTAGGCTTACTTACTGGATTCTGCAGTAATGTAGGTACTAACTGTGCCAATAATATTACATACATATTGTTTTTTTTTATGTTATTGTGAGGGAACAAGCACGGCCCACCCTCTGCCTATAACAGATGCATTTCATCACAAGTGACGAACTGCACTGCGCCTATCACCTTGAGACAGACTTGTTAAGTCTCATATGCCTGTAATTTCACTGGCTCTCAAGGACTGCTGTCGGAACCCACCGTTAGGTTCTTGGCGACAGATTTTCTACTTGGAGATGGTCGCTAGCAAGGCGGGCATTCCCGAAACGCCCTTCCACCATGCGGTGAAGCTCAAGCCCGCGGCGGGATTCGAACCATGGACCTGCTGCGTGACAGTCCATAGCCAATGCCACTGAGCCATCATTGCTGCTTACCTCTTTTGTATGTCGGTAAAACAATTGTCAAGTTGCGCTCGCCATCGTTTTAAATTGAATAGTATATAGGTACATTTTTTAGTAATGATATGTAAATGGAAAAATTAAGAATATAATGTAGCTATGTAATTTTTTAATACGAATTTACAAAATACAATATTTGCTCAAACAAATTTAATCATGTGGCACTAATACGGCAATGGTATGGTTTTCGAACAGAGAATTTTGTCAAGTTCTTTTTAATGAAATAATTCACACCACATAGCAATCTTTCTGCGTCATTGCAAATATTAAAATATTATACACTAACTAACTCTTTCACGCTCGCATTAACTTTTGTGACGCGTTTTCCGATAGCGAAATAAATGAGGAGGATTGACTTGGATTCATTATTGTTTTATGGGTCGCAGTCGGCTATTTTTGTTTATTGTTCGCAGTCATTGTTGTTACTGTATTTTTTTATGCACTATTGCACCTGGACTTAATTCATATAATACCTCTCAAAATAAACTCAATTACAGAATGGGAAGATTATTGTCAAATAAACTTATTTTAAAGAATTTAATCATTGTTGCAATATCATACCGATTGAAAGTCTATTTTTGCGACTATGACCCAAGCAAAAAAAAAATTACGTGTGGCACTCTGAGGCTGCCGCGGTAAAGCTACTGCATAGCATTTTTTATCAACATAATTATTTATTTTATTTATGGAGTATTTTTTTTCTTTGATATTAATTCAAGTTAAACTTTTTGAGCGTGGTGACCGATATGAAAACATTTTTTTTTCTTTTATTAAATAAACGAGAAGTTAATATTGTTCTAAATATTTTTATTATCCTACAATACATGTAGGTTATTCAGGAATATTTATCATTGAAACTATAGGTTTATGGTAACTGAAATAAGAAACATAAGTTTGAGACTTGATATCTTCTAAATATCTGGAAAATACCGCGTCAATGGTGGTCCCATATTTTGTTGTGGATTCTTGTGGATCATTATTCATTTTCAAATTCAATATTTTCGAAAGAAATGTTGTCAACCGCTCTGATTTTTATCAGCGAAGTTGATCTTGAAATCGCCAGCCAAGATAAGCCCTAACCTTAGATTATTGATGGGTCTCCGCTCGCGCTCCGACTAGATACCGCGCTACCTGAAAACAATAGATCCGTAAATGCGGCAACTCGAAGGCAATTAAATAAGATTTTAATTAGTTGAAGGCCTCATTTTTAACAGTTATTTTATTATTTACATCTCTTAACTAATATTTAAATAATATGATTAAAAATAATTATAATTATATGTAGGTTTTAGCGTACATTGTTTGAAAGATAAAGGTTAATGAAATGCGAAACTGGCTCGGGTACGCCGACTTCGGCGTAGTATTAGTTGCCGCATTTTACAAAGACACCGGCGGTATCTAGTCGGAGCGCGCGCGGAGACCCATCAATAATCTAAGGCCCTAACGCCATAGTAGAAAGAGTGGGAAGTAAGTTATCTTCATACAAACGCACCGCGCGCGACATGGTATGTGTGCGCCATAATATCTATGCGTCCCGCACGCACACTAACAAAATCTCGACCCGTTTCGACCGTGCGCCAGTCGGGGTAACATCGCACAAAGTTTGAGCGTCACGGCTTTTCGGCACCTCTAAATAAATTAAAAATGTGTGATAATCGCAGGAGAACTTATTGCTGTGTTTGGCTGTTTAAACAGTTCATCTATTTCAGAGTTATCTCTGTTCAGATTACCTACTGAACAGGAAAGGTAAGCAAGTTATTCTAGCATACCTATAATTTTTAATTGATGATGAGTGAGATACCTATAGATTTTATTTGGTAGTTTTCTATCAGGCAGACGAAGTAAGCAGGCCTACTTTCCCACTACAATGTATTACCTAGGTATATTTGATCTGTCAATTGATATGCCGCTATTGCTTTGTTAAATGTAGTCATGCCGATTTCTCAGTATTGTAGGTAGGTAGTAGTAAGATTGAAACAAAGTTAATTGAATGTGTCTGTCTCGAGATATTGCTATCAAAGCCCCATTTTTGACATATTTTTAGTTTCACCAATAACTCCCATAGTACAACTTTTAAAAATGTAAGTTATAGTTTTCGAAATATAAAGGTATATAGCATTTAGCATCAAATTACAGAACCAAAGTTATTTTGGTTTTTTCATATAAAATGTATGCGAAAACAAACAAAACTTACAAACAATAAAAAACTAACGCAATAACTACACGTGAACTACGAAACCTTACATATGGGCGTGTCCGAAACGGCGCTTTTTTTATAAATAGTACTGTTCTGAATCTTGAATACATTTCTGTATTTGTTAGGAAAACTATTGTTGAACTTTATGGAATCACTAAATTAGCTATACAGAGATGTGTCATCTTTGGCAAGGGCCGGGCTTTAAACTAGTGAATTGGTTGACAGTACTATCAGTAAACTCACGTAAACTACCGTAGGTACTCGTACACATCACCGCCCCGCGTCGCCCGTCTCTGGCCCCGCAACCACATAGGTATCTTCTGTCGCTCTTTCTATCATCGTGAAAGGCTTCATCATGGTTTAGGTAAAACCGACCTCACTTACCCTGAACCCACACAACATAAGTAAAAAATACATCTTCCCGGCCGTTGCCAATTTCTAGGCACTGAATTAAAATTTTGCTAAAAGTGACAACCCTGAGACAGACTAGTGTGGTAGGTAATTATATCGCGGATTGGGCCGGAGATGGCCTCTCTTTCTACTATGCTAACGCCGAAACTCTAAGCAGGCATGAGTCACCAGATTGAGGGGCGAAGAGGGGGATTATGCACATGCGCAGTAACGCCGATACAACCAATGCCACATAGAGGCGAGTTGCTGAACTAAAGAGACAAGCGTGATATTTCAAAAAGTCATTAAAAGTTCTGCTATTCGTCGATAGATGGCAAAACTAAAAAGTATCACCGCTGTGCCGGTCGGAGTGGAGGGTGTTAGGTAATTTTCGTTACGGGATTTCTGGATTCGGTCTCCACGCTCTAGGCCCGCGATAGAAGCTATGCAATAGCTTAAAAACTGATTCTCGGGAAAATATCTAAAGCATGACACCAACAGATAAACGTTTTGTCTCGGTTTAGTCATCGTTTTATTTTTTAATCCTTAAATGAAATGACTTTGTGATTCTTCCATAAATATGACGAAAGCACGGACCAAACGATACTACCTACAACCGGCAACTCTACTCACGCCATAAAACATATAATACTTAATATGCTCACGCTTAGTACGTGAGAGATAGGTAAAAGTAGATAATAACTTTACCCCATGAAAATTAAACAAAAGTATGAATAGCCATCTTTCTACGTATCTTGTCTTATATTTTTAGGATATTGATATGGGTAGTATCAAATATGAATTCCATTAACTACTCATATGAACAGATGTCGATTATTTGGCGGTATCGGAACATCCTTATCTTTAGCTTATGCTGATATAGATACTCAGCTTACGCACAACAGGGTTGCAAATAAATATTGGCTGTGTAGGCATAGAACATATAATAATATGGTTTAGGTAAAGATGATACGCTGCTATGGTTAGGTAACTAAATAGGTACCTACATACGAGTAGGTAGGTAGTGAAGGTAACTCATCAAATGGCCGAAGACATGATTGAAAACGTCATCGGTAGATGCCGTAAAGATTCTTTTTTAACCAACTCCAATAAAATGATGGGGTTCTCATCAGGAGTATCTGTTTTTTTTTAATGTTTGTTTCCTCAGAACTTTTTACTGGGTGAACTGATTGTGATTTTACTTTTTACATTGCAAGGTGATGCTTGTCATGTATTTCCATTTAAATTTCATCAAAATCAGTCAAGCCGTTTTTGAGTTACACTCCGATAACTGTTTTTTTTTTCCTATCTTGATGATGATCGATCCCGCTAGTAGCAAGGGACACTAAAATGGGTGACATTTTTTTTAACCTAAAAATGAAACCGACTTCAACACTCAAAAGTGTGATATAACTTGTCGAAGTCGGTACAATGCACACATTATTGTCATAATAGGTACTTCTGAACTATCATGGTACCGACTTCTAAAAGTTATTTCACACTTTTGAGTGTTGAAGTAGTTTAAATCTTTAGGTACCTACCTATTTTTTTTACATCTGCTTATTTAACGGATTTGACCCCCATCCCATCTGTTGGTTAGAGATGATGTGTTCAATGATGGTAAACAGGCGTAACCTAGGAGTTACCAACTCTCAAGCTTAGTTTCCGTAACACAACGTTACGTGCCTGGCGTCACACTTTACATTTAAGAGTGATAGCCAGGCAGGCAGGCAATGGCATATTTCGCACCAAGGACTTCCAGCGTGGCAATCATGTCAAATTAAATAGACAAAATTAATAATAACAATAACACAAAACCGCTTACCTAAATGCATTAAAACACGCCAAAACCTTCGAGGCCAATTCGAAACTTAAAAAAAGCAGTATCTAGTGAAAACAAATTCCATTCCACACGACTTCAAACCCCATAAAAGATAACCTGGTACCTACTTCAAGTAATATAAATCAAGCAATCAATAACATATAGGTAGTGAGAGCTTATAGTCGCGCGTGTGGGATTTAGTAGAGGGTAGGTAGGTATAGGGGCGCGAGGATGAGCACCTGATGATCCTGGGATCAGCGGCGCGCGCTCTCAATTAGCCAGGATTATCTCGCACGTGTCACGGGATTAGATTTCGCAATGTCTCCCGACTCCCGGTACATTATCATACACTTGAGTTCTTCGCTGAGTTAATTAAGCAATATTTAATGTGACTATTTTACGTATTGTCAGCTCCACAGCACCTACCCGCAAGTATAGGTACTAACCAGGTGTGTAGGTACTAATAAAAGGAGTGAAGCGGCCAAACATGATAACTGGGCCGATTATGGTGCAAAATAAAATTAATGCATTTTGAAATTATAATTTTTCCAACCCGGCGATGAACTTGTACCTATATGGTCTCACTGTTGAGCTGAAAATTTGGACCTATATATGCAACACGACACTAAAGTTTTTAGGGTTCCGTACTGAAAAACGGGAACATATTACTAAACTTCGTTTGTCCGAACGCACGTCCGTCCGATCTTTATAAAAGGGCTGTATCTTTGGAACGGTAATATGCTGGTAGAAATTTTAATGGAATATATGCTTGTATGGCAGATTTCATAACAAATAATAATTATAACAAAAACTTAAATAAAATAAAACGGAGTCTCCATTCAAGAAACCTTTTGTAAGATCTTTTTGCTTTATCTAAAAAAACACTAATACACACAAGCGTAAAACTTGGTAAGTTTATAATCCAATATCTAAAGTACAACTACAAATAATTAACCGGGAATTTCAGTTATTTCTTACAATAAGTCAAAGACTTATTAAAAATCGGCCAAGTACGAGTCGGGCCTTGCCTTTCATGGTCTCACATAATTTTTACTGAATAATCTGCATTTCTAGTCCAATACTTTTGACGGCGTATATAATAATCGATTTAATTTTGCAAAAACAGCAAAGAAAAAATGTTATACAAGTATGGTCTCTCTATGATCTTTTTTAATGATCGATCCTCTTTCTTTGAAATATAAAACAATTTAGATCAATTGATATTTTATTCGGTTTCGAACATCGTTGTTTTTTCGACGCTTAGAAATTACGTCTGATGGTTAATTGTTGGTCTCGAAAACTAGAGAAATGATCATCAAATATTGTGATACTTTTTTATACAATTCGATTCATTTAAATTATTACCTTATACTTTTATATTATCTTACGATTAACGCCAATCGACTATAATCGAAAATTCTTCTAGCGCATCGCCGATCACCCCCGCGGCATGCTCGCTTCGCTCGCTCGGCTGGCTCGTTCTTGTGGTCACAAGTAACCTAACGCTCCTCGTACCTATATGTGACTTTGCCCTAGAACTATGTCATCAGTATCATTTCAAAAGACCGATGGCTAAAAAATGGGTATCAAATATTATTTTGATGTACCAAATATCGGCAGCAGTCCTTGAGAGCCAGTAAAATTACTACAGGCACGTGAGACCTAAGAACTGTCGTCTCAGTGTGACGGGCGTAGTGCAATTCGTCGTTGACGAAATGCATCTGTTATAGGCAGAAGTTTGTACACTTAACATCAGGTGGGCCTCCTGATGAGGCTTGTTTCGTAACAATAACATAAAAAAAAGTTTGTTATAATATTAGGTCCTTACATATGAAATTGGCGTTTTTCGTACTGGCCACTTTAATCACGAATTTCTCCTCTTTGGTAAGGAATTCCAAATTCAAATTTGTACAGCTATAGACTCATGTATTTGTGCTTCGATGATCGTCATTCATTTGTTTTTTTCTTCTGTTTTTTTCTGTTTGCGTCACTCATTTTACAAAATGGAAAACCTTAAATATCGCATTATTTACGAGTACGAGTTCCGCCGTGGCACTAGTGCTGCGGAAACAACTCGAAGGGTGAATGATGTGTATGGCGGTCGTGTTGCAAAAGAAAACACAGTTCGTTTTTGGTTCCAACGTTTTCGTTCTGGAAATTTCGACCTGCAGAACAAGCCCCGTGGACGGCCTGAGACTCAAGTTGATAATGAAGAGTTGAAGGCTATTGTGGAAGCGGATCCATCGCAAACCACGTCCGAGTTAGCTGCAGGCTGCGATGTTAGTGATAAAACTGTTTTAATTCACTTGAAGCAAATTGGGAAGATTAAAAGGCTTGAAAGGTGGGTACCTCACGAATTGACTGAAACAAAACGGCAAACGCGCGTCGACTGCTGCGTTACATTACTAAACCGGCACAATAATGAAGGTATTTTAAACCGAATCATTACCTGTGATGAAAAATGGGTTCTTTACGATAATCGGAAGCGCTCAGCGCAATGGTTAGATCCTGGCCAGCCAGCCAAATCCTGCCCCAAGCGAAAATTAACCCCAAAAAAGTTACTTGTAAGCGTTTGGTGGACTAGTGCCGGTATTGTTCATTACAGTTTTTTCAAATCTGGCCAGACTATTACGGCTGATGTCTATTGTCAGGAATTGCAAACCATAATGGAAAAGCTAGCGGCTAAACAACCTAGGCTGGTCAATCGCTCCACGCCACTGCTGCTTCACGACAACGCTAGACCACACACTGCGCTACAGACGGCTACTAAATTAGAAGAGCTTCAATTGGAAAGTCTAAGACATCCTCCGTACTCCCCGGACCTTGCTCCAACAGATTACCATTTTTTTCGAAATTTGGATAACTTCTTGCAAGGGAAAAAATTCAACTCCGATGGGGCAGTCCAAATCGCCTTCAAAGATTTTATTGATTCCCGTCCGACTGGTTTTTTTAGTAAAGGGATCAATGAACTACCTATGAGATGGCAAAAGTGCATAGAAAATAATGGTTCATACTTTGATTAATTAAATATATTATATTAAAAAATATTCGACTTTTTGTTCCTCCCATACAAAACGCCAATTTCATATGTAAGGACCTAATATAACATAATTATTATGTAACTATAAGCAGTTTATTTAAAATTTATCCATAGATCAATAAATATAGAAGCAATAATTAAACCCTGTACTGTATCAGCCGGATCGTCCACTGCTGAACACAGCCTCTCCCATTTGGGAGGGTTTGCCATAATCCCCATGCTTGGCAAGCGTCTTCGGGATTGCACTGTTAGATATCAATTCATTAGATGCATTCGGAGCAATTTGTGCCTACGAAGCTCCCGTTTCGAAACGCTGCGCTTGCCGAGCGGATAAAACTTATGTTCTTTTTATGATAAACAAACAGTCAATAATGTTTTATGTAGGGAGAATGTATAACCAGTTTTATGACAGCCGTTTTCTTCGTAGAAAACAGACGTTAATTCAAGGAAACATATGGAAGTAATGATGCTACTCGGTTTCAAAGTGCCGCTGGCAGCGCGTCGCCCATAAAACTCAAAACATTTGATGTATCTGCAGTCCAGTAATTAAGCTAGCTTGTGTAAACAAACAGCTTTATTTGTATTACAATTTGCTGTAATTAAAATGATGTCCTATTTATTTTTTCTCACCGCTCTTTGTAGTTTCAAATTATTTGCAGAACTTCCATGAATGGAACTTTAAATATAAATACTAACATAAAATTAATTAATAAGTTTACAATCATCAAATAAAAAATATTAGGCTGACATGAATAAAATCTCAACTACCTAAATGAACTTTTCTTTTATACAACCAACTTGTACTCTTACTCTTAGGGCCTGTTTCAGAATGTTCGAGGAAGTTCCGGTTATACTACCCAGAACATAAAATAACTGGATGATAAAAATGACAGTTAACATGTAGCGCGTTTCAAGCAATTAACCAATGTATAGGCTAAATCGATGACTGTGAAACGCAAAGATAGTGTTTCATTTATTAAATATGATCTAGGTAGTATAACCGGAACTTACTCGAACATAATGAAACAGGCCCTTACTCTAACTAATAGTTTTGTACCTACGTATACATTTTTTCCTAGAAATAGTTACTACCTATCTGATCTGATGATAGAACATTATCTTTCAAAATAAGAATATTATTTTAGGTGCCTAGTTTATTCTTTAGAACAAATGACAACGATGAGATAAGAAATCACAATGTCAACCGGCTTGAGAAGTATGAAACGAGATGTTTCAGAAACATTTTGATATGCGTCATAAGAAATGCCATGTAAATATATAGGTTCTTCTGAATATCATAGTATCAGAGGCAAAACTTATTTATAACCGCCAAAGAGAAGTTATAGAATCAGTCTAGTGAAACAATATACTTATCAACATGGCTTATACCATTATCTGCTGGGATCGCATTTGCAGGCACTTGGAGTTCCACGAGGTGATTTAGCGAATGTTCCCGTAATATACCAACCATAGGTATCCTAACCTCAAAAGCTCGTTGTAAAAGTAGTCAGTAGCGACGACCGGTCTAGGTGCTCGTAGACCGTAGCGTCGTGCGAGACCCCACTCCTTAGTCAGGCTATAAAGATAGTAAGTTAACTACATAAAAAATCATACACGTGTAAAAAGTAAAACAAATTTGGGATGGAATCTTTTATTCTAAAAGGAAGTAAGGATCCTCGACGTACATACACCCTGTTGTCTCGTATCGTCTAATACAAGTTCGGAATGTAAGAGAAGCCGCATATACGCTTGCAGTGGCGCAGTCAAGTGTGAAACGGCACTGGTCAGATCACGTATCCCGAATGAAACCTTATGAGTCCGAAGAATGAAGACATAGCTACTTGGTTTAATGAATAAGTTGTACGTAGCATGGGATAGGCAATGATGTCTGCGAGCACCACGAGGAAAACAAGTGTAGAATGCACGCAGCACTTTCCAAACAAACGTACTGTCGTCATATTTTAAATACCAAGTGTTCAAACTCGGTGAAATTTTGTATGAATATTGCTGAGCCTAATATACCTACCTATAAATGCTTCTGGTTTGCCAGTTATTTCGATTTATTTGTATTTTATCCCTAAATGTCAAAATAACTATTTCCATACAAAACTATTTTTAGAATTATTTTTGAAAATACTTACTATTACGGAAATCTGGCAAACTGGAAGCATAGATATTAGGCTCAAGAACATATATGCAAAGTTTCACCGTGTTTAAACACTTTGTATTTAAAATATGACGAAACTACATTTGTATCGAAAGCGCTCCGTGCACTACTCTTAATACGATGAGAAGAACTTGCATAATATGTTACGTAGGTATTTATGTTGCCAAGTGATAAGATAAGTTCGAGGGTATGTCGCTTTCGTGATGGTAAACGTCGCGACTGTCAATTACAGTTGCATTGACACTGTTCTCTTTCTAACTGACACTGCATTCAACATTAGTTCTTATATGTTTTGTTCACCCATTCATTTCACTAGCCATAGCCTAGCCCCTCAGGGCTAAACAAATATTGGTTTGCACACTACTGCTTTAAGGCGAAATATCTGACCCTGCACTGGGATCCACCAAGATGGAACCTACTGAATAGACCTGGTGTAGTAGGTATTGTATATTTTTTATAATATAATTTGACACATACTTATATAATTCTTCATGACATGTTAGCCTTTGACCGCAATGTCACGTGATGTTAGATGATCATGTGATCGAAGATAGTAATGGAGAACTGGCTTTCGAGGCAGCTGCTGCTTGCAAAAGTTTAATACAGCACTTATGCATAAGAGCGTCATTTGTATGGCTCCTCTACTATATAATAATATACCAGATTCCATTAAACGTCTAAATACTGATTTGTTTAAGAAAAAGATGAAACATATATTGGTAGATAAATGTTATTATAACATAGGTGAGTTCCTGACTGACAAATTGTAACAATTGTAAATCTAATTTTATTATTTTATGAGTAAGACATTTTTTATTTCAATTTGACATTTTTTATCATGTATAGTTTACCGAACGTCTTCTATTTAACTAAATTGACATTTTAATTTTATACCTAATTTGATTAAGCGTTTTGACTGTATTAAATGTGATCTATGTAATTTGAAATGATAGATTTGTATGCCTCAAAGGGCGAAACATGTTTGTGCTAACTTACTTTATAATAAGATCATGCATGCTAATTAAGTATGTATTCTTACACATGTTTACAAATAAACGGTTTGATTTGATTTGATTTGCTGGACCTTTGAGTGCTTGGCGAAAGATTATTTATCGAAAGATAGCTAGACAGACGGGCATTCGCAAAATGCCCTACTATCATAAAATTAATTCTGTTAGGAAGTCTGTGACATAATAAATTAGGAAAACTAAGTAAGGAATAAGGTAAATGATCCCGTGGGCTATCAGGTGAGATTGACAACCCCTCATATAGAAGTGAGATATACACGGAAAGAATCCCGTGAGTGTCGCCTTCAGCGCCACAGAGCAGCGCCTTCTGAAGAATTGATAACTTCTACTGCAGTCCCCAAGACGTCTGTCAAGAGTGGATATTAAGGCAAATTCCTCCCCAATGGGGGAGTTCAACGGTGGATATTCCGGTTGATGTGATGATGATCAAGACATATGGATTGTTATATATTTCCATGTGCTATTTTTTATTAGGTAGGTATTTAGATTTTATTAAAACCTCATTATAGCTTTAATATCTTTAATAAATAACGCACGCTCTCCGAATTACATTATCTGATATCATCGCGACTATATTTCCTCTCTTATATTTGTAATTTTCTAATCATTATACTCGTAGCTACCATACATGGAGGCGCCAGATCGTTCTGACCTGGGTATTTTTTGTCTAACCTAGTTAGTTAGAGATGTAATGAAACGACTTCCAACAAAAAGGAGGAAGATTTTCAAGTTGACGCGCATATTTAAATATATATTATTTTTATGAATTCTTGATGTTTTTTATTTTATTGGTAGGGACGTAGAGTAGAGCTCCCTACCTCTATTAAAATTGTATCAATATCCGTCGAGTAGTTTATATGTTACCCTATAAACTGAAAAAAGTATTTTCCGGAGAATGGTAATTGCGAAGTCTTGATGGTGACCTTATTTGGTGTTTTTATTAATGAGACGATGAACGGTATAAAATTACATGTGGAAGTCCGACTTTGAAAATATGAGTAGTGTTTTGAATCAGTATGTACCGACTTAAAATAGTAAATTGTTATACAAGGGTCGAAAGGAATCAATTTTCATACGAGGTATTTAGGCGCCCGAGCGTAGCGAGAGTGGCTATAGTCCGAGTAGGAATTGATTACTTTCACCCGTGTTAAGCACTCTACTTTTCATTTCGAATATAAGGAGAGTAAAAAATAGTTGTTTTTACTAAATTATTCATTAATAATAATAACATGAATAGGCAACTATTTAAAATTAAGTACCTAATTGTGATATCAGAAATATTTGTGAAATTTAAAGTTAAATATTGCTTGCAATATTTACTGACGGCTATCGTCCGAATAGGAATTTATGACTTTCACCGTTGTTAAACACTCTACTTTTCACTACGAATATGAGTCATATAAAAAATGATTTTCTATAATACTTATTGATAACAAGAACATGAGTAGAAACTATTTAAAATGAATACAATAATAATTATAGTCAAAATAGTATAACTTACATCCGTGTTAAACAATTTTTCAATAAAAATATGAGAAAAGTAAAATATTGTAGTTTTTCAAAAACTCTATAAAAAAACTAAAACATTTACTGAAAACCATAACATGAGTAGAAGAAACTTAATATATAGAATTAATTGAGGGATAAGAACAATTTGTAAAATCAAGTAAATTTCTTGTTAGATTTTTTATAATTTTTGTATATCTTGCCAATTTATATATATATCTAGTCTTTTTTAATTTTTATACATGGCACACAAAGCGTCTGTCGCGGAAGCCATACCACTTAAAAGGTATTTTATTAAAGTAGTTTTTAAATTTACCCTTATAAACATAATTAGTGACTAAAATGTTTTTTTTTTTTTTCTTTTTTTTATGCTTGATCGATTAGCCTTTGACCACTATCTCACCTGATGGTAAGTGATGATGTGGTCGAAGATGTTGTTTAAGCTAACCTAGAAGTACTGGCTCTCAAGGACAGCTGCCGGAGGAACACACCGTTAGGTGCTTGGCGACAGATTTTCTACTTGAGGGTGGTAGCTAGCCAGGCGGGCATTCGCAAAATGCCCTACCACCATGCTGTAACGACTGCCATCCTAAGACAACAACCGGGACCGACGGCTTAACGTGCCCTCCGAAGCACGGAAGCGCTCAGTAGTAATGTCACTAACGGTCACCCATCCAACTCATGACCGAGCGCGACGTTGCTTAACTTTGCTGATCGGTTGAGAACAGCTAAGTAAACTTCGCTATGAGCGCTTCAAAAAATGTTCATATAAGATACACTAACTTGAGAGAGTCACATTAATTCTGTTATAAACTAGTTATTTTAGCTTTTACATAAACACAAATGTAGTCGTAATTAATTTTTATAATACAGCAAAGTATTTTAGAACGAAAAAATATAGATGTCTAATTTTGTTTACAACCATGGTTGTCATGGTCTCAGTTACAGCAGAGTACCTTAGAACCAAAAAACATAAACATGTTGTTACCAGTCCGTTACCAGTCGTTCCGGCCCAAAAGAGGGAAGCATTTACTATGAGTTTTTCACACTCTTAGGCGGGAAGCAGCGTCTTCCACCCGCTACTCAGATCAAATAAACACTATTTTCCGAGTATGAGAAATGAAAAATCAATTTCATACTTTTCAACGTTGGAAGTCGGTTCCGTATTTTTTTAAGTTGATATTTTTGTATCACGATATGTTGTTAATTCCCATTACCTTTCTAATTCACATCTTGTTAGTCTTCACTATGACTCCTGAAACTCAAACACTATGTCTATGTCAAAAAAACATATTTGCAGGTTTTGATAACCAGTTGTGTGCATGTTGGTTTGTTGCATGTAATGGTGAACTACGGATGAATGTGTATTACTTATAATGTTATGATGACATACCATTTACGTACATTCTTAAAAAAAATACCATAAGTACGAGTCAAATCTCGCTCTCACAGCTTGGTTACAGCTAAAAAACTAAAACAAAAATCGCCGTTCTCAACATATTTTGGTTAAATACAGGATATAGTAAATAATATACCAAAATCATAGATTACTAGTATAATGTACTGTGTTAGTTAAATATGTTTCTAGGAAATAAACTATGTACGAACTAATTTACCGTGTATAAATTTAACTATACAATAACTACAGATTAACATATTTAACTAAAAAAAACTTAAAATTAGCTAAAAAAAAAAGAAACTAATCCAATGTTCCGCTACCATTAGGCAGTGTCCCCAAAATGCTGGCCGCATTGCCACGTTGTATGGCAATGCTTATCCTCTGTGCAAAGTATATGCCAGCATTTTGGTCACAAGTAGCGTCGACCAGACGTAAAATTAAGATAACTGATAATAAATTAAGATCTTTATAAACTTATAATTATATACAGTAATAAATATCAAATATTTGGAAATAAACAATTTACTATTATTATTATTATAGTGTCTTTAAGCCTTCTAAGGGCCCGTACCCAAAGGGCAAAACGGAGCCCTAATAATGAGAATCTTCTGTCAGTCTGTCTGTCTTTCCTTATAGATAGATAGATTACTTATGTCACGGGTCTTAAGCTGTTTACCTAACGGAATAAGTTACAAGCCTGAATTTTTTTCTGAACGTGAATCCAAGACCAATATTGGACTTAATTCAATTAAATTATTTTTCAGACCTCTCTGACCAGACTCCCCAGGACTAGCAAGTAGGAATATGGAAAGATAGCAGAAAATATTTTATTTGAACGCTAATATATGGGGTGTAATCGTCTAGAGTTCATTGAGCTAGAAAATAAATATGTTTATTATTTGAATACGTAGTTATTATCTAAAGAGTTAATTAATAGTGGGCAAATATGACCATTTTAGTTAGACCATTTTACTTACGGGGTTTAACAAAAACTGAACTAAGTAATTAAGAATCTCAAATTCCGGTGTTTTATGTAGGTCCTCTATTTCACCATCCTCTATTTACCTAACAAATACTAGAAACAACCATTTATAATGTAGTCTTGATACCTTTATAAATTAAATAAATAAATAAAAACTCCGACTGCAAATGATTTACTATCGTCAAACGTTTTATCGTTGCATTGAAATTAAAACTTATATTATATTTTTAATTTCATTAACTTAATTTTGATAATACATTCGATAAGTTTAGAAAAAAAAATCTTACGGTATAAAAAAATAAACTTATGGGTCTAAAACCCACCAGTTTATTTTCAACTTATTGTTTATGTACCTAGTGTCACTTGCAGTATCAAGACGAATCTAACAGTATCACATACATTAAAATCCGATAAGCCGTTAAGGAAGTAATGGTGGAATAAAGAAACTCACATACAAACATGAACTCTGTGACATATACTTCTTTTTTGGGCAGTCGTGTAAAAACCAACAAACAGGTTTTAGCAGGTGATACTTATCTATAGGAAGAGTCCGCCCAGGTGGGCAGTACTCTGCTCGAAGCAGTGTTGTGCAAGCATTCTGTGTTTAGGTGTATAACCTCAGATCATAAAAACAACAAAAACTTGATCCTATGATCTGAGTGTATAACTGTAGCGAGGTAAGTTATACTGGGCGAACGAAACATAAGAATTAACGTATCGGAGTGACCAGCGCAGTGCATTGTCAAGCGAACGAGAAATGTGACACTGCAACTGTAATGAACAAGCGCGGGCACCCGCCATCACATTATACATTAAAAGAAAGAAAAATGGTTTTAAGGACTGGTGCAATACGCAACCCTAAAATGGCGAGGCTCGTCTCGCACTTGGTAAGTTCTTATGACGTGTTATATTACAGATTCTGATGTTAGGGCGTTAACCTGTGTCTCTAGTTTCTTTGGAGTTGCAGTTATGAATTTATTTTTAACATTAAGCAAGCAGATTCATGAATTTCTCTAGCCTAACCTTACAACTGAATTTACAATGGGAACGTGAGTTGTCAATCAGAAATATATACCTTGTTCGTTTAAAAATGAGAAAAAGAACCTATCGACCTATGTTTTAGCGTAATGTCCGTAGCCGTACGTAATACAAGCGGTGGGATATCTTGCACCGTTCCCACGGTTTGCGCGGATTACACGAAATGCCCTTTTGGTGCTTCGCTCCTACACTGACCTGCGCTTTTTGCGCAAAAAGAATGCTCCGATAAATCACGGGCTCATTGTAAGTTCTTGATCTCTGAAATACGCATTGTAAAACTTTTTTGTAACATCGATCAGAGACGATGGCCAATAAAGCCGGTAGGTTAGGTACCTGCTCAATTTTGACGGTCAAGGTGCCGTATACGTCACAATAAAAAGTAAGATAACATCGGAGTCGCATCGTATGTCATAATGCTCAGTTCCGCATAAGGACTGATATCCTCGATGGTGATAAGAGATACTACGAATGATACGAGTTTTTGCTATGATTTTTTGCAGGGAAGGTAAAAATTCAGTTCTATAAATAAAGGCTAATCTATTCTACTCGTATATCATTGATAGAAATTTTTCATATTGTTGTAATTCGGAACAGAGAATAGAATACTAGCTTGTAATACTACCTAGGTACCTGTCTTTCAACTTCTTTGGGCAAGGCAGGTTGTTTTTATTATAAACATAGGAATTCCGCATAGTTATTGTGTTTTTAAATTTCATGCTCCTAACTTCAAAAACATGGGACTTTCGTTCCAAAGTTCACCCCCAATTGAACCCCTTAATATTTCTTAAAAGCCGTTCTTACCTCACCTCTTCTAACTATAAAATACAAACTAGCAAATTTTATTTTCGTTTTTGTTTGTTTTTCGTTTTTCAGCTTAATCATAACTCGTATATTTTTACCCCTATATTTGTGTCCCTCAATTCATCCCTCGCGAAACATCTTAGTACAATAAACTAAATACTGAATTTTATGCTTCTAACTTCAAATAACAAAGGAGATTTTTTTAAATGTAATTGTTATGGAACAAGCGCGAGGCCCACCTGATGTTAAGCGGTATCCTCTGCCTATAACAGATGCATTTCATCACAAGTGACGAACTGCACTGCGCCTATCACCTGAGACATACCTGTTAAGTCTCATTTTGCCTGTTATTTCACTGGCTCTCAAGGACTGCTGCCGGAACACACCGTTAGGTGCTTGGCGACAGATTTTCTACTTGAGGGTGGTCGCTAGCCAGGCGGGCATTCGCAAAATGCCCTTCCACCATACGGTGAAGCTCTAGCTCTGGGCGGGATTCGAACCATGGACCTGCTGCGCGGCAGTCCATAACCAATGCCACTGAACCATCACTGCTTCAAAAAATATCAATTACGTCCTCCAATTTGACTCCCTTCATTCAGCTCTGTTGCAAAATCCGTTCTTAGCTGAGGTCCTCTACCCATACGAGTATACTACCTACCTAAAAGACAAGTAGTTTTTGAGATTTTGTGTAACCAAAAAAGTAACTTCCTTTTAGTTATACTTTCATATATTATTGAGGAAAGAACTTATAACTTAGTGAGTAAATACTACTTACCTAAATCTTCGTGAAAGTAAGTTTCCGAAACTTTATTAATATGTCTTTTGTAACGAATTATTTTGGAATACTATAGATATAAACTCCCTCGCAATTATGGTAATTAGTCGTATTTAGTAGTATTAAGTACATGTATAGTAAATGTATGTATATACTAAATACTACTTCGTCTACTCTACATATATTAGTAGTATTTAATATATATATACATATATATATATATATATATATATATATATATATATATATATATAATTAATACGACTTATTACTGTAATTGCGAGGGAGTTTGTAAGACTATCCGATATTTGTCACCTTTTCATAGAGTTTAGGTGACTGTAGTCCAGAAATAAGATTTTAACCATAAATGTATAATTGTGATTCTCTGTCCATCTAATTATCAGTAAGCATTGCAGTCCGAATAGCAATGCTGCTAGCATGCTGGGCACGCTGCTAACTGGTAGTAAGTAGGTAATCTGTGGTAGTAGGCTGCAGAATTTCTACTACCTTTAAACCTTCAATAGCCTTTAGGTGCCTAAATGCTTCCGTTGTAGCAGCTGTAGTATTGTATATAGTTTGTGTTATCAATGTATTTATTGTTACTAGGTGTAACAATAATTAATTACGCCAGACCGGCATTAAACTATTTCCGTTCACTTTAAATCGGAAAGCTATTAGCAGATCATTTGTGTTCATAAAATTTACAACACCATTCAAGAGCAGCAATCAGGGTGATCCGTGTCCAGTGAGCATGAATTTAAACATTTCGGTAAATTACATATAATGAGCGAGGGCGTGTGAGGGCGGCAGCAGGAGCATGCTTCGGCTGCGTGACGTGATCGGCGTCACAGGTGCGCCGCGCGTGTATGCGTTCCTTCTTTTTTAACCAGTAGATAAATATATTTTGTGGATTTTTTTACTGAATGCAGTGAAATTTTTTATTTCCTAGACTGCGAAACATTAATTTTTGAATCGAGTTCCAAAAAATAAAAGTGTGTTGACGCGTACCGACCTACATTTTTACTCTAGATTTTATTTACATTGGTTAATTTTCTTTTTCTTGTTTTATTCATGATCAATATAGATTTAAATATTTCAACGTTATTTTACCGTATCATTTTGCATGTTAATTTATTAAATAGATCTTATTGCAGCCGCGGCAAGGAAAGCAAACATTCATGGCCTATTCTGGGCTGTGTTATATTACAAGTTTTAAGCAAACTAAACCAATCCGATATCGTTAAATACGGCTACTTGCTACTTACTAATTGCCTAATACACGATATCCGAGCCGTATACCTTAATAGCTGATCTAATGCGGCATTATAAAAGTAATTGTATATATATTAGGTAGGTAATCCGCATAAAGTACCTAATGGTGCGATTGAATTAACCACACATGGGTGGTAAAAGTTAATTCAAATGGAACCTTCTTTCTCTCTGCTTTGAATGACATGCTGAACGCTATTGCTAGAAAACACAGGCCTAATATATTAAAGATCTCTGTGATGTGAAGAACAGTTATTATACCGCTAGTATTTTGTATAAGGGTTCAAAGTGACATTGCATGACAAACAACAAAACAACCAGCGCGTTAAACAACGACATGCAAAGGACGGATAATTACATTTAATTTTACTTTAATAGCCATTGTAAAAAGGGATCGCCGCCCTCCTGTTACACACTTCAGTGGGCAGAAACCTTGTCAATTTTAACGGAATATAGTGTCAGGTATCATTTTAAATGGTACAACTTGGAATATCGTCGTCTTTGAACAGGAACTGAAATTTATTCATCAATAAAATGGTCAGGCGTCTTTCGTGAAATGGATTATTGATAGAAAATCAGCACTTGCGCTTATTATAATTTTTTTTTTGCTGTGACAACCAAGAGGCTTACCTAACTGATGTTAAGATTTAACCTCTGCCTAAAACAGATGCATTTAGTCACAAAAGACGAATTGTACTGTGCCCGTCACCCTGAGACATACAGTTATTAAATCTCCTGTGCCTGTAATTTTAATGGCTCTGAAGGGCTGCTGCCGGAAAGTACATTTAGGTGCTTGATGACAGATTTTCTACTTGAGGGTGGTAGCTAGCCAGGTGAGGATACGCAGCATGTGGTGAAGCTGAAACCGGTCATCATCAAACCGTGGACCTGCGGCACGGTAGTCGCTATCATTGCTTCAAAAGTGAAAAATGTAAGTCTTGTATCGATATACCTGGGCGTGAAGTCTGTTAATCAATATGAATCTATAATGGACTCGGCCTGGTCAATTTTGACAGTTTTGGTAGTCTACTAACTTCATATCGTTCATATTGAGTCAATATTGATTCAATCTCGATTTCATATGAAAACGCAACGAAATAATAAATAGTAACGAAATTGTTTTCTGAATTACTCTTCTCTGACTCTTCTCTTTTAATTTTTAAAGCCTAGATTCATCATAGATTCATATATTCATAAGGGATCAGCAGACTACCGATTCTGTCTTGTATGAATCTATGCTGAATATGAACATGTAATTAGCAAACTTGGCCCCCTGGTCTTACTATTTCGCACCCGGTCTCAGTCTTGATCTTACAACTAAGTTTCGCAAAACTTCTATTTATCACGTTAAATTAGATTTAGATTTTAGCACAACGCAGCAGAGTATACATTTTGAGCTTATATTAAATTTATGTTGGACAAAAATGTACAGGTGATTACGCTACAACAGGAAAAATCGAAAAACATGACAAAGACGTCTACATATTACGGGGAAAAGAGCAATTGAATGACGTCAAACGAGCGCATAATGTTTTTCTTTAAAATTTAATATTCAAGAAAAACATTATGCGATGTGATAGAAATTACAAGCACATGAGACTTAAGAACTGTCTCAAGGTGACGGGCGCAGTGCAATTCGTGACTTGTGACGAAATGCATCTGTAATAGGCAGAGGTTAGTCCGCTTAACATCAGGAGGGCATCGAGCTTGTTCTGTCACATTAAAAAAAAAAAAAAGTCTAACTTCTTCAAAATTTGAAAGGCATAAAATATTAAACTGAATTAACAAAATCGTTCAAAATATGACTATTTGTAAGAATGAATAATTAATATAAAGAACCTTATTTAGTATGTAAAAAATTATACATTATTTTAATGAATACATTCAGGCGTTACTTTGCGTAAACCCATATTTAATAATAACAAATATTTTTAATATTTTAAGAAAATATAAATTAATATTTTAATAAAAACACTTAAAAAATATAAAAATATATTTACGTGACAATTCCGCCTAACTTTCCTGCTAAGCCGACGTGACGTCACAAACGCCACGCAGCCAAACCGGAAGAACTTTTGACGCGTTCGCTTCTACACGAAGCATCCTCAGGAGGTCTTGACTCTACGAGCGCACGATCGAGAATTCTCGGATTCAAATTCTTTCACTTTTTTTTTTCTACTCTTTTTACTTTCGTCACTTCGGCAAATTAAGCAAAATTGTCACTATATAGATATATTTTTTAAGTGTTTTATTAAAATACTAATTTGATGTTTTCTTAAAATATTTTAAAAATATTTGTTATTATTATATACATTATTTATTACAATAAAGTATAATATATTCATGTGTTCTTGTCTTAACTAAATGCTGTTAACATAAACACATTGTTTATTATATGTTCTTGTCTTATGTCCATAGTGTGTTAGAGAAAACATTTTGACACTCTGAGACTGTGCCCGGTGAATGGCAATAGGCTCGCTCCCTATTACATGGGACCAAAACCCAATTGGCGAAACGTGGGTGTTTACACACCTCTGCCTACCGCGTAATACATACGTGATTATATGTATGTATGTAATAAAGTGTTATTATTATTAAACAATATTAAGTCAGTGTCATGCTATGTAATGTTATTGTATACATATAAGGAAACTGTCACACTAATGCGATATGGCCACACACACCACACACACAAACGAAGTAGCTTGCATTCATTTTGTAATAAAAGGCATAATAAGTTTAAGGTTCTTTTATATTTATTTACATTAACTATCACAATAGCTTTATGTTTAATAATGTCGTATAAAAATCAAACTTAAAATTAAATAACATATAAGAAATAATGCGTGTTACCTTATTAAACAAGCAACAATGGCTTTAAATTATAAGTCACGACTGCTGACAAAATCTAATACCGGTAGCTTAAACTAGAAAACCAATAAAATTTAGGTGTTATAGAAGTATTGATTTTTTATTTAAGTTTACATTGTTATCTACATTCAAAACTGGTTTCACAGTAAGTAGACTTTGATTACTTCTAGTTGGATTGCACATACAATACAAAACTAATTAATATACATTGAATATACTTACTTAAGTACTGATAAATCATAATTATCAGTACAATTAAGATTCTTTGATGACATCGAATTCTATCAAACTCGTTATACTTAAGTACCTTAACTTCCTACCTACTAAAGCTAGCAATGTAAATTGTTTAAAAGTTTACGATCGACTTTAATTTTACTATTATCTTTTTTATTTTGTTGCATTTAAATACAATTGTATCTTTGTATTGATTGCATACGAATAGGTACCTAATACGACTACTTAGTTTATGTATCCATGTCAAAATCAATAATTTTCACAAATATTAAGGTACTAACATTGTAACGGCAAATGAATATACATATTAGACAAGTTTACATAGCAACAAGCTCGACGTTGCACTTTGCGTAGATATTTAATTTACTTAAAACAAAACTATTTGGTGAAAGTATTATTTTGGCATCAATATTTCTTTACAAAAAAAGAGTAATATTACTGATAATATTTATATCCTTAGCTGTCCCTACAAACAATTATGGCTTGTGTTAAAACGCACGCGTTTAAGTCTTTTGGTGTTAACGTAGTTATCGTAGAGCCTTCGTAGCTCAGTCGTAGAAGTTTTGGGTACTAATAATTTCTCGATAATGAAAGTATTAGTTTTAAGAATTTGTGTGTTGTATCTATGAGCTGAGAGCACCTTGCAAGTGAGGCTTGATGTGGACAGGATGTGTTGGGTGCGGATGGGAAGGATGCGCGGCGTGCGGTGGCTGGCGCGACTGGTGGCAGCGTTGCGCGTGGACGTGCGAATGCCGTAGCTCTTCGCCATGCTCGCGGTACGCACGTTGCTTGTCCTCGAACTCTCGCAGCCGCTGGTTGTACCTCTCGATCTGATCGCGCAGAGCCGCGTCTTCTATAGCCGCGCGTTCCTCGTCGTACTCCAGGCACCCGGCGCCGTCCAGCCGCTCCAGATCGATCCACCCGCGCCATCTCACGCACACGCCGTTCATGATAAATCGTGATACAATGTGGACCTGTCAACAAAAAAGATAGGGTACGTTAAAAAAAACAGAGCACCCGCGCTGTAGGTGGTAAAACTAAAAGTTATTTCAGATGACATATGGCACGGAAGTAATCTTTCTCAGAGCCAGGTAGTTGGCTTTGAAAGATGAGAGGATATGTCTGCAACACTGGCGTTTATTCATACTATCATTTCTTTATTTTATCCCACCAGATACAAATCGATTACTTGTAATAGCCTCGTCTTTGACTACTATCCCAATTTCAATGGTTCAAAATAAGAAAATATTTTTATAATTTGTGGATAATTAGGGCACCCGCTATGGGGCCAGATAGTCAGACAGCGACAGGCGGCAGACGAGACAGCAGGCTTGAGATCGCGTGCGCTTTGTTCCGGCATCCGCTTCAAACAAACCTTTATTTGCGTCAGACACTACGCAACATGCAATTTCAGTAATAAGGCCCTTTAGGTTTCTTTGAGTTTTGCATTTACCGCAAAATCTACGCTTGCCGTATGTTTTCCAATAATTATATTACCACTTTTACGTGTTCTTGGTATATCTACAATAAAATATATAGGTACTTATGCAAGATAGATATTATTTTAGTTCAAACCTACGAATAATATTCGTAGGTTCAAACGGTAGAAATAGTGTACATACTAAAAAAAAGTTGCAGTTGACTAAGTATTTATTATCTATCTGTTCTATCTGCCTTTCTTCTGTATCCTGTATATAGACAGTAAATAAATGACTGAGCGAGCGCGGCACGCGAACGAAGCGTCTCTGTTTCAGCTTGAGCAAAAATGCTCTCCTATGTCTGTCCGGCGAATTTCCAGCTGTTCGCTTCTACAGGTCAATTTTATATTGTGAGCAGACTCAATAACTTTTTAGCAATTTTTCAAAACGGTTAATCCAGAGATATGGCGTTTGTAAAAAAATCATTCACATTTCAATCGCGAGTTCTTAACTATTTTTAAAGTGTGTAAACACTTTAAAAATACCCCATCCTCTTTCTACCCCATCCCGTGGTAAATACTTAACTCTATTGGTAAGCCATACGTGGTAAATACTAAAAACTAAAAACTAGGAGTTACGATATGTTACGTTTTAACAAATATGTATGTATCTCTATTTATAAGCAAAACTAATTCTAGCCATGGTTTTGTTTTTGAATCATAAAGTACCTTATCTGTGGATATATAGAAAATCATCGAAGGTTCATTCAGTTTTTATTTTAGGTCTATTTTTTAAATTATATTCGGAACTTCAATAATTATCTTATCACGCTATCTGAAGTAAGTATCTACTTATAATTAATTTGTCGCATTTGTAAACTCGTATCAGGCTACTCTTTTATTATATCATATACATTTCAACTACAAAATGTAACTGTATTCATAAATCCAATTAATTCTTCTTATAGGGAGGACAGGGAGAAGAACCGTCGTCGGCGGCCATGTTGCGGGGCGGCGACGCGTCGTGACGCTCTCCAATCACGAGCTTTTCCTGCTATCGATCGTTGGGGAAATAATTTTCCCTATTCCCCCTTTTCCCCATGGAAACTGGCAACTAAATTATCCTGTAGTAACGTTCGCAGGAGGGTCTCATTGTACACGTTTTCTTTTAAGATAAATATATGTTTCCTGTGAGACTTTCCTTCTGTTACTACAATGCCAACGTGTTTCGTGTCTCTGGGTTTATATTTAGAAATACGATTGTCAAAAATATACCGTTAACTAATATTGAATTATTGTTATTAATATTCTATATTAATATTGAAATAAATTCAACATGAATACAAATTCACAGATCTCAAAGAGATTGTCTCTCTTTGAGATCTGTGATGCATTATGGCCTTGTACAGTAATATTTTGGAGCAGAGAAAAAGTTGTAGCGGGTGTGCTGGGTAAACTAAATAACTAATGACAAGAAAAAGAAGTAGGTACAAAGAAGTATCATTCCGGAAAAAATAACAGAGGCCCTATTTTAAATTTATATATTAAATTTTATTTCGAGTTTAGACTGTTTTGTATGATGGTTTTTGATATTTGTTCGCAATTCTCAGTAGGTACTCATTTACGTTAATCTTGATAGGAAACTAATTCAAGTATGAAACCTATTTCGTCGCTTATGTGTATTATAATTTTTTATCGTAATAAGTACTCTCTATGCTCCCATGTTGAGCAACTGTCTCGAAACAGCCCAGAGTCAAAATGGTCGCAGTTGCATAGCTTGTTGAATCGCTATAAAATAAAGTAATACAAGATGAGCACTCGAGTGTGCTCAAGCGCATTGTTAAATGAAGCGTATGTAAATAAATATAAGTATTCATACGGCAGCACAGCAGGCGGCCTCTCCAAAACGAGGGGCAAATTCAATAAAACTTCCCGGCACCAAATAGTTTCTGTGTATTAGATACGCTTTTGAAAGGCGTGAAAAAGAAATTTTCGCGTTATGTAATTGAAATTAAGTCGATGAATTGAAAAAGTTACATTAAATATTACATATATTTGCGTTGGTAATACTTGTTTAAGATTTATCCAACTATACGTGTAGCATGCAGCGAATGATAACGACAAACATCTTCAAAATTAATGCATTGCCATGATTCAACCAGACAGCTCAATTATGGAGAGCAGTAGTATATACAGTTCAATTTAATAGTCAGGTACACATTAGCCAGTCGTTTGATGTGGTGTTGAAAAAGATGTCATTCACTCAACACGTCGCATTAAGCTAAGGCAGAGCGTGACCAGCACGTTATGCGTGTATTGTGCCTTTAAATTAGACTGTCGTTTGGAAAGTTTGGAGTGATATACATTAAAATGTATGTCTAGAAACAGTATGACAAAACTGCAATGTACCTACCCGGCCTTTATATTATTTTTGAAGCAGTGATGGCTCAGTGGCATTAGCTATTGACTGCCGTGCAGCAGGTCCATGTTCGAATCCCGCCGCGGGCTTGAGCTTCACCGCATGGTGGAAGGGCTTTTTGCGAATGCCCGCCTGGCTAGCGACCACCCTCAAGCAGAAAATCTGTCGCCAAGCACCTAACGGTGTGTTCCGGCAGCTGTCATTGAGAGCCAGTAATTCTAGGTTAAGCCTGTTAACACCTTTGACCACATCACTTACCATCAGGTGAGATTGTAGTCAAAGGCTTACATATAAGCAAAAAAAAAAAATTGTCTGTAACCTCATGATTAGTAGAGTTCCCCTTATATACTTAGGCCAGTGTTCGTTTGCTGACTTTTACAAATATTTCTTTTAATTTTTTATTACTAATAGGTTAGTTAGCCTTTGACCACCATCTCACCTGACGATGTGGACGAGGATGGAAAACAGTGGCCTTAAAGCATAGGTAGCTAACGGAATAAATGAGATAGATTTTCTTCTTGAAGGTGCTAGGTACCCAGGCGAGCATTCGCAAAATGCATGACCTACCATGCGGTGAAGCTCAAACCAGCTGCGGGATTCGGACCACGGACCCTGCACAGCAGCTCTTTTGGCACTGGACCATAACAGCTTCATAAAATAATGTCCTCGTATCAAGACATTCTGCCAAAGTAGCCATAGAAAGTAACAAAACTTAGATTGTAACATAGTTTTTATTATTTCATAGTCGCTTGTACGTTATTGATGTCTTAATTTTCGTTATAAAAAGCATTGATAATGAAAGGGGCCGGAAGCACCGAACGCTGATGACGCGTAATACAACAGTGTTGATGCAACTGCGTCCACTGATGACGAATGATTTAATTCTTATTTTGCGTTAAACAACTTTGTATTGATAGCTATTGGAACTGTGAACCTGTGACGCAATTGGCATATATAAAGGAAAAAGCGTATAAAGAACGTAATTGAAACTTTTAAGGAAAAATGTACATTTTAAATGACAGAATAATAAAGCATATTTAGTTATGTTACCTACAATATGTTCGCTATCAAACTCATAGCACATGAATAGGATCGAGTACATCGCATGTTTGTCCTGTTTGTGTAATAACATAGGTATGTATGTATTGGCAATACTGCAATTTCACGTTAAAACAACAATTCCTTACTGCGCTTAAATTTATGTCGTAATAAATAGGAAAAATATTTATCTTGTAATTAAAATATATACAAACTAGCTTGCCCGCCGCGGCTCCGCGCGTATGTCGGTTATCGCGCAAAACCATTAACCTATTTTTGCGCAGTTAGATAAAAACTATATGCTGTCCTTCCCCGGGCCTCAAACTATTTCTATTTTGCATGGTGGAAGGGCATTTTGCGAATGTCCGCCTGGCTAGCGACCACCCTCAAGTAGAATCGCCAAGCACCTAAAAGTGTGTTCCGGCAGCAGTCCTTGAGAGCCAGTGAAATTACAGGCACATGAGACTTAACAACTATGTCTCAAGGTGACGGGCGCAGTGCAATTCGTGATTAGTGACGAAATGCATCTGTTATAGGCAGAGGTTAGTCCGTTTAACATCAGGTAGGGATGGTGCTTGAACCGTCACAATAAAAAAAAATCTAATTTCATACAAACCGGCGCAGTACTTTTTAAGTTTATTCCTTTCATACAAAAATATAAAAATACAAATCTCTTTTTATTAGCGTAGACTATTTAAAAGTAGATCCGTAACTGTACTGTATCAGCCAGATCATACACTGCAGAACGCAGCCTTAAGGGGTGTTGCCATAAACCCTAACATGGCAAGCGGCATCGGCAGGAGGATCGCAGTGTAAGATGGCAGTTCTTCAGAAGGCACTACAGCCCACCTTCCGGTATTTTTAGTCGCCTCTTATACGACTCCCACATGAAGATATGGGAGCCTACGTGAAGGAGAAGTACCAGGGAGTAGTGACTACCTGAGATAATGCAAGAGTAAGGGGCGACAGCCCGAAAATATCCGACCCAGAAAGGGTCGATGATGAATTAAGTAAGATATGGGAGGGGGGAGCAATACTAGGATGGAACCTCACGGGGCCGTAATCATAGGTATCTATTGGACATTGATGTTTCTTATAATATTTTAGCGCAAGTAAACAAAATTCTGTGCATGTAATGACCCGGATAATAAACTAACGTGCTTTCGAATTGCTATAATCCATTTCCATAGTTGACTATGTAGGTAATAGCAATTAATGAAAATACAGACAAAACGGTTCGACTATATATTCGAGTAGCAGTACAAATAGTAGAACAAATGAAACAACCCTACGTTTAACTACTACCTACTAACCAAACTGACGAGAACTGACAAAAAACTGACGAGTTATTTTTTTTTATTAAGTATATAGAAGCGTCGAAGAATAATACTATTAGGTGAGCAGCACCTGAACAACTGCCAACTTACACTGTGAGACCCAAGATCACGCGCAAAGTGTGGGGATGATGGTAAAATCATTTTGGAGGCATTTATTCAACGGTGGACATAAATGGCTGCAGGTGATGATTGATGATGAGTAAGAAAACTGACAGTCGACAGTTTTCTTACTCACAAAAGAAACTGACGAATTTGGGGATCTAAGTCGAAGCTTATAAAAATACAAATCTCTTCAACGAGCGAACAGTCTCATTGACGAATTTACTTATGTAACATAACGATTCTAAAAGTGTAAGGATTGCAAAAAGTTCAATTGCACTTGTGACGTTATTTTGTCTTGCCTTTTTCCTTCTTTATAACTCAGTGTTTCTAAGAAACCGATTTACTTTTCGAGTTGGTGTCCCATAGTATGTGAATATGGTTGATTTCTCCGCTGGACGAAATATTTATTTCCTAACTAATGCTTTATGAATCTACGAGTACCTACCTGCCTAGGTATTATACTATGTGTGCTTGTTTGTTAATACTCAGCACCGGTAATTCCTACAAAAAAACAGATATAATAATGCTTAATTTTCTGCTTTCAGGTACATTTTACTATTACTTTTGAAGCGCTCGTAGCGAAGTTTACTTAGCTGAGAACAGCTAAGTAAACTTCGCTACGAGCGCTTCGCCGATCCGATCAGCAAAGTTAAGCAACGTCGCGCGCGGTCAGGAGTTGGATGGGTGACCGCTAGTGACATTACTATACTACTGAGCGTTTCCGTGCTTCGGAGGGCACGTTAAGCCGTCGGTCCCGGTTGTCGTCTTAGGATGGCAGTCGTTATAGCATGGTGGTAGGGCATTTTGCGAATGCCCGCCTGGCTAGCTACCACCCTCAAGTAGAAAGTCTGTCGCCAAACACCTAACGGTGTGTTCCGGCAGCTGTCCTTGAGAGCCAGTACTTCTAGGTTAGCCTGAACAACATCTTCGACCACATCATCACTTACCATCAGGTGAAATAGTGGTCAAAGGCTAACCTATCAGGCATAAAAAAAAAAAATACTTCGAATCGGTACTTTTGTTAATTTTTTTAATAACATTATTTCATGATGAAAGACAATCACACGATTTTTAGGATTCAGTACCGAAAGGGTAAAAACGGTAAAATTATCTGTAAATTAACTGTGACAGGTAGGCGCTTTAACTACTCACAGAATATATAGTTTCATGTTCTCTTTAAATATAATGATCTAAAATAAATAAATAAGGGGGATCCCATACAATAAAAGAGGTTTTCGCCGTTTTTTTTAGCAATTTAATAATAAATAAATTCCTAAAAATATTATAATGGTACGGAACCCTTCGTGCGTGAGTCCCACTCGCACTTGGCCTGTTTTTTTATTAGAGGCACCCCGCGTGAACAGCACGCGTTATTTAGACACATAGGTACCTACCTACTGAACTAAATTGGCGAGTGGAGTCGCCGGCTGAAGCTAGTATACTAAAGGCACTGTATATAATACTTGGTACTAATACAGTAATACATATATTTGGCTAAGCGATAAATTATCCGATTCAAGGTCCATAGATTTTCGTTGATTTGTAATGGATGTTTTTCTTGCGCTTCTAATATACCTACTGGGATTCCCTGCCGCGTGAGTCAACGACCAACCTAGGTCTCGGGTTTTCTTTCTATGTAACATAGAAGGTTAAACATTCTGACATACATATAGTACGATAGTCATCTTCAGTATTTACCAAATTAGTCTACAATACCAATTTAGAAGTATTTAAGGGAAGACTCTTTACAGCGGTTTCCATACAAACTTACTTATTTGAAATACCAAATATTGTATGTTTGTCTTTGAGCCTAATATATACATAATATACATATGCATATGGTTTAGCTGTATTCCGTAAAATTATGTTTTTCATAATTATCCGGAAAATCGTTTTGTATTTGAATTTTAATAGTTATATTTAGAGAAAATAAATAATAAAACGAATAACCAAAAGTTCAGTCCATCAATATCAAGGTCAAGGATAAGCATGCAAAATATTACCAAAATCGAATATTTTAAATCATTATGAAACTATGTTTCCAGCTGCTATAAAGAAAGGATTATTTTAATTTATTTCACCGTTCCAGTAGATAGGAAGTTTCCTGTCATCCAAAATTCATACAATAATTCATTGAATAATGAATAGTTAAAACTAACATTATGCAATATCCACACCTAATAATTGTGATGACTGTTTGTATGGGTACAATTATAAATTACAAAATAGAAAGTGAACAGGTAGTGGTACCTTGCCATTTTCTTTCTGGAAGTCGCAGCCTCGATTGTTGTAAGGAGAGTGGTCGAACACCAGCTGGAGGTTGGTGCCGGTGGTTGTGAAGGCTATCTCCGCGTGTCCTTCACGGCAGCCGCTGGTGAAACGCATCTGGCGTTCCTCTGGGGGGCGGTCGCGGTATCCAGTGTATCTCACCTGACATATGGAAAAATTGGTTGATTTAAGTATACTAACTAACACTTGCTATATTCTTTTCCCAAAATTGAAAGAGAAATTCAGCACCCAATATACATCTAATGTTATATAGTAAAAATACAATTAAGAATATCATTGTAATATTAAGGGTACGGTCGTAGGTAGACATTTGGCCGCATTTATTAAAAAAAAATTAATTATATTAGATATACATATGTGTATGTGAATTAATAGAACATTTCTAAAATATTAAAAACTACTTATAATTCGAAGCGTCTAAAATAATTTACAAACATTTTTTTATGAAAATATAAGCTACACTATGAAAAGTCGTCATAATTTGTAAAACTAAGTATAACTTAAATAGCTAGCTACTCGATTAGAACCACAGTCTATCACTTTAATACGACATATTATGTAAATGGCTGGAGCAAATCATTTATTGTTAATATCGTAGTAGGCATATACCTTAATTAGTAGGTACCCAACTTACTTCTCAGTACTGAGTACATTCTATTGACGTTATTAGGTGACCTAATAAATTTAACAATGTTTCCTGTTGACTAAACTTAAACAATGGTTTCTAATTAACCGAATGACAATATGTGGTTGCAAAAAAAATATTGCTCAATAATTTGTTGCAGTTTTTATAACTTACCTCGCTTTCTCGGCTCAGCCTTTTAAAGAGATCATCAGATTCAAATTTCCCTTTCTGGTCTGGAACTACTCGGGGCATTTTGAAGATAAACCGTTGCTTAGGTTGTTCATATAGTCCAATGGAGTCAAAAGGAAGCATGCCAGCAAGAGCAGCAGGATCACTCATTGCGTGCATCGCATGAACACTAAAGACTTAAAAGGATACTGTCCACCATCACTTAATGATACGCGCCACACTGACTCAACGCTAACGATGATTCAGAAACGACACTTCGAAATGCTTCACGAACGGAAAACGATGACACGACTACCTGTCTCGGTGGCGAACGACAACTGAATGAATTCTTGCTCCAGCGCTTGGGGAGAGTTTTCATCAGGGCGGAGTCATCACATGGTGGGGAGCCACCAGCCAATAACAGGTCGAATCGGTGCCGCCCGCCCGACGCCTCCTCTACGCGCTTTCGGGAGCTTTCAAGCGAAAAGAGGGTTCCCCCCTCGGAATGTTTCAAAATAAATACTGTAAACGACAAAAGCACATGAATGTATAATGATGGGCATTATCCTCTTTCGACGTTTGAAGTGTTTTATATACTTGTATCAGGTCTTTTGTTCCTTTGTAGCGAGATAAATGTGCCTTATATGTTTGTATTTTAAAAGGGGAGCTCAGGATGTGATGTTGCGATTGAAATTTGATATTTTTGTAAGCTACGAAAGCTGCACGTATTGGACGTTAGCTGGCATAATTGTATGCCATAGCATAAATCTCAAAGGGTCTTTATGATACGTGTAAGTAGTACACGTAATTATTATTATTACAAATAAACTCTGTATACATCTAAGTTACTGCACATTTTTGTTATTGATCTGGGGTGATAACTATCAGAGAAGCAATGTTTATTTCTTGAGTTCCGTTTTGATTACAGAAAAAAATACTTTAATGCTTCTGCTATAACTCAAGAAAATAGTGGACAGTGCTCCACGATAATTTATTCTTGTTATTGCGAAAAATATAAGCATTCATACATAGGTATATAATTCTGCGAGACGTCGGTATGATTGATATCAAAATTAAGCAGGTATTTACGGTAGAATAAAATAGCCCAATAAAATTCCAGGACTTAATATTGTATTGGTGTCCTCATAATGTTACAAAAATGACAATGATTTTTTATCAAATTAGATTAGTATATATTTTTGTCAAAAGAACAACCTTACCAATTAACCTATACCTACACTTATTTAATGTCCCGTTATTACATTCTTGACGAATATCAGTTTTTTCACATTTGCGTAATTTACACATAAATTCATCTTTCTACTCTCTTCCGCCCAAGTGGTGTGGGTACAGTATATTTTCAGAGCAAATTAGAAGGAGATGTTACTATTTTTTTATATAGAGGTACGATATGGAGAGTATTTTATGTGAGGCTTTCACTCACTAAAACTCCCTCGGTGGCCTCTTCTGAGACTAGCTTCTTTGTAGCGCTCGTAGCGAAATTTGCTTAGCTGTTCTTAACCGATCAGCAAAGTTAAGCAACGTCCGCCGCGGTCACGAGCTGGATGGGTGACCGCTGGTGACATTACTACTGAGCGCTTTGGTGCTTCGAAACTGCACGTTAAGCCGTCGTCGGTACCAGTTGTCGTCTTACGATGGCAGTCGTTCGTCGTTCCTAATTTATTTTTCATCTTGAAGTTAATTTGCTGATATCATTTTGTCTCAAAATGTACTTATGTTAAAATGTTCTTACGTATATAAGAACAAAATATCGTTAAAGTAGTACGAGCCTTTGGAATCGAATTTCACACGTTTTTATTATGTTACTTTCTTGTTTGTCTGTATGTCTTTCTGGGTGGAATGTTGTAACTCGAATGTCAAGCACTTTCAACTTTTATTTTCTTGATTTATGTAATGGCAATTGGATTTTTTACTTAAATAGCTTATCAATGTTTTTATCAATTCCAGCTGTTTCCTTCTTTCAATAAATTTATGAATTCATATTGAACTACGCTGGAAATCAATCAACGCAGCATTTAATATCTTCAATTTCCAAACAATCGAATTGACCATGTTCAGTAGCCCAAGCACGAACATTTCGATAGTCCGTAACGTAATCGTATCGAGTTCCCCGTACGTTTTACGCAGGAGGCGATGGTTGACAGTACGACGCATCGTTTGCTGGCTAACGTGAACTCGATAGGATTACAAAAGTGACGTCATCCAGCGTAAATCACAACAATCATACCTTTTTTTTAAGACCTAACAACTCATTCCAAAAGAGGTTTTAATTCTTATTTAGCCTATAAAAGTTCCTCTCACTGAGCAAGTAATACTACGAGTTGGCACGGACCTTCTTGCTTTGAAACTCAGATTTGAAGTTATTTTATACCAACCATTACAAATGAAAACTATATTTCCAACACAATAATAGTGACATTAGTGAGTGTTGTACTACTGATTCCCTAAAATCGATTAGTTACAATGAAATCGATTCCATTATAATCGATATAGGAAAAAATGGTAGGTAGGTTAGGTTTATAAAATATATGTTAACGATATATAAAATAAAACAAATATTTCACACTCATATTTATTCAAAATCATCAAAATATCGTGCGATATATCTTCGCTAGTATCAAAAACCGTATTATTGTGGTATGTATACATAGTTCCAAAGTAATTTGTGTACTAGAACATCTTTACTATACATATTTTTTTAATTTGCATAGTACATAACAGTTTTCAATATATAATACTGATTTTCTAATTGTCGTATATGTAAAAGTAAAAAATACTGTACGTAAGTTGCACTAGTAAACTTGTCATCAACTGTTAACAATTATTATTATTTATAGTTTGATCATAAAATGTAGTATTTTTGACGCACCTTTTTTAATTATATATAGACTGTAGACTAATAAAAACTTTTTTGGCGTAGGTAGTTGAATTATTTAGATATTTTATTTAATCTCGCAGCTGATCAATTTCATTTGTATTGCAAGAAGCTTCTTCTGCACTGCTTTGTTTTATTTATTGATTCAATTACTTAATATTTTCTGTGAAACATATCCATATCTGAAATTACAAAAAAAGTTTATTTAACTGCTCTCGAAAGTTGGTTAATTTTAAAATCAAACAATTTAGAGAATCTAATATATAAAATTCTCGTGTCACAGTTTTCGTTGCCATACTCCTCCGAAACGGCTTGACTGATTTTGATGAAATTTTTTGTGCTTATCCGGTATCTATGAGAATCGGCCAACATCTATTTTTCATCCACCTAAGTGTTAGGGGTAGTCCACCCCTAAATTTTTTTTTATGTTATAGACAAAATTTTTAATTATTTAGGTCGATTTTCATATGTTAGATTATAAATATTGCTCTAGCCGTTCCGTTAGCAAGTACTGTGCCAGTTATGTAGAGAATAAATGATAATACCTGGTGTTTCAAAATGCTTTTCCCATAAGGTGGATCAGAACTGGCTAACTTATCAGCTTGAGGTGCAATTTGATTGGATCGTAATTTTTTTTTATATGACCATCTCTATAATCCATTGGTGCAAGTATAAAAAAATACTAAGTATCATAGCACATACCTGTAGCAAGAAATGGAGCAATTAAATCCGCAGATGAAGTTTCTTTATAATTTTATTTGGTAAAGGCGAATCGCTCAAACTCATAGTAGTCTCAGGCATTGTTTAAAAAAGTTTTCCAAAAACACATTATGAATATCTGAAAAAGAAAGTTATTTAAATACAGGTGAGATGTAAATAACAGTCCCTAAAGTACATATGTTAAGTTTCGTGGAATAATAAAACATTTCGCATGATGGTTTATGATCACCAGCATCGAATATGATATTTCCTAATTTATTGACACTATGAAAAAGTATATGTGCCCATACCACTGACATTATAAAAAATCGATACTACAAAGGTATCGATACTTTCATGAGCAACACTAAACTTACTTTACGTTACGTAAATATTTGTAATTTATATACAAATCTATGTAAGTACAGCAATTCGGATGTTACACAAACCTACTTAAATTACAATAAAAACCAAGCGATCATTAGCTCGCAAACAATGATGTAATTTCAATGACATATTTTCATCAACTCACCGGTTTTGGATCTTATGGAAATCTATTGATTAAAAATTTTATTTGTGTTTCGACACCACAGACTTCGCATTTTCTTTGTGATTTCCGTATTGTATTAATATTCACAATGAAATATTGACATTTTTGAATAAAATGTATCTGAGGTGTTATATTTACAAAGCGCCATGACATACATTATGACATAGAGAAATGTATACCGGTAACAATATAATTAGTCTATAGCCATGACAGTCTAGTTGAGTTGTCAAGGTGACAATAACATCGTATTTGGTAATTTTGGACAGAAATCGGTGCACCTGCAATACTTTACCATATTTTAAGGTTGGTGACGCTGGGCTGGTTCCTCTATGATTGATATTTGTTAAATTTAGCTTTTTATTTGGTGAAAACCAAACATAATTTTTTACGGTATATTACTTTCATCTATGCGTAGTAACGCATGCTCAGTGAACCAAATTTTATTGTAACATCTTTAGAGGTATTTAAAATAAAACATTATATATAAATTATGAGCTATAAATGCTCAAGCCTAGAATCTACGCCACTGATAATTTACCTAGCATATGAATTACAAACAGCTACTATCAGAATTTACACCTAAACAGAGACAGAGAGGGAGGAGTCTCAAGAAACCCCGAAGGGCTGCCAGCCGGCGTGAAGTGTATTTTGCGCAAAATTGTATGGTGTTCAAGCAGAAAAATAGGCTATTGAGTTCAAGCAGTGTATTCTATAAGTTCTAATTGTTCACTAAAGGTGATTCCCGACAGAACTTTCGTCTCCAGCGGTATTTTAACGTCTGTTCTGGTAAAGAAGAATGGTGCGAAAACCTGGAGCGCGTAGTAATGTACCTACCTAACAGTTTTGCAAAGACAAACCACGTAGCATTTCATGAATGCGCCGTTACTACAATTCGGGAGTGCTGTGACTTGTAACCGTCTAGGCTTAGTGTTGTTTTTAAGTTCATATTAATTTTAGATCATAAAAGTGTTTATTTTGTATGAGTCAGCTTGTGGTTGGTTTTTTTTTTGGATTATGATTGTGTCTGTTATTACATTACCAAAAATAAATAAATTACAACTGTTGGTGTAGTTTTGTCTTTTTATTCATCTATTTTCCTTTATTTTTAAGGAATAGTGTGGCAAAAGAGCATGATATCGAACTTACCTAGCCTATAAGATCAAGAGGGGGAAGAAAAATGCTTCTCACGGCACTGCTATGAGTTCGCCACCCAATAGTCTTTTATGCGCCACCAATAGGAGCACACACTGATCCATCTCATCATCACTGTTGTATGCTCAATGCGTGGCAACATCCCACTCACACCGACCTAAGTAGTGGCATGCTGCCACGAATTTTGTCTTAGTCGCGTTTCACGACATCCAACAAGAGATCCTATTATCCCTAAGCCACGAACTGTTCGGTATATACCAAGAAATGAAACGCACAATTGCACTTCGTTTATTTTTATTAAGAATCAAAAGTCCAATAACACAGCTTCTACGTTTCGCAATAAAATCTTCTTCTTCGTAGTGGTTAGAATGTTGGCGTGAGCATGGTCATCACCTCAGAGTTCGTAGGTAGTTAGTCTGACAATCCGTTGGTATTCCTTTCGTGTCGCTGCCTGTGTTCTTCTGGTGCATTTTTTGACAGCTTTGCTTGATCTTGAAATCTTGAATGGATAGGTGATCTTCTGTGAGCCTTATTGTTTCTTTCAATTTCAATTTGACCATGCACAATGAAGAATTTCATAGCAACATTATTGCGCCGCAAGACATATCCAACGAGCGATATTGGTGTAAATGTGGACTGGAACGGTGGAATATAGACGCTGTTTGATGCAGAGTTTTGGAAAATGTCCTGAATTGGGTTCATCGTACATCACTTCCTTCCAGTGCCATAAATGAATAAATACCTACTTTGCGCCTGGTAAACGAAATGGTACACTACTACTTCTAATCTTGCTGCCATGTTTGTAACTCTTTTCATAGGTAAATTATGAATGAACAAACACATTAATAACCTGAATGTTCGTAGTTTTATCACAATTGAATACGTTACGTCAGCCATCTCACTGAAAATTTCTCAGTGACATAATGACATGACATTCGTAGATTTTTGACAGACCCTCGATAGCCAGCATTCGAGCTTACGTTAGTATTAGGTTCGTGCTCGCGATTTCATACAAAACTTTTTACGTGACAAAGCGTTCACGTTAAAATCTCGACACGCTAGTTGTCAAAACCTTATTTTCTGCCAAAATTTAGTTCCTTTTACGCACTGTAGAGGCGCTGATCAAACCCTATACAAAATAGTGACATTTCGATACGTTTACGAAACGGTTACGATTTCGCAAGTTATTCGTGCTTGGGCTACAGTTTGCATCAAGTAATTTCACATCAGGATGCACAATAACTTGAGTGTTTCCGATAATTCTTTTTACTGAGAAAATGTCGCTAAAAATTCCTTCATTGAAGAATTAATTACGGAAATGAACTCTCCGGTAACTTTTTCTTCGTCTGATTTCTCTTGTTCTTCAAAATCTCAGATTTTATATTAGGTTTGTGAAATACATGTAGTTATTTAATGTGTTTAAAGTGTTCTTTCCTGAAAACATGTAGTTAGTCGTAAAAACTGCTCGCCATCTCTGTCTCAGACAAAAACATATTTTGGTAAATTAATTTGCAAAACATAAGCTTAGTTGGATGGTTTCAACTAGCTATTCATATTCTTCCTAGAAAGAAGTCGAGTTGAATTGAAAAATACACATTTTGGCGTTCATTAATTCGTTTGAAAACAGTTTTTACGGTAGTTGAATCCCGCCGCGTGGGCTTGAGTTTTGCAGCATGGTGGTATGGTATTTTGCAAATGTTCGCTTAGTTAGCCAACCATCTTACTTATCAACCGCTTAGTTAGAAAATATGTCACAAAACACTTCACGGTGTTTTCAAAAACAAACTTTCAATTTGCAACATTTCACTGAGCTTGAATACTACTTAAGAGAAGTGTACTCATAGCGCTTTCTATACAAACGTAGTTTCGTCATATTTTAAATACCAAGTGTTCAAACTTGTTGAATATTGCATGTATCTAAAATGATTATTATATGTCCTTGAGTCTAATTCTATGCTTTTGGTTTTTCAGTTTTCTGTACAAATGTGTATTCTCAAAATTATTTGGAAAAACGTTTTGTATGGGGATTAGTTTATTTGCATATTTTCACATTTTGAGATTATTAATATAAATAAGAAAACCAAAAACCAGAAAACCAGAAGCATAGATTTTAGGCTCAAGGGCTTGCATGGAAAATTTTAACGAGTTCTAACAACACTTGGTATTTAAAATATGACGAAACGTATATATGACAAGCGCTATGAAGAGACTAGCCTTAAAATGAAACAAAACTATGAATTTTTAGAAACGCTACGTTCACACTATCCATAAGAAGAATGCAATCTATTCTTATATTATTTGACTCCATTCTAATATTAAAGTTATTGTAAAATTTAAAAAGCAAGGCAAGGTCTGAAGGACAACGTACCATCAATTAGCTGATAACATCTGAGAGAAATGTAAGCGCATCAATAGAAGGTAACATTCATTTATTAGTGCGAACCTTTCATAATGTGTCTATTTTCGGAACAATGGGCGGCAGACCTTGTGAAATGTATCAAGTGTTGTTAAAAGTATCTGCGATCCTGACGATAACAACTGTTAAGTGTCGCTATTGTCGTTATATTTAAGAAAACAGTCCCTCAAACTACCCGTTTTTTCTTTCAGTTGGCTTATAAAAGTATCGAATGTCGGGCGTGATTGGTAGGATGATTATTACAGAAGTGATTTCTAAAATATATGTGAATAAAATTTGTCTACGCAATTAATGGATGTCACATGCATGCAATGATAGCCGAGTGGGAATAGCAATGAGCTGCTGTGCTGCAGGTCCATGTTTCGGTTCCCACGTTGGCTTCAGCTTCACCGCATGGTGGAAGGGCATTTAGCAAATGCTCGCCTAGCTAGCTTAAAGGAAACTCTCAAGTAGCAAATCTGTCGCCAAGAACCTAATAGTGTGACCCAGCAGCAGTCCTTGTGAGCCAGTACAATTACAGGAAACTGTATGACGCAATGCAACTGTTATAGGCAGAAATTACAGCTTAACATCAAGCAGGCCTCGTGATTGTTCCGTCAAAATCCCATAAAAAAATATCTCATTAGGACCTAACAATATTACAGGCACATGAGACTTAACTACTGTATCTCTCTGAGTGATGGGCGCAGTGCAGTTCGTCACATGTGATGTATCGCATCTGTTATTATAGGCAAAGTTTATCGCTTAACATCAAGTAGGTCTCGTGAGTGTACTGTTACAATTCCATAAAACAATGTACATAATATATCTAATGCATGCTTATCTGTTAAAACCTTCAAGCTTCCATCTTACTAAGGTTGAAGGTAAAACGGATAGAAAACAAATGCAAATGTGTTGGTTGGAATTTTACACGATTTCATGGTTCCAATTTTGAGTTTCAGAACTAAAGAATTTGAAATTCTTAAAAACAAAAGGAAGCGGAAAATAATCCTTAGCCACAATTTCACAATTGCAAATTATATTCTACACTTTCTAGAATTTTAATTTACATTTGAAAATGCCGCAGGTGCCTTTGAACTACGATTGGAGCAATAGATAGAGATGAGGTTGAAGCAATGATGGCTTAGTGGCATTGGCTATGGACTGCCGTGCAGCAGGTCCATGGTTCGAATCCCTCCGCGGGCTTGAGCTTCACAGCATGGTGGAAGGGCATTTTGGGAATGTCCGCCTGGCTAGCTACCACCGTCAAATAGAAAATCTGTCGCCAAGTACCTTACAGTGTGTTCCGGCAGCAGTCCTTGAGAGCCAGTTAAATTACAGGCACATGAGACCTAACAACTGTACGTCTCAGTGTGACGGACGCAGTGCAATTCGTCGTTGACGAAATGCACCTGTTAGGTATAGGTAGAGGTTAGTCCACTTAACATCAGGTGGGCCTCGGGCTTGCTCCGTTACAAAAACATAAAATAAAAAAAAAAGGTTAGTTTCTCGATGATAGAGATAGAAGTCCTTTTCTTATGTGAATACTTCTAGAGGAGAAAGAGACCGACAAACTTATATGTAGGTATGAATTAATTTAATATCTTAACCACCGACAGAAATCAGTGCTAATCTGAAGCAATACTCTACAGTGTAAAGCCAGTTGGTATAACAGCACTGGAATAAATAAAACAGAAGTTCTCCACTTCCAGTAGAGCATATATATAGTTATGTTAGATTTTAGCTACGCGTACACCGTTAATGGAGTTTTTGCACGGTGGTAGGCATTTCACGAATGCTTGACTGAATTATTTTTACCTACCAGGCCATATGGCAGGGAGAGCTCGTCTCTGTGGTACTACAGCAGTGTCAGGTGTGCAAACACATAATAAATTTAGTGTGAAGAGCTGTAGTAGGTAATTGAAATTACTAAGCGATCGATCGGTACATACAACTAACGTCGGACTGACCAGCGCAGTGCAGTAACAAGCAGGATTGAATCGAGACACTGCAACAGTAATGGACAGGCGTGGCGTTTACCTTCAGGCGGTATGATTATCGTCACATCACATGTAAAAAACAAACTTATGTACACTAAAGTATGAAAAAATGTGTTAAAGTCGATACCGTGCTGATTCAAAACACTGGCTTCACATTATCATGGTAGATTTAAGTTTTTTTATGCTATCGTGTTGGGACCACCACGAGGTCTACCTGGTGTCAAGTGACATCCTCTGCCTATAACAGATGCAGGTCGTCGTAAGTGGCGAACTGCACTGAGCTTTTAATGTTGTCTTAGGTATCCGCGATTGTTACACATTGTAATTAAACAACTTTAAACGGTTTAAATCACGTATTATTATCATTATTTCATTTATCACCCATAAGGTTGTTAAGTCTCATATATGCGTGTAATTTCACCGGCATCCATACCCTTTAAACCGGACCAATGCGAAAATTACTGCTTGTCGGTAGAAATAGGCATGGTGGCAGTAGTTCACTTATACGAAGTCTCACAAAGACTTTTACTGCTACTAAAAGTGTTGGAGTTGGTTCCGTTCTTTTTTATAGTACACCAAGGGGAGAAAACCATCTCGAGTTTGGTTAAAACCATACGAGGAAAATAAAATTATAAGTGTTCTCGTATTTGTTCCGAGACTTCTCAGGAAGTGACTGTGTTTTTAGGGTTCTGTACCCAAAGGGTAAAAACGGAACCCTATTACTGAGACTTCGCTGACCGTCCGTCTGTCATCATGCTGTATCTCAAGAACGGTGATAGCTAGACAGTTGAAATTTTCACAGAAGATGTATTTTTATTGCCGCTATAACAACAAATACTAAAAATAAAATAAAAAATATTTAGGGGGGCTCCCATACAACAAACATGATTTTTTTACCGTTTCTTGCTCGATGCTAATAACGGTGACAGGTAGACGCTTTCACTTTTCACAGAACAATTAATTTTATGTTCCATTTAAATATAGCTAATTAAAATAAAATAAAATAAATAATTAAGGGGGCTCCCATACAATAAAAGTTTTCGCCGTACCTAGCTCATACGGACACTGCGAAAAGTGTCTGTAACTTGCAAGATTAGGTTACAGATAATGGTACGAAACCCTTCGTGCGCGAGTCCCACTCGTTTTTTTTTTGTAGTATAGAAGTGGACTACTAATAAAAAACGTGATTGGTTAGCCAATCACTTTGAAAATCGAGTAAAAAAAGAACTCATCCACATCCCACCTCTTTTTCTAATTATTGGATATAAAACCTTTTTGAGATTTGACATTTATATTTTTTATGTTCGCAGCTAGCAAAACAAAAGAACGGTAGCAGGGCAGGTATAGATTTTCAAACAACATTCCTTCACTGCTACGGAGGGCTGGAATGAAATTCCATACATCCACATTTTTTCCCGCCGCACTCGTCTCTTATCTCCCGTATAAGGGAGAAATTACGAACTTTTCAACGCGTTTTTGAATGAGCAATGAGACACTTTCTGAGTGGGTGTGGTATAATATTACATTGTACATCGAGGGGAGAAAAGGATCTATTTCTATTCGAGAGTTTGTTACTCGAGAACAGAAATAGAACTTTCCCCCGAGTGATACATAGTGCTCTAGAGTACTACACCTACGCGGAAAATAAAATCATTATAAGTTTTCTCGTACTTATCTCGAGACTTCCCAGGCAGTAAGTTCTTTATGAATGCATTTCTTATTTTTGGTGACATCATCATTATAAAATCGTCACTTTCAGTATCCGATGACATTTTGGAAAAATATTTAGAATAATTAAAAGCGTACTGTTAAAATATCAATTTAATAAAAAACAAAATTTAACCAAACAACAAATTGCCGCGCTTTTTTTCTCGTAGTTCAAAAAAAGTTTGCCAACCTCCTTTCATAGAAAATCGAGTACAACTAAAAATCACACATCTTTTTTCTAATTACTTGATATAAAACCTTTTTTAGATTGTATTTTTTATGTTAGCAGCTAAATAAACAAAAGAACGCTACCAGGGCAGGTATGGATTTTTATACAACATCCCTTCACTGCTACGGAGTGAAGGAATGAAAATGCATATAACTTTTCCCGCCCGGGAGAAATAACGAACTTTATAACATGTTTTTGAAGAGTAATGAGACGCTTTCTGAGTGGGTGTAGTAAAAATATTCTATTAGGTACTCTTATTAGAAATGCTTACTGCTAACTAAATATCGACAAGAGTTGCAAATTCACGTTTGTAAATTATTCCGTTTACGAGCCAGAAACCCAACCCATACGGACGGACAGCAGCAGAGTATCATCAATGGGGCGCCAGTGTGGATCAATGGAGAACTTTGTATAATTAAGAACTTGTTTCCTACCCATGTTCATGCAATAAATATATTTGAATTTGAATTTGAATTTGAGTGTGCCCTTTGGGTAAGGTAACCTTAAAACGTGCTTGCATATTAAAAAATCCTTAAGTTGAGTTAATAAAACAATATACTATACTGTATCAGCCGGATTGTCCACAGCTGAACATAAGAAACTTTGTAGGGTTAAAATTATTTAGCAACTGGCATGAAAATTATATCAATAAAATAACACCATATTACCAAAAAAATGTTAGTCCATAGCGCCAATAATTAAGAATCTTTATTTGTACTAATTCTATAAAGAGGATAAATTTGTATTTTTGTATGCAATGAATAAACTTAAAAATACTGGACTGATTTGGATAAAATATGGTATGGAAATAGTTTGAGATCCAGGAAAGAACACAGGATAGCTTTTATCCAACTGCGCAAAGAGGTTAATGGTTTTGCGCGATAACCGACATACGCACAGGAGCTACGGCCGGAAAGCTAGTAATTTATAAAAACCTTTACAAGTTAATCAGTAAAAATCGTGTATATACTTTAGTTTTGCTCTGTTAGGAAAATTACGAATTTATTCCTTATTGTTCCTATTATCCCCAAAATGTTCTTTGTGCTTCACCTACAATTTTACTAAAATAGTTTGGAAATAGTGATAACATTACGTGATCTTTTCTAAATTAGAGCACTTGTTTTTAATATTCAGAATAGTAAGGGTCGCGTGCCAGCCCTTCGGCCGTATCCTCCGCCTGCTCAACTTTCCCTCCCACTCTACGTCGAGATCAAACACCACTGCTTAGTGACACGTGCACATCACTACGACGATAAAACTATTTATGACTGAACAAATATTAAGATTATTATAAAAATTATAAAATTTTGATGAAATTGCTGTAGTATAAAATGGGTGATGATTTGTATTTTATTTATTTATGCCTGATAGGTTAGCCTTTGACCACTATCTCACTTGATGGTAAGTGATTATGAGGTCGAAGATGTTGCAGGCTAACCTAGAAGTACTGGCTCTCAAGGACAGCTGCCGGAACACACCGTTAGGTGCTTGGCGACAGATTTTCTACTTGAGGGTGGTAACTAGCCAGGCGGGCATCTGATCGGTTGAGAACAGCTAAGTAAACTTCGCTACGAGGGCTTAAATATTTTCTATTTAGAATTAGTTTGTCTAACCTTACTTACTCTTTCTGCAGTGTTCGCCTTGAAATCCTTGAATTGCTTTTGGAAGTAAAGCATCACATTTTAGCCTTGAACCATAATTGATAGTCAGGTTTTTCTCCAAGGTCCATGATGGTTGTGCGGCATTGACTGCAATCAGACTACCTATAATTACTACTACCTAGAATTATCTATGAGGAAAGCCGAGGACGATTATTTTTGAGTATTGAAAAGTTTAAAAATACAATTTGACAGCAAAAAACAGAAACTTTCCTTCCGACGGATACATCACGAACACAGATTAGTTCAGAAATTAAAACGTGTTAATTGGAGCAAAGGAACACTGCTGAAGTTTAAACTACGGGTGTTCTAATGCTGTATTCGACACAGTAGACGAAACATGGAGTTATAGTTGTGGTCCGGGAAAGAAGTAAAATGAAACGAATGAAAAAAATTTACAGTAGGCTAAAAAAAGTGTGGTATACTTAATCGCGAGCTTTTTTTTATAAAACGGGTGATGAGTAACTCTATGTGCTTTTGCAATAGTACAAAATAGAGAAAGTACGAGTAAGTAGTCTGAATGATGGACAACTTTTTACTTACTCTACAACTCAATTACTTTAGAAAACCAATTCAGGCTAGAGTCCTCGTAGCACTTACCATACATACGAGTATGTAGTTTCGTCATAATCATATTTTAAATACTAAGTGTTCAAACTCGGTGAAACTTTGCATGTATGTCCTTGAGCCTATCTATACTTCTGCTTTGCCAGATTATTGTTAAATTAAGTATTTTACAAAATAATTCGAAAAATAATGTTGTATGAAAATTGTAATTAGACAAAAATGAAAAAAAAAATAGAAATTACAAAATAAAAAATAAATCGAAAAACTGGCAACCAGAAGCTCAAATCCAGTACGCTCTGTGCACTCTACTCTCAAGAACAACTGAAAGTCGCATCCTAGTGCACCACGACAACGGTTCTCCTATGCGATAATGGATAGACAAGAGTTTTTACTTCTAAAAATGTGGAGCTCGTGAGCTATTTACAATCCAGCCTAGCACGTCTTTTCTTTCTTTACGTTTTTCGAACCAGAAGAGGATGTAATGGTTTTTAAGCAAAACATGCGCCACACTTTATATTTTTAATTCCATATACTCATACGGGTATTCAAAAGACCACTATCTCACCTGATGGTAAGCGATGATGTGATCGAAGATGTTGTTCAGGCTAACCTAGAAGTACTGGCTCTCAAGGACAGCTGCCGGAACACACCGCTAGATGCTAGCACGGAAGCGCTCAATAGTAATGTCACTAGTGGTCACGCATCCAGCTCATGACCGCGGCCGACGTTGCTTAACTTTGCTGATCGGTTAAGAACAGCTAAGTAAACTTCGCTCGAGCGCTTAAAAAATAAAAAAAACCTTAGCGAATTCATCATTGTACAAATGTAAACTCGAATATTTATAAATATTACTATTCATTTAATTGTGGTATAGATAGTTCTAAACGCCATCAACAATGTTTAAAACGTCATCAATTCAAAAATAAATGAGTATTATTGGGTACCAAGCCACGCGGATGTTCGGTATGTATACATTTTTACAAACATTTGCACCTTTTCGTCCTGTGAGGAGAATAATTATGAATATGTAAACTTGTGTGTAATGTAAAAAATGTGGTGTATCTTCACAAAAAAGTATACTTACTATAATCTTAAAAAAATATGAACTTAAGTGTGAATTAAACATAAAAAAAAATGAACAAGGTTTTATGCCATTTTTATTAATATTCCCTTTTCTTTTTTAGGGTTCCGTACCTAAGGGGTAAAAACGGGACCCTATTACTGAGACTTCGCTGTCCGTCCGCCCGTCCGTCCGTCTGGCACCAGGCTGTATCTCAAGAGCGATGATAGCTAGACAGTTGAAATTTTCGCAGATGATGTATTTCTGTTGCCGCTATAACAACAAATACTAAAAATAAAATAAATTTTAAGGGGGGCTCCCATACAAAAAACTTGATTTTTTACCGTTTCTTGCTCGATACTAATAACGGTGGCAGGTAGACGCTTTAACTATTCATAGAATATTTAGTTTTATGTTCTCTTTAAGTATAATTAATGAAAATAAAAATAAATAATTAAGGGGGCTCCAATATAATAAAAGAGGTTTTCGCCGTTTATTTGCTAAAAATAATAATAATGAAAACAAGATAATGGTACGGAACCCTTCGTGCGCGAGTCCCATTCGCACTTGGTCGGTTTTTTTACATATTGTGTGGGTTTGGTTCCCATTTGAGGCGTTATTTAAAAATACATTTTTTTTTTAAATGAAATTAGTTTTTTGTCATGTAACTGGCCTATCTTCAATATTTAAAGTAGGTATATATAGGTATATACTGTCGTGTAGATAAGTGTATAGTAATTATTGTTGTCGAATGACACAGTAAATCATGTATCTACGCAGCACTCATTAGGCAAAAGTAGATAAAACAATAAGCCAACACAGATCTTGTGGAAGTCGGGAATAGGAGTATGAACCGATAGTGCTTGTACCTGCGTGGTAACGACTTTAATAAGAAATTGTTAGAAGTTGATGTCCTTGATTTAAAATTAAAGTAGTAATGACATAACATGCAAAATATGCCAGGTAAATCTTACAGCTTGGTCAAATACTTATATTGTGGTCTTATCCTGATGGAACCTGAAGATTTGATGATCTAGATTTTTGTTATTGTCCATAGCTTAGCCTTTGACCACTATGTCATCTGATGGTAAGTAGTAATGAGGTCGAAGATATTGTTCAGGCTTACTTAGACTAACTGGCTTTCAGTTATAACTTCCGGATCAAACCGTTAGGTGCTTGGCGACAGATTTTCTACTTTAAGGTGCATGTTAGCTAGCGAGACATCTGTAAAATTGCCTACCACCGACTGCTTAATGTGCACGCCGAAGCATGGAGGCGCTCAGTAGTACCGCAGCGGATGTTGATATGTTGAGTCAGTTGATCAGTACAACGCGACTAGGCAAGATCCACCATGAGCGCTTCCAAATGCGTATATACAATTATCTATATACAATATTTTTTTTTTTACGGGCGTTATGCCTTTCTTAACAAAATACTACGAACTATATACAACACTACAGCTACTACAATAAAAGCATTTAGATCCCTATAAGCCGTTGCAGACTCGTAGGCAGTCCAAATGCTCTAACCACTACCAGTTGGAAAAATTACAAATAAATTGTATTCTAATATTCGTGGTTAAGTTGATTATCTAACAACTGATGCACCAATATTTTCAATTTTCATAATAGACCAATTAATTCAACTCATAACTTATCCTACCTAGCCATGTTCCTGAATATTAATAATGTTTCTAAATATTATTACAAGCACTAACGCGTGCTAAGCGAAAATATGTTATTTATATTTTTGAAGCAGTGATGGCTCAGTGGCATTGGCTATGGACTGCCGCGCAGCAGGTCCATGGTTCGAATCCCGCCCAGAGCTTGAGCTTCACCGCGTGGTGGAAGGGCATTTTGCGAATGCCAGCCTGGCTAGCGACCACCCTCAAGTAGAAAATCTGTCGCCAAGCACCTAACGGTGTGTTCCGGCAGCAGTCCTTGAGAGCCAGTGAAATAACAAGCAAAATGAGACTTAACATGTATGTCTCAAGGTGATGGGCGCAGTGCAGTTCGTCACTTCTGATGAAAAGCAACTGTTATAGGCAGAGGATACCGCTTAACATCAGGTGGGCCTCGCGCTTGTTCCTTCACAGTAATCTAAAAAAAATATATATATTTAAAAATTATTGGAGTACACGATTTTATGCTCATTCGAATTCCCGCCTTGGGCGACAAAAAATGTTGTACTCTATTTAATATTTTGTTAAATTATTTTATAATTTGTTAAATATATAAATAATATGTTTGATTCTTACGTGATTCTGTTAGATATATATAACACGCATGCTAAAACGGTGTTATACCTACTCGTAGATAAGTATATTAAACAGTTCCCACAGTACATTTCTCACGCCTACACATTTTGACCACTGCTGGTATCAGTCTACTTTGTAACTATGTGGTTTGTTGTGACATACCTACTTACTACATAACAATCGATAAACATTTTAATATTGTTAGGTTTGCAATAACGCCTGCCATGCGTTACATTACACGTTGGATTACATTACAAAATCACAAATATACGATAGGAATTTTTTTTATCCCGCACATGACTTAAATTTTTCCTATCGTATATTTGTGATTCTGTAATCGATAAACAGTTTAGCAAAAATTCTAAATGATCGCCGTTCAACTAATTGCCTACATGATATGCAGCCGATGCGTCTACTACAACGTTTAGTAAACTGGCTGGCTGATGCTTGATGTCACTTATAAAATAAATAGCCTTGACAATGTCTTTAGAACGTGCGACGACGAGGAAAAGCGAGCAGGAGCGTGTTAGGGCTCTGGTGAACACAACAGCGTGGGAGCAAGCATAGTAGAAGCAATTTTAGGCATTTCTTTACTATATTGTTGCGGACAGAGGTAGGCGATAATGGGAAGTATTTTAAATTAACTTATTCAAGTACCACTGTCCCCGTTTACCGGGGACTCTGCCGACGGGGACAGTAGAATGGGGACTTTATCCCGCAAGTATGTAATCAATTCACCAAAGGCAGGAATGTGCGATAGTACATCACACATTCCTGCATCAGTGGTTTTCAATGGTTATACGTATTACGTACACTAGATGTGACCAAGGCTGACGTATATAATGCAAGCCTAATTTAACTTATTTGCTTTTTTATGCCTGATAGGTTAGCCTTTGACCACTATCTCACCTGATGGTAAGTGATGATGTGGTCGAAGGTGTTGTTCAGACTAACCTAGAAGTTCTGGCTCTCAAGGACAGCTGCCGGAACACACCGTTAGGTGCTTGGCGACAGATTTCCTAATTGAAGGTGGTGGCTAGCCAGGCGGGCATTCGCAAAATGCACTATCACCATTTTTCGGGCCGGCCGACTGGCCCAAGCCAGCACGGCCCCTGGTTCCTCTTCGCTTCACCGTGGGTGACGAAGCCACGGCTACTAAGCCCCACCGCCACGACAAGGCGGGAACCCTTCGGGGGGGAAAATGCCCTACCACCATGCTATAACGACTGCCATCCTAAGACAACAACCGGGACCGACGGCTTAACGTGCTCTTCGCAGCACGGAAGCGCTCTAATGTCAGTAGCGGTCACCCATCCAACTCATGACCGCGGCGGATTTTGCTTATCTTTACTGATCGGTAACGCACAGCTAAGTAAATTTCGCTATGAACGCTTAGCCTAGTTGATCCGTTATACAATCGAGTTTTTTGTTTTATATAAACGAGTAGGCAAACAGAGCTACGAACGATTCATAAAGCTTCCTCTGGTATATCTACTTATCCGTAACATTGTTATTTGCATTACAAAATCACAAATATACGATAGGAAAAATTTAAGTCATGTGCGGGATTCGAACTCGCGTCCATCCACCGCTTGAGCCGGGGTATACTCTAACCAATTGAGCTAACATGACATGACGTCATAACAGAAATCTTTCCTATCCTTCCTTTCTTTAACCATCGTATTGGGATGGAGCGACATCTATAGTACCACTTTCGTTGTACTACAAACAATACCAATTTTGCAATTGGTTTTATACTTGTAAATGATGACGCAACCTTATAATTTTAATATTGCTAGGTTTGCAATAATGCCTGCTATGCGGATTACATTACAAAATCACAAATATATGTCATGTGCGGGATTCGAACTCGCGTCCATCCACCCCTTGAGCCGGGGTATGCTCTAGCCAATTGAGCTAACATGACATGACGTCATAACTCAAATCTTTCCTATCCTTCCTTTCTTTAACCATCGTATTGGGATGGAGCGTATTAATAAATAGTGTATCGCTGGCTATCTTTGGGTTGGCTATTGTGGGACTTGATGATTGAAAACTAAATGATAACATAATAAATTACATCAACGGGTAATTTTTAAAAACATTTCAAAGGTTTTGAGTATAGGTATACTAATAATAATTAGAAACATTATATACCTACTACTATTACAGTACAGTCTACAGTCAATACTCATATGTCGTGATTAAGAAAGCTAATAAGAGAATGTGTGCCTATAAGTAAGTACTTATTATCACATATTTTATAGAATAAAAAATATAGCACCCCGACCCGGCTTTTGTTCCTAAACTTTTTTACATTTATTCTTACTTTTAGATGTATATTATTTATTCATTTAAATGTATTTTTTTTATTTGTGGATCATTTCTTTATTCAAATATATCTTTTATTTTTAAGACTTTTTTAATTTCACTAGATATTTATTTTTTAATTTTCCATTTTTACCTTGATCACTATACACAATGTTAGCAGTGGTATTTGTAGATGGCAATAAAACATATTGATTTACAGGAGACCCTACTCGAGAAAGTGCAACATATATATAGTTGGACATGAGAAAAGCACTCTTAGATCGATTCCAACCATAGAAAAAGTTTGTCCCTGGGATTTATTTACTGTAAGGGCAAACGATATATTTACAGGAGACTGTAATCTTTTGAAAGATAAAGGCAAATCCGTTATCATCGGGATCCGCGGAATGTGAGCGAACTGTCCGGCCGCGGGGCCGGGGATTATATGTTCTATGCCACATGATAGTAGCCACAATCACATTGTATCGCAATACCTTAATCAAAAGTCTCTTCCCGTTACATATAATGGGAGTAACTTTTTTTAATTTCAGTTCGTGAGGTGGCAATCTGGCCGGATTTAGAGAATTTAAAAATATATGTGGGTAGTGCACTGTATCTTCGGTGTTGCACACGGTGTCAATAGATTTGTAACATTTAAAATCACCGGGTACTTTTTCCATAATCATTTTGTTTATTCAGTTACTGAGTCGTTTCTCGGTGACCCTATTGCCCTCGAACAGAGCCAATTGAAATTTATTTCTAGAAGAATTTCGATGTCGGGATAGATTTTCATAGATGTGCCCCTCTCCTGCACTCCGGCCCCGGCGTCACGAAGGCGGCGCGGCGGCGCGCGGCGGGGCGGCCGGCGTAGCGGCGATTAATTTTATTAAACTCTTAATATCTGTCGAATGGAATGTCCGATTTTAATAGACTGAAAAGTAATTTACAGGTATTTAAACAGCCTTGCTTGAGAAATCATTTATTTAGGTAAGAGTTAAGGCAAAGTTATGAATAACTTGGTCTGAGTTTGGTCGGAACTACTCTTCAATTATAAAACATTTTTTTGTTCTATCATCAATAGTTTTCGCAGCGCAGGCTATGAAAGATATTGTATAGGCATTTTTTTACACCTTGGGTCACATTTTATTAGTTGTAGTAGGGATCCTTATTTTTTTTGCATTTTAAATAGCCTATTTTAATCAGTGATAATTTAGGATTCAAATGGTGAAGGAATTTTTAAAATCGGTCTAGTTCTTTTTGAGCCAATTCGTTACAAACATACTTACATACAAATCTTTCCTCTTTATAATATTATTATAGTATATAGTAAAGAAGTATAGATATAGTACAAAATCACAAATATACGTTAGGAAAAAATTAAGTCATGTGCGGGATTCGAACCCGCGTCCATCCACCCCTTGAGCCGGGGTATGCTCTAACCAATTGAGCTAACATGGCATATAGCAGGCGTTATTGCAAACCTAACAATATTAAAAAAAAGTATAGATATAGATTTATTACAATAATTTATGAACTTATTCTATTACCTTATTGTGAAATTAGGTGGTAGACACAAAGGTATGTTTACAATGATAATGTTTGCAAAGATGTATAAATGTTAGTTTGTGTCAGTGTGTTGTTTTATTAAGCTGGTTTTTCTCTCAAGTAATAGAAATAAGTACGAGTATGATGTTAATTACCGAATTATAAAAAAAGTTGATCCCATTTAAATTTCATCAACTTTGGTTAAGAGGCCTTTTACATTATGAAGCCCTCTCACTCGCACTTTTAAAGATAATTTCAAATAGCAACAATATGGTTTATATTTTTTTAAATGTGGTCAATCATTATTTCGCTGCATGCAACTATAGATGTTTTCAACATATTTTTACTTTGTTACATGTTGAGTCCAATTAGAATTAGAGGCCCAAAATTTGAAATAACTAAATTACGCGTTTTGGATCCCCCATTACAGATATCAAAATGAAAATTAGTAGAGAACATCTACAGTTGCATGCAGCGAAATAATGATTGACCACATTTTAAAAAATATAAACCATATTTTTGCTATTTGAAATTATCTTTAAAAGTGCGAGTGAGAGGGCTGCATAATGTATAAGGCCTCTTAAGTATTTTTAATGTTCACTCAATTAACTGAACAAAGATATGCTTATAGGCATCGTTGTAATTAAAACCGTTTTTTAATTACATCGATGGTTATAAGCCATACCTAGATGACCTTATATTGCAACTTTGCCGATGGTGACCGTTACTGTGGACGAGAGACACAATCTGTAAGCACATGCAGCACTAGAAAGACTGAAAAATGTTCTTTAGAAGTTAATAGTCTCTACTTTTTTTCAATTTTTTTTCATATATATAAGTTTAGATATTCTTTTCTCAAAAATGGACGTCAATACATTTATCTAATTCAAAAGTGTCAGTATTCACCCAAACCAAACCTCATTGGGGCGTTGAGCATATATAATGCTATTGGCGTATTTTGTGATCTTTCCAAGGCATTCGACTGTGTAGAGCACTGCACTCTGATTCGTAAACTTTCCCACTATGGTATTCGTGGGAAAGCTCTGAATCTTATAGAGTCATATCTGTCAGACAGGCTACAGAGGGTTGGAATAAATGGCAATACTTCTTCCGGGTCATTGGTAAAAATGGGAGTACCACAGGGATCAATTTTGGGACCTTTTCTGTTTCTAACATATATTAATGATCTGCCTTGCATGGTCAAAGATTTCTGCGATATTGTTTTATTCGCAGATGATACCTCTCTGATTTTTAAAGTAGATAGGAAAGACAGTGAACTGACGCATGTAAATAATGTATTATCTAAGATTTGTAAATGGTTTGCCGCTAATAATCTTCTCCTAAATTCAAAAAAGACGAAATGTTTAAAGTTTTCTTTACCAAATGTTCCTTATGTTGAACCAAACATAAAGCTTGGCCCAGATAAACTCCCTATTGACAAAGCGACAGTCTTCCTGGGAATCAAAATGGATTCCACTTTACAATGGGATCCACATATACATGATCTCTCCGGAAGACTTAGTTCTGCTGCATATGCAGTTCTTAGGATAAGACAGTTAACAGACGTAGCTACTGCTCGGCTAGTTTATTTCGCGTACTTCCACAGTATTATGTCGTATGGCGTATTGCTGTGGGGAACTGCTGCTGAGATAGAGACAATCTTTATCATACAAAAGCGTGCAATTCGAGCCATATATAAAATGGGTCCTAGGGAATCTGTGAGGGATCTTTTTAAAGAAATTGATATTTTAACTTTACCAAGTCTGTATATATTTGAAAATATTATGTATGTTCGTAAAAATTTGAGTAAATTTAAATTAAACAGTGACAATCACGATTACAATACTAGGAATAAAGATAAAATAGTGGTGCCAGGTTTTAGATTAGCAAAGACAAATAAAAGGTCCTTCTTAGGTAATTGTGTGCGGTTTTATAATAAAGTTCCCAAACATATTACAACGCTCACAGAAGGGAAATTCAAGTTGCATGTGAAAAACATATTGATTAAAAAATCCTACTACACAGTTTCTGATTACATAAACGACAAAAATGCCTGGACAATTCCGCCTCCGCCAAGCTATTGCCTGTCACCTACATAATTTAAACAAATATTGTAATAACTCTATTATATAGTATGTATGTAACACATTGTTAAAAGATGTTTAAAAGAATGGCCCCGAGTTTCTTGCCCGTTCTTCTCGCAGTGGCTCTATACAATTTATTTGCTGAACGTGGCAGTACAATGTAGAATATTTCAATACTAAAATTTGTAATTGACCTTCATAAGAGCGTCGTAGACGCCTAAATTGAATAAATGATTTTGACTTTGACTTTGACTTTGACTAAATCTCTTCCATATTTTTGCTAAAGTACAAGTATCAACAATTTTCAAATGTATGTAATATTTAATGTACTCAATGTTAATTACGTGAGTATAATTTGTTGCCATACAACGTGTGACCAAAGAAGATAAAACTGTTTTGTAACTATTCAAACCACATCCTCGTGATAATGTTCCTTGAATAGAAACTATCCTATATTTTTTTGTTATAATTGCTTAATTATTAAAGGGTATTTACACTTATTGGATTTTTTGCATAACTACCGAGAAATAAGAATTCAATTAAATGTAATATTTCTTGCGAGACTTGAACCCTCAACCCCAGAATACCGTCTTGGTGCATTTCCAATTATGCTATAGAAGCGGGTATTAGGCAGTCGAACCTTCTCCATTCTCCATTTTGAAGCGCTCGTAGCGAAGTGTGCTTAGCCGTTCTTAATCGATCAGCTAAGTTAAGCAACGTCCTCAGCGGTCAGGAGTTGGATGGGTGACTGTTAGTGACATTACCTACTACTGAGCGCTTCCGTGCTTCGGAGGGCCGTCGGTCCCGGTTGTTTTCTTACGATGGCAGTCGTTACAGCATGGTGGTGGGGAATATTGCGAATACCCGCCTGGCTAGCTACCACCCTCAAGTAGAAAATCTGTCGCCAAGCACCTAACGGTGTGTTCCGGCAGCTGTCCTTGAGAGCCAGTAATTCTCAGCTAGCCTGAACAACAACATCCTCGACCACATCATCACTTGTACCACTTACCATCAGGTGAGATAGTGATAAAGGCTAGCTTATAAGCTATAAAAAAAATGCGTCTGCATGCACGTCTTTTTCAGGTTCCATACTACCTCAAAAAGAAAAAACGCAACCCTTATCATCATCACAGGATCACTTTGTTGTCCGTCTGTATGTATGTCGAGACCCGTTTTCTCAGGAACGCGTGGAAGTATCAAGCTGTAATTCATATCAAATATAATCAGGTTTACCGTCTCTTGGAGCTGTGAAAAAAATTAAAACATTTTCTAACAAATTCTAAGCAAACGCAATCAAAACATACAGCCGTTTATGCTGTAAATTTTCGACACTGAAGGGAATCAAACCTACAGGGTAGGTACTTCCCGTGAACTCATGTGCTGTTCGTTTATAGGTCATTCAGCACCTCCACATTGATGCTGCCTTGATAGCCAACCACATCCAAGACATCTGGCTGGTGATCAGGGTTATTTGGTACAAGTGGAGCTATATGTACATATATATTATTATGGTTTTATTTAATTACGGTTCAAAAGACTAGGAAACTATAAACTTAAAGTAGATGCTAGCTACTGGTTCAGAAATAGATAAGGTTAGACTGTATTTAAAAAACTGATGCTTAGGAGTTTGTCATTGAAGAACTCTCGAACATTATGAGAACATCTACAAGAATTATTCCTAATTACAAAAGGGTCAGTGGCTCAGTTGTTATTAGCTACAGCCAGTAGTAGTCCTGCATTGTAAAGTAGGTTAAATGCCATTGTGTTTCTGTATAGGGCATGGCACACATTGTTTAGGGAGCGTTCAAGCAACTGTCAACGTCATAAACAATCCACAATTCTCACCTTGCCTTTTGTCGTACAATAAATCAAAGCATTGTTACTTCTGGTTCATTTCCATATTTGCAGAGCGACAATGACCGTACAGACATTTAATTAATTGACGCATAAACCTTTTCATACGTTGTAAAGCAAAAAGTACACATTGACCCCCGAATAAAACAATAAAATGTGAATATAAAGGAAGGGTACAACATGTTTCCTTTTAAATATGAGGAGGAGGCGCGTTCGGCCAGTTGAGTCATTTGTTAACGATCTTTTATTTTACCGCTACCCTTTGAAACTGTTGTTCGATCCCTAATTTCTTAAATGTGTGCCTATTTTAAGTTTTTTATTGCTTTGTCTCTCATATTGTTTGGTTTTTGTAGCAAAATGCAAGTTCTTCTTGTAATTGAATCTAAGGACCAATTGCTGTCAATTGAGCTCATCGTATTTTCTAAAACTTATCAGAGCGTTTGGTTGATGCGACGCGTGATTAAAATCCGGGTACTTATTTGTCTCAACCTCAACGACAAGCATTACAATGCAACGGGGCAATGCTACCAACATGCTGGGCACGCTGCCAACTAGTAGTGAGCTGAAGCATTTGGACTGCCTATGCTTTGCAATGACTTGTAGGCTGTCTAAATGCATATGTAGTAGTAGAATGAACTATGTACATATTGTCGTATATAGTTCATAGGGTATGTTATTGATGGCATGCCGTCGGTATAAATAAAATGGTATAAAAACGTGAAACTTAGCAATTGTGTAATTTTAGTTGTGATGACAAGACAATAATAAGTTGATTGATCTGATTATGGAGCTGGAAGGTGAGTATGTAACGTATCATGTAACCGGCTCCTAACGCAACCATCTTACGAGTACGTAAGTATCTACTAACTTTAGTACGTATCTCTCATGAAAAAATATGAATCATGTTAATATTGGGATACACTGGATTCACTAGAATATGGAGCGATTTGATGGCGGCGCGCCATGGCTGTGCAAAAGAGGCTAAGCTCCGGTCGTAAACAAAGAGGCAGTCAAATAGCCGTCAAACGTTGTTTATGCGAGCAATTCCGGTCATCGCTTTGTCTTTTGCCGCGCTGCCTTCGGACGACACCCTAATAAAAGGCGTGGCAAAAAATGCCCTAATAGCTGCTGATCCTATTCCGAGGCAATAAAATGCAACAAAATTAGCTTTTGTTAAATTTAGAACTGTAAACGTTCAAACTGCAGACAGCGGCAGGCTAGGTACCTACATCTTTTCACAAGGATATCTTCTATTGTTTTATGGGCGTTACTTTCATTCGGCTAGTTTTGTATAATGAAGGTGCAACGACTGCCGGTATATTTTCCCTGTAATTATTTTATTGCATAGACATTGGTTTAGCTTGAAGGATTGTTGTTACCTGCTGCATAATGGAAGTAAGGAATTCGTTGATGTTTTGTTTATTAAAATTTACAATTGGCTTTTACAAATCATTTGTTGTCTTTCACTTATGTATCTTTGCACTTATTTTAAGGTATCATAAAGATTGGCTTTCTTTTTGTAACGTAAGTACACAACATGCTTTAATTTGTAAATATTTACAGAAATGTATCCCAACCTACCAGGTGCTTAGCACGCATTATGCTGCCCCCGTCATAGTATAGAAACATAGGTAGGTATATAATTACTATAAATATAATAAATGCATATGGTACAGTAAAAACCCGTTCTTAGTTTCAACGCGTATTCTCTAGTATAAAGTAGTTTCAGTAAATACCTCTGTTAGGTACAACTATAATTAACTGCTGTTTAAAAATGAATATCAGTGAGAACTAGTTCAAACTAGGCGAAACGCGTTTTCCCAAAACTATTCAGTTAAAACCATAGGCTTAGGATTAGCGAAAAAATCCTAGGTCTGTGGTTAAAACTGTTTCAACCGATGATGTCAAAGTTCATCGTGCTCTATTCTGACTGGTCGCAGACCAAGGATTTATTCGCTGCATATGTAAAGGTGTACCTATATAAAAAGATGTCTTTGTAAGAAAAAAGTACCTAACTTTTGTAACTCAAAATGCAACGATAGTTTGTCATGTAATAATAATTAAGTGAGTAAACTTACTTCATTTCATTCTAAATCTGTTTTTATTGAGTACTTTTTTGTACTTTCATTAATTTGATTATTTTAATTACTTGAAATTAATATTGTTATCATGGTATATTGTTGTTATATTTTGATGTTCCTTAACGACTTTGCTTTAAGTAAGATGATTTATTTTGCTTTACATTAACCAATAATTATGAATAAAATATTAATAAAATATATCTGTATTTTCAATCTGGGGATTGAAAATACAGATACAAGTTTCTCTAATACAACTACTATCTATTACCTAAGGAGTAACGTGAGACCTAGTTTTATCTAAAATTTAAATGTTTAAAGTAGTATATATTAGTTTTAACGAGGAAATTTTAGTTTTAACAAAGACCGTTAGTGAAACTTAGTTTTAACCAGGAAAAACGCATTATAACTAAAAACGGATTTTAACTGTAACATATTAATTTTAAGAAAAAATAATTAATTTTGTCTTGATAACAATACAATTTATAATTAAATGAAAATCTGGCCAAATGCAAGACGGGACATTAGAGATTAAAAAGTGCACTATTTGTAATATGTCCATTTTAAATAAATACAATACTATAAATATTTAGATAAAACGGATTTTGCTGGTAAAATCTCCAGTAGGTAGTATACGTAGGCGTTATGGAAATCTTTACCATGCCGTAATGTAAAAAAAGTTTACGAAAACCGCTGATGAAAACTTTGCATATTTTGATGTAAAGACAATGAATTAATTTGAATTACAAACGAGTTTCATTGAATAACCAAGCAAAACTCAAACCGTACAGGATGCAGTCAATCACGGGGTCATCTAGTTTGAAATGAAACTCAATTTGCAAGCATAGGACAATTAAACAATTCATAAATCAAAAATGTAAATAAATATAATTAGAACGCGTGAGCTCACTCACAAGTGCAGATTTCTAATTTGTCAGGTGTTAGGAGGACAAATGGGTATTATACTTACTCGTGATAAGCAGCATGGAGGTAAGGCATTATGCGAATGCCCGCCTGGCCAGAAAATCTGTCGCCAAGCACCTAACAGTGTTCCGGCAGCTGTCATTGAGAGCCAGTAATTCTAGATTCATGACACATTCATGACATCATCACTTACTATCAGGTGAGATAGTGGTCAATGCCTTACTTATTAGGCATAAAAAAATGTGATATCAAGCCGCTGGTGGATTGCTTGGTGGATTAATATATGTAATGTGGCCCATTCTATGCTTTCATTTTCCTTAGTCCTTACCATAATACTATACCATAACCTATACTCTCTTGTTTGAAAAAGCCCATGCGTATAAACAAGCAGTATATGTGTGAGTATATATATGAAATTTTAATATCGGTGTTATGATTATGATATTTTCCATATTAGGGCGCATTCCAATTGACGCCACTATCGTTATTTTTGATAATTTTGAATTAATTTTGTGTTTAATTGGTTTAAATAAATTTTATAACCATAGACGCAAAATGTGGTCAAAATTAACTAAAATTACCATAGTGACGTCGAGTGGAATACGGCCAAAGATAGTAAGATATTTGAAAATGTCCTAGTTTTGCAAATAGATACCAAGTAAATAATATTCCATCAGCTTTTTACTCTCTTGCACCACGCGTATTTCCCGTTGATCTACGATCAATTATAGGATTCGGTGTAGAATAATAATGTAGGTATAATAATGCCGTTTGGCTGTATGCATGAAACCGGTTTGGAGACCGTTTGACGTCAGACCCGTCATAAATACATATACCTCGTCGTGTCGTGACGTTCGAGCTCGGGAAGTTACCTTATCCGCTCGCTCCATCGATGAAATCATTACGTGTATGTTATATCTACTTACACCTGTTTCTTTTTAAATCACTTCTTAAGAAAAACAATGACGTTCTAAATTCGGCTCGTATCTCTTTGGTTTCTATTTGAAGGAAAACATATTTTTTTCGTCTAGGTTATTGACTAACCTTATACAGTAAAAAGTGTTTATTTGTTTAAGTCATGTAAATAAAGCTCCCACTCTGAAGTGACCTGATTTTTAATGAAATATTGAAGGTGATACATAGGTTATCTGTAATTATATCTAATTCTACTGATCTTACTCTGAAACTTACTTTACAAGTAGATATATTTCGGGATCCGAACGTAACAGAAAGATCAAAACGTAACCTTATTTTGCCATTATGCCTGGAATTCGTCCGGAATAGAACGATTGACAAGGCGATTCTGGACTATGCCGACGGTATAGTTATCTATTTACGTAAAATGAGAAATACCCTCAACCTAAATTCAAATAATTCACTTCTGATTTCTAGTAAACTTAAAATAATCAAATCTTTTTCCCCCTGATAATGTCAAGATATGAGTACCTAATTAAATAATACAAGTAAGTTTCTTTATTCATAAAAGTACCTTACAGAACTTAGGTACCTACATTCGAATACCTATTTGATGTTTATTACCATGGAATGCCTGAAATAGCTTGTAGATTGTCTAAGCATGTTCGTTGTAGTGTTTAGTTGTCTCGTCGTGTTTTGTTGGCATGTTCCGCCGGAAATATTACTACAATTACCTCCTAAATTAAAAGAAAAGCTGTTCATTTCGATTCGTGCGACTTCTGAAAATTTTTTTTATTCCTGATATGTTAGCCTTTGACCACTATCTCACCTGACGGTAAATGAGGATGTGTTCGTAGATGTTGTTCAGACTAACCTAGAAGTACTGGCTCTCAAGGACAGCTGCCGGAACATACCGTTAGGTGCTTGGCGACAGATTTTCTACTTGATACGCAAAATGCCCTACCACCATGCACTATAAATTAGAAGACTGCACTCGCTTCCAGTAATCAGTTGTCGTTGCTCATGCCCTGCTAATCGATGTTGATGACAATTATTATTATATTTATAAAATTGATTACAACATTTGGTAAGAACTGTAAATTCCGATGTAAATTAAAAATATGTAAAAGATTGCATGAGATGAGTTGTGAATTTACCTGTATAAAGTATGGTATTTACATTTCAATAAAAGTGTGTAAATAATCACGTGTTTGTAATATAACTATTTATTTATGTTAAAAATTAGCACAATCTACCGTAAAATAAAAGTCATCCAACATATGTAGTTGTAGACATTTAGCACGTGACATCTGCCTACAAATCTGTAGTTATACGTAGGTGGTAAGTAAGGCCTCAGGTATTTCCTCACCAAAAGCATCCAAAAGTAGGTAACGCTTACTCACTATGATATGTCATTGACATACGAGTGTGAGTCAATGATCTTGCACATCGATGATAATGTGAGCTGTTTACTAATGGAGGCAAAAAAAAATATCTAAATATTTTACCAAGTTACTACTGATATAGGAGTTACTAGGTATCTGCGAAGAATCAAATACTTTTATTTTTCATTACATTTATTTTTATTTTTGTATATACCTAGCTGATAGTCTTTGTCCACTATCTCACCTGATGGTTAGTGATGATGTCGTCAAAGATGTTGTTCAGACTAACCTAGAGTTACTGGCTATCACGAACACTGGCGGCGATAGATTTTATTGAGGGTAGCTAGCCAGGAGGGGTTTCGCAAAATGTCTCCATGCTATAACGACTGCCATCCTAAGACAACAACCGGGACAGACGACAGAGTTACAAAAGTGGTCTACGTAATAGAATAATCTTACAACAAGTTTCAAATTTCATTTGTGGATTAAGGTAACTTAATCGATGGTTTAGTGAATTTTAGTGGAGTCGGTCTAACTATGGCCAATTTAGACTAATACAAACTAGACAGATACGGTCGCCCTCTGACGAGGGCGAATGAGAGAAGAATTATAAAAGAAAACATAGTTTTGAGCGAAGATAATAAGCGAATTTGATATTAAGAAATCAAGCAGATATTGAAGACTGGGTTAGGAAGAGCACCCCGTACTCTGCGATTAAAAACAAGTGACCCTTAGGGCACCACACCGGCCAAACAAATGGCATATTTCTGACAGCCTTTATTAAAAAACAAACTTCGTACTATATACAACACTACAGCTACTACAATATAAGCATTTATAGACAACCTGTACCTAAGTAATTGCAGACTCACAGGCAGTCCAAATGCTCCAGCCCACTACCAGTTGCCAGCGTGCCCAGCATTCTGGCAGCATTGCCCTGTTTAATTATTGCAATGCTTATTCATTGTAGCTTACGCGTGATCAAAATGCTGGCAAATAGAAGCCAGCATTTTGATCACGCGTCGCATCGACAAAGCGATCAAAAATACGATGAGCTCCGGGTCCCCATGGACCCAACATCTCTACACCAAACGGCTCAAATATGTAACTCATACCGAGGTTAGCATATTTGCGCCGCTTGAGTTGCTCTGCTGAAATGGCCGTGGGGCCAGCCCTCACGCATTGACGTATATCTCGATGCCCTCACGTTGGTATAAGTCATGTGCGGGATAATACGTAGTGCGGGACAAATATACGATAGGAAAAAAAAAATTTTCCTATCGTATATTTGTAATTTTGTAATGTAATCCGCTTAGCAGGCGTTATTGCAATCATAACAATATAAAAAAAAAAATTAGAAATTATATTATGGTCCCACAGAAATAGCAAGGTTTGACAAAAAAAAAATTAAAGCATGTTTAAATAGATTATATGGCACTGGTGTCATTAATTAGAAGTTCTTCGCTGTTTTGATGGGCATAAATAAATATTTTAAGCTTTAGTCTAAAACCATTTATACTTTGCATGTTCCTTATTGGCGGAGGGATGTTGTTTCAACACTTAGACGCAGCATAGCGGAAACTTCCTCTGAAGGCGGTTGATCTGTGCCTCTCTGTTACGAGCTGCGTCGAGCATTGGCGAGACTGTAAGGACTTGCGGCTAGCCTTCCATGTCAACTTATCATATAGATAAGTCGGTTCTCTATAATTTAAGACGCCGAACAGTAGACAAGCCAAGTGAAGCTTTCGGCGATGCTTTATTTTTAAAAGGAAATGTTTGATAAGAAATGGGGTCACATGTGACCTCAACGGAATGTCAAAGCAAAATCTGACACAAGCGTTCTGGACTTTTTGTATCAACTTTTGTGTCTTGACCAATAGCCTTGGACCAAAAACAGTGTCCATATAATTTAATTTCGACATAACCAATGACTCTACTAATTGGATACGCAACTCTTCTTTTAGATATGGCCTCATTTGGCACAATACCTTTAATCTATAAAAACAATTCTTGATACAATTACCTATGTGTTTTTTGAATCGCAGTTCACAGTCCATAAGTAAACCTAAGTTCCTGGCTTCATATTATACACGCTGGATGGGTTCACCCAAAAGCATAACACTTGCAGATAAATAGGTACTAGCAATCTGATGTTTACTGCCGAATAGAATGTATTTAGTTTTATCTGAATTAAGTACCAGGCAGTTATTGGTAGACCAAGCAGTTATTCTAACGAGGTCTTCGTTAAGTTTGGCAATAGCTAGATCAATGTCAATCGGCTTGCAGGAAATGTATATTTGAATATAGTCCGCGTAGATATGAAACTTGCAGTTCTTAACATGTGTTACGATGTCAGCAGAGTACAAGATGAAAAGAATGGGTCCTAAAGTAGAACCCTGTGGCACTCCTCTATTTACAGCCAGCTTTTCTGATATCAACATCGATGCACACATACTGGTAACGATTTTAGATTTATTACTACGTTATTACTGAGGTAACTATTGAACCACTGTATAGCTTCGGAATCAAATCCGTAATATTTTAATTTTGATAAGAGTATATCTATATTTAAACAATCGAAAGCTCTGGAAAAATCTAGTAATACCAATACTGTACACATGCCTTTGTCTTGAGCACCAAGTATGCTATCAGTTACATCGAGTAATGCGGTAGTAGTACTACGCCCTTTTCTAAAACCCGATTGCACTTCAGGCAAAATGTTATTAGTTTCGATGAACTCTGTTAACTGTGTACATACCGCCTTTTCCAAAATGTTTGATATACACGGCAAAATACTAATTGGTCTTAGATCCCTTAGGTCAACGGGATTAGAATGTTTTGGTAACGGACGTACGATTGCATGTTTCCAAATATCGGGAAACATACAACTCTCAATGGAGGTATTTATAAGAGCTAGTATGCTATCTATCGTATTTGGAAACGTCATTATTAATATAAAATCAACTGAGTGTACCTATACAACTTTTTTAAAGCTATCGTGATCAAACAAGCACGAGATTCACCTGGTGTTAAGCGGTAATCTCTGCCTATAACAGATGCAGTACGTCACAAGTGGTGAACTGCACTGCGCCCTACACCCTGAGACATAAAATTGTTAAGTCTCATGTGCCTGTAATTTCACCGGCACCCATACCTTCAAACCAGAACACAGTAATGTGAACATTACTGCTTGGCGGTAGAAATAGCTATGGTTGCAGTACTCTCCCAGACGAACTCGCACATAGAGTTCTACTGCTACTAAAATTGTATAATTTGTGTCGTTAGAGAAAACATAATACTGTTCGTATATAATGGGTCCTCAGAGTGTAACCTCAGATAAGTCGGATAAAATTAAATGATGATTACGATAACCATAGTTAATTACTAAACTAGGAATAAAGTTACACATTATTTAAATTGCAGTACAGTACTAGTTATAAACAGTAAAAAAAATATATAATTGTTATGTTTGCAATAACGCCTGTTATGCGGATTAAATTACAAAATAACAAATATACGAGAGGAAAAATTTTATCATGCACATGACTTAAATTTTTCCTCTCGTATATTTGTAATCTTGAAAAGTAATAAAATAATTTATAATATGTTTCCCAATTGTGTTACACAATATAGTTTTGATAACATAACTAAATCAAATAAGGAAAACACTGGTCGGTATTCTTAGAAACGGTGTTACGCCAACTAAGCCTTCGTAGACCTCTGCGTAAATTGCGTCAAATCCACAACGGAAATTCCTGATCGTGACTATTCGGCGCGCCCGATCACCGCGATGTCAATCCGCGGGGCGCGCGGCGGCGGCGGCGCGGCGAGCGGCGGCATGTCGATGTCGGCTTTAGTCGAGAACGGCCGCTCTACCATCTCATGGTCACTATCGTCAACCGATCACTGGCTTTCCCCTCCACCTACATCAAAGCAAGCGCCAGCTTCTCGCACCTGACACTGGTTTTCCCAACCAAATAATGATACTTCTTTTTAACACTTACCATATAATCAAATTATGTACCAAAACCAATTAAAATTTTCATAAATCACCTATCGTAAGCGGATTTGTTGCTATCCGTATACTCTACAGAGCTGTCATTAATCAACGCTTTTTATTCTCTCCAGGCGGGTCGCTTACACGATATTACAGAAGCTTATTTTGTTCGCAGCGGACGGCACCGTTTATAAAACGTTATCTTCAAATGAGCACAATAATAATGGAGATGATTAATGCGTGCGCAGGATGACTCGCACTTTGCGCCGTTTGAGCCCGAGGGTCGAGAGGCGCGAACACGACACTGCCATACTGCGCAACTCTTACTTCAATACACGTAATACGTTATATACTAACTACTTCCTAATCTGTGTCTGAAGTCCCGACTCCCGCCCGCCCCAAATGACCAGACATTATTTAATTGAAATGAAAGTGAAAGGGTGACAATTGTAATAGAAAACAAAAAGGGTTCCTTTTTGTGACTAGATGAAATATTGCGCCAGCCGTGCATTGTAACATTTGTCCTTTATGATTGACTCTACGTGCGAATATGTTTTTTATTAATAGTAAAACAAGTATAATAAGTGTTGCATATAATTATCTACATAATATTATTGAATAAAAATCTATGATGGGAAGGCAGGTTTTTCTGGAATACTAGTTTTTGTATTTATAGTAAAAAATGCAATAAATAACAATACAATCCTCCGTCTTTACAGGTGAAATACAAATAAATTAAGCCTTAACATCACAGTCGAAGGAAACCATAAATCAAGATATAAGATGTTTACTTTATGTTTACTCGTGCAGTTTAACTTCTTGTAAAGTAAAGGCAAATGTTTGAGTTACGAATGTAATAGAATCGAGGTTGACATTCGCTAACTAATGATTCCGGTGCACAATGCCCATGCTCGCTCCCGCCGAGCTTCTTCAAAGCGCATTGTTACCGAAAAATTTTAACACTTCAATGTTTGATATGGGCGAATTTGCGACATTGACAAAAAAAACAATTGACATGTCACGTTTTTATCGCTGTTTGTATTGCTACCTGGATCTTTTATATCAAGAAAATAAGGGTGTGTTGGGTAGCGTCGACAGTCATCGTCTTTCACGTTGTCGATGAGGATATATGACAGATTCATAGACGAGTCGCTGACTTTATTGTATTCCAAAACATATCACGACGACCGGGTAATCGATGCTCATTCGCAGAATTCTTCTGAACATAAAAAATCACAAGGTTTAAGAAGAAATGTTTAAGAGTGCTTGAAGACTCGTCTACTGTTACGTGATATTTAATAACGACTTATGAGAAGTCGAGAGATCGCAAAATAAATAATAAATTGATGCATATATTTTATTAATGTTTTTTTAACATTGGAAACAAATTTGTAGCGATGGCAGTAATAAATGCCGAGGCGTGAAATCAAATTGTAAACGCGGTCTCCAGCGAACATATTGATATTTTAATTAGATTTACAAAGTCGAATCTGCGCAGTGCCGCGGCGACACCCAACTCTTTGAAACGCTGTAATGGCACCCCGCGGACTACATTCAAGGGTTGCAGGACCCGGCTTTGTGTCTACTCAATATTTACTCCCAAATGCATTACTGTAACAATACTAACTTAGTTTTTTAAGTTTTCGTAGCAGCTTCCGCGTTATCGTTTTCAATAGCTATAGAAATGTCACTCATGGCGTAATTATAGAGCAGCGCAGCAGGTAGCTTGAACCAAGCAAAGTTGCGATTGTGAACAAAATCATAATTGACGATTCCTCTATTGGTGAGCCCTATAAGAACTTAAAAAGCTCTTTGTGAGCCGTGCACACCTTTTGTTATTAACACTATTAAAATTCGATAAAAAGTATAATTACTTATCAAAACAGGATGTGCGAAACATCCGTTTTTCATTTTCTAGCCTACTGAAGTGTATTATTTTCTTTAATGTATTTTTCTCTGATTTTTAAAAAGTATTTAAAATTAACCATAGCAAATTCTTCGAATAGATGTCCATAGTAAAATATCGCGAACTAAAAAATCAAGAAAAAATAACAAATATATACAGAAAAAAATAACGGTTAGGAAATACACGGACATTAGTAAACAATAAATCTCAACACATCTGCAAAACAGTTTTAGTTTGAAAACAAAGCATACAATTTGTCAGAATATGCAATGAGGCAGGGCGTGGGCCCCGCTGCGGAACCCGTGGCGCGCGCGCCGGCTCACGCTGCGAAGTCGGCATACAGAACTCTAATTGACACACTAAAATACGTCATGTCGCACAAAAGCGTTTATTTTTCCCTATGCCCTTCAATTTCCTAGTAATGTTTGTTAATAACGCCTTGTCATATGCTTGTCGAACATTATTTTTCTGCTAAACTCGACGAGGTATATTATATGATCACGTCCGTGGACTGCCGGGCTATAATGTCACCCCCAATTTTTTCCCGTGGGTGTCGTAACTCGTAAGAGGCGACTAAGGGTAAAATTCCGGAAGGTGGGCTGCAGCGCCTTACGAGGAACGGACAATATCTTACACTCTGATCCCCAAGACGCCTGCCAAGCTTAGGGATTGGCAATTATGGCCCTTCAATAGGGGAGGCTGTGTTCAGTGGACAATCCGGCTGATACAGTATATCATATGAGCTACTAAATGTAAGTATCTTATAATTGCTATTGATATTTAGTAATTTAACTAATGTGGAATGTGACTTCAGAAGTTTTTGAACATTTTTGGACAAAAGCATGTCATATAATATTGTTTATTATACTTACAAAATGGTAGAGTTCTTGTGAACCACGTGAAATTGACTCTCACGGACAGCAGTGATGTTTTCAGCAGATCTTGGGTTTCGTCGACGTACGGGTGATGGTTGATTGTTTTTAGAACATTGAATACTAATAATACTTAGTATTTAATATGACATGACACCACACTGACAAACTTTTATTTTAAGACTGTAATAAATTTATTAAACAATTTAAGTTGACCCAGGATATGATGCACCTACCTAAGAAATATAGGAATCTGATTGCTACTTTGGTAGGTTATATTTAGTATTGAGGCTGTTATAGGAATTATAACAAAGGCCGTTCATGACGTAACACATTTTAGTACTTGTGCTAATAACAACATTTTGGTTATCTGTTTAAACTTGTAAATAGGACAACGGGGAAGTACCTATTCTTATTGTTGTATAATGAAAATATTAATAACTGCTCTTGTAAAGTTCTACAAATTGAACTTTTTTTGAAAAATACTCTGCTGACTTTGTATGTTTTACTGAAACATAGATGAGACAAGATTTAATAGTGTTTAATGTAAATAATTTTCAGTAAGCCAATACGTTTAACAGATCATACGTGGAAGGGGGTAGGTGCATTGTACTTGTAAAAAATAATATAAAATTCAAAGAGCGCCGTGACCTAGTTTAGTGTTCTGTTGAACGTGTCTGCAAGGTGACTTGTGTGGAGGTGGATAAATATCTTATAATGTGTTTATACAAACCACCAAAAAGTAAAGATATACTAAAAAATTCCTTTCTTGTAATCGTTTGAAAATTTTTGAGGGAAAATCAATTAACCAACAATCAATCAAACAACCGATGTAGACGTAAAATTAATGTCACATATACTTGACGCCTGGGAGAGTTAGAATGATGCAATCGGCGTATTTTGTGATCTTGCCAAGGCATTTGCCTGTGTAGAGCACCGTACCCAGATTCGTAAGCTTTCCTATTATAGAGTTTGTGGTACAGCTCTGTATCTTATAAAGACATATTTGTATATATTTGTCAGACCTGCTAGAGAAGGTTGGAACCTATGGCGTTACATCTTCTGAGAGTTTTATAAAAATGGGAGTTCTGCAAGGATTAATTTTAGGACCATTTCTATTTCTCGCGTATATCAACGATTTGTATTAAATGGTCAAAGATCACTGCGATATTGTTATATTTGCAGACGATATCTCTCTGATTTTTAAAGTAGATAGGAATGACAGTGAACTGATTCAAGTAAAAAATGTGCTTTCTGTTATCTCTAAATGGTTCTCCGCTAATAATTTACTATTAAATTCGAAAAAGATGAAATGTTTTAAGTTTTCTTTTCTTTACATAGACTCTAACGTTGAACTTGATCAAGTTAAACTTTCAATTGATATAATTTCAGTATTCTTGATAATTCAAATGGATTTAAATATAGGTACAGTTGGGTCCTCGAATAAATGATCTCCCCAGGTGACTTAGTTCTGCTGCATATACCGTTCGTAAGATAAGGCAGTTGATGGATGTACTCGTAGTTACAGCTTGACTGATTTATTTTGCATATTTCAGCATAATGTTGCATGTATAAATTGTTTTGGGAAGCACTAGCTGCTGCTCTCAGCCAAAAGCGGGCAGTTCGTGCTATTTATGGAATAGATTCTAGCAAATCACTTAGGGTTTTTTTAGGAAATCAACATAGTATAATCTTTGCTCAATTTTTTTAATATATTATTGAAAATATATTATACGCTCGAATGAAATTTGGTAAAATTAAATTAAACGGCGACCACTACAATTATAACACTAGGAATTAAATAAAACTAGCGGTGTCAGGTTATAGATTAGCATATACAAATAAAAAGTCTTTCTTAGGAAATTGTATGCGATTTTATAGTAAAATTCCTAAGGATTCTAAATTCTTCTTTAAGATACATAGAAGGAAAATTCAAACTGCATGTAAAAAAGATTTTAATTAAATAAGCGTAATACATATAAAATTGGTGAATATTTGGAATGCCACATATGAAATAAATATTGTAATTATTTTATAATATACATACAAATTGTAAATGAGTAAAGACATACAAAAAGAATATTATAATAATAAAATGTTGTAAACGACGTTCATATGAGCGTCGTAGACGCCAAAGTTGAATAAAAGATTTTGACTTTCAATTTTAACTTTTAACCAGGCAGTGTATTCAAATTCATCCAACATCGGCAGGACGATCATGGTGACTATAAACTGGCTAAAGCACGCGGAACGTTGCCCAAAGAGAACACCCATTTTTGACCAACTTAAAAAAAGGTGGAGGTTCTCAATACGTCCTTTTTAATTATTTTTTGTGTGTGTTACCTCATTAGTCCTTACAGGGTGTACCGATATTGATGTTTTTTTTTCGTAAGCTGGTGCTTGTTATGTGATCCCATAGATCTGACGAATAGTATTTGAGTCAGCCATAATAATGCGTATTTTACGAGTCAAATCTTTATTTTGGTATTTTTTTTATGATAGAACAATTTTATGTTTTGCACTTGATTTTCTGCTATATCCGTGCATGGTGATTTGGCAAAACAGACTGAATAAATGACAGACAATTTGACAGATAGCTTCAACACTGTGGTCGGTATCGATGCCTAAGTCCCCGTTTGAAGACCGGTTAGTAAACTCTAAATTTTGCGTTTACGACTCACGCTTGTATCGAATGAAGAATATTAACGTTTTTTTGTTATATAGGTTATAATATCTATTTGTATAGTTATAATGTATATATAGTGATAATATCCTAGATTTAACATAAATAGACCGCATTAAGTACAACATAATTATATATTATGTACTTATTTTGTGTTGCATTCGACTCAATTTGCTTCACTCTGTTTATTTAATTCAGACTTGTATAAAATATACTTCAATTAATTTAATTAAATACATATTTTTGAACAGTGTTCAAAATATTTAGAATTATAGTCATTCCAAATCACATTCAGAAATGCCCCCTGCGTATACCAATTGTCAGGTTTCGGGGTCTCGCCCTCGGATGCCGGCGGCAAATATCTGCAGAATGCGTGTAATTATTTATTTGCCCTTGCAGCCCTCGTAGCTCCCACTCCACAGCTTCAATAGCCAAATAAACAAATGCAAAGAGAATACAATAGTCCAGCAAAATTTAAGGAATGCGTTATTTTGCTTTCTAGTCGACTCTACCCTATTAGCAACGAATAATATACGAATAAGATTAATAGACTTACTTAAGTTGTCAGTATTATATTTCATTTATAACTTAAAAAATATTCCGAACACAATTTTAACCATATAAACCTTATTGAGTTAAAAATGTATATACATTTTTGAAGAAAATGTTATGCAACAACAGGAAGGGACGAAGGTCTAATGCAGGTAGTCAACAGCGAGTTGTTTAACAGTTTATATTTTCTAAATGAATAAAAGGCTTAAACGGTATCGTTTTTCATGCAAGCTCTAAAGAATGGATAGAACACAATGACGTCTGATAAAGCCGGAGACAAATACCTCGCACTGCGTTGCTACTATTTTGACATTTTAATTTCACCCTTGCTCGAAATCCGTTCTCAATGGAGACGGGGGCGCGACGCGACGGGCTCAGCTCTCTCGATACATGTATCACGGTCGCAAGAGAGACTTGATTGACGTTTATCGCTCGGATTAAAATACAATTAAAATTTATTTTTAACATAGGCACAAAGCTTTTTTGAACCCTTTGCTGTTTGCTTAACGAAAGACTTAAACGCGCTCTCTTTGACTTCGAGCCCTAAAAATTTGAACTCACCTTGAGAAAAAAGGTGTTACCGTTAAGGAACTTAAAACTGTATGTTCTATAATAATGTGCGCCAATCCTCATGGTCCAACAATGCGTTAAAATTTATGGTTTGAATGTGAGCTCGTTTGTACTGGTCCTCGATTAGAGGTAATTTCTGTCAATCACGAATCGGGACCATTGTACAGCCACGTCCGCCTCCGCTTCGGACCATTTGCCCTAATTAAAATGGAGCCCTTCTGCACAAAAGTCAATCGTAGGATTAATGTTTGACGTGAAAGAACTATTTTATATTGCACTTTTGTGCTCGCAATAGATCTGCTAAAGACCTGCTATTACAACGTCAATCCATTTATGTTTGAGTGATGTGAAATAGATTAGATATCCGATCCGACTATAGGTAAGTTCTCCTAACAATAAGATTTGTTCAAAATTACTGGGTATACTTAAAATAAAATTAAACTGTCGTTATCAAGACTCTCCCTCTTACTCTTGTCCCTTATGTGGGGAGTCTTCAATATGTTATCTCTACAATAGGAATATATTATATTGAATAAGTTTCGGCTTCATCCTGGCGTGGCCTAGTTGCCTGTCTGACGTCAACACACGATAGAAATGCCCAGTTTGTAAGTGCACCCATATTACTTTTCGATATTAAAGCGCCTTGTAAGGCCTAATGTCCAGTAACAACATAATGACGATGACGTAAGTATTGGCGTGCTAGTGTTTTATTCACCTTTCATAAATTTTCTCACGCAATAAGTTTACGAAAATCCAATGGAAATAAATAGTTTCTCTAATCAATCTTCTACCTTATCAAGGTAAGACGGGATATTTATATTACTTACAAAACATAGAAATGTTGTACAATAGCAACCAGATAGCAGAAGGGCATTGTTTTGCCTTTTAAGTACCCATCATAAGTAACATAGTCATGTCTTCATTCATATATTGTTTTGACTTATTTGACTATTTGAGATCTTTAGTTCCCACATCACAAAAACATAATTTTATTGCGTTCTAGTTTTATTTACTTAGGGAATATAGTGGACGGTACTGTGACATTTTCATTTCGAATAATAGCCCATATCCATGCCCACACAAAACCAATTTCATGTCCGAATTTGTTTGCATTTACGATTTGCACAATTCTTGATTTGCGGTATATTATGTCTTTATTATGCAGCATTTACCTTCCTTCTCTAACATAAAGCATCAAACGGGTGTGCGAAAGAGATGATTGCAGTTGTGCTGTGGGATTATGAGCATCGCACAGGGCAATAGCAACCCTTTCGTTTAGGCTGTGACTGGTAGACGATAATTTGATTTCACGCGCGTCTGATGATTAATGCCGTTGCCTTATCGCTCCATATTTTACCGATTTAGTCCGATGTTCTTTTATTTCGTCCCTCGTACTACGTGTGAACACGGCTTAATGCCTAGTTTAAACATAGATATAGCTTTTTCTATCGAGAGAATTTATATTATTCGATTAGAAAACCGTGCACGAAAACATATCCGTTTTGCTCTAGGGAACTGTGGATCTGGACTCTACAAACTTTATGAAGGAATTTTGCATCTGTTCCGCGTGGTTTATTTTTCAAGTCATAGTTTCCATTCCACTACAAAAGATAATCATGCCTTCTCCAAGTCTATCGATATTAACATTTCGAGCTGTCTATATCTGCGTATTGCGTAACATTAATGCTCGAATTAATTTTCGTAACCCGAAAATCTGAATTTTTTCATTGGCCTGGTGGTAGGGCATTTTACGATGGCACGCGTGGCTACAAGGAACGAAACATATACATATACTTATATATAAATATCCTACTAATATTATAAACGCGAAAGTTTGTGAGTATGGATGGATGTTTGTTACTCTTTCACGCAAAAACTACTGAATGGATTTTAATGAAACTTTACAATAATATAGCTTATACATCAGAATAACACATAGGCTATAATTTATAAAGATATTATGTGAATTATCGAAAATATAACGATAAGTGTCATGTAAGTAAGAAATAATCAGCCATATGCGACCTATTCTGGCGTGCGCTGCAAAAACCTTAAGTGTCACACGTAGATTATGTATAACGGAAATGTTTATCTTAAATTTTCCTGCAAAAACCTGCTACAGCATGTATCTATCATTTATGTTTAAGCCAATATCGCCAAAATAGTGAACCATAATTACTATAAAAATACAATTTATTTCTAATGCATATTCGGTAGTAACTAAATAAAGTAGTAGTATAAATGCGAACGTTGTATGTTTATTATTTCTTCGAGCTCAAACGGCTGGATCGATTTTGATGAAATTGGGCATGATAGATAGATAACTCTTTATTGAAGACACCATAATAACAACAATAAACTTATTTCTAAAAAATAACTTAAAACCGAATGTACCAATAGGCGGTCTAACCGTTCAGAGCGATCTCTTCCGGACAACCCAGCAATAAGAGATATGGTCTCTAACTATTAGGCGGGGTTTCTTATGGTCTTAATAATTTTATACATAAACAACTGATGTTACCAAATGATTGACTAATTAACTAAAAACTATAATGTAAATAGATGAATACACATATATAGTAATATATTTAAATATAAATAAATAGACAAAAACCACATATATAGATATATTATGTAAAAATATAGATATAATGGAATATATACACATGTATAATTTTATACAAATTAAACACAATTGAATTAAAAAGAATGTGTGCACCGCAGTGTCCATTATTATACAAATTTAGAGCAAGACATAATAGTTTTTGCCTTGATCCTTAAAAGATTTCAATGAAGGAGAACATATTATTTCTAGCGGTAGTGAATTCCACAGCTTCAGCGGCAAATTAATAGTGTTAGAAAGTACCGTAACGACAGAGAATGGATAGAAAGAAGAAATTTAAATTGTTCCTTGAGGTAGCGCGGAGATAAAGGATTGGACAGAATACTGTAAAGGAGCGAATATTATATGAGCATTCCGGCGACGACGAATAGGGAGCCACTTGAGCTTATTACGACAATCGGAGATATAATCAAATTTGCGTAAGCTATATATAAATCTTATACAAAAATATATGGCATATAGGTAGATAAGGCGCTGGATTAACATATATCACACTTTTTATCATCGTCATCCATCACCGCGTGGTGTAACCGCGGGGCGCAGCTAGTACATATATATTTTAGCTGATAGGTTAGCCTTTGACCACTATCTCACCTGATGGTAAGTGATGATGTGGTCGAAGATGTTGTTCAGGCTAACGTAGAATTACTGGCTCTCAAGGACATCTGCCGGAACACACCGTTAAGTGCTTGGCGACAGACTTTCTACTCGAGGTAGGTGGTAGCTAGCCAGGCGGGCATTCGCAAAATACCCTACCACCATGCTATAACGACTGCCATCCTAAGACAACAACCGGGACCGACGGCTTAACGTGCCCTCCGAAGCATGGAAGCGCTCAGTAGTAATATCACTAGCGGTCACCAATCCAACTCATGACCGTGGCGGATGTTGCGCTTAACTTTGCTGATCGGTTAAGAACAGCTAAGCAAACTTCGCTACGAGCGAATCAAATTTTAACTATATTGAACAAAAGTAACACACAACAGAAACACAGTACCTTCATATATAACATGTATAACAAGATACAAAATAAGAACATTGTAATCACACGATGGTACACCACGTAATGGAAGGTTCACACCATCACTCTAAAATAGGATATGGCTGTACATGATCATGTGGGTGAACTAAGAACGGCCTCAGTGACGCACAGACAAGTATGACTAAGTACGTAGGTGTATGAAAATTTTAATACAGACACCAGTAACACTGATAAATTATAAAATAAATAAACAATTTTGAAGCGCTCGTAGCGAAGTTTACTTAGCTGTTCTTAACCGATCAGCAAAGTTAAGCAACGTTACCCGCGGTCATGAGTTGGATGGGTGACCGTTAGTGACATTACTACTGAGCGCTTCCGTGCTTCGGAGGGCACGTTAAGCCGTCGGTCCTGGTTGTTGTCTAAGGATAGCAGTCCTTATAGCATGGTGGTAGGGCATTTTGCGAATACCCGCCTGGCTAGCTACCACCCTCAAGTAGAAAATCTGTCGCCAAGCACCTAATGGTGTGTTCCGGCAGCAGTCTTTGAGAGTCAGTACTTCTAGGTTAGCCTATGAACAACATCTTCGACCACATCATCACTTACCATCAAGTGAGATAGTGGTCAAAGGCTAACCTATCAGGAATAAAAAAAATATTAAAAAAAAAACAAATTACATAAACATTAGGTTAAAAAGAACTTTAAATAATATACATATGTAAATTACAACTCAAATATAAATGCAGTAAAAGATTAAGAACCAGACAAACCAAAAAGCAGCCAAAAGATCAAGTCAATTTGGAAAATTACACGTTATAGTTTGTATCAGTCATAAAAAAACTGTCTGCCATCAAATACTCTTCCTTGAACATGGTACCATATGCATTTAGTTTTTTTTTTACAAAAGATATATTTATTAATTGCTATAGATATGCCCCTGTCATTTCCTTTTTTTCAGCAACTAATTATTACGAAACGACCATCTCGTGAAATGTCTTCTATTTCGAAGGACGCATTTTTCCCTCTTAATAAGGTACTTAAGTATAATAAGTATATAAATTAATAAAGTACTTAAGGTAAATTGATATAAATATAATAAATCATTCAAAACATACATACCCACTAAAATATCAAGAAAATTGTCTAGCTAGGACGAACATTTTCTACTTGAGGACGAAATTCAAGTAGAAAATTTTCGTCCACCCTTAACGGTGTGTTCCGGCAGCTGTTTTTAAAGCCAGTAATTTTAGATTAGCCTGAACAATATTATGACTTATCATCATGTGAGATAGTGGGCAATTTGCTAAACTATCAGCTAAAGATAAAATAAAAATTTAAGTCTCCACTAAATTGAAAGTCAAAGAATATTTCATATTTCATATGAAATTAGGTTGTTATAGGTTTTTGTAGCAAAAGTTTATTCCCGATTATTGGACTTAATAAGGTTATCATGAATACTTAATTTGGCAAACTGACATGTGTTTTTATATCGACCATGAGTATATAATGAATATTAAAAGAAAATGAAGAAACTCTTACAGAAAATAATTTTTTCAAGTAAATTCTTGCATCTTTTCAGGTTCATTACTTGAAAATGTTTTCATGTGAAACAATGTTGTATTTCTATGTCGTCGTAGAACTTCTTCCCTGTCCTTATACCTACCACATTTAGTGGGATCGGTATAACAATTTGCTTCTACTTTGCCCCATTTCCTGTCGTCTAAGTGCGTCATGCCTTTTTACACATATTTACCTACTATATGCGTCCACATTTATACCTAACATTCTTCAAGTTAATGTATATTTTCAACCCTAAAATTGGAAACTAAACTTTAATCTTTGGAATAAAGATTCCGCCTCATGACATGGCATTTAGGTATTTATAGCTAAATAATTTGAGAAAATAATATATGATGAGAGTAATGTGCTTCATAAAGCAAAACAGGAAAGTAGAAAGTTTAAATTTCTGTTGACGCCGCTGCCGCCATGCGCCACCCGGAAACATTGTGCTATGTGCCTGACTATACATATACTATTTGCTGCCCAAGTATGGAAAAGTAGGTAATACAATATTTTTAGACATGATTATATTCATCATAGATCATCAATTCGGCAGTTGTTGCGTGATGCATGACTGAAAAAAGAGATAAAGAGACGAATAGGCAACTATTTCAAAAGTTATATGATCGTGTTCAAAAAGGTATTTTAGGTATTCTAGACATTTTACAAATATATTTTGTAGTGTCTTCCACGAAGAGACTAAGTTTTATTATGAGTACATATATAAGGTAGGAGCGTAGGACAACAATAATGCAAAATAGTGAAACACGCGTCTTCCATTCGAAATAACTAATTGAAACACCTACCGTCAAATCAGGCATTTTACTTATTTGAGTAATATTTTAAGTAGCTAAACTATATAATTCAAGTAGATAGACAAAAATACTACAAAAGTGAATCTTGAATGCGCCCGTGTTATTGATCGCTGCGTAGCCTTGGCGTCGCTATGGGTCCTGTCTGACGTAGAACGCAGGCGCGGCACCACAGAATATATGAAGAATACATTCGCTTTGATTTGAATATGAGGCAGGATGTCCTTTTTAAATACTTACTTAGTTTCTGAAACGGTAAGGCTCTTAAAATAAAAATTTTCAACACAACCTTGTCGGTTGTAATGTGGACCACTTTTATCACTGTCGTTGATACTACAGAAAACTTAGAAATCTGCTACATTATTGATTGTATGTAGCAAAAATGAAAAATAAAATATATCTTATATGTAGATTTTTATATAATACTTAAGATTAAACAATACTTTAATGGATTTGTTGCGATGCGAAGTTCTACCATACAACGAGGATCCACTCGCACTTGCCCGGTTTTTCATGACAATGCTTTACCATTTTTAATCAATTCAAGAAAAGGAACATGCTCTCTAGGAAAAATATTAATATTACCTACAAAAAATAATTAAGAATAAAACAATTTAAATGGAATGGATGAGTGTATATATGTTGTGTAATTAATATAACAACGTCTCTGGTCCTCATCCTTGTTGAAGACGAGACCGGGCAAGGGTGAACTTTCATTAGCCCTATATAAGTGTTGGTGCATAGCCACACAATGTACTTATATATAGAAGAACCCGATATTGTTACTAACTCTGAGGTCGACGAAAACGCAGACAGCATCTTAGTTAGTATTATTAAATGTTCTATGTCTTAGTACTGACTCCTACTTTAACTAAGTAGGTTAATTTCAGTAACCTAGTTTTTGAATAAAACATCTTATTATATAATCCATTTTATCTGTATGACCTTCTCAAGTATGTATGAATAACATTAGAGTTCGGGTAGATGGCTATAAAGTTGTTGAATATAGTTTGTTTAGGACGCATCAACACACTTAAATCTTCTTAAGTAGAAGATGCTATTGTTGTGAAAAAGAACCATCCACGCTATCAATAGTGCGTGAATTGTTCTGTGATGTAATGTGTGTATATATAAGTAATCAAATAACGTTAATGCCTATCCTAATCCAGGATAATGCCTTTGTTCGCGAGTTTCGTGCTCCGCTACGCCCCCGCTCCAATATTTGTTCATCTCATCTCTTACCTACTTTTATCACGATCTACGAGCTTTTGTTGAAAATTGGGTGTAGCTTTTTTGTGAAAGATAGCTTTTTTATCAAAAAATTGCGAGGATCGCAAGCACGTGGCGAATGATCGATCACAGTCCTGTTGTTATTTGGTTGTTACTATATTTTTTATCAGTTCACATTTTATTTTGTCAAATTCACATTTCAAACTGTTTTTACATATATGACTGGAAGTCCTTCTATGTTCATGCTACTTAAATGATTAATGTAAGTACGTACCTACGTGTTTTAATCGATAGTAGCAACAGCAGCACATTTTGTCAACGGAATGGCTTATTTGGGATGGCACAGTCAAACTTACAAAATTGGCAGGCATTGTACGAAAATCAAAAGAAAACCACAATAATGACCCATGTCTTAGTTTGCTGTACTTATTAATTATTTCCAAGATTTTTTTTACTGAAAATCATTAATACAATTTTAATCGCATTAAAATTGATCTCGAGATGTTATGAGCATTTTTCGCTATTCCTAGTAGTCTTGGATTTACGCATGAAGGCCCACTTGAAGAAGTCACCTTGCTTATATCAAATATATACAAAGTAGATATTTAGTTTAAAGATTTTGGAAAATATACCATAAGCAAAAATTGACAATTTATCTTAGGATATGGAATATTGCTGCTTCATTAAGCATATAAACATATATATTAATGCAATCTAAAATGTCTCGGTTCATCACAATATCTTCTTAGTAGTTCACATACTTATATGTGAAATTTCTCAGTTCGTAATCTTTGGTGACTGGCTACTGTACTGGTTTGTTAAATTATTAATATTCTGGTCTAAAAATACTCGGATTCTCGTTGTTCAAATAGTTATTATTTCTTCCTGCTCTATACTGAGCACATATTTGTTATAATATACCTATGTATATATTCTTATTTACAAAAAACAAAACGGACCACCGTATGGAGTTCGCTCGTATCTTGAATATTAAATCATTCATTCCATTAGATTCGATTCAAAGCTTAGCAAGCTTACATCGATCCGCAGCTATGGGCTATTCGCGCGATCCCTAAGTGCGAACATCTGTATTTGCGTATCGAGCTCCCACTCTTGCGACGATTGATACAAAGCCGTATTCAAATAACTTTAATCGCTTAAGCACACAAATCTATTCTCGCTACTAACGAATTATAATTATTCATAGGCGACGACAGCGCAATCCTTTCCATCTAAGGGACCGTGTTCGCATAATGGCACCGACACTGATTTACTACTCAAATATAAAAAAATCCTTTTATAAATATCGGTTTCACTGCAGTATTTTATTTGTAAACGACAATGAGGAATGTGGAATGTAACTGTAGGTAATACGTTGAGCCGGATCTCCACCGTAAAACGTTGGCAATTTTGTCACCAGCTTGTTGGAAAAACTAAAGTTTCCAACAACTTTGGGGGAAAACCAGCTTTATATAAACGTTTGTCACCAACACTTCTTAGCAACACAAAATTTTTCACTTTTATTAGGTGTAGACCCGACCTTCATGTCCACAAATTATTCTTCAAATGATATAAGTAGGCCATTCTGGAACTCACGGCGTTAGCTGTTTCTATTTCCTCATCGCATAGATGTGAACCTTCAATAAAATATATCTTTCCGCTTTTGCGCTTCAGACTTAACGCAACGCTATATCAGATTAATAAAAAAAAAACATATTTGAGGCTCAAAAAATGTTTTAAACGTAACACAATGAAACAATATCAATATTTCATTTACACAAAACTTGTTTTCAATAACACTAAAATAATTGAATGAAATCGCACAAAGCGCGAAACAACAATTAACCCTTTTCAATTGCACTTTTTTATTGAATTTAGACAAGCATGCGCATTAGGTGATCAATAAAATGATCTGCGCTCACGCTCCTCGCGCGCAATCGCGTGTAAATGTTAAAGCGGGGCTTCGTTTCACGCGCGACCGAGCGCCTCTCCGTGACGTGTTCTCGTGTGACATGTAGACTGGTCTGACAGACCATGGCTCATTGCACCTGCCACTCATACTTCATATTGCAACGGATCTCTTGATTATTGTTGACAATATCATGGGACCTACAAAAAACGATTCACATTTACGACATTAAAAATCATGGCAGCTAGCTAGGTGTCGTGTGATAAGATAAAACCAATATCTGTTTTTTTAGGGTTCCGTTCCCAAAGGGTAAAAACGGGGCCCTATTACTGTGACTCCGCTGTCCGTCCGTCCGTCTGTCACCAGGCTGTACCTCAAGAACGGTGATAGCTAGACAGTTGAAATTTCACAGATGATGTATTTCTATTGCCGCTATAACAACAAATACTAAAAATAAAATTAAATAAATATTTAAGGGAGGCTCCCATACAACAAACTTGATTTTTTTACCGTTTCCTACTCGATACTAATAACGGTGACAGGTAGACCCTTTAACTATTCACAGAATATTTAGATTTATGTTCTCTTTAAATATAATTAATTAAAATAAAATAAATAATTAAGGGGGCTCCCGTACAATAAAAGAGGTTTTCGCCGTACCTACCCAGCTCAATCGGATACTGAGAAAAGTGTCTGTAACTTGCAAGATTAGGTTATAGACAATGGTACGGACCCTTCGTGCGCGATTCCCGCTCGCACTTGGCCGGTTTTTTTATATAAAATGGTATAGTATATACTTGTACTGACAATTCATCACATTAGATGAAATGTAACCTCTAGACTAAGAGGACACAAATGTTGACATGAAATCAACATTTTACATTAAATATCAAATAAATCAAACAGTAGCAAAGACATTACTTGAAAGTATTGCATTATGCCACCGTTATGAAGGAGATAGGGAATATCAGTTCAATTTTCTATTTTGTAATGTTTGAGATTGAAAGTAATGGAATCACTAGACTAATGCATGACCAACAATTGCCTTTTCATTTTCACCAGATGTGCGATAAACGTTATCAAGAGGGTTCACCGTGACCTCATAAAAAGCGGAATTTATTACATCTCATGACCCTTGCCCCGAAACTAAGACAGCGGAGGAAATAATAGAAAAATATCGTAATTAAAATCCAACCCTTCCTGTTGTTGGGCCTTTTTTATGGAGGGATAAATTGGAACAAGGCGCGCGTGACCGATTTCATGATATAGTGAAGTCCTGCAGACGGGCTGTGAGGGCGGGCCTGTGGAGCCGCGCACAGTCTGTATCGGGTTAAGCGATCTTTAATGACTCTGTTAACTCTTTTATTAAAATGTTAACACATGTTATATCTTATTCCTTCTAATTATACTTATAAAAAGAACATTTCCTGTTGTCTAATCCTTAACATTAAGTACGAGTTGATATGATCCATATAAAAACAATAAAGTTGCACTTGTTATTCAAAACTAGCATCATCATATTATTATGTAGGTACTTCTACGTTTTTTTTTATGTTATTTTGGTGGAACAAGCGCGAGGCCCACCTGATGTTAAGCGGAATCCTCTGCCTAGAACAGATGCATTTCATCACAAGTGACGAACTGCACTGCCCCCTTCACCTTGAGACATACCTGTTAAGATAATGAATAGATTCAGGCGTTACTTTGCGGAAATCCATATATATATAAGTGACAATTCCACCTAATTAGGCGGAATTGTCACTAGATATATTTTTATATTGTTAAGTGTTTTATTAAAATATTAATTTGATGTTTTCGTAAAATATTTTAAAAATATTTGTTATTATACCTGTTAAGTCTCATTTTGCCTGTTATTTCACTGGCTCTCAAGTACTGCTGCCGGAACACACCGTTAGGTGCTTGGCGACAGATTTCCTACTTGAGGGTGGTCATTAGCCAGGCGGGCATTCGCAAAATGCCCTTCCACCATGCGGTGAAGCTCAAGCTCTGGGCGGGATTCGAACCATGGACCTACTGCGCGGCAGTCCATAGCCAATTCCACTGAGCCATCACTGCTTCATAAGTACGTAATAATTACGCACGTAAATTTTAATGCAAATCTAGATACTTTAGATATGTATAGATTATCACAATCACTCTCCAAACAAGCAAGACTCACAGGTACGTAACAGGTCTAATATGAAATGTAAATAGTAATGGCCCCAAGCAAAAAGAAATATTGAAATGGAAATAACATCAATTTACAAACAATAGTAGGCAGCAGACGCTAATATCCAGCAAGATGATATTACGGGTAATGTTGTGGTAATACTGGCAAATAACAGAAGCTATTAAAAGTACGACAGTAACATAACTTGAGGCGTGCGTTAAAATGAGAAGAATAGTTTTTAGCGCACAGAGGCATATCAATAATATAATTTTGATGTAAAGATATAATATTGAAACCCTTCCATTGCTACGGACCGGACGACGGTAAGCTACAAACAAAATGCAAGAACTATAGATGGTTTAACTATGATAGACACTGCTGATCATTTACTAAAAAATATCGCTGCTCTGGAATCCTGTCTGATCAGGGCAGTATTCGCCAGAAATTGTGACGTAGTATGTATATACACCTATTCTGTATATATGTATATTTTTTTAAAAACTTCTAAGCTAATTCAGATTACCAAATGGGTGATCATAATCGTTTTTTTTATGTAATTGTGTCGGCTCAAGCACTATGCCCACCTGATGTTAAGCGGACTAACCTCTGCCTATAACAGATGCACTTCGTCACAAGTCACGAATTGCACTGCGTCCGTCACCTTGAGACATAGTTGTTAAGTCTCATGTGCCTGTAATTTCACTGGCTCTCAAGGACTGCTGCCGGAACACACCGTTAGGTGCTTGGCGACAGATTTTCTACTTGAGGGTGGTCGCTAGCCAGGCAGGCATTCGCAAAATGCCCTTCCACCATGCTTTGAAGCTCAAGCCCGCGGCGGGATTCGAACCATGGACATGTGGCACGGCAGTCCATAGCCAATGCCACTGAGCCATCACTGATTCAAAAGTGATTGTAAATGTAATTACCGTTAATTACATCGACGGTGATCATTGTTCATTCATTGCTGTTTTAACTTAATAAGTTATATTTCAGGAACCAAGGTATGAATTTTATTTTATATATAAACACATGTGTTTTATTATAATAATTTAGCGATATACCTTATATACCTTTGTTATTATTATTTATGCTTATATCGCTATATTTTTATATTCAATTATCTCAGGTCAGACAAACAATCCAGAATTTACAATCCCTTGATTCTCCAATCTATCGACTTCTACAATATGGACAAACTGTCACAATTCAATCCATCATATCTAATAATATAAAGAGTTCTTATTCAATTTTCCTGAAGTATCTCCAGAAAGAGTGTAAGCTTCATCACTGCTTGGGTTCATATTGTGTGAGGTGGTGGCAGTCATCTCTTCGGGAGTGAGACGTGACGGGGCGGAGTCTCAGCCGGGTGCTCCAACTTGGACCATCACGTTTTATATTGCTCACAATTATGAAGCGTAAACTGGCAGCCGAATATTACGAGCCGTCTCTCATCATTAGTTTTCTGTTTAGGTTCATACAATATTTTTATACATCTTTTGGGATGCTTCTGTAAGCATCGCAGCAACTGGTATGCATGTTCGACTGTCTTGCTACCCTGGCTGGGGTATCACCACAGATTACATAATTATTATCAGTCACAAAATTATACTTTTTATACAATTTTAGACATGATATATTATTGTTTATATTATGGAATTAAATACTTAACTAATATAAATTATTTTCAGCCATTTATTCAGTAATTGAAAATTTAATAAAGAAAAAAATACCATCGATAATAAACTTTTATTTTGAATTATTGCAATTTTAGTCATTGTATAGTTTGAGGTATGTTTAAGTTAAGTAACTGTATTTTTGTTAAATTCACATGTACATTTTCGGTAGATTTTTTTTTTTTACAAATCGTGGCTACGTACTAATCGGCCTTTTTTTAGGGTTCCGTATTACATAACCCAGTAAAAGAAAATAATGTTTTTGGTTTCTTCACAACATCAAAAGACATTAAAAATCGTCAGTTTAAATATTCGTTGGAGAAATAGATAGATATTATACATAATTATCATAATTTCGAATTGTTAATTTGTTCAGTTTTTTGAGATAAGCCGCGTAACACAAATAATCTGAAATTATTACACTTTGACAGCCTCCCAGTTATTTGTTTTTTTCTCTCAGTGCGGCATTCCGTATAGTTATATAGCCACTGGGCTATCGCTTCGATATAAACCTATGATTACATGAAGTGTGATTAGTCTTATAGTTTGTATATATATACTTCCAGTAAACAGAGGTTATACTTAATGTATTTGATGCTGTTACAAAATAATATTACTTATTTCAACAGGTGATATATAGTTTACTCAAAAAACAACACCGACAAGTTTAGTCAGGCCTCCTCCTGTCAGGGTACCACATCGACCAGTGATTATAAAAAATAAAACTGAATACAGCATAAAAAGCTGTACTAAGAATCAAATTTTTCAGTATTTGTTGTGTTTATAGATCAATCTTCATAGAATTTCTATGTACTTACGTACATAGAAATTGAAAAAAAAGGAGTTAACTTCCTGCACTGAAACTATAATTTGTTGTAAAGGGAAGGAAATTATAACCATGCTGAATCAAAACATTTTTTTATGGTTCAACATCCACATATGTTACAAAATACTATTACTTATTTCAACAGGTGATATAGTTTACTCAAAAAACAACACCGACAAGTTTAGTCAGGCCTCCTCCTGTCAGGGTACCACATCGACCAGTGATTATAAAAAATAAAACTGAATACAGCATAAAAAGCTGTACTAAAAATCGAATTTTTCAGTATTTGTTGTGTTCATAGATCAATCTTCATAGAATTTCTATGTACTTACGTACATAGAAATTGAAAAAAAAGGAGTTGACTTCCAACACAGAAAATATAACTTGATGCTCTGGGACGGAAATTATAACCATGCTGAATCAAAATACTTTTTCATGGTCCAACACCCACATGAGTGCAACCTAAAAACGGCTGTAAGCCTTTATTAACAAAATACTACGAACTATATAATACACTACAGCTACTTTAATGAAAGCGTTTAGACAACCTATAAGTCAAGTTGTTACACAATCGAAAAATTTCTTAAGAAAACGTCATGTCGTATCTACGTCTACGGAAGAGCATTGTAGTATTCGTAATACCTATTAAAATTTTATCGGACTTAGATATATAATTATATATTGTATGTTTTAGTCTATAATATGAAATAATGAATCAAGATTTGTCCATCAGGATTCTGATTGAATATATAGAAACTTATTTTATCATATAAGACCATAATTGTACCTATTTCAGCAAATAAATAATTAAATAAATTAAATAAATTGCATACTCACAGGCAGTCCAAATGCTCCAGCCCACTACCAGTTGGCAGCGTGCCCAACGTGCTGGTAGCATTGCCCCTTTGAATTACAATGCTTATTCGTTGAGCCAAAGCGTCGTAATTACCAAGCACTCTCATAAGTTTTGGAAAATACGATGAGCTCCCGGTATCCGCGAACTTAAAAACTACTCTAACGATGTTGATGTTATTTAAATGGGACCTTAGAGGTACTCTACCCAACTAAAAACTATCCAGTAACAAGTTAACGTGGAAATACATAAAAAAATACGCGTAGACTTGAGAACATTACCTATTTATTCACCCCTTGATGCACATACATCTTCTCAAACACCCTCGCTGGATGACTGGTAGACAATGCCTTAGCATTAAGTCCTCCTTTTGTACATATTTTTTTTTGAGCAATATAGTACTATAAATAAATAAATCATTCCTCCTTTTTTTTAATTCATTCAAAAATACAAAGTTATTTAGCTTCTATTTAACTAGTCTAGCTTGAATCACTAATTCAATATTAATTTATTGATCCTTAATCAAAATTCAAAACAAAATATTTTAAATCCATATTTGTAACTATGTATTTGACATCTCTTAAACCTGTCATACACGGGCAGACAGACAGCAGGGTTTTGCCCTATAGGTAAGGAAAGTTAACATTAAAAAAAAACTCTTGACTCACTCTTCCCAAATAAACATGCGTGGTTATATGTTGTTAGAGTATGGTAGGAATGTATGAATGTTAATATAGTTTAAAAAAAAATCAAAATCATTTATTTACGAGAATGTTGTATAAAGCACAGCTGGTGGCAAATTAATTAATAGGTTCAAACATTCTGCCATAACAATGGTGTGTAAATATTATTATTTTCACCATTTCGAAGCAGCGATGGCTCAGTAGCATTGGCTATGACTGCCGTGCAGCAGGTCCATGGTTCGAATCCCGTCGCGGGCTTGAGCTTCACCGCATGGTGGAAGGGAATTTTGCTAATGCCCGCCTGGCCAGCGACCACACTCAAGTAGAATATTTGTCGCCAAGCACCTAACAGTGTGTTCCGGCAGCACTCCATGGGAGCCAGTAAATTCACACATGAGACCTAACAACTGTACGTCTCAGTGTAACGGGCACAGTGCAATTCGTCGTTGACGAAATGCATCTGTTATAGGCAGAGGTTAGTCCACTTAACATTAGGTGGGAGTTAGGCTTGTTCAGTCACAATAATAAATAAAATAAAAATTGTTTGTAATTAATTCATCAGCATCATCAATTCATCATTAACTTACGTTCACGTCTACCGTTAAAACTTGGCCTCCTCCAAAAGGAGTGAGTTTGCCATAATCACCACGATTGGCAGGCATCATTGGGATCGCAGCGTAGATGACAGTTCTTTAGAAGGGGCCACTGCCCACTATCTGGTAGTTTTCCCTTCCTCCCTCTTACGACTCACACGGGAAGATATGGTGGTGCAATTCTAGCCTGGCACCCCACGGCGAATGTCTACTAAACATATTTTAATTCTGTGACATATACAATCTTATCAAATTAAATACATGGTAGAGAATAGATATAGAATAATAGAATTAATAATTCAAGCAAAAATTTGTAGGTAAAATGTGTACGGACAGATATGTACAGAGTTCCAAGACTCAATTACGTTTCCTAAAAGAAGCTTTTATTGTAAAATGTATTCAACAAAGGTAGAGATTTTTCTTTATCGAATTACTGACATAGAGCCAAACATTTCAATAAAACTTTTTTTAGAAACTTCAACTCGTACAATAGATTAGCTAAGAATGGAGAAGTAACATTACCTTGTGTCATGATATGCCGCCTCCATCTCAGACCATGACCATTCAAGAATAAACCTTATGTTTATTATGATAAAGTTTTAGATAGACTAATGTTTTATAGTCGACGATTGAGGTGCGATGCGATGCGCGAGTTGCAATATTGTTTGTTGTTTGTTAAAGTATGCGTGAACAAGAGATCTTCAGACAAGTATTGATTGGTATTCAATAGCAGTGGCATGAATGGCCCCCCGACAATGCGATCTGTAGCTTATGCAAAGATTTATTTTATTGTAGAAAAGCAAAGGCATTTTGAGCAAACATTAACTTGTATAAGTTTAAAAACTACTAAACTCACCTTATCTTACCTAGATTTTTGATACTTTTTGTGATTAGTAATATTCTGCAGAATTATAAGTATGATTATATTATGAGTATGTATTATCTATGCTATTGTGAAAACGAATTGTGTTTATGAAAAATTAAATAAGTAAGTAACAATCCCCAAAAGGGGAGCAACAACGCCTTGAAAACATTCGAAAAATAAATGTTCATACATTTATTCCCAAGATTTCCACAAAATACTGTATGTAAAACAAATATCATTCCCAAAGAATCTAGTAAAATAACTAGTACCTACTCGAATTAATATTTTCTATATCTTAATATTATGAAATTGTAATGCTGTGCTTGAGACCAAACAATATACCTAAAGCCCTAAAGTGAACCTGAATCACTCTTTTGACATAATTTATAAATCAGCACCCCAATCAGTCGGTAGCCATAGACGAAACAGTGTCCAGTGCTACCGTATTGGATTAACAGCAAAAGGAGCAACACTGCCGATCGGTGTGGATATCGACTGCATAGAACAGCCACGCTCCAATGGCTCGCAAAGCTGCCGCCGTCTCCGGTGGTCTTCGCGCTCGCTACCCTTCAATGTCATCACCATTCTCGTACAAATAAAGCTCTCTTTTACTAAATAATCAATGAAAGATACATTCATTGTAACATCATTGTAAAGCATTTATCTGAATCTCAATCGAGTGCATTCTACCGTGATAGTTCAGTCCGGCAGACATTTCGACGTCGGACCTTTGTAGGGACGTGATTATTCAAAGTTTGTCTAAGTATATCGTGCAGATATCTTCGAGGATTACTAACGGATTTTGAAGGCGAATCAGTTTATTTCTGATAGGTAATGCAATTAAATAACATTGTGTGCGATAGCAAATAAATATAATGTATATAAAATTCAAATTGGCATTGCTTTCGGCAGATTTGTTATTTTTAACTTGCATATTTTCTTCAACAAGTTCTGTCTTTACTTTCAAAAAAATTTTTCGTGGTATATAATTAAGTAAGTACGATGACATTTATATTATCGTTTACATACTGTTAGTATATATTTGGGTAGTTAGTAAGAATGCACAGATTACCCCTACCTTGGGGGTAATCTGTGTATGAATGCCATCAAGAAAACATCGATATGGCATATTGCCTGCCATTTTTATGATGGTTCTACTATACGATGTCGATATTTTACTAACTACAATATGGTGTGTACAATGCACATCTCATTATCTATTAAAAATTAGGAACTAAAATGTACGCTTAATTTAAGAAATTGTTGTTTGCAGAGTACCTTAAAAATTGGATGTTTGGCTGCTTTTTTATTTCGAAGTTTGATCCTTGGATTAAAATAATAACACAAACTAAAATAATGTCCAACAGATTTGAAGTTTTGGGAAAAATGTCAGTAGCAGGTTATAGCAGTCCGGAAGTGTTATAAAACTATATTTATTTAACTATTTGTTTGCTGGTTATGTAATTTATATCTTAATATTTACCGAAACCTAAAGACCCGAACTGTGATAAAGTTTTCTCTCTCTTTAGTATAAGAGATAAAAATAGTACGAAGTAATAGTAAATAGAAGACAATAATTAGTATTAAAATTGAAAAGCAAGTATAGCCAAAAAACTGCATTTGCTTTTCTTTAGTTGAAAATTGAATTTTAGTAGCACATTGGAATGGGATCAAAAGCGGCGACGTGGAGTGACAGAGCGAGGGAGGGCGGAGGAACAAAGCAACGCTTCCTGAACAGGGGCCCGTCGCGACATCGCGCACGCGCCACTTGATACCTATTACTGGTGGTGGGCATAGTATAGGAGCCTACGACTCTTCGAACGACGGAGCGAGGCCGGCGAGGAATTGGAGCAACTCCACGAGATCGACGTTTCTTGTTCCCATGATTTCTCCTCCAAAACTGAGGCGAATCTAGAAATTTTTTGCAAAATCTTTTTGTGATAGATACATACTACAGCAATTAAAATTACAGGGTCGTGTCTATATATCAGGTCTAGATTTTATGTAAAAATGATCTCTTAAAATCCAGAAAGGGATAGATGGCTCGACCATAAGGCGGCAGGTTCTAATCCCACTTGTTGTTAAAAAAAATCCTTATTGACTTAATTTTTACATTGACGCAAAGTATGATGTTGACTGGCCCAACTTTTAACTTTTTTTGTAAAATTTACAAACGGTTGAACGCACCCTAATATCTAAAATTTTAAAGCCTTTCCTATAAGGATCTTTTCATTTCCTTTTATGGAATCACTGAACCACCGAAAACTTACCAAGCATAGAATTATTATTTAACATCTATTTACAACTTGCGGATATACCTAATATAATATCATACGTAAAATACACCTTGAATTGAGTAGAAAATCTACTAATATAGAACAGAAATACACTTAGTTTGCATGAAGGTTTTACGTTAACTAAATGAAGTACGTAAGAATATAATGAAAAATAATTACTAGGAGGCAACTTCGATCCGTAATTAATGCTGACAAGGTCTCCTCCACCAACTCGTTAGCGACGCAGTACCAAAGTACATTCTTCAGAGTGCAGTACTAACGACAATGCGCTAAAACAATACGGCCGTACGTTGCCATTATGCTAATTGCACACCATGAGTTTTGTTTACTTATCGCTTCAATGGAGCGCGTGCCTACAATTTTAAACGGAATTAATATCTAACTGCAGGTTTCTGCTTTTAGTTATACATTGTTTATAGAAATTTTAAAACTGAGTAATTCGGACGATGCGATGGCTCTCTGGATTTATCTAGCAAAAATATCCACTTCCTAGGTGTTAATTAATTCAAACCAAATTCAACCAATTATTACAAATTTGACAAACCCAAACTCTAAGGAGAGCTTCCTTCACAAAATAAAGCGTTGACAATAATAAACTGTAATTTAGTGTATTTCAAATAGCATCTCGCATATCACCAGCACATCAGAATGTTTTAAGTAGGTACCTCGTAATATCGCCTGTCATAGCATTGTATTTGATTTCGAGGCTCAAAAAGTTCACCGACCTGATTACCCAATCTCTCTATCATAGCGGATGACGCCATAAACTGGCTCTAGCTTTAATTTAAAAATATTCTGTAAGCCAGCAGTCAAATTTGCTATCAATTAAACATAACATCGAACCATTGTGTTGAGACTAAACGACACGCGCTCGACAATGTGTCGGCAATTAAGGACCGGCGCAGGCGCAGGCACATTTAACGGCTAATGTGTCTATTAACGAATGTATTTGCCGTGTTCGAAAGCTCGTAAATTCCTACGAGCTGTTCGGAGCAGTTGGCTCTTGTCGACGTTTAACGTATATCAATCACTTTGAAATTGTCCAAACAAGATCTTTTGTGACTTGGACACATTTTATATATCCACTTAAATTCAAAGCGTTTTGGAACATGTCGTTGTAAAAGTGAACAGTTTATATAGCACTCTTATACACTTTCTTGAACAATAGGTAGGTAAACTTTAGTTTATTTATCAAGCAATACTTAGACATGTATGTACTATATTTTGTAAGATGTATATGGTACTATTTTTAGTACGGTGTATATTTGCAAATGTATGATTTGTATATTATTAAGTGATTTCTACCATTTAGATTCTATTTTATTGTTATTTTATGCTCCAAACCTCAATTTGAAATCGTTAGCTTTAATATATAATATGATGTGATGATTATAGGCTGGAATATCTAAAGCGTTATTTTCATCGGAAAACTAACAGCTAGTTAAAAAAATATGAATACATTATCCTAAACTCATGAAGTTATGGCTACTTAAAAAGTTTTCACATACTTAATTAAATATTTGATCGAATTGTAGGTAGGTACATCATTGACGGACTTGTACAGAAGAGACGTTACTAATTGACAATTATAGAAATAAGTGGCTATAATATAAGAGTAAAAAGAAGAATAGACTTATGTTGTGATAACATTAGTTCGATGTATAAGTAGATATGTAAAACAAATTGTATCCAAGTTTCATTGATAATGGAGAGCAAAAAGTGGACCCTATTATGTATTATATATAATTATTAAGTATTGTATATAATTATTAAGTATTATATATAATGATTAAGATTATATATAATTATTAAGTATTATATATAATTATTAAGTATTATATATAATTACTTAGCAAACCTTTTTCTCTGAACTCATAGGTAGGTAGGTCCATAAAGGATGATACGACTCATCAAATCAATTTTTCAGCTTGTGGACAAAAATAATTATTTACTCAACACCTACTTCCTAAGTGCAAAAGAGGTGTTTAGTGCAAATTTAAATATTTGTTCACCCTAGACGAATACCGACACACATAAAAGTAGCATAACATCGGCGCCGTATGGTTCCAGTAGGTAATTTATCTCCTGTCAAGCCGGAACGCGCCACCCGCGCGCCCTTTCCTTCTACGCTAATAACTTAACCCCCTTTTGTTTTTGTACGGAAAGCTCCCGGCTTATTTACGAGATCAACTGATTATGCCATGACACGAGTCTCGCCTGGCATAATAGCTCTCAATAATAGGATTTCTTTTAATAGAGCCATCGCTTCGTTCTCTTATCGCTGTTTTGCATCTCTTTTATCGTTAAATTATGAGCTCTATGTTTATTCAGATTTAGAGAATTACGCATATCTGCTTCTCTCATTCCCCAAATTAACGGGACATAAAGGACTTTCGTAAACTATAAAAGGAACTTTTCTTGTTATAAACTATTGTTTTGATAAGGTGAAAATTAATATTCACTGAGTAAATTTGACTCACGTAGTTTATTTTCTAATAGATAAACCCTGCGTTTGATAGATTGTGTTATATATAACTTATACTGTTTTTGATTCCTCACAGTTTAGCTTTTTTTGACCTATATCTCACCTGGTTGTAAGTGGTCGAGAACATGCCTGGATTAAAAATTAGAAAATGGCCCTCAAGAACAGATAGGTATGTGTATCGATATGTATTGGTGACAGGTTTTTTACCGTGGTAGTTAGCCATGCGGGTAATCAAAAAATGTCCTGCTGCCACTACGCGATTTTCTACAACCGTTCAATCCCAAATGATGTAAAAATATTACATAATATGTACGTAAGAATAGTTTGTTTTTAATCCTATAACTGTGTTCCTATAAAGTGGGTCACAGCATATTGCATCAAATTTTATCCTTCCCCTACTGATTTATAAAACTAAATTATTTTTGAAGTGTAAACAGTAGCACCGCTAAAACTTTTCAATTTTATTTGATCGACCCTCCAGTAATGAGATGCTCCATGTTGAGAATTGAAGAGTCCTTTGAATTTTCGAATATGCATTACATGTCAATCGAATTGTACGTCGCCGAGTGTCGCGTTGCTTGTCATTTAAAATTTAAATACATATTGCCATACAAAACAGGGTGACACATCGTGACGGGCCATTGTCATTGTTAAAGTTTTGCTAAAACGGCCTGTTTCACACGTATATTAAGTTTGTTAGGTATAGGATACCGTTTGACGAGGAAATCGAAACTAATGATTTAAAATTCTGAAGTAAAATAATAAATAGAAAAAGATATGTTAGGTACTCAAATTCATACGGTTTGAAACATTTAGTACCCTTTTTACTACAGTAAATATATAATTACACATTTTATATGGTTTCGGGGCTCATGGAATCATGTTCAATAACTATTGAAGATAAAACAAGCAGTATTATTTTATCTCACGAATACAAATGATCACATAGATAGAATATACCTATGTAGTTATTAAACCTACCTATCTACATACCTACCAAACAAGCCGTAAAAATTTTGAATTTCACGCCACAGGTTTGGTGACACCTTTAATGCCTTTTTGATCGATAATGAACGATTAGGCAAGATCCACTTCCAGCGCTCCAAACTTGTCCATAGTGCTTGGCGACAGAATTTGTACCTGAGGGAAATATGCCAATTTGGATTTAATCAGGGACGTACATAGCCATTGCCCAGTGGTTCTGAATTGTTTGCAGGGGGTCCATGTTTCTAAATTAGTTTTTAAGCTAATAGACTAGCCTTTGACAACCATCTCACCTGATTATAAGTGATGATGTGGTTGAAGATGTTGTTCAGGCTAACCTATGATTACGAGCTAGCAAGGACAGCTGCGTGACACGTCATTAGGTGCTTGGAGACAGATTTTCTTCTTGAGGGTGGTAGCAAGCTAGTCGAGCGTTGGCAAAATGCCCTTCCACCATGTGGTGTGGTCAAGCCATGGATGGAAGGTGTGGGTCGAACCATGGACCTGCTGCACGGAAGTCCAAAGCTATTACCGCTCGTCTATCATTACTTCAAAAATGTAATAGTGCGTATACGTGGGGGATCCCAGTGGTTCAAAGAAGGGGTTCAAGTGGACAGAACGGGTTCATTTATTTATGAAATGAAATTCTCGTGAGTTTCACACATATTTAAATATTATAAATTAAACCGGCTAAAACACTCACGTTGAGGATCGAATACATCGACCCGGGTTTCGAGCCTATCAGATGCTCATCATCAGGGCGAGTGCGCAGCTGCGTCTGCTAGCTTTCTCCCATCTTTTTAGTGCCCGCCGGGCCATTTATAATATTTAAATATGGGTTCATATATAATTATGTAAAATAAATAAATAGGGGGGCAATTTTATTTATCTCAGAAACTAAACTATTTAGGAACTAGTATTTGGGTATTTTTTGTACTATTATATAATCTATTTTACCTACAAAGACTAAAAGCGCTGATTTTGATGCTGTGATCAAAACCAACAAACAATTCTTTTTGTTTGTTTTGATTGGAAGTTATTTCATCCGAAATAATTTCCTTGTTTTCGTTTAGCATGCGCCAAAATAATACTAAGTAGTCAATTTATTTTCATTTACGGTCGGATTTAAATGTCTGTTTTTAAATACAACTTTTGGTACTTGTCCTTTATTCACTCCTTTTTTATATTGAGTTTTGGTTAAGAGATAGAGAAAATGTGAAGGTTTGATTGTTTTTTTATTTGGGGGAAAACGAGACCGGGTAAGATCATGCCTAACACAGGTAACTGAATCTGTAATAGATTATACATTAGTTAGTTACACGATTATGCAAGTACTTACGGAGGTACAATTTTTTATGACTATGATATTTCTTCTGTTTTTTTTATTTTTATTTTTTTATAGCTATCCAGCCTTTGGCCACTATCTCATCTGATGGTAGGCGATGATGTGGTCGAAGATGTAGTTCAGGCAAACTTAGAATTACTGGCTCTCAAGGACAGCTGCCGAAACACATAGCGATTGATCTTCTACTTGAGGGTGCTAGCTAGCCAGGCGGGCATTCGCAAAACGCCCTACCACCATGCAAATATTATAACTAAATATTTTGACTTATAAAGCTTCGTTATTACTTCTGAAATTTACTGTCAAATGATATTTAGCGGTCCTGAATATTGAACTTCACCAAAAGACAGCATCAACTTTTTTGACGAGATTTTTGCAATTATTAAGTACAGGAGTAGCTGAGTAGGTATACATAGTATCGTTTTTTTTTCGGCAAATTATATAAGCAAAAAAAGTTTGATAATAACTAGTATTATTATAAAACAAAATAAAAGTATAAGCAGTCATCATCTTTCATCAGAACGGCTTTTTATGCGGGTCCATTCACGTTTCCAATGTCTGGTGAATAGCTTGCGGTTTGCTCGTCGTCTACCGCGACAGGGCTCGTGGTGGAAGGTAACTACAGATGTACCGATGGACGGTGTTCGTAGTAATTTCGCGGTTTGCAACATGCAGGCATTACCAACGTGAAGAATGCGGTTGTAAATCAAAAAAACTCATTAGTTCATCCACCTCAATAGCCGAGATGTCATCACCGCAGATACAAAGTATTTTCAACTAATATTCCTAAAATATGTTTGTGGTTTGGCCCAGGCGTGAAATGACCGACACAAGATGACGTGACGAGTCACGAGACGTCTGTGGTGTCTTTGATTATATACAACCTAGATTTAAGTAAGTAGGTATATACCTAAATATTTTGTACGTGGGGATGAAATGCGCCGTCACTAAGTGCGATGTGATGTCACTTAGTGTAATGGTCACTTATATGTGAGTGAGGTATAGCTGCACATTGATCTAAGAACGTGGTCTTTACCATTTACCACCTGGATACCTTAGACGTAGCGGCCTTCTCCGGCCATAAAATCGAAGCAAAATTTTTCTGTATTTATTATATCCTTGTGTTGTCGTTTTTTGTCTCTTCTTGTCTCTCGCCTGGCTATACTTACCTATCTCAAGTAGAAAATCAGTCGTCAACCGCCTAACGGTGTGTTCCGGAAGCTGTTAGAGCAAGCTTACATTGATTTCAATCACTATTTCGTGCTAAGAGAACATAGTACAATATTTTATTAACTAAATTTTCTAGGCACCCGGTGCGTACAGCCGGGGCCATGGCGCATGGGTTCGAATACCGCACGAGACGAAAAATGTATGGTCTAACAAGTATGATATAATTAAATAAATAAATATGGGATTATTTTAATTGCACATTATTTATTTTCATTAAACTTTTAATCATGCCATTAAAATTGAAACTGCAATATAATTATATTTATGGAATCGTAAAGCCCATCATTTTGATATGCCACTATATGGGTTTGGAAGAAAAAGTCACTTTTTTTATCTCACATTAAGGCGTCTAAAGTCCGCCAGTTTGTTTCTTATTATTTTAATGTCACTTGCGCTATCAAGAAAAATCTGAAGATCATCTCGTACATCAAAATCGGGTAAGCCGTTTTAAAGTAATGGTGGAATAAAGAAACTCACAATCATACATACATGAACCATGAAGACATAATACTCCTTTTTTTAGGCCGTCGTGTATAAATTGATTAATGTGATATTGTTATTGTGATGCCTTGAATAATCATCTCTAACTAATAAGTTATTTAGTGCGGTGGGTATTGCAAAAAGGTTTCATTAGGTATTAGATTTCATAGTGCGTATGAGCAGTTTACTGCCTCACGGTGCCTACGGTCACTGGCGTGCCCGTGACTTGGTTGTCTCTACAAATTCTACAATCAACTGTAAAGACGCAATCTAATTTTATTAATTGTTTTAGTAGCAACAACAACTCTTTATGAACGAATTCATCCAGGGAAGTACTGCTTTGTTCGCATTACCTTGTTCCAGTTTTTTAAGGGTATGGGCACTTTGCCCGTCTTCTGAGCTGGTTCAAACCAGTTCTGCACTCGAGCGGGCGTCGCTGTCTCCACTGCAACCCCCGCGCGCCTTTTAAATTACTAGTAACGCATACAGCCGTCCGTGTAATATAGTGAAATTCTCAATATATACCATTATTTATTCTTGTGGTAGCCGGTGAAATTACAGCCACATGAGACTTAACTACTTTAGACTCAGGGTGAAGGGCGCAGTGGGAATAACAGCACAAGCGACGAGCTGCAGCACTTGTGACGAACTGCATCTGTTATAGGCAAAGGGAGATTACCGTTTAACACCAAGTGGGCCTAGTGATTGTCTTTTGACGATCCGTCACTTATCCCATTTTTTAAAATATTAACTTATACATGAGTGAAGATCTCGATACTCATACGATCCGAGTGATATCCGACGCTAAGCTATCTCGTTGATATTAGTTAGATTGACGACCACACGCGCGGGGCATATCAATGTTCTTCAATATTTTCCGCTTCACAGACGCTTTCGTCATTGTGGCGAGTTGCGTCCGAAGCTACGGATATGCGGTAAAATGACTCACATAACATTATTCTGATTATTTCAAAACATTGCTTTAGATGCAAAATATACTTAATAATTGTGCACAAAAGTGATGTTTTTGATTAAGCATTATTTTCCAAATTTTGTGATTTTTGAGTGTATTATATGTATTTGTAAAATTAACCGATAAGTACACGTACGCACGAGCGCTTTTTAATTTTTTAACACGCGTTATATGTTTATATCTCGTAACTCTTAGTTTCGTCATATTTTAAATTCCACGTGATCAACCTCATTTAAATTTTGCAGGCATGTCCTTGAGGTTATAGGTTCTATGCTTCTGGTTTGCGAGTTTTTCGTTTTAAGTATTATGTATTTTATCTCTATATGTGAAAATAAGAATTCCCATACAAATCGATTTTTCCATTTATAGATTAAAATATACATTTGAAGGAAAACTGACAAATATAGATTTTTACATATTTCTAAATAAGATTACAAGCACCATCCCGTGCTGAGCGAAAATCACATTTACTAATTATTGGAGCACAATATTTTTTGTTTCGGATAGGAACCGACCCGCGTCCTCCGATTTAGCGCCGGATGCCTATTCCTCTCGGCAAACGGAACCTTACTCTTTCGAGCTGAAACTTTGTGTTACAAACCTTTCTTTCGTATCCTTGTATGTCTTAACTTAATGACGTTTCAGATACTTAAATTATAAATACACAATAAAAGGCAAAAATAATAAGTAGGTATGTATTAAATTTTAACAATTAAAAACCAACTTCAAGTATAAATAGTAAATTAACTAAATTTAAGTTATTTTTTTCATTTTACGTCGACAAGTGAAAATGTGAACGTCATCAATGTAGTCGAAGCCAATTTCTATAAATTGGCTTCTTTCTATAAAGAAATAGATAGGGATGCATTATTAGAGATAACTCAAACACTACTCTCTCCTACTACAGTTCTCACTCAATTTAAATGGAAACCACATGACAAGCACCAGCATACAAATATAAAAGACATATCAAAATAGGTACAAAGTTACGAGGTATACACACTAAAAATCAGTCAATTGAGAACCTCCTCCTTTTTTTGAAGCCTGTTAAAAATTTACTTAAGTATTCCCTTTCGTTTTTATTTTTAAGTTTATTCGCTTAGTTATTTCGTTAATATAGCAATAAATACAATGTCCTATCAATTATATGTTTAGCTCTTTAAAATAACGAAATTGAGCGATGTTAAATTTTCGTTACCGGATCTGTCTCTAAAACTTTAATAGAAATGTCTAATTACTACCTATATTATGAACGTATGTATCCTCACTTATACTGCTATATACGAGTAAAAGCTATTATTTATAATGCAGTTGTGACGCAGAGGTGTAAATAAAAAAAGCTTTTACTGCGAAGATCGATTTGGAATTTGGAAGTAGTATTTAGTTTTGAATCTGTAAGTTAATTATTATTGCATATATTCTTATCTGCAGTTCGATCTACATATGCACTGTAAAATAGGTACTTAAGTAGTGAAAATATCACGATAATCTTTTTTTGCTATTCATATTTAAAAAGAAACGCATGGAAGTAGTGGGTATGAAAATAATACTAGCCATATTTAAATCCTTATATATTTTTGTGCATGTCGGGGGAACGTATGTATGTTTTTTAGATTAGCAAAGACAAATGAAAGGTCCTTCTTAGGTAATTGTGTACAGTTTTATAATAAAGTTCCCAAACATATTACAACGCTCATGGAAGGGAAATTCAAGTTGCACGTGAAAAACATATTGATTAAAAAATCGTACTACATAGTTTCTGATTACTTACGACAAAAATTCCTGAATAATTCCGCCTCTGCCAAGCTATTGCCTGTCACCTACATAATTTAAACAAATATTGTAATAACTTTATCATATAGTAAGTATGTAACACATTGTTAAAATATGTTTAAAAGAATGGCCCCGAATTTCTTGCCCGTTCTTCTCGCAGTCTATACAATTTATTTGCTGAACGTGGCAGTACTATGTAGAATATTGCAATACTAAGTTTATAAGAGCGTAGTAGACGCCTTAATTGAATAAATGATTTTGACTTTGACTTTATGCGCTTCTATTTTTCGAGAACAATGAAAGTAGGAAGCTAGAAAGAGGATGCCTCGAAAATTAAAAATTGTCTACTATAGAAATACGATATTTGATTTCGATAAAATGGTTATACATCATTGATATGGGTAAAATATTTGACAATTTGTTCCAAAATAGGAGTGAAATCACTTCAATTGTATTTACCCTCTTCCAGTACATAAAATAACCTAACTAACCAATTTTTTTTTAAATAAAGAACATTATCTTTCTTCGCAGCGCCAAAACTGCTGGTGTTATTTTACAGCCTCAACAGATACGAGGTAGGGCCTCCTTCACGACCTTCAAGTCATGTGTCGAGTAGGCTAATTGCCGGTTAAAGTCACAAGTAACCGTGTGTGATATAAATATTATTATCCGAAAGTTCGTACGTAACTGAGGAAACAGTTAAACCGATTTAGATAAATCTTGCAATAAGTATAAATAGTTAGGTACGGGGTTAACACATGAGTTACCTACTTTTCCTAATGATCACTTTCACCATTTTCTTCGCGGGTAAAACTGAGGCGCAGTTAATAATGATATAAGTTAACATAATTCTTGGTAAGTATATCTACCTATATCAAGTTATTACAGATTGGTATTGTGATAATAATATGCTCCATTCTAAATCTGTTTTATTTTTGATGTAAATGAACTCGATACAGGCTCATGATATTGAGGTGGACGCAGTCGCGGTTACCGCAGGAAACCGCAAACGATCCTTCGGAATAGCTATAGTTAACTGTGGTTATATCAACATACTATCTGCCTTCACTGTATTCAACATATCTACTATCTGCCTTCACTGTAAGGAAGCTATTTTTCATAAAATATATAAGCCACAGTACAAATACACACATCAAGTTGCGTAGGGATCAAGTACGTTTTCGTGTATTGTCGCAATAGAGGATTTTATTCGTGTGCTTTTCTGATGAGTCACATTTCAAATTCAAATTTCTTTATTCAGACAACTTACAGTTAACAGTTTTTTTTTATGCCTGATAGGTTAGTCTTTGACCACTATCTCACCTGATGTTAAGTGATGATGTGCTCGAAAATGTTGTTCAGGCCTACCTAGAAGTACTGGCTCTCAATGACAGCTGCCGGAACACACCGTTAGGTGCTTGGCGACAGATTTTCTACTTGAGGGTGTTAGCTAGCCAGGCGGGCATTCGCAAAATGCCCTACCACCATGCTATAACGACTGCCATCCTAAGACAACAACCGGGACCGACGGTTTAACGTGCCCTCCGAAGCACGGAAACGCTCAGTAGTAATGTCACTAGCGGTCACCCATCCAACTTATGACCGCGTGCCGTTGCTCAACTTTGCTGATCGGTTGAGAACAGCTAAGTAAACTTCGCTACGAGCGCTTCAAAATAATGCACGTCCACACACGGCTATAATCGTAACTCTTGGCGATGCTCGCATCAACAACGTTCTGCCGTGGACTGCTCAATCGCCTGACCTTAACCCCATTGAACATGCATGGGATATGCTACAAGACGCCGAGCATACTCCACAACAGCTTTTTGACTTGTTATAAAGAATGTGGGCGGCCATTCTTTAAAGTGATTTTGATGAACGGATTTTAAGCATGCCAAATCGCTGTGCTTGTGTGGTTAGTGTTAGTGGTAGAAACACTTTATCAATTAATATAATTTTACAATAAACATAGCAAAAATCCTATTTGTTTTCGTTTTTCTGCCATTTGATTGGCGCCATTAATTTAGGTTACATTAGGCACTTCAAATAGCAAAAAAAAATTTTTTTTTATAATCATACATAATATAAGGATCATAGATTAATGATTATTTCTCTATGCTTAAACATAGGAATTAAAATTTAAAAACCAGCCTGGATAAATTAGATTTGGAAAATATTAATTGAATATTTTTTATTGTTCAAAATATACATGATCCCTACCCCTAGGCTCTTTTGATGTGTGTATACGTCTAGGTACGTAAGTATCGTAGTATCTTCTAGTTCTTCATTATCTTCTAGTCTTCCTAATGTTACTAAATAATTAATAAAATTTTAAGAATTTCGAGATTTTCTCGCATTTTGCTCACATGTAAACATATGTTTACTTGCAAAATGCGAGACCGCGACGTCGGGGCAAAAATAATGTAAAATAAATGCTGTTAAATCCGTATAAATGAGTAATAATCGCGAAAATTAATAAACTGGTAAATAATGAGCATTCGTGAAAAAATCAGCGTTGCCATTCAGGTACACAATAGTATGCATTGCGTACTCTTTACTCGTCTAGCGTATTCGTGCACTCTTCCGCCGATTTATGTACTATTACAATCTGACAAATATTTTCGAAAAAGCTAAATTCGTAGCTCGTATCGCGCCAACTCTCTCCCACCCAAGTTTCACAATATTTAAATTTTAATTTACACTGTTAAAATAATAGTTATTTCATACAATTGTCCCTACAGATCGGCTTGTCTGTTGCAGCAATGCCGAAGGAAAGCGCAATTGAGCCTAGCCAAAATCATCGGTGTTAGAACTGGCCCGCACTCGACGCGACGGTGCGCGACGGCGTAATAATGGGCATATTTAGCTCATAAAAATGTTGAACATCTTTGCAGGTAAGTTTACATAAAAACATTACAAAATTATTTCTAAGTATTATAATAGTAGATTATGTAGTAGGCGAGGGCGTAAATCAGCCGAATGTATAATGAGCAAGTTGCTCACGAGTTTCATACGCACTTTTTCAACACCCCTGTGAAAAAAAAATATATATTGCACAAATGCGACACAAACAACATACGAAAATTATGGTAAATAGAGCGCGTTTTTTTTTTGCGCGCGATAATTTTATTCTGGTCGATTACATATAACGTTATAAACCTCTATGATGTTACAAATCTGTATTACCCGGTTAAATTGAAAATGCTCTGTTTACTCGCATATAATTTGCAGTTAGGTACTAACTTAACTTTGAAGGGATAAATTATACGATTAAATTGAAAATGTTCTGTTTACTCTCATATAATTTGCAGTTAGGTACTAACTTAACTTTGTAGGGATAATTTTATTACGCACTAGTGTATAATATTATTATGCACGAGGGTGCTATAGTTCGGTTTATGGCCCTAAGAACATGTGCAGCGAGAAAACTTAAATAATAAACAGGAATAGGTTGAAACAACTATTAACTTATTCAACTCTCTACGCCAGCCACGAAATTTTATACACGCTCTTTTAATAAAATTAAAGCGTGTAGGAAATAGCGCCCATGATATTTTATTATTCGAAATATATTACGTAACATTTTTGAAACTAGAATAAAAAATTTACAGATTAAATATCAGTTTTATTTGCAGTAAATACTTATTTTCGTATACAACAATAAGTTAAAATTACATTAAAAGACATACCTAATTATCTTTTTTGCAAAATTTATTTAGTTAGTATGAAATTCCGAAAGTATTTGTCTTTGAGGTCGAATTCAAAATTTGAGAGGGCTGGTCTTTTCCTCTCTCTCTTTCTAATGGCGGGAAAGAGATAGAGTGTGAATGTTTCGAATAGTATGATTAGCCCAAGGCTGGATAAGATATTCGCGACTATCGAAAAAAAATAATTAAAAAGTTAATAAATAGATTCAAGCGTTACTTTGCGGAAATCCATATTTAATAATAACAAATATTTTTAAAATATTTTATGTGAACATCAAATTAATATTTTAATTAAATACAAAAATATATCTAGTGACAATTCCGCCTAATTTTCCTGTTAAGCCGACGTGACGTCACAAACGCCACGCAGCCAAACCGAAAGAATTTTCGACGCGTTTCGCTTCTACACGAAGCATCCTCAGGAGGTCTTGACTCTACGAGCGCACGATCGAGAAAAAAGTTCTTATTGTTATTAAAATATTAATTTAATGTTTTCATAAAATATTTTAAAAATGTTTGTTATTATTAATTAAAAAGTTACTTTGTCTCACTCAGTAAGCAAAATCGAATTTTGCTCACTGATTTCAGGTAGCAAAACCTACATGTTTGAGCTACTGAAGTGAAAACGTTAATTTGTGTCTCTATCCTTATAAAAAAATACGTAAAGTTTGCCGACGTTGCTTTAGTTGATTTGATTGTCGTTCATTATTTTATTTTATTATTATTTTTTTATTTTACAAGGAATACAAACAGCTGCTAAGACAATGATATAGCTAGGAGAATTTTGGTACACAAAAGCCTAATAGTATTCACTTATGGAAACAATATTATGTAAGTGTCCTGAATATTATAATAACTATACCAGAAATTCTATATTATTATAGAATTTCTTTTAATGATCTTAATTTTCTGTTTAATTATACCCATATGGGTACCTAGTTGAATGATTACAAAATAAAGGTTGCAAATTAAGAAAATGGTAGCAATTCTGTTGTACACTCACTAACTATACTAACTAATTAAAAAGTTCTAATTTTAGTTTTAGGATTTCTAAAAGTCATTCTGCTGTTACCTCGAACTAAATTTAATACAGCAACATATCAATACGAAATATAATTCACTTTGCCGCTACTCTACGCTAGATGGCGCAAAAGTCAAGTTGTTTTATAACAATTTTTGTCTGGCCGTATTCCATTTGGGTTATTTTCGATAATTTTGATTACATTTTGCGTTTATGGATCCACATTTAATATGAACCATAGACATAAAATGTGATCAAAATTATCGAAAATAACGAATTGAGCGTCAAATGGTATACGCCCTATTTACCTATGGAACTTTGTTTATATTCGAAACTATCGAAACCTGTGATAAAGCCCAAAAATAATGATTTTGACACGGCAGAGCAGCTTCAACTGGTCGCTTCATAATCTCGAAAGCCTAGGTTCAGTAACAGAATCTACTGGTGATTACATATAAAAAATAGCAAAGCACATAGCTGTCCGAAGTCTCTCGTAAAAAGTCTAATCTAATAAAAGTGGGTATTTAACCACCCTTCTGGGTATTACAGGTGTGCAAAGATTTTTTAATCCAAGTTCGCCTACAAGCTTTTCTCACTAGTTATGCTTTTGAATTACCGAAAATTACAATCCTTTCCGGAAAACCCACAAGTCTAGCAACCATATACTACCATGCTCCATTGTTTATCCGACTAAGAAAGCCGTGATTATGATAAAATACGCCAAAATACATTAATTGGAGAACATGACAGCATTAGTCAACACCAGTTTACTCGTTGATTAATTTTAGGTTTAATTATCTATGGTTCCACCTAATCTGACTAAATTATGGTACAACAGAATAGCATATGCAAATTTTACTAAGTTTAGTAACCTTAATAATTTTAGAGTGAATTAACTAAACTATGGCCCCAACAGAATAAGGAATGTTCATTTGACATTTCTAAATCTAATTTTACTAAATTTTAGTTAGTTTTTTGGCAACAAAATTGCTACCAATATAAGATACTCGTAGATTATAGGTTATATTATTTTTCTTCAGTTGTTAACAGTTTTTATATGTATATTACGTTATTATGATTTAGTAATCTGCACTGAGCAAGTATCTAATATTTTAGTTTGCAACTATCTTTCAAAGTAATTGTGGCAGTGTTTTCCCATTTCATAGTACAAAATAGTAACTGTGGAACAAAGCAATTTAAGCCACAGCTAACTCAGTGTTTTTAGTCGGATGACGCAAATTTAATATGACATCGTTCTAGAACGTGACGTAGACGCGCTAGGAAGCGTCGTCACGATACAAATAATTAATGTAGGTACATATTAGTTCAAATCCGTCAGTATTGTCGAATAGAAAATCGTGAGGATGAGACAAATACATTTATGAAACCAATTGCAAAATTGGTCTTTTTTGTAGTACAACGTAAGTTGAACTATTAGGTGTCGCTCCATCCCGATATGATGGTTGAAGAACGAGAGCAAAAATTAGAGTTGTGAGTCATTGTGTCATGTTCGCTCAATTGGTTAGAGCATACCCCGGCTAAAGGAGTGGATGGACGCGGGTTCGAATCCTGCCCATGACTATATTTTTTCTCTCGTCTTCGTTGAACTATTAGGTGTCGCTCCATCCCGATATGATGGTTGAAGAACGAGAGCAAAAATTAGATTTGTGAGTCATTGTGTCATGTTCGCTCAATTGGTTAGAGCATACCCCGGCTAAAGGAGTGGATGGACGCGGGTTCGAATCCTGCCCATGACTATATTTTTTTCTCTCGTAAATGTTTTAATTTTGTCATCTATCCATGAGATTTTGATAGGTGTGGAAAGTATTTATGAGTGGGTCTCGATTCATCAGGAGCTGTCATCGAGAAAATAAAGAAATGGAAATAGTACTACGAATATTTCCGAACACTAAATATTACTTGCTCAGTGCTATTGGGTAGTAGTAAAAAGGCAAAAACTTATGGTAAAAACTTACAGTGCCATCTAGCGTTGAGTACATAAACTTTATGTTCCTTTCTATACATAGCGAGGCGGTCCGCGGTGTATAGTACCACCAACTTAATTGTGCAGTTCGCGAAGGCGCTGCTGGTCAAGGAAATCAACTACAAACTGTCACAATTTGATGGAATGTTGTAGTTCTTTTTTCTGCCGCCTGAACAGATAAGTTGGTGGGACTGTACCTCTTGAGTTGTAATGGTTCGTCATCTGTGGTACCTTTTTAAGAAGATCTTCTCTCTGTCAATGTCAAATATGGGTATGTTCCATTAGTCGCTAAGAACGTTATTTTCGATAATTTTGATCACATTGCGTCTATGGTTGTGATCACGTGATCGTTTGTAACTGTCATCCCCGTTCCATTTTTGGATAAGAACGCTAAAAATGCCACTAAAATTTGCCACTTCTGTCACTTTTGACATTAGATGTAGCGTTTAAGGCGAAAATAACGCCAAGACCCATGTGGAAAACTTTTTGGGAGTGTGATCGTTTTAGCGAATCTCACGCTAATGGTACGCACGAGATACGAGGGCTTCCTTCCGTTTCACGCCAAGTGATTATCACCACTGTAACTTATTTACTTAATTTCTGTGTAATTTTTAATTAGTATGTTTGTTAATTCTGTAGATAGTATGTAGATTAAGATATTTTTCTTTTTGTTTCAGATGTAAAATTCAAAATGTCTCAGATTAAATTTATATTTTAAAATAAAACTTGAAATGATGCTGGCATAAATTTTCTAAACAATTGCCATAAAAAAACTGCCTAGGACTTGCCTTTAGGGGCGTTCGTTTTGGCTCGATTGCGTTTGTAGCAGTTTCAAAAGTGGCATTTGTGTTTTAGCGTTCGGATAGAAGCTTTTGCTATTTTTGACCACCAATTACTGCATGCTATCCGAACGGCTTAAAACATACTTTGACAACCGCCAATATTTTAACAATTTTGCACAGTACGAAACATGGAATCAATCTCTAAAATTAACAAAAAGTAGGTACCTTTATTATTATTATTTCTTTGTTAATGGCTTCTGATAGTTACATAAATAAAAAACTTGTGAAACTCTTCAATCGCGCCAAATACAACTGTCAAAACAGCAGTTGTCAAAAAACGATCACAACGATCCCACGGCAAGACATGGGTCAAAAATATCACTTTTCTCTGTCATGACGGTGAGCGAAAACGATATTTTTGCTCACGAAGTCCCAAAACGAACGGCCCGTGTGATCGTTTTTAGCGTTTGTGAGTGTTATTTTTGGCACCGATAGCCTATCCGAACGCCCTATTTGAGAGGCTTTGACCACATTTGGAAAAAAAACACGGAAAAAAAAAGTTTTCCGGTGTATTACTTTTCTTTATGCGCTAAGAAAACCTTGAGCTTTAGTATATAATTTATTAATCTGAGGCCTGTATATTGTAAATGTGTGAAACTTAAAAGTACCTATCCGAGGTTTGCGCTGCGCTACGTAGAAAATCTAATCTTTGTTATCGTTAGTTTCCACATTGTTGGATCGTTTATACCTACAATTTATTAGCGATATAACATGGAAAAGTCTCCTACATCTCTGCCATCAACCAGACTTATCTTAGAAGATATTTTGGACCCTAAATTCATATCGGAAGATTACCCCAAGAAACTACCTTTGGAAAGTGATGAACAATTAGCTAATGCATATTCTTGTTTTCTCAATCTCAAGCAATTAGATGGAGACATACTGAAACAGACTGAGTTGAAATGCGAGCTTACAGAGTTAAATAAAAAGTTGGTAGAAAATATAGCTAACTTAAAAACACAAGCATCCAACAAGGAATGAAACATGTCATATGAATGGATAACAATTCTTAAATTTTGTTTTTTATTATTATTATTTTATAATGTTTAAATAAAAGTCAACAATCGAATTGGGTATCTATTTTATTATACTTCCAAGTTGTATCAAGTCCGCTTCTGATACCAAACCTATATGAAACAAGCATACTAGAGCGGCTCCTTGCTCTGCAAACTTTTTATTCTTTTCCCAAAAGGATGATGTGTATTTCTTCCCACTGAAAGTGATTATAGTTCGAAATAACTTCTGTACTTGTTGTGTTTCATATGTTGGAAGCTTCTGCCCATTTTTCCCAGCCCAGGCATGAAGTCTTGCTTTTGGTAAGCTGAGGTCATTAAAGTTAGCTCTGATGAAGCAAACCTGAGAAAAAATTACTAAGTTAAAGTTGGCACTTAGTTTGGCCAGCATCATGAGTCAAGTAGGGTGAATACAGTAAATAACATTAAGAGACAGACTACAAAAGGGACAGTTTAGCTAAATTGTTTCAAGTCAGCAAACCATTAGATGGTAAATTATTATAATTATTTATATTATATATTAATGTTGCAATTTGTGTAATGATTTAGACTGCATTTCCACCAGAGATGTACTATAATGCTAAGCTGAGGGTGTAAAACTAACCCACCAACACAATCAGTTTCTTTTTATTGCTGAGAATCAAAGTGCAGCCTTATACCTAATTGTGATGTGTTTCTTACCTTCATCTGTGTAACATCAACATGTTCAGAGTCAATCAGCTTACTCTTTTTTTCAGGTGGTTCTAAGTCATCAGGATTCACTTGCCACCTTCCTTGAATTCCTCCCTTCTGGTAAAGTGATTGTTTTTCGTGACAATAATCTCCTAGACCCCAAATTTCACTGAAAAGTAAATTTTCTTATAAGCTTTTATAGCCCTATTCCCAAAACAATCATAAGTAGTAAATTTAATTAGTTCATTTTTAGGTACAAAATTAAACAGACAGAATAAGGAGAATATACTTGTGTTTTGACGTACCATATTTGTTCTAAAGTTTGACAATCTAAAAATGTTCTTCCTCTAGGAGTTTCTTGTAACTCTCTCAATATATTTTGGACACAATACTTTGTGTTTGAAGGTGAATTGTCATAGTCAACTGCTAACTTTAGATATTCCTCTATGACCACGTCCATTGGAAGCATACCTTCTTTTCTAAAAATTGAGCAGTTCCATTCAGCTGCTCTTGCTAGCATTACACTCTTACAGCCAGTGATACTCTTGAATTTGTAAATATCACTGTGCTTTTCTATTTCTTTAGAACCCCCACTAAAAAAAACATTCAGGTCACAATATGTTTTGAATGTTGATTCAACATAAATTTATATTGTATGCCATACTTAGCAATTACTGGGATGGATATCCTTTCTGCCACATATCTAATGACATCCGAATGCACTGGATGCTGAGGTCGCTCGTCTCGAGTTCTACCATGAATTGCAATTGCCCTTATTCCAGTGCTAACCAGCTTCTCTACAAGAGAAAGTGTGTCTTCTGCAGTATTAAGTATTCTTATTTTACAAGTTACTGGTATACTTAGATTAGTAACTAATGTCCTCAGAATGTGACATGCCTTTTCTGGTTGTCCTAGTAGAGCAACACCCATACCACCTTTTATTGAAAATTCTTTAGGGCAGCCCATATTGATGTCAATTGCAGCAACATCACTCTGCCTAAAATAAATAAATTATACAATACAAAAGGCTAATTGATGATTCTATATTGATCAAAGAAAGAAAAATAAATGAAAGTATTCACAATTACTACACTTTCTGAAATCGAATGTCTGTATGTCTAAAATCAATGTTCTGAAATCGAATGTGATCAATGATTATGTTCAACCTACCAATTTTCTTCCACTACCACAGATTAAGAACATTATTTATTTCATTCTATAATGGCTTTGAGGAATGTCATTTTAGCTATTTGTAATAAGCTTTTTATGATATGATGGCTTAATAAGTTGGCATCGTCAGGATCACTATGTCCTTGTTATGAATGAAATTCTATTGTTATCATTATCGCCAATGCCAATGGGTTAATGCTTACTATATGGATACATGAGCGATAATGATAAACACAAAAGTACATAAAAACATTATTAAGAAATTAAAAATTAATTATTCTTTTATAATTAATCATGTAGTTTGACTGCACATTTGACAAGATCAAGCTATGCACGATTGGGATTGAAACATGCTTCATTGAATGGTACATATATAGACCCCTGAACTGTCAAATAAAAAACCAAACTCCCACACACATGGTAAGATTGATCGAGACTGTTCAACTGCACAGTTCAAACCGCATTCGCTTTCATAAGGCAGGTGCAATTTATTAAAATATAAATATATTTACAGTAGTTTAGCAACTTTAATTGCTCGCTCAGCATCACATGTTCCAAGTTGTAAGACAACTTTATCTTTTTCTTCAGTGCAAGTTCGGAAAACTATAGTGCCATCAGTTTGGTCAACATAATCTACTGTGTTAAGTATACCTGTAAATTAAAAAATTATCAGAACCTATCTGAAGTATTAAAGAACCTATGAACCATATCTCAACTTATATGATTTAATATGAATTGCAGTAAGTAAATGGTAGTCTATATTGAAAAGCTAGCCCAATGGGCCATTAAGCCTAGATCAGCAAAATAAATATGATACCAGCCATGAAAGGAATAGAACTCACTGTTAATTCTTCGCTTTGATCTTAAAAATTTCCAATCTATTATTTCTTCAGTGTACACAATGTCAGCACCATATTGAAGAGCTAGTAATCGCATTGGTAATGTGCCAATCCGCACCATCGGTGCAAGAACTAATTTGTCTTCGTAAGTTAACATTTTTAAAGTATTGAAACCTTTGAATATCTAGTTACCAGCTGTACATTCTCATCACAAAGTTCATTACAACGGGATGACAGAATGTTTAGCCATAGGCACACTTCAGAACCTTTAAAATTAATAACAATTCAGCCTTATTAATAAAATAGCCTTACAGTGTAGTTGTTTTTTTAAACTTGCTTGTAGGAAGATAGGTGCGTAGCGAACGGCTCAGTCGTTATTTTATAACCTCAATTAGCTAGATACACATGCACGATCAATCAACGTTATCTAGAGAATCTGTAATCTTTCAATGTTATTGAAATTACAATAAATCACAAATTCACAACGTGATCGGCCAGCTTTTTTTTTTTTATTATGGAAATTGTCAAGATGACATTTGTGCCAGTTTCACGTCAAAAATTATATAACAAACTAGCAGCCCGCACCGGCTTCGCACGGGTATTAAAAAAGTAATTATAATAATTTTTACACAAACACATAAACCCTTCTATTTAAGTCAGGTTACTAAGAAAAGAAAATAATAAAGAATGTTTAATATATATTTTTTTATTAACTTTTATTTATATTTGTTTTTGTTCTTATGTTTTTTTATGTGGAAAAATCATTAATCTCTTTTTGCGCAGTTGGATAAAAACTGTTCTATGTCCTTCCCCATGTCTCAAACAATTTCCATACACCAAATTTCATCCTAATCGGTCCAGTAGATCAGTTATCGCGCAAAACCATTTACATCTTTTTTGCGCAGTTGGATAAAAACTATCCTATGTCCATCCCCGTGTCTCAAACTATTTCCATACCAAATTTCATCCTAATCGGTTGAGTAGATCGGTTATCGCGCAAAATCATTAACCTCTTTTTGCGCAGTTGGATAAAAACTATTCTATGACCATCCCCGTGTCTCAAACTATTTCCACACCAAATTTCATCCTAATCGGTCCAGTAGATCGGTAATCGCGCCAAACAATTAACATCTTTTTTGCTCAGTTGAATAAAAACTATCCTTAGTTCATCCCCGTGTCTTAAACTATTTCCATACCAAATTTCATCCTAATCGGTCCAGTAGATCGGATATCGCGCAAAAACATTAACCTCTTTTTTGCGCAGTTGGATAAAAACTATCCTTTGTTCATCCCCGTGTCTCAAACTATTTCCATACCAAATTTCATCCTAATCGGTCCAGTAGATCAGTTATCGCGCAAAACCATTTACCTCTTTTTTGCGCAGTTGGATAAAAACTATCCTATTACCATCCCCGTGTCTCAAACTATTTCCATACCAAATTTCATCCTAATCGGTTGAGTAGATCGGTTATCGCGCAAAATCATTAACCTCTTTTTGCGCAGTTGGATAAAACCTATCCTATGACCATCCCCGTGTCTCAAACTATTTCCACACCAAATTTCATCCTAATCGGTCCGGTAGATCGGTTATCGCGCAAAACCATTAACCTCTTTGTTGCTCAGTTGGATAAAAACTATCCTATTACCATCCCCGTGTCTCAAACTATTTCCATACCAAATTTCATCCTAATCGGTTGAATAGATCGGTTATCGCGCAAAATCATTAACCTCTTTTTGCGCAGTTGGATAAAACCTATCCTATGACCATCCCCGTGTCTCAAACTATTTCCACACCAAATTTCATCCTAATCGGTCCAGTAGATCGGTTATCGCGCAAAACCATTAACCTCTTTTTTGCAAAGTTGGATAAAAACTATCCTTTGTTCATCCCCGTGTCTCAAAATATTTCCATACCAAATTTCATCCTAATCGGTCCAGTAGTTTCAGAGTCTATTTCAATGCAAACAAACAAACAATCAAATCTTTCCTCTTTATTATATTAGTTTAAATAACGAAATTTTGACGATAATAAAAAAAAGGATGACCAGAATAGTTTACGCAGATAGATAGATACATGAAATATTTAACATAAACATATTTATTTAAAAAGAAGAAGTCCAAAATATATGAATAAAATTTTAATGATTAATATAAACTATGAACTTATTATAAATGAATAATATTGAGAGAGAGGAAGTCAGATAAAATTATATAAATATCAATATTATTAGACGATAAAAGTTCAGGTATGTAGGTTGGAAAGGAAACTTTTATAGATACAAGGCATAAATAAAACGCTACATGATTATATAGGGGACATGAAAAGAATATATGATTGAGATCCCCTTCATCCAAGCCACATTCACATATAGAGGTATCTTTAACGTGAATATTTTTAAATGAGTAGGAGTACAACAATGACCCAGCCTCATACGGATTAATGTTGATGTGAAACGTTTGCCTAATTTCATCCGGGCAAACCACGGCTTGCTCGGAATCAAAGGTTGAATTTTGGCAAAGCCAGATCCAGATGACCGACTACTGATTCTCCAATGTAATGACCAAGATTTTAATAAATAAGATTTTGGAAGACATAATAAGTCATGACAGTAATTCCTAAAGGAACCTTATCTCCACAAACAACTGCATCTTTAGCAACTTTATCAGCGCGTTCATTGCCAGAAATCCCAACATGACTGGGTATCCAGGCAAGAATAACGTCAAAACCTTTAGTATTACATTCAGCAATAGAAATTTTAATTTAAAATAAAATTGGATTGTGAGAGTTAGAAGTAAAAGGGTTCGAAAGTAATGATTGGAGAGAACTCCGAGAATCAGAAAATATAATAGACCGACGCAGCTTGAAGAGAAGGATATATTTAATTGCCTCAAGGATAGCCAAACATTCCCCAGTAAAAACAGAAGATTCAGGTGGACATTTAATTTTTTGAACAATATCGTATTGAGCATGATAAACGCCATAACTAACACAGCCAACTGGAGAAAGTTTTGAAGGGTCTGTGAAGATTGTATGCCAATCACGCCAATCTCTTTTAAGTAGCTCGCAGAAGTATCCATCTGCATATAGACCTTTACACATGTCAAATTCTAAAATTATATGAGGTTGAGATATAATAACATTAAATTCATAATTGAACATTGGAAGTTTTTGAGAACGATAAACAGGGTCTTTTAAGGAATGAAAAATAACGTAACTTTAATAAGCAAAGGAAAATGTTTACTTACATCTCCAGAAACGAGAAGAGTTAACATATCGATGAAGCAGTTGTAACTTTGGAATCAAAGGGTGATTAGAGAATTGGATAAATCGGAAAAAGAATCTGTTAGTAAGGAATTAACGCCGAAGGTGTAGGGGAGGGTCAACACACTCAACTTGGAGAGCATTGACTGGAGAAGACTTCATAGCCCCTGTGATAATTCGAAGAGCTTTTGATTGTATCAAATCAAGTTTACTAAGGCTTAGCTTGTTAGCAGGTTCTAAAAGAAAGCATCCATAGTCTAAGACGCTTCGAATAATTGCATTGTACAAAAGTTTTAAGTTAAAAGGATGGGCTCCCCACCAAACACCAGATGAGCATCTTAGAACGTTGATGTTTTGTTCACATTTTTTGATAATGTAGTCACAATGCTGACGAAAACTTAACTTACTATCTAAAGCAAGACCTAGAAATGTTATTGATTCTCTAACTGAGATTTGACAATTATTAATGAAGATATTGATAGGAGGAGGGTTTCTTTTACGGGTAAAGAGTACTATATTACTATTAGAAGGAGATAGTTCCAAACCATTTTCGGTAAGCCAAACATCTAATTGCTGAAGCGAGTGAGAGAGACAAGCACTCGCCACATCAATTTTGTGATTAGAACTATAAATGAGAATATCATCAGCATATTGTAAAATACGACAAAGACCAACAGAAGACTCTAAATTATACGTATAAATATTATATAAGAGAGGGCTAAGCACTGATCCTTGGGGTAAACCACGCCAGATAACTCTACTCGATGATATTGAAGGATTGTCACAACGGAGAAAAATGAATCTCTCCGTCAAAAGGTTCATTGTAAAATTTCTTAACATAACAGGAATTTTTAATTTAATTAATTTATTTTTTAGAATGGAAAGTTGGACATTGTCGTAAGCAGCAGATATATCAAGAAAAGCTCCGACAATAGATTCACCACGAGTGAAACCAAGCCTTATATCTGTAGTGAATATACTAAGACTATCCATGGTACTTTTTCCCTTACTAAAACCATATTGAGATTTCGCAAGTAAACCATAATATTTAACAAACCACTCGAGTCGATTTTTAATTAGGTGTTCAACTATTTTAGCTAAAACAGATGAAAGAGCAATAGGACGGTAAGAATAAGGATCATCTGGATCTTTGTTAGGTTTGAGAATAGGAATAATAAATCGCGATTGAGATCAACTATCAGGGACAGCCAGAATCAAAGATAGAATTTACAAGGCATAGATAATAATTAAAAAAACACAATCATGAGCCTTAGAAAAAAACGAATAAGGAATGCCATCCATACCTGGAGCAGAATCTTTAACAGATTTCAAGACGTTTTTCAGTTTTACGATGGAAAAGGGCTGATCTAAAACGTCGTTAGAACTATAGGTAAACTGAGCAGGAACTTCATCAGGGAGAGGACAATATTGAGGCACTAATTTGTCCATAAATGAGTCAGCCCAAGACTGACTCGGGCAACAACGACGGTGAGGAGGCACCAAGCTTTTCTATATCTATGAATTTTATTCCAAATAATTGAGAGCGGAGTATGCGGGCCTATAGAGCAACAAAAGGATTTCCAACCATGAAATTTTTTAGAGTGGAAGAGACGTTTTGATTGAGCAATCACTTTGTTCAATTTCATGAAGTTCTCTTTTGTCATGGAGAGGCAAAAGGTAGTGTCAGTTTCATTTCGACATTTAATTGCCTCCGAGCAGTCCTTATCCCACCATGGAGGAGAAGGCATTTTACCTGAATTTTTTTTTTTAATATAGAAAGACTTATCAGCACAATCTAAAAGAGCTTGAGCAAGGTCCTTCGAACAAATTTTAATGTTGTTATTATTAATCATAGGTAGTTTAGAAATATTGATCTCTGCGATTTCATTAAATTTATCCCAGTTAGCATTGTCATTTAAAATATATTTAAGAAGAGGAGAATTGCGATAGACTGGTTGAGCCAATTTAGTTAAATATTTAGAATAATAGGAAAATGATCACTGCCGTGAGTTGAAAGCAGAACGTGCCATGACAAAAGAGAAGCAAGGTTTGGAGAGCAGAGAGATAGATCAACTGCACTAGGAAATTCGTTTGGACGGGTTCTTCTTGTAGGAGAACCATCATTAAGAATACACATATTGAGGGTATCAAGGGAATCTAATAGAAAAACTCCACAAGAATCTGAAATACCACAATCCCAGACAGTATGGTGGCAATTAAGATCGCCAAGGACTAGGAGAGGCCTAGGAAGGGAGTTAAGAACAAGGATAAGCTTACGGATAACAGAAATGGTTGAGGAGCTTATATATAAGGAAATTATTACAAAAGATTTCGTACGGACAGCTTCAAAGCCAACTTGAGAAGGAATTGATATTGAGGAAATGGATATATTATCTTTTAAAAAAAGAGCAACACCACCACAACCATCCTGGCGATCTTTTCGAACATCAACATAGCCAGATAACCTAAAAGGGGAATCTGGTCTAAGCCATGTCTCTGAGAAAGACAGGATGCACGGTTTATATTTGTTGATCAAAAAGATTAAATCAGACTTTTTATTATAAATACTACGACAGTTCCACTGAAGGATCCTGTCTGTGGGATCCATTTTGAAGAAGAGATATAAGAGAATTCAAGTTAAAAGCAGCGTTGGTAGGTAAAGCGTTAGGAGAGGAGGAAGGAGAATTACACATAAGACAAGATAGTATGTTTAGGAGCTTGAGGAGTTCACCAATAATATCTTGAACAGAAAGCGTTTCAGAATTTTTAGATAAAGGATTACGCAGGGCACAACCATTTTGAGTAGGTAAATCAAAATCATCTCTTATAATATTTAAGTGGGCAGCACGATCGTAACCAATACGAGATTGAGAAGGGACGTGAACAGATTTTGAAGCTTTTTTCCTATAATGAACTTTAGAAGGCTCAGATGTTAAATTTTTGGACGAGTTTTGATGAGGAGTAGATAGGACAAAAGAGGACGAAGCAATTTCAGCATATGATGTTTTGGAAACGGGGAACAGTTTTGAAGCTTCGGCATATGAAATCGCTTTCTCCGAAATGGCAGACTTTATATTATTTTGTCTATGAAATTTAGGGCAAATTTTGTTAGTGGCGAAGTGCTTACCATCACACCAAACACATTTCACATCATCTGAATCTACCTCACACGAATCAGCAAGGTGATTTGAAGCACATTTGAAACAGGTAGGTTTTGAATGGCATTGAGTTTTGGTATGGCTGTATCTGCAGCAATTAAAACATTGAATAGTAGGCAATGAGTATAAAGACACGGTGAGTGAATTGTAACCTAAAAATACTCGTTGAGGAAATACTTGACCTTTGAATCTAAGGACAACAGTTTGCGATGGTTTCCACTGTATAACACCGTCAATAGTGACCTTTAAATTTAAGCGCCGAGCTTTGATTATTGGGCCACATTCTTTAGGAACTTTAATTTCATTAATAATTTCATCAGGTGACATATCAACGGGGATACCTCGGACAACGCCTAACCGAGTAATATTAAAGGATGGAATAAATGCTTTTAATTTATTATTGGGTAATGATGGAGACTTTATAAAATCATTGGCAGAAACGGCCGAATGAAAATCTAATGATATTCGATTGCGACCGACGCTTTTAATCGAACCATCAACAATACCTTGAAACTCACGGGAACGGCTAAACAAAAACCTGCCAAATGTCACTGGGTGTAATGTGGAGCCAGCAGAAGGTGAAGTTTCAATTCTTTGGACATGTACTGTGTAGGGACCACGATCAGATGAGTCATATGACTGACGGCCGATTGGAATGTGAAATTGAGGACTGTCTTTTTGTAGAGAGGTGGAGGGAAGGATAGTAGAATCTTGAATTCGGTCTACATGAGTCTCAGAAAAAAGAACGTCATTAACAGAGGAGAAACAGTTAGGGGGAGTACTTTGACCAGGTTGGAGAACTATATCGGAATTCAATACAACTGTATCATTCGATGATTCAGAACCTGAACGTGGATGATCATCACAAATCTTACGCGCTTTGCGTTTTCTCGTAACGGTTTCAAATGGCTGTTCATCTATGGTATGGATGGATGTAAATGCGGCCGGAGAAGGAGGTTGAACTATATCCATTGTACCACCGGGATCCGGTGGTTCATTCATGTTGATAAGGCCTAAAATGAAACTAAGAAATAACTATCTACAGATGTTAAGAAATAAATAAAAATCTATTTGTAACAACCAAACTAGTCTGTGCCTGCAGTCTCGACATAGATAGCGATCGTTTTGCGACAAAAATTGGTCGCTACGTCCTAACGATCCGATTATAACGATTTTCGGTAGTCTCGACTGCCAAAGCTACCGACTGTCATCGCAAACTTATCGAATATTTTCGCTGAGATATCGATTTATCGTAAAGTTATCGAATTAACATGCGACCATTTTTGACAGCCCGATAAGTGTTTGCTATGTTCGCTACAAAAACAATAAACAAATAATAATTAGAGAATTATGGCTGTAGAATATTTAGCGTGGGATTTGGTCGTGCTTGAACACAGACGTGACATGTTAATGCGGCGACAAATTCACGAAACGGACGAAAATAAAAATCTTTTGGAGGATGGCCAATTGCTGTACTTATACAGAATAAACAAGTAGATTTTCCATGAGCATGAAAATTTATATAGGTATATTGTCTACTATCTAAGATTCCTACTTTAAATTTTCTTCTTATTAGATACTGACGGAACTCCGATTTTACGCAAGTGGGTGCTACCAACTACCTGTTAGCTTGCAGTGGCCGCATGAGCCAAAGTCAGTAAGCCGATTAATACATACGCATACGAAGAACACTCATTAACACTAGTTTTACGTAATATTCTTATTTTATTGACTCTGTGCGATTTAAATAAAAAAAATATAAATTTATTGACTTATTTTTATTTAAAAATTTTGTAAAAGCGTCAGCTATTTGCAGCCTGCGCAAAGAGCAGTGGCGCCTCGGCTTGTGTCTTGGCTGCCTCAGCCTGCATCTTGGCAGCGTCTGCTTGTACTTGAGTTGCAGCTGCCAGCATCTGTAATAAAGTTAGATGTACTAAGTATTGTTTCTTAATGGTCTCTAGAGTACCAGTGATTCAAATTGGTGCCAAATGTGTAATCTACACTAACTATGGACGTTACATGTCTCTACACCTTAGTCAAAGGAGCTGTGTTGACCCCTCGGTTGCCAGTGTGCACGACGCTTTAGTGCAGGTGCGGCTTTTTAAGTCCCTCCAAACCTATAAGTAGGATAATTTATTCAAGTAAATATAAATAAAACTGACACGGTATGAACTTACTATTTAAAACCAACTGAATCTTTGATTGAGACTTACTGTCATCCACTGCTCTGGCGACTTGATGGATCCGTTGGGGTGTTTGTTGAGCTCCTCGGCAACCTCCTTCCAGCCCGTTTCAAAATTTTCCCCTGTGAATGTAAATTTTCGTGTGTGTAGGTATGGGCGGGCTTCTAACTCGCCAAAAGCGCATCAACCTGCCCCGACGTTACACGTGGCGTACGCTTACGCCTGAAACATTTAAGATATTCATTATGTTAACACAATATACGTCGCACATACGCAAAGTATTAATTATATCAAAAATAGGAATCGAAAATAGTCGTTGTAGGTTGTACTCACATGACGCTTACGTTGCTGTTGCTGGTACTCTGGCTCGGGCCTGCGCCTGTCTCACTGCTCCCCACCATCGAAATAACCAGCTTTTATCAGTTTTTTCAACCCAAGATCAAAAATATATTATTTTTTTTTACTTTGTATGCAAACTAAAAAAACTTGACATTGAGAGTTTGTCAAGTTCAACGTCTGTGTTGCAAGGAAGCGAACTCTTAATTTCCTTGTTTTAGGTGTTTTCTTAAAAACAATACATGCTACTTACAAGTTCCGATGCAAAAAAGTGTTAATATAAGAAGGTTTACTTATGTTTTGTACAATTTTCAAAGAAAAATAATTATTTGATAATATCTTGTCCACCAAATTTCCCTAAAACAGAAGTTTTTATTTTAACCGCCAACATTATTGGTTACCAATTACAAGCGAAAAATCAAGCTAGAATAAAATTTAATATTAAAGACCAATATTTGCTTCCAACCGATTTGACGTTCCACCCATTGACCTATATATACTAGACGCGACATCACAAACGAAGATAGTTGTACAGTGCAAAGAAGCCAGCCGGCATCTTCTCACCCACTCGCTACTGGGCACTCGTAAAGATTACACGTGCTTTACGTTCGAAAATTGTGTATTCAAAATACACATTGATAATAGACAATTTTCGAACGTAAAGCGCGTGTAATCTCTATGAGTGTCCAGCTGCGTGTGGGAGAGAGTATACCAGGCGGCATACTTACACTGGTCGACTATCCTCGTTTGAGATGTCGCGTCTAGTATATATAGGTCAATGGTTCCACCAGAGATCTCCATCGGCATTGATTGATTATTTATAAGCATTGGCAACTTTTTTGATACAATGGCAACATTGGCAACTGGATATATAGTTTTTTTTTCCCATTCATGTTTTTAATTTCTTTGGGTACGTACCATTTGAGTGAGATTCGCTAAAAACGCTAAAAACGATCACACTCCCAAAAAGTTTTCCACATGGGTCTTGGCGTTATTTTCGCCTTAAACGCTACATCTAATGTCAAAAGTGACAGAAGTGGCAAATTTTAGTGGCATTCTTAGCGTTCTTATCAAAAAATGGAACGGGGATGACAGTTACAAATGATCACGTGATCACAACCACAGACGCAGAATGTGATCAAAATTATCGAAATTTACGTTCTTAGCGACTAATGGAACATACCCTTTATAGTCTAAGCTTAGTAATCTTTGGTCTAAGCTTTAGAATAAGAAAGTCAAAGCATATGCGTAAATAGTGATGGTTTCTGCGGCGTAGGGCGATTTGACGCTAAATTCGTTATTTTCGATATTATTTTTATCACAATTGTGTCTATGGTTAATATTAAATGTGGATCCCATGGAAGTAATAAGTACAACAGGAATGAGCTGCTGTCGTAAAATTGAAGCCGAACGAGAGCTCAGTAACTGTACCTCTTATCCCTCTCTGGCGATGGTGACTATATTTATATATGATTTAAGGACAATAATTACAAAAAAACGATTTGTGATATGACTTCAGCAGATCATTGCTTCAGATGGATTTTAACCGACGATGCTAACGATAAACTTGCCCTATGGAGCAATATACATTTACTGTTTTTGCTTGCTTTTCACACTCGCGCCATATAGGCAGGCCTGGTACAATCCGCACTTTAAGTACATCGGTGGCTGCGCCTAGTCGCGTTTACTCTACAAAGGGTTGCCGTGCGCTGCACGGAACGTACGTCTTCTCACTTCAACGCGCCGTATTTCGTGTTGGTGTTTGTAAGGCTGTTTACGTACCTAGTAGCACAGAATAATTGGTTAGTACCTATTAAGTAGGTTGGATTGAGGACAAGATTATACAGCATTGCATTTGGCTGCATAAATAACAACACAGGTCTGAACCTCACTTTTTTCTCAATTTCAAAAGACATCGAAAGGTAATGAAACGTACGCCTACCTAGGTATATACTACGAATAAATATGAAAAGAAATGTAATTCAAGCTCAAAAATAACAGAACGCAAACTATACCGCAGCGGGCGTGGCTTAAAAAGTGTACCGCGCGGCGCTGTCAGTTCGCTGCGTGGGCTCGAGTGCGCGGCGGTGCAGGCGGATGTACCGCGGGAATTTTCAACTGAACTTATCAATGTTCTTCTGCGTTGTTTAATTCTAAAAAAATACCATAATGTGTAGTAAAATGGTAATGAAGCCATACGGATATAAAAAAATCGGGAATAACTTATATAAACGAGTAAATAACAATATTCTGGAAACCCATACTTGACTACCTTGGATAGTTTGATGCAACATGAATTTTACATTAAGTCAAGAATAACTTCGGAACATTGTTAGTCTGAGAACATTTTACTCGTATATGAAAAAAAAACCCACTAATTGATAATTGATTTCATTTTTGTGATACAAAGGATATAAACATTAGAAATAAATTGATCTTAAGTCTTATAGCTGTCATACGTAAGAGTAATTTCTGGGTACTTTTTATGTCATTTTAATGAAGACAGAAACGAAAAAATATGAATTACACTGTCATTTTGACAGCTGTCATGCTTGAGATCTATATCTAGATAACTATTATGTCATCTGTAGCCAAAATATAAAATAAAAACAGATAAATACTACATCAACTGTCACGATGATAGTGTCACCTATGGCTGCGGTATTGTTAGTTCCAATAGGTATATATAATCCATCTAATTAATTAGATTCACTGGAATACTATAATTATAGTTCTGGGCATGCTGGGCACGCTGCCAACTGGTAGAGTGCTGGAGTGTATAGACTGCAATGGCAACTATGTTGACTAAATGCTTTCGTTGTAGTAGCCGTAGTAGTATTTATTATAGTTTGCAGCACTTTGTTTAAATGCATACCGCTAAAAAAAATTGATGTACTTATTAATCGAACACACGCCATAAGACATTTTTTAAATTCAAATTTAATTTTAAATTATATCCTACTATCAATATTAACTTGAATAAAAAAGTTTACTCGAAATCCATTTCTTATTTTTCAGCGCATTATACGAGTATATACGGACTTATAAATTATAGAATGTTATTTCCAAGAAAGTGATTCCAATCTACTGAAATAAATTGCATGAAAAACCCAAAATATTTTATTGAAAAAACCTGTAATAGAAAATTAATACGTAAACAAGCTATATTGTGGCATGACGCCATCCACGCGTATCTAAAGCTGGGAACGCACTACAGAGATGCGTCGCGACGCGGTATCTTAGCGACGGTTACTATCTAATGCATTTACGGAGGTGCAGAGCAGTGCTGCAGTGAAGTGGCGCGACTTAGTCGTTCACAATAGCAATGCGGCGTAGCAGAACGGTTCTTCCAACTAATGGCAAAAAAATTAAATGGATGAAGTCGTCGAAGTACTACTTTACTTTAAATAATCGGGGTACTACTTTACTTCTGTACTTTCTGACTCTTCAGAGATAATGATCGATTTCACACAGATCTTAGAACGTAAAATAAGGTCTTATGAATTTTTGAAACGAGGGTGGAACGTCAAATGACGGGATGATTTACTGCACCGCGTCTCTCCGGTGCCGCAAGGTAAGCACTTGCGGCAGTGGCGCGGCGCGGCGCAGCCGTGACCTTCGGGGACATCCTTGTAGCACTGCGCCGTGGCTCTCCGAAGTCATAACACTATAGTGCGGTTTACGCCATTTATAAATCCATACAAATTAATATTTCTCGAGCTGCGCCGTTTCACTGTAGCGCTTTGCTGCAGTAGTGCGGTTTGGCCTTAAGGCAATGACGGCAGTGACAACATCACCTTGACGTGACCAATCAGATGCAATCATTTCTAAGCGCCAAATCAGTTAACCAATCCAATTGAATTTGGAATATTGTGCGTGTTTTGTAAATAGGGAACTTGATGAGGCCGAAATCAAAGCGGTCACTGTATCAGAGTTATACTTCTTTACTCTATTTATTCGTAGGGTATATCATAACCTAGTGTTTCTAATGTTAACTTATTACCTACTATTTTAAGATTTTCATATACCTCGGTAGTGCCAGTTGTGATTTAATGGGGACAAAAAGTGTAAAGCACTCAAAGCAAAGTTTACTTGGCCGTTCTTAACAGATCAGCTAAGTTAAGCAACGTCCGCCGCGGTCATGACGTGGATGCGTGACCGCTAGTGACATTACTACTGAGCACTTCTGTGCTTTGTAGGGTCCGTTAAGCCGTCGACCCAATTGTTATCTTAGGATCGCAGTTATTATAGCATGGAGGTAGGGCAACTTGCGAATGCCCGCCTGTCTAGCTTCCACGCTCCAGGAGAAAATCTGTCGCCAAGCACCTAACAGTGTGTTCCGACGGCTGTCCTTTAGGGCCAGTAATTCTAGGCAAGCCTGAACAAGTTCTTCGACCATATCATCAATTACAATAAGGTGAGTTAGTAGTCGAAGGATAGCCCATCAGCAATAAATAAAAAATAAAGACATTGTTCAAATGCTAGCAATGTTAGTAGCTATAAATAAATAAAAAGTGAATCCAGATCACATAAGATTGTACGGAAACATTATAGATATACGTGTGTACATAGGTGCACAGTAGAACAGTATTCTGCCAATACCATGCTATGCCTTATGGTACCTTATGTTTGAAATGTATTTAATCGCTTTAATAATTACTAGCGGCCTGCCCCGGCTTCGCACGGGTATTTAAGAACAGTTTAAAAAAAACTGTTTTTATGAAAATATTCTATTGCCTTTGTTCATCTGGGATAATGTAGGATTCTAATGGTGAATTATTTTTTCAAATCGGTTCAGTAATTTTTGAGTTTATTCGTTACATACAAAAATACAAATCATTCCTCTTTATAATATTATGAGATGTAGATAGATGTACATAAGCACATACATAGGTAGCTGTAATAGCATGTGAGCACAAGATCATAACCCCTAGCGTCAGAAGAAATGAGAACTACGCGATAGAAAGAGAGGCGCCTTCAATATAAAATTTGGTACTCAACGGTGTGCGATCTGAATTGCTCTTTATGGCGTCGTAGCAGAGTTGCCTATTTATTTAAGCGTCTATGCGGAGAGATCCTTCTGTTCCTTTTTATTCTGTGATATAGGTAGGTACTTACCTACTAGTCCTTGTGGGACACGACATGCAGCTGGACTGAGATAAAATTACGATAAGCTAACTATTGTGGTATATTTAATTAATTAGTTAAGAAAACAACAGTTAAGTTTACATTTAAGTTTAATTCTAAATCAGACATTACTAAATAAAACAGTCTTGTGAAGTTTCTGCCGCAAACCCATCTTATTCCTTATATGTTTCATTGATCCTTATTTTGCATTATGAGTTAAACGTAAATTGAGATATGAATTCGCTAACGCCTTCACCATTGGAATATCATATGGATCTTCGAATATAGATTGAGGGGGATGTGGTGGATTTCATAATTTCCATAACATTAGGATCTTTAGGAAATCTAAAATTGAAACGAAGTTATTTTAATAGAGAAAGGAATAAAAAATGCATAGGTTATTTGTTCTTGAACTAGGATTGGATAGTCATGCATGGTCACCGTAATTCATCACTTACAAATTATGTTTAAAACTATTACCTGTGAAAAGATAAACCACAATCAGGATAATACTCGCTTCCGCAAGCCTCCACGACACAAACATTACATTTTAACTAAAATTCTTCAAAAATATCACGAAATTTAAACCACTCCGCCTTTAACGTCCGAGGCTGCGATTTCAAGTGGGGTTGTCAGGTCAGGTGTCCATTTTTCATACAAATAAAAGAAAACGCTAATCGCAAAATTTTTGCGTTAATATGGCTTTACACGTAGCAACAAATAATATTGCTTTAACATGTCAGTAATAAATTATTTTTTATATTAAGAAACATTTTAGAAGTAAATGTCTTTACTTCATTACATTACATTACATTAATCACATATTTTTCTACAAACAACGAAAGGATTAAAATCAACTTAACTCTAGCAACTCTAAGACACTGTTAGAACGGGACACAGGGTTCAGTGGTTACACTCTCACTCGGCTACATTTTTATTTTGCGCGCAACAAGACTCTTACGACCTTAGCATAAGGTTTTATTTTCTTTAATTAACTTCAAAATGTAGAGATAGAGCTCATTCCTGTTGTACATACGTAGTACTTATTACTTCTATGGTGGATCCATAGCATAGAACGTATAACAATATGTCCATAGACGCAAAATGTGGTCAAAATTACCGAAAATAACTCAAATGGAATACGGCCGTAATGTTGCCACAATTCTGCCGATATTGACCTGATTGAGGTTCTATTTTTTGAACCGATTTTATATTCTTATCAGTTAAGAATAGGAACTTGGCAGCCGCCTTACACCTAACGGTTCGCCCTATATGCCCAATACTGTTACTTTCATTCTAAAATTGGTGCTACACAGTCGGAAACGAGCCCCTCACCATGGTTGATAACCATGGTTTACGACTGTGGAGATGGTGGTTTGCGACCAAATTATGTTTGACCTTCCAACGCCCTCGGTGAGCGCACATGCATTGGCGACCATGGTGAGCGACCAATATTTCCGACTGTGTGGGACTGTGTGGAATCTAATTGTGCGGTATGTATTGCTACGTTTTGATAACACCACAGCTATAAGCTATGTGAATAGGATGAGTGGAATTCAATCCCCGCACCTTAAGAATTTAACGCAAACAATAAATAAACTTGGGAATGGTTCGAGAGGAGAAGTATTTAGATATTCGCTACTTACGTCAATAAAGAAAATTCAGCTGATTTGGATTCTAGAATAATACATATATCCAGACATCGGATGGAAATTACCTGATAAATAACCCTTCTCAAACAGTAGTAGACCTCTTGGGTTATCTAGAAATCTATATTTTTCCTATCGTAACAACGCCAAGTACGAAACGTTCGTATCATGGAAACCCGACCCGGACGCTTTCGTCGTAGATGCTTTTACCAAAACTTGGAAACATAGGTACTTATATGCTTTACCGCCATTTCCATTACTTTTAAAATGTTTGCGAATAATAATCGATGAAGCGACAAACTTATATCTCCGCACTGGAAATCGCAGGCGTGGTAGCCCTTATTATACAACTTACGGGTGTCTAAAATACATTTCTTTAACCGTAGTAAATGCTTGTTACAATCGCACTTGAGATAGTACCATCCATCAGGTGCGCAATTTACCCTGGCTGGGTGCCGTGAAGCACTGCAGGCAGCATCCGCCCGCGGCCCTGGACCTGTTGGTCTCCTTACTCGCGTCTCTCTAAAGGTCTGATGGCAGTTTAGTATGAATAACGATAGTGAAGTTTTCAATGAGTTCATTATATTAGTTTTAAATATTTTAACAGGGCAGTTCAACAAAAGTTGTTCGTATGGCTCTCTTGATAGTCACCGTTTAGCATTTTCACTTCTCTTAAGTGATCACATCAGTGATTATCACGTTAAACGCCTATTAAGGGTGCTTACAAGATCAAGCCCCACCGTCACAAATGTACGTACGTCCTCTTGAGACCCTCAAACTGTTCTTAACTATATATCTATATGGTATCCAAATAAAGAATTAAGCATTGAAAAGATAGTTAAAAATATTAATAAATCTTTTTATTATATATTTGTACTATGCACGGCGCATGGATTCCAAACTTTCGCGCTTATTCAACTAGAAAATATTACCATACAAACCGACGGTATTACGATAGCCGTTACGGACACAATCAAGACCTCGGCTCCCGGGCTTGACCAACCTATCGTATTTTTATCTTGGTCTTTAGAATACATAAATATTTGTCCCGCTTCTCTTCTCAAGGATTATATTTTTGTAACGAAAAATTTAGAACTTTGAACGCGAGTAATCTACTGTTGACTATAAAACCGCCACAGCAGTCGACCAGCCGCTGGATTAAGCAAATGTTGTCCACGAGTGGTTTAAACACGCGCACCTTCAGTGCGCACAGCACGCGACATGCTGCTACTTCCGCCGCCAGCGCAACTGGCGTCAGTGTAGATACTATTCGTAAGACAGCCGGCTGGACCGGTACGTCTACCGTTTTTGCCCGCTTTTACAACCGACTAATCCTAGAGAATAATTCGAGTGAATTTGCTAGAGGCGTTTTGTTCTCGTAATATAATATGATATCTATACAGATAATTATTTAATGTAATAAGGCCAATTATGTACCTACGTTTCATGCCAAGAACTATATATATTATAATAATTCAGTTTTATGATTCATAATTAATGTTCAATATACAAAATTATCAGGAGATATAACTGTGATTTTATGAAAAACGATTAATTATAATAAGAAGCAAAACAAACCTTCCTTCTCTGAACATCTACCTGGTTATTATACTATAATTTGAGAAATGAATTGACGAATAATAATATAATATATTTATCATAATATATAATTTGATCATATTATGATCAAACGAACTTGAAGTGAAGTTCGATCAATATTATTTGAATCAATTCATTCGATAATTATAGTAACCCAACCCACCCAAATAAACTGAGTCAAGTACTAGCTTTGCGCCCATGATAGGAAGCTTTGTTTCTGAAAAGATACTCTAAAAAAAAATGAGACTACTCGATAGGGACGTACATGAATTGGGAAAAAGGAAATCGAGTTCTCTGAAAATGTGCAAGAGTTGCCTGTAAACTAAAGGAAACTACCTGGTTATTATACTATAATTATCGAATGAATTGACTCAAATAATATCGATCGAACTTCACTTCAAGTTCGTTTGATCATATATAATAAGTTCATAGTTAATATTAATCATTAAAATTTTATTAATTATGTAATATTTTGCACTTCTTCATTTATAAAATATATGTTTATTTTAAATATTTCATGTATCTATCTATCTGCGTTAACTATTCTGGTCATCCTTTTTTTTATTAATATCAATATTTCGTCATTTGATAAGTAATTTTTGACGTGAAACTGGCACAAATGTCATTTTGACAATTGCCACAAAAAAATCAAACTTTGAAACATCCGTATTTAAAAAAAATTGGGAATGAGACGAAATTAAAACGTATATAATCTACTTCATCTATGATTAAAACTAACTATCCTGTGAAATAGCCCTCTCTATTCTGAGAGTACACCATAAAGTAACTTTGTATATACACCACACCATTCGAGCTTACATGTTTCGCTGCTCATCCAATAAAATCTGAAATGAAGCCAACTGTTGCCGCAGACGAAATGTTTCCTGAAGGAGTGGGTCCCTACATGGACTTAGAAGAGGTACTATAACATAAGGGGAGCGCTGGGAATATTTAAATGTATCCTAACAAGTGTTATGTGAATGAAATTTGGTTTGTGTCGGTTGATATTTGACTGGTGTTTTGTGGGCATTAAAGCCGAAAGTTTTATTATAAAGCTGATAAGCTAACTTATAGGCCAGCCTTTGACTACTATCTCACCAGATGATAAGTGTTATTGTGGTTGAAGATGTTGATCAGACTAACCTAGGATTACTGGCTCTCAAGGACAGCTGCCCGAAAATGCCGTTTGAAGCTTAGCAATAGATTTTCTACTTGAGGGTGGTAGCTATCCAGGTGGGCAATGCGCATTCGTAAAATGCCCTCGGAAATGCTTAGTGGTCACAGTGATTGCACTGCAGACGTTTGTTACATGGACAGAAAGTCATGAAATTTTCAGTAGCTTATTATTAGTTGTAGCACTAGGAATACCTAATAAAATAGTATATGCATATGATGTCTTCCTGTGGGAATCACAATAGACGAAGAAAGGAAAAATGCCATAAGAGCACCAGCACTTTCTGAAGAACTGCCAACCTAACCTGTGATCTCCAAGCTGCCTGCCAGCCATCAAGACCAAGAGTAGCATGAAGCTGCACGAGAGCGTCCCGCACGCAGTCGTTGCAGTTTCACGGCATACTGGAACCTTCACATACTACGCAGATGACGAAGAAGACGCCATAGGACGGTTCGTCAGGAAGGCGATGGTTGCGACACCAAAAACCATCCATAATTACAACCTAAAAATGGCGATCAAAGATCGTAACAGCGTGGTAATGGAGACCCTGTTACAATGTGACGTGGGGGAATGACACAAAAAAGTAGAGTAATCCCAAATTGTAATCGTTGGCACGGGTATCCAGAGCGGTCAAGCTCACATAAAGGTGTTGTCTAGCGGCGGTGTTGTGTGTCGGGTCGCCATCTTCCCTCAAAAATGGTTGAGGAAGGCGATGGCTGGCACATGCGTCAACTCGTGAACGGGTGCTGCTAGAGGACACTGGTCTGCTCTGGATGCAAGTGGTAATGACATTTATCGGAAAAAAAAAAATGTTCTTTTAACACTGTTCTCTTTTAGAATGTTGCATGTTTCCTATATATTGTAAGTATCTAGTTTGTAAATAAAATATGGTCATAATTAAAAAAAGGCACGGACCCTGGAGTCTGTGGAGTGTAGATATATATAATAAAAAAAAAAAAAAAAAAAAAAAAAAGCTGCCTGCCAAATGTGGGGATTATGGCAATCCCCCATATTGGGGGAGGCTGTGAACTATCCAGCTGATAAAGTACCCCTCAGTGGGATGCTTCACCCCATCATTCCTGTGGTACATATGTACAGTGGGATACTAAAGTCCTTTTGGTTTTTAGACATCCTAACATTTAATTTATTGCGTTGAAACTGTTTAAATCTGTTTTTACTGTTATCTTCATAGGCTGGAGGACCATCAAATCTTCTGATGGATTTAGCTGCAAACGAAAAAGCAGTGCATGCAGACTTCTTTAATGGTAATTTGTTTTCATTAAATTCTATTTTTTGTAATAAAGCTTTTCCAATATTGTATGGCCATTTGAGGGTCACCTCAACATATTATTTTGGCGGTCCCTACTAATAATCCCTTGATTATAAATGTCAATTTATACAGGAGAGTGATTTAAAGATGTAAAAATTGTTTTTCTTGTTGTTTTAATGTTGATGGCTTATTATGTGAAGTCATCAATTTCACTGTTAGTATATTATTTGTCACTTGGGTTTACACTGGAATCATCATTATCAAAGTCAAGGTATGCGATGATTCAGTTAACAATAACAACAACATCACCAGCATCAAAACCACTAATAATTCTAAATTGACTGAGTAGGAGGGAGAAGTATGAAAGAAATTTTGGGTTAGAAGCATCTTTGGTGTATATGTCAACAATAACTTGAATAGATTTCAAACAAATGTTGATGTGGTGATAGACCCGTGCTCCATCTATGAATTTGTACATACAGTCTTGTTTAAAAAATACTTATTTTAAATTTATTTAAACTAATTTTATATATTAAAATGATGTAAATTTGCCTTCTTATATCAATGGCTTCTGTAGTCTATTGTCATAATTCTGCCCATGTCCATAGATGCTAGTGTCATATATCATGTGAAGTTGAATATTATGAAAATGGGTGGTGTTTACAAGCTAAAGTTTACTATATGTTTTTCAACCATGATGATTGTTTTATCTAAGTAAACAGAAGCCACAACTAAGACAAGTTTAGTAGAACACAAACAAAATTACAATACACATTATAATCAGAATTATATGTTTCTAATAGGTATATATTCAATATTGTATGTTATTTATTTTTATTAATTTATGCATAGTGATAGGGTATATTGCGAATGCCCGCCTGGCTAGCTACCAACCTCAGTAGAAAATCTGTCGCCAAGCACCTAACAGTGTGTTCCGGCAGCTGTCCTTGAGAGCCAGTAGTTCTAGGTTAGCCTGAACAACATCTTCCAGCACATCATCCTTTCCCATTAGGTGAGATAGTGGTCAAAGGCTAATCTACCAGGAATTAAAAAAAAGAACATACTACATATATGTAGCTATAATTTGTTTAGAAAAAGATATATATGGGAAGTTTAGATTTTGTATTTAACAGCTGTCAGCACTGTCTTTGACGTAATATTTTTCGGATTTAATTCCAGTTGTGTTGGTGTTTCGTCTTCCAGACCAGACTTATTTCTGTACTCAAAAAATCTAAAACGCATAGTACTTATAGATCTTACTATGCCGTGGGAAATAAATATACCTAAAGACCACACAATAAAAACAAACAAGTATTATGAATTAACCAAAAACGGTTATGTGGTTAATCTATATGCTGTAGAAGTTAGAGCAAGGGGTATACCAGCGAAATCCCTGTATAACCTACTTAAAGACCTTGGCCTGTCAAGAACAACCGTAACTTCCATCCTAGAATGTGTATCTAAGGTAGCATTAGTAGGATCCTACCAAATTTGGTTAGGCAGGGGAGAAGGCTTGAGCGGTGAAGGGGAGCTTTGATGCATCATAAAGGGGCCCCTTAACCCTACTCCTGGGTTGCAAGTCCCAGGCCTCTCTGGCCTCTTCCTCTGCAACGCTATGGACCCAGCAACCGCACGGTGAATTCATGGAATGCTAAATAATTGGACTCATGATTTAAGAATTATATAAAACCAACAGCTGTCAACTGAGCTAAGTTTTTTTTTACATAATAAGAAGTCAACTCTGGACGAGTGCGCGCTGTTGCAACGTACGGATTGAGCTCCGCGATTTGTTTTTATTTTCAAATTTGCTATTTAAACCGTAGTTATACGTGTGTAGTTCTACTGTTATGAAGTTCAAGTTCGTCTGAGATCAGTGAAGTTTGTTTCAAGAGTATTGGTTAAGATACAACGAAGATATCTTGAAATATTTCGGAGGTTTTTAACGGCTAACGTGCGAAGATATTGCTACCGGCCGGCCGACCGCTACCTGCGACGTGCGAGAGGTCGTTGACCGCACCTTGTACAAGGTCGACTCACGCGCATTGTTTACGTTAGCTGTGCATATCCGTAACTGTCGTTCATAATGTCCTCCAATAAACTGCTGACTTGTGCGGGCTGCCATGAAGAAATTAAATCAAGACACTACTTGAACTGCAGTCTATGCACACTCGTATACGACCTTGAGTGCGCTAATATATCGGAGACTCGATTTTTAGGTACTTTGACCAAGGAGAAGAAGAGTGCATGGAAATGTCCGTGGTGTCTGAGTAAGCAGCCTAAGACTTGTAATGTAAATACTCCTGTAGGCGCTGGGCACGCTGCAGTTATGAAAGGCAAAATTAATCTGCGCCAGATTAGTCCACTGCAGAACATTCAACTGGGTAACAATAGTGAAGTGGACAACGTAACTGTTGGGCGCGGTACTGGCGGCAGATACCCTAACCGTGAATTGGACCACTCGTGCACAGAGGATACTTATTATTTGGACGGCGTAAGGTCCGTTGTTAGAGACGAATTTGAGAGAATTATCGATGAGCGACTATCGATATTAATCACTAAATTGGTCTCAGAACAATTTTTATTGCCGATGACTAAGACAATCAAGTCCCTCTCGGAGCGAGTTGATGCGCTAGAGTTCGAATTGAAGGCTATCAAAGAACAAAAATTACAAGATGGTCTGCCTCATGAGGCTGAACCTGTCTGCGTGCCATCACTTAATGAGACACAAATTCGACATGATACACTCTCATATCAGCCTTCAAGAATAAGTCCAGGTGATGCAGAAATTACATTTCAAAGCAGTGGAATTGGAAGCTCCCAGTGGACTGAGGTAACCAAAAGGCGCCCCCGCGTTCGAAGTGAACCTGCCGGTGTAGTGCGAGGAGCTGCAGAGCCGAACACCAACGGCCTCGAAGAAGCAGAACGGCGTCGACAACTGCATCTTTACTACGTAAAGGTGGGCACCACTGAGGCACAAGTAAGAGACCACTTAACTCATATCTCTGGAAATAGTTCCTGTACGGTTGAAGCACTGAAAGCGCGTGGAAATTACGCATCTTTCAAGCTGACTGTTCTTTCTAGCCTAGCTGATGTTGTAATGTCTCCCCAAAAGTGGCCCAAGGATATCTGCGTGAAACCATGGCGGCAGTCCTTTCGGCCGAAAAATAAAGAAGCCCAAAAAACATAGTTCACACAAACATATGATCCTGCTTTATCAGAATGTCCGCGGCCTCAGAACAAAAACACCGGAATTTTATAAAAGTGTTTCGGCTGCTTGCTGTGACATCATCGCGCTCACTGAGACTTACCTGACGAGCTCGGTGTCTGATGGCGAGCTTTTCCCGCCAGGGTATGTCGTGCTGCGTGCGGACCGCGACCAAGACAAGGGCTGGGGAGGCATTTTGCTGGCGGTGCGTAATTGTTACTCAGTCAGCTTAATTACTGATATTGATGGCTTGACAGACGATAAAGAAGTGATATTTGCAAAACTTGTGTGTAAAAATGTGAAAATCCTATTTTGTGTTGTGTATTTGCCACCTTCATATAATGATAAGCAATATCGTGATGTGTTAAATTGCATTGAGAATGCTGTATGTAAATATTCATCTCTAGATGTTATTGTAGTCGGAGATTTCAATTTAAACTCGTGTACTAAGAATTCTAAGATACAATATGATATGTTTATTAATTTTTGCAAATTGGTTCAGTACAATAATGTACCAAACAGCCACAGTGGCATACTGGATCTCGTGTTAGCGAATATAAGGTCGGGTAGCGTGGCCGTCTCCAGTGACGTAGATCCATTTGTAAAGGAGGATTTGTACCATCCAACGCTTAAGGTGGTTATTTCCTTGCCGCGCAGTATCAATACGGTTCCAGATGGCGTTACTATTCTTTCCGTAAATGATTTATATGCTCCTGATTGGGACTTTCGCAAGGCAGATTTTTGTTCATTATATCCTGGTATATCTACTATCGACTGGTCTGAGGTGACCCAGCATCAGGACATTGACTTAGCTACAGACCTTTTTTACTTGAAACTTAATGAATGTATTAGTAGTCAAGTCCCTGTTAGGAAATATCGTAATACTGTAAGCCGGGACTATCCCCCATGGTTTACTTCTGAAATTATTAGGAAGATAAAAATTAAATACTTTCATTTCCTTAAGTTTAAAGAAAAAGGTCTACAATTTAATCGTGAAGTTTTTGTATACTATAGGAGTCATGTAAAGGAATTGATTGATGTAGCATATCAACAGTATATTCGATCGGTCGGATCTAATATAAGCAGCGATCCGAAATATTTCTGGAAATATGTCAAAGAGAGACGTAGTGATAGGAGTCAGCATCAGGAATATACACTGAATGGCCAAACAGTTGTCGGGCAAGATGCCGTTAATGCATTCGCTGACTATTTTGGTTCTGTTTTTTTACCTGATATTCCTGTTCTGGACCCAGAGGCAGCTGCGTGCTCATCTGCATCTGCAGATTCCCGCCTGGTGAGCATCGACAGCGTCACCGTAGCTGACTTACGCCGTGCAGCTCGCCGCCTTAAAGCATCTTCGGCAGCTGGACCTGACGCTATACCTCCTTTTCTCGTTAAAGACTGTTTGTTTGCCTTGGAAGCTCCACTTCTGCACCTGTATAATCTCTCTCTTCGCACTGGTTGCTATCCCTCAAAATGGAAAATATCTAGAGTCACGCCTGTACCAAAAATTAGATCATCGTCAGATGTATCGACATTTAGGCCAATAGCGATATTGGGTGTTTTTAATAAACTGTTTGAGATCATTATCAGTTGGTACCTCACTCGACAGATTGAGGCCGCTATAGACGATTCGCAGCATGGATTTCGAGCCGGCCGCTCAACTACAACTAATCATATACATTTTGTGGATTATGTTACAAGTCAGATGGATACGCGGCAACAGGTTGATGCTGTGTTTCTTGATTTTAGGCGCGCGTTCGATATGGTTGATAACGATCTGCTGTTGACTAAACTCTCGACTTTCGGCTGTTCACCTAAATTGCTGAAATTTCTTGCTGAATACCTTAAAGATCGAAGGCAGTATGTCCAGCTAAAAATGTTCAAGTCCAAGGAATTCTATACCAGATCAGGGGTCAGCCAAGGTAGCACTTTGGGGCCAACCCTGTTTCTGGTGATGATTAACGACCTTCCAAAAGTGCTTAGCACGTCACGATGCCTTATGTTTGCTGACGATTTGAAAGTGTATCAGTCTGTGAAGTGTGTATCTGACTGCATGGGTTTACAGCGGGATATCGAGTCTTTGGAAAGGTGGAGCACAGATAATAGACTTTCCTTTAACATCTCAAAATGCAGCAATATGACGTTCTCTTGGGCCATGACTCCTATAAGGTTCCCATATACCCTCTCAGGCGTTACATTGCAGAAAGTCAATTGCATTCGCGATCTGGGAGTAATGCTTGATCCACACCTAGATTTTAAGGAGCACATCATTTCCGCTTGCAGAAGTGCATACAAGACTTTGGGTTTCATTATGCGGACTGCATCCCAGTTCCCGGACATTAATGTCGCAATGACACTGTACAATTCTTTGGTGCGTAGTAAGCTTGAATTCGAGTGTATAGTATGGGATCCGCCTCATAAAAAGTATACGTTACTGATAGAGCGAATTCAGCGGAAATTTGCGCGATATATTTATAAGCGAATGTATGGATACTATCCGTTTATGTATCCATCCTTATTTGTATTAGGTATGGTTAGCTTAGAGACGCTGGAACTCAGAAGGCATATGCGTATTGTCATTCACTACTGTATGATACTGCACGGTAAGATAGTCGATCCAACTGTATTAAGCGCTATTAAATTATTCGTTCCCGATACCTATATCCGCTCTGGTGAACGTCGTAGGCATAATTTGTTTCTTTGTCCTGTCTCAAGAACGAGCTATGCCAGGAATGCACCTACACAACGCGCGCTGGCTCTTCTTAATGCTACCACGCAGATCCAGGATGTAGATGTGTTTTTTGACACAATACGGACCATCGCAAATGTGTTTAAAGTTCATGTTTATAAATCTAAAATAGTTAGCACTTTGGTTTAGTACTGTAAGTTAGCTATTGTTATTCATAAATAAATAAATAAATAAACTCCTAATAATCCCGAAACAATTCTTCGATTGGACATCTGTAATTGATGTTATATTTTACTTTTTATTTTCATGTTTGGGGCACTTTTGACGTAGAAATTAACTATTTTATTTAATCATATGACTACAAGCAACATTACTACATCAAAAATAAAATAATATATAAAAATGTCAACAACAGAAATTAACTAGAAATAGGTCTATAAAGTGACCAATTTCACAGTTACAGTCAATATGAGTTTTTGTTTTCGTCTTTCCTTAAAAAAACTGGAAATTATCAGTAATTTCCAGTTTTTTTAAGGAAAGACGAAAACAAAAACTTATATTGACTGTAACTGTGAAATTGGTCACTTTATAGACCTATTTCTAGTTAATTTCTGTTGTTGACATTTTTATATATTATTTTATTTCTGGGCTCAATTGATGGAACTTTAAAATCGCAATAATTAATCTCTACAAATTTACACCACCTAGCTGTTTTTATTCCTTAAATATTTTCCATTCTAAGGTTGACTGGAAGAGATCGCTTTAAGCGATAAGTCCGCCCATTGTGCCTTAGCTTTAAGAATTCTCTATATGTGTTTTGTAACATTTGTGGTGTACAATAATGAATATTTGTATTGCATTGTAAAATCCTAGATTATTTAGCAGTTATTTGCAGTCCACAAAGTCAGCAGTCAAACTTTAATGACTTTTATTTCGGAAACTTGATCCTAGACTACCAGTTTCTTTGGAAAAGAGATAGATCTTATAAATATCTTCTTTTGGGATGAGGACTGCCAAACTCAAATGGGCGTACTCTCGGAAACTATTGATCCTACACAACTAGTTTCATTGTCATAATCTCATAGAGCTGTTCTTTTCGAATGGAAGCTGTCAAAAATAAAAAGGGCTTAATCTCGAAAACTAATTATCCAAGACCACTAGTTTCTTTACAAAAGTGACAGAACTCGCTGAGATCTTCATTTTGAATGACAACTGTCAAACAAAAAAAGGGCTTTATCTCGAAAACTATTCATCATAGACATTAGTTTCTTTACGAAAATGATAGATCTCGTCGAGATCTTGTATTTGTATAACTGGTGTCAAATTAAAAAAGGGCTTTATCTCGAAAACTGTATTTTAATATGCCAGGCAACTAGTTTCTTTACCAAAGTGATATACGATCGAGATATTCTTTTCGAATGTGACAGATGTCAAACTAAAAAAGCCTACTGGGACTACTGGCCACTTGACACCTTGTGTACATATTGTGGTTAGAAGACTATTTTCTCATATGCAACTTTATAAGAATATTTCATTTTGGCAAATTCAACTTTACCGGCCTGAAGGCATAATACGTCTACTTGGACATGCTCCCAAAATTGCATTTCGCGATGTCATTTGTGTTGTAGATGTTTTTCAAAGCCATCCATAAGCGTTCCAAACAACGTGTGCCCATAAAACATCCCAAATGAAACACCCACTGTGACTATTTTTAGCATTTGTGGATGTTATTATTGCTAACAGTAGGTTATCTGAACGGGCATACTAGGAAACTAATTGATCCTAGACAACCATGTTTTTTACTTAAGTGATAAGTAGATAGAGAGTATCTCGTCCGTTGGCCGTGGTGTAACGGGATAGAATATTCCCCCTCATTTCTTCCTATGGGTGTAGTAAGAGGCCATTAAGGGAAATAATCCGGAGAATATGATTGTTGTGAATGAATTAAATAATACATGATTGTTACTTTTGTTTCAGATTTTGAAGACTTATTTGACGACGATGATTTAAAATGAACTCCTATTCCTTGACTCATTAATTTTAAGTATGTATAGAAATATGACTGTAAAATAGGTAAGTATAAAATTAAAATAGTTGCCATTGTTTAATATTATATTTTTTTCATTTTAACAATCGATATAAAGAAAATTACCCTAAAATGTCGTTTTAATTGAATAATTTATGGTTTTACACTAAATTTGCATTTGTTGTAACTGTGTGAAGTTAGCATATGCAAGATATAATGCCCCGCACACGTGGGGTGCCGGGCAAGATTTGCACCCAACCCAAAACTTCCTGTGGGAGTCGTAAGACCCGACTAAAGGAAAATACTCGGTGGGCAGCAGAGCCTTCTGAAGACCTGCCATCTTTCACTGCGATCCAAGCCAAAGCGTGGGGACGCTTGGCTTGGGGACCTCCATGTGGGCGTCGGAAGCGGAGTCGTCTGACGCCCATTTGCGGGCTTGGTCCCCGGGTAAATGCATAAAAAGGCATAATGAAGGAACAAAGAGGATTTGTCCACTCAGGTGATCAATAGATGGACCACTCACCACGGGAAAGTCCGCAATTTTAAATAGCAACTTCGTAATTTTAACATTATCATTTTTCAATTCGTCACACATGTCAGTCTCAGAAATATTTCGTTGGTTTCCTTGAACTGAGTTATGTTATGACTTCAAGGGTAGTAGCAACAGTTCCATCTCGCAAATGTTCTAGTTCTCAAAACGGTTACATCATAAAAGGTGGTCTTATTTCCTCTGTGTCACAGTTTAACATACTGACAGATAATGTAATAGTTATAGGCGATTGTTATGAACAATGACACCATTATTTATTACTAGCTGTACCAGCGACTTCGTTCGCGATTGCCGTACCTGCAAACTAATTATTCACATTTGACCACTGTTTATCTCATATTGAGCAACGCTGTGGTCTGTGGTGAAGCACTCTTAGTAAAGCATAGCTCAGGAAGGAGTTTTTAACTCAGAGAGTTCCTTCGCGGTTTGCACAATAAATGTTGAAGCAAAGTAGGTACTTTGTGCGTTTCTTTGGAATTTCGATTAGAAAACGGTATCTTTTTGCCGAGGTTCTTCTTGTTTGGTGGTTGGACAAAAATATATTAGATTGTACACTTCCATTGCGCAGGCTCTAAAATGTATCCGGCAAAAGATAGTTAAAAAAAATATTGTGGCGAATTTTCCAGATTTTAGAGTTTTATCTTAGCAAGCTGGCAAATCCAAATAAGGATGCCGAGATGCCCGTGGGGTGCCGAGTTGCCCGTGGGGTGCCAGGCTGCCCGTGGGGTGACGGAATGCCCATGGGGTGCCGGAATGCCCATGGAATGCCGGAGTGCCCGTGGGGTGCCGGGCTGCCCTTGGGGTGCCGGGTGGCCCCGGGGGTGCCAAACTGCCCGTGGGGTTCCGAGCTCAAACAAAACAGAATAATTGAAATCGGACTACGCGTTCATAAATTACAACTAAGTAACATTTTGACTTTCATCCCCTTTCCCGAGGGAACCGTGCTGAATTTCGGGATAAAAAGTATACAATAACGTTCTTCGTGGTATAAACTCAAATCGTGTTAAGTTTCATTGAATTCCATTCAGTAGCCCATGGGGTGCTAGGCTGCCCGTGGGGTGCCGGGCTGCCCACGGGGTTCTGAGCTCACTCATCACTATTCTGACAAAAAATAATAATTGAAATCGGACTACGCGTTAATAAATTACAACTAAGTGTACATTTTGACTTTCATCCCCTTTCCCGAGGGAACCGTGCTGAATTTCGGGATAAAAATGATAGGTACAATAACCTTCTTCGTAGTATGAACTCAAATCGTGTTAAGTTTCATTGAATTCCATTCAGTAGTTTTGGAGTGATGTGCGGCCGGGATACAGACAGACAGACAAAAATAAAAAAAAATACAGTTTTGGCATCACTATCAGCTACAGTGCTCTAAAATTTTTTTTTGCGCAATATCTTCTATGTACAGAATTGGACCTGTTACAGTTTTATTATAAGTATAGATAGATTCGTTAACTACTTAAATATATGTGATAGTTATAATAATATTTAACTAAAACGCCAACTAATCGTTTGTTCACGAACGGAAGGGACATATATTTTAGCTGAAGTGGGTTATGCAAAATAGCCAATAAGGTATCTCCCAAAACCACCTTAAAAGAACATGGAAATTGTTGAAACATAGCGAGTTTGAGTACTAAAAAATTCTATATTGACCAATCGAAAAATAGATCGTGCGGAGTGCACCGACCGAGAACAAACATCATATTTTATATATGTAATTATAAAAAAAAAACAAATAAGTAAGTACTATTCCAAAACAATCAGACAAAACATATCAGACTGTTAAAAGATAACCAAAATTTAAAACAAATTAATATTTCTTTGAAATAACCAACATAAGGGAAAGTGGTCAACCCTCGTACGCGGGACACAAAAACGCCTTTAGTTGTGTGCATAATCATACCAGCCACCATGTTGCTACTTACTAGCGAAACATCGCGCGAGTTGCGCCACGCCACGCTGTGTGAGCTGACAAGATGTAACGTGAATTATATAGTGATGATGAATTAATGTTAACGTTGTTTATTTTAATTGTAATATTAAATTACAATATAAATAAAGTAGTAATTAATTTTTTTCCAAGGTCTGGGGCACATTCGGACATTACTACAGGGGGTAGTAATGGTGCGCATATGAATCCTTACCCTTTAGATTTTATTTACCACCAATGCATGGAATTTAGATTTTTATGAATTAAATTACAGAACCTATAAAAAATTGTTTTAAGCATACTGTAATTAGGCCATTTATTTTTTATTTAAATCGATCGGAAACATGTTTATTCATGTCAGTTTCCATAGTTTACTTAGCTTTTATATAACGTTTTATTCTTGACTTATTTTACTATATAAGATGAAAAAAACTATTAAAGAAAAATAGGAAAATTTTGTTATTATGCTGTCTGCACGATAACCTTACTTTAAAATTAATAAGAGCAAAGAAAACTTCAATCTGAACGATCACAAATAAGCTTGCGGGAAAGTTAAAAATCTCCGGTTGATTTAGAAACAGATGAAGATGCCAATGATTGTAATTCCAAAAAATATTTTGTTGTGTGAAAATCAAACATAAATGCTATATTTTGGTAAAGTTTTAAATGAAAACTACTGTTATTCATTATGTCGGAATATAGAAGATATACTTAGTATATCAGTGACATCACCGTGATCCTCTCTGATCCTCAACCACGACCGCATTGTAGAGCTAGGCTACACCTACTTTTTACTTTCAATAATTTTCATGTGCAATAAGTTCCAAAGTAACAACCAAATGTTTACTAAACTAAACCAAATATTACCTACTTTAATTTTAAATTGCCAAAGATTTTATTAAAATCTCATACAGAATGATTATGAAGATTTCTTATGTTTAATTACCATCGAGATATTATACATAAAAAATATGCTAGTGTTCTTGCAGACTGAATACATACTAATTTAAAGATCATAATTGCCATGTTTTTTGGCATACAAATAATTTGATTTATTGATAATGCAAAATTTACAATATACGGATTAAAACGCTCTTTTCATCCCCACCGACGCTGCGCGATTTGTCCACCGCCGCCATCACCGAGATGAGATGACTTCCCGAAGTATTTGCATTATAGACATTTACTTGGCCGCCTGTCCACATTACGCTCGTCAACCGGGCGACAATACCGGCAGCCGAAGTATCATACTCGATACTCATAGTTCGACGTGACCGCTAGAATTCAGACAGAGATTGACGGACCGAAAGTATTCTCTAAAAAAATTAATGTTGGTTTGAGACTAATTCAACGAAGATTTTATATTCACTAGGCAAGTTAATTAATAGTAAAGAATATTATCAATCTATCCAAGTATATAGAACATGATGTAAAGTACATTATTAGCGGATGAATCCAAATTGTTTAGGATCGTCCTTAGGATTTGCGAATATACGATATTTTATGTTTTAAACTATATCCCCCTTACTTATAAAAAATCCGCTATGTAGTTGCTAAGTAATGGATAACTAAACAGTGTTTAAGTAATGCTTAAATATTTCTTACTTATAAACGCTACATAGCACCTGTTTAGCTAAGCAATGGATAATGAGGTCGAACGTATTTTAAACTGACAACATTGAACTAAAAGGTATTATGAAAGACCCAAATTGCCAAAAAGTATGTATCTAGTGCTGAAAATCTTAAAATTAAAAAATACTATTCTTTGTAGACCTACTGATTTTTGTACATATGGTTAGGCGTACTGGAGACTTCTGAAGCGAGTTTTTTTTGCAATATGGTAAATTGTAAGTGTCCCAGTATTCTGTGAATTCGATCCAGCAACCTATTCCATAGCATAATTGGAAATGCATTATGGAAGCCCGAATACCGTTATATCCCGCTGGAAGTTATCTTTTTCCATCCCAAACAATACCTATGCCCAATTATGTCTACGTTTTTTTCTATGAAGCCAAGATTCCAATCTTCATATATATTTTTTAATCATTCTATAGCGATTCCTTAAATCACAGTAATATTATAAAGGCCGTAATATGTTCTTGTGTTTCGTCTAGTCACTAGACTCTAGTGTGTTAGAGAAATTATTTTGTAGGACCCTGAAACTGTGCCCGGTGAATGGCAATAGGCTCGCCACTTATTTCATGGGACCAAAACCCAATTGACCGAAACATGGGTGTTTACACACCTCTGCCTACCCCTTCGGGGAATACAGGCGTGATATGTATGTATCTAAAGTTTGTGTTTTTGTCTTCTACGTGTAGGGTTTGGATGAAACAACGGAATAGTTAGTTTAGGTTCTCCATACTTTTCATCATCATTGTCTACGCGGGTGAAACCGCGTGGCGCGGCTAGATAATAAGAAAATTACAATGAGTTCGATCACCGGATCGGATCAGATGTTGGGGGTTCAACGAGAAAGGGATTTTCAGTTAAAACAGTCCGGCGTATTTGGACCAGTTTATTACCATTTGGTGATAAACTCGCGACCTATTAAATGAGATCCTTAATACAAATAAGAATATTTCGACTCCCAAAATATTTTTTTTTGCTGTACTGAATCGACATCTATGCTGAAATTCGCAAATAAGTACTCAATTCTGCTTTTAAATTGCATCTCTAGTTCCTAATCAGTCTCAATCCTCATCCAATAGGAATATACGAGTGTGGCACAATCCTCATATTCTTAATTCAGGAACTGTACCTGCGGTATACTCTTCAATAAGATCACGAAAAGTAAGTAGGTTACGCATAATATTTATTTCATCATCCAATGTATGTTTCTACTTGTTATATTTTTACGATTTATTAACAGAGTATGTCGTGTTTATAGTTTTGTATACCTCCTTGACAATAACCGCAGTAGTGACTAAATCAGCTGATCAGAAATATGGGCGCCATCTTGCTACTTAAATATTTAAACATGGGTGGGACGGTGTTTAAATTGACAGCTGATTTAAGCAGTACTTAGGTACTGGATAAAGTTATGCAGCGTTTATGAGTAAGGAATTTAGCTAATCAGCGGCTAAGTAATGCTTAAAATTTAAATAGCGTTTATAAGTAAGGCTGTATGTGTTTACTGTTATGTTGTTTGTTGCGGCCCGCTTGATGAAGAAGTCACACTTTTCTGGCTAAGAAAAAATAAGGTAAGGTAAGACTGCTTTAAAACACCGATACACTTTCTACTAAAGAATCGCCTATATCGATATATATCTATTGACAATTATTTATGTTCTTTCGATCGTTTGTTACATCAATTCCCATACCACTATTAAAAATTATACATGAACCCCAGTATCCAGTGTGGATATACGTTTATATATCCACACTGGATATATTGGGGTTCATTGACAGACACTTAAATAAAAAGTTAGCTCATTTAAAAAAGTTAATTTGAATGAACTTAGTTATTATTTAATAAAACCGCACTGGACATAAGTGTACCCTATTAACACATCCAAAACGGTTTACTACGGAGATATTATGTAATGTAATATGTGATGAAAAAATAAGACTGCGAAGATCTGCAAATTAGTACTTATCAAAGAAAAGCTTTTGTAAGCAGTAAATAACGTAAGTCAATAACCGTTGGCAAAAGGTACAAAAAATAAGTTAGTTTCTCTTATTCAATAAACTTTAGCACTATAAATTTAATTGCATATAGTTAGGAAGTGTGTTGCGGGATAACAAATAGTTAAATATTAAATAATCAACCTCCCTATGTAATCGTATATCTGCAACATGCAAAAAAATAAACTTGTTTCATTGGGACAAATCAGCTTCAAAATTTTGCCATATTTATTTATATTCAAACTGAGCGCTGATGGATATAAAAAAATGCTTAAACAACTATCGCACTCAAATACCTAATTCAACAATTACTATACATCTTATAATACAAAAAATAAAGATCCTAATATTAAAAGAGTAAAATGATGCAATTTAAGGGTGAACAGTCTTTGCCCCAAAATAAAGGGTAATTTTTCATAAAATTTCGCATGCCCATGATTGTGCTTTGCTTAAATTTAAAATGGCATTTATTATTGACAGATCACGATTACTAAGCGATAACAGTAAAAAATAAGTAATAATTATGCCTGCCAGAGACTTTTATTAAACATCTACATCGCTACTATCATCACTGTACTCATTCGCTTCAGGATCTTGTTCCTCTTCTGCGTCCCCTTCTTCTGTTGCATCTTCTTCCTCATCGGCCTCCTCTTCATATGGCTCTTCTTCTAATAATGTTGTGATACTACCAAGGTCACCTTTCGCCATTTCTAAAAATAAAAATAAATTTGAGTTAATCTTTGAGTTCCCACATGAAAACTTGATCCCGTCGCATCATGAAACGAACACTGACACTCGATATGTTTCGCTGTATGTTTATCATGGGTCGGACATATTGAGCGCGAAACAGTCTATTTGTTACTGATAAACTTACACTTTTATAAATAAATAATAGGAATAATCATAATCGATGTTCACAAAAGACAAATAAGGGAAAACGGGCAACGGATGAGTTGCATGCTGCTTCAAGTTGAGGTTTAGAAAGGTGTTGTGTTGCTGCCCATTCAGCAACAAGATAATAATGGGCATTTTTCTATCTTCGACCTGAAAAGTAACTTTTTACTAGCATCAACGGTTGTCAAAGAGTTTATCGTCAGGCCGTTCATAAAAATGAACCTAAAACATAAGAGTAGAAAAAAGGCCAGAAAGATGCCAGCGATTATTTATTATCAAATGTGTGGGTTAAGTGAAATTTGAAGTAGGATTGTCTCACATCTCACCCGGGCCGGTATTTTACGTTAGGTTCAAAGAAATTTTGAATGTTAGCTAATTCTACAACTATTTATGACAGCCTTTCGATTTGCGTATTAATAGCAAATTGACATAAAATACTTACGTGCAACATAATTTTCCAATGACTTCGGAACCATTGTCTTAGCCCTCTCAATATCTTCTTCGGTGCATTCACTTTTATCTAAGCCTGAAAAAGTAATGCACTGTGAGTTTACAAATTGAAATATTATTTGAATCTTCGTTAAGATTACAAGACAACGTGGAATTGAAACTTACCAAATAATAAACCCATTCTTTTTAAAATGTCAATGTCGTCATGTATTTGGAATCTCTTGTTGAAGTTAAACATATATTCTGTCCTGTAATCATTAAATCTTGTTAATTTATACTATAATTGCCATGTTTGTGCAATTTGAAGCAGTGATGACTCAGTGGCATTGGCTATGGACTACCGTGCAGCAGGTCCATTGTTCTAATCCCGCCGCGGGCTTGAGCTTTACCGCATGGTGGAAGGGCATTTTGCGAATGCCCGCCTGGCTAGCGACCATCCTCATGTAGAAAATCTGTAGCCAAGCACCTAACAATGTGTTCCGGCAGCAGTCCTTGAGAGCCAGTTAATCTACAGGCACATGAGAACTAACAACTGTAAGTCTCAGTGTGACGGGCACATCGTCGTTGACGAAATGCGTCTGTTATAGGCAGAGGTTAGTACACTTAGCATCGGGTGGGCCTCGGGCTTGTTCCGTCACAATAACATAAAAAAAAGGAAATTGTTTTTTATTTCACTATGCCAATACGCTGTGTCACGCAAAATTTACGAAACTAATCGCGACTTTTGCAAGGATATGCTTGTGATATTATACCAAAAATAATGATGCATTAATATAAATGATCGAGAGGCGGCTGATGAGTTCCTGACCTAAGATACTACACTACTGTGTAAGTGAAATAACTGGGCAAACGAGACTTAAGAACTAACGTCTGAGAGTGGCTAATATAGTGCAGTGTCGCGCATAACGAGCATGGTGACACTGCAGCTGTAATAGACTGGCGTGCGGTGAGCCTAGATGGGACTAAGTAGTGGTAGCGCCGCCTGAGACGACCGGCAACAGTAATACCCGTAGAAGCACTAGTATAGTTTGTCTAGTACTTCTTAACCGATAAACAAGATTAAGAAGTGTTCGCTGCTCTTATCACTTGAATGGTTGACCCCGACCGAAGAAAAATACTGTGGCTGATAGCAGAAGGATTACAGATAAGCAAAGAAATAATCGGATTAGCGCGCGTTACTGTACTGTATCAGCTGGATAGGCCACTACTGATCACAGTCTCCTCCAATATGGGGAGCTTGACATGATCCCCACCCTTGGCAGGCGGCTTGGTGATCGCAGTGTGAGATATCAATTCCTCAGAAAGTGCTGCTGCCCACCTTCTGGTGAATTACCCTTAGTCGCCTCTTACGACACTCACGGTTAGAAATGAAAATACCCTTGTCATACGGGACCGAAGAATTTTCACGTCAATAAACTGAAGACAACAAGGAATAAGTTTTTCGTTTATCGTAAATATGTTTTCCTCATAATATTTCGGGGCAGGCAAGCGTTCGGTAGCCACTAGCGGTCACCCATTGAAGTAATGACCGCAGCTAATGTTGCTTAACGTGGTTGATCGGTTAAGAACTAATATTAAAGCACTGCTACGAGCGCTTCTACGGTAATTTCTATCAATTGTCATCACTCACATCTTTTATTATAAAAACTAACGTGGTTTTCATTCATTTTGGTAAATAATACGGGATAACTCACGTGAATAAGTCAGCTCCGACTATAGTTTCGATCACATTCGGTGGCCTTTTTCAAGGAGAGCTCGGGACGCCCTGTGCTAAGCGAGACAAAGACTTGAAAAAGACCACGAAACTATAGTCGGAGCTATCTCACTTATTCACGTGAGTTATCCCGTATTATATACCAAAACACATCTTTCTTACACATATTATTCATCAAGTCAATCCCTACCTTTTTAGGCCTTCGTCTTCCCCTATATAAAATTTTTTTCGTCCCTCCTAGAGCTGAAGGATAAAATTTTGTAATAAAATAGAAATTTGCACTTACTTATCATTAGAAATACTGCAGTCTATCAGTGCTTTATCACTAGTGTTCACAACAATGAACGGCAAGTGAATAGCTGATGATGGAGATGGTTTGATACCCTTGTTTTCTGCTTCTTTATTTCTCTCTATCAGGCTTTTAAAAGAGATATGCTGAAAAACAATAAAAACACAATGATTTATAATTATTGTACGTGGAAACATACATACCTAAAGACCACACAATAAAATCAAACAAATATTACGATGTGGTTATGTGGTTCATTTATATTCTGTAGAAGTCGGACCAAGGGTTATACTAGCGAAATCCCTATAAAACCTACTAAAGGACCTTGGCCTGTGAAGAACAGCCGTAACTTCTATCTTAGATGTGTATGTAAGGCGGCATTAGTAGGATCTTACCAAATTTGGTTAGGCAAGGGAGGAGGCTCGAGCGGTGAAAGGGAGCATTGATGACATTGTAAAGGGGCCTCTTAACCCTACTCCCGGGTTTACAAGTCCCAGGCGCCTGAGACATGAGCCTCCTTTTTGCAACACTATGGACCCGGCACGCGCACGGTGAATCCATGGAATGCTAAGTGATTCGTCTCATCGGCCTAAAATAATAGAAATCGTAGGTAGGATGTAAGTTAGTATGCTAGCTAGTGATAGGATACTACATATCTGATAGAATCAATATGGGTAGAGTAGACTGGTCAAACTGATCAAAACATTGACTCAAGTAAATATTTGCTTTGTGGAAAAAAGAAGCTATGTTTCCCTTGTGAGTCAGTCATTTGGCTACTCTCAACACTTAGCAATAAATACAAACGCAATGGAGGTGACCAACCATTTGAAATTTCAGAGCTGTATAGCAACAGATTAGTGGGGGTATTCAAGAACCCTAGTAATAAAGTCTAGTCAAGCATTAATGTATCTATCTCCACGAAAATAGAATTATAAAAATCTTGGCCATATCATGAAATACAGGGATATGAATAACGCTGTGCGATCAACCACAAACATGAAATTTATTATTGGACAAATACTGCTTACTCTTCATCTCAAGCACTGTCAAATTGTTAAGAGTGATAATTATTAAGATTAGTATATATATATTTCAATTAAAAAAGGGTTAAAAAATATTCATCACAAAACTATTATAAAAGCCATACAGAAACTACATAATGAACTATAAATATGATTAGTATTAATTTCTAGTCCGATGGCGACACTGAAAGTTTTTAGAACAGGGCCTCTACTTTAATTCGTCGAAATTTCGAACTTCGGGTCAGAAAAAAGGTATCCGCAAAACGCGTATTGGCTATTTTGTTTAACTTTGTTCAAGCATTTGCCTGTGTAGATTCTGAATAATATATTTTTTTAAACAGATTCGTACATTCTTCAAATATGAAATTACAATTTATTCGTTAGCTTAGTAGTACAAGTCTAGTTCTAAATATGAAGAAAGAACACGAAAACTACTGAGGATATAAATACCTATGGAGAACAAAGAAAAAACGTAAATTTTAAATTTTTAACCTGTATTTTATAGAACAGTAGCGACATAAAACGTTGAAAGACGTTGAAATATAACTAGGACTCTCAGACTCTTATAATGGGAAAATGTTCTTTAGAATCTCGCTCTTAGGACTTGAATCTCATTCAGGCATAATAGCGTTCGCAGAGTAGTATGGAAGATTCCATGTCGGGCAAGATTTGTGATGAACGATGCGATCCGACCATAGACTATATCAAACAACGAACTTCGTACCGCAAATTAAATTTTCGTTGTCTAAAGTATCGCTCGAAACACGAAAAACGAAACTTCATCGAATTGTAGTAGCGGCTGGCCACTTGTACACAAAGTAATAAAAAAATAAATTAAAATTTTGAAAATGGTTCTCTTGGCCAATAATATTGAATATTTATTTTATTTATTTGTCACTTGTTTTACGATTTCTCGGCAAATTGAAAATTGTCTTTGTCATGTCAGCATGAATTTAACACGAGAAAATTTTCGTGCAATGATTTTTTATGACTTGCTATTTAATTTAAGCCAACAAGAAAGTTATGATAGACTACTATTGGCCTTTCACGATGAACCGCCATCTCGTGCCACTGTTTACAACTGGTTTAATGAGTTCTCACGTGGTAGCACTAATCTCAGCGAGGTGTGTGAGGGACGCCCTTATACGGCGACCACTGAAGAGAACATCAGTGTTGTGCGGCGTATGGTAGAGACTGATAGAAGAGTGACCTATCACCAGATTCGGACAAGCTTAGGCATTGGTATGAGTCAAGTGCACAAAATTCTCGATAAACATTTAGTGGTCTGGATGCTGTGCCCGGTGGATATCTCAGAATTTGACCGAAGCCCAAAAACTCCGTCGTGTTGATTGGTGCCATGAAATGGTTGAAAGATTTAACGGAGGTGACTCAGATGCTGTGTTCGACACAGTAACGGGTGACGAAAGCTGGATTTACTGTTATGATCCCGTAAACAAAAGACAGTCTGCTCAGTGGGTGTTTCCTTCCGGGAAGTTGCCAACTAAAGTGAAGAGAGGTGGCAGCGTGGAAAAAAAGAAGGGGGCCTCGATCTTCAGAAGGACGGGTCTTTACGCGACTATTGTTCTGGAAGATCGTAAAACAGTTACTGCGTGCACTATTAATTGTTTGCCACTGGTCTTGGAAAAAAGTTTGGGAGAAACGACCTTGCAGTAGGATCCTCCTTCACCACGACAACACCTCGTGACTCGTCGCACACCGCCAAGCGAACGGTAAACTATTTGGCGACGTCTGACGTGGAATAACTGGGTCACCCGCCCCGTTTAGCTCCGAGCTCGCACCTTGCGATTTTTATTTATTCCCGAAAATAAAAGAAGAATCGAAGGAAACGTTTTATGGACGACGAGGAATCTGTGGCTGCGTTTCAAAAGACCGCAGAAGAGATCCCTAAGGACGAGTGGGCGAAGTGCTTTTCTCAGTGGTTCTATCGGATGCAGCAATGTATTGACGTGAATGGACACTATTTTGCAAAGAATTACTTATAATTTATTAGTATTATTAGTATTATAATACTTATTAGTATTATTAGTATTATACATTATTAGTATTATAATACTCACTACATTATTAGTATTATAATACTTATAATTATAATACTAATAATGTGCTAGTTAATCAGTTTTTTTATTTACATTACCTGTAATATCAATTCCTGTAACTGTTGTGTTTTTTTCTGTATCTGGTCAATTTTTGCCTGTTTCTCTTTTTCTAAGGCGTTGCACTCTTGTACACTGTTTGTGGGGAGGCCGAGCCATCGAATCTCTTTCTTTTCCTTAGATATAATATTCATTGCCATCAGAACATTCAGTGCGTCATATACTCTTCTTCGTATATTTTTTTGGTCATATTGCTGAAAGTTAATAATAATAATTTTTTTATTGTGATAAAAAACGTGAATTAAAAAACAATTACAAATTATCACACAGTAAAATTTACATTAATCATTATATCATCAAATGTCAAAAAGAATAAATGTTAGAGTATAGTTAAATGTCAAATTAAATAAGTTTACAAATAAACATAATGTCAATACTAGGGCACATTCCATTGGTCTTTGAGATTCACAATATTGTAAAAACACAGAAAAAGTAACATTCCAATTGTCACACATTATATTATATTGAAGCGCTCGTAGCGAAGTTTACTTAGCTGTTCTTAACCGATCAACAAAGTTACGTCACTCGCGGTCATGAGTTGGATGGGTGACCGCTAGTGACATTACTACCGAGCGCTTCCGTGCTTCGGAGGGCACGTTAATCCGTCGGTCCCGGTTGTTGTCTTAGGATGGCAGTCGTTATAGCATGGTGGTAGGGCATTTTGCGAATGCCCGCCTGGCTAGCTACCACCCTCAAGTAGAAAATCTGTCGCCAAGCACCTAACGGTGTGTTCCGGCAGCTGTCCTTGAGAGCCAGTACTTCTAGGTTAGCCTGAACAACATCTTCGACCACATCGTCACTTACCACCAGGTGAGATAGTGGTCAAAGGATAACCTATCAGCAATAAAAAAAAAAAATGCGATAATAAAAAACACACAAATTGTATTCCTTCGCCGTCGCCGTTATAGTTGCCATGAGTTAATTTCATAGAGTTAAGAACAAAAAGAATAGTCAGACAAAAAAAAACATATTCATTTCGAGTTTGTGCATTAAAAAAACTAAGGGATTTAAAATAATAACCACCATACAATGCTTTGATACCCTTAGTTCTTTTACCAAAAAATGTAATCGGACACCAAATGTAGTAAATGATCACTATATTTTAGCGAGGGGTTAAATATCATTTAGTCTAGGGCAAAGTCATATTTAGGTGCGACGACGAGCGAAGCGAGGAGGAGCGTTAGGTTACTTGTGACTACAACAACGCGCAGGCCGAGCGAGCGAAGCGAGCGTGCCGCGGCAGCGGCCGGCGATGCGCCACAAGAATTTAATTTTGGTGACCTTTACTACTTTTGAGTTAACAATGATTTATTTTGAGTAATTTTGCTTAAATAGGATAGCGAGATGTTGAAACTTTGGTTATAAGATTACATTAAAATGCTGGTTTAATTTTGGTGATCATTTACTATTTTTGTCTGTTATATGTTACTCTACTATATCTGTAAGTTAAACATAAGCCAAAAAATAATACATTAAAAACCTGTACCTACGTATTTTACTTATGGCCTCTGTAATACTTTCGTAGATCTATGGTAAATTGTTGTTGATCCACATATTTACAATTTGACGGCTGGACATGGTCAGTTTATAATCTTACGAAAATTTAAACGTTAAATTGTAAATTTTAGTTTCCGTTCACTATCTATCGACAGTTTATAATCTAACTAGATTTATTATAAACTAACGGTTAGTACAATATAACGGTGACATATATATTGGTGGAACAATCAATACACACAAAGGCTTTAGTAGGGCAGCCTACTTACTGCACCTCTAATGATTTTACAGCCGACGAAAAGTTAATCGAGAGTCCTTACTTCTAGCGAGTTGTAACCGAGCTGGCCGAGCAGGAATTTTGTCGGATAAAGGAAGGAATACTACCCATAGAATTTCTTATACAATCTTAAGAAGGCTTTCTGAACCTTCTCAATAATTCGTGCATAATATGTGACCTGGTGAGGGTTCTAGACACACGCGCTTGATTCAAGTTTTCTTCTCACTAAAGAGTTATATAAGGTTACAATTACCTGAGGATTTTGAAAATTCTTAGCGATTCGCAAAACAAACCCTAAACGACAGAAAGCCTCTTTAACGAGGACTAATATGTGGTGATGAAAAGTCGATCCAAAGTCAAGTTAAGAACTTATGATTAAATTTTTAGCTGTTGCCCACGACTGGGAGACTTATTGGTTAATTTACACTTCTTGGTATCTAAATATCTGAAACACAGTCTGTATCTGGGCTACAAGCCATCTCTATACATAATACTAATGTAGGGAGAGGCGTAAACATGATTTCGTTATTCGAAAATTGTTTCAAATGTCGAAGCATGAAGAACTAACAAAATGGCTGTATGACAGAAAAGCAGTTTCTCACTTAAGCAATCCGTTTGTTTAATCCTCGAAATAGAAAATTCACTCACTGATGATTAAATCTTATAATTAAAATAGTCAATTATCAATTAAAATAACCTTTTATTTTCATAAAAACTAACGTGATCTGTCATGATTATTAAATAATAGTCCTTCTTCCAAGCTAAATATCCTTTAAAATTGCTTTGTCCCACAATCTGTTTCCAATCTTTATATTAATGCCTCCAGACAAGGAGAACCACTCTAAATTCAACAAATGTTTGTTTTATTGCGGTTTAAGCTTTACAAAGACGGATACAATAATACGATTTTAATCAGCATGTTTCGACTCAAAAGTCCCAGGAAGAAACAATTGTTTCGAAAAGTCCCGCGATTTCGAGACACGAAACTTCCTGGGTTTGGTCCCAGGAAGTTTCCTTAATAAAAATCAACAACATTAAAAAACATATAACTAAATGTGTTAGTTAATTTAATCATAAATAATTATGAGACTTGCATCTCATCAAAAATTAACTCCGTAGAAAAGTAAAAACGGCCATAGAATGGGATGTCTTGTGTACCGGGAATTTAAGAATTTCAAACTTGCCAAACCCTAATTATTAAAGGATAGTAAAAAAATATACATACTTGGCTATCAGCAGAGCCATGCATCCCAGCGGCAAATTCCAGAACAAGTTCATCTGCCACTTCATTGTAAGATGTGAAACCTTTATTCCTGACTTTTTCACATACTTTCATAGAGAAATGTCTAAGACCTTTTCCAACTTTGTCTGCGTGCTTTCGGCGTTTTGTAGTGCTGTTGGAAGAAAATCAAATGATACTTATGACGGAAAATGATCTCAGAGTTATTTGTTTAAAAAGTGAGTACAGTAGTTTTTAGGAGAGTGCGCCGACTTAAGATAACGAGCCAGAAAACTAGTCTAGAATTGAATCATGAGCGTAGTGAGTCTAATAAAGGGGTTTTCAACAAGAACTTTGTTTTCTAAAACGAAATAAAACAAAGTATTTATACATGAAGATGATTCAAATTTTTATTGTATTACGAAGAGAACAGTTTGGCCATTTTGAATGAAAAATATTATCTGGCAAATGTCCACCACGAGCATGCTGACAGATGTCGATTCTTTCATCAAAGTTTTTAATCACTTTTTGGCAAAATGGCGGCTATTTCGTTAATCACATGACGGATTTTGAGTTTTAAGGCTGCAGTCGATTCGATTGGCTCCGTATAGACTCTGTCCTTAACGCCCTTGTCCTTTAGCCCCACAAAAAAGAATCCAGTAGTGTTAATTCACACGATCTGGCTGGCTACTTAACCGCTGAATTTCGTGAAATTATGCGATCGGGAAATTTCGTATAGCCCAAAATTGAGTAGTAAACATCTCGCGGTAGCGTGATCCATTGACCGTTACCGCGTTTCCAGCCTGATCTTCGAAAGAAAACAATTTCGCCTCGAGACCACATAGCGCACCATACAGTGTCAGTGACGCGTTGAGCATGCAATGGCTTCTCAATAGTTGCTCTTGAATTTCAGAAGCCCAAATGCGGCTATTTTGCTTGTTGACGTAGACAAGTGAAAATGGGCTTCGTCTGAAAAAACTATTTTTTCAGAGAAACCAGCAGGTTGTTCCTCAATGAATTGAGCAAATCTACGGCGATGTGAATGATCGTAAGGCTTTAATTCCTGAACTAGTTGAACCTTGTAAAGCTTCAAATCCAAATTCTTACGCAAAATTCGCCACGGGTTTGGATAACCCCAATTGTTGAGAACGACGAGGAATAGACAAATTTAGATCTTCTTCAACACTGTGGCTCACGACCGCGATGTTTTCAGTTGAACGACCCGGTCGAACACGCGTTGGTGTTGGCACATATTGTACCGAGTCTATGGACTCAAATTTAGCGACCAAATTTTTAATACAGGTCTCAGAAGGACAATTATGTTGTCCAAAAATATCACGGTTTTTACGAAATGTAACTTTTACAGAACCACCCTTTTCATAGTGGATTTTAATTATTTTAATGCTATTTTCGAGCTGAATTCATTGTACCAATTGCCAAAGCATCTACTACGAATACGTCCAAAAACTACATATCAAAACTGTCATGCTGTTGGTGTCGCCCCAATTGAAAAACAAAGTTCTTGTTGAAAAACCCTTTATATACTAGTGAGAGATTTAAAGGTATGAGATCTAAAACATTTACTAGAATACTAACATAGAAATATTCATTTCTGGATGTAAAATTAGAGAAAATTAGTTTTCCGCCATTTCGTTTTATATTGAATTATTTGGTTCTATATAAGTTGGGTTTGGAGATTTTGTTTGTTACCAACAAAGCATAAAATTTTTGAAGTGATAATATTATTTTTACTATTATTTATTGTTATATTTAGTATGCCAAAAATATAGAAGCGCCATGTATGATTACAACTAAAAGAAAAAAATAATATCTGTGCCTATTGGTTTAAATAAATGAACTGAATCCCCACAACTAAAGCAGTGGTTGAGTTGTTTTTTTATTGCAAAGTTGATGTTTGAATCCCTTTTTAAATCATTTCTCGTACACGTCAAAAATCGATTATGCTTTGAGTTTTTTAACTCAATTTTTTTGGGGATATGGGGGAAACTGGCGGCTAAAAAATTGTTTTTGTTTTATAAGATAGCCTTCGATTAACATCACACTAATTGTGGTAAGTTAACTGTTACTTAGTTTATATGTTACAAATAGTCACTTACTATTCTACAGGAGGATCATTGTCAGAGTCGTGCCGCCGTCTGGTGCCATGGGACATACTAAATGAAGGGGTGTCTGGTGTGCTAGCACTGGGCCCCACAAGCCTTTCTCTACTGGCCTGAGAATTTGAAGCGAGATCTAATTTTTTAGGAGTTATGTAACTTGTTTCAGGCACTTCGTTCTCTTCTTCCTGTAACTGAAACAAAAATGTGTGCATAAATGGAATAAATTTTTGACGTCCCCGTGGGATAGAATTGCGATCCTCAAACGCATGCCAAGTGTGGGGATTATAGCAAACCACCCCCATTGGGGGAGGCGTATAGTCAACGGTGGACGTCATAGTTGTTTATACCCGCGGGAGCGATAGTAGCATATTAGACGTAGAATATTCAGTAGACAATGTCAAAAGTACTCATATGATCTAGCATGGCTGCGTTTATGAAATATGTGTTAACATAGACAGAAGCAAAAGAGATATGCCAATATTGTTTGCATGGTGGTAGGGCATTTTGCGAATGCCCTGTCGTCAAGCACCTGACGGTGTGTTCCAGCAGCTGTACTTGAGAGCCAGTAATTTCTAGGTCAGCCTGAACAACGTCTTCGACCAAATCATCACTCAATCATCAGGTGAGTTAGTGGTCACGAGCTAACCTGTCAGCAATAAATAAACAACTAACTCTTGCTACCGCTCAGGGAAACGGGCAAAACTATGTAATTTTACCAAGAATCTTAATGTGTAAGAATCTTATAATCTTTGTAGGCGATTTGCCACTATCCCACTTGATTTAAACCCTTACATATTGTATCTAATTCATAACAATAGAAATATATTGTTATCCTGTGAATATATTCACAGCCGATCCCAGCGGTCAATGATAATTGAGTATATTTTATTGCTAAAATAACAGATAAATAATACACGTAACTTTACCAGGTGGTGGGTATTTTTTTTAATGCTGATAGGTAAGGCTTTGACCACAATCTTTAGCAAGAATCTGTCTTAGTGGGTGCCACAGCAGCGTAAGATATTTTTCATCACACTTGCACGTAAATAGTTTCTAAACATACAGGTTAACTTGGCCGTAATGCCCCATATTAAACTCGCGAGCTTTCTTTTTGTCATGAAACCCAAGGTAGGTATGCAACTTCTTTTTAATTTATAGCACAGCACACAGGTCATGCAAGTTCAAGCAAGGAGTTTACACGCAATTGGAAAATTGTCTTAAAATGTTATATAAATAGGAATTTCATTGCAATCTCGCTACATGTTACTTAAATACTCAACTAATGTCCTTAATAATCGATTTTATAGGTTTTTGTGACAATACTTATTTTTTTTTTACTCTCCGTCATCCTACGTAAGTATTTGCCCATAACGTTTCTGAACGAAACATTTGTATAATCTGTGGTGTGGGCAAAAAGCCCGCCATCCGCTTAAAACAAAGTTCACGTATTTGGTAATAATAGTTGTGCTGACTTGTGCATTAAAGCTATTATTATTATTTACTCGCAAATGTGATGAAAAACATTGTCTGTTTCACGGGCGTTACGGAATAACAAACCTCGACTCAGTAAACCTTTCTACTAGAGCCTCAATCGTAATTCCTTACTTCCCACCCTTAATACACACATGAAGTGTGGATAGGTGACTAGGAACTAGGGATCAAGTACGTTTTCGAGCATTGCGCAATAGAGGATATTATTCGTGTGACTTTCTGACGAGTCTCGTTTCGGTATGCGGCCTGATACAAGACGTACTCGAGTTTGGAGGAGCTCTGGACGGCAAGAACGTATTAAATTCCGTTTAAAAAGTTCACCCATATGGAGGGGGAACAATAATGGTTTGGGGCGGTAGGATCAGTGGAAGAACAGATCTCATTTGGATCAGGGGCAACCTGCTCAGATTTATGCGGAGATTTTTGTTTCAGATGTGATCATCCCTTTGCGAAGCGGTTTTGGTAATTCATTTCGTCTAATGCACGTCCACACACGGCTAGAGTCGTAACCCGCACTCTTGCCGATCCTCGCATAAACGTTCTGCCGTGGCCTGCTCAGTCGCCAGACCTCAACCCTATTGAACATGCATGGGATATGCTACAAAGAAGAGCTCTGCTAAGTATGGATGCCGTGCATACCCCACAACAGCTTTTTGACTTACCACAAGTGTGTCACACTTGACACAAAGAACGTGGGCGGCCATTCCTCAAAGTGATTTTGATGAACTGATTTTAGACATGCCAAATCGCTGTGCTTGTGTGATTAGTGTAAATGGTAGAAACACAGATTATTAATGAATATAATTTTACAATAAACCTAGCAAGAATCCTTTTGTTTTTCGTTTTTCTGCCATTTGATTGACGACATTAATTTAGGTTACATTTCTTCAATTTGCAAAATAATATAATTTTTCTTTATTCATACATAATATAGGGATTCATTGTTATCTTAAACATAGGAATTAAATTTAAAAAACCAGTCTGGATTATTAGATTTGGTAAATATTAATTGAATATTTTTTTATAGTTCAAAATATACATGATCCCTAGGCACTTTTTATGTGTGTACATCAAAGCAGTCACTTAAGACACTGCAACTGTAATGGCGTGAGTATTACGATCAGGCGGTTAACCTGTCCGTTTCATCACTTCTTAACAAAAAATTGTCATTGTCATGCACTGTTTTATGCAAACTTGTAAGTTATGCCATGTTTTGCCCAAATAAGTGTTTTTTTTAAATATAGCATCTATTAACCACCATTGAAGAAATGGTTTTTTTTTCAATGTGTTAAAAATTATCATGTCAAATTTTGTTATCAGTGGTTCTTTCTTTACTGGCTAAACATGGCTACAAAAGCTCATGCTTCATTGACCTTTACTTTAAGAATGTAATACTTAAAACATAAGGCACAGAGAAAGAAGAATATGTACAAAATGCACCTGCCATTGAAAGAAACCTCAGTTAAAATACAAATTAATTTGTCTGGCATAGAATTATGACTAGAAAAAATTTGAATGCGTGAGTCTAATTTTGCTTGGCAATATTTTGAATTTGTATTTATTATTACTTACTTGATTCTCTTCGATTTCAACAGATTCAACTTTCGGCACTACTTGTGGCAACTTTTTCAGTGCATCGGCAGACACTTGTAAAATTTCTGAAAACAATATTAAGTTTTCTTAAAATTATGTGAAACAAAAGTTAGTTTGGTAAGATAATTATTTATTATCAATAGAGGAAGGAGGTGACAAAGCAGAGTAAAATAATAGATTGTGGAATTGTTTGGAGAGCTTCTCTCAATCTAAAACATCGAGCCTCCTAACATCATATATATATTATTCCTGATAAGTTAGCCTTTGACCACTATCTCACCTGATGGTAAGTGATAATGTGGTCGAAGATGTTGTTCAGGCTAACCTAGAATACTTGCTCTCAAGGACAGCTGCCGGAACACACCGTTAGGCGCTTGGCGACAGATGTTCTACTTGAGGGTGGTAGCTAGCCAGGCGGGCATTTGCAAAATTCCCTACCACCATGCTATAACGACCGCCATCCTAAGATAACAATCGGGACCGACGGCTTAACGTGCCTTCCGAAGCACGGAAGCGCTCAGTAGTAATGTCACTAGCGGTTACCCATCCAACTCACGACCGCGGCGGATGTTTCTTAACTTTTGCTTTAATCTTCAGCTACATCGCCAGTTGTCTTTTATTAATCATCAGGTAAGACAGTTAGTAATAATGTATATTGTGGTTGAGACGTCTTAACAATTCTTCAAAGTAATAATTAGAAGCTCTTAGAGTAGAAATATATAGGTGAGATCTTTGGAATGTAAAATAAACAATGTAACGAAGCTGAGCAAAGACTAATTCTAATTTCGGATTTGTTTATTTATTGAAGGCATGCTATGTAAGACAAAAAAGTATTTCATCTGAATTTACTATGTGAAACCAAAAGCTTCAAGTTTAGCACGAAGGTAGAGATTTGGACATCTCATGTAAGAAAAGAACCTGCGTTGCTGAAACTTAACAGATGTGCCCATAAACACATAATCTTAACAAATCCAAAACAACTGTACAAATATTTACATTTGAACAGATTCTTTCCTTTCATCCTTTGAAAGAAAGAATATTACAATAAGCTTTTATACAATCAGGGTATCTCACAAGGTTCAGGAGAATATTTATCATCAGAAATTATGACTATTTAAAAAGGATAACATAAACTAATATCAGATAATGTAATTTGTCACTTTTTTATGTTTACAATGCTTAACATCTTATTGGCTATTTAGAAAATAAACGCCATATGGAATCAATTCTGTCATAAATTATAACCTTTAAATTGTTTTAAGAATTATATGTGAGAGTCTGCATTAATAAATGTAGGTTTAGAAACACGTATTTATTTAAATTTTATTTATTTACCTATTTTTTTATTTTATTTGAAATAAAATTAATATTTAGGAAAAAAATACTTATTTCTTTTCCTTTAACTCAAATTACCACTTTGTGGCACCAGTTTTCATTCGGTAAAAGACAAAGGAGAATTCGCGGCGAGAACTGAACTCAATTCCGGTTTTTCCGGAATTGAGTTCAGTTCTCGCTTATGAAATGTTTAGACGATTGGGTTATTCGTAAGTGTATCGTTTCTGAAGGAGGATACTTTGAGGGTGATAAAATAAATTTGTATGAATAACTAACATTTTGAGTATTACTGATCATTTCCCGGTACTTTCTTGACTGAGTAGTATTTTGCAAAAGAAGACAAAGTGACAGAACACTATTATCAATTTAACATATCCATTGGCTCTCTTTTCTTAAAATAAAAATTAATGGATTGAATATTCATAAAGTATACGTAAACTTACTTTGTCCACTTTGGATGGTGCTCAACTTAACAGTTCTATATACAGGTGTCTGAAATCAGAACATTAGAAAATATTTAATATTATTAGCTTAAAACGACTTACCATTTTTACACGCTATGTAGACCCATGAGGTTAGAATTGCACCTCCCTATATCATTACGTGGGTGTCGTAAGAGGCGACTAAGGGAAAAATACTGGAAGGTGGGCAGCAGCACCTTCTAAAGAACTGCCATCTTATACTGCGATCCCCAAGCCGGCCAAGCGTGGGAATTATGGCAAATACCCCCTAAATAGGGGAGGCTATGTTCAGCAGTGGACGATCCGGCTGATACAGCATGTAGACCAAATCGCAAGTTTGGTTTTATTTCATATAGATAAGTACTGTGTACTGATGACCCCACCCAGAAAAGTAACGAGCGAGATGCGTGAGTGGCGGCATAACTTACTGCGCTCTATCAAACTGACAACACACTTGACCATCACTAACAGTGACGGTGATGTACTGATACTGTCATGTATATGTTACCGGCAGTCTGTACAATTCAGGTATTCTATACAATACCTAGGCAGGCAATGTATAGAATAACTGGGGCGTCCAAGCAGTCTATGAAATATTATGTATATTATTGTGCTTTACATACTTTACCTAGGTAATCAATACAATTCCTAGGGATTGTGTAGAGTACCTTCTGCTGCACCGGCATTGTGTAAAATATATCAATGTTAACCAGTATACAAAATGATGATATTAAAATTAATTCCTCATAAATAATCTTATGAAAAGGGTACCTAAAAGTATATTTCTATTACTACAGTAAAATCACAATAAAATTAAGGGATTAAATATAATGAACACCATAAAATGCTTTGATACCTTTAGTTCTTTTACCAAATATTGTAATCAAACACTAAATGTAGTAAATGATCACTAAATCCCAAAGTCATATTTAGGTGTGACGACGAGCGAACCGAGGAGCTAGGTTACTTGTGACCACAACAACGCGCGAGCCAAGCGAGTGAAGCGAGCGTGCCGAGGCAGCGGCTAGGCCAGGCTAGCCTGAACAACATCTTCGACCACATCATCACTTACCATCAATGTAAGATAGTGGTCAAAGGCTAGTCTATTGGCTAAAAAAAAACAAAAGAAAAAAAAATGCCTTTCCAGCTTTCTTACACCATGATTTAAATGACTACATAGCATAGAATGTAGCAGTTTTATTTTAATGATATACATGTATTCTAAAGCTGTTGTATATGAATTAGATTTTTTTTATGGGATAGTAGGGCAAACGCGCAGGCGGCTCACTTAGTGGAAAGTGATTAATTTCGCCCACGAACATCCGCAAAGGTTGTAGATTGTAGACGAATCTCTAAAATGTGCCTTTTGTAAGTCAAAACCTATTTGGTTTTTATAAGATGACTATCCCATATAATGAGTGTGAATGTAATATCATCCAAAGGAAAAATGCGGCAAATGAGCACGCCACCACTAAGTCGATGCAAGTATTGCCGAAAATTAGTTACACAACAGAGCTCTTTGGAAATTTTACGCCCTGATCTCCGGTATGAGAGAAAGCGGGAAAACTACTAACATTTTCATGGAGGGCTGGCATCAGCCAAGATGTCATAAATAAAACCAGTGCCAAACTTTTTACAATTGCATCCTTTAATTTTGTGTGTTTACTTAATGAAAACATATTATTTCGTAAAATATTCTTGGTCTGTCTTTCGTGTTGTTAAAGAAGATGTATTAGACCGACTCCACATGCATGGGATGAGAGCAGGAAGATTCTAAGGAGTTACCTTAATTAATATAGTACCAAGTTTCCTATTTTCAATGTCCAATTTCCAATACCAACCTTTACATCACAATTCAAGCTGGACGAAAACTACATACTTACATCAAAAGTGCCTAGGGATCAAGTACATTTTCGAGTATTGTCGCAATATTAGAAGATTTTATTCGTGTGCTTTTCTGACTCGTTTCGTTTCGGTATGCAGCCTGACTGTTTCGGTATAACAAGACGTACTCGAGTTCGGAGAAGCTCTGGACGTCAAGAACGTTTAAAATTATTTCAAGAAGTTCATCCATATGGATGGGGAACAATAATGGTTCAGGCCGGTATTCGGATCGGTGGATGAACTGATCTCATTAGGATCAGGGGCAACCTCAATGCTCAGATATATGCGGAGAGAATTGATTAAAATGTGATCATCACTCTTGCCACTCTTGCCGATGCTCGCATCAATGTTTTGCCGTGGCTTGCTCAATCACTAGACCTCAACCCCACTGAACATGCAAGGGATATGCTACAAAGAAGAGTGAACCCTTTTTTTGCTCTAGCTACCGTGAGACTCACTGCTTCGCGTATGATTTCGAGGACTCTATCATGACGGCGTGAATAATGACCCCTATCAAGGAGCACCTTGCATCCTACCAGCAAGTGCCTTGCTGTACCTATGGCCTCACGACAAATACCGCAAGACTTTCCGGGGGCTTTCCCTCATCTTAGTAAATTACTTTAGTCTGGGAGGGTCATCTTTTAATAAGGCAGGTGACCAATCGTATATCAAGGTACGCCACTTTAACGCCATAGGGATACAAAATTCACCTATGGTTAGCCATTCGCTTTGCATTTCTAAGCTCATTGCATGTACTTTATACCTATCATATTCGTCTTGTTGTAGAAAAGATTTTATAATGTCTTTATCCTGAACTTTCTTATTCGACCCTAAACCCGCGTTGCTGGACTGTGCACCTATCATAAATTGTTTGTGGAATTGAAGCCTCGAATCAAGGTCGGAGGCACTTTTGTCTTTTGGGAGAGATGAGACTATATCGTCTGAGATTTTAATAAAACGTGCGTTTTGGGAACCCTAAGGTGTTTATGGAGCTCCGATGGTTTGTTTAATTTCATCCCAAAATTAGTTTTATCCCTAAATAATGTAGATGGGTCTGCCGAAAGTGCAAGCCCCAACCATGACTTCAATATGTTTATGATGTTTACATCCATTCTGTTAATAGGGATTTAGTTATGTCGTATACTAGAACAGGCCAAGTCAGACGTGATGTTAGGTAGTTGTTGTATATCCAAGCTTTTTTATTATTATTATTTATTATCAGGCAGACAGTTGTAACAACTGATAGTTGCCTGTATCCTGCTACTCTCTACTAGTTTTTTTAACATTAAATATATTGTTTAATGTTACTTATTGGTTATTGGTCTACCATACTAAGCTCTTTTAGAAAGCTATTGACCACTGCGCCTAAGGATGGTGACACATTCTCCTCCTATAAAGAGTCCCGGGTCTTAAGAGGTAAATTTGGTTTTCCATCTACCCAGACACAGACAGTGGCATTTACTTGGTTTTGTTCTCAACCCTTTAGTCCATGCACAGAACTCATCCACTTCACGTAAAAGTTCCTGACATTGTATTTTGGTTACGTAGCATAGTAATTTGTCTCTCAATGGACGTAAAGGGGCACAATGATCCACTCGTAGTAAGTGGTAGTTGTCATAGTGACGCTAAAAGCGAGTACCTATTGTTCAAGAATCTCTTTATGATAGTTTCACTAATCGATCTCAAAGAGCATCTCGAACTCAAGTTAAGGTACTAGCTTTTAGTGTCACTATGGACATTAAAAAAACATAGGTTAATTATGGTCCTACCTATGCCCTTTCACCTCCTACTAAATTAAAATCTGAAAATTTTTATGTAAAATATTATATGGGTTTTGAGTATTCTTGGATCTCATGATCATGCTCAGGGTCGCCAGACAAACTATGGAGGGAGTTATTCCATCATAATAGCCGATGGGGATATCAGTTTATAATTAAAACACCCCATGCATGAAGTCAGTACCCCCAATGCGGGATTTCAGTGCAGTACTTATCACCCCTATACAGAAAAAAGCCGATGGGGAGATAATAAGAGTTGGTAGGCCCTATACTAGATGCACTAAAAACATTGCAGAGTCCCAGGTAGCCAATGCTAACAAGTGGCTAATAGATGTTTATTGTGGCATTCTATGGAGGAGACCTTATTAAACCTCGGACATCTTCTGGCTAATGATAATGATATACAATCAGAGTCCCCAGAGCTACTCATTTAGTTTTTATGACCTCCAGGGTCAACTTCAATCATCTATTTATTGAAGTATTGAAGAAATTGAATGAAATGACTGGCTTATTTATTTGTAAATAAATAGAACTAGATAATGGGATTTCAAAATAATGGTACTGGCTTGTAGCTTCTCTTTCACACGGCACAAAAGAAGTAACACATAATATTAAAAAAAAAAGTTAAGTAGTTAAGGTACATGACCACAACCTCAAGTTAATTGAATGAAACATAAACTATTGTGGCCCCATGTATTCTCTAACCTAATCTTGTATTAAGCTTCAGAAGCTTTTTATCTCAATTTACTACATAATTCCTGACAGAGTTCAAAACAAAACAAATTCCAGGCATGTAAAACCAGAGGGTGGGAGCTAGTTTAACGTATAGTTAATTTTGCATATTTTGAAACTTATCATTGATATTTTAAGCATTTATAAAGCTTTACATGTTCATTTTAATGCCATGTTTATGGTGTATTTTGATTTGTAACTAAAGATCACTGTTTATAATATTAAATACATGGAATAGCATCAAAATAAATCCACTGAAATCCTATTGGGACTGTTAGGTATTTGCTTGTATAGAACCAATATTAATTTGTGTTAAATTTTAATAACACCATGCTGTTATTTAACTAAGATACATCTGTTAGGCCTGCTGATGTTCAAAGGCTCAGGTAGATGTATGAATTAACTTTACAGTAAATGTAGAAAAAGAGTGCACTTTACATACCCCTCCCTCTTGAGATACTGGAAGCCTTATCACCTTCACTGGATTAGATTTGATTTTAATTTGTGGAATGACTTGATTCCCCGTGTTTTGCACTACTTTAACAACTTGTGGTTGCCCTAAAACATAAGAAAATTATTGTTATACAATGTAAAGGTTCCTTGTGATTTTCATTATGTACTATTCATTCTAGACAGAAGTATGAATTTCTAGTTTCGACTATAAATCTACGTTCTATAATTTGGAACCTTTCGGCATTCTCGAGTAGAGCGAGGCCCACATAAGTAAAGATTTCTAACCTCGAACAAAGTGAACGGTCGCGTTCATTCAAATTATAACACAATAATTAACAATTTCAGTTAGGTAGTTTCATAAACTATAGCTTAATAACGAAGACAAGGTTTTCTATATTAAAATTACTATTGTACTACAATGTAAATAAAAAAAAGTAACAAGTTTTAGCCCGCTAAGTAGCGTCACTACTAACCATTGGCGTCATGGATAAGGAAATTTAGTGTACTATCTGTCTGAGACATTTCCTCCGAATTTGCAGTAATCTTTATCCATTTAGTTATTACCTAGAACAGCTTTAAAACTGGTGTATGGTCAAGAAAATAAAAAATACCTACTCAAAATAAATCGTCACTAACACAGGGTCAAAATGGCGACAATACTGAAATATTTTGTAATACAAAGCAATTTACGAGTAAAATATTAGATATATATCAGCATTTATTCGCACTACGTACACATTTCGATAATATGCACAATTATTTAAGTGGAACCAGAGTTAGTAAAATATTTTGGCCGCAGCTATTTCCCCGCAGTAATTTTAGCACAGACTAAATATACCTGTTCGTTCTTCAGTGTAATGTTACCATTACTAAGATTTTCAGGTAACTCTGTATTGGCCATACAATTGACTTGTAACCGTGAATGGGATGCTTTGCCAAGCGATTTATTATCTGTGTTATACGTCTGTCTATGATTAGGTTTGTTTACATTATTGTATTTTATGAAGTTCTGAAGTTCTCTAAATATAAAAGCTAATTTAAATTGACTGTTTTAGAAATCGTCCGTCAAGTCCGATCCCATATCAAATGTAAGTAAGTCGAGTATAATACAACAAAACGTCGTAATGAAAACCTGTAACTGTTGCATGGTAGGAATCACTGCAAATACTAACAATTTGCCATTAATAAAGAGATGCTTTTATTTTTTAATAATGAATCGCCCTCCTAATCTCGAAATAGGTCAGTTGAAAACGTTACTAATAGTCAATTGGTCACCTATAATAATATAAGCTATATGGCCAGTGTCGCAAAACTTGCCATACTTATCTATCTTATTATAAAACACATGAGGTTATAGCTTCGCGATGTACTAATGTATATCTCATACCTGGATTCGTCTTCCTGTAGGCTGCTAATTCTTTGTTTCTGCTTTGCCTTGGTTATGGGTTGTTGTTGTGTCTCAGCCTGCTCTCTACATCCACCTCCTATAGATATTAATGCAAGATGAGTATACCTAATCACCCATCCTGCCGCGGAGTCACGGTAAGCCCGTGGCGCTCCTTGGTGCACTACTTGGTCAACTGCAAACATAACTAGTATCAAGGCAATAACTAAAACTCAATCACCGTCTCGCGATACACGGATTAACATACAATCTCACTCACAAAGGCGCGAGCGATATACCAGACGTCTCTGGTAACCCATGAAACGTAAACTTGGTCAAGTGCGCAGCCCAAGATTCTGAAACAACCCAGATCTCAACCCCCGCCTTGGAGACGAGATATGTGCCTGGGTCAACTTTGGAGCTGTGGTTAGCATAAGATGAATACCAGTCAAGATTGATCCCACACAGAGTGTGCAGGCAACCATCCAAAATGGCATTCCTAATAAAGATGAAACAAGGGACGAGACGAATTTACTTAGCATTCCATGGATTAACCGTGCGGGTGCCGGGTCCATAGCGTTGCAGAGGAAGAGGCCCAAGTCAAGGTGCCTGGGACTTGCAACCCAGTGAGTAAGGTTAAGGGGCCCCTTTATGATGCATCAATGCTCCCTTTCACGGCTCAAGCCTCCTCCCCTGCCCAACCAAATTTGGTAAGATCCTACTAATGCCGCCTTGGATACACGTTCTAGGATGGAAGTTACGGTTTTTCTTGACAGGCCAAGTTCTTTTAGTAGGTTATACAGGGATTTCGCTGGTGTACCCCTTGCTCCGACTTCTACAGCATATAAATTAACCACATAACCGTTTTTGGTTAATTCATTTGTTAAGTCATAATATTTGTTAGTTTTTATTGTGTGGTCTTTAGGTATGTTTGTTTCCCACGGCACAGTAAGTTCTATAAGTACTATGCGTTTTAGATTTTTTGACTATGGAAATATATCCGGTCTGGATGACGAAACACCAACATCCTCAGGAATTGTGTAATGTTTTTCATACATGTCCATCAAAAGAGTCCAATCGGGAGCTGCGCCTAAGATGGAGTAAGGCTAACTTCTACAGCATATAAATTAACCACATAACCGTTTTTGGTTAATTCATTTGTTAGGTCATAATATTTGTTTCTTTTTATTGTGTGGTCTTTAGGTATGTTTGTTATCATTGTCATCATAAGCCGAAGACTTACTATTTTGCACAAATGCCTCCCCCATCCACATATTATGTACTTAATTATTACATTAGATTGCATATGCTGGGATTTTGTCCTTGTGTCTGATCTAAAACTTATTCAAGTTTGAATTAGTGGAATCAAACATCTTTGTCAGATAGATTTTAATAACAATCAAAACCCTTGTACACATGTTTTTTTTACCATGGCGGAGGTTATTTACACATCATTTTCTTTAAAAATGTATTAAAAAAATGGTCAACATTTGTTGATGTTTTGTTACATGTCAGTAGACACACACTCATATAGTATTTTAGTTGGCAAAGTACTTGAGTCAATAACTTATTTTAAATTAACATTTGAGCTAAGTGCTTTCATTAACTATAAGTTCAGTGTCAGTCGTTCAGTGTCAGTCAGAACATGTAAATGAAATAGTCTATCAGGCAAGGTTTCAAGGTTCTTAGAACTATTTACAATAATTATATAAATAGGTACTTATTTTTGTACAAGAACTTCAAGTGTATTAAATGATTTACCTGTATTTTGATTCGACGACAATGGTGTTTGGTGTATGTTGTGAATTTAATCACTTCTGCCATAACGAGGGTACTTTTCCAATGTTTTAATAAAAGTACTTGTAGAAACGTGTTGGTAGAAAGGTATTGTTTGGATTTTACACTAATTCATGTACAAACAAAAGGAACGAGATTTTAAGCTAATGTACTTTATACTGCATATCAGAAGATTTTTTTAGTTTTTTTTATGCATGCAAGTGATGATGTGGTCGAAGGTGTTGTTAGGCTAGCCTAGAATTACTGGCTCTCAAGGACAGCTGCCGGAACACACCATTAGGTGCTTGGCGATAGATCTTCTACTTGAGGGTGGTAGCTAGCCAGTCGCCAACGTCCGCCGCGGTAATGAGTTGGATGGGTGACCGCTAGTGACATTACTACTGTGCGCTTCCGTACTTCGGAGGGCACGTTAAGCCGTCGGTCCCGGTTGTCGTCTTAGGATGGCAGTCGTTATAGCATAGCGGTAGGGCATTTTGCGAATGCCCGCCTGGCTAGCTACCACCCTTAAGTAATGTAATCCGCATAGCAGGGGTTATTGCAAACCTAACAATATTAATCTAACATAGTTATGTATGTAGGTACAATTACTTAATCTGTGATTTGTTATATTGTTATTCATTAAACTATAGTAGAGCAATATTAATGAGTTTTTTGTTACATTTTTAGGGTTTTGTAGTCCTGACAAGGAACCCTTATAGTTTCGTCATGTCCGTCTGTCCGAGGTTTTGCTAAGATACCGTTTGTACTAGAAAGCTGCAATTTTGTAAGGGTATGTAAACTTATCACGCCGTTAAAGTGGTAATTTTTTTTTTTTTTTTTAGGGTAGCTCCCATTTAAATGATGTGGCGATGATTTTTTTTTCGTCGTCTATCCACCCACCATCGTGTGGGGTATCATTGAATAGGTCTTTTAAAATGACTTCGGGTCCCTAAGTCTATTAGATGAATGTTTGTGTTTATTGAAATGTTGCTCCTGTCCAGTAACGCGGCTGAACGGCAATGCAGGCTAGATCTTTGCAGTATTATGTTTATAATGCATGTTTCTGTTTCTTAGGGGGTAACTTAACTTACTTAGGGGTTTCTGCTTCCTCAGGCTGCATGTCTACTAAATAAGGTGTTATTACAAAATCACAAATATACGATAGGAAAAATTTAAGTCATGCGCGGGATTCGAACCCGCGTCCATCCACCCCTTGAGCCGGGGTATGCTCTAACCAATTGAGCTGTGTGAGTGTTTGTGTAACTCCGCCTCATAATGTTGAATTTTGATATTTATGATGCCGGTCCTCAGCCCGGACAAAGGAGGAAGGCACACACTTTACTAATCATCCTACAATTACTGGCTCTCAAGGACAGCTGTAATTTTGCCAAGCACCAAACATCCGTTGCCAAGGTAGGTGCTTGGCGACAGATTTTCTACTCGAGGGTGGTTGCTAGCCAGGCGGGCATTCGCAAAATGCCCTACCACCATGCTAAAAACAAAGTCAAAAGTATTACTTAGTGCTTCTTCATAATGGTATGCATACTGTGATTGTGGAATGTGTACAATAAGATACCATGTAACCTATCAAAAGGTACTATGTTAAATTGCAAAACATGGTTTAATTTTTGTACTGTCACGATTGATTTTTATGTATAACCACGCATAGTAATGCATCTAGGTTAATTAACTACACTAACTGGATCATATGTTCTTGGTGATATTTTTTGTGGGCTAGATTATACCTTCAGTATTTCTTATTAACTTTATCAATTTAATTTCAATAGTCTATAATTATGCTCATTCATAGATAAACGTGGCTAGGTGATAATGTAATTGCTATCATTAACAGACATACATATAGTAAATAATATTCATACATAGGGATAAGTGAACTTAAGTTAACATCTGTCACAACCGCTAGATTGAAGTGGAAACCTTGGTAGGGGTAGGTGTACAAGGCGACTATAATGCGGAGATTTTATATTCCAGTAACGTAAAACCAAAACCGTCACTCCAGTAACCAACCTGGAGTGAGGAGGGCAGAGCAGTGCACGCACGTATTCAGATCTAAGCTCCTGGGTGACATTGCAACGGGAGCACGCGTGGTGCTTAGCTTCAGGCACAACTTGATGCTGCTCTACAGATTTTATTACGCCAGTTGAATAAGATGTGTGCTATTGCTCTAGGGCTATGATAGCAGTGTTGTGCTGTGATCACATCGCAGCTTTGTATACAGTCAATAAGAACTTGTTGAGACATAGGTACTGATGAATATAATTTCCATTCTTTTTCAGGAACGTAAAATCTTTCTCCATTGACGTCTTCAATCAAGTCTGTCAAGCCTGTGTACAGTCAAGCATATTCCTGTAACGTTTTTGTGATAATGTCAATGTGCCTGTGTTTCAATACCTAAATAATTTACTATCTAGAAATTCTTTATAAATATTAAACTCTTCCTGTAATAACTGAACTGCTTTATTTATTCCTTTTCCATTGCCCATTAGTAGTATGGACATCAACAAAGTGTTATACATATTCCGTTACCTTTGTATAGGCATATAATTATCATGTTTTAATCCCATAACTTCTCTTTGGGTAGACTGATTTAGATAAAACAAAAACCTAAACCTCATGACTCCTATAAATATATAGGTATTAGAAATAAGAAAAAATATTAGTATCTAACACCTTCCTATTTATTAAAAAAGATTTTTGTTGGTATATTACCAAGAAAAATGTTTTTAATATTTTTTTTATATCTATGATAGGCTAGCCTTTGACCACTATCTCACCTGATGGTAAGTGATGATATGGTCGAAGATGTTGTTCAGGCTAGTCTAGAATTACTGGTTCTCAAGGACAGTTGCCGAAACACACCGTTAGGTGCTTGGCGACAGATTTTCTACTTGAGGGTGATAGCAAGCCAGGCAGGCATTCGCAAAATGCCCATCCACCATGCTGTAACGTGGGACAACAACCGGGACCGATGGCTTAACATGCCCTCCGAAGCACGAAAGCGCTCAGTAGTAATGTCAGTAGCGGTCACCCATCCAACTCCTGACCGCGGCGGACATTGCTTAACTTAGTTGATCGATTCAGAACGGCTAAGCAAACTTCGCTACGTGTGCTTCAATTATCTGTCATGTATAGACATGACGTTTATTACAGATTTATTACATGTATAGATGATAGCTCCAGACGGAGAACTCACTTAAAAGACAAGCGATTTCACAGGTTCAAAGAAGTAAAGAACTTGAAACAATTTAGCCAAACATGTTATTGTCATAAGAATGTGCGTATAGTCACGGAAATGCTTTCATTACCGTGGTGCTGTCAGGAATTACAGCGGTGAGCGGAGTTATTAACCGATTTCCAAAAAAGGAGGAGGTTCTCAATTCCACGCGTATTTTTCTATCTTATGTATGACCAGGCATAACTTTTTACAGATTGTAGTCCGATTTCAATAATTCTTTTTTTATTAGAAAGGATATACCATTGTGGTGGGCCCGTATAAATTTCATTAAAATCGATTGAATAGTTTATAATTATGTTATAGTCAATTGAAAAATGTATTTGCTTACCTGGATGATTTAATGGTATTTGCTATTGTCGACGATGAACACTATTTTAGGCGAGTGATTGTTATTAGAACTTCATGAGTTTGACCGACAGCTTCGTTAGTTACTCTCTTCAGCTTTTGGCGTCGTGTCGTCGATTGAAAGCTCAATAGCTTTTTTTTATGTTATTGCGACGGAACAAGCTGTGTTAAGTGGACTAACCTCTGCCTATAACAGACGCATTTCGTCAACGATGAATTGCACTGTGCCCGTCACGCTGAGACGTCCAGTTGTTAGGTCTCATTAGCCTGTAATTTTTCTGGCTCTCAAGGACTGCTGCCGGAACACACTGTTAGGTGCTTGGCGACAGATTTTCTACTTGAGGGTAGTCCCTAGCTAGGCGGGCATTCACAAAATGCCCTTCCACCATGCGGTGAAGCTCAAGCGCGCGGCGGGATACGAACTATGGACCTGCTGCACGGCAGTCCATAGCCAATGCCACTGAGCCATCACTGCTTCAAAAAAGCTTCGGCCCTGCTATAGGTAAATCCCATAAATATCTTATATTAGTAAGTAATGGATAATAAGAATATATTAGGGTTTGCATATAGAGCACATGGGGTACTTTTCTTCCCGGAAGAGTGATGTTGATAGCCACTATGCACGTGTATGAAGTCGTGGGTGGAAACTGAAGCATTGTGACTACATAACTTGTGAACAAATACATAGATAATAATATAAATTATTACCATTACGTAATGTCAAATGGTTTGAATTTTCAAATATCGAACATACATTTACATCTTAACAAGTCAGCATCGGCACCCGAATTCAGGCATACATATGAAATTCAATTGTTTTCATTACCTATGATGCGCAAGAATTAATGTATTCAAATATACCGAAGATGCCTATGAAATGAACAAGATAAGAAAAAGGCCATGATCAACAAAAATACCAGTAAAATATATACATTTTATTTCACTATTGTACACAAATTCTCACTACCCTATTTGTATGTTAATATAATAAAACATTTATGTATTTTTGATTTTTGATGGGATAAAAATACTCAAATTGTATATTAATCGAACTAAATTGAAACTAAAATAATGTACGTAATGAAAATATCTAATACTAGCTTTCCGTCCGCGACTCCGCCCGCGCGTAGGTATATCAGTTATCGTTTTGCGCAATTGGAAAGAACTATCCTATGTCCTTCCCTGGATCTCTTTTACCAAAAAATGGAACCGACATCAACACTCAAATGTGTGAAATAACTTGTTGAAGTCAGTACCATGATGGTTAAAAAGTACCTACTATCACAATTTTGTACGCATGGTACCGACTTCGACAAGTTATTTCACACATTTGAGTGTTGAAGTAGGTTCCATTTTTTGGTATACATTATTTTGCACCCTTTTTAGTGACCCCTGCTACTTATGGGATCGATTGTCATTCACTGTCAATCACTTTATCATCAAGATAGGAAAATATTTTTCAGCTATTGGAGTGTACCCCAAAAAAGGCTGATCCGATTTCTGATTTCCGATGATGAAATTTAAATGGGACGACACGGCAAGCATCAGTTTTCAAATAAAAAAAGAATCATCAAAATCGGTTTACCCAGTCAACATTTCTGAGGTAACAAACATAAAAAATAAAAATACTGAAGAATTGAGTACCTCGTCCTTTTTTGAAGTCGTTAAAAAATACGGCTGTATTTTGAAAATACCAATATACCCCCTTACTTATAAAAACATCGCTATGTAGTTGCTAACTAATGGATAACTAAACAGTGTTTAAGTAATGCTTAAATATTTCTTACTTATAAACGCTACATAGCACCTGTTTAGCTAAGAAATGGATAATGAGGTCGAACGTATTTTAAACTGACAACATTGTACTAAAAAGTATTATGAATGACCTAAATGGCCAAATAGCATGTATCTAGTGCTAAATATCTTGAAATTAAAAAGTAAATATAATACTTTTCTTTATATAGTACCACCAACTTAACTGTGCAGTTTTCGAGGGCGCTACTGGTCAAGGAAATCAACTACGAACTGTCACAATTTGAAGGAATGTTGTAGTTCTTTTTTCTGCCACCTGAACAGATAAGTTGGTGGGTCTGTAACTAAATCAGCTGACCAGAAATATGGGCGCCATCTTGTTACTTAAAATTTAAACAAGGGTGGGACGGTGTTTAAATTGACAGCTGATTTAAGCAGTACTTAGGTACTGGATAAAGTTATGTAGCGTTTATGAGTAAGAAATTTTGCTAATCAGCGGCTAAGTAATGTTTAAAATTTAAGTAGCGTTTATAAGTAAGGCTGATAGTGTTTAAAATTTGTTAGGCAAGAATAATAAATAAAACAACAACGAATTCAAGAAATGTATGTTTGGAGTTTTGTTATTTTTTTTTGCCAACATTAAAAAAAGGAGGACGTAGGTACTCAATTCATATATTTTTATTTAATTAACTAGAAATAATATACTGGCTACAGAAACATCGTAATTAAATAATTGATTGTACAAGAGAGAGAGAGCCTATCACTTATAGGCATCTGACGACGTGCGTATCGGAGACATTGCCATTAAATTTAGCGCAGGAGTCCATACTTTCAACACCATAATATAATGTATAATCATAATATAATTTACTTTACCTTGCTGTACACACATTATGTTAAATTACAATCTATTTCAAAATTTGTATAACAGTTATAATTGACATAAGATAATGTATGACATAATTATCTGTAATTTGTTTTGTGTGTCTAAATAAATATTTCCGTCATTATAAAAAAATTCCAAAAACTTAATCGTTAAAAATATTTTATGGACTTATCAAACCTGCTCACAAAATTTCGTGAGAATCTGTTGAGAAATGCGACCTTTATAGAACAACCGGACATACGAAAGCATTTGTAGCAGCGACGACGCGCGACGCTTTGAATTAAGTTCTTGCTCGGTTAATTAGTGTATGTGTAGTGTATATCAAATTCTCATGTCAAAGTGTTAGTAACAAAACTCTACCGAAACGGCTTGACCGATGCCTATGAAATTTTGTGTGTATATTCAGTAGGTCTGAGAATAGGACGTTAACTATTTTTCATACCCAACATTTTATTTTTATCTTTCGGACAAAATCATTTTTTTTAAATTTATCTACGATTTGGCATAAATACCTACAATAAACCCTAAAATTTCACCCTTCTACCACCAACACCTATTTTTAATAGCTATACAAGTAGGTACTTTAATAATTTTCTACTCTCGGCGGTCGATAATTGATCAGGAAATGAATTGCCTAGAGATGAATTGCTGTGGCCGTTTTAGGGCTGCTATTACCACTCGTTCTGTTATTCCCGCCAGGCGTCTATCGGTGTCACTTCTCACCCCGTAAACAGCACGGAGTAGGCAGGACTCCTGTCTTATGCACACAATAAGCTTTCTATCACTTCCTAAAGTTTAGGCCTTAAACTGTTTTATTTCCTAAAATTTCACTATCTATACGGTCACAAAAGTTCACGGATATCCAAAATAGCATAGCATGTTGAGTACGATGAGGAGCAGCAAGCTTGCAAGTAATTGTGAATGAAAGAATTAACGCAATACAAAATAAGGCTGTATTTTGTATTGAAAATATCAATGTAGACTAAAAGATGTAGTTTAAAATTTATTAGGTAGGTAGATATGATAATAAAAGGACAATGAATTCAAGAAATATAATAAAAAGATAATAAAAGGAAAATGAAAAAATCTTTGGTGTTTTGTTATTTTTATATGCGGTTATCGTTAATAACGCTTCTTTCCTCTTCCTTTTTTTACTTACTTACATAAAATAAGTTAGTCATTATTATGTGACTAACATAATATTCACTAGATATAATTTATATGGCAAAACAACGGTCAGACCCACCAACTTATCTGTTCAGATGGCAGAAAAAAGAACTACAACATTCCTTCAAATTGTGACAGTTTGTAGTTGATTTCCATGACCAGTAGCGCCCTCGAAAACTGCACAGTTAAGTAGGTGGTATATACCGGGCCAACTAGTATTCATATAATATGTCTACAGAATTTCTTATATTTACTAAATTTACTTTACTTTAAGTATAAATTTAGACCTAATCCTTTTAAAAAGCCATTTACATATATTTACTAAAACAAAATTCGTAAAGAAGAAGAACAACTCTTAATTCCGTGTCACGGAACGTATATCTTCGTAAGAACGTAATAGCCTTATACATACAGCACACTATAAAAGAACCAGTCTAAAAGACCCCTACAATCCAGAAAGGCGAACGGTGACAAAGGTTATTTTATGCTGGTACTGCGGGGAAATAGCCAAAACATTGCCCACGCAGTAGCACACATACACAAAAACCTTAACACTTTCAAAGAAATACATCCACACATACACATATTTCTGACACTCCGGGCACCCATATTGCCATTTTTTAGAATATTCAGATTTCGTATTTATCTAGGACACTGTGAACATAATATGTTTATACAAAAATCAAAAGGAACGAAAAAAGAAGCAAAGGGAATTGTTAATGAAATATTTGTCAATAACTTTGGGATATTTCTATGCTCCCACAGCTATTTTTCGTCAGTAAAAAGCAAATAATTAAAACTATGAAAAGCTGCCCATTCACGCACTCAGTTTTACAGGGTTCATTCAATCTTTTATATCATCTATGCAAGGTTCCACAGATAATATATGCCTGTCATTTACTGCGGGGAAATAGCTACTGCGAAATATTTTAGCGATTAGAATTGTGGCGGGCTCCTTGTCTCCTCAAGTCATTTACCTACCAGCTGATACCGACGATAAACGCATTTGATTGGTTCAAAATATGTTTACGTCATCACGTGGTCTCTATTTCTTTATCTGTGGGCATAACAGGCAGTATGGGGCGGGAAAGCTAGGGGTTCGTTCAAGGCCTCAAATATCAAATATTGAATCAAAATATCTATTTTATGGTGTTTGTTGTGTTTTCATTTTTTGCTGGGAAGAATTCATATGGTATTTGAAGAGCATAACACCATCGTTATGGCAAAAAAAACAAATGAAAAAATTACCAATTTTGATAGCTATCAAGTTGCAACCATCAGAGGTTCGGAACGATCGAGTTATCAACAACCGCTCTACTCTTGGGGCGTTCGTATAGCCTATCAGTTCCAAATATAACACTCACAAACGCTAAAAATGATCACATGGGCCGTTCGATTTAGGACTTCGTGAGCAAAAATATCGTTTTCGCTCACCGTTCGGATAGCTTTGAAAACGCTACAAATGACAGAGAAAAGTGATATTTTTGACCCATGTCCTACCGTGGGATCATTGTGATCGTTTTTTGACAAGTGCTGGTTTAACAGTTGTATTTGGGGCGATTGAAGACTTTCACAAGTTTTTTATATAGTATTTATATTTTATGTAGTAGGTACCAACTTGTTTTGTTAATTTTAGAGATTAATTCCATGGTTAGTACTGTGCGAAATTGTTAAAATATTGTCGGTTGTCAAAGTATGTTTTAAGCCGTTCGGATAGCATGCAGTAATTGGTGGTCAAAAATAGCAAAAGCTTCTATCCGAACGCTAATACACAAATGCCACTTTTGAAACTGCTACAAACGCAATCGTGCCAAAACGAACGCACCTTTTATGTGACTACAACTATGTGAATTATGTTAGTTAGGGTCCTTACCATTTAAAGTTTAATTCGCCAAAAACGCTAAAAACGATCACACTCCAATAAGTTGTTCCAGATGGGTCTTGGCATTATTTTCGCCATAAACGGTACACCTAATGTCAAAAGTGACAGAAGTGGCAAATTTTAGTGGCATTCTTAGCGTTCGTATCCTAAATGGAACAGGGGAGAACAGTTTCAAATGATCACAGTGATTACAACCATAGACGCAGCATGTGATCAAAGTTATCGAAAATAACGTTATTAGCGTCAAATGGAATATACCCTTAGAAAATTGCGCTCAAAACTAACTAAGGTTCAGAACGTGTCCCTGCTCACAGTGCAACTCTTCAAAATAAAGGTGTGTTTCCTTCGAAACATTAAGCACGAAAACATAACATAGACGTAAACGTAGTCTATGGTTCTTTTTTCATCTGGTATTGGGCTGGAGCATTTGGACTGCCTGTAAGCCTGCAATGACTTATAGGTTGTCTAAATGAATTTTTTTTTTTTATAATGGCGGTATGCCTTTATTAAACAAATACTACAAACTATATACAACACTACAGCTACTACAATACTACAGCTACTACAGTAAAAGCATTTGGACTCATAGGGAGTCCAAATGCTCTAGCCCACTATCAGTTGGCAGCGTGCCCAGCATGCTGGCAGCATTGCCCCGTTGAATTGCAATGCTTATTCTTTGAGCCAAATAGGTGCCAGCATTTTGATCACGCGTCGCATCGACCAAGCGCTCTGATAAATTTTGGAAAATACGATGAGCTCCCGGTCCCCACGGACCCAACGTCTCTACACCAAACGGCTCAAATATGTAACCCATACCAAGGTTAGCATATTTGCGCCGCTAAAAAAAAATGCATATGACAAGTACATGTCGAGAGTTGAGCGAATCCATACCAAATTCATTAAATAAACTCTTTTGCAAAAAAAACGGGCACTTTAGATTTTTTTCTCTACTTCAATGAAGAAAAACAAAAAAATAGGTTTTGTTTATTTGACGATGTATTGGCATGTTTTTTGAAGCATCCTGGCATGATTCTTTACGTTCCAAATATATCCAATCCAATTAAAATTTGAAATTATTAAAAGATAAATAATGATTATTGTGGATTATTCTAAAATTGCTTTACTAATGGCGCGAATTGCTAAAACAATTTTTAACTGATTACGATATTTTAAAACTTTTTGGATATTTTCTGCAAATTTAACAATTTAATCTTTCTTTTTACATTAAATACCACTTTTTGATATGAGTGATAAAGCGATAAGGGCCCGTAAAATTATAGCCCTACTTGAAGAATGTTGTTCGCAAACTTACGTGTCTCAGTGGCTAAATGTGAGTCGTTCAACTGTCCAGAGGACTTGGCAACGGTATCAAGAGACTGGTTCGGTCAAAAGAAGACCCGGTTCGGGAAGAAAACGATGCACAGAACCAAGAGATGACCGCTTTTTAGTGAGTCAGGCGTTGCGTAATCGCAAGGCGTCAAGTGTGGGCCAGAAGAAGAGCCTTGAAGAAGTAAGAGGAGTAGAAGTTAGCTTGTGGACGGTGAGGAGGAGGCTTTTGGCTGCCAATATCAAGAGTTACCACCCAGCTCGGGGCCCTAAATTACTCCGTGAGCACCGTGTTGCTCGACTTCAGTTTGCTCGGAACTGGCCACTTCCACTTTATCTTTTTTATTGTTTTAGTGACATCTTTTGTTTTTGTGTGTTTCTTAATGGTTGCAATATTTATTTTATCGGATAGTCTTTTACCTAACATACTTCTTTCCATGGAGTTTTGATATGTTTCTAGCTTTTTGTTGTGCATTTTTGTGAGTGCCCAGGTTTGGCAACCATAAGTAAGTACAGGAAGTATGCAGGTATCAATAAGTTTGCGTTTGATTGTTATCTTAGTTTCGCTGTTTTTCATAATTTCCTTCAGACTCCAGTACTGCTTCCATGCGTTTCCAATGCGTCTGTCAATTTCTTTAGTTGTTAGATCTGAGGGAGAAATTATTTGACCTAAGTATATGTATTCATTTACATAGTCAATTAGGTTCTTATTGATCCTGATAGGTTCTTGTCTCCCATTCGTCATAGCTTTGGTCTTTTGTGTGTTCATGACTAATCCCACCTTGCGGCTTTCTCTATCTAGGTCATTGAGCATCACCTGCAGGCCGTCACTTGTTGGTGAGAGTATTATCAGGTCATCTGCGAATCTTAAATGTGATAGGTTTTCACCGTTAATGGATAGCCTACATTTTTCCCAATCTAACTGGCGAAATACCTCCTCCAGAACGGCTGTGAAAAGTTTTGGTGAGATGGGGTCGCCTTGTCGCACTCCTCTTTCTATTTTGATTTCTTTTCTTTCTTTCTCTAATATAATCTTTGCTTTGCTGTTATCATAGATATTTTTCAGTATTCTGATGTATTTGCTTTCAACACCTTGGTTCTTTAGTGCTTGCCAGATCTTTTCATGCTCTATTGTGTCAAAAGCTTTACTGTAGTCTACGAAACAGCAGTAGAAGGAGAAGTTGAACTCTTTGCTTTTTTCAAATAATTGTTTGATAACATAAATGTGGTCCAAAGTCGAGTATCCACTTCTGAATCCTGCCTGCTCTCTTGGCTGACTTTCTTCTAAAGTTTTAGTTATTCTGCCGAGTATAACTTTAGCGAAGATTTTGTAGATATTTGATGACAGGTTGATGGGTCTATAATTATTTATGTTATTTTTTATCCCCTTTTTTGTGAAGTAGTATTATAGTAGATGTTGTCCATTGGTTAGGTATTATTTCGCTATGTAGTACTTCATTAAAAATATGTTTGAGAATTGGTATAAGGTGGAGTTTATTTAGTATGATGAAGTCGTTGGTAATACCGTCTGATCCTGGTGCTTTGTATTTTCTTTGAGTTTCCACAGCTTTATTTATTTCTGCAGAGATTATGTCCGGTACTTTGCTATCTCCCATTATGGTTGTTGGTTGTATAGTATTTTTCCTTTCATACAGTTCCGTGAAAAGCTAGTAGCTATAGACATGATTTTTGGACGACGTTTTTCACATTTGTGTCTTTTGAGGTTTCCATGAAATGTTCTAGTTTTTCTTTTAATATTTCAGTACTTTCCAATGCTAAGTTATTGGTTTTCTTCACCATAAAAGGTCGGTTTTTTCTAAATGTATGAAGTTGTAATTTTGCTCTAACCATTCTGTGGTTGCTGTTAAAATTAATATTATTTATAACTCTACAATCTAGAAAGTTATTTTCTTTATTCGTTAATATGTAGTCTATCTCATTTTTATGGTAACCATCTGGATGTATCCATGTCCATCTATTGTTCTGCCTATTTTTGTATAAACTGTTTAGTATTCTCAGGTTATTTTCGTAAGCCAATTGTATCATCATTTCACCATTCCTTGTCCTTTTTCCTGAAGAATATCGACCTAGTACAAATTCCTCTCCATCTCTTCTTTCCCCCGTTCTAGCATTAAAATCTCCCATTACTATTAAATTGTTGTGCGAGTAGTTTTTTATTGCATCTGTTAGTACAGAATAGAAGATAATAGATTTTAGATTAGCAAAGACAAATAAAAGGTCCTTCTTAGGTAATTGTGTGCGGTTTTATAATAAAGTTCCCAAACATATTACAACGCTCACAGAAGGGAAATTCAAGTTGCATGTGAAAAACATATTGATTAAAAAATCCTACTACACAGTTTCTGATTACATAAACGACAAAAATGCCTGGACAATTCCGCCTCCGCCAAGCTATTGCCTGTCACCTACATAATTTAAACAAATATTGTAATAACTCTATTATATAGTATGTATGTAACACATTGTTAAAAGATGTTTAAAAGAATGGCCCCGAGTTTCTTGCCCGTTCTTCTCGCAGTGGCTCTATACAATTTATTTGCTGAACGTGGCAGTACAATGTAGAATATTTCAATACTAAAATTTGTAATTGACCTTCATAAGAGCGTCGTAGACGCCTAAATTGAATAAATGATTTTGACTTTGACTTTGACTTTGACTTTGAAGGACTCGATTTCTGATTGGCTAGAATTTTCAGTTGGGGAGTAGACTTGAAAAATTGACCACTTTTAATTTTTAGGCGGTAGCTTTAAATTAAGTATAACAATACGTTCTGAGATACCAATGAATTCATCAATATGTGGTTTTAATTCTTTCTTTATCAAAAATCCTGTTCCGTACTGGCCTGGTGTTTCTCCCTTGTAGTATAATATAAAATCTTTATGGTCTTCTATGTTTTCTCCTAGACGTCGTATTTCACTCAGACCCACTATTGACCAGTGTATGTTATTTAAAGCCAAGATTAATTCCGCTAGGCTTTCATTCGTTTTTAAAGAGAGGGTATTATATGTTGCGATGTGTATTATATTTTCGTTTTCCTTGGAAAGAGTATATGGTTGACTTTTTGATTTAGTTGGAGGGTAAATGTCTTCTTCCCCCACGGTGACCAGCCGGATTGGGGTGCATTTGCAAAAAGTTGATTTAGTTACTGTTGATATAATATGGTTCCGGTTGTCGAAGCAGCTTACTAGTTTTTTGAAATCTCCGGCAGTGAAGCAGATCTTCCCCGTTCAATATAGTTTAGTATGTTAGGTTTTATAATGTCTTTCCCTGAAGGTTTGGTGGTAGGGTTGATTTGTTGGTTTGTTCGTGTAGTAGCCTTCTTTTGATTTGGAGAGTTTGGAGGATCTGACTCTGCTCTTTTTCTTTTTTCTGGGTTGTTTTCTCTGTTTTTCTTCACTACTAATTTATCATATTTTATGAATGCTATGTTTCCTTTTTTCTTTTCTTCTTCAACCAGTAACTGAAGCTGTTTTCTTTTTTCTAAAACTTCTTTGGAATAGTCTTCCTTGATATATATTCCTTTGGGTAGTTTGGACTTGTTTCTTAATATAATATGCTTTTTCCATAAGGTGGTGATTTTTGTTGTTTATCTGTTTCCCGATTCTGTATATATTACTTATTTCATTGCTCTCAGAGTGTATACCTGAGTCGATTATGGTCTCTTTTTTATAGTCAACAAGCTCGCCTTCAGTTTTTCCCATTTTTTTCCAATATTTTTAAAATATTTTATGAAAACATCAAATTAATATTTTAATAAAACGCTTAAAAATACAAAATATATCTAGTGACAATTCCGCCTAGGTCTTGACTCTACGAGCGCACGATGATTATTCTCGATCGTGCGATCGTAGAGTCAAGACCTCCTGAGGATGCTTCGTGTAGAAGTGAAACGCGTCGAAATCCTTCCGGTTTGGCTGCGTGGCGTTTGTGACGTCACGTCGGCTTAACAGGAAAATTAGGTGGAATTGTCACTAGATATATTTTGTATTTTTTAAATGTTTTATTAAAATATTAATTTGATGTTTTCATAAAATATTTTAAAAATATTTGTTATTATTAAATATGGATTTCGGCAAAGTAACGCCTGAATCAATTAATTATCTTAAGTTATTTTTGTTTAAAAAGAAATACAGAAGTAGCTACAATTTATTCAATTTACACAAAAACAAATAAACCAAAAAAAACTTAACAGCGATGTTACCGAACAGACGGACGAAGCAATAAGAGCCCGTGCCGATACCCGACACCGACTTATATAGGTTTCCCCCTCCACTGACAGTATTGATTCTAACACGGCCTTTCCTGACAGGAGACCGTCCCCGGGCTCCATGTTATCTTCACTGCCGTCAACAATCCAGATCTGTTTCCAAGATTGGTACAGATGGTGAGTAATCCTCTTTGTTCGCAGCAAAGGTGTTTGATTCCGCGTGCCTCTGTACTCCAGAGGGACCTGGCTGTGGGTCGATGTCATCCATGAGTTGGTTCGCCTCAGGAGCCTGGTCGACGTCAGGATCTGACTCATCCCTTTCGTCATCTGCATCTATCGATAAAAGAGAATAAAACGAAAGAATCCACTTCACAAGTTCGTTCAGTAATCATATATATAGAAAATAGTCTCTCCGGTCTAAAAGGTCCTAAAGTTCATCCTTGCGGAAGAATAGGAGATATAAAGTGAACGAAATTGGACATTGGCACTGGAGGAACACTCCCGTGACAAAAATAATGCCGAGTACGGTAGACGGCACGACCTTCGCTATAAGCTGCTCCAACTATAGTGAAAAGCACTTTCAACATGATTTTTTTTTCAAGCCAGCGGTTTAGCTGTTAAGACGGGGGGGAGGCGAGGCGAGAACGAAACAAACTTTTTTCCTTAAAGTTTGTAACCGATATAAAAAATTCGGTTATCTTAATAACTAAATTAATTTAAATCAGCGCCATCTGTAGTCAAACGCACAAAGGACTATCTAAATTACATCTGAACGTTGAAAGCGCCCTTTATATCTATAAACCTAATTACCTTTGCTGCGCGCTGAGGTAGTTCAGCGACTAACCGATAGAGGTCGCATATAACAATCAAAAATCTCAGATAGCCTATGATAGAAGAAACTTTCTACACGAGATGATAGATGTCGCCATGGTACTTATATTTTTTTAGATTACATCAGCATTCTAAATAATTATTTAAACGTTAAAATAAATACTAAACATTATTTGGACTATATAATAATGAAAATATGGTTCGAAAAATATAAAACATTTGATAGTAATTACTCGTCAATTCGACTCATAACGTGACAGTTAAACAACTGTCAATCGAGGCTGTCAGAAAAAAATACCACGATATATTTTTGAGCTTCCGATAGACGAACGTTTGTCTTTCAAAATTATTTAAAATACAGTGTAGTGATTGGATTGACGACTCTAACGGCTATGAGGCATGAGTGCATTACCAAATAAGGTCATGGAACGGACAAGAGTCTTCCGGCAAACCTCGGATGTCCTTCCGAAGATATTTTTAGCGTCACTTTGCTACCAGCCACACAACGCGCACCACTCACACTAAATTGTGGAAATCACAGCGTTAATCTTCCAGTTCTAAATTATAAATCTTATGATTTAATAATCTTCTGACAAACCCCAAATCTGGGTAAGTGAGTTTGTAGTGAATAGGTACTTGACCACCCAAAATTCTAACCTAATTTTTCAACCTCGGTATGTACACTCATCGTATTTTTCTGTATATTTTATTATGTGTCTTACTTGCTCTCTCTTGTTTAATTTATGTGTTTTTCTGTGTTTTCTGTTGCTTCTCAACATTCTAATTGTGTTTCTTTTTACGCCCTTCTGGCAAACTTTAAAGGGTGTTGCTGGTAGCTCGCAATTCACGAGGTACCTAGGCTAGTCCCTTATTGCTCGGTAGTGAACGGACCTCGTGAATTGTGCGCATCTTTACCGGCAACACACCTATTTGGCCCTTCTGGCATTCTGAGCGGCTGGTGGTTCGCATCCGTGAAGGGCCTAGCTAGTCCCTTTATGCTCGGTAGCGGAAGCCTTAGCGGATGCGAATTCTTCACCAGCAGCATCTACCTCTTTGACCCTTATGGCATCTCTTGTTTGCTGGCGGGCGACATCCCTAAACTCGCAAGGGCCTCTGCGAGTCCCTATATGCTCAGCAGCAGAGGGACAGTGGACCCACCAGCTCAGAATCTTACTGGACCATCATGACCGGAGCCCATTTGCTTTCCAGGGTTCCAGTAGCACCGACCGCGGCCATCTTCTCTACAGAGACTGCTGGGAATTTCTACCGGTGCGGCGGTGTGGAGCCAAGCCCTGCACGGCAGACCTGCTGCTGAGCATCGACTCGAATACTAGCGGACCGGAGCTAAGTCCTTAAACAAGGAAGCTTGCCAAATTCGCCAAACCTGTCTGAAATCCACGACCCTTTCTCTAATATACTTATATTCTGATTTCTTCTCTTCTTTCCTTTATACTACCTTCTACCCTGAGTAGGTAGGTAGGTGACAAGTTTAATATTTCGTAATTGGCCTTTAAGCCATTTAACAATACTCGTTACGACGGGGTAGACGACAAAAAAATATTGACCCCCTTCCCACGTAGGGGTGTCACACTAGAAAAAATAAACCAAAATTTTATTGTTCCCCTCTGTCGGCGTAATTGATCTATGCACTCCTACAAAAATACAGATTTCTAATACTAAAGGTCTCATACCAAACCTTTGGAGACAGACGGACATACAGATAGACGGTCATGACGAAACTGTAAGGGTCCCTTGTCAGATCTGGACTACGGAACCCTAAAAAACAATATTAAATTAAAAAAAAACTTATGTCGTTGTTACAATTGCAATGATATCTGTTCAGGGTTAAAAGTTGTCAACTAGAATTATACCATAGGCTGTCAACTAGCATTTTACTGTCACCCTTGTCACAACAGAGACAACGTGGTCGGTTAGAACCGCTCGCTCGGCTCACTTTTCTGACTACAAGCTCAATCCAGTTATATGTATAATCCTTTCAAGAACTTTTTATTCTGGCCAAACTACTAGCACAGTGGCCAGCTTTAGCAAGTATTTTTTTTATTATACTTATTAAAATCAATTAATCTTATGTATACATGTGTAGTGTATATACATTATGTACACACTTATAATTTTATGGTTTGTATGTAATTATGTTAAACTAAAAATACACTAATAAATAAAAAAATATATATATTTATTTATTGAAATAAATCCATAAGCGGTTCAAAAAAAAGGTTTAAAAAAATACAAGGAGATACAATGGGTTTGATGTTATCAATTGATTATTAAAAACGGGAGAAATCTGGCAACCGTAAAAAATATAATGAGATATAATGGGTTTGATGTTAACGATCGATTATTACAAAGGGTGCATACCATTTGAAGTTAGATTCGCTAAAAACGCTAAAAACGATCACACTCCCAAAAAGTTGTTCCACATGGGTCTTGGCGTTATTTTCGCCATAAACGCTATGAGGCTACTGCTACGAATAATAATGGAAAGAAATGTAATTCAAGCTCAAAAACAACAGAACGCAAACTATACCGCAGCGGGCGTGGCTTAAAAAGTGTACCGCGCGGCCCTGTCAGTTCGCCGCGTGGGCTAGAGTCATGCGGTTGTACCGCGGGAATTTTCAACTGAATTTATAAATGTTCTTCTGCGTTGTTTAATTTTGCAAAAATACCGTAGTTAAAATAAAATGGTTGAGAAGCCATACGGATATAAAAAAAACAGGAATACCTTTTATAAACGAGTAAAAAACACAACATTTTCGAAACCCATACTTGACTACCCTGGATAGTTTTATGCAACATGAATTTTACATTAAATCAAAAAATTACTTTGGGACATTGTTAGTCTTATATGAAAACAATTCTCAATTTTATATTTATATTCTTAATTTTGTATGTCAAACATGTGCTAGAAATGTCATAAAATACTTTGAAAAAGGTCCTCAATTCTAATTTACTATTTGTGCTACTAGTGACATAAAAATATCCTAGAAGTAGGGCTTAGGTCTGACAACTGTCACAGTGTCAATTGATGTCGTGTTTTTCAGTATTGATTTCATTTTGGGGATACAAACGACATAAAAATTACAAATAAGTTGATCGTAGGTCTTATAACTGTCATGCTAAAGATCTGTTTCTAGATAACTATTTTATCATTTGTAGCCAAAATATAAAATTATAACAGATAAATACGACATCAACTGTCACATTGATAGTTGTCACACCTATGGCTGCGGTATTGTTAGTTCCAATAGGTATATATAATCCAACTACTTCATTTGGTACAATGGAATACTAGAATAATAGATCTGAGCATGCTGGGCACGCTGCCAACTGGTAGAAGGCTGGAGTGTTTACACTGTCTGCAAGCCTGCAATGACAGCTAGGTTGACTAAATGCTTTCGTTGTGGTAGCTAAAACTATTTATTATAGATTGCAGCATTTTGTGAAAATACATACCGCCAAAAAAAACTTGATGTATTAATGTATTACACGCAATAAGATTTTTTTAATTCAAATTTAATTGTAAATTATATCCAGATCAATATCAACTTGACTTAAAAAATTTACTTGAAATCCATTTCTACTCTTTTAGCGAATTATATATACCGACTTTTAAATTATAGAATATTATTTTCAAGAAAGTATTTTAGTAGTATTCCAATCTACTGAAATAAATTGCATGAAAAACCATAAATCAATTTTATTGAAAAAAGATGTAATAGAAAATGAATACGTAAACAAGCTAATATATTGTGGTATAACGCCATCCACGCGACTCTAAAGCTGGGACCGCACTACAGAGGTGCGGCGCGACGTGGTATCTGAGTGACCATCACTACCTAATGCATTTACGGAGGTGCAGAGCAGTGCAGAAGTATAAGTAAGCGAAGTATAAGTAACGTACAAAACGTAAAAAAGTTCAATTAAATATACTTCTCGAACAATAATACTTCCGAACTGAAATCCATCTTCTATAAGTCATTCTAAATTCACCAGAAGCATAAAAATAGAAAACTAGGTACTTGTACCTAGAGACAATAACGTATACGGCAAAAGAATCTCTCAATTCATAATTTCTCACCTCATTAATAATCTGCCGTGTACAATTAAAGATAAAATCACAGAAAAAAATATTAAATATATTAATGAATAGATTCAGGCGTTACTTTGCGGAAATCCATTTTTAATAATAACAAATACTTTTAAAATATTTTAAGAAAACATCAAATTAATATTTTAATAAAACACTTAAAAAATATAAAAATATATCTAGTGACAATTCCGCTTAATTTTCCTGCTAAGCCGACGTGACGTCACAAACGCCACGCAGCCAAACCGGAAGAATTTTCGACGCGTTTCTCGATCGTGCGCTCGAAGAGTCAAGACCTCCTGAGGATGCTTCGTGTAGAAGCGTAACGCGTCGAAAATTCTTCCGGTTTGGCTGCGTGGCGTTTGTGACGTCACGTCGGCTTAGCAGGAAAATTAAGCGGAATTGTCACTAGTAATATTTTTATATTTTTTAAGTGTTTTATTAAAATATTAATTTGATGTTTTCTTAAAATATTTTAAAAGTATTTGTTATTATTAAATATATTCTAAAAAATATTTAGTAACATAATTTTATAGCTATATAAAATGGAACATCCTTTTTAGTGCGTAAGCGCAAACAAAATCAATTTCACTGATACACGTCAAACAGCCGTCACACAACTGGGCCGCTACTACAATTCGACAAAGTTTCGTTTTTCGAACGACACTTTATACAACGAAAATTTAATATGCGTTACGAAGTTTGTTGCTTGATATAGTCAATGGTGGACCGCAACGTTCCACACAAACCTTGCCCGCTATGGGATCTCCCATAATACTCTGAAAACGCTGGTATGCATGCTTCAATCAATTTTAAGTCTTAAAACAGAGAAGTTAAAGAACATTTTCACAAGGTAAGAGTCTGAGAGTCCTGTTTGGATCAGCGAGAGGTGTCGCTACTGTTCTATGAAATACAGGTTAGATATTTAGGATTTAAGTTTATGTTCTAGAAACGGCGTGGCTTCGGCTGCACTAGGTTCTCCATAGGTGTTTATATCCTCATTATTAATTGTGTTTTTCTGCATATTTAGAACTCGACTTATAGGCAAACGAATAAATTATATTTATATTATTTCATATTTGGGAAATTTACAAACCATACGAAAGCAATCAAAAAAAGGATATTCAAAATCTACACAGGTAAATGCTTGCAAGTCTATGCTACGAACGAAGTTAAACATAAGTAAGCCAATACGTGTTTTGCGGATACCTTTCTTTCGGACCCGAAGTTCGATACTTCGACGAATTAGAGTAGGGGGCCCTGGTTCGTATTAGTTGTATGCTCAGTGGGTAGCTGCTTACTGCACATACAATAAAATAACTCATTGAGCGCCTGAGGTAACAGCTATTTGTGTAAGCAAAAGTCATGCTTGACTCTAAAATCTAAGTCTATATAAAATCTATCTTTTTACTGTTTTGTTTAGTTTTGTTATTTTGTTCGTTATTTGGCTGTGTACGTAACACATTGTAAGATATAGTGTGATAATATATACCTATTTTTATCGAGAGTTCAATGCCTAGACAAACCTAACATAGGTTTTACGACATTACTGACAGAAAGCATCATGTTATTATAATTTTTTGGATAATAAATTGAAAAATAATGCGCCTTTTTCGTTCACTATAGCAATGCAGCGTAGAAGGACGGTTCTTTCAACTAATGGCAAAAATTTCTAGTAGATGAAGTCGTCGAAGGAGAAATAATCGTGGTGTTTTGCAAAAAGGCAAATAGAGCTGAAAAATTAAAAATAGTTCTATTTGGGTGAAAGAAACCTAATTCTCGTTTGTAAAAAACCTTTTTTCCACGACTCTTCAGAGATAATAATCGATTTCACACAAGGTTTGAACGTAAAATAAGGTCTTATGAATTTCAAAATTACAAATAAATAATCTTTTGAATTGTTGAAACGTGGGTGGACGGTGCAATGATGATAATTTATTACACCGCGTCTCTCTGGTGATACCGCAAGATATAGTGCGGTTTACGCCATTAATAAATCCATACAAATTAATATTTCTCGAGCCGCGCCGCTTCGCTGCAATGCTGTGCCGCAGTAGTGCGGTTTGGCCCTAGGCAATGACGGCGGTGACAACATCACCTTGACGCGACCAATCAGATGCGATCATTTCTAAGCGCCAAATCAATTAACCACTCAAATTGAATTTGGAAAATAGTGCGTGTTTTGTTACTTGTGAAGTTGATGAGTCCGAAATCAAAGCGGTCACTGTATCAGAGTTATACTTCTTGACATTATTTATTCGTAGGGCTACTGGAACAGTTTGAATTCCCTACATCTAATGTCAAAAGTGACAGAAGTGGCAAATTTTAGTGGCATTCTTAGGCTGACATTCACAAACGAGTTCGAGTTTAAACTCAAGCTTTTTTATGTCAAAAAATGAGTCTAGACTCAAACTCCAAACAGTTTTTTATTCACAGTCGAGTTCGCCCTAATGGAGAACGAGTATATGCTCAACGGAGAATGAGACGGGCTGAGTCACCAAATCGGTGACTCCAGCCGAACTCAAACGGTGCATGGCGCCAAACGCCACCATCTTTGCTATGTATTTGTGTTGGAACTGTGATATGTTTTGTCTATAATATTTTTACTATAATGAATAATAACGATGGAGTATCTCCGGATTTAGAGCAAATAGATAATTATCATCAGTTTGATGTTTTTGATGAACAGAAACTTGCCACAATTTTCCAACATGTACATTCGCAATATTAAGAATCCCTTTATATATTATTATCACAACGCGGAGTTCAAAAACCGTTACAGGTTCTCAAAAGCTTCCATTCGGAATGTCATCATACTGGCGCTGGGGGAATAGGCTCTCCAACATTATAACATGAGAGGGCTGCCAATTTCTGTTGAATTAGAAGTACTAATTGATCTACGATTTTATGCCACAAATTCATTTCAAGTAAGTAATACTGTTTAGTCACTTAACTGCTTTTTTTTCTTTGAGGTTTTTGGACAGCTGCTACAGAGCTGCCACTTATATGTTGACTCCATTCATTAATACGACTACACCACTACTGATGAGATTCAATTATGTGCAGGTAGTACACGCACTAGGAATGTAATTGTGCTGTTTTTTTGGCGGATAACTTAATATTTCCTTGTCTCCAAATCAGTCTCGCTACAAAGTTGACTACATCCTCAATTGTGGCTTGTGCGGTGTTACACAACGTAAGGATGAAATGCGAAGAATTTGACACCACGTTTGACTTGGAAGGGGCAACCGATAGTGAAGAAACTGACAGGTCATATGTACAGACTAACCCTGCATCTTATTTTTATGTTATTGTGATGGAAGACGATCGAGGCCCACCCGATGTTAAGCGGACTAACTTCTGCCTATAATAGATGCATTTCGTCACAAGTCACAAATTGCACTACATCCGTCAACCTTGAGATATATTTGTTCAGTCTCATGTGCCTCTAATTTCACTGGCTCTCAAGGACTGCTGCCGGAACATACCGTTAGGTGCTTGGCAACAGGTTTTCTACTTGAGGGTGGTCGCTAGCCAGGCGGGCATTCGCAAAATACCCTTCCACCATGCGGTGAAGTAAAGCCCGCGGCGGGATTCAAACCATGAGCCTGCTGTGCGGCAGTCCATAGCCTGATGCTACTAAGCCATCATTGCTTCAAAACCTGGACTTGCATACAGAAACGCAATAGTGGAACAATATTATAATCAAGTCCGATATTGTTATGTGGGTTAATTATGTGTACCGCGAAGATTCAAATTCAAAACCTCAATTCTGTGCTCTGTTTCACTTACTCTCATAACTTTTTTTCTATAATTGTCCTTGTCTAACATAATGATACCAGGCAAGAAAAAAGGAAATTAAATCAAAGAAGTTGAATAATATTTGTCTATGGCTGGAGTCAAACTCGATGGAGTAGGTACGGAGCTACCGTTCGTTCTCAACTATGAATTTAAAATGGCGGAGTAAACTCGTCAAACCTGGAGTTCGAACTCCGGTGAGACCGGTCGAAGTAAACTCGACCCACTGTCTCTGAATGTCAGCCTTAGCGTTCTTATCCTAAATGGAACAGATGACAGTTACAAACGATCACAGTGATCACAACCACAGACGCAGAATGTGATCAAAATTATCGAAATTAACGTTCTTAGCGACAAATGGAACATACCCAAACGGGATTAAGAAATCTGGCAACCGTTTACTCAAAAAATATTTAATACACAACGTGCCTTAAATATTTTTTAAGGCACGTTGTGTATTAAAAAAAAAACTTCACTTTTAACACCTTTCTCCACCACTCTACGGGCTCTGCTTAAGCTATAGTCAACTATTATATTTTTCTCACTGCTAATGTTCTTCAATGGAATTATCATAAAATAAATGTTTGGTAATTATGAATGAAAAATTATACCTGGCAAATATCCACCATGAGCACGCTGACAGATGTCGATTCTTTCATCAAAATCAAGGCTCAAAATCTTTATATTCCTCCACCCATGTTCTAGTATTTTTTTTTTATGTTTTCATTGAGCTAACGGCTAGGCAAAGGCCAATATTATGGTGTCTGGACAATATACTGGGGGGCAATTCTCGTGCAGTGATATGAATATCACAGTAGATAAATATCGAGAAAACATGGCGAATATCGAGTCGTGTAGTTTTGCGTTATTCTCACAATATCGCTATCGATAAATATCAAGCCCTAGCGATCGACACGCAACATTGCGATTTCGGGATTATCATTATACTTTCTATATACATGAACACAAGTTTATCTGTGGACATATTTTTATATCTACCACTCGCGAGAATAGCATTTTTGTGAAAATTCGATAATTTTGGGGAATTAATAGTCTATAGGTGACACGGGATAAATATCGAGAATCGATAAATTTATCCCAATTTTGAGAATTGCCCCCCAGGAGCCATCCTCATACAGAGTACAACCGACTCTGTCGCGCTTTAAATCTTTAACAACCAGTTGCACAAAACTCCCTATTAGCACCTCATTACATATAGGGAGGATTAGTGATATTGGAACAATTTATTTTAATGATGTTGCACAAAAGTGAATTATCTAGTTTGTTGTCAATTTAATGATCCATTAACTAATCGCGACATTAAGCTGTTAACTGTGGAGGCTTATATATGGCTCTTCTTTATTTGTATCAATATATAATATAATTGTTATAATAGCTGTAAGCCCCCCGAATACAAATAACAAACTGAAATGAAAATTAACTAGGTACTTTTGTTCATGTAAAATGATTTAGCTCTGTTATAAGTTTTTATTTTCATGCAGTACTTAGATGTTGTCCACCGGAGTGCGTTCAGAGGCTCAGAGTGTAGTTGTTTCGTTGTTTGGTTGTTTTGCAACTTACCCTGAGGTATGGAACGACCGGTTGTTTTATAACCTCAAACAAATTGTGACATTGACAGACTTACATAATTATGGTAATAGTAATTGCTATTTAACACTATCACAAATTCGTTTTCCATTTTTATTTAAGTTTTATATCTTGAGAAATTATATTAGTATTTATATTTTTTGAGATTTAAGGGTGAGCGCATCAGATAGTATACGATATAAACGTCAAAGTCATTTCATGTCACGCGTTTTATGGTTAAAAAGTTGCAACCTTCAAAGGTTTGGAACGGTCCAGTTGTGACAACCGAACGCTCTACTCGAAGGTTGTGAACGACGTTAGAGTGAAAAGTTGCACTCCGAGTGCGCTCTAACCAAGGTTCGGAACGCACCCCCGCTGTCGGTCGTACAGCTCCACCGGATTTTGGGTGAGGGAAAGCGTAAGTAAAGCGCCTTATACATCCGACTCCTGCGGGCGCCGAAAACGTTCCGCTACTACTATCTACCAGGGTTGCCAGATATCAGCTAACTCAAGTCGCCTAATTTTGCCTATCAAGTAGCCTAAATCGCCTATTATTTTATTTTTTGACAAGTAGCCTAATTCACCTAAGATTTTGTTAAAGTAGCCTATATTTAGCTCAAATAAAAACAAACTAGGTACCTATGTTGTAAAAAATATATATTACTGTAGGTTGATACCTACTTAACGTACTAGGTATTAAAATGATTAAACATTTCCTGTTGTTATAATTTAATAAGTTTCTGCAGATATTCCCCATCTCTATAGATGGGAGAATCCTCATTCCTACTAGAAGTGGTAGCGGAAGAAGTTGACCCAGCCGCTTCAATCGGTCTTCTCTGATACAACATTTTCGAGTAAATCATTTCGTCTGTAGAACTAAAGTTTTAAGGTTATTATCATATTTAACTAGGACCGTAACTGAATGCCTTAATCATGTTTGCATGTTTATGTTATGTCATACAAAATAATACGGTTGATGTAAAAATACAAATTTTGTCTGTATTTAGGTATTAAGTAATAAGGAATTATCTCCCATTCAACTTAATTAAGAATTTAGGAAACAAGTGATATAAAATTTCGCGCGTGGCTAGTTACAATTTGTGAATGAAGTTAGTAGCGTTTCTATACTAGTTTGCTTGACATATCATACAGCTACAGTCATGTCATATGACATAAACACTGACAGCAGGATGACGTTTGGTTAACAGTTTGATTCTTCTTCTTCCAAACTAGACTCGTATTATTTGTACATTCTATTCTACATAATGTATTATTTGTTATGACGTCATCTTTAAAATTGTAAAGCAGTAGTGGAGTAAGCAGTTGTTCACGTGTTGTAAAAATCGATTTCTTATTATTTATTATTTTCTTATCTTAGGTAAACACATGTAAATAATTCTCTCACAGCTATCTTTATCCAGCAACACAAGCGGCAGGTGAAATTTTTACACTTTGCAACCTAAATTCATACGAGTACATCTCGTATTCAATTTTTTTATTTTTTTTTATTTTATATATATTATTATTGTATAGTGTATATATTATTGTATTTGTATTTATTTTATATAATATATATATATATATATATATTTTCTTTTTATTTATTTACAATGTTAAATATTTTTGAGGACAGTGATAGTGATAATAATGATTATTTATCTCTTTCTTCATCTAGTGATTGTAGCTTTTCTAGTATTCCATCTCTCTCTGACACTTTGAATACTCATTTTTCTGATGTGCCAAAGAACTTTAATGCTATCCATATCAACGCGCAGAGTATTCCCGCTCATTTTCCTCATATGCAGGCGTCATTTGACAACAATAACATACATGCAATAGTAGTCTCCGAAACCTGGCTCAAAACCTGTATCCCATGTATTTCATATTCATTACCGGGTTTCGTTCTAATACGTAACGACCGGATCGGTAGAGGTGGTGGTGGTGTAGCCATCTACCTACGTGCACATATTCCTTATTCAATAGTTAGTTTGTCTACTCAACCACCTCCTCTTAATGGTGGTGAACATCTATTTATAGAAGTACTTCTTTCTCACAGCAAAATTCTTCTTGGAGCCTACTATTCGCACTCGTCCAAACTAAATTACTTTGCTTCGTTTGAAAAGATCTTAGAAGAGCTCGTTCCTTCTTATAGTCATACCATTATAATGGGTGACTTTAATACTTGTCTTCTGAAAAATGACGCTCGAGCTTCTTCAATACAGTCCATCATCAAGTCAAGCAACATGCATATTCTTCCAACAAATGCAACTCATTTCGCCCCCAACTCCACTCCGTCACTTCTTGACCTTATTATAGTTTCCTCACCCGTGCATGTTGCTAAGCATGGCCAATGTTCCGCTGATGCCTTTTCGTATCATGATTTGATATTTGTATCCTATAGAGTACGTCCTCCTAAATTAAAGCCCACAATACTTCTGCAACGCAATTTTAGTTCTGTTGATTATGAAAATTTGCGTCGAGATGCTGAAAATATAGATTGGACTCCGGTGTTGAATGCTAATTCATCTGATGATAAAATTGCTATATTTAATTCTTCTTTGATGCTCCTTTACGATAAGCATGCACCAGTTCGTCGCATTAAAATAAAACATGTTCCAGCACCATGGCTCACAGAAGATATCAAAAAGATAATGCATCGTAAGTCTGTTACAAAGTCCAATTACAAATCATCTCCTAATGACCAGAATAGATCTAAATACATTACTTCTCGAAATATCTGCAATAAGGTGTGTAGGGACGCTCAAAGCCGCCACATTCATGAGTCTATTCAAAATGGAGATCCAACAAAAATATGGAAATTTCTTAAAACTTTGGGAATTGGTAAGTCTCGTCAAGATTCTATTCCAATCAATTTAGATATTGACTCACTCAACAAACATTTTTCCACTACGTCATGCATTGATAGTACTGTCAAAGCTACAACCCTACATTCTCTTTCAGCTAAACCAACTCCCAACTCTTCATTTTTCTTCTTTAGTCCATTTACTAGTTGTGATGTTAAGAAAAGCGTATCAGCTATCCTTTCTAATGCAGTCGGCAATGACGGTATAAGTCGAAATATGATCTTTCCTATTATAGACACTATTCTTCCTATTCTATGCCATATCCTGAACTATTCTATTACAAAGGGTGACTTTCCTTCCATATGGAAAGAAGCTCAGATAATTCCTCTTCCGAAAAAACGTAATCCAAAATCCTTCTCAGACTATCGTCCTATATCTATTCTGCCATTCCTATCCAAAGTCTTAGAACGCCTTGTCCACGCTCAAATTAGTTCCTTCCTTTTAAAAAACAATCTCCTTAATCCTTTCCAGTCCGGTTTCCAGCCTGGCCACAGCACAGTTACAGCCTTGATCAAAATATCTGACGACATCCGTTTTGGTATGGAGAATGGCTTGTTAACTGTGTTAACTCTGCTCGACTTTAGCAATGCATTCAATGCTATCGATTTTGACATCTTATTAGGTGTATTACGCTCCATTAACATATCTCCAACAGTATGTATGACTGGTTTCATAGTTATTTGTATGGACGACGACAGCGGATACGCCTTGATGAAAATGTTTCTTCATGGTGCGATCTGACTGCCGGCGTTCCTCAAGGTGGTGTGTTGTCTCCACTCCTTTTTGCAATTTTCATTAATTCAATTTCTAATCAGTTATCTTCTTCCTACCACCTTTATGCAGATGATCTCCAAATTTATTCTCAATCCCCCCTTGTTAGTCTTAGCCTTATCTGATGCTATAACAACCATTAACAATGATTTGCATCATATAACTGAGTGGAGCACAAACTTCGGACTAAGAGTAAACCCAGCAAAAACTCAAGTAATCATTATGGGTAGCTCACGTATGATATCCAAAATTGACTGGAATACTCTTCCACCTGTAATTTTAGATGGAATCACTGTTCCATATAGTATGACAGTCAAAAATCTCGGCATCATATTTGATCAGCAGTTGACATGGAAACCTCAGCTTGAAACCGTTAGCTGTAAGATGTTTGCTTCAGCAGGTTCATTACGACGACTTCGTAACTTTTTGCCCACCGCTACTAAAATTGCACTTGCACAATCTCTTCTTCTCCCTATTCTAGACTACGCTGACGCCTGTTATCTTGATATCACTGAGGATCAGTTAAACAAACTTGAGCGACTTCAAAACTTCTGTATTCGGTTCATATTTGGCTTGCGTAAATATGACCATGTTTCTCACTTTCGTAAAAAGCTCAAGTGGCTCCCTATTCGTCTTCGCCGGAATACTCATATCCTCTCCCTTCTCTACAGTCTTCTGTTTAATCCCTCGGCCCCGCGTTATCTTAAAGAACGCTTTGAATTCCTTTGCTGCTGCAATGATTTTAATCTTCGGTCATCAGAAAATTTTCTATTGAAGTTACCTACGCACACAAGTTCTTTTTATGACAAGTCCTTTACTGTTCAAGCTGCTCGCCTTTGGAACTCTCTACCAGTTGAAATTAGAAAGATCACATCGCTCCTTTCATTTAAAAGTGAAGTTAAGAAATATTACCTCTCTTCAATTCATAATGATTAACAATCCAACTTTGCAAGCATAATTTTTATTTATATTATTAGTATTGTTGTTCATGTATATATATTATTATATTATGTTATATATATATATATATATATGTATATAAATACAATATATATTACAACTACAATTTGGCATAATGTATCTTTTTTTTTTTTTTTATTAATTTATATTTGTATTTTAATGTACCAAGTTTATCTATTATGTTTATTTATATTATAAAGAATTATATATCGCATATTTATTAACGTATGTTTTATATAGTTTAAATATGTTGAGTAGTAATAACTATGATTTATTCATAATGCACTTTAGCCTATACCTCCATCTAAATTAATATGTTTCAATTCAGCCTACGGTTGCCTGGAAGAGATTGCTGCCTAGCAATAAGGCCGCCGATTGTACTATTTTTAAGTTATTTTTAAATCTTGTAACTGGTATTAATAATTTTAAAAGTGCAATAAAGTGTTATCTATCTATCTATCTATCTATACTCTCGATTCCATGTTTTGATTTTGAACAGTATTTATCATACAGCGAGTTAGAATGAGTTACTACCTGGATGAATCTGTCTCTATCTCACTATTACAGATATTAGATGCAATACTTAGAAGAAAGCAAGCAGAATGGAAAGACCCTGATGAAAAAACGGTGGACGTGTCTATTACTTTCCTTTACACTTTTCAGTTATTATGAAATATTTTAATAGAATTGTATAAGGAATTTAATAGAATTGTAGTAATCATGAAGTAGCCTAAACCGACCGTTCTTATTTTCGTAGGTAGCCTAAATGGCTACTGGTAGCCGATTGGTTTTTTTGGTCGCCATTTGACCCTCTAAGGTAGCCTAAATGGCGATAATTCGCCTAATCTGGCAACCATGCTATCTACTATCGGGGTGTTTAGCTACTTTTACAATTTACCCCATTTTTAAATTCTATTTATTCCGGAAACCGGATTACGCGTTGGCAACACTGTAAAAAAGTTCACGGAAAAGTGAAGACCGCGCAAAAGATTGAATCGTATATTTTTTGATCTACTACTGGAATAATCTAAAATGTGCATAAGAATAATTGTTTTTACCGTTTTATTATATTGCCACAATATCTCAACAATTACATTCCACGATATAAATATTCCGCCTCAACATGTAAAGTTTATAATCAACAACTTTGAGGAACTCTCCAATTCTTGTGCTGATGATTCTCAATGTTCATACAGAGATATGATCGGTGTAAATTCATGCTGGGGCTATGAGGACGGTTGTAATATGACTTTAGCATATGAAGTTAAGCCTACATGCCCTGGTGACCACCGAGGTTGGGTAAAAACAAAACAAGCTCAATATGATACATTTTATACGCAAGCGGATTTTGGTGAGTTACATAAATTAATTTATAATTTGCGTAGGCTTAACATTATGCAGATTTGGGTTCCATCAAATCGTAATCTATTGGGCTTTGATGGTACAAAGATTAACACATTAGTTTATTTACTTCAGTACCCATTGAATAGTGTGTATGTCATATAATTTCTTCTTTCTATTTATGTTTGTAATTTTACCTATTGCAGGCTATGTAAAGGAACAAATTCAAGAACTGAAAGTTATGTGTGAAGCCTTATATCCTGATGATACATCATTAGAATGCTCAAAATATTTAAGGTTGGTTGTAATTAAATTTATACCCAATTATATATATTGCAAACAACAGCAGTTTGTGCTGCACAGAACCAAATGCATTCTATCCAGCACACTGTTAATTGCCTTTCATATGTTTTGGCATCCTTTTAACTTGTAAATTCCGCTAGTAGTGTATTGTGTTTCAGGCATCCCAGGAAAAACGCTTTCTGGTGATTTGGCCCGAAATTCCTATTTCCTGTTGTTGATCATAAATTGTGTCATTCTAGTTAGTAACAATGTGGAAAATATTATGGATATCGTGTTGGTTAGTGCGATCGGCCTTGTATCTTTTGGATGGGTTACTTCATATTTTATTGGATTGAGGATAAAAGTTGCTTTTCCGAATGCCTTTGGTATTTGCTTGCATGACCAGATCTTAATGAAGATAATGTTGTCTTAGGTTTTCGCGATTGTTACACATAGTAATTAAACAACTTTAAACAGTTTAAATCGCGTATATTTATCATTATTTTTGTCCCGAAGTTTCAAACACTTTGTAGTGATCGTGGTCAGGGGGGCATCTTAACGAAGATATTTAAGAGATTACAAAATCACAATTTAACGATAGGAAAAATTTAAGTCATGTGCGGGATTCCAACCCGCCTCCATCCACCACTTTAGCCTTATCCCAATACGATGGTTAACGATAGGAAAGATTTGAGTTATAACATCATGTCATGTTAGCTCAATTGGTTAGAGCATACCCCGGCTCAAGGGGTGGATGGACGCGGGTTCGAATCCCGCACATGACTTAAATTTTTCCTATCGTATATTTGTGATTTTGTAATGTAATCCGAATAGCAGGCGTTATTGCAAACCTAACAATATTTAAAAATTTTAAGAGATGTTCACGAAATTATGGACACTTTTTATACACTATATATGGGATACCATCATGAGCTGGAGCTGATTTATATGTTTTCTTTTTCAATTGATTGGTTATTTCCTCCAAAGTAGGTGAGTAGATTTTTAATTCAACTTGAGGATTGTGTGGCCTTTGGTTTGTCGGATCCTCATATGCTTGGACACACCATATGTGCTTTTGTAATGGATGGAAATATATTCGTAGGTTAAGAGAAGCTTTCCACTTAAAATGTTTTTTATTTATAATTGAAAAGGGTTTTTCTTATTCTTATTCTTATTCTATTTGGGGGCGATATGTCCTGCACTGACGTCCCGCTTGGGGTGTATTGTGCATTTCCCCCGCCAGCTTCTACCCAAGCCATCCCAACTCCTTAACGTAGCGGAGAAGGACCTTGGGTCGCTGGCATAGCTGCTCCAGTGACTTGTGTGATGGTGGTGAGGATGTCGTCGATGAGAATGACTCTTGTAGTCCGATTGTAAATCGTATCTGTTCCGTGGCTTCGCAGTGCAACAGTACATGCTCCACGGTCTCATCTTTTAGCATACAGCCTCTACATAGAGGACTGTCTGTTGCTCCAGTTTTATGCAGAAAGTAATTCAGGTTACAATGACCTGTGATAAGGCCTGCTACAATGCGTAGTTCCTCACGCTTTAGTTTCAGCAGGTTGTTTGTCAGCTTCTTATTTAGATTTGGGAACATGGCCTTTGTTTGTTTACAATCCTCTGTCTTATTCCACAGGTTTTGTTGTTCTCTCTCGGTGTGACGACGTAGTAGTTCCCGTACTTCCATTGCTGATGGCTTGCACAGGCTCCTTACGTCATCACAAACTTGTTTTTTTGCTCCTTTCTTTGCCAGAGTATCTGCCATGGCGTTACCCGGGCATGCACTATGTCCCTTTGTCCATGTTATCATTATTCTGTAGTTTTTTGACAGCCTTTGTAAGGCAGAATGACACTCAGCTATGACTCTAGACCTGGTTACTGGTCTTCTGAGTGCATATATTACAGCCGCACTGTCTGTAGTAAAAAGAAGGAGCTTGTCCTCACGCTTACTTTCTAAACTAGGTGTTATGTCTAGATGTGATATTGCCCTCGCAGCTAGCAGTAAGCCCATTGCCTCTGCTTGCATTACAGTGGTGGTCTTATTTAGCCCTTTTGCGTCTGAGATTCCAAGTTCCGGTGAGTAGTAACCGCAGCCGGCACCAGTCTTGTTTTTTGCGCCATCTGTGTAGATATTGTATGTCGGCACTAGATCTGCCAGTGCACTGTTCTCAGTAGCCAGTTTGTACTTCTTATTGTCAAGGTGGGTACTGGCTACTTTGTCAGTGCCTTGCTTTGATTCGGGGATTATTTTAGTGGCCTTGTCTAGTATTCGACAATGGTTTGTGATTTGTCCCGTGCCTATCCACTGGTTTGTTGACTTTATCCTTAGTGCTGCCGCCATCGCTTCTTGCTGTATATGAAGATGCAGTGGCGTCAGACCCAGGATGACATCAAGGGCAGCTGATGGTGTTGATTTTATACAGCCGCTGATCAAAGAGCAAGCCAGTCTTTGGGTTTGCTGCAGTTTCTTTATTGTAGTCACCAGACTTGTTCGTGGCCACCACACTACGCAACCGTAGGTGAGGACAGGTCGTACTATGACTGTGTAGATCCATCGGCAGAGCTTCGGTTTCAGACCCCAGTCTTTCCCTACTGCTCTTGTACTTTGCATCAAAATTTTTGTAGCTTTTGTTGTGATGTGTTCAAGGTGTTTTCCCCACAAAAGCTTGCTGTCAAGCCAAATGCCTAGATATTTAACCTCCTTACTTAGGGTCAATTTTGTTCCAAACAGCGTAGGAAGGTTATAATTTGCTAACTTTGTTTTTCGAGTAAACATGACTATTTCTGTTTTCTGTGGGTTCACAGATAGACTGTGACGTTGACACCATTCCTCGACTATGTGAAGAGCCCTCTGCATTTTTTCGCAGAGGGTTGCCTCAAACAGTCCAGAGACCATTATAACTAGGTCATCTGCGTATCCTACAGTGACCATACCATCTTTGTTCAGGAGTTCAACCAGCTCATTCACTACTACTACCCATAGCAGAGGTGACAAAACTCCTCCTTGTGGGCAGCCTCTCGTAACACGACAACGGGCTGTTCCAGAGGTTTCTATTCTCGCTGCTCTCTTAGAGAGCATGTTGGTAACAAAAGTATTCACTCTATCATCAACACCCCTATTTCTCAGTCCATGGTTAATACTGGAAAATGTGGTTTTGTCAAAGGCTCCTTCAATGTCAATAAAGGTAGCTAAGCAGGACTGCTTGTTTTCCAGTGCTGATTCGATCTTGTGTACCACATGGTGGAGGGCAGTCTCTGTAGACTTGCCAGATTGGTACGCATGTTGATTTTTGTGGACAGGGTTTTCCGCTAAAGGTCCACTTCTTAAGTATTTATCACAAAGTCGCTCCAAGGTTTTTAACATGAATGAGCTTAGACTTATCGGTCTGTATGACTTTGGATTGGTGTAATCGGTTTTACCTGGTTTTGGTATAAACACGACTCTGACTTCCCGCCATGGTTTAGGTATATACTTCCATGCTAGACATGACCTGAAAATGGCCAGAAGATGAGTTTTTATCTTGTTAAGAGTCCACTGAAGAAGCGCTGGGAAGATTCCATCCGTTCCAGGAGCCTTGAATGGTTGGAAGGTGCTTACCGCCCAAAGCAGAGCTTCTTCAGTCACAATTTTGTCAGCAAAGGCCCAGTCTTCATTGCCAGGCTTTTGCATAGTTTCTATTTCCCATTCTTCTTCATTGTCTATCTGACAGTCTGGAAAGTGGGTGTGTAATAGAAGTTCAAACTGTTCCTGGTCTGACATCGTATAAGAGCCGTCAGGCTTTTTCAACGTTCCTAGCTTTGCATGGGAGTCGCTAGATAGTAGGGAGTGCAATCTTGCAGCTAAATCTTCAATCTCGGTATTTGCAATATTGAAGACGTCTAATCTCGCAAGATCTCGGTATTTTGCGAGATCTCGCAAATTTACAAGTTTTTGATTTAATTTTAAAAATATTCTATTGAAACTTGGTAAAGTTATTATTCTAAGAGCGAATTAATGAAACAAGATATATAATAGAAAAAAAAACTGATACATATATTAAATAAAATTAATGGTTATTTTGGAAAAAACTTCTTAGAAAACACAAGATATCTAGCGTGTTGTCAGCCAACTGGCTTCGGATGCTTCGGGCAATATACCCGGCAGCAGAAAAAGCCCGTTCAGCTTCTACACTTGTTGGCACTACTGATGATAAGCATTGATAAACTGACTGCAAATGCTGTCCTTTTGCCCCGCCTGATTCGTAGAGATTAATTTCTTGTCTTATTTGTTTATCAAATAAGGAACCAGTTGCACATGAAGGGCGTTCTTGTGGGCGGGCTTTCAAAATCATTTCCAATTCTTCATCAAGAGATAGAGTTGTGTATGTGTTAGCGACTGCTGATAAAGGCGTGTTATCATCAATAATATCATCATCAACTGCTGTATGAACAAATGCATCTAAAGATGTAGAGCAAGAGCTTTGGTTCTGTACGTATAATCGTTCGATCAGCTTTTTAATTTCTTTCTTGACTAAAGTTTTTGGTGGCAAACTGAAAGTGTTATCATTAACGAGGGATTTAAAATCTTCGTCATATTGGGCAGAATCTCTCAAATAAAATAACGCTGCAGTCATAATTGTCCGGCGCTCACGGATACGAGTCCTCATAGCATCAGCCAGCTTTTGAGCGATTGGTGTTGTTAGGTTTTCTAACTTTCGAACCATGAACCGCAAAGTAGTTTCAGCGGTGATGAGATCTGAATCTCTTCGACATAATACTTCAACTGCTAGTTTGATAGGCTGGAACACATGTTCTAAGTCAACCAAAGCTACACATTCTTCTTCTGAGAAAGCATAATTGGGGTTCGTTCCGAGATTAACATCGATCAAAGCTTTGCATACACACGTTTTCAATTTGTTGAATCTGGAAATCATATCTGCGAGACTGGACCACCGAGTTTTACAGTCGAGCACTAACTGCATGTTTTTGCCAAACTCGTCACTTATGTACTTTTGTAGAACATCATTCTTTGTTGGCGATTTTCGGAAAAGCCTCACAGTTTTTCTTACTTTTCGTATTAGTTCATCATATTCTGGTACTAAGTGAACTTCAACTGTAGGTAATATGCAATCAAACCCTTCAGATTCATTGATATCTTCAGGTTCTTCATCAATATCGAGTAACTCATTTTCCCCACCGTTTGCTTGACGCGTGCCTACATTGTCATTTTGTAAATTGTCTTCAGGATCATTGTTTTCTTTCTTCTTGTAGATAACATCAATGATGCCTAGCTGAATGCCGTGAGCATAACATAGTTGCTGAAGAGGTTTTATAAGCCGTCCCACTTTGACCATTACACTTGCCCCATCAGTTGTAATAGCCGCTATATCGTCATCTAGAATTAAATCATACTCTGATAGTTTTTTCTTCAATAATTCGATACAGCTCTCTGCAGGCATATTTCCGACAACACGCACAAGCCCCAAATTCCAGAACAAAGCTTCTCCGTTTGTAAACGTGTGAATATTTACATTCATAAAGCGTCTATTTCTGCAAGAAGTCCATTCATCAAAAGTAAGAGCAAAACGATGATTTTTATTTTTTAGTTCTTTAAGATCTTGAGACACCTTCATCTTCAGGGTCATGCCATAATTCATGACTATTAGTTTTATAGAGTTAGGAGACGTTGGAAGCTTATAGCCTTTGGCTTCAAATAATTCTCTTAAATCTTTTGATGTACAAAATGATCTAAACGTCTGGCCATCTTGGGAAACCATCCTTGCAATTCTTTTTTCCTTGGGAACTTCTTCTTGCGACTGGAAGTAGTCAGAAATTTTATGCTTTTTAGCGCGGTTAACATCTAGTGAACAAGACATAGCCGACGAACTGCTTGGCTGCGACAATTGTGCCGAAGAAGACGTTGTTGATGGAACCGGATTCGTATTTTGTAATACTTTCTTATGCGTTGTATCAATTTTATGCTTGGCATTCATATGTACATGTAAACCTTTAGGAGAACGTGCCGATGTTTTCAAAATGGACTTACATAATTTGCATTGAGCTGTCAATCCATCATCTGCCTTTAAAAAGTACTTCCATACTTCCAGCGGACTATAAAACTCCTTATAAATTACTGTCGATGACATGATGGCACCAGTTCACTAATTATATAACTAATTTTGGCTAGAAACTGTCTTTTTAACCATGAAAAACAATCTAAACACTTTGCGTAAACAAATAATGCGTCACAATCACGAAAACAATTTGCATAATAACAAAAAAATAGGCATAATGCCGCCGGCGCCGCCGCACGCGACAATCCTGCTTCCCTTCACCCCGCCCGCATACACCCCTTTCACTCTAGCGCCGTGATGAACCGATCGCGGCAATCAGTTTGAGCGCGGCCGCGCTCTTGAATGGTCATGGAACGCGTTGCTGTCCAATCTTGCAAATCTTGCGAGATCGCGAGCGATTTTAGGTGCAAGATTAATCTGCAAAATTAGTGCGAGATCTCGGTATTTCGAGATCTCGCAATACCGAGATTGCACTCCCTACTAGATAGTACTTTTTTAAGTCTGGCAGTCTCACTTTCGGATTGAATAGAGTTACTGTATTTTTTCCACGATTTCTTCCGACTTTCTTCGACTGTAATCTTGAATCGGTGACGTGTTTTCCTATACTCTTGCCAATCTTCATCAAGATCGGTATTCATTGCTCGGTTGAAATGGTGTCTCATTTTCTTCCTCGCTTTGCGAAGTTCCTTGTTCCACCATCTGTCCTTTTTGTTCAGTATTTTAGTACTTTCCGTTTTTAAGGGACTAGATTTTTCGTAGCTTTCCCTTAAGGAGCGTACCACAAAATCTATAGTCTCTTCAATGTTTTGGGGTACCAACTCAGTAGTCGCTTCAATTTGCGGCCCTACCTCTAGTGCCTTTTCAAATGTTTCTCTGTAGAGTGTTCTATCAGTATTCTTTGGGTTTCTGTAGGTGCGCGGTTCATGCTTTCTTACCTGTAAGCTGAACCTTATCCTTCTATGGTCCGATCCCGAGGCCTCATTTGTTGCTACTCGCCAATCGTTTATCGTCTTTGCAATTCCGCTGGTAGCTAAAGTAATGTCAATTATAGTTCTGGCATTGGATCTAACATAAGTAGGTTCAGTGCCTCTATTCAGAACTATGAGATCATTTCGTAGGATAAAATCTAATAAATCTTTTCCTCTATCATTTGTGTCTGGGCTCCCCCAAAGAAAGCAATGTGCATTGCCATCGCAGCTCATGACGCATTCTAATTTATTTACTGCACAGAAGTGCAGTAGGTCTTCAACTGCTGAAGGTGGTGCTTCTGCCTCTATGTCCATATAAACCGAGGCCACTATAACAGTACTATGGGGTCCTTGCAGTCCCGTCTCTAGTTTGACTACCGTAAGGTCATCGTTGCATAAATGTGTTATCATCGATGCTTTGTATAAATTTGGTACATAAACAAAAGTCCACGTTTTGATTTGCACAGGGGGAGTGAACAAATTGCCCCTTAGGGCGTTGAAACCACTCACCTTTCCACGACTTAGGTAGGGTTCCTGGACCAGTGCTATTGTGTTAGGTTGCTCTTCCAGGGTTCTTCGCAGAGCGGCGAAACCTGAGACGCTGTGTTGGAGGTTAGCTTGGATAATATTAATTTTACAATTTATGTCCAGCCTATCTATGCCAGCCGCATTAGCGGTTGAGTTTTGAGAATTATAATTTTGATTATTTTTGTTTTGTGGATCCATTATTGATTAGAATGAATTACCTACACAATTGTTTGTTAGTGGAAGCGATCGAGAAGCGATACGCTCACTTAAATATTATTGTTGGGGTTTGACGAAGGAGTATGAGCACGGTCCGCCTCCATGACGGACGACGCCGGCGAGAGAATGTTGAGGCCCATAATGTCCCCCAAGATTCCATCGTCGTCGTCGTCCCCCACTTCCAGCAGACGGTCCACCTCCTCCCTCGACCAACCCCTCTCCTTGGTTAGGTCCGCGTCCGCGCCGATGACGGCGGGCGGCACCGGCCCCGGCCCGCCGCTCACCGCATCGATAACAGCGTCGCCAGCGCCGGCCCCGCCCGACACCACCGCCGCCGCCACGGACCCCCCAAGTATGTGTCGTCTAACCTTGACGAAGACTGTCGCCGACATGTAATGCAGACGACAGCCCTCGTGTTGGAGATAAACTAGATCCTCTGGTGGTATGCCCATCACGAGGATATGATTAAAGGTGTCGCCCATAGGACGCGCTTCATGGGTGAAAAGTTGCCACCTCTCCACTCCAACTCCCCGATTTTGGGCGACGAGTACGTTGACAATCAGGTCAGGCCTTTTGATGAGATCCTGCCTTCCCCGCCCAAAGTCCGGTATAAAGATGACGCCCGTGTGGTATTTGGGCACCTTGCTTTCCGGGACGACCATGTATCCACCAGACCCCTCCCACAGAGGTGGCAGCTGCTCCACTGTGGAGGTGAGCCAGGCGAGCGCATAATCATCCCGTGCTGCATACCTGACGCCGCCGCGGAACGGTCTCGGCAGTGACGTGAACCGGGGCAGGATAGTGTCCCGGCTAAAGCCACTTTCAAGAAGCGTGCCGAGAATCGCCTCGTCGACGGCTTTTCTGATGTGGACAACACGGAGGTCGTCCATTTTTATTTGATTGCGGTCTAAGACCACAACCCTAAATGCTGACTTGGCCGCTTCCGAATAAGTCGGCCTATTTTCTGTCGAGGAAGGAGCCGAGACTCCAGGCGCAACAGCGGCAGCGGCGGTTCCACCCTCCAAGCACACCTTTTTGTCCGCCATGACTTGGGAAGGGGACACAAGGTCAGTGCTCCGCTGCCTCTTCGCGCCCCGAGTCTCGTCCTCCCTTTGAATATTTTTTTCCACGGTGCCGTCGGTACCGGACGCCTCTCCCCTTCTATCTCCATCGACCACAGCGCGCCCCTTCTTTCCCTTTCCCTTACCCTTGCCGGTAAAACGACCTGGGCCCGGGTTGGATCCGGAAGGGGGGCGAGTCAAAAGAGAGAGAGAGAGTTGCCGCATCCGAAGGCACCGCGTTGTTATTTCGCTTCGCGAGTTCAGGGGGCGTCTTGACGTTAGCTTCATGATGGCGCTCCGCGGCAGCGCACGGGTCGACACGGGCCATGCACGCCGCGACAGAAGGCGGAAGTGCCGACGTGCCGGGGAGGTGCATGACTCCTTCCCGGTGTTGCTGCCGGAAAACCGAGTCCATCAATTCGGCGTCACGCTTCCAACGCTCTCTTTGTTCTGTTTTGCGGGCTTTACCGCTCTTAAAGCTTTGGGAGGCATCAGTAGGCTTGTGCGGCTTCCTGATGCCTTGCCCGGTACCTTCCAACACAGCGTGCGGTCCCGCTGTGTTCTCGCCCCTTTTCCTCAGCTGCTCCCTCTTGCGGTAGTTGTGCCGCGCCACGTGGTGTCCGAGCACTGGTCCAGGCCCTGGAGGTACCGTCTTCGTGTTCGCCGTCATCGGTCCAGTAGCAGCCGCAACAGGTGGAGCCTGGGACACCACCCCACCGTCGCCTTCGGTAGCCAATTTCCCACCCTCCGGCCCGGGAACCAAAGGGCGCCGGGTGCTGGCCGGTTCGCATGGCATCTCATTCATATTAGACATCTTATTCATATTTATTATTTAGTTTCTGTTCTGTGGAGCAGAGTGTTTATTAGTGGGCGCAAAGCAATAGTCAAGACAGTTGCCCAAGCTGCCTTCCCCTGATATTTAGCGTACGGTTGTCGAACCAGCCAACCAGAAGAAACACAAACGTTTGGCTCGTTCCACAACAATACGCTGGCCACAGGCTGCCCCGGAGGGGGGGGAAGTATAGCTCGGTATATCGCCGGATGAGACGGCATACCGCACTATCCAACCCCTCCAGGGTGCCCTCCCTCTTTATCCGGGCTTGGGACCGGCCCCATACCTAGGTATTGTGCTGTAAGCGAAAGCGGTGCACAGCGGGTGATAAGCAATAACTAAATATGGAGGCGAGGTTAGGGTTTTTATTCAAGTTATCACAGATTTCCGTTATTTGTAATGATATTTCTTGAATTAATTTAAGAATTGATCTCAATGCTGGACATTTGGTAACTTAGAAGGATATCGCCCATGGCCTTGGCTTCCTAAGATGTTTTATTAACTCTCCTTTCTTTCTCTACATTTTCAACTTAAATGTTTTTTCTTTGTTTTTATGACCATAATTAGTTGGTGTTGGATATTGCTCAAAAAGGTAGTCATGAATAGTGTTTTGGAAAGTGTCTACTTGGCTGTTTAAATCTTGTTTTGATTCTGGATGTTCTAGAATGATTTCCTAAGTTTTTGCCAAGTTTCTTACCAAGTTGACTGTTTAAGGGAAGGGATGCGAAGATGTGTCCAGATGTTAATGGGCTCTTGATAGTTATCATACAATGGCTCACCTTAGGATATGTGAGGGTCAACTCTATCCACATTGATTGTTGCACACTGAAGTTTCGCTACCAACACTCAATTTACTAAAAATATTATGTTTTTCATAAGGTTCTGGATCCTTTGCTGTATACCTATTTGGAATGATAGGTTTTTATGGCAACAATTTTAAATCTAAGTAAATATTTGAAAAAAGGTTGTCAAGAAATCACAACCTTGTTATTTTATGCCCCTTCAGCCTTATCAATGACAAAGCTGTAATTCTTTGTTAGTCTCTTCTATTTTTTTTAATTCCTGACGGGTTAGACTGACCACTATCTCACCTAATGGTAAGTAATGATACTTACTTACTTGATACTTGAGCTGTTTTTTTTTATGAGAAAGTAAGGCAAACGAGCATGCGGCTCACCTGGTGGTAAGTGATCACCGTCGCCCACGAATATCCGCAACACCAGAGGTATCGAGGATGCGTTGCCGGCCTTTGCCGTATTTCGCACCCATGCCGTCTGCAAGCGGCTCATTATGCGTGATGCCGGGTGGCGCGCGTTATTCCAGCCACCCGATGTAGAGGAAGGCCAGCAGCTCGCTGACGCCGGTGCAGGCCTCCTTGACGGTCCTCAGTGTTCCGAGTAATTCTGCCCGTTGAGGCGCCACGCTTAAACACTCAGTGAGTATGTGCGCGGCCGTTTCTTCCGCCTCCATGCACCCTTGGCACAGGGGGGCTGTCTGTAACACCTAAAGTAAACAGGTGTTTATTAAGTGAGCAGTGTCCCGTGATAATTCCGACGACTCGGCGGAGTTGGTCACGCTTTAGGTTGCAGAGTCTTTTGGAGTATCTCAGGTTGAGATCCGGGAAAGCCTCCTTTGACTGCCTGCAATCAGTGATACTTGCCCAGTAGTCCTGGTATTTTAATTTGGTTTTGTTACGAATCCAGGCTCTTATTAGACTGAATGGCAAAGGGATCATTGGTTCCGGTCCTAATGGACATATGTTAGACATATGTTAGAGCCTCTCCTCGCTAGCTCGTCCCCCGCGGCCTCTGGATCCATTGTACCCTTTTATCCATTGGAGAGCAACATGGTTATTTGTACTTACTTTTTCCAGTAGATAATGACACTGTTTTGTGAGCCCTGATGTGTGTTCGTACCGTTGTAAGGCTCGTAGGACTGCAGCGCTATCGGAGAGTATTCTAATATTATAGTCAGATACCTTTTTTCTTAGTACTGCTGTTATCATCATCAGCCGGAAGACGTCCACTGTTGAACAAATGCCTCCCCCATATAACGCCACAAATAACGTCTATTAGCCACTTGTAACCACTGGCTACCCGCGACTTTCACGATGTCGTCAGTCCACCTGGTGGGGGGCCTACCAACTCTACGTCTTCCGGTGTAGTGTGATAACCACTCGAGAACCTTTCTTCCCCATCGGTTATCAGTTCGTTGAGCAATGTGGCCCGCCCATCGCCACTTCAACTTGCTAATTCTAAGAGCTATGTCGGTGACTTTGCTTCTTTGGCGAATATCCACGTTCCGGATTTTATCACGCAAAGAAACTCCGAGCATAGCTCTCTCCATAGCTCGTTGAGCGACTCTGAGCTTGTCTATAAGGGCCACAGTTTGGGACCACATCTCAGTGCCATAAGTCATCACTGGCAACACACACTGATTGAAGACTGCTGTAGCTGCTAGTATTATACCCACACACTCCGCTTGGAATATTGAGCTGTGCATACCCAGGCCCGTAGCTATGTGAATGTTTAAATCATGCGAGAAAGTTCCTGCACCGGTGCCTGTTGTTGTTTTTGAACCATCTGTATAATTTCTTACTTCCGTAGCTCCTGAGCTGTCTATCGGCTCTTCATACAGTTGTATCTTGAAGCTTGTGGTGAATAAGTGTTCCTTATGTTGTTTGTCATATATTGAATTTAGGATAGGATATTCTGTCGTAAATTCATCTAAGATGGTGGTGTGACTGGACAGATTGTCCCTATCCCAGAGCTTCAGAGCCTTTAACCTGAAAGCAGATGCTGCGGCTTCTTGCTGAACGAACAGGTGTAGTGGCGTTAACCCTAGCAAAGCCTCTAGGCTGTAGTGGGAGTCGTCCTCATACAACCTGTTGTGGCCGCGCAAGGAAGTCTCTGGAATTTCCTCAGTTTGACAATAGTGGTGCTTTGTGTGGTCCTGGGCCACCACACTATTGCTCCATATGTTAAGCAAGGCTTAATTACAGTGTTGTATAGCCAAATTATTGATTTAGGACTGACTTTAGACATGGAGTTGCAGTTCAATCAGCACATTGTAGTGTTGTATAATAGAGCCTCCAAATCTCTTGGTTTTGTCATGCGGCAGACCTCTAGGTTTCACGATAGAAGTGCTATAATTACATTAATTATACTATGCATTCGGGCGTAGCAAATTAGAATACAGCTCACCAGTTTGGGATCCACACAAAGAGAAATATATCATAATGCTGGAATGTGTTCAAAGAAAATTTGCCCATTATCTTTATAAAAAATTGTATGGATATTATCCATACTTATATCCGTCATTATTCGTTGCCGGTATGGTGGGCATCAACACGCTTGAATTGAGACTTAAGTGTGCATTGTTGATACATTATTACTTACAACTCAATAGCAGTATTGACAATCCGCAAGCATTAGCTCGTTGCTCGTTGTACGCGCCAGACCGACCCGCCTCAGGCCGACGCGACGCGTGCGGCCTCTGTTCGCTGCGCACGTCGCGCGTACGCTCACTTCCTGATATGCTCCTACATGTCAAGCTATCAACCTGTTAAATGCCTTGATTGCTCAGAACTTAGATATAGATGTATTTTTTACATCCTTGTGTAATTTTGTAAGCTCATGTATTGAATTTTGTAGTAATTATTAGATAATTTAAGTGTTATTAGTATTAGATATGTGTACGTGTGTGTAAACTAACTGGCTTGCGATATGTTTTGGTGATAACTGTAAGTGCCGCAAGCAATTGAAATAAATAAATAGGGTTATCTTTGGGATTAGCCCCCATGTCTTACCAATCATCCGTTTGCATTGCCAAAAGGAAATGCTGGCCTTGGTTATTTTGTTTTCTAGGTGCTTTGCCCAATTGAGTTTGCTGTCCAATATTACTCCCAGATATTTCACATCATCAGACAGTTTCAGTTGTGTGTTGAAAAGACTAGGTAACTTGTACTTACCTAGCTTCTTCTTGTTAGTAAACATTACAACTTCGGTTTTGTTGGGATTCACGGAAAGTTTGTCATTGCACCATTCTTCGACAATCTTTAGAGCGGTTTTCATAATGTCACAGGTCACATTTGCAAAGTTGCCAATATGAGAATCGCCAGATCATCCACATAGCCTACTGTAAAAAAGTGTTGGGTACGAGCTTGTGGATTAAATCACCAACGACCATGTTTCATAGTAGCGGTGACAGGACTCCCCCTTGGGGCAGCCTCGAGCCACCATTCCCGTGGTTGAACCGTCAAGGTTTATAGGCATAATGCCTTAGTTTGGATGACCCGTTCTATTCTTGACACAACCTTATGTAATGCAGATTCTGTTGATTTACCTGAACTGTAGGCATGTTGTTCTGGATGCATAGGAACTTTAGTTAATATGCTATCACGCATGTACCTATCGCATAGTCTTTCTAAAGTTTTTAGTAGGCAAGACGGAGGCTAATTGGTCTGTAGGCCTTAGCGTCTGTATAATCACTTTTTCCCGGCTTTGATTTAAATATAACCTTTACCTCTCTCCACCCTAATGGAATATACTTATATGCTAAGCATGCCCTGAGGATCCGTTTAAGGTTCATATATATAAGGTTCTCCACATTGAAGTAGACCTGGGAAGATACCATCAAAACCGGGTACTTTGTATGTAGAGAATGTTCTTATTGCCCATTTTACTCTTTCATTGGTGACCACCGTCTGCGCGACTAGCCAGTCCGCTTCAGTGGGTTCTGTACCAGGGATGTGTCCCCAGTGAACTCCCTCGACTAATTGACAGCCGGGGAAGTGAGTTTGCGGTAGTAGGGCATTTGTTTCTTTTATTGAGTTAGTGTATGTGTTATCTGGTTTTTTAAGGGAGCCAATCTCTCTGTTAGAGTTGGTTGCTATAATTTTCCTGACTCTATTTGCCTGAGCATTGGACTCAATGTTTGTGCTATAGTTTTTCCATGACCTTCGGCGACTAGAACGTAACAGATTTTTATATACGGACCTCGCTGTCCTGTAGTTGTCCAAGTCATCGTCACGGTAGGTATTCATGGCCTTGTTAAAAACCTACATACCTGTTTTTTCTGCTTTTCCAGCGCTTTGGACCAACCCCGATTGCCTCCATAACCAGGTTTCGGTTGGGTCGGTGGACAAGCTTGTTCATAACAATTGTTTAGAGTGTCTGTTAGAGCAACTACAGCTAGTTGGATCTCTGCTGTATCATTGAGTTTGGTTAACGTACTTACTTGTTGCCCTGACAATTGTAGTGCTCTCACAAAAGCTGCCTTGTCAGTTTGCGTGGGTTACGCGTTGGCTCAGGTGTACTGTATTCCAACTCGAGTTCATACCTGACCTAGCTTCTTCTTGTTGATACATGTGATCGGAGCCCGAAACCTCGTTGGATACTCTCCAGTTACGTATTACTTGATGTCATGGTGAGATCTATGATGGTGCGGTATCTGCTGTTTACAAAAGTTGGTTCGGCGCCCTTGTTGACTATGGAGAGATTAGTTGAGAATAGGAACTCTACCATATCTCTCCCACGTTTGCTTAACTTATCCATGCCCCATATGGGATGATGAGCATTTGTGTCAGCTGACATAATTAGCATAATGTTGTCTTAGGTAGGTATAGTTAGCATAAGTTTATTTAGTTCACAGTGTCTTACCAGATCCACGACATTCTTCGGCGAAGCATCTTCCTCAGCGGGCATGTAGGCTGATGCGACTACCAACTCAGTACTGTCGTTACCGCTTCTGTGCTGGAGTCAGACGGTTGCCAAGTCTCTGGAACAGAACTCTGTTAAGGGCACAGCTATGATGTTACAGGGCACATATATACATGCCCTGTGATTGTTACACCCGTTATCAAGTATTAACTTACCCTCCAAGTTGTTGAGTTGAGACCACACACATGGTAAGTGATGATGTGGTGGAAGATGTTTTTCAGGCTAACTTAGAATTACTGGCTCTCAAGCAAAACATGTTGTAACGACTGCCATGGGAAGACAACAAACGGGACCGACGGCGGAACCTCCAAAGCACGGAAGTGCTTAGTAGTAATGTCACTAGCGGTCACCCATCCAACTCATTCCCGCGGCGGATGTTGCTTAATTTGCTGATCGGTTCAGAATAGCTAAGCAAACTTCGCTATGAGCGCTTCAAAAGTAGCTAATCCTATGGTAACTTTGTATTAACATAGTTTTAAAATCGGTAGAAATAAATGTGGAATAACAACACAGTAACTATGCCTAATTTACTCCTCCGATTAGTCAGAAGGACCAACATAATAATACTCAAATAAATGATGTCACATTTCAGGTTCTGCCGTGGCCGAAACATGATGCTAAATTTCACTGGCCTGATAGGGCGTGGTGACAATCTTCGCTATAAAATGGATATACTAGGGCCTGGACAAATAGGTATGATTTGAGTACTATATTAGTATAATAATATTGATGTCCCATGGGGTGCGGACTAGAAGCCCCTATATCTACCTGCGAAGGGAGAAATAACAGAAGCGCCCCCGTCTAAAGATCCACCACCTTACACTGCGATTTGCAAGACGCCTGCCAAGTGTGGAAATTATAGCAACCCCCACCCCCATGCTCCCAGTGAGAGAAGTCTTTGTTCATCGTTAGACGTCTTTCGGCTGTTGATGTGATGTATGTTGTGATATTATTTCTGGCAAATGTTAGGTGGAGTGAGTATCAGTCAATATAAAATTGGTTGTAGTTGTCTTAAAAAGTATTTTTTTTTGTATGTCATAATACTACTAAAAGCAAACCTTAAAACCTTCAATTGGTGTTCACAAAGATATCAAAATTCTTCAGCATAGGTATATACCACTAATATTATAAGTTTGTGTTTTTGTTGTAGTATTTCTATAGCTTTTGTGTAGCATCCTTTAGCAATATATATATCAAGACTCTGGTTTATTTAGAAGTTTTCTACATAGACATGTTGACCAATGATCTACAAATGTAAATAGATATTCTTTTATGATCCATATTACTGTGTTCTGGTTTGAAGGGTATGGGGTGCCAGTGAAATTACAGGCACATGAGACTTAACAACCTTGAGTCTTGGTGATAGGCGCATTGCAGTTCGCCACTTGTGACGAACTGCGACAGTTATAGGCAGAGGTTACAGCTTAACACCAGGTTGACCTGGATCTTGTTCCATCACTATAGCATAAAAAAAACATTGACTTTTACTGAGCAACTGTAATTATACTAAAACATAAGTACTTTGAAGCACTCGTGGCATAGCTCATTTAGTCGTTCTTTACTGATTAAAGTCCGCTGCGGGCATGACTTGGATGGGTTACCGCTAGTGGCATTACTACTGAGTGTTTCCGTGCTTCGGAGGACATGTTAAGCCATAGGTCCCAGTTATTTTCTTAGGATGGCAGTCTTTATAGCATGGTGGTAGGACATTTTGCGAATGTACGCCTGGATTGAACACTGAAGTAGAAAATCTGTCGCCAAGCACCTAATGTGGTGCTCCGGCAGTTGTCCTTGAGAGCCAGTAATTCTAGGTTAAATAACATCTTCGACCTCATCATTACTTATCACCAGATCATCAATTATCATCAGGTGAGATAGTGCTCTATCTGCAATAAATAAATAATATATAAACTTGAAGCATATATCATGCTATGAATTAATTAACTTCATATTTTAATGATAAATAAAAATATTATGCACCAATTCTTTATCATACTTCAGAAGCTTTTACAATGCAGGATGGGATGGTAGAGACTAAGAACCAGCCATCGTCTGCCATTTAGCATTCCTACTTTCTTACACTGTTCTTAGCTGAATAAAACTTATCTTGTTTTTGTTTCATTATAAGTTGTAAAGTCAGTGATTTTCACTTATGTTAATAATTATATTGTTGCTGTATATAGGTTCATCTGTAAACACAATCTCACGTGATGAAAAGGGTAAAAAGGCTTAAACTAGAATGGAAACTGGTTCAAGGATGATGGAACACACCATAGGGTGCTTAGAGACAGATATTCTAGTTGAGGGTGGTAGCTAACCTGGCGGGCTTTCGTAAAATGCTCTACCACAGAAAAGTGCCGGAGTTTACAGAGCGTGCGAAGGTCTTCAGCATAAAGCTGCTTTTCCTGTCACGCGTATAGCCACCCGCGTGCGGAGCTTGCCCGCATACAGGCTGCCGGCATCATATAATTTCATACATGATTTTCCTATCACGCGAGCGGAATGTGGATGGCGACACGCACAACAGTGCAGCGGCAAGCGAAATCTTTGTCCTGCGTGTGGCCAGGAGCGTGCTATCACCCGCATGCGGACCGGATCCTCGTGCGGGTGAAAATTCGCATGACAGGAAAAGAGCCCTAACAACTGTTACACATATATAGCAGCACTAACAAGCACTCTCGAATAGAATTACCTACCTAATATTATTCCATCTGTTAATATACATATTATTGCTGATGTATATGGCAACACATATATATTAATTATATCTTTTTTATCTAAAAGATATAAAAACTTTTACTGATAAAATAAATATTTGTATTTTCAGGTGGACATTGCAACTTTCATTCACAGAGGCTAATGGCTGAAGCTGAGCACATGAGTGCGCTACAGTCTTGGGCACCTGAACTTGTGCATTTTGTAAACACTCCACAGCGGCCCATAGCTGATGGAATGTGTGATGTTGTTATAAATAAACCTACATATATTATGAAGATTGACGCCAGTAAGTACAATTTTAATATTATTTGTCTGTTTCAAAAATACTAAGAAGTAATTATTCAAAGAAGACTTTCAAGTTGACAGTGTCGGTGTTTTCGAACACACCTTAGCAATGGCATTCGTCGGCTAAATCTCAAAAACTATTAGACGCTTTAGCCGTGATAATTCTAAGAATAATTATGAATATTTAGATATCATGACATATGTTTAGACATTGTGGAAAAAAAAACAAATAAAATCTTAATCTACACATGCCGTAGAAATGTGCGAAATTCCCATGCGCAGCGATGTCAGCGCGGCGGTATCGCACCGTAAAACGACATTATATAGAAAGCAATAAAATAAGAGAGGTGATTTAAAATTTTAGTAGGTACAACTGATGAAAATATGACTTAATTTTTATTGTCGCTGTGTTATATTGATATAGGTACTGAAATAAAATACTTATATTCTCTAGTTTCAAAATATATACATATCTTGTAAGTTAAAATAGTATTTATCATTTTAAATACTAAAAATGAGTAAGTGTGATTTTTTGTCAGTTTTGTTACCATACTTTAAATGCTTTAACTTCAATAATAAATAAAACTATGGTGGTTTTCACTACTTAAAAATATTTATTCGAAAAACAGTATTTTTATATTATAGGACGAATCGACGTGGAACAAAAAATATTAGATACAGTTAAAGAAATATAATTTTCTATCCGGTTTGTTACCATAGGTTCCAAATAAACAATTGCGTTTAATGCTAAGAACGCAACATTAGCAATAACGTGATCCAAAATATGATCAGGAGTTCAAAAATAATTGATATTTTAAAGGAAAATTAAATATATTCCTAAAAGTAAAGATTTCACGTATGAAACATAAAAAATGAAAATAAAAATTAGGTACAGTAACAAAACGGATGGTAACAAAATTGTTAGGCTCTGAGTACATGAAACAAACATACTAGCAGCTGTAAGTACGGCAAATCAAAATAAATAATGATTTTTTTTTACCGATTTTAAAAATAAAAGGAGGTTCTCATTCAACTGTTTTTTTGTGTGATGACGTGTAGTATTAGAGTTATGCCTAATAATAAAGCGTATTTTATTTTAGAAGTCGCTTTTATTGCCTTTTTTTCTGTAGATTTGAGGCTTTGACTCAAAAACCTATACATGAAACAATCAACTGAGCTCTCCAAACATAGTCAGTCATAACATATAGACCCATTTATAATGAATCTTACATATAAGCTAGCCTGCCAGCTAGTTTCTTAATAACTCAAAACGATTTTTAAATTTGGTCTAAGTAGGTATGTAACTCTTTGTAGTGTTACAGTAAACATAACAAATTGCCCTGTATAAAACTTAGCATTTCTTTATAACTGCATTTTGAGAAATGTGTATACAGGTAATTAATTGCATTGGTGCAAACCTGACGACAAATTTCTTCTCAGTCTAACCGGCAACAGTTCTCACTCACACTGGCGACGAAATGACATTGGTTTATAACTCTTAAGATGGAAAATCATTGTCTAATGGTGTTGCCATGTTTAGGAAACAAGAAATGTATATTTAATGGAATCACTTTTTCAAGAAATTGAGGTAACAAACCGGAATTGTCCGGATTTATAAAATTTCGGGGACAACAAACTTATTTAATTTATAAATACATAAAAAGAATTAATAGCGTTATTAATTATTTGCTTTATGCAATTTAAGTGTATATATTGGAAAAATAACATAGCATGCCAAGGTGGTATAGAAAATTTTGATAAAAATGTAGCTTAAAAGTTTTTATTTACACTGGGGACATGCCAAAATGAAGGGGATGGTTTAAATAAAATAATTTGAAAATATTTAGTTTTAGCTGAACTTCATTGAAATTTAATTAAAAACGTAGTAAAATTTGTGAACTTTCATTTAGGCTATATTAAACTAATAAGTTCTCTAATTTATGAAATAAAATTATTAATGTGAAGGACATGCCAAAATGAGAGTCGTACTACATTTTTGAAGCTCTTCAAGAGACACTATGTCATTAAAACTGTAAAAGCTCTAGCATATTTGATAGAGAAGCAAAACAGTTGATTCTGCAAGATTTCTTTAAACTAGAAATTAATAGTAAAAATGGTTTACTGACATTGTACTAGAATAAGTCGCCCATCTTCAATTCACACAAAGAATACCAAAATTGCAAATTGGCCTTTAATTGGTCTGTAACAAATATTGCGGAAGGAGGAAAATTATAATCATGTCAATATCTTGAAAGCATCTGGCAAGCAATATACCATACAAATATATAATATACAAATATCATACAAAAGCGTGCAATTCGAGCCATATATAAAATGGGTCCTAGGGAATCTGTGAGGGATCTTTTTAAAGAAATTGATATTTTAACTTTACCAAGTCTGTATATATTTGAAAATATTATGTATGTTCGTAAAAATTTGAGTAAATTTAAATTAAACAGTGACAATCACGATTACAATACTAGGAATAAAGATAAAATAGTGGTGCCAGGTTTTAGATTAGCAAAGACAAATAAAAGGTCCTTTTTAGGTAATTGTGTGCGGTTTTATAATAAAGTTCCTAAACATATTACAACGCTCACAGAAGGGAAATTCAAGTTGCATGTGAAAAACATATTGATTAAAAAATCCTACTACACAGTTTCTGATTACATAAACGACAAAAATGCCTGGACAATTCCGCCTCCGCCAAGCTATTGCCTGTCACCTACATAATTTAAACAAATATTGTAATAACTCTATTATATAGTATGTATGTAACACACTGTTAAAAGATGTTTAAAAGAATGGCCCCGAGTTTCTTGCCCGTTCTTCTCGCAGTGGCTCTATACAATTTATTTGCTGAACGTGGCAGTACAATGTAGAATATTTCAATACTAAAATTTGTAATTGACTTTCATAAGAGCGTCGTAGACGCCTAAATTGAATAAATGATTTTGACTTTGACTTTGACTTTGAAGGCCGCAACACGGTTAATCTTGAATAAGCATATAAAGATCCTGAAAGCTATTACAACTGTTGTCGGATTAGTGAAGCTCTTTTTTTAGCGTCCCGTACCCAAAGGGTAAAAACGGGACCCTATTACTGAAACTTTGCTGTCCGTCCGTCTGTCACCAGGCTGTATCTCAAGAACGGTGATAGCTAGACAGTTGAAATTTTCACAGATGATGTTTTCTATTGCCGCTATAACAACAAATACTAAAAATAAAATAAAGATTTAAGGGGGGCTCCCATAGAACAAACTTGAATTTTTTTCCGTTTCTGGCTCGATACTAATAACGGTGACAGTTAGACGCTTTAACTATTCACAGAATATTTCGGTTTATGTTCTCTTTAAATATAATTAATTAAAATAAAATAAACAATTAAGGGCGCTCCCATACAATAAAAGAGGTTTTCGCTGTACCTACCCAGCTCAATCGGACACTGCGAAAAGTGTCTGTAACTTGCAAGATTAGGATACAGATAATGGTACGGAACACTTCGTGCGCGAGTCCCACTCGCACTTGGCCGGTTTTTTAAATAATTTATTCAGTAATGTGTCCAACAAAATATGTTAGCGTGTTACATTTCGGGAAGTATTGTCACCAAAACTGTATTCCCCGCACATAAAGTCAAGTCATACGCAACTGGAAATAGTTTTCAATCATTATCGTAAAATCTAGCGTCATGTATTATATAATTGTTAAGACGCTAATATTATTCTAATATTTCTAAATTTAGAGTATTATAGCCTGCTGACGTACGCAGTACTGACGCGCTCGGCCGACGGTTTAGTCAGTACCGCGTATGCAGACGCGGATATAGCAATGTCCGCGTCTAAACTACTAAACCCACGCACATTTTTCATAGCGATACTACTATCGACGCCGATGTCACGGACTTTATAAAAATATTGCACATTTAGTCAGCAAATATGGTATTTAATGTTTGATGCCGTTGAAGAGTTTGTTTATGGGATTGTGTGACTTGAACCTTCTTAAGAAAAAGAGCTTCAAAAGCGTTTGTTCCTTAACTTTTGCACCGCAAAAGGTAGCCAAATGAAATTTTCACAATATGTGTTATTATGGCAGATTGCCTTGCAAATAATAATAAATACAATAATATAAGTCCCATATAACAAAAAAAATAACGTCTTTTTGTTTTTCTCTATCGTAAAAAGTGGTTGATAATAATTTTACTGCAAATTTGAAGGTAAAATCGCAAATAATAATAACCGGTTAAATGTGCTAAGCGTGTGTAAGCTAATTTGCTAGCCGGACTATAGATAAGGATCCCCAACTGTTTTTTTTTTTTTTTTTTTATGTTTACTGTTTTTTTATGCAGGGTAGGTTAGCCTTTGACCACTATCTCACCTGATGGTAAGTGATGATGTGATCGAAGATGTTGTTCAGGCTAACCTAGAAGTACTGGCTCTCAAGGACAGCTGCCGGAACACACCGTTAGGTGCTTGGCGACAGATCTTTCAACTTGAGGGTGGTAGCTAGCCAGGCGGGCATTCGCAAAATGCCCTACCACCATGCTATAACGACTGCCATCCTAAGACAACAACCGGGACCGACGGCTTAACGTGCCCTCCGAAGCACGGAAACGCTCAGTAGTAATGTCACTAGCGGTCACCCATCCAACTCATGACCGCGCGCGACGTTGCTTAACTTTGCTGATCGGTTGAGAACAACTAAGTAAACTTCGCTACGAGTGCTTCAAAAACTGTATGAAAAAAATGTGTGACTCCGACTTGCTGTAGGCTGGTTTATTTTTTATTTAAATATACAATGCTAAGGTTCAGTTGATAAAAAAATTGTGTGTAAATAAGTGAATTCTAGTTTTTGATTATTTTACTTGGCGGAAAAATTTCTACTTGATCCCGGAAGCTAGCCAAACGAGTATGCAAAATGCCACACCACAAGGCTTTGAAGTTCAAGATCTCAGTAGGATTCCCAACACGGCTACCTGACCAATACCCAATACTCAGTACCACTTGAGCAACTATCATTATCACACATAATTGTTAATCTATTTTGAAAGTTTGGTTACTGTTTATGAAAACCTACGAATAAACATGTAAAAAGTGTAACTCTCTACAGTTACCGCTTTGATTTTGGCCTCATCAAGTTCACATTAATAATTACCCGCTTTGATTTTGGCTTCATCAAATTCACAAATAACAATTACCCGCTTTGATTTTGGCCTCATCAAGTTCACAATTATCAAAACATGCACAATCGTCCAAATTCCATTGGATTGGTTAATTGATTTGGCGCTCAGAGATGATCCCATCCGATTGTTCGCGTCAAGGTAATGTTCTTGCGCCGCACGGTACACTTTTGAAAATATGCTCGCCTGTTCTGTTGTTTTAGAGCTTGACTTATCTTTCTTTACATATTTATTCGTAGTTCATAGCGTTCTCTTCCTGACTACCCTCAAAGCGACAATTTTCACCTAAGTGGCAGCGGCTGGAAATTTTACTGACAAACCATTTTCAACTTTGTTAATGCCGTTGTCACTTCTGTAGGAATCTAGCCTTAAAGATTTTCTATTTTTTGTTGCAGCTGTGAATATGTATCACCATTTTTGCGATTTCTTCAATCTATATGCTTCTCTTCATGTAAATTCTACACATCCGAGTACATTTTCGAGAGACAACCACATCTTGGTTTGGGAGACATTCACATATGAATCACTGTTTCAAGATGCATTCAAAGCTTTCACTGTTAATCCTATTTGGGACTTAAAAACCTTTAGAGGGAAAACAGTCTGCTTTAAAAACCTTGTACTACCTCTTCTACCAAGAATGATCTTTGGTCTCTATTATAATACTCCTTTGGTAAGTTTCCTATTATAATAATTATTATTTTTTTGTGTCTATCTTCAACTAAATATTTTTTCTTTTAACTAAGTAATCATAAAAGTCCAATAGTTTATGTATATTTTAATTACGCTCTACTCAACGTCGAAAAGAATTTCATGAGATTTGCTACGTAGATCCTGTTGACATAGAAAACTTGTAATACCGATTTATTTAGTAATTTAACCTAATTAAACACGAGCGAAAACAGGCGGAAACAAATATTTTATTGTAATCTGCAATTCTACACTAATATTATTAAGAGAAAAGTTTTGTATTTTTGTATGTAATGAATAAACTTAAAAAGTACTGGACTTATTTGAAAAAATCTTTCACCATTAAAATCCTACATTATCCCTAATGAACATAGGCTATAGAACAGTTTCAATAAATTAGTTTTTTTTAATACCCGTAAAATACCCGTGTGAATCGGGTGCGTGCCGTTAGTCATAAATAAAAACCGACCATGTGCTAGTCAGACTCGCTTACCGAGGGTTTTGTACCAATTCAACCAATATATTATACATATGTGGTATGTAGTTAGCAAATCAAGAGCAAAAACACGGAACTGATACAATAAAACACGTTTTTTGTCCTCTGCCCCCCATATGCTGTGAAAAATTCGATTGGGTACCTAATGCCGTTTAAATGTTACAGCCCTATACGTAGAGCTGTTGAACAGAACCCGAATATGTGATTTAGTAATATTATTAAAATTCCACATTGATTTTGTAACTTTTAATTTACAGATTTATGGATGTGAAAAAAGCGGTCTATTTCATGCATTCTCAAAACATATACTACATTCCCTGAACATTAAACTGCAACCACGCCAAGATGACAGAGTAAGAGTTACTCTCCTGTCTCGAGGAACTACTTACAGAAGTATACTGAATGAAGAAGAAATACTAGATTCCCTAAGGAAAGTGAAAGGGCTGGATGTTCGAAGAGTAGTTTATGATAGAAAAGTGCCCTTCGTGAAACAGTTGGAGACGACACATAATTCTGATGTGTTCATCGGCATGCATGGAGCGGGTCTCACGCATTTACTGTTCTTGCCCGATTGGGCGGCAGTTTTTGAAGTGTAAGTATCTTATTTCTTATTATGGTTTTAAAATTCAAAGAGCCACCGCGTGTTCAGTCAAACTAAAATAATTTAAGAGACAAAAGTTTTACCATTGGAATTCTAACATAATAAAGACAGTACTGTAGTACTGAGTACAATGTAAGTTGAACTATAATTGCCGCTTCATCCCCGTACGACGGTTAAAGAACGAGGGTGCTGATGATTATTTACAACCGAGTCGAACACTATACTTTCGGAATAAATGCGAGGAAATGAAATAAACGACAGATTTCACAAAACAGTACCTACAGATACCTATTAAAACCCTTTCTCATTTTTTTATTTTTTCATAAAGATTTAACTTTTCTTTCCACCACTTGATAAATGTTCTCGGATATCATTCTTTTGAAGCGAAGGTAATAAGTTTTCTATGGGGTGTTAAATCCAAATCATCGCTGCATTAACTCAACATTTTAATATAAAAATGTTATGGCAAAACTACAAGAATGATAATTTTCAGTTCGCAACACAATTTTATTTTCTATCCAAGGAGTTTTTAGAACCTCTTTAGAAAGTTACGCGCACTGAGGTAATTAACTGAAAAAAATGGTCTTATTTGGATGTTTGTTTTTGACTGAATGTATAGAATGTCGTCTTTTTTATTAGAAATAAAAATAGGTACATACATCTTGCTATACATATTCATCCTATTAAAAATATACTGACTATTTTTGCTGTTCTTAACAAGCATTCATTTATTTAACAAATTCTAAACTCCTTGGTTATAAAGACTCAAAACCTCTTTTGTGAAATGAGTTATTGACATATTACAAATATACAAACTTATAACCTAAAACACAATAAATAAGAGTAGGTGTGAAAATAGGCGGTCTTATTGCTGAGAGCGATCTCGTCCAGACAACGGTATTTTATGTGAAGGAAACACGTTCGAATTATAAATTTACTTACCTCTCTAGGGTGATTTGGAAATTCCCTAGGGCTACAAAATCGAATTTATAGCAAATGAACTTATCGTATTTCAGACGCCCATTACAGAAACAACCCATTTTTTTCAGGTACAACTGTGAAGATCCCAACTGTTATAAAGATTTGTCGCGTCTCAGAGGATTGAAATACGTTACATGGGAAAACAAATCTAAGCTCATTCAACAAGATCAAGTAAGTAATTCATCTGCACACCGGCCTAGTTTGAAAATCACTTGGTGAATGTAGAAGTTCCCTAATTACTGTCCAGAAATCGATTCAGTGAATTATTATATATACCCTAGGGCTAGGCCGTACGCAAATTAAGTACATCAAAGTTTACTTGCAGTTGAATTTTTAAGTGCCCGGCAAATGATCAATCATGTTTGACAAACACGTTTGTTCAACTTCACGTTTCCATAAAACAAGAGCGTAAACGTTCAAATAAGATATAAACATACGCGTACTGTACCAGTCGGATTGTCCACTGCTGAACACAGCCATAATACTCGCGGTTGACAGGCGTCTTGTGGATCACAGTGATGGGTGGATTCTAGCCCTGCATCCCAGATTTGGCGTTGATACTAGCGCTAAGTGTTAAACAAAAGAAGAAGATGGAGTAGAGAACTGTTAAAATTACGGGGAAAATTGAAATACAATGAAAATTTGTGAACTACAAAAAAAAAATTGAATTTTATAAATAATAATTATATTACGTAACAACTAAGTAAGGGGGGTGACATTCTAGCCCGTGTGGTGCCGGGCTAGAATGTCACCCCCCATCTCTACCTGTGGGTGTCGGAAGAGGCGACTAAAGGTAACACACTATAAGGTGGGCAGCAGCACTTTCTGAGGAACTGATATCTCACACTGCGATCCCCAAGCCGCCTGCCAAGCGTGGGGATTAGGGCAAACCCCTCCATATTGGGGGAGGTTGTGTTCAGCAGTGGACTATCCGGCTGATACAGTAAACAACTATCTTAACTGTAACGGAAGCCCTGTCGATCGAGTCGTTTGTCGGTATGATCAAAGGGATGCCGCTCCCGTGCATCGTTAGTCGGTAATACTTCGCAAGGGGCGGCATTCTATTACTATAGCGACTCGGTAAAATCAAAGATGCCGCCCCTTAGTGCCAGTCAGCGCATTGTCGTCAATGCTTGGATAGTGGTAGGGCATTTCCCGAATGAAAATCTGTCGCCAAGCACCTAACGGTGTGCTCCGGCAGCTCTGTACTTGAGAGCCGTTGAATTAAGTACAGTCAGATCTACTTTTCTGCAGTCTTTACTACAGTCTTTGTATAGACAAATAAACCATTCGATTCCCCAAGGATTTGTGATCGGATGTATTCTTTTTTTATTATATATTAATGACCTTCCCAAAACACTTGACGAATCGTGTTTACTTTTCGCGGATGACATCTCTATTTTGACATCTTGCAAAAATAATTCTCATATCAATTATAACCTTACTGAAATTTTTAATAATATAACTAATTGGATGACATATCATAATTTAGAAATGAATTTAAAAAAGACCGCGTTAATGCAATATAGACCATATCAAAAAGCATCCTAGACATAAATTTCTTTTATAATAATAAATAAATAGAATGTGTTGACGTATCGACTTTACTAGGCATAGATATTCACACGCATTTAAATTGGAAAAGCACAGAAAATAAAATCAAAATTATCAAGCTTTACTTATGCGCTTAGAGAATTACGAAAAGTAACAAACTTAGATACAGCTCTAACGGCTTATTATGCATATTGTTTCTCATGGATCAGCTACGTCATAATACTTTGGGGAAATAGTGTAGATGCCACAGATATCTTTAACATCCAAAAAAAGTGCATTCGAATTTTAGGAAATATAAAGCTTCCCGACAAAAATATAGAAAAATTTCATAGGCCCTACTTTATTAGATTTAAAATATTAACACTGGCATCCATATACATATTAGAAAATTGTAAGTTTGAAAAAAAATATCCCCAACATTTTACAAAAATATCAGATGAGCGAAACTACCCAAGACGGTCTAATTATAATTATAAGCATAATCTGGTTGTGTCTACCTCGAGATTAGAAATGCATAGTACAGGACCAAACGTAATGGCCGCTAAAATATATAATAAATGACCGGTTCAAATCAAAAGTATAGAAAATGTACACAAATACCTCCGAGTCCTAAAAAATATACTGCTCGAAAAGTGCTATTATACTCTTGAAGAATTTTTTAAGGATGCCTCGATTATGGTATAGATCGTTCCCTTCCGCTACACATTGCTATACCCTATTAGGGTCATTATGTACCATTCCACCTAATTTTGTTTTGTTTATATAAGTCTTGTAAACCGCATTTGTATGTACTAATGATTGCAATAAATTATTGAGTATTGAGCCAGTAATTCTTGGTTAGCCTCAACTTCTTCAACCACATCATCCGTTGATGTGGTCTCTATCGTTTACGGATCATTTCATACGATGCGAAACAGAATGTAAATTTGCACCTATTTAATGAGTGCTGTCATTTGTATTATATATCTATTTAATGAGTATTGTTAGTTATATAATATAAATTAACGATACATGCTTCATTTTAAGTATTCGTAGAAACTAACAGCATGAACATTCCCTCAAGATGATTTTTTTGGGGTTTGTATTGCGTCATTGAAAATCGGTGGTAAAAGCGTAGAGATTTTACGAAGCTCGCCCGGGAACATTAATTTTAATTTATTACATGTCATTTCACTTTCAGTAACACATAGGCACCTACTAAGATATAAAATTTACATAATATGAACGCTTAAAAGGGAACTTGGCTATTTTATGTCTTATATGCTAGCTTTTGACTACTCTCACATCTGATGGTAAGTGATGATGCGGTCGAAGATGCTGTGCAGGCTAACCTAGACTTACTGACAGTAAGGCTAATCTAGGCTAAGGACAGTTGCCTGAACACATCGTTTGGCCCTGGCTTCAGTATTTTTACATCAGGGTTGCAGCTAACCAGGGCCCCAATAGGGTAGTTGACACAGTCTAAAATAAAATACAGTGTAACGTTAACATGATAGTAGTTGGAGCACATAACTCGATGAAATGAACAAATTATTTATTCGGCATTGGATTACCTTTATTTTGAATAAACAAAATGTGTTTAAATTTTCTTTAAGTCACGTGATCTCAAACGGAAGTAAAGGCGGAAATGATGTCATAAGGACAAAAACAAAGCCACAGAATAAGTAATAGTAATCATGAGAGTTTGCTACCAAAGGTTTTGACAGTGACAATTGACATTAGTAATTGCTAATAGCAAGCAACCCACAAAATTTCGCATCACTATCGATTTACTACTTAGGCCCCTATTACACTATCAAATCCATTGGATCCCATATATTTAATAGTGTAGTAAGTACATTTGACTCACTTAACTTTGATCATATTTCGCCGTGAGATTTGATCAAAGATCAGCATAGATAATAAAACTCAAACTCGGAACAAGAATCTATGGAAACATTTTGCAATTATTACTTATAGTAATACAACAACTTTAAACAGTTGGAAAAGCTTATGTTTATCATTATTTTTATTCCGATGTCACTGCACGCCATTGTCTCGATCTCTCACCCCTACACTATGGTAGACGTTCTGCCGAACAACCTGTATAATCGATTACGCACGACACTACAACAAGCAAGCAAAACGTATTACATTTCAGCACTATTTGTTTTTGCCCTAGTGACGTCATAAGCATACAGGCCGCCATTGAATGATGTTTTAGCGCCAATTTTAAAAGTTGAAATAAAAAGATGGATTTCTGGTATTTCAGGACTCCTAAAAAAAATATTAAAAATGCTAGGTGTATATTTCAGTGTTCTAAATAATTTAAAATACTTTAAAAAAACAAGTCAACAACCCTATTCTCTTAGCTATTGACCAAACGCCACACTACTGCGATGCTTCTGCGATCGAACTGCTGTTAATGGCAAATTCGGTAGTCTGCTAATTCTAGCTCCTAATCGCAGTTGTATAGCAATCGCGTCGCTATCGTATACCTTGCAAATTTTGCCACTGAAATAATAATGTAAACTTCTATCAATTAAGCATTAGTCAAAGCATCAATACCATGGTTTTCTAGCAAACATTACATTAAATACATATATTTAAATCATTTAGTTTCTATCTAACAGCCTCCAAAACATTTTATGCCACTGTAGCAACGCAATCGCAACAAAATAGCTTACAGCATACCAAATATGTCAAAAACTATTGATAGCAAGCCACTGACTTGCGATTGAACCTAAATAGCGAGCAGACTACGGATACAGTCAAAAACTACAATTTTCATGCAATTAAGTTGCGTTAACGCCATTCAATAGCTAAGAGAATCGGGCCCCAGGCGGGCATTCGCTATAGATCGACGGCTTAACCTGTCCTCCTAAGCACGGAAACGTTCAGTATATAAATAAAAACAAATGATACTAGCGGTCACCCTTCCAAGTCGTGATCGCAGCGAATGTTGCCTAATTGATTAAATAAGAACGAAGAGACAAGCTCCGCTACGCTTCAAAAATTACAATTCCCACGCATCATGAAATAAATAATCTACTGGTTTTCCCATGGACGGTTTTTATAATACCCCATACACTGAAAAAAAGACAGATGGGGGCGGCATTTCTTAGTGGTAAAATTAAGAATTAAAGTGTCACATAACTCACTTTAAGCAGGGTAGCTTATCTGTATGGTATTCCAATATCACCCTGTATTATCAACTTAACCTATTTCAGGGTCACGGTCCCGGTGGAGCGTCACACGCAAAGTTTACCAACTATTCATTCGACGTCAAAGAGTTTGTAAGATTAGTGGAAAAGTGCGCTGATCATGTTCGCAAGCAAAAGGACTTCCAGGAGTTTGTCAACAAATCTTCACACCATGAAGAACTATGATGTTCGTGAATCAATACATGAGTACTCAGGATTACACCTTAAACGCATACTAGATATCAGCATATATTTTTGCTTAAATTTTTGTGAAAAAATGTAACGGAACTGTACCGCATAACTCGGAAGACGGACTGAAGTTCAAATTCTCTCCAATAATGGAGAATACTGAGGGACCAAATAGTACAAAATTACCTATATTCAAATCCAGTTTCTTCTTCAAACTTCAACTGTATTGTATCTTGACGTACTTAATCTTTCGCAAGTCGAAGACATCGTCATTTCCGGAATTAAACTACTGGATCGATCTCGAAGGTACTCGTTACAGATCAGAATTTCTACCCTAGACTGATTCAAGAAGCGATATAAATGACGAAACTTCAGTTAACAAGAATTTAAGTCGTGAATCGGGATCAGCTCGTCATAATAGTCTACAGGACGTCAGGTTGTCATTCCAAATGATTAATTTTCCACTATATGATATTGTCCAGTTTGGTTAATACTGTTATTAAAGAGTGATCTCTTCGCAATTCTACTTCACACGTCAATGCCGGATCGAAAATGCTAAGGTAAGAATTTCTTAAGTCTTAAGTGTGGGTCTTTTCATATAATGTTAAAGTTTTCGCTTTAGAGACTATTATATAACGCGAGTTTTATCCATATCGACTTTGTGGGCACCGGCTAGGACCCGCGTTATAACTACCGTTAAAGTTTTATAATAAATAACTCGAGCGAGTTGTAATCCATGGAATGAAGCAATATTTACAGTTCTCGCCAGCAATTGAATCAAATTAAGTAAATTTTTATCAAGTTTTAACACACAGTTTCCGATGTAGACCATTTAACCGACTTACCACTCGCACCAAGTGGTGGGAGGCATCTTCTAGCCATCATTCTAGTAATTATTCACTTTCAGCCTAAGGTAATAATATCCAATACTGGCCCTTGGCTCCAGTTATGCGGCCCGCTTGTTAGCTTAGCCGTTGTAGTTAGCTAGTGGTTTAGCACACCTCTTCTGTAGTCTGCTCGTGGTCAATAACTCTCTTGAAACGTCTACCTAATTATGAATATTCGTTTGTGAACTTCTCTACAATTCCAATGAATAAAGTGATTCAAGTCGGCGTGGATCTAGCTCGCGGCAAATCCCCGCGGGTTAAATTTTTATGCTTCTTGGACTTAAGCCCGAAATTGACAATAGGTTTCGTTTGCGTAAGAACCATTAGGCAGTTTTATTTATAGCCAATAGATGACTTTAAATAGTTTTAAGCTTTGCCCTGTGTCAAGGGCACTTTATTCAAAGCTAAGTAGGGGGTATAATCTACCAGCCGAGAAAACCGTGGCGTAGGGGGCTAACACGTTGGGAGTGTAGGTACCCTTACTAGACAGGACGACTATGGTAATTTTATTTATGTTCATAATTGTTCTCAAGTGAGTGATATGTAATGTCTTTTTTGAGAATAAATATCTTTAAACCTTAAACCTTATTTACAAATGAAGGCGGCTATAGTCCGAGTAGAAGCTGATGACTTACGGCCTTGTTAAACATTCTACTTTAAATTTCTAATATAAGGATAGCAAAAATAGTAGTTTACCTAAAAAAAATATTGTAAATAAAAAAATTAGTCTTAAATACCCTAAGTTTGGTCTTCTTTTTTTTAACCCTTATGCAAACTACAATAAAAGTTCTACAATTCTACAAAAAAAAATCTACAAAATACTACAATTTTCTTGTCTTTTCCGAAACTAACTGCCGATACATATCGTCTTCCCGTGCAGACACCGCCCGGTTTTTCGGCACGACGCGTCCTCTGCCATATCTGCTAACCGCAAAACTGCCTTCACACCGCGCCGTTTTCTGTGCATATCCACCATAATGAACAGCTATTTTATGACTGTAGATCTGAATGGAGAATCTTGTGACTAGTAAATAATTTTAAATAATTACAATGCTCAATGTACTTTATTATAAAAGTGCAAAGATCTACTAACGCGGATTATTTTGAATATGCTTAGGTAATAGTAGGATTATTTTCTAAAGATTGTTATGGATTAAGATAACTTCAGATTAAGGCAATTAAGACTAGTGATAACCTGTGTCATGGCGGTAGTAGCCTAGTAAAATCTGCGGTCAAGCACTTAGTGTGTTCCGGTATCTCCTTGAGAACCAGATCCCATAGGACATCCAGCCTATTAAGTATAACTAGCATATTTTTATTTATACCCTGACCGGAGACCTGTTGTACGATATTCTCGATTATTTTCTGACCACTATATGGCTCATATTTACTGGAAAGGTATCTAGTACTATAAAACTTTGTTTTGAATAGGACCAACCGCTTGAAAATACAAAATTCATAATATATTAATACCAAGCTCAATTTAAAATAATAAGGCTTCGTTCAGTTGAGACCGCGGCGCGGGCGCAGCTGCCACGCAGTCCAGGGGGCCAAATCTCATCTCTTATAGTATTAAATAGCTTAATCTCAGTGCAAAACTTAACAGTGCTTAACTCAGTGTTTTACACCTCCATGTCAATAAAGCAAGCTTACAAATGGTAATGGAAACGCTCGGCGTTTTGATGACATCACAACAATTTGTTCACTCTATTCGCGTAGGTACTCTGGCGTGACATTAAAAATGAAACATTACTACAAATTCCTCATATTTATCCATCGTGAAAAAGTTACTCTAGCAGTGTATTTAAACTTAATGTTGACTTTTTTATAATAATAAATGGGTTTAATTAATAGTGAGTAAAGTAAGTGCGATGTTTTTATTTTTATTATTCTTTAAAATAAACGCAAGAAATTTATTTGATGAGTGCTAATTACGTATAGTCATTAAGCGATGTGATTCTAGAATGTTATTTCCGGTGTTCACACAAAATTTTCCTATGAAGCGTTAGTAATTACTTTATACACCTCGTTACTTAAACTCGACTGACTATTTAGGAAGACTTCTAGATGAGTGGGACATGAGTGTGACTACATTTATGCAAGTTTTTATTGCGTATATATGTACCATATTACTTAGCAACTAGCGAATGTATTAACCGTACGACTCTAATTTAAAACTGCCTCACACCAACTGTAAATTTAAAACTAAGTTACAGTTGGTGTGAGGCAGATACAATAAAATTTTAAACTATAGCAAAACCTTTCCAAATCGTAGTTCGGAATAGTGCGATAACGTTATATAATACACATCTTGTATCTCACTTGCACATCCCTGCTACGTATGTTATTCGTTCCTTCCACTAGTTTCAAGTGGAATCAAGCATATCAAATCATATTTGAGGTGATTGCGAGTCGGTGATACACTGATAGTTCGTGTCTAAGTATTTTAAGCATGAAAAACAACAGCTTCTTTTCTATGATGGTTTAGTAAAAGGTGGGAATTGGCCCCCTGGCATGGTGAACCGCGACGGCACCGCGTCCTCATGCGAGCGGGTAATGACGCGGCCGAGGTGCAGCGTCGGGTATGATTTGGTCGCCGTGCTGCAACCTTGCAGCCGCCGCGCTTAGGCATATTCCAGAAATCCAGAAAACCCTGAGACTGATGTGTGTCCATCCGTCCGAACTCCACAGCTCATAGACGGAGTACGACTAAAATAGTTAGAAATCTGAAATTTCAGTAGTAACATATCCTTTATTTTTAAACTGAAAATTTCCAACAAATACTGAAAACGATAATTTATTATATCGCACTTAGCCAGTATTTTTACTTAGAATACTTTTTGGATATCAATTCGAATCAAAAGCATCAATGGAACAGAATTTTAAAAATATAATAATCGATGATTTTAACATGATGTGACCACCATTAATAAATTAGTGAATTCATGAATTACCGCTCAGTTCTATTATTTTATAAACGCTCTTCTGTAATTATTTTAATGTATGTATTCGTAACTCAAATTTTGTTTTGACTTCAGCAGTGCAAACTTCTAACTTGTAGGTTTTGCTGCTGGAAAACAAATAAGCAAACTGCGACTTAGCTGCGACAGTCAAACAGCGATTTAATTGAATTATTTTTATATTAAAATTAATCACTTAGTTTTTTATTATAATAGGAATATTTTTATAATTTTATAATTATAAAAAATGGAAAACAGTGGTTTTAGTGAACATTATTGTAATCCCGAAATGTAAACACTTTCAAGTGATCGAGACAATGGCGTGCAGTGACATTGGAATAAAAATTATGAAAAACATACGCTATTCAAACTCTTTAAAGTTGTTAATTTACTATGAGTAATGATTGCAAAATGTTTCCATAGATGCTTGTTCCGAGTTTGGAGTGGTTTTATTATCTATGCTGATCTTTGATGAAATCTCACGGCGAATTATGCGAAGATAATAAGTCAAATGTACGTATTACGCTATTAAATATATGGGATCCAATGGATTTGATAGTGTAATAGGGGCCTAAGTAGTAAATCGATAGTGATGCGAAATTTTGTGGGTTGCTTGCTATTAGCAATGACTAATGTCAACTGTCACTGTCAAAACCTTTGGAAGCAAACTCTCCTACTACCTATTCTGTGGCTTTGTTTTTGGCCTTATGACATCGTTTCCGCCTTTACCTCAGTTTGAGATCACGTGACTTACAGACAATTTAAACACATTTTGTTTATTCAAAATATAGTTAATCCAATGCAGAATAAACAATTTTTTAATTTGTTCGAGTTATGTGCTCCAACTACGATCATGTTAAAATTACATTGTATTATATTTTAGACTGTGTAACTACCCTATTACGTCCAATGTACACAATTACTTAACGTTCTACCAATCTTTATTTTATAAATAACGTTGTAGTTTTAGAGCGCACCTCTAAACAAGTAGTTACAGTGAAAATTCTCGTCTTGGTCGTGTACTTCATTACTGTAGGTCGTGCGTGTCCCTGAAAGGCCTTTATGGCTCTATGCAACAGAGTGAGAACAGTGAAAATTATAATTTGCAAAATAATTACAAATATGAGTGAGTGAGTCTAGTGAAGAAAAAAGCAATATAACTCCAGAGGAATTGTAACAAGTTAAGAATGCTGAAACAAAGATTCCATGCTATCATCGTCTGTAGTCATGTGCGAAATAGCTATCTAAAACCCTGATTTCTGCTATCGCCTAACGTCTATACATTCTCATTGCTGAGGTGAAAAAATGTATGAGCAACACGAGACCAAAGTAAACTAACATTTACCTTTCGCCTGAGACTTTACTTTGTAAAAAGTAAGGCGAGTTGGTTTTGTGCAACCAGGGATCCCTCGCGCCGCGCGCGTCATCTATTTAGCAAGAAGTGCATAAGTTCGAATCAATACACGGCACGCTGCCTTACTACTATTGCCTGACCATATTTGTGAGCAAACGAAGTTGGCTTTCGATTCAACTAGTAGTTATGTTTTAGTAGGCGCAAATAGCTTTTACTCTGACTCTGACGCATGTTTGGTATCAAACAAATTCGATACACCTCTAAAGAAATTGTCTGAAAGCTCGTTACTTAATTTTTTTTTACTAGTTCTGGGCTTTCGATTCAACTAGTAGTTATGTTTTAGTAGGTGCAGGTTCTTATAATCCTTATTTTACATTAATGTTTGAAGAAATTGATCATGAAAATATTCGTATAAACAACTTAAAGAATTACTGACCCAAGTTTGGTATCAAACGAATTCGATACACGTCTAAAAATTTTCAATTAGTTCCGGGTGCTAATTATATCCTATTATAACTAACAAAATTCATTTGAAGCCTGGATAGCATACTTCAAGATACGTGTTGCAGGGTATATTTATTTAAAATCTCAACACGCTATATTTTCGCCAGGAAACGTACCTAAACCACCTCGTTTTTGTTTAGCACTTAGCTTTCGCCTTAACGGTAGTGTGCCTATTTAGTACACATATTAAATTTAAATATTATTGACAAATGAACGCGATTTCTGATTTAATCTGTTTTATTTATTATTCGCGAATGTACCGCTAGTTTAATTGTAACAGCGGCTTGGACGCGTCAACGAATCCAAGTGCGTAATTACAGCCCTCGATATCCAGATAAATGGCTGCAAAGATTGGTTGAGAGCCATAGCCGATTAAAAAAATTGTTGAGTACCTACATCCGAGAATTTCGGGAGCAGTAACTGTTACATAATCACCACAAAATAATGTTTTTACATTTTTGTTTTTGATCGAGACAAGCGAAATTTCCAGAGGTAAGCGGTGTTCTCGACGTTTGTATATTTGTTGGATGATAACTCGAATTGTTGATCCGATCTAAACAATATAAAATTTGGCAGAATCAGTTTCGGTTTATATGTTTTTCTCCTCCTTAGTCGTTCACTTTTGACAGAGTGGTCGTGGTTGATTATACTGCGCTCTCATTGGCTAAGAAGATTATTGATTTTGAGCGCTTCCGTGCTTCAGAGGGCACGCGAAGCCGTGGGTCCCGGTTGTTGTTTTAGGTTAGCAGCCGTTATTGCATGGTGGTAGGGCATTTTACGAATGCCCACCTGGCTAGCTACCACCCTCAAGTGGAAAATCTGTCGCTAAACACCTAACAGTGTGTTCCGGCAACTGCCCTTGAGAGCCAGTACTTCTAGGTTAGTATGATCAACATCTTCGACCACATCATCACTTACCATTAGGTGAGATAGTGGTGAAGGCTAATCAGCTATAAATAAAAACTATTAAAATTTTGGATTTTTTAAAATAATTTTCAACATATTTGTATGAGAATTGTTATTTTGACATTTAGGGATATAATAAATAATAAATCGAAAAACTGGCAAACCAGAAACATAGATAGTAGGCTCAGAAATATGCGTACAGAATTTCACCGAGTTTGAACACTTGGTATTTAAGGCCGTCTTGTACTTGCACAGTAGGCAAATTTAGCGTGCGAGAGTTGCAGGCTATGGACACTACGCGGCGCTGCGCTTTAGATGCAAAGGTCGATGTCCCCAGCCGCACGCTATCAGCTTCATAGTGTAACTAAAACAGTTTATCTACTTTAGGTATCTGCTACTAAATCCAGTACTCAATTATTATATTCTTGTGACTATTCCCTTATAGTGCAACTAACACAGTTGATAACCTTTAACTATTACTATTAAAATACATACCGTTAAGTGCTTGGCTACAGATTTTCTACTTGAGGGTTAGGTAGCTAGCCAGGCGGGTAATCTCAAATTGCTCTACTACCATGCAAAATTACTGGTTCTGGAGGACTCATAGCTACACATACCGTTAAGTGCTTGGCGACAGATTTTCTACTTGACACATAGTGGTAGGAAGCCAGGCGGGTATTTGCAAAATGCCCTACCACCATGCAAAATTATTGGTTCTAGAGGACTCATAGCGGCACATACCGTTAAGTGCTTGGCGACAGATTTTCTACTTGACACATCGTGGTAGCAAGCCAGGCGGGTATTTATAAAATGCCCTACCACCATGCAAAATTACTGGTTCTCAAGGATACATAGCGGCACATAGCGTTAAGCGCTTGGCGACAGATTTTTTACTTGAGGGAGGTAGCTAGCTAGCCAGGCGGGTTTTCTCAAAATGCCCTACCACCATGCAAATTACTAGTTCTAGAGGACTCATAGCGGCACATACCGTTAAGTGCTTGGCGACAGATTTTTTACTTGAGGGAGGTAGCTAGCCAGGCTGGTAATCGCAAATTGCTCTACCACCATGCAAAATTACTGGTTCTAGAGGACTCATAGCGGCACATACCGTTAAGTGCTTGGCGACAGATTTTTTACTTGAGGGAGGTAGCTAGCCAGGCTTGTAATCGCAAATCGCCCTACCACCATGCATAACTACTAGTTCTTAAGGATACATAGCGGCACATAGCGTTAAGTGCTTGGCGACAGATTTTTTACTTAAGGGAGGTAGCTAGCCAGGCTGGTAATCGCAAATTGCTCTACCACCATGCAAAATTACTGGTTCTAGAGGACTCATAGCGGCACATACCGTTAAGTGCTTGGCGACAGATTTTTCTACTTGACACATCGTGGTAGCAAGCCAGGCGGGTATTTATAAAATGCCCTACCACCATGAAAAATTAATGGTTCTCAAGGATACATAGCGGCACATACCGTTAAGTGCTTGGCGACAGATTTTTTACTGGAGGGAGGTAGCTTCTTAGAGGGGGACTGCTGCTCACTTTCCGGTATTTTCCCTTAGTTGCTCTTACGACACCCACAGTTAGTAATTGGGGCGTGACCATACTGTACTTTTTATACTGTGGCGCGTGAAAACAATGCCATCGAGAAAGTATTTTTTTTATTTGGCATGGTTTGAAATAACGTACAAGACACTCGCCTGATGGAAGATTCACGCCAGCGGATTACCATAAATGTTGCAGTGTCACCATTCTGCTAATAATAATTCTGTTTATAAATATTTCTAGCTCGTAATCGTCGGGGAGAATTTTGCTGGAGAAAACGACACGCGTCCTACCTCAATGACGCCTAGGCGGGTACTGAATCACTGAATGATGTGCGCGAGAGCTTGAATCTTTAGATTTGTAGTTTATTTTTTCTTGTTAAAAAACTATAGCTAAATTTGAAAATGTGCCTTCAAACGTTACTAATAAATAACAAGCTCTATCCATTGGTAAAATTTCCACATAGTTTCATGATAGTATCTTTTAGTTCTACCTGATTTAAGTAGCGATATGGTGTCATGTTTGACATTTTTTTTTATCGAAGAAATTGTTCATAATCACGTTTTTGACTTTGTACGTTCCTGGAGAGTATGTTCAACTTTATATAAATAATTTTATATATTCTAAATTTTCAATTCTATTCGAGTTACAGATTTTAAAAAATGTCTTAAGTAGGTACAACCTGGCCTTAAAATATGACGAAACCTTGTAATTTTTGTTTTGTTTTTTTTTATGTAATTTTGACGGATCAGGCACCAGGCCCACCTGATGTTAAGTGGACTAACCTCTGCCTATAACAGATGCATTTCGTCACAAGTCATGAATTGCACTGCGCCCGTCACCTTGAGACATAGTTGTTAAGTCTCATGTGCCTGTAATTTCACTGGCTCTCAAGGACTGCTGCCGGAACACACCGTTAGGTGCTTGGCGACAGATTTTCTACTTGAGGGTGGTCGCTAGCCAGGCGGGCATTCGCAAAATGCCCTTCCACCATGCTTTGAAGCTCAAGCCCGCGGCGGGATTTGAACCATGGACCTGTTGTATGGAAAGCACTCCGTGAACTCTACTCTTAAGCGATACTGTATGTCTATATATCTTTGACTCTTTTTTAGTTACCTATCTAATTATAGTAATCGTAGGTTAAAGCATTAGAAGAATGAAGGACATAAGTATTAAAACTGGAAAAATGTCGGAAATGTTGATACTCGTTTGGTGCAATCAACCATGATCTGTATACCTCTCTTGGGTATATGATGTTTTGTTATTGTTTTATCATATTTGTTATATCAAGTCCCTGTTCTTGTGAAGACAAGATACTTTTAATACTAAGTTACATAATGCTCATTATAATTTAAGGTATCATTCATGTGATAGTAATGATAAGGTACATAATTACTAACATAGTATTATAAAAATATGTGATACTTCTAAATCAGTTTAGTTATTTTGTAAAATATTAGAAAATAAAATATAAACAGTTAAATAAAACAATTGTATCTCATAATTACGTTACAATTTTTGATTAGTGTGTACCGTAAGGTATCTGCCTAAACGAAGCATAACCTTTTAAGAAATAAAACATATCACAATATACTCTTCCTGCTGTTATTATTATTTTAAGATAACAGTGAATGAAAAAAGTGAGATGTCAGGAAATATTCTTATAGAGCATTACGTGTTCTTCTAAACTGGTAACAGCTGAGAATATATTATTATATAGGTATGATTAATACGGCTAACTACCTATTTAATATATTTTTAATTGAATTTTATTTAAATAACTCTAATATATCCATGTGACACAGTAATTTCTGTAGTTTGGATATCAAAAATGATGAAAGTGGGTACCATTATTGTTTTTTTTTATTTAAGCTATCAGCGACTTACTTTTAGACGATAAGACCACGTGGAGTCCTTTTGCTCTGTGTCGGATCTGAACTCATTTTGAACCTAAACTCTACATTTCCATTGACGCTACATCATCATCGACTTTGTTATAAACGAGATGTAAAACAAAGCCTAAGTGTTTTTTTTATATGAAGGCAAAGTGACGATATAGCACAATAAAAATACGTCGTTATAAGATTAGTCGGCAGGTCATTATATATTAAGCTCACATAGTAGTAATTGGTGCTGACGTAAGTCGGAGTGTAATTTATTATAAGCACTCGCCCGGAAAATTATTGGTCGACTAGATTCTTAATATAACAGTATTAAAGTTATTTTAAACATTTTGTATACCTACCTGCGTAAATAGAATGTTCATGATATAATATCTTAAGGGTGAACTGGCCGGCCCGTTCTCCATACAAACGCCGTAGGGTGATCACTCCCTTATGAGATTTTAGGTCCAAAACAAAGCATAATACCGATTGATCTCGTCACTATCTAGGCTTGTATGATGCCGAAATTTTAATAAAATAATTAACTTGATAATTATGATCCTCGAAACATTTTCATATAAAGTTTTCGAGGTCCATAACTTACAACTTAATTATCTTTTTAAAATTTTGGCATCATACAAGCCTAGATAATCACAATATCAATCGGTATTATGCTTAAATCTGGACCTAAAATCTCAAATAAGGGAGTGATCACCCTACGACTTTTGTATGGAGAAGTGACCGGCCAGTTCAACCTTAAATGGTTGGTCGTTGATTTATACCTACAATCGGTGTGTATGTAGACTGCGTTAATATATAAAATCGCATGGGTTGGTACTCATAAACCAGTCACATATTCACATATAATTTTAAAGCAATTGCATATTATTGAATCAATATTTACACATGGATATTAATGGGTACACCCGCGCACGCCCCGGGCACGGCGCGAATAACTTTTGGCGTGTAACCAGATCGTATCGCGCGAATAACAATCAAATTGTTAATTGAAATTATTTTGAGGTGCCTTTAAATTTAATATGTTACTTTTTCTCTTTGCTTTATAAGTTCCGTAAGAGAGGCTTAGGTGTACTATAAAAATGAGAATTGATTTTATGTTAAGGCTAGAGTTGCTCGTGCTGCTTTCCATAGAAACTTAGTTTCGTCATATTTTAAATACTAACTTAAGCTTAATATCCATGCTTCTGGCTTTCCAGATTCCGTAAATTAAGTATTTTAAAAATAATTCGGAAAAATAGTTTTGCTTGGGTATTGTTATTTTGACATTTGGGGATAAAATAAATAATAAATCTAAAAATTGGCACACCCTTCTGGTGTGCCAATTTTTAGATTTATTATTTATTTTATACATAGAAGAACACCAGAAGATTAGGCTCAGAAATATATATATGTATTCAAAATTTCACCGAGTTTGAACACTTAGTATTTAAAATATGACGAAACTACGGTTTTATGGAAAGCGCTCCGTGCACTCTACTCAATGAGTATGGCGACTGAGGCATAAGGAAACTAAATGTATTATTTGTAAGTATCTGATAGTAACTAAAGTTTTATAACAAAATATTTAATAAAACATTGCATTCATATTTTAGAAAATCTTAATCTATTTACAATTCTTGATCGTGCGTTGGAAGAGTCAATGTCTCCATAAGATGCTTTGTGTAGAAGCGAAAAGCGTCGAAACTATTCCGGCTGGGCTACGTGACATTTCTGATGCCACGTCGGTTAAGCCGGAAGTTTAGGTGGAAATGAATAACTTAAATAAATTATAGAATTTTATTTAACTTTGATTTTAAAAATATGATTTCAATGTTTTTCTTATAATATTTTTATTATTAATTCTAGATATCCGCAGAGTAACGTATGAATCTATTAATAAGCGTAGTATTTCATAAAAATCCAGTGGACATTGTAATAATTTTCTAATTTACGAATTGTATTGTAACTTATTCTAATTCTTTAACTATAAATGTTTAAATCATGATAGTGAATATACTCGGATATAGGAGAAACTTCGCCACCATATCTTGTATACCATATACTTATATATTAGAATGAAATAAAAAATAATTTTATAATGACTATTATTGGTAATTTAGCGAAAAGCGTCGCTTTGATGAGTTCTTGGGCTTGATTCCCATCACCGACAATAATGATGTTGTTGATGTTTTTGCTGACAAATATATTTTCAGTAGTATTCCTGAGTCTGGAACTATGCCCAGTTGGTGTCAATAGACACGACCCCTATTACATGGCGCAACACATACTGGCATGACATTCAGCGATTTAAAGGCGCGATGATACGTGTAGATACATGAATGATATTATTAAGTTAGTAAAAATGTTTCTTGTCGGAAATTGGGGCCGTTAGTATAAATTAAAATACACTCCCAGAAATTTTACATCAGCTTAGTGTGATACGTTGCTTGTACCAAACACTTTCTTATATACACCATCATTTGTACAAAATTGTATGTTATTTTAATATTTGTATTACAGCAATAACGCAATATTAAAGCTAATTGCAAAATTAGTCTTGTTTGTAGGACAACGTAAGTTGAACTATAGGTGTCGCTCTATGCCCATACGATGTTTAAAGTACGAGGGGAAACTTTAGTTATGAGTCATATGCCATGTTAGCTCAGTCGGTCAGAGCATACCCCGGCTATAGAGGTGGATGACGCAGGTTCGACTCCCGCACATGACTATAATTTTTCCTTTCGTAAATTTGTAATTCTATGTTATTTATTATTTTGTATTAAAATTGTGCTGTATTTATAGAATTTATTTACTGCATATGAGAATACTTGTATCGACATAGTAAATTTGTTAAGGTACAAATGGTCGGTAGGTACATAGTTTAAAATATATACTAAGGCTGGGTTGTACAATATCTGGTTTACATTAAATCGTTAATTGAATTCCGCAGAAGCCATTAGATATAAGAAGTTGAAGTTAAATTATTCTGTCGGAATAAGGAAGAATATGTAACCATTTGGTGCAATCCAGTCTTACACTATCATATGGAAGTCGGTAGTGGTAGTCAGACAAATAAATTGTATATATTTCGTAACGTACAACCAACATGTAGAGTTATAATTAATTGGAATAAATATAAATATTCGCAGCAATTGTTGGTCGGTATGCGCCGATACCTTCAGTATGAAACATAGTTTTTATCTTATCTTGACGTATATTAAGCTTCTTTATGGCCAAAAAAGAAACTGGTAAGTAAATCAGGAATCTTCAAAATTAATTTCTATTGGTTAATAAAATTACTAACTGAGGTAAACAAATTATGTTCAATCATACTAAATTAGAATATAATTTAAATTATATAGTTTATAATCTCTCGATAACATTCCACTTTTGAAGTAGATACATAACAATAATTGTATATTTTATAACATAATCATGTTATTAATAACGTAAAACAGTACGCTTTAAAATTAGCTATGGTGCATTAAATTTGAAAGGGCTGTTAGAAATGAAATGATTTGTATAAAAAGATTAAGAGAAGGTATTTGTATAAAATTTATAATAAAAAAACTAAAAATGTATTTCCTGGTTTTATTTAATATCTGCAAGCTTACTATGCTTACACATTAATCATGGCCGAAAACTATTAGGAACTGCGTTTTATACAATGCGTTTGTAAATGAAACGTATTTTAAAAAGGAAATTGTAAAACGTGTTTAAAATAAAAATAAAAGTTTATTTTACACTACTTTTGTGGTCAAATGGTAAAACTTTGAAACGCAATCACAAGATGAAAGATAACCAAAAGATCGCCACCTATCTATTTGCGCATGTTGCCTCTGGCACATTGGGGGACTAGTAGCAGGCAATGGGCAGAACTGTATGTACTATGCCAAGGTATGGTACTTACTGCAGGGGCGGCGGGTGTGAGCTGCGATCTGCGAGCCCGGTGGTCGCCATCGCCACTGCGACGACGACGCCTCAGATCCGTGTCCGATAGCGAAACGCCGGCGCCGGCGCTGGCGCCCACCTTCTATTTGCTATATTTATCGCCACTATTCCCACCTCACTTGAATTAAAGCCTTATACGTAATTTTCACTCAACTTGCTGTCTTGGAAGATTATTGATCACTTCATTATGTGCCGCTACTATAAGGTTAAGAGCTGTAATTCCATGAGAATCATAAAGATTTATAGCATAAACACCTTTACATTTAAATATAGGTCCAACCGTAAGGTAATATTTTGATATGACTAGTCAAATAGATTGGTTACTAGATAACAATGGGCTTGGTAACAAACAATTCAATTTCTCTTAAGGTACTTGCCGCTAGACGATAAATTGAAACTATCCCGAGCCAGTTACACAACGAATTGAAGCATGTTTACCGTGTCAAGTGGATTAACGGCACCTGAGAATGCCAACTGTTACTACAAGAGAAAGAAATTAATCTTAAGTCTACGAGCATTTATTTGTATAATAGCAGCGCGAATTAAGGCAACAAGCCCGTGATTAACAATAGCAACAAACAAACAGAAGGTAACAGAAAGAAGACAAACATTCGTGGCTCTTTCAAAGACACACAATAGTCGTCATCAATTACAGGCAATAGATCGCCCAACATCATTTGTCCGTCCGTCCGTTACTCGACTGGGGCATTCCCACGGCTCTCGGGACGATCGTGTTTGTTGTCGGAATATGTCCAACGAGAAATACTAATAGAAAATTGTTTGTGATTGCTTCGCTCTCTACTTGCACCGGTCGCCTGCATGAGATCCGCGTTCTCATTTCTGTCTTATTGGTCATTTTCCATCGATTACCCAATCCGAAATAAACAAAGGCACGTCTGCAACACAATCACTCTGGGATTTATGGATCTTATTAATCTCTTATCTTTCACGAGAAAAGTTATCCATAGTCATATTGTAAACTCGCGGATTAAATTCTTGGTTTATAATTATGCAGAACGATGCATACCGTTGTTCTCTCGATGTTATCAAGAACAAGGCCGAAGAGAAATTGCTCCGATCAAAAGATAATCTCCCCGGAACCAAAACTGATCATTGATAGTAGGAGGCGCGCGCGTCCTGCGCCCGCGCCGCCTGCCACCAGCCCACGCCTTGCGCGCACATATTAAAATTAAGTATTTTTGATTTTGACTAAAATTGCTAAAAGTTAGTAAGTTAGATTTTGCTAAAAGTTAGTACCTACTTATTTAACTAACATTTATTTTCAAAAAGTAATTATAACTACAAAATTCTAGTTTGATCGCAACAACCAATAATTGTCTATATTCTATAATATATGTAGCTACTGCATGTAAGTAATAGGTATACCTAATATCGCGCGCGGTTGTAATTCCTTTGATAAGACATTCAGCCAAGAAAATAATAGATTGTATAATGACATAATATTATACAATTGCTGTTGCTGTCCCATTGCTGTCGATCTAACATTTTTTTTATGTTATTGAGACGGAACAAGCTCGATGCACACCTGATATTAAGCGTACCTCTGCCTATAACAGATGCATTTCATCAAACCTGCTGCGCGGCAGTCCATAGCCAATGCCACTGAGCCATCATTGCTTCAGAATATTCCTCTATTTAAATTCTCTCAATTTACTGTAACAGCCGAGTCGTCCACTGCTGAACACTGCCTCCCCTATTTGGGGGGTATTTGCCATAATCCCCACGCTTGGCAGGCGGCTTGGGGATCGCAGTGCAAGATGGCGGTTCGTCAGAAGGTTCTTAAAACCACATATTTACGTGTTTATTTACGAAGGAGTTGGTTAAAACATAGGGTTAGCCACTTCTCTAAAAGCTTGTAATTTTGGACATAAGTGTAGGTATTAGTATAGGTACCTAACTGCTACCCAAATCTTACTTAAATTTAGATAGTTTTAGATTTAGATAATGCAGTCCAGACAGATTCAACATCATTATTGGTACCAATTCAAAAATCAAACTACACAAGATCACTAAAATCCAATTTTAAGTTTTTTAGCTGTTTGTATGGATAAAATGTATAGCTCTTAGCAATTATGTTGTTAAAAAATAAATTAGTGCACTATAACCTCAAATTTATTGTTTAGAGAATACGTCATCGACAGCATTATCTTTTTATACCATTACATTAGTGGGTATTGGCGTTGGGTGAGCTGGTGAGGGCATAAAACCGAAGCTAGAACAAAATGTGCATGCAATTAGCATCTACATATAGTTACCGGAACCAGCTCAGATATGGTTAGTAGATAGGATGTTTGCACAGTTTTTTTACTGCAGTGTATTTTTTGATATAGTTTACCTTTCGACGGATCCCTGATAATAATGTATTTTTTCCTAGTTTCGGAATTTACATTTTAAGTAAGTAACTTATTAGTTCATTTCAGTATCTATTATTCAAATAATTAAAAGAAATTATTTAATGTTTAGTAAACGTCTCTTTTCGGTTTGATAATCTTAATCTGTCGCTAAAACTGAACAACAGCTATAATTTAGTTTTCAACACCCTTGCTCGTAAAGTGAGCTTTATTATATCGTTCTTAGGGCCATAAACCGAACTATAACACCCTCGTGCATAATAATATTATAGACTAGCGCGTAATAGAATTATCCCTACAAATTTTAAGTTAGTACCTAACTGCAAATTATATGCGAGTAAACAGAGCATTTTCAATTTAACCGGGTAATACAGATTTGTAACATCAAAGAGGTTTATACGTAATGATGAACCATCATACATTTGCCGCGCGAAAAAAACAAACTTGCGCACTATTTTCCATAGTTTTCGTATATTGTTTGTATCGCATTTGTGATATATATATATTTTTTCCTCGCAAAGGGTGTTAAAAAAGCGCGTATGAAACTCGTGAGCAACTTGCTCATTATACACTCGGCTGATTTACGCCCTCGCCTACGGCTCGGGCTGCAACTCACAGCCTCGTGTATAATGAGCAACTTAGCTCACTTGTATCATAATCTACTATTCATTCGTTGTTGTATGAAAATAATATAATTGGTTTTAAACACCAATTTTTATGTGTATAGTTTAATCCGTCGTGCACTAACATAACAACTTATTGTGTATACCTAAAATTACTTAATCATCAATGATATTATTTATTTTTAATACTAAGATTAATAAAATTAACATTACTGTACAATTAATATTACTGTCGAGTCGAGATGGTAATTGATGTTGATGTTTTTTTTAGGGTTGAATTTAGTTGCGTATATTTGCTTTTTAATAATTCGGGATGCACAAGCGGGAGCAGGTGGTGTAAAAAAATAACTTTGTGTGATAGGTATGACACAATATGTTCTAACTGTTATCAGTGTAGGTACTGTCATATGAAGTTTAGGCTAGAGTGTGCTTGCTCACATTATTAGCTCCTAGATTTAGGCCACCTCTAAGAACAGTCTCATTCGATCTCTCGGTCAATAAATATCAGATTAAAGTGCCGCTATTGTAGCCTTCACGCACAAACTAGTACCGTGGCTTTCAATAACGGTTCGCACTATGCAGATTATCATTGGGGCGATAACCACGACGTGAAAGCGATAGCGGCGACACGACGCAGCGGAGCGGGTGGCGGAGTGTCCCGACGCGGCGCGGCCGCAAGTTCCTCGCGAGGTGGCACGCAAGACTTGGCAACTTCTAACAGGAACGTGTGACGTGCCTCAGTCCTAACGACTCCACTGCTCTCCTCAGTCACTTCCAATAACCTCAAACCTGCCTGTCTTTACTTATCTGTAACTTTACGCAAAACGCGACCAGTTCACGCACGCATTGGGTTATGACTTAATGAAGCTTAAAGTTTGTTGCTAGTCTAGTGCCCCAGAGAAATCAGTTGTTATTAAATATGCTGCTATATTTTCCAGTCGAATTTTATTTAAGGGTCCCTTCCTACCCTTTCATAAATATTCCTAAAAGCCAGACTAATGGTCGAGGATTTTTTTCTAATCACTGGTTTCTACGGTTTTACTTGCCTGAAGCCAAGGCTGTTTTTCTGATCAGAGCATTATTATCTTCCATCCCATATTCCACTTGTTTAATTTGTGTTCTCTAATGGCCGGCTTCTTAGGCGACGTAAACCTTCTTAGGAATGATCTTGTTGGTAGTATATCCGTTACCTCCCGGTTAATGATGGAGTTAAGATAGTAAATCGCCCTGTTGTGGGCTTAATCTGCAGCAGCATTACTCACGTCGACACAAGTAGAAGCATGTTGCTCATTCGGCTCACTTTCACGATATCCAAGAGGAAAATCTGTAACATTACATATTCCTTATTCATAAGCCGGGAACTGTACACAGGTAATATTTCTATATTACGGTACTTCTGACTATGAATCGTTGTTTGACGGTATTCTGCCCATGTTAAAGTGTGACCATTGTATGGTGGGTAAAAAAATTAATCGGTGTGGACAAGTAATCCAATTACAATACCAAGTTTGATTTAGAAATCTGTAGCCAAGACAACACAAACTTTAAGACATAGTAAATCTAAAAAATTGATTTTTTTAACAAGTAAAGGGGTACACATGTAAAACGGAATGAAAAGAATGTACCTAAAAGAAAAGTAGACTCTCATATATAAAATTTAGAATATTAAGTTACATTTTCTAATAAACACTTGCATGGTGGTAGGGCATTTTGCGAATGCCCACCTGGCTAGCTACCACCCTCAAGTAGAAAACCTTTTGCCAATCACCTAATGGTGTGTTCCGGCAGCTGTCCTTGAGAGCCAGTAATTCTAGGTTAGCCTGAATAACATCTTCGACCACATCAGCACTTACCGTCAGGTGAGATAGTGTGAAAGGCTAGCCTATTAGCTATAAAAAAATAAAAAAAGTAAGTAGATTAAGGCTTAGATTATAGCCCTCTATCACCCTTTATGAGAACTTGTGTCAGTGTAGATAACTTATGGATAATTTAATTATAATTAGTACGTTTATTTTATATAAATACAATTAGGAACAATAAAACATAACAAATATACAACTGAATCCGAATTTTAGTAAACAATTAGGCAGGGGAAATGTATTTTGCGCCATTATTACTATTTAACATACTTAAAAAAGTTAGGAGGTTCTCAGTTCGACTGTTTTTTTGTGTGTGCTACCTCATAACTCTTTACAGGATTATGAGGTTACATACACCAATTTTTTTAATTCTCATTTAAATGTTTAAGTGCTTGGAGACAGATTTTTTACTAGAGGGAGGTAGCTAGCCAGGCGGATATTCGCAAAATGCCCTACCACTATGCACAACTACTAGTTCTCAAGGATACATAGCGGCACATACCGTTAAGTGCTTGGCGACAGATTTTCTACTAGAGGGAGGTAGCTAGCCATGCGGATATTCGCAAAATGCCCTACCACCATGCACAACCACTAGTTCTCAAGGATACATAGCGGCACATAGCGTTAAGTGCTTGGCGACAGATTTTTTACTAGAGAGAGGTAGCTAGCCAGGCGGATATTCGCAAAATGCCCTACCACTATGCATACCTACTAGTTCTCAAGGATACATAGCGGCACATAGCGTTAAGTGCTTGGCGACAGATTTTCTACTTGACACATAGTGGAAGCAAGCCAGGCGGGTATTTACAAAATGCCTTACCACCATGCAAAATTACTGGTTCTGGAGGACTCATAGCGGCACATACCGTTAAGTGCTTGGCGACAGATTTTTTACTTGAGGGAGGTAGCTTCTTAGAGGGCACTGCTGCTCACCCTCCGGTATTTTCCCTTAGTTGCCTCTTACGACACCCACAGTTAGTAATTGGGGCGTGACATAGCCCGGCACCCCACGGGCAGCCCGTCACCCCACGGGCTCGGCTACACTATTTACAGCTCACTGAACTAAAATAAGTGAATTGTTTAGAAAACCATACTGTACTTTTTATACTGTGGCGCGTGAAAACAATGCCATCGAGAAAAAAATTTTTTTATTTGGCATGGTTTGAAATGACGTACAAGACACTCGCCTGATGAAAGATTCACGCCAGCGGATTACCATAAATGTTGCAGTGTCACCATTCTGCTAATAATAATTCTGTTTATAAATATTTCTAGCTCGTAATCGCCGGGGAGAATTTTGTTGGAGAAAACGACACGCGTCCTACCTCGATGACGCCTAGGCGGGTACTGAATGACGTGCGCGAGAGCTTGAATCTTTAGATTTGTAGTTTATTTTTTCTTGTTAAAAAACTATAGCTAAATTTGAAAATGTGCCTTCAAACGTTACTAATAAATAACAAGCTGTATCCATTGGTAAAACTTCCACATAGTTTCATGATAGTATCTTTTAGTTCTACCTGATTTAAGTAGCGATATGGTGTCATGTTTGACATTTTTTTTATCGACGAAATTGTTCATAATCACGTTTTTGACTTTGTACGTTCCTCGAGAGTATGTTCAACTTTATATAAATGATTTTATATATTCTTAATTTTCAATAATATTCGAGTTACAGATTTTAAAAAATGTCTAAAGTAGGTGCAAGCTCGCCTTAAAGTATTAGTAATAAGATTCGAACCATAGCCGTCATAAAAAAAATATGTTCGTATAGCGCACAAGTGACTTGATTTAATGTGGGTTTTAAAGTAAGTTTACCTAATGATATTTCGTATTGCGAAATGAATTATGAGATGGTAGTTGGCCCCCCAAGCACATCTTGCAATGTGCACATTCTGGACCTAATTTACCGATACCCATTTTCAACGTCCCAATCGCATGTACTGATATGGTCAAGTCAATCAAAAACTGTTTATCCTAAGAATCTTATAAACCGAAGAAGACACCTACGCATTTAAACTATTAAGAAATAAGGTGCCTAAGCGCAACTTCACAGGTTTCACAAGCATAAGTTTGTTGTGGTCGAGATTGACATCTAGCCTAGAACTTGTCAGTAACTCGGCACCAAAAAGGTAATGAGGTTCATTGAAAAGAGTAATTCAAGTTGTGATGTGTAAGTGTTGCAATGAACGTCTACCTGCCTAATTCAAACGCAGTACATGTTTTGTCCACTGTTGTTAACGTTGTTTGTATCAGTATGATGAAATTTATCAAAGAATGAAAGTCAAGCTCAAGATACAATAAATACGAGATCCTTGAATGTGAAAAGATTTATGTTGTATATATTACTTTACTATATTTATAGGAATTGTGTAACGCAAAACTATTTTATTATGAAATCCTTTAGATCTAAAGAAACTTGATTGATGTTATTAAAATTAATTAGTGTTGAGTCGATTTTGTAGACTGAACGCTTAGAGTAGGTAAGTACATAGATGGATGGAGGTGTCTTTCTATTCTTGGTGTGATATCACATCACTGCCGGTGAGCAAAGTAGAGAAGAGAATACTCTCTTCTCTTCTTTTCGCTCTTCTATGCAGGCAACCTTCAAATTGTCTGACTGTCGCTTAGATGAAGCTGTACAAGCCGTAAATGATTAACTAGGTACGTTACATTTCTAACTGGATCATACGGTCTACGGTCTACGTGAATCCGTTGAAAACCCAAACAAAAATCATAGAGAATTCGCGGCATATCTAAAAAATAGATTGGGAGAGGATTTTAGAAATAGATCTACATTTTCATATATATTTTCTCTGGAACGCATTGCCACAAGTATATTATTAATTTAACCGTATCACACAAATGTGATCAATAGGAAAGTACCCATAATTTTGTTTTGTTATAAATTATTTACTAGCTATCTAAATATGATTACAAGCACTATCGCGTGCTAAGCAAAAAACATATTTGGAGAACAAAATTTGATGCCCCGCGCGGGAATCGAACCCGCGATTTCGCGCCGCCTGGGGCATCAAATTTTGTGCTCCAATAATTTGTATAATATTATTTACTAGCTATTTACGTAGGTATATAACATTTAGTACTAAATAAGTATATTGTACACAGCCATCCTTTATCAAAAGTCAAGTTACATCCTTTTTAGGGTTCCGTACCTCAAAAGAAATAAAACAGAACTCTTATAGGATCACCCTATACTGTCCCCTGGAGCTGTGAAAAAATCAAAGTTCTAAGGCATCGCAATCAAAAGATACAGCCGTTTATACCGAAAAATGTCAACACTCGCAAGGGAATAAAAACTAAAGGGTACTTTCCGTGAACTCATTTTGGAATTTGGTACGAAGCAGCGTCATATATAAAGGAGAAATTGCGAAAAGCATAACATTAAGTTATGTAGATACATCATATAATAAATATATTTTAATAATTTTAAAATGTTATGAATTTCATTTAGAAACATATATAATATAACTTTTACTTATATACCTACAGGTTTGTACGTAACCCTCGGTGCGCGATTCGGACTCACACTTGGCTGGTTTTTTTTTAAATAGCCTTGCTGATACGGCGCGTTAGAAACTGTTTAATTGATTTATTTCCTTACAGACATTACAGTTAATTGATCCATATATCTACTACCCGTGAGAATTCTACTGAAATCTTAATGAAGCTTACGTATTGTTAAAATAAAATAAAACTTTCATCGGACTCTTTCTCGGATATGTTATAGCTTGACGCTATGGGCCGGATGAAAACACGAGTACCTACGCAGGAACAGTAGAGAGATATTAGCATTACCCAGTAACTTGCTTTGGTAGAGTATAATAGTAGTCTTGACCATATAATATTTGACCTAAGTAGGTATACGGATAAAAGTACAGCAGAGCGTATGTACTATTCGAACAAATCCCAGTACTCTACCAATTGGTAGAGTAACGGCTCTACACGCCAGTAGAGAAGTAAGTGTTTCATAAAAGTTTTACCCTCCTAACCGTATATATGGACTTAGTAAAGGGAATGAAAGCAGCCTAGAGATGGGAACGCTGCCAACGCAGGTGGCAGAGTGAATTGCTACTGGCTAACTCCTAAAAATTATTGTTCTCTCAATTCTAGGAATGCCACCGATTTTTTTTTTTTTTATTCCTGATAGGTTAGCCTTTGACCACTATCTCACCTGATGGTAAGTGACGATGTGGTCGAAGATGTTGTTCAGGCTAACCTAGAAGTACTGGCTCTCTAGGACAACTGCCGGAACACACCGTTAGGTGCTTGGCGACAGATTTTCTACTTGAGGGTGGTAGCTAGCCCGGTGGGCATTCGCAAAGTGCCCTACCACGATGCAAGTGTCTACTAGAAAATGTAACTTAATTTTATATATGAGTCTACTTTTCTTTTAGGTACATTCTTTTCATTCGAATTTTACATGACCTCCTTTTCTTGTCAAAAATTTCCATTTTTTATATTTACAATGTCCTAAAGTTTGTGTTGCTACCACCCGGTAGCTAGCCAGGCGGGCATTCGCAAAATGCCCTACCACCATGCAATTTATTTATAGTTATAGTTGGCGAAGTATAGCCGATACTCTAACGTGCTTTAATGTCGATTACTCTACACGGTGTAGGAGTCATCGTGCACACTATACCCATGTTAAGGTCTATCTAGGCTGGTATAGTGAACTGGACACCGGGGAAGGAACGTGGTATAGTAACTTGTCCCGGATGCTCACTAGGTACTTTGCCAAATTAGTAGTTAGTCGTGCACTAGTAGGTACACTACTATTGTACTAGTTATTAGTACACTAGTGTACTATTACACTACTCTACCAATACAATCTAGGTACGTTGGTGTAACGTCTACTTCTACTATGCTGGTTGTCATATCCGTGTAGGTACACCTGACTCTTGATTTAAAAACAGAGTAGTGACGGAAAACGAAAGCTCGTTTTCCGCATTTCGTTTAGCCAAGCTTGATACCTATACCAAAATCTGAAGGATGTTTTGAACACGCGAGACGTGAATTACAATATATATTATCATCAAATAATAGCGCAAGGCGATATCTAGATGGTCGCCAAATGTGTAAGGTGTTACGAAAAAAACCCTATTAAAACATAGGTAAAAATATATATGCAACTATGTATAACACATTAAGGTGGCGTAACTTAATAAATATTATTAACTAAGTTCGATCAAAGTGACAAGCTGTTGAAAAACATTTAATTGTAAGTCTCAATTGATGAAATATAATTTTATGCTAAGGCTATCGGTACAAAGAAAAGTCTATCAGGCACATTCTTAAAAGATCAAAGGTGAGCATTGGTATGATTTTGTGGCAGTCAACTTTTGAGATATCTGTGTCTTGGCAGAAACTCAGTGAGTGACCCCAAGTGTCAAGGTGGGTATCGGCATATCCCAATAACTGTCTGCGTAAGTAGCACTCAATTAACAGACAAGGTCGCACTACTGTCAAATGTCTTAGAAAGCATTCACATGTTGATTGTAAGGTGCCCTATTAAGTGCTATTGTGAAAATTCAAAGTATAATCCCATCGTGTTTGTATTGTATCTGTATACTTATTTGACGGTGATGAAATTTGTTACACGAATTAAATCTTAGATTCGTGTGGGTAAGAAGGCATTGTTATTTTATACATTTGGAAATTTCTGTAAAAATATAATGTTAATCACGGTAATTTCAAAGTACTTAATTGATTTTTGTTCTATGTTAATCAAGTAGGTACTTATGATTGATTACAAAATAAAACGTTTATTAAAAATGCGTACACCTCGGTACCATAAAAAAGCGCCAATAAGTGTGAGGAGTGTTATATATAATGGGTGAAATTGGCTTAGCATATAATTAAAAAATACACGTATTTTATATTTGATTTATAGGTAATAGTATCTTTTATAGAATCATAAAAGAATACTGTCCATAGTCGGCTTTGTGTGAAAAAGATGCTGAGAATTTGTAATTTTGTAAAATGCTAAGAAGTAAAGAATCAGCTCAATAACCGCGGTAAGAATATTTTTAAATTAATTTTCATGTTTTTATCACCGTAATAAATAATTGTAACTAAATATTTTATTACCTTTGTTTTATTTATGTATGCATTATTATTCAATCCATTTGCCATAATCCCTATGCTTGGCAGGCGGCTTGGGGATCGCAGTGTATGTTGGCAGTTCCTCATAAAACGCTGCTGCCCACTTTCTGGTATTTTTGCATTCGTTGCTTCTTACGAATTTCAATGGAATATATTTAATCATATAGTTCAGGAAATAAATTAACTTATTTACACAAACACGTGCTATTTATAACGGAATAATGATCTATATTCGATTATTCAAAAATCAGTATTGAATGAAATACTCACTTTTTCATATTCAATATATAAATGTTTAACAGCAACATGAAACATTATTAATTAAATAAAGTTAGTTGTACAAACGAATCAAGTACAACACAAGTGTTAAATAGGTAGGTACATAATTTACTTTTCAACATCATTGCTCGTAAAGTGAGCTTTATTAGATCGTTCTCAGGGCCATAAACCGAACTATAACACCCTCGTGCATAATAATATTATACACTAGTGCGTAATAGAATTATTCCCACAAAGTTAAACTTATATCTAATTGCAAATTATATGCGAGTAAACATTTTCAATTTAACCGGCTAATACAGATTTGTAACATCAGAGAGGTTTATATGTAATCAACCATCATACATTTGCCGCGCGCAAAATAAAAAACTTGCGCGCTATTTTCCATAATTTTCGTATGTTGTTAATATCGCATTTGTGCAATGTATATGTTTTTTCCTCGCAAGGGTGTTGAAAAAGTGCGGATGAAACTCGTGAGCAACTTGCTCGGGTTGCAACACATGCAGCCCGAGCCGTAGGCGAGGGCGTAAATCAGCCGAGTGTATAATGAGCAACTTAGCTCACTTGTATCATAATCTACTTTTATATTCTCGAACATGTAACCTTTCATTTACAAAATAGTATATATTGTGTAAAATAATCGGGATTTTTATGTTAATAGTGTAAATTTATAGATAAAAGTGGGAATAAAAGTGACTTATTACATTAATTAAAATATTGTTCAACTCTATAAATACACATACTAAAATAAATCTACTTGTATAAATTGATGATGTGCATAAATTATCGGTACAAAATAACTTGTAACATATTATATACAAGTTATTTTGTACTTATACAAGTGACATTATTATAATGTACTTATTAAGCACTTTGTAAAGCAACAGTTTATCGCAACAATAAGAAACCTTCATATAGATTATATATATACTTGTTTTCTTTAAAAATGTTTAAGAGACAAATAACCGGGTCGTATAAGCCAGCTTCTTGAGAATAAATATTCTTTATACCACACCCACTCATTGCTCGTTCAAAATGTGTTATAAAGTTCGTAATTTCTCCCTTATAAATGTGCGGAGGGAAAAGTTTTATGGAATTTCATTCCTGCCCTCCGTAGCAGTGAAGGAATGTTGTATGAAAATCCATACCTGCCCTGCTAGCGTTCTTTTGTTTTTAAGCTGCAAACAAAAAAAATACAAACGTCCAATCTCAAAAAATAATTATATCAATTAATTTTAAAGAGTGCTGGGATTGTTTTTGTACTCTGTTTTCAATGAAAGGAGCATGGCAACCTTTTCCTGCTCTACGGAAAAAAAACGCGGCAATTTATTTTGTATTGTTATATTGTGTATTATTTTGTATATATTCTGTTTTTTTACTAAATTAATAATTTAATAGTAGGTACGCTTTTAATTAATCAAAATAATATTCCAAAGTTCCATTTGAGAGTCAAAAAAAGAAATGTTATAATGATGAAGCCACCACAAATAAAAAAAAGCTCTAGAAGTAATAAGGAAGTTAGGTCCTGAGAAGTCTCGGGACAAATACGAGAAAACTTGTAATGATTTTATTTTCTCGTAGGTACAGTATAAAGCACTATGTATCACTCGGGAGAAAGTTCTATTTCTGTTTTCGAGTTTCCCTTTAACATACTCGCGCACAGAAATAGATCGTTTTCTACCCTCGGTGTACAATGTACTATTGTAACATTCTCAACAAGGGATTGAAAATAGGAAAGGCAGGTCGGAAGTTGACATTGAAAAGTACTTTCTAGCCTGATACAATTTTTTTTGTGTTTTTTTTAGTATTTCCATATAGACGATTCGACCAGACGTGGCCTAAAAAAAATAACAACATTGTAAGTAAGTGAATAAGCTGTGACCGCTATATGTGGGTTTGAATAACACTTAACCTTTTGTCCACGTGCGAGTCACCAAATAGAGCATTGTGATGCATCAAGTGTCAGTTCTCGAGCACCTCGAGTGTTATCCTAGCTTAAGTAAGTGTTCACGATGAGAGCGTCTCTGCACAGTTTTGAAATGCAATATGAGTACAGTTGGCATTATAAGTCGATTGATATATATGGCAAGATATTAAGCTTTGATTAACTTATCATGGTAGATCTATCAACGTTTTTCATGTTTTTTCTTGGAAAAAATATTTCAGTCAAAATGTGTTTAAATTATATACGTAATGGTGATATTTCGATTGTTTCAGTCACGTCCCTAAAGGTATAGTCAGAGGCTTATAAAAACTCAAAATTCGTCAGAAATTTAATCTTAATATGTGGTTGATGTTAGTTCTATAACCATCTACCATTTATTGAGAATTTACTGTAGGAAAAATCAACGACTTGTTCGCCCGACATTGGTATCGAACCCCAGACTTCGAGTTATGGAAGTGATGTTCCTGTTTCTATACTTTACTAATGAGAAGCTTTAAAATACATACAGTAATTTATTTTTCCACATATTGCTTTCTTTCCACTTGCTCGTAACGGGGCTTTTGTCATAATATAGTCTAATATTGTACGTAATACCTCTAATTAATAAGAAATTTCTTATTAAACAGGACTATGGATAAATTATTCAGATAATTAAAATTAAGGCTGTTCTGTGTTTTCGTCAGCGCCATCTGTACGCGCTAAGCTTCGATCGTTATGATCGAAGGCGCTAAGCTAACTCAACCACAGACAGCGCGATAGAATAGAAATCAGCGCGCCATTTTAACTAAATATTTTGTTGACTTTAGTCTTAGATTATTGATGGGTCTCCGCTCGCGCTCCGACTAGATACCGCGCTACCTGAAAACAATAGATCCGTAAATGCGGCAACTCAAGGCAATTAAATAAGATTTTAATTAGTTGAAGGCCTCATTTTTAACAGTTATTTTATTATTTACATCTCTTAACTAATATTTAAATAATATGATTAAAAATAATTATAATTATAGGTAGGTTTTAGCGTACATTGTTTGAAAGATAAAGCTTAATGTAAGGCGAAACTGGCTCGGGTACGCCGACTTCGGCGTAGTATTAGTTGCCGCATTTTACAAAGACACCGGCGGTATCTAGTCGGAGCGCGCACGGAGACCCATCAATAATCTAAGACTTTAGTTAATGCAGTTGTTGTGTATTGTGATAATTTTGATAAATGTTGTCTTCAAGTAACACTAACTGAAGCGTAAAATTAAAGTTGTAACAAGTTACCCCCAAAACCAAAGGGTACTTAGTAGCCTAGGAAAATTTCTTAAAGTGGAAAAACAGCAAAAATACATCAGTCTTTTTATGAAAATATGCTTTAGGCTTATTTTAATGTCTTGGTAAATAAACATAAGCTCACTGTGGTGTTTCTATTGCATGTTAAAAAGCACTATAAAGACCAAAAATTATATAGACATCGAGATGCCTATTGTATAAAACCTGACTGCATTTTTTTTAACACGCTCAGACGGTTATAGTCGGAAGTCCAAGATTGGTACGGGCACCGAATGACGTTGACTAGTTTTTGAAGAAGCTCCGGATAGCCAATACCTGCCAATGAAGGTCAGTTGAACTACCGACATATCTATCTACACTAATATTATAAACAGGAAAGATTTGTATTTTTGTATGCAACGAATAAACTTAAAAACTACTTGACCGATTTGGATAAAATTTGGTATGGAAATATTAGGTCCTTACATATGAAATTGGCGTTTTGTATGGGAGGAACAAAAAGTCGAATATTTTTTAATATAATATATTTAATTAATCAAAGTATGAACCATTATTTTCTATGCACTTTTGCCATCTCATAGGTAGTTCATTGATCCCTTTACTAAAAAAACCAGTCGGACGGGAATCAATAAAATTTTTGAAGGCGATTTGGACTGCCCCATCGGAGTTGAATTTTTTCCCTTGCAAGAAGTTATCCAAATTTCGAAAAAAATGGTAATCTGTTGGAGCAAGGTCCGGGGAGTACGGAGGATGTCTTAGACTTTCCAATTGAAGCTCTTCTAATTTAGTAGCCGTCTGTAGCGCAGTGTGTGGTCTAAGCGTTGTCGTGAAGCAGCAGTGGCGTGGAGCGATTGACCAGCCTAGGTTGTTTAGCCGCTAGCTTTTCCATCATGGTTTGCAATTCCTGACAATAGACATCAGCCGTAATAGTCTGGCCAGATTTGAAAAAACTGTAATGAACAATACCGGCACTAGTCCACCAAACGCTTACAAGTAACTTTTTTGGGGTTAATTTTCGCTTGGGGCAGGATTTGGCTGGCTGGCCAGGATCTAACCATTGCGCTGAGCGCTTCCGATTATCGTAAAGAACCCATTTTTCATCACAGGTAATGATTCGGTTTAAAATACCTTCATTATTGTGCCGGTTTAGTAATGTAACGCAGCAGTCGACGCGCGTTTGCCGGTTTGTTTCAGTCAATTCGTGAGGTACCCACCTTTCAAGCTTTTTAATCTTCCCAATTTGCTTCAAGTGAATTAAAACAGTTTTATCACTAACATCGCAGCCTGCAGCTAACTCGGACGTGGTTTGCGATGGATCCGCTTCCACAATAGCCTTCAACTCTTCATTATCAACTTGAGTCTCAGGCCGTCCACGGGGCTTGTTCTGCAGGTCGAAATTTCCAGAACGAAAACGTTGGAACCAAAAACGAACTGTGTTTTCTTTTGCAACACGACCGCCATACACATCATTCACCCTTCGAGTTGTTTCCGCAGCACTAGTGCCACGGCGGAACTCGTACTCGTAAATAATGCGATATTTAAGGTTTTCCATTTTGTAAAATGAGTGACGCAAACAGAAAAAAACAGAAGAAAAAAAACAAATGAATGACGATCATCGAAGCACAAATACATGAGTCTATAGCTGTACAAATTTGAATTTGGAATTCCTTACCAAAGAGGAGAAATTCGTGATTAAAGTGGCCAGTACGAAAAACGCCAATTTCATATGTAAGGACCTAATACTTTGAGACCCGGGGAAGGACATAGGATACTTTTTATCTAAATGCGCAAAAAGAGGTTTATGGTTTTGCGCGATAACCAAGATACACGCTGGCGAAGGCGTGGCCGAAAAGCTAGTAACTAATATATTATTGCAGCCTACATCCACACACATAATCATAACTAAGTACATAATTTGCTATCCTTTTCAGGGCAGGTTAATATTTGATTTATGTTGCCAGTGCATGTAGACGTCAGGAACTAAATAATATTGCTAAAAAGACCTAGAAAATCACGGCAAAATGCGTTTAATTAGAATTAACACTAACACTAAAAACAAGATTCTACGATAATTTACTCTACGCAGTCCGTTTTCTGAAATAATAAAGAAATACGAAATAATAAAAACGCTGCGTTTAAAACATTTTATCGTTATTTATTGTGAACATTCTCCATGTTCCTATCTCGTCAACTAACTGGTGTGAACTTTGGTGCCATGACAAAAGAAATCGCAGTTTTTAGAATGCTGACTCTTATACTGGGCACAGTTTTACAAGAACTTCAGCTACATTACTGGCTGATTCGGGAGTCGATGTATTTACCTTTTAGCCTCAAGGCGTGTGGCGATCCAATCACAGAACCTTATGTTGAAGACTCCATTCAAAACAAGTTAAAAATAACACAGTCGATCAATTTGAAGATACTAGACTAGACTAAAAGTGTTATCCTAAACCCCAGCCTTGTACTTCCTATGATAATGATGTTTTAGTGCCTCCTACTGCTACAAATGAAGAACTACAATGTTTTCCAATATTCAGACAGCTCAAAGTAGTAAAACAATGAAATTATCTATAACTAGCTGCCGTCCGCGGTTACACCCGCGTGGTGATGGATGATGATGATAAAAAGTAATAATGAATTAATCCAACGCCTCATCTACTTCCATACGAAATTTCATCAAAATTAGTCCTGCCGTTTTAGCGTGAAGAAGTAATAAACATACAAACACACTCATAAACATTCGCCTTTATAATATTAGTTAGCTAAGGATCAATTTGTTACTACCAAATATGCATTAGAAATATATTATCAATTTTTAGAGTACCAAAATAGGTTCACTATTTTGGCGATATGGCTTACACATAAAAGGTAGATATATGCTGTCGCTAGCATTTTTGTAGGATTATATAAGATAAACATTTCCGTTATACAATATGTCGTATGATACCAAAGGTTTATGCAGCGCACGCCAGAATAGGTCGCATGTGGCAGTTTTTTTTCCTACTTAGGTACTTGATACTTATCGTTATATTTTGGACAATTCACATAATATCTTTATAAATTATAGCCTTTGTGTTATTCTGATGTGTAAGCTATATTATCGTACAGTTTTAGGGTCCATTCAGTAGTTTTAGCGTGAAAGAGTAATAAACATGCATATCATCGATCCATACTTACAAACTTTCGCGTTTATAATATTAGTAAAGATAATACGAACCAAACTGTGAGATTGCATACAAAATTGGTTGAGTATCACTTTAATAATAGTGCTTTATAAATTGTTTCAATAATTAAATATTTTCTTAACCATATTTTTGTATTATGTTGCTTGCAAGTGTAGGTATTGAAAAACATAGTATGAAACTCGTGAGCACTCTCGGCAGTATTAAAGCAATTCCGCCTCGTGTGTAATGAAATGACCAACACCGCACTTGTATCATAATGTACTATAATAGTAATAAACGTCGAGGTAAATAATATTCTTGTTTATATCGCGATTAAGTCCCGTTAAATACTTATAACTACTTATGTGTTTAGTCGCGATAGTTATTTAGTTTTTAATATAATTTTTTTTTAACCGGCGGTATGCCTTTATTAACCAAATACTACAAACTATATACAACACTACAGCTACTACAATAAAAGCATTTGGACTCATAGGCAGTCCAAATGCTCTAGCCCACTATCAGTTGGCAGCGTGCCCAGCATGCTGGCAGCATTGCCCCGTTGAATTGCAATGCTTATTCTTTGAGCCAAATAATGGGCCAGTTATTATCTCATATTCATTAACATTCTTTTCTGATTTTTCAACACCCTTGCTCGTAAAGTGAGCTTTATTATATCGTTCTTAGGGCCATAAACCGAACTATACCCTTGTGCAAAATAATATTATACACTATAATAGAATTATCCCTACAAAATTAAGTTAGTACCTAACTGCAAATTATATGCGAGTAAACAGAGCATTTTCCGCATTTAACCGGGTAATACAGATTTGTAACATCAAAGAGGTTTGTTTATATGTAATCAACAATCATACTTTGCCGCGCTCAAAAAAAAAAACTAGCGTGCTATTTTCCATAATTTTTGTATGTTGTTTGTATCGCATTTGTGCAATATATATTTTTTTTCCTCGCAAGGGTGTTGAAAAAGTGCGCATGGAACTCGTGAGCAACTTGCTCATTATACACTCGGCTGATTTACGCCCTCGCCTACGGCTCCAACACACAGCCTCGTGTATAATGAGCAACTTAGCTCACTTGTATCATAATCTACTATTAAGAAGTGTATAAAGATTATACATATATGTATCACTGTGAAAACAGCTGAATTAAATTCCCTTACAATAAACGAGAGTTTAGTGAAACTGTGAGTTAAATTTAACACTGTACTGTACTGTATAAGCCGGATCGTCCACTACTGAACATAGCCTCCTATATTAAGGGGGTATTTGCCATAATCCCCACGCTTAGCAGGCGGCTTGGGGATCGCAGTGTAAGATGGCAGCTCTTCAGAAGGCGCTGCTACACTTTCCAGTATTTTTCCCTAAGTCGCCTCTTACAGCACCCACGGGATGATATGGGGAGGTGGAATTCTAACCCGGGACCTCACGGGGTATTTTTAACGTAACGTGTCGTATAATTATTTATATATAGGTATATATATAGATTTGAACTATATGTAGGCATAATAATATCTGCGAATTATAACGCATTGTCAGGTTGTATCTATTTTAGTGTTACTGCCGAAGCTCGAGTGCCTGAATGAGACTTTCACCCGACCTGATGATTCATTATATTAATGCACTGCTCCTATCTTGCAAGATATCTATACCAACATTAAAATGTAGGTAAATTTATTATATACCTTCCTACGCCACCGCATCGTTATGGTGAAATCATTTTTATTAAGGACGAGTTCATTATTTACATTTACCATTGTGATACAAGGGTAGTAAATAACATTACAAAATTACAAATATACGATAGGAAAAATTTAAGTCATGTGCGGGATTCGAACCCACGTCCACCAACCCCTTTAGCAGGGGTGCTCTAACCAATTGAGCTAACATGACAATGACGTCATAACTCAATTTTTTCCTATCGTTCTTTAACTATCGTATTGGGATGGAGCGACATCTAAAAAAATATAAGGTTGCGTCATCATTTACAATTATAAAACCAATTGCAAATTTGGTCTTGTTTGTAGTACAAAATAAGTTGTACTGTCATACATAGTTATATATATTCTTGGGAATTAAAATGGATTAAAATTTATAAGAGGTCCTTCATGATCTGTCCTGCTGCATTTTCCGTTTGTAGGATAAGCAGTTGATGGACGTAGCTACAGCTCGGCTAGTTTATTTCGCATAATTCCACTGTATATTATGGTATGTATTGTTGAGAGGAGCAGCAGCCGTTATAGAGGCCATATTTATCTTACAGAGGCGTGGAATTCGTGCGATATATGAAATGGATTCTTGTTAATGTTGGAGGATTATTTCGGAAGCAAATCGACATATTAACATTAGCGAGTCATTACCTTTTTGTAAATCATCACTACATAGTATAAAAAAGTAGCTTTCTCTGTCCCTATATCCCTATGTATGCTTAAATCTTTTAATCTACGCAACGGATTTTGATGCGGTTTTTTAATAGATAGAGTGATTGAAGAGAAATGTTTATATGTATAATAACATCCATGAAATAAAAAGAAATACTGTTATTTTTGAGGTTTCTAATGTGATGTCGTAAATAATTAAATTTGTTCTGCTTACATTGCAAACGCAGGCTGAACTCTACGAGATTTATCAATATAATGTACTAAGTATTGTACACATTGAAAAGGTCTACAGAAAACTCCGCTATGGTATATGTCTTATGGATATCCCACAATAAAAAAAAAACATTTACTTTTTACGACAAATAATGGCTAATTTTCGAAGTGATTTTAACCAATACAGCATTAATCCTTATCTAATTAAATACTTTAAATACATTGTTGATTCAATATAGATCTATATGGCCCTTTACAGCATATGATTTAAATGAATATTTTCGAAGATATTACAGATTTAAAAATTACGGGACGTAGCGTTTTGCGGCGGTTCCGCCCAGCCCGGGCGGCGCGCGTGTAGTAGTGTCAAAATGTAAAAAGGAAATAAGTGAAAATGTAGTGTATGAATTTAGATATTCCTAAGATAGCAGGAAACCTTCATGGTTAAGGGAAAGAAGAATTGTTTTACTCCATATTTAACGCGCAGTAATGAATAAATCAAAACTACTGGATCGATTTTAACCATTTTTATTTTATACCCGTGCGAAGCTGGAGCCAGCCGCTAGTATAATATAAGTACGAAAAAAAATAAGTGTATTAAAATTAACGGTGACAACCAATATTACAAAATTATGAATTAGATTAATTAGTAGTAGAATTAGTGATCCCAGGCCTTAGATTAGCAAAGCCAAAAATAATTAGGGAAATGTGTGCGATTATATGATAAAACTCCTAGATGTTCCTCCAGTTCTCACAAAGGGAAAATTGTATACTACTTCTTAAAAGCGTTTTATACGATATATTATTTACAAGTAATTTAGTAGGTGATTATTTATGTTATGTAAATAAATGATATTATATTGTATATAATACATATGTTACGATTTATTTTAAACTTAATTATTTTAAACACATTTAAAATGAATTGAGTTTCAAGTTTCAAGATCGTTCTTTTCGCAATGGATCTATACATTTTTGCTGTACGCAGAGTACAAACTTTGTTTATTTTTTTTCATAAGAGCCACGCCTATATTTAGCCTATATTATTATAATATATCAATCCGCCTACTCCAGATTCAAATAAGAAGCCTAGCCTACTTCTTAATTGAATCAATTATTTAGACTTTGAAGTAATGTGAAACTTTCGATCTAAAAATTACATATATTTAGTTACTACAAAGTTATTGGCTTACCATAATGAATTACAACCGGTTAGGTTTTCATGATATATTTCATGACATTCTGGAGCAGGCGGATTGATATATAATAATATAGGCTATACACGTATTGAACAGATTGTTATGTTCATTGATATCTGTTAATTTAACTAAATAATTTTACCTTCTTTACAATCCTGGACCATATCATCACTTGCCAACAGATGAGACGGTAGTCAAAAGCTAACTTGTCAGTATTAAAAAAATGTCACTTAAAAATACATTTGGTATTATTACCCACAAGGGGTTTTGAATCCAGCCTTATCACTAGACTGTCAAGTAAGTTAAGCTTAAAAGAATGTAAATAAAGTTATAACGTCTGAACGTCGACCTAAAACTCGTAGAGATAACAGTGACTAGATACGACCCTGTTTTCACCTGATAAGTACCTCGATTTATACATTAAGAAGCGTCCACAAGCAGATACAATACGAAGCATTGCCAGTGTTTGGTGGACACGACATCTCGAGATAAGACAGGGGCCCGCGCGTGTCCTGCGAAGAGCCTAATGGCCGACACCGCCGCGGGCGCAACGTGCCTCACAGTTTAAATTGAACGTCAAGCTATCGATTTGCATAAATCACAACGTTACCATTTTCAATTATTTGACTGAGATCTATGTACTCGTGCATAATGGAGCATCAGACAGCTTTGTCGAACAAAATTATATTTAATTCTCTTGTCAGCTGACATGCAATGCACTTTTATTAAAACCATGTCCTAAAAACATATTTATTTACGTACCTAGGTGGTTTTTATGGTTTGCACGCTTGGCAGTATTTTTTATCACTGCTAGTCTGATACTCATTGGCTACAGTCATGAAGCTTTGATTGACCGTCTACTTATCTATATAATATCTCTATATAGTATCTTACCTGTTAGAAAGTGGCAATATAAATGACAGCTGGCTGTAACACACTGTAAGGTACAAAACGAGAGAAAAATTAAAGTCATGTGCGGGATTCGAACCCGCGTCCATCCACCCCTTTAGCCGGGGTTTTTGAAGCGCTCGTAGCAAAGTTTACTTAGCTGTTCTCAACCGATCAGCAAAGTTAAGCAACGTCGAGCGCGGTCATGAGTTTGATGGGTGGCCGCTAGTGACATTACTACTGAGCGTTTCCGTGCTTCGGAGGGCACGTTAAGCCGTCGGTCCCAGCTGTTGTCTTAGGATGGCAGTCGTTATAGCATGGTGGTAGGGCATTTTGCGATTGCCCGCCTGGCTAGCTACCACCCTCAAGTAGAAAATCTGTCGCCAAACACCTAATGGTGTGTTCCGGCAGCTGTCCTTGAGAGCCAGTACTTCTAGGTTAGCCTGAACAACATCTTCGATCACATCATCACTTTCCATCAGGTGAGGTAGTAGTCAAAGATTTAAACTATCAGGCATAAAAAAAAAGGTATGGTCTAACCAATTGAGCTAACATGACATAATGACTCATAACTCTAATTTTTGCTTACGTTCTTCAACCGTCGTATCGGGGTCGGGTAAATTTGTAATTTTGTATTGTAATTCGCAAAGCAGGCGTTATTACACTGTTAGGTGTTCGGCGATACATTTTCTGCTTGAAGGTGGTTGTTAGAAACCAGACGTGCATTTGAAAAATGCCTTACATCTACAGCTATACCGTTCACAATTACACAAATGCCTTTCCCACTTTGGGGAACGTTGCCCTAATCCGCACTCTTGGCAGCGCCTTGATGATCGTAGTGTAAGATGACAGTTCTTCAAAATGTGCTGCTGTAAATCGCGTGAGTCGTTCTATTAATTATATTATATTTTGAAGCACTCGTAGCGAAGTTTACTTAGCTGTTCTTAACCGATCAGCAAAGTTAAGCAACGTCCGCCGCGGTCATGAGTTGGATGGGTGACCGCTAGTGACATTATAATTGAGCGCTGCCGTTTTTCGGAGGCACGTTAAGCCGTCGTCCGTCCCGGTTGTCGTCTTAGAAATACAGTCGTTATAGCATGGTGGTCGGGCATTTTGCGAATGCCTGCCTGGCTCGCTACCACCCTCAAGTAGAAAATCTGTCGCCAAGCGTAACGGTGTCTTCCGGCACCTAACCCGCTGTCCAGGCTAACCTAGAATTACGCAGAGCCAGATTCTAGGTTAGGCTAAACACCTACTATCAGCTGGGATAGTGGTCAAACGCTAACCTATCAAGCATAACAAAAATATGATGAATGGATACCATAATTTAAATATCATGCACTCTTTAATATTGAGAATAATTTTTTCCTCAACGGTATTGAGAAAAGCAAAATGAATATTTTTAAATATTTATGTACGACACGGGTATTTAAGGGAAAGCTGACGATGTGAATAATTTTTTATTGCGTCGATTCATTTATTATTCGTGGCCGGACTTCATAAATAACCCTTTATTTTGACAATATGTGTTGTAAGCGACATATTTTGAGTAATACTTGCTTTCAATTACTGCCTGCTCATCATTTTTTCATAATCTTTTAATTTATGCATGCTTTCCTTTGGATAAGTTATTGTTGCTGTTCCGTGGGCTCATTTAAAGTAGTGCAGTAAAGTGTACCTTGTGTTTATGCAGACAGGGCCTGAAAAAGAATCATCACCTACAAACTTTAAGAGCACAAACATTTCTACTAGAACGGTATCGAACCCGTGTTCATGTCTGAAAATTTGTCCTCAAAAATGTGTAAGTAAATGTGATATTCGTTTAGTTGCTTGAAATCATATTTAGAAAAATAATAATCCTGTCTTCCAGATAACCTATGTTTATTTATCTGTAATTACCTACTGTTTCGCTGGTATTGCGTAAAGCTAAGGTCTTAATGCCAAGTGGCATCGTGTCTTATGTTTATAATGCATTTTTTATTGCTGATAAACTAGCCTTTCACCACTTTTTCACCTGATTGTAAGTGATGTTGCGATCGAAGATAATGTTAAGGCTAACCTAGCAAGCCGGCTCTCAAGGTCAGCTGCCAAAACGCCGTCAGGTGCTTGGCAGCAGGTTTTCTACTTGACGGTGGTTGGCTTAACACGCTTATACTTTTGAAAAGAAGTAAACATTGTAATACATGTAAATTGCGTTAGTTGTGAGTTACGCAAAACATTCAGTGGTACCCTATGTACTTTGAAAAACGATCACTATGAATATTAATTTATTTTATACAATATGAATTTATTTTAAAACTCACGCAATTAAATATTGGGCAGTTCATTCGCATGTGAAACGAGGTATCTCCATCGTACGCCCGAAGTCCGACATATTTCAAAAACCACTTCGTCTTAAGAGTTCCTTACCCATGGGGCAAAATGGAGCCCTATTAATGAGACTCCGCTGTCTGTCTTTCCGTCCGTTCATATAGCACGGGTATATAACTCTTAAACGGAATGAGTTACAAAATTGAAATTTTGATATTTTGTGTAAAACGTTAAAGTAAAGATTAATATTGGAATAAAAAAAATCTCCAATAAATTAAAAAAAAAAATGCACCCTAGCTTATTCGACTCCTTGGGCTCTTTCAGTTTTTTTTCATTTTTTTTGGTATTGTGACGTTAGAAGCGCGAAGCCCACCTGATGTTAAGTGGAGTAAACTCGGCCTACAACAGGTGCATTTTATCATATGACGAATTGCGCTGCGCCCGCCAACAATAGTTGCTAAGTCTCATGTGCCTGTCACTTTTCTGGCTCTCAAGGACTGCTTCCGGAACACACTGTTAGGTGCTTGGCGACAGATTTTCTATACTTGAGGGTGGTAGCTAGACCGGCGAGCATTCGCAAAGTGCCCATCATTTCAGTAAATTATTTACCATATTCTCCCTCTACTTAAAACCGTCAAATACTGATTCATATGTAAGTTTCATAACGTAGTTTTGAAGTTGAGATCAAAACTGATAAACATTTTTCTATATCGGGCTGTAGGTATGTGCATGTTCTACACGTTCATGCAATGTGGGGTCCCAAAAGAGCGAGATCCGACTCTCGGCTGGCTAATCATCACCATCACTTAGTAAACTGATGCATAATCCGAAGTCATAGTCTGATTTGGACTCACTCGACCAATCCTTCAGATTATTAATTCATTCTTGATCAGACAAAGTGTCCGATCAAAAATCGCGTTCCAAATTGTATAAAGGTAAGGTAACTTTTCGGCACTTATCAATTACTTTCTTCCAGTCGTCTGGCGTGACATGTCCGCATGCATTGTGAAGTAATGTGAGTATTTTATTTGCCGTGAAAGGCGGTACGTGACCTTTGACCTGGGCACAAATCAGTTCAATTGCATTATAGTGGTAGTGATTATGGCAGCAAACGGATGATGACTGTATGGCCCATTTCCTTTGCAATTATATTTGCATATAGGAATGTATGGGCACGTTAAGAGTCCCAGCTGTTGTCTTAGGATGGCTACAGCTTGATGGTAGGACATTTTGTGATTCCCGCCTGACATACTTTACTTAGTCGGAAGTTACACATAAAGTCTGGCATCAATTCAGTCTGTGACTTTGATCACGATGAAACTGATGCCAGACTGATAGAAGGACGAATGATAACTCGCTATAGATAATGTAACACGCATTATAGATTTTAATTAGGTAGTGCGAGTTGGACTTTGTTCATTTAGGCTCTCGGATTGCAAGCCAATAAAAAAACGAATCTTTGTTGGTTTAACAAATTATTGGAGTACAAAATTTTATGCCCAAGGCGGGAATCGAACCCGCGTCCTCCAATATCGCGTCGGATGCCTAAACCTCCTCGGCCACCTGGACGCCGAAATATATATTAAATTAAGTATATTTTCGCTTAGCACGCGATAGTGCTTGAAATAATATTTAGAAATATTCTTTGTTGGTTTTGATCACAGCTTCAAAATTATACTATAATTGCGAGCTTTTAGTATTTTTTGGGCATATATAGGCAAATATGAAAATAAAAAATGAAGTTCAAAAAAAAATCGAGTAGAATAAAATGCAATATGGCACGCACGTTAAATTCGGCAATTTTATATTTTTAAATAGTTTAGTTTTTAAATTACAACATGACGGTCATTCGCTAAGTTATTTTTGTATAAAAATAATATTTTGTACTTCTACTCATTAAGCTCTAAAGAGAGGACATCCCTTGTGTTTATTTGGCTATATTTTATCTTCCGGCGTCAATCTGTTTTCTCAATCATGGTCTGAACTAATGCCAGACTTTACGTGGAACTTCCGACTAAGGAGAAAAATGAATTTTAGTAAGATTATGTTGCTCAAAAAATGTAAATGTATCTTTATTCTATTCCTTTAGTAGTATTGGCTTGTAATTTCGCGAGGTAGTCGTACGTGTAAAACGTAATATGGTGACGAAACTTTCAAGTTTCTATCATAATCAATATGTAGTCAAAGGGAAACAAGGGGTCGGTTGCCCCGACATTTGGGGATACCAGATATAATATATACCTAAGCATAGTATGTATTTGGATACTACGCTTAGGTAATAAAGTCTTCCGATTTTTTTAAATTTAAGTATTATCTAGTTACAGTCTAAAGCATATATGAATAAAAATCCGTTATTTATTCATGTGGTCTAAACTGCGACAGACTGTGTGAGTCTTGTTTGTTTTATTTTATCAAGGATGTATTACACAAAATCTAATACCACTAGTAAATTCAACTATGTATAGTAAATTACAAAATCACAAATATATGATAGGAAAAATTTAAGTCATGTGCGGGATTCGAACCCGCGTCCATCCACCCCTTGAGCCGGGGTATGCTCTAACCAATTGAGCTAACATGACATCAATCAATTGGTTAGAGCATACCCCGGCTCAAAGGGGGGGAAGGACGCGGGTTTGAATCCCGCACATGGCTTAAATTTTTCCTATCATATATTTGCGATTTTGTAATGTAATCCGCATAGCAGGCGTTATTGCAAACCTAACAATATTAAAAATATGTATAGTAAATTCAAGTTTACTTACTAACTAGCATCGTTTTCACGTTATTATGTAAATTTTTTGGATCACAGATTTATTTACTATAAGGTCTTGGTGGACGATATGTTCTACTGTGATCTAAGTTGGGATTCAAATGACTGATTTACTCCAGACAATGATCAGTGTTCTGAGGAAGTCAATCATAATAGGATAACAAAACATAAAAACAAAATAATACTTACTTGTGTGGTTATGAACACATATTGAGGGTTATGGCATCGAGCTTCTATCATAAAAATAGTCGAAGTGGTATGGTTTGTAAAACTATATTCAATGTGCAACAAATACAAAATGTGGGCATATCTTTTCATCAATAATTATATAAGAAACTTTCAATTTAATTGATCAAATACATACTATAATAATTATGAATTATGTAGCTAAGTACTAGATATTACCAAAGAGGATGAATAGATGAACGAATCTCAGACTATATAATATATTAGAATACTAATTTGTACATAATTTTCTAAGTTTAATTGATTTGGATTTTGATTGAATTCATACACACACAGTAAGCATAGATTTACTCATAAATACACTTACTTAGTTATAAAATTCGAGAGATGGTGTTGCTTTTTGTTAAAAGAATATGATTCCCCTTTTTTTTAATATAACGATGGACATTAACAGAAATGAGGTACAATTAGGGCTCGAGTAATGAAAGTATGGTTGACTGTTGAGCGGGTGGCCACTGGCCATGTTATATGTACATTAACATGACTATGCTGCACGATCCCCTCCAGCTTGAAAACTGAACTCACGTCTACTTATTGACGGGTTAACATTTCCCTCTGCAGGATCCACTCACACTATATAACTTTATACACATCTTGCATACTATGGAGTGTATGATTTCCTTTGGAATCTACAGTTTTGTAACCGATGCGATGATCTAGTATGTAAGGACTATAATTTTTGTTAAAGAATGGCTGAGGGAAACCTGATGTTAAAATCCACTATTAGTTCATGCATGCTGGCGTAGACACTGGATAATTGAGTTTGCCACTAGAAATATTGGATATGAAATAGGTATACCTCTATTATTGCACTGCCTACACCATCTTTCAATCAAGAATATAGAAATATAATAACATCGCTGCTTTGCTGGATGATTAAATGGACAAAGCTGTGCTATCTATCAATACGTTTACTTACGTGTAGGTACATACTAGAATTGTACTTCATATTTACTGTATTAGCCGTATCATATCCTGCTGAACGCAGCCTTCCCTATCAGGGTCTATTTGCCATAACCCCCATGCTTGGCAGGCGGCTTGTAAGATGGCAGTTCTTTAGAATTTATTTTCTACAGTATAGAGACATATAAATAATAACATTAGTTGATCTTTAAACACCCTCATCCTTGTCTACGTAGTCAGTGCGTTGGTCGCCCCACAGAGCCCAGGAACAATGGGCTGACTCTACAATACAGCTCTCGTCCTGAGTCGCGCGACCACGCCTGCCGCTTTCCGCGAACAACTTGACGGCTCTGGTAAACGTACCTACTTGTGACCACGTTAATACTATGTCTGGTACTAATTACCTATAGAAAGAATCATTTGAATTATGAGATTTTAGTTAGGCAGCGGTGTGCAGTGCCATCTCGTGCTGGTGGATGGAATAGACAGTGCTTCGTTGCAGCAAGTACCTACTGATATAGGCAAACGTATTTATTTAGTAATAATGAGCTTTAACCTAGTAAAAGTATTATGGATTCTAAGATAATTATAAGTACTCAACAAATAATGAAACAAAGTATGTAAGAAATATTTCTGATTATTTAATTATTAATTTATAACACTGTGGCCAGTTTAAAAAAATACAAAACAAACATAAAAAATATTTCATTCCTACTACTTAATGCACACAATTTATATCTACAAATTATCATAATATTATATAGGGTAGACCGGGGGCAATAGTAACACTTTTTGATTTTCGGTTAATTGAACAAAAAGTACTTATATTTTTCAGAATATGTATATGGAACCAAGAATCTATATTCAAAACCTACATAGATTTCTGTTTAATTTTCTTCTAATGTTTACATATCTAAGTGAAAATTTAGTAAGAATCATACAAGGTGCAGTGTTACAATTGCACTGTACTCCAGGTCAATTGTAACAAAAAATATGATCGTTAAAAAATACTATTTAGTAATTAGCGATAGCTGCACTATCGTTTATTTGTTTTCTTATAATATATTAATCAGTCTCTATAATTAGAAACTTAAATATTCAAAACAATCTTATCTTATTAACGCAACAAAGTAACTAAATTGAACGTAAACCCTGTTTTAGCTCTATACAATAAACAAAATTAAATCTTCCTATTCCTAAAATTAGTTTGGCTTCAGCTCTGCTATACAGCTAAGGATTTGAACTTACATCAATATATTTCGATATATACATACATATAATCAACAAACTGAAGTTTGTATGGTGTTACAATTGACCCATGGTACAATTGCCCCCAGTAATATATTATTGAAAAAGTTGTGCTCATTTTTGCTAAAATTATTTGATGTTATAGAAATATTAAATTTACATGCTACAAACGATTGAAAATTACTTTTGCTGACCAGGGGGACGAGGATAAAAAACTGACTTCTAAACTTATAATAATTGAAAATAATTTAACCCCCCGCCCCTTAAATAATTGTAATAAATCATACTTACGTAATCCTTGAATAGGCCCTTAACAAAAAAAATTATATGACAAATTTAACAAGCCTTCCTTTTAGAAGTCAGTTTTTTTTATCTTATGGTCATTTGTAACACGAGGTCAATAGTAACGTTACTATTGACCCCAACAATCATGTTACGTTTGCCCCCAAGGAGCCGTTTTGGCGGTTTAGCATAATTACTCTTACTTATACTCAATTGCTAAGTTCAATACTATAGAAAAGGTGTGATAGCAATATTTATTCAAAAATTCGTGCAACGATAGAGTAATAATTTAATTACACGAGAGACAAAATTTACCTTGACGAGGTGAAATTCATAAACTCCCGACCAACACGTCCGTATCGCGATCATGCCGCCGACTCGTGAACGAGTCCTAACCTGTTCGACGCTTGGTCTGACGTTCGCTCACATATGCAGCATTAGTACTTATAGAGATATTTACAGTGTTACTATTGCAACGTGGTACTATTGCCCCCGGTCTACCCTACTATTAATATTAGCTAGACTTGATTATCAATTTATCACTATCTAGTTCTTCCGTAGTAGTCGCTTCCACGGAGTAGGCCTCCAATAAATATCTCCATACGTCCCTTTTTCTAGCCTTCCTTATCCAGTCTGATCCGCAAACGAGCAAGTACGGAACGATGCGTTCCGTAAAAATGTCTTTACATCTATTTTTTGGTAGTCCTGTTTTCCGTTTTCCTTACAGTGGTATCCATTCTGTTGCTCGGTTTGTCCACCTAACATTATCTAATCTGCAGATGTGCCTGGCTCATTTCCATTTTAAATGTCTTACTCCTTTCTTTAGGTCAATTACTTTTGTTTTCGTTCGTATGATTTTATTACTAACATTGTCAGATAGCTTCAGTCCTAACATACTCCTCTCCATTTTTCGTTGACAAATAGCTAGTGTTAGGGCCAGTTTTACGATCTTTTAATTCTCTTCAACTCTTCTCACTTCATTTAACCATATGAAGCAAAACACAGCAGGTTGGCTAATTTTAATTTAACTTTTGTGCATATGCCATGATCTAATATTGTCTGCAAACTTTATTTTATTATACAACTTATTAACTTGGTCAAGATTGCGGCTTTTAAATATTTATGAATGAACCCATTCGGTACCTCGTCATTGAATGATAACATAATTAAGACACAGACGGTACTTATTATGCACGTTCGGCTTGCGAGCGTTTTCTACGATGACTATGCTGTATTATTAATCTGGCTGATATATTATATATTAGGCACGTGCGTTGCGATTTTAAAAAAGAAAATTAACTGGTACTATAGCACATTTTAGTACCTCCGATATTTCTAGTATACTTATATCAAACTCACATATTATTTAGGCTTTGAAGGGAGAAACTAAAATATATTCTTCGATTTGTATTGTTCACAGACCGATACATAATACAGAGCCGTAAGTATTTACGATTCATGCACTGAAACCGATAATAACGATTCTTGGGTTAGCCTAGGAGAACGTTCCGAAATCAGATTGAAGATGTTCTGAAAAATTGTTAGGTCAGGATTATTAAACCGACGCTTATGTATGAAAGGATTGATAAGTGTTAGTAGATGAAGCGAAAGAGATCTGTAAGGATCGTAGCAAGTTGAAATCTGTGGTCTATGCTCTCACAATAATGGGGTACCTATTCTCAAATTGGTAATTCCGTAGACGTATCAATAAAACAGAACCGTTAAGATTCAGATTCAGAGCAGCAAAGTGCCAAGAGAGATTTCATATCGATGATAGTGGTGACCTCTTAGCATCCGCAGTGGACGATTTAGTCCATTTCCGTTGTTATTTATATTGTTATAATTATCTACGATGCGTATGGGTTAAATACTTGTTTCAAATAGTAATTTATTGTGTTTCGAGACATAATATGTAGGTATGAAGTTAGTAAGTTACAGTTTGCACCGTTTCATGGCCCCAATGGGACTAACGAGAACCTTTGATTAATATCATGAGGAGATAAATTATTATATTTTTTATAGTTTTGAAGCGCTCGTAGCGAAGTTTGCTAAGCCGTTCTTAACCGATCAGCTAAGTTAAGCTACGTCCGCCGCTATAATAATCTACGATCCGTATGGGTTAAAGACTTATTTAGATCTGTTTCAAACAGTAATTTATTGTGTTTTGGGACAGATGTATGAAGTTAGTACGTTACGATTTGCACCGTTTCATGACCCCGAATGGGCCTAACGAGAACCTTTGATTAATATGATGAGGAGATAAATTATTATATTTTTGAAGCGCTCGTAGCGAAGTTTGATTAGCCGTTCTTAAACGATTAGCAAAGTTAAGCAACGTCCGCCGTAATCATGAGCTGGATGGGTGACCGCTTGTGATATTATTCGAGCGCTTCCGTGCTTCGGAAGGCACTTTAAACCGTCGGTCCCGGTTGTTGTTTTAGGATGGCAGTCGTAATAGCATGGTGGCAGGGCATTTTGAGAGTCAGTAATAATAGGCTAGCCTGAACAACATCTTCGACCACATCATCCCTTACTATCTGGTGGTTAGTGGTCAAATGCTAACCTGACAGGCATATAAAAAAAACAAATGACACATTTAAAAGTCTAAAATTATTGCTTCCCTTCTATTTTTCGACTTAATTTTGTGCTTTATGAACATAGCCGAGATGAGAGTTTATACTAAAACATCACATAGGTACAGGGTCGGAACATGAAATGTGCATTTTTATTATTTTTTTTATTTCTGAATAAATTGCTATTGTACATAACAATTTGCCTGCAATCTGGGGTTGTTTTATAACTAGCAAAAAACTGAGCTTTTATTTTACAACCTGATTCTAGTGGTGTCATCTAGTATTGAGTGGATTAACTACGATGCGTTTAGTTCTGTTGCAGCGATATTGACTGTTTGGTTTTCTAACAGATGGCGTTATTAGTACAATAATATATAAATTAATACAAAATTGTAAATGTTAATATTATTAATGGCATTTAAAAAAAAAATGCCATTAATAAAAAAATGCCATTAATAAAATTATTTCAATAATTAATTTAATGGCATTTTTTTATAATGGCATTTTTTTATTAATGGCATTTTTTTACACATCTGTTTATGCAGTTAAAGTACTATGTTGAAGCACACATTTATAGGCATGATAATTTTTCAGTAAAAGGGGCCATTTATAAAAAAATGCCATTAAATTAATTATTGAAATAATTTTATTAATGGCATTTTTTTATTAATGGCATTTTTTTACACATCTGTTTATGCAGTTAAAGTACTATGTTGAAGCACACATTTATAGGCATGATAATTTTTCAGTAAAAGGGGCCATTAAATATACAAGTTGTGGGATGGTGGTGGTTCGCTTCGCTCGCCCTAATAAAAAATAATTTGACAATAGTCATAAGGTGAAAATTCACATCTGTGGCTGGAAATTCATAATTTAATAAGTTTTATCGAGATCTAGCTAGGTTTGGTTAATATTCTACATACTCATGGTATTCGCGAGTATAAAATAATATTGTCCATATTGTCTTGAAAAGTTATTGAACACAAATAAATAGACATGATTTCAAATGTACCACTAAAACTGAAAGAAAAATTTAAAATTACGTTTAATCGTAACTAATTGACTCTGTTGTCTATTTCGTGCTTTAGGTATAGAACTTTCATTCCATATTCTGCAGCACCCATTATTGGTGACATGTCCTTACATTAAATATGTCTTTAAACTATTAAAAAAAAAATTGTATGCACTTTTGCTTAAAAAACAGTCATCATTAAGTCCGTTTTAATCCGCTTACGCCGGGCATAAACTAGAACATTACGAGATGAAAATTGAAATATGAATTGTACGAGTGCATAAAACAAGTCATTTTAGCTGAGACCAAGGAACTTACAGACCGAGGGCTGATATTTAAGTCGAGGTGAAACTGGACCAACTGCTAAACTTTTTCGCATGAGTTTTGTGCACTCATGTTTTCTCTTTATTTGAGTGGCAAACTAAAATAATTATACTGTCATCTTTTATTGTGAATTATAATGTTTCTTCGATATTTATGTCTGGGCCTTTGATTATACGCCTGATCTTAGTGTGTTAATAAAGAACCATGCAAACTTTTTCAATTATATATGTTACAAGCTCAACCTATTTGAGCAATTAATATAAAAAAAAATTTAAGACCTAGGGCAAAAAATACAGTTATAGTCCGTTTACATTGGGCATAAGTGAACACTTTACGGGCATGAGAACTGAAAAATATATTATAAAGTGAACCTCTTGTAATATAATAATTTTTATGCACTTGGCTTTTATAAACTATAGCATTAAAAGCCTTTTTAGCCCGCTTACATCGGGCATAAACAAGAACTATGCGAGCATGAAAAGTGGAAAATATATTCTAATGTTTGTGTAGAAACATATCCAAGTACTTTTAATATTGTTATTATTGCAATAACGCCTGGTATGCGGATTACATTACAAAATTACAAATATACGAGACATCCATCACATGTTCACTTTGGAAACTATCGCGAGTTTTATCCATATTAACTTATTAGGAACCGGCTAGGATCCGCGTTATATTTACCGGAAAGATTCCGACCAGTTTCGGACTGTTTTGAAGTCCTTCGTCTGGGAGTCACGATTGCGCGAAGCGACGAGCACGGGCCTCAGCGCGTAACTGAGCGGGTCCTAGCCGGTTCCTAATAAGTTAATATCCATCACATGACTTAAATTTTTCCTCTCGTATATTTGTAATTTTGTAATATATAAGTACTATTTATATGTAATATTAAGTAGATTCACTAATCTCAACTTAAACCATCGTGCTAAGCATGCGTTTGTTTTAGCATTAAGACCAATAAGTTTATCCCATTTTAATGTAGGTACGAGTACCTTAATAGTAGTTTTCTCGTGCCTATAAACAAGTTATCAAAGAAAACAAATAGAGTGTTTGTTTAAAATGGTCTTAATTGTTTGCACTTTCTTGAATCTGGTGTAGCGGTAGCTAGTCGAGTTAATTGCGGTCGAGCACGCGACAGCCGCCGCGCCGCGCGCCGCCGTCTCTAGCCCGCGCCCTCTAAGAACCACGATGTAATAGCTGCGTAATTAGATAAGTACAGAATTGTTAGTTACTGTTAATTTTAGGAAATATGTTAATAATTTATATGACTAAATCTTATGAAATATATATTTTTCCTAAAGTACCTACCCAATGGTTTTTTTCGCCTGTTCAATTGTTCAAGTGCCTATATATTTTCTCCTTTGCTATTGTTGATTTGCATAATTGATTGCTGCCTCTCAAAAAATTTTACGCCTGTATGGGCAAAACATGATGATCACTATATTTAATTATGACACTAATATGCGTGCGTTTGTTATGTATAATACTCATGTTTTATGCAAATAATGGCAATCTTATCTTATCTGTTTTATTTACATCTCAAAAATATGTGACAAGACAATTTCATTTTTTCTTTCTATCTACATTTTTCTCTTCATTTAATATTATCGTCAGCAAGTAAAACTCATCTTTCACGTCACTAGGTACCATTTAATCAAATCAAATCAAGTCAAAGTGATAACAACTAATACATAGTTTTTCTCCGTTGATAGAATTCAATTTTTTTTATTTTTTCATTAACTATTTGTGTCTACAAAATTGATAGAATTCTTTTATTATTTTTATTTTTTCATTAATTATTTGTGTCTACAAATAATTAATGAATAAATAAAAAATAAGAATTCTATCAACGGAGAAAATAACTCTTTTTTGAATGGTCTCATCTCCATGAAAATTTGTATAAAGGTGACTTGCATAAATATAACTTTATGACTGATCTCTTGGCATCCGCAGTGGACGATATTGTCCATTTCTATTGTTATTATTTTGTACGATACGCATGGGTTAGTAAAAATATGTTAAGTGAACATATGAAATAACTGACTAGTAATAATCAGATATACTTATGGCATAAAATATGAAATGACTTTTTCTACATATACAAGCATTATCGCGTGCTAAGCGAAAATCATATTTTACAAATTATTGGAGCACAAAATTTTATGCCCCGGGCGGGAATCGAATCCACATCCTCCGAATTCGCGCCGGATGCCTAAACCGCTCGGCCACCTGGGCACGCTATTTCTAGCCGAAATTTCTTACATTTCTTAAATGCTCCGTTTCGTGCGCGTGTAAAATATGATTTTATTAGTAGAACACTTCGTGCGAGTTCCTCCGGGGAAGTACTGCCCCATACCTATTTCTATCACCAAGCTGTTCAGATTACTATGTTCCTGATTGGAGGGTATATGGGTGACAGGGTATGGTGAAATAACAGGCACATGAAACTTTACAATTTTATGTCTCAGGGTGATAAGCGCAGTGCGGTCCGCTTCTGGTGACAAACTGCATCTGTGATAGGCGGAGGTTACCTCTAAACAGAAAGTGGGCCTCGTTGCTGTTCTATCAGACCATATATAAAAAAAAAGAAAAACAACAACGAAAGGAACAATTTCAAACCTCGAGCGGGATTTTTCCTTTCGTTTTATTTTCATAACTTTGTCAATTTCAAACGTTTTTTGTTTCATTGTGCAAATGGAAATCAGTGCTTATACCTATGTTCTCCTATAGCACATTGTAGGTTAATATTAGGCATTGCAAATTGTAAGTAGTAATACATCTTTGCAATAGGTAGAAAATAGTTATAATTTAAGTAGTAAAGCATTTCTATTAAGCCACCGCCACACTGCAGAGACGCTATTGGCTTAGCAAGTATTGTATAGACTTGCTTGTTATTTATGTTATTCGTAGTTTACGACTTATTATTTTATTGATAGTAAATCGATGCTCACGACTCTTCCAGGCCGCCACCGCGCAGCTTGCGTAGTAAACTGTGCTGAGCACATATTATATCCATCAACACAAACACAAAAAACTACCACATCATTCAAACTTGAAACTTGAAAGCTCTATTTGCCTCCTATAGTGTCCAAAACTCAAAAGTGATAATAACTTTTCAACGAAAGTAGTGGTCTACTATGAAGTCGTTCCAGTTTGCGCATTATTACTTAAAACAGCATATGTAAGTGTGTTGTAAACGTTCCAAAATGCACTGACAGCTACCTACAATTTGACGAATTGATGCTGAATACGCTCACCACTTCGAAGTAGAATCGTGTATATTAGAATTAAGTCATGTTTTTTTTTCACGCTATCGTGATGGAACAAGCACGAGGTTCACTTAGTATTAAACGTTAACCTATGTTTCTAAAAGATTGCAGTTCGTCGCCTGGGCCATAAAGTTCTTAAATAACCTATGAACATATGCAAGGGCCGAAGAAGTATTCCAAATAGTTTACGATCTGATATCGTTACTTTTGCATGTCGAAATTCAAATAGTGGTGTGAGTGACAGTGACAATAACAGCATCGCCTTGCCGAAACGTTTTTTCGGTTCAAGAAAGAGGGTAGACCGGTTCGTCTGCTCTTAGTGCCTACCATCCACTCGCATAGACTTCAGTTTTCTCGTGATCATGGTGCTTGCAACAGTGCCGAAATATCGAGAGCTCAAAAGTAATCAAAAACACGGTAAATATCCCAGTTTGTTGTAATAATTTTAGTGTTAATGACCGTGACAGTTTAAAAACTCTTAAAAGTTCTTAAATGTCATGTGCTTGTAATTTTACCGGCAGTTCCCTTTAAATACTATCTTCAAACCGAAACACAGTAATGTGAACATTACTGTTTGGCGCTGAAAATAGGTATGGTGGCAGTACTTCCCCGAACGAACTTGCACAACTGGTACTTCATATTCCCCTGGAGGAATCCTTTCACCAACTCTTATACGTGGGTTGTTATCAGGATATTAAGGTGTTCATATTCAAAGACCATACGCATTTTCTCAACAAATCCATATTCTTAAGATGAGTTGTAGCGATTCAATGGTATGCCTCTATTCCTTAAAGCGGTGCACCGCGCCAAGACCTGACGCATTCTCACTTAATCTACACCGATTAGCGCACTTGGAAAATTAGCTAAGAAGCATGCCGGCTGACCTCGCTCGGGGAACGCAATTAAAGCAATCATAATTCTTAAACAAAACGAGAATAATGTCTACTTAGACTTAAATAACCCCGTTTAAACACTATAGTAATGATCATGTGGCGACATTTCCGTAAATACATACGGGTACAAACATTCAACCATCTGAGCATTTGATATTAAGTACCTCCTCCCAAGTCCAACATTATGGCCGCGATAAAGGTGAGATGTTATCTTTTGAAGCTAAATACTTGACATAGAGTTATGTTTGGCTTCTTAATTGAAGCTAAAACAATGAGATTAGTTGAATAACCGTCCTTTGTTGGCGCACTCACGGGCCGGTAATTCGCTTTTGCTAATAGTTTTGATTGCATAGGATCTGAATGTAACGAACTAACCTATGTGGTTGATAACATACATAATGTGGAACAAGCCTTGGATATAACTTTCGTTGTCTTATCAGGATATATGACTACATAATATAATATAGACAAGCATATAAAATATTACATATGGAGGAAGTCGCAGCCAACTAAGCCTGGTTCTTTCAAGAAATATGGCCTTATTAACTGATATTCTACCGGTAACAAATCCAAACACTCGTTTATTCAAATAATGGTTATGATTTGAATTTGTTTAAGCCCTTGTTTCTGCTAACCGACCATTGTTTGAGACATTACGGCCGAATACGGCGCTCGCAGCCGCACACCTGTTAGCGGTCCCGATACCTTACTAACTTAACCCACTTTATTTAACTCACTCCTTTATAAATGTATGACTAGTTTACTTAGTTAAGCTAGAAAGCCTTCGCTTTGCAGCACCTTACCCGTACTCCGTTTTAACAAAGGGAAGGGCTGTACGGTTAGCAAACAAATAAGTACCTATTAAATAATACTGATGTATATGCTATCTATATATTATATTGCTAGTTTATGATAGATTATTAAAAGTCAAAGTTAAATCATTTATTCAATTTTAGCCTCTTTAAAATTTTGCTTTAAAAAGATTCTACTGTTACTTGCAGCAAAAAGGGTATAGAACCATCACAGCCAGATTAAGAACGGGCCACTTGGAGCCATTCTTAATATATAAGGAGGATACTTATATATCAACACCTGCAGGGTGTGTTTTGGAATCGATAACTGAATATTGTGTTCCTTTCATATTTAATTTTCTACATACACAAAATCAGCAGTATCTATTATCGAAGCTGTAGCGGCTTTGAGCACGATAACGACGACACCCGAGGTATACTCCATTCATACATATTATAGAAATCTACACGAAGTCAATAAAAGGTTATCACTACGCAGAGGCGCGGCGTAGCGCGGGGCTAGATTGTTTCAGGTTACCGGCCAATCTAGCTAGCCAGCCGAATGCCTCTCGCTTGATCCCCACTCGACTCCCTTATTTCCCATAGTAAGTACCTACGTTATTCTGAACACATCATTAGATAGGTACCTCGATATCTAATGATGTTGAACATTTAGTGTACATGTATATATATATATATACACATGTACATATACATACAAATAGATAGACATATATACATGGTCATGGTGGTGATGTAAGTATATACATATATATATATATATATATATATATATATACTTACCGACCATAATTAATGCATCACAATTTTGTCATAAGCCTTTTCAAAATCTTCAAAACACTATATTTCAATGTATAATATGCCGTTGATGCTAAATATGTCTCTGTATTTTTGGAAATCTTGTTTCAAGCCTTTCTCTTTATAGAGCTGAAAGATCACAGCTTTACACCAATCCTTTGGCACTTGGCCGGTGTTCCAGCAAAGGAAATCCTGAAAAGGCTGAGGTAGGTTGATGTCGCTAAGACGCAACGCCTTGACTAGTCTTTAGCATCTCGACGGCTATTCTCTCATGCCTAAATGCCATCTTCATCGGCAGATTTTCACATTCAGTAGCAAAACAGCTCTCCGTGGGACTTCTTTTGCCCTTTCAGGGCATACATACCATAGAAAAAATACTTACCCTAACGACAGGTAAGTATTTTTTCTATGGTATGTAATATTGCCATTACATCTCTAAAACGTATCCAGAAAGTGAACTCTACCGGAGACTTATTCACAACTGTCCAGTAAGAAGCGAGATTTTAAATTTGGAATCCTCCTGTCCAGTAAGTAAGTATGTAATTTACTTACTGCACAGTTTTTTCCCATCACGTGATTTGGACTCACACGTTTTGTGCATTTGCCAGTGTCAAGTTATATACCAGTTAGGTCATCCTCTTTAGATCTGCTTAGAAAGAAAAACGTAGTACCAGACACATATTAGTTTTAAGCCATTATGACATAGGCTCCAAATATATATCTATCTCTCTTTTTGGGATGACATTTTATGAGATAGATGTATTTTTGGAGCCTTAAAGAGCCATTTTATAGTCTGTGACACTTAACGCGACGCAGAAAAAGTATGCATGTTGCGTTTTGTACTTAGTAATGTTGTAAAAGTATAGTGTGGGAATTTATGTTTGAATTTGGAAATTTCAGTTTATAAATCATGTTGAATTAAAACTTTCCATTCTAAAATTAACATGAGAAGAACAATAATTTACATTTTTTTAACTAAAATATTCATATAATGTAATAAACGGTCAAGCGCGTGTCGGGCCACGCGCAATGTAGGGTTCCGTAGTAGCCCGTTATCATAATTTAGAATAATTCTGTTAATCTTTTTCTTTTTATCTTTCTACCTATAACTTTCTAAGCAATTTGTTCTTTTGTTTATAAATTGTGATTGCTTGCACGTGTAGACTGTTGTGACTATTAAGTAGGAATCATGGATTATCTATACGTTTTTTAGTTGCTCACTAACTTTTTCTTCTCTCCATTTAACGACACCTTTTTGAAGCAGTGATGGCTCAGTGGCATTGGCTATGGACTGCCGCGCAGCAGGTCCATGGTTCGAATCCCGCCCAGAGCTAGAGCTTCACCGCATGGTGGAAGGGCATTTTGCGAATGCCCGCCTAGCTAGCGACCACCATCAAGTAGAAAATCTGTCGCCAAGCAACTAACGGTGTGTTCCGGCAGCAGTCCTTGAGAGCCAGTGAAATAACAGGCAAAAATGAGACAACAACTATGTATCAAGTTGATGGGCGCAGTGCAGTTCGTCACTTGTGATGAAATGCATCTGTTATAGGCAGAGGATACCGCTTAACATCAGGTGGGCCTCGCGCTTGTTCCTTCACAATAACATAAAAAAACCTCTCTTTAACGCCATAAAATGCACAGTCCCTTGAGTTTACACTGTATATGTATATATATATATCTATATATAGTGTTAACTATATAACGACACTGAAGAGACTGTGCTTATATGCAAGAACCAACGAACAGAGTCACAATATTTTCCTAATTAAAAAATATTCTTATTTATAATAATAATTATGAGACGGCGAGAATAAGGTCTAAAAAGTAACTTATACCGAAGCTAATCGATCAACTCTGTACAGTCATATCTGTTATGACTTATGATATAGGTCATACAGAAGCATTATATCTAATTGTTGCCTCCTAGAGTTTAATTGCAATTATTGATATTTGTTTAGCAGCTCTTCATAATAGTTTAATATTATGCAATAAATACGTTAATTCTTTGTTGAAGTTACTAGAGGACCTTATAACAAAATTAAATATTTTTAAACCACGTGCTATTTTATTATATTTACTACCTAATATTATTCTTTAATCCTTTATGACTTGAACTTCATCAAAGTTAGAATCCCATAACACATATGTAAAATTACACATTACAAATAACATACCCTTCACATGCACGTATACTCAAACATACAGAAACACGCACCAACACATACACCTTTCAAATTCCTCACAAACATTCACTTAAACTCGTACACCAATACTACACCACAGAACAATGACTACACGTAAATATTAATTATTAAAAATATATATGTTTCAATGTATTGGTTCAATTTTGAATTGTTACTAAATAGTATATATAAAAGAAAAAATATAGATGTGTTTCAATATATTGGTTCAATTTTGAATTGTTACTAAATAGTATATATAAAAGAAAAAATATAGATGTGTTACAGATTCTCTAAAGCCAGGAAGGACCTGGATCTTGAGATACAGGCCACCAGCCTAGTTTTAAAGTCATAGACACATCATAAATGTATCACAATAAGGAGGAATAAAATTTATTTGTATTTGTATAAAATTATTTGTTTTTGTCTTAGGAGTAAAATTATTTTTAATAAAATTCACTAAAAATCTGCCCACATCCTTTTGGAATTTTAAGTGGTCTTGATAAGTATTTATAGAATGATACATTTTCAGGTCATCGACATGTAATAGCAATTTAAAAATCTTAAGATATTTTTTAATATTATTTGACGATAAAAAGTAACGGGCCTAATATTGACCCTTGGGGGACCCCGGAACTAATTGGAACCACATCTGAATCAAAGCCAACTTTCTGGCAATGTTTCGTGATATATGATTTGAACCAGCGCCATAAATAACCTCGATTAGCGTTATTAGCTCTTTTTTCTAGTGAAACCCTGTGATCCATTCTATAAACCACTTTTGGAAATCAGTAAACACACAGATCGTTTATTTTTTATTGTCTACGTTTTAAATATTTCAATAAAGCTTCGATAAGGTGGGCAAAATTGAGATTGGGCGATAGTTTGCTACAACTTTAAATAATCTTTAGGTTGAATATAAGGTGGACTGGAAAACAAATGGTGTCAGCGTGTATTTAAGAACTTATGGTGAAACATTATTAAGTCCAGCGTCCTTAGTTGGATCGAGCCTACGTAGTTCCGATTTGATATACATTTGATTATAGTAAAAGAAACATCGGTCGGTCGGTAACAGTTGAGGGTTCAAATACTGATTGGATGTGATTCGAGTAAATGTTACTAATATTTACTAGGTTCACTTGCTGTTTTTGGAGCACCAATTATCCTAGCAGTCTTGTCTGCCCTACCCCTAGAGTGTTTTTTATAAGCCAGAGACGCGGAGAGGGAGCGCCGCAAGTATACTGCGAAGGTGTAGCGAGTACGCTGCGATAAGGTTGCGAGAAGACTAAAGCTGCGTACCCACAGCGCTGGAGCTGTCATAGACATACAATAAGACATTTGCCTAACCATTTTTTGTTGACGTTTTCGTGCTTGTGATTTATGATTTATTATTTTCATGAAGAAGAAGCTAATTTTGAGAAATTTCATTAGGATTAAAAAAAACTATAGGATTCTGTAACCCCCTCACATCAATGGGGAATATTCCGCCTTCTCTGCCCCTCCCTATTGCACAAATATACATATGTAACATACCTAATGTACTTCTAATGTATGTAGATACACATTTTTTTATTTATTATTATTTAAAAAAAATATAGTTTCCTCAATCCCCACCCCTCTGGGGGGATGCTAAACCCCCCCCCCCATCTCCCCCCTCCACCCCTTCCTATAGTATATAACTATCTTTACCGATTATAGTCCTTCCAGTACTTCATCTTAGTAACTTTAAAGGATTTATTCTAAGGGTTTTGTATTTGGTGCAAAATTATCTAATTTCCAAGTTCAACGACTATTACTGCTAAAGTAATAAAGTTATCTTAACCGCTATAATTTTCCTTGAAAGTTAATGAACTGCACTATCATCATGAATTTTTTTTTGTCTTTTCAAGCCAGCCCTACTGGAACGAAAATTTGCTCTTTAAAGTTGAATATTTCGTAAATGGAGCATTAAATCGAAAAATAGTATAAGCAACCCTTCAGTCATTTTAAAAGATCTATTCAATGATACCCCACACGATGGGATACGCGACGAAAAAAAAATTCATACCCACACCACTTGTATGGGAGCTACCACAAAAAAAAATATTTTTCAAAATTTTATTTCACCACTTTATCGGCGTGGCAAGTTTACATACCCGTACAAAATTGCAGCTTTCTAGTGCAAACGGTCTCTTCGCAAAACCTCGGACAGACGGACAGACAGACGGACATGACGAAACTATAAGGGTTCCTTGTAGGTACTACGGAACCCTAAAAATCACGTAAAAATAGAACAATGTTCAAAACTAAACGCAATTTTTTTAGTAAAAAAATCAACGAGTGTCGGGGTTTCATTTGCGAAATTGTGTAAGTATGTGTTTGTTGTTAAACTTTCTTTCATTTTTGAGAAAAATATTATACAAGCCTCAACCATTAAGAAAGCCATCCTGGCCTCGTATATAACTCATACTTGGCCAGGAAGGCTTACTTACTGGATTCTGCAGTAATGTACTATTACAGACCCACCCACGAGTCCCGCGACTGAGTCCGTGAAGAGTATGGTAAAAAATTCATTCGAAATTTTGTTTGCTGACGGTGTCGTCAATGCGGGCAGCACTCTCTTCCTTAATTTCATCGTTTCGTATAGAATCCAATATAGGCTCGTTCCAGAAAAGGAGCGGAGTACACTTGCACCATGCTTTTAAATTGGATGTGCGTGAGGAGGTAGTGCTCGATCTGTGGCGGAGATGTCGATTTGGGTGCCGTTACAATATGTATCGTATATTGCACTATTGTTGGACTCTGGCGGCCGAGGTGCGACAAGGGCGTGCGACGGACCGTTCCAATTTACGGGTCACGAGCGGACCACTCGCGCGCCGACCTATCTGCCTTTACTCCATAATTGAATCCAATGGCGTGGGAGACTCGACATGAACAAATAAAATATTCCGTATAATCTCTACAATTGTTAATCTTGTCGTAACAATCAGAGTAAGTCGCTTTTTATTTATATCATGATCAAAGCTCATTGATGTTTAATTTTCTTATATTGGCGAGGATAACTTAATAATTCATTATATTCATTTAAACCAGAAGTACATTTGATGTTATGAATAATATTATTAGTGTTTCGAGACTTCGCGTGCTCTTAGTGATTCATTATAACAACATAATCTAATACAGTAAGTGGCAACATTTAAATAGTATTCTACATACAACATTCATTCGGCTTGTAAATATAAACGTAGGTCCAATTTCGTTTATGTATCTTTTACGCCCAAATAAGAGTAATGTCCATAAGCGGCATTTAGGCCAACGCAAACGTGTGTTTGTAGGGTTAGTGAGCCTTTTTTGAAAGTGCGTCGGCGGTTACGGCGCTGCGCAGGCGCCGCCGCTCGGCACGGTGCAGGTGCGCGCGAGTGTCGCGGATTGTTCGCCGATAACGCCGGCACTTGTGTTCTACTCTATTGCAATTGATTGCTAGTAAAATTGCCCGGCTATTTATCTCTAAGGTTTGTATTCCAGAATTACATTGAAGCAGCATTTAGATCTTGTATTTGAATCTTAACTTATATTTATTTCATATCAAGCATTGAGTGTCGTGTGAAAGTACTTATACCATAATTATTTTCAGTAGAAATGTACTCATAAATATTTCCTTGAGTTTTGTGCCTGTTTGCCAAATAAATGTTTGCATATAATATATGTAAATATATTTAGATAAAATAGTGATATAAATAAAAAAAATCAACGTTTTTATAAAGGCAGTTATGGTAAGGATAATTAAAAATGTCGGATAAACTAACAATGAAAACTATCCTTTGTGTTAATCCAGGGCCTCATCTACTTCCATCCCTAACTTTATCAAAATTGGTCCAGCCGTTTGAGCGTCAAGATGTAACAAACATACAATCACACGCACAAACTTTCGCCTTTATTTAAAATACTCGTGTGAAATATGATAGTGTGAACTCTGTGAAGTGTGATATAATGAACAAAGTTTCCATTTTATCGGGAATAAGCACTTTATGCAGTTTTATTGTGAATACCTAAATAAAATTATAATTTTATATGAACAAAGTGTTTATTGAAAGCTAGGTTTGGTTATAGATCAGGCATTCGAAAATCAAATGCTGCTTGAGTTTCATTCTGGATTACGGGCCTAAGTATCCTAAGGTTTAATGCTCGGTTATTGTTTTACGACCTGTTTATGGGAATAATTATGTTACTTTGATTGAGCACTTACGTTTGTATGTGTTTTAAATTATGTATACTCTATACCTATAAACCAAAGTAATCGAGTCCTTGCCGTAAGCATAGTGATCTAATAAGGTGAGTTCATAGAAATACGCGATTCATAATTCCGCCCAAGGAATTATTTTTTCACTATTTTCATTTTAATTTGAATTGTTTGCGCGATTTGGTAGTCTATTTTCCATTATCGGTACGAAACACCCATAGTATACCGCTGTATAAGTTATGTATAAATAATTTTTACAGCGGTATAAAAGGTTAAAAAAATAGTAAATAATAAATTAAAGTTGTTCATTGAATTTAACTATAAGTGCATATTTTCCCGACGAAGCTTTTGAACTTCATCTTTAGAACTTCTTAAGTCTTAATAGCGAAATGTTTTTGTAGCCCCTTAGGGCACATTTTCCCTTAATTGTATGGAAGTAGCTATTGCTCCGAATTTAGACAAAGCCGCAGCCGTTAAAGCGTGTATGGAGAGTGCATTATAAGGCATATAACCCGCGATACGGCCGCCGCGCCGGAAAGGTTAAGGGCACAAGACACCACGTGGGAGGTGCCAGTTTAAGAAACCCGAGATCCTGTCTTGTTCACAAATGGCGTCCATTTTCACTGCAACTTTGTCCTGGAAGTGCATTAAGCAGGTACTTTAGTTTACTTTATGGAAATATGTTCCACTGATACCTGGCATGGAGTCCTATAAGTCTGTTATAGTTTTGTTGAGTGTCTACTAACCCGTATTTTTTCCAGCTTAGGCGTATGAGGTGAAGCAAGGAATTCATCCAAATTCACGCTATATACTCGTAGAAGCATACTAGGAGTATATAGCGTGAATTTGGATTAACTGCTACTTACAATATTAAATGTTACTTATCAAAATAAACCTAATACATTTTCACTAAAATGTTCAGTAATTGTCCAGTCTGAACGGTGCCTGTTATATGGCAAAAGGCTCACTAGTTATTACATGGGATCAAAATATGTCTGGTAAAACGGGGTTTTTTAAACACCACTGTCTATGTTAGTGAATTCTAAGGTTTATACAGATGTGACGATATGTATGTGGAACAAAAATCTTTCTTTTTTTATCCCTCATAGGTTAGCCTTGGACCACTATCTCACCTAGGTAAGTGATGATGTGGTCGAAGATATTGTTCAGGCTAACCTAGAATTACTGGCTCTCAAGGACAGTTGCCAGTTGCTTTGCGACAGCTTTTCTACTTGAGAGTGGTAGGTAGCCAGGCGGGCATTCGCAAAATGCCCTACCCCAGCTTTAGCGACTCCCATCCTAAGATAATAACCGGGACCGACGGCTTAACGTGCCCTCCAAAGCACGGAAGCGCTCAGTAGTAATGTCACTAACGGTCACCCATCCAACTCATGACCGCGGCGGACGAACTTTGCTGATCGGTTCAGAACGGCTAAGCAAACTTCGCTACGAGCGCTTCAATAGTCTAGTCTTACAATACCAACAAGGTAACGTTCACACAGCCGAATATCATAAGTAGGGTGTTTTATATGGCAAACTGAGTGCACGATTTTCCGAGGCGCGGATAGTGGATTACGTGTGAGTGCGCAAGCGCAGTCGTGCACACGAGTCGGTTCATTATCGCGCGTGATGCACTCGCGCCCGCCGCCCACCCTCACCCAGCCCGGTACCTCGGCTGCTCTCGACACTCGAGCACAACTAAATCATTGCCGATTTCGCATACACACCTTCTACTGTTGCCATTACGATGTTAAATAGACTCGACGTAAATGCAAACATCTTGTTCGATTCACGAACTCACTTTGCGAGTTGCAGCCGGATAGACACCGCTCTGTTTTGTTTACTACGCTTACATTCTTACGTAATATTGTTCGCTCTCTCTTATTCCACAAAAGTTTGCCACGTGCTTGTTAAAATACGTTTAATACAAATCCGTAGTGACTTCGTTATCTTCACCGTAAACAACATTCTGGTGAACGTCTTCACAACAGGATATGACTCGTCCGAATTTCCTGCGATAAATAATGTATTAACCTGTTAAAACTAAAAAAATTTAGATAAACAACTGTAGCCAAAATACATATAAAAATTGTTTTCGCCTACAGGTATGCTTTCAGGGCTGTCAAAGATTACAACGAAAGCCTTACAGAACATGAAGGCTTTGGATAGTCATGACAAAAGAAAAAAAATTATGTTCTGAGTTAATATATTAATCGCACGATTCACCAACATAAAAATCATTTAACAGGATTAGAAATTTCACACTATTTCCTACGCTCCTTCTTGATTGCAAAACTATGTTTAATCTTTACAAAATATGTAAGAAAAATAAAGAAAATGGAGTACGTTCGTTATACAAAATACTAGACTAACAAAGCAATCTTGTTTGAATCTCCGTATCTAAAGATGCTACAGTGTGAAGGATCTGCCAAAATTTTTTTTACCTAAACATCTATTAAAAAAATATAAAACAATATAAAAACATAACGGATTTTAATTTTGAGATAAAAAATATTTTTTAGTACTGAAGTCGGTTCCATTTTTATGTGAAAAAAAAAGTTTCACCCATGTAAGTGTCCCTTGCTACTTACGGGATCGATTGTCATTCACTGGCAATGGCTATACCATCAAGATAGAAAAAAAAACAGTTATTGGAGTGTAACACAAAAGCGGCTTGACCGATTTTGATGAAATTTAAATGGGACCACAAGGCAAGCATCCGCTTACAAATAAAAAAATAAACAACAAAATCGGTTTCCCATAAAAACAGACGAATTGAGCGCCTCCTCCTTTTTTTAACTCGGTCAAAAGTGACGAGAAACGATTCACTTTGTTTTCCGGGCCGATCAAAAAATTGCGTGGCATACCTACATAACAACCGTCCGGACTACTGAACATGTTCCAGTCCCGGATTGCACCACTGAACATGTTTAACTGGGCACAGATCCAGTCCCGAATTGCATCAGGAATTTCTTTACCAGAATAATCCTGTCCAGGCTTTAGAACTTTTGGATTTTATAGCAACGCTACTCCTGCAACGAGTTCGTCATTTTTGCATGGCCAGCGTACAAGCTAACAAAATGACCAGGAAAGGAAAACTTAGAATTTTGTCCAAATAACAGTTGTACTCTTTCTGTTCGTTGTAATCTAAAGGGCACCCCTTAGGTATTCGAGAAGCACAATTTCCAATGCTAAGTTTGACCCATGGTAATGAACGAGGAAAACAACTCAGTAAAAATACAGGCTTATACGTCCACGAGTTGAATGTATCTGCGTAGGATCGTGTTTTTGAAAACACCTTCCAGAGCGTATACGCATTGTAAAACGGTAACACACCTGACGATATATTGTACACCCACAGATGGAATAGTTTGATTTTATGGCTACTTTACTCACACGAAGAACATGAACTTTATGTTATAGGTAAGCAAAGCACACGTATCGTAAATCGTAAATAAGAGTGCCGTGAGGCGCACAATCTCTGACTATTATTAAGGACTTCGTCAACAAATCTCGGGGAGCCGATTCACCGCGGTCTTAATTCCGATCGGTGATTTACAACTTGTTAATAATACCGCAAGTATAAACCGCACACACATAAATCAAGATCTGAACTGTAGCTTAAACGAAAATATTGATTGTAATGCCCTGGTTTACGTGCTTACAACATTCGAGTAACTGATTTTTGCATCAAGTTGAGTTTATGGTGTAACGGTACATAGTCCCTATAATCTCCCTTTAATTGAATCCGAAAGCGCATTGATTGTCACAAAGCTAATTCAAAATATTCCTTCCATTTCCAAAGGTATTCACAAAAGGAATGGTGGATGGAAACCGATACATCATTGAGCATGATCAATCAAAGTTTGTTCATTATTCAATTGGGTGTTCTCACCTGTTTGTGACATGATGTATTCATTTAAATCCTTTTTGGTATGCATAAATGGAACTTACGGTAACATAAGAGTGAGGATCTCATTTGCGTGTTGTTTTGGCGGGGCCATTAAACCTGCTCGTGTTTTTCACACTAATTGATTGTTCGATGCGTTAGGCGGGTATCAAGAGCGGTAGTCATTACCGCAGAGACAGATGGACGTAATAAATACAATTTTAACACGGTCACGACTAAGGAATTTATACTTGAGAAGAAATATCTGCGTCAGACATAATTAGTAACGCAGGTGTAATTTGTGTTTTGATGGGTGTTTTGTCTTATAGTTTCTAATTACTAAAGTTAATTCATCCGCTTCAAATATCGCGCTTGCTCTGAATTTGAGAATATCTAACATGTGGATCTACGGCGTGTGATGATAATGAACTAACTGTATATTCGTGTAGAATAATATGATCAATGGAAACATCAATTTAAATTTTAACAATGATATCAATTTAAAGTTCAATTCACATAGGCTGTCATTGAAGCATTTTGGGCTAACCGTGGAAGGATAGATTTATAATAGGTACTTTAAGAAACAAAACATTTCAGAAATCTTTCTCCATAGATATCATTGGAGAAATATTCTGCTGAAGGGCTCCTAAGCTGGATGCCTTCTGGTTCCAGGTAAAAGCTCGCAAACATGTAACATAACTCCGATGCGTATAAAACCCCATGCACTGAAAACCTTGCACAAACAACCAAAAAATTGAATCCAGTTATATGTCGGAAATCTCGAATGCAAATATGTTCTAAACTTATGCTACCTATTTATCTAATGTCATTAAAAATATATATATAAATAATATAATATAGATACATAATAATACAGAGTCTCCGCGATGGTTACAGGCTTTTGGAGGTTCGTGGCTTCCAAATGCATGGATTCTTTAAAGCGTGTTATAGAAAAGACAAACGACCAAAGGGGGCGCTTATCTCGGCCAGAGAATTGGTATTGCCATTCAACGGGGAAATGCTGCCAGCCTTTTGAATACCCTACCCGTGGACAGTGACCTGAGCTCTGTTTTCTACTTATGATTGCCTCCTGGTAGGAAACGGTGCTCACATTTTTTTTCTATAACATTTTTAGGTAATATATATATTTAGTTACATTATTTTTGTCATACTTAGCATGCTGTATATTTTTATAATTTAGTTTAATAAAAGTTTACATATGTATATATTCATGTATTACAGCATAGTAGAATCTGTGTAACAAAGTATTAAAACAACTATAATTTGTACCTTTACCAACCCAGTAAAATTTTTCTTCAATAAAATTAATCCAAAGTTATGTTTGGGAGAGTTATAATGTTTAACGTATATAATTAGACTTTAGATAATGGAATACAAAAAGTCAATATTCCATTAGTCTAAAACCTGATAAGTATACGTGTTATTCATTTAGTATATAGTATCTGACACCTTAGTCTACACAATCCCACTTCATAAATTATTAATGTACCTACGTTTTGTGATATATGTCCTTCTACCACGCAACAACTAAGTCAGAGACCGAAATAAACTTTTGCATAGATATAGAATTTTCACTATAAACATAAAAAAAACATAAAATCATTTATTGACATAATGATAATGTGTACCATATAATATACTTTTTGTCTATTTTTATTGAGTAGTTCCCGAGGACGCATAGTGAATTCTGTGCGGAAAGCCGCGATCGAAGTAGCTGCTTGTACTAAAACTCTTACATAAAAGTAATAAAAAAAAGTAATAAACACGACAGAAAATTATTTATTTTCGTTAAACGTTTTATCGTTTCAGTGAATTTAAAACTGCAAGTTATGTATATTTATGGAATCGTTTTTTAAAGACCTTCATTTTGATACGTCACTCGATTATTTGGAAGACTTTTTTCGAATAATATCCGTCTGGATTAAAATTAAATTAAAATAATTATTTAAATTCAATATAAAGATATATTTATAGTGTTTTTTATATAGGTAATTGGTGTCACTTGCGCTATCAAGACAAATCTAACGACATCTCATAAACTAAAATTGACAAAGCCGTTATTATAATTAATCGGTTAAAGAAACTTACAAACATACATACTTACATGAACCCTGAAAACAAAACACTCCTTTTTTTGGGCAGTCAAGTAAATACGCTCTCATTCATCCAGAGTTCACAATCATTTATTTTCTTGAGTTCCAAATGAATGTAATTGTTGTGCTCGTCACAAATTATATATGGGTTGCTTAGTGTATTGAATTGCGAAACGATATAATCAATCGATTAAAATGAAAGTTTGATGATATCATGAGATAGATGAGATTGGATAAATGAAATGTTTGTTCTTAGTTTGTGAATGAAGATCGTAGATCTTCACTGTGACCTGTGTTGGGTGGAACAATGAGATCTGTAAGAAATTGGAAGGGTCCGCATTCATTCATAATTCTCCAGATTTCCCATAAAAATATGTTTTTTTAAGACAAGTGGTAAATCATACTATGTGTTCGCTGCGTGGTAAAGTATCAAGAATGCCTATGACAATAGTTATGTCATCTAATTTTCTAGGTGGAGGTCTTCTAGAGAAGTTTATTCATAGGCTCTTGTCCGTCCAGTAATTCCCTTGCTACAGAACCCTGCAAGCCTATAGTAATTGCCCACTGCTTACGGTTATTTGTTCATGTGCTGTTGCTTCGAGACAGTGCTAATAATGCTGCAATGGTACCAAAATGAACACTTGCTCAAAAAGTCTACCACCAGGTAAATTACCTTGGGGTACAAGTCAAGCTTGTCTAGCCTGCCTAAAAATTATGAACCATATTAAGTAAAATCTGTTTAGCTGCGACTGAGTTTTTACCAAATGCACACACACACCAATCCCACATAAATTTAAATATTATAGTCGTTTAATCCACCTTATTACTAACGCCAATTTTTCCGGAAGAGATCATCTTACAGCATTTTTATGGCAAAACAACATAAAGGAGTACCTATATAACGTAATGGAAGTAATAGTGGGCTGAGATGTTTAAAAAAATATCCTGATATTTTGTTTTATTTATCTAAATTTATCTAAAGAAAATGACCGCATGTATAAAGAAAACGGTTAACAAATTAAATAAACCATATATATGTACAGGGTAAATGTACCCTTATTCCCCCTCTGTCAGGATACATATACTTTACCTCGCAACGTATATAAATTAACACAAACAGCTTATGGACTGACTATAGGTTAAAGTCAAAACGAAGAGTTAGCTTAAATGTTGTCTGTTATTGTTTTTAGTCCCAACTTTACGAGATGTGCTGGTGACCCTGGAACAGATCCGCGGTGCGGCCGCGAGGTGAGCTGAGCCCCGTGCTCCGGGGTCACTGCTCTGACCCGGGCGTGGGCGCGCCCGTTTCCGCCCGCGAAACCGAATCACTGCGCCCGCGCCCCACACTTCCAATCTTCAACGATATAGCACCTAGTTCCGCAACACCACAAACTACACACGACAACCGCTAGCTGATTGCTCCTTACACCTACCATTTTATAACGAACAATTTCATACCACTTATAAAATTTTATTCTAGCATTATAAATTGTACTGCGCTACCTTTAAGACGAATATTAATGGTCCTATCATAGGACGGCAACGATTTGTCATAACAATTGTAAGCTGGTTTCAAATGTAATCTGATATGAGCTACTAAATTTGGCTTGTTAACTGTGTAAGAATAGGTCATACATTGTTTTCTCAAGAGCCACCTTTATGGAGATCATCTTATTATAAGTAATTTCTAGTGTAATTCATTATTTTATTACGGCTAGCCTTTGGCCACATTCATACCTCATAGTTAATGATAGTGTGGTCGAAGGTGGTCAGACATAACCTAAACGGACAGCTGCTGGAATAAACAGTTCGGTGCTTGGCGACAGATTCTCTACTTAAGGGTGGTTACTACTCAGATAAAATACCTTACCTCCATGCTATGGATACTACCATCCTAAGACAACAACCGGGACTGTGCCCTCCGATCCTCTAAAGTACGGAATCACTCAGTATAGTTTTCTGTAACCTGTGGCTCACTAGTAAATGCCACTACTAGTAAATCACTTATCCAAGCGATGACCGCAACGGACGTCTATTAACCTGGTTTATCGTTTAAGGTGAACACTGACATCTTTGGCTGAAAATTAAAAATATAACACTATTTTGATTTTGTACCTAGGTCGGGTCGTGTTTATACTTAATCATATGATACACGAATTTCAGAGAGTAGGTATTCTATACATTATCTAATGCCGATTCTTGATAATTATGGAATTGATATATTTTTTACGGGTAAACGAAAATTTGAATACTTACATGGATTTCGGGGTAAGGAACGTAATTGATAATATTCAATGATGAATACTATACATAAATAATATGATAGGTTAGTATTCGACCGCTATCTCACCTGATGATAAGTGCTGATGTGCTCGAAGATGTTGTTCAGGCTAACCTAGAATTACTGGCTCTCAAGGACAGCTGCCGGAACACACCGTTAGGTGTTTGGCGAGAGATTTTCTACTTGAGGGTGGTAGCTAGCTAGGCGGGCATTCGCAAATTGCCCTACCACCATGCTATAACCACTGCCATCCTAAGATAACTACTGGGACCGATAGCTTAATGCACCCTCCGAAGCACGGAAGCGCTCAGTATATAGTAATGTCACTAGCGGTCACCCATCCATCATGACCGCGGGCAACGTTGCTTAACTTTGCTGATCGGTTAATAACAGCTAAGTAAACTTCGCTACGAGCACTTCACGACTATGTAGAGGAAATTGGAAAATCCCCCATGGGGTTAGGATTGCACCGTCCCATATCTTCCCGTGAGTGTCGTAAGAGCCGATCAAGGGAAGGAAGGTGGGCAGCAGCGCCTTCTAAAAAGTGCTATCTTATAATGAGGTCCCCAAGCCGCCTGCCAAGCTTGGAGATTATGGCAAATACCCCTTAAATAGGGGAGGTTGTGTTCAGCAGTGGACTATCCAGCTAATACAGCAGGGAAAATGTAACAAACATGACTAAACAAACGTCAAACTCATTGAACGTATAATTTTTTTATTAACATCAATGGAAAAACTGTTTTATTTATTAATTCGTTGAAGCCGTGATTATTTAATTTTAAGGTCTAGGCAAGCCCCGCTACGTGCGCTCCATAATCATGTGCAATCTTTGAGCTAATATAGGTCAATGTGTGGCAATCTAGGTAATCAGATTTCTAACAGAAAAATATATTAATCTTTTGGTGTACTGGAAGCTGGGCATACTTATTTATGTTTAGGTAAACCAAACAATAAATGACGAAAATACTACTGTAATGATTATCTCGAAATCTTAAAAACTTAATTACTGACATTCAGAAACCATTCATCCCTTTCAACCATCGCGTTTTCATGCGCGAATCTATATTTTAAAGTTGGTAAACAGTTTAAGCTTCCAAACTGTTTATAAACCATGTCCTGTCTACATCCTAAGAAGTTAACATATCAACATCTATATATTTGTTAACATACATCTATTTAAGTAAATATACAGAACTATATATTTGAAATAATTTCTTCAATACAAACCTATAATTTACAGTTTGTAAACAGTCGAAGCTGCCAAACTGTATATATTATGAAATTTCCAGATTGTAAAAAATTAACATGCTACTATATTTTTTAGATCTATTCTTATTTTAAAAAATCACAACTATACTTTCGAAATAATCTCTACATATGAAGAAAGAAACAAGTGGCTATAATTTATCAAGAGGCTACGAAACCTTACATCAGCGTAGTGACTTTTCCGGTTTCATTGTTAGTTAGTGCGTGCATTGTTTCCTACCACTATCGGTACAATTAATAGTTTAAAACAAAAGCTCCGTTAGTTCACTCGATCTGCGTCAAGAGCTCTCGCCGAAATATGTTTATCGGCCATCGCCGGATCGAACACTTGAAAATCCTAAGTGTGTGCTGTGTTAGTATGGATTAGGCTTCAATTGTCACTTTTCTTAATTTTACTTAAAAAAATAATGTTTTAATTCAAAACATGATGTATTATTTCAAAACTTTTGAAATATAATATAAGATTCTCTCATAAGCCTTATTTTTTATATTTTTAACTTATATATATTGTACTAAACTCAATTAACTTAAAAATATGACGATATAAATGAAGATTAGTTTAATACCTAGTAACACTTTCAATTTACCAATAAATTGTAGAGCGTGACGAAATTAAAGTCTTAATGTTAAAAGATGTCATCGTAAAATATTTATGATCCTATTAAGTGATTTGTCATTTAATTATGCAAATATGTAGTTTAGATATCATTTTTATAGATTACAATACAGAAATATGTAGCGTGGGTGGATCGTTCAGATATCGATGGGTTTACAACGAATCACTCTCCATATTGCTGTATCTGAGACAGATTTATAAAAAAATACATTTGCATACACATGTAAGAATCACAATGGTCGATTTAATTACGGTTCATTTTTTGTATGAATTAATAGCAGGTCTAAATGCGAGAGGGCTGTCTGCCAGCGTCGTCGGCGAAGACACTGCTATTCAGGTACTTTCCAGTGACATTTAAATGCCAAATGCGTACTCTACTTTCGATGCTAAACTAGAGTAAGTAATTTAGGTGCGGTTTAGTTTTTACTGTGTATATTTAGGTACAGTTTGAAGCGCTCGTAGCGAAGTTTACTTAGCTGTTCTCAACCGATCAGCAAAGTTAAGCAACGTCGCGCGCGGTCTTGAGTTGGATGGGTGACCGCTAGTGACATTATTATTGAGTGTTTCCGTGCTTCGGAGGGCACGTTAAGCCGTCGGTCCCGGTTGTCGTCTTAGGATGGCAGTCGTTATAGCATGTTGGTAGGGCATTTTGCTAATGCCCGCCTGGCTAGCTACCAATCTCTAGTAAAAAATGCTTGTGATTGCTTCAAGTTGGCCCCAAAATGGCTCTAGGTTCGGTGAAGAATTGTGTTCTATATCCTAATTTTGTGACGAACTATAACTTAATTCGTAATAGTAAGCCTCAGAAAGTAAAGTTTCTTTGTAAGTTTATAATGTTTACACATTCACAAAGCGTTTACGTAAACAAAACCATGTATAAGTAATTTGTAACACGTTGAACTAAACATAGATATTAAAATAATAATAAAGCAAAAGAGAACTTTCATAAACGCGTTCGTGGTAAGCGTTTACAGTCCAATATTTTTTGGCACCGAGCCATTGTATGCAAATGAAGTAATGAATGTTTTCACTGCAACAAAACACGAGTAACGGTTCCCTTAAGTGAAGATTTGTCGGCCAATAATAATTATCACCAGCTTGTAACAAATCCACGAGTGTGTTCGTTCCTGCCTACTTATCAACTCAAATGAAGTGTGGGTTTGTATGGTAATGCCTTTCCCGTTCCGAAGTGGAATAGAATTAAACTGTTTGTTGGAGCGAACGACACACCTGCGGTCTACTGACATTGAGTAACTAGGTTTTCATTCATGAAAACGGTTGCGTATTCTGTTTTTTTGTACATACTACTACGCTATGACGCTTCATCTAGATTTCTCTGCGTATAGTTGCAATACCTACATGTAGTACGATCACTATAAAATTCTGTGCTTATGCTTTATCTATCTGGAGCTCTCCATCCATGGACTCATGCCTAAAGTTACGAAGGTTGCCCGAGTTTGTGCGCTAAGACTATCTTTATTAATGTCGCTTTCCTTTTATCGAACAATGACAGTCTTCACGCTGACACTTTCATAAAGGAAACAATACTGTACCCGGAATTAACTGCAGGCTTATCTCTCAAAGCTTCTTAGAGATACGCGCCAATATTGAGCCAGTATATCTACTTCTGAAAGTGCTCCAAGTTTGCTCCGGTTGATTATCTTATAGTTATCGAGTGTCTATAGTCCGGCTCGAGCATTTAAGCGCTCAGCCCCGTATCGCGGTTTCATCGGGGATTCCTCGAAATCTGTCGGAGCGATAACGCGGAAGAAATCATAATTTCGTCAACTATAAGTGATATGGAGCTACAATGACCAACATTTCATTGGTATTTTATACTTGTTTTAGACACCTACAACGGCTACAACGCGTCTATATTTACAAGGTTTTTATTGAACTGGCAATGATTGTCTGTCTAGGAGTTTACTCATAGTATACCCATTTGATTTTAAGTCCAACATTGTTTTTACTACGTTTACTCCCTCACTTCGTGATATCCGATTGAGTTCACATTTGGAAAATGTGAAATAACTGTGTTGACAATGCAGTTATATAGTTATACTTATGTACTGAATCACATTAGAATCACCTATAAATAGCTTTCTAGTAATCTAGTTGCAGATTTATAAATGTACAAAAGTAAAGTGTTCATGGTAAAAATATTTTAATCTGGAGATGTTTTATCACGAGTGAACACCAAAACAATTAGTTACACTAATACAACTTCAAAGTTTATGATATTTTTATGGCCGTAATGTGATTAAATCACGTAAAAACCGTATTTTATTTTTTATTTTATTGTGACGGAATTAGCCTGAGGCCCACCTGATGAAGTCACACTAAGACGTACAGTTGTTAGTACAGTTGTCAAGGACAGCTGCCAGAACATACCGTTAGGTGCTTGGCGACAGATTTTCTCCTTGAGGGTGGTAGCTAGCCAGGCGGACATTCGCAAAATGCCCTTCCAGCATGTGAAGCTCAAGCCAGCGGCGGGATTCGAACTATGGACCTGCTGGACGGCAGTCCATAGCCAATGCCACTGAGCCATAACTATTTCAAATAAAAAGAAATAATTTTCTTCATATGCGCCCTTAGATTTTCAAACACGGTAGTTAATAAAAATAAATTTATTCATTGATCAAAAAGTTACATTGCTTAAACACTAATTATAATACTAGATCATCAAGGTTACAAAAATGAAAATTGATTACAAAAAAAATTAAGTTATCTATGACGACCTTATTTGTGAACAAGCAAAGACTTAGTTTACTTCTGGTATTATATTATTTTACAATTAAATTAATAAAAGAAATCATGAACAATTAATAAAAGTAATAATTTATCTGCTGGTAAGTTTGTATATGGAAACCGTACACCAAGTGGTAGTGGCGATGACTGGCGATTGATTCAATTAGTGATTGCGTTCACTTGTCGCCGGTCGCGGCTACGCAGGCGCGGAAGCAGCAGCGCGCGGCGGCCGACCACCGCTCTACCTGATACCATCTAAAAGTACCCACCTTTTGAGGCAATCTCGTGGTGCTTTAAACTTTAGATTATGAAACCCAACGGTGCAAAACGAGGAGTAAATCTACTAAACTCTTCAGTCAAGATTTAAATTTTGTCTGAAATGCTGCCAACATAAAAAGGACATAATGACAGTATAGCGACCTATTTAAAATGTATTTTTACGGCTGAGAGTTGCCTATCAGACTAAAATCTGTGTCTTCTCAATGAAATCGCCAATCAATGACATGAATTTCAATTGAACTGTGAAATTCCACTTCAGTTTGTACAGTTTTGATGATTATTTTACAAAATTACAAATATACGATAGGAAAAATTTAAATCATGTGCGGGATATGATGATTATCACTGTATGATTTGTGCTTTTAGCTTGCTTCAGTCCTACTTTTAACCTACTTCCAAAAAAGGGAAAGGTTCTCAATTCAACGCGAACCCATATATGTTATTTATGTACCACGCATAACTTTTTACAGAGTAGTCTGATTTTCATAATTCCTTTTTGTTTGAAAGAGTACACCTCCGAAGTGATCTCATATGAGTTTCATCAAAATCGGATGAGAAGGAAATTAACTGTAAAATATATTCGCTTACCTGGATGATTTAATGGCATTTGCTGGTGTTGAGGATGAACACTATTTTAGGTCAGTGAAAGATCTTGTAAAAAAATATGAAAAATAGGTGCCACATGATTTGACTGATCTGCAGAAAGAAACACGTGTTGAAACTTGTGTTGCCTTGTTGAATTGGTACAGAAATGAAAGAATATTGGATCGGATTGTAACATGAGCTGAAAAGTGGATTCTTCACGATAACCGTAAGCGAAAAATGCAATGGTTGACCCTAGGTCAAAGAAGTGATTCTTGGTGTTTATATTTATTCTGTTAAAAACATACATGGTAAATATTTAATTAGTCGTAGTGCACCGTGAGGTGCCGGGCTAAAATGTCACCCTTCCTCTCCACTCCCCCCCATTGCTACCTGTGGCTGTCGTAAGAGGCGACTAAAGTTAAAGTACGGCACCAGCGCCTTCTGAAGACGCCTACCAAGCGTGGAGAATATGGCAAATCCATCCGGGAAGGACAGTGTCAAAAAACACAAAATTGTAGATTTTGGTTGTATCTAATGTTGTCAACGCAAGATACATTTTAGTTAATAATACAGGATAACAAACAGATAGCTCCGACTATATTGCTTCGACCAGCCCACGGAAACGCGGGCGTCCCGCTCGAGCTCTCCTTGAAAAAAGCGCAGTATGTGGTTGAAAATGTTATCAGAGGTACCTGACTTATTCACGTATTATTATTACCCTGTATTATTTACTAAAAATGAGAGAAAACCACGTCAGTATTTTTCAGTAAATAGCAATTACTTGATGTTGTTTTATGATTTCGTAAAATAACATGACTTAATTATTTACTAAGAGGCTTTATATCTGACTGGTTCATCTCCCGTTACACTATAGTATTAGGGCAACAAAAAAGCAATATCAATTTTTGTTGCTAGTGCTGAATATCCGAGTAAGCTAAGACCCCTATATTTGAATCACGAGCGAAGCAAGTGTTCCTATGTTGAAATCCTAAGCGTATCAAGGGATTCTAATGCACGACATAAAAACAGGTATAAATGAATTAAAAAAGAAAAAAACTCGACTGCAAATTATTTATTTTTGTTAAACGTTTGATCGTTCTATTGAAATTAAAACTGCAAGTTATATATATTTATGGAATTGTTTTTAAAGCCCTCCATTTTGATACACCATTCGATGGATTTGGAAGAAAAAAAAACTCACAATATTGCGTCTAATATCCGCCAGTTTGCTTTATATTTTCCTAGTGTCACTTGCGCTGTTACGATAAATCTAACGATAAATACCTCATACATTAAAATCGGTTAAGCAGTTTAGATGTTATGGTGGAATAAAGAAAGTCACAAACATACATACATACCTACATGAACCAGGAAAACATAACACACCCTTTTTTTGTCAGTTGTGCTAAAAACTTTGGTCTCGTGTTTGCTCATACAACTTTTCACCTCAGTGATAACATATACTTACTTAAAAAGTAATCGTAGGCTTTTAGATACCCATTTCTCATGTGACTTTTCAGAAAATAATTTAAACAATTTTGAAGCGCTCGTAGCGAAGTTTGCTTAGCTGTTCTCAACCGATCAGCAAAGTTAAGCAACGTCGCGCGTGGTCATGAGTTGGATGGGTGACCGCTAGTGACATTACTACTGAGCGTTTCCGTGCTTCGGAGGGCACGTTAAGCCGTCGGTCCCGGTTGTTGTCTTAGGATGGCAGTCGTTATAGCATGGTGGTAGGGCATTTTGCGAATGCCCGCCTGGCTAGCTACCACCCTCAAGTAGAAAATTTGTCGCCAAGCACTTAACGGTGTGTTCCGGCAGCTGTCCTTGAGAGCCAGTACTTCTAGGTTAGCCTGAACAACATCTTCGACCACATCATCACTTACCATCAGGTGAGATAGTGGTCAAAAGCTAACCTATCAGGCATAAAAAAAAAAAAAACAATGCAGTATTCTTAACTTGTTATGTTAAACTGCTGTCTTTGTCACTCGCACACACTCTATTCTATAATTATTTTGTACATAACCGTTTTCACCTTACAACTATGACTCGCGCTGTTTTTTTATTACTATCACAATAGCAGCTGTAACTGCTATCGTGATATTTTATTTGATACTAAAGATTGCTGAAACTATAATGATCAATTTTGTAAGTGTTTATTTCTATAATTTTTTCTAAAATTAATTATTATTTAAATATTTTTAATACAGATGATTTTCAATTATTAGAATAATATGCGTGTCGGAGTGTAGCACTTAGTATGATACGAGACGGGAAACGCCACGTTATGAGAGCTCTGCCATTAAACCTGATGATGTCGAGAAGAAAACCCCTATTTACCATATCTATCTGCGACATACGTTTTTGGATGTTTGTTGTTTGGTTTTCATAAAAATCGTATAAAATCTTCGTATTCTAAATTCTATAATCACTGCATGTGCAACCTGCATGTTTGATCTGAGGTGAAAATTAATTATTCAGTCATTCCTACCTTAATGTTTTTTTTTTTTAAGTTATTGTGGTGGAACAAGCTCGAGGCCCACCTGATGTTAAGCGGTATCCTCTGCCTATAACAGCTGCATTTCATCACAAGTGACGAACTGCACTGCGCCCATCACCTTGAGACAGTTGTTAAGTCTCATTTTGCCTGTTATTTCACTGGCTCTCAATGACTGCTGCCGGAACACACCGTTAGGTGCTTGGCGACAGATTTTCTACTTGAGGGTGGTCGCTAGCCAGGTGGGCATTCGCAAAATGCCCTTCCACCATGCGGTGAAGCTCAAGCTCTGGGCGGGATTCGAACCATGGACCTGCTGCGCGGCAGTCCATAGCCAATGCCACTGAGCCATCACTGCTTCAATGCTTCAATGTTTCGGTTGAATAGCTTTATATTAGGTAGCCGATACAATTTTTCACAGAAAAGGTTTTAGTATGGCTGATATTATGGAAAAATAACAACACAAACAAGAAACTCCTTGTGAAACATGTTTTTTTGTTTTTATATATTTGTTTTATCATTAAAACGCGCAATGTTTGGTGCGATAACAGTAAAAGATTGAAAAACAAAATACTCGTATATTTTTTACTACGGAATCCTCAGCGTGCGTGTTCGGCTCTCTTGGCCGGATTTTTAGACTTTTTCTTGCATTCTGAATAGGTGCATTACTTTATCTAATCTGTCACACCATACATACAACTGATGAACAATTTCACATTTCTAAAAATCATGATTATTTTTCTTAGTTATAGAAGTCGGAACCACGCGTTATGATCTCACATTCTTAATGTTTTGTATTAGTTAAAAAAAGTGTTCCTTTTTTTAACTTTAACTTTTTTCTGTTAACGGAGGTTCAAACAGTACCTAATGTATGTACATTTGTGCACATTTAGTCATATATTATAAGGTAAAAAAGGGTAAGTAAGGAGGTCGCAAAAAAACAGCGCTGTGAGGGTAGTTTCCACAGTATATGCTGAAGCAGCTCCTTTTGCGCAAAAGATCATTCTTAATACATCTAGATATTTTGTCAATTGTTTTATTTTGCTGCTCATTCAATACCTTTATTTGGCGTAATAAAATTTATTTCATGCTTTTCCTATTTATTTTTTGTTCTCTGGTTCCTTAAGAAGCACAACTATTATTTAATGCTTTTGAGCGGGTATATATTTTAAATAAAAATAAATTTTAAGTGCAGTCCTATAAACGTCCTTATAAACAAAGGCATTTCGCTTCATCATCCATTATTAAAAACTAAGAGGAACGTAGTGTATGAAAAAAACTTCTTGGAGTCGAAGAACCGACTGCTAGTATTCTAGCAGTCGGTTCTTCGACTCCAAGAAGTTTTTAGAAGGGTTGGTCACAACACCACTGATATGGCAGCTGATGGATCTCTTACGTTAACTACTGCGTAAGTTACAAGCTTTCCATAGTCATACATACCAAATATGACTACGTAATAGATCTCCTGACGTTCTACCATTGTCAATATTGTTTTATAACTATGACCATTTTATTATGTGCTATGACATCGATATTCTCTTTTACGTTTTCCAATTTATAGAGATCTTACAAAAATGTAATCTTACTTGACTAACTGTAACTAATGCATATGCAAACAGAGCGATAAATAATAATTTGCTTCTTTTATTACCTACGCTTGGACGAGAGACTAATGTTAGCTATTATTATTTTAAAACGTTTAGAATGTTTTAACGGTCTCCCCAGATTATTAGGTATCTGTCATCATTATACGATTAAATGCTTACTCTGGTAATTGATGAAACGTATTCAGAGGTTTTGGGAGTATGGGGCCTGCTTCAAATCTACATCTACATATACACTAATATTATAAAGAGGAAAGATTTGTATTTTTTTCTACTGTCGCCAAGCACCTAAGGGTGTGTTCCGGTAGCTGTCCTTGAGAGCCAGTGAAATACATAGTTATTAAGTCTCTTGTGCCTGTACAAGAGACTTAATAACTATGTCTCAAGGTGATGGGCGCAGTGCAATTAGTGACTTGTGACGAAAATGCATCTGTTATAGGCAGAGATTAGTCCACTTAACATCAGGTGGTCCTCGAGCTTGTTCCGTCACAATAACATAAAAAAAAATGTATTTTTATATGCAACAAATAAACTTAAAAACTACTGGATTGATTTGAAAAAATCTCTCACCATTGGAATCCTACATTGTCCCTGATGAACATAGGCTATATAATATTTTCAAAAAATTAGAGAGCCTTATAAAAACTTCTATAATGTAACCCAACGTGTGTAAAAAATACCAAAAAATCGTTATATCACATGTCTAACTATTACAGTTATGTCACTATACACTTTTATGTGTTTCCATTTATAATTTTAGTTAAATACCAGTGCGAAGCCGGGGCGGGCCGCTAGTTATTTATACATGTTTATGAACGGTTTAATTGAAACATTGTCTATTTTATTTAACGGTCTAACTAATGTGTGATAAAACATGAGAGATTTAATATCTTGCGATCCTTAAGTAATAAATATTTCCAGATCTTAATCATCAAAGATCCTTTGACTTTAAATAATGTGATGGTGATTCGACAAATGAAGTTTTATTAGAGGATTACTGCGCGTACAGCGGTGAAGGTTTGCTGTAGCCGCTGTAGGATTGTTTGTCTATCATCAGTGCTAACGTAAATTTGTCTGTGGAGATATAGGTAGCGCGCCTATTCTCCAGCCAGGACAATTATTGTCTTGTCACTCCGGTGAAGTTACGCGCTCCATCCACCCGGAACATTGCTTTATGTGAGATCACCCATCGCAGATCTACCTAAGCGTGCCATGCAAACATGCGCATTTTGAACAATCAAATGATATATTGTTACATATGGTGATATAAGCAAGTGTACGGTTTGGCTAGCCTATAATGAAAGATAAAGCGAGGCTATTTCGTAATGCAGGTAGGTAATTTCGAGATAATTTCAACGTTTACTATTGCTGCTTTTTCAGGTACAATGTAGCGAACACGTGATTTTTATTTTTCTTTTGCATGGAATATTATTAGTATCGGCAGACTTAATTTTTTGTTGTTAAAGAAAAGTTGTGGTAATTTTTACTGTAAATGAGTGCTAGACTATTATTTTAATATATAACATACCGAGTGTGTATATCATATAAATATGAATGTTCACGCCACCACCAAATATATACAAAACCGGAACTACGCGGGAGTGCGGGGAGGTTGCCAGGCTGCGCCCGCGATACCCGCCCGCACATCATTCACCTATTATCTAGCAAAGAAGATACTACGTACCGCAATTTTCCTATATTCGATCGATCCATAATGTAGCGCTCCTGTAATACCTACCTATGTACAACAACTATCTTCAACCTACAATAAACCCATGAGAACCTACTTTTACTTGTATCAATCGTATACAATGAATATATACCGAACTTCTATGGGTTTTAATTGGTTTTCAAGGGGGACGATTCCCTAATTTTCATCTTCAGAGGATCATTATTTGGATTTTGTTTCCAAATTATTTTTGGGAACTCCTCCTCATCGGTAGTGAATTTTCACATCTAACTTTCGCTAAAATGTGATAAGATTATATACATATCCTTAAAAAATCCGTCTTGAAAATTTTAAAATCATACGACCACAGCCATGACAAAAGTATTATAGTCTCTATTTTTCGCGCTTTTTGGACAAACTAAAGTTCGTAGCTGTCACGCGCAGCGTGCATTGAGATTGGCTTTTCTTTATTTGAATTTTAGTTTTTTTTTCGTTTAAGATCTCTGCATCTGATTCACCCAGCAGTCAAGGTTAGGTAGGAGGTAGTTAAGAAGTGCAGGGTTTTTTGTTTGTGCATTTATATATCTTACGGTTGATGCGAAAGTTAATTAGTACTAGTACCTATTAGTAACTTTATTATCAAAAGCGTTCCTTTCTTATATTATTATGTTGTAGATTGTTCAACGTGTCATTTCATGGAGAACTTTAACAACGCGAGCCAAAGGCGAGGGCTGGTATATAAGTCGAGTCTAAACTGGGTTTTATAGAGTAGTTATACACTCAGATTTTCACTTGAAATGCTAGGATATCAAACGATGACATTGTTAGTAGTACGAGTACATTAATATCTGAAATTGTAATAAAACTGCTGTTTGAACAATATCCAATTTTAGACCTATCCCTAATCTTATTATTAAAAATCCAAGTGCCTACCTACATATATGAAATATAACAAATAATAAAAGCGGAACCTTCGAAAAATAAAAAAAATGTAATACATATTTCAACACCCTTGCTCGTAAAGTGAGCTTTATTATATCGTTCTTAGGGCCATAAACCGAACTTCTGAATCCTCGTGCATAATAATATTATACACTAGTGCGTAATAGCCTACACAGTTAAGTTAGTACCTAACTGGAAATTATATTCGAGTAAACAGAGCATTTTCAATTTAATCGAGTAATTTATCCCAAAAAGTTAAGTATGTACCTAACTGCAAATTATAGATATGCGTGTAAACAGACCATTTTCAATTTAACCGGGTAATACAGATTTGTAACATCAAAGAGTTTATACGTTATCAACTAATATACATTTGCAACAAAAAAAAAACTTGCGCGCTATTTTCCATAATTTTCGTATGTTGTTTGTATCACATTTGTGCAATATATATTTTTTATCCTCGCAAGGGTGTTGGAAAATGCGTATGAAACTCGTGAGCAACTTGCTCATTATACACTCGACTGATTTACGCCCTCGCCTACGGCTCGGGCTGCAACTCACAGCCTCGTGTATAATGAGCAACTTAGCTCACTTGTATCATAATCTACTATTATGCACATCGAGCATGAAAAGCGAAACAAATATTCTTATGTAAATACTGATTTTTACTTACAATTATAGTAAAAAAAGACCATTATATTTTATCACTTCCACGTTTAAAGCAGTATTCACGAATTTGCTAACAAATTTATATTATGTTTTTTTGTCTAAAAATTAAACTTTATGGAAGTGGCTGTTTTAATAATGCACTGTAAAACTTATGCCCTTAGTTCTATTTTTTTTTGTGCAAACGTAATGCAAAAGTACCTAATATAATTTTCAAGATTTGATTTAAGTCTTCTGTCATCTGTGACTTAAGTATAACTTTACTAGCTTATACTAGAAAAATGATAAGAAATAATAACCTCCCTTTACAAAATACAAACCAACATGACGCCACTCACAATTTCCAGCAAAAATTTTGTGCTCATCGCCTGTCTGCCTCGAAGCTATTACATTTAATTTCAGCGAAAAAAAATGAGTGATTGACTGATTATAGTTAAGCACGTGCCGAGCGTAAAACATATACAATGAGTAGGTGTAGGTAACAACGAGTACATACTTAGTTTTCATTTTACAAACGCTTAGTTGAAATCACAAGAAACGACATTACTAAAAAATAGTCACGATAAATTCTCATCTTACGAACAAAGATGTTTATTGGCAATACTAACAAAAATGAGCCATTACGGTCCAAACCTATAATAAAGATAATAGTCAAAAAGCGGCCCACTAAGTATAGTGGTGTAATTTGCTTTTGTGAGCAGGTTGTCAGAGATGGTGACCTCACGGCGCGAGAGCACTCGTGGGCGGGACCGTTTTGACTTTTGGTAATTACATCTGGACACCTTAGACGGACATTTAGATGAAATAGGCAATTATTATGTTTCATCATAATGTGTATTGTACTTAGTTTTTTCTTACAAATTGTATGTCAGGTATGTCGAAGTATCGATATCCATCACTTGTACTTATTCCATAAAAAAGATGAGTTCCATGACCATCAAACTCAGTATAGAATGAAAATGAATGAATTGAAAGATACTAATTACTTGGCATGGTTTTGTTATATTCTAAAGAATATAAAAAAACCCATATCTTCTTTTTGGATACCGTAAAAGATGACTAAGAGAAAAAACCTAATGAGCGGTATACCACTACTGACGTCGATGTGAGAAGAGAAGATTAGAAGAAGCACATCAGCGCCACGACATTTCAATTTACTGTTTAAATTCCTCCATTAATCAAAACTGTCATAACATGCCCACCGTTTTCATAATCAGAGTCATAATCCCCACGCTTGGCAGGCGTCTTGGAGATCGCTGTATAAGATGGCAATCCTTGAGAAGGCGCTGCTGTCCACCATTTGGTATTTTACCTTTAGTCGCCTCTTACGGCTCCCATAGGAAAATATAGGGAGTGTAATTCTAACCCAGCACCTCTTAATAAGTTAAGAAAGATGATGGCTACCGATTCTCTTACTTGAGAGTGGTACCTAACTTGGGGAGCACTCACAAAAAGCCATACCAATTCCATAGATTACAAAATAGCCAATACGTGTGACGTGCCAACGAGTGAAGAAGTCCGGGGAGGCACTTGAACAATGGAACTTTTTTGCGGCAGTCCATATTCATTGCCACTAGGCCAAGTTAAAGTCCATTAAACTTCACAAAAATATTAATCTATTGTTGATTGACCAACATCTACTTACGAAGGCATTAAATTTAATTATATTTCATGCTAATAAATTATCTTCTAAATTGGAGTTCGGAGAAACATAATAAACCAGATATCATCTAAAATAGTTTAAGGGAACGGATGACCGAAACGAGATGCTTTCAAATTAAAACATATAAATTACAACATTAGAAATCACTAATTGCCCGTCTGTATCTTCGTTGCATCGATCTCTTTTGTTTCACAACACGAACAATAGAAAGGTCAGCATAAAATCGTTTTACACTTTTTAGTTTTAAAATTCGCTTTCACCGTCCATTTCCACAAAGCGAACAGCAATTTTCATAATTGGTAACGTTTCCGTAAAATGAATCAAAAATGTTGTCACTTTGATTTTAATGATATAGAAAGCGTTGTTATTTTTAGACTTAAATTACGTTGAATAAGCTCTTAAATTGTGATTTCCGTTGATAAAGACATATAGATATACCTATCGATAGTTCTCAAACAGTACATATATATCTTTATGACATTACTGAACATATTTATTCGATCTACCAACCATTAAACAAACAAATTAAGTGTAGTGTTGCTGTTGAGTGACAATATGCTCGATCAGCTTGGTGTAGATACATAAGCTCCATCCGCGTATAGATCACGCAGGAGCTCAACGTAGTTAACATGATTTTTCGGAGCACTTAGTCGAAACATCACGCGTGCCACAAACGATGATGCGGGGAAAAATTTTGTTCAGTTCGGGCTAGCTTAGAGTTACTGGCTCTCAAGGATTGCTGCCGTAAACCACCGTGAGGTGTTAAGAGTCTAACTGTTATACAATAGATTTTGTACCTATGGATATGTAACCTATGTGTTAGCTACCATCCTCAAGATTAGCCAAGCAAGTATTCGCTAAATACTCTACCGCTGTACAAAGCGTCTCCTCCGTGCCTTTGACATAGCGAGAAGAACGCACTCCTAAGTCAACAACCAGGACCTACGGCTAAGCGTGTCTTTCGAAGCACGAAAGCTTTCAGTAGTAAATGTCACTAGCGGTCACCTATTCGAGGATTGATCGTAGTGAAGGCATTTAGGCATGATCCACTACGATTACTTCAACACACTCGTTGTTTGCAATAACTATGCACTAATGTAAGCTAGTAAGCAAGTACCAACAGTAAGGTAAAGGTAGTTTTAAGCCGGCAATGGTCCTCGGGCTGTTTAACTGCTGCGTAGTAGCAGCTGTGTTTTTGTAAATCACACTTTTATTTTACAGCTAATAGGCTAGTCCTTGTCCACTTTCTCACCTGTAGGTAAGTGATGAAGTTAATTATGGTAAACGGACTAGAATTACTGGCTCTGAAGGACTGCTGCCGGAATACACTGTTATAGGAGCTTGCCGATAGATTTTCTACTAGATGGAGGTAGCTAGCCAGGCTAGCATTCGCAAAATTATTTTCCCTGTAGTGAAGCTTAAGCCGACGGTGGGGATTAAACTGTGGACCTGCTGCACGGCAGTCCATAGCTGTTACCGCTGGGCTATCACTGCTTCAAAAACTGCTTACCTTCAAAACACCTGAATCTTGATTAATTTTTATACATTATATTCCTTTGGTTCATTTCCTCAGCAGATACTTTTTTTCTCGATTTCGAGGACACGTTAAGTCGTGGGTCCTTTTTGTTGTCTTATGATGGTTGTCGTTATTTCATGGAAGGAGGGAATTATGTGAATGCCCACCTGGCTAGCTACTTCCTCTTATTTTTTCTCTTTCGTGACCTTGATGTTTTTTTTCATTCCTGATAGGTTAGCATTTGACCACTATCTCACCTGATGGTAAGTAATTATATGGTCAAATATGTTGTTCTGGCTATCCTAGAAGTACTGGCGCTCAAGGACAGCTGCCGGAACACACCGTTAGGTGCTTGGCGACAGATTTTCTACTAAACTTACTTACTACTTTTCCAATATAAAACTTTAACTTTAATTTTCCAGCATACACTTTCTGCACAGGGGACCTGTTTATAAACCCGACTTTGTGCTGGTAATCAAAGTTGATAGTTTTAAGATATCACCCTCATGTAGAATGTCATCACCAAACACCTAACGTTGTGTTCCAGCAGCTATCCTTGAGAGCCCCTTCCAATTCCAGGTTATGTCTTTACCATTTTCGACTGGATCATCACTTATCATCAGGTCAGATTGTGTTCAAAGGCTATCGGAAAAATCAAGACAGACCTATATAACTACTATGCGATTTCTACGCCAGTAAAACCGTGGTGTTCCCACTTATTTCCATAAAGGCTGAACAGATCTTGATGAAACTCGGTACATAATCTTAGATCCTGAATTAGGGCATAGAACATTTTTTATCCCGATGTACTGAGGAGGTACTACTCAGAAAAACTCCGTGATAATATTTACCATTCATTCATGTCGTATCAATGGCTAATTTACTTTTAAATAATGTTTGCCCAAGAGGAGGGCACCTCCACGGCCCTGTATGATTCATATTTGAGGTCATCTTGTGTGCAGGGGGTCGGGCACTGGGAACATGTCAGTAAGTGTGCCATATTAGTGGTGGTGCAAGAAAGGAGCCTCCACGCGGAGTACCCGGAAACAGCTAGGTTCGGTAACGCAGGACCTAGGCTGGCAAATTCTTTCACCACAATGGCTAATCACAGGCGCTCACCAATGCATATATCCTCCTCCAAACCGGCTCTGACAGTCATTTCCATGAATATTTCCCAAAGAAAAAAACATAATACTCGGTTTCAACGCGAGCAATGACGTAGTGGAAGGCTCGTAGCGATTTTTCAATAAAATCCAGTTGTAATAAGTAGAGCTACAATCGAACATTACCGACATCGACACAGCAGAGGCCGCGGGCGCGCGAGGTTCGTGCCTCTCCGACGACCGAGCCCCGCGGCCTGAGCTTGGGACCGACACACGATCTATTTCCAATCGATCCGCAGTTCACTTCATTTGCATGCTTTGTCTACAACTGCAATGGTAATCGAATAAGGTACTTACTGTTGCGGAAGTAGCTACTCTATATGACCTCCCACTGTACCCTTCTTGAGAGTCAAAGATAGCTGAGCGTTTATAGCTATGAACTGCAGTGGCGAGGGGTCACGGTTCGATCCCCATCGCAGGCTTGAAATTCAGCGCATGATGGAAGGATATTTTTCGAATGCTCGCCTGACTAGATACCACCACCTTTAAGTAGAAAATTTGTCACCAAGCACCTAGCAATATGTTCCGGCGGCAGTCCTTGAGAGCCAGTAAAATTACAGGCACATGAGATATAAAAACTGTAGGTCCAGGGTGACGGGCGTGGTAACCACTTAATATCAAGTGGGCATCGAGCTTCGTCCGTTCAACAGAAAAATGAAAGTTCCGTCACAATCCGATAAAACAAAACGAGGTTCCCGAAAATTCTACCCTCAGACTCTTATAGAGGTGGTTAGGGAACGAAACAGCTAGTATGTCAGGACCTTATCCTAACGCCTAAACATAGGATGTGAATAAACTCAAAGCATATAAACATATTACTATTTTTTCTTTTAATTACCTACCAATTTACTGTTATGATGCCTCATTTTCAATATTTATTAAAAACATAAATACAAAGGCAGACAACTATCGACAGCGCCCTCGACAAAATAACTGTCCATGTTGTTTGAAGGAGTGATGGCTCAGTGGCATTGGCTATAGACTGCCGCGCAGCAGGTCCATGGTTCAAATCCCGCCGCGGGCTTGAGCTTCAAAGCGTGGTGGAAGGGCATTTTGCGAATGCCCGCCTGGCTAGCGTCTACCCTCAAGTAGAAAATCTGTCGCTAAGCACCTAGCTGTGTGTTCCGGCAGCTGTCCCTGAGAGCCAGTTATTCCAAGTTTAGCCTGTTAACACCTTCGACCACATCAGCACTTATCATCAGGTTAGATTGTGGTATAAGCAATAAAAAAAAAGAAAAGTCAAATCAAGTTTATTATCATCATATACATATATTATCATCTCATCATAGAACAGTCATATTATATTACATAAGGCGATGAAACAAGTATCTGTAAGACAGGCTTCTGCCTGTGCTCACATTAAAAGAAAGTAGGAACATATCACATCTACAGCCGTAATATCCACCGTTGAACAAAAGCCTCATTAGGGGTTTAATCATAATCCCCACGCTTCACAGATATCTTGGGGATTACGATATAAGATGGCAGTTATTTAGAAGGCGCTGCAGCTCACCATACGGTATTATTCCTTTCGTCGCCTCTTATGACTTCCATTGGAAGACATGGAAATGTGCAATCTAGCCCAGCACGGCACCCTACGGTTCAGCGCAGTACTACAATCCATTAACCACATTAGGTACATATTACAATCTAATTCACATATGCACGACAAATTACCATGCCTCGTCTTTTGATGAGGAACACTCCAATGTAAATATTAACACTGTTGGCGGCTGTGTGCGTGCTAATGTGGTGGTAGCCTTTCAGCACTAGGTATTAACTAGTGCGACAGTTTCTCGGCAGTTTAAAATCACGGCAGTTTAACGACTCGATCTCGATAAGTCGTTGAACTGTGTCGAGTCGAGGTTAAACTTTGCATTATCCTCGCATGCACGCGTCATACGATCTATCTATGCCAAGATCTGAACATTTACTAGTCGATACTGAAAGTGTAATACTATATATACCTATATAGATAGATAGAAACACTTTATTAAATAAAAATAGTAAAAACAAAAACACAATACAAAATAAGGTTTCTATTGGCGGTCTTATCGCTGAAAGCGATCCCTTCCAGACAACCATTGGAAGACAAGAAATAACTAAAAGAACCAAGGGATGTCGTTGATCTAGATTATAACTACTTACATTCAAATAGATAAAAAAAATGTAATAAGAATAATAATAAAAACAAAGAAATGATATACATATATAATACATACAACATATATATATTTAAGTATATTAAAAATAATAAACACATAAGTATGTATAAAATACTATGTAAACATCTACGTTTATTTATTCGTAGGTAAACATACATAATTAGGGATTATATTGAAAGTAGGTGGATTTTAGGTACATTAGTGTAGGTAATAAATTGTAGAAGTAAAATGAACTGTCAATGAAATACATCCATTCATTAAACATAGGTGACAGCTGAATACTAAATTCGCAATTAAGAATTTTTTGAGGACTTGTAAGACAAAGCATTAAAAGTTTAGAAAAAGCAACTGGATATAGCTTCCGAGAATACAGACAAAGAATCGCGTCTACTTCACTATGTCCACATATTTTACCTATATTTGCAACTTGTTTTCAAATTCACAGAACTCTATCTAGTTATACAATTCTCGCGTGTTTTTAGTGTACTTATATAGATATATAGAAGTCAAAATAGCTACGAAAATATCATAATGTATGCTCATTATAAAATATCTGTAAGAAATATTTGAGGAGCGTAGTTTCAAAGACGCCGAAGTCTATAGTAGTGCCGACACAACATCACGTTTCGACGAATATCTACGCGACATAGGATTTATAATTAATTTGAATTCTAAGAGACCGAAACAGGTTCAACTTTGTAGTGATTTACGTGAGAGTCCTTTTAACGAAATTAAATTAACGGGTGGTATTTAAATATTAGAAATACGAGCGGGCATATTATGAAGAGGCTGCTAAAATGTCTTTCATTACATGCATAAGTATCAAATTTACTTCCGTGTTGGATGCCGGCTACAATTACACCAAACCATGTCTTTGTTGGCAGGTTTCGTAAAAACGAATAAGTAAAGGCAAAGGCAAAGCGTCTTCTACAAAGTCTTCAAACCCTTAGCGCGAGGATGAACGTTAATAACATTAAGTGAGGAATCTGCTCGCCTGCTAATAACAGTACAGGACAGGAATGCACTTATACAGAATTAAGTTAATTATCGTGAAATATTAGAATGATAAAATGATATACTTACTCACTATCAAATTAAGCATTTGGTTAGTAGGTAATGTCTTATGTTGCAATCGGATAAAATTCAGGTGCACAACCAGCGAATGAGTCAGTCTCGAGTGGACGCAATAAACACTAGAATAATGCTTTCTAGCTTGTCTCTGGAACTGTTTGGCAATAACTACAAATTTCAAGCTAAAATAGAAAAAAAAAATTAAGTAACGTACTTCGTTTATAAGCTTATAGTTAGATTCGAATGGTGAAAATGATCTTCTTTAGAAATTCGAACAGCAATAAAAATATGCATATCTGGATAGTTTAATGTTACTTATAATAATATTTTTTGATATGGAGCTATATAAATGTTATGCCACTAAAATATGAGAATCGATGATACCTGCAGAAGTGTGATAACTGATTCGCAGATGTCAACTCCACCCTCCGAAAATTAGACAAAGTTCCTTACTAAAAATAGTGAACATGGTAAAAATTATATTACATTAAAATTACATATATATATTTACCGGCGGTATGCCTTTATATTTACAAAATACCACGAACTATATACAATACTACAGCTACTACAATAAAAGCATTTAGATACCCATAGGTCATTGCAGACTCACAGACAGTCCAAATGCTACAGCCCACTACCAGTTGGCAGCGTGCCCAGCATGCATGCCATATATATATTATTACCTATATATATATATATATATATATATATACTAATTATCTAAATTATATTTAGACCTTAATTCAAATATAAAATAGGATTCGAAAACAATGAATAGACAATGAACTTGAACGGGGGAAGTGCAGACAGAAAAATATTTTTGAATGAGTGTGTGAGTGTGAGTTGGGAATACATGTTTGTGGATGTGTGCGCGTGTATATGTATATGTGTGTGTGTGAGGGTGTGTGTATGTGAACATTTCAATACTACCAAGAGCTCTTCGGTATCTTGATAGGATAATATCTAAAACCATTTGATACATTTGGTTTTGCATTTATGTAAGGTAAGACGGTAAAGTAAGAAGGTGGTTTTTAATGTTTATTCTGCTTATTGTAAATAAAATTGTAACATTGTCGGTGGTGAAAAGTCGAGTGAATGATCTCGTAAGCAGTATAAGCATTACTAAAAAGAGTGAAATATATAAAAAAACCCGAACAGCGTCCAACACTAAAAATTATTAAATAATCTGTGGAAGTACAAATTTACGAGAGTTAAAATTATAGTTTATCTATAATTTTTCCTCCCGTATTTTTTTTAATTTTGTAATATGCAAAAAAAAAATATTAAAATAATCCGTGGAAGTCGAACGATGATAACATTGATAATATCAGGACAGTGTTTTTAATCAGTATGCGGTACCGATTTCAACAAGTTATTTAATACTTCAACATTGGAAGTCGGTTCCGTTTTTGTAAAAAATATTTTGTTCGACAATAAGGGGCTTTATTGTCTTATTCAAATGGTAATGAAAAATGATCTTCATTTTGTAATTCGAACTCTCTTTATTTTCTTTTACGAGTATTGGGCATCGTTTCAAAGGAATATATCAAATGTTCATCTCTATCACCATTTTGTTAGACAATAAGGGTGGTCAAGTGCGGGTGTAATACTTAACGAGGCTTATAAATTGAATCGTGAGTTCAAATTCCACTTTAGGTTAAAAAAAAACCATTCTTGGTAAACATTGTGAGCTGTTTCATTAACCGTAAAATTTAAAGTGTTAAGGGAAATAGATGAAATTCTGTACCTACACATTCCAAATTCCAGATTCAATAGTTTGGGGAGAATGTTTTCTACAATTTAATAAACAAAAAATATATGCCGAGACATCATTGCCGGGCGGCTATACGCTTTCTTTTGACATGTTCCATTTTCAGAATTTTTTACGTGTTTTGCTCTACGTCCTCTATTGAGCTATCTCACGCTGTGTGCTCGTATAATCGTATAAAGGTAGGTGACCCAATTACGCTCGCGTTTCATATTTATATTTGCATGATAGACGAACACAGAGAAAAACACGCAAGTGTTTAGCCACAGAATAAAAAGTTTAGCGTAAAAAACTTACATCATTATAGTTGTTAAACCTGAGTAATGTGCGTTGCGAATTTGTTGCCTAAATTTTATTTTTTTTGTTCCAAGCAAGGGTATAACTTTCTTGCGCTTGCGCCGGTAATGTAGATCTTCCCACGATTTATGCCGATGCCGAACTACCTTGGATTTCTTCTTGCGGACCTCCAACTATGTGGGAATCGGACTATCGAAACACTGAGTAGTTATTTGTAGAGTAATTTCAGTGAAGCAGCAATACGTATTTATTATAGGTGTCTTATATAAATGGTCAAAATTAAATAGTCATTATAATAACTTATAGTGAAGTAAATATATTATAGTCACGAGACTCACGACTATAATTGTATAGTCATAAAGTGGTGCCAATTCCGCTATAGATTACATAAAAATCCTTGCTTGGGGATTGCCCTCAATAATGTCCTGTGTCAGCAAGCAAGCTCCATATTTTTTTTATATATCTCGAAGACTAAGCATTTGTAAGTACGTGATATACTATCTATCTCGTCTGATGGTAAGATGCTGATGAAATTCTAACCCGGCACCCCACGGAGCCATTCACGCTTACGAAGCGTGTAATCTACCCAAATGCCGCCCAAAATAGTCCCCTTAGCAGCCTGAAAGGCGGGACCTATCTACCATCTGATTGCACGTAGACTGATAGTAGCCATTGTCAGCGATGCATGCTATGCATGATACGAACTTAAAACCTGTCAATGCTGCGATGCTGCGCAAAGTTGTATGCTATCTCTGACTCTGTTTCCCTAGAACATCAATGATATGTTGCAGTTCAGCGATATTCATTGCTATCCGGATGACAATACCAGACATGCCTCATATAACGGTCTTGCCCAATTTGTCGCGAAATCGTTGACTATAGTCGGAACAAACTAGTATCTGAAGTCGAGAAACTTTTATCAATCTATAGTCTCGAAGTCGGGCTGACTGAACTTAGTCCAATGCTACCCCAAGAAAACACAAGTTTGCGTGTTTACCGCTAAACTATGGCTTTTTTGTCTCCATGCATTTTGAGGACACTCCCCTAGGTGCCTCAACCAGAATCGGAATACTGATCATTTATCACTAGGTAAGCCGACTGCTTGTTTGTTATCTTATCCACTTAAAAAAACCTAGAATGGGAAATGGACCACAAGGAAAACTGTCGGACACGCCGTCAGGAGCTTTGTGACATATTTTCTACTTGAAGGCAACAGTTGCCTATGCGAGCATGCAAGGTGCTCATCATTACTATTTGTAACCGGCTAGGACTCGCGTAATATTTATCGGATATTGCTCCGACCAGTTTCGAACTTATTTGAAGTTCTAAGTAACTTCTAATAATTTCGAAACTGGTCGGATCAATATCCGATAAATATTACGCGAGTCCTAGCCGGTTACTAAATAATAATTATGGACAAAACTCGCGAAGTTTTTTTAACAAAAAGGTGCTCATCGCTCAGAAACTCAGGCCGGCAGGAGTCGAACCTACAACTGCGACGCGACGTTCTACACTCATTACCACAGAGCTACCACTGTTTCTAACTAGCATTTCATTTCAATTTGGATTGACTTCATTAAACTATGTTATAATAAATAATAAAAGAAAGTACTCGTAAGATAATTAATAGATTCAGGCGTTACTTTGCGGAAATCCATATTTCACTATTTAGACTTATGTAGAGTCAAGACCTTCTGAGGATATTTCGTTTAGAAGCGAAACGCGTCGAATACTCTTCCGGTTTGGCTGCGTGGCGTTTGTGACGTCACGTTGGCTTAACAGGAAATTAGGCGGAATTATTACTAGATATATATAATTTTTATAAAGATTTTTTAAGTGTTTTATTAAATAATTAAATTGATGTTTTCTTAAAATACTATTAAAATATTTGTTTTATTAAAGTACACGTACATTGATTGGACCTACAAATTATTCCATATCAAATTATTTAAAATATTATAACTGAATAAGTCATCTATCTATGCTAGGATTAGAAATAACAATCACATTTTGGTGATTAAATAGCATAATATTATTATTTATACCCTAGTTTGATGGAATTATTGACCCTTACCGTTATAAGATTCAAATAGGTGGTTGTATAAGCTAGACTTCATTATTATAATTAATTATTTCAAGTGTCGATCACTTTATTATTATATTAGGAGAAAGACTAATAAATATCTCTACAGCATCTCTGTTCTAATCTACCTGTTATAAAGTACTTACGAGCCAACAGTAACCAAATACGTAATGGTTCAAACGATATCGTTTCTACAAGCAATGCATTTACAGCCGCACGCATTTGGCTACGACCACTAAACATTCATAATTATGTTGTAAAAGCCATCTGATTAGGAATAACAACCTTGCATAAATAAATAGTGCGGGCAGTTTAATTCTGGATTAGTGAACGACGTTCATATAATTCAGATTGAATGTTTGGACGAAGCGTTATCCATAGTCACGTTCTAGCATGAGCTACGACTTGCTTGAGTATACTTGTTCTATAACACGCGCGTGACGCGTATTTGTCGATTTCGGTGCGATATCAAAGTGGTTGGAGTCTTCGTTCTCATATTTTAAATACTAAATGTTCAAATTCGGCACACGTCCTTTAAATATTAAACTGAGTATGTATGAAATGTATGCTAACTTTCGCCGAGCAATTCATTCGCGTAGTTATTAATCTATGCCTGTAGTTTGCCGCTTTATCCTTTTGTGATCACTTATTTTGAAACTAGAAAATAAGTAAAAACATACAGAACTAGTTATTCCGATAATAAATAAATTGAAAATACATAATTTTACGCAAAACAGGCAAATTAGAAGCATAGATCAAGGACTCGCATGCAAAATTTCACCAAGTTTGTCCACGTGTTATTCAAAATATGCAACTAGGTTTGCATGGAATGCGCTAAGAAGACACTAACCTTAAATCAGTAATAGCCCGGTGGCAATAGCTATAGACTGCTGCGCCTGCCTGGTCAGAGTTCGATTTCTATTGCGGGCTATATCAAGCCCTTGACAAGTAGGGCATTTTACGAATGCTCGCCTGGTTAGCTACCACCCTCAAGTTGAAAGTCACCAAGCATCTCAAAATGTGTTCCAGGAGCTGTTGTTGAGAGCCAGAACCTTCACGGTTAAGCTTGTTTACCATCCTCGGCAGCATTATCACTTACCAACAGGTGAGATGTCGGTCACTGACTATCAGCATTATGGTAAAAAGCCTCGCGTAGAGAACGGGGATTGTGCGCTACCTAGCTAGGACTCTTTGGATTGGTATCATAATAATTTCACCGGGTTTATTCACGCGTCCAGCAGAAGATTTCTTAAATCTTTGGACGTAGTTTTAACCAATCGTATTTAAGAAAATAAATGAATGTTTTCCATGAGTATATTTGGTTACGTTAATGACAATATTCAATATACTTATTTGTAAGTGATTGGTAAGTTCTTAACAATAATCTTGCTCTGAAAGCGAAGATGTTAGTCTAGAGTGGACCGAGCTTGCCCAGAAGCCATGCTTTCCCTGCAACCATCTCATCCCTACACATGCATCTTATGTTGAAGCAGTGATGGCTCAGTGGCATTGGCTATGGACTGCCGCGCAGCAGGTCCATGGTTCGAATCCCGCCCAGAGCTTGAGCTTCACCGCATGGTGGAAGGGCATTTTGCGAATGCCCGCCTGGCTAGCGACCACCCTCAAGTAGAAAATCTGTCACCAAGCACCTAACGGTGTGTTCCGGCAGCAGCCCTTGAGAGCCAGAAAAATTACAGGCTAATGAGACTTAACAACTGGACGTCTCAGTGTGACGGGCACAGTGCAATTCGTCGTTGACGGAATGCGTCTGTTATAGGCAGAGGTTAGTCCACTTAACATCAGGTGGGCCTCGGGCTTGTGCCGTCACAATAACATTAAAAAAAAAATGTGAGGTGAGCGTTTTCTAAATCGAAAGCGAAACCTGTCTAGTGTATATTATTATCTGACTAACAATGCATTCTTTTTGCGAGACAGTGTTGAAAGAATAATGCGTGTAGTACACCTATACACATTATAAAAGCTTAGAACAATTACACTGTAAGCAACTTTTTACAATTAACAAAAACAGTGCGACTATTTTGTCCAATAGGTAATAGTTTTACAAAATTACAAATATACGGTAGAAATAATTTAAGTCATGTGCGGGATAAAAAAACATTTACTTATGAAATTTTTTCTATCGTATATTTGTAATTTTGTAATGTAATCCGCATAGCAGGCGTTATTGCAAACATAACAATATTGAAAAGGTAATAGTTTACTATGCTGCCCGTGCTATGTACTACAAATAACAACATTTTTTTTTATTAGTTGGTAACATACCTAAATTCAATCATTCAACAATAAAAAGTAACAATCGGCAGAAGATTGTACTTATTATTACATAATTTTCGCGATGCTAAATCGATAAAGCCAAACGTGACTTAGCCAACTCAGTTACTTAATACAATACACGGTTTTGATACAAAAGAGTTGTACTTTGCCAACCATAACTCATTTGTGTACGCCATTAATATTAAATATGATTTAATGAGCCTTTATGAGGCGTTAATGAACTGCTGAACTTTAGGCTGAGGCTGTTCTTGTTTTGATCTCATTAAGATATAGGTGCTTACAGATAATATTATCGTTTCACACGTACCTACTTAACCGTGTACAATACCATTTATCCTTAGTATTACCTTGTATCAACTAAAACTGTACTTAATTGATTTTGCAGTTATGGACTAGTTATTACATATTATAATACCTATTAAGGTTATTTATATGATTAGAAACTTAGTCTTAAAACTTTATACGACAGATTTTCCACTTGAGGGGGTTGTTGGCTAGACAAGCATGCAATATACCCCACCATATCATCAAGCCCGTAAGCTCTAGCGAGGATTAAGACTACACCTGCACACAGAAGAATCTCAACTCTACGGAGATGTAATTATTTCAAAGATAAATCCACACCCTTAATTCTTTTTTTTTATAATTCAGTTAGTATAAAAAGGAAGGGCGCCTACACAAGCAGTGAAGTGTGTAAGCAAATCAAGTAGCGGACAGCGCTCAGGTTTCGTTCCGGCTTGTGCCGCATGCCGCACCGTTGTTGCTGCGGTCGTCGCCGCTAGACCACCGATACCCTACACTAATTGAACACTATCGAAGCGGGTAGAGTTCGCCCATTGCACTGCTTTCTCCGATATGCGAGACGCAGATCAATCGGAGAAGTCTGTATCAGGTGACCGAAAACGGTAAATCTTGCAAACTGCCAGGTTACAATTTGTTAAACAAGAATATACCCAGCTATACACATACTCGTAAATATATATAGTTAACTAAGCTTTTTATATGTTCATACATTAACATAATACAAGATTAATACAAGCTTAGGCGCTTAGGTGTAGTCATGACAGTAGCCATGACGCAATGATAGCCAAGCGGTAATAGCAATGGATTGCCGTGCCGCAGGACCATGGTTCGATCCCCACCGCTGGCTTTAGCTTCACCACAAAGTAGAAGGGCATTTTGCGATTGCTCGTCTGGATAGCAACTACGTTCAAGTAGAAAATCTATTGCTTCAAAAACTTGCACATGGTGTTCGTTGACCTAGAGAAGGCGCGTATGTCCTTGTACCCTGAAAGGGTTTGTGGTGGTCTCTTAATGAGAAAAGAGTGCCTGGGAAGTACCTGCAGGTCATCCGTTTCATGTACAATAGAGCAAGTACCCAGGCCCAGTAGGATTTTATATTTTCCTTCTCATCATAAATGCATATCTTGCTAAATCTCTTTTTATTCGAAACCAAATAGCAAGTATAAAAATAAAATGAAAACCATTTAATTCAACTTAAATTATGTCTTAGCTGTTGATAAACATCAAATTTGTGATCAAAAACAAGTGGCGAGTATATTTTAATTATTTTTTTCTACCTCCTCCGTAGAAGTCACTAAGTAATCAGATTATTGTCCCGACGTAGCAGAAGCTCTCTTAAAACATTATTTACCCTGCTATATACCGGACTCTTTTTCAGATACACGATAACCTTTGACATTATAAGGACATCTAAAAGTTTACATAAAACGTACCAAAGAAAGTATTAGAAAAAGTTAAGCTTAAACAACTTCTATCCCAAGTTAATGAGCATAATATATTGAATGAAGATCAGTATAGTTTCACAAAGAGCAGATCCACAACAGATGCAGGTGTTCAATTGATGTCACATATACTTGAAGCCAATGAGAGTTCACATGATGATATTGGAGTATTTTGTGATCTTTCCATTCAACTGTGTAGAGCACCGCCTTCTAATTTGTATACTTTCACACTATGATATTCGTGGAAAAGCTCTGAATCTTTTGTATGTTTGTAAAAAATTGAAAATTTAAATAAAAAATCTCGATTATAGCACTCAGAATCAAGATGAAATAGGGGTGTCTGGTTTAAGATCAGCAGAGACAAACAAAAGTTACTTCTTAGGGTATTGAGTGCGGTTTTATTATAAAGTTCCCAAAGATATTACAACGCTCACAGAAGGAAAATTCAAGTTGTAAAAGCATTTTAATTAAGAAATTCTACTACACAGTTTGTTTTGTTTATTACTTTAAAAAGTATTATTACTTAAACGACAATGCCTAGCTTTCACCTGTCACCTACATAATTTAGTAATTTAATGATACAGTTTATTCAACATATTTTCAAAAGACGTTTAAAAGAATGACCCCGAGTTTTTTTGCAGTAATAAGTTTACTAAATTACCGTTTCCTTATAATGGTGACATAATAATAATGAAAGCATAAATTCGAAGTATAACTCACCTTCTCACCTCAAATTGGCAGAACATGTCACGGCCGCCTGGACGGATAGCCGTAGGTTCTAATCCCGCTCATGGAAAAAAAATATTTCGTCGATGTAGCACAAGAAGTTATGGATAGACAGCGTGAAGAAGAATATGTATGTGGAAGGTTTGAATATTACGATAACTGAAAGTGCAAGTGCAATCCAAGTTTGGGTGAACGATAAGTGGTAACCGATCATTACAGGTTAAGCAATGTTGTCCCTGCGGTCACTACTTGGATGGGTGACTGCTAGTTGCATTTAATATTGAGTGTTTTTAAGCTTCGGAGGGCACGATCGGCGATTTTTGCCGGTTGTTTTTTTAGGATGGTAGTAGTTAGGCTATGTCGGTGACCGCTGTGGCCTGAGAACTCCGCTAAGGCATTTGGTGAATGCCGGCCTAGCTACCACCCTCAAGTAGAAAATCTGTCGCTAAGCTCCTAAAGCTGTTCTAGCCCTCTCAAGTCTATATATATATATATATATATATATATATACAAAAACAAATAATGTCGATTCAGCTACTATTAAAATTGTAGAAAACAAAATTAAAGATGGTGACATCAAAAACGCGGCACGCATCTTGTTTTCGAGTGATACAATCGCCCCTTTCACATCTGACACGTTGAATTCCCTAATAGAAAAGCATCCACCTGCAACTGCAGGTCTCCACCTTCCCGACTCTCCTGAACAAAATAATGACATTGTTGAGGTGACCCCACAGGATGTTTCTGCAGCCGTGGCATCTTTTCGAAGTGGCTCAGCCGGTGGTCTAGATGGCCTGACGCCTCAGCACTTAAAAGATATTTTATCTTTTAGTTCTGGTGAGGTAGGCGAGACACTTCTAAGGGATGTGGCGGCTTTGGTTAATTTGATGTTGTCGGGTCAGGTCAACAATGAAATTACTGAAATTCTGTACGGTGCGAATTTATGTGCCCTTAATAAAAAAGATGGTGGTAGTAGGCCTATAGCAGTAGGCACCACTTATCGTCGCCTCACAGCCAAATGTGGTTGTAAGAAAAAGTTTGCTTTTTTAAGTAATCTTTTTCAACCACTACAACTCGGTTTTGGTTCTCAGGGTGGTTGTGAGGCTGCTGTACATTCACTTCGCACATTTCTTGATCAAAATTGTGGAGATGTGCTTTTGAAGGTGGATGTTAAAAATGCATTCAACTCATTAGATAGAGGCACCCTTTTGACCGAAGTGAAAGATAAAATTCCGGAATTATACCCTTTTCTTTGGCAATGTCCCTTTTCTAAGGGATGTGGCGGCTTTGGTTAATTTGATGTTGTCGGGTCAGGTCAACAATGAAATTACCGAAATTCTGTACGGTGCGAATTTATGTGCCCTTAATAAAAAAGATGGTGGTATTAGGCCTATAGCAGTAGGCACCACTTATCGTCGCCTCACAGCCAAATGTGGTTGTAAGAAAAAGTTTGCTTTTTTAAGTAATCTTTTTCAACCACTACAACTCGGTTTTGGTTCTCAGGGTGGTTGTGAGGCTGCTGTACATTCACTTCGCACATTTCTTGATCAAAATTGTGGAGATGTGCTTTTGAAGGTGGATGTTAAAAATGCATTCAACTCATTAGATAGAGGCACCTTTTTGACCGAAGTGAAAGATAAAATTCCGGAATTATACCCTTTTCTTTGGCAATGTTTTATTTTATTTTTTTTTATTTTATTTTTCAAGGATTTCCAACAGCCTTCTTATAAAATTATAACACTACATATAAAACACCAAGGCCAATAAAGGTAATCACAAATAGAACAAATTGAATGCGCAAGAAAATGCAGATATTCTAATAATAGTTTCACAAATTAACTAAACAGGTAAAAAATAAAATGTCAAAGCCATATAAATATATCATGCAAGTAGTAATTACTTTTTAACTTAATTAGACTTAAAAAAATTATCATAAATCAGATTCTGAATAGTATTTTTCCTCATAGTAAATAAATCGACATACGAGGAATAGTTTGAGTTAAAATTTCTAAATGTGCGTGGGAAATACGAGTTTTGACGATATCTAGTGCTACAGCGGGGGACACAAAGATGAATATAATCTTTTCGTGATGACAGAGACGGTACGACAACCTTGATTTCAGTGAGTAAGGTAGAACAATCTATTCTACTCGAGACAATATTATGCAGGAAGGAAAGGTCAGCTGCCTCCCTTCTTTTTTGAAGAGGTAAAAGGTGATGATGCCTGCAACTTACTTCATAATCAAAGTCGGAATTCGAAATGTTAGCTTTAAAGTTAATGAATCGAAGAAATTTCTTTTGAGGTTTTTCGAGGAGGGTTATATATTTGTCATAACATGGGCTCCAAACTTGGGAGCCATACTCAAGCTGACTTCGGACTAAGGAACAAAACAAAATCTTAAGGGTTTTAATGACCTTAAAATCCTTAGTAACACGAAGTATGAACCCCAAAGTTTTCATTGCTTTAGTCATGATACTCTCGATATGCTTGTCAAAAAGAAGCTTGGAGTCAAGAGTGACACCAAGATCGACAACAGTATCAGTTCTCGTAAGAGACTGGCCATTAATTTTATAGGCATAACTAAGGGATGTAGTTGATCGACTGAAACTTATACAGCAGCATTTACTTATATTAAGATCTAGTTTATTAAGTATACAATAGTTTTGAAAGCTGTCTAGATCCGTTTGTAGTAAATCTGAGTCCTGCACATTTTCAATAACTTTATAGATTTTTATATCATCTGCAAATATGTTATATATGTTACGGCAAACCATCAAAATTAACATACCAATATGTGCCCTTAATAAAAAAGATGGTGGTATTAGGCCTATAGCAGTAGGCACCACTTATCGTCGCCTCACAGCCAAATGTGGTTGTAAGAAAAAGTTTGCTTTTTTAAGTAATCTTTTTCAACCTCTACAACTCGGTTTTGGTTCTCAGGGTGGTTGTGAGGCTGCTGTACATTCACTTCGCACATTTCTTGATCAAAATTGTGGAGATGTGCTTTTGAAGGTGGATGTTAAAAATGCATTCAACTCATTAGATAGAGGCACCCTTTTGACCGAAGTGAAAGATAAAATTCCGGAATTATACCCTTTTCTTTGGCAATGTTACGGCAAACCATCAAAATTAACATACCAATATGTGCCCTTAATAAAAAAGATGGTGGTATTAGGCCTATAGCAGTAGGCACCACTTATCGTCGCCTCACAGCCAAATGTGGTTGTAAGAAAAAGTTTGCTTTTTTAAGTAATCTTTTTCAACCTCTACAACTCGGTTTTGGTTCTCAGGGTGGTTGTGAGGCTGCTGTACATTCACTTCGCACATTTCTTGATCAAAATTGTGGAGATGTGCTTTTGAAGGTGGATGTTAAAAATGCATTCAACTCATTAGATAGAGGCACCCTTTTGACCGAAGTGAAAGATAAAATTCCGGAATTATACCCTTTTCTTTGGCAATGTTACGGCAAACCATCAAAATTAACATACCAAAACAACGTTATATTATCTTCCGTAGGATGTCAACAGGGTGATCCTCTGGGACCAGCCATCTTTAGCCTTGCCATCCACTCAATAATTCAACGTCTCCAATCAAAACTTAACGTTTGGTATTTGGATGACGGAACCTTAGGAGGCGATGCGAACACGGTATTGAATGACTTGCGAGTACTTATAGACGATTTTCGTCTTATTGGCCTTGAACTAAATTTTTCCAAATGTGAACTTTTTGTTTGTGATACTTGTCCGGATAAAATTTCGATAATTGAAAAATTCAACTTACTTGCGCCTAATATAAAATTAGTAGAAAAACGTTCGCTCCGTCTTTTGGGTTCGCCGATTTTTGACGAATCTTTGTCACCATTTGTCGAAGAACAAATTCAAAAGTTTGGAAATGCTTCTAGCAGATTATTCAAAATTAACGCCCATATGGCTTTTACTATTATTAGATTTTGCCTTTTCGTCCCTAAATTTACATACTTTTTGAGATGTTGTCAGCTGTGGAAACACAGTGAGCTTCTTTTAAGCTTAGACAATTTATTAAAAGATACGTTAATATCGGTTTTGAATGTTGAGATGGATGATAGGGCTTGGGTGCAAGCTTCCCTCCCTGTGAGGTTGGGGGGCATAGGGATACGCAAAATTTCTAGTGTGGCATTACCAGCTTTTTTGTCTTCTGTACACAGTACACACAAATTAGTAGAAAAAATTCTTGCACCATCTTTAGGCTCTTTTGATGTAGCATATCTGGCTGAGGCCAAAACTGGCTTGTCCAAATACTGAGTTCCCAAAAATGTTGTCATCTCAGAAACAGTGGGATCGGCCCCTATGCGAGCTAGCACGGAAAGATCTTTTAAATACGTGCCCTAGTATCGCAGATCGTGCTCGTATTCTCGCTGTTTCTATGTGGGAATCAGGTCTTTGGTTACAAGCCATTCCTTCTTACAAAACTGGTAGCCTTATAGATCCTTCCGCTTTTCGTCTCGCTATTAGCTTACGCTTGGGTGCAAGGTGTTGTGTTGCACATCACTGCCAGTGTGGTACTGCAGTTGACCAACTCGGTCACCATGGCCTTTCCTGCTCTCGAAGTGCTGGTCGAATTTCCCGCCACGCCAGCCTTAACGATATCATTCGCCGGGCTTTTACCAGCGCCAATGTTCCAGCTGTTCTCGAACCGAACGGTCTGATGCGTGACGATGGTAAAAGACCTGACGGCATGACTCTGGTTCCATGGAAGTTAGGACGGCCCTTAGTGTGGGACGCTACATGCGTAGACACTTTAGCGCCGTCACACCTTTCTGAAACCCACGTGAGGGCTGGCGCCGCGGCTACTTCGGCAGAGCAACTCAAGCGGCGCAAGTATGCTAACCTCGGTATGGGTTACATATTTGAGCCGTTTGGTGTAGAGACGTTGGGTCCGTGGGGACCGGGAGCTCATCGTATTTTCCAAAATTTATCAGAGCGCTTGGTCGATGCGACGCGTGATCAAAATGCTGGCACATATTTGGCTCAAAGAATAAGCATTGCAATTCAACGGGGCAATGCTGCCAGCATGCTGGGCACGCTGCCAACTGATAGTGGGCCACACAGAGCATTTGGACTCCCTATGAGTCCAAATGCTTTTACTGTAGTAGCTGTAGTATTGTAGTAGCTGTAATGTTGTATATAGTTTGTAGTATTTGTTTAATAAAGGCATACCGCCAGTAAAAATATATATATATATATATATGATCTCTCCGGAAGACTTATGCATATGCAGTTCGTAAGATAAGACAGTTAACAGACGTAGCTACTGCTTCCCTAGTTTATTTTGCGTACTTCCACAGTATTATGTCGTATGGTATATTGCTGTAAGGAACTGCTGCTGAGATAGAGACAATCTTTATCCTACAAAAGCGTGCAATTCGAGCCATATATGAAATGGATCCTAGGGAATCTCTGAGGGATCTTTTTAAAGAAATTGATATTTTCTCTTTACCATATATATGAAAATATTATGTATGTTCGTAAAAATTTGAATAAATTTAAATTAAACAGTGACAATCACGATAACACCACTATGAATAAAAATAAAATAGCGGTGCCAGGTTTCAGATCAGCAAAGACAAATAAAAAGTTCTTCTTAGTTAATTGTGTACGCTTTTATAATAAAGTTCCCAAACATATTGTAACGCTCACAGAAGGGAAATTTAAAGTGTGAAAAACATATTGATTAAGAAATCCTACTACACAGTTAGTTCATTTCGTGTTGTTTATTCCGCTTCTGCCAAGCTGTCGCCTGTCACTGTCAACAAATATTGTAATAATTTTATTATAGTAGTATAGTAAGTATGTAAAACATTGTTAAAAGACGTTTAAAACAATGGCCCGAGTTTCTTGACCGTCCTTCTCGCAGTGGCTCTATACAATTTAATTGCTGAACGGGGCAGTACAAAGTAGAATATATCAATACTAAAATCTGTAATTCACGTCCATAAGAGCGTCGTAGACGCCTAAAAAAAAAAAAAAATTATGTCTTTGACTTTGAAGTATGTTCTTCTAAGTTCTAATCTTCGATTATACTATCACTTATCATCAGATGAGATTGATGTCAAAGGCTAGAAAAAGATCAAGCAGCAGAACAGACATAAGAAATCTATACCATGTTGTGTTGAAACTTGAAACCACTTAGCGTGGGATAAGGGCAGGAAGAAAAATAAGGACCATGAACACATAACACAGCTAGTATACACTTAAATAGTTGGTATGTAGGTATAGAAAGTTTATTACCAATAGTGGTCTGGACTCATGCTGGCTAGCTCAGTAATGTCTGCTAATCCAAATGTAGGACTCTATAAACTTTGCCAGTCTCGCATTTAACATTTAACGCCACCTGAACGACATGAAAGTCATCGGTCCATCATATTAACGACGACAATGCTATCTGCTGAGCATCGAAAGCCGATATCAGTGCAAATGATGACCGGTGTCGATAAACCTGTGGATTATACCTGCGGCAAATAAAGCTTTTTACGATCGCATCTAATTCAGTATGGCTTCAATTTGCTCCACTTAAATCATTTAACAGTTTTCTTATGTTTTGAATTCTCGTACAAGAATTCCGTTTTGTATGGTGCAAGTGTTTGATTATCAGCAAGGTATATTGTTTGATTATCAGCAAGGTATATTTTTTCTTCTGTTGTTTTCGCCTAAAAATGAAGCAGTCTGAATTAGGAAGAGAAATAAGTAATTTTGTTTTTGAAATTCTTGACTTCAGTTAACCTGAGAACCAGTTCCCATTCCAGGTATTACTAACATATCATCACTTGCCATCAGGTTGTTTTTTTTTCAAAGGTAGCCAGAGTTGTTCCTATGTGAAACAGTATTTATGTACTAGAAAACAAAACCACATTTCAAGTTAATTGCACGTTTTACGTTTTTATTTTACATTTTTTTTTATACCTTTATTAACAAAATACTACGAACTATATACAACACTACAGCTACTACAATAAAAGCATTTGGACTCATAGGCAGTCCAAATGCTCTAGACCACTAACAGTTGGCAGCGTGCCCAGCATGCTGGCAGCATTTTTTTATCAACGTTTTTTTCTGCATATATCTGAAAATTTAGAAATGTGTAGTGTATTAAGACCAGATATTTTTTTAGGTCCCATGTGGTGAGCCTGTGTGCGAAGTGGTGAGTAAATCCTCTGGGTATTATAATACAGCAAATAATTCACGATAGTTTGTAAATGTTTGTGTTTCTTACTACTGTCATTTAGTGTTTTCGAAAGAGCGTGGCAACGTCATCAGTAAATGTCTAGGGAAATAATAATGAATGTAATAATAAATAACAATAAATGTCTAGTTTAGTCATACCTTCTTGCTGGTCATAGCAAAGCAATGAAAAAGCTGTCCAAAATTACTGTGATCTTCATAACGGTCGCAGGCTTGGTAGGTACAAGTACGGTTGCGGCGGCCAGAGTTCACGACTCCGTTTTTAGTACACGTTAGTATAATAATGGTTGTTTACTGTGTTCTTGGGCTAGAACTCAAATAGATGTCGATCACGGCACTATAACTGAATTCCTTTAGCGACTGCCAACTATAATAGCTCACGCCGCCCGCGTCGCTACAATCAATAACGAGAACGAATATTTTTGAATAACTAACAAATATTCGTGTATCAAACAAAGCCATCTGCAGAAACTAACGAATGTCTAACGTCTTGAGTCTACCACTGTTGGTATTGTAGATTACATACAACATTGTGTCGGGACATTCACGAATCATGCAACCTGTGATGTCACATCCTGCTTGTGTATTTCACTTATTCGTCGGTAATATAGGTAACTGTATTTGTGATATAATGCTGCGATCGATCATAATTAATCACACGGCTATTAAAGGGAAAATATGTATATTAATTTATGTGCATTTTTATCCGGAGGAGATGTTAAACTACGCATCCATTGATATTTAACGCAACAACAACATTGCATCATTGATGAGATTCGATGCACCGAGAGAAAACATTGCATAATTCACAAGCTCAGTCATATGCAATTGTCTTTATAAAGCTCACGACATAATTATGAAATGAAATATATTTATTTTCAATTATATAAATGTCAGTTATTGTGATGGTAGAGAAAATTAGTGTTGTAATCAATGACTGGACCCAGCTTTTATAACACTGGTGCCGGGGCAAAACGGAACCCTTATAATGTCTCTGCGGTCAGTTTGTCGGTCCATATATATATCCTTGAAACCCTAAAACGTAATGAATTGAAATATTTTGTCTACAATTCTGACCAAAAACTGAATATTTTATGTATCATTTATAATTTCATCAAACTACAAATAATGAAAACCGGCTAAGCATGAGTTGGACTGAAGAACTCTGAACTCGATTTTTATATACATAAGCACGAAAATTCTATTTTTTTTCTGTGGCGTTACAAATTTCTATTTGTATCAATTATTTCTGTGGTGATACAAATAGGGTTTGTATCAATAACACTGAGGGCAATGCGCGTGTTATTTTGTATGTTTACAAATAAAAAAATAACCTTACGTATCGGACTATGTCGGATTTAGGCAAACATCGTGTTTCTTATCAAAGGTGATATAATAATGTCACTTAGAAATTATGTAGTGTAATTAAAATTGGTTCGTGATATTGTATGAAAAGCATAAGACCGACAAAATGTCTGTGCAGTTATGTCACTCGTAAAATTATAATATCAAGACGTTACAAACAATCAAACGTAATAGATAACGTCATCTGAACAATAAAATTAACGATATTACACAGAAAAAAAGGAATACTTGAGCCAACGCAGTGTGTTTTTATTCAAGAATATTAGTGATTCATATATATTGAAAACAATATATTCTTGAAAACAGAACACAATATTCTCAGGAATATATTCTTGAATCAAAGTATATATTAGATATTAGTTTATTATAATATGGGGGTCTTCAAAACGCGAGTGAATAGGTATCTTCTGGGTAAGCGCGCTCCATCATCGATCGCGTCATCACTTAACATCAGGTGAGATAGTGGTCAAGTGCTACCCAGTACGGAATAAAAAAAAAATATATTGCATTCTTCTTTGGAGAAATCGTTTAAGTGTTTAAATACGAATATGTTTAGTTTTGAATCCAAGAATCTTACCATAAATAAGTGAAGGACTTTAATTACATTCGAAAAAGAAAATTTTAAAAATATTTCAAGAAACGATATAGACATTTTATTTAGAGAATAAAATGTTAACAGAAGAATTCCTATTTTATTGTTAGAAGAATATTTTCGTTATCTTGAAATAATAATTTGAATACTTTATGTGAAGAAATATGTTTTGGGTCAAAACAATATTCCTAAGAATATTCGAGTGTAATATCAAGACTCGATTATTTTTCAGTTCAGAATATATTCTTGTTGTAATACAGCATTGTCTTGAATTTATTAAGACAATGTATATTCTTGGCTAAAGAAGTCTTTTTTTTCTGTGTAGAAGTAGGAAAGTAGAAAATTTGTTGCCAAGCACATAACAGTTCCAACAGTGTTTCGGCAGCTCTCCTTGAGAATGAAAGGCGCATAATACATAAGAACTGTTCGCCTCTGGGTGGTGGGCGCATTGCAGTTCATCATTTGTAACGTAAATCTGTTATAGGGTTACCGCTTAACATCATGTGAGCCTCGTGCGTGTTCACAAACCCATAACCGAGTATATAAGCTATCTAGGTACTTAAATATAAGCATACCCCGGCTCAAGGGGTGGATGGACGCGGGTTCGAATCCAGCACATGACTTAAATTTTTCCTATCGTATATTTGTGATTTTGTAACTTAAATCTAAGTTTGTTTGCTGTAAGTAAAAATATTAGGGACACACCATGTTATTTTTTAAATATTTATTTTTTACTTGTTTACGGATGCCATCAGAGTTTCCATCTTTTTAACTTTGATTGTAAATTAAATTACTTTCTCTAACCCTTTAACAAAGCGGCCAAAATGCCTATCAAATCAAACAGTAATTAATTAAACAACAATGTTGCCTAGGCCTGGCTGATTGCTTAATAGTAACAGAGTCTTGTAAATCAGTCCAGCTTATATTTACTGGAGCACCTTCTCAATTAATTAGGTGGATAACGGGCCCGAGAAAAGTTAGGTGCCTATACATTAATGTAGATTGATGGCCGCATGTAAAAATGTTGCAAAGTAAAGCACTGACGACAATAAGACGACAAAATACTGGTGTGCCCTGGAGGCAATGGCCTCGAGCGTGCTCTCTTTACAATGTTTGCGTCTACAATCGTTGATTTGCGGCTTGCCCTCGAATAAAATTAATCATTTGATTCGTTCAGAGCTGAATTAAATTACAGTCAGGCGATAAAATATCAGAATATTGTATCTAACTAAGCTATATAGTTGTCGAACGCTATACTACCATGTAATCCTTTAAATACTACGCATTTTGTAAAAATAACTATGATTGAATGCATTCAATCATCGTTTATTTTATTAGTTGAAACATTATACACAAGCATGATCGAAGTAAGTTGCGGGTGAGTATTTAGGTACTTACTTATATGGCGCTTGAAATAAATATGTATACCAAAATAAACCATGTAAAAAGAGGTAGTTGAAAATATGTAAATTACAATAGGACATTTCGCAAAATATATAAACGAAAGCATGCGGTTGTTTCTTCTTTTATTTAGGGTTAGTGGATGCATTGATATGCACCTATTGTTGGAACTATAATTGGCCTGCCAAGCCACAGATTACCTTACTATCTTGCTATAGTCGTATTTGAAGCTGTTGAATACCCAACAGATATACCCCTCAGAGATGCAGTGATTTTGAAGCAGTGATGGCTCAGTGGCTTTGGCTATGGACTGCCGCGCTCCAGGTCCCGAATCCCGCCCAGAGCTTGAGCTCCACCGCATGGTGGAAGGGCATTTTGCGAGTGCCCGCCTGGCTAGCGACCACCCTCAAGTAGAAAATCTGTCGCCAAGCACCTAACGGTGTGTTCCGGCAGCAGTCCTTGAGAGCCCGTGAAATAACAGGCAAAATGAGACTTAACAGGTATCTCTCAAGGTGATGGGCGCAGTGCAGTTCGTCACTTGTGATGAAATGCATCTGTTATAGGCAGAGGATACCGCTTAACATCAGGTGGGCCTAGTGCGCTTGTTCCTTCACAATTACATTTAAAAAAAAAAGGTAGAATAACCCTCAGATGGCCAATCTCGCAATGAAAGACAGACCTCGCAGATCACTTTAATGTTGCTGGTTGTACTTATTAAGGTTAGGACGTTAGACATGGGCCAAGTATACAGTTTCATCAATGTATATATCCTAGAAAAATATTTCTTAAGTCAAAAGCCAAATTGATGTATGTTAAATTTTAAAGGAGCCTCTCATGATTCGTGTGAGATATAATCATTACATTGATTTTAATATTTTTCTTGGTTGTTAAATTTTATCGTAGCGACCGTCACCTGTGTTATGTTATGATAGTGAGTAAACCAATTGGACACAACATCTAAACACATTTACGATGGATTACACAAAAGTATGACACCAAAAGAAATTCAATCATAAATCAGGGTCATAAATACTGTCTTTTTTATAGATGTATTACCTACTCGAATTCGTTCCTCAATGAGATAATAAAGATAAGATTTTTTATGTGTATCGGGAGAGCTCGTGCCACCCATGTTATGGTGATGGTCCGCGCCGGCGATGACTAACATAACAGTATTGTCTGAGATGTTTGATGTGTACCTACCAGCCTTTTTTATATCTGGCTTTTGATCACTAGACACCTGTTGGCAATTGATGATGTAGTCAAAGTGGTAGGCATGGATGACTTTAAGCTTACAACAGGAAAACGTCCTCACCACGCTAAGAGGTGAAACGTCCTCACCATCCAACAGATTAGATATAAGTGTCATTTTAAGCGTCTAATAGGATAGATATTTTTTTACTATGGCGACGCATTAAAATGTTGCGGGATTTAGGTTTTATAACATAGTGTTTTTTATATTCCTATTTTCTTTTACCTACACATTTACTTAGTGTGCAATAAAAAGGATATGAGTTCGTGATCTTAATAATGTTTTCAAATAGTATTAACAACACACAAATTAGATATATAACCATTTCCAAACGGCAAAACGGAGCCCTATTAATTAAACTCTGATGATTATTGCCATCGAGATGAACGAGCAAATGTGCTTTAAGCCATAAATGAAAACAAAGGACTTTGCAGCAAATATAAAATAATACTTATTTGAATTTAAATTTAGGATCATAAAAGGTTAGTAACAATAGAGATGGCTGCAAGTACGTACTTATACTCTTATTTGCCGAGGATCACGTACCAAACAAATTCCACACAGACAGTTAAGAAGGACACACCATTTTTCATGCATCACTAACTCACACTGCAACACTAACTATTGCACACATAATGTAGATATTATTAATTCCCTCAGTAAAACTAATTTGAATATAACATCGGAAAAACCTCTAACCAGATATTGTAGGAACTTAATATTGTATATGTCAACACATCATGGAGTATTCGTTAGGACCGAAATGCGTCGAAGATTGTTCCGCAGGATTGTTTTTGACGAGGCGTATGTGTACTGTGTAAATTGATGTTTTTTGCGCAATTGTTTTAAATTATTTTCTTTCAGTTAGTAAGGTAACACTGAATCTACCTTTTCTAAGGTATTTTTTTACGGTGACAATAATAAACATCTACAGTTAATTGCATCTCATCTATGGATCGAGCAATTAAGAATTTGTTGTTGTATCTGTCATCTTCAGACTGGATGTTTGTTCTCATAGTGTTCGTTTTATAGCTGTGTGATGTTGTGTGGATATTAGCTTCCAGTTTAGGAGCCGAGTATGACTGCATGAATATGTAGCCATGGTTCATTAGTGCATAGTCTCACTTGTCGGAAGAATGCTGGTTTTGTGGTAGCCGCAACTTTGCTGACCACATGATATAAGTTCATTTGAATACACGGAGTAATCTTTTTTTAAAAGGGAGATTCGTTTATAGAAAAGTAAAAAATTTCCTATTTTTGTTTTTGTGAAGAAGAAGGTAAAAAAGCAGCCTGCTCAAATCGTAGAGGTGTTGAAAACAGTAGTGCCATTTTAAATCATGTGCCCGCAGTTTCACTGGCTTCACTGTTCATCCTAAATAGACGTTGTAAATCATATAGTATTGTCTGCTTGTAAAACAAAAACTCGAACAATCGCAGCATTCGAGCCTGCGAGGTGCTTATCATCGATAATAAACTTTAAATGACTGTTCAATGAGCTTTCACACTATTATTATTCATCACAAGTAATCACAACATTATCTGCTGTTAACTAGACAAACCCCCGCGAATTCATCGCCATTGTTCCGGCAACGAAATGAAAGTTTTTATTTGCATATCTTAAACGCTCCGGTTATCAGGTCAGTCATCATCGCTGTATAGTACCTACGTACGAGTATAGTGCCATACCAACCAACCTACCTTCACGTGTTATACTTTATTATTGACGCCTTCAAATATTTTATTGCACGTTGTATATCTATTGCCTATTGTTAATAAGACTATGATTTTTATTAGTTTTATATTGATGGTGGCGGTTTTAAAAACGTAGGAGTAGCTTAATGTAAGGCTGCAGGAATGCATTTTTATTTAAAGGTAACTTGGAGAATAATAAAAATAGCTTATGAGATCGAATCAGTACCCACCTATAATAACTCTATCTGTAAGATTAATATCGATGTGAAATTCGAGTTTAAATCGCCAATTAGGAGAGGTAACTATCGTTCTCGTTATCAATAATTACAATAAGCGCACGTTTTAAACATCAATTTAGTATAAGTAAAGGTATCTTAGATGATCCATAAAAATAATGAATCACGACAGTTGTAGGTAACGAGATCACGGCACAAAGGCTTCGGGTCGATATTTATAACTTGTTGTCGAAGCATGTGGTCTGTGGCGGGCGCGACGCGTGCCTTATTGTTGTTCAACATGATGAGTTCTTGACGTTGGCTTATTACAATTGTGAAAGTAAGATATTTAAGCGGTGGAGCGTTGTACCGTTGACACGGACAAGGCGCTGGGACGCGTGGGCGCCGTCGCCGGCTCCCGTACTCCGCCCCGACAATACGCGTACGGCACCGACGCGTCTCGACCATCTACTGCACTCCTTCACCATTCAATCACATAATTAACAGTCCTATTGTTTATTCACATAATATATACATCATTCGTTGAGCTTTTCAATTGATAATTGTAATAAGGAAAAAATCCCGCTTCCAACAGTTCTGCTCTTCACTGTCATATTCACCATCAAAATTCCATGGAACAGGAATTATTTATCGAGGTCGAGATTATATATTGTATATATGTTACAGAATTGCATAGCGGTCGACATTCGTAACTGAGCAGTCAAAACATAAAAGAGGATGTTCATCAGACGCGAGCCCATAAAACGAGCCCTAAAATGTTAAACGACTGCTCAAATTGGTGGTAAGAAGAAATTACAAAATAAAAGGACGAGCTTACGGTACCTTGAATGATTTTTGAGTCTTAACCTATATTTCACTTTATGGGTGAACGATTTTTACAGCTTTCTTGCGGACAATCAGAATGAATTCTTACTACGCTGTTCTTTAGAAAGTTTCTGAAATTGTTACGAAATCGTCTGTCGATTGTGTCCGTCTGCTTTTCCTTCTTTAACCTTTGTTCGAGTTAAAATACCTTTCGTTTCGTTTCAATGATGAATATAAATCGATTTATACTTTTTTTATTTAGCCAGTCATATCGTTCTCGCCTCCCGCAGACCTGTCGTAGGTCACTGCACTTGTCGCACACATCATCCGCATTCATCGTTCCTTATTTGTAGCTGCATAGATTCATATTAGTGAGACGCTTTATAGGTTTATTGGGATATGTTTACGTACGCCTGTCAGTGGAGCAGCTAGGCTGGCCGGGGCGGCTCGTAGCTGTTGAACAAATCGGAGCAACTGACAAAGCGTGTCGGCCGGTGATAGACGCGCTTCGTTGTCGCACGGCTCTCTATGACAAACCCAACGCTATGAGTGATTGTGTCCGTCCGTCGCTCGGCACTCGATCTCTTTGTGTTCTCAAATAATCCGCTGCGTCGTGATCTGGAGTCTAACGGTGCAGGTCTGCGAGCCTATTGAGTGCGCTCTCTGTAATAGGTACAATTTTTCAAGCTTTCACATAAGTCCACACTAATGCCACGCTTATACCTGTTACCTGTTAAGCCAAAACATACATTATTGTTTGAATAGCTTCCCAATTAACGTTAGCTGTTGTTACATGAGGGTCGTTAATTACGCATAGGTAAGTAGGTACTTAATAGTATGTGAAGTTGACATTTAGAGCCGTGGCTGTGCATGTCTGATTTTGATGATTATCTAATACGATTTCACATTTACTAAAACTTTATGAGGTTCAAGCTTCAAGTATTGGAATATATATTCAACAATGTTGTTAAGAGTGAATAGGTAGAGTCATTTTGGCAAGTGAGCGCAGCGGGTAAGTGCAAATACTTACTGAATATTTTTGATACATACCATTTCTAACTTATACAGAGAACATATTCCCATTAGTCCGTGCTCTCATTTAAACAAAACCCTCTTGCAGGGTCAGGCTTAGTGTTTTGTAATTTTGCTATAATTTTTTTGTATGAATCTTACAATATCTTTTTTGGGGTTCCGCACCTGAAAAGGAAAATAAAACGGAACCTTTATAGGATCACATTGTTGTCCGTCTGTTTGTCTGTCAAGACCCATTTTCACAGGAACGCGTGGAGGCATCAAGCTGAAATTCATATGAAATACTCAAGTCTACTGACCCTTGGAGCTGTGAAAAAACCACACTTCTAAGCCAACGCAATCACAAGATACTGCCGTTTATGCCGCAAATTTTCGATACTCGCAAGTGAATCAAAACCTACAGGGTACTTCCCGTGAACTCAAGCTTTGAAATTGTATGAAGCAACGTCTTATATCACAGATAAAGAAAAAATTGCAAAAGCATAATATTTTAGTTACACCATATGATAAAAATATGTTTAATAATCTTTATTCAAAATATTAACAACAGAAATACCATAATTTTCCTTTATATACCTATAGATTTTTACGGAACTCTTGGAGCGCAAACAACGCGCACATGACCGTATTTAAATAAAATAAATTTCAATTTAAAGACTTATATAAATATTTGTAGCCCGATTATTCAATATTAATTATGATATATGAATGTGTAAGTCAGTTTATTTAGACAGATAGATGAAGACATAACCCTAAAATATTAATTATTCAAAAACATTTTGGATATTAGGATTGTTTTACACGATACATATGTGTGCATAAAATTTTCAGGAAAGAGTGCATATATATGTATCTTCATTCATATGATAATATAAACTACCAAGTAGGCAGCATATTATAATAATTCGTCTCAGATGAACATATTTTTTTAAGGTTATTTGTAGACTCTTTTGATAGGTTATTTTATAGCATATTGTACCGATCCCTCATTAGTAGGATAAGAGTAAGTAGATGATGATAAACAGTAGGTACTTTTTTAAGAATACTCATTGCATTTCCGTCTCCTCTTATTGTTTTTGTTGCTAACACCATTTATACAAATTTTATATATACATTTTCGGTAAACACGTATTCATGATCGCTTCATAACTTTATGATATCTTTATCAAAAGCAGTGCAAGTTCTGTGCAGAAGTGTTGTCTTTTGTGCAGTACTAATGTAGATTTATAAATTTATCGCAAAGTTTATGAAGCGTTTTAAGCTGGAAATATCTGAAGACATTCTTAGAACAAAACCTAATGCTTCATATGCTTTATTTACCATGGCAGGGATGTGTTCGCCAAATAAAAGTTGCTATCTAAGGCCACGCCTAAATCTTTTATTGCATTGACCCTAGATAACAGTATGTTTTGTATTAAGAAATTATTTTTTAAGGTATCCAAGTTTACGAGTAACGGAGCAGATATAACGTTTAGATGTAGTTTGTAGAATGCGCAATAGTTCTGAAATTTGGCTAAGTCATACTGGAGGATAATTGCATCCTCGATACATTTATTAAGAACACTTATTAATACATTTATTAAGAATTTTAATGTCATCAGCATAAAGTGTTATTTAAGAGTGTGTAAAGCACGAAGTAATGTTATTAACGAAGATTGTAAAAAGTAAAGGACCAATGAAGGGTCCTTGAGGTACACCAGAATGTATACTTATTGCTGAAGAAGAATGCCCTCTCAGTACAACTATCTTACATCGGTCGCGATCGTACGACGAGAACCATCAAAAATTGCTTCTTGTACCTATTTTAAGAATTTTCTCCAAGATAATTAAATGATCTATACGATCAAAACATTTAACAAAGTCCGTTCAGATAACTTTTACTAGAGAGGGCTGAGACATGTAACGAGGTAAGAATTCACTACACAACAATAAGATTCGATATAGGTAGTAAGTAGACTTGACTCTCAAGAAGCCGTGTTGATTAGGTTCAAGACTATGTGGAGCATATATTTGCAAGTAAACAAGTTCTTTTTTTTATGCTGGATAGTTTAGCCTTTGACCACTATCTCACCTGATGGTAAGTGATGATGTGTTCGAAGATGTTGTTCAGGCTAACCTAGAAGTTTTTCTAATATCTTAACAAACTAACATTACCCGTATTTATATATAGTCGTCGCCTTTATTTTTTGGTCCTTCTTGTGAGTTAAGGTATCGTTGTAGATATGTTTCGCAATCTGCTGATCACATAATTTAATATTGCACTGATTAGATATATTGGTGAGCTGGTGATTTATTGGTGAGGTAAATACCGGAGCTGAGCTCAGCAATAATTATGCAATATATATAACTTGCTTCAGTCTCTAAGGAACTCAAAAACGAGTCCTTTGAGAGTGATATACTTTGAAGAATATGTATGGCCAAAAGTACTTAAAGTTTAAAACTTGTAGAAAAAGAGGAGACACCCTTGTCTTCGAAATTGATATAAGCGCACTGAACACGTATGTTTTCAAGTTGTGCGTATTGGAGGAGTCATTAGAGGGCACTTTAAAATGATGCATCAATATTTACATAATCAATCTTTTGGATTCCTCTACAACTTCTACCGTATTTCTAAATACACTATCAGAACAGCCTATTATTAGGAATAATAAATCGTCACAGGCAAAATGAAAGGCAAAAGACACGAGACCGTATAACCTAATCAAAACCTTGCTTTTTTTCTTTGTAATTTTGTAAGTATAATAGCTTAACAGACGATAATGCAAAATTAAAATTGAAGTTAGGCAAGGTACTTGAAAAATTAAGTAAAATCATAATATTACCTTTTTCAAGACCATAAGCCAAAAAATCGTAATTACATAAAAAGTTAACTCAAAGTATCGCCTTCTGAGTCTAACTTATTATATACAGTTGGTGACAAATAAAATTGGCCAAGCGTGTTTGACCTTGGTTTATTAGGGTTCTAAATCATAACATATGGTACAATACATAACATGCCAAAGTTTCTGTTGTTTAGATACACCCAGTCACAAAAATGGTCAAAATTGTTACTTTGTCGGCCTTTCATATATTTAATTTGTAAGTTTAACATGTATAAAGTTTTATAAATATGTAATCCTCTCAACGAGTTCTACACGAAAAAATCCCAAATGCTAGGCATATTTTTTTTTTCTCAGCTTCCTTTCTTGTATACTCCCTGTAATAATCTTTTCATTGATTCTCTAATCCAATATTCGGTTTCGGATTAGTACTCTATACAAAAAATCTAAACATCAGGATGTAACTAATTTACGAGCAAGAGACCCGTGACATACTGACAGACAGGCATACAGAAAGCGAAGTCTCATTAATAGAATCCGTTTTAAACTTTCGGGAATATATATATTGAATCAGAAAAAGATGGCTCAGTGGCATTGGCTATGGACTGCCGCGCGGCAGCATGGTTCGAATCCCACCGCGGTGGGATTGAGCTGCATCACATGGTGGAAGGGCATTTTGCGAATGCCCGTCACCACATCATCACTTACCATCAGGTGACATTCTGGTCAAAGACTTAACTATCAATAAAAAAAAGAAAAAAATATATAAGGTATATATTTTTTTTATTACAAAATTACTCGTACTTTTATGTGAGTTAGAGTTTAAACATTCGTTATCATACTAACTTAATTTCTACTGCACATAAGGCATCGTGTTTGTTAACAAAATCTCAGAAAATACGCAAATACCGAAACCACAGCCCCAAATTTTGTACCACCCTGTGAACTCTATTATTAACATAACGTATTGGGTTACCAAAATCTGGAAATACAGTAGGCAGAATGCGTAATTTTTCACACTAATGTGAACCTGATTCGAGTTAAAATCTCAGGTCTCACCTGCACCAGCGAGCCACCTGTTAACTGCAACTTGGCAATATAAAAAAGAAAAGGAGCGAGCGCCAGCCAGTGCAAAAAACGAGAATCCAAGACGACACGTTTGGAAAATAAAAAAAGCTCTCGCCCACCAGATGGTCGCCTCGACGTGTCGCGAAACCCGCTTTTGAGCAGGTTGTGACTTACCACGCATATTCATTTGCGCTTTTGAATGTGGAGAAAATTGAATAACAAACACGATTAATCGCGTCCAACTACGACTGCTTACCAAAAACGGATAACAATCATGAGATTTACCAATACGTATGTGTACTAGAGATTGTCATACAATATGTTGGGTGAAATTTATGTATAATGAACGGATTGATTTCCCACGACAAGTCCAGCGACCGTGTAATGGAACACAGTTTATAGGTATTAATACAATATTACAGAGATTAACAATGTCATAAGACGTATATAAGAAGAGTACATCGTGTATACAATAAGTAACAATGTTCTTCAAAGCTCAGATGCCGCCATTGATTTAAATACATTTGTACATCTTACACATACACATTTGTATATCCCAATGGATGCCACCCTACTACGGTTACTTTTTGGCTGTGACGTAAATATGTATTTTTTACAATATACCAATTCCATTTCAAATTTGACTAAAGGCAATTAAAATGAAACTGCATCCTAATTAAGAAAACGATTATTCGTAGAAACAAAGGGCGTTGCAGATCTATGTTTTTATTACAAATTGGTGTGGCAAATAAATTGGCCATATGTTTTCGTAACGTAGGTAGTTCACTAACCAGCCTCTTTTAGCAGCGATAAGACCCCATATGGTGAAATATTTTTTGTGATATATTGCAAACCAAAATGAACTCAAAAAGCCGACAAAACAACAATGCAATAACTGTTAAAAAAATTGGACGTGCCAACCTGTTTTAAATTTAAATAATGTGTCAAGTCATCTCATCACCTTAGTTCCTGTATCTTCTTTTGTAATAAAATAAACGGTTTTATAAATGATACTTCGAATAAGGCTTCACGTGGAGCACACGAAGGTGTTAAAATTGTATGCAGTGCGATGTTATAAATTACAATCAAACATGCAATGTTACATAAAAAAGCGTTTGATTGATAAAGTATGCTAATGCTGAAATAAATTGTATGCTCTTGATTTGTTTATGGTTAGGACAAAAGACAATAAAATATCAGTCATAAAATAAATCGTGTAAGTTAGATGTATAAGGCATTGAAGAGCAATCTAGCAAACAGTTGATCACGCTGCAAGTATTAATTGCTTCAGCACTAGCTAAGAAATCAGCCCGCCTCCGCAATTAGTTCCTTACTAATGTTCTTGTAACTTATTGCCGACGATAGCCGCCGTCGCATGTCGCTCATTAATGGATAGTTTCCATTACTAATCGACTTCAAACATTTCGCATTGTAATTTAAGAGACAAGAGTCTAATTATCTTATTGAACCTTACTTTATCTTAGACCACTTAAGTTAGGCGGTGTTAGGCTGAACTTTTAATTTCAATTACAGCTTAGGGCCAAGAATATAATAACTATTCCATGCTTTATACTATTTTTTCCGTACTTTTGGATCTCATTAAATTAGACTAAAGGAAATATTTATAACGAGCAGCATGCCACCACCTACGTTGACGTGATTGGGATGTTGCTGCATATTGGGTGGATAGGGCTACAGAATCAACATAACATTGTGGTTACCTCAAAAGTATTGGATATACTACTAACGAGAGTATTATCCAAGGTGAAGGGTTTGAACCAGACAGGGGGATGGTCATAAAACCAAAATTTTGTATTATGTACCTATGTTGTCCTGTATATTGCGAAAAAAAAAATGATTTTTTTATGTTCCTGTGTTGTGTTTTCTGTTGTTAGAGAAGACATTTGTACCGACCCCGTGAATGGGACACGAGTAGGAAGATGATCAGTGGAAGCTACATAACAGATGATCCATGCGGTCTTTATAAAAAATAAATGATCATTAGTTTTTCTAACACCCGCAGATCGAAAGTGTTAATCAGCGACATATGTTGGGCTACATTTTTTTGTTCGATGCATAGTTTTAGCGATGTTGGTCAGTGAGGAACTCAGGTGGAGTAGCATGTGAGGCTACCTGCGACGATGCGGCGCGTGCGCACCTGTGCCCGCATGCCCGCTTCAATAAATGACGAACACCCACCATGTCATACATATACTTTCACATATCTCAAAATCTACAATAGCTATCATCAAATTCATGCATGTACATTAAAGTGATAAAATTTACCGCCTTACAACTATATATTCGATATCCAGAACTATTATATTCGATCAGCATTGTACCTAACAGAACAAGGTTTTACCAATAACAGATATGCCGGGCTAAAACTCGCACCCCCCATCTCTTAAAGAACGTTCCCTGAAGAAGGCTTGAAGCCTTTTTTTGGCGGGCCTCGTTTGTGACCTACGTTTTAGCGTGGATGAAGGTAAATGCTAATGATTCATACAGTAAATTAATAAAATGTAAAATATGTTCGCTTGGGTAAGAAACAGTAGTTGCACCTCAAAAAACATGGAGAGGCTCGCCTTTCTGAGTGGAAAGATCTGTACCGAATGTAAGATGCAACGCGACAAAGGAATAAATTGTTTTACAAAAAAATTTAACTCTTTTTAGTGACCCTTGTTACTTACGGGGTCGATTGTCATTGACTGTTAATGACTATATCATCCAGATAGGAAAACACTTTTCAGTTGAAGTGTTACTCAAAAAACGGTTTGACTGATTTTGATGAAATTTAAATGGGACCACACGGGAAGCATCAAGAATCAGCTTTCAATTAAGAAAATAATCATCAAAATCGGTTCACCCAGTCAAAAGTTCTGAGGTAAAAAACATATAAAAGAACAGTCGAGTAGAGATCCTCCTCACTTTTTTGAAGTCGGTTAAAAATTCGCTGTTTGGGCATTTACTGTGAGTGGGTTGTTGCTGCATATTGGGCTCTCTTGCATCTTAATGTCCTGCTTAAAGAGCCCGAATGCAAAATCCCTGTCTTCAGTGTTGTAAGCGAAAACCATTTTTAACCGACTTTAAAACGGAGAAGGTTCTTAATTTCTAACTATATCTATACTTCTATACTATTATAATATTATAAAGAGGAAATATTTGTATTTTTGTATGTAACGAATATTCATAAAAACTACTGGACTAATTTGAAAAATTCTTTCATCATTAGAATCTTACATTATCCCTGATGAACATAGGTAATAAAATATAATTAAATAATATTTCGGTTTTTATTTTTTAATATTGTTATGTTTGCAATAACGCCTGCTATGCGGATTACATATTTTTTTTTATGCATAATTGGTTAGCCTTTGACCTCTATCTCACCTGATGGTAAGTGATGATGTGGTCCAAGATGTTGTTCAGGCTAACCTAGAAGTACTGGCTCCCAAGGACAGCTGCCGGAACACACCGTTAGGTGCTTGGCGACAGATTTTCTACTTGAGGGTGGTAGCTAGCCAGCCGGGCATTCGCAAAATGCCCTACCACCATTTTTTTTTTTTTTTTTTTTTTTTTTTTTGACCCGGGAAAATCCTTTATGGATACCACCCGGCTCCGGGGGGAGCAGGGTGGTTATGTGGGAGTCCTCGCCTGAGGGGCCTTACTACCCCCACGGGGGGGTAGTAAGTGAGGTTACCCACTAAAAACCCGGGATGAGCAGTCTGCCGCCTAGACGGGGCGAGATGGGGTAGCGTTAGCAATCACCATCTCGCCCCGGCGGTTGGCCCGTCATCAGTGACGGGCCCCGGCCAAGGGAGGGATGACCCAGCTCATTAGGGCCATCCCCCAGACGTGTGGGATCGTGCAAGTCAGTGGAGAATCCCCCGACTCTCCACCGATGATCCGCACAACACTAGGATAGAGCGAGAAGGCGCCCGAATCGCCTTCTCCTTCCACCAGTTCGTCTACGCCGGAGCGGGTCTGCGAGGACGTCGTCCTCCCTCGCCCGCTCCGCAGCCTCTTTCTGCGCCATCACCTCTTCGCAGAAAGAGACCACCGCCTGCCACGATCCGTCGCTGCCGAGCATAGCGTTAACCACGCTCGGCAGCGACAGATCTGCGCCTATGACCGCTGTGAGGGTGTGCCGCATGGGACTCCACGCGGCGCACTCCTCCAGCGTGTGGAGCGCCGTGTCTTCTGGCGCTCCACACTCGTGACAGGCGGGGGTCGCCTCACGTCTTGCGATGTGATGCAGGTACTTTCCGAAACATCCATGCCCGGAAAGCACCTGCACCAATCGGAAGGTGAGCGACCCGAATCGCCGCCCTACCCACCTCCGAAGGACCGGGCGAATGGCATCCACCGTCCTCTGTCCAGGGACCGGTGGAGCCAGGTCCTCCGTCCACCGCCGCAACAGGGCGGCCCGCGCCTGCCGTCGCATGCGCGTGACCTCCTCCCACGCTGGAGGCTCCCCGCGGGATCTCCTCGCCGCCACGAAGTGGTATACTTCGGCGAGGATCTCCGCTTGGAGCTCCCAGGGGGGATCACCGGCCAACACGCATCCCGCCGTCCAGGACACCGTCCGGTACCCGCGTATCGCCCTCGTCGCGATGACCCGCTGCGGACGTCGCAGCAGGGCCTTATTGGCGCGACCGAGGGCGTCCACCCAGACAGGTGCCCCGTACAAGGCCATACTCCGGATCACTCCGGAGTACAGGCGACGACATGTGGCGCTCGGGCCGCCCACGTTGGGCAGCAGCCTCCCAAGGGCGGCAGCGGCGCCTATGACTTTTGGGGCCAGTTGAGTAAAGTGGGCCCCAAAAGTCCACCGCCCGTCCAGGATGAGACCCAGGTACCTCATCTGGGTCCCAACCCGGACCAGGACCCCGTCCAGGTCTATCCTCGTTCCTGGAGGGGGTCCCCCCCGAGGCCCATGGAACATTAGGGCCTCGGTCTTGGAGAGGGCGACCTCCAGCCCCAGGGCACGTATGCGGCCGACCACGAGTGTTGTGGCCACCGTGGCCCGCCGCACCGTCTCCCCGAGGTCCCTCCCCTTGACTACGACTAGGGTGTCATCCGCGTAGCACGCAACCCGCATACTTGCGGGAAACGTGCCGCGGAGCACCCAGTCGTAGCCAATGTTCCACAGGAGCGGTCCCAACACCGACCCCTGTGGAACCCCGCAGGACACGCGACGTCGCCTCAGACCGTCGCGTCCCTCCACCAGGACCTCGCGGTCCCGGAGGTAGTCGGCCAACAGCCTACGCAGATACAGGGGCACTCCGTGATAGCGGAGCGCCTCCCGTATTGTCCCGTGCGGTAGGCTGTTGAAGGCGTTGGCAATGTCAAGCGAGACAGCCAACGCCTTTTCCCCCCCGCCGACTGCATCCTGCGTCCACCCCTTGATCCAGAGCAGGGCGTCTATCGTTGACCGCCCTGCCCTGAATCCGAACTGGGCCTCTGAAAGGTCAGGCCCAGTTCCCCCCAGGTGCCGGATGACACGGAAGGCTACTATTCTCTCCAGCAGCTTCGCCGTGTCATCCAGCAGCACGATTGGCCTGTATGCGGCGGGCGAGTCTGCGTCTCGCCCTTCCTTCCGCAACAGGCACAATCGCCCGTCCTTCCAAAGCTTCGGGAACTGACCCGACGTGAGGCACGCGTCGAACAGTTCCCGAAGCTGACCGCCCATCTCCCTAAGGGCGATCCTGAGGACCCGCCCGGGAATCCCGTCTGGTCCCGGGGCAGTCTTCTTGCCTCTCAGGCGAGAGACTGCTGCCTCCATCTCCACCCCTGAAATAGGCGGAATGGAGGCTGGGTCCTCCTCCTCCTGGAAGGACGGGGTGGCCATCGGTGGAGGGGTGTAGTGGGGGTCGCTGTCGGGGAATAGACCCCCCAGCACCCTCTCCAGGAGCTCTGGCTCCAGGGACTCTGCGATAGGGGGCGCTCTGCCCCGGAACTTATTCCGGGCAGACTTGTACGGGCGCCCCCATGGGTCCCTGTCGAGGCCCTCCAGCTGCTCACTCCAGCCGAGGGCCTTAGCCCGGCCGATGGCCAGCTTCAGCTCCTGTTTGGCTATCTTTACATTGCCATACAGGAGCTGCTCGGCCGCCAGCTGCTCCACCGGCAGCTGGTCGTCCGTCCGGCCGTGGCGGCGCCTCCTGCAGTGGTAGTAGAGGCGCCGCGTCTCCGAGCATCGCGCTCGGAGATCCTCAATCTCCGAACACCACCAGTAAACCTGGCGGCGCTCGGGGTGGCGTCGGGACCTCGGCATGGCGGCGTCGCAGACGGCCGTCACCGCCTCCCGGAACCGGCTCGCCGCGACGGCCACCTCCGGGTGCATGGGGCCGGCAACCCACGACTGCACCATAGCCGCCTCTTCAGCCAACTCGGCATCGAGGCGACCAATCGCCCAGCGCGGGAAGAGTGCCCCATCCACGCGCCGAGTCCCTCCTTGGTGGGAGGTGGCGATCTCGAACCGGATGTAATTGTGGTCCGAGAGAGTCGCCACGTCCTCCACCACTCTCCAGGCCTGGACACGTGCTGCGACTTCCGGGGTGGCGAACGAAACGTCCACCACGGACCCCCCGTTGTGTCGCACGCACGTGTGGACCGACCCTCTGTTGAGCAGGGTCAGCCCTGCAGCAACCGCCCACTCCCTGACAATCTCCCCGCGAGTGTCAGTGGAGGGGTTGCCCCAGGCCTGGGCCTTGGCGTTCAGGTCCCCCATGAGGAGGACCTGACGTGGCGCCTGCCTTCTCACCGCCGCGGCCAGGAGGTCTAGGTGAACCTCCAGCTCCGCGACGGTTCTATTGGGGGAGAAATATGTGCCGACTACCGCATACCTCTCCCACTTGGCCACCACGTACCCCGAACCCCTCTCTGACACTGAGAGGGGGGGACCGCCACCGGCACGTCCAATTATGGCTACGGAGCCGTCCAGATCCCCAGCCCAGTAGGGATGGGACTGGGGAATGTAGTAGGGCTCCGCAGCGACCGCCAAATCAATCCGCCACTGCGCCAGGGACTGCATTAGCAAATCCTGAGCCCTGACGCAGTGGTTTAAGTTCGTCTGGAGGAGGTTGTGTTGTCCGACTTGATCCATATCAATCGGACGTTACAACCTCCATGCTCGCCGCACGGCGAACAACCTCAGGTGCGGCTCTGGCGGCCAGTCGGGGGATGGCCGGGGTCCTGGCGGCCTGTCCCTTCGTCTTTGGGGGGACACAGTTTTGTCCCCCCATCCTGTGCTCGGCTGGTCGCCCCGACTCTGCGCATATAGCGCAGTGCGGGGCCCTTCTCTGGCAGTTTGCCGCCCTGTGGCCTGCGCCTCCACAGCGGAAGCACAGGTCCCCCCTGTCTGCCGACGAGGGACACTGTGGGCGCGTATGCCCGAGTCCCATGCACTTGAAGCAGCGCATGGGACGCACCGCCAGTGCCACCACTCGCACCGAGCTCCACCCCACCAACAGCCTGCCCTGTGCCAGCACCACTTTGGCTACTGGAATTGGGCAGGAAACCAGGGAGGAGCCGGTCCCGCCGTAGCTGCGACGTATTTCTCCTGCTTTCACTTGGAGTACGTCGCAGCCGCCCACCTTGGCGACCGCCGCCGCCACTTTCTCCTTTGTGGCGGCGTCGTCCAGGCCCGTCACGTGTAAATCCACGGACTTTACGGGCCTCGCGACGTTGGCCACCTCGGACAGGACACCGCGGAGCTTCTCCGCGAGCCTGTCCGCTTTGTCGCTGCTTTGGGAGCCAGGAATTTCGAGCAACCTGGCTCCTGTGGCCGTCTGGCGGAAGTGGATCCGGTCGATACCCAATCCCTGGAGATCGACCTTCTCCTGCGCCTTCTCTATTATGGCGCTGTAGGTAACCCCCTTTTCCGCAGCTTCGGGCTGCAGCGTCAGCACAACAGCCGCGGATTTAGAGGGTTTCAGTGCCTTCGCCTTTTTGGGCTTGGCGGCAGCGGAAGCCTTCTTCGCTTTAGGCTTCACGGCGGAGGGGGGGGCACGAGCTGCTGGGACAGGAGCGGGAGCGGGCGTTGCTGGGGAGGACGATTTGCCCTTCCCTTTACCTTTCCCCTTTCTTACTACTGTTGCCCAGGTGTCCGCCTTGGCAACAGCAGTTGGAGTCCTTCTTGGGGGGGCGATGGGAGCCGAAGTCGAGGGGGGGGCGATGGGAGCCGAAGTCGAGGGGGGGGCGATGGGAGCCGAAGTCGAGGGCGTGGCAGCAGTAGCCTGCGGGGCCTGGGCAACCCGCTTGCGAGGGGTCGGTTTCGGGGGTGGGGGCGCAACAGCTACTGCAGCCTTCTTGGCGTCCGCTCGGAGAGGCGGGCGAAGAACCGGCGCTGGCAGGAGGCGATCCTCGATGCCAGCGAGTCGGGCATTGAGCATTTGCCCGAACGTGGCAGTCAAGGAGCGCGTCATCTGCTCCACTAACTCTGCCCCCACTACAACAGCAGGGGGGGCCGGCGTCTCGGCGGCAGCGGCTGCTGCAGCAGCAGACGTTGCGGCAGCCGCTTGGGTCTTGGCTTCGGTGAAGCCTCGACGCAGCGCCTTCACCTCGGCCTTGCTGGCCTCCATTTCGAGGCGCAGGCGACTGTTTTCGGCTCTTAGCCGCCGCGTCTCTTCGGCCTCGCTCCTGCAGGCCAGGGCGTCAACTACTTCCCTCAGGGTCGACGCGGATCTCTTCAGGCGAGCGACAAACTCGCCTTTTAGGTTGCCAGACTTTTTGGCAACCTCTAAAATGCAGGCGAGCATTCCTCCTGCTTGAGCCCTCAGCTCTTGGGCGTTGAGCGTGCTGAGGTCAGCGAATCCGGAAAGGACTTCGGAATCGCTTCCAGTGTCCAGAAGACTTCCAGCGGCCACAGCGGCCGACCCCTTTTTGTATTTCCTGCTCTGCAGGACCTCCGCCAACTCCTCCACCAGTGGCTTTGGCGGTGGCTTCAAAAACTCTTCTCTTGTGGGGCCAGCTTTTGTGCTCTTCGCCCTGCCCCTCCGCGCCGTATTGACCTTGGCGGCCACCATCCCTTCGGTCTCAGTATCCGATTCTAGGTAGCCGGGTGCGTAAAACGAAGAGTAAGGCCGCTTCCTGCGGCTGTCCCCCTCGTCACCCGACTCTTCAAACACGGACTCCACGTCCGACCTCATTTCGTCTCCCATGGAGACCTCCGACAGATCCCGGGAAGGAACCCGTGAAGTTTGGCCCTGAGAAGGGCCGTTTTTCAGACTCTCAATAGTGCCGCTCGAGCGGTCTTCAGACGTAGCATTTAGTTGGCCCTGAGAAGGGCCTTTGGTGAACTTCCCTTTAGCGTCTCTATTTACTTTCGTCAATGGCATAGTTTTCGACATACGGAATAATTATAAAATATAATTATTGTTCGTGACCATAAGCAAAATTGTTGGGAAGTGGACAGGCTTCAATCTTTCTACTCAAGCCTCCGGAAGTTTAGAGTTCAGAAGACTGACAATACCTTGGAGGTATTTTCCCGAAGTCTAAGGATACACTCATCATCGGGGTTTTGGAACCAGTCCAGCCAGTTTGTCCCCGCATCCAATAACGTGAGTCATCGGAACAGGGGTCACTACCAAATAAAAGACAGCGGTTATTTTCGATTATGTAACAATATGTTTGACGGTAGTAGGCGCTGGTGTTTGCCAGTTAGAGGGGTCCCTATTTTAACACACACACCGCCAAACTGTTTTTCATCTACTCATAAACATGACAAATTATCTGTAGCCTTGCCTTAAAACTACAATTTATACACCGTAAGTCTATTTTGTCATCTGCCTTACAGAGGTACTAAGCACCTTAGCACGTATAATACAGATGACAAACAGTTAAATACGGCCCCGGTCTGTACCGAGCATTTTACAATTTTGTTACTAATAAGGGGTTAAATAGCCCTGTGAACTAAAATATATACACATATAATATTAATATATACAGAGACAATATATACATATACATACACATATAGATAACAATACACGCGGCGCCTGACGGTGTTCTGTTGCGTTTATTTCGGAAGGAAATAAACCAATAACAGGCAGCACCACGGGAAGGTAACCGTCAGACTTGCCTTGGGGATCATCACGACCTGCGCTCTCCCCCAAGACCCTAGCCTCCTTACCCATCCGGGATGAGTAAGGAAGGCCTGAGTTTATCCAAAACATGCAGCGCGAGGCATGCAAGCTAGGCAAAGCAACTATAAATGAATAAACCCAGACCCGCCCAAAATGCCCTACCACCATGCTATAACGACTGCCATCCTAAGACAACAACCGGGACCGACGGCTTAACGTGCCCTCCGAAGCACGGAAACGCTCAGTAGTAATGTCACTAGCGGTCACCCATCCAACTCATGACCGCGGGCGACGTTGCTTAACTTTGCTGATCGGTTAAGAACAGCGAAGTAAACTTCGCTACGAGCGAATACATTACAAAAATTTATTTTTTTGTTAAATACCCGTGCGAAGCCGGGCGCTAGTTCTATATAAGTATTTTATTTTTATTTTGTATGTTTGTAACGCCATTATACGCAAATTTTTAATTGATGATTATTTTTCATTAGTTAGAGTACCTATATCTCCAAGTTAGTTCCATATAAATTTCATCAACATAGGGTTCACATAAGTAGAGAGGAAAAAGAAGAATAAGAAACCTCTCAGAATAAGAGCGGTACTGCACCTATCGGCGATAACCATCTGCTGCGCCCAGAGTTGCCGTCAACGCAGCTCTACGTTTCTCGCTTGCACTACACCACGCAAGTTGAAGACCTGGTGGAGTACATCGCGCTCAAAACAAACATGAATCTGAGGGTTCAGCGATTGGAGTGAATTTTGGCCAAAGGGTGTCCTTCCGTAAGGGTAGTTCCGGCGTTTCCTCGGTCGGATACCTGACGCCTCGCGCATCGCGTCAGCAGAAAAATATTTATATAAATTATTATATATTATATTAGTTTAAGGTATATCTTTTATGGGCATGTATTATTTATAATGCTAAGTTGCCTGAAATAAATGGTTATTATTATTATTATTATTACTATAGGTAAAGTAGTTTTTAAGTTACAGTCAATTAACTGAAAATAGTATTTGCATATTTGGATGATATAATGGTAATTGCAACTTTTGTCGATGGTGAATAGTATTTTAGGAGAGCGACAAAGATTTTGCAATTAGTATGCATTACTTAAATTAGTGAAAAACAAATATATAAAAAAGGGAACTGATTTCCAACACTGAAATTATCAGGAAATTGTGAAAGTCGGAGCATGATAATGTCAGGTCAGTGTTTTGAATCAGCATGTCACTGACTTCAACAATTTTATGGAATTTGATACTGTTTTTTTTTCTTCTTTTTTATGCATGATAGGTTAGCCTTTGATGATGTGGTCGAAGATGTTGTTCAGGCTAACCTAGAAGTACTGCCTCTCAAGGACAGCTGCCGGAACACACCGTTAGTTGCTTGGCGACAGATTTTCTACTTGAGGGTGGTAGCTAGCCAGACGGGCATTCGCAAAATGCCCTACTACCATGCTATAACGACTGTCATTCTAAAACAACAACCGGGACCGACGGCTTAACGTGCCCTCCGAAGCACGAAAACGCTCATTAGTAATGTCACTAGCGGTCACCCATCCAACTCATGACCGCGGGAGACGTTGCTTAACTTTGCTGATCGGTTAAGAACATCTAAGTCAACTTAAATATGTTAACTGTTTCTTTTTTACAAGCTTTTATATAGTTTCACCTGTCCCGATGTTTGCCATCAAATCTTGCAAATTAAATTTTTATCCTCTTCCCGGTTACCGATTGAGCTGAAGTTTTGCATTCATGTGTAAATCGCGTGACAATGCAATATTGTGATGACATAGTGCTGATCTGATGATGGAGCTGGAAGGTGACCAAAGAAACTGAAATAAAAGAGAAAAGACGCAATGAAACGACACAACCTCATCGAGTTTGGGCTCATTTGAATCGCCTTGACGAGTATTTATTACATTTTTTAGTTCTTTTTATTAACAAGAACATAATAAAAGCTTGTTACATCATCCACATAACTGGTATAAAGGTACGAAAAAAAGGTGGAAGTATAAAACACTAAGTTACTGACAGTTCATATGTCAAAATTTAAAAAGGTTGGTGCATAACCATGTCTATTAGAAATCATTTTTCTGGGAGACTCGTGTGGCAAATATTTTATGCGGTAAGTAGTGCTTCGTAAATCATTAAAAGCACAAATTGCTTGTACCCAAGCCTTCATTAGTTTTATTTGTGTATATTCAGTGTCTATAATCCTAAAGCGAATATAACTAATAGTTCGCGTGAATTAAGAAAGTGTTTTTTTTCATTTTGAATTACAAAAAGCTCTAGAATCTACAACATATTTTTTTTTATCTAATAGCCATTTCAAAATTTGGCCTTGTCACCATAAAAAATTCTGGGTACCCTCTTTCGAGACCTTTTATCTCAACTGTTCTCCAGGCATATTAGACCATATACGAACATTTTTAAGTTCGTTAAAATAAATATCTAATTAAATTTATTAAATATTATAAAAAATATTCTTCACATCTACAATAGTTAGATGACTTTTTTTCAGCAATTTAGCAATAAACATATGTTAAAACTTTGGTTTTAGGGCCATACACGTCAGCCTTCGCCCTATATTTGAACGAAATTTTATAATCAGGCTTTCAAAAATATTATTTTAGTAACATGCAATGATGGGTCCACAAATGACGGTAGAGAAGTCGTTGCATCGCTTCGCTCTGGTGCTTTATGCAATCTATGCTATATTCCATATTCACTATATAATTAAAGGAATTTAAAACCCCAAAAAAAAACATTAGGTAGTTCGTGTAAGTGAGTTTGTCTGAGTGAGAGTATATTTTACAAGTCTGCAACAAAATGTTTCGAGTATTCAATATGATCTGCTTGTAACCTGAATTGAATCAAAAAAAAGATCCAATCATACGATAAAATAATAAATGATACCACTCTCGCACATCAACACTTAAGTCGTTAAGGGCACTTCACATTACTGCGCACGCGCTACCGACATGCACTTACGACTCTCATTGAGATTTCAAAAATGTCGACTCACGAGCTCGCGGTAATTAGTGTTTTTAAACTCACTACTTACAAGTTGCACTTGTCATTTAATCTCTTTGAATAATTTAATAACCTTTACTGGGCTGCGCTGTCATAATATAAGTATTGTGACATAAAGTAAGTGTAAAATGTAGGTACTAGAATGAAGATATCTTGGTGTGGGACTGAGAGGGACGTGCAAGACGAGTGGTGCGGAGGAGGAGGCTTCACGAGCGCGATGCTGCGTCGGATCTTATCGCGCTTATCTGCGATATTGATTGCGCCCGTGTCGAAAGCCTCGCCTGGCCAAAAGCGGCGCAAACGCAGATTGAAACCTGAACGTATACGATGATTGATTACAGGCTAATGGACACTGACGCCTGGCAGAAAATCTCTCAATACGGTATATTAAATACCATTATGGTACGACTTTAGTTTATCTGCACGATATAATTTGATATTATTAGTTAACACCTTCTGCAGTACCACCTTAATATTGTAGGTAACGTTTCCACGAAGGTACAAAATTAAAACAGAATATTCTAGCATTCCAAACCAACCAAGTCAGGCCACCGATTTGATGGTTTCTATCTATCGAGAGTATCAAAACAGTAGCAACAGCAGAAATACAATCCCAATGTAAATTGTAAAAAGAATTCACGTATGCGTTACAACGTATACTTGCATTATAACTTGTATTACAACTGTTTGTAGTGAATAACACAGCAAGTAAAAACGATCATTATCTTGTTACGTCCGTGACCAAAACGAAGAAAGACAAATGACAGACGCTTGAGTGATCAACTTAAAATGTAATACCTTCCGAAAAAATGTTACTTAACTGGTATTTCATAAATTTACTTTATTACTGACTTCATTTTAACCAAAATATTAATCTGAAAACGGTCAGGTACCTGAATATTACCAATTACCGAAATTTCACGCTCTTATCGGACCCATAACGGTGATGTAATGAGTTTTAAAGAGTTTTTTCGATCCACGGAATTCAAAATCTTTGTAAACAGACAGGATCTTAATCTGAAGATTCGAGATCTACAGCTCAGATACAACACCAAACTCGTTTATCGGATATACGTATTTTCTCTCAGCATATTTTCCACGAAACATTCTTCATGGGCTCGTGATTTATGTCCATATTCCGAAAACGTTTAAGAAATTAAATTATCATCTATAGGTAGTCAATCGCCGAATAGGTTTATCGAGAACATTTTACCAGTTTCATTTTGTTGATGCTAAATGGCACGATAAAGTCACGAATTTTGATGAGGTTAATGCGTTGTCGCGATACGTATACCATGTTATTAAGAATAATAACGGGTGATAAAGCCGTAAATTTGGGAGTGCGTGATCTCTGAGCGCTCGGGCAGGAATCTGGACTTCTTGCTCTTGTGAACGTGTCTTTAGTTGTTGAATTTAGCTTGCCGTCAAACTTAAAATATTGCAGACATTTGTTAAGAAAGATATCACGGTTGATCTACTTTACTGAAGATGTGATATTTACGAGTGGCATTAACGAAGAGGTTGAATCATAAATCAAACATGCGTGTAAATAAACACAGGACAGCACCAGGAGATAGCAATTTGTAAGTGCCGCAGTTTTAACATCTGACCTGAATTAAGGTAATGCTGATGAGGCACCTGGGAGGTTTTTTTTTTTTTTTTTTATGTTATTGTGACGGAGGAAGCCCGAGGCCCACCTGATGTTAAGTGTACTAACCTCTGCCTATAACAGACGAATTTCATCAACGACGAATTGCACTGTGCCCGTCACACTGAGACGTCCAGTTGTTAGGTCTCATTAGCCTGTAATTTTTCTGGCTCTCAAGGACTGCTGCCGGAACACACAGTTAGGTGCTTGGCGACAGATTTTCTACTTGAGGGTGGTCGCTAGCCAGGCGGGCATTCGCAAAATGCCCTTCCACCATGCGGTGAAGCTCAAGCTCTGGGCGGGATTCGAACCATGGATCTGCTGCGCGGCAGTCCATAGCCAATGCCACTGAGCCATCACTGCTTCAAAAATGTATGTACTACACAAAGTATGTACCTAGTTTTATTGTTGGGCAGGATCGCCTTGTACTACACTTAGGTGACTTAGGGTAGCATAGGTGTCGATCGGTAGGTTACATAGGAATGTCCGGACGCATGTAACGGCGCGTGACGTCCACCTGTCGCGTGGTGAGCGCGTGCCAACTGCCAGCGCGGCTCAAGCGTGGCGCTGCACTTGCCGCCCTGGTCGGGTGCTCGCGCCCTGACCACCGCACCGTGGAGACACTGCACCTGACATGCGCGCTGAACCCGCTACGCCTGCTGGTATATGCTTTCTTGAGCGCACTGTTGCTATGACGATACTGTTTGGACTTCACTTTGCTGCAGTAGCCACCAATTGCTGTCACCTGCTGCGGTTAGATCATTGTTGTTACTTTTAACTATCGCAATTAGGAGTTTGTAGTCAGATATAGTTATAAAATAATATATGAGGCAAAAGCGCATGGCTGCCTTGTTGGTAAGTGTGTACAAAAGCCGCCAGCCGTCGAAATATTCCGAAGCGATCCGTATCGATCCCCGGGTCGTACAATTTATTGGGTTTTTCTGACAAAGAGGTAGGAAGGCTTAGGTAACTGTGTGCGGATTTATAATAAGGTTCCCAAACATATCAGAATGCTCACAGAAGGAAAATCCAAGTTGCACGTGAAAAACATTTCATTAAGAAATTCTGCTACATAGTTTGTGATTACTTAAACGACAAAAATGCTTGGAAACTTTCTGCCTATACGATAAGTTTTTATGTTTTCTTTTTTAAGTAAATATGCAAGAATGCTGCTGGTGAAGCCCGCGATGGCGCAGTGACTATGGCTATGGCTTACCGCGGAAGGCTTGAGCTTCACTGCGTGGTGGTTGGGCATTTTGTGAATGATCGTCTGGCTAGCTCGCTACCTAGTTAGTCTCAAATAGAAAATCTGTTTCTAAGCATTTAAAGGTGTTTTACGGCAGCTTTACTTGACAGCCGGATTCGGCGATAAAAAAATCAAGTCAGAAACTATAGTACTTATATTTTTAAATACATAGTTAAATACTTACTACCCGGGGGTGCCAGGATAGAATGTCACCCTCCCATCTCAACCCGTGGGTGTCGTAAGAGGCGACTAACGGTAACACACCAGAGGGTGGGCAGCAGCACTTTCTGAGGAACTGATATCTCACACTGCGATCCCCAAGCCGCCTGCCAAGCGTGGGGATAATGGCCCTCCACATTTTGGGGGAGGCTGTGTTCAGTAGTGGACTTTCCGGCTGATACAGTACAGTACATAGTTTGGAAACGAATGATCAGATTTTCTTAAAAAATGGCTAAGCACCATTGCATTCAAACCAACAGAAAACTGTGTAATACGGAAACTACGCGCCACAAGACCGACAAACACAAGACTAAATTTTAACATTGTTAGGTTTGCAATAACGCCTGCTATGCGGATTAAATTACAAAATCCATCCCAATACGATGGTTAAAGAACGATAGGAAAGATTTGGGTTATGACGTCATGTCATGTTAGCTCAATTGGTTAGAGCATACCCCGGCTCAAAGGGTGGATGGACGCGGGTTCGAATCCCGCACATGACTTAAATTTTTCCTATCGTATATTTGTGATTTTGTAACAAAGACTAAAGTTTAAAATTTAAAACAACCCTGGTTGAGGTGTGAGTAAAAAAATATGTTTAAGTACATTAGGAATCTATCTCTTCACCGCGTTATCTATTGCATAAAGATAATAGATACATAAAATAGAAACAAAAAAGTTTTAGTGATATTTACTTATGTCAGATTTGACATTTAGCCATTTAATTTATGTATTTTCCATTTTCTTTCTTGTGGTTGTAGTATAATCGTATAACAACTTATTACTGTGTAGGTATTGATAGGTATAGTAAGCGAGGTCGCTTAAGCTAATTCCTATTACTAATAAGTTGTCTAGCTATCTATCTTTTACTCGGTATCTTTATGGGTAGTACAATATTATAAAGACATATTTTTTGTGAAGTGAACGGACATGTCACTCGTCTAATGGTAAGCGTCAAGCTTGTCCATCACAAAAACAGTGTCACCGTTCTTGTTCTTAGAAAAAAGATCCTTATAGATAATTATATATAATGAAAATGCGAGTGTTTATGTATTTCTGGTAGTTTTCGATCAGATAGCCATTTATCTTAGGCAAACCCAACTTGGTATAAGTTGCAGGCTGAAGATCATTCCAACTATGAATACGATCTGGTATTTACGAGGCATTTATTAGGGTCCAACTGGATCTCTAAAGTGCTGGATAGCCAGACAGTCTCAATAAAGTTGGTATAAGAGATATCGCGTTGATTTAAATTTATTCAGTAACATATAATAATAGAATTGGTAGACATGTTTGGTAACAATATTAATATATTTTTTTACGAATGTTATGGTTTTATTAATAAAACACTACAAACTATATATACAAAACTACAGCTACATCAAAGCATTTTACAACCTTAAGACCATTGTAGCCCACAGGTAATGCTCCAAATGCCAGTACCACTTGGCAGTGTCCTCAGCATGGTAGCAGCATTGCCCCGTTGGATTGTAATGCTTATTCGATGCGCTAAATACTATCAATATGATTATGCGTCGCATCGACAGAGAGCTCTGATAAGTTTTGGAAAGTAAGATGAGCTCCCTGTAGCCACGGACCTAATGTCCTATACTATACACCAAACAGGACATCATTTTGGTTTCTGTTTTCCTATCGTGATGTAACAAGCACGAGGTCCACCTGGTGTTGAGCGGTAACCTCTGCCTATAACAGATGCAGTTGGTCACAAACGGTGAACTGCACTGCGCCCTACACCCTGGAACCTAAAGTCCCAATAACCTGTAATTTCACAAAAAAATTAATATCACTGAATATGTCCAAACTTTCTCACATTTTGGGTACTTATTATGCGGTCGAAGATGTCGTTTTGCTAGCCTAGAATTACTGGCTTTCACTGATAGCAGCCGGAACACACTTTTAGGTGCTTGGCGACAGATTTTCTATTTCAGGGTGGTTGTCAGCCAAACATCTTCTCAAAATGCCCTATCACCATGCTACAACAACTGCCATTGTATAAGACAACAACTGGGAACTTGTCTTGCTAAGCAGGGAAGCGTTCAGTAAGTCATACTGACCATCACCCATCTAAGTAATGACCGCAGCGGAAGTTGCTTGTTATATATGTTGTTGCGTTGTTGCTGTCCTAGTTCATCCATTAAGAGCGACTAGGCAAGAAATTTATATACGTACACGCTGAAACATGAAAACAAAATACGGTAGATAAAAATATTAATAGATTTAAGATATAATTTAAGAAAAATATTTATGGTCTCTAACTCGCAGAAGCACCAGACGTTCTCCTTATCCGAATTTATATATACGAGTATTTCTACTCTACTCAAACGAAGTCATCCGCAGATCAGGTTCGAAATGAATGTAATAAAATCGTCGAGAAAAAATTCATATAATTGGCTACTTGGTCCTATATGCAATTATATTACAGATTCCCACCTGTCTGTTTAAATCATGATACGTAATTTATACTTCACTCTCTGCCATTGGACGACCTATGATTTACCAATTACGTACACACCTGAACTTCATAGTAACTATAACGTATTCTGTGCCTGAACTTGCTATTCAAGTACTACCTAGTGTAATGTAGAAGCCATCTACTAATCATGTTATGAAATCATGCGGGTACGCGACCTGTCGAGCAGCTATACATCCACCTGTCTATGAAGATGCATGCAGGTCAAAAAAAACAATACATTTAAACACGTGAGCAAAGGCCGGCTATAAAAGGCTTGCAACTTTTATGATGACGCCTTAACCTGTTTTACTCGTATATCAGTTCTTACAGAGATATTAACTTTTTTTCATATATTAAACGAGAGATTATTAAGATTGCGCGAACCTACACTTGAAAAATATACGATATTTTGTTTTAACACGTTATTATTAACTATAATTTTGACTTCTGTTTTATCCCATCGATATTCTTAGTTACATTAATTAAGCAAGCGCCTAAGAATTAGAATTGAAATAATATTGTTATATGCAAATATTTCAAGTAGGTACCAAGTAATAAAATTAATCCCACGAACTATTCCTTTACATTACAAATTACAGTCAAAAAGCAAAGTCCAAAGATTTTATTTTCCTTCAAAGTTGGCTATGATACGGCTTTGATACGTCCTAATATACAATTACTACTTATTATATAATAGTCAAAAATATTAGATATATATCCGTAATAACATAAAAGGACTTGTTCACAGAGCATTATAAAAATTCCATGCTCTTATTTATATACGTATACAAGTACCTATATAAATACATCATATCGAATAGATGATGTATGAATATTTGATGAGCTTACTTCCCTCGTCCTCTCTCACATAGGCTAAGATTTGCATGCCTTTCTTTTTCATTTTAATCCAATTCGTATATCCCCTTTAACCCCTTTTTTGATAGGGCGAAATGGCTTCCCACTACCCTTCCACCACGGCGATGGAAGGCATGTGTGGGATTTGAACCCACTGAAACCCCCACGTGAGCAGTTCTCCGCCGAGCAGCATCTAGCCCCGGCGGTAGACCTGAACTCAATCGGGCCTCTGCGCCTGTGGAGGGGTGACCTTGCTCACCATGACCACCCAACAAACGTGTGGAGCCGTGCAAGCTGGTGGAGAATGTTCCCTTTAACCCCTACCCTACGAGATTTACTATTAGCATATCAAGAAGCATCCAACTCTTTTCATGTGTGCGGGATTATGTGGTGTAACTCGTCACTTCACACTTGTGACGAAATGCATCTTTTATAGGCAGAGGTCTGCATGATGGTAGGGCATTTTGCGAACTCAAGTAGGAAATCTGTAACCAAGAACGTAACGGTGTGTTGCGGCTGTTGTTCTTGAGAGCCAGTACTTCTAGGTTAGCCTGACCCACATCTTCGACCACATCATCACTTACCATTAGGTGAGATTATGGTCAAAGGATAACCTAAATCAAAAGGCTACCGCTTAACATCAGGTGGATTGATGTGACTTGAAGTGACTCTTGATTGATGCGTCACAATCCCATTAAAAAAATGTAAGCAAAATAAATATTTTTTATCACGCGAATAATTTATTTCACATCTAACAAACATACAATGTAAATAAGTACATCAAAGATTACACGGCTACTTGACATATAAGGAACATTTGACATACATTTGCACACTCTTATGCTGTAGCAAAATAATTTCGGATATAAATTAATACCTCTATAGAGTATTGACGGTGGCCGGTTGGCCTTTTGCTTGTGAGGAAGTGTCGTCAGATCGGAAATCAAAAGGTTTAGGGGGATGACATAGTTCTAAAAAAGTAATATAGAGAATGTTTGTCGCTCAAAGCGAGTCGTTGCTCTAACCAGAGTCGTGCTGACTGGATTACATGTATAAATTGGCCAAGTGCGTGTCGGTCTCGCGCACGAAGTGCTCCGTACCATTACCTATACAACATTAGACACTATATAATTATAACCTTTTGTTTAGTTTTCACGAAGGGAAAGAAAGAAATAACACTTCGTGCGCGAGGCCGATTTGCACTTGGCCGATTTTAAGTATTTTTTGTTATAGCGGCAACAGAAATACATCATATGTGAACATTTCAACTGTCTAGCTATCACGGTTCATGAGATAAAGCCTGGTGACAGACAGACGGACAGTGGAGTCTTAGTAATATGATCCCGTTTTTACTCTTTGGGTACAGAACCCTAAAAACTGAAAGAGGTTGAATCTATCATCGTCATTAAGTTTTATAACAATAATGCCTATTTTCCTATAATTTTATAGGAAAATAAGCAGCTAGCGCAGCTTCTATTACTCGGATTGAAACCATATAATAATAATATATATAGCATTTATAATCACTACTATATTTTTTTTCGTTATGAAAGAATTACTAGCAACACTTGAACTTGCTGAGAAGGATTTGAATATAAATATGAAGGATATATCGACCGACACACACTGGGTGGCCAGCAACGAATAAACAACTAGATCGCCTACACGTTTTTCATTGAGGCAAAGGTTATCCGAGACCATGCAAAAGATATTACGTAACACAGAACTTATCTGGTCCTCCATTCATGAATACCTACCGTCGACTAAGGATAGGATAATTAAAGAGTAACTTATCAGAATAAAAACGAGCAGGAAAACGAATAGAGTAACTGCAGACGCACCGTATTAGGCACGTAGATTGTAGATAATTGATAATAATCACATTTGGTGTAATCATACCTAGTTATTTAAATAGATGTTACTTATCTCTAATTATTTGATTTTGAATAGATTCATGCGTTACTTTGCGTCGAGAAACATCACATCGTACGCTCGAAGAGTCAAGACCCTGATGATGCTTCGTGTAGAACCTAAACGCGTCGAAAATTCTTCCGGTTTGGCTACGTGGCTTTTATGACGTCACGTCGGCTTAATAGGAAAATTAGGTAGAATCGTCACTAGCTATTTTTTTAAAATTAATATAATGGTTTCTTAAAATACTTGTTATTATTATAATTAAGTAATAAAAATATGATTTTAACGATGTTTTGTGACAAATCAGATGACAGTTGCGGTCCAAATGACTCACAGGAAATACTACGTATAAATATCGTAGTTGTAATATTGCACTGCACTTGTCAACTCGGGACGTCATATTATGTACCCGTTTATTACTTCTTGTTCACCCATTTATTGATTTAGCTCCCGCCATAACATTTGTAATTACCTCAATATGTAAAGCTTTATGTTGAAAGAATTATCTTTGAATGGATTATCTTAAAGTATTTTGTGGAACGGCTACGGTGCAACTTACAAGTACAAAATTTTCTGGACTTAGGGGTAGGCAGAGATGTGTTAACATCCGCATTTCACCGAATATGTTACTCGCTGCAGAACTATAAAAGAAAATAACAAATTTGTCATGGCAATTAATTTTCATGTCAGACACTCGACTCTCACATAAAAGCGTGGATAAATTGCATAATATTCTTTGGCTGTTTGTAAAGAAAACGTTATGAATTCAATATTTATGTGATGGGCGCGTGCGCGTCGTGTGCCGGCACGCCGCCCGCGCCGCCACGTTTCCACGCTCTACTGCTCTACACCCTCTACCCCTATCCTCATGACATTACCACTTTCAACAACAACACAACTAACACTCTTCTAACCGTCATGTGGACGACAGTTGGACACAGAAGATAACGCAATTCATTTCATGTTAACAATGCCGTATAATTAAAACAACGACTGATGGGCACACTTCCTAAGTTTAGTTAAAATTACTTAGTCACGCGGCAAGTCTTAACTCTCTCTAAGCTTTCACAAATTGCAAGGTTGAAAGACTATGTTTTAAAATAAAATCGCCTAAATCGTAGTGATCCTTGAAAGTAGTGATTATATTGCTGAGGTTTGAAGCCAGTATTTAGAGCAACTTTATGGTCAAAAATCCTTAAAAGTGTTTAAATGGCCTATTGTGTTCTAAAAGTGGTAAATGGGGTGATATAAAAATGAATTCGATGGTTGCAGGCTGACGGCGCGATGACGAGGACCCAATGGCAGAGCGCGGCATCGTCGGCGGCCAACGTTGCCAATGCGGGGGCGAGCGGTGGACGCACGGTTGCCGTATTTTATTTATAATTACGGGCGACGACCCGAGACCCGGACCTGTCGCGATTTCACCTGCTATTATTGCCATTTTATTCATTGTTATTGCATTTATTACGTCGCTTGTTACAGATTTTACTGTCTGTAAGATTTAACGAATGGCTTTTAATGACGAGAGTACATCTCGGCGCCGATTTCTCCTTATAAACGCGCATGGGATCTCATCTCACAGTGAGCGGTGTCGATTTAATTGATATGATTAAGTTTTTAATGTTCCCTTACTCCAGATACACAATATAAAAATGAAAGTAAAAGAGAATTATCCATTAATGTTTAACTTTCTTATAATAAATGTTCTTCATCCTCCAGTTAATATTGATGATCGTTTTAATTCGTTATTAATACTGTTGCGAAAATATTTCATAAAAGCTCTGTTCCGTGGTTTTTGATTAATCATCTGAGCTGGTGTGGTGTGTTGTGTAGGCAGGTATTACAGTTTATTGCATGCTGTGATCGTGTGCAATATTGGTGTATGTTTAAAAAGCGATTTATCTTAAGGTATAGATACACATGTCGCGATTGACGGCGACATGGGTCGGAGGTGAGGCGCAGAGCGCACGCGCCGCCTACGCTCGATCCCGTTACACACCGGTTAATTTTTATGCAGACGGAAGATTATTGTATTAACGCCCGCGCCCTCGAACATCGTACGAGGAAACGTCGCCGAAAACAAAGCCAGTTTTATATCGAATCATGCTCGTGCCTCGTACAAGCAGAAACCTAACTGTCCTCGACGATATACAACATTAAAATAACATTATTTTAAAATTACAGTGAATGCTAAGGAAGTCATTTTTGCAATTGAATACATTCCAAATGTTTTAGTCAGCAGGTTTTTAATTTATGCAGGATAAGTTAATAAAGTGAATGACGATATTCTAGTTATTTTATCATACTTTACAAATTCGAATCTAAATATTGCGATTGCGTAGCTGTTGGATTTATTTTGAGGTATCGTTTATATTGTTACTCAATTAAGAATGATAAGAATAAAGTTTAAACCCTGTTAGTTCAATTTTTATGATTATGGTCTTCATTTCTACAAATTATTTAATACTACGTTACTTTCTCTCTCACTCTTCTCTTTTAACTCAGTTACTTTCTTTAAACTTTACGAATTTTAGTGCCTTAGTCTGTGTACGAGATTATTAGCAATTGATTGTTGAAACTATTAACATAAGAGTTAAAACTATAGCATTGCTAAAAGTAGTTGCTTATAACAAACAACGATAGATGAAGATGAACACAATACAAGATGAGGTACTACGATTTCCTCTGTAAGCCGTATTTATTTTATGTTTTGTTAGCATTCAGGCTGCAAAGAAAAAATTAAGACATATTTTTATGTTATAGTCACCTTGAAACATAGTTGTTAAGTCTCATGTGCCTGTAATTTCACTGGCGGAACACATCGTTGGGTGCTTAGCGACAGATTTTCTATTTGAGGCCATTATCAGCTAGCCAGACGGGCGATCGCAAAATGCCCTTCTACCATGCGGTGAAGCTCAAGCCGGGCGGTGGGGATCGAACCATGGACCTGCGGCACGGCAGTCCGTATAGCTATTACCGCTCGGCCATCATTGCTTCTAAATCTGTGATCAATTAAATTAAATAGTTATATTTAGACGTATACACGTCGATGATTTACCGGAACGCTGTAAATTGAAAAAGACGTTGGACCTCAACGCATGTTTCCCAAGATGAGATAAAGCGTACGTGTTCCTCTGTAAGCCGTATTTTTTTTTGATAGCATGCAAAGAAAAAGTTAAGACGCCGTTGATCAATTAAATGTTCTGAATATTTAGAAGTATAATATATCGATGCTATACCGGAACGCTGTTAATTGAAAAGGACGTTGAACATCAAGGGGTAACAGCTTTACAGTTATTGAAAAATTTACAGCTCTATTTGGCAAATTAGGTCATGTGCGAGTTAAACTCGCTCACCGAGGGTAATTATTGGATCACTCTGAGATCTTCCGAACAAAACTATTTTATTTTTATTACTATAATTACGCAAATCAGTTTATACTGCGGTCAGAGATTTGAGATTAAACTCTTTAGGCCAGTCAATATCGACAAAAAATAAGACAAACATCGCAAACGCGCGTGAATATAAAACAATCGCCTGCTGGATCGGACATTCCGAACGCAGATTTTTTGCTATCACAGTATATTTTAAATTTTTATTTCGTTAATTAGCAAAATAGTGATAGCTTTAAGGATACTATGATGGTTAGAGTAGTAGAGAGGTACTATTTTATAACAATCACAAATATATTTATGGAATCGTTCTTTAAAGCCCTTCATTTTGATATGCCACTCGATGGGTTTGATAGAAGAAAAACAATTTATTCTCACAATATGGCGTCTAATATCAACCAGGTTTTTATTATTATTATTTTTATGTACCTTGTGTCACTTGCACTATCAAGACGAATCTAATGATATCTCATATATTAAAATCGGTTAAGCCGTTAGAAGTTATGGTGGAATAAAGAAACTCACAAACATAGGTACATACACATACATGAACCCTGAAAACATAGACTCTTTTTTTTGGGCAATCGTGTAATTACAACGAATGGAATAATTTGAACTACGAGTGGGATTTGAACCGTGACTATCCATCCCTATAGTAAGGTCATACTCTGCCAAGTGAGCTATCGTAGTGAGTGAGTCGTAGGTCAGATAAGGCCAAGTGCGAGTCAAACTCTCGCCCCGAGGGTTCCGTACAAACTTGTACGTATGAAAAATCAAAATCCATAATATTTTAAAATTATTAAAAATATCTTTATAATATGATGTAACAAAAAATTTATGCTTTTCGCAATTTATCCTTTATCTGTGCCATAAGACGTTGCTTCGTACAAAATTTCAAGACTCTTGAGTTCACGGGAAGTAAGTACCCTGTAGGTTTTGATTTACTTGCGAGTGTCGAAAATTTGCGGCATAAACGTCTGTTTCTTTTGATTGCGTAGGCTTAGAAGTATGATTTTTTCACAGCTTCAAGTAACAGTAGATACGACTATTGGATATGAATTTCAGATTGATACCTTCACGCGTTCCTGAGAAAAAGGGTCTTGACAGACCTAAAAGGGTTCCGTTTTTTCCTTTAGATGTAGCGAACCCTAAAAATAAGTTGTTTTCAATCATGATAAATTATTTTCTTAATATACAATAACAAAAACTTGTTGAATTATTTTGGAACTACCATATTCTACAATCACTAACACTACATGCGTGGTTAGTAAGTTTACAAAATATAACTAATGAACAGTGAAACATTAGACAGGCTCGTAAACACAATTAGCATGTTAAAATATGCAGTTATTGTCTGGTGCGAGTTTATGCGGTGACATGAGACTGCGTAATTAACATGGGATGCTAATGTCTGCTCGGTGTCGACTGTCTACTCATTTCACTATGTTTTGATTGTGCTGCTTGAAATGTTCGACTGTGACTCATGCCCGCCTACATCATCTTGAGCTTCAGTTATTTTATGTAGAAATGTAATATTGTTCTATTGTATTTTTAATATACAGTAAGTAGTTACGGCTTATTTGATTCATCAGCGATTCGTAGAGTGAAAATCACTGATACGAAAAGAGATGACGTTAAATTTCTTGATTATATTTTTATATACCTTGTCATCAATCCAACATTACAAAAATACAACGGGAGAAAAAAGTATTGTCATGTGCGAGATACGATATTTTTTCCTCTCGTTGTACCCCTATTATACGCAGGTGGAGAAGGAACAGTATTTTCTCTAAAGCCCGGTGGAGTTGTGTTGTCACAGCAGCAAACAACATTATTTTCCTCCCTAAAAGACGATATCAGAACATATCATAAAAATACGCTTTTCGCTTTCGTTTTTGTTTTTGCTCGGTGTAATAAGCACTTAAATGGCTTTTTATTATTTAGTGCATAAAAATATTATTGTGTCCAAAACTGTGCCAATATCAATTTAAATTTTAAATTACTTCCAATATAATTGTTTTATTTGCTCGCAATTAAAGTAAATATCCGAATATAATAAAATATAATATAACTCTCAGCACTCGCACCAAAAAACAAGTTTGCTCACTTGTTAAACAAATAGCTGTTCTCCAACAACATAAAGACGTATTATTTTTAGGGCTGGCTGACTTCCTGACGCCAGCCTGACTTAGGGGATTTTTTATGCCTGATATGTTAGCTTTTGACCACTATCTCCACTGATGGTAAGTGATGATGTGGTGGAAGATGTTGTTCAGGCTAACCTAGAAGTACTGGCTCTCATTGCTGTGTGCTCTTATTGATAGTTTATCGGCTACCTTTCTATACTACCTTACCTCATTTATGAGGACTAATGAGCGCCTTATGTGCATCAAAACCTGATTGATGTTTACATAGTAGTAGCATCTTGATCGTACTGTGCAGTCACCCCGTAGCCTTTTTCTTCAAAAAGACTTCTAAAAAAGACGGAGTTTTTTAGTTCGACTGCATGTTTTTTTTGTTATTGATTTTGATAATTATTTTTTTGCTATGTAGAGTATACTTTCATATTGTTCCTATTTAATTTTATCAACATCGGTTGAGTAGTTTTTAAGTGACTATTAATTATTTGAAAAAAGTATTTGCATACTTGATGATTTATTCGTAACTGTTTTCGATGGTGAATAGTATTTTAGGCTACTGACAATGATCTTGTCAGCAGTATGGATCATTACATAGAATAAAAAATATTGTACTTAAAGAATTAGGAACCGATTTCCAACACTGAAAAGTATGAAATAAATCACGGTAGTCGGACCATGGTAATATGAGATCAGTGTTTTTAATTATCATGGTACCAATTTCAACAAGTTATTTCATACTTTTCAGTGTTGGAAATGGGATCCGTTTTTTTTTTAATATTTACAAAATGCCATTTAAATCAATATAAGTTGAAAATTATAACAATTAGGCAGGCAACAAATATTACCATTACCTAAATAATTTGTGCTACTTTGTCAATGGATAGGCAAGCCCAACTATACAGGTTTATTTAATTTTTAAGTCACATTAAAAACCTACTATCATTGTTATCTCTCGCAGTCTACTTTAAATTATAAACAAAATGATGATGTGTTTAGAATATCATTAATATATTACTGGAAATTTTGCTAAGAAATCGTTTTAGTTGGAGTGGCGCGTTGATGTCTTTTGTAGGTGAGCGCTGCATCTACGAACTACGAAGCGATGCGATCGTAGGGACGCGACACGTCGCATCTATTCCCGCCACCCGCCCCGTGCCACGGATGGCGTATCGTAGCGAATACAATAGCATTACCAAACTTATGTGTTAATTATTATTTTGTTTTACTTACATATTTAGCGTAAAACTTATTACAAAGGGTTAATTATTGATTGGTCTTAAAAATATATAAGTGCTTAAGAGCACTTAAGGTCGTTTTTATTAAAATTAGATCAAATTTTCAACTAGACAAACAAGACAAGAAGGTATAACTGGTTGTTATAAATAGGTAGACTGCAGCTTGTGAGACAAAATATAACAGATTCTAACAGCATAAACGTCAAAAGTGAACCTGTCAAGCGTAACTTTTCATAGTAATAAACATTTCCTTTATTCCAGTAAGTTATCACGTTACAAAGGCAAGATTACACAATCGCGGCGGAGAGCTCAGGAATATAAAGCATCGAAATCCATTTACGCGGCGTGGCTCCGCTACTAGGGGAATAATCTTTTCAGAGCTGTTGAAGCGCGACGTCGGCGCCTACGCAGCGCCGAGGGCCGTTCCTCAGCAAGCCGCGCTGTCGCAGTTATTGGCACTGGATCTCGAGATTTATCACCTCCTGTCGCGCCGCCATCGGACACTGGCGCTTTGCCGGTGCCAATATACCCGCACTATTGTGCCTATTGATATTTCCTTCCTAGACGCAAGCTTTATTTTATGACGGCACTTAACCTAACTGAGTATGGCAAAAGGTTATCACTCTTTCTCCGATCGTTCCTTAGCGCAATTCACAGTATCATATATAAAGTTTAATTGGTATTCCTCACTAAGTTAACTATCAATGAACAAACATTGCTCTGTACTAATCAAAGAAATGAGTTAATATATAGACGACAAAGCATGCCACAGCTAGCTTACACAGCCATAAATAACGAGTATCGTACGTTTGTAATGTAACAATACTGTTGGTAAGGTGGTGCTCACAATAAACCACGAATAAATGTTGGACGTATTGGTTGGGTGGTCAATGCAAGACAATAATTACGGCCATAATGTATATAATGTATTTGTAAATGATCTCTGTTATATTATAACAATATTAATTTAATGTATATAAGTACCTAGTACCTACAGATAAAGACGTTTAGTTGGTTCACTTACAGTTTATAAATAAATTATACGAGTAAGAACAGTCAATCCAACCTTGTTATCATCGATATGATTACAAGATAATTTTTTCTGAAAAAGTTTTAGATGCACTTACCACAAACCTACCATATCTGATTTTTTTTCGGTCATCGGCTAGGCTTTAAACATTATCTCACTTGTTGGTGAGAGATTTTAGATTTTTGACATATTGAGTCCAAGTTGTTGTTTTTGGCAATTTATAACGTACTTTTGAGCTGGGGGCTAACTCCCATCTCTTAATTCAGTCTTATTTTAACCTTACATTAACAATTTTAATTTGCATTACCACATGTCACTATAGTAAACTTACTTTAGAACTTCTACGTGAGAGCTTGCTTCATACATTGAATCAAGACATTTGTGCGATAGAGATAGTGCTTTGTGAACATTATTGTATCGTGACGGCCGCGGTACGAATCTTAGTATCAATATTTTAAGTTTGAAATAACGATGTTGGTTTCCATAATAGTTTTTAAAAGGTGAGAGTTAGGCCCCTGTACAAGCTATGATCAAACAAACAGTTTTTTTTAAAAGGACTGTTCCAATGTGGAACCGAAATAAAATAGTGCACCTATGCACTGAGAAAAACTACTTAAAGGCTTAAATCAAATTTGACCTTTTACCGTTGAATTGTAAATACGTAAGATGATTTCACAACTCTTAAGATGATTTTCACCAATCAATAAAAACGTACCATGTTTTATAATAAACACAACCGTCAAAAACGCCTTCCGTAAAGTATTTTCAGAATTGAACTTGTTATACGATAATAATTGCAGTATTGACCATAAAATATACCTTACTTTTACGGCGGTTTATATACGGTGATTATCACTATAACGTACGACTTAATCAGCCTCATCGAAAAGTCAATATTTAAGGAAGACCACAAAATACACCTTAAATAAAGACGAAAAGAAACATTCGCCTTCACTGACCTCGCTTAACGCCTTCTAGTTGGAAGGCGTTTTTGTACGTATTTACGTTTGGTCAGTTTCTTGCCTTATACCATATAAATTGGCCGTCATTAGGGCGCTTTTGACTTTAGATTTTTCTCAGTGTGAAAATCGTATACTTGGCCAGAATTTTATAGTTGATATAGGCTAACTACTATCTCCCCTGTTGCTGTTCGTAATGGATGATATGATCACATCATTTATTCGATAGAAACGAAGAAGTTACGTATAGGCTAACTTAGAATGGAAACTTGTTTCCAGGGCAAGATGCTCAGAATACATCATTAGGACGCACGAATACAAAAATTAAATCACTCACTTAATGACAGAATTACTATAAAAAAAACATTAATTATAATTGAGGGTGATAGACTGATACATGCGTTTGTTATCTAAGTCAAGTAAGGGTAGGCAAAACTATATAAACTATTGCGTTTAATGCAAATTTTACGCGGAGTCTCTGAATACATTGAAAAAAAAAACGAAATACTTACGTAATTTTTTACGGTTTTTTTTTGTAATTAAATTAATTGCTTCATTATGACAGGGATTCGATATCAGCATATATTTAAAAAGTAAATATCCCCATAGGAGTTATACAACCCCTTCCCCCTAATTTTGCCGGCCCTTAGGTATACCAATACCAAATGACAACCTCAATAATCATAATTCTGAAGCATGAAATAACCAAGTTAGCGCGTGCATAAATATTTTCACAGTTATTATAACTATTATATACATACTAGCAATTCTCGCATCAAGCCGTATTTATGTAGTGTAGGGTACTTAATGCAGTACTTAGAACAGCGCTCGCTGTTCTTGCTGCGGCGTAATTTATATAAATGTGATTAGCGCATGTGACAGCCTACAGTTTATTGGCCATGTTTACGAGTATTAATGTCGCGACATACCTACCCAGATATCTACATTCCACCGCTAATGAAAATATTTTAAATCAATTGCTGACTTACAAATCAAAACATACGCTGTTCAATGTTCATTATATTATATGAATTAGATTTACAATTATGTAGAGATGTGAGGAAATGGGTTTTAATATTATTGTTCAGTGTTTATCGCATGTCGACCACCAGCCTAAGTAAATAGCCTCTGCTATTTGGGTAGATGTCACCAACGGCATAAAGTTGTGCTTTCAAACGGATGAGGAAAATTCGACTGGCCGGCACGCGCTTCCATAGCATAATTGGAAATGCATAGTACTGTCATAATTGTATGGTATTCTGGGGTTGCGGATACAAGTCGCGCTGGAAGTTATCTTTTCCATCCGAAACATTTTCTGTCTTCACGTAGCATGTGTCAATGGTCTTTAAAATTATTCTACTTAATAATATTGTTTTAGTTAGTGATTATATGAGTCAACAATGCAACGTTAAGCCTCTTAACACCTTTAACCGCATCATTGCTAGCTAACCAGTGACTTTGTGGTCAACGGCTAACTTCTCAGCAATAAAAAAACTTGAGAAATTATTCTATAACCTTCAATAATCAAATAACTAATCGGTACTTAGCATAGTAAAGAAAGTTATATTCCACATCTTTAACTTAGACAAAGTACAGTTTCCACATCCTAGTTCTATATCTGTTCATTATTTACGGTAAATTACATAGTGATAGGTACCACAGGAAATGAAATTCAAATTGTATCTCCGAATGCAGGCACCGAATATGTGAAGACATTATAAATCTCTGCGTTGTCATATCAAGAGTGGGTTAGATAATTTATTGAAAGTTGCGCATTGAAATCACATTTATTTGTGTGCATGCGCGCCGACGACGACGTGCGACTGTACAAATCATGCTTATCGTCCGCTATGACTTGGTCCATTGCCTCCAATCCTAAATCTGCTTGGATCTACCTAGATATTTGCAGCTACTTCTTCACCACACCAGCAAACTTCACATTTGACTTTACACGCTTGATATTAATTCGATTAGAAACAATAATTAAATATAACAACAACAAAGTTCTTCTCAATCGAGGTCAAATTTATTTCGAAACTAGTTTATGATATCTATAAGGCAATCGCTTATACTTAATAAGCAATAGAAAAGTTCAAAGTTCTATTAGACTATTAGGTGCGAACTCTAATTGGTACCGCATTATCGGCGATCGATATCGGATTAGATAATCACGATGCAAATAAGAACAGAATTAATTAATGAGAATGCATTGGATTGGTAGAGTGCGGGGACCGGACGAGACCTGCGGTGCGCACGCGCCTTCGCTGCTCTTTGCTTTGCCAGACCAGCAGACCGCGCCGCCGCCGCCGTCCAATCGCTGAGAGCCAGTCGCACACGCACTCACGTTCTCTAAACACATCTTCACCTTCCACCACTAATTGGCACTCGTGTAGGCTGATGTGCGTTATCCGTCTGTAATTAAATGTATTGCATCAGCTAACACTGATATAGTTAACGTTAATGACACCATACCCATTAACCGTCTTGTCTTGGAGTTATCTTAATTAGCTCATTGATATAGGCGATCTAGATGATCATCAATATAATTTGAATGGCTGATCGCGATTTTATCATTGTTATTGAGTGGTCTAATATTTTCGGGCCTAAAATGATAAGTCTTATTAGCTTTTTGGGTCAGTCGATCTCTTTATGTTCATTGCGTAACCCATTCTCGATAATATCTTTCCATTGAAAACAATTCGATAAAAAGTGCCAATAGTTGTTCGGTATCTTTGAAAAACGTGCACTTGTCTGACAGGTTCAGAGGTTAACTGTTAGATGTTTATCTTATTGGACAACTTTCCTATTAGCTAGTGACACGATAGTAGCATTGCGTTTGTTTTGTACAAACCCTATTGGATTACATTGTCAAACAATTACATAAATGCTTACTCATTTGCTGAGTCAGTCTCGTAACTCCTCTAAACTTTGGCCGTAGATAATTCTATTCCTAGACGGGTTTATGACTATGAATTTATGGGTACTACTTACTACTTGTATTTGACATGCTGTTGAATATTCACTGTTGGTGTTTATTCTTGATAAATGTTCGTATAAATTTTCACCTGTAGGTCTGGGTGTATAGCAGTTATTATAACTTTAAAATATAATTAAATCAAAACAAAATATATAATTTTTGAAATAAGTGGTAACAAATAATTCAGTACTTAGTGAATTAAAATTGGAAACCAAACTTCGTCTCATCGTGCATAATGCACGAGCAGTTCAAAATATGTGTACCTACCTATACTTACATTTTAACCATGCTGTATGCGATTTCTTAATCAAAAAGGTAACAAACATTTGAATCAGTCATCTGAATAGCAGATAATTGAAATTTACTCAGCTCGGCAGGATTGAGACATATATCTACATAGACGGTAAGGAAGAAGATACATAATACGAAGCATTAAAAACTCGTAACCTATTAAATTAGTACAAGAAATTGCTGAACATTTCCTAAGAGCATAATTTAAAAGTGGATAGATAATCGTGTAAGCCTTTTACAAACCACGGATTAATTAGACGCCGGATTCCAGATCTGGATAAGGCTGGAAGTGCCTAGGACCTGGTACTACTGGTAGTGGAGCGGGTCTTTATGTTTAGTTTGGTGACCCCGTGGCCGGGTGACCGCCGCCGCCGGTCTCAACGGCGCCCACAGACTAATGCGACCCACATCTGACCCGCGAGCTATTGTCTCGAGTCGATCGGTAAACTGGTCGACTTACCCACTGCTAACTAATCTGTGTCGAGCTTAATAACTGTTGTGTTGCAGTTTATTAATTGTGTTACCTACAATACAGTGCGGTATCGGGTTTGTCTTTTTAGGTTGACATGACAACCGACCATTTCTCGAAGGGATATCAAATATTAATAACACTAAATCTAATATTTTGAAAGCGTGGCTTTTAATATTGCTATGCTTGCATTAACGCCTGCTCTATTCGGATTACATTACAAAATTACAAATTTAGGACTTTTTCTTTTATCATCACTTATTTACTTACTTAGCTTCTCTTTTATCTCCAAATTCCGCCTATCTGACTCGATACCAGTCGGCGTATAGTGATAATAAGGTCCGATATGTGACTAATGAACAGCAACACTCCACCTATATGTTAAGATTTGGAGCGGCAAGCTGTTCATTTGGAATATTATTTTCCCTTAGTTGGATATAAAGACATGCATTTGGGGAGATGTGGATAAGTCCTATTTGTTATTCTAAAGCCTATACTATAAATGCCTTTAACTACGAGTATTTATAAATCCTCAAATCATACCATCTACTTGTTAATCAACACTCATCACGTGATCTCACACTATCCAAATTCATTGTACATACTACATACATCGTACATACTATTGTACATAAAGCAGATGAAAAAATAGTATGACGGGAAAAAAAGTCTGTCGAAATAAACTCAAAATGTAATGAACGTCTTGTACTTATAATTTTATTTAGATATAGTTCTTTAGTAAGGACTTTAAATATGTTAGTTAGAAAGAGAGTGAATACCGAGACACAGGGCACTAGTGGATTCAGGGATATTTGTTAACACAATACAAATATTTCTGTGCATATACCTGCAGTAGGATAAGTATGTATGTTATGTATACTTTTTACATATAAAGCTATTTTATAAAAGAAACTGAAGTAAAATGCCAGTTACATCAGTTTATCTCGTTATGTTCATAATCTAGATCTTTATATCAAACCTTCCTTTTTAAAGGCACCGCATATCCGATAAGTGAGTGAAAAATAATGAATCTGCCACAAATATATGGCAAGATTTTTTTGGATGCTGGAGTTTGTTAAATTTACTACTAGTCGTATGTAATGTGTCGTAGATGAGTAATGGCATGACATTCAACAAGAGAAAATGGAACTTTTATTTTTCAGGTATTATTAAGCCTGGTTAGTCCGTGGTATTCATCTCTCTCATTCTGTTAAAATATAATTTTCATACAAGATTAGTCTTTTAGTATATGTTATGTTGTTAAAATATAAAGATTCCATGATTAGAATATCTGGCATATAAATTGAAATTTGCATCCTCATATCTAAATAAAGAAGGAAAGTCAAAGACGTCACATGGCTAATAAATATAAAAATTATGTTGTGAAATACGTGAAAGAATCCAGTTATCAAAAATTTTGATTTTTACTATATGTGAATCACATAAGAACAAACTAGTGGGTCGAATTGGATAAAATTCAAAATAGTAAACAGATAGCAACAGAGAGCAACTTGAATAACTAATACTAAATACCTTATAATAAGTCTTTCCACGCATATCACACACCTTTCAAGCCAGTAAAACTTCCACCAGAAAAACAGAAGTACCTATGTATAGATATTAGGAAAAGTTGACATGGATAGGAGCTAGTATATTTATTTATTCCGCGTAAGATTGGACTTTCTTTTGTCGAATTAATGATAAAAATCTTATGATTTTATCATTAATAGTACTTATTTACGTTTTATTACGACCAAATTATTTACATTACTGAGCGGTTAGCGAACTCAAACTATTGATTTATTACGTACCTGATTCCCCTACATTAATAAAGGCCATTATCTTAAGCTGGAACAGAACAATTCTTTGTAAACCAACGTTAGCATACCATATTTGGTTATTATTAATATGCTATGTTGTAATAAAAATATATGATAAAAAATATAATTTGTGACAGTTCAACTATAACTATGTATTAATAACCTATTAAAATGAAAATATTAATTACCTATATTATATATGCTTTTACTTAATTATCAAAGTAAGGGAAAATAATAATTCAGTTTTATCAAATCAATCATGTTTTATTATTTTAACGGAGGTAACAATAAGGAACGCAATTGGGCAATTGGCTCATCTAATAGCCTCTTGAACAGATACAATCTAAAATATATTACAAGTCTTTTACTGTTAGATTTTTTGCAGAATATATTAGTTTTTTTATACATACTAAGGCACTTTGTACATGGCTTAGTCCCAAGTTCATCAAACATATATCATATTTGAATTAACTGATTTGCTTTATTAACCATCTGTTATATTATTGATGAGCTTCGGACTTAAGAATATTATATACTTTAAAAGTGTAAAACACTCTTGGCAAATGCCATATGACTAGTAAAATCGCGTATATGCGATAACCCTACAACTTATATTTAATGAGCTCTACCTTACATACCTGATACTTAACTAAATATTCAGCTCTGTATATGGGTCCCTAGTATACACACACGAAATTTTTCAAAAAGATTTATACAAAAATAATTTAAGTAATACTTATCTACAATCTACAATTAATGGTGACAAAACTGTTTGTCGACAAATTGTTTATATGCAAGTAAGAGATCGAGAATCATCGAGGGCTCAGTCTTTTTAGTAGGCATGTACGGTTGTGGGTGGTAGCTGGTGGTGTGGGTGCCCGTGCGGTAAATTCTCTGGCCGGTACTCGTAGCCCGCGGGAGCGCCCGGCGCCGCGCAACCTCCTTCGAGGTGCTTGCTCAGCAGAGACATGCGCGAGAACGTTTTGCCGCAACCGGAGCAAGAATATTTCTTGACGTCAGAATGGGTTTGGAGATGAGCCCTTAGGTTCGACCGATCGGCGAACGCTCTTCTGCAGTGGTGACAAGAGAAGGGTTTCTCTCCAGTGTGGGTGCGGATATGACCCTGCAGAAGCCACGGTCTTGAGAACGCCTTCCCACAGAGATGACATTTACACGGCAACGTGTGTGTGCGAATGTGCATTTTCAACGCACCGAGCGAAGTATATACCTTGGCGCAGTATTTGCAGCTGAAGCTCTTTCTGGCAAGACTGCCTTCAGCGGCCGCACAGTGGTACTGTTGGTGTTTCGACAGTCCAGAGTATGTGGAGTAAGACTTCGCACAGTCTGGACATTGATAGCGAGGTCTTCGGGGTGCCGAGACTGAGACCCCAGAGTCAGATGACACGGAACCCGGTGACCTCAGGTCTTCTGGACAAGGTGGTGGTGAGACGGATGATGGTGGCGACGCTGGCGAATAACGGGCGTACATTTGAGGGTGTGCTGGGGGTGACAGGGCCGGTGCCGTAGGGTAAAGCTCTTCCAGGGGAGCGTAAGGTGCGTACAGTGTGGGTAAATAGGCATATTGTGGAGTAGGACGGGCCAGCTCTGAGGGCACTGGCTCGAGGCGCGCTCGGCAAGCCGCTAGGTATTCGAGATGTTCCATTTGATGCGACCACTCCCGAGGTTCCATTTTCACTGCACTTGCAGACATTGGGGATGAAGCTTTACTCGGGTAATTGCCAGTTTTTGAAAGGTCTTCAGGTTTGGTACTCAAATTTTCGGGTTCATCACTCATTTGTGTATCACCTGATAACAAACAAATAAAAATATTAAAACGTGTTCAATTTAAATTTTAAAGCTCATCGCAAACTCTAATTAAACTATAAGGTCTGAGACCGCAGAGATAATTAGTGGAAAATGGAACTTCGCCCAGATTTTATGTGAATGGTACAAGTAAAAATTTAGGTGTTTTGTCTTATAAATAAATTTGTTTTTAATATGACGCTTAATTTACTAATTACTCAAACTGATACAAGTGTAATCATTTAAATGCGCCCTTAATTGACATACAATTTTAACGTATTAAACAGAAGATCTATGTGATCAGAATTAAACATAATAATTATAGTAGTACTTACATTGATAATCATAATAGAGAGTAGTAGCGAGGTGGGCGGGGTGCGGCGGTGTAGTGGGCGGTGTCGCCGGCCGCTCCTCCCGCACCAGCACCGGCCGCTTCTTCAGCGGACAGTGCGCGTATTTCTTCGACATCGTCACTCGGGAACTCTGCGATTCCTCCACGAGCATCTTGCACAATAATGTTCACAATCACAAAAACTGGAGTTCCCGTACAAGTCCGTTTCTTAGATCACAAGTTCACAAATGTAACAGTCCAATATTCACAAGAGGTTGCGCCGGAGTTCGTGTTCGGGACGCGGCTGACGTGCACGTTCACTCGTCGGCGTCCGGAGCTCGAGTGGTGAGGCAAGGGGAAGGACGAGGCTTATAAAGCGCTCCCCGTCAACGGACGGCCAGGTGGCGGCGCGGGTAGGCCTCGCACGTGCGCCGGGCCCAATCGGTGGAGGGCGAGGGGCTCTGGCCAATGGCGGCGCGGCGCGGCGCGGGGCGGCGGCGGCTGCGGCACCTGCGCCTCCGCACCCGCCAGAACCGCTGCGCTGCTGCCTCTCAACTCTTAGCAAAGTGCGATATGCCCAGCTTCACCACCGGTCCAAACCGTCTCGTCTCTGTAAACGAACCGATTTTTTGCACAAGTCTCGCGGGGTTAAGCACCTTTGAACTGAGCCATTTCTTTCTTCTTTTTGAAATGGTCTCTAAATCATTGTTCGCTTTCGTTTATTGTAAATTTTATATCAGCAGCTGTACGAATTCTAAATTTATAAAGTATGAGGTTCTCGTATATGTAGTCGTCACATCAATTTTGTAATACTATTAGGAGCTCAAATAATAAATTATGTAGCTACGAACGCCATTATTTCTTGAATAAAGAAAAAAAATAGATAAGCTACAAAACACAAACAGCCTTCAGAGATTTCACAAAATATTAAAATAATATTTTAAGTAATTTTTCGGATACCTTGAATTTATATTCCAACTAGAAACAAACCAAGATACCATTTTTTTATAATATGCAGTTCTAGAGTTTACTCCTATGTACCTATACAAGTCTTAACGTGTGTATGTATGTGTGTGGTATCGACCTATTATATTGCTATCCAAATACGAATTGACCTACAAACGCTAAACAAGGTTTGTAATATGAAACTTCGATGACACAGGGATTGTCATCGATGGCCTGAAAATGTGTTTATGTAAGTTTGTTATCGTTACTTGTTTGGCCTTGTCCTGCTTCCTGTGTAGAACTTCCTTCAGTTCCACACGATAATGTTATTTTCCTTACCTTTAAGTACAGTAAAGAACAACAATTTCGAAATATTATACGCAAATTATATGTGCCAGAACTTAAGTAATAATAAAAATGTTTTTATTGTTAGCATTAAATGTTACTTCCTTCTCTAGACCAGTCCATTCAAAATCCATATTACGAGTTTGACATAAAAATATATGATTTATAGGGAATTGTATTATATAGCTCCAAAGTAAGAAATCACTTCCTTTACATCCCATTTAGATAAAGGAAACGTAGGGGTAGGAAATGGGTAGCCATTTCCTACCCCTACGTTTCCTTCAATTTATCTCTCGAAGAACCTATACTTTTCTGATTAAAGTCAATTTGTAACGAGTACTTCTCTCTATTTGAGGTAACAGGTCTTAACTAAGAATATATAAATACCTACCTACCTATTGTACGAATGTAAGCACACGTGAGTGTAAGCATCAAGGTAAATTGATAACTAATAATAACCCTTTCTTCTCGGCAGTGTCACACGTCCATCAATATAGTACGTGTCAGATACATGCCTACCTTTTGTCTTTCTTTGTTATCGGTCTGATTCATTAACAAAGTAGAACTGGAACCAATCAGTATTATGTTATGTGATGAGTATAAATCAATGTAGGTAACATACCATGTTGTACTTTCTAGATGTTTTTGTTATATTGAACTCATCTAGTTATTCTTAGCTCATATTTTCATATTCCGGGAAATTTAATGTAACGAGGTCAGAATATTCTTACGTTGCGTTTTTTATAGTGGATATGTATATGATGAAGGTATTAAATCAAATTAAGTTATATCATATTATTATTTACATACTGTAATTAAATTTCATTTACAATCGAATAATGATAATCTATATATATATATATATATATATATATCAACGGTTAGTATCGGTTAGTATTAGTTGCTATGATTTGAGAGCATAATTTTTACGTTTTATTTTTTACTAGATGTGTCCCAATAAAAAAGTATCCTAAGTATGCTGTCCTATATTAATCCGAATTGGTTCAGGTTTTCAGCGTGAAGGAATAACAAACATAAACACTCATATCCTCTCATGTTTCATTCAATCTCAAACTTTCACACTCACACAATCATAATACTAGTGCGATGTAGTACATTTCCAAAATCACATGATACAAAAATATAGAATCTGATTCTTACAGAATGATTTGGAAACAAAAGTGATCGATTTCCAAACTTGAGTTGGAAGTAAATTGCAAGTACGAGTATATAAGATATACAAATATTAAGAGACGTGATATAAACGTCCAGGCTAAAATCTCACGTTCACGACAGACGGGACGGTTATTCGTAGTAATAATACGAATATGTAACCGGAAGGTTGAGAAACCCGTTTGTACTGCTGCAAAACGTGAACAAAAAGACTTCCTTGTGTGTATCAAACCAAACAAGATACGTTTGCAACCCCTTCCCAACGCGGAAACATAACGTCCATAAGTGCATTGTTATATTTTTTATGTGACCAGCACTAATTCCCACAGGTCACGCTGTTCGCAGAGCTATTTAGGTTTTCTCACAGAACAAGTCCATTCGCAGTCATGCATACCCTCATTATTAGAAGTCTCCTGAATAGGACTGAATGGTGCCCTACTTTTACATATAATGATTAACATTGATTAGTCATCCGCATAAGAAAGGAAGTGTGCATTACATAGCAATAGCAGAGTCAGTAAGTTCAAAGCTTGAACTGTTGATCTGATATCACGATGACGAGACATTGTATGGTGAAATTTGTATGACTCAGCCTGGAAATGTGCCAAGGGTTCGACACATAATTGACATCGATTGCTCGATTATTAATAATCATCCCGATCAAACGTCAACAATAATATTTATGCCGTAATATGATTCTTCGTGTCATTTGTCTTTCGTTTGCCCTTAAGTGGATGGCATTGAAGTCCATAAAATATAACAAACAAAGTGTCTGTCATTACTTAATTACCTTGAGAGTGTAAATGAATGAATACCTTATCTCAATCGACTCCTGGGAAATGTAAACATATCAGCGAATGATGGCAGATGGTAAACAACATTAGACAATTCTTCCTATCGAAATGAATGGCATTCTGATAACAAACAATAGGTACTTATGTGTGCTAGTGGCATATACCTGAATTAATGTAATCTTTAATATCATGTTTACCTTACCCTTTCATTAGGAAATGTAAGCACAGCATCCTTCATCCTTAAAGTAATCCCACATAGTTCTAGGAAGGAAACAACCAAATACAGCTTATATCATTTTAACGGCTACAAAATAAGAGTATCTAGGTATCTACTAATTTATGTTGACGTTGACAATGTTTAATGTAACATTTTAGTTTATTGTTTAGTGTTTTTAGTTTTGTCAAAATCAAACCTGTGATCACTGCACTGTACTTGACATATGGTTCCAAAATCTGCTGGATAACTTCGTTTAGTTAATTTTTTCGAGGAATTAGACACCATTTCATTCATTGCAAAGAATTTGTTTACTGGCTTTGGGATGTCTTACTAACCATAATGTAAGTAAATCCGTCAGTGAGTTTGGACATTTTAAGAATTGGGTATACCTATTTTACTATAATTCAAATGGAAAGCTTCAACGTAGAATCATGAAAGGTATGTAAGTTAACATATATTTGTGGTGCTAATAGGAGCCAGCGTACAGGGTGTCATCGGGCGTAGTTATCATGCAAGTGCGATGTGCCGGGAGTAGGGTGTTGTTAGGGTTGTCAAGTATTGAGATTAACAGTTAATTTTATGAGACAAAATAATTAGTTCACTAAGATGGGATCCATACTAATAAAAACATAAGTTTTAATATTCTTATATTTGTCATTTTGTAATAACATAAGTGTTAATAAGGTAACGTTCGTAGCTATGAAATTATATTCAACATATGTAAAATCAAATTTAATTGTTTATGTGGAACTCTCAATATTTCTTAATAATTGTGAAAAGGTTGTTATATAAATAATTTTCATATAAGGATGAGTTAAAATTAGATCAATGAGGGTGTAAACCCTATTTGGGTCGGCCAGGTGCGTAGTCGCGGGGGCCAGGGCGCGTGCGTAACGGTCGCGGCACGAGCTGCGCAGGGGCCGTGCGCTATGGCGGAAATAGCGATGGACAAGGGCGCCCCACCGCCGCCGCCGCTGCTGCGGGCAGGTGGTGCCGCGCAGCGCAGCTCGCTCTCAATGTCGCACAATTGGCGGTTAATTCTTCGCATACATTATTACGTCTGGGCTTCGGAATGGCATTAGGAAAAATGTGACTTGCGGCGGATTTGTATTGCAATAATTGATCTTTACTTGATTAATACTTTACATGTTTGTAAATTGAACATTATAGAGGATATTATTACATCGAACGCAACAATTAAATCATTGCTAAAATATTATGGTGATGTTTTATAAAGGAAAATTCTAGATTTTTATCATAGATAAATCAACTAATTCTAGTTTTTTAGATTTTCTACATATTCTTTAATGTTACACTAATTAAAATGATTGAATCAAGATGTTACATGCTAAAAACTTTATAATAGAATTCCGTAACGGATGGCCTTATAACTAAAAGTAGTCTTACAGAAGAAAAAATAATTTCAACTCTATCCAATTTTTTAAACTAAAGCTATAGTGTATTAATTTCTTTACCGGCGCGGAATAGCCTTTATTAACAAAACACTACGAACTGCCATGCCGCATATCCATGGTTCGATCCCCACCGCCGCGCCGCGCTGGCTTGAGCTTCACCGCACCGCTCGCGCTGGAAGGGCATTTTGCGAATGCTCACCTGGCTAGCTCCTACTCTCAAGTAGAAATCTGTCGCCAAACACCGAACAGTGTATTCCAGCAGCAGTCCTTGAGAGCCAGTGAGCAGTTATGAAAATACAGGAACATATGAGACTTTACAACTGTATGTTTCAGGGTGACGGCCGCAGCGAAGGTCGTCACTTGTGACGAAATACATATGTGAATGCATGGCAGAGAAGATAGTTAGATTATCACTTAATAGAAGGGGGGAATCGTGCAAGTTCCTTCACAAAATCTATATACCAACAACACTTCAGCTACAACGAAAGCAATCAGGCAACCTAAAAGCGCACAAACAGTCCAAATGCTTAATAATTATTTGTCAGTATGTAATAAAATCGAATAGTTGTAATTGGTAATACTTATCATCAATTCATACAAAACGCTTTAAAATACTGTTTGTATCACTAATAATATTCGTTAATATCATAAATCGTATCGAAACAATTTTAAAACCGATTAATTTTAAACTCGATATGTGTACTACTTACGAAAGTTTTAATCAAATCATAAATCGTCATAAGTTTGTTTTGAACATAAAATAGAGGAGGATAAGAAAGTTCTTATATTCCCTTTTTCCTACTATATAACTGGTATATAATCTGTACTATATAATTTGTATTTATTGTCCAATCAGTTTGTAGTAGGTATAGCTTGCTTGCCATATTAACTTATTTACATATTGCCTTGGCTAATATTTTTTTCTGACCTTTTTAAATTTTGCTATTCTATGTAATTTATTTCTTTTATTTTATTACGTAATCGTTCTATAGAATTAACTTATAGGTACATAGTTTGGCCTGCCTGGTTCTGCAATGACTTATAGGTTGTCTAAATGCTTTCATTGTAGTAGCTGTAGTATTGTATATAGTTCCTAGTATTTTTTTAATAAAACTATCCACCGGTGAAATAAAATAAGTACATCTATTTTTTATTGATAGCTGATAGGCTAACCTGATGACCAATATCTCACCTGATGGTAAGTGATGATGTGGATGAAGATGTTGTTCAGGCTAACCTAGAATTACTGAATATCAAGTCAACTGCCGGAACACACCCTTATGGATATTTGGCTTCAGATTCTGTACTTAAGGGTGGTTAGTGACTAGCCAGGTGGGCATCCGCAATATGCCCTAACACCATGATATAACATCTGCTTTCCTAAGGCAACAACTGGGATCGGCAGCTTAACGTACGGAACGTAATGCCACTAGCGGTGACCCATCCAAGTCCGCAGCGGAAGTAGCTTATCTTAGTCGATCGGGTAAGAACAATTAAGCAAACTACACTACGAGCGCTTCGATACACACAAGTTACACAATTACTTGCCCAAATAAAAATATTTAATTGTTTCTATAAATTATAAAAATATTTAATTGTTTCTATTAAACCTAAACAATGACCGAATCATGAGAGAATAATCGGGAAATATGACATCAAGTGTCATTTTGACAACTGTCACATTTGAAAGCTGTCACATCAACGTTACTGTAATAAAAAATATTAACATAAAAATAGTTCTATATTATAATTTTTTCCATTGAATTAAGCAAGTCCAAGTAAATTTGCCGTGGTACCATCAAAGGAACTATCTAATGGTACCACGGCAAAGGAACGATGTGTACGCCATCTTCGAGCCACCACCGTCAGATTTTTCAGGGATTTGAAAAGATTTTGTACAAGCTACAAAGGTTCTCTGGAGGGTATACTTAAGAAACTTTATGATTCACGTTGGGCTGAATGTTTTTTCGCTATTTTATATGCGTTTCGGTAACTGTCGAATAGTTCGACGATGTGTACATATTAATAACTCATAATGTACATTATGAGTTTACCCATTTCTTATATAAACTGTTACCATAGATATTGTTTTAGTTAGTACCTTCATTTAATAAACATTCAATATGGAACCATTCACTTAAATACTTACATATTACTCACCATAATATAACAAAATAAAGCATAATAACTTGTTAATATTTTTAATGCCTTTATTAACAACACACTACAAACTAAACTTCAGCACAGCTACTACAACGAAAGCATTTAGGGAACCTAAAGGCCGTTGCAGGCCCACAGGCAGTCCAAATGTTCCAGCCCACAATGCAACAGGTATAAATTATATAATTGATACAATAGAGAATTTAAAACCTTAGATTCTGTACCCAATGAGTACAATTTCTGTACACCAGTTATTATAGAGTGCTTCATTATTTTTGTTGTAAATTATTTCAATATTTTATACTTTCATTTCCTGTTTACGTTGTTCGAAAGCTAAGGCGAATGTAATATATGGTAGGTAAATTTTTTATGCATGTATTTTCTAAATATTATTTCAGTCTTGTCTGCTCCGTCGTTTGTGGATTTTCAAGATCCTGGGTTCGATTCCCGTTCAGGTACATATTGATTTTTTCTAACAATGAAGTTATTGTCTAAAACGCAAAAAATTCGCCGAATGCGAGGATGTAAGTTTAAATTAAGTGTCTGGAGTTCGGAAGTCAAGACGGAACGGAACTCAATATGACATTATGCTCGCTTTCTATCACACTAGATAAAAAAAACCGGCAATCAGCATGGATTCAACTCTTCCTACAATTTCAGGGGTGTAAGGGATGTAATGATGTGATGTTTTATATTAAATAGTATACTATATATCGTCATCATCTGTCCTAGTATAAAATATCCACAATAAAATATCCCAAATAGGCAAAGAATAGCGAAATTCAGTATCATTATTATTATTACAAATTAAGGACAAAGATCATGGCACACCTGAGTCGCTGCAACTATTGTTGTGTGGATTTGTATCATTGTTTGTTGAGCTTACCTACACATAAAATGCAATACAAAAGCGAGGCACCCACGAGGTGAGTCCGACCCTGTATTTGTATTGAATCAGTGCACAGCTATGCCAGCAGCTGGCTGCGCGTGCAGAATCACATGTCTGTACCCGAATCGCACATCTGCACCGAGAGCTCATCCCACACAAAACGTCTCAACCGCCACTACAATTCCGTATAATTCTCAAAGGCCTCAATGAAACTTACTGCGTTTTAACACTACGCGATACGATTAGGGTCTCCCCCATTCATTGTTTCCGAAAGTTATACACAGAACAGCATAAACGCCAGCACTCTAACGGCGCCGAAGCCCTTTCCGACTGAACTGAAGGATTTTATTTCGGTTACATTGCCATACACCAAGAAAAGCATGGTAAAGTTTCACAACCCTCCAAATATGGTTTTATTTCAAAATAGCGCAATTGTATATCTCTCCCCAAGGTTCAATTTCATTTCAGCTTATTTGGTGATATAAGTCTTTTTCGTTTACCAGCAATAACCGGCAGGTAGGTGAGTAGTTTAATTTTAAATAATGGCATAGCTGTAGAGTTTCTATATAAAGCGCACAGAGCCATTCAACGCTTTTATAAACACTTTTAATACAGATGGATTGAGTTTTATACAGGCTGAGCTAAAATTAATTATTTGGTAGAAAGCATTAATTATTTGGTAGAAGAATTGGAATACTTAATTTCTATAATAGGGGGCGAGCCTATTGCTATCGACGGGTCAATTTCCGGGCTCTGGACTGCTAGTGATAATATATTTTAGTAATAGGTAAAATATTTATCAATTTCAGGCAATAAACCCATATATTATTATCATAGTATATAAATTTAAGACAAAGATCATGCCATCAGTTCTCCGTGGGGTGCCGGGTTAGAATTGCACCTCCCCATATCATCCCGTGGGTGTCGTAAGAGGCGACTAAGGGAAAAATACTGGAAGGTGGGCAGCAGCACCTTCTAAAGAACTGCCTACTTACACTGCGATCCCCAAGCCGCCTGCCAAGCGTGGGGATTATAGCAAATACCCCCTTAATAGGGGAGGCTGTGTTCAGCAGTGGACGAGTCGGCTGTTACAGTATATAAATTTTGTTCCGTTTCTGTAATTTTCAGGCAATATCTCATACTCCAGTGATATTTTTTAAATCATAAGCGAATAAATTATTTATCGCTTAAATATATCTAATGTAAAAATAATATGTTTACATGCACAGTAGATAATTCAGATTATTTACTTTTCATTTCAGCCAACACACAAATGTATTAAATTGATTTCTATTTCCGTACTCCATATCACTATCTAGATACTCATTAATGATAAGCTAGACCTACTTATTTTTTGGATTTATAATCGTTTCTTTTTTTTTATTATAAGAAACCGATCAGCCTGTATACGGTAACAGCTGAGATTTCGGCACACGCTACGCGGCGGCGGCGGCCGGTGCGTCATCGTCACCGACCACCTTTCACCCCTCGCGACGAACGCCACCACCACCGGTCCGCACGCCGCATATTGCACCAGGTAGGAATTTTCAACATATATTATATACTACTTATATAGGAACTTGTATTGGTTCTATATGTTTAATGAGACTGATCATGTTAATAGATAGGTAATGTTTTTTTCAACACTAGTTCGTAACGGGCCTTTTAATGCACCGATTTAAGTGTCATAATGTAGTCTATTCGTGCTGTTTTTTCTATTTTACCGCACTTGTGTTTTGAATAGAAAAAAAACGTTTTCACACTTCTCACTCTGGATACAATATCCTAGTTTTTTTCATTCGTTTTTCATATAGAACAAACCAAACAGTTTTTTCTACTGAAATAGAACTTTAGAAGATTTAACTATAAACCTTCTTAATGAGATTATTCTTGCTATCAAAAAGATATAGTAAATATTTTCCTAACGAAATGTTCGTATTTGTTCCTTGCAACTGTGTTGAAAATATGACACTGCGCTTTGATAATAACAACCTCTGCTTTCTTGTATTAATATCGCCTCGGCTGTGATTTATATCATAATGTACTATTACATGAAAATGCACGATGCCCACCGATGCTAAGCGGTAACCTCTGCCTGGAACAAATGCATTTTGTCACGACGAATTGCACTGCGCCTATCACCCCGAGACATAAATACTGTAAGTCTCATGTGCCTGTAATTTCACCGGCATCCATACGCTTCAAACCGGAACACAGTAATGTGAACATAACTGCTTGACCGTAGAAAGATTAAGTATGTTTTTTATTGTTATCCGATAAATTTGACCGTATATATATATATATAAATAGAAATATATCAAATTTATATATATATATATATATATATATTAGTAAATATTTAATGAATTATTATAACCGAATATATAAGACATGTAAGAGATCACTAAAAGCCCACTATAAAACTTGATTGTATGCCTTCGTATTTAATTTTATGTAATTTAATGCCATATACAATAAAGAATATATGTTGTTTTTTTTTATTACCGATGTGATAAATAATTTATTTTTCAAAACTTATCAGAGCGCTTGGTCGATGCGACTTGTGATCAAAATGCTGGCACCTACTATTTGGCTCAAAGAATAAGCATTGATATTCAACGGGGCAATGGTGCCAGCATGCTGGGCATGCTGCCAACTAGTAGTGGGCTGGAGCATTTGGACTGCCGGTGAGTCTGCAATGGCCAATAGGTTGACTAAATTCTTTTTTTAGTATGTTCTTAATAAAGACATACCGCCGGTAGTAAAAAAATAAATAATTTTGTTAAAATAGGTATATATGTATCGGGAACGCTGCCAATTGGTAGGTAGTGGGCTGAAGCATTTGAACTGCCTGTAAGCCTGCAATGGCTTGCAGGTTGTATAAATATTTTCGTTGTGGTATTTGTGGACCTGTATATAGTTTGTAATGTTTTGTTAATAAATGTATTTAGGTATATTTCTATAATTAAAAAAAAAAGTGAAAAGCATTAATTCTTCAGTTGCCTCGTATTTTTCGTTATTTAGTTCTACCTAAGAATACATATTATAATTTGACATTTATACTTTGCGCAAGCATTATATTTTTCGTAAGTTTGTACTCTGAGACAGCTCATTGACATATTATAACAATCAAATAATTGCCGAGACTACCTAAAATAGGTTTTTTTAAATCAACACATCTTTCACCCAATTTCAGAATAACTGATTTCTGTAAAATTCATCTCTTAATGTCATACATCAATCATACAGTGTCATTTTGAACTACCAATTAACTTTTTACTTCTGACATAAAATACCTTGTATGAGAAATCATTTACTAATGTATTATAATTACTAAAGGTTCATTTATTAAATGGGTATTATAAGATCTGACAGAAGCGTAAACAAACATCTGTTTGCTTCGTTCTGAAACGGAATAATTAACCTTTTTCTCAACCTAATTCTTCTCTCTATGTAGTTTCTATGAAAGAGTCAAATATTAGTGGCAAGAATAATCACGAATTAAAACTATAACTAGCAAAAGGAACAAGTAGGGTATAAAGTTTAAAAAGTACTTTAATACATCCATAATGTAGTAATTTAATGAACTATGTGAATAAATTGCCGTGTAATAAAACACCTGTTAATTATGAATGAAATCAATAACATAGTTGATGTAAGATATGACACTACTAATTACAGCAATTACTATGCTCGGTGTAATCTGTACCGACAGAAATGCACCATATCCAACCTTGTTAGTACGGACCGCTATCTATGTGGACAACTCCTCTGAAACCTGACTCCAGCTCTGTGCTTGCTATCGTAAACTCTACCTAACCTGACAGGATTTGCGGCTGTCTGTTTTGACTATTAATTTCAAACAATCCGAGTTTCTAAACAATAGATAACATATATTTCTGCCGCGAGTTGATTTAGCAATATTGGATTTCTTAACTGGAAAAGAAACTGGAATGCAAGGCATTCTAACGGTCTAACGTTAGCCGGAACAGACAGATATTTGGGTGGAGATAGGACATTATAATCCGGGTCACGGAGGAGAGAGTTTCAATAACGTTGCAATCTAGGGAAACGAGAACCGTTCGTTTCCCACATTCGTTTTTTTTTAGAATCTCACCGTTATTGGATATTTTTTGCATTCTTAGTTTCGGAATGTATTTATAGTGTTACGGGATGAAGGGGAAATGTAGATCTGGGGTCGTGAGGACAGCTGCATCCACGGCGGAGCTTGAACAAGTAGATCGTTCGGTGCCGGATTAATACAACCGTAAACGACGAGTAACGGTTTGATTTTTTTGTATACAACCAAAGTGTAGTTAAAAAAGGCATTGTTATCAATCAAACCTTACTTCTGCTTAAGTTACCTGAATTTGTTAAACTTGATTCAAAATATTGAAAGCAGTTTTTTTTTATGTTATTGTGACGGAATAAGCCCAAGGCCCACCTGTTGTTAAGTGGACTAACCTCTGCCTATAACAGATGCATTTCGTCAACGACGAATTGCAATGTGCCCGTCACATTGAGACGTACAGTTGTTAGGTCTCATTCATGTACCTGTAATTTTTCTGGCTCTCAAGAACTGCTGCCGGAACACACTGTTAGGTGCTTGCCGACAGATTTTCTACTTGAGGGTGGTCCCTAGCCAGGCGGGCATTCGCAAAATGCCGTTCCACCATGCGGTGAAGCTCAAGCCCGCGGCGGGATTCGAACCATGGAGCTGCTGCACGGCAGTCCATAGCCAATGCCACTGAGCCGTCACTGCTTCATGTACGAGTATGTATAATATAACATGTCCATAGCCTTGTCCAATATAGTCGTATATATGTATTCTTAGGTATATTCCTGTCTTACTACGGCTTTATTCTTAGTTTGAGTGTAGTTGTTACCTCTCTTATCTCCAGAACAGCTGGACAGATTTTGATGAAATATAGTCGGTATGGAAAGTGGGGGCCCAACGCATCAATATGCGTGTAGCATAGTAGTATGACTTTCTTTTAAACGGCAATTTGTTTCACTTTTGTGTCCGTGCTGATGGTTGTGTGAAGAAATAGTAATTTGCGTTTTTGTGAATTTAAGTCAAAATCATGTAACAGTATTATAGATATTATAAATACTTAAATTAAATTATTATAAATATGTACACTGGGCTCATGAGGCCTGCGCAGATATAATTGAAGACTACGATTTGCAGTATGTCTGTTTTGTTATTAAGGGTAGTGTCTTCGTAGCGTTTCCGAATTTTCGAAACTTTATATGTAAGTATACAAAGTTTCGTCATGTATATAATACCAACAGACTAGTAATATTTTTTTCTAGAAAGCTCTATATTTTGCGTTTTAAACATTGCGGTGATAATCGACCTTAAAACTTCAAATTAACTGTTTTGCCTTCATTTCAATTAGCTGGGTTTGTTTTGCCAATGGTGGTAAAACCATTGTTGTCTTTCAATTAGTGAAGCAGTGATGGCTCAGTGGCATTACCCTATAAAAGAATAACCTTTGCAATATTCTTTTGTTAATTTATTTATAATTTTACTAAGTGAAGTTATAGGTGTCACTTCTCCTATGTTAAATAGGTATTTAGATCCCAAATTATCACAGGATACTTTTAATCTCATTATCCAATGTAGTCCCCGAAGGAGAGCATTATAAGCAAATTCCAAGCGGGCGACGCAAGTATGTTATTTTACTAACGATTAACGTTTAATAGGCAGTTAGGTATGTCTTTATTAACAAAAAACTTCAATCTATATACAACACTGCAGCTACTACAATGAAAGCATGTAGGCAACCTGAAGGCTATTGCAGGCTCATAGGTAGACAAAATTAGTGATTTAAACATTCAAAAAGAGATTTAGTACAAATAAAGATAGCAATATACAAATATTCTACATGAATGATATAAATTTACTAATAAAATATATCAAAACACATCCTCTTAAATTTTACCAAAAAAATCATGCATTATGTTTTAATTTGTTCATTACCTATACCAGTCTTACATATATTATGATATTTTAAATAGTACGAAATGATGTTTTTTCAACCTATTTACCTGTTTTTAATTTGGTGACGTACGAGTAACTTAGCTAATTTAATTTGGCGTAGGCATATGCTAAATTGATGCCATTTACCTCATGCTGTGCTTTAGTAAATATCAAATAAAATTGTAATTACTTAAAGCAAACGGCGGACACACCCGTTCCGGGACACCTTTTCATTTAATCAAAACTTGTTTGCACGCCCAACAAACGGTGTTTGTTAGCAGAGGGCGAGTCGAGTGACGCCGCCGTCGCTGGTGCTACAGCGGTGCTGCATGCTTGCACCCGAATCCTGCACACCGGTTTATTTACCGTCGCCATCTTTTGATAGATTTTTTTATATGTATTGAAATTTATTAAAAGCGCAGCGAGGGTGCGCGTGCGACAACTGCGGAGATTGGTCGCACCTGGCCGCGCACACTCCGCTTGCACATTGATGATACGTACGTTGTGATCTATTGTTACACACTAATGTATGTACATAGTTTAGTTTTAATTTATTTTATTTATATTATAATAAGATTGTCAGAGAGTAATCTGAATATGACTATTCTCTAACAAAAAGATTATAAACTAGTAGCTATCCTGTGCTTCCGACTTCCGTATGCGGTTACAACTGCGCGGATTCTATAATTATATTTAATTATGTTCCTAAGGAAAAGTAAAAGAAGTCACTATTTGTACAACCTGAATAAAAATAAATAAGTACTGAAAAAAACAATATCTTACGTAGTTGTCGAATAACAATTATTTACCTAATAAGAACAGGCAAATGACTTTCCGTTACTGAATACTAATAATAAAATGGAATTGGAAACGTACAAGTAACCGCTTGGTCCCAGTATTTCCATTGGAACTAGTGGAAAAACTATTCCCACCTACTATGGTAATTATACATAAAAGCCGGCACGGAAAAATTTCATTTTAGTAGTTCCGTTGCTGTTTACATAGCTCTATCGCAGTCTATAAATCCATTTATATATTATAAATTATTTTTTACAGTGTATATGTTACAGCCAAAGTAACAAATCTGGATATTATATATACTGTCTAGCCATTATATATAATGTCTACTTAATTTAGATAAAGTGATAATTGATACAAAATTTTGATATTATTCATGAGACTCATATTTCTATTGGTCACGGAGGGTGCACCAGAATGGTTAAAGAGCTTAAAAATAAATACGAGAATAGTAGTAATTTATGTGGCGCATCGCCGGCCGCTGCCGCGGCACGCTCGCTTCGTTCGCTCGGCTCGCGCGTTGTTGTAGTCACAAGTAACCTAACGCTCCTCCTCGCTTCGCTCGTCGTCGCACCTAAATATGACTTTGCCCTAGACTAAATGATATTTAACCCCTTTTTATAACTTTTACCAATATGTGTCGTGAATTATTAATAATTACTACTAAAAGTAATACATTTCGATCGTTTATTCACATTTACCAAAACAATTTTGTGTCAATTATCACTTTATCTAAATTGAGTAGATATTATATGTAATGGCTAGACAGTATATATAATATCCAGATTTATTACTTTGGCTGTGACATATACACATTTTACCTTACGTAGGCACTGGCCAGGTAGGCAATTAAATACTTTGACATGGCGCTGAAAAGATCGTTCAAGAAAATTGTTAAAACATTTTACAAACTACTGAAGGTAGTATAAGTCTACTTAGCTGAGCGTATTTTATAGTGATTTCAGACAAAAAAGAGTACAACTTGAATACAGGCCCAAAGAGAGGACAATTTTTTTAGAATAAAAAAATAAACACACTTCGTGGTATCGGCATCCAACACTGCAAAGTGTTTGAAACCTCGGGATAAAAATTTGTACTGAATACGTTAAATATTTGGTTTTGTGTCAATTACATCATTTTTATATTATTATTATTATCCTTAAGTTATATACGGAACTTGATTAGATATTATAATTTGTTTCTCTAGTCGTAAACATTTCGTTGTCGTGTAATGTTTACAATATTGATCATTTTTCACTCATCACGTTTCAATAATTTCACTTCACTTTTATCATTATTATCATTACCTACATAGATATTATGTCATTTTGTTAATTCATTTATTGAATACAATATATATTTGTGCAATGTCACTTTAACATATCTCTTTTACTCGTATACGACCTTTGAGCTAATTTCCTGAAGGATTCCATGGGGTGGGGTGGGGTTATTTTTCCCACAAGTTCCGTCATAGAACTATTGGTACCCAACAAAAACTTTTGGTCTTACGAAAATAGTAATCGATATGTATAAGCCTACATTTATTTTGTTCCATCCGTAATACCAGAAGTCGTTGGGAGTAGCTATCAATAGACGGTAGACCACACGGGCGCTAACATAACTATACGAGTCAGAATGTCAGTCTGAGCAGCAATAGCAAGCATCGCGTGCCAAACCACATAATAAAGAGGTAGGTATACTACTATCCCAGCTCTAGGCTCTATGATACAGTGAACGACGATGCCGCTCCACTGCAGCGCAATGTTAATACGTGTCACGCAATCGACCGCCCACAAAGACCTCTCTACATGCTCTCTAAGAAACGAACAACTCACCTAAAATATAATTGTCCACATTATGTAGACGCTGACCTACTACAAACTTAATACCACAAAATCATTAACAACTACAGCTACAAGGAATACAGCAAGAAAGTCGATATCTTAATTCAGAGCTATTACACGGCTTTGAACACAAGTAATATCCTTCAATTTTGTGGCTATGTACGCATTTCTTTACAACTTCATCTTTCCGGACATAAAAATCAGACGTGAGCTGGGTCGCGGTACAAGTACGTTTTTGAATAAATATGCGGTTACATTTCATTTCAAATTTAGCATAGGGTCTTAACGCTGTGCAAAGGACAAATATGGGAGACCCATCATATCATATATACCTACATTTGAGTCCACACAAAAAAAATGTTGCAATGTAAGTTCAACGTCTTCCTGAAGTTTAGTTTCGGAATGCAGTTCTATCTGGTACGAGACATAATCGTATATCTCATATTACAGGAACAGCAATAAGTCGAACAATAGGAGTAATTTGACAGAATCAATGTGGATGTCAATGAGGATAGAGGTCGACTTTGACAAGTCTGCTGTTGCAATGGGTGGCTTTGTCCGGAGGCTTCAACGTGCTTCAACGTCGTCCCCGCTGCCGCTGGCGCAGCGCGGAAACAATGCATGGTCCATATTCGAGCATCGCGACGCGACCGCGGCCGTGTCGTGTTCGACCGCGGCCGATGTTTGCGCTCATAAAGTGTCATTATGGTAACAGTACCTCTTTGTTGTTTTCGGCGATGGCCGTCTCCCTATTTTCTCCGCTCGCCGTGTAAATGCTCGACGCGTCACGGCGAGTTATAACCGAAATGGGTTACGATCGACTCTTGCGAAACTTTTACGGGCCATCGTCTGCTTCGAAATCTCGTTCGGTTTAATGGCCTTTGAATTTTAAGTGCCAAAGAAAGGTAAATCACTTTGACGTGTCTTGAACTTAAATTCGTGATTTGACGTGGATTCGGACATTGTTGACAAGTTCTTCGTTGTATAAAAAAGTTCAATATCATTATTTTACGCATGATAGGTTAGTTTGATCACTATCTCACCTGATGGTAAGTGATGATGTGGTGTTCAGGTTTACCTAGAATTACTGGCTCTCAAGGACTCCTCGCTCAAAAACTCAACGCACTTATCTAAAAGAAAGGGTCAATTATATACTTTCCGTCGAGTTGAGATAACATAAGAATAAAAGATAAACATGTGTGAAGTCGTTCTCTTGGCTACATACAACATATTTCACAAAATTTATGAATTTGACTCAGTAAGCAGTCTTGAACATTATAGTTTTCTGATTATTACGTTTTAACAAAACTCATTTATTTATTGAGACACATTGTGTAGCGGACTATTAAGAGAACTGCCTTAGACCAATATATTTAGAACAAAAATATATTTTGGACTTATCTATCCTTTAAAAACATAGTAACTAAACTTAGCTTTACAAGATTGAATGAGCAGGTCGGAACGTAGACATATAAAACAATTTAAACAGTGTTGGGAGTTGGTTCCGTTTTGTTTGGTTCTAAAATGAATAAAGAGAAGTGCACATATGTCAACGCATTGACTTTTGACTTTTCCTCTTGCAATATCTATTTCGACCTTTTGTCACAAATTTCCACTCTTGTACAGTTTCAGAAGCAATAAAATATTGTTAAAATTTTCAAACTTGTGAGCGAAGCAAATACTTGCAGAAAAGCAAGGTCTGCATAACTACAGATTTTTATCGATATAATGTGTGTTTTATGTTTCACGACAACTTTCGAACGCTTGATCTTATAAAAATTTGTAGGAAGGTAGTTTGTACTCGTAATCATTTAGAATTTTCTGAGCTTAATTGGTCGGAGGGTTGTTGAGATATTACAATCAGAAATGAGTGTTGATATTTTCAAAGTGAACCGAATAGGTCGAAGATATCCAATTATATTTAACCGATATATTATCCGATATAACGTTATTTGTACATTTTAAAACTTACCCTGATATTTTTGGTAGGTATATGAGTCACAAAATGTTTAATTCAGAACAGCTTGAGGTTTTTAGTTCGCCGCGAACTACTAATGCTTACTAATGCTGACCAGTTATTTGTTTTTGTTACATATTGTTATGCAATTGACCTAATTATATTCGTACATACTTTATGCAAATCTTATATTTTATTTTTAATTTATACTTCATAGTATTTCACAAAAAGGAACATTGTGCCCATTTTCAGATTAATGTGTTCTTGATCGATAGTAGATTCCATTACTTTTTATTTTTGGGATTATGACGGACAACACACGAGGCACACCTGATGTTAAGTGCTGAACTCCTTCCGCCTTCCGTCACAAGTGAAGAACTGCACTGCGCCCATCACCCTGAGACATACAGTTGTTGAGTCTCATCCTGCAACTTGAAGATAAATTAATGTCTCTCCAGAACTGCTGCTAGAACACTCTGTTAGGTGCTTGGTGAAATATTTTCTAGCTAGCGAGGCGTAGGTGGATTCAACCATGGACCTGTCTGCAGTCCATATAACTATTACCGTTCGACTTTGCTTCGGTACAACTACTTACCTACAATATGAATAAGCAGTGAGCAACTTGATTACGTAACTTTGTTTATATTGTTGTGTTAGACATTGTACAGCGTGTAGGTACTTCGTAGTGCAATCGCGTTTTCATTGACATATTTGGTAGGAATGCTTATCTACCTATACCTACTACAACCACTTGATAAATAAGGTTTACGTTCCTTGCATCGCGTACATATTTGGATGTGTTATCTCGGCTAATTAATGGAATTGTATAAACAATAGAAAGTACCTACAATCAAACCTACGTACTTTCGTTTCACTTCCTACATGTCGCTTTCAATTGTAGAAAATTGCTGGAGAGTCGAAGTTATTATTAGCATTGTAATTGTGGCTATTGTTTGTGATTCATTAAATCATGATTATTGTAGTTCATAATGAAGATGTCAGCTTCTGATCAGTCAGAGTTGTAATAACAAAGGATAAAAGCACGGTTGAACAAGCAAACATAATGGCCCTAATGACATGGAAGACAATGGGTTCCTGGAGGTGCGGCGGCGGCGCGCGGCGGCGGCGCGGGCGCAGTAGACTGCTGCGGCGCGGCACTTACGCATTGCCACTTGACTGGAACTTGACTCGCTCGGATTGACTACGCTAGTGCATATAAATGTCTTCCCTTTGTTACGAAGACAACCGTGATTTATGAAAATGTTCATTTAAGGTACACGAACGTATTAAAATTAATGAATGTGTTCCTAACGTAATTGTTGTTTATGCTTCAGCACAATTTGCTTTATGAAACTGTTAAAGATATGTACAAGCTGAGATAAATTTAATTTATTATTATGACACACATGAATCCATCTTACATGACAATTGTTATATGCTTTATATTCGTGTGTTGGTTTAAGGGTGGTCAAATTATCTCCTGTGACGCGAGTGAAGATAGCATAAGAGATATTATGCCAAGATGGAATATGCAGGTGGAAATCTACCCCTCCGAGATTTATATTTCTATCCCATAGTAGAATAATCTGTAAAATTTTAAAATAAAGTGCGTACTTCACTCATATAGTCATATTATTTTAGGGTTCCGTACCTACTATAAAACGTGATCCTATTACTAGCAGTACACGAGTGCAAGGCGTAATGGACGCCACAATTGAATAAATGATTTTGATATTTGGAACTGTGCTAGATAGCCGGTAGCGATTTTCTAAGTATATGTGTTAGTAAGTTAACTAACTAATTATGATAATAACAAAATATAATAGAATAAAACTAGCTCAGATTTGGGCCGCGGGCCTCGGACCGGAAGGAGCCCAGAATGCAACACCGCGTAAAAAATTGTTGGTTTTGATCACAGCTTCAAAACCACCTTATTTAACTTTTGGCATAATAGAGAATATGGTACGTATGTAGGTACATAGCGTATTTTGCGTAGGCTGAATTTTCAGATTCCTAACTAGTTTATTGTTTGATATAGACCCCATAATGAGTAACAAATATTATATTTTTGCAGGCATGACATTGGTGTCATCAATAAATGATTTGTATTTGTACTTGATAAAAAATAAAATTGTAGATATTCTACTCCACGATCTTTAGACAGTCGACATCCCACAAGCTACGGCAAATAAAAGGTTTTTTCGGATTTAATCTCACGTATTGGAACCTCTTTAAAAAATATTTATATTTACCAATATACATATATTGGGTCAACGTTAAACAGCAAATACCAAAATTTCAGGTTTACAAACTCATTCTATTAGCTCGAGACCCTGATATACAGACAGACAGACAGAGGAGTCTCGATATAATAGGGTCCCGTTTTGCCCTCGGAAAACAGAACCCTAAAAAAGGGTTCCCCATACAAGGAACGTGTTATATATAGCGATTTTAGATTTGGCTCGATACCGTATTACATGCGTCTACTTGAAATTATTTAAATCCAATATTATAGAGACACAATACAACGAATTAAATATACGAGTCAAGTCCGGGTCGGACTTCCGCTAAGGATACGAACTGTATGCAAATAACATAGAATTTTCGAACAATGTTAGTACGGAACCCCTGTTGTGCGAGTCCAACTCCTGCTTGACCGGTTTCATGTAGGATTTGTTGGTTTTTTCAACCAAATTATAACTTCCCAACAGAGTACATGGGTACAACATAACTGTCGCGCAAGAACAGTGGATATTGTACCCATATCCCACTCGTGTGGGGACAAATTACAGTAACTTAAGGGACAAGACAAGAACATATCAAAAAGATGTTTTCACTAACAATACAAAGATTATAATTGAATTTTATTTTGACTTAGTTGTTATGGCTGGACACCTGACGTCAAGCCAAATTGGGAAAACTCATATTGGTAATATATTTCCGCTACCTTCCGAGTAATCAGGGCTAGGAAGCCCTGTTGAGTGCATAATGTCACAGATAATGTGCAGCACCTCCTCATTCGCACAAAAGTGGAGGGTATACTACAGTTTCTTTATATGATTAGAAGTACTGTCGCGTCCTTAGCGAATATCCCTTGTACCAATTATTACAGAACGAAATTTCTCGGATATCGGTTAAATGTGATATAGAACAGTTATCATATTTTTATACCGGGAACTATACGGCTCTAAATATACTTGTATAATGATTAAATAAATATTACAATATCTTGAATGAAGGTATAATCTCGAATAAAGCGTCAATTTGAATGATGATAAGAGCAGCGGAAGGACCGTGGATGTAGCGACAGGGGCGGCTCGTGCTGCGTACAAAAACTCGGAAGCGGATATGGCAGTCGCATTCAATGCAATGTAACTGAATATTCAAAGTAGCACTTTTATTGCTCGCACTTTAATAATGTGTCACCTGGGTTTTATACACAAATCCGTACTTATGTCATTTACATAAAAAATTATAATGTTGTAAAAGGAGTCAGAGGGAGTTTGAACAATAAATAGTAGAATTTTTCTAAAACACGTTTTCAGTGGCAGTCAGAGATAGTTCCTGGCCTGAGCCTTTTTTGTGGGATCGATATATCTTAGTTGTCATGATATTCTTAGCTCGTGCTTATTTCATCAATATAAAAAACTGTCTTTTCCGATGAGAGTAGCAACAAATGCATAAACTCACAACTTCATTTATAACAGAAAAGGATAAGATGGTAATGAACTGAATTTTACTGAATAAAACATTCTTCTTCTTTTTAAATAACTGATAGGTGATAACTGATAGGAGTGTAGTGATAGTGGTAAAAAGCTAGCTTTTAACCACTATCTCACCTTCACTTAAAAAACTATCTCACCTGATGGAAAGTGACGATGTGGTAGATGTTGTTCAAGCTAACCTGAAATTTTAATAAATCATTGGCAGTAGAATCTAATGAAAGTATTTTCTGTGTGAATCTCTTTTTGAATGACTTCGTTCGAGGAAGTACCTACTAACATCATACCTATTTCTACAGCAAACCCGTAAAGGTTTGCATTACTTTTCCAGTATGAAGAGTGCCGGAGAAATTACAAGCACATGAGACTCAATAATTTGATGTTTTAGGGCGATGGGCGTGGTATACTTCATCACTCGTGACGAAGTGTATCTGTTATAGGCAGAGGCTACCGGTTAACACCAGGTGGACCTCGTGCTTGTTATGTCACAATAAAAATCGACTTATAAGTACTAATTCCTATGCCAATTTGCTAGAGAGAGCTTGTTCCGCTCAGTCAGTTATTATTACTCAGTCTTGTCTATATTTTGCAAAACAGTACTTCAGATGCCGTATTTTTTTGGAAATTTTTAGGATGATTACTAGAAATAAAGATTTTTAATGGAACAAGTGCAAGTATTTTATGAACGTGTTTAAGAAAAACGGTAAGGATTTCAATTAAAATCGTATTGGAACATTTGTTGTGTACGAGTTGATATTGAAATAGGAACAGGTTGTCCAGGTAAGGCTCGGGTTGAATGGAGGTGTAATCAGCGCTATTGAGCCGAGTCGTCACCTGCGGAACTTGTTGTTATTGTGGCCATTCTTGGTGAATTGAATGACGCCGCGGGCCACGCTCTGCGCCGCGCCGCCACATAGCGTTGTGTTGCGCCCTAACTTAAATTCTACTATTCATGAAAACCAAACACTTGGACTTGGACGGATCTATTTATGAAAACCAGTTTCGTAATTAATTATGTAGATATAAGATATTATTGTTAGGTTACGAAAATATACGAGTATGTGTGGATGTGCATGGACGTATTATATAGTGCATATCTCTCCTCAAAGGTTGGCAACGCATCCTCAGGACCTCTGGTGTCGTGATCACTTACCACCAGGTGAGCTACTAGTTTGCCATCCTATCCCATAAAACAACGTGTCGCCAGTTAAGTTAATTTCTGCAAAATATCACATCTCAGTTGACGTATTGGTGACGTTGACTTAAAACCTACGGAAGTATTTTGGTGATTCTCTTGTCAGTGGTTTGCATTCAAGAACAATAATTTAGAGATAGATTTTGTAATATCTTACTCCAGGGGAGAATAGGATGTCCTTATTGTTTATGTTAATGGTAAGCATCACGTTTGTCCATTACAGTTGCATTGCCACCATTGTGTGTGACAATGCACTACGCTCGACGTCTCGATTGCTCGGCAACTTCACTTGCTACAGTGCCCTTCAAATCTTAACACTGCTTTGTTTAGTTTTGCTTGGAAATATGATATCTGACACTGCGGTGGTACCTACCAATATCTTGCTTATGAGGCCTACCACCTGGTGAACCTAACATATCATACGTTCCCATATAATAATAACGGAAGGAAGGATTGGAACTTGACTTACTTCAACCCGGTGCGGTGGCTTAGATTGGCACAACGTGCCCCGGCCCCAGAAGATAGATTGTAGCAGATTCGAATCAGTCTTGTAATTTAAATTTCCCTTTTCGTTGTACTTTTTGGTGTACCGAAATAGAAAAATTCATCGTTCTTATTACATTAGTCTTCTTTCTAAATGAGAAATAAAAGTTGCAAAACCAGATTAAAAAAATCATTCTAACTCCTGTATTCCTCATAAGGGTAGGCAGAAGTGTCAAATCAGTTTTATCATTTCAATACACTGAAAAAGCTACAGAATCTGTCAATCAACATGAATTAAAATATTATACAAGAAAACAACATTAAAATTAATTGCATTTTACTTGTATATTTGCTACATTATTAACAAAATAAAATTTTTCTTAATGCCATTTCGGTTCTATGGCTTGCAATATCGCGATAACAGTATATGCTTTAATAATCTACTTTTATACCCAAATATTGGAATTTAAATAATAAGGTAAAAAAATGACTAGTTAAACTTCTACATACAGACTACACATCATTATTATTTTTTAACTTTGTCATCTATTCTGTCCGTTGTTATCTATGTAAAATTGTGTAGCATTTGGGTATCAATAGACATCTTTATTTGCGCAAATCTTTAAGATGATTGCATACATTTTCCCTCATGTTTTTAAGAATAAGTTGAAATGTTCCCTAGGAGATTAATAAATGTCATGCCCAAATGGATTCGTATAAAATGTTGCTCAATCCACCGGATGTGATGTGCCCTGACCGGAAACACTTGTTTGTACTTTGCGCTTTCAGTGCGCAGGTAAGTCTTCTTGTTGTAGGGTGACCATGATATGTTTACTGTTTGACGACGAGCATAGCCTCAACATGGTCATGATCAGATAATGTGCTCATTAAGTTTTCAGATTAGATCTGCGTATAGTTACGGTGGAAGAGTATATAAGGACTGTTTCATATTCGCGCAATATTCTGGCATTGCTAATGTCCCTCGCATCGAAGTAGAAGGAAGCAGAACTAGTCTTGTGTCTGAAGTTGAGGGTTCATTGGAACTCGTCTCTCATTGGGGACAGCAGAACCTTGTCCAATTCAACCCCAAAAAAACTCAGGCATGCGTTTTCACCGCGAAAAAGACCCCCTTCATCATCGCTCCGCAATTTCAGGGTGTTCCCCTAGAAATCGCAGAAAGTATTGGAGTTCTTGGCGTCGACATTTCTAAAGATGTCCAGTTCCGCTGTCACATCGCGAGTAAGGCTGGATTGGCTTCCAAGAAACTTGGTGTGCTTAATAAGGCAAAGCGGTACTTCACGTCGAGCCAGCGACTTCTGCTTTATAAAGCACAAGTTCGCCCTCACATGGAGTACTGCTCTCACCTCTGGAATGGCGCACCAAAGTACCAACTCCAGTCTCTCGATGCTATTCAGCGTCGAGCGGTAAGAATTGTCGACGACCTCGAGCTCTCTGACCGCCTTGAGCCAGTGAGCCTCCGTAGAGACATCGGTTCGCTCTGCATACTCTACAGGCTCTATAACGGGGAATGCTCCCAAGAGCTGTTTGAGCTTATACCGGCATCGCGATTCTATCATCGTTCCTCGCGTCACCGGTTAAAAGCTCATCCACACATAATCGAGTCCTGGAAGTCTCACACAGTTCGACTTATGCGCTCCTTCTTACCGCATACTTGCAAAATGTGGAATGATCTTCCATCTAGCGTTTTTCCGCAGAGCTACAGTATGGATTTCTTCAAAAAAGGTGTTAAAAGAGTCTTACAGGGTCGGCAACGCATTGGTGACGCCCCTGGTGTTGCAAATGTCCATAGGCGACGGTAACCGCTTACCATCAGGTGGGCCGTCTGCTTGTTTGCCAACCAATTACATAAAAAAAAAATATCCTACTGAAATGATAAAAGACGACTAGAGGAAATAATATACTGAAAGAGCATCATGCAACATGCATGCTCACTATCCAGGTCGACATGAGTAGTGTGTAGCTGCACTTTAAACGCACAACTGATAGGGCATTCATCAAGGAACTTTAGCGTCAGGCGGCTGGCCATAAAACCGAAGCTAAAACTTACTGCTGTATCAACCTTCCATACGTTTTATGGGAAATAAAACAATTTGTATTTGTAGGATAAGAGTATATAATACGATAAACTACAGATGATTCGGTCCCTCTAAGGTCAGGTGAGATCGTGGTCAAAGGCATACCTATCACCAATTAAAAAAAAAACAGTAAGGTACCATAAATAAAAAATCTGTCCTACCGAGTAGACAACTAGTTTAGATTCGTATACATTTAGTCGAATGAAATATCCGGAAGTTACTAATTTTGATATTTTAGCAATATTAGGTATAACAACAAATTTTAATATCAAGGAAAATAGGACTTTGACAGGATGATGGCTATAAAATCTAAGCACAAACATACAATAGTAGTTGTTAGCATTTTACCAATAACCCTGTATATTGTTTGCGTCAAATGGCCACAAAACTGTGAACTGTGGTGACCCTACATTGGTGAGACACATCTTCAGTAACATCTGAGAGGAACCACGGGAGCCGGAGCGGCGTTGAACACGTGCAACCTGATGTTGTACTTACTCTTTTACTAATCCCTTCATCATACAAAACCGGATCTTATTGCGTCGCTGATCTTACAAGTAGTTTATTGTTCCATCAACTCTTTATACAGCTTTTGAATATGAAAATCTGAATGGAAAAATCGGGATCCTGTTTCGAATGCGTAATAATGTGCACCCATTCCACACATCGTCACAATATAGGTACTTATATTGTTTCATATACATGAGTCGTACATGAATGAATGTTAAATGAAGTAACTTTTTATTTTTATGTAGTCTGTGTTTGTTAGTACCTATAGTAGGTAAGTAGAATGTTCCCAGATAAAAGAAGTCTATCTTTTTTTTTTAATGTAATCAATTATCATCATTTCGTCCCTATACCACCGAAAGGGTAAGCCGAGACGTATAAACACCTAAATTTTGCCATGTGTTTTCAATTTGGTACACTATTACTTTTTTGGTATTATTAGAAAGCAAGATGATTTTGTAAAAAATTTTGGTAGCAGTTTTTTTTTAGTATTTTTTATGTGAACGTTTTCGTCCGGAGAAGTTTCTACGTCTTCTGCCAAGCAGCATTGTTCGCATTACTGTATTCCGGTTTGAAGGGTATGGGTGCCGGTGCAATTACAGACACATGAACTTTATGTCTCAGGGTGATGGGTGCAGTGCAGTTCGTCACTTGTGACATTATATGCTGAGGTAACCGTTTAACACCAGGTGGGCCTCATGCTTGTTCCGTCGTCATCACATAAAGTATTTATATTATAATATAATTAAAACATAACATTTTATAAGAAATTTTATTTTTATGGTTATAAACATTTTATAACAATATAATTAGAACCACCTTCTGACTTTTACTGATTTCATCTCATACTCTTACTGAAACTATTTTACTATATTTCCTTTATTTACCTGTGAGGTTCGTAAATGTTTGTTTGAAATGTAAAAATCTTCATGTTTGTACCATTTATGAGTTCATCAAGCTATGAAAACGGAATCAACTATTCAAAAGTCAGCCATGACGTTGATATAAGATAAAAACATTTTAAAACTTTAATCTGTATCTGTATCATCCTGATCGTCCACTGCTGACCACAGCCTCCCCTATTTAGGGGGATTTGCCATAATCCCCACGCTTGGCAGGCGGCTTGGGGATCGCAGTGTAAGATGGCAGGTCTGTAGAAGGCGCTGCTGCCCACCTTCCAGTATTTTCCCTTAGTCGCCTCTTACGACACCCACGGGATGATATGGGGAGGTGCAATTCTAACCCGGCACCACACAGCACAAAACCAACCAAAACTTTAATAATTAATATAAATCTATATATGGTCGTTAGTACAGGTAAGTTCATTAGGAACCTACAGTAGTTTTTGTTAGAAGTACCTACCTTACTATAAAAATATACTACAAACATAAATTAGACAAAATTTGATTTAAAGGCACGATGTATAACAAAATGGTCATAACAAACTCTCTTACAATTTGCAATTGCCTATAACAAGTTTAACACTTGATACAAGATTTAAATTAAAGTTACAAAATGGGTAATAGTATGAACTACTTTAACACAGTTGCGCTTGGACTATTAATCAAACAATAGGCACGCCTCGAAATAGTGTGTCGACGAGATGGCAGATAAGAGGTCCGGTAGCGGCGCGCGCGAGACGGCTCCTCCTGGCGGGCTACTGTGTAGTACCCACTGTTGTAGCTGTACTTACTATCCAGCCGCATTCTCTGTGCTGTGTTGTGACTGTGACTCATGTGCATCGAACATTTCATGTTTATAGTTGAATGCTCCAGAATAATTGAAGAAGTTATTTATAAGTTTCCTCTTTGGAAGCGAATCGTGTGCGCGATCGGAGCCGGATGCCGCCACCCTTCGAAGGGCATGCCTTCACAAAGGCATTTAGTCTATTTAAAGACATCCTGCTTAGTGCGGGGGCCGAGTCCGCTCTCGCACGTGCGTCAAGTGTCCTGCACCCGCCGACCTGTCAATTACTGTCACCGTCGACTATCTCCGCGCTAGCAGTGCCAGCTCGCGCTGATAAACTCGCCGAGTCCATCATTCTGAATCTCGCCCATACAGCGGAATAGCTCGCCTTGCTGACAGACGCGATTTTACAATACCGGCCGCGACACGACATCTTGTACTCGCTAATGCCGCCTCGGTGTCCTTCCATGAACATAATTGGATTATGTTTGTTGTAACAGCGCAGATATCTGCGTACGTGATGTTACGACTTTCCACTCCATAAATATACTTCCTCGATAACCGATTGTGAAATAATCTTTCTCCGAGTATATTTTGACCTTCGATACGATATGAGTCATGCCTACGTTGTCGATGTAACAATAACGAGCAAATTTAGTCAAAGTAATCACAAAGAGCCTCAGGAAATTGAGAAGGCATCCTGTTCCGCTCAATCGGACATGATATTGCTCAACGTCGACTAAATATATTGAAGGAGCATATCTGACAATATAATGGAGTAGGAAACAATGCTGAGCTATTATAAAGCTCAGTGAAGCGCAGATTATGGTGTTCGTATGAGACAAGCAGGGTGCGGAGTCACCGACCATGGAAGCAATGTCTCAGAGCCACTTGTTGGCAATCGACCAGGATACGTTCAATGAACGCGGAGCACTAATACACCGTCGTCGCTCGTGGCGCTGCATGGTTCTCAATAGATAGGTACTATATTACCAATCAAAGATCATCGATTGCCATTTCGTTTCAATCATATCTTATGGGTTGTCATACTGGTATAGAAGAGATTATGTTATTGAAAACCGTGCAATCATTATGAGTCACTTGTAGTACAATAGCAAGTTAGAAATGTAATACAGGATTTGAATCCGCATCTTTCGGCTATCCACGCTGGACACCTTTTCATCTTCGCTGCCGTGACTGGTAGCACTGTTGAATTTTCCGCTTAGCTTCTTAGATTGCTTTTGGGTCCGAGTTATGAATAGGACAATTGCTAATAGGTTTTCTAATTACAAAAAATTTAACGAGACCTACAAATATCCGGCATGGGTAGCACATGTGATGTGACTGTATTTCTTCTGATAAATAGGCGTGATGATGAATGAGGATATTAAAAATATGTTTAAGTAATTGTCTCATACCCCTTTTCTACTTTTGAGGTATGTTCGATACAATAACGACGCTATACAAACATGCATTTATGACATAACATTACATAAATATAATTAAATATGGTCAAAATGACCAATTTTAATGGAAATCTAACACTAATGATATCCCATTCCAAGTACAAAGATGGCATCGTTCATCTGAATCTAAACTTACACCGTTTGGTTTATTGTTTATTTTACTGTCGATGTCCCTCTGATCGGATAGGACATCAATACATATCGTAAAACGTGAAATTGCGATAAATCATCATCATAACCCTGTCAATAGACGCAATAAAATATGATATTGTACATGGTAACACTACACACGAGATGTTATTGGACTATAACCTATTTCAAACATAGGAAGTACTTAATACATATATCGAGAGATGAGGGTAGGTTTAATTATAATTACAACTTAACTTATTACAAATTACTTGGGACCGTATCATATCCATGTTGCAGTCCCAAGTAGGAGGAGAGCGTTATTTATCTTATCAGGGACTGTTCCAGGCTCCTTTAGTCTACTGCTACTGATAATATCATTGGCAGAAAAACACAATATATATCGGACCCGCAGATCGAACCCAGGTATTCGAGATGCCTGAGTGGCGCTATTCGCCACTCGACCAACGAAGCAATCGATACATTGCATTTGCCTCTTACGCGTATCTTACTTTGTCGTATAATATTTAGTAAAGCAGTTTTGGAGCAGTGATAGCTGTGGCATTGGCCGTCAACTGCCGCGCAGCAGGTCCATGGTTCGAATACCGCCTCAGGCTTGAGCTTCACCGCATGGCGGAAGGGCATTTTGCGAATGCTCGCCTGGCTAGCGACCACCCTCAAGTAGAAAATCTGTCGCCAAGCACCTAATGATGTGTTCCGGCAGCAGTCCTTGAGAGCCAGTGAAATTACAGGCACATGAGACTTAACAAATAAAATATTTTGATACCATATAAATCACCGATTTAGTAGTATCTATCTGGTCATATTAATTTTAATTAAATAAAAAGGTTAATAGTAACACCACCACCTGTGTGATTAATAAGTAATTATGTTAGTAACAATTCGAAGATATTGTTACTAACAAAGTTCATCAATCTGACAACGCCTGTCAGCAAATGCAGTCCACTGCAATGGTAACATTGACTCCATCATCGTTCACTGGACATGATCCCGAAAATAAAGGCATAATTTTCCGGCCCACACATATGGTCTTTTGATCCACACAAGAATAACACGGGATATACCTATCTACGTCATATTATTTCTATTTTACTTTTTTTTATGTTATTGTGACGGGACAAGCTCGAGGCCCACCTGATGTTAAGCGGACTAACCTCTGCCTATAACAGATGCATTTCATCACAAGTCACGAATTGCACTCCGCCCGTCACTTTGAGACACATCAAAAGTAGGTAACGGAATAAATTTTTGGTACCTGCCACCGGTGGTTGTCAGCTTTCCGCGGTTTGGGTAACGTGGCCGTATCCGTAAAATCTCTAGATTGCACTGACTGTTCTCTCGAATTTATCAAAAATAGGCAATGCTACTTTATTGTTTAGTGGCTAATTGTTAAACATGTTACCCTACTGTAGGATACGTAGAACAAGGTACTTAGAGTAGGTGTTGAGATTTTTACCCCAAAAACGGAGTTTACACGGTCATCATATATTTTTCAGTCATAGCCACTACGTTCACCGAACAAATTCCTCCTCCAATAGAGAGGACAGGGGTTGCCATAGTCCCCACGCTTGGCAGGCGTCTTGGGTATCGCAGTTTAAAAAAATGTACTGTAATTTAGAATCCAAAAACAGTTATTTGCTGTCGAGTGTAAAATGTTTGTAAACACGTGTATTTTTGTTACCTAACTAATCTACCTAAGTAGATACTACATTAGGTATATCTACAACAATAAAACCTGTAACAACAATTTTAAAGTCTGTAGAATGACAAGCCGGCATCACCTGCGCACACGTTTTTCGTTAAGTGAGACCTTCTTTCACATATCTCACGCACGTAAGCGACATTCCGTCGGCGACAACCCCCTTTTCCTCAAATAGGACAATGACCTCGGCGCAGCTTGCTCCCCTCACGAAACTTTAAAATATCGGAACCACATGTTCTTGACCTTCCTCATACTTTTTTTCTGAGCTTAGAGTAATGTTCTCTTCCGATTCCGATCACATGGCAACAGGGGGAATTCATAACATAACGAGAACTCGTCTCGTTACCTTTGTAGTAGAAAGGTATTGACGTATCGTCTTCTGTAATCATAATTATGAATATTGGAATGAGTTAAGAAAATATATTTAATAAAAGAAATCGGTTGAGTGAGGAATATAGGGATAATTTTAGAATATTATTATACCTACGTAACACGATGAGACGTCATATGATGAAAACGGAACAACCCTGATATTGAAAAAAAAACCCTGATTGTGCATTATAGAATAAGAAACGAAACTAAAATGACACCAATAATCATAGCTTCTTACTTGCACACCATAGACAGCAGTAGGGTAATTAGTGAGAGGAAATGAATTTCGGCTCCAATTTAAATATATTTTTTATACTTACCAGATTATATCTATATACTATATATACCTATCTATCCTACCTTTTCTTTATATACCGCTGGACTACTCTTCCTAAGATATATGTGCTATAATGATGAGGTTGTTATTGCATGGCTAAATGATAATGTATTAATTTGATTACAAAATAATAAATGTTTCTGTTATTTCTGAATATGATTACAAGCACTATCGCGTGCTGAGCGAAAATAACATTTACAAATTATTGGAGCAATTTTTTTGTCCGCAAGGGTATCGAACCCACGTCCTCTGATTTCGCGCCGGATGCCAATTCCTCTCGGCCACCGGAATCTTACTCTTACTCGTAGGAGTCGAAAATTTGTACTCCAATTGTATTACTTTAACCGCCATAGGGGACGGTGCGCGGTCATCAACTAGATCACTAGACTTCAGTTATTGTTTAATTGCGGTAATTCTATTAATTTCAATAACTGTCATCACATAAACACACAAAACAGTAAACCAAGTATGGAATTGAAACATTACACTACAATTTGTTGATCAAAGTAATGGTTGGCCATACGTCTCAATTTTACCATTCAATTGAACTAGTTCTTAGGGGTCCGTAAGGTCACAGTCGTGATCACAAATTGGATCATTTTTTTTCACAACAACTAGAACATCCTTCTCTGCTAATGTTTAGTTAGTAATATTAAACAAGTAATGTGGTGGGCGTAACATAGTAAAATGTCTAATGGGGCAATAAAATCTGTTACATACGGAATCCCATGCGCACGCGTGACTACGTGCACGGGCTGTATGACCGGTTGCACTCTAGACAAATTACCGTGTCAGTTTTAATTAATAGCATCCATAATATTAATGGTACGCTAGTTACTAATATGTATTTGTTGGACTCGAATAACATGTATCTACACCAAGTTACACCTACGTTTATAAATTAAACACCAACGTATTTTTAATTTTCAGTAATGTGAACAGTCGCGTAGTTGACAAATAAATACCTATTATACGTTAATAGCTCAGCTCAGACCTGTTCGTGGACTAAATTTAAAGCAAAACAATTATTTACGTTTCGATTACCCGAATGCAGCGGTGACATTATTTCCGGCATCGGTTACGCAAGCGAATCAATCGAGTTCAAATATCGCACAGGCCATCTCATTTTCTAATCGAGTCACTTGCATAATTGGACCGATTTGCACAGTGGTCGCATCGGGCACGGGCGGCTCAGGCGACCATCGGAGACCGAGCCCTCTTGCGCAATCGCAATAATCAATGCTCTGCCGATGAACGATGAAATCAATGCTTCGCCATGCCATCAGTTACAGCATCGATCGGTCTACATTCCTCGACATCTTAACTTTATAAGGAAACAAAGATCGTTAATTGCTTGTGAATTTTTGCTCTCCGCTTCAGTGAAAACCAAAAATCTTATGACCATGCGCCGTCTGTGTCGGGAAGAGACCATAAAAATAAGTGGCACAGTTTTACGACAGCTAATAAGATGTTTCTGTTGTGGAATGAGGTAAAGTGAAGGGGCAAGCATCAGCTCTGATGAATGTAGTAAGTAAACAGCGAGGTCTGGATCAGCACAGATGACAATAAGGATCGGTCACATGCACTACTGGCGAAGGTAGCAGCTTGCCGCACCCTCAGGACCTGCGCAAGCGACCTATGTACTACAGTATCTTATGATATAATTGTGCCACACAGAGAGGCTAAGCCAGTGGCCTGCTTCCACTCGCTGCGCAATTTCTCGCGACTTGGCAGCTACAAGTACAAGTGTATGCAAACCTACATTATTTGCATGTCACATTCAATCACTTTAATATGCTAGAGAGCCGCTTGCTCGTAGAACGCATTACGGATAATTAGATCAATATCTTGTCAATTAATTTTACATGCAGTAATAATATTGAAAGTTAATTATTATTAATTAAAGTATGATTGTGTGTAGCATTGCATACTGTGGGTATAACAGATTTGATATGTACGTATCTGTAAAATTGGTACAACTTCTTGATGTACCTACTAGGTCCTATATTTGTATGTAAATTTCGACGTGTTCCACTAATGTTTTCCGTTGAACTGCATTTTTTTTAATGAACCAAGTTATTTTTGGCTTTACCTTTCGTATTCATGGCTATGGTACTTGTCATAAAATGAAGAAGCTTTCAATAACGAAGTGCTTACTGTTATCATGCACTTGGTAGGTATGTTACAGCTACCGTAATAGTACCTATTTTTATGGCTTTATGTTAACTTCGTCTGTACTTTTTACTTCTAAATGAAAACTTGCAAACTTAAACAAAATAAATCATTAATGAGATTTTACAATTAGACTAGAAATAGATAAGTTATGTAGGTAGATTTTGAAGCGCTCGTAGCGAAGTTTACTTAGCTGTTCTCAACCGATCAGCAAAGTTAAGCAACGTCGCGCGCGGTCAGGAGTTGGATGGGTGACCGCTAGTGACATTACTACTGAGCGTTTCCGTGCTTCGGAGGGCACGTTAAGCCGTCGGTCCCGGTTGTCGTCTTAGGATGGCAGTCGTTATAGCATGGTGGTAGGGCATTTTGAGAATGCCCGCCTGGCTAGCTACCACCCTCAAGTAGAAAGTCTGTCGCCAAGCACCTAACGGTGTGTTCCGGCAGCTGTCCTTGAGAGCCAGTACTTCTAGGTTAGCCTGAACAACATCTTCGACCACATCATCACTTACCATCAGGTGAGATAGTGGTCAAAGGCTAATCTATCAGGCATTAAAAAAAAAAAAAAAAAAAAAAACAAGGTACTTCTTACCAAAGATCTATATAGAGTTCCGTAGGATAAAACCGGGACCCAGTTACTAAAGCCTAGGCTACTGGGCGGGCGACATAATAACGCAACGAAAGGATTTTCATACATGATTGGGTAGAGGACGAAATAAAAATCATCCTCACTTCCCATGTAGGGGAACTAACCTAAATAAAAAAATGTTCCAAAATTTTATTTTACCACTTTGTCGGCGTAATTGATATACACACCCCTACAAAATTACAGCTTTCTAATACTAACGGTCTCTTAGCAAAACCTCTGACAGCCGGACATGACGAAACTATAACGGTTCCTTGTCAGGACTACAGAACCCTAAAAATTTTATAATTAAAGATGGACCAGTGCAATTTAATTTTCTACATGCAAACCACGCGCTTAATACTAATAAAGTGTGCCGAGATGGGCGATTACTATCGGAAGATAATGCACTAATTGAGACACTGGTACGATCTCCGCATCGTGTTTATGACTCCCATATACCGAGCTATCAAATAAATTCCGAACATGTAGGAGATACGGCCTCGCGTGTAGCGATTATAACAGGCTCATTTTGTTATCTCAGCATCTTCCAGTCAGTGTAACATTATAGTTTAGAGATCAGAGTCGCCGGTCCGGTAGTCGGAGACCATTAAATAAGTAGCATGGAGGCTGCGTGTCGGACAGGGCCCGGCAGTGTACGTAGGACAGAGGCTGTGCTGTGACGACGTGGACGATGGTGCGGTGGGTATGTGAGTTATTAGGGTTGGTCTGCAGATTGCGTGAATGCGTCCAGTCAGTTCAGGGTCGCCGGTCGCGGCGCTTTGTCGAGCCGCGCTGGGTGGCCGCGTGTCGCGCGCCGCATGCTCCACATTGCACGCCGCAGGTACACTACCACACACCACGTACTTACCAACCTACCTATACTATCACAGATTACGTTACATTACTCACCTACACAACATAAACATGCAGACAATGCATTTTGTGCAATTTGCTGCCCTTTCTTTTTTCCTACCGCATACCTACGTACCGTTGTTTGGTTATGAGATTATCGCTGATCGAGGTCTTTTTATGTTCCAAAAGGGTTGCGCTTAGGTAGGTAGGTACATAATTCATAACATAACCATTAGTCAAGTGGAATTCTTAGATATCTACCGAAATTAACAAAAAAAAACACTTTTCACCGTATGGGGTGCCGGGTTAGAATGTCACCTCCCCATTTCTTCCCGTGGGTGTCGTAAGAGGCGACTAAGGGAAAAGTCCAAATGAGCAGCATGCCACTTTTCACATGGATGTGAGTAGGGTGTTGTGGGCATTAGACACACAACAGGGCTGTATACCATCTTACGGCCCTGCCATGGTTTCACACAATAAGTTCTTGTGTCTTATATGTTGTTATCGTAAACATATTAGTCGTTATATGTGTTTCGTCCAGTGTGTTAGAGAAAACATTTTGTATGACCCAGAAACTGTTCCGGTATATGGCAATAGGCTCGACCCCTATTACATGGGACCAAGACCCAATTGGCTACGTGGGTGTTTACACATCTCTGCCTACCCCTTCGGGGAATCAGGCGTGATTAGATGTTGGAAGGTAGCTGTAAGTATTTTATGTACCTAAGTGGGTATCAATAAACGCACAAACAACTTAACAAGTAATTACCTAATAATTATCATCATATGGGTTACAAACAAATGCAGAATCCATATTCCATAATAAATTGTCTAAAATCATTTATTTTCTAAGTACCAAAGCAATATTAAATATTTAACAACCTATAACTAAGTATAACTAATAAGTAATAACAAACAACTTTGCCTACTGTACCATGAATCAACAATAATGTTGTTTAAGAAATAGCTACGTACCCAGTAGAGATAAAACAATAGTGAATTATGCTATCGTAGTAACATGGCGTTTTGTCTACGAAATAAGAGACAAGAGACTAGACAAAGATAATTTTAGTTGTCTTTATAGTCAACCGGCTCTATGAGTCAGCCGTGATTGTTTAATTCAGTGCTTCTAAACGTGTCCGGGACCATGGCGCATGCTCGCAGTCACAACAAATTTATATTATTCATGCTAACTCACATTATGCTCTTACCAACTTGAAGACTGTGTAACGTTGTTATTTTTTTATCCGATTTGTACCTGCGATAACAAAAACATACATTTTACATTATTCAGCATAACGCAAGGAATTGAAAAGAGACGACCACGCGTCACCTAAACCACAGCCTAAACTAGAAGATAATCGCGGGGGCATGTACCTGTTGCGTTGCGCGCTCCTTTCATGGAATATTCTTCTTGTTATAGAGAGCACACGACACAAAGCGAGTTTATCTGGTCGCATTATGAGGAGCATCTCCGCTCCCAGATCGCGCGATAATGCTCGTCGCCGAGTCACAAAACTCCGCGGCGATGGCATTGCGCGGCGCGGCGCGGCCGTACCGAATCACGATATGCATAGCGGCGAGGCGCGGGCGCAGGCTGCGCGACGCGACGTAAGGTGATCTCGAGCCACGCTGACCTTTGTGCTCCTCAGTCTACGGTAACCGTCGATCGTCTTTGTGTCGCGGCGAGCTTGTCAGCGTCCTCACAACGAGGAACTTTGTTGTCTTTCTCGAAAAGAAAGTGGGTAGAGATATCGATGTAAACCATTGTTCCGTCTTCGAGATAATTCAATATAGTGCTGCTGTCTATCGAACGCCACTTTTGTTTAACATTTGAATAGACCTTATTGTGTACGCTGTTTGGAATTCTGAATTGTGAGCAGGTGTGCCTTGTCTTATGAAGTTAAAATGTGACATGCACTGATCTCCTCCAAAGTTGTTTACATGCTAAAAATGTATTGAGAGACAGGTTATATTCACTCCAGGATGTGCACTGAGGTTCTTGACTTATACACAAGCACACACTGACTAAAAATGTATAAACGCTGATTTTAGCAAATATCTTGACTTGGTCATGAAGGGAGCTATAGATGAAAACAAAGTTTTATATTGTGGCAGAAGTTAATACGGTATCGGTAACGGACCCAGTTAATTTAGTTGTTTATGACTTATACCCAAGAACACGAGAATCAGTATGGCGATAATGTAATTTTCTACTAACATTTTCATTGAAAGTGTCATTTTGCGAACACCAGTTTGCATCCGAGTCCCTTTGCAAGGGAAAGATTGACCACCATATTTCGAAAATGAAGGCAATATTTTCCAATACTCTGGGAACTAAAGGTAATACTAAAATTACCTAATAATATTAATATTAAAAGCACCTAAGTGTGTTCCAGAAGCTATCCTTTCGCCGAGCCAGTAATTCTAGGTTAAGCCTGTTAACACCTTCGATCACATCATCACTTACCATCAGGTGAGATTATGGTCAAAGGATTATCTATCAATAGTAAATTTAAAAAAACTCACCTTGCCTTACGAATCGATATTTGCATGAATAGTCCCTAATACATGACCTTATTAGTATACCGAAATTATTGTAGACATATATTTCATTACAATAAACCAATATCTAACTACTTAATCGCCCTGTTGATATTACTATAAAATATAATAGCTGCCGATCGCGGCTTCGCCTTCATTTAAATCGGCTTTATTGTAATCCTTAGGGAACTACTAAGTTAATCTATGAAGTATCCTTCTCTTAATCCAGGACCTAAGGAATACAGTTTCATCAAAACCTGAACCTGAACAAGCCCTTTCGGAGATGAGTGGCTTAGATTAAATAAACTTGATGTGGTATTTTTGTAGTCATGCTCATGAGGTATAGTGTTTATTTAAACAATCTGTTTCTGGGAACAATCTGTATCATAGGAATCGTATTCTTTGAAATTCTTTCAAGAACATCAAAATTAAATATTAGATAAAAAATTATTCATTTATTATTTAATATTATTTATATAAAATAATAAATTTAAAACACGATCAAAAACTTTTGCATATTTAATATTATTGGGATTATTTCTTTACAACCCCCGAAATTTATTGGTTATAGATTTTTACATATTTAAACTAATGATTCCGACTTCCTTAAAGTAAACAACCTAAGGTACAGATTTCTCCTAGAAACACGCAGGTTACATAAGCACCATGAACCTCATATAACTACAAAAAATCAGCACTAAGGTTATCTAATCGAAGATCTTACCGGTCACCTTGTAAATCAAGAGCGAATTAGCACCTCAGAAGGAAAACACTTTGGCGACCGACGACGCTTAAAGGAAGTTAGTGGGCTGTTGTGAAGGAAATAAAACCATAAAATACCTTCGGAGATTATTATCGTTCATACGGTCGCCCGTTTCGAATGAGCAATAGACAGAGGAACCAGCCGTGTCATTTGATTTTGATACAAAGATGTCAAATGGATTTCTGTTCAAACTGTTTAAGCTTTGGTATAAGCTACAGACACAGTCATATAGTCGATGGTCAATTTAGTTAAGGTGCTTTCAATTATTTAAGTATTTTTGGTGGTGATTCTTGGTGAAGTGTACGTATACGCAGTGTTTGGTTTTTCTCGTTGACTTTGGTCCGCTGTATCCGTCTCAATAAAAACTGTCTCAAAAAAAAACTGAGAGATCGATTCGTCGAGAGTTCTCTACCAACACTACTAACACCATGTACCTTACTAAAATAACTGACTAAAATTAATAGCTTTTTATAATGACTTTGGAATCCATAGTTTTCTTTATTATTTCTTATTTATTAAATCTTACACGACTGCCCAACAAGAAGAGTGTTATGTTTTCAAGGTTCATGTATGTATGTTTGTGAGTTTCTTAATTCCACCATAACGTCTAAACGGCTTAACCTATATTAATGTATGAGATACCATTAGATTTGTATTAATAGCACGTGACATTAGGTATATAAAAAAAATATAAACTGGTGGATTGAGACTCCATATTGTGAGGTAAACAATGTTTTTTTTTCAAACCCTAAGATTTGGGTATCAAAATATAAGCCTAAAATCGATTCCATAAATATTTACATGGAAAATTGAATGCAGTTGATGTCAGTGGATGTGTCATGTCAGTGTTAGGTGTCTTACTTAAGGGTGAACTGGCCGGTCAGTTCTCCATACAAACGCCGTAGGGTGGTCACTCCCTTATTTGGGGATTTAGGCCAAAAACAAAACATGGTTGAATCGTAACGAAATTTTAAAAAGATATTTAAGTTGAGAATTATGAGCCTGGAAACATTTTCATATAAAGTTTTCAAGGCTCATAACTTTCAACTTAATTAAGTTTTTAAAATTTCGTTACATACAAACCTAGATAATGACGAGTTCAATCGATATTATGCTTAATTCTGGATATTCAAAAAACTGAGTGTATCATCAATAAGTGAGTAGTGAATCACCCTACGGTGTTTGTATGGAGAACTGACCGGCCAGTTCAACCTTAACAATCGGGTTGGGTATACTACCAACAAAAGTATCCTCGAGCATGTTATAAAATCCAATACAAATACAATTAAGTATTTGTTTTGTCATGTGTTCTTGGCGATAACATATTTTTGATATGTGCTTGTATATTTCTATGCGATATTAAAGAAGACATATTGTTCAACTCCACATGTGCGGGAAAAGAGTAGGAAGATGTTGAATGTTGAAAACAAAAACTGGGTCAGGACAAAGTTTGACTTGTGTTCAAATCCTACGCGCGTACGTATATTGTGCTTCTAGAAGCAATCTGTATCGTAGTAATCGATGGTTAGTTTCAAAAATAAAAAATCTATATAAATATTTTGTATTAGGATATCATGGCATGGACTTTTTCATGGCCAGAATGTCCTGAGACATTGTTATCGTTATTATTATTTCGTCCATAACTATGAGCAACTTTTTCGTGCCTACATTTTCAGACATGTTTGAATACCATGTAACACGAGTATTTCTTTGTCAGAATAATAAAACCCAATAACTTTTCCGACCCAGGGATCTAACCCAAGATCTCAAGAGTACAAAACGATGCTTTTCTACACAGTAAAAAACTCATCCCATGTATCCCATTTTATCGATAATATACATGAAATTGAACGTATTATATTAAAGGCTTGCGAAGGAAAAACATTGTTTAAAATGGAGACACCATTTTGTACACGACAGCTCCCTGACTATGAGGAAAGGTTCACTTTGTCATTATGTGTGATCGTCGCGGTATTGCGTGGACACGCATCTGAATAAAAGCTTATTAAACATGATTCAAATCACAAATGCATATGAATAGAGGCTTTATTCCATTGATTTCCTTAAATTATATCTTGTTCAATCTTTCTTTGTGATTATCATGATAATGTCGCATACTATAGTGTTTATATTCCCACGCATAGCAGCTACCTTTATTTTTCAATTAACACGAGAAAAGACATACATATTGTTAGAGTTACAAAATTATGAGAGGAAAAATTATAATTTTTAATATAATTATATTTACGTGCGGGATTCAAACCCGGGTTATCCACCCCTGTAGCCGGAGTATACTCCAACCGCTACGTTAACATAACATATGACTCATGCCTCTAATTTGTCTTCTCATTCTTAACCATCATCGTATGGCGATGGACGTAGAAGGCGCATCCATTTGTCGCACTCACATAAAACTCTCGGCAAAAAGCGCCTTCTACCTACAAAAAGAGAAGTTGACAGCAGACTCAAAGGCACCTCTGTGTTACGGACCTTGGCTTGAGTCGTTGGGGAGCTCAGAACTAATTGACCCGGTACAACTGCAGTCTTGTACCGTTGAGAGTGGCTAAAGAGCTTAAGGTAGCAATGAAATTCGGAATTCCGAAGGTACCACGAGGCTTCGACGCCTCCGGCTGCATAGCGAAGAAAGCGATTCTGTATGTCTTGGAGTTTATGAAAATGGGCTTCACTGGCACGACCGAACAGTACTGAAGCTTAGATCACGATGGGGCGGACGCAAACAGTGTAAAGTGTCTTCTTATTTCTAAGAGACAAGGTAGTGGGTGGGCTCGTTAGGGACGACGATGTCAAAATCTCAAGTTAGCGACTAGGCTTTCTAGTATACTACTGTTAGGGTTGATGGTACCACAATTCCAGAGAACGTATGTTTACTGTCTACTTGAAGTCGCCGATCAGAATGACGGGGCCACCAACAGAAAAAGAGAGTTCTAAGTCAGCTCGAGTGATGCTTTTACTACCAGATTGGTCACAGAACGTTATGACTACAAATTGATGATAGCTGGTAGGCAACTAGAGGTTTTCATAGTACTAAGGGGTAGGTTAATAGGGATCTAATGTTGGGAACTTTTGTAATCATCAGCATCATGTACCATTCGGTAATTGGCAAACCTGCGGTTCGTCCTATCCGGTTTAAAAAGGTACCTGCACGCATATGACGTTAATCAGGTGGGTCTTACAAAAAAGTCACGTCTTCTGAAGAAGCTGTTAGCATCTTTCAACGCTACCTGAGTCAACTTTTTTTTATACCTTTGACCACTATCTGACCTTAACTTAAGTGATAAATGATGATGTGATCGAAGATGTTATTCAGGCTAATCTAGAATTACTCTATTCCTAAGATAACAACCGGGACCAACGGCTTAACGTGCCCTCCGAAGCATGGAAGTGCTCAGCAATAAATGTCTCTGGCGGTCCGGTTAATAGGCTGTTGTAAGTACACAATTCAATAATGAGAAACCGATTGGCTGCGTGCGTATACATTGCTCTATACTGTTATATTATTTTTAAATAATTATATACAAAAATAACAGGTTACTTGTAATACCGAAAGAAAAACAAAGGAAGTTATGGTATGTACTCGAAATACCTTAAACAATGGTTATACTACCAGACTAATAGAGTATACTCTTTTAATTATTTTAGTCTCGTTATAAAAACCAAACGAATGGCATAATAAAACGGTTACGGACGCTTAATCTGGTGCAGATGACGCGTAGCCGAACCAGCTACGACCACTGCTAGCCGAGGCGTGCTCCAACAGATGTGCCAATTTAGCCCGTGTCACCTCACCTTCCCGCTAACTATTAACTACGTCAATGTTTGGAAACGGTCAGCTGGCGCTTTTTTTTCTTATCTGGATCAGTTGGCCGCCTTTTATACGTCTGCTGACCCATATGTCTCGAACGTAACGGATTTCTACAATGAGCAATATTGGAAAATTCACTTCGTTTTTGGCTCTTATCTTGGGTTCGAAATTATGGAGATTAAAATGCCTTTTCTTAATTATCGCGATATAACCAAAAATATGATCTTTTGGTAATATTTTATAAAGCTCTGAAAATGTTCTCTAAAGTTTTCAGGATTATAACACAGTAATGTAGCAACTTTGTACGGTTAAAATCGCGTATATTATGGTGACTGTCACTCCGACACCCCCATAATCACGTTCTAAAAGGCTTTTGGCCATACTATCTCACCTGTAATTGGTAAGTGATAATGTGGTAGAGGATGGTAAACAGACTCTGTTTGGTGCTTAGCGACAGACTCGAGGGTGGTAGCTAGTCAGGCGGGTATTCGCAAAAATTCCTTCCACCATGCGGTAAGGTGGGAATCAAACCATGTACCTGCCGCACGGCAAACCATAGCTATTACCGCTTGGCTAACGCTGCCTCAATACAAATGTACTAATAATGATGCTGTAATCAGTTCTAGCAACAACCAATGTTTGTCACTTACAATATTTCAACCCCCTTTAACAACCCCAAATTCAACTCATTGAACAAAATAACATAATTAAATATTAATATAAGCTAGATTTTAAGTGCTTTCGCTATAAGTACGAAAGTTATCATTTAACAAATATAGAACAAAATAGAAATGTTCAATCCTCCAAATTTTCACAGAGACCAGCTTCGCATGGGTTGTACTCGTATAGTAAAGACTTGAAAGAATCACACATCGTCAATTTTTTTAGGATATAAATTACTAGAACATTAATGCATATGCTCAATATATAAACTGATTTGTAATAAAATAGAGTTGATTAACAGTCTCATAGCCACCCAATAATACACGCTAACAATTGAATTAAAAATATTATATAGTGACAGGCATGTCCCATACAAAGTTATCCTCGTAAAGAGGTAGGAATTTCAGAAATTAAATACACGTGTACTTTAAAGTAAATAAAATATCAGAAGTTTACAAAGTAGTCTCGTGCGCACAATACCTGCACAGGCACAAGCCACAAAGTATTCCATGAATGTGTAATCAGAGAGTTTATTGATCGCCGCAAGATTAACACCACTCCGCATTGTCTGTCTCGACACGTCTTAAATTTTCCCTTTTTGTGCCAATAACTTAAGGAATTCACGAATTAATTCTTTTTTCTTCACCTTCATGAATGTCATCATTTATCACACACTGAAAGAGTTATTTCTTCTTAAGTTGCACTTTCGTAACCGCAATTCCACTGTCAATTGTAATGTTTTATTTTATCCCAAAATAGAATACTTACTCATGAATATGTCATCCGTGACCTCTGTGACACGACGAGGAAGTCCAAACCTGCAAGGATGTTGGGATGTCTTTAAGAATAGTTTATTTGCATGTGTATTGATTTTAAAGCCGTTCTTGGGAGATATTATATGGCATTTAATTACATGCGATGTTTATGAAGATGTTTTTATGCACATACATGGAAGGGTGTCCTAGAATGATCGCGCATCCTGCGGTGCACGTGCCGACCACGCGCCGGAAGTGCTCCGCCATTGCGCCAGCGCACCGGCCCACTTATCGCGACCTTCGCCGATATTTATAAATCACCCCGAATTCCCCACACAACAAAAAAACAAAACTTTCCCCACATATAACACTTAACGAAATAATTTAAGAAAATCACAGAATTCAGTGTGTTATAAAGTGTTTTTTTATTACCACTAAGGGTATGTTCTATTAGTCGCTAAGAACGTTATTTTCGATAATTTTGATCACATTCTGCGTCTATGGTTGTGATCACGTGATCGTTTGTAACTGTCATCCCCGTTCCATTTTTGGATAAGAACGCTAAGAATGCCACTAAAATTTGCCACTTCTGTCACTTTTGACATTAGATGTAGCGTTTAAGGCGAAAATAACTCCAAGACCCATGTGGAAAACTTTTTGGGAGTGTGATCGTTTTTAGCGTTTTTAGCGAATCTCACGTTAAAGGTACGCACCCTAAACTAGCCTTGGACTACAACCTCACCTTTGTTCGGAGATACAGGAAATAGGATTGACCTAGATAGGTAACTGGCTTCTAGGACAGCAGTTGGATCAAACTGTTAAGTGCTGAGCGACAGAATTTATACTTGAATTCAGGCGAGCATTCAGCAAATGCCTTACGTAGGTATTCTATGTAGGTACGTAATGTGTCAGAGTTCTAGGGCCGCCCGAAGGCCTCCAACATAAGTGCTCAGTAGTAAATACTTCTAGCGGTCACCCATCCAAGTAGTGTTAAGAACGACTAGGCAAGTTCCACTATGAGCGCTTCAAAAGTTAGTGTTTTATTTAAACCTTTGTAATAAAACTTTTTTTTTATTCGATATGCATGCATGCCTTTGACCACTATATCACCTGATGGTAAGTAATAATGTGATCCAAGGTGTTAACAGGCTTAAGGACAGCTGCCGGAACCCACCGTTAGGTGCCTGGCGAAAATTTTCTACTTGAGGGTGTTCGCTAGCGACCACCCTCAACTCAACCACTGTCTAAACAGGCGGGTATTCGCAAAGTGCCCTTCCACCATGCGGTGAAGCTCAAGCCCGTGGTGGGATTCGAACCATGAACCTGCTGCGCGGCAGTCCATAGGCAATGCCACTGAGCCATCACTGCTTCAAAATCCAATTTAGATTTTTTTTAATCCATATTCTCAATTCAGATTAAGGACAAAAAAGAGTATATACTTTAGATGTTTGAAGTTAATGGTCAATTATTACATAACCTACATTATATTATGTATACTAAATGGAAAAGTTTTAGAAAATGGACTAAAAACAACAGACAACAACTCCGGACTCACAGAAAATTAAAAACAAATGCGACCCCTATAAATTTAAGGAAATCCCTCCTGCTTGTAAGAAGCTAAAAGAGAATCTTGTTGATTGTGAACAAGCTCAAATATATTACGTACGGACAGAATAAGGTGGTCGGTCATTCGTAACCAATACAGAACGGCCAATGTCATTGTCAATACCTGCCTCTGGAAACGGTAACAGCTATAAACAAATTGAACCACGATTTACAATTGGATGACAAACTCTGTGCACGTTTTACTTATTTATTTCTTATCTCAGCCATTAAATTTGTGTTGGGATAGTTTGAAATCGTATGACATTGGATTTGAAACAAAACTTACAATGTCGGCATATTATTGGTATGTATGATGAACAAACATATGGAGCAGCTAATCGTGTAATACAGGTTACCCAATTGCAGAACAGCGAGGGCCAACTGTCAATCAACGATCATGGGTCTGAATCACTCATTTGGAGCAGTGATGGCTCAGTGGCATTGGCTATGGACTTCCGCGCAGCAGGTCCATGGTTCGAATCCCTCCGTGGGCTTGAGCTTCAATGCATAGTGGAAGGGTATTTTGCGAATGCTGGCTAGCGACCACCCTCAAGTAGAAAATCTGTCGCCAAGCACCTTATTTATTTATTGAATTAATACTTTATTGCACAAAAAAAAAATACAAAAGGAGGACTTAATGCTAAGGCATTATCTACCAGTCATCCAGCGATGGTGTTTGAGAAGCTGTATGTGCAACAATGGTTGCATAAACAGGTTAACTATGCAAAAAGGAAACTACAAGAAGTACAGACGAAAAAAAAGGAAATAAGGTGTGTTCCGGCAGCTGTCTTTGTGAGCCAGTAATTCTAGGTTAAATCTTTTAACACCTTTGACCACATCATCACTTACCATCAGGTGAGATTGTGGTCAAAGGCTTAAATATAAGCAACTAAAAATCGAACCCTGGCACTGCACAGTGGTACTTATGTACCAGTGCGGTGAAGATATAAAAGAACCACCCTCAAGTAGAATATCTGATGCGTCTATTAAAATATTCTAGGTAACGGTGAGTCTTGGCAGCTGTATTTGGGAAGCCATATCACATTCTAGGCCAAAACATTCTTTACCATCTTGGACAAAGTCTTCTCTTTTACAAACAGATAACATATAGTAATCAAAGACTAATCACAGAATACCTTTAAACAGAAGAATAAAAAAATAACCTTGATTTGGTTGTGTGGTTTGTGTTATTTATGTAAGTGTTATGTAACATCATGAGCATCGAAAAACTTATCGGGTTCCTATTTGCATAGGTACTGTTGACAATCCTTAGGCTCCAAGATAATGTGGACAGGTTGGGCTTATCTGTGGTCGCGGACATCCGCACGCTATGTGCCGCATCACATGCCGTGGACGTGCGCTATCCGACTAACACACTTTTATTATCTCACGCACCCTCCCAACTCGATTATGATCTCTGCATATCAGATGACCACGTGAGGAAATGTTCTCATAAACATTTCCATTATAATACGACTGAGTAAGGAAATTCACTTGGCCTTCGAATCGCTACAATTACGTTCTGGTTAAACAAGGTACAATTGTGAAGCAAGTGCACAAATCACGTTCAACTTGCGTTTCTTAGAATGATTATTATTACAATCAGCAAATTCCAAGCGAAAAATAAAAGAAGATAGATAAATTGCATATCTTTACAAACAGAACCTACGCAACAATCTCGATGGAGTTACTTCTCAATTTCTTATTCAATTTATTACCATAAATTTACTAGATCCGGGATTTTTAATATACGAACTCTAATATTGTAGGTATAAGTCTGTGTTGTTGAGTTGTATAGTGTACAACTGAAATATTGATACCTAAATAGTGTCCATGTCAATTAAAAGAACCTAATTCAGATCAACCTACATTAAGGAATAAGTGAAACAACAAAGTTTATCAGGGATTCGACAGGCACATAAACCTTATGCGCAGTTTGTCATGGTTAACTGGTAACAAAACAGTGCTATTGTTCGTATGTAACGAAGAAATCCTGAACAATGACCTGTTTGAGAGAACAGCGACGATATTTTTTCCAAAATCTTTTATTCGTATTCAGAAAGTTAAATGGAATTTCGCATTGCGCCAGTCGGCGTATTGTACAACGACGTGGAATGTGGATAAAATCAACAACGCACTAAATCACACACACCCGATTATTCAATTGTGGCGTAAAAAGAATATTTACGCTTCGTTTCAGAAAAGGCACGAGATAAGGTGTATTTCTGTAGAAGGGATTTTCTTGGTAGAGTCGGAAGAGAAGGTAGGTACGGTTTGCAGTGCCTTGGACGGGTAGGTACATGATTTGCAAATATCAGTGGGTTTAATGCACCGCGGAGTAGTTAATGGTAGGTGAACCGAGTGCAACTAGTGTTAGAAGACATGTGCATAAATCTGAAGTGCAGTGTAGAGCGGGAAGTGGCGAAGCTCTAAGTTCACGCCTACGAAGACAGCGGCGCGACGACGCCGACGGCGCAGCGGCTTCGGCGCAGTGTGAGCAGGCGCTGAGAGCCCTCGATCTGCACGTTCTTAGCATATCTGAATCTCTACACACGCGGCGGCACACCACCACTACCAGATATGGGCAAAAATTGAAACACGGAACGCACATATCTGTGTGGGCCTCTGCCTACACATAAAGCGTTCGTGCTTTCTTTATGTTCCGCCCCGGTATGGTCAAGAAAATAAAATCGTGTTGACGATCTGAATACCTTAACGGTTATTATCAAAACTTTCAATTTGAGTATCAGTTCTGTTAATCTCGTCAACAGAACAGTACCTTTATGCAAGTAGGTAGATATAAAGTGTCTGCTATTTTTATGCCAGGTATCAATGATAAAATGGTAAAGATCTAACTGGTTACGTATTACTTAAAAGCTACTTTTAATCATGTCGTTTTTGTGATTCATAGTGTCAGCATGCTTCGTAACCTATATCCTAACCGTGTGTGGCCTTTTTGCGAATGTTTTTTCTACTAACGATTGCGTAAATTTCAACAAGGGCACTTTTTGGGGTACCGTGCTAGATTATTAAGCACCCGTTGTCCGTCTGTCTTCCTCATACAAGACACATTTTTTATTTTATTTATCATTGATAGGGTAGCCTTTGACCGCTACCTTACCTGGTGGTAAGTGATGCTATGGTGAAGGTGTTGTTCAGGCTTACCTAAAATTACTAGTTCTAGAACAGCTGCCAGAACACACAGTTAGGTGCTTGGCGACAGATATTCAATTTGAGGGTGATAGTTAGCCAGGCGAGCATTCACAAAATGCCCTACCATCATGCTATATCGACTGCTGTCGTAGGACAACGACCGGGACGTGCCCTCCGAAGCAAGGAAGCGCTCATATTTCTCATATTGATGGCATTTTTGGTTTCAGGTTTTTTTCTTTACTTGACTACCGGCAATTAGAATGTTTGATACTGCCTTCATTTTAAACTTTAATCCATAAATACATATATGTTGTCATTGCACTAATTTCACAGTGTTTTCACAATTGAAGCATGTGTTTTTACTTAGAAGGCTTCACTTTAAACAAATAAGAACATTATTTTAGTAGCAATCAACTCACTGCACTTACGTTCGCAGCAGTGATAACGCAGCGGTAATAGCTATGGGCTGCCGTGCTGCAGGTCCATGGTCCGATCTCCACCGCAGAAAGAAGGAAGAAAAAATAAAGATAGATAGATAGATATAATATTCTTTATTGTTATACCCCTCTTAAATATCAAAGTTAACATATTAATAAATAATAACATAGTGTTACAATAGGCGGCCTTATCACTAAAAGTGATCTCTACCAGGCAACCTTAGGATGGAAACTATAAATCCTATATTATGATTATTTGATACATCACCATCTTCTTCGTCACGCGTGTGAAGACGTTATCTATATATGTTTTCTCTAACAACATAAAGGACAACACAGGGACATATGAAAAATAAATTTTAGCTAACAACACGCAGGACATACTTGTTAAAAGCTTTATAACCAGCCTACTGATGCCAACCCTCCTTGGCAACGATTTCGTTGGTAGTAAACTCGCTATCATTCGGGACATCAGGACCCCAATTCTCTTAGCTATTGAACGGCGTTAACACAACTTAGAGTGCGTTCGTTTTGGCTCGATTGCGTTTGTAGCAGTTTCGAAAGTGGCATTTGTGTATTAGCGTTCGGATAGAAGCTTTTGCTATTTTTGACCACCAATTACTGCATGCTATCCGAACGGCTTAAAACATACTTTGACAACCGACAATGTTTTAACCATTTTGCACAGTACGAAATATGGAATCAATCCCTAAAATTAACAAAAAAGTAGGTACCTATATTATTATTATTTCTTTGTTAATGGCTTCTGCTAGTTATATAAATAAAAAACTTGTGCAACTCTTCAATCGCGCCAAATACAACTGTCAAACCAGCAGTTGTCAAAAAACGATCACAACGATCCCATGGTAAAACATGGGTCAAAAATATCACTTTTATCTGTCATTTGTAGCGTTTTCAAAGCTATCCGAACGGTGAGCGAAAACGATATTTTTGCTCACGAAGTCCCAAAACGAACGGCCCGTGTGATCATTTTTAGCGTTTGTGAGTGTTATTTTTGGCACCGATAGGCTATCCGAACGCCCTATATATTGCATGAAAATTGTAGTTTTTGACAGAATCCGTAGTCTGTCCGCTATTTAGGTTCGATCGCGAGTCAGTGGCACGCTATCAATAGTTTTTGACATATTATTTTAGTATTTTGGTATGCTGTGAGCTATTTTGTTGCGATTGCGTTGCTACAGTGGCATAAAATATTTTGGAGGATTTTAGAAAGACAAATAACTAAAGGATGTTAATATATTTATTTAATGGATTGTTTGCTAGAAAACCACTGTATTGATGTTTTTACAGATGCTTGATTGATAGATTTTTTCGTTATTATTTCAGTGGCAACATTTGCAAGTCATAGCACAACCATACGATAGCAACGCGATTGCTATACAACTGCGATTAGGAGCTAGAATTAGTAGACTACCGAATTTGACATTAACAGCAGTTCGATCGCAGAAGCATCGCAGTAGTGTGGCGTTTGTTCAACAGCTAAGAGAATTGGGGCCCTGGGTGTTAAGATGTTGATAGGCTGATATGTGCAACATATGAAGACATTGACGTGAGTGGTTGCATACTGCTCTTAAGGCGCATGTTTTCCTTTAGTGGCTCTTTACGACGTTCCACCTGAGAATAGGGAAGAGCTCTTGTATTAAGTGAGAAACTGTAAGGTAAAGCAGGGCCAGTAACTACAATACTTATTCAATAAACAAGAAAGAGTAGCCTGCGCAGTGGAAGAGATACCGTGGGGTAGTAGCACCACGAGGTTCTGCAGAAACCATGACCCCTAGCTCGATGCCTCTACCAGCCTAGCAGAAAAGGCTGACGACACGCTTATCGTGTCGTAAAAAACATATCAGAAACGATCACAATAAAAAAACAATATTGTAATAATAGGTATTTTTGAACCATCATGGTACCGACTTCGACAAGTTATTTAACACATATTTGAGTATTGAAGTCAGTTCCATATTTTGCAAAAAGAAAATTTCTCCCTTTTAGTGTTTTTTGCTACTTATGGGATCGATTGTCATTCACTGTCAATGACTATATCATCAAGATAGGAAAATACTTTCTAGTTATTGGAGTGTAACTCAAAAACAGCTTGACCGATTTTGATGAAATTTAAATGGGACCGAGGCAAGCATCAGCTTTCAAATAAAAAAAGATTAATCAAAATCGGTTCATCGAGTCAGAAATTTTGAGGTAACAAACATAAAAGAAAAAATTGAAACATGCAGACGAATTGAATACCTCTTCCTTTTTTGAAGTCGGTATGCAAAAGCGCGCACTATCTACACGTACGTGTTAGTTAGATATTATTATGTGCTGAAAATGTTTGCTATTTAGTTTCCAGCATGTAAAAACAATTTATTTTAAAAATATATTATAACGCTTTTCTTTACATTTCTGTGGCGAAAACTAGAATCAGCTCAATTAGAAACCAGCGAAATGACCCAACATTAAATTATTAATAAATATTACTCCTTAAATCTTAATCAAGAATAACATGATTGATATAGGGCTATATATAAAACATAATTACTTCAAATACTCGTACAAGTAAGTTTCAAACTATTAAAGCATATATCGTGGATTGTGTAACATGAATCCCCTGAACCGCCGAAACGAAGATATTTCCGAGAAGTCATTCGGTCAATCCAGGTTCACATGCGCAAGTACAATATGAAGCTTATATTGGTTTTTGCGAATATCCTTACCTGCCTCTTGAGGTCTCACGGGGCGGCGGCGGCGCCTCAACAGGTGCGCACCTGAGCCAGACGAGCTTTTTCATTAGGTACGTACAAGCAAACAAAACGAACAGCTCGTTCAAAACGATGGCCCGATTCATTCATCCTTCGACGTGGAATGCCTTTATGTTTATTGATCGAACTCGATCTCATTTTTATTGTCTTGCACTCACGGCGAGTTACCTGGTGGTTGTATGGTTATGCCAACCTACGCTTTACTCAAATCAGGGACCTTTTCAAAGCCTGTTTTAAGAATCTGATAAATACTTATTTATTCGTGCAATTAAATGGGATTAATAAATTATCGAAACGCTTAGGAAGATTCACAAAGCTTGTTTTAAACTCTGCTGATTCTAACGTTATGGAATTAATATTGATTAACATTTCTGCGTATTTATTGTTTTAGGATTGCTTGACGGCGTACCCGGTAAAGAGAACAGCCAATATTAGTAAAATGTATTTGAGATAAGTAGAGACTAGTATATGATTTCCAGCACCACCACATGCTAAGCTATGCTATACAAAATTATTCCATCACGGCTGGAATACCAAAACATGCATTATGAATTTGTGACTTAGTCTATTTGCGATAGCCCGCCTGGCTAGCTAGCCGACTAGCTTACGACTAGCAGAAGTCAATCCTAAGAAGTTGTTAGCATTTTACCAATAACCCTGTATATATAAAAATATTTAGAGATAACATAAACATATTTAAAATATACAACAAATAATATTTTTTATATATTCGCGTCTGTACGCTCGAAGAATCAAAACCTCCTGACAATGCTTTAAATAAATGAAAATTCTTCGGTTTAGGCTACGTGGCGCTTAAGACGTCACTTCGGCTTAACAGGAAAATTAGGCGGAATAGTTATTATTGTCTTAGTTAACTTAAATTGTTACTTAAAAAATTGTACTAACCTGCTGTTAAAATTTATACGAGTAGCATTCAAAAGTGAACAATATTAAACGTTTCAAATGGCCCTATATAAGATTAAAATTAATTTCTTACCTACTTCAAAGTCCAATCCAAATAAAAATGAAACCGTTTTCAAGGAATACACATTCGATATGTATCGAATTAACCTTGAATAATTCGGACGAGATAGTATATGTTTATTTAGCGTTATTTACATAATCATAGATATCTGTGGGTAGAATATCATAAGCAAATAAACCAACAAGTCGCACTGTTAGCTTTATACCATGTTATCGATGAATTTGTTCTTGATTTACAGTACCCATAAAAGATAAATGCAGCCGTAACCTTGATCTACACACATCTTGATATTGGAAATGTATGTAAATAAAGGTGTAGTGTTGGACCAATATTCCACGAATATTACACGAATTTAGGATTATGAAAGTACCTACCATATTCTGTCATTCTGATGTTGTTATAGCTGACTTAGGGATAATAATTCGCTACATGCATGCCAATGCAAAGTAAACCACTCTGGGGTAACGTAGTTCATTACGTTTTTTTATGCATGATAGGTAAGACTTTGACCACTATCTCACCTAATGGTAAGTTATGATGTGGTCGAAGATGTTGTTCAGGCTAACCTAGAATGACTAGCTCTCAAGGACTAGAAGTACTGTCCTGTAGTCTGTACCTGTTCTGGGCAGATATCCTTAAGCTCGGCCCCTATTACATGGGACCAGAACATATCTAGGATGTTTAAACCCCTTCGATGCAGTCATCACAATATATCTATGTTTCAGTATCAACGAGAATTCACAAGAGCTTGCGTTATGAAAAAGGCCGAACTTAAATCTGAAGTCAGAGCTCATAAAATATGTATTTATTGTTTTGTTGGTCGTGAAAGTAACATTGTGCTGACCCCATACACGATGGGATAAAGGAAGGAAGTTGTTGTATCATACGCTTAGAAATAATTTCGGCTTAATCTGCTGGCTACCTACTAGCGGTTCACTTTCCCATCAGCTAATTCTCACGTATTGCACGTCTTTCACGTCATCGTCTCAAATGAATGCACATTGATTTGTTTACCTGCATCAGCTGATTCGGGCATTTCTGCATGATGCAACCAAAAAAATTAAAGGCTTGCTATTCAAAAATCTACCTGTTATTATTGCAAAGGTATTATTGTATCCATTGCGTGAAAGTTTCTCAGGATTCTGTGGATAAAATGTAACATCTTTGGAGGCTGTGTTAGCAAATTTTTCCCATGGAGTTTTTTTAATGCTGATATGCTAGCTTTTGACCACAGTATCACCTGATATTGAATGATGATCTGGTCGAACGTGGTAAACCGGCTTACTTTTGAATAGGAACTGGCTCTGAATGACAGCAGCCGGAGCACACTGCTATGTGCTTGGCTGCAGATTTTCTATTTGAGGGTGAGAGCTAGCTAGCCTGTGATTCAGTACGATATCCATGCAATAAATAGTGAAGTTTACTTTTTCAGCCGGATTGTCCACTGTTTAACAAAGCCTCCCCGTAAGGGGAGGGGGTTGCCATAATCCCCGCACTTGGCAGGCGTCTTGGGAATCGCAGTTCTTCAGAAGGGGCTGCTGCTACTTTCCTCTTCGTCGTTCATATGAGGGCTGATGCAGTTCTAGCCCCGCACCCATTTATTACGGCTTTCGATTTGTTGTGATGTGAATGGCTGTACTACGGTCTTTTATGTTGTGTTCGAACGATATAATTACTTCGTACCATCGCTGTATACAGGTCTCTTGTGCCTGTAATTAATTATTTCATATTTTTTATTACTTTGCACGTGCTATTTTACCAATAACTTTGTATTACTAAGATTTGCTAGTACCTAAATCTAAAGATCTACCCAGATATTATTTGATTTACCGGGTGGTACTGCAACTAAAGGGACGGTCTTGATTTTAATCTTTTTATTATATGACATCTTTTGTTTTTTTTTTCAGTTTTTCAAACTGGCAAAGTGCGAGTTGGATTCCTACCGTGGGTTTTTTTTAATTTCAAAATCCTCAGCAGGAGTCAGTCCCGCACTTATAAAATTTTTATTATTTGTTTCTATACGGTAGATATTGGACTATAATTATACCAAGTTTGACGCTGAATATATTACCGCTTTACCGATACAGCAAAAACAAAAAGAATTAAAAAAAACACGTTTCTAATTCCTGAGTCTTAGAGACATGCTTTTCCATACAAACATATATTGTGTGAAAATTTATATCGAGTACCGATAACGATTCTAAATATACTGCTCTTTAAAGGTCGGTCGGAACTCGGACGGACAGCTGAGGCATAGTAGTAGGGTCCCATTTTCAAGTACGGAACCCTTAAACATCTTATCTGCGCTCTGCACGCCCTGTTCCAGGACCACAGTCAAAGCACCTTCTAAAATGACGGCGTATTGGCGTATTGATTTTATAGATAAGTGCTTGTCATCAGTGTTTACCGAGTAACTCACAGAGATTGATTTATGCTCTAATTAAAGCTGGTGTGTAGGTTGATTTAGGTGCATATTGTGGTGTCTGTTGCGTTGGCTTGCCGCTATCGATATCGACCGATCGCGTCGTGTTAATTACTTTCATTAAGGGCAATTGTCCTGCTCAATCTGGCTGATCAGTCAGTTTGCCGCCGTTCGATATTTCCACTTGAACGGTGAACCCACCGTGGACAGACGATGCCGCCACTACCATTTGGTGATTCAAAAGCATAATAATATTTATGTTCTCAATTAGTTTCTGACTGTGCCTGAATTATGTGCTTCTAAGAGACAAGCAGGTTGAACTTAAGGCTTGACTATATATACGATCTCCTTTAGCTAAACAATTATTAATTGGCAACTGTCAGAGAGAGGATAAGAACTAACTGGAAATCGTACCAAGCTGCCAACATTATCGTGACAATATAATTAAGTTATTATTTCAAATGTAAATTTATATGTCGTCCTATAATTTATGTGTACATTTTAAATGCCAACGGCCAAATAATTATTAAGATTGATTAATGAGAAACTCTAACCTCATACGGATTTCATGTTGAATGGAATTCATCCCACTCAAAGAACCGTTTCTAATACATTGGCTCCGGTTTCTGATAAATATCAGAAACTAAATAATATATACATATATAAATATACCTTCAAGAGTTTCATAGGTTGCACAAATCTCTTGAAGGTTCCTTCTCCCTACATAACAGAAACCTTCATGATTTTGAAATCATCCTACTCCTACTAATGTTATAAAGTTTGTTTGGGTGGTGTGTGTGTGTGTGTGTGTGTGTGTGTGTGTATGTGTGTGTGTGTGTGTGTTTGTGTGTGTGTGTGTGTGTGTGGTGTGTGTGTGTGTGTGTGGTGTATGTGTGTATCCAATGGAGCGAGATTGTTTCAATCATGTACATATATTTTTCAACACACTAGCTCGTAACAAGCCTTTTAAATGCACAGATTTTAGTGTCATAATGTAGTCTAATACGCACTCGTCTCTTTTTTCTATTTACCCCTTTTTTTCATTTTTTTATGTTATTGTGACCGAAGAAGCTCGAAGCCCACCTGATGTTAAGCGGACTAACCTCTGTCTACAACAGATGCATTTCGCCACAAGTCACGAATTGCACTACGCCCGTCACGTTGACACATAGTTATTAAGTCTCATGTGCCTGTAATTTAACTGGTTCTCAAGGACTGCTGCCGGAACACACTGTTAGGTGCTTGGCGACAGATTTTCTACTTGAGGTTGGTTGCTAGCCAGGTGAGCATTCCTAAAATGTCCTTCCACCATGCGGTGAAGCTAAAGTCCCCGGCGGGATTCGAACCATGGACCTGCTGCGGGGCAGTCCATAGCCAATGCCACTGAGCCATCACTGCATCAAATTTGTGTTTTAAATAGAAAAAAAAACAACGTTTCCACACTTCTCACCAAGGAAATTGTATCATTTCATTGTTTCATTCGTTTTTCATATAATAATAAACCAAAGAGTTTTTTAACCACTGTAGTAGAAAGGTTTAATTATAAACCTTCTAAATAAGATTATTATTGCTATCAAAAAGATAAAGTAAACATTTTCGTTTCGATATTTTGCTATTTGTTCCTCGCAAGTGTGTTGAAAAACGTCGTCTGCTTTTTTGTTAGCAATATCGCCTCAGCTGTAATTTTCACCTTACCGCATTTATCATAATGTACCTACTATTAAGATATGCACCAGCGAGCTATTACAAAATTCATCTAGAATCAATTTCACTAAGACTTTCATAAGAATCAAAGCAAAATTTACAAAGTTATAATCCATATTTCAACAAGTATATCTATACTAAATTTTACAAAAAGATTATTGACGTAATAGTAGCATTTGTACCACAAATAACAGTAGATGGATCTCACCAATACCCAGTCTGGTATACTAAATCTCTCATTAATATAAACAAAGAAAAAAATAAGGTGCATTCACGCTGGAAGCTCTATAAAAACCCTTTAGATTATGACGAATTTTCATTTCTCCGATCTAGATTTAAGCGGGTTGAGACACAATGTTATAAGAACTACATTTCCAGGTCACAAGATTCAGTCCATCAGTGAAGTCAATTAAATCCAACCCAAAATTACTTTGGAGCTTCATTAAAGGTAAGAGAAAATCAGCGACCGCGTATCCGAGTTCTATGTTTCACAATAAAAAGAAACTAACAAACACTGCTGAAATAGTTCAATCTTTCAACTTGTACTTTCAACAGATGTTTGCGCAACCCTCTACTTTGTATGATACAACTCCTTTGCCTGTTGTAGGTTCAAGTTCACAAGTTATCAGTATGATTGTCATATCTGAGGAACAAGTGCTCAAGCTACTCCGTGGTCTAGACCCCAATAAAGGACCGGGTAGTGATAATTTACCCCCATTTTTTATTAGCCAATGCGCTGAAACGTTATTTAAACCAGTAACCATTATTTTCAACCGCTCGATTCGTGAAGGAGTATTTCCTGCTATATGGAAACAGGCACACATTGTCCCTCTGCATAAAAAAGGATCTAAGTCACAAATAGAAAATTACAGACCCATCTCCATTCTAAACGTTCTTAGTAAATGCTTCGAAAAAATTATTTATGAGTCTATCTATCCACTCATTGTCCAAAGCATACCAGAGCAGCAGCATGGTTTTATTAGAGGCCGTTCAACTACCAGCAATCTCGGCGTTGTTGTCAGTGATATTTTGAAGGGTATGGAGTTGAATGCGCAGGTTGATGTGATCTATACAGATTTTGAAAAAGCCTTTGATCGTGTGGATCATGTCATCCTGCTGCGAAAGCTGCAAGAACTGGGTATACAGGGTGATCTTTTGAGATGGGTGCAATCGTACGTTGATAACAGGAGTCAAGCAGTGGTGATCGGTGGGGCCCGTTCCGACTACATTAGGATCCCTTCTGGCGTTCCGCAAGGATCGTTGTTAGGCCCATTGTTTTACACGGCTTATCTTTATGATATTGGATCATGTTTCCATAACGCAAACTTTTTACTTTATGCTGATGACAAGAAGGTTTATTACAAAATACGAAATATCAATGACTGCTTTAAATTACAGGAAGATTTAGACAGATTAACAGTATATTACAATAAAAACCGAATTGATGTGAATCTGAATAAATGTATGTCTATAAGCTTCACGCGCAAGAAGGACCCTATTTGCTTTCCGTACACACTTAATAATACATTAATTATCAAACAAGACTGCGTTAAGGATTTAGGAATATTCCTCGACAAAAGTCTTACGTTTGCACCTCATGTTGAATATATTGTAGATAAAGCGTACAAAAATTTAGGATTTATACTGCGTGTGACTAGGCCATTTACTGATTTACTATGTTTGAAAGTATTATATTTCGCGTATGTGCGCAGCGTACTTGATTATTGCAGCCCAATTTGGAATCCGCAATACGTTATTTACGAGAATGCTATAGAATCAATTCAAAGAAAATTTATTAAGCACTTAGAATTCCGTAGCAAGACTATATTTAACGATTATGTAGCCTCTTGTCAAAAACACGGATTGATGACGTTGCGAAATAGACGTATTTTAAATGATATGTCATTATTTCATGACATTTGTTCAGGCACACTCGATTGCTCTTTGTTAATCGCCGATGTGCTAGCCTTACGAGCTCCGCCACGCAGAACAAGACACACCCAACTGTTCCAAGTGCCTACCCATCGGACTAATTACTCGGCAAATAGCCTAACAAGTAGAATGCCTAGAACTTTCAACAAACTATTTAGCGAAATTGATCCCTTTTGTAAATCTAAACATGTTTTTAAAAATGCAGTATCTAAATGTATTAAAGACAATTTTTTGTAAGGTAAAAACATTTTCGTGAAACAATAGCTATTCAAATGATGTATATAATCATAAGATGTAATTATACAAAATAAAAAATAAAAATTTATATATAAATAAATAACTTCATTAAATTAATTCAATATATTAAATCAATAACGTATGTAACGAAAAAATAAAAATAAATAAAATATGTATATATTTTTGCGCCATGTAAGCCTCACGAGCGCCCCGCTATAGCTAAAACTGGTCTGGACGGTTAGCTGCACCGCTCAATATAAGTTGTAGTTGTGAGCTGTAACTATATTATAGTTAGTGAACATTAGCACTTGCGTTGTTTTTCGTAAAATTTTAAGTATTCCTACTTATTAACTTAATACTTGTTTACATCGAGTTGGAAGTATTGATTAATTAGTTTTGTCGGACGAACACCCGAATGATATTGTTTATGGAATTTGTTGTAATGCATTTTTATTTAGCGGATTTTATTTTTTTATAGTTTTATTGTTTATAACTAAAACATACAAAAGCGTTCGCCTCCCACATTGACACACATACACACACACACACACACACACATTTATTTACATACACGACACGCAATCCATACATACAAAACATGATATTTATTGTAATAGCATTCATTAATACTTTCTGCTTGAAGGATTAATGTTAGATTTTTCTGTAATTTGTAATGTTACTTTTCTAGTTCTTTAATTTGCTTTTATTGTTACACCAAAAATTGTTTAGGTAGGTATATATTCCCTGTCAACAGTTACGTAATTAAGTATAACAACTCATTAATGTGACTAACTACCCGTCAAATCATGTGGTAATATTATAAATGTACCTATTCCTACAAAGTGAAGGTTCTATTTGGCTCATGTGTGGAATATATTTTAATAGTTATAAGAAACCAATGTTACAGCTGTGAACTTTTGTTAAATAAATAAATAAATAAATACTATCCTGTTTTTGCACTCATAATTCCTAGTTTGCTTCATTATTTTTTTTATGTTATTGTGACGGATCAAGCACGAGGCCCACCTGATGTTAAGCAGACTAACCTCTGCCTATAACAGATGCATTTCGTCACATGTCACGAATTGCACTGCGCCCGTCACCTTGAGATATAGTTCTTAAGTCTCATGTGCCTGTAATTTCACTTTTATTACAATTTATATATTTTTATAGAATCGGTTTATAAGCGTTGTCTTTATTCAATAATTTCTTTTAATATTATTTCCAAACATTTTTTGTTTCTTAATGCTTACGGTAAGCAAACCGTCATACATTAGGTATTTAATGAACATAAAGTTAAGAGGGCCTACTAGGGCTAATTTTTTTTTGTTCATTGAGCGCCGTTTATTAAGTAAATTAGGTATTTATGATGTACCTTGACCATAGGTTATGGTTACGACGACGTGGGTTTTTTAGCATTACATATACTCCTATGACATACTCGTATATTACTTGTACCTTTTTAAATTTTATGTTGAGCTGCGTTAATGCATTCGCCCTGCCCTTGCCACGGGGCCCACTAATACCCTCCAGTAAGTAGTCCTCTGCCGGGGTGGGGCAAGATGGGCTCGCGTTAGTATTTGCCATCTCGCCCCGGCAATGTCAACCACCTTAACTTTCCATTACCACTCCATTTGTATATAATCGTGTTCAACATATTTTCATTCGTCAAAAGCATTCTTCCTTTCTTTCATAATTTTGCTCTTGTTAATTCCAACCTAAATATACAGCATTATTTTTTATTTCATGCTTTATGCTTTAATCTTATATTTTTTCGGTACATACACGCGCACATTACCTTTTTTATCAACCCCTCGTGCGTCCAATCTATCCACCTCCTATGACACAATCGTCCAAACTGCTCACGTTTTTTTATCCCGCGACGCCCCGTAACGTTTTTTTGTAGTACTAAGTAGTTTTCCATTACCTAAACATGTCACCCTAACATCCCCATACCCCAATATATTACCTATACCATACAAAAAATAACATTTTCATACATTTAGTTTGAGTGGATCAAACAGCGAATAAAAATATATTTTTCCAGATTTTGAGGTATTTTGTTTTTTAATCGAGTTTATTTGTGGCAGTCTCCAATCAACATATAAACTTCTTGGTACCAATGCAATCCTCATCATATTCTCTTTACGGGAAAAGAAATGAAAATAGACCTTTTCATGGAAAATTTTACAGGAAAATGGGTTTGAACAGACGACGAAAATGGCGGGAAACGGCATTTTTTATATATTTTTTTTATTTTTTTTTTCCGAAACTATTCCACCTACAACTTTGTTTTTTTTTTTAATGTGTGTATTTATTATGGTTCTTTACCCATGAATAATACCAGATTGTAAGGATAAATATTTTATAAGTAGTAACGAGATTAAAACAACGCGATTTTTTTTAAGAATTTTGGCGGGAAAACTGTACATAAGCGGATTTTTTTTTTTTCTCAAAACCTATACCACCTACGAATTTGGTTTTTCTTTTGATATGATTATTCAGATGTAATCTATACACCTGAATTGTTTCAGATGTTTAGGTTTACAGGTTTAAAAGTAGTTACGAGATTATTTATTACGTAAATTTCGATCGGTGAGTGTTTGCGCGGCAAAATGCATCGAGTGAAAGTTATTTTTTTTCATTTCATGTTTTGAGTAACTTCTCGTTACCATGGAGTAATGCGGTTTTTGTTGTTGTATAGCCAATGATAGTAGCTTACTAACAACGTTTAAATAATAACGATCGGATAAATACAAGCTTTACACTAAACCTTTTTTTTAGACCACCGGAATTCCAGCCGTAACAAAAACAGGGGACAAATAAAAACATCTATAAAAAAAAAAGTTATCAATCCTTATCCTTTTAATTTCTTTTAACATCGTTATTGACTTATTGCCTATACAAATGCAAAATTACAGCTTTCTAGGTTAATTACTTTAGAAGTAGTTACGAGATTATTTTTAAATGACATAAATCTATACAAAATTTTGGCGCCAAAATGTAATTTGAGCTGGTTTCAGATTTCATATCAATTTTAAACATACTTTCTGTTATATCAGAATATTATGGATTTTTTCTCGCATAGCCAAGGATCCATCCTCACGAAAACCGTTTGAATTATGAAAATCGAACTTACGCAGATTTTATGGTGAATATGTAAACACGACTATTAACCGCTAACCGGCAGGCCGGTTGGGACACATAAGAGAAAATCCGGCAGGCCGGAGGATACGCGCCTAAGGACTAAAATAAAAGTTATTTTTATCTAATATAAATCGAATATTCAGCTATTCTCAGTCACACGTTCTTACACTCTATAACGAGCCACTCCAATCCACTTACCGCCTCTATACAAAAATTTATATTATGTTTTGCCATTTTTTTCCACTTTAGTTACCTTCCAGTTTGTCCACCTAATGGCAATCGAAGGCAAGCAATTTTGATTTTACTACTTTTCATGAATTTCTTAATATAATTTCTAAGTAACAAGCACTATCGCGTGCTAAGCTAAAATTACATTTACACATTTTTAGAGCACAAAATCGCAAATACCGTATATAGTTACGGCTTATATCGATGTTTTGTCGACGTTGCAATTATGAAACCTACTTATTTATTAACCTACTTAATTATGATCGGTAATACAATTCGGTAAACATTCGTTAAAATTTAACGAATTTTGACGATAACCCTTGCATGAAACTTTAAAATGATGTCTGAGATCGTCTATTTTGTAGATTTTAACTATTGTTTTGCCAAAAGAAGCTCGACTTTTGGACTCCTATTATTATTGAAAGAAGAGCGGAGGGCCAATATAAAAAGCCAAATGCAGCAAAGAAGAGGTTGACAAATGCCAACAACCCTACCTATCGAACTTTCGGAAGAGTGTTTCAGTAATCTATTACGATACGATACGATACGATAACTCTTTATTGCATACCCATAAAATTACAGATAAAAGCACACAAGTGCGCTAACTTAAAAATAATAATTAAACAATGGCAACACAATCGGCGGTCTTATCGCTAATGCAATCTCTTACAGACAACCTTTGGATGGACAGGATTAATGCGAAAAAGTGCAGACGGTGGTGTGCAACAAGAAAAAAAAAAAAAAACAATCAAAATCAAATACATATTTAGTTTTGTATTACAATAGATAGACATACATATACTAGATAAACTATAAATTTAAAATAGTGTTACACATAATACATGTTATAATATACAATATTATATACATAAAACTATATTCTCATACATAATATAATATATATATATATGATAAATATATCAAGTATTAGCATAAAGAAGCAGTTTCAGCAGTTTAAGGATAAGCTGGACATGTAATGATCTTTTAATTTTTTTTTGAATATATCTAAGGATTTCGCTTGCCTAACTTCTAAAGGCAAAGCATTCCATAAACGAGTAGCTTGTACAGTAAAAGATTTTTCCGAAAACTGTTCAGACATTAAAGAAAACTTCAAAATAAGGGTTTGGGTGGAGCGCAAGGGTCTATTAGAGGCATCAGCTATAAATTGAAAACGATTTTTGAGGTACAAAGGGGTGTTTGGAAAGAAAAGTATGGTGTATAATATGGAAAGTATATGCATGTTCCGGCGAAGGCGAATAGGTAACCACTTAAGCTTATTACGGAATTCAGACACATGGTCATACTTTCGTAACCCAAAAATGAAACGTATACAGAAGTTATGTAAACGTTCTAATTTATTAAGCTGTACTTCGGTAAGATCCAGATAGCTAGCGTCGGCATAATCGAGTATCGGGAGTAAAAGTGATTGTACAAGCGCAGTTTTTGTGGTAATGGGAAGAAAATTACGTAATCTACGGAGGGAACCTGCTGAGGCAAAGAGCTTTCGACTGGTTTCAGCCACTTGGGGTTCCCATGACAGTTCTCTGTCAATCAGTATCCCCAGATTTTTAACACATTCATTAATTTTTAGGTGTACACCATTGAATAAAACTTGTGGCAGGCAGAACCAATCGATTTTTGATATCATCCTAGAGCTTCCAATAACTATGACCTGAGTCTTTGTAGGGTTTACGCTAAGTCCATAGGATTTACTCCACTCTAAAATATGATGCAAGTCTGAGTTGGTTGAACGAATTGCCTCATGTAATTGATCAATATGTGAATGTCTGTAAATTTGAAGGTCATCTGCATATAGGTGGTAGGACGAAGTAAGTTGATCAGAAATGGAGTTTATAAAAATTGCAAATAGAAGAGGGGATAGAACGCCGCCCTGCGGAACACCAGCAGTAGTAGTCTCCCATGATGAGAAAGTATTTTCAATTCGAACACGCTGCTGGCGTCCGTACAGGTAACTATGAAACCATTCAATTACTGTAGGAGATATATTAAGAGAGTGAAGAATTCCTAGCAGCAAATCGAAGTCAACATTATTGAAGGCATTGCTGAAGTCAAGTAGCGATAGCACAGTCACATGTCTATCATTCATGCTGAATCGGATGTCATCTGTTATTTTTATTAGAGCTGTTACTGTGCTGTGGCCAGGACGAAAACCAGATTGATAGGGGTTAAGAAGATTGTTTTTGTTAAGAAAGGAATTAAGTTGCTGGTGTATGAGGCGCTCTAAAACTTTGGAAAGAAATGGTAAAATTGAAATTGGTCGATAATCAAAATAAGATGATGCCACAGACTTTTTAGGAAGAGGAATAATTTCTGCATCTTTCCATATGGAAGGAAAGATACAGCTACTGATGGACTCATTAAGGATATGCTGAATTATGGGAAGGATTTCGTCAAGTATGAGTACAATCATATTGCGACTGATGCTATCGCTACCAACTGCATTCGATGAGATGGATGAAATACTCTTCTTAATATCACTATCAGTAAATTGACGAAAGACAAATGATGAATAAATGGGAGTTGGAATAGCGGAAAGACGGCTTAATGTGGATGCTTTTATAACTGCATCTAATGGAGATGACTTTGAAAAATGTTGATTGAGTGAATTAATATCAATATTGTGAGAGCTAATATCTTGGCGTTCTTTTCCAACTCCCAATGTTTTAAGAAATTTCCATACTTTAGATGGATCTTCGTTTTCAACTGACTTTTGAATGTGCTGGCGTAGTGCGTTCCTACACGACCTATTGCAGAGATTACGGACATTTACGTACCTTTCTTTATTGAGATCAGTAGCCCTCATTTTGTACTTTGACTTGGCCAGAACCTTTTTTTGCATCAACGATTTAATATCTTTCGTAAGCCAGGGTGCCGGAAGATGCTTGATTTTGACCGGTCGAAGGGGAGCATGGATATCATAAAGTTTTAATAAAATATTATTAAAAATATTGACTTTGTCGGCTATTGTAGATGCGTTGATAACATCTGACCAATCAATGTTAAGGGCCTCGTTACGTAAACTATTTAGGTCAATATTACCGAAACTGCGCTGTAGAAGAGTTTTGGGCTTAGGCTTGGGTGGACGGATTTTGTAAGAGAGGTATAACATATCATGATAAGAAAAAGCATCCGCACTACAATGGCCATGCTTGCTTACATGACCCGCAGAAGAGACAATAATTAAGTCAAGCAGCGAGGGAGTTGAATTAGGACAGTAATGGGTTGCATTGGTTGGGAGAATGGTCAAATTGCTAGCCCTGATGACTGATTCTAATTTAGACGCACGAGAGTCTTTCTTCAGCAGACATGTGTTAAAATCGCCCATAATAATGGTGTGATCATAAGAAGGGCAGTTATCTTCAAGAAGCTTTTCAAAGGAAGTAAAGAAATCAACACGCGAAGAATAGGAATAGTAAGCTCCGAGTAGTAATTTAGAATGAGAGAGGGAAACTTCTAAGAAGAGGTGCTCACCAGCATCATCTGTGGGTGGTTGCGCTGAAATATCTACAATAGTGAAGGGAAAATGAGCACGAAGATAAATTGCCACACCACCACCCCTACTGCCAATGCGATCGTTACGGATTAATCGGAAGCCAGGTAATGAATACGATGTTGTTGGGAGACATGGTTTTAGCCATGATTCTGATACCAGAATAGCGTGTATGTTTTTATGCTCAAATGACGCTAACATATCGGAGTAATGTGCCGGAACACTTTGTGCATTTATATGTAATACGTTAAAATTTTTCGGTACTGTACTGAATAATGAGTCTATTGTAGTCGAAATATTAGGAATACTGCTAAAACTATCATCTGAAGAAGACAGTCTATTCCGAATATCGAAAGAAATTGTTCTCGAAATTACAGTCAAAGTCAAAATCATTCATTCAATATTAGGCGTCTACGACGCTCTTATGAAGGTCAATTACAAATTTAAATATTGAAATATTCTATATTAGCGGCCCGCCTCGGCTTTACACGGGTATTAAACAAAAAAATATAAATTGAACAAATAAAAAGTAGTTATTGTGACATAACTGTAATAGTGTGACATATGGTATTCCAGATTTTTTTATAGATATTGATGTCCTCTATCAAATTGTAGTACATAACTTTGCAACTTTGCTCACTGTATTGTCAAAATTTTTTGCAGCGAACGCAATATAACGATTTTTATGTTTTATTTCACACGTTTACGTACAGCCACATTACATGTAGCCCACATTATCGAAATTTTCATAATACCTCTAAGTTTTAAAAAATATTCTATAGCCTATGTTCATCAGGGATAGTATAGGATTCTAATGGTTAAATATTTTTTCAAATCCGTCGAGTAGTTTTTAATTTTATTCGTTACATACAAAAACACAAATCTTTCCTATTTATAATATTAGTATAATTTGTACGGCCACGATCATTAAAAAAGAATGGAGCCACTGCGAGAAGAACGAGAAAGAAAATCGGGGCCACTCTTTTAAACGTCTTTTAAAAAGTGTTACATACTGTATAATCAAACTATTACAATATTTGTTTTAATTACGTCGGTGGCAGGCATATAAAGACTCGTCGTATACTACCTATAAAATATAATTATGGTTTTGGCCTATGTTAAGTTCCTTTAAAGTATATTATAGGCATAGATAAGTACTACAACTATCATTAGTAACTCTAACTATACACATCAAAAGTGCCTAGGGATCATGTATATTTTGAACTATAAAAATGATTCAATTAATATTTACCAAATTTAATTATCCAGACTGGTTTTTAAATTAAATAACTATGATTAGGTTATCAACGAATCTCTATATTATGTATGAGTAAAGAAAAAAATGTTTTTTGCAATTTGAAGAAATGTAACCTAAGGTAATGTCGTAAATCAAATAGCAGAAAAACTAATAAAATTAGGATTTTTGCTATGCTAAATAACATTAATTAATAATCTGTGTTTCTACAATTTACATTAATCACACAAGCACAGCGATTTGGCATGCTTAAAATCAGTTCATAAAATCACTTGTTCATTGCACATCACGCTGTTGTGGGGTATGCACGGCATCCATATTTGGCAAAGCTCTTCTTTGTAGCATATCCCATGCATGTTAAATGGGGTTGAGGTCTGGCGATTGAGCAGGCCACGGCAGAACGTTGATGCATCGGCCACAGTGCTTGTTACGACTCTAGTCGTGTGTGGACGTGCATTACTATGCATTTGACGAAACGAATTACTCAAAGGGCTTCGCAAAGGGATGATCACTTTTGAAACAATACTCTCCGCTTAAATCTGAGCATTGTGGTTGCCCCTGATTCAAGAGAGATCTGTTCTTCCACCGATCCAAATACCGGTCCAATCATTATTGTTCCCCCTCCATTTGAAACGTTCTTGACGTCCAGAGCTCCTCCAAACTCGACTACGTCTTGTATCAGGCCGCATACCGAAACAATACTCGTCAGAAAATAACACGAATAAAATCCTCTATTGCGTCAATACTCGAAAACGTATTTGATCACTAGGCACTTTTCATGTGTGTAAATCGGTTTTTTTAATAGCCTCACAAAATTTTCCTTCTTACGTCTTTATATTTTGTAATTTAGGACAAGTACAATACCTAATAATTAAGTTTTCCCTTTTCATCATGTTTATTTCTTGCTTCTGCAGCGGGCAGGAGGATTTTGAGATGATTTACAAATATACTGAACAAAAAAGTATAACAATTATTTAAAAAAAAAATATTTTTTTCCACCACGTACTCACGTCTCTGGAAGATAACTTCAGTCAACTATTATTTTCTCTTTGATTTAAAAATTTTATTATTATATTTTAATTTAATTATACAATTTTATTTTATTTAAAAATTTATTAACTTCAACCCGATACTGAGATATTTCATAATTTAGATATAATTTTCTTTAATTTGTTGTGTTCATCAAAAACATACTGTAGTTATCAGTTTTATAAAAAAAATTGCTTTGATTATGATCATTTTCAAAATAAATAATTTCCCCAGTGAATGAATGATTTTGATAATCTGTGCAAAACCAGTCTAGTTTCGAAATAGCCATTTCGTAACTCTTCTGATGTAGCATATTTGGATGAGTTCAAATACTGAATTCCTGAGTTCTGAGATGAAAAATGTTGTCATCTCAGAAACAGTGGGATCGGTCCCATTGCGAGTTACCACCGAAAGTCTAAATCTAATAAATACCTACGTGTCCTAGCATTGCAGACCGGCAGCTGACCCCTCTGGATTTTGTACTTCTATTGCCCAAGTACTGATGTCCAGTTTGGTATTAGTGAAATTATTATTATATTCTTAATATTATTACAAGCGCTATCGCGTGCTAAGCGGCAATCACATTGACAAATTTTTAGAGTACAAAATTTCTCACCTCGAGTGGTGATCGAACCCATTTTACGCTCCCTTGATTTTACACGCTTTAGGTGCCTTAACCACTGTGCCAACGAGGCTCGCTCGGCTGAGCCGAAATTTTGTGCTCTATAATTGCACTACTTTAACAGTCATAGGGGACGGTGCGTGGTCATCAACCAGACTACTGAATTTCATCTCATCGAATAAAGTGATTATTCAATTTCTAGAGTACAAAACTTCTCACCTAAAATGGGAATCGAACCCACGTCCCCCGATCGGGTGCCTTAATCACTGGGCCATCGAGGATCCCTCAGCTGAGCAAAATTTTGTGCTCTAAACTTGTGAATGTTATTTTTACTTCTTTAATTCTGCCGAAGAAGGAAATGTGGAGTTATTAGAAATAGCCAAAGGAAGAACTGAACCTTAAATTTAGAGCTGCATCTTCCACGCAATGTGGGCATCCAACAATGGGTAAAGGGCAAATAATCCAGTTGTTATGCGAGTATTTCAATATAAGCGCTTGAAAAACGTGCCCTATTCGGGGTTATTCCTGTTCTGTTCGTTGTCATCTCATTAAAAAGGGAGACTTAACAAAGATATGTAAAAAAAACTTTTTAGGGCTCCGTATCGAAACGAAGTCCTAATAATGATACTCTGTTAATCTGCCTGTCTGTCCGTTCATTTATCTCGGGCCTCTTTTTCTTTCTATTTTTTATGCCTGATTGGTTAGCCTTTGACCACTATCTCACCTGATGGTAAGTGATGATGTGGTCGAAGATGTTGTTCAGGCTAACCTAGAAGTACTGGCTCTCAAGGACAGCTGCCGGAACACACCGTTAGATGCTTGGCGACAGATTTTCTACTTGAGGGTGGTAGCTAGCCAGGCGGTCATTCGCAAAATGCCCTACCATCATGCAAACCACCATGTCTCAAACTTGTAAACGGAAGGTTAACTGAATTTTAGACTGCTTTTGATACGTGGTCTATCTCAAAATCTAGACTGACATTTCACTACATATTTTCAGTCTGTTTGAACAAGAAATAAAATAATAATCGTCGACAAAAAATGTTGTGTTAATGCAACAATATTTTAAGCTTTTGCCGTAGACAAAGGCTTACAATGTTTTTATCCTCGCGCCCTAGAAGATGACGATTATAAGGTTTTTATGTAAGAACTGTAAAAGAGCTCTGTAATTATTAGATCCAAACGAAATTGGAACAATCAACCTAGCACGAGTGTCATACGACTATTTACAACAACAGTAATATATGTAACTAAATGAACTACAACAGCACGAACAGGATTTATAAAAAAGAATAAAAAAATAGGCCACTGCCTTTAGTAGCATCTTATTTAACGTCATAGTAGGTCATACCGCCGCGTATTTTTAACACCAAAAATAATAAAATCCTTGGTTTGTTTATCTACGAATAAATGAATAAAACACAATCTGCTGGCAGCTTACTAAAACTAAACTGGAAAGCAAAAAGCAAGTAGGTATCCGAAAAGATCTAAAATTTGAAACAGGTAACGGCTACGCAATATAACTTTTACCAGCAAGTGGATTAAAGTGGATTCAATAACGTGTGCATAAAACAACTCTTTTTACCCCAAGATGTTTAACAGCCAGACATAAAAGCGAGCTAATATTAAAGTTGAGAGCTAGGGTTTTGTAGACTCGAGTAATCTCAGGTTTTTACGTCAAATGCGGGGAAATGAAACAAATAAGCTATTATTGTCGGTAATATTTGTTTAATTAAAATTTATATTATAACAATGTTCTATCCGACTAAATTTACAGCTACTAAACAGTCCTCGCTTTCAAACCGGGCTGGAATCCTGCCTCGTGTAGTAAATGACCAACATATGTTGGTAACACTTGTTGTATCTTTATGTACTTTTATGTACTTGTGCTTAAAATGCAGACTTTTGATGCAGTACAATAAATAATGACTTTACGGGCATGTAAAGTACTAATGAAAGTTTTCGATCAAGCGTTTAGAGAGTCTACACATCCTGATGAGGATGATTTGTGTAGAATCTCATCGTGTCGAAAGTTCCTAATGGGATAAAATTTCATTCGTCATTTTGTTTATATCAGATTTTTGGTAGTTTTATGTGGGTGAACCCGACCGTTTTACCATTAAAAAAACGTAAATTTTCACCTGAATCTGTGAATTACGTCATTATTACTGAAACAAAGTTTAAATTTACACTTTAGAAGAGCTTTTTCACCCTAAGCACCAACCTGATAGGTCACTTTGTATTTTGTTGCAGGTACTCATTTCCGTCCCAATCTTCGATAAAAAGGTTCTAATGCTGAACTAGGTCAATCACCACAAAACCACCTTTCTATCTAGGTTCTTATAAAAGCCACAAAATCATAACTTTTGTTTTAGCCGCTGGCATATAACAGGTAGGCCTATTTAGAAGGCAAAGATCATAGAACAATAAAGCATGTTTCCTCGGCTGTCCATTAACATATCATTTGGCCGGCACCCTGAGGCCAGGCACGCCTAGCTACGCTATGCCTGACCACGTGCCCTGCTCCCTTATCAGTGTTGATAATAAAATAATAGACATTTGTAGTTTTGTAACGTTTAATTATTGAATGTGAATGGGAAACAATGTAGGTCAAGAGCTGCTTAGTCAACCTGTGGTTTATGGCTATATTGCACTTTGCACCTGTCCTAAAGAACTTTATACTGTTTTAGTTGTGATTTAAGTCAGAGAACAACCGTTTCTTAAACGGTTGTTAACCTAACAATCAAAACAAATCTCACTTATTTACAATCAATTATATGCTCGTAAATATGTAGGTAGACATAATATGTGTACCACACCAATATTTAGATTATATCATTTGCCATTAATTTGTTAAACTAATCAATAACCTTCGTTGCTTGATTTGGACAATGACGTCATCTTACTACTAAAATTTGAGCAGAGGTTTGAGAGACGAAGGGCGTGGCGGGAGGGGAAGCGGATCGCCTGTATGAGCCGTATTGTAATTTCGCCGCTCTGCCCATCGCTCCAGTGGCGCAATTGGTTAGCGCACGGTACTTATAAGACAGTGTTCGTGAGCAATGCCGGGGTTGTGAGTTCGAGCCTCACCTGGAGCATAAGTTTTGTAGATACTATACTTTATAATGTTCAATTATTTTAGCACGATCCTTCGATTTAAAATATCAAATAGTCTAAACTTTTTTGGCATGTCAAGTATGTATTCAAATATTAAAAGATCATAGTATCAAAGAGAAGAAAAAAAACTTGTAAATGAGGTGTTAGAAACAAAAACTTTATATTATGTATTATTCTCGATCACCTCACAATAGCTTCATGCGAAAGCGTCGATAACAATTATTTGGATGCCAAATCGTGCCTAACACATGAATAAATATTTTAGTAATATTATAATATATTTTTTGATTTAAATATAAAATAAACATTAATCATATTCGATATACAATCCATCTATACATTGTTTTATAAATAATGTAAAATATTTTACCTCTATGTTCACATTTCATATATTTTTTATTAAGTACGTTACTAATTGGTTTCTAATAATTTTCACGACAGTAGCAAACTTCCTGGACTACTTGCGCTAGAATACTAATCTGCCGAGCAGCGCAAACCACGCGACCTCTGATCTTGCTTGGAGGCCTGGAGCCCCCACCTGCCTCCTCACCCACCCGCTGCCCTCTACTACCAGCCATTCGTTACACTGGTGCCCTCATCTGATTACCAGAACGGGATCGCTCCTCGCGTTTCAGAACTCGGAGCGCTATCGCAAAAACTGATCGTCCACAAAAAACCTATAGCATTTACAAAAACAAAAAATTTTCTGAATTCCTAATGATTTCTTTTATCACGATTCTATTTATGAGCTTACATGTAAAATCGACCCGACCCGACACGTCGACCTCAGTCGTGAGGAATGTAAATCGCTGACCGTGCGCGAACAACCCCCAACGCAATATTCTGTTAGAAATCCTTTCGATTTTTTCGACACCTACATACCTACGTACGGGGAAATATTCGACTGTGATACTCTACGTGCGTAACTGATTAGAATGTTGATAATTATATGCTTTACTCGAAGTCATCTTGTGACCGATTTAATTCCCGACTCTAACAAATAAATTCCATTGTGGTAGGTAACGTTCAAATGTCAAATCATATTTAATTAAATAACAATGCGTGCGATAAGGGCAAACGGAAGTCGAGATACCAGTCAAAGTAATAATACAATTGCCATACAATTGATTCAATCTAATGTGCGTATATTTTGATTTGAAATTGACACACAGATAGAAAGCAAACATGAGCAAAGATAGAAAGGCAATAAAGATAAAGAGCGAGTTGGGATATCATATGATCAGCAATAATGTAGTCTACCGCGGTCGTAAAATATGTACTTTGGGCACATATCGTATCTGTATATATCATGCCGCTGTACTTGATATGCGTTGCTTGGGTAAACAGGTTAAGTAGTAGTACATACTTGTAGGCTGACCCGCCCGCAGCTCCATTCGCGTGGCTTATGGAGTAAACAGGCAGAAAATGATATCGGTGGTGTGCCTCTGAAATGCTCTTTTCTATTCTTGGCCTTAAAAAAGGGAACTGGAAATATAGTAAGTAAAAACTTACTTTTCATTAGAAACCTATCAAGTGCGTCGGACTCAGGTTTATGCCTCTATTACATTATCATATATAATATATTATCACATTAATAGACAACATATAACATCATAAATCTACTTTACTTGAATCTTTCGTGAACTAAACTCATGTTTATAAGTTAATATATAATCATATATCTAGTTAGCTATCATCATAACATCATATATCAAGTAAAACCAGAAACGAGCTGAATCATATGTAGACATATCTACGTATTAAATTATGTGAGGTTATATAACCTCATAAATGGGATCCTGTATATGATAGTGTAATAGGGGTCTTAGATGGGTTTTTTTTTCTACATTTAGGTACTATTCTTAAGGCCTGTTTCTGAATGTTCGAGTAAGTTTCGGTTTTGAAGCAGTGATGGCTCAGTGGTATTGGCTATGGACTGCGCGCAGCAGGAACAAGGTTCGAATCACGCCGCGGGATTGAGCTTCACCGCATGGTGGAAAGGTATTTTGCGAATGCCCGCCTGGCTAGCGACCACCCTCAAGTAGAAAATCGGTCGCCAAGCACCTGACGGTGTGTTGCGGCAGCTGTCCTTGAGAGCCAGTGAAATTACAGGCACATGAGACTTAACAAATATGTCTCTAAGTGACGGGCGGAGTGCAATTCGTGACTTGTGATGAAATGCATCTGTTATAGGCAGAGGTTCGTCCGCTTAACATCAGGTGGGCCTCGAGCTTATCCCGTCACCATAACATAAAAATATATATATATACTACCCAGAACATAAAATAACTGAATGATAAAAATGACCGACGCGTTTCAAGCTTTAACCGATGGATAGGCTAAATCGATGACTGTGAAACGCAAAGATAGTGATTTATTTATTAAATATGTTCTGGGTAGTATAACCGGAACATTCTGAAACAGGCCCAAATTGATGATACAATTTACCTACCTTCTATATCAATTACATTATGTAACGTTCATGCACCAAAATTATAAAACCTTTCAATGTAGCTATACAGGCTTGTAGTCGTATAGCTACAGTGAAATTTATATATATTTTTATAGAAACATTTGCATGTTTTCCTGTGCCAAACGTATATCACAAGTCATTGACCTCAAACCTATCTTATTTTCCTATTGAATATTTGAGAGCAATATTCATAACCCATCAAACTTCCCTCCTCAATACATAGCTTAGAAATACAGCCTTATACCTATATTTTTTGTTGAGTTGGCAATTTACCGTTGGCTAAGAATTTATGCCGAATTAAAATTCCATTGTAAGTACAGAATCCAGTTGGAAAGATAAGCTTGAGACAACTGTGTTTAGCATTGATTTGGGAGCACCGTTGATCACGAAGTGGTCTGCTTTCGTCACCGGGCAGCACCATGCGCAAGCGCAGCGCAGCTAGCAGTCGATCAATTCATAAGTAACCGACTAACGGGGCCTTCTAATTCTCGCTACGATTACATGTATCATTGTACCCACTTGCTGCCATTGTTAATTAAAAATAACTCTACCTATTAAACAACAGATAAGATAAATCATTGTTAATGTCATGGCTTTATTTAATTAAATTAGATACCTACGTTTATATTATGTTTTTTACCTAGCTTTTTTAATGTTAAGTAGTAAAGTTATCTGGTCGTACGATAAGCTGCTTACTGACGCGTGCGCAACTTAATCGAAGTGGAGTTTAGTATTTACCACGTTGTCTAGACACCTATGACTAATTATGTAATCTAACGCCTATACATACCGATTTATCCATATTTATATCTATAGATATTTATGATTCGTAAAAAAGTGGCGTGAAAGTAGTACAACATTGAGACAAAAAATATTTTATCTACACTTACAACGTAATATTCCAAACATGAAGTCGGAAATGATGGTATCACAGCCTGGATTGTATAAACACGTACTTTTTGTCGAGGACAGGTAAATTAAAAAAAAACATTACAGTGCAACATTTTCCTTCGATTTTCAAACAACTGCATCATAAAATAACTTTTTAATTTTTATAACACAGTTCTACTTTTGAATTTATTGACTGAGTGCACTACTATCTATGCTTCTGGTTATGATTTTCGATTTATTTTTTATTTTACCTCTAAATGTCAGAATGACAATTCCTATACAAAAAGAGATTTTAATATTGTTATGTTGGCAATAACGCCTGCTATGCGGATTACATTACAAAGTTACAAATATACGATGGGAAAAATTTAAGTCATGTGCGGGATTCGAACCCGTGTCCATACACCCCTTTAGCCGGGGCATGCTCTATCCAATTGAGCTAACTGCTAACATGACAATGACGTCATTACTCAATTTTTTCCTATCGTTCCATGCGACATCTATAGTACAACTGACGTTGTACTACACACAAGACCAATTTTGCAATTGATTTTTTACTTGTAAATGATGACGCAAGCTTATAATTTTAATAATGTTATGTTTGCAATAACGCCTGCTATGCGGATTACATTACAAAGTTAAAAATATACGATAGGAAAAATTTAAGTCATGTGCGGGATTCGAACCCGAAAAATTCGAACCCGCAAAATTTAGAAACGAATCGAAAAGGTGGGTACCTTCTAAGCAGTCATGTCTACCCTACGAATAAATATTATTTATTCGTAGTGTCTACCCCTAGAGTGCTTTTTAAGCCGGAGGCGCGGAGGAAGAGCGGCGCTAGTCTACTTGCGACGAGGAACTGCGGATGAAGGCGAAGCGGTACGCTGCGACGATGTAGCGAGAAGACTAAAGCGCTGCGCACCCACAGCGCCGGCGCTGTCATAAAATTACTTCACTTCTAATAAGACATTTTGCTAAGCCCGACCATTTTTGTTGATGTTTTGGAGCTTGTGATTTGTGAAATATAAATAATTCATTTACATTTTCATGAAGAAGAAGAAGCTAATTGTAAGAAATTTCATCAGTATTAAAAACTTCTTTTCTGTAACCCCACAACCCTCAGTGGAAAATATTCCGCCCTCTCTGCCCCTCCCCATAGTACATGATATGAATACTATATACCATAAACGTAAAGTCCTTCCAATGCATGTAGGTACACATTTTTTTATTATTATTAACAAAAAATAAGTTTCTATAGCCCCCCACCCCTCTGGGGATTCTACAACTCCCTCTCCCCCGTCCATCCCTTCCTACAGTACATCTGTATGTATGATTCTAAAGTCCTTCCTATTGTATAATGTAACAGTACTTAATATAACTCATTAATTGTTGCAGGTTGCAGTAATTTTTGCCATTATGGGTGCATGTATATAGACGACAAGAATTAAGTATGTAATATACAATTTTTGGATGTGGAAGTATTTGAGACAAATATTTTAGTGAAAATGTACAACTCCAAAATCAAAGTCAATCGCTCCTATTACGGGAACATATTTCAAAATATGTAAGAAATACATGGAACTACGTCCGAATCCTTGTTCAACACCCAGTTTTTTTCTTAATTACCTAGCTAGCAACCGTAGTAGACAGAAAATCGGGTAAATTAAGTTTGGTAATTTAGGAAAAATAGTTGCTAAATACCTAAACCTTCCTAACCCGGATTCATATACACGGACACTGTTTCCGAAGAACATTACTAGTGGATGGCGGTGGAGATATTACAGCGCTCACAAGACACGGTGGATGGAAGTCTACGTCAGTGGTGGAATTATACATACATGAGTCCGTAAATACTAAGATTCAAGTATCAAACACAATCATGAATACTATAAAAAACAAGTAACGTATTATCTCGATGGGCAAAAGAAGTAAACATAAATATTCCAGCCCCACCTCTGAGTAACAATAATTCCTCTGCCGGCTTTTTCAATTAATATTCAATTTCATACGTGCTGTTGCAATTCATATATTATAGTCATAAATTGCTCATTATTTGAAAAATTATTATAGTAAATAAATATTTTATTGTAATAGGTACTTCGAATTGACATAGAACCTTGATGGTTTGAGATTTGTAAGTGAAACTTTTTCACATGGGACCTATGAGGTTCTACTTTTAAAAAATGTGCAACATTCGATTATCGACTTTCGGTTGTTTTTTTTTCAGCTTACACAAGAAAGATGGATACTTCGAAAATTCGAGTGATTTTTAAATACATACGAGTTCCGACGCGGAACTAACGCGGCAGAAACAGCTCGCAATATCAATGTTGCGTTTGGAGGGGACTGCTAATGAACGCACCGTGCGATTTTGGTTTAAACGCTTTCGTGATGGAAACTTCGATGAAAACGAACCACCTGGAAGACCGCGCACACATAGGTGAATTACAATGAATTAAAAGAGATAGTGAAAGCCGTTGCGAGCCAAACTACCCAGGAATTAGCGGCATGGTTTAACGTTACCTTACCAACAATATTAAATTTGCGTCATATCAATAAGATCAAAAAATATGAAAAATGGGTGTACCTACCTCTTGATTTGACTGATCTGCAAAAAAACGCGTGTTGAAACTTGTGTTGCTTGTTGAATCGATATGTAATGGAGAAATATTGTATCGACTTGTGACATGTGATGAAAAGTGGATTTTTTAAGATAACCGTAAGCTAAAAATGCAATGACTGACCCCATCGCCGCAACAGTATCCTAAAGCAAAGCTTACCAATAAAGGTAATGGTAACTATTTGGTGGTCTCAGCATGGTGTTGTTCACTATAGCTTTCTCCGATTTGGTCAAGCAATAACGGCAGATGTCTACTGTGCCGAACTCCGAACAATGATAACAAAACTAGCAGTGAAACAGCCTCGTCTTATGAATCGATCTTCACCATTATTGTTCCATGATAACGCGAGACCTCATACAACACGAGAAACCGTACAGGAACTGCAATTAGGCACCATTCATCGCCCTCCGTAATCGCCAGACCTTGCTCCAATGGAATACCATATTTTTCGTGATTTGGACAATTTTCAAATTATACGTGAAAAAACTTCCCAGGAGGCAGTACAAAATGCTTTCACACGGTTTGTCGAATCTAGATCACCAGAGTTCTATCGCAAAGGCATAAATGACCTTCCTATTAGATGGCAGAAATGTATAGATAATAAAGGTAATTACTTTCATTAAACAAATATGTTAAATTTAAAAAAAGTCATTTCAATTTTTCCGTACTAATCGGCAATTTCATACTTTAACCCCTAACAAGTACTAAGCTCATTTTCGACTTTTTTTTTATTCGTAATAGTTTAGCCTTTGACCACTATCTCACCTGATGGTAAGTGATGATGTGGTCGAAGATGTTATTCAAGCTATCCTAGAAGTACTGGCGCTCAAGCACAGCCGGAACACACCGTTAGGTGCTTGGCGACAGATTTTCTACTTGAGGGTGGTAGCTAGCCAGACGGGCATTCGCAAAATACCCTACCACCTTGACGACTTTTGTTATATTTCAACAGTATGAGTGAAGATAAAATAGTGTATGCAAAGGCATATAATTAGTTATTAAAACACTCGTGTAATAAATACTATTATCGTACTCGGCTTCGCCTCATGCCTGCACTCGTGTTTTAATAACCCCTATTATATGAGCGTTGCAATAAACTACTATTTCAATCTTAAGCCCGTCGTCTCTGAGTAACATATGAAAATCAAGATTGTCTATAATTTCATAATTCCTTAGTTCAATAGTACAAGTGTGAGTTTTCAAACTCACAAGCAAACGTTACTCCTCTTATGAAAATAGTGATTTTTTCAGCATCGTCCTTTTCCTATACATACAATTCTAAAATATACCTTTCAGTTGTTAAAATTTTTCAGTAGTGTGCCTCGAACAAAAACACACAGGCAAACGCAAGAGGGATGCATATTACTCTGCGCTATATTTTTTACATAACGAATCTAGAAAGTACTAGAAAGAAGATTGTAGTGTGCAGCCAGCTACTGCAAGTATATACTGGTATGTGTACTTACTTTAGAGTGTTTAACTAGAAGGAAATCTGCATATTCCACAGAAGAAAATTGATCCAAATATGAAGTAGGCACGCACCATTATTAAACCGCTAAAATTACTAAGTTTTATGAAACAGATATTAATGTAATGACGGATTATTGCGATTGCAATTCGCAAATACTTGCTTGGCGATCTACTATTCTTAAAAATTGCACCTAATAATGTACCTATACCTACCGACATCTATCTTTTAAGAATACCATTCTAAATTTAGCCTGCTTAACATCTTCGACTATGTCCTCATCACTTAGAAACCGCTTCACAGTATATTTCGTTCGCCTTCCTTTCAATTAATTCATAGTTCAATACCATTGTTATGGGTAGATGCCTACCTATAGGTAGGCATCTACTAACAATAATTAAATCAGTGAACTAAATTGTGACCAGCTAACTGTTATTACTTTTCTTTTTGGCACAGTTCGTAGCTGTCATAATAGAGTGGCGTAGAGCTCGCTGACAGTCGTCCGGTGCGCAAGCGCTGATCGTATCTGTCAAACAGGAGCGTTTGTTTATGACAGCTGAACGGACGCGGCGGACGAAGTGATGCGGCGATGGACGACCGACCGAGCCGCTGCCTACCGAGTTCCTACCGACCACTTCAAGTACCCCTCCTACGTGCCTACACTCTACTATGGAATGTCTCGACCTGTCCACACCAATCATACGTCTATCATCACATCATGATCACATCACACAACATCATGCTTTCTAATAGTACACGTGCACGGATATTTGCATAAGTATTTAGGTAATTATTCGCATCTCAGATTTACTTCTAAGTACTTAAATGATTGACAATTGTCGCAAATCATTCGTGCATGTCAGATTACCCTTTGAAATTGAACAAAAAAATAACGTAGAAAGTTGTTTTGTTGCAGTGGGTGGGCTCTAGCCCGCTAAAGCCGCCTCCTCGATTGTCACTTTCATGTCATTGGATTGAGGGTAGAAGATCTTACGTATATATCTAATAACGATGCCTAAAATGTTTACCTTTATTCGTTTACTGGCGATGGGGCATAATGGGCCACGAAAATAGTCTGATTAATTAAAATAAAAATAATTTTATACAGTTACAATGTTCCAGCGTGTAGGTGGCCGTGGGGTGCCGGGCTAGAATATCACCCCCCAATATCTACCCGTGGGTGTCGTAAGAGGCGACTAAGGGAACACACACGCCAGAAGGTAGGCAGCAGCACTTTCTGAGGAACTGATATCTCACACTGCGATCCCCGAGCCACCTGCCAAGCGTGGGGATTATGACAGGCCCCCAATATCGGGGGAGGATGTGTTCAGCAGTGGATTGTCGGGCAGATTCAGTACAGTACAGCGTCTAGGACGCTCTTTAGAATTTTCTTTTTCCTTTCCTTATTCCCATAAGTTTGGTAAACAGGACACATATATTCTTCTTCCACTAAGTAATATTATTTGTCATCGAAATACACAATTATACACATATTCTTCTCAGCGCAGACTATTTTACTTCTATCGGCATATCTCTGCTTCTATATCTGTCCACATTTACATTCATCTTAGGGTATATTTTTGCCATTACCTGTCCATACCACGCCGATCTATTACTCTTCAACCTTTGTGACTGGTTTCAAGTTTTTTTCCGATTAACTCAATCCTAATCTTGCCCTTACCAGTTACACACGTATCCATCTTAATGTTCGCATCTCTGATACAGGTACTCTACTCTCGTTTCTCCACGTCTTTCGTTACCTAACATTCAGATGCATTCATCACAACAGGTGCAGTAGTCTTATAAATTTAAGTTACTTGTCAGAGACCTGTCACTATGTTGATCTTAAAGTCAAGCATGAGCATATCAACAATGTATCTGCCTTTTGGATAATTGAAGAAATAGAACAGAGTGGTAGAGATATAGCTTTAAGGGAAAAACTGAATGGCCAAAAACAGGTGCTCCCAAAATTTCCCGCAATTTTTATAGCCGGTTCCGAACTTCGGTTATATTTTCTTGGATATGAATAACGTCCTAGGCGAACAGCTCTATTTTTGTCTCTATTTCGGATGTCTGTGGATTTATAGTGAGCAAGCACAATATCTGATTTTTAGTGTAAGCCTACAGCCAGATTGAACATACCGTAACTGCAGCCTCGGGACCGGACGCGTTCGTATAGGTACTACGCGTACAACGTTTACGTCACTCTTATGGATCAAACTAATACATTCGGGCACTGGTCAGCAAGTAGTAATTATTTCACTACCCATTTATTTACAAACAACGTCACATTGTACATTTCTTTTATGTAATACAGGAAAATAAGTTGTATTTATGAGCACTTCGGACTTTCACCAGCAAATAAAAATGATTAATAATTTCATTGCCGTTAATATGTAAATTGTGATTCATATTGGTTTTATATTCATTGAATTTTTTAGGTTCTGAGATGCGTTACTAATTGAAAATATATAAAGGGGCTGGCTAAACCGACTTACGTAGTGCGACCAACATGAATTAAACCTCACAGCCATATTATGTCATTATCCAGTTGGAAGAAGTAACGATCATAAATATTAATCAAGATAGCAATAAATTCGAACCAGAGCGCCTCTGTACTGCCTGCCTGATCGTCGGGCAGTGCCGATATTTGAATGGTATCATGGCCAGCCACTAGTGGTCAGTCATTAATAAATTATTTTTATGAGAAGCTATCACTGACATAAACAAATACGGCGCCCATAGGTGCTAATAATTTTAATGGTTACAAATGAACAGTAGTCCAGAAACATGACTCGGCTTAGAGAACAGAAGCAATCGACATTTACAATCCTAGTGTGGGTTGGCGGTTACCGGTTAACGATCTCGACCTCTGTTTGATACCTAGATATTAATTGTACTACGTACTACGAGTACCTGCTTCGTCATCATAGCTTCATACGTAAATCCCACTGTCGTTGGTTCCGTAAAATAAACTTTCTCTACCAACTCAAAGCTAATTATATGAGGTAGACCCATAGTTACAACTTCCTCGGAGAGTTGGCGTCAGATAGGCGTATTCATTGCATATACTGTCCTCTGAGTTGTATGGGTTATACAAAACAATATATTTAATAATTAAATGTTTTCTGTAACAACTCAGAGGACAGTAACAAGCAATGAAAACGCCTATCTGACGCCAACTTTCCGAGGGAGTTGTAACTATGGGTGTACCTCTAATAATTAGCTACAAATAGAACGGTTGGACCAATTGAAGAAAATTGCAAGAAATCTTCATATTTATATATATATTATATTTTTATCTATAATATAATCCGTCATACTACTGGTATACGACAAATAAATAAATGTAATATCTTTTCATTCGAGGTGTTCACTCGTAGGTGTTAAAATAATATATATTGATCAATGATAAATATATATTATTCTACCACCTACAAGTACCTACTGAAATTTATGTGTTAAATATTTTCACTTTAACTATCTATCTTAACTCCAAGGACATGTTTGGACATATCTGACGAAACATCCTCTTGCGCCTTATTGAAATGGAATGAAAAGATATTACATTTATTTATTTCTCGTATACCAGTAGTATGACGGATTATATTATAGATAAAATATAATATATATATAAATATCAAGACTTCTTGCAATTTTCTCAGATCAATGATCATGATTTCTCGCTTGGTATATTCTGACGCAGTTGGCTACAGTTCGAAGGTAGTTATAAATTCAACATCTAAACTTGGCCCAGTTATCTAAAGTGGAAGTAGCCCTAGTTACCGAATGTAACTATTAATTAATCTGTTGTTATGGAACAGCAGTCCAGAAGCATGAGTCAGAGAGTGGCAGGCGACGCTACGTCGCGGTCTCGGCCGGGCTCGGTGGCGCAACGCAATATGCTACCGAGCCGAGCAGCGAGCGCCATGCGCCACCGGCCACCACTCCATCATCGCCCGTCACTTGGTCAGGACGCCATTGCATATGCATGTGGTAGCGCCATGCCGAGATTTATGGCTGCTGGACATAGACCTTAAATATATTTAGGCACTAGTTTGTATCCACGGCTTTACGCATGGTCAGTTAGTGAATTCTATCGATTCTAACTTCATAGATCAGATCATATTTTAGAACTCTATTGTTACGATCAATGTTGTAATTTCTTATATTCCGAATTCCTCTCATTCATTTGTATGTTCAAAAATCAATATGTCTGGCACCAATATTTAATATTTGTATACAAATTAATATAATATAGGAAGAAGATGAACTCTACTAAGATTCAAATAGTCCTTTTAGGTTAATCCCAGACCATATTCGTAATGTTTTCTTTGAGCCAGTAAGGTGGAATGAGGCCTTGAGATAGACTGCTCCTTGCCTCTGCCTATTCTTGCCTCCCAGGTAGGAGTATAAAACCAACAACTAACCAATAACTTACAAAATTACAATTAATAGAAAAAAATTTGTGTGCGGGATTTTTTTTTTCATTGTAATGTAATCCGCAAGTAGGCGTTATTGCAAACATAACAATATTAAAATAACCAATATCTTGTTATAATATAAGTCCATATACATACAAAACTTATTTGATTATTTTAAAGAATAAATACTAGCTGGCTAGAATATCGCCATTTAGTTTTGTTTTTCATTTTAGAATGATAACTTTCATATTTGAGAAAGTTCATTCGCAATGGTCTTATTATGCTTTCCTGCAGAAATAGTACCTACTTCTTAATTTTGATATAAGCACACTCAGTCACCCTCAGTATTTTTGTATCTACCTCGCATTTCGATGCCATACATTATGTTTCGCCCCAGTGGGGCTTTTTAGAGTCCTGGTTTATTGCATAATTTGGGGATATTATTAACAAAGCTAGTGATTAATTAATTTTAAGGATTAATCAAAAAGTAGCCTGTTCTTCCTCAAGATTCGCTTCTCTTTGTGAAATTTCATCAAGATCAGATCATCAATTTAATATAAATATAAGGTAAATTATGATAACAAACTGACAATACGAAATCTTATAACTGCTGTAAAATATAGGCTCCCCATCACACCATCATGTATATAAGATTTCATATATATAACCTCACAAAGTATATACAACACTACAGCTTCTACAATAATAGTACATTGTACATCGATGGGAGAAAACGATCTATTTCTGTTCGAAAGTTTGTTTAAGCCCGACGCGTAGCGGAGAGCTTAAACAAACTCGAGAACAGAAATAGAACTTTCTTCCGAGTGATACATAGTGCTTTATACTACACCTACGAGGAAAATAAAATCATTATACGTTTTCTCGTACTTACCTCGAGACTTCTCAGGCAGTAAGTTCTTCATGACTTCTTGAGCTGCATTTCTTATTTCTGGTGGCGTCATCATTATAAAATTGTCACTTTCACTATCAGATGACATTTTGGAAAATTATTTAAAATAATTAAAAGCGTACTGTAACGTACGTAATTTAATAAAAAACAAAATTAAACCAAACATAACAAATTGCCGCGCTTTTTTTCTCGTAGTGCTAAAAGAGGTTGCAAAGCTCCTTTCATTGAAAATCGAGCACAAATAAAAATCACACCTCTTTTTTCTAATGATTCGACATAAAACCTTTTGAGATTGTTTTTTTTTAAAGAAGCAGCTAAAACAAAAGAACGCTACCAGGGCAGGTATGGATTTTCATACAACATTCCTTCACTGCTACGGAGTGAAGGAATGAAAATTCATATAACTTTCCACGCCGTACATTTATAAGGGAGAAATGACGAACTTTATAACATGTTTTTGAAAGAGTAATGAGACCTTTTTTGAGTGGGTGTGGTATAAAAGCATTTAGTCAACCTATATGTCCTTGCAGACTCACAGGCAGTCCAAATGCTCCAACCCACTACCAGTTGGCAGCGTGCACTGCATACGGGCAGCATTTCCCCTAATAAAATAAAGAAATAAAACTATTATATTATGTATATCAAACCGTTCCTACTATCTTTTTCGATTGTTTTCAGATATGATTTCATTCAAGTTATTTTTTCCTTATAAATATACCCATTTGCATAGTGGTAGTTTGTGACTGTTCGCCTAGCTAGCTGCATCCTTTGGGTAGAAAATCTGTCCCAAAGCCCCTGTAACGTAATACGTGTAAGGAACTGGCCCTCAAGTACAGTTAATTGTGGAACATAACACAATTAACTGTACTTGAGGGCCAGTTCCTATTCTAATCATAAAACAAAATGATCAACAAACAAAGCATTGGTCAATAGAAGCCTGACAGAGGTACACAATTATTATAAAAATACCAAAAAGCCAAAATATTTAGAGCTTCTGTCACTTTGGGATGATTTAAGGATTCTAAAGATACATCCCAATCTGTAAATGCATTTAAAAGTCATTTTGGAATAAAATACATGATAATAATTTATATTTCTTCCTGATATAAAACAGACTAATTAATAATACGTAAACGTAGATGCGCTTTACTTATTTACACCGCAGATTTCTCACGGCTCTTCAATAGTTGACCCGTATGTATCAAGTTAAAAAGAGATTGCCAATGTTCTATTATTGAACAAGAAGAAAAAAACTATGATTTAAAAAGAGAAAAAAGTATTGACCCAAATCTATAAAAAATAAATAACATTGTGTAGCGCACAAAGCTCGGGATTAAACCGATGCGGACGGTAATTCGATAGTTATCGATTCTGCGCCTAATGAATTCGAGCACATTACAATTCTCACGCCGCTGCTGGTTGGGAACGTTTCATTTCTCCGGGCTCTCGACAAACAATAGATCACCGCGGATGGAGGGTTGGAAGTACCCGTCGGAGCCGAGCCGGACATGCAAGATGAGGACGTAATGAATTGGTCACTGTGTATTTACAATATGCTGTTTTAAAAAAAATGAGTTTTGTTGTACTCTACAACTATGAGTAAAATATATTGTATTCAACACATCATACTCATTATTATTTAATCTTAATAGCTGGTTCTATCCTAAACTAGCTGTTAACACATAATATTGATATAGCGACAGCCCCTAATATTATTATAGTGAAACGTGCTATCGGCAAAAACCAAAGCAATTGAAAAGAAAATCCCGTGCACACGACGAACACTTAGATCAAGCTTAGATTTCCAAATAAGAAAGAATTTCCAATAGTCACTGGAACTGGATCCCAAAATCAATGTTGAAATTTTAATAATGATAAATACCAATAATACTTATCTTCAAACAAAAAAAATATACAACGTATCTCCACCAGAAAATGCCTTCTCACTGCCCCTCTACCTCGTGGGAGGTGGAACGGGATGTGTGGGACTTGAACCCACTAAGTCCCCCCCGAAAGCAGTCAGCGACGCGGGGCAAGATGCGGTCGCGATAGCATTAAGCAAATTGCCTCGGACACACTTTTACTTCTGATTATTTTTGTATTTTTAAAGAACATAGTGTTTACTCACAAAAAAAACCGTAACGTAACGAATAAAAACATTTATTTGTAACACAGCAGCCAATTCTCTCTGATGCGAGTATACCTGTAACATCAGCGGATCACATCGTCCCTTCCCGTTCCTTTTCCCGTGTTATCGCGAACCCGTTGCACTACTTCCATAACCTGTCGAATCGCTTCCTCGATTACTCATGCCAACATTTTGCATGATACTGCACTTGCACACATTTAACCCAATATTTAAAATTTAAATTAAGTGAATTCAAAGGCGTATTTGTTATAGTTGCATTTTAAATTTGCTCACACGCAATGCGTATCCGCTTCCGGGTTTCAAATTTGGGTTTATCCATATATTAATATATTAAAGTATTTTTTTTCAACTGGTGGTATGCCTTTATTAACAAAATACTACGAACTATATAAAATACTACAGTTACTACAATAAAAGCATTTAGACAACCTATAAGTAATTTCAGACTCACAGGCAGTCCAATATATAATTATTGATTTTTTAAATGCGTATTCAGAGAAACCCATTTCCAGACTAAACTATGGTATGGCATGTAATTTTGACTGATGTAACGCTTTTATTAATGTATAGTTCTTTACGTATACAGCTCGTACATTTAACATTCGTCTAGTTATAATATATAATATATATATCGGAAAAAAACTTGAAGCTGGAGAAGTCAAATTCAAGTCCTTTACATACATCAGTCATGTTGATAAGTCAGTCATGTTGACTTACCAATTCAAGCATTAGTAAAGTTAGATACATTATTAAGAATACTTAGGTATACTTAAACGTCGTATGGAAATTATGTCTTCACTCGAAACTTAAAATATTTTGTTGTCGTTCTATTTTGGCCTACCTATGACCGTTTATGAATGAAATTATAAACTCTTGTTTATAATTTCATTACCCTTGTACTTATGTCATTTTAATACACATTAAAACTTAAGAAACAAATTTTAGATATAAAATAACAGAATATTCTAGGACAGGGATACATACATATTTAATTAATATTCTAGACCCAATATATAGCGATAGAGTGAGGTACTGCATTGTCTTTCAAGCAACCTGCTTTGGCATCTTTGTACTTAAAACATACGTTTTGTTAATGAATAGATTCAGGCGTTACTTTGCGGAAATCCATATTTAATAATAACAAATATTTTAAGAAAACATCAATTCAATTATTCAATAAAACACTTAAAAAATCTTTTCATTAGGCGGAATTGTCACTAGATATATATAATTTTTATAAAGATTTTTTATGTTTTATTAAATAATTAATTGATGTTTTCTTAAAATACTTTTAAAATATTTGTTATTATTAAATACATTTTGTATTTAAAGCGTTCATACTTTCATTAAGATAGTGGTGCATGTATTTATAAATACAAAAATATATAACTACCAACAGGCTTTACAAAACAGACTCAAAATTTGCATGTTCCCAGTACGCTATTAAACAAAATTATTCATGTGCTCTAATTTGCAAAAAATATCCTCTCTTATTTAAATTTAGCATGACAATGCCTTGTTTGCATATAACGGGTTACCTGCATCTCTTGATACAGTTCCCAAAGACATAACGCACGCTACCTGAGCAAAAGAATTGTAATAATTATACCGATTCATGTGTCAAAGAAGAGCAAGCGGAAGCAGCTACCTGTCTCATGAGAACCACAATCTTTCGAAGAAACGGATGTTGCGAAAGGTGCTCTTTTTTTAATATTACATATTGATGAAATAGGAGCCGAGTCTAAACATCAATGCATCTCCTGACTCAACAAGCGACAGGTCGATCTATTTTTAGTTCCTTAAAAAACAAACACCAAATTAAAGTGACAGTCACGATAGGCTTTAAATAAACACACATTTCCGTTTGTACGGTTTAAAATTTATTAGTTATTATATGTATGTAGTACGAACCATAATGCACAAAATTTGTTCGCTACTGCTAGTAATAGATGCATTACTAGCAGTAGCGAACAAATTTTGTGCATCTGGGACCACGAAAAACATTAACAATTGGCTATTTAAATATTTTAAATACGTAATGGCCTCAAAATAAAAATAATGAATGTCTTCATTGTTTCTTTTTTTTATATATATTTGATAGGTTAGCTTTTGACCACGTTCTCACCTGATGTTAAGTGATGATGTGGTTGATGGTGGTGTTCAGGCAAACCTATAATTACTGGCTCTCAAGGACAGCTGCCGGAACATACCGTGCTTAGCGACAGATTTTCTACTTGAGGGTGGTAGCTAGCCAGGCGGGCATTCGCAAAATGCCTTACCAGCACGGTATCATGACTGCCATCCTAAGAAAACAACAGCTTAAAGTGCCCTCTGAAGCACGGAAGCGCACAGTAGTAATGTCACTAGCGATCACCCATCCAAGTCATGACCGCGGTGGACGTTGCTTAACTTTGCTGATCGGTTCAGAACAGCTAAGCAAACTTCGCTACAAGCGCTCCATAAACCTTATCCTCCTAAAATTGTCCAAGTATGATTTTTTGTGCGTAGGTAATATATGGTACCGCTCATTCACGTCGTGGATGGTTCAAAGCTCATTCAAAGTTGAGCTTTAGCGTATGGCGGTAGGGAATTTTGCGTGAGAAAAATCTGTCGCCAAACTGTGAGTTTTGGCAGTTGTCATCGTGATCCAGTTCCCATTCTAGTTTAATCCTGGCATAGCGCATAGTACAAGAGAGGAGGTGCTTTCTATACCAATTGAGTGGGTAAAATATTTACTTACATACGAGTATGTCTTAAAATATTTTGACTCCAGCCAACCCCAATCGTGTGAATTTCACATCTCTTCCACCTGCTTCAAAACATAGTCAGAAAAACCTATGACAAAAACATATAAAGGAAGAGAAACGTAAACGCTGGGTATGCAAGTATGATCCGACAAAAAATAATGTTGCCTCATGCACTTGTGCTTGAGCTCAGTTCCCACACTGCTTAATCGATCAAAGCAGCATCATCTGTGGGGAATGGGGATACAATACATATTATGACTAAGTACTTCCACTTAAGCGATAGAAAGTTCACTGACCTTGATGCTCTTATCTGTATCATAATAAGGCATTAACGATATAAAAGCTATCTATCATTTGAAATTAATATGATCAGTGATGGACGCGGCGGCGCGGCGCAGCGCGGCACTTTATATATCTGCATAGCCCGGATGGAATGGCGGTTAATCAGGTGGCCCGTTACGTTACATTGTACTCGTTGTGAGTCCCAGCCCGAGAGAACAGGTTGGTGCAATGACAAAGGGGCAGATTCCATCGTCCGCGATCCGCGTCTTAGAGCTCTACATTATAAATAGTCCGTCGAAATAATCCGTTGCTCCGTGTCGTTCCGGCGCCCACCAACGAGGCCTCGCCGCCGTACACTTCCTTAATGATATCTAACATAAAAACAATTCATAAAAAACTGCTAAGATTGACCATTTTGTTTCTGCGTGCAGCTTTGACCTTAACATGATTAATGGTTCAAGAATTATTAATAGTTTATCCACGTAATAGATGGTAATAGTTGTGACCGCCTGCTTAACAATGTTACTGTGTCATCTTCTCATTATGGTTTTAGGTCGGTGTTCGATCGTGATCGTAAATCTTTTTTTTATCTCTTCACCTAATTAATAATAACTTTTATTGCAACTTAAGCTTGTTAGTTACATATTACTTCTTCTCCTCGCGCTGTTGGAAAGGCTGTAGAGTACCTAATTGTTAGTCAGTTTCCTTCAAATCCTGCTTAAATGTTTCCTATAACCAAAACAAGTAATTACGGAATGAGTTGCAAGTTCTTGACTAATAACCGTAAAGCTCAAACAATCAAGGTTTATTTGTAACAAGGATCTGCGCGCCACCTGCGCCGCAGCCGTCGTCGCACCGCTCGGCGAGGTGCGGCATGTTGCTTTACTGCCAGAACAATGGAAAGCACCACAACCATTGTTGCCCAAGCACATGGACCAAGCGTAGTACAATTCGCCAAACACCTGATTTAAATTACCCTGTTTATTTCCTTACCGTATCAATGAGGACGTCAAGTTTTGTCGTTCTCACGACACCTTTTTTATGCCAGACTCGACAAAGGATGTAATAGTTTTAAACGGTATTCGGGAACATTTGTCACCATGTGGTGTATTAATTTAAGGAAATAATAACCGGCAAAAAGGTGAGGTTGCTCCTCTGTGCTTAATTATTATTACTTAGACAATAAGTTAATAATTAAACAATTTCATAATAAACAGCAATTTCATAATTAAAGAATAATTTCAAAATCACTCAAGGAATTAACAATAAATAAATCATAATATGTCAATGAACAAACTTAGTCTAAGACCCTGAAATACACCGCGTTGCATAAAAGAAGAAGCATTTGCATTCTTATCTGCCTATCAGCACAAGTAAGGCTTTAATCTAGCAAACATTACAATTCCGCAGTACTATTAAAATTAAATATTTCCTAGAGTCAAGTGGTTCTGCCACTCTCTCCAATTATGACAAAGTTACGATGCCGTGCTATGCTGGTACCCTGTGGTACCTATTCCATGGTATTCACCATGATAGGCGCATCAATGGAGACTATTTCATAATTATCACGGTTCATAACCTGAATCAAGGTGGACCAAATACAATCATTTCGGTATCACAGCTGGCGAGGCCCACCAGATCTAAACCCGATTACACACTATTATGAAATAATAAATGCTTGTAACGCCCTGACTTAAAAGGGTTAACCCGTGCCGAGGCGGAAATTGATTTAAATTACGCCATTAATAACATTTATGTTATGATACAGAAGGAGCCAATCCTTTTTTTTTCTTAATCCTAATCTATATTTCTTTTTAATCTTGTTGTTTAAGTCGTACTAATTACAGGTGTTGCATCGTTTTATTTATTTAAAATATTAAAAGGTTATAATCATGAAATTTGTTATTGATTTATGATTTGTTTTCTATTGGAACTGCGGTTTGTATTGAACTATTTTATCGTGCATCTTTTACCGACTACGATACTTCATCATATGGATTAGGGGGTAGGAAGCTTTGTAAGGAATGTATCAGGATTGGTGGCGCCGTCTTGTCCATGTAAAAAACTAAGGTACCAAACAGCAATACCTATTCCGAATCAAATATCACAATCATAAAATGTTTAAATAAAGTCATAAGAAGCGGTTGACAACTTCTACTGTAATTACTAACGATCTCATAAGTACAGTCGCCTGCAATAAGAAGTATACACTTCGTAATATTCAAAATAATGTGTTGTCGCTTAGTTATTATTAATCAAAGTTAACATTAACCCGAGTAAAAGTATTCATATTATTCTTTGATTTAAAGATACTTCTGATTACATAGGGAATAACAGAACTCTTTGCCACAATTTTGAAAATTACAATGTGTATACTTCTTATTACAGGCGACTGTACAATCAAATAAAATATATTATTTATAAAAGTCACCAGTGATGATAATAGAATTTTTATAAACACACATACATATGTGTTCACAAACATTATTGAATACGATGTTAAATCCCAATTTCGCTTCTCCAATACATAAGTATATGAATAGTGTATTTGTATTTAATAAAGGCTTATGTTTAACTTACCACCAGATATATAGTTACATAATACAGATAAAAACAATAAATTATCACTAAAATTAAACACTAATCAAAGTTTTAACATCTCGCTATCCTATTTAACCAAAATGACTCCAAATAAATCTTTGTTAACCCAAAAGTAGTAAATGATCACCAAAAGTAGTAAATGATCACCAAAAGTAGTAAATGATCCCCAAAAGTGGTAAATGATCACCAAAAGTAGTAAATTATCACTAAAAGTAGTAAATGATCACCAATATTGTATTTTGTCACAATTCTTCTGGCGCATCGACGCCCGCTGCCGCTGCCGCTGCCGCTCGCTTCGCTCACTCGGCTCGCGCGTTGTTGTGATCCACTGATCACAAGAAACCTAATTACACAATTTGAAGTAAATGAACTAAGGGTATCAAAGCTTTTTATGGTGGTCATTGTATTTAATCCGTCTAATAAATATGTACATTGAACAGTGCGAGCGGACTATCACTTCGTTGTAGTTGTAGCTGGGATCTCCGAATCGTAGAAAGGCATCCAACCTGACTATCAAATCTCTGTATATGTGCGATATGGTGTGTATAGATGGGAAATGTAATATTAATTATTGATTAATTTAATTATTAATTTGAAGCGCTCGTAGCGAAGTTTACTTAGCTGTTCTCAACCGATCAGCAAAGTTAAGCAACGTCGCGCGCGGTCATGAGTTGGATGGGTGACCGCTAGTGACATTACTATTGAGCGTTTCCGTGCTTCGGAGGGCACGTTAAGCCGTCGGTCCCGGTTGTTGTCTTAGGATGGCAGTCGTTATAGCATGGTGGTAGGGCATTTTGCGAATGCCCGCCTGGCTAGCTACCACTCTCAAGTAGAAAATCTGTCGCCAAGCACCTAACAGTGTGTTCCAGCAGCTGTCCTTAAGAGCCAGTCCTTCTAGGTTAGCCTGAACAACATCTTCGACCACATCATCACTTACCATCAGGTGAGATAGTGGTCAAAGGCTAACATATCAGGCATAAAAAAAAAAAAAAAAAAAAAATACCGTATAAATTCTATGCGTCTATCGGCGGATGCAATGCAATAAGTGAAAAAGCGAAGTGCAGCAACTACAGCATTGTCATACTTTACGTAATCGACCGTGAAAGCTCACAGTATATATGAGCTTTATCTCACTTAACCGCCTGATAAAGTCATGACCACTGATGTGATGCTCTCAAATATGCGCATACTTAATTTATTAATTCTTGTTACAAAATAAATAAAGATCAGAATACAATGAATAACCGATCAAATATTTCACCTTTGATATTTAAATTTATATAAATTGGTTATTAACCTATTGTAACTTAATTATTTACTCGAAGGACGTAAAAAAGTTAATTTCGAAAACAGTGTGTCGGCGGTCAATTACTGCCTCAGCGGGCGTTATCCTGGTCGTAGTTCAACAGATGGTGGTTTTTTATCATCAGAGGGTGCGGTGCGATGTAGACTGCGGTCGCTGACGGCCGGTGTCGGTGCGGATCTCGCACGAGCGTCGAACGGCGTTCCACGACACGGAGGCAGCCGCGGGGGTGCACCCTCTAACCATATAATTACACGTTGTAGATGCGCGCGAGCTGGCACGCACAATTGGCTTAAACGAGTGTTTGCTTTGATGTGCCGCCGACCGCAGAGGTTATCCACGTGCGGTCGCCTCAACCCGTTCTCATGTTAAGCCTATTAAGAAAAGACTACTCGTTTTACGGTTGTTGACGACAAAAAGTAACTTCACGTTGCAGATTTAAAAGGCATCTGGGTAAAACTCTCGTTGAATTCCAGTGACTTACCTGTCTGTTACTGTCGCCTACTAAGTATACATTTTTAAAAGTTGGTATTACTGCTGAGTTATGTATGAAAGAGCTTCTCAAACGAGCCATTAGCATCACAGTCTCGGCGCGATAACCGTGTCGCGTAAGTATTATCTATGTCATCTGGTTGTTGTTATTATAGAGACACAGTTATATCGAATGCCAAGGGCTATATCTATCAACAGTTGACGCAAGTGATTCTTAATCGACTGTTTGCAGTCGAAAGTTGAGTAGCGACGTCGTGATAGTGAACTTAGCCTCCTTCCTCTGTACCGGTATATCGCTCGTTGTGAAAAAGGCACGTCGTCGTAGTCCCGATAACGACTGCGACATCGCCTATAACAAATTATGTATTAATCTTCCAATCGTGACTAACGTTTTCGGTTTACTCGAGCGGAGGTTGAGAGGCAGATTAATTCTGGAGTAATAATTTGCGTGGTGTAGCTTTCAAATGTCGCAGCGATCAGGCACATGAAGGCAAACGCTCCTCGCTGCAATGAGGTCCGATCACGCTAATCGCGGTTGCACAATACAGCGTGTTTACTGAGACCATAGTTAATTTGGTGGAATGCACATACAGAGGTTTTAGTAGCTTCTCCTACTCAACTAACGACATAGCGTAACGAGCGTTTGAAGAATGCAGCATAATATTATTTTAACAACCCTAGGCTATCTATATTAAAATTATGGAAAACAATCGTTCTTATCTAAAGTGATTCTCAATTAAAAAGGTATAACTTTCAATAAGCCAATAACGTGAACGGCATCGTCTCGATGCGGACGACAGGCGTCACGTTATGAGGCCTATAAAAGACAGCCGCAATGGCTTTGATGGAGACTACTAAAAACTCATATAATATTTATTTAAATTGATATTAGTTTTATCTTTATGAGTAATATTCACGATCAAATCAAAATCTCATCACGTCATGATATTGCTCAAAACTTAAAGATGTAAGGGGTGTTCTACATATTCAGAATGGTCATTGGTCGCTGTAACTGATATAGCATTTTTTTTTATTGGAAGAGTAGATTCTTTAATATCTAGTTCGTATTGAAATGACGGGACGACCGTAGCGACTGCTACGCTGAGCTTTACAAGCGTACACGATATAAATATAAAAGGCATTGATATATGTCAGGTAGTTTTCCTGATATTCTACTATTCCATAAAAGAATCTAGATGAACACATGGATATGCGATGATGAACATCAGGGATATGCGACCCCCCATCATGGTGGAGGCTGTGTTCGGCAATGGACAATCCGGCTGATACAGTACAGTGTTAGTCTACTAACGTAGTATGATTATATGTTTTATGCTACTTGTACCTCAACACTATTGGAGATCGCGCTATAATGAAACGCAGCTCGATTCCTACTTTTAAATGCAAACGAGTTTCAGTATCTATTTAATTATTCTTGGCGTATATACGAAAAGTAAAATAATAATTGAAGAAATTTGGCACAGAGAACTATCTTAGAATTACTAAATACTAGCTATTTGCTACTCCGATTTCAAGGTGCGATAAAACCAAATTCCAGTAGTACAGAGTCACGTACGGAGACCTATACAAATACATTTGAACGCGATGTTTTCGGTAATTTGAAATTAAATTATAACGACGCTATTGAAACACTCTGTAGCTATGAAGATGATTTACCGACACGATGAATACGCCAGCACCTCATACGTTACGATCGCCCATCGATATGGCAGGTGTTTAGTTCGACTTTTAATAAATAGACTATAGGTGCCTCACAGCCCAAACCGATTCCACTTAACACCTTGATGGATCGACCGACACGCAGATACGTTACATCGTTAATGAAACATAATAACTGACGATAAGTATCGTAAAGTGAACATAATGGAATTAAACGTTTAGCTCCGACTGGGTGAGTATCTGTAATCTATGCCGGTGATTTATTTCCACCTGCTACGGGCTTGTACGGCAACCGTATCTAGGCGAAGATAAATACGAGCTGAGAGACTAGAAAATCCCTTTCGGCGCGAGTCAAGTGCGACGAGAACAGCTTGATCAATTGTATAAGTACTATCAACTGCGTTCCTGGATTTTCCATTTCTCAGTTAAAAATCATCTTTAATAAAAAACGATGTTCCTTTACCTTCTAATTTTCCATTGGCTACCATTGGTGGCTTACGATAAATAAATATCAATGGGATGTATTATACAGAATTATTGGAAAAATGGTAGCAACCTCTTAGGGTTGACTTCCCTAATCCTAACAAATATTTTGAAATGTTTTTGTTTGTGTTTAAAATTTTTTTGTTTTAATTTCTTTTTGTTTTTGATTTAAAAAAAATGCATTTTCTCAATAATTCTGTATAACTGACAGATTAGCCTTGGGCCACTATCTCACTTGCTAGTAACTCTTAATAAGTGATGATGCTGTTCAGGCTAACCTAGAAATACTGGCTCACAAAACAGCTGCCGGAACACACCGTTAGGTGCTTGGCGACAGATTTTCTACTTGAGGGTGGTAGCTAGCCATGCAGGCAATCTCAAAATGTCCTACTAACATGCTATAGCGACTGCCATCCTAAGAAAACAGCCGGGAGCGGAAGCCATTCATTGTAGCGTTACATAGGAGAGGCATTTGTTAAACAGTTGACATCTTCCGGCTAATTATGTGTTGCATACGTGACATACACGCCTGTGGGGCTCTGTGCTGGAATGTCCCATCGCCCCCATCTCTTCCAATGGGAGTCACAAGAAGCAACATAGGGTAAAGTACTGGAGGATGCAGGGCAGCAGCACCTTCTGAGGCTTTTTAACACTGTGATTCAATGGGCGATTGACAATCCGGCTGATAAAGTACAAGAAATGTGTCATGGCCATCGAGAATCGATTCTCAAAGTCCACCACAATAAAAGAAACAATAGAATACCAGTTGAGAATATTTTTTCGTAATACCTGGTCACCACTGATTACAGAGCGCGTGGCGGCTAAAAGGAATAGACATTGGGAACTAGGTATGTCTTTGATCGGAATGAAGAATTGTAATTATTTCTTTCAGTGCTTTAACTACAACCATCTACTGCAAAGTTACCTAAAATTAGTTTAATATTAATTACTTCAGGTGGTAGCTAGTAAAATCAGACAATCAGAATAAATTAGTTTATCATAAGTGCGAATTGAGTTGAATTGAATTGATTTAATTACTTTTACATAGTAAATAAACACACACAAAAAACTTATTGGTACTTGTAGAGTTGGTGTCAAACCGACAGAAGCGTTATATATACTTTCGTCTAGAAATAATAGGACATCTAGAAAACCCAAATAAACCGGCAATAACTAATCAAGAACAACGCCATACCCGATAAACTAGTAGGTAGGTACAGGTAGGTCCCTACAATATCACATCCGTTTCGTGAGTTTCGTGACACACCAACAAACGCTTTAAATTATTTGCGTAATTATAATTTCGTCAAACAAAGAGACAAAACGCTGGATATCGTAACATTGACCCGTAGGAACATTCGACAACCTTTCATGACAGACCTATTGAAGTTGCACAACTCATTAATCCGGTTCAATACAAGAAGTTGCGGTAAGCATTCTCTTTATTAAAAGTTTATTGTTTTACATTTGATATTGCGTACATGCGTTATTGAATAGGTCTGTATGTAGGCTAAGAGAGATAATGATAGATAATGGGAGACAATGCAGCACGCGCCTGCTTGCGCCCGCGCCGCGCCGCGCTTCGAGGCACCACCACCGGTTCGTTAGTGTACAACTGTTGAGTCACGGTCCCGGATATCACCTGACGCTGACGGGGTGATGTTGACACTCGCAACGCGATGGAACACGCACGCTTGTGCTACTATTACATGTTCTACATACAAATTTTATGCCTTACAAACATCAAAGCTTAACAAAACAGAACAGCCGAGATGAAAATAATGATATACTTGTCTTGGCATTTACATCTTCTTACTAGTATAACATCAATCCAAGTGTATTAAAATAGCACTGGTAATGTATTTAAACGAAAATATAAAAAAAAATTTGCTGACAGAAGGGTAAGGATTTCGTGTGATAAATATTAGGTCCTTACATATGAAATTGGCGTTTTTCGTACTTGCCACTTTAATCACGAATTTCTTCTCTTTGGTAAGGAATTCCAAATTCAAATTTGTACAGCTATAGACTCATGTATTTGTGCTTCGATGATCGTCATTCATTTGTTTTTTTTCTTCTGTTTTTTTCTGTTTGCGTCACTCATTTTACAAAATGGAAAACCTTAAATATCGCATTATTTACGAGTACGAGTTCCGCCGTGGCACTAGTGCTGCGGAAACAACTCGAAGGGTGAATGATGTGTATGGCGGTCGTGTTGCAAAAGAAAACACAGTTCGTTTTTGGTTCCAACGTTTTCGTTCTGGAAATTTCGACCTGCAGAACAAGCCCCGTGGACGGCCTGAGACTCAAGTTGATAATGAAGAGTTGAAGGCTATTGTGGAAGCGGATCCATCGCAAACCACGTCCGAGTTAGCTGCAGGCTGCAATGTTAGTGATAAAACTGTTTTAATTCACTTGAAGCAAATTGGGAAGATTAAAAAGCTTGAAAGGTGGGTACCTCACGAATTGACTGAAACAAACCGGCAAACGCGCGTCGACTGCTGCGTTACATTACTAAACCGGCACAATAATGAAGGTATTTTAAACCGAATCATTACCTGTGATGAAAAATGGGTTCTTTACGATAATCGGAAGCGCTCAGCGCAATGGTTAGATCCTGGCCAGCCAGCCAAATCCTGCCCCAAGCGAAAATTAACCCCAAAAAAGTTACTTGTAAGCGTTTGGTGGACTAGTGCCGGTATTGTTCATTACAGTTTTTTCAAATCTGGCCAGACTATTACGGCTGATGTCTATTGTCAGGAATTGCAAACCATGATGGAAAAGCTAGCGGCTAAACAACCTAGGCTGGTCAATCGCTCCACGCCACTGCTGCTTCACGACAACGCTAGACCACACACTGCGCTACAGACGGCTACTAAATTAGAAGAGCTTCAATTGGAAAGTCTAAGACATCCTCCGTACTCCCCGGACCTTGCTCCAACAGATTACCATTTTTTTCGAAATTTGGATAACTTCTTGCAAGGGAAAAAATTCAACTCCGATGGGGCAGTCCAAATCGCCTTCAAAGATTTTATTGATTCCCGTCCGACTGGTTTTTTTAGTAAAGGGATCAATGAACTACCTATGAGATGGCAAAAGTGCATAGAAAATAATGGTTCATACTTTGATTAATTAAATATATTATATTAAAAAATATTCGACTTTTTGTTCCTCCCATACAAAACGCCAATTTCATATGTAAGGACCTAATATTAATAAATTAACAATGCAATTTAAAATCTAAACTGTCACGTTATTTTTTATTAATATCATTTTCTGACATTAATATTCCGTTTGAATGTGTAGTAGGTACGCATGCACAAAACAAAAGTTCTTTGTTGAGTTTAATATTTTAATTAAATTTGTTCATTTTATGAATTCAAAATAAAATATTATAATGAGTATAGTCACTATGACCATGTTTAGATTATGATAGATTATGACTATTGGCTAACTGCATTGAAAGAAAGAAAAATATGGACAATTCGTCCTAATAAGCATTTATTAGAGCAGATTGTACTTATTTTTCTTATATCCCTAGGTACTTAATGTATATATTCATTCTTGTCATGTACTGGTAACGTTATGATAAGTATACTTAAATAATTTTCATGTACATAGACAAAGTATGCGATGATAACAACACTATAATGTAATCATATTTAACTACTGCTATAAATCACAAAATTAACTGGTAATAATGCACCCCAATTCAGACCAATTCACACCATGTTATGGCCTCCGAAATCGGCTATATAATAACCATCATGGGTAGCAATTTGTTGTTTGCTCGCTAAATATAAAAAAGCTTCAGATGGAATGTAATATCCCTACCAACTCCAAAGCCCAATAAAAAAGTGACCGGTTTTTCATAAATATAAAACTATCGTTATGGAGACTTTGTGGCTTTATTCAATCCAACAATATCAAGAGCCTTGAACGGTAGAAGGTTAATCAGGCACTGTTTGGAAGGTTCTAGATTTTGCAATGATTCTCTGAGAATCATCTATTCATGGAATTTGACGCGACCAGAACGACCGCCTTTCTCAACTCCTCTTTGTAAGAAACACCGCTCCGACCTTCAACGGCGTGCGGCGACTTCACGACTTCACACAAAGACTGTCAGGAATAATTAAAGTAATTACTGTTTACAGTAATTAATGACCCAAATAACGTGATAAGGTTTGATTGATCTCGGAACTATGACGAGATAATTGTGGCTCGCTTTGCTATTGCCACACGCCACGTTACTAGGTTTTCAATTACCGAACATGGAGCACCCCGCTCCAACACAATGCGCTGCCTATCAACCAGTTGTGAAACCACGTCTCGTTGAAGAGGCTTCACTTATTGCAATTGTTTCAACGTCCATAAAGGATCTATTCGAACGCAAACACGCAATGTATTACTATAAGTATTAAAATTATTCAATGTTAAACCTGACTGCGTTAACATGCCAGTGGGGGCTGATTAGTGGAGCTTTTAAATAAGACCTTTAAACATCTTCTTGTGCGTTATCGATTGTAATTCTGCGCGAGTAGCGGCGTCGGCGGCGGCGCGGCGGCTCGCAGATAGCCCGCGGCTATCCACTACATAGAGACTGCATTAGGGCTCCTACGCGGGCCCGGCGGCTCCTTTGCCACCATAAGCGCATTCAACGTGTAATCGCGTCTGCATTTCTCTTTTGTGTGCACAAGCCTCGAGTAAAAGAATATCTTAAGAGGCTCCATAATTTAGTGTTACAGTGCTTACGAACAACCTGCACACATCTATGGGTCTTTCGCATCTTATATGCAAATGAATACAAAATGTAAAGATATTACTGTTGCACTTGCAAGTAACAATGTTCCTCTTCTTACCTTTATCCCACTTTTGTGGGATGCCATGTTATAACGTTATGTATTATATCAGCCGGATTCACAACCTCCTCCATTAAGGGAGGGTTTGCTATAATCCCCACGCTTGGCGGGTGTTTTGGAGATCGCAGTGTAAGATAGCAGTTTCCCAGAAAGCGCTGATGCCTACCACTTTCCAGTATTTTACCCTTAGTCGCCTCTTACGAAACCAACGGGAAGATATTGAATGGAGACATTCTAGCCAGGCACTCCACGGGTTATGTCTACTCTACACACAAAGGATAACATATACATATTTCTAAAAGGATACACGTTTTCACTAACTACGTACATAGAAACACACTGGCATAATAATAGATAAAACTTTAAGCTTCGGTTATAGATAGATAGATAACACTTTATTGACACAATAAAAATTACAAACTTAAAACTAAAAAAACATAATTAGTAAAAGTTATACAGCCCGCTTACTTCCTAACGCCAACTTTCCTTGGAAATGTCTTGTTTACAGAATGGCCGCTACACTTGGAATTATCAGAGTTAAGACTGTTCTAAAATATGTTCTGAAATATGTTCAGCGTCACCCATTCTCAATAGACGTGAATTATAGCATGCTGGTCATAGGGAAATGTCTTACTTTAGTCACCTTATACTATATACTATTTTATCAGGAAGATAAGAATTTCCTAATATTTTTAGGCTGGGAACTATAATTTGACGTGATAAAATTATTTGTTTGTCTAAAATACTGTAACAAAAGTTGTTGTGATGCGGTAAGTGGCCACAACACATAATATTATGTGTAGCGTTTTTAGAGAAGACTTGTTATACCGACCCATATACATGGTATAAGAGTAGTGAGATGATGTAGATGTGTAAAATACTAAGTTAAAAAGTATTTGTATATGCACCACAATAATATATACCTAGGGTTTCCATGCTGAGGAAGGTTTGCACAAAGTCCACGACGATGGCGGCGGCGATTCGCGGTGGTGGCGACAGGATGCGTGGGTGTGATTGACTCGTCAGCTCAGCGCGCTATCGGAATTCACTTAGCGCGAACTTGGCGCGGGTCTTATCGCAGAACGATGTGACGTCAATCGAAGACACGCCGAGCTCGAATCACGACGCCCAGCCTGAGTTGAACCTAATTAAACACTTGACTTTACACCTTAGACATGCGCTTAGTATCCAAAACGTTATATATTGAGTTATAACTAAAATTATGTAACGTTTTTAGCACAGTGTGTGCCATTTGGTGAGGTCAACTTGGAACGGTGACAACATAATGACAATGTGTGGGTGCGATTGAATCGTCACCAAGATTTAAACTTTACTTACATTATCAGGGAAAAGTCATCATATTTTTTTTGTCTTTCACATATTATATAAATCAACATAAACAAACATATAAGTAAGTAATAAAGGAATGTACGTTACAGAACTTACAATCGTATAATAAATTGATGGAGTTTACATAGAAGATTGTCCATACAATTTTAGGAATATTTGTAGGAGCTTCCATAGGAAGAGTTGTCAGAACGCGAAGGATGTACCCGATACTGAATTATGAAACCTTTATGTAACAACGTGCCATTTTTATCTAAACAATAATTAATGAGGCCACAAATAATTTGAACATGTGATTATTGGGAAAATAATAAATACTATATGCAATATCTCTATTACACGCGTAATTTATAATTAAAGTAAAATTAGTGTGACTTCTGTTGCTCGAAATCAGATGACAAATTTACACTTCAACCACAGAGATCTATGACTGACTGATCGAGATCTGTGACTTCAACATATATTGTAAGATGTTACTTTTAGCAGAATGCATGCTGAACTGGATTCAGCTGTCAAACGGTTTCCAACGGAGTCTTTAATGTTATCTCTGAAAATAATAACTCGCAGGCATAGGTAGATGAAAATATTGTTAAAATAGCACGAACCAGCTTCTTCTGCCTATTAACGCATTCCATGTTTCCAAAATGTTGTTATGAGCATTTTTACTTAGTGTTATATCACTTGTCAATCTTTCTGTTTCAATTAATTCTAACATTTTTCCTGTTACAATAAATTTTTGAATCCATATTGAACTAGCCTGGAAATCAATCACCTGCATTTTAAATTCTTCAATTTCCCACCAATTGAATTGGCACAAGTTCAGTTTATCAAATGACGTCCTATCATGGTACATAATAAACTTGAGTATTTAATTCCTTGTTACGAATTATTGACTATAATATATATTATTATTGTAAATGCTTGCCTGATTCAACCCTCAAATAGATAGCTGAAGCTAAGCATCTAACGGAATTTTCGGCAGTTGTTTATATATGACCCAGTTCCCATGCTACGTCAAACCTATTAAACATCTTTTTACCCCATCATCACTTGCTACGATCATTGATTTTGTACCTTTTACCTAGATGTGTTATAAGACTAACTTACCATATCAAAAGTAAAAAATACTGAAAAAGTAATCATCGCAGTATAACCGACTACATAATGCTTACTCAAGAATAGTAAAATTCACCTTTAACTAAATCGCTACAAGACAAATAATAAAAATAATACTAATCTATTGATTTACTTACTTTAACTTTGGTAGAATAAGCCCTTTAACGAGGATACCTGACCTAATCACAGCAGCAGTAGCGGCACGAAACTGGTTGCAAGTAAATTAGAAATGCAACAAGCGACGCGGCTCCTTGAATCTATTCTTGTACTGAAATAAAGCAACTTTCTATCTTTTATTTAGTGTCGCAGTGGCTGCCGCTTTATCTCGCCTGACAAAAGAGCCGGGTAATTGCCGTTTGTGCGACGCTGAGAATTTCATTAAAACCTGATAAAAATCACACACTTGCGTCGAATACCTGCGGCATTTGCTTTCGTTACTTACCTACGATGTTGAAGACTATATGCTTTGTATTATTTCCTGCTATACATACTACATAAAAATTGCTTGGACTAAGGGACCAAGGCGACCTATAATACCTCTATCATAGGTAGCTTTGGTCCCTTATCCGTAAAGAAAGTAAACCTCAGATCATAGAAACAAGGTTGTTTTTATGATCTGAGAAGTAAACTGTCTCTTAGAAAACACTTGAAACTGCTTGCATCCGCCCCATCATACGCTCCAGTAGCGTTCGGTCATGCAAGTGAGACTCATCTTCACAAACTCCAAGTCATTCAGAATCGCTTTCTTCCTAATGCAGTCGCAGCTGCTTGGTACTTACTTGAACTCCGAACTGCACTGGGAACCTTAAGCTCCCCACTTTAGCAGATTTCAATAAGGACTGCGGCCGCCGATACTTTGACAGTGCCCCTGGGGCAGGGAACTATTCAACTGCCTCTTTCGGTCCCTAGTTCGAACCTCTACGCCGCGCCGCCCTCGCCTTCCAAAGCATGCACAACCCAGATGACCGCATATCGCAGCCATTGCGTTGGCACTTTAGCGTCATCCTGAAGTGATCTGAGTAACATCCCCAGGTGTGAGGTTGTTAGAGGTTACACAGTCAAACACCGATCACCAGCAAGCTCGAGGCAAAAATAAAGTCCCGATTAGTGTCTCTACAAATTGTACAGAGTTAATATCCGTTGGGCCCACTCTCAACGATACAACACTGCAGTTGTACGAGTATACCGGCCCATTAAGTTCCGACCTCACCAACTTCTCTCGACAACGACTCAAGCCGAGGTCCATACCGCAGCAGTGCGTGTTCGGCGCCCGCAGGAGATGGAGATGGAAGGCACTTTTTAGTTTTTTTTTAAGTTAAAGAATTAAGATTATTAGAGAAAGAACTTGAGCTCGTATTCTTGTGTCTTATCTACATATTAACAGAGCATTCCATACTACCTTTTAAAAAATGATTATTTATTATACTTTTAACACTGAATATTAAACATAAACTAAAAAAAAATGACACTCTCATTATTTCATTCACATATTACAAGGTTTTTATTGTCAAACTATAAACAAGCGCCCATAATTGAAGGTACGGAATTTACCCAAATATTTCTCATTAGCAGTAAATCCCATTCTTGTGTTAAGAAACAACTTATTATTTGTTATTTTTTATTAAATGCATTTAATGCATGCGTTGAGGATACAATTTATTGCACCAAAACTTTCGAAGAACGGATCTTAAGGTGAAGAGAAACTCAAAAAGGCAAATTATAAACATGTTTTTAAATAGACTGTACGTCTTATAGCAAGAATAAAATATCTAATTTTCTAGAGGATATGACAAGTCCTATGCCTGATTTAGACACCACGATTTCATACATTTCTCTTCATTGAAAAAACATGAATACAAGATATAAAATTTCGGTCAATCAAGTTTTGTGACTATTTAGTAAATCGTATCAAGACTAATTTTAATCCCAATTATTATGTAGAAACCATGTGATACAGTACCCGAACTTTTTTCTGTTCTTAAAAAGCTTCTTTGTAAAGTTATAAAAAGAAATTCGCTCACGCTATTTATATATTGCGTAGTTTGGTTTCTGTTACTCGCATGGGAAACAAGGTATATCCGTCCTATGTCCTTAGTGTGACATGTTTCAAAGACCTCATCTTCAATAACATTTATTTGAACCTCAGACATAGAACATATAATAATACTATGGGTATGTTCCATTAGTCGCTAAGAACGTTAATTTCGATAATTTTGATCACATTCTGCGTCTGTGGTTGTGATCACTGTTATCGTTTATAACTGTCATCCCCTGTTCCATTTAGGATAGGAACGCTAAGAATGCCACTAAAATTTGCCACTTCTGTCACTTTTGACATTAGATGTAGGGAATTCAAACTGTTCCAGTAGACTCATAGCGTTTATGGCGAAAATAACGCCAAGACCCATGTGGAACAACTTTTTGGGAGTGTGATCGTTTTTAGCGTTTTTAGCGAATCTAACTTCAAATGGTATGCACCCACTATAGTGACTACGTGATACTATGCCTCAGATCAGGAGCTGTGATTTGAATTAAACATTATCTCACCATTTGACTCCTTAAGAGTTGTTCTGTGGCCCGTTACGATAACTTTGTCGTTGCAGAAGAAGCGTTCTACTTTTACGCTGTTATTTTGTGATTCCAGATGCTCTCTGACGCTGCTTTAGCCAAGGCCAGAAAGCAGCATTTTATAGGCTACCATACCTATATCCTTCTTATTGGGATCATTTTGGTTAATTAATCGGAGTATTAACCTAGGACACTGAGTTATACCTATTAATTTGCTCATTTTGGGCAAGTCATAAAATTGGAATCTTTCGATGTTTCAATAACTTTTATTTGTTAAATGTTTCACCTACTTAATATATCAGGACCCCCGGTCGCAACGAACGAACGAAAATAATAAAAAAATATGTAAATCATTTGTTTGAAGAGAGAACATAACAATCCTTTTTATGTTATTGTGACGGAACGTTCACGATGCCCACCTGATGTTAGGCGGACTAACCTCTGCCTATAACAGATGCATTTCGTCACATAAGATGAATATAATATATACGCCCGTCACTCTGAGACATACAGTTGTTTAGTCTAATGTACCTGTAATTTTAATAGCTCTCAAGGATTGCTGCCGGGACTCACTTAGGTGCTTGGTGACAGATTTTGTGCTTGAATGTGGTAGCTAGCCAAGCCAGCATTCGCAAAATGCCTTTTCACCATACGTTCAACGTTCAAGCCGGCGGTGGGGATCGAACCATGGACCTGCGGCTCGGCAGTCCATAGCTATTACCGCTAGGCTTTGTATATACATTCCCGTTTATATGCAATTACATTATCCCCAGGTATAATAGATAAAGATTGGATCAGTTAAGGTAGCACGCGTGAAGACTATTTTGAATACAATAATTTTACCAGCGTAACAATACGCAGCATTTATGAATTAAAGAAAGGTGCATCGGTTACGGCAATCTCTATCACTAGCCGAAAGGATGTTGTATGTGATTACGTCTCTTGATTCCAAAAGTAACAAACTACATGGTTTATATTTCTAAGTAAACTTATAAAAACATAACCATCTCCTTGGTGTCAAGCTACTGACCTAAACTGGAAAATTTTAATCGTGTTCGAAAAGAAAATACTTGTATCTATGTCTGAGGAAAAGAACCACATTTAGATACAGTTAACGTCTACGTGATAGAGCTTTTAAGAACAAGTGGATGATAAAAGTCATATAAGGGTCTTCAAAACGTTATCAAATCTTCAATTTTACAACAGAAACAAAATACAATAGCACAAATATAATTTAAATAACCTAAGTTACAAAATGATATTGCGTAACGACTACGCAAATTAACGGTTACCAAATCTGCATCGTATTTTACACTTTGAATCACAAAGGCATAAAATGAATGGGTACAAAGCGATTTTATCCTGAGCTAAGCGAGTGTTTTGTCGGTAACTAATGACTCTCCCCTGAGAATCGAAATAGAGCAATCGGGAAAGTGGTCGCGGCTATGAGAATATTTCTATTTCTCTTTTATTATTTAAATATTATATTGTTCCCTAATAGTATGCTCGATTATAATAAGGGGTTACATATATATACAACATACTTTATTAAAAGAACCAACAATGAGTAAACGATTTAAGAAACCGACTCCTTAATTTTCGGAATGTTACAAAGGGATTTTAACCCATACCATTTGAGAAAATAATGGTTACATTGCAAATTATGACTTATCCATACATTTCAGGGCGCAAAGAAAATATTAAAAGGAAAGAAATAAATAACTCTACCGGGGGCCTTTAATAGTAGTATCGAGAAACTAGTTAATTGCTCCAATTCACAACAATTGACATTGTAAGATGAAGCAATCTAAGCTTCTGGAGGGATACAAAAAGTAAACATTTCAATTAAAGAAACGAATGAATTAAGTAGACCACCGCGGGCATCAAATATCGTAAAATCATGTAAAAGTCATTATCAAATGTGGAATAATAATTAAATGGAGATTGATTAATGAAAATTAATTAGTGTAGGGAACGCATCAAAAGGCGCAACGAAGGGGTGGTCGGGAACAGTGACGTGATGAGCGTTGCTAATGTAGGTAATGGAAGCACGAGCGCGGGCCGAGCAGCGCAGGCGCATCGGCAGCCGTAAGGCGCTGCGCAGGTATCGCATCACACTCAACCATTCATCTAAAACCCACACATGCATCGCCAACTATTATTTGTAGCTTTTTGTGAACATATATTATGTATAGGTGCGTATGTGCGTTTAGCAATATTGACGTCACAATCACAGCCGTCTGTCCAGATGTGCACGTGCGCGCACGCAGGTGACGATCAACACTGCGCGCCTTTACAACAACAACAACTGTATACCTACCGCGTGTTTTTTTCCTATTGACTATTGATTCATTGTGTAAACCGTATAATATTGTAACGGTTACAAACAGCCGGCCGAATTCTTCTTAAAAAATATCAATCATACAGTAAACATGTTTAACTTTACTTGATGATTTTCCTACGTTTTTTATTACCTTTTCAGTTATATACTGATATAACTGAAAAGGCAATAAAAAACGTAGGAAAATCATCAAACGTTTCTATGAGTTTTAATTTTTATTAAAATTAATTATGAAAAATATGCCTGCTATTCGATTCTTTGTCGGAAATGACGATTTGAATATTTTGTATAACTACAAGGGTAGCCTTTGCGCATTATTTTGCTTGTTAGGAAGTTATGTTATGGTCTCAGATGTTGGCCTGTAAGCCTAGAATTGGAGCTAGGGGTACTGTATCAGCCGGATTGTCCACTGCTGAACACAGCCTCCCCCATCATGTCGGTTTGGCATAATCCTCATTTGGTGGGTTTGCCACAATTACTCGGTTTCTCAATCACCAGATAGTTACTATCTTATGAATAAATATAGGTATACTATGATAGATGGATCCTCCACCGCTGAACACAGCTATCCCTGGTAGGGGGAGGGGGGGGGAGTTGTTTTTGGGGGAAGGTGCTGCTGCCAACCTTACACTTCTAACCCAGCCCCCTTAGGGCCCAAAAAATTTATACGCAACCACCATTAAAAGATTGAATATTTTTTATTTTTAAATCCATTTGTTTTAAATTCATCTTATTTTTTTTGCGGTTTAGTTAGTCAGTTTAGCGGTTTATCATATATGTCTTATCTTATGATTGAAAAACCATGACTAGGTCATATGTTTCTTTCCAAACTAGACTTCACTGACAATTAGTAGATTGCATAACACGTGCATAAAACAAATCATTTTAGCCCAGACGTAGCAAAAATAGTTTTGATGTACGAGTTACACACTTAGCTTTTTACTTCAATTGCTAGGAAATGAACCAATGTTAGTAATATCTACTTAATTAGAACTGTACCTGATATTTGAACAATATTCTATTTAACTGACTTTCAAAACCGGAGTAGGTTTACAATTCGGCTGTATGTTGTTATGTTTTTTTGTATGTTTGTTACGCGATTTTAATGCTTATTTGTTGGGTAGAGAAAATACCTTCATGCTGGTCCCATTAAAATTTAATCAAAATCGTTTGAGTAGTTTTTTAAGTTATACGTATTATGCTGATATCAATGGCGTAGTATTTAAGGGGAGTGAAAGATCTTGTAAGTAGAAAAAAAATACGAAACTACAAATTTACTAAAGGAAAATAGCCGGGTTATGCTCTGACTGACTGAGCTAACATGACATATGACTCATAACTTTAATTTTTCGTCTCGTTCTTTAACTATCGTATGGGAACGCGACGGAGCGACACTTATAGCTCAACTTACGTTGTACTACAAACGAGACAAATTTAGCAATTAGCTTTAAACTTGTTAATCTTGTTGTAATCCGCTGAACATGCCTTATTGCAAAACGAAATTATTAAAAATACGGAGCTCTTCCGACACTGAAAAGTATGAAATAAATTGTTGAAGTCCGTACCATGCTGATTCAAAACATTGACCTCATATTATCATAGTAAGACTTCTACAATTTATTTCATACTTTCTAGTGTTGGAAGTCGATTCCGTTTTTTTTAACTATGTCATAATATTAAATTATGTCATTTCGATAAGTTTTATGCCTGGATCTTTAATAACACCTCCCCAGAGCTATGGGTATTATGAAAAACCCATGCAGGGTAGCTTCCTACATGAAATAAAATACAAACTGTTTTTATTTAATCAATTTTAAATAAAAAGTTTTACCCCGTGCATATTCAAACATTTTACAAGCATGAGTAGTAAAATATGAATTTTGGGTATAAGTTTTCAAGTTTCAGCAAAAAGAAATGGTTAAACGTAAAAAAAATATGGCGTCACAATATGAATATCTACAACATTAAAGTTCATGAAATAGGGACATCATAATATCTTGGTTCAGTAGTCCCACTCCTTCTACTATGCTCCTACTGTCCACTAAGTAAGTATGTAAGTTACTTACTGGACAGTAGGTCACCCTCTTTAGATCTGCTTAAAAAAAACAATGTACCAGACACATATTTTAGTCATTATAACATGGTTTTAGGAGGGAGGCCCCAAATATATATCTCTCTTTTTGGTATGACATTGTATAAGATAGACATATGTTTGGAGCCTTAAACCATTTATAGTCTATGACACTTAACGTTTTAGTGGAATTTAAGTTTATATTTAGTAATTTCAGTGTATATACCATGTTGGATTAAAACTTTTCATTCTAAAATTAACATGGAGTTTCAAAAACAATCATTTACATTATTTACTAAAACATTCATGCAATGTAAAAATGGAATAATGTTCAAAACTAGACGCAAATCAGTAAATGCCCTAATATAATACATGTAACCTTCAATATTAATTAAACGAATTTGTTTTTAAACTTTCTTTCAATTTTGAGAAAATCATTATACAAGCCTCAACCAGTAAGAAAGCCATCCTGGCCTCGTATATAACCGGTCATCATCTGCAGTTCGGTCCGGTTAACTCATACTTGGCCAGGAAGGCTTACTTACTGGATTCTGCAGTAATGTACTATACCAAAAACAATTAAAAAATAGCATCACCGAAAGCAACGACCACAGACTTCATTCACACTCGTTGCAATTTTTAAGTTAATACTTAAAAATGTGAACCTCTTTATGATGCCTCGCGTCGACTTGTTCCCATTTTTTTTTATGCCTTATAGGTTAGCCTTTGACCACTATCTCTTCTGATGCTAAGTGATGATATGGTCGAAGATGTTGTTCAGGCTAACCTAGATTGTCAAAAACTCAAACACCCCAAGTCAAGAATTCAAAATTAATATTTCGTTCCCAACCGGACACAATCATATCTTATATTAATAATGTATATTTTTATAAAAACGCGTTGGATAGCATAATCTATCTCAACACAAGATAAGTTAGCTAAATATATAATATAAAAATTTTAATAGAATGTAGTAAATGGATAACGCGGTGTCACGTGAATATTATACAACCATTTGGTGCTTCTGACGTCGTTAGCATTTAAAACAAAAAGGCACCCTCTGCGTTCATCTGGGAGACGCGGGTTCGATTCCTGTTCTGTAAGATTAATATTGTGTTGTTATTTTTTAAATATATTTAGCTTAGTATATGATAGTGCTTTAAACCATCTTTAGAAATAAAAGAAAATATTTGAGTGTCGTTAATTTTCTTACTAATCCTACTTTACTCTAATAGCATGGGGAACCTAAGGTTGCTTGCTTACTCACCGGCGCACGTGCGCGCTCTGGCTGTGGTGGCGCGGTGGCAGCGTGCGGGTGCGCTAATCGCTCCATGATTAGTGCCTTGCCTACAACCACTCCAATCATGTCGATAACTCTCGACAATCATACAACAATCCACCAATAGTGCAATTATTATGAATAGAACGCTATCATTACGTGTAGCACGCCTACGCGCTGCGCCGTAGAACTGTTGTATCTACGAAGAAAAGACTTCAACGCGACACTCACATCGCAATAAAGCCTGTTATTGTTGTTTTTGAAGTTAATTCAGTTTTTCTTAGTACATGTATACGTTAATAATAGTACATTATTGCAATGACCATTAAATAGGCGACTATAGATTGAGTATGAGTTTGAAGGATGCACTAATAAAAGACATGTAATTGGCATTTCCGCCGAGGCATATATAGTGCTTTTCTCAAATGAATGAAGGAAAATAAAACATACTTTTATATTATACTGATTATTATTAATATATTTTATATTATACTGACTAATATTATAAGTTTAATTATTTCCATGCATGTTTGAGAAAACGCTATTTCATTATTATTATCGTACTTTTCCAATTGATATGCTATCCTTTGAGCACTATACAGTATAGTGTGAAGTGGGCCAAAATAATAAGTAGTAAGCAGAATAAGAAGATCTGGAATGGAAACTGGCTCTCAAGGACAACTGCTAGGATAAATTTATGGGTGCTTGGCTACACTTATTTTTTACATTGTGGTGAAAGCAAGTCAATTGAGCAAGCAAATTTCCCATGCAGAGCATTAAAAAATATCAAGTTATAATTTGTTTTAAAAAGCACAATTTGAGGCTGTCATTACAAATAAAGTAGAATTTCCATTTTTTGTATAAATAAGATCATATTGTGAAATATCGATATCCTAGATTTAAGGTAAACATCACTAGAGCCAGGGTCTCGTGGCCGTAATCGTAAATATCAGACATTTAACACAGTGGTCTCGCCGGCCGGTGATTATAAATAGATTGTTGCGATACAGACGACGTGTTTACAGGCAGTATCTGTCGATATCCTGATCCGGACCGACCACTACGCTCAGATCAGACTGCAGGCACGCGCAATTAACTTGCAGAACAAGAACACGAACAGACAAATAATAATGAAATTCAAACGAGATTTACATAATACAACCACCTGCTAACATTGCAACAAGAAATTTTCTTTTAGCTATTCAGCAATAATTATCTAAATGCCACTTCAACTGCAAGTTGCATTAGGTCCTACAATCTCACCGCTTATTACTTTAATGAGTAAAGAACTCGAATAATTTATGAAAGCTAAGTAATATTTCTCGTAAGTTAGCGGCACTGCAATTACGCGGCACGTGCCAGCTAAAACGCTGTAAAAAAAACTTGTGTAAGAACCGCTAAGATGATAAAGGCGAGCGTTTGTTTACTTATACAATATTTATAACAGCAAGGCGCCAGTTAACATCTTTACTCAGTTATCTCGGCTGTCAGTAACGAGAAATAATGATGTACGTATAATACGGAGGCATTGCGTGTAGAAAACGATTTTGTGCAATTCTAAAGCGCTAGAAAAGTGGCACAAGGTATAAGACAAACTTCTTAGATTAATTTATTATTATTACGAGTATTGTCTAGATTTGAATCAGAGCTTAATGGGTTTTCATTGGATTGGCAGTGACCTCGATATGTGTATAAAATTGCGTTAAACTTACGTGATTTTGGCACAGTTCTTGAGATTGCTTGTGAAATAATAAATCATATAAATAGCAGCCTATTTCGAAAAAGAATCGATAAAAAAAGGATTCTTCTGTTACATCATTAAGTATGTAGATAATGGACTTAAGGTGTATTTGGTAATAATGGTGGGAAATTCAAGATCTAATATTTTTTCCGTAAAATTCAAAACAGTACAGTTTTGGACTGTTTTGAAGTCCTTCGTCTGGGAGTCACGATTGCGCGAAGCGACGAGCACGGGCCTTAGTGCGAAACTGATTTTTGTTCTTGTTTGCGACGTCGTCTAACAATTGTATTTTTTGAAGTATTACGCTAGATTCCACATTTTCAGCATACATCTTGTACGAGTTAAAAGTTTGTTTTTAAAATGAAGTTTCGTTAAGTTTCGAAACAGAATTCGTATCGTCCTAAACGAAATTGACGATTTTTTGCAAAACCATGCCAATCGAATGATAAACTTACATCTAATCGTTACTTACAATTTTGAACGTCTTCAAAGCATATTACCATCTTTAATATTATATTATATTGGACAGTGATGATAACCGTAACCGTCACCTTGGAGCGTACGCTATTATGAACCTTATTTAAATTAAAGTTTGGTTTGATTTCATACAAGCCGACAAGGAGTTGTTAAACTGGAGATTGTAAGACCCTTAATGGCTTGGCTTCCGTGAAACAATTTTATAGCTTGACTAGTGTGCGCTATACCTATATATTATTTTCTTTTTAATCTGCACGGGGAAGTTTATAGCACCATCTTCGCATCGATTCCGCACCATAACAAGTTTCTTGATAGAAACTTGTTATGGCGCAAATCATATAAAAACTGGATTTTGTGGAACTTCAGGATGCTCGTGACTTGGCACCTTATTCTAGGAGTTGATGAAAACGCACGGGGCGTCGCGTCCCGTACCGCCACCGATTGTTCTACTGTCCGCGAGACGCGACGGACGCCCGCGCTCTGTACACTGTTGACAACATCAAACACACAAAGGAATTGTTTGAAGACTTAATTATAAGTATTATGTTCATAACGTTTGTTGTGATTTCAATTTTCATTTGTGATGGTGAAACAAAACATTGGATGTGTTTTTTTCATGTCATATTTGTTATTTTATAACAATCATAATGGAGACCTTTCACGTAAAATGTATTCTTTATTAAATTAAAATGTGATTTAAATTTAAATTTTGTGACTAAGTTTTAAGACTGTTGACTTTTTCGTAAAGCTTTGTACTTTTATGTCATTTATTATTTATATCTATTCATTTAGTTGAAATATGTGCGTCGAAACTTCCATCTTTTATGCTAAATTCAAAAGATTCGGTACAAATGGATATTTTAGAGACCTTTAATTTCGTATCGTTAGGGGTCTCCTTAACTGTAGGAAAATTAACATAAAAATGAAAGATACGAATGGATGCGATATGGAATAAAGGAGGAAAACAATATGATAATCAATCTTATTCACGTTCCCAGCCTGTTTATTTTGAAAAATTGAAAACCCTAATTACTAAAAAAACTTTAAAATTGTCTGTAGCTTGTATTTTTTTGTTAGATGCAATATTAATAATAAAATAATAATAATAATTATGCTATATACAAATCTTGGTTTATCCGCAGATTGTAGGGTGTGACGGGAGGAGGTTACCTCTCTTCCACATGTATGGGCTCGCCAATTTCTTCCATACATAATATAACAATATGTTTACGCGACAGCACTGATATAGACTACCATCCTCGCATTCGATGTTAATTGTAGCACTGCTCAAACCACAGTTCACCAACTTGGCCAACCTGATTCGAACAGTGTAACAACCGCACAAATCTAGTGCTGCCATCTCTGTAGAAAACTCCTTTCCTTGAACTTCCTTGATGGCTTCACGAATGAGTGCGCTGTAGCGCAACCTATTCTCACATTCCGACTATTCTAATACATTAATTACATACATACAGTTAATAATTAAACATCGATGCTCTATATCCCTTAGGACGTAAGGCTGCCTCGTTGGCCGAGTGACGAAAAGCACCGTTTTGGTATTCTGATATCCTGGATTCACTTATCAGTTTCGTGTCTCTTATTTCCTATGATACCCTCATAATTAGAGTTATTGGAGTCTCGTGGAGCTGTACCCAGAAGATGGCAATTTGTATCTTGTAAGTATGAGTACGTATACGTACCTATAGGCGTCATTCACAAGTTCGATAATATATAATATGCTCGAAGGGTTATACTTTGATACAGAAAAGCAAGTCATAAATTAACAATGCTCTTTAACAGTTATGAGTCTTATGAGTTATTAGCTCTCAACGTTCCAATTAGAGCACGCTCGTGATGTACTACCGGTTCGATATATCTCAAAGAAGGCTGAGACACTAATGTGGCTCATGAAAAATTGACACACAGAACCAGTTCAGCGACGTAAGCTCACGCCGTGCTAATAACTAGTTAGTTTATTTCATACAACCGCCTGCGCCGCCACACCGCCAAGCCACCGCCCTGCTACTTGTTCTATTGTTTGCAATCCGTGCAAAATTGCGGAAATACTATCCAGTTTTGGTTTGACGCTGCTATCAAGTTTACCTTTAGTAACGGAGCACCTTGCAGTATCTTACTATATTTTTATTGTTATTGACCATTAGATAAACAAAAATTACGAACGTCGAGTTAATGTTAGAAGAGAAGGCAAAAGACATTCAGCAGCAATATAGCAATATTATGCAACTGTGTACAATTTCGGTGCCCTTTGTGATTGTGACTTAAAAGATTGATCTAGTATATTGCAATTGAAAACTGATTTGAAATGAGGTAAACCTACGTTTCCGCGTACCTACGTAATGAAATAGACTTGCCCGGTTACTACAGTTACGGTAATTGTACAGGATCTATATCTAGACGAATGTGAATTTCGTAAGTCGATTGTGAGGTGGTCAAGTTGATCGATGATGTGTGCGCGTGCGCAGGCCCCGCTTGTCAATTAGGTGAGCTGAGTTCAGGGCCTGAGCTACAAGCGCCTTATCTGTGCTCAGCTATCTGGCGACGTTTGCGCAACTCCATGTTAATAAGAGAAAACAAATTGTCTTTCCACTTTTTCTGACCTTTAATTAATTCAATCAGTTAGCATTCCTTGAAGGAATCTAGACGAATCTTTTTAATGACGAGTCGGCAACATCACAAAGTGCCAAACATTCTCGCCATAATTCACGCAAAAACTTGTATGTGCCGAGGTACAGGTAGATAGATGTGACAATGACATTTATTTTTTATAATACGAAATAAATAAAAGCTGTTTCTATACCGAAATTCACAAGAAACACAAAAAATGTCGTAAAATCATCACGACCTACATTCATTCTTGAGCGTCAATGAAATTATGTATGAAATTCCGCTCTCGACAACAAAAGGAACTATCTGTCTCATGTTCAAATGTTAGATAAAAGGAAGATAGAAAATTGTTACATCATAGGTACATATCATCGGAGAGTTTGTTAGTTGGTTATCTGGTCTAGCTAGCTTAGTAACAATATATGATGTAAAGTAATTTAATGTTATGTATAGTATCATTGATACTATACAGTAGTTTTTTTTTGCGCTTTACTTTTCCCTTTCGCGGGAAGTTTTGATATTGATAATGTAAAAGGTTAGAAATTTATGTTGTTAAAGTTAAGTATCCCTCTGAAACCAGGTTTTGTATCAGCGTGTTTTATGTTTTACTAACAGTAGTATTTTCATTTTGTTTATGTTATCTAAAAAATATGAAATGTTTAAAAACAAATTTAAAAAAGATAAATTTGTTTAATAACTCTTCAGCCAAAAATAACTAAATAATATGCGTTGATTGACAGTACCTAACTGATAAGCCGCAAAATGCTAGTAATAGCCCTCAGACTACGCTCATCGCACACATAATATCAAAAATGTTTGTATTTTTGGTAGTTAAAGTTCCTTCTTCCAATTAGGTGTGAGGTTACTGAGGATGTTCGGTATGGGTGGAGCGTGCCGAAGAAAAGCTAGAGAAGATCTTCCTCAGTACATATAGATCTAGAAACAGTAAATTACACGTTGGATACTGTAATACTATTACGGCATAGGTACTAGCCAATCCTATGTCAGACTAGGCAGTAATTATAATATTCTAATTACTTACGTAGTTAAAATCATCTTAACTATTCCTAGAAATAAGATGATATATTTCTAAAACATTCTGTTCATGTCGCCTGTAGGTACTTTATAGGTCTTGGAAGTCGTGAGAATAAAGTGGTAAACCTTTGGAATCGACGGTAATAAAAAAATTGAGGCCTGGGAATAAACTGTTCCAATGTAAAGACTAGAAGGGTTAATTCATTGGTAAGTTTGTATTTTATGACAGCCGCATAGCAACAAAGACTATTAAAATGAATTGAAAAAAAATTATTTTGGAAACTAATTTTAAATAATACATTCACAACATACACAAATTAAATTAAATTAAAAAATAATAAGTAATATTAAAACACCTATACATGAAATCCCCTATTAAATTTTGTCTTAGGTTTTTGCGATTTTTACACATAGTAAATAAACAACTTTAAACGATTTAAATCGCGTATATTTATCATTATTTTTGTCCTGACGTTTCAAACACTTTGCAGTGATCGTGGTCAATAATGATATATATACATTATTTAAACAGTTTAAAGTTGTTTAATTACTATATTCTATTTAGCATATGAGCTGCTACCGAAAGACTCGGCTTCCTAATGCTACGTGTCTTGCCACCATGCAAAACTATCTGTTGGCAAAAAAAACTACATCTTGTTTGAAAGGTAACGCAACTCATGCGTGGCTGGCAGCTGCGTCAGTCTGACAATGGAATCTTTGCAGGTTGTTGCCGGGCCGCGAAATGATCTCACTTTCAAAGAAATTCACCTTCGATCGCGGTGCAGCGCAGTGTAGGCCCCTCGGACGGACTACATGAGCCATTGTTTGCCGGAACCAAAGTTTAAATTGACGACCGATTCCAGACAAAAGAATTAGGGTTTATGGGAAGGAGAGGTGAAGGCACTTCACTGAGTCAGTATGCGCAGGTAGGTATTATTAACATGGATAAACATAATATACACTAACTAAACTTTTCTGTTTTAGTGATACAAACCAAAGTTTGTTTCATTGTATTATATATATCTTACTTTTACCCCCTATTTCCCCCATTTGCTGACTGTCGTAAGAGGCGACTAAAGGTAAAAAACCGGAGGGTAGGCAGCAGCAGCTTCTGAGGAACTGCTATCTTAAACTGCGATCCCCAAGACGCCTGCCAAGCGTAGGGATTGTGGCTTGGTGGGGGAGGCTGTGTTCAGCAGTGGACGATCCGGCTGATACAGATTACAGACAGATAGATATACTATTTCGGTCCACTCCTGAAGGCTATCATTGCGCAGAGAGTTTTTTTTAATACTGAAATTTAATAAAGGTTAACTTGTTAATTATAATTATTAACTAACTTATACTTAGCCAACGGTTCTGACTATAAACATTTTATACAACACAAAAATAATTAAGTTCTGCCTTAGATTAGAAAGTGATGTTTATTAGTTGAAAACGTCAAAACAGTACTGCTACGTGGTAAACAATATCAAAGTTCATTATACTTAATACCTCTATATGCACGCCTATATAATAGGTGTTTGAACATATATAGCCATCAGCATTATGGATTTCTTAACTTCTTATGCATTGCACAAGGAGACTGCGCAGGCGTGGTTTAATGTTACTCTTGTGGAAACAGCTGTACGCTCCCCCTTTACCTGAACATCTATGTACTGAGCACGTGTTATATGTACCCTCGTTTCTTAGGTAAATACGATTTGTATTTGAAGTCCTCACATCCGGACGCGAGCGGGCACCGGCGTCCGACAATCGTAGTTCAGAACTTGATTTTATTTGCATAGGTACATACACGTTTCGAGGCCGACACATTCATATGGAAGACTAGAGGGGTCATTGTGGAGTAGAGATAACCGAAGAGGAGTCGTGATCACGACCAACAGAGTATCTATCAACACACCTGCCGGTAACTTCCGATCGATTATTTACTTAGCAATGTGATCTGTTCCACATTGCGTCTATGTTTGTTGTAACTTATGACAAAATTATGAGGAAGAACTCAGATACTACAGGTATGTAACCTAATCTTAACCTTTAAATACGTAAGTTATAAAACTGTCTGCTAATCAACAGGAATATTTATCTGCTATGTATATTTTTTTATTTATAGCTGATAAGCTAGCTTTTGACCAATATCTCACCAAATGGTAAGTGATGTGGTCCAAGATGATTTTCAGGATAAACTAGAGTTACTGGCTCTCAAGGATTGGTGCTGGAACACACAGTTAGGTGCTTGGCGACAGATTTTCTACTCGAGGCTGTTAGCTAGACAGGCGGACATTCGCAATATACCTTATCACCATGCTATAACGACTGCCATCCTAACATAATAACCAGGAAGCTCGTAAGCGCTCAGAAGTAATGTCACTAGCTGTCAGCCATCCAAGTCATGACCGCGGTGGGTGTTGCTTAATTTAGGTGATCGGTTAAGAATGACTAAGTAAGCTTCGCTACTATCACTTCGATCTGTGTTATGATTCCTTGATTTAGATCACTTTGAAAGTAAACTCCTATTCAAAGGATCTATATGTTTGAATTGAGAATATTTTTATACTATGTACGTTCATTTTTAGGGTTCCGTACCCAAAAGGTAAAAACGGGACTCTATTACTGAGACTGCGCTGCCCGTCCGTCCGTCCGTCTGTCACCAGACTGTATCTCAAGAACGGTGATAGCTAGACAGTTGAAATTTTCACAGATGATTTATTTCTATTGCCGCTATAACAACAAATACTAAAGATAAAACAAAATAACTATTTAAGGGGGGTTCCTATACAACAAACTTGATTTTTTTACCGTTTCTTGCTCGATACTAATAACGGTAGACGCATAAAACTATTCACAGAATATTTAGTTTTATGTTCTCTTTAAATATAATTAATTAAAATAAAATAAATAATTAAGTGGGCTCCCATACAATAAAATAGGTTTTCTCTGTTTATTTGCTTAGATGTCTAATTTCACATGTATTTTTCTAATTTTCGCGCTTTTTGTACAAACAAAAGGTCGAAGCCGCCACGCGCAGCGCGCATTTGTGTTTTGTTTTTTGTTGAAAGCTTCAAATTGATCCGTATTACCCATAGATCAATATATTGCTTTCTCTTTTCTGTAGTATTACCCCCTTAATATTATATATTATATTTACATGACATCTTTGTGCAACAAGTTGAGTAGGTACTTAAGAAAAGGATCCCCAAAACAGAGTAGAGCAGTTTGGGAGTCTACACTAGTTATATATTCTCACGTGATTTATAATCTGACGGCATGCAATATTAATCGTCTCATTATAATTCAAACGACATTTTATTGAATACTGCTAATAGAATTCGATCAGTCGGTTTGCCGGTAGATGGACAAAAGGAACCGGATCAACGAACTGGTGCATATTTATCACGGAATCAATTATAAACCAGTATTCAATTGTATTTGATAAAATAAACGTTGACTGTGAGCCGAACGCTCGCTTTGAGTCACAGCAATCGGAAGCTGTGCGCAGGTGCGCACGACCCATGCCTTTTCTCATAGTGCACTCCACTACATGTGGAGCACTGCCGAGTTCGTTACATGTTAATTATTATCACAAATATTCAATAAATCACCTGCGTTGAATATTCATAAATGCTTACCGATAAATAAGTGTTCTCACGATCGTTTTTATCTACGCGTCATGTAAAGCACAAGAAAGTCTTTGTTCGTTACGGCTAGGGTAAACGAAGTCGAAAACGGAACGACTGCTTATCTGAATCACTATGAAATTCCCCCTTGAAACTTTTGACCTAGCTAAAAAGAGGAGGGTTTTACCTAGAATTTATTATCGAATTTATTAATTCTTCATTGTGAGATCCTTCATAGATACCTAGTACTATCCTATACTATCTATATCACTATCCTATCCATAGTACTTAAATGGTATGATCTTGGTTTTCTTCATACGCGACCTTTCCCTTTTTTTCCAATGCCACCTTCATATACAGCAAATCTAGTCTTTAATGCACAAGAATAAATGTCCAAGTATAATTATTTCATACCCTTTTTATTACATAACATTAGATCTCTTCTGTATTTAAGAATCACTCCCACTAGGTACTTATATACCCCAGACTTGAAAACATTTTACACCTTCATATGTTTTGGAAAACTATGATACTGCTTTATTTTATATGCGTTATAATAATTAAGTTATATACCTCTGATTTAATTTTCAAAGTTTAAATAATCTTACTGCCGTTGCTGAGCTTCACTTACCATTTATTAACCACCCTCATGCAACGTTTATATATAGATATACTTCCCCTTCTGTTCTAAATAGAATAACGTCCCAACCACTAAAACGAAATGGTAAGTAGATACCTACCTACATACTCGTACTTACTTACTGAGTTTTATTGCTACGTTTGATTGAAGAAATCAAACGTAGCAACTTTCGAACATGTACGTACGCTTAGTTACTAGTGCAGTTAATAAAATAATATTGTTCCTTACTTATGTTTGTAAGGTTAGATATTTTCAGGGTTCGTTAAAAAAAAATAGAAGAAATAAGAAACGCTTTGGCCCTATACCATAGAATAAATGCACTACGCTATAGTTTCGCTGCCGCAAAGACTTACAAAATGGATCTAATATCCCTAAAACAGAGTAGGCAAGGTTAATGAATTCATGTCAAAAGCTGATATACGTCCACCATGGAACAAATGCCTCCCGCATTGAGGGGTGGGGATTATCCTGAAGCTTGTCAGGCGTCTTGAAGTATACCACTAGATAGGTACTTAATTTGTTATAAAAATGTACCTAAAAGTATGAAACGCCATAAATTAAGACGGAACAGCCCTGTAAAACATGCCCCTGCTTGCAACACATTTGCACATTAGTGTTTTTACTAATCATATCTTTAAATTGTCTGCTTCTTAGCAAAAGCTTCTCTCAGTAAATTTTTCCGAATAAAGTATCATATGACCAACCTATATCATGTCTAATATCCCGCGGGCTATTTAACCGATATAAATAAAGGTTGAAAACCGTAATTGAAGCATAGCTTTGTTTTTTTAGCTTATTCGGTTTTTTTACAGTAATTTGAAATACGCTGACATTGTTTGACTGATCTATCATGACTATACCTAGTTGCTATTACTTATATAGGTAATTTTATTTACTATACCTAAATACTTAAATATATTTTTGTACCCTTGCCCATATACATAGCACCTGCGTTTTATGTATCACTTATTAAACTTTTATGCTCTTTAAATCGACTTCCAAAAGAGGAAGAGGTTCTTAATCCGACTTTATGTTTGTTACTTAATTAACGCCATTCATGAGCTAGTTTTGATGATTCTTTGATTTTTATTGCGTAGAGTTTATATCCAAGGTGGTCCAATTTTAATTTCATTAATATCAGTCAAGTAATTTTTAAGTTATAGTCAATTCACTGAAAATTGTGTTTGCATAACTGGATGATTTAATGGTAATTGCTTTGTCGATGGTAAACACTATTTTAGGCGAGTGAATAATCTCGGCGAGATAAGCAGTAGATATACATCACAAAAAAAGTGAAATAAACGGAACCGACTTCCAAGTCTTCCAACACTGAAAAGTAGAAGTTGTTAGAGTCGGTACCACGATGGTTCACAACACTGACCACATATTACGGTTCCAAATACATACGAAAGGACAGCCTCGAGCGGGTTAGAAATAGTTTCCTTTTCTTAGCACGGAACCCTAAAATATGCTCACAACTGAGGCGACATCTATTCGTAAATAATAAACTAAGCACGCAGTAGAAGCAAATATCGATAATTTCGTAAGTATATAAAGTAGGAACGTAAACAGTCAAAAGATACGTAAATAAAATCTAAGTAAGTAATAAGTAAATAAATAACATAAGTCAACTAAATACTTAACACGTAGTTACCGGAAATTATTTTTATTACGACACACAATGCAATGCAAAATTAATACCTGGTTCTCATAAATATCAAACTTAATTTACTACTATTTTGTAAGAAGCTTGTTTAAGTAAGGTAATAAACAGCAGCTAACTAAATATTAAATCGATTTTCCAATAAGCTCTATAATGATTATCGATACTTCAATCTTGTGAACTAATTACCCTGGCCCCGCCTTATCTAATCAGGTTCTGAAAGGAGCCGGTGTGACTCGCCCACCGCGCACCGGTGCGCGTCCACATGTGTTTGCGTGCGCGCACGTGTTCTCCCATAAACCCACGCCACAGTACCACGAAACTATACAGTGAATAAACTACATACATTTCGATTTAATCATAGAGTAAAGATTGTTCTTCTGTATAAACGTTTTAGTTTAATTGACAAAATAAAAAGCATTATCAAATTTATAGTTGGGTAATAGACAGGTAAAGTAGTTTTTTTCGTATCCAAATGTATTTTGCTAGTAAAGAATTGATCTGAAATAATACCTATACAATCCAATTTTTAGTTGTTTATAGATATGTTGTTTAATTTTTTATCACTCATGCGCAAAACCTAGATAGTATTTAACTCGAAATGCGAAAGTATATTTAATTTGATAAATCAGGTTCTTGGTATAAAATTTTTCTCCTTGGGGCGCAGTCTGAACCATTGTTCCGCTTTTACGCACCGTGCCTATATAAACGAGTGGCACTTGCGTCGAGGCAAACATTTTGAGCTATTATAATTTGTAAATACGTTATGGGATAATCATGCGATAAACAATGCTTGAAATAGTATTAAAAAATCGAGCCTTTCTTTACCTATGTCTCTTGGTGTAATGTCGCCAACTTTAGGTATCACCGGTATATCTTAGGTAGCTCCAATCGTTCCAGCCCCTATTGAATAGTTATTATAATAGTACGGTCTCAATTTTAATATAAATGAGACTCTAAAACCACACTTTACTTAAATAATTAATTGAATTATTTAAACCAGTTTTTGTAAGTCGGTATCATCGTATAATCTTCACGATCTCACACCGCTCCATGCGAGACCGCCTGAATTCAGAGTCAAATAGCGCCCAAGGAATTACTAGCACCGGGTGAAAAGAGGGCCATTTCTGCATAAGAAAAACTTAAAACAAAACAATACATAAGACACAACGTAAGCCAAAACACATTATAAGTGTATAGAGACACTGCGCAGAGCGGCCTTGGTCATGAGAAGTCTGCGCAGTGATAGAGAAACCGTAGGGTTGTAACGCCACGAGGATCTGTAGAGGTCATGAGCTGATGCTCGAAACCTCATCCAACCCCGATGGGTTGAAGGCATAATTACAAAGAGAATTTTTTTTGTGCATTCCTTTACCTAGCTGAAGTAAATAAGTTTTCTAACTGTCTAATTGTTTCACTGTGGTCACTACATGCCGTGAAGGGACGAAGATACACCATTAAGCAACCCAAAGGTAAACATCTCATGTATGTCACACCATTGATAATGTTTACAAAGAAAATCCTTATGCCTCCCTATTCCAGCGCTTATACATATTTTATGCTCGCAGTTGTTTATTCACATGTGCAAATAAATAAATAGGTAGTCATACATATTATTATTTTTATAAGTGAAATGTGAATGTCATATTTAATATTTATGTAGATCTAATAAAATGTTTTATATGTAATAGACTAAAGTGATTTGTTTTAAATATTTAAATATATTCGAGCACATTCAACCACGATATGGTTAGATAATTTTAATTAAAATTGAAACTGACATTTGAACAATGTTCTATTTTGAGTGTTATTATTTGGGCGGAAATATATCTAGGCCTTTAACCCCTGATCTGTGGGTATTATTGAAGACCTAAGCAATATTAATACACACTATTCAAATCCGTACTTTTTATGTTATTGTGACAGATCAAGCACGAGGCCCACCAGATGTTAAGCGGACTAACCTCTGCCTATGACAGATGCATTTCGTAACAAGTCACGAATTGCACTGCGCCCGTCACCTTGAGACTTATTTCTCAATAGGAACAAAATTAACAAAATCGATGTTTTGTATTCCTCTTTTTTCTCGTCAAAAACTGAGCCCATTTAATAAAATATTAGCATAACAATTTTATGATTAATCTTTTTATTTTAAGGTTTTTTCTACGTTTGTTTGTTGGTCCTTGGTAGTCTTGGGGATAGAACGGGACATTTTCGTTATTTTCAGGGTCATATTTTCTTTAGTAATGATTTGTTGCTGAATAAAAGGAAGTAAAGGGCAGTTTCGAGGAGAAAACATAGAAATATGAAACGTCATTTAGTCAATTTTGTTCCTCTTCCTCGCACGCATCCAATTGACTTTATAATTATCTATACTTATAATAAAACTGTAACAGGTCCAATTCTGTACATAAGAGATATTTTGCAAAAAAAAATTTGAGAGCACTCTGTAGCTGATACTGATGCCAAAACTGTATTTTTTTTTATTTTTGTCTGTCTGTCTGTCTGTCTGTATCCCGGCCGCGCATCACTCCAAAACTACTGAATGGAATTCAATGAAACTTAACACGATTTGAGTTCATACTACGAAGAAGGTTATTGTATACTTTTTATCCCGAAATTCAGCACGGTTCCCTCGGGAAAGGGGATGAAAGTCAAAATGTTACTTAGTTGTAATTAATGAACGCGTAGTCCGATTTCAATTATTATTTTTTGTTAGAATAGTGATGAGTGAGCCTGGAACCCCATGGGCAGCCTGGCACCCCACGGGCAGCCCAGCACCCCATGGGCTACTGAATGGAATTCAATGAAACTTAACACGATTTAAGTTCATACTACGAAGAAGGTTATTGTATACTTTTTATCCCGAAATTATGCACGGTTCCCTCGGGAAAGGGGATGAAAGTCAAAATGTTACTTAGTTGTAATTTATGAACGCGTAGTCCGATTTCAATTATTCTTTATTGTTAGAATAGTGATGAGTGAGCCCGGAACCCCATGAGCAGCCCGGCACCCCACGGGCAGCCCAGCACCCCATGGGCTACTGAATGAAATTCAATGAAACTTAACACGATTTGAGTTCATACCACGAAGAACGTTATTGTACACTTTTTATCCCGAAATTCAGCACGGTTCCCTCGGGAAAGGGGATGAAAGTCAAAATGTACACTTAGTTGTAATTTATTAACGCGTAGTCCGATTTCAATTATTCTTTTTCGTTTGAATAATGATGAGTGAGCCCGGAACTCCATGGGCAGCCCGGCACCCCACGGGCAGCCCAGCACCCCATGGGCTACTGAATGGAATTCAATGAAACTTAACACGATCTGAGTTCATACCACGAAGAACGTTATTGTATACTTTTTCTCCCGAAATTTAGCACGGTTCCCTGGGCAAAGGGGATGAAAGTCAAAATGTTACTTAGTTGTACTTTATGAACGCGTAATCCAATTTTAATTATTCTTTTTGTGTTAGAATAGTGACGAGCGAGCTCGGAACCCCACGGGCAGCCCGGCACCCCGCGGGCCACCCGGCACCCCAAGGGCAGCCCGGCACCCACGGGCATCCCGGCACCCCACGGGCAGCCCAGCACCCCATGGGCAGCTCGGCACCCCACGGGCATCTCGGCATCCTTATTTAGATTTGCCAGCTTGCTAAGATAAAACTCTAAAATTTGGAACATTCGCCACAATCAATTTTGTTAACCATCTATCTTTTGCCGGATACATTTTGGAGACTGCGCAATGGAAATGTACAATCTAATATATTTTTGTTCTACCGCCAAACAAGGAGAACCTCAGCAAAAAGATATCGTTTTATAATCGAAATTCCAAAGAAACGCACAAAGTACCTACTTTGCTTCAACATTTATTATGCGAACCGCGAAGGAACTCTCTGAGTTACTTAACTACTGTCTTCTGGAAAAACAAGCTAGGAGTTATCAAACCCAGAGTAAAAAGCTCCTTTCTGAGCTATGCTTTACTAAGAGTGCTTCACCACAGACCACAACGTTGCTTAATATGAGAAATACAGTGCTCAAATGTGAATAATTAGTTTGCAGGTACGGCAATCGCGTACGAAGTCGCGGGTACAGCTAGTATCTATATAAAATAAATGACATTACTAATAAAAACGAAATTACAACGAGAAGAAAAATTATAGTCATGAGCGGGATTCGAACCCGTGCCATCCACCCCTATGACCGAGGTATGCGCTGACCGATAATTCAACATGACATATGACTAATTTGTCCTTTCGTTCTTAATCATCGTATGGATGTCGCATCCCTATACCACTTTTTTTTTTTTAGTTACCGACATATAATTTTTTGTTATGTAATGATGTATGCAATATATTTTTGAATTACCGAATAAATATCAATACTGTTTGGCGACTGACTTTCAATGAGAAGGTGCCCGACTTCATCAACATAACTTCTACCTACAAAAACACTTTGACAATTGACATACATGATAGTAATAAATGGTTCAATAAACTTTCATTCACAACATATGAAACAATGTTGCATAATTCATTTGGGATTCTGCATGATGTAGAGCGTGCATCGACACGACCGCTACCATAATGTCATCCCATCCATCAAAAATACACGATTTTAAATGCTGAATTCAAAGTGGTAACCGACGGACTCGCCTGTATTATATTACGACTCAGGTACGTACTCGTATAGAGACGAGTTCAATCTCAAATGGTTTGATATACTTGCTCCACTATCCACTTGCTTTTTATTTTTATTTTATGATAAATAAATTATTGAATTGCCTTTTTACACGATTGCCCAAAAAAAAGAAGTGTAATGTATTTATGTATGTTTGTGAGTTTCTTTGTTCCACCATAACTTCTAAACGACTTCACCGATGTTAAAGTATGACATATGGTTAGATTTGTCTTGATAGCGCAAGTGAAACACATGTACATGAAAAAAAACTTACTAATTTTAGACGCCATCTAGTGAGAGTAAATTTCATTTTTCTTACAATCCATCAAATGGGATATCATGATCAATGAAGGGCTTTAAAAATCGATTTAAAAAATGTATATAACTTGCAGTTTTAATTTCAATGGAACGATAAAACGCTTAAGAAAAATAATTTGAATCAGTGATGGCTCAGTGGCATTGGCTATGATCTGCCGCGCAACAGGTCCATGGTTCGGATCCCGCCGCGGGCTTGAGCTTCACCGCATGGTGGAAGGGCATTTTGCGAATGCCCGCCTGGCTAGCGACCACCCTCAAGTAGAAAATCGGTCGCAAACCACCTAACGGTGTGTTCCGGCAGTTGTCCTTGAGAGCCAGTGAAATTACAGGCACATGAGACTTAACAACTATGTGTCAAAGTGACGGGGGCAGTGCAATTCGTGATTTGGGATGAAATGCATCTGTTATAGGAGAGAGAGATTTTTATTATTGTAACACAATATAAACATATTATTATTCTAGTTCCATATTTTATGTTAAAAACATATTATAAGTAATCATTTCTATATATAGAAATTATATATAATTATATTATTTTCTTCATGTCCCACGGCAAACTTTGTGTTTCGTCAGTTGTCGGATAAATATTAATTTTAGTTGAATACTTCATTGTCGAACATAAAAACCTTCTCTTTTTTGGAAATGGGTTGAAGATGTATGTTTTTTAGTTAGTATAGTTTTATTATTTTTGTCGGTATACCATACATACATTCAGTCAAAAAAGTATCAGGAATGGTTGATTTGTCCCTATTCAATTTTTCGTTTCTTTTTTGTTGTTTTTTGATAGCCACAACTGTTTTCCATTTTGGCGCGGGCTTTGAGTTACATCTGTTAGATTAAATACAGTGCTGTTTCTAGTTATATCATATCTAGTGTGTATTGCAAATTTCAAAACGAACAATAACATCGAACAAAGGTTGTCTTAAATTTTGCATCGCCAATGGAATTTCGTGTCTGGAGTCACTGAAAATGTTGCAGAAGGCTTACGGTGAATCTATTGTATCAAAAACACGTGCTTATGAGTGGTACTTTCAAAAGCGGATGAGAAAAGAAAGATGAGATGTGATGGTAGATTTGCCTCGCTCTGGTAGGCAATCAACGTCTGCAAGTGAAGTTAACTCCGGAAAAGGGAAGGAAATGGTGACTGGAAATCCTCATTCAAGCTTGAGAGAGATAGCCGCCGTACTTTCTGTGTCTCATGAGTCGATCTATTTTAAATAATCACTTGTTAAACGGTAAATAAAACATATTATTTAAGTGCGGCGTTTAAAAGAGCAAATTCAATGAAAGAGGCCAAATTTGTGGAAATAAATCCTATGCACCATGATAATGCGCATTCGCACAAGGCCATCATTGTGAAAAATTTTTTGACAAAAACTAAACAAATACCATCGAGCAACCACCTTATTCACCAGATATGGCTCCAGCCAACTTTTTTCTTTTTCCTATACTCAAATCACCACCCATCCGTTTTCATTCGGTAGAAGACGTAAAGAAGAATTCGCAGAGAGAACTGAACTAAATTCTGGAAAAAGCGTGTAGAAAATGTTTTGATGATTGGATTATTCGTTGGCATAAGTGTATCGTGTCTGAAGGAGCATACTTTAAATGTGATAAAACAAAATCAAATGAATAACTAACAGTTGATATTATAATAATATTATTGATCTTTTCCCGGTATTTTCTTGACTGAGTAGTAATGTTAGTTTTACAGCTCCATACAGTCCACTCGGGAATCAAAACTAAACAACATTAAAGTACTTAGTTCTGAATTCAAAGTGTGATAAACGATAAATCTAATAATTGATGGATATGGAAATTTGCATTTGTTTATATTCGCAAATGCGATAATTGCCGGTGTGCAATATTTACCACAATATTTGCAATATTTATTAAACTTTAGGGGTTCTTACCTAATTCACTCTCACCACATTAACACAAGTAGTAGTTTTTACCAAGCCTTTCTTTCTCGACTCTTTATACATCCATCCAGATCGTACTCTTCAACTGTCCCATTCACGCTCAACGTGTTTTTCCCATGTCTTTGCAGCCATATATATTTCATAATAATAATTGTAAAACACACACTATGATAGATTTGTGTTTTTATTTGTATGTTATTGTGACGGAACAAGCTCGAGGCCCACCTGATGTTAAGCGGACTAACCTATGCCTATAACAGATGCATTTCATCACATATCACGAAATGCACTGCGCCCGTCTCTTTGAGACATACTGTTAAGTCTCATGTGCCTGTAATTTTAATGGCTCTCAAGGACTGCTGGCGAAACACACCGTTAGGTGCTTGGCAACAGATTTTCCACTTGAGGATGGTAGTTAGCCAGGCGGGCATTCGCAAAATGCCCTTCCACCATGCGGTGAAGCTCAAGCCCACGGCGGGTTTCGAACCTGCTGCACAGCAGTCCATAGCCAACGCCACTGAGCCATCACTGCTTCAAAGCTCTTAGAGTTGCTGATGATGTTCGAACAGTTAAACAGATTTATGGGTCAAATTAATTTAGTTGTCATATCAACTAAATTAATTTGACCCAACTGGTCATGATAATATAACGCAATCGCATTTATATGTCGTAATACAAAAGTAATATCTAAATTACAGGTCAGTAAATGCGTTAATAAGTTTTCATTTCTATTGTTGCGTGCGTTCCATGCAGGTAACGCTAGTTGTAATATATTCGTATAAAACGAGGGTGGTGTATCGGACAACATACGGAATTTGTAATTGTTGTGTTTTGTTGGTCATCCCCATAGCCCTCGTCAATGCACGTCGCAGTCGTTAATTTCATTAAGAGGTTATTAAGCGGGCACGCGACCCTTGCTTGCGCCGCCGCCGTCTGTTGCGCCCGCGCTGCCATGCCGGCACGCGCACTGCTGATGTAATCGAAAAACTTATGGTCCGTGACACCACTCGAATATATTTAACTCCGGACATAGGGATGATTTGCTATGTACTTGTAATTGGGTTACTAAATCATAGGACTCCTCGTAAAGACGTCTGGATGAAACCTGTAGCTACGAAGCAGCTATGTTTACACTATTTTGGGGGTAGAAAGATATCTACAAGCAAGTGGAATTTCATAATCGAAGAAGCACATTAATGAACGGTTTGGAGTACCGTGCGAGTGTTACAGATTATTATTCTGAGCGAACATTTCACACGCAGCAATAGCTTAGCACCAGCCGAGCAAAATGTTTGTTTTCCGTTTCCAAATCTTCTTCCTACCCCCTTGTCACACTAAGTCGGGTCGGTACAATATAATTATTTCATCCACCTTGTTTTGTTGCTCGTGATGTCACTACAAACATCTTATAGCATACACACATTTAATTATCTGTGCAACAAGAAAGGTAAGTTAATTTTTGCTGAATTTTAATACCTAGTAAGCGAAGGATTTTATAATTGAATCACGAGCCTAGTGAGTAATTCTAAGTTATTATCCTGAGAGTATCGAGGTATTCTAAAGCACGAGACGTAAAAAACTTTGAACTTGTGTTGCTCATAGAACTTTACGCCTCTCCAGAGAATATAATAAGGTAAGGTACGCTTCTAGATATCTGTTACTCATTTGACTTTTCATTTTAGCAAGGAATTTTAATACAGCATCCTTGACTTGTTGTTTCAATTCCTCTGGTAATAATATATCCTCGTAACTGGCCTCACTCATATTTGTAATTATAATGTTTAAAATCGTTTTCACTTTGCTACTATGATTCCCGCTACATTTTTAACAGTGCGTTCTGAAACTGCAACCGTGGAATTTCGATATGTATACATTGGTAAAATTATAAATAATGACGTACATGATAAACTTTGTCAGCGTTTATTTCTATAACTTTTTCCTTTAATAAAACAAATGAAATTTAAATGTTTACAATTTTTTTTTGCTGATATTAAGCTTTTGACCACAATCTCACCTGAGTGTAAGTGATGATGTGGTCGAAGGTGTTAACAGAATTACTGGTCTCAAGGACAGCTGCCGGAACACACCGTTAGGTGCTTGGCGATAGCTTTCTACTTGACGCTAGCCAGGCGGGCATTTGCAAAATGCTCTTCCACCATGTGGTAAAGCTCAAGCCCGTGGCGGGATTCGAATCATGGTCCTGCTGCGTGGCAGTCCATAGCCAATGCCACTGAGCCATCACTGCTTCAAAACTTGGTTATATATGTCTTCGAATGAATGTTATTTCATTTCATTTTATCTGCGGTATAATTTTATTCATAATCATAACATTCATATTACTTGAATGAGTTAATAATTTCAACTCTTGCCGAGTGACAGAATCTTAAGAGGAGTATCCATTACAAAAAAAATTAGAAAATAAAAAAAAAGAAACGAATTCAATTGCTGAGAAAATTATGAAATTACTTCTGTACCCTCGGACCATGAAAATATGACCTCTACAATGTTTTGAATCAGAAAGGTACGGATGTATGACTTCTAACATCATTCTCAGAAGCCGGCAAATACTACACACAGAATTCCAATGTTTGATGTTCATATAGGTGCCTAACAACAACAGACCCATTTTCAATGAATAATTTATTATAGCAAATTTTATATCTACTTACATAGTAATTTGTATAATATGCCAACTTGAAATACAGCACATATTAAATTATTTTAAAATTCATATACGAAAAAACCTAGTAACACTATTGCTCAGAATATTGAATAATAACATAGAATCGCTTTAGTCCCCACAAGGTTCACATTCCTTAGTAATAAACTCAACTACGCACATGATAGATGCATGATAGATATTTTTTAATGACATCTTAAACATACAGGCTATTTGTTTGTCGAAAGGTACAGATGAAAGAAAAATGCATGTGGCAGTGCACATATTGTAAAAAGAATGTGTAGGATTAGAAGCCCATACTTACCTATAGTCGGATTTTTATCAGACGTAGTAAAGTGACATTACGAGTGTTGCTAATTTTTGACGATACAAAAATAGTGCTGTGGTAAAATGATTTAGTTCTTTCTCTTCGTCGTGAGATGTATCATTTTACATAATTCACAATTTAACATAAACAAAAAATTTGCTTGGATTTTTACTTTTTTAATTAATTTATACTTGTTTAACAATTGAATGCTTTAACTTTTTGATACAAAGTTCAAATAATTAATTCAGTTATTTTATTAAATATCAAACACACTCATAGTACCGCTTATAAAAACTGAACTAGAAACATCACTATGATTTGAAGTTGGCAACTTTATTTTGAACTGTGACATTTTGATCTGTCAGTTTACTCCGTCTGATAAAAAATCTAAATATATTACTTGCTCAGTACGTTAGATTAAAAATCCGACTATATAGTACCACCAACTTAGCTGTGCAGTTTTCGAGGGCGCTACTGGTCATGGAATCAACTACAAAATGTCACAATTTGAAGGTATGTTGTAGTTCTTTTTTCTGTCGCCTGAACAGATAAGTTGGTGGGTCTGTAAGTTGAAAGCATAGGTAAAAGGCAAAAGGAGATTTTTAGGCGAAGAAACGAAATTACTACTTTTTATTAGAACATGTGGAGAAAAGAGTATAAAAGAAACAAAATGCGAAAAAGTAGCGTGGTTGTGTGTGTCTATAGACTGCTAGAAAATATGTAACTATAAGTATTTTATAAAGTGTTGAGCACGATAATGAAGGTGGTAGAATAAACAATTAGAATGTTGAGGAATGTATGGATGGTCTGCGTGAAGTAATATAGTATTTTGTAAATAAATACCATAATATTAATCTGCTAGTTACACCTTTTATTGGACGTGAAAAATGCATGATAAGCCGACCCAACTTAGCGTGGCAGTAGGAAGAAAAATTAACGATGTTAATAGCTGCAAATACTACATATTGGGATTTTGTATTACAAGTTCTACTTCCAAAGTAAATGAAAAAGATGTTACAAAATCCGGTTACGTAAAATGGGTAGTAGGCGTCTTCTATGCGCGTCATAGTAAGGACAGCAAATCCCAGGTAACAATTTATTTATATGTTACTGAATTAAGCACTGAGAAGGTTCCAGACACCCTCGGGCTACGAGTATGACACGAAACCAACACCCGAACGGTGAATATGAGCCAAATTTTGGATTGTATAAATTGGTCCCTTATGAATAGATATAAAAGTTTAACACAATGTAACGAATATTTTACTCGATCGCAAATTATGAAAAAAACTCATTGGAATCGATATGGGTGTCGACAATGAAAATCAAATCAGAATCGTTCTACAGAAAATTATCGTTTCATTGGTTTCATCCCACTCGAGAGAATATGTTTTACTCGTAGTAAGTATATTGGAGAGGTTTTAATTTTAGTTAATTGCGACCTACTGGCGAGTTTAGAAGCGATGATAGTCCATTGGACTGGCGTCTACTCAAACTAGTAATACGGAATGTCGGCTACCCTGTTTATATCTAGCCGCAAGTTTATATTTTACAGCAATGTGGTAAAGCATTATGAGAATTTAAATTCCATATCCTACTACATACTGTACCATACTAGCATCTATAAACACATCAGGACATATTGGATATATATCTTTGATTGTATGTAATAAAAATTGGATCATTACCGTTGATTACAACTGGTAAAAAAAATTGGTAACATCCCTCGCCACCATTTTCATAAATAGCAATAAATTAATTTAGGGCATGTGCACACGCACCGCGACGCGGCGGACTCCATCACGCAGTTCATCAGTGAGTGCGTCAGGTGGTGAGCCCCGGGCCCGACAACAGGAGTGCATTACTGGGGGAGTTACGTCATCTAATTAATTAATTCCTTTAACTAACTGATCCACCACAGTAGCTTGATATGGGAGGAGCGTTTTAGGTGTGCTTAAATACATGTTAGTTATCTTTTTCAGCAGCAAATACCTCATCTTTCTTTCTTTCTTATAATGGGTGAGAAATATGTTCAGAACATACTCTCGATAAATAATATATACATCTTAGTAATGTATGTATTTTTTACGGTGTATTACTTCTTTACTTTTGACTCCATACATTTGTGTAATACCTTACGTCAAGTAATTAGAAATTATTTAAGTTTTAAATGTCAGAATATTTTAATATTAAAATTTGTAATTGACCTCTTTCATAAGAGCGTCGTAGACACCTAAATTTAATAAATAATTTTGACTGTAGATTCCAAGTAAAAGCCAAAAAAAATCAAAACATTTTAGATTTTATACCTAATAGAAAGTCTTATTAATGCTAAGTAGTCTTATTAATGCCCAACTGTGTAACTTTATTGATACCCATAATCAAAACCATATAATATATAAAAAAGTATAGTTTTTCAAATACGTATCAATTGCCTATAATCTGGCACATTTATGAATAAGTACTAAACAGTTGATTATTCATTAAAATCCACATTAACACCCAAAAGAAACATAATTTTGGAAAATAATAGGTACAAAATCAACAAAATTGACATTTTATTTTCACATATATTATGATTATATACATGATTTTTATCGATTTTACCAGGTGGTAGATCTGTTCAACATGACTCCGTCTAAGTGGGTACCACCACAGTTTCAGTACTTCAGCCTCGAAGCAGTAGTAACAGATTCTACTGTGTTGAGGCGTGAAGGGCACTGAAGCAAGTAAAATAACTAATACAAACTCGACATAAGAACTAACGCGCAGTGTCATACAGAATGACGGATGGTGACACAACAACTACTATAATTGACAGGCGTTACGCTGACCATCAGGCGGGCAGCTTGTACGAGTACATCTCCTCACTTCATAACCTAAAATATATTTTGAACAAGTAAAAAAAATGTGTGAGTTAAGAGTCATTGTCATGTTAGCTCAAGCGGGCAGAACATATCCCCCCGGCTATAGGGGTGGATGGACGTGGGTTCGAATCCCGTACATGTTTTTTTTTTGTCTCGTTAATTTGTAATTTTGTAATGTAATCCGCAGAGCAGGCGTTATAGCAATAAACAACAATATTAAAAAAAAAATGTGTATTGTAATCGATATATTATAATCACTTCAGACTATTTAAACGCGTCTTAGTATTTTTACCTTTCAGTCTTCTGTATAACAAAAGTCAGTCTAATGCGTCTTGTCTAACTGGAACACTCAGAGATTTAAAAAAGGGTCTATCTCAGATCGCAGCGCTGTCAATTGGAAGTATGTGATTACTTCAAATCAAATCTTTATGATCAAAATATAAATTTAAGCGATTACTAATTTGATTGTTTATATAATTGTATTGAATTGTAAAATTTGGATTAAATAAACATGCATTCTCCAGGACAAGTTTAATTAGTTAAAATCAATTATATTATTGTGCGATGATCAATCATCATCGTTTTGATAGTAGTCTTGACGGATGGCATAGGAAGAGACTTAATCAAAATCTCAATAGGCTCTCGTTCAAGACATTGGATTAAAAGTCTCAGAAGGTATTCCTCCAAAACATACTTATAATAACATCATGCGTGGAGGTCTTTCGTTTCGCAGAGTCGTCGTTGACAGGCATTTATTTTAGTCTGGTGAAAAGAGACTTGATGCAAAATGTACAAGAGAAAAACATATTTTCATACGTGTAAACTACACCTCATTGTCTGACTTAAGAAGCGGTTAATTAGTAAATAGATACATATATTTTTCGTCACTATATATATCAATAAAACATTTAGCGTCTACTACCACTTATTAATGAAAGAATACCGCTGCGTGGGAGGTAATGTCTGATACATACATAGTAAATAATTTGTGGAATTTCATTCAGAAGGCTTTGCGAGCAAAGAAAATAATGGTATGTGCTTATTGTATTTATCATCATCTTGTCTGGACAAGATTAAGTTTTTTTTTTATTCCTGATAGGTGAGCCTTTGACCTTTGACTATCTCACCTGATGGTAGGTGATGATGTGGTCGAAAATGTTGTTCAGGCCATAGATAAATGAGTTCATTTATCTATGACTAGGTTAAGTAACATTTGCTGTGGCTATTTTTTGTTCATTTATCTATGTTCAGGCTAACTTAGAAATACTGGCTCTCATAGCAAAGATGGTCAAAGGCTATCCTATCGACGATAAAAAACATTTGTCATTTAATATTGTCCAGGTGTAACAAAAATTCGATGTTTTTTTTTATTATAAATCCCAGCTAACTTGTACAATGACGCGAACAATAACAAACCCGCTACACCCGTAACAAATAGCGGAGATGCATTCATCACTGCTTCCGGTCAGTGCGTAGTACTGAAGTAGAGCCATTATCCCACCCCATCACCCTCGAGTACCGTTGTTTAGATTCGATAGGGATTTGCGAATGATATTATTAATTGGTTGGTTCCCACAGGTCTAGAGATGTGACACTATACAATTATCGTTGTAACGATACGATAGCATAAGTGTATCTACAGATTGCTATGCGTTTTGTTACTAATTTAACTGAAGAGAAAAACATTACCTCTTAATATCACTATCACATTCCGGGCTAGAGGGTGCTGTAAGAGGCGACTTAAGGTAAACTACCGGAAGGCGGACAGCAGCGCCTTCTGAGGAACTGATATCTTAAGCCCCCACTGCTTTTCACAATATTTACAGTTGAACAGTGAGCTTCCCTGAGAATTTAGAAAAACCTAACGTACTACGTGTTTGAGATACGGTATTGAGTTAGTTTAATTGTTTGTGTTGCAAACGAATGACTATCTTATTCTCAGCTCACCTGTCACCATTACTGTGTACTAGGTATGTTATAGTTGTACTCTATCAGCCGGATTGTCCACTGCTGAACACAGCCTCCTCCATTGAGGGGGGATTGCCATAATTCCCACTCTTGGCAGGTGTCTTGGGGATCGCAGCTTAAGATATCAGATCTAAACTACAAAAAAGATGAAAGATCTCCACATTAATACAGTGAAACTCTTAAATAATACTTAATCGAGGTTTTTGTAGTAAGCTTAGGAACAGGTTTACATACCTATACGAAAATAAGATTTAAACAAGCTAGAATCGATTATAACTAGTAATATTTTTTTTCCTTTTGTTAGGAAAATTCTTATTACTTTTACATAATATTTTTTTTTACTTTACTTATTTTATTAAACTATTTACTTAATTTATTTAACTAATCGTTTTTCAGTTTCCCATGTGGAAAAAAAAAGGAAATATTTTTTTACACACTTTTTAGTAGTAGCATTACAAAAAGTGTGTAAAACTTTATTTACTAATATCGATGAAATGAATACATCTCTAAACCATTTCCCGCAGCTTCCACAGGGGTGAGTCGCACGTCGTCGGCTGATTTGTGTGTTATTGTTGACGCGATGTGCGATCCTGTTCAGCACACACTCCCACGACAGCCCTATTGCAGGTCGGCGGCATCGGCGCGGGCGGGTGGCTATGCGTAGGGGCGCCCGACAGGGAGCAGATGCCGGCGCCTGCGCCACCACAGCCACTGTCACTCACAATATTGTCTCACCAGTGACCCTCGTGGGACCTGTGGGAATACACTCCCGCTATGGGAACACAACCACTCCGTTCAAATATTGAACAATGCTCTTTGTAACCAATACGTCACTTGCATTAATGCTTTGTTGCTGTTCGTTATTGTCGTAATTAGATTAGGCATTATTATTTTACTACCAACGTTGCCGGTTATATATCTGGTAAGGTTAGATAAACCATTTTTTTTATTTTACCAGTTAATTAGACAGCTCCATGATAGCTGTAGCGATTTACCTAACATTAATTAATAGTTATAATCGTGATGATGATAGCTCAATTATACGACTGTGTCATCGTTCAAAAGAGCGATCTTGACAAATTTTAATATTTCATTAGGTAAATAGGTACTACATACTGTATCAGCCGGATTCTCAACTGCGGAACACAGCGTCCCCCATTATGGGAAGGTTTTCCATAATCCACACGCTTGGCAGGCGTCTTGAGGATCGCAGTTTAAGATAACTGTTCCTCAGAAGGCGCTGCTGCCCACCTTCCGGTATTTTACCTTTAGTTGCCTCTTACGACACCCACAGGTAGCATTGGGGGGTAACATACTGGCCCGGCACACCACGGGGAAGGTTAAGGTACATAATCTTTCCAATTGAAATGGTCAATAGTACTCAAGAATTATTCTTCTGATCCTTGGTTCCATATAAAGTGTTGATAAATCGCAATCACAAGTCACAAGCTGGTTTCATACGGACATATTAATTTTAGGCCATCGATTTATGAAACAAAAAATAGGGCAAGAGAAAATCCTCCTTAGAAGAGGACACGATTTTAAAGGAATGTATAATCTTGACGATACATTTTATACGTAGTTTAGAAAACTGAACTAGGTGAATATATTATTTTTAAACATTATTTCATTTAGGTGCATTAAATTCACTTATAGTAAACATAATTTATTCACCTGGGTGCATTAAGTTCAATTTTCAAGTAAGTCACTTGAACAATATATTTTTTTACGTTCCAATGTACATATTATACTCTATAGGTTAATAGTTTCATCATAAAACGTCACTTTATTTCTTATGTTTACTAAGCACGTACTGTACATTTTTATAATATTTATGCCTATCATTGTTTTACAATTGCAGTATAAAAATAATACATTGATGAAGTTTAGAATAGGCAAATAGGAACGTATTTAAAAATAAAGAGAGCGTTTGGAATGTGTGTAGTTTAAATCTGTGTAGGTACGAAATCATTTTGCAAGTAAAGGAATATCATTTTTATTAGGGCTTGTCTTGGAATAACGTATTATGTATTTATTTGATACAGATAAAGCGTCATATTTTTTCAACAGTTTTTAATTTTGAAATACCTCTTGGATCTAGCGAGGTATGTTCAGACAGTCCGTCCTTATTCTATGAGATTACGGCAGTTGCGGTAGTTTGACCACTAGTCTAGTATGCCCTAAACTCCCATAAATGTTGTGATGAGGCTTTCATTATTTTTTCTGAAATGTCAAAATCACGCATAAATGACTGTAAGCTTAAAATTATGTATTATCCGCGGTCCCGGTGAGTCGACCTATAAAGGGTTCTACGGGTAATTTTATTTACCTGTAGACCCGCGACACAAGAAATTGCAATTTAATTAAAACTTTAGAATTCACATCATTCTCATCATTCAATTGCTTCGATATACCTATAGTCGATTTGGCAACGCTGAAGAGATTGCAGTACCACCCAGGTTTGGATTGAATCGAAGGCTTTTTCATAGTCCACAAACGCTAGACATAATGGTCGTAGATACTCCTCAGTCCTCTGTATAGTCTGGCGGAGCGTATGAATGTGGTCTATGGTGTTACAGCCTTTTCGAAACCCAGCTTCGAGAGAATTCTAAAGTTTTGATTAAATTGCAATCTGTTGTGTCACGGGTCTACAGGTAAATAAAATTACCCGTAGAACTCTTCATAGGTCGACTCACCGGGACCGCGGATAATACATCATTTTACTTTTCGCAACTAGTTTCACAGAGCTTGGTATTGTGTCATAGAAACGGCTGAGCCGTCAGCCACCAGCAGCAGTTTTAACATTGACGTGGTCCGGATAATAGGAAACTTTGTCCATTAAAGCAGATAACTCGTGTAATTAGAGACTCATTTAATCATGATCTCTGTTATTTCGTTTTTTTTTTTGTAGCATACGAGTACTCTGTGCTAAAGTTTTACGTGTTCCTAGTCGTGTTATTAAAGTAAGGATGAGATTTAAAACGGTTGCTGCCCGTGTGGAATTTGGATATATCACATTCACTCACTCAGAAAGTATATACATCCCCATGCTTGGCAGGCGCCTTGGGGATAGCAGTGTGAGATATCAGTTCCTCAGAAAGCGCTGCTGCCTACCTGCAGGTGTATTACCCTTAATCGCCTCTTACGACACCCACGGGCAAAGTATACGTACATAAACATCATGCATCATGAATTAGCCCAGGTAATTTAAGTAAACTTCACCAAATTTTCAGAAACAACACCAGTAGTTTTCCAGAAAAGAAGTCTCTGGATAACAGACACTTGACCCGGTCAAAACAGAGCATTATTCAAATAAAAGGCGCATTAGCATCGATTTGCTTGCTGGAGACGACATTGCATATGCTGTCGCCTCGTGCCTCGCTCTCCGTGCTACCCGCCGGACACCAGATGCTCCATTAATATTGTATCACGCATAACATTAAACATGATTTCAACTCGCGTTGCTATACCATCAGAAATATCATCGACACATCTGTCTGCTGAAACATGGTAATTTGACAAATTTGAAAACATTTAAGGTAATTTATAAGCCAAGGTGCCTATCTATATTTCTTACGTAGATGTTACCTACTTATGTTCTCCTTACAGGACAGGAAATCTAGACGGAGACTTATTCACTTATACATTCATGCGTCTGGTTTCTAGTTTCTATACGCTCTCTGCAGTAGATATCTTTCGTTTATACATGCAAAATCGTTTACTTTTTTTATTTGTTTAGATTTTTAATAGCTTTGTTAAGCCTTGAATCATGATAAAAAAACTTGCATGTTTGTTGTTATGTTGTAGAAATGTAGATATTAAGTCAATCTCTGGTATACTAAATATCTATATTAATTTATAATTATTAAATGGATTCGTTATTTAATTCTATTCATCTACTTATACACTTGTAATTCCCAAAAAACTAAAATGATCGGGACGCGCAGGGAATAGTCATTTTTGCAACAAGAGGGCCAAGTTCATTTTTGCTGTAGGTGCTGTATTTGAATCCCGAGTAAGTGAAGGACTAATAATTGAATCAAGAGCGTAACGTGTGATTCTTAGTTAGAACCCTTTGCGTAACGAGGGGTTCATAAGCCCGAGATTTTAAAGAAGCCCGAGATTTTAAAAACTGGTAGGCCTAATTCGTACTTGTTACTAAAACGTACCCTATCATTATATCCAGACCGACCTTAGACACTGCCCTTATTCTAGATCTTACTGACTGACATTCTAGATCTTAGAGACTGACAATAACAGTAGCGACGCAAGTGAAAACAAATGGAACTACTGGTCCGCCATGTTAATTGATTTGAAAGACAACATTGCGCAGCTGCTCCTTCAAAAAATATCAAAAGAGTAAGTAATTTCACTACTTTCATGTAATTTTTTTCGCCATTTCACAAGCACGCTGAATAAGTGATATAGCGTAAAACCGATCTTAGCAAACTATGGCCTAATTTTATATATATTTGTGAGTTTTTCGTATGTATTGAATGATGCTAAGTTCTAAGATTCTTTTTCGCGGGAAATTTGTTTTTTTTTATTATAGTGCGCCTAACTCGGACTCAGTAACAAATCATAAATCGTAAGTACCGGTACGAATAAAACATAATAGGTCAGTTTTGTTTTGGATTATCAAAGCTAAGCGGAAAAATAATAACAAGACAAGATAACAAGTCACAAGATAACATAGAATAAGCCCTTTCTAGAAACAAAATTTGAAAATTGTAAAACCTAAAAAAACTGATATTTAATTGTTATATGTGTAAAGATGATACAGAAAAGAAGACATGGAAAAGATGACATGATGTAGTGTACCCAATGTGAGGTTTGGGTTCAAAATTTTTGCGATAGTGTTGATAAAAATAATCTGAATTAATTTCGCGATGATTGTAAATACAGTATAATCTCCCTAATCCGGTACTATTAAAAACCAGAGGGTGCCGGATTATTAGAATGTTCGGATAGCTAGATTATAGAGTAAAAGAAATAAAATAAAGCATTTCATAAAGATAATATAATGAATGTATATGTACATATTCATGTTCTTGTCCGACAGGTTTTATTGTAACTTTAACATATATATCTATAATCTATATCTATAAAATCAATATGCAATTACATAGTTTTATAATAAAATAACCCTTATTGAGGTCTGCTTTTGTGCAACTTCTAGTCCTTGCTTAAAAACTTTTTCTCCATGTGTTTTTCTTTTTCTGCATGTTTCGAAGAATTATAATATATTTGGCAGGTATGCCGTTTTCATCTGCCCATATTATTCAGGTATTGAAACAATTAAATGCGGGCGGAGGGTGCCGGATTATTGAACGTATCGGTCTATTGAAGTGCCGGATAGGTGAGATAATACTGTACTTACAAATCAAAATAGTTTATTGCATAATAAAATAGGACACAATGTTAATTGGTGAAGTCCTGTCTTTTGCTTTAGTTTACACTGTGTTGCAAAAGTCGGGGTCTTCCCTGGAAGATGAACATTTGCAATAAAATACGGAACGCAATAACACAGAAGTTTTGGTAAAAGAAGTATGTATTGTGTTTACTGTGGGGTTAAGAAGTTATTAAGTTAGCTTAAAAGTGATTCTTTTTCATCGTAGTTTTTATGTTTTAGCCATTCTAATAAAATTGGTTTGAGTTTATGACAGGGGATTTTTTTTATTTCTGTTTTTATATTCAATATGTTATAGAAGGTGGTTACATATGATTGTAGTGTCTCCACGCAACCATGCTATGGTATCTTGGAACTGGACAATCATCGCGCCTTTTGTTTGTAATAGGTAAATACGGAACTGTGTCTGCATGATACCTTCTAATACATTGATATATGAAAATCTTTCTGCTAGGACTTTACATCTGTCATATAATTCTTCTGTAGAATGTCTGTAAGGTACAGCCAACGTAACCTTGAGCCGAGCACGCTGCGCTCGCTCTACTTCTATTAAGTGAAATATTCACTTAATAGAAGTGGAGCGCAAGTAGAGCTGCACCCCCTCATGAGCTGAAACAGTATCCAATAACACATTCTCCAAGAGCTTAGTACGTTTGTACTAAAAGTCTTTCATCTGCTATTTCACGTAGAGTCTTGAAGACGTAAACAAGTCTTCTTACTCGCTTAGACACAATTTCAATATGGGGTCTCCATGTATAGTAAACCCATGATATTTTATATTTTAAACGGGTTCTAAAATAACACATACATCTATCGCCGGTAGGAGATATGCGATTGCAGGGATAACTATGAGCATGAACTTTAAAATCATCCGGAATTTGATTAGTTTCCTTTTTTTTTTTAAGGACATATATTTCGATTTAGTTGTGTTAAGAGACAAAAGATTGTCTTCTAAACATGCTATCACTTCAGATAAACTTTTTCTGCTAATTTTTGTACTTTTGACCATGTTGAAGTATGAAATAGTAAAACAGTCTGCAAACATAAGGATGTCCCTATTAATCAGTTTGAGGATGCACAACTGATTTATATAAGTTTAAAATAGCGTAAGGCCTAATGTACTGCGGTAGTTGCAGAATTTACTGTCACTTTTATAGTTCCCGACTTTCAGTACTTGATTACGTCTAGTAAGATACTCAGTAAGCATGGACAATTCCTCTAATACCAACAGCTTCAAAACGCGCCAAGAGTATTGGAATAGAGACCGTGTCTTAGAGAAGACAATTAGATTGGCTCACCAAATTTAAAACTATTGTTTTTAATAAGCACGATGATATTTTGATATTGAAATGTTCAATAAATAATTTTAAGAATGATTGCGGTAACTACAATTAGTAAGCTTACGAAAAATGAAGCATGAACATAGTTTTTAAACTTTTTCTGTGATTTTGAGTCTGAAATTATGATAGTCTCTAAGTATGATTTAGGTTTTGAAGTACGAATTCAGACGAATGGTCTTAAATATTAAAAAAAAAACTTTATTTCTGAACAAGTTTATAATCGTAGAGTTTAAATTAGTACTAATTTTATATAATAGAATATTAAATATTTAATAACATGCAATTAACAATGTCTATCTTTTAACATTTAAAAAAATATAGGGTTATATATAATACAGGGTTATTGGTAAAATGCTAACAACCTCTTAGGGTTGTCTTCTGCTAGTCCTATGAAACATTTACTATGTTTTTTGTGTTTTATTGCCTACTCCGAGCCTAGAGCGCCCAAGACTGGATCGCGCCGTGGTCCCTTTGAATAGAGTTATGAATATTTACATGGAGGAAATTTTCAACGAACAAAAAAAATTTTTTTTTTCAAATCTAACAAAGCATGTTTCTTAGGACTAGCAGAAGTCAACCCTAAGAGGTTGTTAGCATTTTACCAATAACCCTGTATAGAAGGTAATCGTAGGCTTATATCTCACGTGAATTTTCAGCAAGGAAGTTTAATTCAACTTGTGGTTTTAACTACTTTCGTATTAAGTTGATGTTTTCGTTACTGGATTCACTCAAATTTTGTAATTATTTTGTATAGTTTTCACTGTAACTATGATTTCCGCTACTTATTTAATGATGCGATCAGAACCGTGTGTGTGGGGGGGGGGGGGGGTGAGTCGCGCTGGAAAACAATTGCGATTTTGCTACGAGAGTAAGACAATGATTTGAATTTAGAATACTACGAATTACCTACGAATATAGCATAAAAACCAATTAACAAACTTTCGAACACGCATATCACCCAAAATTTCAAAATTACCTGCTTATTTTTTTAATGTTTTTTTTTATACATGTAATTGAGTTTTCTCAAAAATGGTATGTAATGTTGCATTAACATCTCTAAAACGTATCCAGAAAGTGAACTCTACCGGAGACTTATTCACAACTGTCCAGTAAGAAGCGAGATTTTAAATTTGGAATCTCCTACTGTCCAGTATGTAATTATCCTGGACAGTTTTTTTTTACATATCTCGTGATTTGGACTCGCACGTCTTGTGCATGTTACATACTGGACAGTTAGGTCATACTCTTTAGATCTGTTTAGAAAAAAAAACATAGTACCAGACACAAATTAGAGTTTAGCCATTATAACATGGTTATAGGAGGGAGGCTTCAAATATATATCTATCTCTCTTTTTGGTATGACTTTTTATGAGATAGATATATTTTTGGAGCCTTAAACAGCCATTTTATAGTCTGTGACACTTAACGCGTCGCAGAAAAAGTATGCACGTTGCGTTTTGTACTTAGTAATATTGTAGAAATATATGCGGGATTTTATGTTTATATTAAGTAATTCAAGTTTATAAATCATGTTGAATTAAAACTTTCCATTCTAAAATTAACATGGAGTTTCAAAAACAATAATTTACATTTTTTTACTAAAATATTCATGTAATGTAAAATTAGAACAATGTTCAAAACTAAACGCAAACTTTTTAGTAAAAAAAAGGCTTACTTACTGGATTCTGCAGTAATGTACTATTACAAAGTTTATATTGCGTACATAATTATTAACAGTTTTACCAATTCAAATACTTATTATATTTTATTTAAATAAAACAAGATGAACTTCGTCCAAAAAATATTTTGCTGTATAGTCACAAAAAATATATTTTCTTGATTTAAAAATGTTTACAGGAGTAATCCAAACCATATCTTACATATTTGTAATTTTGTAATATTCTCCGCATAGCATGCGTTATGGTTAAAATGAAAATATAAATATAAAAATTATAGGGTTGCGTCATCATTAACAAGTTTAAAGCTAATTGCAATATTAGTCTCGTTTGTAGTACAACGTAAGTTGAACTATAGGTGTCACTTCAGCCCAATGGTTAAAGAACGAGAGGAGAAAATAGCGTTATAATTCATTTATTATGAATAAGAATTTTGAAGTAGTGATGGCTCAGTGGCAATGGCTATGGACTGCCGTGCAGCAGGTCCATGGTTCGAATCCCGCCGCGGGCTTGTGCTTCACCGCATGGTGGAAGGGCATTTTGCGAATGCCCGCCTGGCTAGCGACTGATTTTCTACTTGAAGGTGGTAGCTAGCCAGGCGGGCATTTGTAAAATGCTTACCACTATGCTATAACGACTGCCTTCCTTAGACAACAATCAGAACCGACGGCTTAACGTGCCCTCAGAAGCACGGGAGTGCTCAGTAGGACGGTCACCCATCCAACTCATGACCGTGGGCGACGTTGCTTAACTTTGTTGATCGGTAAAGAACAGCTAAGTAAACTTCGCTACGACCGCTTCAAATAGATAAAAGATTTATTTTTGTTCCTACACTATCGGTTATCAAAATGAATGCTTTAAAACACGATGCCATAGATAACATATAACTTGCAGTTTTATGTTCAATGGAACGATAAAACGTTTAACGAAAATAAATAATTTACAGTAGGGTTTTTTACTTTTTAAAATAATTTATACTTGTTATCAGCTAGCGTGGAAAATGTTTTTAAAATTAGAAACATATTATAAATTAAAATAAAACATCATTCAATATTTACAATTATAGTAGTTCAACTTTTTATTTATAATATAAATATACACAACTTTAATATTTTATTTTACTATAGCTGTTTTTCTAGCAACTTGCATTTTCCTCGCTGTAGTAAGGTGAAAATTTATGTGTTTCGCTCGGCAGCAAAGTTATTTTTCGGTATAGTTTGACTACGAGAACATCTTTAACCACGAGTTTATGACAATATAGGAAGTCATACTAACAAACTAATCAGACTTTGAGGAAACCGAAATCAATCCAATGGAAAACGCAGCGTCTTACCAAAGTAGACTAAGTGAAATTACAGGCAGGGAGGAGTTTGCCGTATTACCAACGCTTGGCTTTTAATAGTTAGGTTTGAAATAAGTTAGGTGTCTGCTACACATCTTTGAGAAATTTCTTCTACGTCTCCTTTTACTACTCACATAGTCTCTATCATAGTCTCATCGACTCTCATAGATAGGGGTATAGGAACTAATTCTAGCTATAAAACTCAGAAATATATTACGTATACCAAAGGTAAAAAGTGGCGATTTGGCTCGTAATAAAAAATTACGAAGTTGAACTATCTTGCTAACCTAACACAATTGTACTTTAAACAAACGTTATCCAGAAAATTAAGGCAATAAAATACAAAAGAATACTCGATCAATTCACCTACGCACTTTACACATTAATGTTTTGGTCGTGAATTAAACAAGTGTTCGTCGAACTTTAGCTATGCATCTCGCTCCGCATAATATAGCACTTTGAGTCGTCCCGAATAAATCACACCAATAGTCTCTCTTTCGAATGATAATATATAGTAACAAATGTATTGTTTTTGCAACCATGAACGGAGATTGATGTGCAACAATTATGGGATGCTCCCGAGGCATACATTTCAAATGTGTTGCATCGCCAACTAGGTTTTTCTGAAGTCTGCAATGCTAATACCTGGGTGGAAACAAATGTAGGCTACCGGACACATCCATCGTTCCACTGTATATTTTGACTGTTACTCGGTTCATTCGACGTTGAATTATTAGTCTACAGTGAACTGTAGATAGATTATTTTCCTACGAGTGTGATATTCATTAAGTATATCATAAAATATGCTGAATTTAACTAAGCTGGTTCATAAGTATATAATGTGAAACATCTTTACACGTACCAGGTACCTACTCTAATATGAATCCCTGATGAAGCAATGATGGCCGAGCGGTTGTAGCTATGGACTGCCGCGCCGCATTACCCTGGTTCGATCCCCACCGCCGGCTTGAGCTTCACCGCATAGTGGAAGGGCATGTTGCGATTGCCCGCCACCTCAAGTAGAAAATCTGTCGCCAAGTACCTAACGGTTTGTTCCGGCAGTAGTCCTTGAGAGCCAGTGAAATTACAGGCACATGAGACTTAACAACTATGTCTCAAGGTGACGGGCGCAGTGCAATTCGTGAATGAAATGAATCTGTTATAGGCAGAGGTTAGTCCACTTAACATCAGGTGGGCCTCGAGCTAGTTCCGTCACAATAACATAAAAAAATAAAATTAAAAAAACCCACCTGTAATACTAAGATAGGTAGTTTTATTTCTGCCTTGGAATATCTGGGTAAACTCTTATGAGGTGTAACACAATCGAGTGCCAATGGGATGCCGGGGTAGACTCCCACATCTCATCCCTTGGGTGTCGTAAGAGGCGACTTAGGGTAAAATGCCAAGCGGTCCACGACCAATCCAAGGTGGGCAGCAGTGCCTTCTAAAGTATTTTTATCTTACACTGCGATCCCCAAGACGCCTGGCAAGCGTGAAGATTATAGTGAATTCCCCCTGAATAGGGGAGGCTATCCAGATGTGGACAATCCGGCTGATACAGTACACAGTCGAGTAAAGCCGAGTGTGCAGCTATATTTATAAGAATACTGACTTAAGTACATTGTTACCGATCATTCACAAAAGACCCTGTGATCTACGTTCCGATATATTCAGCTTTATGGTTTATTACAGTTTAGTGTCAATTATTTAATTATTTATTAATTCAGTTAAAAAAAAGGAGGAGCTTTTCAATTTGACTGTTTTTTTTTGTTTTACCTCATAAACTCTTTACAGGGTGTACCTATTTTTGATGATTTATTTTATATTTGAAAGCTGGAGCTTGTCATGTGATCCCATTTTTAAATTTGAATGACATCTGACTACGTATAGTAATTGAGTTATACCTAGTAAGGCGTATTTTATGTTTGAAATCGTGTTATTTTTAAACGAATTATAAAGTTTAAGATTAATCTACTTTTTCAATTCTACAGTTCATATCAAAATTTGATGTATTGTTCAAAAGTACAGAACCAATAACTGTTGCAGACGAAATTACTCGAAGCATACATACCTAGTCATATATTTGTAATCTAGGTTCCAGTTGATAAAGTTTGTATATGAAAGTGCCTACCTACTTAGCTTTAATACATTGATAAGAGCTAACCGATTTTATCACTATTCACAACAATATTGATGCGATAAAAATCTTTTGCAGAGCAATATGACATCGCACCAGGAATGCACGTATGGTCGTTCCTATAGCATACATACACAACACCTATCGGTAGCTTTCATCAGACGCGGCGCCGGCGCAGGACCGTCCAAGTTAAAATCGATTACGCCTCCGCATTGTAGCTATGAATATTTTAACTGATCCGTATGATTGACTCATTGTTAAGTCTCGGTGTCATTTCATAAGAGTATAAAAACGTATTTGGCCCGGAAAGAAAGTTACCTATTGTTGTGAGATGTCTGTACTTAGCTATCTTTTAGGTAAGTGGTATATGTATGTCTCGTAAATATCATCTTTGCCTAGTGATGAGCGTGAGTGAGGGTTGGGGTTTGTCGTTTAAATGTGAACGTTACCACACGATACATACAAAGTTCAAAAAGCAGGGCTCGTGATATGTTACTTACTAATCAAAGCTATAAAGTCACCAAAAAGTATTATAAATTATTTAAAAACGTGAAAAACACGACTGTAAATCATTTATTTTCCTTAAGGTGTTTTATCGTTTCATTGAAATATAAACCTCAATTTATATGTATATTGATGGAATCGTTTTTTAAACCCTTCATTTTGATACCCCATTAGATTTTTTTTAGTTTGACAGCTTTGGAATAAGAAAACATTGTTGTTTTAATGTGGCGTCTAAAATCCGCCAGTTTGTACTTTTATTATATTTTTATTGAGCCTAGTGTCACTTGCGCTATCAAGATTCAATACTAATCTAATGATATCTCATGCATTAAAATCAGTAAAGCTGTTTAGAAGTTATGGTGGCATAAAGAAACTCACAAACAAACATATAGGTACATACATGAACCCTGAAACCTCCTTAGATAACACTCCTTTTTTTGGGCAATAGTGTAATTAGCAACATATTTAAGAGAAGTGTATTCATTGCACTTACTATACAAACGTAGTCCTGACGATTCATCAAAAACCTATACACACACGAATGGATACTTATCTTACATCTGCTATCTCACATAATCATCCTGCACATATTTTGTCCTAAGTATCAAGACCATTGATGGACCGAGCGCTTAGACTATTTGACCAGCAGGATACATAGAAAAACAGCACGAGCACGTAATGGAAGACAATGGATACAGTTGGCAACAATGTTGTCGCTGGGTGGAGACTATAGAACGTAAGCGACCAGTGGAAGGAAAGTTCTCCTGCTTATCTTCCGTTTGTAAGAGAAATAATGGAAAAAATCGGATATCTTGTACGACGGACGTACGATATCTTCCGTCCACCTGATCAAATAAAACAAATGCCGTGTTCACCGAAAGACAAAGACCATCTTAACATACCGGGTGTATAAGAAGTACTACCATGCGACTGTGGTAAGAGTTACGCGGGAGACAGTCGACGCAACATCGCTACTAGATTGACCAAACCGAGCACTTGAAAGGAGAGCTGCAGTGAGGCTGGGCCATCATGAATCAATTAAGGACGCCCTAGCCCATGCTTTGGAGGTGGAAGCCGTACGACATGATCATCGATCGCAACACATTCGAGAGGTTACCACACAACGTTACCGTGATGACAACCAAAGAGTCAGTCCTCGATGGTTTAAATGTGGAGAAAGGGGTCACTTGCGGTATAACTGCCCGCAGCAGAGTGACAGAAGACGCGATAGAACATGGGAAAGAAAACTTTCTACTGGTGTGAAAATGCAGTGGACCAGGAAAGGAGATACACTGTCTGTTAAAAATTATCGAAGATTCAGCCCGAGATGCTACAGCTATGGAGAAAAAGGGCATTTGAGATCCAGCTGCCCCAGATGGAAGTTGACATCGGAAGACAGACTTCGACAAGGATGGAATCAACAGCGCGACCAACTTCACTCTTATATTGAACGCAGCGACATTAGAGAAACTCAGAACAGTCTAGAATAATCCAACGTCTATAAACAAGTAAAAGAAAACAAAGAATGTACCTACTCTTCACAAAAAAGGGTCACTTTTTGTTCTCAGGCAACTAGTAAACAACCACAGTATAAGTAGTAGTTAGTTTCCATTGAATTGCAAACAAAAGTTGTTTACGTTAAACGAGTGATTTATGGCCCCTATTGTTTTTCTATCTAGACTAGTATAGAATATTCTGGAAGCTTTGACTTTTGGGTATAAATAGGGTCGGGTCCGGGCCGACGAGACAGTCTTACTTTGAGTTCGAAACGAGAAACAGTGCGATTACCTTTGGACCAAGTGCTCCAAGCGCGAATAGTTAAATACAGTGGAGTGTGTGATCTTTAAAGTGCGAAAAGTCAGTGTTTTAGTGTTGTGTTCAGTGAAGTGCGAAGTGACTGTAAAACTGTGAATAAAGGTGTCAGTTTGCCGAAAACGTATTGCATTATTTATCCCGAACCCTCAGCTCGTAACAATATTGACATTGCTAAATCAATCCTCGCGGAACATGCGCTCAAATATAGGACTCCAATCACTACATTCGTTACGATAAAGTTTCCGTATTAGCTTATTTATGTACCTCGTAGAATATTTGAGGCTATAGAAATCAATAGGCATCCTAATTTTAACGTTGGACCCTGCCTCCAGCCTATATTCCTACGTCGACGCAGAAGTTGCTGGGCTGTCTAGAAACATCACACGTACCGTGACACACGACTTGTATCGTATGTCACGGTACGTGTGATGTTTATGTTGCGATCACAGACGACGAAGTATGAAGAAGTCTTCCGCGATGGACTCGCTCCACCCTACCCAGCTCCCCGCTGCCGCAGGTGTCGAGCTACACGAGCGGTGCTCTGAAGTGCCCGCCGGGAGCTCGCAGACGCAGCTGCGTACTCAGCATCTGATTTGCTCGAAACCCGTGTCGTCATACTCGATCCGTGACGATAGTGTTTTGGATAATTTATTTTCATTAAAAACGTACATAGTTTCGTAACATTTTAAATACTAAGTGTTCAAACCGGCGGAAATTTCGCATAGGATTACATGCCCTTCAGCGTAACCTGCGCTTCTAGTTTTTGAAGTTTTTAGTAAATTTATGCGGAAACATTGTTTTGTGTGGGATTTGTTTTATATTCTTATTTTCACATTCAGAGTTAAAAAACAATAAAACTGAAAACTGGCAATTCAGGAGCATAGATATAGGCTTAGGAGCATAGTTATATGGGGACATGCATGCAAAATTTCACAAAGTTTTCACACTTGGTACCTATGACACACTTAGTATTTATTTTATACACTTGGTATTTATGACCAAACTACGTTTGTATGATAAACGCTATGAATACACTTTCCTTAAGAATAAGCGATTTAAGTGTATGGCGCATTGGCCCATGAGCCATATCTATTTTTATTTTATTGACGATGAAATTGATAACATAGTCTAGCCTTTGACCACTATCTCATCTATTATTAGACAATGCGGACCGCTTCTAAGACGAGCTCCCAGAAGAGAAAAGGTTGGAAGACAAAATCTTATGAGAAAAGAAAAGAGTCTATGACACAATAGATACATAATACCTAGAAGAATAGATGAATAGATAAATATGTATATAACAATAGGTCAATTACAGGTGAAAAATTAGAATTAAATTTTAAAAAGACTTCTAAAAACGGAAGAGGTTTTCAATTCTACTGCATTATTTTTGTGTGTGTTAGGTACCTCATATCTCATAACTCTTTACAGGATGTACCGATTTTGGTGTTTTTTTTACATTCGAATACTGTCATAATTTGATCGGAAGGCAGACTTGCCCTTGTCTTCCCTAAAAAAAAAAAGAGGATGACTTCGTCACAATCTATCTAGTAGTATATTTGGTGGGTTGATCCACATTTTATGCTAGCAAATAATAACATCCGTAGTTACCATTGCTACCAAACCTTGTAAAAACGTTTTTTACTGCAACTTTAACTATAAAACCTACTAAGAAAGAGATTCAAAAAAATTGAAATGAATGGGATGCTACGTTTTTATTCCCAATTTCAAAGTCAATTTTGTCGTTTTACCTTGAACCAATAAATTGAAGCATAGGCAGGCAGTCCACGTTTCAGAAATAGGTGTTTTGATGTAAAAAAAGAAGTATGAGATATAAAAAGTTGTACGCGGAAATATTTGGAGGTCGTGGGTTCCCGTGTCAAGTGTCACGGGTGGCGCGGGCCGGGGCAGGAGGCACGACCGGCCATTGTGTGCGCTCACGACGAGACGAATCTCCGAGCAGGCTTCATGACCCATTAACGCGGTCACGAAATCATTCCACCACTCTTTCACCGGTGACCGGCACTGACTGCCAAAGTGGAAACATCCGACCAAATTTTTATTTGTTCCCACGGAGATAGTTTCAAACCAGAACAAATTGTATTGCTACTGATTGAGTACTTACCAAAAGGTCAAGAATTAACTTACTTGCTTACAAAATAATCGAACTGGAACGTGCAGGTGTAGGTCAGAGTGTAGCTACGTAACGCGTAATATACTTTTCAACACACGCTCATAACGGGCCTTTAAATTTACCGATTTTAGTGTCATAATGTAGTCTACTACGAACTTGTGTCTTTTTTTTTTACTTTACCGCATTTTTTTTTCTTTCTTTTTGTCTATTATACGGTTTGCGTATTGTTGCCAGTTTCATGTTTCAACTTTCAGTTATTTTCTTGTGATGATATCCTTTTTGTTGCGGCTTTTGTTTGCAAGATTATATCTTTGTTTAGTTTAGACATAAGTAAAATGGGAAAACTCGGTATTGTAGTTTTAATTTTACGGAATTCGGATTACGTACATTAAAAATATGGGATATACGATTAAGAAAGTATAAATATATACCTATATATTGAATAGGATATTTGAGAAGAAGAGAAAGGGTGGAGAAGGAAATCCTTGTTATCATTATAAGTTTTGAAGCAATGATGGCCGAGCGGTAATAGCTATGGACTGCCGTGCCGCAGTACCCTGGTTCGATTCCCACCGCCGCACAGTAGATCGAAAATCGTCTTTCATAGACATAGAATCTGGAATTATTAAAGCTAAATTTTTTTGCTTGGGACGAGTTCTGTTAATCATTGTTATACTATAAAATGGGATGTGCGACAATTGTGAGTACAAATAGGCAAGATATAATTTTTTTTTGAAAAATTTGTATGGGACTAACGTATAAAATGTCAATATCTCCGTAATCACAAGTTTGGCCGTTATATTCTTGCACACGTAATAAGTACTAATTATTTATGATTTTTTGACATACTTTGTTTTGCGGCACCACTTGCGATTTTTTTTTTAAAAATCGTCAAAGTTATCAATTTTTTTTATATTGAAAACTGTTTGTAATGCTTAAAATATGCGATTATTAGTTCTAGTTTAGGGTATTTTATAAATCCTAATGCAAAACTTTCTAAGAAATCACAAAAGACTGTTAACCAAAACATTTTCACCTCTGAATACAACTTGCATGGTAATAATAAATTATCTTTTGAATCTAATCTAGTCACCTGTAATGGTATGGTAATCAATAACAAATGAGTACTGTAAAAGTACTCATTTGTTAATGACCTCCGTTAGGTGATCAGATAGACTAAATACCTAATAAAGCAATTAGCGAAAGGATACACTCAAAAGAATATGTATTAAGTTTAAGAGCTCCGTAATTTAATAATTAGTGCAGAATTATCATTCTTTTTTATAGGCTATATTTAATGCTTCAAATATACGTAATTTATCAGTTTTATACTATGCAGATCCATAGTATAAAACTATCATTAGTCTTATACTATCATATATCATTCAATTTTCTGTTAAGATTTATAAAATACCCTAAACTAGAACTAATAATCGCATATTTTAGCATTACAAACAGTCATCAATATAAAAAAAAATTAATAACTTTGACGATTTTTAAAAAAAAAATCGCAAGTGGTGCCGCAAAACAAAGTATATCAAAAAATCATAAATAATTAGTACTATATACGTGTGCAAGGATATAACGGCCAAACTTGTGATTACGGAGATATTGACATTTTATATGTTAGTCCCATACAAATTTTTCAAAAAAAAATTATATCTTGCCTATTTGTGCTCACAATTGTCGCACATCCCATTTTATAGTATAACAATGATTAACAGAACTCGTCCCAAGCAAAAAAATTGACCTTTAATAATTCAAGATTCTATGTCTATGAAAGACGAGTTTCGATCTACTGTGCGCCGGCCGGCTTGAGCAGCAATCACAAATCACCGTATGGTAGAAGGGCATTTTGCGATTGCCCACCTGGCTAGCTACCACCCTCTAGTAGAAAGTCTGTCGCCAAGCACCGAAAGGTGTGTTCCGGCAGTAGTCCTTGAGAGCCAGTGAAATTACAGGCACAATGAGACTTAACAACTATGTCTCAGTGTGACGGGCGCTGTGCAATTCGTGAGTTGTCATGAATTGCAACTGTCATAGGCAGAGGTTAGTCCACATAACATCAGGTGGGCTTCGAGCTTGTTCCGTCACAATACCATAAAAAAAAGTGAGTACTTATTAAATAATATTTAATAATAGGAAAATATTTTATGTTACTTAATATATAAAATTTTATCTAATTTCAGTAATAATACTTATATACATATATATTACAATTTGATATGGTTTAAAACCATAAAATCAGCCATAGATATATACCGATGGCTTTTTGCAAGCATGAAGAAACAAAATATTTATAGGAAATTGAATATCCAGTGATATTAGAGTTTCAAAGAAAGAGGAACGATCATGCAATGGACAGGAGAGCAATATGTGATGTTCATCAGCGAAAGGATAGCCACATTCACATGTAGGATCACTTACTGTAACAGCCGACTCGTCCACTGCTGAACACAGCCTTCCCTATTAAGGGGGTATTTGCCATAATCCCCACGCTTGGCAGGCGGCTCGGGGATCGCAGTGTAAGATGGCAGTTCTTTAGAACATGCTGCAGCCCACCTTCCAGTATTTTTCCCTTAGTCGCCTCTTACGACACCCACGGGATGATATAGGGAGGTGCAATTCTAACCCAGCACCCCACGGGGGTCTAACCCGGTACCCCACGGGGACAGGGTCACTTACAACCTTTAATTTAGCAAGATGGGCTGGACTACTTATGTGTCCTAAACGTAGTCTTATAAGTGTGGATGTGGCCATCTTTCCAATATTAATTTTAGCAAACCACGGTTTTAATTGTATTTCAGATTGAAGGGAGAAGTAATATTTGGCCTTTCTTTCTGAGGTTTGTCGCCAGTTCCTATTCCAAGAATCCTGAAGGTAGCGTCTGGGTAAAGTTACAAGATCATGACAATAGTTAATGTAAGGATGCAAATCACCACACTCTACAGCTTCATTCGCTAGGAGGTCTGCTTTCTCATTTCCTATTATGCCCCTATGGCTAGGTACCCAAAGGAACGTTATAGAATACCATTTTAGATAGCATTTATGCAACTTGTCTCTAATCTCAATTATGATCGGCATATGACTGTTTGATTTAAGTGGAGATCTTTCTACAGCACTCATTGAGTCCGAAATAACTAGTGATTATTGAAGTTTTACAAGTAAAATATAATCTAGTGCTTTTACTATTCCCAAACATTCACCTGTAAATGTAGAAGTTTCTGGAGGCATTTTGATTTTTTGGACAACATTATATTCGCGATGGGATACACCAATCCCTACAATACCTTCGGTACCATGCTTGGATGCATCACAGTAAATGTGATGCCACTCTTCCCATTTTACATCAACAACAGAGTTAAAGATTGAATTAGCATTGTAATTATCCTTATCAATGCCTAAGTTTAGACAAACAACGGGAGAAAGTATAAGTGCTTCGTAGTTTGTGTTAAAAGGAGAAAAATATTTAGAACGATGTGTTGGAGCTTCCAACGACTTGAATTTTTCAAAGCTGATAGCAAGACAAGGTTTTGATTTATGTTTCCAATATGGACAATACTACTAATGTTAATAATTTAGTAATGAGAGGGTGGTTCTGAAATTGTAGAATACGGAAAAAGAAACGGTCAGATAGAAACTGACGCCTGATAAATAACGCGGGTTCAGCACATTCAATTTGTAATGCATTTAGGGGGCTAGACTTCATTGCACCAGACATTTTTCTTAGCGCCTTAGACAGAATGACTTTTTGTCATGAAACCCAAGGTCGATAAGTAATTATTTTTTAATTTATAGCACATCACATATGTCATGCAAGTTGAAATGAAATAAAATGAATTTGTATTACCTTGTGATCCTAGGTTACAGGTTGTTGAAATATTATAAGAAAGTATCACAAGGTTCCGCTTCAAAGCATACAAGCATGAGAGTAAAGAATACTGTTACCATAATAATCTAGACACATTATTAATACCAATTTTATGCTTATTACATACTAAATATTTTTATCGTTTAAAAATCGTCTATTGTATTATACGCCCAGTTCAAGCAAGGAGTTTACACGCAATTATCTAAACAGGAATTTCATTGTAATCTCGCTACCTATTACTTAAATACTCAACTAATGTTCTTAATAATAGATTTTAATAGTTTTTTGTATTGTAATTATTATTATTTTTTACACTCCGTCATGGCTGTATACCTACGTATTTGCCCGAACGAAACATTTACATAATCTGTGGTGTTGGAAAAAGCCCGCCATCCGCTTAAATAAAGTTCACGTATTTCGTAATAATAGTTGAGCTGGCTTGTGTATTAAAAGATATAACTCATTATTATTAATTTACTCGCATATAGGAATTACGAACCCGACTCAGAAAGCCCTCAGTCTTCGACTTCTACCAGAGCCTTGATTGTAATTCCTTACTTACCGCCCTTAATACACAATGTACTATACCTACTTTACTATACTTACTTAACCACTTTATTAAATAGGTACTACTTTAGCAAAGGTTTTATTGTAAACTACACCATCTCGTCATTTTCCTACCCTTATTCCAAGCTAAGTTTACTTCCACTCTGTTCTATAACTTGTATTAATGTACAGGGATAAGTAAATTGTGTTTTTTTAATTACATAAAAACTACGATTATGTTAATTTTAGGTTTATTGAGTTTCCACACCACCTATCTGTTTTTATTCCGCACATATCTATATTTTCCATTCTAAGGTTGACTGGAAGAGATCGCTTTAAGCGATAAGTCCGCCCATTGTACCTTAGCTTTAAGAATTCTCTATATGTGTTTTGTAACATTTGTGGTGTACAATAAAGAATTTTTGTATTGTATTGTATTGTATCTTTGTGGTAAATTTGTCGGTAGATTGTTAATGTTTAATATAATGCATGTTACATTAGTTTCATTAGGTATTAGTATTGCGATGACGCTAGGACGTCAGCTCTCGCCACGTGGGCTGAGAGGCTCCTCGCAGGACCCACACAGAGGGGGGTCGGCGCTCGACGACTCCTCGAAACGATCCGGCCCGTACTCAGAGAGTGGGTCCAAAGAAGGCATAGAAGGCTCTCTTTCAGATTGACACAAGTTCTCACGGGACATGGCTGTATCGGGAGACACCTGTGTAACGTCGCACGAAGGGAGCCTTCCCCGGTCTGCTGCCACCAGTGCGGCTGCGTGGAAGACACCGTTCAGCATGCACTGGAGGCATGCCCAGGAGGAGCGGGACCGCGGCGATCCCTGATCGCGGTCGTGGGGTCCGACCTCTCCTTGCCGGCCATCATCGTGGAAATTGTCGGTGACGAGAGGTCGTCGGAGGCAGTGGCCTCATTTGTGAGACAATTGTCTCACAGCCCTCTGTGAGGTGGAGGAGCGGGAAAGGGAGAGAGATCTCTTTCTGTTCCGCTCCGCAGAGCGCGGACACGGAGGCGAGCCGATCGCGCTCACACTCCGTCACCCCTCAGAGGCCCATCAGGGTTAGGTCCTCATGAGGTGTGGATGCCCTCGTGTTCCGGAACATCCCACGAGGCGGCATTGGGGGGGTGTTATTCCCAGAGGCTGGGCCCGTTTAAGCGGGCAGCGACGTCGGTGGGGGCTGCGGATGAGAGCGCGAGTGACCCCGCGACCCTTGCCACTAGTCGAGGACGACGGAACACCATGAGGTTTTTAGTAGGTAGTGGGGTCCCTATTGACCCTGAGCCCGACATAACCACCTGCGCCCCGGGAGTATATGCGTAAATGCATTTTCCTCATGCAAATAAAAAAAAAAAGGTAAGTATAAAGGTAGTATATTGCAACACATATTTTTTGTGTTTTTTTATCGTCGTATAGTTTTACTCGTACGCGCATGATAAATTGCTACTCGTGCGTGACGTCATGCACCTAGCGGTCCCAACGGAAGACCAGCATTAAGCTGAGGTCGGTCGGTTTGACAAAAAAAACAAATTATACTATTATTTACTTTATTTTGTTTCTTTAAATGTACCTAATTACTTACCTAGGTATATTATATTTTGCTTCTTAAAAAAAATATTTGTCTATTGTCTAATCCATCCATACCTTATTTGGCCTTCCTATGACTTTATGACCCATTCAGATTCATATTCAACACCCTATTAGATATGTTTTTCATCGACATGCCTTTACGCCAACAACGGCAACACTTAGGTGTGTCAAACACATAGGCTTAGGATGTAGCGAAAAAATCCTAGGTCTGTGGTCAAACATCAATATACACGCGACTTGAAAACTGTCGTACTATTTTTAGAAGTCCGTTAAAACAATACTCGTTGTCGAAGATTACAATAAAATGCTATCGATGCTTCGATGCTAGGGCGATTGCAAGCGCAACTCATCGCAATATATGCTGATGGCTCATTCAACAATATCCAGGCGTTTATTATCAAGTTATCTGTAAAGTAGTTAACGCCTGAATCTTATGAGCAGTCAACAATCATATGATCTCATGTTATGCTGACGGTTTGACATTTTACAGGCGTTTACATTATAATTATGTAAAGTTAGTGATGTAATAGACGTATTGCTGAATTTGAATTATACCGCCTACCGCCGCCCAGTGAAGGACATACGAAATCTCCACCAGTTAGCACCCCGGAGGATAGTCCGCTTTGATGGCACTATTGGCTTCTCAAAACAGACGACACCACCTTGCCAGCAAAATATACAGGAGTAGCTGTTTTTCAAGATTATTCCACAATAAAACAAAATCTTTAAAAATAACTAAAAACGACATAGCCGACTAACTAAAGCAACTTTTGCATACAAAAAAATATAAATTTCAGCGTTATAAATAATATTAAATAATAATGTAACGCTGAAATTTAATAAATATACAGGGTGCCCGGTAATGAATGGATAACCTTAAATTAGGTATTTGTATATCTAATGGCCATTCAGAAAAAGAACAGAACAAAAAAAAAAAAAAAAAAAAAAAATATTTAAATAAAACAAATACCATTTTGAAACCGGCTTTAGGCACACTTTATTTTAAAATGATTGGTCACATGTGTATTCATACTTTTTTTTTACGCTATGGATGCTTAAACTTTGGCAAAATGAATATGTTTGTTTATTATTTGACCATAACTTTGGTACTACTTGATTTTTTTTTGTTCTGTTTTTTTTTCTGAATGGCCATTAGATATACAAATACCTAATTTAAGGTTATCCATTCATTACCGGGCACCCTATGTATCGTTGTTATTTACATTTAATAATTAAATTAAAAACACAATACGAGGCCACCGCCTCCCACGACCTCTCGTCACCGACCGTCTTTACGATAAATTAATATATTTCAATACTAAAAAATGTAATTGACCTTCATAAGAGCGTCGTAGACGCCTAAATTGAATAAATGATTTTGACTTTGACTTTGATGATGGCCGGCAAGGAGAGGTCGCACCCCACGACTGCTATCAGGGATCGCCGCGGTCCCGCTCCTCCTGGGCATGCCTCTAGTGCATGCCGGGCGGAGCATGACTATTCAATCCTAGTTCAAGAAAAAATAAATTAAATACCTGAGGAGATTCAAAAATTTAGTACATCTCTCATTTTGGTATGTCCCTCACATTAATAATTTTATTTCATAAATAAGAGAATTTATTCAGTTTAATATAGCCTCTTAAATGAAAGTTCACATATTTTACTACGTTTTTAATTAAATTTTAATGAAGTTCAGCTAAAACTAAATTTTTACAGATTATTTTATTTAAACCATACCCTTCATTTTGGCATGTCCCCAGTGTAAATAAAAACTTTTAAGCTACATTTTTATCAATATTTTCTATAACACCTTGGCATGTTATGTTATTTTTCCAATAAAACCAAAAAAAATATAAACTTAAATTGCATGAGGCAAATAATTAATAAAGGTTTTAATTCTTTTTATGTACCTATTTATAAATGAAATAAGTTTGATGTCCCCGAAATTTGATAAATCCGGACAATTCCGATTTGTTACCTCATTTACTTGAAAAAGTGATTCCATTAAATATACATTTTTTGTTTTCTAAACATGGCAACACCATTAGTCAATGATTGGCCATCTTAAAAGTTAAAAACCAAAGTCATTTCGTCGTCAGTTTGAGTGAGAACTGTTGCCGGTTACACTAAAAAGAAATTTGATGTCAGGTTTGCACCAATGCAATTAATTACCAATATACACATTTCTCACAATGCAGTTATAAAGAAATGCTTAGTTTTATATAGGGCGATATATATTTATAGCCCGTTATATTTACTGTAACTGAGTGAGAATCTGAGCTGCTATAATATTTTTTCCAAAGTTAGATTAACACACTTTGTTACTTCAGTTTTGTTACTGCAGGTAAGCTAACATATAGTTGGACCGAAAAAGTAACAAAACCGACAGCATAAAGCTAAATTCGCATGGCGGTTTTAGTTAAATTATTACTTTATAATATAAATATCAATAAATATATACTATCTACTACGAATAAATCGTAGACTATCTACAAAGAGTTACATAAATATACCTAATTTAAAAATCGTTTTGAGGTATTAAGACTAGCTGGCAGGCTATCTTATATGTAAGATTTAGTACCTAGTTGATTGTTTCATCTACAGGTTTTTGAGTCAAAGCCTCAAATCTACAGAAAAAAAGGCAATAAAAGCGCCTTCTTAAATGAAATACGCATTATTATTAGGAATTACTCTAATACTACACGTCATATCTCACTCAAATTTAAATGGGAACACATGACAAGCACCAGTTTTCATGATACTTACATGAATAAAATATTCAGACAAAAAAACAGTCGAATGAGAACCTCCTTCGTTTTTAAAGTAATTAGTTATTTATTTTGATTTGCCGTTTTTTTTTTCATTTTTTTACGTTTTCCTCTTGAAATCTTTACTTTTAGGAATATACTTAATTTTCCTTTAAAATATTAATTATTTGTGAACTTCTGATCATATTCTGGATAACGTTATTGCTAATTTTGCATTCTTAGCATTAAAAGAAATTGTTTATTTGGTAACAAACCGGAGAGAAAATTATATTTCTTTAACTGTATCTAATATTTTTTGTTCCACGTCGATTCGTTATATAATATAAAAATACTGTGTTTTACGAAGTAATATTTTTAAGTGGTAAAAACCACCATAGTTTTATTTATTATTGAAGTTATAGTACAAAAACCGCCAAAAAATCACACTTACCCGTACATTTTTACTATTTAAAATAATAAATACTATTTTAACTAACAAGATATGTATATATTTTGAAACTAGAGAATATAAGTATTTTATTTCAGTAAGTTTGTTTCAATTTCAGATTTCCTAAAGATCCTAATGTTAGGGATATAAATATTATAATTTGAGGAATAAGCAGAAACTTCACAAGACTGGTTTATTTACCAATGTCTGATTTAGAATTAAACTTAAATGTAAACTTAACTGTTTTTTTCTTACCTAATTAATTAAATATACCACAATCGTAATTTTATCTCAGTCCAGCTGCATGTCGTGTCCCACAAGGACCAGTAGGTAAGTACCTACCTATATATGACGCGAGTGTGTATAGTCCAGCAAAGGGCAAGTTTATCATTAGCATCTTCGATTAAAATCCATCTGAAGCAATGATCTGCTGACGTCAGACTACATTTTTATTAATAATTATTGTCTTTAAATCATATTTCAATATAGTCACCATCACCAGAGAGGGATAAGAGGTACAGTTACCGAGCTCTCGTTCGGCTTAAATTTTGCGACAACAGCTCATTCCTGTTGTACGTAGTACTTATTACTTCCATGCATGCACCTTACATGCCACTCAGAGATTATTACAACGCCATAGAATATTGACAACGTACTATTTCAATTACCAAAATAAGATAATTGCCAACATTGATGAACTCAACATTTCTGATGACAGACTAACATAAGCTCCATCTGTCAATTAGCTTGCGAACTATCTAAAGTCTGTTTTTTCTTACCTGTCTTATTATAGGGGCGTTCGTTTTGGCTCGATTGCGTTTGTAGCAGTTTCAAAAGTGGCATTAGTGTTTTAGCGTTCGGATAGAAGCTTTTGCTATTTTTGACCACCAATTACTGCATGCTATCCGAACGGCTTCAAACATACTTTGACAACCGACAATATTTTAACAATTTCGCACAGTACGAAACATGGAATCAATCTCTAAAATTAACAAAACAAGTAGGTACCTACTATATAATATAGTATTAATATTATATATTTATATATAATATAAATACTATATAAAAAACTTGTGAATTCTTCAATCGCGCCAAATACAACTGTCAAAACAGCAGTTGTCAAAAAACGATCACAACGATCCCACGGTAAGACATGGGTCAAAAATATCACTTTTCTCTGTCATTTGTAGCGTTTTCAAAGCTATCCGAACGGTGAGCGAAAACGATATTTTTGCTCACGAAGTCCCAAAACGAACGGCCCGTGTGATCATTTTTAGCGTTTGTGAGTGTTATTTTTGGCACCGATAGGCTATCCGAACGCCCTATATGTAAACAAACATGGCGGTTGATCATCCAATGACAAGATTAGTGATGGGGTCCCATCGAATGAACGACGAGCCGTACTGAAAAATACTATGAAACTGAGTGATTTGATTAAAACGTAATATAAATACATAGTTTCGTTTGCTCTTTATTCATTTTGCACATTTTTTTTAAATATCATTTCTTGGAAATAATCGATTTTTGTAATAGAATTGCTTATTTAATTTTATTCGATATTGATGCGACGACGAGCGTAGTGAGGAGGAGCGTTATGCTGTTTTCAGACGACGAGCGTAGTGGGGAGGAGCGTTATGCTGTTTTCAGACGACGGCGACGTCGTGTGTACGCCGCAAGCTCCATGGTATGAGCACGGTTCGGTTCGAAAGTTCATTAAAGGTTCGAAAAATCATGAATACAAAGTTTGAGCAATCAATTTACACATATCGCTTGCAGCTTCTTAATTATTATTACTGAATTTAGAACGCTTTCTTAAGTGCCGAAATCGCTAGGAACTGCAGCTGCGTATATTCCTTTGTTTGTTGATTTATTGCCTAGCACGCACTAACCTTGACTGCTGGAAAAACAAAAGAACACATTTCATGAATCTTTAGTAAGTCTATTGACCATTACGCTAATTGGCAGTGCGTATCTGATGCCAGTTGTGGCGATGGTTAAAATAGCTGTCTATAATATTTTCTTACATATTTCAATGTTGGTAGTAGGTGACGCTATCGAGGTAAATACAGTTCGTGCAACAGTATGTGACAAAATACTGTCGAAATAAGTCTAAAACCAATAGCAAATTTTGAACTGGAGAGACAAGATAGTAAGTACATGGTAAAGATAAAATGTAAGCTTTATATGGTACTTACTTTTGTGTACACTCCAGGAAAGTCACAATTACACGAAAACTCAGTCCTTGAAAAGTAGCAGAAAGTCGTCAGTCCAGATAATAACACCGTCCAATTCACAAAGCACACACAAGTCCACAAGAAAGCCAGGTCGTCAGTGAATAATCCGGTAAAACTCAATCACACGATTAAATCAGATTCCTTGAAGAGTAGCAGCTAGTCGTCGGTCCAGATAATAACAGGGTCCAAGTGTTAGGAGAGCACCCGAAACGTACAACATCAAGCGAAGCAACGGAACGAATGTCGTATCTTGACGTTGAGTCGTTCAGTGTTGCCAGCTGTATAATAAACAAAATCATCCCATTCAATTTAAAAAATAAAATTAGCAAAAAGCATCCCTTGGTTTTTGCCTTATTCCATTCCGCCAAAATTGAATCAGACTTAAATGGATTATACAAATTAAATTATCTATTAAAAAATATATGTCATTTAATAAATATTTTTTGTGGTCAAAGGCAATCAGCAATAAAAAAAGTCGTGTATTTTGAGATTATGTGGAACAGTATCCGTATTATGAGTTCCGTATCAACACAGAATTTACCATAAAATCGTTATGTTTTTCATACAGTACGAGAGCCTTACCCGCACTTGGAAAGTTTTTATTATTGGTAGATATTGGACTAAAATGAAATCAAGTTTGACGCTTGTACGTATTAACGTTTTTACTATAGAGCAAATATAAAAATCGGTAAATAAAGCAGGTTTTTTGTATGAATATCCCCTTTATTTTAAAAATATTGTTATTATGTATTATTATTTGTTAGGCAATATACTATTTTAACCCATATTCCGTGAACATTTAAACGGGCTACCTATTACCGTTCCAAAGATACAGTCCTTTAAAGGTCAGACGGACTGAAGGACATTCGCGGCTATATAATAGGGTCCACTTTCTATAACTGAACCCTAAAAATTAAGCTAAATTATACTTATCTACTTGTTTTAACTATACAACCAGTTAGTATAATGAGATGAACGAAATATGTTCAGTTGTTCACTTCAATTATTCATTATTTTGATACCCATGTTCCCATCACTAAAATTCATAGATAAGATAGATTACTTAATGTCAAAACACTGTCATTACTGTCAACAGTTTTTGTGATCATTACAGGGGCGTTCGTTTTGGCTCGATTGCGTTTGTAGCAGTTTCAAAAGTGGCATTAGTGTTTTAGCGTTCGGATAGAAGCTTTTGCTATTTTTGACCACCAATTACTGCATGCTATCCGAACGGCTTCAAACATACTTTGACAACCGACAATATTTTAACAATTTCGCACAGTACGAAACATGGAATCAATCTCTAAAATTAACAAAACAAGTAGGTACCTACTATATAATATAGTATTAATATTATATATAATATAAATACTATATAAAAAACTTGTGAATTCTTCAATCGCGCCAAATACAACTGTCAAAACAGCAGTTGTCAAAAAACGATCACAACGATCCCACGGTAAGACATGGGTCAAAAATATCACTTTTCTCTGTCATTTGTAGCGTTTTCAAAGCTATCCGAACGGTGAGCGAAAACGATATTTTTGCTCACGAAGTCCCAAAACGAACGGCCCGTGTGATCATTTTTAGCGTTTGTGAGTGTTATTTTTGGCACCGATAGGCTATCCGAACGCCCTATATGTTAATTGATTTATATTTTGTAAATATCTATAAATTTCAATGATATTTGTATGTTTTTCGAAGCGTGATGTTTCTTTTATTAGGTCTACTCAGTTGTGAATGGCCAAATATAAGTGATTATGACGGCAACTTGTGATTTTGTAGCAGAGGTATGTTTGTTTACATTTTAAGACAAGTAAGAAAAAACAGACTTTAGTATCATTAGAGGTCAACTACTGCTACCTAGAAAACCGTATAGCCACCATACTTCGACGAATCTATGGTTCCTAATTACTTATATGTAAACTCCAGATGGCGCTGAAAAAAAAATAACGAATTCAAAAACATTATGTGTAAATACCATAGAGAAAAGTAATATGGTAAATACCAACTAATTTAATAGTAGATTAAGGGCTGTATGACATCAATTGCATACGAGGTTTTTGGCGCCTGAGCGAAGCGAAGGCGCTAATTAACCCGAGTATGCAATTGATGCTTACGCCCGAGATAAATACTCTGCTTTACATATCGATTGTGAGGTTAGTAAACAACAAGACAGCTGGTTTCAATGAACATTGATTAAGAAGAAAAAAATGTGTATTTAATTAAAATTAACTTTTTAAAAATATTCTTCGTGCAGTATGAGTATGACAGTTCTTTTTTCAAATTCCAAAACCTATGCTGTAATGATAGTCATACACCCCGGCATTCAGGGGTGTAAGGGTGTACTTACAGAGCAAGAGATATGTAAAAGATATTTCAAACGCCAACTAAGCGAACACGTTTGATGAGGGTGATGGCTTACTTGTAATTACAAAGTATTATTACAATATGAAGAATGAATGATTTGTACAGAAATCCAGGGCACAAAGCTGCCTTTGATTTATATATGAACTACTATTTATTGACTAACTTAACTACCATCAACATCAACAAATGCCTTCCCCTATTTTTTTTTTCATTGCTAATAGATAAGCCTTTGTCCACAATCTCACCTGATGGTAAGTGATGACGTGGTTGAAGGTGTTAACAAGCTTAACCTAGAATTACTGGCTCTCAAGGACTGCTGCCGAAACACTTGGCGACAGATTTTCTACTTGAGGGTGGTCGCTAGCCAGGCGGGCATTCAAAAAGTGCCCTTTCACCATGCGGCGAAGCCCGCGGCGGGATCCGAGCCATGAACCTGTTGCGCGGCAGTCCATAGCCAATGCCACTGAGCCACTTCACTTATCACTGCTTCAAAACTATACTTCTACATAAATTATTTATGAGATTTATTTCTTGTATCATGTACAAACTTACATATAATATTGCTTTAAGTAGAGCCCAGTGACGAAAAGAGCGACGCTTTGAAATATAGGGCCTGGACATCTCTAGGATGGGACAGTTATCTTTACTAGAAATTTTGTTAGCAATCGATTATAAGACTTCCACTAAATTAGATTAAGTGCATTATAAAAAAAAAACGCATACAGTTTTCAAACATTTATTTAAAATTATAATATGAATACAACATCCGCGACACCGCTAAACAAAACATAATATTACGACTATTAATGGTGAATAACCTATTAACTAAAAATACTACAATACAACAGATTTAGTAAAAAAAAAAACAATTATACAACAATTTTAGACAGGAATGAAAATTATAATCACTAACTCAATAATTAATAAATTTACAACTACATACAGCTAAAATATAACATGCTATTTTTACTTAAAACTGAAAACTGATTGTTTTAACTGTATTAAGATGAACATTCAAGTATTAAAAATATTTTTTACCTGCAAATGGAACCGACTTCAACACTCAAAAGTGTGAAATAACTTGTCAAGTCGGTACCATGCGCACAATATTGTGATAATAGGTAATTTTATAACATCATGGTACCGACTAAAAAAAATGTTTGCCCTTTTTAGTGACTCTTGCTACTTAAGGGATCAATTGTCATTCACTGCAATGACTATATCATCAAGATAGGAAAATATTTTTCAGTTATTGGAGTGTAACTCAAAACCGGCCAGACCGATTTTCATCAAATTTAAATGGGACCACCAGTAGAAGCACCAGCTTTCGAATAAAAAAAGAATAATCAAAATCGGTTCACCCAGTCATAAGTTTTGAAGTGTTATATAAAAAAGACCGTTTGTGTTGAAAAGAATGTTTTAAGTCGGTAAAAAAGGGTATTAATTGAACTTCACTAACACAAAATCTGTTTTACTTCAAATATAATATGTGATTCTACTCTTGAAGTTGCTTATTGTTTTAAAGTTCACTCTTTCATTTATTTACTCATAGCCCTGCATATCATAATTAATTAATAATATAGAATACTTTATGTGCGAATTACAACTAGTAATATTTTTTTTTTCATTTTATTAATTTACCTATTATAGTAACATTTAGATAAATGTACTGTTTAATATAATTATATACTACCATGTTGCGATTGTGTAAATTTCTTGAAGTTGTTACTCCGTCTTACTCTTGACAGTATACAGTATTTGATTAGTTTGATGAATCAGATAGAGGGCGCTCACAAACACCGCATTTGCTCTGGAATAACAAAAACAGAATGTTTATATTATGGCTATATCTTCTTACGTACCCTTACCATAGATTAGTGCGTTACTGAGCTAAGCGTACGATCAGCTTATTTAAGCAACGTTAAGGATGGGTGACCGCTAGTGACATCACTACTGAGCGCTTCCGTGCTTCGGAGGGCACGTTAAGCCGTCGGTCCCGGTTGTTGTCTTAGGATGGCAGTCGTTACAGCATGGTGGTAGGGCATTTTGCGAATGCCCGCCTGGCTAGCTACCCCCCTCAAGTAGAAAATCTGTCGCTAAGCACCTAACGGTGTGTTCCGGCAGCTGTCCTTGAGAGTACTTCTTGGTTAGCCTGAACAACATCTTCGACCACATCATCATTTACCATCAGGTGAGATAGTGGTCAAGGGATAACCAAAAGGCATAAAAAAATTGTAATCATTATTGAAACTGTTAAATATACGGCACAGAGGACAAGTGAAACGATCGTAGGTTAGCAACGCACTCGTTTATTTCGTTCGTGGTGAGCGCACGCACGCACACAAAGATAACACGGAACATATATGTACAACAGTAACACAATTTTGAAATATATCTGGATTTACACATAAACTTTCATACAAGACATGAAACTGTCCGCGCTTCAGTCTTTCACTTTTGAGTGGATTCACCCAGTATTTTTTTCAATATAATTTTCTGTATCGCTAAATGCTTCGCAAATACGCATTATTACATCCATTGCACGACACAAACACCCACTACAAGCGTTGAAAAGCATTTTTTTTTTATATGCCTGATAGGTTAGCCTTTGACCACTATCTCATCTGATGGTTAGTGATGATGTGCTCGAATATGTTGTTCAGGCTAACCTAGAAGTACTGGCTCTACTGACGGAACACACCGTTAAGTGCTTGGCAGATTTTCTACTTGAGGGTGGTAGCTAGCCAGGCGGGCATTTCCAAAATGCCCTACCACCATGATATAACGATTGCCATCCTAATACAACAACCGGGACCGACAGCTTAACGTGCCCTCCGAAGCACGAATGACCGCGCGCGACGTTGCTTAACTTTGCTGATCGGTTGAAAACAGCTAAATAACCTTCGCTACGAGCGCTTCAAAATGAATAAATTACGCTCTTCTGACGGCCCAATAGAAAAATAATGCCTACAGGTACCTAGCAAGTGAAAGTATGCAAGGGTTGACACAAAAAAATCTTTTCAAGAGCTTCCAACCCATTAATGATATATTTTTTAATATTTTTATTTTTGCATTGACGCTTGCTCTGCGGTTTCATATCCCGCACATGGCTAAAATTTCCTCTCGTTCTAATTTTGTATTTATAATATAATAGTGGAATATTTAATAATTATGTGATTGAATGCTTACTGGCTGAGCCACAATGCTGCACCTGGTTGTAGTAAGTGAGTATGTAACAAATAAACATGAAAGCTACCCCTCTCTGAGACTTGGACGGTACATATTTTGCTAAGCAAACATGAACATTTTGTAAAGATTTTGGCTTCAGTTTCTAGGCTGACTGCCCTTCTAACGCCAACTCAACAAGGGTTTTCCCATCATTAGCAATATACTTGAGACGAATTACTTAGCATTCCATGGATTCACCGTGCGGGTGCCGGGTCCATCGCGTTGCAGAGGAAGAGGCTAGAGGGACCTGGGACTTGCAACCCAGGAGTAGGATTAAGGGGCCCCTTTATGATATATCAATGCTCTCCTTCACCACTCGAGCCTCCTCCCCTACCCAACCAAATTTGATAAGATCCTACTAATGCCGCCTTAGATACACGTTCTAGGATGGAAGTTACGGTTGTTCTTGGAAGGCCAAGGTCTTTAAGTAGGTTATATAGGGATTTCGCTGGTATACCCCTTGCTCCAACTTCTACAGCATATAAACTAACCACATAACCGTTTTTGGTTAATTCATTTGTTAGGTCATAATATTTGTTTGTTTTTATTGTGTGGTCTTTAGGTATGTTTGTTTCCCACGGCACAGTAAGTTCTATATGTACTATGCGTTTTAGATTTTTTGAGTATAAAAATATGTCTGGTCTGGATGACGAAACACCAACATCCTCAGGAATTTTGTAATGTTTTTCATACGTGTCCATCAAGAGAGTCCAATCGGGAGCTGCGCCTAAGATGGAGTAAGGCTTGGATTTCGATTTGGTTGATGACCCTTCTTTTACAAAAGCAACCTGTCGTTTGTTCGTGGTCAAACTTTTTTTGCTCTAGCTACCGAGAGACTCGCTGCTTCTCGTATGATTTCGAGGACTCTATCATGACGGCGTGAATAATGACCCCTATCCAGGAGCACCTTGCATCCTACCGATAAGTGCCTTGCTGTACCTATGCCCTCCCGACAAATACCGCAAGACTTTTCGGTGGCTTTTTGTTAGTAACTACGTAAAGATCCTCACTATATGTGCCTAATGAGCAGCCGAGCAGTGTGTGTGTGCAGTCAGCAGTATATGCGTTTTCTTTTAGTCGCCACCTACGCTAACTACCTTCTTCCGCTTCGCCTTCCTGATAGATTAGCCTTTGACAACTATCTCACGTGATGGTTAGTGATGATGTGCCCGAAGATGTTGTTCAGGCTAACCTAGAATTACTGGCTCTCAAGGACAGCTGCCGGAACACACCGTCAGTCGACAGATTTTCTACTTGAGGGTGGTAGCTAGCCAGGCGGGCATATGCCCTACCACCATGCTGTAACGACTGCCATCGTAAGACAAAACAACCGGGACCGACGGCTTAACGTGCCCTCCGAAGCACGAAAGGGCTCAGTAGTAATATCACTAGCGGTCACCCATCCAACTCATGACTGCGGGCGGTGTTGCTTAACTTTGCTGATCGGTTAAGAACAGCTAAGCAAACTTCGCTATGAGCGCTTCATATTCTAAATATATCGTCCACTTACTGTCCTTCTTTGAAGTATTCTTTCAGTGTGTTGGAGAATCTCTTGGAATATTTGACAAACTCTCTTTTTCTCTGCTCGAGCACTTGCTTGCCGGGACCAGGTGTGTATGTAGACACTTCGTTAACTGCGTCCAACAGCTTCTTTATAGCTGATGCTATTTCTCTGTAATTGAAATAAACCAGAATATCAACACATTACAAAGGCAATACAATCATAAACGGCTTATGCCACTAAACCCCAAAGCCATTGTTCTCAAAACTCTGCGGTCCATACATTCATTCCACCTTGAACCCCAAAGCGATTTTAGGTATCAAATTGAATCAAGAAATATTTCTATACTTAAATTCCACTTCAACCCCAAAACAGTTTTGGTAGAGTCAACAGCAAAATTGCAAGATGCATGAATAAAATAATAGTATGTGCTCATAAAAACTAAATTGTTTGGAACGCACCATTTATTGCTATCTTATAGATAGTTTAATTGTGGAAATCAATAAATATATATTAAAAAAAGTAAATTAAATCAATACAACTTGTACATACATCAGGTTCTCAAAGTGTGCAAGCACAAAATCGAGCGAAGCAATATTTGTTTCGTGATTTGTTGTTCACAGTAGCAAACGAAATTTTCAAAATTTCCATAAATAATAAATTTAAAATAAGGCGTACAATATAAACAACTTGGATAGAAGATATTTATTTGTGGTTACATTTATGATAAGGGGGGTAGGTTGATTGATACATATTATATATTACTAACTTGAATTTTCGTTAAATAAAAAAATCGTAGCCAAGCTAGAACCAGCCTCACATTCATCTTTCTCAGGTTCATGCATGTATCTTTAGGAACTAAATACTGTTCTAACCAACCACATACAACATAAACGGTGTCCCGTACACGTAACAGTGTTAGCAAGAGAGCAAGTTGCAAAAATGCATCCTAGCCCCTGTAACTGTAACTGTATCAGGGGGGGAATCGCATGCATCTTGGCGATCGCAATTTAAGATATCAGTCAGAGGAACTGAGGTGCTCTTGCCCAACTTCCGGTTTTTACCTGTAGTCGCCTTTTACGACACGCACAGATGACATTCTAACCCAGCACCCCACGGGGTAGAAGACTCCTACACTCCTACCTCGTATACATAGGAAATCATCATCTGATTAGTAGGGAGAGCAGGAGAGCACGATATGTTTCTGCATACACGCGCGAAGCGTTGTCGTCGTCGCATCGGCGATGCTTTCTTTTCTAGTTATGAAATTGTCGCTTTCATTTACATTTTGACTTACTGACTCTACCTCAAATTCTTGGGGTTGCAGTGGAACAAAATACAGAATATTTAATCATGCCTACAAATCGTCTTGGGGTTGAAGTGGAGTGATTTTTGGGGTATAGTGGAATAAGCCTTATAAACACCTATGCATACAAAAATGATGAAAGAGGTTGGCAAAGCGAATTATGATCAAGAAGCCTCCAGTAGCGAGCAATAAAAACCCAGTGACAGTGTCGAATGCAGCTCAGGATCCCTGGTTCTCAGGCTTGAGCTTCAGACTGGTAGACCATTATGTGAATGTTCGCATTCCTAGATAGACTGGTGTTGTTAGAGATGTACAGTTTTACAGGTTTTTGAGAGCCAGTTTCAATCAAATTTTATCTTGATAATATCCTAAACCACATCATCTCATCACTAACCAAAAGCTTTGGAATCTAACGTCTAACTTTGCGAAACGATTGATTATGGGCAGATGGCAGGTTAGTTGAGATTTGCCCGCGATGGTACAGGGGTGCGAGGCAAGAAAAACACCACGGGAGGGATTGCGAATTCAGTGATAAGTGGTCTACTTAGCAAATTCAATATTCATAAGCCAACCAACAAACTAATCATAAATCTAAAGTAATATAATAAAGAGGGCAGATTTGATTGTTTGCATTGAATAGGCTCTGAAACTACTGGACCTGATGAAATTTGATATGGAAATATTTTGAGACCCGGGGATGGACATAGGATAGTTTTTATCCAACTGTGCAAAAAGAGGTTAATGGTTTTGCGCGATAACTGATATACCCGCGGGCGGAACCGCGGCCGGAAAGCTAGTCAATAATAATAGGGACAGAAGTAATTATTTAATTTTTGACTTTGGCTCATAGCACTGCAACAAAGATTTTTGGACTGCCTTGTAAGTTAATTTAGGTTGGGTCGCTTTGGAATACCGAGATTATTGGTTCGATCCCGGGATCAGACAGTTATTGGCATTTTTAAAGCAATATTTTGTATAACTTTTTTAACTGTCCAAATTTTAGCACTGTGCCTGGTAGGTAAGTATTATGCTCGTCTCCTATTACCTAGACCCAACATATAATAAATTGGCCAAGACACCAGACTTCCCCTTGAGGTATATAAATGTGTGATGATATGTTTGTATTACAACATCGGTTATTGAACACAAAGCAGTTTGTGTACAAAACTTTCACTTACTACTCGTACCTCATAGGTTAAGTATAATTTAAAAATAGCCAATGCAAATGATTACCTTTGCTAGGTATTAGGTCCCTCAGGTGTTGTTGATGGTCACAATCATCAATATTATCTCCACTTCATATGGAACGACGTGGTACCAAGATGCCCTAAGGAACTGTCTAATGGTACCATGGCAAATGATGGCATCTAATATCTACTCAGCAAAACGGGAAGCAAATATTTAATAATTCTGGGCTATAGTTTCTTTTGCAGATCTCATAAAAATATGTCGTCCAGTAGTTGTTATATGATGCGGACACACACAGAGATAATATTACGACGGCTTTCATATGATAAGATAGTTTATATTTATAAGAATACATGTATCCATACAACCATTCAGCAGAGGTTAGTCCGCTTAACATCAGGTGGGCCTTGTGCTTGTTCCATCACAATCACATAAAAAATTATATATGAAAAGTTATTTTGTATTGTAGTTTATTTTTAAATTCAGTTTTTATTCTTATTTATATAATTCATCAGTCTGGTATTTTTATCCGATGAGATAATTGAGAAAACATGTAAAACTATTAAATTGTTATTAATTAGGTAGATCTCTACTTTTATTTTTAATGTATCCTTTTATATTTAACTTTTTATTTTTCATATTTTACACTATAGGGACCGTTTGGATTTACTCCTTTAACAATAAAAAAAACATAAAAGATTGCCAGTGCAGATGCACTCTTTTTTTTTTTTTTTTTTTTATGTTATTGTGACGGAACAAGCCCGAGGCCCACCTGATGTTAAGTGGACTAACCTCTGCCTATAACAGACGCATTTCGTCAGCGACGAATTGCACTGTGCCCGTGACACTGAGATGTCCAGTTGTTAGGTCTCATTAGCCTGTAATTTTTCTGGCTCTCAAGGACTGCTGCCGGAACACACTGTTAGGTGCTTGGCGACAGATTTTCTACTTGAGGGTGGTCGCTAGCCAGGCGGGCATTCACAAAATGCCCTTCCACTATGCGGTGAAGCTCAAGCTCTGGGCGGGATTCGAACCATGGACCTGCTGCACGGCAGTCCATAGCCAATGCCACTGAGCCATCACTGCTTCAAAACATGTGCAGACATAAATGACTGTGAATTGACTACTAACTTGATAGTTTCCAAAAAGGTCTTCCTGTCAGTGATCTCATCAGGAATGCGGCTTAAGATCTTCTTCAAGGCTGTAGATTTCTTGTTAAGCTCTTGGAACGCCTCTTCAGATCGGTTCAAGCGGAGATCAGCGCCTGAAGTGCATTGTTTTGTGGAAATATTAAAGTTATATTCCGAATGCCGAAATTTTTAAACCACGCCGCCGCCGTGGAATTCTCCAACGGCGCTCATATCTACTTTGTGCTCATGCCCCAGGGTAGCAGAAGCTCTGATTAAAGATGATATTCTTTCAATAATACCGGATTTTGGTTTTACCTGTCCCTTCACATTTAACTTAGTGAACTAGCAATTCTATTAAATAATTGTTCAATGTGGCACTAATACATGACGAGGTAGCCGAAAAATTAAACTGGACTTAATGCACCATAGATTGGATGTGAGGATAATATGAACTAGACCAACTGCTATCTTACACTGCGATCCCTAAGACGCCTGCCAGGCATGGGGATTATTGCAAACCTAAAATATGGAAGACTGTTCAACGGTGGTTGTTGTCCAGCTGTTGATGCAATGCATGCGTGGTAATAGGAGAACATGTAAATGAATAATGTTAGTGTGAATGCACCAAAGCAGGCAAATTACTCACATTCAGCCTCCGTAAGAGTCCCCTGCAGCCTTAGTAAACTCTCATTCATATTGACAGGTATATCAGCTCTTCTCATGATGCCAGCCACTAAGTCATAGTTGAGCCCAGGGACTGAAGCTTCAGCCTTTGTCAACGCAGCTCGCAGCGTTTGAGACGCACCCAAATCATATTTTTCCAACTGTAATATAGATAGATGAAACTACTTATTATATAGCGAAATATGAATAATGGCAGATACCATTTGACGCTAAATTCGTTATTTTCGATAATTTTGATCACATTTTATGTCTATGGTTCATATTAAATGTGGATCCATAGACGCAACATGTGGTAATTTTTATATTTTTTTGTGCTTAAGATATTTCAATTGAGCTGACTTTGTCCTTGAATGTGTGGATCACAGATACAACTATTACAAAACCCAAAAAAATTATCTTGTGCCTGTAGGGTAAATTTTTCGGCGAACATTTTTAATTTCATTCTTATTTTGCTTTGCTTTGCGAAAACATGTTACTTCAATAATATACTGACCACTGACCGGTCGAGGCGCCTTCTCAACGTAATAAAACATAAGTTAAATTGGCTTGAAATAGTCTTTTAGTATGTGTCTTACATTAGTTTTAATCAATTACTTTAATATGTCCCATTTTCCCACAATGGTTGTATTTGGTTAGAATATAATAATAAAAACATCAATATAAGTCAGACTTTTGGTTAGAATATAATAATATAAAACATCAATATAAGTCAGACTAAAATAATTGAATTCAATTTGTATAACAGTTGTCCTTTGTCTGTCACTTGAATTATAAAATGCACATCACTACAGTATGCCAAAAACTTGGCCGATTTGCTTTCACGTTAAAGAAACCGAAACAAATGTTTTTAAAGAAGCAGCCCTTACTGCTTACCACAGGTACATATCATTAGTCTTAAGCTATGGTTTTTTCTTGTAGGGTAATTCAATAGTCAGACAGGATTTAATAATGCAAAAAGATGAGTAAAGGCTATAAAGAATGTATTATTTATGGACACTTGCAAACAACTATTTAAACAATGCAATACTCTGCCACTCCCATGTAAATCAGGGACTTGAAGAAAAGGGGACCTTTAAATGTAATTTGATGATGTATTGAAGCAAATGAACATTTCAATTTTTGAATAATTATTTATACATATCATTTTACAGTCATTTTTGACTAGTGACAATATGCAGTGGATAATATGCGTGCCTCGTTTTTGAGTGGTAATAGCATAGCTTTGGAATGTAGTGTATGGTAGGTGACAATAGGCTCAATTACCCCAACATACAATAAACAGATGTGACGATATGAATGCAGAACAACATTTAGGCATCACTAGGTGCTTATGATGTAAGTAATGTTAAAGTTATAATGGATACAATCTTTAACTAGAACAACATCTAGCGTTCGAGAGTAATATTGTTTATTTTCTAAATGTTTAAAAAGTAAGTATATCGAGAAAAATAAACTATACTAAAATATTTTTTCGACACATATGATAGAGGACAATTTACCTGAGTCAAAACAGGGCGTATAAGAACTGGCAAAACTAAAGAGGTAACAGGTAGTTCATCACCCATTGTCATGGTGGTAAAAGTTTGTAAAAATTATTCTCAATTTTAATAAAAATATCTAGGAACGAACACAAGAGAAGTAGCGTAGATCACAAATTATATAGATATGTCTAAAGACAGATAGGTAACAGACCTTCATGCGACCGAACTATAATCGCCGACCGTTTATTTCTTTTCTACCTGAGACGATAACTGGCAAATGCTTTCATCGAATAAAAAATACATACTATCCATTCTACTAAAGAGTTTATAATAGCATAGTGTAAACAGGTTGTACTCCTACGGTCAGTACATATTTCCTTTTATTTTATATTCTTATTATTCTATAATCGAATTAAAACAAAATTTAAGTTTATATTTGTATTTATTTTAAAAACACAATTAGGGTTAGCCCAAAATGTATATATATCTTCCTCCACTCCGCTTCAATTTTAGTGTGTAATGGCCAATGGGTATCTACAATTTGGATACTGCAACACGTTTCATACGCTTGATATGTCCTGTAAAATAAAAGCAAATTTAATAACATAATCTGTGAACCGATTATGTTATCTTCAGAAACTTGTAGAGCTGGTATCATCATCCCTCTAATTCAAAATCTCATCGGAGTTGATTTCGAATTGTCATTTTGTAATTTGATTTGTTATAGCATAGTGGTAGGGCATTTTGCGAATGCCCGCCTGGCTAGCTACCACCCTCAAGTAGAAAATCTGTCACCAAGCACCTAACTGTGTGTTCCGGCAGCTGTCCTTGAGAGCCAGTAATTCTAGGTTAGGCTGAACAACATCTTCGACCACATCATCACATACCATCATCACTGCTACATGTTATAGATATTAACATCTTACACTACATTTTTATAGTTGGATTAATTAGTAATGCATGAAGACAGATTTTTTCGGTATAATTAATTAAAGAAGTGTTTAAATAAAACCTGCAGGGTGCCTGGCTAGGCATCCACGGGTACAGTTCAGCACGGTATATAAAATGACCCTGTCATGCTAAGTAAAATACTACGCTGTCAATAGCGTGTTCACGACATCATCAAATACTATAAAATATAGACATAAACAGTCAGTCTGAATTTTTGGTATTCGCAGAGCTTAATGGGTTACTACATCTTATGATTTTAGTTTCATAGGCTAAAATCAATATATCAAAAGGAATAAATATATCTTTGACGTAATCCACGACATTAAAACAATTCTAAACTCAGGTTGTTAGGAACCAATGCAGGTACCTAATTTCATCAAAATTAGTTTAGTTTCAATGTTTTGGAACCGAGTAACAATAAAAACACATTCGTTATATCACGTCATTGTAACATTATATAAAATAATAAGTCGAGTCAATAGGGACGTGTTTTTTGAAACGTTCAACAAAAACAACTACATACTACTTTTTTTCGGAAATATGGATATCATCTTCAATTGATTGATTTTCAGGTACCTATTTCTGTTGACTCTTTGATTTGTAACATTTTATTTAAACATTTTAATGCCCCGAAAACCCCCGCCCACCTAGACCAGCGTGTGAGGTAAATGTGTAGATATTTTCCACAAGCCACGGAAAGCTCGAAACAATGTTCAAAAACATTTGACCATAAAGGTAAATGTGTAAGTGTACCAAGTTTTGTTTCGTGGTTTTATGTATTAAACACCTAGTATTTAAGCGTGAATTGTGAGTGTACCTACCTAGCAAACATTTGAAGTGCTCAGAGCGAAATTTACTTAGCTGTTCTTCACAGTGTGTTCCGGCAGCTATCCTTTTGAGAGCCAGTAATTCTAGGCTACCCTGATCAACATCTTCGACCACGTCATTGCTTACCATCAGGTGAGAAAGTGATCAAAGGCTAGCCTATCAGTTGTAAAAAAAAACATGCATTCATTAATACTCGTAGGTAGAATGATACACAAAGTTGTCAGTGACTATGATTAAATTAAATCATCAACATTTAATGTATTACCTTTGTGCCAAGCCTGCAGAAGCCACTTAAAGAAGTTGGAGTTGATTGCACCTAAAATGTATTCGCTAAAAATGGAGCATCATTTTAAAATGCGTCCGATATGTGCGCTGGTTATGACTAGTCCTCCAGATGCAGTGTTCACTATGGCGGCCTAGGCTTTAACTAATACTCGGTTGTGACTGTGATTGATTAATTATTAATGACTGATCAATTTGTAGTTCACGACCGTGTAGAATTGGTTTCACTCGTCTGTGGACTCCGCGGTGTAGCTTTTTAATTATCTCATATCTGTTACGTTACTTTTTCTTTCTTACTGATCTATGTTCTTGAAAGAAAACAAAAACTAAATATTTCTCTTTTTTAGTAAAACTTTTCATTTTTCAATGATTAGTTTAAGGATAACAGTATATCAGACAAACATGTCCAAAAGAGTAAAGACAAGTGGTTTGGTTATCAAAGAAGCATTGTAACATATTTTCGGTAACCTCTATTCAAAAACAAAAACTAGGTGAGAACCTCACAAAAAGCTCATACTGAATGAAATGATACTGATTGATAGAAAACGATTTAACCTTAGTACTATACCATAAATTCATAATAATGATATTCCCGTCTACGTATGTATCACAGTTTAATTATCGATTGATGATATTGACAACCAGTTAACTGTTGTAAGAGTGATCAAGAATGAGAGTGCACTGCTGTCTAATTACACTTTGGAGACATACCTGACCAGGTTCTAGTTAAATTACCCATATACTGCAAGCAATAATAAATATTGTGATAGTCAAAGTTTTTATTACAAACCATGCAATAGAAAGGCTAGTAATATATAATCATAGCTATTAACTATCTAAATATTTGGCTAGTTACTAGCTATGAAGGAATGCGCAAGGGAGTAGCAGTATACTGCAAACTTAAATATATTCTGCAAAAATTACATAATGTAAAGTTATTTATTGATATCTTCATTGAGATTGCCATTATATGTCATGAGTGTTAAAATTATAGAATTAAATTATGTAAAATAAATGTATCTAGTTATTTACTGTACTGTACTGTATCCGCCGGATCGTCCACTGCTGAACACAGCCTCCCCTATTAAGGGGGTATTTGCCATAATCCCCACGCTTGGCAGGTGGCTTGGGGGTCGCAGTGTAAGTTGGCAGTTCGTTAGAAGGCACTGCTGCCCACCTTCCAGTATTTTTCCCTTAGTCGCCTCTTACGACACCCATGGGATAAATATGTGGAGGTGCAAATCTAACCCGGCACCCCATGGGGAAGTCCTGTCTAGTTATTTATGTCCTTTAATTTCTTTTCAATAGTCTAATAAGTATACATGGATTGGTTTTATGTATTTTATTGACCTATTTACTATATTGTATCAGCTATATTGTTCACTGCTGAGCACAGCCTCACACATTATGGGGGGGGTTTGCCATGATCCCCACGCTTGGCAGGTTTCTGTGGAACAGATATCTCATACTGCGATGTGGATCGTTTATCAGTTCATTATCAGTTCCTCAGAAAGCACTGCTACCCACCTCCTGTTGTGTTACCCTTAGTCTCCTATTACAATACCCAAGGGTAGAGAGGGGGGTGACATTCTAGCCCTAGGATGTAATAGTGTCATAACTTGAACCTTAGATAATGTTATTTGTTAAGTTACATTGTTACCTTAACATTAATCATCAGGAAAGCAGCCGCCCTTACAACCAAAGTCAAGACATTCTATAATATGTTTTTGTATGAACCTTATGAGTTGAAGGAGAACTTATTGTACAGTCGCCTGCAATAAGAAGTATACACATTGTAATTTTCAACATAGTGGTAAATAGTTCTGTTTTCCTCTTTGTAATCAGAAGTACCTTAAAACCAAAGATTGATTTGAATATTTTTACTCATGTTAATGTTAACTTCGATTATTAATAACTTAGCGACATTACATTATTTTGAAAATTACAAAGTATATACTTCTTATTGCAGGCAACTGTACAAACCTAACATTCATGGGATAAGAGTAGGAAGATGACGATGTTCAATATAATTTTATAAGTACATTGCATTTATGTATTCTATAAACTAATTTGTTTTAAACTTACTCGTCTTCCTGAAGTTGAATCAATTCACTCAAGGTATTTTCTAATTTTCTATGTTTCTGAAGCAATTCCTTTACCAAATAGCTCTTCAATTCTATTCCTGGAAAGATGAAAATTAATCCTTGTCATTCCCTCAACGAGTTTAGTTGACGCAGTTTCCAAATCTGAAAACCAGGTGTTTTTATGAAATTTGGCTTAATTACACATAATTACCTAGATTACCTATGTATTCTACTATCATAATTATAGATAGATCAACAAGCATTCGGGTCAGCTGCAAGTATGGTATAATAAGCAACATTATAAGGATAGTACAAGTCTTACATACAGCGGTGGACCATAAATGAGTTGTTTCTTTGTTATTTTCTATATCATATCTATATGAAACCTACTTAACAGGTACCCATAAGTAACTTCTGTTTCACTAACATGTTGAAGTTGTCAGCAGGGCAGGCCTTAGATGAAATGAATCACAACGAAAACTTATGGTTCACACACACCATTAGAGAAATAAACCCTAACTATATCCAGAAGTACCTATTAGCATGCAATTACTGTGAAACTGAAAAACGCGGAAGTATATACTTTCGTTTGCTAATAACAAGGACCTATAAACCTTAAACATTATAATGACAATGTTCCTAACCCATACTGATCAAAGGTCTGGTCACTGGCTGAAGGTTACAAGTTTTATACAAAGTAGTATTTATACAGCTGGGGGGACTGCCCAACCACCGCCAACTGAGCTGAGGGTAACTCCTTATTGAATATCTAGGAACACTAAGTGTTCCTTACCCAGTGTCTTACCCAGTATGGTAAATTTTTTACCACCAAAATGACCACTAAAATAAAATCGTAGTTACGTCTTCTCAACCAACACCTTTTCTCGATTCCAAGACATTTGTTTAATATCTCCCGGTCTGCGATCCGACATAATACGCGTTTAATTTTGTAGATTAAGTAAAAATAGACTTATTATAACACTACGTGAAAATTATTTTAAATTATAGATATTCTTTCCCGCCATTTTGTCATAAAAATCCACAATTAGGGATACTCGATATATATCGATGCATCGAAACTACTCAATATTTACCGTTCGATACATCGAAATGATCCGATGTTTTTCACAGACAAGAATCTCAAAATCACGCTACTGAAGTTTAGGTAAATGCCAGCGCATCACATACACAAGCGAAAGAAGTGACGACGGAATAGCGCAATTGTGAGTAACATATCTTGATACATGCACTCATCAATAGAGAAATATAAATTGTGATTTTAAAAATTGTGCGATTAGCACGAGTGAATAATCAATTTCTTGTCGATTACTTGCTAATGTTAAAGTATAGTACAGAAGTAAGCATGTAAATTAAATAGTCTATCTACATTGAATCTTATATATAAACTAGCTGTACCTGCGACTTCGTTCACAATTGCCATACCTGCAGACTAATTATTCACATTTCAGCACTGTTTGTCTCATATGAAGAAACGCTGTGGTCTGCAGTGAAGCATTCTAAGTAAAGTATAGCTCAGAAAAGAGCTTTTTACTTTGGATTTCCAAACTCTGTATTTTCAAGAAGACAGTGTGCAACTCAGAGAATTCCTTTGCCAATAAATATGCCGGTTCGCATAATGTATGTTGAAGCAAAGTACTTTGTGCGTTTCTTTGGAATTGCGATTTTAAAACGGCGTCTTTTCGCCGCGGTTCCCCTTGCTTGGTGGTAGAACGAAGATATTAGTATTAGATTGTGCACTTCCATTGCGCAGTCTCCGAAATGTATCCGGCAAAAGATAAATAGTTAAAAGGAACTGATTGTGGCGAATGTTCCAGATTTTAGAGTTTTATTTTAGCAAGCTATTTAATTTCGAAGTGCTCGTAGCGAAGTTTACTTAGCTGTTCTTAATCGATCAGCAACATCGCCCGCGGCCATGAGTTGCATGGGAGACCGCTAGGGACATTACTACTGAGCGCTTCCGTGCTTCGGAGATCACGTTAAGCCGTCGGTCCCGGTTGTGGTCTAAGTAGGACAATCGTTATAGCACGTATATAAGGAGGACAGTCGTAAGCACGGCCGTGGGGTGCCGGGCTGCCCATTGGGTGCCGAGCTACCCGTGGGGTGCTGGACTACCCGTGGGGTGCCGAGCTTCAAATGTGGTGCCAAGCTGTCCGCGGGGTACCGGAATACCCGTGGGGTGCCGGGGGGATTTTTTTTTATGCTTGATAGGTTAGCCTTTGACCACTATCTCACCTGATGGTAAGTGATGATGTGGTCGAAGATGTTGTTCAGGCTAACCTAGAAGTACTGGCTCTCAAGGACAGCTGCCGAACACACCGTTAGGTGCTTGGCGACAGATTTTCTACTTGAGGGTGGTAGCTAGCCAGGCGGACATTCGTAAAATGCCCTACCACCATGCAAATGCATGGTGCCGGGGTACCCGTGGGGTGTTGAATTGCTGGAAAAAACCGTGCTGAATTTCGGGATAATAAGTATATTAAATGTCCTTCTTCGTAGTATGAACTCAAATCTTGCCAAGTTTAATTGAAATTGTATCAATATCTATAATTCAGTAGTTTTGGCGTGCTGCGAGGCCATGATACAGACAGACAGAAAAAATAACAATAAAAACAGTTTTGGCATCAGTGTCAGCTACAGAGTGGTCTCAAAAATTATTTTCAAAATATCTGCAATGTACAGAATTGAACCGGTTACAGGTTTATTATAATTGTTGAATAAAAAATAGAAATGTTTATATTATATTGTAATAATAAAGTTAAATAATTTAAAAATTATATTGATATTTGACGTAACGGCATTGATCTAATTTTTCTAGGGTCTATAATTTCTGGGATTAGGCAATCATTGTCAAATCGCACCAATTTCGGAAACATAAACTTGCAAAAAAATATCATCTTTATGTATCCTTAGAATACTTATTACTTTTAGAGGAAAATCAGTTCCAGTCCACACTGTAAATAAACATGTATCTTTCCTAGCAATGTGCAACTGGCATTGTACCTGATAGTCATATAATCATAATTTTAATGATGGCCGAGCGGTAATAGCTATGGACTGTCGCGCCGCATTACCCTGGTGCGATCCCCACCGCCGGCTTGAGCTTCACCGCATGGTGGAAGGGCATTTTGCGAATGCCCGCCTGGCTAGCGACCACCCTCAAGTAGAAAATCTGTCGCCAAGCACCTAACGGTGTGTTCTGGCAGCATTCCTTGAGAGCCAGTGAAATAACAGGCAAAATGAGACTTAACAAGTATGTCTCAAGGTGATGGGCGCAGTGCAGTTCGTCACTTGTGATGAAATGCATCTGTTATAGGCAGAGGATACCGCTTAAAATCAGGTGGGCCTCACCACAAAAAAAATGGGAATAAATATCCTTAAACCTACATATTTTATCCTCTAGTAGGAGTTAAATAAATCTTAGGTATATCCAAAAAGTATTCGATATGTGATAGCGATGTATCGGAAAATAAATCGATTCTTAGTTTCGATGCGTCACATCGATTAAAAACATAGTCAAATCTTTCATATGGACATATCTAGCACAGATGAATAAGTTTTTTTAATGACCTGAACATTGCTACAATATGCACAACAGTAATATTACTTGCTCAGTGGACAGCAGTTTGCGAAATTAATGAACAGTCTGACGTTTCGTCATCAGTTATCGCGGTCGTGTTTAGCGACATCGGGGGCGTTCGGTTGATTCCGCCACCTGTGGAGTAGGTAGGTAGAATATGGTAGATTGTAGAACATAGATTAGATCAAATAGGGGCGTACTCCACTTGACGCCAATTTCGTTATCGATCATTTTGACCACATTTTGCATCTGTGATCACTGTGATCGTTTGTATCTGTTCTCCCCTGTTATTTGGGATTATTTAGGATAAGAATGCCACTAAAATTTGCCACTTTTGTGGTAATACAAGTTACTACAAACTGTTCCAGTAGATACATAGCGTTTATGGCGAACATAATGCCAAGACCCATGCGGAACAACTTTTTAGGAGTGTAATCGTTTTTATCGTTTTTGGCGAATTTAACTCCAAGTGGTACGCACCCTAGTAGACTGATTGATGCAGTGTTGCCAGACGCATGTAACGTTTTATCTGTAGTGGAAACTGACAAAATCTGTATAATATATGTATGGCCAAAGAACCAAATCAGAACTTAGTTACCTATGTTCGGTACTTTGTTTTCCTACTTTTGAAAATCAAGGGAATAGGTTAGATAATTAAAACAAAGCAGAAACGAACACACAACATTATAATTTTAATTTATCAGTCATCTCATATAGCAAAAAATCTTCACCAATCAGTTGCTTTGCATGCAAAATGCCTCAATAGTGTTTGTTTGAAGTCCATTGCATTGTTTTATATTCATAAAATTGAGATATGAAAAGATTGGTACTAGAAAGAATTAAATCAATTTTTACAAAAAACAGCCACCAATGAACATAAAATACGCATTTTAAGGGTCACTTAAATACTCTTCATCAGATCTCACTCACAATCAAATGGTAGGTACAGCTCTCGAGTAGGTATAAAAAACGGTATGCACAGGACAGACTTTATGAGGTAAGGCACACAAAAAAGATAATACAGTGAAATAGAAAACCTCCTCCATGTTTTGAAATCAGTTAAAATGAACGACATTTACTTTAAAAATAAATTAACCATAAATAATAGTTGAAGCAGACAACACTTACTTAAATTATAATTACGGACGGCATTTGAGAGAGATTTTTTTTTTAAAAGTTCCATGCTAAACAGATTACGGTTATTAGGTCAATCAAATGTGAAAATCCAGTATAAAAATATGTGTCAAATGCTAATCTGTATCGCACATCAAATATCTGTATAAATACAGAAAAATCTGTATATTTGGCAAAGCTGGATTGATGCAACTTGCAAAGCAGTGTTGCCAGATGCATTGAACCTTTTATCTCTCCAAGAGTATTTATGTGTATGAATTCACTTGCTGTTGAACGCTATTATTACCCTACAATGCAATGTTTCCCAGTCCCAGTAAAAAGAGTTGTAGGTCTAAGCCACGTTGTTATAAGTGTGGAGAAGGCCACACTGGTGATTCATTCATTATGGAAGAGGGCACTTCACCCTGTAGATCTTGTGCTGGTTCACATTATTCAACAAATAATAGGTGTCCAGAATTTACCAGACAAAAGGAAATAAAAATCACAATGGCAGACCAAAACATTTCTCATAGAGAAGATTCCACATTTCCCGATTAGAGGTAAATCATACGGTGACGTAACGGAAACATCATATGCTGTTTTTTTCTTCTTATAAATTATTCTTCTGAAAAAGCTAATATCTGACATAAAAAACAATGTTCAATAAACCCAGACCTCCCCCTCCACAGTGACATGGCTATGGTAGATCTGCCCATCAGGCCATAACTGCCAATTCGCCTATGCTCAACAATAATGGTGTTGCTTTTAATATAGTAGTCACAGTTCTGACCCTCTTTCTTCCTCTGGTAGCAGTATGGTGGTTATACAGGCTCTCATGAGGCTACTTAATCCTTCCACTTTCGTACCGTCCAACGCTGCCCAAGATTCTTCCACTCCAATGACACAACTTTTGACCTTTGACATATTGACTAAATTCCTTAATATATTAACAAACATCCAAGGTCCATTAATTATAATGGGGAATTTTAACCGTTACCGTTTGAGGAGGTTGTTTCTGCTACATCTGTGAATACATTAAAGAACCAGCTGGATGGCTGGTTGCGTAAAAGCAAAAAATCTCTTGCCCATTTGTAAAGTGCTAAATAAAAAATGTGTGGACACTACAAAAAATATATATATTTCGACATAGTGTAATATAGGGACATCAGCAGTACGCTGCTCGCCTATAATCAAATAAATAATATGATACCATATTCGTCGTAAAAAAATCAGTAAACATAACCCCACTTTGACCATGTTTTTTTTATTGAAAATATAATTAGCAAGACAATCTGATGGCTGGCAACCCCAGACTGGGTGATGGATATAAATACCTAATAACTATAAATAACATCGGTACTGTGATTTCTGTGGTAACATCAATGTTGATATCTCTGGTTTTTAATTCGAGATCAAAAAGGTAAACAAAGAAATGTCAATATATGTCATTGTCAAACTGATTGGTCAGGGGTATTCAATATTTTTTCTTCAAAATGTTTTTACGTAATCCGTAACGGCGCTCCCTACTGCGCTAAGTTTCATATATTTTTATTACATTGAAATAATTCCACACCTATATACCGTATATAAATATATTTACCTTATTCGCCTCTTAAGACACCCAGCGGAAGAAACGGTGACATTATAACCCAGCATCCCATGGGACGTTGGGCCACAAAAATACCGGAAGGGGGGAAGCAGCACTTTCTAGAGAACTAACAAATTCTACTGCGAACCTTAAGACGCCTGCCAAGCGTGGGGATTATGGCAAATCCCCCCATTGGAACCTGGTTCAATGGTGGAAGTTTCGGATTTGATTGTGTAACTTGTGCTTGAGGAGGAATATGTTTTCTTATTTTGGTGAGAAAGTACATAAGTATTAATTACCTTTACTAAATTATACTTATGAAAATTTTTTGAACAATCTGCCGTACCCTTAGCGTAAAAAGTGATCTTGGCAAAGTGAACTCAGTGCTTCCCTTATTTTTGCGTACTATCCTTCTGGCTGAAACTGACGATATTCGCAACATGTCCGCAGTTTTTTTAGGACACTTGAAGCAGTGATGGCTAAGTAGCATTGGCTATGGAATGCCACGCAGCAGGTCCATGGTTCGAATCCCACCGCGGGCTTGAGCTTCACCGCACGTTGGTAGAGTATTTTGCGAATGTCCGCCTGGCTAGCGACCACCCTAAAGTAGAAAATCTGTTGCCAAGCACCTAACGGTGTGTTCCGGCACAAGTCCTTGAAAGCCAGTGAAATTACAGGCACATGTGGCTGTATAGACATAGGTTAGTCCGCTTAACATCAGGTTGGCTCGAGCTTGTTCTGTCACAATAACATAAAAATAGAGCAATACTCGTCTTTTGGCCAAGCTTTAGATGTGTGTTTATACGCCTCCAACTTTTCGGAAGCACTCTAATATTTGCGAACACGTTTCTTAACAGGAGATACGATATCTTTAGTTGTTGAAGAGGCCGGTTAGAGCTCTGGCTGGAAGCCTCCATATTACGAAAATAAATAATTCGTAACAATAAACAAAAACTGAACACAAATCTCTAAAAATAACTATAAACGATATAAACAATAATAAATAACAAGGAAATTCACAATAATAAGAAAAAATATCGATGAGAAACACATCCGAATCTAAATACGATTTACGAATAAGCAAAAATGGTGTCAGCTGGAAAATGTGGACGATTGATAAAGTAGTAAATATTGTAATGTGAAGTAAACTAGGAAATAAAATTCATTTTATATAAAGGAAAAATAATCAATGATATTTTTCAATATTAATACAAATCAAAGACATATTTGACAGTACACAATAATCAAATAAAAATAGTTTCTTCTTCTGGAACAGTATTAAACAAAGAGGTTTTCTAAGACTGCCCCTTACTCTAGCAATCATAAAGTTGTAAACTAAAACTATTATTGCAAGAGTACACCATACATATGAGTACAACAACAAAAAAATATATAAGAAACATAAATTAAACCTAAACACTTAACAAACAAATTGTGTTTAACCTTTGGCAAGGCTTTTCTGAATGGGTCAGCTTCCAATTCAGCTGATGGCTTATACAATATCTTTATTAGCTTACGCTCTACACATTCTTGCACAAAATGATGTTGTATGTCAATGTGTTTGGTTCTTCGGTAACATTGATTTTCAACTATTTTGAGTGTGCTCTTATTATCTTTATAAATAACAATAGGCTCACGCGATAAATTGAACGGTGTCAATTCATTTACAAAATTATGTGTGAATTTTGCTTCTTTTACCGACGTACCAAGAGCGTAATATTCAGCTTCTGTACTAAAACAAGCAACACTGTGTTGCTTGTGGCTATACCAATTTATCACATTCAGTCCAAATCTACTCACGAAACCAGAATACGATTTACGATCGTTGGTATCCCCCGCCCAATCTGCGTCGGATGAAATTTCAAATTTGTTACTACCTCGCCTAAAATTGAGTCCGTAATCAGTTGTACCCGATAAATATCGTAGCACGCGTTTGGCAGCAACCCAATGCGTCTCATTATAACAAGTGTTATATTGGCTGAGCTTACTGCACACAAATGCAATATCCGGACGAGTGCATACAGCGCGATACATCAAACTCCCGATAAGTTCCCGATATGGAAACCTGGAATCAATTTTCTCAGCTTTAGGCAGATTAAAATTTACTTCCATGGGAGTTGCGACTTTGTGACAATCATCCATTCCAAACTATATCAAAATATTTTTCACATATTCAGATTGAGTCAGTTTCAATGTCCCTTGCTCCCTGTTCCTTTCAACCTTGATACCCAAATCTTGTGTAACAGGTCCAAGCAATTTTATATTAAAGTTGGAACTAAGCAATTCATAAAGCGTTTTCTTTTGATGATCATTGGAGCTAAATATGAAAAAATCATCAACATAAAGAACTATTATCAAATTATCTTTGTAGAACACACATTGTTCACTCTTCAACTGTTTATAACCATTGTTAACCAAAACCTTATGAACTTTTTCATTCCAAGCTCTACTGGCTTGTTTGAGCCCATATAGACTCATTTTGAGTAAACACACTTTGTTCTGCCCCTCAATTTGAAAACCGGTAGGTTGCTCCATATAGATTTGCTCATGTAAATCTCCATTTAGAAATGCTGTGTTGACATCAACATGTTCAATGTCCATATCATTTTCAACACCAATCGCAAAGAGTAGTCGTAGAGTGCTACGTCTCACAACAGGTGCAAATGTTTTTTCATAGTCAAGTTTATATTGTTGAGTAAAACCTTTTGCAACTAATCTTGCTTTAAACTTTTCAAATTTCCCACTTGGATCTACTTTTACATTGAAAACCCATTTCGATTTTATCACATTACAATTTTTAGGTCGATCCACAAGTTCCCAGACACCATGCGACATTAGTGAGTTATATTCATCTTGCATAGCTTCTATCCAACCTTCACTATTCTCACTTTCAATCGCTTCTTTATATGCCTTAGGCTCACTACATCCCATCAAAGCTAGATCAGAGAAATCGTTCACTACATAATCTTTGAACCAAATAGGAGGATGGTGGTCACGTTTGGGTCTAGAATTATCAGCAACTTCCTGGAATATTCTGATCCATAATTTGTGAGTCAGGTTGAATATTATTCAACGAAGTTTCTTCCTGTTCATCAGATGTAACTATTTCTTCGACATGAGGTTCTTCTTCAATTGGATCTAGAAAATCAACATCCGTGGATGATACATCTGGTGTGGCAAATTCATCATTGTCAGATTCATGGCTAAGTCCATGAGAAGTATTGGGTTGATACACCATAACTTCAACAGTATTGATTAAATCTTTAGAACTTTCTAAAGTATTTGCTGTTTTGTAGGTTATACCTCGAATATTTTCAATAAATTCGACAGAACGAGCTTTAATCATTGTCGAACCATCATCTGGATTACCAAGTCTGTAACCTTTGGTATGATCACAATATCCCAACATGATATAGGGCTTAGATTTTGGATCAAGCTTTTTGCGTTTTTGTTGTGGAGTAAGAGCATAAGCTGTGCTACCAAAAACTCGAAGATTACTGAGATCCACTTTAGACCCAGTCCATAATTCTTCAGGAGTAGCATTTTTCACAGCTGCAGTTGGACTACGGTTCTTCAAATAACACGCAGTATTTACCGCTTCAGCCCAATATTGTTTCTCCAAACAAGTATCTTGCAACATGGCTCTGGCTTTTTCCATTAAAGTTCTGTTTAAGCGTTCAGCAACGCCATTTTGTTGAGGTGTATACGGAACTGTCGTTTCGTGAATAATACCGCATTGCTTAAAATGATTCGCTAAACTTTTATTACAGTATTCCGTGCCGTTATCGCTCCTAACCCGCTTTATTTTAAGATCAGTTTGATTTTCAACTAAAGTTTTGAATTCGATAAACGTATTCAAGACAGTCATCTGATCTTTGCATTTTAGAAAATATATAAACGTTTTGCGCAAAGAATCATCCGTAAACGTTATAAAATAACGATAACCACTCCAACTATTGACCGAAAAAGGTCCACATATGTCTGTTTAGTCATGCTCTCATTTAACTAAGTCAAGTTTAGTCATGCTCCTATGTGCCTGACCACGAGGAAATGATTTGCTCTTTTGTTTACCCTCAAAACAAGGAGTACAAGGTGTCAAATCACCACTGTTAAACTTAATGCTATTCGCTAACTTATCACGAAGTGTTAACGTACCTGCTAAACTTAAGTGCCCCAGGCGACGATGCCATATTTCCAAAGAATTAATGTTGGACACAAAAGCATTACCTTCAGTGTGAATATTAGGTTATTGGTTTTTCTTACATACATAACTATCCCTTTTCTGATCAATTTTGTAAATACCGTCCACATTAGTAGCTGTTACGACGCTGGAACCAGTCACATTGAATTTATCCTTCCTGTAAATATAACAGTTATTAGCATCAAATAATAAAGCATAGCCTTTTGCTGCAATTTTGCTAACAGACAAAAGATTAGCTGCTACTTTCGGTACATACAAAGCATCAGTGGTGACTTTATCAATGTCATCATCAAACGTTACAGTAATGTCACCAACGCCTTCACTGTATATCTTATCATTATTCGCAGTAGTAATTTCGGATTTATTACTGGCAGAAAAATTCTTCATCCAGTCTTTCCGGTTAGTCATATGACTAGAACAACCTGAATCTAAGATCCAACTATCACTGTCACAAATGTTATTCACTAAAGCAATTTCTCTAGAGAATAAAGTCAGATTTGCACTACTTCCCTTCTTTGTAGACGAAGATGCATCTGGCGTCAAGCTTTTATCAGGAATCTTCTTCAAATTCTTCTTTAATTTGGGACACCTTGGCTTAATATGCCCTTTTTCGTGACAATTATGACACGTAGGAATAAATTTGTCTTTTGCAACAAGATTTTTTTCAGTAGGTTCCACATTCGAATACAAAGTTCCCTTTTTAAATTCGCTTTGTATCAACTGACATTTCACAAAGTCGCTTAATTTTTCATAAGATATAGGTTATTATAAAAGCAAAGAATTTTTTTTTTATCTTTTAACTCTAAAATATCCTTCACCTTTATATTCCTTCACCTTCTTTTATCCGTGTGGGGTATCGAAATGAAGAGGTCGGAAAGGGCCGGCAAAATTTGAATAGCCTACTGGCGGCAAATGTGTTAATCCGCCGCTGCTAACACGTACTAACTTTTACCATCTGAGCGGTAAAAAGTGTAATGTAGCTCCAATGCATTTAAAAGAAATCATCTCTTCAGCTGTAGGAGTAGAAAATCCGAAGAGAAGGTTCTAAAACTACGTATTCGATGTGTAACATCGATGTTTAAATAGAAATTGTAATACTAATAATATTAATTTATTAACAATATAGTTCGGAAAATAATTTGAAAAAAGAAAAAAAATATGTACAGGCACAATAAGAATATCTGTGAAATGAGAAAAAATATGTAAGTAGGTATATTAGCTAGTATATCTAAGTACGCTACACTACACCTCAGCAACATCTCCGTCCCCAAACCACCACCACCGGCTTGAGCTTCACCGCATGGTGGAAGGACATTTTGCGATTGCTCGCCTGGCTACCTACCACCCCTACCTACCTACCTACCACCCTCAAGTAGAAAATCTGTCACCAAGCACCTAACGGTGTGTTCCGGCAGCAGTTACTTACTACTACTTAACAACTACGTGACGGGCACTGTGCAATTCGTGACTTGTGATGAAATGCATCTGTTATAGTCAGAGGTTAGTCTGCTTAATATCTGGTGAGCCTCGTGCTTGTTTCGTCACAATAACATAAAATAAAATATACTAACGATTTAAAACATTGATGTATTTTTCAAATGCATATCTACATCCACACTAATATTATAAAGAGGAAAGATTTATATATCTGTATATTGTATGAAACTAATAAACTTAAAAAAAGATACTGTACCGATTTCGATGAAATTTTGTATGTGAATAGTTTGACACCCGGGGACATAGTGCACAACTGCGCAAAAAGATTGCACTATAACCAATCTACGCGCGGGTGGAGCCGCGGCTGGAATGGTAGTCCTAAACGAAACCACAGCCTGGACACTCGACTCATTCTCTATATAAAAGCCGCGTTCTGACTACCTATTACACAGACACTACACAAATGTTGTTTTTGTACACGCGTAAATGTGTGCGTGAAGTCTAAGGTTGTCATCGTATGAATAATTGTTGTACTCACCTACCTAACAATCATTTGATGCTGTTATTATGACTTATTAGATTTCGTAGGTTATGCGTACCTTACCTACCTTCAGAAACATTTACAAGCACAAAAATCCAACTCCTTGTACGACCGACGTAGGAATATGCAACACACAACCGAGTAGGCAACATTACTCACATTTCACTTCATTACTTATACAATAATAGATACCTACACTATACAAAAAGTATCATTCCAAGTTCACATTTTATACAAGTAATAATAATAATTACAATCACAATAATAAGTTATGTTCTCGTATAATAAACAAACATGAAGTGTGCCGCGTGTCAACCGTAGCCATAGAGAAAAGTAATATACCGTAGCGAAGGTCGGTATGTGTATTGCTTTCCTCTATGGTAGGTATAGGTTACAAAGACACTTAACTTGTTTCGCTGCAAACGAAGTCGATATCCACTGATATTTATTTTGCAAACGAAAATCTTCTAAAATAATCTTTATTTGAATAGCAGTTTGAATAAAATACAAAGATATACTATAATGTTTTTATTTTTTCAATACCTACTGTAAATTTACTGTTTTCATAGGTATAATTGAAGAACGACAAATAGGTACTTAGTGTAGGTTACCAAAAATGACTTACCACGTTTTATCCTTAGGGAATCTACAAAAACTCCTATCCTGTTCTCGTTTACTTGATAAGCAACCGTAAACAGCACAAGATTACCCAATTCTCAACTTTTAAAATACTCGTACAATCGTCACGTCATCGTGCGCGAGTTGTGCGTCCACAAGTCAGCTCAGAATCGGTGGCGGGGTGAGGAAGGCTCGTTTTGGTGGGGGGTGAGGAGTGTCCATTCTACACGTAGTATTATTATATGTTCTATGACGAAACCTTGCAAATTATATAGCGAAATATGACATGCAAGGTCAAGATTGTGACGTCATTGCGAAATGCTTCCGAAATATGTATTGACAAACGTTACCCCATCTCTTTCTAATTTAGACATTAGTCATCTAGTGAGTTAGATAGAGATAAAGTGTTATTTGGCACTGTGGCCTTGATATTGTATATTTTTGTATACCTAATCATCAATAATCATCATGTAACAACATTACAGACCCACCAACTTATCTGTTCAGGCGGCAGAAAAAAGAACTACAACATACCTTCAAATTGTGACAGTTTGTAGTTGATTTCGATGACCAGTAGCGCCCTCGAAAACTGCACAGTTCAGTTGGTGGTACTAAACATATGTCTACAAATTGTTCTTATCGATATAGGGTGCGTACCATTTGAAGTTAAATTCGCCAAAAACGATAAAAACTATTACACGCCCAAAAAGTTGTTCCGGATGGGTCTTTAGCATTATTTTCGCCATAAACTCTATGAAGCTACTGGAACAGTTTGAATTACCTAGATCTAATGTCAAAAGTTACAGAAGTGGCATATTTTAGTGGCATTCTTAACGTTCTTATCCTAAATGGAACAGGGGAGAACAGTTACAAACGATCACAGTGATCACACCCATAGAAGCAGAATGTAGTCAAAAGTATCGAAAATAACGAAATTAGTGTCAAATGGAGTACAATTATAGATTCAAACTCTTGTTTTGTGGCTTCTATGGGTATATTCCATTTGTCGCTAAGAACGTTATTTTCGATAATTTTGATCACATCTGCGTCTATGGTTCTGATCACTGTAATCGTTTGTAACTGTCATCCCCTGTTCCATTTAGGATAAGAACGCTAAGAATGCCACTAAAATTTGCCACTTCTGTCATTAGATGTAGCGTTTATGGCGAAAATAACGCCAAGACCCAAGTGGAGCAACTTTTTGGGAGTGTGATCGTTTTTAGCGAATCTCACTTCAAATGGTAAGCACCCATAGGACACCACCACAATTTCGCAAATCATAGATCCATCAACGGTAATTTATCACTTGTCTGTGCTGTCACTGTCACTGTGACACAGCGTTGCCAGACACACTGTAATTACAGCAGATTCACTGTATTTTCACACGATCTACTGTACACTGTAATGGTAAAATTACAGTGTATGGAGAACACTGTAATTTTTCTACAAGCAAAAATCAATGTAAACTGAACGCAGCCTTTATGAAAAGAAAACATAATTATGATCTTGTCGATACGCAACCGGCTACTAGAGCCCGCGCCATCTCTTTGCTTTTGTTATAACCTTTGTTTCTATTGTCATAAGAACGAAAATGTCTTATTTTAACGGTCATGAATAGCGGCGCCGTTACTTGTATAATGAAGGTGTGTGTGTGTGCGTGGTGTATACCATGCGGGAATTTCCCGTCATAGGCTAAGAACCACTTTATAGTATTAACCGCCTAAATTTTGTCAACCATGACTTAAGTAAGTTTTCAAGCCTATTGGGACCAACTTAAATTAGTATAATTTTATTGTAAATTGGTTGTTTTGCAATGCATTACGAATTTATTCGGCTTGTTAAGTAGTTCTGTGAAAGTGATTATTTTGTTTGAAGACTTGAGAATTAAAAATGCCTAATTCATCTGACGATAGTGATAAAGATAATCAAAGCGGACCATCAACTCCAAAAATAAACAAAAAAGGTACATTATAAACAAAAAATCAGAGACGAGTGGTTAAGTGACAATAATATCAAAACTTGGCTGCGACGTGACCCAAAAGACCCGTATCGTGCAGTCAGTGACAGTGATTGATAAGTGGTTGGTTTGATAAATTTAGAATGTGTATTTTAGTTTTAAAAAAAAATTGAGATCTACTGTAAAAATTGCTGTATTTTTTTTTTACTTTTGCTGTAATTTTGTCACAAACACTGTAATTTTGAGCACGAAACACTGTAATATTTGTTTCCTCGTCTGGTAACACTGCTGTGACACTAACATATTTGCGCAGTGTTGTGTATTTTAAATTTATCCTGTTTTTGTTTTAGAGCTACTTCAATTGTGAACAGGGTTTAAAGATAGAATTCAACGCAAATTATTGGTCAAAATCAAAATAATATCATGGCGAAAAACACATCTAGTTCGGCCTTTAGAAAAATTGACATTGACCAGTATAATGAAGACAATTTTAGAGATGATGAAGCCGAACAAGCTGTACCTACAGGACCAGACGAAGGAGATGTTTGCGCTATGTTGAATCAATATCCTTTTCAAACATATAGTATGTGTTGATTGTTGATTGTTGAATATAGTGTAGATACTGCAGAGTTCTTGTATTATTCAGTTATCTAGTGGGTGGGCCCCGTAGCGGAAGGGTTAAGTGTCATTCGGAATGTTGTTGATGACCTCATCGGTTCTTACTCATAGTGATGATTAATGCAAATCCCGCCTCAACTCTATGTAAAGATATTATATAGTACATTATACTAAAACACCATAATGTTGTCTTCTAATCAACTATATTATATATTGTTATATAATTTAGTTAAATATTACTTTAAACCGCCGCAATCACTGCAAAGTATTTGAAACGGTGGGATAAAATTAATGTTATAGCAGAAGATTATGTGATATAAAGTTGTTTCCCATTAAATTGATGACAACTAGGCCTCTCACATGCAATTCAATGAAAATTAATAAAATATATTCTTAATATTATATTACCATGGATAAATTGATAATTTATGCACATATTATCCTTAACATTTAGCACAGGACGGTACATAGACGCGCTTCAGCTTGTTTTGAGCAATGCTCCAATGGGATCATCTAACCAACAAGTGAAAGTAAGTTTTTTTTATCAGGTTCATACCTAACCCATTGGCATCGGTGATAAGGATAACAATAGAATTTCATTCATAACTAGGACATAGTGGTCCTGACGATGCCAACTTATTAATATTGTATTTATACCTTTTGTACTATTTGATATCATTAAATACAACAGTAATCCACTACAAAATCACTAACAAACAAAACTTACAATCCATTCTATATATGCCTATGACAACAACCAAATGCATAGCTTTGATACTGTATTGTGAGGGTTCTGAGGTTTTTGTTATCTAATTTTTTTTTTGTGCTATCATGATTGAATAAGCATGGTGCTGACCTGGTGTCAAGCAGTATAACAGATGCAGTTGATCACAAGTGTCAAACTGCACTGCGCCCGTCAGCCTGAGAGTTAAAGTACTTAACCTCTCAAACTCACACGAGAATAAATTCATAGTTTATTTTCGAATTTGAGGGAGTCGCAGGGGTTATGTCTCATGTGCCTGTACTACTGTTACTGTTAGTTCAGTGGATCATTAAGTTTTTTATTGGTCAATTAGGCCCATGGTTTATTTATATGATGAAGATATTAATAAACTTTACCAGTTTATGCAAATGAAAGTGTAAATTAGATGTGTAGTAGTTCAAATTTTTATTATTAAGTCAAACTACAACTAGACTATTATAATGTGGTCCACTGAGCCCGCAGGCTGAATGACAGAATTATGGGCAGGGTTTATTTTGAAAAATTTATGTATGTGGTCAAGTGATTTCGCAGGCTGATTTAGCCTACAAGTGTTTGAAAATGGTCAATTGAGCTTGTTGGTATTGTGGGCCAAGTTGACCAATAGCAAAACTTAGTGACCTATGGGACTATGGGAACAAACAGAACCATTATGAGCTTAGGGAAATAAGCCAAAAAATTAAACAATGAGCTAGATTCAAACCCACAACATATGGTATTAGTTATTGTAACAGATTTTTTTTTTTACTATCGTTGTGATTATGTAAAATTGGTTATAAGCAAACATTACAATAACATTATGAATAATTCATTGGGAGTGGAATCTTGCAGTATATATAAATTATTTTGTTTTGTATTGTAGGACAATGCTTTGGCGCTCACACTTAAAGTTTTACTGACAATTAAGTCTGGACAAATTGAAGATGCAGTGAGTAGCTTGTCTCTTGATGACATTGATATTCTAATGAAGTATATCTACAGAGGTTTTGAATATCCCTCTGAGGGTTCCAGCGGTCACCTGCTTCTTTGGCATGAGAAAGCATTTAATGTGGGGGGCTCTGGCTCTATAGTCAGAGTGTTGTCAGACAGAATGAAAGTATAGACCATTAATATAATTAATTTAAAATGTATACATTAAACTTACAATCACCACATTAATATCATTATGGTTATCCAATGTCAAAAACTACCATTATAATGTTGTATAATAAAAGTTATTAAATCATAAGAATATTTTATTGAAATTACCTTGTTGTTTCCAATTGTAAGCATAAATCAATTTAATTTAACACAGTTTATAGATACTAATCGAATATGGTGCTGCAAACCGTTAGCTCCCACTTGCACATAGACTGTCTAAAGTGTGCAAGTGAGATGATATAAGTTTCCAGAGGAAAGTGTTTCATCAGTTTCAGAGGGTATCATCTTGAGACAATTTTTACAAACATTTGTGTTGATGGTTTTGAGACTGTCCAATTACGGAGTGGCATTGACTTAGAGAAAAAAGCTAGGCCACTGAGAGATTTCAAGTTTTTTTTTGTGGGTATATTGTTATATATAACCTACAAAAACCTCCTCTCTACCTCTACCTCGTGCAGGTTCCGTCGGGATCCACCTGATCTTAAGCAGTAAGGTCTGCCTATAACAGATGCAGTTCGTCACAACGATCTGCACTGCGCCTTCACCCTGAGACATAGGTACTACTTAGTTGTTAAGCCTCATGTTCCTGAAATTTACTGGCACTAAAGGGCTGCTGCCGAAACACACTGTCAGGTGCTTGTCGACAGATTTTCTATTTGAGGGTGGTAGCTAGCCAGGCGAGCAATCACAAAATGTCCTTCCACGAACATCGAATGATGGTCTTGTCCATACATATTAACGCTCGGCTCGCTAAATTCAGATATTTATTTCACATACAATTATTGTTTTTAAGTTTTGGTATGGAAAGAAAGAAATTGCTTAGCATTCCACGAATTCTTCGTGTGGGTGCTAGATTCATTGCAGTGGAAGTTATTAAAGCCTGAGACTATCGTAAGCGTAAAGTTAAGGTGGCCTCTTTTACAACATTGATTCTCTCCTTAACTCCTCAAGCGTCTCATATTATAAAAACTTACGGTAATATTTAAATTTTATGTTTGAAAACACGGGTGTTTGAGCGTGGCAGAGCACCCCCTGACATCTGGTACGACGCACAACATCCGTTTCGACAAAGCCCGGGTTTTAGCTAAGGAGAAGCTTTACGTTCCGCGCAAAATCCACAGGCTATAGAAATTAGTCGTCGTCCTAATTTCAACAGAGTTGGCACTGTCACAAAGCTGGACAACTTGTCTTCATGGAGGTTTGAAGAATGTGAAGCAGGAGATGGTGGACACAGTCAGTTTTGCTTGTCGGACTGCGATATCATCTGAAGAAAGCAGCAGCGAAGAAGATGGTGCATCGCATCCTGTAGCGAAAACGCAGCGTTCGCCACAACAGTCCCCGCAACGACCCCCGCCGCCAGCGCCGTCGGCTCGAGCACAGCGAGCTGCCGCGCCACCCGCAGAATGAGACGTGACGCGACCGCGGCGGACGTACCACACTCAACATCCTGAGGACGGCTTCCGGTAGTAGCCGAAACATTGTCGATAGTCATATCTCCTGAAGCGTCCTCACCTGCTTGTACAAATTTGATAAGATCCTAATTGGATACTCCTGAGAGGAAATTACGTTTGTTGTTTACAGAAGATATTTAAGTAAACTTCCTACTATATGAGTATATACTGACCTTACATTTGCCCGTCATATTCATCTAAGTAAAGCATACCTAAAATAATATCAAATTGCTTTGACTAAGTATTTGTGTTATTCAGTCATTTTGGCCCGAACATTTTGATATTAAATATTTGAGATGCTTTTTTAGCTATTTGAATCCGAATCATTCATAGTTATACCTATGTTAGTTTTAGATACAAATTAATAACAGTAGGTATATATTATAATAGGCAGGGCAGACGTATGATAGCTAGTCGATTACTGATATATATAATATATGTAGGTATATATATAATATTTAATGAAAAAAGATTAGTCTAAAAAAATAGGTCATCATGCATTAAATACCTACAAATTAAAACATTATGTACGTGACCATAATCAATGCAAAAATATACCTGATTTTAAAAATATAGCGCCACAACACGGCAAGGCTTTAGTGACTAGGAGCGTGTATTGACTTTTAATAATTAAATAGGTAAGTAAAAAGACTATGCAAGAAAGGTATGAATTTGAGAAGATGCACATTTGCCAAAGCGAGAAAGTTAAACTTCCCTACACTTTTAAGTCAGATATACGATACGAAACTATGCATGTATGTATGTAATAGGTGTTTACCTGTTTGAGGAAACATCGCATCGGTCAGGTAGTTAACAAAGCAGGGATTACGAGCTGATAACACATCAACAAAGACAACAATGCTATGCTTTCACTATTGTAATAGGTACTGATATAGTATACTCAATAAGTATATATACATATAGTACTAGATATTATATACTCTTATGTAAACTGTACGAGTTACGGTGAAACGAAATAGATTTGAATATATACACATAACTTTATTAGTCAATAAATACCATTAAATTATATAATATTTTAAATTATAAGTCAATTAAATTAACAATGCAATATTATATACGTCAATAAATATCAACTATATCTATCAAAAAAGACCGCCCCCGGTCGCACCCGGTCCAAAGGTGCCCATCACGCTGGATGCATTACCACGCTGTATGGCGATGGCCAGCCTTTGCACGAGGTACGACCCAGAGCGTTGGTCATGACCCCTCTCTCTAAGACGACGCCCAATTTGTCGCACAAAGGTCTTCGCCTCCGCTCCCCAACTACCCGCCGTCTCTACCGCCAGAGGGACAAACTCGTACCTGTGGGCGAGGTCAGCATATTTAGATTTCTTTTTAAGAGCTGCAGATTCTGCGGCGCCCCCAGCTGCACGGACTGTCTGGCCCAGGTGACAGGAGGCAAAGGTGCTGACGCAGGTTGCGTCCCATAACAAGCACCTACCATTCTGCCAAGGGACAAGCGTCAGACCGTCTGGTCTTTTGCCATCCGCACGGCTCAGTCCTGGAGGCTCCAAAACGCAGGGAACATTTGCCGAAACAAGTGCTCTACGGACAATATCGTTAAGAGCGTGGTGCCGTGGAAACCTACCAGCGCAGCGACGGCAGCTAAGAGCGTGGTGACCATTGGCTTCCACCGTGGTACCGCAGATGCAGCGGTGAGGCTCGCATACATCACAGCCTAGCCGAAGAGCTGCCGCCACACGCAAAGAGTCGCTGTCTAAGTGCGTGCCAAGACTAGGTGACGGAATTGCTTGCAACCACGCTCCGGATTCAGGTTGCGACACCGCCCGCAATCTTGCTACATCCACACCCTCCGCTGTGCTCAAAAGTTTAGCAGCAGTGGCTTTCGAACCAACCTCGTCCCATACACGCTGGTACTGGGAAGAGGGACCTGAGGGAGCAGACTCGCCAGGATTGAGAGCCGACCATGCTGCTAGAGCACCGGACACATGAGGAATACTAACCCTGTCACCGTTGGGGAGAATAGTAGTGACAAGACTTGCAACCCCATGCACCGACGCCAAAAAAGCCGGCAAACTCAAATCTACAGCGCGCCGCACCCCCAAGCCACCCTGTCTAATAGGCAAGGTGGCCTGGTCCCATTGGGAATCATTCAGACACACATTCAATATGAACTCCACAGACTGTTTGATCACCTCATCAAGAGATGCCAAGCTAGCGGGGTAGAGCCAAGTTGGGGTGGTTCTGAGCAAATATATTAATTTTGGGACCGCCAAGCATGTCCGCAGCAGAACCAAAGCAACGTGGGGTGATAAGCATTGAAGACGCTTCTGGGCGTTAAGAAGGAGCTTTTTTCTCGCCAAAATAGCTTCCGGAATGGCAGAAGGAAATACAGGGGAGCCGAGAAGGGAAAAATTACTAGTTTCCAACTTTTTTATTCCCGGTACGAGCTTTTCGAAACGAGGAAATGCCAGACAAGCTTCCGGGCCACAAGGGAAGAACTCGCACTTGGCCGTGTTTACTTGCAGTCCCAGCTCCTTCAAGCGCGGAAGAAGAACCCGTAAATCGTGCTCTAAGACGTCTGGCGTACCCCCAATAGTACCGTCATCTAAGTACCAGACGTTCAAAGGGGACCGCAAATCGGCAACCACTTTCTGAATGCCGAGGCTGAAAATAAGAGGGCCAAGAGGATCCCCCTGCTGGACACCAACTTGAGAAAGGATAGGTTCTTGATTGTAGAATAGGTTAGAGGGAGAGTGATAGACTTGATAAAGAAAAGGGTAGAGGGATGGTATCTGCGCGGAGACTTCGCTCAGTAACACATCCCTTTCCAGAGAGTTGAATGCGTTCTGGATGTCCAATTTCAATACTACACACCCAGCGTTATCCGGGTCCACCGCGAACGTTCTGACTGCATGAATTGCCCCTTCACATCCCAGAACAGTACCAAACCCCAGCTGGTGTGGACCCAAATAGGCCGCCATTTCGCCCCTGACGGCAAGACAACCCAACTTGGCGGTAAGACGACGAAAAATACTACCGATCGCAATACACATAACTATAACATCGATGAATAAATAGACACATTTTACGTAAATCTGTACCTTGGTTATACTGTGTATTAAATTGGGGAAGTGTCATTTTTGCGAATATGGATTTTGAGGCAATTGGTTTTTAATTCTGTAGTCGGATGAACGTTAACAAAGACTTGAGAGATGAAAACTTCTAAGCCAACGCAATCAAAAAATACAGCCGTTTATGCCGCAAATGTTCGATACTCGCAAGGGAATTAAAACCTACAATGTACTTCCCGTGAACTCAGAATCTTGATATTTGGTACGAAGCAAAGTCTTACAGGTTTGTACGGAACCCTCAGTGCGCGAGTCCGACTCGCACTTAGCCGGTTTTTTGAAGTTTTGAATTGGAACTTTGTATAAATAATGAATTTTCTCCTTATAGTCTAGTCAACAAGTTCAAAAACGTGAAAAATAGAGATAAAGGTCCTAAAAATATGAGCGATGGCTCATTCGATTCGGAATCACCTCTAGAAAAATGTTTTTGAAGGATTTTGGTGCAGGTTAAAAATTGCAATTGTTATTAACAAAATAAGATGAAAAAAAAATGATATTTCGTTTTTTGTTAATACCTTGAAAAATATTAACATTTAAGCAATTTTGATAAAAAGATCGTTAAAGAGGAGGAAATTTCCAATAAAAAAGTCCTAACTCCCGGAACTCTATCTCCATTATTTATAATTTTAATTAGACGTTGAAAATAGGGCTCCGCGCGGCTGTTACAGCATGTGCGCGCCGCCGCTAAAGAGAGTTCAGCAATATAAATATTTTTTTTATAACATAAAATGTGATTTTAAAAATTTGAAAAAATTCTAGTATCTTCTTAACACTTGAAAGAATCGAGCCCTGAAGAAAAAAAAGTTAAATCATCATTTTTCAAAAAGTTATTCAATTGTTAACTAACAAATTTTTTCCCAATCTCCATTGGCATAAACAATGGAATGAAAGGTATAAATAATTGGCCTATAAATTTTAAACTTCGTGGAGCCCTTTTTATATATGTACTTTATAAGATCCTGGAGTTAATTTTCATTAAAGTTAATTAATTTGTTAATTATGATTTTTTATAACTAGACTACTATCTTAGATTTTTAATTTTTCAATAGTTTTCAACCAACTGCATCCTTAGGTGCACTAGATAGATTTCATGGAGTTAAAGCCTAGTATCCCATCGTGTAGCATCCGAGTCCCTGGTCCCTAAGTCAGAAAAATGTTTCGTAAGCTCCAAAATCTTGCTACTTTTAAATTCATTGGATGCCTCGTGGTCAGAAACTCTTTCATTGATAGACTACGTCAGGAGGACTTCAAGTGTTATAAGTGGCACCGACTCGAACCATGAATTGGCTGTGGAACAGGTGACAGTCCTCTACACAAAAATATCATTAAAAGACCTTTGAAAGAGGATTCTGTGAGTTTTGAGTCATATACTTAAGACTGCTTTAGGAGCGGTCAACGGACCGAGACGGACAGCGACGCGGTCTGTACTGTTCGCCTTACTGAGCAGGGCTCGCGAGCATGTGCTTCAATGCTTGGTGAATGTTCATTTTGTGCATGCCCGTCTGGCCTTGTCCCTCAACTAGAAAATCTGTCGCCAAACACCTAACAGTGTGTTACAGGAGTTGTTCTTGACATCCTGTGATTGTGTTTGAAGTGAGGTTAAGCATGTTTACATCTTGGACCATAGATTATCACTTATCATCAGGTGAGATTCTGGTCAACGGCATAGGTATATCTGGTCATAGGCAGGCAATATAAGCAATAAAAATTAAAAGTAATTTAAGTACTATGTAAACCCACGATCGATTCCTAGAGCCATTAGTAGGTATTATTTAGTTCCTGAAAATAAAACAAGACTAAATGAATCCGCTGCATGAAAAAAACATGTCTTTCATAAACTGAAGAGCCACTAGCGGCTGGAAATTAGAACTAGTTTTTTCCGTGTTTCGGAGGGCACGTTAAGCCATCGGTCCCGGTTGTTGTCTTAGGATGGCAGTCGTTATAGCATGGTGGTAGGGCATTTTGCGAATGCCCGCCTGGCTAGCTACCACCCTCAAGTTGAAAGATCTGTCGCCAAGCACCTAACGGTGTGTTCCGGCAGCTGTCCTTGAGAGCCAGTACTTCTAGGTTAGCCTGAACAACATCTTCGACCATATCATCACTTACCATCAGGTGAGATAGTGGTCAAAGGCTAATCTAGCATAAAAAAAATAAAAAATAAAACTAGTGAGTAGTGACATTAGCTCAATGCAAATATTCGCGGAACCTCCTTAATTTGTGTAACTACTGGCTGTTTTATAATTATATGTCAGGATATCCGCCATAATTTACGTTCTGTGTGAATTTCACTGAAATGAAGACTGCTACAGATCTTATTTAAACACCATTGCTATTAGGCGTTAGTACATTTGTTCAATGTATTCTACCCTAATACCAATGTAGCTACCTACAATGGTATTAGGATAATAATATATATTACCATTTCATTAAATGGTCAGGAAATAGTTAAGATACGAGTAGGTACAATAATTTTAAAATCCATGATTTTTTCAAATATTTTATATAATGTTTAAAAAAATATTGCATAATTAATACTTTGGTACAACAGCGAATATACTAGAGGGTTATCTGCCCTGTGTCGGCACTTAGTTGACCTACCTATATTAGTGATATTTTAAATACTCGTACCTATACTCAGATCGAATATAGTCGTAGTAGGTACTTAAAAAATATCTAGTCCCTTTGCAGTAACTTGGCATCGTACATCACAGTGGCTATTCCAGATTCACCTTGTCTGTCAATTTTTATGGCTCTCACTCCTCTTTGAGGCTCGCAATACGTAATAATTACGCAATTACCTTCTTGGCTCAATGTTGCATTTGTTTTATTGGCCGGATTTCCTATAACCTCCTCAGCGATTTGGAAATACTGTTCCGGTGTTAGCTCTCCACTGTTTCCAAAATGCTTATGTTTCAAGTAATGGTAAGTCGCGGCGTCATCAGTGAAGTAACCTGGTTGGCACTTTTGATTGAAAGGAGCGACATTAGATTTCAGGCTGTTGTACCGTTCATTTAGTTTATCATAGCCATTATTATTTTTATATTGATCCATAGCTTGTTGCTTGTGAAACTGGACTCTTTTCACGCCACGTGCTATGCCACGATTTTCATCGAATTGTGATTGATTGAAACCAGGTTGTGTTTTTGCCGCTGCTAAGTCTCTTTGGTAGTTTGCTTCATAAGACTTCACTGTTTCGTTTAGATCAGCTACAAAATACTCGGTGTATAGAATGAAATCTCTCGTTGAGACGCAACCTCTAGATTGTGCAAATTGTGTTGCCATTTCCAGAATAGTTTCATTATTTTGTGCAGTATTCTCAAGGACAACTCTCAAACGATCTATGTCATGAGGCGAGGCAGTAGCAAATATTTTTTTTCCTCCGACAGTTATGTCCCTTACATTTTCTTTTCCATACATTTGACAAAGCTTTTTCATGGTTTCATTTCTCATACTTTCGAACGAGATCTGATGCTTCTTACACAATGTTTTCATTTCGTTATGAAAATCACGTTCAGTGAGTTTTCCTTGAGTATAACTTTTAGTGGAATCAAAGATAGATTGCCGGGATGCGGGCGGGATTTCAAGTAGTTTAAGTGGGTGAATTTTTAGGTTCTGGTTCACTTCAAGTAATCCTTTAAAACCATCGGGAGTCAATTTGACCTGGAAATTGTGTAAATTTATTATTCTTATTATTGTCAGTACTTAGACCATACGCATAATTGTTTTATATATATAAATGTTGTTGTATACAAACTATTATTATTCATAAGTGCAGGGCCAATATGTATATACCTAGGTGGTGGAACAGGTGTAATCTACGTACCAACTTGGTTTGGTTTATAAGATTTTTTATTTCCAATAATGTCACGTGACTCATAATTTTCGTCAATGTCAACACGTCAAACATCACGTTTATAATAACGCGAAGTATTTTGCGAAGACGTACGAAATGAAAATCCTTCAGTAGCCCAAGCACAAACATTTCGATAGTCCGTAACGTTATCGTATCGAGTTCACCGCCCGTTTACGCAGGAGGCAATGGTTGACAGTACGCCGCATCGTTTGCTGGCTAACGTGAACTCGATAGGTTTACAAAATTGACGTCATCCAGCGTAAATCACAACAATCATACCTTTTTTCTAAGACCTAACAACTCATTCGAAAAGAGGTTTTAAGTCTTATTTTGCCTATAAAAGTTCCTCTCACTGAGCAAGTAATATTAAGAGTTGGCACGGACCTTGTTGCTTTGAAACTCAGATTTGAAGTTATTTTATACCAACCATTACAAATGAAAACTATATTTCCAACAGAATAATAGTGACATTTGTGAGTGTTGTACTACTGATTCCCTAAAATCGATTAGTTACAATGAAATTGATTCCATTATAATCGATATAGGAAAAAATGGTAAGAAGGTTAGGTTTATTAAATATATGTTAAGGAAATATAAAATAAAACAAATATTTCACACAGATTTATTAATTTATTCAAAATCATCAAAATATTGTGCATATATCTTCGCTAGTATCGAAAACCGTATTATTGGGGTATGTATACATAGTTCCAAAGTAATTTGTGTACTAGAACATCTTTACAATACATATTTTTCATTGTACATAACAGTTTTCAATATATAATACTTATTTTCTAACTGTCGTATATGTAAAAGTAAAAAATACAGCACGTAAGTTGCACTAGTAAACTTGTCATCAACTGTTAACAATTATTATTATTTGTAGTTCAATCATAAAATGTAGTATTTCTGACGCACCTTTTTTAATTATATATAGACTGTTGACTTTTAAAAACTTTTTTGGTGTAGGTAGTTGAATTATTTAGATATTTAATTTAATCTTGCAGCTGATCTATTTCATTTGTATTGCAAGAAGCTTCTTCTGCACTGATTTGTTTTATTTATTGATTCAATTAATATTTTTCTGCGTAACATATGCATATCTGAAATTACAAAAATAGTTTATTTAACTGCACTCGAAAGTTGGTTAATTTTAAAATCAAACAATGTAGAGTATAGTATTATAAGTATTTAAATAATTGGGATTGTATGTTGATACACATGTTGATTTTTATATAGTATTGAGGTGACATAGTACCTTAAATTCCATGCCATAGCTCTATCGATTCAGCATTTACTTTGAAAGTATATAAGCGACGGAGTTTTGTTTAAATGAACTGAAAAAAAAAACAACTCAGATTATTATCACAAGCATAGATATGACGTTATTTACGCTATTTATTATTAATTGTATAATATTTAGGTCGATTTACATATGTTAGATAATAAATATTGCTCTAGCCGTTCAGTTAGCAAGTACTGTGCCAGTTATGTAGAGAAAAATTGATAATACCTGGTGTTTCAAAATGCTTTTGAGCTAAAGATGTAAATAACAGTCCCTAAAATACACATGTTAAGTTTCGTGGCATAATAAAACATTCCGCGTGATGGTTTATGATCACCAGCATCGAATATGATATTTCCTAACTTATTGACACTATGAAAAAGTATATGTACCCATACCACTGACATTATGAAAAATCGATACTACAAAGGTATCGATACTTTCCTTGAGCAACACTAAACTTACTTTACGTTACGTAAATATTTGTAATTTATATACAAATATATGTAAGTACAGCAATTCGCATGATAACACATACCTACTTAAATTACAATAAAAACCAAGCGATCATTAGCTCTGAAACAATAATGTAATTTCAATGACATATTTTCATCAACTCACCGGTTCTGGATCTCATGGAAATCTATTGTTTAAACATTTTTATTTGTATTTCGACACCACACACTTCGCATTTTCTTTGCGATTTCCGTATTGTATTGATGTTCACTATGAAATATTAAAATTTTTGAATAAAATGTATTTGAGGTGATATATTTACTAAGTGCCATGACATACATTATGACATAGAGAAATGTAATATACCGGAAACAATATGATTAGTCTATAGCCATGACAGTCCAGTTGAGTTGTCAAGGTGACAATGACTCGTATCGTATTTGGTAATTTTGGACAGAAATCGGTACACCTGCAATACTTTACCTTATTTTAAGGTTGGTGACGCTGGACTGGTTCCTCTATGATTGATATTCGTCAATTTGTTTTTATTTGGTGAAAACCAAACATATTTTTTTCCGATATGTTACTTTTCTCTATGCGTTACTTGCTCAGTGAACCAAATTTTATTGTAACATCATTAGAGGTATTAAAATAAAACATTATATATAAATTATGAGCTATAAATTCTCAAGCCAAGAATCTACGCCACTGATAATTTACTATATGAATTACAAACAGCTACTATTACACCTTTAAACAGAGGGAGGTGTTTCAAGAAACCCTGAAGGGCCGCCAGCCGGCGTGAAGTGTACTTTACGCTAAATTTTATGGTGTTTCAGCAGAAAAATAGGCTATTGAGTTCAAGCAGTGCATTCTATAAGTTCTAATTGTTCACTAAAGGTGATTCCCGACAGAACTTTCGTCTCCAGCGGTATTTTACCGTCTGTTCTGGGAAAGAAGAATGCTGTGAAAACCTGGAGTGCGTAGTTATGTACCTACCTAACAGTTTTGCAAAGACAAACCACGTAGCATTTCATGAATGCGCCGTTACTACAAATCGGGAGTGCTGTGACTTGTAACCGTCTAGGCTTAGTGTTGTTTTAAGTTCATATTAATTTTAGGATAATTAAAGCGTTTATTTTGTATTAGTCAGCTTATGGTTGGTTTTTTTTTTGGATTATGATTGTGTCTGTTATTACATTACCAAAAATAAAGAAATTACTTAACTGTTGGTGTAGTTTTGTCTTTTTATTCATCTACTTTCCTTTATTTTCAAGGAATAGTGTGGCAAACGAGCATGATATCGAACTTACCTAGCCTATAAGATCAGAGTGGGAAGAAAAATGCTTCTCACGGCCCTGCTATGAGTTCGCCACCCAATAGTCTTTTATGCGCCACCAATAGAAGCACACACTGATCCATCTCATCATCACTGTTGTATGCTCAATGCGTGGCAACATCCCACTCACACCGACCTTAGTAGTGGCATGCTGCCACGAATTTTGTCTTAGTCGCGTTTCACAACATCCAACGAGATATCCTATTATCCCTAACCCACGAACTGTTCAGTATATAGGTACCAATAAATGAAACGCACAATTGCACTTCGTTTATTTTTATTAAGAACCAAAAGTCCAATAACACAGCTTCTACGTTTCACATTAAAATCTTCTTCTTCGTAGTGGTTAGAATGTTGGCGTGAGCATGGTCATCACCTCAGAGTTCGTAGGTAGTTAGTCTGACAATCCGTTGGTATTCCTTTCGTGTCGCTGCCTGTGTTCTTCTGGTGCATTTGTTGACAGCTTTGGTTGATCTTGAAATCTTGAATGGATAGGTGATCTTCTTTGAGCCTTATTGTTTTCAATTTGACCATGCACAATGAAGAATTTCATAGCAACATTATTGCGCCGCAAGACATATCCAACGAGCGAAATTGGTGTAAATGTGGGCTGGAACGGTGGAATATGGACGCTGTTTGATGCAGAGTTTTGGAAAATGTCCTGAATTGGGTTCATCGTATATTAGCATCACTTCCCCCCAGTGCCATAAATTAATAAATACTTTGCGCCTGGTAAACGACATGGAACAATACTACTTCTAATCTTGCTGCCATGTTTGTAACTCTTTTCATAGGTAAATTATGAATGAACAAACACAATAATAACATGAATTTTCGAAGTTTTACCACAATTGAATACGTTACATCAGCCATCTGACTGAAAATTTCTCAGTGACATGACATTCGTAGATTTTTGACAAATCCTCGATAGCCAGCCTTCGAGCTTACGTTAGAATTAGGTTCGTGCTCGCGATTTCATACAAAACTTTTTACGTGACAAAACATTCACGTTAAAATCTCGACACGCTAGTTGTCAAAACCTTTTTTTCTGTCAAAATTTAGTTCCTTTTACGCACTGTAGAGGCGCTGATCAAATCCTATACAAAATGGTGACATTTCGATACGTTTACGAAACGGTTACGATTTCGCAAGTTATTCGTGCTTGGGCTACAGAAGTCCAAAACGACGTCACACTCGCAGAATGACGTAAAAATGAAGCTTTACTTACGCCTTTGCCACGTGATACATCGCGTGACTCGTGATATACATTTCGAATGACGTGATTTGAAGTCCAGAAACAGATTATTTCACGTCAATAATGACATGGTCTCTTTATTAGGGTATTAAGCTCCATTACTGTACCTACTGTACTGTATCAGCCAAATTGTCCACTGCTGAACACAGCCTCCTCCATTAAGGGGGGATTTGCCATAATAATACTTTCACAAATAATGTACAATTTACAAACTAAATATGTAAGGTTCTTAATATTAATTGTTACATTTAAATCTATGGCTTGTATATTTGTTAAGCCTGTTAAAAAACCTACACTAAGAAAATTCGCAAAGAACCTACACTAAGAAAATAATACTTTCGCTTGGCAGGCGTCTGTGGGATGGCAGTGCCAGATATCAGTTCCTCAGAAAGTGCTGCTGTCCACCATCCGGTAATTTTCCCTTAGTCGCTTCGTACGACACCCACGGGAAGAAATCGGGGGGTAACATTCTAACCCGGCACCCAATGGGATATACGTGAATATTCTATATTGTAAGTAGTAGGTATAGGTAAGGTTAGCTTTACCTTTTAGAAAAATCACTATTGAGAGTTGTGTACCTAATTACTCACAGGTAAATTCGGTATATAGTAAAAAAAAAGTGTTGGCTTAATCTCGTCACTTTTTTATTGAAGATTGTTTAAATACTACATGACCAGAATTTTATAAAGCTTATACCTACTTATATGACACATTCCCAAGAGCCACTCTGATCAAAAGAAAAATAATTTATTGGTTTGCAATTCTCAGATTAATCAGAGTACCAATCTCCCTAGAAACATTTTTCCGATTGAACCCGTTTTTATACGACTGCCAAAAAGAGGAGAGTTATGTTTTCAGGGTTCATGTATGTATGTACCTATGCTTGTGAGTTTCTTTATTCCACCATAACTTCTAAACGGTCTAAGCGATATCAATTTAAGAGATATCGTTAGATTCGTCTTGACAGCGCAAGTGACATCATAGGTGTTAATATAAAAATAAATTTAAAAAACAAACTGGCAAATTTTAGACGCCATATTGAGAGATAAAAAAAATCTTTCTAATTTATCGAATGGAGTGTCAAAATGAAGGGCTTTAAAACACGATTACATAAATATGTATATAACTTGCAGTTTTATGTTCATTGCAATTATAAAATGTTTAACGAAAATGAATAATTTGCAGTCCGGTTTTTTAGTTTTTTACTTAATTAATACTTGTACTCATTACGACTGTTTCTGGGATTTTGAGGCACTTTATGTCTATATTTTTATTTGATTCAAAAGCAGAAACACAATATACTTTCTTATTTTTTTAATTTACCGATACTTAATATTTTGTTTCGGCCTTATGTTTGATACCGATAAAAACTACATTTTCAGGATGTTCAATATTGACTATTGTTAAATACATTCATGCACCTTTTAATTTTCATATTCCGAACTTACTTCAAATTACTAATATTTGAACCACAATTTAACCACACAGATTTTGATTTTCTCTGAACCTTTTTAAGTCTAATGTTTTTCATTGTTGATGGTCAGGATTGCCTAGAAATTAAATGGTTTATATCGCAGGCGGCAAACGCGATGAGATTTCATAATCGTCTATATAGCGTAGTACTTGTTATGGGGAGGCGTAATTAATAGTATTAGTTTTACACACATAAATACCTACCTGGTTTGAAAAGTACATTGAGCTAAATTAGGCGGCCAAGCTAGTAATACATTCATAAGAGTATGATTTACCTTGTGGTTATCAACGTTTTTGTTTGCCATCATCTCATAGAGATCTTTAGTATTTTCTATGCGATTTAACTGCTTTACAACTTCAGCGTTTCCATGCATTTCACGAGGACCGCGAAGCTTTCCAGTTTGTTTGTTAAATAGCTTTTTAGCATCTTCGCTGAGACCTTCCCTGTGAGAATTTATAACATCATGTTGCACTTCTTTGATAATAGTGCTGGCAGTTTTAAAATTAATTGCTGCATTCGTAAAGAATAGAACCGATGCGCTGAATTGGAATATGTCCAAAGGCGTTATTGCATTTCTTTCGCTTTTATCAACCAGAACTGCAAGACCATGTACAATTCCGATTCCGTTTACTGTCAAGCTTCCTGTCTGAACTACAATAAACGCGATACGGCCAGCTTTGCCCATTACTTCTCCAACTCTAGCAGCGTTCGTCATAGATGCAATCATTCGACCCTGTGCGAAGCCTAAACTGGAACCAACAATTGATAACCAACATCCCCTAGCTTCAGCATCACTTAAATCAATATTTTGACTATGAGTTGCACGATCGTACAGTGCATATGAACTCCTAGTCACACCATAAGCACCTGTCGATACTCCTGCAACTGCAGTGGCTGCCATAATTGGTCCAGCTATAGGTACTGCACAAAGTGCTGCTACTCCAACTCCAGTGGCCGTAATTGAAACGACAGTGGACACGGTATCAAAAACACTGAAAACCCTGCTAACCAAATCGCAGGCAGGAGATGTGCCAAAACTAACTCGAACTTCATTATTATTATTTAGCTCATATACCCCACGAGTAGGGTAGCAATAAATACATTTTTCCAGGGTGTTGTTGCTTAAATAATCATTCCAATTAGAATATTTCCGAGCGCCTGTATCGACAAAAACACATTCGGATGACTTGTCTACATCTCGTTTAGCTTTGAACACTGGAACAGTGTAACGTTTATCGAAGACTTTCATAATCACGAAGATGCACGCAAAATGAATACTGCGACTTCTGAAATTGAAGTACTCGACTAATTGATCACATATTTTTTCTATTACGTCCAATTCGCTTTTTGTGTATCCTGTATCCCTATTATCTCTGGATGGTGTAAAGCTAGGCGGTCCATATATGCCGAAGCCAACTTTCCGTCGCAGAATGGTCCATTCCCAACTCTCAATTACGTCCCATTCTCTGTCACCCAATAGATCGCAATATTCTTGCTGCGATTCCCGAGCCTGTTTCTTAAACTCTTGAACATCACCGGAATCCCAGTTAACCATTTTTGAAGATATTTAAAATATTTAATCGATAAACCACCAGTGTGTTGATGGGAGTTTGGCAATTTCCTCTTGGAAACTGGCACTTCGCTCACCGTCGTCGCAATACGGATCGAATTCCACGGTTTTAAGACGTTCGTCTAGTCCTTCTACGTCTTCACGTTCCACAAATTCCTTTAAAGTGTTATCCAAAGATTCTGCTTTTTGTTCAGTACTTGCAGGAAAATCCTTGAATATATCAATAAGGAATTGAAGGCCAGACCGCTGGATTCTAACTGAATCTATGCTCTGTGAAGAAAACGAACTTTGCAGAGTAGATAATTTGTAGCCCAACCCTTGCAGAGCTTTGGGAACCAAGGGACCGATGGTTCGTTTTTCTTCGGATGTATAAGCTGTATTTGATACTCCTGCTTTGTAAATTGCAAACAAAAGATCCTCTGCGCTCGATGATATCTTCACTAAGCCTGCTTCACTGTCAAACTTACTATTTGCAATGGTCTTTAATTCTTGAATGATCTTCTCTACAATTTTGCCTCGTTGTGTCATCCTGAGAAGTAGAAACGATTCTAGATTAGTAAAATACCAACTTCAAAAAATTATTTATATATATTACATAATACCTACAGCCTACAGGTGCCTATTGCTATCTTTGAAGGCTAGTTCTCATTCTAGATGAAGCTTTGTAATCACTTACTAATCGGTAAAATAGTTGTCAAATACTATCATCATTAAAAAATAAGTGTATGTACAGTGGAGGTGGGTACGTCGGGCTCGCCGCTAGGCCTGACGTTACAAATTCATACTCTTTAGATGCGAATAGATACATGTTTCTTACAGGTCATTGTATTAGGACATGGGATAAATTTTATTCCGATTTACTTAGTAGTTTCCGAGGGAGCATGATATTCGACGGTCCATCTGAGTTGTGTCATCACGGAGGAACAGTGCCTTTGTCGTCGTGAATCCGGTGTAACATAGTATGATATGCAACTAACATATAATATGGTACCCCTCACGATATAACCTACCTGCATGCGGAAGGTTAAGTACGTTGGGTTGAGTTTGGGGCTTCACAAATATTAGGTGAATAAGAAGGTACTCTCTAGATATTCTGAGTCAAACAAATATTTTTATTATATTTTATAATGTAATGAAAACTTACAGCTAGGTTGGACACAACATCATTTCATGCGTTGTGCATGTGAGAGGGAATAGGTATTTAGTATGATAGCGATGTAAGTTAAAATCTGATGTACCCTTAAGTGCTTTTTTTAAACTAGTTTTATATGATGGATGATGGCAGGGCATTTTGCCGGCACTCATTGCCCGCCTGATTAGCTCGTAAACTCAAACAAAAATTGGTCACCCAGCACTTTCTTACTCGTGTTCCATTAGCTGTTTTAGTTTAACCCTGCTTACCATTTTCCACCTATCCATCACTTACCATCAGGTGTTTGATGACCTAAAGCCTAATTGTTGTCAAAATATAAACGTACTAAAGTAAGTACATTAGTATGACAAATTCATAAAATATTTACTCGTTCGCCAGATCTTACGGTGTATATATGAACCTAACTGTGTAAGTAATTAGGTAGATATTACAATACAATACAATACAAAACTCTTTATTGCACACCATTATTTTAATCAGTAAAACAATCTTATAAATAGTATATTCTTAGACTATGGTAGCAATGGGCGGTCTTATCGCATATAGCGATTTCTTCCAGACAACCTTTGTATGGACAGAATCAGATTTTAGGTGTCACGGTGGTAAACAAAGAATTACATTTTCTCATTCATAAAATAAAAACAAAATAAGTTTCGTATATCCACTAAAATTATATATATAAATAATGTATATATATATATACATATTCAACGTATAAGTATGTACATATACATATATAATACTGATAATTACTAAATACATACATATTCATATACACATACATCAATAATATACATACATACATACCAGTGTAATACAAATAATAAACATGATATTGTAAGCGGTGTTACATACTTGATAAATAGTGATTGTTTACCATTGTTTTAGATATTATTATTGTCCATCGAGAAGTGCAGGTCGGATCAACACAATATTGGCTAGTAACTACTTATAAATTGTATACGTATCTACTTATATTACAGAAAATCACTATTTATTCGCGAGCCCGACACGCACCTGGCCCGTTTTAATATTTGTTGTTTTACTTCATTGTTGTACAATATAAGTAATCACACCAAGTTTGATGCTTATTTATATAGTCATTCATCACTGATCTGATCGTAAAAACGGTATCTATAATCGTTTATCGTTTTTACGATAGGCCAAAACAACAAAAGACGTTGAATTTTTCACGTTATTTGTCAGGTTTTATCCCCTTATTTATAAAACACTACAAACTACTACTAAAGCGAAAGCATTTAGGCACTTGCGTAAGGTAGAGTTGTATGACATCATAGAAAAACACAAAGATCATAAGCAAAATAGATGATTTATAAAGAACAAGGGTTTGATGTTATACGACTTTCCCTCTTTCACCCGAAATTGAATGCAATCGAAAATATTTGGGGTGTTACAAACAAAAATATTGCAAAAAAGAACACAGAACAAAAACTCATGAATACCGAAAAGCTGAATACAGAAAGCTTGGGTCAGACAGAAGGTACCTACCACGAAATGTTCCACCGCAAGATCTGGCACCTTTAAATTGCAATAATTACCTAATGTATTGAACAAATTAAGGTTTGAACAATGTTCGTGTTTAACGTCTTGCGATATAATATAACCAATATGAGTTTTGAAAGTTTTATACGATATGAGTTTTTTTTTTTTTAATGTTATTGTAATGGAACAAGCGCGAGGCCCACCTGATGTTAAGCGGTATCCTCTGCCTATAACAGATGCATTTCATCACAAGTGACGAACTGCACTGCGCCCATCACTATGAGACATACCTGTTAAGTCTCATTTTGCCTGTTATTCCACTGGCTCTCAAGGACTGCTGCCGGAACACACCGTTAGGTGCTTGGCGACAGATTTTCTACTTGAGGGTGGTCGCTAGCCAGGCGGGCATTCGCAAAATGCCCTTCCACCATGCGGTGAAGCTCAAGCTCTGGGCGGAATTCGAACCATGGACCTGCTGCGCGGCAGTCCATAGCCAATGCCACTGAGCCATCACTGCTTCAAGATGTATTGAAAATGTATAGCGTTATTAATAATTTGCGTTCTGGGTATTCGAACAAATTGAACAATTTTAAATATTCTGCGCGTTGAACATTTTGGATATTGAAAAAATATAAAACAGTTCGTTTCAATTCAAGTAATCGGGTGTAGGTACTGTACTGTGAGAGTCGGCGTGCCAACCCAAAAGTCCTTGCATGTCCCAAAAAAATACATAAAATCGGCCAAGTGCAAGTTGAACTCACACACCGAAGGTTCCGACTTCTGTACAAACATTACCTACACAATGTACCTATCATAAAATCGTTATTGTTAAATACAGGATCCTTAGCGGGAGCCTTTATAGGGAGGTACTTTATATTGGACTATGTTAATACAAAGTTTGACGCTTGTATGTAGGTATTATCGTTTTAAAGATACATTACAAAATTGTCTCTTATATGAAGACCCACGCGTGTAATGGCAGCACACTAACACTTAGGGCAGCCGTAACTTCATTCAACAGAACTAATTTCAAGTTTCTCAGTATTTTTTACTTTTAAGGCTTAGATCACAGATGACCAAATGTATGGTGGCGTAGACTTGAAACGGCGCGTCCACATCGTTTCTAGTATCAATAAATAAAAAACGAACAAAGCGCAAAAATCGTGAACAAAACGATTTTTGCGCGCGGGGAGCACTCTTAAAACTGATAAAATTTTGAAATGATAAACTTTCTAAATCCGGACAAAAATCGTACAGGGCCTAGAATGTGCCATTAACCGGTATTCAAAATATATCTGATAATCAATGTTGTCCAGGAAATTTAACATTATTGCCGGAACACCAGAAACGCAATTTTATGAAAGAGCTTATAATAATAATAATGAGGAAAATCACACAGATATACGTACATAAAACACTGCAGTGTTGATATAATTTCTATATTTAGGTTTGTTGTGTGTCAAAGCATGTTCTGCAGATATCAATACATTTTATGTAGCAATATATATATATATATATATATATAGTGTGCGTGTACATTGAGTGAGCACCCTACAGGAAAGTATGTCGTACGGAACTTCCTATTGCTTTATCATGCATTAACCATAATTTCTTATGCTCAATGGATTCTTAAATGGATATTATCTGGAAGTCAATCCTCTGCTTCATTATATTAGGATTGTTTCATATCTTGAATCCTCATATGGACTAAAAGCCTTTTAGACCTCGTTTCAACCTATATCTATATTTATATAGTGAAATCTAAGTAGCTCAATTTTACCATGTCTAATTATATTGTTCATCATGTAATTTGGGGACTTTGTAATAATTGTGTGTAGTAATTATGACATACACGTACATATGATGCCATCATACTTTACTGGTCTTTAGATAGAGCTGGAAGACGGTAACAAGCCCTGATCTTGCTAATAACACATTGATTTTGGGCTCATTGGGCTCAAGACAATCGTCTTTACAAGTTTTCCCATAACCCAGCGCCACCGCAACAACCACCATCTCACATAGTAATGATGCCCGTATGACTATGTCTTATTGTTTTACTATTAAAGTATTCATAGCTTCCAAATTTAAATAGACTGAAAATTAAAATATAGTAAATTATATTTTGTTTCAGCTTCTTTCATCGCCAACAACTACCGGGTCCAAGACAGCAAATCAACTATGATCGTGATACCTGCACCCGAGAAAGGTAGAAGCGTGAAGCAGGTCATTTATACAAGACAGATGTCTTAAAATCGATGGATGAATTTTTGAATCTTCTGCGCTTAGAACTTGCGTTGTACTTGCGTTATCCATTGCAAGCCAAAAACTCTGTGACCAATGCCAATTAACAATTAATCAAAACATAAAAACCTGTCCATAACTAACGCAAGCACATCACAAGACACTGTGCTGCACGTGTTAGAATCATATATTTGTTAAGCTTAGATTCTCTTAAGTAAATAAGTTACGAGAAGTTACTCATTATGTAATTGTAGAATATTCTAAAACTTGTTGATATTTGTCATTTTTAATAACCGCCACACTGAAACCCTTTATGATCTGTATTCATTCTAGACTAGCCAATGACGAACCATCCTGTCTTATTTCGGGTTGGCTGATACGTTGTGGCGGGAACTTTCATGTCTCTGATTGGTTGTGGTAAATATGGCGGGAACTTTAATGTATATGCGACAGACACTTGGCGCCAGTCATGGCTATAAAACCAAGGTCTCAACTTGCTGAGCTCTCTTTTATTCTTCACAAGTGACTGCTGCATCGAGACGTATTGAGTTAAGTACTGTATTATATTATTTGATGTAACGTAACTGATATTCATGTGTTGTGTGTGGGTCTATGTTTGTTGGCTTCCAAATTCGCCCTTTTTATTGTATTATCGTTGTGAAATGTGACTATACAATATTACCTTTGAAGTAATCCATGTGACCCTAATGATGTATTATTCTTATTAAAGTGTTCTATGTGTTCCTATAAACGTTGTGTTTTTGAAGTATCCTTATGATTCCCTTTTGTGTAGAAAACCTAGTAAGTGGAATAGTTAAGTACTGAACTAGTAGTACTCATTTACTTTACTTTAAGCTAGGACTAGATTATGGCATCACCGCCTGAAAACATCTTAAAATTTAATGAGCCTACATTACAGATTAAATAAATGCTCTCTATCTTGACAAATCTCACATCAGAAGTGGGATCACTCAGATTGCCTACCTTCATTTTTTTAATCACTCTTATTGATTTCAGAAATGATGCAACTACTCTCAAAGACTTGGACGCCGCGGGTTGCGAAGCCGTGGCTGCAACCTGGCGACAAGATGACAACACCGTGTTCCCAGTTTTCGTATCTGCTACTAGCGGCAGTGGAACGCCGCGGTTTGCGAAGCCGTCGCTGCAACCTGGCAACAGGATGACGACACCGTGTTGCGAGTTATCGAATACTAGCGGCAGTGGCACCGAGTTTTTATTCACTGACATCGGTATATTGGCGAAATAATTCATCTGGACAAGTACTATAACAGTGGCAAAAGCAGGTAAAGCCCTCCAAAGGGTCTGTTTTATAATGATTACAATCCTGTAACCGTGTAGTGGCAATGTGAAGAATAACCTCGACGAAAATTTTCTCAATGTTATAACGTTTAAATCTGAAACTGACGGTTCTTGCTGCATATATCCCTCAAGATAAAGGTGCTTTCACTGAACCTTATTGAATTAGTGTTTGCTAGCATATGTAATGGAAGTTTATGAAACTTGTTATGTCATCGTGTATTTTTTTATATTATTTACACTAATAAGTACATATTATAACGACGAACGTAATTAGATTTCTTCAAAGTCAAACTATGTTCTCATTTTATATAGTGACTATTGGTATTAATTGAGAATACATTTCTATAAACCTAGAAACCTAAATGTGGAAACGCATATCGAACAATAAATAGCAAAGTTACAACCATATCTGAACTAATGTCGCTATTACCTTGTGCTTAAAATTTTCTTAATTTTATTTAAAAGCGATCCTTAAAACTTAGTGACATATGAAATGTTTTTGAACATCTGAGAATATCTTATGTAATATTGCTTGCTCAGTGATCTTATGGGCATTAAATAAATTCACTACAGATTGCTAATTCTATAAAAGTAGTCATGACAAAGTATATAGTATATTTACTTATGCTTTTGCTTGATATTTGTAAAAGCAGTTTGGGTCCTAAGCAAGGGTTATTTTATCCTATAAAGAAAACTCCTTAACTGTTTCACACTAATCAACTCGATTGTATAATATAGGATTTTGAATCGATTGTATAATATAGTAACTGGCGATGGGTTAGAAATGTTTTAATTGTTGGTTTCGCAAAGTATTGTTTATTAAATCCACTTTAAACTTTGAATTCTTATACATAGGTTGTCTTATCCTACATATATACGAAGATAACCTATGACAAATGTTAGCACTTGGCATCCCTTCAGAAGTCATTACTGACTGTCACGCAAACTTTGGCTCAAACCTTAATCGATCCCTTTTTGGAAATTAGTAATTGACAAACATATGATTGTTACTGGAACACTTTGAAGTGACGGTTAGATGGAACGGTATGTCTATATTAGGTAGAATGTTCTATAAATTGTCAGATTGACCGAACGCATTCTGGAATGTTCAACAAACAATCTATGCGACAATACAGAGGTTTACAGGGGTTTTACCTCTGCGTTTATTGATTGGTGTAGACTATAGATGGTTTATCATGAAATATTGTAATTCACAAGGATATATTGATACTGGCCACGAGAGTGGGTGTTTGAACAAAATTTATTTAATTATTGTACCTATTGTTTTGGAACAATAAATACGATAATTATGTACGTTTCAGTTAAGAATATTAATATGACATGCTACCCTACATATTGTAGAAATAAACTACTTGTGTTATATTATCAGTTATCATCACATAAAATGATAATATCAAATTACTCATATCTACATGTACTTATGCTCTAGATTAAATATTAAATAGAAAGACACTGCTTACCTATTTGATTGGTGCTGGTTGATCTCACGAGCAGTGTGTGAATGCAACCAGCATGTCTATTCAAATGGCAACTACTGTTTAAATTGATTACACTGCATACCCATTTGATTGGTGCTTGTTGATCTCACGAGCAGTAAGTGAATGCGACCTGCACGTCTATTCAAATGGCAAACTGTTTGATAAAAGCCGGTCGACCCTTTACTTGGCGATGGTTGTCTCACATGGCGGCTTGTGAATGTAATCATCGTGTCTAGGTAACTGGTAATTATTAAAATGAGTAGGGTTTTTCATGAGAATTTAAAGTGTTATTTTTACTGCTACATAAGTACATGTAGGTAGACTGCCTGTTGTTATCAGAAAAGTTATTTTACGTGTACAAATGATGATCCTATTATTCTGGATAAAATACTTAAGCCCTGACGTCAAAACGTCCAAATCATAAAAGGAAAACCCAATTCTGTCCTTATAGATAATACTTATGTCGTGAAGTCAAAAGGTCCAGACGTTTTTTGTCAAATGGAATATGTCCAAGGTTTAATGGTACATTTTGTTATTGTCTAAATAATGCGTGGACGATAAAACGTCAACTTGATAACTAAGCAAGTTAAAGTTGCATTGCAGAAATTTACCACAGTCGTTTTAATCAAATTTTAAACTCCCTATTGCTTAATATGTTATCAAATATGTAGTTGAAACTGGATACTATCTATGAAACTTAGTATCAGTATTTACTTCATATATATACCTGGTATACTTTACGAATTATGTACTTGCACATAATATTTATTCGTGACACTTATATAACAACGTAAATGGGAATGTTGGTTTGTACAACATTTTTTTCACATGTATTGAATGTATTTTGATTCCATTCCAATGATATTATTTTCCTTTCCTGAGATAGCAAATCACAACAGTCAACGCGTAGAGGGATAATCTACCCTCCACGCCCAATACATATACATTGTAGTCCACAAATATGTACTATGAACATTTTATAATGATTTTACAGATACTCGATAGCGGTTTTTCTTTTTGGTGACTTCGAACCAAATACTGTTTATGTGTTCTATTTATTACTTATTACATAAATTCTTTATCAAGCAAGCTTTGTGCAAATAATTGTGGGTTGCCATACACTGTAACAATATTTCCTACATATATACTATTATCACTAAGTTATACATAATTATTTTAAAGTGAAGTTTGCCTGGTGTTATTTTGTACTTCGTGGACGAAGTACTGTCAGTATGGCCGTGTTAGAATCATATATTTGTTAAGCTTAGATTCTCTTAAGTAAATAAGTTACGAGAAGTTACTCATTATGTAATTGTAGAATATTCTAAAACTTGTTGATATTTGTCATTTTTAATAACCGCCACACTGAAACCCTTTATGATCTGTATTCATTCTAGACTAGCCAATGACGAACCATCCTGTCTTATTTCGGGTTGGCTGATACGTTGTGGCGGGAACTTTCATGTCTCTGATTGGTTGTGGTAAATATGGCGGGAACTTTAATGTATATGCGACAGACACTTGGCGCCAGTCATGGCTATAAAACCAAGGTCTCAACTTGCTGAGCTCTCTTTTATTCTTCACAAGTGACTGCTGCATCGAGACGTATTGAGTTAAGTACTGTATTATATTATTTGATGTAACGTAACTGATATTCATGTGTTGTGTGTGGGTCTATGTTTGTTGGCTTCCAAATTCGCCCTTTTTATTGTATTATCGTTGTGAAATGTGACTATACAATATTACCTTTGAAGTAATCCATGTGACCCTAATGATGTATTATTCTTATTAAAGTGTTCTATGTGTTCCTATAAACGTTGTGTTTTTGAAGTATCCTTATGATTCCCTTTTGTGTAGAAAACCTAGTAAGTGGAATAGTTAAGTACTGAACTAGTAGTACTCATTTACTTTACCTTAAGCTAGGACTAGATTATGGCATCACCGCCTGAAAACATCTTAAAATTTAATGAGCCTACATTACAGATTAAATAAATGCTCTCTATCTTGACAAATCTCACACACGCATAAAATAGAATACTTTAACAGTTCATTAAAACGGGTACTTCTAAGCTTATGAGCTTCCAGCAGAAAGAAAGAAAGTCCATACTTCCATACAAACTTTAAATAACGTGTATGCACGTTATTTAAAGTTTTAGTATGGACTTTCTATTGAAGCCACCACGAACTTTGTGTTTTGCTCTGTATCTTGTGTACACATAAAATTTCGGAGAGGATATGATAAAACGTCCATTCACGTCAGGCCGATTCACCAAAATCTTGACCATCCGTGCCGAGCCTCAAACTTAGACGTAACTATTGGTGTAATTTACAGTATCCCTTTAGATAAAATGCAGCTCGCAAGTAAGTAGTGCTTAATCTATGTCCTGGTTTACCGAGTAACATTTCAAGTAAATTACTTAGATGGAGTAATACCTATGTAGTTAAAGCTTTGCTAGCACGCAGCCCTTAGTATGACGTTGCAGAGCGCGAATAAATATTACATATGGTATTTGATGTGCCGACTACATATTGTTTGCACAAGGAAAAAAAGTTCACTAATAATTCAATAAATCTTCCATGTGTTAACTTTGTAGGTGTTTTTGTGTGTATACAATATAATACAAAATTCTATATTGATCAACAATCATAAGCAACAAAAAACTTACAAACAAATTAATAAACTCGATTGGACAATGGGCGGCCTTATCGCTTATGCAATTTCTTACAGGTAACCTTGCAATGAGAGGATTTACAATATTACCGTTTAGGGAGTCCAAAAACAAAAAAAATGTGATAAAAAACAATGTGTAGATTATAATTTTTTTTTTTTTTTTTGGATGTACCTTATAGCCAGCACCATTGGTAACTGACAGCTTCGTGCTATAAAGGGCACGTAAGGTTATATGTCGTGTTTGTTGTATTATGATGGAAATCGTTAGGCTGTGTCGAAGACCAGCTTCAGTTGATTACGAACTACCAGTACACCATAAGGCGCTATGAACTGCCAGTATACCTTTTGGTGCTTGGCGACCAATTTATTTAGTTTAGCACAGCAGTTTATTGACATGGCACGAACACAGGTTGGTGCCTACCATAGAGAAATGTAAATCTATTTAGAGAGGCAGCAATGTCAGTTTCCCAAGAAAACTAGCGTAGCCAGTTGCACTGCACCTTAAACGTGTGGTTTCTATTTGGTATTTTTAATTTTTAAAATATTTCCTTTAAAAAATCTGACAATGAATACTTGAAAAATAGTTTAAACATAACTGCACACAAAATGGCTAGGAGAATATAATTAATGTAACAGCTAGTAATATTTTACCATTTTTATTTATTTATTAGGGATAAAAAAGTGGTATCCTATCATAGTGATGTGGTACATATTTATCGATAAACCTTTCCGAGTGGAAGATCTTAGTACGTCGCAATGAAGATGCCGAATAAGAAGATGAATAATAAAGCAAGGTTATTTTTTGTATAAGCTTGTTTATTTGTAGTAAAATAAAGATCATCGCGACAAAGGCGGGGATAGAAGTAGGACACAAGGTTCATAAAAATAAAAGTTGAGGTTAGGTCGAGGTCGTGGTATAGACAAGTAGAGGTAAACGGCAGTTGAGTACAAGTAAATATAAATAATATGTGAAAAATAATGTATTGTCGATTATAAATATAATATCAATTCATAAATTAAATGTACTTAGCGTCCACGTGGCCGATGTCGCTAGTAAAAGCTATTTAAATATAAAATGGTGGGTGGGTGCATAAGTAGAGCCTATCATTCACGATATCTGTATAACTAATATCTCTTAATTCAGTCTTATTATAACCTTACATTTACAATTTTAATTCGCACCGCCGCGCCGTATGTAATTAAAGTAAACAAACATTAAACTTTAATATGAGAGTAGGCTTTTTGTTATTGTTAATAGTTGCTAAACAATCATTCATACTAACACATATTCTGTGGAAATTTCACCCGCCCAAGTTCTTACTACCATTCTTAGTCGGGCACTCTTGGCAGAGTGGTCGTGGCTGTATATTTTTCGCTTCTCAAGCTCGGACAGGTTTTTTTATCTTTATCTTTGTGGGAAATTTGTTTTTATCCGCTAGCGTTGAAAAGATATTTAAAATTCGAAACCTTATGCAGAAAATATATTTCCTGTGTAGCCCTTAGGCGCCCGTTACGGCACCCATGGTTAAGGTTGCCAGACGTCCGGGAAATCCGGGATTGTCCCGGAATGGGGCGTCTTGTCCCGTGTCAAGTAATTTTGCTCTACTGTCCCGGAATTCACTAATATTACATATAGTAGGTGTCCGTATGTTTGGCGTCTACCTAAATAGTACGTAATCCTACTATTCTTGAGATCAGTGTCAGGCCCTAAAGTGTCATTAAGAGGGCCCTTTCCGGTCCGTCTATCGTCAAAGCGAGCGTGGTTGAAAGCTTGTTGTTTTATCTTTTTTCAACTTCAGCGCTTGGCATTCAACACTCCGTCTCACTCCGTCCGCCGAATTCTTCTTTCCGCCACTTGGCTAACAAGCAAGTGAGAACGAGATAACATTTAACGAAAAATATTGTGCGTAAACTTACTTGGTCCGGTAATTACGTGTTTTTTAATAAGCCTTACATGTTTGTAAAACAAATGTTTATCAATTAGAATCTCCATTATATTTGCAAGGTTTCTATCAAAATATGTTCTCTAGTTTTACTTTTTATGAGTACATTCTGAAAGCCCTAAGTTCAGCCTGGCTAGCATGTGCAAATAAGAGATATGTCACGCACGACACGAGAGACAAGTGGCGGACGATAGCAGCGGGCGCACCACGCTAAGATCTGTTCATTGAGATTATCACTGGATGATTCTCCATTGCGCTGTTTGTTGGTTGAATTTGGAACAGTTTTAGGAAATAAGCAGCGATGGACTGTAAACCAATAAAATACCATATTTTTATGAACGATTAATTTATTTTTCCCGTTCTCGACACTTCATTAGGAATTATGTTAGGTATGATGGCTATGAAGGTTATGATTAAAAACTGTTCCCGTTGATGTAATTTGCAAACGAATGATACATTGAATTGCCGACTTTTATGCATGAAGTATTTAATTTTTATCTTTTTTAACGATGGTTATATTGCTATAAAATTTTATTACATATATTGTTAAATAAAGAACAAATAAATGGGACCCTAAAAACTAGTTCAGTAGCTGTGATAAAAACTCCTCTTTTATCCCTAAAAGCTTATCTGTTTTTCGTTTCATTAAACAATATAATATACCTATTAGTATTTTATAGCAACATATTGGGGTACGGAACCCTAAAAGTAGTTATTCATTTAGATTACTTTAAATATTGACTGCGGCGAATTTCATTGAAATTTTAATAGTTTTTAATACTTACTGATTTACTTACATTCAACTGTTTTTTTTTAATCAGCAACTTATAGTATATAATAATTAAAAATAGTTATAGTATATGATAATTAAAACACTACCTGCCGCTTTATTCAAAGATATAGAATTTAAGCTACGCACAAAAGTTCATGAGTTGTGTTCAAATTCAAATTTCGTTATTGTATTGATTACACACACAAATATTACGGGTCTGCTAACACTGGGCGGAAAGTTAATTAGTATTAAATCGTCAATTGCCCCCATTATACTGGGACGCGCGAGATATACTACAGATTTATCTCGTCCTCAAAAAGTAGGAAGAGAAAATTCACGCAAATATTCGCAGATAAGTGTAAAAAATCGATTTATACTGAGAAGCGCATGTAAGTGATGGTCGACAAGTAGCCACGGGTAGCCAAAATACAGGTAAACAAGGACGAGTTCTTTGCCCTGCCATGTTAGCACTCGTAGACATAGTGAGATATGTCTATTTTACACGAGATAAAGTGTAGACAAAATTTACTCGTGGCGCGCATGCTAGCCGGGCAGGTTAAATTTGTACAAAAAAGCAGATTTTTGGCTTATATTGAAGTAGTTTCTACAAATTTTATTTTGTTGGCATACAAACCCAGATATAGTGCACAAGATACCTATTAGCTCAAAAGTTTCAAAGAAAGATCTGTTACAACGCCATAATCACGTACGAACGTTTGTATGAAAAGTAAGACGGGTTGGCCGCTCTTTAAGCCCTTTTTTATACCGAACTGGTTAGCACTTGACCACTATTTCACGTGATGTTAAGTAATGGTGCGGTCGATGATGGACCGCGCTTAGATTAGAGTTAGATACCTATTATATTTTATTAGCCTTATGCAGACACCGACCTCAAAATTAGTTGGTTTACGTACCTACTTAAGTTTTGATGTTTTTTTTTGTTATTTATCCGTTTTTAGTTAATTAGATTATATTAATGTAGGTTTAATTTCTTTAGATTACTTTTATTATTGCATTTTTAATAATGTTTACTCGTTACGTTTAAAACAAAAATAATTATTCACAAAACTTCACTGGGTATAAGTTCGTTAAATATTCAAACACACTTCACTACAATTGTTACACCTAATTTTTGTATAATAAATTATTCCAGATCCTTTTATTACATAATATGAGTGAAAAACCTACAGAATTTCGTTCAAATCTGCCCAGTAGTTAGTGCAGTTGAAACGCTCATATTTTAAAATAAAAACAGTCCATATCCTGAAAACTACTAAATCGATTTTGATAATAATTACAGTGACTCTTAAGTTGAGAGGTTATTAAAACATGAATTTGTGCAATACGATATCCGGTTTCTTCGTAATACGTGGACAAAAAAACAAATATATTAACACAGAAACATATAATACACTTGCAAAACTGTGCAGTTCTGACTATATTACATACATACAGGTAGAATCGAGTACCTCCATTTTTGAAGTCAGTTAAAAAGACTCACCATGTAGTTTTCTTTTCAACTACGACACCTGCGACGAAATGTATAAACGTGACCGAACCCGCCCCTGGTCAATTATTTATTATCCTAGTCAAAGTCAAAGTATATTTATTGCTGAATTACATGTGTAAAATGATATTATAAACTATAATTGTTTCAATGTAATCTAGAAAACGTAAACTCCAGAATGTCATAAAAAAATGTGAAACATTTCATAAAATAATAACCGTGAGGATTGTGCAATATTATTGTAAAGTTTTGTATGAACAGATTTTCCTGTAATAGATATCTTGTATATTTATATTTACAAAAATGTGAAATATAATTTAAAAAAATGGCGAAAAATTATACGATTATAATCGTAATGACTGTGCAGTATTATTGTGAAGCTTTTAAAATAACAGGATTTTGCTGAATGTATATTTTGTACATTTATATCTTTAAAAATATGAAATATGTTTAACAACAATACATGAAATAAAATACACAATGATAATCATGAAGATTGTGCAGTATATTGAAGTATTTTAACGAACAGATTTTGCTGTAGGTATATTCTGTATATTTATATCATCAAAAATGTATCTGCCATAAACCTCATAATTTAGTTATTTTTTTCGTATATTATTTTCTTCACACATATAAAAAACTAGCTTCATTTTGATGTTTCATCGAGCTCTGTCTTTCTTTCTTAGTTTTCAGAGTTATACGCACGCGCCGCATGCCGGTCGTGTGTGTGAATTTATAGTTAAAAGGCTTATATAAGGTTACAGATTTTAACTTTTAATGTTGAACAAAATTTTCATCTGCAACCCCAGAAATGTCCAGGAATTGATATACCTTGATCTGGCAACCCTACCCATGGTCAGAGATGGGGGGGGGGACATTTTAGCCCGGCAACCCACGGGTCAATACAAGTACTGGTTCCAAATAACAACTTTTCCGCCTTGCATACAAAATAAGTATTTCAATGCTCGTAAAGGCGTAGGCGTCACCTGTAACGAATGATGTACTTACCTACTTCGGTACTTACTTTCTTTACTTTTCGTCATTTCTGTTTAAGGAAGTATACATTTTATTTAAGTTATTTGAGAGATTTTGTTGATTTTTATACATTATAGCAAAAAATAATTATTACCGTATTTATTATTTAATAAACTAAAAAATAGTAGTAATCATACATTTCTCGATTTCCTGTCGTATTATTATTATGTTCTATGCCGCCGTGACCGGAGAAATCGAGGTCGTGAATTCTCGAGACCAGATAAATAAAAACTTTGAGAAATTATAAACCCTAACTCACAGTAGATAATACCAAAGAGTTACTTATATGGAGTTTATCAATATGTGTACCTACTGAGCAAAAGTTGCTTTTTAATCCTGCCTGCGCGTGTAAGAAGTAGGTACCTACTTATCTAGCCCGCATGTGTTATTCGACTAAGTACCTACTAACAATTCACTAAGTAGGTACTTATCTACCTTATGCAATGTTTATAATTGCTTTTTTTTAATCACACTCAAACGTACTGATGATAGTCCACTAGTATCACATAAACGAGTGGACTATTTTCAGTACGTTATTATTCCAATCTCGGCTTGATCTTATAAAGCTTTGTGAAAACTTGCCTTCGACATAGAACATATAATAATACTACGCCTTCGACTCGGGCTTAAAATATAGTTTCGATTGGTAATAATTAACTTTCCATACTCTCATCATTATGCCCAATTTCAGAAAAACAGGATTTTTCTGTAACGGTTCTTCACCGTCATATGAAGTAGTTTGAAAGATTCCAAAGCGGCGCATTTAGGCACGCTTACACACTGGCCAAGCAGTCTCCTTATCATCTGTAGATATCGAATAGGTACGTACTTAAATAGGTATTATATATATGCCCTTATCGCTGCTATATACCTAATAATAATAAAATGGTTGTCGTTATCAGGTCACCGTCCCCGTACGACGCGACGTGCGACTGCGCGGCGGCGACGAGACAAGACGACCGAAGGGAGAACTGTCTGCATGTACCGGCGCGGGCTGCGGGGCGGCCGCGGCGCGGCGGCCGGCGCGGCGTGTTGGCTAAGCGGTCCCAGTAATTTGTGTTCAGGGACGGATACACGCGGGTTCAAATAAACATGAAATTTGTACTTATGCCACAATGTACCTTCAATTTCAGATAGTTATAATTAGTTACCTTATAAAGTGTTATCCTGAGGAAATCCAACGGTTTTGAGCAAAATAAAAATTGAAGTTTTAGTTGTACCTCGTTTTATTTCATCGAAACGAATAGAAGATGGCGCTGCAAATATTACATCTGACTTGCACCAATAGAAGAATCTTGAATGCAAGTGAGATGTAATGATAAAAATTGAATGCTCAGATGACTGATCGAATAATGCACATAAACAAAATAGTGCACAGAAAGTTACTACAGCTAAGGTTGTATGCTTAATTATGAACTAATGCTTGTATTGTCAATTACTTACGTACAATAAATATTCATTGCTTATGGATATCCATTCTCGTCCGACTGTCCGATAGTTCGCGATTAGACCGCGAACTATTCAGGTGGCCTAGGCAGATTAGGTCAAATGGTGTGTGTGACACAATTTAATCGGGTTACCTACCTTTCAAGCAGTCTTGTCAGCCGTAGAGTGCTTTTTAAAAGCCGGAGCTGCGAAGGCGTAGCGACTAGCGAGTACGCTGCGACTAGGTAGCGAGAAGACTAAAGCAAAGCCACAGTGTAAGATGGATATTTGACGCTGCGTACCGCGTAACCGCGTAGGTACCCACGGCCACGGAGCTGTCATAGAATTTCTTCACTTCCAAACATACGCCTAATCTTTTGTACCAACAACATCTTTTGAACATTCTGTTCTGATTTAATTACATGTACCCTCAGGACAAGTTACTTGGTCTGAGCATGTACCTTTTTAAATTTTGTACGTTCTTCATTGGTATTACGATTACGTAAAACGTAACGCAAATGGTAGAATGGCGCCATTTGGTTGTTGTTGTTGTTGTATTGTTCTGCAACCGCCCACGCCTCCCCCCTGAGGCTGCTGGGTAATGTAGTAGGTACATATGTATATAAAATATTATCCGATCCTAATGTTCTATTGAACTTTTATTTAGCTGATAATTTTCAGAAGGCTTTCCATATTAGGTAATTTACATGAAAAGATAGCTGAACGAAAATGTGTTTGTATTGTACCCTAGCCTGTGTATAGAGTCTAGAATTACTTTTAGAGTTCAAATAGGTACTTAAGTAGGTTAATAGGTAAATATTTTGTATGTTTATAAATAAATAAATATAAGGCCGTCTTAACTCGTGAGACTTAGTAATTAAACAACTTTAAACGGTTTAAATCGCTTAGATTTATAATTTTTTAGGTGTCTATTTCCAAAACTAAACTATGTACTTAGAAATCAGCAATTTATGTAGATATGTTGTAGTCAATTCCAAAGAAACAGTTTTTAAGGTATTTCACTGGACGTTGATTCTACTATTTAGGTTACAATACGGAATTACACACGTTGCTAACTTTAACTACAGCCCAGTTTTTCAATGGCACAGATAACCTACTTTAGTTAGAGATCTGTTTAGCAAATCAATCCGTAGTAAAAGTAATAGTAAAACAACAAATAATGAAAACCGGCAAAGGGCGAGTCTGTATGAAGGTCAGGATCCCAAACTAAATGAAAAATAACGATTTAGGAATACAACCTATAATGAAACTAAATTATTTATTGTGTTTTGAATTGAAACGGAACCCTCAGTGTCCGACTTCAATTCGCACTTGATTGGTATCGTTTCTGAAATCTGTGCTACACAGTTGGCACCCAGCCTCTCATCATGATTCCCAACCATGTTAACAACTGTGTAGACAGTGGCTTCCCACCAAATTTCGTTTGACCTTCCCATGCCCTTGGCGGGCGAGCATGCGTTGGCGACCACGTTGAGCAACCATTATTTAAAGCGGTGCTACACAGTCGACAACGAGCCTCCCACCATTGTTTACAACTTGGAGATGGTGGTTTGCCACCAAATTATGTTTGACCTTCCACCGCCCTCGGCGGGCGAGGATGCGTTGGCGACCGCGGTGAGCAACCACTATTTCCGACTGTGTGGACGCCAGTTGCACACCACGCGAGGGCAGTATTTCGCTGCAGCCAGCGAGAGCGCACGCACAACGCGTTTCCCTCTTTGAGATACGTAGGCATAAAAGCCACACCAATATAAAATGCATTACAAATTTTGGAGCGAAAATGAGATACTCTTAAAAATTTTGCTCAACGCCTAATCAAGCAATGGCAAAATATAATTTATTATCTTAGTAGTTATGTATTAATTGAAATATAGAATATCAAAAATATTTATATAGGTGAGTGTAGATAGGATGTACGAGTATATCGACGGCCCCTGCGTACAATCCCGCATATGGTAGATACGTGATTTTCACTTTTTATTTTCAGAACCTTCAGAACACTCAACAGTTTCGGTTTAGTTAAAAAAATTCGGTTTAGTTAAATAAAGGCGAAACGAAGGTGAGTGACGTATTCGCCATAGATGTTGATGCCGAATTTTTTCCAGTTCAAGCTTAAAAAGTCCTCCAACGCATTTGTGAACAGTTTCGGAGAAATAAAGTCTCCCTGTGGCACGCCTCGTTGCAGTTGGATTGGTTCCGTGCTCTTGTCTTGTAGTCGAATCGACATTGTGGCGTTTCTATACAAACACTTCAGCGCTTCGGAGCGTATGAATGTGGTCCATGGTGCTAAAGCCTTTTCGGAACCCGGCTTATTCGGGAGGCTGGAAGTCATCAAACCTACGAGCAAGACGATTCGTAATGACTCTCGAGAACAGCATTTTAAACATGGCTCAGAAGTGAAATGGACCTGTAGTTCTTTAACAAGGTCTAGGTAACAAGACCTTGTTGAAGAACTACAGGTCCATTTTTGAAGAACAGTACCACTACACTTCTGCTCCACGCTTCTGGCTTGGCACCTTCAAGGATGACGGAATTAAATAACTTCTGGAGGACTGAGAGTACCGGCTTTCCACCCGCTCTCAGAAGTTCTGTCGTGATTCCGTCATCACCTGGCGCCTTGTTGTTCTTAAGCTGTTTGAGAGCCATTCTAATCTCGTATAGGCTGATGTCCGGGATGTCTTCGGTGTAGTTCGGTGTAGACCCGACTGGCTTCAGATATCTCCTCATACTCCTCTACTTCATCATCTGAGCCTGTCGAGGTAGGTGCGTAAACCTGTATGACCTTCAGCGAATACCGTTTGGTTATTCTGAGTATAAGGTACGCTACCCTGCTCGACACGCTTTCGACTTTTACAACATTGTTGACAAGGGACTTCCGGACGAGAAACCCAACACCACCCTGAGACTTTTGGTGACCTTCCCGGTAGAAGAACAAGTTACCGGAGTCAAGGATAACGGTATCCTTTCCCTGTCTTCGGACTTCCGATAACCCCATGACATCCCAGCCTAACTTGTTCAATTCTTCATCCAGCTCGACAATCTTGTGGTCCTCCCTGAGCGTACGTATGTTGTGTGTTGCCTTGCCAGGGCCAAGGGTCGTCGTTTTAGAGGTTGGTAGCCGTGCATCTGTTGGGGATTCTTCGCACCCCCTGCTCCACCGTTACCTGGCCTGCTGCCAGGGCCAGGAATAATAGAGCTGCCGGGGACTGGGGGCCGAGTAATTTTTGTGCTATTCATAAGGGGCGGTTTGCCATAATCGCCACGCTTGGCAGGCGTCTTGGGATCGCAGTTTATGGTGTAAATTTTTCAGAAGGCGCTGCTGCCCACCTTCCGGGTTTTTTTTTTTAATTCATACTCATTATTTAAGACATATTTTTACTCTAAATTCCATACGTAGTAGTAATTTTAAAACGTAAGGAGTGATATTGTGTGCAATTTGGCTTTCGTACGATGCGTGTTGTCAGCGCAGAGTCCGAAACACACTTTGGTGAGCGACTGTGTAGTAGCAAATTCCGACGGTGGTAAGTAACAAGCGGCCCGCCAAGGCCAATGAGCGGTACCCATGGTTGCCAACTGTGTAGATCAGCTTTTACGACTGTGTGGACGTTGGTTGCCAACAACGCGAGGTCGCGACTCGTAGTCGGCTAGAACGCACGCATGATGAGAGCGCACGCATAATACGTTCCTCTCTTTGAGAGACGTTCAAGGGTTCTTTTCCTGTCATGCATATTTTCGCCTGCGTGCGGATCCGGTTCGCATGCGGGTCATGAACCGCTCCTGGCCACACGCGAGACAAAAATTTCGTATGCCACTGCAGTGTTGTGCGTGTCGCCAGTGCAATTATTGCATTGATTTAGATGATTATTTTTTCGTTGTGAAAAATGTAATAGGGAGTTTAAAAAAAAATGCACCTTTGAAATGTTCTGTCTACCCACTACGACAATAATTTTCTCAGCAACATTTCACATTTCAATTCTAAGTGTAATGTTTCTATTAGAGAAATTATAGATTAATTATTTTAAACATAATTAAATATAAAATCCAATGTAAAAAAAAAATTGGCGAAAATGTATAACGGAAAAGCACAATTTAATATGTTCACCTACACCTTGTCAACTTAACAGTTCATTAAAAAGGCCCTAAGTACTTTTTTTTTTTAATTTTTTTGGTAATCGAAGCATAAATGTTAGTATATACAATTACAATTTAAATAATTGTTGTAACTTTGAGACTTTGAGATAAGGAAACATGGTGCTAAAGAAATGTTCCACTAAGAACGGCTCATTTAGTGGTAAGTAACGAATTTATTAGTTTATACTTATACTATAGTTGGTTTTCAATTGTTCGTTAATTATTTTAAACATACAAATCGGGAATATTTGTGATATTTCATATAAAATAATTGCCGGCAATAACTCGAGGTTATGATTGTAACATCCAGCAGTATGGAGCGTTACATATACGTGGAGTTAAGGCATTAAAGGGAAGCGATTCTAAATTAGAAATTGCAATGTAAACGGCAATGGCTGTAAACCCTGTCCCAGAGTAGCCGCAAATTTACATTTAAATTAGAACTTAGAATCTCTCTCCTTAAAATCATAATTATGTGGATGTCAATTTATTCACGCGCACCAAGGATTTATATCATTGCATAAACAAAATAAAATATCTTAAAAAGTTTATCAACTCTTATTTTTTTATAAATTCATGCAACTCATAAACATCTTAAGTTATACATAATAAATTCATTAAAAACTAAGAATTAATAGATATTTGGTACAATCGTACACGTAGTCTAATTTAATCATATTAGTAACATTGTCTTTCATCTAAGTAACTGTCCCATTAAAATGTGATTTAAAATTTAAGATTTCGCTAAATTCTATAAACGTAGTAGTATTATAAACCTAATTTCATTTTGTCTTAATCTCAAATTTCGTTTTCTTCACTGTTGTGTTAAATATTAGATACATGGTATAGTTTTACCAAAACAAAAGTGACGTAATGGATGTTTCGCCGATAAATTTTCGCGAACTTATGATTAATTTAAAGGTTCATCGCTGATTTTATTGAATAAAATATTTTGTTACTTTAATAAACAAATATTAAAGTAACAAAATATTATGTACGTAATAATAAACAAGCAGCTTTATTTGTGTAAAACCAATTTTAAAAAGTTACTAAATGTAACGAATAGAGAACGAAATTAATACTTACTTTTGAAAAAACAATGATTTTTTAAATGTTTATTTTTTAATATCTATTCAAATTTTACTATATTTAGTTATTCACTATTGATTGTATATTTTACAAAATTACAAATATACGAGAGGAAAAAATTAAGTCATGTGCGGGATTCGAACCCGCATCCATCCACCCCTTTAACCGGGGTATGCTCTAACCAATTGAGCTAACGTGACAATGCACATGACTTTAATTTTTCCTCTCGTATATTTGTAATTTTGTAATGTAATCTGCATAGCAAGCGTTATTCCAAACATTACAATATTAAAAGTTTTGTATGTTTGTTTCGCGATTAATCCACTAATTATACATTTATTTTGATGATGTTTTTCTTTTTTGATAGAGTATACTAAGTAATTCCAATTTAAATTTCATCAAAATCGGTTTGGTTGTTTTAATATTTTTATTTTTGCAATAACGCATGTTTTGCAGATTACATTTCCATACGATGGTTAAAAGAACTAGGGGAAATATTTGAGTTCTTTTTAATGCTGATAGTTTTTAAATTAGGCAGTTTTAATTTTAATAAGCTCTTGACCACAATCTCACCTGTTGGTAAGTGATGATGTGGTAACAGGCTTAATCTAGAATTACTGGCTCTCAAGGATAACTGCCGGAACCCACCGTTAGGTGCTTGGCGACAGATTTTCTACTTGAGGATTATTAAATTGGTTTCTTTATTTAAGTCATATTTTTCTTTCAAATTTAAATGAAAGAGATTTTGGAACTTAAGGAGCGGTATCGTGCGTAGTTTGGCTCTTATACGGTGTGTTTTCTGGGCGGGAGTTCGAAACACACTGTGGTTGGTTAGCTGGCAACTGTGAAAACCACGAAGTAGTGAGCAACTAACCATCCGCCAAGGTCAATGGTTGCCGACTGTGTAGCACCGTTTTAACGCCTAAAATAGGCAGATACACAATCCCTACAGTTTTTCAATAGATACGTACTTTTAATTAGGTTAATATCACTTAAATCGCCGCATGAGCATAGAATACAATATTGTGATAAATGTTTTTTGTGTAGTGACCATTATTTAATCAGTGTTATGAGTAGCATTATTGTTACATTATCTATATATTAAAGTAAGTCAGGATTGCAAATAATTCCTCCAAAATACAAGGAAAAAGACAAAACGAACCTTTTTATCTTCCAAAAGTCAGCTTTAACTTACCAAAGATTCATTTAAAAATAGAACACAACGCAAGCGCAGAGCAACTTGACTCCTCCCGCAAGTGTTTACACAGTGTAGTGTATGTAACGTGTAACCACAGATTACCTATTAGGTAATGTATTGTACTCTGTGGTTTAGTTAGTTACACAAAAGTCGCAACACACCAAAGAGGTTGTAACACAAATCACTTGCTTTGGCGTTTGATAAAATTAAAATGCGTGACACGCGTTTTCTCGATATTCTGTAATAACGGTAAAATCGAACAAAATCTATAACCAATATTTTTTGCAGTATTGACAAAAGATCCGTCTGTGTTTTACTTTTTAGAAAATACCATAAATTATATTTCAAATGTATTCCTAAACATATCATAAGTATATGAATTAAATAAAACATAAAATCTTATGTGTTGATAATAATCCAAACAAGATTGCGATATCTTAGTTAGGTGTTAAGCGCTAACTCTGCCTAAACCAGATGCATTTCGTTAGAAGTGACGGATTGCACTGCGTGCAATAGAGCCATATTAGGGGAACTAATCTTAGTCGGAAAAGCTGCTCCAAAGCAGGCATACCTGTTTGACACACAATGATGACCAGAGACTAGGTATGGAGGGTAGCGGGATCCGAGGCATGGTTCTTCGCTGGTCGACCGCAGTTAGAAGTAGCCTCAAGTAGGGAGCCAGCCACTAATGAAAGGCTGCCTCGCCAACTAGCGAAAAATTCCTCGATGTCCTATCGTACTGGTTGACGACCCACGAGAGCGCCCGATGGACATTCCTGGGGGAGCTCGAGCGTGCTCGCTGTCTCCAGCGTTCCACTGCTGTTTCCCTAGCCTTCAATTCACTTAAAAACATACGAAAATGTAAGGCTCATTCTCGTTATAAGTGCACCGTATCCACATCTAAGGTCTGCACTCAACATGTCTGGATAGTCACGCGTTTTTACTAATAATATGTCCCATTATGGAGCAAATTTTTTTAAATCAAATAATATTTGTATTATGCTTCCAATGACGTCCGAAGTCCCTGTAATGTCTTTCTGATGCTATGGCATTATGAGGGAACAATGTCGAAGATGGCGGCTTGTGTTGGGTAAGTAGTTTAGTTGCAGACCGGAAATGATAGGTGGCGCTGCGGGCGCGTCTAGGAAGCGTCTAGTAGCGACATCTAACGACCATGCGAGGCGAAGGAAACGATGTACTCTCTCTCATAATGGACTTCGGACGTCATTGGAAGCATAATACAAATTTTATTTGAAGATAAAAAAAATATATTTTTTAAACAATAGGTACGTAGTGGTATAATTGCTTTTCAAAAGGTGATATATTTTAACATAGATGTATTTCTGGAGAAGAAAGATTTTATGCTTGTATCGGACTCTTCGTTTGCTTGTATCGAATCTTAACTGGCCCTGGAAGTCGACTTATTTTATTTTATCAGCACGCTGTCATGGCTGTGGGAATGTTAATATTTTTCATAATTTACCGTTACATTTCGTAAAGCCTATGACTGAAGAATATGTCAGACTATTGTTAGAAAGTATTTTCTTTTGGTGTTATTCATGCAAATTGTTTACTGTTCATGGTAATACTGTTAATGGTAAACTCATTACCCATTAGACAGTTGTTATAATTGTATCAATTGAACGGTTAAGATTATTAGTTTCACAAAATATTCTTGATTATCTTGATTATCTTATTAGATTGTACCAAATAAATATTCAAAATGCTTAAACATAATATTTTAATATTACTACTTCTAGGTACATATTTATTCATCTATTTTCATCTATATTTAATAAAAAGGATAAAAAACAACAATAATGAAAATTCTATTTATTCATTTTTAATTTCTTGACTGATCAAAAATTTATTACAAAAATAAACCTTTTATTTGGACAAGATGTTACTATACCGACCAAATAGTTGAATTTAATTTAAGTTTGAATTAAAAATAATATCTAATGACTGAGTATTTAATTTTTACTTTTGATTAATTGAAACAAAAGCTCATTAGGAAAGGATTTCTCATTTAATTTCCAGCAGTTAAATACATTTGATTTTTGTTACTAACAAGACATTTTTTCCCAATCTACCACGAATATATTAATTTAAGACATAAAACACACATTTCTGACTAGAACTTTAATATATATCATATATATTATAATATTATTACAATAATTCATAGTTCTTAAGTCCTAAAACAAGAATGCATAAAGGCTGTTTTTATAACCAGCGCCATTTAAAATGAAAATGCCCAACTACCTAACCTATAGACACGTTTTTTATTGTTAATAATTAAATAAACATATTCATATTCATCCATATTCATAGCGGTAGCGAGTATTTGTGTACGACGTAAAAGATCTCGGCTTTATCTATTTACACTACAAAATCCTGAGAAAATACTTTTATATTGAATAAGCCTTATGACATTATTTAAGGTAACTAGGTATTTTTCATCACACCAATCACAATACACTTGCACGTATCAAATACAGGTTAACTAAGCCGTTATGCCCCACATAAAACCCTCGAGCTTTCTTTTTGTCATGAGATGAGACCCAAGGTCGCTAAGTATTTTTTTTTAAATTTATAGCACAGCATACAGGCCATCCAAGTTCAAGTAAGGAGTTTACACGCAATTGAAAAATTGACTTAAAATGTTATCTAAACAGGTATTTCATTGCAATCTCGCTACCTGTTACTTATAAGCTCAACTAATGTTCTTAATAATCGATTTTAATGGTTTTTTTGTATCAAAACGTCGATTTTTTTTACACTCCTTCATGCTGACCTTTTTATTTATTTGCCCTTAACGTTTCTGAACGAAACATTTGTATAATCTGTGGTGTGGGCAAAAAGCCCGCCATCCGCTTCAAAAAAAGTTCACGTATTTCGTAATAATAGTTTTGCTGACTTGTGTATCGGCGATAATGATATGAATAGAATTTCATTCATAACTAGGACGTAGTGGTCCTGACGATGCCAACTTATTAAAGCTATAATTCATATTTATTTACTTGCAAATGTGATGAAAAACATTGAGAGCCTCGATCGTAATTCTTTAAGTTTACTTTTTATTTAAAATATCGATTTTACATAGAAAATGCACAAAAAAGGACATCAAAATAGCATGCATAACTATAGACCAATTACACTAAATCTAGTACTGTCACAATTATTCAAAAAGCTTTTCTTTCCCTATTAAATGAGTTTATGACAAATAAGATCTTGTGTCCAGGTATATAACTATGGGTGTACAAAAAATAACTCTACAACATTAGCATGTTTTAATCTAATTAAATCCATAACTGACAGTCTTAATAATAAAGAAAAAGTAGCGGCTTTATTCATAGATATGACTAAAGCGTTCGATTTAGTTGATCACAATATAGTACTTAAAAAGCTTCATATATGTATAAGGAATTCGAGGAAATGCTCAAAATTGGTTATGAAGTTATTTAGAAAATAGGAAACAATGCACTGAAGTTCCTAGAATAGTAAACAGACATAAAACATTATACAAGTCAGAAGTGCAGGTAAGTCGGTCAGGCGTACCACAAGGTAGTATTTTGGGGTCATTTATTTTCCTAACTTACATAAATGATATTCCTAATGTATATATAGTGTATTCTATATGCTAATGATACCACTGTTGTCATCAAGTCCAAAAATAATGAGCAACTTAAATTAGATATAAACAGTACTATAAATAATTTAACACATTGGCTAAATTAAAATAAGTTAAAAATTAATATCCATATAACTAATATTATTTATATTTCAGACATACCACGCTAAAGAAGATACTTTTTTATACAATTCCAAAAAATGCAAGTAGAACAAGTAGATACTTGTAAGTTTTTAGGAATAACAATCGACAAACATTGCTCGTGGAAATTTCATATTGATACCGTTTGCGGCAGACTTGATCGTTTCGTGTATGCTATACGACAACTGCGGCTCTCCGTGTCGAGAGAATCTGCTGTAGCCCAAGCACGTTCATTTGTAATGGTTGGTATAAAATAACTTCAAATCTGAGTTTCAAAGCAACAAGGTCCGTGCCAACTCTTAATATTACTTGCTCAGTGAGAGGAACTTTTATATGCTAAAAAATAATTAAAACCTCTTTTGGAACGAGAGGTTAGCTCTTAGAAAGAAGGTATAATTGTTGTGGTTTACGCTGGATGACGTCACTTTTGTAATCCTATCGAGTTCACATTAGCCAGCAAACGATGCGTCGTACTGTCAACCATCGCCTCCTGCGTAAACATACGATGAACTCGATACGTTTACGTTACGGACTATCGAAATTTTGTGCTTGGGCTACTTTGCGCGTATCACGGCTACGTATCCTCGGTTTTGTCGTACGGACTACTGTTGTGGGGTAGCTCGGTCGATGTTGAAAGGGCGTTTATGGTAAAAAAAAATGCGTACGGGCAATTTGTGAAGCCTGGTCTACAGATAGCTGTCGGCCTATTTTCAAAGAATACAATATCCTTCCATTACCTTGCATGTACATCATGGAAGTTTGAAAATTTGTCCAGGGTCACCCAGAGCTTTTTGACAAGCATTTTGACATGTTGCGAAAACAAACCAGGCATCGAAATAGACTTTATCTTCCATCGTGTAGATTACAATTGTCTAAAAATAACGCTTGTATTATGGCAATAAAGATGTATAATAAATTACCTAAGGACATAAAAAATAAAAAAGCAGTACAAGTGCGAGTGGGACTCGCGCACGAAGGGTTCCGTACCATTTTCTGTAATCTTGATTTAAGCTATTAATATACTTAAATCTAAATACTTAAAAACGATTTAACATTGAAATAATTACTAGTAGGTAGTTGCCGTAGTGTAGATAAGATTTATATATATGCTCGTATATTATTGTTTATTATTCTTCAAAACTGTGTAACAAGTACATACATAATTACAGTATAAGTACCTAGTTTCTAATCTAATCCTAATAAACATATATACAGGGCGTCCCACGGCGATGCCACATGCAGGGAAAGTACCTTGAAAATTGTAGATGGAACATTTTATTGAAAGAAGACATTATTTGAATTTTAAAAACAATATATAGTGCATTCATAGATATTTAAATAATTACATGGTTGAACCGGGAATCGAACCCGTTACACGAGAAAAAAAACATCCTGTAGTTTTATCATACCGATCGAAAGATTTCATCATAAGGATTGTTTTTTGCTAAATAACATAGTGTCAGAAATAAAAGGAAGAATTGAACATATGATGTGAAATTTTGAATTATTTCTTTATAATCAGCCAGCCGCATTGCGATCTCTGACAAAAGAAAAGACGGAGGCTTGTAAAACATCAAACTGAATCCACACTTTTATACATGTGTGCGATAGAAGTGTTGCCATATGAAAGCAAAAATAACTAAATTGTAGGATTTATGGGAGAAAACATTTTGAAGATATAAATATACAGCAAAATCTGTTAAATACTTCGCAATAACATAATATTATTTATATTGCGCAATATTATTATAATATTGCACAATCTTCACGATTATTGTTTAATATGTTTCGCAATTATTTTAAGATATTCTTGACTTTACGTTCTCTAGGTCAATAAATAATTGACCAAAGGCGTGTTAGGTTATGTATACGATATGGTTTTGTCGCAGGTGCCGTAGTTGAAAAGAAAACTGCTTGCCACATAGTTGGATGTTTGTTACTATATATGTATGTTTATCCTCGTATTTCGCAGAAACTAGAAATTGTATTGCAAAAATTCTTATTTAATTTAATAAGACTTACAACTTAGGAGTTGCTGTATTTTTATCGAAATCGGTTCAGTAGTATTCAAGATATACTTACTGTATCAGCCGGATCGTCCACTGCTGAACACAGCCTCCCCTATTTAGGGAGATGTGCCATAATCCCCACGCTTGGCAGACGGCTTGAGGATCGCAGTGTAAGTTGGCAGTTCCTTAGAAGGCGCTGCTGCCCTTCTTCCAGTATTTTTCCCTTAGTCGCCTCTTACGACACCCACGGGAAGATATGGGGAGGTGCAATTCTAACCCGGCAACCCACGGGATTTAACTGATCTTTATTCGTTCGACGTTCCTGGTAAAATAACAAGTTACAGGAGTGACTTCCGAGAATCCCATGCCATCCCAGCATAACTTGTTTAGTTCTTCCTCCAGCTCGACAATCTTGTGAAAACATTTACAATAGAAAATCACCGGAAAAAGATAAATATTTTTCTTGTCACTTTTGTTTCTTCTATTTAGTAAAGAGTATGTCCTCCTCTCTTAGCAATGCACTCCTGAAGCCTCGCATGCATATACTCTGGATCAAACTCCTTACGTTTTCATCTGGAATCTTCTCCCAGACACGTATTAAAGCGTCAATCATGCTGCTGTTGGTTGTAGACCCCTCGCTCTTCTCTCTAACCATTCGTTTCAATTGATCCCACATAAGCTTGATTGGATTTAGATAAAAATGTTAGCTGGCCATGGTAATACCGCAATATCAGCAATTGGGTCGCTCGAGCTGTGTGACACGAGCATTGTCTTGCATCAGGATGAATCCAGGACCCCCACGATGTGCAAATGGATCACTTGAGGCCTGATACATGTGAGGCTACAAAGCCGTGTTGTATGCCGTGGGAATGGCAGGGTGCTTCTGGATTCGATATTATTTTTCCCACTTTATCTAATCTCAAAAGATCATTATGCTCAGATCAGTGCTCGTGCGTAAGCCGCCGCGATCAACCGTGTTACCTCCGCGTATTGCTGTGACTCGTTACCATTGGCGCTCAACCTTTGGCATTCTGATCTGCACTAAGTGTTATATAGTTATTAGAATATAAAAAAAAAATGGTGATTTGTGGAAGATGCGGTGATGATGTTGGTGAGGCAATCCAATGCTCGGCCTGCAAGAAGAGTTTCGATTTTCCGTGCTCTGGAATAACCGAAAAGGGATACCGGAAGCTGGGGGATCGTCAAGCAACTTGGAGGTGTGCGACCTGCAAGAACTCAGGACAGGCAAGTGCTCTCACAGTGCCGGTGATGGGTTCACCGGTAGCTTCTCCAACGGTGTCACTTGAATCCATCATGCATGAGCTGACCAGCATTCGCATGCAGCTTGCTCCACTCTCTAGCCTATCAGCGGAAGTCCAGCTCCTACGGAAAGAGTTAGCGGATCTCAAGGGAATCCCTGCCAAAGTACATAAACTTGATGAAAGGTTGACCAAAGTCGAAGAAGACCAAAAGGATCTTACTGGGGCCATGACTTCACTCTGCAAACTTGAGGAGGACCTACATGACACTGATCAGTGGCTGCGAAGTAACAACGTTGAGATAAAAGGCGTACCTCTGAGGGATAAGGAAAACCTTTTTGAAATGGTAGCCAAAATAGGTGACAAGATATCGTATCCAGTTTTGAAGACACAGATAAACTTCGTTCACAGAGTGCCGAGTAACGTAGCTGGCACCAAGAATATAATCGTATCATTCATGAATCGTTACGTCAAAGAAGATTTTATCGCTTCTGCCCGCTCGTTAAAAAATCCTTTATCTCCCAAAGATATCGGTTTTACCGGCGCTGCGGGGAAAATTTTTATAAACGATCATTTAACTGTAAAAAACAAACTGCTTCTCTCACAAGCAAAATCGCGTGCCAAAGAGCACAACTACCAGTTTGTTTGGGTGAAACACATGAAAATCTTTGTACGGCGAGATCCAACTTCGAAACCTTTCACCATCTCAAGAGGGCAAGACCTACAAAAAATTGTCTAGTTACATATATGACTCTTTGTGTGAAGACAGTTTTATACGCGTTATTCTTTAGATTTAAACAACCACTCACTTTAAAATATTTTGTGCGTTTCAAAAGGTTGGGATCCCCTGGCAGTGTGCTTGCGCTTATCGCAGGCCAGTTTCTACGTAAGGCACAATGCACGAACCGGTCTTGTCATGTTGTCGTGCGAGCGGAACATTGTTGTTCTTGCTATTATTGTTACATTACTAAATGTTATGCTACCTTCTTTTTCTTAGATGTGTGTTTATTTTCTAAGCTTTGTTTCGTATCATGCGCTTGGTACTTAAAGGATCTCATTTGGAGCGGTGTTTGGTACCGTTTTAATAGTCGTACTTATGGGGTATATTATATTACAATTACGATAAAAAAGTTATTACTCGTATTATATCTTTGTATTGAGTTAAATATTGTATACTCTGAGTTGCTTTTACAAAATTATTTCATCTCATATTTTATGGTTACGTTCATTTTGAGTAATGATAAATGTCAAGCCACCTACCTTTACATAAATGTGTGTTTATTTTTTAAGCTTTGTTTCGTACCGTGCGCTTGGTGCTTGAAAGAACTCATTTGGAGCGGTGTTTGGCACCGTTTTAATGGTTGCACTTATGGGTTATATTACATTACAACTATGATAAAAAAGTTGTTAATATACTTTTGTATTGAGCTAAATATTGTGTATTCTGAGTTGCTTTTACAAAATTATTTATTCTTATATTTTATGGTTACGTTCATTTTTAGTAATCCTAAATGTCATGCCAGCTACGTTTACATAGATGTGTGTTTATTTTTTAATATTTGTTTCGTATCGTGCGCTTGGTGCTTGAAGGATCTCATTGGGAGCGGTGTTTGGTACCGTTTTAATAGTTGCACTTATGGGTTATATTATATTACAATTACGATACAAAAGTTATTATTATATCTTTGTATTGAGTTAAATATTTTATACTCTGAGTTGCTTTTACAAAATTATTTCATCTCATATTTTATGGTTACGTTCATTTTGAGTAATGATAAATGTCATGCCACCTACTTTTACATAAATGTGTGTTTATTTTTTAAGCTTTGTTTCGTACCGTGCGCTTGGTGCTTGGAGGAACTTAGTTGGAGCGGTGTTTGGTACCCTTTAAATGGTTGCACTTATAGGTTATTTTACATTACAATTATGTTAAAAAAATTATTGATATATTTTTGTATTGAGTTAATTGTACATCCTGAGTTGCTCTCACAATATTATTTAATCTCATATTATATGGTTACGTTAATTTTTGGAATAACAATAATTTTGCGACTATTACCAATTTGTTTTGACGAAGGTGTTAGTGGATGGAAACAGTTAAGCATATCAGACTTAATTTCGTTACTACTTAACATAATTTCGAGTTTATTCTATTATTGTTGGATTGACCCACAATGTATACACTAAATATTTATCACCAGAATGTTCGTGGCTTACGGACAAAAACATTAACTTTTTTTAGGAACTTGGCTAAAAATGACTATTATCACATTATATCGTTAACTGAAACCTGGCTTGTGAGTGACATTTCTAGTAGTGAATTGTTTAATGATAACTACTTAATTTGGCGTCGTGATCGTGCAACTGGGCAGTCACGTGGTGGCGGCGTCTTAGTAGCAATACGGCGGGACCTCATAGCTACTGAAAATGTTGGCTGGCAGTCCAGCGCTGAGGATATTTGGATATCGGTTCATTTAAGAGATGGGCCTGGAAAAAGTATGCAAAAATTACACATATGTACACTATATCTGTGTGATCAGTATCAAGGACACAGTTTCTCTAATCAACTTACCATATACTTAGACAAACTTGCAGACTTATTTATCGAACGCCCATCTGATAAATTTATTATTCTGGGAGATTTTAATATGAGCGCCATAACGTGGTCAGAGTCTGAAGACGGTATTAGAGCTGTAGCTCCTGTCGCGAACTACCGCGAAACTTGCAAAGCTTGAGTAGTCTATGGGTTATCTATGGGTGATGTTTTTTTGAAGTTTGTTTTGAATTTATTTGCTAAAGCTTGTTTTTAAATAGAAAATAAATTTAATTGGTAACGGTGAACATAGAAATGAAGCGAAGCGAGGTTTTCAGATCCCGGTGAGTGTTCTGTAACCTATTGTTAAAGTCAATAGGGAAATTAGGAAACAAGATGAATGTTTGAGAACTTTGAGTATGATTACATGAAATGTAATCTAAAAGAAGCAAGCATGAAGTGCCAAGCTTGCGGTGGCTTGGGACGGACTATAAGGGGAGTTGAGGAGGTCCGTGGGGGCCCTAGGCCCCATGCTAAAATATAATATGGCACGAATTTTGAATAGTTCTCATAATGATAATGTGTAGTTGTTCTTGTTTCCTGGTTAACCTTTGATACTTGTTAAATTCTTGTCGTCAAATGAATATGTCCTTTCAACTGAACCTAGGCTTTATAGCACAAGTGGCGACAAAATGGTGGAGATGCTGGGATCAATGAAATAGGCGAGCCTATTTCATTGATCGTGTAGATTTGAATGACGTAGTTCAGCTCCGAACGAATCTGGAGTTGAATGACGTAGGGTGCCGCCGAATTGTAAGCTGTTCAATCTCTTAGATACGTGGAGTTGAATTACATATTGTAGTGTGTCTACCTGTACTGTTACTAAGTAAGTCACGTGGTCTGGCTCCTAAGGTATCTGGAGATGAACTGAATAGACTCGCGATGAATCGCGTGCTCTAACCCCTAAAGCATTTGGGACAAACTGAAATGGACACGTAACTAAGTAAGTCACGTGGTCTGGCTCCTAAGGTATCTGGAGATGAACTGAATAGACTCGCGATGAATCGCGTGCTCTAACCCCTAAAGCATTTGGGACAAACTGAAATGGACACGTAACTAAGTAAGTCACGTGGTCTGGCTCCTAAGGTATCTGGAGATGAACTGAATAGACTCGCGATGAATCGCGTGCTCTAACCCCTAAAGCATTTGGGACTAACTGAAATGGACACGTAACTAAGTAAGTCACGTGGTCTGGCTCCTAAGGTATCTGGAGATGAACTGAATAGACTCGCGATGAATCGCGTGCTCTAACCCCTAAAGCATTTGGGACTAACCGAAATGGACACGTAACTAAGTAAGTCACGTGGTCTGGCTCCTAAGGTATCTGGAGATGAACTGAATAGACTCGCTATGAATCGCGTGCTCTAACCCCTAAAGCATTTGGGACTAACTGAAATGGACACGTAACTAAGTAAGTCACGTGGTCTGGCTCCTAAGGTATCTGGAGATGAACTGAATAGACTCGCGATGAATCGCGTACTCTAACCCCTAAAGCATCTGGGACCAATTAAAATTGAATCACGTGGTCTGACTCCTATGGTATTTGGAGATGAACTGAATAAACTCGCGTTAAATTGAGTACTCTGACCTTTAACGCATCAATTATTGAATGATATGTGAAAATTTGAATCACTAATAGTTTATTTTATTTTTCGAGAAAAGCTATATTACAAAAATAATGATAATTTATTTATTGAATTACGCTGAATTTATCTACGTAAAGCAAATTTAATATTGTACATTATCTTTATTCTCTTTTACTGTGCACATAATACATGGAAATTGGTCATGTATGCGCAGCCTTGTAAGCTGTGTTGGTCGTTTATGAGCACCCTTACGATATTTTGTCTACGGCAATACACTGGCAGTGTGTACAATCCAACCAAATGAATATGCTAAGACGTTTTGACAACAATGGTTGTCAAAAAGTTGGTTTTATTCCTAGTTTATAAGATATTTTGAATTCGACCGTATTATACGGTTTGACGGATTCCGCAATCGTTTTTTTTTTTTTTTTGTTGACAAAATGTTCGTTGGGTTTGAAATTGGATGTTTCTTTCTTTACTAGGTTATCTTTTGATCAGTCGGTTATAGTATTTATCTGAACTTTCTCGAAAAACCATGTAAGATCGTAAAGTGTTTATTGTGTCTGTTGCGTTCCCGAGAACGTGGAAAATACTTATTTAAACGCTTGTCGATGAAGAATTTAAGCTTGAATCAAAATGGAAGAAGCCTACCGCGTTTAAATCAAGTTGCTAGATACACGTTTATGTGTTGTAAAAGAAGAAGGATTAGATCTGATACGAATATCAGATGTGAGGTTGCGTTTGAAGATGTTGTAGAAGCAAAATCAAAGCTAAAACGAATTATAGATCGGTATTCGTCTGATTTACAAAATTAAATTGAAAAGGCTGAAAATCCGTCAACCGAAATTGTGACGACATACACCGAAAACCAGTTGGAAGCTGATGAAGTGCAAGCCAAACTGGAAACATTGCTACAATTATACTCAAATAAAAGTTCCTCCACAAATACACATCAAAGCAAACTACCAAACCTTCAGCCACCCAAATTTTCTGGCTACATACTGTCTTTCCACCAATTATGGGACAAGTTTGAGGTCTAGAAGAATGTTGATAAACAGGCTTACTTGATGGCAAGTTTGGAAGGAAAGGTGCTTGAAGCAGTAAATGGGTTAGGGGAGACAAATAGCAACTATAGTATCGCAGTTGAAACTTTAAAGCACCAGTTTGGTAACAAAAACATTTTGGTAGATGCACGTTACAATGCTCTTAAACAACTACCGGTAGCGCTTGGTCTAGATAAATGTAGACACACATATAACGCAGTTGAACCTTGTGTGAGTTATGACTCTACATTTTCTATGGTGGTTGCGGAAGGTCTGGATACAGAATATCCAGAAAGATCGCACAATTTTTTGTCCAAAGATATTCCTCAAATAAATGTAATGGAAATAGACCACAATGACAACCCAAGAAAGAAAACCTTAAACTCAGAGGTGCAAGAAATTCAGAATCTACAAAGAAAGTATTTTAAAGATGAAATTATAAAATTATAATTGGTAAACACACCCATCTCAGCAGAAACTTGGACCTGTTCTTAGACGTTGATGGAAATCTAAGATGCAACGGAAGAATGGCAAACACTGACTGGTCTTATTAAATTAAACACCCCATACTGCTCCCTAAGGATTGTGAATTCACATGGAAGATGATATCAGAGACACATGAGAAACATTATCACGTGGGTATAGCGCACACACTTAGCATTATCCGTTAAAAATACTGGATACCTCAAGGCAGATCTCAGGTTCAGAAGGTTATAAAAAGGTGCCAACAATGTGCGAAACATGGCGGTGGATCATATAAATTACCATCAACTCCAGCCTTACCACACCACCAGAGAATGGTGGCAATCGTGAAACATTGTTTAAAATGTACACTGCAGAAACATCTAGTTGGTGACAGTCAACTGTTTACAGTAATTAAGGAAGTCGAAAATGTTTGTAATTCAAGACCACTGTCTTATTTAAGTTCAGATCCGGGACACATCTTGAAACCTGCAGATTTTCTCTCATTAGGAAATTGCTTACTGCTCGAAAGTTGCTTACTGCTAGAAAAGCCCCACCTAGCAAACAGAGCCTGATTGACAGTTGGAAACGGGGTCAAAGAATAATTACTGAATTCAAAGCTAGGTTTATTGGACATTACCTTGTTAGCTTTGTTAGAAAGGTACCGACATTCCCACAAACAACCAAGGGTAAAATCATTCAAAGAACCTCGCAATGGTGATGTAGTCCTAATAAAAGGAGAAGCTAAAAACCGAGAAAACTCGAAGGTTGGGAAGATTTCATTGCTCATTAAAGGTCCTGATGGAGAATGTAGAGTGGCAAGAGTGAAGGTAGGAGAAACTGAATTCACTAGATCTATTGGACATTTATACCCACTCGAAGGAGACATCGTTGATGAAGAGAAGGCGAATGAAGAATCCAAAACACAAGTACCTGTAAGAATACAGTGTGGATAATATACAAGAAATAGCTTCCCTGTGAGTGGTGAAACAAGTGACAATCTTCCAGATGTTCCACACTGCACTAAAGAAAATGAAAACCTTGAGTCTCTAAATCAAAATGTATTACCAGAAATTACAAGAAGGGAAGACTAAGAAGGTGACTACTCCTGACGGTGTCCTCAAACAAATTATACCATCCAAATTAACTTTAGAGAAGAGGTGAACGATAATTATAACGTACGAAACAGAAGGAAAGCGGCTATAAAAGCAAGAGAAAAGATTGCTGAATGGACTCACTTACTGCTAAAATAACAACCAGCCCTGTCTCTCGGGAGTGTCGCGAACTACCGCGAAACTTGCAAAGCTTGAGTAGTCTATGGGTTATCTATGGGTGATGTTTTTTTGAAGTTTGTTTTGAATTTATTTGCTAAAGCTTGTTTTTAAATAGAAAATAAATTTAATTGGTAACGGTGAACATAGAAATGAAGCGAAGCGAGGTTTTCAGATCCCGGTGAGTGTTCTGTAACCTATTGTTAAAGTCAATAGGGAAATTAGGAAACAAGATGAATGTTTGAGAACTTTGAGTATGATTACATGAAATGTAATCTAAAAGAAGCAAGCATGAAGTGCCAAGCTTGCGGTGGCTTGGGACGGACTATAAGGGGAGTTGAGGAGGTCCGTGGGGGCCCTAGGCCCCATGCTAAAATATAATATGGCACGAATTTTGAATAGTTCTCATAATGATAATGTGTAGTTGTTCTTGTTTCCTGGTTAACCTTTGATACGACTTGTTAAATTCTTGTCGTCAAATGAATATGTCCTTTCAACTGAACCTAGGCTTTATAGCACAAGTGGCGACAGCTCCGTCTACTGCTTCTTCTTCTACCACGTTATCGGCCAATATGTTTACTCATTTCATTGATACCCTTGATTTCTGCAGTCTAAAACAATTTAACTTAGTCCAAAATAAGCATGGCCGAATACTTGATCTTGTCCTGTCAAACACAAACATCTCCGTCTCAGCCTGCTTACAGCCTTTAACTGTGGAAGACCCTCATCATCCCGCTCTTTTGGTCCAACTTGATGTCTCACAATCTCAATCTCTAATAGCTCAGAAGCGTCTGATGTACCAATACAATAAAGGTAACTATGATCGTATTCGGTCTTCCCTAGCTGACACGCAATGGAACGATTTATTTTCAGAGTGTAGCACTAATGATGCTGTGAGTAAGTTTTACTCAACATTAGTTGAATTAAGAGATTCTCACATCCCTAAACGACTACATAAAAATAATAATTACCCCCGTTGGTACAATTCTGCTCTCATTAAAATTCTTAAAGAAAAACACAAATATTTTACTAAATTCAAAATTTACGGTAACAAACACGATTTACTCACTTTTCAGATACTGCGGGATAGAGCTAATAGTGTTGAGCAGACTTGTTTTCATAAATATATAGCTAACATTGAGACTGCTATCACTTCGAACCCAAAATATTTTTGGTCTTATGTAAAATGCAGACGTACGCATACCAATTTTCCTTCCAATATGTCATATAACGGCAATGAAAGCCTAGAATAGGCCTGAAGGGCCTAGGAATATGCGAACTTTTCTCTAATTATTTTCAGTCCTCGTTCCTGGATTCTACTACCACTTGTACCCATTCAGCGTCTAGAGACGATTCTAATTGCCACATTAGTTCTATTGAAATCAATCCTGACATTGTGCGGAAATACCTTCAATCCCTTGACTTAAATAAATCAGCCGGTCCCGATGCTATTCCAGCCATATTTTTAGTAAAGTGTGCTAACGAGTTAGCGTATCCTTTATCATTACTATTTACAAAATCACTCTCTGAAGGTGTCGTTCCTACTATATGGAAGACTGCGTTCATCTCACCTATTCACAAAAAAGGTGCTAAAGACGTGGTAGAAAACTACCGACCAATATCTAAGCTTTGTCTTCTAGCTAAAATTTTTGAACGTATAATTTACAATCAACTTTACAGTAGTATTCTCCCTGACCTTAATCCACAACAGCATGGTTTCTTAAAAGGAAGATCAACAATGTCAAACCTTGTTGTTTTCACTGATTACGTTACTCGACAAATGGTCACTAGTGGACAGGTAGATGCTATCTACACCGACTTTAGCAAGGCCTTTGACCGAATCGATCATGTTATTCTGCTGAGAAAACTATTCAATCTAGGTATTCGTGGTGATCTCTACAGGTGGTTCTCTTCTTATGTCTTCAACAGAACTCAGGCAGTAGTATTAGGTGGTTATACTTCTTCCTGGACTGCTATACCATCTGGAGTCCCTCAGGGATCATTGCTGGGACCTCTTTTGTTTGTCATCTACATCAACGATATTGGAGACTGTTTTAAACATTCCCAATTCCTACTATTCGCAGATGACATGAAGATGTTTATGGCAATTGACAACCCCTCTAATGCGTTACTTCTGCAGGTGGACTTAGAAAGAGTGGCTAACTACTGTAAGACAAATAACCTTATTTTGAATATATCAAAATGCTCAGTAATTACTTTCAGTCGTAAGACACAAACTGTACAATTCAAGTACTCAATTGCATATCAACCACTTTTACGTGTGAGTGACATTAGAGACCTTGGTGTCCATTTGGATAGTAAGCTCACTTTTGTCAATCACATCGATATGATAGCTAAGAAAGCCTCATCAGCATTAGGTTTTATTATACGTAATGCGGGCATTTTTAAAACCATGAAGACTCTAAAAGTCCTATACTGTGCTTACGTTCGCAGTCACCTTGAATACGCAAGTCCAGTTTGGAATCCTAATTATGCCGTACATAGTCAAAGGCTGGAAAGAATACAAAAGAAATTTATTAGGTACTTAGGATATAAATTCAAAATTCCACGTTCTAAATATATAGTTCGCTGTGCTCGTTTCCATCTGTTACCACTTTCAACTCGTCGTAATATTTCTGACATACGGCTGCTTATGAAGATTGCACAATCCAAAATTGATTGTTCTGATTTAGTGGGTAAATTAAGTTTATATGTTCCACCTAGACACGCTAGACCCAGAAGGTTGCTTCACGTACCACCCGCGCGTACAAACTATCGCAGACACTCATTTTTATTAAGATCACAAACCGCTTTTAATGAGTTTATCGAGCACGAAGGTCACACCATCGACCTTTATTCTAGCAAATTGTCTCATGTCAACCTTGCTTATGTCACTTTGAATTCGTAAAATTTTCAAGTATTTGGAAATGAAGTGGCTTCGTACGATAAAAAAAAAAAAAAAAAAAAAAAAAAAAACAATATTTCTTTGTATAATCTTATTACGTGTGTGTAAAATACTTTTTTTTATATCTGTGGAGGCTTGTTAATGGCTTTTCTTAATTAAGTTATTAAACCTTTTTGTAATGATAGCTGTAAGCCCCCCAAATAAATGTAAAATAAGTAAAATAAAATAAAATTATATGAATAAGATAATGTTCTAATTTTATTGTGCTGTTTCTCAGTTAGAATTTACTTTATTTTAAACTAAAAGATCGTACCTACAATTATGCACTTAAGGCTTGTTTAGATATGTGATGATATTTATGTAATAAAAAGACCGTGTTTTTTTTTTGTAATTTTGTAACAATTTTATGACGAATGCATTTTTTTTTAAAGTTAATGTGACGGATTAATTACGAGACCCACCTGATGTTAAGCGGATTATCGCTCGTAGAGTCAAGACCTCCTGATTAATTAAATGTTTTCTTAAAATACTTTTAAAATATTGGTTATTATTACTCATAGGGATTAGTGAAATATTTTTTCCAAAAATCCCTATTACAAGCACTACGAGACCCCAATGCCCTAAATTGATGTAGAAAATCTATGGGGATTTCTAGAATAACCCTTCCTTACAGTTAGGTACGTGAGCTACAGCAAATCCCTAACCAATTTTATCAAAATTGGTTGAATAGGGTCAGACGTGCAAAAATATAAGCATAGGTACCTACTTTATAATATTTATATTCTACTTACCTTACCTATAAACATATACATACATATAATAATTGCTTTAGATAACTTTGGTTTCTATATCAAATAATAACCTGTAGGTACGTTATTAAATAGGTATGTTAATTATGATAATATCGATGATTATTGTGTTGGGTAAATAAAATCTGCCTTTACTCCAGCCTGCTATATATTATGTTAATATATCGATTATTTTAATCATGATTTAGAATTTATCATTTATTCCTAATCCTTAATAAAATTTGGTACATATTGTGTGAAAATGACCTATAATCGACTTTATATCGATAATTAGTAATCAGGGCCTTCCGGAACGGGTCCCTTAGTGATCGGGGTCCTCAGGGTGTAACCCGGTCCAGAAAGAGGATATAGCTCCTAAGAATAACAGAAAACCATACTTGGCTAGTCCGTTCATAATATATTCTGAAAGGTGCTTGAGATAATACTATATACCTATATATTATTATATACCTACTATTTTCGTAGCTATCGATAAATTGGAGTGGTAGGTACATAACAAGATCAAGTGTCTTATACGTTGTGTGTATAAGACACTAGACTATAAATGATGTTCCTTTCTCTAATGCATGAACACGAGACGCGGTGACGCGCGCACAAGCAACGCCAAGCGATTGTTGTAATGAAATGTGCAGACGGACAGTCCCGAGTGCCGACCATCTCAACCGCTGCTGAAGAAAGTAATCGGTTCACTATCAAAAGTCCGCCTCTCGCCTCAGAGAGAAGGTACATTATAAAAGCCGTCAGATATACTTGTTGCTCGATACTTTTTCAACTTCACCACCGTGGGTGGACGCATATTCAACAAACATCATGGAACTACCGGTTAGTAGATAAGAGCTCGACCGCGATTTAAGTTTCGCTTCCTTTTTTTGTCGCGCTGCCGCGATGGTTGCAACATTCTTTATTCGACCAGATATTACAGCCTTACATCACTTGTTACACAATACTTCCTGTTTGATTGTATAAATAAAATGCGACCGAAAAAAAAGCGCATTACAGCAGCGTTGCGTTGAGAATATGACCCAATTTATGTAATTTTGATGTGTAAATAGTTCCTAATATGGTTTTTTGTTTCAGAAATTAATAATACTACTGTGCTGCACGTACTACAGCTTCGCATCGCACCATACGCACACAATCCCAGTGGAAGGATATGAAACCGAACTGCAAGACCTTGGAGAGCACGTTGCCCATCACGAAACTCCAGTCAAAGTTATTAAAATAACTAAAACGATCGCTGTTAAAGTCCCAGTGCCATATCCTGTAAAGGTAGTTGAAAAGGTGCCTTATCCCGTCCACATCGTGAAACCTTACCCCGTTCCTGTGCCTCATATCGTGAAAGTGCCCCAGCCCACTTACAAACACGCTCACGAGCCCGTAGACGGGAGCCACGACGGCGCACACCAAGGAAGCGGTGCCAGCGGCGGTCTTCACGGTCAGTCGTATCAAGTTCAAGAATCACATCCACGCGATTCCGACGATAATGGATACTCTCTAGGACAAAGCCAAACAGATTCGTATAACGGTGGTGGACAAGATCATAATGTGGAATCATTCGCCGAAGAATATCCCTCTCATGGAGGATCTTCCGGAAGCTCGTATGACGCTCCTTCGCATACCTACTACGGCAATTCTGGGATCCCAGAGAGTGAGTCGTTTGAATCTAAAAGTTACGAACAAGCCATTCAAGCTTTTCTGAATAAGAACAATCCAAGTAACGTTCACAGCCATAACAGCTTTCATTAACATAAAATTTGCAAAACTTTAGCAAAGAAAGGTACCTGAATCCCATGAATAAACCTTTTAGGTTCATGATGTTACTTAAGTAGCAGAAATGATAAGTTTATAGTTACAATTGTTACTAGATGTGTAGGTACTATAGTTAGTACGTAGGTATTATTGTTATTTCTGTGTAAATTATTAATAAAACTAGTGATTCTATAACTAATTTGTTTTTATTTTAAACCATCAAACACATTAAAACCTTAATTTGTAAACCATATTACATCAACTTAAAATAAAATATATGTTAATAAACAACAACTACACTTAATACACGTATTTTATAATATTCTAATACTTAATCATAATTTGTATAGCCTAGTAGAGATCACGAAACACAAGAAACGGGGCCATGACAAAAAGAACGGCCAAGTGCGAGTCAGATTTGCGCACCAAGGGTTCCGTATAAACCTGTAGGCTTATAAGTAAAAGTAAAGGTATTTTTATTGCTTAATGAAATCCATAACATTTTAAAAATATTAAAAATATTTTTATTATGTGATGTAACTAAAAATGTATGCTTTTCGCAATTTTTACTTTATATGTGGTAAAAGACATTGCTTCGTACCAAATTTGAAGATTCTGAGTTTACGGGAAGTACCCTGTAGGTTTGGATTCCCTTAAGTGTCGAAAATTTGCGGCATAAACGGCTGTATCTTTTGATTGTGTTGGCTTAGAAGTTTTTTTTTTTTCGCAGCTCCAAAGGACAGTAGACCTATTTGATATGAATTTCAACTTGATACCTCCACGCGTTCCTAAAAAAGGGCCTTGACAGACAAACAGACGGACAACAGTGATCCTACAAGGGTTACGTTTTTTTACTTTTGAGGTACGGAACCCTAAAACAATCAAAACTGTTTGTTATACAATATGAAATATCTATTCATGACAATGGTACCTACATCAAATGCGTTCCATAATCAAAGGTTTCTAGAAGGTTCTGGCCAAGAACGGTGGGGTTGAACTCTTTAATATAGCATGCTTTGTACCCACCTCGATATATTTTTATTTCATAAGCCTGCCCTTAATTCCAGCGTACGTTTCGCTGGTTAACATGTCGACATGAGGTACAACAGCACGAAAAAAAGACGTTCTTTTTTCTGCATTAATTACATAAATAGTCATCTAAAGTTTCGTTTAACAAAGAAAACCTGTTATTTATCTAAAAACGTTGCTAATATGAAACGGCAAAATATCTTATTTGGTTATGTAACATTTTCGATTTCTTTAACTAGTTCTGTGATAAGATACCTATCGATTCTTTATTGTTTTTTTTCACCATAGGGCATCGGATTTCCTCATCATCACGCACCATTACAAGGGTAGAGGAACCCTGATACATATTCGGTTTCTCACGAAAAATCTTTATCTGTGTGCTTTCGCGGTGCTCTTATCTCATTTGGACACCTCCATTGGCTATATCTAAGCAAAAAACTAGAACAAAATACGAAATCTTTATTACAAAATTACAAATTTACAAGAGAACTAATTATAGTCATGTGCGGGATATTAGTGCTATAATTTTTACCCTCGTAAATTTGTAATTTTGTAATGTAATCTGCCGAGCAGGCGTTATTGCTAACATAATAATATTAAAACGAAAATTTTAATTCGAGTAATAAGGAAATACAATAATTACTATTGAAAAACATCATGAATGTAACTACTCAACATTTTGTGATAGCGCCGCATCAGTATAGTACTTACTACTGTATACAACTTGTAAATATATCTGTATAATATTAATAAAAATAATTTTATATATTTCATATTAAAATATTGATCATGTGATGATAATGGCTCGAGCCACAGCGCCCTCTCTCTGCAAACTAGCGCTAGTTGTTACTTTCATTAATTCGCGTGCTTTAAGCATGTTTGTTTGTAATTACCTATTTAAAAATATAAAATGACGAGTCTTTTTTCGGTAATTAATTGCGGTTCTAGAAGGTTTGAAGGTATGTTGTAGTTCTTTTTTCTGCCGCCTGAACAGATAAGTTGGTGGGTCTGTATAACGGACTCGGCCTGGTCAATTTTGACAGTTTTGGTAGTCTACTAACTTCATATCGTTCATATTGAGTCAATATTGATTCAATCTCGGTTTCATATGAAAACGAAACGAAATAATAATAAATAATAACGAAATTGTTTTTTGAATTACCTTACTCCTCTATTTATTTTTTGTTGGCAATATCGTCAAACCAGCCTAGATTCATCATAGATTCATATGGGATCAGCAGACTACCGATTTTGTCTTGTATGAATCTTGAATGAATCTATGCTGAATATGAACATGTAATTAGCAGACTTGGCCCCACGTTCAGATATTTAGACCGGGTTGTACGTATATTTCAAAATATAACGAAAAAATTCAAATGTCTGATAAAATTACCTATTTATGTAGATTTATGTTTTAATTCAAGTGCACCGGATCTCTTTAGCATTGCGTCCATTTCCGTGTGGTCGTACCCGCTGAATCGTGTTCAGTATTTCACGCAATATTACATAGGTACTATATGCAGTTTATTCGTTTGCTAATCTCTTTTCGAAAACTAAGTAGGTATATCTAAGCACAAAACTCACACAAAACACATATCTTAATTATAAAACATTCAATTACATACTTAAATTCGAACAATTTGCAAATACGATTTTATCACTATCGATGTTAAATTCATACATTTTGTGACAGCGCTGCATTTGTACAGGTAGGTATAACTTGTAAATAATAATTAAATCTATTTCATAACCAAAACATGAATTATAAAAGTATTAAAAATATTGAACATTTGATGATATCTGGCTTTCAGCACAATAAAACGCGACACGGTCGAAATGTCACACCTCGAAAGACAAGCTCAATTTGTTATGTAAAATAACGCGTGTAACGTAACACACAAAACCAAGTAACGCCATTTGGTGTGTTATATTGAATCATGTAATGAATGACTCATGACATGATTCTAATATTTCTATCCGTGTCGGAATGCTAAGCATAAAGATTAAGTAGGCAAATTTACCAATTATAACTGATATTTATTACCAATTATAATTGTTATTGATAGGTATAAGTTGTAAAGAAATAATAATTAAAAATATTTCGTAATCAAAACATGAATTATAAAAGTATTAAAAATATTGAACATTTGATGATATCTGGCCTTCAGCACAATAAAACGCGAGACGGTCGAAATGTCACACCTCGAAAGACAAGCGCAATTTGTTAAGTAAAATAACGCGTGTAACGTTAAACACAAAACGAAGTAACGCCATTTGGTATGTTATATTGAATCATGTAATTAATAAATCATGACATGACATGATTCGATTATTTATATCCGTATCGGAACGTATGCTAAGCATAACGACTAAGTAGGCAAATTGACCGATTAGCAAAATGTCAGCATCGTAATATTTCATTAAAAATAGGCAGAAAAAATATTTTAATGTCTTTATTTTTGCAATAACGCATGTTCTGCGGATTACATTATCCCGCAAATGACAATAATTCTGCCTCTCATAATTTAGGTATTTGTAAAGAAAAAATAACGTTCATTAATCGTAAGTACGAATAAAATTCTTTACCTTAAATGGCTACTGGAAAAAAAATCATTTCATTCAGTGTGTGTTTACACTCGTCAACGCACTTAACTACAAGCTTAATATTGGTTGTAAATACCAACATAATATGTGCATTAAATGATGGTAGGTAAAAAAATTTAGAATCGGCAGGTGTCATATTATTTTATTATGACTTTAGTCGTAGCATTATTCTCGTCCTTGAATTAATGATGATTGGGCGAATTCCCTTCTTGGCCGTTTTGTTTAGTAGACGTTTCGAGTCTTTTGCCCAAGTAGCATACCTAATATGCTACTTGGGCAACTTGCCATTTTGACGTTTGACATATTGCTATTTGGTCTATTTGCGTACTCATCGTTTTGTTTAGCAGTCTATTCTATATATACGGTTAGAAATATTTCTTATATTTAGTTCGTGTTCTGAAGGCTTTTTTGTATTTTGTTTATAATAATTTTATGTGATTCTGGCTCACTTCCTCGGTATGGGGCAGTCGTCTTGGTCTGTCAATTCGTCAGTGGCGGGTTCAAGGTCTGAGGCAATGTTCAACTGCACGGGTTTCTCGTCCTCGTCCGACACGTACATGCGAGTCAAGTCCGACGCTACCGACGCAGTATCGCACACACTGCAAACAAACATTACACTTAAGTACATTTAGTATAACATATTATTAGTCATTTAATTCAATTAGAAATGCAAGGTCACACTCGTATCCACGCCATTAGTCCCGTATTTCTGAATGAATTCGGCGGTGCGACTTTTACGGCGCTCGGCAGTCTAGGACGCGGTAGGCGCGTTCACCTCAGGTGAAGTCAGAGGAACGGGAAGAGAAGCTCCCACAGAAAAATAGCTATTTTAACAAAGTGATGCTGTCTCGCCGCTAAACGCCCGAACAGTATTGTTCGATAGCAGCTTCTTCAAGTTTAGAATTAAAGAAAACTTTTCTCTTATTAAAATTTTTGGTCTTATTTTATAACTGGCAGAATAAACTAGGTTTATATGTTTTCCTTTTTCTTTATTTATCATTATTTTTCATATGAACAATTCACGAACTAGAGATACAAGTTTTGAGAAAATATCGGTATTTAAATACCCATAAATTCAAATTCATTAAATATAATGATAAAAATCAAAACCTAGAAACCTGGATATTGATAACATCTATAACATTTCCAAAAAAACCTCAAAATCGGTGATTGTTTAGGGGGTATAAACGTTTTCTCTTTTTGTATGAAAATTCGAGACTTCCCTGCAGTCCTCATTGAAAAACGTCAGACTTTAGGGTGTAGGATGGCGAGATCTCTTTTCGCATGCGAATGAGCGAAACAGAACTACGCAATATTTAACAAGTGTGAGTGAAATGATTATCATATATTATGCTTTTTAAAAAATAATAATAATAATAATCAAGAATTAATAAAAGATTTCTAAAACTATTTTGGCAGCTACATAATAATAAAAATAACATTTGTTTTGATACGACTTTATAGACACAGAACTATTTACCCGGTTTAATAAAGAAACGAATGGAGTCGAAATTGGCGCTGCTAAACCTGTCGTTCCATTCGCACACTAAAGACAGAAATAGTGTACGAGAGAGAGATTTAGAGGATCGATTCGATTGGTTTCTCGTCTTTATTAAACCGGGTTATATTGAGAACAGGGAAGTTTAATTTCAAGGAATTCGAATCTATGACCTTATCGGCGCGGGCGGCGCTATGACCACGTCAACATGCTGCTCCGTTATATGGCTATCAAATCACCTGTTGTCATCGTGATGCAAGTCGTAGCTGGAGTTCTCTTTCGGGGCGTTTATCACGGAGGTCATCGATAGCAGCGAGTCGCACGCTCTCCCCGGCAGCAGCATGTTCTGCAGCGGCGGCGGCGGCGGTGGCGGCATCACCACCTCAATGTGCTCCTCGCGCACAATGTGGCTACGCAAATAATAAATGCATCATTAGGCTCGAGTACAGGCTGAATGTACATACAGTGACGCATTTGCTATACATTAAAGACAATAACACACGTGGTCTTGTTCATAATCGCTTTGTAACACTATGATATAGGTTAATCAAACGTCATTAGTATACTTCGCAACGATAATGTAGGTAAGCCGATTGCGGAAAGTTAATTGACTCAATCGAAACTGCGACACAGCTGCAATATGAAGTGAGGGCTTATAAGAGTTAAATTTGAAATTATTAAGTTAGGTATATTAACATCGTACTATACCGACAACAGTATAGAGGTTATCGTGTAATATATATATATATATATAATATGTTTGTTATAATACGTATCTTTAACTCCAAAGGTAAGTAACGCTTTGGGTTTTTTCATAAAGAAAATTGATAAAACACAATAATCTACTTCTTGTCCATGTGCTGGCTTATTAAAACTCAACTGTACAAAGCTTGTATGCGAAAAGAAGCACATTTCGACCCCTACAACAGATAACACTTACGTAAAAGAAGCTTTACGAGCAAGTGTATTGAAATATCCATTCTGTTCAAAATTCGTTCATTTTTCTTCCGCCACACATACTGCGACAGCTGGAGAACTATCCTTTTTTCGTTCCACAAGGGCTTCGACGGACAACGCATTAGTTGTTGCCGGCTTATTGCTAGCCCTAAGGAAAACTATATGAAACTGACTGTGTAATGACGATGTGGGCGATCGAGATCGAAACTGACGGCCGGCCGGCACCCTAGCTTCGATTGAACGGTACAGTCCCATTCGTTTTTTGGTTCATCCCCGAATGATTGTACATTTTTGAAAAATCAAACCGATCTTCTACAAACACGGTTGATACCGTACATTAAAAAATTAGAGCCAACTAAGCACATAAACAAAGTTTTTAAAAGCACATAAAAATGTGTTTGTGCTGTGAAGTGAATCTGAAATGGACTGAATTGTATAATATATTTTATTGACATTTGCACACCTCGTATGAGGTTGTTTATGGCGAAACTATTGTACGTCCTAGATATTTGATATCTTTTATACCCGAATTCAACAAATAAATAAAATGATTAATTGATTAAGTGCTATTTTCTTGTAGTTGGCGATAAAATAAAACATTAATGATATTAGCTATAGAAACGAAAGCTGAATAACTAAAACAACAAGTCTGCCTGTTTTTGATTTACACACGTGCAAGTTGAATAATTTGAACACTTTATTTGAATATATTATTTCGATCATATTCTATTTTTTTTATTTCTACCCTTCCTGTCTCATTTAACTATAAATCGATTGATACTAAAAAAATATTTTAATCTTTGTACGAAATAATATACTTTTATAATATAATATTGAAAAAGTATAGTTTTTCATTCAAATAAGTCAAATTAATGAAACAACAAAGTAAATCCTTGCTCACATAAGTATATTGTTTGTTTTCATCTCGGGTCGACTGTTGTTCTATATAAATTTTCAACTACAAAATATATAACGTCTTTCTTTGTTGACAAATTTTGCATTGAAACAACTATATAGATAATTCGATCATGTATAGTATATTGTCAGATTTAATCACACTTAAATCAATATAACAGATTGATGATATAAACAGATCTTAAACTTTGAAACAAGCATATACTTTTTGTAGTTGACAAATGTCACATCAATAAAACAACTATGTTCATAGTTTATTCCACTAAGTATTTTGTCCGATTCAATCGCTAATAGATTGTTATTATATGCAGATATTAATCTTTGGAACATATCAAATCTCATTTATTTCTCAAATCACATTCATGAAACAGCATGTTATAGCTGTGTACATATTTGTTTCTTTAAACATATGAACAATATATGAAGTTCAAGAAAGACATATATTTATAAAAAAAACGCTAAGTAGTTGCGAAGTAATGGATAACTAAACAGCATTTTAATAAATAGTAATTACATAACTTTCAACGGCTTAAATCACGTATATTTATCATTATTTTAGCAGGTAGGTATACCAGCTACCTATTGGCCCATCATCGTGGCATTCAGATTGTATGGAGAACTGTTTTGCACCCAATGTTCAGCAACACCCTATTCACATCAACGTGAATAGTGGTATAATACGGAAAAAACTACACTAAGTTGCCTTTTGTGATATCCAATAGGAAGATATGGCACAGTCCTTAAATTCTTAGGTCAGGAATTGTACCTACGGTATACTCTATAATAAAATAACGAAAAGTACGCATAATATTAATTTCATCATCCATTGTATGTTTCTAATTGATATATATTTTACGATTTATTAACAGAGCATGTTGTAGTTTTGTGTGCCTCTTTAACAATAACCTCAATAATAACTTAATCAGCTGATCTGAAATATGAGCTAAATTAAAAGATAAAATAGCGGTGCCAGGTTTTAAATTAGCAAAGACAAATAAAAGGTCCTTCTTACAACGTATACAACGCACGCGAAAACATATTACAACGCTCACAGAAGAGAAATTCAAGTTGCACGTGAAAAACATATTGTTTATGAAATCCTACTACTCAGATTGTGATTACTTAAACGACAAAAATGTCTGGCCAATTCCGCTCTGCCAAGCTATCGCCTGTCACCTACATAATTGAAACAAATATTGTAATAACTTTATTATATAGTAAGTGTGTAACACATTGTTAAAAGACGTTTAAAAGAATGTCCCCGAGTTTTTTGCCCGTTCTTCTCACAGTGGCTCTATACAATTTTTTTGCTGAACGTGGCAATACAATGTAGAATATTTTAATACTAAAATTTGTAATTGACCTTCATAAGAGCGTCGTTGACGCCTAAATTGAATAAATGATTTTGACTTTGGGCGCCATCTTGTTATTTAAAATTATAAACAAGGGTAGGACAGTGTTTAAATTGACAACTGATTTAAGCAGTACTTAGGTACTCGATATAGTTACGCAGCGTTTATAAGTAAGAAATTTTGCTAAAAAGCGGCTACGTAATGCTTAAGATTTAAGTAGCGTTTATAAGTAAGACTGCTAGTTATTCAATCGTTATTAAGTCAGTTACTTCATTAATCACCAACCAGATGGTGCCGACCCTTTATAGTATAAGCAAACATTTGTAACACGATTATGTAGATACTAAGATTACTATAAGCACTCTTGTGTGAATGTTTAACGACAATACAGAGTCAAGTAAAAGTTGTACTGGCGGTTTAATTTAAAATCTCTATGCTTCCTTGTACGATTGTTTAATGAAAATACTGGGCCTACTACAGGGTGATTTAACGGTTTTATTTAAAATCCTTGAGCATACCCTCATAAAAATATCATCATTGAAATTTTCGTGAAGTTAAACAACTGTCTTATCTACACTCTCGGTTCAACACAAACAAACTCTTAGTTAATATAATACAGCTAAGAAGCTATAAAAACAATGTGTAATGTTTATTTGAGACATGTTCTTTCTTAAATAAATGGAGTTAATAAGCTGTCTTAACAGTGTTCAATGTTCATGAACATTGAACACTGTTAAGACAGCTTATTAACTAACTAGTAAATAAATTATTAATCACATCAACTGAGATTGAATATACGTTTTGAACAATTTCTTAGTTGATTTATCCAAGCGACATAAGTGTAAAATACAAATATACATACTTGATGTATTTGAGAAAGAGTAACTAACAAACTATTAGTTGAAGTAGCAAATCTCTGTTCAGGCTAGTGTGGAATCAAGATGCTAGTTTACTACAATCAGAATTTTGTATAAAACGACCGATATTTTTTTAATGTTCGATTAATCGGACCGTTCAATTGTACAGTTCAAATTACATTCGATTACGTAAGATGAGTAGTTGATGTAACTCTAATCTCGCAGAAAACGATCCTCCCTGTAGCTGACAGACGTAGACGGGGATATCGTCCGTGTCCGTGTGGGCGTTAGTGAGGACGGTTGGTGTATCGAGTCACGTTTTAAAAATACATATATAAAATATATTTGATTGAAAAAAGAGTTATTGGTGTACGTAAGTACATTTCCCCGAATCAGAATACCTATTAGAAGTATTCGCTTAAGCTTCAAATAGGTACTGGCCTGGAGTAATATAACACCACGTTATATTACTCCACTCCTGTATAATACCATATTATATTAATAACATAAATGTGCCCTTGGGATGCCGGGCTAGAATGTCTCCCCCACCATTTTTTCCGTGGGTTTTGTAAGAGACGTCTCAGAGTATAATACCAAAAGGTGGGCAGCATCGCGTTTAGAGAATCTGCTATCTTACACTGTGCTATCCAAGACTCCTGCTAACCGTGGGGATTGTGGCAAACCTCCCTTCAGAGAGATACTGTGTTCAGCAGTGGACAATCCAGCTGATACAGTACAGATTAGTACCCAAGTGTATAAATACAGAATTATTAAAAAGCGTATATGTAAACCTTATAAGTTAGCATTTGAATTTAGGTGGGAATGTCTCCAGTCCTAGAGACCTTAACAGACTGAGCGTCATTATTTTTGCCTTTGGACTAAATTTTACAAAGCGTTGACCATTGCAACACATTCAAAGAAAGCTAAGTCAATGGACGAAAGATCGTAGCCGCGACAAAAGAAAAGTTTGGGGATACGCAATTTGGACGGAACGTCACAAAGGAGCTATATTGACGTCAATACAGATTTCAACATTGAGATATTTAGTAAGGTTTTGGTTATTGTTCTGATGGTTCAAACATAAATCTGCGTAAGAAAAATTGTGGCTTAACTACGTCACTCAATGATAAAATGGGAGCTCGATTTACGTAACGCTTGCCTTATGACAAAGGTTTGCATCACGTATTTGGCGGGCGCCTATGGTTCTAAAGCTATAACTGATTGCAATATGTTACGCAACAAGTAATTTTTATGTTGATACAGAAAACATCGCACCAACGCCATTTGATAGTGCGAAAAAGATGGGAAAGTTATGATATTGCACGAATATGGTAGAGAATTTTCTTTATCACCAATTCGCCTCCACAATGTCAAACAAATTTCCCCAATATGAAATCACTGAGGACGGCAATGTGGAGAAGAGGAAAAACCTTTAGGTACTTACCTACCTAATCTAATGTGGCCCACTAAACTGAAAGTTTATATTATTATCCCTAATCTGTGACCTAAACAAGCGATATCTTGATAGTAACTCCACGTTTGAATTCGTAACTCGAGCACATAGTTCTGAGTATTTCCCATACAACATGTATATATTTACCTATTTAGAAAACATTTTTCCGTTGATCGTGGTCACAAGCAGACTGAAAAGACGGGTGATAACATACCTACCTTACCTTTAATACGATGACACCATTACATGGCAAGTATTTTGTTATCAATAAAAAGGTATAATATTTATTTGAAACGGCCATCAAAACCTAAGTACGTAAATATTAATACAAATTCGTGAGGAAACTAGTTTTATAGCTTGTCCTGAGTGGAGATTAGTAGGCAAGGTACATTATACATTATATTAAGTTAAATTTATTTTGGTCAACGATTGTGTAGACAAGTACTAAGTAGTGAACGTAAAGGTGTCCAGGCTTGTAGACAAATACTCGTAAGCTGTGTCAATGTAGCGTTGTATTGTAAAATGGGAAGGCTGAATGAGTTTGTTATAATTTTTGACGCCAAACAACTAGGTTTGTGAGTTCGAAATTGTTTTTGGTGTGTCTCGCTCGAGGCACGTGCTTTCAAAACGGCTTTACCAGCTTAGATACTGTTTATTTGATTTGTAAGACAGTTTAACGAATACAATATCAGCTGTTTCTAAGATAATGCAAACTAAAAGTGCACACAGCGCTCCAGATTATAGTTATTTTACTATAGTCTATATTATAGTATAAGTTTATTAGATTATAGTTATATGTTTCGCATTTGCAACGATATGTTAGTTTAGTTAGGACACAACTAATCTTCGACAAGATTTGAGTTTATGTGACAATAGTGTGCATACTTCTTATTTCATCAGTTTACTTTATGTAGATACCTGCTTTTTTATAAAAATAAATATCTTAATTCGACATACACCAAGTGATCTAGTATTCCTTTTCCTTACTTTACACGCCTCACATACTTTTCAGTGAGTAAAGGCAAAGTTTATTTATTAAAAAATATGACAGATATGATACATATAAATAAATCATATCCAATAACACTTACTACATAAAATCATAAGGAAAAAATAGTAAGTAAATATAACCAGTTACTAACCACAAAATTAAATAATAATTGAAAAGTGCACAAAAACCACACATCAATACTACTAATCAACAAATACAAACATGACGGTATTAGTTACTAATTGCTATTAATTACTAAGTAACAAATTACCTGACTATGGTTGAAGTCAATTTAAGCTCTTGCGATTGTTGGATCACTGTTAACCAGTTTCGATTATCTATGTTACTATTCTCAGAGTTGTACGAACATCCAGGCCTAGAAAAGAAACATCTGATACATATAAAGAGATTTATCCGTCTTAACATGGATAAATCAAAACAGGAATGCATTGCATTAACAAACAATAACCGTTTATCGAATACTAATCGAATAATAATACGATATCGAAGCGGCATAATCTAGTTTCTATATTCAAACGTCATATATTAGGTTTCTATTCATCAATGGAACGATCGAACTTATACCCTGGTTTTTTTATTATCAAAAATGTAAACAAAGAAATGTCAATAAATGTCAATGTCAAACTGACAGGTCAGGGGTTTTATAGTTGATGAATAGTGTTTTATTAAACAGAACGTATTACATCGTTTGTTGCGATGAAGTACATAAGCCCTTTTTAATACTATTTTGCTTTAAATCAATTCCTTAATTATTTTTTTTATATATTAAGTACCTACACTAGCAATAGTGCAAGTACTACAGTATCAGATGGAATTCGGTGGCCTTCCCAAGACTCTTTAATTAATTATTGATGCTATGACTAAAAAGTTCGTTGATTATAATGGGGAAGAATTGTTTGAGGTATACATTCAGCTACGGTCAATTACTGTAAATTTGGTACGGTCCAATAACCTGCAAATTCTTGATGGAGAAATAGAATTGAATGTCTAGACCAACCAAGGGTTGTAACATTAGAGGAATGCCTATATGTATGTACTTACATGGGCGTAAAATTAACCATTGTGGCAAAGTGCTTCTGCCTTTGTATTTGGTAAATGTTTTCCGGCACTGTCATAGTGACGGCTTTGTACATTTCACTGAATATCAATCCCTCTTGCCCAGGCTTGGCAGCACTGGTTTCTGCGAATTCATTGACTGAAAATTCCAGTTTTGCTGCAATGCAAAAAATAATGTCATTAATAATCATTACTGTATTTATACAACACACCATTTCATCGTGATCTCCTCGTAGGGAGACGATGTAACTGCAAGTAAGTATGTAGAAGAACCTAGATACTTAGAAGTATAAACAATAGTAGTTGGCTCATTGGTATTGGCTATGGACTGCCGCGCAGCAGGTCCATGGTTCGAATCCCACCGCGGGCTTGAGCTTCACCGCATGGTGGAAGGGTATTTTGCAAATGCCCGCCTGGCTAGTTACCACCTTTAAGTAAAAAATCTGTCGCCAAGCACCTAACGGTGTGTTCAGGCAGCTGTCCTTGAGAGCCAATAGGTTAAGCCTGATAACACCTTCGACCACATCATCACTTACCATCACGTCAGATTGTTTTAAAGATTTACTTATCACGAAAAAAAGATGCATTTCGTCATAAGTGACTAATTGCACTGCGTTCGTCACACTGGGACATATCGTTTTATAGTGTCATGTGCCTGTAATTTCACTGACTCTCAAGGACTGCTGTTGGAACACCCTGTTAGGTGGATGGCGATAGAATTTCTACTTGAGGGTGGTAGCTAGCCAGGCGAGCATTCACAAAATGCTCTTTCGCCATGCGGTGAAGCTCAAGCCGGGGGCGGTGGGAATAGAACCATGGACCTCCGGAACGGCAATCCATAGCTATTATTGCTTTAAAATAAGTTGAATTCTAAGATAGTACAAAAGCATAAAAAAGCCATGTGTGATGTAAAAAATAAGATAGATATCAGGATTGGACAATGCATGATGAAATGATATCATCAGAGTTGTCGAAGCACCCACGTTCCGCCAGATATGTTTTGATCAAATACAATACGGGGATTACGGCGGGCCTATTGCCACCTACCGGGCACAGGTCCAAACTAGAGGAATTTCTTTGTCAGAAAAAAAACTTAATTGTCTTACTTGAGGATAGAACCCTGGACCTCCAGATTTTAAAGCGACGCCTTATGTACACGAAGCAGTCAAAAGCAAGAGACACTCATATAATATTTTTCCCCCACTTACATGTATCGATTGGCGATATTTTACTCGCGACATTGTATAGAAAATCTGCAGTCCAAAAATGCGGTATGCGTATGAAAACCTTTCCGGAGTCGACCGGCATGTGGAATCCAAGTTTGTGCAAAAGCTGGAGAAACTTCAGATCCTTGCAAATTTTCGCTTGTTCGCAGTTCCACGGCACTAATGGTACTGATTGATTTAAAACTGGAACATTGATAAATATAACAATATTATTTTAATAAATTAACAGTTGTTATTATGCTGATACTTAATTTGTAATAGTACTGGGTAAAAGGTATTTTAAGGGGTCAAGCTTCTTCCTTTACACGGGTCATTATTATAGCTATATAATATATCTATACCTAATATATCAAGTATGTCAAGCAAACTTACTCAGGGAATGGTAGGACACAGGCGAGACAGAAGGCATTTCTACGGCCTTCTTTTTAAATAATTCAAAGTTCAACAATTTACAGTCGTTCTTCACAGACTCCGTGTTTATTTTATCCAAATATATTTTAGCGTGACATGTCTCTAGCAACACTTTTTGTACCCATTTCAGGAGCTTGCCCTGGCCATCGTATGCGAGTTGAACACAAATCTTATCTATTTCATCCTCCCTCGTTTCTTTCTCCGTGTGTGTTGTTTTATTAGTATCTTCATTTTCGCCCTTCATCATTTTATCAAACTCAGTATCATTTAATATGTTTTGATTGAAAAGCTCATTAATAATTGATACCCTGGTTTTAATAATACCATCTTCTTTGAATAATTTCAGTATTTCACCTACGTAGTCGGTCATTTTATTACACTGCACGTACTTCATAATAAGAGATGAAATTTCGTCTTCGACCCATCTGTAACAAATTTTAATATCCTGACTTAGTGGACGAGCACCTTTAATTGAAGTAACTCTGTGTTAACATTGTTCAGTGTTCAGTAGTTGTACTGGCTATAGAAGTACATACAAGTGATCCGCTACTGTGTAATTGTTAATTTTTTTTATGTCATTGTGACGGAAGAAGCTCGAGGCTCACCTGGTGTTAAGCGGACTAACCTCTTCCTATAACAGATGCATTTCATCACAAGTCACGAATTGCACTGCGCCGTCACTTTGAGACATAGTTGTTAAGTCTCATGTTTGCCTGTAATTTCATGCACTGGCTCTCAAGGACTGCTGCCGGAACACACCGTTAGGTGCTTGGCGACATCATTTATACTTGAGGGTGGTAGCTAATCTCAAAATGCCCCCAATCATAATTCGAAGTGACGCCCAATAAAAAAACTGTACTGTAATAAAACTTCTGAAAAAAATTTATTGTAATAATATCGGTAGATTCGACATGAAACGGCGTGACGGTAATAGAACTTCTGAAGTTACGCACTAGGTACCTACATATTAGCTCTGGAATGTCAATATGTTATAACGAGGAGACCATAATCAAAACATAGCTTATGGTTAGTCCAATAGCTCAACTGAATATAGTTTTGCTGTGGAGAGGTGTGTTACCAACTAGGGATGATGGAAGGTTAGGTACCCATTGTGGTGGCGGTGATGCGGTGAAGCTGATGCTCGATTTATGATAATCCATATAAATAACTCAATACACTTCACAGACAATGTTTAATATTTTTACACCAATACACAGTTCACAATTTGAAATAGATTAGAATGCGATATAAGACTTAGTTAAGCCCAGCAATTAAATATGAAAGTAGAATATATCAAATGTATTAATTAGCTTTATCATAATCAATTGTTAACTGTAAATATTATTGTTTATGTAATGTATATATTATAAAAGGTGGATCAACAATACTGCGAGGGAGTAGTTTGGAAGCGATAATAAAATTAGTTCAACTCTTGTTAATTTTTACATACACAAAATGAAAAATGAGTACAGCATTTGCGAGTTATATGTCAAGAAGAGGAATACAGTTATGTACATATAAAGAAAAGGGAAGGGATCAGTCAGAATGTCCAGGGCCGAAGTAGATGCGGATGGATTGCGTCAAAAAATATATGTAATATGTGTATTGGGCGACGCCACTTAGCATGTGGATAGGGAAGAAGAAGATTGAATCTAGCACAGATATAAGGGAAATATATAGAATAATATGGGATAGGACATAATATAGGAATAATATGGGAAATAATATAGGAAATTCAACACAAAAACCGAATAATACCGAGAAGGTACTAACAATATAAAAGGTTGTCACAAGCTTGAGTTTGCAAATGTGTCTTACTTATTAACTTTAAATACTATCAAATAAAAAAAATTAAAAGTATTACTTTCGCGAAATTCCACGATATAATACTTAAAACAAACTATCTTATTTAATTTTAGGCAACAGGGTTATGCTCAGCTTGTGCAGCTTTAGTCCTTTTTCGCAGGAAAAAAAAGTTGCGCTTTTAAATAGCAAAATCCTACTTCATAAATCCTTATTCTTGGAGTAATAATTATACTACTCCAAGAATAAACCTTTAACTAGAAAACAAACCTTTCTATGGAAGTGGCTCTGCCGATGTTTTTGGCAGCTGCCATGTTCATTTCCATCTCATTGATTTCATCGGTCTGCGCAGGTGCGATGCCGAGGATCTTAGACAAGATTTCGTCATCAAAATCCTTCAAGTGCAAGCGAATGTCTAAACTTTCCGAGCTTTGCGGCTTCTTTACAAATTTATTAATGACGTATTCGATGAGGTCATTCCAATCCTGAAACATTTACCTAGTTATTACATACCTGAGGTTGACGACAAGAGCACCAAATAATAATGTTATGTAATATGCAACTAGACTGCTTAAAGAATAGTAGGTATATATATAAATTCGCCTGGCCATCACAAGCTTACTGTTAATTTTGTTTGCAATAAAATGAGGTGGTATATCCACAACTTTGATATACATATACTAGTGTGAGCTGTAGACAGATATTTTTATCCCAATTAAGCACGTGTAGGTCGATTCGGAATGGGCATTGTAAGTATAACAAAATTTATCGCAATCGAAGTGCAGTCTTTGCAGCCAGTGTGACAAAAACTTAGGCTATAAAAGGTTTAGTCCATGTAACCAATTCCTTTATTTCCAATAACAAATTAGGTAGGTTGTTCCCGATTGGGCACGGTTTTTTTTTGTTCCTGATAGCTTAGCCTTTGACCACTATCTCTCCTGATGGTAAGTGATGATGTAGTCGAAGATGATGTTCCAGGCTAACCTAGAAGTACTGGCTCTCAAGGACAGCTGCCGGAACACACCGTTAGGAGCTTGACTAATTGTTTTTTAAGTTTACAGTCAATTAACTAACAAACGTACTAATTTCTTTTATATAAAATTAACGCACTAACAATTTGCATACCTTTGATTTAATGATAATGGAACTCTTGTCGATGGTGAACAGTATAGTATATAAAAGGTTTAGTCCATGTAACCAATTCCTTTATTTCCAACAAATTAGGTAGGTTGTTCCCGATTGGGCACGGTTTTTTTTTGTTCCTGATAGCTTAGCCTTTGACCACTATCTCTCCTGATGGTAAGTGATGATGTAGTCGAAGATGATGTTCCAGGCTAACCTAGAAGTACTGGCTCTCAAGGACAGCTGCCGGAACACACCGTTAGGAGCTTGACTAATTGTTTTTTAAGTTTACAGTCAATTAACTAACAAACGTACTAATTTCTTTTATATAAAATTAACGCACTAACAATTTGCATACCTTTGATTTAATGATAATGGAACTATTGTCGATGGTGAACAGTATAGTATATAAAAGGTTTAGTCCATGTAACCAATTCCTTTATTTCCAACAAATTAGGTAGGTTGTTCCCGATTGGGCACGGTTTTTTTTTTGTTCCTGATAGCTTAGCCTTTGACCACTATCTCTCCTGATGGTAAGTGATGATGTAGTCGAAGATGATGTTCCAGGCTAACCTAGAAGTACTGGCTCTCAAGGACAGCTGCCGGAACACACCATTAGATAATGGCGACAGATTTTCTACTTGAGGGTGGTAGCTAGCCAAGCGGGCATTCGCAAAATGCCCTACCACCATGCTATAACGACTGCTATCCTTAGACAACAACCGGGACCGACGACTCAACGTGCCCTCCGAAGCACGGAAGCGCTCAGTAGTAATGTCACTAGCGGTCACTCAACCAACTCATGACCGCGGCGACGTTGTTTTACTTTGCTGATCGGTTAAGAACAGCTAAGTAAACTTCGCTACGAGCACTACACGCAGTGTAACTAATTTCGACGAAATGCTGGCCGTATAGCTCGGAGGTACTTCTTATCCCAATTCAACACGTATATTTAGACTTCCACAAGTTATTTCATACTTTTCAGTGTTAAGCATTGGTTATGTTTTTTGTAAAAATCATTTTTATGTTTTCATAGTTATATTTATTTAATTATGTTTCAACAATGTACAAAATGAAGATCTTAATAATAAATAATATTGTGAGGTGTTAATAATGATGTGGACCCTGGTGGGCGCTACAGAATGACTTAATTAAACAAATAATATGGTAAGTAATTGATATTTAAGCTAGAGAGACCGAGTGTGATTTATTTTTTAAGTCTATCGTCAAAAAAATCTTGCAGTGAATAGTAGCATTTATTAAAGAGAAAAATAAACTTTAATTGCTTGAAAAATGCCATAATCAATTTTTATACACATTGAATAGGTGTTTGTACGGTGCATCTTCAGCTGAGACTTCGGAAGCTTAGACTTTTAGTGACATACTGCCCACAACTTCATTGTCACTCATCTAAAATACTGTTCACCATCGACAAGAGTTCCATTATCATTAAATCAAAGGTATGCAAATTGTTAGTGCGTTAATTTTATATAAAAGAAATTAGTACGTTTGTTAGTTAATTGACTGTAAACTTAAAAAACAATTAGTCAAGCTCCTAACGGTGTGTTCCGGCAGCTGTCCTTGAGAGCCAGTAATTCTAGGTAAGCCTAAACAACATCTTCGACATCATCACTTACCATCAGGTGAGATAGTGGTCAAAGGCTAACCTACCAGACATAAAAAAATTGTTAATCGCGTAACATACTAAAAAACATACCTACAGTTAAATATAGAAACTCGTTCTTCCTTGTGAGTTTATTAAAAATTAAATTGAGCCTCTGTAGCCTGAAGTCGAACTAGGGATACATTTCCTCAAAGTTTTAATTATTTATTCACGTATAGTAACGTTAACGCTAAGCTGTTAATTTTTACACAACTGTCCAAAAAGGGAGTGTAATGTTTCAGTGTTCATGTATGTATGTATGTTAATTTATTTATTCCACCATAATTTCTAAACGGCTTAATCAATTTTAATATAAGATATATTGTTAGATTTGACTTGACAGCGCAAGTGATATAAAATATATTTTAAAAACTGGCGGATATGAGACGCCACATTGTGTCATAAAAAAAACTTCCAAACCCAGCGATAGCGGGTATCAAAATACAGGGCTTTAAAAAAAGGATTCCATAAATATATATAACTTGTAGTTTTAATTTCAATGGAACCATAAAAAGTTTAACGAACATATATAATATGCAGTCGGGTTTATTACTTTTTAATCAATTTATTTATTCGCGTACGTTACGAGTGAGCGGTTTTGTTTCTTAGAGATAGAATAAATTATACGACGGTCGAAGTCACTGCGCGGTCAGCTTAAAACGATAGGAAAATAGATATACATAAAAGCTAACGCTAACTCACATCACACACTTCAAAGTCCGATTTCCATAGAGAGGTAAACGTTTCCAGTATCCTCGGCTGGAATAGTGTGATTAAACTGCCCAGATCGCCACCCACATGGTGCATGATGGTGAAGATGCAGTCATTGACGTACTCTCCGTTGGTGGCGTAGTCCTCCAACAGGATCCCGTACTGGTACATCATCTCTGGACTTGCGAACCTGAAAATCGCTCGGATTCTACACACAGACCTCGACATCAAAATGGTGGCCGAGGCGAGTCACGTGGCATGCCAAGTCACGTGGCACGTGTTATGAACGTTGGAGCTTGTACAATGGTTTGTCGATCACGGGTTCCGCCGGAGTATATTCATTAAAATATTTATTAGGTCTTCCTTACAAGTTGTGTTTGCAGGTAAACGGAATAAATTCTTATTTACGCGGTAATTTCGGTCACTGTTTCCGAGTAGATATTTGTTTAATTAACAAACATAATTAAGACCTATTATATTACACATATATTAGGTCCTTACATATGAAATTGGCGTTTTGTATGGGAGGAACAAAAAGTCGAATATTTTTTAATATAATTTATTTAATTAATCAAAGTATGAACCATTATTTTCTATGCACTTTTGCCATCTCATAGGTAGTTCATTGATCCCTTTACTAAAAAAACCAGTCGGACGGGAATCAATAAAATCTTTGAAGGCGATTTGGACTGCCCCATCGGAGTTGAATTTTTTCCCTTGCAAGAAGTTATCCAAATTTCGAAAAAAATGGTAATCTGTTGGAGCAAGGTCCGGGGAGTACGGAGGATGTCTTAGACTTTCCAATTGAAGCTCTTCTAATTTAGTAGCCGTCTGTAGCGCAGTGTGTGGTCTAGCGTTGTCGTGAAGCAGCAGTGGCGTGGAGCGATTGACCAGCCTAGGTTGTTTAGCCGCTAGCTTTTCCATCATGGTTTGCAATTCCTGACAATAGACATCAGCCGTAATAGTCTGGCCAGATTTGAAAAAACTGTAATGAACAATATCGGCACTAGTCCACCAAACGCTTACAAGTAACTTTTTTGGGGTTAATTTTCGCTTGGGGCAGGATTTGGCTGGCTGGCCAGGATCTAACCATTGCGCTGAGCGCTTCCGATTATCGTAAAGAACCCATTTTTCATCACAGGTAATGATTCGGTTTAAAATACCTTCATTATTGTGCCGGTTTAGTAATGTAACGCAGCAGTCGACGCGCGTTTGCCGGTTTGTTTCAGTCAATTCGTGAGGTACCCACCTTTCAAGCTTTTTAATCTTCCCAATTTGCTTCAAGTGAATTAAAACAGTTTTATCACTAACATCGCAGCCTGCAGCTAACTCGGACGTGGTTTGCGATGGATCCGCTTCCACAATAGCCTTCAACTCTTCATTATCAACTTGAGTCTCAGGCCGTCCACGGGGCTTGTTCTGCAGGTCGAAATTTCCAGAACGAAAACGTTGGAACCAAAAACGAACTGTGTTTTCTTTTGCAACACGACCGCCATACACATCATTCACCCTTCGAGTTGTTTCCGCAGCACTAGTGCCACGGCGGAACTCGTACTCGTAAATAATGCGATATTTAAGGTTTTCCATTTTGTAAAATGAGTGACGCAAACAGAAAAAAACAGAAGAAAAAAAACAAATGAATGACGATCATCGAAGCACAAATACATGAGTCTATAGCTGTACAAATTTGAATTTGGAATTCCTTACCAAAGAGGAGAAATTCGTGATTAAAGTGGCCAGTACGAAAAACGCCAATTTCATATGTAAGGACCTAATATATTATATAAACATATTTAAGACCTTATTCATTGTACACATTTTCAGTAAATAAATAAATTGATTGATTGATAACAAATATATACTGAAATCACTGAAACTTAGGTAATTGTGTGGCTGGTAAGTTTCTCGTATATACTTAGGTACTTTGGGAATAGAATCCACGGCTCAAGATGATTAAAGATGTGATATATTCTTTAAAAATATAAGTACCTAAGCTTTACAATTTTACAAAACTTTTTACTCTTGATAGGTAATAAATAAGTAATATGATTTCTTACTGTCTTATATGGTCAACCATAGTCCCGGAACATTTGTAGTCTGGCAATTTCATGACTCCGTCTAGGAACACCAACAGTATATGGTTCGTTACGATCAGGTCCTACGATAAAGAAACAAGTTATTAGGTAAGTAATAATTACGTGACACTATTAACAAACTACTTGAACAATACCTTTTTCCACTCAAAAACCCTTACAAACAATTTTTATTTAATAATAACAACTATTTTAGACATATTTTTAATTTTTAAGAAACATTAAATTAACATTTAAGAAAAAATATATAAATATCTTGTGCCAATTCCGCCTGTTAACCCGACGTGACATAAACGCCACGTAGCCAAACCTGAAGAATTTTCGACGTATTTCGCTTCTACACGAATCATCCTCTTCGAGCGCACGATCGAGAAAATAGTGTTCGATTATAAAATATTTGTTATTATTAAATGTAGATTTCCACAAAGTAACGCCTGAATCTATTCATTATACTTTATTTATTTAAATACATATTCGTGAATATTAATTAAGTACCTATTTTTTACTAAATAAGTACTAGTAGGTAGTTGCCGTAAAGTAGTGTAGATAAGATTTACATATATACTCGTGTATTATAGTTTTCAACGCCCTTGCTCGTTTCCTTATTATATCGTTCTTAGGGCCATAAACCGAACTATAACACCCTTGTGCATAATAATATTATAGACTAGCGCGTAATAGAATTATCCCTACAAAGTTAAGTTAGTACCTAACTGCAAATTATATGCGAGTAAACAGAGCATTTTCAATTTAATCGGGTAATTTATCCCTACAAAGTTAAGTTAGTATTACCTAACTGCAAATTATATGCGAGTAAACAGAGTATTTTCAATTTAACCGGGTAATACTTTTATATGTAATAAACCATCACACATTTGCTTCTAATCTAATCCTAATAAACATATATTTACATGCATGTATGTGTTCCAAACTAGGCGCTGCCGGTGTCTTGGTAACTATTGATAACCCATGAAGTGTTGTAAATTTTATAAGTATATTTATAAGTTAAAAAGCATCCTACGTGTACTGTGTGTGTTTTATGTATTATCAATAGTTGTATAGCATTTCGTAAATAATTATACCGACATTCATACCTGCAGGTACTGTTTGGATTGATATTTAGGATTGTAATGACGTATAAGCAGGACTAATAATGAGCGCAGTTCGTCGGTCTCGCACATTTTAATTTGTAACTTCATAAGCTTCTCTTGGTCGCCCACTTTTGAATGTGAGTTTCTTTTGTACATTTCCATGGCTTGTACAAATTCACGGATTGCTGTAACGACCTGAAAAGTTACAAAAAATTAAAGCGCTGGGATTAGGTTATGATTAACAACCTCTTTATGTAATAATAATAATAACAAATATTTTAAAAGTATTTTAAGAAAACATTAAATTAATTATTTAATAAAACACTTCTAATCTTTATAAAAATGATATATATCCAGTGACAATTCCGCCTAGTTTCCTGTTAAGCCGACGTGACGTCACAAACGCCACGCAGACTAGTCTCGATCGTGCGCTCGTAGAGTCAAGACCTGCTGAGGATGCTTCGTTTAGAAGCGAAACGCGTCCAATACTCTTCCGGTTTGGCTGCGTGGCGTTTGTGACGTCACGTCGGCTTAACAGGAAATTAGGCGGAATCGTCACTAGATATATATCATTTTTATAAAGATTTTTTAAATAATTACTTTAATGTTTTATTAAAATACTTTTAAAATACTTGTTATTATTAAAAATGGATTTCCTCAAAGTAACGCCTGAATCTATTCATTATCTTTATGTAATATTAAAATGAACATTTGCACATATGTTCCGTCATTTAATATTAATTCTATCAGCCTGCATAATTTGGTATAGAAGTTCTTTAAATAGGGATGTTGATAGTATAAGATTAAAATAAATTGATATTTCAACAATGCAAAAATATTTTTCATGTTGACATAATAAAAACAAGTGTGTGACTACGGAATTTTGAACAAATGACCATTTCTACATAATATACCCACTTAGGCTTTTAAAACACCTGGGTAAAGAAGTCTCGTGTTTGGTCAACTGTAGCGAAAACATTTTTTTTTTATTTATTAAGTTTTCAGCAAGTGTAAGAGATTATTCTTTATTTCTTTATCTAATTGTTATAATTTCATTCGATTGATACACTTATGTGTTAATGAACAAGAAGTTCTGTTTATTGTAAGTAACTCTTGCCGAGTTATTTAACATATTTTATAGGTTGCACTGCTATTTAACGTACACATAGGTACCTATCTAAAGAAAATTTTAATTATTTATTTTAGTCAAAGAATTATATCATGTTAACAGAAACAAGGTATCAATTTGTTATTTCAACAAATCAACCATTAATATTAATGACTGTACTACTTATTTATCAATATTAAAACCAACAACACGATTTTATGCCTGATAAAGGTGAAACGTATTGTAGGACAGTTTAGTTTTAGTACAATTAGACAAATTTTAATGTGTTAATATAATAGTATTTACTGAAAATGTAAAAATTGAAATTTTATCGACTGTTAATCATTCGATGTCTGTAATATTTCCTATTAAATGAGATTTAATGTTTCCATTAATATCTTGAGATATTTACCAGATGAAGTCTTCTAACACAGGGAGAGAGGTCGTTGCCGTCCAGCTTGATAGCGAGCTCAAAATTCTCACAAAGATTGACTCCCTCAGCCGTGAGATACGACACGATATCGAAAGAGAGCACCGAGTCGACATGTTCCAATCCCATCTCGATCTGAGTCGCAAACTTCAGAAAGTATGTCACCAGCCAAAAGAAATGTGAAGTGTCAATTTCCAACTGCTTGTTGGTAAGGATCTGATAGTGGAGCGTCTTGATCAAAGAGTTGTACCCTTTCAGTAGAAAATCTATCGTGAACTCTTTCATGACATTGGCTATATCGTCGTCGGTAGGGGTTTCGTGAGTCAGCCCTTGAACATTGATACTGTAACAATAACATACATTTATGTCAAACAGCTCGGCCACTTGCAAACAAATAATAAATATACTCCTTACTTACATATTCGATTTTCCTCGTTTGACCATCCTCTTCCTCTTCCGATCTTGAAGCGTAGTCGCAGTGCGGATTTTGGTGTTAGCCCTCTGTTTAGTATTGTGGGGTTTTCGATGTATCGGTTTCTTAAAAGGAAGGTCATCCTCGTTACTAGATGTTGAAATAGATTCTTGGTTTTCTATTTGCGTTCCGTAACCACAATCAGAGTTTTCTGTAATTGCATTTTTCCTCTGTTTCTTGTCTACACTTGGTTCGCTTTGCTCTGATAGTTGCGACTCTTGTGAATGTATGCCGCTTGTAAAGGACGCGGGGGGTGCTACTGACTCCTATAAACAAATAGTAAATTTTTCACTGAGAGCTGAAAGTGACTGATTTCTAACAGTGGTGTAGTTTTACAGGTTTTTGTTTTACACACGAGTTGGGAATCTTACTTTTTCCGAATGATACATACTGCTTTATACTATACCTACGAGGAATATAAAATACTCAACGTATTCCGATTAAATCATAGAGAAAATAATTATTTACACTATATTAAAATGGTTAAAGTTATTTAATTAAAGTCATTTATTTAAACTCAATATTCTGCCAGAAAGGTTAATAATGGTTTTGAGACGTTTGAGACAATGCAGAAGAGATTATGCGGGCATTCTGGGTCACAACCTACGTCACAACGTAAACTACCCCTTCAGTGAGGTTGAAGTGCTTTTCCCATCTTGGAACTGCGATTTTTATTTTTTGACATATGTCATAGGAATGTTCTTCCCATTGCTCACTCTATACCTACCTCTTTGTTACCGTTACCGAGAAACACTATGAGTTGAACAGAGATCATGGCAGACTAATATTTAATTTTTTTTATTTCAGTTCTTTAGTACTCTTGCAAGTCCCTATGAATTAATTATGTTCAAGCACTAGCATACCTATGTAATGTAATGTACCTCACCAGTAGTACATAGCAGACGAGTTTTTTAATTTTGATAGGTATCACAGGAATTTCCATTCCCTATGAAGTTTGTTCATACAATCCCTACATTTCTGAGATATTTCTACTAGTTGAGCCTGGCAGACGTTTACAGTTTTCACATATTTTTTTCAAAAGACACCAAAACTCTTAATACTACTGTCCCATACACAATGATTTCAACGTATAAGGCCATGCCCATTTATCACTTATTTGATCTTCATGGAGTCATGGGGGACCGGTGACTTCAATATTGATCTCCATGAACATTTACGCCAGTGAGTCAACCGTACGTTAACATTCGATTTTCATACACTTTTCCCTACAGCATTTATATGTAGAACAGCGTTGTTACTTTCCGAGCAGGCATAGTATAGATATAAGTTTGGTTCCGACATTGTATGATGAATGATTGAATGATATAAGATGAATGATTAACTTAATAGATTATGTAAGGGAAACTATTTTTTTTCATAAACATGCATTAGTGGTATCTCTTACATAATGACGTTTTATAGAACCGTCTATGTTGTCTTTAACGGAACTTTTGCTTTCCAACGCTTCAGTCGGTTTTTCTCTGGGTTCAATTGGCTGGGTGGTCGGTTGCTTTGTAGTTACGTTGTTACTGGCAGGATCGGCGGACCCTTTCCACATGATGGAATCATTCAGACCATTATTTTTGCCGTCGCTGCCCGTATCCGAAGAATCCGATGCGGGTTCTGACGTCAACATCGGAGATGAATTTTTACTATCTATAAAACATAATTACAAAATATGAATTGTCATGCTAAAAATAAAAAAATACAATGAGGAAAACGTTTAACACGTTACTTCTATCTGATGAAGACGTATTGCTTTCGTTGTCTTCTGAACTTTCTGAGAGTGAAGCCTCCAGCCATAAATTAAGTAATTTTTGAAGTGTGACGACATGTTGGTCCTTGTACATCAACGCTACTAACTGCACCATCGTAACTCCCCAGTAGCACTGTAAAGGAAGGAAATACAAAACACACATCTCGAATCTTTGACTACATACTTCAAATTCAAGTCATTAAAATAAACGGGTTTGTACTCCGTTCCTCAATTGGAGGGATTTAGACAGCCTTTAAGCTCAGAAAGACACCTTAGTTAGGTATGCTGAAAATAAAACATTCAATTTCAATTTATAAAGTTATAATTTGTACTATAAAGGATGTTTGGCAGCGGGTCTAACCAACTGAACTGGCGCAGCGTGTATACAACATCCATTGGAAAAATACATATTTCGCTAAAGTCCCCGAGGGTTCAAAATTTACTTTAATATTTTCACCACTACAACTTTCAAGATGATTTAGATTAATAGATGTTTGTGATTAAATTTAGGCTCTGGTGTATTCTTTGTCTATGCAAGCTCATTTTAGATACAATTTTAGACTTACTTACTGTTCTGAGATCTAATGTAATGACTGAAAAAAAGATAGGCACACGGAAACGCGTGACTCAAGTGCCAGTTTAGGCCACACATTGCTATTAAATAAAGCTTCATCACACTTGCACGTAAACAGTATATAAACATAATGACCGTAGTAAATGTGATGAAAAACATTGTATGTTTCACAGGCGGTACGGGAATTACGAACCTCGACTCGGAAAGACTACTAGAGCCTCGATTGTAATTCCTTACTTACCGCCCTTAAGGTTGAACTGGCCTGTCACTTCTACATACAAACGCCGTAGGGTGATCACTCCCTTATTTGAGATTTTAAGTCTAGACTTAAGCATAATACCGATTGATACCGTCATTATCTAGGCTTGTATGATGCCAAAATTTTAAAAAGATAATTAATTTGTAAGTTATGAGCCTCGAAAACTTTATATGAAAATGTTTCGAGGCTCATAATTCTCAAGTTAATTATTTTATTAAAATTTCGGCATCATACAAGCATAGATAATGACGAGATCAACCGGTATTATGCTTTATTTTGGACCTATATCCTCAAATAAGGGAGCGATCACCCTACGACGTTTGTATGGAAAACGGGCCAGACAGTTCACCCTTAATACACAATGTACTTATGTGTAGGCCATCAGTTATTAGACTATTTTTATTACGGGGTCTACTTTCTATTGCGAAAAATGTACTTAGCTAATTAAGAATCTGGATTGTTGGCATAGGTACATTATGTGTCATAGCCTTTATTTAACTAACATGATTATACTGTGATACTTAAACTGTGATCGAAATCAATAAAATTTTTTTTTCTTCACGGGTTGTTGATTCGCTACGGGACTCCAACAAAGCGAGGCCCTTTTCTCACTTAGCCGTGTTCAATACATTACAATCTAAAAGTCAGGTCTGTATTTCATTACAAAATGCGTCCGTCATTACTTTACGTAGACAAAGCTACTTCAGAGTCTAGCTTGACTACGCTAGTTTTCTTTACGACACTAGCGCTAAATCCCATCTTATTAAAATAGAATAAGTGCAGAACCAAACAATGCGAGTCATCGGAGGTTTTATTCGGAGTACTCCTATCCATGTTATAGAGAGCGAGTTGTGCATTCAACCACTGCACATTCGTGGAATGTACAGTCGCCTGCAATAAGAAGTATACACTTCGTAATTTTCAAAATAATGTGTTGTCGCTAAGTTACTGTTAATCGAAGTTACTATTGACCTGAGTAAAAGTATTCATATCATTCTTTGATTATAAGATACTTCTGATTACATAGGGAAAAACAGAACTCTTTGCCACAGTTTTGAAAATTACAATGTGTATACTTCTTATTGCAGGTGACTGTACTTAGCTGGCAAATTTTGGTTGAGGTTTAAAGCAAAGTTTTATTGATTTAAATTACTACTATATAAATTCTGTTGTTATTAGTCAACTTAGTGAAGTTATCTATTGTAGATATTGGACCAAAAAATAGAAGCCTTTATTAACAACCATCAATTCAATGTTTAATGATCAACACATTAATTCATCGAGAAAACTCTAAAAATATTTATTCATTACATACATGGATAAGTAGGTAGTTTCAATTTATCTATACTATATTACTATATAATATACTATAATAATTTTATAAAGCGGGAAAATTTGTATGTAAGTATGTTTGTAACGAATAGGTTCAAAATGATTTTAAAAATTCTTTCACCTTTTGAATGCTTTATCATTAGGCTTATTTCATTAGGCTATTTCAATTGCAAGAAAAAAATAAGAATCTCTTTTAAAACTACAATAATGTTACCCAAGGTGTAAAAAATATGCCTATAAAATATATTTATCGCATGCGCTGCGAAAACTATTGATGATAGAACAAAAAATTGTTCCACAATATTAAAGAACATATCAATATGTACAATAAATATCGCGATAGTATGTGTCTAACCTGTGTCTTTATCCTTACATAAATATATATGATTTCTCAAGCAAGGCTGTTTAAATACCTGTAAATTACTTTTTAGTTTTTAAAATCGGACGTTCCTTTCGAAAGATGAAATAAAATTAATTCGCCGCTACGCCGCTAACGCCGCCCGCACCGTGACTTTCCGGAGCACCGGGGCCGGAGTGCAGGAGAGGGCCATATGTATGAAATAGGTAGCCGGCTCCCTACGCAGCGGACGTAACCGACGTTGAGTAATTTTGAAGAAATATTTTTGTTTTTTGCACATTTTTAATTCTTTTCAGAACTACTAAGTGCTTATTATCAAATGTTCTTTTTAGAACTACATATTTCAACCTTCCAATTAAAAAGTATTTTTCAGAACTCTTCAACCTCCCAATAAAAAAAATCGTACGGGTTTGCCTCTTTCAAAAGATTACTTTTTCCTGTAAAGATACCGTTTGCTATTACAATAAATAAATCCCAGGGACAAACTTTTTCTATGGTTGGCATCGATCTAAGAAAAGAGTGCTTTTCTCATGGCCAACTATATGTTGCCCTTTCTCAAGTAGGGTCTCCTGAAAATCAACATGTTTTATTGCCATCTCCAAATATCACTGCTAACATACTGTATAGTGAAGCATTAAGGTAAAAATGGAAGATTAAAAAAATTAAGTCTAATAAAGTTAAAAAGTCCTTAAAATATAAGATGTACTTACTTGAATAAAGAAATGATACACAAATAAAAAAAAACTACATTAAAATAAATAAAAAATATAAGTCAAAGAGTAAAAATAAATGTAAAAAAAACTTAGGAACAAAAGCCGGGCCCGACCCAGCTTTTGTTCTTAAGTGCTATATTTTTTGTTCTATAAAATATGTGATAATAAGTACTTATAGACATACATTTCTTATATTATCAGAAACAATTGATTTCCTAATCATTACATGTGACTGACACATACATGATGTGATGTACCTACATTGACTGTAGACTGTACAGTAATAGTAGTAGATATATAATGTATCTAATTATTATTAGTATACCTATACTCTAAACCTCTGTGAAATGTTTTTAAAAATTACCCATTGATGTCATTTATTCTGTTATCATTTTGTTTTCAATCATCAAGTCCCGTACACAAAGAGAGCCAGCGATGCATTATTATTTAGGTATGCCCTGCATTAACTGTACGTTTATGCCAAATGTTAAAAAAAAAAATGTCCACCCGTGCGAAGCCGGGATGGGCCGCTACTTAGATATAATAGTTTTTCTAATTAAACATAGACGAAGTAAATACTTGTAAGAGACAGAACAGAACATTACCGCTAAGAGAATTATGTAGTAACTATCTAAATACTAAATACGAATCCCATTACACAATTTTTACCGACCGGATCTAAGAAAGGAAATTATTCCAGCGCGGCATTCTTTGACCCTCACATTGGTTTACACGTAAAATTTAAAATAGACTCAGACATATCTATAATGCATAGTGAACTCATAGCGATTTCTAAATCATTATCTTACGTCTCTTCTATAGATGCCACTAAAGTTGTGATTATGTGTGACTCAAAGACTAACTTCGAACATTCGAAGTCACCCCACAGCTACTATTCTGAACACCATTTATAAACTTCGTGAATTAAATAAAACTACAGTATTGCAATGGATACACATACTGGCATTTTGGGTAACGAGGAAGTAGATCGGGTGGCAAAAGAGGCTACCACTGACGGTATACCATTTCACTGCGTACCACTACATTCTGAGGTACTGAGCAAAGTTAAAGATAGGTGTAGGCAAGAATGGCAAGAATATTTTGATGAGAGATCCCGCTACAAAGGGATATGGTACAAAACAATCCAGTGTGATCTGCCTCGTTACACATGGTTTGATGTATGGCCTTTGAACCGGTAATATGTGGTGGCTCTGTTGAGACTTCGTTCCGGACACATTCCGTCAAACAAGTTTAAATTTTTAATGGGCATATCAGATTCACCAAATTGCATAGAATGTGGTACTGAAGAAGATGTACAGCATGTATTGATAAAATGTGTACGTAACGACGAGATACGACAGAGCTCACTACTAATTAATGCCAATGTTGGTGCTTCTAATAGTCTTCTGGATTCGCACTCTTCAGACGAAGCCAGGGTAAGTACTACTAAGATTATACATGTTTATCTACGGAGGAACAAGACCTTGTTAGAGTAAAAGTAATTAGCTATTACCATGATGTGAGACTTACGGGGGGGTGACATGGTCAATTATTGATGAAACCTCCAAGAAATAAAAAAAAATAGTCCAGCTATATTATTCAAAGAAATAGAACAACACATAGTCTAAAAATATAAGATATTAGTTATTGGTATTGTCACCATACGAGGTTAATTTTCAGTATAATAAAATAAACGAATGAACCCTATAAGAGCATTTAAGCGAAATAATCATGTATTTACCGAAATGGTATAGGCCAGTTCAATTATTATAACACTCTTGCTTAAATAAAAGCAATTCTATTTTACGTTTTGCTATCCTGTTTGTTAAAATGTTTAAGCCAATTATTAGAAAATTACTCACCGCATCTGTTACTGACATCAACTTTATCAGAACTTTATCGATACCTTGGCTAAAACTATTCCAAAGGATTTGGTTTTGCACCCCATGGCAAGAGGTAGATAAGGGTTGAATGAGGTTGTCCTCTGGTATATGCAAAATATTCCGAAGTAACAATAAACTGTTACTTATATTTGAACAATGTTCTGGTTTTAGCTTTCCGTGAAGTTCCAAATCCAAATATTTCTTTAAAAAGTCTATAATGACTTTTGTCACTCGTTGGTCAGTAAATGCTTTTTTCGCACATGCTAATAAATTATTTATTTCAAATATTGTATGTCGACCAAAATCACTTTTTGATACGGTTTCTAATGAGAGTAAACATTCTATTGGGGTCGTCAAATTGACCATAATTATTGTTACCAACTCGATTGTCTTATCTTCCTTTGCATTTAAAAGTAGAGGTATCAGATCCTTTTTGATGTTTTGTCCAAAACTAATGCTTCTGCGATAGTTCCGCAAGTACTTATCTTCAGATAAAATGTTTTGTAGAATCGCCTCTAGGGCAGCTGAAAGAGAAAATTATTTTACTTGCTTACATACAAGCCAGAAGTGGCTATTTTGAGTGCACTGCTTTAATTAATTTCATCATCATCATCATCATATGGTTTCTCTTCAATATCAAAAAAATATATATAAATGTTTCACTTTTTTTACGTGAGTGTTCCTTAAACAATTTAAAAAAAATTTTTAGCATGTTTCAACTTACAATTGCAATTTTCGTTTACGTGATATCCATCTGGATGTACATATCCCAAGCTGCTAAATACAGTGTGAATCTGAGGACTTCGGAGCACCCAATCCATCTTTTATCTGTAACAATATAAAACCGGTCAGTAATACGTGCTTGTTAGTTCTAATATTTCAATGGAAATTACTTTCGTAGAGAAAATCACTCTGCTGTCCTTGGTATTTGATATAGGTTCACACTGATAGGAACTCCATGGGGATCAGAATATGTGTCAGGAATTGGCAAATAATATACAAAAAAAATTTGGTAATTATTACATCATGGCTTCAAAATTCAAATTGATACAATTTTGCTTAATTATATTGTACTGTTATTTATCCAGACTGAACATAAATTAGCACTCGGTGGGGGCTGCGGCTGAACGCAATTGCGGTCCCGCCTTCTAACATTCCATCGTCTACGTGCCCCGCGCACCTCGCACCAGTTTATGACAGTGGAACACCGTACCGTGGGGTTTTAGCCGGTAGTTGGATCCCTACTGACCCTGAGCTCGACATAACTCCCCTGCTCCCCAGTGTCTATGCGAAAAAGCATGTTCCCCAGGGCCAAAAAAGGAGGTTGGTGCTTAACTAGGTAATAGTCACTGCGTAATAAGAGCGCGCACGGTCATATCACAGTACAATGCGATTTTGAAGATTTTGAAGCGCTCGTAGCGAAGTTTACTTAGCTGTTCTCAACCGATCAGCAAAGTTAAGCAACGTCGCGCACGGTCAGGAGTTGGATGGGTGACCGCTAGTGACATTACTACTGAGCGTTTCCGTGCTTCGGAGGGCACGTTAAGCCGTCGGTCCCGGTTGTCGTCTTAGGATGGCAGTCGTTATAGCATGGTGGTAGGGCATTTTGCGAATGGCCGCCTGGCTAGCTACCACCCTCAAGTAGAAAGTCTGTCGCCAAGCACCTAACGGTGTGTTCCGGCAGCTGTCCTTGAGAGCCAGTACTTCTAGGTTAGCCTGAACAACATCTTCGACTACATCATCACTTACCATCAGGTGAGATAGTGGTCAAAGGCTAACCTACCAAGCATAAAAAAAAAAAAACAATGCGATTACAATAAGAATTCACAACTCACAACTGAAACTTGGTATGCAAAAAAAATTTGTAAAAATATTGCTTGTCTTTGCTATATTGTAGTAAAATGTAATTTAAAATAGAAAACAAGTAACCATAGGTAGGTAAACTGTACAGTAAACACAGAAACAAAAAAAAGGCTTTCGCATTAAGGCGTTTTCCTACAAATGGCCTGTATACAAATGGGCTCAACTCGCCTTATCTTTGGTAAAGCCAGCCTTAGTTCAGAAATTTTAAACTATAAATTTAGCCTACCGACTCTATAATATTTTTTTTATAAGAAGACTAAACTGCAAAGAAAATTAACATCTTGTTTTGCAGCTGCATATAATTTCTTTCGTGCAGGTATTTATGTTCTCACCGTATATATCGAACCGCATATTTCAAAGCTGTCGCACACAATTTTATTTTGTAGTGGTTTCTTCTTAAGTGTCACTATTTTGCTTGTGATTGGTTCTGTACATCGTTACTTTCGTACCTGTCACTCGCTAGTTAATTTCGTACCTGTTTACAAATGCTACAGACGCTTGCGAAAACATTACACGTTAGTATTGCCGTCTGACCCTGATAGAATTCTTATTTGTTTGGTCCAGCAACGTAACGACACTTTCTTTCTCTTCCTTGAAATACTTATCAATATTGCTGATAATCTCTCGAGCTCGAGAACAATACCTCTTTTGCTCAGTGTAGAACAAAAAAGTCAATGGACTAATTTTTGAAAAGAAACTAATTAAACAGACAACAAAAACAAAATCAACAAGAAAATCAATAAAAGGGCATATGAACGTCTTATTTCTCCGTCAGTATACTACTCGTTATACTGACGGAGAAATAAGACCCTGACGCCCGCGATGTCATTCAATCAGGATGGCGTCTTTGCTACCAACCCTAATAATATGAATTTAATAAAAATGAACGAGTTCGGGTCACTCATTTAAAATTACACACAAAGAAATGGGACTGATCACGAAGCTTCCAAGCTGCACGGCTCTGATATATTATTAAGTTTGTTCTGCTGACTGTACTTATATGACTGAAGATTCCCGAGAGCCCGTGCTATTCCTATTTTAATCGCATTGTACGCCGCTTTATTTAAATTTACGTCTTCTTTGAATACTAAAGTAAGATAATTATCTTCCTCTACACATCCTAAAACCTCCTCTGTACATTGTTTAATGTAGGTATGGTTTAATGAATTCAGATCATAAAGATTTTACAAAAAGAAAAATGTAGAGTTGAAGGTACAAGAGAACGGGAAGCTCTTACTAAGTTATCTTTGTCTTTCCGTCCGTCCGTTTGTCCTACCTTTTAATTATCATTGATTGAATTATCATTATCATTGTATCTTTGATTGGTGATTGAAATTGGTTGCCAGTAAAAAATTATACAGAATGTGTGTCATTATGGCGGATACCCTTAAAATAATAATACTAAAAAGGGTTAAACAAAAAAACTTATTCTTTTACATTATCGTCAAAATGAGCCATGTGAGTGCCGGGCCTCGCTCTATTAGGGTTACGCATCACAATATCCCTTGAAATCCAAAAAACATCTTCGTTGATTTTCTTCACAGCTTTAAAATTACGTGATAAAATGCAGTTTCATAGTTGTGGGTTGGGAGTGAAAGCCCTCAGACGTTTGTATGGAGAAGAGGGGGGGCCAGTTCAACCGTAACCTAGTTCATCAGTTAATAACGACTAGGCAAGGCCTACTAAGGCCGTATTCCATTTGAGTTATTTTCGATAATTTTGGCCACATTTTGCGTCTATGGATCCACATTTAATATGAACCATAGACACAAAATGTGATCAAAATTATCGAAAATAACAAGTTTAGCTCCAAATAGTAAAAGCCCTCTGTGAGCTTCGAAAAAGAAGATCAGCAAAGTGGGATGAAATGAGGCAGTTTTTTTGCTTATTCGGATTACACCAAAGCCGTTACGGAGGTGATGTGCGACAAGCTTTGGAATTCTTTTGTTTCATTTTCAGATGTTCCCAACTCCGGGATGGCCGGGACGGCACTGGGTAGATGCTCGGAAGTGCAAATCTTCGGTTGAGCATGTTAAGAACAGAACCAACAACCAAGCCACAAAGTCCACAGGTAGGCAATTCGCAGAAACCGGAAGAAAGGTTCTCGAGTGGATATCACATGACAACAGAAGACGTAGAGTTGGTAGGGCCCCCCTAGGTGGACTGGCGACATCGTGAAGGTCGGGGGTAGCCAATGGTTACAAGCGGCTAATAGCCGTTCTTTATGGCGCTCTATGGAGGAGGCCTTTGTTCAACAGTGGACGTCTTCCGGCTGATGATGATGATTGCTGAGCCTAATATCTATGCTTCTGGGATGCTAGTTTTCCGATTTATTATTTATTTTATCCTTAAATCTCAAAATAACAATTCACAAAATAAACATTTTTGGAAATATTTAATTTTACTGAAATCTGGCAAACCAGAAGCATAGATATTAGGCTCAAGAACATACATGCAAAGTTTCGCCGAGTTTGAACACTTAGTATTTAAAATAATTATGACGAAACTTACGTTTGTATGGAAAGCCACGAGCATTCTAGCCTTAAAACATACCGTAAGCTGACGTTTGATTTTCTGACGATAATTACTGTAACTAACAGCTGATGTTGTTCAGGTTAACGGAGCAGAGACACAACATATAAAAAATAGAATTGTATTCTATGCTAATTCACGCAGAAGTATGTTTATTTGTTGGTAAGTATCTCCTTAATTTGAAAAGCAATTAAACAATAAATTCGGGAAACAATTACCAACTTTCTACACAGTATAAAAGAACGGGCAGGTTTTTCGCCCACCTGCTTTTATAAGGTTTCCTAACTAAAAGTTTGCATTGTGGGAGCCACCTTTGTGATATTTTTTAAATATCAATTATAATAATAAAAATAGGTATCACAAAGGAAAGCCTTACAAAAAGTTAATTTGAGTTTTTATTTCAATAAAAAAGCAAATCGATTTTTGCTTTGGGTTCTTAACATTTAGAGTAGAGATGAAACGGATATCCGGCCATTATCCGTTATCCGGCAGTGTTTTACCGGCAATGTGTATAATTCAGGTATTCTATACAATACCTAGGCAATGTTTAGAATACCTGGGGCGTCCAGGCAATGTATGAAATATTATGAATATTAATGTCCACTACATGCTTTACCTAGGTAATGAATACAATTCCTAGGGATTGTAGAGTACCTGCTGTTGCACCGGCAATGTGTAAAATAAATAGATCTTCGTCTATATTTATCAATGTTAAGCAGCCCAAAAAATGACGGGCGAATGAGGCATGTACTATTACTTAAAATTAACTTTATTAATATTAACAATTAGGGTGCTCCTTAAAAACAATCTTTGTGAAGAGGGTATCTAAAAGTGCCTTTCTATTATTACAGTAAAATCACAATAAAATTAACGTGAAACTTAAAAATCTAACCTAACCATTGTTGCCCGACACCCGCACCCTCCTTCCATACTCTCATCTTCTAAATTACCGGCTGTATATTCGGTATTGTATAGAATACCTGGGCAAAGTATAAAATAAATTATATTTCATACATTACCTACACGTTTTAGGTATTCTGTACATTACCTAGGTATTGTATAGAATAACGGATTATACAGATTACCGGTAACTTAAGTACTCGTATCACATACGGTTAATTTAAACTGTCCAATCGTCAGCGACGACGTTCAGTTCAAGCCGTGGCGTCACCACTGACGAAATACGATATTTTATCCGTCTCGGGTATTTTACTCGTGATAAAGAAACAACATAAAAAGAAACATCATTTGGCGTGGATTATAATATTAAAATGAATATTTTTATGCAATGGAAATTTAAAATTCTCATATTTCTATCGCGCGCTGGTAGCTAAGTTTGGAACCATTCTTTAATTATGATGCTATTCTAGTGTTTAAAATGATATTGATCTCATTTTCTTGAAAAGTTATCAAACACCAATGCATAGGTTTTCATATGTTAGCCCTTAAACCGTCAAAATATTATTAATTACGCTTACCCGTCACAAAATGTTATAAATAAAACACATTATCAATATTTTGACTATTCGATTGATGGACAAGCACAGCTGTTGATGTGATATTAAAGGTAGTAAAAATTGTCCTCTCCAAATCTCGTGTATTACGTGATCAAAACAAATGGACGACCAAGTTACATAATTGAAAATGTTTTGTTTTGTTTCGACATCAGCGAGCGTTCTCTTTAAAGAATACTCCTTGGGTTTGTTCTTGGGTACGAATGTCGCTCGAACTGTAGGTATAGTGAGAGGATTTCAGACACTTTCGAAATGAAAATGAAATGTTTTACGTAATTGTAAGGGTGATCTCTTACAATTACGTAAAACAAGAAAATTATATAAAAAATTGTATTAAAACTAACTGCCAGAATCCTACTTTTGCTTCTCTTTTCTCGTCCTTCTGACATACCAATGACAGCAGAGCCCTAATATTTTTCAGGATGACCGATGCGTTCGCTCGCCGACGCCCGATCATGTTAGTGAACGGTTTGGTGTAATCTCACCAAAGAATTTAACTGGGTTTTTTACCTGTGGATCGCACGGATTATGATATTGACACTCTCCTTGTTACGAAAGAGCACAATACATAAAATACACAAATACGCAATTTTCAGATGCAGCAAAAGTTTAATTTGAGAGTAAATTAAACTATTGCTGGTTAAATAACAACATATAATGACGACATGACATTCGTTTGACAATAATACTCATCATTAATAACTGAATTAAATTATTATTATTATTAAACCTAAAGTGGTAAATAGGCTGTCTATATCCAGGGATCATAAAATAGTCGACCGATTAATTCAAACCAAACAACGCAATAGGTCACTCCTCTATTCTTGCCCTTCTCATAGAATTATTAAGTACGATAAAATTTTCTTTTTATGTGACTAAAAGAAAACAATATAACCACCTAAGATAAAGAAATAACGTCCAGGTAGCGTATCGTACAAATCGAAATCTACGTCATTTATAAAAATAAAATAAAGATGAAAATCCGGTGTTTACAAACATACCTGTGACGAATGTAACAGGGTTTATATTGGCTATACTAGACGTAACTTTGATATCAGATATAAGGAACATAAATCCGCGTTTGGAAATGACCATCTCGAAAAGTCTCACTTTGCAAAACATTTAATTGACAGCGGTTATATACATCACATACTTGTGAATAATATCTATAAAATTTTACAATTATGTGAGAAGTAATTCCGATTTTGTGTATTGGAGTGGTTAGAAATATTAAAACATAATGTAGGCGCTACTGAATGAACACTCCGTAGTGAAAGGGAGATACTTACTAATTTACAAGAGTATTCTCCAAAATGTATTCTAACGCATAAGATTTCAATTTAAGCCAGATACAGTTTATGGTAGTAATCTTACCAAGAAATTTTATACTTATAATAACTATATCAACTCGTGATATTATAGTCATATTCGTATTCAATTATTCTGCTCATATGTACCTACTATAATATAAAGGTCTTACATATTATAGCTCTGTAAGTAAATTATCCCTGTCCCTGACAGGTACAATGTCACTGTCAGGGGCAAGGTGCATGTACTCACATACTTACAGGGTAATATTTTAACAAGGTGATATTTTCATAATATATTATTATTTACTTATGATATTTACTTACACATAACATAGTGTGAATGAGCACGTAGGTAAGTATTATTATAAAACATCATTACAACGACCAAATCTTGTATCTATAATTATCTTATTCATTCAAAACTTTTACTACAAACTATAATACTGATACTTATATTACAATAAAATACGTCTTATGAAACAATTAGTACATTTCCAGTTTTATCCGGTCATTTACTTGATTGATGATGTGATGTGATGTGATATTTCAGTAAGTTTGACTGAACTGAGCTGCTGATGGACTCTGGAGTTCACTATTGGAACTCTGAGATAGGTGGTGCTATCGGGTTTGGGCTCGTTTTGTTAGTTATTATGAGACCTTTTTCTTAGCTTACTAAACTGAGTGTGAAGTCTACTGTGCCGATTTTGTTAAAAAAAAACTGATTGAGCTTTTTAAGTGCAACTGTGTTTAGCTGGGAGTGGCTAATAGAACTGGAACTACTTAGCATAAGTTTATCTCATGAAGAATTTAACCGGTAACGATAAAGATTTGACAGGAACTTTGCCTTAAAAGCCGATTTTGACTCCAGACTTGTTATAAGGTAAACCTACCATAAAAAAGATATACACATAACGATAAAAAAAAAAATTTCATCGGCGCTATCTTGGATTTTAATTTTAACCTCAGATTCGTTATTTGGTACACCGAAAACTATGGAAATGATACCCATAACGATAAAAAAGAAAATTTCTTCAGCGCGTTTTTGGATTTTGATATTGACTTCAGATTAGTTATAAGGTACACTGAAAACCATAAAAATGACACCCATTACAATAAAAAAGGAAAATTTCGTATGTACCATCTTGGATTTTGATTTTGACCCCAGATTCGTTATTAGTTACACCGAAATCCATTAAAATAACACACACGATAAGACAGTTGACGGATGTAGCTACTGCTCGGCTAGTTTATTTCGCGTACTTCCACACTGTTATGTCGTATGGTGTATTGCTGTGGAAGTCTGCTGCTGAGATAGAGACAATCTTTATCATACAAAAGCGTGCATTTTGAGCGATAGATAAAATGGATACATAACAACACGCCTCTTTCCCGTAGGGATAGGTGCGAAAGGATTGATGAGTGTAGATGACGCGAAAGAGATTTGTAAGGATCGTAGTAAGTGGAAATCTGTGGTCTCGGGTAACTGTTTGGTGGTCTCAGCATGCTGTTATTCACTATAGCTTTCTCCGATCTGGTCAAGCGATAACGACAGATGTATACTGTGCTGAACTCCGAACAATGATAGCAAAACTGGCAGTGAAACAGCCCCGACTCATGAATCGATCTTCACCATTATTGCTTCATGATAACGCGAGACCTCACATGCGCATGCCTCACCAGCACGAGAAACCGTTTTAACTCTCCAGGAACTGCAATTAGAAGCCATTCGTCAACCTCCGTATTCGCCAGACCTTGCACCAACGGACCACCATTTTATCCGTGATTTGAACAATTTTCTATGTTATAAAAAGTTTTCTTCCCAGGAGGCAGTACAAAATGCTATAGCACAGTTTGTCGAATCTAGATCACCAGAGATCTATCGCAAAGGCATAAATGACCTTCATTATAGATGGCAGCAATGTGTAGATAATAATAGTAATTATTTTGATTATATTAATAAGTTAAATATAGAAAAAAAAACCATTTTCAGTACAGTAGGACAATTGCATACTTTAACCCCTAATAACATATTGCATGATGGAAGGGCATAATGTTATGCTCGCCTGGAAAGCTGCCACCCTCAAGTAGAAAGCATGTGCGGCAGTCTATGCTTAACCTAGAATTAATGTCTAATTATGTGGTCGACGGTGTTAATAGTAACACCGTCGAGCACATCCTCACTTACCACAAGTTGAGACAGTAGCCAAAAGCTTGGCTATCAGCTGTAAGAAAACATTGAAAGCCATATCAAGTTACAATGAGGTATTTGTGTTGTTAACGAAAACATATTCTTGTATTGTACTTTTTGTTATTAGAAAAAAACACATAGTTCCGACCCCACATATTATAAAAAGTAAATTTAGAATCTAAAACATCATCTACCTATCCTTATTATCCTACATCTCCATGTCCTACAATTCTAAATTTTATAATAAAATAATAATGTGGAACTATTTTCTTAAACGGATGCGTGCCAATCTATGTATATCAATCTACTGCATTAGTTACACTAGCTATGTCGTTAAAAGATTATGTGGACGAAATCGCGCCAGTGCTATCGATGAAACGCCGTCGCTTATACTAATTGTGTTTATAAATAATATGCCCACTATTCTACCAAAGCACAACCAAACTTATATTTATCTTCTATTTATCTAAATAGGTAGTTATGTTGGAAATAAATATTTAGTAGGTATGTAGTTATTCTTTGCCACTGTGGGCCAGCATTTTTTTTAATATCATCTTCCCGTCTAGTAAATGGTCTTCCTCTACTGCGCTTGCCTAATGGGCCTTTCCATAGCGTAACTGTTTTTGTCCATCTAGGATCTTCCAGCCGAGCTATGTGACCGGCCCACTTCCACTTTAGCCTTTGACTATGACTGCAAGCATCTATTGCTTTAGTTTTAGATCTGATTTTTGTGTGTTTTACTTTCTGTATTTTCTTGATATTTAACATACTGCGTTCCATTCCTCGCTGGCATGTATTTATTTTATTTGTGAATTTCCATGTTTGGCATGCGTATGTTAGGCAAGGAATGAGGCACGAGTCCATGACCTTTTTCTTTAGCTTTTTATATGGACCATTCGGGGACTGCCATGTCCACTTCTTTTTTCTTGTAAAAGGTGTTAACGATGGCTAGCTTGTTTTCCATGGCAAAGTCAACAAGTCTTTGACCTCGTGTATTTCTTGATCCATAACCATATTGTTTCATTACTAAGAAATCATCCTTTTGAGGCATACCAATTTTTGCATTGAAATCACCCATTAGGATATAATTTTTGTGTGCTTTGTCCATTGCCTCATAGACAGTATCATAGAAATTATTTAATTCCTCTTCATCTGCTGATTCTGTAGAGGCATATACTTGTATGATGGTGATATTCTTTCCTGGTATTTTAAGTTTAGCATGGCAACACGTTCAGATATCCGCGGTAACTTTCCACAAATTGTTTCAAGTATTTTCGTATTATAAAACCAACTCCATATTTGCCTTGTGTTTGTCCTGTACTGCAGAGTATAAATTCACTGTGTTCTTCTATGTTATTCCCAATACGCCGAACTTCTGAAATGCCTATTATGTCGTATTTTGTATATGTTAATGCCTTTTCTAGTTCTATTATTCGCTCATATGACATGAGGGTTCTAACATTATAAGTTAATATATGATCTTTATTTTGATTTAATAAAACTTTGTGTTCACTTTGTGATATCTTTGGAGGGTTGTGGTCATTTTATAGACATATATATCCTTACTTAGAACAGATTAATTATCCGGGATAAATATCTAGTCTATCAAATCTAGTCTCACAAATATGTTCTCGTAGACCTTAAACATAATACCACAGAGGAGTTTGTTACAGAACGTCAGCTTACCAACAGCTCACGAATGTTACATAACACAAAAGTACATTCGTGTATCAAAATCGACGTGGGCGTTACGAATAAAAATATTTATAAAAGATAAAATATTTTTCAAAAATTAATGCGTAAGTACTATAATAATTTGCGTTCTCATCTTGTAGTTAAATTCGCTCTTAAAACTAAGAAAAAAACACCGAGACAAAAATGCCGAGCACCTTAATGTTAAGCTGTCACAAAAAAATAGAGGATTTTAACCTTCTAACGTGGTAAAGCCATACACAAAATACGTTGTAAATTTTAGTTAGTATACTCATTTTAAGATAACTTACAAATAACATTCGGGTAAGAAAACAAAACACATTATAGAATATTTTCTTTACATAATAATTTATATAAAAGGATTCGATAAAATTAGCGAAGTAAAACAAAACATTCCAAAATTTAAAACACGATTTCATAAGTTGATATTTATATTGCTTTATTATAAAATAAAAAATACTATACCTACTATACTAGAGAATTTTCATGTCACATGCGAGGGACGTTAACTTTAATACAAATGCAAAATTTTAGCGGCCAAACTACTTTACTACAATCAAGACTACGTTATGAGACCAAGTAGATTTTAAAATTTTACGGTGATGCAGCTAGAATGATACGCAACTAACCTTAACGTATAAGACACCTTGCATAATATAATAACATTGATTTTTTGATGTTCTACTATTGAGACTTTGTATAGCGTTATCAATATCATTATCACTATTTCTAGTATATAAAAACCATCAATCTACCCTTTTCACGGAAGATTGACATTTTTGAAGCAATGATGGCCGAGCGGTTATAGCTATGGACTGCCACGCCGCAGTACCGTGGTTCGATCCCCACCGCCGGCTTGAGCTTCACCGCATGGTGGAAGGGCATTTTGCGATTGCCCGCCTGGCTAGCTACCACCCTCAAGTAGAGAATCTGTCGCCAAACACCTAACGGTGTGTTCCGGCAGTAGTCCTTGAGAGCCAGTGAAATTACAGGCATATGAGACTTAACAACTATGTCTCAAGGTGACGGGCGCAGTGCAATTCGGGAACATAAAAGACTAGGGAGAACGCCAAGTTCATATCATTCCAGTGATTTCAATAAATTGTAGCTGTAACTTTGCTGTATACTTATACTATTTTTCTCTTCCAAGTTACAAGTTATTTCACCGTTTCATCACTACCACTAATATCGTCACTATTTGTTTAGATATACACTAACATTTTATGGCAGTTACCACACACAAAAAGTGACAAATAGATGAAGTCAAATAGACATTATTCTGATATACTTACCAAATATCTATAACTTCTTTAATATTGGACAAGTAGCACTGTTTTTTTTCTTCTGTGGAACTATTGATCACTATTTTATGTCATAGTTTAATTACGTTAAGAGATGGGAAACTTTTATAAGATACCTAGTTGAAAAGTTAAACAAACTCACAAGTAACGAATAACACATTTCAATTGCGCCTCGGAGCGCTGCGGATGTCAATTAGACGTGCTCTCAGTTTGAATTTTAGGAATTCACTGAAGTCAAATTAGAGGGAGAGCCACCAGGTACTGATTTACTGAACCTGATAAAGCGTCGGAAAAATAAAAGGATCTGACGACGTCGTTGCTAGTGACGTCATGGAATTCGATGGCTCACGTCAGAGTAGACAGCGCAAATAAGAAATTTTGCTTCAAGTTTCAGCGGGGAAATGGGAAACGTGACATCGTTTATATTGTGTTATTTCCTGAAATTCTTCGTATGTAGATGTGCAATAATGGTAAAATAAAATGGATTTTATAAGACCTGCTCGAAATAATGTAAAATACCTACATTACGTGTCATGTAAACCCAAACTAAAGTAAGTCATAATAGCTCTGTTGGCAGAGCCGAGCCATGATGTACTGGATTTCGCTGATCATAATAATGAAATTAGAATTTGGATACTCAAAACAATAACATAAAAATGATTAAAATCTTTGAAATATTTAACCGTACTAACACCGAAAATGTTAATTCGATAATATAGCTGGCTTTGGCCTCCACAAACAGAAGCAATGAAGTGTCATCATAAATACCGCAAAACGTAACCATTACAAGCAGTGATGGCTCAGTGGCATTGGCTATGGACTGTCGCGCAGCAGGTCCATGGTTCGAATCCCGCCGCGGGCTTGAGCTTCACCTCGTGGTGGAAGGGAATTATGCGAATACCCGCCTGGCTAGCTACCACCCTCAAGTAGAAAATCTGTCGCCAAGCACCTAACGGTGTGTTCCGGCAGCAGTCCTTGAGAGCCAGTGAAATTACAGGCACATGAGACTTAACAACTATGTCTCAATATAGTTTTTCTCAAATTTGTTAAGTCGTTTTGATGGTGAATGGCAGGCAACAAAGACACACACATGCTACTTTCAGCTGTTTTCCGATTTATGATAATTAGTCCAATATGTCATTCTTATGGTGTGTCTCCTGCATTTTTTTTATTGTACACATAAACACCATAGTTTTGTTTATGGTCGAAACCTTTTGTCAATGTTCGAAACGCAAACTTGATTTCATGCTTCCGTGGCTAGCGGAAAGCATCGACACACCCCCCGCGCGGGTAGAGGGGGCGGGTACTGGCATTTGAACTGATCACTGAACATAATTATTATAATAAGTGAACACGTGAACCAATGAAACACTGTCAGTGCATCAAGAATCAAGATCAATTTATTCAATTTAGATGTCTAGAATTTTTTTTGTCTGTAGATTATAGAATATTTCAATATAATAACTAGGGGCCATTTATTTTACGTCTTTTAAAGCACAGAAATCAAATTGAACTTTACATGCGATCTCCTTAAAAAATGCGTACAACTTCAAATCATTAGATACTTGATTGCATTTTCAAGGTTTACATTTTATAGATGATAGGTTAGCCTTTGACCCCTATCTCACCTGATGGTAGTGGTCGTGAAGATGTGGTCGAAGATGTTGTTCAGGCTAACTTAGATTACTGGCTCTCAAGGATAGCTGTTATACAGCGATACACACCGTTAGGTGCTTAGCCTAACGGCTTAGCTAGCCAGGCGGGCATTCGCAAAATACCCTACCACCATGCTTTGTCTCTAGTACCAAAACATCTCGAGTTAAAAAATTGTTTGTGAAACGTAGTTTTGTGAACGGAACAAAATTCGCATCTCCTTCTAACTACGAGTACATTGGCGATTTTCTTCAAAACCATTTCAATCAATAGATAAATAAAATTTTGAAATTAAAGAAAGCCGTCCGTTTGAAGAGTTTTTTTTTTATTTCGGTCGCAACGATTATCGTAACCCCACGAATAAAATTATTTATTCGTAGTCGTAACCATATTTACGTGCATTTTGAAATCAAAGACTGGCTGGCAATAAGCAACTAATTTAGATCTTCTATGGGCTTTAGCGATGTTCTTTTTTTATTTGTTTGTTTATGCTTTTACACTACAGGCTCTGGGTTCGTACTCTTTTGAGATCTTCCTTTTTCTTATCAGTTATCACTTTAATACAGTTTACAAAGTAGGTTTCGTCTCCAACACATCAGTCTTCCTGAAGGGAAGGGTGTTAGTATGTTATAATCTTAACACTAAAGTGAGTCCATATTTGTTTTTATTTCTTTTATTTGTATACATTTTTTTTTCTTATATATATATATACATATATTTTTTTTTATGCCTGATAGCCTTTGACCACTATCTCACCTGATGGTAAGTGATGATGTGGTCGAAGATGTCGTTCAGACTAACCTACTATACCTATCTAGTTTGTTAGCAGGTAACAGTTACATTAAAGTTAATATTTACAGTATTTTTATAATTCTAGGTTGAACGGTCGGCCACTGGTTCCAACGTTGCCCTTGATGATTGTAAATGAGCCTTTACGACCCCTTTGGTTTTTTATGGCCATTTTTAAGTTGTAGTCACTTATTACTTTTCCATTTGCCTCCGTTGCCCGCCTCATGAATCTGCCAATGGCGTCTGAGCTGTCGTCCGTGTAATAAATGCAGTGCTTTGAGTGTCGTGACACTGCTACTACTGCGTGTGATGCTCTTTCTCGGAGCTTGGTGACTTTTCCCTCAACTGTACTATGATCACCGTCTCGTACGCCAAACCCTGCGCTTCGTATACTCTCAAGGTGCATGACCCTGTACCAGACACATATCCCCTGCCGACAAGTGAGGCTTTTTCCGCCTGTGTCAGCGCGAGAAATAGGGTATTCTGGGAGTCTGTTCGAATGTTTACACCTGTGTAACGTTGTAGGACACAAATGGCCAAAGCTGCAATGAGCAAGCTGTCACGTATCTGGCAGTCCAAAAAGGTATCCAATGTTACTAAGATGAGACTAGTCCGGACGTTGGTATTCTCCATATTTCTTTATGGTTCAGAGTCGTGGACAATTCGAGCAAAAGATCGAGAAGAGGGAAAAGTTGGCCCAGCCCTCACATGGTGGGAGGAAGGTAAAGAGACATGTTTCTCCACCTTCAGTCTGGACCCCCTCTTGCACAGTGTTCCAGTCGGAACTCTACGCACTTTTCAGGAAGGTTAAAACTGCAAAATCCAGCTCCATCCAGGGTCTAAATTAGTTAACATTCTAAGTGACTACGAGACCTTCACTCGACCTGCTGGAAAATCCCAGATTAACCCATCCCCTGACGAAATCCATCAAAGAGTGCATGAAAGAAATGCAAATGAAGGGGAGACAAGTGCGGTTCTTCTGGTTAAGAGCGCATGTAGGTACAACGGGAAATGAGCGAACTGATGAGCTAGCTAAGTCCGCAGCTCTACATGCAGCCTCTGATCCAGACTACGGTAACGTCCCTTTGTCCTACACCAAGAAAAAGATCAGAGAAGAGACAGTCCGCAAATGGCAGGACAGGTATGTCTCCTCTAGCACCGGAAAAGTCACTAAGCAGTTCCTGCATCAGACCGGATGTCAATAAGTCATACCGGCAGTGCGGTTGATGGAGGCTGAGGATGTCGTCATCATCGGAGATGTTAACCAACTGCCCTATATTGAAAGAGAAAACCTCTTCGATATAGGATACTGTAATTCAAATATGTTGGCTTCTATCACCTAACAGTTGTTTTGCATGCACAGAAATCCCATGGATGTGGCATACGCCCTTAGCGAAGTGTATCCGGGCATATACTCATCGAGATCCCAAACTCCTTCCCTGAAGCTAGAACGTTACACAGATGCAAACCCAACAGACTCCCAGAATACCCTATTTCTCGCGCTGACACAGGAGGAAAAAGCCTCACTTGGCGGCAGGGGATATGTGTCTGGTACAGGGTCATGCACCTTGACAGTATACGAAGCGCAGGGTTTGGCGTACGAGACGGTGATCATAGTACAGATGAGGGAAAAGTCACCAAGCTCCGAGACAATGTATCACACGCAGTAGTAGCAGTGTCACGGACGACAGCTCGGACGCCATTGGCAGATTCATGAGGCGGGCAACAGAGGCAAATGGAAAAGTAATAAGCTAATAAGTGACTACCACTTAAAAATGGCCATAAAAAACCGGGACGAAGGGGTCGTAAAGGCTTATTTACAATCATCAAAGGCAACGCCGGAACCAGTGGCCAACCCTTCAACCTAGAATAATAAAAATACTGTAAATATTAATTTTAATGTAACTGTTACCTGCTAACAAACTAGATATAAGAAAAAAAAATTACAAATGAAAGAAATAAATAAAATAATATGGACTCACTTTAGTGTTAAGATTATAACATAGGTACTAACACCCTTCCCTTCAGGAAGACTGATTACGACTTAGCAATAGGAGTGGGCGTTTTTTACAATAGCTGGTTTCTAAAACTATTTATTGCTTCAGTAGCAGGTTATACGTTTCACGTGTCAAATAAAACTATTTATTTTGAATAACAGGTTATATGCTGACTAAATATGGAGGCTTGGTAATAAAAACAAATCACTACTACAGATGTAGTTATTATAACATGGTAGCATTGCAAACTAGCTATCGCTGCTATTGGCCGATACGTACGTAGCAACGAGTCGCGGCGCCGCGCCGCCGGTAAAACGAAATAATCCGAAGTCGACCGATCGCGCGAGCAGGATAAAATACGAGGCTTTTTGAGATAGCATGAGCGGCTTGTTGAACTGGCGCAATTTTTCGAAATGCATTGCACCTTTTATTTGATTTTATACCTTAAATTAATCATCTAAGGCGTCGTTGAATGTGCAAAAATAGTAATTAGGTTAGTGTATCAATGTCTCACTCAAAAGGGCCAGTTGACGTAAAAAAAAATAGTTATAGTTATAGTTTATAAACGTTATTTATAAACTAGGTATATATATAATAGCTTCGTAAATTAACCCATTTTTTGTTGATATTTAAACGATAAAAAGGTATTTTTGCGTTATCCTTAGGATATAGACATGTAGCTACAATTGTAGATATTTTGTATATCTTTTTAAGGTTTACAGTTCCGTACAACATTATTTTGATTTATCTCGAAAGATAAGCGTTTGCAATGCAAGTGTACAAAAATGTATTTTTACGGCATCACAATAACAAATATCTCTCCGCCTTTCTCTACTATAATATGCATATACATATATTATCCTTCCTCTTAAATCACTCTGTCTTTTATAAAATCCGCGGCGTACTTTGTTTCATAAGTAAGAAGATTATTGCGCGACGGTTAATAGCAAGGTTGCCCAAAAAAGCTGCTACTGACAATAGATAGTTTCAGAAACTGGTATCAAAAACCAGTAGCGGTTTTCGTTTCGTTATAGCTAAATCCCGCTACTGCCCATCGCTACTTAGCAATGAGCCAGAAACATGACACTTTTGGGTAGGATCAGGTTACTGAACATTCGTTGTTTGTGTGAGTGTCCTTCACCCATATTATATACTAATATAACAGTGCGTGGTAATTACAAAAAATAAGGCGGCGGGTGGTGGTTTTCCATACAAAAATGTTTTAAACCCCTTTAAACTATCTCTAGGTATTGCTGATGTGTGTACTTATTTGTTTGCGTTCAACTGAACTTCAGTAAAAATTGCATTGAAATTTACTGCCTATCTGGTTGGATTTAATGTTCCAAATTTTAAGTTTTTATGGGATTTTGGCTAAGTGCTGTACCCTACGCCATAAATGGAATTAATATAATACCTATAATATACTTTATAATACATTTTGAAACATCAACTAAATTTCTATTAATTATTTTTGAGTGAATGCTGACATTAGCAACAATGCTCCATCCCAACAACAAATATCAGTTATAGAAACAGACCAAAGACCTTTAAGAGGTTATAGAGGGATTTCCCTGGTATACCCCTTGCTTTGACTTCTATAGCATGCAAATTAACTACAAAAACATTTTTGGATAGTTATTTTGCTAAGTCATAATATTGTTATTTAAAAACTAAATTGTAAGTTTTGTTGTTGTTAGGTATGTTGGAAATGATCACTCTGCTTGCCATACCTACTCACAGAAATGGTTACAAAATACAAAAATTAATAAAAGATTTAAGAAATATATTTAATAATTCTTTATGATTAGGTACCAAATAAGTGAGTTTTGTATAGAAGATAACTTTTCTATTTCTTGCCTGAAACTGGATTGAAAACTGAGAATTTCCTTGGAAAACAAGACAAATATGTCTTATCACTTTAGCCATTTGCAGTTGCTTCTCCTTATGTTATGTATAATATATTTATGTTATTTTGTAATGATATATGTAAGCCCCTCGAATATATAAATTAAAATTATACAATATACTAAATATCAACAAATAGTACCTAAAGCTTTTACTAACAAATTGGTATAATTTTATGTACTCAAAATAACCTTATTTCATTAATTCCAAGGAAACATGATCTCAGTTTATTATTCTTTTTCCTATCAAAGACAGGAGGCCCCAACGGAAGACCAGCGCTGGTTCTACACTAGCAAATGCTGAGTTGGGGACCGATTTATGACACATAGCGATTACTTTCAAATTTTTCATGTATATTTTATTTATAATTATTGTTTCTCACTTGGTGTAATTTGCTGCTGTCATAAATAAATTATTTATCATTTTTTATTTTTTATCAGATATCAGTTCCACTGATAGCAATGCTGCCCACCTGGTGTGGTTACCCTTAGTTGCCTCTTACGACACCCATGGGTAGAGATGGGGGTATGGTTTATACTAACCTGGCACCCCACAGGCACACATGTGTACCTACACAATATGTATGTATTTTTAATTCAGAAATTAATTTTTATATAAAGACTGGAAAACCAGTAACATAATAAATTTTGTGAGATCCTCTTTTTGAATGTCAACAAACTATTCCTTTTAAATAGCATCGAAACATCCTTCCTGTATAGTTGGATGTACTTGGATATACTTAATGTTGCCAAAACTATTGCCAAATTTTAAGATTTCCCAGACAAACCTTGTTTATTAGACATACTGTACTGTACTGCATCAGGCGAATTGTCCACTGCTGAACACAGCCTCCTCCAATATGGAAGGGTTTGCCATAATGCACACGCTTGGCAGACGGCTTGGGGATCTCCGTGTGAGATATCAGTTTCTCAGATAGTGCTGCTGCTCACCTTCTGGTGTGTTAACTTTAGTAGCCTCTTATGACACCCATGGGTATAAATGGGGGGTGGCATTCTAGCCTGGCAAGCCACGGGGTATATTAGACATAACAATTGATAATTTTATCCATGTATTGATGATAATATCCTCAAAAAATTTAGAAATTTGTCATACAGGTTTTGTCAATGGTAGGATCCTCCTGTGCTCACATGGCCAAACCAGGCAGGTCCCCCTAGGGGCCGAAACCCATAGCATTTCAGTCATGTCAGTCCTGCGGCCTGCCAGACTTTTATAACATCACTGTTTTTTATACTATAAGTACACCAGTTTTCTTACTGTAATATTAAGGTATACTTGTGACGATGAGAACTGCATAGTTTTAACATGGCTTATTTCAATGTTAACCCATGCACATCATAGGACAATTATAACAATAGAAATGGAAAATATCCACTCCGTTTGATACAAAGCGGTTAAGCACTGATCAATGGATAGGTCACGTATTTATATTTTTACAATGTAAGTAAGCACTCGCTGCTCCTATTCTATGCTGCATACTTTAGAATGTAGGGTCTGTTCCATATCCTTCTGCTGGATGTTGTAAGGACAATTATTGGAAATAGCGCCTAATGAACATCACAGCACCGCTAATATTGATATAAGTAGGGTGTTGCTGCACATTGGGATCACAACAGGACTCTACTATTATAATATCCTGATTACCCAAGAGGTAGCAGGTATATTATCCGATCCTACAATAGTGAGATAAAATAGAGGAAGACAATGAACCATCTTGTGGCTCCATAATAACTACAGAGACTCTTTTCAACACAGAATAGATACTAACCCACTATTTACTTATTCTGCGTTTAGTAAATTAAGTAGGTACTTACCTACATAGTTACATGCTCAATTGATAAATTATGACACGAATGTTAGCAACTAAAATTTATTGAAACCATGTGATAAGTACTCACTCGTTTATGTACTTTTACACAATATTATTAATAATACTAAGTACATACATAGAACTACTTTACAAACATACCGTTTTTCTCCTTCGCTTCCAAGTCAGGCGTAAATAAACATAGACATTCACTTTCTTTTAATACAAGAATAACATTTTATTTATCTTGCACTTGCACTTTTTCATTTAATCACTGTATGGAGTTCAAAGTTTTATGTAAGTTTATAACAGACAATTAAAATCCGAGCTCCGATTGAAAACGTTTTGTTTGTACTGGTTGTAGGACAGTCAGTGTACACTGTACGCTATACTGTACGAGGCCTGTTCCACCACGTGAGACTACACACACAAGCGAGTCGACCGGAGCTCCTCCAATCCAACGCAATAATAGTCGCGTGTACGTTGCACGTGAGAGGTTTATGCCGCATTTACAAATGCGTGTTCGCGGCTCGTCGCGCCGCACGCCTATCGACAAAACATTTGTGTGGTAATACAGCACGAGCTCTTGCTTACACAATCATGTAAGTTTATTTATTTCTTATCTACTTCCACTTGCAAGGTTGGACGACGACGTTTACGCTCTAGCTAGCGGCATCCGCATTGGATTTATGTTTTGAAATTCTATCTTTCGTTGCCGCGTTTTTGGTCACTTTCATGCTTGTCTGCTGTTCTGGGTGGAATATTGCAACTAAAATTTCAAGCACTTCCCGATTAGCTATCAGGCTGAAACTTTTAGGGTAGCTTACAACTGGGTGACAATGCATTAAGTCATTAAGTCACTTTCTTGTTTGTCTGTCTGTATGTCGTTTCGGGGGGAATCTTGTAACTCAAATTTTGAGTCCTTCTTGATTAGTATTTGATATTATTTATTAAAGTGCATGAAAACATGGTTTTTCGTTTTTTTTATCTACATAAATTATATTTTCTGTCAAGATTACAAGTCACTAACAAATAATAATACTTAGATACTTTACAGGTAATATAAATAAGCGCTATGGACCCGGCACCCGCACGGTGAAACCATGGAATGCTAAGAAATTCGTCTCAAACAATGTTTTCATTACGAGCAAACATGGAAATTTACATAAAGTGGTTAACAGCACAATTGCTGTCTCTCTCTAAATCATGAATGTTCGGCCCTGCCGTTCCAGCATTAAATATCCTTTATTCATTTTTGTAATGAACATTGACTGAGCTTGACAAGCTCTTGAAAATTGAACCCAGACCAATTGATACGCATACATTTTCCATTCAAAATCACCCCGTATCGCTCGAAGCGCGTCTGTTGTTGAAATTAGTGAGAACACGATTGTGTAAACCTAAGTTCACGTCATGTGCCGACAAAATTACTACAACTTTTTCGTTACATTGTAATTTTGTAAGCTTTTGAGCTTAGCAAGCGTTGATGCAAAAACTACAATGTTAGAAGTTAACAAGTAAACACTGCTCAGACATAATATCATCACCGACGACGCGAACTTCGCGAGTAACGAGATGAATCTCACGCTGTGTTTACTTATTATTCACCTAGCCGCAGCCGCTCGGCTCGGCTCGCCACTCGTCTTGGTTTCTGTGCGATTGTGTAAATGCGGCTTTAGAGACGATCGCCGATCTACGCCTAGTTCGTTTCGTTCGTCATCAACTAATTGACAAAGGACACGTTACGTTTGGTTTTGCGCTTACGGGCGTATTTACAAAAATGCGCGAATTTATAGTAGGAATTATTAAAATTTCGAGGTGCAAGATAATATAAAAGAGAGCTAGGTACTTGCATACTAACTTGTACATAAAGTGAAATATAGGTAGGTACATAGTGGTCTAACGTAAATGATAGGTAGGTAATTAAGCAAATACTAACTTGATAATATTACCAACAAGATGGACTTCTATAGATGTAAAAAAAGCTAGTCATCCGAAAATACAATCAATACTCAAAAATCTTAAAATCATTTATATGGGTTGAGTGCAATAATAATAAAGAATCATATTTTTTCCTTAAAAATATTCTATATGGTTATTGGAAATAGTTGTAATATAGAGGATGTTCAGATAGGCGACGGAAAACTTTAGAAGGGTTTTTAGCACCTGTTTAAGACCTGTGAAATCAACGGTTTGAAAAAATATGATCTTAATATATGATCAGCCCGACCTAAGCTGTTTTACAAACGTCCGTTAGTAAAATGTATCAAATTTAAGTAGATTTAACATTAAAATCCTTCGGAAATAATTGATGCAACGATAATAAACAGGGTTATTGAAAAATGGTATCAACCTCTTAGGGTTGACTTCTGCTAGTCCTGCCAAACATTTTTTTTTGTTTATGCGTAGGTATTTGAAAATACTATTAAAAAGTACTTACCTTGCAATTTTTGCCCAGTGCTCAAATGTAAATAAGATTAAGAACTGGGACACACACTTAATTTCAACTCATGTTCATAAATAAGGAGTAATTTTAATTACTGTATCAGCCGGATTATCCACTGCTGAATACAGCCTCCCCCATTATGGGAGACTTTGCCATCATCCCCACGCTTGGCAGGCGTCTTGGGGATCGTAGTGTGAATCAGTTCCTCAGAAAGCGCTGCTGCTCACCTTCTGGTGTGATACCCTTAGTCGCATTTTACGTCACCCGCACGGGTAAAGATGGGGAGGTGACATTATAGCTCGGCAAATCAAGCAACTCTTACTTATACTTATTTTGAAAAACTTGTATAATTTTAATTTGTGACTTGGAGATAATTTTTTTTATCTGCAAGTCCGCCTACGGCATGATTCCCGACTTCCAGTTTTCGGAGACAAGAAATCCAAAATATCATTTGAAGCAATGATAACCGAGCGGTTATAACTATGGACTACGGTGCCTGTAGGAGTACCTACTTATAATCATTATTATATACTTTGTTTTATATTTATTAGGGCGAGCGAAGCGAGCCCTATCACTATCCCACTGCTTGAACAATTTGGGCCCTTTTACTGAAAAACAATCATACCTACAGATTTGTGCTTTAACATAGTAATTTAATTTCATATCTAGATGTGTTATATGTCAAAAAAAATAATAATATAACCATTAAAAAAATGAACATTAACCATTTTATATTCATTGGATAGAATGTTATTGTACTACTAACGCCATCTGTTAGAAAAACTAAGAGTTAACATAGCTGCAATGCAACAGAACTAAACTCTACGAATAAATAATGTATATTCGTAGACTAAACTCAATTTAAGTATACATCGTCGTTAATCTACTTAATACTACTTATGAATATATAATTCTTTGCTTAGCCGTTCTTAACCGATCGGCAAAGTTAAGCAACGTCCGCCGCGGTCAGGAGTTGGATGGGTGACCGCTAGTGACATTACTACTGAGCGCTTGTGCTTCGAAGGGCACGTTAAGCCGTCGGTCCCGGTTGTTTTCTTACGATGGCAGTCGTTATAGCTTGGTGGTAGGGCGTTTTGCGAATGCCCGCCTGGCTATCTACCACCCTCAAGAAGAAAATCTGACGCCAAACACCTCACGATGTGTTCCGGCAGCTGTCCTTGAGAGCCAGTAATTCTAGGTTAGCCTGAACAACATCTTCGACCACATCATCACTTACCATCAGGTGAGATAGTGGTCAAAGGCTAACCTATCAGGCATAAAAATAAATTGATTCATTCATTTCATATAAATCAGGAATCAGGTTGTAAAATAAACGCGAGCCCTTACAAAGCTCAGCTTTATTACTTATAGATATAACACACATTACAATTACATCCACTATTCACATACATCACTTCAGAATGCTCACCTGGATACCTGTCGTACCTTATATCTGTCGCCAAGGACCTAACAGGTTGTTCCGGCAGCAACCCTTGAGAGCCAGTAAAATTACAGGCACATGAATCTTAAAAACTGTATGTCCCAGGGGACGGACGGAGTGCAGTTTGTCACTTGTGACGAAATGCATCTGTTATAGGCAGAGGTTACTGCTTTTTTATGTACAGAATATGCTCACCTAGACCAATCAAATAAGCTTAAACACTATGTGCATGAGTAGGTAGGTACCTTCCCTAAGTAGGCGTTGCTATGCTTAACCAGGAGATAAATAATGTTCCATAAAAAAATCATGGGAACTAATATGGTATAATAAAGCATTGACCTATTTATCTCGATGTAATAATGTCTAATCATACATTTTGCTATTTCATCATAAGTCAGGTGCGGATTTTTTTCTTCGTACAAGGGTAGGTACAACTATTACACATATAATACACACACATACATATAATATATACACACCAAAAATATCCATTCGTGCTTTTGGGAATATTACGATACTTGTAATTTTTCTGTAAAGCGATACATCCATCCGCCCAAGACGGCTGACGAGCGCGGAATGAGGACTTATTATTTTTTTATAGGACAAGTATGTTTTAAATGCCGCTGTCGACTGTACAACTGGATGGGAAACAAGGGCTCGGAAGTGACACAGGTCAGGCAAAGTGCGATGTTAGTCAGACATTGAGGTAGGTCCAATGCGCAAGAGTGATCACTGGCGTGTCTACAGCCTACGAATGAATAAACAGAGAAATGTATGTCAAGCTCAAAAACAGTAGAACGCAAACCTTACCGCGGCAAGCGCGGTTTAAAAAGTGTACCATGCGGCGCAACCAATCGGATGCGACCATTTTTATGCGTCAAATCAAATTTGGAAGATTGTGCGTGTTTTGATAATGTGAACTTGATGAGTCCGAAATCAAAGCGATAACTGTAAGAAGTTACAATTTACATATTTATTGACTACAGCTGACAATATATGTATACCTTTTATATAACTACAGCTACTTATAAAAAAAGTTTAATTTTTTTACAGATAATTATTTCCAATATTCTGATTAAAAAGTATTTATTTTGTAGTATTCATAAAAAACTCGTCAGCATAATTAAAAATACTTAAATTTTTGCTCTTGCATATACGTAAAGTTATTCAATTAAAAACTAGAGGAGACGAAGATCTCCCTGCGCTAATTCAGGGCCAGTATCTAGTTCTAACCAAATCGCATCAATTCCACAGAAATTTTGAGTTGATTAAAAAGACCATAGGTAAAACTTCTTCAGCCTATCCCTAATCGATCATCCTGATCTATCAACAAGTAACATATTAATGACTAGCGGCCCGCCTTCGATTCGCACGGGTTTTTAACGTATTTTTTGATAGTTGAAGTTATTTCAAGCATTTGAGTGTGCAAGTCGGTTAAATTTTTTGTTAAAAAAAAATATCAGGCAAATCAAATTGTATTGGGATGATTGTGCGTTTTGTTAATTGTGAACTTGATGAGTCATAAATCAAAGCGATAACTGTATTGGAGTTACAATTTACACATTTATTGACTACAGCTGACAATATGCATACTTTTTATATACCTACAGCTAATTATAAAAAAAAAACAAAGTTTTATTAATTTACAGCGGGAAACGAACGAAATTAAAGTAGGTATATAGGAAGATATATAACATTGGCTAATGTTTTGATTGATAATAAACACCATAAAAATGAAAGACATCCGCGTTAAAGATAAACGATTTTTTATTAATAAGTATTACATACAACTATTAAAAAACCATTTAGACAGTATAGTACCCTGGATCAAAGGTATCATATACCTTGGATTCTACGAATGATTCGTAGCTTGTATTAAAGAAAATATTGGATGAATCGGGTCATAAAATTATATTATTTAATCTGAGCCTAAACTAATCCAGAAAAAAAATCTGAAGCATTTTTAACACTACTTGAAGGGAGATTGTTCAGTAAATCTTTTTTCTTGTCTTGTTTTTTATTGACATCTATTATTTCATCAATAGACTCAAAGTATGAGATGTTCCAGAATTTAACATCATTATCGTGAGAACACGAAGCAATATACTGTCCATCATGGCTGATATCAAGGCATTCAACTGGTAACTTGTGCTGTCCTACGACTCCAAGTTGGCGCTGAGGAAACATATGTGCAGCTCTCAAAATTCCATCTTCTCCAGAAGTTACTACAATGTTTTGTGTAATAGGCACCATGCACTCAATTGAATGTTTTGAACCAATGTATTCATCACTGTGGTATCCAAATTCTTTCCAATTGAACAGATAAAATTTCCCTTTCGATGACCCAACTAATAATTTTGTGTCTGTTCTAAATAGTCCCATGCAAGTTAATTCCGATTCATATTCTTCTGATGTAGTGTAGATTTTCCTGAAATTAAATAAATACCAAAATAAGTTTCTCAAACATTTATGGTTAATACACGGTTTGTTTGTATTTTTGAACTGAAAGAGTATGTTGAAATCCTAAACCATGGCCACAGACAAGAGTTTTTTTTTTGATTTCTTGCAATATAGTATTCTATGATAAAGGACCAAATAGGAACATATTAAATCATACATTTCACTAACAACGCATAGGAAGACAATACAGTGACATAGATGTACAAATAAATGATTTTGATTTTATGGCCGGCTGCCTGGATCCATGGGAATATCGATGTTGATTGTATACCCACTACCTCTCAGGTAATCAAGGCGTTAAGATTGTAACGACCCTGATGTGCGATGATGATGGATGATGATGATGATGACCCTGATGATGTCACCGGGCGTCATCGGGCGATATACATAAACGCCCCCCGGCATGCCATTGCAGTACAGTATATTATGTTCTGTGGTACATTCGAGTCCTGAGTTTGTCGTAAAAGGATCACCGAGCAAGTCAGATTTTTCTCGCGGCGAATGAGCTAAGCTAGTAACCCACTAGGATAATAATGATAGCGAAGGTAGAGAACGCTGGCAGAAGTTTGCTTGTATCGGTATATCGCCAGTAGCTGGGGTCATGTGCTGTGTGAGATGGACAACATTTCACAGAATTCTGCGGGAATTATCACTGCGAATTTTTCGTTGGCTAATTTTCGTGATAAATTATCTCACCCGAAACTTGGGCTTGAACCTAAGTACACCTAAAACTTAGCCGTGGGTTGCCTGGCTAGAATGTCACCCTCCCATATCTTCCCGTGGGAGTCGTAAGAGGCGACTAAGGTTAAAATACCGGAAGGTGGGCAGCAAGCAGCACCTTCTGTGGAACTGCTATCGTATACTGCGATCCCCAAGACGTCGGCCAAGCGTAATTATGGCAAAACCCTCCTTTATGGGTGAGGCTATGTTCAGCAGTGGACAATCAGGCTGGTACAGTACACCTAAAACACCCGGTTTAAACCTAGGTGGCCCATTAGTGAAGACAATACTTAGAATCATACCTGCCCCTGAGATCAATTGAAGTAAGAGTACCATCTCCTCCTGCACATACTAAATACTTCTGGGCATCATTCGTGATCATGTCCGAGACATGTTCCTCGCCTATTTTTATAGCAAAAACTGGATCTGACTGCCTCATGTCCCACAGCTTAACAGTACCACCATCATCACCTGAAAAGTAAATTTTTACTAATTATTACTGTTTCACATTTCGTTCATTGTTCATTAAATCGAAGTCAAAATAAGGCATCCATAATTATCTTATGTACTTCCTTACTTATTATTAAGTAACCGGCTAGGACTCTGGTAATATTTACCGGATACTGCTCCGACCAGTTTCGTACTTATTATCCAATCTATTAGAGGTCTAGGATCGCGTAGACCATGCTGGCATACAAAACTGAAGCGCACAGCGTTTGCACAGCGGTTTTATCTATACTTGGGACCTTACTTATATAGTCAGATCAATAAAAAGCTGGACATACTCAATTCCAGTGGATATTAATGTAGATTGAAACTGAGCAATTGGTTACGAAACTAACTATTCAGAAAAATTAATGCGACGTATTATATAACTGCTAAAAACACAAACGCCAACAAACATCCCTCGAACACCCCCTCCCGACATCACACACATACACTCCCTCTCACAACACATCACACACAAATAATGCAACACTTTTTTAATATCAAATAACTCCATTAAATTTTATGTATTATTATTATGAACTGGAGTACAATTTTTTTTTTATGGCTAAGGCGGGAATTATGTACTCCAATAATTTGGGAAATATATTTTCGCTTAGCACGCGATAGTGCTTGTAATAATATTTAGAAATATAGAAGGGTAGCGACATCATACCGAGAGTTAAGTGTTTGAAAAAACACATCTTTCGATCAGATGCAGTCTAGTAGTCTGGTTGATGGCCGTGCACCGTCCCCTATGACGGGTAAAGTAATACAATTGGAGCACGAAGTATATAATAATTACATTAAATTTTATACATTATTATTATTATTTAAAATATAAATTACAAAATATTTAATTATTAATATAAAATTCTAATTTATAGTGTAAATAATAGTTTTGAATGATTTAAGATGATTTTATTTTAATTTTTGTCTAGTATAGATGCAACCTCAATCATATAAATTTGTATATTAGGAAGTAAATAGACTTCCCAAAACAGGGAATCCTAGTGGGAAGCCTATTGATATAAATTAATTATTGTAAAACAGTGTCTTTGGAAATAAATTATTATTATTATTATGCAAAGTTCTTCGTCTGGAAACTGGTTGGAGCAGTATCCGGTAAATATTACGTGAGTCCTAGCCTGTTACTAAATAATAATTACGTCCTTACTATTACTAATAAAATAATACTAATACAACCTGCGGCTGCACTTAATTGGAGCATCACGTTCCCTAGGGAACTATTTAGTAAATCGGGATAACAGTATCCTAACAGAGTCTAATCATTATATAAGTTTCATCAAAATCGGTTGAGTTTCGGAGTGGCTGGCAACAAACACAATTTCTTTCGCAGTTATAATATTAGTGGCATTCCCTCGTATCCCTACTAGTTTGACGTATTAACAGGAAAGCTATTTCTGTCCAACCACTATATTAAAGCAATTTTTTTTTTTTTTAAATAAGGAAATAACTCTATAAGCTCTTCGGATAAATCAAAATACCTAATATATTGCGTCTCAACTAAAATTACATACTCAGAAACTCGCCAAGTGCGGTTTAGTTCTTTGTTGTAGTGTTTTAGGGTTCCGTATTGAATTAGGAAAAATTGTTTGCCGGATTTACAGCTTCAAAAACTATAGTATAAATCAGCGTTTCCATACACTGAAATTTCATATTCCTAACTCATGTAGATATTCTTCTCAGTAAGCTCTAGCTAGACGATGACAGCCCATATGCTATGATGCAAAAAGATATTTGTTTATCACATCTATTCGAAAATAGCTAGTTTATTCTTCGTAAACAGGGACATAAATAGCTTTTTAATCCCTTACGGACTAAAAGTAATTTGAATTTAGATTGAGGATATTTTTAGTAAATGTTCCAATCACCAAAGAGATCAATCGCAAACATTATATGAACAAGTTATAGGCGTTTTTTTTTTGTATTTAAATATTTTTATGGTTTTTTTGCAACCTAAAAAATACTATGTTTTCTCAAAAACTACATCTTGAGACCACGTTTTCTGTGCCTAATACTAATTCTCAAGCTGTAAATAAATCGTCAACTGTAGCGGTAGTAAAAATGGTAGTGGTAAATTTTTTAAGATGCACTTCCACAATAATTGTTCATGCTATTTATACTATATCATATTTTCCCTAATTATATCTAAATAAATAATCGTAAATCAAATCAAATCATATTTATTGCATTATTACAGGTTACAATGTAGATAATATCATAATAAGTTACGTGTCTCTGTAATATACCATAATTGGCGTACAATATTTTACAAGTCATAAATTAAATTTATATAATAGTAATTCAGTGTAATGTAGGATTTAATTAATAGTAATTCACATTCATTCGTAATTAAAGTAATGATTAAATTAAATTAAATTCTAGTTAATGTCCAAGTTAATTTTATAAGTTATATAATGATCAAATAGTTATTAATTATTATGTTATAATAGTGTATCGTTAAGAAATTCGTCTACTGTGTAATAGCATTTTTCAGTCAACAAATATTTTAATTTTCTTTTAAAAATGTTCAGCTCACAGTCTTTTAAACTATCTGGTAGCTTATTATAAAGTTTAGGAGCCATGGAGTACACGCTGTTTTTAAAATAAACTGTTCGTGACTTTTCATAATGTGAGAATATTTCAATTTTGTTTCGTGTTTTACGTGGGCGTGTATTAACTTTTAATATGAATTCTTCAGGATGGTCTCTTACAAATAAGCAAGCTTCAAAAATATATAGCGAGCTAAGAGTGAGAATTTTAAGTTTCTGAAATAATGGCTTGCGAGTTTGTCTTTGTCTTGCTCCAAACATGGCCCTTATGCAACGCTTTTGAACTTTAAAGAGCGTCAAAATGTCTACAGAATTGCCCCATTGAAGAATTCCATATCGCAAATTTGAGGATACAAAACCATGATACGCAGTTACAGCAGTTTTGCGTGACGAAACTTGCGTCAGCTTCTTTAAAGCGAATACAAATCTGCTTATTTTAGTGCAAAGATATTTTATGTGTGCCTTCCAATTAGCGTGTCTGTCAATTTGAACTCCCAAAAATTTTGTTTCATTTACGTTTTCAATAACTTCGTCATTATATTTAAGTTAATCTCATGCTGCTGTGGTAAACGAAATTGAACAGATTTAGTTTTATCTAAGTTTATTATTAGATTATTTAGTTCTAGCCACTGTATTACATTATTGAGAGCTGCAGATGGTACAGATTCATCACATTCTTCATTTTCATATTTAATTAAAATAGTCGCGTCATCAGCAAACAAAATCATTTTGTGGGTAGTACATGTCGGCATATCATTTATGTATAGCAGAAATAACAACGGGCCCAATATACTGCCTTGTGGCACACCGTATTCTATGGTTCTTATGTCAGATTTTATCATTTGTTCATTTTTATTTTTATCAATTGATGTAATTTCTGTGTACTGTCTACGATTGTTCAGGTAGCTCTTTATCAGATCGTGAGCAGAGCCTCGGATACCGTATGTATACAACTTCTTCAGCAAATTCCTGTGACATACGAAGTCAAATGCCTTAGACATGTCCATGAATATAGCTGAAATAGGTACGCCATCATTAAGGCATTCCGAGACTGTCTTCATAAGGTCATATATTGCTAAATTCGTTGACCTTCCTTTTCTGAATCCGTATTGTTGATTGTGGAATATATTAGGTCCTTACATATGAAATTGGCGTTTTGTATGGGAGGAACAAAAAGTCGAATATTTTTTAATATAATATATTTAATTAATCAAAGTATGAACCATTATTTTCTATGCACTTTTGCCATCTCATAGGTAGTTCATTGATCCCTTTACTAAAAAAACCAGTCGGACGGGAATCAATAAAATCTTTGAAGGCGATTTGGACTGCCCCATCGGAGTTGAATTTTTTCCCTTGCAAGAAGTTATCCAAATTTCGAAAAAAATGGTAATCTGTTGGAGCAAGGTCCGGGGAGTACGGAGGATGTCTTAGACTTTCCAATTGAAGCTCTTCTAATTTAGTAGCCGTCTGTAGCGCAGTGTGTGGTCTAGCGTTGTCGTGAAGCAGCAGTGGCGTGGAGCGATTGACCAGCCTAGGTTGTTTAGCCGCTAGCTTTTCCATCATGGTTTGCAATTCCTGACAATAGACATCAGCCGTAATAGTCTGGCCAGATTTGAAAAAACTGTAATGAACAATACCGGCACTAGTCCACCAAACGCTTACAAGTAACTTTTTTGGGGTTAATTTTCGCTTGGGGCAGGATTTGGCTGGCTGGCCAGGATCTAACCATTGCGCTGAGCGCTTCCGATTATCGTAAAGAACCCATTTTTCATCACAGGTAATGATTCGGTTTAAAATACCTTCATTATTGTGCCGGTTTAGTAATGTAACGCAGCAGTCGACGCGCGTTTGCCGGTTTGTTTCAGTCAATTCGTGAGGTACCCACCTTTCAAGCTTTTTAATCTTCCCAATTTGCTTCAAGTGAATTAAAACAGTTTTATCACTAACATTGCAGCCTGCAGCTAACTCGGACGTGGTTTGCGATGGATCCGCTTCCACAATAGCCTTCAACTCTTCATTATCAACTTGAGTCTCAGGCCGTCCACGGGGCTTGTTCTGCAGGTCGAAATTTCCAGAACGAAAACGTTGGAACCAAAAACGAACTGTGTTTTCTTTTGCAACACGACCGCCATACACATCATTCACCCTTCGAGTTGTTTCCGCAGCACTAGTGCCACGGCGGAACTCGTACTCGTAAATAATGCGATATTTAAGGTTTTCCATTTTGTAAAATGAGTGACGCAAACAGAAAAAAACAGAAGAAAAAAAACAAATGAATGACGATCATCGAAGCACAAATACATGAGTCTATAGCTGTACAAATTTGAATTTGGAATTCCTTACCAAAGAGGAGAAATTCGTGATTAAAGTGGCCAGTACGAAAAACGCCAATTTCATATGTAAGGACCTAATATTATTTTTCTCAAAGAAAGAATAAAACCGATTGTAAATAGCACGCTCAAAAATTTTTGATAAAACTGGCAGTAAAGCTATGGGGCGATAATATTCACATATCTCTTTGTCGCCCTTTTTAAAAATTGGTTTTATTACAGCCAATTTTAGATTATCCGGGAAAATCCCATATTTTAAAGACAGATTAATTATGTAGCTTAACGGTTCAGCGAGCTGTTTTGAGCAATATTTTATAACAATGATTGAGATATCATCGTGACCTCTACTATTTGTCTTTTTCATACAATTTATTATTTTATATATTTCATCTGGTGTAGTAGAAGCAAGATAAATGGAATTTAATGTCATGTTAGAGTTATTAAGGTTGAACTGGCCGGTAACTTTTCCATACAAACGCCGTAGGATGATCACTCCCTTATTTGAGGTTTTATGTCCAGAACTAAGCATGATATCGATTTATCTCTTAATTATCTAGGCTTGTCTTGGCACCGATTTGTAAAAAAAATCTTCACATGATAGTTATAAGCCTCGAAACATCCCTGTAATATCACGAATTTTAGCGCATGTTTAGTCGTAAATAAACGACTTATAGAGCATGAAATCCCTAAAATTATTTACATAGAAGCATAGCTCAGTTCATGATCATTTTACATAACATTTTGGAAAACAAATACATCCAGTAGTATAATCATAAACATCCTAGAGCCAAAGGTCGGCACACATAGTTTTGCGCGCTAGTTTTTCGTTCAAAATATTGGGCATCTCATGTCAATACTTCCATTTCGCGGTGAGGGAAGCGGGCGGGCGGGTCTCATGCGCAGCACACTAATATATAATTAACAAAACGCACACTACCAAAAGTCACGTGCACCGCGCCGCGATCTTAGAACATAATATTATATTGTAGGAATGCCCTGTTGCTTTTTGGTGTGCACGTATGTATACACTACCAATATGTAGTGCCTATGCCTACTTACGTACTTATATATATATATATATATTTCCATATGTTGGGAGTTGGGGACCGGATTTTCTTTCGCATTTGATTAGTTTGTTCGTGATAGTAAGTGTCGGACGCCATAATCCATATAGATAGGTAGGTACTTGGGTAATATAAATACGTAACTATGTCTAGGTACTCACCTACTCTCACCTAAGTTAGAACCTAGTAGCTATTAGTCAATACGCAGGTCATGATAGCTATGGTGAGTACCTAATCATTTTAGCAACACTTAGACAATATAAAAAGCTGCATTTGGTTAGATATGGTATGGACGTAGGTAGTCCGCATTCTTTTTAGAATATAGTCTAAGCAGTAATATAGCTTCGAGAAAGTACCTACCTAACATAAAGTAGTAAAGGGTTAGAATTAGAAGCTCAATGGAACATACCTACCTATCTACGATATAATTATCATTTATCATATAGGCCTGCCTAGGCACGCAACTGTCAGCGATGTCAAATCGACATTCGCGGGCGCGCATTACATTGCATACCTATCTACATAGCTATAAGATCACAACAAATAATAAAGTAAGTACTATGTATCTACCTACGTAAATTAGTAGAATAAGTATGTATATTTGTAGTAGGTACTTATACCTAAGGTAGTACGAAAGTTTATATGGTAAACTTAGCGATGATTGTAGGCACTTACCTAATCAAAAATAACCTATGATTAGTTATTGATTTTTATTGGAAATAATTTAAATCAGTTACGGGTAGGTAGAGAATTTTTATTCCAAATGTGTTCTACCAGGATTGGTAGATCCATGATGCCATCGTACATTACCGCTTAGAGACAGATTTTGAAATCGGTACGACACACTCTCATCTCAAAGCTCGCTAGCCGGGCGAGCATTCGCAAAACAACCTTCCACCATGCGGTGAAGTTCATGCCCGCGGCGGGATTCGACCCATAGACCTGTTGCGCGGCAGTCCATTGCTAAGAGCCATCACTGCTTCCCGTTAAGTGTTTAGTGACAGAATTTCTACTTGAGGGTGGTAGCTAGCCAAGCGAGCATTCGCAAAATGCCCTTCTACCAAGCGGTGAATTTCAAGCCCGCGGTGGGATTCGAACCATAGACCTGCTGCGTGGCAGTCCTAACCTAATGCCACTGAGCCATCACTGCTTCCCGTTAGGTGCTTTCTAACAGATTTTCTACTTGAGGGTGGTAGCTAACCAGGCGAGCATTCGCAAAATGCTCTTCACCAACGCGGGGAAGCTCAATATCGCGGCTGGATTCGAACCATGGACCTGCTGCGCGGCAGTCACTAGCTAATGCCACTGGCCCATCACTGCTTCCCGTTAGGTGCTTACTGACAGATTTTCTGCTTGAGGATGGTGGCTAGCCAGGCGAACAGAGTTCACGTTAGTTGCATGGTGACAGATTTTCTACTTGGGTAGCTATCCCGGCGAGCATTCGCAAAATGCTCTTTTTTTTATGCCTGATAGGTTAGCCTTTGACCACTATCTCACCTGATGGTAAGTGATGATGTGGTCGAAGATGTTGTTCAGGCTAACCTAGAAGTACTGGCTCTCAAGGACAGCTGCCGGAACACACCGTTAGGTGCTTGGCGACAGATTTTCTACTTGAGGGTGGTAGCTATACAGGCGGGCATTCGCAAAATGCCCTACCACCATGCTATAACGACTGCCATCCTAAGACCACAACCGGGACCAACGGCTTAACGTGCCCTCCGAAGCACGGAAGCGCTCAGTAGTATTGTCCTAGCGGTCACCCATCCAACTCATGACCGCGCGCGACGGTGCTAAACTTTGCTGATCGGTTGTGTTCTCAAGCTAAGTAAACTTCGCTACGAACTCTCCACCACGCGGTGAAGCTCAATATCGCGGCGGGATTCAAACTATGGACCTGCTGCGCAGCAGTCCATAACCAATGCCACTGAGCCATGATTGCTTCCCTTTAGGTGCTTGGCGACCGATTTTTTACTTGAGGGTAGTAGCTATCCAGGCGGGCATTCGTAAAATGCTCTTCTACCACGCGGTGAAGATTAAGCCCGCGACGGGATTCGAAACATGGACCTGCTGCGCGGAAGTCCATAACCTATGCCACTGAGCCGTCACTGCTTTACAAAATATGTTGTAGTAAAAGCAGTAACTTGCTTATTATGTAATAAATAATTATTGTAGGTAAATATTTACTACATCAATATGAAAAGAACAAACTAATACATTTACTATGTACCTACAAATCATTGTCCCTACTTACTAAATATTTACCTACTATAGGTGAAATAACATCAGTATGTTATTATAAAACGAACGAAAATTATAACAACAGGTACCTACTGTCCGAACCAAAATGTATTCCTCTGTGAATATATAATATTAGGTCCTTACATATGAAATTGGCGTTTTGTATGGGAGGAACAAAAAGTCGAATATTTTTTAATATAATATATTTAATTAATCAAAGTATGAACCATTATTTTCTATGCACTTTTGCCATCTCATAGGTAGTTCATTGATCCCTTTACTAAAAAAACCAGTCGGACGGGAATCAATAAAATCTTTGAAGGCGATTTGGACTGCCCCATCGGAGTTGAATTTTTTCCCTTGCAAGAAGTTATCCAAATTTCGAAAAAAATGGTAATCTGTTGGAGCAAGGTCCGGGGAGTACGGAGGATGTCTTAGACTTTCCAATTGAAGCTCTTCTAATTTAGTAGCCGTCTGTAGCGCAGTGTGTGGTCTAGCGTTGTCGTGAAGCAGCAGTGGCGTGGAGCGATTGACCAGCCTAGGTTGTTTAGCCGCTAGCTTTTCCATCATGGTTTGCAATTCCTGACAATAGACATCAGCCGTAATAGTCTGGCCAGATTTGAAAAAACTGTAATGAACAATACCGGCACTAGTCCACCAAACGCTTACAAGTAACTTTTTTGGGGTTAATTTTCGCTTGGGGCAGAATTTGGCTGGCTGGCCAGGATCTAACCATTGCGCTGAGCGCTTCCGATTATCGTAAAGAACCCATTTTTCATCACAGGTAATGATTCGGTTTAAAATACCTTCATTATTGTGCCGGTTTAGTAATGTAACGCAGCAGTCGACGCGCGTTTGCCGGTTTGTTTCAGTCAATTCGTGAGGTACCCACCTTTCAAGCTTTTTAATCTTCCCAATTTGCTTCAAGTGAATTAAAACAGTTTTATCACTAACATCGCAGCCTGCAGCTAACTCGGACGTGGTTTGCGATGGATCCGCTTCCACAATAGCCTTCAACTCTTCATTATCAACTTGAGTCTCAGGCCGTCCACGGGGCTTGTTCTGCAGGTCGAAATTTCCAGAACGAAAACGTTGGAACCAAAAACGAACTGTGTTTTCTTTTGCAACACGACCGCCATACACATCATTCACCCTTCGAGTTGTTTCCGCAGCACTAGTGCCACGCCGGAACTCGTACTCGTAAATAATGCGATATTTAAGGTTTTCCATTTTGTAAAATGAGTGACGCAAACAGAAAAAAACAGAAGAAAAAAAACAAATGAATGACGATCATCGAAGCACAAATACATGAGTCTATAGCTGTACAAATTTGAATTTGGAATTCCTTACCAAAGAGGAGAAATTCGTGATTAAAGTGGCCAGTACGAAAAACGCCAATTTCATATGTAAGGACCTAATATTATTTTATAAGAAATACCTACACACGTCGTGACGTAGCTTGAGACACTATCTCCGTCCGTCGTCAAACATCGTAATTCGTTCGGCATGGTTCGGCTTTCATTGATATATCGCAAACAAGTGTGCGTAATTAGCGTAGATGCAATACGGGTGTGTGATGCGCGATCACTATCTTCGTACTACTCATCACGGAGTCTTACCCTTTCCCACAAAGGTATAGGTGAAATAGCATGCTTTGTTGCCTCGCCCGCTGATAAGTTCGAGCCGTTGGCAAGTGCATCCTTAAATGTCAAAGGTGTAGAAGTAGTCAGATTATTTTGCTTAGTTTTTACCATGTCTATATATGAATTATTGAAAGTATTAGCGATTAGTTTAGGGTCTGTTATTATAATATCATTTAATTTTATTCTATTTAATGTATAATTATAACCATTATTTTTATTACCATTTATTATATTCCATGTCGATTTTGTTTTATTAACTGCATTATCTATAATTTTTTTGTTATTTATGCGTTGCGACCACCTTATGGCTCGTTTAAGTCATTTAGAATATGTTTTATAAGTATCACCTACATTTCTGGGTTTTTGTTTAATATATTCTTGGTGCAGACGTCTTTTAATAAATGTTGATTTTTTTATGCCATGAGTTAGCCAAATAGGACGTCGTTTTAAGTTAATTTTAATGCGTTCAATTGGAAAGCACAAGTCATAAAACAATTTCACTGTGTCAAAAAAAATATTATATGCTAGGTTTACATCTTGTACTTGGTATATTTCAGAAAACGTAAGGCTTTCTAGACATTTATAAAACTTGCTCTGGTTTTGGAGACTTAAGTCTCTTTTCAAAATATACCAAGATGAACAATCAATTGGGCGCTTAATTGGATACTGCAAAATTTGGGCTGTATGATCTGATAAACCTAAGTGTATAAGATTACTAATACAACCACGTCCATTGTGAGCAATATTATCAATACACGTACGTGTACTTTTTGGTCTCGTAGCTACTTTGAATTCCAATTTCATATTATGCAGATGCAAAATATTGATCAGCTTATTTGCAGTATTAGTTTTGTTCAGTGTGTTTATATTGAAATCACCACACAGAATTACCTTTTTATTTTTAAAGTAGCATAACTTTTGAAGCATTATATCTAATTGAGTCATAAAAGTATCAATATTATCCTGTTTTGGTATTCTATATAAACACACTACGATCAATTTATGGCCAGTTATTTCAATAGCACAACATTCAAACTTTGTTCTTATTGATAACGTTTTTATATGACTAAGTTCTTGATATTCTATTCCTTTACGTAATAAAATACATGCTCCTCCTCTTTTTTGATCACTTCTTGAGTATATTGATGCCATTTTATATTTTGTCATATTTATATTAGATTCGTGGCCTTCTTTCAAAAAATGTTCCGTAAGGCAAATCACATCAATCTCTATTTTATTATCGGCCATAAGTTCCAAATTACTTTCCAAATCTTCAATCTTAGCTGAAAGGCTTTCAATATTCTGATGTAATATGTTCAGAAACATCTTTCCTTTAGTCTCGAAAAAAATCTTTCTTCCCAGAGTGCTTTCCTTTACTCTTGGCTGGTTCGAATGTTACCTTAGATTTAGTATCTTTATTTATAAATGGAAAGTAGTAGGGTATAGTTCCTTTAGTTTCTTGTTTTTTCTTTATCATCATAGCTTTTTGAATCCCTTGAGTGTATATCTTCATGTTACTGGTATATGTGATTTTCAGTATTTCTCTCAGCAGCCATTGACATATATGTTTGTGGACGTGGCCTTTGTGCGGCTTGAATCGTTCATAATCCATTTCAATAAAATGTGTCAGTGGTTGCATCTGACAAATTTTTTTAAGATCGTTATTCATGTTTTTTTCTTTGATATTTTCATTATAAGGTATTTCACTAATTAGTATATTTGGTTTTGAATTATTTTGTATCCAGTTCTGAAGGGATGATTTGAGTTCATACGGATTGTCATCATTTATACCACTTAAGAGAATAATGAAATCATGTTCATTCAGACTTTTCAAGTCACGATTAATGCTACTAATAATATTCTTTGTGGTAGCCCCTGGTTTAAAGCAGCAAGACACTTCATACTTGTCTCCAGTAAGTGTTTGCAGCATGTGTTGCACATCTTTCCCTTGTTGGTCAGCTAGTATTATTATTTTGTGTTTGTTCGGAATTGAGTATGTAGTGGGTTCAGTATCTTTAACTGCTTTTGTTTTTTCTGAAGAGCCCAACATTACTTTAGTAACCTTGTTACAATGAGGAGATGGTGTTTCATTTCTCGACGGTTTCAAAATCTCAGTTGTAGATCCTGTTACCAGCTGTGGTTCAATGATCTCATTGTTCAGTTCTTCAAGTATAATATTATTTCGATAATGTTCATCTATATCTTCTTTTCTGTTCTTCTTATTCTTTTTTCTCTGTGGTGTATTTTTTGGCGACGAAGTACCATAAATCAATTTGTTTAATATGTTAATTGTTTTTTGATAGTCATATATTTGCTTTTTAAGGTCATTGTTTTCAACATTAAGTTTCGTTATTTCATTGTGCGCACTATCTAGTTCCACAGTTAAATTATCCACCTGCTGTTTAATTTCCAAAGTTTTTGAGTCATTCATAGTCGACAAGTTAGGTAAGCTACTTGAACTAATATCTTTCAGTGTTGAGTGCATAATACCTTCGTCTGAATCGGACATTAGTGTTGAAAGATCTTCTGCTGAAAGGTTTTTATTTTTATTAATATTTTTGGGGCTTATCGATTTTGCAGCACAGTCCGATGATTGAGCGTTTACTATCTTAGAATTATTAGTAGTATTTTCCGGTTTTGTTTTTAGACAAGGCACACATCTCCACAGTAGCTTATGATCATTGGTCATATTATGGAATCTCTTAAGAGATACCTTTCCACAAGAGATATCGTAAAATTTATCACATTCTAGACATTTCAGAAAATCCCTTCCTTTCAATGTATTTTTGCATATTGTGCATTTAACCGCTTGTCTCGTTATTCTCTTCGACGATGATGCCATATTGTACCTAGTGACTTCTTCTATTTATATATTATATTTCTTATAAATCATTCATAAAATCGCGTAGTTCTTATCGATACAGTTACGGTATCTGAACGCACCCACTGTTACTTCCAACAAGTAAAATGTCAAAGTCAAAGCTAGATGACTGTCAGTATTGACAACTTTATTGAAGGATTCTGAGTAAGAAGTAGTATCCTTCTCTTTCTACGGGTGTTAGTGTGAATATTGATGCATATTTTCAAAAATGTTCAAACAGCTGTGTGTGTGAATTTTGAATCCAGTAACGATCTGTATGTTCTATTTTGGTGATTACAAATATTAAAATATGGCTCACCGTGACAATAAACAGTCCTCCACAAGTTTATAGGTTAGGTTGAAGTTTGTTTACAACATTGCACTATCACATTTGTAAGTTTTTATATTATTAAAACTTTAAAAACTCTCAGCACTTTTCTAAAGATGTTACCTCGGCAAGTGTTGCCATCGTAGCTTTACGTACTATTCCTATTAATAAGTTTTTTTTTATATTGTTAGATTTGCAATAGTAAAAATAATATGCGGATTACATTACAAAATCACAAACATACCCCGGCTCAAGGGGTATGTTTGTGACGGGTATGTTATTGACACTTACCATTACCTTTTTATTGGTAAACTTTGCTTTAGCAGACTGTTGCGGCGTTTGATCTGGGGTCAGCCATTGCATTTTTCGCTTACGGTTATCGTAAAGAATCCACTTTTAATTTTTTCCATTATTCCTTCATTTCTGTATCGATTCAACAAGGTAACACAAGTTTCAACACGCTTTTCTTTCTGCAGATCAGTCAAATCATAAGGTACTCCCATTTTTCATATTTTTTTTATTTTATTGATTTGACGCTAATGAGTCAATATTGTTGGTAAGGTAACGTTAAACCATGCCGCTAATTCCTGGGTAGTTTCGCTCGGATCGGCTTCCACCATCTCTTTCAATTCATTGTTATTCACCTGTGTGGGCGGTCATCCACGTGGTTCGTTCTTCAAATCAAAGTTTCCATCACGAAAGCGTTTAAACCAAAATCGCACAGTGCATTCATTAGAAGTCCCCTCTCCAAACGCAACATTTATATTGCGAGCTGTTGCTATAAAGCGTTAGTTCCGCGTCGGAACTCTTATTCAAAAATCATTCGAATTTTCGAAGTATCCATCTTTTTTGTCTAAGCTGAATAAAAAAAACAATTGAAAGTCGATAATTGAATGTTGCACAGTTTTAAAAAGAAGAACCTCATAGTTACCAACTGAAAAATGTTTCACTCAAAAATTTCAAACCATGAAGGTTATAATTATGTCAATTCGAAATACCTATTACAATAAAACGGCAATATCATACTTTAACCCGTTAAAAATAAAAAATCACACATTTTCCAAATATCGGTTGTTGCTGTCAAGGGATACCTAGTTCTGCAAAGACTTAGTACCTACTTATGGACTGAATTTATTAATGACTTCGCTTTCGAGTAATCAAAGCACTTTGTATGGCGTTATCTTGATTCTACGGATTTTGTTACATCTGTCATGGGAATACTCGCCCGAACCCTATTTTTTACATATTGAATTAAATTTGTTCCACAAGCATTTAAGTATCCTATAGTGTTACAATGCAAGTATCAAAATTATAATTAGAAGTTATTACCAGTAACAATCTTGTTGGAATTCAAGCAAAGCATTTTATAGACTGGGTCATCATGGGCATTCTCAATACAGTTTTTCAGCTTTCCTGTTTCAATATCTGTCGTCATGATAGCTTTGTCCTGAAATACATTAATTTATGAGAACACAGGAGAAGAATAATGGAGATACAAGATTATAAGTATACTTATGGATCCACAACCAGTATCGGAATACTTGGCGTTGTCATATTAGAGCGTCGTCGTTCAATTTCGCTGCCACTTGAAAGATAAGGTAAGGTAGCCTCTAAGAAGATTGGTGTACTCGGAAAGGCGAGACAGCACTTTAGGTCGCCCCACCGCCCGCAACTCTATAAGGTTCAGGTTCGGCGTCACATGGAATACTGCTCACACCTCTGGCCGGGGGCTCTCGCCGATACCAGTTTCTTCCATTTTTTTATGCCTGATAGGTTATCCTTAACCCACTATCTCACCAGATCACTGGCTTTCAAGGACAGCTGCCGGAACACACCGTTAGGTGCTTGGCGACAGATTTTCTACTTGAGGGTAGTAGCTAGCCAGGCGGCCCTACCACCATGCAAAACATGCGGTTGACCGCATTCAACGAAAAACAACTCGAATCGTTGACTGCATAGAGATGTTGGGTTACACTGCATATTTGACCGTATCTATCATGTGGAGTGTACACGGGGTTAAATACCTGTAGCCGAATATTGCCATCGGACGTCCCGAAAAGCATGATGTTCCATAAATTTCATGTCGACGTCAGGAAGTCACACAGCCTAAAATTCTCTAGGCATTTTCTGGTTCGCACTGCCATAACGTGGGACCCGCTGCCTAAATTGAAATTGAAATACCTTCAAGAAGAGAGCAATATTCCCTCTTCAAAGGCCGGCAACGTATCTTTGAGGCTACTGGTATTGCAGATGTTTGTGGGCGACGGTGATCACTTACCACCAGGCGATCAGCCAGCACATTTAATCTCTTATCCCATTAAAAAAAAATATACCTAACCATTTAAGCTATGGATTTATAGTATTATTGATATTATTTTTTGAGGCTCATGCAGCGATAGCAGATAAACAAGAAGAATGTCAAGAGAAGAAATGTTTTACATAGGGCTAATACCTTTGCAGTAGAATACATTGTAAGTCCATCATCATCAAATTCAACATCTCTACAAGCTTTCAGATGTAATTCAAATGTATTGATAAGTTTTGTTTCATCGTTTGTGTATTCATACAACAGAATATCTCCCATAATGTTGGCAATTGCTATTAGATTCCTGGATGGGTGAAAGCAAATATCTACAATGAAGTCTTCACACATTATAGTTGGAGGATGATCGCGTGGTTTGGTTTTTTCAGCAATTATTGCTTTCACTACTTCATCATCGTCATCATTGACCTCTATGTTATTTTCGTCTTCTCCTGTGTTTTGTGACAAATCAGCAGCATCATCACTCATACTTTGGTCATCAACATCTGGCACTTCTGAAATAAGTTAAAATACAGGAAAGTTAAAAAAACTATGTTTTTGAAACCCAAAGATTCATACGCCGTACTGCCTGCCGAGTTAATGGCGAAACAGATGGCTCTGGCTTGCGTCAAAGGGATCAGGGTAGGTAGGTCCTAATTAAGTGAAGATGGTTCCTTATCCCCTATCGATCACAGCAATCTTGTGGCGGGGCGAAGCCAGTAAACATTTAACAACATAGCCAGTAAACATTATTATATATTCAACATGCCTTATCCTATGATTAATTTGATTTAAACAAATACAAAATATTTAATTCGGTAAACTTATTCTAATTTACGAGAAGTGTATGAGATCTGTGCTACTAAAGGATTGATAACAAAACCAAGTAAATTCCACTGCCTGTATCTGGGTATACCACCTCTTACGATCCGGGACTCTAGGAGGATAGGAGGAGAATGTGTTTCCACAATTGCTTAAGCTGTGCCCTATAAATTTCTTGGTAGAAAGTTAGATTACAAGGGACGAACGCCATATCTAGACGCAGTTGTCGATAGCTTTCTTAAAGATCTTAGTATGCAAACCAATAAGCAACATTAAAAAGCTTGGATATACGACAACTACTTAACATCACGTCTGACTTGGCCTTTTCTCTTGGCTCGCACTTTCGTGAGACCCATCTACGTTATTTAGGGATCAAAATAATTTTGGTATGAAAATAAAGAAACCATCGGAGTTCTATAAACACCTCAGAGTTACCAAAAACGCACGTCTTACTAAAATCTCAATACTATATATGTAGTCGCATCTCTCCCAAAAGACTAAAGTGCCTCCGATCTTGATTTGAGACTTCAATTCCATAAACAATTTATGATAGGTCACAGTCCAGCAAAGCGCCTTTTGGTTCGAGAAAGAAAATTATAACTATAAAGTGTACGCAACGGGCTTGGAAATGCAAAGTGCTCCCCATAGGTGAACTTTGTATCCCTCTGGCATTAAAGTGGCGCCCCTTGATAAACGATTGGTCACCTTCCTAATTAAAATTCTATCTAAACGCTTTTCAGATGACCCTCCCAGACCAAAGTAAGGGAAAAGCCACCAAAGTCTTGCGGTATTTGTCGGGAGGCGATAGGTATAGCGAGGCACTTATTGGTAGAATGCAGTTTTTATTTTTTTATTGCTGCCGAACTAGCCGGAGGCCTACCTGATGTTAAGCGGACTAACCTGCATATGATCTGCCTACGAACATGCATTACATCACAAGTGACGAATTGAACTGCGCCCGGCACCTTGAGACATAGTTGTTAAGTCTCATGTGCCTGTAATTTCACTTGCTCTCAAGGACTGTTGCCGGAACACACCGTTAGGTGCTTGGCGACAGATTTTCTACTTGAGGGTGGCAGCTAGCCAAGCTGGCAATCGCAAAATGCCCTTCCACCATGCGGTGGAGCTCAAGCCTGAGGTGGGGATCGAACCAGGCACGGCAGTATGTAGCTATTACCGCTCGGCCATCATTGTTACAAATGTTGCTCCTTGATAGGAGTCATTATTCCCGTCGTCATGATAGTCCTCGAAATCATTCGAGAAGCGGCGAGTCTCTCGGTAGCTAGAGTTTTAAAAGCTTGTGGTGTAAAGTAAATCATAAATAAAGTGTAATCTCCTTTGCAACTTGCAATAACATTGGGCATAAATATAAAATATTTTTTTTACAAAAAAAGTTCTTGCTTACAGCTTATTTCACCGCAATCGCAATGGTATATGAGCTTTTTGTCTTAACCCTACTAATCTCGAGAAATCAGAGGCTAATCTCCAGCGCGCCAAGGGGCCAAAATCCTCTCACACCGCTAAAGACCTTGGCCTGTCAAGAACAACCATAACTTCCATCCTAAAACGTGTATCCAAGGCGGCATTAGTAGGATCTTACCAAATTTGGTTCGCAGGGGAGGAGGCTCGAGCAGTGAAAGGGAGCATTGATGCATCGTAAAGGGGCCCCTTAACCTTATTCACTGGGTTGCAAGTCCCAGGCACCTTTGACTTGCGCCTCTTCTCTCTTCCGGTCCATAGGGTTGGACCCGGCACCGGCACAGTGAATCCATGGAATGCTAAGTAAATTTGTCTCCTTACTCTCTTTTAAGTATTGACATATCTGTGTTAGAGGGTCTTGCTTTCCGTATTAAGGTAATTGTGATTCGACCACTAACTCATCTTATGGTAAGTGATGTTGAGGTAGGAGATGTTGTTCCCCCCCGAAGGGTCCCCGCCTTGTCGTGGCGGTGGGGCTTAGTAGCCGTGGCTTCGTCACCCACGGTGAAGCGAAGAGGAACCAGGGGGCGTGCTGGCTTGGGCAGTCAGCCGGCCCCAGAGGGGCCGCTCCACTGGGCTTTGTCTCTAAGTCCAGACTGGAGCGGCAACGGGTAGGCTGCGGTGCTGTATGGGCAGCACCGCATCTGAGGCGGGCTGTGGTGTTGTATGGGCGACACCACAGCTGACGGTGAGGGGCCACGGCGGGAGAGGAGTGCCGGTATCTCGGTGCGCCGCTCTCCCTACCTTCCGTGGCCACGGCGGGGCCGCCACCGTTGGATGGCGGATGCGGAGGGGCCGCAGGGGAGGAGGAGTGTCGGTATAGCGAGCAACGGACAACCGTGGCGGGTTCGTGGTTGAGTGCTAAAGCGACCCTGCGATCCCGCCGAGAAGCGGTAGAGATGGAACACCGTGTGTTATTTAGTCGGTAGGGGCACTTGCTGCTGTGGGAGTAGTTGGTGTCGAGCCCGACATATCCCGGCCACCTTCCCCGGGGTGGACGGGAATGCGTAAATGCATTTTTCACACGTTAAAAAAAAAAAAAAAAAAAAAAGGAGATGTTGTTCAGGCTAACTTAGAATTACTGGCTCTTAATGACAGCTGCCTGAACATACCGTAGATTTTCTACTTGAAGGCTGCAAGCAAGGCAGGCATTCGCTAAATGCCTACTACTATAGTGTAAAATGCCATCCAAAGACAACAAACGGGACCGTCGCTTTAACATGCCCTCCGAAGTGCAGAAGCGCTCATCCATCACCAGTCAATAGCGGTCTTCCATCCGTCATGTACACGGCGGATGTTGCTTAACTTAGCTGATCAATTGAGAATGGCTAATCAACCTTCGCTACGAGCGCTATAAACTTATTGTCCCCATTAAAACACAACTGGCACTACCTAGGTATACATGGGAAACTGACATTAGTAATAAAAGATAACATTCGAAACCTATTATAGGCAGGCATACATTTCCTTGCCATTCGATGTCCTTTGGAAGTGAGGAAAGGTGAGGTTTAGATCTTTGAAGCTTCTTTATCTTGAATCTTTGAAGCAGCCAAATGCAATGCAGTATGTTCTTGCCCTCATTTCAATCTACTTATATATATGGCACCGTTTTATTGTACTAACCGTTAGTTTATAATAAACCTAGTTAGATTATAAACTGTCGATAGATTGTGAATGGAAACTAAAATTTACAATCTAACGTTTAATTTTGTCATGTCCAGCCGTCAAATTGTAATTATGTGGATCAACAACAATTTACCATAGATCTACGAAAGTATTACAGTGGCCGTAAGCAAAATACGTAGGTACAGGTTTTTAATGTATTATTTTTTGGCCTATGTTTAACTTACCACCAGATATAGTAGAGTAACATATAACAGACAAAAATAGTAAATGATCACCAAAATTAAACCGGAATGTATAATGTAATCTTATAACCAAAGTTTTAACATCTCGCTATCCTATTTAAGCAAAATTACTCGAAATAAATCATTGTTAAACCAAAAGTAGTAAATGATCACCAAAAGTAGTATATGAAATTAAATTCTTGTGGCGCATCGCCGGCCGCTGCCGCGGCACGCTCGCTTCGCTAGCTCGGCTCGCGCGTTGTTGTAGTCAAAAGTAACCTAACGCTCCTCCTTGCTTCGCTCGTCGTTAGGTGCAAATATGACTTTGCCCTAGACTAAATGACATTTTACCCCTCGCTAAAATATAGTGATCATTTACTACATTTGGTGTGAAATTTTTTTGGTTAAAGAACTAAGGGTATCAAAGCATTTTATGGTGGTCATTATTTTAAATCCCTTAGTTTTTTTAATGTTGTAGTGTTTTCGAAGCGTTCGTAGCGAAGCTTACTTAGCTGTTCTTAACCGATCAGCAAAGTTAAGCAACGTCGCGCGCGGTCATGAGTTGGATGGGTGACCGCTAGTGACATTACTACTGAGCGCTTCCGTGCTTCGGAGGGCACGTTAAGCCGTCGGTCCCGGTTGTTGTCTTAGGATAACAGTCGTTATAGCATGGTGGTAGGGCAATTTGCGAATGCCCGCCTGGCTAGCTACCACCCTCAAGTAGAAAATCTGTCGCCAAACACCTAACGGTGTGTTCCGGCAGCTGTCCTTGAGAGCCAGTAATTCTAGGTTAGTCTGAACAACATCTTCGACCACATCATCACTTACCATCAGGTGAGATAGTGGTCAAAGGCTAACCTATCAGGCATAAAAAAAAAAAAAAAAAAAAAAAAAAAAAAAATGTACAAACTCGAAATGAATATGTTTTTTTTTGTCTGACTATTCTTTTTGTTCTTAACTCTATGAAATGAACTCATGGCACCTATAACGGCGACCAAATTTTAATTTTCGTTCACAATCTATCGACAGTTTATAATCTCACTAGATTTTTTTATAAACTAACGTATCGTACAATTATCCGGTGACATATATACTATTATGCTATGCTACTAGGTACGCAAACAGATTAACAAACACGAAATAAGGCGCGGCGCATTTTGAAGTGATAATATGTGCGTCCCAACAGCGCATGACGACCCACTGTCTAGTAAGCCCGTTAGACTAAGCCGCCGATGTACTTGTAGATTTGTACCTAAATAGCGGAGTGCACCAGGCCTGCTACTGTAGCATTGCCTCTAACTTTACGCTTGTTTTGTTAAGTTTGATGTCTTCATTTTGGAATACAGCCTATGTCTCACTTCAGATGGAAATATCATCTATGCTTCATGTTTGAACACATGTGTACAAAATCACCAAGGGGCAGAATTTGCTATGCTAGCTACTCTTAAAAATTAACTTAATTGAGAAAATCAAATTAATAAAATACTACAACTTACCTGTTTTTTGTGTACTTCAAACAATACAATTTATTAATAAAGTAAATTTTAAATTAAATAAATACACATGCCTAGAATCAGAAACGCATCCTAATGTACAATCTTTAACAACAAGTCCAAAATTGTGATTTCGAGTAGCTGCCTCATTTCCCCTACCGCACCATATGTTGACTGCACGACGTCGGAGTCGGCGCACATCTCTGAGTTTTGGCGCCAACCCGGTGCTATAGACTGGGGTCACCGAATATGTAAGTAAAATTATGCAGAGTTTAATTATTCAATTGTCGCTTTTTGTCTGGTTTATGTACATTTATTACTTACTTTTGTTATGAAATCAAAGAAAAAAATGAAAATCAAAGAAATATGAAATCAAAGAAAAAAAAAATAGAAAGACCAAATACACTTGCCACAAGTGTAAGAAACATTTGTTCTTGAGCATGTAGTGCCTTATTGTAGGTTTTGCCTGGTAGAAGAAAAGTGATTTTTCAAAAAAAATATGTTATTTTTTTATTGGCAGGGTGCCATTTTTTGTTTATTTTTAATATCTTTATAGAGTCTAGAAACTAAAAAGATTGCATTGTTTAAGAAAAATATGTATATTGTTATGTTTTTGAACCTTTTTATAAACCTATGTGTAAAACCAACTAGTTTTAAAGGTTTTAAGTGAATATGATTAGTAATAAGAAATAGCAATAAACGAGGTTGTGATTAATATAATATTGTTGTTTTAATGTCAAATAACTTATGTTTAATAAAAAAAATGGACAGCAAACTAAAGATTTCGAAAAATAATCCTTTGAAAACACACACACACTTACACCGAACATGTAAGTCAAATCGAAGTCACTGTTGGCGGGTTAAATTACATAAAATAAAATATTCAATTTTCTCGCCAAGTTATTGAGAATTGCCAAATTATTTCAATGTATATACTTAACAGCTTTAAGTACAGATATTTTCTTCACATCAACCTTATGATATTGGCTACTGAAGCGATTTTATAAAGTAGTCCGAACTTACCATTAGAACGTCCAATCTTTGCGTGGTATCTTAAACTTCATATTCGTTTTTCACTAGGTCATAAAATTTTGATTTTATAGTAATTTTATTGACAAACACTATACAAAGCATTGCAAATAGAGAACTACTTCAGGAAATGTGAAATAATATAATAATTAAACACTCTACGAACAGCCCGAAATCTGTCCAAACTAACCCTGATGCACCTTATATATTGAAACAACTGCAGTTTATATGTATTATGAAATATTTATTTATGACCAACCAATATTTATTTATGGCATAATCGGCGGCCTTAAACTTATATATGACTAAAACTTACCACTATCAGGTGAAGAGTCGTCAGATAATATTCCATCGCTAGACGCATCACTGTCGTCATCAGAAGAATTTTTATCAAAGCCTCGAAAATTTTTCGTCATTTTCAGATTATTTCCTTTTAGATCTTACAATCAAGGAGAAGCTTCTTCCGTGACCAACTGCAACAGGCGAGTTCCACCTGGAAGTCAGACAAGGCGGACACTGAAATCAACGTAAATAATCGTATATGGCTAGCACACTGCGCTAACACGCTACGGGCTAGCCCAGTGTATGTAGTTATATATACTATAAAGTTACTTTATGGCTGGCACCTTTTCATATCAACTTAATAAATTTAAATTAGCATGCATGTGAAACAAAATAATGACCAAAGATTACTAACCTATGACAAACAAATAGAACATATACCTAGTAACTTTGTATATCATAAGGTGCGTTCGTTTTGGCTCGATTGCGTTTGTAGCAGTTTCAAAAGTGGCATTTGTGTATTAGCGTTCGGATAGAAGCTTTTGCTATTTTTGACCACCAATTACTACATGCTATCCGAACGGCTTAAAACGTACTTTGACAGCCGACAATGTTTTAACAATTTTGCACAGTACGAAACATGGAATCAATCTCTAAAATAAACAAAAAAGTAGTACCTATATTATTATTATTTCATTGTTAATGGCTTCTGATAGTTCCCTATATAAAAAACTTATGAAACTCTTCAATCGCGCTAAATACAACTGTCAAACCAGCAGTTGTCAAAAAACGATCACAACGATCCCACGGTAAGACATGGGTCAAAAATATCACTTTTCTCTGTCATTTGTAGCGTTTTCAAAGCTATCCGAACGGTGAGCGAAAACGATATTTTTGCTCACGAAGTCCCAAAACGAACGGCCCGTGTGATCATTTTTAGCGTTTGTGAGTGTTATTTTTGGCACCGATAGGCTATCCGAACGCCCTAATACAGTATATAAATAGGGCGTTCGGATAGCCTATCGGTGCCAAAAATAACACTCACAAACGCTAAAAACGATCACACGGGCCGTTCGTTTTGGGACTTCGTGAGCAAAAATATCGTTTTCGCTCACCGTTCGGATAGCTTTGAAAACGCTACAAATGACAGAGAAAAGTGATATTTTTGACCCATGTCTTGCCGTGGGATCGTTGTGATCGTTTTTTGACAACTGCTGTTTTGACAGTTGTATTTGGCGCGATTGAAGAGTTTCACAAGTTTTTTATATAAGTAACTATCAGAAGCCATTAACAAAGAAATAATAATAATATAGGTACCTACTTTTTGTTAATTTTAGAGATTGATTCCATGTTTCGTACTGTGCAAAATTGTTAAAATATTGTCGGTTGTCAAAGTATGTTTTAAGCCGTTCGGATAGCATGCAGTAATTGGTGGTCAAAAATAGCAAAAGCTTCTATCCGAACGCTAAAACACAAATGCCACTTTTGAAACTGCTACAAACGCAATCGAGCCAAAACGAACGCCCCTTATATATTACTTTTCTCTTACGACATTTATACTACGACACGACAGCATGTATTAGGCAGACCATACAATCTCATAAATAATTATGTGAAATAATGACAGCATGTAATGCAAACAAATAAAACAGATATCTGACATACACACAAAGTCATTGCTCTAACGTATTTTATATTTTGTAGCATAGCACTCAAATTTAGGGATTTCGTTAAATAACAGATGGCGTTGTTATACAATATGGAGAAATTAGTTAATACATATGGCAATTGCATTAACTTAAATAAGACATAAGCCAATACCTTAATAAAAAAAAAAGAACAGGTGTCAGACATTTCCCATGTCATAATTAGGGTTGGAATCACTTAGTTAGTGATCGAATGCTAAATTCGAACAAATCAGTAGCAGAATCGTTTAAGTTCTATGAGGAAACATGCGCTCTTTAAATTTTTCTTTTTATGTGATCTTTTAAATATTTTCATTGCTCTCGTTTTAACATTATCATCATTTTCTTCTAATGGTCGCTTGCCATTTAATATTTTATTTACGTCTTTGCAAAAATTATGCAAGAAAAATCGTTTACAGAAGTCTAAAAGAAATATTTGTGATTTCCTATTATGTTCATGGCACCCAATATCATTAAAATCAATTAATATTAAACAAAGGGTTTTTATGTACATTTTATCATTTTTATATTATAAACGATGTCTTGTATATTTGATACAACATTTGTTATTTTATCGCTGGGTGTGCATAGCCATCCTTGAGCATACTCTCCTCCGTATATAATCAGAATGTCCCAAAGTTACATTTTCACATTTAGTGCAATCTTAAAATGGAGTGAATTCTATCTCAAGATGGTTCATGACTACTTCCCGGCTGGTATTGTGCTGTGCTGTGCCTTTTCCCGGTAAAATAAAATGATAAGTAAACATTTGGTATTACTTTTCTGCGAGCGAGCTGCAAGTAATTGTGATCGTATTGTTAGAACCAAATACATATACTTACTTTGAGTACGATCCTCATTGATGTAATTTTTTGCTGGCAAGCTTTCAATTAATTGATCACTTTCAAGTGGAGAAAATTCTGCCAGTGCTACTACTGATTGTGATGTGTTTAGTACTAAAAACGAGTAATTATTTAGCAACGAGGAATTGAATTGGATGTGTGGGCTTTGCGGAGTTTACAGAATTAAACTTTTTATCTGTTGATACAGAAGAAGAGACCCAACAAATATTTCTCGTATCCTAGCGTGTGGGGTGTACATATACATCGTACTGCTACTAAACGAAGATATTTATTAAAATCCGCTGTACAAAAATATACAAAATTTACTTTATGGCAAAAGCACAAATCTGACGTGATTTCAAATAAAGAGACAATAGAGGTGTGACTAATACACTCGTAGAAATACGAATATAATAAAAGTAAAGAAAAAATATCACGATACATGATAGACTAATATTATTAATTAAAGGTAAAACTTACAACGGATAGAAATTACAATACTCACCGATGGGAAATCGAGTTTACTAACTGGAACTGGTTTAATACGTTTAATTTATGTATTGAGAGGTACAACTTCGAGGTGATAAGCCCAGACGAGCCCTCCAATGTCCCCACAAACTAAATTTATATGTTATTCTGCCTTGGATTCAAAAAAGGAAAAGACTTATCAGCAAATTAATTTGGTTGCCCGGCTTGTTTTACTTTAAGCTTCTATTAAGAAATAAGAATAATTCAATTCACGAAATTTTAGTCTAAAGCATTATTGATGTAATTATATTATCGATTTGAATCGATGGTGAGCATCCCTAATTCCTATAGCCAATTACTATTTGATTTTGCATCTTCCCGATTTGTTTACTTTCTGTGCCAGAAATTTAAATTTATTTAGTTTAAAGTTAGCTGTGAATGGTGCATTATTTTTATGCTGGCTGTGATCATATAGGGACGTTGTTATGGTGCCATTACAATGAGGTGGAAAGATATGTTTTTGTTATGTATAGGTGCAAGTAGATAAATTAGGATAATAAAACATACATAAACTTATAGACTTTTGTATTTAGTTATCAAGCTCATTGTAGGTTTTTGGCTGGATCTTAATACTGCTTTTACTTTTGATGCTATATGTTTCGACCCGTGGCAGGAAGCATTGGTGATTTGGTCCATATTTAAGAGTTAATGATCTTCACGCGTTCCTTGAAAGTAATTTATAGGATAACAGGTTAATATAAGATATAGTATATCTATAAAAAACTTATAGATATGTCTATATTTAAATAAATAAAGGTACAAAGTATCAACCATACGTAACCGGGATGAGCATTTATGAAAAACAGATGGCAGCACTGTTTTTTTTATTATATTTTTAGTGCCATCTGTTATATACGGACATTACTAACCGTGACGTCATCAAAAAAAATCTATTAACACCTAGGGATGTCAAGTTTGGTCTCTATTTCAGTATATACAAAGTTACTTTATGGTATTAGGTATATCCTAAATTCACGGAGTGTTAACTTGCTCAGTGCTAAATTCAATTTAATTTATGGCAATTGGCATGTAGTGCATACAGCGCGCGTTCCGAACCTTGGTTAGAGCGCACTCGGAGTCAGGGTTGGATTCAGACCCTCAAAACATTATTGTACATAGAAAATAAAATTATACTATTTGTCCAAAATTATACTACGGTTGACGTTTCAAGTTTTTTTTCATTTCATATAATGTTTCTATTTTTGGCATTAATATTTTTGCCCGTTCTTCTCGCAGTGGCTCTATATATATTTGCTGAACGTGGCAGTACAATGTAGAATATATCAATACTAAAATTTGTAATTGACCTTCATAAGAGCGGCGTAGACGCCTAAATTGAATAAATTATTTTGACTTTGAATTAAAGCGAAAATTGACGTCTTTGGCAGGAAATAAAATTTACTTGTTCTTATTTTTTTTGTTCAATCTTTAATGTATTGTACTGGATCACGTGATACGCTAGATTCGGAGAAGAGTTTTTACAATATCTAATACATTTCTGCAATACTAATGAATATAACATTACCGTAATATATTACCATATGTCACGAGTACGCAAACGTAACATTTAATATATTTGACGGTATTGGTGTCCAATAACTATTCAAGATAATACAAACAATACTATTTAAAACTTGCGAATACCATAATCATGTAGAATGAGTTTGAAACCTAGATAAACCTGCCACAGAAGTGAGCTTCCACCAAATAAAAAGGCATTCGTAATTAATAAAATTTTATGCAGTCGCGACAAAAATATTTATAAAATCATATAGAAATATCAATCAAGTTCAGGCAAGTGGGCGTCGACCTCGGCTAACTCGCCAATCGGAACTTTATCCTTTCCATTGACACGACGTAACACGTTGTCAGACGGTATAAATTATATGCAGTTATTGGATTAACTTTATTTTACTGCATCGCAAGAAAGTAACAGGGAGACAATGGAGTGAGTTGCAAGGTCATTCTTTTAATTTGGTTTTTGCTTAATTAACTTTGCTGATCACTCTTTCACAATCACCGTTTACGTGAGGTAAAATCAGGAAATCAGGAGCAAATTTTGTAAGTTTTTGAGACGGATAGTTTTCAGACATATCAACCCAAGATCTTAGTAGATGTTGCCATACAGCAAATCCCGATATTCGATTATTTTTAGATTATGCTATTTTCGCGTAGTATAGTGACATCACGATACTACATACTACACACTTCGAAATTATGGTACAAATAGTATAATTATACTACAAAATCCAACACTGCTCGGAGTGCAACTTTTCGTCGTCGTTCACAACCTTCGAGTAGAGTGTTCGGTTGTTGCAAGTTTTTAACTATCAAAATTGGGGTATGTTCCATTAGTCGCTAAGAACGTTATTTTCGATAATTTTGATCACATTCTGCGTCTGTGGTTGTGATCACGTGATCGTTTGTAACTGTCCTCCCCGTTCCATTTTTGGATAAGAACGCTAAGAATGCCACTAAAATTTGCCACTTCTGTCACTTTTGACATTAGATGTAGCGTTTAAGGCGAAAATAACGCCAAGACCCTTATGAAAAACTTTTTGGGAGAGTGATCGTTTTTAGCGTTTTTAGCGAATCTCACGCTAATGGTACGCACCCTTAGTCGTCCAAATATTGCATCTTTAACTGACATGACCTTGACATTTCTTGACGAGAGAAGTTTAGGCACTCTTTTGTATTTTGCAAGAAGCGGTAGATAAAGCGTCTATATATTTTGCTAATTCCCCGCCTAAAATAGATATCTGAGGTTATAAAACAACCGGGTCGTTCCGAACCTTGGAGTAAGTTAAAACAACTACACTCTGAGGCTTTGAACGGGCCACACCGTTGTATCAAGTACATTTTAGGGTTGCCATATCTCATATATATCTCTAAATTTCAGGGAAATATTTAAAAACACGGGCTGTATATATTTAAGTTTTTTTACTCAATGATTACATAGAAGAAATCATGATTTAACAGTTCCGATAAATGCCCCAATTCAAAATTTATGTATTATTTTCTGCTACGAACGTTCTGAATCATAAATATTTACTGGAAAATGAAACAATAATTGCGTTTCAAAATCTATACAGGGTGTCCCAAGAAGTAGTGAATACTGCTGAAGCTGGGAGGTAGAGGACCTAGAGGGCTATCTAAATCACCCCCATATATGTTCTGTGATTTTACGTATTTTCAGAGTTATGACTTTTTTTTAATTTTTCATCTATCGCCGAGTACGATGAGATTGTTATTTATGGTGACGTGAATTATTACGGTAGGTGCTTGTTTTTTTTGTGTGCTAAGCTGATAGATAGGCCAATTCAGTATGGTAACATTTACTAACGTTCGATTTTTGAATGTAATAAAAAAAATGCCAAGAAAAACAAAATTACCCAGTATGTTCACAACTTCAAGGGCCCTATCTTTCTTGGCATGTAAATGTTATTTTATCTTTCTTGGCGTTTCATTTTTTTTATTCCGTTTAAAGATCTAACGATAAAAGCAGATACAATAACAAAAGATTTACCCAAAACAAAATTTCAAAAACTAAAACAGTTATTAAATGTTTCATCATTATCATACATAATTAAACGACTCCTACAAAACGTTATGATTAATATTAATAGGAATTGAACTACAGTTTATGGAAGAGAAGTAACTTAAGATATATTTGATTGTGCTATGTATGTTTATTGTTTAGATGAAGTGTTGATGAATTCAATGTTGTAATTTTCTACTATATAAAGAGCTGCAAAAGTGAAGGATGTGTGTTAATATACGGTAAGTAGAAAAGCAACCTATTTTTTAATTTTTTTTTAATTTTTTCTGCCTGATAGGTTAGCCTTTGACCACTATCTCACCTGATGGTAAGTGATGATGTGGTCGAAGATGTTGTTCAGACTAACCTAGAATATTTAATGTGCCCATGGTTGGACATTGCTTAGCTACTGAATCGGCTATATAAATATATATATATATATATATATATATATATTATACCCCTCTCATGTCGATAAGTAGGCACTCAAATCTTAGTTGTAAATTACAAACAATATAAATAAACGTTCAGATACAAGATACAAATAGATAAAACTCCTTAATTTACAAATCATTAGTAAAATATTGACCTCAACTACTGACTCTCGCTATATGACTCGTATTATTCCTGCACAAACTAACACACACATGTTCACTTTACACACTGCGGTACAGCGTGGCAACAGCGCGAACGCAGCTGTCTCGTATATCGCACGCAAACCAGTCTCACACACACATTAGCACAAACTCAACTCAACGCATGTAAACATGTTTCCTACCGTCCTCAACTATTAAATAGCCTGCACAATATTTAAAATTCCATTTAGTTATAATTATTTTTTTTACTATTTTTTATAACTAATTCTTTAGTTCACTTCTTTATTTTGTATCCATTTTAAACATTAACACTAAGTATCCTATAATTAAGAACCATATATAACTTCCTACCTACAAGCAGTTCGTAATAGCGTAAAACTGATTTTAAAAATTGTATAACAAGGTAGGAATGTCATAATTTATTTCTATCCGCGGGAGGTGTCCTGGTGACCTGTGATACAGGTTTTTAGAAACCTACTTCAGGCACCAGCCCCTCACAAAGATAGGTTTAATTTTGGCACTCTTGTCTGTCCATTTATGTAATTTTACGTAAGAAACCTTTTGTGAGGAGGAAATAAATATATTTTTGATTTTATTTGATTTTTGATTCTACGAAAAAACACTTCTTTCGATCAGATGAAATCTAGTAGTCTGGTTGATGGCCGCGCACCGTCCCCTATGACGGTTAAAGTACGATTGGAGTATGAAATTTCGGCTACAAATGCCGTGTCCAGGTGGCCGAGGGGGTTTAGGCATCCGACGCGATATCGGAGGACGTGGGATCGATTCCCGCCTTGGGCATAAAATTTTGTACTCCAATAATTTGTTAAATATATTTTCGCTTAGCACGCGATAGTGCTTGTAATAATATTTAGAAATATAGAAGGGGATCGACATCATACTGAGAGTTAAGTGTTTGAAAAAACACTTATTTCGATCAGATGAAGTCTAGTAGTCTGGTTGATGGCCGCGCACCGTCCCCTATGACGGTTAAAGTACGATTGGAGTATGAAATTTCGGCTACAAATGCCGTGTCCAAGTGGCCGAGGGGGTTAGGCATCCGACGCGATATCGGAGGACGCGGTTGCGATTCCCGCCTTGGGCATAAAATTTTGTACTCCAATAATTTGTTAAATATAAGCTGCTTATATTAAGTAAATTTTGCTTTGGTAACCTTTGACCATATCGATTTTATGATACAAAAGCATACATATTTAATACACATTTTAGCAGTTTCCATTCTCGATAAAAGTTTCAATGCATATGGCAGCACTGGTTATTTATTATTATACCGGCGTCATAGAGAATATTACAGAAAAGTAAATACATGACCGATGGATACGGTTACTTTAACGTGAAATAATTTATTTATTTTGCCTGCGTTATAAATAAAACCGAATGAGATGAAGACATTATATCGACATCTATTCCAGACTGTATTCTTATTAAAATTTATCATTATCTATTGTCAAGAAGACGAAGGTTATATCGCATACTGTCCATGCATGGGTAAGTTCTCTAATAATATATTTCTAAGGTCTATAATGTACGTTTGAATCCTTATTAAAGCCCTTGATATAAATTTATTATTGTATGCTTCATTTACTGATAGGCAAGAGCTTTAGTTTTAGCAGCTACATTTCGTGGAGAGACGTAGCTATCTTGGCTGTTCTGTCATTGGATTCAGCCTTGGAAGTCGTAAGGGTTCTGGTTTAGTTTTTGTGTTATTGGTGTGATCTGTGACTCACTTTGAACCTAATCCAATTCACTACACTAATAACATAGGTTTTAGCAATTAAAAGAATAGTATCTACCTACTAAACCCAAGCTGGTGGGGGTAGCAACTTCCCTTTCACAGCCCCCTGTGCCCCCCGCACCACCCCTCACCCCTAAAATCGAAGTCTGACATTAGTGAGGTTATAAATTTAAAAAAATCATCTCTGAAAGGGGGGGATCGCAACTTCCCCTTCACAGGGGGTCTACTATCCCGCCCGCACTCCCCCCCCCTTAAATTGATGTCTAAACCATCGTAAAGCATCGTACAATCCTTAAGCCATTGTAAGCGCTAACAGGGAAAAATATGCTGAACTTGCAGCATCCTACTACTCCGTTAAGTGAGGACATTCCCCTTCCCGGAATGGGTGAAAGGGGAAATTGAAGGGAGGGTATTCCCCTTCCCGGAGGGGAGGGGTTGGGAGGCGAATGTCCTCCATTCAATTTCCCACTACTATGTTATGCATATTTTTATAAAATCATAACCCCCTTTTTCACGCCAATGATTTCAAAAACATATCTTCATTTTTATCCATTAAATTATGGAAGCTAAAATAGACAAAAATGAGGGTTCCCTGAAGTAAATAAGAACCTATATAGACCAATAGAACCTATATAACCAGAAAAAAAACTAGATTAGGTTGAAATTGTAACAACACAATGCGCGAGCCAAGCGATCGAAGCAAGTGCTAAAAATCTAGTCCTATCATAGTTTTTTTTTTCTGGTGGGGTGTTCTTATGTAGTATATTTATAGATTAGATTACTTATATGAAGTTTTCTTGTAAAATATGTATTACCTTATAATAAGAGTGGTATTGTTACAATCTTATAAGTACATTTACAGTAGAAACTCGATTATCAAAGAAAAGGAGAAACCAGTCATAAGTTAGCTGTTAAGTATGGTGTAGGTACATCCACGATAAGTGATATTAAGAAGAATATCGATTTAAAACCTTTACAGGTAAATATAAAATAACCTATCTATAACTTATTTATCTTTACTGCTATTTTATCTTTTTTCCTAGTGTTGTTATTGTCACTGTTTACTCAATTTTTACGAACATACATAATATTTACAGATACATACAGACTTGGTTGAGTTCAAATATCAATTTCTTTAAAAAGATCCATCAGAGATTCACCCACATACCCACATTTTTGTAAGACAAAAATTGTCTCTGTCTCAGCAGCAGCTCCCCACAGCAATACTCATTCAACATAACAATGTGGAAGTACACAAAAAAAAACTAGCCTAGCAGTAGCTACGTCTGTAAACTGTCAAATCTTACAAACTGGATATGCGGCAGAACTAAGTCTTCTCAATAGATCATGTATCCCACTGTAAAGTTGAAGCCATTTTGATTCCCAGGAAGACTGTTTCATTGTCCATAGTGAGTTTATTTAGGCCAAGCTTAATGTTTGGTTCAACATTAGTAACATTTGGTAAGGAAAACTTCAAACATTTGGTATTTTTTTAATTGAAGAGAAAATTATTAGCAGTGCATCATTTAGAGATCATAGGTAACATATTATTTACCTGAATTAGTTTACTATTTATCTATCTATTTTAAAAATTAGTGAGGTATCATCTGCAAATAAAACAATCAATCTTGGACCATGTAAGGTAGATCATTAATATGCTCTAGAAACAGACAAGGTCCTAAAATTGATCCTTGCGGTACTCCTATTTTTACCAAAGACCTGGAACGGGATTTGCTTTCAATGGTAGATAATGAATAAGTTGGTCTAGTTTTCCACGAAACTATTTTTTGGATACAATTCATAATTTCAGTACAGGTATCATATTACAAGAAAACCTACATGCATAGCATCAGTCGGTGAGCTCTGCTCGCACCAATATGTTGTGTCCTGGGTGCTCTACTTAATATTTTTTTTAATCATGAGATTTTTTTGCATGTATGTGAAAATTTTTATTGGCTATTGGTAATTAAGTACTGGTACAGAGTATAAGCTCCAGGTTTAAAGTAAATATAAGAAATATGTACAGAATGTAAAACTATACTTGTATGTTAGACCACAGTGTAACAAATATAGAACCAAGTTGTTGGTATATATTGTAAAGAAGGCTTCTGATTCTCTAGTATGATTTTTTCTTTCGAAAGTGACTAGCGCGCGATTTCTTGACAGTAATTGTTCAAATCTAAAGATCTACATACATACTATACTATACGTCTGTTAATATATCCTCGTAAGACCGAAAATAAATTTGCGGAGATCTAAAGTAACGCCGAATGTGCTTTCAGAAGAACCAATGTTTGCTAGTCTGTAACGCCGAGCTGTTTAAATAAAGATTTTTCTATGTTTGATATTTTCTTTTGTACCTACTCATATTTATAGGGACCTTATAAAATAGTCAATATAGACTGTTTTAGGCGAAAACTATATTAAAAAAAAACTTCTTTTGTAGGTAGATTCGGCAGTACCGAATATAAAATGAAAAAAAAATGTTTTTAGTGATTCAAAGTAAAGTAAAAGTGTAAACTGTTGTTCATATATTTAATGCTACATAACATTCACTAATGATAGTAATAAATGTAAATAAGGCACACCTTTGTTATTTTATGATTTAACATTTGTTCTTTACCAAGAACTATAGATTTTATATAGTACATGAACAAGTATTAAAAAACAACAACAGTAAATCTTATTAAATAATGACCGAATGGGCATTGAAAAGAACAATTAATTTCCATACGAAAAAAAAACTCCTAAAACTGCATCAAATGGTTAAATTTATAGGCTTGCTTGTTAAGCGGTAATTTTATTTTATTTTATTAATTTATTTATTTACTCGGTTTTAATGACTAGTCTATGTTTTAGTTCCTTCATAGGTACATGAGGGCTTACAAGGAGTTAACAGAAGTTTCAAGTTTAAATGAAATAACTGATTATAAAAGAACAATACAAAAATTAATTGAGGAGTATAATTGTGGCATTTTGAAATTTTTTCATTGTCTTCATCACTTTCGAAGTTTACTACATACTATGAAAGTAATAAAATCAATATGGATGAATAACTAAAATTTTGTGTCTTATTGATCTTTTCCCGGTACTTTCTAGACTAGTACTACTATAGCTAACAAGCCGAACATTTGCAAAGCCGAAAGTTTGTTTACTGACACTTATGGACAGCTTTGTGGTCACTGTGTGGTTCTTGGGGACAGATTTTTTCACTCTTGAATGGTAACCGATTTGGTAGCCAAACATTTGCGAAATGCCCTGCCGTCATGTTATATGTAAGGTGCCATTAAAGGACGTGTTCGGAGCATAAATGGTTCTTGGCGACCGAAATTTTCTTGACTGTGGTGGACAGGAAATGTTTTGTTCTTAAAGACAGATACCGAGGTGCTAGGCGACAGTTTTAATTTGTTGCTGGGCTATCCAAGCAAACATTTGCTAAATGTTTCTATACAACATGATACCTAAAATGTTCACTGGGTTTAAAGACAGCTGCCAGAAACAGCGCGGTGCTTGGTGACATTGAAAAAATTTCAAAACGCCCTACAATTACACTCCTAAATTATTTTTTGTAACTATCTTTTATTATCAGTCATTTCAGAAACGATACACTTAACTACGCCATCGAATAATCTAATCATCAAAACATTTTTTAAACGCTGAGTTCTGTTTTGTCTTGTACCGAATGAAAACGGGTGCCACGAAGTGGTAACTTGTGTTTACGAAAACGAAAGAAGTCGGTTGGAGCCATATTTAGTGAATAAGGTGGTTGTTCGATTGTATATGTTGAGTTTTGGTTAAAAATTCGTTCACAATGATGGCCTTGTGCGAAGGTGCATTATCGTGGTACAAAATCCAAGAATTATCTTTCCTCAAATTTGGCCTTTTTGGTCGAATTTGTGGAAAGAAAATTTTCTTTATTTAACGTTTGACCTTCCGGCATGAATTCCGAGTGCACAACACTGCGATAGTCAAAAATACTGACTTTTTATCGAATTTGGCGTGGTTTTTTCGGTTTCGGTTCAGTTTTGAAGCAATGATGGCTGAGTAATAGCTATGGACTGCCATGCCGCAAGTTCATGGTTCGATCCCCGCAGCCGGCTTGAGCTTTACCGCATGGTGGAAGGGCATTTTGCTGATACTCGCCTGGCTAGCTACCACAATCAAGTAGAAAATCTATCGCCAAGCACCTATCAGTGTGTTCCGGCAGCAGTCCTTGAGAGCCAGTTAAATTACAGGCACATGAGACTTAACAACTTTATGTCTCAGTGTAACGAGCGCAGTGCAATTCGTCACTTGTGATGAAATACATCTGATATAGGCAGAGGTTGGTCCACTTAATATCACGTGAGAAATAAGCAAGTTCCGTCACAATTACATTAAAAAAAGTTGGAAGACGCCACTCCAAAGCTTGTTGAGTAGTTTGTATGTCAATCTCGTAAATGTCGTCTCATCACCAGTAACAATGCGTTTCATTAATGTTGTTCGGAATTGACTCATTCTAGCATGTCCTCGGCCACTCTATGCAAATGAGTTTTTGAAGAAAATTCAGGTCTTTTGGGACGAGCCGAGTTTCATACCCAATTATTTAAAATGGTCAGACAGAAAGTTCGCGGCTATCTCTCTCATACTTGAATGAGGATTTTCAGTCATTATATTGTTTACTTTTGCAATGTTAACATCACTTCCAGACGTTAATGGCCTACCAGAGCGAGGCAAAACTTTCATTACATTTCGACAGATTTTGAATGCTCTGTACCATTAATAAGCACGTGTTTTTGATAAAGTCAATTCACCGTAATTTCTCTAACATTTTCAGTGACTACGAACACGAAATTCCTATTTTTCCGCTGCGCTTCCAGCTGCTGTCACTTCGGTGTGAATTGACGCTTACGGTATAGCCCTGGCGAGTCCTATATAAAACCAACAATAATAAATCATTTGTACATGACAGAGACAATAAATGACAACAAGGAAAATATTCAAAAAGTTCAAGACTGTTTGTCATCTTTAAGTTGGTCCGATGTTATGATAGCTAAAAATCTTAAAAAAGGCTTCAGCCTTTAATAACTTCCATGACACTTTCAGTTTATTTTATAACCATGGTCTTTTAATTTTCTTTAATTCTATAGGAAAACAAATCCACTAGAACGAAGGAAAATCAAAAGTAGTAATACTGCACCTGCTTGGAATACTACAGGTATACGAAAATCTAGTAAGCGAAATAGACAAATTCGATTTAAATTTTATAAAAATAATCCAATCAAAAATAAAGTTCTATTCAATGAGAAATGTGTCCAAAGCTCTCAGCAGGCCAATAATTATAAACATTATAAAAACAACAAAAAGTAAATGAAGAGCTACTTGTGCAAATTGACATAAATAGACTGATTGTGTGCAGACATGACATGATCTGTTAAAAATTGCAGAAGCTTTTAATAATTTCTACATTGGCATTACAGCAAACTCTATTAATGATTCTATCGCTTCAACCAAGTTTAAAATACCTATCTCCAACCATAGCATGTTCCTTGAACCGTGCAGTGAAACTGAAATAGTAAGGGTTATGAGGTTGCTCAGTAACGCTTATTTGACGGTATATGTACACTGGTGTTTAAGGATTGTTCAATGATTATTTCCAATCCAATCTTAAAATATTTGATAAATCTTTCCTTCTCTGCGGGATTGTTTCTGGAGTCGCTTAAACAGTCTATTATTCGACCTATTTAAAAAAAATTGGATAAACTTGATAACAATTATCATCAACAATTATTGTCCTATCACTTTCATTCCTATATTTTCGAAAATATTGGAGAAAGCCATGCACCAATGTCTATTTGGTTGTTTGCTATTATCAAGGAAAAACAGAACAGTTTCCAAAAAGGTAAATCAACAACTCTAGTGGCATACACTCTTGTTAGTAAAGTAGTAGAACACATTGATAAACATTTTCCTATTTCAGTGCTCTTTTTCGATATGAGCAAGGCTTTTGATTTCGTTAATCATAAAATGCGAAAAATATGGACTTAGAAGACCAGTTCTTAACTGGCTTTATAGTTACCTCACCAGCCGTAAGCAATCTGTTGAGATAAATTCTCTTAATAAAAGGCACATTTGAACATCTTCTAGATCTGCCTACCAAGTTAATAGCAGTGGTGTACCGCAAGGAAGTATATTGTTTTTACTGTACATAAATGACTTGCCGTCGGCTGTTGATCATAAATATATCCATTTTGCTGATGATGTGTCAGTTGTTGTAAATGAAGATATAAACATATACCCCCTTACTTATAAAAACATCGCTATGTAGTTGCTAAGTAATGGATAACTAAACAGTGTTTAAGTAATGCTTAAATATTTCTTACTTATAAATGCTACATAGCACCTGTTTAGCTAAGCAATGGATAATGAGGTCGAACGTATTTTAAACTGACAACATTGTACTAAAAAGTATTATTTATGACCTAAATGGCCAAATAGCATGTATCTAGTGCTAAATATCTTGAAATTAAAAAGTAAATATAATACTTTTCTTTGTATAGTACCACCAACTTAACTGTGCAGTTTTCGAGGGCGCTACTGGTCAAGGAAATCAACTACGAACTGTCACAATTTGAAGGAATGTTGTAGTTCTTTTTTCTGCCACCTGAACAGATAAGTTGGTGGGTCTGTAACTAAATCAGCTGATCAGAAATATGGGCGCCATCTTGTTGCTTAAAATTTAAACAAGGGTGGGACGGTGTTTAAATTGACAGCTTATTTAAGCAGTACTTAGGCACTGGATAAAGTTATGTAGCGTTTATGAGTAAGAAATTTTGCTAATCAGCGGCTAAGTAATGTTTAAAATTTAAGTAGCGTTTATAAGTAAGGCTGTAAATCCACAACTGATGAACATAGAGAATTGTCAAATAGAGCTACTGGCTCTGAAGCGTTTTATGTCGGGGAAATAATGGTAGACTTTACTTCTTAAATCATATTAATATTATTTCCTGAAAACTTTTACAACTTCTCAAGACTGACGTCTAATAATCAATTGTTTTACAACAGTTCTAACTATTTTTAAATTGACAACTTATGACAGTCAATACAAAATGAGATTGTATAACAATTTATCTATAGTAACTAAAAAGGTCGAACGTGCGCCGCCACATCACCCCCCTACGAAGAAAAGAAAACCAAGGGAAAAAAAATAAAAAAAATAACTATATATTACAGATCTAAAATGTTTTTAAACCTAACCCTTCTACCAGATCTCGTAACAACCGGAGTTGGCGAGGCTGCAAGAGGTGGTGAACTATTGGCGGTCAACTCAACTGGACCAGCAGAACGCGGATATAACGAAAGGTTGCCCGTTGTTGATGGTTCACTGAACGTTGGAGCGGATGAAATGGGAGGTTCAACGTGAGCTGGCTTAATTCTATCTATGCTAACTGTTGATTCTTTACCTTTAAGGTCGATAGTGAAAGTTTTGTCCCCTCTCCTAATGACTCTATATGGGCCAGTGTACGGAGGTTGTAATGGACGACGTACGGTATCGTCACGTAACCAGATATGTGTTGCAGTCGCCAGGTCCTTAAAAATAAAAGACGATGGTTGCGTATGACGCGAAGCGGGAACAGGACGCAATACCTCCATATAGCTTCTGAGATCAGAGACAAAATCTGAAACGTCGTCAGGATTCCTGGGAATGTCTGGTGTTACCAAGAATTCTCCAGGTAAACGAAGAGCTTCTCCATAAATAAGTTCAGCGGAGGAAGATTTGATGTCTTCCTTAAACGCTGTCCTAATACCGAGAAGTACAAGCGGAAGTGCCTTTGTCCAAGATTTTGACTGGCACATTAAAGATGCCTTCAACTGGCGGTGTAATCGCTCTACCATGCCGTTAGCACGAGGATGGTAGCTAGTGGTGCGAATTCTTTTGGTTGCGCATACATTCATCAGACGTTGAAAGAGAGCGGATTCAAACTGACGTCCGCGGTCTGTTGTTAAAAGACTGGGAACACCAAAACGAGACACCCATCCGTTAATAAAGGTATCAGCAACCTCTTCAGCTGCTATCGAGTTCATTGGCCAAGCTTCCGGCCAACGAGTGAATCTATCGATAGCGGTTAAGAGGTAATTGAACCCATTAGAATGCGGCAACGGACCAACAATGTCCAGATGAACATGCATTAACCTGCCAGATGGATTGTTAAAATAACCAAGGGGAGACATGCAATGTCTAGTCACCTTACATCGTTGGCAGTCGGCGCAAGAACGCGCCCAATTGCGACAATCCACATTCACAGACATACCGCTCAGTCACCAGGCGTGCGGTTGCTCGCGTACCAGGATGGCTAAGGTTATGGCATCTGTCGAAAGCGGCTCTACGAAAATGCTGAGTGAGAAATGGACGAGGACGACCAGTGGAAGTATCACAAACAACAGTGATATTCGTCCCAGGTATAACTATATTCTCTAATTTAAGCGAGGAGTTCCTGCGAGCCTCAGCCAACTCTTCATCAGTACTCTGAGAGAGAGCGAGCGCAGAGAAATCCTCCTCGAGTGAAATTGATTCGACGCGAGATAAGGTATCTGCAACTATATTGTCGATGCCTTTTATATGGACGATATCCGTAGTAAACTGACTGATAAACGACAGTTGATTTAATTGAATCGGCGGTAATTTCTCACGGCGCTGTGCGAAAGCGTATATAAGCGGCTTGTGATCCGTATAAATAGTTGTATGCTGGACCTCAAGATAATGCCGAAAATGTTGCACGCTTTCGTAAACGGCAAGCAGTTCTCGATAATAAGCTGGCCATTCCACCTGCTTAGCAGTAAGCTTTTTACTAAAATAAGCAAGAGGTTGCCAGTCATCGTTGTGAGAACTCCGTTGCTGTAAACATGCACCAACATGGGAGGCAGAAGCATCTGTAAAAAGACCAATTGTTGCATTGCAGTTTGAGTGAGCCAGAAGTGTGGCAGAAGTCAAACTCTTTTTGCAGGCCTCGAAACACTCCTCTAAAACGGGAGTCCAAATGAATGGCTTAGCGCCCTTGCCTTGAATTGCAGCAACAGCGTCAATTAGCGGCGCTTGATACTTTGCAGCGTCGGGGAGAAAACGACGATAAAAATTGGCCATGCCAAGAAAACGTCTCATACCTTGAACTGTCTTGGGAGGTGGAAAGTCTACTAAAGCTTGAATTCTTTCACTTGGAGGTCGAGTACCTTCAGAACTGATTCTGTAACCTAAGAATGTGACTTCCTTTGCACCAAAAACACTTTTGGTAGTATTAATTACGACTCCAAAATCGTGCAGCCTCTGAAAAAGAGTTTCAAGGTGAAAAGCATGCTGAGCTGCATCACAGGAAAAAACCAAAATGTCATCGACATACGCAAAACAGAAGTCTAATCCACGCACGACTTCATCAATGAAACGTTGAAAGGTTTGTCCTGCGTTGCGCAAACCAAAACTCATATACGGAACCAAAACTCATATCGTATAGACCAAAAGTTGTTATAATTCCGGTCTTGCAAACGTCGCTTGGATTTACTGGAATCTGTTGGTACGCCTTAACGAGATCGATTGTACTAAAAATAGTCGATCCAGCCAAATTTTGAGAAAAATCTCCAATGTGCTTGACTGGGTAACGATCGGGAATAGTGCGGGCGTTCAGCGCGCGATAATCGCCGCAGGGACGCCAGGTTGCATCCTTTTTCTCTACCAGATGCAAAGGAGAAGACCACGGGCTACTCGAAGGACGAGCAGTTCCCGCGCGCACCATGTCTTCGAATTCTTTTTGAGCTGCTCGAAGCTTCAAAGGCGCAAGACGGCGTGGTCGCGCATTTACGGGAGGACCCTCCGTAGTATTAATAAAATGCACGGTCGAGTGTTTAGGCTCTTGGGGAGGACCAGGAGGACGTGTAATACTAGGAAATTTGCTGAGGATTGTAGAATAAGAAAGAAGATGAAGCGAAGCGATATAACCCTAACGCTGGGCTGGTTCGCTGCTGAAAGTTCCGCGAATGAAGACAAACCCGTCTTCCCGTCGCGAAGCTTTCCTTGACTGCAGTCAGGCAATAAATGAAAATGTGACAGGAAATCCGATCCTATAATACCGCTTTCTACGTCAGCAATAACGAAATTCCATTGAAAGTCGCGCCTAAGTCCAAAATTCAATTTCAGTTGTATCAAACCGAAAGTTTTAATGTGAGTCCCGTTTGCGGCTACTAACTCAAAAGGTACTGGTCTATTTTCTAAACTTTTTACATGTTTAATGGGTACGCAGCAGATATCCGAACCGGTATCTATTAGAAATCTCCTACTAGAATACTTGTCAGTAACAAAAAGCCAGCGACTGTTAACGGAGCGGTCGGACGTCGCCATTAACGAACGCTCTTTTGGTTTTCCGGCGCGTTGGTACCACCAGGTGGCGCAGAACCAGACCAACTGCAGGGAGCAACGCATTTGCTTGCTTTGGTAGCAAATCGGTCATGGTAAAAACATAGTGTAGGATCACGTGACTTTGACCGACGTCGACGATGATTGTCATATCGCTGCCGAGAACGGGCCCTTTGGTTGTCATCCCTAGCTGACAAAGAAGCAACAACCCGAGTTAATTCTTCTATTTTCTTATTTAATTCATCTATTTGATTTTCCGGCCTAAGACGTGCCGTAGATGAAGAAGTAGCAATAGCGTTGTTCGCAAACTGACTTGGCTGGGAGTTGATTTCCATCAGCTTATCGGCCAAGTCACCTAGGTCTGATAACTTCTCTAATTGCTGGGCGGTAAGCACTGTTTGTAAATACAAAGGCAAGCGACTCATCCAAATTGTTTTCAGCACCTGCTCCGGAAAAATCGGCCCTGCTAAAGACAAAAGATGTCTATAGAATGAAGATGGTTTACGATCACCCATTTGTTCCTTCTCAAGAAGGCACCTGATCTTTTCCTCACGTGATACAGAAAGACGCGAAATAATAGTGTCGCGCAATTTGTTGTAAGGATCCTGCTCAGGTGGTTGTAGGATAATATCCTCAACCTCATGCGTACATCCTGTGTCTAAATGTGCTATCGCATAATAAAATTTTGTCAATTGCTGAGTGATGTTGTTTATGTGAAACTGCGCTTCTAAGCTAGCGAACCTAGAAAAGGGTGGAGTTCTAATTGACACCCGGTTCACCACAACTTTGCCAGCCGACGCTTCTACAAATTGCTCGGGCTCACTTTCACTCATATTGAACATTAAATTAAATGCGATAATTAAAATATATATATAAATAGAAAGGTAAGAAGGTATACGTGGCAACGTACGATGAACCTCGACTTACGAAACAACAGCTTTAATCTAAAACTAAAAATAATATAAAACTTATTATTTTAAAATGTTGTTAACAATGTTACACTAACAATCGCTTATGCTATTGTAGGACGAAAGAAAAATACACAAAACACTTCCTAAAAAATAATAACGAATAATAAAAATATTTATTTATTTCATAAAAATGTCTGTAAGTGTCCAAAATTATTTTTGGTTGCAGGGTCACGATCGTGTGGATATGCTGCATCAATTATGCAAATATTGCACTTTCATATAAATTCACACTGTATATCAATATATGACGAAACAGTTCAAAAATTAAAATTTCACTTGCTTCGCTATAACAGGAAAGATCTGACCTTATTCCCATATAGTACGTAGCGTAGATAACAGCAAAACAGACGCCGAGCCACAGGTTGAGCTGCTTGCACCCGACGATACCGTCACTCGTTGTCGAAAGCAGCAGTAACATTCCAATGATACGTCGTGGAGTAAAACACTGCTCGCTCACGAAGATAGGGCACGAAGCACAGGGTCTTCACAAACAAACCAGCGTAGCGCACCCGAATCAGTTGCTTGGAACGCAACTATGCTGACCATTACATAGGTACGGGAATTACATGTATTTTCACGTTGATTTGGGTCACCAGATGAAGCGTTTTATGTCGGGGAAATAATGATAGACTTTACTTCTTAAATCATATTAATATTATTTCCTGAAAACTTTTACAACTTCTCAAGACTGACGTCTAATAATCAATTGTTTTACAACAGTTCTAACTATTTTTAAATTGACAACTTATGACAGTCTATACAAAATGAGATTGTATAACAATTTATCTATAGTAACTAAAAAGGTCGAACGTGCGCCGCCACAGCTCTATAGTTACTTGGCTAGACTCCAACAGCCTATGCGCCAATATCTCAAAAAACTAGATACCTACATAAATTTTCGTAATTATAACTCAATGAAAAATAATGTTGATGCCATGTAGACCAACATTGTAATTGGTAGACTCAAATTGAGGATGTCTGTTCCAAACCTAATCGATTTGTATTTGCACTAAAACGATTATGGCGCGGGCGTACAGTTAATCAAAGTGCTGCACTCACTGCTTATCAGGCTACGTAGCTTCCAGTTCTGAGGTATGATCTTCTACTTTGGGGAAACTCTACCAACGTCGCGAAGGCATTCCTAGTGATAAAAAAATTAATCAGAGCTGTTTGCTGTGTCGGTCTACTTGACTCGTGTAAACCACTTATCAAAAAACTAAATTTATTAACTCTAACTGGCTTGTATATCATGAAAGCAGGACTTTTTGTATAAGAGCAACGTTATCTATTTGAGAAATTAGGAAGAACTAAGTGTCCTTGACTAATTAGTAGCGATCCCACCAGGCTACGTATGCCCACATGTACTATGCCTTATGTAGTCGAAATTGTAATGTCACGTGCATTAAAATATTTAACAAAATTCCGGGGGCAATCAGGGAGCTCCCATATAAAGATTTTAATTTGAAATTACATCTGTGGTTGTCTGAAAACTGTTTCTATACAATCAAAGAACTTGTGCATTTTAAAAGTGACAATAATGTTTAAATTGAATTGAAGTATGGAATTTGGTTTTGATGTGTTCATTATATTATTCATTGACTGAAAGTCACTAAGATAGCACCAGCAGATTTTTTTAGAGCCCATACACTGACACCAACACATTCAGCAGCTAGAAGAACCAATACGCGAAGCTCTCTTCAGAATGTTGATATATAAAAAATATAATAAACACATTAATCAGGCTGCAGGAGTGGTAAGGAGTTAGGACTTACAGTTTTAGGTGATCTGCCGTTGCACTGCACTGCACTGTTAATAATTTTATTTTTTCACACACGATAGCGGCCGGCGCGCTTGAGCAGCGTAAGTTAGAGTAGTTTTTTATTTCGTCGAAGGGGGCGCCACGCGTCTGCATGCGCGGGAGGATCCATTGATTTCATTGGCCGTGCAGCGATATAGGCGGGAATTTTGAAATGACGGGAGTAGGGAGATGCAAGCCTGAACATACCCCCCCACTTGAAACCCTTCTAGGGATTTCAAACTATAAAAGCGATCTTATGTGGTGCTGAGTCCAAATATCACCCTAACAAGTACTTAAAGTTAAAAAAAAATAAACTACAGTGAACTTATCTTACTTAGAACTATATAGTATTATATATGGATTCATTAAGTTAAAGAGATAAAGGTAAAGGACAAGTTTTAACAACAGGTCTACGAAGAAGACCACTAGTAGTACGTAAAGTGACTACACGCACCACGCCATCAGAACCAGGATGAACTTCTGTTACTCTACCGCAATGCCACTCTAAAGGTGGAAGGTTTTGGTCAATGATAGTAACGATGTCTCCAATCTGAACATTGGCCTGTCCATTGAACCATTTGGATCTCTGTTGCAATGTATGAAGGTATTCGGTATGCCAAATCTTCCAAAAACGTTGAGTAAGTTTTTGCAACATCTGCCAGCGTTCCCGAGGCGGTAAGTATGTTTCTGTAAGCGGGATTTCAGGTAACGACACCAATGGACCTCCAGTAATGAAGTGCCCCGGGGTCAACACATCTACTTCAGTAGGGTCAGTAGACAACGCGCATAACGGCCGCGAGTTGAGCACTGCTTCTATTTTATTAAGCACAGTTAAGAGTTCCTCGAATGTTAAAATTTGTAAACCCACTACCCGCTTGAGATGGTATTTCATTGACTTAACCCCACTCTCAAATATTCCACCAAAATGACTCCCCGTGGGTGGATTGTGCTGCCAAATGATGTTACGTTTCGCCAGCTCCACACTCAGTTCAGGCCGCTGCGAGTTGAGAAATTGCTGAGTCTCGCTCAAATATCGCTTTGCACCGATAAAATTAGTGCCGCAATCCGAAATTATCAGCTTACACAGCCCTCTGCGGGAAACAAATCTATCTAAAGCCGCCATGAACGCTGGTGTGGACAAATCCGTTACTAATTCGAGGTGTATTGCCTTTACCGCGAGACACACCATGACGCACACGTATACCTTATAAGTTCTAGCATTCCGGCGTCTACTTTCCTTTATGATAAACGCTCCTGTGAAGTCTACACCTATTTTTTGAAAGCATCGAGCAGGTTGAACTCTCGTTGGAGGGAGGTTTCCCATCAGAGGGGTAACTGGTTTAGGGTTAACCTTGAAACAGATGACACATTTGGCGAGACGCGATCTTATGAGGTTACGTATTCCCAAAATCCAAAACTTGCGCTGGATTATAGATTGTAGTGTACGTGGTCCACAATGAAGATGAAGTCTGTGATAAAAATCTATGATGAGAATAGAAAGTCGTGAGAGTTTGGGCAACAACACCGGATAAATTGCAGAAAGTGGAAGCTGTGAATTTTGAATCCGCCTCCCCACTCGCAAGAGGTCCAGGTGGTCGATAAACGGGTTAAGTTTCTGGACAGGTCGCGAACATGGTTCCTGACCGGCAATAGATCGTCTTACATTTCCAAAGAATTTGTTTTGCTCGTGCCTAATCAACAATGACAACGATGCTTCCAGTTCAAACGTGGTAAGACCTCCGGATACCCGGGTAAGTTTCCGTGAACGAGAGCCAAATCGTAAGCACCATGCTAAGACACGTTGTACCTTCGATAAAGATGAATAATGTTCTAATAATTGTGTTACAGGATGATTAACATCGCCTGGGATCGATTCCTCTGCATGAACTAGGTGAGGTAAGTTTCTTGTTTCAGGTAATTTGTCAGACAGAAGTCTCATTTGAGATCGGGGCCATTCAGACGAGTTTAAACAAAGCCATGGAGGTCCATGCCACCAAATCGAAGAAGAAATCAACTGCGAGCAAGAAAGACCACGACTACAGAGATCGGCCGGATTATCGTTAGTAGACACATGATGCCAGTTGGCAGGTGGTATCTCCTCCGACACTCTTACCACACGATGAGAAACAAACGTCTTTAGCTTGTAAGGTTCAGTGTTTAACCATGCAAGCACCGTACTGCTGTCAGTGAACGCAATCACATTTTCCAGGCGAACATGAGGGCGAAGCAGATCAGCCACATGTTTTAGAACTCGAGCTAGAAGTACCGCTCCAAGAAGTTCCAGACGATTTATGGTCAGAGGTTTTATTGGGGCCACCTTAGACTTAGCTATCACTAAATTAACAGACACCTTTTCGTTACTTACACATTTTAAATATACACAGCACCCTGACGCTTTGGAAGAACCGTCACAGAACCCGATAAGAGTACAAGTTGAGTCCAGGGGTAAAACATGTCGAGGAATCCTCACTTCTTTTAGGTTGCGCAGTTCGTTCTCAAAGGCTGCCCACTGATAAACAACGTCCTCTGGAACCGGGTCATCCCAACCTACTTGAAGTTGCCATAGATGTTGAATAAGCAACTTGGTCATGAGTACCATAGGGGTCAGCCAGCCCAAAGGGTCATAAATCCGAGCAACATTTGATAAAATAGAACGCTTGGTACATCCAGCACTAAGTTCAGTTTGGGAGTAGGTAAAAACGTCATCAGTGGGATCCCACTGGACACCTAATATCTTCAGAATACGCTGGTTGCTGTCATCACAAAAGGATTTGGGAACTTGACAATGTTCAGAAGGAAGCTGCGCAAGAAATTCAGGTGAGTTACTGCTCCACTTTCTTAACTCAAATTTCCCGCAGTTAAGTAAATGCACTAATTGCTGTTTCAGATCCAGTGCCACTTCAAGAGACTGAGCACCGGCTGTAATGTCGTCCATGAAAGTATCATGGCGGAGAATAGAAGCAGCTTGAGGCCATTTGTCTCCGTGATCATCTGCCAGCTGATGCAGCGTCCTGATCGCCAAGTATGGTGAGCTACTAACGCCATAGGTAACTGTCTGCAGTTCGAATTCACACACCTCTTTAGTCGGTATGTTACGCCAGAGTACATGTTGGTATTTCCGATCTTCCGCGCGCAGATCTATATTACGATACATCTTGGATATATCCGCTGTGAAAACAACTTCATGCAGTCGGAACTTTGTAATAATATCCACAATGTCCGTTTGTAGCTTTGGGCCAACGTGCACGATGTCATTTAAAGAAATTCCATTTGTAGTCTTAGCACTCGCATCAAATACGACTCGAAGTTTCGTCGTAGTGCTATCGGGTCTCAGCACGCAGTGGTGCGGAATAATATATTTTACGTCTTTGCCGGATAACTCGACAGCTTTCATATGTTTCATATCTTCATACTCTTGCATGAATGCTGCGTAATCACTCTTCAATTGTTCATTGCGGTCAAAACGTTTTTCCAGATTGTAAAGTCTGGATAAAGATGTGTGAAACGAACTACCTAGTTCATCACAATTTTCTTTAAGCAGCATCGGTACTATGTACCTACCGTCCTCGCTGCGTCGTACCAGATTCTTATACAACTGTTCGCATTTGATATTTTCAGGATTATCAATTTTTAATTTTGGCGGCTCTTCCACCTCCCAAAACTGTTTCACCACATTATCTAAGTTAAGTGTGGAAACCAATAGAGACGTTGTACATGCTGGAGGTCGACATTCAGAGTCAAGCTTCCCCGTAATTACCCAACCGAACACACTGTGTAAGGCGACCGGTAGACCCGGGCCTACATCTAGCCGTTGGCCGTCATAAATGTTATGGAAGAGTTCCGCGCCGATCAAAAGATCGATTTCAGCTGATTTATCAAAGTTTGCATCCGCTAATACCAAGTGTTTATATTTTGCTTTAACTGTCTCCGAAATTTCTACTGAAGGCATTTTGTGCGTAATTGTTTTCATGACAATTACTTGTAGATTAAAGTCCGGTTTGTTTGAATACTGAGGTTTTATATTGAATGAGGTCACACCTTTTATTTCGTGAACAGCACTTTGGCCTAGACCGGCCACGGTTATGTTACAACGACGCAGCGGTAAGCCCAAACGCTGAGCGCAGGACGAAGTCACGAAACAATCTTGCGCTCCACTATCGATAAGAGCGCGAATATTTAAAACACCGTTGGGGCCACGAGCCCGAACAATACAAGTACCTAGTAAGACTAGTGACTGTCCGTGTTCGAAGTGAACGCTAGTGTTAGTAGAATTAGTAGTCACAAGTGGATCAGAAGATGCTACTGGAATAGCAGGAGAGGATGAGATAACCGGACATGCGAAGCTGACGCCTTGATCACGATGTAAGAGTGTGTGATGACGCCCGTTACACTGGGTGCAACATGCTTTTGAAAAACACTTATCCGCTGTATGATTAGGCCGTAAGCAGTTAGAACACAATTTTTTAAATTGTATTACGGCTTCTCTATCGTTAACATTCTTCGCATGGAACATAGGACACTTGTAGATCGTGTGGTGAGAATATCCACAGCACGCGCAATCGACGTACTTATTATTAACCCCAGAAGTCGCGTACGCTTGAACATCAGTGTTTTGATAGTACTCGTTGTTGACATCATTATAATTTACTGAATGCTCCTCGTAGGAATACGACCCTAAATTAGGGTTTGATCCTAAATACGGCACTGCTTCTGAGTACGGCTCTGCATTGTAGTACGGCATGGGCACTGACTCCGAGTACGGCCCTGTATTTTCCAAATCCACGCAACGAACGGGAAACGACGCTGATCGACGATAAATATTATTATTATTGTTTCTCTGAACGTTCGGCTGACTTTTTTTATCGTAGGTAAACCCAGAGCTCGGTTCACTAGCTTCAAGTACTTTCACGTAGTTCTGTAAGAAGAACAACAAGTCCGCAAATGTAGGTAACTTCTTATCGTTTTGTATTTCAAATCGTTTACGTGTATCCGAATCTAGCTTACGGGATGATAAATAGAACAAAATAAATTCACCGAGATTTTCTATTTTTACAGATTTGAGTGCATTGACCGACTCTTGTAACAAACTTGTAAGTTGACGTAAATCATGCAAGTTACCGGACTTAAGTATAGGTTGATTACATATTTTTTCTAAGTAATTAACCGCTAAGATTCTAACGTTTTGATAACGATCAACAAGAGCGTCAAAAACAATTTGGTAGTTGTCTGCGGTCACAGGAATTCCCTTGGGGATAGACAGCGCGGGCCCCATGAGACACGATAATAAATAATGAAACTTTTCGATGTTGCTAATGTTATTGTTCTTGTGCACCAGAGATTCAAATGTATCATAGAATGTTTGCCATTGTTCGATGTTGCCGTCAAATTTAATCAATTCAATTCTAGGCAATCGCGCTTGTGGTATCGGATTGCTTATTTCCGCGCCCAGCGACGACGCTGCCTCCCCGCGCATTATAGCGGCGGCGGCGGTGGCAGAGCCCCCGCGCAATGATGATGGAAAAACAACGTCCGCGACTTCCATGACGGCGTAGTACATGGTGTCAAACGCTTCAACTGCTTTCATATCTATAGAGGCTTTTGGATTTATCGAAAGTTTGACAGAATGTATCTCCGTAGTAATATTTAAATACTCTTGGCGTAAAGTATCTAGGCGTTTGAACCTACATTTAAACTGGCCGTGTTTCGACTTATCCGTCGATATATCTCGAGATAAATCGTACAATATTTGTATATCACGAAAAATATACTCCATCTTCGTAGTAAGAAGCTTCAGATTACTTTCGTTATCCATTATGAAATAGGTGCCTACTTAGGTAGGTATGCAATTTGTTTACAATAGAAATGTAAATGCGTCGCACCTGCTTAGAAATTGACCCCCTTACTTATAAAAAATCCGCTATGTAGTTGCTAAGTAATGGATAACTAAACAGTGTTTAGGTAATGCTTAAATATTTCTTACTTATAAACGCCACATAGCACCTGTTTAGCTAAGCAATGGATAATGAGGTCGTACGTATTTTAAACTGACAACATTGAACTAAAAGGTATTATGAAAGACCCGAATTGCCAAAAAGTATGTATCTAGTGCTGAAAATTTTAAAAAAAATACTATTCTTTGTAGACCTACTGATTTTTGTACATATGGTTAGGCGTACTGGAGACTTCTGAAGCGAGTTTTTTTTTGAAATATGGTAAATTGTAAGTGCCCCAGTATTCTGTGAATTCGATCCAGCAACCTATTATAATTGGAAATGCATTATGGAAGCCCGAATACCGTTATATCCCGCTGGATGTTATCTTTTTCCATCCCAAACAATACCTATGCCCAATTATGTCTACGTTTCTTTTCTATGAAGCCAAGATTCCAATCTTCATATATTTTTTTTAATCATTCTATAGCGATTCCTTAAATCACAGTAATATTATAAAGGCCGTAATATGTTCTTGTTTTTGGCCTGTGTGTTAGAGAAATTATTTTGTATGACCCTGAAACTGTGCCCGGTGAATGGCAATAGGCTCGCCACCTATTACATGGAACCAAAACCCAATTGATCGAAACATGGGTGTTTACACACCTCTGCCTACCCCTTCGGGGAATACAGGCGTGATTATATGTATGTATCTAAAGTTTTTTGTTTTTGTCTTCTACGTGTATTCACGTTTTAACGGCTTGAGGGTTAGGATGAAACAACAGAATAGTTAGTTTAGGTTCTCCATACTTTTCATCATCATTGTCTACGCGGGTGAAACCGCATGGCGCGGCTAGATAATAAGAAAATTACAATGAGTTCGATCACCGGATCGGATCAGATGTTGGGGGTTTAACGAGAAAGGGATTTTCAGTTAAAACAGTCCGGCGTCTAATTTGGACCAGTTTATTATCATTTGGTGATAAACTCGCGACCTATTAAATGAGATCCTTAATACAAATAAGAATATTTCGACTCCCAAAATATATATTTTTGCTGTACTGAACCGACATCTATGCTGAAATTCGGAAATAAGTACTCAATTCTGCTTTTAAATTATCTCTAGTTCCTCATCAGTCTCAATCCTCATCCAATAGGAATATAAGAGTGTGGCACAATACTCATATTCTTAATTCAGGAACTGTACCTGCGGTATACTCTTCAATAAGATCACGAAAAGTAAGTAGGTTACGCATAATATTTATTTCATCATCCAATGTATGTTTCTACTTGCTATATTTTTTCGATTTATTAACAGAGTATGTCGTGTTTATAGTTTAGTATACCTCCTTGACAATAACCTCAATAGTAACTAAATCAGCTGATCAGAAATATGGGCGCCATCTTGCTACTTAAATATTTAAACAAGGGTCGGACGGTGTTTAAATTGACAGCTGATTTAAGCAGTACTTAGGAACTGGATAAAGTTATGTAGCGTTTATGAGTAAGGAATTTTGCTAATCAGCGGCTAAGTAATGCTTAAAATTTAAGTAGCGTTTATAAGTAAGGCTGTAAGTGTCCCGAAGATTACCGCGAGCTAAGATGACTAAATAGGTGCTAGTTATATATATTATGTAGCTAGTAAGTAACTTTGCAATGCGTTTGCAACTGTGAAATACTTAGATTCGCTAAATACGATAAGAGTTCTCAGGCCATATATTGTTCGGTCTGGCTCTGAGAAAATGATATAAAGTGGGTACCCTCTTACGAAGATCGAATATTGTACGTAATATAATATGTAGCTACTTAACAATGGTTATAAATAGTAGTAGTAAAACCAAAACTTAGTAAACATATAAATTACATCGAAATATTGATTGCACTGTTGTTTGGACTATATTTATTAGCCGGAGTATCTTTTATGTACCTAAGATTTGAACCCAGCACACCATAGGAGCTTGGAGAATTTGGCTCGAAATGACCACTAAAATGGACGTTATTGAAATTAAAACACATTAATCAGGCTGCAGGAGTGGTAAGGAGTTAGGACTTACAGTTTTAGGTGATCTGCCGTTGCACTGCACTGCACTGTTAATAATTTTATTTTTTCACACACGATAGCGGCCGGCGCGCTTGAGCAGCGTAAGTTAGAGTAGTTTTTTATTTCGTCGAAGGGGGCGCCACGCGTCTGCATGCGCGGGAGGATCCATTGATTTCATTGGCCGTGCAGCGATATAGGCGGGAATTTTGAAATGACGGGAGTAGGGAGATGCAAGCCTGAACAGTGGTCGTAATATCTTTTATGTTTTTATTTTATTTTTATAATTCCTTGACATTGATATTATTTAATTAAATTCAATTGGCATCGATTCATTGATAAATATTTTGATTAATTTTTCAGTTTGCAACTGTACCTGTAATATACCCATTACATTTTTAATTTTTGTATGCCAAATATTGTTGAACATGCTGAACCTGACTTATTGTTTTTCAACTTAATTATACGATGTTTAGTGGAGAAACCAAATTTCATATGTTAGGCCAGCCAGTTTCAAATGGTTAAGACTAGCAAAGTCAGCCAGTTTCAAATGTTTAGACTAGCAAAGTCAGCCAATTAGTTCAACTGGTTGAACCACTCTAGTTAAAAAAAAAGTAATTGAAGATTTATTTAAACAATTCTTTTTAAAGTTATTTTTATTTGTATGTAACAGCGTGTATTTCACACATGTCGTAGTGACAGTAGATGTGTTATTTTTCAGTTTTCATTTCTTGTTTGGGGTACTTTCAACCTAGAAATAGGTCTATAGTGTGAAAGCTGTCAAAAGTGACAGTTGCTGTCGTATTTTTCAGTGTTGATGTCATATTTGGGCTACTTTTAAATCAGAAATGACCAATAAATTTATCTTAGATATGAAAGCTGTCTAAATGACACTTGTTGCAATATGGTCACTCAGTGACAAAGTCCACCAAAGAAACTAAAATAAATACTGAATAACAAAAATATACTTAATATATAATTTTCAGGGCGGTTTGGTAATCAAGCTGATCATTTTTTGGGTGTACTGGCATTTAGCAAGAGAATTAATAGAACTTTGATACTTCCTCCATGGGTTGAATATCGATATGGAGAGCCTAAATCTATTCAAGTGCCGTTTGATACATATTTCAATATAGAAAAGTTGGGACACTATCACAAAGTGATCACCATGGAGACATTTATGAACGACATTGCACCATCTGTTTGGCCCAATGATAAAAGGGTGTCTTTCTGCTATACTCAGCGAACAGGCGAAATAGAAAATAGTTGTAATGCTAAATCGGGCAATCCCTTTGGGCCATTCTGGGACACATTTCACATAGATTTTATAAAATCTGAATTCTATGGACCTTTGAACTATGATGCTCAGAATGATGCTATGATGAACAAATGGAAAATAAAATACTCCACTAAAACATGGCCCGTTCTAGCTTTTACAGGTGAGTTCCTTACATTTATTATATCATGATCATACATAGTTATTAAATGTATTATTAAGTAACCCCTAGAAATCGCAGAGAGTATTGGAGTTCTTGGCGTCAACATTTCTAAAGATGTCCAGTTCCGCTGTCACATCGCGAGTAAGGCTGGATTGGCTTCCAAGAAACTTTGTGTGCTTAATAAGGCAAAGCGGTACTTTACGTCGAGCCAGCGACTTTTGCTTTACAAAGCACAAGTTCGCCCTTACATGGAGTACTGCTCTCACCTCTGGAATGGCGCACCAAAGTACCAACTCCAGTCTCTCGATGCTATACAGCGTCGAGCGGTAAGAATTGTCGACGACCCCGAGCTCTCTGACCGCCTTGAGCCACTGAGCCTCCGTAGAGACATCGGATCGCTCTGTATACTCTACAGTCTCTATAACGGGGAATGCTCCCAAGAGCTGTTTGAGCTTATACCGGCATCGCGATTCTATCATCGTTCCTCGCGTCACCGGTTAAAAGCTCATCCACACATAATCGAGTCCTGGAAGTCTCACACAGCTCGATTTATGCGCTCCTTCTTACCGCATACTTGCAAAATGTGGAATGATCTTCCATCCAGCGTTTTTCAGGGCTACAGTATGGATTTCTTCAAAAAAGGTGTTAAAAGAGTTTTACAGGGTCGGCAACGCATTGGTAACGCCCCTGGTGTTGCAAATGTCCATAGGCGACGGTAACCGCTTACCATCAGGTGGGCCGTCTGCTTGTTTGCCAACCCATTACATAAAAAAAAAAAGTAATCGTTTCATTGGCAAAATATTGTTCTAATGTTGGGACACTGGCATTTTGTCAGACAACTTACAATCCATAAACGTATGGAAAAATAAATAAATTGTAAAAATATCATATACCTACTTACATATTAATTTTACAGGTGCACCCGCCAGCTTTCCAGTACAAAAAGAAAATACATATTTGCATAAATATCTGTCGTGGAGTCATGAAATCTTGAATAAAACAAAAATGTTTATAAAGAAAAATATGAGTGGAGGAGGATTTATTGGTATTCACCTCAGAAACGGACAAGATTGGGTGAAAGCATGTCGACATGTACCAGATAGTCCTACATTGTTTGCAGCTCCTCAATGTGTTGGTCACAAAAATGAAAAAGGACCTTTGACCCCATCCATGTGCTTGCCACAAACAACAGAAATAATTAAGTATGTATTTGTTTGTGTATTTTACTAAGATCTATGGAAAATTTCTTATTTCTTGTACACTTCGATGTTCGATGTTTATCGAACTCAATAAATCTGTTTTTTAACGTTTTTTTTTGCAAACACCTTAGTTGTATGAAACAGTTATATTTTACACATTTTGCGTTCATAATTTAAAAATCTGTCAATATCACGGAGTCCCATATAGATAAGTGTCTGGTTTTGACCTTGGATCTATTGACATATTTTAAAATGTCTCTTTGTGTGAATGAAGCGAGTGAAACGAGAAATGTATATAACTAATGAATGAATAATAGTTCCGACAATATTCACTCGATATCGATACCGGGCATTCGACTAGACAACCAAATATGGCACATAAACTAAACGTTATGTGTTTAGAAAATTAGGGGTTATTCCCAGTACTCCGATTGGAATGAGGATCGGTTCTTTTTTCCTAAGACTCCGATTGAATATTTTATTAAGAGAATCTGGAATATTTGTTTCCATTCCCCGACCCTCCCTCGAATTCTGATTCGTACCGATCGGGAGTATTTTTAGGACTAGGAATATCCTAAAAATAGTTAAATGCAATACAATTCAGATGTCAAATTTAGAATAGTTATGATTATGAATGTAAAATGATAAAATAAGTTTAGAGCTTGAATGCATACTTAGAATTTTTCCATGTGACATGGATGTCTTGCTGTGACATCGCTGTTATAAGGTATGTCGTTATAATAGAAAATGTTAAAACAACTTTCGATAATTAGAAGCGCTCGTAGCGAAGTTTGCTTAGGACGGTGCTTAACTTAGGTGATCGATAACGGAACGGTTATCGATCAGCTAAGTTAAGCAACATCCGCCGCGGTTATGACTTGGATAGATGACCGCTATTGACATGACTACTGAGCGCTTCCGTGCATCGGAGGCTTGTTCATTAAGCCGTCGATCTCGATGTTGTCTTAGGATGGCAGTCGTTATATAGCATAGTGGTCGGGCAATTTGCATATGCCAGCCGGGCTAGCTACCACCCTCAAGTAGAAAATGTGTCGCCAAGCACCTAACGGTGTGTTCCGGCAGCTGTCCTTGGGAGCCAGTAATTCTAGGTTAGCCTGAACGCAATGTTCGATCACCATTAGGTGAGATAGTGTTGAAAGGCTAGCCTATCAGGTATAAAAAAAGATTTTTGATACCTTAAATATTAAAAACTTTATATTTTCAATACTATCACAAACAAAATCATGTGACATCGATGTTATGCTGTGAATTCGATGTTACGATATTAGGTATGTTGTAATATCGATGATTTGCCTCTTAACATCGATGATCATCGAGCATCCCTGCATGATATACAAAATATGGGTACTTGCTCTCACGTTACCAACCATCAGGTGCTCCTATACGATTTACTTGCCTTTATTTTGTTCATATCAAAAAATTAATTAAATAAATTTAATATACGTAACATCTCAAAATTGTGAACTGAAACAAAAACCATTTTTTCCAGACAATTGAAGAGAGCTATCAAGAGACTCGAAGATATCAAATACGTGTTTGTTGCGTCTGATTCAAACCATATGGTGGATGAACTCAAAACTGGGCTTCAACAACTAAAAGTTAATATTGTCAAATTACAGTATTCTGATCCACATTTAGATCTGAGCATACTGGGGCAAGCTAACTATTTCATTGGTAACTGTGTTTCTTCATACACAGCTTTTGTAAAACGAGAGAGGGATGTTAAAGGTTTACCTTCTGAATTTTGGGCTTTTCCACATCGTAAAAAAGTAAAACATGAAGATCTATGATAATATATTATCTCATGTACATACATACCTATCTCATAGTAACTGTAGTTATTAAGTACTTATACTTAATTTTATATAAACTATTTTTAATGTCAATTTGTTTCATTTTCTCGAGATCTAACTTTAGGAGTTTTATTAAAAATCGCACACAACGCCCAATGATAGCATTTTATTTTTATTTGCTAATCGAAAATCTAGCACTGCTTGTCTATAAATAATAGTTGTAGTTGTCAATCTTTTAAAGCGGAAGCAAATTCTGAGAAACTGTTAACTAATATTGTGATCCTCAAGCCATTGTGAATGCTGTCTCATTGTGATGTCGAGTCGAGCTCAAATAAGCAGCATTATTGATGGAGAAAAAACCAATTGATCCATTCTGAAATATAGAACGAGCCAAACTTGTAACACAGCAAAACAATTTGTAGAAATCAAGACTGTGAACACAACATCGACCTTAATTTATTTTCCTTTATTTGTGAATTTCTTAAATAACAGTTAATATTCATAGTCCATGTTAAATAATATCCCTTAATTTAGTGTGCCTTTCGGCAAAAAAAAAAAAAAATCCGTTCTTAACGGCTCTCTTCCAGTGTGGACCAGCTGTCATCCTGATTCCGCCCTCCCACCGTTTGAACTGTATTCCTTCCCTTACTTCTTTTCCCGTCTCTTGGATACCAATCGGTTATTATTTTGCTCAATTTTTCATATTTGCTAGGAGTCATTAACGTCCAACGCCATTTTTGGTGATTCTATCTCTCGGACAATCCACCCATTGGACTCCGTACCTCCCAAACACATACCCTACACTCTGTTCGCCGAGAATGTCTAATAGGGAAATCAGGGACTGCAAGTCTTTGGTCGCAGGTAACGAACATAGGGCTCGTGCAAGCTGCGAACAAATGTCAGTCTTATCTGTCAGTTGTGCGGACGTGTCGTTAAGTGCTCTACCTGTTTTCTTAGTATTTGATTTGTTGACCTGGCTTGTTTATTGGATCGTTTCCTGTTTACCTCGTGATTTGGCGTGTATCTTGGACTGTGATTCAGTTCGACGATGGCATCTTCACCAACGAACCCAATTACTAAAAGGCGGCAGCGCCCTTTTTCATCGACTGAGAAAACTATTTTATACAATAATTATTTCCGTGAGGATACACCTATATATAACGACATTTTTAAACTGTTGCATTGACCATAATAATATGGGAATCATTGTACAAGATTGTAAAAAACGAAAAACACACTATTTAGATAAAATAATATTTAATTAAACTCCACCTCCTCCTCCTCGAGTCGTAGCTCACTGCTGAGCGTCGTGATGTCCCCGACCATCAGTTTCTTCATTACAGAGCTGTTTCCACCTCCCTCGATCTTTGGCATGGCTCAGAGCATCTGTGATCGTAGTGTTCAGGATTTTAGTCACTTGATCGGACCATCGTGTTGGACTACGTCCCCTGGGTCGTTTTCCTTCCACCTTCCCTGTGACTATTAGTTTCTCCAAGTTGTCAGAGGGTTTTCGTGCTATGTGGCCGAAGTATTGCAGCACTCTTTTGAGGCAGATGCTCGATAACCTTTGTGTTACATGCAGCTCTTTGAGGATCGAGATGTTTGTCCTACGGGCCGTCCACGGTATGCGTAACATTCGCCGCCAGCACCACATTTCAAAAGCATCAATACGTCGTCGGTCTGCCATTTTTACGGTCCACGACTCTGCTCCATACAAAAAGATGGGAAAGACCAAAGTTTTGACTATGTAGGTTTTAGTTCTCTTCAGTATATTTCGATCCTTCCACACCCTTTCGAGTTGGGTCATAGCCGATTTTGCCATTCCAATGCGTCGTCTAATTTCTCCTTCTGTACCACCTTTGTTGGATATGCTTGATCCTAAGTATACAAATTCGTCAACTATATCGTACTGGGAAAGATGGTGGATGTCTCGAAGTGCTTTCGATCTATCAACGACCATTATCTTGGTTTTGGCTTGATTGATGTTAAGGCCCATTCCGCGACTGACTGACTCAAGGCGGTTTAGCAAGTCAACCATTTCCGATCCGGTTTTAGCTACTAGGGTAGTGTCATCGGCATAGCGTAGATTTGAGATTTTAAGACCGCCTATAGTGAGGCCACCTTCCCAATCTTCGAGCACTTTACGCATAATGTACTCTCCATAGATATTAAATAGTATTGGGGAGATGATGCAACCTTGTCTGACTCCTTTCTCAAATCTAAACTTGCTGGATCTTGTAGTATTGACTTTGACCGTACCATGACTTGTATCGTAGAGGTTTTTAATAAGTGCGATGAGGTGTAGTGGGACTCCCATTACTGCCAGTACATGCCATAGATGTTGCCAGCTTACACAGTCGAAGGCTTTTTGATAGTCGACAAAGCACAAAACAGCTGGGGTGTTAAATTCATAACATTTTTCGACTATGAGTCTGACATTGAGGATTTGCTCTCGAGTTCCTTTTCCTTTGACAAAACTAGCCTGTACTTGTGGTATTTGCCAATCTAGAAAGTGCCGCAGTCTATTATTAATAATATGTAATAGAACCTTGCTTGTGTGTGAGATCAAAGCAATTGTCCTGTAGTTTTCGCATCTTTTGGTGGATCCTTTTTTATGTAAAAGCACGATGGAAGAATGGGACCAGTCTTTTGGCCAAGTTATAGATCTCCAAATGCAGTTGCAAAGTTCTGTTAATCTTTGTGTTCCTTTTTCACCTAACGCTTTTAGGGATTCAGCTGTACAAAGATCTGAACCGGAAGCCTTGTCGCATTTTAAATGCCATATTGCATTGACTACTTCAGATTGCAGTATATCTGGCTCAACATCTATGTCTCTATAATTGAGGTTGCCTAGTGTACTTCCTGCTGCTGTGTTATCTGCACGATAAAGCTTTTCACAGTACTCCTTCCATCGCTCTGCAACCTTTGTGACCTCATAGATTAACTCACCATTTTCGTCTTCTAGCATCCAGGACTGGGTCTTAAATTGTCTTGTGATCAGCTTTATTTTCTTGAAGAGGTCCGCAGTCTGGTACTTTTGCGCGTGTTTTTCTACTTCAGCACAGATCTGATTTAAATGTTGGTTTTTGTCCCATCTGCATAGTCTCTGTATCTCAGCATTCAGGCTTCTGTACGCTTTTTTATCGGAATCAGTTACCAACCCGCGCGCATTGAGTTGTTTCCTGCATTCAATGACGTCCCATGTTTCCTCACTTATCCATTTCTTCCTCTTTTGATGTGGTTTTCTCTGTTTGGCAATAGCTTCGACAGCTTCTACCATTTCCAATTTAAAAGTCTGCCATTGGTGTTCTATGTTGTTTATTTGGCTTTGAGGTGCAAAAGAGAATGCTTTTTCCGTTATGTCTTTAAACAATTTTGTTTCCCCCTTTCTGAGTCTCAACGAGGCCTTTTCCTGCTTTTTGGGGGTTTTGAAGCGCATTCTTATCTCTGCAATAACAAGTTGGTGGTCAGTGTTACAGTCCGCGCCAGGATATGTCTTACAATTAATGACACACGATCGCCAGCGTTGATCAATAGTGATAAAATCTATTTGGTTCCGAAAACGGTCTCCTGGAGATTTCCAGGTGTATAATCGTCGGGGGTGGTTTTTAAAACAGGTGTTCGTAATCGTGAGTCTGTTTCCAATGCAGAATTCTAGAAATCTCTCACCCCTCTCGTTCCGCAATCCCAAGCCGTATCTACCTACTACCTGCCTAATGTGATCATCGCCTGTGGTGTCACCAATTTTAGCATTCCAGTCTCCCAGGACAAGTAGCATCTCCCGGCGGGGCAGTCCTTTTAAAGTGTCTTCAAGTACTTCGTAAAAACTATCTATGTCACTTTCCGAGGATTGAGCAGTTGGGGCGTACACCTGGATGATATTCAATACCATTGGCTTGCAATCTATTTTGATGGTCATGATCCGGTCATTTATAGGCTTGTATCCAAGAACATATTTATCATATTTCCTGGGAATTATGACTGCCACACCGTTATTGCTTTTTTCTTCATTTCCAGAGCAATAAATTGTATTACCTTCGGTGGTTTGATAGTGACCAGATTTTCTCAAATGTGTCTCAGAGAGGCCCAAAATAGCCACATTGTGTCGTTTCATTTCTCTTTCTACAATGCTCAGTTTCCCCACTTCTAGAAGGCCCCTTACGTTCCAGTGTGCAACACGATGTGGAAGGCGGGTCGTAAATCTTTTTTGTTGGGTATCAGTAGCATTTGCTGCCGCTTGGGCCTGATGCCGAACCCTGGCGGAGCCTTCGGTAACTAACTTCACACTCGAAGACCCGGGTATCATCGAGCGCCGGGTGTCAATCGGATCGTCCGACCTCGCATATCCATGTATCTTACTAGTCATGAGGTCGGGACATTCTCTAGGGAGAATTTGTCGTAGTGGTTTCCCCTTGCCTTCTACGCCGGGATGTTAAGATGTCTTTTAGTCCATCAAGGTCCCCGTAACCTCTCCTGACTAGGTTGCCCCATCAGGGTCGGGTTATCATATCCGCCGCCCGGTGCTCGGCGTTGTCAGCTCGTTTAGCACCACCCGGAGGACACGTGCAGGGTAGTTGAGGTATCTCCTGCGGACGCGAGTGACTCCATCCTCCAACGCGAGTGACTCCATCCTCCACGCGAGTGACTCCATCCTCCAACTTACTTATTTTATTCTATTCAGGATACGAATCTTATATATGGCGAGCGAAGGTAGAACCATACTGATCTAAGTGATTTTTTTTCTATATTGGAGTTATATGCAACAAATGCAAGGAAAAAAATATTCAATTCATGCCACATTGATCCAAGTACAAAAAGCGCCTTATATTGCTAGAGGACCTCAATTTTTCACCTTAGCATTATACTTACTTTCAAAAATATATACTGATCCAAGTAAAAACCGAATTTGGATTACTGTGGCCAATTTTCAATGATTTATTGAAAAAGATATACAAGTACAAAATATTTTCATTCAACTGGCAACGGAACAAGTACCTATTATATTAGGTACATATTTTTTTCTATGAGTTCTATTTGTCATATTATAGTTTTTCGATATTCAACTTGAATTTGGGTAAATATTTTGTGCCAAGTGGTTTTTTTTCTGCAGAAACCAACATTTTGACTACGTTTAATCAAAATATTTTATTAATGATTTATTTTTATTTTGTCTAACAAATTAGCCATCATTTTGATAAAGATATTGATAAGCATAATAAATCACGTCTTTTTTTTAAACAAGTTCAAACGCGTTTCTTTCTTTTTCTCAATATAATGAAAACGATACTTGGATCAGTAGCCCAAGCACAAACATTTCGATAGTCCGTAACGTTATCGTGTCGAGTTCACCGCCCGTTTACGCAGGAGGCAATGGTTGACAGTACGCCGCATCGTTTGCTGGCTAACGTGAACTCGATAGGATTACAAAAGTGACGTCATTCAGCGTAAATCACAACAATCATATTACCTTTTTTCTAAGACCTAACAACTCATTCGAAAAGAGGTTTTAAGTCTTATTTTGCCTATAAAAGTTCCTCTCACTGAGCAAGTAATATTAAGAGTTGGCACGGACCTTGTTGCTTTGAAACTCAGATTTGAAGTAATTTTATACCAATCATTACAAATGAAAACTATATTTCCAACACAATAATAGTGACATTTGTGAGTGTTGTACTACTGATTCCCTAAAATCGATTAGTTACAATGAAATCGATTCCATTATAATCGATATAGGAAACAATGGTAAGAAGGTTAGGTTTATAAAATATATGTCAAGGAAATATAAAATAAAACAAATTTATTAATTTATTCAAAATTTCACACAGATTTATTAATTTATTCAAAATCATCAAAATATTTTATCGTGCGATATATCTTCACTAGTATCGAAAACCGTATTATTGGGGTATGTATACATAGTTCCAAAGTAATTTGTGTACTAGAACATCTTTACAATACATATTTTTCATTGTACATAACAGTTTTCAATATATAATACTTATTTTCTAACTGTCGTATATGTAAAAGTAAAAAATACTGCACGTAAGTTGCACTAGTAAACTTGTCATCAACTGTTAACAATTATTATTATTTGTAGTTCAATCATAAAATGTAGTATTTCTGACGCACCTTTTTTAATTATATATAGACTGTTGACTTTTAAAAACTTTTTTGGTGTAGGTAGTTGAATTATTTAGATATTTAATTTAATCTTGCAGCTGATCTATTTCATTTGTATTGCAAGAAGCTTCTTCTGCACTGATTTGTGTTATTTATTGATTCAATTAAATTTTTTCTCCGTAACATATGCATATCTGAAATTACAAAAATAGTTTATTTAACTGCACTCGAAAGTTGGGTAATTTTAAAATCAAACAATGTAGAGTATAGTATTATAAGTATTATAAGTATTTAAATAATTGGGATTGTATGTTGATACACATGTTGATTTTTATATAGTATTGAGGTGACATAGTACCTTAAATTCCATGCCATAGCTCTATCAGGCATATCTCTATTTAGGTCGATTTATATATGTTAGATAATAAATATTGCTCTAGCCGTTCAGTTAGCAAGTACTGTGCCAGTTATAAAGAGAAAAATTGATAATACGTGGTGTTTTTTTTTTTTTTTTTTTTATGCTAGATAGGTTAGCCTTTGACCACTATCTCACCTGATGGTAAGTGATGATGTGGTCGAAGATGTTGTTCAGGCTAACCTAGAAGTACTGGCTCTCAAGGACAGCTGCCGGAACACACCGTTAGGTGCTTGGCGACAGATCTTTCAACTTGAGGGTGGTAGCTAGCCAGGCGGGCATTCGCAAAATGCCCTGCCACCATGCTATAACGACTGTCATCCTAAGACAACAACCGGGACCGACGGCTTAACGTGCCCTCCGAAGCACGGAAACGCTCAGTAGTAATGTCACTGGCGGTCACCCATCCAACTCATGACCGCGCGCGACGTTGCTTAACTTTGCTGATCGGTTGAGAACAGCTAAGTAAACTTCGCTACGAGCGCTTCGAAATTGTTTCAAAATGCTTTTGAGCTAAAGATGTAAATAACAGTCCCTAAAATACACATGTTAAGTTTCGTGGCATAATAAAACATTCCGCGTGATGGTTTATGATCACCAGCATCGAATATGATATTTCCTAACTTATTGACACTATGAAAAAGTATATGTACCCATACCACTGACATTATAAAAAATCGATACTACAAAGGTATCAATACTTTCCTTGAGCAACACTAAACTTACTTTACGTTACGTAAATATTTGTAATTTATATACAAATATATGTAAGTACAGCAATTCGCATGATAACACATACCTACTTAAATTACAATAAAAACCAAGCGATCATTAGCTCTGAAACAATAATGTAATTTCAATGACATATTTTCATCAACTCACCGGTTCTGGATCTCATGGAAATCTATTGTTTAAACATTTTTATTTGTGTTTCGACACCACAGACTTCGCATTTTCTTTGCGTATTCCGTATTGTATTGATGTTCACTATGAAATATTAAAATTTTTGAATAAAATGTATTAGAGGTGATATATTTACTAAGTGCCATGACATAAATTATGACATAGAGAAATGTAATATACCGGAAACAATATGATTAGTCTATAGCCGTGACAGTCCAGTTGAGTTGTCAAGGTGACAATGACTCGTATCGTATTTGGTAATTTTGGACAGAAATCGGTACACCTGCAATACTTTACCTTATTTTAAGGTTGGTGACGCTGGACTGGTTCCTCTATGATTGATATTCGTCAAATTTAGGTTTTTATTTGGTGAAAACCAAACATATTTTTTTTCGGTATGTTACTTTTCACTATGCGTTACTTGCTCAGTGAACCAAATTTTATTGTAACATCATTAGAGGTATTAAAATAAAACATTATATATAAATTATGAGCTATAAATTCTCAAGCCAAGAATCTACGCCACTGATAATTTACTATATGAATTACAAACAGCTACTATTACACCTTTAAACAGAGGGAGGAGTTTCAAGAAACCCTGAAGGGCCGCCAGCCGGCGTGAAGTGTATTTTGCGCTTAATTTTATGGTGTTTCAGCAGAAAAATAGGATATTGAGTTCAAGCAGTGCATTCTATAAGTTCTAATTGTTCACTAAAGGTGATTCCCGACAGAACTTTCGTCTCCAGCGGTATTTTACCGTCTGTTCTGGGAAAGAAGAATGCTGTGAAAACCTGGAGTGCGTAGTAATGTACCTACCTAACAGTTTTGCAAAGACAAACCACGTAGCATTTCATGAATGCGTCGTTACTACAAATCGGGAGTGCTGTGACTTGTAACCGTCTAGGTCTTAGTGTTGTTTTAAGTTCATATTAATTTTAGAATAATTAAAGCGTTTATTTTGTATTAGTCAGCTTATGGTTGGTTTTTTTTTTTGGATTATGATTGTGTCTGTTATTACATTACCAAAAATAAAGAAATTACTTAACTGTTGGTGTAGTTTTGTCTTTTTATTCATCTACTTATTCATCTACTTCCTTTATTTTTAAGGAATAGTGTGGCAAACGAGCATGATATCGAACTTACCTAGCCTATAAGATCAGAGTGGGAAGAAAAATGCTTCTCACGGCCCTGCTATGAGTTCGCCACCCAATAGTCTTTTATGCGCCACCAATAGAAGCACACACTGATCCATCTCATCATCACTGTTGTATGCTCAATGCGTGGCAACATCCCACTCACACCGACCTTAGTAGTGGCATGCTGCCACGAATTTTGTCTTAGTCGCGTTTCACAACATCCAACGAGATATCCTATTATCCCTAACCCACGAACTGTTCGGTATATAGGTACCAACAAATGAAACGCACAATTGCACTTCGTTTATTTTTATTAAGAACCAAAAGTCCAATAACACAGCTTCTACGTTTCACATTAAAATCTTCTTCTTCGTAGTGGTTAGAATGTTGGCGTGAGCATGGTCATCACCTCAGAGTTCGTAGGTAGTTAGTCTGACAATCCGTTGGTATTCCTTTCGTGTCGCTGCCTGTGTTCTTCTGGTGCATTTGTTGACAGCTTTGGTTGGTCTTGAAATCTTGAATGGATAGGTGATCTTCTTTGAGCCTTATTGTTTTCAATTCGACCATGCACAATGAAGAATTTCATAGCAACATTATTGCGCCGCAAGACATATCCAACGAGCGAAATTGGTGTAAATGTGGGCTGGAACGGTGGAATATGGACGCTGTTTGATGCAGAGTTTTGGAAAATGTCCTGAATTGGGTTCATCGTATATTAGCATCACTTCCCCCCAGTGCCATAAATTAATAAATACCTACTTTGCGCCTGGTAAACGACATGGTACAATACTACTTCTAATCTTGCTGCCATGTTTGTAACTCTTTTCATAGGTAAATTATGAATGAACAAACACAATAATAACATGAATTTTCGAAGTTTTACCACAATTGAATACGTTACGTCAGCCATCTGACTGAAAATTTCTCAGTGACATGACATTCGTAGATTTTTGACAGATCCTCGATAGCCAGCCTTCGAGCCTACGTTAGAATTAGGTTCGTGCTCGCGATTTCATACAAAACTTTTTACGTGACAAAACATTCACGTTAAAATCTCGACACGTTAGTTGTCAAAACCTTTTTTTCTGTCAAAATTTAGTTCCTTTTACGCACTGTAGAGGCGCTGATCAAATCCTATACAAATTGGTGACATTTCGATACGTTTACGAAACGGTTACGATTTCGCAAGTTATTCGTGCTTGGGCTACAGTAGCCTGTAGTACAGTAGATCAGCGCCTCTACAGTGCGTAAAAGGAACTAAATTTTGACAGAAAAAAAGGTTTTGACAACTAACGTGTCGAGATTTTAACGTGAATGTTGTGTCACGTAAAAAGTTTTGTATGAAATCGCGAGCACGAACCTAATTGTAACGTAAGCTCGAAGGCTGGCTATCGAGGATCTGTCAAAAATCTACGAATGTCATGTCACTGAGAAATTTTCAGTCAGATGGCTGACGTAACGTATTCAATTGTGGTAAAACTTCGAAAATTCATGTTATTATTGTGTTTGTTCATTCATAATTTACCTATGAAAAGAGTTACAAACATGGCAGCAATATTAGAAGTAGTATTGTACCATGTCGTTTACCAGGCGCAAAGTAGGCATTTATTAATTTATGGCACTGGGGGGAAGTGATGCTAATATACGATGAACCCAATTCAGGACATTTTCCAAAACTCTGCATCAAACAGCGTCCATATTCCACCGTTCCAGCCCACATTTACACCAATTTCGCTCGTTGGATATGTCTTGCGGCGCAATAATGTTGCTATGCAATTCTTCATTGTGCATGGTCAAATTGAAAACAATAAGGCTCAAAGAAGATCACCTATCCATTCAAGATTTCAAGATCAACCAAAGCTGTCAACAAATGCACCAGAAGAACACAGGCAGCGACACGAAAGGAATACCAACGGATTGTCAGACTAACTACCTACGAACTCTGAGGTGATGACCATGCTCACGCCAACATTCTAACCACTACGAAGAAGAAGATTTTAATGTGAAACGTAGAAGCTGTGTTATTGGACTTTTGGTTCTTAATAAAAATAAACGAAGTGCAATTGTGCGTTTCATTTATTGGTACCTAAGTATATACCGAACAGTTCGTGGGTTAGGGATAATAGGATATCTCGTTGGATGTTGTGAAACGCGACTAAGATAAAATTCGTGGCAGCATGCCACTACTAAGGTCGGTGTGAGTGGGATGTTGCCACGCATTGAGCATACAACAGTGATGATGAGATGGATCAGTGTGTGCTTCTATTGGTGGCGCATAAAAGACTATTGGGTGGCGAACTCATAGCAGGGCCGTGAGAAGCATTTTTCTTCCCCCTCTGATCTTATAGGCTAGGTAAGTTCGATATCATGCTCGTTTGCCACACTATTCCTTAAAAATAAAGGAAAGTACATGAATACAAAGACAAAACTACACCAACAGTTAAGTAATTTCTTTATTTTTGGTAATGTAATTAATAACAGACACAATCATAATCCAAAAAAAAACCAACCATAAGCTGACTAATACAAAATAAACGCTTTAATTATCCTAAAATTAATATGAACTTAAAACAACACTAAGCCTAGACGGTTACAAGTCACAGCACTCCCGATTTGTAGTAACGGCGCATTCATGAAATGCTACGTGGTTTGTCTTTGCAAAACTGTTAGGTAGGTACATTACTACGCACTCCAGGTTTTCACAGCATTCTTCTTTCCCAGAACAGACGGTAAAATACCGCTAGAGACGAAAGTTCTGTCGGGAATCACCTTTAGTGAACAATTAGAACTTATAGAATGCACTGCTTGAACTCAATAGCCTATTTTTATGCTGAAACACCATAAAATTAAGCGCAAAATACACTTCACGCCGGCTGGCGGCCCTTCAGGTGTTCTTGAAACTCCTCCCTCTGTTTAAAGGTGTAATAGTAGCTGTTTGTAATTCATATAGTAAATTATCAGTGGCGTAGATTCTTGGCTTGAGAATTTATAGCTCATAATTTATACGAGTATATATTGTTTTATTTTAATACCTCTAATGATGTTACAATAAAATTTGGTTCACTGAGCAAGTAACGCATGGAGAAAAGTAACATAGCGGAAAAAAATATGTTTGGTTTTCACCAAATAAAAAGCTAAATTTGACGAATATCAATCATAGAGGAACCAGTCCAGCGTCACCAACCTTAAAATAAGGTAAAGTATTGCAGGTGCACCGATTTCTGTCCAAAATTACCAAATACGATACGAGTCATTGTCACCTTGACAACTCAACTGGACTGTCATGGCTATAGACTAATCATATTGTTTCCGGTATATTACATTTCTCTATGTCATAATATATGTCATAGCACTTAGTAAATATATCACCTCAAATACATTTTATTCAAAAATTTTAATATTTCATAGTGAACATCAATACAATACGGAAATCGCAAAGAAAATGCGAAGTCTGTGGTGTCGAAACACAAATAAAAATGTTTAAACAATAGATTTCCATGAGATCCAGAACCGGTGAGTTGATTTTCATCAACTCACCGGTTCTGTATTATATGTCATTGAAATTACATTATTGTTTCAGAGCTAATGATCGCTTGGTTTTTATTGTAATTTAAGTAGGTATGTGTTATCATGCGAATTGCTGTACTTACATATATTTGTATATAAATTACAAATATTTACGTAACGTAAAGTAAGTTTAGTGTAGCTCAAGGAAAGTATCGATACCTTTGTAGTATCGATTTTTTATAATGTCAGTGGTATGGGTACATATATTATACTTTTTCATAGTGTCAATAAGTTAGGAAATATCATATTCGATGCTGGTGATCATAAACCATCACGCGGAATGTTTTATTATGCCACGAAACTTAACATGTGTATTTTAGGGACTGTTATTTACATCTTTAGCTCAAAAGCATTTTGAAACACCAGGTATTATCAATTTTTCTCTACATAACTGGCACAGTACTTGCTAACTGAACGGCTAGAGCAATATTTATTATCTAACATATGTAAATCGACCTAAATATTATACAATTAATAATAAATAGCGTAAATAACGTCATATCTATGCTTGTGATAATAATCTGAGTTGTTTTTTTTTCAGTTCATTTAAAAATCAACATGTGTATCAACATACAATCCCAATTATTTAAATACTTATAATACTATACTCTACATTGTTTGATTTTAAAATTAACCAACTTTCGAGTGCAGTTAAATAAACTATTTTTGTAATTTCAGATATGCATATGTTACGCAGAAAAATATTAATTGAATCAATAAATAAAACAAATCAGTGCAGAAGAAGCTTCTTGCAATACAAATGAAATAGATCAGCTGCAAGATTAAATTAAATATCTAAATAATTCAACTACCTACACCAAAAAAGTTTTTAAAAGTCAACAGTCTATATATAATTAAAAAAGGTGCGTCAGAAATACTACATTTTATGATTGAACTACAAATAATAATAATTGTTAACAGTTGATGACAAGTTTACTAGTGCAACTTACGTGCAGTATTTTTTACTTTTACATATACGACAGTTAGAAAATAAGTATTATATATTGAAAACTGTTATGTACAATGAAAAATATGTATTGTAAAGATGTTCTATTACACAAATTACTTTGGAACTATGTATACATACCCCAATCATACGGTTTTCGATACTAGCGAAGATATATCGCACGATAAAATATTTTGATGATTTTGAATCAATTAATAAATCTTTGTGAAACATTTGTTTTATTTTATATTTCCTTAACATATATTTTATAAACCTAACCTTCTTACCAATTTTTCCTATATCGATTATAATGGAATCGATTTCATTGTAACTAATCGATTTTAGGGAATCAGTAGTACAACACTCACAAATGTCACTATTATTGTGTTGGAAATATAGTTTTCATTTGTAATGGTTGGTATAAAATAACTTCAAATCTGAGTTTCAAAGCAAAAAGGTCCGTGCCAACTCTTAATATTACTTGCTCAGTGAGAGGAACTTTTATAGGCAAAATAAGACTTAAAACCTCTTTTCGAATGAGTTGTTAGGTCTTAGAAAAAAGGTATGATTGTTGTGATTTACGCTGGATGACGTTACTTTTGTAATCCTATCGAGTTCACGTTAGCCAGCAAACGATGCGGCGTACTGTCAACCATTGCCTCCTGCGTAAACGGGCGGTGAACTCGATACGATAACGTTACGGACTATCGAAATATTTGTGCTTGGGCTACAGTAGCCCAAGCACGAATAACTTGCGAAATCGTAACCGTTTCGTAAACGTATCGAAATGTCACCATTTTGTATAGGATTTGATCAGCGCCTCTACAGTGCGTAAAAGGAACTAAATTTTGGCAGAAAAAAAGGTTTTGACAACTAACGTGTCGAGATTTTAACGTGAACGTTTTGTCACGTAAAAAGTTTTGTATGAAATCGCGAGCACGAACCTAATACTAACGTAAGCTCGAAGGCTGGCTATCGAGGGTCTGTCAAAAATCTATGGATGTTATGTCACTGAGAAATTTTCAGTCAGATGGCTGACGTAACGTACACAATTGTGATAAAACTTCGAAAATTCATGTTATTAATGTGTTTGTTCATTCATAATTTACCTATGAAAAGAGTTACAAACATGGCAGCAAGATTAGAAGTAGTAATGTACCATTTCGTTTACCAGGCGCAAAGTAGGTATTTATTAATTTATGGCACTGGAGGGAAGTGATGCTAATGTACGATGAACCCAATTCAGACATTTTCCAAAACTCTGCATCAAACAGCGTCTATATTTCACCGTTCCAACCCACATTTACACCAATTTCGCTCGTTGGATATGTCTTGCGGCGCAATAATGTTGATATGAAATTCTTCATTGTGCATGGTCAAATTGAAAACAATAAGGCTCACAGAAGATCACCTATCCATTCAAGATTTCAAGATCAACCAAAGCCGTCAACAAATGCACCAGAACAGGCAGCGACACGAAAGGAATACCAACGGATTGTCAGACTAACTACCTACGAACTCATAGGTGATGACCATGCTCACGCCAACATTCTAACTACTTCGAAGAAGAAGATTTTAATGTGAAACGTAGAAGCTGTGTTATTGGACTTTTGGTTCTTAATAAAAATAAACGAAGTGCAATTGTGCGTTTCATTTATTGGTACCTAAGTATATACCGAACAGTTCGTGGGTTAGGGATAATAGGATATCTCGTTGGATGTTGTGAAACGCGACTAAGATAAAATTCGTGGCAGCATGCCACTACTAAGGTCGGTGTGAGTGGGATGTTGCCACGCATTGAGCATACAACAGTGATGATGAGATGGATCAGTGTGTGCTTCTATTGGTGGCGCATAAAAGACTATTGGGTGGCGAACTCATAGCAGGGCCGTGAGAAGCATTTTTCTTCCCCCTCTGATCTTATAGGCTAGGTAAGTTCGATATCATGCTCGTTTGCCACACTATTCCTTAAAAATAAAGGAAAGTACATGAATACAAAGACAAAACTACACCAACAGTTAAGTAATTTCTTTATTTTTGGTAATGTAATTAATAACAGACACAATCATAATCCAAAAAAAAAACCAACCATAAGCTGACTAATACAAAATAAACGCTTTAATTATCCTAAAATTAATATGAACTTAAAACAACACTAAGCCTAGACGGTTACAAGTCACAGCACTCCCGATTTATAGTAACGGCGCATTCATGAAATGCTACGTGGTTTGTCTTTGCAAAACTGTTAGGTAGGTACATTACTACGCACTCCAGGTTTTCACAGCATTCTTCTTTCCCAGAACAGACGGTAAAATACCGCTAGAGACGAAAGTTCTGTCGGGAATCACCTTTAGTGAACAATTAGAACTTATAGAATGCACTGCTTGAACTCAATAGCCTGTTTTTCTGCTGAAACACCATAAAATGTAGCGCAAAATACACTTCACGCCGGCTGGCGGCCCTTCAGGGTTTCTTGAGACTCCTGTTTAAAGGTGTAAATTCTGATAGTAGCTGTTTGTAATTCATATACTAGGTAAATTATCAGTGGCATAGATTCTTGGCTTGAGAATTTATAGCTCATAATTTATATATAATGTTTTATTTTAATACCTCTTATGATGTTACAATAAAATTTGGTTCACTGAGCAAGTAACGCATAGAGGAAAGTAATATACCGGAAAAAATTATGTTTGGTTTTCACCAAATAAAAAGCTAAATTTGACGAATATCAATCATAGAGGAACCAGTCCAGCGTCACCAGCCTTTAAATAAGGTAAAGTATTGCAGGTGCACCGATTTCTGTCCAAAATTACCAAATACGATGTCATTGTCACCTTGACAACTCAACTGGACTGTCATGGCTATAGACTAAACATATTTTTTCCGGTATATTACATTTCTCTATGTCATAATGTATGTCATGGCACTTTGTAAATCTATCACCTCAGATACATTTTATTCAAAAATTTTAATATTAGGTCCTTACATATGAAATTGGCGTTTTGTATGGGAGGAACAAAAAGTCGAATATTTTTTAATATAATATATTTAATTAATCAAAGTATGAACCATTATTTTCTATGCACTTTTGCCATCTCATAGGTAGTTCATTGATCCCTTTACTAAAAAAACCAGTCGGACGGGAATCAATAAAATCTTTGAAGGCGATTTGGACTGCCCCATCGGAGTTGAATTTTTTCCCTTGCAAGAAGTTATCCAAATTTCGAAAAAAATGGTAATCTGTTGGAGCAAGGTCCGGGGAGTACGGAGGATGTCTTAGACTTTCCAATTGAAGCTCTTCTAATTTAGTAGCCGTCTGTAGCGCAGTGTGTGGTCTAGCGTTGTCGTGAAGCAGCAGTGGCGTGGAGCGATTGACCAGCCTAGGTTGTTTAGCCGCTAGCTTTTCCATCATGGTTTGCAATTCCTGACAATAGACATCAGCCGTAATAGTCTGGCCAGATTTGAAAAAACTGTAATGAACAATACCGGCACTAGTCCACCAAACGCTTACAAGTAACTTTTTTGGGGTTAATTTTCGCTTGGGGCAGGATTTGGCTGGCTGGCCAGGATCTAACCATTGCGCTGAGCGCTTCCGATTATCGTAAAGAACCCATTTTTCATCACAGGTAATGATTCGGTTTAAAATACCTTCATTATTGTGCCGGTTTAGTAATGTAACGCAGCAGTCGACGCGCGTTTGCCGGTTTGTTTCAGTCAATTCGTGAGGTACCCACCTTTCAAGCTTTTTAATCTTCCCAATTTGCTTCAAGTGAATTAAAACAGTTTTATCACTAACATTGCAGCCTGCAGCTAACTCGGACGTGGTTTGCGATGGATCCGCTTTCACAATAGCCTTCAACTCTTCATTATCAACTTGAGTCTCAGGCCGTCCACGGGGCTTGTTCTGCAGGTCGAAATTTCCAGAACGAAAACGTTGGAACCAAAAACGAACTGTGTTTTCTTTTGCAACACGACCGCCATACACATCATTCACCCTTCGAGTTGTTTCCGCAGCACTAGTGCCACGGCGGAACTCGTACTCGTAAATAATGCGATATTTAAGGTTTTCCATTTTGTAAAATGAGTGACGCAAACAGAAAAAAACAGAAGAAAAAAAACAAATGAATGACGATCATCGAAGCACAAATACATGAGTCTATAGCTGTACAAATTTGAATTTGGAATTCCTTACCAAAGAGGAGAAATTCGTGATTAAAGTGGCCAGTACGAAAAACGCCAATTTCATATGTAAGGACCTAATATTTCATTGTGAACATCAATACAATACGGAAATCGCAAAGAAAATGCGAAGTCTGTGGTGTCGAAACACAAATAAAAATGTTTAAACAATAGATTTCCATGAGATCCAGAACCGGTGAGTTGATGAAAATATGTCATTGAAATTACATTATTGTTTCAGAGCTAATGATCGCTTGGTTTTTATTGTAATTTAAGTAGGCATGTGTTATCATGCGAATTGCTGTAATTACATATATTTGTATATAAATTACAAATATTTACGTAACGCAAAGTAAGTTTAGTGTTGCTCAAGGAAAGTATCGATACCTTTGTAGTATCGATTTTTTATAATGACAGTGGTACATATACTTTTTCACAGTGTCAATAAATTAGGAAATATCATATTCGATGTTGGTGATCGTAAACCATCCTGCGGAATGTTTTATTATGCCACGAAACTTAACATGTGTATTTTAGGGACTGTTATTTACATCTTCAGCTCAAAAGCATTTTGAAACACCAGGTATTATCAATTTTTCTCTACATAACTGGCACAGTACTTGCTAACTGAACGGCTAGAGCAATATTTATTATCTAACATATGTAAATCGACCTAAATATTAAACAATTAATAATAAATAGTGTAAATAACGTCATATCTATGCTTGTGATAATAATCTGAGTTGTTTTTTTTTTTAGTTCATTGAAACAAAACTCTGTCGCTTATATACTTTCAAAGTAAATGCTGAATCGATAAAGCTATGGCATGGAATTTAAGGTACTATGTCACCTCAATACTTTATAAAAATCATCATGTGTATCAACATACAATCCCAATTATTGAAGTACTTATAATACTATAAGGTCAACCGGGGCTATTGCGTTACAATACTTTTTACGCCATTTTTAACTGGTTATAGCAAGTTAATGGTTGAACTTATAAGACTGTAACCTACAACACAAAATAGAATATTTTATCTAATTTTATACTTTAATTTTATTTCTTGACATTTTGAATCCTTGTTGTATGAAAATAATTAATTATTAAAAGCAGAGATTTTTAGATGCAATAGCCCCACGTGGGGCGATGGCGTCTTTGTTTAGCATCACATAACTGGAAGAGTTATTAACAAAGTTAATCATGAAACTATGTAAAAGCACTAGAGATCAAGTTAGTTATTATATCATGAGCTAAATTCTGGGCATGATCTCTCATTACGGGTGACACAAAAATGTTTGGGGCTATAGCGTTTAATTTATACTTTCTCTTGTAGACGCATTCGCCCCATCCTAGATTCCAGGAGTAACAAACAATTTTCTTCTCAAAGGTTAGGTATTAATTAATAGTGGGATAAGAGATTCTTCCGAAGTCGAACTTTGCAGTTTTGCATAGAAATGTACTTACAACCCTCTGTTCTATGTGTTAATATAGAAATTTATAAAAACATACTACCAACAACACTGAAATTAGGTAAATAATATTGTATAAGGATATGGTGTTTCTTTTTACATGTTTTAACTATATAAGGTGTATGGACAGGGGCCTAAGGACGTAATAAACAGAAAGAAAAAAAAACCAGAAATAAACGTTAAAAATCTAACCTGGTTCGCAAGTCTTCCAAAGGCAAACAAAGGTAAACAAACACAAGTTTCCAAGCCTTTAAACCGTTAACCAAACTCGTCAATAATAACGTAACTTAAATATCGTACGAAGGTAGGCGATTAATTAACACATAATGTTGCGTCATTCAAATAGTTCCGAACAAATAGCAAACCTAGTGAAATAGTTTGCCTACCTATTTATAACTTGTGTATAATCTGCTGGGCCCAATTAATTTATTTTATTTTAGAACGACCGCGTTTAAGAATGTGTGGTACTTATGCAAAATGTAATGAAGCGTCCGCGCTTGCCAATTGCCGCCAAAATGTAACCACGATGTAAGTAGCGACCGCGCTCTGCTACCAGAATTTGTATGGACAGGGGCCCTTGTGCTGAGGGAAATATATATAGAGTTTATGCGGGAGTATGAGGCACTAGGGCGGTGGGCCTCGTGCTTGTTCCGCCACAATAACATAAAAAAGGCTCTATAATAATAATTGTCTTAGAAAGTATATACTTTGCAACGCTTCGATCTTCCAGTAACTTCATAAAAAAAACACAACAATTAATTTAATACATTAAAATATGTTAGGATAAGAAATCCACCACTATTTGAATTATTAATTACCAGCCTCCCACAAAACGAGTGTATCCCTAATATAATTAACGATCCGGGCTGACTTCATCAGGGTTAATATACAGTGTAAGACCATTTCGAAAATGTTACCTTTTCAATAGTGAAAGAAGTTTTCAAATTATCAATCAACAAACATACAAAATTGACGCTACCTCTATATATTCTTTTAGCCCTAAATCTGCAATCAGCATATCTCGCATTTTTTTTCCACTATCTGTCTATACAGCATAGATATACATACATATACCTCAATCACTGTTATCATAAAATTAAAAGGTTTAGGACCTCAGCCAATGGGGCTATTGCGTTACATAAGATGCAATCACCCCAACGGGACAGACGCGATAGCCCCAATGCAAAAATATAACCTACAATATTTTTATTGCACGTGGACTACAAATCTTAAGTTATTTCCTTAAAGTAATTAGAACAACACGTAAACAAATTCATATTACAAAGTACTTACCGTTAAAAATTAACGACCATTTTCAAAACATTGGGATTTCAGGATATTTATATATCACATGTCACTTACGTGAGGTTCCGAAGAAAATGTCATATTCAAGATGGCGGAAATTTATACAAAAATGAGGCCTCTTGCGACCTCTACCGATCAAATAATGTGGTTTTAGTATCAAACACGTTCAAAAGATGGCGGAAGTAGTTCTAGATTTTGTGTTTCGTATTATAATTGGATTAGATGCCTTAACCCCATAGACGCGTTAGCCCCGGTTGACCTTAATCTAAATTGTTTGATTTTAAAATTAACCAACTTTCGAGTGCAGTTAAATAAACTTTTTTTTGTACTTTCAGATATGCATATGTAACGCAGAAAATATTAATTGAATCAATAAATAAAACAAAACAGTGCAGAAGAAGCTTCTTGCAATACAAATGAAATAGATCAGCTGCAAGATTAAATTAAATATCTAAATAATTCAACTACCTACACCAAAAAAGTTTTTAAAAGTCTACAGTCTATATATAATTAAAAAAGGTGCGTCAAAAATACTACATTTTATGATTGAACTACAATTAATAATAATTGTAAACAGTTGATGACAAGTTTACTAGTGCAACTTACGTGCAGTATTTTTAACTTTTACATATATGACAATTAGAAAATAAGTATTATATATTGAAAACTGTTATGTACAATGAAAATTAAAAAATATATATAGAACATCTTCACAAGATGTTCTAGTACACAGATTACTTTGGAACTATGTATACAGACCTCAATAATACGGTTTTCGATTCTAGCGAAGATATATCGCACGATAAAATATTTTGATGATTTTTAATAATACATCTGTGTGAAATATTTGTTTTATTTTATATTTTGTTAACATACATTTTATAAACCTAACTTACCTACCATCTTTTCCTATATCGATTATAATGGAATTGATTTCATTGTAACTAATCTATTTTAGGGAATCAGTAGTACAACACTTGCAAATGTCACTATTATTGTGTTGGAAATATAGTTTTAATTTGTAATGGTTGGTATAAAATAGCTTCAAATCTGAGTTTCAAAGCAACAAGGTCCGTGCCAACTCTTAATATTACTTGCTCAGTGAGAGGAACTTTTATAGGCTAAATAAGAATTAAAATCTCTTTTGGAATGAGTTATTAGGTCTTAGAAAAAAGGTATGATTGTTGTGATTTACGCTGGATGACGTCACTTTTGTAATCCTATCGAGTTCACGTTAACCAGCAAACGATGCGTCGTACTGTCAACCATCGCCTCCTGCGTAAACGTATGAGGAACACGATACGATTACGTTACGGACTATCGAAATGTTCGTGCTTGGGCTACAGTATGGTTCTGCCGTCGTCATATAAGGTCCGTATTAGTAAACCGACCATAGTGACGCTCTAGACATATCAACAGCATTTCATTTAATGCTACTATCAAAAATCAGAATCACAGGACCGTTCTTGCGACCTTACTCTTGGTTTGTGGCATCAACTTATGCCGAGGTCTCAAATATTATTTTATTTAACAGATATTCAAGATGTATCTTGAGAGCATACCAAAACCTGAGCAAGGTAGGTATATTAATAAGGACCTAAGATAATTTGCCAGCTGAGATTCGTCTAGATACTTACCATGACTAGGATTGGTTCATTAAACGGTCCTTAGAAAATAAAAGTGGATAAATGCACTAAATATCGTTGTGTTATAAGTGTCGGTTACTCGTCTTTCTTTTTTGCTAATGAACATTTTATGAACGTGCGCATTTTATTATGCATTATTGTTGTCTCGTACTCGATGAAGATTTACTTAGTAGTATGTGTCCAGTCACTACGCACCACAACACGAATAAGTATAAGTAAATCTTCATCTTCGGACGAGACAACAATATTGCATAATATCAGTCGAACTTCACTTACAGGTAAGTTCGTTTGACTATTCAATTATGCCTTATACGCTCTATATCTAGGTAGTTAAAGCGCACAGGGCATTGATAAAACCATCTAGACGACTGACGACTTTCTGAGTCCAATTTACTTTCCACGTTGGTATCAACGGACGACCGACAAATCTAATTTTGATGCACGCAATTGTGAGCTACCAACTTTGTCGAACAGCAATGCAACGTAACTCTGCTACGAACGTCAAAGCGCGACCGCTACGCCGTCAATCGTCATCGAGCGATGTCATTAAACCCACAATATGTAGGTTCACGATTATGTACGAAAACTATAGACTACATAATAAGTGAAATAAAATTTCATTGTTTGATTATATAGGTATATTTTACTCGACAAATATTCGGTAACCGCATATAATAATAGTTGGTTTTAAGGGAGGTAGTCATTAACTTATTAATTATAGGTACTCGAGATATTTCAACGGGCGCAGCGTTCATAATTCGAAGGTGTAATTATTGATAACTTACGACTAAGTTGCATACTCTACTTTTATGTATCAGTGATGCGAACTCTTACGACCTGCCCACATTTCCGGGAATGGTCGGAGATTATCGCAAAAATCGATCATGCAATGATAGTCGAGCGATACAGCTATGGACTGTCGTGCCGCAGGTCCATGGTTCAACCGCCGGCTTGAGCTTCACCGCATGGTGGTAGGGACTGAGAATGCTCGCCTGGCTAGCTACCACCCTCAAGTAGAAAATCTGTCGCCAAGCATGTAACGTTGTGTTCCGGCAACAGACCTTGAGAGGCAGTCAAATTACAGCCTACTAAGTGTGATGTGATGTGCGCAGTGCAGTTCGTAACTTGTGACGTAATGCATCTGTTTTAGGCAGAGGATACCGCTTAACATCTGGTGGGCCTCGAGCTTTTCTTCCGTCACAATCCCATAACAAGAAAACATTACCACACGATCGTTTATCGCGATAATCAGCACTATCCGGTATTGGGAGACGGTCTTTACAAAATAGATTTACTTTCTAATTACTAAATCCTTATATTTAAGCCGTAATTGGATTCGTACGGTTGTTACATTTGGCATTCATAAAGTACTTCTATCCATATCAGAACGACTCAAATCGATCGAGTAGCAGAGTGTGACGATCGTAATATGTAATTAATATTACTTACGGGATTTGTACCGTGGTTATTTTTATTTTTGAGCTCCCGATATTTCGACGCAGTTGCATGCATCATGATCGCGGGGTGACTGGAGTAACGAGCGGTTGACAAAATCAAGGGCAGACGAAACGGTCTACCCTCTTTCTTTGACTTTTGCTACGCGTACCACTGGAACTCGCACTCGACTGAAAGTTTCGACAAAATACACTCACAGTATCACTGCACATGTTCTTAGAGTCACTTTTATGTGAACGTGTAACATTTTTCGAATATCCTAATACTGGATTCCACGTGCCGGACAGTTTATAGCCTTCTTCCCTATTGAAACCCTTACATTTGGATATTTCAATCGCTTCCTTGACTAATCTGGGAATGTAGCGGCGCTCTTCTAGTGATTAGGGCCCGAGCCTATAGTATAGCAGTGAGTTCGAACCAAAGGTGACATCGCTAATAAGTTAGTTTGAGCGCGGGGCACTACAAACAGTTGCGGCCGGCGACGCCACGCCACGTACTCGTCTGGCACACACAGCCTCATCAATGACAATATGTCCGAATTCGAGATGCTGCCTCGGAATACTCTCATCATGTAATACGCGAGTGCCAGATCTCTTCTTGTTTCCAATTTGTTGTATCCAACCATGCCCAAAACGAACAGAGTTGGATACATCAACGGATAAAAGAGATAAACGCCATATAAGCATAGGTATAAATAATTGATTAAAACTAACGTAAGTTTGACACATTATATTAAATGACATTTTAGCCGATTTAAACTTACGGATCGTAAGCGCACGCACTCCGTGATGAAGCGACTCTGAAAGTCGCGAAACCGGTCGAGACGCCTTCTCGACGTAAAAAACCGTAAGTTTAAATCGGCTAAAATGTCATTTAATAGGTATAAATACCTAGTAAATTTATTTTGTATGCGTTCTAGCATGAGCTTGTATTTCGCTTCATGTGGAGCCCATATCGCGGCGTTATACTCGAGCTGGCTTCTTATTAGAGCGTTATATACGGCCGATATTGCTCTTACATTTGTGAAGCCTTCCGCTCGACGCAACACAAATCCTGAAGTTCTAAAAGCCTTACATCTTAGTATATTTTAAGCTTGATGAAATAATAATATTTAAGAGGTGGAGTTGGGCCCTGCTATCCTAGTGGGTGCAGTTGCACCAAATGGAGGGCTTGCTTCTTCCACATCTCTTACTTATTAAAATTTCTATGGGTAGTTATCAACATAATATAAGAATATATAATAAAGATCAAGCCATCATATGTAAAAATAAGGGATCTCATAGTAATTGACTAAACAAGAGCTACATAACTAAAAAATAATTTAATTTCCCTTGAAACAAAATCAACTTTTTGAACAGTTGGCGCTGGCTATATTTAGATGTTGATGTTTTTAGCAAAAATGTACTCTGATGTTTATGTATATCTCGATAACACATTGTATTAAATAAATTGAATGGCAGTCGATGGGATATTCTCCTCATTGATGATAAAGAGTTGTGTGATAAATTGTTTAAGTGCTTGTTTTCGTTGGAATCCACTCTGGGGGCCAACTCCCACCTTTTACGAAACCATCATAAAAAAGGAGCGTTTTGTTTCTTGCTTATAATTATAATCATTCTCAGTTACGAACTATCCCCGACCCACAATCGCGTCTTTTATAGCCTGACCCACCAGAGGTAGATTGTGCATTAGCTATTGGCGCAACCTAGTATCAGCCACTAGGGTTTGGTTGGACCTAGTTCTACCCGAAAACTATCGGCTTATACTAGATATAACCAGGAGTAAATGGCTACACCTAGTTCTAACCGGCTAAAACTAGACGTTGCCGCGCTCTGGGTTCTAGCCGTAACAGATATATGTCATCGGTTTATTGTACTAACCGTTAGTTTATAATAAATCTAGTTAGATCATAAACAGTCGATAGATTGTGAATGGAAACTAAAATTTACAATCTAACGTTTACATTTTCGTAAGGTTATAAACTGACCATGTCCAGCCGTCAAATTGTAATTACATATGTTAATCAACAACAATTTTTCACCAATTATGTAGGTACAGGTTATTAATTTATTATTTTTTGGCTTATGTTTAACTTACCACCAGATATAGTTAAATATAACAGACAAAAATAGTAAATAATCACAAAAATGATACCCGCATTAATCCAAAAGTAGTAAATGATCACCAAAAGTAGTATAATTATGATCAACAAAATTAAATTCTTGTTGCGCATCGCAGGCCACTGCCGTGGCACGTTCGCTTCGCTCGCTCGGCTCGCGCGTTATTGTGGTCACAAGTAACCTAATGCTCCTCCTTGCTTCGCTCGTCGTCGCACCTAAATATCACTTTGCCTGAGACTAAATTATATTTAATCCCTCGCTAAAATATAGTGATAATTTACTACATTTGGTGTTCGATTACAATTTTTGGTAAAAGAACTAAGGATGTCAAATAAGTTTATGGTGATGATTATTTTAATCCATTACTTTTTTGAATGTACAAACTCGAAATGAATATGTTTATTTTTTCTGACCATTATTTTTGTTCGTAACTCTATGAAATGAACTCATGCCACCTATAACGGCGACCAATCAAAGGCCGGTTCACAATTTCGCGGGCCATATATTGTCAGATAGAGCAGTAATTGGTTCATTTATTTGTAATATGATGGGTTATACATTGTTAGATTAAAAACTGCCAACTAGAAATGGTCAGTTTATAATCTTACGAAAATGTAAACGTTAGATAGGTAGTACATTTTAAGGCTCGTTCACAATCTACATATCTCACTAGATTTTTTATAAACAAACGTATCGTACAATTATCCGGTGACATATACATACATACCAGCTATACCTAATACACTTACAATTGTGTATACAAAAAATCTTCTAGTTTGAGATCAAGGAACCGCGCCAATTTTGCGATGAATGGAGCGCTGATTACCTATTATCTAAGGGTCTAGTTAACAAAATAGGTTTATTTCTTAATAAGACAATGAGGTTGTTATAAAAATAAAAGGCTTTAAATCAAGTTTTCTTATATAGGGTAAATCAATTGTTCATCTCTGAATCGGTCATCAGGTATCAGAAGAATGATATTTTTTGTATGATTTATAAAATTTAAAATTAGAGCATATATGCGTGTTCGTATGGTTCAACATATTGTAGCTCTTCGTTTAAAAGTTGGGAAAAATATTCATTTCGCCTATCACATGCATTTTGCTCAGCACATTCTGAACAACTCAACTTTTGAACCTTAGGTTTATTGTTGGTTTCTGATTCAGTTTTTGTCTAATTTTTTTTGTCCCACAAAAGCTTGTTATGTTTTTTGAACTCTTAGTTTCATTGCTAAAACTGGATCTGTATCTGTCCGTTTTTCCGAATCAAATACGTCTGGTGAGTTGATTTTGCCCGCTGAAAAAATACATAACTAACTCTATAAAATAGATAACTACCAAATATGGTTCATGAAGAACTAATACAAGGCAATATGTTGAAGTAAAAAAACTAGGAAATTGGAACCCAATTCCTATACTGCAAAGTGCCAAAAATTTGTTGAAGTCTGATCATGCTGATAACAAAGTCTGAGCTCCATATTGTGTTCATTCATGGTAGGTACCGACTTCAGAGTTTTACGTGTTACTTTTGCTTACACTTTCTGGTGTTAGAAGTATATTGTTTGTTAAGTTAGTTACTTTTTTTGCTATAAGTGTAGGTACTTAAGTCAATTCGTATAACTGGATTTGGGCACAGCAGTCACTCATCAGCCGATGCGGACAATGAAGCCAGCTTTGTATACCTACGCAATTATATGGCACAGTAAAAACACGTCTCTAGTATTGTACCTGTAGCGTAGGGGTATAGGTACCAACTAGCTCCGAAACAAAAACTCTGTAGGTTCGTTCTAGAAAGTGGATAAGTCTCACCTTTAGAGTAATAACGCTATCCACCAAAGAATAAATATAAGTATACTAAAGAAGGACAACACATTCCTAAAATCTTCACAAGTACGAGTCGGGTGGGACTCCCGACAAAATCCTGAACTAATAACCGAGTATAGTTCGCGGAAATGAAATAACTTCCCGAAGTAGTGAATAATTAACACTTATTTATGAATTTATTATCTCATCAACATTTTCTGTGCTTTTCTAATAAAAAGTTATCGATATGATTTTTATATCATAACAATTTAATAACTTTCCTTTCGATATAACAAGTATATAATTAGAAGATTCAGCTTTAATATTCACGTATTATAAAAATTTACAACGACAATGAAAAGTAACAAAATACTTTGTAACCTATATATATAATATAAGCTAGCTGGGTTTCTAAATATTCTAGACGGGCGCGGGTGTGAGACGCTGTGCACGCGGGCAGCGCCTCCAAGCCCCGTACGCGTCCCTCCGACACCTAAAATATAATTTCTGCGCAACCAGTAGCGCGATGTTCGGAGGGCTCATAAAGATATGCGCGAACTATACAAAACCTTCGACGGTGTGCGAGTCCGACTCGCTCTTGGCCAGTTTTTTACCCATCAGCTCTGTAACGGCTTAGTTGGATAGATTTGATTAGAGTGTAGATATCCTAGTATGAAATACCTACCTATTTCTACTTTTTTCGCATAACTCATGGGTAAAAACGGACTAAAAATAAAGGTTATCCACCGGGTAGTTCAAAAGATCAGATATACCTACCGGGAAAATTTAAATAATTCGAAATCTAAGTTACAAAATTATTAAGTACCTATCTATATATATGTAGGTTACACAATATTTTATGTACTTACACATAATATAAGATAGTTAGGTTACTTACTTGTAGTGGCCGGTAGTGAAAAATGCGCAAACTTAGTATATAGGGAATACTCAGTTTTGGGCCAATCAATTCACTCAAGGTTGTCGTAGTTGTAATTTGATTCAATATAAATAATTATTATAGGTAGAGTTTTACTTACCTGCAATATTTTTTTTAATCGATGGCTAGTTTAAACCACTAAACCGGGATTTTTTAAATAAAAGCCTAAAAGTCACCGCACTCCCAACCCAAATGAACGAGACTAATGGATTTTAGGTAACTATTAAATAACATGTTCTCCACACTTCAAATAAGACAATTCCACCTTTCAAATAAGACAATGCTACCTTTACGATCAACAACCCAAAGGAAAGGTAACCCAGGGTTACCCCCCACCAACAACAGGGTTTTAAAACATTACAAATACCTCTTCATTCGAATACCCTAAGCAAAGGGTTATTGATACTTCTTGAAACAAAAGCCCAAACGAAAGAGTAACCCTACCCTATGGTAGGGTTACCCTATGGTAGGGTTACCCTATGGTAGGGTTACCCTTTGGTAGTGTTACAGCTTCGTTTAACCCTAAGTTACAAATACCTCTTATATCGAAAACCCTAGGCATAGGGTTACCCTATCGTTGGGTTGAAGGCAGGGTAACCTTTTCAATTGGTAACCTCATAGAAATGGTTTTCGATAAATGAAAAACCCTTCCGATAGGCTTAACCGAAAACCGGGGTTGTACGGTCCCTGATATAATCACATCTTCAGCCGTTTCGTATATACAGCATGTGTCAGCTGGAAACCATAACGTCAGCTATCACACTAATATTTACACAAGGCATCGAAGTTTAATTTGGCAACTAAATTTTGAGTTGGTTCATGATTGCACAAAATATGCTCTAAATATTGGCATATTCAGAATTAGGAAATTTCAATTGAGTAAGCTACTTAAACTGCTAAACTTACTTAACTGCTAGTAACATCTTCCAACACTCAAACGACTCGCAGGGGATTTCTGGACCAAAATATCAAATATCCCTTTTGTAGGGGATTTCTGGAATAAGCTGATTTCTAAGTATGTATTCAAGTAAGAATTACCGATACTGTACGGTATCAGCCGGATCGTCTACACTGAACATAGCCTCCCCTATTTAAGGGGTATTTGCCATAATCCCCACGCTTGGCTTTTGGGATCGCAGTGCAATATGGCAGTTCCTTAGAAGGCGACACCCACGGGAAGATATGGGGAGGTTCAATTCTAACCCGGCACCCCACGGGGAATTACCGATAGACTAACGCAAATACGATAACTATCTTTTAAAAGTACTTTTTTTAAAGTGTAGTTATAATAAAAAATAATTCAGCAAAGTAAAACTCGTAATTGGACAAAACGCGTATTAGACTTAAAGCATATTGGAAAATTTTAAATGTGCTACTATGTTTGACGGTCTACGATAACAAAGACGTTTGTACGGTTGTAGTTTGTAGTGTAAGGTTATCCATACGTGTATGTATTAATTCTACCGTTAATTTGTGAAATTGGGCCTAAGAGAGCTTACATTATCTATCTTATTCCGATTGTACTAATTTTCCTGGCCTGTAAGGTAAGTAAATTAAAACTATCAATAAATCTTTACGGTTTATTTAAGCCTTGACAGCGTACACTCTAGGAGGGAAGAGAGATTTCTTTCTTATCTCTTTCTGTGTCTTAATTTTAGATTCGTGTTTTGTGAGTGCTTTGCGCATAGCACGTGTCTTTTTGACCCTCAAGTCCAAAGGCTTGTACTTCTTGGTTTTGTAGTGATTCCTGAGATTAACCTTCATTTTTTGATGATACACAATGTACACACGAGCGATGGCTTTTCTGACAACACGGCTGAAACAAAATAAAAAATAATATTAAAATCATTGAATTTTATATTTATTGAAAACTGTATTGTATGTAGAAAAAAATCTTACTGAAGAGGAACATAATGAAAATTAGCTGAGAAACATTTAAGTAGCACTTGGTAAATAGACTACATTATTAAAAACGAGAAAAATACCAATATTATTGTTAACTGTTCGAAGCGCTCATAGCGAAGTTTGCTTAGCCGTTTTTAACAGATCAGCTAACTTAGGCAACGTCTGGCGCGGTCATGACTTGGATGGGTAACCGCTACTACTGAGCGCTTCAGTGCTTCGCAGGACATGTTAAGCCATTGGTCCCGGTTGTTGTATTAGGTAGGGCATTTTGCGAATGCCAACCTGGCTAGCCATAAGTAGAAAATCTGTCGCCAAGCAACTAACATCGCGTTCCAGCAGCTTTCCTTGGGAGCCAGTAATTCTAGAGTTAGCCTGAACAACATATTCAACCTCATCATCACTTACCATCAGGTGAGATAGTGGTCTAAGGCTAGACTATCAGTTATAATTAAATAAAAAATATTGTAAACCAGAACCACTGCCGTCCAAATGCCTAGACCAAAATGCTTCTTGTTGATTTAATAATTATATATAATATGTACAACGTTTAGGTATTTTATTTTATTGGGAATTGCATGTATGCATTTGCCAGACATTAAGTTTGCCCTAACTACAATGGTTATGTTGTGATGCCATTACCATTGTAAGCATAATAAGATTTAAAATTAAACATTGAATTCAAGTTTGTAGTATGGATTCCATTGATTTAAATAATAAAGGGAGATAGGGACTCATCTAACGATAATACAAAGTGGAAAATATTAAACAAAGCATATAACATGCATACAGCTGAACTTCCATTGTGTATGATACATTTTAACAAATGACAAAGACAGGAAGTCAAGCATGGAGTTGAAGCATGCTGAACATCCTTATCGCATAATCTCTCTTTTCTGTGGCAGCATTGTAGTGGAACCAGGAGATGTTGCCTGATTTATTTTTTTTTTTTAAATAAGATTATCGAAGATATTTTTTCCACCAAAAGAAAATTTACTGTTGTATGTTAATAATACTAGCATAGTAAGATGATATGAGAGTTAATATATTACTACCACGATAAAATAAAGGTTTTTGTGGTCTATGGCAGTAAGTCATCTGATAGTATAGTAGTATACCACCGTCAGTTGCAGTGCCTCAGAGATAGGAATTTGATAGATAGAACTAATTACTTATGGCATTAAGAAACTAAAATGTTAAATATTTACTGTGAATGTCAAGTAGTGCATATCATATAATAATATTTACAGTTAATGTCAAGTATTCCTTTCAGCTCCTTAACGCTGAATCCTAAAATCTTGAATTCTCAAAAATATGTTAAGCTAACAATTCCCAAAATTGAGTTTAATAGATTGAAATGGAATGAACTCTTTACCACCTTGATGGGTGATTCCAATGGAGAGGATGACACAGATATTAGCATTGGACAATGTGGCTTAGGGAACAGAAACAGTCAGGGACAAATGTTACTCAACTTCTTAATATGATTACATGCACTATCACATACTAAGCAAAAATTGGCACATGGCCTTGATGACCCAGTGGTTAAGGCACCCAGTGCTTAAATTCGGGGGGTGTGAATTCGATTCCTACTCAAGCTGAGAAATTTTATGTGGGGTACGCGAACTGTCTAGGTTGAATAACATCTTTTGTAATTTATTTTATTTATACAATTACTTTATTTAACATGTTGTCTAGTAATTTGTATACTTATGCGAGAAGCATGTAGCTATAACAGGTACTTACCTATTTCTCTATTTAAACCCCTTAAGATTGAACAGCTTGATCTTTAGAGGTAAACACTGAAAACATGATTATGATCATAGATAATGTAAATTATGTTTTACCTCTTACAATTGTTTATGCAACTGTACCTCACAGAGCCTAGCAGTTTTATACTTATTTTTGTAAGGCCATAATAAATTGTGCAACCTACATTTAAATGTAGAAAATATTATTTTATTGAATGTATGTACATAAACAACAAAAATAATTACACAGACAGGTAAAAACTTATCAATTTGCACTGGGAAATAAATTCAACTGACAAGTGAACTTTAACCTGATTTACAATTAATATAAACTGGAGTATTTAAAACAGATTTTTACTGAGATCAAGTAAAATAAACTTTTGCTTACACCTATGGATTTCATAACATAACCTTAGTAGGCACTCTTCTGTCACTTACATTTTTGATAACTTGGAAGCAACACCACCTGTGACTTTAGCAACTCGAAGGTTAGTCAACTCCGTTTTTAACTCTTCAAGTTGTTTGAAGAGTTCCTTCTTGTCTTTATTCCGTAGCTCAGAGCACTTGACCTTCCCCTGAAAATATATTAATAACAATATCACTGGTCAAGTCTTTGCCGACAATAATAACATAACCTAACAATCTGTCGTACAATTAGTAAGTTATAAGAATGTAATATATATTTAACTTCTACAGCTGAATAATATCAAATTTATCATTTGTATTATTCTGCTCTAACGGAAGACACATCAGACTTGGTAGAATCAAAACAAATGCATTTTCAAAACGGAGCACTCTGCTGTAACAACTGTTATCATCACAGAAATACATTTTAACACTTTTATTTTCCAATTAAAACTGTCGAATAGATAATGTATTTTTATTATTAGAGGAGGGATTTGCATAATATTTAGAGATAGTTTTTATTACACGCACCATTTTGGAAACGTTCAACTCCGATAACTTGACGTTTAAAAAAGAATTAAATTGGGTGAGATGCAGTGTTGCCAGAGCGCGTTCAAAGATCACAGAGCACGTTAGTTTTTGGCACGTTTATCACAGATGTATCTAACGTATAGTACGTCGAAAATAAGGTTTCCCCACAGTCGCGATAATCACGAGCGATATATCGTACTCGATATTATCGAGTGATATTCCGGTTTAGTCGTACAGATCCGATATTTTAGTTAGGATTTGGTATTTTTAGGTTATCTACACTAAATATATATATATATATATTATAATTATAATCTACATTAATATTATAAAGAGGGAAACTTTGTTTGTATATTTGTTTGGTTGTAATGAATAGGCTCAAAAACTACTAAACTGATATTAAAAATTCTTTCACGATTAAAAAGCTACATTATCCACGAGTAACATAGGCTAAATTTTATTCTGGAAAAAAAATAGGGTTCCGTAAAATATTTGGGTTTTTCGGACACAAGGTGTAAAAAAACAACCAGAAAAGTTACTTATTTTGAGTACGCTGCCTAAACTATAAAAGATAGAACAATATAATGTTCTAATTAATTGTAGATCTTATAAATATCTACAAAAAAGTTCGCAATACACTATACCTATCTATGTCGAGTGAGGCACAACAACAATTTTTTTATTTAAATACTTGAATTTTGTTTGGACTACATTTAAACGCATTTATTTTACTCATGCTATTAATCCTTATCAAAATAAATTATTTCATCACTAAGTACAGTTTATGTAAATAATATTTGGTCTGTGAATAATTAAAATTGGACGTTTGGTTTTGAAGTTATGGCGAAATTAAAATATTACGATTTCTGATGCACGGCCCATTGCGAAGTGAGCGTCAACAAGGCGGTGGTGCGCGTACGGGAGGGGAGTTTGGATCTACTATGAGTAAGGTAGCCGCGCGGCTTAGACGCGAACGAGGTCGGCTCCCTACGCAGCGGTCGTGAGCGAATTCTAATAATTTTCGTGCGATTTTTTTTAGATTTCTTTCTTTGAACTACACCTACGCTAAAGTTCTTCTCAGAGCTAAAGAACAGTTTTTCTCAGAGCTAATCTTCAGTTCTTTTCAGGGCCAACCAACAGTTCTTTTCAGGGGTAACGAATAGTTCTTTTCAGGGCTCACCAACAGTTCTTTTCAGGGCTAAACAACAGTTCTTTTCAGAGCTAGAATATTACACGCTATTAACATGTTCTTAAACATTTGAAAATGCCTAAGAGAGCGAAGTCTCAACTTTCTAAACATAGTTCTCAAGCACGGGCAGCAAGAATACGTCGTATGGGAGAGTCTTCACGTGAACGTTCACAACGCCTTGCTGAACAAACTCAGAGAAACGTTCGACACTCGACTCTCGTGCGCGTACCTGAGAGTTTCTCTGATTTTGTTCAGCAAGGCGTTGTGAACGTTCACGTGAAGACTCTCCTCTAATCGCGCAACTGAGAGGTCCTTATATTTTGTTAATGAAGACGTTGGGAACGCTCCAGCCTCGATTCTTGAGCGCGTAACTTGGAGGTTCTCAGACTTTGTTCGGCAAGGCGTTGCGAACGCTCGACACTTGACTCTCGTTCGCGTAAGTCAGAGGTTCTTACATTTTGTTCATGAAGACGTTAGAAACGCTTCAGCCTCGACTCTCGTGCACGTAACTCAGAGGTTCTCAGATTTTGTTGTGCAAGGCGTTGGTGCTTCGTGACAGATTTTCTTCTTGAGGGTGGTAGCTAGCCAGGTGGGCATTCGCATAATGCCCTTACCACCATGCTGTAACCGATTGTCATCCTAAGACCTACAACCCGGACCGATGGCTTAATGTGCCCTTATAAGCAAGCACGCTCAGTAGTAATGCCACTAGCGGTCACCCATCCATGTCAAGACCGCAGCGGGCGTTGCTTAACTTAGTGGATCGGTTAAGAACTACTAAGTGAGCTTCACTACTTACAAACAACTGGCACTACCTAGGTATGTATGGGAAACTGACAATAGTAACAAACGTTAAGGGTGAACTGGCCGGTCAGTTCTCCATACAAATGTCGTAGGGTGATCACTCCCTTATTTGAGGAGTTAGGTTCAAAACAAAGCATGATATCGATTGAACTCGTCATTATCTAGGTTTGTATCGTAACGAAATGCTGGACCGTACGGTATTGGTTGTAGTATCATTATCATTGCAGTGTATGTAGATGACATTTTAATTTTCTGATATACAATGCAGGAGATGCTTAATTTCAAAAAGGATTTAAGATCACACTTAGAAATGACGGAATTAGGGCAAGCTAAACTAATGCTGGGAATTCATATTGTCCAAAATGCTAATGGAATTAAGCTGCATCAAGAAAACTATGTTGAGAAACTTTTAAAAGAGTTCAATATGAATGAGTGCAAAGCAACAGTTACACCAGCTGTACCAGGCCAAACGTTGGAGAAGCCTACTCATGGAAAGAAACCAGACGAGAGAATTCCATATCGTAGATTTATAGGTTCACTCATGTATCTAGCGGTTTGTATATGGCCTGATATAGCTCACGTAGTAAATTACTTAAGTCAATTCAATGAGTGTTACGAAGAACAGCATTGGGTTGCGGCAAAGAGAGTCCTTCGGTATCTTAAAGGAACCAAGACTTTGGATTAAAATATTCAAGGATCGGACAAAAAGAAGTAATTGTAGGCTATGCCGATGCCGATTTCGCAAGAGACGGCGATCGTCATTCATATTCCAGCTTAGTATTTCTCATGCAAGGAGGAGCAGTTGCATGGCAGAGTACTAAGCGACGTACGGTGGCTCTTAGTACTGCTGAGGCAGAATATGTGGCTGTTCAATATTCACAGTCAATATTAATGTCAATATTCGCAATAGCAACACAAACTTTCCCGCCTAAAAGTTTTTGGCAGTTAATGCCAGTTATTCACTCAATCCTGTTCAAAATTTGTCGCCAAGCTGATCAGTGCAATTTTTTCGAAGATGCCTATTATTTTCTCGTTCTCGTTCCACTTAACACCGCGAATAAAATTATACATGTGTTACATTATCGCCATCGCAGCTTGAGAATTGCAGTAACCCGATTCCTGGAGTCATCCCATTTCTGCAAGCCAATTACGAAGTATCATCGTCGCCTGAATGGGTAATGTAAGGATCTATAGTAAAAGGGCGCCCCAGTAACTATTTTACTTGCATCCCCGGTAAGGCTCCCAGGATACATATTGGTGAGGCAATTTATTTTGTTGTTCTATCGATTGGTTAATCGAAATTCCCACTACTTCTAAGTATAATCTACAGTCCGCTATAAAAACTGAACAGTGGCATTATCGGAAGCTGCTAAGGAAGCTATATTTCTTAGACGGCTTATAGTGGAAGTGGTTGGAGGGGAATGCCAATCAGCTATAACAATGTTTTCAGACAGCCAGTCAGCGATTGCCATTGCTAATAATCCAGTGCATCATCAGCGCACAAAACACGTAGACATCCGATACCATTTTGTACGGAATGCTGTGGAGTCTGATATTATAAGGTTACAGTACAGAGAGACTGGAAGGATGATTGCAGATGTTATAACCAAACCACTCCCTAGAAGTAAATTTGAGTGGTGTATAAATGCTATAGGGCTGTATGAGTGAATACAATGTTTCTACCTACCTTTTTTTTTTCGGGTGCACAGTGTTGGTAAGCGATGTTTGGACTCACTACTGTCAGACATAGATTTCGCAGCCTCTTCCGCAAGTTCGGTGTTGAAACGACCAATCGTCCAGCGCGGGAAATCCGCCTGTTCCACGCGCTGAGTCCCCCTCTGGCTTTAGGAGGTGGAGATTCCAAACCTAATATACTTGTGGTCCTCAAGATTCTCCACCTCCGACTCGACCCTCCAAGCCCGGACACGTGCCACGACAGATGAGATGGCAAACGAAATGTCCACCACGGAACCCCCGTTATGTCGCACGAACGTGTGGGCTGACCCTCAATTCAGCAGGGTTAGTCCTGTTGCAACCGCCCACTCTCTGACAATCTCACCTCGAGAGTCAGTAAAGCGGTTGCCCCAATCCCTGGCCTTGGCGTTCAAGTCGCCCAGAAGGAGGAACTGCTGTGGCACCAGTCTTCCCACCACCGCGGCCAAGAGGTCCATAAACACCTCCAGCTCCGCAGCAGTTTTATTTGGGGAGAAGTATGTGCCAACGAGCACGTACTCCCTCCATTTGGCCACCACGTACCCCGAACCTCTCTCTACGACTAATAGGGGGACTGGACCAGTGGAATGTGCGACAATGGCCACGGAGCCGTCCAGGTCTCCAGCCCAGTAGGGATGAGTAGGAACACAGTACGGTTCCGCTGCAACCGCCACGTCTATTCGCCACTGCGCTAGGGCCTGCATAAATAGATCTTGGGCCCTAGCGCAGTGATTAAGATTCGCCTGTAGGAGGTTATGTTGTCCAATCCAACCCATCAATCAGATATGGTAACCTCCTCACATGCCGACTGGCGGCGTGTGGCTTCGAGGGTAGCCCGCTTTGCAGCTACCACATTGGGCAGGCCTGGGTCCCGATAGCCTTACCCTTCGTCTTCAGAGGAGGACAGCTTTGTCCCCCCATTACGTGCCCGGAGGGCCTCCCTGAGTCCGCGCATATCGCGCAGCGTGGGTCGTTCCTCCCGGAACTGGCCGCCTGATGACCCGTGCCACCACATCGGTAACACAGGTCTCCCCTGTAAGCCGAGGCTGGACACTGAGTACGTGTGTGGCCCAGATCTATGCATTTGTAGCACCGCGCGCAGGGGACGAACCACCAAGGCCGTCACACGCACTGAGCTCCACCCCACCAATAGCTTGCCCTTTACCAGCAGCGCTTTGGCTGCCGGAAAAGGCTGGAGACCAGGACGCAGTAGCTACGAATCTCCCCTGCCTTGACGAGCTTACATCTCCGGGTAAGAACTTCCACAAGAGTGCTGTTAGCCGGAGGCCAATATCTGTCTGTTAATTCATTGAGGGCTTCTTAAGTGAGTCCCATGAAGCCGAACCACGAGATCGGTATGTAAGTTTTTACCGTATCCATCTCCTAAAAATTTTTGGAGGCGCTCATTTAAATCTGGTTCAGAATATAGCATAGCTCACGTTGATCGTCGTAAGTTGTATGTCCGCGCCAGCACTGACAGTTGGTTGAGGTTCGGCAGTGGGGGTGGCGGCAGTGGGTGCAGCCAGTGGTGCTCATCGGCTATAAGGGCACTCTACCTTCACTTCCGTGTCTTGACACGTCTGAAGTAGAATGGTATATAAGTATCTACAGCAAGAAGATATTTTCATAAATGCCCGCATTACGCATTTACAGTAACGTAATATTTACGAAGAATACCTGTATTAGATTGTTTAAACTCATAGCATAATGTTTATATTCATCTAATAATCAAGTGATAAGATCAAAATATACCCTATAATTAATATTTTTTGGTCATTATTGTACGTAAATACGATGACAAAAACATTTGTCTAACGATAAAATGATAACCCTTAAAGTTACCCGCACGTTGACGAAAAATTAACAGTAATAATATACTGTTAATTTTTCATCTAACAATGAAGTGTTAACCCCAAAGTCATTATTGTTCTTCAACGAAAGAAAATATTTTTGAATGTTTGAACCAACCTTCAGTGCATAACGCGTCCCGCGTTAGCGGTAGAGGGCGGCGTACGCGTGACCTTGGTTGAAATGACGTGGGGCTGGAGCTTGAACTCAATGAAGTAGACGAAGAGTCCGATCCTAATGACGGTGCCGATGTACTTTTTCGTCGATCATTTTGCCTTGCGCGCATCATGATTCGATTTAATTTTTTGACCTTTCTTGCGATTGAATCGTAATCGTAGGAATTCGATCGTGAACGTTTTCCCATTTTCACTAGCGATACGTGGGCAAAGTCAAATAACTTTAAATGCGCCTCAAAGGCGAACACACGTACGAGGTGGCATTAGCTAGCTACATATGATTAATTTGCGGGTGGCACGGCTGAGCACTGAAGCGAAGAGTGAATGAAGGCTGCAAAGAGACTAGGCATCTCTTAAATTCAGTGCAGATGGCAAAACTGACGTGTGTACTAAATTGATCTAATATAGAATTACAAAACCCTAATCTTAAGTAAATCTAATAACTGCATAGAATTTATGCCGTCGGACAAATTTTGCGTCGTGTCTATGATAAGGATTAAGTTCTGATTGGCGAATTAGCCGAGAACGACGTCCACTTGCCTGAACTTGAATAATATGCTATATTATTTCGTGAATATTTTTGTTTGAACTAAATTAAACAATATATTACTTACAAATTATGAATGCATTTTTATAAATTTAAAAAAAAACGCTGAAAAACTATAGTGCGCGAAGAACTAGTTGGCCGCGCCTTGTGGTCGCCGGTGGTGACAGGGGCAAATTGCCTACTGCTCGCAACGCTCACACGCACATTAGACAGTGATGACCAAAGCAAGCGCCCCCGGCTCTACACAGCTCACACACCTAAGGTGCGGCCAACTAGTTCCGCGCGCACTACGAGTATAACCGTATAAATACGATATAAAAAAAAACATGGGACGTCAAACTTGGTACAATTTTAGACAAGTAGTATAATTTGATTCCCCATGTAGAATTATTGGTTTTGTTTCATAGAATTACTATTTGGTCTGACTGAATCCAACCTTGCCCTGCAAAGAGAATTAAATATGCTCCGAGAGTCCCGATAGGGGTCTTAGGGTATGTTCCATTAGTCGCTAAGAACGTTATTTTCGATAATTTTGATCACATTGCGTCTATGGTTGTGATCACGTGATCGTTTGTAACCGTCACCCCCGTTCCATTTTTGGATATGAACGCTCTTAGGAATGCCACTAAAATTTGTCACTTCTGTCACTTTTGACATTAGATGTAGCGTTTAAGTCGAAAATAACGCCAAGACCCATGTGGAAAACTTTTTGGGAGTGTGATCGTTTTTAGCGAATCTCACTCAAATGGTACGCACCCATAGGAGTAAGTATTAAATTCTCTTTGGGAGTAGTATAAGGTATTATTCTATGGTCCGGAGTGCCGTTGTCTGTGCTGTGATTTTGTTCCGTTTTTTTGTTTTTATTTTTACAAATTTAGAAACGGGACATTTATAATAGGGATAATTTATCGCTTTGTATTGCAATGTCGAGTGCGAGCTCTTTAATGAGCTGTGATAACGAAGAATTTTGTATTAGTTACGAGAAATCCCTTGAATATTGGGCTGAAATACCACCTACTGTTGATGGCGTTCTTGGCGGCTTCGGCTTTATATCTAACGTAGATATCGATGGGTCTAACCGATTTCTTAAATCCTTATTTGCTTCCAAATTTTCTCCTTCATCTGATGTAGCTGTTGACTGTGGAGCTGGCATTGGAAGAATTACCAAAGACCTCCTCACACAACATTTTTCGGAAGTTGATGTCGTGGAACCAGATGAAAAGTTCATTAACGCTCTTAGAGATTTCGTAGGGGTAAATAGTTCTAAAATATGTAACTTATACAAAGTTGGTTTACAAGAGTTTGTTCCAGTGAGGAAATATGATGTGATTTGGAATCAGTGGGTGTTAGGGTATTTAACTGACATTGATTTAGTTGGCTATCTGGAGCGCTGCAAGTAAGTGAAAATAATTTACATAAAATTTGGTTGTATCTTAAATTAAAGTGAAAGAAAGACTAATAGAATGTATATTGTAAGTGAAAGAAAGACTAATAGAAGATTTATACTAAAGTTTGTCTAGAGCGCCTGATGGTTGAGAACTCTATCCTATATGTTAGACACCTGTACTGCTAGAGCCAGCTGTGAAAGACAACATGGCATTTTTCCTATTTTTAACCATAAAACAACCATCTTTGAATTCATATTGCTTTATTTTGGTGATTGCCAAGTGGCTTGACAATTTCAGTGTAAGATGGTACTGGGTTCAGGTTTAGTTTATAAAACATAGGGGGTGGGGGCGGGTTCGGGGAGATAGGTAGACCCCCTCTGTGAAGGGGAAGTTGCGATCCCCCCCCCCCTTTCGGAGATATGATTTTTAAAAATTTATAACCTCACTATTCAGTCAACGAATTTATGGGGTAGGGGCAGTGCGGGAGAAGGATAGACCCCTTGTGAAGGGGAAGTATCGACACCAACCCTCCCCCCTTTCTAAGATATATATATTTTATTAATTTTCTTATCTCATTTATCATAAAAATTTAACTTTTTCATGATAAAATTAGACTCTTTTATTGACTCTCGCCTGAACTCTCGCTATGTCGCCCCGGAGTGTTGCTTCACCCACTCAACCTTCGCCCCGTACTGCACTTGGCCTCTCGGGCTTGCTCCACTCAGGATCTCCATAGCTAGCTTCTGGCTCCGCATTCTTTATATACACTCTAGGGGTACGGACCACAAGACTAGGTGGAATTGGTGTGCTCTGTGTCGGATCTGTGACTCACTTTGAACCTAACCCAATCCACTACACTAATAACATAGGTTTTTAGCAATTAGATGTACATTATCTACCTACTAAACCTGAGCCGGTGGGGGCTGCAACTTCCCTTTCACAGTGGCTACCCTTTCCCTGCACCGCCCCTCACCCCTAAATCTATGTCTGACAGTAATGAGGTTATAAATAAAAAAAAACATCTCAGAAAGGCATGGATAGCAACTTCCCCTTCCTGGGGAGGAATGGGAGGGTCTACCCATGCCCCCACATTTTTATTATTACCATATAATGGCTTTGTAAAGAAAAGAGGTGGAGGCTTGTCTTAAAACTCGGTGTATACCACTATGTTCCTTCATATTTTATAGACATAGAATAACCACATGATATAATATCCTGAGGAACCCAACAGTTTTTAGAAATAAATGATTAAATTTTATCCCTATTTTGATCTGTATTTTCCATATAATGAAATTTGTGTAATTTATGTACAACTAGCGGCACGCCCTAGCTTCACACGGGTATTTAATAAAAAAAATAAAACATATTATTTATTATATACACACATAAACCCTTCTATTTGAGTCAGGTTACTAAAAAAATAAAATGATAAAGAATGTTTGAATATAATTATTTGAATGAACTTTTTTGTTTTTGTTCTTATTTTTTTTTTTTATTACGTTTTTAATTTTTTGTTTTATTTTAGTAATAATCTAGCCTTCCAGCCGTGGCTCTGCCCGCGATTATATCGGTTATCGCGCAAAATCATTAACCTCTTTTTGCGCAGTTGGATAATAACTAACCTATGTCCTTCCCCATGTCTCAAACCACTTCCATACCAAATTTCATCCTAATCAGTCCAGTAGATCGGTTATCGCGCAAAACTGTTAACCTGTTTTTGCACAGTTTGATAAAAACTATCCTATGTCTTTCCCCGTGTCTCAAACTATTTACATGCTAAATTTCATCCTAATCGGCCCAATATATCTGTTATCGCGCAAAACCATTAACCTCTTTTTGCACAGTTGGATATAAACTATCCTATGTCCTTCCCCGTGTCTCAAACTATTTCCATACCAAATTTCAACCTAATCAATCCAGTAGATTGGTTATCGCGCAAAACTATTAACCTCTTTTTGCACAGTTGGATAAAAACTATCCTATGTCCTTCCCCGTGTCTCAAACTATTTACATGCTAAATTTCATCCTAATCGGCCCAATATATCTGTTATCGCGCAAAACCATTTACCTCTTTTTGCACAGTTGGATATAAACTATCCTATGTCCTTCCCCGTGTCTCAAACTATTTCCATACCAAATTTCATCCTAATTGGTTCAGTAGTTTCAGAGCCTATTCAATGCAATCAAACAAACAAATCTTTCCTCTTTAATATATTAGTTTAGATTCATATGTTTGCCATGGTCTAATGAATTCAAAATACTTTTCTGGCTGTTCCTGACCTTGTATTATTATTTACTACTACAATCATTTATTGAGAGTGTGAAAGTGGTATAGAAAGGAGAGTGAGCGCTTGAAACATGGTAAATGGAGCATTGCACATGTTTATGAACAGTCAGGTGTCTCAAAAGGCTTGTCTGGCTGTTCATGGAGGAGTGTTGGTTCCGACACTAATGTATGGTAGTGAAAAAAGTATAATAATTGCAGTGGAGATGAGAGCATTGAAAAGCATGATTGGAGTCAAACTGAGTGACAGGATAAGGAATACTGTGATAAGCGAACGATGTGGTGTGAATGAGAGTTTAGTGACAAAAATCGAGAAAGGTATGTTAAGATGGTTTGGACATGTGGAGAGAATGAATGAAATGACTAAACTGGGACAAGTGAATGGAAGTGTTGGAAGGGGAAGACCTAGGCGAATGTTCCGAAATCAGATTGAAGACGTTCTGAAAAAAGGCCAGGGCAAGAGTAAGTTACCCTAAACCGACGCTTATTTATGAAAGGATTGATGAGTGTACATGAAGCGAAAGAGATATGTAAGGATTGTAGTAAGTGGAAATCCGTGGTGTCTGCCTACCCCTACGGGAAAGATGCGTGATTTTGTTTGTATGTATCATTTATTTTGAAGGTTGAGATTGACTGGGGTGAATAAATATAGTTATCAACCATTTATGAATAAAATTCTATTATTCTCATTATCTATGATGCGCATAGATTAAATCTAAACTTGTAACCTCTAAACATCGAGGTGAGGTAGATGTGGTAATAAATGCATGTGCAACATGTGTGCAGCCAATCTTAAGCGATAAAGCAGAATTAGTAAATGAATGTGTTAAGTTTTGTAGAATATTAACCTTATTCTTATTCTTATTCTATTTGGGGGCGATATATCCTGCACTGACGTCCCGCTTGGGGTGTATTGTGCATTTCCCCCGCCAGCTTCTACCCAAGCCATCCCAACTCCTTAACGTAGCGGAGAAGGACCTTGGGTCGCTGGCATAGCTGCTCCAGTGACTTGTGTGATGGTGGTGAGGATGTCGTCGATGAGAATGACTCTAGTCCGATTGTAAATCGTATCTGTTCCGTGGCTTCGCAGTGCAACAGTACATGCTCCACGGTCTCATCTTTTAGCATACAGCCTCTACATAGAGGACTGTCTGTTGCTCCAGTTTTATGCAGAAAGTAATTCAGGTTACAATGACCTGTGATAAGGCCTGCTACAATGCGTAGTTCCTCACGCTTTAGTTTCAGCAGGTTGTTTGTCAGCTTCTTATTTAGAGTTGGGAACATGGCCTTTGTTTGTTTACAATCCTCTGTCTTATTCCACAGGTTTTGTTGTTCTCTCTCGGTGTGACGACGTAGTAGTTCCCGTACTTCCATTGCTGATGGCTTGCAGAGGCTCCTTACGTCATCACAAACTTGTTTTTTTGCTCCTTTCTTTGCCAGAGTATCTGCCATGGCGTTACCCGGGCATGCACTATGTCCCTTTGTCCATGTTATCATTATTCTGTAGTTTTTTGACAGCCTTTGTAAGGCAGAATGACACTCAGCTATGACTCTAGACCGCGTTACTGGTCTTCTGAGTGCATATATTACAGCCGCACTGTCTGTAGTAAAAAGAAGGAGCTTGTCCTCACGCTCACTTTCTAAACTAGGTGTTATGTCTAGATGTGATATTGCCCTCGCAGCTAGCAGTAAGCCCATTGCCTCTGCTTGCATTACAGTGGTGGTCTTATTTAGCCCTTTTGCGTCTGAGATTCCAAGTTCCGGTGAGTAGTAACCGCAACCGGCACCAGTCTTGTTTTTTGCGCCATCTGTGTAGATATTGTATGTCGGCACTAGATCTGCCAGTGCACTGTTCTCAGTAGCCAGTTTGTACTTCTTATTGTCAAGGTGGGTACTGGCTACTTTGTCAGTGCCTTGCTTTGATTCGGGGATTATTTTAGTGGCCTTGTCTAGTATTCGACAATGGTTTGTGATTTGTCCCGTGCCTATCCACTGGTTTGTTGACTTTATCCTTAGTGCTGCCGCCATCGCTTCTTGCTGTATATGAAGATGCAGTGGGGTCAGACCCAGGATGACATCAAGGGCAGCTGATGGTGTTGATTTTATACAGCCGCTGATCAAAGAGCAAGCCAGTCTTTGGGTTTGCTGCAGTTTCTTTATTGTAGTCACCAGACTTGTTCGTGGCCACCACACTACGCAACCGTAGGTGAGGACAGGTCGTACTATGACTGTGTAGATCCATCGGCAGAGCTTCGGTTTCAGACCCCAGTCTTTCCCTACTGCTCTTGTACTTTGCATCAAAATTTTTGTAGCTTTTGTTGTGATGTGTTCAAGGTGTTTTCCCCACAAAAGCTTGCTGTCAAGCCAAATGCCTAGATATTTAACCTCCTTACTTAGGGTCAATTTTGTTCCAAACAGCGTAGGAAGGTTATAATTTGCTAGCTTTGTTTTTCGAGTGAACATGACTATTTCTGTTTTCTGTGGGTTCACAGATAGACTGTGACGTTGACACCATTCCTCGACTATGTGAAGAGCCCTCTGCATTTTTTCGCAGAGGGTTGCCTCAAACAGTCCAGAGACCATTATAACTAGGTCATCTGCGTATCCTACGGTGACCATACCATCTTTGTTCAGGAGTTCAACCAGCTCATTCACTACTACTACCCATAGCAGAGGTGACAAAACTCCTCCTTGTGGGCAGCCTCTCGTAACACGACAACGGGCTGTTCCAGAGGTTTCTATTCTCGCTGCTCTCTTAGAGAGCATATTGGTAACAAAGGTATTCACTCTATCATCAACACCCCTATTTCTCAGTCCATGGTTAATACTGGAAAAGGTGGTTTTGTCAAAGGCTCCTTCAATGTCAATAAAGGTAGCTAAGCAGGACTGCTTGTTTTCCAGTGCTGATTCGATCTTGTGTACCACATGGTGGAGGGCAGTCTCTGTAGACTTGCCAGATTGGTACGCATGTTGATTTTTGTGGACAGGGTTTTCCGCTAAAGGTCCACTTCTTAAGTATTTATCACAAAGTCGCTCCAAGGTTTTTAACATGAATGAGCTTAGACTTATCGGTCTGTATGACTTTGGATTGGTGTAATCTGTTTTACCTGGTTTTGGTATAAACACGACTCTGACTTCCCGCCATGATTTAGGTATATACTTCCATGCTAGACATGACCTGAAAATGGCCAGAAGATGAGTCTTTATCTTGTTAAGAGTCCACTGCAGAAGCGCTGGGAAGATTCCATCCGTTCCAGGAGCCTTGAATGGTTGGAAAGTGCTTACCGCCCAAAGCAGAGCTTCTTCAGTCACAATTTTGTCAGCAAAGGCCCAGTCTTCATTGCCAGGCTTTTGCATAGTTTCTATTTCCCATTCTTCTTCATTGTCTATATGACAGTCTGGAAAGTGGGTTTGTAATAGAAGTTCAAACTGTTCTTGGTCTGACATCGTATAAGAGCCGTCAGGCTTCTTCAACGTTCCTAGCTTTGCATGGGAGTCGCTAGATAGTACTTTTTTAAGTCTGGCAATCTCACTTTCGGATTGAATAGAGTTACTGTATTTTTTCCACGATTTCTTCCGACTTTCTTCGACTGTAATCTTGAATCGGTGACGTGTTTTCCTATACTCTTGCCAATCTTCATCAAGATCGGTATTCATTGCTCGGTTGAAATGGTGTCTCATTTTCTTCCTCGCTTTACGAAGTTCCTTATTCCACCATCTGTCCTTTTTGTTCAGTATTTTAGTACTTTCCGTTTTTAAGGGACTAGATTTTTCGTAGCTTTCCTTTAAGGAGCGTACCACGAAATCTATAGTCTCTTCAATGTTTTGGGGTAACAACTCTGTAGTCGCTTCAATTTGCGGCCCTACCTCTAGTGCCTTTTTAAATGTTTCTCTGTAGAGAGTTCTATCAGTATGCTTTGGGTTTCTGTAGGTGCGCGGTTCATGCTTTCTTACCTGTAAGCTGAACCTTATCCTTCTATGATCCGATCCCGAGGCCTCATTTGTTGCTACCCGCCAATCGTTTATCGTCTCTGCAATTCCGCTGGTAGCTAAAGTAATGTCAATAATAGTTCTGGCATTGGACCTAACATAAGTAGGTTCAGTGCCTCTATTCAGAACTATGAGATCATTTCGTAGGATAAAATCTAATATATCCTTTCCTCTATCATTTGTGTCTGGGCTTCCCCAAAGAAAGCAATGTGCATTGCCATCGCAGCTCATGACGCATTCTAATTTATTTACTGCACAGAAGTGCAGTAGGTCTTCAACTGCTGAAGGCGGTGCTTCTGCCTCTATGTCCATATAAACCGAGGCCACTATAACAGTACTATGGGGTCCTTGCAGTCCCGTCTCTAGTTTGACTACCGTAAGATCATCGTTGCATAGATGTGTTATCATCGATGCTTTGTATAAATTTGGTACGTAAACAAAAGTCCGCGTTTTGATTTGCACAGGGGGAGTGAACAAATTGCCCCTTAAGGCGTTGAAACCACTCACCTTTCCACGACTTAGATAGGGTTCCTGGACCAGTGCTATTGTGTTAGGTTGCTCTTCCAGGGTTCTTCGCAGAGCGGCGAAACCTGAGACGCTGTGTTGGAGGTAAGCTTGGATAATATTAATTTTACAATTTATGTCCAGCCTATCTATGCCAGCCGCATTGGCGGTTGAGTTTTGAGAATTATAATTTTGATTATTATTGTTTTGTGGATCCATTATTAATTAATATGAATTACCTACGCAATTGTTTATTAGTGACAGCGATCGAGAGGCGATACGCTCACTTAAATATTTTTAGGGTTTGACGAAGGAGTAAGAGCACGGTCCGCCTCCATGACGGACGACGCCGGCGAGAGAATGTTGAGGCCCATAATGTCCCCCAAGATTCCATCGTCATCGTCGTCCCCCACTTCCAGCAGACGGTCCACCTCCTCCCTCGACCAACCCCTCTCCTTGGTTAGGTCCGTGTCCGCGCCGATGACGGCGGGCGGCGCCGGCCCCAGCCCGTCGCTCACCGCATCGACAACAGCGTCGCCAGTGCCGGCCCCGCCCGACACCACCGCCGCCGCCACGGACCCTCCAAGTCTGTGTCGTCTAACCTTGACGAAGACCATCGCCGACATATAATGCAGACGACAGCCCTCGTGTTGGAGATACGCTAGGTCCTCTGGTGGTATGCCCATCACGAGGATGTGATTATAAGTGTCGCCCATAGGACGCGCTTCATGGGTGAAGAGTTGCCATCTCTCCACTCCAACTCCCCGATTTTGGGCGACGAGTACATTTATAATCAGGTCAGGCCTTTTTATGAGGTCCTGCCTTCCCCGTCCAAAGTCCGGGACAAAGATGACGCCCGTGTGGTATTTGGGCACCTTGCTTTCCGGGACGACCATGTATCCGCCAGACCCCTCCCACAGAGGTGGCAGCTGCTCCACTGTGGAGGTGAGCCAGGCGAGCGCATAATCGTCCCGTGCTGCATACCTGACGCCGCCGCGGAACGGTCTCGGCAGTGATGTGAACCGGGGCAGGATTGTGTCCCGGCTAAAACCACTTTCGAGAAGCGTGTTGAGAATCGCCTCGTCGACAGCTTTTCTAATGTGGACAACACCGAGGTTGTCCATTTTTATTTGATTGCGGTCTAAGACCACAACCCTAAAAGCTGACTTGGCCGCTTCCGAATAAGTCGGCCTGTTGAACGTCGAGGAAGGAACCGAGACTCCAGGCGCGAGAGCGGCAGCAGCGGTTCCACCCTCCAAGCACACCTTTTTGTCCGCCACGACTTGGGAAGGGGACACTAGGTCAGTGCTCCGCTGCCTCTTCGCGCCCCGAGTCTCGTCCTCCCCCTGAGTAATTTTTTCCACGGTGCCGTCGGTACCGGACGCATCTCCCTTTCTATTTCAATTGGCCACTGCGCACCCCTTCTTTCCCTTTCCCTTACCCTTGCCGATAGAACGACCTGGGCCCGGGTTAGATCCGCAAGGGGGGCGAGCCGAAAGCGTTACCGCATCCTCAGGCACCGCGTTGTGGTTTCGCTTCGCGAGTTCAGGGGGCGTGTTTACGTGAGCTTCATAAATAAATAATAAATAAAATAAAATAGCCATTTATTGCCTTCATACACAGAAAAAAAATATTACATACATAAGATAATTGACAAACAATTAAAAATAAATAAAACAAAAGGCAAAAGGAGTATGCTCAGCATTGTGCAACGCATATGTTAAGTACTAACGTGCGCTGCGCTGATTTTCAGCATACACCTACTCGGACGGATGTTTGCCGAGAGACATAGATAATAAAGCGGATCACAAATAAAATAAACATAAAGAAACAGCTTACAGTAGTAGCGTAGTAAAAAAAAAATAATCAAATAGGTAGAGCTTACAGAAAGGTGTGAAAAACATTACATTAAATAAGTTGCTAGTTGAAGACTTTATATAGTGTGTGGATGATGGTGTGTGTGTGTGTTTGCGGCGATATGTGTGTCTAAGAGGTCATGTTTATGTGAGAGGGATTTTTTACGGAGTGTTTGACATTTCTGTGTGTTATAAAAGTTGCTTTAAAATTATGATTTTGACGGTCTAAAAGAATTCGTTTTAGTTTAATTTTGAAATTATTGCAGCTTGTCTTTGCTCTTAAAGGAGGTGGGAGATCGTTCCATATCTTAGATGCACTGAATTTAAAGCAACCTTTAAAACCACTGGATCTATGTTTAGGGATTGCAAGTGTGTTGCGGAACTTTGAGCGTGTGTTTACAGAATTAGTGTTTTTAGACCATGTAAGCTTTTCAAAAAGGTACTCAGGTCTCTTGTTCCACAAAACCTTTTGAGTAAAGCATGCCAAATATAGTTCCCTTCGTAACTTCATATTCAAAATTCCTTTTTCTACGAGATAGGGAGTGACATGTTCTCTTCTAGGTATCGTGAAACAGAAACGTGCGCATGCATTTTGGACTCTCTGGATAGCTCGTTCAGTCACTGCCCAAATTCTGGGACTATAAACTGCACTGCAGTAGTTGAATGGTGATAGTACTATTAGATCACATAATAAAATTCTTATCTTTTCTGATATGTATTTTTTTATGTTATACAAAACCTTGAGTTTAAAAAAAGAAGCTCTAATTTTTTCGTTCACATGTTTGACATATCTTAGCTCGCTATCCATTAGAAGACCAAGGTTTCTCGCCTCTGACTCTATGGGTATATCAATACCATTTATCTTTGCTTTTGGGTCACATTCCAATACCTTACTGATCTGACTTTTAGTGCCCAACACTAGCATTTTAGATTTGGTGGGGTTTAATATCAAGCAATTACGATTCGCCCAGCTATAAATCTCGTCTAAATCTTTGTTAATTTGAACCATTTCTGCAGCTGTATTTTCGGGCTTAAAACTATGATATATCTGCGTATCATCGGCGTACAAATGATATTTACATACTTTTATGTGCTCTGGCATGTCTGCAGTAAATATAGAAAACAGGATAGGACTAAGGATCGATCCTTGAGGGGTTCCTGAAGGAACTTCCTCTATGCTAGAGGTAATTTTGCTACCATCCTGATTTTCTAACTCTACATACTGCTCTCTGCCCATTAGATACGTTCTAAACCACCTACACGTGTTTTCTGAGAAACCATAGTAAGTGAGCTTGGCAATCAATAGTTCCAGACTAATGCAATCGAACGCGCGTGAAAAATCTAATAAAATAAGTACACTGCTCAGTCCCGAGTCCGACTCTGTGAGAATATCATCAGTTACCTGTAAAAGAGCCGACTCAGTCCCATGGTGGCTACGGAATCCAGACTGATACTTAGGTATAATGTTTTCGTTAAAAACATATGTTTCTAACTGAGCGAGAACAACTTTTTCTAGCACCTTTGATAATACAGGAAGTATGCTTATAGGGCGTAAATCCTTTAATTGCTGGACTGAGCTAGATTTAGGAATCGGTTTCACAAGAGATCGTTTCCAAGAAACAGGGAAGGTGCCTGACTCTATAGATCTGTTGATTATGTGTGTGATCACAGGTAGAGTCTCTGGCAGTGTGAGCTTAATCATTTCTACATTTAATTGGTCATATCCAGTCGCGTTTGTTTTAATACTTAAAATAAATTTACCTACTGTTTCTTCAGACACAGGGTTCAAGGAAAACACACTATGAGTTTTTTTTTTATTTTAAAATAATCAACGACGTCATGGTCTACATGTCTACTACTTGGAACATTCAAAAAGTGTTTATTAATTAAATTTGGGTTAAATAAATTATCAGGTATGGCAGGTTTATTGTTATGGTTAGGTTTAAATTTTTGTAAATATTTCCACATCTTTTTGGGTTGATCAACATTTTTGTTTATATAATGGGTAAAGTATGCTGTTTTCTCTCTTTCTATTGTACCAGAAACCAAATTTCTCAAGCTTTTATAATATTTTTTCGATGAATCTGTTTTTTTACTATGGGCTTTCACTAAGGCCTTGTCCCTGATTGTCATCATAAATTTGACCATGTTTGTGATCCAAGGGCTCGAGGATTCCTTAATTCGTTTCCGTGTTAGAGGAGCATGTTTATTAAAGATATTAAAAATATGTTCAGTGAACATGACTACACATGACTGTACGTCTTGAATTTCTTATAATTTATTCCATTGTATACATTTAAGGTCAGATTGGAATTGCTCAAAATGTATTTCATTGATTTGTCGGCTTTGTATGAAACGCGCAATAGGTTTTGGTTTTTTAATGTTAAAGTCACATAAAACCATACCGTGATCACTCAAATCCTTATTATGTAAAATATTTATGTTCTTACACCTTTCGGGTGTGTCTGTGATAACCAAATCTATCAAGCTTACTGTCCCATCTGTCGTCCTAGTTGATTCTTTGACTAATTGTACAAGATTTCGTTGTGTACAGAACGTCATCAGTTTACGTGCTGGCAAGGTATCTGTTTTCAGTAGATTAACATTAAGATCTGTCAATAAACACATATAGTCGCAGTGTGCAAATGAACTCATGGACTCATTTAGGGCGTCTAAGGCTGTATCTACCGTGACACTCTCTGGTCTATAAGCCGTACCGATGGCCATACGAGCACCTGGAAGTGTCAGTTCTAACCATAATTGTTCCAACGTGGACTCGGGGTGAGCGCGGACACGTGCACGCAATCCCGATTTTATATAAATATCCAGATTTTATATAAATATATTCATGATGGCGCTCCGCGGCAGCGCACGGGTCGACACGGGCCATGCACGCCGCGACAGAAGGCGGGAGTGCCGACGTGCCGGGGAGGTGCAAGACTCCTTCCCGCTGTTGCTGCCGGAAAACCGAGTCCATCAATTCGGCGTCACGCTTCCAACGCTCCCTTTGTTCGGTTTTGCGGGCTTTACCGCTCTTAAAGCTTTGGGAGGCATCAGTAGGCTTGTACGGCTTCCTGACACCTTGCCCGGTACCTTCCAACACAGCGTGCGGTCCCGCTGTGTTCTCGCTCCTTCTCCTCAGCTGCTCCCTTTTGCGGTAGTTGTGCCGCGCCACGTGGTGTCCGAGCACTGGTCCAGGCCCTGGAGGTACCGTCTTCGTGTTCGCCGTCATCGGTCCAGTAGCAGCCGCAACAGGTGGAGCCTGGGACACCACCCCACCGTCGCCTTCGGTAGCCAATTTCCCACCCTCCGGCCCGGGAACCAAAGGGCGCCGGGTGCTGGCCGGTTCGCATGGCATCTCATTCTTATTGGACATATTCATATTATTGTTTAATTTCAGTTCTGTGGAGCAGAGTGTTTATTAGTGGGCGCAAAAGCGATAGTCAAGACAGTTGCCCAGGCTGCCTTCCCCTGATATTTCGCGTACGGTTGTTGAACCAGCCAAACAGAAGAAACACAAACGTTTGGCTCGTTCCACAACAATACGCTGGCCACAGGCTGCCCCGGATGGAGGAGAAGTATAGCTCGGTATAATGCCGGATGAGACAGCATACCGCACTATCCAACCCCTCCCGGGTGCCCTCCCTCTTTATCCGGGCTTGGGACCGGCTCCATACCTAGGTATTGTGCTGTAAGCGAAAGCGGTGCACAGCGGGTGATAAGCAATAACTAAATATGGAGGCGAGGTTACTAAATATGGAGGCGAGGTTACTAAATATGGACGCGAGGTTACTAAATATGGAGGCGAGGTTACTAAATATGGAGGCGAGGTTACTAAATATTGAGGCGAGGTTACTAAATATGGAGGCGAGGTTACTAAATATGGAGGCGAGGTTACTAAATATGGAGGCGAGGTTACTAAATATGGAGGCGAGGTTACTAAATATGGAGGCGAGGTTGCTAAATATGGAGGCGAGGTTACTAAATATGGAGGCGAGGTTACTAAATATGGAGGCGAGGTTACTAAATATGGAGGCGAGGTTACTAAATATGGAGGCGAGGTTACTAAATATGGAGGCGAGGTTAAATTAACCTTAATATATGGACTATAATTTTACTAGGGGTCTTTCAATATTTAGGAAGGAAGCCGAAAAAATAAATGTTTGCACCCACCAATGTTGTCTAGGCTCAAGAGATCAAATATAGTATAAATATTATACTTTTATATGTTTTTTACTTCTGCAAATGTTATGCATGCAGCCTTCCCGAGATTTCAACTCTGCTACTCGCTGAGACTAGGAGTCATATGCCCTGGTTAGTGTCAGAGTAAACTCAATCCACTATCTCTCAGACTAAAAGCCTTGACTCTGACCGGACCACCTTGACCCCGATAAGACAAACTATCATGTTATTTCGTTTTCAACCCATCTGTTTAGTTTCCAACAACTGGTTCCTTTTCTATGTGAATTTTTGCAGCTGTATAGGCACATGTGATTCAACATGGATGGAATAACTTTTATAAAGAGTGGAGACCGTAATGAAGTGCTGCGCACATATTTTTTTATGTTATTGTTACGGCTCAAGCTGGAGCCCACCTAATATTAAGCGGACTAACCTCTGCCTATAACAGATGCAATTCATCACAAGTCACGAATTGCACTGCGTACCTTGAGACATATATAATGTTAAGTCTCATGTGCCTGTAATTTCACTGGCTCTCAAGAACTGCTGCCGAAACACACCGTTAGGTGCTTGACGACCGATTTTCTATTTGAGGGTGGTCGCTAGCTTGGCGGGCATTCGCAAAATGCCGTTCCACCATGCGGTAAAGCTCTAGCCCGCGGCAGTCTATAGCCAATGCCTCTGAGCCATCACTGCTTCTCTTCGACTCAGGTCTTCCTCCGCTCAGTTAATCCAGCTCTTTCTCGGTCTGCCCTGTGGTCGCGACTGTTGTGGAGTCCAACCTAAGACAGTTTTTACAGCTCTGCTGTCTTCTATTCTCTCCAAATGTCCTGCCCATCTCAATCTTTGCGCTTTAATCCATCGGACTAGTTTCACTCACGATTTGCTGATCCAGCTCGTGGTTGATACGTATGCGGTAGTGGCCGTCTTCGTCCCGCAGTGGCCCAAAGATTTTCCGTAAAACTTTTCTTTCAAACACAGTTTAACGCAGTTTCTGCTCATCCTTTCGGGTTAGTGTCCAGGTTTCACACGCGTAAGTTACCACTTTGCGTATTATTGTTCTGTAGATGGTGATTTTTGATTTGGCAGTGAGAAGCTTGCTACTCAACATTTGCTTGCACGCATAGTAGCACTTGTTGCCAACAGTGATTCTGGCTTTTATTTCCTCTTCCACTGAATTGAAGAGGTCTGAGTATCTGAAACGGTTGATCCCAGTGATAGAGCTACTCCGCACAGTTACATCCTCTATTGGCTAGTGAGAAGATAATGCGTCTTAGCTGCATTGATCTGCAGGCCAAATTTAGTGGCTTCCTTCCTAAGGTTATATAGCACTGTGCTTGATCATGCTACTTTGAGTTCGAGTTGTAATGACTATGTCGTCAGCATACGCTGCCTTTTGAAATATATATTTTAGGGTTCCGTACCCAAAGGGTAAAAACGGGACCCTATTACTGAGACTTCGCTGTCCGTCCGTCTGTCACCAGGCTATCTCAAGATAGCTAGACAGTTGAAATTTTCACAGATGATGTATTTCTATTGCCGCTATAACAACAAATATTAAAAATAAAATAAAACAAATATTTAAGCGGGGCTCCCATAAAACAAACTTGATTTTTTTACCGTTTCTTGCTTGATACTAATAACGGTGACAGGTAGACGCTTTAACTATTCACAGAATATTTAGTTTTATGTTCTGTTTAAATATAATTAATTAAAATAAATAATTAAGGGGGCTACAATAAAAGAGGTTTTCGGCGTTTATTTAAAAATAATAATAATTCAATTGCTAATAATAATATAATGGTACGGAACCCTTCGTGCGCGAGTCCCACTCGCACTTGGCCGGTTTTTTTATACTTTACTCAATCACCTCGAGACATTAGAAGCTCGAAATCCTTAGACGATGAGTTGACAGTGTTTTCATGTAATTAAGAAAATTACTTTTAGTTTATTTGATTTCTATTAGGTCCTTACATATGAAATTGGCGTTTTTCGTACTGGCCACTATAATCACGAATTTCTCCTCTTTGGTAAGGAATTCCAAATTCAAATTTGTACAGCTATAGACTCATGTATTTGTGCTTCGATGATCGTCATTCATTTGTTTTTTTTCTTCTGTTTTTTTCTGTTTGCGTCACTCATTTTACAAAATGGAAAACCTTAAATATCGCATTATTTACGAGTACGAGTTCCGCCGTGGCACTAGTGCTGCGGAAACAACTCGAAGGGTGAATGATGTGTATGGCGGTCGTGTTGCAAAAGAAAACACAGTTCGTTTTTGGTTCCAACGTTTTCGTTCTGGAAATTTCGACCTGCAGAACAAGCCCCGTGGACGGCCTGAGACTCAAGTTGATAATGAAAAGTTGAAGGCTATTGTGGAAGCGGATCCATCGCAAACCACGTCCGAGTTAGCTGCAGGCTGCAATGTTAGTGATAAAACTGTTTTAATTCACTTGAAGCAAATTGGGAAGATTAAAAAGCTTGAAAGGTGGGTACCTCACGAATTGACTGAAACAAACCGGCAAACGCGCGTCGACTGCTGCGTTACATTACTAAACCGGCACAATAATGAAGGTATTTTAAACCGAATCATTACCTGTGATGAAAAATGGGTTCTTTACGATAATCGGAAGCGCTCAGCGCAATGGTTAGATCCTGGCCAGCCAGCCAAATCCTGCCCCAAGCGAAAATTAACCCCAAAAAAGTTACTTGTAAGCGTTTGGTGGACTAGTGCCGGTATTGTTCATTACAGTTTTTTCAAATCTGGCCAGACTATTACGGCTGATGTCTATTGTCAGGAATTGCAAACCATGATGGAAAAGCTAGCGGCTAAACAACCTAGGCTGGTCAATCGCTCCACGCCACTGCTGCTTAACGACAACGCTAGACCACACACTGCGCTACAGACGGCTACTAAATTAGAAGAGCTTCAATTGGAAAGTCTAAGACATCCTCCGTACTCCCCGGACCTTGCTCCAACAGATTACCATTTTTTTCGAAATTTGGATAACTTCTTGCAAGGGAAAAAATTCAACTCCGATGGGGCAGTCCAAAGCGCCTTCAAAGATTTTATTGATTCCCGTCCGACTGGTTTTTTTTAGTAAAGGGATCAATGAACTACCTATGAGATGGCAAAAGTGCATAGAAAATAATGGTTCATACTTTGATTAATTAAATATATTATATTAAAAAATATTCGACTTTTTGTTCCTCCCATACAAAACGCCAATTTCATATGTAAGGACCTAATATTTAGTTTTGGTAAACTTTCTACACAAAATATCGAAATAACAGGTTTGTTACACATTCCGTTAACGAGCTTAGGCCTGTGCCCCGCAACATACGGACGGACAGATAGACGGCGTTGCGGTATATTGGCTTTATTGGGCCTCTATTTTGGTTTTTGAGTGCGGAATCCAAAATACGCGTCGACTTGAGAACCTCCATCATTCTGAAAGTTGGATAACTAACTAACAAACTCTTGTAGTATATCTATTTAGGCATTTACTAAATAACAACTATATTTATCATAATGATATATTTTTCTTGGTCAAATAATTAAAAAATAAATTATCAAAATTCCCCCTCGCAATGCACCTTGCCCGAATGTGCCCATTATGGCTGAAGTATTACCGCCCTGGATACTTCGAGAAATATGCTGGGTCAAAAATCACCCAGCGTGACCCTTCCTCCCTCAGATGTTGTCCAATATCACCAATAAATTTTGTGGCCATACCACGGGCCCGTTGTGCCAACAGCAAAGGGAACAAAGTCATGTCAAGTATGCCAAGGCTTAATCAGCAAATTTTAAACTTTTTCCCTTTGCTAGCCTCTGCTCCGGAGCCGGCACACTGCTGGGATCCACGGAGGTGGCGAGCGGCGAACGTGCACACACACGTGACATCCCAAACAATACACCCCTCTGCCACGGTACCAGTAGTGTGAGCCCATCTGGGCGCTTACCATCTAACCGTGACAAACCAGGGGGCTCCAACACTGATGCTACTACGGCGATAAAAGCGCGCCTAATAATCTCGTTTAAAGCGTGGTGCCGAAGCCGCCGACCTGCACTTCCAGCATTACTTATATTTTTTTTATTAGGAACAGGTTGCACGCCATTTTGAAATGTTGAACATTATGTTTGCAGATAACAAAGTGTATTTTTTCTTTTACAGAAATGCATTAAATAAAAATGGCGTAATTGTGATCAAAGAAAATGTTACTTCATCGGGTAAACCAGAAACTGACACGACGGATTCTTCTGTAACAAGATCATTAAAACAATATTTGAAGATATTTAAAGAATGTAATTTGAAGAGGATCAAACAGTGCAAGCAAACAAACTTTCCCAATGGAATATACCCAGTATATATGTTTGCACTTGTGGCTGATCAAAGTACTACGGAAACGAATCGTGAAAGTTGTGTCAAATGAACACTCATCGTTGCAGCGCATTTTAAGTTTAAATGTTGGTATATAATACCGTAGTACATTTATTCTATGACAATACATTTTATTTTTAAATAATATTGTGTTGATATTGTATTACTGGAGTTAGCTTAGGTATTTTTCCTAATCTTGGTGGATACCACCTTGTATATTATGTATACATAATGCTGTGTTCTGGTTTGAAGGACAAAATACTTGTTAAAACACGTTCACTGTCCATGACCTGAATGAGGTGTACTTCAGAGTTGATTTTCATGGGTCACTACTTCAAACTAACGTAACAGGCTCTAGTTTCGTAAATATTAAATGAACTAACAAGTATTATGTACAGACGTATAGACCAATAAATTGTTCCGATAAAACGCCAATGAGCCACAGGGTATATTTCTTTATTTCGAATACAGGCAGCTTTTAATGGCACACCTATTGTATATATACAGGGTGGAAACATACAGCGGGGCAGTAAGGGGAAGTACCTTATCCGTTGCAGCTACTCAGAAATGGTCTTAGGAGACTATCCATATTTTTTTATGAAATTTTAATCCCAATTCACAGATTTTCAAAAAAAATTACAGTTAACAAGTAAATAGCCATTTTACACAAAAACATTTATTGATGCTAATCGATCCTGTTTCTAATACTGATCAAAAACTTCTATGGGACCAACCATCGTTGGAGTACTCAAAAAGTCACAAATTGCAAAAAACTTTTCCCGTTTTGTATAAACATTTTTCGCAAAAGCTTTTTTAGTGACGGTTGAGATCTTTTCGTTGACTGAATAAAAAGATAAGTTTAAAAACAATTGAAATTTCGAACTCGTTATTACTAAATAAAAAACAATCTTGACAGTTTGGTGATCAATGGATAGGAACACGTGGTCCTATTTTTTGGCCAGCGCGTAGTCCAGATCTGACGCCTCTAGATTTCTTTTTGTGGGGCTACCTGAAAACTGAGGTTTACAAAAAGCAATACGATAGTGTTCAAGAACTTAAAGACTCACTAACCACAATTTTGTATGGAAATCATACAAATAAATTGTCAGCAGCCACTAGGTCGGTATAGAAACGAATCAATTTATGTATTAGCCAAAATTGCGGTCACTTCGAGCACTTGATATCGTAGGGCAAGAAACTGCAAGATTTTAAATAAGAATAACATCATCAAGTTATGTTAGTTAATAAAAAAAGATAATTAATACGCCTACTTTTTGATATGTGTAAAATTCTACGTGATCATTTGTCTTTTGTTTTGTTTTTTGTATTTCAGTTCTTTACAAAATGTAAGGGAAAAGGTTTTTGCAATTTGCGACTTTTTACAACGATGGTTGGTCTCATAGAAGTTTTTGATCAGTATTAGAAACAGGATCGATTGGCATCACAAAATGTTTTTGTGTAAAATGGCTATTTTCTTGCTAACTGTATTTTTTTTCAAAATCTGTGAATGGGGATCAAATTTCCATAAAAAAATATGGATAGTCTCTTAATCCTTTGCCATCGGCTGACCCACTATGGCCAATTTATGAATGAAATTCTATTGTTATCATTATCGCAGATATCAATGGGTTAAGACCATTTCCGAGTAGCTTCAACGAATAAGGTACCTCCCCTTACTGCCCGCTGAAAGTTTCCACCCTGTATATACCAACACTTTTTCTATGAGTTAAACGCACAAGACGCAGTGTTTTTTTCTACATAGTGCATTTTATGTGTCTTCTTTTTTTTTATACGTGCTTTTGTCAATGAACGGCCTCTGAATGTATTTACATTTTCTATGTTTTTTTTTTATTGTTTGGTGACTGACGTGGAGCTTATACGCCCGTGACACACACAAATGGGTCACTGAAGAGGCTTCCCGCCACTCTTTTTTGCTATTTTTGAAACAGAAGTAGTATTAAGGTATATCTGAAGGTGGACACTCACGGTCAGTTCAATATCAGTTTCAACTGATCAGTTAAAACAGATGTAAGCCAAAACGATTTCCCCGCCCACTGGCTTCAAATTGCACTTTGTTTCTCGATCGACGGGGTCGCACGTATACGGGTGTTATCGAACTCCCGCGCCGTATTTTCTCTGATCAGTTGAACTGTTGACCTTTAATCGTCTCTTTAAATACCTCTGTCCATAAGAGCAAAACAAAGATATTTGGGCGTGAGGGATAATTTCGGAAATGCGGCTGAAAAGTGAACTTGTCGAAGTCGGTAACTCCATTACATAGCAGTGCCACAGACCAAGGTGTGTTCTGACAAGTTCAAGCATGTTATTTTTTTGTTATTATAGGTATATCATAGCAAGGACTGGCTAGTCTAAGTCGCTGTTGAAACTCAAATTATCAACGAGCGAAAATCAAATATAAAAAAGTATTGTCCTGTCCCAAGCGGGAATTTTGTGCTATAATAATTTCTAAATATGATTTTCGCTAAGCACATGTTAGTGTTTGCATATTTATAAATAAATAAGACTTGCGCCATCATTCCGAGAGTTAGATAATGTTTGAAAAAGTGCTTCTTTCGATCAGATGAAGTTATTATTATTATTTCTTTGTTAATGGCTTCTGCGGTTTAATGTTACCACAATTCTGCCAACGTCCGTTCATGCTAGTTTCATAAGTCACGTGGAGTTATTACTTTAATTTAGAAAATAATCGGTGTTTAGAATGAAGTCTAATCTGGTTGACGGGCGCACCGTCCCCTATGACGGTTAGAAAATTATTGCTCAAGATTTGGCTCGAGCAAAAATGTTCGGGCACTCGGCGCGATTTCTGGTAACGTGTATTTGATTCCCGATCGAGACGAGGCAATTTTGTGCTACGAGTATAATAATTTGCAGATGGGATTTTCGCTGAGCACGCGATAGTGCTTGTAATTATATGTCGATATATAGTTATACTATTTTTATTCGTTTTTTATCCACCAGACCAGTGTTGGTAACTTCTTCACGTGTTGGAAATATAAAAGTTTCCATCCTTTGCTTAGATACCCAGTTTTACAAAAACATGCTGTTGGCGACACGAAACTTTTGTTATGTTATAATATCCCCGCGGTTTCTGTCGTGGTGTCTGTTTAGCACGTTATGAACCGGCCGTTTGCGTGAATAACAGTGCAAATTGCGCATATTTGCGTGACTTGAACCGCGGGGTTTATCGGAATCGTTTTTTTGTTTTATGACTGATAGGCTAGCCTTTGACCACTATCTCACCTGATGGTAAGTGATGATGTGGTCGAAGATGTTATTCAGACTAACCTAGAATTACTAGTACTGGCTGTCAAGGACAGCTGCCGGAACACACCGTTAGGTGCTTGGCGTCAGATTTTGCAGGGCAGCATACTGGGACCCCTATTATTTTTAGTGTATATTAATGATTTTCCCCATGCCGTCAATCATCCGATGGTCATGTTTGCCGATGACAGCACTGCCATATTCACGGACAACAAAACTATTAATTATGAAAATGACATAAACGAATCTATAGAACTGATAATTGAATGGCTAATTAAAAATAACCTCAAAATAAACCTAGATAAGACACATATTATGACATTCAAAATTAATAATTCAAAATGTAATACATTAAATATAAATTATCATGGTAAAACTATTGACGAAATTCGGACAACGAAATTTTTAGGGATTTATATAGACTCAAATCTGTCGTGGAAATCGCATGTTGCACACGTATGTGCAAAAGTAAACCAATTTGCATATGCATTGTATATGCTACGCAAAGTTGCTAATGATAAAGCTCTTTTAAGTGCCTACCATGCCTACGTCGGCTCTACACTAAAATATGGAGTTCTTAGATGGGGAAACTCAAATTATAAAAACTCTGCTTTTAAATCCCAAAAGAAGTGCATTCGAGCAATGTGTAAGCTAAAACCAAGAGATTCTTGTAAACCTCATTTCAAAAAATTAAAACTGTTAACGCTTCCTTCGATATATATCTACGAATCCGCGGTGTTTGTAAAAAATAATATTAAAGACTTCGGTAAGTTGAGGAGCAAGCGACATAACGACAAAGTACAAGGAGTTTTTCGCAGAACTGCACTGAGCAGTAACAGCACATTTAAAATGAGAGGATTAATTTATAATAAGCTACCACATTGTTTAAGAGAAATAGACAATGAAGACATTTTTAAATTTAGACTGAAAAAAATTCTAATTGATAAGTCATATTATTCTATAGACGATTTTTTAAATGACAAGGACATTTAAATAGTAATGTTGATATTAATAATGACTAAATGATATATATAATAATGATGAATGTAATTTTTATATAATTTTCTTATGATTGTAATTTTAGTTTGAACACAATTAAACAAAAATTTTGCATGCCAATTTGGTTAAAGTATGGTGATCCTTCCTATTGACTATTGACTACATACCATTATTTTATACCCATGCTTTGCGAAATAAATATTTTGAATTTGAATTTGAAATTTGAATTTGAAGACTCAGAGACTCACAATCCAAAACTAACACTCAGAGACTCAGACGGCTTCAACGTCGGAGTCGGCGTCGGCGTCGGCGTTGGCGTCGGCGTCAGCGTCATATGTCATGTCATAAGTCATATGTCAGACTCAGAGACTCAGGCATCGGCGTTGGCGTCAGCGTTGGCGTCGGCATCGGCATCGGCATCGGCGTCGGCGTCAGCGTCATATGTCAGACTCAGAGACTCAGACGGCATCGGCGTCGGCGTCGGCGTCAGCGTCGGCGTCGGCTTCGACGTAGGTTTCCGCATCGGCGTCGGCGTCAGCGTCATATGTCATGTCATAAGTCATATGTCAGACTCAGAGACTAAGACTCAGACTCAGAGACTCAGACGGCTTCGACGTCGGAGTCGGCGTCGTCGTCGGCATCGGCATCGGCATCGCCGTCAGCGTCATATGTCAGACTCAGACACAGGCATCGGCGTCGGCAACGGCGTTGGCGTCAGCGTCGGCGTCGGCGTTGGCGTCGGCATCGGCATCGGCGTCGGCATCAGCGTTATATGTCATGTCATAAGTCATATGTCAGACTCAAAGACTCACACTCAGAGACTCAGACTCAGAGACTCACACTCAGAGACCCACACTCAGAGACTCAGACTCACACTCAGAAACTCACACTTAGAGACTCACACTCAGAGACTCAGACTCTGAGACTCTTACGGCGTCGGCGTCGGAGTCGGCTTCAGCGTCGACGTCGGCATTAGCGTCATATGTCATGTCATAAGTCATATGTCAGACTCAAAGACTCAGGCATCGGCGTCAGTAACGGCGTCGTATGTCATGTCATAAGTCATATGTCAGACTCAGAGACTTAGACTAAGAGACTAAGACTCAGAGAGTCAGACTCAGAGACTCAGACTCAGACACTTAGACTCAGAGACTCAGACGGCATCGGCGTCCACGTCGGCGTCGGCGTCGGCTTCGACGTAGGTGTCCGTATCGGCGTCGGCGTCAGCGTCATATGTCATGTTATAAGTCATATGTCAGACTCAGAGACTTAGACTTAGAGACTAAGACTCAGAGACTCACACTCAGAGACTCAGACGGCTTCGACGTCGGAGTCGGCTTTGGCGTCGGCGTCGGCATCGGCGTCGGCGTCAGTGTCATATGTCATGTCATAAGTCATATGTCAGACTCAGAGACTCAGACTCAGGTATCGGCGTCGGCAACGGCGTTGGCGTCTTCGTCGGCGTCGGCGTCGGCGTTGGCGTCGGCATCGGCGTCGCCGACTCCGACGTTGAAGCCGTCTGAGTCTCTGAGTCTGAGTTTTTGAGTGTGAGTCTCTGAGTCTGGGTCTCTGAGTCTTAGTCTTAGTCTCTGAGTCTGACATATGACTTATGACATGACATATGACGCTGAAGCCTACGCCGATGCGGACACCTACGTCGAAGCCGACGCCGACGCGGACGCCGATGCCGTCTGAGTCTCTGAGTCTGACATATGACTTATGACATGATATATGACGCTGACGCCGACGCCGATGCTGACGCCTACGCCAACGCCAAAGCCGACACTGACACCAACGCGGACGCCGATGCCGTCTGAGTCTCTTATTTTGAGTCTGTGTCTTAGTCTCTTAGTCTAAGTCTCTGAGTCTGACATATGACTTATGACATGACATATGACGCTGACGCCGACGCTAATGCCGACGCCGACGCCGACGCTGAAGCTGACTCCGACGCCGACGCCGTAAGAGTCTCAGAGTCTGAGTCTCTGAGTCTGAGTCTGAGTCTCTGAGTTTAAGTCTGACATATGACATGACATATGACGCTGACGCCGATGCCGACGCCAACGCCGACGCCGACGCCGACGCTGACGCCAACGCCGTTGCCGACGCCGATGCCTGAGTCTGAGTCTCTGAGTCTGACATATGACTTATGACATGACATATGACGCAGACGCCGACGCCGATGTCGACGCCGACGCCGACGCCGACTCCGACGTCGAAGCCGTCTGAGTCTCTGAGAGTGAGTCTCTGAGTCTGGCTCTCACTTTGTATCCTACCTATATGAATGGATTTTATTTAGTTGTTGGCAGTCAGTTACTAAAGTGTATTCGTTGGCTAAACACATACGTTACATCAAGTTATAAGTGAATTAATGCTATTTTTTTCGTCAATGGGAGATGACAATGAATGCAAACAACCTAAATGGCTAAGTAAAGGTATAAAGATCTGTACAAAACGAAAACTATGCCTATTGTGGAAATACAGACGAGATCCAAATGATACTAACAGAAATAATTTTAAACAGTATTCCGCAAAGTTAAAATTAATTATAAAACAGACACAAAAAGCTCAAAATATATAAGTTATATAGGACAGTCAAATAACAAAACGAAAGCTGTATGGGATATTATAAATAAATATAAGCAATATTCCAGAACAAAACACAAACATAAAAGTAAACGGGACAATAATCTCCAACCCAAAACAAATAGCTCAGTGTTTTAACAACTTTTTTTATTGACGAAATAGAAGATGCTACAGTAGGTACTACAAACATTCAATTCACTCAAACACTGAAACATTCGCAATTGAATTCTTGTTTCTTGGAACCTACAAATGAATATGAAATTGAAAAAATAATACTATGTCTAAAAAACTCAAATTGTACCGGCTATGACGGTATCTGCACGAAAATAGTGAAAGCAACTGCTAAAATAATATCGCCTGTACTTGCCCACATTGTCAATAAGAGCATTGAAAATGGTATATTCCCTGACAAGTTAAAGACTTCTATCATAAAACACATATGACTTATGACATGATATATGACGCTGACGCCGACGCCGATGCTGACGCCTACGCCAACGCCAAAGCCGACACTGACACCAACGCCGACGCGGACGCCGATGCCGTCTGAGTCTCTTATTTTGAGTCTGAGTCTCTGAGTCTTAGTCTCTTAGTCTAAGTCTCTAAATCTGACATATGACTTATGACATGACATACGACGCCGTTGCTGACGCCGATGCCTGAGTCTGAATCTTTGAGTCTGACATATGACTTATGACATGACATATGACGCTGACGCCGACGCTAATGCCGACGCCGACGCTGAAGCTTACTCCGACGCCGACGCCGTAAGAGTCTCAGAGTCTGAGTCTCTGAGTGTGAGTGTCTGAGTCTCTGAGTCTGAGTCTCTGTCTCTGAGTTTGAGTCTCTGAGTCTGAGTCTTTAAGTCTGACATATGACTTATGACATGACATATGACGCTGACGCCGATGCCGATGCCGACGCCAACGCCGACGCCGACGCTGACGCCAACGCCGTTGCCGATGCCTGAGTCTGAGTCTCTGAGTCTGACATATGACTTATGACATGACATATGACGCTGACGCCGACGCTGATGTCGACGCCGACGCCGACGCCGACTCCGACGTCGAAGCCGTCTGAGTCTCTGAGAGTGAGTCTCTGAGTCTGGCTCTCATTTTGTATCCTACCTATATGAATGGATTTTATTTAGTTGTTGGCATTCAGTTACTAAAGTGTATTCGTTGGCTAAACACATACGTTACATCAAGTTATAAGTGAATTAATGCTATTTTTTTCGTCAATGGGAGATGACAATGAATGCCCTTTACTAATTTTCCATAACTGTAGTATTGATGTCTCCCCCAGGAACTTACGAGGTAATGTTTCTGTAATGAATGGCTGAATTTACTTCCGAAAGTGCGTAGCCACTATTTATTATCGGGCATCATCGAAGCGCATTTACGTCGAGTCAACTTCTGCACATTCTGACATCTGCACATGCATGCAGTTTACAAAACATGGTGCAATGAAGTAAATAAAAAACCAGCTTTAAGGAATACCTTCTTAAGCATACTCAAAAAAGAGAACATTTCAATTCACAGACCCAGGAAGGATCAATGCGATGTATGTTCTAGTTTTCAGATAAAAAATGTTTCACAAGAAGAATACAAGACTCATATCCAGAAAAAAGATGAAGCACGAAGCGCTTAAAATAAAGCGATCGAAAACTAGAAGGATAACCCGGATAGCATAGTGATAGGTATCTGTTGACGTGCAAGTTGTCCTTTTAGCACCAAAACTACTTGCTAGTGCATTGTATTATAAGCAAAAACTACAGTATCATAATTTTACAATTTTTAGTTCTCATACTGGAGATGTGACTATATATTTTTGGCATGAAGCAGATGGAGATGTTACATCCGACGAGTTCACAAGCTGCGTAATTGATTACCTAAAAACTACATGCACAGCTTATAAACACATCACCATAATTAGTGATGGATGTAACCACCAAAATAATAATAATAATAATAATAATAGTTTTGGCGAGTGCATTATGTAACTATGCTTATTTTTTTAGAGTAGAAGTGGAACAAATTATACTTGGAAAGGGTCATACTATGATTGAGGTTGATAGTGTCCACTATACTATCGAAAATTATATAAAGCCCCCGATTAATGCACCTCAAGATTACTAAGAGTAAAGTATTTTGATCTTCTTAAATATTATGTAAATTAATTATCTAATTATCAGTTTATCAGACCTGGTAAAAGGAAGTATGATCCCACAGCAAATAATACTAGACCATTTTTGTACATGTCTACTGGTGAAGTATGCTTCAAAGTTCGCCATCCACGTGAATATAAAGTTCTTCCTAAAGTTCTTAAAGCTTCTGAAGAGCTAAAACCTTTTATAGAGAGAGAGTTTAGCCAACGAATACACTTTAGTAACTGACTGCCAACAACTAAATAAAATCCATTCATATAGGTAGGATACAAAATGAGAGCCAGACTCAGAGACTCACTCTCAGAGACTTAGACGGCTTCGACGTCGGAGTCGGCGTCGGCGTCAGCGTCATATGTCAGACTCAGAGACTCAGACTCAGGCATCGGCATCGGCGTCGGCAACGGCGTTGGCGTCAGCGTCGGCGTCGGCGTTGGCGTCGGCATCGGCGTCAGCGTCATATGTCATGTCATATGTCAGACTTAAAGACTCAGACTCAGAGACTCAAACTCAGAGACTCAGACTCAGACTCAGAGACTCAGACTCTGAGACTCTTACGGCGTCGGCGTCGGAGTCAGCTTCAGCGTCGGCGTCGGCGTCGGCATTAGCGTCGGCGTCAGCGTCATATGTCATGTCATAAGTCATATGTCAGACTCAAAGATTCAGACTCAGGCATCGGCGTCAGCAACGGCGTCGTATGTCATGTCATAAGTCATATGTCAGACTCAGAGACTTAGACTAAGAGACTAAGACTCAGACTCAGTGACTACCATCCATTTTACAATTGTCTTAAATATATATCTGATTAAAACTTGTTTTATGTATAATTATCAATAATAAATCACTAACATATATGACAAATATTTTTTATTAATACCTGTTATGTGACACATAATTGACATTTTAAAGTCTGTTATGTGCTTCAATTACTCATATTTCAAAATATTACGAAAAAAATATATGTTTTTATAAACAAAAACCTAATAAGAACATGTATATGATCTAAGACTTTCATTTTAAATTACTTGTCAAATTACACTTCATATAATTTTTTTCAGGATATATTATTTCTTCAATATCTCTAAAGTATTATTTGTGCACATAGCAGATTTTGGTTTGACAACGACGATATATTCTATGTCTTTATTATTGTAATCCTTTACCAAAGGTACATTAATATAATTACTTACATAGTATTTTAAAAATGTATAATCCAATTTGAAAAATATGTATAATTATTATTATTTAAATTAAGTGTCACTTAGAATGTGTCACATCACATCTAATCTAACAATGTTTCCTAGTATTTTTAGAATATTTGGAACCATTATATATTATGCAATTGAGCATTATGACAAAGTATCGCATTTGACAGCTGTCACATCAACATCTACCACATCTTTATACAAACATAATAAGTTACGTTAAAATAACTCTTTATTGCTCTTCGTATGAACTACCTAAGCAAAACGAGGGGAAATTTTAGTTTGACGATTTAATGGTATACCACGGTTAATAGCAAACAGCAGATGACGTGGTGCCTTCAAATAAACCATGTAATGGTACCACGACAAATGAATGAAAGTTCGAACAGACTGATGGCCGAGGATTAGTAAGAAAGTCCCGTTTTCTAGTAGGTAGGTACACAACACTTAAATAGAAATCTCTAGACTTCCTTACTATTATTTGAAGAAACAATACTTACAACATTTTGGCATCTCGCTACCCCCGCTCGTCTTGTCGTGATTAGTTACACACGATACTCGTAGTTGTGCTTGTAGTAGAGAAGTTTTCATTCTGTACGGTTCTATATTCATGTGGTTCGCGAGTCAAGCGAAGTGGTTGTGGGAAGCGACATGGGAATTATTCATATTTTTCGTACTGTCCAAACACCACTAGTCTAATAAATATTACCTTTTATCCGAAAGTCATGCAAAACTTTAGTAAACAGTACATACTTACGTTTTCTGAGAAAAACATAAGTATGTACTATATAATATGTGTTTCAAACATACAATTGTTCGGTAAATATTTTTAATATATTAATACTAAATTGTCAAAGGCTGGCCTATCGGCTATAAATAAAATAAATTACACTACATTATTTAAAATTAATTAAGTATGCACTTAACAAAGATACCTATTTATTTCAGGTATATTATACATACTCGTATACTTACATATTTTCGCTTCTATGAAATACCTATACGCATATTTTGGTAATTTGTTTGTGAAATATCAAATATCTGCATCGTTCATTTTATAAATCTTTTACCTACATTTAGGACCATTAGTTAAAACCGTATTGTTCCGTAGTATTTTTTAAATTTCTTTGCATGATAATGGAATACTTACAAAACCGTGGAAGCATGCATGTTGTGCTAACTCACTAAGAGTGGATAAGGAGTAAGGACAGGAAAATTACAGTCAGACAAAACAGTAAAAAAATTTAACAGTAAATACATACCTAATTAAAATTTTGTAAGTAACAGTTACTTATATAAAGTTTTATATATACCTATTATATATACAATTAATTAATATTACACATCGTATCTCCGTATTGGAGCCGTATCTAATACAATCTAATGTTGTAATTATTAACTTTAATATAATTTCTTACATATTCACGGTCATTGTCTGTTAACAAAGACCAGCTCTCGAGTTCCACTAGAATTTCCAAGCTGATGCAAGTTTGAATAATTCGGTCTACAGACACCATAGTCAACAAATCAGACTGCATAATTCTCAATTCTTTTAAATAAATCATTGGATTCTTATCTAAAATTTTGAATATGAAATCGTCTGTAAGTTGAACAGCTGTGCCTATGTGAATGAACTCAACGTTTAAACAATTTGTAAGCAAGAACAGCAGCTGTTCGTCAGTACATGCTGATACAAATGTTACTCTCTTTAGATTTCTAAATGGCGGAATCTCTAATTTCTTCGTATATAATGAAGTATGTTTTATTAAAGTGCAATTGTATAGGGTTAAACTTTGTAAAAACGGACACATTTGACTAATATACATCAGTGCATTTAGGTCTATCTGGTCAACATGTTCGAGGTGTAAGTGGGCCAAGTTACACCCTTTTACTTGTAACACTTGCTTAACTTGGTCAGCATAGAAGTCGCACGACAGTAATTTCAATTCGCGTAAATCTTGGAGTTCAATGAGTACCATTAAATCACTTTGTAAAGTATTGTGGAAGACAGTCATATTCTGCACAAATGGACACATCTGAACGGCTAGCTGCAGTTGATTCAATGTAGCATAACGGCTGACATATGTTTTTAGCTTGAATTGTTTATTTTCTGTGTATGACACATCAATATATTCTAAAACTTTGCCTATGTCATCACATCTGCCGATGTCTTCTATGTTTCTACAATAAAGAAGCAATTTTACATAGCCTTCCAGAGTAACAAACGTTCTGTATAACTGAACACTCCTCAATTGTTCTAATTTAGTTAATATGTCGACGCTATCGTTTGTAATGCACTTAGAACAGGATACATCTAACTTCTCGATCAACTTGCAATTTCTGGCTATACACATTAAAATATTATCCGTACAGTCGTAATTAATGAACAGATATTTAAGACAGTGTAGTTCTTTTAGTGACTGTATCACAGCACTTTCCATATCAGCTGTCTTCCATCCTCCTGAAAGCGACCCTAAGTTAAGATGAACTAGACCTGTAAGCATGTACAGTTTGGAATAAAACGTAGCCCGTAACATTTTAGGTATACAATCTATTGATACGACGGTAAAATTTTTAGTGAACAGTGTTTCTGCCATACGCACGATAACGTTCATCTGACTGACAAATTTGCCCATGCTGCAACGAAATCCTAGTGATTGTTTAGTTTTTTCCAAGAGTTCTGTTAATGCTCTTATCGCTTCTGTGACCACCAAGTCATGAACCATCCAAGGCACATTATAATCTAAATAATTTCGTATTATTACGATTTGTCTCGAGAGTGCACATTGAGCTTTTAAGGTGTCCCATTTCGTAAGGGAGCTTATTGGTACCATTAAGTTTTCCGCTTGTAAAGCCACCCAATCTCCCAGCTTGACTAATGCCAATTTCTCAAGTTTCCCTGGTTGCTTGTGTCTCGACATTTTTAAATTACCTGCAACAAAACTAATAACTGATTTAGGTACTGGATGATTATTTTTTAGTTTAAATCAGCAACTGCTGGTTTTATTTCTTGAAGATAATATTAATGCACTCTTTCTGGGTGCATTAATATTATCTTCACACACAATGTACAACCATTATCTTCATCGCATTTTCTTCGTTCGCCTCTCAATTTCGGCCGTATAAATTTAATATGTCATGCAATTTTTTATCGCTGGTACCATAAAAATGAAACAATTTTATACAAATAAAGGCCTGTGTTTTTTCAGATGCAAAAGATTCGTACCAAAGAATACATTTGTGCCTATTTCACTTGTATGAGGGTTAAGGAAAAAAGACGCCATTATGATGTGACAGTAGTTGTCATATAAAACTGTTTTGATCGATTTGATGACAACTGTCAAACTGAAAGGGCATTATTTCGAAAACTTAATCCTAGACCACTAGCTCCTTTACAAAAGTTATGTCTCAATGAGATCTTCATTTCAGATGACAGCTGTCAAATTAAAAAGGGTTTTTTGAAACTATTGATCTTAGACTACTAATTTATTTGAAATTGTGATAGCTTTGAGATCTCCAACTTTAAATAACAGCTGTCACATGAAAGGGATAAGGAATATTTAAGTAATAAAATAGTAGGTAAATATATCTCTCATTAATAATAACAAATATTTTAAAAGTATTTTAAGAAAACATTAAATTAATTATTTAATAAAACACTTAAAAAATATTTATAAAAATGATATATATCTAGTGACAATTCCGCCTAATTTCCTGTTAAGCCGACGTGACGTCATAAAGTTTTGGTTTGGCTGCGTGGCATTTATTTGTTATTATTAAAAATGGATTTCCGCAAAGTAACGCCTGAATCTATTCATTATATCTCTCTCATTCTTTGTCTTCACTGTCTTATGTTCCTTTACTAGTAGAATCCAATTTGTAGGCTTTTAAGTCCACTTGGTATTTTCAAAAATTTAGATAGGCCTGGTTAGGTAATTCCATTTTAATAGTCTTGTTCATAACCTGTATTTATCTTATGTTGTAGAAGACATTTAATATACCGACTCCACACGTGTGGGGTTAGGGTTTATAGATATAGATTCAATACCAAAACAAAAAAAAACGTATTCTGTGGACAGCTTGTAGTAAGTATATCTGTTATGCGTAGATACACACACCGCACCTGTCCTCGGTTATTCGTTTTATTATTCCCAAAAGAACAGCCCACGACGACACACCCAGCACCCAGATCTAATTATGTAATTATTTTTAATCTACTAATGGATATCTACTATTTTATTAGCGCATGTAGTAAAAATACATATCATGAAATAAAAGTGGTAGCAACATTGTAACTGTTTTTAATGTGTAAGTACTTACCTACAACTTTGTGTTCAGTCACCACAAGCTCAAAACAGCTTCTAATATTTCATTATTGGTGTAATTTCATCGGAAATCCAAATATGTTTGCTTCATGCATGTAAACCTTTGCAATACGTAGTGTATGAGCTGATATCTGAAAAAGTCACAAAGCTCTGCGCGTGCGCGGCAAGTTTATATTTAGCCCGACATATTTGTCATATATATAGAATTCGGATGGGAAGCTATTCATTACGGTTTTGCAATTTGCATTTGGGCTCATTTTTCTTTGCCCTGAATGTAGGCACATACTTAAGTATAAATACAAATCATCTCACGATTAGGTAGGAAAATCGTAACTTGAAATCGAATAAATTTTATGTAAGTAGTTATGTTATGAGGTTGGTAGGGCATTTTGCTACAATGCCTGAATAACCACCCCCTCAAGTAGAAAATCACCTTAAGTGTGTACCTAATCAAAACTTAACCCAGTCGAAATAGAACAAGAAAGGCGATCTTTGGTTTTTGATCTCTGATTATGTAGGTTAGTATTGTATAAGCTTTCCTGAATCCATTGAAAATTTACAGGCACATGAGATTTAAAGTCCACTGAGGTTGAGTTAAAAGCCTTAGCCAGTTCCCATTCTAGACTTAGCTTAAACAACATCTTCGACCAAATCATGACTTACCGTCAATCAAAAATGTTTAAATAGAAGTCAAAGGCGTGACCACGACCACTGCAATGTGTTTGAAACTTTGAGTATACATTCCTAAGAATGTATACTCAAAGGTTTGAAACGTCGGGACAAAAATAATGATAAATATACGCGATTTAAACCGTTTAAAGTTGTTTAATTACTATGTGTAATAATCGCGAAAACCTAAGACAACAGAAATCAAAAATTTTTATACTTTATTACCTATATAAGTTGGCATCGTACTGGACCATTATGGCCAAGTAATGAATGAAATTCTATTGTTATAATCTTCGATCAAGAATTTTATCAAAGGTTATAATTATCGCCGATGCCAATGGGTTAAAAAATGGTATAAATAAGTGGTTATGTATATAAATAAATACTGTTCTGGTCAGTTTGTGGCTAATAATAAATAAATAGTACTTATAAATAAATATTAAACGGACTAAATATTTCTATAAGTAGACACCTACTATAATACTTACCTATTTGTATCGGTAGTTTGTAAGGACCCTTATTCACCGCACCACTCCGCACCTGTGACTAAAGTCAATTGCTAATAGTCTAGTTGACTGTTCTTTTTTAAATATGTTATTGTGACGGAACAAGTACGTGGCCCACCTGAAGTTAAGCGTTAATCTGTTTAATCCATACTTTCCTAGATATATGTAGCTATTTTGATTTAACAGCTGTCATTTAAATTTAAGATCCCGATAAGGTCTATCTTTTCTGTAGAGAACTAAGTAGTAGTCTGTCATCAATATCGCTATTTTAAATTTTACAGCAGTCGTTCGAAATGGCGATCTCAATAGGATCTATCTTTTCTGTTAAAAAACTAGTAGTCTGAAATCAGATAGTAGTTACTGAGATATCGTCGTGGCAATAGAATTTCGTTCATAAATAGGACGTAGTGGTCCTGACGATGCCAACTTATTAAGTTCGACAGCTGTCACTTGAAACAATGATCTCCTCGAGAACTACCACTTCTAGGAAGAAACTAATAATCAACTCTCAATAGTTTACGAGTTATAGCCCTTATAAGTTTTAACAGCTATCTTAATAAACCGCCAGCTGTCATAACTAAAACTCACAATAAGATTGATGTCTCATATAAGTTATATATCACAAAGTACACACTAAAAAATACGTCATCTGTTACTTTATCACTTTTTTTATATAAATATTAAAATCTATTAACCGGCACAGAAAAATGAACTTGATATTTGGGAAGTTCAGTAGAATGACTACACAAATTTGACATATATCAGTAGTTGCTGCACTAACAAGTTTCATCAGTACTTCATGAGTAGGATCAGGTACGAAAAAAAATTATAATTTGTATAATCCACTTTTTATTTAATTTAATAAATAGTTTACATATTAATCCGTGTAAAGAATAAAACAAAAATATTAAAGCATTGCATTTCATTCATTGCTTGTCAAGCACAATAATTAATATCTACTAATTTGTATATTAATTGTGTGTATTAAAATGAATGAGAGCAATAAAATATGTCATTGTATTACTATTTATTATTTAGTTTAGTACATCATTATCACTTTTTCTTATTCATAACTTTAAATAAGTTGTAAAATTACCTATGCATGTATAAAAATACCATAGTATTGTCTTCCATCAAGCTATTGTGTTAGGACAAATCAGTGGTGCAATTAATATAGTATTTCTGACTGTCCCTCATAACATTAATCACAATTAATTTAGGCCTATGAGTATCAAAATACAGCTACATTCTGTTATTTAAATAAGACACAACATCACTCGACGAGCACGAAGCCAATACGCCATAAAGTCACTAATTTACAAAATTCGCTCTTGAATGGAATGGGGTATATTCGTTGTCAATTTTAAGAGGCGTATTTTTCATAAGTATAATGACTTTATCACAAGCAATTTCTTAAACTTTGGTAATGTAATACTTTTTTACCTTAAAACATCACAATGTTCCATAGCTACGCTTAGAACAAATCTTTGTACAGTATACTTATATAATTTTAATAATAAAATTGCTCATAAATACCACCTAAAACCACCTAAACAGCACAATAATTTCTGAAAATGTATAAAACTAAAATCATCAAGCAAATAAATCACAGTAGCCCTAACCGTCTTTCTTATGGCAAAATATCACACCTACATTAATAGGTAAATAATTGATTGTTTGTATATATGGACGTGTACAAATTTTGTACGGTAGGCAGAGTCCGTTTTAAGAACGTTTTTGTGCCCACTTCATGTCATCGGCACGAGGTCTGCAGCCGGTGATTGCTTCGATGATAGTCTCTAGTGTGGACCAAAAGCGCAGTTTCTCTAGTGGCCAGTTGAGCCAGCCTGTGGTGATGCAGAAGTAAGTCTCGTGCGGCGCCACGTGATGAATGCGGTGATGCCGGCGCGGCAGCACTATGTGCCACTCCTGCAGCCACACCACCCAAGCCGGTAGACCGAAGTACGTGTGCGACCATTTGTGGATCTACAATGTATGTACAGCATTATCCACACATCAGGATATCATCTTATGATATTTTTTTATTTCATATATTAGGGTATTTTTCGCTGTATGGCATCAACAAAAAATTACATGTCAACAGTATTTACAAAATTACACATAATTTTTTTTTAAACTAGCGCCAGTATCATTTCGGCGTTATTGGACAAAGGATAAGAAAAGTAACTACCTACTCTTATTGTACAAAATACAATTGAACTGTCATCAAAAAATGCCCTTCTAGGCCTTTCGTTTAAGACTTTCGTCTAAGAAATATTCCACTAAAATATGGTGCGCATCTTCCTCTCACGCGAAAGACAACTTAAGAACATACCTATTTAGTCATTGGATATGTTCTAGTTGGTGGTACATCCACTAACTTTGGGGTAAACACTCAAATTGATTTAAGTCGTTGACTGTGCAAAAAACTTTATTTGAACAGTTTTTAGGAAAATATATTTAGTTTGAAGCAGTAAGATGTGAATCTTGATCATATTCTTTCCCGGAAACTGTACGGCTGACGACCGACCATATATAGAGCATTACCTAATTATGTTAGCATATTGGCTTACCTGATTAGTCATTGCCACGAAGATGCAACATAAGTACCAGTACGCGATCCAGTGGAATTGCTCCGTAATGTGTTCATCGTCGTAAGTGGTCAATTGCCACACAATTCGCGCCAGCACAGGGACGGTAATAGCGAAGTTGTCACCGTTTGTCTCCACAAAGTCGTGGCGGGTTATCGATGTGGGGTCGAGGTGGTGCTCACGGAACGGCCGCAGGAAGTTCTGCCAGACAATTGAAACAATTACTTATTAAGGTGCTCACTATGTATGGTTTTATACATTTCGTTTAGGTACAGTAGGCATACAAAATGTAGTTGATAAAATAAGGTACACAGAAATAGAAAGGTCTAGTCTAAGTCTTCATAGCAATTTCTATACAAAAGTTTTGTCATACTCGTAATTTAAATACATTGTGTTCAAACTATGTGAAATTGCATGGTCTTGCCTAATATCTATGCTTCTGTTTTGCCAGTATTCCGTAAAATTAGAAATTTAGAAAATTATTTGGATAATTGTAATATGTGTGGGAATTCTTGTTTTCACATTTAGATATCAAATAATACAGAAAAAAACTGACACACTAGATGCATAGATTAGGCTGAAGCAGATGCATGCAACATTTCACCTATTTTGAACACTTGATGTTTAAAGTACGACGAAAATAAGACGAAACTACGTTGTTATGCAAAGTGTAACGAATACACTAACCTTAATCGACGAGAAAAATATAATAAGGAGTGTAATGTTTTTACAGTTCATGTACATATGAGTGAGTTAATTTCACCATAACTTTTAAATACCTGAACAGGTTTGGATGTATGTGGTATTGTCAGAAGAAGAGTGACACTATCTGGGTTCTTTGGGCACTATTTTTTTTATTGGCATCTGTTAATAAAAGTTCCGTTAGATAATATTTTACAAAAAGTATCGTAATTATTTTATAAATAATATAATTTTTAATAAGGTAATTAAGTCATTAATGTTTCTGTGTTACGAGTTATAAATAATAATTACATCAAACTGTAATTAGTAATAAAATAGGCTTTGGCAATAAAATGTATCTACACATATTGAAAATAAATAAGGGATGACGTAACTTGATCTTAATTTAAACTATCGCCTGATAATCAAATAAATCATATCATAATAGATAACAATTGTAACCTCAAATCACTCAATTTTTACAGATATTTATTCTTCTAAAAGTAGCTTTAATAAAATACCAAGTTTCGATTCTGTTATAATCGGATGAATGATAAACCACTTGGTTAAAAAATAACGAGGCATTAATGGCTATAGAATACCACGCAGGGGGTCCATGTCATGGTTCGAATCCCAACACGGGTTTGAGCTTACGTAATGGCAGTAAAGCATTTTGCAAATGCTCGTCTGGCTATAGCTGCCATCCTCAAGTAGAAAATCTGTCGCCTAGCATCGGTGCGTTCCAGAAATATTCCTTGAGAGCTAATTCACACGCTTGGTTAATTCTGTTTGCCATCCTTGATCACATTATCATTTATCACCTGGTCAAAAACCACTTTCGAAAAGCTATATAACGTTCGATACGACACAAACAGTCGGTATGAGAAGCTGTCACTTGGCCGTTTTTAATATCTTGTTGTATTTTACAGTTATTATTAATAAAAAATAAAACTTCATAACGCATGCTATGCATATCATAGCATTTTTCGGACATGAAAATATTACTTGTACGAGATATGAACCCGCAACTGCAGAATATCGCTCTTTTGCTTTACCAATTATGGTATGGCCTGAACAGGCGATATTTTCCCCTCGCGATCGTTTGAACGTACATCTACAAAATCAGTATGAAATTATCAAGTTAGGTTGGCAAGTTATCGATCTACTTTTGATAACATTTTTTTGCGACTTTTTAAATTAACTTGATAGGTTTTAATTATTACAATACAAAATAATTACAACAAGAGGAAAAATTATAGTCATGTGCGGGATTCGAACCCACGCTATCCACCACTATAGCCAGGTTATGCTTTGACCGCTGCTAAGGTAACATGACATATGACTCCTAAGTCATAACTCTCATGAAGACTGATGATCTTTTGTAATGTTTTCGGCGGAGCACGCGTTTTGGCAAATATACATATATATATATATAGGTTTGGGTAATCGTTAACAAGTTTAAATGTAACTGCAAAAATAAGTCTTGTTTGCAGTACAACGTAAGTTGACCTATAGGTGTCGCTCCATCTCAATACGATTGAGAACGAGAGGACAAATTATAGTTATGAGTCATATGTCATGTTAGCTTAGCGTTCAGAGCATACCCCGGCTATTGAGGTTGATGAACGGGTTCGGATCCCGCACATGACTATAATTTTCCCTCTCGTTGTAATTTTGTAATGTAACTTGATAGGTATAAATATAATATACTCGTATTTTTAAACAGAATTCCTATATGAGTCATCTTTTTCATATAAAATAAAATCTATTGTAGATCTTCAATTTTTGATGTTAAGGTGAAAAATTTAATACGTAGTTAGGTAAGTTGCCAGCTTTATGACTGTAATTTAAAGTCACAGTAAAACGATTTCCCAGTACATACTGATAAATGTATTATGTGGGTGGGTATATCGATTATTCAGTCTTATCTTTTTACTGTTGGTTTAGGTACTCGACTAAGGACAATTCGATTTTATACGTATCAAGATTACATGAACAAACTAATATTAACGAAAAAGGAACGCCGATGTGATGACGACAATGTTTAATGAGCAAACAAACTAGGTACAAGTTACCTTGCCTATAAGAGGTAGGTCTACTGCTCCCCAAGTATCGGCAGCCCAGTGCACTACTCCAGATGCAAAGTCGGCCGTTAATACTCCTGCTATTGCCGCTAGAAACATTGACGCATCTGCTCGAATGTGTTTAGCCATGAGAATCCCGGCACTCAGGCATAATGTGCAACAAAGAACCACACAAACCAACTCTTGCAGTCTCTTGCCTGTTAAACAAACAATATTTTTTACATATCTTATCTTTTTAATCTATCATAGGTGTCAAAATGATAAACAATATTATGTAGGTACGTGATTGATAAAGTGGAATTCATCATCCAGTCCGTTTTAAGTACGGGTAATATGACGCTAGAACCAAGTTAATACAACGCTGGAATCAAGCCAGCCCAGATAATCGCAATTTATATGACGGATTTTTACTCATAGAATTTAACGTATGACATCTGGATGGGAACCACCTTTTAGTCTTCTATTCAGCAACCAAGCAGATTTTTTATTTATATTTATTTCTAAATGATAGGCTAGGCTTTGACCACTATCTCCCTGATGATAAGTGATGAGACATGTATCAATGCTTTCATAGCTCATTTGAATTATAGAGTACTACTAGGTGGCCGATAAAATTACAGGTACATTTTATACCAACAGTACCAACACCTCGTTATCTCGGGTGGGGCATGCAACGATAGTGTCGTGAAATGCATGCGTTCGCTTATCTGTCATTAGGTTAATTATACATTTATAGAATACTTTCATTTTAAAACGCTCTGTATTTATTCTGATCTATCTGATACCTACTCGTTTATGAAAATTATAGTTAGAGTAACAACGACATGCGATTATCCATACAAATGTATTCTATTTTGTTCCTGGATAATGATAGCAATATTTTTGCACGAAATTACAGGCACATGAGACTTAATAACTATGTCTCAAGGTGACAATTCGTGACTTGTGACGAAATGTATCTGTTATAGGAAGAGGTTAGGCCGCTTAACATCAGGTGGGCCAACTAACGTTGCGTGGGTCCACAGTCAAGTGCGTCGCACCATCGCTCGTCGACGTTCAAAAATTCTGTGACGCTGTCATTTGTCGAGACTGAAGTGCCATTTATGGTCCCGTATCTGTTTGTAGAAACCATGATTCAGACTAGGTTCTTGGTCATCATCAATAAAATAATTGTTAAATTTTGTTCAGAAATGTTTACTATTACTTTTTGTTCACACAGCAAAAAAATCCCCACATGATTATTCCCGCAGAATTCTGTAAAATAGTAATCACAGAATTCTGCGGAAATCGCAAGAAAGTGTACGTGAAAAAAAACCTAGATTAATAAAATCCATAACAAAATCTACGTTTTGTGACGGACATCATCGCGCCGCATTGCGATTTAAATTCACGATAGGCTTTATGCTCTATGGAGTTGAGCTCGCGCACAACTTTATGAGCCCTGGCTGAGTTCACTGCGCTCGAAGAACCAAAATTTCATATAATTATTGTATACTGCGGAAGTCACGTGGTGTGTCATAAAGAGTATATAGAGATGTATTGTATGTATATAGAGACGATTGTATATACATAAAATATAATAACATTAAAACAAAATGCTTTTAAGCGTTATCTCTATATGACCAATAGTTCAGGGTATGGAATCCTGGTGCAAAATAAAACTAATTAACTTTACCATGATATACAATACCTGTACACGGTATTATACTGTGTCATTTTAATTAAGTAAGGTGAGTCAGCCCTTTGAAAGGTGAACCAGCCCACTACCTTTTCATGACCACTTTTATGAAAAACACTAAAAATAGCTATATTTTTAGCCCAGTGAACATAATTTTTTCCTTGAATGGCGACATCAGTCTTACCCTTGGGTAAGAGAGTATGGGAGGTAGAGGACCTAGAGGGCTATCTGAATCACCCCCATGTATGTTCCGCGATTTGTCGTATTTTCGGAGTTATGACTTTTTTTAAATTTTTCACCTATCACCGAGTACGATGAGATTTTTATTTATGGTGACGTGAATTATTGCGGTAGATGCTTGATTTTTGTTTGTGTGCTAAGCTGATAGTTAGGCCAATTCAGTATGGTAACATTTACTATCCAAGAAAGATAAAATTACCCAGTATGTAACTTCAAGGGTCCTTAAAGAAATAAAATCACTTAAAAAAAATACCGTTTACCGTTTCTCTATCTATCAGGTAGCTACCCTGAAAATTTCATTTTATTATTCATAAGGCTTCAATCAAAAAATTGTAATCTAATGTGGTAATTGTAAAATTTTAATATACATGATGATTAATGCAAGCAAAGTAAAACCAATAACATGGTGTTTAATTCCAATAAATTTTCAAAATGGCCCCCCTGTTGCTCAATGCAAGTGCGACATCGCCGGAAAAAAGTTGTCTTTTAAACGTCTGAATGCACTTCTATTATTTTTAATGGTTCCTTTTACTACTCTCTATTTCCGGTTTAACTCGTCCTTGTGGTATAGTTTGAGATTTTTGAATGAAACTATTTTCACATGGTAGCTATGAGGTTCTTCTTTTAAAAAATGTGCAACATTCGGAACTTGTGGCCAGTCTATTAACTGATTCACAAACTCTGACATTATTATGTTGATTATTTTAAAAAATCATATTTGTCATACCTAGGTATTCATAAAATATGTTAATCTTCATCCAATATTTATTTAAATATCCATGTAGGTATGTACAACCTACCTATAATTCAGAGTCAGACAATTAATTTAAGAAATATGACCAAAAACAAAGGTTCCTAATAATTGTCTTTCAAGTAAAGAAACTACTAAAAAAACCTGAAAAAGGCATCGACGAACAAGAAGAATACAAGGAGAATAAAATAATCCACAAAAGAATCAAAGGAGAGTTAATTGCAAATGCCAATAAAAAGCCAAGAATAGATGATAAAGTTAAAGGGAAAAAGAGCTTTCTAGCCAGGTGCTCCCCTAAGTACCCAACACTGATTAGATCTTCATAACATAAAGCTATTGAGATTGCTAAAATGCATCCAATATGTGATGATATGATTCAGCAACGTAAAAGATAACGATGAAACAAATGTTTTGACCATTGTTTAGGTGGTACATAAATCCATATATGTACAGCTTAAAAACAAATCTCATAAGTATGCTGTTTTTTCTGACTATACCAATCTGCTTTTGTAGATCTAAATAAACATTCAACTGTAAGTAAACATAAGTAATATTTTGATGGCCTTAATAATAATATATGAAGGGTGTAGGAAGGTATCCAGTGACTTTCATATGGTTGTGAACAGACAGCAAAAGGCGGTCGAAAACAGGCAGTAGGTGTTCATAAACTGACAAAATGACGATTTTAGACAAATCCTTGTATTTATAATATAAAAACTTATTCAATTAATATTTTTAAACTATAAGCTGTTTGATTTGATGTTCATTTTATATGTATCAAGTTTATAAATCATGCTCGTTACTGATCGAAATGTTCAGTTAAAGCTAACTGGTCATAAACCGGCCGATTCACCCTATTTATGGTTAGAAGTCTTTGTTTTATTGAACAGTAAGTTCAACATACCTGGACTATAGAGTTCTGCAAGTTCTTGGGCTCCTCGGTGGCTCGGGCCCCAACGTGGCTGCTTACCAACTTCACTCAGCAACTGTGTGTTAGCGTTAGGATCATCCTCCGACATGGAATGCTCAAGGATCTGGCGCTCTGTTTTAACCGGTGCTAATAATGTCGTTGCCATACTGCTAGCGTACTCGAAGCGTTCACAACTGAGACCGCTTATACCGTCTCTTTTAGCACACGGAGGTATCGGTAGTGGCAAAGCCATTGTTTGGTGCCTGTGCCTGTAATATATTATAGTAGCTACCTTACCTACGACAACAGTACTAATATTTTATGTATATTTTACAATGGTCTAATTGAAGTTAATCACATTATTTAAAATTGGGTATTAAACAACGATATTCACCGATATCTAGTAGGTTAGTAATCTTTGCGGTGTCTTCTTTGGCTCTTTGCGCCAAAGATTACTTTGCGCCACACGGCCACACACCAGCAGTGAGCACACCACATTCAGTGTTGCCAAGTCTATGAAACAAGAAATAGCCAAATACTTTTAAAAAGGTGCCAAAATGTACAAAATTTCGTACCCTAAAATGTTGCTAAAAGTGGCCAGTTAAAATTATTAATTACTGGGTTAAAAACAAAGTCCATAACTTTAAAAAACGTTTTATTATTCTAATCAAATGTTAATTCTTCATCATTTGACGTTGATGTTGATGACTCTGGTTAGTTAGAAACAAGGAAAACAATATTCTTTCTTGCTTTCCTATTTGATTCAGCACTTCCAACGGTATTTGGCAAGAAGCACACGACTGCGGAATCGAAGTACAAATTATTATGTTGGAATTTTTGCCTTTTTTAATATTTAGCATTGTCAATAATTTAAAGTTGCTGAAATTGTGGCTAAAATGTTAAGCCAATATTATTTGATATTTTTGGCTAAATCGATCTTAAATGTTGCCAGATATAGCCAAAAAATGGCTAACTTGGCAACACTGACCACCTTACCTTACACGCCAACTAGGGTTGGATTCAGACCCTCAAAAAAATATACTACAATTAAAATAAAATTATACTATTCGTCCAAAATTATACTACGGTTCAAGTTACGTGTTTATTTTATATCGTTATTACTTTTCTCTATGACCGTATTTATACCTTATGTTTTTCAGCGTTTTATTGTTTTGAATTAAAATAAAAATGCATTCGTAAATTTTAAATAACATTTTGTTTTATTAATTTGTGACCAAAATATGCTCGCAATCCATGGATTTGTAATCAAGTTCAGGCAAATAGACTTCGATCTCGGGTAATTCGTCAATAGGAACTTGGTGCTTAGAATTGACACGATGTAAAATGTTGTCAACGGAATAAATTCTATGCAGTTATTAGATTTCCTATTTCTTACACTAGCCATCGCAAAAAAGGGCTATCATGGAGTCAATACAAGTCGCTACGAGTTGCAAGTTTATTTCTCAAATAAGCTTTCGCCAAGTTTACTTTGCTGAACACTCTTTCACAATCAACATTTGCGTGGTTAAAACCAGAAAATGAAATTTGGCAAGTTTTGAAAATAATATTTTTAAATATCACACTGAGCGCTTAGTTTCACCCTTCCCGATTTAATAGGGTATTACTTTTTAATATCTATTAATAAGAAAATGAGAGTCACCTATATAAGTCCTTAAGAGCCTTAATACAAGTCGGTAGTTCTGCATATAAAATTATAGTATTTTCGGGTGGTTTGGTCACATTACGATAGTACATACTACACACTATGAAATAATGGTACAAATAGTATACTTGTACTACGAAATCCAACACTGCCACCCACAAATCACCAAAGAGAAAAGCGGAATACCACTAAGCAAGTAATATTACGGAATACAACAAAAAATTACTTTGCGCCTCAGATAGGGTTATTCCGATACTGGTAAATACGAGGAAGTACTTGATACTTTTCTTCCATACCAAGAACATTAAGAATCCGGTCATTCGTAAGGAAAGTGCTATCAAATCGAATCCAATTTGACCGTTAATGTAAATCTGACCGCATCGTGGTAAAATAACTAACTACATAATTGAATTAATTCCGTCCCACTATTTGCGAATATTACCACACCGACTGATTTCTCATTCTTTTCTTGTGGTTATAAACTCTGTCTAACTCACAGTCACTTTTCTTGAAGCGTTCTTCCGATAGGGACAAATGTGGAGGGTCAACGTATATTCATTATAATTTGTTAGCAGTCAGTTCTTTATTATTCGCAGTTATTGGCATTTGTTCATGTATTCTCATTACATTATTTCACCTTAATGACCTGCATCTTGTAATAACTCACAAAATAAACACATTTGGATATGTGAAATCCATTGTTCCTGGTTCAACTAAATCACTCTAAAGGATTTATCGTTTCCCCAACATCTGAACCGATTAAATATCTCGTTTTCCAAAGTTGGAGTGACTGTTAACCAAGTAAGACGTAAGTTGTCAGCAAAATGTGTAAAGCAAGACAGAAGAAAGTTTTCTGTTTAAAAATATTAGAGTATATCTTTTTTTAAACATAGTAATTTTTGCATTCCCGCCTGCTAAGCGCATTATAATAATAATATTAATAAAGGTTTATTTCCAAAAAGTAAATTTACAAACTCATGACTAATTTACGGTTAAACTGCTTTAAGGCTTAGGCTACTTTAAATTATTTATCAACTTATGTTGACAGTGAGTCGTAACAAAATTACAACGAAAGAAAGAAAATAACTATGAAAGGGATTCAAACCCGCTCGTAGGGACCCATGGAGGATGCAGGAGGAGAGGAAGGGCTGATCATAAATTATCCCTTGACGATACGTGTCGTCAGTTTGCGAGGTGAGGGAAGGTGGAAAGCTGGCCTGGCCCCACCTTATGCCTGAAACCATCTGACGGTGAATAACAAAATCTCGATTATAGTTTATCCGCCCTCAACCGCGATGAATAAGGCCATGCTTTTGTGCAAATAGAAAAGTCACTCGGCGAAAGATGGTACACTTTTAAAATATTGTTAAAATCGAAAATCAACTAGACTATTGTCGGTAGTAATATACATGTACGGTTTACGTACATTTTGATGATTTGGCGCAACTGCGTCCGCTTATAATTTTATGTAAATTTTATTGTATTTAAAGCTTAGTATGCACTAAACCTCCGTTCCGTTAATACGTCTTTTACTTCATATCATATAATATCATAAGTTTTATGTAAGGACAATCAACAGCCCGTACATAAATGGTCCTTCGAGCCGGATCACAAGAAAATGATTTCTTGTGATTAAAATTGTTATATGAGTTTGCTACCCGATGATTTGTTAAAAACGCGCGGACATGCACCACCGCTGCCGGGCCCTGCGCCTGCGCCCGCGCATCGCCCACTTCCCATCATCGAGCAAAGTGTTAGTGCCGTGAGTGCGGGTATCAGTGAGGGTACATCCCCAATAATGTTTCAAAGCAGTGAAATATTTCAGTGAATAGTCTTAAGCGTAAATTAATCATCGTAAATCCATCAATGACTATGAAAGGACATCATTAGTTTTAAGCAGCATATAATATCAATGTATACATAATTGTATAAGAAATTTTCATAATAGTATTTGAGTCATCGATTATATGTTATTCCTATGTTTTCTCCCGTGTTGGGAATATGTACGGTTTACGTACATTTTGATGATTTAGCGCGACTGCGTCCGCTTATAATTTTATGTAAATTGTATTTAAAGCTCAGTCTGCACCTCCGTTCCGTTAATACGTCTTTAACTTCATCTCATATAATATCATAATTTTTATGTAAGGACAATCATCAGCCCGTACAATACAAAAATATCAAATAAAAGAATCAATACGTAAAGTTGGTTGTTATATGTTTTTATGGTATTTAAGTTATTAATCTACATATACGGCGGTATAGAGCTGACGGTATTACGAAGTAATTTGTGAAATTTTTGAGCCACTATACCATAGAGAAAATTGATACACTGTTATATAAATAATTGAAAAATAAATTTTATGTAACGCAATGCCGTCGGCTGCCTTTGTCAGTTGATCAGAACTATTTTTGCAAGTTGAAATGCAACACTTCATCTTGGTGACGTGAATTCGACGAAAATGTATTTATAGTCACGATATTCTGAAACGTGGTTCACATGCAAGCGCCAAGAGAAGACTGAGATGACCCATGCCCCTATCATTGACGCCACGGCCGACTTGATGGACACAAAGCCAACTTACATATTACTAGTCCTCTCCCCTTCCACTCCTCCCTGTAGGGACCCCACATGGTATCTAGTCGTAGTTTGTTTTTATTCCAGGTTAATTAAGACACGAATCGAAAGTGAAAATGGCGCCGCTAAACCTCTCACTTGCACACTATATATACAGTAATTGAGAGTTAATTTAAGAGATAATTTTTATACTATAATATCATTATAGTATAAAAATATGTTTAAGAGACAAATAACCGGGTCCTATAAGCCAGCTTCTTGAGAATAAATATTCTTTATACCTCACCCACTCAGAGAGAGTGTCTCATTACTCGTTCAAAAATGTGTTATAAAGTTCGTAATTTCTCCCTTATAAATGTGCGGAGGGAAAAGTTTTATGGAATTTCATTACTGCCACAGATCACAAAAACTAAAGGATTCCTGCCCAACGTAGCAGTGAAGGAATGTTGTATGAAACTCAGAAGAAAAAACAAAAGAACACTGGCAGGTTTTTTGTTTTTTAGCTGCGAACAAAAATAATACAAGCGTCAAATATCAAATAATTTAAAAGACCTAAGAGTTGTACTCGATTTTCAATGAAAGAGGGTTGGCAACCTTTTTTTGCGCAACGGAAAAAAAACGCGGCATTTATTTTGTAAAATTATATTATTATTTATTTATATCAATTTATACGGTATAACCATTTTACTTAATAAATAACACAAATAAATAATAACAAGAAATAATGCAGCATTGATAAAAATATTTACAATAAATTGGAAATAAAGGTTAAACCAAATATTAAACGCGACAAAAAGATAAGAATAATAGAATTCCAAATAAGTATAGTCGATATAAAAGAAAAAACTATAGGACAAAAGCTTCAACAAAGAACTATTAAACAAAGGTTAGATTTCACAATAATTGAGAAATTATATATATATAATAATAATCTTTATTTCGGAACAAAAATAACAAAGGAAACAATAAACAGTGAAACGATGCTACCTGCTATAGTAGCTGTGTCGCAGATAGCAACGCCCGCCTCCTTATGCTAGTGAAGTATACAGTGATCCAAAATGATAGTATTATTAATTAAATATATATTTTTATACATTTTAGTTACCATATTTAAAATTAGGTTAGTAAAGTATGTTTAGAATATATAATTTTAGTTTTTGTATTAAGCTATAAGACTTCTAATTTCAATATAATATAATAGTTACACTACAGTTTTTGGTAAATTAATAAAGTGAGTGTATTAAAGATTATTTACATAATATGGTTAAAAAATTGAGATGTAGAAGTAATATTATATATTGGTAATGTGTGTGTGTGTGAGTGTGTGTGTGTGTATGTGTGTGTAGTTGGCTATTTAGTAGAGAAACTAATAGTATTCTAAATAGGTTTCATAAGGAGATTTTCGGTATCTTCATATGACATAGTCACAAGCCATTCGAGGATTTTAGTTTTACATTTGTGTAGAGTAAGCGGGTATATATTTAAAATTTTATTTATTCTGTTGTAAAGTGATGAGCTACTGTGAAAGTAGTGGCGACTGGCGACCTTCGTTCGGCGACGTTCTATTTTACACACAATATCGGACCTGCACTTTGAGTTTTGTATTTCGAAATTATAGGAAATTTGCTTGTGCTTGCGTAGTATTACGTGCATGATAAAGAGTTGTCGAACAGTGAGAACCTCGAAGAATGAATAAAGTTTTGCGGTGGGAAAGCGAATTCTTATTTCTTAGCAAGCACTTTCAGAACAGCTCTTTGAGCTTGTTCCAGTCTTAACATTGTAGTTTTATAGGAACCAACGAGACAATGCAGTAGGTCAAAACGGACTGAGTCAAGGCATAGTAAACAGTCTTTAGGCATTTTAAGTCAGCAACATTACGTAACTTCTTGAACACATAAATAAGCTTACGAATACGAGCAACTGTGGAGTTGATGTGTTGCTTCCAAGTCATTGAACTATCAACCATGACGCCAAGATATTTAACACACTGAGTGCAATCAATCATTACGCAGCTACACGTCTCGCGTCAAAGAGGTCATTGAGCGCAGCAAGTGCTTGCGGAATGGGAGATTGGGTATAATTATGCGAAAGTGTTGTACGTCGACATACAAAACATTTTGTGTGTTTGGCGCGACAATTATAAACGTATAATTGGCACAGCTCGTAACTAGGGCAACGAGCATCTACTTTTCCATAAAGGATTATGATTATGATGACCATTTGATTATATGAAATATAACCCAAGAACCTAAGAGACATTTAGTTGGGTACATGTATGGATAAAACCCTTGCATGCCTTTTGTACTTTTTCCAATAGAAGTGTATAGTTGTTCTCATGCGGAAGCCAAACGCATGCACTGGCCTCCAGCTTGCTGCGCACTAACGCGCTGAAGACGAGCTTGATCGGAGTTAGGTTTGGAAAGTTACAAAGTACGAAACCCATCCTTTGGAATGCTTCTCTTGCGATTTGTGTGATATGGTCATTATAAGTGAGGTTTTGGTAAAACGTGACTCCCACGTCTTGTATAATATTTTTACGGGATATAAGATGGCAGTCTAATCTGTACTGAAAATCTAATGGATTTACTTTACTTTTTAACATATCTCCAACGGTACCCGATTAGTTTCACAGTTATCTATATGGGCACCAGCAACGGGTCCGCCTTGAAGAGATCTTCTCGTCTTGGTGAGATGTTACTGCAGGTGTTCCGCAAGGTGGCGTTCATCTTCTCTTCTTTTCACAATATTCATTTATTCAATTTCACAAAATCTTTTTTCTTCCTTCCACCTATATGCAGACGATGTTCATATTTACTCTCAAGCCCCTCTCGAAAATATTTCTGAAGCAATTTATGTTGAAGCCGTAGACTCCATAAATGCCAATTTAACGTGCGTCATTGATTAGTGTAAAAGATTTGGCCTCATAGTAAACCCAAGCAAAACCCAAGTTATTATTGTAGAAGTTCGCGTCTCACCTCAAGGGTTGACTGGTCAATGATTCCTTCTGTTAGCCTTGATGGAGTCCCTATTCCCTACAGTGAATCTGCGAAAATCCTAGGTTTTATTGTCAACCGTTGCTTGAGTTGGGCTCCTCAACTACAAACTACTAGTCGCAAATTGTATGCCACCGCAGGCGCTTCAAAAATATTACGCAACTTTCTTCCTGTTACCACCAAAGTTGCTCTAGTTCAATCTCTCTTACTCCGAATTCTCGATTATGCTTATGTCTGCTATCCAGATCTTACGGAGGATCAGCTACATAAGCTTGATTGTCTACAAAGTATCAGCATAATATTTATATTTGGTTTGCGCAAATATGATCACAACTCTGAATTTCGATCAAAGCTCAAGTGACTTCCTATACGTCTTCGCCGGAATGCTCACATACTCTCTCTTGTTTACCATATTTTGTACAATCCATTGACAACAGTGCGGCTGCGTGAAAGACACCGCCCAGCATGCACTGGAAGCATGCCTAGGAGGAGTGGGACCCCGGCGATCCCTGGTCACGGTTGTGGGGTCTGACCCCGCTCATTCGTATTCTTATATACTTCATCATCTTTAGGGAGGCGGAGGAGCGAGAAAGGGAGAGAGATCCTCTCTCTGTTCTGCTCCGCAGAGCGCGGACACGAAGGCGAGCCGATCGTGCTCTACTCAGAGGACCTGGGATGTCGGCAGTGGGGACAGCCGGCACCTCCATCAGGGTTAAGTCCTCATGAGGTGTGGAATGTGGATGCCCTCGTGTTCCGAGGCATCCCACGAAGTGGCATTGGGGGGAGTAATTCCCAGAGGCTTGGCCTGTTCTAGCGGAGAGTGACGTCGATGGGGGCTGTGGATGAGAGCGCCAGTGACCCCGCGGCCCCTGTCACTAGTTGATGACAACGGAACACCATGAGGGTTTTAGTCGGTAGTGGGGTCCCTATGGATCCTGAGCCCGACATAAACACCTGCTCCCTGGCGGGTGTGTATGCGTAAATGCATTTTCATCATGTCAATAAAAAATAAAATAATAAAACGACTCTTGGGGTATCCTTGTCGATATTCTTGTACAGCTGCATTTGCACTTCCGTTGCAACCTGAGTGTTTTTTAGGTAATTACAGGTACATTATGTTCCATCTCATTTACTCACGCTAGGAGCAAGCAGTATTTCTTATCTTTTCTCGAATGGTATGCGGTGGGTGCCTATGTCTTATTACAAAAGCCTTTTGTGCTTGCGCATACGCTGTGTTCAAACAACTATAGCTTTTAAATTAATAGACATACAGCCGTAAATCGAACATTGTATTGTAGCTTAGCACAAAATGTATCGATGTAGTAAACATATGCTGTTTTGCAGTAATTTACAATAATTTATCGAAATACATAGTTTTTTTTTATATTTCTTTTTATTATTTTAAATCCGGTAATGTGAAACATTATATTGTATTTTTTTTAAATAGGCCTTTCGAATAAGCCTATTTTTATCTAAGAGGGATAAAAGTTTTGAGAGATATGACTTTTTTGTACTACGTAGAGAATATAAAAAAAAAATTTTTTTTGTTTAAAAAAAAAAATTTTGACTTTTAATGCCTACTCCAAGCCAAGAGCACCCGCCGCGGCTACACTGGACCACGCCGTGGTCCCTTTGAATAGAGTTTTGAATATTTACATCAAGCAAAGTAATAATACATGAAATAATACATTATGGGCACAAGAGACTTTTGACATCAGGTGGTCCTCGTATATTCTTAGCTTATTCAGTCAAAAACATATAAAAAGACGCAAAAAAAAAACAATAATCTCAAAATGTTTTATAGGACTAGCAGAAGTCAACCCTAAGAGGTTGTTAGTATTTTACCAATAACCCTGTATATTATGGTTTATATTGACCCATACTAGAAGACGTTAACTAATAACTAATATTATTGGCTACTATGCTCATTATCTACCCATATAACTTATTTTGTTTTCTCTAAAAACGTTAGGTTAAGTTAGATACTGATAGCTAGACAGTTGAAATATTCACAGATGATGCAGATTATCTAGGTTTACAGCTACGGAAGTTACTAGTTGCTTTAATTGTATAGTTTTTGATGCAATGATGGCCGAGCGGTAATAGCTATGGACTGCCGTGCCGCAGGTCCTGGTTCAATCCCCACCGCCGGCTTGAGCTTCACCGCACGGTGGAAGGGCATTTTGCGAATTATCGCCTGGCTAGCTACCACACTCAAGTTGAAAATCTGTCGCCAAGCACCTAACCATGTGTTTCGGCAGTAGTCCTTGAGAGCCAGAAAAAATACAGGCACATAAGACTTAACAACTGTATGTCTCAGTGTGACGGGCGCAGTGCAATTCGTCACACGACGAAATGCATCTGTTATAAGCAGAGGTTAATTCACTTAAAATCAGGTGGACCTCGTGCTTGTTCAGAAACAATAACACAAAAAAAATGTAATTAAAGGCAAATATCTGTTTTTAATAATAACTATACCACATAATGTATGATTGTTCCATAATCGTGATGTTGCATGGACCAAACGATACAACGTCATGCTAACCCTACTCATAGTAAGAATGTGATTGCTATGTAAAAGTTAACATTTTCAGCATATTATTTATTCCAAAATATAAGTAGTAAAGATGTAATCATATGAGTAGTAACGAGAATGAAATTACCGTGAGGAGGGCAGTCAAACTGACATATAATATATGTGGGAGTGTGTACCTGCTGTACATGTGTGCTTTGACGATGAGCCGCAAGATAGGAACTATTAATTGATATGTGGCCGCGTGGGCGTTAGCGATGTGAGCTCGTTCCGAATTGTTAAAAGCACTCAACCGCAGTGTATGTTATTGTTACTGCGTACATAAATTCTTAAACAGAAAACAGAAAGTCATATCTTTTTTTTTTTTTTTTTTTATGCCTGATAGGTTAGCCTTTGACCACTATCTCACCTGATGGTAAGTGATGATGTGGTCGAAGATGTTGTTCAGGCTAACCTAGAAGTACTGGCTCTCAAGGACAGCTGCCGGAACACACCGTTAGGTGCTGGGCGACAGACTTTCTACTTGAGGGTGGTAGCTAGCCAGGCGGACATTCGCAAAATGCCCTACCACCATGCGCAACGGAACAGGAATATCTAAAACAGAACGGATGATGTTCGCTATAATCGATAAAATTACTTTTGGCGTGTATTGGAAGGCAGCCCAATATGTCATTGCCTTCAGTACGTTTCAACATTCCTTGAACCAACCAAGGCTAACCTGACCTCTCTCTAACCAATATACTAACCAAATATTGTGTACACGCATGTTTGTTGATTTATTTTTACGTGGCGTGGAATAAAACAGCACATTAGGGGTGCGTTCGGATATCACTGAGTGAATGTAAAAGTTAGCCGAGTGCTGTCCGGAAATCGCCTGGGTGAATGTTTTCATTTACTCGAGGCCGTTCCAAAAATAAAAGTTAATAAGGTAAAAGTTTACTTGACAGAATATGGCTGACTGACTGACTTCATATATTTTGTGACTTTTGTGGCGTATTGTAACAATTCTTCCAATGTCCGTACGTGTCAGTATCATAAATAATGTGGAGTTAGTTTAATATTATGAAAATGGTTGTTATTTACAAGGGAGAACCCACCAGATGTATTTAGGGTTCCGGAACTTCAAAGGAAAAATACAAACCTTAAAAAATTACTGTTGTCTGTCTGTCATTACCCTTTTTCTCAGGAACGCGTATCAAGCTGAAATTAATATTAAATACTCAGGTCTACTGTCCCTTGGAGCTGTAAAATCATTTAACGCAATCAAAGGATGCCGCGTATTTTTGACACTCGCAAGTGAATCAAAACCGACAGGGTACTGTCCGTGAACTCAGAATCTTGAAATTTGGTACAAAGTAACATCTTACAGCACAGATAAAGGAAAAATTGCGAAAAGCATGCATTTTAGTTACATCATTTAATAAAAATATTTTGAATAATTTTTAAATATTATGGACTTCACTTAGCAATAAAAATACCATAACTTTTACTTATATACCTACCGGTTTGTACGGAACCCCCACCGCGCGAGTCGGACTCGCACTTGGCCGTTTTTTACAGATAACTAAAACATTGGAATTGCGAGTATATAAATGAGTTACAGTCATTTCTAGGTCAGGTCAGTCTTCAAGTAAGAAAGGGCGGTGTGGACGCCTATGTCATTCGTTTCGCGTACGTTGAACACTGCACAGAAGCGATACGCACAAGTGTTAAGACTGTAAGGTAGTATACGAGACTGGGCGACATATTATGTCTCTTTCGTAGTAGATGGCAGCATGCCCAACACGTTAAAGAGGTTACGCGAGGAAATGAAAAGCGAAGGAGTCTTGAGGCAGGTGATCGATTATATCATTAAGGGTTGGCCACTTGAAATTAATGATATTCGGTTAAATCCATATCACTTGTGCAGATCCCAATTATTATATGAGAATGGATGCGTCATTATAGGTCATAATGTCTTTATCCCCATAAGTATACACCAAACTTTATGAAGAGGATTGCACTCTCCACATATAGGTATAGTCAAAACTAAAGCAGGAGCTCGTTCAGATTCTGGTTTGCAGGACTAGACCAAGTGGTGGAAACTATGATTGGTTCGTGTGATTCAGCTGTGTCCGTTGGACTTGCAGGAACAAACCCCTGGCTAGCCAAAATTGTGTTACCTCTTGAATTAGCCAACTCTTAGCTAGCTTTCAAATGTGACAATTTTACAGTAAATGATAAATTTTGTTAAAGCTAAGCCAAGATGCTAACCCAAAGATTAGTTATTACTAATGTTTAACTACGGAATGAGCCCGATAATGTAAAATTTTCACATTTCAATAGTAACCTACTCAGTTATTTTATTATTTGCCTGAGGTCCAAGTTAAAGTAAAGTAGAGATTGATTACATTTGCTTGTTTCAAAAAATCAAAGATTATCTTACGTATCATATCTTTTGGACGTGGTACATGTCGGAGTACAATCTAAACGAGTAGATAAGCAATTAGTAATTTTATGATTAGAGATCAATCTCGCCAAAATGATAGCAATACTTTAAAATATTTTCTACATGGTTGAAGTTTGGGCTGATTCCGTAGATAAGCAATAGTAATAATTATTATTGATTAGAGATCAAATGCAGAAAATATTTTACCACGTAAAGTGTTGCTATCAAACTGTAATTTTGGCGGTATCTACAAAGGTTGTTCCAAGAGCATTGAGGAAATCTAGATCGAGCAATTTTTGCCCAAGACAATGCTGGAACGAACCCCTTGACTGACAAGTGTGACACTGGGTATGTTCCAGTCGCTAAGGCTGACATTCACAAACGAGTTCGAGTTTAAACTCAAGCTTTTTTATGTCAAAATATGAGTCTAGACTCAAACTCCAAGCAGTTTATTATTCACAATCGAGTTCGCCCTAATGGAGTACGAGTATATGCTCAGCGGAGAATGAGACGGGCTGAGTCGCGAAATCGGCGACTCCAGCCGAACTCAAACATCGCGCGGCGCCAAAACGCCCTCATCTTTGCTATATAGTTGGAACTGAGTTTTGTGTTTAATATATTTACGAAAATGAATAATAGCGATGAAGTATTTCCGGATTAAGAGCAAATAAATAATTTCGATCATTTTGATGTTATTGATGAACAGTATAATATAACCTGCCAAGATTTTCCAACATGTACATTCGCACTATAAAGGATCCCTTCACATATTATGACGACGTGATGTTCAAAAACCGTTACAGGTTCTCAAAGGCTTCCTTTCGAAATGTAATACTGTTTTCAACACCCTTGCTCGTAAAGTGAGCTTTATTATATCGTTCTTAGGGCCATAAACCGAACTATAACACCCTCTTGCATAATAATATTGTACACTAGTGCGTAATAGAACTATCCCTAAAAAGTTAAGTTGGCACCTAACTGCAAATTATATGCGAGTAAACAGAGCATTTTCAACATCATACATTTACAGCGCACAAAAAAAAACTTGCGCGCTATTTGCCATAATTTTCGTATGTTGTTTTTATCGCATTTGTGCAATATATATTTTTTTCCTCGCAAGGGTGTTGAAAAAGCGCGTATGAAATTCGTGAGCAACTTGCTCATTATACACTCGGCTGATTTACGCCCTCGCCTACGGTACGGGCTGCAACACACAGCCTCGTGTATAATTAAAAATATACCTGCCAAACTTGCTGGATTAGCAGATTAATTTTAAACTTTCCTGCAAAATTATAAGAGGTATTTAGTACCTAACTTCCAAAATCAACTTGAAGGCACTTTAGTTGGGGACAGCGGCCACGTATATATTGACACCATTCATTAACCCGACTACACCACCACAGATTAGATTCAATTATGTGCTGGTAGTTCACGCACTAGGAATGTAGTTGAGCGGTTTTTTGGTATATGGAAAAAATATTTCCTTGCCTTTTAATCGGTCTTGCTACAAAATTTACAACATCCACAAATATGATTGTGGCTTGTGCGGTGTTATACAACATGAGGATGAACTGCAAAGAATTTGACACCACATTTGACTTGGAAGTGGCAACCAATAGTTTATAACCATCCTCATTTCAAATATAATAGCTGATAGCTGATAATAATTACTATACAATGTTTTAGTAGGATAGTATTATTGTATGAAAATCATATTTAGGTCGAAGTATCTATCTATAAAATTAATTTAATATTTCTGTACCCTTATCGCAGAAGTTGGCGATATTGTGAACGATAATTTCTTATTATGTTAGCTGTAAAGAGTGTGTTAAAATATAAAAAATACATCATATTATGTACAAACAAAAAGTTATATTAAAGTATGACATTTAGAAATTTCCTTTCAAATAAAAAATACTAAGTTTTTTTACATATCTGATCTGAGACAAGTCTACACACTGTACTTTTTATCTAGTTATAAAAATAAATAAAAAATAAGAAGATCTAAAACCTATCTACTTTGAGGGTCGTAGATAGTTTGTGACCAATTTAATATTTTATTTTAGAGTTTTCACAAGGAAATGACAATTTAAAAGTAGGTATACTATGTATTATCTGAGCACGCAGTACTACAATATATTTTTAAAGCTGTAATCAGATCGGATTTTTTTCATGAGACTTATAGAGGGAGCCGTTACATGCACTTGGCCAGTTTATGTAACTTAACACATCAGCAGTGATTTGGGGGATTTCCGTTTTCTTTATCACATAATACCAAAATGTATTGAAGATTTTCCTTGTACTAAATACTAATCCTTTTCTATCATAAAATTATACATACCATCGAAAATTAAATATTAATTATTGCGTTATAAAACCAAAATGTCCTTTTGCATACCAGTTTTAGGCTTTACTAACTTTAATGTAATGTGTACCGTTGAGTAGCACAATCGTACCCTTGGAAAAAAAAACATTAAGTGGCGGTTAACCTAGCTCTGAACTTAATAATTTCAAGCTCTTAGGTTTGACTCTCGATGCGGGAACTTAAGTCCTTTGTCATTACCATAATTAGGTATTTGGGTTTCATGAACTGGGTCATGTTAGATAGCCGACGCTTTATTGCACATTACAATAAACAGTAGTTACAAAATATTCCATCTTAAAATAGTACAATAGATGGCCTTATTGCTGGCAGCAATCTCTTACAGGCAATGTTTTCTCTTTCATGATAGCTTTATCACAATAACTGACGAAGACACTTTTATGGTAGGTAAGTACCTAAATAAGTTAGCTAAAATAATCTTAATAATCCTAAAACATGACGGTAAACGGCATGAAGAGTTAAATTTTTAATTTATATTTTGTTTATGTTTTGATGTTACTTACTCGATAACTTTACACCAACAAATTTATTGTTTCCAAGGTTATCTAGTATAGAAATAGTAATAAGATTACGAGTATTAACAGATGACATCCCGCCAAACGCATAATGGCGCCAAAATGTAGATAACTGTAATGTAACACGCTTGTAAGAATACCGTAAAATGTTAATTATATGAAACGGACATAGGTACATATAAGAGACAGCATATGATTTTGAAAAATTTGCAGCAACCGTGATCAACCTGGCTTGGGACAGAAAACAGCCCTACCGGGCTCCCGGTTGGGAAACTATTATATACTAATGATAGACTAGCATTATAGTTTTATAATTTGCTAAGTTTCATATGTTCTTCCTCAGCTATATCCAGTAATCTTTGTTTGTGCTTTAATTCAATTTACAGAATTTTCTCTTGAATATCATTAGTTTTTTCTGAAATGCAACATCTTTAATTCTGGTTAATAAGGTAGGTATGCCGCAAAGATTCAAATTCGAAACCTCAATTTGCGCCCTTTCATAATGCTCTGTTTCACTTACTCTCATAACTTTTTTTATATGTTTGTTCCTTTCTAACAAAATGATACCAGACAAGAATAAAGAAAATTATAACAAAGAAGTTGAACAATATTTGTCTATGGCTGGAGGCAAACTCGATGGAGTAGGTATGGAGTTATCGTTCGTTCTCAACTGTGAAATTAAAAAGGCAGAGTAAACTCGTCAAACCTGGAGTTCGATCTCACGTGAGATCGGTCGAAGTAAACTCGACCCACTGTCTCTGAATGTCAGCCTAAGAACGTTATTTTCGATAATTTTGATCACATTGCGTCTATGGTTGTGATCACGTGATCGTTTGTAACTGTCATCCCCGTTCCATTTTTGAATAAGAACGCTAAAAATGCCACTAAAATTTGCCACTTCTGTCAATTTTGACACTAGATGTAGCGTTTAAGGCGAAAATAACGCCAAGGCCCATGTGGAAAACTTTTTGGGAGTGTGATCGTTTTTAGCGAATCTCACGCTAATGGTACGCACCCATAGATGAGAAAGAAATCATTCACTCGCTTGTTTACGAACGCAGTTTTAATTTAATCTTTGTAATCTTTGAATACCTACCTATTTAGGAAAAAAATGTTGCAAAATTGTTGAATATTGGTTTAATTTGTGATTTACGGTGCTGTGTACAATACAATAAATTCAACAATGGATGCTAGGGCAGTGAAGCTTGCTTTAGCCAGGAAAAAGGTTAACATTTTGTAATTTTTAAGAGGAATCATACCATTTTGCGTTTATTTTGCTACGTGTATCTATTTATCATCCGCTATTTGTGCAGGTCTTGTTAATGTTTGGGCACGGCTTCGAATTTTGGCACATAAGTTCAGAATGCCGGTGTAATTCCAAATAAAAACAAATTTATATGCCCATGATTTTCTTTTGAAAATTCACAAATCACTAGTACAAGACTTGAGTGTTTTAAAACGAAGTTTCTGGTTTAGTTTATAAAACATCGATTTAAGGGGGTTGAGGGTTTGGGGCTGGTGCGGGGGGATGGGTAGACGCCCCCTGTGAAGGGGAAGTTGCGATCCCTGCCCCCCTTTCGGAGATATGAGTTTATTAATTTATAATGTCACTGTTGTCAGTCATCGATTTTACGGGGGAAGGGCGGTGCGGAGGAAGGGTCGACCCCCTTGTGAAGAGGAAGAGGATCTACCCATCCCCTCGCACCCGCCCCCACCCACCACATTCTTTAAATCTAAGTTTTATAATCTAAACCAAAGCCAACATATTATTGCTACTACCACCCTGAGCAGCAGAATTGAACTTTAGCAAATATAAATAGGTATATTCAACTCAAAAATTTAATCAGAAATGAATGAAGCCATTGACTGATTAGGTTTTCCCTGTTTATATACTTAACCCATTGAAATCTGCGATAATGATAACAATAGAATTTCATTCATAAATTGGCCATAGTGGGTCAGCCGATGGCAACGAGTTAAATAAATAGTAGTAAAAAATATTTGATTTTTTTTAAATTATTAATTGTGTATTAAACTCATAAGCAAACAGTACCGTGAAATCCTCCAACTTTGGCCATATTTTACAGAATGATTGTTATTACACTAGAAAAAATTAGTAAAATGTGTTGGTTTTATGACGTGAACAAGATGTATACACGTATTACTATCAGTCAAGCATAAAAACACTTTAAAAAATAACTGATATTGTATCATAAAAGTAACTTAAAAGACTGGCCAAAGTTAGCTCCACTTTCTGTCAACATTATCCACAGCTTATAACATCTGAACTATCAGCCCTAATTGCATATAGTTAAGAGCTATGGTAATAATATGGCCAAAGAAAGCAACAAAATAAAGTAAATCACCAAGAGAGGCCATTTTTGCTATTTAATCCCTGTGGCCAATGTTACCTGGTAATATTTGCTAATTCCCATACAAATGATTTTAGGTACTAGGGTTGACACAAAAAAAGATAAACAAATTAAAACACAGTTTTAACATTAAATAGCTTTATTAAAAAAATCAGGAACCAACAAAATATGCGCGTTTATTGAAAACATATTTAGTAAAATCAAAGCTATAAGTAAGAATTAGATAATATATAATATTAACTTATAACTTAAGGGCGTCTTAACTAACGGAAACTGTCGTGCAGCTGCTCGTGCCGATAACTTATTACTTCCCACTAACTCAACTGCTAGTTCAAGCATTTCTTGGCTATAGTTTTTATAATCACGGGCCACAAGCCGCCGAAGTCTTTTTTTTTCTTTCTGCCTGGATTTTGCTTTTCCTATTTTCCTGAAACAAATAAAATAAGTCAATGCTACATATAGTTAGGTCTATATTAAATATAGACTAGGTCTATTTACAAGGTAAGCCTGAACAAAATCTTCGACCACATCATCACTTACCATCAGGTGTGATAGTGATAAAAGGCTAACCTATTTAGCATAAAAAAATAACTATTATATCATAAAATTTATATTAATTGTGCAGTTGCAAGTTTCACGTTGACAAAATGTAGTGGAAGGGTAAAGTCAACAAAAAAACTTCTAAATGCATAGTATGGAACCAACTTAGGTATTGCACTTTGAAATGATTTTTAGTTAATTAAGCACTTTGCTATATATCACTTTTTTGTTTTTTAATATAAAGTTAATTAAAGATACCGAACTTTAAAGAGCTAAAATCTCAATAGTATAAATTTGCTAGCAGGTGGCAGCCCTCATGCATAATTGACAGCGGCCAATGTTTACACCCAAGGTAAAGAAAACTGTTTGTAACATTGGTCGCTCACATTTCTCAAACACAAACATCAATCGTAAGTTATAAATGTTATAATGCATACCAAAACATTCACCTGACATCATTCTTTAACATATTCAGAAACTACTTACCTACCTACCTACTTTGTATATCGGATATACATCAAAACCGAATATAACAACATTGTTTATAATGACGGATTGGTTATTATGACCAAATGACAAGGTCCTGGCTGAATCCCTAATATAATGGCTTACATACTAAACGATTTTTGGCAATACAGCATTAATCCTTATCCAATTAGAACCTTACACATATTGTGCATTTAATATTGATCAATATGGCCTATACAGCATTAGATTTATTGTTGTGCGTTGGGTGTTTTTCACATGGCCAATTAAATGTCGCTCTTTGTTGTCTCATTGCTCATAGAGTTATAGGTACACTGCCGTCTTACGAGAGAAGGGCACATCTATCATTTTGGTCAAACTGAGATAATTAGGGTTAAAGTTTTAACCATATTCTGCTTCATAGTATGAAAACCTATTACTTTAAAGAAAATACAATACTGATGATATATGCGTGAAAGTTAGTACTATTATATTTAATACTTTTTAGTTTTTATATATAATTACTTATTAAATAAATTCAATTTTTTCCTTTCAACTTAAAAATAAAATATTTAAAAAATACCACTTACGACAAAGAAAAGGCATAGTTAACCAAATGTGACCTTTCTTTTTAATATTTCAAGCAAATTGGTCATTGAGTCTAGAAGAAAGGGCACATTGTGTATTGACTTAATGTTTCATGTTTTCTTTATAATGTAAATTGACTTAATGTTTTCTATAAAAAAAAGACATGTGAGGAAAGTTTAATAAACTATAAAACATATTTATTATCATGCCATTTTTGGTTAGCTTATCCAAATAACTGAAACAAAACAAATCTACTTCTAGGACACCAACATTTAAACGAAAAAATACGTTCTTTATATTCAATAGTTATTTATAAAGTATTGGGGATAAGCATATACCTACGATTTTGGTTAACAAATAGAACTTATAAATTAAAAACAAAAAGTGCTAATACTTAAACTCAGTTACACTTTTTGGTTAGTTAGACACCTAAGGAAAGTAAGAATTAAATATTTTTACTAATAGGTGGGACCCCTAACTTAAAAATCTATAAAAAATATTTACTCTACTAATCACAATATGAAAAATAAATCAAAATATTCTTAATTCTTATTAGAAGAGCATACATTTTGGTTTTGAACCTTTATTAATTTACTCTATTAGAACTAATTCTAATTATTTATTGTTCATTTACAGGAAATAGCTTACACCCGTAATTATTAAAGGCACTCGTAGTTTAATATAAAAAAAATACTATTATTAATATTATAAAAATTAAATGTAACTATAACAAACATAACATGGCACTTGGTTGAATTATCACAATGCAATATATTGGTAAAAGCTATAAAAAAGTTTAAAGAAAATTAATTAATCAGTTTTACTTAAAATATTATTTTAATAAGTAGTCTTTAATTTCAGTATTCATAAATTTGTGTGAGATCAGCTGAACAGTCGTTAACAGGTAGGGTTTCCTAATCTTTTGTCACCTACAGGTACAAAACTCTGATTGAAAACAATAAGCATTGGACAAAATATTACCATTTTAAATTATTCCATGCGATTATTTTGCGATAATCCTCTGAGAATTTTGCTGAACAATTTTTTTTTACAAATGTTCTCTTGACTCTCTCGGAGCCAGAATCATCCAATAAAATATTGGAATCATGTTTTTTTTTTATTACTTGTAGGTTAGCCTTTGACCACTATCTCACCTGAAGGTAAGTGATGATGTGGTCGAAGATGTTGTTCAGACTAACCTAGAAGTACTGGCTCTCAAGGACAGCTGCCGGAACACACCGTTAGGTGCTTGGCGACAGATTTTCTACTTGAGGGTGGTAGCTAGCCAGGCGGGCATTCGCAAAATGCCCTACCACCACGCTATAACGACTGCCATCCTAAGACAACAACCGGGACCGACGGCTTAACGTGCCCTCCGAAGCACGGAAACGCTCAGTAGTAATGTCACTAGCGATCACCCATCCAACTCATGACCGTTGGCGACGTTGCTTAACTTTGCTGATCGGTTGAGAACAGCTAAGTAAACTTCGCTACGAGCGCTTCAAAAGCGCTTTTTTCATAGTTTTCATTATGACCCCAAATATTTAAGTTTTGAACCGATGATGTTTGGTGGCACATAATCTTTATCGACTACTGAATCGCCATAATTTGTGGTGTTTTTAAGACCACGGAATCTGTTCGTCAATATCAGATCTAGGCTTTAGATTTTTTAAAGCGGCGCTTGCTGATCCTTTACCACGTGACTGCATTTTTAAAATTATCTGAAATAAGGGAAAAACAAGTGAAATTAATGATACTATATGTTTAATATCACACTTGAACCCTTTTTAGTGTCCCACTGCTGGGCACGGGTCTTCACTTGGCCAGTGTGTGTAGATTAAGGCCTAAACTCTCTCAACTCTTAAGATAGTTGAGAGAGTTTAGGTCTTAATCCCCACATATACTGGCCAAGTGAGGGTGGGTGGATGTCACAAGTCCCCTAATGATTAGATCTTAGACATGCCGGTTTCCTCATGATGTTTTCCTTCACCGATAATGAGCAGCGGTGATGAAACAATTCACACAAAGATGCGTGGGCAGGACCGGGAATCAAACCCGCGACCTTATATTTCAAAGGTGAGGCTGATACCACTGCGCCACCGCTGCTTTCATGTTTATCATATCCCTACTTAATTAATTAATTATTAAGACATGTCACGTTAGGTGTTAAGTTAAGGCATAATATAATGTACGACCTAACCTACAAAGTTATGTACCTTCATACTTAAATTAGAAACAACATGTAAATATGGATAAAACGTAAATAAACTTACCTAACGCGGGCTGCAGCTGACAAGTGTGGAGTCACTTTGACGTCGCAGGCACAACTGGTGCGTTTTAATCGAACCCTGTCCTCTTTTCCTCACCCCTAATCGTAAATAATTTAAAGAAAAGGCACAACTGGTTATTTGTGTCTTTTATACGTAATTTAATTGAGAGATGCATGGATCATTAATTAAGTAGACATGGCACATCTGGAATTGAGGCCTTTTCTTTATATTATGTTGTAAGTGTGCCTTTTCTTAGTAGTTTTTAGTAAAAATCTGTATGAAGTAATAGTCACATCTACGTATTTGTGCCCTTTCAATATAATGGTAAATAAATGTGCCTTTTCATTCTATAAAACATGAATATTAGTCTTATTTGTGCCTTTTAAGCCTACGGTATATCCGAATTCCTTGAAGATAAAATTCTAAAAAAAATTGAGCAGATGTGCCTTTTTTTTCTGATTCTAAATATGTATATAACTCAATTTTTTTAAAAATGTTAGTTGTGCCCTATTTTCTTACGACGGCAGTAACTCTGTTCCTGGGTATCACACACAACACCCCAAGCGGCATATCAATGAAGGACATGTCGCCCCAGAATAATAAGAAATAATGTATTCAGATATTTCAGAACACAATTATCAAAATATATATTTAATTAAGTATGTAATAAATACAGTAAAATACACATTTTTGTTTTATTTATAGTTAAAAGACCATCAAGAAAAGAAAAGTCAAGAAAATTCATTGAATGTAGAACCAAACTATTCCAGCCTCTCCAATTATGAGCCAAATATTCAAATTCCAATATTAGACAAAGAACATAATATTACAGTGTCAAAATATGAAGAAATTGAAGGTATAACTAATAACACAGGACTATTAAAACAGGCTGACATAAGTCCAGACTATCATACTCCTGCTAATGATGTAAATGCTACTGAAATTCTGATATCAAATAAACAAAATCTTGAACTACAAATAAATACCTTACAAAAAAAGCTGATGGATCTTGAAAACCATCTTACAATCACAACACAAAACTATAGTGATTCATGTCAAAGAATCATAAACCTGGAAAATGATTTGAAGAATGTTAACTATAAGTACCAAGCTGCTGCTGATCAAATCTTAATAAAAGATTCAACTATAGAAGAACTAAGCAATTTAAAATCATCTCTTCTAGATCAAAAATCTAACTTACAGGAGCAATTAGAATTCACCAAATCAATGTTAAAAGCTAAAGAAGCTGAAAATGATTCACTACATAGTCAACTGTTCAATATTCAGAATCAGCTTGATGTTACACAGCTACAGTTGCAACAATTGACAAGTGGTGCTTATTCTAATGCTTCTTCGGATAAAACTATGTCATTAAAACTTGAAAATGATACTCTGACACAAAAAGTATCAATCTTAGAACAACAATTAAAAACCCAAATAAAAGATTATCAACAATTAAACAATCATTATGAGCATTATGTGAGTGACTTGAATGATCAGTTAAAGCAAGTTATAAAGAAAAATGAAGAATTGACTCAAGAAATACAAACTTTGTCTAATAGAGAGAACAGTCTTATCGAACAAATAGGTGACATGGAAATACGATTACAAAATTACAAAAGCTCCGAAATTGTATTAAATGAGCAATGCATAGCAAACTCTGAGTCTGCTATAGATGAGATGAAATCCATCAATGCTGAAGCACAGGTAAGTTAATAGATTTTAATGAAAACATAATATTGATGAGGTATTTTCCACTTGCATAAATATTCATTAATATTTTAATTATTCTAATAGCAAAGCCTGCAAGATTTAAGATCCAAGTATGAAGAACTTCAAAAACTCTATGCTGAGAGCAGAGCACAATTAGAGAACCTGACTCATTCAGATATTGAAGAATGTAGTGAAAATGTTAGTCTGTTAAAGCTGAATGCAGATATAACCAGTGACAAAATAGCAGCTCAAAGAGCTACAGAGCAGAATAAGAAATTGAAACAAGATATACAAGGCCTTGAAGATGCCTTTGTGAAAATGGTAAGATTATACCTAAGCTTGTTTTTACCGACTTTCAATGTCTTCCTCCTACATGGAATTGTATTAGAAGTAATGATAATCTCCAGATAATAATAAATCAAGGTAAAAAGTGTTTTTAAATAAAACACCTAGTACCTTAGTAAATAAACATATCTAGTATTCTCCTTCTATCAAAGAATCCAAATATTATTATTATTAAATATTATTATCCAATTCTGTTCAGTATTTACAAGCATACTCAAATACATTATAGAATTTAAATATACATTGATAGATTTCAAACATTTTTCTGTGCCGCCTTTCTGTGAGGTTAACATACATCTCTACCAATAGTAGACGTGAATACTTGTGGTACACTACCTTAGGTACCAACATGACATCATCACCCGAAGCCAATAACATAGTGCAATAACTATTTTAAATAGGTACCTGTACATATACTTATCACATATATTTGAGGTTGGCGTCTGTATACACAGGTTGACTTGTGTTTTTAACGCCATGGTCAGCGGAGAGAGATCGTGACAGGCGGTGGTCTTCTTCTGTGAAGCGACAAATAAGGGCGAGGAGGCGGCAATTCGCCTCCTCCCTTCTCCGTAGTGGGGACACTGATAGAGAGTCGGGGGACCCTCCACTGGATTACACGGCCCCACACGTCACCCCCCAAACTTGGCCACCCAGACATGTGGGGCGGTGTGATCCAGTGGCCTTGATGAGCAAGGTCGCCACTCCACAGGCGCAGAGGTCCGATTAGGTTTGGCCCTACTCCCGGGGCAAGATGGTGACTGCTAACGCGACCCAGTCTTGCCCCGTCTCGGCGGAGGACTGCTCACAGGGAGGTTTAGTGGGTCCAAGTCCCACTCATCCCTCTCCACTACCCCCTAAGTGGAGAGGCAGAGCGAAGGCATATCCCCCACAATAAAAATTGTGTTTATATATCTTTTTACATAATATATCAGTTTTAAGTGGAGCAATTATAATAATCCTACCCTTCTCCTATAGTTTGACGTCCGTGGGTATACTGAAATTGCGCGCGAGACGGAAAAAAATTTAAATCAGTAGATACTTATCCTTTCTGTTCTTTTTTGTTTATATATACGTAAGACTATTTCTCTTACCTAAATGCAACTGTCTGTGTCTGGGTAGACGGAATACCAAATTTACCTCTTACGACCCGGGGCTCTTGATAGGAGGAGAATGTGTTTCCACAATTGCTGAAGCTGTGCCATTTAAATTTCTTGGTAGGAAGATAGATAACAAAGGACGCACACCATCTTTAGACGCAGTTGTCGATAGCTTTCTAAAAGAGCTTAGTATGGTAGACCAACAACCAATTAGTAACATTATTATATTGGATTACGATAACTACCTAACATCACGTCTGACTTGGCCTTTTCTAGTATACGACATTACTAAATCCCTTTTAACAAAGCTGGATGTAAACTTCATAAGGACATTGAAGTCATGATTGGGGCTTGCACTTTCGGCAGACCCATCTACATTATTTCGAAATAAGACTAATTTTGGGATGAAATTAAAGAAACCATCGGAGCTCTATAAACACCTCAGAGTTACCAAAACGCACGTCTTATTAAAATCTCAAGACGATATAGTCGCATCTCTCCCAAAAGACAAAAGTGCCTCCGACCTTGATTCGAGGCTTCAATTCCACAAACAATTTATAATAGGTGCACAGTCCAGCAAAGCGGGTTTAGGGTCCAAGAAGAAAGTTCAGGATAAAGACATTGTAAAATCTTTTCTACAACAAGACGAAAATGATAGCTATAATGTACATGCAAATGAGCTTAGAAATGCAGAGCGAATGGCTAACCATAGGTGAATTTTGTATCCCTTTGGCGTTAAAGTGGCGCACCTTGATATACGTTTGGTCACCTGCCTTATTAAAATTTTATCTAAACGCCTTTCAGATAACCCTCCCAGACCAAAGTAATTTAGTAAGATGGGGGAAAGCCACCGAAAAGTCTTGCGGTATTTGTCGGGAGGCCATAGGTACAGCAAGGCACTTATTGGTAGGATGCAAGGTGCTCCTTGATAGGGGTCATTATTCCCGTCGCCACGATAGAGTCCTCGAAATCATACGAGAAGTGGCGAGCCTCGCGGTAGCTAGAGCAAAAAAAGGTTTGACCACGAACAAACGACATGCTGCTTTTGTAAAAGAAGGGTCATCTACAAAATTTAAATCCAAGCCTTACTCAATCTTAGGCGCAGCTCCCGATTGGACTCTTTTGATGGTCTCGTATGAAAAACACTATAAAATTCCTGAGGATGTAGGTGTTTCGTCTTCCAGACCAGACATATTTCTATACTCAAAAAATCTAAAACGCATAGTACTTATAGAATTTACTGTGCCGTGGGAAACAAACATACCTAAAGACCACACAATAAAAACAAACAAATATTATGACCTAACAAATGAATTAACCAAAAACGGTTATTGGTGGAGAAGTTGGAGCAAGGGGTATACCAGCGAAATCCTTATATAACCGTCCCAAAGACCTTGGCCTACCAAGAACAACCGTAACTTCCATCCTAGAACGTGTATCTAAGGCGTCATTAGTAGGATCTTACCAAATCTGGTTAGGTAGGGGAGGAGGCTCGAGCGGTGAAGGGGAGCATCGATATATCATAAAGGGGCTCCTTAACCCTACTCCTGGGTTGCAAGTCCCAGGCCCCTCTAGCCTCTCTCCTTTGCAACGCGATGGACCCGGCACCCGCACGGTAAATCCATGGAATGCTAAGTAATTCGTCTCTAGCCAACGAAACATTCGTGTGGTTTATACATGTGAGTTCGCGTAAACCTCTCGTCCCTTTGACTCGTACTCAAATTTCCGCCGCCACCGACAACGTCAAAGTCGTCGTTGCGAAGTCGAGGCGAACTGTGCGAGCAAGGCGAGTCACGAGCGTGCTACTTACATATTATTATGCGCCTAGCAACCGCTCGGCTCGGCATTCTCGCCACTCATGCGATTGTGTAAATGCGGCTTATTTTATAGAAAACCCGCAACACGATTTCCTTATGCTAGACTCACACCTTTCAAAGACTAGCTCAAAGTGCTTTACTGTACTGTATCAGCCGGATTGTCCACTGATTAACAAACCATGAGGGTTTGCCATAATCCCCACAGTTTAAAGAGCATTAAAAGACCGTTAATATTGATAAATGCTTATTTATTTTATTTTAAACGACTTTCGCATAAGTACTTATATTTAGATTTTAACTATTTTATAGGCATACCTAAATATATGATTTGATGATACCATTATCCGATATATGTATTTTTTGAAGTTGTGACTAAATAATTGTGTAAGAAAGTAACTTCTTAATAATCTTAATTTATATGTTACAGACCAAAGATAAATTGGAACTAACAGAAAAAATCACTGCTGAGAAGTTTCTTAATCGGGAACTTACTATAAAATTAGCAGAAATAGACGAGAACGCGAATGAAATGCAAAAGAAACTGAAAGCTAAGGATGAAGAAATGATCAGGCTGCAAACTAGTTGCAGGATTATTGAAGAAAAATACAATGAGATTGCAGAAAAGCTCAAACATTTGAATGGACACTCTGACGATCAAGAAAATATTAAAGGTGAAAACATTGAAAGCGAGGTTGTTAATGAAAAAATCTCCACTTCTCTATTTCATGGCGATTGTCCGAATCATAATTCATTTGAATGCAAAAATACGGAAGAAGATGCCGCAATGCCCAAAGGAGATGCTATGGTAAAACTACAAGAACGCTTTCTTAAAATAATGAACGAGGTTGCAGACTTGTCTGATGAAAAACATAGGCTAGAACATATAATTACGCAGTTACAAAATGAAACTGATACTATATGTGAATATGTGGCGCTGTATCAACAGCAACGATCGTTGTTAAAAAAGAGGGACGAAGAGAGAAATGCTCAAATACAAATGTTTCAAACTGAATGTACAAGGCTGCAAAGTCAGTTAGATGAGCTTATTATGATACTTACAAGGTTTGCTGAAGATGAAGCGCTGTCCTCATACTTCCAAGTAAAAGCAAAACAAGACGACATCCAAAAAGTGATGAATTTGCTTTCGAAATTGAAAACGAACTCTCTAATTGATCCTCAAAAGTCAATTAATTTCAATGATTTTTACCCTTGCGGCTGCTGCTCTGGTCAGCTCATAGAAGTGTGAATGAATTAATGTTTTTGTTTTAAGGGTGAATTTTAAATGAAAAGGGTAGTAGTCTCGAAAAAATCGCTTAAACCGTAAACAGCATAGAGTAAGCAGTAACATAGTGTACATCAAAAATGCTCAAGAGCCAATTAAGATGAAATAAAAAATTCCATCATTAGATTTACTTATACGCAAAACAAAACCGCAAATCGATGTATAGGATAGCCGTTTGGCACACACAAAACTATATTTATAAATATAATTTTGACCTGCAGTTCTCAAAAATATGTCCCTTAGGCGTGGAGTCAAGAACGTCTATCTTTTTTTGTAATTTATATTTTTTTGCTCTAAACTTATCGTTTGTTAATTGAATGGGCTTTTTAAACTAATTCTAATAATATACACATTATTTATTTGAGCTAATTTTTTCTAAAAGAAAAAAGCAATTTCAAAAGATATGAATATAAAATTATTTTTTATAAATTATACTCAATATCTTCCTAAACCACCTTTTCTCCCTTTCATGTTTTAGTGCAATGTGTTTTTTTTTCGTTATTATAACTACATTATCTAAAAATACTGAAATTTATTGTACTGACCCACTTTGCAATAATGAAGAAGTATAAATTAATTAAAAAAGTAAAATACCCGACTGCTAATTATTTATTTCAGTTAAGCGTTTTATTGTTCTATTGAAATTAAAATTACAAGTTATATAACAATTGTGGGAATTATGGCAATTCCCTCCTTAATGGGGGAGGCTGTGTTCTGCAGTGGACCACCCGGCTGATACAGTATTTTTAAGAACTGGCTCATAATGATTGTAAATGTGTGCCAAAGAGCTATTCTGTACTCTGTACATCGATTTGCGGTTTATCATCCATTTTGGGCTCGTACGCCGGCAACTAGGTAGCAGCCTAGCTAATGGCGTCTATATTTTATTTTGGCTATTCTCTCACAGGAAATATCACTCTTTCCTAATTATTTAACTTAAACTAAGTTTGTTTCAATATTGGAAATAATATATTAATTACTTATTATTATATCACAGTAACTATTGTCGACGTGCCTAGTCATATCATTTATAACCTGATTTAAACAATCGATCATACAACCTAAAAAACTTAAAATGTAACCCGACAACGGTCGACTAAATTCGTCGGATATCGAGCAACTCGGCCGGCGTCCGCTTGTGCACTGGCGTCGGCGGTTGAAAGTCGCGGCGCGGCGTCCGCGGCCTGCTGCTCGCTCGGCCCTACGAGACACAGTCGAAACTGGTTGCGCCTTCCGCTATTGTTTTCTTCGTCTTCACTGCTGCTCGAGCAATAGTAAAGACCCAAGCAAACTATCTTATTTAGCAGCAGGTTAGCTATGACCTGATTTTTACCTGAAGTTTTGTGAAGAACCGGTCTCCACGCTGGTGCAAGGGTCTAACTCCGGTAAAAATTTGGCAGGCAAGCAATTTCAAATGCTTCCCGCACCTTGCAAGGGACGTAGAATTTTTCCCTTGCCAAGATTGTGACTTTGTCAAACCGTAAGAAATGGTTGACTTCTTCTACATCTTGCAAATTCCAGGTGATGCTGCAGCATCAGATCAAGGTATTCATTCAAAGTGACCTTATGCCAAATTTTGAATCGACCTGTGAAACTTACGAACTCAAATCCCTTTACCAACTAGTAAAGAGCTGATGATCTTCAAAATGCTGAGCAGATTTTCTTAAATTATGTATCGGTAACTTAGAACTATAACACAACATTTTAGCCCCGTTGAGAGAGAAAATATGTAATATAAGATAAAGTTATTAATATAACCAAGAAAAAAACTGGCTGCTTAAGGCAAGACTAAGGGCGTTCCGCATTGCAACAGCCCTTAAAAAAACTGTTTATTGGTTTAGATCACAGCTTCAAAACTACATGATAAAACGGCGTTTCAGTATTTTTTTGTTAAATAGTGGAGATGGCATATAATATACTAATATTTCAAATTAGTTTCTGTTTTCGTTTGTGACATAGACCCTTTAACAAAACTTGGTACAGCATTTGGAAACATTGCTTCAAACGCCTCTTTGATATGTTCACATGCAGGTAGAACATACAATTGCCTCTTTGATATATTCCCATGCAATTCGAAGCAAATCACTCACAGGCACCATATTAATTCTGCTTTAGTTGCATGTCTTACACAAAAAAAGATCTAACTTCTTGGGCTGTGTAGCAACTTCACATATAGCTGCAGATGCAGAGGAAGCTGCATGAGTATTATCATTGCCACCGACTTTTGGTACGACGTAACTTTGAGAGGTAGTCGCCGTACACATAACTGTAGTTGTGAAGTATTTAGTTCAATTTTGCAATGTGCCTTATGCTTATTGGATAAAACATGTTCTTCTACTGCTTCAAAGCCCCAACTTATGTTGAATCTTTTCAGTTTCTTTTCTACCCCACTGCAAGCCGGTGCGGTGGTGTCAAAGGAAACCACCGGCTTGCTTAGAACGACTCTATCATGTACACTATGTTTTAGGACTTAAGAACTATGAATAATTGTAAAAATATTATAATTTATGTGATTTATAAAGTTTCATGCAAAATTGTGTATTTTATGTCTTACTAGCTGTACCTGCCGACTAATTATTCAAAAGATAGATAGTTAAAAAACTGATTGTGGCGAATGTTCCAGATTTTAGAGTTTTATCTTAGCGAGCTTGCAAAACTAATTAAGGGTGCCGGGCTGCCCTTGGGGTGCGAAGCTACCCGTAGGGTGCTTGGGTGCCGGGCTGTCCGTGGGGTTAGAACTATTCTAACAAAAAAAGAATATTTGAAATCGGACTAAGCGTTAATAAATTACAACTAAGTGTACATTTTGACTTTCATTCCCTTTCCCGAGGGAACCGTGCTGAATTTCTGGATAAAAAGTATACAATAACTTCGTAGTATGAACTTAACCCTAGGTCGGTCGCGCTAATTGTTGTAACATCGTCGGTCGCGTGGGGCCTTTGAAAGCCCTGATTTCAATTTCGTATATTTTGTAAATTTACTAGTAATTATTTTATTGTTAAATAATAATTAGCAAAATATTAATGTATATTTTATAATAATAAAACGTTTCGCAATCAAATCTTATTTATTTAGCATTAATTTCACTCACACTGAAAAACAAGAAATTCTGCACATTTTTGGCATCTTTGACTAAAAATTATAATAATTATAACAAAATTATTTTTTTCTTCGAAATTAAACAAAAACTAGCAAAATGGAGATCTTTTCGTTCCTTTGAAACAATGTTATCAAGAAAAAAAAATCAGATAATTAAAAAAAATCAGCCTGCTGTGTGGTCTTCCGAACAGTTGACACAAACTGATGCTGCGTGTCTCGGGCAAATGTTTTGCCGGCATGAAACACATGATGTCGAATATTTTCTATCGACATTTCGTGGACAATATACGCATCTTTTTCTGGACATTTGTTCTTGATTTTGACGTTGCTCTTGCAGAACATTATTTCCAGTAAACCGCTTTATATGTTGCCGGAGTTCTCGTGGAAGTGTGTTTATAGTGCTTCTATATTTCAGGTAATCATCAAAAAGGGAAAAAGCTAGCTTCATTCGAATCATCTTCTTCTTGTTCTTGAAGCCACCTTATTATTTGCTGGTCTTGTGAGGGGTCCATTTTACCTGATAATCACTAATTAAGCACTTCACCTTATATAAAAAAAATGTTACACAATCGGTCGCATGGGGTCTTTGAAAGCCCTTGCGCAAAACAGACGTGTTTCCTACTCAAGCGCAGCGCGCAAACTGACTTTCGCGCGCATTGTTTAGTACTTAAGTATATTTTAGAAAGCTACTGTGAGTTACAGATCTGTAACTAAACTGTAAAAAAATATATATCAGTTTTTCCGTAACCCGTGCTTTTAAAGACCCCATGCGACCTACCGCGGGTTAAATGGTGTTAAGTTTAATTGAATTCCATTCAGTAGTTTTGGAGTGATGCCCGGGCGGGGTACAGACAGACAGGCAGACAAAAATAGAAAAAAAATAGTTTTGGCATCAGTGTCAGCAACAGAGTGCTCACAAATTTTTGCCAGTTTTATTATAAGTATAGATTTTAATATATTCGTAGTAGATTGGGAGAAAAATGGTTTGTCAGTAACAAAAATCACATCGCGATAAATATTTCAATGCTAATTAAATTACATGAGGAAAGCTTCCCTAATGAGCTTTTATGTTTCAATTATTGAAACTAAAAATATAATACTAAGTCATTAGATATTATTTTTAATTCAAATTCAACTATTTGGTCAGTAACATCTTGTCCAAATGAAAAGCTCATTTTTGTAAAACATTTTTGATCAGTCAGTAAAAGAAAAAGTAATATAAAGAATCTTAATTATTGTTGTTTCTTATCCTTTTCATAAAATAACTTAAACAACTTTAGTTTTATTTTTTATTATAAAGAAATACGGCTTAATATTTGAGGGACAATCACTAAATGGACATGTGAAGTTACGAAAAAGAATTAGTAAGAATAGTCACTCTTTGGTTAAAATCTTATTATATTTTAGTTTTTGTAATGAATAAATTCATTAGACATTTGAGGGGTGCCAAACCATAACGTTTTAAGTGCCAAAAAATTAAGGTTTCAGTAGACACAAAAAACTGGTTTTATTGTTAAATAAAACACGAATAAATTGCAATTTTTATTACGAATTAATTGCAATTCAATACAACTTATAACTGCGGCGAGTATAATGGGTACCTTTGGCCAAATGCCATTGCGCGGGGGTTTATTTGACTGAGTTACATTAAGTAACTATATTTTATTTTTAGGTATTATAATTATATTTGACTTTGTATTGACAGATAATAAAGTTATTAACATATGAATTTATAATCAAAATAAAAATAATTTAAAAAAACACAAAATATTTTAATATAAAAAAAATTAAAACGACAAAACGTTTTAAGTGCCATTATTTATGCAAGTTATAACGTTGTTAGCGTATCTTTTACTTGCACTTGCTAAACTTAACTTAAACTTTTAAAATTACTTATTTGAAAAGGTTTTCATAAAACAATTTTCTTTCTCCTGCTAAATACGGCAACATGGCACTAATATCTTTATTTTTCTCGACAGATAAAGGTACAGGTGTTTTCTTCATCTTGATGTCCAAGCCCTCGAAACTCGCCTTAGTGATTCCAGGTTTAAGCACTGAAGTTGCGAGCCATGGAGCGTATTCGCCGTAACTTTTCTTTGTACATATTACACCAAAGTTTTCAGATTCGAATCTTAAGGTTGAACTGGCCGGTAACTTTTCCATACAAACGCCGTAGGATGATCACTCCCTTATTTGAGGTTTTAGGTCCAGAACTAAGCGTGATATCGATTTATCTCTTCATTATCTAGGCTTGTCTTGGCACCGATTTGTAAAAAAAATCTTCACATGATAGTTACAAGCCTCGAAACATCCCAGTAATATCACGAATTTTAGCGCATGTTTAGTCGTAAATAAACGACTTATAGAGCATGAAATCCCTAAAATTATTTACATAGAAGCATAGCTCAGTTCATGATCATTTTAGATAACATTTTGGAAAACAAATACATCCAGTAGTATAATCATAAACATCCTAGAGCCAAAGGTCGGCACACATAGTTTTGCGCGCTAGTTTTTCGTTCAAAATATTGGGCATCTCATGTCAATACTTCCATTCCGCGGTGAGGGAAGCGGGCGGGCGGGTCTCATGCGCAGCTCACTAATATATAATTAACAAAACGCACACTACCAAAAGTCACGTACACCGCGCCGCGATCTTAGAACATAATATTATATTGTAGGAATGCCCTGTTGCTTTTTGGTGTGCACGTATGTATACACTACCAATATGTAGTGTCTATGCCTACTTACGTACTTATATATATATATATATATATATATATATATTTACAGAATATGTTGGGAGTTGGGGACCGGATTTTCTTTCGCTGTTGATTAGTTGTTCGTGATAGTTAGTGTCGGACGCCGTAATCCATATAGATAGGTACTTGGGTAATATAAATACCCTAACTATGTCTAGGTACTCACCTACTCTCACCTAAGTTAGTACCTAGTAGGTATTAGTCAATACGCAGGTCATGGTAGCTATGGTGAGTACCTAATCATTTTAGCAACACTTAGACAATATAAAAAGCTGTATTTGGTTAGATATGGTATGGACGTAGGTAGTCCGCATTCTTTTTAGAATATAGTCTAAGCAGTAATATAACTTCGAGAAAGTACCTACCTAACACAAAGTAGTAAAGGGTTAGAATTAGAAGCTCAATGGAAGATACCTACGAGATAAGATACCTACCTATCTACGATATAATTATCATTTATCATATAGGCCTGCCTAGGCACGCAACTGTCAGCGATGTCAAATCGATATTCGCGGGCGCGCATTATATTGCATACCTATCTACATAGCTATAAGATCACAACAAATAATAAAGTTAGTACTATGTATCTACCTACGTAAATTAGTAGAATAAGTATGTATATTTGTAGTAGGTACTTATACCTAAGGTAGTACGAAAGTTTATATGGTAAACTTAGCGATGATTGTAGGCACTTACCTAATCAAAAATAACCTATGATTAGTTATTGATTTTTATTGGAAATAATTTAAATCAGTTACGGGTAGGTAGAGAATTTTTATTCCAAATGTGTTCTACCAGGATTGGTAGATCCATGATGCCATCGTACATTACCGCTTAGAGACAGATTTTGAAATCGGTACGACACACTCTCATCTCAAAGCTCGCTAGCCGGGCGAGCATTCGCAAAACAACCTTCCACCATGCGGTGAAGTTCATGCCCGCGGCGGGATTCGAACCATAGACCTGCTGCGTGGCAGTCCAAAGCTAATGCCACTGAGCCATCACTGCTTCCCGTTAGGTGCTTTCTGACAGATTTTCTACTTGAGGGTGGTAGCTATCCAGGCGAGCATTCGCAAAATGCTCTTCACCAACGCGGGGAAGCTCAATATCGCACCTGGATTCGAACCATGGACCTGCTGCGAGGCAGTCCATAGCTAATGCCACTGAGTTCACGTTAGTTGCATGGTGACAGATTTTCTACTTGGGTAGCTATCCCGGCGAGCATTCGCAAAATGCTCTTTTTTTATGCCTGATAGGTTAGCCTTTGACCACTATCTCACCTGATAGTAAGTGATGATGTGGTCGAAGATGTTGTTCAGGCTAACCTAGAAGTACTGGCTCTCAAGGACAGCTGCCGGAACACACCGTTAGGTGCTTGGCGACAGATTTTCTACTTGAGGGTGGTAGCTATACAGGCGGGCATTCACAAAATGCCCTACCACCATGCTATAACGACTGCCATCCTAAGACCACAACCGGGACCAACGGCTTAACGTGCCCTCCGAAGCACGGAAGCGCTCAGTAGTATTGTCCTAGCGGTCACCCATCCAACTCATGACCGCGCGCGACGGTGCTAAACTTTGCTGATCGGTTGAGAACAGCTAAGTAAACTTCGCTACGAACTCTCCACCACGCGGTGAAGCTCAATATCGCGGCGGGATTCAAACTATGGACCTGATGCGCAGCAGTCCATAACAAATGCCACTGAGCCATCACTGTAGTGTTGCTTAAAAATCGATAGTCAATCGATTAATCGATAGTATTTCAACTATCGAAACTATCGATTGTCTGAGAAAGGTATCGATACATCGTTTGTTTATTATCCCTAGCATTTTTTTTTATATTGAACGCACTCTTACCATAGAAAGTAATGATGTCTCTACTAGGGGAAATCCCGGCGACCCGGTGTACTAAAGGCAGTGTTGCCAAGTTATAGGGAATTCCTAAAATACGGGTAAATTCAAACCGATAGTTTAAAGTGTTAGATTTAGTGTTTATTTTTAAAACAAAAGTTTTGATTTTTGTTTTCAACATTTTCATTTGTTTTTTGTTTCGAAGATTTGCAGTTTATTTACATAGGTAAAGTAACTATTAGTATGGACATGGATAAACTATCGGATATCCGAAATAAAAAAATATCCGAAACCGTATCCGTATCCGGTATGAAAGTTTCGGATAATTTTGGATATGGGGGGAGATCAAATGAGTTACGTAATGACAGGTTTTACGGCCGATAAATTAGTTTTAACTTTTCATTACGCAAATACTCTTAAAAAGGCTTATTAATTTGATAATAATAATAAATTTATTTTCTTTCTCCTTACAAACTAGTATAACAACTTAGATAATAGACATGTTTTTTGGCATTTTAATGTTTGTAGGAGAAACTGGTATCCATGCTATTCCATGCGAATTTTCCACTTTTTTTCCTCACTAAATCCGCGAATTTTTTGGGTAAATTTGAATTTTGGTATTGACAACACAGTCATTACAAATGAACAGGAGGAAAAGTAAACAAAACTACAAAATATTGTTGTTATTTTACTTGTACGCCTAAAATGGATAAAAAAAACAAATCATTTGTATGGAAGTTTTTCAAAAAAGTGGACAATAATAGTAAATATGTAAAGTGTGAGTCCACTCAGGTACGTCATTCAACACCAGTCGTTGAATCGATAATTGATGTTCGTCAATATTTAGAAAAGCCAACGATTCATAAACATGCTTGTCCTTTAAAATATTGGGAAAAATCAACTAATGTGTTGTGTATGATGGCAAAAAAATATTTGTGTTGTGCAGCGACATCTGTTCCCTCAGAACGTATATTTTCCAAAGCAGGGCTCATTATGAATGAAAAAAGAAGCCGGCTGAAGGAAAAGAATTTGAATACATTAATTTTTATCAATCAAAATTTAAACATGTTTTAAAATTAATCAAATATATTAAATTGTTAATATAGAAGTATACAAAGTTGTGTTTCATTTTTTACCTGTAATAGTCTCGAAAACTATCGATTTATCGATAGTTTTTAAAAAAACAATCGATACTATCGGAATCTCAAACAATCGATGTTTAAGCAACACTACATCACTGCTTCCCTTTAGGTGCTTGGCGACCGATTTTTTACTTGAGGGTAGTAGCTATCCAGGTGGGCATTCGTATAATGCTATTCTACCACGCGGTGAAGATTAAGCCCGCGACGGGATTCGAACCATGGACCTGCTGCGCGGAAGTCCATAACCTATGCTACTGAGCCGTCACTGCTTTACAAAATATGTTGTAGTAAAAGCAGTAACTTGCTTATTATGTAATAAATAATTATTGTAGGTAAATATTTACTACATCAATATGAAAAGAACAAACTAATACATTTACTATGTACCTACAAATCATTGTACCTACTTACTAAATATTTACCTACTGTAGGTGAAATAACATCAGTATGTTATTATAAAACGAACGAAAATTATAACAACAGGTACCTACTGTCCGAACGAAAATGTATTCCTCTGTGAATATATAATATTATTTTATAAGAAATACCTACACACGTCGTGACGTAGCTTGAGACACTATCTCCGTCCGTCGTCAAACATCGTAATTCGTTCGGCATGGTTCGGCTTTCATTGATATATCGCAAACAAGTGTGCGTAATTAGCGTAGATGCAATACGGGTGTGTGATGCGCGAGCACTATCTTCTTACTACTCATCACGGAGTCTTACCCTTTCCCACAAAGGTATAGGTGAAATAGCATGCTTTGTGGCCTCGCCCGCTGATAAGTTCGAGCCGTCGGCAAGTGCATCCTTAAGAGCCGAAGACATCTGCAGCTTTTTAGTGTTAATTATCGTTCTAGCAGGATTCATCCAATCAAAAAACGTTGTAGTATCCACTACTAAGAAAGGATTTTTCTTTCCAGCATTCGCTATAAAAACTCAATGATGATGGCAATTGGAATAAGTGACTTAGCACGTCTTTTTGCTTTTTCTATAATAGCAAAATCGCGATCACACGCGCGAAAGGTATCTCCCTTTACAGGAAATTTATGAGTAACTTCCATAAAAGAACTTTTTCGCACTCAAAACGAGGAACATTATAAGTACAGCCTGGTTCTTGTTTTGCCCACCACAATTATCTGACCATAGGATTAGTTTTTGTCTACTTGAAGTGTGTCCTATTTCACTGTGAAAAACACAAGAGACAAGAAGCTATTTCGTTGGATCCCCTTTGCCCGATAGTTTCATCCCAGAGAAACATGATACCCTTTCCTTCAGCTTCCAAATGTATTCCCATAGGTATTGACGCAGGCAAGCTGACGACTAAAGTACATCTGTGTATGAGTTAATGTTGGAAGATACATCTGTTGCTGGAGATTGATTGAGTTGCTGTACCACTCGAATGTCTGAATCGCGGCTTCTGGATTATATTCCACCTTAACACATTTGTTCTCTTGCCGTGTCAGCTTGTGTGTGATGAGTATCCAAGCTTTGCTTAGCAAGGGTTTTTACTTCTTCGGTTAGGGCAGTGTCTATTTCGACTTAAAAAGAGACACACATCGGGCATGTGTCAACACGTGGAGGCCTGAAAGAAAGATTAAACTCAGTAAAAATACTTCATTAAACCACTACCGAGATCCATCACGGTGTTTTTCCAAGAAACCTTTGTACAACTTGACCACACTAAGCTCTGGAGATATTTCCTATTCGGTGCATCGTTACGACTGTAATGGCTTTCTTGAGCTGGTATTGACGATATGTACTCTATAATCTTATTTTTCCATTGAGACTCCCGTCTTTGCCTTTTTCCACCTCGTTTTTTCACAGATTCATTGAGCCTGTACTTCAGAGTGCAAGTAAACGCCGGCACATACAACGCGGTCCTGCAATAAAACGTATTTGAGTTCTTGTGGCACTTACAACGTTATGGTTTGGCACCCCTCATTTATTAAATATTATACCTAAGTATACTTAACTAACTGAAAATAGATTAATAAATATGTACCGAGAGGTAATAATATAATAAATGTTGAAGCACTTTGAATATTTATTTAGTACAATCGAGTACAATCATTCACAAACTTACAATCTATCTTAATCTTTCACTGGTTACCATTATAACAACTGTCTAATGGGTAATGAGTTTCCAAATATATTTTTCATCGGATTGTTATCATGCGACAACCAAAAAAACAGCCTACACCATTTAAAATAAAAATACCCATCTATCACCAAATCAATGATATGCATACTACAAAACAAAAAACTGTTCTACAGTCTGTTCAGTTATTTTACCTGCGGCTAATAAGATTGCGCAAAGTTTTTATTCTTATGTTATGATATAATGATAGTAATCACCGAAACAATAATAAAAACCATCATTATAATTGTGACCGGACTGGATGTTGCCGACGAAACCAAGGTTATAAAAGATTATTTATGACCAATAAATGATTATTGATCATAAATAATCTTTCATTATATGATTACAAAATGTATTTTATTGTAAATAAAGACAAAATAAAGCTTTATTTATTTAATTTTATTAAATTTAAAAATGTTTTTCATTTTAAGCCCCTTACAAATGAGAATATCGTATTATTCTCAATAATTCATCACTGAGGCACACTGCCTTAATATACATTAAGAGACTTTAAAAGGGACTCCCCACTCCAAAACAGCTTTTTTGTCACGTCAATCTACGGGAACCAGACACTTGTGGGAACATACCCCTGATTCTCAAAATACTGACTACAGGACAATTATTCGAAAAAAATATTTTATTTTTTTACCTTGCGGATCACAAATACATCTAGGAATATTTGCTTCTTGGTCGTCATGATATACTCGATCTCATTTTAGTTGAACCATCGGGGCTTATCCACGTCCACTTCCTGCGTGGTCGCTTCTTGAAAAAGGAGTTCATCGCAAAGAGTTCCTCCTTTTCCATTAAGTCGACCAGCCGCTGGCCCCTCTGTCCATATCCAAATGGCCCCCACTCTCAACTCATCGCCATTCCGTGTGCCTAACTTAGCGTTGAAGTCCCCCATAACACAACGGTGAAGTATGTTTCGGAGGATTTTATGGCTTCAGATATCTGCTCATACATAGCCTCTACTTTTTTTTTTATGCCTGATTGGTTAGCATTTGACCACTATCTCACCTGATGGTAAGGGATGATGTGGTCGAAGATGTTGTTCAGGCTAACCTAAAAGTACTGGCTCTCAAGGACAGCTGCCGGAACACACCGTTAGGTGCTTGGCGACAGACTTTCTACTTGAGGGTGGTAGCTAGCCAGGCGGGCATTCGCAAAATGCCCTACCACCATGCTATAACGACTGCCATCTTAAGACGACAACCGGGATCGACGGCTTAACGTGCCCTCCGAAGCACAGAAACGCTCAGTAGTAATGTCACTAGCGGTCACCCATCCAACTCCTGACCGCGCGCGACGTTGCTTAACTTTGCTGATCGGTTGAGAACAGCTAAGTAAACTTCGCTACGAGCGCTTCAAAATACTTACCTCGAAGTATATTCAAATAATACTTCATCGTCTGAGCGTGTCGAGGTCGGTGCGTAAACCTGTATGACCTTCAGCTAATATCCTTTGATGATTATGTTTATTAGGTACCCCTGCTCGACACACTTTCGACTTTTACAACGTTGTTAACAAGGGAGTTCCGGACGAGAAACCCAACACCACCCTGAGATATTTGGTGACCTTACCGGTAGAATAACAAGTTACCGGAGTCAAGGATAACGGTGCCCTGTCCCTGTGTTCGGACTTCCGATAATCCCATGACATCACAGCGTAACTTGTTCAATTCTTCCTCCAGCTCGACAATCTTGTGGTCCTCCCTGAGTGTACGTATCTTATGTGTTGCCAGGGCCAAGGGTCGTCGTTTTTGAGTGCGGTAGCCGGGATTAGTAATTTAGTAGTAGTAAATGACTATTGCTCCGTAAGTATAAAATAAGTTTATGACATAAAACTACATCAACCTGCTGTTAAAATAAAACATCATGGCGAAATTGAAATAATTTAATTAAGGTCACTGGTCACTTCATAACAGTATTACTAATAGTTCTACCTTACAATATTGACTCCATATATTATGTACATAATAAATTAAAACTTTCACTATTATTCAAAATCAACAAAATTTACACTCTTTATTGTAGATACACTACACACTTATTTGCATATATTTATAAACTGAAAAGTCTCACTGACTTGAAAATACCATGGAAATTACAATAGTTTCCTAAATTACTTTAAATATAGGTTCTTCGTTTTTCCTAATATAAGTATTTAATAATATTTGGTTTATTTTTAATAAAAACAATCTTATCTAAGAATTGTATGGAACTTGGAAGAAATAATAGAAAACATTGATAAAGGATAGAATATAATAGGTGCAGAGACAATTAAGTAAAATTCCTAGGGTCACCATTAGCATGCACGCATATATTAAATAGGTAGACATTATATCTTCGTAGATAAATTATTCGATGTATACCTAAAAATAAATTAAGACCGTCTGTTTTGGACGGTTTAATTAGATTATTAGAAATGTATGAAATTCCAGGTATAACAGTTAGGTATGTACTATACCATATACTGAAGTACAATAAACAAAAAAAGATTCGTCTATTACCAGTTCAACTGACTTGTCGGTAAATTAAGTGTAATAAGTGCAATATTAGGCCCACACTTTTGCGATAGATTCTACAGTTCTCACAGGTGACCTTTGTCATTCAAAAACGACGGAGAAACCTGCCTGTACTAAAAATACATCTGGCTCAATCGTGCCCGAAAATCATTTGTGGGATGATTGTTTATATGTTATATAACGTGGATAATTAAAAATTAAAACGGCACACACTTTTTTATTACATGGTTGGAAATTAGCCATAGGCTTCTACGACCATTTTTTCTTAATAACCTTTATCCTTGTTTTCTATGAAACTAAGAAGGTTACAATAGGTAGGTACATAATATTTTATCTGACGTATTAGCGTTGCACGCTGTCCTAAAATACGGTTGCGGGCCGTATTATTGTAACTCAATATAAAACGCGGACAATTATATTCCGCGTCATAATTCATTTACCAGGAATATAATCGAAAAACACACTATTTAGATAATATAATATTAAATTAAAATCCACCCGCAAACAAAAAAAAAATTGTAGAAAACGCGACCAATTCACGAAAAGCTTGGCATGGTTGGCGCCTGACAGTGACTTTAACAAATCATTACTTATTTTATTCTATTCAGGATACGAATCTTATATATAGGGTCCGTATTTGTAAACCGACCATAGTGACGCTGAAGACTTAACAACAGCATTTTATTTAGGGTATGTTCCATTAGTCGCTAAGAACGTTATTTTCGATAATTTGATCACATTCTGCGTCTATGGTTGTGATCACGTGATCGTTTGTAACTGTCATCCCCGTTCCATTTTTGGATAAGAACGCTAAAAATGCCACTAAAATTTGCCACTTCTGTCACTTTTGACATTAGATGTAGATGTAGCGTTTAAGGCGAAAATAACGCCAAGACCCATGTGGAAAACTTTTTGGGAGTGTGATCGTTTTTAGCGTTTTTAGCTCATCTCACGCTAATGGTACGCACCCTTAATGCTACTCTCAAAAATCAGAATCACAAGACCGTTCTTGCGACTTGACTCTTGGTTTGTGGCATCAACTTATGCCGAGGTCTCAAATATTATTTTATCAAACAGATATTCTAGATATATCTTGAGAGCATACCAAAACCTGAGCAGGGTATATTAATAAGGACCTAAGATAGTTTACCAGCTGAGATTCGTCTAGATACCATGACTAGGATTTGTTCATTAAACGGACCTTAGAAAATAAAAGTGGATAAATGCACTAAATATCGTTGTGTTTATAAGTGTCGGTTACTCGTCTTTCTTTTTTGCTAATGAACATTTTATGAACGCGCGCATTTTATTATGCGCTCTATATCTAGGTAGTTAAAGCGCACAGGGCATTGATAAAACCATCTAGATGACTGACGACTTTCTTAGTCCAGTTTACTTTCCACGTTGGTATCATCGAAGACCGACAAATCTAATTTTGATGCACGCAATTGTAAGCAACCAACTTTGTCGAACAGCAATGCAACGTAACTGCTACGAACGTCAAAGCGCGACCACTGCGTCGTCAATCGTTATCGAGCGATGTCATTGAACCCACAATATGTACGTTCACGATTATAAATGTACTAAAACTATAAACTACATAATAAGTGAAATAAAGTTTCATTGTTTGATTATGTAGGTATATATTCGACAAATATTCGGTAACCTGTTTTAGCATATAATAATAGTTGGTTTTAAGGGAGGTAGTCATTAACTTATTAATTAAAGGTACTCGAGATATTTCAACGGGCGCAGCATTCATAATTCGAAGGTGTAATTATTGATAGCTTACGACTGAGTTGCATACTCTAATTTTATGTATCAGTGATGCGAGGAAATAACACTTACGACCAGTCCAAATTTCCGGGAATGGTCCGAGATTATCGAAAAATCGATCAGGGGATGGATTCTTACGTCGGAAGCAAATTTAGTCGAGCGATACAGCTATGGACTGTCGTGCCGCAGGTCCGTGGTTCAACCGCCGGCTTGAGCTTCACCGCATGGTGGAAGGGACTGAGAATACTCGCCTGGCTAGTTACCACCCTCAAGTAGAAAATCTGTCGCCAAGCATGTAACGGTGTGTTCCGGCAACAGACCTTGAGAGCCAGTCAAATTACAGCCTATACTAAGTGTGATGTGATGTGCGCAGTGCAGTTCGTACCTTGTGACGAAATTCATCTGTTTTAGGCAGAGGATACCGCTTAAACATCAGGTGGGCCTCGAGCTTTTCTTCCGTCACAATCCCATAACAAAAAAACATAACAACACGATCGTTTATCGCGATAATCAGCATTATCCGGTATTGGGAGACGGTCTTTACAAAATAGACCGATTAACTTTCTAATAACTAAATCCTTATATTTAACCCGTAATTGGATTCGTACGGTTCTTACTTTTGGCATTCATCAAGCACTTCTATCCATATCAGAACGACTAAGTAGACAAATTAATCGAATAGCAGACTGTGACGATTGTAATATGTCTACATAGCTACAAGGCTAAGAAGCAGATAGTCAGAACCGTTTTCGATATATATCGGATGAAGTATTAACTTTATTCTATATCTATAACTGTAGAAGGCTTTGTCCTGATTGACATTGGCTGACTGATAGACAATACACTCGCAGCCTAGACCTAGCCACTAGACTGTTCACGGATGGGGTGTAAACGCACACCGAAAGAAATGATTTATCACATTGATGATGATCAGGTTTTATGCGGGTAAAACCGCTGGGGACTAAAAGTGTAGTAACCCACCAGGGTTTAGGTTAGGTTAGCTATACCTTTTGAATTAAAAAATAATAATCAGAATACACTTGCGCGAATTGCCCTTAGATGTTTGGGATGTTACTACTTGGTCGTTTTGTTTAGCAATCGTTCCGATACGGTTAGCCTTGGGCCACTCACGCACACATCTATGTTTACACAGTCGTTGGAGCGAAACGATACGATACGACGTATCTTTGAGTTGTCTTAAAATAAATGGGTAGTATTTTGTAATTTTATTGTAACGAAGGGTTAAAACTGGAGCGTTTTTACCAACTTTCAAAAAGAAGAAAAATTCAATGCGCATATATTTTTTTTATATTTTATTTTTTTATATTTATTCTGAAATCTTAAAATGCCCTACCACCATACTGTAACAACTGCCATCCTAAGACAAGAACCGAGACCGGCGGCTTAACGTGCCCTCCTAAGAGTTCAGTAGTACCTAATGTCACTAGCGGTCACCCATCCAAGTCATGATCGCGGCGGACGTTGCTTAACTTAGCTGATCGGTTAAGAACGGCTAAGCAAACCTCGTTACGAGCGCTTCAAAATATGACAAAACTACGTTTGTAAAGAGCTAGGAGCATTCTAACCTAAGCTATAAAAGTAAAAATTGCCTTGTAGTCGGAGAACGTACAGTAAATATCAACAGTGAATAAGAATAGTGGTGGATACAGTACGCGGCCGACCGCCTTCATATCTGTGACTTCAGTCATTATGTGCAATAATAATAAATACTTTTGTAATACAAATCCGCCGCTCGACTGCATCGATGCGGTGCGGTATTAAGACTGGAGGGAAGTCTCGAATTTTCATACAAAAAGAGAAAAAGTTTCTACCCCCTTAAACAATCACCGATTTTGATGATTTTTGAAAATATTATAGATGTTACAATATCCAGGTTTATAGGTTTTGATTTTATCATTCTATTAAAAGAAATTGAACTAATGGATATTTAAATACCGATATTTTCTCAAAACGTGTATCTCTTAGTTTGTGAATTGTTTATATGAAAACTAATGATAAATAAAGAAAAAGGAAAACCTAGTTTATTCTGTCAGTTATAAAATAATATAAGAATCAGATTTTAAAAATGTTTACTGTAGGAGAAAAGTTTTTTCACAGAACGCAAATTATGCGCAAATTCTAAGTCAAAACTTGAAGAAGCTGCAATTGTCCCTATCGCACAATACTGTTCGGGCGTTTAGCGGCGAGACAGCATCACTTTGTTAAAATACCAATTTTTTTGTGAGAGCTTCTCTTCCCGTTTCTCTTAAGGAAAGAGACGCTAGCGCGTGGCAGCTTCCCCAGAGGGTAGGAAATTATCATAAGTATCACAACAATTTTACATACTGGAATCATCAGTACTGGAAAATTCCTGATGTCTCCTCCAGGTGATTCACAGGGGAAACACGATGCTAAAACCACAATTTTACTATCATACATATCGCATTATAAAATAATGTCCTTGATAACTGCCACACTTTTATCTATAGAATGGTTTATATTAATTATTGTTAATTAATGATTGTCCTTCATCAAGGAGCATAAGCAGCACACGCTTTCACAAAAAATGGCTCTTATCGAATCGGAAGACTTTTTAAAGAATAGAAGAAGATCAACAGTTGTCGGAAAGTGGAAGTCCTTACGCACAATATTCTGATTCCATGAAATGAGAGCCGTTATAGATTCTTCTGAGGACGCCTTCTGTATCATGAAAACTATGTGAGGACACTAAAAAAAATATCTAAGACTTTGAAATCCTAATACTAACGGGCACGGGTTTAGAACCTAAGTCTCTATTCAGACCATGGACGACCACGCCGGGAAAAGGGCGGATCGAAACTTGAAACAGTTGCGTTACTGAAAACTGATTAATTTAAGATATTATGACTGTTCAAATCCCGATAGCTAGTTCCGGAGAACAGCTGGATCTGAGGCCTGGTTCTCCACTGGCCGATCGCATATATTAGGAATGATGCTTAAGTACTGTGTTAAAAACCCCAAAAATCCGTCAGCTTGCCGGTAGGTACGATTACGAGTTCCTGGACCAGAAGACAAGAAGAGATTCTTGACTCGAGCATACCCGTAGTTGCAGAACTAGCTACAGTTCATGTTTGTGTGACTCTGAGTCGATGGTGACGCTTCTTTTCAATACCTTATTAACTACAAACACCATGAACAATTCGAGAAACAAGTCGGCAAGTCCGCGTATGAGCGGATTCATGTTCTCTCATAGATAAGTGCACCTCAGTAACATACGAGGCTCGCACTTAACCTCCATCACCGCCTGGAAGCTGCGAAAACGTACATTCTGTTCTGATATGAATATCTACACCACAGTAGTAAATGTAGTAGTTATATCGATTGCACACTGGTAACCACAAGGAGATTACAGATATCATTAACTAAATAAACATCTATAGAAAATGCGTTTAACTTTGATTACCAGAAATAATTACTAGATAATCGTCTTGACTTTTAAAAAAGGAAGTTAATCCTTACTCCTTCAAAGTATTCCTTTTTTATAAACCAAGGTAGTAGTATAGGTAGTCCACACCACAACCAAGTATTATCATAGTAAAACCAGAAAAGTATTTTGCCTGGAGGTCAGAAAAGAAGTTATCAAATTGTATCCGTCTGTTTTTGTTTTGTTAATTGCGGCCAATAGAGGACCATCCTACGTTGGTTTCAAGTCAATAGGTAGAATATCTGAAAATACTTATATTAGTATTTATTTGGAAATTGCATTGAACATTTCAAAATTGTTGGTAATAATAATTTAATTAACTTTCTCCTTCTTTGAAGTCGGTTAAAAAGGGGAACTCCGCTCTCTTCTCTTGTGCTCTAGACACGTAGATATTTGTCATTCGCCCAACACACAAGCCGCGTTTGGTATCGTTCTATGAAGTTAATCTGCTTTTCTGGTTTTATATGATATTATACTAGTATGTATATCCTGCGCATAATAGAATACAACACAAAAGTAACAGACTAAATCTAAGTATTAAACAAGTATGGAAATTGGCTCATATTAATACTACTTATGTCGATTTTACGAGGTACTGATGGAATCTTTTACATACATACTACCTGGTTAACTATAATACTAAACTGATTATAATAATAAATAATATGATACCATGCATTTTAGAAAATAATACGGGATAACTCGTGCAAAGCGCGACGACGTTGTCGACGTTCCGAGCTCTATTTGAAAATGTCAACCGTATATTATGGTCGAAACTAGAGTCGGATGTGACTTACATTCACGTGAGCTATCCTGTATAATTTACTAAAACGAGGGAAAACAACGTTAGTTTATAATAAAATAGGTCATACCTAAATATGACTGCATTATAGAAGTCAGCACACCAATACAATAATATCAATTCAATCACTCTTGACTACTTGAGCAATTTGGAAACTGAACAATAATTATTCTAAAATAACATAACAATATTATGTAAAGTTACCCTCAATTGGTGTATCTATACATATGTATATATGGATGTAATTCATACACACCATTACATTAGGACTTTTATGAGTTTGACCCGTAGATACTCACTAACACTCAACTGACGCAATGTAACGAAATAATCACCAGACCTGTAAACAAATATGTATTATCAGTATGTAGGTATAATCACATCACATCAACAGCCACATAATGGTGGGGGTTTGCCATAATCCCGACGCTTGGCAGGCGTCTTGAGGATCGCAGTGTAGGATGACAGTTCTTCAGAAGGCGGGCGCCTTCTGATATTTTTGTATTAGTCGCGTCTTACGTCTCCTTCAGGAAGATATGGGGAAGTGCAAGTCTAGCCCTGCCACGGATACCTATAAAAAATATCAGTATTTGTTCAATGAACGGTCACTGCACACCGATATTCTATTATTGATAGTAGTAGCTAACCAGGCAGGCATTCGCAAAGTGCCCTATTACCATTCTACAACAATTACCATCCTAAGATAACAACCGGGGCCGACGGCATAATGACGGCTCCGAAGCACGGAAGAGCGTAGTAAAATGCTACGAACAGTACCTAACCCATTCAAGTCATGACTGCAGCGGACCTTGATAGGTTAAGAACAAATAAGCAAACTTCCTGCGCTTCGAATGTTTAAACTCGATGATCTTTAGCATGAATGGTCTTTGCCTAAAATCTATGCTGCTGGTTTGCCAGTTGTCGTAAAACCACACTTATATTATAAAAGCGAAAGTTTGTGAGTGTATTTGTTTGTTTGTTACTTCTTAACGCTCAAGCAGCTAAACCAACTTTGATAAAATTTTAGAGAGAGGCGCTGGATTAATAGATAGGATGCCTACTTTTCATAATCATCGTATTTCACTACGCGGGTGAAACCGTGGGGCGTAATTAGTAAATAATAAAAACAAAAACTGGCAGAGCAAGACATTGGAATTGCTCAAGGATAAGTAGCACTCCTTTTTTAGCAACTAAAAAAGTCTTCTTCGTTTACCGACTTCGGCAAGTTATTTCATACTTATGAGTGTCAAAGTCAGTCCATGTTTAGGTAAGATAAAAAAAATTCACCACTTTCAGTGACCTTTGCTACTTACGCGATCGATTGTCATTCACTGTCAACGACTATACCATCAAGATAGGAAAACACTTTTCGTTATTGAAGTGTAACTCAAAAACGGCTAGACCAATTTTGATGAAATTTTAATGGGACCACACTGGAAGCAGCAGCTTTCAAATAAAAAATAATTATCAAAATCGGTTCACCCAGTCAAAAGTTGTGAGGTAACTAACATAAAAAAAATACAGTCGTATTGAGGATACAGTGATTTTGAAGTCGGTCAAAAAGTTGTGGATATATACCACCAATGATGATTCCTAAGTAGAATGCATCAAGGTGGCATAACGACTCAGAATTTAAAAATCTGTAGGTACCTATAACATGTGCCTGTATATATAAAAATCTTACGTCTGTATCGTCAAACTGTATTGGGCGAAATGTACTCGCGCTGTATGACAAGAGTCGAGATGCCTAATGGCCGCGAAAACGAAAACCGCGGCGCGCGCTTAAAAACGCTGAGTGATGGCTATGTTAGGGTTATTAGTTATTAGAGAATATATTTAAAAAAGCAGAAAATACCAAACCGTTTTCCGGCAGCAGTCCTTGTGAGACAGATTAATAATATAATATATAATTGATAATTATTGTTAAGACAGATTACCTTCAAGCATATCATAACTTATGATCAGGTGATATCGTGGTCAAAATATAAAAAAAAACATTCAACACAAACTTACCTAATTCAGTCTTCCTTTTTAGGGCTCTCTGGTACGTCACTCACAATATGTCCCTGAAAAAGATAAAAAGATCTGATTTCTTATGTTATCAGTCACAGTCACTCAGGATATAGGTTACTTATGTAATCAGTGTTATATGTGTCTTCACCGTTTTAGTGTCCGTTTTTAAACTAACTTCTCGCTTCAACACACGGGGGCCACGAACTCCGATCCGTTTCTTCGTTTGTTTGATCGCGAACGGAGCCATAGTTTTTTTTAAATATATGCAAACTATTGGATTTCTCACATACAAAAAATCACCTTAGGTGTACCCCCCCCCCTCCCCCCCCTCCCCCCCCCCCCATACATTACGAATATAACAAAGTTAAATTTACTTCGCACCATAGCGTGTAGTATATCAAAAGTTGCGTCTCCGGTAGCGCACTCCTACTAAGCAACAAAAATACACTAGCTCTATACTTAATTTTTACAAACGACAATAAAAATCGTTACAGCTTTACAGTACATATAGATACCTTAAATAATATGTGCATGGTAAAGGTGTCATGACCGTTTTTCGACCAATGCCGGCGCTTCGCGTACATAATTGTACGCGACTGTGCCTTGAGACACGCAACGTACGGACGGGGTGCGGGGAAACGAAGGCGACTGATCAACCAGGAAGCGCCGGCATTGGTTGAAAAACGATTCGTTCAGTATGTACTCATTTTGTTCGTTTCGTATAGGGTTTTTTTATTCTGTGGTATAGGCATTCACAACTTCTCAATCTAGCGCTTAAGAAACAAGAGCTCCTGATGATACTTTGTGTAGAAGCGAAGTGTCGAAAACTCTTCCGGTTGGGCTACGTGTCACATCGGCTTAGCAAGAAAATGAGGCGGTAACTTCTTGATATACATCTCTTATTTTGTTTTTTTCTTAAATATTCATATATCACTAAAGAGAAAATAAGTACTTGCTGGGTACATCACGGTTATTTTAAAGTAAATGTTATAAACAATATAATACGTATAAACAATGTTTTCCTACCTAGCAAATGTGGGAAATTAAAAAAGTACTTAAAATCTTCTCAAATACTTCTCAATCTTATGCGTATGTCAGAAACATATTAGAGTATAACTCGATAGTTTGGGATCCACACGAAAAGAAATGTAAGCTTATGATAGAGAAACAGTTCAAAAAAAAAGTTTGGTAGGTATACCTATATAAGATGTATGGATATTATCCATATAAAGAGATAAAAATAAAGATCAGTAAATAAATAAACAATAAAAAAAATGCTACTAAATAATAGGATAGATAATCCATCCACTTAGTCACACTGTTCCCTATTTGCACCAGATCGAGTACGTCCTCGGGGTGCGGTAAGCGCGTGACTTCTGCTAACAACCCCACCTGAGTGGTTGGTGCGCACGCAGACTGCTCATTATGCGCCTACGGCCCAAGCAGTAACATTACTCAACGCTTTGATTGCTCAGGAACCGGAAGTTGATATATTCCACTCAAATCTAAATGCATTTTTAGATTATTCGTTTTTTAAGTGTGTAGTCTACTTTTGCAATGAGTAAATGTCTTAATGTGTGTCTTGGTAAGAATACTGTAAGCGCAATAAGTAATTGAATAAATAAATAAATCACAAACGATCTTTTAAAAAACACTAACCTTAAAGTACCGGTGATATAGTACAACTCCATAAACACAACCAACAGAGACCAATATTTGTATGACTAGCCACACAACAATATTACACATTTGAGCTTGTCCAAAGAGCTCTTTGCCATTTTTTATACACAACATAGATTCAGTGACCATTATAGCACCATATACCCAGCATTGGGTGCCCACTCTCTTGCAGTATGGATCAGTCACATATGTGTAGTATTGTCTGAAAAAAAAACGAGAAACGATATAAGTATTGCTTTCAGCCTTATTTAGTTATAAAATATTGAATAAGAAAAAAATATACCTAACAGAAGGGGCAACAATGACCCCAATGAGGCATAGTCGTGCTATCACTAAAGGATGAGAAGGAGGCATTTCAAATATGTGCTTCAGGAAGAATGTATTCAGTTCCGATATTTGCCAGAAAACAACCAGTTGGCTCAGAGCACAGAATCTCATATATGGGCTAGTGGGGTCTAACCATCGCACAGGAGTCCATTGAACTGGGGTAAACTGAAGAATGGCTCTTTTGATCTTTCCAGTTGTTGAAGATATATCCCTGAAATAACATTCACTAAATTAATATACATCCTAATAAGTAACCTACTTAAGTTAATACTATAATCAAATTAAAAGTATAAGCCCGCCTGCATTCAATTTTGACAGCTCCTTATAACTAATTCACTAGGACTAAAATACAAGAATAATGTGTTGCATCAACCTTTTAATGTCTAAATGGATCAGTCAGGTCTTATGACATCAATTTTTAAAACTAAGGAAATTTATAAGAAGTGCCTGAAGTGTTCAACATTTCACCAAAGAAAAAGATTTCATCAAAATGCATAATCCTATATTTTTCCGTAAAGAGTAGAAAGAGATGTTCTGATAACAGCCTATGATAAAAATCTTAGACCATCATAAAGCCTATCATTCTTCCATGCACTTTTGTTGTTTACTAATGAAATGGCAAGTTGGTGCAGAGGAAGATGATTCTTAAGTTTGACTTATTACGTTTATAAGTTTCCTTGTAAATATTCGACTTTGCTCATAAAATATATCTCTGATACAGATGGACATTCGTGTAAGATACACAAAAATATATCAAACTTTTAGTGCTCACCTTATGCTTACCCATTTATATTCCCTCATCTCCAGTACTTTACACATCTTTAGTCCACACCAAATACCTAGTCCATTGCAAACGAGGACATCTAAAATAACTGAGTCCCACCAACATTCCAAAAAGTTAGGTAGCAAGTGTGCAAATGCAATTTCTGTGATTTCCCACATAATAGAGATTGCCCATAAGAGGCCTGCATGTCGGAAGACAATAGCTTTAAACATCCAGCCCAGAAAGTGTCCCCATGCAAACACATCCACATGTGACCACACTTTATGAAAGCTTATATCTGAGCAATTAACAGCATACTCCTAAAAGTAAAAAACATGAAACTGTAAATCAATTGTTAATTACATCAATATCTACGGCAAAATATTATCACAGTACTCTCTCGCTAATCCGTCACCACAAATTTCTGTCTATCATCTGATTACTGAAACTGGCGGAGTAAGTGTATAGGCACAATTACTGGGTAAAAGATTACTGTACTTCATTTTGTAATTTTATTTCCACATGATTCTTACTTAACTATTATGGTTTGCCTTGTTTTTTTTTTAAATGTATTTTCTTGACTTGATTAGGTTATAAGCGTTGGTACCTTATGGCCCCATGGTTTAAAGCATTGTTACTGTTCATGTGTACGAAATATAGAGAAGTGTCGCAGTATGAAAGAATATTCATGGCGGATTACAGAGCATGGTTTAGACTACAAATAATATTTAAAGAAATGTAAGTCAAGGTCAATAACAGCAAAACGCTAACCTTACCGCGGCTGACGATACAATACGATACGTGGTTCTTCAGCCTTTGGCGGGGCTAGCCTCTGGCATCAAGCCTTTCCTCATGGCCTCTGCGTAATCTCGTGGGACCACTACCTCTCGGTGTCTCTATCATTGCGCCGGCTACACATGAATTAGCCGCTCTACGCAGTGTCTGTTTTGCACTACAGTGCTTTACCTTCTGTTTTTGCTTCTTGTTTGCATAACGTTTCATGTTCCTCGTCCAAGGGTTCTTCAGCTATTATTAGCTCATTGGAAGTGCGTGCAAGGGAGCGAGTCCGCGAAGATGTACATGGGGATCATTGTCCGCCTTGTCAAACATCCTCTTGGTTGTTTGGACAATAAACGCTTCCACCGACTCCATCCCAATATCATCGGTGATGGGATTTGAACCCACGTCCATCCACCCCTTAGAGCCGGTGCATAGAACATATAATAATACTACGCCGGGGTATGCTCTAACCAATTGAGCTAACATGACAAGACGTCATAACTCAAATCTTTCTTTAACCATCGTATTGGGATGGAGCGACATCTATAGTACCACTTGCGTTGTACTAAAAAAAATATTTCCCATCGTATATTTGTAATTTTGTAATGTAATCCGCATAGCAGGCGTTATTGCAAACATAACAATATTAAAATCATCGGTGATGGTCTGGTTTTTGACATAGCGCCCAGCGCCAGGGGCAGTTTGGAATTTAGGACCGGCCTTAACAAGGCTCTAGCTGCTCTTGTCCGTTTCATGGCGGGTCTATTTGTGGTCTCATTGTCAGCCTATTGACACACCCAGGTATTTGATTTGGTTTCACTATTCTATATCTTGTCCTTGCATTTGCAGTTTCATTTGTAGGTAAGGTTCTTTCTGCTGATGCATATTGCAGTTGTTTATGCGACGTTAACAACAATTCTCTTGTTTTGACGGGTCTACAGATTTTCATTTCATCAGCAAAGAGTAGATAATTAGAATGTTTGAAGCACGTGCCAATGTCATTAATAAAAGCTACAAACAGTAAAGGACCCAGCAATGATCCTTGGGGAACACCGGAAGGGATCATCGTAAAGGGAAGTTGCGGGTGTGGTAGATCTTCATGGATTGAACTAGCACTGCCGTTGCTCTGATCGCTATTCCCTGTTCAGTTCTGCAATCTCTGCAGTCGGTGAAATTATTTGGTATTTAGAAGTATATCTTAGGTGACAGTTTTGTCTCCCCCAGCAGGTTCAAATGAGAATTTTACATTTGTGCTAAGGTCTTTAAGAGAGCCCTTCCGGGTCCGTCTATCGTCAAAGCGAGCATGATAGAAAAGCTTGTTGTTTCCTCTTTTTTCATCATCAGCGCTTGGCATTCAACTCTCCGTTTCACTCCGTCCTCTTCATACCTCTTGCGCCACTTGGCTAACAAGCAAATGAGAACGAGATAGCATTGAACGAAAAATAGTGTGCGTAAACTTCATAAACCTTGATCCAGGAATTACATGTTTTTCAATAAGCCGTAAGCAAAGTAAATGTTTGTCATTTATAATTTCCATTATATTTGCAAGGTTTCTATCAAAATATGTTCTCTAATTTTACAATTTATGAGTACATTCTGAACGCCCTAAGTGCATGTAAAATTTGTGCAAAAAAGCAGATTTTGTGAGGCTTATATTGAAGTTGTTTCTTCAAATTTTACTTTTTTGTTTGCATTACACATACCTCTAGATATAGTGCACAAGATACCTATTAGCTCAAAAGTTTTAAAGAAAGATCTGTTACAACGCCATAATCGCGTATGAGCATTTGTATGAAAAGTAAGACGGATTGGCCGCTCTTAATGTGTTTTTCCTAGTTCTGATGCAGCTGGAGATCTATTATACTATTCTAAGGTCTTCACCCATATTTGATCCTGGCTAATAGTGTGAGGCCTCTACTGGTCGCCCTCTTGTCGGTTCTATTCGGAGTCAGAGCTGGCCGCCAATGATGATGTCGGTAGAGATGATGAAGCGCTGTGACTTACATGTGAGCTTGTTAGTGCCTTTGATTGGCCTTCTTTGTTGGGTGGGGTGATGGAAGCTTTTGTATCCCTTCTCACCCCCCTCCTTTTTCCTCTTCTGGGGAATTCCTGTCTGTCTGGGCGTGCTCATACAGTTTGGTGGATGGATTGACATCATGGATTGATCCTTCAAGAGTCCTTGGTCGATTTCATAACCTCCACGCTTGGCACACGTCTTAGGCATTGCAGTTACAGAATTCCATTTATCAGAAATCCCAAAACCCAGCACTTGATAGAATTTGAGTGAGACAGGTGCAGTAGAAGTATGTTAAAGCACAGTTAGAAGATATGGAACCATAGAGATATACAACACATACAGTACTGTACTGTATCAGCCGGATTGCCTACTGCTGAACACAGCCTCCCCCATTATGAGGGGGTTTGCCATAATCCCCACGGTTAGCAGTCGTCTTAGGGATCGCAGTGTGAGATATCAGCTCCTCAGAAAAGCGCTGCTGCCCACCTTCTGGTGTGTTACCCTTAATCGCCTATACTACACCCATGGGTAGAGATGGGAGGTGACATTCTAGCCCAGCACTCAATCACACAGCGAATAAAATACAATACCTACATACATATAAATATATAAATAAACTTGTAGTGAAATGTAGATAAAGCTTGTAAAAACGCAGATTATAATATCTGCCAAATAATTAAGTCATAGAAGATATAATGGCAGTTTAACGAGAGAGTACTAAATATAATTACTATGACTGAATCAATATCTTATAACTAAGTACTGTTTCTAAATTATTCAATAGTAATGATGCAATGTGTTGAAAATTATGAAAGCAAATACCTTATCCATGTCAATGTGGAAGTTCCGTAGATTGGGATCTACCCAGTACATAATTTCATACACAGATGAATAACTTTGAAATAAAAGGAACAACAGAGCAAGCAGGTATAATACAGACATGCCAAATACAATTCTCCAGACTGCTGGGTGTGGTCTTGTAAATGGTCCATTGGGAAATGTGAGTACTGACACTATAAGGAAAAAGAAGACCACACAGCATATTCCTGACCATATATTGTCCTGCGTGCTTGACTCATCTCTGAAATTAGATAACATATTAAGATAAAACATATGAGGAGTTAGTCCATTTCAAACAGAATTATTACAAAGGCATACAGAAAATTCTTTGCAACCCTAGATTAATCCTAATTGAAGAAAAATTGAAGTTGCTGTGGCATATTTCATAATTGTATAATTTTAAGGAAAGAAGTAAATTGATATCCTTCACCAAATAAACATATCTTATAAGAAATAAGAAGAAGCAACAAAACACATTATAGTTGGATTATAAAATTTGCTGGACTATATATATATAGAGTACTACTTCAGACACTTTGTAATCCAGAAGAGACAAATTACTTTCTCAATTGTTAATAAAGTCATTAACAGTGACAGTTTGTTTAAGGTTTGGGAATAGCTATTTTATTTTTAAGACCTTTTTAATAGTAGCAATAGCAAATTTGTTCAGTTACTGCCATAATGACCTTATGCTTAACATAAATATACCAGGTATAACAATGGCATAACACTGTATGTCCTCAATGTTTCATTTATGAAACTACATGAAATGAAATGGTGAATCTGCCAGAAAATGACTTTTAATGCATTTCATGTTGTACTATCTATCAGCAGTATGGGAATTGGTAGGTGGAATCAATTTCAAGTTCTAGGTGGCTCAGCCTTATATTGATTATACACAGACCGAAAACCCTTCCTTATCCAGTATTCTTAAAAAGGCAGAAAGGAAATATCATAGAAAATGAGCGGCAGCCTTTCTGAAGAACTGCTTTGTTACACTGTGATCCCCAAGACGCCAGCTAAACGTGGAGAAGGCAACCCATATTAATGTTAGGGTGACTTATTTTAAAATGTTACCCCTAAATTTGTATGTAGGTATAAACTTTTAGCAACTAAATTTGTAAACAGAATACCAAGCCGTAGCTTTTTTTAAAGTTATAGTTACATCATTCCTTAAATTGTAAGGTTAGTGAGGTGTATGAACAATTGATCATTTATGGGCGAATTCATTCTATTGAGATTATATACCTACCTTACAAATGCTGTGTAGATAACAGAAGCTATGGAAACGGCTAGTAGGGTAATTGTATGTGGTTTGTAGAAAAACTCCAACGATATATCGTCCACCGGTCGCTCATTCATGGAACTAAAAGCGTCCGCATAATCATTTGACAGCACCGCACTTGTACTTCCCGACATCGTTCTTGCTTTCGTTTCTTTCATAATTCAGGAAATCTCAATTCGTTATTAAAAGCGTCTTATAATTATTTCCATTTCATTTCATTGATTTTCATATCCAGCCCACCCATAGATCAAATCAAGTAGAATATATACTACGCCAGTCGCCACCACAAATTATATAGATATGTCTAAAGACAGATAGGTAACAGACCTTCATGCGACCGAACTATAATCGCCGACCGTTTTTTTTCTTTTCTACCTGAGACGATAACTGGCAAATGCTTTCATCGAATAAAAAATACGTACTATCCATTCTACTAAAGAGTTTATAATAGCATAGTGTAAACAGGTTGTACTCCTACGGTCAGTATTTCCTTTTATTTTATATTCTTATTATTCTATAATCGAATTAAAACCAAATTTAAGTTTATATTTGTATTTATTTTAAAAACACAATTAGGGTTAGGCCAAAATGTATATATATCTTCCTCCACTCCGCTTCAATTTTAGTGTGTAATGGCCAATGGGTATCTACACTTTGGATACTGCAACACGTTTCATACGCTTGATATGTCCTGTAAAATAAAAGCAAATTTAATAACATAATCTGTGAACCGATTATGTTATCTTCAGAAACTTGTAGAGCTGGTATCATCATCCCTCTAATTCAAAATCTCATCGGAGTTGATTTCGAATTGCCATTTTGTAATTTGATTTGTTATAGCATGGTGGTTGGGCATTTTGCGAATGCCCGCCTGGCTAGCTACCACCCTCAAGTAGAAAATCTGTCACCAAGCACCTAACTGTGTGTTCCGGCAGCTGTCCTTGAGAGCCAGTAATTCTAGGTTTGGCTGAACAACATCTTCGACCACATCATCACATACCATCAGGTGAGATAGTGGTCAAAGGCTAGCCTATCAAGGATTTTAAAAAAAACTTCGAGGTGGGGTTGATACAATATGTCTTTCATTTAAATACACATCATCACTGCTATATGTTATAGATATTAACATCTTGACACTACATTTTTATAGTTGGATTAATTAGTAATGCATGAAGACAGATTTTTTCGGTATAATTAATTATAGAAGTGTTTAAATAAAACCTGCAGGGTGCCTGGCTAGGCATCCACGGGTACAGTTCAGCACGGTATATAAAATAACCCTGTCATGCTAAGTAAAATACTACGCTGTCAATAGCGTGTTCACGACATCATCAAATACTATAAAATATAGACATAAACAGTCAGTCTGAATTTTTGGTATTCGCAGAGCTTAATGGGTTACTACATTTTATGATTTTAGTTTCACAGGCTAAAATAAATATATCAAAAGGAATAAATATATCTTTGACGTAATCCACGACATTAAAACAATTCTAAACTCAGGTTGTTAGGCACCAATGCAGGTACCTAATTTCATCAAAATTAGTTTAGTTTCAATGTTTTGGAACCGAGTAACAATAAAAACAAATTCGTTATATCACGTCATTGTAACATTATATAAAATAATAAGTCGAGTCAATAGGGACGTGTTTTTTGAAACGTTCAACCAAAACTCCTACATACTACCTTTATTCGGAAATATGGATATCATCTTCAATTGATTGATTTTCGGGTACCTTTACGGGATATATCTGTTGATTCTTTGATTTGTAACATTTAATTTAAACATTTTAATGCCCCGAAAACCCCCGCCCACCTAGACCAGCGTGTGAGGTAAATGTGTAGATATTTTCCACAAGCCACGGAAAGCTCGAAACAATGTTCAAAAACATTTGACCATAAAGGTAAATGTGTAAGTGTAGCAAGTTTTGTTTCGTGGTTTTATGTATTAAACACCTAGTATTTAAGCGTGAATTGTGAGTGTACCTACCTAGCAAACATTTGAAGTGCTCAGAGCGAAATTTACTTAGCTGTTCTTCACAGTGTGTTCCGGCAGCTATCCTTTTGAGAGCCAGTAATTCTAGGCTACCCTGATCAACATCTTCGACCACGTCATCGCTTACCATCAGGTGAGATAGTGATCAAAGGCTAGCCTATCAGTTGTAAAAAAAAACATGCATTCATTAATACTCGTAAGTAGAATGATACACAAAGTTGTCAGTGACTATGATTAAATTAAATCATCAACATTTAATGTATTACCTTTGTGCCAAGCCTGCAGAAGCCACTTAAAGAAGTTGGAGTTGATTGCACCTAAAATGTATTCGCTAAAAATGGAGCATACTTTTAAAATGCGTCCGATATGTGCGCTGGTTATGACTAGTCCTATCCTAATAGATGCAGTGTTCACTATGGCGGCCTAGGCTTTAACTAATACTCGGTTGTGACTGCGATTGATTAATTATTAATGACTGATCAATTTGTAGTTCACGACCGTGTAGAATTGGATTCACTCGTCTGTGGACTCCGCGGTGTAGCTTTTTAATTATCTCATATCTGTTACGTTACTTTTTCTTTCTTACTGATCTATGTTCTTGAAAGAAATCAAAAACTAAATATTTCTCTTTTTTAGTAATACTTTTCATTTTTCAATGATTAGTTTAAGGATAACAGTATATCAGACAAACATGTCCTAAAGAGAAAGACAAGTGGTTTGGTTATCAAAGAAGCATTGTAACATATTTTCGGTAACCTCTATTCAAAAACAAAAACTAGGTGAGAACCTCACAAAAAGCTCATACTGAATGAAATGATACTGATTGATAGAAAACGATTTAACCTTAGTACTGTACCATAAATTCATAATAATGATATTCCCGTCTACGTATGTATCACAGTTTAATTATCGATTGATGATATTGACAACCAGTTAACTGTTGTAAGAGTGATCGATCAAGAATGAGGCACTGCTGTCTAATTATACTTTGGAGACATACCTGACCAGGTTCTGGTTAAATTACCCATATACTGCAAGCAATAATAAATATTGTGATAGTCAAAGTTTTTATTACAAACCATGCAATAGAAAGGCTAGTAATATATAATCATAGCTATTAACTAACTAAATATTTGGCTAGTTACTAGCTATGAAGGAATGCTCAAGGGAGTAGCAGTATACTGCGAACTTAAATATATTCTGCAAAAATTACATAATGTGAAGTTATTTATTGATATCTTCATTGAGATTGCCATTATATGTCATGAGTGTTAAAATTATAGAATTAAATTATGTAAAATAAATGTACCTAGTTATTTACTGTACTGTACTGTATCAGCCGGATCGTCGACTGCTGAACACAGCCTCCCCTATTAAGGGGGTATTTGCCATTATCCCCACGCTTGGCAGGCGGCTTGGGGGTCGCTGTATAAGTTGGCAGTTCGTTAGAAGGCGCTGCTGCCCACCTTCCAGTATTTTTCCCTTAGTCGCCTCTTACGACACCCATGGGATATATATGTGGAGGTGCAAATCTAACCCGGCACCCCACGGGGAAGTCCTGTCTAGTTATTTATGTCCTTTAATTTCTTTTCAATAGTCTAATAAGTATACATGGATTGGTTTTATGTATTTTATTGACCTATTTACTATATTGTATAAGCTATATTGTTCACTGCTGAGCACAGCCTCACACATTATGGGGGGGGTTTGTCATGATCCCCACGCTTGGCAGGTTTCTGTGGAACAGATACCTCATACTGCGATGTGGATCGTTTATCAGTTCATTATCAGTTCCTCAGAAAGCACTGCTACCCACCTCCTGTTGTGTAACCCTTAGTCTCCTATTACAATACCCAAGGATAGAGAGGGGGGTGACATTCTAGCCCTAGGATGTAATAGTGTCATAACTTGAACCTTAGATAATGTTACATTGTTACCTTAACATTAATCATCAGGAAAGCAGCCGGCCTTACAACCAAAGTCAAGACATTCTATAATATGTTCTTGTATGAACCTTATGAGTTGAAAGAGAACTTATTGTACAGTCGCCTGCAATAAGAAGTATACACATTGTAATTTTCAACATAGTGGCAAATAGTTCTGTTTTTCTCTATGTAATCAGCAGTATCATAAAACCAAAGAATGATTTGAATATTTTTACTCATGTTAATGTTAACTTCGATTATTAATAACTTAGCGACATTACATTATTTTGAAAATTACAAAGTATATACTTCTTATTGCAGGTGACTGTACAAACCTAACATTCATGGGATAAGAGTAGGAAGATGATGTTCAATATAATTTTATAAGTACATTGCGTTTATGTATTCTATAAACTAATTTGTTTTAAACTTACTCGTCTTCCTGAAGTTGAATCAATTCACTCAAGGTATTTTCTAATTTTCTATGTTTCTGAAGCAATTCCTTTACCAAATAGCTCTTCAATTCTATTCCTGGTAAGATGAAAATTAATCCTTGTCATTCCCTCAACGAGTTAGTTGACGCAGTTTCCAAATCTGAAAACCAGGTGTTTTTATGAAATTTGGCTTAATTACACATAATTACCTAGATTACCTATGTATTCTACTATCATAATTATAGATAGATCAACAAGCATTCGGGTCAGCTGAAAGTATGGCATAATAAGCAACATTATAAGGATAGTACAAGTCTTACATACAGCGGTGGACCATAAATGAGTTGTTTCTTTGTTATTTTTTATATCATATCTATATGAAACCTACTTAACAGGTACCCATAAGTAACTTCTGTTTCACTAACATGTTGAAGTTGTCAGCAGGGCAGGCCTTAGATGAAATGAATCACAACGAAAACTTATGGTTCACACACACCATTAGAGAAATAAACCCTAACTATATCCAGAAGTACCTATTACCATGCAATTACTGTGAAACTGAAAAACGCGGTAGTATATACTTTCGTTTGCTAATAACAAGGTCCTGTAAACCTTAAACATTATAATGACAATGTTCCTAACCCATACTGATCAAAGGTCTGGTCACTGGCTGAAGGTTACAAGTTTTATACAAAGTAGTATTTAAACAGCTGGGGGGACTGCCCAACCACCGCCAACTGAGCTGAGGGTAACTCCTTATTGAATATCTAGGAACACTTACCCAGTATGGTAAATTTTTTACCACCAAAATGACCACTAAAATAAAATCGTATGTAGTTGTCTTCTCAACCAACACCATTTCTCGATTCCAAGACATTTGTTTAATATCTCCAGGTCAGCGATCCGACATAATACGCGTTTAATTTTGTAGATTAAGTAAAAATAGACTTATTATAACACTATGAGAAAATTATTTTAAATTATAGATATTCTTTCCCGCCATTTTGTCATAAAAATCCACAATTAGGGATACTCGATATATATCGATGCATCGAAACTACTCAATATTTATCGTTCGATACATCGAAATGATCCGATTTCACAGACAAGAATGTATCTTTAATTGCCATTTCACAAAATCACGCTACTGAAGTTTAGGTAAATGCCAGCGCATCACATACACAAGCGAAAGAAGTGACGACGGAATAGCGCAATTGTGAGTAACATATCTTGATACTTGCACTCATCAATAAAGAAATATAAATTGTGATTTTAAAAATTGTGCGATTAGCACGAGTGAATAATCAATTTCTTGTCGATTACTTGCTAATGTTAAAGTATCGTACAGAAGTAGGCATGTAAATTAAATAGTCTATCTACATTGAATCTTATATTTAAACTAGCTGTACCTGCGACTTCGTTCACAATTGCCATACCTGCAGACTAATTATTCACATTTGAGCACTGTTTGTCTCATATGAAGAAACGCTGTGGTCTGCAGTGAAGCACTCTTAGTAAAGTATAGCTCAGAAAAGAGCGTTTTACTTTGGATTTCCAAACTCTGTATTTTCTAGAACACAGTGTGCAACTCAGAGAATTCCTTTGTCAATAAATATGCCGGTTCGCACAATGTATGTTGAAGCAAAGTACTTTGTGCGTTTCTTTGGAATTGCGATTTTAAAACGGCGTCTTTTCGCCGAGGTTCCCCTGGTGGTAGAACGAAGATATTAGTATTAGATTGTGCACTTCCATTGCGCAGTCTCCGAAATGTATCCGGCAAAAGATAAATAGTTAAAAGGAACTGATTGTGGCGAATGTTCCAGATTTTAGAGTTTTATTTTAGCAAGCTATTTAATTTCGAAGTGCTCGTAGCGAAGTTTACTTAGCTGTTGACAAACAGAAAAAAATAACAATAAAAACAGTTTTGGCATCAGTGTCAGCTACAGAGTGGTCTCAAAAATTATTTTCAAAATATCTGCAATGTACAGAATTGAACCGGTTACAGGTTTATTATAATTGTTGAATAAAAAATAGAAATATTTATATTATATTGTAAAAATAAAGTTAAATAATTTAAAAATTATATAGATATTTGACGTAACGGCATTGATCAAATTTTTCTAGGGTCTATAATTTCTGGGATTAGGCAATCATTGTCAAATCGCACCAATTTCGGAAACATAAACTTGCAAAAAAATATCATCTTTATGTATCCTTAGAATAATTATTACTTTTAGAGGAAAATCAGTTCCAGTCCACACTGTAAGTAAACATGTATCTTTCCTAGCAATGTGCAACTGGCATTGTACCTGATAGTCATATAATCATCATTTTAATGATGGCCGAGTGGTAATAGCTATGGACTGTCGCGCCGCATTACCCTGGTGCGATCCCCACCGCCGGCTTGAGCTTCACCGCATGGTGGAAGGGCTTTTTGCGATTGCCCGCCTGGCTAGCTACCACCCTCAAGTAGAAAATCTGTCGCCAAGCACCTAACGGTGTGTTCCGGCAATAGTCCTTGAGAGCCTATTGCCTTGAAATTACAAGCACATGAGACTTAACTACTATGTCTCAAGGTGACGGGCGCAGTGCAATTCGTGACTTGTGTGTGAAGAAATGCATCTGTTATAGGCAGAGGATACCGCTTAAAATCAGGTGGGCCGCACCACAAAAAAAAATGGGAATAAATATCCTTAAACCTACATATTTTATCCTCTAGTAGGAGTTAAATAAATCTTAGGTATATCCAAAAAGTATTCGATATGTTATAGCGATGTATCGGAAAAAAATCGATGCTTAGTTTCGATGCGTCACATCGATTAAAAACATAGTCAAATCTTGCATATGGACATATCTAGCACAGATGAATAAGTTTTTCTAATGACCTGAACATTGCTACAATATGCACAACAGTAATATTACTTGCTCAGTGGACAGCAGTTTGCGAAATTAATGAACAGTCTGACGTTTCGTCATCAGTTATCGCGGTCGTGTTTAGCGACATCGGGGGCGTTCGGTTGATTCCGCCACCTGGTCGCCACTAGCCAGTCACAGCAGACATTGAGCAAGTAATATTTTGAGAGTTGGCACTTGGCACTGGGGTGCGTTCCCGCACGCCTTCGGCCAAGACAAATTTTGGTCTAAGCGCGGATATACGCCGTTCCAGCACTCCAATCGAGCTTAATTTGATCCTGGCAAGATTTGATCATACCCGTTCCGGGCGACCTGTCAGAGCTAATTTTGCTCTACTTGGCCAAAATTTTTCTACCTTTTGAATCGGCCAAATCTTGGCTAGCTGTCAAATGTGACAGATTGTACAATAAATAATAAATTGTGTACAAGCTAAGCCAAGGATTAGTGATTTCTATGCTGTCTTTGCTTAATAACATTTGCTGAAAAAAAGATTAAAATTGATCCAGTAGTTTTGATTTATTCATTACTGCCCGTGGCCCGCACGCGTTAAATTTAGAGTACCAATTCTTCTTTCCCTAATCCATGAAGATTTCCTGCTATCTTTGGAATATCTAAATTCATACACTAAATTTTTACTTATTTACTTTTTACATTTTTACACTCTCCTCCTTTTTACTCGCTCCTGCCACCCGGGCCGTCCGGAACCGCCGCAAACGCTACGTCCCGCAATTTTTAAATCTGTAAGAACTTCGAAAATAGTCATTTAAATCATATGCTGTAAAGGGCAATATAGATCTATATTAAATCAACAATGTATTTAAAGTATTTAACTAGATAAGGATTAATGCTCTCACTCAGCCGCGAGCGTCCGCAGCGAGCATACGTACTCGCCTCCGAACGCTATATCGCAATACCTATACATCTGTATACGATAGAGCTTGCAAGCTTTTTATCGATATCGACATGGAAAAGTACCTCTTGAGGTCGACATCTGAAATAAACCTGGGAAGCAACAAGAGACCATTAGATGACGCTCCTGGTGACTGGCAGGTACCAAAGCGCCCGTGGCGAACACCTAGTCACTCTTCAAGTGAAGTGATTGGAACAACAAATCGCTTCAATGTTCTAGCTGAAGACAATGGCGCATCTTCATCTGGTCAACCCCAGGATATCTCTGCTGATATGTTTGGTAAGAAAAAGCTGCGCATTCCACCTATTATTGTTGATTTGGGAGCAACTTTGACCCATAAAACTATCCAAGAAATTGTCTTTAAGTATACGAAAAACTTTCATCTGTAATATAAAAGTAAAAACAAAGTTGCGATTCACTGCTACACCAACGCCTGTCATCAGTGCGTTAAAGAAGGTTTCCGGAGGGATAATGTACTTTTCCATACCTTCACTCGCAAAGACGAAAAACTGCCAAAAGCAGTTGTGCGAGGTCTGCCTTTACTGGCAGTAGAAGAAATCACCGAGGATCTTGCTTCTTTGGGATTTCAAAACTGTAAAGTTGTTGTTCTTAAGCCAAGAGGGACGTCATTACCATCGAACAATCCCTTGTACCTAATACAGCTACAAGTGGGTACTGACATGACGAAATTTCGCAATGTAAGATTTCTTTGCAAATGCGTTGTTGAAATTCGAAAATTTAGACCCAAGAATTGGGAAGGTACACAGTGCTTTCGATGCCAAGGTTTTGGCCACGCTTCGAGTAATTGTAATCTTCCACCCCGCTGTGTTAAGTGTCTTGATTCACATCTATCTCAAGAATGTCCAAAGAAAGATCGAAACACGCCAGCCACATGCTGTAACTGTAAGGATGCTCACCCAGCCAACTTCCGCCTGTGCCCAGCTCGCAAAGCTTACCTGGAAAGAATCCGCTCTCAGCGTGCTCCTAACGTAGTAAACACGATTCCAACCACGAAATTCCAAGACAAAACTATCAAGACTGCTGCGCCACAGACCCGGACTGCCCCTATTCTGAATGCAGAGCCTATTTCATTCACAGGTCAGAACAAAAATGTAGCTGTACATACAGAAAACCCTATAATACCCAAAAATGTCATGCAACTACCTCAACACAGACTCGATTCATGAACTAGCGAAATGCTTCATATTCTCAACATTATAAAAACATTAAAGAATGAGTTCTTAGCATGCGAATCTATGGTGGACAAGGTCATATTAATCTTGAACCACCTTAGTCAGTATGTATAAGGCGCCCTACGTTTCTTATCTTGGAATGCCGATGGCATTCGAACGAAAATTACTGAACTCCTTGACCTAGCTACAACTAAAGATTCATTTGACATCATATCGTTGTGCGAAACAAGAATATCTAACAACACTATTTTAAATACACCTGGATACACATGTTATCGCCAAGATAAACATAGTTCCGGGCATGGCCAAGGCGTAGCTATTTTGATACGAACCAACATAGAACACACGCGCATACGAATTCCAATCACTACTCACATAGAAGCTGTAGGTATTAAGCTCTCAACTGTTAACAATATGAGTCTCATTATAATATCGGCATATCAATCTCCTAATAAATCACTCATAACTAACGATCTTGACAAACTTTTAGGTCTAGGATCAAACGTACTTATCATGGGCGACTTTAACTCTAAGCATAAAGCCTGGAGTTCTTCTAAAGAAAATCGTTCTGGTAAATTATTATATGACCACATGCTAAGTCGTGACTACTTAATTCATACTCCAGCACTACCCACTCTTGTTCATTATAGGCCTGACTATGAACGCTCAAACCCTGATTTGATACTATCTAAAAATGTGGGCAACGTCACGAACCTTGAAACACTGCCAGCTTTGTCTTCGAATCACCTACCAATTAGTTTTTCAATCGAAGATGAAGTTCTACGAATAAATAAACCATTCTACAAGTATAGTGCTGCTGACTGGCAGAAATATCGCTTAGTATTGGATGCAAATATCTCATTATCTTCCGTTGCACATGCTACACCAGTTGAAGTAGATCTTGCTCTTGATCAACTCACTAACGCAGTATGCAAAGCTCGCGATTCATCAATACCACTCTCAGAGTGTAGTTCAAAAGCTACGCCTTTGCCACGTCGTTTAAAAAAGTTAATAAAGCTGAAAAATCAATTGAGACGAAAGGACGTTTTGTCAATTAATACAGATAAAAGAAAGCGGTTAAGAAATTCTATTAACAACATTCAAACTGAAATTGATACACGTGTAAAAACATTTAATGATAAAATTTGGAATGACAAACTAAACAAAGTAGATAACCCGTCTTCAGACATTTGGAGAGTTGCTAAAGGCCTGCGTTCCAAACGCCACACCATACCACCACTCGTAAAGCCTGATAATACAATAACTGAAACCGTCAAAGATCAATGTGAATTACTGGCCGATTCTTTTCTTGGTAACATGTCATTAACATCAGACTGGGTGAGTACAACAGAAATAGAAAATGTGGTAAAAACATCAAATCAAATAATCAATGACTACACACCAGCTAATAAACAGCAATTTTTTGCTAAGCCAAGCCATATCATGTCCCTTCTGTTAAAACTAAAAACAAGAAAATCACCTGGTACTGACAATATTCAAAATGAACTCCTAAAAAACTTATCTCGTAAAGCAATTGTATTTCTCACGCGTATATTCAACGCTTGTCTTAGATTCTCTTACTTTCCCAAAGCGATGAAAAATGCTAAAATCATAGCCATTTTAAAGCATGGCAAGGATAACACACTCCCTGTAAGTTACAGACCTATTAGTTTACTCCCAGCACTAGGAAAATTATTCGAATCTATAATATATACACTGTTGTTAAAAGAGTCTAAACATGTCCTAATCAATGAGCAATTTGGCTTTCGCGAACAACACTCTACTGTGCAGCAGCTTGTAAGGGTGACGGAGCATATAGCTCATCATTTGAACCTCAACGAATCAACAGGCATGTTCCTACTAGACATCGAGAAAGCGTTTGATACCGTTTAGCACGCCGGCCTTTTACATAAACTTTACATTAATAAAATAGACATTGCACTAGTGAAATTAATTTCATCCTACTTAAGCGAGCGCTATTTCACAGTAAGCATAAATAATATTCACTCTGAGCCCCGCAGCATTCCAGCCGGGGTCCCGCAGGGATCGGTATTGGGCCCATATCTATTTTTGCTGTATCTTAATGATATCCCAATCCAACCACGCACCAAGCTGGCATGTTTTGCAGATGATACCGCCTCACTTACCTCCTCCAAAGACATTGATCTCATAATTGATAGACTTCAACTATCCATGACTGTTTTACAAGACTTTTTCATAAATTGGAAGCTAAAGCTAAACGTAACTAAAACGGAAGCCATTTTATTTACAAGATCACGTTCATTGCCACGCAGACGGTTAGAGATAAACGGCTACCCTATTGATTGGAGTTCTAATGCGAAATACCTAGGTGTAATCTTAGATAGTAAAATTAACTGGACGCAACACATTAACCACATCAGGACAAAGGCTTTAAAATCTATGGGAGCATTGAGTGCTATTTTCAACAGGAAATCTAATCTTAGTTCGACATCTAAGTTGCGTATTTACACTACCCTGATCAGACCATGCATTACCTATGCCGCCCCTGTATGGAATACTACCTGTAAGGCTAACTACACCAAAATACAAGCAATTCAGAATAAAGCTCTTAAAATAAGCTATAATACTCCATTTAGAACTAATTTACAAAGACTTCACTTATCGATAAAACTTCCAACCTTAAAAGAATTTATTTTAAAACTTACTAAAAATTTCTACTTAAAAATACATTCTAAACACTCGAATAAACTAGTTCATGAACTGGGTAAAACTCGTAGTCACAATCTTTCGTATATCGACAAGTACAAAACGTACAAATTGCCCCATCACTACCTTTTGTTTGTATGATTCGAACGAGCCCCACTCACCTAAGAATCTAACTACACGGTTATGTTAATCAGTCGTTTATGCAGCTGTCGCATAAGGCGATCATTGGCATTACCGGCTGGTTAAATTAACGTTTCGTTAATTATTGTTTGACTAATGTGGACTGCCTCGATTCATGTTCATGTTAGAAAATATGCTACCCACATAATGAGTTAAGAACATTCTAATGTTAAATAAATACTGATTAATATTAAATTTCGAATATGTGTGAGAGAATGAAGGAAGTCGCTACAGATTATTACCATAATATCTATTGAATATTTATAAACTGTCATATATCTAGATAAACTTTACCTAGATATAAAATTAAGTTTTGGTAAATGTTTATTGTTGTTTTATAAGTTACAACCTATGGATAAGATGTTGAGTTTAAACTATTTCCACCAAAAGCCTGTTAATTTAGTACAAGTATATACATTACATATCAGTAGGCATCTGCTCAATGTATTATTTATATTGATATAAATTATTTATAAAATGATACTTTTCATGTGTTACATATATACCTACTGTAAAGAAATTCTTATGTGTAAACTTAAATAATTCAACTTCGTAGGCAAATATGTTTTGTATCTGTAGGTTATAGGTACTCATTTTCGGTCATCGACCAGTTCCTACTAGGGAAGTTTAACTTAACATATTATTATTATATAAAAATAAAAAACCTTTTATAGGTATGATATAAACGTACGAAAAGACACAGTAGCACGTAAGATAGTTCATGTCTCTTTATTTGTAACTACCCTCTATAACTCAAGATTTAATGAGAACTAGTTAAATGTTAACATTTTGTTTTATAAGTTTTAAGAGGCGATCCTAGCCTGTAAAATAAACAATTATAATGATAGTTGTAACTTAGTTTCTAGCGCTGAGTTGTACATGACATGTTCCTACTTATGTTAATAAAGAACTTCAAAAATCAAATCAAATCAATGCTGTATTGGTTAAAATTGCTACGAAAATTAGCCATTATTTGTCGAAAAAAGTAAATGACAAAAAAAAATATTGTGGGATATTCATAAGAGATAGACATAAATACCATAGCGGAGTTTTCTGTAGACCTTTTCAATGCGTACAATACTAAGTACATTATTTTGATAAATCTCGTAGGTTTCAGCCTGCGTTTGCAATGTAAGCGGAAAAAATGTAGGTAATTATTTACGATATGACATTGGAAACCTCAAAAATAACAGTATTTCTCCACTATTTAATGGATGTTATTATACTCATAAACCTTCCTCTTCAATCACTCCATCTATTAAAAAAAACCGCATCAAAGTCGGTTGCGTAGTTTAAAAGATTTAAGCATACATAGGGATATAGGGACAGAGAAAGCGACTTTGTTTTATACTATGTAGTGATGATGTAGTGAAGTGATAGTGATACGGCAGTTCCACTGAAGGATCCTGTCTGTGAGATCCATTTTGAAGAAGAGAGATAATAGCATTCTAGTTAAAAGCATCGTTGGTGGGTAAAACGTTAGGAGAGAAGGAAGGAGAATTATTACACATAAGAGAAGATAATAAGTTTAAGAGCTTGAGGAGTTCACCAATAATATCTTAAACAGAAAGCGATTCAGATTTTTTAGATAAAGGATTACGGGCACACACATTTTGGGTAAGTGGAAAGCACGATTGTAACCAATACGAGATTGAGAAGGGACGTGAACAGATTTTGAAGCTTTTTTCCTATAATGAACTTTAGAAGGCTCTGATGCTAAGTTTTTGGATGACTTTTGATTCGGAGAAGATAGGACAAAAGAGGACGAAGCAATTTCAGCATATGATGTTATGGAAACGGGACACAGTTTTGAAGCTTCGGCATATGAAATCGGTTTCTCAGACATGGCAGACTTTATGTTATTTTGTCTATGAAATTCAGGAAACTTGTTAGTGGTGTAGTGCTTACCATCGACCAAACACATTTCATATCATCTGAATCTACCTCACATGAATTAGCAAGGTGATTTGAACTACGGATAAATAATATATCAGGAAATGTACCTGCGTTAAAAAAATTACCCAACAAAAGTCGTGTCCAAGTAGGCGAGACTTAAGAGTCGTGTCCAGCGCGTCATCAGTCGGACATGTTTCTTGCAAGCAAGCACACTTTAAATATTCGCGTACGTTTTCATTTTTATTGTGAAATACAGTGGTGAATCATCATGCCAGCATGTGTTGTGAACTAGTGCAGAAGCCATACAAGATTAAAATGTCCAGGGATCACTTTTCACTAATACTTAAGTAATCAAAATATTCAATGATGTTCAGATACGTTATCAAAGCGAGATTGTTAATACCATGCAAGATGAAGTAAGTATTTTTTTTATCTAGAAGGTTTTTCTTGCTGCATGATGAAATTTTGAAATGTAAAACGATTAAATTATTATATTTTAATAACGTTAATATATTTTGCTTATTTCTTTTCGTTTCCCTGCCGATCCCATTCGGCAAAATAAGTGGATAGCTGCAGTTAAGCTAGAAAGACATTGTTCGGTAAACAAAGGTAAACAATGCAATCTGTTTCGCGGACGCGAATCTTGTCCGTGTTATCTTATCTGTGATAGATTTTGTAAATGTGTGCGTGCGGCCAACGCGGACGCGGGCGGCGGCCGCGTTGTTTTGTTTTTGTATTACTTCGAGCCGTAGGCTGGTCACGTTGGGACGTGTGTCGGAGTCAAACTGAGGTCGCGGCGACCTGGTGGATTAGAGCAGCGGACTGCCATGTGTTAGTGACGATAAACATTGGTGTTTTATGTGTGAGACTGTTATTTTTGACGCGTTAGTGAAAGGGCGAGCAATGGATTGCTGTCGGCGGGCCACTACTTCACCATCGAGATCAGAGAACGTATCCTAATTGTAATTCCGTATTGTTAGCTGATTGATCAATTATCTAGCTTTAGGGTGTTTAGTGATAATTCCCTTTCGACGGAGCGACTAGCACGTAGTCCGAAGGTAGGTCGTTCCCGCCGTTTTATACCCACGTGCCTAATAGCACATATATCGGCTGTTGTCTTCCTGTGAAATTCAAGGAGCCCAGTCGAACACGCCACGACACAGTGGTAAAGTGTGGGACTACGGGGATTAAGAAGGGCCCCTGTCCATACAAATTCTGGTAGCAGAGCGTGGTTGCTTATACATCGTCGTTACATTTTGGCGGCAATTGGCAAATGCACAGCGCGGACGCTTGCAGTAGGTACATTTTGCATAAGTACCACACACATTCTTAAACGCGGTCGTTTTAAAATAAAATATATTAATTGGGCCCAGCAAGTTATATACAGGTAGGCAAACTATTTTACTAGGTTTGCTATTCGTTCTCGGAACTATTTGCATGGCGCAACATTATTTGTTAATTAATCGCCCACCTTCGTACAATATAAGTTACGTTATTTTATTGACGAGTTTTGGTATCGGTTTAAAGGCGTTTGGAAACTCGTGTTTGTTTACCTTTGTTTATCTCTGTAAGACTGTTGCTAACCAGTGTAGTTGATTAACGTTTAATACTGTGTTTATTTTCTTTTCTATTATTTTTTATTCCGTTCTGAACCCCCTTGTTATTTAATGTGGGATCCGTTTAGTTTTAATTATTTTACTATTCGGTTCTGATCCCACCTACTCTTAAATACATTTAGGCACTTCCTCAAGTACGGTTTGCAAGATAAATTTACCATTTTACACAAGTTTATATTATGTAACTAATTTTGAAAATACCAGGAAGTTTTATTTGAGGTTTTTATAAAATATTTTAAAAATATTTGTTATTATTAAATATGGATTTCCGCAAAGTAACGCCGGAATCTATTTTTTATCAGCTTTGTTTTTTTTATATACTTAGGTACATTTTGAAATCAAAAAAGAAGTAAAGAAAATAATAACTATATATATATAAATATTTAAGTACATATAATATGTATTTGCTCAATTGATAACTTAAGGTCTCTGCATAATATTAAATTGTAAATAAACTGTGTGGGATCCGATTGTGGTATCAGACCGGAATATAAATACCAATCGATCCCGTAAGTAGCAAGGATCACAATTCATTTTGAACATAATATAATGAAACCTAATTTTAAAACTAAAAAGTGTAAGCTTGTCGAAGACACCATGGCCCCAATAATGTAATCATACTTTCGAACTGTCATGGTACCGAACTCAACAAATTATTTCAGACTTTTTAGTATTAGAAGCCGGTTTAATTTTTTTTGTTTATTACTAGGCGGTGAGCCCGTTTTATAAAAAACACGTCAATGTCCTATTCCTACTTACTTTAGAGACTACTAGATTTGCTACAAAAAATGCTGTGACATTTTATATACATAATTTATCTAGTACATCGGCTCAATCAATTTTCGTCATAATGTAGGCTTTAGAATAGAAACCAAGATTTCACAACATAGGTATACATAGAAGGATAGGTAAATATATGAAATTTATTGATAGGTAAAATCTGATCTGTGAACATGTTTTTATTTTTTTTATATTGGGGTATGTACGTCCATAATATATTTCTTAGTTTCGATAGTTCAAATTGAATATTCAGAAAAAAACATTAACATTCGTAGAATCGAAATATCTACACCATCGATTTTTTCCCATCACTCACCATCCAACATATCGTGCATCACTAATGCACCTTTACCGTACCAGGTACTGTTATTTATTCTGTACAGCTACCCTGCCCCCCGAACAGAATTGTGCGATTAGTACAATTGCAGCTCCTTCGAGTTTTGACTTGGAATTTCTGCATAATTTGCGTTCTGGGAGATAACTTTCTCCTATAGCAAATATTTATCAAATCTAAAAATGTTGGTCTTATTTTATAACTGACAGATAAAACTAGGTTTATAGGTTTTCCTTTTTCTTTATTTTTCATATAAACAATTCACAAACTAGAGGTTAAAGGTACAAGTTTTAACAAAATATCGGTATTTAAATACCCATTAATTCAAATTCCTCTTATATATTGATAAAAATCAAAACCTATAAACCTCAACATTGATAACATCTATAACATTTCTAAAAATCATCAAAATCGGTGATTGTTTGGGGGTAGAAACGTTATCTCTTTTTGTATGAAAATTCGAGACTTCCCTCCCGTCTTAAGGCCAGGTTATTCAAAATCAACCTATTTTTTATTCACCCGTAAACAATCAAATACACGTTATTTTGATCAGACAAAAATATATGTTGTAGTTTAATATACTTGCTTCATTATTTTACGGTTTAAAACACGATTATTATAACTTCACTCGCTCAAAAAAAATTACGAAAAGAGAGAAATTTTGATCGTACGTATATTAAATTAATCTATTGCTTTAAAAAAATATGACAAAAAATAGGCAATGATGTTTAAGAAGATTATTTTATGGTTACTTTTCCTCAAAATGGTTTATTTTGTTTAATACAATATTATATATGTCGACGGATAATTGTACGATACGTGCGTTATACGTTAGTTTATAAAAAATCTAGTGAGATTAGTACAATAAACTAACGGTTAGTCTACGAATAAATAATGTAAAGAAGTATAACTCTGATACAGTGACCGCTTTGATTTCGGACTCATCAACTTCATAAGTAACAAAACACGCACAATTTTCCAAATTCAATTTGATTGGTTAATTGATTGCATCTGATTGGTCGCGTCAAGGTGATGTTGTCACTACCGTCATTGCCTTAAGGTCAAACCGCACTACTGCGGCACAGCGCAGCGAAGCGGCGCGGCTCGAGAAATATTATTTTGTATGGATTTATTAATGGCGTAAACCGCTCTATAGTGATGCGGCTTCGGAGAGGCACGGCGCGGCGCAGCGCTACAGAGATGTCTCCGAAGGCCACGGCTGCGCAGCGCCGACGTGCCACTGCCGCACGTTCTTACCTTGCGGCACCGGAGAGACGCGGTGCAATAAATTATTGAGTCATTTCACGTTCCACCCACGTTTCAACAATTCATAAGACCTTATTTTACGTTATAAAATTTGTGTGAAATCGATTATTATCTCTGAAGAGTCGTGGAAAACAGTTTTTTTAAACAAGCCGCATTGCTATTGTAAACTAAAAATTCGCGCAACTTTTTTTTGATTGATTTTCCAAATTTTTTTAAAATAACATTATGCTTTATATCAGTAATGTCTTAAAACCTATGTAAAGTTTGTCTAGACATTGCATTCTCGATAAAAATTGGTATATATTATCACACTATATCTTAATTAGGCAACCAAATAAAAAAAATAAACAAAACAGTAAAAAGATAGATTTTAGATAGACCTAGATTTTAGAGTCAAGCATGAGTTTTGCTCACACAAATCGCTGCTATCTCAGGCGATCAATGAATTATTTTATTGTAAGTGCAGTAAGCAGCTACCCACTGAGCATACAACAAATACGAACCAGTTGTGTGACGGCTGTGTGACGTGTATCAGTGAAATTGCATTTGTGTGCACTACACAAAAAGAAATTAGATACTGTTAGATATGAAGGACGGAGCTCTGCAGACAAGTGAAACGATCGCTAGTTAACCTTGCACTGTTTTATTATACGATACATCTGTAGTCGTGGGCGTAGCCACACACACATACTTAACATTCCTCCCTCTAGTATAATAACCAAAATTTAATAAGCAATTCAATTAAAAGTACTTTTTATAAGACAAGTCCTTGGGGCGTGGACGTAAAGTTCTGGTTGGTACAACTGCGGGACCTTGTGCAACGTTCTGGTCATTGAACTCAGTTTCCGCTTCATAGAACTCATCATCGATGTTTGGCTGTCTCTCTGCATTGTCATCGGCTGAGTAGAAGCAGAGTGCACCTCATCCTCCTGCGTCACTTGAGCTTCTAATTCACTTTCGTCCTCCTGTGTCGACGCAGAATTACTGGGTATGTTCAGGTCAACTCTTCTGTCTTCGGTCGGCCGTGACACTATTTTTGGTGATGAGAATACAAGCTGAGGTACTTGAGACTCGGATACACCCTGCGGAGGTGTCGGCAGCGGTGGTGCCGACACCGACGGTGGCGGAGACAGCGGGGGCGGTGGAATTAAATCGTGTACCATATCCCAATGGTTATTACGAGTACATTGCCCTTTGTACAACATCAATTGATTTTTGTGTCTTTTATGAATTTCTGAGCTATTGATATCCTTAACTAAGTATACAATTGTCCCTATTCTTTTCTGTATAATGCCTTTGCACCATGTATAATTTGTTTTATTAACAAAATTTTTTATATAAAACTATATCGTTTTTCTTGAAATATTTATGTTTCTTAGTTTGTAAACACTGTTGATTATTATCAAGGTCAGATGGAGATGGTGACAAGGGTGCCGATGAGTTTGGATCTATCAAATCTAATCTAGACCTTAATTTATAACCGAACACCAGTTCAGCAGGAGACAACCCCGTGGTAGTGTGAACAGAATTACGGTAATCCATTAGATATCTCAGCAATTTTATTGATGCATCCCTCGCGTTAAGACCCGACAAAAGACATGACTTTATTCCCTTTTTGACTATTTAAACACAACTTTCAGCCTGGCCGTTACTCGGCGGGTGGTAGACTGGTGACGTCATGTGCGTTATGCCGTTTGTAGTACAAAACGATTCAAATTCATGAGAACAAAAAGCTGTGCCATTATCACTGACTACTACTTTAGGGACCCCAAATCTTGACATAAAGTCACATAAAGACGCAATAACTGCAGCTGATGACGTAGAAGTTTTCATGTTGTATACTTCTACCCACTTGGTATGTGCGTCTACGGCTACCAAATATACACAACCCTTGATTGGACCGAGGAAATCAATATGTATTCTATCGAATGAACTAGCTGGGTAATCCCATGGGACTAACGGGGCACGGGGGGGTGACGGACGCAGCTGAATGCAAACATCACACGAACCAATCATAGTTTCCACCGCTTGGTCTATTCCTGGAAACCAGAATCTTGAACGAGCTTCGGCCTTAGTTTTGACTATACCTAAATGTGATGAATGCAATTCTCTTAATAACGATTGGTGTATACTTACGGGGATAACGACTTTATGACCTCTCATGACGCATCCATTCTCATATGATAGTTGCGATCTACACAAGTGATATGGTTTTAACCGAATATCATTAATTTTAGGCGGCCAACCCTTCATGATATAATCGATCACACGCCTCAAGACTACGTCGCTTTTCGTTTCTTCGCGTAACCTCTGTAACGTGATGGGCATGCTACCATCTACTACGAATGAGATATATGTCGCCCGGTCGTAGGCTACTTCACAGTCGCAACACTTGCATTGTTCGGTGCACGCGCACTCGTGCACTTCCCTCGGTAGACTCGCGCGAGACAGGTAGTCGGCGCTGTTATCGGCGCTGCGTACATATTCTATTTTGTAATTATAACTACTCAGAAATAAAGCGTACCGTTGTAACCTATTTGCTGACATCTCAGGAATACCCTTATGGGGACCGAAAATAGACAAAAGTGGCTTGTGGTCCGTTCGTAAAATAAAAGGTTCACTTCTGCCGTACAAATACTGATGGAATCGTCGCACCCCGTAAATGATGGCAGTGGCTTCTTTCTGTATTTGTGCGTAACGCTTCTCTGCAGGGTTCAACGTACGCGAAACGAATGATAAGGGCCGTTCCACACCGTCCTTTCCTACTTGAGAGAGAATAGCTCCCAACCCACTAGGAGAAGCACCTACGGTTAAAATTATCTTCGCACTCGGATCAAAATGAGCGAGAACCTGTTCCGACGCCATCACTTTTTTAATTTCACAAAATGCTTTGTCATGAACTTCAGTCCAGTCCCATTTACAATCCTTTTTTAATAATTCATACAAAGGACTGAGGATCGTGGATACATTTTGTACAAAATTCCTGTAGTAGTTAATTAGCCCTAGAAATGACTGTAACTCATTTATATTTTTTGGAACCGGTGCTTCAACCATAGCTTTAATTTTTTCTGGAGCCTTCTTTACCCCGTCTTTGGTGATGACATAGCCCAGGTAATGGACTTCATCTTCAAAGAATCTGCATTTTTCTTTTTGCAAAGTTAAGCCTGCATCCTGCAACCGTTTTAGGACAGCGTTTAGTCTTTCTAGATGTTCCTTTCTGTCTTTCCCTGTGATTAAAATGTCATCTAACAGGCACAGGACGCCATCTATGCCTGAAAGCACGCCTTCAATCGCGCGCTGAAAAATAGACGGCGCGCTGGCCAAACCGAATACTAAACGTGAAAAACGATAAATACCACGGTTAGTGTTTATGCTTGTAAGGTTTTTCGACGCGTCATCTAAAACGAACTGATTATATGCCATTGATAAATCTAATTTAGTAAACTGTTGACCGCCGTGGATTTTAGAAAACAGTTCAGTAGTCGTGGGAAGTGGATATTGTTCCACTAGCAACTGTTTGTTTATTGTCCCAGAGTAATCAGCACACAATCTGACTGACCCATTCCGTTTCAGAACCGGGACTATCGGAGATGCGTATTCTGAGTACTCGATGGGTTCAATAATACCTAACTCAATCAACCTATCAATTTCCTTATCAACTTTTTCTCGTAAAGCAAATGCCACGGGGCGCGCCTTACAGAATACCGGTTTTGCATTGTCCTTTAATAACAATTTAATTTTATATTTATTAAAGGTACCTAACTTATCCGAAAATAGCTCAGCATATTGTTGTTGTAAATTCCTTACAGCGGAAAATTCGGAATCAACACAGTACTTTACCGGTACCAGCTGTAATTTAAAAGCTGATATAAAGTCCCTACCTAAAAGGGGCGGGCCTCCGTCGCGTACTACATATAGAACAATAACATGAGTTTGTCCAGCATAGTTTATTGGTAACCGAAACGTACCTACGCACTCAATTTTACGGGCATTGTAAGTCATCAGCTGTTTACTAGTACTGGATAATGGCAAATATTTAAAATGTTTTTTATAAAAATCCTCTGAAACTACAGTTACCGTAGACCCACTATCTATTTCAAATCGAAACGGCACATTTTGAATAAGAATTGTTTCTACCATGGGTTCGCCCCTGAATGAACGGATATAATAGAGCTTACCGTCATCATCTTCATCATCCTCACCCTTGTCACCGCAATCCACCTCTACGTAATTCACTTTCGGACACATTTTACGCAAGTGGCCTTTTACGTGACACTTTTTGCAAACATAATTTGCATATCTACACTCCGATGATTTGTGATTTGTAAACCCACAAACACAACATTTCACTTTGCCTACACTTCCACGATTTCTGTTATTTGAGATCTTGAACAGATGATCATCTGCCGCGCTCGCCTGGCCAGCAGCGGCAGACCGTATGGACGCTGCGCTCCGCGCTCGGCTGTGATTCTCCGCAGTCTCCACGACTTTGGCCAGCGTGAGATCGGTAAAATCCTTCGCGTACAGGTCTTCCTTCTCTCGTCCCGGCAGCATACCCATTATGAACTTGTCACGTAGTGCCTCTTCGACATTGAGAAAGCCACATTTTGAAGTCAGACCTCGTAATCTTGCCGCATACTGTGAATAAGTTTCACCTTCCTGCTGAGCGGCTGCGTAGAAGTTGTGACGTTCACCGAACCCTACACTTTTAGGACTGAAATGAACATCTAGTAGACTTAGTAAATCTTCGTAGGGCACGTCTCCAACTTCTTTGGGCAACGCCAAGTCCGTCGCTAGCTTGTAGGTACCCTCCGCGAGTGCGCTGAGTAGTATCGCCTTTCTTCTCTTGCCCGCAGGATCCGTTGTTTCGTCAAAATTATTTGCAACGAAGTATTGCCCAATCCGACCTTTGTACGTCCCCCACGTCTGTATATTGTGATCGAAACCATGTAAAAATCCAAATTGAGCACTCATATTCGAGATTTTGCACACGATTTAAATTTTTGCGGGTAGATCGTCGCCACTGTTAGATATGAAGGACGGAGCTCTGCAGACAAGTGAAACGATCGCTAGTTAACCTTGCACTGTTTTATTATACGATACATCTGTAGTCGTGGGCGTAGCCACACACACATACTTAACAGATACATTCAAAAAAATATTTTGTAACATAATTTTATAGCTATATAAACTGGAACATTCCATTTTATATAGCTATAAAATTATGTTGCAAAATATTTTTTTTGAATATATATAATATTTTTTTCTGTGATTTCATATTTCATTGTACAAGGCAGATTGTTAATGAGGTGAGAATTATGAATTGAGAGGTTCTTTTGCCGTATACGCTATTGTCTCTAGGTACAAGTAGTTTTCTATTTTTATGCTTCTGGTGAATTTAGAATGACTTATAAGAGATTGGATTTCTGTTCAGAAGTATTGTTCAAGAAGTATATTTATTGAACTTTTTTATGAACCGGAATAATGTTACAAGTGTTTTCAGTGGGTCACCTGGGTATTTATTTTTAATTTTAAGATGCACAATAATTTTCAGTACTCTATACTGTAGGTATGTTGTATATGTCGTCAAGATACGTTTTGTAAGTTCGTCCATAGCTGCTAAATACTTCGCTGCCGCACTGCTCTGCACCTCCGTAAATGCATTAGGTAGTGATGGTCGCTCAGACACCACGTCGCATCGCACCTCTGTAGTGCGGTTCCAGCTTTAGAGGCGCGTGGATGGCGTTATGCCACGATATGTTAGCTTGTTTACGTATTCATTTTCTATAACATCTTTTTTCAATAAAATAGATTTATGGTTTTTCATGCAATTTATTTCAGTAGATTGGAATTACGTTCTTGGAAATAATATTCTATAATTTAAAAGTTGGTATATGTAATGCGCTAAAAGAGAGAAATGGATTTTAAGTAAACTTTTTTTTTTCAAGTTAATATTGATTTGGATATAAATTAGAATTTTGAAAATTTCTTATTGCGTGTGCTACATTAATAAGTACATCAAGTTTTTTTGGCGGTATGTATTTTAACAAAATGCTTTAATCTATACTTAATATTTTTAGCTACTACAACGAAAGCATTTAGTCAACCTAACTGCCATTGCAGCCTTGCAGGCAGTCTAAACACTCCAGCCCTCTACCAGTTGGCAGCGTGCCCAGCATGCCCAGAACTATTATTCTAGTATTCCATTGTACCAACTGAAGTAGATGGATTACATATACTTATTGGAACTAATAATACTACTGCCATAGGTGTGACAACTATCAACGTGACAGTTGATGTCGTTACGTTAAATACGCAGTTATACAAATGATATAATAGTTATCTCGAAATAGATCTCAAGCATGACAGTTATAAGACCTAAGATCAATTTATTTGTATCCCTAAAATGAAATCAATACTGAACAATACGACGTCAACTGACACTTTGACAGTTGTCAGACCTAAGCCCTACTTCTAGGATATTTTTATATCATTAGTAGCACAAATACTAAATTAGAATTGAGGATCTTAATCAAAGTATTTTTTTAAGACATCTCTAGCACATGTTTGACATAAAAAACTAAGAATATAAAAAATATTAGGTATTGTTTTCAAATAAAATGTTCTAAGACTAACAATGTTCCAAAGTTATTTTTGATTTACTGTAAAATTCATGTTGCATAAAACTATCCAGGGTAGTCAAGTATGGGTTTCCAAAATATTGTTCTTTACTCGTTAAAAGGTATTCCTGATTTTTTTTATTTCCGTATGGCTTCTCAACCATTTTATTTCACACTATGGTATTTTTGCAGAATTAAACAACGCGGAAGAACATTGATAAATTAAGTTGAAAATTCCCACGGTGCAACCGCATGACTCGAGCCCACGCGGCGAACTGACAGGGCCGCGCGGTACACTTGTTAAGCCACGCCCGCTGCGGTATAGTTTGCGTTCTGTTGTTTTTGAGCTTGAATTACATTTATTTTCATATTTATTCGTAGCAGTTAGTACAATAAACCGGTAACATATATAGCAGAGCGGCCCGTCTGACTTGTTTCAGTCGTCTGGCAGACCAATGGCAGACGTGTGACGTGTCCGAGGTAGGACCCTGTGTCGCTTTTGCTGACCCGCTGCATTGCCTCGTCAGTTATCTGCTAGCGCCACAGTTTATGCAAGAGTACTGCAGAGAATCGCGTTCACTGCCACAGCTTACTTAAGAGTACCTACTACAGACTTTTGCCATAGTAGAAAGAGTGGGAAGTAAGTTATCTTCATACAAACGCACCGCGCGCGGCTTGTATGTGTGCGCCATAATATCTATGCGTCCCGCACGCACGCTCTAACAAAATCTCGACCCGTTTCGACCGTGCGCCAGTCGGGGCTAACATCGCACAAAGTTTGAGCGTCACGGCTTTTCGGCACCTCTAAATAAATTAAAAATGTGTGATAATCGCAGGAGAACTTATTGCCGTGTTTGGCTGTTTAAACAGTTCATCTATTTCAGAGTTGTCTCTGTTCAGATTACCTACTGAACAGGAAAGGTAAGCAAGTTATTCTAGCATACCTATAATTTTTAATTGATGATGAGTGAGATACCTATAGATTTTATTTGGTAGTTTTCTATCAGGCAGACGAAGTAGGCAGGCCTACTTTCCCACTACTATGTATTACCTAGGTATATTTGATCTGTCAATTGATATGATATATTGTAGGTAGGTAGTAGTAAGATTGAAACAAAGTTAATTGAATGTGTCTGTCTCGAGATATTGCTATCAAAGCCCCATTTTTGACATATTTTTAGTTCCACCAATAACTCCCATAGTAGGTACAACTTTTAAAAATGTAAGTTATAGTTTTCGAAATATAAAGGTATTTAGCATCAAATTACAGAAGCAAAGTTATTTTGGTTTTTTCATATAAAATGTATGCGAAAACAAACAAAACTTACAAACAATAAAAAACTAACTCAATAACTACACATGAACTACGAAACCTTATATATGGGCGTGTCCGAATCGGCGCTTTTTTTATAAATAGTACTGTTCTGAATCTTGAATACATTTCTGTATTTGTTAGGAAAGCTATTGTTGAACTTTATTGAATCACTAAATTAGCTATACAGAGATGTGTCATCTTTGGCAAGGGCCGGGCTTTAAACTAGTGAATTGGTTGACAGTACTATCAGTAAACTCACGTAAACTACCGTAGGTACTCGTACACATCACCGCCCCGCGTCGCCCGTCTCTGGCCCCGCAACCACATAGGTATCTTCTGTCGCTCTTTCTATCATCGTGAAAGGCTTCATCATGGTTTAGGTAAAACCGACCTCACTTACCCTGAACCCACACAACATAAGTAAAAAACTCATCAGTGACAACCCTGAGACAGACAAGTGTGGTAGGTAATTATATCGCGGATTGGACCGGGGATGGCCTACTTCCTCTCTTTCTACTATGCTTTTGCGTTCGCAGGGCGATACAGATTTTAGAGCGCTATCTAACTAGACACAATTGCCACAGTGCACGTCCATATTATTTGCCAAATCACCGCCCTGATCAATATTGATTTAATGATAACTTTGAATATTGGTAACAAACAATTGGCAAATATTACAATTGTATCACTTGCACACACTTCTTTCAAATTTGGTATTTGATTCACATCAAAAATAACTTTGAACATATTATAATAACAATTCATTTATACGAATCTAAAAATACCGTCTCTTCGAATCGAATTGGGGGGCTCCTCAATCTTTAATATAACAGTATACACGTAACAGAAGCGTAACTAATAAACATAGGTAGATTTTATGCTGAGATTATTTTACTTTTGTTTCAATTTAAAGATACCTAGATCTGATCTGAAGCAGTGGCATTGGCTATGGATTGTCGCGCAACAGGTCCATGGTTCGAATCCTGCTGGGGTCTTGAGCTTCACTGGATGGTGGAAAGGCATTTTTCGAATGCCCGCCTGGCTAGCGACCGTAGAAAATCTGTCGCCAAGCACCTAACGGTCTGTTCTGGCAGCTGTCCTTGAGAGTCAGTAAATCTAGGTTAAGCCTGTTACTGAATACCTTCGACCACATCATCACTTAACATCAGGTGAGATTGTGGTCAAGAGCATACCTATCAGCATTAAAAAAACACACTTGAAGAATAAGTACTTACCTACCTAACTTTAAACTCTGTAATTTAATAAAATAATTACTTAGACGCAGTTCTGGATTTAGTAAAAGATATCCAAAGTTGATCAACTATTTTAGTTACACTGTGACGCTAATAGCGTGCGGCTGGGGACTTCGAGTACGCAGTATTATTATATGTTCTATGCATCGAGTGAGCGTCTTGACGCAAGCTGTAGACCAGAGCGCAGCGCCGCATAGTGTCCTCATCACCCTGTGGTGTTATCATGCCGATCGAAAGATTTTATCATAAGGATTATTTTTTGCTAAATAAAGTGAACTATTCTGGAACAGTTCATTCACAATAAGATAGCATTACTCTTAGAATAATTATGAATGAAAAAAAAAATGTATGTATCAGTTCTATTTTATTTAAGATTTGTCACATAGTTTCCTATAATACATTTCATTACTACAACACTGCAGAATAAAAAATACATTGTAATAAATAATTTATCACATTCAGTGTTCAACTTAAATAATATATATCAAAATAAAAAGTGAATAGTAACAGGCATCATATTAACGTAATGTAGTATTAACATCTATGCAACTATACTTATAATAACATACACATTAGGTATATAGCTTAATAATACAAGTATATGTTCCTATGCACTAAAAATAATTCGACATATAGATTAAAAAAAAACGAGATCTATAAAATAATCCAATAAAATGTCTAAAATAATTAAATCCATGATGATTGATTTACGTCAACTTGTTGAATTGTTCCTCATGACCAAGTTTGCCAAACCATATGTTGCAGCCATAGTTACTACAGATGAATATTACACAGAGTAAACAAATCCCGAACGGTTCTAAGACATGGAAAATTCAACGTAAACGTTGAAAAAATGACAGCGAAAAACAATTTGATCTTATTGGTAGGTCTTAGTATATGAGAATGAGTTGTACCTACTTATTAGTTACATTTGTTTAACAAGTTTGCTTTTCCCAGTACTACATGACGTTTAGTTTCCTGTTAAAACTTAGTAGTACCTACGCATTACTTTTAACTGTTAAAACTAATAAGTAGGTGCTTACAACTAATTCTCTTGTACTAAAAGACATTCCATTGTCTGATATTTTGTGGATTCTCTTCCGGTAAGTCAGTACAGACTACAGACCAAATAACAATAGATACTACTGAAACCGTTATATATATATTAGATCCATAATAAAAATCGTTACATAATATTTTATTCAATGGAAACATTAATTCATGAAGTAGACACTACCTTCCAATAGGTACGAGGATGACACTGAAAGTTAAGTAAATACTGAAAAATAATAATTTGTAAATAATACCATGCAGCCCTAGTATGTTGATCTGCTGATCTCATATGAAAAACAAAGAATACGATTTCAAGAAGCTCAAGCAGCTATGGCATACTTTGAAAGACCATGGAAGAGACCCCAAGAAGTGCGCCCACCGTTTGTCTCAGTACCATTAAAAAAAAACAATTTAGTTGTTAAACTATTTTTTACATTGATATTAAACTAAAAAAAACTGTGTCACCCTAGTATCACACGGCATGTGGCGTTGGTGGTCAGAAATTGATAAGATTCCCGTGTACAGTACCTAACTACCTACAAGTCTGTTTAATAATAAATGTATTTATTAACCAGAAAATATTACATTATTATTTTCAAACTATTCCATTACATCTATGCGTATGGAGCTTTACGTATGCAACTTTTGCGTGTCGTTTGCAATGTGCCGAGTAAATATTTATTTGACATATTACATTCCATTAGAAGAGTTGTATTTATTTATAATATAATAAAACATATTGATTTGATCCTGGCCACACATTTTCTAAAAACTTAACGTTTACTTTATTACTTAATGTGTCAGCAATAATTCATATTAAGGGTGAATAATAAGTTATGTTGTATGACTTACTTGCCCTAGAAACTAGTGTATTGATTAACTTATAGGTACAATGATACCACATTTTACTCTACGGACACTAACATTTTTGGTTTTGAAACATGTGCCTCCATATAAAAAATCATCATCCTGATTAAGTTTATATTTTCAAGCAATATTACATAATTATATGTGAATATCAGTACATATCACATTTTACTAATTATAGGGCGATCTGACGTTCAAAAGAATGGCACTGGTCCACATAGTTAATATTTCACCAATGCACATTCTTATGTACAAGTATTTCAGTGTACACAAATGATTTAATTGAATAATAAAAAAACTACCAATATGCCACACACGATTCTTCAGTAGCCATAACAATGTGATTGTTTATGCTAGTGAAGACTGCTCCTGTAAGCTAAGATTCATCATTTATACCAAGGGGGAGATATTGATAGCTTTCTCTCATACATAAGACTTTAGAAAATTCTGGTAGCTAAGCTTGTCTCATATGTGGTATGATTTGTCACTTCTATTAATCTGAAGAAAATATATTCCTTCCAAAATACTCTTCATACACAATCCAATTGGTTGTTACAATCAATCATTAACTTGTTTAGAATGGAACAATAAAGATGTACAGAAAGATCACAGACACAATCATTCTTTCATTGCTAAGTGACGGTAAATTTGATATAGCTGGCTACTGAAAAAAAAAGTAAAACTAGAAAAGTGTGGGTAAATATTAAAGCGAAGTCAACACGTAAATAATTTAAAAGAAGATTGAACAAAATTATGTCGTAAATCATACCTTTGACGTTTTCACGATGGAATGTGTTTTTTTGTGATCTCAAATATTGTCTTCGATAATGTAAATTGTTATAAAGACAAATTATACCATATATGTGATGCTTAACGCATATAGTGTTATTATGATTATTTATTACACTACAGCTAGCAACATTGAATAGAGATATAACTTATAATTATATCAAAGTATACTTGAATGTTCTGAAGACGTTTCCAAAAACAACAACATACTATCAATTCGATCATTTATATACTGTTGGGTTGATAATAAGTTAAAATGAAAAGTAACCTTGCCATCCTATGTCGCATTACTAAGTTTTTGCATAATTTCCATTATAAAAGATACAACCAAGTGGGTTAAGACTCCCAAACATGCAGTGTCTCTTATTTTTCTATAAAATTTAATTCTAATAAATGCTACTGAGGAAAAGCTGTTCCACATCAAACATACAAGCAGTGTTACTTAAAGTTTTGGTGTGATGCTTAAACACGGGTTAGAAATAGCGCAAAAACATTTATAGCTTGCTACTAATGAGAACGTGAAGTACGTTTATAATATTAAATTAGTCATAGCCTAATCATAATGAAAACATTCAGCCGTCACAGTGAAATTCTATCCTTGAATTATTAAATGTATGTAACTTAAAATAACAATGTATCAAAATTTTTGCTATAGCCAGTTCAGATCTCATGATCATACAAATTTCTTCATTAGAAATCAAACAAATATCTTATTTCATATCCACAACAAGAAAACAAAAATGTATTATTAAATTAATAGATATTTAGCCAACTATATCGATTTGCTGCAAGACGAAATTTATTTTTACAAATGAAGGGAAGAGATTGCAATTATTGCTCTTTATTTACTGACCACACGGCAGTACCAACATATTATTACTACTATGCCTTTGCAGACTTTTTATATAATCTTTACCATATAGAAAAAACCCTTCATCTATTTACTTGTAGTAAGTTGTATTTGTTTAGATTTTCTTGCAATATAAACAAAACGTAAATTAAATGCCATTATGACAAAAACTGGCAACCAAAACAAAATCTAAATAGTTTTGGTGATTTTGATGTAAATTTGCACTGTGTCATTTTATGATTATATACAGGCAATGTGCTTAAAAAATATTTTTATTAAAATACGTAGGTATAGAGATGAAGTTTGCTACCAACACTCTGGCGGCAACAGTAAAAGCAGCTCATAATAGTGGATTCAATCAATTCTCACTAAATATACAATATAGAAATATCGTTTTAACGCAGTGCACAGTGGAACGTGTCCATACAAACGGGGACGACATTGCTATCTGCTTTGGTAATTTAGCATGAGTGGAGCATTTTGTGTACTACTTCAGAGGACTTCATCATGAATTACTAAAAAGAACAAATAAAATGTATTTACTATTTGACACTATCTATTTTAAGGAATTATACTTTTTTTACTGAAAGTGTGCATAATCGTTTGTTTCAGATTGGGCAAAAATGCTTTCGCATGCAGGTTCGATAATTATTTGGCATTTTTTGTCGATTCAGTTTAACGGAAAATTTTCATATACTGGTAGAAAACATAGATAAAAATATTTCAATCTGGAGGTCTTCAGTTCACAGAGCTACTAGTACTGTTGTAAGCATTCTGTCAAGACCTTGTTTTTTTTTAAAATTTATTTCCGATATATTGCAGCATTTTCTATATTTTAGAGGCACTTTTAGTCATTAGATTAAAAAAATATCCCATCGTTTAGCCGGATTTGAGGTTCAGCTCTTTTTCAGACAGAAAATTAAATATAAGCTGTTGCATACAATAATTGCTATTATTCTAACAATTCAAAGGATTCAAAAACTATTTTACAACACGTTACTCTTTGACAGCGCGTAAAGTTCAACTGGCGTAGTTTTTCAAATACTTCGCGTTTACTTACTGAAACCGGAATGAACGGTCTGCATTAAACTTGTATATCACTTTCTGTAGTAATGAATAGAATGTCATGCCCTTTGTATCATTTCACTGTTGCAGCGGGCTATTATATGCCGTACACAGATGCGTTCATCATCGTCAATCACCAAATCTCTTTCAAACTTTTATGAACTGCTAGTGCGCTTTTAGCCTTACATAAATAAATCGGTTATTGGCGTAGTTCTTCTTGCAGAAGCAGAGGCGTTATTAAAGAGATTAACGAACGCAAGTGTGTTAAAAAAATAATCAAAATTTACTTAACTTGAAGAAATACTTGTTTTGATCATTATCTCATTATAAATATTGAGTTCCAGGCCAATGGAAACTTACTAAGTGCGAACATGTCATCATATCTGCTATGAAAGTTAACTACTATGTAGTTTAATAGATTTTATATTCGAGGAATTTTTATTCCTAACATAAAAAAAACATTTTCTGCTTAAAATATTAAATATGTGCACATGTATCGCACTCTACTGACCATTTATCGCAAAGATAATATATATAGCTCTGACCCACAAAGAAAAAATATTTCATTTAGTTCAAAGTGTCTGTGGACTGGCGTCCTGAACTTGATCTCAATTCTCGCCGTGGACATGCCGCTAACATTTCTTCAGATGTCTTTCTAGTTTTTTTTCGGTTTCCTCTACGAGCAATATCACCGGTTGCGTCACTGGTATTAGATTCTTCAACGTTTGCAGAATCTTCTTTACTATCTGTATCACCTTTGTTGGTCAGATCAACTGTTTGTAGATGCTCGTCGCCAGTTTGAGCACGTGATTCGCTGTGTTCATCATGTGTGCTGGACAAAAGTATCTGAGTTTTTTCATCCCTATCAATTGTCAAATTTGAGGGCAATGATGACGACGTTAAATCGGTTGGTGGTAACTTAGACACATTATCAAAATCACTAGCTTTCATTCCAGTTTTTATAACTGTTGAAGGTGCTATTAAATCTTCTAGATCCATTTCACCGGTATTAGATGAATGGTCCGGCTGTTTTTCAACACTTGCAATCATATCAGATGTTTCTTTTACTTTCTTAGAAAGATTCATCTCTGTTGGGTGAAGAGCTAAGTTTTCGGGTTCACATGACATTTCTTCATGAGATCTTTTGTGCGTCAAAGATATGGCAGATGTCCCTTCGTCAGAAGCCAGTGTTCTTGTCATATACTCAGAGGAACTTCTACTCAATTTGTCATATGAATCTTTTTCAATATCTTTGCCTTTCTTGATTTCATTCGAACTGACCAGACTGGCACTAAGGGCACCAGAAGCCATTTGTTCTAACAACATTTTACTTATATCTATATCTTTTTTATCACCCTTCAGCAACTTTTCTTGCACGGCCGCAAATTCTGGAGGAACATGTGATCGTAATGAGTCATAAGGTATTTTCTTTTTATCAGTTTTCGATAAATCTGTCGCTGTTGCTTCGTGATTCTCGGCCTCGCGAGATCTTTTATCTGCTCTAAGCATAGAATCGTAATTCAACGCTTGTTTGGAAAGAGATTCTAGCAAATAAGGATCTGGAGGCAAATGTATCTGCGGCATTTGACTGGATTGTTGACGGTCAGATACTTTTTGCTGTCGAGATGCTGAAGAACTGCTCACGACTGTCGAAGAGCGTGGAGTGGACGTTTTTGTTGAAGTACGGGCAGAACTGTGACTTGACCCTTGGACTGATGAGCCAGAACTAGCAGTAATGTTTGCACCCAGGAGACCCAAAGCATCATAACTAGATGACACTCCTGAATGCATGCCAAAAGGATTCAAACCACTTAATCCCAATTGAGGATATAACATGTTTGGATTGGGAAAAACGAAAGGAAATTGCGAATTTGCAGATTTTGAAGTAGATGGATTTGTACTTTCCGTCGGTTTTCTTGATTTAGACTTATCTCCTGGAATATTAGCGCCACTCAGACTACTCATGTCCAAAGATGAAAATCCAGGTAACCCTAAGCCTGCCAAATTGGCAAATATGTTTCCTCCAGCAATGTTTCCTAACAAGTTCGGCATACTGCCAAACGAATTCAGTAAAGGGTTATTTTTGGGATCAAAACTGCTCAAACTGGACAGCAGCTTTGGATCAAATGTATTTAGTTTTGGATCAAATCCTGTTAAATTGGACAATGTCGCAGCAAGAGTTTTAGGATCGAAAGCGCTCAAGCTAGAAAGACTAGCTAGTAATGCGGGATTTAATCCAGACAAACTCTGATTAAGATGAGAACTTGAACTCAATATATTGGATGATGTTGAGTCGAGTGTGGGCGGGCGACCCTTTTTACGCTCGGGCATAGGTTGACCAGATGGTTGCATTGGCGAGTGCCGCTGACTGCGGACGTCTTGAGGAAGTTTAACATGTTCTTTTATTCCTTCTGTCCATTTAGAATCAATATCGTACATAGGATTCTCTGCTATCCATTGCGCCAAGTGTTTAAGTTGTGGCGCTTTGTGACCAATTAGACGTTTACCTGTGACGCGATGGACAACCGGTACATGCTCGTCGGGAGACAGGCGTGGCGTCAAGCTGCGCCGGCGAGTATCAACATTCGCTTGCTCAGCTAACCATTTATTTACTTTCGCTTCGTGTGAGTAAGATTTCAATGGGGTCATAGTCGAGGACTTCTGACCTTTGCTCTGTTCCAATGATTGTTGCAAAAAGGAAGATAATTCTTTCGTAGAAGATTGCGGCGAAGGCACGTTGGTTACAGTAACTGAAAACGGTTTCTGTAGAGGGGGTGCTGACGATGTAGAAGGAGCCGCGGGCGTTACGGTCACATCTGGTAAAATAGTAGAACTTCTACTACGTGTCGGTTCTGGCGTAGTAGGCGTGCTAAGCGGTTTCCCTTTAGCCGCTGATAATCCGAGAACGATCTCGTCCAGTTTCTTTCTTTTCTTCTCCTTTCCAACAACTTGTTCTGGGGCAGACTGAAACAAATTTTATTCTATGTAACTAAAATTTCAATATAATTCAACATGTTGTTGGCTTTTGATCACATTGGCAACAAATGAAATCACCTATAAGGAATTTGTTTTTTATACCTGATAGGCTAGCTTATGACCACTATCTCACCTGATGGTAAGTGAAGATGTGGTCGATGTTGTTGAGATGGGAGATGTTGTTCAGGCTAACCTAGAATTACTGGCTCTCAAGAACAGCTACCGGAACACACCGTAAGGTGCTTGGAGACAGATTTTCTACTTGAGGGTGGTAGCTAGCCAGGCGAGCATTCGCAAAATGCCCTACCACCATGCTGTAACGGCTGCCAACGTAAGACAACAACCGGGACCGACGGCTTAACGTGCCCTCCGTAGCACGGAAGTGCTCAGTAGTAATGTCACTAGCAGTCACCCATCCAACTCCTGACTGCGGCGGACTTAACTTAGCTGATTGATTAAGAATGGCTAACTAAACTTTGCTATGAGCGCGTGGCTCAAGTGGTGAATTGAGTACTGATGACATCGTAAAGGGGCCTTAACCTTACACCCTGGGTTGCAAGTCCCAGGCTCCTGTGACTTGGGCCTATTCCTCTGCAAGCAACACTATGGACTCGCACGGTGAATCTATGGGATGCTAAGTAATTAGACTCTAGGATTTACTACTTTGGAGAATGACTTAAATACAAAATGATTACTTTTTACACAACTGCCACAAAAATGTTTTGAGAGTTTACTGGTTTAATCTCTTTCCTGTTGGCGATATGCTGCGATAATTTATAAAATGGCATGCTAATTTTTTTTTTAAATCTGTGTGCACATTTGTAATTCAATTTAATTATATATTGATGAATTTACTAACATGTGTATTGAAAATAGCCATATGAAACTCATGCTACATTAATTATTCCAATCTCTGCTTTAATTGTTATAGAAATATATTATGTAAGTCTTACAAGTACATTTATTGTAATTTTGTTATGAAAACAATGGGGTTAGGACAGGAGTAATAAAATATTCTGTTTGACATCTCACATTGACACAATATCGTCATCAATAATATAGACTTTTAATCCTTTTGGCATTGACTGACCCACAATGGCCAATTTATGAATGAAATTCTATTGTTATCATTATCGCAGATATCAATGGGTTAAGCAAAATGACAGAACATCATGTCTAAAAAGCAAAACATCTAATTAGCTATTTATCTATCTTTGAAGTATAATATACCGAAACACTGATTTGCCTAAGACTTAAGTAAATTAATGTTTAGGCAAGGCATTTTGCAATTTGCACAATTAGATTAGTTGTTAATATGATCAAGGAGCTATCATTTTATACTGACATGAGATTTTATTATTATTATTAATGTGATAAATTAACCCTTGTATATCAGTATCTTATTCAGAAGAATAGACATTTATGGTTATTGTGTGAATGTATTCACAGCCTATCCTCAGTGGTTAGGTTATAAAATGCTGCAGAGGTCGGAGTAAGGGGTATACCAGCGAAATCTCTTTATAACCTTCTTAAACACTGACCTATCAAGACAACCATAACTTCCATATTTTATTAGCAAGATCTTACCAAATTTGGTTAGGTAGGGAAGTAGGCTCGAGCGGTGGGGGGATTGTACAGTACAGGGGCCCCTTAACCCTACTCTCTGGCTTGCAAATCCCAGACATTGTTTTGTGATTCTTCCTCTGTGCGATAGACTCGGCACCCGCATGGTTAATCCATGGAATTCTAAGTAATTTGTGTCTTACACACTTTTAATTTTACGTGGCTACATATAAGCTAACATATTATAAACATCAGACTCACCACATTCTTTCTCTTCATGAGTTTGGAGAGAGTGTCATCTAGTTTGTTTCTGGAGCCCGCAGAGGAGGGCGAGGCGTCACCGGCGGGCTGGTGCGGCGTCCGGCGGCCCACGGAGAAGTCTTGCGCCTCGCTGAGGTCAAGCGGCGCCGAGAGGTCGACGGGCGTGCCGGCGGCTGGCGACGGCGGCACGCGCTGGTGTGCCGGCGGAGGGCCGCCATCTCCGTCACCAGCGCCAGGGGCCGCGCCGCCACCGCTCACACCCGAGTGCGCCGCCGCCGGTGACGAGAGCAGCGCGTGCAGTTTGGCGCGGTCCGTCTCCACGTCGATAGCGATGTGCCGCTTCTGCGTCTGCTTGGCGTCATCGTGCGTGGGCTGCGAAGCAGCGGCCGTGGCGGCGGCGGCGGCAGCCGCTGCAGCGGTCGCGGGCCACTCGCGGTTCTGCACGGCGTGCGCGATGTGGTGCAGGCGCGTTTCGAGCGCGCGTTCTGAGAACCACGCGTCGGGGCCTAACGCCTCATCGGCACGGCCGAGCTTAGCAAGCGTCTCGAGCTCAGAGAGCGCGTCCGTGTCTTCATCGTCTCGCTCGCAGGCCGCAGTGCGCTTGGAGCGGCGCAACGCACGGCCCGAGCCCGCATCTGAGAGCGAGCCTTCTTCTTCATCCGACGAGGCCGGACGAGACTCCTTCTTACCTGCACCACTGCTCCGGAGACCAGCGTATCGCTTGCGCGCGCACTCGGTGAACGGGAGTTTCGGGTCGCAGAATATTTTGTTGTAGGTGTCTCCCAATCCATGTCTAAAAATAAAAAAGGTGAAATGTGAGACCTAATTTACGCAGCAGGTAATATTCCTTGTTAAGGTAACAATTTATTCATCTAGATTATAAATAACCAAAAATACTAATAAAAAGTTTAAATTTAATGCTATGGAAGCTATCATAGCGGTTGTTTTGAAAATTTTGTTTCCTTAGATTGTAAATTTTACTGTGTAAGGCATGCTCACTTGCAGACTCCTAAAATGAGGAGCTTGTCGTGACGCGCCGGCTGCCACCAGGCGGGCGTGTCCGGCGACCGCTCACACAGCGCTAGCCGCGCCTCTAGAGACGGGTGCGGAGCCACTTCTTCGCGCAAAACACGTAATAAGTCAATCCTGAAACAAATAATAAGTTCATCTGGTTCAAGTATGAAGTTGGAGTTGTAATTAAAATGTACCATTCATGGTCCCGTGGTGTCTTTCAGACATTATGCTTGCTTTATTAACTGTTATCGCGTCGGCGTATCGGAAAAACAATGATTTTCTAGTGTTTCTACATTATGTTTTTGAATTAGCCTAAGAGATAACGAAAATTATCGTTATTTTATAGTAAGACTTCCGACGTGATCGAGAGACAGCATGCAATGTTGATGCTGCTTTTGGAAAAGATACGACTAACGGACTACGCAATGTGCGTTTTTGGTTTAATTATAAAATGTCGAAAAGGAAAAGTTCAAAGACTTTAAAAATTAACTACGAAAGAGACATTAAAGCAAACAATGTTGAATAAAAAGTAATGGAGGAACCAAGGATGTGTCACAAATAGTGTCACAGTTTAACGTTAGTTTTGGTAAAATAACGTTAAACTGGTAGAATACAGACCAATTTGCACCAAATCGGTAAAATGATTAATATTGATAATTGGGAGCCTCATGATAAATTACTCAAAGTATGTGTTGAAGTTTGCATTGCTTTGACAAGAAGGTACAGACATGAAATGATTATGGACGTCTGTCCTTAATCCATTCATTTCATAGCATGATTCCCTATAGCTTTTGGAAATCCAGTGTAACAGCAGATGTCAATGGTGAAGAACTTCGAACAATGTTCAGTCTCAGAGAAACAAGCCCATGTTATCTACTAGAGTTCACACTGTTCAGGAACTGTTCCATCAAAAAGTGTATTTACCTCTCTAAAGTGGCGATAGCTCTCTCTTCGCCGATGGGCTCGGCCTTGAGGTCAGCGCGGGTGGGCAGCTCGGCCTCACCGACAGAGAGGCCGCACTGCCGTTTGCACATCGCCATGAACGCCTTGAGGTAGTCAGTGAGCGCGTCATCGCTTTTGGCGTCTAGCCGCGCCAGCGTTCGGAAGCGGCCCCAGCGCAAGCTCTTGGTGGCGGGATCGAACTCAACGCCGTATGAAGCGACAGTGCGCCGGAACGCCTCCTCGTCGGCGCGGGTCCATCGCCACTGAGATGCCTCGTCACGCGCCAGCTGTTCCATGCGCTCGCGCCGCTCCATCTTCTGGACGAAATGCAGTGTTAGTCAACGATCCTGGTGTAGACGTGAATCACTGGCGGCACATACATAGAATAGTACATCACCTAGATTCACACCTACCTTAGTTACGCCTATTGTTAAATACCTAAACATTCAACAAAAGGCGATATATTTTTATTATTTCTCCAATTTTCTACTTATACAGTGTGTATGCACGCTAATTCTCACTCGTTTCACTCAAAAAAAAAAATCTCTAATACAAAATAACAAAAAAAGTGTGATTTCTTAATATTGTGAAAGTTCGGCATTTACATAAAATAATATTTTTTGTTGTTTAATTTAATTCATTTAAAAGACACAACGAAAAATTCACTTTTTCGGCGGCCGGACTTAAGTAGTGAAGTATCAAATTTGTGTTACAACAGCCTTTTTAGGTGAGTTGCCAAATAGTACCTACTTACGAATGTAATATGTGCTTACAAGGGAAAATCGTAACCTTATTGTATATTTGAGATGCGATGTCACAACTCACACCCTTAAAGTACGCGCTAAGTCTTTTTAATTTATATTGTTCGAGCTGTTTGCAGTGAGATTTTAACTTAAATATCTCATGAGCTTTAGCATAACAAAATATACTAGACAAATTTGACCGACCTTAGCCTTTTGCTGCATTTTAAGTTCCTCGCGTTTGTAGTTCCTCTGATAGGCAGTGATGAGTCTACGGAGGCGGGTGTTGAGGTCCTGCATGGAGGGCCAGAGGTGTCCGCCGGAGCTGCCCTGCGTGCTGTCGTCGTCGGGCCGCGGCGAAGCGGGCGGCGACGTAGCACCCGCGCCGCTCGACACGTCATCCGTGCACTCCTCGTCACCAACCGTGCTGCCGCGAACTTTACGCTCTTCACTCCTACACAAATGAACATGAAGTTTTGGATTTGCCATCATACCACCCAGACCTGTAGCCAATAGAGTTTGTCTGGGTCTATATTAAATAACGTTTAGTACAAAAAATTTGCGACACCAATTTAAAACAAAAATAATAATATGAGTTAGGTATTTTATATACTTATTTTATCTTGTATCTACCTTTAAAATTGTCAGGACTATATATCAAACATTTGTATTCACGATGATCCCATACTTTCCCTATGACTCAAGAAGTTTATCAGATATCTTTTTGAAACTAACTATACATTTAGCAAAATATCTACTTATTCCTAATCTATGATCAATTTAGTTCAAATTTACTTATGTTGTACTTGCATAGTTAAGTTTCGCACAGCAAAAAGCTATTAAGTCATAGGAAATAGGTAAGTAATGGGTTTGTTCTGAATACAAATGTTTATGTTCTCTTCAAATAACCACAAAGGAGATATTTTTCTTCATTTCTTCTACACTCAAATATAAGTAAATACATACAAAGATTTTGTATTTAGATTATTTTTTTGTTTCTGGTATATAGTTTGCATATACATATTTATGTATGTAGTAAAAAATTATATTTAATGCGAAATGTTTTTATGTTGTCATTGATTCTGCGATCAGTTTAGACTATGAGCAGTTTTAAGAAAAGAGCTTTGCAATTTAATTAAAATACCTACTTTACAAGTATAAAGTAGAAAAATAATACTAACTTGATGTCTGTACACTCGGCGTCATCCGGCGGGCCCAGTTTGTCCACAAAGCAGAGTTGTGGATCGGAACGCATCGCAAGATAATTCTCGTAGCCGTGCACGTAGGTGCCGACGAGCAACGACACGTCACACTCGCTGTCCCACCACAATCGCGGCGGTGCACTGTCAACTCCGCGCGGCACACGCATACCTAGAGAACTAAAATAAAACGTTTGTTTCAGCAAACAAAGGATTTCAGCTACTGATTTTGTTATTTTCGTGGACAGTTCGTCTCCCAGATATTTTGTAAGCAAGCAATTCTGCTTAAATGATAAATCTGGCAGTGCATCTAGAGCAATAATAGTAGATTGCACCAAATGGAAAAAGCAAACATTTGACCGCAGTCGGTCAACAACAACGTTGGAACTTACTTGGGTAATACCATTTTACTTTGTCTTTGAAGACTATAATATAATCGGGAAACTGACGCTGGTATGGTATGGCTAGCCCAAACATCAGACGTACGCATAATGTGAAAACGATCGATCAAACACTCTGAAATTCAGCTGGTTAAAATACCAATAACCTGATGTCTGAAATCGACACTTAGGCGTCTAGTTTCCACTAATGTATCGTCACCAATAAGCTTCTTTGTTTGATTATTACATTACTCCAATGCTTCGAGTTGCTGGTAAGGTGATGGATGAATAAGGCTGTGTGGATCGATCGATCAAACACTCTGAAATTCAGCTGGTAAAATACCAATAACCTGATGTCTGAAATCGACACTTAGACGTCTAGTTTCCACTAATGTATCGTCACCAATAAGCTTCTTTTGTTGCTACTTGGCCAAGCCGTCCAGAGACGTCAAGTATTCTACAAAAACTTATTCCTTCATCACCTTTCTTGCGGCGAACAACAAGATCTATAGGAACGAGACATCCATACATGGTTGATATAATAAAAGCACGAGGGAGATATTCAAAGCAGTGCTTTAGTGCAAATCTTAAAAAAACAAGATGTGAAAGACTGTAACAACTCCCACGGAATAAAGCTTATGTCACATAAAATGAAGATTTTGGTGAATGCGAGACGAACGAGAGAAGGGAGCGAGGTGACCCAAAAACAGTTTGGATTTATGCCAAGACGTGGGACAATGGACGCCATATTTGCACTTTAAGAACAACTCGGAACATAGACATGAGCACAAAAACCTGCACTTGATATTTGTTTGCTTAGAGGAGGCATACGATCGTGTACCCCAAAGGATTCTGTGATGAACTGTCGCCCGGAATTAATATCGTATCTATAATCCAAGATGGAAAACTATAAGATATTAGACTATATAATATATATCCACAGATAGATCTTTAATATACATCCCAATAACAAAACTTAACGGACTCAATATTTTTTGTGCCGAGATCGGCGTCAACGCAACCTTTCCCTTCCCTCTCGACCATTCCGATTTATGCATAGGGAATAAAGCTAGTTTGATTTATAATAATTTTAAGTTAAACTCAATTTATTTTGATAAGATGGTTATCTTATCAAAAGAAATTGAGTTTAACTAAGAGCAGTAAATTATTGTATTTTTATTTAAAACTGAATTGATGACTTGTTATAATTTAAACACAAGTGAAAAATATACTCTGGATACTACACTGAGGATACTCAGAGTACAATGGAACGTAAGCGTTATGCAAAAATACTGTCAGTCACCTGGTCACCAGTCCGTTAGTGCCATTCATACCATCCGCCTGCCATTTTTGATCAATTTTAACTTACAGCATCATACTGGGTATGATGGGTTTAAGTCCTACTGGAAGTCAATCTTTTCCAGCAACTGATTATATAATAGCTAGAATGTCATCGTCCGCTTGCTACCTGTGAGTAACTTAAGAGGCGACTAAAGGTGAAAAACCGGAAGATGGGCGGCAGCAGCGCCTTTTGAGGAACTGATATCTTAAACTGCGATCCCCAAGACGCCTGCCAACCGTGGAGATAATGGCAAAACCTCCCTTAATGGGGGAGGCTATGTTCAGCAGTGGACCATCCGGCTGATACAGTAAGTATGAATTAATATTATTGTTAGTACCTTGCATGGGTTCCATTTTCGATTGGTGAAGCATAGTCTCCAATGACTTCATGTTTGATATAATACATCATTCGAACTCTTAGTAAAACTCTGTAAAGATATAGAAAATATTTTCGAATTAGATACACAATCACAAGACTTGCAACACATAACATTTGATATTTTGAAATGTAACTTTACTACTTTTGCTTGTCAAGTAATATGTTTTTATGACTCACTTGTTGGCATGTCTATATAAATGTTTCTTATAACTGCTTTCCAAATATGCTTCACAGTCATACTTTTCTGCTGAACTCCAATGGTTTGAATCTTCCCACTTTTGAATATCAGATATTTTAGGAATATCCTTAGGCCTGTTTTTCTTTTTAGCATTTCTACCTCGTGGAACAGGATTATGCAAGCCACTATGATTCCTCGATATTGTTACTTCACCATTCTCGCATGGCTCAATGAGGTCCCAAATGAAGTTTCTAATCTTTTCATCCCCTTTATAATGACGCAAACAGAATAGAACCTGAAGAAAAATAAATAAAATATTGCGACAATCATATTCCCAGTGGTCAATTTAATGTACTTAACTTTGGTATAACCATCAGTAAATGCAATTAAACTCAGTGAAAGTCTAAAACTTTCTCGGTATTAGCATGGCAAGTCATCATGAAATTTATTTGTAATTATTATTTAAAGTTAAAATGTTGAAAGTCATTACCCATACTCGGTACCAATCCCTTACCAACAGGTGAAATAGTGGTTAAATGATAACTTATCATAGGTATTACAAAATGCTGTTAATTATTGCTTAGCACAACGCTACCGTCTGTAGCGGAAAATTCAAATTATAATTTATTTTGGTTCTGTTGCACCAAAATAAATTATAATTATAATATAATTCAGAGTATTTTTTTACGGTATCTAATGCTTATATTTATTATAGTTATTGAATTGATTACACTTGTTAGGGGTTTAGTAGATTGCTATAAAAGGGATAACGGTACGTATTTTAGGCACGACACGGTGTGGCGCACGAGTTGGTGTCTGGGCCTAGGTCAATTATATTTTTTTACCACATATTTGTTATGAATAAAAGCAATCGTGGTCAACCTTACTAATAAACAAATAGTATGACACTATGACGAATAAAAAGGAGATGTAGGCATAAGGAGCTAGACTATGAAAACAGCCATATTACTTTACAATAATGGGAAGTACCAATTTTAAATCTTGAAATTGAATTTTTTATGTGTTTAGACAATAAGTCAATAATAGTATTAAAACAAATTTCAAAGATGTGGATTAAACAGTTTGTGGGAAATTTATTTCTAAGATTTACGTGTTAAACGGATCGTGTATGGTTGAGCAGTGCAGTTAGTAAACAATATACAGCTCATATTTAAAGTCCTGCCTAAATTAGGAACTCGTTGCCGAAAATCAGACAAAACAACGTTGATATAAGATTCATATCAGTACAACGGCAATGTGATGGTTATGGTAATCACTCTAAAGGAAATGCGAGAAAATAAGGCAAAACAATGGTTTTAGCTTGGTCTCCATTTCAGAATCATATGTGCCGATTAAAGATATTAAATTTACCTTTTGCTTTCGAAGAAAATAATTTTGTTTAGGATATACATATTTTGTTCCGTTACTAAACAAAACAATTACACAAACAAATTTGTTTCTAGTCTCGACCCCAAAATTAAGAATATGACGATACTCAGTTCATATATTTTGTTTATTTTTAATAGCGTTCTTGAACTCGTAGATCACTTTTAAAATCAAGTCAATTCTAATTAGAGTACTGTAAGGGTTTTTGTTTAGGATATACATATTTTGTTCCGTTACTAAACAAAACAATTACACAAACAAATTTGTTTCTAGTCTCGACCCCAAAATTAAGAATATGACGATACTCAGTTCATATATTTTGTTTATTTTTAATACCGTTCTTGAACTCATAGATCAATTTTAAAATCAAGTCAATTGTAATTAGAGTACTGTAAGGGTACTTAAAGACATTTCAAGCCGATTTCACGTACAATTTAAAAACAAACAAAAAAATCGTAAGTGTAACCGGCTTAAAATGTCTTTTAGTACGTGTCAAACTTACGTTAGTTATAGAAAAATATTACTGTAAGGGTAAAGTAAATAAAACCTAATTAAGTTAAACAATAATTCATAAAATATTAGAGACAATTAAATTAAATCGACTTAAAAAATTCTTGCAAATATTATTTAATTACAATTCAATTGCAAGGCAAGGAAAACGTTTCCCTTAGACGTAAAATAATGTTTTCATCCCTGTGATCAAGTAAGAAGTATACTTATAAGTATGAGAAAGGTAAACGTAATTTTCAATGTGACTGTTTTAGGGGTAAAACATGTTAAAAGCGCGATAAAACTGTTAAAATTTTGAATTTCCGGCCACAGACTTAAAATATAAGCGGAGATATTTATGTGAGTTACGTACAATTATACGCGCACAGTCTTCGATAACAGGAATGGTCCAGCCCTTCCTCAGCTGATTCTTATCAACGGTCTCTTCCCATCTAGCCCATCTGCAAAATATTTATGGCCATATATAAACTAAAAAAACACCAGTAAACTATAAACATACCAATTTTATTACAACCAAAAACATCAGAATAAACACAAAATCAAATAAATTATCAAAACCAACATTTTGAAATCCTGTTTTACAGAGAGGTACTTATTTTATGAAGGCAATTTACAACCATTATTTGATTTCGCAAAGTTGTCGAGCTATATCTGGCCGTATCAAAATTTATAGCCCGCGATGGCGTGGCGCCAGTTTTCATTTCTCTTTAGCTATATTTTTTTCCCTCGGTACATTAAGTTCTTATAAGTACTATGTGTATAAATTATATTGATTACCTACAGAAAAATCTGAATGACGAAACACCAACATTCACAAAAGGATATAGTTTTAGCATGTGTCCATCAAAAAATATCTATCAGAAGTTCTTTAGTGCCTATGATGGAGTAAGGCTTAGATTTCGATTTAATAACATGCGTTTGTTCATAATATATTACTAGAGCAGAATGCGTCAGTCAGTGGGTAGCCCTATGCGTTTGATTACAAAGCGGACTCAAGTACGCTCCCGATAGTTCGTGTACACATGAGGTGAAGCGGGCGCGGACTGCGTGGCAGCCCCGTCTGAACGGAGCCTTCTACTCCTTTTCCTTGCACACTGATTATAGCCATATTAATATTGATGTTGAATATTTTAGGAACAAGACTGGAAGCCCTGTTTTTGTTCACTTACCCGAAAGTGAGAAGACCTCTTTCGATTTTAAAGCATTCTGATCGTGTCCATGATCCATAAACGACTTCTTCGTCAATTGGAATACCTTCATGGCGGGGTATATAATCATCACTTGCATATTTCCTCCCCTTTTTGCCAAACTTATCTTTCTTTTTTTTACTTCTTAAACTTATTCCTGTACAAAGGTAATGATTAATGTACAACGTCATGGATAAGGTAAAAACCTAACAATATTTATAAATCTTATGTAAAAAAGTTCGCCTAATTGAAGCATGGTTATGGCATGCCGCGCAGGAGCACTTTTGCTTCACCGCATGGTAGTAGGACATCTTGTAAATGGTTGGCTAGCTTACCACACACAAGTAAAAAAATATTGTCGCCAAGCAGCTAACAGTGGTGGCGGCTGCTTTAAGAGCCACCATTCAAGGCTTAGCCTTATATATCTTCAATGACATCATCCATTACTAAGAGGTAAGATAGGGTAACAATTTATATCCTATCAGCAAAAAAGATTTGAGTACTTCTACATTTATTTTCATTCATAAGATGCCAATTGGTGTACAAATGACAATAATTAAATTCAAATTACGAGAATGTTTTTTTATATATTTATTAGAAATGCTTACCATCTTCATCCTCATCTGAATCCGGAGTAACTTCCATATCAGACATTTCCATGGGACCATCGTCATGTCCATAACGTTTGATCATTGTTCGTTTTCTTGGCTCTGTTACTATAAGATCTTCGTCCTCTTTCTTTTCTGTAGTGTCAATTTCTGCTTTTTTTGCCCATTTATTCCAAAAGTCGGGGTCCCGTATATCAATATCTGATCTTTGGTCATTAGCAGCAAAACTTGCTTTTGAAAACGTAGAGCCCTTCTCTGACTCCATTTGAATGACTTGCGTTCGCCTAGCTAAGATCATTTCAATATCCTCTTCACAAAATTTATCGCCAGCATTATCTTCGTCCATTACAGCACCATATGCGCCTTTTTTCAGTAAGTCTTCAATTTCTTTTTTCGATAGTTGTTTCAGTCCAGTCTCTTTTCCTTGTGTTGTGTTCATACTTTGTAATATAGCCTTATCAAGACCCAATTTCAATGATGCCTTATCAAACATCTCTCGTTCGTAGGTATTACGACAGATTAATCTATAAATTTTAACCATTTTTTGTTGACCTATGCGATGACAACGCGCTTGCGCTTGTAAATCATTTTGTGGATTCCAATCACTGTCGTATATAATTACAGTATCAGCTGCCGTTAAATTGATTCCTAGGCCACCTGCCTTTGTGCATAGTAGAAATACAAAGCGATCAGAATCTGGTTTTGAGAATCGGTCAATCGCTTCCTGCCTTAGATTACCTCTTATACGTCCATCTATTCTTTCAAATGGATATTTTCTATATAGTAGGTAATCTTCTAATATATCTAGACACCTTACCATCTGACTAAAAATCAGGACACGATGACCGCCTGCCTTAAGTTTTGGGAGTAGTTTGTCTACTAAAACCATTTTTCCCGAAGACTGAATGAGAGCTTTGTAATAAGCCTCCTTGTCTTCTCCATAAGATTGTTTATAATCAAATTGAATTTGGTCCTCAGCACCATTTAGCAAATAAGGGTGAATACAACACTTCCTGAGTTCCATCATTGTGTTCATTAAATTTGGAATATTTGCAGCAGATGCAGTGCCTTTTTGTAAAAAGCTGAAATTTCTTTCAAGAATAGCTCTATAATACTTTTTCTGAATATTGGTGAGTTCTACTTCAATAATAGTTTCCTCTTTCGGTGCCAATGTTTTTTCAACATCTTCCTTCAGTCGTCTTAACATCATAGGTTTCAACAGAGCCTGTAATTTAACAACCTCTGATTCTGATCTAAGCTGCCCAAATTCATTTAAAAATGCATCACTGCTTGCAAACTGAGAAGGTTCCAAAAAGTTCAGTAAAGAAAATAATTCATTTACATTGTTTTGCAAAGGAGTGCCAGATAAAAGGACCCTATGTTCTAAATGAAGCTGTCGTAAGCCTTCAAGTAACTTGCAGTTGCGATTTTTCAATCTATGAGCTTCGTCAATTACACATATTCGCCAATTAAACGATTTCAATTCTTGAAAATCTGTCACAATAATTTCAAATGTAGTAATCAGAACATTAAATTTTGTTATTTCTTTGATGGGTTTACCATGTTCATTTTTATAATGAAATTCATATTCTTGAAGCATACTTTTGCTTTGCTGGGATCCATGATACACTATAACATTCATATCAGTCCAACCTTCAAATTCTCTTTGCCAATTAGGTATAGTTGACAGTGGAGCTATTATAAGAAATGGACCTCTGACACCATACTCCCATACAGAATTTACAAATGTAAGACTTTGAATAGTTTTACCGAGTCCCATTTCATCTGCCAAAATGCAGTTTCTATTATTATGCCATGAAAACATCAACCAGTTTAATCCTTCAAGTTGATAAGGTCTCAATGTGTTTCCACCTTTGTATAAAGGAGACTCTTTCAACTGTACCCATTGTTCAGCTGATGGTTTCCTTTTATATTTCCATTTTTCTTTGGGTGGAATTTCACTGAATATTTTATACTGTTTAATTTTATCAACATCTATGTCTTCTTCAAGCTCCCACGTACTATCTTCATATTGTAAGCTCTTCCACTTGACCAAATAATGTTTCACGACAGTATTGTTGGCAGGATCTTCATTTTCTGACATATCCAATATTCTTTCTACTTCAATATAATCGGGATTAAAAGGTTCGTCATCTAAAAGTTCAAATATGTTCATTTGCTGAGCTTGTTTCTGTTTGAATCTTTTAATTTTCGAGAATATTCTTTTATCTCCTTTATAAAGTTCCTCTTCTGTTTTCCACTCGCAATGTAAATATGAAAAATTTCTGTACTTAACAAAATACTCTTCAATATCTACTATTATAGGCTTTGTATCGACGGCTTCTATATTTTCCTTATTTACTTCGGGCTTAAGATCATGCTTTGGCATTTCTGTGTTGGAGCCTTTTTCGGGGTTTTCATCTTTGGGATCATTATTATCCGAGTTGTTTGCAACAGGTTCTGCAGAATCTTGAGACGACAACGACGCCGTCTGTGTTTTTTCTGTCGTAATTGCGGGCGAATCAGATGCTGCATCTATAGCTTCTTCTTTAGGTACAATTTCCGGAACTTTTGGTTCGATTTTCATTTCCCTTTTACCCATACGTGCAGCAAGCACATGTTGAACGATCATGGAATCTTCTTCAGTCGTGTTGACATACATGTAATTAGGTTTTGGAGTCCCTTCGGGTTTAACAATGTCTACACTAATTTCAGTGTTTGAAGGTTCTTCAATTTTCGGTTCTTTTTCTACTATCGGTGCAGCTACAGCAAATTCTTCATCCGATAAACGTAGCATCACATCGTCTGTATATTTCTTTCTTTGTGTGTTTCTAGCTGATCGTCGTTTAAGACTATCATCAGCTTCAGGAGGTGGCGAGGGCGGCGGTGTCGACATCATGTCATCCGGTTCACCATCAGAGTCAGGAACAATTCCACCACGTTTTTTCCTCCTTCCACCAATAGACTTCCTCAGGGACGTCTTTTTACTGCTTCCACTTGCTGACGCTCTTTTTTTACCTGGTTTTTTTCTGGGTGTGAGAGAGTCTGTATCATCATCTTCTATTTCTCTTTTTGCTTCTGCCTCTTCCAACAAATCTTTAATTGCTATTTTTGAAACAGGAATATCATCAAAATCGGTAACATTTGAATCATCCAGAGAATGTTCAGATATATTTTTTGTCAAGTCTGCATTAAAACTAGCTAATGTTCCTTCAGCTTTCATATCTTTGTCATTATCTACAAAATCATAACAAGTTGTAGTATCAGCTTGAATTTCGGAAGCATCTTTTTTAGGGCCTCTTTTCTTTCTTGGCGCATTTGGATCTTTAGGTTCCCGTTTTTTACGTTCCTTTACAGGTTTTTCTCCTACAATTTTTGGTTCTTTAGGAGCACGAGGTTTTCGCTCTTTATTTTTTCTTGGACCTCGTTTACCCTTCACTTTTCCACCATTTACATCATCTACCGATAGAGCACTGCTATCTAAATTTGTAATATCTTCACCCAACTCTAAATCAATTTCGGAGTTATTTTGTAAACCAGTACCAGCAGTTACACAGTCTTCTGAAACAGGGAGTTGGTCAAGAGGCTGCGGTAAATTTTTTTCTTTCTTCGCTCTTGGTTTTCTAGGTTTAGATGGACCTTTTCCGCGTCCTCGCCCTGTCGTACTTGTGACTTGAGGACTCTCTACCATTTTTGATCCATAAACTGGATTTTGTAGAACACAGTTAGGACCTCCAATGCATTTATCTGAAGTTTCATGTTGCTGCAATAACGCCAACCTTTCTTGGAGGCATCGCACTTTTTCTTGATTTTCATTAGATGGTGGTAGACAGTATATGTCTTGTATTTGTTGTTGCAACGCCATTCTTTCCTGATGGTGAGAAGTCGCATATATACCTGGCATATTAGGATGCGTCATAGGGGAAGATCCCATCATCATCAGGTTAGGATTCATATTGTGCGGCATGTTGGGGATTATATTATTTTGGTTTGGTGGCATAGCTGGATGCATATTTTGCACATTTATCGACACTCCTCCCGGAACTGTAATATTAGGAACGTTTGACGGGGAATTTGTTTGACCAACAGAAATATTAGCCACCCCAGGAGCGATACCTGGTGGTAAGCTCCCAACTATAGACGGTATTACAGTTGGCATGCAATTTAAATTGTTTTGAGGACTATGCACTGTCACACTTGATGAAACAGCATTAGTAATACTAGGGTGTGCTACTTTATGCCCAGTTTGAACGTTCGGTGGCATGTTAGGAGCAGTGTTGTGTGTTCCAGGTGGACTTTGAAAGTTTGCAGGATTACTGGTAGTATTACTCTGTATTGGTGAAGGCACATTCTGTGCGATGGTAGGTGATATACCCGGCGGCACAACATTCGTTGTATTAGGATTAGACATACTATTGTTATGAAATGGTTGACTTCTACCAATATTTATTGTACCCATACTTTCAAATTGCGATGGGGTATTAGAGGGAAGAGTTTGACTAATGGGCAGTTGCGGCTTGTCAACAACAGGTGCATTTGATATCACTGGCGGCAAGCATATAGATTGATCTGCTTGTTCTTGTACTTTAGGTGTTTCCGTTTTTTCTGAGTCATATGTAGTGTTTGAAATTTTCTCCTCTATTTTATCTTCAGTTTTTGTAACGATTGATTCTGTGGATATAGCATCACTTTGTAGCTTTTCAGACAACTTCTTTTCTAAAATTTCAGCCGGTGTCCCTGTTTGTTGCATGGTGGGTGGAGTCATCACTGATGCTGTATTCATAAGAGGGCTCTCTTTTGGAATACTACTTAGACTAGTTGGTTGTATAAAAGTATGAGGAATATTGATTTCGGAAGATCTCTCATTTTCATTACTTATTTTATCAGATGCTTTAGTTTCAATGTTTGAAACAGGTACATCTAATTTTAAACCTAAGGCTGCTACTGCTGCTACCGGTTCCTTAGGTTTAGGTGTTTGTTCCGTACTTTCCAAAGGTGTAATAGTATTATTAACAGGTGTTGAAAGTTTATTAGGTAGCCACTGAGATGGTGAAGATACTACGTGTCCAATAGCCGGCGAAGCTGGATTACGCTGGTAAGAATATTCTGCTCCAGCCGGAACTACCATTTGCTCAAGGGCTTGAAGAGTGTTTTGTGAAGTAAACGAAGGCGGAACAGGGCTTGCACCAGATGTAGCAGGAGGCGGCACTAAATTCCTGGCGCCGCTGTGAGGTGATGCACTAGGTCCTTTAATAGGTGACATCACAGGTCTAGGAGAAAGCTGTGCCTGCTGTCGTGGTGATATCTGTGCCCTGGGTGACATTTGCGGAGACAGCTGAGGAAAAGGCGGTCGGTACTGTGGACTGCCTTCTAATCCTGCAGGCTTTACCTCTCTGTACTGACTGGACACATTAACGTCAAGTGGATGTTGTATCTGATGAGATTGATAATTCATTGGGACCGAGTGATGCGTAGCCGCATATGGCATTTGAGTCGGTACTGAATGAGAAGTTGCTACTGAAGCAGGAGGGACCGGCGATTGACGCGGCACGTGATGCAATGGAGGCGCACCCGCGTGATGAAGATGTACGTTTGGATGACTTTGAATCCCAGAGCTAATTCCACCAGGATGACTTGAAATATTTTGATGAGTTTGATGCTGAGGTATAGCACCATGGCCTTGTTGCCCATGAGGGAGCCCATATTGATGTGGATTTACATCTAGTTGTTGATGATAAGTTGGGTGTTGATTAATTCTGGATGCACTAGGCGGATGCATTTGCGTGTAATTAGGATAATTCTGAAAAAAAAAATACGATAAAATTATAAACTAACAACTTTCCATAATTTGGAATTAAATTGCTAAGTTGGCGCCTTTTTTATACATGCCCTTTGAGCTATATAATTCCTTAATGACACACACTTCAAATTTTTTTATTATTGTTTTACACATAAACCTTTTTCGAGGTTATTCAATCTCGTAGATTATTTTTTTTGTTGGATATGGTATAAATAACTTCTAAGCTGATCCCATTTAAATTTCAAAAACTTCTGTAATGACCTGATAATTGCAATTATTGCTGATGTGATATGTATGAGAGAAGTAAAACACCGCTTAGTTTGCTTACTAGTTAATTACTGGTCGTCGCTCCCCGCGCGCCATGTAGATGCGTGCGTTGGGTACAATCATGTATGTAGGTAAACATCAATATACTTCATGATGGCAAACATTCACTACATATATTTACTTGATTCTTATAGTAACTATATTGTTTTGAAATTACGCCACCACTATACTATATTTATAAATAGTTCAAAAGCAAAGCTGAACCCACCTTTTAGGTCAAAACTGCCACTTCGGACCAAAGTCGTCATATAAGACCTATCAGATCAAGAATGACTATATACGGCTCAGTGGTACGCACATATATCAAATACACATTAGAAGCGACTACAAACGCTTGAAAACAAGTGCCTCCGAGCAATCAATACTTCAAGTAGAAAATCTGTCCCCAAGCACAAAACGGTGTGAACCGACTGCAGTCCTAGAGCCAGTAATTCTAGGTTAGCCTGAACAACACCTTCGACCACATCATCACTTACAATCAGGTGAGATAATGATCAGAGGCTAATCAAATATAAAAAATATATAGTGAATGCACCGCACTTTGCACAGAACTCAACTATCGGCAGAGATTCGAGACACTCGACACTTTTATAAGACGCCTAGCAATAAAGAGGTTTCAATATATTTCCAATTAATCTATTGTGATATTAGCAATGTTTTGTACATAAAGATATCTCGAATTAATATTTATATTCACACAAGGGAACCCCTCGCTATTGGAGTATGCACGCTTCGCCACTGGAAGTGTGCATACCTTGTTAAACATAACACATATGAAATTTAAGCAAAGTTTTAAATTACTTGTTGTTGTCCATATAGTTGTTGGCTAGATGGTTGTGAAAAATGAGGCTGTCTCGGAAGGTATGGCGCATTCTGTGCCTGTAATCCCATTCCACTGCCCTGGAACAAAAATTGAAAATATGTCTATTGAAACCGAACAATATTATATTAATTTTTCTTCACAATATTCGCAAAAATGCTTTCGCATGTCTGTGCGGCGGCGGATGTCCGGCTATTCTAGTCTACAGGTCGCATTTCCCAACAGATTCTAGTTAAATTTTGTGAACAGGTTCGTTAATTATATAGATTTCGTTATTTCCATTCAGTTTTTGTTATTTTCATGAGACATAAGAGTAATAAACCTAAAATAAAACATATTTCAGTCGCGAGGTTTTCAACTCACAGAGCCATAATATCCATAATAATATTATTAATATTATTAATATTATTATATTATTAATATCCATAATAATATTATTATGGATATTATGTATTTTGGAGTGTAATAGCAAATATATATATGGATTAATTGCTATAAACCAGTAATCTTATAACACCCTGGGTGTCTTAAAAACGTTAAACCAATTGTGATATAACTTTTTAGTTTCCTTGTACCGTGTGATAAAAGTGCAATGATTGTTTGATGAAATTGCAATACACAGCAATTTCATCAGAGAGTTAAATAAACACTTGATGGGTATAACAGATATTTGTAGTATGTATGGTTCTGCAAGATTACTGCAGTAAGTCTATATCCAGGGTACTATGATTATAGTTTTGACACCCTGATGGGGAGTACCATATCATGTGCGAGTCATAAGAGGCGACAAAAGGCAAATACAAGAAAGTAGGCCAGTAGCACGGAATACATGAACTGCTTTCTTAAATTGCAATCTCTAGCCGCCTGTCAAGCTTGAGGATTACAGCAAACCCCTCTATAATGGGGCAGTGGACGAGCTGATACAGTACAGTATTGTATTAACAACATTTGGTTGCGAATATGGTGATTTTATATTTGCTGTAATTTTACCTGTTGTGGGGAATATTGGTGTAATTTCTGTTGGTGCTCATAAGAGTGCCTATAACTGGGTGCAACTGGAGCATATCTGTTGGAGCCTGGTGGCCATCCTCCCATATCTGCAAGTCCTGTAAAGTTTAATAATGGTCAAATAAGGGTGCTTTACATACCATTTACATATTTTTAAGGCACAAAATGTTCATTTAGGCCGATGTTTGGTCCCGCGCGTTTTTATGCTACGGATGCTTTAACCGCTCAGCCATTGAGACTGAATGGACAGCAGTTCCTTATGGACCAATCAGATTGCACAACTAGTGGTGTTATAAATAATAAGGAATGAGTATTCAGTAATCTTTCCTGTAGGCACAATAAGTTATTTTTGATCAGATTCTTCTTCTATTTCCCATATACACAACTAGGTTCTTATATAGCATCGTTTGTACTCCCAAAGGAGCAAGGAAATCTGTTCATATCATACTGAAAGAGATGTCATCTGTTTACGGGAACTCTTGCCCTGGGGAAACCGTGACATAGAAGTGGCTTTTGAAGCAACCCACAGCCAGGACGGACATAAAAGTAGAAAAATGAGTATTGGATGATGCTCAGCTAAAGAAGATGTAGAATTGCATAGAGTGTACTATCTATTTTTTAATTCTACACGAACACATTGTAATTACTAAGGTCCTGTCTATTGGCCATTACAGAACTGGTCAAAAAAGTAGAAAAATTAGTATTGAATGATGCTCGGCTAAAGAAGATGCAGAATTGCACAGAGTGTACTATATATTTTTTTATTCTACATGAACACATTGTAATGACTAAGGTCAGCGCACGGTGGGTCCCGAGAATGCACACGCCGCCGCAAAAACGCCAGCGCGTCGATTGTATGTTCTCAAGCGTTTTTAGACCTCTGCGTTGAAAACAAAGATTATGTACTGAAATGAATGGTTAATGGAGAAGAAACTTGGGTTCATAATAATGAACCTGAGAAATAATATTGTACTTTTATTTTTTTCCCACCTTGTCCCCCATTCCGTAAACTTAAAAACGCCCCGTCGTATATATATGAAAATTATAACTCAATAATTTATGTTCATATCACTGAAACTCGATTCTTTATTTTTGAAGGCCATCATCAGAATAATTAGATTTTTAATTACGTGCTTAACACAATGCTCTACGGTATATTCAGCAAATAATTCTGTATATACATATCGTTTTCTTTAATTCTATTTAAAAATGAAAGGGTTGGTCCACGAACAAACAACACGTCGATTTAGTAAACGAAATATCATCTACAAAATCAAAATCCAAGCCTTATTCTATCTTAGGCGCAGCTCCCGATTGGAATCTTTTGATAGACACTTAGGCCAAAAGCGGTTATGTGGTTTATTTATATGAAGTAGAATTCAGAGCAAGGGGTATACCAACGAAATCCATATATAACCTACTAAAAGACCTTGACCTGTCAAGAACAACCGTAACTTCCATCCTAGAACGTGTATCCAATGCGACATTAGCAGAACTTTACCAAATTCGGTTAGGCAGTGGAAGAGGCTCGAGCGGTGAAGGGGAGCATTGATGACATAGTAAAGGGGCCTCTCAAAAAAAGACTCCCTGGATTGCAATTCTATGGACTAGCGTTTGTTTTGGTCCAAATTGGAGTTGCTAATTTTTTGTGCTATTTGTCATTTAATATCACCCCAAACCAACTATTCTGCTCAGGTCTGGGTGGTATGGAGGCAGACGCATATGCCCGTTTCTTTTCGAGAACTCGAAGAACTTGAAGCAGTGATGGCTCAGTGTCATTGGCTATGGACTGCCGCGCAGCAGGTCCATGGTTCAAAACCCGCCGCGGGCTTGAGCTTCACCGCTCAAGGTGAAAGGGCATTTTGCGAATGCCCGCCTGGCTAGCGACCCCCCTCAAGTAGAAAATCTGTCGCCAAGCACCTAACGGTATGTTCCGGCAGCAGTCCTTGAGAGACGGTGAAATTACAGTCACATGAGACTTAAGAACTATGTCTCAAGGTGACGGGCGCAGTACAATTCGTGAATTGTGTCGAAATGCATCTATTATTGACAGAGGTTAGTCCGTTTAACATCAGGTGGGCCTCGAGCTTGCTCCGCCACAATAACATATAAAAAAAACTCTTCAATTATGTAAATATTTTCTGTGTTATGACATTTTATCATAAAAAAGCACGTCATGTTTTCGTAGCCATACTTGTATAGCTTGGTACAACCCATAGTCGACTTTTTCTCTTCTCGATACGAAAGATAAGCTGCGATATCCATTACTATGAGCTTTTCATTTATACATTTACTGAAATTGACGAAATTCATAGCATGGTGATAATCACCTGTTTTACATTTATGTATTTATGTTTTGAATATCATAACTATCATAAGTGCTCTGTCTATAAATCCGGTTTGACCTCCACAATGTATAAATGTTAACCGAGGGTAGGTAAAAAATAATAATTAAATACATGAGTTTTACTTCTGTACTGTTTTGTGGCGTGAACCCGTGTTTAGGGGCGGTAGAGATGACTTACTGGAATTCTCTGAGCCAGCCCTTGCCAGCGAATTAAACGGACCTATTCGCGAAGGAAAGCAAACTAATCTATCGCCAGTTTAGCCGATAAGCTCAGACTTTACTTTTGCCACCGCCTGGACACTCGACTCATTCTCTATACAAAAGCCGCGTTCTAACTACCTATTACACAGAAACTACACAAATGTTGCTTTAGTACACGCGTAAATGTGTGCGTGAAGTCTAAGGTTTTCATCGTATGAATAATTGTTGTACTTACCTACCTAACAATCTTTTGATGCTGTTATTATGATATTAGATTTCGTAGGTTATCGTACCTTACCTACCTTCAGAAACATTTACAAGCACAACAATCCAACTCTAAGTTAGCCTGAACAACATCTTCGAACACATCATCACTTACCATCAAGTGAGATAGTGGTCAAAGGCTAACCTACCAGGCATAAAAAAAATATAAAAAAAACTCCTTGTACGACGTAGGAATATGCAACACACAACCGAGTATGTAACAATTCTTCACATTTCACTCCGTTACTTATACAATAATAGATACCTACACTATACAAAAAGTATCATTCCAGGTTCACATTTTATACAAGTAATGATAATAATTACAATCACAATAATAATTGATGTTCTCGTATAATAAACAAACATGAAGTGTGCCGCGTGTCAACCGTAGCGAAGGTCGGTATGTGTATTGCTTTTTTCTATGGTAGGTATAGGTTATAAAGACACTAAACTTGTTTCGCTGCAAACGAAGTCGATATCCACGGATATTTTTGCAAACGAAAATCTTCTAAAATAATCATTATTTGAATAGCAGTTTGAATAAAATACAAAGATAAAGTATTATGTTTGTATTTTTTTCAATACCTACTGTAAATTACCGGTTTTTATAAGTTACCTACTGTATAACTGAAGAACGACAAATAGGTAACTTAGTGTAACCAAGAATGACTTACCTCGTTTTATCCTTAGGGAATCTACAAAAACTCCTATCCTTTTCTCGTTTAGTTGATAAGCAACCGTAAACAGCACAACATTCTCAACTTTTAAAATACTCGTACAATCGTCACGCTCCGTCGTCACGTCATCGTGCACGAGTTGCGCGTCCCGTACTCAAGGCAGCTCAGAATCAGTGGCGGGGTGAGGACAGCTCGTTTTGGTGGGGGGAGAGGAGTGTCCATTCTATACGTAGTATTATTTATTATATGTTCTATGATTTTGCGATAACTCTTTTGAACGAACAGGCAGGCAAGGTTATACAGCAAGGTCAGCTTAGCAGTCTCCAGGTTGTAATGGATGAAGTTTAGGTTAGAACGGAGACCTCGTTTGTCAATTTCAGTAAATGTATAAATGAAAAGCTCATAGTAATGGATACCGCAGCTTATCTTTCGTATCGAGAAGAGAAAAAGTCGACTATGGGTTGTACCAAGCTATACAAGTATGGCTACGAAAACATGACGTGTTTTTTTTATGATAAAATGACATAACACAGAAAATATTTACAAAATTGTAGGGGATTGGGGGGGAGGGGGGGGGGAGGGGGGGGGGAGCCGGTAAAGAATTGAGCTCGGTTTTGCCTCCTCCAGAATACGATAGCAGCTCAGTCATCCACCTTCAGGTACAGGTTCTGTAGGTAGATACCTGTGGAGGGATTCACTAGCGTGGAGCTTCTTTCAGCTAGAGGTTTCTTTCTAGATTAAAATCTTTTGAAACTGCTGCCATATTCCTTATGGGGATCGGACTTCCGGGTAAACATGGTGAGAACATAAAATGTCTCACATAATTTCATGGCCACTACTACTACAACTAGAGACTGCTCAACATTGTTGACAGTATGAGATCAAGACAATACTCATAAATTATCTGGGCTTTTCAATATGGACATGTCATTTTGGTAAATATCCTGATAGCTGATATTCTACTCTACTATGATAATACCAACCTGGTTGTTCCGGAACACTGTACATAGGTTCAGGTCCTGGGTGATAGCCTGGGTAGTGGGAAGGATGTACATGATGTGGTGGGTGGAGTGGTGCATGCGTTGGTTGAGGCATCCGGGGCCGCGGCGGGTAAGCCCCATACTCGTGATACTCCGGTGCAGGCGGACCACCTGCAGGGTTTGATACAGGTTGAGTGTTGCTGGTCAGGCCACTGGGAGGTCCTCCGAATGGAGCCAACTTTTGGATTGATCCCTCTTGTGGCACATTACTCTGACTGTATTGCTGCCTGTAACTGAAACAGTAAAACATTCTTACTAATGCCTCTTTAGAATTATACAGAGATATTTGCATAGATATAAAGGGACGAAAATCTTTTATAAGACAAACAATTTCAATAATGCAATAACTATTAAAGTTCAATGATTGTCACCTATTGTCAGATGCATCTTTGCTTTCTCCGCCCACCCCTGAAGCTGCACCGCCAGTGAAACTGTCTGATCCCCCAAGATCAGTAAGTCCTTCCAACATTCCGCTGCCATCATCACCAAATAAATTATATGAGTCCATCACTCAATTAAGAGTGAATATTTATTTTCTTCCGGTCAAAGTTTGTCAAATGAAAATGTATAAAGCCCATTTTAATCTGTAAAGAAAATGTCATCTATAGCTAAATATAAACACTATCTTTGTATATAAAAAAGTCTAAGATTCCATAACAAAATTACAAATTTACGAGAGGAACAATTATTATAGTCATGTGCGGGATTCGAACCCGCGACCTAGAGCCGAGGTATGATCTGACCGACTGAGTTAACATGACATATGACTCTAATTTTTCCTCTCGTTCTTTAACCATCATATGAGGATGGAGCGACACCTATAGCACAACTTACGTTGTACTACAGTCAAGAGTAATTTTGCATTTAGCTTTAAACTTGATAATGATATAATTTTAATATTTTTATGTCCGCAATAACGCACGCTCCGCGGATTAGATTACAATATTACTAATTTATATCCAAGATTCCATTTGAAAATATTCTTGTAACTGTAATTACAAGATAAAAGTTAGGATACCTTTTATGCACAGTTTTTATAGACCGAAAATAGTGAATTATCGTCACTTATTGCAAAAAAATAATAATATTAAGTGCACTTTTTAACTCCGCGTTTAGCCCGCGCGAGCGCTACAAAAATAAAAATCATGTGAGAGCAGGTCAAAAAGTTCGCGGAGTGGAGGGAGGTGTAAGAGTTGAGAGGGGAGGACTTTTATACCTGTAACACACTGAAATACTATGAACCTGAGCCAAAGTCCATGCAGTAGCACAAAAAAGACGCAGATCCGCCTAAGAAGTTCAAGGTGACACAATCGAGGGCGAATCGGAAAGATTATGGATACAGTTTTTTGGGATTCAGAGGAGATTTTGTTGATTTACTATAAAGATAAAGGTGTCAATATCACGGAACAATACTAGGTTACTAGAAATATTAAAAAATGCTAAAGAAAAGAGAAGGGGAAAGTGGTCTCAAGGAGTGTATCATTTGCACAACACATGCACCCATTCATAAGAGACTTGTTGCTATGGCTGTGTTACACAAGTGCGATTTCGAAACTCTGAACCACCCACCCTACAGTCCAGATATGGCCCTATGCAATTATTATATGTTCCCAGACATAAAAAAAGAGCTTCGTGGAAAGAAATTCACCAATGACGAAGAAGTGAAGTTGGCTATTTCTGCCTATTTTGAGGGACTGGACAATTTTTATTCCATGCAATAGAACAATTATTTCGAAAGGTCTGAAAAGTGTATTAAGTTAATGGAGAAAAGTATATTGAAAAGGACATATGATTTTATGTTCCTCAATTAACCCATTGACATCTGCGATAATGATAACAATAGAATTTCATTCATAAATTGGCCATAGTGGGTCAGCCGATGCCAAAGGATTAATAATTGCAATTTCACCTCTCTTCCTTTTCATACCTCGAACTGTTTGACCTGTCTTCTTGGATCTCTTCTACATGCTATAGTTTATGATATTAAACATTATCTCCAGTCATTAAATTGAAAATATTCTTGACACTACAATTACAAAATTAATGTCATAAAAGTTAGTACACATTTTACGGACAGTTTCAATTTACTAAAAATAGTGGTATATCATCAGCTTATTGCAAGAAATTAATTAATATTAAATGCACTTTTTGACTTGAGTAGCCCGCGCAAGCTCTACAATAATAAAAAATAATAGATCTCTTATGTATGCTATAGTTTAAAATTTTAACCATTATCTCCAAGGTCAAAAGGTTGATACCTACTCTGTTGCGCAAGTAATTAGCGAAACTTTAGTTTTTGTTTTCATATTAGTATAAAGACAAACTATGTATAGTGTTATAAACATAATATAATAGTGCAACAGTTAAGTGAGTCTCATATGAATAAAAATAGGAGTATTCTTTTTAATGTTATTGTGACGGTAATTAGTAACGGTAAAGAGTATTAAAATGCTTAGTTAGAACACGACAATTTTTTTAAATAATGTATTTTTTATATAATATATATTGTTTTTTTTTTAACCAAATATTTTCATTCATTAGTCATTGAATTTCACAGTATACACACATCAAAAGTGCCTAGTAATCATATGTTTTGAACTATAAAAAAAATTTCAATTCATATTTACCAAACTTAATTACCTAGACTGGTTTTTTAATTTAATTCCTATGTTTAAGTTAACAACGTTGTGGGGTATGCACGGCATCCATACTTGGCAGAGCTCTTCTTTATAGCATATCCCATGCATGTTCAATGGGGTTGAGGTCTGGCGATTGAGAATGCCACGCCAGAATGCAAGCATCGGCAAGAGTGCGAGTTACGTCTCTATCCATGTGTGGACGTGCATTAGACGAAACAAATTACCCTAATGGCTTCGCAAAGAAATGATATCAGTTCTGAAACAATACTCTCTGCATAAATCTGAGCATTGAGGTTGCCCCTGATCCTAATGAGATTTGTTCATCCACCATCCAAATACGGGCCCAAACCATTATTGTTCCCCCTCCATATTATGGGTGAACTTCTTGACAGAGTTTTTAACGTTCTCGACGTCCAGAGCTCCTCTAAACTCGAGTACGTCTTGTATCAGGCCGCAAACCGAAACGAGATTCGCCAGAAAAGCACACTAATAAAATCCTGTATTGCAATGACTCAAAAACGTACTTGGTCCCTAGGCTAGATGTGTATATTTTCCATTTAAAATTAGATATATTAAATTATTAATTTTCGAATTAAAAAAAAAAGGACAGTAAGTGCTTATTTAGGATTACTTTCTTAATGTCATATTTGTAATAGATATGTTGGTCAGTATTTTATTGAATACCTACAATAGTAAAACTTTATAACAATATAAGTAATAATTAATTGTATATTTATAATAAGTAAAATATGCAGTACCTATTTAGGATTACTTTCTTACTGTCATACTTGATATCTGATGTGATTGTTTTTTTTTAGACCTAGTTGTATATGTTCACTATCTCAAACTACCATTTGCAGTTAATGACTCCTTGCAACAAACTGACAATATAGATATAACTAGGTTCATCAAAACATTACAGTATATGTCAATGATAAACTATTGTTGGCTTCAAGTATCTTCATGTAACTGATGATCATGCTTGAATAACCAAGGGGAAAAGCTATACGCTTATGACAATAGCATTAACATATAGCGATACAACTTTTCCCGTTTAGTTATGCAGCTACTTCAGCTCCTCCTCCTTCTTGGCAGCACCAACAAGATTATTTGTGAAGCTTTAAACATATAAATGAAAACAGGTCAGTCCCCACATAGAAGCTCTGTTAATATGGTCCTAGGCCATAGAATAAGTTATAGTTTTAGGTAAAAACAACAAATAAAGATGATATAACCCCAAAGCTTAGGTTAGTGATAAATAGTTTTTAAGTGGTTGATTTGTATTGCTATATAGTATAGATAATGCATGATGAAAATAAGTATGATTCTAAGTAACTTAATATAATGTCACAAAGTAGAAAGCCTCCTAGTCTTTTTGCAATATTGAAAGTAGTAAGATAGAACTAAAAGTAGGTTATAGAGAAAACCCTAGTCTACCCCGAACTGCTTGCATTGTACTTGTATCTCCCAAAATTTTCCAGTTTAATGGCAAAAAAGTTGAAATATAAAATTAATAAATAAATGAATTACATACAACCTCAAGTGTGACAGCTGTCAGGTTAGGTATGTCAAATGTCGAAACAACAGCTGGCGTCATGTATTTAATTTTTTATTTCATATTTAGGCTACACATACATTTAGAATTACCTATAAGTAGATATTTGGCTTAGCAGCAGTCAAGATGCTTATGTATGGTAATTTTCAGTTGTGATATTAGATTTTGGCTACAAATTATAAAGAAATAGGTGTCAGGTGTGACAGCTGTACAAATGACATTAAAATTATAAATAAATTGATCTTAGGTTTAAGAGATGTCATAGGTAAGACTAATTTCTTGGTCATTTTTATATCATATTAATTCAAAATATGAAATACAAACGGAAAAATATGACATCAACTGTCTCTTTGAAAGCTGTCATGCTTGAGATCTATTTCTGGATAACTATTATACCATTTGTAGCAAAAATATAAAAATAAAACAGATAAATATGACACTAACATACATACTTTTCGGGAGTATGTTTTAACTCTGCTCTAACACCATCTACATTTGGGAAGTAGAAATACAGTAGTAAACTGCAAAAAACTACTTAATAATAACAAATTACAAACCATTTTTGTATTGATAAGGGTAGCTATTTTACGACAATAAGACCTCAAGAAGGCCATAAACAATCATTTTTCAAAAAAGGATGTTAAGCATTTTTTTAAGGGTATTGAGGAATTGATTTTGCATTGTAAGAAGTGTATTCAGATTGAGATTGCAGGGCCCTATAAATATATAACAAACCTATATATGTATATAAAATAAAATTATTTCAGTATTCTGCCTTTCCTTAATTTTTTTTTAATTGTACTCCCCTCGAACATGCTGGATTAGATGTTGAACACTAAGACCTAAAATACAGATTTTATGCATATGGTATAGTGCTATTATGTAAGTCTTTTCATATTATATTTTATGTGAAATAAAGAAATTAAATTTTGATTTTTAGTGACATGAATAATAGTATCTAAGATCTTGTATAGGTAAATTTGTACTTGAAAACATCTACTGGTCACTATGACTATAATTTTTTAAGATAAAAGCAACTAATTTCCTATGAAAATTTGTTATATATTCGTAATATATAAACATTTACCCTCCACCTGAGTAGACGGGGGCAGGGCACTGGCATTTGTACCAATCACTGAGCATGTATATATTACTATGTGAACCAATTAAATTGCCTGTTCCTGAAACAGTTATGTATACGAGTTTATGTTCAATGTTTGGAAAAACATTGGTAGGACTTTATATTAAATTTTTCTAAAAAGGCTCGGTGTGATTCACGAGTGTAAAAATAAATATTTTTTTTAATGAAAGATTAGGTTTCATCCTACAGACATCATATTATATCTTCTACTTCAAAACAACATACTGAAAATACTAGATTTACAAAATATTTATGTACATAAAAAATTTGGTATAGGACCATGACCAAGTGCATAAGCAGGTATGCTATTATGCAGTCAGTCATGTTGGGCCACATCAGTCAGTACACCACTTGGGTCCCATAAACATTTAATATATGGGCTTTTTACAGTTACAGGAATATGGTATCATACACAACAAATAAGTTTCTTTCACTTTACTTGATGAGAGATAAGTAGGAACATTATGTTATTGAATAACAAAAAGAGAAAGTAGTTAAGTACCTAATCGCTAGCTAAGGTTCGACACTAAGAATGTACAAATCATTACATATAGCCAATACCATCGTTGTATCGGTTGCTACGTAGCATAAATATCTTACATATACCTACTTACAATTTTAACAATGATCAAACACTAAAGAAAACTCGTAAAAATATTATAAAATCAGTGCAATAATTGAAGATTTGAAAGACGCTACTGCATATCAGAAAGTAGGTAGTGTACGTACCTGCTACGGATAAAAACTTATTTCATAAATAGTTCTCAATCTTGACATCAACTAAATTATGCTAGAAAAATCAATGTAACACAATTACTGCAGTATTATCATCAGCTATGTATATAATAAACTGAAATGATCATACTTACAAAACGCCACACAAAGTAGTTCACAAAATGGATACCATACTCCAGATAAATCGGCCCATCAATTAGTGTAGTACTTGTAATTAACTAATAGCGTTTATATATTAGTAACAACTTTTCAGCGGTCACTTTAATAAGAGTCAGTGCTGAAATAGGCGAATATTAGCATATTTCCACACGGCAAATTATTACAAGCTACGCAATCACACTCCGTCCATTTTGTTTCACAAATGATTTTTTTTGTCGATATTTTTTTTAATTTTAAGCTTGTAGTGTTGCTAGCAAATAATATACATGTACCTTGCGGTCTGAATTGACGTTCCGCCCTCCCATACTTGCTCTGTAGTCCGCCCATTCGGGCAACTAGTCAAGGTAGTGAATGATTTTTCTTCCTTTTTTAATAGGAACAAGGATGTGGTTTTCCACTCTCGGCTGCACAATTCCACCAGACTGGGTGACGAAAGGCCCTCTTAATAACCCTGGAGGAAGGAGCAAGTGCTGAAGGCACTCCACCGAGACGTTTTAGGCAAAAAGCCTTTTATTTTTATTGCACTTCTATAATATGGGTATCATATGGGTCAATATGGGTAGTGCGGTTTGGCCTTAAGGCAATGACGGCGGTGACAACATCATCTTGACGCGACCAATCGGATGCGATCATTTCTAAGTGCCAAATCAATTAACCAATCCAATTGAATTTGGCAAAATTTGTGCGTGTTTTTTTACTATTGAACGATGAGTACGAAATCGAAGTGAAGAGTTAACTCACCCTACCTTTACCTGACGCGCTCGAGATTTTCTGATGATCAATTTTTTTACTCATCTAATCCTTTATCCTTGACGGGCCTTATAATATATGGGGCTCATATTTGGTGGAGGTACTTAACTGGGTACAAGGTATCCCCCTGTATATTAATCTTCCGCACTTTAGTAAATCTCGAAATCCCTGCTTGGGCTCCACTACTACAGTGGCTAACAGTTACAGTTGAAATACACTTATAGGGCTTACTCCATTTGACGCTAATTTCGTTATTTTCGATAATTTAGATCACGTTCTGCGTCTTTTTGTGTGATCACTGTGATCGTATGTAACTGTTCTCCCCTGTTCCATTTAGGATAAGTACGCTAAGAATGCCACTAAAATTTACCACTTGTCTCTTCTGACATTAGATGTAGGTAATTCAAACATTTAAACTGTTCTGTTCCAGTAGCTTCACAGCGTTTATGGCAAAAATAATGCCAAGACCCAAGTGGAACAACTTTTTGGGAGTGTGATGGTTTTTATCGTTTTTGGCGAATTTAACTCCAAATGGTACTTACCCATAGGGTGCATACCATTTGAAGTTAGATTCGCTAAAAACGCTAAAAACGATCACACTCCCAAAAAGTTGTTCCACATGGGTCTTGCCGTTATTTTCGCCATAAACGCTATGAGGCTACTGGAACAGTTTTAATTCCCTACATCTAATGTCAAAAGTGGCAAATTATAGTGGCATTCTTAGCGTTCTTATCCTAAATGGAACAGGGGATGACAGTTACAAACGATCACAGTGATCACAACCACAGACGCAAATGTGATCAAAATTATCGAAATTAACGTTCTTAGCGACTAATGGAACACGCCCATAGTGGGCGCTTTCCTGAAGGGCGCTCTCAGTCAAATAGTCATTGATCGATAAGTACAGATTATAGTCTGCGGAACATAATAACTCTGTACCGATTCCATCATTCATTTGTAAACTGGAAACTTCTGCACAGACTCAGAGTACTTTTGTATCTTCTGTAGTCTTTGGTTTCAGAATTACAACAATCAAATCAACTGTGCGAATGTTGTTTTCTTGTAAAAAACATAATCATTTATATTGGAAAAGTTTCCGCGTTGAATAGTCCTTATGATGAAACTCGTTGATCAAGTTGTACGTAGTTTTAAAGTGGCAAAGGTGTTTCGAGAAAACACGGACAAAATAAACAGTATAGACTTTTCGCCTAGTGGAGAAACATTGATATCCTGCAGTGAAGATGATCAAATCGTTATATACGATTGTGAAAAGGGATCACAAGTTATAACAGTAAACAGCAAAAAGTATGGAGTTGATCTAATACATTTCACACACGCAAAAAATACCGCCATTCACAGTTCGACAAAGGTGGACGATACCATACGATATTTGTCACTTCACGACAACAAGTACATCAGATATTTCCCTGGACACACTAAAAAAGTTGTAACACTATGCCTATCACCTGTGGAGGACACATTTTTGTCAGGATCCTTAGACAAAACTTTACGCCTGTGGGATTTGCGGTCCCCTAATTGTCAAGGACTTATGCACTTGTCAGGAAGACCTGTAGCAGCATACGATCCTGAAGGACTTATTTTTGCAGCTGGAGTTAATTCTGAAAGCATCAAATTATATGATCTGCGATCATTTGACAAAGGTCCTTTTGTGACATTTAAATTGAACCAAGAGAAAGAATGTGATTGGACTGGATTGAAATTTTCTCGGGATGGGAAAACCATGCTGATAAGCACAAATGGATCAATCATTAGATTAGTAGATGCATACCATGGCACTCCTCTCCAAACTTTTACAGGACACCTGAACAATAAAGGAATACCAATTGAAGCATCTTTTAGTCCAGATTCACAATATATATTCAGTGGGTCAACAGATGGAAGAGTTCATGTGTGGAATGCTGATACTGGCTACAAAGTTTGTGTTCTCAATGGAGATCACCCTGCTCCCATACAATGTGTACAATTTAATCCTAAGTTTATGATGTTGGCTTCAGCATGTACAAATATGGCATTCTGGCTACCTACAGTTGATGATATTTAAGTTTTTCTACCTTAACAATCAATTTTATCTTAGTGCTATGAACAAACATCAATCAGTTTTGTGAAGAAATTTCACAACTTAATATGGTGAAAAAAATAACCTACAAGAGATTGTAGCATTAAAAGCAGATCAAATATGATCAATAATATTTTGAATAGAGGATTTATGATGCTACCTCTCCAATTAAATAGAATGTAACATCATAATGTGTTAGATTTATGAGATAAGGGGTTTGTTATTAAGTATCTTGATACTAAATTTTACTATTTATAATTGCAGATTAGGAGCAAAAAATAACCTAGCTCAATTTAGGAATGCCCAGCATCTCTTTCTTGTATTCATTTCCCTTGGGTGGTTACACACTATGTACTGAACAGTTAATATAACTACAGCAAAATTTTGTGTGCATAGTACATTGAGCAGTTTTTTAAAGATTCATGAACTAAGATTTCTTTTACAATACAGAACAAAATAATACTTTGTTCCTAACTTCTTATATATAACCACCAGTGTTGATCTTTGACTCGGATGGTCCTGATTGTACAACAAAATCCTGCTATGTTTACATTTCAACCTAGACTGCACTGTGAGTTCAGTAGCTTGTAATTTGAGTTTATCCAATAAATTCTAGGGTATGTTTTTATTGCAGTCCTAAACTATGAGTCGAGAAGCTTGTGCTTTAAGTTTATGATATAGATTAAATCAATACTTGATGTGCAGGCTCTTTTCTGCAATAGTGCAGCTAACATGCGGCCAGTTTTGTGAGAAGTTGGATGGATTGCATTATTCCAGCCATCAAATTTTGGCCAGGACTGCCAGAAACTTGCTGATGCTGAGGCTTTTCGGATGCCCGAGAGCATGTCCCTTTTCTGCTGCACTTTCTTAACGCAATATTAGTATGGGATAAAAAATCAGAGTTATTACTGAAACTTTTATGTCTTGTATTTTGGATCTTTACTTACTTCTTTATGTCGCTGTGTAACCTGTGCCTATGGAAAGTGTGCATACCTGTAGGGGTCTGTTTGCCACCCCGGGGATAAGAATCATTATGATGTGACATATCTAGGTAATTTAATTTTATTGTACTTTAATTTCATTCCATACTCACATTGAATACTTTCTGAAACATGAACTCATATTTTGCTTTGAAGCAAACTGTGTCCTACATTTAATAAATCCCTTTCAGAATTAGGGCATATAATTTGTAAATGTTTATACCATTCCTTTTCTTTTTAAATATTTTATAATACTAATATTACATTAAGGAGGATAACAGTAGAAAAAAAATCCTTGAGTAGGTAGTATTCTGCTCTATAGAGTAGATAAATGTGTTTTGTGAGGCAGTAATTTCTAAAACCCATCATGAAACAAATAAAAATTCTGGTCATTATTTGTATTAAACACACAGAATAATAGGCTCTTTGATAAAATGTTTGAGATGCATGTTATTAGTTCAATATTATCAAAATACTCTAAGATTAACATAATCATACCAAAAAAAACATGTTTGTTAGTTATGAGTGTTGTAAGCAGACAATTCTTTATTGACTTACACAAGTAAGTTATTAATCAATTCATTCATAAAATTCTCTTGATAATGTCAGTAATATAATTTTTTGTAAGTAATAAAGTCAATGTTGACTTACATGCATTATTATTGTCACCTTAATAGCAAGTAGATAAAAAAATAATTGAATACTTATTTTGTATACAATATCAACATCACCTCAACGCAAGCCTTTCAGTATACATTGTATGGATCTACATACTTCAATGCACACCAATCAACTCCGTATAGGCATCGCCTCGACTTGGGAAAATGTTGGGGTAGTTGTGAACATAAGAATTCAAATGCTAGTTGATCTCAGCCAAGTACTTGGATGAGAAACTCCAGATTTTGTAGTTACATTTTACAACCCAAAAGTAATTTGCTCCGTAGGTCAACAGTAAAATTATTTCATAATACTATTGAGAAGTACAATCATGTGCCGATTTATAGCATTTGGCAAACATGTCTTCTCCCTAGTAAATATTTTGTTTCTGGTCTATTAGAACTGAGGAATAGGCAAAGGATAGGCAACACCTAGTCTTGTCAAATTTGCCTAAAGTGTGGACATAATTCCACATATGCGTTCTTGTGGAATTGTAAGATTATACTTCTTGAAGCCCGTGCCCCGCTTGTACCATTTTTTGGGGCTACACAGGAGAGACAAATTATAGTATTTCCATTTCTTTATTTTCTTGATGACAGCTCCTGTGAAAACTAGAATGAGCATTCTTTTTTACATTATGCATGCATTATTTTAAGTAAAAGTATGACGTTTACGCACATCCAAGGTTATTATTATTTCTTTGTTAATGGCTTCTGCGGTTTAATGTTACCACAATTCTGCCAATGTCCGTTCATGCTAGTTTCATAAGTCACGTGGAGTTATTACTTTAATTTAGAATATGATCGGTATTTAGAATGATGATACGACCAGACTTTTGAAGACCATGATGATTTATCTAAAACAAAGAAATGACACAACTACGTAACTAAAATAATCTCTAAAATACTTATTACTAACATTAAACTGCATAAATTTTACAGTACATACAGCTATATATATACATACAATATGTAACAAACAATATTTACAATTTAATTTTGTTTAAATTTACAAATTTACACAATAAATGGTTGATTAATGGGGAAAACATAAGAGAAAGAAGATATTTAAATGATGTTGGACGAGAGACTTCAGGAGGGAGGATATCATATAGTGAATAGCAACGATTTGGACATTCAAAGAAAATATGGTCCATGTTTCCTTCGTCGAGACCACACTCACATAATGAGTGGTCCCTAACCCTAATTTTCATTAAATGAACTGGAGTACAGGCATGACCCAGTCGCAGACGGCATAGTGTTGATGTGGTTACTTTATTGGACTTACGAAATTTGAAGAACCAAGGAGTTTTAGGAATCGTGGGTTGGATATCTCCATAATGTCTACCTCTATACTTAATGGAATTTTCCCAATATTTGGACCAAGATTCAAATAGCTGCAATTTTGGTAGAAGACACAAGTCATGGGAGTATATTTTGAAGTGCTCAAGGGAACCTATTTGTGAAGCAGTTTTTGCGCAAGAATCAGCTGTTTCATTCCCAGGAATTCCAGAATGACCTGGAATCCAAGCAAGCACAATGTTGATGCCAAGGGTATGACAATCAAAAAGAGCCTCTCTAATTTTTAAAATCAATGGGAAACGAGATTTTGAACGAAATGGATTGGACAATATACTTTGAAGACAACTTTTGGAATCAGAGAAGATTATAGAATTATTTAAATTATGTGATTTGACAAACAGGACGGCTTCCAATAAAGCTAGGGCTTCACCAGAAAATATGGAAGAGTATGAAGGGCATTTGAAGCTTAAAGAAATTTTGGAAGAGGGAAACCATACTGCTGCACCAACCACACTATTAGATGATAGTTTGGATGCATCTGTGAACAAATAATGCCAACCTCTATATTGGGTATTAATCCGTTCACTGAATAAGACACGGGCTTTAGGACAGTCCTTATCAATACCAAAATGAAGTAAAATGTTAGGCTCAGAAATAAGTACCTCGTAAGAAGTTGCAAAAAGGGGATTTATGGGGAACTGACAAAGAGGATCTGGTAGTTTTGTATATTTAATATAGCTAATGACAAGGCATGGGAGACTATCCATGTTCAGAGAATCATAAAGGTCAAGAAGAAACTTTAATTTTGGAATGAGAGGGTGATTGCAATGTTGAATCAATTTGAAAATAAATCTATCTGAAAGAAATTGCCTACGAATGTTTAAGGGTGGCTCGCCACATTCTACTTGCATAGCATTGATGGGTGAAGATTTCATAGCTCCTAGGATAATACGCAGGCATTTTGATTGAATCTTGAAAATTTTTGCTTGATTAGATTTGTTACAAGTGTTCAAGAGAAATGAGCCATAATCAAAATGGCTTCTAATTATGGCGTTGTATAAAAGTTTTTGGGAGTATGGATGAGAACCCCACCATACCCCTGAAAGAGACCTTAGAATATTAACATTTTTTTCAGCTTTTTGTGAAATGTATTCAAAATGGGGGGTGCCAGACATTCTCACATCAAGTTTTATGCCTAAAAATGTAGTATTATTAACCTGGGGAATGATTTCGTTACATATGTACAACTCAACTGGAGGGATAACTCTTCTTTTGGTAAAAACAACCACTGAACTTTTTGAAGCGGATAAGGCAAGACCATGTTCAAAAAGCCAATCGTTAAGATATGATAAAGCTGTATTTAGTTTATTGGTTGCTTGATCGATGGATTGAACTTTAAGATATAGAGCCAGATCATCAGCATATTGAAGTATATCACAGAATGAGAGAACCGATTGTTCCAAGTCAAAGGTGTAAAGGCTATACAATAAAGGACTCAACACTGAGCCCTGGGGTAAGCCTCTCCAAATATATTTAGGAGGGAGAAAGTGCTGATTGTATTTTACTATCACAGTGCGTTCTATTAGCATATTGCATATGAACCGTACAAGTTTTACTGGTATACCTATCCGAATAAGTTTATTCCTGAGAACTGGAAGAAGGACATTATCATAAGCCGATGCTATGTCCAGGAATACTCCAACGAGGTATTTTTTTTCCTTAAATGCAATGTTGATGTCTGTTGTCAACATACTTAAATTATCTATGGTGCTTACTCCCTTTCTAAAGCCAAATTGAGTCTTTGCTAAAATAAGCCCATTTTCCACAATCCATTCCAGTCTATGCTTAATCATATGCTCCATTATCTTACTCAAAACTGAGGATAAAGCAATTGGTCTGTAACTGTCTGGATCTGAAGCATTTTTACCAGGTTTTAAGAGAGGTAGAATTATTTGTGTTTTCCATTGATCGGGTACTATACCATGCTCAAAAAAATAATTTACAATATCTAAGTAGGTTTGCTTACATTTTATTGAGGACTTTGTAATAAATGAATAGGGAATTCCATCAATACCAGGAGTTGAGTCAGTCAGTCCGTCTAGTGCAAGGGATAATTCTTGGATGGTAAATGGGCAATCAAAACAATTATGAGAAGGAAGCGGTGATGGGGCCAAAGGAATGAGATCAGCAGAAGGGACTGAAGGAGGAGCCAACTTATCTGAAAAGGCCTCTAGCCATGATAAAGGGTCATTTGATGAAACAACTTGGATGTTAAAGGAACCTCGGAAACGTTTTATTTGTTTCCATACCAGTGAGGAAGGAGTTCTCGGGGATAAACCTTCGCAATAAGATACCCAGCCACATTTTTTCCTTTTGCTAACCAATTTTTTATATGTAGCTGCTGCTGCCTGGTATTTTAAAAAGTTTACTTCAGTCATAGAAGAGTTATAATTTAGTTCTGCTTCTTTTCTTCCTAAAACAGCTTTAGTACAATCAGAATCCCACCATGGGGTGGAGACTGCAAAATCTTTTGGTGGTTTCTTCAAAGGAATATGAAGAGAAGCTGAAGATATTATCATATCTATAAATAGGTTATATGAAATTACTGGGTCAATATCTAATGGATAAACAGATGAGGATTCTAATTTAAGGTCAAGAGCTGATGAGTATGAAAGCCAATCAGCTGCAGAAAGTTTGTATTTTAGGGAAGGACTAGGATTACAGTATCGTGTGACTCTATTTTGAATGGAAATGATGATAGGGAAGTGGTCACTACCATAAGTTGAAGGGAGGATTTCCCATGTGAGGAGAGAGGAAAGGGTGGGTGAGCATAAAGTTAAATCAACTGCACTTTTCGGATTTTGATATGGATAAACTCTGCGAGTAGGAGAACCATTGTTAATTACACAGAGATTTACTTCATCAAAAACATCAACAAGAGAATGAGCATAGGCAGATGAGTAGTGAGAACCCCACATAGTGTGATGGCCATTAAAATCACCCATAACTATCATTGGGGAAGAAACAGAAGAAAGCAGAAAGAGTAAATCTGGAATAAGAGTAGAATCTGATTTATTGATATATATGGAAATAAATGATATATTCAAAGATCTGATACCAACAATGTTGATACCATGCTGATGTGAGGGAAAGGAGATTTGGGAAAATGGAATACTGGACTTAATAAATAAGGCACTACCAGCACACCCGTCAGCCCTGTCATCCCGGAGACAGTAATATCCTGGAACCCGAAAGTGGGACCCAGGAACCAACCATGTCTCCGAGATGGCAATAACTGACGGGTGATATTTTATAATCAAGTGTATAAGTTCATGTTTCTTGCGTCGCATGCTCTGAGTGTTCCATTGTAACATGATCAAGGGATCCATATTGACCGGACATGGAAACTAATTGTGTAAGTTTGTGGGCAACGTTGGACGGTAAGGGTTGGGGACTCATCATTATAATATTAATTACTAAAGACAACAATGTTTCGATCATATTCTCCTGCTGAGGAGATGATCCTGATGTTTGGTTGTTATTTAAGGCACAACCATTTGGTAACATTGATGTAGGAGTTGCAACAATTTTGTGGTGAGCAGTTTGATCAAATGATCTTATAAAAGGAGTCTTTGGACGAGACTGGGAAACAGTTTTGCTATATGTTTTGTTATTAATAGCTTCAGAGGAACTTGCTGGTACACAAGTTACATTGGAAGAAGAAGATGATGATGAAATGCTACTTTGTGTGATTTCTGCATATAAGCGGGATACCTTAGGAAATTGTGATGCTGCGTCTTCATACGAAATACTATTTCGAGCCATTACACTTTTTATTGATTTTTGCCTTTCAAGTTCTGGACAAACCTTATTTGTGGCAAAATGCCGTCCTGAGCAATGAAGACATGTAGAATCCTTTTCAGAAACATTGCAATTATCACCAGCATGCTCCTTGGAGCAACGGAAACAACGAGGTTTAGACCTACATTGCATTTTTGTGTGCCCGAACCTACAGCATGTGAAGCATTGTATTGTGGGGAATAAATATAGCTCTACAGGTAATGAGGTATAAAATAAAAATACCCTATTAGGCAGCATTTGCCCAGAAAAAGTAACCACAACTGTCTGAGTTGGAATCCAGGTAACTTTACCACCTTCATCCACACTTTTCCTACTAAAGCGACGAGCTTTGAGAACTTTGCCACACCCATTTGGGAGCTCCAATGAGCTCACAAACTCAGACATCGATATTTCTGTTGGGACCCCACGTATAAGACCCATCCGAGTAATGTTAAATGTAGGAATTGTAGCTACATACTTGCTCACACTCAAAACAGGAGATGAAATAAATTTGTTAGCATCGGATGCACTTGTAAATTCTACAGAAATTTTATTTCTACCTACTCTCTTGATGCCATCAGTACAAATGTTATTTATCATATGAGTTTTAAGGAACTGGCCAAATTTGATGGGTCTTATCATAGTCCCAGCAGAAAGGTCGGATTCTGTGCGAGAAACATGGACCACAAAAGGGCCTTTGTCTGAAAGAGAATATGATAACCCTCCAACAACCATGGAAGGGTCTACATACACGGTTTCAATGGAAGCGGAAGCTAGATCTGGCGAAATTATAGATTTCTTGGCTGGAGGTTGCACATCGGTCTCAATACGTCGCTTAGTAGCAGTCGGATGCATTACAGGATCTGGGGGATCAGGAGGATTCGTCGGATCGAAATCCATGATGGATGAATAGAGGTTATGAAAACCTCAAATTACAAATATACACAATGAACTATTATTAATTTAACTTACCTATATCACAAATATACAATACTACACTAAGATAAATCAAAACAGTGGCTTAAACAGCCAGAAACTATAAAAAAAACGAAAAATCTCTCCAACGCAATTAATCGCTATCACTTTCGAACGCAGAATCACATCCAAGGTTATACCAGAGTCGAAGAAACTGTTATAACCTTGTACGTGCGTAAACGTCATATTTTTATGAAGAAAAGAACGCTCATTCAAGTTTTCACAGGAGATTTCATCGAGAAAATAAAAAAAAAATGGAAATAGTATAGTTAGCATTCCATGGATGCAACATGCCGGTGCTGGGCCATTTGTGATGCAGGGGAAGAGGCTCAACTCTCAGGTGCCTGGGACTGACAATCCAGGGGGTAAGGGATAAGGGGCTCCTTAAAAATGTCATCAATGCCCCCCTCCATCGTTCGAGCATCACCGGAAGCTAATTTGGTAAGATCCTACTAATGCTGCCATGGATACACATTTTAGGATGCGAGGTTACGTTATGTTGAGTAAGTGTTCTTGACAGGCCTAGATCTTATAGTTATAAAAGGATTTCACTGGTGTAGTGTACCCCTTGCTCCGAAGCATTTCACTAGGAGCAAAACCGTTTTTGGCTAATTCATTAGTTATGGATGTATTGTATTCTCAAATCAGAACGAAAATAGTGTAAGTTTTCGAAGAACTGTAACATTACGTCAATTTTGATCCTAACTTACAAATATAATGGCCTATCCGCAATAGCTTTAAAATGTATGAATAACATTATAAACGCCTTATTCCAAAAAAAACAATAAAACTACGTTACGTACCAGTTTCTATTAACTAATAGCTATTTGAAATACATATCTAACTTTACAAAGTAGACAGAAATTCTAAAAATACGACCAAATTAAAGTTCTATATCTTATTTGTTGCTAAAATTATGTATGACTATGAAATTCTAATATGGATGAATGTTATCTTTAGACTTTAAGGTTTGTTTTACTGTGGCTGTTATTCTGACTTATTGTTTATATAAATAAACTAGTTTTTCGGGCAGTGTGCGGGCCGCATGCGGCCCGCATTTATCGTTATGCAGTACAAAACTTTACCTTAACCCCTTATACATTTAAAAAAAATAAGTTCCAAACTCCAGTAGAAGTATGAAATCCCATATAAACTCTCAATACAATAAAGAAACAAACTGTAGCCACCAAACCAAATTCACCCTACTGCCATAAAAAGGTGGTACGGGCAGAATGGGACCAGGGTTCCGAGTCACTTTTGTTAAGGAACCCCACTCGTAGGTGCTTTGGTTATCGCGGGCAGTTGCCATGGAGACCAGTCAGAGATGTGGAAAATACTCTCGATTCGGAGCTCGGCCTTCGGCCTCGCAAGTTACTAACACGGCTCGGCCTGCGGCCTCGCCAAGCGTTCGCCCTTCGGGCTCACGCACCAAACGCTCGGCCTTCGGCCTCGCGAGCCGAAAGTTCGGCCTACGGCCTCACCAGGAGCTCGCCCTTCGGGCTCGCTATACACTAAAGTTGGACAGTAACTCTAAATTCAGTCAAAAAACCCACAAAAACTCCTAATACAGTCGAAAATTAAGGAAAAACACTCCAAATGCAGTATAAAGAATGATAGGAGCACGTAAGACACATCCAAAATGTCATTCGACTGCTCTCCTTATTCCCTATGATATATTTTCAAAAACCCCCTACCTATTTATTACCGTTTTCGAGATACGTGATTTATCTGCACTTGGCAGACGTCATCGAAAAAAAAATTCATATTTGGAATAAGGACGTCCAGAACAACCTAGATATAAAATTTAAGCCAAATCGGAGTACTTTTTTTAACTTGGCAGACGTCATCGAAAAAAAAAATTTTGATTTGGAATAAGGACACCCAGAAACACCTAAATATCGAGTTTCAGCCAAATCGGAGTAACTTTTTTTACTTGGCAGACGTCATCGAAAAAAAAAAATTTGATATGGAATAAGGACACCCAGAACCACCTAAATATCGAGTTTCAGCCAAATCGGAGTAACTTGTTTTACTTGGCAGACGTCATCGAAAAAAAATTTTTAGATTTGGAATAAGGACACCCAGAACCACCTAAATATCGAGTTTCAGCCAAATCGGAGTAACTTTTTTTACTTGGCAGACGTCATCCAAAAAAAAAATTTTAGATTTGGAATAAGGACACCCAGAACCACTTAAATATCGAGTTTCAGCCAAATCGGAGTAACTTTTTTTACTTGGCAGACGTCATCGAATATCGAGTTTCAGCCAAATCGGAGTAAATTTTTTTACTTGGCAGACGTCATCGAAATAAAAATTTCATATTTGAAATAAGGATGACGAGAACAACCTATATATCGATTTTCAGCCAAATCGGTGCAAGTCTGAGCTCGGCCTTCGGCCTCGCAAGTTACTAACACGGCTCGGCCTGCGGCCTCGCCTGATGCTCGCCCTGCGGGCTCGCGCACCATCCGCTCGGCCTACGGCCTCGCGGCCCGAAAGTTCGGCCTTCGGCCTCACCAAAAGCTCGCCCTTCGGGCTCGCTACACTGACAGTAGGACAATTACTCCAAATTGAGTTGAAATTCCCACAAACACTACTAATACAGTCGACATTGTAAGGTTAAATACTCCAAATAATGTATGAAGAATGAGAGTAGCACATTTGACAGGTGTCATCAGACTGCTCTCCCGATTCCCTATGACATTTGTTCAAACACCCCCAACCTATCTCTTACCGTTTTCGAGATACGTAGTCCAGCTTTACTTGTCAGGCGTCATTTCTAGGGTTTTTAATTTTTTCCCTACTCAGCTAAACCCCTTAGTCATTTTCGTAATACATTACTATAACCGTACTCAACTCTTTCTGGTAGAACCAGCTACTTTTTTGAGGGATGGAAGGATTTTGTATGGCGGCCATTTTGAAATCCGCCATTTTGGATTTTTGACAAATGTCATGCGACTGCTCTCCTGATTCCCTATGACATTTGGTCAAGCACCCCCTACCTATCTCTTACCGTTTCAGAGATACGCCATACAATTTTACTTGGCAGACGTCATCTTTGAGTTTTCGGATTTTTCCCATACTCCCCCAAACCCCCTCTACACTTTTCCTATACATCACTTTCTTCCTACTCAACTCCTTCTGGGAGAACAATCATGTCAGTCAGTGAATCAGTCAGTCAGTCAGTCAGTGTACGGTAATCGAGCTTTATATATTATAAAAAAACTAGTATTTCGGGCAGTGTGCGGGCCGCATGCGGCCCGCATTTATCGTTGTGCAGTACTAAACTTTACCTTAACCCCTTATACATTTAAAAAAATTAATTTCAAAACTCCAATAAAAGTATGAAATCCCAAATAAACTCTCCATACAATAAAGAACCATACTGTAGCCACTAAAGCAGATTCACCCTACTGCCATTAAAAGGTGGTACGGGCAGAATCGGACCAAGGTTCTGAGTCACTTTTGTTAAGGAACCCCACTCGTAGGTGCTTCGGTTATCGCGGGCAGTTGCCTTGGAGACCAGTAGGAGTCGTGGAAAATACTCTCAGTTCTGAGCTCGGCCTTCGGCCTCGCAAGTTACTAATACGGCTCGGCCTGCGGCCTCGCCAAGCGCTCGCCCTACGGGCTCACGCACCATACGCTCGGCCTTCGGCCTCGCGAATCGAAAGTTCAGCCTTCGGCCTCACCAGGAGCTCGCCCTTCGGGCTCGCTACTACAATAACGTAGAACAGTAACTCCGAATTCAGTCAAAAAACCTACAAAAACTCCTAATACAGTCGAAAACATGAGGTAAAACACTCCAAATGCAGTATAAAGAATGAGAGGAGCACGTGTGACACATCCAAAATGTCATTCGATTGCTCTCCTTATTCCCTATGACATTTTTCAAAAACCCCCTACCTATCTATTACCGTTTTCGAGATACGTGATTTATCTGCACTTGGCAGACGTCATCGAAAAAAAAATTTTAGATTTGGAATAATGACACCCAGAACCACATAAATATCGAGTTTCAGCCAAATCGGAGTAACTTTTTTTACTTGGCAGACGTCATCGAAAAAAAATTTTTAGATTTGGAATAAGGACACCCAGATCCACCTAAATATCGAGTTTCAGCCAAATCGGAGTAACTTTTTTTACTTGGCAGACGTCATCGAAAAAAAATTTTAGATTTGGAATAAGGACACCCAGAACCACCTAAATATCGAGTTTCAGCCAAATCGGAGTAACTTTTTTTAATTGGCAGACGTCATCGAAAATTTTTTTTTTGATTTGGAATAAGGACGTCCAGAACCACATAAATATCGAGTTTCAGCCAAATCGCAGTAACTTTTTTTACTTGGCAGACGTCATCGAAATAAAAATTTCATATTTGAAATAAGGATGACGAGAACAACCTATATATCGATTTTCAGCCAAATCGGTGAAAGTCTGAGCTCGGCCTTCGGCCTCGCAAGTTACTAACATGGCTCGGCCTGCGGCTTCGCCTAGCGCTCGCCCTGCGGCCTCGCCTAGCGCTCGCCCTGCGGGCTCGCCCACCGTCCACTCGGCCTACGGCCTCGCGGCCCGAAAGTTCGGCCTTCGGCCTCACCGGAACTCGCCCTTCGGGCTCGCTACACGGCCAGTAGGACAATTACTCCAAATTCAGTTGAAAATCCCACAAAAACTCCTAATACAGTCGACATTGTAAGGTCAAATACTCCAAATAATGTATGAAGAATGAGAGTAGCACATTTGACAGGTGTCATTCGACTGCTCTCCCGATTCCCTATGACATTTGTTCAAACACCCCCAACCTATATCTTACCGTTTTCGAGATACGTAGTCCAGCTTTACTTGGCAGGCGTCATTTCTTGGGTTTATAATTTTTCCCCTCCTCAGCTAAACCCCTTTGTCAATTTCGTAATACATTACTTTAACCGTACTCAACTCTTTCTGGTAGAACCAGCTACTTTTTTGAGGGATCGAAGGATTTTGTATGGCGGCCATTTTGAAATCCGCCATTTTGGATTTTTGACAAATGTCATCCGACTGCTCTCCTGATTCCCTATGACATTTGGTCAAGCACCCCCTACCTATCTCTTACCGTTTCAGAGATACGCCATCCAATTTTACTTGGCAGACGTCATCTTTGAGTTTTCGGATTTTTCCCATACTCACACAAACCCCCTCTACACTTTTCCCATACATCACATTCTTCCTACTCGACTCCTTCTGGAAGAACAATGATGTCAGTCAGTGAGTCAGTCAGTGTACGGTAATCCAGCTTTATATATTATAAATAAATAAATAACTAGTATTTCGGGCAGTGTGCGGGCCGCATGCGGCCCGCATTTATCTTTATGCAATTTTAACTTATATCAAAACACTTAAGACATAAAAAATGTGTGTTCAAAACTCCAATAGAAGTATGAAATCCCATATAAACTCTCAATACAATAAAGAAACAAACTGTAGCCACCAAACCAAATTCACCCTACTGCCATAAAAAGGTGGTACGGGCAGAATGGGACCAGGGTTCCGAGTCACTTTTGTTATGGTACCCCACTCGTAGGTGCTTCGGTTACCGCGGGCAGTTGCCATGGAGACCAGTCGGTGACGTGGAAAATACTCTCAAGTCGGAGCTCGGCCTTCGGCCTCGCAAGTTACTAACATGGCTCGGCCTGCGGCCTCGCCAATCGCTCGCCCTTCGGGCTCACGCACCATAAGCTCGGCCTTCGGCCTCACGAGCCGATAGTTCGGCCTTCGGCCTCACGAGGAGCTCGCCCTTCGGGCTCGCTACTACAATAACGTAGAACAGTAACTCCAAAGTCAGTCAAAAAAACTACTAATACAGTCGCAAAATTTGAGGTAAAACACTCCAAATGCAGTATAAAGAATGAGAGGAGCACGTGTGACACATCCAAAATGTTATTCGACTGCTCTCCTTATTCCCTATGACATTTTTTCAAAAACCCCCTACCTATATATTACCGTTTTAGAGATACATGATTTATCTGCACTTGACAGACGTCATCGAAAAAAAAAATTCATATTTGGAATAAAGACGTCCAGAACAACCTAGATATCGAGTTTCAGCCAAATCGGAGTAACTTTTTTTACTTGGCAGACGTCATCGAAAAGAAAATTTTAGATTTGGAATAAGGACATCCAGAACCACCTAAATATTGAGTTTCAGCCAAATCGGAGAAACTTTTTTTACTTGGCAGACGTCATCGAAAATTTTTTTTTTTATTTGGAATAAGGACATCCAGAACCACATAAATATCGAGTTTCAGCCAAATCGGAGTAACTTTTTTTACTTGGCAGACGTCATCGAAATAAAAATTTCATATTTGAAATAAGGATGACGAGAACAACCTATATATCGATTTTCAGCCAAATCGGTGCAAGTCTGAGCTCGGCCTTCGGCCTCGCAAGTTACTAACATGGCTCGGCCTGCGGCCTCGCCTAGTGCTCGCCCTGCGGGCTCGCGCGCCGTCAATTCGACCTACGGCCTCGCGGCCCGAAAGTTCGGCCTTCGGCCTCACCAGAAGCTCGCCCTTCGGGCTCGCTACACGGCCAGTAGGACAATTACTCCAAATTCAGTTGAAAATCCCACAAAAACTCCTAATACAGTCGACATTGTAAGGTCAAATACTCCAAATAATGTATGAAGAATGAGAGTAGTACATTTGACAGGTGTCATTCGACTGCTCTCCCGATTCCCTATGACATTTGTTCAAACACCCCAAACCTATCTCTTACCGTTTTCGAGAGACGTAGTCCAGCTTTACTTGGCAGGCGTCATTTCTAGGGTTTTTAATTTTTCCCCTACTCAGCTAAACCCCTTAGTCATTTTCGTAATACATTACTATAACCGTACTCGACTCTTTCTGGTAGAACCAGCTTCTTTTTTGAGGGATCGAAGGATTTTGTATGGCGGCCATTTTGAAATCCGCCATTTTGGATTTTTGACAGGTGTCATTCGACTGCTCTCCCGATTCCCTATGACATTTGTTCAAACACCCCCTACCTATCTCGTACCGTTTTTGAGATACGTCATCCATCTTTACTTGGCAGGCGTCTTTTTAATGATTTTCGATTTTTCTCATACTCACCAAAACCCTCCGAACATTTTTGCTATTCTTCATTTTTACCCTACTCTGCTCCTTCTAGGAGAACATTTATGTCAGTGAGTCAGTCAGTCAGTCAGTGGTAATCGAGCTTTATATATTATAAATAACTAGTATTTCGGGCAGTGTGCGGGCCGCATGCGGCCCGCATCTATCTTGAGTCAGTAGGAATTGTCAAAAAAACACCTGCTACATCATAAAAAAGTATATTCAAAACTCCATTAGAAGTATGAAATCCCATATAAACTCTCAATACAATAAAGAACCATACTGTAGCCACTAAACCAAATTCACCCTACTGCCATAAAAAGGTGGTACGGGCAGAATCGGACCAAGGTTCTGAGTCACTTTTAATAAGGAACCCCACTCGTAGCTGCGTCGGCTACCGCGGGCAGTTGCCATGGAGACCAATCGGAGATGTGGAAAATACTCTCTAGTCGGAGCTCGGCCTTCGGCCTCGCAAGTTACTAACACGGCTCGGCCTGCGGCCTCGCCAAGCGCTCGCCCTTCGGGCTCACGCATCATAAGCTCGGCCTTCGGCCTCGCGGACCGAAAGTTCGGCCTTTGGCCTCACCATAAGCTCGCCCTCCGGGCTCGCTATACGCCAATATAGGACAGTAACTCCAAATTTAGTCAAAAAACCTACAAAAACTCCTAATGCAGTCGAAAATATGAGGTAAAACACTCCAAATGCAGTATAAAGAATGAGAGGAGCACGTGTGACACATCCAAAATGTCATTCGACTGCTCTCCTTATGGGAATAAGGAGAGCAGTCGAATGACATATTTTCAAAAACCCCCTACCTATCTAGTACCGTTTTCAAGATACGTGATTTATCTGCACTTGGCAGACGTCATCGAAAAAAAAATTTCATATTTGGAATCAGGACGTCCAGAACAACCTAGATATAAAATTTAAGCCAAATCGGAGTACTTTTTTTTACTTGGCAGACGTCATCGAAAAAAAAAAATTAGATTTGGAATAAGGACACCCAGAACCACCTGAATATCGAGTTTCAGCCAAATCGGAGTAACTTTTTTTACTTGGCAGACGTCATCGAAAAAGAAATTTAGATTTGTAATAAGGACACCCAGAACCACCTAAATATCGAGTTTCAGCCAAATCGGAGTAACTTTTTTTACTTGGCAGACGTCATCGAAACAAAAATTTTTGATTTAGAATAAGGACGTCCAGAACCACATAAATATCGAGTTTCAGCCAAATCGGAGTAACTTTTTTTACTTGGCAGACGTCATCGAAATAAAAATTTCATATTTGGAATAAGGATGACGAAAACAACCTATGTATCGATTTTCAGCCAAATCGGTGCAAGTCTGAGCTCGGCCTTCGGCCTCGCAAGTTACTAACACGGCTCGACCTGCGGCCTCGCCTAGCGCTCGCGCACCGTCCATTCGGCCTACGGCCTCGCGGCCCGAAAGTTCGGCCTTCGGCCTCACCAGGAGCTCGCCCTTCGGGCTCGCTACTACAATAACGTAGAACAGTAACTCCAAATTCAGTCAAAAATGCTACAAAAACTCCTAATACAGTCGAAAATATGAGGTAAATCACTCCAAATGCAGTATAAAGAATGAGAGGAGCACGTGTGACAGGTGTCATTCGACTGCTCTCCCGATTCCCTATGACATTTGTTCAAACACCCCCAACCTATCTCTTACCATTTTCGAGATACGTAGTCCAGCTTTACTTGGCAGGCGTCATTTCTAGGGTTTTTAATTTTTTCCCTACTCAGCTAAGCCCCTTTGTCATTTTCGTAATACATTACTATAACCGTACTCAACTCTTTCTGGTAGAACCAGCTACTTTTTTGAGGGATCGAAGGATTTTGTATGGCGGCCATTTTGAAATCCGCCATTTTGGATTTTTGACAGATGTCATCCGACTGCTCTCCCGATTCCCTATGACATTTGGTCAAGCACCCCCTACCTATCTCTTACCGTTTCAGAGATACGCTATCCAATTTTACTTGGCAGACGACATCTTAGAGTTTTCGGATTTTTCCCATACTCACACAAACCCCCTCTACACTTTTCCCATACATCACTTACTTCCTTCTCGACTCCTTCTGGGAGAACAATGATGTCAGTCAGTGAATCAGTCAGTCAGTGTACGGTAATCGAGCTTTATATATTATAAACTAGTATTTCGGGCAGTGTGCGGGCCGCATGCGGCCCGCATCTATTTTGAGTCAGTAGGAACTGTCATAAAAGCACGTAATACATTAAAAAAAAGTAATGTTCAAAACTCCAATAGATGTATGAAATCCCATACAAACTCTTAATACAATAAGGAACCATACTGTAGCCACCAAAGCTAATTCACCCTACTGCCATAAAAAGGTGGTACGGGCAGAATGGGACCAAGGTTCTAAGTCACTTTTGTTAAGGAACCCTACTCGTAGGTGCTTTGGTTATCGCGGGCAGTTGCAATGGAGACCAGTCGGAGACGTGGAAAATACTCTCAAGTCGGAGCTCGGCCTTCGGCCTCGCAAGTTACTAACACGGCTCGGCCTGCGGCCTCGCCAAGCGCTCGCCCTTCGGGCTCGCGCATCATAAGCTCGGCCTTCGGCCTCGCGAGCCGAAAGTTCGGCCTTCGGCCTCACCAGGAGCTCGCCCTTCGGGCTCGCTACTACAATAACGTAGAACAGTTACTCCAAATTCAGTCAAAAAACCTACAAAAACTCCTAATACAGTCGAAAATATGAGGTAAAACACTCCAAATGCAGTATAAAGAATGAGAGGAGCACGTGTGACAGGTGTCATTCGACTGCTCTCCCGATTCATTATGACATTTGTTCAAACACCCCCAACCTATCTCTTACCGTTTTCGAGATACGTAGTCCAGCTTTACTTGGCAGGCGTCATTTCTAGGGTTTATAATTTTTCCCCTACTCAGCTCAACCCCTTAGTCATTTTCGTAATACATTACTATAACCGTACTCAACTCTTTCTGGTAGAACCAGCTTCTTTTTTGAGGGATCGAAGGATTTTGTATGGCGGCCATTTTGAAATCCGCCATTTTGGATTTTTGACAGATGTCATCCGACTGCTCTCCTTATTCCCTATGACATTTGTTCAAACACCCCCTACCTATCTATTACCGTTTTCGAGATTCGTGATTTATCTACACTTGGCAGACGTCATCGAAAAAAAAATTTCATATTTGGAATAAGGACGTCCAGAACAACCTAGATATAAAATTTAAGCCAAATCGGAGTACTTCTGTTTACTTGGCAGACGTCATCGAAAAAAAAAAATTTGATTTGGAATAAGGACACCCAGAACCACCTAAATATCGAGTTTCAGCCAAATCGGAGTAACTTGTTTTACTTGGCAGACGTCATCGAAAAAAAATTTTTAGATTTGGAATAAGGACACCCAGAACCACCTAAATATTGAGTTTCAGCCAAATCGGAGTAACTTTTTTTACTTGGCAGACGTCATCGAAACAAAAATTTTTGATTTAGAATAAGGACGTCCAGAACCACATAAATATCGAGTTTCAGCCAAATCGGAGTAACTTTTTCTACTTGGCAGACGTCATTGATAAAAAAGTTTAGATTTGGAATAAGGACACCCAGAACCACCTAAATATCGAGTTTCAGCCAAATCGGAGTAACTTGTTTTACTTGCCAGACGTCATCGAAAAAAAAATTTTAGATTTTGAATAAGGACACCCAGAACCACCTAAATATCGAGTTTCAGCCAAATCGGAGTAACTTTTTTTACTTGGCAGACGTCATCGAAGTAAAAATTTCATATTTGAAATAAGGATGACCAGAACAACCTATATATCGATTTTCAGCCAAATCGGTGCAAGTCTGAGCTCGGCCTTCGGCCTCGCAAGTTACTAACATGGCTCGGCCTGCGGCCTCGCTTAGCGTCCACTCGGCCTACGGCCTCGCGGCCCGAAAGTTCGGCCTTCGGCCTCACCAGAAGCTCGCCCTTCGGGCTCGCTACACGGCCAGTAGGGCAATTACTCCAAATTCAGTTGAAAATCCCAAAAAAACTCCTAAAACAGTCGACATTGTAAGGTCAAATACTCCAAATAATGTATGAAGAATGAGAGTAGCACATTTGACAGGTGTCATTCGACTGCTCTCCCGATTCCCTATGACATTTGTTCAAACACCCCCAACCTATCTCTTACCGTTTTCGAGATACGTAGTCCAGCTTTACTTGGCAGGCGTCATTTCTAGGGTTTTTAATTTTTCCCCTATTCAGCTAAACCCCTTAGTCATTTTCGTAATACATTACTATAACCGTACTCAACTCTTTGTGGTAGAACCAGCTACTTTTTTGAGGGATCGAAGGATTTTGTATGGCGGCCATCTTGAAATCCGCCATTTTGGATTTTTGACAAATGTCATCCGACTGCTCTCCCGATTTCCTATGACATTTGGTCAAGCACCCCCTACCTATCTCTTACCGTTTCAGAGATACGTTATCCAATTTTACTTGGCAGACGACATCTTTGAGTTTTCGGATTTTTCCCATACTCCCCCAAACCCCCACTACACTTTTCCCATACATCACTTTCTTCCTACTCGACTCCTTCTGGGAGAACAATGATGTCAGTCAGTGAATCAGTCAGTCAGTGTACGGTAATCCAGCTTTATATATTATAAACTAGTATTTCGGGCAGTGTGCGGGCCGCATGCGGCCCGCATTTATCGTTATGCAGTACTAAACTAAAACAAAACACCTTTTACAATAAATAAAAATATTTCAAATCTTCAATAGAAGTAGGAAATCCCATATAAACTCTCAATACAATAAAGAAACAAACTGTAGCCTCCAAACCAGATTCACCCTACTGCCATTAAAAGGTGGTACCGGCAGAATGGTACCAAGGTTTTGACTCACATTTGTTAAGGAACCCTACTCGTAGGTGCTTTGGTTATCGCGGGCAGTTGCCATGGAGACCAGTCGGAGACGTGGAAAATACTCTCAAGTCGGAGCTCGGCCTTCGGCCTCGCAAGTTACTAACACGGCTCGGCCTGCGGCCTCGCCAAGCGCTCGCCCTTCGGGCTCACGCACTAATCGCTCGGCCTTCGGCCTCACGGACCGAAAGTTCGGCCTTCGGCCTCACCAGGAGCTCGCCCTTCGGGCTCGCTACTACAATGACGTAAAACAGTAACTCCAAATTCAGTCAAAAAACCTACAAAAACTCCTAATACAGTCGAAAATATGAGGTAAAACACTCCAAATGCAGTATAAAGAATGAGAGGAGCTTGTTTGACACATCCGAAATGTCATTCGACTGCTCTCCTTATTCCCTATGACATTTTTTCAAAAACCCCCTACCTATCTATTACCGTTTTCGAGATACGTGATTTATCTGCACTTGGCAGACGTCATCGAAAAAAAAAATTCATATTTGGAATAAGGACGTCCAGAACAACCTAGATATCGAGTTTCAGCCAAATCGGAGTAACTTTTTTTACTTGGCAGACGTCATCGAAAAAAAAATTTTAGATTTGGAATAAGGACACCCAGAACCACCTAAATATCGAGTTTTAGCCAAATCGGAGTAACTTTTTTTACTTGGCAGGCGTCATCGAAAAAAATTTTTTTTATTTGGAATAAGGGCGTCTAGAACCACTTAAATATCGAGTTTCAGCCAAATCGGAGTACCTTTTTTTACTTGGCAGACGTCATCGAAATAAAAATTTCATATTTGAAATGAGGATGACGAGAACAACCTATATATCGATTTTCAGCCAAATCGGTGCATGTCTGAGCTCGGCCTTCGGCCTCGCAAGTTACTAACATGGCTCGGCCTGCGGCCTCGCCTAGCGCTCGCCCTGCGGGCTCGCGCACCGTCCACTCGGCCTACGGCCTCGCGGCCCGAAAGTTCGGCCTTCGGCCTCACCAGAAGCTCGCCCTTCGGGCTCGCTACACGGCCAGTAGGACAATTACTCCAAATTCAGTTGAAAATCCCACAAAAACTCCTAATACAGTCGACATTGTAAGGTCAAATACTCCAAATAATGTATGAAGAATGAGAGTAGCACATTTGACAGGTGTCATTCGACTGCTCTCCCGATTCCCTATGACATTTGTTCAAACACCCTAAAACTATCTCTTACCGTTTTCGAGATACGTAGTCCAGCTTTACTTGGCAGGCGTCATTTCTAGGGTTTTTAATTTTTTTCCTACTCAGCTAAACCCCTTAGTCATTTTCGTAATACATTACTATAACCGTACTCAACTCTTTTTGGTAGAACCAGCTACTTTTTTGAGGGATCGAAGGATTTTGTATGGCGGCCATTTTGAAATCCGCCATTTTGAATTTTTGACAAATGTCATCCGACTGCTCTCCCGATTCCCTATGACATTTGGTCAAGCACCCCCTACCTATCTCTTACCGTTTCAGAGATATGTCATGCATCTTTACTTGGCAGGCGTCTTTTTTATGATTTTTGATTTTTCCCATACTCACCTAAACTCCCTCTACACTTTTCCCATACATCACTTTCTTCCTACTCGACTCCTTCTGGGAGAACAATGATGTCAGTCAGTGAATCAGTCAGTCAGTGTACGGTAATCCAGCTTTATATATTATAAATAACTAGTTTTTCGGGCAGTGTGCGGGCCGCATGCGGCCCGCATTTATCGTTGTGCAAGTTTGAACAATATCAAAACACCTTATACATTAAAAAAAAAACAAAATTCCATAACAGTATGATATCCCATATAAACTCTCAATACAATAAAGAACCATACTGTAGCCATTAAAGCAAATTCACCCTACTGCCATAAAAAGGTGGTACGGGCAGAATGGTACCAAGGTTCTGGGTCACTTTTGTTAAGGAACCCAACTCGTAGGTGCTTCGGTTACCGCGGGCGTTGCCATGGAGACCAGTCGGAGACGTGGAAATAACTCTCAAGTCGGAGCTCGGCCTTCGGCCTCGCAAGTTACTAACATGGCTCGGCCTGCGGCCTCGCCAAGCGCTCGCCCTTCGGGCTCACGCGCCATACGCTCGGCCTTCGGCCTCGCGAGCCGAAAGTTCAGCCTTCGGCCTCACCTGGAGCTCGCCCTTCGGGCTCGCTACTACACTAACGTAGTACAGTTACTCCAAATTCAGTCAAAAATCCCACAAAAACTCCTAATACAGTCGAAAATAAAGGTAAAATACTCCAAATGCAGTATGAAGAATGAGAGGAGCACGTTTGACACATCCAAAATGTCGGATTTCAAGATGGCCACCATACAAACTGCTCCGCCCCTACTGAAGCTCGGCCTAACGGCCTCGCTTCAGCAGGCTCGGATCACTTTGTATGGCGGCCATCTTGAAATCCGCCATTTTGGATTTTTGACAGGTGTCATTCAACTAAACTCCTGATTCCCTATGACATTTGTTCAAACACCCCCTACCTATCTCTTACCGTTTCCGAGAAACGTCATCCATCTTCATTTGGCAGGCGTCTTTTTAATGATTTTCGATTTTTCTCATACTCACCAAAACCACCCAAACATTTTTGCCATACTTTATTTTTACCCTACTCTGCTCCTTCTAGGAGAACATTTATGTCAGTGAGTCAGTCAGTCAGTCAGTGGTAATCGAGCTTTATATATTATAATAACTAGTTTTTCGGGCAGTGTGCGGGCCGCATGCGGCCCGCATTTATCGTTATGCAGTACTAAACTATATCAAAACTCATGATACGTTGTAAAAAAGTATGTTCAAAACTCCAATAGAAGAATGAAATCCCATATAAACTCTCAATACAATAAAGAACCAAACTGTAGCCACTAAAGCAGATTCACCCTACTGCCATTAAATGGTGGTACGGGCAAAATCGGACCAAGGTTCTGAGTCACCTTTGTTAAGGAACCCCACTCGTAAGTGCTTTGTTTACCCTGGGCAGTTGCCATGGAGACCAGTCAGAGATGTGGAAAATACTCTCGATTCGGAGCTCGGCCTTCGGCCTCGCAAGTTACTAACACGGCTAGGCCTGCGGCCTCGCCAAGCGTTCGCCCTTCGGGCTCACGCGCCAAACGCTCGGCCTTCGGCCTCGCGAGCCGAAAGTTCGGCCTTCGGCCTCACCAGGAGCTCGCCCTTCGGGCTCGCTACTACACTAATATAGGACAGTCACTCCAAATTCAGTCAAAAATCCCACTAAAACTCCTAATACAGTCGAAAATAAAGGTAGAAGACTCCAAATACTGTATAAAGAATGATAGGAGCACGTGAGACACATCCAAAATGTCGGATTTCAAGACGGCCACCATACATACTGCTCCGCCCCTACTGAAGCTCGGCCTAAAGGCCTCGCTTCAGCAGGCTCGGATCATTTTGTATGGCGGCCATCTTGAAATCCGCCATTTTGGATTTTTGACAGGTGTCATTCGACTGCTCTCCCGATTCCCTATGACATTTGTTCAAACACCTCCTACCTATCTTGTACCGTTTTTGAGATATGTCATCCATCTTTACTTGGCAGGCGTCTTTTTAATGATTTTCGATTTTTCTCATACTCACCAAAACCCCGCGAACATTTTTGCCATACATCATTTTTACCCTACTCTACTCCTTCTAGGAGAACATTTATGTCAGTGAGTCAGTCAGTCAGTCAGTGGTAATCGAGCTTTATATATTATAAATAATAATAATAACTAGTATTTCGGGCAGTGTGCGGGCCGCATGCGGCCCGCATCTATCTTGAGTCAGTAGGAATTGTCAAATAAACACCAGAGACATTAAAAAAAAGTATGTTCAAAACACCAATAGAAGTATGAAATCCCAAATAAACTCTCCATACAATAAAGAACCATACTGTAGCCACTAAAGCAGATTCACCCTACTGCCATAAAAAGGTGGTACGGGCAGAATGGTACCAAGGTTCTGAGTCACTTTTGTTAAGGAACCCCACTCGTAGGTGCTTCGGTTACCGCGGGCAGTTGCCATGGAGACCAGTCGGAGATGTGGAAAATACTCTCAAGTCGGAGCTCGGCCTTCGGCCTCGCAAGTTACTAACACGGCTCGGCCTCCGGCCTCGCCAAGCGCTCGCCCTTCGGGCTCACGCACCATGCGCTCGGCCTTCGGCCTCGCGAGCCGAAAGTTCGGCCTTCGGCCTCACCAGAAGCTCGCCCTTCGGGCTCGCTATACACCAATGTAGGACAGTAACTCCAAATTCAGTCGAAAATCCCACAAAAACTCCTAATACAGTCGAAAATATAAGGTAAAACACTCCAAATGCAGTATAAAGAATGATAGGAGCACGTAAAACACATCCAAAATGTCGGATTTCAAGACGGCCACCATACAAACTGCTCCGCCCCTACTGAAGCTCGGCCTAACGGCCTCGCTTCAGCAGGCTCGGATCACTTTGTATGGCGGCCATCTTGAAATCCGCCATTTTGGATTTTTGACAGGTGTCATTCGACTGCTCTTCCAATTCCCTATGACATTTGTTCAAACACCCCCTACCTATCTTGTACCGTTTTCGAGATACGTCATTCATCTTTACTTGGCAGGCGTCTTTTTAATGATTTTCGATTTTTCTCATACTCACCAAAACCACCCGAACATTTTTGCCATACTTCATTTTTACCCTACTCTACTCCTTCTAGGAGAACATTTATGTCAATCAGTCAGTCAGTCAGTCAGTGAGTGGTAATCGAGCTTTATATATTATTAACTAGTTTTTCGGGCAGTGTGCGGGCCGCATGCGGCCCGCATTTATCGTTATGCAGTACTAAACTTTACTTTAACCCCTTATACATTAAAAAAAATAAGTTCAAAACACCAATAGAAGTATGAAATCCCATATAAACTCTAAATACAATAAAGAACCATACTGTAGCCACTAAAGCAGATTCACCCTACTGCCATAAAAAGGTGGTACGGGCAGAATGGTACCAAGGTTCTGAGTCACTTTTGTTAAGGAACCCCACTCGTAGGTGCTTCGGTTACCGCAGGCAGTTGCCATGAAGACCAGTCGGTGACGTGGAAAATACTCTCAAGTCGGAGCTCGGCCTTCGGCCTCGCAAGTTACTAATACGGCTCGGCCTACGGCCTCGCCAAGCGCTCGCCCTTCGGGCTCACGCACCATACGCTCGGCTTTCGGCCTCGCGAGCCGAAAGTTCGGCCTTCGGCCTCACCAGGAGCTCGCCCTTCGGGCTCACTACTACACTAATGTAGGACAGTAACTCCAAATTCAGTCAAAAATCCCACAAAAACTCCTAATACAGTCGAAAATAAAGGTAAAACACTCCAAATGCAGTATAAAGAATGATAGGAGCACGTAAGACACATCCAAAATGTCGGATTTCAAGACGGCCACCATACAAACTGCTCCGCCCCTACTGAAGCTCGGCCTAAAGGCCTCGCTTCAGCAGGCTCGGAGCATTTTGTATGGCGGCCATCTTGAAATCCGCCATTTTGGATTTTTGACAGGTGTCATTCGACTGCTCTCCCGATTCCCTATGACATTTGTTCAAACACCCCCTACCTATCTTTTACCGTTTTTGAGATACGTCATCCATCTCCACTTGGCAGGCGTCTTTTTAATGATTTTCGATTTTTCTCATACTCACCAAAACCCCCCGAACATTTTTGCCATACATCACTTTGCTCCTACTCGTCTCCTTCTAGGAGAACATTTATGTCAGTCAGTGAGTCAGTCAGTGAGTGGTAATCGAGCTTTATATATTATAAACTAGTTATTCGGGAGGTGTGCGGGCCGCATGCGGCCCGCATCTATCGTGAGTCAGTAGGAACTGTCATAAAAGCACGCTATACATTAAAAAAAAGTAATGTCCAAAATTCCAATAGAAGTATGAAATCCCATATGAACTCTTAATACAATAAGGAACCAAACTGTAGCCACTATAGCAAATTCACCCTACCGCCATAAAAAGGTGGTACGGGCAGAATGGTACCAAGGTTCTGAGTCACTTTTGCTTCGGAACCCCACTTGTAGGTGCTTCGGTTACCGCGGGCAGTTGCCATGGAGACCAGTCGGAGATGTGGAAAATACTCTCGAGTCGGAGCTCGGCCTTCGGCCTCGCAAGTTACTAACACGGCTCGGCCTGCGGCCTCGCAAAGCGCTCGCCCTTCGGGCTCGCGCACCATTCGCTCGGCCTTCGGCCTCGCGGACCGAAAGTTCGGCCTTCGGCCTCACCAGGTGGTTGCCCTTTGGGCTCGCTATACACTAATGTAGGACAGTTACTCCAAATTCAGTCAAAAAACCCACAAAAACTCCTAATACAGTCGAAAATATATGGTAAAACACTCCAAATGCAGTATAAAGAATGATAGGAGCACGTGGGGCACATCCAAAATAACGGATTTCAAGACGGCCACCATACAAACTGCTCCGCCCCTACTGAAGCTCGGCCTAAAGGCCTCGCTTCAGCAGGCTCGGAGCATTTTGTATGGCGGCCATCTTGAAATCCGCCATTTTGGATTTTTGACAGGTGTCATTCGACTGCTCTCCCGATTCCCTATGACATTTCTTCAAACACCCCCTACCTATCTCTTACCGTTTTCGAGATACGTCATCCATCATCACTTGGCAGGCGTCTTTTTAATGATTTTCGATTTTTCTCATACTCACCAAAACCCCCCGAACATTTTTGCCATACATCACTTTGCTCCTACTCGTCTCCTTCTAGGAGAACATTTATGTCAGTCAGTGAGTCAGTCAGTGAGTGGTAATCGAGCTTTATATATTATTAATAATAACTAGTTTTTCGGGCAGTGTGCGGGCCGCATGCGGCCCGCATTTATCGTTGTGCAATTTTAACTTATATCAAGACACCTAATACGTAAAAAAAAGTGTGTTCAAAACTCCAATAGAAGTATGAAATCCCATATAAACTCTCAATACAATAAAGAAACAAACTGTAGCCACCAAACCAAATTCACCCTACTGCCATAAAAAGGTGGTACGGGCAGAATGGTACCAAGGTTCTGAGTCACTTTTGTTAAGGAACCCCACTCGTAGGTGCTTCGGTTACCTCGGTCAGTTGCCATGGAGACCAGTCGAAGATGTAGAAAATATTCTAAAGTCGGAGCTCGGCCTTCAGCCTCGCAAGTTACTAACACGGCTCGGCCTGCGGCCTCGCCAAGCGCTCGCCCTTCGGGCTCGCGCATCATACGCTCGGCCTTCGGCCTCGCGGACCGAAAGTTCGGCCTTCGGCCTCACCAGGAGCTCGCCCTTCGGGCTCGCAACTGCACTAATGTAGGACAGTTACTCCAAATTCAGTCAAAAATCCCACAAAAACTCCTAATACAGTCTAATATAAAGGTAAAACGCTCCAAATGCAGTATAAAGAATGATAGGAGCACGTGGGACACATCCAAAATGTCGGATTTCAAGATGGCCACCATACAAACTGCTCCGCCCCTACTGAAGCTCGGCCTAAAGGCCTCGCTTCAGCAGGCTCGGATCAATTTGTATGGCGGCCATCTTGAAATCCGCCATTTTGGATTTTTGACAGGTGTCATTCGACTGCTTTCCCAATTCCCTATGACATTTGTTCAAACACCCCCTACCTATCTCTTACCGTTTTTGAGATACGTCATCCATCTTCAGTTGGCAGGCGTCTTTTTAATGATTTTCGATTTTTCTCATACTCACCAAAACCCCCCGAACATTTTTGCTATACATCACGTTGCTCCTACTCGTCTCCTTCTAGGAGAACATTTATGTCAGTCAGTGAGTCAATGGTAATCGAGCTTTATATATTATAACTAGTTTTTCGGGCAGTGTGCGGGCCGCATGCGGCCCGCATTTATCGTTATGCAGTACTAAACTATATCAAAACTCATGATACGTTGTAAAAAAGTATGTTCAAAACTCCAATAGAAGAATGAAATCCCATATAAACTCTCAATACAATAAAGAACCATACTGTAGCCACTAAAGCAGATTCACCCTACTGCCATAAAAAGGTGGTACGGGCAGAATGGTACCAAGGTTCTGAGTCACTTTAGTTAAGGAACCCCACTCGTAGTTGCTGCGGTTACCGCAGGCAGTTGCCATGGAGACCAGTCGGAGATGTGGAAAATACTCTCAAGTCGGAGCTCGGCCTTCGGCCTCGCAAGTTACTAATACGGCTCGGCCTACGGCCTCGCCAGGCGCTCGCCCTTCGGGCTCACGCATCATACGCTCGGCCTTCGGCCTCGCGGACCGAAAGTTCGGCCTTCGGCCTCACCAGAAGCTCGCCCTTCGGGCTCGCTACTTCACTTATGTAGGACAGTAACTCCAAATTTAGTCAAAAATCCCACAAAAACTCCTAATACAGTCGAAAATATTAGGTAAAACACTCCAAATGCAGTATAAAGAATGATAGGAGCACGTGGGTCACATCCAAAATGTCGGATTTCAAGACAGCCACCATACAAACTGCTCCGCCTCTACTGAAGCTCGGCCTAACGGCCTCGCTTCAGCAGGCTCGGATCACTTTGTATGGCGGCCATCTTGAAATCCACCATTTTGGATTTTTGACAGATGTCATCCGACTGCTCTCCCAATTCCCTATGACATTTGTTCAAACACCCTCTACCTATCTTGTACCGTTTTTGAGATATGTCATTCATCTTTACTTGGCAGGCGTCTTTTTAATGATTTTCGATTTTTCTCATACTCACCTAAACCCGCCGAACATTTTTGTCCTACATCATTTTAACCCTACTCTACTCCTTCTAGGAGAACATTTATGTCAGTCAGTCAGTCAGTGAGTCAGTCAGTGGTAATCGAGCTTTATATATTATAACTAGTTTTTCGGGCAGTGTGCGGGCCGCATGCGGCCCGCATTTATCGTTATGCAGTACTAAACTATAACAATACACCTTTAACATTAAAAAAAAATATTTCAAAACTCCAATAGAAGTATGAAATCCCATTAAAACTCTCAATACAATAAAGAAACAAACTGTAGCCTCCAAAACCAGATTCACCCTACTGCCATAAAAAGGTGGTTCCGGCAGAATGGTACCAAGGTTTTGAGTCACATTTGTTAAGGAACCCTACTCGTAGGTGCTTTGGTTATCGCGGGCAGTTGCCATGGAGACCAGTTGGAGACGTGGAAAATACTCTCAAGTCGGAGCTCGGCCTTCGGCCTCGCAAGTTACTAATACGGCTCGGCCTACGGCCTCGCCAGGCGCTCGCCCTTCGGGCTCACGCCCCATACGCTCGGCCTTCGGCCTCACCAGAAGCTCGCCCTTCGGGCTCGCTACTACACTAATGTAGGACAGTTACTCCAAATTCAGTCAAAAATCCCACAAAAACTCCTAATACAGTCGAAAATAAAGATAAAAAACTCCAAATGCAGTATAAAGAATGATAGGAGCACGTAAGACACATCCAAAATGTCGGATTTCAAGACGGCCGCCATACAAACTGCTCCGCCCCTACTGAAGCTCGGCCTAAAGGCCTCGCTTCAGCAGGCTCGGAGCATTTTGTATGGCGGCCATCTTGAAATCCGCCATTTTGGATTTTTGACAGGTGTCATTCGACTGCTCTCCCGATTCCCTATGACATTTGTTCAAACACCTCTAACCCATCTCTTACCGTTTTCGAGATACGTTATCCATCTTTATACTCACCAAAACCCCCCGAACATTTTTGCCATACATCATTTTAGCCCTACTCGTCTCCTTCTAGGAGAACATTTATGTCAATCAGTCAGTCAGTCAGTCAGTGAGTGGTAATCGAGCTTTATATATTATTAACTAGTTTTTCGGGCAGTGTGCGGGCCGCATGCGGCCCGCATTTATCGTTATGCAGTACTAAACTATAACAATACACCTTTAACATTAAAAAAAAATATTTCAAAACTCCAATAGAAGTATGAAATCCCATTAAAACTCTCAATACAATAAAGAAACAAACTGTAGCCTCCAAAACCAGATTCACCCTACTGCCATAAAAAGGTGGTTCCGGCAGAATGGTACCAAGGTTTTGAGTCACATTTGTTAAGGAACCCTACTCGTAGGTGCTTTGGTTATCGCGGGCAGTTGCCATGGAGACCAGTTGGAGACGTGGAAAATACTCTCAAGTCGGAGCTCGGCCTTCGGCCTCGCAAGTTACTAATACGGCTCGGCCTACGGCCTCGCCAGGCGCTCGCCCTTCGGGCTCACGCCCCATACGCTCGGCCTTCGGCCTCACCAGAAGCTCGCCCTTCGGGCTCGCTACTACACTAATGTAGGACAGTTACTCCAAATTCAGTCAAAAATCCCACAAAAACTCCTAATACAGTCGAAAATAAAGATAAAAAACTCCAAATGCAGTATAAAGAATGATAGGAGCACGTAAGACACATCCAAAATGTCGGATTTCAAGACGGCCGCCATACAAACTGCTCCGCCCCTACTGAAGCTCGGCCTAAAGGCCTCGCTTCAGCAGGCTCGGAGCATTTTGTATGGCGGCCATCTTGAAATCCGCCATTTTGGATTTTTGACAGGTGTCATTCGACTGCTCTCCCGATTCCCTATGACATTTGTTCAAACACCTCTAACCCATCTCTTACCGTTTTCGAGATACGTTATCCATCTTTACTTGGCAGGCGTCTTTTTTATGATTTTCGATTTTTCTCATACTCACCAAAACCCCCCGAACATTTTTGCCATACATCATTTTAGCCCTACTCGTCTCCTTCTAGGAGAACATTTATGTCAATCAGTCAGTCAGTCAGTCAGTGAGTGGTAATCGAGCTTTATATATTATTAACTAGTTTTTCGGGCAGTGTGCGGGCCGCATGCGGCCCGCATTTATCGTTGTGCAAGTTTGAACAATATCAAAACACCTTATACATTAAAAAAAATTATTTCAAAACACCTAAAGATGTACGATTTCCCATACAAACCCTTAATACAATAGAGAACCGTACTGTTATCACCAAACCAAATTCACCCTACTGCCATAAAAAGGTGGTACGGGCAGAATGGTACCAAGGTTCTGAATCACTTTTGTTAAGGAACCCCACTCGTAGGTGCTTCGGTTACCGCAGGCAGTTGCCATGGAGACCAGTCGGTGACGTGGAAAATACTCTCAAGTCGGAGCTCGGCCTTCGGCCTCGCAAGTTACTAATACGGCTCGGCCTGCGGCCTCGCCAAGCGCTCGCCCTTCGGGCTCGCGCACCATTCGCTCGGCCTTCGGCCTCGCGGACCGAAAGTTCGGCCTTCGGCCTCACCAGGTGGTTGCCCTTTGGGCTCGCTATACACTAATGTAGAACAGTTACTCCAAATTCAGTCAAAAAACCCACAAAAACTCCTAATACAGTCGAAAATATAAGGTAAAACACTCCAAATGCAGTATGAAGAATGAGAGGAGCACCTGGGACAAATCCAAAATGGCGGATTTCAAGAAGGCCACCATACAAACTGCTCCGCCCCTACTGAAGCTCGGCCTAAAGGCCTCGCTTCAGCAGGCTCGGAGCATTTTGTATGGCGGCCATCTTGAAATCCGCCATTTTGGATTTTTGACAGGTGTCATTCGACTGCTCTCCCGATTCTCTATGACATTTGTTCAAACACCCCCTACCTATCTCTTACCGTTTTCGAGATACGTCATCCATCATCACTTGGCAGGCGTCTTTTTAATGATTTTCGATTTTTCTCATACTCACCAAAACCCCCCAAACATTTTTGCCATACATCATTTTAGCCCTACTCTGCTCCTTCTAGGAGAACATTTATGTCAATCAGTCAGTCAGTCAGTGAGTGGTAATCGAGCTTTATATATTATAAATAAAAATAAATAAACTAGTTTTTCGGGCAGTGTGCGGGCCGCATGCGGCCCGCATTTATCGTTATGCAGTACTAAACTATATCAAAACTCCTGATACGTTGGAAAAAAGTATGTTCAAAACTCCAATAGAAGTATGAAATCCCATATAAACTCTCAATACAATAAAGAACCATACTGTAGCCACTAAAGCAAATTCACCCTACTGCCATAAAAAGGTGGTACGGGCAGAATGATACCAAGGTTCTGAGTCACTTTTGCTAAAGAACCCCACTCGTAGGTGCTTCGGTTACCGCGGGCAGTTGCCATGGAGACCAGTCGGAGACGTGGAAAATACTCTTAAGTCGGAGCTCGGCCTTTGGCCTCGCAAGTTACTAATACGGCTCGGCCTACGGCCTCGCCGAGCGCTCGCCCTTCGGGCTCACGCACCATACGCTCGGCCTTCGGCCTCGCGGGCCGAATGTTCGGCCTACGGCCTCACCAGGAGCTCGCCCTTCGGGCTCGCTATACACCAATGTAGGACAGTAACTCCAAATTCAGTCGAAAATCCCACAAAAACTCCTAATACAGTCGAAAATATAAGGCAAAACAATCCAAATGCAGTATAAAGAATGATAGGAGCATGTGGGTCACATCCAAAATGTCGGATTTCAAGACGGCCACCATACAAACTGCTCCGCCCCTACTGAAGCTCGGCCTCACGGCCTCGCTTCAGCAGGCTCGGATCACTTTGTATGGCGGCCATCTTGAAATCCGCCATTTTGGATTTTTGACAGGTGTCACTCGACTGCTCTCCCGATTCCCTATGACATTTGTTCAAACACCCCCAACCTATCTTGCATCGTTTTCGAGATACGTCATTCATCTTTACTTGGCAGGCGTCTTTTTAATGATTTTCGATTTTTCTCATACTCACTAAAACCCCCCGAACATTTTTGCCATACTTCATTTTTACCCTACTCTGCTCCTTCTAGGAGAACATTTATGTCAATCAGTCAGTCAGTCAGTGAGTGGTAATCGAGCTTTATATATTATAAATAAACTAGTTTTTCGGGCAGTGTGCGGGCCGCATGCGGCCCGCATTTATCGTTGTGCAAGTTTGAACAATATCAAAACACCTTATACATTAAAAAAAATTATTTCAAAACACCTAAAGATGTACGATTTCCCATACAAACCCTTAATACAATAGAGAACCGTACTGTTATCACCAAACCAAATTCACCCTACTGCCATAAAAAGGTGGTACGGGCAGAATGGTACCAAGGTTCTGAATCACTTTTGTTGAGGAACCCCACTCGTAGGTGCTTCGGTTACCGCAGGCAGTTGCCATGGAGACCAGTCGGTGACGTGGAAAATACTCTCAAGTCGGAGCTCGGCCTTCGGCCTCGCAAGTTACTAATACGGCTCGGCCTGCGGCCTCGCCAAGCGCTCGCCCTTCGGGCTCACGCACCATACGCTCGGCCTTCGGCCTCGCGGACCGAAAGTTCGGCCTTCGGCCTCACCAGGAGCTCGCCCTTCGGGCTCGCTACTTCACTAATGTAGGACATTAACTCCAAATTCAGTCAAAAATCCCACAAAAACTCCTAATACAGTCGAAAATATAAGGTAAAACACTCCAAATGCAGTATAAAGAATGATAGGAGCACGTGGGACACATCCAAAATGTCGGATTTCAAGACGGCCACCATACAAACTGCTCCGCCCCTACTGAAGCTCGGCCTAAAGGCCTCGCTTCAGCAGGCTCGGATCATTTTGTATGGCGGCCATCTTGAAATCCGCCATTTTGGATTTTTGACAGGTGTCATTCGACTGCTCTCCCGATTCCCTATGACATTTGTTCAAACACCCCCTACCTATCTTGTACCGTTTTTGAGATATGTCATCCATCTTTACTTGGCAGGCGTCATTTTTATGATTTTCGATTTTTCTCATACTCACCAAAACCCCGCGAACATTTTTGCCATTCATCATTTTTACCCTACTCTACTCCTTCTAGGAGAACATTTATGTCAGTGAGTCAGTCAGTCAGTCAGTGGTAATCGAGCTTTATATATTATAACTAGTTTTTCGGGCAGTGTGCGGGCCGCATGCGGCCCGCATCTATCTTTAGTCATTTGAAAATTTCACAGAAACACCTAATACGTGAAAAAAAGTGTGTTCAAAACTCTAATAGAAGGATGAAATCCCATATAAACTCTCAATACAATAAAGAACCATACTGTAGCCACTAAAGCAGATTCACCCTACTGCCATAAAATGGTGGTACGGGCAAAATGGTACCAAGGTTCTTAATCACTTTTGTTAAGGAACCCCACTCGTAGGTGCTTCGGTTACCGCGGGCAGTTGCCATGGAGACCAGTCGGAGACGTGGAAAATACTCTCAAGTCGGAGCTCGGCCTTCGGCCTCGCAAGTTACTAACACGGCTCGGCCTGCGGCCTCGCCAAGCGCTCGCACTGCGGGCTCGCGCACCATTCGCTCGGCCTTCGGCCTCGCGGACCGAAAGTTCGGCCTTCGGCCTCACCAGAAGCTCGTTTTCGGGCAGTGTGCGGGCCGCATGCGGCCCGCATTTATCGTTGTGCAAGTTTGAACAATATCAAAACACCTTATACATTAAAAAAAATTATTTCAAAACACCTAAAGATGTACGATTTCCCATACAAACACTTAATACATTAGAGAACCGTACTGTAATCACCAAACCAAATTCACCCTACTGCCATAAAAAGGTGGTACGGGCAGAATGGTACCAGGGTTCTGAGTCACTTTTAATAAGGAACCCCAATCGTAGCTGCGTCGGTTACCGCGGGCAGTTGCCATGGAGACCAATCGGAGATGTGGAAAATACTCTCTAGTCGGAGCTCGGCCTTCGGCCTCGCAAGTTACCAACACGGCTCGGCCTCCGGCCTCGCCAAGCGCTCGCCCTTCGGGCTCACGCACCCTACGCTCGGCCTTCGGCCTCACCAGGAGCTCGCCCTTCGGGCTCGCTATACACTAATGTTGGACAGTAACTCCAAATTCAGTCAAAAATCCCACAAAAACTCCTAATACAGTCGAAATGAAGGTAAAACACTCTAAATGCAGTATAAAGAATGATAGGAGCACGTAAGACACATCCAAAATGTCGGATTTCAAGACGGCCACCATACAAACTGCTCCGCCCCTGCTGAAGCTCGGCCTAACGGCCTCGCTTCAGCAGGCTCGGACCATTTTGTATGACGGCCATCTTGAAATCCGCCATTTTGGATTTTTGACAGGTGTCATCCGGCTGCTCTGCCAATTCCCTATGACATTTGTTCAAACACCCCCTACCTATCTTGTACCGTTTTTGAGATATGTCATCCATCTTTACTTGGCAGGCGTCTTTTTTATGATTTTCGATTTTTCTCATACTCACCAAAACCCCCCGAACATTTTTGCCATACTTCATTTTTACCCTACTCTGCTCCTTCTAGGAGAACATTTATGTCAGTGAGTCAGTCAGTCAGTCAGTGGTAATCGAGCTTTATATATTATAATAACTAGTTTTTCGGGCAGTGTGCGGGCCGCATGCGGCCCGCATTTATCGTTGTGCAAGTTTGAACAATATCAAAACACCTTGTACATTAAAAAAAAATATTTCAAAACACCAAAAGATGTACGATTTCCCATACAAACTCTTAATGCAATAAGGAACCAAACTGTAGCCACCAAACCAGATTCACCCTACTGCCATAAAAAGGTGGTACGGGCAGAATAGTACCAAGGTTCTGAGTCACTTTTGTTAAGGATACCCACTCGTAGGTGCTTCGGTTACCGCAGGCAGTTGCCATGGAGACCAGTCAGTGACGTGGAAAATACTCTCAAGTCGGAGCTCGGCCTTCGGCCTCGCAAGTTACTAATACGGCTTTGCCTACGGCCTCGCCAAGCGCTCGCCCTTCGGGCTCACGCATCATACGCTTGGCCTTCGGCCTCGCGGACCGAAAGTTCGGCCTTCGGCCTTACCAGGAGCTCGCCCTTCGGGCTCGCTACTACACTAACGTAGGACAGTAACTCCAAATTCAGTCAAAACTCCCACAAAAACTCCTAATACAGTTGAAAATAAAGGTAAAACACTCCATATGCAGTATAAAGAATGATAGGAGCATGTAAGACACATCCAAAATGTCGGATTTCAAGACGGCCACCATACAAACTGCTCCGCCCCTACTGAAGCTCGGCCTAACGGCCTCGCTTCAGCAGGCTCGGATCAATTTGTATGGCGGCCATCTTGAAATCCGCCATTTTGGATTTTTGACAGATGTCATTCGACTGCTCTCCTTATTCCCTATGACATTTGTTCAAACACCCCCTACCTATCTCTTACCGTTTTTGAGATACGTCATCCATCTTCACTTGGCAGGCGTCTTTTTAATGATTTTCGATTTTTCTCATACTCATCAAAACCCCTCGAACATTTCTGCCATACATCATTTTAGCCCTACTATGCTCCTTCTAGGAGAACATTTATGTCAATCAGTCAGTCAGTGAGTCAGTGGTAATCGAGCCTTATATATTATAAATAACTAGTTTTTCGGGCAGTGTGCGGGCCGCATGCGGCCCGCATTTATCGTTGTGCAAGTTTGAACAATATCAAAACACCTTATACATTAAAAAAAAAGTATGATCAAAACTCCATTAGAAGTATGAAATCCCATATTAACTCTCAATACAATAAAGAACAATACTGTAGCCACTAAAACAGGTTCACCCTACTGCCATAAAAAGGTGGTACGGGCAGAATGGGACCAAGGTTCTGAGTCACTTTTGTTAAGGAACCCCACTCGTAGGTGCTTCGCTTACCGCGGGCAGTTGCCATGGAGACCAGTCGGAGACGTGGAAAAAACTCTCAAGTCGGAGCTCGGCCTTCGGCCTCGCAAGTTACCAACACGGCTCGGCCTGCGGCCTCGCTAAGCGCTCGCCCTTCGGGCTCGCGCATCATACGCTCAGCCTCGCGGACCGAAAGTTCGCCCTTCGGCCTCACCAGGAGCTCGCCCTTCGGGCTCGCTACTACACTTATGTAGGACAGTAACTCCAAATTCAGACAAAAATCCCACAAAAACTCCTAATACAGTCGATAATATAAGGTAATACACTCCAAATGCAGTATAAAGAATGATAGGAGCACCTGGGACAAATCCAAAATGGCGGATTTCAAGAAGGCCCCCATACAAACTGCTCCGCCCCTACTGAACCTCGGCCTAACGGCCTCGCTTCAGCAGGATCGGATCAATTTGTATGGCGGCCATCTTGAAATCCGCCATTTTGGATTTTTGACAGATGTCATCCGGCTGCTCTCCCGATTCCCTATGACATTTGTTCAAACAATCCCTACCTATCTTGTACCGTTTTTGAGATATGTCATTCATCTTTACTTGGCAGGCGTCATTTTTATGATTTTAGATTTTTCTCATACTCACCAAAACCCCCCAAACATTTTTGCCATACATAATTTTAACCCTACTCTGCTCCTTCTAGGAGAACATTTATGTCAATCAGTCAGTCAGTCAGTGAGTGGTAATCGAGCCTTATATATTATAAATAAACTAGTTTTTCGGGCAGTGTGCGGGCCGCATGCGGCCCGCATTTTTCGTTGTGCAGTACTTAACTTTACCTTAACCCCTTATACATTTAAAAAAAATAAGTTCAAAACTCCAATAGAAGTATGAAATCCCAAATAAACTCTCCATACAATAAAGAACCATACTGTAGCCACTAAAGCAAATTCACCCTACTGCCATAAAAAGGTGGTACGGGCAGAATGGGACCAAGGTTCTGAGTCACTTTTGTGAAGGAACCCCACTCGTAGGTGCTTCGGTTACCGCGGGCAGTTGCTATGGAGACCAGTCGGAGATGTGGAAAATAATCTCAAGTCGGAGCTCGGCCTTCGGCCTCGCAAGTTACTAACACGGCTCGGCCTGCGGCCTCGCAAAGCACTCGCCCTTCGGGCTCGCGCATCATACGCTCGGCCTTCGGCCTCGCGGACCGAAAGTTCGGCCTTCGGCCTCACCAGAAGCTCGCCCTCCGGGCTCGCAACTTCACTAATGTAGGACAGTTACTCCAAATTCAGTCGAAAATCCCACAAAAACTCCTAATACAGTCGAAAATATAGGGTAAATCACTCCAAATGCAGTATAAAGAATGATAGGAGCACGTGGGTCACATCCAAATTGTCGGATTTCAAGACGGCCACCATACAAACTGCTCCGCCCCTACTGAAGCTCGGCCTAAAGGCCTCGCTTCAGCAGGCTCGGATCACTTTGTATGGCGGCCATCTTGAAATCCGCCATTTTGGATTTTTGACAGGTGTCATTCGACTGCTCTCCCGATTCCCTATGACATTTGTTCAAACACCCCCTACCTATCTCGTACCGTTTTTGAGATACGTCATCCATCTTTACTTGGCAGGCGTCTTTTTAATGATTTTCGATTTTTCTCATACTCACCAAAACCCTCCGAACATTTTTGCTATTCTTCATTTTTACCCTACTCTGCTCCTTCTAGGAGAACATTTATGTCAGTGAGTCAGTCAGTCAGTCAGTGGTAATCGAGCTTTATATATTATAAATAATAAAAACTAGTTTTTCGGGCAGTGTGCGGGCCGCATGCGGCCCGCATTTTTCGTTGTGCAGTACTTAACTTTACCTTAACCCCTTATACATTTAAAAAAAAAAAGTTCAAAACTCCAATAGAAGTATGAAATCCCAAATAAACTCTCCATACAATAAAGAACCATACTGTAGCCACTAAAGCAAATTCACCCTACTGCCATAAAAAGGTGGTACGGGCAGAATGGAACCAAGGTTCTGAGTCACTTTTGTAAAGGAACCCCACTCGTAGGTGCTTCGGTTACCGCGGGCAGTTGCCATGGAGACCAGTCGGAGATGTGGAAAATACTCTCAAGTCGGAGCTCGGCCTTCGGCCTCGCAAGTTACTAATACGGCTCGGCCTACGGCCTCGCCAGGCGCTCGCCCTTCGGGCTCGCGCATCATACGCTCGGCCTTCGGCCTCGCGGACCGAAAGTTCGGCCTTCGGCCTCACCAGGAGCTCGCCCTTCGGGCTCGCTACTACACTAATATAGGACAGTAACTCCAAATTCAGTCAAAACTCCCACAAAAACTCCTAATACAGTCGAAAATAAAGGTCAAACACTCCAAATGCAGTATAAAGAATGATAGGAGCACGTGAGTCACATCCAAAATGTCGGATTTCAAGACGGCCGCCATACAAACTGCTCCGCCCCTACTGAAGCTCGGCCTAAAGGCCTCGCTTCAGCAGGCTCGGGTCATTTTGTATGGCGGCCATCTTGAAATCCGCCATTTTGAATTTTTGACAGCTGTCATTCGACTGCACTCTTGATTCCCTATGACATTTGGTCAAACACCCCCTACCTATCTCTTACCGTTTTCGAGATACGTCATCCATCATCACTTGGCAGGCGTCTTTTTAATAATTTTCGATTTTTCTCATACTCACCAAAACCACCCGAACATTTTTGCCATACATCACGTTGCTCCTACTCGTCTCCTTCTAGGAGAACATTTATGTCAATCAGTCAGTGGTAATCGAGCTTTATATATTATAAATAAACTAGTTTTTCGGGCAGTGTGCGGGCCGCATGCGGCCCGCATTTATCGTTATGCAGTAGTAAACTTTACCTTAACCGCTTATACATTTAAAAAAAAAAAGTTCAAAACTCCAATAGAAGTATGAAATCCCAAATAAAGTCTCCATACAATAAAGAACCATACTGTAGCCACTAAAGCAAATTCACCCTACTGGCATAAAAAGGTAGTACGGGCAGAATGGGACCAAGGTTCTGAGTCACTTTTGTTAAGGAACCCCACTCGTAGGTGCTTTGCTTACCGCGGGCAGTTGCCATGGAGACCAGTCGGAGACTTGGAAAAAACTCTCAAGTCGGAGCTCGGCCTTCGGCCTCGCAAGTTACCAACACGGCTCGGCCTGCGGCCTCGCCAAGCGCTCGCCCTACGGGCTCGCGCATCATACGCTCGGCCTTCGGCCTCGCGGACCGAAAGTTCGGCCTCCGGCCTCACCAGGAGCTCGCCCTTCGGGCTCGCTACTACACTTATGTAGGACAGTTACTCCAAATTCAGTCAAAAATCCCACAAAAACTCCTAATACAGTCGAAAATATAAGGTAAAACACTCCAAATGCAGTATAAAGAATGATAGGAGCATGTGGGTCACATCCAAAATGTCGGATTTCAAGACAGCCACCATACAAACTGCTCCGCCCCTACTGAAGCTCGGCCTAACGGCCTCGCTTCAGCAGGCTCGGATCATTTTGTATGGCGGCCATCTTGAAATCCGCCATTTTGAATTTTTGACAGGTGTCATTCGACTGCTCTCCCTATTCCCTATGACATTTGTTCAAACACCCCCTACCCATCTTGCACCGTTTTCGAGATACGTCATCCATCTTTACTTGGCAGGCGTCATTTTTATGATTTTCGATTTTTCTCATACTCACCGAAACCACCCGAACACTTTTGCCATACATCACGTTGTTCCTACTCGTCTCCTTCTAGGAGAACATTTATGTCAATCAGTCAGTGGTAATCGAGCTTTATATAATATAAACTAGTTTTTCGGGCAGTGTGCGGGCCGCATGCGGCCCGCATCTATCTTGAGTCAGTTGTGACTGTCATAAAAGCACGTTATACATTAAAAAAAAGTAATGTCCGAAACTCCAATAGATGTATGAAATCCCATATAAACTCTCAATACAATACAGAACCATACTGTAGCCACTAAAGCAGATTCACCCTACTGCCATAAAAAGGTAGTACGGGCAAAATCGGACCAAGTTTCTGAGTCACTTTTGTTAAGGAACCCCACTCGTAGGTGCTTCGGTTTCCGCGGGCAGTTGCCATGGAGACCAGTCGGAGATGTGGAAAATACTCTCAAGTCGGAGCTCGGCCTTCGGCCTCGCAAGTTACTAACACGGCTCGGCCTGCGGCCTCGCAAAGCGCTCGCCCTTCGGGCTCGCGCATCATACGCTCGGCCTTCGGCCTCGCGGACCGAAAGTTCGGCCTTCGGCCTCACCAGGAGCTCGCCCTTCGGGCTCGCTACTACACTAATGTAGGACAGTAACTCCAAATTCAGTCGAAAATCCCACAAAAACTCCTAATACAGTCGAAAATATAAGGTAAAACACTCCAAATGCAGTATAAAGAATGATAGGAGCACGTGGGTCACATCCAAAATGTCGGATTTCAAGACGGCCACCATACAAACTGCTCCGCCCCTACTGAAGCTCGGCCTAAAGGCCTCGCTTCAGCAGGCTCGGAGCATTTTGTATGGCGGCCATCTTGAAATCCGCCATTTTGGATTTTTGACAGATGTCATTCGACTGCTCTCCCGATTCCCTATGACATTTGTTTAAACACCCCCTACCTATCTCTTACCGTTTTCGAGATACGTCATCCATCATCACTTGGCAGGCGTCTTTTTAATGATTTTCGATTTTTCTCATACTCACCAAAACCACCCGAACATTTTTGCCATACTTCATTTTAACCCTACTCTGCTCCTTCTAGGAGAACATTTATGTCAATCAGTCAGTCAGTCAGTGAGTGGTAATCGAGCTTTATATATTATAAACTAGTTTTTCGGGCAGTGTGCGGGCCGCATGCGGCCCGCATTTATCGTTATGCAGTACAAAACTTTACCTTAACCCCTTATACATTTAAAAAAAATAAGTTCCAAACTCCAATAGAAGTATGAAATCCCATATAAACTCTCAATACAATAAAGAAACAAACTGTAGCCACCAAACCAAATTCACCCTACTGCCATAAAAAGGTGGTACGGGCAGAATGGGACCAGGGTTCCGAGTCACTTTTGATATGGAACCCCACTCGTAGGTGCTTCGGTTACCGCGGGCAGTTGCCATGGAGACCAGTCGGAGAAGTGGAAAATACTCTCAAGTCGGAGCTCGGCCTTCGGCCTCGCAAGTTACCAACACGGCTCGGCCTCCGGCCTCGCCAAGCGCTCGCCCTTCGGGCTCACGCACCATACGCTCGGCCTTCGGCCTCGCGGGCCGAATGATCGGCCTTCGGCCTCACCAGGAGCTCGCCCTTCGGGCTCGCTACTATACTAACGTAGTACAGTTACTCCAAATTCAGTCAAAAATCCCACAAAAACTCCTAATACAGTCGAAAATATAAGGTAAAACACTCCAAATGCAGTATAAAGAATGATAGGACCAAGTGAAACAAATCCAAAATGTCGGATTTCAAGACAGCCACCATATAAACTGCTCCGCCCCTGCTGAAGCTCGGCCTAACGGCCTCGCTTCAGCAGGCTCGGATCAATTTGTATGGCGGCCATCTTGAAATCCGCCATTTTGGATTTTTGATTTATGTCATCCGACTGCTCTTCCGATTCCCTATGACATTTGTTCAATCACCCCCTACCTATCTCTTACCGTTTTTGAGATTTGTCATCCATCTCTACTTGGCAGGCGTCTTTTTAATGATTTTCGATTTTTCTCATACTCACCAAAACCCCCCGAACATTTTTGCCATACATCACTTTGCTCCTACTCGTCTCCTTCTAGGAGAACATTTATGTCAGTCAGTGAGTCAGTCAGTGAGTGGTAATCGAGCTTTATATATTATTAACTAGTTTTTCGGGCAGTGTGCGGGCCGCATGCGGCCCGCATTTATCGTTATGCAGTACTAAACTTAACCTTAACCCCTTATACATATAAAAAAAAATAAGTTCAAAACTCCAATAGAAGTATGAAATCCCATATAAACTTTAAATAAAGAAATAAAGAACCATACTGTAGCACTAAAAAAATTAACCCTACTGCCATAAAAAAGTGGTACGGGCAGAATGGGACCAAGGTTCTGAGTCACTTTTGTAAAGGAACCCTACTCGTAGGTGCTTCGGTTATCGCGGGCAGTTGCCATGGAGACCAGTCGATGATGTGGAAAATACTCTGGAGTCGGAGCTCGGCCTTCGGCCTCGCAAGTTACTAACACGGCTAAGCCTGCGGCCTCGCCAAGCGCTCGCCCTTCGGGCTAACGCACCATACGCTCGGCCTTCGGCCTCGCGAACCGAAAGTTCGGCCTTCGGCCTCACCAGAAGCTCGCCCTTCGGGCTCGCTATACACTAATCTTGGAAAGTAACTCCAAATTCAGTCAAAAATCCCACAAAAACTCCTAATACAGTCGAAAATATAAGGTAATACACTCCAAATGCAGTATAAAGAATGATAGGAGCACCTGGGACAAATCCAAAATGGCGAATTTCAAGAAGGCCCCCATACAAACTGCTCCGCCCCTACTGAACCTCGGCCTAACGGCCTCGCTTCAGCAGGCTCGGATCAATTTGTATGGCGGCCATCTTGAAATCCGCCATTTTGGTTTTTTGACAGGTGTCATTCGACTGCTCTCCCGATTCCCTATGACATTTGTTAAAACACCCCCTACCTATCTTGTACCGTTTTTGAGATATGTCATCCATCTTTACTTGGCAGGCGTCATTTTTATGATTTTCGATTTTTCTCATACTCACCTAAACCCCCCAAACATTTTTGCCATACATCATTTTAACCCTACTCTACTCCTTCTAGGAGAACATTTATGTCAGTCAGTCAGTCAGTGAGTCAGTCAGTGGTAATCGAGCTTTATATATTATAACTAGTTTTTCGGGCAGTGTGCGGGCCGCATGCGGCCCGCATCTATCTTTAGTCATTTGAAAATTCCACAGAAACACCTAATACTTTAAAAAAAATGTGTTCAAAACTCCAATAAAAGTATGAAATCCCATATAAACTCTCAATACAATAAAGAACCAAACTGTAGCCACCAAACCAAATTCACCCTACTGCCATAAAAAGGTGGTACGGGCAAAATGAGACCAGGGTTCTGAGTCACTTTTGTAAAGGAACCCCACTCGTAGGTTCTTCGGTTACCGCGGGCAGTTGCCATGGAGACCAGTCGGAAACGTGGAAAATACTCTCAAGTTGGAGCTCGGCCTTCGGCCTCGCAAGTTACTAAAACGGCTCGGCCTGCGGCCTCGCTCGGCGCTCGCCCTTCGGGCTCACGCATCATACGCTCGGCCTTCGGCCTCGCGGATCGAAAGTTCGGCCTTCGGCCTCACCAGGAGCTCGCCCTTCGGGCTCGCTACTTCACTTATGTAGGACAGTAACTCCAAATTTAGTCAAAAATCCCACAAAAACTCCTAATACAGTCGAAAATATAAGGTAAAACACTCCAAATGCAGTATAAAGAATGATAGGAGCACGTGGGGTACATCCAAAATAACGGATTTCAAGACGGCCACCATACAAACTGCTCCGCCCCTACTGAAGCTCGGCCTAAAGGCCTCGCTTCAGCAGGCTCGGAGCATTTTGTATGGCGGCCATCTTGAAATCCGCCATTTTGGATTTTTGACAGATGTCATTCGACTGCTCTACCGATTCCCTATGACATTTGTTCAAACACCCCCTACCTATCTCTTACCGTTTTCGAGATACGTCATCCATCATCACTTGGCAGGCGTCTTTTTAATGATTTTCGATTTTTCTCATACTCACCAAAACCCTCCGAACATTTTTGCTATACTTCATTTTTACCCTACTCTGCTCCTTCTAGGAGAACATTTATGTCAGTGAGTCAGTCAGTCAGTCAGTGGTAATCGAGCTTTATATATTATAAATAATAAACTAGTTTTTCGGGCAGTGTGCGGGCCGCATGCGGCCCGCATTTATCGTTATGCAGTACTAAACTATATCAAAACTGCTGATACGTTGGAAAAAAGTATGTTCAAAACTCCTATAGAAGTATGAAATCCCATATAAATTCTCAATACAATAAAGAACCATACTGTAGCCACTAAAGCAGATTCACCCTACTGCCATAAAAAGGTGGTACGGGCAGAATGGTACCAAGGTTCTGAGTCACTTTTGTTAAGGAACCCCACTCGTAGGTGCTGCGGTTACCGCAGGCAGTTGCCATGGAGACCAGTCGGAGATGTGGAAAATACTCTCAAGTCGGAGCTCGGCCTTCGGCCTCGCAAGTTACTAATACGGCTCGGCCTACGGCCTCGCCAGGCGCTCGCCCTTCGGGCTCGCGCATCATACGCTCGGCCTTCGGCCTCGCGGACCGAAAGTTCGGCCTTCGGCCTCACCAGGAGCTCGCCCTTCGGGCTCGCTACTTCACTTATGTAGGACAGTAACTCCAAATTTAGTCAAAAATCCCACAAAAACTCCTAAAACTGTCGAAAATATAAGGTAAAACACTTCAAATGCAGTATAAAGAATGATAGGAGCACGTGGGGCACATCCAAAATAACGGATTTCAAGACGGCCACCATACAAACTGCTCCGCCCCTACTGAAGCTCGGCCTAAAGGCCTCGCTTCAGCAGGCTCGGAACATTTTGTATGGCGGCCATCTTGAAATCCGCCATTTTGGATTTTTGACAGATGTCATTCGACTGCTCTCCCAATTCCCTATGACATTTAGTCAAGCACCCCCTACCTATCTCTTACCGTTTTTGAGATATGTCATCCATCTTTACTTGGCAGGCGTCATTTTTATGATTTTCGATTTTTCCCATACTCACCAAAACCACCCGAACATTTTTGCCATACTTCATTTTTACCCTACTCTGCTCCTTCTAGGAGAACATTTATGTCAGTCAGTGAGTCAATGGTAATCGAGCTTTATATATTATAATAACTAGTTATTCGGGCAGTGTGCGGGCCGCATGCGGCCCGCATTTTTCGTTATGCAATTGGAAACAATATCAAAACACCTTATACATTAAAAAAAAAAAAAAAATCCATAACAGTATGAAATCCCATATAAACTCCTTATACAGTAGAGAACCAAACTGTAGCCATCAAACCAGATTCACCCTACTGCCATAAAAAAGTGGTACGGGCAGAATGGTACCAAGGTTCTGAGTCACTTTTGTTAAGGGACCCCACTCGTAGGTGCTTCGGTTACCGCGGGCAGTTGCCATGGAGACCAGTCGGTGACGTGGAAAATACTCTCAAGTCGGAGCTCGGCCTTCGGCCTCGCAAGCTACTAACACGGCTCGGCCTGCGGCCTCGCCAAGCGCTCGCCCTTCGGGCTCACGCACCATACGCTCGGCCTTCGGCCTCGCGAGCCGAAAGTTCGGCCTTCGGCCTCACCAGAAGCTCGCCCTTCGGGCTCGCTATACATTATTGTAGGTCAGTAACTCCAAATTCAGTCAAAAATCCCACAAAAACTCTTAATACAGTCGAAAATATAAGGTAAAACACTCCAAATCCAGTATAAAGAATGATAGGAGCACGTGGGTCAGATCCAAAATGTCGGATTTCAAGACAGCCACCATACAAACTGCTCCGCCCCTACTGAAGCTCGGCCTAACGGCCTCGCTTCAGCAGGCTCGGATCATTTTGTATGGCGGCCATCTTGAAATCCGCCATTTTGGATTTTTGACAGGTGTCATTAGACTGCTCTCCTGATTCCCTATGACATTTGTTCAAACAACCCCTACCTATCTTGTACCGTTTTTGAGATATGTCATCCATCTTCACTTGGCAGGCGTCTTTTTAATGATTTTCGATTTTTCTCATACTCACCAAAACCCCGCGAACATTTTTGCCATACATCATTTTTACCCTACTCTACTCCTTCTAGGAGAACATTTATGTCAGTGAGTCAGTCAGTCAGTCAGTGGTAATCGAGCTTTATATATTATAAACTAGTTTTTCGGGCAGTGTGCGGGCCGCATGCGGCCCGCATCTATCTTGAGTCATTTGGAAATTTCACATAAACCCCTAATACTTTAAGAAAAAGAATGTTCAAAACTCCAATGGAAGTATGAAATCCCATAAAAACTCTCAATACAATAAAGAACCATACTGCAGCCACTAAAGCAAATTCACCCTACTGCCATAAAAAGGTGGTACGGGCAGAATGGGACCAAGGTTCTGAGTCACTTTTGTGAAGGAACCCCACTCGTAGGTGCTTCGGTTACCGCGGGCAGTTGCTATGGAGACCAGTCGGAGATGTGGAAAATAATCTCAAGTCGGAGCTCGGCCTTCGGCCTCGCAAGTTACTAACACGGCTCGGCCTGCGGCCTCGCAAAGCACTCGCCCTTCGGGCTCGCGCATCATACGCTCGGCCTTCGGCCTCGCGGACCGAAAGTTCGGCCTTCGGCCTCACCAGAAGCTCGCCCTTCGGGCTCGCAACTTCACTAATGTAGGACAGTTACTCCAAATTCAGTCGAAAATCCCACAAAAACTCCTAATACAGTCGAAAATATAGGGTAAATCACTCCAAATGCAGTATAAAGAATGATAGGAGCACGTGGGTCACATCCAAATTGAGGCCGAGCTTCAGTAGGGGCGGAGCAGTTTGTATGGTGGCCGTCTTGAAATCCGCCATTTTGGATTTTTGACAGGTGTCATTCGACTGCTCTCCCGATTCCCTATGACATTTGTTCAAACACCCCCTACCTATCTCGTACCGTTTTTGAGATACGTCATCCATCTTTACTTGGCAGGCGTCTTTTTAATGATTTTCGATTTTTCTCATACTCACCAAAACCCTCCGAACATTTTTGCTATTCTTCATTTTTACCCTACTCTGCTCCTTCTAGGAGAACATTTATGTCAGTGAGTCAGTCAGTCAGTCAGTGGTAATCGAGCTTTATATATTATAAACTAGTTTTTCGGGCAGTGTGCGGGCCGCATGCGGCCCGCATCTATCTTTAGTCTTTAAAAAATTCCACAGAAACACCTAATACGTTAAAAAAAGTGTATTCAAAACTCCAATAGAAGAACGAAATCCCACATTAGCTCTCAATACAATAAAAAACCATACTGTAGCCACTTAAGCAGGTTCACCCTACTGCCATTAAAAGGTGGTACGGGTAGAATGAAACCAAGGTTCTGAGTCACTTTTGTTAAGGAACCCCACTCGTAGGTGCTTCGTTTACCGCGGGCAGTTGCCATGGAGACCAGTCGGAGATGTGGAAAATACTCTCAAGTCGGAGCTCGGCCTTCGGCCTCGCAAGTTACTAATACGGCTCGGCCTACGGCCTCGCCAAGCGCTCGCCCTTCGGGCTCACGCACCATACGCTCGGCCTTCGGCCTCGCGAGCCGAAAGTTCGGCCTTCGGCCTCACCAGGAGCTCGCCCTTCGGGCTCGCTTTACACTAACGTAAGACATTTACTCCAAATTCAGTCCAAAATCCCACAAAAACTCCTAATACAGTCGAAAATGAAGGTAAAACACTCCAAATCCAGTATGAAGAATGAGAGGAGCACGTGGGACACATCCAAAATGTCGGATTTCAAGATAGCCACCATACAAACTGCTCCGCCCCTACTGAAGCTCGGCCTAACGGCCTCGCTTCAGCAGGCTCGGAGCATTTTGTATGGCGGCCATCTTGAAATCCGCCATTTTGGATTTTTGACAGATGTCATTCGACTGCTCTCCCGATTCCCTATGACATTTGTTCAAACACCCCCTACCTATCTCGTACCGTTTTTGAGATACGTCATCCATCTTTACTTGGCAGGCGTCTTTTTAATGATTTTCGATTTTTCTCATACTCACCAAAACCCTCCGAACATTTTTGCTATTCTTCATTTTTACCCTACTCTGCTCCTTCTAGGAGAACATTTATGTCAGTGAGTCAGTCAGTCAGTCAGTGGTAATCGAGCTTTATATATTATAAACTAGTTATTCGGGCAGTGTGCGGGCCGCATGCGGCCCGCATTTTTCGTTATGCAATTGGAAACAATATCAAAACACCTTATACATTAAAAAAAAAAAAAAATCCATAACAGTATGAAATCCCATATAAACTCCTTATACAGTAGAGAACCAAACTGTAGCCATCAAACCAGATTCACCCTACTGCCATAAAAAAGTGGTACGGGCAGAATGGTACCAAGGTTCTGAGTCACTTTTGTTAAGGGACCCCACTCGTAGGTGCTTCGGTTACCGCGGGCAATTGCCATGGAGACCAGTCGGTGACGTGGAAAATACTCTCAAGTCGGAGCTCGGCCTTCGGCCTCGCAAGCTACTAACACGGCTCGGCCTGCGGCCTCGCCAAGCGCTCGCCCTTCGGGCTCACGCACCATACGCTCGGCCTTCGGCCTCGCGAGCCGAAAGTTCGGCCTTCGGCCTCACCAGAAGCTTGCCCTTCGGGCTCGCTATACATTATCGTAGGTCAGTAACTCCAAATTCAGTCAAAAATCCCACAAAAACTCTTAATACAGTCGAAAATATAAGGTAAAACACTCCAAATCCAGTATAAAGAATGATAGGAGCACGTGGGTCAGATCCAAAATGTCGGATTTCAAGACAGCCACCATACAAACTGCTCCGCCCCTACTGAAGCTCGGCCTAACGGCCTCGCTTCAGCAGGCTCGGATCATTTTGTATGGCGGCCATCTTGAAATCCGCCATTTTGGATTTTTGACAGGTGTCATTCGACTGCTCTCCTGATTCCCTATGACATTTGTTCAAACAACCCCTACCTATCTTGTACCGTTTTTGAGATATGTCATCCATCTTCACTTGGCAGGCGTCTTTTTAATGATTTTCGATTTTTCTCATACTCAACAAAACCCCGCGAACATTTTTGCCATACATCATTTTTACCCTACTCTACTCCTTCTAGGAGAACATTTATGTCAGTGAGTCAGTCAGTCAGTCAGTGGTAATCGAGCTTTATATATTATAAATAAACTAGTTTTTCGGGCAGTGTGCGGGCCGCATGCGGCCCGCATTTATCGATATGCAATTTTAAACTTTATCAAAACACCTAATACATGAAAAAATAATGTTCAAAACTCCAATAGAAATATGAAATCCCAAATAAACTTGTAATACAGTAGAGAACCATACTGTAGCTACTAAAGCAGATTCACCCTACTGCCATAAAAAGGTGGTACGGGCAGAATGGTACCAAGGTTCTGAGTCACTTTTGTTAAGGAACCCCACTCGTAGGTGCTTTGGTTATCGCGGGCAGTTGCCATGGAGACCAGTCGGAGACGTGGAAAAAACTCTCAAGTCGGAGCTCGGCCTTCGGCCTCGCAAGTTACTAATACGGCTCGGCCTACGGCCTCGCCAAGCGCTCGCCCTTCGGGCTCACGCACCCTACGCTCGGCCTTCGGCCTCGCGAGCCGAAAGTTCGGCCTTCGGCCTCACCGGGAGCTCGCCCTTCGGGCTCGCTATACACTAAAGTTGGACAGTAACTCCAAATTCAGTCAAAAATCCCACAAATATCCTAATACAGTCGAAAATTAAGGAAAAACACTCCAAATGCAGTATAAAGAATGATAGGAGCACGTAAGACACATCCAAAATGTCATTCGACTGCTCTCTTTATTCGCTATGACATATTTTCAAAAACCCCCTACCTTTCTATTACCGTTTTCGAGATACGTGATTTATCTGCACATGGCAGACGTCATCGAAAAAAAAATTTCATATTTGGAATAAGGACGTCCAGAACAACCTAGATATAAAATTTAAGCCAAATCGGAGTACTTTTTTTTACTTGGCAGACGTCACCGAAAAAAAAATTTTTGATTTGGAATAAGGACACCCAGAACCACCTACATATCGAGTTTCAGCCAAATCGGAGTAACTTGTTTTACTTGGCAGACGTCATCGAAAAAAAAAATTTAGATTTGTAATAAGGACACCCAGAACCACCTAAATATCGAGTTTCAGCCAAATCGGAGTAACTTTTTTTACTTGGCAGACGTCATCGAAACAAAAATTTTTGATTTAGAATAAGGACGTCCAGAACCACATAAATATCGAGTTTCATTCAAATCAGAGTAACTTTTTTTACTTGGCAGACGTCATCGAAATAAAAATTTCATATTTGGAATAAGGATGACGAGAACAACCTATATATCGATTTTCAGCCAAATCGGTGCAAGTCTGAGCTCGGCCTTCGGCCTCGCAAGTTACTAACATGGCTCGGCCTGCGGCCTCGCCTAGCGCTCGCCCTATGGGCTCGCGCACCATCCGCTCGGCCTACGGCCTCGCGGCCTTAAAGTTCGGCCTTCGGCCTCACCAGAAGCTCGCCCTTCGGGCTCGCTACACGGCCAGTAGGACAATTACTCCAAATTCAGTTGAAAATCCCACAAAAACTCCTAATACAGTCGACATTGTAAGGTCAAATACTCCAAATAATGTATGAAGAATGAGAGTAGCACATTTGACAGGTGTCATTCGACTGCTCTCCCGAATCCCTATGACATTTGTTCAAACACCCCCAACCTATCTCTTACCGTTTTCGAGATACGTAGTCCAACTTCACTTGGCAGGCGTCATTTCTAGGGTTTTTAACTTTTCCCCTACTCAGCTAAACCCCTTAGTCATTTTCGTAATACATTACTATAACCGTACTCAACTCTTACTGGTAGAACCAGCTACTTTTTTGAGGGATCGAAGGATTTTGTATGGCGGCCATTTTGAAATCCGCCATTTTGGATTTTTGACAAATGTCATCCGACTGCTCTCCTAATTCCCTATGACATTTGGTCAAGCACCCCCTACCTATCTCTTACCGTTTCAGAGATACGCCATCCAATTTTACTTGGCAGACGTCATCTTTGAGTTTTCGGATTTTTCCCATACTTACTAAAACCCCCCGAACAGTTTTGCCATACGTCATTTTAACCCTACTCTACTCCTTCTGGGAGAACAATTATGTCAGTGAGTCAGTGTACGGTAATCCAGCTTTATATATTATAACTAGTATTTCGGGCAGTGTGCGGGCCGCATGCGGCCCGCATTTATCGTTGTGCAAGTTTGAACAATATCAAAACATCTTATACATTAAAATAAAAATATTTCAAAACTCCAATAGAAGTATGAAATCCCATATAAACTCTCAATACAATAAAGAACCATAATGTAGCCACTAAAGCAGATTCACCCTACTGCCATAAAAAGGTGGTACGGGCAGAATGGTACCAAGGTTCTGAGTCACTTTTGTTAAGGAACCCCACTCGTAGGTGCTGCGGTTACCGCAGGCAGTTGCCATGGAGACCAGTCGGAGATGTGGAAAATACTCTCAAGTCGGAGCTCGGCCTTCGGCCTCGCAAGTTACTAATACGGCTCGGCCTACGGCCTCGCCAGGCGCTCGCCCTTCGGGCTCGCGCATCATACGCTCGGCCTTCGGCCTCGCGGACCGAAAGTTCGGCCTTCGGCCTCACCAGGAGCTCGCCCTTCGGGCTCGCAACTTCACTTATGTATGACAGTAACTCCAAATTTAGTCAAAAATCCCACAAAAACTCCTAATACAGTCGAAAATATAAGGTAAAACACTCCAAATGCAGTATAAAGAATGATAGGAGCACGTGGGGCACACCCAAAATAACGGATTTCAAGACGGCCACCATACAAACTGCTCCGCCCTTACTGAAGCTCGGCCTAAAGGCCTCGCTTCAGCAGGCTCGGAGCATTTTGTATGGCGGCCATCTTGAAATCCGCCATTTTGGATTTTTGACAGGTGTCATTCGACTGCTCTCCCGATTCCCTATGACATTTGTTCAAACACCCCCTACCTATCTCTTACCGTTTTCGAGATACGTCATCCATCATCACTTGGCAGGCGTCTTTTTAATGATTTTCGATTTTTCTCATACTCACCAAAACCACCCGAACATTTTTGCCCTACATCACTTTGCTCCTACTCGTCTCCTTCTAGGAGAACATTTATGTCAGTCAGTGAGTCAGTCAGTGAGTGGTAATCGAGCTTTATATATTATAAACTAGTTTTTCGGGCAGTGTGCGGGCCGCATGCGGCCCGCATCTATCTTTAGTCATTTGAAAATTCCACAGAAACACCTAATACTTTAAAAAAAATGTGTTCAAAACTCCAATAAAAGTATGAAATCCCATATAAACTCTCAATACAATAAAGAACCAAACTGTAGCCACCAAACCAAATTCACCCTACTGCCATAAAAAGGTGGTACGGGCAAAATGAGACCAGGGTTCTGAGTCACTTTTGTAAAGGAACCCCACTCGTAGGTTCTTCGGTTACCGCGGGCAGTTGCCATGGAGACCAGTCGGAAACGTGGAAAATACTCTCAAGTTGGAGCTCGGCCTTCGGCCTCGCAAGTTACTAAAACGGCTCGGCCTGCGGCCTCGCTCGGCGCTCGCCCTTCGGGCTCACGCATCATACGCTCGGCCTTCGGCCTCGCGGATCGAAAGTTCGGCCTTCGGCCTCACCAGGAGCTCGCCCTTCGGGCTCGCTACTTCACTTATGTAGGACAGTAACTCCAAATTTAGTCAAAAATCCCACAAAAACTCCTAATACAGTCGAAAATATAAGGTAAAACACTCCAAATGCAGTATAAAGAATGATAGGAGCACGTGGGGTACATCCAAAATAACGGATTTCAAGACGGCCACCATACAAACTGCTCCGCCCCTACTGAAGCTCGGCCTAAAGGCCTCGCTTCAGCAGGCTCGGAGCATTTTGTATGGCGGCCATCTTGAAATCCGCCATTTTGGATTTTTGACAGATGTCATTCGACTGCTCTACCGATTCCCTATGACATTTGTTCAAACACCCCCTACCTATCTCTTACCGTTTTCGAGATACGTCATCCATCATCACTTGGCAGGCGTCTTTTTAATGATTTTCGATTTTTCTCATACTCACCAAAACCCTCCGAACATTTTTGCTATACTTCATTTTTACCCTACTCTGCTCCTTCTAGGAGAACATTTATGTCAGTGAGTCAGTCAGTCAGTCAGTGGTAATCGAGCTTTATATATTATATACTAGTATTTCGGGCAGTGTGCGGGCCGCATGCGGCCCGCATCTATCTTGAGTCAGTAGGAACTGTCATAAAAGCACGTTATACATTAAAAAAAAGTAATGTTCAAAACTCCAATAGACGTATGAAATCCCATACAAACTCTTAATACAATAAGGAACCATACTGTAGCCACTAAAGCAAATTCACCCTACTGCCATAAAAAGGTGGTACGGGCAGAATGGTACCAAGGTTCTGAGTCACTTTTGTTATGGAACCCCACTCGTAGGTGCTTCGGTTACCGCGGGCAGTTGCCATGGAGACCAGTCGGTGACGTGGAAAATACTCTCGAGTCGGAGCTCGGCCTTCGGCCTCGCAAGTTACTAATACGGCTCGGCCTGCGGCCTCGCATAGCGCTCGCCCTTCGGGCTCGCGCACCATTCGCTCGGCCTTCGGCCTCGCGGACCGAAAATTCGGCCTTCGGCCTAACCAGGAGCTCGCCTTTCGGGCTCGCTACTACTCTAATGTAGGGTAGTAACTCCAAATTCAGTCAAAAATCCCACAAAAACTCCTAATACAGTCGAAAATATTGGTAAAACACTCCAAATGCAGTATAAAGAATGATAGGAGCACGTTAGACACATACAAAATGTCGGATTTCAAGACGGCCACCATACAAACTGCTCCGCCCCTACTGAAGCTCGGCCTAACGGCCTCGCTTCAGCAGGCTCGGATCACTTTGTATGGCGGCCATCTTGAAATCCGCCATTTTGGATTTTTGACATATGTCATCCGACTGCTCTCCCGATTCCCTATGACATTTGTTCAAACACCCCCTACCTATCTCTTACCGTTTTCGAGATACGTCATCCATCATCACTTGGCAGGCGTCTTTTTAATGATTTTCGATTTTTCTCATACTCACCAAAACCACCCGAACATTTTTGCTATACATCACGTTGCTCCTACTCGTCTCCTTCTAGGAGAACATTTATGTCAGTCAGTGAGTCAATGGTAATCGAGCTTTATATATTATAACTAGTTTTTCGGGCAGTGTGCGGGCCGCATGCGGCCCGCATTTATCGTTATGCAGTACTAAACTATATCAAAACTCCTGATACGTTCGAAAAAAGTATGTTCAAAACTCCAATAGAAGTATGAAATCCCATATAGACTCTTAATACAATAAAGAACCATACTGTAGCTACTAAAGCAGTTTCACCCTACTGCCATAAAAAGGTGGTACGGGCAGAATGGTACCAAGGTTCTGAGTCACTTTTGATAAGGAACCCCACTCGTAGGTGCTTCGGTTATCGCGGGCAGTTGCCATGGAGACCAGTCGGAGACGAGGAAAAAACTCTTAAGTCGGAGTTCGGCCTTCGGCCTCGCAAGTTACTAATACGGTTCGGCCTACGGCCTCGCCAAGCGCTCGCCCTTCGGGCTCACGCACCCTACGCTCGGCCTTCGGCCTCGCGAGCCGAAAGTTCGGCCTACGGCCTCACCGGGAGCTCGCCCTTCGGGCTCGCTATACACTAAAGTTGGACAGTAACTCCAAAGTCAGTCAAAAATCCCACAAAAACTCCTAATACAGTCGAAAATTAAGGAAAAACACTCCAAATACAGTATAAAGAATGATAGGAGCACGTAAGACACATCCAAAACGTCATTCGACTGCTCTCCTTATTCCCTATGACATATTTTCAAAAACCCCCTACCTATCTATTACCGTTTTCGAGATACGTGATTTATCTGCACTTGGCAGACGTCATCGAAATAAAAAAACATATTTGTAATAAAGACGTCCAGAACAACCTAGATATCGAGTTTCAGCCAAATAGGAGTACTTTTTTTTATTTGGCAGACCTCATCGAAAAAAAAATTTTTGATTTGGAATAAGGACACCCAGAACCACCTAAATATCGAGTTTCAGCCAAATCGGAGTAACTTGTTTTACTTGGCAGACGTCATCGAAAAAAAAATTTTAGATTTGGAATAAGGACACCCAGAACCACCTAAATATCGAGTTTCAGCCAAATCGGGGTAACTTGTTTTACTTGGCAGACGTCATCATAAAAGAAATTTTAGATTTGGAATAAGGACACCCAGAACCACCTAAATATCAAGTTTCAGCCAAATCGGAGTAACTTTTTTTACTTGGCAGACGTCATCGAAACAAAAATTTTTGATTTAGAATAAGGACGTCCAGAACCACATAAATATCGAGTTTCAGCCAAATCGGAGTAACTTTTTTTACTTGGCAGACGTCATCGAAATAAAAATTTCATATTTGGAATAAGGATGACAAGAACAACCTATGTATCGATTTTCAGCCAAATCGGTGCAAGTCTGAGCTCGGCCTTCGGCCTCGCAAGTTACTAACACGGCTCGGCCTGCGGCCTCGCCTGACGCTCGCCCTGCGGGCTCGCGCACCATCCGCTCGGCCTACGGCCTCGCGGCCCGAACGTTCGGCCTTCGGCCTCACCAAAAGCTCGCCCTTCGGGCTCGCTACACTGACAGTAGGACAATTACTCCAAATTGAGTTGAAATTCCCACAAACACTCCTAATACAGTCGACATTGTAAGGTTAAATACTCCAAATAATGTATGAAGAATGAGAGTAGCACATTTGACAGGTGTCAATAGACTGCTCTCCCGATTCCCTATGACATTTGTAAAAACACCCCCAACCTATCTCTTACCGTTTTCGAGATACGTTGTCCAGCTTTACTTGGCAGGCGTCATTTCTAGGGTTTTTATTTTTTTCCCTACTTACTTAAACCCCTTAGTCATTTTCGTAATACATTACTTTAACCGTACTCAACTCTTTCTGGTAGAACCAGCTACTTTTTTGAGGGATCGAAGGATTTTGTATGGCGGCCATTTTGAAATCCGCCATTTTGGATTTTTGACAAATGTCATCCGACTGCTCTCCCGATTCCCTATGACATTTGGTCAAGCACCCCCTACCTATCTTGTACCGTTTCAGAGATACGCCATCCAATTTTACTTGGCTGACGTCATCTTTGAGTTTTCGGATTTTTCCCATACTCACACAAACCCCCTCTACACTTTTCCCATACATCACATTCTTCCTACTGGACTCCTTCTGGGAGAACAATGATGTCAGTCAGTCAGTCAGTCAGTGTACGGTAATCCAGCTTTATATATTATAACTAGTTTTTCGGGCAGTGTGCGGGCCGCATGCGGCCCGCATTTATCGTTATGCAGTACTAAACTTAACCTTAACCCCTTATACATTTAAAAAAAATAAGTTCAAAACTCCAATAGAAGTATGAAATCCCAAATAAACTCTCCATAAAATAAAGATCCATACTGTAGCCACTAAAGCAGATTCACCCTACTGCCATAAAAAGGTGGTACGGGCAGAATGGTACCAAGGTTCTGAGTCACTTTTGTTAAGGAACCCCACTCGTAGGTGCTTCGGTTACCGCAGGCAGTTGCCATGGAGACCAGTCGGTGACGTGAAAAATACTCTCAAGTCGGAGCTCGGCCTTCGGCCTCGCAAGTTACTAACACGGCTCGGCCTGCGGCCTCGCCAAGCGCTCGCCCTACGGGCTCACGCACCCTACGCTCGGCCTTCGGCCTCGCGGACCGAAAGTTCGGCCTTCGGCCTCACCAGGAGCTCGCCCTTCGGGCTCGCTATACCCCAATGTAAGACAGTAACTCCAAATTCAGTCGAAAATCCCACAAAAACTCCTAATACAGTCGAAAATATAAGGTAAAACACTCCAAATGCAGTATAAAGAATGAGAGGAGCACCTGGGACAAATCCAAAATGGCGGATTTCAAGAAGGCCACCATACAAACTGTTCCGCCCCTACTGAAGCTCGGCCTAAAGGCCTCGCTTCAGCAGGCTCGGAGCATTTTGTATGGCGGCCATCTTGAAATCCGCCATTTTGGATTTTTGACAGGTGTCATTCGACTGTTTTTCCAATTCCCTATGACATTTGTTCAAACACCCCCTACCTATCTTGTACTGTTTTTGAGATATGTCATCCATCTTTACTTGGCAGGCGTCATTTTCATGATTTTCGATTTTTCTCATACTCACCTAAACCCCCCAAACATTTTTGCCATACATCATTTTAACCCTACTCTACTCCTTCTAGGAGAACATTTATGTCAGTCAGTCAGTCAGTGAGTCAGTCAGTGGTAATCGAGCTTTATATATTATAAACTAGTTATTCGGGCAGTGTGCGGGCCGCATGCGGCCCGCATCTATCTTGAGTCATTTGGAAATTTCACATAAACCCCTAATACATTAAGAAAAAGAATGTTCAAAACTCCAATGGAAGTATGAAATCCCATAAAAACTCTCAATACAATAAAGAACCATACTGCAGCCACTAAAGCAAATTCACCCTACTGCCACAAAAAGGTGGTACGGGCAGAATGGGACCAAGGTTCTGAGTCACTTTTGTTAAGGAACCCCACTCGTAGGTGCTTTGGTTATCGCGGCAGTTGCCATGGAGACCAGTCGGAGACGTGGAAAATACTCTTAAGTCGGAGCTCGGCCTTCGGCCTCGCAAGTTACTAATACGGCTCGGCCTGCGGCCTCGCCAAGCGCTCGCCCTTCGGGCTCGCGCACCAATCGCTCGGCCTTCGGCCTCGCGGACCGAAAGTTCGGCCTTCGGCCTCACCGGAAGCTCGCCCTTCGGGCTCGCTATACACTAATGTAGGACAAACACTCCAAATTCACTCAAAAATCCCACAAAAACTCCTAATACAGTCGAAAATATAAGGTAAAACACTCCAAATGCAATATAAAGAATGATAGGAGCACGTGGGTCACATCCAAAATGTCGGATTTCAAGATGGCCACCATACAAACTGCTCCGCCCCTACTGAAGCTCGGCCTAACGGCCTCGCTTCAGCAGGCTCGGAGCATTTTGTATGGCGGCCATCTTGAAATCCGCCATTTTGGATTTTTGACAGATGTCATTCGACTGCTCTCCCGATTCCCTATGACATTTGTTCAAACACCCCCTACCTATCTTGTACCGTTTTTGAGATACGTCATCCATCTTTACTTGGCAGGCGTCTTTTTAATGATTTTCGATTTTTCTCATACTTACCAAAACCATCCGAACATTTTTGCCATACTTCATTTTTACCCTACTCTGCTCCTTCTAGGAGAACATTTATGTCAATCAGTCAGTCAGTCAGTGAGTGGTAATCGAGCTTTATATATTATAACTAGTTTTTCGGGCAGTGTGCGGGCCGCATGCGGCCCGCATTTATCGTTGTGCAAGTTTGAACAATATCAAAACACCTTGTACATTAAAAAAAAATATTTCAAAACACCAAAAGATGTACGATTTCCCATACAAACTCTTAATGCAATAAGGAACCAAACTGTAGCCACCAAACCAGATTCACCCTACTGCCATAAAAAGGTGGTACGGGCAGAATAGTACCAAGGTTCTGAGTCACTTTTGTTAAGGATACCCACTCGTAGGTGCTTCGGTTACCGCAGGCAGTTGCCATGGAGACCAGTCAGTGACGTGGAAAATACTCTCAAGTCGGAGCTCGGCCTTCGGCCTCGCAAGTTACTAATACGGCTTTGCCTACGGCCTCGCCAAGCGCTCGCCCTTCGGGCTCACGCATCATACGCTTGGCCTTCGGCCTCGCGGACCGAAAGTTCGGCCTTCGGCCTTACCAGGAGCTCGCCCTTCGGGCTCGCTACTACACTAACGTAGGACAGTAACTCCAAATTCAGTCAAAACTCCCACAAAAACTCCTAATACAGTTGAAAATAAAGGTAAAACACTCCATATGCAGTATAAAGAATGATAGGAGCATGTAAGACACATCCAAAATGTCGGATTTCAAGACGGCCACCATACAAACTGCTCCGCCCCTACTGAAGCTCGGCCTAACGGCCTCGCTTCAGCAGGCTCGGATCAATTTGTATGGCGGCCATCTTGAAATCCGCCATTTTGGATTTTTGACAGATGTCATTCGACTGCTCTCCTTATTCCCTATGACATTTGTTCAAACACCCCCTACCTATCTCTTACCGTTTTTGAGATACGTCATCCATCTTCACTTGGCAGGCGTCTTTTTAATGATTTTCGATTTTTCTCATACTCATCAAAACCCCTCGAACATTTCTGCCATACATCATTTTAGCCCTACTATGCTCCTTCTAGGAGAACATTTATGTCAATCAGTCAGTCAGTGAGTCAGTGGTAATCGAGCCTTATATATTATAAATAAATAATAAACTAGTTTTTCGGGCAGTGTGCGGGCCGCATGCGGCCCGCATCTATCTTTACTCATTTGGAAATTTCGCAGAAACACCTAATACGTAAAAAAAGTGTGTTCAAAACTCAAATAGAAGTATGAAATCCCATATAAACTCTCAATACACTAAAGAACCATACTGTAGCCACCAAACCTGATTACCTACTGCCATAAAAAGGTGGTACGGGCAGAATGGGACCAGGGTTCCGAGTCACTTTTGTTAAGGAACCCCACTCGTAGGTGCTTTGGTTATCGCGGGCAGTTGCCATGGAGACCAGTCGGAGACGTGGAAAATACTCTCAAGTCGGAGCTCGGCCTTCGGCCTCGCAAGTTACCAGCACGGCTCGGCCTCCGGCCTCGCCAGGCGCTCGCCCTTCGGGCTCACGCACCATACGCTCGGCCTTCGGCCTCGCGAGCCGAAAGTTCGGCCTTCGGCCTCACCAGGAGCTCGCCCTTCGGGCTCGCTAATACAATAACGTAGGACAGTAACTCCAAATTCAGTCAAAAAACCTACAAAAACTCCTAATACAGTCGAAACTATGAGGTAAAACACTCCAAATGCAGTATAAAGAATGAGAGGAGCAAGTGTGACAGGTGTCATTCGACTGCTCGACATAGCCGCATGCGGCCCGCATTTATCGTTATGCAGTACTAAACTATATCAAAACTCCTGATACGTTGGAAAAATGTATGTTCAAAACTCCAATAGAAGTATGAAATCCCATATAAACTCTCTATACAATAAAGATCCATACTGTAGCCACTAAAGCAGATTCACCCTACTGCCATAAAAAGGTGGTACGGGCAGAATGGTACCAAGGTTCTGAGTCACTTTTGTTAAGGAACCCCACTCGTAGGTGCTTCGGATACCGCGGGCAGTTGCCATGGAGACCAGTCGGAGACAAGGCAATTACTCCCAATTCGGAGCTCGGCCTTCGGCCTCGCAAGTTACTAACACGGCTCGGCCTGCGGCCTCGCCAAGCGCTCGCCCTTCGGGCTCACGCACCATACGCTCGGCCTTCGGCCTCACGAGCCGAAAGTTCGGCCTTCGGCCTCACCAGGAGGTCGCCCTTCGGGCTCGCTTCTACAATAACGTAGAACAGTAACTCCAAATTCAGTCAAAAAACCTACAAAAACTCCTAATACAGTCGAAAATATGAGGTAAAACACTCCAAATGCAGTATAAAGAATGAGAGGAGCACGTTTGACAGGTGTCATTCGACTGCTCTCCCGATTCCCTATGACATTTGTTCAAACACCCCCAACCTATCTCTTACCATTTTCGAGATACGTAGTCCAGCTTTACTTGGCAGGCGTCATTTCTAGGGTTTTTAATTTTTTCCCTACTCAGCTAAGCCCCTTTGTCATTTTCGTAATACATTACTATAACCGTACTCAACTCTTTCTGGTAGAACCAGCTACTTTTTTGAGGGATCGAAGGATTTTGTATGGCGGCCATTTTGAAATCCGCCATTTTGGATTTTTGACAGATGTCATCCGACTGCTCTCCCGATTCCCTATGACATTTGGTCAAGCACCCCCTACCTATCTCTTACCGTTTCAGAGATACGCCATCCAATTTTACTTGGCAGACGTCATCTTTGAGTTTTCGGATTTTTCCCATACTCCCCTAAACCTCCTCTACACTTTTCCCATACATCACTTTCTTCCTTCTCGACTCCTTCTGGGAGAACAATGATGTCAGTCAGTGAATCAGTCAGTCAGTCAGTCAGTCAGTCAGTGTACGGTAATCCAGCTTTATATATTATAATAACTAGTTTTTCGGGCAGTGTGCGGGCCGCATGCGGCCCGCATCTATCTTGAGTCAGTAGGAACTGTCAAAAAACACCTGATACAAAAAAAAATGTGTTCAAAACTCCAATAGAAGTATGAAATCCCATATAAACTCTCAATACAATAAAGAACCATACTGTAGCCACTAAAGCAAATTCACCCTACTGCCATAAAAAGGTGGTACGGGCAGAATGGTACCAAGGTTCTAAGTCACTTTTCTTAAGGAACCCCACTCGTAGGTGCTTCGGTTACCGCGGGCAGTTGCTATGGAGACCAGTCGGAGATGTGGAAAATACTCTCGAGTCGGAGCTCGGCCTTCGGCCTCGCAAGTTACTAACACGGCTCGGCCTGCGGCCTCGCCAAGCGCTCGCCCTTCGGGCTCGCGCATCATTCGCTCGGCCTTCGGCCTCGCGGACCGAAGGTTCGGCCTTCGGCCTCACCAGGTGGTTGCCCTTTGGGCTCGCTATACACTATTGTAGGACAGTAACTCCAAATTCAGTCAAAAATCCCACAAAAACTCCTAATACAGTCGAAAATGAAGGTAAAACACCCCAAATGCAGTATGAAGAATGAGAGGAGCACGTGGGACAAATCCAAAATGTCAGATTTTAAGATGGCTGCCGTACAAACTGCTCCGGCCCTACTGAAGCTCGGCCTAAAGGCCTCGCTTCAGCAGGCTCGGAGCATTTTGTATGGCGGCCATCTTGAAATCCGCCATTTTGGATTTTTGACAGGTGTCATTCGACTGCTCTCCCGATTCCCTATGACATTTGTTCAAACACTCTCTACCTATCTTGTACCGTTTTTGAGATATGTCATCCATCTTTACTTGGCAGGCGTCTTTTTAATGATTTTCGAATTTTCTCATACTCACCTAAACCCGCCGAACATTTTTGCCATACTTCATTTTTACCCTACTCTGCTCCTTCTAGGAGAACATTTATGTCAGTGAGTCAGTGAGTCAGTCAGTGGTAATCGAGCCTTATATATTATAAACTAGTTTTTCGGGCAGTGTGCGGGCCGCATGCGGCCCGCATTTATCGTTATGCAGTACTAAACTATAACAATACACCTTTAACATTAAAAAAAAATATTTCAAAACTCCAATAGAAGTATGAAATCCCATTAAAACTCTCAATACAATAAAGAAACAAACTGTAGCCTCCAAAACCAGATTCACCCTACTGCCATAAAAAGGTGGTTCCGGCAGAATGGTACCAAGGTTTTGAGTCACATTTGTTAAGGAACCCTACTCGTAGGTGCTTTGGTTATCGCGGGCAGTTGCCATGGAGACCAGTTGGAGACGTGGAAAATACTCTCAAGTCGGAGCTCGGCCTTCGGCCTCGCAAGTTACTAATACGGCTCGGCCTACGGCCTCGCCAGGCGCTCGCCCTTCGGGCTCACGCCCCATACGCTCGGCCTTCGGCCTCGCGGGCCGAAAGTTCGGCCTTCGGCCTCACCAGAAGCTCGCCCTTCGGGCTCGCTACTACACTAATGTAGGACAGTTACTCCAAATTCAGTCAAAAATCCCACAAAAACTCCTAATACAGTCGAAAATAAAGATAAAAAACTCCAAATGCAGTATGAAGAATGAGAGGAGCACCTGGGACAAATCCAAAATGGCGGATTTCAAGAAGGCCACCATACAAACTGCTCCGCCCCTACTGAAGCTCGGCCTAAAGGCCTCGTTTCAGCAGGCTCGGAGCATTTTGTATGGCGGCCATCTTGAAATCCGCCATTTTGGATTTTTGACAGGTGTCATTCGACTGCTCTCCCGATTCTCTATGACATTTGTTCAAACACCCCCTACCTATCTCTTACCGTTTTCGAGATACGTCATCCATCATCACTTGGCAGGCGTCTTTTTAATGATTTTCGATTTTTCTCATACTCACCAAAACCACCCGAACATTTTTGCCATACTTCATTTTTACCCTACTCTGCTCCTTCTAGGAGAACATTTATGTCAGTGAGTCAGTCAGTCAGTCAGTGGTAATCGAGCTTTATATATTATAAACTAGTTTTTCGGGCAGTGTGCGGGCCGCATGCGGCCCGCATTTATCGTTGTGCAAGTTTGAACAATATCAAAACACCTTATACATTAAAAAAAATTATTTCAAAACACCTAAAGATGTACGATTTCCCATACAAACCCTTAATACAATAGAGAACCGTACTGTTATCACCAAACCAAATTCACCCTACTGCCATAAAAAGGTGGTACGGGCAGAATGGTACCAAGGTTCTGAATCACTTTTGTTAAGGAACCCCACTCGTAGGTGCTTCGGTTACCGCAGGCAGTTGCCATGGAGACCAGTCGGTGACGTGGAAAATACTCTCAAGTCGGAGCTCGGCCTTCGGCCTCGCAAGTTACTAATACGGCTCGGCCTGCGGCCTCGCCAAGCGCTCGCCCTTCGGGCTCGCGCACCATTCGCTCGGCCTTCGGCCTCGCGGACCGAAAGTTCGGCCTTCGGCCTCACCAGGTGGTTGCCCTTTGGGCTCGCTATACACTAATGTAGAACAGTTACTCCAAATTCAGTCAAAAAACCCACAAAAACTCCTAATACAGTCGAAAATATAAGGTAAAACACTCCAAATGCAGTATGAAGAATGAGAGGAGCACCTGGGACAAATCCAAAATGGCGGATTTCAAGAAGGCCACCATACAAACTGCTCCGCCCCTACTGAAGCTCGGCCTAAAGGCCTCGCTTCAGCAGGCTCGGAGCATTTTGTATGGCGGCCATCTTGAAATCCGCCATTTTGGATTTTTGACAGGTGTCATTCGACTGCTCTCCCGATTCTCTATGACATTTGTTCAAACACCCCCTACCTATCTCTTACCGTTTTCGAGATACGTCATCCATCATCACTTGGCAGGCGTCTTTTTAATGATTTTCGATTTTTCTCATACTCACCAAAACCCCCCAAACATTTTTGCCATACATCATTTTAGCCCTACTCTGCTCCTTCTAGGAGAACATTTATGTCAGTGAGTCAGTCAGTCAGTCAGTGGTAATCGAGCTTTATATATTATAAACTAGTTTTTCGGGCAGTGTGCGGGCCGCATGCGGCCCGCATTTATCGTTGTGCAAGTTTGAACAATATCAAAACACCTTATACATTAAAAAAAGTATGTTCAAAACTCCATTAGAAGTATGAAATCCCATATAAACTCTCAATACAATAAAGAACAATACTGTAGCCACTAAAACAGATTCACCCTACTGCCATAAAAAGGTGGTACGGGCAGAATGGGACCAAGGTTCTGAGTCACTTTTGTTAAGGAACCCCACTCGTAGGTGCTTCGCTTACCGCGGGCAGTTGCCATGGAGACCAGTCGGAGACGTGGAAAAAACTCTCAAGTCGGAGCTCGGCCTTCGGCCTCGCAAGTTACCAACATGGCTCGGCCTGCGGCCTCGCCAAGCGCTCGCCCTTCGGGCTCGCGCACCATTCGCTCGGCCTTCGGCCTCGCGGACCGAAAGTTCGGCCTTCGGCCTCACCAGGTGGTTGCCCTTTGGGCTCGCTATACACTAATGTAGGACAGTTACTCCAAATTCAGTCAAAAAACCCACAAAAACTCCTAATACAGTCGAAAATGTATGGTAAAACACTCCAAATGCAGTATGAAGAATGAGAGGAGCACCTGGGACAAATCCAAAATGGCGGATTTCAAGAAGGCCACCATACAAACTGCTCCGCCCCTACTGAAGCTCGGCCTAAAGGCCTCGCTTCAGCAGGCTCGGAGCATTTTGTATGGCGGCCATCTTGAAATCCGCCATTTTGGATTTTTGACAGATGTCATTCGACTGCTCTCCCGATTCCCTATGACATTTGTTCAAACACCCCCTACCTATCTTGTACCGTTTTTGAGATATGTCATCCATCTATACTTGGCAGGCGTCATTTTAATGATTTTCGATTTTTCTCATACTCACCAAAACCCCCCGAACACTTTTGCCATACATCACTTTGCTCCTACTCGTCTCCTTCTAGGAGAACATTTATGTCAGTCAGTGAGTCAGTCAGTGAGTGGTAATCGAGCTTTATATATTATAAATAACTAGTTTTTCGGGCAGTGTGCGGGCCGCATGCGGCCCGCATCTATCTTTAGTCATTTGAAAATTCCACAGAAACACCTAATACTTTAAAAAAAATGTGTTCAAAACTCCAATAAAAGTATGAAATCCCATATAAACTCTCAATACAATAAAGAACCAAACTGTAGCCACCAAACCAAATTCACCCTACTGCCATAAAAAGGTGGTACGGGCAAAATGAGACCAGGGTTCTGAGTCACTTTTGTAAAGGAACCCCACTCGTAGGTTCTTCGGTTACCGCGGGCAGTTGCCATGGAGACCAGTCGGAAACGTGGAAAATACTCTCAAGTTGGAGCTCGGCCTTCGGCCTCGCAAGTTACTAAAACGGCTCGGCCTGCGGCCTCGCTCGGCGCTCGCCCTTCGGGCTCACGCATCATACGCTCGGCCTTCGGCCTCGCGGATCGAAAGTTCGGCCTTCGGCCTCACCAGGAGCTCGCCCTTCGGGCTCGCTACTTCACTTATGTAGGACAGTAACTCCAAATTTAGTCAAAAATCCCACAAAAACTCCTAATACAGTCGAAAATATAAGGTAAAACACTCCAAATGCAGTATAAAGAATGATAGGAGCACGTGGGGTACATCCAAAATAACGGATTTCAAGACGGCCACCATACAAACTGCTCCGCCCCTACTGAAGCTCGGCCTAAAGGCCTCGCTTCAGCAGGCTCGGAGCATTTTGTATGGCGGCCATCTTGAAATCCGCCATTTTGGATTTTTGACAGATGTCATTCGACTGCTCTACCGATTCCCTATGACATTTGTTCAAACACCCCCTACCTATCTCTTACCGTTTTCGAGATACGTCATCCATCATCACTTGGCAGGCGTCTTTTTAATGATTTTCGATTTTTCTCATACTCACCAAAACCCTCCGAACATTTTTGCTATACTTCATTTTTACCCTACTCTGCTCCTTCTAGGAGAACATTTATGTCAGTGAGTCAGTCAGTCAGTCAGTGGTAATCGAGCTTTATATATTATAAACTAGTATTTCGGGCAGTGTGCGGGCCGCATGCGGCCCGCATTTATCGTTATGCAGTACTAAACTTAACCTTAACCCCTTATACATTTAAAAAAAGTATGTTCAAAACTCCATTAGAAGTATGAAATCCCATATAAACTCTCAATACAATAAAGAACCATACTGTAGCCACTAAAGCAAATTCACCCTACTGCCATAAAAAGGTGGTACGGGCAGAATGGTACCAAGGTTCTTAATCACTTTTGTTATGGAACCCAACTCGTAGGTGCTTCGGTTACCGCGGGCAGTTGCCATGGAGACCAGTCGGAGATGTGGAAAATACTCTCGAGTCGGAGCTCGGCCTTCGGCCTCGCAAGTTACTAACACGGCTCGGCCTGCGGCCTCGCCAAGCGCTCGCCCTTCGGGCTCGCGCACCATTCGCTCGGCCTTCGGCCTCGCGGACCGAAAGTTCGGCCTTCGGCCTCACCAGGTGGTTGCCCTTTGGGCTCGCTATACACTAATGTAGGACAGTTACTCCAAATTCAGTCAAAAAACCCACAAAAACTCCTAATACAGTCGAAAATGTATGGTAAAACACTCCAAATGCAGTATAAAGAATGATAGGAGCACGTGTGACACATCCAAAATGTCGGATTTCAAGACGGCCACCATACAAACTGCTCCGCCCCTACTGAAGCTCGGCCTAAAGGCCTCGCTTCAGCAGGCTCGGAGCATTTTGTATGGCGGCCATCTTGAAATCCGCCATTCTGGATTTTTGACAGATGTCATTCGACTGCTCTCCCGATTCCCTATGACATTTGTTCAAACACCCCCTACCTATCTCTTACCGTTTTTGAGATATGTCATCCATCTTTACTTGGCAGGCGTCTTTTTAATGATTTTCGATTTTTCTCATACTCACCAAAACCCCCCGAACATTTTTGCCATACTTCATTTTTACCCTTCTCTGCTCCTTCTAGGAGAACATTTATGTCAGTGAGTCAGTGAGTCAGTGGTAATCGAGCTTTATATATTATAAATATTCGAAATTCACTCTCGGACACCCTTCGGCCTCCGTGGTTTGATGAAGTTGGTTGGAGTAAAGTGTTGCCAGATGCATTGAACCTTTTATCTCTAGTGAATTCTGCTAAAATCGGTATAAAATTTGCATGGTCAAATGAACCTAAATAAGCAGCTTAGTTACTTAGTTCTGTTTCTTATGAAAATCAAGAGAACATGTTAAGTAGAATTAAATATAATATAGACACAAATTAATAAAACTCATATGTAATAAATGTACACAATAAAATAGAAATGATAAATAAAACAACAAATTATCAAATCAAAACTTAAAGTAGCAACGAGCTAACAAATAATTGCTTCATCATTTGCATTATTCAGTCATACATATTTATAATAAATTTGAGCAGTCTCTCTATCAGTCAGTCTTTTATTATTATTTAAAACTTATAGGTTGCCTTTGACCACTATCTCACCAGATGGTGGGTGATGTGATGATGCGGTTACATGTTGTTCACGCTTACCTAGAATCACTGGCTCTCAAGGGCAGCTCCAGGAACACACTGTTAGGCTTGGTGAAAGATTTTTAACTTGAAGGTAATAGCTGGTTATGTGGGACTCCCCGGGCAAATTGCCCGGTATCCACTAAAAACCCAACGATGAACCCTCGGTGTCTGTGTGGGGCTTTTGTGATATGATGTCATCACAAAAGGAGGCCATTGCTGCCCAGCATCGCCCGCTGTCGAGGATGGTAGTCACCAGACTCGGCAGCGACAGGTCATTACCGACCTCCACTGTCAGAGCGTGCCATTGGGATTCCCAAGCGGCACACTACTCCACGGTGTGACGCGCCGTATCCACGAGCGCGCCGCACCCATGACAGGTGTAGGTTGTCTCCCGTCTCGCAACCCGGTGCAGGTACTCATCAAAGCATCCATGCCCGGTCCGTACCCGCACCATTTGGAAAGTGAGGGAGCCATGCTGTCTTAAGAGTTTGCCAGGGTTTCAAATGGGGACGAAGCGCTTCCATCCTCACCAGACCGGCTGTTGAAAACTGAAGGTCCTCGGTCCAACTGTGAATCAGGGCAGCTTGTGCAGCTTCCCTGATTCGCACAACCTCTTCGGGACCGGGATATTCACCTCTGTCCCTCATAGCCGCGTGAAATTCGTTTACCTCCGCGAGCACTTCCGGCTGAAGTTTCCAGGAAAAGTCGCCCGCAAGAAGTGTAGCTGCCATCCAGAGAGAGAGAGAGACTGTGCGGTAACCTCTGATTGCACTCACCGATATGACTCTCTGTGGTCTCCGCCGGAGGGTCTTATTTTTTGCAGTGAGAGCGTGTGCAGCCCTACCACCATGGTACAACAACTGCCATTCAGATACAACAACCGGGACTGACGACGCGACGACTAGCCTTCCCTATGAAGCACGAAAGCGCTCAGTAGTAATGTCTATACTTAGCTGTCACTCATCCCAGTAATAATGGTGGCGGACGTTGCTTAACTTCGCTTTTGAAGCAGTGATGGCTCAGTGGCATTGGCTATGGACTGCCGCGCAGCAGGTCCATGGTTCGAATCCCGCCCAGAGCTTGAGCTTCACCGCATGGTGGAAAGGCATTTTGCGAATGCCCACCTGGCTAGCGACCACCCTCAAGTAGAAAATCTGTCGCCAAGCGCCTAACGGTGTGTTCCGGCAGCAGTCCTTGAGAGCCAGTGAAATAACAGGCAAAATGAGACTTAACAGGTATGTCTCAAGGTGATGGGCGCAGTGCAGTTCATCACTTGTGATGAAATGCATCTGTTATAGGCAGAGTATACCGCTTAACATCAGGTGGGCTTCGCGCTTGTTCCATCACAATAACATAAAAAAAAAAAAAATTGCTGATCGGTTAAGAATGGCGAAGAAAACTTCACTACGACCGCTTCAAAAAAAATTATCCTCAATCTCTAGGCAATAGCAAAATATTTTGTTGTAATAATATTACATAATTATATATTAATAGAACATAATTATGTTCCTTCTTCAAAATAGTTTGTGCATTGTTTTGTCTTCATTATAAATGAAGCGCTCGTAGCGAAATTTACTTAGCTGTTCTTAACCGATCAGCAAAGTTAAGCAACGTCACCCGCGGTCATGAGTAATCATGGATTACTCATGTTCGTGCTTCGGAGGGTACTTTAAGCCGTCGGTCCCGGTTCTTGTCTTAGGATGGCAGTGTTACAGCATGGTGGTAGGGCATTTAGCGAATAGAATTTAGCCCGCCTGGCTAGCTACAACCCTTAAGTAGAAAATCTGTCGCCAAGCACCTAACGGTGTATTTCGGCAGCTGTTCTGAGAGCCAGTACATCTAGGTTAGCCTGTACAACATCTTTGACCACATCATCACTTACCATCAGGTGAGATAGTGGTCAAAGGCTAACCTATCAGGCATAAAAAAAAGGCGAAAATATTCACTCTACGGCTGCACTAGAGATAGAATATTTTTTATGTGGCAATTGTTGTGGAGTTATTTCTGTCAGCTTCACGCCAAGAAAACACATAAAAATACAAAAAGTTCGGAGGAAATTTAGAAAAGAGTAGTACCAGAGCTGATTGACAGAGATTATTACTATAATATGGGTAATGTAAATAAATGGGTATGGTAAATACAATAAATTACTAAGAACGTAATGGAAAATAAATAAAATAGCATACGAAATTTACAAACGAGAGTAAGTCATGTGGGACTTAAATTTTTCCTATCGTATATTTGTGATTTAGCAATTTTTTTTTTTCAAAAACTATACCACTTGCGACTTTGGTTCTTTTTTTGATGTGATTATTTACATGTAATCTATACACCTGAATTATTTCAGATGTTCATGTTTAGTAGTTTAAAAGTAGTTACGAGATTATTTATTACGTAAGTTTCCATCGGTGAGTGTTTGCGCGGAAAAATGTATCTAGTGAATGTTTTTTATATTCATTTCATGATTTGAATAACTTCCCGTAACCGTAGAGTGATGCGGTTTCTTGTGTTTTATAGCCAAGGATACTAGCTTACTAACAACGTTCGAATTATAACGATTGTATACAAGCTGCGAAGTACACTTTTTTTAGACTACCGGAATCCCGGTCGGAACACATAGTACACGTCAAAACAAAAAAATCAAAAAAAAAGAACTTCAAATCCTTATCCTTTTAATTTCTTGTATCATCGTTATTGACTTGTACAAATGCAAAACTACAGCTTTCTAGGTTCATTACTGTAGAAGTAGTTACAAGATTATTATTAAATGACGTAATATTTTGACACCAAAATGTAATTTGAGCTGGTTTCAGATTTCATGAAAATATTTAAAATACTTTCCGTTGTTACAGAAAAATATGGTCATTTTTTCGTATAGCCATGGATGCATCCCGTCGAAAACAGTTTGTATTATGAAAATCAGACTTACGCATATTTTAGGACGAGTTAGTAAAAGTAGTAAGAACTCGCAGACCGGCATCCCGGTTTGGACAGATAAGTGTATTATAAAGAGGAAAGGGGTCCACTTGTCACCTTGCTGAAAGCCAGGAGCACGCAATGTTCTAAAATAAATAAATATCTGTAACAAATTAAATAAAAGATTAATTAATGCCATCTACTCAGTTATTACTAAACTACAATATAGAATTATCTATCGGTTCTCAATGCAATTTCATTACCAGTGCTACTTACTGAAGTAATTCATCAATAAACCGATAGAGGTTGCAAATACTAAACGCTATAGATAAACCTTCGATCGACAATAGGTGTCTCCTAAGGAGAAAGAATATTTAGTAAAATAATCTAGTTATCAAAATAATTATTGAACTCATATAATAAAGAACAATTATCAATAGGATCATAAAACAATATAAATTGAAACATATAAAATAATAAAGATTCTAATTATTACTTGCTCAGTAGCCATTTCAAAAGAATGAAAATTAAAACATCACCACGGGTCATTGCACTTCCTTTCAGCTGGTCGTTGATGCTTTGAAAAAGTTTTGAATACACAGTTCTCATTGGATTTAACTTCCCAACGGTCTCGGAGCCTCTATCCTTACCATATATGATAACGAATCAGACTGCGAACATCCGGTGGAGTTTTCGAGTCTGATGCAGTGGAGGCCGGCGTCACTTTTTACGTAACAGCCCATCGAAGAAGTACTCCAAATAAGACAAGATAAAAGTACCACATATCTCCATATCTATAACTTAATATATTCTTAAACTACTGAAACCCCAAACTTGGGGTTCCATTACGAGGCTGCTTCCAGTACGAGCATAGTAGAAAGAGTGGGGACGTAAGTAATCTTCATACAAGCGTACCGCACGCGGCTTGTTTGTGTGCGCCATAGTATCTATGCGCCCCACACGCACACTCAAACACAATCTAGACCCGTTTCTCAGTGCGCCAGCCGGGGCTAACACCGAACAATGATCGCGCGTCACGGCTTTTCGGCACCGCTAAATAAACGAAAAAAGTTTGATAATCGCAGGAGAACTTTTTGCTGAACTTAGTGTTCGGCTGTTTATATAATTCATCGATTCTTGTTGTCTCTGTTTAGATTACCTACTGAACAGGAAAGGTAAGCAAGTCACTTATTCTAGCATACCTATCATTTTTACTTGATGATGAGTGACCTACTTATTTTTTTTATTGTATTAGGTAGGTATGCCCCGCGTCGCTCGTCTCTGGCCCCGTAACCACATAGGTATCGCCTGTCGCTCTTTCTTTCATCGTGAAAGGTTTCATCATCGTTTATGTAAAACCGACCTCACTAACCCTGAACCCAGGCAACACAAGTAAAAAATGCAACTTCCTGGTCCTTGCCTATGCTAGGTAGGTACTGATTTAAAATATAGCATATACATACATTATAAATAAGTAACAACCCTGAGACAGACAAGTATGGTAGGTAATTATATCGCGGTTTGGGCCGGAGTTGGCCTACTTCCTCACTCCTTCTACTATGGTACGAGGCTGCTAATTTCCCGTACGAGGCTGCTCCTATACAACTTCCTATACTCCAGCACCGACCGCTGCCACTCTGTCTCTACAGCATCTAGCTGGGACAACCTACTGGCGCAGCAGTGTTGAAGCCCTGAGCTACTCCATCGCAGCACCTGCTGCTGAACATCACCTCTCTACTAGCGGACCGGAGATAAGTCCTACAACAAAGAAGCTTACTATTGCCATACCTGTCTGAGATCCACGACCTTTCTCTTAATTAAACTGTATATTCTGATTTCTCTCTTGTTTTTCTTCATGATCCCTACTACCAAACTTAGGTAGGCAGGTGACACACTAGTGGGTGCAGTGGTGTGAACATTGTTTATGAATACGCTCGTCGATTTTAAAGTTTTTGAAGTGTAAGAAACTGGACAAATTTTGTGTTAAAACAGTACCAAACAGTGAAAACCCTAACTAAAAGTGTTATAAGGTAAAAAAATACCCTAAAAAGTCTAATTACTACATAATAAGCAACTCAAATTGAGGTGAAGTGCTGAATGACAGTCATATTTGTGAAAAAACATCTACCGGAAAAGCTTTGAAAATAGCGTGAAGATTATACTATTTGAGTACTATTAACAAAGACATAGTCTTTCCGTTCAAAATCACAGTGAAAAACTATAAACTTAACCTACAAAACAGTTTATTGAAGGTCATTCAAAGTAATTCTCATAGTCTTCGATCAAGAATCGAAGCTCATAGTGTTCACTTATTCATCGATAAATAACTGAGCTGGTGACGACATCTAGCGTCAAACAGAAAAAGCAAGTAAGGGCAACATCTGTCTCCGCTTAGGTGAACTAGGAGAGAGAGAACTAGAACTTAACCTACTTCCGGAACGCCAGGTTGATCATCAAACACATCAAATAGTACAGCAACACAATGACAGAGGGCACCAAAAGTAGTAACTATATAGTACGGTTTTAGATCAACAGAGGGCTCCACCATGTCGAAAATAGAACAAATTTTGGAAGAACTACGATTAGATATCAAACAAGATAAGTACAGAAAACTCATTGCTGAATTTAGAAACAAGCCTCACAACCAAAATCAACGATAAGATAGACCAAAATTATAATTTATTGCAAGGGGAGTTCGGACAAGTTAGGGAGACTTACTCCAAAAGCGACAAAATAATTAGTGCCTGAGAAAAACACATAAGAGAAAGAAATGTCATATTTTTGGGGTAGAAGAAGGCGAAAAAATTAACCAAGAGTGGAAGAAATCCCTCCTAATTAAACCCGAGCTGAAACTAGAATATGACAGAAAAGAACTAGAGATGGTTAGTGGAAAGGGAAAGTACCTCACAGACAAAATGAGATCTATTGTCGTTAACTTTCACAACGTTTGGAAGAAAAATCACATACCTACCTATTTGAAAAAAAGAAATTAATGCAAACTAACATTTATATTCTATTTTCAATTTGCTGAAAAGTCGATAACCCACCTGAAATTCTAGAAACACGATGTGAGTAAAAATGCTGCGACAGGTGAGCCACTTAAATCAGGACTTGACTTTTCTAACAGATGGCGTTAGTTATCATAAAGCATAATAAAAAAGCGGATTATTATAAAACCAACATAAAATATGGCATAATCAGATAAATTATAAACATCCCTTAAAAATGTTATAATATTAAGGAATGTCGATGTGTTATAAAATGGGACTTAGTACACCTCCAATAATGATTTACAACGAACGATAAATAAAACGGTGTTTTTTTTCATCTGAAGTATAGCGCGAGCGTGGTGTGTGCAATATGTCATTTTTTTTTATTTGAGACATAGTTGTTAAGTCTCATGTGCCTGTAATTTCACTGGCTCTCAGGGTTAGGTGCTTGGCGACAGATTTTCTACTTGAGGGTGGTCGCTAGCCACGCGGGCCTTCGCAAAATGCCCTTCCACCATGCGGTAAAGCTCAAACCCGCGGCGGGATTCGAACCATGGACCTGCTGCGTGGCAGTCCATAGCCAATGCCACTGAGCCATCACTGCTTCAGTAAAAAAATAAGTACATTAATCATATCAAATGAAATAACTGACGCTCGCGCGGGAGCCAGAAGATATTGATTTTGACTTTTCTACGATACCAATTCTATCTCTAAAAACCATTACTCCAACTGGCCCGTGGGGTGCTGGGCTAGAATGTCACCCTCCCCCCATTTTTTACTGTGGGTATCGTAAGACTAAGGGTAACACACCAGAAGGTGGGCAGCAGCACTTTTTGAGGAACTGATATCTCACACTGCGATCCCCAAGCCGCCTGCCAAGCTGAACTATCCGGCTGATACAGTATTACTCAGACATAATCGTCATATTTAGATGCATAAATATGTCATAGTTAGGCCTTCTGATGAGATTCTGCGTTGATTTACAAGATTAAAAAAAGGTTTTAATAAAAAAGGTCTATGACTATGAAACTCGATTTTCAGCCCACTGTGCGTCGCCTGATTTGACAATGCCATGTTCGAGGTACGGTTACCGCTTCTCTCGGTATTTATAAGTTTAAGGTGTATGTCTGGCATTGGCTATGGACTGCCACGCAGCAGGTCCATAGTTCGAATCCCGCCGCGGGCTTGAGCTTCACCGCATGGTGGAAGGGCATTTTGCGAACGCCCACCTGGCTAGCGACCACCGTTAGCCAGGCGGGCGTTAGAAAAAAATAAGTTCAATCAATAAATATTAACTTCTTGCGGTAACCATGGTAACGGTATGGACTAGCAAATGCACAATGCGTGCGATGCTACATCGTAAATAAAAAATGTAAACGTCATAGTTACGTCCAAGTATTGTATCCGCATTGGTTACGTCAACAATAAAATCAACGACAAGCATTTCGTTGGCAGTGAGACGGCAATGGTAGTAATTTTTATGGTACATTCAAATACATAGTGCAATCAAAGAAAAGAAGTCTTATCTCTGGCAGAAAAGGTAAGTACGTGAAGTGTAGAATGTTGATATTTTAGAATATCCATTTTTGTTGTGATTCTGTTAAATAGACACAGACACCGTAAGATTTTATAATGACCTGTAAAAAGTTCGAATTTGGAAAAAATATCACCGTCTGATTTAAATGACAGACCACCTTCGCGGATAACCGGTTTCTTTTATAATAATATCGTGCCGTTCGCGAATAGGTATGAAAGTCTTACCACTTAAAAGGTGTACCTACATATTAAATTAATTACACAAAATGTACATTACCTATTTTCCAATGGGTATGTAGTATTAATACCTCATCAACTTATCGACACGATCAAAGTTCGATTTATGTAATCTAACATAGAATGACAGAAGGGATAAAAAATAACTGTAATTTCACAATGTCTATTCAAGTTACTAGCTTAGAGCGGCCTGCTTGATAACTTAATTCATCTTATCTACCACATAAGGGTTTGTATAAATTAAAACTAACTTTATGTTATCTATTGTGTATTCTGTGACAGAGCATTTTTACTGCCCTATTGCCCAGGCATTGGTCTTGGAACCTCTTATCTTAAATTATTGGAAATAAAAAAAAACACCTTAGATATAACAAACATTACAAAATCAGGTGAGATAGTGGTCAAAAAGCTAACCTATCAGGCAAAAAAAAAATAATGTATATAATATGCTTTGTGCATTACACTACCATTTTTAATTTATTTTTACCTTAAAAACTTACTCCTTTCATTTCTTATTTTTTGGGTGATCCCTCACTGTTAACAAATTAACAGGCCTTTCAAATGTTTATTTTATTATACTTGCCCACAGTAGTTGTTTCGTCATCATCACAAATCAACTGTCATTGAGGCACACAGTCAAAGCCCTTTCCGCAGCCTCTCAATGTTATAATCTTCTTCACTACTTTTTCTTCATATACCTGTCAACATTTTTGAATTGTTAAGGTCCATTATATTGTGGCTTCAATTTGCACAAGTGAGTTGATGTTGCTGAATGTAAACAATATCTCCGTTTGTTTAGTGCTCTATTTGTATAACATTCTTCTGCAGTAATTCTTAATTTGATGTAGTACATGGGCATAACATTCTATTCTTTTGGGATAGCACTAAATTAACTGTGAATATATTTGCATCTGATCCTCAGTGGTCAACCAAAGGATTACAGGTATGTCAGATTGTATTCAGTAATTGTATTGGGGTACAGGCTGTTGGTTTTAATGATAGTATTGAGGGTTAATTGTATTTTGCCAAGTACACTTGTTCAATGTGATCCACAGCTAACTTCACAGGGTAATATACATTATAGTTTTAGTACTGTCGCTACACATCTTTGCTTGCCCATTAACCCTACTCACTCCGGTTTCTATAAAATAAATATCTATGTCTGTTCTTTTCATTACCTCGCTCTTTTATTTCTTTAGTAGATACATTTATACCAGTCAGTCAGTTAGTAATTAATCATCTAATTGAATCAAATAAATGGAGCTGAGATTCTGAAGCTCTTACAAGTTCGGAGCTTGTGAGGTTTTCAATCAGTATCAATATTGTGAGTTTGGTATAAGGATCCACCAATAATAATAAGTACCTGCCCCAATCACTAGTTTATCCAAATGGGCCAGTACAGTCTGTGTGTACTGTAAGTAATGAGATTGGTAGCTTTTTATAGGGTGAAGTAATCCTTGGTTGTGCTCACTAGGTATTTTCTGACAAGCAAATGATGCAATGATCATTATATTTATGTGCAAAAGCAGTTATTCCAGGAAACCAGTATTTTGTTTGCATCAATTCTTGGGTTTTGTCTATACAGATTTGGCATTGCTCATTAGGTTAAGTTTAGATTACTCATACAGCTAAAGGTACAAAGTATTTTGAGCTTTTTATCTGGTTTTCTTCAAATCCTCTCATGAGGATACCATTCTGTACTGTGAAATCTATAGATAGAATAGATATCACTTTATTGACACAATACAAATTTACAAACTTATAACTTAAAAACATAATAACTCTAATTTTTGCTCTCATTCTTCAACCATTGTATCGAGATGGAGCAAAAATTTGAGTTATGAGTCATTATAAAATGTTAGCTCAATTGGTTAGAGCATACCCCGGTTAAAGGGGTGGATGGATGCGGGTTCGAATCTCGCACATGACTATAATAATTTTTCTCTCGTAAATTTTTACGGAACCCTAAAAATAATCCTCTTCAAGGTTGAGGTCCCTGGCTGTACTCTAGACAAGCTCGGTGATCAGTAGGCAGCCGCTGATGAGTCATCTGAGTTTTATACGGAAACATCTTCAGTTCTTTGACCAAAATACGCAGCAGAGGCCACCTGGAGATCCCTAATTGCGTGGCACGTCGCCTCGTTGATGTTTCTGAACACTCACATTTTCGAGCACAGTTTTCGGCTGAACGGCCTGTTCTTGGTCTGCCACTTACGTCTATCTAATGTTGAGCCAATTGCTTCGAGGCGCAAAGCGTCGAATAGTGCGACCAATCGGTGACGGACGGTGGGGAAATCATCGACGTAATTCACGTTGTGTTTTTATCACTGATGAATTATTCCGTAAAAACATTGACACGATTATTCCACGTTTTTGGAGAGTAAAACGGTCCATAATTATTTTTAGTGAATTTTACATTTGATTACTACAAAATTATCAATATCAGAATGACAGGATATGTCATAAAAATACTTATATAAGGAATTTCAATAGTGCAAGTACTTTTGCGCCACCCGGTACATAATATTTACGATGGACTAGGGTTGTCATTTTTAATTTTTATCTTTTTTTTTTATGTTATTGTGACGGAACAAGCCCGAGGCCTGATGTTAAGTGGACTAACCTCTGCCTATAACAGACGCATTTCGTCAACGACGAATTGCACTGTGCCCGTCACACTGAGACGTCTAGTTGTTTTGTTAGGTCTCATTAGCCTGTAATTTTTCTGGCTCTCTAGGACTGCTGTCGGAACACACCGTTAGGTGCTTGGCGACAGATTTTCTACTTGAGGGTGGTCGCTAGCCAGGCGGGCATTCGCAAAATGCCCTTCCACCATGTGGTGAAGCTCAAGCTCTGGGCGGGATTCGAACCATGGACCTGTTGCGCGGCAGTCCATAGCCAATGCCACTGAGCCATCATTGTTCATTACAGGCATATCTGTAATGAACAATGTTTTTATGATAACTGGCTCAGTGACAAGTAGGTACCTATAATGCAAAGTATGATAACCGTGCAAAGGCAATATACTTACTCATAATGACTTATAAATAAGTGACGGAAATAACATACAATAACATATTATTTAAAATCAATCTAAAAAGGGCCTAAATAATTAAGCTTTTTAAATCGCGGCCGGTAGTGACATTTTAGGTATTTTATATGTACGATAAAATATGAGCATACGACGCTAAGTAGCGCTGCGCTAATAGCACTGGCGAACTATCAGTCCCATGGTATTGACGACAGTGCAGTGTAACTGAGTAATACAGTTGATTGACTTATTTATGTACAATATTCTTGTAAGGATTAGTAACAGGCTACACGACACAGTATTTCAACAATTTCTTCTCACAAGAAAAAAATATTATGTTCACTGACAGTTTTCGGAACACTACTTATGCTTACTTATGCTTGGCGACAAATTTATTACTTGATTGTGATAGCTTTCTCTATCCAGGCGTTCATAATGAAATTGCATACCACGATGTAATAGCTAAAATGGTCAATTGCAGAATCAGTATTGCTTAATGGCAGATTTGTTGCTTGGTATGGTCGTAGCTTTTCAGGCGTTCATTACAAAGCTCCTTACTACTATGTAACAAATAAAATGCCCACTGGCAGTACTAGCACATATAGATAGTTGCCGGAACACTAGATATATGTTTGGCGCATCGACATATTATTACTAACGTATTGAGTCGCTATTCTAAACAATCGTCATGTTCCATTCTGTTAGGAATAAACTTAAAGCCGTTGCAGCGCTGAAACTTTAATTACTGGTGTCTAATTACATTAGACTCTATAGGAACACTGTGCTAGTACGCTTTTAAGGTACAGTTTTCTCGCGCCCAAAAGGTCATAAACGCTGGGAATTTTCGGGCGCTTACGCGTTTCGTTCAATTGTCTACTACGACTTGTCGCTCTCACAGAGTGAACCGACTACAGAAGTGACATACATAGCTAAATACCTAATACGCTTCAATTGTTTTTTAATCAGTAACAATTGAAGCGACCAGAACGTGGGAAGCAGCGCCTTATAAAGAACTGTAATTTTACACTGCGATCCCCAAGACGCTTGCCTATAACGGGGGATGCCTGTGTTCAACGGTGGACGTTATAGCTGTTAAGGTTGAACTGGCCGGTAACTTTTCCATACAAACGCCGTAGGATGATCACTCCCTTATTTGAGGTTTTAGGTCCACAACTAAGCATGATATCGATTTATCTCTACATTATCTAGGCTTGTCTTGGCACCGATTTGTAAAAAAAATCTTCACATGATAGTTATAAGCCTCGAAACATCCCTGTAATATCACGAATTTTAGCGCATGTTTAGTCGTAAATAAACGACTTATAGAGCATGAAATCCCTAAAATTATTTACATAGAAGCATAGCTCAGTTCATGATCATTTTAGATAACATTTTGGAAAACAAATACATCCAGTAGTATAATCATAAACATCCTAGAGCCAAAGGTCGGCACACATAGTTTTGCGCGCTAGTTTTTCGTTCAAAATATTGGGCATCTCATGTCAATACTTCCATTCCGCGGTGAGGGAAGCGGGCGGGCGGGTCTCATGCGCAGCACACTAATATATAATTAACAAAACGCACACTACCAAAAGTCACGTGCACCGCGCCGCGATCTTAGAACATAATATTATATTGTAGGAATGCCCTGTTGCTTTTTGGTGTGCACGTATGTATACACTACCAATATGTAGTGCCTATGCCTACTTACGTACTTATATATATATATATATATTTACATATGTTGGGAGTTGGGGACCGGATTTTCTTTCGCATTTGATTAGTTTGTTCGTGATAGTAAGTGTCGGACGCCATAATCCATATAGATAGGTACTTGGGTAATATAAATACGTAACTATGTCTAGGTACTCACCTACTCTCACCTAAGTTAGTACCTAGTAGGTATTAGTCAATACGCAGGTCATGATAGCTATGGTGAGTACCTAATCATTTTAGCAACACTTAGACAATATAAAAAGCTGCATTTGGTTAGATATGGTATGGACGTAGGTAGTCCGCATTATTTTTAGAATATAGTCTAAGCAGTAATATAACTTCGAGAAAGTACCTACCTAACACAAAGTAGTAAAGGGTTAGAATTAGAAGCTCAATGGAAGATACCTACCTATCTACGATATAATTATCATTTATCATATAGGCCTGCCTAGGCACGCAACTGTCAGCGATGTCAAATCGACATACGCGGGCGCGCATTACATTGCATACCTATCTACATAGCTATAAGATCACAACAAATAATAAAGTTAGTACTATGTATCTACCTACGTAAATTAGTAGAATAAGTATGTATATTTGTAGTAGGTACTTATACCTAAGGTAGTACGAAAGTTTATATGGTAAACTTAGCGGTGATTGTAGGCACTTACCTAATCAAAAATAACCTATGATTAGTTATTGATTTTTATTGGAAATAATTTAAATCAGTTACGGGTAGGTAGAGAATTTTTATTCCAAATGTGTTCTACCAGGATTGGTAGATCCATGATGCCATCGTACATTACCGCTTAGAGACAGATTTTGAAATCGGTACGACACACTCTCATCTCAAAGCTCGCTAGCCGGGCGAGCATTCGCAAAACAACCTTCCACCATGCGGTGAAGTTCATGCCCGCGGCGGGATTCGACCCATAGACCTGTTGCGCGGCAGTCCATTGCTAAGAGCCATCACTGCTTCCCGTTAAGTGTTTAGTGACAGAATTTCTACTTGAGGGTGGTAGCTAGCCAAGCGAGCATTCCCAAAATGCCCTTCTACCAAGCGGTGAATTTCAAGCCCGCGGCGGGATTCGAACCATAGACCTGCTGCGTGGCAGTCCAAAGCTAATGCCACTGAGCCATCACTGCTTCCCGTTAGGTGCTTTCTGACAGATTTTCTACTTGAAGGTGGTAGCTATCCAGGCGAGCATTCGCAAAATGCTCTTCACCAACGCGGGGAAGCTCAATATCGCGGCTGGATTCGAACCATGGACCTGCTGCGCGGCAGTCACTATCTAATGCCACTGGCCCATCACTGCTTCCCGTTAGGCGCTTACTGACAGATTTTCTGCTTGAGGATGGTGGCTAGCCAGGCGAACATTCGCAAAATGCCCTATGCCCTTCCACCAAGCGGTGAAGCTCGAGCCCGCAGCGGGATTCGAACCATAAACATGCTGCGAGGCAGTCCATAGCTAATGCCACTGAGTTCACGTTAGTTGCATGGTGACAGATTTTCTACTTGGGTAGCTATCCCGGCGAGCATTCGCAAAATGCTCTTTTTTATGCCTGATAGGTTAGCCTTTGACCACTATCTCACCTGATGGTAAGTGATGATGTGGTCGAAGATGTTGTTCAGGCTAACCTAGAAGTACGGGCTCTCAAGGACAGCTGCCGGAACACACCGTTAGGTGCTTGGCGACAGATTTTCTACTTGAGGGTGGTAGCTATACAGGCGGGCATTCGCAAAATGCCCTACCACCATGCTATAACGACTGCCATCCTAAGACCACAACCGGGACCAACGGCTTAACGTGCCCTCCGAAGCACGGAAGCGCTCAGTATTATTATCCTAGCGGTCACCCATCCAACCCATGACCGCGCGCGACGGTGCTAAACTTTGCTGATCGGTTGAGAACAGCTAAGTAAACTTCGCTACGAACTCTCCACCACGCGGTGAAGCTTAATATCGCGGCGGGATTCAAACTATGGACCTGATGCGCAGCAGTCCATAACCAATGCCACTGAGCCATCACTGCTTCCCTTTAGGTGCTTGGCGACCGATTTTTTACTTGAGGGTAGTAGCTATCCAGGCGGGCATTCGTATAATGCTCTTCTACCACGCGGTGAAGATTAAGCCCGCGACGGGATTCGAACCATGGACCTGCTGCGCGGAAGTCCATAACCTATGCCACTGAGCCGTCACTGCTTTACAAAATATGTTGTAGTAAAAGCAGTAACTTGCTAATTATGTAATAAATAATTATTGTAGGTAAATATTTACTACATCAATATGAAAAGAACAAACTAATACATTTACTATGTACCTACAAATCATTGTACCTACTTACTAAATATTTACCTACTATAGGTGAAATAACATCAGTATGTTATTATAAAACGAACGAAAATTATAACAACAGGTACCTACTGTCCGAACCAAAATGTATTCCTCTGTGAATATATAATATTATTTTATAAGAAATACCTACACACGTCGTGACGTAGCTTGAGACACCATCTCCGTCCGTCGTCAAACATCGTAATTCGTTCGGCATGGTTCGGCTTTCATTGATATATCGCAAACAAGTGTGCGTAATTAGCGTAGATGCAATACGGGTGTGTGATGCGCGATCACTATCTTCGTACTACTCATCACGGAGTCTTACCCTTTCCCACAAAGGTATAGGTGAAATAGCATGCTTTGTGGCCTCGCCCGCTGATAAGTTCGAGCCGTCGGCCAGTGCATCCTTAATGATGGTTCATGATATTAATGTATTAGATAAATAAAACTGAGGAGTAAATTGTCAAGCGTGAGTTACGAAAATTAAAGGTAATCCAAATGCTCCCGCCCACAACCAGTTGGCCAAGTTAGACAACGAAAATTGAATCTGCGGTACGAAGTTCGTTGTGTGATTAATCTATGGTCGGACCGCAAAGTTAATCTTGCCCGCTATGGAGTCTCCCATATTACTCAGAGAACGCTGTAATGCCTCAATCAGTTTTAAGTCTTTATACAGAGAAATTAAAGAACATTTTCACATGGTAAGAGTCAGAGAGTCCTAGTCAGGGTTGCCAGATATCAGCTAACTCAAGTCGCCTAATTTTGCCTATCAAGTAGCCTAAATCGCCTATTATTTTATTTTCTGACAAGTAGCCTAATTCGCCTAAGATTTTGTTAAAGTAGCCTATATTTAGCTCAAATAAAAACAAACTAGGTACCTATGTTGTAAAATATATATATTAATGTAGGTTGATACCTACTTAACGTACTAGGTATTATAATTGTTAAACATTTCCTGTTGTTATAATTTAATAAGTTTATGCAGATATTCCCCATCTCTATAGACGGGAGAATCCTCATTCCTACTAGAAGTGGTAGCGGAAGAAGTTGACCCAGCCGCTTCAATCGGTCTTCTTTGATACAACATTTTCGAGTAAATCATTTCGTCTGTAGAACTAAAGTTTTTAGGTAATTATCATATACAACTACGACCGTAACTGAATGCCTTATTCATGTTTGCATGTTTACGTTATGTCATACAAAATAATACAGTTGATGTAAAAATATAAATTTTGTCTGTATTAAGGTATTAAGTAATAAAGAAATCTCTCCCATTCAACTTAATTAAGAATTTAGGGAACAAGTGATATAAAATTTCGCGCGCGGCTAGTTACAATTTGTGAATGAAGTTAGTAGCGTTTCTATACTCTTAATTTCGTGTTTTGAATTTGAACTGTATCTATCTTACAGCGAGTTAGAATGAGTCACTACCCGGGTGAATTTGTCTCTATCTCACTATTACAGATATTAGATGCAATACCTAGAAGAAAGCAAGCAGCATGGAAAGCCCCTGATGAAAAAACGGTGGACGTGTCTATTACTTTTCTCTACACTTTTCAGTTATTATGAAATAGTTTAATAGAGAGAAAGAATTTAATAGAATTGTAGTAATCCTGAAGTAGCCTCAACCGACTGTTCTTATTTTCCTAGGTAGCCTAAATGGCTACTGGTAGCCGATTGGTTTTTTTGGTCGCCATTTGACCCCCTAAGGTAGCCTAAATGGCGATAATTCGCCTAATCTGGCAACCATGGTCCTAGTTATGGATATCAGCGAGAGGTGTCGCTACTGTTCTAGAAAATACAGGTTAGATATTTAGAATTTACGTTAATTTCTTTGTTCCCCATGGGTATCTATATCCTCATTAGTATTTGTGTTCTTTCTGCATATTTAGAACTCGACTGCCTACTTATAACTAAACGAATAAATTATAATTTCATATTTGGAAAATTTACAAACCATACGAATCCGATAAAAAAAATGATATCGAGAATCTACACAGGCAAGTCTATGCTACGAACGGAGTTAAACAAAAGTAAGCCAAATACGTGTTTTGCTGATACCTTTCTTTCGGACCCAAAGTTCGATACTTCGACGAATTAGAGTAGAGGCCCAGAACCGAAAACGGATATTTGAAAAAAGGCTGCAAAACATAAGGTGTTAGCTAACAAAATGTAACTTATGCACGCTAGCATGTGTGGTGTCATCGTTTTCATTAAAATTAGATTTATTATTATTTTTATAAATTTTCTCAAAATGGTATGTAATATTGCCATAACATCTCTAAAATGTATCTTGAAAGTGAACTCTACCGTAGACTTATTTACAAGTCCACTAGGAAGCGACATTTTAAATTTGCAATCTCCAACTGTCCAGTAAGTAAGTATGTAATTTACTTACGCAGGTCGTCCTCTTTAGATCTGCTTCGAAAAAAAAACATAGTACCAGACACAAATTAGAGTTTAGCCAGTATAAACATTGTTATAATAGGGAGGCTCCAAATATATATCCATATCTCTTTTTGATATGACATTTTATTAGATAGATATATTTTAGTAGCCTTAAGAGGACAGGGAACAGAAGCACCCACAGAATAATAGGTATTTTAACAAAGTGATGCTGTCTCGACGCTAAACGCCAGCCGCACGCTCCGCGCCCCGCGCCTCCGTCAAATCCTATATAAACATATATGTATAGGTACTACAGAGAGACGTGCAGTCGAGTCACACGATCACAAGTACTGTAACCGCGGCCGCGCGGCGGTGCTGAGTTAAGAAATACTCAGCGTAAATAAGCTTAATGACTCTAGTGAGTTTTCATTGTGTTGTCACCCTACTATATAAACTGTATAGAAAATATTAAATAGAAATTATCTTGTCTCAAGAGCAACCAATACATGATAAAAACATACATCCTTTTAGTAAATTTTTTACTAAATACTGAAATATTTATTTTTTATCTATTACTTATAATTCAATAACTTGGAATTAATTTACATATTCACCATGTGTGAACTGAGTGACCACAATTAAATATAAATTTAACTAAAGTAGCCAAAAACGGTGCCCTTTTTTTACTTTTATAAATTCACCTATAACTTTTACTAAAGTTAGCAGTATATATAGTTTTTGTGGCATAATTAATCAAGTATATGTGTTTTATAAGTGATCTCTCAGTGACACCAGGAAGAATTTTGTATTTTTTAATTTTAGTTTGCACGTTGTGGTTTGTTATCTTGTAAACACTTTAGAATATGTTTTACTAAATATCTGTATGCAATATGTGACTATAAGTTATGTATTTACGCAGATATGGAATTTTGAGTGTGAGAACTGAGAAACCATAGTTTAGGAATCATAACTTCATTATTAATTTATTACAAATTACAATACGCATTTTACAAATTATTTTATGACTTTTACTAAATCTTAAAGTTACTAACTTAACAAAAATAAACAAAAAAAATGTGGTCACTCAGTCCACACGCACATCTAAACTCTAATCTGTGTCTGGTACTATATTTTTTTTAAGCAGATAGAAAAAGGATGTAATTTACTGGACAGTAGGAGATTGCAAATTTAAAAGGTCGCTTCTTACTGGACAGTTGTGAATAAGTCTCCGGTAGAGTTCCTATGCCTCTATATAATAGCTATTATAATTTGACAGCTGTCATCTGAAATGAAGATCTCTAGGAGATCTATAAAAGTTTTACAGATGACAGGAAAACGTAATTGAGTACCTAAAATACGACATCAACTGTCACTTTGACACCTGTCACGTCTAAGGCCTTTCTTCAGAGTAGTAGTAATCCAATAGTAAAAGTATTATTATTGTAATATCGATGAATCAGTTAATTTGGTTCCAACTCTAGTGCAGTGGGTGGAGGGGGAAACTTGAATTCCCCGACCACCCACCAGTGGGAAAGTCCAGTGGGTGGACGGGGCATCGCCCAAAAAAACAAGTAATCATAGGTAGGTAAACGAAGTTGTGGGTGACTGTGAAAATGAAAATGCTCCAGCCTAGTGGGCTGACACATATTTTGAATAGGTATACCACCCTTTACATATTGGGTATGTTCCATTAGTCGCTAAGAACGTAAATTTCGATAATTTTGATCACATTCTGCGTCTGTGGTTGTGATCACGTGATCGTTTGTAACTGTCATCCCCGTTCCATTTTTGGATAAGAACGCTAATAATGCCACTAAAATTTGCCACTTCTGTCACTTTTGACATTAGATGTAGCGTTTAAGGCGAAAATAACGCCAAGACCCATGTGGAAAACTTTTTGGGAGTGTGATCGTTTTTAGCGTTTTTAGCGAATCTCACTCAAATGGTACGTACCCATTATTAATTTCGAAATGTGATACGGTAAAATTGATTACTTACATACCGAAATCCCTAATTATAGTTTAGTTACGTCTTGCTAAAATCGGAGGGCGTTGTTGTCTGTACTACAGTTTTAATACTACAACAGGCATCAACGATCTCACTAAGAAATGTTTCATGTCCATATTTGTACAAATAGTACAACCCAAAGCCTAATGTTTTGTAAGTACCTACCACCTAAGAAATATGTCAAATAAACATTATTATTATTATTATATTATTATTATTACTGTACAGCAAACACGGATATAATTTGAACTGATTTTATTTGTTAGCAATATTTTGTACTTAGGTATCTTAATTTGAATCGCTTAGCTCTTCGATGCCGCTGGACATGAGTCCAGATGGCCAACTGAGTCAAACTCATTGTAATTATCGTAACGGGTAACAAAAACAAATTGATGGTAGAGCGGTAATAGCTATGGACTGCCGTGTCGCAGGATCCTGGTTCGATCCCCCACCGTCGGCTTGAGCTTCACCGCATGGTGGTAGGGCATTTTGCGATCACCCGCCTAGCTAGCTATCACTTTTAAGTAGAAAATCTGTCGCCAAGCACCTAACAGTGTGTTCCGGCAGCAGTCCTTGAAAGCCAGTGAAATTACAGGCACATGACGTGACTTAACAACTATGTGTTAAAGTGACGGGCGCAATGCAACTCGTTACTTGTGATGAATGCATCTGTTATAGGCAGAGGTTAGTCCGCTTAACTTCAGGTGGGCCTCAAGCTTGTTCTGTCACAATAACATAAAAAAAAGATCAACAAGCACTCAGAAACGTGTCGCGTAGTTTTTGAAGTGCTCGGAGCGAAGTTTGCTTAGCTGTTCTTAACAGATCAGCAAAATTAAGCAACGTCCGCCGTCATGAGTTGGATGGGTGACCGCTAGTGACATTACAAATGAGCGCTTCCGTGCTTCGGAGGGCACGTAAAGCCGTCGGTCCCGGTTGTTGTCTTTGGATGGCAGTCGTTATAGCATGGTGGTAGGGCATTTTGCGAATGCCCGCCTGGCTAGCTACCACCCTCAAGTTCCAAGGGATAGACCACGCGGGCAAAGCCGCAGGTTATAAGCTAGTTATATTATAATAAACTTATCGATATGTAAATAATTGCGGCAAAACAGCAGGGTAAAGGTAATGTTTTAGGTGTAATTTGAATTATTATCGTGTTCATTAGCGTTCAACCACTTTTTTTATAATACCTTTTATGTGTAATTGTCTGCAATCTGGTGGTTCAAAAAGTAGCTGATTTCATTTACAATTTTCCGTGTGTTTTTGTCATAACGTGCACTATTAAATAATATTGACATTTATTTCATTTTCCCTATTGTGACAACCATACAACATTATAAAGTTGAAAAAAAGACTTCGTGCACGTTATTATGCGCGTGACAGCGTACGTAGGTACTACGCCGCAGAGGGGCGCGGGCAGTGTCGCTTGCATTAAAGGCGTTTCACTACTCTAGGCTAGGGAAGGTGCGTTCGTTTTGGCTCGATTGCGTTTGTAGCTGTTTCAAAAGTGGCATTTGTGTATTAGCGTTCGGATATAAGCTTTTGCTATTTTTGACTACCATGCTATCCGAACGGCTTAAAACATACTTTGACAACCGACAATATTTTAAAAATTTTGCACAGTACGAAACATGGAATCAATCTCTAAAATTAACAAAACAAGTAGGTACCTACTACATAAAATATAAATACTATATAAAAAACTTGTGAAACTCTTCAATCGCGCCAAATACTACTGTCAAACCAGCAGTTGTCAAAAAACGATCAAAACGATCCCACGGTTAGACATGGGCCAAAATATCACTTTTCTCCGTCACTTGTAGCGTTTTCAAAGCTATCCGAACGGTGAGCGAAAACGATATTTTTGCTCACGAAGTCCCAAATCGAACGGCCCGTGTGATCATTTTTAGCGTTTGTGAGTGTTATTTTTGGCACCGATAGGCTATCCGAACGCCCCAGGAGTATATTGTAATAGGGAGTATAATGTAATAAAGTGGTCCGAGCCCACTAAATTAATGCATAATCTCTGCATGGCAAGTTACAGTACAATACAATTGAAAGCAAAAACATTGACGCGTCCATTGAAACTGTATTAATTGCACTACTACATAACGTAACACATTGACAAATTGTCGTCGATCGTTTCAGAGTCGCTTAAGTTGATGTGATACCTACTTCGATCATATAGTAATGTAGAAGCTCGAAGGATACCTAGGTACTTAGTGTGTTATATATAAGTGTAAACACATCACACAATTAGGTACTATGTACGGTCAGCATCGGATACATCAGATAGAGAAATGCGCATTTATGGCACCTATTTAAACACTGAGTACGTATTTAATTGGTATACCTAATTTCAATTTAGAAATAGAATGATGTCCCGGTTTTCCGTTCTGTGCTCTGTTTGTAAATATGTGATTAATTTAGCATGCGATTGTGCTTGAAATCATACCTGACTATATACATACCTAATTATCATAAGTAGTGAAAAGTCCATATTTTCAACTTAATATTAGGTCCTTACATATGAAATTGGCGTTTTTCGTACTGGCCACTTTAATCACGAATTTCTCCTCTTTGGTAAGGAATTCCAAATTCAAATTTGTACAGCTATAGACTCATGTATTTGTGCTTCGATGATCGTCATTCATTTGTTTTTTTCTTCTGTTTTTTTCTGTTTGCGTCACTCATTTTACAAAATGGAAAACCTTAAATATCGCATTATTTACGAGTACGAGTTCCGCCGTGGCACTAGTGCTGCGGAAACAACTCGAAGGGTGAATGATGTGTATGGCGGTCGTGTTGCAAAAAAAAACACAGTTCGTTTTTGGTTCCAACGTTTTCGTTCTGGAAATTTCGACCTGCAGAACAAGCCCCGTGGACGGCCTGAGACTCAAGTTGATAATGAAGAGTTGAAGGCTATTGTGGAAGCGGATCCATCGGAGATAGCTGCAGGCTGCAATGTTAGTGATAAAACTGTTTTAATTCACTTGAAGCAAATTGGGAAGATTAAAAAGCTTGAAAGGTGGGTACCTCACGAATTGACTGAAACAAACCGGCAAACGCGCGTCGACTGCTGCGTTACATTACTAAACCGGCACAATAATGAAGGTATTTTAAACTGAATCATTACCTGTGATGAAAAATGGGTTCTTTACGATAATCGGAAGCGCTCAGCGCAATGGTTAGATCCTGGCCAGCCAGCCAAATCCTGCCCCAAGCGAAAATTAACCCCAAAAAAGTTACTTGTAAGCGTTTGGTGGACTAGTGCCGGTATTGTTCATTACAGTTTTTTCAAATCTGGCCAGACTATTACGGCTGATGTCTATTGTCAGGAATTGCAAACCATGATGGAAAAGCTAGCGGCTAAACAACCTAGGCTGGTGATTCGCTCCACGCCACTGCTGCTTCACGACAACGCTAGACCACACACTGCGCTACAGACGGCTACTAAATTAGAAGAGCTTCAATTGGAAAGTCTAAGACATCCTCCGTACTCCCCGGACCTTGCTCCAACAGATTACCATTTTTTTCGAAATTTGGATAACTTCTTGCAAGGGAAAAAATTCAACTCCGATGGGGCAGTCCAAATCGCCTTCAAAGATTTTATTGATTCCCGTCCGACTGGTTTTTTTAGTAAAGGGATCAATGAACTACCTATGAGATGGCAAAAGTGCATAGAAAATAATGGTTCATACTTTGATTAATTAAATATATTATATTAAAAAATATTCGACTTTTTGTTCCTCCCATACAAAACGCCAATTTCATATGTAAGGACCTAATATTTTCACAAGAATCCGAGCATATTCCGCACGACGAGGCACGCGCGGTTTAAATGCGGTTTGCATCCGGCATGGCCTTATCTGATTCATCTAAATGTACAGCACGAAAAAGTTATGGATGACACGGAGGGGGCTAGCGGCCGGCACGGTCTCATCTGGATCATCAGAATGTACAGCACGTACTAGGCACGAATAACTAGGGCGCGGCTCAAAACATAATAAAAGTGGAGAATAACACATTTCTTGTATGGATATCCCCCGTATTAATAGTCTACTTTTTGCTATTATTAATTTGAAAGCTTTTGGACGGACTGACGGACAGCGTAGCATGGTAATACGGTCCCGCCGTATACGGAATACTAATAAAAGTATCCCATTTTACCCCACTCTTAAGAACACATGATTGTTTTGTTTCAGAATCATTGCATTACCAGTAAGAATTATGTTCCGTGGGATTAAAAAGATAGTAAGTTTTAATACATTTTATTATTTAAACAACTCATTACTTACCTATATAAGTATATATAATATATAATACTTACTATATGAAGCTAAATCCACAAAAGTGGGATTTTATGGGAGTGTCAATGATATTACATATAAAAGGAGGTTATAGGTATAAAAGGAGGATCGTAATCTTTTTTGGGAGTTTTTATACCTCGCACTTTTTGAACGAATTCTTCGCTAAAACTAACTTGGGGAACGGCTTTGGTTTATTTTAGTGAGATTATTTACTGAAGCGGGCGAGCCGATTCGATAAGAAATAAAGAAACTATAGGAAATTAAAAACAAAACGGAGTACTGACTTCTGAAACCTGACAAAATTATAATCTGAGAGTATAAATTAATGAAAGAAAAATTGATCCGCTGTCATTACTCCAAGTAATTCCATGCATTACGGAATCAATAATACAAATAATACGGATTTACAGTACCACCAACAAACAAAACAGATTGATGGCACTAAGGACATTATTCCCGTGGTTAATAAATATAAGAATACTGACTTGTATCCGGAATACTGACATCCGTGTGAGCGAGGTGAAATATAAGAAATAATTTGAACTTAGTCAAATTCTTACTAGTAGCAACTTTCGTTACCCTGCATCGTGTTATAACAAACAAAAATAAACTTTTACGTAAAGCGATAAGTTTGGTATTCCGCCAGCCGTCATCAGTATACCGTAAATCGCTACTAGGTATACCGCCAGTAAAATAATGACGAATGATTACAGGCGAGGAATACCGGTGATCGAAGGGGTTTTCACAAGAAACGTCTAATTTTTTTTTTTTTTTGAAATTTCTACCATCAAAATAAATAATTTATAAGCAAATATTTCATCATTGAAGCGACGTAACCGCGGGTTGACAGACGATAGTCGTTGATAGGGGATGCAGGGTGTGCTGTAGAGCGAAGCGCATTTCTGAGGGATATTGTGTTTTCAAAACCGTAAAGCAAAATGGAAACGATTGTAAAATCTTAGATAAGTGAAATAGGTATGTTATTACAAAATGAGTCTTAAAAGTCGGATTCTACTGTATAGTTCTAGTGTCATCGACCACTTTATTCTAATACCCTAATCTTTGTTTGAATATTGCTTTAGTACTTTTTTAATTTTTAGTAGTGAAAATGAAATGAAAAATAATTTATTTACGACAGCAGCAAATTACACCAAGTGAGAAACAATAGTTATAAATAAAATATACATGAAAAATTGGAAAGTAATCGCTACGTGTCATAAATCGGTCCCCAACTCAGCATTTGCTAGTGTAGAACCAGCGTTGGTCTTCCGTTGGGGCCGGTTTAAGACGTCACAGAGGATTTAAGTAACAACAGCTCCAATTAATAAAATAAAAAATGTACAAGTGTAGTGCGCACGCCAGTTCGCTATTTTTTCCACTTATCAGATTTAGTCCTATATATAATAGTCTATTAGGTACTTCTTTTAAATATTTAGATATATTTGAGATTCCTTAGGAGGGTTGGTGACAAGCAGGCGGCCTTCCATAAAACGAAACAAAGGTTTTTATATTGTTATGTTTTTGTCGTTTTGTGTTTTATAGAAAACATATTGCATCGATCCCATTATTTAGAGCTTGTAATAAGGAAAATATATATGATACTGCCAACTATATTATCTTCTGTCTAGTGTGCTCGCCGAGCTGTACAAGTTAAATTCAAATTAAAGTAGTCAGAGTTAAGTCCCATTAATTAGGTATGGGAAACCTTATTTCATTGGACATAAGAAGAAAGAATAGGACAGTAAATTTCCGACAAAGAAAATTTAATGTAATTAGCAGTTGAACTCTTAACTTTGCGCGAGTTCATTGTAACGGAACATACCTTGGAAAGAAAGTTCCGTCACTAAAGACGAATAATATAGATAAAGAATCTAAAGATCAGAAATAAATTATTCATTCTTTGTAAAAAGTTTTAATAGACAATATTTGGGTATAACTAACCTAACTACTAACCTTATTGGATTCTTAAATCAGTAAAGAGATTCCAGGATCTCATTTTATGATTAAATAATAACGGGCAATGAATATTTTGAAAAAAAGAATACGATAGAAATTCAATTTAGAGGATCTGTCAACAAGGCAGGAATCAGAAAAAATTGGTCATAGTAAATTCTCGTGCTTTACATATTTTAAATTTTTTACTACAATTAACTTATGTGAAACGTTGTGAAGTAAAAGCATTTGATCGTGATGGGAGAATAGTTTCATGGATATAATGTAGATGAGGTGTTGGGAAGAGTACCTGGAATGAAATCTTATGCAATTTATAGATTGTTTAAATTCCGACAAGGAAAGGTGACCAACAAGGTGAGTAGATTAGTAATATACATGAATAAAACATAGCAAAGCAAAACGTAATTATATCTAATATCGTTTGGAAAACAACATGTATTCATATAATTTATGTTTTCATATAATATGCGGATACTTAATTTCCTTTGCATGGCCAAGAGGCCCTTTCAATATTGATATTTTGTAGAAAATTTGTCATGGGAAATTGATCTTATAAAAGGTATTTAATTCTTTTTAAAGATTAATCTGTATCTTAGAATTATTCTGCACTGTTCCTTACATGAATTCGCATTCCTATGTCAAATTACAGAGGAGAAATTACTAGAATAAAGTTATCCTGAGAACATCATATGTTTAAAATAAAGTTATCATAAAACTGTTCAAGCCGATAAATAAAATCAAATATGCAAATGTATGCCAATGCTAAGTCTTGGGTCTTTCAGTTCAAATTTAATGCAATACTAAACAATATAAATGTTGAGATCAAATCTATTCCAATGTTTTATGAACAGTACTCGAGAGAATTTATTTTGTCTAAGTACTAATGCTAACTTATAAAGGTATACGATTATTCTACTCAAGTATTTGGATTGATATTATAATGAATGCTTTATGTTTGTTCAACCAAGATGGATTGACATTTTTTTACGACAAGAATGAGGCATATAAGTCCTCGTACAACAATATGAAGTTTAAATTCTATTCAACCATGATAATACATTGTTGAACATTGGTGCAAATGCGACCACACTTATAAGTCTTTCTGCTGTAAGGATGAAAGATGTTATATTCGACATGAGAAAATCAGAGGGAAGATAATTCCTCTTAACCTTATACATATATATATTCATATTTGAGTACTTGAGTCTGAGTAAAAGTATAATTCACTTTTGATATCACAAACACGTTTCTACAAAACTTAGGCAAAATAAGTCCTAAAATATAAAACCAAACTTTTCATTGAAATCAATTATAATATTGATAGTATTATGATACTCTGAAACACATTCTATTTCAAACTGAGAAATATCATATCAATGAAATTAACTAATAAGATATGTTATATTTATGAATTTTGTAAAAGGCACTCATTAAATGGATATTATGAATTTTCCAATAATGAGATAAAATAGGAAGTTAAGCAGTATTTGATTTAAGGAGAAGGCATTACCTAAGTGAACCGATGAGCATTGGTGTCGTGCACCGTAAAGGAGGCCTTCTTAAACGTACTCCAGGGGTTGCAAGTCCCTGGCACTTAGAATCTGAACCTTTCCTTATAACTGCTAACTAAAATACGATGGATCCATCTAATTATCAAATTTGTAGTTTATCAAATAATCAAATTATACAAAACTAAATATCAATAAAATATCTATTAGCTAGTTTACTTCCAATAAACGTTATACTTCCAAAATGTAATAGTGTAGAAGTTAGAGTCAAAGTAAACTAGGAACTATCAGTCTAGTCCATTCTACTACTCTTTTAATGAGACCAACTTTAAAATAATTCAATTTAATTTAATCCAAATTCATCATATAATTTTGTACAATATATTTTCTTATTTTAATATTCATTTTACTCTATGACGTTGTGAATATAATTTGAGGAAGTTCTACATAAATGGAAAAATTATACTTTAGAATACAATATTCAAAATTTCGTAGTTTCCTTTATATTTTCTATAGATAAAGTTCATATAGGTATAGTTATTATTTTAGTTAATCAAACACGAATTTTGTATTATATTAATTAAATTAATTTTAGTCTATTTCTATTTAGATCTTCGAATGATTGAAGTCAAATATAATACAAGATAATTACGGAGTTCGTTGATTATCCTTTTTGGTATATTTCCTTTCGTCAGTCTCTCTCTCACATAATATAATTATAGTTAAGTTAAACATCTTAGTTTTCTAGAGTTAAACTCTAGTTTACTATGTTATGTATTTTAGAGGAAATATCTTCCGATACTTTCCACTTGCTTTATTAGTTAAGCAGCTAATCACCTTAGATTCTTATTATTAAACTATAATATGTTTTGCAATTTTTGAGAAAATTTTATGTTATTGTGATCGAACAAGCTTGAGGCCCACCTGATGTTAAGTGGACTGGCCTCTGCTTATAACAGTTGCAATTCATCAAAAGTCACGAATTGCTCTGTGCCCGTCACATTGAGACATAGTTGTTAAGTCTCATTGTGCCTGTAATTTCACTGGCTCTCAAGGACTACTGCCGGAACTGTAGATAGTCTTAGGAGTCATGATAATATATTATATGTACATCATTCAAGTAAATTTTAGTTTCATATTGTTTTCTCTACAATAGCCAATGCATAGATGTTTATATTTATGCTATAAACAACTATGCGTAATATAAGCCGAATTTCTATATTACTTATTTATCTAGATTTTATGTCAGGTTTTCCCGGTGTCTATTTGTAATTTGGGATTATCTACTATATTAATTTATACACGTGGTTTTAAATTTAGGTTCTGTACTTTAGGTTCCAAATACCTACTTTTATCTGTTTGAAAAAATATAATCGTTGTTTTAAATTGTAATTTCTTACAGATTTCTTTAGAGAACATATTTACTCCCATACAAAAATTATTTAGCTTTTAATGATTTTATACCCTAACGATTTAATTAATTTTTAACGATTCAATACCCTAATGGTACTTCGTTTATAATTGCTTTGCTTTGAATTTATGGTGTATAAAATATATACATATAATTATCTTCTATGTAACTTCTTTAACAATGATTTACCTAATTTTAGACTTCAGGTTCCCTCATATTCACTATTGGTCTTAGATACCTAATTCCAATATTTTATGAGATATTTATTATTCTCTGTTCACTAATTCGGAATGTTTACGTTATTTTAATAATACATTCAAATTCCATAACTTTACATAATCAAGTGAACAAATAATATTCTAAATTATATTAGAGTGAAATGATATAAATTTTCTATAAAATTACTAAAGTATAAATACTTAGGTATCTTTATGATTCTTATTTTAATTATAAATTTCAATTTGATAGATTTCAAATTATCGATTAAGTAAATATTATTTAGGAGTATTATCTATTAGGTTAGATAAAATCTTTCTTAAGTACCTTAAAAGAAAATGGATTACTACAATAGGTCACTTCTTAAGGTCCTACCATTATACTAGACGATTCACATGCCATATTTCAAATCACAATAATTTTAGAATATAGAAAAATATATTTAATACATTATTTTAGGCTTCTTTAATACTTTGAAATTTTGGGATCAGAATTTTTAGTCAAGCACGATCGTTAAGTTTAAGCAAAAATAGGATCAGTTTTAGGATCAGTTTCATTTAGGTCTTGCAGTTTAATTTAGGTGTTTTAGTTTTAGGTGATTTAGTTATTTTATTATTAATATTTCTGCGTATCTTATTAATGTTTTAATAATTTATTTATTGGGATTAATTTGGAGATTTTAAAATTCAGAGTTTAAAAAAAAATAGTATAGGGGGGTCGTTACATCATCCGGGCCATACCTATTTTTACCGGCAAACAGAAATGTTCATTTTACTATCATCGATTTAAATAATAAAATGAAGATAGGGTACCTACGCTCCTACATAAGTAATTAATGAAAATCAAAATGTTTTCATTTTGGGTTGTAATCGGTCAGGCGGGTTGACTTGATTAAATCCCGAATGCTCCCCTTCCTCTCCATCGAGATCGGTCGCGGTGGACACAGGATTACTCTCACGTCATGTCACATTGAACTCAGGTGCCAACGGCGATGGAAAAACGACCGTACTTAGGTACCTTTTGGTAATATGTAGGTATGTATATAAGCCAGATAGCCAGCATCTGGTCAGAAAGCCAGATTTTGCTGAATTATAGTTTAGCAAACGCTGTAGTACAACACGAACACGAGCCTATAAGTCTCACTGTCAGTGACAAGATCTTGGAGGATTTTTTTATCATGTCCATGGAGGAAATGGACAAAATAAAAAATTACCTAGGTACTATATCTCCAGTAGGTAGATCTGACACTGCTTTGGGCCGTGTATGCTAGACAAAGATGTTTTAATTAGGGCTTCCAAATATTTGAAAAGTATTCGATTGGTATTCGAATATTTGAAAATAGCATCTGGTCAGAGGGCTGAATTATAGTTTAGCAAACGCTGTGACAACACGAACACGAGCCAATGAGTCTCTCAATGAGTGACAAAATCATAAAGGTTTTTTTTATTGTCCATTTCCTCCATGGACGAGATAAAAAAATATACAATCTCGCCTGTTGGTAGGTAGGTCTGCCTGTAGGTAGGTAGGTAATTTATAGAGTAATTATTTGCATTTGAAATGTAGAGGAAGCCTGTAAAATACCGAAAAGCAGGCTACTTTGCGTCTATTTCGAGGCTTTGTAGTCTAGCCTCTACAAACGCATCGTCACCAATGAGCTTCATTGCTTGATTATCTATGGAGTCCAAGGCTTCAAGCTGGTATTTAGCCGAACCATCCCTGAGTTGGCTGTAGTACCTATTCCATACAAGACCACACTTATGAGCTTGATACAGTCTACAGATAAAGAAGCTGTCTCGATGTGAAATACCCGCCACTCAAGATCAGGGTTTTTCGCAGACAATTTAGCCTTGGTTTGACCCAAAACTTAGTTTGTGTGTACGAATTATACCTACCCAGCGCAGGTCAAGTTGGTCGGTTATCGGAACAGGCACACTGATTTGGAGGGCAAGAAAGAAATTGAAATGTCTCTGCTTATGCTTTAATTTTAGTAGGTAGCTATGTTGTATACCTATAGTTCGTAGTATTCTGTTGAAAAAGTCATAACGATGACATAAAAAAAAAACTATGCACATGCAACCATTAATTATGAACATGTCGCGTTTTCTAGACAGAACCATAAAAAGGGACGAAAATTGCAATCAGTATTTTATAAGTATGACGAAGGTCCTTCTGTTTTTCTGTGATGAAACGTATATAGTAAACAAACATTTTGGAATGTCACTTATATAAAGTACATGTAGGTAGGGGGAGAGGGGGGCCTCTTGTAAAATGTATCGAATTACAATTTGCTTTTTAGTGATTTTTATTTCATATTTCGATTCATTTACATATTCACATTTAATAAAATGTCACTGTCACAACTTGCACCTACCTATTTATAAAGAGTAGGTACGTCATGAATTTAATATAGGTACTTCCTTCAAATTTTGCCAAAGTATGGGCAGGCACCACAAAATAAATCAAATCATTGACAAACGTCACCTAGGAGTATATTTTTTAATTAAGGAATTAATTAAAGTTAATGATGCCTCATTCCACCAACCGATTATCGAAATTTTTTATAGCGCATCGCCGGCCGCTCCCGCGGCATGCTCGCTGCGCTCGGCTCGTGCGTTTGTCATAAGTAACCTAACTCTCTTCCTCGCTTCGCACGTTGTCGTATCTAAATATGACGATGCCCTAGACTAGCCAAAACAATTTTGTTCATCCTTTTTAGTTACCCTTGCTACTTATGGGATCGATTGTCATTCACTGTCAATGACTATATCATTAAAATAGGAAAAGACTTTTCAGTTATTGGAGTGTAACACAAAAACGGCTTGACCAATTTAGATGAAATTTAAATGGTAAGCACCAACTTTTAAATAAAAAAAAATAATCATAAAAATCGGTTTTCCCAGGCAAAAGTTCTGAGGTAACAAACATAAAAAAGTCCTCCTTTTTTAAGTCGGTAGAAAGAATTCATTTCCGACGATTGAAATTTAGTAAACTGTTTCTAGGAACCTACAATAAAAATTACAAGATTCTAGGTTAATGTACAGATGTAAGTGACTAGCCAAAATCTTAATCATAATGTTATATTATAAGGGTAGGTACTCGTACATGTATCAAACAATGCAAGTAGACGAACACGCAGGCGATAGGCGCGCTGGAGGGAGAGTGAAATGGCTCAAATGAATCAAGTGCGAGGCGAAGTGAAGTCAACATCAAGAAACATCTGTACTATCTGTATCTGTACTAGTTATGCATTTTGTCTATATTGATCTAATTATACAATTACTAGCGGCTCGCTCCGGCTAGGGCTTCGCACGGGTATATAAAAAAAACAATTTTTGTTGGTACCTAATTAATTATAAATGGGCACGCTGTGCCAACTGGTAGTGAGATGGAGTATTTGGACTACCTGTGAGTCTGCAATGACTTATAGGTTGTCTACATCCTTTTATTGTTGTAGCTGTAGTGTTGTAGTTCCTTGTATTTTGTTAATAAAGGCCTACCGCCGAAAAAAAATGATTTTTTGACAATATTCTATAGCCTATGTTCATCTAACGAGAGATAATGTAAGAGTAAGTTAATTTGGGATTCTAGTGGTGAAAGAATTTTTCAAATCGGTCCTGTAGTTTTTATGTTTCTTCGTTACATACAAAAATACAAATCTTTCCTGTTTATAATATTAGTGTACATGTAAAAAAACACGAATGAGACATATTGGCTTTATAGGTATTACTGTAAACACGCGGGGTGACGTTTATATAAGCAACTATACCACACACTTCTAAATCAGTTAATGCAATGAGAAATTGTGGTGGAACGGACGAACATAATATACACATGACATGAACCTTGAAGACATTGCGTTCTTCTTTTTTTGAGAAGTTGTGTAAAAATGTCACGTAATAAGTTGGTAATCCTTGCATTGCGGGATGGGGATTCCCCAACCCCGCAATGCGGGTTACATTATATGTATAGGTATAATGTTCAACTTGCTTACATTTTAGAAATTTCACTAGTCAGGATTGAAATAAAGTCAGAATCTTGAAGTCAAACGTTTAAATTGTGTATACTGACTTCACTTGTTTGTTGATATATACCTACTTTAGTTTATTGAAATTTAAGCCGTTTCATCATCAAGTCATCTCTACTCATCACTTTACAGTATAAAAAATGACGTGTCTGAGGGCGCACTTGCCCAGTAAGTAATAAAATAAAAATAAACGATTAAAACTATCTCATGTTCTTCTTTGCACTATCTTTGTCCCCAATTGTATGGCACGCAAGCGGTTCAGTACTAAAAGGGCGAAGAATTTACCGTCCGCTGTATACATATACATAAGGCCCTCATTTCTTCCTAGTTCCGAAACTATTAGGTACATCAACCTTTCTTGAACTCTATCTCTGATCGTCCAAGACCACCTGAAATAAAACTATATATTTAGTTCTACGAGTATACTAAGAACTCAGTTCTGTTTATGTAGTTTTTTTATTCCATACTATTTTTAAGCTTTATACTATTCTAAAGCTATTGGATTTAAATAATATCAATGATTTCAGTGTGGATTGAGAGGACTTTTACAACCATACTCTTACCGGGCAGCCCACGATTATACCATGACGAAAACAAATCTTCAAAATCTCCCAAGACTGCCAGTTCCCAAGCTCGAGGATACCCTACAAAAATACCTCAGAACTGTTAGACCACACTTGAACGATGAGGAGTTTGCTGTTACGTCAAAATTAGCTAAAGATTTTGTGTCCAAAGGAGGTATAGGACAGAAATTGCAGGTAAGTCATCAGCATCACACGAATATTATTTTAAATACGAATGTTTGTGTTCAAGTACCTATGTTAACGTTAGTGTTTTTCTGTTCACGCCGCAAGGGTCAAACAGATTCAATGAAATTAGGTGTCGGAGATCACATAAAATAGCTTTTTTGAAAAGAAATTCTCGTGAGATTCATACATATTTTAAATTTATAAATTAACCGGTAAAACACCAATCGTTTTCACAAGCTTGCAGACGCAGCTACGCACTCGCCCAGTACATTAGCATCTGATATGCCAAAACCATTTTTTTTTTTTTTTTTTTTTTTTTTTTTTTTTTTTTTTTTTTTTTTGACCCGGGAAAATCCTTTATGGATACCACCCGGCTCCGGGGGGAGCAGAGTGGTTATGTGGGAGTCCTCGCCTGAGGGGCCTTACTACCCCCACGGGGGGGTAGTAAGTGAGGTTACCCACTAAAAACCCGGGATGAGCAGTCTGCCGCCTAGTCGGGGCGAGATGGGGTAGCGTTAGCAATCACCATCTCGCCCCGGCGGTTGCCCCGTCACCGGTGACGGGCCCCGGCCAATGGAGGGATGACCCAGCTCATTAGGGCCATCCCCCAGACGTGTGGGATCGTGCAAGCCAGTGGAGAATCCCCCGACTCTCCACCGATGATCCGCACAGCACTAGGTAAGAGCGAGAAGGCGCCCGAATCGCCTTCTCCTTCCCCCAGTTCGTCTACGCCGGAGCGGGTCTGCGAGGACGTCGTCCTCCCTCGCCCGCTCCGCGGCCTCCTTCTGCGCCATCACCTCTTCGCAGAAAGAGACCACCGCCTGCCACGATCCGTCGCTGCCGAGCATAGCGTTAACCACGCTCGGCAGCGACAGATCTGCGCCTATGACCGCTGTGAGGGCGCGCCGCATGGGACTCCACGCGGCGCACTCCTCCAGCGTGTGGAGCGCCGTGTCTTCTGGCGCTCCACACTCGTGACAGGCGGGGGTCGCCTCACGTCTTGCGATGTGATGCAGGTACTTTCCGAAGCATCCATGCCCGGAAAGCACCTGCACCAATCGGAAGGTGAGCGACCCGAATCGCCGCCCTACCCACCTCCGAAGGACCGGGCGAATGGCATCCACCGTCCTCTGTCCAGGGACCGGTGGAGCCAGGTCCTCCGTCCACCGCCGCAACAGGGCGGCCCGCGCCTGCCGTCGCATGCGCGTGACCTCCTCCCACGCTGGAGGCTCCCCGCGGGATCTCCTCGCCGCCACGAAGTGGTACACTTCGGCGAGGATCTCCGCTTGGAGCTCCCAGGGGGGATCACCGGCCAACACGCATCCCGCCGTCCAGGACACCGTCCGGTACCCGCGTATCGCCCTCGTCGCGATGACCCGCTGCGGACGACGCAGCAGGGCCTTATTGGCGCGACCGAGGGCGTCCACCCAGACAGGTGCCCCGTACAAGGCCATACTCCGGATCACTCCGGAGTACAGGCGACGACATGTGGCGCTCGGGCCGCCCACGTTGGGCAGCAGCCTCCCAAGGGCGGCTGCGGCGCCTACGACTCTTGGGGCCAGTTGAGTGAAGTGGGCCCCAAAAGTCCACCGCCCGTCCAGGATGAGACCCAGGTACCTCATCTGGGTCCCAACCCGGACCAGGACCCCGTCCAGGTCTATCCTCGTTCCTGGAGGGGGTCCCCCCCGAGGCCCATGGAACATTAGGGCCTCGGTCTTGGAGAGGGCAACCTCCAGCCCCAGGGCACGTATGCGGCCGACCACGAGTGTTGTTGCCACCGTGGCCCGCCGCACCGTCTCTCCGAGGTCCCTCCCCTTGACTACGACTAGCGTGTCATCCGCGTAGCACGAAGCCCGCATACTTGCGGGAAACGTGCCGCGGAGCACCCAGTCGTAGCCAATGTTCCACAGGAGCGGTCCCAACACCGACCCCTGTGGAACCCCGCAGGACACGCGACGTCGCCTCAGACCATCGCGTCCCTCCACCAGGACCTCGCGGTCCCGGAGGTAGTCGGCCAACAGCCCACGCAGATACAGGGGCACTCCGTGATAGCGGAGCGCCTCCCGTATTGTCCCGTGCGGTAGGATGTTGAAGGCGTTGGCAATGTCTAGCGAGACAGCCAACGCCTTCTCCCCCCCGCCGACCGCGTCCTGCGTCCACCCCTTGATCCAGAGCAGGGCGTCTATCGTCGACCGCCCTGCCCTGAATCCGAACTGGGCCTCTGAAAGGTCAGGCCCAGTTCCCCTCAGGTGCTGGATGACACGGGAAGCCACTATTCTCTCCAGTAGCTTCGCCGTGTCATCCAGCAGCACGATTGGCCTGTATGCGGCGGGCGAGTCGGCGTCTCGCCCTTCCTTCCGCAACAGGCACAATCGCCCGTCCTTCCAGAGCTTCGGAAACTGACCCGACGTGAGGCACGCGTCGAATAGTTCCCGAAGCTGTGATATGCCGAAACCTGGGTCAACGTAATCGATCCCAAACGTAATTGTTTCGCCTGTTAATAAATAATATTAATTCTCATCTATTTTCAGTTATAATAATTTTCTTTATAAAGGGTTTTTCAACAAGAACTTGGTTTTCTAAAACAAAGAATTAGATGAAGGGGATTCAAATTTTTATTGTATTACGAAGGTAAAAGATTGGCAATTATTAATGAAAAATGATATCTGGCCAATGTCCGCCACGAGCACGCTGATAGAAGTCGATTCTTTCATCAAAGTTTTTAATCAATTTTTGGCAAAATGGCGGGTCTATTTCGTTAATCACATGCAATCGTAATACAATCAAAAATTGAATCATCTTCATCTAAATTCTTTGTTTTATTTTGTTTTAAAGAACAAAGTTCTTGTTGAAAAACCCCTTAGAAGAAATGTTTTTTTTTTTGGTGAAACGTCTAATACTCTGCGCTGAAGAAACGTTAGTTTCTCTATCTTAAATTAAAACAATGGATCCTTCTTGATATCACGGTACGAACTGTTTTTCAATCTGATAACATTAAACCTTTGGGAGCTATATTGACGCAGGCAAGGCTGTGGTACCCATGACGACAATTTGCGCAAGCAAAGCTAGAACACTTTCCTTGACGCAAGTAATTACCATAACAGTAAAAACTAAAAAAAACCTGCTTTGGACGATTGCATAGTATATATGGAATGTCATATATTTATTAGAATTCGACTTAATACATACATCTGGTAATGTAAGTACCTATATATACAAAGTTACTTTATGGTACCTATGTATAGTGAACCAATTTAAAAGACACTGACCACTTTTGCTGTTCTTAGCAAGTATTCCTTGATTTTGCTACTTGATATTTTGTACCATCTTTTTGCCAGCATAGGTAAGACTGTTTTATAAATAAAACCAATTTTCGTCAGCATGCTGGTCATGCTGCCAACGCGAACGTAGTGTGCTGGAGCATTTGGACTACCTGAGTCCAGAAGGCCTGCAATGGCCTTTTGATTGCCTAAATATGTTCAGTGTGGTAGTTGTTGTTTTGTATATAGTTTTAAGTGATTTGATGAAAAAAGCGTACGGTCGGTTATAAAAAAATTGTTAAGTTCGTAGACAACACGAAGCGCTCGTAGCGAAGTTTGCTTAGCTGTTCTTAACCGATCAGCAAAGTTAAGCAACGTCCGCCGCGGTCATGAGTTGGATGGGTGACCGCTAGTGACATTACTACTGAGCGCTTCCGTGCTTCGGAGGGCACGTTAAAACGTCGGTCCCGGTTGTGGTCTTAGGATGGCAGTCATTACAGCAAGGTGGTAGGGCATTTTGGGAATGCCCGCCTGGCTAGCTACCACCCTCAAGTAGAAAACTAAGGTGCTCCCTACATTATTAAGTTCGGGGGGAACTAGTAGTTCAATATCGTCGCAAACCAAACTATTTTAAAATTTCATGTTATTTAAATGACTATGTAAGTATAGCTGTGAATAAATTAAGTCATGTAGGTAATCACTCGTTATAAGTATATTACTAGGGGTATGTCTATGTGTAATGAACAAACTGTAATATTAATGAATAATGAATAGATTCAGGCGTTACTTTGCGGAAATCCATTTTTAATAATAACAAATACTTTTAAATATTTTAAGAAAACATCAAATTAATATTTTATTAAAACACTTAAAAAATATAAAAATATATCTAGTGACAATTCCGCTTAATTTTCCTGCTAAGCCGACGTGACGTCACAAACGCCACGCAGCCAAACCGAGAGACGACAGAGATCGAGAATCGAGAAACATTTCTCGATCGTGCGCTCGAAGAGTCAAGACCTCCTGAGGATGCTTCGTGTAGAAGCGAAACGCGTCGAAAATTCTTCCGGTTTGGCTGCGTGGCGTTTGTGACGTCACGTCGGCTTAGCAGGAAAATTAAGCGGAATTGTCACTAGATATATTTTTATATTTTTTAAGTGTTTTATTAAAATATTAATTTGATGTTTTCTTAAAATATTTAAAAGTATTTGTTATTATTAACTGTAATATTGCCAAAGTATGAATATTATTTAAACAATTTTGAACCGAGATCGAGAAGATACGTTAATCATACGAGTAGTGTCATCTTGACCGGTTTCGCGATTATTCCACGTTTGCCGTGAAATCGTTTTTTTTTATATGTTTACAACTTGAATCAGTGATGGCTCAGTGGCATTGGCTATGGACTGCCGCGCAGCAGGTCCATGGTTCGAATCCCCCCGCGGGCTTGAGCTTCACCGCATGACTAGCGACCACCCCCAAGTAGAAAATCTGTCGCCAAGTACCTAACGGTGTGTTCCGGCAGCATTCCTTGAGAGCCAGTGAAATTACAGTCACATGAGATTTAACAACTACATATATATGTCTCAAGGTGACGCGCGCAGTGAAATTCGTGACTTGTGACGAAATGCATCTGTTATAGGTAGAGATTAGTCCGCTTAACATCAGGTGGGCCTCGTGCTTGTTCCGTCACAATAACATAAAATTAAGAACCAACTTCAAATTTACTAACCAACGATATTACCTAATGTTCCTTACAAAATGTAAGGAACATTAGGTAATATCTTCCGTGGGCTACAAAATCGAATTTAATCCGAGCATGAGTGATGAAAAATATATACTTAGTCACTTCTTTGGCCGCAAAAGTTCTAACACACATACGTGGATGACTTACTTAACCGTAACAAGAGATAAATTATTATAAAATAAACAATGTGGGTATTATAAATATTATGATGATTTTTGTTTAAAGGTTTTGCTGGAGAAAAGGGCAGAGAAACACTTAAATTGGCTTGAAGAATGGTGGCTGAATACCGCTTATTTGGAATACAGAGATCCTGTCGTAGTATTTTCTAGTCCCGGGCTTGTGTTTCCGTTTCGAGACTTCAAGAGTCTTAACGAGCAATTGCAATATGCAGCTAAAACTCTGTTAGCAGCACTCGATTACAAAAACTTAATTGACAAGTAAGTTGCCATTATATTATATAGTACCTATACGTTTACAAAGACCTGACTTATTCCTTACAGGGATTAGAAATATAAGTGGATTTGTTTGGTGTCTTTTTTGTTTAGCTATACTGTAGGTACTGTATCTGCCGGATAGTCCACTGCTGAAAACAGCCTCCCCCAATATTGGGGGGTTTACCCTAACCCCCACGCTTGGTAGGCGGTTTGAGGATCGCATTGTGAAATATCAGTTCCTCAGAAAGTGCTGCTGCCCACCTTCTGGTGTTACCCTTATTTGCCTATTATAAGACATCCACGGGTAGAGAAGGAGAGGTGACACTATAGCTCGGCACCCCACGGGCTAATAATTTATTTGGATATTAAAATTCAATTTAATACTAACCAAGAACTAGACTATTTGATCATATTTTGTAGTTCGTTCTCAATTCGTGTGCAAAACTAACCACCAAACATCAAAATTAAACAATAGATCTATATAAAATTTTCGGTGAACATCCGAGTTAAGGATTTTGTGTCTATAAAAATAGTTTTAATTAATATAATATTATGTACGTTAGTGAAACTGTCCTTCGTAACTTGATTGAGCCGTCTAAGATCCATACAAAAGTCCACGGTGCCGTGCCACTCTTCTTCTTTACGAGGATCACAGCGGAACGCTTCAATCATGGTATCCCCTTCTTTCTCGCGTGACCGTTTACTTGAATGTTGTTGCGTTGAGGAAGTTTAACAGTAAAATATAGAAAAATATTTCTTAAATACAAAACATATATCTAGGTGGTAGGTGACAATTTCGCCTATTAAATTGCCTGTTAACCGGCATTTAGGCGGATTTTCACGAGCTTTGGTTGGTATTTTTAAATCACTTTCTAAAAAACGCTTGCCCTAAAAGTTTTACTTATAATTTGAGCCTCTGTTGCACTTAAAGGTACAACATGTTATCTAAAAAACTTTTAAGTAGCGAGAAAACGGAGAACAGTGCCAAATTTTAGTAGACCTGCCTACTTGTTTCCATAAAATACGCTGATCCTGTGCTACCGGACGACCTGACGTAGAACCTCTGTATAATATTGTTAATCTCTTATAGGGTAGGTTGTCCAGCAATGGACGACCCGCCAGACACAGTACAGTAGTAATATAATTATATAGGTAGGTATATAGATTTTTTTGACAAATATAAACTAGTAAAGTAAGATTTACAACAAAATGCGAAGGCGACGCTAACAGTAACAAATACATATGTTTGGTTTTTTGCAGCAACAAAATTCCTGTAGAAATGATGGGCAAAGCTCAATTGGACATGGCTCAGTACAAGAAGATTTTTGGCACGTGTAGAATACCAGGCGATAAACGCGACTCCTTATCGTTTAACGACAGTAGTAAACATATTACTGTAATGCATAATAATCATGTAAGTTAATCAATATGTATCAGTTCGGCTCATTATTCGTAGACCTACAACTAAATGTAGCCTTTTACTTTACTATACTACGTACTTCCTGTCCTAGTGCTCAGAGCTACTCTACCTACCTATAGGAAATATTAGTAACTGTCGTATGCATTTAGAGAACACCTGACTGTCGATCTTTAAACTGCGTCACTATTTATACCGCTATTTATGCCTCCTCATCAATTTCAAGAAAAAGTCCAAAATTGCCAGTAAGAGGAAACAACTGAGCGACACTGAAAAGTTATCGCTTTTTTATATGACAGAGACGCAAGAAAGATGTGCTTGTACTTCCTTTCTACCCAGGGATTACATTGGAGCACAATTTAATCCACATAGTGCGATGTCTTACGCCCTTAATAGACAGTATCTGAAGACAGAAAAACTGGTTGAGTTTTAAAAATCTACATATTTCTATTGATTGGACAGCGAAAATAAGAAGAAGACCAGGTTCTATGATTAATGTTTTCGTGAAACGGCATATTATGCGGCTTAGTGACGCGGCGACCACAAACCCAAAAATATTCCTTGATATTACGATGTAATCTGAACATGTATTTCAATATTATTTCAGATATTCCATGTAGATCTATGGGGCGAAGACAATGTCGTTTATAATGAAGATCAAATAGCGCAACAACTTAAAAAAGTTATCGACATGTCGAAAGATCGTGCATCTGATGCCATAGGGATTCTGACCTCAGAAAATCGTGACAATTGGGCAAAAGCTTACAAAATTCTTATACAAGGTAGGTGAATATAGAAATATACATAAATATTATATATTGGGTATTGGGGTGCTTAACACTATCCCTGTGCATTACCGAAGTTTTTTTGTAATATTTTTTTTATAATAATAATAACTTGATAAGTTACGATACACGTACGAGACCTATTTGGTGTTAAGCCGTAACTTCTGCCTATAATAATTGCATTTCATAACAAATGATGAACTGCACTTCGCCCATTATTTTCTAAGACATAGACAAGTTGTTAAGTCTCTTATGCCTTTAATTTCACTGGAACCCACGAATACATAATTATTACGTATTGGTAGAGGCACCCATACCCTTCGAACCGGTGCTTAATTCACAACCGAAAGTCTGGCTGGCTTCAAAAACAATGAAATTTCCATACAAAGTTTCATCCCCAATTTCAAACCCTTAAGTCATCCTTGTCAAAAAATTGTTGAACACGTCATTTTTATTTTGAATGATCTATCCCAATACTAATTATCAGATCTGTAAGTTAAAAGACAAAAAAGTAAGTTTCATACAAACGTTTTCACCCATTTTTACCCCCTTAGGGGTTGAATTTCAAAAAATCCTTTCGTAGTACACTCTGACGCATACACACTTCCGAATTTTAAGTCTCTGCGACGAGCAGTTTAGGCTGTGCGTTGTCTGTCAGTCAGTGAGCCAGGACTTTGATTCTATATAGATGAGAAATAAATATTGGAACGTTTGTCCCTACTGCGAATGGTTTATGCAATACATGGAAATTTTCGTCTGCCTATAAATATCACTGTCGTAAAATACGCAAATAGTACCTAGTTATTGAGGTAAATAAAAACCTCTACGTGTTATTATCTAAAAATAAAATGAAACTAAGAAAATATGAATCAGTGTTATTGTCACGTCACACTATAAACTACAGCAGTGATGGAATGTAATGTTATTATGACAAAATAGATTAACAAGCTTACTGTACCTACTTATCTATTTTAAAATATTTTTCGTTAGACAAACTTAGTTCTTTTCTTTAGCTCTACTCAACTAGCTATACTAAAAAAATTTTTGTCTTCTCTGACTGACTGATATAAGAGTCAGAACCATCTGAATATGTGACTAGCTTCACTTTCTTCCGCTTTTTGTTGAATGATAATCATTTCTTTTCCCACCAATTTTCTCGCGTGTTATTCGCGTAACTATATTGCGGCCAATACAGTTATATATATACAGCTACTTGCTCTACAACTGATTCAGTGGTAACAACGTTAGATTATTTTGCTGTTCTTTTTCAAGGCGTACGAAATACCTCAGCTTGATTCCCCAAAATAGTATTTCTTGTGTGTTTAGGTATGTTAATAACCAAAACAAAAAAACACGACATTATATAATAAATATATTTTTTTAATCACAAAAAGAAACAAACAAAGATTGGAGCAGACAACGCATAAGTACCTATCTATAGCAACAAAATGGTTGTTGACGCAAGTCCGAGTCTTGTGGTTGGTCAGAATTGAATACAAATCAAGTTCTTGCCAATCACGAGCAAGAAAGGAACTATTAGCTCATTCAAACCTTAGCAACATTTGCCAGAATGTGATTAGTACAAGTATATGGATATTATGTATTTGCGATCTATTGATTGTTGAACGATTTGTGTGACAGTGTAGTACGCGTACAAAACCTAGGAAGGTTTTGTACCTACAATATAAACGGAATTAAGTTTGACCAACATTTAACGCCGCTGATCAACGTTACGTAAACGATGAACAGTTAACTGATGCCACATTACGATTATCCATCATTAAATGTTAAGGCCAGCTTGCACCTACATAAGACATTTTTTAAAATCTTTAACTCGAATAGAATTGAAAATTTAGAATATATAAAATCATTTATATAAAGTTGAACATACTCTCCAGGAACGTACAAAGTCAAAAACGTGATTATGAACAATTTCTTCAATAAAAAAAAATGTCAAACATGACACCATATCGCTACTTAAATCAGGTAGAACTAAATGATACTATCATGAAACTATGTGGAAGTTTTACCAATGGATAGAGCTTGTTATTTATTAGTGACGTATGAAGGCACATTTTCAAATTTAGCTATAGTTTTTTAACAAGAAAACATAAACTACAAATCTAAAGATTCAAGCTCTCGCGCATGTCATTCAGTACCCGCCTAGGCGTCATCGAGGGCCGGAGGAGAGGTCATAGGACGCGTGTCGTTTTCTCCAGCAAAATTCTCTCCGGCGATTACGAGCTAGAAATATTTATAAACAGAATTATTATTAGCAGAATGGTGACACTGCAACATTTATGGTTATCCGCTGGCGAGAATCTTCCATCAGGCGAGTGTCTTGTACGTAATTTCAAACCATGCCAAATAAAAAAAATACTTTCTCGATGGCATTGTTTTCACGCGCCACAGTATAAAAGTACAGCATGGTTTTCTAAACAATTCACTTATTTTAGTTCAGTGAGCTGTAAATAGTGTAGCCGAGCCCGTGGGGTGCCGGGCTATGTCACGCCCCAATTACTAACTGTGGGTGTCGTAAGAGGCAACTAAGGGAAAAAACCGGAAAGTGAGCAGCAGTGCCCTCCAAGAAGCTACCTCCCTCCAGTAAAAAATCTGTCGCCAAGCACTTAACGGTATGTGCCGCTATGAGTCCTCCAGAACCAGTAATTTTGCATGGTAGTAGGGTATTTTGCGAATGCCTGCCTGGCTAGCTACTACCCTCAAGTAGAAAATCTGTCACCAAGCACTTAAAGGTATGTGCCACTATGAGTCCTCTAGAACTAGTAATTTGGCATGGTGGTAGGGCATTTTGCGAATATCCGCCTGGCTAGCTACCACTATGTGTCAAGTAGAAAATCTGTCGCCAAGCACTTAACGCTATGTGCCGCTATGTGTCCTCTAGAACCAGTTATTTGTCATGGTGGTAGGGTAATTTGCGATTACCAGCCTGGCTAGCTACCTCCCTCAAGTAAAAAATCTGTCGCCAAGCACTTAACGGCATGTGCCGCTATGAGTCCTCTAGAACTAGTAATTTGCATGGTGGTAGGGCATTTTGAGAAAACCCGCCTGGCTAGCTACCTCCCTCAAGTAAAAAATCTGTCGCCAAGCACTTAACGCTATGTGCCGCTATGTATCCTTGAGAACCAGTAATTTTGCATGGTGGTAGGGCATTTTATAAATACCCGCCTGGCTTGCTACCACTATGTGTCAAGTAGAAAATCTGTCGCCAAGCACTTAACGGTATGTGCCGTTATGAGTCCTCCAGAACCAGTAATTTTGCATGGTGGTACCACTATGTGTCAAGTAGAAAATCTGTCGCCAAGCACTTAACGGTATGTGCCGCTATGAGTCCTCCAGAACCAGTAATTTTGCATGGTGGTAGGGCAATTTGCGATTACCCGCCTGGCTAGCTACTACCCTCAAGTAGAAAATCTGTCGCCAAGCACTTAAAGGTATGTGCCGCTATGAGTCCTCTAGAACTAGTAATTTGGCATGGTGGTAGGGCATTTTGCGAATATCCGCCTGGCTAGCTACCACTATGTGTCAAGTAGAAAATCTGTCGCCAAGCACTTAACGCTATGTGCCGCTATGTGTCCTCTAGAACCAGTTATTTGGCATGGTGGTAGGGCAATTTGCGATTACCAGCCTGGCTAGCTACCTCCCTCAAGTAATAAATCTGTCGCCAAGCACCTAACGGTATGTGCCGCTATGAGTCCTCTAGATAGAACCAGTAATTTGGCATGGTGGTAGGGCATTTTGCGAAAACCCGCCTGGCTAGCTACTACCCTCAAGTTGAAAATGTGTCGCCAAGCACTTAACGGTATGTATTTTAATAGTAATAGTTAAAGGTTATTAACTGTGTTAGTTGCACTATAAGGGAATAGTCACAAGAATATAATAATTGAGTACTGGATTTAGTAGCAGATACCTAAAGTAGATCAACTGTTTTAGTTACACTATGAAGCTGATAGCGTGCGGCTGGGGACATCGACCTGACGAGCGCTGTGCATCTAAAGCGCAGCGCCGCATAGTGTCCATAGCCTGCAACTCTCGCACGCTAAATTTGCCTACTGTGCTAGTACAAGAGGGCCTTAACTAATGAACTTGAATTCACCGCAAAAGTGAAACATTGGATTATCGTTATCTTATAATAGGTATAGCACATAGGACATTTTTCATTATCATCACTTTTAATCACTGTCTAGCAAACTAGTATATTGCTTAGAATCTGATGGGCCATTTGCTTGTGTCTTTAAAGAATATAAAAATAAACGTTTTTTCAGATAGCACAAATAAGGAGTCTTTACAAGACGTAGAACGCAGTATCGCAATCCTTTGCCTGGACTCTGCGGTGGGGCTGCAGGCGGCGCAAGATGCGAACGCTCGCAGGAACATCGCTGGCGGACAGACCATACACGGCGGTGGCTCCGGCGCCAACGGAGGCAACCGCTGGTTCGATAAGACCATACAGGTATTATCAATCAATACAAAATTATAAAATATTCAACACGCACGGCACTGATCAGGGCGGCGCATACAAAAGTAGAAATTATATCTGTATGATTTTCAAATGATGATTTAGCCTAAAAAGCGGGTCGAAATGTCCAGAGTGACTTATGACTAAGTACATGTCAGATTGGTAGATATGCGAGCATCAAAGCTTTTGGTGGCGCATGGAGTTCCGAACCAAACAGCGTGAGCTGTTAACGTTATTTTATTTGTAATTATAACAAAATTCATTGTTTTAGTATATAATACGGGATAACTCACGTGAATAAGTGAGATATATATATATACGATAGCTACGACTACAGTTTCAACCATATCCGGTGGTGTTTTTCAAGGAGAGCTCGGGACGCCCGCGTTTACGTCACGCTGAGCACTGCGGGCGGCAGCACGTAGCGCGCGTGACGTCATAGGTTGGTGCGAGGGCTGGGTCGCTGTTGGTCGTGTCGGCGAGTTCTGATGCGAGTCCTCTTTGTCGCTGGTGGAATCTCGGCTGGCATGGGACACGTCCAAGCAAAAGGAGCTCACTACATCTCCACTAGACCCGTCCTTAGCCTCCAAATCAGTACCATGAAGACACGGCTTCCAAGTAGGTGAAAAGAACCATCCTCTGTCTCAATTAAATTTGGACGCCTACTAATTTCAATAGATCCTCGGATCTTGTGAGGCACGAAGAACTTTTCTCTCGACAAGACCCGAGCTTTGCCAAGTGGATGTAGTGTCCTGCACTAGATAGCTGTCTGAGTTTTAGAGGGCGGAATATTGTCTTGATGTGATGTGTATGAAGTTTACAATTTTACCGCGATTTCCTTTATATATGGAAGATATGCTGCCGCTCTTTCCACTGCTGCCGGGCGATCTGACTTAGTCACGTGAGTTATCCCGTATTATTTACTAAAATGAATGAATACCACGTTAGTTTTTATAATAAAATTCATTGTTACCAAATGGAATAAAGATACTATGATTTATTTGTTGACCTTGTAGTTCATAGTTGGCGCCGACGGAGTGACAGGCCTCACATACGAACATTCACCAGCTGAGGGCCAGCCGATTGCCGTCATGACCGATTACATTATAAACTACATGTGAGTCATCCTCAATAATTATATATTAATAAAATTACAACGAAATTAAATATTGGAACCAAGAGCAGGGTTCAAACTCGTGACCTATCTATCGCTTATATGTAAGAATAATTCTTAAGGAATGTTTATATTCATGTGCCCAAGCATGTGAAAATCCTGACATGTTTTTACATCCTGAATGAATGTAATATTGAGTCATATTTCGATGTTTTCCTTTTATTCTTCAAAACTAAGGTGACGACTGAACCGATTGAGCTGTAAAGCTGTACAAAAGCACCTTTTCATTGTTTAGGCACCTACCTCTACATATTTTAACAAAATCTATACTTATAATAAAACTGTAACAGGTCCAATTTTGTACATTGAAGATAATTTGCAAAAAAAAATTGAGTGCACTCTGTAGCTGATACTGATGCCAAAACTGTATTTTTTTAAATTTTTGTCTGTCTGTCTGTCTGTATCCCGACCGCGCATCACTCCAAAACTACTGAATGGAATTCAATGAAACTTAACACGATTTGAGTTCATACTACGAAGAAGGTTATTGTATACTTTTTATCCCGAAATTCAGCACGGTTCCCTCGAGAAAGGGGATGAAAGTCAAAATGTACACTTAGTTGTAATTTACTAACGCGTAGTCCGATTTCAAAGATTCTTTTTTGTTAGAATAGTGATGAGTGAGCTCGGAACCCCATGGGCAGCCCGGCACCCCACGGGCAGCCCAGCACCCCATGGGCTACTGAATGGAATTCAATGAAACTTAACACGATTTGAGTTTATACCACGAAGAAGGTTACTGTATACTGTTTATCCCGAAATTCAGCACGGTTCCCTCGGGAAAGGGGATGAAAGTCAAAATATTACTTATTTATAATTTATGAACGCGTAGTCCGATTTCAATTATTCTTTTTTTGTTAGAATAGTGACAAGTGAACTCGGAAGCCTACGGGCAGCCCGGTACCCCATGGGCATCCTAGCACCCCATGGGCTACTGAATGGAATTCAATGTAACTTAACACGATTTGAGTTCATACTACGAAGAATGTAATTGTGTACTGTTTATCCCGAAATTCAGCACGGTTCCCTCGGGAAAGGGGATGAAAGTCTAAATGTTACTTATTTATAATTCATGAACGCGTAGTCCGATTTCAATTATTCTTTTTTTTGTTAGAATAGTGACGAGTGAGCTCGGAACCCCACCGGCAGCTCAGCACCTCACGGGCCACCCGGCACCCCAAGGGCACCCCACGGGCTACTGAATGGAATTCAATGAAACTTAACACGATTTGAGTACATACTATGAAGAAGGTTATTATATACTTTTTATCCCGAAATTCAGCACGGTTCCCTTGGGAAAGGGGATGAAAGTTAAAATGTTACTTAGTTGTAATTAATGAACGCGTAGTCCGATTTCAATTATTCTTTTTTGTTAGAATAGTGATGAGTGAGCCCGGAACCCCATGGGCAGCCTGGCACCCCACGGGCAGCCCAGCACCCCATGGGCTACTGAATGGAATTCAATGAAACTTAACACGATTTGAGTACATACTACGAAGAAGGTTATTGTATACTTTTTATCCCGAAATTCAGCACGGTTCCATCGGGAAAGGGGATGAAAGTTAAAATGTTACTTAGTTGTAATTAATTACAAGTGTAGTCCGATTTCAATTATTCTTTTTTGTTAGAATAGTGATGAGTGAGCCCGGAACCCCATGGGCAGCCTGGCACCCCACGGGCAGCCCAGCACCCCATGGGCTATTGAATGGAATTCAATGAAACTTAACACGATTTGAGTACATACTACGAAGAAGGTTATTGTATACTTTTTATCCCGAAATTCAGCACGGTTCCCTTGGGAAAGGGGATGAAAGTTAAAATATTACTTAGTTGTAATTAATGAACGCGTAGTCCGATTTCAATTATTCTTTTTTGTTAGAATAGTGATGAGTGAGCCCGGAACCCCATGGGCAGCCTGGCACCCCACGGGCAGCCCAGCACCCCATGGGCTACTGAATGGAATTCAATGAAACTTAACACGATTTGAGTACATACTACGAAGAAGGTTATTGTATACTTTTTATCCCGAAATTCAGCACGGTTCCCTCAGGAAAGGGGATGAAAGTCAAAATGTTACTTAGTTGTAATTTATGAACGCGTAGTCCGATTTTAATTATTCTTTTTTGTTAGAATAGTGATGAGTGAGCCCGGAACCCCATGGGCAGCCCGGCACCCCAAGGGCAGCCCAGCACCCCATGGGCTACTGAATGAAATTCAATGAAACTTAACACGATTTGAGTTCATACAACGAAGAACGTTATTGTATACTATTTATTCCGAAATTTAGCACGGTTCCCTCGGGAAAGGGGATGAAAGTCAAAATGTTACTTAGTTGTACTTTATGAACGCGTAATCCAATTTCAACTATTATTTTTTTGTTAGAATAGTGATGAGCGAGCTTGGAACCCCAAGGGCAGCCCGGCTCTCCATGGGCATCCCGGCACCCCACGGGCAGCCCAGCACCCCATGGGCAGCTCGGCACCCCACGAGCATCTCGGCATCCTTATTAAGATTTGCCAGCTTGCTAATAAAACTCTAAAATCTTGAACATTCGCCACAATCTATTTTTTTAACTATCTATCTTTTGCCGGATACATTTTGGAGACTGCGCAATGGAAGTGTACAATGTAATATATTTTTGTTCTACCGCCAAACAAGGAGAACCTCGGCAAAAAGATATCGTTTTATAATCGAAATTCCAAAGAAACGCACAAAGTACTTACTTTGCTTTAACATTTATTGTGCGAACCGCGAAGGAACTCTCTGAGTTACTTAACTACTGTCTTCGGTCGGATAAACATGCGGGGGGTTATCAAACCCAAAGTAAAAAGCTCCTTTCTGAGCTATGCTTTACTAAGAGTGCTTCACCATAGACCACAACGTTGCTTAATATGAGATAAACAGTGCTCAAATGTGAATAATTAGTTTGCGGGTACGGCAATCGCGTACGAAGTCGCGGGTACAGCTAGTAAAATAATAAAACAATTACTAGTAAACTCTGCAATAATAATACTTATTATTTTATTGTTCTAATATACTTTTCAGTTTGTAAGAAATTTCAATAAATTTCATTTGTAAATATTTTTTGCTAACAAACTTCTTTGACTTACAAAAACACAAATATACGATAGGATTTTTTTTTTCAGTCATGTGCGGGATTATTCTGATTCTTTGACTAATCTTTTTGCTTTTTTTATATTCCTGATAGGTTAGCCATTGACCACTATCTCCTACCTACCTGATGGTAAGTGATGACGGGGTCGAAGATGTTGTTCAGGCTAATCTAGAATTTGGATTGACACTCCGCTGGAGCTGCTGGTCTGGCTTCGCTATGCCGCGCCGGAAAGTGATTTTGTCAATCGTTGACTCTTGAGAGGTTTACGTTATGAAATTTTGAATATTTAACTCTCTTCATTTTAGTGACAAAGGGGATAATGTAAAGAAGACCCCATCTGCAAAGCCGAAAGAACCAATACGATTAAAATTCAACATCAATTCTGAGGTTCAGGGCTTGATCAAGGATGCTGCTAGTAATTTGGATAAGTAAGTTAATTTGGGTATAATGGCCCTCCGGGCAAAATAAAACTCTCCAAAGATACGCCTTTTGTATTTGCATACATTTTACTAATTTATATTGTCTTTTTTAGACTGGTCGGCAATTTGGAACTGAATTGCTTTCAGTATGATAAATATGGTAAAAACTTTATTAAATCACAGAAATTGAGTCCAGACAGCTATTTACAAATGGCTATGCAATTTGCTTTTTACAGGTAAGTTCCTAGGTACCTACTTTAATAAATACTATATTGCGTAATAAGTGTATGCTTTCTGTACTTAAGTGGGTTATCCTTTGGCTGCTGGTGCACCATGCTAGCAATGTCGTAAGAGGCGACTAAAAGTGTAAAATACCGGAAGATAGGCAGCCGCGCCTTCTGAGTAACTGATATCTATTACTGCGACCCCCAATACGCCTAGGGATTATGGCAAAACTGTGTTCAGCAGTGGACATACCTGCTGATACAGTACCTGCTGGTACAGTCATCCCTATCACACCGCATAAGTCCTATGATGGTGGGCCGCTAGCATATCGCGGGATGTAATACAATAAAAAGTACGAGAAGGAGCACTCCGCAAAGCCATTCCAACAAATACGCGACTAGTAACGGGGCAATAAAATCTATCGATCCCCAAGCCGCCTGCCAAGCATGGGGATTAAGGCAAATCCCCATAAATAAGGCTGTGTTCCGCAGTAGATAATCCGGCTGATACATTACATTACATGTATGGATTTCTAAACGGTTGAAATCGCGTATATTTTTAATTATTTTTATCCCGACGCTACTTTCTAACAGTGCACTGAACGTGGTCACGGGGTGGAATTTTTATTAAACATAGATATAAACAAAATCGAATAGTCACCTTTAAAGAAAAAGAGCATTGGTGAACAAGGTCGCACGGTCCTGTTCAGTCGAAAATACATTCGGAGCCCTAATAGAGCAGGACTCTACTCGCACTTGGCCATTTTATAAAGTAGGTTCAACTGTAATGTACAGATAATGATAAATTAATACCTTACAGATTGCACAAGACTCCGGGAGCTCATTACGAGTCAGCTGCAACCAGAATGTATGTTGGAGGGCGCACGGAAACAATACGATCGTGCTCTATAGAATCGATCAACTTTGCCAAGGCCATGTTGAGCTCCCAGGTTTCCGACAAAGAAAAGCTAGTAGCCCTGCAAAAGGCAATAAAGGAGCATAAAGATTACACAGTTCAGGTATTTTTCATAAAAACTAACGTGAGTTGACATAATTATGAAATAAATATACCGGCTAGCACTCACGGTGTTTAGTCGTAATCTCCGATCGGTGTTCGAGCAGTAAAGATGCTCATTCTCAAGGAATGCGGGCTGCTAGACGCGCACTCTAGCAGTCCTCTAAGCTGCCCGCTCGAACACCGGTCGGAGATTTCGACTAAACACCGTGAGTGCTAGCCGGTATATTTATTTCATAGTTCAGGTATTGTACTAAGTACAGTATTGTATACGATTTTCTTATTATATGTATTTGTGATCCGTGAGGCACACTGAATGTTTTACGTAACCAAAAAGGAAAACTATTTATACTGAAATTGAACACAATTATGAAACTGAAAATGAATTGTTGTTCCGTTGGTCTTATTCGATCACAATTCCCAACGTTGCGTTGTTTTGTGAGAGTATGTATTTTCTAAAATTATGAACTATGTAGGTAGATATTTGATAATGCACCGAACAAATAACAAACACGTAGGTATACATTGTATACTTACACATGCAAAAACTTTCGCATTTATAATATTCATAGAATGTGCCGGTGCAGTTCTTGGCTTAGAAATTAAAGTATTGTTTCATATCCTTTTGGATGACCGTAAAAGACTAATTTGCCAAGCAATTATTCACATCTATGCGTATTAAGTGTTAGGGTTGACGCATAGATCAATCCGGCACCGTGGACATCGCCGTAACCCATTTAGTAATCCTAGAATGGAACTACATGTATACCATAACGCTGACTAATCAATGCCGCGCTGCCATATCGGCTTGCTTAAAAACTATCTTTCGAGAGTCAAGGAGGCGGAAGCTATTACACCGAAGCAAAACGCTTTTACTAATGTACATGTTTGTCTGCCAAAAGAAATGTACGTATATTGCATCAAACTTGCCTCATACATTAAAACATCCCCTATGTAATAAAATCAAAGAGTAATCCAATAGGCAAGCAAGATATTTCGTGAATGTAATATTTAGAGAAGCGGTAGAAATAGTAGCCACACTTATGAATTCTTAATTCCTACCACAGATTAATTGTTTTTATTTATTATTAACAACTAAAACGATTTTCATGAAACCAATTACAATAGTTGAGGAATTGTCATACATATAGATTTCTCTACTTTCATTTAGATTTGTACTGTAGGTAGATATGGAATTAACCTGTATTTAATTTCTTTAAGGATCTAATCAACCGTTATCTTCACGCAACATTAAAACACCCCAATCTTCATTTTATTCGGCCAATAGTTTTTATTTTACATTTGTATTATATTGCAACATGGTATGTACCTACCTAAGTATTTTCAATGTCGAATATTTCTTAAACTTTTCTTCGTGACTGTACTACCATGTAATATGTATGTAGGTATAATCCGACCAAATAGAAAAACTTAGGCCTTTTGTCTTAAAGTCAGGGTAGTCTTTTTCTCAAAAAATACTTGTAGAAGATTGATTTTTTGCACAAATTAGGTCTTACCGAGCACTAACTCTAGTATGAATTTCAAAGATGTACCTAGTTGTAGGAGTTTTCTAGTACCAGGTGGCATCGCTGTGATGACGTCACCACTGTGATACCCCTTTTCTTTTGAAAACGAGCAATAACTACTGGGTGTAGACTTGTAGAGGGAAGATTTTTGGCACAAATGGCACAATCTGAGGCACAAAAGATCTGCAAAATTTGGAATGAAGATTGGTCGACGTGTTTTGTCGTTATAGATTCTTAATGCTGAAACCAACCGTCACCACAGCAGGCCACAGTTATTTATGATTTTATAAACAAACAGTGAACGATTGGTTTGTTTTTTATTTTCTTTTGTGTTATTTTCTGGAGCATTAGAGTTTTACCAAGCTTCGTGTAATTCTGTTGGCTGGATTCAGCTCGCTGCAATGTCCATGCTTTTAACGAAACGTCACCATGGCGGTGCCACCTTTTGATTGAAATATCTCGAAAACTATGGAGGCGCAAATTTTAGTATTTGGGCACAAATGGAACACTAACTTTTTGAAAATATTATTACCAAAACGGAGATAGTGTTCGCGCCCTGGTGCTACATTATTTAGTAATCCGATCGATTCCATACGTTTGTGTACAGGCTCTGCAAGGACTTGGTGTCGACAGACATCTCCTAGGATTGAAGCTGACGGCAATTGAAAATGGAATAGAGTTGCCAAAGCTCTACTCCGACCCTGGGTACTCGAAGAGCGCTCACATGAGAATTTCTACTAGTCAGGTGAGCTTACTAATACGATGGTTAAGAACGAGATAATATTAGATTTAGTCTTAGTAGTAAATTAGAATTATGAGTATATGTTATATTGGCTTAGTAGTCAGAGTCAGAGCATACCCCTGCTATAAGGGTGGATGACACGGGTACGAATCCCGCACATGACTATAGTTTTCCCCTCGTTTTAATTACTAATACAAGTTAATAAAAATCTCACAACATTCCTGTACTTACATAGTCGATATTCAGCCCACGAAGTTTTATCGTTATGTAAATATCCAGTGGCGTTAGACTTACAGCAATCTTGTTTGTATTACTACCTATTAGTAATTGTTAAAATTGATGGTGTGGTCGATAAGAGAATGAGGGAATTCCGTAAATGGTGATGGTGAAAACCTTAATAATAATGTGTACATATTCTTAGCGAAATACATACTGTACCGATTTTATACCAGCGGGGTTAAGGGTAAGGAGTTGATGCGATGATCAATTACACATGTTTGTCCGATAGTCCGATTCCGCACCAATGAGGTGTCTCTGCCACATCTGTTTTTCGGCATCTATCGCATCATATTACTTACGAACCTATATGTATTGTATGTCCCTGACTTTAATTTAAAAAACTGGTAATGTGCGAGTTGGCCGGATCCTCGTGGAGGAAGGTTTCGAACTTTATATAATATAATTTTTAACTATGTAATTTTTTTTTTAAATGTTAATATTTTTTCTGTAACCCATAATTAAAACTGAACGCAGAATTCCCCTGAACTAGTTAATATGGTTTTAAACTGCAGCTAATAAATATCTGTAGTGAGCGCACCAGTTTAATATAATCCGGAATGCAGGAAGTGATGTTTCCCTCCTTTCAATTGGTAATATCAATTATTTCTATGTATTGATGATTGACTGAAATTTAGTTAAAGGACAGGTTACTATTGATACATACCTACCAAATATTAAAATACATTCCTAATTACGCCGATTTCCACATGCTATCTTTGTACATCTTTTTAGATTTATACACACTCATCAAATTCCTCATAATGCTGCCAGTCTGCTCTTTGTGGGTACACCAAACGAAACAGAAACAATTATTACTATAATCCATAGGACGTACCTAATAACGACTATGGATTAAGGATCAAGAAAATAAAAATACTTCAATTGAATTGGTGCATACAAGATATTATATTTATATTGATTACCCTTAGGCCGGTATAACACGATCACATATGCAATATGGTCATAGTTATACTTATATTATAGCTGTATCTTCACCAGACAAAAAGAAGCAACTTCAAGAATTTCCACGAAACAAAATTAGACAACCTTTGTCACAAATCCAGACAGTTTTCTGTTTCCAACGGGGGGTCTTTAGTGTCCAGCTATACAGAAACTTTATCGTAACTTTTGTCTGAACAAACAGCTGCAATAATGATTCTATAATACATATATATGATAGTGTAATAGGGACCTCATGATTTCGATTAAATTTACAGTAAGCATAGAGGGTTTTTACTTCTGCACTGCGCGTCGTCACGTGGCCAACTAGGAACGAAAGTTATGTTTGATTTCACAGTTATATATATCCCTACTTAAATGTGCAGGTGGCGTGTAAATGCGACGGATTCATGTGCTACGGGCCGCTAGTCAGCAACGGGTACGCGACATGCTACAACCCGCGCGACAATGATGTCAACTTTGCCACCGCGGCATTTGTCGACAACCCCGAAACCAGCTGCGACAAGTATAGGGCCGCACTCGAGCACTCGCTTCAAGACATGCACGATCTGTTGCTCAAGAATGTACCATCCAAACTGTAAATGATCGCTTTTACCCACATATGCCGGTACAGACTAATTACGACTCAGTTAAACAAGAGATAAATACTCGTCGTGATATTCTTGTATTTGTCCTGTACCTACTTAGGCAACAATATGTTAAACTTAAGGTACAAGTTGGTAGCGGACGACATGAAGCTGCAGCAAACGACGCGACGTGTCGCAGCGAAACTACTGGTTTCTACGTATTTCTATGAAATTCCCTTTGAGTTAGCGACATGAAGCTAGCGACGCGTCGTCGAGCGGCAGACGGCAGTGTCGTCCGACCGCAGATCAGTAGTACCGCTGACGCCGGAGGAACGACACGTCGAGCGTGTTTCTTTTCAAAATGGATTTCTTTCCTATCACTTTTCAAATGGTTTTTGATCAGTATTGATGATATGATATATGTTGAATGATAAGTTCCCTCACTTGCTCTGCATTTAAGCATAGGAAGTGTGGCTTTTCGTCTTTTTCAGTATAATAAAAACAAGTCATCATCATCTTTTTCCTCTTCTAATAAAACATATAAAAAAATGCGATCACTATTCTCGAACACGTCAGACATCTTGTTTGACGGAGCACTCAAAACCAACTGGTTGCCATCTGCTGTTGCCGTCTGCAGTCGGGTTCGAAATCATGACTGCAGCGACATGACGCAACGACGTGTCGTGACGACATGAGGCGACGACATGTCGTCTGCTGCTGCTGCGTGCAGTCGGCTACCAACTTGTACCTTTACTATGGTCACCTTGTTATTCTAAATTTTGTGATAAGACTCATCAAGACTGTATACTTGTGATCGTACAGTAATCAATACGTAGGTGCCTAATGCTTTTATACTATTGAAGATTATTTTATATCATAAGGTGGAGGAAACTATGTATTATTTTTATGTATTAAGTATTGCCTTTTTTATACACATTTTTTTATTCAATAAAAATCTATTACTATAATAATGTTTCAATTCGTTTTGTATTTGAATGCATTGCGATATTCCCGATATTTCATAGATACAAATTCTTAAATTTAAGCATTCATTACAAATTCTTAAACATTAGAACTAATTAGAAGCCTACCAAGACATACAGTTCTCTCTGTCTCTAAGCTAAACTAGCCAAGCTTACACAAACTTAGTATTTGTCATCTATGATTGTCACATATTAAACCAAAATTAAACATTAAAGTTCATACTGTTACAGGAAATTTATACAAGGTGTCCCAAGAAGTAGTGATATACTGAAGCTATGAGGTAGAGGACCTAGAGGGCTATCTGAATCACCCCCATGTGTGTTCTGCGATTTTTCGTATTTTCGGAGTTATGACTTTTTTTGAATTTTTACCTATTGCCGAGTACGATGAGATTTTTATTTATGGTGACGTGAATTATTGCGGTAGATGCTTGATTTTTTATTGTGTGCTAAGCTGATAGGTATGCCAATTCAGTATGGTAACATTTACTATCGTTAGATCTTTGAATGGAATAAAAAAAAATGCCAAGAAAGATAAAATAATATATATATGTTCACAACTTCAAGGGCCCTTAAAAAAATAAAATAACATAAAAAAATACCGTTTGTCTTTTAAAAACTTGCTGTATTCTATCAGGTAGCTACCCTGAAAATTACATTTTATTATTCATAAGGTTTACATCAAAAAATTGAAATCTAATTGTGGTAAGTAAACCTGACGACCAGGAGTCTGAGGATTGTTGAACCAATTTCACATAAGTTAAACAGACGAGTAGTTGTACAACTTACGAAAGTTTTAATCATGTGTGAGTTCTCTAGCTCGTTCCATACAAAAGTCGATAGTACAAGGTAGGAATAAGTTATAGCCCGGTAAAAAAACAAATATCTTTAATGGCGCCGCGCACAGTTAATCGTGACCTCTTTCTATTACTCGCACATATTGCTATACACGGTAAATTGTGGTGACATTAAAATATCAAGAGTTCAAAATCAAAAAATAATCTCCTTAGTGATAGCCGTATTTAGTACAGGCCACAGCCTGTATCCGCATCCCAAATCCTCAAATCCTATTAAGGCAATCCCTTGTTTTAGGATACCGTACCCAAATGCCAAAACGGAGCCAAATTAATTAGACTTCGCTGTTAATCTGTCTGTCCGTCCATCCCTACGTATATCACTATGCTAGTAGCTAGAGTTTAGCACATAAATGGTATGAGTTACGTCTGAAATTTAGATATTCTATGTAAAACTTTGACCCAAAATGTTTGGACTAGAAATTAAATTGAATTATTTTTAAGAGGGGCTCCATTACCCGAGTAGTAAGCCGAAACGAAATATTTTATGGGACGCCAACACGTGGGATGTCTTGAGAGAACAGTAGTAGATTTTACTACGCATGGATAATACAAATCATTTTAGCCGAGACGTATTGGCAAGCCCCTCCTAATGGGGAAGGCATTTGGTCAACGATGATGTACTCACTATAATATTGATGAAATTAATAAAGACCAACAGCTTAGTGAGCGTTTTTAACAGCCGGAAACCAGATGAAATTGAAAGTCATGGTGGAAGGGCATTTTGCGATTGCCCGCCTGGCTAGCTACCACCCTCAAGTAGAAAATCTGTCGCCAAGCACCTAACGGTGTGTTCCGGCAGTAGTTCTTGAGAGCCAGTGAAATTACAGGCACAAAAGAGACTTAACAACTATGTCTCAATGTGACGGGCGCAGTGCAATTCCTGACTTGTGATGAAATGCAACTGTTATAGGCAGAGGTTAGTCCACTTAACATCAGGTGGGCCTCGAGCTTGTTCCGTCACAATAATATAAAAAAAAAAAAGTCATATCATACGATAAACATGCAGACAAAGGGATGCATCCGTAGTTACTTAGTAACAATGTAGTCATAAGTCGAACAAAAATATCTGATGCATCCATCTTCGTATTTATCGAACGGCATGACTTTCCATTTCATCTTGTTGTCAACTTTCTAGTACAATCAGTATTTTATTATCGTCTATATAGTGTCATGTTAAACGTAAAAAAAGGTCTTACACTCCTTCTGGCGACTACAACGACTCAAGTATGCCTTCAACCCTAGTAAGCTTGTATTATAATTATGTTTATGCTTTTATTGGTCAATACCAAAAATGTAATGCGATGGGTACATATCAATTGTTATCACTTATTAGCATTCACATAAATTTAAAAACGGTTTTTTTATTCCTATTAAGTTAACCTTTGACCACTATCTCACCCGATGGTAAGTGATGATGTGGTGGAAGATGTTGTTCAGGCTAACCTAGAATTACTGGCTCTCAAGGACAGCTGCCGGAACACACCGTTAGGTGCTTGGCGACAGACTTTCTACTTGAGGGTGGTAGCTAGCCAGGCGGGCATTTTCAAAATGTCCTATCGCCAAGCTATAACGACTGTCATCCTAAGACAACAACCGGGACCGACGGCTTAACATGCCCTCCGAAGCACGGAAACGTTTAGTAGTATTGTCACTAGCGGTCACCCATCCAAGTCATGACCGCGGCGGACGTTGCTTAACTTAACTGATCGGTTCAGAACGGCTAAGCAAACTACGCTACGAACACTTAAAACTTTTTTTTCTACAAAAAGAAGGTAGAAAATAGGGTATTGAACATTTTCTTAAAATCCGATGTAATAACCCTAGCGCTCTGACTGTCATTTGTTATTGAATTCAAGGATACAGCTACAAAGTTAAACTACTGTCCATATATCCATTGTGACTTGGTGCTGTCTGAAATGATGCAAAATTGCCTACAATTGAATAGAATAAGCCTATTGTAAGTGTTACGCGAACGTGGATTTTAGTGTGTACAGCATAAAAACTACCATAGTTGAGACAATTTTAAATTTAGAGAATGTGTGTGGAATCGATCTTGTATTAAAATTTTAATTAGGGATAAAATGCATCATCGTAATGTTTCTTGTTCCATAACCGTACTTTCTGCCAATGCAATACAAGCCCTCATTACAGATTATAGTAATTTCTGGTTGTATTAGACTTATTAATAATTGCACCAGATATTGAATCACACGCGCCAGCAAGGGCGTTTTTAAGATGAAGTGTGCTTCTAAGCTTATACCATTCATTCGTAGCATATACCCGAACAAATAGAGCACTCCGCTTTTCATCACTAAGGCGAGGATAATTTAACCCAAAACTCTAGCGCGTTGAAATCTCTCGGGTGGAATTGATAGCTTACCTTTCTTGTTTAACAATGCCCTTGTTTAAAAGTAAATATCGGCTTTTTCCACTGTTTCCAACAGAGGGAAACTTTAGAATTAATCTTCAATTATGTGATTGCAGATTTAGAAAAAAATATAAATAAACATACTTACACAAATCTATATTTATAGTAGTAGATTCAGAACTGAGTATAGTTTAAAAAACGGAGCATACTCAAAATATGACTAATTATTTCTTTATGGAGCGTGCTGGTGAAACTTTTTTTATGATATCGTGAAGTAACTAGCACGAGGCCCAGCGCCTGGTGTTAAGTGACTATAACCGATGCAGTTCGTCACAAGTGGCGAACTGCACTGAGCCTATCAACCTGAGATCTAAAGTTGTTAAGTGCTTGTAATTTCACCAGCACCGGCCTTCAAACTGGAACATAGTAATGCGAACATTGTTAATTGGCGGTACATCTTAAATCATCTTATGGACAAAGGCAATACCAGCCCTCATTACAGACAAAGGACAAAGGGAGCAATTTCTCATGCGCACGATCACCTCGCTCCACTAGCGCACTAAATAACCGAATAACTAAATAAAACCCCAAGACACTAACGTGCTATTGCAAATATTGAACAGCTTTTGAAAAAAAAAAGGAAACAGATCATTGTCTGCTACATCTGTAATGTACTGTACTGTAACAGCCAACTCGTCCACTGCTGAACACAGCCTCCCCTATTAAGAAGGTATTTGCCAAAATCCCTACACTTCGCAGGCGGCTTGGGGATCGCAGTGTAAGATGACAGTTCTTTAGAAGGTGCTGCTGCCCACCTTCCAGTATTTTTCCCTTAGTCGCCTCTTACGCCACCCACGGGATGATACGGGGAGGTGCAATTATAACCCGGCACCCCACGGGGGGCTACATCTACAAGTGTGTATCACCCTTTTAACATGCATTTTTTCTTTACTAAGAATGATACCCTAATAATAAAAAACTAATAATAAACAAGCTTTCCGGCCGCCATTCCACCCGCGGGATATCGGTTATCGCGCAAAACCATTAACCTTTTTTCGCGCAGTTGAATAAAAACTGTTATGTCCTTCCCCGTGTCTCAAACTATTTCCGTACCGAATTTCATCCTAATCGGTCCATTCGTTTCAGAGCATATTCAATGCAAACAAACAACCAAATATTTCCTCTTTATGATATTAGTATAGATATAGATGACATACTAAGTCCGTGTAAACTAGGGTCCGTACTAAAACTATTTCAGTTTAGGGTATGCTCTCAAGATACTTCTAAAGTGGGAGCCATTATAATAAACAAAACTTACGATAATATTTGAAACACCGCTTACAACTTGTTGTTTTATAACGGATTTCAAGCATCAAGAGCGATCTTGATACAGTTCTTACGAAACTACTTCTTGATTGAAACCATAGTAGCTGCGCAACTAACACAACTAATCGCAAATTGGCTCGCTGCCTTGTCCTTAATTTCTGTACACGGCAATGAGAACATTACCTACTGCTGAATAAATAGACAAGCCTTTGGTACCTCAGACGTTTAGCTCAACAACAATCCCTGCCACATGGTGAAACAATGACCTGTCCAAGTCACGGAAGTTAAACACAGTTTTAACGTTAAATCGTACAATGTGAGGGAATCTCAATCACATATTCTGAGATGCTGGTGTTGAGAGCGGCATTATCTGTAATATTGTTGATATGTATTCATTACTTAACGACTGCATTGAGATGCTGACCAGATCTTGAGAACGTACGAACTAAGATCAACTTTGAGGACATTGCAAACCTGTAGAATGGTATTAGTGAAACCGGTAGTACAAAAAAATTGCAGCTTATCTACATAAAATCTATTAACGCACAATAAGCAACATGCACAGTATTATTAACTTACTTGGGACAGACTACCAAATATAAATAAGAATTTTTAAGAAACATTTCTTTCGGATGCACCTTACAAAATGTATTAAATAGCATTTAAATATAATAACAAATACAAAAAGAAATAAGTAAATCATTGATAGTAGATATTATAATTAGTTTACACATCACCCTTTCTCATTCACATAATATTTACTAACACCTAACCATTATTATACATTCATGATTCTTTAAGTGGAATGTACACTATACATTACATAAAATATATATATTTAAATTATGTCAAACACAAAGTATAATTTACGATAATTAGATTTAATACTTAAATAATAGTAATCGTTACCGATTGTGTATGATCTGTATATTGTGTGTTGTGTCCCGGTGACTGGACGCGGGTGCCGTACTCGTAAGAGATGGTCGCTTGCCAACTGCTGTTCAAGTTGTTAACTAACAAGCGCAGTTGTCGCGAGCGGCGGGCGGAGCGGCGAGCGGGCGGCCTGGCGACGCCGGCTTGTGCTGTACGCCTGACTCCGCTGCGTTCAGGTCCAGCCGTCCATCCTGGATGCTCTGGTAGATCTTCTTAGCAGTTTCTAAGAAGGCTTCCTCTACGTTCTGACCACTGTAACAACAAATTAGGAAACGAATAAGACTCCATCTGCATAACAATTGCTAAATTGTATTTTGTTTTTTTTTTATGATATTGCGACGGAACTCGCACGAGGCCCACCTGTTGCTAAGCGATAACCTGGTAATAATGAGGTAAGAGATGTGTATTTCGTCACAAGTGTCGAACTGCACTTCGCCTGAGATATAGTTATTAAGTCTCATGTGCCTGTAATTCTTACTGGCTCTCAAGGACGGCCACTGAGGCATCTCCGGTACTGTCATCAGCATAGCAATTAATATCCCTGAACTGCAACACATCACTGATGTGCCATAGAAACAGAGTCGGGGATAGCTTAGCCTTGCGGAACCATTGACCGGTTTTTAGTCAAAGTATACACTGCTACCACCTCCACCCATCGATGTGTATGGTATACAAGAAGTATTATTGGGCCTTAGGATCTCCCATCGATCGGTCGCAGGGCAGCGTACATCACAGAGGCATAACCACTTCATCGATATTAAGGATGTGAGTTTCACTGCCCTGGTCGTGCCCGCCCATTCATCTCCAACCCAGAGAAGTACAACGTGGCACTAACACCACAGAATAAAAAGGACAACACTATGGAAACCTAATATAATACCATATACGAGGGACTTCTGGAACATAATGTAAGATAATTATAAAATTCATATTGATATTTAGACTTCCTATTTGTGATTTTTATTTTAAGTGTTTTCAATGGACAATAGCGTTGTGTAGCAGTTTCAAAATCGTTATTTGTATCAAAGGAAAGAGACCGCTCCACATAATAGAACCACAGCCTAAATTATGATTCTTACACTGTTATCAAACGAGACCCACACAGTCTATATGAATCTTGCTTCTAGCAGGTTTTTCAAAATATGTGCCCAACAACTTTAAAGTTTTGCATCTATTCTGGTGGGATTCTCATTCTACTTAATATCAATGAAAAATTATATAGTTTTTTTTTGTTGGAACAAGCCTGAAGCCCACCTGATGTTAAGTGGACTAACCTCTGCCTATAACAGATGCATTTCGCCTACTACGAATGACACTGTGCCCGTCACACTGAGAAGTACAGTTGTTAAGTCTTATGTGCCTGTAATTTCACTGGCTTTTTACCGTTAGGTGCTTGGCGACAGATTTTCTACTCTAGGGTGGTCGCTAGCCAGGCGGGCATTCGCAAAATGCCCTTCCACCATGCGGTGAAGCTCAAGCCCGCGGCAGGATTCGAACCACGGACCAGCTGCGTGGCAGTCCATAGCCAATGCCACTGAGCCATCACTTCTTCAAGATATTCAAATAATAATGACACTGAGTACTGCTTGAGGTACAAGCAAATACCTCAGGTTACAAAACTTGCATTAGCTTACCTTTATGTTTATATTACAATGAAAAATCTTTTACCATGATAAGTTGCTAACCATGAAAGCTTTTCCTAGGGATCAAAATGTTGTGTCAATATGAAGAAAATAAGGTTAAGTGACAATCTCTCTTGAATTGACCACATTGTTTGCTTACAAAATTAATAGATTTACTTACGTTTTGGCACTGGCTTCCACAAACATTAATCCATTCTCATCAGCAAATTGCTTAGCTTCTTCATATGTAACATCTCTTTGACCATCCAAATCAGACTTATTTCCAATTAAAAATATCACAGTACTGGGGTTTGTGAGGTTACGAGTATCTGTTAGCCAGCTGCTTAGATGGTTATATGTGGATCTGTAAACAAATAATATGTTATGAACTGGGCCTTTCTTTAGTAGTTACAGGGAATATTTTTGCCCTTCTACACTAATGGCCAGTAGTGTTGTGGATCTAATGTACGTGGCCCATATCTTCATTCCCCACAGGGTCATCAAGGAAAACAAGGTGCCTAAGTACAACACGGGCGAAATCTGGCCCATGCACCGAGTGAGCATATCGTGATGAGGGATGAATACTTGCAATATAACAGTGTAGGAAAAATATTTTATGCTGACCTGTCTTACCTAAGGAAAATGACAAGAAAAATAATTTATAAACTAATATTTCATAAAGATTAGTAGTGCTACATGGTTGCAGGGCATTTTAGTATGCTAGGCTGGAAAGCTATCACACTTAAGAATGACATTCTGTCGTCAGCACCGAAGATCAGAACCCGTGCACCAAGTGGGCATGTCATGAATGACCAGACCTGCTCGTCAATGTACTCATCACTCAAAATCTGGGAGTTGGAGGGGCAAGATGGCAATCTTTCACCCATGAAGTATGCCCTATGACCGAAGGTTCCTCTTTTTTTTTTTTTTGTTTTTTTTATGCCTGGTAGGTTAGCCTTTGACCACTATCTCACCTGATGTTAAGTGATGATGTGGTCGAAGATGTTGTACAGGCTAACCTAGAAGTACTGGCTCTCAAGGACAGCTGCCGGAACACACCGTTAGGTGCTTGGCGACAGATTTTCTACTTGAGGGTGGTAGCTAGCCAGGCGGGCATTCGCAAAATGCCCTACCACCATGCTGTAACGACTGTCATCCTAAGACAACAACCGGGACCGACGGCTTAACGTGCCCTCCGAAGCACGGAAGCGCTCAGTAGTAATGTCACTAGCGGTCACCCATCCAACTCATGACCGCGGGCGACGTTGCTTAACTTTGCTGATCGGTTAAGAACAGCTAAGTAAACTTCGCTACGAGCGCTTCTAAAATCATCCACATCCTCATGACAAGTAATGGACCTTGTAAATCTCCAACAAGAGGACTGTCGTTTGCATTATACATCGGCGTGTGAATGGATCCACAAAATCAAAGAACTCAAGCGCGAATGCAACTGGCATAGATAGGCTGGACATACATTTTAAAATTAATATTATCCGAGCTAACCTCCAACACAGCATCTCAGGTTTTGCCACTTTGCGAAGAATCCTGGAAGAGCAACCTAACACTATAGCACTGGTCCAGGAACCCTACCTATATTGTGGAAAGGTGAGTGGTTTCAACACCCAACAGGCATTTTGTTTAAACCCAAGAATCATTACAGGCACATGAGACTCACATACAAAATTTTTACAAAGCATATATTATAAGCTGGCAACATATTTATGCAGCTTTGACCTTACGGTATAAAAAACTAGAGACTAATTATAATATCATAAGAACGATAAGCCTAAGCTAATTCATGTAAAAAATCTTGAAACAACTTTGTGATAAATATTTTAGAAGTGGACCTTTAGCAGAAATACATTGCACTGTGAAGGGACGGAAAAAAAAAGAATTACAACTGGACTACAAGAGTTATTCACATCAATTACATCCTCACAATCATCACACACAACACTGGAGCAGCTATGCCAGCAACCCAAAGTCCTTCTACACTATATCAAGGAGTTCTGATGGTTGAGTACAAGCTGGAAGGTGAAATGCACAAAACACCATAAGCGGGACGTCTGTGCAGGACATATACAACGTTGAAAATAAAAGACCTGGAGCTACCGACAATCATATTGTCGAGTTTAAGTTTTTCTACACAAACTTGGCATTAATAACGGCTTAGAGATTTATTTATGAAGCATTTGTAGCAAAGTTTGCTTAGCTGTTCTTAACCAATCAGCAAAGTTAAGCAATGTCCGCCACGGTCATGAGATGGATGGGTGACCGCTAGTGACATTACTAATTCTAGAACAACATCTTCGACCACAACATCGCTTTCAGGTGAGATAGTGGTCAAATGCTAGCCTATCAGCAAAAAAAAGTAATTGCTGAGGTGGACAGAAACACACTTGAAACCTACAATAATAGAATAGTGGATATAAATGGATAGATTCTTTTTAGGCATGACAGAGTAAAAGGAACAGGGTGGGGAGGAGAAGCCATCTATATTACAAGTATTACAAGAAATATGTGGCATGCCGATATAAGCAACCCTACTTACCCTACTAATAATCACAGTGCACAGTTTGAGGCTCTCTATTTGAATTTATGATATGGTAAATTTGAGTTAGTAGTTGCTATATAAACCAACTTGTTACAGATATGAGGATACTGACCAATCTATATTTAAAAAAAAAAAAATAGCAACTGAAGGAAAAGCACTGTTGTTTATTATGGGATATTTCAACCTTCCCAACATAGTGGCCATTGACAGATGTGTACATTGACCATTATGACCAATCTGAAAGATTTTTTTAGATATGTATGTTTTTATTGTATTAAGTTACAAATATTACAAGAAAACTAAATAAAGAGAAATCTTTGTTGGAATTAATTTTGTGCAGTGAGAATAATCTTTGTAATAATTATCATTTTAGCCTAAGTAGCAATTATACTTTTAGCCACTATTCAAATACAAATTCACTCGTTCAAAAAGGACACTTCCCATTCACAAAGACTAAAGTTTTTGAAGGATAGGAGACATGAATCAAATACTCTTGCAAAGTAACATTTCAGAGCTAGATTATGGAGACAATGATATTGCCTGGAGAAGCATGATGAATAAATAGAACCATCATGCAATCAATAAACATGTAGTCCTAACAACTAGACACTCTAAATGCAACATAAACAAACCTTGGATTAAGCAATTTGTGTTAGATATGATAGATGATAAAATAAACACATATAACACAAAAATAACTTTTAACAAAAGTGCAATGATATGCATGCATCAGCTCAATGAGCTGTGCATAAAATAAATAATAATCATAATAATATCACCCCCAAATAGAATGAGAAGACCTTAAGTTCTCAGATAGTTTCATTTTAACACATGTAGATATTTACACAATTAAAAAGATTATATTTTTACCTTCTAGTAATATCATAAACCATAAGGGCTCCAGCTGCACCTCTATAGTATGAGCGCGTTACTGCCCTGAACCGTTCCTGTCCTGCTGTATCCCAAATCTGTAGTTTGATCTTTTGCCCAGCTACTTCGATGATACGGGTTCCAAATTCAACACCAATGGTGTGGGGGCAATCAGCCATAACTGCATATTTAAAATTCACGAATTAGTTTCTTATATTTAAAATAACACAAAGGGAAAACAGATATTTAGATATTAGTGCATATGAGAAACACATATAAGGAAACCACATAACCATCACACCTGTATCCCCAACAGGTATGTAGAGAGAGGCATTGGTTTCCATTTATTAGAACTTGAATATTAGAATAATCACAGCAAGATTATAAGTCATAATGACTTATAATCAGGGTCATTTGACAGTATAAAAGTAATACATACTTACATTTTTTATCAGTAAATTGATGTAACAAACATGATTTTCCCACACCCATATCACCAATTATAATATATTTAAATATATAAGAGTAATTGTATGGACCCGAAGTCATCTTGAACACTGAAAAATATAATTGTTATGAAACCATCAAAAGACAATGGCTTTGTTTCTTACTTACCTACATAGCCCACAGTTTTAAATTTAATGGTATACATGGCACAATTTGTACTTCGCCATTGATACTAGGATTTCTAACTTCATGACTGACCAAGTCAAAAAGGTACTTAGTGTTTTTATGAAAAAATTAAGTCGAAAATAAACCCAACACATTTAGACACATTACAATGAGTCACACACCATCACTCCATTGATTTTAATTTAATCGGTCTACATAAATACATTGTTTGGATTTTGGGCTTTGAATGATATTGCCAATAAAGACAAAAACAAGATCTAAAAGAAAAGCGAAGGAAATACTATTTTTTGTCCACACACTGTTTTTAGGTCTCTAAAATCATACAATATCAGTTATGCCTTAAAGTGTACCAACGATACCTAGTCAATTGCAAAACAGAAACAGGGAATTGTTTTCGAAATATAGAACTGAGACACTATTTACCACTTGAAATCTAAATGCAATAAAAATCCAATTTAATTTCTAAATTCTATTGCACTTGTATTCGATACACTTTTTTTGCGTCAAAGATTATCAGAACATCAACAAGGGTGCGTACCATTTGAAGTTAAATTCGCCAAAAACGATCACACTCCCAAAAAGTTGTTCCACTTGGGTATTAGCATTATTTTCGCCATAAACACTCTGAGGCTACAGTTTGAAGTACCTACATCTTATGTCGAAAGTGACAGAAGTGGCAAATTTTAGTGGCATTCTTAGCGTTCTTATCCTAAATGGATGAGGGAGAACAGATACAAACGTTCACAGTGATCACAACCATAGACGCAATATTTGGTCAAAATTATCGAAATTAGCGTAAAATGGAGTAAGCCCCAAGAAGTCTTCAGCATAGATCAAATAGAATTTAAACTACGTTGCTCTCTAGAGTTGCGTTTTTTTTCCTACATTATGAAAATTTGGCGTCGCACGTTGTGCATTTGCCATAGCCATGTTTTTTATCTTCAAGTTTTCAGGTCTGCCATGTTTTAGGTGTATCTAAGATATAGTAGATTTGGGAGCAGGTTTATTTGGATTTTTTATTTATTTAAAACGGGGAAACTGATAGGTATTTATAAATAAGGATTAGGTTGTTGAAGCCAAGAGGTTTTTGTTTCCTGATTATTTTTGTTAAGATCGCATTACAGTGACCATCTAGAAGAGATGATAGAAAAAAACATCAAATTTAATATTCTAATTTGTATTTTAATATGTATTTTGTTCAGAGTGTAATATAACTATTTACTACCACTACATGGATTTATGGCTGGCGGCGGGCTCGCGCTTCTCATGCGCCGCCATTTTGGGATTCGGTGTGAAGGCCACCGCACTGCTCACGACCCACGCTCGCCACGCCACGCTACCGCCCCGCGTTAGGTGTGTCTAGGGCTTAAGCCCTCTGCAAAACGGACGCGGGGCGTGCGCGGTTGGCGGTCCCGCGCAATCTATAATGGAAGGGATTGTATGGAGCCCTTCACACCGAGCACCCGCGCCGCGCGCCGCCCGCGCACGCCACCCGCGTCTACAAGAGCGCCGCACCCACGTGGGTCACGTGGTCCTTCGGTGTTACTAGTTTTGTTTATGATTTCAATGTTTTCTTTTCAAAATGATAGAGATATGGGGTTTAAAAATTATTTTAAGTAATCGTGTATCTGTCATATAGAAAAATGAGTGTCAAAAGTGTTTGATTTTTATCTTCAAGTTTTCAGGTCTGCCATGTTTTAGGTGTATCTAAGATATAGTAGATTTGGGAGCAGGTTTATTTGGATTTTTTATTTATTTAAAACGGGGAAACTGATAGGTATTTATAAATAAGGATTAGGTTGTTGAAGCCAAGAGGTTTTTGTTTCCTGATTATTTTTGTTAAGATCGCATTACAGTGACCATCTAGAAGAGATGATAGAAAAAAACATCAAATTTAATATTCTAATTTGTATTTTAATATGTATTTTGTTCAGAGTGTAATATAACTATTTGCTACCACTACATGGATTTATGGCTGGCGGCGGGCTCGCGCTTCTCATGCGCCGCCATTTTGGGATTCGGTGTGAAGGCCACCGCACTGCTCACGACCCACGCTCGCCACGCCACGCTACCGCCCCGCGTTAGGTGTGTCTAGGGCTTAAGCCCTCTGCAAAACGGACGCGGGGCGTGCGCGGTTGGCGGTCCCGCGCAATCTATAATGGAAGGGATTCTATGGAGCCCTTCACACCGAGCACCCGCGCCGCGCGCCGCCCGCGCACGCCACCCGCGTCTACAAGAGCGCCGCACCCACGTGGGTCACGTGGTCCTTCGGTGTTACTAGTTTTGTTTATGATTTCAATGTTTTCTTTTCAAAATGATAGAGATATGAGGTTTAAAAATTATTTTAAGTAATCGTGTATCTGTCATATAGAAAAATGAGTGTCAAAAGTGTTTGATTATTGTGTCTTTTTTAAGAATATTTCAGAGCAGGTTACACTAGGATTTTAAATACCTACCAATTTCAGCTTTTCTTTATGAACTACGTTTCATACTGATTGGAAGATTCATATTGTTTGGATTTGAATGACTTTGGTTTTTTCATATGGGTTTTGTTGCTTACTGATTGAAATAGGTATTTTGGAATAGCGAATTGAGGAAAAAATTTGTGCCGGACGAAACGAATTGACATTATTACCAAATGAGCACAGAGTGTCTCCGTTTTAGCGGACAGAAATGTTTTCCTATCTGTCCAGGTATTGTCCCCTACATATCGCAGTTCTCTTCTGAATCTCGTGAAATTTTGTGCGTACTTACATAAAATAATTAGTTGAATCAGGTTTTAGTTTTTTTCCCAAACTGGAGGTCATTAAAACGTAAGAAAAAAATGGCTTCATACGAGTCGGACTTGTGCACGAAGGTTTCCGTGTCATTATCTATATACAACATTAGACACTATATTAAAACTTTACTAACCGACTTAAAAAAAGTACTCAATACATCTGTATTTTATTATGTTTGTTAACTCAGAACTTTTGACCGGGTGAACCGATTTTGATGATTCTTTTTTATCTGAAAGCTGATGCTTTCTGTGTGATCTCATTTGAATTTCATCAAAATCGGTCAATCCATTTTTTAGTTACACTCCAATAACTAAAAATATTTACTTATCTTGATGTTATATTCATTGACAGTGAATGACAATCCATCCCGTAAGTAGAAAGAGACACTAAAATGGGCGGGAAAAATGTTACCAAATTCAACACACAAAAGTGTGAAATAACTTGTTAAGTCGGTACCACGATAGTTCAAGAGTACATATTATTTCAATATTGTACCGACTGTTAACCTGCCCTCCGAAGCACTCAATAGTAATGTCAATAGCGGTCATCCATCCAAGTCATGAGGGTGGCGAACGCTGTTTAACTTAGCTAATCAGTTAAAAAAGAATAAGGAAACTTCCCTAAAAAGCGCTTCAAAAACAGCATCATAAATATCTAGGCTATAGCAAAAAAAAAAAATCAGTTGCTTTACATGCAAAAGACTTCCAATAGTAATTGTATTAAGTCTATTGCGTTGCTCTGTTTTCATAAAAAGTATAGATGATAAGATTCTCTCTAAGCAAATACTAGAATCTGGTAACAAAAAAAATGACATAAATTAACCATAAAGAATAGATATCGTAAGCACCATTTAATAATATTACAATACAATACAATATTTATTTATTTCAGAAGTCATAAGCATTATTATTTTTACGGACGGCATTTGAGTGGGTAATTTATTTTGATATCTTAAATTTTTAAGCAGATTGCGACAATTAGTTCACTAGAATGTGAAAATTCTGTATAAAATCTGTATCCAAGCAAATCTGTATCGCACATCGAATATCTGTATAAATACGGTGAAATTTGTATATATGGCAACGCTGGCGGCGCGCGGCGGGCCCGCGCCTCACACGCGCCGCCATTTTAGCATTCGGTGTGAAGGCTACTGCACTGCTCAAGCCCCGCGCCCGCCACGCCACGCTACCGCACCGCGTTAGGTGTGTCTAGGGCTTTAAAGAGGATGATTCTAACTGTCCAGTATATGACATGACACTAGCAAATGCACAATATGTGCGAGTCCAAATTACGAGATAGAAAAAAAAACTGACCAGTAATGAATTTATAGTACCACCAACTTAACTGTGCAGTTCGCGAGGGCGCTGCTGGTCAACGAAATCAAGTACAAACTGTCAAAATTTGAAGGAACGTTGTAGTTCTTTTTTCTGCCGCCTGAACAGATAAGTCTACTTACTGGACAGTAGTAAGATATTCTATTAATAAATAAACAATACTTTTGCAAGGACAATAACCTAAACTACCTATATTGTATTAATCTAAAGCGGAATACTACTTTTATACGGGTGTCCCAAGAAGTAGTGATATACTGAAGCTGGGAGGTAGAGGACCTAGAGGGCTATCTGAATCACCCCCATGTATCCGCGATTTTTCGTATTTTCGGAGTTATGACATTTTTTAATGTTGCACATATCACCGAGTACGATGAGATTTTTATTTATGCTGACGTGAATTATTGCGGTAGATGCTTGTTTTTTTTGTGTGCTGATAGATAGGCCAATTCAGTATGGTAACATTTACTATCATTATATATTATTACCAAAAATTTACTTTATTTGTTTGATTAATTGCTTCATTATATTGCAATAGAGATAGAATACGTTATAGGTATAGAGGGATCCTCTACCCTCCATAGTTATAGGTTATAGGTCGTCATAGTCTGTGGTACAAACTACAAAGGGTATGTTCCATTAGTCGCTAAGAACGTTATTTTCGATAATTTTGATCACATTCTGCGTCTATGGTTGGATCACGTGATCGTCGTTGTGTTTCGTAAGAACGCTAAAAATGCCACTTCTGTCACTTTGACATTAGATGTAGCGTTTAAGGCGAAAATATAGCCAAGACCCATGTGGAACAACTTTTTGGGAGTGTGATCGTTTTTAGCGTTTTTAGCGAATCTCACTCAAATGGTACGCACCCAAAGTATATAAAGTATTACGTAAGTTATCTATTTTTAAGCAAAATATTTTGTTATTAAACATACACAATGAAGACGATTTAATTAAAAAAAAATAGTAATGTTTTATTTGTAAGAAACTTTCAAAAGAAGCATTATCTGTGTAAAACGTCTTTTTAATGCTTTTTTCTTTATTCTATCACATTTTTCACATAATATGAGTATGTACGAGGTTCGAAAGCTAAAATACGAGATTTTTATCTGCTTCTGTATGAGGAAAAAAATTCAAAGGTTGGCAACCCTGCACCGGAGTCCCGTGATTTTTGATTTTGACATCTCCCTCTTGTCACGAGAACGCGATAGAGAAGCCTAATGTTATTTATGCAAATATTAAACAAGTCTCCAGGCTTTTGATTTTTGTTGTGTTGTGGAACTGAGTACTAAAACAATATCGCAGTGATAATCACTGTTCTGTTTTACCAATAAAAACAGTTATACTGCTTCCCTGAAGGATAGTTTGATTGTTATTGTATCAATATCTTCATATTATCATTTTATATCATTATTCAAGTAAAATAAATAAATTACCTACGTTTACTGAACAACTTGCGTTACATAAATATCTGATCTATAATTATAAAATCTGTTTTATTACTTTTTGACCCCAGGAATGGCTGGACAAAAAGAAAATTTGCAAGGGCAAGATGAGGTTGTCAAAAATGGAACTAAACCAGAGAATGAAGTTGCAGATGAAAATATAAGTGAAGGTATGTATTAAAATCAGCAGGATGAAATTACATTCTATAGGCACACCGCTTTAATGAATCCTCGCCTACTGGATGCAGGGGTGCGAAGGTAGAACGCCAAAGGAGACCAAGGGAGGTACAGGCGGCGGCCGCGCGTAACGTGGTATATGCGAGTGAATAGTTTCTCCTCCGATCCCCACTTCAAACCTTATCGCAGTCTAAGGCATGTATTGGATGACCCAGATGACCCCATCACAGTAGCAATACAACTAAACAGATGTGTTTTCAAAAACGAAACACAAAACCAGTCCCAATTCAGCATTCAGCTGATTGCGGACAACCAGCACTGTCTTCCTCTGAGGCTGGTAGCGACATCACGGGTGTGACATGTATTAGCTAAAGTGCTTATAAAAACAGATTATATTATAAAACATGAGCTAGACAATTAATATTAACTAGAAAATTAAATCAAATGATAATAGGGCTATGTAGATCTGCTGGTACATGTCACAATAAAATTATAACAATCACCCGGGTATTTTTAAATATATTTATTTACTAAATAGCACTTCACAGCACACAGTTATATACGGAACGGCTTTAAGTTTTTGACCATTTTTAGTTTTGAATTTAAAACTAAAATTTATTTCTATAACTATACAAACTTTGCAAGTTCCTTACACACAGTGGAATGTTATTCCAGCACTTTGTAGGTGCATAAAGTCCCGGTAAATACAGTAATTATTCAGGTTTGCTGTTGAGATCAACATTGAATTTCTTTTAATGGCTTCATCACATCAATCTCAGATGGTTGATGTAGTAACAATGTATTTTTTAGATTATACCAGAGTAGTTTAGGATTCTGAATGTTATTATTTATATTATGCTTAAAGTAGGTGGATTTTTTATGATAAATTGCTGTATTGACACTAGACTTCACACTTTTGTAATATTCTTACTTTGATGTGTCCAATGATTTGGTCTTTTGTCCATTATATGAGCAGCTCTCTTATCTCACAGATTCATCATGTTTGATAGTGTCTGTTATCCAGGGAAAGGAGCGATCTTTTATTGTTACTGACTTGACTAGAGCATGCAAATCAAGTAAGGACAATACACTTTTGATAAAACCTTTTACCATACAATTGATTTCAGCAGTCTGAAATATATTAGATCCCAACTCATAGCTTGCTAAACATTCTTAAATTATATTCCATAAAGGCCTAAATGCTACCCTGCTGAGTGATTTTCACACATATAATGTTGAACTCACATACCACTAGATAGGGGCCAGAAAGTGTACGTACAGGCTCCAGCTTAGCGCAATTACTACAGACCAAATCAATTATTGTTAGAGTTGTCACTAAAATGGGTCGACTTGGATACAAACTGTTCTAATTTAAATTACAAAAGAAACAACTTAAGTTTTTTGTATTATTGTTTAAAAATGTGTATTAAAATCAACCAACCATATAAAATTTTTTCATTCTGTAATGGAACTATCGGAATTAGTAAGAACATCAAAAAATAAGTTAGCAATTACCCAATCAGGCTTGTAAGCAGCAAATCATTAATTTTATCCCGTTGAGAGTCACAGTGAACCACATTTGCTCAACCTATGCATGGAGCGGGTCGAAGGTGCCGCCAGGGCCATGCCTACGGACGTTGACCACCTCTGCATGTAGAAGCCAACCCATATCCTATGGTGTATATCCGAACCGGTAGTGGGGGATGGCAGGCCCCACTTGACCCGCGTGGTCTTGTTTACAGCTAAAATGTCAACACAGCTCCGGGTTACTGTCGCTATGATGCTATCGTGGTTAGTGCCTACAGAACCTGCATTTTACTACTCTGTCAAGTATGTACCGCGAAAAGATGAATAATACCTACACAAAATGTTGGTTATTAATCTTAATTTACTTTAGCACCTTCAAAGTACGCTCCTTCAGAAACGGTACATTTACGCCAACAAACAATCCAATCAATCAATCATCAAAACATTTTTGAAACGCTATTTCCAGACTCAAGTTCAGTTCTCGCCACGAGTTGTTTATGTCTTCTACCGAATGAAAATGGGTGAATGAAGTGGTAATTTCAGTTTTGGAAGTTCACTGGAGCCATATCTGGCGAATATGATGGCCTTGTGCGAAGGGGAATTATCGTGGTGCAAAATCCAAGAATTTTCTTTCCACAAATATGGCCTTTTTCGTCGAATTTGCTCTCACGCCACATAACGATCAAATAATCATCTTTATTTACCGTTTGACCTTCCGGCAAGAATTCAAGGGCATAAAACCGCGATAGTCAAAGAAAACAGTCAATATGACATTTACAATTTATTGGATTACCAAACTTTTTGTTCCGGACAGGAATCGAACCCGCGTCCTCCGATTTCGCGCCAAATGCCTATTACAGGCGGCCACCGGAACCTTACTCTTTCGAGTCAAAAATGGGTACTCCAATAGTATAAGGGTCATCAACCAGACTTTCGCTCAGCACGTGATAGCGCTTGTAATCATGTTTAGAAATACAACCAATATGACTGACTTATTACAAAATTAGGCGTTGTTTTTTCGGTTTAGTTGGAAGGCGCCACTACGAAGCTTGTTACCTGGTTTGCATCTCAAACTCGTAAACCCATGTTTTGTCACCAGTAACAATGCTTTTCATGAATGTTGGGTTTGAATTGACTCGTTCTAGCATGTCCTCTGCGACTCTTATGCGATTATAATGCAGTGATATTTCATAGCTATAAAACAATACCATTGTACTTTGCAGATTTGACATTTAAAATTGATACAGGATTCAGGCTGTGGCCGAAGTTCGAGCAGCCGTTGACAATATATTAATTAGCTTAATAAGTATACAATTTCTGTGGCTAAATTTCCTTTGAAAATTGAGTATAACAAGCTCTTAACTGTTGCTAAACAAGATGTTACTTGGCGGATTTAGCATAATTAAGGACCCGAATTTAGAAGCCTTTATACGTTTTCTTCTTTCTGTTAACCATAAATCATTAGGACTACTAGAGGAGATACTAGATACCAACTTCTAGTATTGATTTCTTTTATTTCTTCTGCTGTCTTCATCAGTGAGGTTACAATAATATCTTTTTTTCTCTTCCTTTTCGTCTTCTGGCAAATCTTTCTGTAGTTCCAATAGCCCGTAGTGCTAATCGGGTTAACACCTTTTGGATCTCATCTGACAATATATAATTTGATACTGAAAAAAATTAAATTGTCTTTAGTCCGTACTAATAGAGCCATACCAATAATCATACTTGTAATGAAACAAAATTCAATTAAATTTTTCAAGTGTCATTTATACCCTATTGCATATGCATGCCTACAGCTAGCGAGTTTATATGTGTGCGCGCAGAGACACACCGAATCTCAGCGCAAAGCACTACAATTTATTCTGTGACGCGACTGCAGGAATGCTGAGATAGCAATACGTTTGCATAATACCTACAACTCTAAAACAATGTTCGGTATAGAATTCTTAATTTAGGGATAATTAACTTAATAACAGGGAATTCAGTTCCGTCCGCCTCCAGAATTTTCTTGTGTGGGTCAAGAGGAAAATAAAATCCTGTTCTGTTGGGTAAAAGAGCTGGGGGACAGCAATACACCCGATTTTCACTGTTTCTACGATCGTGTTTGGAATTTTTTCCGTGATTTAAATCTTTTGTTCTATTTTAATAATCTTCCTTGTAGTACAATTCAAGATACAGTCTTTTCCATTAGTTCAGTAACTTCTTACGGTTTTGTTTAAATGTATAACTTGTTGATATTCAGCAGTAGTTTGTGGTGCAATATTTGCCGTCTAAAATATTTATCCAAGTTAAAAAAAACTCTTTCCTAGCTCTGACTTTTAATTGTATCATCCAACGAGACATCTGTCTCGATCGTGCGCTAGTAGAGTCAAGACCTCCTGAGGATGCTTCGTTTAGAATCGAAACGCGTCAAATACTCTTCGGGTTTGGCTGCGTGGCGTTTGTGACGTCACGACGGCTTAACAGGAAAATTAGGCAGAATTGTCACTAGATATATATTTTCATAAAGATTTTTTAAGTGTTTTATTAAATTATTAATTTAATGTTTTCTTAAAATACTTTTAAAATATATTTTATTATTATATAGTTATGTACGTTGGTACAATTACTTAATCTATTATTTGTTATACCGTTATTCATTTTTTTTTTCTATCATATCACAATTTATTAAACAAATACTACAAACTATATACAACACTACAGCTACTACAATACTACAGCTACTACAGTAAAAGCATTTGGACTCATAGGGAGACCAAATGCTCTAGCCCACTATCAGATGGCAGCGTGCCCAGCATGCTGGCAGCATTGCCCCGTTATTCATGAAAGTATAATAGAGCAATATTAATGAGTTCTTTGTTATATTTTTTAATTGTTTCAAGTGACAAGACGGGCAAATAGGTAGTAAACACCACGCTTGGGCATTTCAGTTGCACTGTGCTTTCATCCCGAGGTACACATTACACATATACATCCGAGGAACATATTATCTTCCTGCATAGTCCAAGTAACATATTCAAATACTAAAGAAAGTTATTTTTTTCTTGTTTTCTTAAGTTGCTATGATAGCTTCACCTCAGGGTGGCTTAGTCGATTTTACCAGTACAGAAGCCACCTAAGCTATACGGCAATAAAGATGGTGAAAAAATCATAAAAAATTCGAAAACCAGCTTAGTTTGATACGAGGACGCCAACATTTATACTGATACTGGAGTTGAAGTTGAATTGGTCCATAATAACTCTGGCATGTCTTGTTTTATTTGGATAAAACAAAATCCAGTAACTGCTCAGTTGAAATGCTGAGTTTCCAGAACATAACTCAAAAATAATTAATCACTTCAAGTTATTGCATAGTTTCCGAGATAGCGCGGTCAGATATTCAGATTTTCAAACAAATTTAGCTCAGCAGGGCGGTCATTTAGGCCATATAGTCCCAGAATATGAATGGTTTGTAATCACTAACCCTATCGATAGGCACTTTCATTCGAGTTCAAGAAAAAATAAATCGGTGGGGGAAAGTAGTTATGCCTCGCTCCATACAAAAAGTTACAACCCCTTTGTGTTAATACCAATTATGTGTCTTCTGTTTCAGAATATGATATGTTAGACTCTAAACTTGATGAACTAAATTCTGCTTTGGACTATTTAGAGCAGAAAAATGATGACATACATGAGAAGCTGAAGGAGCTTTTGCGCTCCAACATTGAAATCAGAGAAGAACTCCGCAATGATAACATCACTGAAACAGAACAAAAGAACTAAAATGTTTAGTTTTTAATTTATATATGGAAAATAAATTTCTGTAAATTATCTGGCTTCTGTTACATTGAATATGCATATTTTATTTTCCAAGCCTTTCTTATAAGTACCTACATCGTAAGTCATAACATATTTAGTCTTACCACCTTGGGGTCAAAGATGATGTGATTATTAGTACTAACTCTTAGGTAAATCAATAAAATTAAATCTGGCCAAGTGGGGTTCCAACTCGTGATAAGGACCCTAAATTGAATTAACTAGTTGGTAGGTAAATACATACAAAAAATATACTCAATTTTTTATAATTTCTAGATATTTTTTTTCTCCTTTACCCTATGAAAAAGGAGTTTGTTAGTGTCATATTTTAAAGTCATTATAAAAATAGTAAAAACGTGCCATTTTCGCTAAAACTTCGATAATTGTGTGTAAAAACAGTCGCGAATTGTGAATAACCTTTGAGTGCAGTCGTGTAGTTTAGTGAAAAGTTTAATAATTATTGAATTACTTTTCGTGCCTGTATGCTTGCTTATTTGTTGCAAAAATTAAGTGCTGCTAGTGTGGAAACGATCACGATTATGTGAAATTAGCGCAATGTGATAGCAAAGAGGAAAACATTTATGCAATGGAAGTAGTGGGGTGCGCGATTAGCGTCTGATGAACTCCACGCTCCGTCCTATCGTTGTTGCTCAAATCCAAAACCTTGAAAGCTTCCGACTTAAACTAGGTAGGTATATATAACAGTTCTTAGCTGAATCACTCTTCTGTCGAAACCGGGATCTTAGTCGGCGGTCGATAGTTGAATTTACAAAATTACCAAAAACGAAAGCTCGATTTTCATAATCCAAACGGTTTTCGAAAGAATGCATCCTTGGCTGTACTACGAAAAAAAAAACATATATTTTTACATCTTCTGTAATAACGGAACGTATTTTTAATATTTTTATGAAATCTGAAATCAGCTCAAGTAACATTTTGGCGCCAAAATATTACGTCATTTAATAATAATCTCGTAACTACTTCTACAGTAATGTACCTAGAGAGCTGGAATTTTGCATATGTATAGGGAACAAGTCAATAACGGTGTTAAAAGAAATAAGGATTGTATGTTTTTTTTTTAATTTTGACTCCTTGTCTATACCGACCGGAATTACGGTCGTCTGAAAATTGGTTTCGTGTGAAGCTTGTTTAAATCTGATCGTTAATATTGAAACGTTGTTAGTAAGCTAGTATCCCTGGCTATACAACACAATAAACCGCATCATTCTATAGTCTACGATAACGGGAAGTTATTCAAATCGTGGAATGAAAATAAAAAACTTTCACACGATACATTTTACCGCACAAACACTAAATTGCTGTTTCGTAATTTTCGTCGTTTTCAAACCCTACCCTCAATTCATATCTTTTCCCGTAAAGCCTATATGATGAGGATTGCAATGGTACCAAGAAGTTATTGTAGATATATTAATCACACATTGCTTCAAATAAACCCGATTTAAAAACAAAAAAAACTCAATCTATTTACATTTCGCTATTCGGTCTATACAAAATATGTGTATATGTGATTATATGTGGATATGAGGGTGACAAGTTTAGGTGTTGGAAAACGTCTTAGTACTAAAAAAAACGTCATGGGGCTGAATAACTTGAACAATTCATGGAATAACTAATATTATTACTTACGGGATTTGTACCGTAGTGATTTATATTTTTGAGCTCCCGACTGTTCGACGCAGTTGCAACAACGGACAAACCAAGCGAACTATCTCATGCCGCAGCAAGGAGCACATAAAGGCAGTAAAAAACGACGAAGTGCACATATCTGCCATTGCTGAACACCTGATAGACTCGGGTCCTAATCACAAGATCGAATTTCATAATCCACAGGTTCTATCTACGGAGCGCCGCTACATTCCCGGATTGGTCAAGGAAGCGATTGAAATATCCAAATGTAAGGGTTTCAATAAGGAAGAAGGCTATAAACTGTCCGGCACGTGGAAATCAGTATGAGGAGGTTCGAAAAATGTTACACGTTCACATAAAAGTGACTCTTAACATGTGCAGTGATACTGTGAGTGTATTTTGTCGAAACTTTCAGTCGAGTGCGAGTTCCAGTGGTACGCGTAGCAAAAGACAAAGAAAGAGGGTAGACCGTTTCGTCTGCTCTTGATTTTTGTCAACCGTTCGTTACTCCAGTCACCCCGCGATCATGATGCATGTGTTAGAATCATATATTTGTTAAGCTTAGATTCTCTTAAGTAAATAAGTTACGAGAAGTTACTCATTATGTAATTGTAGAATATTCTAAAACTTGTTGATATTTGTCATTTTTAATAACCGCCACACTGAAACCCTTTATGATCTGTATTCATTCTAGACTAGCCAATTACGAACCATCCTGTCTTATTTCGGGTTGGCTGATACGTTGTGGCGGGAACTTTCATGTCTCTGATTGGTTGTGGTAAATATGGCGGGAACTTTAATGTATATGCGACAGACACTTGGCGCCAGTCATGGCTATAAAACCAAGGTCTCAACTTGCTGAGCTCTTTTTATTCTTCACAAGTGACTGCTGCATCGAGACTTATTGAGTTAAGTACTGTATTATATTATTTAATGTAACGTAACTGATATTCATGTGTTGTGAGTGGGTCTATGTTTGTTGGCTTCCAAATTCGCCCTTTTTATTGTATTATCGTTGTGAAATGAGACTATACAATATTACCTTTGAAGTAATCCATGTGACCCTAATGATGTATTATTCTTATTAAAGTGTTCTATGTGTTCCTATAAACGTTGTGTTTTTGAAGTATCCTTATGATTCCCTTTTGTGTAGAAAACCTAGTAAGTGGGATAGTTAAGTACTGAACTAGTAGTACTCATTTACTTTACCTTAAGCTAGGACTAGATTATGGCATCACCGCTTGAAAACATCTTATAATTTAATGAGCCTTCATTACAGATTAAATAAATGCTCTCTATCTTGACAAATCTCACATCAGAAGTGGGATCACTCAGATTGCCTACCTTCATTTTTTTAATCACTTTTATTAGTTTCAGAATCGATGCAACTACTCTCAAAGACTTGGACGCCGCGGGTTGCGAAGCCGTGGCTGCAACCTGGCGACAAGATGACACCACCGTGTTCCCAGTTTTCGTATCTGCTACTAGCGGCAGTGGAACGCCGCGGTTTGCGAAGCCGTCGCTGCAACCTGGCAACAGGATGACGACACCGTGTTGCGAGTTATCGAATACTAGCGGCAGTGGCACCGAGTTTTTATTCACTGACATCGGTATATTGGCGAAATAATTCATCTGGACAAGTACTATAAAAGTGGCAAAAGCAGGTAAAGCCCTCCAAAGGGTCTGTTTTATAATGATTACAATCCTGTAACCGTGTAGTGGCAATGTGAAGAATAACCTCGACGAAAATTTTCTCAATGTTATAACGTTTAAATCTGAAACTGACGGTTCTTGCTGCATATATCCCTCAAGATAAAGGTGCTTTCACTGAACCTTATTGAATTAGTGTTTGCTAGCATATGTAATGGAAGTTTATGAAACTTGTTATGTCATTGTGTATATTTTTTATATTATTTACACTAATAAGTACATATTATAACGACGAACGTAATTAGATTTCTTCAAAGTCAAACTATGTTCTCATTTTATATAGTGACTATTGGTATTAATTGAGAATACATTTCTATAAACCTAGAAACCTAAATGTGGAAACGCATATCGAACAATAAATAGCAAAGTTACAACCATATCTGAACTAATGTCGCTATTACCTTGTGCTTAAAATTTTCTTAATTTTATTTAAAAGCTATCCTTAAAACTTAGTGACATATGAAATGTTTTTGAACATCTAAGAATATCTTATGTAATATTACTTGCTCAGTGATCTTATGGGCATAAATAAATTCACTACAGATTGCTAATTCTATAAGCGTAGTCATGACAAAGTATATAGTATATTTACTTATGCTTTTGCTTGATACTTGTAAAAGCAGTTTGGGTCCTAAGCAAGGGTTATTTTATCCTATAAAGAAAACTCCTTAACTGTTTCACACTAATCAACTCGATTGTATAATATAGGATTTTGAATCGATTGTATAATATAGTAACTGGCGATGGGTAGAAATGTTTTAATTGTTGGTTTCGCAAAGTATTGTTTATTAAATCCACTTTAAACTTTGAATTCTTATACATAGGTTGTCTTATCCTACATATATACGAAGATAACCTATGACAAATGTTAGCACTTGGCATCCCTTCAGAAGTCATTACTGACTGTCACGCAAACTTTGGCTCAAACCATAATCGATCCCTTTTTGGAAATTACTAATTGACAAACATATGATTGTTACTGGAACACTTTGAAGTGACGGTTAGATGGAACAGTATGTCTATATTAGGTAGAATGTTCTATAAATTGTCAGATTGACCGAACGGATTCTGGAATGATCAACAAACAATCTATGCGACAATACAGAGGTTTACAGGGGTTTTACCTCTGCGTTTATTGATTGGTGTAGACTATAGATGGTTTATCATGAAATATTGTAATTCACAAGGATATATTGATACTGGCCACGAGAGTGGGTGTTTGAACAAAATTTATTTAATTATTGTACCTATTGTTTTGAAACAAGAAATACGATAACTATGTACGTTTCAGTTAAGAATATTATGACATGCTACCCTACATATTGTAGAAATAAACTACTTGTGTTATATTATCAGTTATCATCACATAAAATGATAATATCAAATTACTCATATCTACATGTACTTATGCTCTAGATTAAATATTAAATAAAAAGACCCTGCTTACCTATTTGATTGGTGCTGGTTGATCTCACGAGCAGTGTGTGAATGCAACCAGCATGTCTATTCAAATGGCAACTACTGTTTAAATTGATTACACTGCATACCCATTTGATTGGTGCTTGTTGATCTCACGAGCAGTAAGTGAATGCGACCTGCACGTCTATTCAAATGGCAAACTGTTTGATAAAAGCCGGTCGACCTTTTACTTGGCGATGGTTGTCTCACATGGCGGCTTGTGAATGTAATCATCGTGTCTAGGTAACTGGTAATTATTAAAATGAGTAGGGTTTTTCATGAGAATTTAAAGTGTTATTTTTACTGCTACATAAGTACATGTAGGTAGACTGCCTGTTGTTATCAGAAAAGTTATTTTACGTGTACAAATGATGATCCTATTATTCTGGATAAAATACTTAAGCCCTGACGTCAAAACGTCCAAATCATAAAAGGAAAACCCAATTCTGTCCTTATAGATAATACTTATGTCGTGAAGTCAAAAGGTCCAGACGTTTTTTGTCAAATGGAATATGTCCAAGGTTTAATGGTACATTTTGTTATTGTCTAAATAATGCGTGGACGATAAAACGTCAACTTGATAACTAAGCAAGTTAAAGTTGCATTGCAGAAATTTACCACAGTCGTTTTAATCAAATTTTAAACTCCCTATTGCTTAATATGTTATCAAATATGTAGTTGAAACTGGATACTATCTATGAAACTTAGTATCAGTATTTACTTCATATATATACCTGGTATACTTTACGAATTATGTACTTGCACATAATATTTATTTGTGACACTTATATAACAACGTAAATGGGAATGTTGGTTTGTACAAAATTTTTTTCACAAATGTATTGAATGTATTTTGATTCCATTCCAATGATATTATTTTCCTTTCCTGAGATAGCAAATCACAACAGTCAACGCGTAGAGGGATAATCTACCCTCCACGCCCAATACATATACATTGTAGTCCACAAATATGTACTATGAACATTTTATAATGATTTTACAGATAATCGATAGCGGTTTTTCTTTTTGGTGACTTCGAACCAAATACTGTTTATGTGTTCTATTTATTACTTATTACATAAATTCTTTATCAAGCAAGCTTTGTGCAAATAATTGTGGGTTGCCATACACGGTAACAATATTTCCTACATATATACTATTATCACTAAGTTATACATAATTATTTTAAAGTGAAGTTTGCCTGGTGTTATTTTGTACTTCGTGGACGAAGTACTGTCAGTATGGCCGTGTTAGAATCATATATTTGTTAAGCTTAGATTCTCTTAAGTAAATAAGTTACGAGAAGTTACTCATTATGTAATTGTAGAATATTCTAAAACTTGTTGATATTTGTCATTTTTAATAACCGCCACACTGAAACCCTTTATGATCTGTATTCATTCTAGACTAGCCAATTACGAACCATCCTGTCTTATTTCGGGTTGGCTGATACGTTGTGGCGGGAACTTTCATGTCTCTGATTGGTTGTGGTAAATATGGCGGGAACTTTAATGTATATGCGACAGACACTTGGCGCCAGTCATGGCTATAAAACCAAGGTCTCAACTTGCTGAGCTCTTTTTATTCTTCACAAGTGACTGCTGCATCGAGACTTATTGAGTTAAGTACTGTATTATATTATTTAATGTAACGTAACTGATATTCATGTGTTGTGAGTGGGTCTATGTTTGTTGGCTTCCAAATTCGCCCTTTTTATTGTATTATCGTTGTGAAATGAGACTATACAATATTACCTTTGAAGTAATCCATGTGACCCTAATGATGTATTATTCTTATTAAAGTGTTCTATGTGTTCCTATAAACGTTGTGTTTTTGAAGTATCCTTATGATTCCCTTTTGTGTAGAAAACCTAGTAAGTGGGATAGTTAAGTACTGAACTAGTAGTACTCATTTACTTTACCTTAAGCTAGGACTAGATTATGGCATCACCGCTTGAAAACATCTTATAATTTAATGAGCCTTCATTACAGATTAAATAAATGCTCTCTATCTTGACAAATCTCACACATGCAACTGCGTCGAAACATCGGAAGCTCAAAAATGAAAATCACCACGGTACAAATCCCGTAAGTAATAATATTAGTTATCTAGTAAACCGTGATACGTAGTTAAAAAAAGTGTTTAATTCACGGACTGTTGCAGCGTACCCTATAACCACGAGGGACTGTTGAGGATAAAGATCGATTACGAGCTTTATACAGGGTTATTGGTAAAATGCTAACAACCTCTGAGGGTTGACTTCTGCTATTCTTAAGAAACATTGTGAGTTTTTTTTTGTATAGTTTTATTTTTTATTTTGTTTCAATGCCTACTCCGAGCTAAGAGCGCCCGCCGCGGCAACACTGGACCGCGCCGTGGTTCCTTTGAATATTATTTACATCGAGCAAAGTAATAAAATATGAATAATACATTACAGGCACAAGAAACTTTTGACATCAAGTGGTCGTGCTTATTCAGTCAAAAACATATAATAAATATTAAAAAAAACTTTTGTATTCCAAAACAAAAAAAACTATTATCTCAAAATGTTTCTAGGGCTAGCAGAAGTCAACCCTAAAAGGTTGTTATTATTTTACCAATAACCCTGTATATTATGAATGAATGATGATGATAACTATAAACTACTCAACCGATTTTGATGAAATTTGTATGGGACCACCTCGGAGATATACCCTTTACAATATAAAAGAATCAACAAAATCGGAGTACGCTATAGAAAGTTAGTGGATCTTCATAAAAAATATATACCTACGCTTTGTCCGAGAGCCTCCTCCTTTTTTGGCAGTCGGTTAAAAACCAATGTTATGATGCAAAATGACAATAAACGAAAAACTTTCTAACCAGTTGGTAGGTTTCGTCGCTAAGTCTGTCTTGGTGAGTACCACTACAGAGCAAACTGCCTCTACTCAGTAGACTTCAAACACTAGTGTTTAGGCGTGAAGGGCACTGTAGCAATTGAATTAATTGGGCAAACTGGAAACAAGAACTTATGTCTTGGAGTGACGTGCGCAGTGCAATGTCATGTAGAATGAAGATGTTGACGCTACAGTATTGTATAGGCGTGAATACGCTCACCATTTTAACATATAAAAAGTTATGCATTATTATGTGATTAGGTTATCGAACAAGAGCAACACCTTGTGCTAAACGGTATAATAGAATTCCAACACAAGTGACGAACTGCACTGCGCCCAGACCTACAGTTGTGAGGACTTTTGTTTGTAATTTCACTGGACTGAGATGTAGCAGTATAAAATAAATTGTTTTATCCCTATAGTGGTAGATCAGTAGCATGGAAAAAAATATATTTTTGAATCCCTTCTCTAAGAGATCTAAGAAACGGTAGAAGTATTCATGGATCCACATGTGTACCTTGATTGTAGTTTCTAGTGACCAGAGAGCAATAGTTCATCAAAGAAATTTCATTGATAGACGAATTTACTTAGCATTCCATGGATTCACTGTACGGGTGCCGGGTCCATAGCGTTGCAGAGGAAGAGGCTCCAATCAAGGTGCCTGGGACTTGCATCCCAGTGAGTATAAGGTTAAGGGGCCCCTTTATGATGCATCAATGCTCCCTTTCACCGCTCGAGCCTCCTCCCCTGCCCAACCAAATTTGGTAAGATCCTACTAATGCCGCCTCGGATACACGTTCTAGGATGGAAGTTACGGTTGTTCTTGACAGGCCAAGAAGAAGAAGGGAGTTTGCTGGTATACCCCTTGCTCCGACTTCTACAGCATATAAATTAACCACATAACCGTTTTTGATTAATTCATTTGTTAGTTCATAATATTTGTTAGTTTTTATTGTGTGGTCTTTAGGTAGGTATATGTTTGTTTCCCAGGGCACAGTAAGTTCTATAAGTACTATGCGTTTTAGATTCTTTGAGTATAGAAATATTATCTGGTCTGGATGACGAAACACCAACATCCTCAGGGATTATGTAATGATTTTCATACGTGTCCATCAAAAGAGTCCAATCGGGAGCTGCGCCTAAGATGGAGTAAGGCTTAGATTTAGATTTTGTAGATGACCCTTCTTTTACAAAAGCAACGTGTCGTTTGTTCGTGGTCAAACCTTTTTTGCTCTAGCTACCGAGAGACTCGCCGCTTCACGTATGATTTCGAGGACTATCGTGGCGACGGGAATAATGACCCCTATCAAGGAGCACCTTGCATTCTACCAATAAGTGCCTTGCTGTACCTATGGCCCCCCGACAAATACTGCAAGACTTTTCGGTGGCTTTCCCCCATCTTACTAAATTTCTTTGGTCTGGGAGGGTCATCTGAAATGCGTTAAGATAGAATTTTAATAAGGCCGGTGACCAATCGTATATCAAGGTGCGCCACTTTAATGCCAGAGGGATACAAAATTCACCTATGGTTAGCCACTCACTTTGCATTTCCAAGCTCATTGCATGCACTTTATAGCTATCATTTTCGTCTTGTTGTAGAAAAGACTCAACCCTAAACCCGCTTTGCTGGACTGCCCACCTATCATAAATCGTTTATGGAATTGAAGTCTTGAATCAAGATCGGAGGCACTTTTGTCTTTTGGGAGAGATGCGACTATATCGTCTTGAGATTTTAGTAAGACGTGCGTTTTGGTAACTCTGAGGTGTTTATAGAGCTCCGATGGTTTCTTTAATTTCATCCCAAAATTATTTTGATCCCTAAATAAAGTAGATGGGTCTGCCGAAATTGCGAGCCCCAACCATGACTTCAGTGTCCTGATGACGTTTACAATTTACATCCAGTTTTGTTGAAAGGGCTTTAGTACTGTTGTATACTAGAAAAGGCCAAGTCAGACGTGATGTTAAGTAGTTGTCGTATATCCAAGCTTTTTTAATGTTGCTTATTGGTTGTTGGTCTACCATACTAAAATCTTTAAGAAAGCTATCAACAACTGTGTCTAGAGATAGTGTTCGTCCTTTGTAATCTATTTTCTTAAATGGCACAGATTCAGCAATTGTGGAAACAAATTCTCCTCCTATCAACAGTCCCGAATCGTAAGAGGTAAATTTGGTGTTCCGTCTACCCAGACACAGACTGTGGCATTTACTAGGTTTTGTTCTCAATCCTTTAGTCCATGCACAGAACTCATCCACTTCTCGTAAAAGTTCTTGACACTGTTTTTGGTTACGTGTCAGTATTTCAAGGTTGTCAGCAAAAGCTGAGATGGATTCTGTGTATCTGTTATTTATCTTAAACCGATAGCCCCACATTTTTTTCATGACTAATTAGCTTGTCAATTAAAATATTAATTATTATATTAAATGCTATTGGTGACAAGCAGCAACCTTGGAACAAACCCACATTGTATTGCAGGGTGTTAGTATGTCCCTTTTTGGTTGAATTAAAATATTGGTTAAATTAAAAACCTTATGTTAATGTTAATAAAATGATAAGAAACAAATATGTACTTACTAGACATTTAATCACATTATTTTACAAGGTTACTAATTGGGAACCTACATGTTACAATATTATTTAATATTGAAACATGGAGCTAATTTAATGTCGCATTATTTGAGAACAACAAGCATGTCTACTTTTAAATTAATTTCTTTCTAATCTTGATTTTCATTAGGTTGAGAAGTTCCCTATCAATAAACACATGTAATTCACATGTGATTATTACAAAATCATTTGTTCTATTAGCTCGAAGTGAACAAAAGATGATACAGGGATATTCTAATGACTAATATTCACTTTAATGGTGATGTTTCTTCTCAAAACGAAGACCGCAATATCCACAGGAGTGGTCACCAGGCTTATCCTGAAAATAAATTAAGAGTACTTCATAATTAAAATAACTTAAGAATGAGACTTATCAAAGAGCCAATTACTTTTTTCAGTAAAGGCCTTTTACTGTATATTTTTCTGGGATGCCGACATTAGACGGTTAAGGCTTTAAGATACTGTAAGACTGTTGACTGCTTAAGGCTAAGATACTTTTATTTAGACTGTTTTACTTAACTAGGTGTCGTAAATCTAATATCCATTACTGTACTGTACTGTATCAGCCGGATAGTCCACAGCCTCCCACATTAAGGGGGGTGTCATATGTTATTGAAGGTAGTTTTACTTTTCTACTTTATTGTAAAATAATGTGGACTAAGGGTAGATTAAAATATACCATGACATACCCCACTCACTTGTAATGGCTACCTAGCTGAATATACGATCTGAAGACAACATGAGTTTTAATTAATATCAAGACATTATATTGGCGACGAATGGTGAAAAGTGTTAAAAATGGACAGTAAAGCAGTGAAATTTGATGAGTTTAACCCACAAACGGATAACTGGGACATATACATCGACAGATTAAAGTTTTGCTTCGAGGCGAATGGCGTCGTGTTAGATGCCGCTAAACGAGCTAATTTCTTCACAGTATGTGGTTCGCGAGTGTTCGAAACTTTGCTAGCGCTTATTACGCCGAAAAGAGCCAGTGACGTTACATTTGATGAAATACAAACAGTACTAACAAAACATTTTAGTCCAAAACCAAATGAAATATCAGTGTCATTTAAATTTTATAAATGTGATCAACAACGTGACCAATCCGCATCAGACTACATAGCACAGCTCCGAAAACTAAGCTCCGGCTGCAATTTTACAGATTTAGAACGAATGTTACGTGACAGATTGGTGTGCGGTATGCGAGATGATAAACTTCAGTACGAATTATTAAAACGTGACAATCTAAGCTATCAGCATGTGGTGGACGCCATGTTATCAGCTGAAAGCGCGGGACGCGATGTTCGCATGATCCATGACAAAGCGGCTGGCAGCTACACGACGCCGCAGCCGGCCGTCTCACAGATGTTCTCATCAACGCCTAACATCGCGTCGCGCACCGATGTCGAACCGATGGACATCAACGCAGTACAGTCGAAGAACTTCACACGATTTTGCTACCGTTGCGGTGATCGTCATGCTGGAGAATGTCGTTTTGCGAAAACAGTGTGTCGCTATTGTAAGAAAAAAGGACATTTAGAAAAGATATGTTTGAGCAAGAAAAAAAATTCAAACCAAAGCGTTAATTTCGCGGCAGAACCAGAAAATAGTTTGAACGGAATTTACTGTGTGCAGAGCACTGGCCGCGTACCGCTGTATGAAGTGGCGATGTCGCTTGCGGGTGTGACGGTCCACATGCAGGTGGATACGGGTGCTAGTTTTACCATTATCAACGAGCGCACTTGGCGCGCAATAAATAACCGCCTGCCGCATGATGCGCTGCGACAGACACACTTATCATTACGCACCTGGACAGAAACTCCAGTCCGCCTCTTGGGACAGGCTGTTCTACCAGTAGAATATAAAACGATGGCGCGAAAACTCACCGTCATTGTGGCTAAAGGAAACGGGCCTGATCTCCTCGGCCGTGATTGGTTTACACCGCTAAACATAAAAATGAACATAAACTTTGTTACAAATGCCGAGGATCCCGAAATTAATCAAATGATTATGAAACACAGAAACGTTTTTCAAGATGGACTTGGTACCTACCGTGGACAACCTGTGTCAATACACCTAAAAGCAGGAGCGACACCAACATTTCTGAAAGCCCGGCCAGTTCCTTATGCTATTAAAGAAGATGTAGAAAAAGAGATTGACAGACTAAGACGAGAAGGTGTGCTACGACCAACTTCCTACTCAGAGTGGGCTACACCTGTTGTGCCTATAGTGAAGAAATCTGGAGAAATAAGACTATGTGGGGATTACCGAAGCACAGTAAATGAAGCAACCGAATCGGATACCTACCCGATGCCAACAGCAAATGAAGTTTTTGCTACTGTTGCTGGAGGTAAAATTTACTCAACTTTAGATCTAGACAGAGCGTACACACAGGTGGTTGTGGATGATGAAACTTCAAAGCTGTTAACCTTGAACACCTGCAAGGGCCTGTATACTGTGCATCGCCTAGCATTTGGGGTAAAGGCATCTCCAGGGATTTTTCAACGCTTAATGACAGCATTGCTTGGTGGTATACCTGGTGTAGCTGTCCTGATAGACGATATTATTGTGAGTGGCCGTACCAGGCAAGAAATGCTAGACAGACTAGATACAGTACTGGCACGCATTGGACAAGCTGGACTTCGTCTTAACAAAAACAAATGTAAATTTGCACAAGAGCGGGTGGAATTTCTGGGTTTTGTCATTGACGCTGAGGGCATACACCCTGCAGCAAGTAAAGTGGAAGCGATTGCCAATACTCCTGAGCCCAAAAACAAAAAGGAGCTACAAGCTTTTCTCGGCCTATACAACTTTTATGAAAGATTTGTACCACATAAGGCAACAATACTAGAACCACTACATAGGTTATTGGAGACATCGCAGACATGGAGGTGGACAGAAGATGAACAGGATGCTTTTGACACAGCGAAGCGTCTGATTACTTTTGACCTGACATTGGTACACTATGATCTGTATAAACCCTTAGTTTTGACATGTGACAGTTCAGAATATGGTGTTGGTGCTGTATTGTGTCATGAAACCGATGACGGACAGGAGCATCCGATAGCCATGGCTTCAAGGACACTTCATTCACATGAACGGCGTTACTCTCAACTGGACAAAGAAGCAACATCTATCATGTTTGGGATAACTAAATTCCATAATTATCTAATGGGAAGACATTTTCGCATAGTAACAGACCACAAACCGTTACTTGGCATTTTTGACCCAAGAAAACCAATGCCTAACATGTTGTCTCCGCGGTTAACTAGAATTGCCATAGCATTGACATCACATAGCTATGATATAATGTATAAGCCAGGTGCACAAATTGGATGTGCAGATAGTCTAAGCCGTTGGCCCAACCCAGTTCCAGAAGAACCTGACCAACAGTTAAATGAAATTTTATTGATGGCTGAAACTCCACAGGAGTTCCCATATGACGTGGAACACATAGCTGCTGAGACAAAACGTGACAAAACATTATCACAGGTCATCTATTACACACAACGTGGATGGCCCGCTAGAGTAACAGATAATGACCTGCGACCATTTTGGTTACACCGCCTAGAGTTGTCATTACAGGAAGATTGTATACTGTTGGGCTGTCGAGTGGTCATACCAAATTCACTTCGTCCAGCAGTGTTAAAAATGCTGCACAGAACACCTTCAGGTATTGTCCAAACGAAGGCAATTGCTAGAAGTTATGTGTGGTGGCCGGGCCTCAATGAAGATATTGAATCACTAGTAAGCACCTGTTCAAAATGTTTGGAATATCGTCATATGCCTCCAAAAACTGCCCACGAATGGATTTCACCCACAAGACCCTGGTCAAGAATACATGTAGATTTTGCTGGACCATTTCACAACAAGTATTTTTTGATTATTGTTGATGCATATTCACGTTGGCCTGAATTGTTCATGGTGAATAATACCACTTCAGCTATTGTAGTCAAACATATGAGATCAGTGTTTGCTACACATGGACTATGTGATGTGGTTGTTTCTGACAATGGAACCTGTTTTGTGTCTGAGGAGACAAAGCAGTTTTTCAAGGCTAATAATATCCGACATGTGACCACAGCCCCTTATCATCCAGCTACAAATGGGCTGGCTGAGCGAATGGTACAGACCATAAAGGACAAATTGAGAAAAATGGAAGATTTAGCTTGGGACGTTAGAATTCCTAACCTTTTACTGGGACTCCGAATGACACCATGCACTAGCACAAAGAAAACACCAGCGGAATTGTTAATGAATAGACGCTTACGTACATTGTTGGATACTATACACCCAGCCAACATACAACATAAAAAACTGAGAAACAAGTACATAGTAACAATGAGAAAAAAACTAGAGAAACAAGCATAGACCAGAAAGTTATGTATCGGAATTATAGTGGAGGTGCGAGGTGGTTACCGGGCAAGGTAGTTGACAAAAGTGGCCCATCTAGCTACAGAGTTATAACAGAGGATGGTACATTGGTTCACCGTCATATAGACCAATTAATAAAAACAACATCTACTGAAACCAGGCCAGAAGAGTGTGAGAGAATAGTTACATGCCCTGAGAAAGAAAAAAGACAAACAGAGAAGAGACATGAAGAAATGAATATTGAAACAGATGTACCGGACAGCCAAGAATCAGATATGATCATCGAGATTCCGGATGCTGATAAATGGGCTGATATGTTAGGGGTGCCACCAGCAGACACACCCTCACCAGCACCAGGAAAAATAAAAAACAGATATGCATTCTCAAACTCCATATCAAAGACCTAAAGACAACCTTTATTTGTGTTAGAGATTTATAAAAAGTAGGTGTCATGAAAAATGTTAATAGGCATTCACTGCTATTAAATAATTATAATTTAGGTTTAGGAGCACTTAATTAATATTGATTTATATTGTATCATACTAAGGGGGAAGGTATGTCATATGTTATTGAAGGTAGTTTTACTTTTCTACTTTATTGTAAAATAATGTGGACTAAGGGTAGATTAAAATATACCATGACATACCCCACTCACTTGTAATGGCTACCTAGCTGAATATACGATCTGAAGACAACATGAGTTTTAATTAATATCAAGACATTATAGGGGGGTTGCCATAGTTCGCACACTTGGCAGGCGGCTTGGGGATCACAGTGTGATATATTAGTTCCTCAAAAAGTGCTGCTGCCCACCTTCTGGTGTCACACTTTGTCTCCTCTCACGACACCCACAGGTAGAGGTGGGAGGGTGACATTCTAGCCCTGTACCCCACTGGCAATCGAATATCCATTGCTAAGGGCAAATAGTGCTTATTGATACATAGTTCTATATACAATGACCTAAAGTTTTGATGTTAAATAGCATTAATTTATAAGAGCCATTATCATCAGTTCTGTGTTTTACAACAATTACCAAGTTGATGTAAACTCTGGGATGGCCTTCAGGGCCACTGCCTCCATCACACCACACCACTCGTTCAGTAACTTCTTTTGGAGGCACTTCATTGACTAAGTTTATAGCCCAGTTAGGATTTACTTGTTTTGGAGCATTCATAAAGCGGGCCAGCCTATAATCATCAGTATCCCATTTCTAAAAAAAAAAACAACAGTCACATAATGAGTTAAAACATGAGAGCCTTACAAGACCCATATTACTTAGTGATCAATGTTAGTAAAAATTCAAGATATAATTAATGTAAGGGTTTTAAACGTAGCCGGGGTAACAGCCGATTACGTAATATTTATGGTGTTTAGTGTAATAGAAATGTCACGGTAAGGAATATTTATATTTTACAAATAAAAGCGTTAATTGCTTTATATAAAAACAAATCCATACTTGGCCTGTATGGGTGGTCACATCATCTGTAGCACTAGACATACAACGAGTAACTACATTGGGAGTTCTTGTTATCACTGATCTCGCATGTGAGAATCGCGTAACTAATGAGTACCTCATCATATTATATAAATTATTTAATATTTTTTTATATTATTTATAACTCGTCTTCTTTTTGTTATTTATAAATATAAAATAGGTCTGGTCATATGGTGTAGGTATTACTTTTCTGTTTTCTGAAATTTCTGAATGTAGTTACCACAGATTAAGTATATGGCACTGAGCAAGGGTGCGTACCATTTGAAGTTAAATTCGCCAAAAACGATCACACTCCCAAAAAGTCGTTCCAGATGGGTCTTAGCATTATTTTCACCATAAACGCTATGAACCTACTGCATAGAGAAAAGTAATATACTGGGAATAGAGAGGCCCTGTACGATTTTTCATGCTGACCCGTTATGTCAAGAGACTGCTCTGGTATCAAAATCCGGAACTAAAATTTACTCACACATGCACGACTATGAATTTGTGATTAGATTAGTATTATTTACACACACATTCATATAATACCTACCTGCTACGCCAGCGGCGTCGTGTATGACGCAGATATAATATATTTCTTTTCTAAAATGTAACATGTTTAGCTAACAAACATTTTCTGCTGGGAAAACTATTTGTTAAAAACGCGTCCAATATTAGAAATAACATAAATATACTAATGTCACACTACTATACACGTCACGCAGATTTACTCTTCGCCGAAGAGGTAGCCCTGCATTGGCACCATTTCAAAATCATTACTGGAAACACAATTTTGTAAAAGTTGGTTTTGAAATGATCAGGATTAGGATGCACCTTACTTAAAAATTAATATATATGGGTATCATTATGAAACAATATGAACAGAAAGCACTGAGTAATTTTAAGAATTAGGTATATTAGAAATAAATTTATAGTTAATAAAAGTTATGAAATTTTACAATGTCAAATTAAAAATGTAATATATATTTGCTTATGCCTATTATAATATATTTGGCTCCATTGTTAATTACATCCTTGCCTTCATATATTAATTTACCTACCAGTCAATATATTAAAATAGTTTCCTTTAATTTTTTTAACGTGGATCGTACCTTTTTCACATATAATGTATTAATACATCACTCAGGTTACTATAAAGAAGCGAAACATTAAAAACTAAATTGTAGATACAAATATGTTTTATTAGCTAAACATTTTTTTTACTTAACTGACTATATTGCAGTAGTTCATTAATAATATGAATAAAATAAGTATTCACAAAACCTAAAAAAACTTAGCAGCCTAAATAGGGACCGACCACTTTTGGAGTTAAGCCTTCGTTACCGGCTGTACTATGTTCTGTTTTAATAAATAACCTTAATTGCAACCCTCGTAAGCGTATTATTTTTCACAACATTATCAGAAGCCTGTGACATATTATTTTGAAAATGACTTTAACAAAACATGTGACTAAACCGTAATTAAATATTGTCTTTTGCAGACTAAATTAAAAACGTTTCCATATTATTTGACATAAGCACTGGTAATGTAAGATTTATTTATTAAACTAGCTGTACTTGTGACTTCGTTCGCAATTGCCGTACCTGCAGACTAATTGTTCACATTTGAGGACTGTTTATCTCATATTAAATAAGTTGGCATCGTCAGGACCACTATGTCCTAGTTATGAATGAAATTCTATTGTTATCATTATCGCCGATGCCCATGGGTTAAGCAACGCTGTGATATGCGGTGAAGCAGTCTTAGTAAGACATAGCTCAGAAAGAAGTTTTTTACTTTGGATTTGAAAACTCCCGGGTTGTATTTTCCAGGAGATAGTGGTTAAGTAACTCAGAGTTCCTTCGCGGTTCGCACAACAAATGTTGAAGCAATGTACCTACTTTGTCTGTTTCTTTGGAATTTTGATTTTAATACGGCGTCTTTTTTCGAGGTTCTCCTTGTTTGGCAGTAGAAAGAACATAAATCAACCAATCCGAAATAATACTTATTCACAATATTAAATATTAACACGGCAAGAGGTAATTTTACTAGATCCCTTTGATAAGGAATTTACATGGTTTTTTATTGTGACTTAAATCACAAAGTATATAGATATGTCTAACTTAAATGGCATAATTTCTCCACAAATTTATCAACCATAAAGTAACTTACACTGAGCAAGTAATATATAACTTATATATAACAATAAACCTTCTACTTACACAGAAGTTGATGTTGAGTGTTTTTTTTAATCCCACTGCATTTGGCTTCGCATGTTTTTGATGTAGTGGATTGTTCTGTCTTGTGGTTATGTATGGCATTAGATAAATCTTTTGAGATTGTGTTTTTAGAGGGCGCTATGAGCCAAAAATCACGGAAAAACAGTTTGAATTACCTAGATCTAATCTAGGTAATTCAAACTGTTCCAGTAGGTAATGCGCGGGACGCTTTCCTGAAAAGTCAGATTTTCCGTGATTTTTGGCATAAACTTTGCCTGTCACTTTTGACATCTAATGTCAAAAGTGACAGGCAAATTTTAGTGGCATTCTTAGCGTTCTTAAATGGAACAGGGGAGAACAGTTACAAAAGAACACAGTGATCATAACCATAGACGCAATTGTGGTCAAAATTATCGAAAATAACGAAATTTGCGTTAAATGGAATAGGCCCCAAGTATATGCCATGGTAGTTAGATACCAAAGATTACGAAGTCCCCTTAGTTACTTTGTAGTACCACCTACTTAACTGGGGGGCAATTCTCAAAATTGGGAAAAATTTATCGATTCTCGATATTTATCCCGTGACACCTATAGACTTTAATATACCAAAAATATCGACTTTGCACAAAAATGCTATTCTCGCGAGTGGTAGATATAAATATGTGTCCACAGATGAACTTGTGTTCATGAGTATAGAAAGTATAATGATAATCCCGATATCGCAATGTTGCGTGTCGATCGCTAGGCCTTGATATTTATCGATAGTGGTATTGCGAGAATATCACAAAACTACACGACTCGATATTCGCCATGTTTTCTCGATATTTATCTACTATGATATTCATATCACTGCACGAGAATCGCCGTCCTGTGCAGTTCGCGAAGGCGCTGCTGGTCAAGGAAATCAACTACATACTGTCACAATTTGAAGGAATGTTGTAGTTCTTTTTTCTGCCGCCTGAACAGATAAGTTGGTTGGACTGTACTACTGACTACTACTACCACAGACAGAACACTTTTTACTTATTCAGAGGTCGGCACATTGTCATAGACCAAAACTGAAGCTTAGTTAGCACAGTGGGTCGATGTTGACAAATAAGAGACATTGTTTTTTTTTAGAATCGTTATTTTTTTATAATGCCATTCGAAGGAGTTTAGTGATTCAAAATAAACTGTTCTGTGAAATGTTTTCTTAACTCTTATACTTTGCAAGAAATTACACACTGTTCAAAATTAATGTATGAAGACATTTTACTAAGCAAGGTTGCGGGTGGATGCAAGTGTTCATGGTGTCATATGAAAGATGATTAGCTATATAATGATACCTAGGTAATGCTATATCAATTAGCGCATCCAAAGGGGGGAAAAATTGAACTCTCAGCCGTTTGTATTGTTAAAAATACCCATTTTCTATATTATTTATTAAGCAAGGTTTCGGATGGATGTAAGCAATCAAGGTGTCAGATGAAAGATGATTAGCTATATAATGATACCTATGTAGTGCCATAGCGATTAGCGCATCCAAAGAGGGAAAAAATTGCACTTTCTGCCGTTTATATCGTAAAAATACCCATTTTCTATATCATTTATTAAGTAAGAATGCGGGTGGATGTAAGCAATCAAGGTGTCAGATAAAAGATGATTAGCTATATAATGATACCTATATAGTGCCATAGCCTTATCGACCACATGTTCGTAGAAAAAAACCCTTACAGATAGCGCTTCAAACATTAATAAAGAATATTGTGTAATTCCTCGCAAGGTATATAGGTCTTAAGAAAAAATGTCACAGAACAGTTTATTATTGAATCACTAAACTCCTTCAAATGGCATTATAAAAAATGCCGAATCTAAAAAAAAAACAATGTCCCTCATTTGTCAATATCGACCTACTGTGCGTCGCCATTAATACATGACGTTTGCTTCATCTTCTTTTTCGTCATAGATGACATACAAAAATGTTACTCTTGTATTCAAAGAAAGAAAATTGTGTATGAGTGGACAAAAAAAAACATCGTCATATCAATGATACAAACTTATTTTTATCTATGTTGTTATTTCTTTTGTAAACTTTATAAAATTCTTTACCTAGTCATTTTTTAAAGAATATTTGATTATAACTTTTGAATGTGAAAAAACACCATTCATATACCTAAGCATCAAGTTCAAAGTAACACTCGTAAATTGATACAAAAATCTCATGGTATGGTCAGATAGGTAGTTCAATAAGGTTGAGATTCTACCTATTTATGTAAGGTCATTGTGGCATTTTGGCCCATTGGCATCGGCGATAATTATAACAATAGAATTTCATTCATAAATTGGCCATAGTGGGTCAGTCCGATTTCAACTTATGCAGCGTATTCTAACATAACCATAGCTCACTTATACTTCTCAGCCGATGGAAATAATGTAGGATAGTATAAATATAAAGAAATACTATTTATACGTAGTTGAACAAGCGAAGCGTGTCTGCTTCAACTTGACAAAAATGCTTTCGTATGTTCGGTTGTTCTCCTCTACAGGTCGCATTTCTCAACCACGAAATTTTATGAGCAGGTTTGATAAGTCCATAAATTTAATTTTTTTTTATCATTCAGTTGTATCATGAGTTGTTTTAATAGGTCGGGGAAATGCGACTTATTGATGGTAGCCTCTCTAGGGTTCTTTATTTTATAACTCAAGAGAATATCTCTCCAAAGCTTTTTAGTGGGCCAAAATAGCACACGTCTAACGGCTGGGTGAGATGGGATGAATTCGGTAAAAATACAAAGCGGATATCATATTCTTCGCACAGTTCCACAATTCTGTGATTCATATGTGAAGCCAAATTATCCCCGATCAAAACTTTTGTACCCGTTTTTTTCTTCGCCCAAGGTAGAACTGTAGATGTAAACCAGTCTTCAAATATGATACTATCAGACCACCCAGACTTAGAACGGCGGAATCGGGCCCCTGGTGGTCTATTGACTCTCCATTGGTGATATAAGTGTTCGGCTTTGTATACAACATAGGGTGCAAGACATTCTCCACCCGCGGTTATGGCAAACATTATCGAAATGGCACCTTTGGTATAATTTATAACCCTTTCCGGATATTTTGTGCCTCGTCGAAATAGACATCTCTGTGTTCATGGGTCATCCGACAAGTTGGTTTCGTCGTAGTTCATAATGTTATACTTCACTCCATTAATGTGATACTTATCTACTCCATCCAAAGATATTTCTAAATTTTTGAAATATTCTGTGATCTCCTCTGAAGACTTCTCAGCGCGACTTCTTTTTATGTTTTGAGCAGCTCTGATCGTTAGTTTGTCTTTATTTCTTTGCAAAAATAATTTAACCCACTTTCTTCCTGGCAATTTGTTACCAAATAGTTATTTTTTCCCGTTTGCCTCTAGATATCTGCCAACTACAATACGTACATCCAACATTGTTAAAGGAATGCCGTACTCAGCAACCGCTATCATCACCTTTACAATTCTCTTTTCTTCAGCTTCTGATAGGCGAGTTGGACAGCCCAGGTTCTGAGGATGATTTTTATGCAATTTATCTAAGAGAGTCCTGCGAGGGATTCCAAAAGTCTTCTCTGCTTCGTAAGAAGTAAGAAAGATTTTTAAGTTGCTCTATAGCCAATTCTACCATTTCTACACTATGTTTTTTAGTATAAGTACGGCCGTTTACTACGCCGTTTCATATTTTTGCATTTATTAGGCATCTTAACCTGAAATAAAAGAAAAGCCCTTATCACCAATATCACATTAAGCAAAAACAGAATGAAAAAAAATGTTAATAAAGTTGATGTCAAACAGCATGTAATGTTAACATGCCGAGTGCCAAACCTAGGCCCTGGCGAAGTTTAGAACAAACATGGCTGCATCTATACATCAGACTGATAAAATGCTGTTTTGACCAAAACCATTGAACATCATGCAAATTAATATCTTTGGAGAGAAAGCTAAACCGTAGACTTAGCTAAACAGCAACTAACAATCTTACCTCCTTATTGCCTCTGATTTACAGTCAAAGTTTCAGGGAAGACACAAAATTTCGTCACCATTCAATTCACATAAAAATGCAATTGCCATCTAACACATGAAGTTGGTTACAAAATGTTTGTAAAATGCTGCCATTTAATTAAAAAGCTAAATAATTGGTAGCTTTTGAGACGGTTATCTAACATACTAGACTATGTTATGACCATTCAACAAATTTGGGCGAAGTATGGGTTACTAGGCGAAGTTCGGATGTTTTACGGTAATAGAAATCGAATACGTAAACAAGCTTACATATTGTGGCATAACGCCATCCACGTGTTGGGTGTTCACAATGCTGGGACCGCACTACAGAGGCGTGGTGCGGCGCGGTACCTGAACGACCGTCACTACCTGACGCATTTACGGTTGCGCAGAGCAGTGCTGCAGCGAAGCGGCGTGACTCTTTCGTTCACAATAGTAATGCGGTGTAGCAGAGGGGTACTTCCAACTCATGGTAAAAATTAGAAATGGATGAAATCGTCGAAGGAGAACGAAAAAAATAATGAGTGTTCTATTTGGGTTATGGATATAACCAATTCTCGTTTGAAAAAAAAACTCTTTTCCACGACTCTTCAGAGATAATAATCTTTGTACAGTATAAAATTTCACACATTTGACACTTAAAGAGGGTCTATGAATTGTTGAAACGTGAACTGATTGGATAATATACTGCGCCACGTCTCTCATGTGCCGCAAGGTAAAACGGACTCGCGGCAGTGGCGCGGCGCGGCGCGGCCGTTACGAGGAGTTGCCTTCGGAGACAACTCTGTAGCGCCACGCCAAACCTCTCCGAAACCGCTTCTCTATAGTGCGGTATATGCCTTTTTTATTTCTCGAGCCGCGCTGTGCCGCAGTAGTGCGGTTTGGCCTTAAGGCAATGACGTCGCGCGTGTTAGAATCATATTTTATTTAGCTTAGATTAGATTATTTTAAGTAAATAAGTTACGAGAAGTTACTCATTATGTAATTCTAGAATATTCTTAAACTTGTTGATATTTGACATTTTTAATAACCGTCACACTGCAGTCATTGCTATAAAACCAATGTCTCAACTTATTGAGCCCTCTTTTTATTCTTCACAAGTGACTGCCGCATCGAGACTTATTAAGTGCTGTACTATTATTTTATTTAATGTAACATAACTGATATTCACGTGTTGTGTGTGGGTCTATGTTTGTTGGCTTCCAAAATAGTTTGCCCTATTTATTATCGTTGTGAAATGTGACTATACAATATTACCTTTGAAGTAATCCTTGTGACCCTGTGAATGTGTTCCTATGAATGTTGTCTTTTGTCGTTTCCTTATTATTCCCTTTTGCATAGAAAACCTAGTAAGTTAGATAGTTAAGTACAGAACTAGTAGTACTGATTCACTTTACATAAGCTACGACTAGGTTATGCCATCACAACCTGCCTAACATCTAATAAGTTAATGAGCCTATATTGTAGCTGAAATAAATGCTCTCTATCTTGACAAATCTCACACGCGCGTCAGTGACAACATCACCTTGACGAAACTAAACAGATGCGATCATTTCTTAGCGCAAAATCAATTAACCAAACCAATTGAATTTTGTTACTTGTGAACTTGATGAGTTCGAAATCAAAGCGATCACTGTACGAGAGTTACACTTCTTTTCATATTTATTCGTAAGATGTAGGTAAGGCTTATATTTATTATGTACATGGCATAGCGCCCACTTCCATTTTAGGGACCTTATCCTTTCGCTTACATATATTACCTATCTTTGTTTTTCCTGTACTACTATTATTCCTCTTTTTATCTGAAATTTTAATACCTAACATACTTCTATTTTTCTTTGGCACACGGCCATTCTCTCTTCGTCTTCCTCCTGTAGTGAACACGTTTGACATCCGTACAGTTTTGTTTCAAGTAAATATTAGGGTTGCCGAATTTCAACCTAAAAATTGCCGTATTACAGGGAATAGTAAAAAAACGAACCGTATAACTAAGTTTTCAACTAAATGCCCACAAGAGAGAAATCACGATTTTAACAGTTCCCATAAATGATCCATAGGCAAATATGGTAGGTATGTTATTTTCTGCAATGAACGCACTGAATAATATATATTTACTGAAAAGTGAGGCAAAAATTGAGGAAATAAGTTCAAATTCTATAAATAAATACAGGCATTGACGAATTAAGAAGTCGCTAGGTGTGCAAACACTGTTAAGGTACATACGTACCGTCTTGTTTTGTTAGCCTATTATGTGACAACAGCTTAGGGGAACCTCTAGCCAGAAAGTCATCGCTACGCGTTCCGTAACATGAAGAAATTTGGTTTTGTTAGCGCTTCCCATTCCGGTCGTATAAATTCATATAAATGGTATGCGACTTTGAAATGGCTGCCGTATGCCGTATCTTTGATGATTTATCCGCCTGAAAGCCGTACCGATAATACGGCAATTGCCGCATCCGGAACATCACTGCATCCATATGTTAGACATAATAGTAGGTATTGCTGTTTCAAAAACAGTTTTCTTTTAAACTTCAGTATTTTTACAGGCTGCGATTGTCCGCTGTCACGTTTTCTGTAGATTTTAAATGACACCATTTGATATACATATATAGTCGTTTGAATACTTTGTGCTTCCGTTTCCTATTGTTATATCATGATACGCTACGAATAAATAGACTTATTATTTATTCGTAGTGTATACGCCCATTTCTCTAAGCAAGTAATGCCCATGATACAATAATAAGCTGCGCCAAGTATTAATCCGAGAACGGATGTCACGTGACCGGGACACAAGCATACATCATCACTTTTATCAACGGTTCTCAAACTTTATTCCTTACTTGAGGAAATTCGGGGGCAGTTAAATGACAGTTAAGATTTAGTTTACATCGATTAATTATCCTTGAATGAATTACAGTTATCAAGTTAATAGAGAGTGTTTGACACTTTATATAGTTTTCTTATATGTACTATAAAGGTAATGTCATCAACATTACCTATACTCTGGTTTTTAATTCGAGATCAAAAAGTTTAACAAAGAAATGTCAATATATGTCATTGTCAAACTGACTGGTCAGGGGTATTAAATATTTTTTCTTTTTTTTTGCTAGGCCTAATTTTTTTATAGATTGTAATCAAGTAAGTAATTATTTCTATGCCGGAAGAAAAAACCGCACTTATCTGTATTTTGGTGTGCAGTTTAGCTTTAAAGAAAGCTAGATGGTTACAATATCGGAAGTAGAAACCAACGACATAAAACCAAACAAATTTTTCATTACATAGGGTAGGGGAACCGGTCCACCGGCCGGAATCTATCCATCAGCCATTCCCGATCCTCTTGCAGTATTTTTTAGATATTAGCTTCTTACTATTGCATGTAAGAACGAAAATATTGTACATACACTTTGACTGAATCGCTTGATACCCTAAAACATTATTCGGTCGGGTTACTATAACGAACGATTTTTAAAGAATTGTTTAATTTCACGTTGGCAGATGAGCAAGAGTTAAGTACGCAAATACCTACTAAAAAAAAAATAGTGACACGCTTCTCGTTCAACGGTAACTTTTTAATGTTATACGAAGTAAATGTTGATTGTTAGCAGTTTTATCGCTGAAGAAATAAGTTATAGTCATTCTTTCACAATTATTTTAACAGTATTTGATTTTAAATAACGATTTTTAAGGGGCCGGAAACACAAGCAAGATATTCTTTAATTATTCTATTTTCGGCCGGGGTGGCCGAGTTTTTGCGACTTGCAACCTAAACTGTTTTGTCTCTATTAATCAACGTGGTAGTGCAAATACGTAACTACAGTTCTTATTCAACTACAATAACAGTTAAGATTTTAGTTTTCAGAATTCGGCCGTCAATTTGCATTAGAATGATTAAATATCGATATTTACATTTTACAGATGGCCGAAAACATAAGTCGTAATTAATTGATATTCCTTTTTCGGTCACATAATATTTGTATGAAAGAAAAACGACCGAAAACTAACTGGTGGTATTAGTTCTTCGTCCATTTTGCATAAGACTTGACGTGGACTTATATTCAACTTTTTTTATACATAGTTATTGCTATTCATTGTTTTTAAGGACTATTAGAATTATTTTTAATATAATAACAGAGGTTTTAGTAATGAGCCCCTGGGGGCCCTATTTGAGAGGTCTCTCAGGGAGGGCAAATTCCCAAACGGTGGAACAGGGGCAAGCTTCTCCTGAGGAAGGAGGGCAGTTCGGTGGAAGAGCCTTCGGTCTATCCAATTTTGCTTCTTGACAAGGCGGGCCAACTGTTGGAGAATATCGTGGTTGCCTGATTCGTGAAGCACCTTGAGACAAAAGGACCAAACCTAGCACACAACAAATTTGGGTTTGCGAGAGTACGCTCGACCCTGGATGCCATCTCCTGCGTCCGGGGGCGTAACACACCACCACTCTTCGGGGAGGTACCCGAAGAGTGGTGGTGTGTTGTTGGTTGTGTCATTGGACATTTCCAAAGCTTTCAACTCGCTGCCCTGGAGCACAATACACGCTGGACTAAAGTATCACCGAGTTTCCCACTACCTCTGAAGGCTAGTCGGGGACTATCTCTCCGATAGAGAGGTAGTCTTCCCGACGACAAATGGACCGTCCCATGACGCGCGGCGTTCCGCAGAGCTCAGTCTTGGGCCCCCTCTTGTGGAATATCGGGTATCTGGGTGCTTTGGGGCGCTAACCTGGCGTTGGCGTTGGCGTCGCTTGTTACGCCAACAACACGTTGGTTACTCCCCCATGGGTATAATTATAGAGAGGCGGCAATCCTATAATAGGTAATAATCAGAATGCTGGGCCGGAAGGTGGCGCTCCATAAGTCCGAGGCCATTTATTTTTATGGCTCCCGACGGGTGCCATCTGCAGACTCTACCATTGTTGTAGGTGGAACCTGCATTCCGGTCAGGACAACGCTGTAATATCTCGGAGTTGTCCTTGACAGCAAATAGAGGTTTAAGGCGCATGTGCTGCAGCTGTCCCCCAAACTCATGGGGATAGCTGGTGCACTGAGTTGCCTTCTTCCAAACACCAGAGAAGGAGAAGGGAGCTGCCATCGTACAGCGGTGGTTAGCTCCATTGCCCTCTACGGCGTCACCAAATTAGAAAACTCTCTACACCGCGAAAGCATCTCCGTCCTGCTTGCGGCACAGAGAGTAATGGCAGTTATAGTTTGTCGGGGATACCGCACACTCTTATGTGTGGTGGCATGCGTCCTCGCCAGACTGCTCCCATTTTGAAGCAGTGATAGCTCAGTGGCATTGGCTATGGACTGCCGCGCAGCAGGTCCATGGTTCGAATCCCGCCCAGAGCTTGAGCTTCACCGCATGGTGGAAGGGCATTTTGCGAATGCCCGCCTGGCTAGCGACCACCCTCAAGTAGAAAATCTGTCGCCAAGCACCTAACGGTGTGTTCCGGCAGCAGTCCTTGAGAGCCAGTGAAATAACAGGCAAAATGAGACTTAACAGGTATGTCTCAAGGTGTTGGGCGCAGTGCAGTTCGTCACTCGTGATGAAATGCATCTGTTATAGGCAGAGGATACCGCTTAACATCAAGTGGGCCTCGCGCTTGTTCCTTCACAATCACATAAAAAAAAAAAAAAAAACGACCTTGAGGCTGAAGTCCTTGCTTCGGTCTACCAGAGCAGAGCGTAAGCACGGGAGCGGGACGAGCGACCGTCACTGCGAGAGATGTCTCACTGATATCGCTGTGGGTCAGCTCTCACCACATGGGACAGGCTCCTCGCAGGACCCACAGAGAGGGGGGCCGGCGTTTGACAACTCCTCGAAGACATCCGGCCCATACATTTTGAAGCAGTGATGGGTCAGTGGCATTGGCTATGGACTGCTGCGCAGCAGGTCCATGGTTCGAATCCCGCCCAGAGCTTGAGCTTCACCGCATGGTGGAAGGGTATTTTGCGAATGCCCGCCTGGCTAGCGACCACCCTCAAGTAGGAAAACTGTCGCCAAGCACCTAACGGTGTGTTCCAGCAGCAGTCCTTGAGAGCGAGTGAAATTACAGGTAAATAAGACTTAACAAGTATGTCTCAAGGTGATGGGCGCAGTACAGTTCGTCACTTGTGATGAAATGCATCTGTTATAGGCAGAGGATACCGCTTAACATCAGGTGGGCCTCGCGCTTGTTCCTTCACAATAACATAAAAAAAAAACATAGCGGGTCCAAATAAGGCATCCAAGGCCCTCTTTCACAATAACATAGGTTCTCACCGGACATGGCTGTTTCGGGAGATACCTGAGTAACGTCGCACGAAGGGAGCGTTCCCCGGTCCCCACTGAGAGAGAGCTTTGGGGAAGACACCGCCCAGCACCCACAGGAGTCATGCCCAGGAGAAGCGGAACCGTGGCGATCCTTGATCGCGCCTGCCTTGCCGGCCATCATCGTAAAGATGTTCGGTGAAGAGTAGTCGTGGGAGGCTGTGGCCCCGTGTGAAACAATAGTTTCAATGAGGGAGGTGCGGGAGAGGGAGGGAATCACTCTCACCCGATTCATAGGACGTGGACACGGAAGCGAGCTAATCGAGCTCGCACGCCATCTCCGCTCAGAGGACCTGGGGTGCTGGTTGTGGGGGTCCCATCAGGGTTAGGTCTTCAAGAGGTGTGGATACTACCAGTCGAGGACGGCGATACACCATGGGGTTTCTTTGTCAGTAGTGGGGTCCCTATCAAGCCCGACCCTGACATCACCCAACTGCTCCCCGGCGGTTGGGTATGCGTAAAATAGTTGACCCCCGACAAAAAAGTATAAGATTAATATGATTGAACAGTTTCACCTAGACGGATAAAAATAATTTATTGTTAATTATAGCTGATAAGCTAGCCTTTGACCACTATCGCACCTGATGGTAAATTATGATGGCGTCGAAGATGTTGTTCAGGCTACCCTAGAATTAATAGTATCACTATTAAAGTGAAACAAATAAAATTAATAGAAATATTAAAGTTTAGTTTTAAGTATATACTGCCAAAACAATGACGATGTTGGAATAAATGTGTATCAAATATTACAAGTTTGTAACTAGCTAGTAGGATATTTTGAATGTTAAACACTACTAATAATCAAAGCCATTCTTCGGCTACAAACTTTTTTGAAGGTAATGAAAAAACCCCTCATTCTCATAATATTATATTCGCAAAATATTACATTCGCTCAATATTACATTCTCAAAATACTAGATGTACAATCGAGCACAATAAAAAAATTTCAATAGAAGTTGTTTCGTTGGTTTATATACCCAGATAAATTGAGTGAAAATATTTATAATATTTTTTTCCAAGTAGACTTGAGAATTCGTCTGCAATAGAGTTCTGCCCTAGTCGTCTGCTCTTAAGCAGAGCACTATACAGGTATGACTGGACCTGTCCAGACAAAGTTACGCATATATCACCCAGGTGCGCAGAGGCGACTTTTTTAAATTGCTTGGTGGATTTTGTTCACAGCATACAACACGCAACAAACTAACCAAATTAAACCTGAAGTACCAGGAGATAAGAAACTTAAAGAAGGTTGCCATACTCCTTTAAAAACAATATACCTGCATTGTTTGTACGTAGTAGTATGGTATTGCGGGTTGTGTCTCTAGCTCTATCTATGCGCTATGCACTGAGCTCTATGTTATTTCAGATTCTAAAGTTACGCTAATACCTTCTTTATGATTTGTATCTCCTGGTACTCGAAGGTTTGATTTGGTTAGTTTGTAGCGTGTTATGTTAAAAAATCACAACTGTTTTTACCTCTACTGTTTTTACACCCTATAAAAATTGTAATGTGTAACTAGTGCTAACAAAACTCAACGCTACAATGCGATTAAAATAAGAATAGGATCTGACTAGCGCCATGTTGTGACGTCAAAACTAGAACTGGGTAAAGTGTGCAAAAAAAGAAATGATAAAACATGTATAAATTAATAAAGAAAATAAAAAACCCGACTGCAAATAATTTATTTTCGTTAAGCGTTTTATCGATCCATTGAAATTAAAACTGCAAGTAAATAATATTTATGGACTCGTTTTTAAAAGCCCTTCATTTTGATACCCAATACGATTGCTTTGGAAGAAAAAAATAATTGTTTTTTTCACTATATGGCGTCTAAAATCCACCAGTTTGTTTTTTTTTTGTATGTACATAGTGTCACTTGAGCTATCAAGATAAATCTAACGATATCTAGTACATTAAAATCGGCTAAGCCGTTTAGATGTTTATTTCTTAGCAATATTTTGTACTAAGGTATCTTAATTTGAATCGCTTAGTTCTTCGACGCCGTATGGCCTGATGGCCAACTGAGTCAGACTCATCATCATCATCGTAACGGGTAACAAAAATAAATGTAACCATCACCTCAAACGAATTAAACAGTGAACAAGTACAAATTAAACGAGAAGATCAATAAGCACTCGGAAACGTGTCGCGTAGTAGTACACTGTCGGAGAAATGAGACCCTGACGCCCGCGTTGTCATCAAACCAAGACGGCGTGTGTGCTGTCAACCTTATCATTTAAAATTACGTATAAATATATGGACTGCTCTATTTTTAAGTTTGTTCTGCTGATCGTACTTATTAGAGTGAATATGAGTGAATTTAGCCGAGAGCCCGTCCTTTTCTTATTTTAATCGCATTGTATAATCATTATTTTCAGAATCTTTTAAAATTGAACTAGTCGTTAAAATAAGATCAAGATACGTATGGTTTATTACGCGTTACTACACAGACACCACATTTACTCTAACCCTTCTGACTGTATTATTATTTTTTGTATTCCTGATGTGTTAGCCTTTGACCACTATCTCACCTACGTGGTCGAAGATGTTGTTCAGGCTAACCTAGAAGTACCGGCTCTCAAGGATAGCTGCCGGGACACATCGTTAGTTGCTTTGCGACAGATTTTCTGCTTGAGGGTGGTAGCTAGCCAGGCGGGCGCAAAATGCCCTACCACCATGCTATAACGACTGACATCCTAAGACAATAACCGGGAACGACGGCTTAACGTGCCCTCCGAAGCACGGAAGCGCTCAGTAGTAATGTCACTAGCGGTCACCCATCCAACTCATGACCGCGCGCAACGTTGCTTAACTTTGCTGATCGGTTGAGAACAGCTAAGTAAACTTCGCTACGAGCGCTTCATTTTGGGTGATTTCCCAAAATGTAATATTTTGCGAATGTAATATATTGACAACAAAGGCTTGCTACCTTCTTAAACAACATTATTTATCAAGTACATATTAGCAGATGTGACAGTGGACATAGGCATCAGTCATAAGAAAAACAACAAAATTGCAACTTTCGTTTATTATTTAATTTAATTTACTGATAAAAATCGTAGGCTGCCTAGTTCTTAAATATATAATATATTATTAATATTATTTGTTAATTATGGGCACATAAAATATTAATCACAATCTAGGACTAAGAAATGTGGAATTTAACGATAACTAATCTTGTGTGAACTGGTCAGTTACTTCTCCATACAAACGTCGTAGGGTGATCACTCCCTCATTTGAGAAGGTCTAGAATTAAGCATAACATCGATTGATCACGTCATTCTCTAGGCTTGTATCGTAACTCAATTTTAGTAAGATAATTAACCTGAGAGTTATATACTCTCGAAACATTTTCATATAAAGATTTCGAGGCCCATAACTTTCAATTAAGTTGATGAATTAAGTTATCTTTTTAAAATTTCGTTACGATACTAGCCTACATTTGTATGGAGAAGTGACCAGCCAGTTCAACCTTAAAACTCTTTTGCTCTCTTTGGCTGTGGAACGTCATTATATACCTATAATGACGTCTATAGCAGTAGGTGTATATAATTGTATACATACAAATCACACTTATTTTATAAAAGCGATAGTTTGTGAGTGTATTTGTATGTTTGTTACTTCTTAACACTTAAACTGCTGGATTTTTATTAAATTTGGTTCGGAGGTAGATGAGGCACTGGATTAACACATAGGATATTTTTCATCATAATCCATGACCACACGGGTGAAACAAAATGGCGTAACTAGTTTAAAATAATAGGATTACATTGGGATTCATAATTCCTTTAGCTATGCACCTAAAGATGTTATTTTTAGAAAGATTTTATTTTATGACATTGACAAAGAAAATTTATTCCATATGACTTTTTAATTTATTATAAGAACTAAGTTAATTACTTATAACAAGATATTAGTTTCAAAATATGTGGTGTTATGGTGGATATTTAAAATGTCTAGTCTGGAAATATAGGTTTCACTGTTTTTTTTTATCATAGCCATTCAGACGGTCTTTTGAAAAATGCCCTACCACCATGCGACCTCAACAGTCCATTGTCATTGCGACTAGGACATTGCTACTTCAAACTCCTTCTACCATAGCGATATTTTTCATGTTGTGGGTACAGATTTCTCATTGCTTAACTCACTACGTTAATAATTCTACTTTAGTTCGTATGGTAGCAGGGTAAGAAGGAAAGCTCGCCACAAAAGCAAGCTCACCACCCTCAAGTTGAAAATTTGTCGCCAAGCACCTGTGTGGTCGGTTCGGTGGTGGTATTAGAGAACCAGTAATTCTGGTTGCATGATGGTATATAATTATCCTCGACCTCATCATCATTAGCAACAGGTGAGATAGTGGTTCAGGGTTTACCAATCAGATAAAAATATTACTAGGTAAGGGTGGTTTTATTATTACCGTGATTTTATATTTGTATATAGTATAATATATAATATATTTGTAAATAATATTGTGCTGAATGCAATCTAAGCGTAAGTAAGGTGTATTTGCGTTACTTACGTACCATATAATACAATAGGTATATAGTTAATTTATCAATAAACAGTGAGATCATTATTAAAGTACTCGTTATCAGTAGCTTTCCCGGTAGAAGAATCAGTTGATCCATAAAGCTCGACTGCCAGCCCATTCGTGTTTCTGAAATGATAAAACACAAAATTAAATCAAGGGTAGGTGCGAAATTTATATTTATACAAAGAATTATATATTTACATGGAAACCGTTTCAGCCATATTAATAAGTCGAATTTCTCAATGGAGTTTGTATGCAGTGATCGCCAGGGCTTCAACGAATATGTGCAAGAAAATCGGTTTTTCGAAACAAATGTAAATCAAATTCTTACATTATATATACATACTCATAATCACGCCTGTTTTCCCCGAACGGGAAGGCAGAGGTGTTTAAATACCCAGGCTTGGCCAATTGAGTTTTGGTCCCATGTAATAGGGTGCACTTTACCGGTGAATGGCAATAAGGCTTTCGGCCTATTGCCATTCACCGGGAACAGTTTTAGGGTCAAACAAAATGTTTTCTCTGACACCCTGGATGAAACACAAGAACATATTACGAATAATATGTTTACGCTAACAACATAAGGCAGGAACACAAGAACATATTGTATGAAAACATGGCAGGACAATAGGATAGTATACAGCTGTTGTGTGTCTAACGCCCACAGCACCCTACTCACATCTACGTGAGAAATGGCATGCTCCTCATTTGGCGCACTTTTCCCTTAGTCGCCTCCTAGGACACCCACAGGAAGAAATGCGGAGGTGACATTTATATACCCCACATTATATATATGACTAAATAATGGTATATACAAATTTATAAAAGGAGCTGATATCAATAAATCATTACTGAATGTATTTAAATGTAGAAATGCCTTATTTTTAATGTAATATATTTTTATTACAGTCTCAATTCAAGAAAAAAGAAAGAATAATATGGCATTATCTGGTCTCTATAATATTAGGTCCTTACATATGAAATTGGCGTTTTTCGTACTGGCCACTTTAATCACGAATTTCTCCTCTTTGGTAAGGAATTCCAAATTCAAATTTGTACAGCTATAGACTCATGTATTTGTGCTTCGATGATCGTCATTCATTTGTTTTTTTTCTTCTGTTTTTTTCTGTTTGCGTCACTCATTTTACAAAATGGAAAACCTTAAATATCGCATTATTTACGAGTACGAGTTCCGCCGTGGCACTAGTGCTGCGGAAACAACTCGAAGGGTGAATGATGTGTATGGCGGTCGTGTTGCAAAAGAAAACACAGTTCGTTTTTGGTTCCAACGTTTTCGTTCTGGAAATTTCGACCTGCAGAACAAGCCCCGTGGACGGCCTGAGACTCAAGTTGATAATGAAGAGTTGAAGGCTATTGTGGAAGCGGATCCATCGCAAACCACGTCCGAGTTAGCTGCAGGCTGCGATGTTAGTGATAAAACTGTTTTAATTCACTTGAAGCAAATTGGGAAGATTAAAAAGCTTGAAAGGTGGGTACCTCACGAATTGACTGAAGCAAACCGGCAAACGCGCGTCGACTGCTGCGTTACATTACTAAACCGGCACAATAATGAAGGTATTTTAAACCGAATCATTACCTGTGATGAAAAATGGGTTCTTTACGATAATCGGAAGCGCTCAGCGCAATGGTTAGATCCTGGCCAGCCAGCCAAATCCTGCCCCAAGCGAAAATTAACCCCAAAAAAGTTACTTGTAAGCGTTTGGTGGACTAGTGCCGGTATTGTTCATTACAGTTTATTCAAATCTGGCCAGACTATTACGGCTGATGTCTATTGTCAGGAATTGCAAACCATGATGGAAAAGCTAGCGGCTAAACAACCTAGGCTGGTCAATCGCTCCACGCCACTGCTGCTTCACGACAACGCTAGACCACACATTGCGCTACAGACGGCTACTAAATTAGAAGAGCTTCAATTGGAAAGTCTAAGACATCCTCCGTACTCCCCGGACCTTGCTCCAACAGATTACCATTTTTTTCGAAATTTGGATAACTTCTTGCAAGGGAAAAAATTCAACTCCGATGGGGCAGTCCAAATCGCCTTCAAAGATTTTATTGATTCCCGTCCGACTGGTTTTTTTAGAAAAGGGATCAATGAACTACCTATGAGATGGCAAAAGTGCATAGAAAATAATGGTTTATACTTTGATTAATTAAATATATTATATTAAAAAATATTCGACTTTTTGTTCCTCCCATACAAAACGCCAATTTCATATGTAAGGACCTAATATTTATTTACTTTTTGTAGATATTCTAAAAACGACATTACCAAGATTCCTATATATAAAAAAATAATTACATGCAGAATAATCAGAGTAAGCACACACACTTTTCCGAACATTGGTAGCTTCTTCAGGTATTTTATTATACCATTTTATTTTTAAATGTTTTAAAGTTTAAACGTACCAATACTTTATATGCATACTTATTGGAAGTATGTTACACTTTTGTTTTAAATCTCTTTCCTCTCTTTTCAACATCTTGCTTACAAGATCGGTGAATGCGCACAGAATAACAAAAGATTGTACTTATTTTGTTTAATTAACTAAATGTAGCGGATAATACTGGTCATCATCGACAAGAATTGCAGTATAATAATCATGACGTCATCCAGGTGTAGGTATAGATATATTGGCATACAAAATGATTTAATTGAGTGCAGCTCAAAAATTACTTAATTTAAGTTGACGAAGGTTAAAGAAATTAAGTTAAGGTTACTGACTTGGATATATGTATATACTCTACCCAACAAAACAAGTACCATAAAGGTTAATCAAGAAATTTGAATGATCCAGTAAAAAGTTTTTTTTTTTAATCTTTATTTAATTTAGGGACTTTTGTCTCTTGACATGTCAGTCCCATCATAACCTTAATATTTACCTTATCTCATACACATCTTATATATTTTTAATGCATTCTCCGATGCAGGTTCTACCAAAGCATTAATGTATACTCCTATGTCTAAAATATTTAAATTTAAGGATGTTATTAGCGCATGCCTTTGACTTGCATTGCATTGACTTGGGAATGTGGCTGGACAGGTCTCTGTTATGGAGAAAGCACATCAAGGAAACTAGCGATAAAACCTCTAAATTTCCAAACCAACTGAAAGTACTTTCTGGTCCATCCTGGGGCATTCATCCCAAACATTTAAGAATATTATATATATCTCTTATTAGAAGTAGATTAGACTATGGCTGTTTTTTGTATGATAACTGTGCTAAAGTCCATTTAGACAAACTAGAAAAAATTCAAAATCAAGCTATGAGAATTATAGGAGGTTTCATTAAATCTACTCCCATTCATGTAATGGAGAGTGAGCTAATGCTTCCTCCCCTCCACATAAGAAGACTATACCTTGCCTATAAATATTGTTTAAAATGTCTTTCTTGGTCAAACATAAGTATTGAAATACTAGATGAACTCAATTCACATTTAAATAGCAGCTATTGGCAAAATAAAAAAAAACCCTTACTTGCTACCGTTCTGACTGAATGTAAAAACTACAATATACAGTGTTCAAATTACATTGAAATGTTTTCCTTGAGCATCTGGGTAACATGCATAGAAATAGATAATATAATTGTAAGTAATTTAGAATGTATAACAAAGGCCAAACAAAGTCATGAATTATCTGCACTTAAATTTGAAGTTTTGAAGGAATTAAATAAGAAATATGAAAAATGGCAAAGATATTATACAGATGGGTCTAAAACTGTAAATGGACTAGGAGCGGCATTTATTGAACCCACCACCAGAACATCAGCTATGTACAGAACTGATTCAAATGTGTCTATAATGACTATGGAACTCCTTGCAATTTCGGAAACACTTAAGTATGTTAGCATAAATGTTAATATAAATCACAAAGTAGTGATATTAACGGACAGCAAAAGCGCTCTTCAACATTTAGCTCGGTGCGCCTCTGGAAGGAGAGGTGCACTGATAGCTTACACGATCTTAGATAAGATCCAAAGGCTTAAACAAACTGGAGTGGATCTGAAATTGCAATGGGTTCCATCACACATCGGATTGTATGGTAATGAAGAGGCTGATAAGTTAGCAAAGTTGGCAGTGACGGAGGGTAATTACTATTGTATACTTGTATACAACCAAGTCATACAGAAATTCTACATATATGTAAAAATAAATGTTTTGATAAATTTAGAGAATATTTTGATAAGCGAAGTCAGGAAAAAGGTATATGGTATAGAACCATACAAAGCCAGCCTCCTCCAATACCTTGGTGTGTTAAATATAAGTTGAGTAAACAATTTGTTGTCATAGCTCACAGAATACGTTCTGGACACATTCCATCAAAGAAATTTGGATATATGATGAACAAGGAAATATCACCTAACTGTGAGTCATGTGGAGTGGTAGATGACATATATCATGTCCTTATGGAGTGTGTCCAGTAAAAAGTTAGGCGTGGTCATAAATAAGAAAAGCGTCGTTTTAGAGAGCATTACGCTTTTTTTAAGAACGGCGAAAATTAGAGAGACTCCTAATTCAATTGACAATTAATGTTGCTCCATTGACATACTATATTTAATCATAAACCACTATAATCCTTATTTAAATTATGCGAACTTTGATTTTATTGGCTTAATTTTGTAATATCAAAATTAAACCATCACATAAAAAAATAGAACAACACTGCATACAATCTATGGAACAAAAAATGAATCATCTATATCAGTTCAGAGCTTTATATATACGTACCTACATTTTAAATAAGAATTTTGTGTGAGTGCATTAACTTACCATTCATCTAATAGGGGATTAAACGGATTTCGTGAAAAGACGGTTTTGTAAGGATTTTGAGGAGTTTGGTATATACATTCTATAAACTCTGGAATAAGAATTAGAATACTTTTAGTTACGGCCAAAAGTCAGAAAGGATAAATGCAATCGTGTAACGTGAATTATAATATCATTTTACCTCTTGGAACCGTTGATATCTGGGTCTCCAGAAAAGCTGTCAGAATCGTCGTTCAATGATGTTTGGGAATCTGTGGAAGAAGAAAAACATTACAATCAATACAGTGTCGAAACGTGCAGTTAGCGCGCCTGATGTTAAGAGAAACGTTAAGGGCAAATATTTACGTAGGTATACACAGCCATGACGGAGTGTAAAAAAATTTAATAATTTCGACGTTATGATACAAAAATCTATTAAAATCGATTATTAAGAACATTAGATGAGTATTTAAGTAACATGTAGCGAGATTGCAATGAAATTCCTGTTTAGATAACATTTTAGGACAATTTTTCAATTGCGTGTAAACTCCTTGCTTGAACTTGCATGACCTGTGTGCTGTGCTAGAATTGTGACGCAACAATCTCGAGGCCCACCTGATGTTAAGCGGACTCTCCTCTGCCTATAACAGATGCCTTTTGTCACAAGACACGAATTGCACTGCGCCCGTCACCTTGAGACATAGTTGTTAAGTCTCATGTGCCTGTTATTTCACTGGCTCACAAGGACTGCTGCCGGAACACACCGTTAGGTGCTTGGCGACAGATTTTCTGCTTGAGGGTGGTCGCTAGCCAGGCGGGCATTCGCAAAATGCCCTTCCAACATGCGGTGAAGCGGCGGGATTCGAACCATGGACCTGCTGCGTGGCAGTCCATAGCCAATGCCACTGAGCCATCACTGCTTCAAAAAATAAAAAATACTTACCGACTTTGGGTTTCATGACAAAGAGAAAGTACGAGCGTTTTATATGGGGCATTAGGACCAAATTAACATGTATGTTTAGATACTGTTTACGTGCAAGTGTGATGAAAAGTATAATTATGATTAATGGACAGTAGTTAAAGATGAAGCAGCGCGGCTAAATTACATACTTTATGGGATGGTTCTTTCGTTGTTATCGAGTATTTGAAAAATAATAAAGGTTATGTAATCCATATATATTTAAAGTAAAAAATATGTAGAATATGAACTTTATTACATTATGAATGTTTAAACTTGTTTTTTTTTAATCTCCCTGATGTGTGTTTGTGATGCACTACGTAAGCTAGGTTAGCTCATCGCCAACAGAATATTTATTTCAATTATTTCAATTAAATTTTACATAAATGTTTACAAAAATAATGCCAAAATATTTACTAAACTTATACATATTATGTTAACACTAGCAGGGTCGTTAGTAGCTGTGCTAGGATTCCCTGTGTTACAGCTACTACGATTCCTCTTCTGGACCTGACCCAGTACCTAAATACTTAGGCGTTGAACATAGAACATAGTACAATACGTTCTATGCTACACACTTCTATGTACATGTACAAATAATAATAATATATGTATATATATATATATAAACAAGTAATTTTTCAAATGCATATGACTTACGTTATAGAATGTCTACTTACAATAATTTATTACATTAAAACCTTAGCAACACAACAAATAGTAACGTATATAAAGAAAGAGTTATATATATATATATATACCTAATTAATACAAATATCACAACGACTATTATATGACATTGAATACTGCTGCTTTCATTTCTTTATAAATGATGCGATATTTATAAAAAATACACATGGTTCGATCGATTACCAAATGGTTTACATACATGCCGAAAAAAATGAATTATAAAACGAAATTGTTAAAAATTACACTATTTTCACAAATGTGGGTAGGCAGGTAAGTTGGTAAGAATGTAAGTAAAGAATTTACCTGAGGTGGTGAGACGGTGCGTGGTGAGGTACTCCGCGGAGAGGTACGGCGGCAGGTCGTCGGGCGCGTCCCCCGCGCCGCCCTCTGCCCCCAGCGTCTCCACCACCGACAGCCATTGCCCGTTGTGGCATCGGAACCGCTCCACCTAAACAACCATACCGTAAATATCTTCTTGCACAAATCATATAGGGTGCATATGTCTCTTCTTCTGTTTTTTTTGGCCCTAGTAATAGGGCAAACCCCTTGCATCTACCAGGCATAGTTCGACTGTCCCTACGTATACTATCAAAAGTAAATATCGCGAATTTTAAGTTTCGTTAGTTTACGAGGACCAGCGACGTCAAATTCCATACTTTACTACGCTGAAACTGAATATATTAATAATATTTGAAATAAATTTTATCAACACTGCAATATAATGTGATAGAAACAAGTTGCGATGGTAATAAAAAAAAAACCTTTTTTGAGTTTCGCTAGTCTACAGTCGAGTTGTAGACTCTGAACTGTTACTTATACTGAAGTAGGAAAAAAACTAGTAACTTGTCTGCGAACTGGAGACGGAACACAGGACCTTAACGTTCCAAAGCGGCACTTTTACAAACAAATGAAGGGAAAACAATTTACCATGAGGTTTGCGATAATCCCCACCCACTTGGCAGGTGTTTTGGGGAACTCATGAAATTTTTCACCTCATCGACTCCCACAGAAAAGTATGGGTGGGGTGCAATACTATCCCGGCACTTCACGAGCTTTATAAATATATGAATGAACAAGCAGTTATTAATAGGTTTTAACAGCACTAAGGCAGGAAATATCAGTCTAAAATTTTACCCGTGCTTTTTATATATGGTTTTACGTGATGGTGAGCATAACGCATGTCCATTATATGCAGCGCCAACGTTCTCATCTCGTCACTCCAAGACCTTAGTTCTTATGTCTACTTATCTCAACAAATTCGCTTGCTATTGCCATTACGTCTAAACTTGCGCACTACTGCTTCGAGGGAGAGTATAATGGTACCATCAAGACGGGTACTTGCTAAAGAGCCCTATTAACTGGAGTTCATAATAATTTTATTTATAGTTTGCCTTACTTAATTATAATTTATAGTTTACCTTTATTCTCAAGGCCCATTCATTCTTCATTTGCGAGATGATGTCGAGGCAAGTGTCGCACATTTTTCTTATTTCAACGTTCTTGTCTTGCATTAAATCTATTAGATAGGCAGGAGCTTCTGTAAACCAAAATACTCATTTATTTAAATTGTGTACCAAATAGTTGTCAAATTTATCAATGCCGAGAAAAAAGAAAGAAATCATGACCGCTACAGAAATTAAATGAACAACGGTAATCAATAGAAATTATTTCAGATGGAAACTTCCAGCAGGACTTGGTCCCGCAATCCCAGAAATACCGTCCTGGTGCATTTCCAATTATACTATGGAAGAAAGTGCTCGACAGTCCAATTTTTTCCATCCATTTTGAATGCACGTATTTTAGGCGTTGGTGACATTTACCCAAATAGCCGAAAACTATTAAAATACCATTGACGAATGCTAAGCGAAAACATAGAAATTATTTCGGCTGAAAAAAGATATATGAATGCATGCCAATGTACTCAGTTATCAGAAAATCATCCATCGTACTACATATTCGCCGAACCTTGACCCATCCGACTACCACTTTCTCCGCAATTCGAAAACCAAAATCCTCGGATAACAATCTTCTCAGGAAGCAGTAAAGATGTCTTCATACAGTTTGTGGAGTTCAGTCCACAGTTTTAGTGTAAACTTTATCAACCCTCTCTATTAAATGGCAGAAATGTAAGACAGCGAGGGTAAATACTTTGATTAAATAATTAAATTCCTTCAACATTACGAAACCTCCATTCCATACTTTTGCAAAATAACCATAAAAAACATTGTATGTTAACTTTTTACAGATGCAAAAAATATCTTTAATAAATGTGAAAGTAATACTGTAGTAGCCAAAGTTTGAATTTAGATTTACAATTGTATTTTATTGGAATAATCAGTTCACGATCATGGTATACCTGATAGGTATTGTGTAATCATGGAGCTAGGCTCGAAGGACCAGACAGAACTTTCCTTTTTCATTACGAAGGCGTGCCTCTCTATATTTTTTGAGTGTTATTGCAACTTCTACCAAAAGATCATATGTAACATGTTATTTTTTTACTGTATGTTCTGTTTTCGCCCGCGGTCATGAGTTGGTCGCCCGCGGTCATGAGTTGGTCGCCCGCGGTCATGAGTTGGATGGGTGACCGCTACTACTGAGCGTTTCCGTGCTTCGGAGGGCACGTTAAGCCATCGGTCCCGGTTGTCGTTTTAGGATGACAGTCGTTATAGCTTGGTGGTAGGGCATTTTGCAAATTCCCGTCTGGCTAGCTACCACCCTCAAGTAGAAAATCTGTCGCCAAGCACCTAACGGTGTGTTCCGACAGCTGTCCTTGAGAGCCAGTACTTCTAGGTTAGCCTGAACGACCTCATCATCACTTACCATCAGGTGAGATAGTGGTCAAAGGATAACCTATCAGGCATAAAAAAAATTAACTATTAGCATTTACCTCACTAAGACGTAGTGTATACGTCAACGACAGAATGTATTCTACAGTTTAGTGTGGAGCGCGCCTTCGTCAGTGACAAGTTCTAGATTATAGTGCAACATACCCGTGCACGAGACGAGATATTCGGCGGCAGCGGGATGGGAGAGTATCTGCCGGAAGGCGTAGACTGTCTGCAGCACGTGTTCGTCGTCGGCTTGTCGCAGACGCAGCAGCGCGACAAGCGCCGCACCGCCGCCCGCCGCGCCCAGCGCCGCAGCGCTGCGGCTTTCCGCGCATATCGCGCCCGCCGCCACCACGCCCTCTAGGGACACCTCCGGATCGCGGCTGCTCTCTGCAAGCAATACACAAGTATAAATTAGTTAAAAAAGTAAAAAACCCGATAGCAATTTATGTATTTTCGTTAAAAGTTTTATCGTTGCATTGAAATTAAAACTGCAAGTTATATATATTTATGGAATCGTTTTGTAAAGCTCTTCATTTTGATACCCCACTCGATGGGTTTGAAAAAAAATGTTTTATTAGCACAGAATATGGCGTCTGAAATCCGCCAGTATGTTTTTTTAATGTATCCAGTTTTACTTGTTCTGTCAAGATGAATCTAACGATATCTCTTATATCAAAATCGGTTAAGCCGTTTAGAAGTTATGGTGGAATAAAGAAACTAACAAACATACATACATGAACCCTGAAAATAAAACTCTCCTTTTTTGGGCAGTTGTGTAAAAATATAATACAACTCAGTTTCCTATCGAATCGAATCGAAAATTGCGCCGCTGAAGCTCTCACTCTCCTTTAAGAAAGTAACCCAAAGAGAAGCCATTATTATACCTATTTGCTTGGAACGAAATAAATACAGCTAATTTTGTATCATAACAAAATGCGTTCTAATTTGCTAAGCCACCATCACGTGGTTCATAGTGATAGGACGTAATTAATGTGCAAATTTAATCGATATAAATATAATAACAATAAACTTAAGCGTTGAATGTGAATACTATTTATGCTTGGAAGTAGGTAGAGAGTATAAACTACCTTAATATGTGTAACATTATGCTAAGGTCGCTTTTTGTATTACTCTATTTAGTTTATATTTACTATCTTTTTTCTTTGTAATAAAATGTGTGCAAATAAAGAGTTTTCTATCTATCTCACTCGCCCTTCATAACGCTCTAATAACGTGGATTACATTTCCAGGGGTCGAAACTGATTGTACAGTCAAATATACTGATTTTACTGACTGTAAGACTAAAAAATACTGACCGCTTACAGACCTTTTACTGTCTTAACTTTAATGGATATGTATTATAATAAGGGGGTTTCTAACAGAGTAATACTCGCAAAAGATAACTTGAGACTTCACATATAAAAGTTCGCATGTATAAGCAGGTAACAAGAAATCAAATCTTAGGGTTATCAAATTAGAGGGGAAAAGTTATAGTCTTGTGCGGGATTCGATCCCGCGTCATCCACCCCTATAACGAACGTATGCTCTCGAGCTGGGTGGATGACGCGAGTTCGAATCCCGCACATATCCATAATTTTTCCTCTATTGTATTATTGCAATAAATATATATAAAAAGAACATGCTATTAGTTTAAACATGAAATAAAGAAAATCAACCTTAATTGCAAAAAGAAACAGATCCTAATTAAACACAATCAATGTCATAAAACTCTCTACTACAGCAGACAAGCATACATAGCTTTTTTATTTTTAATCAGCACAAAACAGAAATAGACCAGGGTAGATAATTTCGTAAAATAATAGTAGGATGAAACCCGTTGAAAAAGAGAGAAGATAGAATATAACAAAAATTAAAGGAAAAATAATTTACGGGCGATCTGAGGTCGGGAAGTGGAAGGGCGTGGGGAAGTTTTTAAGGGTAAAAAACGGTTTATCTCGATTTCCGGCAAAACTACAAGTCCTATGGAAAAAAAAATATGTGACAAAGTTGTAGGTAATAAATAGATCTACAACTTTGGTATTAACACTTTTTTCCCTTAACCTCAAAATTTATGAGAAAAATTCAAATAACAAAGTTTTTTGGGTTTTTATTTTTATCCTATACAAAATAACTTTTTTTTACTAAATTTTAGTGTAAACTTAACTTTTTATGTCCCAAACACACTGTAATTTTTTTGATTTAATATATTTATTTTGACATAATATCGAAAAAACACCCTAATTTTCAATGAAAAATTCTTGCGTCAAAAAATCAGCTTTTTTTTACTATGTAGGCTTTTTGTTCGTTGAAATCCCTTCTTTGTGATAAAGTAAAAATTATATATACATTACCATAGTAAATGTTCTCAAAAAATGCAAAGTAAAGAGAAATAATCCGACTTTAGATAATATAATTATCGATGAATAATAAAGAATATTAAGACTAAAAAGAGTTTTATCACATTTATTTATATACTACATCAACATAAATATGTACAAAGAAAGAAAATTAAGTGCAGTATGTTATATGAGGTAGGTGTTAGCAAACATACTACATACATTCCAAATGATCACAATAATTTGGTATTGCATAAGAATTTATTGCGTTTGTTTCAAAACCATCTAAATTAAAAAAAAACCGTAGGCCTTTGGTCACTCAGGCACATAAGTTATCTTAAAATAGCAAGAAATAGGCATCTTTGCATATAATTTTAAGAACACTCGACAAATTATTAAAAATATTGTAGATATCTCATTAAATATTCATTGTATTAACTTATTTGGTTGGTTATTAGTATATTTCAATTTTTGTTTTTTTTTTGTTTATCAATGTAAACATGAATCATACGTTTTTTAAGTAATAAAAAAAATATTAACATTTTATTAAATAGCTCAAAATTGTACATATAAAAAAATCGGATTCGAGGTTTTTTCATTTAATTTTCTGGGAACATTTACCATTATAATGTATATATTTTATTACATTAACACCTACTTTTAAAAAAAGCTGATATTTTGACGGGAGTATTTTCGATTGAAAATTAGGGTGCTTTTTCAATATTATGTCAAAATAAAGTGAAAAAATGACTATTTAAAATAAAAAAAATTACAGTGTGTTTGGGACAATTTTTTTTTATTAAATTTAGTAAAAAAAGTTTAGATAAAAATAAAAAACTTTGTTATTTGAATTTTTCTCATAAATATTGAGGTTAAGGAAAAAAAGTATTACTAAAAAAGTTTCTTGGCCCAACAGATCTCCTTCGCTATACAGCGGGGTAATGCGGCGAGTGTGCTGTATACATTTGGACCGAATGTCAAGTGTGGGACTCAATTATAAATTGGACTAAGACCTACGTCGATGCTATGTTTAAATAGATTTTTATTATGTATATTATAATTTTATAAAAAAAATTGTGTATCTTTATATTTTTTTACCCTTCAAAACTTCCCCACGCCCTTCCACTTCCCGACCCCAGATCACCCGTAAATTATTGTTCATTCCACTTTTGTAATATTCTCTTCCTCTTTCAACGAGTTTCATGCTACTATTATTTTTTTCATATTTCACCATTTTCGAAGGCTCCTGCACTGGTCTAAAATCCACTGAATTATTTCTTGTAATAAAATAAAGTTATAAGAGAACAAGGAATTCTTTAAAAAATTTAATGTAAGATAAACGAAGGTTCTACCTTTAAAAATTTCCAACCAGTTTACTAATTAAATCTATTTATTTCAATTTTTTATGTTATTTGACGGAACTAGCCCGATGCCCACCTGATGTTAAGCATTTAGTCAACGATGAATTGCACTGCGCCCATCACACTGAGACGTACAGTTGTTAGGTCTCATGTGCCTATAATTTATTTATTATTTTATAAATTGGCGGCGCTGGGGTAGCGGAGTACCGCTCTTCAGGGAAGGGATGCTATTGCTACAGGAATGAATAGATTCGTGGCAATAACAGCTCAGGGTATCCGGGAACGCGTAACCCGTGTCTTCAAATATCAATAACCGGACAAGCAATTGAATTGAGAACCCCCTGGATAAAATCACATCCCTAGAGTCTTTACTACACATTACCTAATTATATCTCCTTTCGCTAATAGGTACCACTACACATGAAAAAATGGCTTAAATAACGTGGGCACATTTTTGTATCAGGGTCCAGTAGGAAAGCGCTATTCCAAAATACTGACTTTACTACCATTTTCAGGAAAAACTGACTTTTACTGACTTTACTGACCATTTTCGACCCCTGCATTTCACGAACTCAATTAAAACTTAAATATTAATGTTATTATTCCTGTAAAATGCATTATTTGGTATTCGGAAGAAGTTCAACTAATACAATTTTAAATGATGTGATTAAAGATCGTAGTCGAGCTTGTCCAGTCAATCTTAGTCGATAAAGTGGGTAAAGCAGTTGAGTTGCTTAGATGGATGGCTGTAAGTGGCATTTACTTCTAAGCGCATCTGTGTTTCGGAGGACAGGTAGAGTCGTCGATCCCGGTTGTTATCTTAGAATGGCAGTCGTTTTAACAAGAACAATACGCCTTGAGGCGAATGCCAGCTAACTTACACCCACAAATAGAAAATCTGTTGTCAAGCGCTCAACTGTGTGTTTCTGCAGTTGTCTTTGAGTGCCAGTTTCTATTCTAGTTTAAGCCTGTTCACCACCAATGACCACATCACCAGGTGGGATTGTGATCAAAGGCTAGCCTAACGGTTATTAAAATATATATATTGAAGTCAGCAAGTACCTCGAAATATGTTAATCAACCCATTGTAATTAACTATTTTGGTACCCATTTATGTGTATTTTACATTGCTACATTATATTTTTGACAGTAGTTTCTCTTCTATACAAATTCTCTGAAGTTAAAATTCTTTAAACTGAGAACTACCATAGTTCTCATTATGTTAACGCTAAAATCCACACAAAAGTATAACGCTTGTTAATTAAAATATGGTTATAGTAATTAAACAACTTTAAACGGTTTAAATCGCGTTTATTTATCATTATTTTTGCCACGACGTTTCAAACACTTTGCGGTAATCGTCACCCCGTGACCACAAAAGTGTTTGAAATGTCGGGACAAAAATAATGATAAATAAACGCGATTTAAACCGTTTAAAGTTGTTTCATTACTATGTGTAATAATCGCGAAAACCTAAGACAACATTAAAATATGGTTATTTTTATTCTGGTCAAACTAATCGTTAAAGTTCGTAAAAAGTTCGAATTCGCATAACGCTTGAAAATTAATTACCTAAAAGTTGACTTTTATGTTTACTTGTATGTTTTACTTACGCAGATTTTGTTGTCATATACTTGGTGCACTCTTAACTGATGAAAAATGACCTAAAATTTAATAGAATAATCGTATTTGTTTAATTGCCATTTTAAGAATTGCACTAGTTTGAATGGAATAAGTACTACTCTCTTTAGAGATTTTTTGTAGAATAGACCCCCATTAAATATTGCTAAATTAAAATCGAAAACAACTCGCGCAATATAAATAATTGAAAACATAAAAAACATGACTGCAAATTACTTATTTTCGTTATACGTTTTATCGTTCTATTAAACTTAAAACTGCAAGTTTTATATATTTATGGAATCGTGTTTTAAAGCCTTTCATATTGATACCGCACTCGATAAGTTTGGGAGAAAAAAAATGTTTTTATCTAACAATATGGTGTCTAAACTCCGCTAGTTTGGTTTTTTATTTATTTGTATGTACCTATTTCCACTATCGCTTGTAATATAAATCTAACGATATATCTTATAGTGAAATCGGTTACACCGTTTAGAAGAAAAAGTGTTTAGTGGAATAAAGAAACTTACAAATATACATGAACCCTGAAAACATAACTCTCTTTTTTTGGGGCAGTCGTGTAAAAAAATTAAAATAGGTACTTATAATGTTATGATTGATTGCAGGTTCAATTCGCGTGAACTTAAAACTGTCGCGTATCGGCTTTCTATTAGAACGACGACGACGCCTTATATTATTTATTAGTTTAAATCTTTTTCATTTCATTTGTTTGACTAGGTATAATTTGTATAAATAAGTTTCTAGTTACTGAAATTAATTTGTAAATTTTGTTATTTGTTTTTCTTTTAGAATAGAGAACGTAGCAACTGGACAAACCTCTGCGAGGTTTTTTGTTGCTGGCAGTAAATAACTATGTATTGCAATACTTTCTAAATAAATAAATTAAAAAAAATACTCTTATGTAAGAATCTTACGAATTTAAATATTTATACAGCAAAGAAATAAGAACATCATACCTGGATCCAATATCTTCATAATGCATGTGATCAAATTGTATCTTTCGACTACAGCGTAAATGTCAATATTATTACTGGAGTCCAATATGTTGCTCAGAGTTCCCAAACATTCGACTAGGAATTCATCTGACGCGTCACCGTTGGTAACAGCTCCAGCAATATCGCCCACAAATTCCTGCAATTATAATAACGCAATTCCATGAATATACATACTTACATAAAACCACGCCTCTTTCCCGTAGGGGTAGACAGAGACCACGGATTTCCACTTACACTTAATTAATTATACCTTGCAAAAAATAAATCCCCAAGCGATCAATGTGGCGATCATATGGACATAGGTGTAAAAATAAGATGAACATTTAATTCTAGGTTAGCTTGAACAAAATCTAATTGCTAAAAGCAAATTCAGTTTGGCTGTAGATGTCGCTCCGTCCGCTTAAAACGGTTAAAGGATAGGAGCGAAGGGATAAATTCGAGATATGACTTACTCACTCGATACCTCAGCTTGAAGAGCACGTTCTGGCTCTGGGACGGATGGTCGCGGGCTCGTATCCCACTCGTAGTTATTTTTTTTCCTTTCGTTGTAATTTTGTAAGCTGATTCGCTTAGCAGGTGTTAATTACAATATAAGAATCGTAAACATTTCACCATGAGGGTCAAGTTGAAGAATCAACCGAAAAACAAATATATATAATTAAGGGCCTGTTTCAGAATGTTCGAGTAAGTTCCGGTTATACTACCCAGAACATATGTAATGAATTAAACACTATCTTTGCGTTTAACGGTCATCTATTTAGCCTATCCATGTGTTATAGCTTGAAAACAAATATATATAATTAAGGGCAGAATGTTCGAGTAAGTTCTGGTTATAATAACCAGGACATAAACTGAATGATAAAAAAGACAGTTAACATGTAGCGCGTTTCAAGCTATAACCCATGGATATGCTAAATCGATGACTGTTAAACGCAAAGATAGTGTTTTATTCATTAAATATGTTCTGGGTAGTATAACCGGAACTTACTCGAACATTCTGAAACAGGCCCTAAGTGTATTAATCTGGAATTATTTATTTTTTACTAGTTGACCCAGCGAACTTCGTGCCACCATATTTTTTTACCGTCAATACTGTCTAAAGTCTAAGATTTTAATAATTATTTTAATGTATTTTTGAAGATACACTGGCTGAACAACTGAACGTTACTCTTTCAGAGTTTGGTCAATATATTGAAGACTTCTTACACTATTTTTTTTTCATACAAATTTTTATCTGACCATAACAAACACATAAAAGAAAGATTTATCCAATTTGGTGCAGTGGATTGGAAGTTATGCGCGTACAAACATTTCGGCAATTCATTTGTATTTGTATAGATTGTGTTTAATAATGTCAAAATATCGGTAGTTTTATTTAAATATATAAATTTACGCTTGTCATCTCATGGATTACGCACGAGCACTGCACACATAGAGAAACTATCATCTTCTCGCTAATGATTATCCTCAAAAATTGCTTTTTCTAATATTACTGGTATTTGCTTGCTTGACCAGATGTTTCTCAGATAGAGATGAGACTATGTTTTAGTATAAGTACGTACGACAAAGAGCGGCTTGTTCTGCGGGTGGTGGCTAAGGTTGCGCACTAGCTTCATGAGCACGGTGTGTCGGTGTCGGAAGGCGCGTGCCAGCAGGTCTCGCAGCCGGCCCTCGGCGGCCATGTGGTGCGCGGCACGCGGGCACCACGCCAGGTTAACGCACAGCGCCACAAGCACCTCCGTACCGCCCGCGCCGCCCAACGCCTCGCCGCCATTCACGTTCAACAGTAACATGTCCGTTAGCTAAAACATTTGTACATTGTTCTTACATTTTTTTTGTCCGTTCAACACGACTATCGATTTTAATACTATTTTTCCTCTCGCATAATTATACAACAGTAATGACCCCGTGGGGTGCCGGGACCCCGTGGGGTGCCGGGTTAGAATTGCACCTTCCCATATCATCCCGTGGGTGTCGTAAAAGGCGACTATGGGAAAAATACTAGAAGGTGGGCAGCAGCGCCTTCTAAAGAACTGTCATCTGACACTGCGATCCCCAAGACGCCTGCCAAGCGTGGGGATTATGGCAAATACCCCCTTTATAGGGGAGGCTGTGTTCAGCAGTGGACGATCCGGCTGATACAGATACAGAATGACGGTGTACAGATATGCAGCATTCTAACTCGTTTTAAAAAAGTAATTAGTTGTCTTACTGTGTAATTAGAATGATATTGCTTCATTATGACATTAAACTTCAGAATGGACGTTAATTTCGGAGACATTTTGTAAGAAATATTGTGGTAATGGTCTTGGAAAACAAACGAACGCAAGCAAATGTACATGTATATACTCAAAGAATACTTATGGCATCTAAAAAGTTCAAATGTCGAAATTAAGTTCATCTCCATTACTATTCTAGCAAGACAATGAGGCTGCATATATGTATACCTGCGAGTACTAAGACCCACCTTATTTCTGATAACTTTAAATCATGTTTACTAAAAAATGCCGCCTCTTACAAATTTTAACACACATAAATTTCATTAAATCTCTATAAGCTATATAATTTTACCATAATATAATCAAAATAATAGTATCAGGTAGTCATGTAAGGTTCAATTCGTTTGTAGACAAAAGAAAACAATGAAATTTAGTAAAATTACATTTCGGAGCATTTGGACTGCCTGTAAGTCATATCTATAGTTTTTTTTTTTTTTAAATAAATGTAATAAGGTTTTAAAATTTATTTGAAGTGCATAGACTCATCAGTTCATATACCGTGGCACTTTTACTGAACATATTTTTTTTATTTGGTTTGTCTCGAATTTTTATAAAATTGGTTATATTTCGTTAACAATATTTTTCTGAAATTTTCATGGAGATTCGAATTTCAAAAGCCTTTTTCACGCTAGCGGATAAAAAGCGCTTTTCCACGTAGATTTCGAATGATAAACAATACCCTTCCCAAGCTTGTGAGGTAAAAATATTTTTTGATAGTTCAATGAGTTCTCGACGTTCATACCCTACATGATGGGGTTAAAGATTTTAACGATGTTTAATTTAGACAATATTATTAAATTTTAATATTATTAGGTTTGCAATAACGCCTGCTATGCGGATTTCAATACACAATCACAAATATACGATAGGAAAAATGTAATCCCGCACATAACTTAAATTTTTCCTATCGTATATTTGTGATTTAGTATTATGAAAGATCTAAAAATGATTTTTAGTAATAATGACACTCAAAATTGAACACTGTCCAAATTAAAATTATTGTCGTATTACTAACAATAACACTATTTAATTTCCTCGCAATTGATGTGACAAAACCGAGTGCGTAACTCGTGCATAAAGCCCACTTTAGCCTTGGCTAATACATGTAAACCCTCCTCACAAAAATAATTCAATTGAATTTCTAATTGGTTTGTAATAATTATATAAAATTATTTAACTTTTCCAGTTGCGAAAGTCTGAAAGTTACTACTGATTTTGTTTGTTTTTGAAGTAGCATTTTACACAAAACATCATTATTTCAGATTTGTAACTCATTTTATAAACACGCTACAGATCCAGTAAATACGGACGGACAGACTGGAGTCTAATTAGCAGGGCGCCGTTTGGACCTGTTGTTATGGAACCCTAAAACAGTATTGTATTATGGCTTGATTAGTATGAACTTTTTTGACATTAACATTATTGAGATAAGCTTGTAAGGAGGCACACATTAACATGAATACTTGTTCTTACCAACTTGACACAGTCTGATTGGGTAAACATCAGTTTCACTCTGTCATCCATGCTCAGGTGGTAAAGAATCTTCATAGCCAGATTGATATGCTTGTCGTCACCTGTAATGTTAGATATTATTTAAATGTATAGCATAAAATAAAGTAATCAGTCAGTCAAAGGTGTATTAAAGTACTCACTTGTAAATTGTATTAATTTTGGCAATAGACCAATTTTGATCATTTTGTTTCGCAATTTAGTATCAAAAGTTAAATTAAACAGCAACTTCAAAGTAACATTTACAAGGTCAGCATTTGTAGAATCTAGTAATGGTGCTAGTTTTTCAATTATTCCTCTAGATGCCATACTATTTTTATTCTCAATAAAAATCGAAAGTTTTTGGAGGAATGAGACTATTAGGATGAGTAAGTCTATGTTTGAGTGTCTCTCCATAGCTCCAATAAGAAGCCCAACAATATCTTTTCTATGCATTTTTTCCTCCACTTTAACATTATCTGCTATGTTTAGCAGCATGTAAAATGCTACTCGAAGCAGTTGTTCTTGCCTCTTTGACAATGTCTTGAGTTTTCGTTTCATTTGCTCTTCATCATTCTTTGATAAACATTCATCTGAGGCACTGCACAGATCTTCATGGTAACTAGATACAAGAGACCTAGATTTCTGCATAGTCACATCAGCGACTGCCCATGTTCCTGATTTAGGACGACGTTTTGGTTCTGGAATTCTGCTTTTGGGTAATTCACTCTGAAAATGATTTATATGAATCAATGTTACAAAAAAGAGTACATAATAGTGGCGAGGCGTATGAATATGCCGACTCCCGCCCGCTAATTTTAATATAAATTATTTTAATAATTTCGTTCACGCTATTTAAATATTACGTAGTTTTGTTTCGTACACTTGCATGCGAAACGAATTTTCTCCTTCCTACGCTTGTGCGGCATTAATTGGTCACGTTTTAACGTGAGTTAGATGTGATAATTCACTATCGTTGAGGAAGAGTTCTAAAAAATAATTTGAACACTGTTGCATTTAATGTTGTTTTTTTACTATTTGATCATGCAGTTATGAAAAAACCATCATCAGCACGGATTTGTTGCCAAATTTACGGATATTTTGGCAACTTCTCCGTTACCTACTAAAAAGTAGGTTTTATCATAGTATATATTTTTTCTGAATCCAAACAACAAATGTCCATACAGGGTATATATTTTTTCAGAACCTCTGTGGAGGAGTTCACCTTAAAAGTGACCAAAATCAGTGAATCCCATCTTAATGGCTATAGTTACCTTGTCAGGAGTGAGTACTTGTTTCTTCCCTTCTACCTTTTCCTTCCATTGATCATACCTCTTTAGTTCATAATCAATAACATCCATACACAATGACCCAATTTTGTATTGGATGATCACAGGGTGAAATTCATTGTAAGTAGAGAAACAGAAGAAAGTGTACACAATGTTAGTGCTCAACTCAATGCTTCTCTTCCATTCTTCTCTGAGAACTCGTGAGAGAGCACTTAGTAAGGCTTCTGGAATTAATGAAATTATCTCAATTAGGGCTGCACTTACATATATATATCGACAAAGTGGTTCCTCAATCACCACGAGTCAGGCATTGAGCATACATTTTTCTGAATCTGTGGTGGTCAAGGACCGCAACAGCTTCTTTACTAATTGAGCAAACCCCATTAGTGTGCCGGGCGTGCCTGCGTCTTTATAGCTGCATCGGGCGATGCCCCGTCCACCCACTGGACTTTCCCACTAGTGGGTGGATGGGGAATTCAAGTTTCCCCCTCCACCCTCTGCACTAGAGTGGAACAAATCATTTGCTTCATCGATATTTTAGCCGCAGTGGTGGCAGTTATACAATCTATACAGTTGTGAAACGAATATACTTGCATACGGCTATGGAGGGGTTCTTACTGTGCGACCGCGGCGCGGTCTGCGGTAGGCACTCTCTTTGAGTTTGTCTACGAAACAAACGTGTTTTTAAACCATTTTAGGAGAATTGTTGAATAGATTAAATTAATTGAATAAGGGCATATAGAGAAACTTCAAGAAATGTTAAGAAAATATGTAAAATCGGCATTCATTATAGTAGGCACTAGGCAGTCTAGACACGGTGGACAGAATTAGTAGGTATGTAAGTTCATCCATCACACATATGCTAATGTGTGATGGATGAACCTTACACTTCATTATGACCTAGCCTAAGGTTTTTTAATTGCTGATAGGTTAGCCATTGATCACAATCTCGCTTATAAAGTGTTAACAATAATTAATCAACAATAATAATTTTAAAGGAGCGGAAAATTTTGATGGAGCGGCTTTCGAACCATCGGCTATCCATCGCTAAAGACTGGACATGGTCTGCCAATTCTCTCTTGAACTATCGTGGTTAGTCATAGCACAAATGTATCCCTTCGTTCCTATTGTTTTAAGCGTAGGTATTAAGGGAACTGAGTTTCCTTTAGTTGTAATGTTTTAAGCTTATTCTCTTAGGGCACTCTTAAGGTTGAACTGGCCGGTCATTTCTACATACAAACGTCGTAGGGTGATCACTCCCTTATTTGAGATTTTAAGTCCAGACTTAAGCATAATACTGATTGATATCGTCATTATCTAGGCTTGTATGATGCCAAAATATTAAAAAGATAATTAGGTTGTAAGTTATGAGCCCCGAAAACTTTATATGTAAATGTTTTGAGGCTCATAGTTCTCAATTTAATTATTTAAAATTTCGGCTTCATACAAGCCTAGATAATGACGAGATCAATCGGTATTATGCTTTATTATGGATCTAAATCCTCAAATAAGGGAGTGATCACCCTATGACGTTTGTATAGAAAACGGGCCGGCCAGTTCACACATAATATAAAAATTGACATTTAAAAATGTTAAACTATATTGCATAGTTCAATTAATTACTAGTAAACTGAAAACAGCTTATAAATAGTATCACGCAATTATTTAGCGGTGATACATATGTAAATTTATATTAACTAGTTTTTAAGGTACAGGCTGACATTAGACGCACAAAATTAAAACATAAATATTGTTTTTTTTGCTAGCTCGTAAACTATATGGGACACAATTTTTTTTTTTTTTTTTTCACTTACCATAGTATTTCGGTGAATCTTCACTATACCTTTTCAAGCCAGAGCCACAGCCCCATAAGGGGGAGAGTGTACAGACTAGATAGTAGGTGGGAGAATTTGTAGGACACTTTGGCGCAAGTCAAAGTGTCTGCTTGATTTGGCCTTCATAACTGCAAGGTTGGTAAGACCATGGATTGGTTGGTGGGTGTGTCTTTTCAAGATCTAGAGTGTGCCATATCAGTTCCTCATCTGTTATCATTATCAACATCAATAGGCAGAAGACGTCCACCATTGAACAAAGTCAAAATCATTTATTCAATTTAGGCGTCTACGACGCCCTTATGAAGGTCAATTACAAATTTTAGTATTGAAATATTCTACATTGGACCGCCACATTCAGCAAATAAATTGTATAGAGCCACTGCGAGAAGAATGGGCAAGAAACTCAGGGCCATTCTTTTAAATGTCTTTTAACAATGTGATACATACTTACTATATAATAAAGTTATTACAATATTTGAGTAAATTATGTAGGTGACAGGCGATAGCTTGGCGGAGGCGGCAAACTTGAATTTCCCTTCTGTGAGCGTTGTAATATGTTTGGGAACCTAAGAAAGACCTTTTATTTGTGTTCGCTAATCTAAAACATGGCACCGCTATTTTATCTTTATTCCTAGTGTTGTAATCATGATTGTCACTGTTTAATTTAAATTTACAAATTTTTTTACAAACATATATAATATTTTCACATATATACAGGCTTGGTAAAGATAAATATATCAGTTTCTTTAAAAAGATCCCTCAGAGATTCCCTAAGATCCATTTTATATATGGCTCGAATTGCACACTTTTGTAGGATAAAGATTGTCTCTATCTCAGCAGCAGTTCCCCACAGCAATACACCATACGACATAATACTGCGGAAGTACGCCAAATAACCTGACACTACTACTAACCAGCATCTGTTATAGTGTTAAACAAAGTATTTATAAGTACTTAATAATATTACAAAATCACAAATATACAATAGGAAAAATTTAAGTCATGTGCGGGATTCGAACCCGCGTCTATCCACCCCTTGAGCCGGGGTATGCTCTAACCAATTGAGCTAACATGACATGACGTCGTAACTCGAATCTTTCCTATCGTTCTTTAACCATCGTATTGGGATGGAGTAATCCGCATAGCAGGCGTTATTGCAAACCTAACAATATTAAAAAAATACTTAAAGATATGTTTAAAACTAACTATGTATACAATAATGAAGGGCAAAATATACAGATTTCAAATTGAGCAGATATCTGTATTACAACCATTGAACCAAAGTGCTTGCATTTTATCTACATACAACAAACTATATCCTTATTCTAAGTGGGGTCTTATTGGATTAGGAGAGTATGGAAACCTAGTATTATCAAAGAATTGATGCATGCAAGTTACATCTAATTTATTACCATTTCGAGCTAATTCTAATAAGTTGTCAGGATTTCTGGCAAGTTGTAGGATTAGCGCAGAGCCCTTTATTTTCTCAGGAATGTCATCATAAAGCAATTCAACATAATCATCAACACTGTTCAACACAGCCACAGGGACACTTTCAACAGGACTCATACTGAATGATCACTTGCACCTGAAATTCAAAAATGTTGTGACAGCTTAAGTTTTAAGACATTCTGCATATATAAATAAAATATAGGCAATGTAACTATAAGCGATTGTAATAAAATTAATAACCCCAACAAGACATCATAAAAAGATTAAAATGTACATATTCTATTACATCCTCAAATTACTGTGCATGAAAGCTGCCAAGATACAAAATATCTAAAGGGTTTTCCAATAAGAACAGGTTAATGATGACAGTCTGTGGACGGCCATGTTGTTTTGACGGCATCCGTTGAACCTATTGCTTATTAAGGTTTGTACAAAATAACATATGATCAGCCGTGTCCACAGTGGCATTCAAGGTGGTGATCAGTTTTTAATACAATTCTTTTTTCATGGTTTTTCGACCATGTTATCAAGGTTCATGCCTTAAAGTTAAAAAAAATTACAATACATAGAACTAATGCAACTTTTCCTGATTGCAAATAATTTATTTTAGCCTAAATTAAAACATATTATGGTAAAACACTTATTCTTATGGGGTGTCGTAAAATCACAGATGTATATGCTAATAAGCCACAATCAACTAATGCCCTCAAAGTCAATGTAACCCAGGCCATTGGTCAAATTCACTCAGATCTGTGTGAACATGCAACCCCATTGCAGACATTTGAATGATGTTTCATTCCATAGATAATGGTCTTTCAAATAAACTTTAGTTAATACCTCAAACACAGCTTGTTTTATTTCATTTCAAAATCAACTCGCACATATTGGAAAGTCATCCTACTCACAAAAGTAGAGTATCAGTACAAAGGTACTTAAAGTAAATCATCTTCACCACAATCTACAAGCAATCATATAGTATTCTTTTGCAATCATTCAAGAAGTCAAGGTCTCTGTAAGTTTTACTATCTCCTTTCAAAATGGAAGTCGTGTTTCAACATAACTTATTAATTTAAAGCTTTTAGAGCACAAACACAATTTCGTCAATGTAGTCTAAGGGAAATAAGCTATGTACAATAGTTGATGAGGAAAGAAAGATCGGAGTCTTCATATCACAAATGATTTTGTGATGGTGTTCTGTGTTTTGTTAGTGTAAGGACATATATTATCAAATGAATAAGATATCAAATATTCTGAGATGAAAGCATAGAATTAGAAAAATGCCTAAGGATACAAAACAATCAGTAGTTTAAGAGATATATACAGATTTTTGCGCCTATACGAATGATAAACTATATTTCGAGATGTGCACTTCCCTGTGATGTGTTGCTTGTGGTCACTTAATGGATTATGGATAGATTATCTTGGCTTGGGCACTCAATTTCAATAAATTAGGCACCAAATTTTTATTTCAAATTAACACAATTTGGCCAAATATACCTCATAAAACAGCCTCATATCAATATTTTTTTTTTTTATTATTTATTCTTGTCCACAATGTCCACAGACTAAGGATGCGTTTGTAAACTACAGGAGTGCGTTCAGAGGCTCAGAGTGTAGTTGTTTCGTTGTTTGGTTGTTTTACAACTTACCCTGAGGTATGGAACGACCGGTTGTTTTATAACCTCAAACAAATTGTGACATTGACAGACTTACATCATTATCGTAATAATAATTGCTATTTAACACTATCACAAATTCGTTTTCCATTTTGATTTAAGTTTTATATTTTGAGAAATTATATTAGTATTTATATTTTTTGAGATATATGGGTGAGCGCATCAGATAGAATACGATATAAACGTCAAAGTCATTTCATGTCACGCGTTTTATGGTTAAAAAGTTGCAACCTTCAAAGGTTTGGAACGGTCTAGTTGTGACAACCGAACGCTCTACTCGAAGGTTGTGAACGACGGCGACGTTAGAGTGAAAAGTTGCACTCCGAGTGCGCTCTAACCAAGGTTCGGAACGCACCCCAGACATGCGCGGGACGCTTTCCTGAAAAGTCAGATTTTCCGTGATTTTTGGCTAATAGCGCCCTCTAAAAACACCGTCTCAAAAGATTTATCTAATGCCATACATAACCACAAGATGACAGAACAATCAACTACTTTAGGGGCGTTCGTTTTGGCTCGATTGCGTTTGTAGCAGTTTCAAAAGTGGCATTAGTGTTTTAGCGTTCGGATAGAAGCTTTTGCTATTTTTGACCACCAATTACTGCATGCTATCCGAACGGCTTAAAACATACTTTGACAACCGACAGTATTTTAACAATTTTGCACAGTACGAAACATGGAATCAATCTCTAAAATTAACAAAACAAGTAGGTACCTACTATATAATATGGTATTTATATTATATATTTATATATAATATAAATACTATATAAAAAACTTGTGAATTCTTCAATCGCGCCAAATACAACTGTCAAAACAGCAGTTGTCAAAAAACGATCACAACGATCCCACGGTAAGACATGGGTCAAAAATATCACTTTTCTCTGTCATTTGTAGCGTTTTCAAAGCTATCCGAACGGTGAGCGAAAACGATATTTATAACGGCCCGTGTGATCATTTTTAGCGTTTGTGAGTGTTATTTTTGGCACCGATAGGCTATCCGAACGCCCTAATCAAAAACGTGCGAAGCCAAATACAGTGGGATTAAAAAAAAACTCAACATCAACTTCTGTGTAAGTAGGTATTAAGTAAAAAGTTTATTGTTATATATATTACTTGCTCAGTGTAAGTTAGTTTATGGCATGGAAGTAAAAAGTATTGTTGAGGTGATATACTAACCTACCTAGCATCAGTGTAAAGAGGTTGGACCATATTGGTCTCTGGGTTGGACTACTACCATAGTGTAGTGGTTGCTAGGGAACCAATGTTTGTTAGTTTTATAATGTCATCGAATAAAAAACATCTCTTGACAAGTTCCTTATATATTATTAGCGCTTGGTCGATGCGATGCGTGATCAAAATGCTGGCACCTATTTGGCTCAAAGAATAAGCATTGCAATTCAACGGGGCAATGCTGCCAGCATGCTGGGCACGCTGCCAACTGATAGTAGACTAGAGCATTTGGACTCCCTATGAGTCCAAATGCTTTTACTGTAGTAGCTGTAGTATTGTAGTAGCTGTACTGTTGTATATAGTTTGTAGTATTTGTTTAATAAAGGCATAGTTCCTTATAGTGTGTTATATTTTTCTTTGCAAAAATTGGTACCTATCTTATATATATTTGTGAGAACTCTACTCATTTTCAATTCCACTGTAGTTCTAGGAATCAACATATTCCTTTAAGAGGTTCTGGTCTCCAGAAAAATAAGAAGAGAGGGTCCACAAATTGGATTTCAATACCAAAATAGATAGGTATAGGAAAATTGCAAGGCAAACAAAATTGGTCAACATAGAAGTATAAGGTTACCATCATGCTGGGAGGCACAGAAGGTACCACAGAAGCAGTAGAAGGTTAACTCCAGAAGTCAATTCTTGTCGAAGGAGCAGGTGACGCCGAAATCAGCAAATACGACGAAGCGATGGCTAGTTATAGGAAGGCTGAAACAGGTACTTTGCTCATGCTTACGACAAATATGTCTGAGGACACACTAAAGAAGGTGATGAGGTACAAAAAAATTTAAGGAAACTATTTTAATATATTGACTGGTAGGTAAATTAATAAATGAAGGCAAGGATGTAATTAACAATGGAGCCAAATATATTATAATAGGCATAAGCAAATATACATATATATTACATTTTTAATTTGACATTGTAAAGTTTAAGGACTTTTATCAACTGTAATTGTACCTAATTCTGTACTGTGTTAATATACCTAATTCTTAAAATTACTGTGTTTTCTGTTCATATTGTTTCATAATGATAAGTACCCATGGATATTAATTTATAAGTAAGGTGCATCCTAATCCTAATCATTTCAAATCCAACTTTTACAAAATTATATTTCTTAGGAATGATTTTGAAATGGTGCCAATGCAGGGCTACCCCTTCGGCGAAGAGTAAATCTGCGTGACGATTATTCCACTGGTATATTTATGTTCTTTCTAATATTGGACGCGTTTATAACAAATAGTTTTCCCAGCAGAAAATGTTTGTTAGCTAAACATGTTACATTTTAGAAACGAAATATATTATATCTGCGTCATACACGACGCCGCCGGCGTAGCAGGTAGGTATTTTTTTTTTTTTTTTTTTTTTATTATGGCAATTGTCAAAATGACATTTGTGCCAGTTTCACGTCAAAAATTACATAACAAATGACGAAATTTTGATAATAATAAAATAAAAAGGATGACCAGAATAGTTTACACAGATAGATAGATACATGAAATATTTAACATAAACATATTTTTAAAAAGAAAAAGTGCAAAATATATGAATAAAATTTTAATGATTAATATGAACTATGAACTTATTATAAATGAATATTATTGAGAGAGAGGAAGTCAGATAAAATTATATAAATATCAATATTATTAGACGATAAAAGTTCAGGTATGTAGGTTGGAAAGGGAACTTTTAAAGATTCAAGGCATAAATAAAACGCTACATGATTATATAGTGGACATGAAAAGAATATATGATTGAGATCCCCCTCATCCAAGCCACATTCACAGATAGAGGAATCTTTAACGTGAATCTTTTTTAAATGAGTAGGAGTACAACAATGACCCAGCCTCATACGGATTAATGTTGATGTGAACCGTTTGCCTAATTTCATCCGGGCAAACCACGGTTTGCTCGGAATCAAAGGTTGAATTTTGGCAAAGCCAGATCCAGATGACCGACTACTGATTCTCCAATGTAATGACCAAGATTTTAATAAATAAGATTTTGGAAGACATAATAAGTCATGACAGTAATTAATGAAAGGAACCTTATCTCCACAAACAACTGCATTTTTAGCAACTTTATCAGCGCGTTCATTGCCAGAAATCCCAACATGACTGGGTATCCAGGCAAGAATAACGTCAAAACCTTTAGTATTACATTCAGCAATAGAACTTTTAATTTGAAATAAAATTGGATTGTGAGAGTTAGAAGTAAAAGGGTTCGAAAGTAATGATTGGAGAGAACTCCGAGAATCAGAAAATATAATTGATCGACGCAGCTTGAAGAGAAGGATATATTTAATTGCCTCAAGGATAGCCAAACATTCCCCAGTAAAAACAGAAGATTCAGGTGGACATTTAATTTTTTGAACAATATCGTATTGAGCATGATAAAGGCCATAACCAACACAGCCAACTGGAGAAAGTTTTGAAGCGTCTGTGAAGATTGTATGCCAATCACGCCAATCTCTTTTAAGTAGCTCGCGGAAGTATTCATCTGCATATAGATCACCTTTACAAATGTCAAATTCTAAAATTATATGTGGTTGACATATAATAACATTAAATTCATAATTGAACATTGGAAGTTTTTGAGAACGATAAACAGGGTCTTTTAAAGAATGAAAAATAACGTAACTTTTAATAAGCAAAGGAAAATGTTTACATCTCCAGAAACGAGAAGAGTTAACATATTGATGAAGCAGTTGTAACTTTGGAATCAAAGGGTGATTACAGAATTGGATAAATCGGAAAAAGAATCTGTTAGCAAGGAATTGACGCCGAAGGTGAAGGGGAGGGTCAACACACTCAACTTGGAGAGCATTGACTGGAGAAGACTTCATAGCCCCTGTGATAATTCGAAGAGCTTTTGATTGTATCAAATCGAGTTTACTAAGGCTTAGCTTGTTAGCAGGTTCTAAAAGAAAGCATCCATAGTCTAAGACGCTTCGAATAATTGCATTGTACAAAAGTTTTAAGTTAAAAGGATGGGCTCCCCACCAAACACCAGATAAGCATCTTAGAACGTTGATGTTTTTTTCACATTTTTTGATAATGTAGTCACAATGCTGACGAAAATTTAACTTACTATCTAAAACAAGACCTAGAAATTTTATTGATTCTCTAACTGAGATTTGACAATTATTAATGAAGATATTGATAGGAGGAGAGTTTCTTTTACGAGTAAAGAGTACTATATTACTTTTAGAAGGAGATAGATCCAAACCATTTTCGGTAAGCCAAACATTCAATTGCTGAAGCGAGTGAGAGAGACAAGCACTCGCCACATCGATTTTGTGATTGGAATTATAAATGAGAATATCATCAGCATATTGTAAAATACGACAAAGACCAACAGAAGACTCTAAATCATACGTATAAATATTATATAAGAGTGGGCTAAGCACCGATCCTTGGGGTAAACCACGCCAGATAACTCTACTCGATGAAATTGAAGGATTGTCACAACGGAGAAAAATTAATCTCTCCGTCAAAAGGTTCATTGTAAAATTTCTTAATTTAACAGGAATTTTTAATTTAATTAATTTATTTTTTAGAATGGAAAGTTGGACATTGTCGTAAGCAGCAGATATATCAAGAAAAGCTCCGACTATAGATTCACCACGAGTGAAACCAAGCCTTATATCTGTAGTGAATATACTAAGACTATCCATGGTACTTTTTCCCTTCCTAAAACCATATTGAGTTTTCGCAAGTAAACCATAATATTCAACAAACCACCCGAGTCGATTTTTAATTAGGTGTTCAGCTAGTTTAGCTAAAACAGATGAAAGAGCAATAGGACGGTAAGAATAAGGATCATCTGGATCTTTGTTAGGTTTGAGAATAGGAATAATAAATTGCGATTTCCAACTATCAGGGACATAGCCAGAATCAAAGATAGAATTTACAAGGCATAGATAATAATTAAGAACACAATCATGAGCCTTAGAAAAAAATGAATAAGGAATGCCATCCATACCTGGAGCAGAATCTTTAACAGATTTCAAAACGTTTTTCAGTTCTACGATGGAAAAAGGCTGATCTAAAACGTCGTTAGAACTATAGGTAAACTGAGCAGGAAGTTCATCAGGGAGAGGACAATATTGAGGCGCTAATTTGTCCATAAATGAGTCAGCCCAAGACTGACTCGGACAACAACGACGGTGAGGAGGGCACCAAGCTCTTCTATATCTATGAATTTTATTCCAAATAATTGAGAGCGGAGTATGCGGGCCTATAGAGCAACAAAAAGATTTCCAACCATGAAATTTTTTAGAGTGGAAGAGACGTTTTGATTGAGCAATCACTTTGTTCAATTGCATGAAGTTCTCTTTTGTCATGGAGAGGCAAAAGGTAGTTTCAGTTTCATTTCGAGATTTAATAGCCTCCGAGCAGTCCTTATCCCACCATGGAGGAGAAGGCATTTTACCTGAATTATTTTTTTTAATATAGAAAGTCTTATCAGCACAATCTAAAAGAGCTTGAGCAAGGCCCTCCGAACAAATTTTAATGTTGTTGTTATTAATCACAGGTAGTTTAGAAATTTCTATCTCTGCGATTTCATTAAATTTATCCCAGTTAGCATTGTCATTTAAAATATATTTAAGAAGAGGAGAATTGCGATAGACTGGTTGAGCAAAATTTAGTGAAATATTTAGAATAATAGGAAAATGATCACTGCCATGAGTTGAAAGCAGAACGTGCCATGACAAAAGAGAAGCAAGGTTTGGAGAGCAGAGAGATAGATCAACTGCACTAGGAAATTCGTTTGGACGGGTTCTTCTTGTAGGAGAACCATCATTAAGAATACACAGATTGAGGGTATCAAGGGAATCTAATAGAAAAACTCCACAAGAATCTGAAATACCACAACCCCAGACAGAATGGTGGCAATTAAGATCGCCAAGGACTAGGAGAGGCCTAGGAAGGGAGTTAAGAACAAGGATAAGCTTACGGATAACAGAAATGGAAGGAGAGCTTATATATAAGGAAATTATTACAAAAGATTTCGTACGGACAGCCACAGCTTCAAAGCCAACTTGAGAAGGAATTGAAATAGAGGAAAAGGATATATTATCTTTTAAAAAAAGAGCAACACCACCACAACCATCCTGTCGATCTCTTCGAACATCAACATAGCCAGATAACCTAAAAAGGGAATCTGGTCTAAGCCATGTCTCTGAGAAAGACAGGATGCACGGTTTATATTTGTTGATCAAAAAAATTAAATCAGACTTTTTATTATAAATACTACGACAGTTCCACTGAAGGATCCTGTCTGTGGGATCCATTTTGAAGAAGAGATATAAGAGAATTCAAGTTAAAAGCAGCGTTGGTCGGTAAAGCGTTAGGAGAGGAGGAAGGAGAATTACACATAAGAGAAGATAGTAAGTTTAGGAGCTTGAGGAGTTCACCAATAATATCTTGAACAGAAAGCGTTTCAGAATTTTTAGATAAAGGATTACGCAGGGCACAACCATTTTGAGTAGGTACATCAAAATCGTCTCTTATAATATTTAAGTGGGCAGCACGATCGTAACCAATACGAGATTGAGAAGGGACGTGAACAGATTTTGAAGCTTTTTTCCTATAATGAACTTTAGAAGGCTCAGATGTTAAATTTTTGGACGAGTTTTGATGAGGAGTAGATAGGACAAAAGAGGACGAAGCAATTTCAGCATATGATGTTTTGGAAACGGGAAACAGTTTTGAAGCTTCGGCATATGAAATCGCTTTCTCAGACATGGCAGACTTTATATTATTTTGTCTATGAAATTCGGGGCAAATTTTGTTAGTGGCGAAGTGCTTACCATCACACCAAACACATTTCACATCATCTGAATCAACCTCACACGAATCAGCAAGGTGATTTGAAGCACATTTGAAACAGGTTGGTTTTGAACGGCATTGAGTTTTTGTATGGCCGTATCTGCAGCAATTAAAACATTGAATAGTAGGCAATGAGTATAAAGACACGGTGAGTGAATTGTAACCTAAAAATACTCTAGGAGGGAATACTTGACCATCGAATGTAAGGACAACAGTTTGCGATGGTTTCCATTGTATAACACCGTCAATAGTGACCTTGAAATTTAAGCGTCGAGCTTTGATTATTGGGCCACATTCTTTAGGAACTTTAATTTCATTAATAATTTCATCAGGTGACATATCAACGGGGATACCTCGGACAACGCCTAACCGAGTAATATTAAAGGATGGAATAAATGCTTTTAATTTATTATTGGGTAATGATGGAGACTTTATAAAATCATTGGTAGAAACGGCCGAATGAAAATCTAATGATATTCGATTGCGACCGACGCTTTTAATCGAACCATCAACAATACCTTGAAACTCACGGGAACGGCTAAACAAAAATCTGCCAAATGTCACTGGGTGTAATGTGGAGCCAGCAGAAGGTGAAGTTTCAATTCTTTGGACATGTACTGTGTAGGGACCACGATCAGATGAGTCATATGACTGACGGCCGATTGGAATGTGAGATTGAGGACTGTCTTTTTGTGGAGAGGAGGAGGGAAGGATAGTAGAATCTTGAATTCGGTTTACATGAGTCTCAGAAAAAAGAACGTCATTAACAGAGGAGAAACAGTTAGGAGGAGTACTTTGACCAGGATGAAGAACTATATCGGAATTCAATACAACTGTATCATTCGATGATTCAGAACCTGAACGTGGATGATCATCACAAATCTTACGCGCTTTGCGTTTTCTCGTAACTGTTTCAAATGGCTGTTCATCTATAGTATGGACGGATGTAAATGCGGCCGGAGAAGGAGGTTGAACTACATCTATTGTACCACCGGGATCCGGTGGTTCATTCATAATGATAAGGCCTAAATGAAACTAATAAATAACTATCTACAGATGTTAATAAATAATTAAAAATCTATTTGTAACAACAAAACTAGTCTGGTTACCAATTACAAGCGAAAAATCAAGCTAGAATAAAATTTTAAATTAAAAACCAAAAATTTGCTTCCAACCGATTTGACGTTCCACCAGAGATCCCAGGTAGGTATTATATGAATGTATGTGCAAGTAATACTTAATCTAATCACACATTCATAGTCGTGCATGTGTGAGTAAATTTTAGTTCCCGATTTTGATACCAGAGCAGTCTCTTGACATAACGGGTCGGCATAAAAAGGGTATGTTCCATTAGTCGCTAAGAACGTTAATTTCGATAATTTTGATCACATTCTGCGTCTGTGGTTGTGATCACTGTGATCGTTTGTAACTGTCATCGCCTGTTCCATTTAGGATAAGAACGCTAAGAATGCCACTAAAATTTGCCACTTCTGTCACTTTTGACATTAGATGTAGGGAATTCAAACTGTTCCAGTAGCCTCAAAGCGTTTATGGCGAAAATAACGCCAAGACCCATGTGGAACAACTTTTTGGGAGTGTGATTGTTTTTAGCGTTTTTAGCGAATCTAACTTCAAATGGTATGCACCCAAAATCGTAAAGGGCCTCTCTATTCCCAGTGTATTACTTTTCTCTATGACTACAGAGCTTAGTAATCTTTGGCAGGGCTGTCAGATACAAAAACAAGATAATAGTATACCACCTGTAAAAAAGTAGTATATCTGGGAGTTTTTTATAAAACAATAGTACACATTAATAATATTGATTTATTTAAAATAACGTATGCTTTTTATACAATATACATTCCATGTAATTTCGGGCATCATCATTTCATCATAGTCTGGTAAATCAATACATTCATTGGATTAACTATTTCTAATTGTAGTCTTGATCAAATTTAGATTTAATTGCTTGCACGTAGATAGATATAAAGTTAGTCACATTTACAATTGTAAAAACACACACGTCACACACCTTTGAAGAGACGAGGCTACGTAACCTGAACAAAGTGCGATTACTAAACACGTAACTTGAGAATACCTTTATAACAAGTAAGTTATCTTTAATAATTACTTTACAAAATATGCCTTATAACCAACGCAACGATCTAATAAGCTTAGGAATCGGGGAAACCCGGTGATAGGTACCTACATAATAAACGGAATTGGTCTATGGGTTCATCGAGACCTACAATCAATTGATGTATTTGACTAAAAGACAGTTAGGTTTTAAAAAGTAGTACATTAACCGTACGACTTTCTTAATGCGGTAGTACGGAGAAGAAAGTCTAAAAAAGTCGTACAAATACTATATAAATAGTACACCTGACAGCGCTGATCTTTGGTAAACTAAATAATAATATACAAAGTAACTTTATGCTAGTGATTTCTCACCAGGGTGTAAGGAGTATATTACTTTTCTCCATGGTGTAAGGTAACACTTGTCAGTCAATCATATTTTTCAATGACAAAACTAAATCACTGAAAACTTGGAAAATATTAATATCCAAAAAGGTTCACATTCATAATTTATATAGGTATTTTTGACCGAGCGAGAACCTAGTTCTAGCGAAGCGTCTCTGCTTTAACTTACACAAAAATGCTTTCGTATGGCCGGTTGTTCTCATCTACATGTCGCATTATTTAACCGATTCTCACGAAATTTTGTAAGCAGGTTTGATAAAAGTTTATTGTCGATTCATTTTTTGAAATTTGAACAAAATGACGGTGATATACATTATATGGTGTTGAAATTATGGACGCCTGCGCTTAATTTAATGGCAATATCCCTGATACGCTCGTTGCCTATACGTGATAGTCTCTCTCGTTTAATCAATTATTTATTTTCGATGTTTCTGTAGCCAGTATGTTAATGCGAGATAATTACAGGAGAAAATTAGATCACAAACAACAAAATTATATATTTATAACATTACCAAGTATGTAAAATTATAGTATATTTACTACTTACCTACCTATTTCTGATACAACTAGCTTCCGCTGGGGCCAATTGATTTAAGTCATTTATTATTTACATTTTATACGATACGTTAGTTTATAAAAAATCTAGTGAGATTATAAACTGTCGATAGATTGTAAACGAACATTAAAATTTACAATCTGACGCTTACATTTTCGTAAGATTATAAATTGACCATGTCTAACTGACAGTTTATAATGTAACTATCCGAATGGACAGGGGCCCTTGTTAATCCCCGTAGTCCCAGACTTTACCACCGTGTCGTGGCGTATTGGACTATATGCACTTTATGTTGATATCAGAAAACATTCAAATGACGGATAAAAAGTTAGTGATCTTCCGTTGGAGCATATATTCTGATAAAACGATTTCTCTTAATCTAATAGAAAAATAGTCTCATAAAATTAACTGTTTTCTTTTTATTAGTTCCTACTTCTGTTCTAATTTTTTGATCTTTTTGTATTTTTTCTCCAATTTTTAAATATTGCTCTATACGTGTGTTTTCCATATTTTTCATGGTATTAGTATTCCCCTTGTTTAGCTTTTTCTTACATTTGAAATTAATTCCTTTCCTTCCCAAGATAATAGACTCGTTTGCAGAACTTTCTTCTCCTAAATCATTACTATCCTCATATAATAGTGCACCGTGGAGTGCGGTGTAGCGAGCGCACGCATATCATGCGGTGCATTATTGTTCAACGCAATCATGTGTTACGTGTCGGACCACAGCGTTTGTGAGCAAGACAATGAGATTAATGAGATAGGGGATTTATTATCAGATTCTCAGATGCAGCGAATCAAGAGATTTAGAAGTAGTGGGTCTGACGAAGCGGATGATGGGTTCATAGAAGTTACAAAAAAACCTAAGAAGATTTATGAAACTGTGCTGAGAAGTGGATATGATAATGAACCATTGATTAGCGAGGAAGTGAACCATACTCAGCATAATGTGACAGTCAGAATATAACATATTTTTTTTTTATGCCTGATAGGTTAGCCTTTGACCACTATCTCACCTGATGGTAAGTGATGATGTGGTCGAAGATGTTGTACAGGCTAACCTAGAAGTACTGGCTCTCAAGGACCGCTGCCGGAACACACCGTTAGGTGCTTGGCGACAGATTTACTACTTTAGGGTGGTAGCTAGCCAGGCGGGCATTCGCAAAATGCCCTACCACCATGCAAAATATGCATATGAAGTGACATAAGTTCTATGGGCCCATTACCAAAACAATTGGGCTTGGCTAAGCTTTTAAGAAGCCAAAAAATTATGGAAGTTATCAAACTTAATTATAAAAATACCTATAAAGTGGACATTCGAATCAGAGGAATGTGCAAATTCTGTGTTGAGCTGTGAAGAGTTGTTAAACAAAGGCTTTAAATGCCAAAGGTCAGACCAAGTACGGTTGAGCTATGGAATAGTGCGACCAATAGAAATTGATACGGATATTAAGGAACTCGAGAAAGTATTTAAGAGGCCTTTTACATTTTCTTAAATCAGAATATGATATCGAGTCAGTAAGGCGGTTAAAGAGACAGAACAGTGAAGGGAAATGGGTGCACAGCGAAACCATTCGGATATGATTTAAAGGTTTTACTACCCTCCATGTGTTATATCATATGTTTGCAGGTTGGTCGTTGAACCATACACGTTCCCTGGCACCCAGTGTTCAGGCTGCTGGAGATACGGGCATGTCGTGAAGTATTGTCCACTGAATAGACAATATTGTCCTAAGCGTGGTTTGCGTGCGCGAACACGCTAATTTTGAGACAAAGGAATTCTCGTGCATAAATTTCAAAGGAACACACTATATATGTCCCTAGAAAAATCTAAGTGTCCTGTTCTTAAGAAGGAAAAGATATAAGAAGTATAATAACTAAGGAAAATTGTGCTAAAAGGGCATATGAATAAAAGGGCCTACGAGCTGTACCAAGCAAAATAAAAAATTGATAAAAAAGAGGCCACAGGACTCATACAGGAAGAAAATAACACATTTTCAGACGAAATACCAACGCGAAATCACTTCACTGGAAACCATAGCTATAAAGAGGCTTTAAGCAATAAAATGTCCATACAAATAGTAAATATTGAATATAATTTACTTTGCATACTTTTTCAATTTTACTTATCATACATTTTCAATTTTCCTTTGCATACTTTTTCAATTATAGATTGGCTAGCATTGGGCATCTATCTAACCTCTTGGTACCTTAGGTCCTGTGGGTAATGATGTTGTTCATGCTAAACCTAGAACGTTAACTGACACGCATTGACTACTTGAGAGTTAGTAGCTAGCCAACTCAAAATTGTGTAAGAGAAAGTGTAATGTAGCTCGAATGCATTAAAATCATCACGTCGGCTTTAGGAGTAGGAACTCCAAAGACCCCTATAAGTGTTCGATGTAAAGAACACGTCCATGTTTAAATAAACATGCACTACATAACAAACGATGCATAGTATTAATATAATAGCGATTAAAATCATCGATGTAATCTTGCGAATCCATATCCCTAATACACGAAATTAAATGGCGAAATGTGGCAAGTGCCGTCAAGGTTGTCTCGTCATCGGAAAATTAATCCGAATTATCTAGTGACAAATATTTCCCTATCTCTTTCTACCTACGACATTACTAATGAGTTACAACCATGGATCTATGAAATCTATGGATAGGAACTATTGTTCTATACATACAATAGATTAAACAAGTATATAGAATATCGACGCCAGAGTATCAAATAACACCTTATCTCTTTTAAAATAACCAATAATGTTTGTTGTGAAAAGAGATAGGGAAACGTTTGCTAATACATATTTTGGAAACATTATGCAATGACGTCACTGTATTGACAGAGTGTGCCGCAGTTCAACATTTGATTTTACGAGTTTCATAATATTTTTGTTGTCAAGTGGTGATAATTTACGCTTTTTTTCAGTGAAATGAGACATTATATGCTTTTATTGCTGGAAATACAGAATGCGCCATGCCTTCATGTTCCATAGCGCACTGCAAGGCCAATAAAAATAAAAACCAGCTCCAACTGACTCTTCACAAGTAAGTATTCGAATGATCATAAATTTTCAATTCAATTGATGTTTTATATATGTCACCGGATAATTGTACGATACGTTAGTTTATAAAAAATCTAGTGAGATTATAAACTGTCGATACACTGATTGTGAAAGAACATTAAAATGTACAATCTAACGCTTACATTTTCGTCAAACTATAAACTGACGATGTCTAGCTGGCAGTTTATAATCTAACGATCCATAATCGCCCGCGAAATTGTGAACCGTCCTCTGATTGGTCGCAGTTATAGGTGCCATGAGTTCATTTCATAGAGTTAAGAACAAAAATAATAGTCAGACAAAAAAAAAAACAAATTCATTGCGAGTTTGTACATTAAAAAAACTAAGGGATTTAACATAATGGCCACCATAAAATGCTTTGATACCCAAAACTTTTAATGGGACACCAAATGTAGTAAATGATCACTATATTTTAGCGAGGGGCTAAATATCATTTAGTCTAGGGCAAAGTCATATTAAGGTGCGACGACGAGCGAAGCGAGGAGGAGCGTTAGGTTACTTGTGACTACAACAACGCGCGAGCCGAGCGAGCGAAGCGAGCGTGCCGCGGCAGCGGCTGGCGATGCGCCACAAGAATTTAATTTCATATACTACTTTTGGTGATCATTTACTACTTTTGGGTTGACAATGATTTATTTTGAGTAATTTTGCTTAAATAGGATAGCGAGGTGTTAAAACTTTGGTTATAAGATTACATTAAAATGCGGGTTTAAATTTGGTGATCATTTACTATTTTTGTCTGTTATATGTTACTCTACTATATCTGGTAACGTACGTTAAACATAAGCCAAAAAATAATACATTAAAAACCTGTACCTACGTATTATGCTTATGGCCACTGTAATACTTTCGTAGATCTATGGTAAATTGTTGTTGATCCACATAATTACAATTTGACGGCTGGACATGGTCAGCAATGAGGATACAATACTATAATTTTACGAAAATTTGAACGTTAGATTGTAAATTTTAGTTTTCATTCACAATATATCGACAGTTTAATCTAACTAGATTTATTATAAACTAACGGTTAGTACAATAAAACGGTGACATATACATAAAAGCGTAGTATATAAACGTCAAGGAATTGGGTAGGAAGTATGATTTTAGTGTTTATTCTGAAAAAAAAATCCTATATCCTACTGCTACCTCTCATAATCAGCCTGAAATTCACTGCTTTTATTTCTCTAATCATTGTAATGGTCTGTTTCAGGTTTCCAATTAATGAAGTACTAATGAGGAGGTGGATTAATGTTATTGGATCTGAAAATATTAACCCTCGTCACAAGAACTGGTCTGCTCATTGTATTTTGAAGAAACAAGAACCTTAATATTATTTGATTGCACGATAATGCAATACCTTCATTTGTTGATATCCCAGACGATCACGGTGACTTATATTTATTTATTTATTTAATACATGTAGAAAGCTTACAGTACTTACAACAAAACACTTACTACCTAACATAAATATTATGTTTATGGCTTAAAAACACCCCAAGATTAATGACAATAATGTTCATAGAGCTAGAAAACAAATCGACATGCTGAAAGTCATGGGTAAACAAGTTTAAATGAACCAACGCTCGCTGCGTTCTAGAATATGTTGCAGGCATTTGTCAAGAAAAGTATCGCCCTATTTGAATTGTGACACATGTGTCTCGCTATTGCTGGGCACAGAAAATACTGAAAGTCTCATATTCAAGAAAACAAGAGGTGACCTGATTTATGCAACGCCTGGAGTACTGAATATTTTGAAAAAAACACGGAAAATCTCCTCAAACCTTATTTAAATGAACACCAGAAATTTCCGGAAAAATATTACATCTAAATTTTTACATTTTTAGTAGAATTTTATGATAACAATATTTTTTGTATATTTCAAATGATGTTGAACATAACACCAACCACAGACTTTTATTAATAAAGAGCACAGTGAAAGCATATATTATATTGATTTGAGATTATTATACTATTCAAAACTAAGTACTGACAAAATATCGAACAGATTTTTTTTCACTATGTTGACATTATTTAGAAATTAATAATATTTACTGATATGCATTTATTTATATACATTTTGATAATATATTATTTAATAAACGTATCATTTATGAATGCTTCTTTTTTATACTCACAACTTCTAATAGGAGATTAAATAACCTGTTAAGTACAATTTTTATATCAGAAATTCAGTCATAGTTAAATTAAGTTATACTAAACTGACTGAAAATGCTAACTTAAACTCCATGTGCCTTGGCCGCCAGGTGGAGAATTATAATGAAAATATATTAACTTTAATTGTCACTACAACAGCTGTCAATCAATACCTGTTTAAGGATTATATTTGAGTAAGACGTATATGTACGAATCATTAACATTTATGATAGTGGTGTCTATATTTACCTTAATATATTAATATTATAACTTATTTTTCTTCTTTTTATTAGTTTTTTACTTGATTTTCTTGACTGATAGGTATATATAACACATCTCAATTATACAATGTCTTTCCACGTGACTAACTGCGTGGGCACCGCGGTATGGAGCCGTTATGAAACAGTTTATATGGGTCAATTCTTGGGCGTGCATCAGGTTTCTTTAGGTTATCTTTTCTGTGCTATCTGAATATTACTGTAATATTTATTTCATACATATAGGAGTAAATTGATGTTGTTTGTTGGCCTAGGATACCCTGACCTGTATACTGGTGTGAAAATAAATGAGTACCATCATATCGGATTTTTATTTAGTCGGTCTTAACATAATTTATCGATATCGATAAAAAACGTCACTTCAAGAGACCAACTCTTCAGATCGCAGCCATTTAACTAGCCCTTTTCTGGGAAGTACGTACAAACTCATTTATTTTGTAGGTATTTCCAGTCCATAGATAAAAGTCTATGGTTACAACAAGATGGGGTGCTTACTTGGTCTCTGGTGCTTACCATTTGAAGTTAGATTCGCTAAAAACGCTAAAAACGATCACACTCCCAAAAAGTTGTTCCACATGGGTCTTGGCGTTATTTTCGCCATAAACGCTACATCTAATGTCAAAAGTGACAGAAGCGGCAAATTTTAGTGGCATTCTTAGGGTATGTTCCATTAGTCGCTAAGAACGTTAATTTCGATAATTTTGATCACATTCTGCGTCTGTGGTTGTGATCACTGTGATCGTTTGTAACTGTCATCTCCTGTTCCATTTAGGATAAGAACGCTAAGGGCCTGTTCCATTAGTCGCTAAGAACGTAAATTTCGATAATTTTGATCACATTCTGCGTCTGTGGTTGTGATCACGTGATCGTTTGTAACTGTCATCCCCGTTCCATTTTTGGATAAGAACGCTAAGAATGCCACTAAAACTTGCAACTTCTGTCACTTTTGACATTAGATGTAGCGTTTAAGGCGAAAATAACGCCAAGACCCATGTGGAAAACTTTTTGGGAGTGTGATCGTTTTTAGCGTTTTTAGCGAATCTCACTCAAATGAAACGCACCCTTAGAATGCCACTAAAATTTGCCACTTCTGTCACTTTTGACATTAGATGTAGGGGATTCAAACTGTTCCAGTAGCCTCATAGCGTTTATGGCGAAAATAACGCCAAGACCCATGTGGAACTACTTATTGGGAGTGTGATCGTTTTTAGCGTTTTTAGCGAATCTAACTTCAAATGGTATGCACCCTTAGCGTTCCTGTCCTAAATGGAACAGGGGAGAACAGTTACAAACGATCACAGTGAACACAACCATAGATGCAGAATATGATCAAAATTATCAAAAATAACGTTATTAGCGTCAAAATGAATATACCGAATGTATCATGTTGTATTTATATATATGTATAATCCATCATAGTTACAGAACAAATGTTCCTATCCATAGATTTCAGAAGTACAGATCGTGGAGGAAAATTTACAATTCAAGTTAGATAGTAGTATCTAAGGCCTTATTCCACTTGACGCAAATTTCTTTATTTTCGATAGTTTTGACCACATTCGTGCGTCATAGCGTCTATGGCTCCACATTTAAAATGAACCAGAGACACAACATGTGATTAAAATTATCGAAAATAACGAAATTGGCGTCAAGTGGAATAGGCCCTAATAGATCCATGGTATCGGTCTGTAGTGTAGTACAAAGGAATAAAATTATGTCTGTAGCATGTAGTGAGTAATCTATGGTCATATTCAGATTCCCGAGACGAATTTGTGTTGAACTGTAAACGAAATCAATGAAGAATTGTCTCATTATTTTAATGTTTTTATTTCAATAGTGTCACTGCAAGGTTTTATGATATATGCTTTTGTATTTCATATGTTCCTAATTATTTGTGGATTTATACGTGCCCAAGTTCTAAGTGCGCAGACGATGCAGTGTTTGCCTGTTTCCTTTCGATGAGATAAGAGGTAACGTTATTGAGTTAATTATGTTAGAGTATTCATAAAGTTTAAACCCTATAGAAAGTTAGTGGCTATGACTTGTGAGTTTATCATTACTTTAAAAATATCTGACTCATCCGAGACGCACAGTGCGATGGGGATGGTGTACTTATTCTAGTTGTGCCCTTATTTTGTTACCCATGCATTTTACCCTATCTGCATAAACACACGTCACAATTAATTGATTTTTGCTGTGACTCAAAGAATAATAATCCTCAAAATCAGAGATACACTGATAAATTGTAGAATGTACCTACATTATTAAAATTCCTATGTTATTATCCATAAAAAGGCAAAATGTTGCTAAAGTGTTGTATATGTTAAATGCTTAAATTTGCATTGTCCTTGAATAAGTAACTTGTACCATAAAAGCCTTGGGAACGGAAACATAAACCAATGGCAAAAGGAATTTTTATCTTATAGTATGCACCAAATAATATGTAGTGTAGTATTATTTTATGTTGACATATTGCATAACTCTAAATAAGCAAATATTCAACTTTTATAAGTTATCCTATATCATTAATTTTGATTTTAGATCTTTTTAGAGTGGTTACAGATAAAATTATATTTATTTGCAGTGATGTGAAAATGTGTAGTGTAAATGTTTGAATAATTGTTATCAAATTGTATCAGTTATTCAGTATATAGTAGGGAAGCACCAATGGAGATATTATAGATTGTACACATAAACGCAGCAGATTAACATAGGAGGGCTACCCTGCATCCAGTTGAGTACCTCCTCCATATATAAACCCTTTTTTATACTGTACTATGTAGCACTATAAATCTCATGATGGAGTGCACTTACTATATTTTTAATTACAATATATAAAAAAAATGGGTTGAGTAGCCTTTATCCTGGAATGAGTATATATTATGATATATTTGTAGCAAATATATGAGGAAACTGGGGATATTCTGGTATCACAAGATTCAGTTTAGTGTTAGTAATAAGATGTAATGGATTAAAATGTTCACTTTTGCACAGTACCAATGAACAAACACAATGCTGGTACTGGTCAGTGCAGTGAGCAAGAGACATATTGGGGCCCCAACTTGTGCACTCTGGACATGCTAGATATTTGTCATATTATGGATACTGTGATTTGTGCATACAGGTGTGCACATATACATGCAGCGTTTGGTACTGCCCTTGAAGATAAAATATTTTTTTGATTTTACAATGTCTGTATTGTGCTTATTCTGGGTATCGGCAGCTCAGCTAGTGTTGCAGATGGCCATAGGCGGCGGTTACTGTTTACCATCAGATGGGCCATCTGTTTGTTTGTCAACCTTAATATAAGAAGAAAAAAACAGATCAATTCTGTAGTACTAAGTATGTTGTCACAAAAACACTAATAATAGAGTGATAAGCATATGGTATGTTTCTAATGTATTTTAAGTATGGATTTAGATTTTCTCCTATGTTGAAGTCAGGCGGCAGTTATACTGTGTAAAAGTCATACCCTTGCCTATTCTCCCAGATAAGGCAATTGACACAGATAGAAACAGCAACAGACTAGGGAAATTAATGTTGTTTTTTCTCCTTAAAATTCCATGATGTTGTAAACATTTTTCTAGAATATTTACCTAATGTATTGTATGTTGTACCTACACTCTTCCATTTTTAATTAAGTACTTCTGAACTGTCATATTAATATGGAAGTTCTTATGAATGAAAAACTTCAACAATGTATATATATTTTAGGACACTAAGCTAAGTCAATATCTTCAACATGTATCCGGTGTATACTAATAATACATTATTTGTCTTATAACAGGGTAGATTATTAATGTCAAATGACATTACGGCCTAAAATGTTTTTGTAGCTTTCATAATTAAACTCTTCAAAACCTTAATTTCAGTGTGAATTCATAATGACTTCAAGTACTATAATTAATCCTAAAAATTCCAAGTCACTTAATTTTATATACTTAGATAAATATATTTATTATAAAATAGTCTATAGTAAATGACAAAGTGAGCTAAAGGAAATCTTAACTCTTGTATACAATAGATCACTACTTTGAGACTTGAAGATCTGTTACATAGACTATAAGACTGATATTTCATGTGTGACACTGCTGTTGATTAGTTTTGACATAAAAAAAGACATTTTATATCTTTTAAGCCACTATTTTATGGGGTTTTATGGGACAAAAACAGTGTTTTACAAAACATTAAATGGTCTATTATAATTTTTTTTTGTGGCTTGGGTTAGCTACTTTCTGTTTCACTTAACATTTAAAACCAGATCCACTTGAATAATAAAATAAACATCATTTACCCTTCCATATGGGCAACCTCACAATGCAAACTGACTGATTATTATCTTCAGAGAAATGTAGGGTATATATGTCACCGTTTTATTGTACTAACCATTAGTTTATAATAAATCTAGTTAGATTATAAACTGTTGATAGATTGTGAATGGAAAGTAAAATTTACAATCTTACGTTTAAATTTTCGTTAGATTATAAACTGACCGTGTCCAGCCGTCAAATTGTAATTATGTGGATCAACAACAATTTACCATAGATCTACGAAAGTATTACAGTGGCCATAAGCAAAATACGTAGGTACAGGTTTTTAATATACTATTTTTTGGCTTATGTTTAACTTACCACCAGATATAGTAGAGTAACATATAACAGACAAAAATAGTAAATTAAAATATTTAAGCAAAATTACTCAAAATAAATCATAGTTAACCCAAAAGTAGTAAATGATCATTGATCACCAAAAGTAGTATAGGAAGTTAAATTTATGTGGCGCATCGCCGGCCGCTGCCGCGGCACGCTCGCTTCGCTCGCTCAGCTCGCGCGTTGTTGTAGTCACAAGTAACCTAACGCTCCTCTTCGCTTCGCTCGTCGTCGCACCTAAATATGACTTTGCCCTAGGCTAAATGATATTTAAATCCTCGCTAAAATATAGTGATCATTTACTACATTTGGTGTCTGATTAATTTTTTTGGTAAAAGAACTGAGGGTATCTAATAATGATATCATGGCAACTATAACGGCGACCAATCAGAGGAAGGTTCAAAATTTCGCGGGCGATTATAGATCGGTAGATTATAAACTGCCAGCTAGACATTGTCAGTTTATAATCTGACAAAAATGTAAGCGTTAGATTGTAAATTTTAATGTTCGTTCACAATCTATCAACAGTTTATAATCTCACTTGATTTTTTATAAAGTAACGTATCATACAATTATCCGGTGACATACACTATTATTATCTGACATGCTGTATTTCCATGTGACAGATTTTTTAAAACTTTTTATAAGGCATTTCAGGCCACTGGTGAAATGGTCATATAACCTATTTTTCTTTCTACCATTTAATCTACGGAATCCAATAGGTTCCCATGACATTTGTGTTACTCAACATTTAGAATCGTAGGCTCCTCTACTAATTGGATCTTTGAAGGTTTTGAACAGAGAAAACATAAACTATAGCAAACAAGTCTTGAATGTTCTATCTATAAAGATAATTTAAATCATATACCTACTGATATCTTATTGTTGATAGCAAAATATGTACAAAATAAGGATATTTATATAAGATAAGCAATAATAATTATCCTTATAAATTGCCTGTAAATTTTGAGTTTTTAAATAATAATTTTTGACTACTGGCAGGGCTCTTAGTAAGTTAATAATTACACTTCATCTTTCTTTCACTTTATTTGTGTTTTGTCATCACATACTACTCTACTGTTGTACTAGTTGTACTACTCATCATATTTTATACACTATGAATATGCCTAGTATTGAATTCTTTATGCCTGTTCCAGCCTCAAACACATTTTTTTTTATGTTATTGCGACGGAACAAGCTCGAGGCCCACCTGATGTTAAGCGGAATTAACCTCTGCCTATAACAAATGCATTTCATCACAAGTGACGAATTGCACTGCGCCCGTCACCTTGAGACATATTTGTTAAGTCTCATGTGCCTGTAATTTCACGGGCTCTCAAGGACTGCTGCCGGAACACACCGTTAGGTGCTTGGTGACAGATTTTCTACTTGAGGGCGGTCGCTAGCCAGGCGGGAATTAAAGCCCTTCCACCCTGCGTAGAAGCTCAAGCCCGTGGCGGGATTCGAATCATGGACCTGCTGCGCGGCAGTCCATAGCTTGGCTACTGAGCCATCACTGCTAAAAAATTTTGTCACTTGCTACCATGTCCATAGTGAAATACTTGCCTTACTGTTAATAAAAAAACATTATATTGGTCTACCTGAGACTGCATTCACAACATGCCTGTAAGTTAAATATCTTTTAATTATACTCCTCCACAAAGTAAACAAATAATATATACTTATCAACATATAAATTGTGAAGTTATTAATACAAAAATATAGATTTAAATACATCAAATACATATAATTATAGACACCTATTTCATCTGTTGATTACTAATGATATGATTGAAGGTGATTGCATAGGCTATTCCTTGAATGGGAACTGCTTCTCAAGGACAGCTGCTAGGACGTAATGGCTAAGTACTTGATGACAATAAATTTGCAATTGCTAGCCAAAATAGTATGCTGAATGCCTTCCTGAGATACCTATGGTAGTATTCAAATGTATACCTTGAGGCTATTACTGCCTCAGATGTCAAAAGTCCAAGTTGTATTGTGAAAGTATGATGATGACATTATTTATTTATTTAATTACAATGAATAATTTATTTTATTACAATGAATAATTTATTTATTTATGACATGATACTTACACAAGTAATTTTGTATAGCTCAAGCTTGCACTGTGAATAATATGTTTGAATTATGTATATTTCAGCAGGCAATATTGACATTACATTTTCTTAAATAAGTTTTATTTTAGTGAATGTTCTACTAGTAATTTTATTGTATGTTACAGGTTGTTCTACTAGTGAATGTATTATTATGCCTTATTATGAATTGATATAAAATAATTCATTATGACTGAAAATATACAGAACCTCACAGCACCTATTTCTCTTGCTACATATCATCAACTGAGTCTTACAGGTATTATAACACATAATTCTTAGAAATAAAACACGAATGTGCACAAGACTACTTTAAAATTATATTATGATTTTTTATTCTAGTTGAATTGGCAAATATAAAAAATTCAGGCCTGTTCAAACCAAATCCATACTTGCAAGTAATCATAGATGAAAAAATATCTAGAAGAACTGAAGTAATCAGAAACACTGTGCATCCAAAATGGAAAGAAGACCTGACAGTGCTTGTGACACCACAGTCACAACTTCTTTTTCGGCTTGCTGACTACCATAGCTTTAGGAAAGACAATATTATTGGAGAGAAGAAAGTTAACCTTCTTAAAATTTTACTATTTTTTAATGGCAAATGTGAAAATGTGGAATTGTCAATTGGTAAGATTTTATTGTTACAAATTTCATTGTTGGTCCAATATGTACATACATACATATATTATTTTACCTGTATTCACAAAAAAAAATAGGTTATATTCATAATTATTTTATTAAATGAAATATATATCTAATTATTTTTATTGAAATGTTTGAAATAATTTGAAATTTTCATAGTCACAGGTAGACTACAAGATGTGTACTAGCTACGAGAGTAATGTAAATTATATGTGATATAATCCACTAAAATTGATTAATTATAGTGTATCCATAAACACCTCCAAAATTATGTAGATTTACCCATAATGAGACTATTTATCGAACAATTAAAGTAGGTTATGAGGACTTACAAAATATTTGTGCTATAAATAATGAATATGATTTTGTTTTTAGATTTGATGAAAACTGTATCCCAAGAAAACTCTGGTACAACATCCGAAGTTAAATCTGCAGAGTTAGTGATTTTACTTGATGGCCTTAGAATTGATCCTTCAGTTTTGAGCCATTCTCGAGAATTGCTTGGAGAAACCATTAATTCTCATAGTCCACTTAATGAAGGGATTCGTGCTAGAATTAGGATGCGTAATAACCCTGAGGCTCTGAGGTCAATGCTCAGGTCACAAAGAGAATTGAGAGTGAGTAATACCAAATTTTATTATAATAGTTGTGTAATTATTTTGTTTGGACATTAGGTACCAATAAACGTATCATTGAATTCAAATTCTGAAGCATAGCAAAGAACATGACATCTAAAAAGTCATATAAAACTTTTGACACCAAGTTACAAATGTACTAATCCATTAAAAATATCTTGTTTGAAATGAGATTGTTTTAAAGTGATTAATTGCTGTAACAGCCGGATTGTCCACTGCTGTTCACACACAGCCTCCCCCATAAAGAGGGATTTTGCCATAATCCCCATGGGGATATGGGCGTAGTATAAGATAGCGATTCCTTAGAAGGCGCTGCTGGCCACCTTCAGGTATTTTACCCTTAGTTGCCGATTACGACATATGACCACCCACGGGCAGATCAGCAGGACGGTTCGGTGTTGGCCTTCTTATTGTGTAATCTGTTTCACAGCTTTTGAATCCTGCTTGCGGTTAAACATTTTCCTTTCATTGTGACTTTATTAAACATTACTCTTCTATTATTAAAACGTATTTAATTTCAATTACACATATTTATATACAAAAATACAAATGCAGATTTCCACTCACACAATGGGAATTTAATGAGTCAGTTTCCGCAAATATATATCTAAGTCCGTGTCATAATGCGTTGGTGTAAAATGAACATTTTAGCCGCCACCGGGACCTCCGCCAATAAGCAACGGCTCGGCTCACGGCGCCGGCTCGATTCCAGCCGGGTCGGAAGCGGGGCCGTCGCACCAGGAGACAGCGCTTGTGCCAGCCGATCCCGCGCCACCTGCCACACCCGGCACGCCGGCTGCTTACCCAGCCGCGGCCGAGGAACCGCTTCCGGCTGGCTGGGAGATGAGATACGACGTCTACGGACGAAGGTAAGACAAATATACTGATTTTATTATGAAAAACTAGTTTTCACTAATTTTAGTAAATAATACGGTATTTCCCACGTGAATAAGTCAAATCTATCAGATGGTAGGTCTCTACGGCAAGAGTCCGTCTTGGCTGGTCCGACCGCACTGTCAGATATTCTGCCTTGAAGCAGTAGTTTGCAAACAGTACTGTGTTAGGCGTAAAGGGCACTGTAGCAAGTGTAAAGTTAAATTACTTGGCAAACGAGACATAATCACTTACGTCTTGGAGCGATGAGCGCGCTGAGCCAAGACAGATAACACCAGAATGAAGAAATCGAAAAAGCATCTAGAAAGCACAGAAGCTGGAATGCATACATAGTTCAGAGTAACTGATTAAGTAAAAGAACCTGTAGAAAAAGTGACCAGGAGGCAGTGGCTTCAGGCCATGAGCCGATGCTCGATGCCCCCACCTGCCGATAAGGGCTGATGATCCACATGTAGTTAGTTTCAAGCAAAACGAGGATGGTGATATTGCAACTATAATGGACTCGCGTGACGCTTACCGTCAGGCGTGCGACTGGTCAGTCTCGGCACTAAAAGAAACAGATAGTTCCTGTTATAATTTCGACCACATTCGGTAGGTACTAATTTTCAAGGAGAGTGTGGAACCCCCGTGACTTCTCGTGGCGCACTTTTTGCGGATTAATCTGACTCGATATTTGCTAAATATAAAATGATAATCGTATAGCCAGCTTTAAGTGTAAGGACCTTACTGCGAGTTTTTATATTACGGTTGACAATGTATTGCGTGTTCAAAAGAAAACTTTCATGAAGATCTAAAAATATTAAGAATGCGGTGCATCCGCGTTCTATATTACACTGAATACGTGTATTATATCATAATTTAAACATCAGTGTGCGCATTACCGATCATGGAATCCAGCATTTACCTTAGAATGTTGACGGAAATGCAAATCCGATGCTTGTAGACCACGATTACCTACAATACGGCATCTTGCATACCCGACCGTGCTTTCGTTTCCCTGGTTAGTCATTCTGGAACTAGCTTTTTGTATGATATCACCTAAAAGGTTAAGTTAGTTTTTTTTCTTTCTGATAGGCAAAGCCTTTGATCACAATCTCACCTGTTGGTAAGTGATGATGTGGTCGAAGGTGTTAACAGACTTAACCTAGAATTACTGGCTCCCAAGGACTGCTGCCGGATGTGTGTCCTATGGCCTTCGGGCTTTCATTCTATATATCGTAACTCTGATATATTGGCATAACAATACGTGCCCAGTCTACCTAGGTATCTCTGTACACAATCAATTCAGTATAGTTTATTTGTTAAAGAGTATCTAAAAGCCTTACATATATAACTTATACGTTATCATCAACTGAATAGTCACTAGAAAAAACAGGAAAAAAGTTTTACTTTACATTCTGCGTAATAATGAAAAGCGAATTATAAAAATGAACGAACATTATATTACATCAAAAGTGCCTAGGGATCAAGTACGTTTTCGAGTATTGTCGCAATAGAAGATTTTTTTCGTGTGCTTTTCTGTCGAGTATCGTTTCGGTATGCGGCCTGATACAAGACGTACTCGAGTTTTCTCGAGGAATTCTGGACGTTGAGAACGTTTAAAATGCTGTCAAGAAGTTCACCCATATAGAGCGGGAACAATAAGGGTTTGGGCCGGTATTTGAATCACTGGAAGAACAGATCTCATTTGGATCAGGGGCAACCTCAATGCTCAGATTTATGCGGAGAGTATTATTTAAGAAGTGATCATCGCTTTGCGAAGCCATTTGGGAAATTCGTTTAGTCTAATGCACGTCCACACTCCACACACGGCTAGAGTCGTAACTCTCACTCTTGCCGATGCTCGCATCAACGTTCTGCTGTGGACTTCTCAATGGCCACACCTCAACCCTATTGACCGTGCATGGGATATGCTACAAAGAAGAGCTCTGCCAAGTATGGATGCCGTGCATACCCTACAACAGTTTTTGACTTGTTACAAAGAACGTGGGCGGCCATTCCTTAAAGTGGTTTTGATGAACTGATTTTAAGCATGCCAAATCGCTGTGCTTGTGTAGAAACACAGATCATTAATTAATACAATTTTATAATAAACATAGCAGAAATCCTATTTTTTTTAGTTCTTCTGCCATTTGATTGACGACTTTAACTTAGGTGACATTTCTTCAAATTGCAAAAATTACTCTTTATTCATACATACTATAGGGATTCGTTGTTAATTTAAACATTGGAATTTAATTAAAAAAACAGTGGATAATTAGATTTGGTTAATATTAATTGAATATTTTTTATAGTTCAAAATATACATGATACTAACCTATGAATGCTGCAAACTACACACATCAAAAGTGTTTAGCACTTTTGATGTGTGTAAATGCATCTGTTATAGTCAGAGGTTAGTCCGCTTCACATCATGTGGGCATCAAGCTTGTTACGTCGCAATAAAATAAAAAAATACTTATTGAGATTTTGCGCGCGCCGCTTCGCTGCCGCGCTGTGCCGCAGTAGTGCGGTTTGGTCTGGCAATGACGGCGGTGACAACGTCACCTTGACGCGACTCGAATGCGATCATTTCTAAGCGCTAAATCAATTAACCAATCCAATTGAATTTGGAAAATTGTAGGTACGTGTTTTGTTACTTGTAAACTTGATGAGTCCGAAATCAAAGCGGTCACTGTATCAGAGTTATACTTCTTTACATTATTTATTCGTAGGAGCTCGCGTTTATTTTATAACCTGATTCTAGTGGTGTCATCTAGTATTAAGTTGATTAACTACGATGTAATTTAGTATTGAGTTTAGTTCTGTTGCAGCGCTGTTAACTCGTTGTTATTGTAACATATGGCGTTAGTAGTAAAATAAAATTCTATCCAATGAATACAAAATTGTTTTAATGGTTAGATTTTTTTTGACTAGACATGTCTATGTATGAAGTTAAATTACTATGTTAAAGCACAATTCTATAGACGTAATAGTTTTTCAGTAAAAGAGGCCACAAAATGTTCAAGTTGTGGGATAGTGATTGGGCTCGCTTCGCTCGCCATAATTAAATTGTAATAATATATTTTTCATATCCATATATTCTTTTTTTTTGCTGTTTTCAATGTGATTTTTTTAGCGCTTCGTTACAGTCTTGAGTTTGGATGTGTCCCAGTAGATGGCTCGCTCCATATTACATGGGACCAAAACATGTCTGGAGAAACCTTGTGTTGGACATCTCTGCCTACCCTTTTGGGGAAAACATATATTATAAGTGTTTAGATGGACCTGTCGTCAACCGTATAGTGTTAAGCGTATCGCCTGTCCATCACAGTTTCAATACAACAGCGTCCGTCAATCCATGACTCTAGTTTGAATGTTTCGTTCACCTATTAATTTCACTTGCCGCAGTACCCTTTAGGCCCAAGTACAGTAATGTTTACTACTTCGAAGCAAACATCTGACTGTGCGGTGGTACCCACTAATACTGTGTTTAATCGTGCCAAAGAGCTACCATCTGACATAATTCTATCGTAATTGTCAGATACTACGTGGACCACAACACGCGGTCGACGTCGTGGGAGCGTCCACAGCCGCTTCCGGCGGGATGGGAGGTGCGGCGGGACGCGCGCGGGCGCGTGTACTACGTAGACCACAACAGCCGCACCACCACGTGGCAGCGGCCGGACACCGAGCGGCTGGCGCGCTTCCAGCATTGGCGCGGAGAGCGCCGCCACGTGGTTGCGCAGGGCAACCAGCGTTTCCTCTACCCGCATCCGCAGCCGCCACACCTCTCCGATGCGGACGCTGACGCCGCCCCACCCCCGCCAACAACCGCGCCCCCGCCCGCCGCCTTCACCAACTCAGCACCCGCACCGCCTGCTGCCTTCTCCGCTCTACCCGGATCGCAGACCGGTAAGTCCTTTCTGTCGGATACGGCACTACAAACTGACAGATATAAATTGTTTGATCACCTCCATAGTTACATCCTCAGAGATGTCAATTTACTTATAACTAGCATTAATTCGCCCTTTTTGTATTGCTTTCGATAGTATGTTAATTTTTGAATTGACTTAATTATTGACACATTTTTTTTAACGTTGCATTAATTCCAAACTACCTTCCGCCTTCGCGTATGCCTCCAAGTTGATCCCATTGTTTTTAGGTTATACTCAGTTAACTGAAAAAAATATTTGTTAATAAGCCTATACCTGGATGACATGGTAATTGCAACTGACCTAACTAATTATCGATGGTGACCTGTTATGGGCGAGTAATAATAGAACTTGTGGACGGAGTGCGTAAAAAAGTGTTTTTAAAACTGAACCAAATTCAACTCTGAAAAGTGTGAAATAAATTGTGGAAGTTGGATCTTCTTCTTCGTGTCGACGAATCACATTTAGATGGATGGAAAATGCTCAATGAGCGCATAGTGTTTTCAATCAGCATTTTACCGACTTCCATAAGTTATACCAGACTGTGCAGTGCTGGAAGTCAGTAGGTTTTTTTTATTTTTTTTTAGCTCTTTATGCTTTTACGATACTCCATAAACCTAAAGTATTCAGATTTGATTTACATAGTCGGTTATTTTTATGCATGTATTGCTTTGCAGATATGTACCTATTCAAGCGTGATGATGTTTTTAGTAATATTAAGTGCCACCTAAAATTACTTAAATCAGAAAAACCCCAAACAATATGTTTTCCCTATTTTAATACTTATATGGTCATACAGGTACATAAAACATCCTCATGAGTGACCCGACTCGCAATTCACTTATTCATAAAAGTAAATATCATTGCTAAAACTGTACCTAACTAGATTTTATCGAATATACTTTTCTTTAAACTATCGTGAACTAAAACGTCGAGGTTAGTCAAAATATTATTATTTTAATGTTAATTCGTGCGTGAATAGACCCGTTTAGGATTTATCGAATATAGTCATCAAAATCTGCTCTGAACAATTTTTCGATAATATTTTCTGTATTGGATATTGCCATACACACCCACATAAAAATGAACCCAAACTGAGTCCAATTATAATATGCTGCGTTCTCGATTTAATACATTAATTTGGATACCCATCATACGTGATACCGGATCCGATAAGTCGATCTAGCTAGGTAGACCGTAACAAATTTGGCATAACATTTAGAACTACCCTTGGCGGGAGGTCCATCATCAAGATACTTAACTTTAAAATCCGCTAGAACTAGAATCATTAGTCCTAAAAGTATGTATGTGGATGAATATAGGAGTAAAGCAAGGCCAAAGAAGGACGGACGAATGGATAAACTGTCTTAAGAAAGATATTAGGTCCTTACATATGAAATTGGCGTTTTTCGTACTGGCCACTTTAATCACGAATTTCTCCTCTTTGGTAAGGAATTCCAAATTCAAATTTGGACAGCTATAGACTCATGTATTTGTGCTTCGATGATCGTCATTCATTTGTTTTTTTTCTTCTGTTTTTTTCTGTTTGCGTCACTCATTTTACAAAATGGAAAACCTTAAATATCGCATTATTTACGAGTACGAGTTCCGCCGTGGCACTAGTGCTGCGGAAACAACTCGAAGGGTGAATGATGTGTATGGCGGTCGTGTTGCAAAAGAAAACACAGTTCGTTTTTGGTTCCAACGTTTTCGTTCTGGAAATTTCGACCTGCAGAACAAGCCCCGTGGACGGCCTGAGACTCAAGTTGATAATGAAGAGTTGAAGGCTATTGTGGAAGCGGATCCATCGCAAACCACGTCCGAGTTAGCTGCAGGCTGCAATGTTAGTGATAAAACTGTTTTAATTCACTTGAAGCAAATTGGGAAGATTAAAAAGCTTGAAAGGTGGGTACCTCACGAATTGACTGAAACAAACCGGCAAACGCGCGTCGACTGCTGCGTTACATTACTAAACCGGCACAATAATGAAGGTATTTTAAACCGAATCATTACCTGTGATGAAAAATGGGTTCTTTACGATAATCGGAAGCGCTCAGCGCAATGGTTAGATCCTGGCCAGCCAGCCAAATCCTGCCCCAAGCGAAAATTAACCCCAAAAAAGTTACTTGTAAGCGTTTGGTGGACTAGTGCCGGTATTGTTCATTACAGTTTTTTCAAATCTGGCCAGACTATTACGGCTGATGTCTATTGTCAGGAATTGCAAACCATGATGGAAAAGCTAGCGGCTAAACAACCTACGCTGGTCAATCGCTCCACGCCACTGCTGCTTCACGACAACGCTAGACCACACACTGCGCTACAGACGGCTACTAAATTAGAAGAGCTTCAATTGGAAAGTCTAAGACATCCTCCGTACTCCCCGGACCTTGCTCCAACAGATTACCATTTTTTTCGAAATTTGGATAACTTCTTGCAAGGGAAAAAATTCAACTCCGATGGGGCAGTCCAAATCGCCTTCAAAGATTTTATTGATTCCCGTCCGACTGGTTTTTTTAGTAAAGGGATCAATGAACTACCTATGAGATGGCAAAAGTGCATAGAAAATAATGGTTCATACTTTGATTAATTAAATATATTATATTAAAAAATATTCGACTTTTTGTTCCTCCCATACAAAACGCCAATTTCATATGTAAGGACCTAATATATGTGTGCGAAAGGTGTGAGTATATAGTAAGAAGACGAGCAACAGAAGATAACGGAAGAATAGATCTTCTGCCCACCTCATTTAGAGTAGAGTGCACGGAGCGCTTTTCATACGAAACTACGTTTGAGTTTCGTCATATTTTAAATACCACCGCGGATGCACCACATTATCAAGTGTTCAAAGTCTCTGAAACTTTGTGAGCATATTGCTGAGTCTAATATCTATACTTCTTTCTGGTTTGCCAGTTTTTAGATTTATTATTTATTATATCCCTAAATGTCAAAAAACTATTTCCATACAAAACGATTCTTTGAATTATTTTTGAAAATACTTAATTTTACGGAAACCTGGCAAACCGGAAGCATAGATTAGGCTCAAGGATATATATGCTAAATTTCACCGAGTTTGAACACTTACTTCACTTAGTATTTAAAATATGACAAAACTACGTTTGTATGGATAGCGCCCCGTGAACTGCTCTTAAACTGGGAAATGGACAGAAGGAATTCATGCTTATAGTAGGAAAAGGATTTAAATACACATACATTCTGAAAAAAAATATGCCTTCATGAATATAGGTGATACGAATTTTAAGGCACTTGATTGCGTTATCTATTGTAACAGTAACAATCTTATCTTCCTAATTCTTTATTGCTTACGTTGTAGAGATATTACGTGTTTTGTACGATATTATTATGTATTCTAGTTGTCTGTACAAATAGGTGGCAAATATCTACCTAACTATCATTCAGTCTGAATTATGTGGAAATGTAAAACCATTGAAGATCAAGAGAATCTGTCTAGGTACCTTTTTCTATAAAAGCTATTATGACATAGTTTATTTTTTGGCCAAGTTTAACCTACGAATTTTCCGAACGCAATTATGATATTTTTTTTTATGTGAAGCAGAAATATTTTTTCTTAGTCTTGGTGTTTTGGTCAAGATTACCACATAGGGTATCTTTTAATCCAGATTGATTGAGCAACTCTCGAGCCCGCAAGTGTGGGCGAAGCGCGAAGCCTGGGGCGGAAACTTGTAATAAATGAATTTGCAATGAACCAATGTTACTCATTACAAAATCACAAATATACGATAGGAAAAATTTAAGTCATGTGCGGGATTCGAACCCGCGTCCATCCACCCCTTGAGCCGGGGTATCCTCTAACCAATTGAGCTAACATAACATGACGTCATAGCTCAAATCTTTCCTATCGTTCTTTAACCATCGTATTGGCTCAAGGGGTGGATGGACGCGGGTTCGAATCCCGCACATGACTTTAATTTTTCCTATCGTATATTTGTGATTTTGTAATGTAATCCGCATAGCAGGCGTTATTGCAAACCTAACAATATTAAAACAATGTTACTCATGTTTATTAAATAGTATCCTGTCACTTGCAATGGAAACAATAATCATTTTTAGGAAATGACTCATATAATTAATTTTTCTGCATAAATATTTACCTAGACACGACATCGCGGATTTCACTCGTACATTCTTTTCGGATTAAGTTATTAGTTCCCATAGACTAAATAATAAGTGGGTCCACAAAGAGTTTTGCATAACATATATAAAGCAATTTACATGTAAAGTGATATAATTACTGCTTTTCGAAGTATTCTCCTTCTCCATTTTAAAGGTTTTTCACTCGTTCAAACCATTTTTTAAACATGAGGACTATTGATCTGAGATCATGTTTTTCACGTGTAAATGTCAAACCTCTCATCCAATCTTTGATTGATGGGAAAACAATGTAATCCCATGTTGCTAGGTCTGGGTTATGTGCGGGATGGGTCACGAGCTCTACTTTTTCAGAAACAAAAAAATACTTTGTCTTGTTCGCAGTGTGGAATTCGCGGATTCCCTAACTTTTTAAAAGACACTGGGCAAACAAATGAAGTACGCTGTATTAACTGCCTTTTGTTCTTTAAGTGAGATCGTGCAGACAGGACACGAATAAGAAAAAAAACGCAATATTTCTTTTGCCTACGCTTTTCATTCTCTACTTCCTAACTTTTGTTTGTTTGCTGTCGCGTTCCAACACCGACACAGAAAACTGTTGCTTTTTTTCGGCATCTAATACTATAGGCAGGTATCCTTGTTTCATCTCCTGTCAAATTGTTATACACAGCATTAGAACATCTAAGCAATCAACTCGAAGTTTTGTTCTGGGAAGAATTCATAAGGAATCCAACAGCAGCAAAGTCTTCTAACTTATAAATTTTTATGTAAGATTTTTTTTAATTATGCCTACCACTTCCCAAATGTCGTCGAATCTCCTCATTGGTGATACGCCTTTTTCGAAAGTTTTCTTCAATTAGTGGCCTGACTATGGCCCGTGGGGTGCTGGGCTAGAATATCACCCCACCATCTCTACCCGTGGGTGTCGTAAGAGGCGACTTAGGGCAACACACCAGAAAGTGGGCAGCAGCTTTCTGAAGAACTGATGTCTCACACTGCGGTCCCCAAGACGCCTGCCAAGTTTGGGGATTATGGCAACAATAATAGTGGAGGCAGTGTTCAGCAGTGCATAATTCGGCTGATACAGTAGTTGCTTGACAGTAGCCACATTTTCGGCAGTGATCATAGTTGAGGGCTGACCGTTCACGAACTTCATCGTGAAACATGGCTATGATCAAATTCCACATACCAACGCCTTACGATATGCAATTGAGGTGATTCCCTCCCAAAGATATTTAAAGACGGGCAGTGGAGCCTTCGCCCAAAAGTCTTTTTGCCAATACCATTTTTGCTATATAGCGATACAAAACCAATGACACGCGACTTTCATCTAAAATATATTTTAATTAATGCCAAAAATAAACGCCATACTTTTTTGCCGTCAATACTGTATAAGTCTGAGATTCTAATAATTAATTTGCTTCTCTTTTTCATACAAACCAGCTGAAGTATTTCTAACTATCTGCGAGTATATATATAAACTAATGCCTTATATTTATAGATATACATATATATAATTTACTGTTGTAAGAACCCCCCGTTCTCGAAGGTGAAGGCCTCCCTTCTCTAGAGATTTTCAAGTATCCCTGTCGAACATATAAAAGAAAGATTTATCTAATTTAGTGCAGTCGTTTGGAAGTTATGTGCGTACAAACTGCTACAACGAAGTTGAGCAAACAGGTGCCATCGATTCTTAAATAAAGTTTGATGTCCCTGGCAAGCCGATCTCGGATCTCTAGTCTGGAACATTGGATGGAACGTTAACGCTAATAACAGTGTCCCTAACTCCGTATTAAGAACGCAAACAACTCGAATAAGAAGAGCTTGATAAAAGGTAATTAGGCATTTGTTTTTTTGTTACATTTCAGTCGGAAATGAATTAATCTAAGAATCTAAAGATGAAAGTCTCGGTCTCAAGGTTCGCTGAACACGTACAAAAACAGGTAACCTTCTGCAGGGAAAGACGCGAAGTGACGTTGTCGTCGCTTATATCTTGTCCTTGCCTGATCGCATGTAAAATAATAGATAGGTCGATAGAAAATTCTTTATAAAATAATATTACAATGAAACAACAAAATAAACGTATACAGAGCGATCTTATTGCTTAAAGCAATTTCTTCCAGACATCCTATTTGAAAGAAATCATAAAATTAGCCAGGTTGGCAATTAACTAGTTAACATTACATATAGTTATTTAAGTATTTACAATTTTACATCTATTTAAATAAATGCATATTATACATACTTACGTACATTATATATAATCTAAATAAACGTATACATACCTACACTGTATAAATACATTGTAAAATATAACAATACTACATAAATATAAAAATTTACTTAATATCGAGGGAAAATATTAGCTAAGACAGGACAAATAAAAATTTTTGAATTTGAATATGTTTTATGATTGCGACTTTCGAATTGAAACTGGCAGACTGTTCCAAAGCCTGTACTGAGAATGAATTATCATAGAAACAAATACAGTGTGATGGTATTTTGAGTAGAAGATTTTCTGATGACCTCAATGACAAGGCATGAGCCGAGTCAAGAAGCTCAAAGCGTTCCTTATTCGATTAAATATATTCCGATATATTCCGAATAAACAAAATATTGAAGAGTAAGGAAAGAATATGAGTATTCCTAATATTATAATATTAGTATTTTTTAATAATTACCATATAAATAAAATCACTTCTGTTCTGGCGTAGTAAAAAATCACCAATGCGTTTATGTATCTAACGTTGGTTAATTCTATTAGCTCGAATCAACAACATGAGATAATTCGAATTTAGTTACCTGACGGTCGAAACTTGTAGCTGTCATTTCCTAGTTTTGTCTATGTCCAGGCATTAGTATCAAATTTTCAATTGGAACTTTATTTATTTATCTTATAAAATATTCACTTACAATAAATCTTAATTCATAAATATACATATAAAGAGATAACATTATTTCAATACAAACCAACTCAGAGCTCGGTTACTTACCAGTGCTATCAGAATGACGATTTCAATCAGAAAAAAAACTTTGACTACAATTGATATAACTGTAGAGGTTTGGTGGGGAAATCGAAAATATGACATGTTTGATATTGTGTTATTTTCTAAAATTAGTGTCATTTCGAGTGTTCTTGTGTGATCATATTGTATTTATTAATTGTTGAGTTTAAAAAAACTTGCACAAGTGTAGTGATATGTGAGTACAATAGCAAGAAATCTTAATTTTCGTTTTCCGACTGCTCTCCGTACCATCATCATCATCATCAACCAAAAAAATTTATATAGTGTAGGTATTTAAGTATGTATATATATGTATGTATTCGTCTAGTGTATGTATGTAAGTATTTAGATTATATATAATGTAGGTAAGTATGTATATGTATTTATTTAAATAGGTGTAAGGGTGTAAATACTTTAATAACTATTATATAATGTTTAACTGGTTAACTGCGAACCTGGCTAATTTTATAAGTTCTTTCAAATCGGTGGTCTGGAAGAAATTGCTTTAAGCAATAAGACCGTCCTTTGTATACCATTTTTTCTGTTATTTCATTGTAATATTATTTTTAAGGTATGCAAATAAAGATTTTTCTATCTATCTATCTAAGAAGTCCACTGTTGAATGAAGGCCTCCCCCAAAGGGTTTTGCCATAACCCCATGCTGGCAGCCCACGGCCACTCTCCCTATAAAGTTGTAGTATTGTGCCTATACACCGTGATACTAAACCATGGCTTGGACACGATTGTGATTTATTGGCAAGACTTCTTCATAGCTAAGACTTTAATACAACTACTTTTATTGCAAGTTCAATATGTTAACATATTCTTGGATAATAAATAAAAAATGTACAAACCGTAAGTCGAATTAAATTTACAAAAAAATAATTGCTTCCTGTAGAGGGTTTTATTTTTTTTGCTTTCCATTACGAAATGCGTTGTTTAATTGACTTCGTAAGCCACACGGTGACCTTTGACATAGATAAAAGAATCGCTACAAGGCTACAATAATTTCGACGTAATAGTAAATATCCACAATAAAAATGACTAACCAAATTACAGTCATCACCGCACAATTCAATCGAAACACTCCGCGATAGTGTTTCTGTTGCGAAGCGCTAATATAAAAGGATTTCCAACTGTTTTCATAAAGCTGTTACTGTGCGTGCACTTACTATGTTTTGCTATCAGTCAGTCGGTTTCTATGATCTGCATTACCTACCGAGTTCTAACCAAGTATCGACAACGACACAAGCGATTCAAACAAGGGTACTTCTGCGTATGTTGCCCGGTTATAATTTTACATTTATTGTGTATGATTGCTTTAGAATTATCATCATGTTAATATCACTGATGTTATACACGGACGTGTAGTTGAAGATAGGTACATACATATGAATAATGTAGTGCTATACTTAACTTGTACTCGTATTGTTAAGGGTAAGTACCAATTGGAGTTAAATTCGCCAAAAACGATCACACTCTCCCAAAAAGTTGTTCCACTTATGTCTGGGCATTATTTTCGCCATAAACGCTATGAAGCTACTGGAACAGTTTGAATTACTTACATCTAATGTCAAAAGTTACAGAAGTGGCAAATTTTAGTGGCATTCTTAGCGTTCTTATCCTAAATGGAACAGGGGAGAACAGTTACAAACGATCACAGTGATCACAACCATAGACGCAGAATGTGATCAAAACTATCGTAAATAACGAAATTAGCGTCAAATGGAATACGCCCTAAATAGTTATATAGTTCAATAGTTGTTATAGTGCATATGTCACCGTTTTATTGTACTAACCGTTAGTTTATAATAAATCTAGTTAGATTATAAACTGTCGATATATTGTGAACGGAAACTAAAATTTACAATTATCGTTTAAATTTTCGTAAGATTATAAACTGATCATGTCCAGCCGTCAAATTGTAAATATGTAAATCTACAACAATTTACCATAGATCTACGAAAGTATTACAGTGGCCATAAGTAAAATACGTAAGTACAGGTTTTTAATGTATTATGTTTTGGCTTATGTTTAACTTACAGATATAGTAGAGTAACATATAACAGACAAAAATAGTAAATGATCACCAAAATTAAACCCGCATTTTAATGTAATCTTATAACCAAAGTTTCAACATCTCGCTATCCTATTTAAGCAAAATTACTCAAAATAAATAATTGTTAACCCAAAAGTAGTAAAGGTCACCAAAATTAAATTCTTGTGGCGCATCGCCGGCCGCTGCCGCGGCACGCTCACTTCGCTCGCTCGGCTCGCGCGTTTATGTAGTCCCAAGTAATCTAACGCTCCTCCTCGCTTCGCTCGTCGTCGCACCTAAATATGACTTTGCCCTAGACTAAATGATATTTAACCCCTAGCTAAAATATAGTGATCATTTACTACATTTGGTGTCCGATTAAATTGTTTGGTAAAAGAACTAAGGGTATCAAAGCATTTTATGGTGGTTATTATTTTAAATCCCTTAGTTTTTTTTAATGCACAAGCTCGAAATGAATATGTTTTTTTTGTCTGACTATTCTTTTTGTTCTTAACTCTATGAAATGAACTCATGGCAACTATAACGGCGACCAATCAGAGGACGGTTCACAATTTCGCGGGCGATTATAGATCGTTAGATTATAAACTGCCAGCTAGACATCGTAAGTTTATAATCTGACGAAAATGTAAGCGTTAGATTGTACATTTTAATGTTCGTTCACAATCTATCGACAGTTTATAATCTCACTATATAGATAGTTTATAAACTAACGTGTCGTACAATTACCCGGTGACACATGCCTACCCAAGTATATAATGTGTACTGGAACAAAGGACAAATATAAATTCATTAATGTATTATATTATATTGCATTCTGAAAGCATTGCAGCAGCTGAAAGATTCGACTGTCAGTACCTACCTGAATCATTGCTGTATGATTCCTGTACTGACTAATGCTTATTTATTTTAGTATGTGTGGATGACATTAAATAATTGAATTTACGATATATAATTTCTTATTAATTTTATTGCATAGTATTATTGTTGATTTATTTATAATTATATATATTAGTATGGAGGCCACATTTTGATGAATTACATTCAATTATTTTTTGTCTGATATCTATTAGATTTGTTAGAAACGATATTGTCACATGATCCTCGTTGGTTGAAATATGTATTTGAATTATTATTAATCGTAAGTTATGTGAATAAAATATTTCCGTGAAATATAATATTATGTTAAACAATGTTAAATTTTACAAAAATAGGCATCTATTTTAATAAAAGTCTTTAAAAAAGTGAAGTTAAAGTGTCATGCCATTGTTGAATAGTTGAAATAAGTACTTGACAGTATCTTGCAATTATTGTAAATAATATTTTATGTTAAATAAAACAAAACAGTCGGTGGCAGTTAACTTACACCTTAATTTCCTTTTTACATATAAGATGTTATAAGCAGGAACTTTACAGATTTAACCGAAGACATTAGAGCGCGCTCTTCTGTAGGTTTTTATCCGATAGCAAAACAGTAACTCGCACCAGTTTCTCAGTTGTGTATGAGAAGTTGCAAAGATGCAATAGGCTGATATAAGGTAGACAATGTGGATAGTTTGAAGCAGGAAATGAAAAAAAAAGGTTTTCTATCTTCTATCTAGCCTAGCTTCTACATTATCATGGAATCAGCGACACTGAATGTATATTGTTAGTAACCTTGAAAATATATTTAATACAAAATCACATGATTACTTAAGTATAATTACTTAAGTCACCCCTATAACAATCTAAAATATAGAAAATTACGATTACCCGTAAAAAACTAAATAGTTGCACGATCATCAAATATTTTTATTACATGATGTACAGAATATTCTTCGCAACTTACATAATATATATTTATTACCTGCAAAAAAATACATATTAAGTAAAATAATTGAATTCTTTCAAAGATTACTCAGGGTTCGAATTAACCACAGGTGTTTAGTGCGTTGCATAAATAACAATTGTCATTGTTCATTGATTTGTCCCAAAAACGACATGAAACTAATTTTGACAATAGCTGTTATTCTCAAAGAATAACGCGAGCGCGTATTTTAATTTGGTGTATAAAATCATTATAATGCTTGCAGTCCATTGCAAAAAAGCGAACAGTAATACTGAGCTACATACAAAACTTAGTGTTTATTACATAATATAACTAAGACAAACATGTGGTGATAAAATTATTTCATTATCACTTAATTTTTTTTATTTCAATTTCATCTGTCATACTCTCTATTATCGAAGAACGATCACAAAAGACCTATGGTCGGATGTGGGTCAGAAAATATCATTTCGCGATGTCATTTGTAGCTGTTTTCAAAGCAATCCTAACGGTGTACCAAAACGTTCAATCTCTATTTTTGCCCACCACGTCTCAAAACGAACGCCCAATGTGATCATTTTAGCAGTTGCGGGTGTTCTCTTTGCTAACAGTAGGCTATCTGAACGGCCAAATTAAGAGCATGATCTTATGTAATTTTTCAGCGGGTGGTTCAACGGGCAGCAGTACAGTGGTGGCTGGCGGGGCGAGTACAGCAGTGGGAGCGGCGGTTGGGGCCGTGGCGAGTGCAGTGGCGGCGAGTGCGGGTTCGGGGGCTAGTGGGTCTGACGATTCGCTAGGGGCTCTACCGGCGGGCTGGGAGCGACGAGTGCAGCCCGACGGTCGCGTCTACTACGTCAACCACAAGAATCGCACCACACAGTGGGAGGACCCACGCACTCAGGTATAATATCATCTCTTTGCCACCGGCGCAAACGCAACTTATACATAGGTTTCTAATTCACATGGAAACTAGTTTTCATTCGAAATCACGTTCATATAAAACCCTTCGAAACCGAATACAATTGAAAAATCGTTACTACGCAGAGTCAAGGCGCTCCGATGTGGATAGAGTCACTTATCGCGGCTGATATGAATTGCGCAGGACGCAGTTTCAAAGATATTCGCCGTAAATAAATTTTAAAATTATTTATTGAATGCCGCCTTTTGACCACTTCCGTCACTTGTGAGTTTCAGCTGTGGTCTGATCTTAATATCTCTACTCATAGAAGGTCCTGGACAATGGATGATATTCAAAAGGTTCATTTGTTTGTGAACATTTTGTGATGCACCGTGTTTTGAGAACAAAATCCGGAACTTTATAAATTTAATTGTATTTCTTTTAATTTTATTAGCTACAATAGACCTAGGCCTAGTTTTCAAAGTCTTTAATCATATCTGGGCGTAGATAGGCGACGATTTAGTTTCGCGCGGGTTTAAGTTAAAGCAGTTTGCTGCTTAACCCTATGTACTGTATTTTGGAAACAATGATGGCCGAGCGGTTACAGCTATGGACTGCGGCACTGAAGGTCCATGGTTCGATCCCCATCGCCGGCTTGAGCTCATCGCATGGTGTAAGGGCATTTTGCGAATGCCCGCACGGCTAACTACCGTAGGTAGAAAATCTGTCGCCAAGCACCTAACAGTGTGTTCCGGCAGCAGTCCTCGAGAGCCAGTAAAATTACAGGCACATGAGACTCAACAACTGTATGTCTCTGAGGATCCGGGCGCAGGTGTTATAGGCAAAGGTTAACGCTTAATATCAGGTGTGCACGGTGCTTGTTTGCGTCACAATGACAAAAAAAAAGTTGGAGCTTTTCACTCGCTTTTTTATGTCTGATAGATTAGCCTTTGACCACTATCTCACCTGATGGTAAGTGATGATGTGGTTGAATATTTTGTTCAGGCTAATCTAGAATTACTGGCTCTCAAGTACAGCTGCCGAAACACACCGTTAGGTGCTTGGCGACAGATTTTCTACTAGAGGGTGGTAGCTAGCCAGGCGGGCATTCGCAAAATGCCCTACCACCATGCTATTACGACTGCCATCCTAAGATGACAACCAGGACCGACTGCTTAACATGCCCTCCGAAGCACGGAAGCGCTCTGTAGTTATGTCACTAGCGGTCACCCATCCAACTCATGACCGCGGCGGACCTTGCTTAACTTTGCTGATCGGTTAGGAACAGCTAAGCAAACTTCGCTACGAGCGCTTCAAACTATTTCTTTTCGCTATTTCTCAATTCATTTTTTTCATTATTTTTAGGGTTCCGTAATATTTTTTTACTTATACTTACAGGGTCAAGAAGTGAGCGCGTTAGAAGAGGCGCTACCGCCCGGTTGGGAAATAAGATTCACCGAGGAGGGAACTAGATACTTCGTAGATCACAATACGAGAACTACTACATTCCAAGACCCGCGTCCAGGCGCACCCAAGGGACCCCAGGGGGCCTATGGGGTTCCAAGAGCATACGAGAGATCATTTAGATGGAAACTTAGTCAATTTAGGTACCTTTGTCAAAGTAACGCACTACCGAGTCATATCAAGATTACTCTCTCGAGACAGACTCTATTCGAAGATTCCTATCATCAGGTAAGTCCATTTTACTTACGACTTTAGGACGTTCGTACGTGATATACCTATTGGGACCTTGGTACATTAGAACTGTCGACCTCCATCGAGACCTGAAAATAGATTTTAATATTGTTAGGTTTGCAATAACGCCTGCTATGCGGGTTACATTACAAAATCACAAATATACGATAGGAAAAATCCCGCTTGAGCCGGGGTATGCTTTAACCAATTGAGTTAACATGACTTGACGTCATAACTCAAATTTTCTCTAGCTCCATCCCAATACGATGGTTAAAGAACGATAGGAAAGATTTGAGTTTATGGACATAGGCTTCACCACCACGTGAATGTTAAGGCAATCCCCTTGACAACACAGACATAGTGAGAAGGCTAAAAGGGACAAAACCTTTTGAGTTAGTATAGTCGAGTGACAGTGATAGGTAGTGAAGTGAGTGCTACATATAAAGAACAGAAGAACACATAGTGTCTTCCCCTTAATAGATACAATAAGATAGGTGTTATGGATACATTCTTAACTCTACTCTATTTAGCAGTTTAGGTCAAGCTAAAATTACTCATTAGTCCGTATTGTTGGCTAGATTGTAATATAATGAGGTAGTAAGTATATCATTACAAGAAAAAAAATATATAGAGATATATCGACTTATTGTTAATTTCAATCAATCATTACTTATCATTTCCAGATAATGAGGCTACCCGCGTACGAGCTGCGTAGAAGACTGTATATAATATTCCGAGGGGAGGAGGGTCTTGATTATGGCGGCGTGAGTCGCGAATGGTTCTTTTTGTTATCGCACGAAGTACTCAACCCTATGTACTGCCTATTCGAGTACGCCAACAAGAACAACTACAGCTTACAAATCAATCCGGCCAGTTATGTAAACCCAGACCATTTACTCTACTTCAAGTTCATCGGGAGGTTTATTGCCATGGCACTGTACCACGGCAGGTTTATCTACTCCGGTTTTACAATGCCTTTCTACAAGAGAATGTTAAACAAAAAATTGACGATGAAAGATATCGAGTCAATAGATCCGGAATTCTACAACTCTCTTGTGTGGATCAAAGATAACAATATAGATGAATGTGGCCTTGAGATGTGGTTCAGTGTAGACTTTGAAGTGCTGGGTCAAGTGATCCATCACGAATTGAAACCGGCTGGCGACAAGGAGCGAGTCACTGAAGTAAGCTACTTTCTCTTTCTAATGACAAGTATTTTGTTAGTTGGTCTTAATAACATTCTTATATATATTTAATGGTTTTCAGACAAACAAAGAGCAATATTTACAATTAGTTACGCAATGGCGAATGACAAGAGGAATTGAAGAACAAACATCAGCTTTTCTGGACGGTTTTAATGAGGTAAACACTTTATAAAGATATAATCCAATTATTTAGTATTTGTATTAATTTTATTTTTGAGCTGCAAAGCGTTGTGTGTTAGAGAGGGAGAGAGGTATATCTTATATTGTATAACTCATATGTCAGTTATTTAGAGGACTTTTACTGTAACAAACACTAACGGGGAGTCTCAATATCATGGAAAATAAGGACAGACGGAAATATAACTTGTTGTTACTGTCACACGACCCGCGTATAAATAGATAAATATTCATCACCTTCCTCCCCAACACAAGAATATAATTACGTATATTGTATAGCTGAGCTGCTCTGAGATACAACCTCGAAGTGGCCAAACCTCCTAATAATGCTCTTTTGTATCACCAAAGAGAGTGGTTTCAACTAGGTTTGAGTTTCCTAGCTAATTGCCAGCTACCATATGGTTAATAAGGACGTAAGGCTGAAATCACCCAGAAATGTGGGCGAAAAATGTACTGGGTAAGAGGAAAATGTCCAACAATAGAATCGTTTCATTTTATCAGCGTCACTGAGCGTAGAGCAATAAGTAACACCCAAGTTTCTGCTAGTGGCATGCTGCTCAATTGGAGTATTTTTGGTCTCCTTTTACCCTCCAGTCACTATTATCCAATGGGAAGATTATTCCGCCGGGAAGTGTAGATTATAAACATTTATTTGTTAAAATTATATTCGTTTATTTTATCGAAGTAATTACATCACAAATCAACGTATCCTAACATTCGCATTTCAATATTACGATTCAGTAAAAGTCAACATTCGGTACGGTAGGCGTTCATTTCTTTATCTATGGATGGCCAATGCAAGGTAAGAAAAATATAATGTTCGGATGATATTATTGTAGGCAAATACGACGTAGTATGTGTTTTGATGAACAATCTTACCGGCGCGTGAGTAGCGGACATACATGTATTTGGAGTGTACTCACAGAATTGCCCTGGCAATGTATACATTACTTGTAGCTGAGTACCTAAAGTGCATTTTATTGCATATTATAATACATATTTTGGCATATTATATATATACTTTACAAATCAGTTACATGTTTAAATTGATCGTTATTATGTGTATGACATGTGACAAAATTATAAATTATATATTTATCACAAAAACTAAAATAGGTAGGAATCTGGAATTTTGGTATATTATGTTACCATATATTTAACCAACAATACATACTGAACACATATATATTGTAGTTAAAACGCTGTACTAGCTGCGATCAAAACAAATATTTTTCTTACACTAGTTGTTACGATGCAATGTGGAACCCTAATAGAACGAGGCCTGACTCGCATTTTGGTAGGTTTTTTTTTCGTGACGTTGCGTTGTTCAAGCACAGTTTGTTATTGAAGGTGGTGCCCTTGGAGTGGCTTAAGTACTTCGATGAGCGCGAGCTGGAGCTGATGCTGTGCGGCATGCAGGAGGTGGACGTGGATGACTGGCAGCGGAATACCATCTACCGTCACTACACGCGCACCAGCAAACAGGTCGTCTGGTTCTGGCAGGTAAACAACCAACTCTTATCAAGTGAAAAATCACATCTGTGGCGAGAAATGAACAGTTTTTTCGTTGTTTGGTAACCATTCTGCATGATCATGGTATTCACGTTCTTAAGATAATTAATATATTGAAAACTTATTGAACACCAAAGCAAAAGTTTACATGTTACTTGTAAAACTTTACTTTTAATCACCTTTTTTTATTGCTGATTTTTATGCCTTTGACCACAATCTCACCTGATGGTAACTGATGATGTAGTCGAAGGTGTTACACAGGCTTTACTTAGAATTACTGGCTCTCAAGGTTGAGAGCCAGTAATTAAGTATGGCGACAAATTTTCTTGAGTGTGGTGGCTAGCCAGGCGGGCATTCGTAAAGTGCCTGTCCACCATGCGAAAAGTCTTTATTGAGATATATTAAAATTTTAAAACCTACTCATATACTTTGTAGGAATTTCTGTATAAAAAGACTCAAAGGATAAACAGGGGATTAAAACCTTCGAGAAAATAGTTCTATTTGCTTTGTATCAAATAAATTCAGCTTTATTTTTGGTTCACCACCGCGTGGTTTATAGTGATGCGGCGTTATAACGTGCAAATTTGAACTATAGATAATATCGATATTTTGAAATACATAAATGTGGTAATATAACAATAAACATCTTAAGCATTCAGTGTGAATACTATTTATGCTTGGATGTAGGAAGTAGGTAGACATAAACTACCTTATTATATGTAACATTATGTATTATTTCACATATATCTCGTGATAAGAAACTAATTTACTCGCTGGGGTGGGGAATGATTTGCAAATTAATTATAATACTATCCATTAGTCAATGAGTACATTCAGAATTTTATCATTTGATTTTGATATATAGTTATTCTAATTACACTATTGAATTAACATGAGCCATTCACCAGTTTTAGTCTTTATTTAATTAAATCAGTGCAGTCTTAGTGACGCCAAATAATATTAATATTTTAATTTTAATACAGAAAATAAGTTATAGTTGTAAGAAATAATAAAATACAGAAGTTTAAAACACCATAAAATAAGCTATTATGAGTGCTTAGCAAATATCGTTTTATAGTCTATAATTTAAAAAAAAATATAGATAAAGTAAAAACTTCGCAACACAAGATGCATTTAGTCCAAACGAATTGCTCTGCGCCCGTCACACTGAGACATACAGAAAGTTGTTAAGTCTCATGTGCCTGTAATTTTACTGGCTCTCAAGGACTGCTGCCGGAACACACTGTTAGGTGCTTGACGACAGATTTTCTTCTTGTGGGTGGTAGCTAGCCAGGTGAGCATTCGCAAAATGCCCTTCCACCATGCGATGAAGCTAAAGCCGGCGGTGGGGATCGAACCAGGGACTTGCGGCACGGCAGTCCATAGCTTTTAACGCTCGGCCATCATTGTTTCAAAAACTTAACAGTGTGCTACCCAAATATGCGATACTATAATGTTAGGTCATAATCATAGTATTAATTGATTTTGAAAACTCTTATATAGGCATCTGTATCTGTATCAGCCGGATCGTCCACTGCTGAACACAGCCTCCCCTATAAAGGGGGTATTTGCCATAATCCCCACGCTTGGCAGGCGTCTTGGGGATCGCAGTGTCAGATGACAGTTCTTTAGAAGGCGCTGCTGCCCACCTTCTAGTATTTTCCCTTAGTCGCCTTTTACGACACCCACGGGATGATATGGGGAGGTGCAATTCTAACCCGGCACCACACGGGGCATAGATTTAAAAAAATCATATTAATCGTTTTTAAAAAGTTTTGCAAGATCTCGTATTTGCCAAGTTTTAGATGATTTATCTATTAATTGAAAGATTGTATCATATTCGCTAATTTTAATGTAATGTGCTATATATTGCCGAATTTGGTTATTGAAAATCAATATACAGGCGAGATCTTTCAAGAATCGGTAAGAGAACATGCTGCAACCATTTTCATGCAAATGATTGTTGTAAATATTTTTTCACAGTTCGTCCGGCAAATGGATAATGAAAAGCGAGCGAGACTACTTCAGTTCGTGACAGGCACGTGTCGAGTACCTGTCGGCGGATTCGCCGAACTCATGGGATCCAATGGCCCACAACGGTTTTGTATAGAAAAGGTATGACCACTTTAACCTCAGCATACTGAATCTGATTCGGATTTAAGCTAAGACAAATTGTAATATTAGGCCTGCAGACACAACTCATTGAATCGCTACCGAATCTCATTTCTGTGCAAATTAGAATCACATTGCCTCTTCGCTATCGGTATACTTATTTGACGCAATACAGTATGTCTGCCTTTGTATGTTACTTTTTCATGCCTAAAACAACGCACACTAGAAAATCTATTAATGACTATTCCGATTTTATAATGCTATTCTAAGAAGTGCGGATAAGTTGCGGCCTTTTCTACTAGTTTTTTGATTAGATGACATTGTATAAATGCTCCTTGGTTCCAAATCCTAACAGAAAGTCCAAAAATGGGAGCATACGGAGCAGCATACGTAGCCTACTAAACTTAATTTGCTAATGATCAATAGACTCCATAAAAGAAATAATACTTATGTAGTTCTTTGCTAGTTTATACCGTTAGAAGTTCGTGTAGTTCGCGAAGATGTGTCCCAACATTCGGTTCAAGGGGAACATGTGGTGAACATTTGCAGTTCAGTATCGTCGTAATGTGTCCTTTTTGACTAATTTAAGGGTGCGAGTGAAAATATTACATGGCGCGCAAAGCAATACAAAAAACAGCATAATTTTGAAGATCAACTTGGTTAAGTAGTGTATGCTGCGGTCGTGACTTCGATGAGAGCGCTAGAGCCATCAACGGCTTGATTGCCTTCCTCATTGATAGCATGGACTTAACTTGCAAATAGGGCTGGCTGCTAATGATTTGTTTATGTTTCTTATTGATAGGGATGAACATCGAATTGGTATATTTAATAAAGGGCGTATGTCGTTGCGATTTTGACTTACAGCACAACAAAAATAAAATAAACCATATTTTTCCTGTATCATTATCTTCATGTCTGCCTCTGGGGCTGCTGTTTAAAATACTCCTGAAAACGAAGGGAATCGAAGAGGCAGACATGCGGGGTTCTGCAATATTACGGGAGGTAGTAAGTTAATAAATAAAATGTTCAGGACTCAAGTTTTGTGTATTCTATTAATGGAGGTAAATCTGGGCTGATTGTTGTTACTATTAAAAGTATTATTATATTGTTTAGTATGTTTTTATAGAAGCAAAAAAGGCAAGCGTGAGCATAGTTACCTTAAAAAAAAAACTTAATATTAACTTTGGTAAATCAGAGGTGTCTTTGATGTTCATCGTTTTGAGAATGATTCTGGCGATCAGTCTAAAAGGCACACGTGAAAATGATTTAGTACAGCATTTTGGTCACATCACAAGTAACTTAACGACAAGTACCTATTACCCTCGTTTCGCTGGTAGTTGTAACTATTTATGACTTTGTACTACACTGGTAAACACAAAATAGTTAAATTAACATAATTATACCGATATGCTATATCAGATCATAAATTAATTAAAGAAAGTTAAATAATTAAACCAGTATAATATCACATAAGTAGAATATAGAAAAACATTGTATTAAACTACATCGATATTCTGCTGGTATAGTTTCTAAATTTTATATCAAATAAATCGAATATCAAATAAAATTATACAACAGTTCGTTTATGACAATAGTCAATTTTAACCAGTGAACGATATTAAAATGAATATGCGTATATTCCCTCGTCAGAGGTCGGCTAGCCCGCCATGCATTCGAGAACTCTGATGCATCAGATGTCCGTAGGCTTCGAGAAAGTAACCCGTCCGTAGGTGCCGGTTATTACCCGCACATGTTTGTTTCCCTGATACACCACAAAAAAAAATATACTAACAAGTAATGCTCCGATTTCAGGTCACGACAAAAACACTCACTTTATCTCAACGTTTAAGAGTCAGTACGCCGTCAGTATTCTTTATTAGGCACAAAAGTGGGTTCATTGCGCTAGAAACTAGCGGCTAGACAAAGTAAGGCCATCTTCACGATTGAAATTTCGATGTACATACATGGTGATTTAAAACGATCCTTCGCCAACCTCTTATCGACAGAGGCCCCTAAATACATTCTAAGGGTCTGACAGATGTCTGCTCTTATGTTCAGTTCCCATAACGTCAAATCGGATCGTTTTACTTATGATTAGTAATTTTTTCGACCGTGCGTGTGTCGAGTGTTTTTTATAAAATACTACTGGTAACTGAGTTGACAGATAACCGGTGGTAAACGCACGTCAAAGTTTAAAAAAAACGTTTAAGTTAGTTTTACTTGTCGTTGCGTTCTGTGTAATAATAAATATTTCAATTCCACAGGTTGGCAAAGACACTTGGTTGCCGAGATCTCACACGTGCTTTAACAGGCTCGATTTACCGCCGTACAAAAGCTACGAACAATTGTGCGAAAAATTAAATTATGCTATAGAAGAAACTGAAGGATTTGGACAAGAATAACTAAGTGTTTCTACTATTAGCTTTAGTAAAATATTGTAAATTATTTCTATAAATCACATTTTATTGCACCTCCTGGTTTCTCGAGGGTAAGATCACCAATGGAATTGGTGCTGTTATTAATGTAATAAAGACCAACCAAATAATTATATTATTCATATTTTGTATAGTTAAACACCTTATTATTTTGTAGATATCATTAGTTACATATATCAGTTGTGTAAGATGTATTTGTTCGAACTGTATTTAATAAAAATTATGTCTATGAAGTTGAATTAAATAATTTTTAAACGGTATTGTATTTTACTAATTGTTATGCCTTGAAGATATTTTACGTTGTTGCTTCCCGAGTCTAAACAACTCTTGTGCACAAAAGGTTTATGTGTGTGTCATATAATATAAGTGGACTGAAAAATACTACACTTGGCAGCCGTTACACCGACAGAAGATGGATTTAAAGATATTTTTAGGTCAAAAGAAGTTCCATGAATAAAATTGGTTTATCGTTTTTAATAGATTGTGACGGAACACGGATGAGCCCACCTGATGATAAGCAAGTAACTTCTGTGTATAACAGATGCATTTCGTCACAAGTGACGAACTTCTCGCCAGTAAACGTGCCAAAAACACTTCATTTTGTTTTTTACCCTTACCTTTTTTTATTGCGAATAAAGCAATTAAATGCAGGCTCGCCGCTACGACGCGGTCGACGGTGGAGCATGCTTGCCTAGAAGATACTTAGGGTGACAAATCAACATCGAGCTATGCTGCGCTGTACTGTGCTGTGTTTCTTAAGCTACGTTTTTTTAACAATCAACATCAAGCTGTGCTGCGCTTTGCTTAGCTAATCAACATCGAGCTGAGAGCGAGAGATGTGAGTACGAGAGTGAGACGTCTGAGGGCGATGGAGAGGCACGCAGCGTGCTCCATGTTTGAAAAATCCAGCACAGCTCGACACAGCGCAGCTCAGCACGGCGGGTAGCGCGCCTCGCTCGAGACTGCTGCGTTTTTAAACAGAGCGTAGCCTCACACAGCGCAGCACAGCATGGTTTGTTTGTATCCTCATTCAAATATTAGACGAGCGAGTTGACCAAACATAGCACAGCGCAGTACAGCGCAGCATAGCTCGATGTTGATTTGTCACCCTTATTCACTGTAGACTTGAACACTTCCAAGTTATAGCTCTCTGAAAGCAAAGAGTTCCCATGCCTTCGATGTTTGTATTGTAAAGGTGGATGGAAATCGCTTTGTTCGAATAGGAAGAATATCAACCATATACGTGTACTGTGTTTCCGTACTACTTGTAGTCCGGTAGTGGAAAGGAAATTCAGGAATTAAGTTGTGCACATGAAGGGGAGAGGAAAAGAAATTTGTAACTAAGAATACAATGACTTAGTGATATCTAGGGCAAAGTTAGAAACATTTTTCATTATTTCATCGGAGCGGGGAGGGGTGCGACAGAGGGGCGGGCAATGCAGAAATGCAAATTGAGTCACATCAAATTAATTTCATTAGTTTCGGAATATAGCTGAGTTTAGGATGTTGTGGCCTCCCGTTTAGCAATTAGATACTTAAATGACTTATCGTAGGAGTTGATATAATATAAACAAATCTACAATTATAAAATATGATATTTATCTTTATAACAATAATAAATAAAAGAAGATTATTGGTCATGCAAGGTTTATGCAAGCAAAACCGACTGAAGTAATAATATGTACTCGGTACATTTAGGCTTCTAATATGGGAGAGGTTAAGACAATCTGATATTAGCAAAATCTTCCGCTATGTTAATAGCCTTTTTAAGACAATCGGGATTGTTTCCAGATGCTTGAGCAGACTCGGCTTTACCTCCACCCTTTCCTTCCATAAGAGTGACAACAGATTGAACCCATTCAGATGCCAACAACCCCTTCTCGTTAGCAACTTTTGGGACTGCAGCTAAACAAAAGATTTTGTTTGTGTCTTCATCTACAGAGAAGAACATTGCCGCCGTATCAGGACAGAGCTGTTTAACTTGTTTTAGGGCACCATCTAAGGCTTTAGTGTTACTGTAAGCCTTTAATTCTGCAACAATTATTTTAGAATGTTTGTTGTCGAGACATATTTCTTTAGCCTTTTCAGTAACTTTAGTGACATTGGCTGCCTTTGCAGCTCGTTCTTTATCGTCAAGTTGTTTTTTCAAATTCTTAAGCATGTTTCTTAATTCTTCTTTTTTCCAATAAGAAATTTGAGCTTGCGATATTTCATTGGTGAGGTCAACTATTTTCTTAACGGTTTCTTTTTGATTAATGTTGTCGCCTTGATCTTTAATAAAGCTTGCGATGCTATTTACTTCATTTTCCAGTAAACTAAGTTTATTAGAAGCTTTGATGGCTTCTGGTCCTGTTAGTGCAACAATTCTTCTAATTCCTTTGGCAATTCCTTCTTCACTAACAATGACATATTCACCAATATGAGCAGTACGATGCAAGTGAGATCCTCCACAAAACTCCACAGAAGTTTCCAAACCATTAGGGCCATCAGGATTTTTTTCTAATTCTTCGACAGGGATGCCAACTGATACGACGCGAACTGGATCTGGGTAGTGCTCATCAAACATAGCTCTCAAACCTTTGATTTTCTTGGCATCATTCAAACTACTGTGTTTAGCATAAACAGTTTTATTATCATTTATAATGTCTTTGATTTGATCTTCAGCATCTTTTATTTGACTTACAGTCATCGGTCCTTTATTAGTGAAATCAAATCTTAGCCTGTCAGGCATTACAAGTGATCCACGTTGATCTGAATCATTTCCAAGCACTTTTCTTAAGACATTATTAAGGACGTGAGTTCCAGTATGATTGTTCATAACAAGCCTTCGTCTTATAGTGTCAACATGTAAAGACAGTGTATCTCCCACTCTAAGAGTGCCTTCTAATTTACCAGTATGCAAAACATATCCACCTTTCACTTGCACATTCTTAACAGTGAACTCAACACCCTCGTCATCTGTTTTTACCATATATCCTTCATCAAAGATCTGACCACCTTGTTCAGCATAAAAGCTGGTCTGATTTAATATGACGCCACACTCCTGACCAGATGCAACTTCATTTACAAACTCTTTGTTTTTTCTAAGGGCCACAATAGTTCCATTACAAGGCGCAAAGTGATATATTGCGTCTTTGTCAGCAGAAGATGGGATGTAGTTATATTTAGGAGAATCATCAGTCACAGGAATTCCACTGTCTTGTAAATGAGTAATGGCATGAATATCTAAAGCAAGAAGGTCTTCTTGGCCAGCAACTTTACCTTGAGATATGAGCTGAGATTCCTTCCTTGCTTTTTCATAACCTTCCATATCAACACTAAGTCCCTTTTCTTCACACATCAACTGAGTCAAATCAATGGGAAATCCGTAGGTATCGTAAAGCCGCCATGCAATATCCCCAGGAATTATTTTAGAATCATTTAGTTTTTCGATTGTTCTATTAAGCAAACCACGGCCGCGAGAAAGAGTCTTTAAAAATTGAATTTCTTCTTCATTAATCGTTTGAATAATTGATTCGGGATCTTTAGTGATTTCAGGAAATACATCTCCTAACAGTTCAACAACGGTATGCACCAAAGAGCCAAAGAATCCTGGTTTGCCATTTAGTTTTTCAGTAGCATATCGAACGGCCCTTCTTAAGATTCTCCTAAGCACATATCCCCTGCCAGTATTATCAGGACAGCCACCATCAGATAATGCAATTGTTAATGTTCTAGCATGATCAGCTAACACTCTATACGCCATATCAATTCCGTCATCATCGTCAGGACCAACTTTTCCAGTGTAAGGTCTCACACCAGTTCCAACTTCAATTGCTTTGAATAGCGGCATAAATAAATCTGTATCATAGTTGGCTCTTTTATTTTGTATCACTGAAACCAATCTTTCCAAGCCCAAACCACAATCAATATGCTTTTTGGGTAATTGTTTCAAGGATCCGTCACTTTCTCTATTGTATTGGATAAACACTAAATTCCAAATTTCTAATACATCTGGATCATCCATGTTGACAAGATGAGCGGCATCACGACCACCTATACGATCGAAATGCAATTCAGAACAAGGTCCACAAGGACCTGTTTCACCCATTTCCCAAAAATTATCTTTCATACTCCCAGGAAGGATATGCGCTTCGGGTACACCCAGCTTCAGCCATAATTCTTTACATTCCAAATCAGGTTCAAGGCCAGATTTTTTGTCACCACCAAAGTAAGTAACATACAATCTGTTTGCAGGTAATTTCAATACATCAGTAAGAAGTTCCCACGCCCAAGCACAAACTTCTTTTTTAAAGTAATCACCAAACGACCAATTTCCCATCATTTCAAAGAATGTATGATGATAAACATCTTTTCCAACATCATCTAGATCGTTATGTTTACCTCCAGCTCTGATACATTTTTGAGTATTTACTACTCTAATCCATGTAGCCATGTCCGAATTAGGATCAACAGACCCCAAGAAAATTGGCTTAAATTGATTCATGCCAGCATTTGCAAAAAGTAATGTTGGGTCATCCAAAGGTATGGTTGACGAAGAGTGAACATACTTATGGCCTTTACTTATGAAGAAGTCGATAAATGCTTGTCTTATCTGCTTTGCTGTCATTGAGGTGTCCATCTTTGCTTAGACTACCTACAACAAAGAATGATTAAATGGCATAACATGTTTAATACATACACCGTGTCCCAAAATTCAACGATAAGCCGGCATCGGTGCATGGACCTACTCATGACTCCTCAGAAAAAAAATTAAAAAAAAATTATAACTGTTTTTTTTATTAATTACAGAGACTTTTATAAATTTCATCGATATTCGATACCCATTATTCTATTTTCAACTACCATGACCACAATTTTTGACATATTTTTGATATTTTTTGTGCATTAGCAACCTAAGAAGGACGGCTATCTACCACAATCCTTTAAAATTACAGAAAGTCACAAAAATCAGTAAAAAAAAAAAAAATCTTATAATTTTCATAGATTTTAACATTCTATGCACTTTCTATAGTCTGGGTTAAAAAAAAAAGTATGGACACTACCATGGGAAGTTTTATTAAAAGTTGGCGCAACTTTATAAAAGTCTCTGTAATTAAAAAAAAAAAGAGTTATAATTTTTTTTTTATTTTTTCCCGAGTAGTCATGAGTAGGTCCATGCACCGATGCCGGCTTATCGTTGAATTTTGGGACACGGTGTATATTATTTAGTGTAAATATAATGTTTAGTTACAATAGAGTTATTTATCTTTGATTGGAACTATCGTTGAAGATTATAAGAAAGTATAAAATGTTGATAAAATTAAATATCTCGCCGTTACTAAGTTTCTTACTAAGCAAAGAAAATCGGTTAAGACCATACTGGAACAGATGTCATCGATTTAATAAAAATATTACCCTGGCAAAACCATAGTTTGCAAGTATGTCTCTTTGAGCATGGCGAGGAACAAATTGAAGACGTCCCATGGCTCATGTGCGTTCTTGAAATGACTACTCAAGGATATGTTCAAGGAGTCGAAAAACTTGTTGAGGTAAATATATCTAGATATTTCTCTGTAGTACAGAGAAATTACCGTTGGAGATAGTTTTCACAACCTGCATTATGTGATTTTCGTTAGGTATTTTAAATCCCCCACCCTTTACTACAAAACTAGCTCTAACTTATTATTATGTGCTCCCATAAATTAAACAGAACTTAATGATTAGAAAACAACACACAAAACTGGAACTATGTATCATCTTTAGTTGTTTCGACATTATTTAAGGATGCACTTGCCGACGGCTCGAACTTATCAGCGGGCGAGGCTACAAAGCATGCTATTTCACCTATACCTTTGTGGGAAAGGGTAAGACTCCGTGATGAGTAGTACGAAGATAGTGATCGCGCATCACACACCCGTATTGCATCTACGCTAATTACGCACACTTGTTTGCGATATATCAATGAAAGCCGAACCATGCCGAACGAATTACGATGTTTGACGACGGACGGAGATAGTGTCTCAAGCTACGTCACGACGTGTGTAGGTATTTCTTATAAAATAATATTATATATTCACAGAGGAATACATTTTGGTTCGGACAGTAGGTACCTGTTGTTATAATTTTCGTTCGTTTTATAATAACATACTGATGTTATTTCACCTATAGTAGGTAAAAATTTAGTAAGTAGGTACAATGATTTGTAGGTACCTACATAGTAAATGTATATTAGTTTGTTCTTTTCATATTGATGTAGTAAATATTTACCTACAATAATTATTTATTACATAATTAGCAAGTTACTGCTTTTACTACAACATATTTTGTAAAGCAGTGACGGCTCAGTGGCATAGGTTATGGACTTCCGCGCAGCAGGTCCATGGTTCGAATCCCGTCGCGGGCTTAATCTTCACCGCGTGGTAGAAGAGCATTTTACGAATGCCCGCCTGGATAGCTACTACCCTCAAGTAAAAAATCGGTCGCCAAGCACCTAAAGGGAAGCAGTGATGGCTCAGTGGCATTGGTTATGGACTGCTGCGCAGCAGGTCCATAGTTTGAATCCCGCCGCGATATTGAGCTTCACCGCGTGGTGGAGAGTTCGTAGCGAAGTTTACTTAGCTGTTCTCAACCGATCAGCAAAGTTTAGCACCGTCGCGCGCGGTCATGAGTTGGATGGGTGACCGCTAGGACAATACTACTGAGCGCTTCCGTGCTTCGGAGGGCACGTTAAGCCGTTGGTCCCGGTTGTGGTCTTAGGATGGCAGTCGTTATAGCATGGTGGTAGGGCATTTTGCGAATGCCCGCCTGTATAGCTACCACCCTCAAGTAGAAAATCTGTCGCCAAGCACCTAACGGTGTGTTCCGGCAGCTGTCCTTGAGAGCCAGTAATTCTAGGTTAGCCTGAACAACATCTTCGACCACATCATCACTTACCATCAGGTGAGATAGTGGTCAAAGGCTAACCTATCAGGCATAAGAAAAGAGCATTTTGCGAATGCTCGCCGGGATAGCTACCCAAGTAGAAAATCTGTCACCATGCAACTAACGTGAACTCAGTGGCATTAGCTATGGACTGCCTCGGAGCATGTTTATGGTTCGAATCCCGCTGCGGGCTCGAGCTTCACCGCTTGGTGGAAGGGCATAGGGCATTTTGCGAATGTTCGCCTGGCTAGCCACCATCCTCAAGCAGAAAATCTGTCAGTAAGCGCCTAACGGGAAGCAGTGATGGGCCAGTGGCATTAGCTAGTGACTGCCGCGCAGCAGGTCCATGGTTCGAATCCAGCCGCGATATTGAGCTTCCCCGCGTTGGTGAAGAGCATTTTGCGAATGCTCGCCTGGATAGCTACCACCCTCAAGTAGAAATTCTGTCACTAAACACTTAACGGGAAGCAGTGATGGCTCTTAGCAATGGACTGCCGCGCAACAGGTCTATGGGTCGAATCCCGCCGCGGGCATGAACTTCACCGCATGGTGGAAGGTTGTTTTGCGAATGCTCGCCCGGCTAGCGAGCTTTGAGATGAGAGCCAAAATGTCGTACCGATTTCAAAATCTGTCTCTAAGCGGTAATGTACGATGGCATGATGGATCTACCAATCCTGGTAGAACACATTTGGAATAAAAATTCTCTACCTACCCATAACTGATTTAAATTATTTCCAATAAAAATCAATAACTAATCATAGGTTATTTTTGATTAGGTAAGTGCCTACAATCATCGCTAAGTTTACCATATAAACTTTCGTACTACCTTAGGTATAAGTACCTACTACAAATATACATACTTATTCTACTAATTTACGTAGGTAGATACATAGTACTAACTTTATTATTTGTTGTGATCTTATAGCTATGTAGATAGGTATGCAATGTAATGCGCGCCCGCGAATGTCGATTTGACATCGCTGACAGTTGCGTGCCTAGGCAGGCCTATATGATAAATAATAATTATATCGTAGATAGGTAGGTATCTTCCATTGAGCTTCTAATTCTAACCCTTTACTACTTTGTGTTAGGTAGGTACTTTCTCGAAGCTATATTACTGCTTAGACTATATTCTAAAAAGAATGCGGACTACCTACGTCCATACCATATCTAACCAAATGCAGCTTTTTATATTGTCGTAAGTGTTGCTAAAATGATTAGGTACTCACCATAGCTATCATGACCTGCGTATTGACTAATACCTACTAGGTTCTAACTTAGGTGAGAGTAGGTGAGTACCTAGTCATAGTTACGTATTTATATTACCCAAGTACCTACCTATCTATATGGATTATGGCGTCCGACACTTACTATCACGCACAAACTAATCAAATGCGAAAGAAAATCCGGTCCCCAACTCCCAACATATGTAAATATATATATATATATAAGTACGTAAGTAGGCATAGGCACTACATATTGGTAGTGTATACATACGTGCACACCAAAAAGCAACAGGGCATTCCTACAATATAATATTATGTTCTAAGATCGCGGCGCGGTGCACGTGACTTTTGGTAGTGTGCGTTTTGTTAATTATATATTAGTGTGCTGCGCATGAGACCCGCCCGCCCGCTTCCCTCACCGCGGAATGGAAGTATTGACATGAGATGCCCAATATTTTGAACGAAAAACTAGCGCGCAAAACTATGTGTGCCGACCTTTGGCTCTAGGATGTTTATGATTATACTACTGGATGTATTTGTTTTCCAAAATGTTATCTAAAATGATCATGAACTGAGCTATGCTTCTAGGTAAATAATTTTAGGGATTTCATGCTCTATAAGTCGTTTATTTACGACTAAACATGCGCTAAAATTTGTGATATTACAGGGATGTTTCGAGGCTTATAACTATCATGTGAAGTTTTTTTTTACAAATCGGTGCCAAGACAAGCCTAGATAATGAAGAGATAAATCGATATCATGCTTAGTTCTGGACCTAAAACCTCAAATAAGGTAGTGATCATCCTACGGCGTTTGTATGGAAAAGTTACCGGCCAGTTCAACCTTAAATAGTAAAGTACAAGCTAAACTGATCCGACACTATACCGAAGATATCCCGGACATCAGCCTATCCGAGATTAGAATGGCTCTCAAACTGCTCAAGAACAATATGGTGTCAGGAGATAACGGAATCACGACAGAACTTCTGAGAGCGGGTGGACCGGTACTCTGTCCTTCAGAAGTTATTTAATTCCGTCATCCTATAAGGTAAAACGCCAAAAGCGTGGAGCAGAAGTATAGTGGTAATGTTCTTCAAAAAAGGCGACAAGACATTGTTGAAGAACTTCAGGCACATTTGACTTCTGAGCCATGTTTATAAGCTGTTTTCGAGAGTCATTACGAATCGTCTTGCTAGTAGGTTTGATGACTTCTGAGCCATGTTTATAAGCTGTTTTCGAGAGTCATTACGAATCGTCTTGCTAGTAGGTTTGATGACTTCTGAGCCATGTTTATAAGCTGTTTTCGAGAGTCATTACGAATCGTCTTGCTAGTAGGTTTGATGACTTCCTACTGCCTCCCGAACAAGCCGGGTTCCGAAAAGGCTTTAGCACCATAGACCACATCCATACGCTCCGCCAGATTATACAGAAGACTGAGGAGTATAATCGGTCATTATGTTTAGCGTTTGTGGACTATGAGAAAGCCTTCGATTCAATCGAAACCTGGGCCGTACTGCAGTCTCTTCAGCGATGCCAAATCGACGAAGCGCTGAAGTGTTTGTATAGGAACGCCACTATGTGGATTCGACTACAAGACAAGAGCACGAAACCAATCTAACTGCAACGAGGCGTGAGACAGGGAGACGTAATTTCTCCGAAACTGTTTACGAATGCGTTGAAGGACGCTTTCAATACGCGTGAGCACAGCCGGTTATTGAAATCATTAAGACGTTTTCAAGATCTTGAACTGGAAAGAATTCGGCATTAACATTTATGGCGAATAATAAATAATAATAAATAGTCAATGAGTCAATGGCAGAATCGCTTGAGGAACTCAGTGCAATGCTCAGCAACCTCAGTAGAGTTTCTCAACAGGTGGGCCTTAATATGAACATGGACAAGACGAAAATTATATCTAATGTCTATGTTGCTCCCGTACCAGTAGTTGTTGGGAACGATACGCTCGAAGTTGTTGACCATTATATTTACCTGGGACAGACTGTTCAGTTAGGTAGGTCCAACTTCGACAAAGAGGTCACCCGAAGAATCCAACTCGGATGGGCAGCGTTCGGGAAGCTACGCGACATCTCGTCGAAGATCCCGTAGAGCCTGAAGACCAAAGTCTTCAACCAGTATGTGTTGCTAGTGATGACATATGGCACTAAAACGTGGCCCTTACGGACAAGCTCAGAGTCTATGTTATATTGGAGATACCCTGTTTATGTATCCATGTTGTATTGGAGACCCTGTGTATATGTCTGCCATGTTGTATTGTAGCTAACCTGTTTATGTATCCATGTTGTATTGGATACCCTGTTTATGTGTCTACCATGTTATATTGGAGACACCCTGTTTATGTATCCATGTTGTATTGGATACCCTATTTATGTGTCTGCCATGTTGTATTGGAGATACCCTGTTTATGTATCCACGTTGTATTGGATACCCTGTTGTGGAGTCCCCGACGAGTACATGGCGCTTTGCCTCCAGTGTAGGTATAGACTGGAGGCAAAGGTCATGTACTCCTCCATGGAAGCTCTTCAGTATGGGGCCCGTACTGCAGAACCCCACTGAGTGGCTCAGTTGGTTCCTAACAGTAACTGAGCCGCGTAAGTGCTCAGTGTCTCGGTATAGCTTCTAACCCTTTTCATTTTCTTTTGCTTGTTCTAAGTGCCTGCATGTTACTCTGGATTTTCGATTTGTTAGCAACGCGATGATCACAAGTTGAATATTTCAGAACCATTTTCTTTGTTTGATTGGCTAATGAAATTACTAACATGGCTCGTCTTTGATATTGGACTCTGTAGTAATCGTGTATATCTTTCAAAACCACTGACAGCGATGACGAGTACTTGAATTGCGATTCAGAAATGGAGGGGACAGGACCCTCTTCAACCGTGTTCAACTACCGCACCAGCCAGGACGTTGCCTAGACTGATTTCTGGATCTTCAGATCATGACGGGCCTGGTAAGGCCACCAGGGTGTCAGGAGACGCCGTGTTAGCGGACTAACGGCAACCTAGAGCAAAGACGTATATAAAGCGAATCAAAACCGACGCTCGCGCGGTGGGTAAATATCTTGGAGTAACCCTTGATCGGAATCTCACCTTCAAAGATCACATCACTACTGTCCGTAACAGGGCGGCCTTTGTCATGGGTCGCCTAAGTCCCTTAATCTGTAAAGAAAGTAAAATGTCTCTTAGTAACAAGAAGACACTTTACACTGCATGCATCCGCCCCATCATGACGTACGCATCCGTAGTGTTCAGTCATGCTAGTGAGGCCCACCTACATAAGCTTCAAGCCCTCCAAAACCGGTTTCTTCGCAGGGCAACCGGCGCTCCCTGGTACGTCCGGAGCGCCGAGTTGCACTGCGACCTAAACCTTCCCTCTTTAGCGCAGTTCAATAAGGGCTGCGTCCGCCGACACTTTGATCGAGCCCCCCACCACCCGAACCCTCTGGTTGTCCAGGCAGCGAACTATTCGACTGCCTCATCCGACCCATACTTCAAACCTCCCCGTCGCCGACCACGGCAGGTATTGGACGACCCGGATGACCCCATCGCAGCCATTACGTTGGCAGCTTTAGCGTTGTCCGCAAGTCGTCCCGGTAACATCCCCAGGTGTGCGGTAATCAGAGGTTACACGATCAAACACCGAGCTCGCCGGCGAGCTCGAGGCAAAAATAAAATCCCGATTAGTGTCTCTCCAAATAGTCACAGAGCAATATTCAATAGGGCCCATTCTCAACGGTACAACACTGCAGTTGTACCGGGGCATTTAGTTCCGATTCCCCCTTTGTCTCTCGGCAGCGAGACAAGCCGAGGTCCGAACCACAGTGGTGGCCTTGAGCTTGCTGTCACCCCTCCCGATAGTAGCGTGGCGTTTTCGGCGCCCGCAGGAGACGGAGGTATAAGGCGCTTTTCGCCTTATACGCCCGTCTCAGTGCCCTCAGCACTTCTTCCTCCTGGGCTATAGAGGGTCTCCCCTCGCCCAAAGCCCGGTGGAGCTAAACGTCCTCCCTAAATAAAAAAAAAAAAAAAAAAAAAAAAACACGCTCGCGCATTGTTCGAGATTTCGTGCGGAACGGACGTAGTTCTTTGCCTTCCTTGTAAATTTTAGTGTCAAGTTTATGTTCAAATCTTGTAACTGTTATTATTATAGAACGGTTATTCGCGTGCTTTTCTTTTAAATTAAATCCGCTTCTAATAACTAATAATATTGAATCCACAACAGATGCAGGTGTTCAATTGATGTCACATATACTTGAAGCCTGGGAGTGTTCACATGATGCTATTGCATATTTTGTGATTTTTCCAAGGCATTGGACTGTGCTGAGCACCACAGTCTGATTTGTAAACTTTGACACTGCTATTTGCGGGAAAGCTCCGAATCGTAATCTTATCCGTTAGATAGGCTACAGAAGGTTGGATAAATGGCAATACTTCTTCCGAATCTTTTGTAAAAATAGAATAGACCCACAAGAATAAATTTTAGGGCCTTTTCTGTATCTAGAGAATATTAATTACTTGACCATGTAGGTCAGATTTCTGCGATATTGTTTTATTCGCAGATGATACCTCTCTGATTTTTTTAAGGTAGATAAAAATTGAGTGAACTAATTCAAATACATAATGTGTGTTCTATGATCTCTAAAAAGTCCTAATATTCTTCTCTTAATTTCAAAATAGACTAAATGTTTAAGTTTTCTTTATCATGTTTCTTATGTTGAACCAAACATTAAGCTTGGCCCAGACAAACTCTTTAATGACAATGTGACAGTCTTCCTGGGAATGAAAATGGATTCAATTTTACAGTGGAGCCAAATGTATCATAAGATATGTAGCTATATATGTAGTAGCCGTGTTTTTTTTTTATGCCTGATAGGTTAGCCTTTGACCACTATTTCACCTGATGGTAAGTGATGATGTGGTCGAAGATGTTGTTCAGGCTAACCTAGAAGTACTGGCTCTCAAGGACAGCTGCCGGAACACACCGTTAGGTGCTTGGCGACAGATTTTCTACTTGAGGGCGGTAGCTAGCCAGGCGGGCATTCGCAAAATGCCCTACCACCATGGATAGTTTCTTAAAGTTATATTCCATTTCAAATCAAGATTGTCACTATCATTGCACAACATATGTGGGGTTGGCACAATGTTTTCTCTATTAACAGGACTAGACGCAAGCATGATTTGTCTTCTCTCAGAATATTGATGACAATAAGACATAAGCATATTGGATTTAAAATTAGTTAAATAGGGAATATTTGTTATATCATAAAGCCACTTAATAATCTTATACCTACCTAAAAAAAAAATGGCAAAGTTGCAATTGAACATAACACCAATATTATAAGTTCGAATTTTTGTGAGTGTGTGTGCACATTTATCACTCCTTCAAGCCAAAAGGGCTGATATGATTTGTATAAAACTTAGAATATACATAGTTTCCTGGATTACCACACAGAATACTTTTCACCATATTCATGACTTCGTATTATTATCTAAGCGGGTGTAACTGTGGAGCACTGCTAGTATTGTATATAGGAGAAAGAGATAGCGTAATGCGTTTTTCTGCATATTAATTTTATAAATACATCAATCAATTATCAAATTACAAATTGTACGTCGCGTCGTTATGAAATAATGAACGTAACGGCGTTATAATACTTATAAATATTTTTCTGCTAAATTCCATACCTAGATATGATTTTGAAATTGCAGTATGCGATCAACCAACATTATTGTCATTTCATTCATAATTGTAATTTTGAAATGATTAAAACAAATGTATAGAAAGGTCCAGTGACAGATAAGTATTTTAGTACAAAAATATTATACTAATTATAGTTTAATCATAAATGAAGCCAAAAACATGTTTAAATAGAATCATGTAATCAAAGAATATAACAAATAAAATAATAACATAAAAAGATTCCAATGAACTGAGAACCTCCTCCTTTTTTAAGTAAGTTAAAAAGTAACTTGTATTTCATAAATACTTATCATTTATCAATAACGACTTAATTATTTTTAACATCTGTAATCACTTCTTTTAAAAAATAGCACTAATGTTGCATACTGAAAAACCCGCGAAATAAAATGTATACTTGGAAGATTTTGAAAATTTTTGTTTTACTTTATTGGCAATACATTCTATTTTAAGATCAATTGTCATTTGTCACTTGCCTACAAATACTGGTTACCAACAACAAGAGTACTGTTGCAATCATTATTATGTCATCCGATATATGCATCTTGGCAAAACGCATATTAGTTATTTGAGTGAAATTTAAAAACTACTTAGACGATATACATAAAAAAAATGTGGGACCAACTTGGAGGACAAATAAGATCCATGATTTTTTTGTTGGGTAGATAATCCTGTAAAAAGTTATGCTTGATCATACATAAAAAATTTAAAAGAAATAAAAAATGTCCAATTTTAGCAGTAGAAGTATTAAAAGACTTCAAATATTTTAATTTTATTTAACCTGTAATTTTTATGACAATGATTTGAGGGAAGATCATTAATTAATATCCCGTTTGTAGCAGAGCGGGCTATCTGCCCTCAGCCATGATGAATATGGCCCTGCTTTTGTGGAAATAGTCTTTCTGAGAGATATTTCACACTTAAAATATTGATATTACCATATAACTAGTACTTAGTAGTCAGAAGCATACAATAAACATCTACTAATAGAATCAATATGTGTAAACTAGGTAATTATATGCTATTTACTCTGCATATATGGTGGTTTAAGTAATATATTCATTACTCATAATATATTCTAATAGAAAATATATTTAATAAAAACATCTACATCTGAAATTTCATGCCGTTGGCTGCCTTCAGTTCTTATTAGAACAATTTTTTCAAGATAAAATACAACACTTCACCTTTGTGACATGAATTCAAGGAAAGTTTATTTAAACACATAATTTTTAATTGTGCCCTCAGAAGCAGGCACCTATAGGAGACTAAGCTAAGGTGCACCGCTGCTGTTGATGTCATTGCCAACTTGAAAGGGATAAGGCCAATTTACAAAATTCTAATTCTCTCCCCTTTGTTTTTCATATGCAGAAACCTATTTTAATTCTGCTAAAATAGTTTTTTTTTTTATAGATTATGGGCTAACCTTTGACTATTATCTCACCTGATGGTAAGTGATGACATGGTCGAAGATGTTGGTCAGGCTAGCCTAGAATTACTGGCTCTCAAGGACAGCTGCTGGAACACACGGTAAGGTGCTTGACGATATTCTACTTGAGGGTGGTAGCTAGCCAGGAGACCATTCGCAAAATGTCCTACCACAATGATGTAACAACCGGGACAGACGGCTTAATGTGCCCTCCCTCTGAAGCACTCAGTAGTAATGTCATTAGCGGTCACCCATCCAACTCCTGACCGCTGCGGACTTTGCTTAACTTAGCTGATCCATTAAACCAAATAGCTAGCCCATTAGAATATAAATATGTTACTGTAGCAGAATAACAAGACACTTTTATTAAAGTTCTGCACCAAATTCCAACACTATTTTTCTAAACCTGCACTAAGTGTACTCTTCCTACTTTCACATAAATGAATCTTGTGATATTTAATAGCTAGATTGTTTAAATATTCCTAGAATTATTGTTATATTTCTGTTATTGTGTTTCTGTTTGAAAGATTCATAGCGAAGTTTGCTTAGCCGTTCACCCATTGGCATCGGCGATAATGATAACAATAGAATTTCCTGGTAGGTCCTGACAGTGCCAACTTATTAAAAAATTCAATGAAAAGTGAATATTTTTAAGTGACTTCCAGTAACAATATGATGGCAGGAGACTGGAAGTTGCTGCTACAATTCTTAGATATTTTCTTTACAAAAAAGTCTACTTGCTAAATGGTCTGACAATGCAGTTAAGTAACTATTTATTATTGCATCATGCTGTTTATTGTGTATATATATGTTTTTGCATTCGTACATATTATGTGAACAAATAATTTTACACAAATTATCTCTGCGAAAATAAAAATCTACCGAAAGTAAGTTATAAACTAAATTACACTAAAATCAATTGTGTTGTGCCTCACTCATGTTACCATATGGATGCGGTAGTGTTAAGTACCTATCTAGCATGTGGATCTCCACAAGCTAGTTATTAAAATAGGTATAAAATTATTAATGAAATTGATAATAAAATAGTACATACCTATATGTATATAATATTATTTTTTCTTTACTCCTAAGAACGAGGTGGACAATTAAAAATAGGCCAGCTACTTCAATTCAAATAGAGCATTTGAGTGAACGCTACTTCTATAGTTCATATTTCATTTATATTAGGTCATCATACGTGATTATACGGACTACGGGGCGAACACATTAAAGTAATTTATAATAAAAATATTAAAAATATTTTTACCTGAGCTCTTCGTCGAAACGGCAAATTATAGAGAAAGTTTTCGGCCGCAGCTATTTCCCCGCAGTAATTTTAGCACAGACTAAATATACCTGTTCGTTCTTCAGTGTAATGTTACCATTACTAAGATTTTTAAGTAACTCAGTATTGGCCATACAACTGACTTGTAACCGTGAATGGGATGCTTTGCCAAGCGATTTATTATCTGTGTTATACGTCTGTCGATGATTAGGTTTGTTTACATTAATGTATTTTATAAAACTGAAGTTCTCTAAATATAAAAGCTATTAAAGATTGATTGTTTTAGAAATTGTCCGTCAAGTCCGATCTTATATCAAATGTAAGTAAGTCCAGTATAATACAACAAAACGTCGTTATGAAAACCTCTAACTGTTGCATGGTAGGAATCACTGTAAATACTAACAATTTGCCATTAATAAAGAGATGCTTTTATTTTTTAATAATGAAACGCCCTCCTAATCTTGAAATAGGTCAGTTGAAAACGTTACTAATGGTCAATTGGTCACCTATAATAATATAACCTATATGGTCAGTGTCGCAAAACTTGCCATACCTATCTATCTTATTATAAAATACATATGAGGTTATAGCTTCGCGATGTACTAATGTATTTCTCATACCTGGATTCGTCTTCCTGTAGGCTGCTAATTCTTTGTCTCTGCTTCGCCTTCGTTATGGGTTGTTGTTGTGTCTCAGCCTGCTCTCTACATCCACCTCCTATAGATATTAATGCAAGATGAGTATACCTAATCACCCATCCTGCCGCGGAGTCACGGTAAGCCCGTGGCGCTCCTCGGTGCACTACTTCTCGGTCAACTGCAAACATAACTAGTATCAGGGCAATGACTAAAATTCAATCACTGTGTCGCGATACACATAAAATCTCACTCTCAAAGGCGCGAGTGATATACCAGACGTCTCCGGTAACCCATGAAACGTAAACTTGGTCAAGTGCGCACCCCAAGATTCTGAAACAACCCAGATCTCACCCCCCCCCGCCTTGGAGACGAAATATGTGCCTGGGTCGACTTTGGAGCTGTAGTTAGCATAAGATGAATACCAGTCAGGATTGATCCCACACAGCGTGTGTAGGCAACCATCCAAAATGGCAATCATAATAAAGATGAAACAAGGGTATCAAGTTAATACATGATACACCGAATAGACCGTAAGCACACACGTAACAAACCGCAAACAAACATGGTTACCAAAGTTATACACAGCTTGCGAAGAACTCCTGCAGTCTATCTTCCAAGTGTCCTTCCAAGTCAAAAATGAAATAAATAAACATTAGCCTTTCCTAAAAAAGTTACTCAAAGATAGCTGACTAACGTTAAGTTTACTTCAACACCCATATTTAGCCATAACATATTACCATACTGTAGGTAGCTCATTTTCGCATCTTTTGAGTGAAATTATAGGTAGTAATACATTTGTACATTTTTGTTACATGTCTTCAAAAATTTTGAATAATAGACAGGTCAAAAGGTCTAAAGCTAAAATCAATTTATTTTACATAACACAGGGTGAGCGGGTTCTTTCCATGGGAAAAGTTAAGTGAATTTAATTTTTATATCTAATATGCACACACCATATGTACATAAAATCTGGCTTTTGATGCAAACCAGTAAAGAAACGGAATAGAGGCAAAGGAGTGGACAAAATGTTTTTGTTTTCTTGTAGGATGGGCACAGGAGCATAAAGTTAAATAAACAAAACATTTATCAGCTTTTTATTAAAGGACGATGATAGAAAACTTTCTTATAAATTACTTACTGTAAATAATTATTTTAGTCATTTTTATTTTTCATATATTTATTGTGCCTTATATATAATTGAATGATAAATTCTAAATCTACATACAATTTTTAAAGCCCTTGCATGGCTTTTCAAATATACACTCTTGCATGCGTTTTAGTAGGAATACCAATATTTGAAAAATAAAAAATATTATTTCTGTAGGTGGTTTAAAATCATGAGTAAATTCATTGAACAATGAACAAATTTAAATTTATAAGCAGATATTTATACTTGGATGTGCTGAACTTTTCTCTGCACATACGGCACATGTGATTAAACCGTGGTTTGTTTTTTTGCGATACCAATGATACTAAATATATTGACTATTCTTTTTATTTTTTTGTACCTGATAGGTTAGCCTTTGACCACTATCTCACCTGATGGTAAGCGATTATGTGGTCGAAGATGTTGTTCAGGCTAACCTAGAAGTATTTTTTGTAATAGGCTGGTTTGTTTGTGGTAGGTAGGTAGCTTGTGTGTACGTAGATAATCAGTTATTTTTCTGTATAAGTAGTGAAGCATTATTTGTACAAGAGACAAATTACTTAGCATTCTATGGATTCACCGTGCGGGTGCCGGGTCCATCGCGTTGCAGAGGTAGAGGCTAGAGGGGCCTGGGACTTGCAACCCAGGAGTAGGGTTAAGGGGCCCCTTTATGATATATCAATGCTCTCTTCACCGAGCCAGAAGGCTCGAGCGGTGAAGGGAGCATTAAGGGGAGGACCCCTACCTAACCAAATTTGGTAAGATCCTACTAATACTGCCTTAGATACACATTATAGGATGGAAGTTACGGTTGTTCTTGGTAGGCCAAGGTCTTTAAGTAGGTTATATAGGGATTTCGCTGGTATACCCCTTGCTCCAACTTCTACGGCATATAAATTAACCACATAATCGTTTTTGGTTAAATCATTTGTTAGGTCATAATATTTGTTTGTTTTTATTGTGTGTATAGGTATGTTTGTTTATCATTATCATCATAAGCCCGAAGACATACAATTTTGAACAAATGCTTCCCCCATCCTCATAATATGTACTTAATTATTACATTAGATTGCATATGCTGGGATTTTGTCCTTGTGTCTGGTCTAAAACTTATTCAAGTTTGAATTAGTGGAATCAAACGTCTTTGCCAGATAGATTTTAATAACAATCAAAACCCTTGTGCGCATGTTTTTTTTACCATGGCAGAGGTTATTTACACATCATTTTCTTTAAAAAATTATTAAGAAATGGTCAACTTTAGTTGATGTTTTGTTACATGTGAGTATAACACACTCATATAGTATTTTAGTCGGCAAAGTACTTGAGTCAATAACTTATTTTAAATTAACATTTGAGCTGAGTGCTTTCATTGACTATAAGTTCAGTGTCAGTCAGAACATGTAAATGAAATAGTCTATCAGGCAAGGTTTCAAGGTTCTTAGAACTATTTACAATAATTATATAAATAGGTACTTATTTTTGTACGAGAACTTCAAATGTATTAAATAATTTACTTGTATTTTGATTCGACGACAATGGTGTTTGGTGTATGTTGTGAATTTAATCACTACTGCCATAACAAGGGTACTTTTCCAATGGTCTAATAAAAGTACTTGTAAAAACGTGTTGGTAGAAAGATATTGTTTGGATTTTACACTTATTCATGTACAAACTAAAGGAACGAGATTTTAAGCTAATGTACTTTATACTGCATCTCAGCAGTTTTTTTAGTTTTTTTTTATGCTTGATAGGTTAGCCTTTGACCACTATCTCACCTGATGGTAAGTGATGATGTGGTCGAAGATGTTGTTAGGCTAGCTTAGAATTACTGGCTCTCAAGGACAGCTGCCGGAACAATCTATTAGGTGCTTGGCGACAGATCTTCTACTTTAGGGTGGTAGCTAGCCAGGCGGGCATTCGCAAAATGCCCTACCACTATGCTATAACGACTGCCATCCGAAGACAACAACCGGGACCGACGGCTAAGTTAAGCAACGTCCGCCGCGGTCATGAGTTGGATGGGTGACCGCTAGTGACATTACTACTGAGCGTTGCCGTGCTTCGGAGGGCACGTTAAGCCGTCGGTCCCGGTTGTCGTCTTAGGATGGCAGTCGTTATAGCATAGTGGCAGGGCATTTCGCGAATGCCCGCCTGGCTAGCTACCACCCTCAAGTAATGTAATCCGCATAGCAGGCGTTATTGCAAACCTAACAATATTAATCTAACATAGTTATGTATATAGGTACAATTACTTAATCTGTGATTTGTTATACTGTTATGCATTAAACTATAGTAGAGCAATATTAATGAGTTTTTTGTTACATTTTTAGGGTTCCGTAGTCCTGACAAGGAACCTTTATAATGTCGTCATGTCCGTCTGTCCGAGGTTTTGCTAAGATACTGTTTGTACAAGAAAGCTGCAATTTTGTAAGGGTATGTAAACTTATCACGCTGTTAAAGTGGTAAATATTTTTATTAATATTTTTTTTAAGGTAGCTCCCATATAAGTGATGTGCGGATGATTTTTTTTTGGTCGTCTATCCCATCGTGTGGGGCATCATTGAATAGATCTTTTAAAATTACTTCGGGGGTTGCTTAGTATTAGCAACCCCTAAGTCTATTAGAAGAATTTTTGTGTTTATTGTAATGTTGCTCCTGTACAGTAACGCGGCTGAACGGCAATGCAGGCTAGATCTTTGCAGTATTATGTTTATAATGCATGTTTCTGTTTCAACTTACTTAGGGGGCTCTGCTTCCTCAGGCTGCATGTCTAGTAAATAAGGTGTTATTACAAAATCACAAATATACGATAGGATAAATTTAAGTCATGGGCGGGATTCGAACCCGCATAGCACGCGTTATTGCAAACCTATATTAAAATTATAAGGTTGCGTCCTCATTTACAAAGTATAAAACCAATTGCAAAATTGGTCTTGTTTGTAGTACAACGCAAGTGGTACTATAGATGTCGCTCCATCCCAATACGATGGTTAAAGACCGGTGGGAAAGATTTGAGTTATGACGTCATGTCATGTTAGCTCAATTGGTTAGAGCATACCCCGGCTCAAGGGGTGGATGGACGCGGGTTCGAATCCCGCACATGACCTAAATTTTTCCTATCGTATATTTGTGATTTTGTAATGTAATCCGCATAGCAGGCGATATTGCAAACCTAAGAATATTAAAATAAGGTGTTAGTATATACTTGGCTTATAAAATTATAAAAGATGAGTGTTTGTGTAACTCCGCCTCATAATGTTGAATTTTGACATATATGATGCCGGTCCTCAGCCCGGACAAAGGAGGAAGGCACACACTTTACTAATCATCCTACAATTACTGGCTCTCAAGGACAGCTGTCATTTTGCCAACCACCTAACATCTATCGCCAAGGTAGGTGCTTGGCGACAGATTTTCTACTCGAGGGTGGTTGCTAGCCAGGCGGGCATTCGCAAAATGCCCCACCACCATGCTAAAAACAAAGTCACAAGTATTACTTACACACGTTGTGCTGTGACAGATGTTAACTTAAGTTCACTTATCCCTATGTATGAATATTATTCACTATATGTATGTCTGTTAAGACAGACAGCACAACCGGTAGATTGAAGTGGAAATCTTGGTAGGGATAGGTGTACAAGCCGACTATAATGTAGAGATTTCAGATTCCAGTAACGTAAAACCAAAATCTTGGAGTGACGAGGGCAGAGCAGTGCCACGCACGTATTCAGATCTAAGCTCCTGGGTGACATTGCAATGGGAGCACGGGTGGTGCTTAGCTTCAGGCACAACTTGATGCTGCTCTACAGATATTATTACGCCAGTTGAATAAGATGTGTGCTATTGCTCTAGGGCTATGATAGCAGTGTTGTGCTGTGATCACATCGCAGCTTTGTATACAGTCAATAAGAACTTGTTGAGACATAGGTACTGATGAATATAATTTCCATTCTTTTTCAGGAACGTAAAATCTTTCTCCATTGACGTCTTCAATCAAGTCTTTAGTCAAGCCTGTGTACAGTCAAGCATATTCCAGTAACGTTTTTGTGATAATATCAATGTGCCTATGTTTCAATACCTAAATAATTTACTATCTAGAAATTCTTTATAAATATTAAACTCTTCCTGTAATAACTGAACTGCTTTATTTATTTCTTTTCCATTGCCCATTAGTAGTATGACATCAACAAAGTGTTATCCATATTCCGTTACCTTTGTATAGGCATATAATAATCATGTTTTAATCTCATAACTTCTCTTTGGGTAGACTGATTTAGATTAAACAAAAACCTAAACCTCAGGACTCCTATAAATATATAGGTATTAGAAATAAGAAAAAATATTAGAATCTAACACCTTCCTATTTATTAAAAAAGATTTTTGTTGGTATATTACCAAGAAAAATGTTTATAAAATTGTTTTTATATCTATGATAGGCTAGCCTTTGACCACTATCTCACCTGATGGTAAGTGATGATATGGTCGAAGATGTTGTTCAGGCTAGTCTAGAATTACTGGTTCTCAAGGACAGTTGCCGAAACACACCGCTAGGTGCTTGGCGACAGATTTTCTACTTGAGGGTGGTAGCAAGCCAGGCAGGCATTCGCAAAATGCCCATCCATCATGCTGTAACGTGGGACAACAACCGGACCGATGGCTTAACATGCCCTCCGAAGCACGAAAGCGCTCAGTAGTAATGTCAGTAGCGGTCACCCATCCAACTCCTGACCGCGGCGGACATTGCTTAACTTAGCTGATCGATTCAGAACGGCTAAGTAAACTTCGCTACGAGCGAATTCAATTATCTGTTATGTACAGACCGACGACTCTTAATTGCGATTTCAATGCTAGCAATTTACTGTTTCTTATTTCGCTGTTAGGTGGAAAGTCAGTCTGGTATTTTAAATTATTATCAATTGTACTTCCCCATATCTTCCCATGGAAAAACACTTGAAGATGAGCAGCAGCGCCTTATCTAGAAATTCTTTATAAATATTAAACTCTTCCTGTAATAACTGAACTGCTTTATTTATTTCTTTTCCATTGCCCATTAGTAGTATGACATCAACAAAGTGTTATCCATATTCCGTTACCTTTGTATAGGCATATAATAATCATGTTTTAATCTCATAACTTCTCTTTGGGTAGACTGATTTAGATTAAACAAAAACCTAAACCTCAGGACTCCTATAAATATATAGGTATTAGAAATAAGAAAAAATATTAGAATCTAACACCTTCCTATTTATTAAAAAAGATTTTTGTTGGTATATTACCAAGAAAAATGTTTATAAAATTGTTTTTATATCTATGATAGGCTAGCCTTTGACCACTATCTCACCTGATGGTAAGTGATGATATGGTCGAAGATGTTGTTCAGGCTAGTCTAGAATTACTGGTTCTCAAGGACAGTTGCCGAAACACACCGCTAGGTGCTTGGCGACAGATTTTCTACTTGAGGGTGGTAGCAAGCCAGGCAGGCATTCGCAAAATGCCCATCCATCATGCTGTAACGTGGGACAACAACCGGACCGATGGCTTAACATGCCCTCCGAAGCACGAAAGCGCTCAGTAGTAATGTCAGTAGCGGTCACCCATCCAACTCCTGACCGCGGCGGACATTGCTTAACTTAGCTGATCGATTCAGAACGGCTAAGTAAACTTCGCTACGAGCGAATTCAATTATCTGTTATGTACAGACCGACGACTCTTAATTGCGATTTCAATGCTAGCAATTTACTGTTTCTTATTTCGCTGTTAGGTGGAAAGTCAGTCTGGTATTTTAAATTATTATCAATTGTACTTCCCCATATCTTCCCATGGAAAAACACTTGAAGATGAGCAGCAGCGCCTTCTAAAGAACTACGATCGTAGACTGCGATCCCCAAGAAAGAAAGAAACATTTTATTAGGTACTTACACAATATAGAACACAGAGCCAATATCTAACAAATGAATAACCAAGTGGAACACACAAAGATACATATGTACATAAAGTCACGCCTGAACCCTGGAGGGGAAGGCAGACAGAAACTACGGTTTTAGGTAACTTCCGCTCATCTCATATGTGTTTAAATACTTCTGAACGCAAGTACCTACCTAACTGGTGTTCAGCTCAGCATGTGTTGGGTGTATTACAAACACCCAACGCTGGTTTTCAGCTGTAACCAAGACGCCTGCTAAGCGTGGGGATAACAAAAATACCCTCTAAATGGGTAGGCTGTGTTCAGCAGTGGACTATCTAGCTGATACAGTACAGTAAATTGTACTCCAAAGAAGTAAAAACATATCACATTCACCAAGAAACTTTATTGGTATTTGTTATTAAATTTAATAGTACTTATTTGCTATTGTCCACGATGAACACTATTTTAAGCGAGTGAATGTTATTAGAATTTCATGAGTTTGGCCTATACAGCTTCGTTAGTTACTCTCTTCAGCTCTTCGAGAAAGTAACCCGAAGAGACGCCATTCTATTAGCTTTGTAAGAAACAAATTTCTGTCAATTTTTCTCATATCGAAACACGTTCTAATTGGCTAAGCCACGACCACGTAATTTATAGTGATGGGACGGAACGAATGTGCAATTTTAATCGATATCGATATAGTGCATACTTAGAACATCAACGTGGTAATATATCTATAAACATCTTAAGCGTTGAGTGTGAATTCTATTTATGCTTGTCTGTAAGAAGTAGGTAAACAATGGAAACTACTGTGTAACAAAACCTAATGTTAGCAAATTACAACGTCAAATACACTTACAAACTGCTGTATTGGCAGGATTGTCCACTTCCGAACACATTCTCCACCATTTAGGGAGAGTTTGCCATAATTCCCACGATTGGCAGGCGTCTTGGGGATCGCAGTTTAAGATATCAGTTCCTCAGAAAGCGCTGTACCTTTCGGTATTTTACCTAGCAATGGTGGAGTAAAATTCTAGCACGGTAGCCCAGGGGATACTTATCAATTAACACTTATAAATTAACATGAGTCACTCACCGTGTCTATTCTGCTAAGTCTATTTTTAATAAAGTCAGCGCATTTTAGCTAATCCACATAATGTAAGTTAATATTTTAGTTTTCACAGCTATCAATAAGATAAAATAAAATACAGAAGAAATACGAAGCAGTGATGGCTCAGTGCCATTGGCTATGGACTGCCGTGCCCCATGTCCATGGTTCGAATCCCGCCGCGGGCTTGAGCTTCAAAGCATGGTGGAAGGGCATTTTGCGAATGACCGCCAGGCTAGCGACCACCCTCAAGTAGAAAATCTGTCGCCAAGCACCTAACGGTGTGTTCCGGCAGCTGTCCTTGAGAGCCAGTAATTCTAGGTTAACCTGAACAACCTCTTCGACCACATCATCACTTACCATCAGGTGAGATAGTGGTCAAAGGCTATGTAATTAACAACTATGTCTTAAGGTGAAGGGCGCAGTGCAATTCGTGACTTGTAACGAAATGCATCTGCTATAGGCAGAGATTAGTCCGCTTAACATCAGGCGGGCCTTGTGCTTGATCCGTCACAATTACATAAAAAAAAGACTAAAACAACGGAAAAAATTTAAGTTAGAATACTCATTCTAACTTATAATTTTACCAAACTCATTCTAGCTTTCCAAATATTGTTTTATAAGCTTTAAGTTATATATATAGGTTATAAATAAAGTAATTACTATGATTCGCATCTCTTAAAATAAGTAAAATATTAAATGACTCCCTAAATAACCTAATCAAATATCTACTACGACATTATTGAAAAAAATTAGATCGCTGAGTATTAAGAAATTCGGTATTTGAAAATATTAAAAATGGTTTATTATATAAGGCTTCCTTCGAAGTGTAACAGGTTTATTTATAAAATAAGTATTTGAGTGTGTTTAGATATACATAAAACTAATTCAAACAAATAAAATAAAGATCTTTTATACAATACATATACATTGTATATATACATATAAATTGAATAATAATAATAATGGCCATATTATAAGTGTATAGGTGTAGTAGATATTTTACTAACTATGTAAGACAAAACTATATAGATAGAAATTAATAAGTTGTGCGATATCTGTTTAAATTCCACTGTATCTTTTAGAAGCAGTGATGGTCCAGATGACTATGAATTTCCGTGTAAAAATTCCTTAGTTGGAATCAAAAATTTACCATAAGAAGGGTATCATAATATCGACAATTATCTATATAAAATCGATATTCACCACCATAAGTACTGTAATCACAACACTAGGAGGAAGGATATTTTAAATTTGGAGTGTGTCCGATACAACACACTAGTTGCCAGATAAACCGAACCATGAATTCCACTCTCGAGGTTAGTTTCTCGATGCTTCAGCTTTAGGCTCGTGTCGTCGATTGATATCTGAATAGTTTTTTTTTATGTTATTGTGACGGAACAATCCCGAGGCCCACCTGATGTTAAGTGGACTAACCTCTGCCTATAACAGACGCATTTCGTCAACGACGAATTGCACTGTGCCCGTCACACTGAGACGTCCAGTTGTTAGGTCTCATTAGCCTGTAATTACCTGCTGCCGGAACACACTGTTAGGTGCTTGGCGACAGATTTTCTACTTGAGGGTAGTCGCTAGCCAGGCGGGCATTCACAAAACGCCCTTCCACCATGCGGTGAAGCTCAAGCCCGCGGCGGGATTCGAACCATGGACCTGCTGCACGGCAGTCCATAGCCAATGCCACTGAGCCATCACTGCTTCAAAAAAGCTTCAGCCCTGCTATAGGTAAACCCCATAAATATCTTTTATTAGTAAGTAATATATAATAAGAATATATTAGGGTTTGCATTGTAGACCACATGGGGTACTTTTTATCCCGGAAGAGTGGTGTGATGTGATAGCCACTATGCACGTGTATGGAAACTGAAGCCTTGTGACTACATAACTTGTGAACAAATACATAGACAAAATAAATTATTACCAGTACCTACGTCATATCAAATGGTTTAAATTTCCAAATATCGAACATGTACTTACATCTGTATGTATTCAAAAATACCGGAGATGCCTATGATATGAACAAGATAGTAAAAAGGCCATGATCAACCAAAAACCAGTAAAATATTTAAAATTTTATTTCAATAGTGTAAACAAATTCTCCCTTCCTATTTGTATGTTAATATAATTAAACATTTATCTATGATTTCTTGATGGGATAAAAATACTTAAATTGTATATCAATCGAACTAAATTAAAACTAAAATAATGTACGTAATATAAATATCTAATACTTTCCGGCCGTGACTCCGTCCGCGCGTATGTAGGTTATCGTTTTGCGTAGTTGGAAAGAACTATCCTATGTCCTTAACATTATTTTTCACCCTCATTAGTGACCCTTGCTACTTATGGGATCGATTGTCATTCACTGTCAATCAGTATATCATCAAGATCAAAAAAGGCTGATCCACTTTCCGATTTCCGATGATGAAATTTAAATGGGACGACACGGCAAGCATCAGTTTTCAAATAAAAAAAGAATCATAAAAATCGGTTTACCCAGTCAAAATTTCTGCGGTAACAAACATAAAAAATAAAAACACAGACGAATTGAGTACCTCGTCCTTTTTTGAAGTCGATAATATGTTGATTGGAGACTGCCACAAATAAACTCGATTAAAAAACAAAATACCTCAAAATCTGGAAAAATATATTTTTATTCGCTGTTTGATCCACTCAAACTAAATGTATGAAAATGTTATTTTTTGTATGGTATAGGTAATATATTGGGGTATGGGGATGTTAGGGTGACATGTTTAGGTAATGGAAAACTACTTAGTACTACAAAAAAACGTTACGGGGCGTCGCGGGATAAAAAAACGTGAGCAGTTTGGACGATTTCGTCATAGGAGGTGGACAGATTGGACGCACGAGGGGTTAATTAGTGTAGGTAGATATCAAATTCTCATGTCTGAGTGTTAGTATCAAAACTCCTCCGAAACGGCTTAACCGATTCCTATGAAATTTTGTGTGTATATTCAGTAGGTCTGAGAATATGACGTAAACTATTTTTCATACCCAACATTTTATTTTTATCTTTCGGACAAAAACATTTTTTTAATTTATCTACGATTTGGCATTAAAATACATTAAACCCTAAAATTTCACCCTTCTACCACCAACACCTATTTTTTAATAGCTATACAAGTAGGTACTTTAATAATTTTCTACTCTCGGCGGTCGATAATTGATCAGGAAATGAATTGCCTAGAGATGAATTTTCTGTGGCCGTTTTAGGGCTGCTATTACCACTCGTTCTGTTATTTCCGCCAGGCGTCTATCGGTGTCACTTCTAACCCCGTAAACAGCATGGTGTAGGCAGGACTCCTGTCTTTTTCACACAATAAGCTTTCTATCACTTCCTAGAGTTTAGGGCTTCAACAGTTTTATTTCCTAAAATTTCACTATGTTCACAAATGTTCACGGATATCCAAAATAGCATAGCATGTTGAGTACGATGAGAAGCAGCAAACTGGCAAGTAATTGTGAATGAAAGAATTAACGCAATATAAAAAAAAAGGCTGTATTTTGTATTGAAAATATAAATGTAGACTAAAAGATGTAGTTTAAAATTTATTAGTTAGGTAAGATAATAAAAGGACAATGAATTCAAGAAATGTATCTTTGTTTTGTTATTTTTATATGCGGTTATCGTTAATAGCGCTTCTTTCCTCTTCCTTTTTTTACTTACTTACATTAAATAAGTTAGTCATTTTTATGTCACTAACAAAATATTCACTAGATATAATTTATATGGCAAAACAACGTACACCGGGCCAGCTAGTATTGATATATGTCTATAAAATTTCTTATATTTTCTTAATTTACTTTACATTAAGTATAAATTTATTCTTAATCCTTTTAAAAAGCCATTTACATATATTTACTAAAACAAAATTCGTATAGAATAAGAACAACTCTTAATTCCGTGTCACGGAACGTATATCTTCGTAAGAACGTAAAAGCCTTATACATACAGCACACTATAAAAGAACCAGTCTAAAAGACCCCTACAATCTAGAAAGGCGAACGGTGACAAGGGTTATTTTATACTGGTACTGCGGGGAAATAGCCAAAACATTGCCCACGCAGTAGCACACATACACAAAAACCTTCACACTTTCAAAGAAATACATACACACATACACATATTTCTGACACTCCGGGCACCCATGTTGCCATTTTTTACAATATTCAGATTTCGTATTTATCTAGGACAATGTGAACAATATATGTTCATACAAAAATCAAAAGGAACGAAAAAAGAAGCAAAAGGAATTGTTAATGAAATATTTTTCAATAGTTTTGGAATATTTCTATGCTCCCACAGCTATTTTTCGTCAGTAAAAATCAAATAATTAAAACTATGAAAAGCTGCCCATTCACGCACTCAGTTTTACAGGGTTCATTCACTCTTTTATATTATCTATGCAAGGTTCCACAGATAATATATTCCTGTCATTTACTGCGGGGAAATAGCTACTGCGAAAGTTTTCGGCTTGCTCAGTGCCAGACCAGGGTTGGATTCAGTTCAGACCCTCAAAAATATATACACCGAAATTATGACTGTACTATTCGCCCAAAATTATACCACGTTTGATGTTACATGTTTTTTTTTATATACATTTAGATATTCAGCGTTTTTTGTTTTGAATTAAAATAAAAATGCATTCGTTATTCGTAAATAATATTTTGTTTTATTAATTTGCGCCTAAAATATGCATGATATTCAGGCATATGTAATCAAGTTCAGGCAAAGAGACTTCGATCTCGGCTAATTCTTCAATCGGAACTTAGAATCGACACGACGTAAAATGTTGTCGTTGAAATTCTATGCCGTTATTAGATTTACTTTCCCTTACAGTACCCATCGCAAATATGAGTATAATAGTGTCAATACAACTCGCTCCGAGTTGCAAGTTTATTTCTCAATTAAGTTTTCGCCAAATTAACTTTGGTGAACACTCTTGCACAATCAACATTTACGTGAGGTAAATCCAGGCAATCAAATTTGGCAACATGAAAATAATCTTTTTTAGATATCACACCAAGCGCTTACTTTCTCCCTCCCCAAAATTACTGTAGAGTATTATTTTTTAATATCTATTAAAAAGGAAACATGGCTCACCTATACAAGTAGATCGACCTGAATATAAAATTATGGTATTTTCGCCTAGTATAGTAACAGTCCTATACTACATACTGCACACCATGGGTGCATACCATTTGAAGTTAGATTCGCTAAAAACGCTAAAAACGATCACACTCCCAAAAAGTTGTTCCACATGGGTCTTGGCGTTATTTTCGCCATAAACGCTATGAGGCTACTGGAACAGTTTGAATTCCCTACATCTAATGTCAAAAGTGACAGAAGTGGCAAATTTTAGTGGCATTCTTAGCGTTCTTATCCTAAATGGAACAGGGGATGACAGTTACAAACGATCACAACCACAGACGCAGAATGTGATCAAAATTATCGAAATTAACGTTCTTAGCGACAAATGGAACATACCCCATGAAGTAATGGTATAAATAGTATAATTATACTACGAAATCCAACACATTGCCATAGAACATATAATAATACATTGCTCAGTAGTTTTCTTTTTTTTCTATGGCAAATGTCTTTGAGACATTACTGCCAGCTTCACGTCAAAACAAAATTGTAACCATAAAAAGTTCGGAGATAATTTAGAAAACAAGATTACCAGAACAGTTAAGTATAAGAATATCATGATCTAAGTAAACAAGGTCTTCTACTCCGAAAGAAACAAGCTGCGTCCATGGAAGTAATAAGTACTACGTACAACGAGCACAACAAGGAATGAGCTCTATCTGTGCATCTTGCAGCTAAAATAAAGAAATTAAACCTTATGCTGAGGTAATAAGAGTCTTGTTTGCCCGCAAAATAAAAATAAAGCCGAGTGAGAGGGCAACCAGTGAACGCTGTGTCCCGTTCTGACAGTGACCTGGAGCTGCCAGAGTTAAGTTGATTTCTAACCTTTCGTTGTTTGTAAAAATATATGCGATTGTAATGAAGTAAAAACATTTACTTGTAAAATATTTCTAAACATAAATAATAATTTATTACCGACATGTTAAAGCAGTATTATTTATCTACAATGTAAGGCAATACATATCAGGCACTTACACGCTCTCATCACTAACTTAAGCTACGGTGTTGTATCGTCTTCATTTGTTGTGATTTACTTAAAACTATGACTTATTTTATAGCCTAAAACTACATTTAAAGAGCTTCTATGTGGCGTCGCTAACAATTTCCCCCCCAGTGCGCTTTCTGCCGGGCACTCCATCCTCACGTTGCGACGCTGGGACCACGATGCGATGATGAGACGTGATGTTGGCCGCCATCCGCACGTCGACTATCCTCGTTCTGCCGTCTGGACCTTAGTACACTTTGATGACTTCTCCTCGCTATGTATTCCGGGGTAACGAAACGTCTCCAATGATAACGATGTCGCCTCCAGTTCTGGTCCGCCAGTCGATGTGTTGTCTTCCAGTCCCCTTGCCAATGAGTTCACGGTCGCTGAACTCCCCTAGTACTTGTCCGCCAGTCGATGTGTTGTCTTCCAGTCCCCTTGCCAATGAGTTCACGGTCGCTGAACTCCCCTAGTACTGGTGCTCCACAGGATCTTCCGATGAGGAAGTGATTGGGTGTTAGGGCTTCCTCGTCCGTTGGATCCGCACTTATGTGAGTGAGCGGACGTGAGTTGACGGTGTGTTCTACTTCCGATAGTAGAGTGTGTAGGACTTCTTTATTCATTCAGGACATCAGTCTGTGCCACTTTAACTGTTCTGATAATTATTTCCCATGCTCTTCCCACGTGTGGTGCTCCAGATGCGATGAACTTCCATACGATACCTTTGCGTTCCGCGGCTTCTATCAATTCGTCTACCTTTATTTTCTATGACAAAAAACATCTATGCAATGACAAAACTCAATTACCGTGTCGCGACACACGGACTAACATACAGGCTCACTCTCAAAGGTACGAGGGATATACCAGACGTCTCCGGCAACCCACTCGCGAACGACTGCCTACTACTAACTGCGCACTTGACCAAGTACGTTTACCACAAAAATTTGAGATATGTCTCATGGTCATGTTAGCTCAATTGGTTAGAGCATACCCCGGCTAAAGGGGTGGATGGACGTGGGTTCGAATCCCGCACATGACTTAAATTTTTCCTCTCGTATATTTGTAATTTTGAAATATATTTTATGTAATTTTATTAAGTCTAATAATATTCGTTGAAAGATGTAATTCTAATTCTTCAATTATTCTAAACCTATATTTTTTCTTAATTAAACCATAGTTGTTATACCGGGCATTCTTCATTTAAACAGTACATTGGCCACACTCTGACACTGACAGAATAACGTCAAGCGGCGTTTAAGAGCCATCCTACGTACGGACCCATACAAAGTATTTAACTTTGTATGGGTCCGTTCCAAACCTCAGAGTGTAGTTGTTTGGTTGTTTTAACTTACCCCAAGGCATAGAACATAGTATAATAATACTACGCATAGATTGGACACTTTTCTCCCGAGGCTTCCTCACCCCGCCACCGATTCTGAGCTGTCGTTGAGCTGACTTGAATACGGGACGCGCAACATCTTCTCTCTTTGCAGGTATATATTCATAATTTACGAAATCTAATAAGACTATTAAAAGTATCAAAAGATTATTAGGTATGTTAGTACAATAATTATTCATACGGTGAGAACCTTAGACTTCACACACACAATTACGCGTGTACAAAAACAACATAGTGTTTAGAACGCAGCTTTTGTATAGAGAATGAGTCGAGTGTCCAGGGTTTGCCCAAGGTTCGGATCGACTCTGTTGTTTTATAACCTCAAATAGCGATTTTTGACGGGTAACTGGAAAAATTATAGATGTCTGAAAAGCAATAACTATCGTTACATGCAAAATACAAAAGTATGCCAATAATTCTCTCATCAAGAAATGTCAAGGACATGCCAGTCAATGATGCAACCTTTTAACGACTGATTTTGATAGTTTAATATTTGCGCTCTACTCGAAGATTGTGAACGACGTTATAATGAAAAGTTGCACTTCGAGTGCCTCTAACCAAGGTTCTGATTATTCTCTTATCTGAACGGCCCCCAGGGGGCCGTCAGAACCTTGGTTAGAGCGCACTCGGAGTGCAACTTTTTACTCTAACATCGTTCACAACATTCGAGTAGAGCGCAACTTTTTAACTATCAAAATCGGTCGTTTAAAGATTGCATCTTTGACTGACATGCCCTTGACATTTCCTGGAGTCTGAACAGGGTTGCAAATCTTTGATTTTTTTTCCTCCACAGAGGCATATAAAAATCTCGTATTTTAGCTTTCGAACCTCGTACTTACTCATATTATGTGAAAAATGTGATAGAATAAAGAAAAAAGCATTTAAAAGACGATTTACACAGATAATGCTTATTTTGAAAATATATTAAAAATAAAACATTACTATTTAAATAAAATTAAATCGTCTTCACTGTGTTTGTATAATTACAAAATATTTGGCTTAAAAATAAATAACTTACATAATACTTTACACACTTTGTAGTTTGTACCACAGAGTATGACGACCTATAACTATGGAGGGTAGAGGAACCCTCCATACCTATAACGTATTCTATCTCTGTTGCAATATAATGAAGGCAATTAATCAAACAAATATGGTTCATTTTTGGTAAATTTGAAATTTATAAAGAAATTAATTGAATACGAGTGAGGCGATATCAGGGTCTATTGAACATATTGACATAAATGTTCCCTGCAATGAAAATTGTTAGGTTAAGTTTCTTAACTCAAAATCTTGTACATAATTGTTCGAGGATAATAACGTCCTAGTACACCGTACGAAAGACTAGAAATCTCGTAACTCATAACTGTACGAGAAACCTCGTACGGTTGGCAACACTAGGTCTAAAATCTAAAGAAGAAGAAGAAAGGGGATTGGATTTATGCCAAGATTACCGACTTAGGCTGTTTTCCATTTGAATTAATTTCGAGCACATTTTGCGTCTATGGTGCGACATTTAATATGAACCATAGACATATGTGATCAAAATTATCGAAAATAACGAAATTGGCATCAAATGGAATACGCCCTTACTCTCTAATCTGTTGAAATCTGTCTGAATAAAATATTACATTACTTGCTCAGTGGAGATGTGCGTTCCGAACCTTGGTTAGAGCGCACTCGGAGTGCAACTTTTCACTCTAACGTCGTTCACAACCTTCGAGTAGAGCGTTCGGTTGTCACAACTGGACCGTTCCAAACCTTTGAAGGTTGCAACTTTTTAACCATAAAACGCGTGACATGAAATGAATTTGACGGTTATATCGTATTCTATCTGATGCGCTCACCCATATATCTCAAAAAATATAAAACTTAAATAAAAATGGAAAACGAATTTGTGATAGTGTTAAATAGCAATTATTATTACGATAATAATGTAAGTCTGTCAATGTCACAATTTGTTTGAGGTTATAAAACAACCGGTCGTTCCATACCTCAGGGTAAGTTGCAAAACAACCAAACAACGAAACAACTACACTCTGAGCCTCTGAACGCACTCCAGTGATCATAGATCAAATAGAATATATACATACATACAGTGATGATCTGATGAAAAGTTATTTAGGTTAGGTCATAGAGAAAAGTAATATACGGTTAGGTACCGATCTGATGATTGATGAGTATCGTGAATTGTAACCGGATTTAATAAAATTCGTTTACCGGTATTACAGGATCGTAGAAAATCTAAAGAGTTACTTACCCACCAGTCAGCAAAGATTACAGAAGTCTCCTCCAACCAGTCAGTCAATATATCAAAGAAAAGTAATAAACAATAAATACGGAATATTGCTTAATAATTTTCGTTTATAATCAGGAGTATTGTTCATAATGTTTTCCAAATTTTCATTGAATCATCAAACAATAAAAACGTTCTTGTTTTATCGGCGCTGCAGCTTTGTGGTTACAAATGAAATAAAACAGAATTCTATTGCATTACATCCAGTTCAAGAAGACTTGTCGGAAATTACTCCTAATTTTCGCCCATCATATAACATAGCTGCATATGTCAATAGATCACAAACTTTACAAAATTTAGTAAACCTAAATGTTAATTTGAGCAAAATTGAAAAAAAGCCTTACTTAGTAGATAAATTTCTAAGACTGGACTTTGAAAAGGATATGAAGAAGCATATAATATTCTTAAATGATTTTATTAATATGGAACACATGGGAGAATACATAACAAAAAATCCTATGATATTCTATGAAGACCTAGAAAATCTGGCAGTGAGAGTAAATTACTTAACCTCAAAAGGCTTCGAAAAGAGTCAGATTAAGAGAATTATTAGTAACAACCCATATTGGTTGTCATTTAGGTGAGTAGCTATTAACCCATTGACATGGGCAATAATGATTACAATAGAATTCCATTCATAACTTGGCCATCGGCTGACCCACTATGGCCAATTTATGATTGAAATTCTATTGTTATCATTAATGCCGATGACAATGGGTTAAGCATCTAAAAGTTTACTGAAAAACAATACCGTGTCCGTATCATTAATCAGTATGTATGGAAGGATAAATTTGAGCAATGACTCACTTACCACAATAGCTCAATTGGCAGAGCTTGTCCCAGCTATATGGACATGTGGTTCAAATTTTTTCTTTGTAAGCTTAACTTTTTGCAGGCATTAATACAATAATTACACTGTAAGGAACAAAATTGTTTAAATATTATAGCATAGCCTCAATATTGTGTAGTGTGTACTCATTATAATCTGAAATGCCAAATCACCACCTATGCTCTTTGCTAAAGTCATCGGGGGAATCGGGTTCTCCAATCTCCATACAATTCACCACAGCCTACTAAGAATCAATCAAGTATATAATTATTGTATTTAATAACTTTCTTATTTATAGCACATTAAGAATTGACAGAAGATTTGGTTACCTTCAAGAATGTTTTGAATTATCTGGTAAAGAAGTGAGATACTTAGCCACCAGGCAACCTAAACTAATAACTTACAATCTTCATCATATCAAAACTAATATGTTTACTATTGTGGAAGAAATGGGATTTGAGCCTCATGAGACAAAGGCTATGTTATTGAAAAAACCTAAAATTTGGATGTTGAGTAAGTTTTTTTAAATTGTATCTGGTGTACTCTCCGGCTTTTGTAGGTTTTTACATAAGTACGAAAGGATATATTTGGAAAACATAGTAATATAATCAAACTCCACCTTTTGGGGCACATACCGTTTCACTAACGTTGGTGGGCCCCTCCACAATAAATATTGATGCACATTTATATGGGTAGGCCTCGTTTGCATGCGATGTTAGTGTTGGTACTACAACAAGAAACACTAGTGGTACATTCAGTAAAATAATAATATTTAAAATATAATCAGATAAGAGTGGGAATGTATGGAGCTCAGATTGAAATAACATGTCTCGACGGGACCCCAAGAATGGATGGTAAAATACCGCTCATGCATGGTTAAAATTTTTCATTTCACTGGTCTTATTAATGTTGCTTAGCAGGTGACCGTAGCAAAAAAATATGTAAAAAAAATGATTTCCTTTTGCTAGATTTACTATTGTTTTCGATCTAGTCATATCAGAGATTCGGAGAATATTTGTGACGATAGGTATCTAATATAATTTTTTAAATCTTTGTTTTTTTTTTTAAGTGGTAACCTTAACATTTAACATATGCATTTCATCATGTGGCGACCTGCGCACATAACCTCATGTTAAATTTTATGTGGGTGTAATTTAATGAATTACTTCTGTCTCTCAAGGACTGCTGCCGGAACACACTGTTAGGTGTTTGCCAACAGATTTTCTACTTGAGGGTAGTAGATACCCAAGCAAGCTTTCGCAAAATGTCCTTCCACCACGTGGTTAATCTCAAGCCGGCGACGGTGGGGGATTGAACCATGGGATTGCGGCACGGTATTCAATCCATATAACCATAACGCTCGTCCAAAACTGCTTCAAAAACTGTAAAAATAAGAATACATTATGTTACCGGTAAAGGTAATTTAAAATATGTTTTAAGGTTTAGGCCAGTCTTAGTCTTACGCTGACTTACCAGCTTGACTCCGGAACGTTACTAAGTTACATAGATATGGACCTCGCAGCGCGGACGTTCAGCGTGAGACTAAGATCATGATTTAGGGTAGCCTAAACATTTGTGTACATTAAGAAAAATAAAATACGATAATTATTATTTTGAACTATGTAAATTATTTAGAACGATTACCAAACCTAGGTTCAAGATAGTTTCAATTTTGTATTTCCCGTCACAGACGTGCGTTTCCGCTTTAATGAAAAATTTACAATGTTAGAACGAAGCATACTTAGTCTGGTTCATGCTGCTCGAACCAGCAAAGCTTACGGTATTCGCGATGAGAAGAGAGTCTTTAAAATTAAAACAATCTCACGCAAAAAATAAACATTTTGATTCCTTCGACCGCGTATGAAACCGGAAGTTCGTAAGTAGTCGCAAAATGTTTTGTACGATACCAGTTGCGTACAAATACTTGTATTTACACCAAACCGTCTATTTTAACCAAAATATATTACGAAAAAAGTTCTATTCATCATTCGTAACCACAGGCCTTTTAGTGGAGTCCCTTCTGTCAGTCACTAAAAAAAAAAAACAACTTACGGCGACTTTAGTAGGATCTTACCAAATTTGGTTAGGCAGGGGAGGAGGCTCGAGCGGTGAAGGGGAGCGTTGATGTCATCGTAAAGGGGCCCCGTAACCGCACTCCCGGGGTTGCAAGTGCAAGGCCCCTCTGGCCTCTTTCTCTGCAACACTCTATGGACCCGGCACCCGCACGGTGAATCCATGGAATGCTAAGAAATTCGTCTCTAACTGATACAGCTACTAATAATGTACCTACTTGTAGGATGGATGAAATATATGCCTCAATGTTCTTTATTGATTACAGATCAGAGAGCGCTGTTGGAAAGATTCAATTATCTTCACCATGTAATGCAGATTTCCCATAAAACAATTACAAACAATCCTGAAGTCATGCTTTCAAGACTGCACAGAATAAAACAAAGACACTTATTCTTAGAAAAACTTGGGAGAGCACAGTATGATCCAAAGAAAGAAAACTATGTTCCATTAACAGCTTTAATAAAAGACTCAGATGTAGAGTTTTGCGTAAGATATACGAAATGTAATGTTGGCGATTTTAACATATTTTTGAAAACTTTATAACAAATCTATCCAGTTTTGCCCAAGAGGCTTTTGTTTTGAAATGCATTCAATGAGTGATACAAAAATGCATCAAGAATGCCTGCTACTGTGAAAACACCTCCAATGATGGCACAGATGTTAGTTGCGAAATGTCCTATTGACCTGTAAAACGAAAACTTCAATAAATTTTATAAAATTATCGGTCGCAGTGATTTATTTTATGTTTTTGTCACAGAACAAGCTTGAGGCCCACCTGACGTTAAGCGGTAACCTCTGCCTCTAACATATGCATTTCGTCATAAGTGGCGAACTATCACCCGTCACCATTAGACATACAGTTGTTGAGTATCATGTGCTTGTAATTTTACTGGCTCTCAAGGACTGCTTCCGGAACACAATGTTAGGTGCTTGGCGACATATTTTCTACTTGAGGGGGGTGTGGCCAGGCGAGCATTCGCAAAATGCCCTCCCACCTTGCGGTGAAGCTCAAGCCGGCGCTGGGGATCGAAACAAACCTGCGGCACCGCAGCCCATAGCTATCATTGCTTCAAATGTAAATATGTTAAAAAAAACCATTGCATTATGAACAACAATAAAACCATAGTAAAACCAAACATGTAGTTTGACTTAATACGAGCGGTATCAAACGCGGCTTGTACGTGCGCTCGCCCGAAAAATCTAGCGTCAAATGTCTAGCGTGTCAAGACTCCGCTGATAGAGAATTATTTAAAATTCTGAAACGCTCGTAGCGAAGTTTCCTTAGATGATGAATAGGCGTTACTTTGCGGAAATCCATATTTAATAAAAACAAATATTTTTAAAATATCTTAAGAAAACATCAAATTAATATTTTAATAAAACACTTAAAATTATAAAATATAACTAGTGGCAATTCCGCATAATTTTCCTGCTAAGCCGATGTGACGTCACAAACGCCACGCAGCCAAACCGGAAGAATTTTCGTCGCGTTTCCCTTCTACACAAAGCATCCTCAGGAGGTCTTAACTCTACGAGCGCACGATCGAGTTTGTGACGTCACATCGGCTTAGCAGGAAAATTAGGCGAAATTGTCACTAGATATATTTTATATTTTTTAAGTGTTTAATTAAAATATTAATTTGATGTTTTCTTAAAATATTTTGAAAATATTTGTTATTATTTCCTTAGATGTTTTTGACCGATAAGCAAAGTTAAGCGACATCCGCCGCGGTCATAACTTGGATGGGTGACCGCTAGTGACATTACTACTGAGCCCTTCCGTGCTTCGGAGGGCACGTTAAGCCCTCGGTCCCGGTTGCTGTCTTAGGATGGCAGTCGTTATAGCATGGTGGAAGGACATTATGCGAATGGCAAGCTACCACCATCAAGTAGAAAATCTGTCGCCAAGCAACTAACGGTGTGTTCCGGCAGCTGTTCTTGAGAGCCAGTAATTCTAGGTTAGCCTGAACAACATCTTCGACCACATCATCACTTACCATCAGGTGAGATAGTGGTCAAAGGATAACCTATCAGGCAATAAAAAAAAAACGAATAGTCGTGTCAGTAGGTATTTACCAAGTGATCTGCTATAGTATACCTATACATTTTACAAATAAAGCCATAAAACTTTAACATAATGTACAACTACCGTTATCATTTTTATCAGAAAATTATTCTCAGATTATCTATAAAAAAAAACATCAAAATATTGCATGCAAATTGCGTTTCTTCAAACCACTACAAACAGCAGAATGACAAGTTCAAACCGGCTATATTGATAGTAATATAAAATTTTTTTTTTTGACAGTTAAGTTCCTTTTTACCCAATAATCGTGTTAAAAGTAGTTACACCTGTTTTATGTACTATTTTCCGTTCACTAAATGTTATGATAGAATTTTCCATCATTAAGCAAAGAAGGGTTAAAACTATATAATAAATAATATTTAAAAATACCTTTCTTTTTCTGTATATTTCACCATCAAAGGAGACAGTTCATAGCTAAAGAAAGCACCAGGCATTCCAGATTCTGCATTTATATTAGACACTGATTTCTGATGTCTTGTTACTGAAAATTGATTTGTGTGTAGGATTGTACCATCCAAATTTACGTATACAGTAGGAACTATCTTCAAGTAATATTGAAACATTACAGCACCTGAAAAAAAAATGGACAATTTGATTTCATTAGTTACGTAAATACGTTACATCGGGAACCCACGCGAGGTTTCGAAAAGTTCGTAATATAGAAGCTCCGAAGGACGGTAGAGGCGGGGCCAATACTCAAATAATGTGTATCTCATAATCCATGGGTACGTTCACCGCTAATAATTTACTATTGAATTCGAAAAATACAACATGTAAAATAATCTTAACTTGAAGTTATGAATAGCCAAACCCTGAACTCGATCAAGTTAGACTTGTAATCGATAACGAAACGGACTCCTTGGGAATGAAAATGGATTCAAATCTATATTCCTCACATATAACTGTGTAATGGCATATAACGTTCATAAGATAAAGCAGTTGACGGATGTACGAGCTACTCGTAGCTACAGTTCGGCTGGTTCAATGCATAATGTCTTATGGTGTATTGTTGTGGGGAGTGGCAGCTGATATAAACCATCAATTTCTTTCTAAAGCGTGCAATTCCTGCTATGTATGTAATGAATTAGAGAAGGGCGGGGTGACATTCTGACCCGACATGCGACACCACACGGGTTCACGTCCAAAAAACTACGCCACACTGGTTAAATCTACGGATTTGTTAAAATCACATCTTGGCAACACTAAGACCAATTTCATCAAAAAAATGTCTACTCGATTTAGATTTTGACACTAGCAAATGAACAAGACGGCGATTCTCGTGCAGTGATATGAATATCATAGTAGATAAATATCGAGAAAACATGGCGAATATCGAGTCGTGTAGTTTTGTGTTATTCTCGCAATATCACTATCGATAAATATCAAGCCCTAGCGATCGACACGCAACATTGCGATATCGGGATTATCATTATACTTTCTATACATGTGAATACAAGTTCATCTGTGGACATATTTTTATATCTACCACTCGCGAGAATAGCATTTTTGTGAAAAGTGGATATTTTTGGAATATTAATAGTCTATAGGTGACACGGGATAAATATCGAGAATCGATAAGTTTATCACAATTTTGAGAATTGCCCCCCTGGACTTGTGATGCCGGGTACAGACTAAGCGAACGAGAGCGAGCGAAGGGTAACGAGCGAGCGCAAACGAATCAGTGTGGACGTTACGCCGTAAGCAAGCGAAGCCCAACGAGGCCCTTCGTTCGCTTTCGGCCGTGCTCCGGCGGCTGTCGGTACATCAAAGAGTAATGGAACGAACGTACGGCCGCGGTGTGGACGGACGAGCAAATGCTCATTCAGTTGCGGCGATTGCACGCGACGGACGTTTCAATCCAGCGAATAAATTGTATCAACTTACGATTATCGAATGGTCTAATAACAGATTGCTAATGCTGATAGCGCTCTATAAGCAGAAACCGAGGCTTTGGGATCCTAAACATGCTGAATACAAGATAAAAAGTAAAAAAACTACGATTGGACAGAGATTTCCAATATCCTGGAGGGCAAAAGACTATACTAGAAGATGTTTGTCGTCCATGATCACTAAAATACTACGTAAGTTTTTTTTAATGCCTGATAGGTTAGCCTTTGACCAATATCTCACTTCACAGAAATAAGAATAGTATTATATTTCTCTGTCTCACCTGATGGTAAGTGATGATGTGGTCAAAGATGTTGTTCAGGCTAACCTAGAATTACTGGCTCTCAAGGACAGCTGCCGGAACACACCGTTAGGTGCTTGGTGACAGATTTTCTACTTGAGGGTGGTTGCTAGCCAGGCGGGTAGTTGCAAAATGCCCTTTCACTAGGCGGTGGAGCTCAAGCCGGCGGTGGGGATCGAACCAGGGTACCGCGGCACGGCAGTCCATAGCTATTACCGCTCGGCCATCATTGCTTCAAAACGTGCAATGTTAGGTTAGCCTTTGACCACTATCTCACCTGATGGTAAGTGATGATGTGGTCGAAGTTGTTCTTCAGGCTAACCTAGAATTACTGGCCCTCAAGGACAGCTGCCGGAACACACCGCTAGGTGCTTGGCGGCACGGCAGTCCATAGCTATTACCGCTCGGCCATCATTGCTTCAAAACGTGCAATGTTAGGTTAGCCTTTGACCACTATCTCACCTGATGGTAAGTGATGATGTGGTCGAAGTTGTTCTTCAGGCTAACCTAGAAGTACTGGCCCTCAAGGACAGCTGCCGGAACACACCGCTAGGTGCTTGGCGACAGATTTTCTACTTGAGGGTGGTAGCTACCCAGGCGGGCATTCGCAAAATGCCCTACCACCATGCTATAACGACTGCCATCCTAAGACGACCACCGGGAGCGACAGCTTAACGTGCCCTCCGAAGCACATGCACGCTCAGTAGAATCGGCACCAGCGGTCACCCATCCAAACTCATGACCGCGGCGGACGTTGCTTAACTATGCTGATCGGTTCAGAACGGCTAAGCAAACTTCGCTACGAGAGCTTTACTGTAGGTAGCGCTTCGCCGTGGTTCGCCGATTGTCGACGAACTTCAATGCTTTTATTTAGTGTGGACACAACAGCGAAAGCGAGCGAGCGTGCGTTATTGATCGGCAAATCACAAACGTTAGCATTCGCTCGGTCTCGCTCGCTTGGTCTGTACCCGGCATGAGACCTTAGTATCCCGACATAGGGTGCGTACCATTTGAAGTTAAATTCGCCAAAAACGATCACACTCCCAAAAGTTGTTCCAGATGGGTCTTGGCATTATTTTTCGCCATAAACGCTATGAAGCTACTGGAACAGTTTGAATTACCTAGATCTAATGTCAAAAGTGACAGAAGTGGCAAATTTTAGTGGCATTCTTAGCGTTCTTATCCTAAGGGTATGTTCCATTAGTCGCTAAGAACGTTATTTTCGATAATTTTGATCACATTCTGCGTCTATGGTTGTGATCACGTGATCGTTTGTAACTGTCATCCCTGTTCCATTTTTGGATAAGAACGCTAAGAATGCCACTAAAATTTACCACTTCAGTCACTTTTTACATTAGATGTAGCGTTTAAGGCGAAAATAACGCCAAGACCCATGTGGAACAACTTTTTGGGAGTGTGATCGTTTATAGCGAATCTCACTCAAATGGTACGCACCCTAAATGGAATAGGGGAGAACAGTTGTAAACGATCACAGTGATCACAACCATAGACGCAATATGGTCAAAATTATCGAAAAAATAACGAAATTAGCGTCAAATGGAATACGCCCTTATGGAGCAAATAAAAAAAACAGATTCGACAGTTGACATGACAGTCAACGTCAACAATCATTTATGCTATTGCCATTACTTGCTCAGTGGCTATCATAAAGTAACTTTGTATATACTGAAATAGAGACCAAACTTGACATCCCTAGGTGTTAATAGATTTTTTTGATGACGTCACGGTTAGTAATGTCCGTATATAACAGATGGCACTAAAAAATAAAATAAAAAAAAACAGTGCTGCCATCTGTTTTTCATAAATGCTCATCCCAGTTACGTATGGTTGATACTTTGTACCTTTATTTATTTAAATATAGATATATCTATAAGTTTTTTATAGATATACTATATATTTAATGTCTAATATTAACCTGTTATCCTATGAATTACTTTCAAGGAACGCGTGAAGATCATTAACTCTTAAATATGGACCAAATCACCAATGCTTCCTGCCACGGGTCGAAACATATAGCATCAAAAATAAAACCAGTATTAAGATCCAGCCAAAACCTACAATGAGCTTGATAACTAAATACAAAAGTCTATAAGTTTATGTATGTTTTATTATCCTTATTTATCTACTTGCAACTATACATAACAAAAAAATATCTTTCCACCTCATTGTAAAAATATCGTATATGGCACCATAACAACGTCCCTATATGATCACAGCCAGCATAAAAATAATGCACCATTCACAGCTAACTTTAAACTAAATAAATTTAAATTTCTGGCACAGAAAGTAAACAAATCGGCAAGATGCAAAATCAAATAGGAATTGGCTATAGGAATTAGGGATGCTCACCATCGATTCAAATCGATAATATAATTATACCAATAATACACGAGACTTAAATTTCGTGAATTAATTATTTCGATTTGAATTGAATTATTCTTATTTCTTAATAGAAGCTTAAAGTAAAACAAGCCGGGCAACCAAATTAATTTGCTGATAAGCCTTTTCCTTTTTTGAATCCAAGGCAGAATAACATATAAATTTAGTTTGTGGACATTGGAGGGCTCGTCATACATAAATTAATACATAAATTAAACATATTAAACCAGTTCCAGTTAGTAAACTCGATTTCCCATCCGTGAGTATTTTGATTTCTATCCGTTGTAAGTTTTACCTTTAATTAATAATATTAGTCTATCATGTATCGTGATATTTTTTCTTTACTTTTCTTATATTCGTATTTCTACGAGTATATTAGTCACACATCTATTGTCTCTTTATTTGAAATCACGTCAGATTTGTGCTTTTGCCATAAAGTCAATTTTGTATATTTTTGAACAGCGGATTTTAATAAATATCTTCGTTTAGTAGCAGTACGATGTATATGTACACCCCACACGCTAGGATACGAGAATTATTTGTTGGGTCTCTTCTTCTGTATCAACGGATAAAAAGTTTAATTCTGTAAACTCCGCAAAGCCCACACATCCAATTCAATTCCTCGTTGCTAAATAATTACTCGTTACTAAACACATCACAATCAGTAGTAGCACTGGCAGGATTTTCTCCACTTGAAAGTGATCAATTAATTGAAAGCTCAATGCCAGCAAAAAATTACATCTATGAGGATCGTACTCAAAGTAAGTATATGTATATGGTTCTAACAATACGATCACAATTACTTGCAGCTCGCTCGCAGAAAAGTAATAACAAATGTTTACTTGTCATTTTATTTTACCGGAAAAAGGCACAGCACAGCACAATACCAGCCGGGAAGTAGTCATGAACCATCTTGAGATAGAATTCACTCCATTTTAAGATTGCACTAAATGTGAAAATGTAACTTTGGGACATTCTGATTATATACGGAGGAGAGTATGCTCAAGGATGGCTATGCACACCCAGCGATAAAATAACAAATGTTGTATCAAATATACAAGACATCGTTTATAATATAAAAAATGATTTATATCAAAATCATGTGAAAATTTACATAAAAACCCTTTGTTTAATATTAATTGATTTTAATGATATTGGGTGCCATTAACCTAATAGGAAATTACAAATATTTCTTTTAGACTTCTGTAAACGATTTTTCTTGCATAATTTTTGCAAAGACGTAAATAATAAATGGCAAGCGACCATTAGAAGAAAATGATGATAATGTTAAAACGAGAGCAATGAAAATATTTAAAAGATCACATAAAAAGAAAAATTGAAAGAGCGCATGTTCCCTCATAGAACTTAAACGATTCTGCTACTGATATGTTCGAATTTAGCATTCGATCACTAACTAAGTGATTCCAACCCTAATTATCACATGGGAAATGTCTGACACCTGTTCTTTTTTTTATTAAGGTATTGGCCTATGTCTTATTTAAGTTAATGCCATTGCCATATGTATTAACTAATTTCTCCATATTGTATAACAACGCCATCTCTTATTTAACGAAATCCCTAAATTTGAGTGCTATGCTACAAAATATAAAATACGTTACAGCAATGACTTTGTGTGTATGTCAGATATCTGTTTTATTTGTTTGCATTACATGCTGTCATTATTTCACATAATTATTTATGAGATTGTATGGTCTGGTGGCTATTGCGCTAAAGAATATCTTTTGCTGTACGCAACAGCTCAGCAAATTTCCAATTATCATTTAGAATAACAAATACAAAATGCCTGTTCCGGGCGGTATGTACCAGAGCCAGGGCCCTTCTTGTTTTGACAAAATGAAGATGGGTTTTATGATTGGATTTTGTGTTGGAATGGCAAGCGGAGGCCTTTTCGGCGGCTTCACTGCTTTGAGGTTAGTACGGTTATATTGATGCGCGTGAAAAGCATTTTCCTATTATTCCTAGGATGATCCCTGATTAGAAAGTCTAATTTATGGTTGTTTACAGATATGGAGCGAGAGGAAGAGAATTAGTTCACTCTGTTGGCAAAACAATGCTTCAGGGTGGGGGAACTTTTGGAACTTTTATGGCAATAGGTACTGGAATTCGATGTTAAGTTTAGATGGTGTATGGCATAATACACTTTTGTACATAACTACTGTTCTTATCCAACAATTATTTGTTTAGTTAATTGTAATTAGTCAATAAACTTATTTGAATAAACAAAATGCAATTTTAAAGTTAATAGTAGGTAACCTTCAGGGCATAATTTAGTATAGAAGATAAATATGCATACATATGTAGTCATATTAAATATAATTTTAATAAGTTAATTTTTAAATTTAGGTGTTAATAAAGACAATAATAATTGAATCTTTGATAGGGTTATTAAAATTTAGGAGATAAATACAAAATAATTATTCTAGATAGTTGTTCTGTAATTTTAGCATCCACTGGCTAGCTTTTGAGCCCAATTTCATATGATTGTAAGGGATGATCAGGTTGAAGATAGTAAACAGGGTTATCCTAGTTATTGCAGTGATTGAGTAAGTAAACAATATATAGGATAGGTAATTTTACTAATGTTTTTACATTATTAAAATGCTAGTACCTAGGATTATTTTTTTCATTATGAGAAGTTTGTGTTACTTTTACATATTTACAATGTTTTTTGCATTAAGGAAAAAGTATTCATAAAATATAGTGTTACACAGTAAGGATATAATATTTAATACTATATTTATTTAGTTTGTCATTGTGTTGATTCCACACATATGATCAAAATGAGATCTACAATTATGTGTTTTGCAAGTGATGTACAGATTTTGATTTTAGTTTGTACAGAATATGAATCACCATAATTTAATTTGGAAGAGACGAATTTACTTAGCATTCCATGGATTCACCATGCGAGTGCCAGGTCCATAGCGTTGCAGAGGAAGAGGCCCAAGTCAAGGTGCCTGGGACTTTCAACCCAGTGAGTAAGGTTAAGTGGCCCCTTTATGATGCTTCCTTTCACCGCTTGAGCCTTCTCCCCTGCCTAACCAAAGAGAGACGAATTACTTAGCGTTCTATGGATTCACCATGCGGGTGCCTGGTCCATCGCGTTGCAGAGGAAGAGGCTAGAGGGGCCTGGGACTTGCAACCCAGGAGTAGGGTTAAGGGGCCCCTTTATGATATATCAATGCTCCCCTTCACTGCTCGAGCTTCCTCCCCTACCTAACCAAATTTGGTAAGATCCTACTAATGCCGCCTTACTACTGGTCCTAATTTGGATGTAAGCGTAAACAGAATAAGAACTGCCATAATTTAGAGAATTTTAACTTTAAGTGATTTTGTTTAGATTTTATATAGAATTTTATATTTATTTTGTATAGAATTAACACCATTCTTTTCTATTACACTATCAGCTTTACCCCTGAAAACAATGCTTATCTGAGACGAGCAGGATTGGCTGGAGAACACAAAAACATAAGTATCTGATAGCTGAAAATGGATACACCTCGAGTATGATTTAAAATTTAGGAATTTAAAAGCACTCATAGTGGAGCTTGCCTAGGCATTATTAAATGTTTTTTATGCTATATATTATTTTATACTACCTAATTTGATATCTGAACAATGGTGTGTAAGTTGATATTATTTAATGAATAATACAAACTATCATTAAAAGATACTATACCTGTTCACTCACGAAGGCAGTCTCCTTACAGTAAATTCTATATATAATAATTATAATACATATTGTGTATGGGTAGGCTTCGTTAGGTAGGTAAAATAATAAATTAACTATGATCACTTGGGTAAGCATGTAGTTGCAACTAGACTAAAATAATGTGGAGGGGCGTGCCTTTATGAGTGGAAAGGTATGTACTCATCCTTAATCATTTTATGGTATAGTAGTTTTTTGCATGGTGGTAGGGAATTTTGCCAATGCCTTCTTGGATGCTACCGTCAAGTAGAAATTCTGTCGGCAAGCACCTTACAGTGTGGTTCAACCACATCATCATTAACCGCCAAGTGTGACTGAAAACAAAGGCTATCTGCTAGCTAGGCAATGAAAAAAAAAACTTGCAAAAGAAGAATATTACCAAAAATGTTTTTTTTTTACCTTCTTTGGCCAGTCCCAGAGCTCCATCCAGTGGAGCAGTATTGGCACTTTTGATGTCGGTACCAAATGACAAATGTTTGATGATGTGAGTAGTGTTGAAAACTGATGATGAATAAGGTTGAACATCATGTACATGTACATGATTGATAGTGAAACTCTTGCCAGGAGCTATGTGAAAACTTCCTCCAACCTGAGGTGTAAAATAAAAATGTTGAAATATTTCATAGATTTGCTCTGATGATTACAGATATGTAGTGGCAATTACTACTGAGTGCTTCCTTGGTTAATGAGCAAGGAAGCGCTGAGCTTGAGAGAAAATCTGTTACCAAACACTTAACCTTGCATTCTAACAACAAACCTTGCGAGCCAGCAATTCTAGTTAGTGTGAACAAGGTCTTCGGCTGCATCATGAGTCATGACTTACCATCAGATAAGATAGTGGCCAAAGGCTACCCTATTAGCAGTAAACAAAAATAATGCCTATGCCTAATGTAACAGAAAACTATATTTTTGAGGCACATAATTTTTCGCAATTTTAACTTTACCAACTTATGCTTCATAAATTGCTAAATGACAGTTTTTTTAAAATTGCTTTTTAATTCTTATTTTGACTTCTATTTATATGGTTAGGTACTAAAAGAACTTGTCAGTAGTGGGTTAATTTTTATGAGAAGCCTTATTTATCTACCTGTTAATTTTCTGTAGGATGGTAGTTTATTACAACAAAATTTTAACTACATATTTTATAGTTTAGGCGCACAACACTGACAGAAGTTATACACACACTAGAATAGGATAATTTCGGTTTGTAAATAAGAATATCGGGTGTGTTCCCAACCAGTCACACTGGTTAAATTTTTCTTCCCCAAAGTAACACTGTTGTACTCAATGAAACTTTTGTTTTAATATTTATGTGTCAATTGTTATAAACCTAATTTCCTATTACAACTCTTTTTTTACACCTATGTTTTATAGACTTACACGGTTCACTTCCATATGTCCATATAATTGGCAGCCTTCTTTTAATGCTAAATTGGTCCTTTCAATAGAATCATCATTCTTACATTGTTCTATAGTGGCTAAATCAGGCAGAGCCCATCTTCTCAGTCTATAAGCTTCCTTTACATCTTCACAAGTATTACAGCATCTGCGACAAGAATGATATGTAAGTTTAAGTACTTTACTTTGCTGCACACCACAAACAATCACATATTCATAAAGTACTACCAACACTAAAAATAATACTTCAAGACTTGACAAAAATTGTTACCTATTATTTATTCGTATATGTTACCGGTAATCTGTATAATTCAGGTTTTCTATACAATACCTAGGCAATGTATAAAACACCTGAGGCGCCCAGGCAATGTATGAAATATTATCAATAATGAATAGATTCAGGCGTTACTTTGCGGAAATCCATATTTAATAATAACAAATATTTTAAAAGTATTAGTTTATTAAATAATTAATTTGATGTTATCTTAAAATACTTTTAAAATATTTGTTATTATGATTATTATTGCCCATTACATACTTTACCTAGGTAATGCATACAATTCCTAGGGATTATAGAGATTATAGGATTATAGATGATGTATAGTATAGACTACCTGCTATTGCACCGGCATTGTGTAAAATAAATAGATCTTGGTATAATATTTATCAATGTTAACCAGTCTACAAATGTTACTAAAATGACGGACAAATGAAACATGTAGGTACTTAATTTTAAAATATTATAAATTAAACCGGCAAAAAAACACTCACGTTGAGGATCGAATACGTCGACCCTCGAAATATAAATAAAAATGATGATGGGTCGTACGCGAAGAATGAGACCGTTGTTAATTTGTCATCATGCCGCTTAGATGATAATGCACGCAATGTTCTTTCCCGAGGACTTAACTACGCACCAGCACCTAAGAAGATTCCTGTGGAGAACATTATTTCTAGTATTGAGGACACTATCGTACGTAATAAAATTCCATACAATGACGCGGAATGTATGAGGCAAGATATCTCGTCGTTATTACGTAGATCTAAACCACCTAAAAGTAATGTTACAAAAGGTGAGTTTGCAGCATTACACGATCTGCGTAATAATACCGAAATTTTAGTGCTACCTGCCGACAAAGGGAACGCAACAGTAGTTGTCGATACGGAGGCGTACGAACACAAGATCTCGCAAATGGTGAGTGACAACACTACATATAAGAAGGCGAACTATAATCCAGAGTTACCACAAAAGTAGTGAACTTGTTACGCAATAATGCAGATATAGATGTGTTGGCACGTCTGCGTCCACACAACCCAACACCACCAAAAATCTACTGCCTACCTAAAATACATAAGCCAGACTGGCCATTACGCCCTATAGTTAGCCAAATAGATTCGCCGACCTACAAGCTATCAAAATACCTAGCTTCTGTCCTGCTAAGGTTCACAGGTCAGAGCAATAGCTTTGTGAAAGATTCAACGCATTTCGTTCAACTGCTAGAAGATGTGCGAATCCAACCCACAGAAGTCATGGTGAGTTTCGACGTAACTTCTCTGTTCACTAGTGTACCTACCAGTAGACGAAACTATAGAAATGATAAGCCGTAAGATACAGAACTCACCCTTACCTACTGAGTACATTGAGTGGATATCGTTGTGTCTGAAGAGTGGATACTTCGTGTGGAGAGGAGAATTCTACCTGCAGGTGGATGGAGTAGCGATGGGCTCACCTATAGCTCCAGTGGTAGCCAACATATTTATGGAGTGGTACGAATCCCTGGCCCTCAGCACTGCACACGTAAAACCGCGCTATTGGTGGAGGTATGTAGATGACATCTTCGCAATTATAGACAAAGAAGGATTATCTGGTTTTACGGATCACCTGAATAACTTACATCATAAGATCAGCATCACCGTAGAAGAAGAAAAGGAAGGGGTATTGCCGTTCTTAGATGTGCGTGTTATCCGGATGCCAGACAACAGTCTGACGCACACGATTCATCGAAAACCGACACACACGGATCGATATCTTCATGCTAGCTCACATCATCATCCTGCACATTTGTCCTCCGTACCAAGAGCATTGATGGACCGAGCACTTAGGCTATGTGACCCTCCATACATAGAAAAAGAGCTCCAGCACGTGAGAGGGGTACTGGAGGACAACGGATACAGTTGCCGACAATGTTGCCGCTGGGCAAAGACAAGTGAACGTAAGCGACCAACAAGAGTGGAGCGTTCTCCTGCTTATCTTCCGTTTGTAAGAGGAATAACGGACAAAATCGGATATCTCTTGCGACGGAAATATGATATCAGAACGTTCTTCCGTCCACCCGGTCAAATAAGACAGATGCTACGTTCACCGAAGGACAAAGAACGCCTTAACGTACCGGGCGTATATAAAGTACCATGCGACTGTGGCAAGAGTTACGTGGGAGAGACTAGACGCAACATTGCTACTAGACTGACCGAACACATTAGGAGCATTAAGAACATGGACATTACTAAATCGGCCCTTGCGGAACATGCTCATCTCTTGGACTCCAATCATTATATTCGTTTTGATAAAGCCTCCGTATTAGCTAGAGAAAAGTTTTATGTGCCTCGCAAAATACGTGAGGCTATAGAAATCAACCGACATCCCAATTTTAACAGAGATGGGGGTTGGACGCTACCACCAGCCTGGATTCCTACCCTTAATGTCACCTCGACGCAAAAGTTGTCGGGCAGTCTAGAGAGCGACACAGTCAGTTTTGTGTGTCACGGTACGTGTGCTGATGATGATGATGAGATCACAGACGACGAAGTAGGCCCACCGTCTTCAGCCGGGCACGCTAGGACTTCATCACCTAGCACCAGCAGCGCGGGACTCGCTCCACCCCCACCCAGCTCCCCGCTGTCGCCGCCGGCGCCGGTATCGAGCCGAGCCGCGCGAGCGGCGCTCCGCAGTGTCCGCCGGGAGCTCGCAGACGCAGCTGCGCACTCGCCCTGATGATGAGCATCTGATATGCTCGAAACCCGGGTCGATGTATTCGATCCTCAACGTGAGTGTTTTTTGCCGGTTTAATTTATAATATTTTAGTATGTGTGAAACTCACGAGAATTTCAATTCATGTACTTAATTTAATAAAATTAACAATTAGGGTGCTCCTTAAAAAATCTTTATGATAACCTAAAAGGTACCTAAAAGTATATTTCTATTACTACAGTAACATCACAAAAAATTAAGGGATTAAATATAATGATCACCATAAAATGCTTTGATACCCTTAGTAATTTTACCAAAAATTTTAAACGAACACCAAATGTAGTAAATTATCACCAAATGAAGTAAATGATCACTAAATCTCAGTCATATTTCGGTGCGACGACGAGCGAAGCGAGGAGGAGCGTTACGTTACTAATTGTGACCTCAAAACGCGTGAGCCTGCCGCGGCGGCGGCCGGCGATGCGCCAGAAGGATTATAGCAAGTTTAATTTTGGTGACCATTTACTACTTTTGGGTTAACAACGATTTATTTGGAGACATTTTGCTTAAATAGGATAGCGAGATGTTAAAACTTTGGTTATAAGTTTACATTAAAATGCGGGTTTAATTTTGGTGATCATTTACTATTTTTGTCTGTTATATGTTACTATATCTGGTAGTAAGTTAAACATAAGTCCAAAATTAACGTGAAACTTAAAAATCTAACCGAACCTAACCATTGTTGCCTGCCACCCGCACGTCCCCTTCTTCCTTGCTCTTGTCTTTTACATACATTACAGGCTGCATATTCGGTATTGTATAGAAAACCTAAGCAAAGGATAAAATAAATAATATTTCATACATTACCTACACGTTTTAGGTATTCTATACATTACCTAGGTATTGTATAGAATACCGGATTATACAGATTACCGGTAACGTATAAATTGGTACAGATGACACTGACATGTGATTCCTACTCAAAAGGAAACATCTGTAAAAATCTTCACAAAAAATACACAGAGGCACAATCAATGACAGATTGGATGAAGTTCACCAAGTTTTTAACACACACAGCTAACTTTTATTCTCGTGCTGATCAATAGATAGCAGTAGGTGATATGAAAAAATACTTACTGAGATTCATTAAGGGCAGCTCCGTAGCAACTGCCACAAGTAATTTTAGCCACTTCAGTTAAGTTTTGCTTTACCTTGAAATGAAAAACAAATATTATTGTGGTACCTTTTCATTCCAGAAGGTGCACCCCTCCACTGAAACTAGACACACTTTGGTAGACAGTATTAGTTGTAATTACACTAAAAAATATGGGGGTGTGTCTTTTTGAGTGGAAAGGTCTGTACCTACCATAGGTCATCTTTTTTTTATGCCTGATAGGTTAGCCTTTGACCACAATATCTCCTGATGGTAAGTGATGATGTCGTCGAAGATGTTGTTCAGGCTAACCTAGAATTAGAATTACTGGCTCTCAAGGACAGCTGCCGGAATACACCGTTAGGTGCTTGGCGACAGATTTTCTACTTGAGGGTGGTAGCAAGCCAGGCGGACATTCGCAAAATGCCCTACCACCATGCAAATCTTCCTACCCTTATGCCACATCTAGGGGAATCAGTACAAAATGTCTCTTCCAAATATGCACAAAGTTTTAGCTTAGGTATTATGGTTGCCCGCCAATACCCGATGCCAAGCTTTCTTGGAAATGCCCTCGCTGCGCCCCAACCGCGTTCTAAACGCGGAGCTTGCGGCGCGGCCGTGGCGTAGTCTGAACGGAGCCTTAAGATGGTATAGAGTCCTAAGGCACAGCTTAAGTATGAACACCTGGTTTACTCTGTGAATGCAGCTGCTGACTTAAATATGTTTGCTGTAGCACAATCTTAAATAAAAGGCCTACTTAATTACAATTTGGCAACACACATTTTGTTCTTTGGTACTAAAGGTGCAATAACTTCTAAGCAGCTCTACTATATTGAAAGTGAGTTAATTAGTTAAATCAAATCACTCCCCATTTACAATTAGGTGACTTATCTAATCAAGTTTAAAATAAAATAAATAAGTTGAATTTTTTTTACTTCAGTCACAAAAAAATCATTTCTTGAAAATACAACAGTATGTCACATATTTATGAAATTATTGAGGAATTTTTACTTTTTGTACCTATCTATCTTCATGGAAATGTGGAAAGAGTTGGTCATGGAGATGTGCCAGCAATTTTAGGTTAGCCTGAACAACATATTTGCCCACATCATCACTTACCATTACATGAAAGGCTAGCTTAACTATAAATAAATAAAAATGGTGAAGTACCTTATTAGTTTTATATGTATTTACTTATATCGGCCAGCATACTACAGAGCTAGCCAGACTGAGATACCTATTTCACCTTATTGTAGATAAGTGCACGCATAAATGTAGAGTACATGTACTTCTGTGTGCTCAAAACACTGTCCTAGAGCTCTTGTTTGTTCGGAGGGAGTTTGCGTTTATCACAGAGGAGAGTCAGAGTGGGGAGGAGGCTCGAGCGGTGATAGGGAGCATTGATGCATCATAAAGGGGCCCCTAAACCTTAGTCACTGTGTTGCAAGTCCCAGGCACCTTGACTTGGGCCTCTTCCTCTGCAACGCTATGGAGTATGGACCCCGCACCCGCACGGTGAATTCATGTAATACTAAGTAAATTTGTCGTCTTTATCAAAAAGTATTTATCACACTCACTGTTGTTGATGTGGCAATTTCGTGTTTCTTTGGTTCTTCAATAGGATTTCCACTTAAATCCAACCTGCGTTTATGTATATTTTGATCCATTTGCAGGTGCTGTTCACCAGATGAATCCATTGCATCTAGCACTAAATCTGTAACCAAAAATACCCAGAAAAAACCGGTAATTATGTTATCTCTATAATCCGGTATTCTATACAATACCGAATGTGCAGCCGGTAATGTATGTAAAAGAGCAAGGAAGGAAGGGGATGTGCGGGCGGCAGGCAAAAATGGTTAGGTTAGATTTTTAAGTCTCACGTTAATTTTAGGCTTATGTTTAACTTACTACCAAATATAGTAACATATAACAGACAATAATAGTAAATGATCACCAAAATTAAACTTGCTATAATTCTTCTGGCGTTTGTTGTGGTCACAATAACCTAACGCTCCTCCTCGCTTCGCTCGTCGTCGCACCTATATAATGACTTTGAGATTTAGTGATCATTTACTACATTTGATGTTCGATTACAATTTTTGGTAAAAGAACTTAAACAACTAAGGGTATCAAAGCATTTTATGGTGGTCATTATATTTGATCCCTCAATTTTATTGGGGTTTTACTAGTACCCTTTTCATAAAGATAATTTTTAAGGAGTACCCTTATTGTTAATTTTATGTAATAGTAAGTACATGTTTAATTTTTCCGTCATTTTGTAGACTGGTTAAAATTGATAAATATAGACCAAGATCTATTTATTTTACATATTGCCGGTGCAACAGCAGGTACTCTATACAATACCTAGGAATTGTATTAATTACCTAAGTAAAGTATGTAATGGACAATAATATTCATAATATTTCATACATTGCCTGGATGCCCCAGGTATTCTATACATTGCCTAGGTATTGTATAGAATTCCTGAATTATACAGATTGCCGGTAACATATATATACATATGGACTTAGGGAAGGGGGTAAGGGAGGGTTGGAGCATCCTCCTTGAGGGGTGATAAATGTCCATATGGAAAAGGACATAGTTTTTTTTTATATCATAATTATTAAAAATCAATGTATACATTGGAAGGATTTAACAATCGGCATTGAAACATATGTACTATGGGGAGGGCGAAGAAGACGGAGCATTCATCACTGCGGGGTGGGAGGTTACGGAAACCAATCGTTTTTTAATTATAAAGAAATTCCTCAAAGATCATAAGTGTAATTTTAAAGCATTTTCAAACATAAATAAATAACTTATAAAGAATGAAATTTCAAATACAAACCTTAAGCCCATTTGGACGTACGGTATGCAGTTATGGGGCCAGCCAGTAACAGCAACATCGTAATATTGGAAAGGTTCCAGAATAAGGGATGATTTATATTAGACCGGGCCGTGGACGGGGCGGGCCCGGGGCGAAGCCCGTCCGTACGTTAGTAGGCGGGCCCGGACGGGACACGGATCAGGCACGGTCTAATATAAATTGCTTCATACAAAATGTATGTAACGTTTCAAATCCGTGCCCCGTACGGGCCACGTGCACGGTACGCCCCGGGCACGGCCCGCTCTAATATAAATCTACCCTAAAACAGTGCGAAACATGCTCAATATACCTCCATATATTATTAATATTTTTGTTATTGCTGATAGGTAAGTCTTTGACCACAATCTCACCTGATGGTGAGTGATGATGTGGTTGAAGAAGTTAACAGGCTTAACCTAGAATTACTGGCTCTCAAGGACAGCTGCCGGAACACACCGTTAGATGCTTGGCGACAGATTTTCTACTTGAGGGTGGTAAATAGCCAGGCAGGGCATCCACAAAATGCCCTACCACGATGCAGATTCCAACTTGGTAGATTCCAGCAATTGAAAGTTTAAATTTACCATAATTATGCTATTTTTACCAGAGTGCTTCAATATTAGAATTCCTGTTATATGAATTGTGTGGGCTTACGTGAATAGGTATCCCTAATGCTTATGTGCAGTGTAAATGGCGACGCCTCCCCAGCCACTGTCGCTTTCACTATCTTTGCTGAATAGTCTGTATTCGCTAATGTTAATAATATTGACATTTATTTTGGATTTTAAATGAGTTTCAGTTAATATAATGAATGTATGTCTTAATTTATGTAATTAATAACAAGCGTTGGCAAAACGTGCCATAAGTGAAGCCAGGTTTGTGTAGAATAAGGTAATTTCTATGATGTTATGGTTAGATTTTCTGAAATGTTTTTGATTCAACAGTTTTTGGTGTGGTTTTTTTATATTTTGATGATATATTGACTCACGTTTCTGGATTATCTCGTTGAGTTCCTCACATAGTTGTATCAGGTCCTCACATTAGTATATTGCGAGGTAATTTTTCACATCCAGTCCACTATGTTATATGTTACCGTTTTTGAGTATAGGACAGCAAATGCCCTGTTGGAGAATACCAGCTTAACAGGGCAGGGAGTTCCACCCAAATGTGGTTTGCCTAGTCGAAAGATAGGAACCGGTGTCTCCGTCTCGGAAATATCAGCCAATGCCTGACCTCCTTTTGATAGTGTTGTTTACGATCGTCAACATCAGTGCTTGAAGCAGCTTCCAGAATCCCAAACATGACCACATTGTGACTTCTAAACTGATCAAATGAAGCTTTTAACATTGTCATATTGTCTTACCTACCTATTACGACAGCCTAAATATCCATACAGACGTTAAACCCGGGCGTCCAAACAAATCGTGCGGGGTGTGAGAACGCGTCGTGGGGGCGCCCGCGCCGTCCCAAACTTCAAACAGCACGGCGGCGCCGACGTATTTAATTTAAAGACTGTAGTCGGGGACAAATCGTTCAGGGCTAATGTATATATTTGTTTCACTACAAAATAAAGGTACATTACACAAATACGACGTGTGTTGTAAGAGACTACATGGCATTGTTTCGCACAACAAAATAACTGCGATTACACCAGTTTCCACACACAGTTAAGTAAATATTATTATTTAATGATAATACATTTTATTTCATGCCAAATTTCTAACGTAAAATAAGGTGCAGTAGAAGAATGTGCACATAGAAACCATAATTAGTAGCAGTAGTAGTATATTTTTTTTTATGTGGATAAGTTTTTTTTTTTTTTTTTTTATGCCTGATAGGTTAGCCTTTGACCACTATCTCACCTGATGGTAAGTGATGATGTGGTCGAAGATGTTGTTCAGGCTAACCTAGAAGTACTGGCTCTCAAGGTGGTCTCAAAGTGAGGTATTTGAGGGTGGTAGCTAGCCAGGCGGGCATTCGCAAAATGCCCTACCACCATGCTTTAACGACTGCCATCCTAAGACGACAACCGGGACCGACGGCTTAACGTGCCCTCCGAAGCACGGAAACGCTCAGTAGTAATGTCACTAGCAGTCACCCATCCAACTCATGACCGCGCGCGACGTTGCTTAACTTTGCTGATCAGTTGAGAACAGCTAAGTAAACTTAGCTACGAGCGCTTCAAAACTTCAACTGTTGTTGGTAATTGTTGTCTAGAATTTTAATAATTATGGGTGTCATTTTCTAAGCTCTTTGCGATGAGTGTTCAAGCTACGGAATTTATTATGAATAACATTTTTCATCATCTTCATCATTATATTGTATATCAGTTTACATAATCTCAAATGAATGTATTTAGACTGGGCGTACCTACATAGTACAGATGTTACTTTGCGTAATGTATTGTCTCCATCCATCTATTGTCATATATCTTAATTTGTTCAGCATTTTTTGGCTTTCTTTGAAATCACACAAACCTGAATATTTTGTGGCCAGGAACAGTCAGACAAGTATGCTAAATCCACTAGACATATGACTTCTAATTCTAAAGCATATAAATTAACCACATAACCATATTTGGTTATTCATTTGTTAAGTCATAATATTTGTTAGTTTTTATTGTGTGGTCTTTAGGTATGTTTGTTTCCCACGGCACAGTAATGTTTTTAGAGTATAGAAATATATCTGGTCTGGATGACAAAACACCAACATCCTCAGGAATTTTGTAGTGTTTTCCATATAAGTCCATCAAAAGAGTCCAATCGGAAGCTAAGATGCAATAAGGCTTGGATTTCGATTTTGTAGATGACCTTTCTTTTACATAAGCAACCTGTTATTTGTTCGTGGTCAAACCTTTTTTTGCTTGAACTACCGAGAGACTCGCTGCTTCTCTTGGTATGATTTCGAGGACTGTATCAGGATGGTGTGTATAATGACCCCTATCAAGGAGCAGCTTGCATCCTTCCAGTAGGTGCCTTGCTGTACCTATGGCCTCCCGACAAATACCGCAAGATTTTTTGGTGGCTTTACTCCATCTTACTAAATTACTTTGGTCGGGGAGGGTCATCTGAGAGGCGTTACGATAGAATTTTAATAAGGCAGGTAACCAAACATATATCAAGGTTTACTTAACGCCAGAGGGATACAAAATTCACCTATGGTTAGCCATGCGCTTTGCATCATTTTCAAACTCATTGCATGCACTTTATAGCTATCACTTTTGTCTTGTTGTAGAAAAAAAATTACAACATATTTATCCTCAATTTTCTAATTGAGGATAAATATGTTGTCGAACCAAAACCCGCTTTGCTGGACTGTGCACCTATAATAAATTGTTTATGGAATTGAAGTCTAGAACCAAGAATGGAGGCACTTTTGTACTTTGGGAGATGCAACTATATGGTCTCGAGATTTTAGTAAGACATGCATTTTGGTAACTGAGGTGTTCATACTAAGATCTTTCAGAATGATATCGACAACTGCATCTAGACAAGGTGTTCGCCCTTTGTAATCTTTCTTCCTACCAAGAAATTTAAGGGGCACTGCTTCAGCAATTGTGGAAACAGATTCTCCTCCTATCAAGAGTTCCAGATCATAAGAGATAAATTTGGTATCTCGTCTCCTCAGACACAAACAGTAGCATTTACTAAGTTTTGTTCTCAATCCTTTAGTCCATGCATAGAACTCATCCACTGCTCGTAATATAAGCAGTACATTATTACATGAACATTGTTAACTGTACATTGACGTAGTAAAGGGGCCCCTTAGCCCTACTCTCTGGGTTGCAACTTGGAAGTCACAAACCTCTTTGGCCTCTTCCTCTGCAACAGTCTCGACACGGCACCCGCACAGGGAATCCATGAAATGCTAAGTTATTTGTCTCTTTGAAATATTTTGTTAGCCGTGGACTATGCATTATTCCATTGGTCATGCATTCAATATACACATATCAAAGTGCAAAATACACAAATAATTAAGGTTAAAATTAAAATTTCAATAATAATTTTCTCAAAAACAATTGATTTCTGTAAGATAAGATTTTATGTGGTTATTCAAGGTAACTGTGAATATATCTATCTGTAGAAAATGAATAAAGGTACATTGTGGTGTATTCTAAAGACGGGGTAAATTACTAAATAAAATTAATACATATTTCTTATCAAGTATTAAATCATACATCTTATTTTAGATCAGTTTAAAATTGGCAGGTAATATCTTTGTATGTGGGTGATACTTACAGTCACATGAAATAGAAGGCACTATAATATCTAGATTAATACGTAATTTGTGTCCTCTGGACGTGTCCACGAATAATTCCTCTGATATGTTTGGAGACATATAAGTGTGAAGTTCTGAGAGAAATAGTAGGAGCATTATGATACCACCAGTAACAGTAACTGAAAAATTAGAATTAAGTATGGGTTAGTTGGTTCTAAATATTAATAAAGTGAAAAGCGCTGATCAAAAAAAGAAAGGTTTTCTTACTTGCCGCACCCGTGGCGGTTTTCACCCTGAAGTCTTCTAAAGTTTTCGCGTAAGCATCTAGTTGTTTAAACTTATCAATTAGCGGTGAAGTCATGTTAGCTAGAGTTTATTCTTTGCTTTTTGGATTAAACTACTAGTATTTTAATCTTCTGTGGTAAAGGTAAATTTAACTTTGCGGTAAAGGTTATTTTATTTGTTGTTTACCTGATGTGATACATATAATCAAGCACTGAGCAAGTAATATTGTACTCTATAGCATAGATCAGAGATGTGCTCAGATTAATAAGTTATCCGATTCACATCCGATTATGTCGAGAGGTATACATATACGTAGTCTAGAGACGGATAGAATTCCGAACTACTTTCGAAAACAAGGTTGTGAACGACCGACGACTGAAAAGTTGCACTCCGAGTGCGCTATATGGCTATAATCAAGGCCCCCAGAGGGCCGTTCAGCAACTAGCTGTGTACCAAATTTTTACCCAACTCTTGATAAACACGTAATTTTCAGAGTTGCCAGGCTACTTTAGTCGAATGCTACGTTTCGATTTCTTTAAAGTTATTTTTTAGTACTGCAAAAGTTACATTTTACAAATAAACATCTTATTACCCTGCCTGCCTAGCATGTGCAAATAAGAAGTATGTCACTCTCGACACGAGAGACAAGTGGCGGACGATAGCAGCGGCCGCACCACGCTAAGATCTGTTCAATGAGATTATCTGTGGACGATTCTCCATTGCGCTATTTGTTGATTGAATTGCGAACAGTTTTAGGAAATAAGCAGTGATGGACTGTGAACCAATAAAATACCATACTTTCATGAACGATTAAGTTATTTTTCCCGTTCTCGACGCTTCATTAGGAATTATGTTAGGTATGAAGGTTATGATTAAAAACTGTTCCCGTTGATTGTAATTTTCAAACGAATTGCCGACTTTTATGCATCAAGTATTTTATTTTTATCTTTTTTGACGATGGTTATGTTGCTATGAATTATTATAACATATATTGTTTAATAAATAACAAATAAATGGGACCTTAAAAACTAGTAAAGTAGCTGTGATAAAAAAACCCTACATATTAGCATTCGTCACCAAGAAAAACAGCTTGTCTGTTTTTCTTTTTACTAAACAATATAAGAACCTTCTAATATTTTATAGCAATATATTAGGTACGGAACCCTAAAAGTAGTTATTCATTAAGATTACTTTAAATATTGACTGCTGCAAATTTCATTAAAATTTTATTACGTTTTTAATACCTACAGATTTACTTACATGTAACTGTTTGTTTAGTAATCAGCAACATATATAATAATTAAAAAAAGTTGAAAACATTACCTACCGCTTTATTCAAAGATATTTAATTTAAGTTACGCACAAGAGTCACGAACTGTATTGATTACACACACAAATAGTACGGGTCTGCTAACACTGGGCGGAAAGTAAATTTGTACTAAATCGTCGATCGCCCCCATTATACTGGGACGCGCGAGATAGACTACAGATTTATCTCGTCCTCAAAAATAAGGACGAGAAAATTCACGCAAATACTCGCAGATAAGTGTCAAAAATCGATTTAACTAAGGCGCGCATGTTAGTGTTGGTCGACAAGTATCCACGGGTAGCCAAAATACAGGTAAACAAGAACGAGTTCTTTGCCCTGCCATGTTAGCACTCGTAGACATAGCGCGATATGTCTATTATACACGAAATAGAGTGTAAACAAAATTTACTCGTGGTGCGCATGCTAGCCGGGCTGGTCTAATTATTCATTTGCACACTTTCTGCCAGCTGTTACTAAATCATTCACTCTATTTTCATTTAGAATTTCATACACAATCAATACATCTGTTATTTTTCTTTCCACCATCATTACATCTTATTAATATATTAGGTCCTTACATATGAAATTGGCGTTTTGTATGGGAGGAACCAAAAGTCGAATATTTTTTAATATAATATATTTAATTAATCAAAGTATGAACCATTATTTTCTATGCACTTTTGCCATCTCATAGGTAGTTCATTGATCCCTTTACTAAAAAAACCAGTCGGACGGGAATCAATAAAATCTTTGAAGGCGATTTGGACTGCCCCATCGGAGTTGAATTTTTTTCCTTGCAAGAAGTTATCCAAATTTCGAAAAAAATGGTAATCTGTTGGAGCAAGGTCCGGGGAGTACGGAGGATGTCTTAGACTTTCCAATTGAAGCTCTTCTAATTTAGTAGCCGTCTGTAGCGCAGTGTGTGGTCTAGCGTTGTCGTGAAGCAGCAGTGGCGTGGAGCGATTGACCAGCCTAGGTTGTTTAGCCGCTAGCTTTTCCATCATGGTTTGCAATTCCTGACAATAGACATCAGCCGTAATAGTCTGGCCAGATTTGAAAAAACTGTAATGAACAATACCGGCACTAGTCCACCAAACGCTTACAAGTAACTTTTTTGGGGTTAATTTTCGCTTGGGGCAGGATTTGGCTGGCTGGCCAGGATCTAACCATTGCGCTGAGCGCTTCCGATTATCGTAAAGAACCCATTTTTCATCACAGGTAATGATTCGGTTTAAAATACCTTCATTATTGTGCCGGTTTAGTAATGTAACGCAGCAGTCGACGCGCGTTTGCCGGTTTGTTTCAGTCAATTCGTGAGGTACCCACCTTTCAAGCATTTTAATCTTCCCAATTTGCTTCAAGTGAATTAAAACAGTTTTATCACTAACATCGCAGCCTGCAGCTAACTCGGACGTGGTTTGCGATGGATCCGCTTCCACAATAGCCTTCAACTCTTCATTATCAACTTGAGTCTCAGGCCGTCCACGGGGCTTGTTCTGCAGGTCGAAATTTCCAGAACGAAAACGTTGGAACCAAAAACGAACTGTGTTTTCTTTTGCAACACGACCGCCATACACATCATTCACCCTTCGAGTTGTTTCCGCAGCACTAGTGCCACGGCGGAACTCGTACTCGTAAATAATGCGATATTTAAGGTTTTCCATTTTGTAAAATGAATGACGCAAACAGAAAAAAACAGAAGAAAAAAAACAAATGAATGACGATCATCGAAGCACAAATACATGAGTCTATAGCTGTACAAATTTGAATTTGGAATTCCTTACCAAAGAGGAGAAATTCGTGATTAAAGTGGCCAGTACGAAAAACGCCAATTTCATATGTAAGGACCTAATATATTAGAATCGTCGCCTTGAGATCTGCAGGGTACAGCCACCCCCGCCAAGGCAGATGTTGCCGCTGCTGCCGCACGTACTGGTGTGTTGGAATTATCTTTTTTCGGTTCCTTGCACAAACATGAAGGACATTGCCAGTATAATTTGCTGTCCTCTGTCAGTTTGCGTTCAGAAATATTGACGCACATTGCGTGGTAATAGGATCTACATTTCGAGCATTTCACATTGGACATGGTCATTCTAATGGCTCTGTTGCAGGCCGCACAATTATTCACCATTCTGACGGTACGTTTACAGAGTGGATAAAAAATCACAACAAATGCTGTGCAAGTCGACAAGTAGGTAGTCAGTCACTCACACATGCGACGAACACAGATACGCCCCGAAACAACTGTGCGAAAGCGATGAAATGATAAGAAATCCGCAGGCTATCTCCTTTGAAACGTAAATTCTGCGACTACTATTTGCTAAGCTGTTGCGAGGTTAACGCAAAATCTCTCGACTACTGTATGCTAATCTGTGTCGTGGTTGACACACTACGGATGCACTTGAAGGAATATTTTGATGTCACTGCACTCCACTATAACACTAATTTTGTATAGTTTAAATACGATTTTGGTATGAAATAAACCACAGAATTTTCTGATCACAAGAAACGCGTCTTCACCTTAGCAGACGTAAAATTATACTCCCAAGATCAATAATCAAATCCTAAGATCAATCGATATGTAGGTAATATTAGGTCCTTACATATGAAATTGGCGTTTTTCGTACTGGCCACTTTAATCACGAATTTCTCCTCTTTGGTAAGGAATTCCAAATTCAAATTTGTACAGCTATAGACTCATGTATTTGTGCTTCGATGATCGTCATTCATTTGTTTTTTTTCTTCTGTTTTTTTCTGTTTGCGTCACTCATTTTACAAAATGGAAAACCTTAAATATCGCATTATTTACGAGTACGAGTTCCGCCGTGGCACTAGTGCTGCGGAAACAACTAGAAGGGTGAATGATGTGTATGGCGGTCGTGTTGCAAAAGAAAACACAGTTCGTTTTTGGTTCCAACGTTTTCGTTCTGGAAATTTCGACCTGCAGAACAAGCCCCGTGGACGGCCTGAGACTCAAGTTGATAATGAAGAGTTGAAGGCTATTGTGGAAGCGGATCCATCGCAAACCACGTCCGAGTTAGCTGCAGGCTGCGATGTTAGTGATAAAACTGTTTTAATTCACTTGAAGCAAATTGGGAAGATTAAAAAGCTTGAAAGGTGGGTACCTCACGAATTGACTGAAACAAACCGGCAAACGCGCGTCGACTGCTGCGTTACATTACTAAACCGGCACAATAATGAAGGTATTTTAAACCGAATCATTACCTGTGATGAAAAATGGGTTCTTTACGATAATCGGAAGCGCTCAGCGCAATGGTTAGATCCTGGCCAGCCAGCCAAATCCTGCCCCAAGCGAAAATTAACCCCAAAAAAGTTACTTGTAAGCGTTTGGTGGACTAGTGCCGGTATTGTTCATTACAGTTTTTTCAAATCTGGCCAGACTATTACGGCTGATGTCTATTGTCAGGAATTGCAAACCATGATGGAAAAGCTAGCGGCTAAACAACCTAGGCTGGTCAATCGCTCCACGCCACTGCTGCTTCACGACAACGCTAGACCACACACTGCGCTACAGACGGCTACTAAATTAGAAGAGCTTCAATTGGAAAGTCTAAGACATCCTCCGTACTCCCCGGACCTTGCTCCAACAGATTACCATTTTTTTCGAAATTTGGATAACTTCTTGCAAGGGAAAAAATTCAACTCCGATGGGGCAGTCCAAATGGCCTTCAAAGATTTTATTGATTCCCGTCCGACTGGTTTTTTTAGTAAAGGGATCAATGAACTACCTATGAGATGGCAAAAGTGCATAGAAAATAATGGTTCATACTTTGATTAATTAAATATATTATATTAAAAAATATTCGACTTTTTGTTCCTCCCATACAAAACGCCAATTTCATATGTAAGGACCTAATATTAACGCACACGGTTGAACTTGACCGACAAACACCCGCCCGGGGTAGTCCGTTAATCAGTGACACCGCTAGCCAGGACGACGTATCTACGCTCACCACCGAAATAAGGCTACTTCGAGGAGACATAGCAGAGATGAAGACCCACATGACCACTCTAACAGACCATATTAAAGAATGCTTCACCCGTTTGGATGTACATGAAAGCAAACTAGTGAATGCTGAGTCTAGACTGCATCAACTTGAAGAACGTGAGATATTTATGAACCGCAATAAAATCATAGAATTACGGCACGAGTTAAACATCCGCGCTCAATCTTGCCTTAGAAATGAGGTTGAAATAGCGGGGATAAATGAGTTTGTGGACGAAAATCCCATACATTTAGTTCTACTGGTAGGCCACAAAATTGGTGCTGCCCTGGACATAAATGACCTAGACTATGTTGACCAGAGTTGGGCCCCGAAGCCGTGCCAATGAAGGACCAAACACTAAGAATGATAGTTCTCCTGGACGACCACCTAGGCCTCTAATTGTTCGTTTCTTAAGGCGACATACTCGTGATGCATTTCTCAAGGCGGGTAAAAGTAGACGAAACCTCAACTGCTCCGATATTGAAGTCAAAGGCGCTCCAAGAAGCATTTTCATAAACGAGCGCTTAACGCATGAAAATAGACAGTTGTTTCGGACGGCCAGACAATACGCAAAATCAGCAGGGTTCAAATACTGCTGGGTCAAAAATGGCACCATTTACGTCCGCAATCAAGAAGGGAATCCAGCAATTGCTCTCAAAACCGCAGAAGAACTCCAACAAAAACTGCAGCAAACAACTTCTCAATAGTGGAAAAGAACGTAACTCGTCGTTCACATATTTGCCAGTGTTGAGTTTCTTTTATTTATTTAATAATAACAAATACTTTTAAAATATTTTAAGAAAACATCAAATTAATATTTTAATAAAACACTTAAAAAATATAAAAATATATCTAGTGACAATTCCGCTCAATTTTCCTGCTAAGCCGACGCGACGTCACAAACGCCACGCAGCCAAACCGGAAGAATTTTCGACGCGTTTCGCTTCTACACGAAGCATCCTCAGGAGGTCTTGACTCTTCGAGCGCACGATCGAGAATGAGCGGCCGGCGGCTCGGCACGCCTTTACATAGACGGGCTGAGTCCGCACGCCTTTGTCTAGACTCGAGCGTGAGTCATCGCTCTTTGTTGTAGCTAACAATTGGTGAGTAATACGTTTTTAAAGTGACAATGACATCATAATGGCCATAAATTGATATCAAAAAATAATTTTGAATTGTTTATATTATGGAATGTGTTTTAGAATATGAAAAATATCGTAAAAAATGTAACAAAATTACTTCCTAAAACAAATACATATTTAACTATTTTGTAGTGGCAAATTATCACTAAAAATACGCAACAGTGGTGATGAAACCAATTGCGTCTGTTCATTCAACAGTGCAACGCCTGTACTATGTTTTAATATTTCTAACTGTTCCAATACACACATGTGTGTATTTCTAACTGTTCCAATATCTCACTCAAAACTGTACAGTAAGGAGTGATCAATCTAATTACACATCCACCACATTGTACCATCTTGAAAACTATGAAGCTCTTCTCCGTTTAAATATGACATCTTTGGATCAGATATTATCGATTTTTACCTCATTTTACCACTATCAGGATGGCTTTAGTTAGTTTAGCTAATGATATTGACGAAGTTGTAAACATTGACTGTCTCACCCTAAATTCAATAGAGTCCTGCAAGAGCATACTTACTGTACCTTATTACAATTTTAAAATCTTATCATTAAACATAAGAAGCTTCCAATGTAACTTTGATAAACTCGCAGTAACGTTACAGCGTGTTGATTGTGATATAGATGCTATTGTTCTGTCCGAGTGCTGGCTTTCGGTTGGTCAATCCATCGACCCTCTTCCAGGATATAATGCTTTCCGTACTACTGCACAGAAAAATAAAAATGGCGGCGTAGTAATCTATACAAAATCAACCTTCAGTTTTGTTATCCATGAACTGATCATGACGGATGCTGACTCTTTACTCATCATCTTAAATGATAAAATTGCTGTTTTGGGTATCTACCGTTTTCCTTCTACACGCACTCTTGATACTTTTTTGGACTCACTTGACTCAACCTTAGGTAATCTTAAAAACTTTCCTTTCATTCTTGTCGCAGGTGACATCAACACAGATATCACGAATACCAACGAAAATAATAGCAATTATATGAATATTATGGCATCTCACGGTTTGCTTCCTGCAATATATGAACCCACTCATGGCAAAACTTGTCTCGACCATATTTTTGTAAAATCCAATACAAACTCAATTGGACTAATTTGCAGAAATTCTATAACGGATCATGACATTACCATTGCAGCAACGTCAATCACAAAGCAATCTCCTCTCAAGCCTAGGACTAGATTAAAAATTGACATAGACGCTGTGGCAAAGGAAATTGAGGAAGTGGACTGGCTGTCCGTATCTAAGCATTCGTGTATAAATTCAGCAGTTCAAGTTTTCAATCAGATATTGACGAGCACAATAGATAAAAACTCACGCAAAATTCGGGTGGGGAGAAAATGGGTCACAATGAAACCGTGGATCACTCCTGGTTTGCTTAGATGCATGCGGCATCGTGATAAACTGCATCTGGACACGAAAACCTACCCCAATGATGCCGTTCGTCGTAAAATCTATACTCGATACCGCAATTTCACCAATAAGCTTCTCAAAAAACTAAAAAACGAATACAATGCCAAACAGTTACAAGAAAGCAGACATGATACCAAAAAGCTCTGGAAAACGGTCAAAAGTATTTGTTATTACTCTGAAAACAAAACCTACTGTACTGATTTATTAAAATATAAAACAAACCCTGACATATCGCTCCATGAAACTAATAAGTATTTTGTATCCGCCGGACAAAATTTGGCTGAAAATATACTTGATAAGGTATCCGTAGCCCAACAAGATCTTATAGCAGCATACAGACCTACAACCCTTACTTCAAATTCAATTTTCCTCCACCCCACTGATCAATTTGAAATATCAAGAATCATATCCCAATTTAAGGCTGATAGCTCTCCTGGACTAGACGGTTTCACTACTGAACTATTTAAGAAATGTAGTGAATCTTTATTGGTTCCACTAACGCATATTATGAACTTGAGTCTAATGTCTGGTGTTTTTCCAGAATGTTGGAAAACGGCAGTCGTCTCTCCAATTTTTAAAAGCGGATCAAAAACCATACCCGACAACTATAGGCCGATTGCGCTTCTAAGTATCACTTCGAAGATCCTGGAGAAAATCGTGAATAATCAGCTAGTGACTTTTCTGGAAATAAAACATGCTATATCTGATAGGCAGTTTGGTTTTCGCAGAGGTAGGTCGACCGAAGACGCAGTGTCACTACTTGCTAATCTCGTATCAACATTCGTTGAGAATGGTGATAGTTGCATTGCTTTATTTTTAGACTTGGCCAAAGCATTTGATTCTGTCTCGGTTGGCCTGCTGCTGAAAAAATTAGAAGCTGTGGGGATCAGAGGAATAGCACACACTTGGTTCTGTAGTTACCTTACTAACCGAAAGCAACTTGTTAAAGTGGGCCCCCATACCAGCAGCTGTCTGCCTATCGATTTTGGCGTCCCTCAGGGCAGTATTCTTGGCCCAACGCTTTTTACTCTTTATGTCAATGACGTTGTATGCTGTCCTTTACCCAATGCTGAGATAATTACATATGCAGATGACACAGTCATAATTTTTCATGACAAAGGGTGGAAAAAGGTCACAGGCAAGCTGAAGAGGGTCTTTGTAATATTGCAGAGGTGCTGGACTTGAATTTGCTTACATTAAATGCAAAAAAAACTAAGTATTTAGCTTTCTCAAAAACTTGTGCTGGAAGTCCTCCACCTAATAGTATTCTAAAATTTCACTCATGCTCTTTATTCAAAACTAACGTTAACTTGCAGTTTGATTGTCCCTGTATCCAAATCGACCGAGTTCGCAAATTCAAATACTTGGGTGTTATAATTGATGAGAACCTCTCTTATCAAGATCATATTGAAGACCTGTCCGGTAGGGTAAGGAAATTGATCTTCGTAATGAAAAAGCTCAGAGATTGCTCCACGTTAGAAGTTTTACGTCAAGTGTATATGGCCTTATGCCAATCCATTATGCAATACTGTATCTCTGTCTGGGGAAGCGCCGGAAAAACTTACTTCATGACAGCTGAAAGAGCACAGCGAGCACTCATAAAAGTCATACTAAAGAAACCGTTCAGATACCCTACTGATGCTGTTTATGATGATTTTAAAGTTCTGAGAATGCGTCAACTCTTTGTACTAGCAGCCACAGTGCAAGCACACAGAACGATGCTGAACCGCCACTACTATAATACTCTTATTAGCAAGCGTATCTACCGACTTCCGGTCCCCACCGCCACATCATTATTAACTCGTAGAAGTCCTGCTTTTGCTCACGCTAATACATACAACAAAGTCTGTGATGTTTGTCCCATCAAAGGTTCTAACGTTTTTAATTGTAAGAAAACTGTTAAAACCTGGCTTCTGAACCTGTCTTATGATGAAACGGAAGACTTGATTTAATCGAATTTCACACTCCACCCTCACTTATCTCACACACTTATCACACCACACTTTATACAAACACAACTACACATGTGCTACCCACACTTTTTCACATTCTCTTACGCACCAAATTCATAATATAAAATAAATGCCCGCTATCCAAATATATATATAGTTCTAAAGATAACCATCTGTTCATACTTACTCCAATCAATTTATGTATAGTTTTGTATAACCACCTGGATTTACCATTTATGCAATTTACTAGTGTTTTGTCTCAGCATCAACTAATGATAATCGTACTCAGAGCCCCAAGACACAGGCTCTCGCCTAGTTTGGGACTCAAAGTTTATTTGTGTTAAAATCTCATTAGGTAAGCTCATACAGAAAATTGTAAAACATATGAAATATTTTTTGGAATAAATTATTATTATTATTATTATTATTATCTCCTTGTAATTGCATATCGCGAAAGCTTATTGGCTACTATATTTATAGTTTTACGCCGTCCTGGAACCAACCGTCCTTGAGAACACGTACCTAAGTGGTTTGTTTGTCACCACATCAGCTGACCCGAAATGGTTGGTAGCATGTGGGTCTCAAAACTTAAGCGCCTTATCCTTAATCGCCATCCATGACAACACTGAGAAATTTGTTACAATGTGGGGTATCAATATCGGTTCCATAGTTTTCAAGATATAGACTTTTTAATTTTAAAATTTGAGCGTTTCAATGTCGCTGTACAAACTACTGAACTGATTTGAACGAAATTCGGTAGGTTTATCAGTAATGTAATAAATTGATCTGGTGATTAAAAATTGTAGCAAGGACTTCTGTTTCTATCTATGTACACAGAAGTATCTTAAAATCAAAGTATAATTTGCATTGTTTTACTCATGTTTTTGCTAACTTCGATTATTAAGAATTTAGCGACATCACGTTATTATGAAAATTAAGAAGTGTATACTTGTTATTTTAGGCGACTGTACCTTCCTATTTAATTGGATTTATTGTTTAGAGCCTTTTGCATTTGTTTTTTTTCTATTGAAGAAAATATTTACAATCGTGTTTTCGGATCAGGCACATTATAGGTCCTTTAAAATAATATATATATATTTTATTTCTGTGAAGTATACGGTTGTACTAAAAACGCCATCTGTTTGAAAGCCAAAGAGTTAACATAGCTGAAACAGAACTAAACTCAATACTCAATTGCACCGTAGTAAATCTACTTAATACCAGATGACACCATTAGAATCAGGTTGTAAAATAAACACGAGCTCTCAAAAAGCTCAGCTTTTTGCTACTTATACAAGCGGTTTATATTACTATAAGATACTCACTTTTAAGGGATGACAAGTACTACATAGTGTAATTGCATACTTGTAATGATTATTTATGTAGGTTAATTGTGTGTAAAAAAACGAAGCGGCTTAATAACATTGTAATAAAAATCTCTAAATAAAATTTTTTTTGGTAAAAACAAAGAAGTTGTTTATTCAGTATCAATAGAATCTTCACTGTGAAGTATTTGTCATCTCTCAAAAGTAATTATGGTCATATAAACTTTTATTATTAGTTTTTTCTTAATATATACTTTTTTACTTTATCCATTCGAGTAAACATATTACATACTATCCAAAGGAAAACTATAAAGGAAAAATGAATTTACTTTTCCTTAACTAAATACTTACACTCTCTGTCCCTACTCTCTGTTCTAAGCTTGAGGCAATTGGATTAAGGGGCAAATAACTAATTTTATTGCAAAGCTATTGGATGGTTTCAATATGTAAAACTTGGAGATCACATTAGTGCTGAACTTCCTGTGACTCATGGCGTACCGCAGGGAAGCAAATTAGGATCGACATTATTTTTAATATATATAAATGATCTATGCTTGTTGACTCCCCAGAATGGTAAAATTTTATCATATGCAGATGATACAGTTATAACTTTCGCCGCAGAATCTTTGAGTGCAGCCTTTGATGATGCTCAAAATAGCTTTAACACAGTCACAAAATGGTTATTCAAAAATGCTCTTTCGAAGCGATATTCTCGCTTCGAAAAGGCCACAGATTTTGTTCAATTTATAGAGAGAGCATTTTTGAATAACCATTTTGTGACTGTGTTAAAGCTATTTTGAGCATCATCAAAGGCTGCACTCACTTTGTGACTGTGTTATATACTTTTTTAGGTACTATCCTGTACCTAAAATCTAAAAATATATTCTCATCTATATTCTTGTCCGACTGTGTATTCAAAAACTTGCGTTTGTCCAACAATAAATAATAATCACTATATTAAATACTTAGGAATCACTATAGATAACAATTTTGACTTTGACAAACATTTTGTAAACCTCAGTGGGAGAATTCGCAAAACATTATATGTTTTTAAAAAAATTAAGCCTATTGCAGATTTGAATCTTATCAGACAAACATATTTAGCACTTTGCCAATCCCTAATAATTTATTGTATTTTATCATGGGGCGGTGCACCAAAAACTAACATGCTGTAGATTTCTCAGCGAGCCGTCCTCAAAGGTAACAGTCGCCGATCAGTTTTATTCCCAACTGCTCTTCTGTATAGAAATTGTGATGTTCTCACCGTTCAACAACTGTTTATCCTAAGTCTTATACCTGGGCAGCATAACATTTTAAAATATGATTCACTAATACAAACAAAGCGAAGAAACTACAATACAAAACACTTTATTGTACACCAATAGAAAAATACAATAAAGAAGAAATTCTTAAAACCAAAGTACAAAGGGCGGACTTATCGCTTAAAGCTATCTCTTCCAGTCAACCTTTGGATGGAGGTCGTTTAAGGAGTCAGAGAGGTTCAAATAGAGTGGGGTAAAAGGATTAAATAAAATGCTGTAAAGAAGAGAAATTATGTGAGTATCCCGGCGAAGACGAATAGGCAGCCACTTGAGTCTTCTACGAAATTGAGATATGTGATCATATTTTCGAAGACCAAAAATAAATCTTATACAGTAATTCTGGAGACGCTCAAGCTTATTTAGCAGTTCCTCCGTAAGATCGAGGTAGGAGGCATCGGCATAATCAAGAATGGCCAAAAGTAGAGATTATGCGAGCGTAACTTTAGTGGCAATAGGAAGAAAATTACTTAGCATTCGAAGAGAGCTACCGGATGCAAATATTTTACGGCTTATAGATGCTAAGTGAGGTTTCCATGAGATATTATTATGTACAAAAATTAGGAAACGATAAGTTTAAATACAATAATTTATAGATCGGGATTCGAGTACGGATTGTTTATGTTGTTTGCAAGCAAATATATTTTGATAATGTGAACTATAGCAATTGCGATAAACAGAACACTAAATATATAAATATTTAGTTTTCTGTTTACTTTGTTGTAGAGAAAAGGGGCGAGAAACTGTGTAAATCGTTTTATAAACACTGTACAGAATCGTTCTCTTTGGATACAAACATCGTATTTTCCACGCATCTGTAGAAAACGATGATCCAGCGAGAGTAGGGAAATCTCTGAAATCGTTGGGAGTTGGAAAGTCACGCCAAGATACAATACCAAATGATCTGGATATTGATTCTCTCAATACACATTTTTCATATTCATGTAGCATGGACCCTATTGGGTCCATGCTACAGGACGTTATCCTGACTGTATGGAGCGACAATCCCTTCAAATACAATTTGCGGAAGTGTCGATAAATCCACCTTCGATAGCATTCCGGAACTTCGTATTATAATTGCCTGTGTCTTTGTGGGGTTGACTTTTAGGCCAAAACGCTTGCTCCAAGCAGCTATACGACATAAATCACTGTTAATGTTATGAATGACTTTGGCCAGCTTGTCAACTGGAGCCTGTATATAAATTTGGAGATCGTCTGTATAGAGGTGATAAGAAGAATTTAAAGAATTAGAAATGGAGTTGATAAATATAGCAAATAGAAGATGAGATAGCACACCGCGTTGAGGAACACCAGCAATCGCGTTACACCACGAGGCGTAAGAATCCTCAGTGCAATCTCGTTGAGGGTCGTTACAGTGCTATGATCAGGACGGAAACCAGACTGAAAGTTATTCAAAAGGTTGTGCTTGGAAAGATAATTACTTGTTTGATTATGGACCAATCGTTCAATGGCTTTGGACAAGAAAGGTAAAATAGAAATAGGCCAATATTCAGAAAATGAGACTGGCTTAAATTTTTTGGCCAAATGAATTATTTGTGCTTCTTTCCAGGATGCAGGAAAAACACCATTAGTGATGGAGAAATTATTAATGTGACAAATTATATGCAGAATTTCATTTAAAATTAGTACAATCATCTTGAGACTGATGTGGTCGTAACCCATTGCATTAGACTGAATTGAAGAGATGGATTACTAACATCACTTGCGGTGAACTGACTAAAAAGAAAAGCAGAGTAATCTGGAGTTGGATGACTAGAAAGAACATTTAAGGTGGCGATTTTATCAATAGGGTCCATGCTACATGAATATGAAAAATGTGTATTGAGAGAATCAATATCCAGATCATTTGGTATTGTATCTTGGCGTGACTTTCCAACTCCCAACGATTTCAGAGATTTCCATACTCTCGCTGGATCATCGTTTTCTACAGATGCGTGGAAAATACGATGTTTGTATCCAAAGAGAACGATTCTGTACAGTGTTTATAAAACGATTTACACAGTTTCTCGCCCCTTTTCTCTACAACAAAGTAAACAGAACACTAAATATTTATATATTTAGTGTTCTGTTTATCCCAATTGCTATAGTTCACATTATCAAAATATATTTGCTTGCAAACAACATAAACAATCTGTACTCGAATCCCGATCTATAAATTATTGTATTTAAACTTATCGTTTCCTAATTTTTGTACATACTAATAATAATAAAAACAAAGTCATATAATCAAGAAGTCTGAAGTTGATCAAATATTTTCTGTATGTTTTGGAATAAGCCCCATTACGTAATTAAGCAATGACAGCATAGTAATCACTAATCCTTGGCTAAGCTGATACAAAATTTATTATTTATTGTTGAATCTGTCACATTTGACAGCTAACCAAGATTTGGCCGATTCAAAAGGTATTAAAATTTTGGCTAGGCAGAGCAAAATTAGCTCTGACAGGTCGTTCGGAACGGGTATGATCAAATCTTGCCAGAATCAAATTAAGCTCGATTGGAGTGCTGGAACGGCGTATATCCGCGCTTAGGCCAAAATAACAAATATTGTACAAGCTCAGATAAGGATTAGTGAGTACAATGCTACCATTGCGTTTACCATCAGGTGAGATAGTGGTCAAAGGCTAATCTATCAAGCATATTTATTTTAATAGCACCTCAAAACATTTTCACATAGATATGAAAGTAGTAAGTACTGGTATACGAAATGTTCCATAAATCTTTTGCAACATTGTGTGATAACGCAGGTTTTTATACGTGATTAATTTGACTATGCACATTTTTTCCGTGGGCAGAGGGGGCTTATGTTAGTATTTATAGAAAAATACTACCTAATACTAATATAATAGCAATTTCGGCGTCACGTATCTGTACACAGATACATTTTAGCTTCATTTTACTTATTTAATCGAAAACAAATAAATAAATAATAGATATTATATTAGGTTTTAAACTTAAAAAATACGATTGCGTAAATTTCAAAAAAATTACCTGGTTTTTTTCCTGTACCCTTTATTTTGTGTCTATGGTTCTTATAAATGTTATAACCATAGATGCACAATGTGGTCAAAATTAACGAAAATAACGATAGTGGCTTCAAGTGGAATACGGCCCTGGACGGCGGTTCTCGTGCAGTGAATATCATAGTAGATAAATATCGAGAAAACTTGGTGAATATCGAGTCGTGTAGTTATGTGTTATTCTCGCAATATCACTATCGATAAATATCAAGCCCTAGCGATCAACACGTAACATTGCGATATCGGGATTATCATTATACTTTCTATACACATGAACACAAGTTCATCTGTGGACATATTTTTATATCTACCACTCGCGAGAATAGCATTTTTGTGAAAAGTCGATATTTTTGAGATATAAATAGTCTATAGGTGACACGGGATAAATATCGAGAATCGATAAATTTATCCCAATTTTGAGAACTGCCCCCAGGTGATAGATCACGTAGCGCATGCAGACATCGTAGTTGTCCTATCCGTTAATAGATGGCATTGCGTACATTAAAAAAATGTTTTGTTAGCTACATAAAGATAGATGACACTAACATAAGTTAATGAATTATATAGTTTGTCTTTCAGATTCATTCATATACTATAATCTTGACTGTATCAGCCAGATTGTCCAGTGCCGATCGCAGCCTCCCCCATAGTTTGCCATAATCTGAACGCTTGGCAGGCGTCTTGGGGATCGCAGTTTAAGATAGTAGTTCCTCAGAAGGTGCAGCGGCCCACGTTCCGGTATTTTATCTTTTATTATGTCGTCTCTTACGACCCTCACAGGTAGCAATGGGGGGGGGGGGGGGGGGTGACAGTCTAGTCCGGCAGCCATGGGGCAGCCCGGCACCACACGGGGATTCTATAATCACCTTATTATAACAATAATGTTCCGTTATTGGCCGTACTCCATTTGAGTAATTTTCGATAATTTTTACCTCATTTTGCGTCTATGGATCCACATTTAATATGAACCATAGACACAAAATTTGATCAAAATTATCGCAAATAACGAATTTAACATCAAATGGTATACGCCCATAGTAGATAAGTACCGTAAAGTAAAACGGGGTGAATAAAACCGCTGGGGTGAAAAGATACAAAACTAAAAAAGTTTTTCTACAGAATATAGTCGAGTTCCGAAATTCATATATGTATTTTTAAACCTGCAGTATTTTCTTTCTATAGATAGGAACACTGGATTGACGTGAGGCTTAGCCAACATAATAAAAAAGATCTTGAAGTAAGTCCCTTAAATGCAGATTAAACTGGGTCCTGTAAACTTTACTATTTTCATTGTGAAAGGAAGTGTATTGTGCTATCAAAACTTTTTAATGCAATTCGTTGGTTCCTTGTGACCTAGATGAATCAATACGTTAAATATTTAGTGAAAATTTCAAAATATTTGTGAAATTGTAATCCAAGTAATTTTTTTATATCTGATTGAGGTGAATAGACACGGGTAAGGGGCAAATAGATACGAAATATGGGGTGAATAGATACATAGTGGGGGTCCAACAGACACGTGAAAGGGTTCAATAGAAACGAGTAAGAGGTGATTAGAAAAATGTCTGTTTGGGCTGCTACTAATTGAAAAATTGAATATTAAAAAAAAAACAAAATGATATAGAAATAAACGAGATGCAGGAGGAAACCGAGTAGAAATAACTATTAAACAAAAAACATGCAATGGAAAAAAATTAAATAAAACTGAACATAATGTATCTAATGAAAAGATATCAGATATTACTAATATGAAAAAGTTACTTGCCCCGTGAGGTGCCGGGTTAGAATTGCACCTCCCCGTATCATCCCGTGAGTGTAGTAAGAGGCGACTAAGGGAAAAACACTGGAAGATGGGCAGCAGCGCCTTCTAAAGAACTTCCATCTTACACTGCGATTACCAAGCCGCCTGCCAAGCGTGGGGATTATGGCAAATACCCCCTAAATAGGGGAGGCTGTGTTCAGCAGTGGACGCTCCGGCTGATACAGTACAGTACTTTTAACAGACTGATTCGTTTGTAGGTACCTATTTACGTGACAGTATTAGATAATGACTGAGTGACTGTATGTGTGTGCTATTGTTAAAAAGTATAACTGATTGATTTAGTACCTACCTAGTTTTAAATGTTGATTATTGAAATGTTAATAATTTAATATACATATTAATTACTAATAATTTTAACTTGTTTATGGGCAATTAATAAGCAATAAACTGATTGATTACGAAGATATAGATAAATAATTGGCCCCATTAACAAGATTACGAGTAAATTATTAAAAAGTTTCATAAATTAATTCTACGATTAGTTATCTAACATTAACTAGGTACCAACCTATTTTTCACACCTACGTTAGCTACTTAGGAAGGTAGGCACTAAAGTTTTAGAAGTTGCCAACCCTAGCATTTTTTTCTATTCACCCTGTCGTCTCGTGTCTATTGAACCCATGTGCGGGTCACTAGAAACGACACAGATTTGTGCATTTTATGTTGTTATTACGGAATAATTGCTAATTTAGATGACTGAAAACTATTAAAACAGCTAAGAGACATGATATAAGCTCAATATAATGTTCTCTTCTGTATGAAAAACATTATGAAAATGAGATCAAAGTCCAAAATTGTGTCTATTCACCCCCTTTACCGTACCTAGGTTTAGGTTATTTTACAAATTTATAAATATAACTTGAATCATTTATGAAATGACATTCTCGTGAGTTTCACACATATTTAAATATTATAAATGAAACCGCCAAAAACACTCACGTTGAGGATCGAATACGTCGACCCGGGTTTCAGGAGCATATCAGATATGTTCATCATCAGGGCACAGCTACGTCTGCGAGCAGTGTCCACCAATAGGGTGTCTTTTACCGGAGCGCCGCTCGCGCGGCTCAGCGCGATACCGGCGCCGGCGGAGCGGCAGCGAGGAGCTGGATGGGGGTGGGTGATGGGATCACTGACGACGAAGTAGGCCCACCGTCTTAAGCCGGGCACGCTAGGACTTCATCATCTAGCACCAGCAGCGCGGGGCTCGCTCCATCCCCGCCCAGCTCCCCGCTGCCGCAGGCGCCGGTATCGCACCGAGCCCCGCGGGCGGCGCGTGCCCGCCGCGCCGGTAGCGCGCTGACGCAGCTGCGCACTTGCCTTGATGATGACCATCTGATATGCTCAAATCCCGGGTCCACGTATTTGATCCTCAACGTGAGTATTTTTGCCGGTTTAATTTATAATATTTAAATTTGAATCATATCACTAATATCAGTTATTTTTTTCATTCAATAACACATTGCTTTAAAGTACAAAATATATAAAAAAGTCAGTCACAATTGTAAAATTTCAGATACCTACCTATAATGCGATTAAAATAAGATTAGGACGGGCTCTCGGCTAACTTCACTCATATTCACTCTAATAAGTATGATCAGCAGAACAAACTTAAAAATAGAGCAGTGGCATATATTTATACGTAATTTTAAATGAGTGACCCGAAATTGTTAATTATAATAATTCATAGTTTTAAGGTTGGAGCACAGACGCCATCTTGGTTTGATGATAACGCGGGCGTCAGGGTATTATTTCTCCGACAGTGTACTACTACGCGACACGTTTCGAAGTGCTTATTGATCTTCTCGTTTAATTTGTTCTTGTTGACTGTTAATTTGTTTTTGGTGATTGTTATATTTGTTTTTGTTACCCATTACGATGATGAACGATGAGTCTGACTCAGTTGGCCATCAGGACATGCGGTATCGAAGAGCTAAGCGCTTCAAATTAAGATACCTTGGTATAAAATATTGCTAACAAATAAAATCAGTTCAAATTATTTCTGTGTTTGCTGTACCTACAGTCACCTACAACTTCGTTTACCTACCTATGACTACTTGTTTTTTTACACGACTGCCCACATAAACGTGTGTTAAGTTTTCAGTGTTCATGTATGTATGTATGTATGTATGTTTATTTCTTTATTTGTATGAGTTTCTTTATTTCACCATAACTTCTAAACGGCTTAACCGATTTTAATGTACGAGATATCGTTAGATTTATCTTGATAGCTCAAGTGACACTATGTACATAAAAAAATACAAAACAAGCTGGTGGATTTTAGACGCCATATAGTGAGAAAATAAATTTATTTTTTCTTCTAAAGCTATCGTGTTGGGTATCAAAATGAAAGGTTTTAAAAAACGATTCCATAATAAATTAACTTGCTATTTTAATTTCAATGGATCGATAAAACTATTAACGAAAATAAACTATAATATGGAGTCGGATTTTTTTTTCTTTATTAATTTATACATGTTTTATCATTTCTTTTTTTTGCACACTGTACCAAGTTCTAGTTTTGACGTCACAACATGGCGCTAGGCCGATCCTATTCTAATTTTAATCGCATTGTACTATGAAAATTTACATAATTATTCCAAAGTATTTATGTGAATTTTAATTGTAAATAAGAATTATATATATTCTTTTAATTATATATGAATAAATTTAATTTCATAATAATTTTGTTACCGTTACTATTAAAGTATATATTATTTATATTTAAATAGCTACTTACTATAAATTTATAAACACTCACGTTAGGGACCTAACACGTCGAGCCGGGTTTCAGCATATAAGATGCTCATCATCAGGGCGAGTGCGCAGTTACGTCTGTGAGCAGTGTCCACCAATAGCGTGTCTATTAAGGCACAATTGCACTAACCTGGGGACTAATATCACCAAGGTGCTGCATAGGAACCCAATGGATGTCGCGGACGCCCTCAGCATAATACACTTCTGTATATATTCCAGAGCTCCCCATAGTCCCTTAAGCTTGAAAGGTAAACGGGTGCGAAAACTTCCAAATCCCCCTAACACTCTATTCTGGTTCACATCCAGAAAGAAAAGGAGATCCTGCTTAGCCAGGGATACGGAGAGGCAACGAGATCACGCATCCTTACCAGCCACGAAGTGCAGGGACCGGTACCTATACGAGTCGGTTGTCGCCCTCAAGAGCAGCAGAAAACTGCACGAGAGTGTTCCGCACGCAGTCGTTGCAGTTTCACGGCACTCTGTGACCTACTATGCAGGTGACGAAGAAGACGCTATAGAAAGATAGTTTGTTACGGAGGCGATGGTTGCTACAGCGAAAGTCATCCAAGACTACAACCTTAAAATGGGGATCAGAGATCGAAACAGCACGGTAATTGAGACCCTGCTTTTAAGTGTGACATGGCGAATGCGCAAATATATGCATAATAATTATATGACAATATATAGTGTAAATCTTTGTGTTTATATTAATGTCATCATAACCATTTTTATTGCTTAAAGTGTAGTATTTTCTTATTTTGTTATTAATTTTGTAAACTTGTGCAGATTGTCAATCGCTACTTAGTAGTAGTACCTATAAAACAAAGTCATTTCTCGCTGTCTGCCTGTTCCTACATATGCTTAGATCTTTAAAATTACGCAACCGCTTATGATGCGATTTTTCAATAGATAGAACGATTCAAGAGGAACGTTTACCTATATGTATATAATATAGTAGAGAAATTCTAATGTGATAAAATAAACACATTTTTATGCGCTTACATTGCAAACCCTGTATGAACCCTACGAGACAGATCAAAATAATGTACTACAGTATTGTACACCTTAAAAATCTACATAAAAGTCCGCGATGGTATATGTCTATCTCTTAGGGATAATACCCAATAGCCATTTTTTTATCCTTTACTTTTTTCAAAGCTATATTTTATACACAACATTTTCATCAGTAGGTACTCACACCCAGAACTTAATAAGTAATTTAAAAAAAAAATTGTATTATAATTTTTTTCGACTTGCTTTTCGACTGTAATGTATTCTTTTTATATATAAGGCTACGTATAATGATATTATTGGAGGGTATGCAGAACCTACGAAACAAGATTATTCTTAGTGTAGGTTCTGTACGTCAATACAGCAACAAAAAATTACAAGCCACTATGTTATGCTTAGTTATAATAATTATTTTTAATATCCTTAGTGTGTAGTTGCCGTTGTACCAAACTTTATGAAATAAATATTACTTTATAAAAGTTTATGATTTTAGGATCAATGCTGTGCATTGATCCTTATCCAATTAAGTACCTTAAGTACATTGTGCATTTAATACAATACAATATGGCATTTACAGCATTAGTTAGGTTTTTCGTTGCGTGTTGAGTGTTTTTCATATGGCCAATTATATGTCGCTCGTCTTTCAGGAGTAATTTCTATAGAAAACATTTGTATTGTCTAATGACATAAAAGCTGTGTACGTTGTGTATGAATACATTCAGTATATTAAGTATCAGCATTGCACCCGTGCGAAGCCGGGGCGGGTCGCAGGTAATGTATAAAGTATAATCCCCCTTAAGCCTGCACCGAGGCAATTGTGAAATACTTACGTACGTTTGATCCCTTGCTGTACGTTTATTTCTTAATTTTGAGTTATGTAATTAATATATAGGATATTTAAGGATTCATTCCATAAATCATACACTTTAGAAACACGATTACTTAAAATTTCCTCGATAGAAAAAAAGCCAAAGTTATATGTAAACAATTAAATAAACCCTTTGTAGTATTATTATATGTTCTATGCCCTTAGTACGGCGTAAATACTTCACGGAAAGTCATCAGGTTTTGAATAGTAAAAATACAAAGTGTTTTCTATAACGTATACACATTACATTTTTCAAATAGTTATTTGTTTTTATCATACGAAGGAAATAGCTAAATTCACGCACGTTCCGCCCATTTTAGCCAGAGCCCCTTCTGTCCCAGTCCCCTTTTAGTACAGCTTCGGTCGTCGGACGGGGACGGATTCTGGCGGCGAGCCTTACTCACGCACACATACACGAATTCCTAAAAAGCTCGGTGCACTCTTAAGGCTAGAGTGATTGTGGCGCTTTCCATACAAACGTAGTTTCAGCATATTTTAAATACTAAGTGAACTCGGTGAAATTTAATTTAATTTTATGTAGCCTAATATCTATATGCTTCAGGTTTTCGAAATTTCCGTAAAATTAAGAATTTTCAAAATAAATCCAAAAGTCGTTGTGTATGGGAATTGTTATCTTTACATTTAGGGATAAAATAAATAATAAATCGAAAAACTAGCAAACCAGAAGCATAGATTTGAACACTTGGTATCTATGTATTTATAATATGATGAAACTACGTTTGTATGGAAAGCGCTTCGTGCACTCCTTTGTCACGAGCGGTGACGCTCACTGAAAGGTGGGTAGCGGTGGCGCTGCCTGTCGGGTCACCATCTTCCATAAAACGGTTGAGAAAGGCTATAGATGCGAAGTATGTACTTCTGTGCATGCTTTATACGGGTATAGGTGAATTTGTTCACTTTTATACAGCCAAAGAACCATGTGCGGCCAATGGTAATGCTAAGAGATCGCCGGTGAACTGAATGTGAACTACTAAAGAGAACAAAATGCTACTTGGGAGCTGGCACGCGCGTCAACTCGTGAAAGGGTGCTGCTAGAGGACACAGGTCTGTTCTGGATGCTTATGAACAAGCAATCAGAGTAAATTTGTACAAAACGGAATAATTAAACAAACATATTGAAAATCCTTACTTTTAACCCCCTTAGTATGTATGTATGTTTTCTATTTATGTTATTTCCAATCAAATTCAAACTCAAAAACATATATAATGACCATAGTCACGGACCTTGGAATCTGTGGAGTGTAGAGTGTAGACTCCACTCCACACACTCAAGGGACTGTTTCCGTCTATAATCAATATTTTTTGTTAGGTACGCTGTGTAATTTCTTTATTAATTAAATATCACCTTTTGAATTAACTAGGTACATATATTTATTAAATAGCTGTTTATTTTCTCTTAGAAGGAATAAAAGTAGATTATTCGTCTAGGGGATATACTTAGCTATCATCGTCTTGTTCGAACTTGATTTCTTCAGTCCACTCACGATTCTAGACCTAAATTCCTAGGTTTGTTTGGTATTCAAGTATAAACTACGCTACTATTTCTTTCGAAATTCAATGAAACAAAATGTCAGCTGTGGCATAAGGCACTGCTTTATCCCCTTGATTATGTAATCTTTTATTATGCCTAGGTGCATAATTTACTATTTTATCCTGAATTAGTAGGTAGATTAGTAGGAACAAGTAGTTCTTGATAAAGTGCTATAATCCAATATCATTCGAGCAAGTCGCTAGCAGATATTAGATTTATCTAAAATAGGAATACTATTTTAAGGTATTTCACTTAGTCAAGATAAGCTTAAGATTGTGAATAAATAATAACAACATAACATATCGAATTTATTTTTTTATTGTATTTTTATTCTTAATTTCTAAGTAGGGTGAACGTATGCCTACTTTACCTATTCATTTAGGTAAACAATAGGAATGTGAATAATTGATTTGCGTTGATCAACTCGCTGATTGTAAAGGGCAGATTCAGGGCTTGTGTCTACTATATGAATCAGTTTATTTTAACAATACCGATGACGATTTAAAGATAATTTTGTTTATTTAAATTAATTAGTGTATTGACGTGCCTGCCACACATTCTCATAATAATTGAAGATATTTAATTATTATTAACATTATTGAGTATTATTTACATGTGTACAGTCTTTTAAATTTAACTTAAAGAGATCACTTCTTAACATTGAATCCTTCTCCCGTAGGATCTAATATCCAAGGGTAGTTGTTCGGGCATTCCATGCACGTGAATAGTCGAAGGGTCTCTCCCGGGAGCTCCCGAGTTGTCAAGGGGCAGGCGTTGGGTAACGAACAGAATGGTTGGCCCTTTACATCACATTTGTCTTGTTTCCAGTCCGCGAAGTCTCTAAGTGATGATAATTCGGTAGGTTTTTGCATCCATTGAATAACCTGAATCATTGAAGTAAAGTAAACGTCGTTCTTCTCCAACATTTCTTCGATGAATTTGATAAGCTCGTCTCTGAACTCTTTCTTGGATTTAAGCCATGAGGCGTGGAAGTGAAGACCGAGAGGTGCGCGGTTGGTAGAGTAGTGGCGATTGAAATTATGGCGAAGGAGACGACCGAACTGTTCTCCGGTTTGGATGTTTGAGCACGAGTCCACTACGTGACAACCAGGCAAAGACTCATCGAAAGTCGGGTCGTCTCTCCTGTCAAGTTCATTCATGACCATTTCCCAAACGGGGTGGCTTCGAGAGGGACAGTTGTGGGCGTTACCATTGCATTTGTGTGGCATTCTAAAGTACAGAGTGTAGGGCCAGATTGGGACTCTGCTCAGAGGAGCGGTAATTGAAGCATCGTACACGAAGTACTGATCAGCCATCATTTCAAACTGTTTGTTACCGCCCACACGCAGGTAAGGAGCGCGCAGTCCTATAATTGATGAGTCAGTAATGTTAGCAAAGCGCTCAACGATTAGTCGCGCGCCTCCCATTTCGGCAAGCCAGTCATCGTAGCTGCCACCAGACCAGTACAATGGGTCGTCCTTGTGAGTTAGCGAGAATACGGCGATCTCGTGACCTTTGCGATGGAGTTCTTGTACGGCGGCATAATTTGTGTATTTGTGAGACACGAAGAATGTGCCACGAATTTGGCAACCGTTGGGGTTGTGGCGATTTCCATTGAAGATCTGTTCATATAAATCAATATTGTCCACGTTTACGGCACCATTGAAGGTAATGGTTACCATCTGAGGAACTTGGTTTGGTTCGATTCCTCCGGGAATGCGAGTACCATCGGCGGAGCAGAAACAGTCCGGGAGAATGCATTGGTTGGGGTCGCAGTCTGGAGCTCTGTTGGGGTCCACATCGACAGCTGCAAAATGATTAACTTTTAATATTGTTTCAAAGATTACGCGAATATGACACCAAATGGGTGTCATTTTTTACTTTTGCTTACTTTCGATGATAAAAAGGGTATTATAAAAGATCATCGGTATTTCCATCATCAGTATTTCCACTATTCCGGACAAAAGAGTTGAAACTGTATAGAAATATCTACACAATGCGTGTGTTTTCACGGCTCATCACGCCTGTTCATCGGCTTATTTGGTTCTTCTTTTTAATAAATGGGTGATACCTATTTCTATAGGTTTATAAAGTGAGAATTGTTCTTTAGTGCTACTCCAATACTAGCAATACTTTATTACAGCGGACAGGCTAGTCTTTAACTATAATCCCACCAACTTAGCAAAGTACTGATGTGGTTTATGATAGTAAACAGAATTTACATAAACAGGGAACTACATAAATCTGACTTTAAGAGTCATTATGGAATGGGCAGGCATTATCGAAATTTCCTACGACCATGAAGTGTTTGGCGGGATACGTACCCTGCGTAGAAGTCGATAATCATTGCCACTGGGACATCCCTGCTTCCATATAATAGAGAGCCTTCTTAATAGATTACATTAAAATTAATAATATAAAACAGATTTAGGTAATGCAAGGATTTATAGTAGGGAACCTCTATGGAAGTCCGGCTCGCTCTTGACCGTTTTAAAGAAATATAGGATGTACGCTACTACTTACTGCATGCATTTTCGTCAGATTCATCCTTGCAGTCAGGTTTGCCGTTACAGAACAATTCCTTCTCAATACAGTCTCCGCTGCCACAAGCTAATTTACCTTCTGGGCAGATAGGCTCATCTGTTTTCAAAATTGGCAAAATTTTCCTGGGCTCTGAAAAGTAATTGTAAGTAATTGTTAGCGATGGTAGGGATTGCATCAGCAAAGTTGATGATGATACTTATACTGACTGTAACAAAAAATACTTTTTTGAAGTAGTAGGTACATTTGCAGGTGACTGTGACTGGCTTTTCCGTATGCTTCTATTTTTGTGTTGTAACTAGTATTGTCCATGTGTAGAAGGGTCAGAGAAAACAGAGAAGAAAGACTGGGCTAAGCATGAGAGTATGATTAGGTAGTATAAAAATGATAAGATAGAAAAATATGACAAAAAGTGTCTAGGATAATGAAAAATAAATAATGTATCAATTTGACGTATGAATAAAATCACTTCATTAGTTAGAAATACGACACAGAAAAGAAGAGATGTATTTTTTAATCGAATTATTTATGAATTACGAGTATTAAGTAGGTAGGTACTGTAATGTAATGATAATCAAAGAGTTGTCACTAAATTATATATTTATATATATGAGTTTCAACTGGAATAACATAGAACAGTTTGTTCATATTTTATTGGAGCAGATACTCCAACTCCTTGTGCAAAGTGATATTTACATTAAATTTAATTGACAAAAACAGACAACAGTTACAGTTCATCATGTTATTCCGATTGAATTATAAATTTGTTATAACTAGAAAAAATACAATAAGCGCAAAGATTTCCAGAACCTAAAGCCTTTAGGTGTATAGTACAGAAACAATGATATGTGCGTTACAATATTAGTAACAGATGCTTTTAATTGGTGCTTACTTAGGCATACCTGGTAGTTACCATATTTTAGTATTTATTTCTAGTGCTAGAAAGTTAGAGGTAAGTAATGAAGCTTAAGCATAAGAGAGTTAGTAGATATTACGAAGAGGTTGGAATGTATTTGTGTTTGCGTGTGTTCTTTCCTATATTCATAAACTTTACAACTGTCTAATGTTCTACTTATCAGTTTTTCATAAAAAAAAAACATTGGGTATTTTGAACCCAAATACTTTAATTATTATTTTCTTTTTAAATAAAATAATTAAAGAACTTCATTATTTGTTAGTGGCCATTTTAAAGGTTCTGTATGTACCATATGTTTATTTCTCTCTAAATTAGATACACTTATATCGAATGATGTATCGACAAACTTTCCAAATGCGAGAGTTGATCACAGACACAAACAGGTTAAGTTTATTGTAGAAATGTATATTTGTCTAACCGAAAATGGCCCTCGAATATCAACTTTCATTTATATGTTTCGAAGAGATATTTGTTTGGTCCATCTCATTATACTAAATATTTAACAAATTGAGTAGGTAGGTAATAATGTGATTATGTATGCATTTTTATCATAAATCTTTTTCATTTAAAAATGTGTCTACGTGTTTTATAGTATGTAACAATATTAAAATATCTGAACAAGGCCAGTATTTTTTGATAATAAATCAAACTGTTCTATTTTTTCACATTAAGGAGCTGAGCAGCTATCAATATCTATCGGTATAATATTGTTTAGTTGTTGCTGATGTTAATTTGCGAGATACGGGTCGCCGATGATCGACGACGCGACGACGACCACCCGTGGCGTCTCCGCGCTCCGTCCGGGGCCTCATGCAATACTCGTACACCTATTCTACAGTGCGACGCGGCCCCTTCACCCAAGCTCCATTGCTCTCTACGCGTCAATAGCTTCTATTTCGGAACTTACTCTCGAGTTTGTCACAGTTGTTCACTTTACCCTTCCAGTCGCAGGTTTGTTTATCGAGATCGAAAGCCAGTCCAGACGGGCAAGTGATCTGTTTAAGACCTGACCTAGTGCACCTGCATTAACAAGAAATGAAGAATTAAAATAAATGATAATGAAGAAGAAGTGGACGTCCGGAAGGCTAACGGGTCCCGGGTTTCCGATGTTTGACCGGTTCCGAAGCGGAAGCTTAGCCCTCCGCACGACCACTTCCTCGACCAGACGGAACTTACTTTCTATTTTATCGCAATTCTTAACATTTGTTTTCCAGTCACAAGTTTGTCTGTCGATATCGAAGGCGAGCCCGCCGGGGCAGCGCACTGAGGCAAGCCTTGTGACGCCGTTCTCACCGCCTTTGTCGCACCTGTACACAGCGGCTGAGTTTAACTCACATTTATTAAGATCAAATAAAACAATAATTTACATTGCAGCTGGGTTTTTGCCTAGTTAAAATTGTGTATATGAATCTACTATAAAATTGCTCGCTATGTATATTGTATACCTACTGAATACTTCACTGCAGGTTTCCGTAGGTATATCCAAGTTTATAGAATAGAATTAATTGTTAATTGGCCTTATAACATCAACAGATATTCAAGGCAAGTCAATATAAATTATAAATTTGATAGTGGAATATTTAAATAAAAGCAATTTAGAGTTCACAGTATTGATTTAAAATAATATATAAAAACCAGCAGTAATGCTCACATTACTGTATTCAGTTTTAAAGGATATGGGTGCCGGCGAAAGTACAGGCACAGGAAACTTAACAACTAGGTATGTCTCAGGGTGCAGTGCCATATTGGTAACTTGTAACGAACTGAATTTGCTAGGCAGAGGTTACAGCTTAATACTAGGTGGACTTCGGGCTTGTACCATCACATTACAAAAAAAACTAGAGTAACCAAAAAAGAACAAGCTAAAGGATCCACCTCAATATTTTTGAATACTTTAGGAATTTAGAAAAGCTCTTTGCTTACTATAATTAAAGGTGGTCATATACTTACACACCAACTATCCTATCACACTAATATAAATGCTAAATTTGCGAGAGAGTGAGGATGGAGTGTGTGTTTCTAACTTCTGCATGATTTTGGATGAAACTCGGAATATTATATATATATGTATATATATATACATACTTTTGATCATCGTCACTTTAATTAATGGTTAGATATAATACAATTGATGTAATTGTATTATATCTAACCTGAAGAAATATTGTATGTGCAAATTCTTTGAATAAAGTATTATTATTATTATTAATTAAATCGTAAGAATTCATTAAATCGTAAACATTTAAGATGGTAATAGGGCATTTGCATGGTGTATAGGGCATTGAATATGGTGGGTAGAGCATTACGTGCTGGTAGAGCATTTAGCGAATGTCCATCTGGCCTACACCCTCAAGTACAAAATATGTCGCCAAGCACCTAAAAGTGAGTTTCGTCAGTTGTCCTTGAGAGCCAGTTCCTGTTCTAGGTTAATCCTGTTTGCCATCCTTGACACAATGGAGGTTAGCCTACTAGCAATAAAAATAGTTCGTCCCGAAGTGTTTATAACGTCTGATATAAAGGCGCTCTTGTACATAAGTATACCACCTAGATTTCAAATCAGTCGAACTTCAAGTTTGTGTTTTCCCAAATGCTTTTATTTAAACAAGTAGTTATTTAAATAATTATATTTACTTACATAGTAAATATGCTTATCTAAATAACTACTTTAACGTACTTGTGAAAACGAAGCAACTAACCACAAAAACACTGCTAACATTCAAGGCACGTTAGTGACCGTTCTGTTCTCAGACTGGAATATCAAGTTGCTGCGCACTGCATACCAAGTATACATAGTACATTACATATACCTATTTAGGTGCCCTATAAATAAATCAAACGACACTGAAAAAATATCATTGGTTGGCTGGGAATTGGTTCGAAAAGTAAACGTAAAAACAGAGCCGGCACAAAAAATCCATTCTTACCAGACGCCGTCGCCGCTACCGCCGCCGCCGCGCTGGCAGTCGGTACCTACATAAATACCTAGAAATTCCAATTACTGAAATCGAAAATAGCTTGGTTAGTGAATGAAACTAATTCAATGTATGAATAGAAATCACCATAGTTGGCCTTGCGAGCTTTCAGTTACGGCAATTCGAGAAACTCGTTTGTCTACCAACCAGTTTTCTCTAAGACTAATGGAAACATGACATTACGATAACAGTATAATGTTGTATAAGTTTTGCAATCCAAACGTTAGTAGTATTAGATAAGTACTTAGCCTAGATGTTGAGCTACCTAAGAGTAAGCAGGTAAATACAGATGGACTTGAGTGTGTCTTTGTTCAGCTTACCTTACGACATCTCGGCAATCTCCATCAGTGGTCAGACGGAAATACTCATCGCCGGGACGTCCGTCGCAGAGCTGCTCCGGAGTCGCTTCTTCATTCTGCCCTTCATCATCTTGACGTTTCACTCGTGACTCAGCATTCACTGTAGGATAAATATAGATATTTTAGCGATATAACAGGACAGGCGGCGTGATGATAATGACGATTATCATCAATCATTCTTATTTGGTAAACACAAATAATTTCCTTGTTAAGGGAATTGACAGAATGAAAATATGTGACATTAGATACCTACTCATTGAACTTAACTTCAAATCTTACAGGTATCTATGTACCTACTAGCACATAAGTGTAACAAAAGATCAAAAAATTATTTACCATTTAAACCTATGTACCTACTTATTGTTAACTTTTTCACCACGTTTTTGTCTTTATTAATCTTAATATAAATACAAAATACGTGTAGTTTCCTTGATTTTCTAACTGGTTAGCAACGAGCAGGTGGGGGAATGCTGTGATAGAATATTTGCATGCAATGAGAAGTCAATCACCTATCTGATTTGGGCGTATAAACCGCGCTACATGAGAACGAGCTTATTAGGTAACGCCGCTGAGCGTAAGCCGCGGTTGCAAGTTGCAACATCGCCTCGAGGAATGTAGCAAGCATCGACTGTTTCGTAGCGGAGCCCAATATATGCCGAATGCATTTTATTGATCATAAATTCATTTGGATGTCTTCAGGAATTACGAATGTGATGTGTAAGATAAAACTTATTGTTATATGCTCAATCTGACTGTGCATACAATAAAATGGTTAACTTAAGTACTATACACCATCCGAAATTAATACAAATAAAAAAATCGGCGTGTAATTGCATTCCAAGAACGGCTTGAAGTCGACATTGAAAGTTAAAACGTTGCTGGAAAGAAATCGAGGTCAACGAGGAAACTAGCCACGTCATGCACATTGATGGCAGCAATACTGTTTACACCAACAAAGGCTTTTTCTCTAAACTTATACTGCTTACACAAGATGATTAACATAACTATTACTGAGAGCGTAATGTACATTATATAACACCCCAGCCAACATAGGATTTCCATGCACCCATAAAAAAACTGTTCAGCCGTTGGGGACCTTGCAGTGTATTTTTAAACAACAAATATAATTTGAAATCAATTTATATTTGTTGTTATAACTATTATCTTTAAACGATTTGGTATATTTAATAACTACATAAACTAAAAATTATAAAAACATTAATATATTTTTATTATTATATGTTTTAGTATCTACTTATATAACACGGAACAATTTATTATTTAAAAATGTCATGCAGGAAATTTTGAAGTTGAAAAACTTGGAAGGTTAACATCTCAATCCCGTTAAAATAAATCATGTCGAAAATCTATAAAAACAAGTGCACGAAATGAATTTATGAATTAAATTAAATAAACTATTGACTGCCATTTGTGCAATCCCTTTCTAAACAATTAAAACAAGTAGATACCCACCTAACTAGGTGAGGTCAAATGCCACATACTTATATATCAAATATATGGATGATGAATGTAAGAAGGTGTGATAGCTTGGCATAAGTGATACATCATTAGACTTGTTGGAGATGGAAGTATATGTAATATGCAAGAGCGGGTACTTACCGAAGCAAGCAAGCAGTAATATACTGAGACACAAACACGCTTGTCGAGCCATGGCGCTCGGCGAGGACTGGCCGCTTCAACGCGCGCCCTGAACGAAGTGCAAGAAGTTTCCACTGCCCCTCTTCACCTATTTGTATTTATATAACCAGTGAGTGCGAGCTCGGCACAGCGCGCTGCGAGACGCCTGCGTCGTCGTCCTATAGCCGCACTACCTCCACACGGTATAACCGCATGCACGCTGATCACAGCTTTTAAAAGCGCACCATGTCGTTATTGAAAATAATGTACCTATACAAATTATAATGACAATACCCATGGTAACTAGCTACCTAACTGTCTTTCTTGCCATCAAAGAGATCATAAAGGAAAAGAATAAAATAGTACAATTTTACTTAATTACTCAGTTAATCTAATACTAATCGAATTGCATTATAATAATTACCCTTAATGTAATTTTCACAATTTATATTATTGATTATTGAGTAACGCTTTCACAAAAAGATGCATTACTACTATGTACATGAATTTGTTCTGAATAAGACCTATTTAAAGATATTTTTGGTGACTTCAATCGCACAATTTTAGATTTTTCGACAACTTTCGCAAATTATACTTTTGAATTTCGCACTATTTTCGATTTATCAACGAAAATTAACATTTTTGATTATTTAGTAACGCTTTCGCAAAAGTATTCATCACCACTATGCATTTTATTCATTGGTTTGTCTTTTCTGGACTTAACCACAGCAAGCATTATTGAATGTTCAGTAGAGCTAGGTACTATTGAAACAATACTGTTGGATCTATTTCGGTAGTTTGAATTTTTTATCATAATATTTATAATATCGGTAGATAACGTAAGTTAATATTAATGTAATAATTTTCAGTTTGAATATGACCTAAAGCTATATTTTATTTTGAACAAAAAGTTAGATAACAATCACTCAGTCCATAAGAAAGTCAATAATAACCAAATGTTTCTTCTGATTCTTCTGGTTTTTATTTCAGTACGTATAAATCCACATTTTTACAGTATATCTTTAGCATGAATTTGACAGCTACAAGATTAAAAACATTTATAAATTGTAGTGCTTATTTGACCGAGTCTGCTTGAGACCTCATAGTTCGTTTAAAATATAAAATCATTACTTATGATCACTAGAATATATATAAAAAAATGCGTATTCTATTATTTTTCTTACTTAATTAGGTATGTGTAAAAACTAAAGAAAATTAGACGTACATTATATATGAGACACGATTTACTCTACCTAAAAAAAACGATTACAATCTTATATCCAACCGAGCCATCTAAAGATTAGAGCGAGACTCAATGAAAGGTGTCCTGTAGAGATTACGTTTGGCAACTTAGATATTTAAAGTAAAGTAAAAATACTAATATATTTTAAGGCAAAGGGACAACACGTTTTACCAGATCCGTCATTTTGCATACCTACCTACGTACTTGTTCAGAAAGACTCACTTTCGATGAGTGCGTGAACCTGTTTATATAAAATATGTCAAAGTCAAACAAAGGTGAAAAGAGGATCCTATTTTAAGGAGATTTACATAAAGTAGTACCTACTTTATAAATCTATAGTATATATTAAATACATATACTTCATAGTCGATTGTAAAACTAAAATTGTAACGGGTTTTTAAATCCCGATATCGTCTCGCGTAGTACCTACCTACTGAATACGTAATTTTTTTTATTCAGTTAATGTACCTATGAATAAAGCTTCGCTAATTATTAAGACATCATCCATTCGTTTCTAAACAGCCACTAAATGAGAACTTCTGCGAAAATGTCAATATATTCAAGAGGTCATGTAGGTATATTACGTATGTATAAATTATTATATCTATATAGCTTTACCAGCGGTGGTACCATCTAATTGTCAAAAGTCAAGGTTAAACGGGTAGTAGCGGGTACTTGACGTCACCGGACTGATTCTATGTAATCGTGGTAGGTAGGTGGGTATCACTCAGTCCTCATATTTGCATAAACTGTTATATTACATAGCTTTATATAAAATGGAAATTAAATAAATATTAAATGGCTTCTTTTAGTGATTAATGTACTCACAATAGAAATGTTGGTAGTCGAATCTTTATAATTTAATAAGCCTGGCTGATGTCTACGCATCCTTAATAATTATTCGTATTATTAACCAATATTGGTGAAAACAACGTTAGTTGTTATAATGAAATTGTTAATTATTGTTGGTAGCCCGGTTCCCGGTGACTAAGAACAATAACCAGCGCATCCCATTCATGCTCCCGGTGACTCCCCATCTTACTTACAGATATAGGTCCCCTGGAGGATTTTAAATGGATAACAATAACAACCCGTGTTGGCAATAGCAGCCAATTGCTATCGGGTACCTTGAAAAAGAATATTTTAATATCCTCTTTGTAGTAGGTAGTCATCAAAATAATACGTTGCGATAAAAGTTTTTACATAGGTCATTCCTTATACAGACCAAAATTTGTCCTTAATGTAAAGATGAGTGCACTAGCTTGTTGATATGTATGGTTGGCCTTGTGGCCACATCCGGGTCTCTAGTTATGTAATGTCGAGAAGCACGGCTCGGCAGCCGGCTCGGACGGCGACGACCGACGGGCGGTACCGCATCTTGCGGTGCCGGTGGCGGGCGGCTTGACGGTATCTCACATTCTCGAGTTGGTACCTACCTATAACATCTTCACCGTTGACCGATCGGCTATCTGTAGATTAACATACAGTACATACATTTTACGAATTCAAGGCCCGCCGGTTTTATTACTGACCAAGACATTTTTACTATGAATACTAAACAGGATTTATTGATAGGTCCCAGATAGATAAGGATCTAGCTGCCTGCATTTTTTTACCATAGTAAGTAGATATCTGTCAGATTAAACATCAAACACATATTATTATCTACAAAATATTGTCTACCCTGCCTGCGTTATAGCTATCCTAACGTCCTAACTATCGACTGACGAATGATAAACGATCCTTAAAAACAAAAGTGGATAGGAGTAGAACAGGCTTTAATTTCGGTGAGCATTACCCATACCTAGGTAGTATGGTACCTAGGTAGGTATGGGTAATGCTAGGTAGTTAAAGTGTAGCATAATATTTCTATATTTCCACACGAAAATTATTGAAGAAGCGCATGCCGAATGCCGATATTTGGTACCTAGATCCTAAATAAACTATAAGCACAACTACATATAAGCTAACCTACCGTATTATTTAAACTAACGTACCTACGCAGTTGGTAGGTATATAGGTACCCAACTATAGTGTATTCACGAAGTAATCAGCAATACTAATTGTTTGGATTGTACCTATCACATCGATACCTTGAAAAGTCTAAGTTTTAATAATTCTACCACCTACTTAATGCAAGCTTATGTTGCAACATTTTGCATTATTTTTCCGATGATTCATAGTGACCTGGCGTATTAAGCTGTAAGTAATTATGCACGCATTTATTAATTTTTAAGCTCTTTAATATGATTCATTTAGGTTTTGTGGATTAAGCCGCTTCGCGACCGTCCCGCCCGCGCCACGTAGTCGCCCCGGCGGCGGCGCGGCGGGGAGCCTGCGCCGTGCCGCCCCAGTCCGACGCGCAGCCGAGGCGGTAGGCGCGCACTACTCAAGGATTCTTCAAGATATTTCCTTTCACTTGCGACAATGCATACCTAGCTAGCCATTATACGCGTATTATTATATGCATTTACCTACACTACACCTTTAACTACGCAACTGCAAAATATGCTCTCGGAAACCAATAAAATTATACAAGCTTCATTTATGATTTATTATTTAAGTACATACAGTCGTAAACAGTAGTAGGTATATAGCACAATACAAGATGATAGAAAAGTTTAACTTTTAGAAAACATACTTGATTCGTAGGGATGGGCACTATAAATCTCTCACGATTTAGTAGCTCCCGACCTAAGGCACTCTTCTTCCTCTGAACCTTATTTCGGGCTATGAGGGGTTGGCCATATTATACCATATTTACCTTTCATACTCACATAACACTGGCCTACAAAAAATAATTTTGTTTTGGTGCAGCTCTGTTTGCATCTGTAGTCGGTAAAGTAGGTAGTAGGTATGAACTACATTGCTGCTACTAGATGTCAGCTGACAGCTCTGGTTTATCTATAATTCTTATTTTAACTTTTTTACGGTTTTATTCAAAATCAGTCCATGTTATAACTACTTTTATGACATTAATCGTATAAATTTATGATGGCAAGTAAGTCAAGAAGTTGCATTAACGATCCTGATATGTTTTGTTACATATGCGGTGAGTATATAATGCAAGATCAACGGAAACCGATTAATGACACGGTAATTCACTTGTATTCTGTATACTTCGGTATTGAAATTAGCAAGCTTCTCTCTCATCAACAAGAGCTGATATGAAAAATGTGACTAGTTTTCTCGGGTCGGCTCTCAAAATATACCCAAAATCAGGTCTCAAATCTTAGGCACCAAAATGAGTGTAGGCCAGTGTAATTCTTCACGCACTCCATACATATTTTCTACGCTCTTGATTTGTTCTTATATTCGTCTAATTTCATCCCTCCTCATAACATGCATGTGCCCTCTAATCTATTAAACTTCAACTTTTCTATCACCGGTGCTCCTTTCAAGCTTGCTTTCATATAGTCATTCAAATCTTATTCATTTCAGGTAATTTCAATGTTCGCATCTCTGCCACATACACTCTTAAGTGGATTCAGGATTCAGACCCATTAATTACGAGAGATCCTATTTTTGCAGTCTTATGATTTCTTGGCTCACGAGGTCCCCGACATATCTTAACTCCCCAGTTATAATCATCGCCATCACAAACACTGCACGTGGATCACTGGATTCTGGAACGCTAACTAAACGAATTACAAGTGGTTTATTTCATTATAGTAGGTATGTATTTACCAGTAAAAGTGGTAGAGTCTATAATTTACATTATTGCACCATATTTAGAAACAATATTCAATCTTTGTGTCGATTGAGGAAACTTCCCCGATTTAATGAAACAAAGTAAAATCACTCCAATTTCAAAGTCGGGGTCTAAATCTGATTCTAGACCCTTTGCAATTATAGACCTATTTCCATCTTACCTGTTCTGAGTAAAGTATTCGAAAAAGTTATGCTCAAACAACAACTATTCCATTTTAATAAGCATAATTTATTGAATGAGATCAGTTTGGTTTCACCAAGAGCAAATCCACAACGGATGCAGGTGTTCAATTGATGTCGCATATACTGGAAACCTGGGAGAGTTCACATGATGCTATTGGCGTATTTTGTGATCTTTCCAAGGCATTCGACTGTAGAGCACTGCGCTCTGATTCGTAAACTTTCCCACTATGGTATTCGTGGAAAAGCTCTGAATCTTATAGAGTCATATCTGTCAGACAGGCTACAGAAGGTTGGAATAAATGGCAATACTTCTTCCGGGTCATTGGTAAAAATGGGAGTACCACAGGGATCAATTTTGGGACGTTTTCTGTTTCTAACATATATTAATGATCTGCCTTGCATGGTCAAAGATTTCTGCGATATTGTTTTATTCGCAGATGATACCTCTCTGATTTTTAAAGTAGATAGGAAAGGCAGTGAACTGACGCATGTAAATAATGTATTATCTAAGATTTCGCCACTAATAATCTTCTCCTAAATTCAAAAAAGACGAAATGTGTAAAGTTTTCTTTACCAAATGTTCCATATGTTGAACCAAACATAAAGCTTGGCCCAGATAAACTCCCTCAATAAGACTGTCGCTTTGTCGATACAAAGCGACAGTCTTCCTGGGAATCAAAATGGATTCCACTTTACAATGGGATCCACATATACATGATCTCTCCGGAAGACTTAGTTCTGCTGCATATGCAGTTCTTAGGATAAGACAGTTAAGAGACGTAGCTACTGTTCGCCTAGTTTATTTCGCGTACTTCCACAGTATTATGTCGTATGGTGTATTGCTGTGGGGAACTGCTGCTGAGATAGAGACAATCTTTATCATACAAAAGCGTGCAATTCGAGCCATATATAAAATGGTTCCTAGGGAATCTCTGAGGGATCTTTTTAAAGAAATTGATATTTTAACTTTACCAAGTCTGTATATATTTGAAAATATTATATAATATATGTTCGTAAAATTTTGAGTAAATTTAAATTAAACAGTGACAACCACGATTACAATACTAGGAATAAAGATAAAATAGCGGTGCCAGGTTTTAGATTAGCAAAGACAAATAAAAGGTCCTTCTTAGGTAATTGTGTGCGGTTTTATAATAAAGTTCCCAAACATATTACAACGCTCACATAAGGGAAATTCAAGTTGCACGTGAAAAACATATTATTAAAAAAATCCTACTACACAGTTTCTGATTACATAAACGACAAAAATGCCTGGACAATTCCGCCTCTGCCAAGCTATTTCCTGTCACCTACATAATTTAAACAAATATTGTAATAACTCTATTACATAGTAAGTATGTAACACATTGTTAAAAGATGTTTAAAAGAATGGCCCCGAGTTTCTTGTCCGTTCTTCTCGCAGTGGCTCTATACAATTTATTTGCGGAACGTGGCAGTACAATGTAGAAAATTTCAATACTAAAATTTGTAATTGACCTTCATAAGAGCGTCGTAGACGCCTAAATTGAATAAATGATTTTGACTTTGACTTTGATATAGTGTTAATTATGGCAAATTATAACCGCATGTCAAGTTTAACAGAAAAGGATTTGCTTACTTGTTTTTATTCTTGTAAAATATATTCAAAGCAAAATATTCATTATTCGGGATAAAAGTAGTATAAATTATTTTTGATACCCTTAAAATTGTTTTATTAACATTATGTATAATAATCACAAAAACCAAAGAAAGTAAAATTCAATTTAGTTTTTTTTTATCAATGAATATAAAATAAGACAAGTTTAGATTTAAGTGAACAAAATAATATTCATTACTTTTACATCGCATGTCATAAACATGAACACATTGTGAACTGTGAGAACTATTGCAAATATTCTTTGTTTATATGGTTCGTGGGTATGGGTTTACTTAATTTGTGCTATTGCATTCAAATATGGTATGTTCACAGTTGCAACTCATACACACAAGAAATTACACATAAAAAAACGTTTCACAACGGAATAGTTTCATAATTTTTGATAGCGATAGAATTTAGCACACTTATGAGTGCAAAAAAGTTCCGTATATTTAATATTATAGATATTAAAATTGCATTGGCAACCTTGAAAAAAAAACGATCATCATTGAACTGCCTATTTTGGTGAGAATCATGCATGACGACTTTGCGCCACCAGCGTGAGTAGTGTGTGGGCTTCAGAGATAACTCATTCTATAGAAACTTAATTAGTGATAAGTTTTTACTGCTAAAAAAAGAGAGTTATGTTTTCAAGGTTAATAAACTTATAAACGGCTTAACCGATATTCATGTATGAGATATCGTTAGATTCTTCTTGATAGTGCAAGTGATACTAGGTAAAAATAAATGTTGCATCTAAAAAAATTTTGAAGCCACATTGAGAGATAGCATTTTTTTTCTTCCAAACCCTTCTATTGGGGTATCAAAATGAAGGGCTTTAAAAACGATTCCATAAATATCACTTGCAGTTAATTACAATGGAACGATAAAACGTTTAGCGAAAATAAATAATTTTCAGTCAGGATTTTTCCTCTTTTAATTATTTTATACTTGATTAATTATAGCTCCTACTACCTCGGCGTCTCTACTAGGTAACTAGAGTCAGGTGACTCTAGTTCTAGCAGTGACGCCGATCCTTCGTTCAAATAGCTTCCACTGTGCGTGAAGTAGTTAGATGTGAGTAAAAAGTAGCTATTAGGAAATCTGTACCTAAAGTTATTAATCAACAGTTAAACAAATTAAATGTTATATGTATAAATTATTGAAATATACTCGCATTTTTTTTCCTGCGGTATGCCTTTTTTGATAAAATACGACGAAATATATACAATCTATAAATACTCATAATTACTTATATAACATAATGTTGTGGTATATTATGTAATTTTCTTAACCTATACCTAATTATTTCGTTCATCTTTGTTTGCCATATTATGCATGTTGTGTCTAGCAATGAAGAATTACAGCAATTGCAAGTGAATACAGAATGAATTGAGGCAATCTTTGAACTCGTCAACAAGTAACAGCGTGACTATGTGTTAGTCAATTGTACCTAATTGAACTCTCAATATTAAGTGTCAACGAAGAGTGCTGCTACCACGAATAATTGGCATATTGGAGAAAAACTTTCACTGCTTTCACTAACGCAGGCTGTATGCGCTTCTTTACGCTGCCGCAGCTAATATCTACTTTGAGCGAAGCCCAACTCTCTATTTATTTAGATGCCAGTAACAATTGAATTGTTTTCATTGTCCTTATTATCCGGGTCGATAAACGCTTCGCATTGCAAAACAAAATGGAAAGTTCGTTATGACTTTGAGGATACGTACGTACATGGTTGGAGGTGATGATGTGCAACACAGCAACCCACCCACCAGATGTCAGGGAGATAAAAGTGTTGGTGGCGCCCCGCGCGCGCTTGCTGTCTATTGTTCGCCGACTCGCATGTCTCATCTCGTCATACGAGTACATGCATTACTCGTACCAACATACCACTAGAATGTGTCATCAGGACTATTACGCAGTCATGACAACGCAACGCGGCCCGGATCAACAACGGTCTTGAATCCATAACATCTCCATTCTCAGCATCAGTTTTCATTACTGTGAACTTTTTCAATTCAAGATAATATGGTCAGTCTCTATACTAGAAACATATGATACAAAAAAAATATATTTCAATCACAATAGGTAATCCAATATACGTCATTATCAATATCAAGAGTAAATTATTTCTTATTTTATTTCATTATATTACTCTTTTCGTATAAAGCATGCATAGCAAAATTTTCTTATAAATAAACTGTCTTTACCTATATGTACTCATACATTCTTTGTGAATTTGGATACAAATTGATTTAAAAAAAAATTTAATAAACACCGTGTCCCAAAATTCAACGATAAGCCGGCATCGGTGCATGGACCTACTCATGACTCCTCGGAAAAAAAATAAAAAATTATAACTGTTTTTTTTTATTAATTACAGAGACTTTTATAAATTTCATCGATATTCGATGCCCATTATGCTATTTTCAACTACCATGACCACAATTTTTGACATATTTTTGATATTTTTTGTGCATTAGCAACCTAAGAAGGACGGCTATCTACCACAATCCTTTAAAATTACAGAAAGTCTGTAGTTATTTTACAAAAATCAGTAAAAAAAAATTTTTTTCTTATAATTTTCATAGATTTTAACATTCTATGCACTTTCTATAGTCTGGGTTAAAAAAAAAAGTATGGACACTACCATGGCAAGTTTTATTAAAAGTTGGCGCAACTTTATAAAAGTCTCTGTAATTAAAAAAAAAAAGAGTTATAATTTTTTTTTTATTTTTTCCCGAGTAGTCATGAGTAGGTCCATGCACCGATGCCGGCTTATCGTTGAATTTTGGGACACGGTGTATATACCGACGGCATATGAGGGTAGTCTTAGTGTAAAATTACGTCAGATGCAATTTATAATATCTATTGTAGTAGGTACATGTGTTACGGCGTGAAGGGCATTGTAAGAAGTGAAATTACTGGGCAAAGAAGACATAAGAATAAAGGTCTCGGAGTGACGAGCGCAGAACAAAAAGGGTGACACTGAAACGTAATGGACAGCCGTAACGCTTCTCATCAGGCCGTCTTCTCAAATCATAACATAAAATAAAAATTACTTCGCTGTTTCGAAAAATAAAATATGTTGCTCCCAAGCGAGAATTACGCAGGTGGTTATAAAAGTGGAATAACATGACATAAGCAAACAACGATTTCTATTATGTACTTTAAATCTTAAAATTGATGTAACGTGGTTATTGGTATACATAGCTAGAAAACGTTTACTTGTGCAACAACGAGGCATCCTTTGATCGGCTTAAATAATCACTTTATATTCAGGGGTTCGATCGCCGAGTCAGTTATTACTGACTACTACACTAGTTCTTTATTATTTTTGTAATATAATTTGACGTTATGTCCTGTACGTTACGTTCGTAATGAAATATGCTCAAAACTCATTATGTCAAGTCTCAAACGAAGTATTGAAACTGAAGTACCTAAGGTAAATAATATGCACGGTACTATGCATATTATTAACTTATAAACGGTGCTTTAGTTACTGAGCATTTGAGTGAAGTAATCTAAAATCTAAATATACAACACTTTCAAGTAATTATAAGGTTTTATAACTAATCTAAGGCAAATTCATATATATATATATGCGAGTGAAACGAGGAGGAGCTTCTAAGGTCACTGGTGACAAAAACATGCGAGTTGAGCGAGCGTAGCGAACGTAGGCAGTATCCAGCGATGCGCAGAAATGAGGACCTTTTAAATGTGCTATAGGTTTTTACGCACAATTCAGTTTCATCTGACGTGCTATTTAACATTCGATTTTATGAGCAATATCATTTATAATATGATTATTTTCGTTAGCTCATTCAAATAAATGTATTATATTAGTTAAATTTTACAGACGCAGATTTCGGACGAACTTATATAGTTTCAAGTGATTCGCGGCATAGTGGATTATAAAAAATGCCGCTGCTTAGTAAACCGCTGTGGTGCAGCTGGGATCAGTTGGACTATACTAAAGCTTTAGGTAAACCATTATAACGTCAGCTAATGCAGCGCAGACTGGATGTTTGTGTTTCAATTGTCTTTGTATAAACGCTTGCAGTATAGTAAGTAATAGGCTCGCCCCCGTTACTGAATCAGCAGGATTGTCTACTGCTGAATACAGCCTCTTACATTAAGGAAAGGGGTTTGCCATAATCCCCACGCTTGGCAGGCGTCTTGGGGATCGCAATATAAGATAAATGTTCCTCAGAAGGCGCTGCTGCCCACCTTTCGGTATTTTTCCTTAGTCGGGAAGAGATGGAGGGGTGACATTCTAGGCCGGCAACCTACGGCAAGCCCCTATTTAAAGGCAAACATATATCTGGTGGTATTTTACACTTCTGCCTACCAGTCCAAGGATATGAAAGCAATTTAATTAAGTTACCTACAAAAAAAAGTGTGTAGATATTGCAGGCTAACATCTCATATAACAGTATAAAATGACTTCATCCTGTGTTGCTAATCTACACGTATTCAATGGTTCAACTCATATGTAAGTATGCGTAATATATACCTGCGGTGGTGGACAGTGACCTCAGCGCATATTTATTTATTTTGTTCGCGAATATTCTCTGATACTTGGTAAGTCTTTGTAGATGTCACCGTTGGTAAAAAAATAAGTACTTGATTTATTGTTGGTTAAATATAAAATCAAATTTGCTTAGTGAATTCGTTTGTCAAAGATACAAAAAACTTTCCGCCTGGGGCTAATGACTCTGAACCTGGCGCGTCGAGTTGAGCAAACATTGGATATATCTTTCGAGGATCGAGGGTTAAACGAGTTCAATTGATTGGTGGTATAATCAATTCAATGTATCGGAGGGATAAAATATATATATATTACTATGTCCTTGTAATACATAAAAAATCCTTGACTTCGGTAGTTATTATATTTTTGTAAGTTTTTCAGTCTTACATTGTGTTCAATACATTTTTATATTTACCTACTTCAATATAGATACGAAAATTGGATGCCGACATGGTGTAAAAGGTAACAAATATAGTTACTCGTTATAGCATCGTCATAGTTTTCTCTGTCCATACATTAGACATCAACGCGCGCGGCCTCTATCGCGACTCGCGTAGCACTGCTACGGACGTATGTTGAAATAAACTCATCATTTGGTTTAGGCAAAATTATTTTTTTATCATCTATCATACCAACACATTTAGTTTTGATGCTGAGGCACACAGGCATAATATAGAGTATATATAATGTCAAAACACAGAGAAGCAATTGATAGAAGCACACATCTCAATAAAAAGAAAATAAAAAATAATGATGTTTTGACGTCGGAATTAACGATTACTAGCCGTTATATTACTTAAGACTTTTACAGGGTTATTGAATGTATATTGGTGATGGAATAGTAAAAAAAAATCTTAAAACGGGCGTCAATTATGCCACTTAGTTAAAATATGTGTTAAAATAGTTTATGTAATTGAACCATTTATATTATAATTTGTAATTTATACATATTACAAATTATAATGTGTAATATGTATGTTATGACTAGAACCCGAAGCGCGGCTACGTATAGTTTTAGCCAGTTAGAACTAGGTATAGCCATTTATTCTTGGTTAAATCTAGTATAAGCCAATTGTTTTCGGGTAGAACTGGGTCAAGCTAGTATCATTCCAGCTAGAACTAGGTCCAATCAAAACCTAGTTTTCGTTCTAGAAATTTTGACCCTTTTTTATGTAACTGAAGGAACAAGCTCGAGGCCCATCTGATGTTAAACCTATACTTGATGATAAGCGGTACCATAAAACAGATGCATTTCGTCAGAAGTGACGAACTGCACAACGACCGTCACCCTGAGACATACAGTTGTTGAGTCTCATGTGCCTGTAATTTTACTGGTTCTCCAGGACTGGTCGCTAAATCAAAGGAGCTGTGGAATGTTTCGTATTCCCACTGTACTGCTCGGAACTTGCTCTAACAGATTACCACTTTTTCCGAAATTTGGACAAATTCCGATAAGGTTGTCAAAACGCCTTCAGAGATTTAATTGGTTCTCGCTCCCACATTTTTTTCAGCAAAGGAATTGATTCCTTCTTAACGATAAATTAAATGACGAAAGTGGAGTTGCAAGCTTTTTTTCTATACAAAACGCTAATTTTATACCTTAGGACCTAATATACAGGGTTATTGGTAAAATGCTAACAACCTTTTAGGGTTGACTTCTGCTAGTCCTAAGAAACATGTTGAGATATTTTGTTTTATGTTTTGAAATGTTTTTTTTATATTCAAAAATATATTCTAAAAAAAAATATCTCAAAATGTTTCATAGGACTAGCAGAAGTCAACCCTTAGAGGTTGTTAGCATTTTACCAATAACCCTGTATACAATCTATACGGTCAGCAGTAGTTTAATTAAGGGCATCTCTGGTACTGTCATCAACATAGCAATGAATATTGCTGAGCTCCTACAAGTCATGTACAAAAGTCGTGTCATGTATGGAGATAGCACACAGCATTGCGGAATACCTTAATTTACCAGTTTTAAGTCGTGGTATTCGATAACCAATCAGATAATACGCGAAATATTAATTTAAATTTTCCAATACCAGTATCATGTAGAATGTTTACAAAACCTAGAATGTATAAGAAAAATATATCCATGAATCAAATACATTTCAGTTGCTCTTTGCTGACATACCTGAGTTGTTTATCAGTTAGGAACGTGTGTCTTTTTTATCAGCCCACAGGTTTATTTCAAATATGTGTAATTTAAGGTATCACGTTGAAGTAACTCTTGGAAGCGATGGTCTCAGTTTCAACTCGAGGTTTTTACCTATTACATATTTCATGAACTTCTAATCCTATCTCCATGAAAATTTAGCAGAGTGGTATCTTGTACTTATATTATTTTTTAATGTGATTGAAAATGTTAGCAAAATTAACCTTTGATTTACTCCATCTCAAGAAGCTTGCTTGTTTTACGATGGATTATCTAATTGAGTAAGTAGATGATATTCGAAAAACCCTTAATAATTCTGCAAAGATTAATGCGGTGGGTGCATTTGAAACGTGGATCTGAACTCGGCAATTGACACTCACTGCTACTCATAAAAGCTTTAAAATATGAGCTATACAGGGTAGTAGCCATTCTGAAGCTTATCGTTGGCTTACAATTTATAAAGACTTCATCGGAAACCAATGCATGCTCCTACTTGGCCATTACTGGCCCAAAACTTCTCGCTAATGTTTTTACAGTAAACTAAGAACGTTAAACTTTGTGCTCATAATTAACAATCAATTAACACATCACAGTCATGTCACGATTTTAAAAGCAAACACTTTAACAACGTTTTATTTATATCTGTTCAAGGGCAGTTTTTTAGAGGAAGATTATTTTAATTTGACATACAATCTTGCGAACGGTGAAGACGACTACAAAATTTACGCCACAGGTATTGTTGCTTGAGTGGTGGTATTTCCATACAGGGTTTTAGTTTTTTGGTGATCGCGTCTAATATTATTTCATAAGAATAAGATGTGTATATATACCTACTACTTATTCTCTCTCCATCTATAGTTGTTTCCTTAGTTGGTTAACGTCGTCATTCAGGTTTATTTCCGCTCAAAATTTTGCCCCCCTCTTTTTTACCCTATAAATTTTAGAATCATTAAAAAATCAAGATTACATGTTTAATTATGATTATATTATTTATGTTAATAATTTCTTGTATTTTTTTTCCTATGTTTTAGTATAGATTCGTATATTCCGGTATGTGCGAGGGAGCCGTATATCCAATTTGGTTTGACGCCTGGATACGTTGACCTCCGTCTCTAGACATTGACAAAATTCACGAAATCGACGCTTCTTTTTTCCCTGTTATTTCCTCCAAAACTGAGTTGATAAAAATATTTTTTGGCGTTCAAATTTAAATACAAAGAGTATATCTATCACATATCGCCTTCAAAAGTTCTGCATCAAAACAAATAATCTCACGTCTCCTTCCCTCTTAAATCTCAAAATATAGAATCATTTTGTGCTCCAAACACGTCTCCAGTGAAACGCCTACGTGAGATGTAGCTATCGAATATTGAAAGTATCACGCGGCTTTTATTTATCTAAAGTTTTAAATCAAAAATAAATTATAATATATATAAATAAATATATAAAAATTATTATAATATATTTAAATTATAGAAGAAGAATAGTCTTGACTAAATAATGTGTATAAGTCGAGGCCTGTAAATCTTGACAATTGGGAACTGTGTTGCTTGTAGAAGGTGTTTGACTATGTTTTTCAGCTTTTTGTTTTTGGTGCACAAAGAGCAGAAAGCTTCTTAAATTTCAATGAACAAAATAAATAATGATACTCTACAATAATATATCTGCTACATTTGCATTTAATCGAAGTTTGTTTCTTGATATTCAAGTGTGATATATAAGCCTGTACTATCCTCAAAGTCAAATTGGACTGAACTAAAATTAGACTTGATTACAAAACTGATCTACCTTTACTTAAAGTATTCGAAAATATTAAAAATATTATTGAGAATTGTCAGAATTAATTATCCTTTTATAAAATGTATAACTTTTACACTACTTTATCTGAATAGTTTATCATGTGAATAATAAAAATTTTGCCAGTTGCTTGTAAAATTAATTTACGGAAGAAAAGTCGCATGTCTTTTGTAAACGATATTGAGAATTTACTTCAATACCATTTCTTTCTACAAATTAACATTGTTATATATCATTATGATAAAGCCTTAAATGAATACATACAATTTTAAAGAGAATAATCGTGCCCATTTTAAAAGTATTAATTTAACTTTTTAATATTTCGTAAAAAGCTATTGGCATAACCTCCCCCGTGCAGCATGTAAGTCAATCATATTATAATAACCATATTTCATTTAGTTTATATTGTTTACATACTGGCCGAAAAAGAGCTGCATATTATTATGGTAATTTTGGAGATACCAGAATATTTATAGCCTGTCAAATGTATGACCACAATTAGTAATCTCTAGTATCATCAAACCCTGTGATGTAAGGTAAAATTTTAATATGATTATACGTAGGTATGTTAACTTCGCCTTTAAAAGCTACCTGACCTTTTCATTGAGTTTGTTTTGACTAAATTCAGCGTAAAGTCATTATACATCCGAAATGTAGTATAACCTGCTTGTGGCAGCCAATCCCTTGTATCGAGACCTTGCAGCAAAATAAAACATCTTTGTATTCAGATGGTGCCGCGAGTCAATTTTCTAATAGGTACTATATCTACCTAACCACTGTTATTGAGAATGGATGTTCAGAGTAAAACAAACATTGCGAGTTATTAAAAAGATATTTTTATTTTTATTTTTCGAGCTGATAACCCTTGAACACTCACCTTTTGGTGAATGATGATGTGGTCGCGAAAGGTAAACGGACTCGCATAGAATTACTGTTAGAATTAGAGTTACTGGGTAGAATTAAGTTATTTTTACCGTCTGTTTTTTTATGTTTGTTACCTCAGAACTTTTGACTTATTGAATTGATTTTAATGATTTTTTTTTATATTTAAAAGCTGACACGCCGTTTGGTTCCATTAAAATTTCATCAAAATCAGTCATGTAGTTTTTGAGTTACACTCTAAAAACTGAAAAGTATTTTCCTATCTTGATGATATAGTCATTGACAGTGAATGACAATCGATCCCTTAAGTAGCTAGGTACACTAAAATAGGCATTTTTAAAAAAAAAAAAAAATGGAACCGACCTCAGCACTCAAAAGTGTGAAATAACTTGTCGGAGTCGGTATCATGCGCACAATATTGTGATAATAGATACTTTTGAATGATCATGGTAACGACTTCAACAAGTTATTTCACACATTTGAGTGTTGAAGTCGGTACCATTTTTTTTTTTTGTTTCAAATCACATCACACTAATATTATCAATGCCAAATTAAGTGGAACAAATGATATAATATTTTTATATTATTCTTTATTATTATTTAGGCCTTTTAACCCAATTTACTGATAAGTTCTTGAGGAAGTATATACCAGTAACGACCTAGGTAGAAGCTAGTTATGCTTTAAAATACGATGTAAGTAAATATCGTCATGAACAAAACTTAATTATGGTTATGGCAGATGCTACTCCCGTCTTGCCTTATCTTGCCCCATCTCGCCGGAGGACTGCTCACGGGGGGGTTTTAGTGGGTTCAGGTCCCACACATCCCCTTCCGCCACCCCGAGGTGGAGGGGCAGTGCGATTTCCCCACAACAAAACATAAAAGATGTTACTGTTTTTTATATACTTAGATGAAATATATGTTTGTTAGATAAAGAAGTTGAACTATCACCATTTGGTCGACAAACGTTACGTTCATCGTATTCTTTTATATTTTTGTAAGATGTGCATTTTACGATAAATCTACGAATATAGGGATAAATAAATAAATGCAACACAATTTTTATATTTTGTATTTTTAAATTTAAAAAACAGACTTACATTATATAATCACATAAAGTATTAAACAGGCCTATTAAATATTTATGTGAGTCTATATTACATACAGTAGGGTAGGTACTTAGACTACGAACGGGATTGTAACCCGGTTACACTCTTCAATTACAGAATAACATATACACAGTGCTATTATTTGACATTCTCGAGATTTTAATTTAGACATAATTCTGCGTACTCTGAATATGTTAGCCATGTAACACCACTTCCAAAATTATTGTAAGTGACACACAATAATTTTGGTCTTCTTTTAATTAAAGCGCTCCAGCGTGAGATCATGGCGCAGTTAATAGTGTCCGTCCCCCGTTGGGTCGTTGAGCCAAGGATAGTTGACGGGGCACCTCAAGCATGTCTGCAGGTTGATGGTCTCACCGGGAACCTCTTTGGAGATCAGTTTGCATGAGTGTGGTACCCAGCAGGAGGGAATACCTTCCACAGCGCACTTCTCCCTCCAAGGCTCAAAGTTCTTTGCCTCGGTGATAGTGCGTGGGTTTTGGACCCACTGAATTACTTGAGTCATAGTCACGAAGTATACGTCGTTATGACTCTGAAGAATCTCATCGATCCAATATAAGAACGCTTCTAGGAATTCAGGGTTATTCTTCAACCACGCTGCGTGGAAATAAAGTCCAAGAGGGGCTCGGTTTTGGTCGTAGTGGCGATCAAAGTTGTGGTTGAGGAAGTTGTAAAACTGATCTCCTGTCAGAATGTTGGAGCAAGAGTCGACCATAGCACAACCGGGCAAATACTCATCGTTGGTGGGATCCTCACGACGGTCGAGCTCGTTCATTACCATCTCCCAAACAGCATGGCTTCTGGTAGGGCAGCTCTGGAGGTTACCGTGACAACGATGAGGCATTCTAAAGTACATTGTGTAGGGCCATAGAGGTGGGTTAGATAAGGGTGCTGTTATAGTGCTGTCGTACAAGAAAGCCTGCTCTTCCATCATGGTGAACTGGTTGTTGCCACCGACACGCAGGTAGGGAGCGCGAACACCCACCACGCTGTTATCTGTGATGTTGGAGAATTTCTCGATGATGACTCTCATGCCTGCCATTTCCTTGCCCCAGTCATCAACCGAAGCGTTACTCCAGAAACGTTCGTCGTCGTTGTGCCTGTCAAATAAATAAAATCAATGATTTTTTTCGAAAGTTGGAGAACGAATTCTAAGTGCGCTGTTTTTTTGAGAACACAATACTTACGTGATGGAGTGGACGGCGATTTCGTGACCTTTTCTGTGTGTCTCTTGAACGGCAGAGTAGTTACTGTACTTGTGAGAAACAAAGAATGTAGCCTTGATGTCACATCCGTTAGGGTTCTTGCGTTTCCCGTTGAAAATTTCCTTGTACAACTCAATGTTGTTGTTATTGATAGCATCATCGAAGGTAATAGTGATCATCTGGGGCACGTCTTTGGCGGGCAAATCACCAGGGATCACTGTGCCATCCTCGGAACAGAAGCAGTCAGGCAGCACACACTGCGATGGATCGCATGGTGGTGCCCTGTTGGGGTCGTTGTCGATATCTGCGACAAAGAGATAAAAACTATCAGGGGAATGTTGTCAATCAGGTGGCGGGGAACAATAATAAAATACAGCCAAGATCAGGAAACGATAGAGGCACGTGTAGCGGCCGTGGCTCGTATGTATCTCGGGCGGGGCGTGACTCGGAACCTGTATGGGTACTTTCGCTCGTTCAAATCACATACTTAGTCGACACCCGGTGGATTTCACTTTTGATTCAGAAATTTATTACGTACGCTTGATTTGCAATACGTAATATTACATATTCACTACCTGTACATTGCTACTAATTAAGTATTTCAATAATGATTTATTCCCAGTAAGACTTAACTTTCGTGTTTGAAGTATTTAATGTCATTCTTCTCTAGATTGGCATATAAACTTCAAACATCAGTATTATTATTTTTATCTATTTAAAAGGACGAGTACAATACGAGTTTTACATCTTGCATCGAGTCCAGGGTCTTTGCCTTTAGTGAATGGAATTTTGTATCCTTGTCATGTACATAATTACAATTCCAAGTGGCTTCGAGTCGTATAGCCACGCAGTAAGTACGTCACATGCATACCGAATGCTGTAATAGAGTCGTTGACTCTATTTTTGTATTTGGAAATCTAGTTTTTAACGATTTCATACTAGTATCTTCTCATTATGTATGTTATGCAAATGAATTATGACTTGATTATATAACATAAATTGATTAAACCAAATTTTGTACATAACTATGGTGCTTATTTGTGTGTTACGAAATAAAATCTGAATGTTTATTCGGCTAAGTGATTGGCGTTACACCGTCCATTTGTTAAGCGTTATAAATTTGTTTGAGACAGTTAACATTCAAGTTCAATTGAGAATCTAATACTAAACGAGCTCACTAAAGATGACGTGTGGGGCAATAATTAATGTTGTAATAGTAAACTTACCGCAAGAGTTCTCATCAGAACCGTCGACACAATCTTTTTCACCGTTGCAGAAAAGTCCTCTTTCAACGCAGGTGGAATCACCACACGCAAGGAAGCCATCTTGGCACAAAGGTTCCTCGGTGTATAAAAGAGGCTTTATTTTGCGTTCCTTGTTCTTCAACTTGCAGTTCTTGACTGCATCTTTCCAGTCACAGGTTTGCTTCTCAATGTCGAAGAATAAACCAGCCGGGCAACGGATGGCTTGGATACCCTGTTGGAAAATAGTCTCAAATTATTAAACCGTCGACGATCGATGAATACAAGGATTTTGAAGCAGTGATGGCTCAGTAGCATTGACTATGGACTGCCGTGCCGCAGGTCAAAGGTTCGAATTCTACCGCGGGTTTGAGCTTCACCGCATGGTGGAAGGGCATTTTACGAATGCCCGCCTGGCTAGCGACCACCCTCAAGTAGAAAATCTGTCGCCAAGTACCTAACGGTGTGTTCCGGCAGCAGTCCTTGAGAGCCAGTGAAATTACAGGCACATGAGACTTAACAACTATGTCTCAACGTGACGGGCGCAGTGCAATTCGTGACTTGTGACGAAATGCATCTGTTATAGGCAGAGGTTAGTCCGTTTAACATCAGGTGGGCCTTGTGATAGCTCCGTCACAATAACATAAAAAAAATGACGATTGTCTTCCGACTTTGTCATCGTCTTCCTACCCTTGTCCCACTTCATGTGTGATACTGATTATACTAGGTTTTCTCTCTCTCTCTCACTCACTTTATGTGTAGTTTCACCATTGGAACTACTTATGGAATGATTACTGGAATTAATTTTTAGAATAAAATCATCTGAATCAATCGCATGTTTTGATTTCTAACTTACACATCTGTCAGTACTACTAAATTCGATAGTGAGGAATAAAAGAATATGAGACAACATGAGAAGATCAGTATTCCTAAATATCTCATGCATTTAATACTGATTGCTTTATTTCTGTTTTATATTTATATTATATTTAAGTATGTTAAGTTGGTATAATTAGGTACCTACATTCTTTCTAAATTATATGTAACAACTATTGAATGCCACAGGTACTATGCTGAGCTCGTTGTGAATGCTTGTTATGAACGAGTCAGTCATTTTCGTTCTGAGAATTATGTTTCATAAGTAATGAATAACAGTTCCTTGTTGAGTTCTATTGCTAAAATTGTATTGAAACGGACTACATTCTTGACATTGGACTTATGTAAATTATTTTATACTCATATGCACTGTCTGCTGCAGTTTGTTAAATATCTATCTATTTGCATATTATTTTTATAATTATTTTTATAACTACATAGATCAAGTTCCCACACAATGAGTACAGCAACAAAAGTTACAACCAATCAGACGATGACAAGGTCAAGGACAAATTGCAATAGTTGGAACGGCCATCTTTAATTAAACACAATAAAATATGCGGATAAATACTGAAGCATGTAACGAGTACATCGTGAAATAATTGCTCGACGAATAAACTGTTTACGACGAAGATTATAAAAAAATATAATTGTATTTTATTGTAACCTTTTTTTTAATTCTAGTAGGTATCATCTGTGTCATCATCATCCTTAAGTATAGTTTTACCACTCAAGTACATTAGTTATGTTAAGATTATAATCTTTTCGTGGTACTAATTTCTAAATTAATATATATATAATATATATATATCCTTCTTAATGACTCCTGCATGACTGTGTAATTATTGCGATGCACATTTTATTTTGGCATTCACTTAATTTTTAATACTAGACGAAGTGAAATCATGTATCTTCAAGAAATCTCGTATGTCTGCATATTATGGATTGATATTTTTCGCAAAGGAACTAAATAAAGTTATAGTACGTGATGCAAATTGGTTGGTAGTATTGCGTTAAGGTACCGATAAGGTCATGCTCACCGAAGAGAATGTAATCGTGGTGTAAATATCCAGGTAGGTGACTTATTTAAGTACTTACCGAGGCAGTGCACTGGATGACGTCGCGGCAGTTGTCACCGTCGCCGGCCACTAGCCGGAACCATTCGCCGGCGTCCTTGTCCTTGCATAGCTCCTGCTCCAAGCTTTCGTCTTTCTTCGCAGTATCGTCAGCTTGTCGCCGCCATCGATGCCCATCGACAACTACTACATTATAAAATAATAACATTACTTTATCATACCATAATATAATACTTATAATAAATATTACAACGCTGTAGCAACAAAAAGCGTTATTTTACATCAGGAAATAACTTTATTTTGCATAATATAGAAGTTTTTATTGTCTTATGAAATATCGTATTAACCGTTAATATCAAGTTTATTAGACCCAACCCAAATTTTAGTAAAGTATGTAAGGTTTTTTTTTACATTAGAATCAAATGGCATTTAAGATCGTTCGAGTACCTAAATGGTAAAGGTTGGGTGAGCAGCGATCGCTCGTGACATTTGACTTGCTTCAAAATGTCAGCGCTTAGGCAAGCGACAAGGACGACTCTTTCTGTCTTCTATCTATACGAAATTGAGCATTATGCATGGCATTTGATTTGTGCGCCGATTAGGCTGATGAAATTATTATAATTCAAAAAGGTTACGGAATAGTAGTTTTCCTTGAATGGTCATTATGTTTCAGGAAATATAAAAATATATATGAATACGCCTATTGATAATTTGCCCTTTATTTAACTAGTTGAAATTAATTTATTACTGCTAACTTATACTCTAAGAGAGTATTATTTAAGTAAATTAAGAGTCAATGAGTACAGTAAGATCCTATTGTTTAACTCACACACAATACATATTCACATTACATTAAACATAGATTAACTAGGCGATGATGGAATGCTGCCAATTTTTCTATTTAACTTTTTGCGCTTAGGCAATATTTGCTTAAAGACAATAAGGCATAAGTAGGATCTACTGGTACGTATGTGTGCTCATCAAGCGCTAGATGTATGAGTACGTAACGGTAGGAAACTGACCTCTCTAAATCATCTAACTTAGTTGCGTTGCACTGCGGCTGCGGTGAGCTACAGATTGTGGTCGATGATGACACTTTATCTACAGATTTTGATGCATGAAATGACTAAAATTAAACTCAATACATTATTATTAATTATTAACTTATTTTGTGAAAAATATCCGATTCATTATAGCAACATTTTTAAACAATATTGTTGGTGTTACAGTCTAATTATGTATGTTTGTAGTTTAAACTTGGTAACTTTTATATTATTTTGTGTGACAAACTTTTGATTTATTGACGTGGTGCCAATATGATATTATTAATACTCCTTTAATATTATTATCGTGTAAGCTGTAAGTATGTACTTACAACACTATGAAAAAACATTATACACGTGACTGTTTAAAAGGTTATTTTGTCAGGTTAACGCTTGCAACAGTGTTAAAGTAGCGTGAGCTCTAGAAATCTTAGAACAATTGAACTAGGTTAGGCATTTTCAACTACGCAATCACTACTCGATTCATGCGGCACTTCGCTATGCAGACTTACTTACGCACAATATTGGCAACATTGAGTTTATTTTTGGGACATCTTTTTATTATGTCTAAGTTTCACCACTTTAAGTGCTTATAATTTCTGAATGATTGCTTCATTATGTTTGATTTTCAAGATACGTCATAGTTGAATAACTTTTCATAAAACATCGTAATAACTGTTATTTAATACTAATAATAACAGGCGTCACATAGCTAAACTATTTTTACCCAACTGCAAAATACGACTAGTGATAATTTTAGTGTTGTGGTCTTTTTTATTTTGTTTGTAAAAATGAGAATAGTTTGGTATTGAAAATAACACTAAATTGGCGATGTCACAATATAATGTATCAGCCTTATTATCTAGTGGTGGAAAAACCCTGGCCAGGATTATAGCATGCTTGACAGGCGTCTTGGGGATCGCAGTATAAGATAGCAGTTTCTCAGAAGTCACTGCTGCCCGGTATTTAACCCTTGGTCGCCCTTACGACACCCAAGGGAAGAGATGGGGCTAGGCGTAACATTCTAGCCCGGCTCCCCACGGACGGAAGCGACTCCACGTATGCCACAATAATTGTTTTCATATCTGATACACTTACTATGGATTATATTGTTATACTTATTAGATTTCACAGGCGAGCAGTAATCTACAGTAATTCATAGGTACTGTTAAGTGTGTCATCGGTTGCTGTCTACCACTTCCAATACTTAATAATGTTTATTAAAATTGTGGTACTAAAGGATCATAAATATTTATTCATGGTTGCTTTCTAATTATTAATAAGCATTTTTTCACTAGTATCTGTTTTTTAGCTCTGATGAAAGTTAAGTATAATAGTACATTATAATACAAGTGTAGGATGTTGATTGATGTGTAATGTACAACAAATACGAATATTTCGTTAAGAAAATATTTATATCAAAATGGCGCGCTAAGTTCAATATTAAAAATGACCCTGACGGAAACACCGAAAAACTTTGATTTTTATTAACTAATTAATTATCCATCGTTAATTTGATGTAATGATCTAATGTTATAAATACAATACAAAACAATTTGCAACATACTTTATCTTTTTGATAGCAATAATAATCTGATAAGAAGGATAATATTTAATTCATCTAAAGTTTAAACTCAGTTGGTAAGAAACTCTTTGGTCTGTTTTTATATGAAAAATGTATGAAATAAACAACAAATCTCCTTGCAGACTAGACTATGTAGAAAAAAAACATATCCGTGTTATTTTTTTTTCTATTACATCATAAAACTAAAATCAGTGCATTTAAATGCCTGTTACGAGCTAGTGTGTTGAAAAAGTATTTCTAAAGGCTTGTTAACATTTCTGCATGCCTTTTACTATAAGCTGGTGAGATAATAATTTATAAGGAGTAAATATAAACTTTTATTTTATAATTATTTTGTAGTATATTTTCATTATCAATAGAACCTACAGATGTTCGTAGTATCATACGTAGCACTGTGTAGCACGGCGCGCGTTGAAGTCTTTTATATGGGAGTGCCAACTCAAGAGTTTGAATCAAATTTTATGTCTGGTAGCACATTATTTGTATAGTTGCTTTTACTACGTTTGAAATCTAAATACCTGGCAGGAACTTACCTCACTTTACTTAAATTTAACTTCGTTGGGATTTTATTTCTAAATCTGTTTACTAGGACGCTCAAAAGTCTACTGTATAGGCCGGATTGTCCACTGGTGTACACATCCTCGCCATTAAGGGGAGTTTTCTATAATCCACACGCTTGGTAGGCGTCTCGGGGTTCACAGTGGAAAATAGCAGTCTAGCGTTGGGGGAAAGGGTGTGACATTCTAGCTCGGCACTCTAAGAACAAACACGGGCTAATCGTAATTTAACTAACTTAATAATATAATGTATAATACACACACGCACACACAATATATATGTATATAGGTTATATTTCTAGGTATATATATGTTCGTGTTCACTCTCCTCACTGTCTCACCTCCAATATGGCTGTTAAAAAGGCTGAAAGGATGAAAATTGGCAGGTAGAATTTTTAGGTCCTAAGTAGGGACGTACTTATGTTATACTTTTTAACTCGACAAACAGAGTAATTCCCGAGGGTAAGCCAAATAATCGGTTTCTGCAAGATATAGCTACCGCAAGCGTAAGATTATTTAAAACATTTGTCAGCATCATTTAGTAAAGTTTAGTAAATAAAAGTACTTCAATTAATAATGAAATTATCTTTTTTAATTGTTATGCAAATAAGTTGCATCTAAATCTAAGCGACATGGACCATTTCGTAAAAACTAAGACAGATCTTTGTTTGTAGTAATTTCAAGTAATTCTTGTGAAAGAAAAGCACTATTTCATCTAACCTTTGATGGATGGATTGCTACTACAGCTAGCAAATAGCTGATTCCCTAGGCAGAGGAAGACTTATAAGATAACATTGCTTGTAACCGCAATATTGTTCACGGCCTGATGTCTTTTATTTGGAATTGTCATATCTTACCAAGAATAAAATGTTTGAAGTAATTATTTGAGATTAAAACAATTAAAAATAAACGGTTTTATGGCGCTTGTAACCATTGTATGTATGATAACCATTCTACATGATTATGGTATTCGCTAGTTGAAATAGTAGATTTTTATACAAGGGCCGACAGAAATCAATTCCCATACGAGGTATTTAGATGCTCGAAGGCATTATTTACATTACTTTTCATTTCAAATAAGTATATAAAATTTAAAAATAGAAGTTTTTATAGAATATTTATTGAAAATTATACCTAGAGTACTAGATACGTATTTAAAATTAAATGAGAATTCAGCATTAACAATTTATAGAATTTAAGTAATATTTTTGTTAAATTCATTTTTATTGTCCTTTACATTTAGTTAGAATACCACAAATTGTATCGTCTTTTTTAAATTTTTAATATGGAACACACTGCGTCCCCACCGCGGTCTTCCACTTTGTAGATATATTTTTAAATTCACACTGTCCACAATCAAACGCAAGCCTATGAACCTGATGGTATCTAAGTGCTGATGTGGACGAAGGTGGTAAAGAGGTTTTACTTAGAATGGGAACTGGTCAGATGCCGTAACACACCATTGAGTGCTTGGGGACAGATTTTCTTCTTGAGGGTGGAATAGGCAAAATTTTGTTAAATGTCGTATACCGTTACCATGCAATGAAGCTCAAGATTCAAACTATAGGACAATACAAGATTTGATCAACGAACTCCCTGAGCGAGCTCAAATAATACAAATAACCAATATATATCTAAACATTGGAAACTAATAAATCAAGGTATTTAAAGAGGTTTCAGTTACCTCTATTGTAAGAGACACATTTCAAGTGCAAAAGAAACTGCGTGATTCACAACTGTAGCCTACAATACACTATAAGTTGGCGTAGCTATACCAGTGCTTCAGAAAGCGCTTCTGAAGGCACTGCTGATCACCTTCTAGTATGTTTTTCCGTTAATTCTAGCCCTGCACCCCACGGGCATTTACTACAAACATGTTGAAATGTTTTTCGTTCAAAACAAGATAATAATGTAAGTGAAAGTTCTGTGGTTAACTATTCGTTACAAACCTTTTGCAACGCTTAGCTATTAGCTAATATTCTGTTGTTATAAGTACCTATTGCTCGTTTACATGTAAACAACTAATCTGTGATAGCATATCAATTGTTTAAAATGAAATACGCATATAATAATAACGCATTAAAATAGCTTAAAGAATGCTACGGACCGATGACCTTGACATGAAAATTTAGCAAAGTTAAATATGCTATTACACAAATATTAAGTAATTTTCGTTCTTCGTTAAAGACTCTTTTAAACACAACAAAACTATCGAAAGTGTTTTCAGAATACAAAAGATCCATTGTTCTTAAGTTACCGAGTGTTTGAAAATATAATTTACGAGAAACTCAGCGTTATATAAAAGGTGTTTATGTATTGGAGGAATGTTTATTGGTTAACTGTGATAAAACTATGTATGCAGGAAAGCGCGGGCGTCGACCGCCAGTGTCGCCCGAATACCGACAAATGACGTGCTGACCTTATGAATATTTAACACAACGGCTCTACTTTCCATCTACAGTGGCACTCCCTTTAAATAGAGTATTTTTTTAATAACGGCATATATTGTCGCTTCCGTAAACGGAAGTAGCAGACACTCACCTTGATAAGCTATTTTGGTATCGATTGAACTTGTACAGCCTTAACGGACACATTTTGGGAATTCTACCTAAACTTTTGTTAAAGGCGTACCAAGAACCCTCGTTTGATGATAGTTTTAATTTTAGTACTGGAGATATGGTTTAACCCAAGCGACTAATTGTTGAAAAATATTTAAGACGCAAACCATTTCTATGTGAACGGACTAGCCACGCAAACACTGTCTAATATACTCGTAAGCTATTAAGCAGTTTCGTTTTAGTCTGTGACGTGAAAAGTATATTGACATACTACCCTTATTACATAAAAAATAACAAGATTGAAAATACATGCAATCGATGCAAATGTTGCAAAACTATCGGCAATACTGGCTGAGTGCGTCACTAGACTCACGCAAGACTCGATTCACACTTGACCGTGTATTGTCGATTCTAAATTTGAAAAGAGTATAATAATTTAATTGTATAATAATGTTCTGAGCATTTTGCAAGGCTACATGGAAATATTTGATTTATAAATGTTATCAATTAATTACCATTCTGAGACGGGTTTGTTCTCCTAATTGTAGTAGTTTGTATTTGCGAAATGATTGTTTAATGCACATAAAGTTATTTAAAATTTGGTTGTAATAAGAGTAAAACTGTTAAAGGGATTTTATTTGAAAACTTTATGTAGATAATATGGCTTAAACCGTGACCACACATCCTTTCGTAGTAATAAAAAAAATGTTTCAATAAATTTAGGTTTTATATCGATCGATGTTCGAAAATATATACGAAGGGTATTGATAAAAATATGTATAATTTACATATGTTTTCATCACTTTATATTACATACGTACGTAAACATTTGTTTTAAGGGGTTAGGTAAAGGCATTTTACTTAGCTACATTACAATTCACGGTCAAATCATTAGAAGGAATCAGAACAAATAGTATATTCAAAAAATGTTTTCTGAAGTTTCAAGGTCATCCATTGGGTTACGTAAAATAACAATAAAATAAAAAGTTTTAATTAGTAGTTAAGTAAGTACTTCTTAATTAGTTTAATAAGCTACGCTTAATACCATTCCACGTAAATACCTATTATAAAGTGAGACACTAAATTTTAAAGTAATTAAAGCCTGTAAAACTATTGTTTCAAAGGTCCAGTTCTAATAGGTAAACGATTTTTAGCATCCTATTATATATTGGGCTACCCCATTATGTAATACAATTGTTAAGACATCTCTGCCTATGGTATAAGTTGAAAAGACAACATAGATCGCTTTCTAATTTCCTACTCCTTAAGCTCATCATCAAAAAAAGAAGAGTGGAATAAGTTACCTAACATTATCGTGAAGCTGATCGATCCATAAAAAAACTACACCCTGGGGGTGGGCAAGACCTTAAATAAATTAATTATGTTTTATTTTCAAGGTACTTGTACTTTACTACATAGTACTTTACAATCTCTCTACATAAAGGCTCACATACTAGCTTGTATTAAACTCGAGTGCCATTTGAATTTATATTTGGCAAGAATATTCAAATTATGTTAAATGAAAAAATGATTGGCTACCAGCGGGATTAAACCCCGTGAGTACATTACGGGTCTTCAGCTTTTTCGCTTCCCCTTGAGCGTAACGTAGAACCATCAACAGAATTATATTTTTTCCACTTAGTAACTCCAGCATGCATTGAAAAATAAAATAATGAAAAGTAGTTTTTGTTATATATATTGGTTTTTGTTTGAATTATACTTGATATATTGGTTTTTATTTAATGAGAAGTGTAAAGAAGAAATAAATACAATATTTAAAACACAGAATATGCTTCTACATAAGCCCAGGCGGTGACGGTGGCGACGCGGTGCGGCATAGGCTCGCGTTATGACGTCACAAGCGCGGGCGGCGCAATACAGAATGAATGTGAAAGTTCTTCGCAGCCTCAGTGCACAACCACAGCAAGTGCTAAGGAGTTGTTTCACCATCAATTACACATGATATTTAAACAAAATAATCAAGGTACTTCATGCATCTTCAACTAAATGCAACTGAGTATCATAAATTATTTTTGATGAAACGTTTCGTTCAAACGTAAACTAAATGTTAGACTCGTTTTATAATTGAACACCATTAGGTACGGAGATTGTATATTGTTATATAAGGACATAAATACTGAATGCAAAAACACATAATATCACCGTCACATTATAAGCCTTAGGGTTTAGGTAAATTAAAGTTGCGAATATCCTTGAAAGGATCGATGTTTGTTGATGTCCTTTGGTCTCCGGTTGCAAGGCAATCTTGCCCGGCTGCATTCATTTATTAACTTTCAGAGACACAGTCTATCTCGCGACGTTTGAACTCGGACCAACTTCACTGTTCACTGTATGCGACACTCGTTATTGCATCGATGCAATCACTGAATACATATTATCGGATGTGCAGATGTGAGGTCGCGTGTCCCGTGACGTCGTGAGATGAACTGCGTCTGGTGATGAAATATAAAGGTTAGGACTCACCGCAGGCGATCAAGAGACACGCGGCTAGAGTAGCGACACGGGCGTAGCGCGCCATGACGGGATCACAACAGGTCGCTGCGCGGCCGTCGAGCGGTTAAATAGTGGCCTCAATCTGCGCCCCGCCCGCCCCGCTCGCCCACTGTGCTTGCACCTCTGCCGACACCCTTTGCGCTCATCAGCTCTCAATCACCTGCATCATCTCTTCGACCATATCCACATTCTTCCTCCGATCCCCAACCCTATATGGATCTACATATATATATATTTATTATTCATTCATAAAATTGTTAAGGCAACAAATATATGGTAATATTGTGTCATTCTATGTGTTCAGTATTATATTATAATGTTTGTCCTATTTGTAACACTGATATAATTTGTAAGTATAATTTTCTAACAATAATGTTTTTATTGTCTGCGTTTATTTCATTGTTTGGTATATAGGTAGTAACTATATTTTAATAGTTACTATACCATGGTAACTATAAAAATATAGTTACTATGTCTAGTGTACATATTATTCGCACTTTTTTAACCTGTAAACTTTCTTAATTTATTTAAAATTGTGGAATAAGCTGACCAAGAAGTCCCATTACCAACTGTCGCCTGAACAAATTTTGATGTTACATAGTGTAATTTGGGACTATACTATCATGTATTTTATTGTGTGGTGGTGATATGTCCTGCATTGACGTCCTGCTTGGGTTGTATTGTACATTCTGCCCGCCAGCTTCCACCCAAGCAACTCGTGTAGCGAGAAGTACTTTGTCCCTCGCATAGCTGCTCTTGTGGTGGTGATGAGGATGTCGATGGTGAGGTGGTATGAATGACTCTCGTAACTGGTATTGTAATGGCACATTTTGTCCCGCTTTACTAAGAAGTGCCCAGGTTGACTAAATGAAAACCATTTTCCAAATGCCCAACAGTACACCTCCATCGACGTGTTATTTGTGGTCAATGATTCTATCAATGAGAATTCCGCATCAGAGAGACACAATATATCTTAAAGGTGAAACAATCAAAAGGAAGTCCAAGATCGCCATTTTGAGCTAGTCGTCCATAAAGTGGTCAGGGTTTGTCTCATCATAGACTTAATATACCACTTCAATACGGTTAGGAATTTTTTTAGAATAATAATTATCTCTATATTAGTGACTTAATTACCGCAAATGTCATTAAATTGTCGTAATATTTTTTATGTTATTGTTACGGAACAAGTCCGAGCCCCACCTGATGTTAAGTGGACTAACCTCTGCCTATAACAGACGCATTTCGTCAACGACGATTTGCACTGAGCTCGTCACACTGAGATGTACAGTTGTTAGGTCTCATGTGCCTATAATTTTACTGGCTCTCAAGGACTGCTGCCGGAACACACCGTTCGGTGCTTGGCGACAGATTTTCTACTTGAGGGTGGTCGCTAGCCAGGCGGGCATTCGCAAAATGCCCTTCCACCATGCGGTGAAGCTCAAGCTCTGGGCGGGATTCGAACCATGAACCTGTTGCGTGGCAGTCCATAGCCAATGCCACTGAGCCATCACTGCTTCAAATGTAGGAAATGCTCTGTTAAAGAGAACTTTTCTAGTTTAAATATTTTTAAATTTGCACTGACTGGAACAATTATTATATTTATGTACGTGATTCAAACCCGCGTTGTACTTACAATCAAGACAATTTTCAACCCTACAATTTTAATATTTATGTGCAATGACGCTGATTTCATTACAAAATTACAAGAGAAAAAGTTATAGTCATGAACGGGATTCGAACCCGCACCATCCATTCCTAAAACTACTATGTCAGTATTTCCTTATTATTTTTCATACACTAAAATTACTCTTAGACGATTTTTTAAAGTGGAGATTAAATTTGGTCCTTTAATACCCTAAAAGACCAAATAGTTATATTTGCACAGTGGTAGGGCATTTTGCGAATGCCCGCCTAGCTAGCTATCACCCTCAAGTAGAGAATCTGTCGCCATGTACCTTACAGTGGGTTCCGGAAACAGCCCTGGAGAGCCAGTAATTCTAGGTTAGCCTGCACAACATCTTCGACCACATCATCATACAATCAGGTGGGATAATGGTCAAAGGCTAATCTGTCCAGTATAAAAACCCCATCTCACATAAAAAAAGGTAGAAATATATGTATAAAGATGGGTGCTATAGTTGCTACCTTGTTATCTGGGTGTCATTATGGGGGCCTTCTTGTGTTACTGGAATCTGGAAAATACTGGAAAACTAAATTTCTCCAAAATTTTACATTCGCTAAGCTTCATTCTGTCATTCTTTAGTATGTGTTAACATTATTTATTTGATACTTGGACATATTTTTCCTTCATTACAAAACTATAAACAGATACAATAACAAAAGCATTTGGCAGCGTTGACCATCATTCTGGCACAGCGTTGCCCTTTGAGAATATGTAGTTAGATATTCATTTATTCCGAAGCTACATGGGGCACACTAAAAGTTTTGCATTTCTAGCTAACTATTTGAATTTTGAATGTTATATTTTTTGAAACGACGCAACCTTTTTATTAATAAAAAAAAATTGGCGGGTAATCATTTGTCAATTGTTTTATTTCATACATCAAAGTTCTACTACGTGCGCAACGAAAATGGAATTAATTAAGTCGAAAATATTGTAGAGCGATGATTTTTTATGATTTAAAAAGTTCTCTCTCTCCGCACGACTATGCCGCTCGTCTTCAAAATTCTTTTGGGGGAGAGGCACCATGTTTGAGCACCGTGAGGCGATGGTTTGCTGAATTTGAGAGAGGTCGGGTTTCTTAACATGACGAATTTCGTGAAGGGTGGCGTTCAACTGCTGTCAACGAAAATAATGTGGCTACTGTTATGCGGCTAATAGAAGAAAACCTATGAGACATTTCGAAGACTATTGGGGATTGGTATGAGCCAAATTTAGAAAATTTTACACCAAAATTAAAAGTTCGGAAACTTTGTTGTCGTTGGATCCCTCATGAACTGACAGCGGAGCAGAAGCGGGCTCGCGTGAAATGGTGCTCGCAGATGCTACTGAAGTACGCCCACCGACATTCTAATACTGTTTATGACATTGTCACAGGAGACGAAATGGATTTATTGTTTTGAACCCGAAAAAAACAGCCATCTTATGAATGGGTGTTTGAAAATGAGAACGGGCCAACAAAAGTGAGGCAGGTGAGAAACGTTGGTAAAAAAATGATAGCGTTTTTTTCTCCACTACGGGTCCCATCTTCACAATTCCTCTTGTAGATATAAAGGGTGTTAATGGCGAGTGGCAGGATATTAGAAAAAGTTCGCGATAGACGACCAAAAAGCCGCGTTCACCTACATCATGACAACGATTCTTCACACACGGCCAACAAAACAAAGTCATTTTTAGCTTCCGAAAAAGTAGAATTCGTTACCCATCCTGCACATAGCCCCAACCTAGCACCCTGTGATTTCTGTATTTTCCCCAAAATCAAAGATTCGATGAGAGGTTTCACTTTTACCGACTCCGAAGAGGCAGTGATAGAGTTCAATCGACACGTAGAAAACATTAATTCACATCTGTGGTGTTTTAAAAAATGGTTCGATCGCATGAAATAATGTTTAAAATGTAAAGGAGAGTATTTTGAAAAGCAATAAACATAATATTTTGTTTCTAACATGTCGTTTTTTAAGTTACGCAAAACTTTTAGTGTTACCTACGTATACATACAAAATTAAATGTCAGTTCACACAGTGTGCTAACTACACGTAGGTTCTATTCAGTAAAATTTTTCTCAGGGCCCAGGTTTGTCACGCATATAGGATATACTCGTATGTATCTACTTATAAAGTAAGTAGATGTTTTCTTTATTTATCCTTATATTTTTTTATGTGCTCTTTATTCACCGATAAATTTTCTTTTCTGTATATGATTTGAGTCACATAATAAGCCCAGGGTATATATAGTCTTTTACGTAATCTATTGTAACTGACAGTAAAGAAATCTTTTTTCGTTTACTTGTAACGACCTTCGTTTTATCTCTCACCATTAATCCGTCTTTTTTACTCAGTATATTTGTCGACATACTTTTGCATGTACTTACGTACATCAATTGTTAAGGATTTTTAGAGTTAGGCGAAGTCATCTAAAATACTATTGTTACAGTGCGTGTCGTTGATATTGATTCGTAAAAGAGACAGTTGACGGCTGTAGATTTTTTTATAGAAAGACTTACGAGCTGGGCGCTCATCTGGTGGTAAGTGATCACCGTGGCCTACGGGCGTCTGCAATAGCAAAGGTCTCGATGATTCGTTGTTGGCCTTTAAGGAGAGAATACGCTCTCTGCTCGAAGGCTTCTAAGTCGTACCGTAAACCGGGGTCAATAGAAACAATTTCTACTTTTAAACTTTGTTTTTACTATGATATTTATCTGAACGAGATACATTTGTTTTTTATTTGGAAAGTCTTGTGTTGTTATAAAACCTTGTTACTGCTAGGACGTTAAATTATCTTTGGTTTTCGAAAAAAAAACACCTAATATCTATTTCCTGGAATATAGGGTGACAGGATATGCCAAGGGGCTAAGTTCCTACCTTCTTATTTATATATGGACAGGATAAGCACATAACTACAGGATATTTAATAAGCATATCATTAAAAGTAATAATAATATATTCATTAAAAATTTCAGATGAGTTAAACAAAAAAAAGTATTATATCTTCTATTATGCATAAAACAAAAAGATGTACAAAAATCAATTGACCTCAATTTACCTGCATAAAAATAACTTACAAATAATAAAATATTTGTATATAATCGTACGTATATATTATAAATGGAAGATTTTATGTGTGTAGGTATGTCTGTACTTTTGAAACGAACTACCTACATATATTATCTGCAACAGTTGGACAGATTCAGTATGGTATGTAGATAGATAACTCTTAATTGAACATCTTAAACTAAACTAAAAATATTAGATTAAAAAAATAGTCAACAATTGGCGGCCTTATCGCTCAAAGCGATCTCTTCCAGACAACCGTTGAAAGAAGAGGAGCAAGTTTTGAAAAGGGATGGCGGTGTACAATATACTTATTAGTATTGATATTTATACATATCTTCAATACAATATACATACATATATACTTACACACATACATGAACAAACATATATAATATACGTAGATAGTCTTAGTAGAATTAGTCAATATAAAGCAGTGAAAGCTGATTGATAATAGCTGTGGACCATCGTGCCGCAGGTCCATGGTTCGATCCTACAACCGGTTTGAGCTCACCTCAAGGTGGAAAGGAAATTGATCAAATGCTTGCCTGGGTAGCTACCGCCCTCAAGTAGAATATCTGTCGCCAAGCAACTTTTTTTTATACCTTATATGTTAGCTTTTGACCACTCTCTCACCTGGTGGTAAGTGATGATGTGGTCGAAGATGTTGTTGGCTAACCTAGAATTACTGGTTCTCAAGGACAGCTGCCGGAACACAGCGTTAGGTGTTTGGCGACAGATTTTCTACTTGAGGGTGAGCTAGTCAGGCGGGCACAGGAAAAATACCCTACCACCATGCTATAACGACTGCCATCCTAGTATCTATAATATTATGTATGTATATTTGATGTGTTATATGTGTATATATGCGTATATGTATATATATATATGTTAAATGTATGTATATGTTAAAATAAAAAATTGGTATGTTAAAATGATTTGATACTTATATGATGTAGGTAATTTACGTTTTATTTATTTGCTGTATGATTATTTCTTGTGTTGGATATTATTATTTATTTTGTACTTTTATTAGCATTGTAATAGATATACCTTCGTCCATCAAACAATAATAATACTTTTGTAACGGGTTGTCTGGAAGAGATCGCTCTCAGCGATAAGACCGCCCATTGACTACTTTTACTAATTATGTTTTTTAAATTTTAAGTTTGTAAATTCTTTTTGTGTCAATAAAGTGTTATCTATCTATCTATCCTAAGACAACAACCGGGACCGACGGCTTAACGTGCCCTTAGATGCACGGAAGCGCTCACTAGTACTGTCACTAGCGGTCACCCATCCAACTCATGACCGCGGCGGCCGTTACTAAACTTTGCCGATTTGCTGCCAGTAAGTTATTATGAAATTACAGGCACATGTGATTTAACAAATGTATGGCTCAGGGTGATGGGTGCCAGAGGTTACCGCTTAATATTTAGTGGAAATGTTCATATAAATATTACTTACGTTTTATATCGCCCAACAATAACATAAGCATCCTTCCAGTACACTCGACTAAAAACCCGACAGCCCTGACAACAACGTTTCTGTTTACCCCCTTCTCGTTTTTATTCAACTCCTCGTTTTTAATCACCCCTTTGCGTTTTCATTCGCTCTTGCGTTTATATTTATTGAAGCCACTATTCACCTCCAAATTGAAAAATATTGAGGCGTCTAAGTTTTTACTTTTAGAAACAACTAAAATGAAATAGCGCGGATTTGTTACCTTTGCAGTTTATGCACCAAGCTATCGCACAAAAAAATGGAGGTCCACACACACAATTTCTTGGGAAGCCGTTAGGAAGGAATCTTGGAAAGAAACATTTTATGCTACAACCATTCAATTTGCTATGTCAATACTCGAGACGTGAGGTCAGGAAATATTTGACACTGTACAATAACACCTTGTGCAGTCGGAGCTTATGAAGTTATCCGAGAGACTAGCTAAGTACAGGATATACAGTACTTAAAAGTTAAATTCAGGTCTGAGATATGACGTGTGCCACGTCTGTGTGACAAGGCTTCTAAAGGGCACCACCAGACAGAAAGTCTGTGACCTCCCAACGTCCACGTCATACAGCGTGCTCCCCGGACAATGCTGCACCTATTGCCCTATATACATTATAACCGCGATACCTACTTTATTTTCGTATTTCCAATGCATTACTTTATGTGGTGTATTATTTGCATATATTTATGCTGTAATGCGTCGTTATTGACTACTGCTATATAATATTGGATTGTTCATAGAGGGATGTAAGCATATTAGTCATTGCGCTTGAGATGTTTAAACCAACTAGCGATTGAAGTGCTCTAAGGGGTTTATAGTTCTAGGGTGTCCTTATTCACCCGTGTTGTATACAGTATATACATGAATGATTAAAAGTAGAGTAGACACTCTACTTTTAATCACTAATGCGAGAATAAAAAAGAAACTCCAAATACCTTTATTAAATAAGTCATTGAAACGGTTTAGATAAAGATCATTTTAATTAACTTGTTTATTTGGCGACACTTCCTTGAGACCTCTGATGTTGCTGATGTCCGTGAGCTACGATGATCAGTCATCACTTAGTACCAGATCAGCAACCTGCAGGGCAGACATGTTCCATATACTTATATCCTATAAAAAAAGTAAAGCTACAGGATTTTCCTACTTATAAATAGGTAAATAATAAATATAAAATAATAAAAGTTAATAATTAATATTTTAGAAAAATACTTACTTATAATATGTGTCTAGTGACAATTAATTTAATAATAATAACCCCTAATTTTCCTGTAAAGCCGACGTGACGTCAAAAATGCCACGCAGCCAAACCGAAATAATTTTAGATACGTTTGCTTCCACACGAAGCATTCTCAGTCCTCAGGTACGTAGAAGCAACACACATTGAAAATTCTTCTGGTTTAACTGGGTGGCGTTTGTGACGTCACGTCCGCTTTACACGAAAATTAGGGATAATTGTCACTAGATATATTTTTTTAGTAAGAAAGTATTTTTCAAGAATTTTTAATTAATGATTTCTTAAAAGACATAAAAATATTTTTAAATATGATTACATGCACTATAACGTGCTTTTTTTATGCCCCAGGCGGGAATCGAATCCACGTCCTCCGATTTCGCGCCGGATGCCTTAATCACTCTGCCACCAGGGCACGCTCTTTCGAGCCGAAAAACGAGTGGTTTAGGCTCGTTACGGCGCAAAATCGGAGGACGCGGGTTCGATTACCGCCCAGAGCCGGGGCCTGCGAAGCGCAGTAAAAACTGTTACACATCCAACAAAACAATAAATTTGATCAGTGAAATGTACATAAAAGTGAGGATATGATTTTACAAAAAATATGTATGACTCAAAAACTATGCATCACCTTGTAATAGGTATATATATAGGGTATGTTCCATTAGTCGCTAAGAACGTTAATTTCGATAATTTTGATCACATTCTGCGTCTGTGGTTGTGATCACTGTGATCGTTTGTAACTGTCATCCCCTGTTCCATTTAGGATAAGAACGCTAAGAATGCCACTAAAATTTGCCACTTCTGTCACTTTTAACATTAGATGTAGAGAATTCAAACTGTTCCAGTAGCCTCATAGCGTTTATGGCGAAAATAACGCCAAGACCCATGTGGAACAACTTTTTGGGAGTGTGATCGTTTTTAGCGTTTTTAGCGAATCTAACTTCAAATGGTATGCACCCATAGTAGAATAGATAAAAGAGTCATTATTTTTAACCGGCGGTATGCCTTTATTAACAAAATACTACGAACTATGTACAACACTATAGCTACTACAATGGAAGCATTTAGACAACCTACGTCATTGGTGTCTTATGTCTATTACATCAAGTATCTTACTATTAACCATAAGTCTTTGGTGTCTTCATCATGAGCTTAGTCTTTTCCCGGTTGATTTATAATCCCACTAATGCAGCTCTTCACTAGAAGAGCTATGCTAATAGGGTTTTTGTCATACAGTAACAAAATGGGTCTTCTGACAGAATCACGACGTCGTCTGCGTATCTAAGATATGACAATTATATTCCGTATATACCCTTATTTGTTTGAATGCATTTTCTTACTTACCTAAAATTATTATTGTGTAGCATTTTCTGTGGCAATGTAGATTTACGGCTTTATAAGCTTTTTCATGTCAGTGAGAAAATTGGTATTGCACATACATACGGCGATGGATTGTTATTTTTCAAAATGTATGTTTCTTCGAGTAGTAGCATGTAATAATGTGGATTATTAATCTTCAAATTTTTGTAGACGTTTGTAGGCAAAATAGCATGATTTGTAACGACGCATTCACACATACATCCGGGATAGTTGAATCGTGACTTTTTATCTCTAAAGAAAAATGACCTTCGAGTCATGATGTCTTTTTTACACACGAAATAGCTATCAAAGTGTCAGTTCTGGTCGTACTTTTTAAATGGACTCAAAACAAACACCTTACTAGGATACATTCAAGCTGTAAGGCTTACTTATTATTGACTATTGAACCTAGACTTTTTAATTCTTTACAGAAATTAAAGCTCTCATTGGTATTCAAATTCGCCATTAAAATTTAATGGCCTACATCTCGAAACCTTGAACGTCGATTAGTCGTTATATCTCCTATCGTTTGTAGACTATTATTATAAGGAAGTTCTTCGTGGCACCGAGTCCCAACTATGTTCATCGTACCATTGTGGAATTTACACTCACTACTAGAATACTACCAAATATTGAAAAAAAAACAATAGGGGGATGTTAACGAGTTTAACGTAATTAATAGATTCAGGCGTTACTTTGCGGAAATCTATATTTAATAATTACAAATAATTTAAGAAAACATTACATTATAGAAAAATATCATATGTTTGAAAAATACTTAAAGAAGCGAAACGTGTCGAAAATTCTTCCGCTTTGGCTACGTGGCGTTTATGATGTTTGCACTGAGTACCTACGTAAATAAATAATTATAATGTGTGTGTTTTATACTGTTATACTTTATTATTAAATATTTAATCAGGAACAGAGATGGCAATGGCACCATCGACTGATTTCTTGAATTTGTCATTGTATGTTCGATTTCGGGTCAAATCAAATTAATCAAGGTAACCATTTGGTAGGTAAAATTTTTAACACCTACGCGATTTATTTTTATTTACTGTTACTTATTCTTCCTATAAGTCGAGGGTTAATCAAAAATATCTTTTAGTATGACTTTTTAATACTTCGTGTATTTTTTTGAATTACTTAACTTACTTTTTAGGGTTCCGTACCCAAAGGGTAAAAACGGGATCCTATTACTGAGACTGCGCTGTCCGTCCGTCCGTCCATCTGTCACCAGGCTGTATCTCAAGAACGGTGATAGCTAGACAGTTGAAATTTTCACAGATGATGTATTTCTATTGCCGCTATAACAACAAATACTAAAAATAAAATAAAATATTTAAGGGGGCCCCATACAACAAACTTGATTTTTTTACCGTTTCTTGCTCGATACTAATAACGGTGACAGGTAGACGCTTTAACTATTCAAAGAATATTTAGTTTTATGTTCTCTTTAAATATAATTAATTAAAATAAAATAAATAATTAAGGGGCTCCCATACAATATAATAGGTTTTTGCCGTTAATTTGCTAAAAATACGGAACCCTTCATGCGCGAGTCCCACTTGCACTGGGCCGGTTTTTTTTCTCATATATAAAAATCATGACTTACGTCAGTGATGAATTATAAGTGAATGTGTAGTATACTTACTGCTCGTTTTCTTCGCCCAATGCATACCAACTCTACGCTCAAAATAAAGTTAGTTAAATGTACTAAGCCATCAATTTACCAAAACTTGTTAAAAAAAACTTGCAAGACAGTATTTGATAATTAGAAGCAGTGATGGCTCAGTGGCATTGGCTATGGACTGCCGCGCAGCAGGTCCATGGTTCGAATCCCGCCCAGAGCTTGAGCTTCACCGCATGGTGGAAGGGCGTTTTGCGAATGCCCGCCTGGCTAGCGGCTAACCACCCTCAAGTAGAAAGTCTGTCGCCAAGCACCGAAAGGTGTGTTCCGGCAGTAGTCCTTGAGAGCCAGTGAAATTACAGGCACAATGAGACTTAACAACTATGTCTCAATGTGACGGGCGCAGTGCAATTCGTGAGTTATCATGAATTGCAACTGTTATAGGCAGAGGTTAGTCCACTTAAGGGCCTCTTGTACTTGCACAGTAGGCAAATTTAGCGTGCGAGAGTTGCAGGCTATGGACACTTCGCGGCGCTGCGCTTTAGATGCACAGCGCTCGTCAGGTCGATGTTCCCAGTCGCACGCTATCAGCTTCATAGTGTAACTAAAACAGTTGATCTACTTTAGGTATCTGCTACTAAATCCAGTACTCAATTATTATATTCTTGTGACTATTCCCTTATAGTGCAGCTAACACAGTTGATAACCTTTAACTATTACTATTAAAATACATACCGTTAAGTGCTTGGCGACAGATTTTCAACTTGAGGGTAGTAGCTAGCCAGGCGGGTATTCGCGAAATGCCCTACCACCATGCCAAATTACTGGTTATATCTAGAGGACACATAGCGGCACATACCGTTAAGTGCTTGGCGACAGATTTTCTACTTGAGGGTTAGGTAGCTAGCCAGGCGGGTAATCTCAAATTGCTCTACCACCATGCAAAATTACTGGTTCTGGAGGACTCATAGCGGCACATACCGTTAAATGCTTGGTGACAGATTTTCTACTTGACACATAGTGGTAGGAAGCCAGGCGGGTATTTGCAAAATGCCCTACCACCATGCAAAATTATTGGTTCTAGAGGACTCATAGCGGCACATTCCGTTAAGTGCTTGGCGACAGATTTTCTACTTGACACATAGTGGTAGCAAGCCAGGCGGGTATTTATAAAATGCCCTACCACCATGCAAAATTACTGGTTCTCAAGGATACATAGCGGCACATAGCGTTAAGTGCTTGGCGACAGATTTTTTACTTAAGGGAGGTAGCTAGCCAGGCAGGTTTTCTCAAAATGCCCTACCACCATGCAAATTACTAGTTCTAGAGGACTCATAGCGGCACATAACGTTAAGTGCTTGGCGACAGATTTTTTACTTGAGGGAGGTAGCTAGCCAGGCTTGTAATCGCAAATTGCCCTACCAACATGCCAAATAACTGGTTCTAGAGGACACATAGCAGCACATACCGTTAAGTGCTTGGCGACAGATTTTTTACTTGAGGGAGGTAGCTAGCCAGGCTGGTAATCTCAAATTGCCCTACCACCATGCCAAATAACTGGTTCTAGAGGACACATAGCGGCACATAGCGTTAAGTGCTTGGCGACAGATTTTTTACTTGAGGGAGGTAGCTAGCCAGGCGGGTTTTCTCAAAATGCCTCACCACCATGCAAATTACTAGTTCTAGAGGACTCATAGCGGCACATACCGTTAAGTGCTTGGCGACAGATTTTTTACTTGAGGGAGGTAGCTAGCCTGGCTGGTAATCGCAAATTGCCCTACCACCATGCCAAATAACTGGTTCTAGAGGACACATAGCGGCACATACCGTTAAGTGCTTGGCGACAGATTTTTTACTTGGCACATAGTGGTAGCAAGCCAGGCGGGTATTTATAAAATGTCCTACCACCATGCAAAATTACTGGTACTCAAGGATACATAGCGGCACATAGCGTTAAGTGCTTGGCGACAGATTTTTTACTTGAGGGAGGTAGCTAGCCAGGCGGGTTTTCTTAAAATGCCCTACCACCATGCAAATTACTAGTTCTAGAGGACTCATAGCGGCACATACCGTTAAGTGCTTGGCGACAGATTTTTTACTTGAGGGAGGTAGCTAGCCAGGCTGGTAATCGCAAATTGCCCTACCACCATGCCAGATAACTGGTTCTAGAGGACACATAGCGGCACATAGCGTTAAGTGCTTGGCGACAGATTTTCTACTTGACACATAGTGGTAGCTAGCCAGGCGGATATTCGCAAAATGCCCTACCACCATGCCAAATTACTAGTTCTAGAGGACTCATAGCGGCACATACCTTTAAGTGCTTGGTGACAGATTTTCTACTTGAGGGTAGTAGCTAGCCAGGTGGGCATTCGCAAAATACCCTACCACCATGCAAAATTACTGGTTCTGGAGGACTCATAGCGGCACATACCGTTAAGTGCTTGGCGACAGATTTTTTACTTGACACATAGTGGTAGGAAGCCAGGCGGGTATTTGCAAAATGCCCTACCACCATGCAAAATTATTGGTTCTAGAGGACTCATAGCTTCTTAGAGGGCACTGCTGCTCACTTTCCGGTATTTTCCCTTAGTTGCCTCTTACGACACCCACAGTTAGTAATTGGGGCGTGACATAGCCCGGCACCCCACGGGCTCGGCTACACTATTTACAGCTCACTACGAACTATATATTGTATTGTTAAATAAGTGAATTGTTTAGAAAACCATACTGTACTTTTTATATTGTGGCGCGTGAAAACAATGCCATCGAGAAAGTATTTTTTTTATTTGGCATGGTTTGAAATGACGTACAAGACACTCGCCTGATGGAAGATTCACGCCAGCGGATAACCATAAATGTTGCAGTGTCACCATTCTACTAATAATAATTCTGTTTATAAATATTTCTAGCTCGTAATCGCCGAAGAGAATTTTGCTGGAGAAAACGACACGCGTCCTACCTCGATGACGCCTAGGCGGGTACTGAATGACGTGCGCGAGAGCTTGAATCTTTAGATTTTTAGTTTATTTTTTCTTGTTAAAAAACTATAGCTAAATTTGAAAATGTGCCTTTAAACGTTACTAATAAATAACAAGCTCTATCCATTGGTAAAACTTCCACATAGTTTCATGATAGTATCTTTTAGTTCTACCTGATTTAAGTAGCGATATGGTGTCATGTTTGACATTTTTTTTTATCGAAGAAATTGTTCATAATCACGTTTTTGACTTTGTACGTTCCTGGAGAGTATGTTCAACTTTATATAAATGATTTTATATATTCTAAATTTTCAATTCAATTCGAGTTACAGATTTTAAAAAATGTCTTAAGTAGGTGCAAGCTGGCCTTAACATCAGGTGGGCCTCGAGCTTATCCGTCACAATAAAATATTAAAAAAAAAAAGACTACTGCATGACTACTGCGTACTGCATGATGATTTTGTTTTGACTTCTTACTTAGGCCCGTGGGGTGCCGGGTTGCCCGTGGGGGTGCTGGGCTACAATATCATTCCCCATCTCTACCCTTGGGTATCGTATGAGGCGACTAAGGGTAACACACCAGAAGGTGGGCAGCAGCGCTTTCTGAGGAACTGTTATCTCACACTGCGATCCCCAAGTCCAATCCGGCTGATACAGTAGAGTACTTACTTAGAATTCAATTTACAACAATCATTTAGAGCGAGCAACTTTAGAGAGTTCAGATAGCCTACTGCTAGCAAATATACTCACTAATGCTAAAAATAATGATAGGGTTTGATTTGAAACGTTGTTGTGGGTAAATTTAACGTTTGAACGTTTTCGTACACCTTTCGATAGTTTTGATTTGACCCATGTCCGAGTAGAGGTCATTTTGTGATCGTTTTGACTCACACACGCGTGGTTCTGCGAGAAATTTCTTCTTTTACTCTCTGACACATCTCAATGAGAGTGCCAGCGCGCTATAAATCCGAGGCGCCATACAGCAGGAGTCACGGGCACGAGAAAACCTCTAACTGCTTTTGTACCTGCACCGCATCGTTGCAGCATCAAGTGGTCCAGTTGACTCACTGTTAACATTTATTCAAAAAAATACAGGCTTAAAAAAAATGTGACTGAAAATTAATCACAGAGCATTTGAGTGCCAAATATTATTTTACACTGAATTATGTCACTCTGTCAGGAAATTTCATATAAGTATTTTCTTTGATACAAACAATTATAGGACAAATGCATATTTATTCGTAAGACAAATGATACCTACCTACTCGTGTAAAAAGTTTAAAAGCTGAAGTGAATATAGAATAAAAGAATATCTGGCCGTCACTAATTTTCGGTCAATATAAATGAAGGCAAGAAAATTCGAAAGAATTACTGTTTGTTCAAAAGTGTACGAATAATATTGTCATCACATCAACGGCCGCAAAACGTACACTGATGAACTAAAGCCTCCGCTCATTGCTGGTTGATCGCAGTAGGTAAATGACAGTTCTTCAGAAGTTACCTGCTGACCAACTTTTAGGGCAGTTTTTAGTCGCCTCTTACGCCTCTGTGAACTTAGACTCTAGGGTAAGAGTTTCATATCTCAATATGAAAGATAAATAAAAGTAGCAAAACCTCTCAGATATTGCTTTATTTAGTAAAATTATAGCCAAGATAACTTCAACCTTCACAGTGTTTGAGCTAAAACATGTATAAAATTATCAATAGTCACAAATCACAGGAAAGTACATTGTTACCAATGAAATATACTAGACAGAAAAAAGAATAAAATCTACATATACCTAAATACGCTCTACTGACATAATATCACCACTGAAATTCCTACAGTTAATTCAGTATGTGTTAGATTTTCAATCCAATCAAATGCAAACTACGACAAATCTTAGTGACATCTAAGTACATAGATAAGTATTGTCCTATTTACACACTTGTATATATAGATATTTTCGTCCTAAAACAAACGTTTACATTTATTCTAAGGCTAAACTAATCTAAGCAACTTATTAAAGCGTAGTTCCTAGTGAGTTCTACTCGTACATTTCCTACAATAATATATTTATTTTAATAATGCATATAGCATTAACTGTAATGGGACTAACATCGATATTCAATATACATACTAATAGTAAGATGACTCTACTATTGTTATTCTTCACTAAAAGTTAAGTGAAAACTAAAAATTTCAAGAAGGAACTACATACAAGGATTTTTTAATTACCTATTAATAAATGATATTAGCGACCTCGATTATATGAAATCAATCTAGGTACTTACGCGCCTAACAAACGATATCACAATATTGTTACTTAAACAGACCGAGATTCTATTACATAAGAGCTCGCTTATATTAGGTTATCAGCAAAAAACAAAATAAATAACTGCATATCTTGTTGGCTCATACTATGAACATACTTGTATGGTACTGACTGACATTTACGGATGTGCGCATCTCTTCAAATAAACGTTTATTTTTAATATTCAGACGAATATTTCAGCATAAAACTAATTCGACTAACGAACGCTGCTGCTTATGTAGAGCATGTATAGGAACATAAAATAATATAACACTTATTATTACAAAATTATAAATAAAATCCAAAATTACAAATAATCCGCATAGCAGGCGTTATTGCAAACATAACAATATTAAAAATAAAAATAACTCTAATTAGTTCTCAGTAAAGAGCTGAATATGACCGTGAAAATGACATGTTATCATATGGGCACCTACCAGATGTACTGAAATAAATGAGGTAAAAATATGCAATGCTCTTAAACATCGTAATAATATATTAGTTAGTTTTAGCATTCCAAAATATATATAAGACACAACTTCCACAACCAGATATTATCTATTATTGAAATTATTTTTAAATTGTGTGCGACAAAGATGGCTAACAGATTTAGTTGCATTTTTAAGAATGTCGTAGGCATTCATAGCAAAGCTTAAGCAATGTGATTAAGAAATAGCAGACACTCACTTTCACGCTTTTATCTATAAAATAATAGCCCCAGTAATAGGTAAGACTAATTAAATGCCACGATGAATCCATTAATTCGTGTCTTATCAGTTATGTAAACTTACTTTATATTATACGAAAGAATTAAGTTATTTTGAAAAATACACGAGAAAGACTTAGTATTACTTTTAATATAATATTTGTTTACATAAATAGATAGGACTTAGTACACAGGAAGTATCAACGGTACCTAGTAAGAAAAAGCTCTTGAAGTTCAGGTACAATTAGATAAGTTATACCAATCTAAACGTCTAATCTAACAAGATCTAATAGTTTGAGATATAAATAGATATGGTTACTATGACTATATTATAATATGTGTCCAAGATACATCGATTAATTAATGTTTACTCTTTCCAGTTCAATTTATAGTCTATAGTATTCACACATATTATATAACATATTGATTAAAAACAGTTGATCTAAAACTTCCTAATTAAATTGATGTTAATTTAGTGTTGTGGCTTAAAATAGTTCTAACCCGATAATGTAATGTGAACGATCCAAAGGAAGACAATATATGAATACCATCACCACGTGGACAGGTTTGAATTTGAGAATCAATATCTCTAATAAATTATAAAAAAACTGTAATAATAAAACAATTTCATAATTGTTATTTTTAAAGATAAAAGTAATATATCCGTTAGATACCTACTAGTCCCTAATTATGTATGTATCTTTCGAGCACAGTATTGTTATTAGAGACTGGAAACACTAACTTGGCGAGGCTTATTTTCATAAACTAAATTTAATTTATTGGTAATATTGCAAACCATACCTAGGTCTTAAAATATTTTATAATACTTTCCAAAAATAATGTTTCACTAAGTTTAACTTTAATTATGCGATAAGAAAGATCATATTAAAATAAAATGGTCTAAATCTTTGTGATGGTCATAATGATTATTTATGTTGTTAAGAAAACATTTACATGTTTATGGATCATACCTAATGTAAGAAGGTATGTGGTAAATTTCAGTGACCTTACCATCGCAGTCGTGTACGGTGCGTAGCTGATTGAATTCGTGCCATTATATAAATGGGCCTTAGAGTTAATCGAGGCCAATCTACCCTAATGTCAAAGATGTACCTACTTACAAGCTAGTACGGTAGTACACATTATCTCAGGTTTGTATTCTTTATATGTAGTGGGAAACTCTAGCGTAACCATTGTCGCGTGTAAAGGTATTCCTAATGTATTATTTATTTCATAGCCCTATACTTACACCTTACTTACCCTTTACCGTCATGATATTTATAGTATGGGCTGATGGTAACTCCACCTTAACGCAATTAATAAGTTACTTTCTTTAAGTGTCTGGGAATTCTACGGTTCATGTGAGATTTGATACATGAGTAAATATTTGATTATTTTTATAAAGAGCATGAGTGTTTATGCTGTCAATTAAAGACACGTCTTTATTTCTTGTAAGCATGTTATGTTTTATCAGCCTTCGAACCTGTTTATAAGTCGGTTACAATTGTGATGACCAAAGACTACTAGAATTACTAATAGCAACCTATATTCGTACAATTACCGAATGAGACACTATTTATATTTATATTTTTATGGCAGAAGAGGTTTGTCAGGGCCCGATTCATCGAGCTTGTCGCTGGATGATGGACCCACAGCTCCGTTCGTAAGAAGCGCGTCTCCCGCGCTCGGATCTTGGGCGTCCACGGTTCCTGAAGTCTGAAAAAATATGACTGATTCACTACCTGGTAAAAAATTATATGAAATTGTTTTTGCTATACAGCCATTTTATATATAAAAAATATCCACAGTACGAAGATTTGCAAGTAGAACACGACTACAGATGAAGTTCGTGTTTGGGAAATACTTGCGTAAAAATATAAAATTCACACATATACTTATAATAAATACAATATTATACACATTTTTTTATAGCTTATTTGCTAGCCTTTGACCACTATCTCACCTGATGGTTAGTGATGATGTGGTCGAAGCTATTTGTTCAGGCTAACGTATAATTGCTGACTCTCAAGGACAGCTGACTATTGAGTATTGGGTAGTTAGCCAGACGGGCATTCCCAAAATGCACTATCACCATGCTGTAACGAGTGCCATCCTAAGACAACCACTAGAACCGATGGCTTCACGTATCCTCCGAAGCACGGAAGCGCTCAGTAGTAATGTCACTAGCGGTCACCCATCCAACTCCTGACCGTGACGGACGTTGCTCTACTTTGTTGAGCGGTTAAGAACAGCTAAGCCTACTTCGCTACGAGCGCTTCGTACACTGCTACAGACTTAAGTATATATAGTACCTATAGGCTGTTCTGTCATCTATGCTTACTATTATTATGACATTTGGATATATAGGACATTAATTTACCATTAGCACTTCATACTTAAAACATCACAAAGTTCAATACTGTAAGTACCTACCTAAAGGTAATGTTGAACTACGGGAAGTGTGTTCAGTATTCTAATTGATTCGTCACTATTAATATTTTTAGGATTAATCATGGATTATATTGCGATACTCACGTAGGCATTTATACTATGATTCATTAATACATAATTTTTTAATCGAGTAATTATATAAGAGACTATTAGTTAATTGCACTAGTGACTAATAATACATAGATACTACATATTACATGTTATATTACATTGCTAAGACTGCTCGTGTTCTTCAATTCACAGATGTATTGCATAGGTAACATCCAAGCAATCTGCAAGGCCATGCCCACCGGTGGGACGTGGGCTTGTCCTAGTAGACTGTTCAGATATCAATGCTGATCTCAGAACGGGGAGGGACGTTTCACACTTCTCTCAATTTTCAGATGTCACGCACGTTTGCTGTTGGCTTGCTGTTAAATATTTGTGATTATAGAATATAAAATATTGGTGGGTCTAATTATACTGCAAAGGTCAAAGCACACGTTTCGTATCGGCACCGTAACTACGTCTCTCCTCATTTTTATTACTCACAAGGTTGTCCCGCCTGAGTCGAAGCAATACCGATACGGTAGTTGATTAATGTGCATTGCAGTAAAGTTCCATGGAAAGTATACTGAACTGCTTGAGTTGAGGTGATGTCGTCCTGATGCCGGGTAGATCAGTGTGCAACCAACCTTTGGGTATTAATATGTACTCAACATCAAAATTTAAAGGCAAAATAATGTATTAAATTTAGGCGCCTTCGATGCTCTTATGAAGGTTGATGAAAAAACTTAGTATTGAATTATTTTACATTCTAATTCCACGTTCAACAAAAAATGTTACTGTTCTACTAATTAAAAACTCATAGCTATTATTTTTAAACGTCTTTTAACAAAATGTCATAAAAATATGGTATACAATTATGACAATTATTGATTAAATTAGGTAATGTATAAAGTTAGTGACAGATGGTAGCTTGGCAGAGGTGGAATAGTACAAGCATTGTTGTAATTTAAATAATTGAAAACTGTACTGGGCTGTCTTAATAAGAATGTCACGTGCAACTTGATTTTTGTTTCTGTGGCAAATCGCACACAATTCCCTAAGACGGACTTTTAATGTCCTTTTGCTAATCTAAAACCTGGTACCACTATTTTACTTTAATTTGTAATGTTATACTTACTTACTATTTGCATGTGATTCGTGATTGTCACTGACTTATTTTAATTTATTATTACAGTAGTAATTCCCTTTAAGCTTAAATATTATTAATTAAACACTCACGCTGGGGATCGAATACGTTGACCCGGGTTTCGAACATATCAGATGCTCATAATCAGGGCGAGTGCGCAGCTGCGTCTGCGGCGGGCTCTTTAAGTTCTTCAAAAATATCATTCACTGCACCTCATATCACATACATCGACAGCCGTGACGTCCACCGTTAAACAAATTCTTTCCCCAGTGTAGGCGAAGGCGAGGTCGGTTTGTCATAATCCCATGCTTGGCACTCTTGGCAGGCGTGTTGGTGATCGCAATGTAAGAAGACAGTTCTTCAGAAGACGCTGCTGCCAAACTTCAACCTTCTTCAAAATATGGCGCAGTTTTAGACCAGCATATACAAGTATATATATAGCATTGCCAAAATTTTTAACAGCTACTTTTACATCACTCTAACTATCCTTTTGATCCTTATATTGAACGGACACTAAACGAACAATGAAGAATTTTTGTTCCATTGGTATATATGTAAGGTTCTGTACCAACTCTGCACGCGAGGTATCGAAATAAAAAGTATCATCCTCATTGCTATATAAGTACACATATGTACATCGATGAATTACCGATGGAGAAGATTGGTAGGTCCTTAAAATAACGCAAGTGTAGCCCGCGAGCAAGCAAGTATAACACAACAAGAAATAGTGTAGGTTTCAATTTGTAAAATATTTTTGAACCAGATCAATACATCCGTAGATTTAAACTACAGATATTGAAATGAGTAGGGCGAGTCCTTAATGGTAATAGCTGAGTAACCGCTTACCACTAGGTGCAGAAGCAAAATATGAAACTGTCTTGCCACAAGCCTTATAATATAACGTTATCTGAGCCTCAATCAACAAGCCCTCGAAAATGTACCTACGAGTAGTTGGAAATTCGTCGTAGATATATCTGTAAGTTATTCTATAGTATTCGTTCAACTGGCATAACATTTAAAATTAGTTATTTAAAATATTAAGTTTAATTATTTTAATGTCGGAGTTATCGTAAGTCGATAACTCCGACATTCACGTGAGTTTTCTCGTATTATTTTCTAAATTGAGTGAAAACCACGTTTGTCTTTATAATACAATTTTAAATTGATTTTACTGTCATGAACAGGCTGTCAAAATCAAAAGTCAATTTTAACAAGTCGTGGTTTTTTCTCATTTCAGTATTATTATTTTACTGCGGAAGACGCAGCGACAGCGAGTCAACAACCGTCGCTCCACGTTGGGCGCATGAGCGTGGCTGACGAAAGAGGTGAGAGGTTGAAGGTGAGCCCTTATCCTTACTATGTAGGAATTAGCATTCTCAGGACATTTAATTATGTTTTCATTTATCAGTAATTGTACAGAATATATAAAACAATAATAATAATTGTTCTCAATACTTATGGTAGGTTCTAGCCTAAAAAAGAAAGGTAAACATAATCATATCTTGGAGAGTAGTATATCTTTGATCCGGCTAGCGGGTGGAAGACGCTACTCATCTTAGGGCGGAAAAAACTCATATTAATTGCTTCCTTCTCTAGGACCGGAATGGAATGGGAGGCTGTAATGTAATCAACTACACATTGGCACAAAATATCTATGGTAGGTACTTGTACCCATGGTAACCGTTGCTGTAAACAAAATAAGAGGTCTCAGTTTTTTGTTGTAATAAATTCTGCTGTAATATAACAAATAATAATAACAACTACGTTTGTGTTTATGTCAAAGCTGGAATAATTATATGAAAATTTTAATGACCTCTTATTTTGAATATTCTGTTTAAGAGCTGGAGAGCCATTGTGAATAAAAATCTATTAAGCGTAATGACCCCCGGCTGTGACGCGGTGTGTTCCATATTTAAAATTTAAAAAAAGGCTATAATAATTTGGCGGCATAATAACTAATTATAATGTACTAACAAAAATAACGTAAACGTTTTACTGTCGAAAAAGTATGAAATAACTTGTGGAAATCGGAACATAAACATGAATCTCCATAGTATCGACCTCAACAAGTTATAACATACATTTCGGTGTTGGAAATCTGTTACTTTGTTTAATTTAATTAGGTTTTTTTGCTATTAGCACTTTCTCCCGAGTATAATATTTACAATATGAGTAAATAAACGTTCGCACTTCTCCCTAAAAGCCAAATAAAGGATTCAACAAAAAAGAGTGTGCTTCAAGCAGCACTGTACCTGTGTTGTAGTGAAAAACATGTGACATATCAATATATAGGTATATAAAGTCTTCAGTGCGTTTTAGTAGGTATTCTGTTCAATAAAAAATATGAAATTACAAATTAACATATAGACTAGTAGCAGTCCAATATGAGGGGAGGAGCGCTGTATGCTGAAATACAGGTGATGAGCCTAGTTCAGCAGCAGATACTCTTGATTAAAATGTATAAATTTTCTAGCCAATTGATGTAATTGTATTATATCTAACCTGAAGAAATATTGTATATGCAAATTCTTTGAATAAAGTATTATTATTATTATTATAGATATCGTATTGCATTTGCAACAAAAAGATAAGGATAATATAATTTTTCCCCTGTAAGTAGATAACAGCTGCCACGAGATTTTTCATTTTATTGGTGTGTTGGTGTGTTAAGTTGTGTTTAAGCTCTCTTTTCAGTTCCCAATTTCCCCATATTCCCCTAACATTTGAAGTGTTGATTACAGGTAGGTCCATTTTCTATTGTTGTTATAGTAGGCACTTACCGTAGGTTTGTTTGTTAACGCGCGCGGTGCTTCTCGCTTGCCCTGCAGGTAATAGGTCATGAGCTGGCCCTTGCCCTTAACTGCAACTAGCCCACGTTGCTCGAAGTAGTACCCGAACTCCTCGAGGATGTGACACGTCTCTTCTGTCACCTGTCACAGGCAAAGTCAATGTCAAAATAATATATTCAAGTGAGGCGTCTACGAAGACGCTCTTGTAAATTTGAAATGGGTAGATGAACTTGTTTTAAATTCGAATCTTGTCACAGATATTTGCAAAAAGTCATAATTATTTTACTTGCTCTTATCAGATGGACACAAATATTTTTTCATAGTACTCCTTCCTGTCCCCAAGCTATGTTAGTTAAATTAACAAAAAAATGTATGTATAAAACAAAATTGACTATAATATTAAACCTTAGTATTGTGTAGATCTAAATAAGTTCCTATCGTACTTCATTAGCCCACTGAATGGTAAAATTCTGAATGATATCCCTTAAACTTTTCGCATATTGTAAGTATATCAGAGATGCGAACACCCAACACCATAACAATGGTCGCTTATTAAGTATCTAGGCGATATGATAACACAATAGCAAGGTAGCTTTTAAGTTAAAAGAGAAATTTCAAATGATCTTACAAAATTAGAAATTTTCGAGAGAAAAAATTATAGTCATGTGCGCGATTCGAACCCGCGTCCATCCACCCCTTTAGCCGGGGTATGCTCAAACCAATTGAGCTAACATGTCAGAATTACTCATATTCTAATCTACTCTAATTTTTGATCTCGTTCTTCAACGATCATATCGTGATGGACACCTATTCATTCACTTGCGTTGTACTACAAACAAGACCAATTTTGCAATTGGTTTTAAACTTGTAGATGATGACGCAACCTTATAATTTTAATATTGTTATGTTTGCTATAACGCCTGCTTGGTGAATTATATTAAAAATTACAAATTTACGTCAAAAAAAACCTTCATGTTTATGTTAAATAAATTATAAATATCACAACTAAAATGTATTTGCTAATACAAATAAAAATATATATAATTCAGTTAAATTTGCAGTAATTCAGTAAAATTACAGGCACATGAGACTTAACAACGTATGTCTCATGCAGGTGATGGGTGCAGTGCTGTTCGTCCATTATGACTGTGAATTGATGATTAATGTATATGCTATAGGTAGAGGTTATCGCTTAAAATCAGGTGGGCCTCGTGCTTGTTCCGTCACAATACCATAAAAAAATCGTTTACTGCTATTTTAATCACTTTAAGATCAACAGTTTCCCAAGATACAAAATACAAAAGAGACCATTTTACAGTTATTAAATCAAGGTTAATCAGTGATTATTCATAGGAAATTATTTGAATTCTTGAATAGGTAACACATTTCACATAATATGGCTTTGTATATAGTTATTGTTTTTTAAAGCGTTAATACATTTTTATATTTTTAGTTGTCTAAGAGACAGATTTATCGTCACTTAAGTGTGTTTTTGGTAAAATATCTCGATCTCTATTAAAATTAAAAAAAATGCGCTATAGATACGGGTGCCTTATATTTGAAAATTATCTATATTGTCATTTAACTGAATCTTTAATTTACTTATTACAGCCGTTTTCATTAAAAAATGCTTTATAGTGTCTTGTTGTATATAAAATATTTTGTTTATAATTTCAAATTATTGTAAGTACTGCTTTTTTACAGAAACATGTTGTAGAAGTGATAATATAAGCCATAGTACGCTTGAATAGATACCATAGAAAACGTTCCTTTTTAATTCAAATAACAAATTAAATCTATTGTTAAGCACCTAATTGTATTTACCGGCAGCTGTCCTTGAGAGCCAGTTCCTGCTCTAACCCAGGAGGCTACCATCATCGACTGCAATAACACTCGATACACGTACCAATAAATAAAACGATTTTCTTTTGTCAGCTAACTCATATCCATCAATATTTTTAATTTATATTATAGAAAAAAATAACATTTAATTGAAATAAAATTATGATTCTAAGTTCAAAGCAAGGAATGAGCAGTACTTAATCTTTAATTTTTACCACAGAATAAAAAAATACATTTACACTTTTTTTACACTCAGGTTATGTAGAGATCAATCCAGTCCTACACTTGGCCCCCATTGTGGGTTGTGACTATATGACCGCCAAAACTTTCGTATATAATAATGTCAATATTATGAAGTATATATTTTTTTTTGGAAACGGTTTTAATTCAAGTGCCCATACAGAGAGATAGGGTTAATTCATCGATGGACTTTTCCATATTGATCCCAACATCAGGACCTTTCTAAGCTTGTTATTATATGAGTGGGATATTACTTTGTTTGTTAACGACCCATTGGCTAGGGATATATTCAGGTATGAATAAAAAAAAGTTATAAATCACTAAGATTTTCAATTTAAATTAAGTTTTCGGTCATTCGGTAAATAAAATGTTGCGTATGACACTCCGGATATTGATACGAATCTAACGATGGCTCTTATTTTAGAAATGGTCAAAACGTTTCGCTTTCGTGACGTCATATTGCAGTTAACAAATGTACATACTTGCATAGGTACATAGGCACATACTTACTTACCCTGCACACTAAAATAATACCTAGGAATCTGTGCCACAAGCAAATCCTTCAAACGATGGCATAGTTTAAAAGATTATTTAAACCACCTATGCCATTCAATTTTAGTAGCAGTAGAACTCTTTGTGGGAGTTCGTCCGGGGAAGTATTGACCGCCAAGCAGTAATCTTCACATTAATGTGGTCGGGTTTATTGGTGCCGGTGAAATTACAGGCACACGAGACTTAACAACTTTATGTCTCAGAGTGATGGGCGCAGTTTAGTTCTCCACTTGTGATGAACCTTATCTGTTACAGGCAAAGGTTACCGCTTAACACCAAGTGGGCCTCGTGATAAATCTATCACGATAGCATAAAAAAAATATTAAGACATAAGTAATATTTCACATACACGCAAAGTACATCTAAGTGAAAATAGCATTTGACATAGCATTAACCTTGATCTGCTCAATGTAAAAGCACGCTACGAAAATAAGGAAAATACACGAGCATTCCTGGCCAAGTTTTGAAATGATACGAAGTTTTTTTCTTTTCGCATACACTCTGCGCCTGTTGACCCTTACAGAATGACGCTTAGGTACCTACTACACACAATATATATAGCCTGTGGCTTCGACGGAGCGGCGCCAGTCTTAAGTATATATCATATACATACACCAACTTTATGTGTCATTTAAAAAAAAAACATGTGGAGGAGGATTCCGTACTATGAAACTTTATAACAATAATTATTAATTTATTACATTTTCTACTATTGGGTAGGAAATATACCTAATAGAGCGTTTTTAATTCAGCTATGGTCGTTTTGTTTTTTTAATTCGATATAGGTTTGCGTTTGTGACTAAAACACTGTTATATTTAATGCGGTATCTACCGCATCTTTGGCAATATTGCTGTGTAATAAGCCGTCTACTCTTGAATTTGGACATGTTGTTCGTTATTCCTCAATACATTGACTGAGTGTACGTCAGGTGATAGTCGATGTTATCTTACAATAGGTAAGGAGCATTCTATATAAAAAAAACATTATAGAAGTTTCTGTTAAGCCAGCGGAACTCAATATTTCGGGCCGTTAGCAAACCAGTGAAGAACGCGCCATTGAAAATAATGCATAATAAGGGCATGAGACTCTTGCGGCCTAGATATCTCTTTCGACCATTTTAGGAACTCAAAAACCGCGCACCATCCAAAACAAAATCAACATCAAATTTAGGGCCACGGAATAGGAACTAATAACCTTGTGGCTCGGAATCGGAAAGCACTCACGCGGCCACTTGTGACCTAGCGAACCACGCATTATCGAAAAAATACAGCATCTAATTTTGGGCAATGGAATACGAACCAAAAATGTTGTTGCTCGGTATTCACTCAGGCGGGGCACATCAAACCACATATCATCGATAAAAGATAACATTAAAGTTAATAGAAATGGACAATAGAAGTGGTACCAAACGGTTTTTGGTTTGGAATTCACTTAAGCAGGGCGCTTGTGCCCCTAGCAAACCACGCACCTCGAAAATATTAACATTTAATTTAGGGCAGTAAAGGAGGCAAAATACTTGCGGCTTGGGAGTTCAAAGGCATTTGGCAAAGAATACATAATATTTATCAAGGTACAGAAAACAAATTGGTGGTTTTTACCATATAGGAGTACTATCTTGCCACTAAGTCCTTATTTTATTGGAAACAAATATGCTATACCATATCACTGTTGTGCACCCCGTTGACACGAGTAATGGCATGTTGGGCATTCTTAGCCATATTCACCTTTTACATTATCCTACAAATGTATATGGAACAGTATGTAATATGTACATATATTCTTAGCCCAAGAGTTGGGTTTATAATATTGCCTTTACACTAACAATCGTATGTGCAGCAGTTATTCTATGTAAACCGCTATCGTCTTGGGGATGAGCGCACTAACTATGAAGCTAAACGGTCTTGTATAACAGTAATAATAGCCTACTCGCCTGATAAATATGAGTGATGATCAATATAATAGATACTATAAGAAAGTATTTTACTAATCAAGTTGTGTCTCAGATGCATACAATGTTATTTTACAATTTCCTGTTCCTTTGCCATACATAAAATAGTTGCACCAGTTTATCATGAAATCGAACATTCTGTTTATCCGTTAATAAACGTGCGAATGCCCTCCAACTTATATTTAACATAATGTGCATATCAATCTTATTACTTTACTAGTTTGCATTGACTCAAGAAAATCATTTTGAAGCCTATTATTAATTGGTCCTTTTTAAGGATATTTGCATACCGCAATGCTCTAAGTGACGTCTGGACTGTATGAGTTTACTCCTGCAAGTACACTCATATCTAATATCAGTCCAATTTACACTTACTTTTGGACAGCAAAACGGTAGTTCGTGCAAACCTTGTATTAGGACTACATAGGCCTGGCGTGCACGTACGAGCCGCGCTTCAGTCCAGTGAAATTATTGTAACAGGCAACACGTTAAATTAGAAATGTTTTAAAAAATATTTACGTTGTAATTTGAAAATATTTTCTAATCGAATACCTTGGAGTTATATTAAATACAGCTATATAACGTAATTAAAGAAAATATATTATTCCTTGCCAAGATATCAATGAAACCAGAGATAAATTAATTTGAGGTTTTCAACGGTTTGCATGCGAGCAAATACGTTTTTATGATACAACATACAAAAATACATACAATCCTCAATTTTCACCCTTTTACAATCAACCCTTATTTTTTAATAGCCATTTTAGTAATTTAATCATTTTTCCTCTTTATATGGCAAAACAACGTTTGCCGGGTCAGCTAGTAATTTATATAAGCTTTTAAAAAAGTACCAACGAGTTCCACTCTAAATTGTATGGTAATCAAAAGGTCAGAATGTTGTTTTTACTAAGAAACTAGTTATGCACATCTTTGAGTATTATTTGTTTTTGTTTCAGGTAGTCGAAATGATTCCGTGAAAGTTGTCTATCACAAGATTAGAACTACATTTTATTTTAAAAAGTGTCAGTGTTTGTATTCTTCGTCTAAATGCATTGTACGATTATTGAAATATATTTTGAATAAATGAAATATTTAAAACAGTGCTGCTGATTTTAAAAAGTCCATTAATTCTAAAGTCATTAATATTCCAATGTGTACAATGAGAGATGGTAAAACATGTCTTAACACAAACTGCATCAGCCTTTATATGCAATAATTGCAAGGTAACTCCAAAGGACAACAACTTGGACAAAGTCTTACGTAATCTTCATCTAAATTCTTTGTTTTATTATATTTTAGGAAACTAAGTTCTTGTTGAAAATCCCTTCATAAATCAACTACGAGAAGTAAGCAAAAAAATAAATAAATCATTTAATGATGACGTTATGAATATGGTAACGATTCCAACATATTTCGACAGCAATGCTGAAAATCTGAATGAGGAAGGCGATGACGAAGAAGATGATTAATAATATTTTTTATTCAAATCAATAGCATTGCATTAAAATTATATTAATTTATTTTATGTTGTTTCATTTATATTTTTATATCATGTTAAAAAGTACAAAATACCTACTTCTAGGTAGTTAGGTACCTACTTAGGATGATTAAAACTAGTTGAGAAAGATCAAAATATATATAACGAGCATGATTGTGTTAATTTGTATGCAACATGTTTTTGTCGTCGTGAAACCATCATTTCGCCTTACCTGCGGCGGTACACGTGCAAGCACCACGTGCAGACAAGACGGTACAAGGTACCCCGTGGTCCGTGCAGGCGAGACGTTGCATGTAGACGAAGCAATACAACTATACCAGCTACTAATAAATTATTCGTAGTATACAAGGCTGTATTATTCCGTCTGCACATAGCAACAAGATTTTTCCGACATCTATACTAAGTACTCAGACTAAAAATCAGCAACGAAAAAGACTGTAAGTTTAACAAAGCTGACGTTCTATGAATGCTTTTTATTAATTAATCGATCCAGGTGGTACATACTTTGCGGAAATAATTAAAAAATCAGATATTTTTAAGAAAATATTACTTACTTTTAATTTATTTTTTTATTTTTGCAATAACGCATGTTCTGTGGATTACTTTACAAAATAACAAATTTACGAGAGGAAAAATTATAGTCATGTGTTGGATTTGAACCCGCGTCATCCACCCCTATAGGCGGGGTATGCTCTGACCGACTGAGCTAACATGACATATGACTTATAACTCTATTTTTTCCTCTCGTTCTTTAACCATCGGCATCGTATGGCGATGGAGCGACATATAATTCAACTTACGTTTTACTACTGCTAGCTCAGTCGGTCAAAGCATACCCCAGCTGTAATGGGGTGGATGCGGGTTTGAATCCCGCACATCACTATAATTTTTTATTAAATGTATAATTTTGTAAAATATTACTCACATCAATATTTGATAAAAACATTTCAAATAAATCTATTGAACATTTCGCCTAAATATTTGGCGTACTCGTATTTCATAATTTTTATATCGCTTGTTGCAATAAGCGTAGCGTAGGTGGATGGATTTTCGATTGTTTCACTTCTACCATTTTATTCTGTGCTTCTACACCAAGCATCTTCTCCTGAAGATGATTTTAATTCTTCAAGCACACTTTTAAGAAAAGTACATGAGAACAAAAACTTTAATGTAATAAGTTTATTATAATCAGTTTTTAATTTCCATGTGATAATTGATCTAAGGTCATTCTAAGTTATACTAGCTGTGTCTCACAGTTTCACTCTCGTATGAAGTTATGAAAAGTCATGATTTACGCTTAATTCATAAGTAAGCAATCGATCGTACAACTACAACAAACCATTTAGTAAAAAATATATCATAAACTAATATAATTAAGTATACGTATTTAATACAAATGTTTTATTCAGCGCCACCCCAATAACATAAAAAAAAATGTTTTATCCCATTATTATATTCGACCACAAATCTCATCATTATTAAAAAAAAATGCACGTATTAGTGTTAATCCGAGAAAATTTATTGGCAGCACAGATGTCTTCTTTTTAGATTTTTTCAAATATTGATGTTGTCTAGATAGTGCCTATATGCGGTGTCTAGTACAAAATCTATACAGATCCATCAGAAATTCTGATAAGACAGATTTCTGACATCCGGTTGGCGTGAGTCCAGCGAGGCCAAGAAGCGGACGTCCGCTTCAGAAAATGTTTGATGATCTGCCAAAATACAAAATGCATGCGCAGAGTGCCTTCCGGCTCGCGTTTCAATTTTTCTTACAGAAATTTGTTGCATAGCACGTCCTGTTATAGGTACTGTTACGGTACGGTTATATTCTTAAAAACTACAAACACCTCAATCTTATATGCTACCACCCAAAGAACAGACAACGTTTGTCGTACAGGCACCGTATTCGTGTACGTTAAGACCCGTGATTAATTTTTTTGATAATTATGAATGAGGACAAATCACTAAACTGTAGCAATAGACAGTCCTCTATGTAGAGGCTGTATGGGTGAATAAGAGACCGTAGAGCATGTCCTATTGCAATGTGAAGCCACGGAACAAATATGAATTGAAACGGGACTAAGTGAGCCATTCTCACCTACGAAATCATCACCACCACCACATATGCCACTGGAGCAGCTATGCCAGCGACCCAGAGTCCTTCTCCGCTTCATTAAGGAGTCGGGATGGCTTGGGTAGAAGCTGGCGGGGGAAATGCACAATACACCTAAGGTTGCCAGACGTCCGGGAAATCCGGGATTGTCCCGGAATGGGGCGTCTTGTCCCGTGTCCAGTAATTTCGCTCTACTGTCCCGGAATTCACTAATATTACATATAGTAGGTGTCCGTATGTTTGGCGTCTACCTAAATAGTACGTAATCCTACTATTCTTGAGGTCAGTGTCAGGCCCTAAAGTGTCATTAAGAGGGCCCTTCCCGGTCCGTCTATTGTCAAAGCGAGCGTGATTGAAAGCTTGTTGTTTCTTTTTTTTTTTTCAACTTCAGCGCTTGGCATTCAACACTCCGTCTCACTCCTTCCGCCGAATTCCTCTTTCCGCCACTTGGCTAACAAGCAAGTGAGAACGAGATAACATTTAACGAAAAATATTGTGCGTAAACTTTATAAAACTTGGTCCGGTAATTACGTGTTTTTTAATAAGCCTTACATGTTTGTAAAACATATGTTTATCAATTAGAATCTCCATTATGTTTGCAAGGTTTTTATCAAAATATGTTCTCTATTTTTACTTTTTATGAGTACATTCTGAAAGCCCTAAGTTCAGCCTGGCTAGCATGTGCAAATAAGAGATATGTCACGCACGACACGAGAGACAAGTGGCGGACGATAGCAGCGGCCGCACCACGCTAAGATCTGTCCATTGAGATTATCTGTGGACGATTCTCCATTGCGCTGTTTGTTGGTTGAATTTGGAACAGTTTTAGGAAATAAGCAGTGATGGACTATAAACCAATATCATATTTTTATGAACGATTAATTTATTTTTCCCGTTCTCGACACTTCATTAGGATAGGAATTATGTTAGGTATGATGGCTATGAAGGTTATGATTAAAAACTGTTCCCGTTGATGTAATTTTCAAACGAATGATACATTGAATTGCAGACTTTTATGCATCAAGTATTTTATTTTTATATTTTTTAACGATGGTTATATTGCTATAAAATTTTATCACATATATTGTTAAATAAAGAACAAATAAATGGGACCCTAAAAACTAGTTCAGTAGCTGTGATAAAAACTTCTGTTTTATCCCTATAAGCTTATCTGTTTTTCGTTTCATTAAACAATATAATATACCTATTAATATTTTATAGCAACATATTGGGGTACGGAACCCTAAAAGTAGTTATTCATTTAGATTACTTTAAATATTGACTGCGGCGAATTTCATTAAAATTTTAAACGTTTTTAATACCTACTGATTTACTTACATTTAACTGTTTTTTTTGTAATCAGCAACTTATAGTATATAATAATTAAAAATAGATATATTATATAGTAATTAAAACACTACCTACCGCTTTATTCAAAGATATTGAATTTAAGCTACGCACAAAAGTTCGTGAGTTGTGTTCAAATTCAAATTTCGTTATTGTTTTGATTACACACACAAATATTACGGGTCTGCTAACACTGGGTGGAAAGTAAATTAGTACTAAATCGTCAATCGCCCCCATTTTACTGGGACGCGCGAGATATACTACAGATTTATCTCGTCCTCAAAAAGTAGGAAGAGAAAATTCACGCAAATACTCGCAGATAAGTGTCAAAAATCGATTTAAACTGAGACGCGCATGTAAGTGTTGGTCGACAAGTAACCACGGGTAGCCAAAATACAGGCAAACAAGGACGAGTTCTTTGCCCTGCCATGTTAGCACTCGTAGACATAGTAAGATATGTCTATTTTACACGAGATAAAGTGTAGACAAAATTTACTCGTGGCGCGTATGCTAGCCGGGCAGGTTAAATTTGTACAAAAAAGCAGATTTTTGGCTTATATTGAAGTCGTTTCTACAAATTTTATTTTGTTGGCATACAAACCCAGATATAGTGCACAAGATACCTATTAGCTCAAAAGTTTCAAAGAAAGATCTGTTACAACGCCATAATCACGTACGAACGTTTGTATGAAAATTAAGACGGTTGGCCGCTCTTTAAGCCCTTTTTTATACCGAACTGGTTAGCAACCACTATTTCACCTGATGTTAAGTAATGGTGCGGTCGATGATGGACCGCGCGTAGATTAGAGTTAGATACCTATTATATTTTATTAGCCTTATGCAGACACCGACCTCAAAATTAGTTGGTAAACCAACCTACTTAGGTAGATGCCCAGTTTTGATGTTTTTTTTTGTTATTTATCCGTTTTTAGTTAATTAGATTATATTAATGTAGGTTTCATTTCTTTAGATTACTTTTATTTATGCATTTTTAATAATGTTTACTCGTTACGTTTAAAATAAAAATAAAACTTCACTGGGTATAAGTTCGTTAAATATTCAAACACACTTCACTACAATTGTTACACCTAATTTTTGTATTATAAATTATGCCAGATCCTTTTATTACATAATATGAGTGAAAAACCTACCGAATTTCGTTCAAATCTGCCCAGTAGTTAGTGCAGTTGAAACGCTCATATTTTAAAACAAAAACAGTCCATATCCTGAAAACTACTAAAGCGATTTTGATAAAAATTACAGTGACTCTTAAGTTGAGAGGTTATTAAAACATGAATTTGTGCAATACGATATCCGGTTTCTGCGTAATACGTGGACAAAAATACAAATATATTAACACAGAAACATATAATACACTTGCAAAACTGTGCAGTTCTGACTATATTACATACATACAGGTAGAATCGAGTACCTCCATTTTTGAAGTCAGTTAAAAAGACTCACCATGTAGTTTTCTTTCCAACTACGGCACCTGCGACGAAACCCTACCATAAACGTGACCGAACCCACCCTTGGTCAATTGTTTATTATCCTAGAGAACGTAAACTCCAGAATGTCATAAAAAAAAAAATGAAACATTACATACAATAATAACCGTGAGGATTGTGCAATATTATTGTAAAGTTTTGTATGAACAGATTTTGCTGTAATAGATATCTTTTATATTTATATTTTCAAAAATTTGAAATATAATTTAAAAAATGGCGAAAAATTATACGATTATAATCGTAATGACTGTGCAGTATTATTGTGAAGCTTTTAAAATAACAGGATTTTGCTGAATGTATATTTTGTACATTTAAATCTTTAAAAATATGAAATATGTTTAACAACAATACATGAAATAAAATACACAATGATAATCATGAAGATTGTGCAGTATATTGAAGTATTTTAACGAACAGATTTTGCTGTAGGTATATTCTGTATATTTATATCATCAAAAATGTATCTGCCATAAACCTCTCAATTTAGTTATTTTTTTCGTATATTATTTTCTTCACACATATAAAAAACTAGCTTCATTTTGATGTATCATCGAGCTCTGTTTTTCTTTCTTAGTTTTCAGAGTCATACACACGCCGCATGCCGGCCGCGTGTGTGAATTTATAGTTAAAAGGCTTATATAAGGTTACAGATTTTAACTTTTAATGTTGAACAAAATTTTCATCTTCAACCCCAGAAATGTCCAGGAATTGATATACCTTGATCTGGCAACCCTAAATACACCCCAAGCGGGACGTCAGTGCAGGATATATCGCCCTCAATTAGAATATGAATAAATAAGAATCATTAATAAGCTTCAATGAGTCATTCTATTATATAACGAAGTCCATACCAATACAATCCTCTTACTTTAAAAATATTTATGTACTCTAAAGTTTAATTTAAAGTTCACCTATTATGTATGTTGTTACACGTTCACTCTCTAATGACCGTTAAAATTCTAGAGGTAATCAAATCACGCATACATAACCTGAAATATGAACACTGGCACACCAAAAGTAGATTTTGCCTCGTTTTTTTATTCAGCAGCAATCATGCTCAATTTATTTCATTAATTGCACAATTGCTTCTCAAGAAATTAGTTCAGCCAAAGGTACTAAGTATCTACATATCTATTTAATGACTTCCTTGCGCCCATCCGCAACCCAGAGAGGAAATAGTATGTATAAATTAAAGTATAAATTATTATGTATAAAATAAATTATTTGTAGTATTGATAAATGCATCTCAAAAAGTTGGTGGTAAGGAATATTGCGATTGCCCGCCTGGCTAGCTACCACCATCAATACTTTTCTTTAAACTTTCGTGAACTAAGCTCATGTTTCTAAATTCTAAACGGGTCTTTTCACGCACTTGCTTGAGTCAGGACCTAACCACTGGATCGAGCTACATGACCCAAAAATTCTCTCCACTGAACGGCATTATTACTCGAGAATTGTACGTGAAGCGGTTGAAATTAAGAAGTACAAAAATTTCAATCGGGAGGATGGATTTAAATTGTCTACGTCATGGAATCCTGTCATAAAAAAGTGCTCGAGTCGTTCTTTGTTTGCGCGTGCAAGTTCCGATACTGTTAGTGTAGTGTGTCGAGGTGACAGTGATAAAGACTTAAACGAAAACCGAACGGGGGTAGATTTAAATCGCTCCCGCCGTTCCTCAAGACGATGACACCCGCTTCTTCAGTCTACTCGTGACCACGGTCAATGCAACTTGATCGAAACGTCGAGGTTAGTCAAAATATAATTATTTTGATGTTTATTCGTGCGTGAAAAGACCCGTTTAGAATTTAGAAACATATACCACCATCAAGTAAAAAAACAGGCATAATATCAATTGATCTTGTCAATATCTATGCTTGTATCGTAATGAAATTTTAAAATGATAATTAAGTTGAAAGTTATGAGCCTCGAAAACTTTATATGAAAATATTTCGAGGCTCATAACTCTCAAGTGAATTATGTTATCAAAAAAATGTTACGATACAAGCCTAGATAATAAAGAGATAAATCGATATCATGCTTTGTTTTGAAGCTACATCCTCAAATAAGGGAGTGATCACCCTACTACGTTTGTATGGAGAACTGACCGGCCAGTTCAACCTTAAGATCTATGTCAACTTTGAGATGCATTTACTACTACGAGCCCTATTGCTCGTACCTGGATACAACCAGCTTTGCCAGTACTCTCCATTCTAGAAGCCACATTGACTGTATTGCCCCAGATATCGTAGTGCGGTTTCCTCGCACCGATGACGCCTGCCGTTATGGGTCCGTGGTTGACGCCCATACGCAGCACAAAGTGGTTGAACGACTGTTCATTGATTGCAGCGAGAACTCTTTGAAGCTCTAGCGCGAACTGTACAAGGTTGTCAAGGTGGGCCCATCGAACCAAGGTGCCGTCAGATGGCTGAAAAAAAAAGAAATAAAATTATACATAAAGTATAATGTTGTCTTAGGTGTTCGCGATTATTACACATAGTAATAAAACCACTTTAAACGGTTTAAATCGCGTATATTTATCATGATTTTTGTCCCGACGTTTCGACCACGATCACTGCAAAGTGTTTGAAACGTCGGGACAAAAATCATGCTAAATATACGCGATTTAAACCGTTTAAAGTTGTTAAATTACTAAACATAAAGTATGTTTGTACATAGATTGAAGTAGACTGGATCGAAGTATTGAAAACCTTGAATCAATGATGGCTGAGTGGTAATAGTAATGCACTGCCGATCCGCAAGTAAATGGTTCGATCCCCACCACCGGCTTGACCTTCACCGTATGGTGGAAGGGGTTATTGGTTGGATGGTTATTTTGCCTATGCTCGTCTGGCTAGCTACCAAGCGCCTAACAATGTGTTCCGGCAGCAGTCCTTGAGAGCCAGTAAAATTACAGGCACAATGAGACTTAAGGGTGAACTGGCCGGCCGGTTCTCCATACAAACGTCGTAGGGTGATCACTCCCTTATTTGAGGATTTAGGTCCAAAATAAAGCATAATACCGATTGATCTCGTCATTATCTAGGCTTGTATGATGCCGAAATTTTAATAAAATAATTAACTTGAGAATTATGAGCCTCGAAATATTTTCATATAAAGTTTTCGCGGCTCATAACTTACAACTTAATTATCTTTTTAAAATTTTGGCATCATACAAGCCTAGATAATGACGAAATCAATCGGTATTATGCTTAAGTCTGGACCTAAAATCTCAAATAAGGGAGTAATCACCCTATACGGCGTTTGTATGGAGGACTGTCCTGCCAGTTCAACCGTGTGTCTCAGAAATGCATCTGTTATAGGCTGAGGTTAGTCCGCTTAACATCAGGTAGGCGTAGTGCTTGTTCAGCCATAATTTAAAAAATAAACGAGTTTTGTGGGTTTAGGAAGCTGTTCTTGAAAGCACCTTCTTACCATCAGGTGAGTTCGTGGTCAAAGGTCAGCAAAAGAATCACGTAAAGTTTTCATAAATGTTTGTATTGTTAAATATTTGGGCTCTTTGTTTGATTAAGTTTAAATGCTAACTAGCAAATGAATGGTAAAGTTTATATACTCGAATAAATTTTAACAATGTTTTATGATTTACTGTCAATGATTTGTATTAAAAATATGCAGACCTGAATCTGAACTAGTTTTTAAATCTACTTAACAGCATTATGTTCACTACTGATATGTTGTATTTCTCCGTAAGTGATATTTTGTTCCACTTGGGGTGCCGGGCTACAATGTCCACCTCCCATTGATACCTGAGGGTGTCGTAAGAAGCGATTAAAAGTAAAATACCGGAAGGTGGGAAGCAGCGCCTTCTGAGGAACTGTCTACAAGACGCCTAGCAAGCGTGGGGATTATGATCAATGTGACACAATCCCCCCTAAATGGGGGAGGCTCTGTTTCGCAGTGGATAATCCGGCTGATACATTACAATACAGATATTTCGTTTATCCTTATGAAGTAATTGAAACGGTAAAATATAGGTACAAGTCATAAAAAAACTCACCTGCATCTGTCGAGTCGGGTTTAGGCCTGATGCAGCCATGTAAGTCGAACTAATTGTTTTTATTTTAATGATGTCTTTGTTGAATTTTGCATCTTCCAATAACTGAAAAATAATATATAATTACTTATGCAGGAAGAGAAGTTAAACAAGAAAAGTCGTTAAATAAGTATACATACCAAATCAAAATCCGATATAACCTCGTTGAGGAAACGTAAACATTCTAGGCCTTGGTTATTGACCGTTTCTTCCGAGTAGAATTCTGTAATAGATCGTAATAAAAGACTATTACCTTAGCACGCAATTGAATAAGTAGGTATATCTGTTTAATAAGAGATATAAACATCGAATGGGAAGCTATTCTTATCAACTGTTGATTTATATTTCACAAGTATGAAAATGTTTAACGACCTTCTAGTTTCCAGGATCAAACTTAGCTCAGTTGATCTGACCTGCCCACATTCACACTCTAATTCTTGTTTTAGGGGAGATTGGCTTTTGTTTTGTAGTCAGCCGCCTGCCGGACATCCATCCTGCTCAGTAAATATCGTTAGTCCTAATAAATTATCCACTTTGGAGGCATTTGCGCTTTGCTAACCATATATTTTTTGAAGCAGTGATGGCTCAGTGGCATTGGCTATGGACTGCCGTGCAGCAGGTCCATGGTTCGAATCCCGCCCAGAGCTTGAGCTTCACCGCATGGTGGAAGGGCATTTTGTGAATGCCCGCCTGGCTAGCGACCACCCTCAAGTAGAAAATCTGTCGCCAAGCACCTAACAGTGTGTTCCGGCAGCAGTCCTTGAGAGCCAGAAATATTACAGGCTAATGAGACCTAACAACTGGACGTCTCAGTGTGACGGGCACAGTGCAATTCGTCGCTGGCGAAATGCGTCTGTTATAGGCAGAGGTAAGTCCACTTAACATCAGGTGGGCCTCAGGCTTGTTCCGTCACAATAATAAAAAAAAAATAAAAAAAATTATATCTATATCCCACATAGTCGACTTTTATGACACCCAATTTAGAGAGAAGACAAGGACCAGTTTCGTATTAGAATGCGAATGTTTCAAGTCTTCATCCGAAATCCGGATATAGGCAAGAGGTTATATGCATATTAGTTCACGATATTCTAGCATTTGATACTTATTATTATAGTCTTTGAACCTACTTAAAATTTTTGTTTACTACTTGCATGCTTGTCTTTTATCAAAATTAAACACAACACTGTTGGATGCTTGGCGACAGATTTTCTACTCAAGTATGGTAGCTAGACAGGCGGATATTAGCAAAATGCCCTACCACCATGCTATAACTGCTATCCTTAGACAACAACCGGGATCGACGACGCCACAGATATGCGATGTGCATATCTGGGATTGAAATATAAATTGACTTAAACAAAATTTTTCAATTTTTGTTTTATTTGATTTTTATGTGTTTATACTTAATTTTTTATTTAAATTAAATTGTTTATTTCCTAACCTATTTTAAACTTTACCTTTATTTATATTCTAGGGTTTGGCATACTTATGATATTTATAATTTCTGTGGGAGAAGCCTTTCGCTCTGAAACACATTTAACACTAGTTTAGAGCCAATGGATTCACAATTTACCTGTAACATATTGATATGTCTAATAAAGAAAGATATTAGTTATTCGGTTTAGAACGACTACTCGTAAGAAAGCGTGTTTCTTAAAATACCTACTTACTTTAGATAAACCAGCTGGGCTATGCTCGATTATTCCGCGCAAATAAACCTACACATTTGCTATGACACGCAATTCAAGCTTCCGGAAGGACTTCCGGTAACCAGTACCTGATATAATTATGTTGAGTTCCGGCTTATAGTAGGCAGAACCAGATGCATGTCAATTATTTGGCTCAACAAATCAGTATTGCGATGTGATGAAACAATGCTGTCAGTATTCCAGGCACGCTATCAATCAATTGTTTGAAGAATTTGTGAAGGCAACAGTGCCCGTGGGGTGCCGGGCTAGAATGTCACCCCTCCATCTCTACCCGTGGGTGTCGGCGACTAAGGGTAAGACACCAGAAGGTCGGCAGCAGCACTTTCTGAGGAACTGATATCTCTCACACTGCGATCCCCAAGCCGCCTGCCATGTGTGGGAGTTATGGCAAACCAATGTGCTGAGGCTATGTTCAGCAGTGGACTATACGGCTGATTCAATACAGTAAAAATAGTCAACAAGATGTTCTTACTCATCCCTTAGTGATTAGTGTTCAGTGTTAAATCAAATTTGACTCTTAGAAAGTAATGTCTCCTAGATAGATACCTGTGAAGTTGGGCATGGAAGCGAAAAGCACTCCAACCTCGGCGTAGCTCTGGCTGTAGAGGTCGCGGTGGTGGCGGTGCGCGCCCATGAAGTGTCGCGCCACGTGCGGTGGCAGCACGTTGTACACCAGCGCCTACACCAACATTCACGATTACGTCTCGCCTTCTACTGAACGGAACTTAGCATGGTGGAAGGGCATTTTGTGAATGCCCGCCTGGCTAGCGACCACCCTCAAGTAGAAAATCTGACGCAAAGCATCTAACAGTGTGTTCCGGCAGCTGTCCTTGAGAGCCAGTAATTTTAGTGCCTGTTATTACAACTTCGATCACATCATCACGTACCATCAGGTGAGATTGTGGTCAAAGGCTTACCTATCAGCAACAGAAAAAACTTACATTACAGACCTTCACCTCACGAAGGCACGCCCCTCCATATTTTTAAGTGTAGTTACAACTACTGTCTGTCTACACAACATCATATTCAACATTTTATTGTTGTAGGTAAAATACTGCAAAATGGGCAGCAGCGCCTTCTAAGTGACATATTTAACTGCGATTCCCAAGACGCGGGGATTATGACAACCCCTCCCCCCTAAATGGGGGATGCTGTGTTCAGAAATGGACAATCCGGCTGATACAGTAGGTAGAGCATGGCATGGCAAGCATTCAGTGATAATCGGGGAAAACGAAAGAAAAGTAGAAAATGTTGGACGATAGAATGCAAGAAGATGGTCGAAAATAGAAGAATTTAGGGAGCTAAATGGGGGATGCTGTATTCAGCAGTGGACATTCCAACTAATACAGTACTGTACCATTGATATCCACACTAAGACCTGGTGTACAAAGTACCCGTATATCATTCGCATTAAAAATTTATCGAGGGGAGCGCTTTCTTTAGTGAACAGTTATGTCCTACAGGTCTCTTGAACTAAAATTTCCAATTTCTATCAATACATTTTTAGAGGGCCAAATATTTACCTCACGTGGGTATTTAACTGGTATCTTCCGGGTATGCCGGAATAGTTTTAATTTTCACTACAGGATCGATAGCGTAAAATTTGTGCAATAAATATATATTATAAAAAAATCTGTACTTTATCATTATTTTGTTAAGCTTGTGGTATAATCTTGTGACAACCGCACAGTAGTTTTCCCTCCTAACTATCCCTACTTCTATAAAACTAAATTTACCACTAAATTTTGACCACGGATAGAATGTATCTGGCAGTTCTTGTTCGTAAACATTTTTTTTTTCACTTTTAAAGACCTCATCATTAGCTGGAAGACGTCCACTGTTGAACAAAGGGCTCCCCCATAGAACGCCACAAAGAACGGCTTTAAACGGTTATAAGCGGCTAATACGCTTATAACCGTTTAAAGCCATACTGATACAATATTATTTAATCAGAATGTCACTTTGAATTGGGGATACATTTTGATACTTAGAACGAACCGTCAAACGCATTTTCTCAGCGGCCGCACTGTAAACTATTTTCTTTATTTCATACTTAGCTCGCTATAATAACTCAGTTAAATTGACTATAACTTGTATAAAACGATAATTTGGTTGATGTGTATATGAGACGCACCTGGTTTCTCCTACGGATCTCACCGGCTTGCTCCGCTTGTTGCCGCATGCGCTCCCCGCGCGAGTGTCGCGCGCGGTCCAGGGACTCCAGCTGTGTAAGTATTGTGAAAATCAGATCGATTTTAAGTAAGGTAAGCGGTATCCAATCACTGATAAGGGAAAAAAAATAAAAAAAAACGTATTAGGAAATCTGTCCTAAGCACCCGATAGTGTTTTCGGGGAGTTTTCCTAAAGAGCAAGTTCCGATTTTACGCTAAGCCAGTTTACTATCTTCAATACATCATAAATTAGCATTAGGTGTGATTGGTTTGACTCCTACTAGAGATGAAAAATGTTGTGCTCTAAAAATGAGTATATGTATTTTTTGCTTAAAACGCAATAGTGTTTGTATTAAATGGTTAAATATTCCGTAACTTTCTATACCTACCAACCTATTAATATTATGTTTAGGGTGCAGCTAAATCAAATGATATGCCAATACCGTTATATTTACCGTGACTTATCAATAACTTATTATGTAATATGAACATTCTGCCTGTGAGATTGTGTGTAACCACGGGTGCTCTAGATTTGAAACGTAGCACTTCAATGCAGACAATACGGTATAACACGGTTCGCAGACTTGGTAGCTCAAAGTCTATCAAAGTGTTATTCAGTACTCTTCCGGTATACGTGTATACAGGTAAACCGTCGGTACACGTAAACATAAACTTGTTATGTTATAAATAGCATCTCACGCGAGAGGTGGGATTACGGCATCCGCGAGAAACTCTCGCTCTCGACGTGATTCGAGCGCACCGACTCGCGAGTATAGGTCGACTCTCGGAAGCATTATAAAATCATATCCACATGATGGTCGGAAGTACCATAAGAAATCACAGATTATGCAACATTTATAGCAGATAGCTGTCAATTCGACATACTAACTGATGTGACTCTAAACTTTAAATCGGTATGAAAGTTTATTGATCAATGTTTATTTTACGACGACGCGACCTAACAGCAAAATGTGTCACTAGACGACATTGATGCAAAAGAACAAAATTGAGGTGTCATATTTAAATAATTTATACAAAAAACGTTATAGAAAAGAATGTAAGTTCAGTCGTTGCTTTGTGGGATCGAAGTAACTAGTTCACCTCTACAAGGTAATTGTTTATTTTTTTAAACTGGATATTATTCAGCAAACCTTGTAAAGCAGCTCGAATACGATACTATTTGATTAAAATTTAAATAAAAACCAGCGGATAGGGAGGTTAGTGGTGTTTAACAGACACACATATACAAACTTTTGGGTACAGTCATACTTGTAAATACATATTATACACTTACATATCTGTCATATACCATTATGGCTAATGCAATCAAACTCAGCATCAAAATGTGACGGCCGCGATGGATTTGTGCCCTGAAAATAAGAATAAAACAGATAAACATGTAAATATACCTATCTACATTTACATAACTGCTACTTTCTATAGACTTACTAAAATATTGATGTTTATTTATCTATCGTAACATATGTAGGTATGCATGATGTAAGACAATAAAATCAATTTTGAGGAAATTGAGCACAGCTGTAGTACGTTTTCAGTAGTTGTAAACCTACCTACTCTTTACTTATTTAATCAGATAAGCGAGAGAGCACTACTTTATTAAAAATGTCTACTTTCCGGTCACTAGAGCTACTTTCAAGCTTTCTCTGAAATATTTCTAGTATTACCACACATCGATCGTAACATTCGTATCCCCGTCAAATACACTCTTCCTTAATCTATCTTCATTCCAACACCCAGATCGATCCATCCCAGTAGGTCTAACGATTTTACTACAACGTTTACCCATCAGCTTCATGGACATTCGTGGGGGAACATGTAAATCCTACAAACCTGTCAATTTATTCTTTTCCTTACAAAATCACAAATATACGATAGGAAAAATTTAAGTTATGTGCGGGATTCGAACCCGCGTCCATTCACCCCTTGAGCCAGGGTATGCTCTAACCAATTGAGCTAACATGACATGACGTCATAACTCAAATCTTTCCTATCGTTCTTTAACCATCGTATTGGGATGGATGGGATGGATTTGAGTTATGACGTCATGTCATGTTAGCTCAATTGGTTAAAGCATACCCCGGCTCAAGGGGTGGATGGACGCGGGTTCGAATCCCGCACATGATTTAAATTTTTCCTATCGTATATTTGTGAGTTTGTAATGTAACTCGCATAGCAGGCGTTATTGCAAACCTAACAATATTAAAATTATTCTTTTCCTTTACATCTCGGTCAATGTCCGATGTGTAAAATATACCATTGTATTGAAAATCAGAAGAGGCTGGTATGGAAATATGAAAACACAGATATAAGCACTATCAAAGTCACAGCACAGATGCTTTAGTTTTTAATCTGGTAATCTTTAATGCGATACTCTCCAACCTTTCACTTCCATTTTTCCAGTCTACTCTGGACGTTGGTTACATTTTCAATGACATGAACAATATTATCGGCAAACATCATGTAACAGGATACATCCTTCTGAATGCTGTATTGTCTGTCAGTGTACTCATAATGAGGAGGAACATGTAAGCCGAGCTCTGGTGCAATCTAACAGCTATATAGAACTTGATGATAGTGCCCGCCAGGAGCATCGTGTGTGAGCACCTTGACTGTACATGGAACGGATAAGCTCCGGGTCCAAAAATTCAACATCTTGGGGTACTCCATCGTATGTCTTCTCCATGTCAATGAACACCATTAGCATAGTCTGGTATTCAGGTTCGTCTGTATTTTTATCACAGCTGTCAAACTACAAATGTGTCCGTTTTCTTGCGTCCGGCATAAACCCAAACTGGTTCTGGGTCTCCTCACTCTTCTCTCTTATTTGTTCCACTATCACCTCTTCCCTATCTCATACCCTAAAATGTGACTTCAGTTTTCTTCGGTAACTGTTACAATCATGTACATCACTTATACCTACATCATCCAAAAAAGATACTAGCGAATTAGATCCACCTCTTGCGACAGCATACCATAAAGTTAGAACTTCTATCTGCTTTATCAGTCTATAAGTACTTTATAAAATATAAGTAATTTATGATAACGGGTGAGGCATAAAAATACTTACAATACATCAAAAATTTCCTGATCATATTCCATAGTAGTGTTATCATGGATGAGGTAGGGATCCTTGTCGAGCGAGGGCCTCGGGGTGAGGAGCACCGGATGCCACATGGCCGGGAACGCGTGCACAAGTGTGAGGATCACGAGCAGGCCGATGCGCTGCGAACACGTCGCAGGGGCCACCCACAGCACGCAGCATATCGTGTAAACGGACAACTGAACACAAAAGCTATTGTTACTAAGCTATCATTGTTATAATAAATTCTATTTGCCGTGGGTTTCCGGGCTAAAGTTGCAGCACCCCATATCTTCTTATGGGAGTCCTAAGAGGCGACGAAGGGGAAAATACCAGAAGCTGCGCATGCAGCACCTTATGAAGAACTGACATAATACACTGTGATCAAATTAGGGTGAGGTTCTCCAGCACTTTGGGGGTTGGAGCTGACAACCCCTCCACAAATAAAAAGACAGTTGTTACAAAATTAAGAAGAAAAGATAAAGGATCCGATCCCACAAAGAACGATCCCCAGCCAACAAAAATGGAAAACCGATTTGCTTCATGGACTATCCGGAGTATGTATAGGCCTGGGGCTTTGTATGCCGTGACCAGAGAGCTACGACGGTATACATTTGTGTAGCTATTCTTCAGTATAAATTATGTGGCCAACCCGCACCGCACACGCACCAACGGACATAGCCAATGAGAATAAAAAAGACAGCTTTTACGAAGATATTTAATCTGTTTTTGATCATGTGCCTGAATACGATATCAAAACTGTCCAAGGCAAATTCAATGCACATGACAAAATTTATAATGCCTTCGAACCTACAATCGGAAAGCAAAGCAAACACGTACACAAAAATGATAATGGCATAAGTAAGTTTTGCTTCCTCTTAATCACTGGTCATGAAAAGTACGATTTTCCCACTTCAAGATATCCATAAAAGTCCTTGGAACTCTGTAAATGGTACCACAATCAACCACAATATACCACGTGCTAATTGAAATAGACAAAAAAAATTACATCTGTTATAAAAAGTCTCAGAGAGGCTAATTCTGATAGTGAACACTAAGTGTTAGGAATAAAAATAAAGGCACAAATTAATGGCGCTTAACAGCGTCACAGTCATAAGAAAATATAATAAATTTAGAAAACTTAAAAGACATAGTCACTGGTAGATTATTTCACATCGAATTAAAAAATACATTTGGAAATTTAGAAATTTTAAATGATATTGGCACAGCATGGCTAACATTCAGTGATAATCTGGCAAAACGAAAGAAAACGATGTGGTGAACGGTAGAATGCAACAAGGTGGCCTAAGATAATATAAGGAAAATGAAAAGACTAGCTAAGCAAGAAGGGGTGTATGGTAAAACTAGTATGAGAAAGCTCGAACGGCTAAGCGAAGGCACCTAGGTGAAACCATCATATGGAGAAAATGATAAAGATACCTCGTAACAGACACCAACGAGATTAAGAGTACGTGGCAGCATCATTTTTAAGAACCTCTTTAACTGTCTAATGGCGTGTGAGAAAACTGAAGAAAAAATAGAAGCTAGAACAACTATCTAGGCAGTGGAATACCACGTTATCGGCCCCAAAATGCTGCTATTACAGGGCAATAGCATTGCTACCCACGGCGTATAAAATATTGTCCAACGTCTTACTAAGCAGATTAGAACCACACACAGAAAGAAATAAAGAGACTTTCTGTTTAACTTCAGATGTAACCGTAGTACAATAATTTGCCTTAAACAGCTCATGGAGAAAAGGCGCGAGTACGCACAAAATATACATTCAGTCTTTGTGGATTTTGCTAAGGCGTACGATGCATTTGATAGACCGGCCGCTTACGTGATCCTCCGTAGCTTCAAAATCCCAGTCAAATTGGTACGAATGGTTGAAGTTGCCACGAAAAAACGTTAAAAAACATCTATGTGCCGTAATAAGAATATTAGGTCAACATGAGTTGATCTGGTTGTGGGGAACACGACTTATAAGGGAGTGGCTACATTCCTGTACCTAGGCTGCCCTGTAACTGATAAGAAGAACATGAGAGGGAAAAGAGAAAAAAATACGCGCACTGATCACCTTGCGTTGCAGTACTGCCCTAGAGACTACTGAGTAATTCTCTCTTCGAAGATGTTAAGCCAACACACAAAGACTCAGATCTTCGGACGTCGTCCAGTAGGCCGCCCCAGGAATAGCAAGTGCCTAATTGGCGAGAAGTGGCACAGCAACGCTTTTTATTGTCGGAGGCCTATTCTCACCTTTGGGTAACCGTGCCAATGTAGTAAGGAACTTATACAAAATCACTTTACAAAATCACAAATATACGATAAGAAAAATTTAAGTCATTTGCGGGATGATGTGAGGAAGTACTATACTACTACTGTATACAAGAAACTTTTTGGGTATAAGCTCCTTGACTGAACATTCCAAGGTGTGGTGGTTGGTGGGTATGAAATTTGCGTAATTTTTACGAAGATATTTGCTTCAATAACATCATACAGCAGGGCTAGTCCAAACCAAACAATGGGATAATTAATTTAATTAAAAAATTGAAGAAGAGTCAAATAAAGTATTGTAGTACGTGTTGACATACGGGCCACGATTTCATTAGTATTTTCGTGGAAACGTGGCATAATGACAATTAATTTGAATTCTCGGGATATTTCCGCATTGTTGTTTTAAGCAAATCAACATTTCTAGTAAACCAGTGAAACTGGGTCCAGTTAAATTGCGAGTTACAACAAAACCAGTTCTAGTTTTATTAGAATACAAACAGTTTTTACCATAAAATTAAAACATCATATTCTTTTAGCTAAATTAGTGTTTGGTAGGATACATTGTGTTCCTAATATGGTAGTAATTAATAAAGTTATTTATTCATGTTGTATCAAGTTCACCTCAAACTGAGAACTCACGCTGTACCTACCCAGTTATATAAATATCCTTATATTATTATATTAAAAATACAAACCATTTATTTTTTATTACTGAATTGAAAAAAAAAATTAAAAGCAAAAATTATGTGGATTTTTTCATACATGTTTCTGACAAGAACTATATGTCTATCTTTGATCTTATATACCTAGGTACCTACCATCAAGCTCTCGACAAATTTAGAGCATATCGGTATTCAAATCAGCTAAACATTCCATGAATAAACTACCTTCCAATTAAATTTCATGTACATTGTAAACTAAGCGTTCCAAATTGATCATCGGCAAGCATACCCATATAAGATGTACTGGACCCTAACTTGGTATAATTAAATAAAATTACAGAGACGTCTCGCTGGCCCTATCAATAGGAACTCGCAAGATTTGAAGAGTCCTCGTATTGTTGCTTGACTCATTGCAGTTGTCAAGTATTTACAGAAACGTAGTAATCGTAAATCATTATTTTATCAGGTTATTATTGATTAATGGTATAGGTACCATGGAATAAAATATAGGCACTAGATATGATATACGAATCAAAGAAGTTTTATCGTACAACGGTAAAATAATTATTGTGCTTGTCCCTGTATCCTATATCTAGTAAAAGGCGGAATGTCCATTCGTATACTTCCTGTAGTAGATAAAGGTTGTATAATTCACATATTGTACTCGTTTGTCATATTCAGTCGTTAAATGCATACAAGTAGTTTAATATAAAGCCATTTCGCACAACGCGAGCATAACAGGTTAATTTTGTATGGATTTGTGACTATTTGGTGTAATATATGCAGCTGAACAAGTGAGCTATTATTTCAATGAATTCTTGTCTGTCTTAAATAAAGAGTTTGCTATCATAATTAAGTTTAAAATGATTAGTGTCATGATTGTAATAAACGTGCTTGTAGTGTAATGCTTAATTAAACAAATTTACCACCCCAATATAAGATGGATATTAAAAATCCCATTTAATGGAAACCCAAAATTTATGATGTTCATAAAATTGATAACTTCCATGATGAATCTGTTTTCACTGCAAAAATGGCTTTGCAAACATGAAAGTTTATAACAATAACAACCTAAAAATGAACAATGAAAATACACTCTGTGTGTACAAGACGTAACACAAAGTAGATGATTAAAAACTGAAATTCTATTTTAAAACCTTATTTATTTTCTTCAAGCATTGAATTGGATACTAAAGATTTGTTAACATTAACCCTGACTTTAAAATATTCTGCGTACCCATAGGGAAAATATTTAAAGAACGCAGGAGCTTATTCAACGAAACTCATGCTGACTCAGGTCTGATAAATGATATTGTCCCCGATCTCTCCGGCGCGGCCGTTCGGTTGCGACAGAATAAATTAAATATACCTAATGATGTAACAGCCACGTCTAGCCAAAACTTTAGTGCATATATATTCGCATGTTTCTGCTAATTCGATGTGAATCTACATTTAACATCGATAGTAGGTATGTATTGGGTAGATTCTCTAAACAAAAACTGTTTAATTTTGTTTCCTGGTTTGGTTATAAACAAATTTTGATTACGATGTTTATTTGAAAAGCACTTATGTACTTTGACAATACATGGACGAATCGTATTTGCCATTTTAGGGTTTCGTACCCAAAGGGTAAAAACGGGACCCTATTACTGAGTCTTCGCTGTCCGTCCGTCCGTCCGTCCGTCTGTCACCAGACTGTATCTCAAGAACGGTGATAGCTAGACAGTTGAAATTTTCACAGATGATGTATTTCTATTGCCGATATAACAACAAATACTAAAAATAAAATAAAATAAATATTTAAGGGAGGCTCTCATACATCAAACTTGATTTTTTACCGTTTCTTGCTCGATGCTAATAACGGTGACAGGTAGACGCTTTAACAATTCACAGAATATTTAGTTTTATGTTCTCTTTAAATATAATTAATAAAATATATCATTAAGGGGGCTCCTATACAGTAAAAGAGGTTTTCGCCGTTTATTTGTTAAAAATAATAATAATTAAATTGCTAGAAATAATATAATGGCACGGAACCCTTCGTGCGCGAGTCCCACTCGCACTTGGTCGGTTTTTTTTATTTATGTCTAATAAATAAAAAAACTAACTACTCTAACTAACGTATTCTGCCGATTTGCCAAAGAAACTACACGCTGTAGTCGACGATATTGTCTTTTTTCTGTTTTGAGCTATTTACAGCTAACTTATTGTAAAATGCAGTTAATCGACTACGTTATATTTTTTATATATAATTCGTATAATTGCACGTTTCTATCTGAGATTGAAGTGTGTTATGAAGTGGTATTGAAGTATCTACAGTTACTCATAAGTACACTTAATAATATTAAATTAATATCCACGAGTATACTCGGCATCGGTTTTTATCATAATTCGGTTACTTGAGTAGGAGTGTAGTGTACAGAAACAGTTAAATCTACCTTACCGACTGTTGTCTACTTTAACTTTTTATTTGTTTGTAATTTACAAAGGTAGAATGTGAAAGTGCAAAGGTGATCTTGAGGAGAGCCAGTCCCAATGAGGTTACAGGCACATAAAGAGTTACCACATACCTACAACATAGGCTCTGCCGACAACATATACCTACCTCGTATTTATGTTCTAGGACGTGTCAGTCACATTCTATATGTGCATTAGCGGCATTAATATGAGTATGAATAAAACGTTTTTTCGATTGGCATAATTGGGTACTTTGTTGATAGGCTATAGATAACTTTGTTGTTACCTACATAACTAGCTAGCTTAATAGAATTTCTCAAAAGCAGGACATCATAGAAAAATTTTACCTAAAGCCTTGGCCATGGTTTACATAATTACCTACAGTAATAAAAATCTATCAAATAAACTTGATAACGTTAGGAAAGGGAGACGGTAAGGCTATATTTTTTTTAGGACATTTGATTATATTAAAGCCAAAACTGCTGATGGGTTAATGTTAAAATAATTATACAAGGATATTGGTAAAATGCTAACAACCTCTTAGGGTTGACTGCTGCTAGTCCTAACAAACATTTTGAGGTGAAACTTTTTTTTGTGTTTGTTTATGTATATTTGACGGAATAAGCACTAGGACCACCTGATGTTAAAAGTCTCTCATATTTTATATTACTTAGCTCGATATAAATATTCAAAACTATATTCAAAGGGAGCGCAGCGCGGTCCAGTGTTGCCAGGGCGGGCGATTTAAAAAAAAAAGACAAAAAAATGCATCTCAAAATGTTTGTTAGGACTAGCAGCTACTGCTTGCTGATGTCAACCCTAAGAGGTTGTTAACAATCTACCAATAACCCTGTATATAAGCTACCTATATCTTCTTTGGAAAATCACCATATCTTTTGGAGTCTCAATTTATCCTACCTACCTACCGTATCATTATTCAGAATAACAAAGGTTGATTTACGTGGTAATAATATGATGGATGTATGCAGCGGCGTGCACCGCTGTGAGAGATGGCATCATCGCGCAGACCGTCCTGCAGTTTGCTCTCGTAAACACCGCACAAGAACTGCAAAGTAAAAATGGGTAGAGTAAATAAACTGGATGTGAAGATGGTACTACGTCAGTATTGAGCTTATCTGATAAATATATTACGCTACTTACCTTCGTATTTAATTTTAGACTGCTTTAGGTAAGCAGGTATACTTTAAACGTCGAAGTGTCGAATGTATCGGATTTTGTGGTACGTATCCAATTCTATACCAATTTTTTATTTGCACGACTACACAAAATGTGTTATGTTTTCAGGGTTCATGTATGTATGTACGTATGTTTGTGAGTTTCTTTATTCCACCATAACTTCTAAACCGCTCAACCTATTTTAATGTATAATATATCATTAGATTTGTCTTGACAGCGCAGGTGACACTAAGTACATAAAAAATACAAACTGGCGGATTTTAGACGCCATATTGTAAGATAAATAACTTTTTTTTCTCCCAAACCTGGTGATGGTAAGTGATGATGTTGTTCAGGTTAACCTAGAATTACTGGCTCTCAAGTACAGGTGCCGGAACACACCGTTAGGTGCTTGTAGACATAGTTTTTACTTGAGGGTGGTAGCTAGCGAGGCGGGCATTCGCCCTATCAACGAGCAACGAACAGTGCGATCCACCCTCAAGTAGAAACCCTATCACCGAGCAACGAACAGTGCGATCAACCCTCAAGTAGAAAAGCTATCACCGAGCAACGAACAGCGCGATCCACCCTCAAGTAGAAAACCTATCACCGGGCAACGAACAGTGTGATTTGGCAATTAAGAAGCCCAAAACTAAAAAGAAAACTGAAAACTACGATAAAACTGTGACTTTAAGTATCTTTCCTATCTTCACAGTAAATCTAATATCAAAAATAATATTCATGGCTTTCTAGACAATAATTGCTGTGTATCACTTTAATTGTAATATATGTCGATGAAGTAGATGATTTAGTTTCCACTCTACAGGTGGAGGGGTAAATGTGAATTACCGTCCACCCACAAGGAGAAAAGTCCAGCGGATGTACTGTTCATACCCCAAATATTCAACTACCATGGAAGGGTGAAACGATGGCACAGGAGGGTGGTAACATTTAAAAAATCTCTCATATACCTACCATGTTAAACCTTGTCTATTTTTAGTATGATTTAATTATTTATTTACCAAAGGTCAGAAGGTATGTTGTTGGAAATTGTTTAAGTATTATTAAAGCCAGAAGGTAAACCGTTTAACTTACCAAGGGAAAAAAGCTTGCGGTTGCAAACGCGCCCAAGTTAAACATGTTGAACTGCGCTCGCCATTTGGGGTTCACATATTTTTGCTGTAAACATAAGTTATTTTTATTTACATGTTTCTTTGGCATTGACTTAAGACCGGAAATCAATTTCCTCAAATTTTGTAAACCCTACCTTCTACGAATTTTATCCTGATACTTTAACCTTTTGTAACTGTTTGCTGGGGCATTTTTGGAGCCCAAATAATGCACGTACACTGCGTAAAATCGTAAATATTGACATCTAACGACGTAACAGTTGTATCTATGTAGAATCGGGTTACTGATATAGAAAGTCCATGATATAAGCTATAAGACTAAATATTCTACATATTTTGAGTTTTGTTCAACGGTAAATGTTTTTTACCTTTTTTTGAACAATAACAACAACAAAAATACTAATTCAATTAAAATAAAATGAAGATGTTTAAGTAGGATATGTATTTCTAAATATGTGATAATATATACATATTCATTAACAATTAGATATCTCTAAAGCTTATGAAAAGTGATATCTCAGTACGTTATTAGTTCCTTCATAAACGGGCATTTGATTGATCACCAAGACGGTCGAAGATCGAACAGAAAATTATATTATTACCATAAAAATTATCAAAAATTAAAGCTTATGATTTAAAAAAAGAAAAGCTCTTTTTTCGGTTAGATAAAGTCAAATAGTCATAGGCCTATGCTCTATGGTCCTATGACCGTGCATAGAGCACGGTCATAGGCCATGAACATTAATAAAAATTAAAGCATATGCTTTCTTCATGGCCATGAAAATTTTCATGGTCATAGTGTCAACTATGATGGGGTAACGATCATCATAACATTCAACCCTTCTGAATTTCTAATACGAGTATGCTTTCAAGCGCTATCACATGCTAAAAGTATTTCACATTTACTCATTTTTTGGGAGACCACGAGAGTTTGCTTCCCGTCTGAAGTAAAAAAATTGTGCTCTGTAAGAAAACATTCTATCGTTGATATTGTTAGTGTATCCGCTTACTAGACATTAATGCAAAAATTACAATGTAAATCATTTACTTATACTCGTATTCTGAAGCAGTGATTGCTCAGTGGCATTGGCTATGGACTTCCGCGCAGCAGGTCCATGGTTCGAATCCCGCCGCGGGCTTGAGCTTCACCGCATGTCGGAAGGGCATTTTGGGAAAGCCCGCCTGGCTAGCGACCACCCTCAAGTAGAAAATCTATCGCCAAGCACCTAACGGTGTGTTCCCGCAGCAGTCCTTGAGAGCCAGTGAAATTACAGGCACATGAGACTTAACAACTATGTTTCAAGGTGACGGGCGCAGTGCAATCCGTGACTTGTGACGAAATGCATCTGTTATAGGCAGGGGTTAGTCCGCTTAACATCAGGTGGGCCTCGAGCTTGTTCCATCACAATAAGATAAAAAAAAACTATTTGGTAACGAAATGTAAAATTTAGGTCCACTATTGGCACTTGAATAAAGTCCGTCGCATATTTACCTTAGCTCGAGTAAGTCTATAGGTGACGTAGAAGGCGATGCAGGAAAAGCCCGCCTCCACGACGAAGCCTGCATAGGTGAGATGAGCGTCCAAGGATGGCGGCAGCGCGAAGGCAGCCAGTGCCAGCACAGGCGGCAGTAAGAACAAAGGAGGCACAAGCACGCCCGTGGGGCAAGGGTCGCTGCGTTGCACGTATGACTCCTCCGCCTCCGCTGACTTGAACATCAAGCACAGATTTGTGCCGTCGGCCAGTTCCCTAAAATATAAAGAGTATAAAATTGAAGAACTGCATGAACAGTACTAGTATTTGAGTAAAGCTAACCATAAAGATGTGTCTATTGTCCAATACATTTGTTTTTAGATCGATGGAAAGAGGGCGATCTGGAAATGAAGCATTAGACTTTTGATCAGGATAAAATATGTGTTCGTCGTGTTTTATATTATTTTGAATAAACGAAATCGGCCTTCATTGAAAAACTTGTCGATGTCGATGATCTAGGTGATGTCGGTATGATGCTGATTAATGTTTTTATCACATCTATTCGAAAAGAGCTAGTTTATTCCTCGTAAACATGGACCAGAACAGCTTTTTAATCCCTGAGGGACAATAAGTGATTTGAATGTGAATATTTTATTAAAAGTTCCAATCACCAAAGAGATCAATCACAAAAATTGTTATGAACAAGTTCCAGGCTGTTTTTTTTAATTAAATACTTGTGTTTTTTTACAACCTAAAAAATAATGTAGTTTCTCCAAGACTGAGACGATGTTTTTCTGAGACTATTTATAATATTCAAGCTGTAAATAAATCGACAACTGTAACGGATGTTGTGGTAAAATTGTTACGATGCACTTCCATAATTGTTCAAATATAAACATTGGCCTCTAATTATTCTATGCTGTCTTATTTTTTTCTAATTGCATATAAATAAATAAACTTACTAGTCTTATTCATAAGTTGCACTTACTTATTTTTTTACGTTTAGAGCGTGATAAAAAGTAGAGTGTCCACCTCGGGAGCCAACAACTATTTTAAGCTCAAGTAGCTTTGAATCTCTCGCTATACTCAGGATTCTAATTTAGAACCCTTCGCCACGTTAGTGATTGAAACAGTCTTGCTTTTAAAATGGTTGCTTGCTCCTTTGGTAAACAATCTACTATTAAAGATCTTTCATCCAGAAGTATTTTTTATTAGTTTTTGTTGTAAATCGGCTAAGTTTAAAAATAACGCTTTTGTGATATGTATTATTTTTAATATTGTTATGTTTGCAATAACGCCTGCTATGCGGATTACATTACAAAATTATATGTATTACGCTGAGTTTCTACAGGCTCTTTTATTTTATATCGACATCCGCTTTAATCACTTTGAATATATACTTAGAACATCTACACAGACCATACAGAAATATTTGCCACAACAAGTTTTCATACATGTCATTGGGCAGTTAAAATAAATAAATTTAGAAAATCCATATGTTTTCCGGTAAGTCTGGTAGTTTAAAGGAATAATAAAAATTAAACTTCTCTGACGGATTTAACGGAAGGATACTTACCTGCTAGTGATGTTTTTTTTTTACTGAAAAGCATAGTGTAATTACATATGAAGAGATACAACACACATAGCAGATTGGATCGGGAAGCGTTCACGTGATTCTACACGAGCAGCTTCACGATCTATAAAGAAGAAGGCCAGTTGATGGTTTGGCTGTATCAAACAAAACGAACCAAGGCCGACCAAAGTGTAAACTACGATAAATAAGCAAAGAAAAGATTTTGACCACTAGTTGTTTCACTTTAAATGTAAAGTAAAATATCATATTTTCAACGAATTCTATTACGAAATGACAAGTAGCGTCAATGGCAAATTGTATAAGTACTTTGTTTTTGTTTTTTGCCGATTTCAAAAAAGGAAGAGGTATTCAATTCGTCTGTATGTTTTTTTATTTTACCTCAGAACTTTTGACTTGGTAAACCGATTTTGATGAAACTTTCTTTATTTGAAAGCTGATGCTTGCCGTGTAGTCCCATTTAAATTTCATTAAAATCGGTTTAGCCATTTTTAAGTTACGCTCCAGTGACTGAAAAGTATTTGCCTATCTTGATGATATAGATGATGTCATTGACAGTGAATGACAATCGATCCTATAAGTAGCAAGGGTCACTAAAAAGGGTAAAAATTTTTTTTACCAAAAAATGTTACCGACTTCAACACTCAAATGTGTGAAATAACTTGTTGAAGTCGGTAACATGCGCACAATGTTGTTATAATAGGTACTTTTGAACTATATTATTTGTCTCAGGATGTAGTTTTTGAGAAACTATATTACCTATTTGGTACCGACTTTAAGACATTTGAGTGTTGAAGTCGGTTCTATTTTGTGGTATTTTTTTTGTAAGTTCTTTATTTATCATAAAATATTATTGTACATTAATTACAAACTTATTTCAACTGGTGTATAATGGCTTCGCAGGTTAACTTTATCTTTTTCAAGCATTTTAACAAAATAGATACATAGGTACCTATTAATGTTTAGTTTTTTTTAACATATATTAAATTCAACGTAATTTTTTTATTCACATAACTTAAGATGAATGAATTCATATGTGTCCTTTGTTCAGTATACATTTATAGGAACATAAGCGCAAACACAGTTACACACGATCAGACAAAATACTTTGATAGATGTACAACTATTGAACTATTTAGCGTACAGCACTGCACTATTTATAAGTGTGTACCTATCCACAACTATACGTCCTGATTTTACATCAGTTTATTTGATATCAGTGATAATTTACCATGATAATAATTATAACTCAGTCATAATAATTGTAAACTTATATCCGGGCAACATACGCAGACCGAGCAGAAGTATGTACCCTAATTTGAATCGCGAGGGTTGCTGGCGGTTCTGGGTTATTACTCGGTAGGCAATCCACGCCATAGAAAGATAGGGCCGTATCGGTGTGGAATATTTTTTGATTTTGTTTTAGCGCGTAAATTACTTTTACTATTTAAAACCGGGCGCAATTCACCAAAAGCTTTAAGTCCGTTTAATTGAATTTACCAAGTGTGAGTTGACCAGTAAAATTTTGTGTCCAGATGAATACCTAGATATTTTACAGATTTACTGCAGGGAATACTGTGGCCATTAATATACTTATATAAGGTGGTAGGTGCTTTCTTGAGCCTGTGTTTCATACTCATTTTATATTAATTTCCATACCTTAAAGTGTATAATTCCTAGTGCATTGATAGCTGAAGTCTACTAATTATTAACTATACATAATTTGAAGATGAATATGATATATTATATATGCAGTATCATCGGAAAATTTAAATGCAACAAGAATAGAAGAAGTCCTAATACTGAACCTTGAGGTATACTAGCTGAAATTGAAAACACTTCAGATGACTCAATTCCAATGTGTACTTTGAATTGTGGTTGTTTTAAATATGATTTGTACAATTTCTACCAAATAACAGGTATCTGCGACGATAAAAGATTATGTAAAAGACCACTGTGCCACACGGTATAAAATGCTTTTTCTATGTCTAAGAGAAACATCCCCATTGATTGTTTCATATCTAAATTGTGATCTACATGTTTGCTAACGCGAGCTAGTTGTTGAATAGTTCAGTGTGAAAAACGGAATCCTAATTGTTCATTATAGAATCGGTTTCTCATTCCAGAATAAAATATGACAGACGGTCGTAGATAACATTTGCGGACATTTTGCTTATGGTAGGTAATAGACTGACAGGGCGATAATTTACGACTAATTTATGATATTTACTAGATTTGGAAAACAATTTTGCAGTTTTCCATGTGGCAGGAAATTAATTATTTATTGATCAGAAATTGAAATTTTATGTCAGAGGTGCCAATCATTTCTGAGGGATGTTTTTGATTAAAATATTATGTACATTATCATGACCGGGAGCTTTACGAGTTTAAAATGATGTCTTTACGAATTTCAATTGGTCGTGGTAACAAAAATGTTGATTTTATTCATATTTAGAGTTGAGCTGAGATGTCCAAGGACTTATACTTTCTGACCAATTGCATTATCACACTAATCGCTCGTAATTATCATGTTTTCACTAAACACTGAAGCCAACTCATTGCACAGTTTCACTACCGTAGTAGTGAAGCAATTATCTGTTATGATAAGTGGAGGAATAGTAATGATAAGTAAAGGCAATCTTTTTAACGATTTACTTATACGCCAAAGTTCAGAATGATCGTTGTCAACTTTAAATATTTTTTCCAAGTTTTATCGTTATAAGTTTGAATAACAATTGTAATTCTTGCTTGTAAATTATTAATTTTTGTTTGATGGAGTTTACTATCACTTAAATTAATGGTGTGGTAGATACGACTGTGTAGGTTATCTTTAATTTTAATTCCTTTCTTTATAAATACTGTGTTCGTTTTAAATTAGTGTGTTCTTGTGGCACTGCATTATCCCTGGCTTTTAAAAGTGTATTTGTTAATATTTGAACTTGTTGATCAATAATTTTAATGGAGTTTTAATAGTCTACTTGAGAGAGAGAAAGATATGTTTATTTAAGTATGAACGATATTTGTACCAATCTGCGTTTTTAATAGAAAAATGACTGTGTTTATCACGCTTTACTATTCGTCATTTTTTTTTATAAATTCTGTATATTAATTTGAATATAAAGCGGGCACGGTAGTAATGCTATTCATTGAACAAAGATTTGACGTTATTACAATGTCGGGTATACCAGGTGTAGAAAGAATGATCTCGTGGTGCATGAGTAGAATATTCATCAGACGGCATGTGGTTAAATAACGTCTTTCCATGGCGTTTTATAGATCTGTTCAATTTCCAATAGTGGTGGCGTGTATTAAAATCACCTGCTAATACAACTTTTTTCCATAACCAATAATAAATCTATGTCACATTGTAATAACGCTGAATTTGGAGATTGGTAAACTGCGAAAATTTTACAATTTTGAGCTGATATTTTGATTTCTATTCCTATTGCTTCCATGTGCTCCATGTTGGGATTTACCAGCGAGCGGGCGATATTGGTTTTGACCAAAAAAGCGACCTTATAACTGTGATTATTCCGCCCATGTGTGACTTTATCTTGACGATAACGGCATATATCCAGGTAGATTTAAGGTTTACTTAGTTTTATTTCACTGATTGCTATTATATGTATTCAGGAACTTTTGAGCGAATGCCGTCCGAATCCCAGTATAATAGTCTTAGTTCTGAGGTCGTATTATACATATTGGCCTTGTCCATCATATTAGTACATGAAGTAAATTTTGATTTGATAAACTTTATTACATTCCAAATTTCCAACGTTTCATTAGTAGCCGTGTCTACATGAACGCTTATGTTGGGTTGTTCACTGACGTTTCGACGAGGATGCCACGCTAGTCCAAGTACCTTCAGGAGTACGATGCAACGGCACTGTTTTTTTTTCCAATTATAGGCATATCAAAGGGCGAGTGATCATGTCGCCCTGATTATGAACATCTGATATACTTATAACCCGGGTTGACGTACTCGGTCCTGAACGTGAGTGTTTTTTCCTATTAATTTATAATATTTAAATATGTGTGAAACACACTATATATATATACAAACCAATTTTTCCATCTACATTCTCTCTCATTGGAATAACATACGGGACATTATGGCATATTCATTGTCTAAAAAAACCAACTCAAAGCGATACAACATTCAACGCTGGACAATTGCGCCGTGGTCGAAGGCGTTAACAGGCCTAAAATCGAATTACTAGCTCTCAAGGAAAGTTGGCGGAACACACCGTTAGGTGCTTGGCGACAAATTTTCTACTTGAGGGTGATCGCTAGCCAGGTGGCCTTCCACCATGCGGTGAAGCTTAATTTATTTATATATATACAAACTAATACGGTAATATCACCAATTACATTAGTTATCGAACAAACTTAATTATACAATCAATTATGATTAGTATTATTATTTACAAATTTTATATATATTATATCAGATTAAAATAAAGTAATAACGTTATTATAAAAAAAACAATTAATTACTTTTAAATAGAATTAATTAGTTTTCACCATCATCATGTCATAATTTCACTAAATTACAAATTAATCAACAAAATATGGATCAGTAAATAAATGTCATAATTGCTCATTATTAATATTAAGTATTATATATCACTAAAAGGAAAAAAAATGTTCAATGGATTATAAATATTAGTATTACAGTAAATATCATAAGTGCGTCACATTCACATTCTTCATTCACATTGCACGCACATCAAATTCACATTCTTCATTCACATTGCGCGCTATCTTCTCACAGAACTCCAAGCATATTGATACAATACTCTTCCATTCATCCGCAAACAAATCATAATCAGGTGCCATGGCCAGGAGGTTGTTGAGTGCTCTGAGAGTACATGGAATGGGAGAAACTGTGTGAGCAACTGCTCGGGCTAGCGGGAGTGAGAACAGCTTAGTGACACTCGCCAATTTAGACACGCCACATTAGAGTCAGGAGCCCTAACAAAGAATTATGTAGGTTGGGTGCATCAATTTTTCCGTGAAGGACCTTGCACATGAAAAGCTTTTGACTATGCTTCCGCAGACTTCCAGTGAGTTATAGTACAAGCAGCCCAGGAGAAAGTTGGTTGGGTACAAAAATGGATGATAACCATACAACCGCAAAGGAATGCTTTTTGCACTTTTTCTAGCATAAGGGTGTACGATTGTTCATGTGGATACCACACACATGAGCTAGCCTCAAGCTTACTACGAACAAGGGCTCCAAAGATTATCCTGATGACATGGGCTCCTTTAAAATCTCCAGAGTTCTCAAGCCCGCGGCGGGATTCAAACAATAGACCTGCTGCGCGGCAGTCCATAGCCAATGCCATTGAGCCATCACTGCTTCAAAAAATAGAATGTATATATATATATATATTGTAAGGAACTTTAATAAGTTATTGGTACAGGATAATAGTTCGAGCCAAGGCTTACTTTAATTGAGGACTCATAGAAAGCACGTGGGTTGGAATCTATCTTTTCCTACGCTTAACTACCTACCTACTACTTATGATTCATTGGATTATAAATGTAAGCTTTTTGAGGTCATGGTCATAATTAGGAATATGAATTATTTTCAATACGTTGTCTGAAAATTGTATTTACGAGGTCAGTAAGCATATCTTAAATTTATGAACTTGCAATTTACCGCCCTTATGTCTTGCGTGTCACAGCTATATTGAAATTAAATCATTCCAACTTTTTGTGCAGATAAAAATGAATTAAAATAAATAAAAGTTCGCATTGAACTTCCAACATGAATAAAATAGTTGCAAAAGATAACTATAAAAAAGAACTGTGTGCGGCGTATCGTAACAATATATACTTATGCCATTTTATGCATATCTAGGCAATCATGTTGCACTGTATTACATCAGAATCCACTGGTCAATAATGTGATTTGAAATCTAAACTTCAAGGTATGACATTTTTTACTAAATGAATGAATATTTAAATTCTTTGATATGTTCGAAGACCAATAAGATCTTATTTGAAAATCAACCGGACTATGGCCACTACAGGCAGAACTAAGGAAGAATACAAAACCTTGCATATATCTACGAAGGTTTCACCAGGAAATTTTAATGTGAACATGAACAAGTAGGAATATCCAAATAGTCTGATAGCAATGAAATTTGACTTCATGTTCTTATCCAATCTCCAGCGTGGTCCATTCTGTGAAATAGTAGATATGTATTTGAGAATAGTTAATAGGAAATTTTGAGAAAATAGGCATACGAGGACGAGCACCAAAATTTATAACGTCATATATAGAAAACCGAACTCAGTCAACCAAATTAGAAACCTACGATAAGATCAGTTCCTAACGATTACCTTAAAATATGATAAGACAACTGGCATGCCCCAAAGTAGGATCCTGAGGCCACAGTTATTATACACAGTTATCTAGCGGCTTATGTTGATTATTTAATGATGTTACAATATACATTCATCTTAAAGCAAATCAAGACCTTAATGTGTTTTAAATGGAAATAAACAGTATGTTGCTCTGGACCGGTCAGGTTTTCCAAATCATATAGTAAATATTGATAAATTTAAATTAGTAGAGTTTAAAAAAATTTACAGTTAATGTGTTTTAAATGGAAATAAACAGTACGTTGCCCTGGACCGGTCAGGTTTTCCAAATCAACAGGTAAATATTGAAAAAAAAATCGTATTCTGACGATAACGTTTCATGTAGAAATTATTTTAGTCAATTGGGCATTTTCCAAGTTTTAATAAGTATGATATTGAAATCGAGGAAGAAAACAGAGAGAGGGAAAGCACGAGAAGGACATACAAGTAGAATATACTTGTACTGTAAATATTCGCATCAAACTGAGAGATTGATCCGTATTGAACCAATTAATGTAATCACTTGAATTTGTATTATTTTAAATTATTTATTAAATAAACCTTTTGTCGTGGTATAATCACCAAGGTATTCTATTTGCATAGCTTATATACAGATCAGAATGTAAGTCAGTGAAAACGCTGTAAACAGTATTATTTTTTTTATATTAAATAGCTAATGACTATGCCTTGAAACAGGCGCTCCTTTATGGTGTGCCTCCACGAATACTCTCTATACAACCTGGCAGCATTTCCTTTTGCTTAAATTTAGGATACGCAATGCTGAAGTTTGTATTGAAACATTTAATTTATGTATATTTATGTTTACTCTTGATAATATTTTTGTTTCATATTATTTTATGTAGAAAAAATAATTTGTTTGTTTTATGTTACTTCCAATGATTATTGATTTAATGATACTTAACTAGACAGTCAGGTCAGATTTACCAGCAGCATTACTTTTGTATATTATCCAACAAAATTAATGCACGTGATAAAACCAATCAACGACAATCGAGCACGGATAAAACTATATTTTTAGTCACTGCAGACTAACAGTGAGATTATATGATGGAACATCTGTAAAAATTGCATCTTACGATCGATCTTAACTTTGATGCGTTTATTGAGCTTCAGACTCTTAGGATTCGCGAGTCTAATATAATATGTAACATAAACAATGCTCGTGTTATTTATGTTATATATTATATTGAACTCGTCCATAAAGTCTAAGTATAGTTCTCCTAGCATGTCCCACATTACGAAACCTACCAATCGTAATCCTAGCCTACTATGCGTACTGCTCCTAGTTCTACACTAAATTGTTTTCCAAAGAGTCCCATTTACCACATTTATGAAAAATTACCTATCACACAATACTAGAGACAAATAAAAATGAAATAGTCCTACATCAAGTTTGTGTGTACTAATTACGCACATAATAAAATAAACAAATATGAGAACAATTGCTACTTTAAAATCTATGTAATACAATGTCTATGTAGAATATAAGTAATTAAAATACTAACAACTGAATTCAAACTCTTAATGTATGTTATTTCGCAAATATTGGCTCTTTCATACATATATGTGGAATGATTGAAGCGTATTGTGGTTAGTTACAGAAATCCAATAACTCTTGTGTTGGAATCTTCTATAAAGTAACATATTTAACATACAAAATTACAAATATACGAGAGAAAGAATTATAGTCATGTGCGGGATTCGAACCTGGATATATATCCTATTCAGCCTATACCTTACAAAAGATTTTATATTTTAAACAGACTTTGATAGAATACATATACGAGTTAGAATCTTGAAATTCTACAACGTAGGCAAGAACCGCGTTTCCTCTTACTTCAATACTCGCTACCATTGTCTCGAACATTCATCCGTACCTCGTCATAAATACCTAAGTGTTTCATAATAAATAGTACGATGGATTATAGATTTCTCTCACCATCTGCCTGACATTAAAGTTCAAACGGGTTTTAAAAGTTCATCGAAGAAATCGGAACATACCTACCTACGTATGTACGAACTTTAGCCTTGCTAGACCAAGATACTTAGTAGGTTACTTTGAGTATTTCCAATTAGTTCTTCTTATGTAATAAAAAGTGAGCGAATGTGTAAGCGTTCTATATTTCCTGACTAGAAACGAGTTAGTAGTTGACGTTTTATCGTAGTGACCTTTGTCCGTCTTACCGTGGAAAAACTAAGATATTCATATTAATAGGAAGTCTTTACATTCTTCAATAACACTCATAAAATGAAGGCCACCAGTTCGAAATAGATAGCAAAAGCGAAATACAAGTTGTAAAATTGTATAAACAGCAAGCTATATATATGCCTACATATTATACCGCTGCTAGAAATCAACAGGGTATGTTAATGAGGAAACTCGTTTCATTTCGGGCGAGTCGCTGATCCACATTGTTAATTAGCCTACGCAATTTGCAATTATAAGAAAAAGGAATTTCTGTAACGAGGGTACATTTATCAAACAAGTAGGATTAGGTTGTCAATACCTGATCAAGTAGATATTATAATGAAACAGAAATAATTATCCCAATAATTACTGTTTCATTCTATTCAGTCTTGTCAAACTATGACTACATAATGTTAAGATATATTATTAGCCAAAATACTTAATATTTGTTAGCCTCTAGAAACTAAATATTACAAAAACAACTTTTTCTAATTTTATGTTTAGCTACAATTATTATAATTATTTTATTACATAGGGTTATTTTGGAACAATAGGGGTAAACTAAGCATGTATTATGTTGTCTTCCGTATATCCTTGAACTCACATTTTGACAAAAATGTATTTCAATTTATTTTCTCCTACATGCAAAATAGTGTAGCAGCTTATACGCAATACAGGCAAACTCGTCAATGTTATAAACCGACTAACAAAAAAGGAGGAGGTTCACCATTGACTCCACCAATTTTACAATGAACTGATTTTGATGAATATTATTGGTGGGTAGAGTATACATCCAAATTGATCCCATTTAAATTTCATCAAAACAAATACAAATATATGGTACTAGTGTTAAATACATTAATTCTGTTCAATAGAGTATATATTTGATACCTACTTTGTAGGATTCCGTACATCAAATAAATGAAGTTGGTGTAAAAACGGGATCCTACGTTTCATGAGGCGATTTTAAGAGAAAATATTCACAATGTTTATCTGACAGTGTAGTATAACTACATCTACACTAATATTAAGATTTGTATTTTTGTATAACACGAATACATCTAAAAACTCCGTAGCCGATTTGGATGAAATTCGGTATGGAAATAGTATGAGACCCGGGGAAGGACATAGGATACTTTTTATCCAACTGCGCAAAAAGAGGTTAATGGTTTTGCGCGATAACCGAAATAAACGCGGGCGGAGCCGCGGTGGAAAGAGCTTTCGCCTGCGGCTTTGCCTGAATAAGGTTTGCGAGGGGACGCGTAGCTAATACCACGGTGTAGGCCACCTAATCGCTGCCAGATAGCATTAATAAACGAATTATGATGTTAAGGATAAATTATGTAAGGCAAGTTTAAAAATATTATCTAATCTTTTATTAAATATGTATAAATAAGTGACATATCGCATGAAAATGCTTGTTATTAATGTACAAGTTTTAACGTGAATGCGTAGTTTAACAATATAACCCAAAAAATACGAGAGATGCTACACTTCTATCAACATAAAATCTGATAAAACAATCTGTAGAAAATGCCTGGCATGATTTCAATATAAAGAAATCGTGAAACTAATTCTCTTTTAGCACATATCAAAGCCATCTCTCGGGCATAGAAGCAACTATATAATATGTAAGTCAGTCCATGTTATCGCTATTTTTAGTTACCGTGTGTATGAATAAATAATATATTATGAATACATTGAAAATTGTTGTTGCTTTCGGTACAAAAAAACTGGCCTAGTGCGAGTCAGCTCTCGCTTTTTTAGGGTTCCGCAATGCCACAGACCAAAAATAAAAAATAACTTTTATATTTTTATTGGTTTTGATTCCAGCTTTAAACTTATTTAGTTTTCAATATTCGTTGGTTAAGTAGAGGATATGGTGCATCATATACCTACTGAATTCAGATTCCTTACTTGTTTAGTTTTATACAAAGATTAACAGTATATTTTTACGTGATAATTATTGTATAATATTATTTAAAAAATCGCACTTTTCTAAGCATGCCACGACGAACGACTTGCCACGCCTTGTTTTAATATTGCGCAACAAATAATTATTGCTGATAGGTTAGCCTTTGACCACGATCTCACCTGGTGGTAAGTGATGATGTGGTCGAAGGTGTTAACGGGCTTAGACTAGCTTAGACCTAGAATTACTGACACTCAAGGATAGCTGCCTAGTTGTACTTATTATTTATAGAGCCTGTTTTAGTCAAACAATCACGGTCGAATTAGACAGATCTCATTTTTAAATCCGTCCTTTTGTTGTATTGAATGTCGAACGTCTCCAGATAATTATGAATTATGTGTTATCCAGTACAGTAACATTTAAACGAAACAAATTCAAACCATAATAAGCTATATGATTCTTTATATTACGGAATGCTCTTCTACGCAAAACCTACTCGCATTTGGCCGTTTTTTTCTTATGAAACTTACAAAGTTACTTACTTGTCGTCATCCCTGTTGACCAATTCTTCTACCAACATGTTGTGTATTTTCGTTTCTTCATTGTCTTCTTCACCGTCGGGTGACATAACCTATACAGAAACAAAGCTTACTAAATCACAACGGAAGAAAAAAGTTAAGACGCCGTTGAAGAACATTTTTATAAAAAGCTGTTTCATAAATCCTTACTACCTAATATTATAAATGTTGGTATGGATGTTTGTTACTCTTTCACAAAAAACTACTGAATGAATTTTATGAAACTTTACAATACTATAACTTAACATCAGAATAACACATATGCTATAATTTAAAAACATATTTTGTGAATTGTCCAAAATATAACGATAAGTGTCAAGTAAGAAGGAAAAAAATCTGCCATATGCGACCTATTCTGGCGTGCGCTGCAAAGACCTTTAGTATCACACGTACGTAATGTATACCAGAAATGTTTATCTTAATTTATCCTACATAAAAACCCACGACATATCTATAGGATATATCTATCTTTTATATGTAAGTCGCCAAAATATTACTATAAATAGTAGAAAAACTGATAATTTATTTTTAATGCATATTTGGTAGATAGTAAGAAATTCCTTATCAAACTAATATTATAAAGGTGAAAGTTTATGAGTATGTGTTCCTTACTTTTCCACGCCCAAACGGCTGGATCAATTTTGATTAAATTTGGTATGGAGGTAGATGAGGCGCTGGATTAACACATAGGATACTGTGTATATACCTATAGAGCACAGAATTATCTCTCTACCACTACCAACCCCACAAAGGACAACACAGTTACTTTATTAGCGCAAATAATGTCGCTTATTCACCCAACGCATCGAGTTCATACTAATATTGCTAACTTTCTAACGCCTGATCTTTATGAAATTTGGTAGAAAGCTAGCTTAGATACTGAATAGAATTCCGTTCGAATTTTTAACATGATATAAATGAGCTCAATCCGTCAAAGGGTTATTGTTACTTAAAATGTTTGAATTGGGTTGAGATCTTTAAAATGATGATGGTCACGTGGATTTGATTATGAAAGGGCTTTATTAACCGACCACAAAAAAGGGGGAATTTATCAATTGGATTTGATTTTTTTTAATGTTTGTTACCTCAGTACTTTTGCCTGGGTGAACCGAATTTGATTATATTTTTTTCATCTAAAAGCTGGTGCTTCTCCTGTTTTCTCCAATTTAAATTTCATCAAAATGGGTCAAGCCGTTTTTGAGTAACACTCCAATAACTGAAAAGTAATTTCTTATCTTGATGATATAGTCATTGATAGTGAAATACAATTAATCCACAGTAGCAAGAGTCACTAAAAAGGTCAAAAAACATTTTACCTCGAAATGGAACCGACTTCAACACTCAAAAGTGTGAAATAACTTGTCTCAGTATTGTGATAATAGGTACTTTGAACTATCATGGCTTTAACAAGTTATTTCACACTTTGGAGTGTTGAAGTAGGTTCCATTTTGAGGTTTTTTTTGTGTTAAAGGATAAATAAAAAATAACAGTGCCAGATCGGGGCTATGTGTGACGAGTTGTACTTTTTTTGAAGCTAAAAATTACTTTGTTTTGTTGGCCGTGTGTGAAAGAGCATTGTCATGATGTGGGCGAACTCGGGTTTTTGGTCGTCTATCGCGAACTTTTTCTAACACCCTGGGTAAACAAATGGTAGAATACATTACGGCATTAACACTCTTTTGATGTTCAAGTGGAATTGTGCAGATGGGACCCATAGCTGAGAAAAAAACGCGATATTTTTTTACCAACGTTTCTCGCCTGTGTCCCTTTTGTTGGCCTGTTCTCATTTTCAAACACCCATTCACAAGATTGCTGTTATTTTTCGGGTTCAAAACAATAAATCCACGTTTCGTCTCCTGTGACAATGTCATAAACAGCATTAGAATGTCCGTGGTCGTATCTGTGAGCACCATTCCACGCGTGCCCGCTTCTGCTCCGCTGTCAGTTCATGAAGGATCCAACGACAACAAAATTTCCGAACTTTTAATTCTTGGTGTAAAATTTTCTGAATTTGGCACATACCAATCCCAAATAGTCCTCGAATTGTCTCATAGGTAATCCGCGGGTTTTCTTCAATTAGCCGCTTAACAGTAGCCATATTATTTTTGTTGACGGCAGTTGAAGGCTGCCCTTCACTAAATTCGTCATGTAAAGAAACCCGACCTCTCTCAAATTCAGCAAACCATCGCCTCACGGTGCTCAAACAAGGTGCTTCTCTCCCAAAAGCATTTTGAAGAAGAGCGGCACAGTCTTGCGGAGAGAGAAAAATTTTAAAATCATAAAAAATCATCGCTTTAAAATATTTTCCATTTTCGTTGCGTAACTTTGATGTGTGAAAAAAAACAATTGACAAATGATTTCCCGCCAATTTTTTGTTGTTACTAAAAAGGTTGCGTCGTTTCAAAAAATATAACATTCCAAATTCAAATAGTTCCGATTATCTAGAAGTGCAAAACTTTTAGTGTGCCCCATGTAGTATAGTTGTATAAAACCTAATTATATATAGGTTAGACTTTGATGCCGCATTAACAGTTTAGACCTAAAATGTTGATAGTGAGATGATTTTCTTGATTGTTTTAAACAAGGAAACATAGAGGCGTTCACGTTCAGTTGTTGGACTAATTTTGGTGAAGATTTACCTACTGTCACTGCTAAACTAAATGTAGCTGAGCCTAGTGCCAGTGCCCTAGTGTCCTATTTATTGAAGCCGGTAACGGGAGAGGGTGAGAGGTGGGTGGTAGGTGTGGAGAGGTATGAGAGAGGGTGCAGTAGTGCACTCACCGAGTCCTCGTCGTCATCCCGCAGCTCCGAGAGGGTATCACCCCCCTCGCCCTCCAGCGCGTTCTTGTCTTCTCCTCCCCACTACATACAAAAATAATACACTTACAAATTTCATGAAAAATTCTGTACCTTGTTTTTAGTTACACAACTCATGCCATTCACAAAGCTTTCTTTTACAATAAAGTGCATATCAGTTTTATTACATCCACAGCAAAACGCTTTTGTTCGAAGTGAATGAAGTTCGTTCGATGGCAATGCCATTTCCTGAAAGAATTTAATTATGAAACTAGGTCAAATAACTCTTCATATCAGTAGCGAGCGGACGCTGTGGCATCTTGTAATTTTTCCGATATTTCACATTTTCTTCGCTCGTGAATATCTAGTTTATGTAAATTGTGAATGCATGCTTGGCCTTAGTTAATATTAATAATTGGCCGTAATACGCTTTTTTATTTTTAATGGTGATCGAACAAACACGAAGCCCACCTGGTCTTAAGTGGTAAACTCTGCCTATAACAGATGCATTTCGTCACAAGTGATGAACTGCACTGCGCCCATTACCCTGAGATATACAATAGTTAAGTCTCATCTGCCTGTAATTTTACCGTTACCCATCAAACCGGAACACAATAATGTAAACAGTACTGAGTGGGGATAGAAATAGTGGTGGCAGTACTTCCCCGGACGAACTCGTTCGTATATCGTTCGTACTACGGCTACTAATTCCTTGTCCTAGTAATTAGTAAATAGATATGCATAAAAGCATATAATCGTATTAATGTATAATAACATCCGCATGTTTGTTTAGAATGTAATTGTCTTAATATTCCAATATATTTATAATTTATATAAAGAACAAACAAATCAGATTATGAGGATAATACGCCATGTAAGTTTTGAGATGCTGGTTACGGATACGGGGGAAGCGTACCCATAGGCTTAGGATGTAGCGAAAAAATCCTACGTCTATGAGTGCACCTACTATATTTTTAGTTATAAGAAATCTACTAACCAAGTTTTTTTGTTTTAGTATAATAATGTAATGCTCTTTCTTGTTCTAAATTGTAACTAGTAGGTACGCTAGTATGTAATTCTTATAATATCTTTTACTACCTGCGTAATAGTTTTTAAAAAACATAATATTATGTTTAAAGGTTCGAGGTGGGGGGCCAGTAGTGCCATAGCACAGGATCAACCTAGCTTGGGCTCCTGTTCCTTCCCAAGACATTTCTTGTTAGTAGTTCCAAATTAAATTCAGCATTGTCATTAAATAGTTATAGAAACTATTATGGAAGGACAAATAAAGATTATTATTATTAATCATATGCATATCATATGATTCCCTTACCTACTTAAAATCGTTACTTAACTCTAATATTTTATAATTAAAGCAGTGATGGCTCAGTGGCATTGGCTATGGACTGCCACGCAGAAGGTCCATGGTTGGAATCCCGCCACGGGCTTGAGCTTCACCGCATGGTGGAAGGGCATTTTGCGAATGCCCGCCTGGCTAGCGACCATCCTCAAGTAGAAAATCTGTCGCCAAACGGTGTGTTCCGGCAGCACTCCTTGAGAGCCAGTGAAATTACAGGCACATAATGAGACTTACCAACTATGTCTCAAGGTAAGGGGCGCAGTGCAATTCCTGACTTGTGACGAAATGCATCTGTTCCAGGCAGAGGTTAGTCCGCTTAACATCAGGTGGGTCTCGTGCTTGTTCCGTCACAATAACATAAAAAAACGTCATATAGTACTGCGCAAAGCAAATGTCTGGTAGGCAATACTAAATGATATTATACTTTATAATAAGTAGTGGTTAAAATAGTAAGTATTACCGGTTTGAGTACTCGAACAATGAAGTACGTTTTAATACCAGCTTGCCGCAGCATCTCTTCGCGTTTCTCGCCGTATGCAGGCTCTACTTCAAACTCATCTTTGAGGAAGCCAAGCGTCACCTCTGACACGTGGACTCGTCTAAAAATGAAAAATGTGAGAGTCCAACTAATAAAGTAAATATATTTATTACGTATAAAATTAAAATAGCCTTGAAATAGCCGTCAGTATAATATATAAGCTATAGTTACGGATGAAATGATTAATTAAATTTGATGTCCATCATAAAAAATATTGAGATAGCATCCGTGCCCCAGTGTTAACGTTTACGAGCGTGCTATCTTAAAAACTTATATATCTATCTATTGTTCTATAAGGAGAAAGTGAAATCCACCAAATCTAATATCCGTGATCCTTATCCGCAATAAGTTAGATAAAGGAAATCAGCATGATATTGGGAGCGGGTATTTATTTCAAATGCCAAACAAGATACATAACTAAAGAGTGTTATTAATTAAAAATTTTCACGGTATAGGAGTATGTATATTTATATTTCAAGATATGCGCATTCTACTAAATTTGTTTAACTATACACTCAAATAGCGTCCCAAGTAATCATTTGAGAATGTATTTTGCGAATATAATGTTTTGCGAATGCATAATATTTTGAGAACAAAGGCAACTATTCACGTAGTCGTTTGTGAAAACCCACGTGAAACGACAATGGAAAACCAAAAGACAAGCACTGTAGACTTCTGCAGATCTGCCAATACATATATTGTAATCCCCAGGACAGCTGCCTGCTACTTACCTGACACTGCTTCTTAGTGTGCACCGAAGCTCTGAGGGGCTTATGTTTATGTTTCGACGAATGGCCAACACGACGTTTTCAAGAGTAAATATATAAAAATCACCTGCCCAATAAAATCACGTATATTAAATGGTAAACCTACCCAGCCATTCCACTGCTTTCCATTTTATTAGCGAGTTCCACATCCCGGGAGTAGACGTCAAACTGCCACTGCCGTTGGCCGAGAACGCCTGCCAGTACGGCTCCAGTATGAATGCCCACGCGCATGTCCACGGGAGAGTTCGTCGTTTGTTGCACATATCTAAAATTTATTTTAAATTAATTAGGCCCTAAGGAGGTTTTAAATGCTATACTCAAGGTATATATATAATACGCAACCACTCTATCAGGGATTCTAGGAATCAATCAATGTGTGCTTTACGTAATCCCGTTACTCGATTTCGTATTTTTCCTTTTAAATTATTGATCAAGAGAAAGAAGATCTTATTCGTTTTCTTGATGATAACTTTTCTAAGGTCGATCCGATCTTCAGTAGAAAGTAGGCTATGCCCAAAAGACTTTTCTTAGTTTGTATATAAGAGCTATTGGCTTTGGAGAAAAGCGGTACATCTTGAAATCTTTATAAGTAATCTAATAATTACCTTATATTTGATTTTGATTTGAAATACATCATCAAGGTTAAATGTAAAATAAGTATCTAATTACTGATTTGGTACGTAGAAAATTACATGTAATTACGACATATTATTCGTAAGACGTCGATCATGAATCATAACATACTTAAGTAAGATGGTGACAGAGCGATAGTGAACTTTTACAGAACGGAAATAGTGCAGCCCTTGAATATATAATAAGTTATTATTAACTAATTTCTTCGCTGCCGTAAAGATTTGTCATTTTATCCATTTGAAAAGTGGACGAATTTATTATACTGCCACATTGATACTTTTAAAATACATTTGTGTATAAGGCTACATATGTACTCACTTGATTGCCTTAACCATTGAGAGACCCATGTGTACACAAAGAACGGCATGATCCGGCCTCTCTACGGGCGCTCCACTAATGCAGTAATAACAATCTCCTAGGATTTTTATCCGGAGCTGCTGATATTTCTGTAGAAAGTAAATATGAGTAAAGTTCTACTGTTTAACGAATGATATACGGAAAGAAATACAGGTAGCTCTGTTTGTTTACCTCGGCCAGACGATCAAAGCGCGCAAACAACTCGTTCAATATTGCGACGAGATCTTGCGCCGAGTATGTGGATGATATTGCAGTGAAGCCCACGATGTCAGCGTACAGGATACTGTTTTTGAATAATATAGTAAGATTAAAAGTCAGCTCTGCGGGGTTACAAAATAGTTTATTTTCAAGCGCTATTGGATTCTAACCGAATATCACATCCACAATTTTTATAGCATAAAGAGATGATGGAAACACTACTATAGCGTGTAGCCTGAAGACGTGGGTTCGATTACTACCCGAGGCTATAATTTAATGCTCTAAAAAATTGAGGATGTGTAATAGTGTTTGAATATCATATTTACACATTCATAAGAGTAAAAGATGTCATAACGAGTATTTGCAATACACTACTTTCATTTTGATGAAGTCTAATAGTCCAGAAATGCTTGGACAACTCCACCTCTGCCCAGCCAAAATATTGTAATAATTTTATTTTATTTTATGTAACACATTGTAAAAGACGTTTAAAAGAAAGGCCCCGAGTTTCTTGCCCGTTCTTTTCGCAGTGACTCTATATTTTTTTTGCTGAATGTGGCAGCACTATGTAGAATATTTCAATATGAAAAAATTTAGTTTACCTTCATAAGAGCGTCTTAGACGCCAAAAGTGAATAAGTGATTTTGACTTTGACTTTGATAGTCTGATTGCTATGTACACATTTTTAAACTTATAGGTGGCTATGAGCCTATACTTAAGTACTGTATTTCCTATACCATGACACTTATGCTTACGGTCTTTGTAGTGATGATGAAAATGGATACTTGAATTAAGTTCAATTCAATCCCTGATCGAGGTTAACATAACATTTTGATGTACTAAATATACAATTAAGCTCATCTTTAATTAGCTGATTGACTCACCTGACATTTTCGTGTCGAGACATATAAATTTTCTTGAATTGCGTATCTATAAGGCCAAGATCTTGGCGCATTTGAACGGCAACATGCTCTGGTAGTACTGATAGTAATAGTCTCTCCTAAAACAGATAATTGATTATTATTAAGGTTGCGTACCTCAAAAGGAAAAAAAACTAAAGCTTATAGGATCACATTGTTGTCCGTATGTATGTCTGTCAAGACCCTTTTTCTCAGGGACGCGTAGAGGTATCAAGCTGAAATTCATATCAAATACTCAGATCTACTGTCCCTTGGAGCTGTGAAAAAATGAAACGTCTAAACCCATGCAGGTTTATACCACAGCCAATCAAAACCTACAGGGTACTTCCCGTGAATTCAGAATCTTGAAATTTGGTACGAAGCAACGTCTTTCCTTTACCTGTGCTATACACAGATATAGGAAAAAAGTCGTAAAGCCTATTTTTTTAGTTACATCATATAATAAAAAAAACAAACATATTAATAAAATGTCTTGGATTTCATTTATCACTAAAAACACCATAACTTTTGCTTATATACCAACAGGTTTGTACGGAACTATACCTTGGTTCGTGAGTACCTACCACTCGCACTTTGCCGGTTTAAATAGGTATCTTACTTATACGGTTTTTTTTTTCAGATTTTATTACCTGTTCTTTACTTTGCTGTTCAATGGTAAGCTTATCCCGCAGGCTTCTTTTCGTTTCCTGGAATGCACACCGTTGCTGATTTTCATTTATTGCAAACGCTGTTCCTGCTAATAGTGTTGCTGCGATCAAGATTGATCCATTCGCCAATTGCTGTTGAAAATGCATACAGTTGTTATAAACCAGAACTCAAGCAATAACTTTATAAAATATTTTTTTGTAGTATGTTACTCCTACCTGATAAACAAAATCTTCTGGTAATCTGCTTTCTGATGTTGATGCATTGTAATATTGTACCAACAGATACGCAGCGAAGGAGAAAATACTATAAATAATAAGTATAATACAACGGAAGGGTAGAGCGGCCAGTGTAAAGTATTGTAGTACGACAGCCCATCCCAGAAGCTCGTTGTAGGAGTCACCGAGCCGGCGAGATGCGCTGACAAGAAGCTGCACCCACAATACTAGCCATGCCAGGTGGCTTATGATAGTCCGTGCTCGCCGCCAACATGCATACAGTGCGGCCAGCGTCAAATTGGCTATCAGAGCTACTACCACGGACGAGTATGCGAAAAACAAATCTCGTTCGCCAGGCACGAGCGCCGCGAACGCCTGTATCATTACACCAATCGCCAGGAAACGAGGGACGGCTCGTTGCTTTTGCCGGTTTGTATATTCCAAATACAATTTTTCTTCTTGTCGAAGTGAAAAGCCCCATGGTGGCACGAGCCAATACCGGAAACGATATGTCACTTTTGGCGCTTTATTTGGTAGCTCCATTGTTTTCAATTTCTATTCATATTCAACACGTTTCACGAGGTTATGTATAAGTATAATTACGTTTATAACTCATATTGCTGTTAGTATGTTTAATGGCACTTGTAGCACTCTTATTTCATTTAATTTCCACACATCGTAATGATCTTGAAATCAATCAATCAGTCAAGTATTTAAAGGTTTTAGATTTTTTTGTTTTAGATTAGGTTTTAGATTTTCACAACAAATAAGTGCCTGCTGCGATTGGCGACTAAGATGTTCAGCATATCTATATGTAAAAATATTAATTTCTCGCAGGCGTCTAAAATTGTCAAGCTAATCCAATCCAATCAATTCCAGTGTGACTAAACAACTGACATCTGCACATCTAGCGTAACTTCAAATAATTACAGAATTCACTTACATAATATTTTTGTACACTGAGTAGAATACTGTAATCTTATTGCAAAGGTCCATTTTAACTAAATACTAGTGATTAATCCACTATAGACTCCAAACGTATGTTATTTGGACTATCTACCTACTCATAAATCAATAGAAACATCATTTACCCAGCAAGTATGTCGTGTTAATGAGTATACTAAACTAACCTAAACTATTCTACATACTGTGTTTTACGGTGGATTATGTTTCGAACAACACGGCTAGTAGTTGACAACACACGTCAGAGAGAACATCAAGTGGTGACTTTCCGTTAGTGAGACGGCCTGATCGAGGACGCCCGTGTAATGAATAAATTACACGCTGAAACATTGTTCCTTTATCCATTCATTAACTGAGCCGACTAAAGACATACGTAACACGCTCGGGGTTTTGTTTAGTCTCTTTTCAATATTTACAAGTGACAACCGTGAAGCTCATTTCGTATGTTATTTGTTTCAATAATGTATCTACCGATAGATAAAAAAGATCATTGATTTTAGTATCCATCACAATTTTTGACAAACTCGGTATAGATTTTGAAATTGCAAGAACATGCCCCGCAAATAACGAGGCAAATTAATTTTGCTCATCCACTGGAAAATAGGTTTCGTTCGACTAGCTTCCTTCCATTTGAGCATAATGGAAACGAAAAGGTCTACATGCAAAATTTCCTTTCTCATATTGGGAGCCTTATTTATAGCCAAAAGAGAAATACTTTAAGCTTGTGACTGAACTTACCTACTGTCTGCGAGGAATTTTCTCTGGAAAACTCCGTACATTTTAATTGCCTGCATCAAGACAAAAAAAACTTCAAGTGCATAAAATTAATAGATGTGTTTTATACATGTAATATTCTTCTCGGGGATACAGACTTACTACACCCATACCAATTTTTAATCATTGAAAAATTCACTAATTTGCCAAGAGATTTATAATATAAATATATATGTATAATTTTGTTCGAAACAATACGTATAGGTATGCGTAATATTTCAAAGTCCAGCTGATTGATCTCATCGCGAATTGAATTGGGATTTTCAGAATATGATGTTCCTAATTTATAAAAATATAGTTAGTAGTATAAAATCCATTCGGCGACGTCAACCATACCTAAATATATTCATAACTAAAAGCTGTTTACAGTAAATAAAAAGTTTGTATGGGAAAAAATATATTTAGTTCCTTCATCCGAAATTAATAAAATAATACTTAAATAAATAACGATTATTCGAATTTGGCTGACGCAAAGTAATTTTTGTTTACGATTTACTATAGTAACATCACAGTTTAGGAGTCTATTGTCTAATTATAGAACGGTACATAATAATAATGAAGTTTTAAATTTGAACTTCATAATAGTCATTTTACATTCACTTTTCTTCTCTTAACTTTTACACAAGAAAATATGAAAATGAAATTCATCATCATTACCATTCTAGATAGACAACAAGGTTAGATTAGAGTTGTAGGCATGTTGGAAATGAGTGGCTGACAATTTACGAAACCACCAAAATATGGTCTCCAGGGGATTTATTGACTTACTAGGAAATATTTGGAATAGAAGGAAATACTGTTATTATCCTACACAGGGTGAAAATGGGCCAGGAATTCCGACTTACGCACATAAGACTCTCTCTGCACATACAGCAGATCTGGTATCATAATCATAATCATTTATTTCTCCATATTCATGTGTACAATAGGTCTTAAAGTATTTAATATGTACTAACAACATGAAACCCTGGTGGGCAATCTAGAGTTTATTGTACTCTGGGTAGGACTAAAGTTTTATAAGTATAATTTTAATTAAAATTTGTTCAAATGTGACCGAAATTAAATATTTTTAGCTACTGAGTCTTATCTGTAAAGAAGTCTTGTAACGAGTAGTAGTTATTATCCATATTAAACGATGAATAGTTTCCGAATTTATTTCAAATTACATTGGCTTAAACCGATGCGGTAAACAGATCTATAAATAAAAACTAAAGGAAAAAGCACAATATAAATATATTTTATGAAAAATACTTTTTTACATCATCACTCAAATAAAACACTATTACATACTTATTATTTAGTAACCGGCTAGGACTCGCGTAATTTTTACCGGATATTGCTCCGATAAGTTTGGTGTGCACAGTGCACAGTGGCGAGCGTGGGCCTCAGCACGTAACTGGATTCCAGTTACGTGCTGGCCCCGCTCGCCGCTATATCCGAAAATATTTGTTTTTTGCCAATGTTGCCAACCGACCTCTTTTGGTACTGGCTGTTTTTCTACCTCTTTTGATACTGTATGTTTTTCTATAATTTGATATTAGAAAAGAACTAATTTGAGTAGTATGTAATAGTTAAAAAACTTTCGCGGGTGTTGTCCATAATTATTATTTAGCGGGTACTAATCGCCGCTATATCCGAAAATATTTGTTTTTTGCCAATGTTGCCGACCGACCTCTTTTGGTACTGGCTGTTTTTCTACCTCTTTTGATACTGGCTGTTTTTCTATAATTTGATATTAGAAAAGAACTAATTTGAGTAGTATGTAATAGTTAAAAAACTGTCGCGGGTTTTGTCCATAATTATTATTAAGCTCGGACTCGCGTAATATTTACCGGATATTGCTCCGACCAGTTTCGAACTTATTTGAAGTTCTTCGTCTGGGAGTCACGGTTGTGCACAGCGGCGAGCGCGGGCCTCAGCCCGTAACTGGATTCTACTTACGTGCTCTGAATTCCAGTTACGTGCTCTTGCGAATGCTACGGTGAGCTGGCGAAAGAAATCGAACAACTAATAAACTTGAGGGTTGGCATCACTGTTTAAAAGCCAGAGCTCCTAATACACGGTTTTTTTATTTTTCTATTCCTGATATGTTAGCCTTTGACAACTATCTCACCTGATGGTAAGTGATGATGTGGTCGAAGATGTTGTTCAGGCTAACCTAGAAGTACTGGCTCTCAAGGACAGCTGCAGAACACACCATTAGGTGCTTGGCGACAGATTTTCTACTTAAGGGTGGTAGCTAGCCAGGCGGGCATTTGCAAAATGCCCTACCACCATGCTATAACGACTGCCATCCTTAGACAACAACCGGGACCGACGGCTTAACGTGCCCTCCGAAGCACGGAAGCGCTCAATAGTAATGTCACTAGCGGTCACCCATCCAACTCAAGACCGCGGGTGACGTTGCTTAACTTTGCTGATCGGTTAAGAACGGCTAAGTAAACTTCGCTACGAGCGCTTCAAATTTTCCCCTTTAATTGATTTGTATTGACATTAGAGTGATTAAACTTAAAAGGAATTGGACGAAACAAGACTAATTGAAAAGTAGATGTGATTGGTGTCTGGATGAAACAGACAGACTAGACGAATGGTAAATTGCACCAAGCGAACTGGAGGGATTTATTGTGTTTTGGTGTAAGAACTTGGTTTATTCATTAAATCAAATATAAGTACTATATGGGTTATTTTTTTCATCCTCTGACGTCAAATTTTTATATTCCGTGCCGATTTATACAGACATAATGTCAGACAATACACCAAAGTATGTCAAACATATAGTAGCAAATATATGTATACTAGGCCTATAGCTACTAGAGACCATCATGTCTTCCAAGAAAATTAAAGCTTTTGGATAATAAGTTTTCTTCTCATTCAAGTAAAAATGACCTATCTAAATGTAAAATTTTGATTAAATTGCTTCCTTACCGCTTTCATGCAATTCGCGTTTCAATTATTAGATTTAAACGTCCTGGAGGAAACGAGTATATTTTTCCTGAACTAAAGAAACGTGCCCCTTGGGGTGCCGGGATAGAATGTCACCTTGCTACCTGTGGGTGTCGTAAGAGGCGACTAAAGGTAAAATAGCGGAAGGTGGGCGGCAGCGCCCCCTAAGGAACTTTAACTGCGATCCCTAAGACGCCTGCCAAGCGTGGGGATTATGGCAAACGGGCTGATACGGTACAGTACAAAGAAACAATATGGAAAATAAAACTCCTACAAAGACCGAGCATTCAACAATATAGCCGGACATAGCCTGACCATTGGATGAAAGAGCTATAATCAACCTAGAGGACTAAATACTGTCTAAAAAGTATAAAGTGCAGAAGGTCGAGGGTCGCCACTGCACAAATTAACCCCTAACAATACTATCATTTAAAGAGGAAAAAACATAAACAGTACAATGAAAGAGTAAACTGCTCGGCAGCTGGCGTCGGAGGCCTTCCGGATCCTCTGATGTGAAATATACTACCAGAGAAGACGCTTTCAGGAAGAATCTACATATATTACAAAAAGAACATACATAGCCTAAAAATAGGGAATGTAAGAAGCTTAATAAATAAGTTAAACTTCACAATACTTTACAGGATTATAGGTTTTAAGAATAAGTGATGTTAAATTATCAGATAATGGAATAGTACAAAAAGACGGCGCAACTTTATTCAATTCGGGAAAACCTTCCAAGGAAAAACCAGTGTATTTATCCAAGCTCGTTACAGAAACTCAATTATAAACGTTAAAACTTGTTCTGGAGCAGATATTAAGACCGATATTAAAACCTTTAGTTGCAAAATTAAACATAAAACTAAAGAAAATTAAAAAAAGACGGTAGTAACAGAAAAATAGATATTGGAAAGTTTAAACTGTAAACAGAGATATGTAAAATCACAACATATCTAAACAGGCATATCGAGTTTTAAAAATAGAGGATACATAACAGGGATGATAACATAAAAAAAATCATAATATAGATAATACAGAAAACGTGTGGAAGAACTTAAAACAAATAATATTAAAAACCTCTGAAGAACAATAAGGATTCAGAAATAACACCATTAAATTAGACTGGATAACTGTTGATATATTACAATTAATGGGTGGCTGTATAAATCAACTGAAAACTACGAATAAATATGACGTAGACTGAAAATTACCAATATAAGAAATTTTACATTGAAATAAGGACAAGAATCAGTAAAACCAGAGACAAATGACTTGACAATCAATATGACATAATTGAGAAATTAGCGGCTAAACACGACTTTAACTTACATAACTTTAATAATAACAAATATTTTTAAAATATTTTATGAAAACATCAAATTAATATTTTAATAAAACACTTAAAAAATAATTGTATTTCATATATCTAGTGACAATTCCGCCTAATTTTCCTGCTAAGCCGACGTGACGTCACAAATGCCACGCAGCCAAACCGGAAGAATTTTCTACGCGTATTGCTTCTACACGAAGCATCCTCAGGAGGTCTTGACTCTACGAGCGCACGATCGAGAAATTCTCGAAGTGTTTTATTAAAATATTAATTTGATGTTTTCATAAAATATTTTAAAAATATTTGTTATTATTAAATATGGATTTCCGCAAAGTAACGCTTGAATCTATTTATTATCTTACATAACTTTAATGTAAAAATTTAAGCAGGACACGTATAAATATGTGTCCTGTCCTGCTTAAATGCCTTCCTTGATACCTTCTTTCGTTACCTTAGCTCAAAAGGGGTCACTGCTTATATGGTACTTATACTTACATTTAAAAAAATAATTCTCGATTAAACTGTACTGATCCATTTACATTTTAACATATTTTGCGTTCCTTGCCCAAAAAGAAACGGATCTATATAGCTGACCGGGGAGGATAATTTTGACCCTGCAATCTAATTGCCTGTCTGTCTCTCCACCCATTTGGGACGCGTAGACGTGATGTAGCTCGTAAGCAAAATCGTATGGTGCATGTTTATTACCTGTAATTTTAATAATAGAGGTTAAAGTACGAAATTGCCGTTTTATTGTAATAGGTCCTTCGAATTGACATAGAACCTTCCCGGTTTGAGATTTTTGAGTGAAACTTTTGTCACATAAATCCTATGAGGTTCTTCTTTTAAAAAACGTGATACATTCGATTATCGTCTTTCAGTTGTATTTTTTTTTGTCCTGTTTAGACAAGAAAGATGGATACTTCGAAAATTCGAACCGACGCGGAACTAACGCGGCAGAAACAGCTCGCAATATCAATGTTGCGTTTGGAGGGGACTGCTAAAATGCTAACGAACGCACCGTGCTATTTTGTTTTAAACGCTTTCATGATGGAAACTGATTTGAAGTGACGAACCACGTGGAAAACCACCCACACATAGTACATAGAGTTTTGAATATTTACTTCGAGCAAAGTAATAAAAAATTTGAAATAATAAATTACAGGCACAAGAGACTTTTAACATCAGGTGGCCCTCGTGCTTATTCCGTCCAATAAACATAAACTGTACTATACTGTATCAGCTGGATCGTCCACTGCTGAACACAGCCTCCCCTATTAAGGGGGTATTTGCCATAATCCCCACGCTTGGCAGGCGGCTTAGGGATCGCAGTGTAAGATAGTAGTTATTTAGAAAGCGCTGCTGCCAGTATAATTCCCTTAGTCGCCTCTTACGACACCCACGGGATGATATGGGGAGGTGCAATTCTAACCCGGCACCCCACGGGTGAAAACGGGGGAAAAACATAAACAAACACAAAAAAATATTATCTCAAAATGTTTGTTAGGACTATAGCCGAAATCAACCCTTTATAGCATTTTATCAATAACCCTGCATATTCGAATGGGGATTGAATGTTGTTAGTTTAAAACTATTTTCAGAAAAGGGTAGTCAAATCATCTCAAAAAATATTAAGTTATGATTTTAAATTTTCAGTGTAAGAGTACTATGTGTGTACTTTATTTAACCAACAAATCCTAACGCCAATTGCTCATAATACCTATTTTTATAAAAATAAAAACAGAACTATTAAAACAAACAATTTTTTTTTCTCTGCCCCGATCTCACTAGTGTGGTATTTTGTTTATACTATATATATAATCTTTGGATTATAGATTAAGTATAAACAAAACTATTACATGGGACCAAAACTCAATTGGCGAAACGTGGGTGTCTATTCACCTCTGCCTACCCCTTCGGGGAATACAGGCGTGATTATATGTAGGTATTTATGTATTTTAATCAAAGGAGTATGTGTTACATTAATTATAAAGTATGATCATGTACAGTGCAGGCTATAAATGGACGATTCAATAAATATTGCACGGCTTCCAAGTTCGTAGTTTTCGATATCGATTTATCAGTGGAAGTGAGTCCACTGCTCTCTCGGAGCAGAGCTAATTGCTCATTTCCTAGTCAACCGTCCTCACAAATAGAATGTTTCCTCAATTTCACATGTATGGCGCATACTTATATTTTTATGCAACTCAGTGTGTGTAAACGGGAATGACATATTTGTTTCTTTAGGTTGTACATACTCGAATATGTGCAGAAATAAACTTTATGCTGTAATGGGTTAACATTCTTAGGTACGTTTACTTAGTATTATTTTTCATAATAAATATTAAGCTTATTCGCGTTTAATGTTAAAACTATTTCTTTATTTGATTTTCAAAATTATTGAGGCTTTATAATAATAACTCATTTCTTTTTAACCCGGTTTAATTTATATATTCGTTAGTTCGACTCTTCGAGTCAGAAGCTCGATGGTTACTTTACACTTTACCGGTGTGTGTGCAGCTGTTCTTAGTCTATCTGATGTAGGTAATTGTCTAATTGCCAATGTAATATATTTTACTCAAATATGTATGGAAATATTGTAATTATTTCCGAAAAAATAATACGCGAAGTATCGAAATTACGGAGAATAAGAATATCAAATACATTGCAAAGGTGAAAATTCGCCTTGATTTGTTATTTACATACTTAACAAATATAAATTATGTAATTAAAATGAGTTCTAACAGTTCAGTGAGTGAAACGGAGACTGGTTGTACTCCACCAGACCAACGAAGTCAAAAGAAAAATACATGAAAGTAACTATATGAAAATTTTATTATTTAGAAAAACTAGGAAAAGTGACCAATTTTTTCGAAACAGTATTCTTGGCGTATTTTAATGAGATTGCTAAAACTAAACAAATCTACATTATAGGCAATTTATTCCAAGCTGAAATGTACAGTTCATGTTAAAAGCAGCATGAAATTATGAAAACTTTACTACTTTTCCTGTACTATTAATTTAATATTAGACAATTGACCGTATTTAGAAGCAAAAAATCGAAAATGAATGCTGGCGGAAACATAGATCATTTTTTAATTAAGACTCCCCCCTCGGACATCAACTGTGCTAGTCGCTTTGTACTTGGTTCTGTTTACAAAATTAATTATTCGTGGTAAAAGTGTATTTAGCAAGTTTTGACATAAGTGCAAGATACAATCTAGTTACAAGCTTTCGTTTAAGTGGTATTAAGTGACATTTTAAGTGCGCAAAATCCATAAAAACATCAAATAAAAACCAAAATTTAAGTAAGTAATTTGGAAGCATCAACCAAGCCTACCCACTTTTGATCATATATATACTGGAAACATTCAAATTGTGTATTGCGCCTGACAGATTCGCAATAGCATTACCCAGAAACTAATTTCACTTTCCTGAATAGTAAGGCAAACAATAGACAGCGTTGGCACCTCATTATGTTGCACTCACCCCCGACCAAATCTTTTTTCGGCTTCCGATATTCAGTCGGCAGCTGAAACACCAGGTTCTAAAATATTGACGCGTGCTGAAAAACGTCGCAGAATGTCAAATGATGACTATAAGGAGTTGGACATTTTCAAACAAGAAATGAGAGAGATGATGGTAACTATGATGTCCGCACATAACACAAGGTTGGACACCTTAGAAGAACGTTTACTAGAAAAAATCCAAAGCTCGAACTTAGACATTGAATGTCGTCTCGATCATATGTCCGCGCAACTTATGGACCTACAGACCAACATTAACCAACTTGAAGAGAAGCGCAAAGATATGTCTCTGCAAATTTTAAATATTGAGAACAGCATAGACTACATTGAGAGGAACTCTCGCAAAACTTCTATAGAAGTACGAGGTGTTCCAAAACAAGTACTTACAGGAAAAGAAGCAAGACCTTTTTGGACTAACCCATAAGCTTTTGAAAACGCTGGCAGTGGAATTTCATCATTTTGACTTGAGAGATGTTTATCGCCTACCGGTAAGAACTGATGCGACCAAATCAACTTTGGTAATTGAACTCAGCAGAACCCTTATGAAAACAAACATTATAGCGGCTTATAAGAAATTTAGCAAGACATACAAGCTTTCCTCACATCACCTAGGAATGACAGGACAGGAAACAAGATTATTTCTTTCAGAACATATGACAGCAAAAGACAAGCAGCTGCATTTTTTAGCAAAAGATTTCGCTAAAATCGAAGGTTATGCTTTCTGCTGGGTGACAAATGGTAGAGTCTACCTCCGCCAAAAAGAGGGGGCCCCACATGTACTCGTAAAGAATGAAGAAGTTCTACGGCAGTTGAGAAATAACAAATGACTAGTCAACTTATTACAAAATAGTAGATATATACGTATATACAAAACAGAAGTTACTCGCAACTATATTAAATCTTACATACCAATAATGTTTACGTGCGTAAAGATAGTTCAAATTACATTCATAAACAAATGTCTTAAGTCAACTACAACACATATCTTGTACTTTTTACACACTATCACAATTTACACACTCACCACCTATACACCCTATACTCACATCTTGGGCGACTTACACAAATTTATTCATGTAGTATTAATATTCTTCTCTAGTAATTACACTTCAAATGCGATAAAATACTACTCTCTTTCCATAGAATATATTGAATTTAAGGATCCTTATTGTAGACCTATAAGGTTTTCTCTACCCAAAGTATGGACCTAGTGAATGATGTAGACGACACATGTATTATAGAAAGTAAGTACATTATGAGACCTGAGTTATGCAAAGCTTTCTTAGGAGACACAAAATCTCAATTTACAATAGTAACACAAAATATTCGAAGTGTAAGGAAAAACTATGATAATTTCACAGTATTTCTATCGCAACTAGGTTTTTTACCCGACGTCATCATAATGACTGAATGCTGGATAAACAAAAGTTTCACACATGTCACATTAAATAGATACAGCTGTCAACACTCACAAACATTTCTAAATCAGAATGATAGTCTAATTGTTCTCAGTAAAGATAATTTGAATGTGGAAGTAACTGAACCTTCATTCAGAGATGGAAATTGTTTAATAATTAAAGTTAACCAATCTCTCACTGTAATTGCCATTTACAGATCTCCCTCCGTTGACAATATCGACCACTTTTTAGATTCCCTGGAAAGTGTACTCAAAGATAATAAATGTGAAAATATCATCATTACAGGTGACATGAATATTGACATAAAGACATAAAGCATAAGCCTGTTTGTGCCCTATTAAATCAGATAAATACCTAAATATGGTAGGGTATTACGGTGTTATACCTGGGCACGAACTACCAACACGAGGTCCGAACTGCCTCGATCATGTTTTGGTGAAATCTATATACAAAACTCGAGTAGCGGTTTGTATTTCTGATGTAACAGATCATTATCCACTTCTGACGGCTATAGAACTAAACCAACAGTTGTATGTTTCAACTACAAATCAATTCACTAAAATCGATTACAATAAATTGGCAAAGGACATTAAATATATAGACTGGTCTGTTCTGTACAATGAAAAAGATATTAATTCTGCAGCAGTATATTTTACTAACATTTTATACTCATTCATTAAAGCACATCAAAAACAAATAAGTCTTAAAAACTCACGGTATATTCGAAAAAAATGGATTACACCAAGTCTAATTAAGAGCATTGAAAAAAGAAACCGACTACATTTAGAGTCAAAAAATAACCCAGAAGACATAAAATTAGAATCACAATACAAATCCTACCGCAACAGTTGTAACAACCTACTGCAAAATTTGAAAAATCAGCATGACACTAACCTTATTAAAGAAGGAAAACATAACGTCAAAAAAATGTGGGATGCTATCAAAACTGTAACTGATATAAAGCATATTAAATCTCGTAACTCTGAATTATTAAATTCACTAAACAGTCCAGTAGACTCCCTTAACAAAGCAAATAACTACTTTGCAACTGTTGGGGAACAGTTAGCAAATAACACTCTTAAGGAACTTAATCTCTCTGAGAACGAACTTGCCGCTTCAGTGAAATTTCCTACTAATATGCCAAACTCTTTCTATTTCCAACCTGTCGATGAATACAAGATTATGGAGATTATAAGCAGTCTCAAAACAGAATCAACGCCAGGCCCAGATCACATCAGCAATAAAACTTTGAAGTTAGGCAAAGCTCACCTAGCTAGGCCTATTACCTTTCTATGCAATCTAAGTCTAGATACAGGTGTAGTTCCAGACTGTTTTAAAGTCGCTAATGTTTGTCCCATTTTCAAATCAGGGGATAAAAAGGAAATCTCAAATTACAGGCCGATATCTTTGTTGAGTGCGGTGTCTAAACTATTAGAAAAGGTAGTAAACAAACGGTTACTCAATTTTATTGAAAAAAATGGGATGTTATCTGAAAACCAATACGGCTTTCGCGCTGGTAGGTCGTCGGAAGACGCTGTAGTATCAATGGCCAACCTAGTTTCAAAAAAACTAGACGAGGGTCAGAGGTGCGTCGGCGTCTTTCTCGATCTAGCGAAAGCATTCGACACCGTGTCCCGCCCGATACTACTGTCCAAACTTGAGCTCTACGGCATTAGAGGTACAGTACTGCAATGGTTCAGATCTTACTTAACAAATAGAAAACAGAGACTGTCAGTAGATGGACATCATAGCGATCTATCTGAAGTCTTTTTTGGAATTCCCCAGGGAAGCGTTTTGGGTCCTACCCTATTTTTATTATATATAAACGACCTATGTACACTTCCTCTGGGCAACGCAAAGCTATTTACTTTTGCTGACGACACAGCTATAATATTTAGTGGAAACACCTGGAGTGCCGTGTACAAAAACTCACGTGAAGGAATGAAAGCTGTTTCTGATTGGCTGAAAATTAACTTATTAACATTGAATACAACGAAAACTAAATTTATTGAATTTAAGATAAGGTATAGCAGCTTCCCTCATCCAAGTTTACAGACACTCAGAATCCACTCATGTGGGGATATTTCTAATAAAAAATGTTTATTGCGCAGAGATTGAACGAGTCAGTAATATAAAATATTTGGGTGTGGTCATTGATGAAAGGCTCACATGGCAAGAACACATCGACCTGGTATGTTCAAGGTTACGAAAGCTTAAATATGTTTTCATAAAGCTAAGAAAAGCAGCGGACACAGAAACTATCAAACTGGTTTACAACTCATTATGCCAATCTATTCTTAGCTATTGTGTAGTAGTCTGGGGGGCAGCCTACAGAACATACCTTTTAAGAGCTGAAAGAGCACAAAGAGCTATATTGAAAATCGCACTCAAGAAAACAATAAGATATCCTACTGAGAAATTGTATGATGAAAGTAAATTTCTAACAGTAAGACAACTCTATCTTTTGGCTGTAGTTCTAAGATTTCATAGACAAGCTCCAAGCGAAGTTGTCAAATCCTACAGACCGCAAAGGTGTCCCAAATGGAAGATTCCCCGACTACGAACAAAATTCGCTAAAAAGTTTTACATGTTTGCTGCCCCATATTCGTACGCAAAGATGAACAAAATACTCGATATCTTTAATTGCATGAGATACATCTGTAAAAGAAATGTTACAAAGTGGTTGTTAACGCAAAATTACAATGAAACAGAAAATTTTCTTCATATTGATGAATAAACTCATAAACACGATATTATTATTTCTTCTTATAAAGTAATGTTGAAAGTCTCAAACTCAATTCAAATTTACAATATCCTATGGTCCACAAATTGTTTTAAGTCTGCTCAAAATTACCTTAGTCAAATACTCTTTTACTCCTGGCCCTTTTCCCCCACCCTTACACACACATACATCCACATCCACACACACACACACACACACACACACACGCATACACATCTCACACATACATACCTACACACACTCTTTAATAACTACACAGTTAACTATAAATAATGCAGTCTTTATACATAATGAGTAACTTTAACTTTTTGGTATATTTCGCGCGATCTTATTACGTTCAATGAGCGTTGCAAGCACTTAATATCTTTTTCAACTAAATTTCATGGATTGTTTAATGGGAGAACTAGCCCTCATGACACAGGGAATCCTAGTATGAGGGTTAGTGTACATTATAATAACAATAGACTAACTAATATTGTGTTTACTTTATCTTTATTATAAATATATTATATATCATATAAGATTGTTTAGAACCCATCAATTTGGTTTGTACTATTGTTCAGTTTTTTGTGAAATAAACATTATTATTTTGTGAAATAAACATTATTAATTAAAACGCCAGATGATATATATTTAGCGACAAAGGTAAATATAATTATTTATTTTAGAAATCGTTAAGCCAAAAGGGCTGGATGTATATAGACGAATTTTCCTACACACGATTTATGAGCCTTATTAAATATGGTGTCCGTGGCTGTACCTTGATATTTAGTCTTATTTGTAACCTACAGGTTGCTATGATATTAGGCGTTAACGGAGCATGTCGGAGTATCAAACTCTATAATATTATGTACCACAAAAGACATAGAATTTCTTGATGACAAAGCAATAATAACATTGCGCGACACTAAAACAAAGATTGACTGTATATTTGTAATCCAAGGACTAACATATATAAAATTAAATTAGATGTATAATATAAAAAGTATGTTTTATTTCCTTGCATTCTTTTGAGAAAATTGCTATATATGCCTCGGCGGAAAGTACCTAGATTGTATTAAAAGGGAGAAAAAAATATTATTACGGCGAGGGCGCTATTTTGTATCCAATTCAGAGTGAAGGAACAGAATTCCTTAACGCAGCAAGAGATGAATGCATTTAGGTACGTCGTCCGAGGAAAAATATTTTTCCATTCGAGTGATGATAGTCTTAACTTTCCATCCCTCTCTATGAAAAATATCTAAAGATACGTTAATAAATACAACTTATGAATATAAGTACTTATATACACAAGTGTTGCTTCTGCTTCGTACGTTTTTGGCGCCGCGCCGTCCTTCAACTTATCAGTAACTTTTTTCATACAATATTTTTGTCTCTTAGGTTGCGGAGCGCCAAGAAGCATTATTCGTGTAAGATGAAGGTATACAAAACATTATTTTAAAATATAATTGCCACAATATCTCGATACTTCGCATACTTAGATAGTGTTGGTGTAATTAGTCCGTTTACATACCTTACAGCGTATTTACTAACGCCTAACTAACAAGCGTGTCGCCACGTCGCCAATGAACTTCTTTGCACGATTAATTAAACAGGAATTTTCCGGAGGCTAGAAGTAAGATCCAAAGTACTCTGTCAAACACTAAATAGACACACCTGAGGTCATCGGAGTTTTAAATATGAAGAAATTGGCAATGCCCCGTTCAGAGACTGCCTGTATAGGGCCAACTTATTGCGCTCGAACGTCATCACCTTAGATTTGAGCATTGCTAGGAAGTGCAACAGACGTATCCTTCTGCCGTTGTGCTGCTATCTGCATATCCAATGGCAGCGGGCGTAGTCAGATCATTAATATAATATCTAATTTACGCCAGAACAGAGAACTGACCCTTGAGGTATCCTAGCATTGCCAATTAATCAGACGAATATTTATCCAGGACAACTGGTAGGTATTAGAAATTAGAAATTTAAGAACACAAGCCAATGAAAATTTTAAAATAGCCTTACTTAAATATTTTTAAATTGGAATAATAAAGATTATAAATAATGGATATTATTTAAAAAAGTAAAGTACCAACTATTGTTCCCGATAGGTAGGTATAATGGATGACATTAAATTTTTGTATGTTGTCTTTACAGACGCAGTTTTCAAGAACAAACCCAATGGGGATTTTAACAGTAACAATTCTCGTCGGATAAGTAAAACTGTTTCATTTTCCGTGATTGAATCCCGGTAGGTTTTATCTACTGGCACACTGAAATTGTTATTAGGTAAAATAGATCTATGCTACATTCCTAGAAGCATGGTCAATACAAATCATCAAGTGGATCGAACAAACCCACATCAGCGTCATAATCTGTTAGAATTGAGGAATAAAATATGTATTTCAAAAGAGGCATATATAAACCTGTGTATTATACTGAAAATACTCGTAGATATATAATAATACTATCATGGATAGGTTCATATGGTTCAAATCCTGCCATGAACTTTCGCTCCCACACATAAAGGTAGAGCGTTGTGATAAAGCTCGCCTGGCTAGCTACCACCCTCAAGTATAAAGTCTGTCGCTAACAAAGCACCAGTACCCATTTTAGCCTGAACCTTTTTACCACTCTTGACCACATCTTTACATACCACCAGATGATGTTAATTAAAGTAATGGTAATATAAAACCTACCGGGTTACAATAATACCTCCTTAAAGCGAACCAACGGGAAATGCTAGTCTGGCTTTATATGGCATTATTGCTTTAAAATAATATAAAGAATAAACTATTGATTTAAAAGCAGGCATACCTGAGTAAATTACGAAAATATACTCCTAGGCACATAAACATACCCCCAAAGAAAGTACTCGTTGTGTGCATCCTGCGCTCTTACACGCCGGAAATTGTGCACAAAGCTGAAACGGACGTCGACGACGACGCTTCGAGCACTCCTTTATACTCTGGTGAATGCAATATTGGAACTAAAATGTTATACTATTTTATCTTGTTTCAAGATTATCATACAACTCATGCTGGTAAATGATGTTACATTGATATAGCAATTAATAAATAGTTTACGTTGATTTAAATAAAGGACCCTTCTGTTTATTGTTGCAAGAATGTATTTTACCACATAATTCACAAATGACTTGGTTTTAACTATTCGCATACTCGGAGAACAATATATTTTCAGCCAGTTACTGCCAAGGCTGTCTATTTCGTTTTCGTAAATGTTATTAGATACATTTCCCGCCTAAATAATGATAGCGATGATGTAAGCAATCTCCGTAAAAGTCTTACTATTGACCCATAAATATTTAAACCACAAAGTATTGTCGATGGGATAAGATCGTGGGGATCGGGTTTAGCTGTTTAAGGAAGGAGAGGATATTGTTCAACGGTTGGGTAGAGGTAAATCGTATTAAGTGGAGAATATTGAGCGAGGATGGCGAGCACAGGGCGCGGGTGTGGGCGGCCCGGGTATGGCGCGACGCGAGGGCGGTGCGCGCACGTGCCCGCGTGCGACTGCCGCGCAGCGCCGCCGCCGCCACCGCCACAGACGCACCGCGCCGCCGCGTCACCCGCTGGCCACTACGCTGCTCTGCCGCCCGCCCTCACCGCTTTCCGCGCTGCCACCACTGCCGCCCTTTCGACCCCACACACTACATTGATTCCCGTATTTCGAGAGCACTATTTGATACCTACGAGTATTCTTTTGTCCACTACAATCTTTTAACTATTGTATGCCCTATATGAGCTTAGTTCTTGCATAAATGTACAAGCGTTGTTGAAGCGCTCGTAGCGAAGTTTACTTAGCTGTTCTCAACCGATCAGCAAAGTTAAGCAACGTCGCGCGCGGTCATGAGTTGGATGGGTGACCGCTAGTGACATTACTACTGTGCCTTTCCGTGCTTCGAAGGGCACGTTAAGCCGTCGGTCCCGGTTGTTGTCTTAGGATGGCAGTCGTTATAGCATGGTGGTAGGGCGTTTTGCGAATGCCCGCCTGGCTAGCTACCACCCTCAAGTAGAAAATCTGTCGCCAAGCACCTAACGGTGTGTTCCGGCAGCTGTCCTTGAGAGCCAGTACTTCTAGGTTAGCCTAAACAACATCTTCGACCACATCATCACTTACCATCAGGTGAGATAGTGGTCAAAGGTTAACTTATCAGGCATAAATAAAAAAATAATATAATTCGTTGATTGAATTCTTTAAAGTTTCTATATGATAATAGGATGAATAGAAAATTCAACAGCTGAAAGTTAAGACTAGGATTTCAGTTTTGAATAAAAAAAATTTTTTTAAATCTTCATTCCAAATTTCTTTAAATATCATTGGTAAACCTTCAATTGTGAATTTTACACTTTTTTATCACTCAGTATGCTTGAAAAAACCGTACTTAACTCAAATTGCGGAGGATATATCTGATTTCCCATCCACGGTCGATCGGAAATCGCTCTCGAGAGGTTTGTAAATTTTTAAATTGAACAAGGCCCCTTGGATTATTAATAAAAAATAATACCTGCAGGTGGATAAAAGAAAGAAGATATAACTACGTACAAACCTATGCCAGTATTTGCTTAAGCATTGGTGACTGAGCTATAATAGGTATGGACTGTCGTGCCGCAGCTACATGGTTCGATCCCCACAGCCGGCTTGAGCTTCACCGCATGGTGGGTGGGCATTTTGCGAATGATCGCTTGGCTTGCTACCCTTAAGTAAAATAATCTGTCGCCAAGCACCTAGCAGTGTGTTTCGGTCATGAGAGCCAGTAAGTTATAAGTAAGTTTTTTCAAAATATGTTAACGGATTCCCATACAAAACCATTTTTCAGAATAATTGACCGAGCGAGCACGAATTGCGAGGGATTTATGTGTAATCTGAAACGTCTTTGATTAGACATAAATGCTTTCGTATGTCCGGTTGCTCTCCTCTACAGGTCGCATTTCTCAACCAATTCTCGTATCAATTTGGTGAGTAGGTTTAATAAGTCCATAGATTTTTTGTCGATTCAGTATTTGGAAACTTTTCAAAATGGCGGAGATATGGGGTTAAAAACATTGAAAAAAAAATTATATTATCTGCCATATCGAAAATAGTTCAAAAATGTTAGTTACATAACTTTTTTGCTACCCATATACAGAGGCAACTATCTATGTTATTGTGATGGTACAAGGTCGAGGCCCACCTGATGTTAAGCGGACTAACCTCAGCCTATAACAGATGCATTTCGTCACAAATAACGAATTGCACTGCGCCCGTCACCTTGAGACATAGATGTTAAGTCTCATGTGCCTGTAATTTCACTGGCTCTCAAGGACTGCTGCCGGAACACACCGTTAGGTGCTTGGCGACAGGTTTTCTACTTGGGTGGTCGCTAGCCAGGTGGCCATTCGCAAAAAGCCCTTCCACCATGCGGTGAAGCTCAAGGCCGCGGCGGGATTCGAACCATGGACCTGATTCGTGAAAATATATTATAGGCTATATTATATTGCCTAATTAATACATAAAGGTTATATTATATTGTATAGATAATGGTAAGGTACCCTTCGTGCGCGAGTATGACTCTTGGCCGATATTTTTCCTTGGTGTCCTTCCAGCTATTCTCTCCTACAGGTCGCAATACTCAACTGATTCTCGTGAAAATTGTGATAATAGTAATTTTTTATACATGGGTCGAAAGGAATCAATTCGCATACGAGGTATTTACTATATAGACCTATAGAGGCCGAGTAAGAATTGATGACTTACACCCGCGTTGAACACTCTACTTTTCATTTCGAATATAAGGAAAGTAAAAATAGTAGTTTTTGTGAAATATTCATATAAATTATTAACCTACCTTTTTAAAATTAATATTAAAACCATATGTTATTTTTTTTATATTTAAGTGCGGCTATAGTCCAAATAGGAATTGATGACTTTCACGCGTGATAAACATTCTACTTTCCACTACGAGTAAAAAGGAAATAAAAAAATAGAAGTTAGTTTCCCGTAATATTTATTGCTAATAATAATATGAGTAGTACCTATTTAAAATTAATGCGGCTATAGTCCAAGTAGCAATCGATGAGTTACATCCGTGATAAACACTCTACAATTAAAATATGAGCAAAGTGAAAAAATATTGTTTCATTAAAATATTTACTGAACATATAGATAAAAATACATATACGTATAAAATTTATTGAGGAGTTAGAACAATTTATGAAATTTAAGTAACATTTTTTAGAATTACATATTTTTATAAGTACAACCTTATATTTAGTTACTCAACCACCAAATTATAGTCTTTTTGAAATTATAAATATGGATCACAAGGCGTCTCACACGGACGCCACACTCAATAGGTATTTTTAAAATTCAATTAAACTTTTCATAAACAGATACTTATCGTGAAAAAAAAAATCATACAACGCATACACTAACTTGAGAAAGTCACATTAATACTGTTAAAAACTTATTTTTTTAACCTTTACATAAACACAAGCGTAGTTGTTATTATTTGTTTTATTACAGCAGAGTATTTTATAATAAAAAATACTTTGACACCTAATTTTGTTTACAACAATGGTTACCATGGTTACAAGCCATCCCGGCCCTAAGGAAGCATTTTACTATGAGTTTTCCCGCCGTTAGGTGGAAAGCGTAGCGTCTTCCACCCGCTACTCGGATCAAATAAACATTACTTTCCGAGTAAGTAAAATGAAAAAATAATTTCATCTGTTTTCGAGATATACCTAACTATGGTTTTTGGATTTTGTGACCCATTCCACCATTAGCGTGCGCAGTGAACCTATATTAAATTGTAAGCTATGCAAGGGCAAATTCGCGAGGTTTACAGCTACGAGAGCTACTAGTTTTATAAATACACGATTTTACGGAAAACTGGCAATTCCGAAGCAAAGATATATTATATGCGATAAAATTTTGCACGCATATCCTTGATGCTTGCGAAATTTAATTGAGCTCGAATAAGTAGTTGTCATATTTAAAATATGACTAAACTACGTTTGTATGGAAAGCACTTAAAATTAATTTCCTGAAGAGAAAACTCCCAGTTTCGTAGCCTTATGATATACCTACTTGTACCTACATAATATTATTATATACATAGTGTAGATTCTGTGCTAACGGAACGAATTATAATTTAATGATATTAGGGTCTCGTTCAGCTATATCTGGAACGAAAAATACTTACGCCGGGAAAAGCATTCGATATTAAAATGAAATGATAAAAGTATACCACCTGCTTATCATACAACTTTAGAATCGTGATCATATACTTATTAAATGACAGCATTTAAGTGGCCCCGATTGCATATACTTTCCTACATCTTTATTGCTTAATTTACTTTGAGAAAGATAATTTATTTCATATTATTAAGAACCTCTTATAGAGGAAAAGTAGGACTTATGAGTCATTGTCATATTAGCTCAGTCGGTCAGAGCATAACCCGGCTGTAGGGATGGATGACGACGGTTCGAATGCCGCACATGATTATAATTTTTCCTCTCGTAAATTTGTAATTTTGTAATGTAATCCGCAGAGGATGAGATATTGCAATAATAAATAGTAGATTGTTACACAAGGGTCGAAAGGAATCAATTCCCATACGACGTATTTAGACGCCCGAGCGTAGCGAGGGTGGCTATGAGGGTGGTCCGAGTAGGAATTCATGACTTTCACCCGCGTTAAGCACTCTACCTTCCATTTCAAATATAAGGAAGGTAAAAAATAGTAGTTTTTCTAAATTATCCATTAATACTAATAACATGAATAGGCACCTATTTAAAATTAAGTAATTGAGATATTAGAAATATTTGTGAAATTTAAAGTTAAGTATGCTTGCAATATTTACGGACGGCTATCGTTTGAATAGGAATTTATGACTTTCACCCTTGTTAAACACTCTACTTTTCAATAAAAATATGAGGAAAAAAAGATGGTAGTTCTGAAAACTAGGACATGAGTAGAAGAAACATATATAAAATTAATTGAGGAATTAGAACAATTTGTGAAATTTAAGTATATTTTTTGTTCCTCAATTAATTTTATATATGTTTCTTCTACTCATGTCATACTTTTCAGAACTACCATCTTTTTTTTCCTCATATTTTTATTGAAAAGTAGAGTGTTTAACAAGGGTGAAAGTCATAAATTCCTATTCAGACGATAGCCGTCCGTAAATATTGCAATTTCACAAATATTTCTAACATCTCAATTACTTAATTTTAAATAGGTGCCTATACCCTTATAATTTTACTTACTATCCTGCCAATTTAAATATCTAGTCTTTTTTTTTATTTTAAACATGGAACACAACGCGTCCCTCCCGGGGGCCATCCCACTTAACTCGTTGTCATCGGCTGACCCACTATGGCCAATTTATGAATGAAATTCTATTGTTATCATTATCGCAGATTTCAATGGGTAAGGCATTAATTAAAGTTTTTTTTTAAATTTATGCTTATAAACATAGTTAGTGACCAAAATGTTCATATAAGATACACTAACTTGAGAGAGTTATGCCTTTATTAAACAAATACTACAAACTACATACAACAGTACAGCTACTACAATACTACAGCTACTACAGTAAAAGCATTTGGACTCATAGGGAGTCCAAATGCTCTAGCCCACTATCAGTTGGCAGCGTGCCCAGCATGCTGGCAGCATTGCCCCGTTGAATTGCAATGCTTATTCTTTGAGCCAAATAGGTGCCAGCATTTTGATCACGCGTCGCATCGACCAAGCGCTCTGATAGATTTTGGAAAATACGATGAGCTCCCGGTCCCCACGGCCCCAACGTCTCTACACCAAACGGCTCAAATATGTAACCCATACCGAGGTTAGCATATTTGCGCCGCTTGAGTTGCTCTGCCGAAGTAGCCGCGGCGCCAGCCCTCACGTGGGTTTCAGAAAGGTGTGACGGCGCTAAAGTGTCTACGCATGTAGCGTCCCACAATAAGGGCCGTCCTAACTTCCATGGAACCAGAGTCATGCCGTCAGGTCTTTTACCATCGTCACGCATCAGACCGTTCGGTTCGAGAACAGCTGGAACATTGGCGCTGGTAAAAGCCCGGCTAATGATATCGTTAAGGCTGGCGTGGCGGGAAATTCGACCAGCACTTCGAGAGCAGGAGAGGCCATGGTGACCGAGTTGGTCAACTGCAGTACCACACTGGCAGTGATGTGCAACACAACACCTTGCACCCAAGCGTAAGCTAATAGCGAAACGAAAAGCGGAAGGATCTATAAGGCTACCAGTTTTGTAAGAAGGAATGGCTTGTAACCAAAGACCTGATTCCCACACAGAAACAGCGAGAATACGAGCACGATCTGCGATACTAGGGCACGTATTTAAAAGATCTTTCCGTGCTAGCTCGCATAGGGGCCGATCCCACTGTTTCTGAGATGACAACATTTTTGGGAACTCAGTATTTGGACAAGCCAGTCCCCATGTGGTTTTGGCCTCAGCCAGATATGCTACATCAAAAGAGCCTAAAGATTGTGCAAGAATTTTTTCTACTAATTTGTGTGTACTGTGTACAGAAGACAAAAAAGCTGGTAATGCCACACTAGAAATTTTGCGTATCCCTATGCCCCCCAACCTCACAGGGAGGGAAGCTTGCACCCAAGCCCTATCATCCATCTCAACATTCAAAACCGAAATTAACGTATCTTTTAATAAATTGTCTAAGCTTAAAAGAAGCTCACTGTGTTTCCACAGCTGACAACATCTCAAAAAGTATGTAAATTTAGGAACGAAAAGGCAAAATCTAATAATAGTAAAAGCCATATGGGCGTTAATTTTGAATAATCTGCTAGAAGCATTTCTAAACTTTTGAATTTGTTCTTCGACAAATGGTGACAAAGATTCGTCAAAAATCGGTGAACCCAAAAGACGGAGCGAACTTTTTTCTACTAATTTTATATTAGGCGCAAGTAAGTTGAATTTTTCAATAATCGAAATTTTATCCGGACAAGTATCACAAACAAAAAGTTCACATTTGGAAAAATTTTGTTCAAGGCCAATAAGACGAAAATCGTCTATAAGTACTCGCAAGTCATTCAATACCGTGTTCGCATCGCCACCTAAGGTTCCGTCATCCAAATACCAAACGTTAAGTTTTGATTGGAGACGTTGAATTATTGAGTGGATGGCAAGGCTAAAGATGGCTGGTCCCAGAGGATCACCCTGTTGACATCCTACGGAAGATAATATAACGTTGTTTTGGTATGTTAATTTTGATGGTTTCCCGTAACATTGCCAAAGAAAAGGGTATAATTCCGGAATTTTATCTTTCACTTCGGTCAAAAGGGTGCCTCTATCTAATGAGTTGAATGCATTTTTAACATCCACCTTCAAAAGCACATCTCCACAATTTTGATCAAGAAATGTGCGTAGTGAATGTACAGCAGCCTCACAACCACCCTGAGAACCAAAACCGAGTTGTAGTGGTTGAAAAAGATTACTTAAAAAAGCAACCTTTTTCCTACAACCACATTTGGCTGTGAGGCGACGATAAGTGGTGCCTACTGCTATAGGCCTAATACCACCATCTTTTTTATTAAGGGCACATAAATTCGCACCGTACAGAATTTCGGTAATTTCATTGTTGACCTGACCCGACAACATCAAATTAACCAAAGCCGTGACATCCTTTAGAAGTGTCTCGCCTACCTCACCAGAACTAAAAGATAAAATATCTTTTAAGTGCTGAGGCGTCAGGCCATCTAGACCACCGGCTGAGCCACTTCGAAAAGATGCCACGGCTGCAGAAACATCCTGTGGGGTCACCTCAACAATGTCATTATTTTGTTCAGGAGAGTCGGGAAGGTGGAGACCTGCAGTTGCAGGCGGATGCTTTTCTATTAGGGAATTCAACGTGTCAGATGTGAAAGGGGCGATTGTATCACTCGAAAACAAGATGCGTGCCGCGTTTTTGATGTCACCATCATTAATTTTATTTTCTACTATTTTAATAGTAGCTGAATCGACATTATTTGTTTTTGTATTCCGCCGCAGTGGCGGAATTATTAAAGTTGAGCCAAAAGATTGCTCTTCCCGTGCCTTGTATTTCACGCAGTTTTCCTTTACTCTAGTTGTAAGGGATTTTTTGTTAGAAGGATCAAAATTTACGTGAAATACGTGGTACGGGAATGCTAGAAGATGCTCCCAGGCTTGCCTAGTATTAGTAGCCAAAACTTTTTTAATCGAAGAAGATAACGATTGGGCAACAGAAATTCTCGCACCCCGAGGTATGCGTTTTATAACAGGAATATTATTTTTGTACGAGCTTAAAACCTCCCAAAACGGTTTGGCAGGGGTAGCAGGGCTCGCAACACTGCTACCACTTACTGTTTGATTATTTATTGGCGCCGAAAGGGGAATTTCCAAACATGACACCTTTTTTGGTGAATTTTGAGGCCTTTTTGACCTTTAAAATATCGAGCCTGGGGGCACTGCGGACACAACATCTGGCTGTCTTGCGATACAGAGGTCCCAACTACTGCATTGTTTGGGTACAAAGCATTGTTTACAAAATAAATCAAAGCTTATCTTAGAATCTCTAGGGTGACGTCTCGACCCGGATGAAGTCTCGCGTCAACAACGTCGTCGAAGTCCGTAGTGCGCAGGTGTCGCAGGCACCGTTGCCATGGAAACAAAAAATAACCGATTAGAAATTAATAAGCTAATGAAACTATACAGAGGCTCACAGGAGCCCTACAAACAATACCTCGCAAAATTCCAAGAGGAAGAATGCGGTTGATGAGCAGATAATGCCTATCTACTATCTGAAAATAAAATTAATTATTTTTTGTAAATAAACCTGAAATTTACTGACCTGTCAATTTGACTAATCATGTTTTTATAATACAGCCTACGAATAATAATGAAGAGAAATGTAATTCATGCTCAAAAACAACACAACGCAAACTATACCGCAGCGGGCGTGGCTTAAAAAGTGTACCGCGCGGCGCTGTCAGTTCGCCGTGTGGGTTAAAGTCATGCGGTTGTACCACGGGAATTTTCAACTGAATTTATCAATGTTCTTCTACGATGTTTAATTCTGAAAAAATACCACACTATGTAGTAAAATGGTGGAGAAGCCATACGGATATAAAAAAATCGGGAATAACTTGTATAAACGAGTAAATAACAATATTTTGGAAAGCCATACTTGACTTCCTGGATAGTTTTATGCAACATGAATTTTACATTAAGTCAAAAATAACTTCGAAACATTGTTAGTCTGAGATTTTTTTTGTGAAAACAATTCCGTTTTTTTTTCGTATGCTCGATTTTTTATGTCAAATATGTACTACAAGTGTCATAAAAAACTTTGATAAAGGTCCTCGATTCTAATTTAGTATTTGTGCTTCTAATGACATAAAAATATCCTAGAAGTAGGGCTTAGATCTGACAACTGTCAAAGTGTCAGTTGATGTCGTATTTCCCAGTATTGATTTAATTTTTGGGATACAACAAATAAATTGATTTTAGGTCTTATAGCTGTCATAAGTAAGAGTAATTTCTAGGTACTTTTATGTCATTTTAATCCAAAATATGAAATAGAAACGGAAAAATATGATATTAACTGTCATTTTGGCAGCTGTCATGCTTGAGATCTATATCTAGATAACTATAATGTAATTTGTACCTAAAACATAAAATTAAAACATATAAATACTACATCAACTGCCACGTTGATAGTTGTTAGTTGTCACACCTATGGCTGCGGTATTGTTACTTCCAATAGGTATACATAATCCATCAATTTATTTTGGTACAATGGAATACTAGAATAATAGTTCTGGGTATGCTGGGCACACTGCCAACTTGTAGAGAGCTGGAGTGCTATTAGACTGCCGGCAAGCCTGAAATGGCAGCTAGGTTGACTAAATGCTTTCGTTGTAGAAGCGCTCGTAGCAAAGTTTACTTAGCTGTTCTCAACCGATCAACATAGTTAAGCAACGTTGCGCGCGGTCATGAGTTGGATGGGTAACTGCTAGTGACATTACTACTGAGCGTTTCCGTGCTTCGGAGGGCACGTTAAGCCGTCGGTCCCGGTTGTTGTCTTAGGATGGCAGTCGTTATAGCATGGTGGTAGGGCATTTTGCGAATGCCCGCCTGACTAGCTACCACCCTCAAATAGAAAATCTGTCGCCAAGCACCTAACGGTGTGTTCCGGCAGCTGTCCTTGAGAGCCAGTACTTCTAGGTTAGCCTGAACAACATCTTCGACCACATCGTCACTTACCATCAGGTGAGATAGTGGTCAAAGGCTAACCTATCAGGCATAAAAAAAAGCTTAAAGTATTTATTATAGTTTGCAGCATTTTGTTAAATACAAAAAAAAACTTGATGTACTTATTCATCTAACACACGCTATAAGACATTTTAAAATCTTATTTAATTCTGAGTTATATCCTACTATCAATATTGACTTAAATAAAACATTTTTACTTGAAATCCATTTCGATTTTCAGCGCATTATATGAACATACCGACTTTTAAATTATAGAATATTATTTCCAAGATAGTAATTCCAATCTACTGAAATAAATTGCATGAAAAACCTAAAATATTTTATTGAAAAAACCTGTAATAGAAAATGAATACGTAAACAAGCTTACATATTGTAGCATAACGCCATCCACGCGTATCTAAAGCTGGGAACGCACTACAGAGTTTCGTCGCGAAGCGGCTGTCACTACCTAATATGCATTTACAATGTGCAGAGCAGTGCTGCAGCTAAGTGGCGCGACTTTTTCGTTCACAATAGCAATACGGCGCACATAGGGGTATTCTGCCTCAAAAGCTGGCCATAAATCAAAATTATAAACCACCAAGGACGTAGCAGAGATTGGGTCTTAGAGCAGGTACTGAATACCCCCTCTACCTGTCATAAAAATTGACCTCGTAGTACCCAACGCCTGGCTTTGCTAGCAGTCGGAACACAAGCTTGGTTTTGTACGCATAAGTTTCTGTTCTCGGCAATCTTACATCATTTTTAATATATTTTTAAAGTTTTTTTTGCTGTAAAACTACATGAAGGTACACCATACTTAAGTGCTATTTAGTAGTATATTTTGCCATAATATAGTCTTTTTATTCAAATGAATGTACACCGAAATGATTATTTTATCAAAGTATTTTACTAAAGTTAGTGAAATCAAAGATGTTGTACACTTTTGTACTGAAAATTGAATATACAGTAATAAACTCTCAACTTTCATTAATCATTTTCAGCCAAAACATTTGTCCCGAGTATTCACATTTATTTTTAACGATTTTTTTTCGATTTGGCCTTATTTAACCTAAAATATATAACCATATAAAGAAATGAGTCTCGTTGTTTGTTATATTTACTACATTAAATTAGATGAATAGAATTGGATGAAATTTAACATATACATTACATATTGAACTATAACACACTTTTGATCCCTAAAACTAATGTAACGTACAAGGAAAAAAACTTCAGCGTTTCTAAAATTTTAAAATAATTTTTCAACACGTATTTATTTTTGTTTTAGGTTCTGAAGATTGTTTCGTTACGATGAGTCGTAAAGATCTACATGAGATGTCACGGAAAGCTCAGAAATATTATTTTACAAAAAGTTTCAACACTTTGAGCATAAAATTGTGCAGACTACTAAATGTAAGCCAGAAATAAGCATTTTAGAAAATACCGAGAAAATTACTCGCGGAAAGTTAGTAGAACAGACTGCAATCAAGACATTCTTAATAGACTTTTATTGTCTTCAGACCCATATATAACTAACTAGCATCTGTGCTAGACCTGGTAAATATGGGCAGGCTTTCTCCAAGGATGCATTAGCTTTACTAAAACCAACACAGTTTTCTCAAAGTGATACATAAGAAACTGACGAAGAGAATGAGGAAACTGATGAAGATTAGATACTGAGAGTCAATTGTAAATTTATAATCAGCTTGTAGGTATTATTTACTGTATTTTTATTTAAAATTATTTTCATGATTTTAAGTTCATGATAATTGATAATAAAGCGAAATAATAACTTCTATTTTATTTTATTCATAAATATAATTTTCCTGCCCCCTTAATATAAGAAAAAAATGTGTATGATTTAAAGTTTGTGTGACAAACCGCTCTAATACATATTTTATATTAAAAAAAGGTAAAAAATGTTTTTGGCCAGCTTTTGAGGCAGAATACTCCTATGTGCAGCGTAGCAGAACGGTTTTTCCAACTAATGGCAAAAATTCGGAATGTATGAAGTCGTCGATGTAAAATAATCGTGGTGTCTTGCAAAGAAGCAGATTTAGCTGAAAAAATCATATGTGTTATATTTGGGTGCAAGATATAACAAAATTCTCATTCGATAAACTCTTTTTCACGACTCTTCAGAGATAATGATCGATTTCACACAGATTTTAGAACCTAAAGTAAGGTCTTATGAATTGTTGAAACGTGGTTGGAACGTGAAATAACTAGATAATTTACTGCACCGCGTCTCTCCTCATAGTGCGGTTTACGCCATTTATAAATCCATACAAATTAATATTTCCCGAGCCGCACCGTTGCGCTGCCGCGCTCTGTACCGCAGTAGTGCGGTTTGACCTTAGGCAATGACGGCGGTGACAACATCACTTTGACGCGACCAATCAGATGCGATCATTTCTAAGCGCCAAATCAATTAACCAATCCAATTGAATTTGGAAAATAGTGCGTGTTTTGTTACTTGTGAACTTGATGAGGCCGAAATCAAAGCGTTCACTGTATCAGAGTTATACTTCTTTACTTTATTTATTCGTAGAATACAGCAAAGTATTTTAGAACGAAAAAACATAAACATGTAATCTTGTTTACAACAATGGTTGCCATGGTTACAAGTCATTCCGGCCCAAGATAGGGAAGCATTTACTATGTTTTTCCCACCCTTAGGTGGGTAGCAGCGTCTTCCACCCGCTATTCAGATCAAATAAACACTGCTTTCCGAGTATGAGAAATAAAAAATATTAACATGATGGTAATGGCAATTATTCGCCATATATGTTGAAGACTTCAACATCTTAAGGCTCAAAAACGTCCTCCAACGCATTCGTGAACAGTTTCGGAAAAATAACGTCTTTCTGTCCCAAGGTTCGTCACAGTTGGATTGGTTTGTAGTTTGTCCGGTAGACGAATCGACATGGTGGCGTTTCTATACAAACACTTCAGCGCTTCGATGAGTGAAAGGAAAAAAGAAAAACATATAAGTAGATGTAGAGAAATATTTTGCTACTTTTAAAGTTAATATATATTTTTTTATGTTATTCTGACGGAACAAGACCGAGGCCCACCTGATGTTAAGTGGACTAACCACTGCCTATAACAGGTACATATCGTCAACGACGAATTGCACTGCGTCCGTCACACTGAGACGTACAGTTGTTAAAGTCTCATGTTCCTGTAATTTAACTCGCTCTCAAGGACTGCTGCCGGAACACACTGTTAGGTGCTTGGCGACAGATTTTCTACTTGAGGGTGGTAGCTAGCCAGGCGGTGAAGCTCAAACCCGCGGCGGGATTCGAACCATGGACCAGCTGCGCGGCAGTCCATAGCCAATGCCACTGAGCCATCATTCCTTCAGTCCATAGCCAATGCCACTGAGCCATCATTGCTTCAATATAAATATAAAAAATCTTCTATTTATAAATGTTCGAAACTCCTGTTCGATTACTTAAATTAAACACACTGTAACGTTACGTGATTCGCTATGCATAAGGTGTGAAGCAGTAAATTATTAATGTGCCTACTTTCAGTTTTGTTGACGATTCTGCGCCTTGTGTGTCGTAATTTTGTTGTATCTGGAAATATTGATAAATAAGAGCTATAATATAAACTCTATTTTAAGCGTTTCGCCGACCGCTGCCTCGGCTTGCTCACTTTACTCGCTCGGCTCGCGCTTTGTTGAGGTCACCAGTATCCTAACGCTCCTCCTTTCCTCCTTGCTTATCTCGTCGTCGCACCTATAAGTACATGAATTTGCTAGGTACTCCGTATGAATGGGAGGTTAATATTAACCTTTATTAACTTCTATTAATTAAGATTTGTTTTAAACCATAGTGAAGCAATGATGGCCGAGCGGTAATAGCTATGGCCCGCGCCGCAGGTCCCTGGTTCGATCCCCACCGCCGGCTTGAGCTTCACCGCATGGTGGTAGGGCATTTTGTGATTGCCCGCCTGGCTAGCTACCACCCTCAAGTAGAAAATCTGTCGCCAAGTACCTAACGGTGTGTTCCGGCAGCAGTCCTTGAGAGCCAGTGAAATTACAGGCACATGAGACTTACCAACTGCGTCTCAAAGTGACGGTCGCAGTGCAATTCATGACTTGTGATGAAATGCATCTGTTATAGGCAGAGGATAGTCCACTTAACACCAGGTGGCCCTCGTGCTTGTACCGTCACAATAACATAAAAAAAAGCCGCTCATTTGGTACCTACCTGAGACAAAGATGACCGTATTAAAGTGGCAATAAATCGTAGTCTTAAATTTACAGAGTCACTAGTATACTTATTTGCGTTTCGTTGCTTGTTGTTTCAAAGTTTGTTTAGTTACCGTCAAACTTTGAAGCGGTCGTAGCGAAGTTTGCTTAGCCGTTCTAAACCGATCAGCAAAGTTAAGGTACGTTAGCGGCGGTCATGAGTTAGATGGGTGACCGCTAGTGACATTTCTACTGAACGCTTCCGTGCTTCAGTGGACACGTTGAGCCGTCGTTCCCGGTTGTTGTTTCAGGATGGCAGTCTAACCTCTGCCTGTAACATATGCATTTCGCATATGTTACAGGCAGAGGTTAGCCCGCTTAACATCAGGTGGGCCTTATTCCGTCACAATAACATAAAAAAATGTGTTTAAGAAATTCTTTATCGACCTAAAGTTAAGCCGCATACAAGCATACCGCCCGAACAATTAGGATATATGAATAAAACTACTTTGTGAAGTTTGTGATATCAGACTTTATTTGTTAGGAACTTATTTTTTCCTCATGGTGCATTAAATAATATACAATGCCTACAGATACAGATTTAGTGACTTAGTGACGATCATATTCTTTACATTAATCGTAAATTCCCTTTACCTATTCATAATCGTTCAACTTATCATTTAGCATAATTTACATTCGTCATAACATGACGATCAAGTTATAAAACGATTCTAAATAAGCCCCTAAATTACATAGGCACTAAAGGTACTTAATTAAGTTTCCCCAATTATCGTTTTTAGGGATCCTCACCCAATGGGCAAAACGGAGCCCAATAAATGTTTCCCTGTGAGTCCGCAGTTGGTCTTAATCGGAATAAGTTGCAGACCTGAAATATATATTATGTTAAACATTGAAAATAAACCAAAATTAAAAAAAAACTTTGTTTAATTGTCGTTCAAGGGAGAATTTGTATACCCCTTACATATCCCATAAAGGTAGCCGACAGAAATAAATGAAATCTTATCGTCTAGACTCTAGACGAATCTACTCGAAGAACTCTAGACTGTTGAGTTCTTCGAGTAGAACACGAATACATTTTTTTTATTGCAAGAGGAGAGCTTTTTGTTGCGGAGTCTATTACAAAATCTAAACTAGTCTGTAACCTACCAACTGACCATTTACTTTATTTTACCAAAAATACTGAAAATGCCGATTCATAATGTAGTTTTTAACCCTTATAAGAGCTAGACCTGACTCGCATCGCATTGGCCTATTATCATTAATCATCATAATTTCAGCTGCATTAAGTCCACTGCTGGATAAATGCCTCCTCCATAGATTTATAAATAGAACAGTTGCAAGCGGCCTTCAGCGTCTTCCTGCGACCTTAGTAATGTCGTCCGTCCAGCCTGTGGTGTACAGTACAGATCGTGATATCGATAATAAAATATATAAACATTATCTTCATAGAATCTAATGTATTATGTAAAGTATTTTTTTGTAGCCACAGTTAACCTGATTCGAATAAGTTATAAGTTTCTAAATGTAATTACAAGCACTATCGCGTACTAAGCGAAATATATTTAACAAATTATTGGAGTACAAAATTTTATGCCCAAGGCGGGAATTGAACCCGCGTCCTCCGCGATATCGCGTCGGATGCCTATACCCCTCGGCCACTGGGACACGGCAATTGTAGCCGAAACTTCATACTCCAATCGTATTACTTTAACTGTCATAGGGGACGGTGTGCGGGAATATTTCGCTTAGTACGCGATAGTGCTTGTATTTGTATTTAGAAATATAGAAGGGTAGCGACATCATAGAGACTTAAGTGTTTGAAAAAACACATCTTTCGATAAGATGCAGTCTAGTAGTCTGGTTGATGGCCGCACACCGTCCCCTATGACGGTTAAAGTAATACGATTGGACTATGAAGTTTCGGCTACAATTGCCGTGTCCAAGTGGCCGAGGGATATAGGCATCCGACGCGATATCGGAGGACGCGGGTTCTCAATTCCCGCCTTGGGCATAAAATTTTGTACTCCAATAATTTGTTAAAAAAGTTATAAGTTATTCAAATAAAGCACAAAGAAAAGATTTAACACGTCTACATAACAAGAAAAAGTTAACGATAAAAGACAAATGAAACAGCGAAACACAAAATTAAATCTGTAGTAAAACTTCAGTTATTTCTTGAGATTCAGACGAAGAAGAAGATTATATATCATATTTATAATACAAAAACACTTAAGTTTAATTACCATAATACAATAATAGATACGAACAATTCAACATAAAAAAAAAAAATAAGTACCTACCTAATTCGATGGACGGGCAATAATTGTCGTGAAACCGCAGGAGAAATATGGTTCCTAAGGCTATTAGACCCCGTTTTCCAGTTAAGTTTCGGCTGTTGATAAATTGAAATTCATTCCGCTTTTTTATAATTGTTTTCGAAAGAAACGTAATATATAGCTGTCGCAAGAAGATGGTCAGAGCGGTGACATTATAAATTCACTAGAGACTATAATTGCATTGTATTTTTTTTCAATTATACAATACCACGGGCCATTTCAGTAAAACTGCAGTTTAGTTAAAACAATCCTAGGTAGAGTAGTACAAATAGTAACTGAAATGACACGAAACGAAACGAAATTAAATGAAATGAAAATGACAATAATTTATTTATGACGTGAGCAATTTACAACAAAATATTTACATAAGAGTGACAAACATAATTATAAATAATTGCTTTACATCAAAAATGGACCAATTTGCTAGTTTAATTTAAAACCAGCGCTGGTCTTCGGTTGGAGCCATTTTGTGACGACACGTAGGATTAATGATACAACAGCTAAAATTTTACAACATAACCATTAAATTATTACTAGAAATACAATTGCAGTGGAAAAAAAAAGAATCCGGAATAATATAACAATGTCAACCAATGCTATAGTTAACCAGTGAATTAGGAATATATAATACGAATAAAATAAAAATAGGTAATTTACTCTTGAACATAATATGTTCAAGAGTAAATGTAATGTAAAAAAATGTATGCACACCTAGATCTAAAGAGGTATTAACTCAAAAAAACACTTTTTTGAGAAAAAGCAAAAAACTGATTTCTGTGTTCCTGTGCTCTGCAGGCGTGTTCTGTTTAGAATTATGTTTTCTATACACAGCTAGAGTAACCAAATCGTAGGAACTGGGTGTTTTAATCAAGTTTTGAAGCTGGAAATCGGACTTTTTGAGTTATTTACGTTAAGTACGAAGCGCTTCGCTTCCACTTTTCTCGTGCGTACTGCGAAAGAGTGGAACTCCTTACCGTGGTCAGTCTTTCCCGATGAATACAATATGGGTGTCTTCAAATCGAGAGTAAATAGGTTTCTTCTAGGTAAGCGTGCTCCATCTTAGACCACATCAATGCTTAACATCAGGCAGGGTGTGGTCAAACGCGAACCTATAACGAATAAAAAAAAAAAAAAAAAAAAAAAAAAATTTCTCTACTGCTTAAAAATATATGAATATTTGTTTTATTATTTTGAGTTGAGTCTGTGTTGGTGAATTATGTTTTTAGTTGGCTCTCTTTTGATGAGACACCATTAATTTAAAACACAATAGTATTTTGAATATCTTTATGGACCTATTTTTTTTTATTGTTTTATTGCTGATAAGTAAGCCTTTGCGCACAATCTCACCTGATGGTAAGTGGTGATGTGGTCGAAAGCGTTAACAGGCTTAACCTAGAATTACTGGCTCTCAAGGATAGCTGCAGGAACATACTGTTAGGTGCTTGGTGACAGATTTTCTTCTTTACCACCCTAGGCGAGCATTCACTTTTCGAATGCCCGATTTAGTTAATGCCTTTCCACCATGCGGTGAAGCTCAAGCCCGCGGCGGGATTCGAACCATAGACCTGCAGTGCGGCAGTCCATAACCAATGCCACTAATCCATCACTGCTTCAAATAAACATCATAATAAGTTTTAGGAATAACGTTCTTATCAATCAATTCTTTTGTCTTATTTTTTTGCAAACGATAATGAAATTTTTCCATTGTATGCCTGTTGTAAGCCCAGTGAAAATAGCGATTAATCTGTGATTAAAACGATTCCCCTTGTGCGGACAACCCTCTTTTGCACACAAGCTTTTCTATAAGTTTCTCCAGTAAATGAAATTTTGTAGAAAAAGGCTTCAGGGTTTTCTTTTTCAACTCGGAGTATCATACCACTTGATTTGGTTTTTTCCTCGTCTATGTTGAAATGGATACCCCATGACTCTTGCAAAGCTTTGATGGTAATATGTTTGCGCGGTGATGTGTAAAAGACTTTTGTTGTTGCGACGTGCTGGGAATATCTGTATCAACTACTGGCAAGACGAAATGAGATTCCTGAGTTGAAATTTCATCACTCGATGATACTTTCAAGTCATCTTCCACGGTCTCATGTTGTGTAAACATGATGTTTTCTTTACCCCTTTCTTCTACCATATTTACGAAAAGTAGTCCACGTTGCATTCTTTTTCTTAACAAAATGTTGCTCGTATTATTTTATAGAGTCGTGTCAATTAAAAAAGTCAACTAATGGCGTTTTAATTTAATTTAAAAAGCCATTAATATGACATTTTTGATATCATTTGCGATATAGTAAGAAATATTTAGTGAAGCCCATCTAAAGGGATCTAACTCAAAAAAATACCAGGAAAAAGGGAACAAAGTCTGTATATTCTCGGATGAATATAAAATAATACAGAGAAGAAAATATACCAATCGCCAATAGCAAAAATAATCAATTTTAATTGGGTTTGAAAGAAAAATAACAGTTTAAAATATGACTCAACAAAACAAAATCAACTAGAAATTCAAAAATGTTTCAACAATACGGTAACAACTCAAAATAATATTACAATCTTTACTTGTCCTGTCAGCAATATGGGTTCAACTAAAAATTTTATGATCATCCACTCAGCAGTAACCATCTAAAAGGCGACAACTCAAAATGATACTATGATAGAATTTCAACAAAACAGGTACAGCTCAAAATAACTCCAAATTGTTTACAATGTGCACGTGCACCCCACTTGTAATTCTGGTTGCAACTGGCGATGTTGCTGTTTTGGTGGTAAGGGAGCAGAGCTCGCGATTTCAAAAAAAGGGACTCTTCGCGCCATCTAGCAGTGAGTTTTGCACTTATTTTTAAATCTGTTTTATTGGTCGATAGGTATTCGGATAAGAAATTCGATGGTGAGAATAACTCACATACAGAGATTTTTGACTTAGCTCTCTTTAGATCTAGGGGTGGGATATATGAATATTAATAAAAAGATAATGATAAATATGCGTGATTGAAACCGTTTAAAGTTGTTTAATTATTATGTGTAATAATCGCGAAAACCAAGACAATAGTATGGATTGTGCTCATCAATATTTTTTCAGACCCTTTTTAGACCATTCCACTCACGAAGGCGCGCCCTTACATATTTTTAGAGTGTACTTGCAACTTCTACCTTACTACTTTTTGTACCATTAGCATTTACAGCTACACTAAGAAGTAGAATACAAACGAGGCCTACCCGGCAATTGTGCATCAATTGAAGGCTTAACCTTCGTAAACAAACGTCTGTACCCGACATGTTCCCGCTAAGATATTGAATAAGTAATATTGTACATGATCTAGTTTACTTATATTTTAATATAAAGGGTTTTTCAATAGGGATGCGCGAACTTTGACAGCGCATAGCGGCCATCTTGGTAAAGCGATAGCTTTTTAGCAAATTTGGCATAAACACATATTTAGTCATGTCACTTCACCATGGAACGCTACACGCTTCAACAACGCGAAGAAATTGTTAAAAATTATTATCAAAATCAGTGCTCTGAATGCCTAACGTTCCGTGTATTGCGTCCAATTTAGGCTTTTATGGCCGTCCTCCAGAGTCTACAATCCGTCGTGTAACGAAGAAATTTGAGACAACCGGGTCGGTGATCGATGAAGCAGTGAATGTACGTCAAAGAAACGCAATATCGTTGAAGAATATTGTTGCTGTTCGGGACAGTGTGCGAGAAAACCCCACACAGTCCATACCGCGTCGTGCACAAGAGATGGGTCTTTCTGCGACATCAACTTGGCGGATTTTGCGTCGAGATTTGGGTTTTCATCCAACGTTCAATTCAATTAGTTCAAGAGCTAAAACCCAACGACCACAGACAGCGCCGTGTATTCGCTGATTGGGCTTTAGAGCATATGGAGGCTGACCCTGCTTTCGGGAAAAAAAAATCTTTAGTGATGAGGCTCATTTCTGGTTGAGTGGATTCGTTAACAAACAAAATTGCCGGATTTGGAAAATACACGGGAGATTCATCAGGTGCCTCTACACTCTGAAAAAGTCACTGTTTGGTGTGGGTTTTCGTTCGGCGGCATAATATCAGCGAATATCGTTTAAAACAAAATAAAAATTGTGGCAATACCACTTAAACAGGTTTTTTATTTTATTTTTAAGTTTGAGCGCTCTTAATGAAAAACCCTTTATTTCACTAAATACACAACTATAACCAGCATAATATGATAAAAGCATCCGATTCTCAAACATAAGACATTTACACCTAATATCAGTAGAAAAACTTATAATTATTTTGTCCAGTAAAGCAAGCCGTTCACCTGAGGGACTCGTACCACTAACACTAAACAATTAAAATAACTTTGCTAGTAGTTTCACATTCGAGTTTTCGAAAATTGGGTGCTTGATTAACAAACAACCTTAATACTTATGCTATGGCATATTCGGCAACAGAGACTGCATTTTCGACGCTGATATCAGCACCTGAAAAGATTTTTCATACTTATTAATTTAAAAAAAATCGTTGAATAAAATATAACAGTGCAATAAGTGCTAGTAGTGAGTATATAAAGAACACAAGAACATTTTTTTAATGTTATTGTGACGATTCAAGCTCGAGGCCCACCTGATGTTAAGCAGACTAATCTCTGCCTATAAAATATGCATTTCATCACAAGTCACGATTTCCACTGCGCCCGTCACCTTGAGACATATTTGTTAAGTCTCATATGCCTGTAGTTGCACTGGTTCTCAAGGATTGTTGGCGGAACACACCGTTACGTGCTTGGCGACAGATTTTCTACTTGAGGGTGGTAGCCAGCCAGGCGGGCATTCGCAAAATGCCCTACCACCATGCTATAACGGTCGAATAGAGGATCTCAAGTTATACATATATAACTTGAGATGTTATGTTTTTATTTAATTTATTCTTATTTATTATATCAGTGTTGCCGCAGCGGTCGCTCTTGGATCGGAGAAGGCATTGTCATCGGCAGAAGTCAACCCTAAGAGGTTGTTAGCATGTATCCAATAACCCTGTATATATACTACTATGTAGTATTATATATAAAATGAGATATAATACCTTGAACGTTGTGCTGTTTATGGTAACAGGTGCGCCGCCCATGATCGCGGAGAGCAGCCGCCTGCCAGGGACCTTCGCCGCGCGCCCTATCGCCTGCAGCGCTAAGTACTGGACATTCGGCTCCAGCTGACGCCACTCTAACGCCGCGCTAGATACCCCCTATAACATCAACATCTCGACCTTCATAACTAGTTCATCACCATCTTCTTAACCTTAATCCACACATGTGGGGTCGGTAATATGTCTTCTCTTACAACAAAAAGTTTAACAGAAGAACATATAACAAAATGATTCCGCTAACAACACAAATAAGTACATATTTACTATAATAATAACAAATATTTTGAAAATATTTTATGAAAACATCAAATTAATATTTTAATAAAACACTTAAAATATACAAAATATATCTAGTGACAATTCCGCCTAATTTTCCTGTTAAGCCGACATGACGTCACAAACGTCAAGCAGCCAAAAAGCAGGCAGAATTGTCACTAGATATATAAAATACAATTATTTTTTAAGTGTTTTATTAAAATATTAATTTGATGTTTTCATAAAATATTTTCAAAATATTTGTTATTATTAAATATGGATTTCCGAAAAGTAACGCCTGAATCTATTTATTATAAATTGATTAGACTTTATGACCAGTCGTGACAGCAACCCTCGTTGGTACCTAAACGCTCTCGTTGTTAGTTTACCCGCTACCGTTTATGTGATAAACAGCCCAAATGTGTGCCCAAAGTGCTGACACACCACACTCACATCTACGTGAGTGATATGTGAACTCGTTGCCTAAATAACACACTTGGGTCATAGTAATCGGTATAAAAAAAAACTGGTGAAATAAATATGGTTAAAAATAAGTGTAATTAATAAACCTACTATCAATACGTCGTTTCTAGACATATACCTAATTTACACTATGCGCCATAGATCCTCAAAGAGAAGTGCTCGTAGCGAAGTTTACTTAGCTGTTCTTAACCGATCAGCAAAGTTAAGCAACGTCCACCGCGGTCATGAGTTAGATGGGTGACCACTAGTGACATTACTACTGAGCGCATCGGAGGACACGTTAAGCCGTCGGTCTCGGTTGTTGTCTTAGGATGGCAGTCGTTATAACATGGTGGTAGGGCATTTTGCGAATGCCCGTCTGGCTAGCTATAAAACCCTCAAGTAGAAAATCTGTCGCCAAGCGCCTAACGGTGTGTTCCGGCAGCTGTTCTTGAGAGCCAGTACTTCTAGGTTAGCCTAAACAACATCTTCGACCACATCATCACTTACCATCAGGTGAGATAGTGGTCAAAGGCTAACCTATCAGGCATAAAAAAAGAACCATTAGTATACTGCCCAAAGTACAAGTGTAAGTGCAGGTGCATGTCATATTTATAGTATAGCATCAGTCATAGAGATCAGCTAGCCAGCTAAGGCATTCAAAATGCCCTACCACCATGAAAAAGTATAAGATGGTCGCAAGCTTTGGAACTTTATTGGAATGTTTACCTCCTCCGTGAGTGCATTCTCGCCGAGTAGGTTTCTAATGACCTCGTGTGCAATCATTTCCGAAAGGCCCTCCGCTTGTGGGCCGCCACTGCGCAACGCGTCCGATAAAATAATGCGCGTACGTGCATCTGTTATACCCTCCAGCAAGACCGTGCCCAGATCCTTAACCTGCAACACCACACTTTTCATTATCCTAACAATCTATCCACTATAATTCCCTTCCCTCCGGGATTCTGACTAGTTCAGACGTGTTTTTGATCAGCTACATAAATAATTTTCGTAAAAATTAATTCATAAATCATCACTTAAATAAACTGCAAATATTAGGAGACCATAAAGTGCGCGGAAGTTTCGTACGCAAACATCGGTGACTCGTCACAACTGCAGGCTTCTCAACGTAGTCTACGCACACACGCTGCATGCATCAATGTGAGTGAACAATAATTTAACCAGTAGATACGCTGCGCACACAAGAACATAGCCAGGGATCTACTTAGATTGGACGGAAAGCTGTTTCCTTGTAAGTCGCCGCTTCTCACCGCTCTGTCTTGAACTCCGCTGCATTGAGGCTCCGCTCACATCTTTGCGTTGCTGATTCCCTGGTACTTTTTATAACTGGATTACAAGCAAGGTATAATAATGCCCCTAAGACGTACCCCACCTTCATCCCCCGCGCTTACTTTGAGCGGTGCTACGCCACCAACGCTTTTAGAAGATCCAGCGCCGCCTGCGCCGTCTTCTGCGCCCATATCTTCTCTGTCGGTGCCTTTTGACCATCGACTCCTGCACTCTTCATCTGAACCGAGTCTCAATGTTACTCACCGAAGAAAAAAACAATTGCAAACTGATGATAAGAAATTGAATGACTTCATGGAAGAGATGAGAGCGATGTTTCTGCTGTTTAAGGAGGATCAAGATAAAAGAGCAGATAAGCTATACGCTGCTGTGGAGGACTTACGTGCATCTGTGGATTTCTTGGGAAAGAATCTGGAGTTGGCTCAAACTAGAATTGTCGAATTGGAAGCAGTACGACAAACAGATATCCAGCATTTCAAGATTTTGGAAGATAGATTGGAGGCCTTGGAGCGAGGATCTAGAGCCACTTGTTTGGAAATTAGAAACATTCCAATGACCCCTTCAGAGACTAAATCATCTCTTTTGGATACATTTATCAAGGTGGGAGAGACCCTAAAGGTGCCTATTCAAAAAGCCGATATCAAAGACATTTTTCGCATTAGATCTAAGGATCCAGTAAATAGAACAGTTATAGTGGACATGTGTTCCACCTTGCAGAAAGAAAATATAATCAGTAAGTTCCGAATATTCAACAAAGGTACATCTAGGTTAACTACGGAACATCTCCGCATAAGTGGCCCACCGAAGCTAATCTTCATATCAGAAAACCTTACTTCTAAAATGAAGAGGCTCTTTTTCTTGGCCAGGGACTATGCAAAGGTCAATGATTTCAATTTTTGCTGGGTATCGCATGGAAAAATTTTTCTTCGAAAAAGAGAGAATGGGCCTCTAATTCGAGTGACCAGTGAATCAGATCTGGAGAAGTTGCAAGACCAGAAATGACTAGACTTTTGCGGTATGTCAGAAAATGACTGTGTTCGAGGTGCAGTTCTAACTTGTTGCACTTATTACGTGGTTAAGCTTATGTTCACAATATTTGTAAGTTTTTACACACTTTCACAACCTATATACTCATTCACTACACTCACACAAAGTAACATACACACAACAACTGAAGCCCTATCTTTATCTGCAAACTACTGCTATTTGAGGCAATTTGTTTACGATTTTTCTTTGCAACATAATGTTCTGGTCCGATCGTTCATTTTTCAAGCTAACAATGGATGACACAAATCGCCTGATAAATGACATTGAACATATATCAGTTTCAGACTCGGCTATATGCTCACCAGAAGCTGTTGGTGATTTTATATCTAATACTAACGATAGTTTAAACATCCTCCATGTCAATATTAGAAGTATAAACTGCAACTTTGATCATTTTTTAAACCTAATTCATAGACTAAGCGTCAGGGTTGACGTATTTATTTTATCAGAATGCTGGTTAAGCAAATGCCTTTGTATGCCTGAAATTACCGGTTTTGACTCCCATCAATCTGGTTTTAGGAATCAAAATGACGGTGTAGTAGCTTATATTAGAAAGGATAAGATATACACTATTATGGAACCAGTCTTCAATGATGCAAATTGTCTGGTTATCAAATTTTCTAATAAATTAGCTGTTCTTGCTTTATATCGTTCCCCATCATACAAAAATTTGAACCCTTTTTTAAACAGTTTGGACCTTATTCTGACCTCATTAAAATCTTTTAAATCTCTCGTCATGATTGGAGATTTGAACATCAATATCATATCTTCAATTACTGACTCTAATGTCGAAGAATATCTAAATCTAGTGGCATCACATGCACTTCTTCCAGCTCACAGTTATCCGACTAGAGAGGAAAACTGCCTCGATCATGTTATCGCACGCACTCCCTTTCATGCCAAGACTTTAGTCCTAGATACTGTGATTACTGATCACACCCCCGTTCTCTTTAGTTGCAATTTACTACTGGAAAGAAATGTCTCCTGCAATACTTCTAAAAAAATAGATATCAAAGCAATAATAAATGATTTGACAAATTTCGATTATGCCTCTATTCTGTCCTGTAAAAACCCAGATATAGCTTTTGAAATTTTAGTTAAAATTATGTCTGATATTGCTTGCAAACATACTCGCATAGTTAAAATCCCTAGCAAAAAGAGGTTACTTAAGCCATGGATTTCTCCTGGCCTTTTAAGGTGCATAAGGAATAGAGATAAACTATATAAAAAACATAAGAAAAACCCAGATAGCCTGACCCAAAAATTGATCTATACTCGTTACCGTACATTTTGTAATAACCTGCTAAAAAAAGTAAAACGCGAATACCATCAAAATGAGTTTCAGAAGGTTAGAGGAAATCCTAAAAAGGCATGGAAAATGATTAATAAAGTTGCCAACATCAACAAAAAACAAAATTCCGCAAGCAATTTATTAAAATTGTGTGTCGATCCATCCTCATCGGTTGATTCGGTGAATACGTATTTTGCTAGTATTGGAGAAGTTCTGGCCTCCAAAATTCCCCCTCAGACTCAATCAAAAACCCTATATCACACCACAATCCCTGCTCAATTCAAAAGTAAGCCTAGTAAAGCAACTTCAAATTCCATGGTGTTATTTCCTGTGGACGGTGATGAAATTAAAAACGTTATACTTAGTCTCAAAGAAAATTGTGCTCTTGGTTGTGACGGTATCTCGACGTCCATTGTTAAGGCCACCAGTAAGGTTCTGATTCCTATCCTATGTCATATTTTCAACCTCTCCTTTACTGCTGGTATTTTTCCTCGAGTTTTTAAAAAAGCGCTAGTTCATCCTATTTTTAAAAAAGGTGATAGAGACAGTGTCATGAATTATAGACCCATCTCTGTACTAACAGTAATGTCAAAGATTTTTGAGAAGGTTATCAACAAGCGCCTAGTCCAATTCCTAAATCAAAACAACATCCTCTCTGAAAATCAGTTTGGCTTTAGAAGCGGCATATCAACGGAGGATGCTGTTTTGAAACTCTCGGACACGGTAATCAAATATTTTGACAACAAGCTGAGGGCTGTCGGTATTTTTCTGGACCTCTCGAAAGCATTCGACACTGTCTCTATCCCTATCCTTCTTTCTAAGCTTGAGCGTGTTGGTATAAGAGGGGTTGTGCAAGATCTGTTCTGCAGCTACCTTAGTTATCGGACACAACAAGTCGTTATAAATGATATTCTAAGCAGAGAGAAAGCACTCAGCTATGGCGTCCCCCAAGGAAGCGTATTGGGACCTACGTTGTTCTTAATTTATGTAAACGACTTATGTAACTTGTCAATCCCAAATTGTAAATTAATAACTTACGCTGACGATACAGTTCTTTTGATACATGGCCACTGCTGGGCAGAGGTGCACGAATTCTCTGAAAACGCCGTTAGGATTGTTATGAACTGGTTGTGTTATAATTTTTTAACTCTTAACGTATCCAAAACAAATTTTATTGCTTTTGCTCCCAATGCGACCGGTTTACCCCCTCCTTCGTTTGATTTACGTGCTCACCTATGTGATGACAAAACAGACTCAAAAACCTGCAACTGTATGTCAATAGAACGTTCCACTTCCGTCAAGTACTTAGGCGTTATGATAGACAGTGCAATGGTATGGAAGCAACATATCATATATTTGGTGTCTAAGGTGCGGAAACTGATTTATGTTTTTAAAAACCTCAGAAATATAGTTGACTTCCAATATTTGAAGACAATTTACTATGCTCTAGTACAATCCGTTATATCTTACTGTATAACTGCGTGGGGTGGTACCGGAATAACTCTTATGCTCTTATTGGAAAGGGCACAGAGAGCTATTCTCAAATTTCTATCCAAAAAACCCTTACGATTCCCGACTACTGAACTATACTCGCTGTGCCAAGTGCTCACCGTTAGACAACTTTTTATCCTCCATACAGTATCAAGGAAACATTCCCAACTTCCATTCGATCGGACACTCTATACCAAACGCAGGTTTGATATTATAAAAGAAACGAACTGCTGTAGCGGGTAGGCATTATCGCTTTATTAGTTCGCTGTTGTACAATAAGGTAAATAAAGAATTAAAAATTTTCCCTCTTACCTTACATGAATGCAAAACCAAATGCATCAAATGGCTTCAGACATTAACCTATCAAGAGACTGAAGAACTCTTGATAGTATTGAAATAGTCGCTTCACACACACTTCCTCACATAAACACACACACACATACACACAAACATACACACCCTCATATATTTTCAACTCACACTAATACACACTTATTCAAACATATTGTTCGGCTTGTACTTTCCCCGTTCTATTTCATTGTATATTCATTGTTTTTCGAATCCTATTTTATCTACAAATTAAGCTTTAAATTTAAATAATACTTTGTTCAATGTTTTTAGTAAGGAACTTTGTCTAACTTCCGGTGGAGGGCGTTGACATCTGCGACACAGTTATCACACTTCTGCAGGTGTCATCGATTCTCATTTGTTATTTGTATAATATTATTATGGTTCCAAATAAAGATTTATTTATTTATTATTTATTATTTAATTGTGACTTTATTGTATCATATTATTTATATCTATACTAATATTATAAAGAGGAAAGATTTGTATTTTTATATTTTTGTATTGTTGTATGTAACAAATAAACTTAAAAACTACTGGACCGATTTGAAAATTATTTTCACCTTTAGCATTCTACGTTATCCCTAATGAACATAGGCTATATAAAATTTTCAAAAACTTAGGGATCCGTATGAAAACTTCGATAAAGTAAATGTGAAAAATACCAAAAAAAATCGGTATATCGTGTACGCTGCGAAAATCGTTGATAATAGAGCAAAGTGATGTACTATAATTTTATAGAGGACATTAATATCTATAAAAATATCCGCAATACCATATGTATAATTATTACAGTTAAGTCACAATAACTACTTTTTATGTTTAAATTTATATTTTTTTAAATAACTGCCGTGCAAAGCCGGGGCGGGCCGCTAGTATTTCATATTTTTAAAGTGCCTGGGCTAATCACCTTCGCTCGGCGTGTTTTAACACGCTATCTCACAAATTGTGTGGTACCAGTAGGCTAACATCAGAGAGCAAAAGTGCAAGGTAGGTACCTCAATTTACATTAAAATTTACGAGTCAAGGTATGTATGGAGATTAAAGAGAAACTGATCTGGTAAAAAAGTTCAAATTAGCGACAAACACTATATTTACCCCCAAAAGAATTTACTTGTATACTGGCGAGGTTCGTGCGGAATGCTGCCCAAGCAATCTGCAACATCTTCCTCCAGCATCACATCATCAAACCACACCAAAAGGCATCGATTCAGTCTCTATCCGCCTTCGTCAAGGTCCATTTTTTTGATTTTTTTTAAATGTTATTGTGACGGAATAAGCCTGGGGCCCACCTGATGTTAAGTGGACTAACCTCTGCCTATAACAGATGCATTACGTCAACGATGAATTGCACTGTTCCCGTAACACTGAGACGTACAGTTGTTAGGTCTCATGTGCCTGTAATTTTTCTGGCTCTCAAGGACTGCTGCCGGAACACACCGTTAGGTGCTTGGCGACAGATTTTCTACCTGAGGGTGGTCGCTAGCCAGGCGGGTTTTCGCAAAATGACCGAAAATGACCAGTCCATAGCCAATGCCGCTGAGCTATCACTGCTTCATATCTCTACATCATAGCTGAATATGGAGAAAACCAGCGGCAACCTTCTCCTTGGTTTTCCGTGAAATGTTGCTGTCTCACCAAATTTTGTGGAACTGAGACATGGCACTTTTGGCCGTGCCGATACGCATACTGACCTCTTTTTCAGACCCAGTGTTGCTTATGTTAGCGCCTATGTAAATAAAGTCATTCACAAGTATCAGTTAAAACATACCATTGAGTGAGATGCAGCTTTTTGGCACGGTCCACCATCATCAGCTTGGTTTTGGTGTGGTTAATCTAGCCCTAGCTCTAAACTGATTCTTTCCATTCTGTGGCAAGGAGAGTCGTATGGTCTGCATAACGTATTAGATTGGTGGTCTTTGTGACTCCTCCCTCCCAGTCCTCACAATTCCGTCTAATGATGTGTTCTTCATACACATTTAAGAGGATGGGAGACAGTATGCAGCCCTGCCTAACTCCTTTCCCAAAACAAAATGGTCCAAAAGTTGCTTTTTCGACATGTTGTCTTTTGCTTCCTCCTGAACGCACGACTGGCAGTGTAGTGTTAGTACCGATGTGTTACCTGACATTCATTTATGTGAAATTTGGCTATTGTTTGGATCAACTTAAACGCATTGGAGATATATCATTAAGGATGCACTTGCCGGCGGCCCGAACTTATCAGCGGGCGAGGCTACAAAGCATGCTATTTCACCTATACCTTTGTGGGAAAGGGTAAGACTCCGTGATGAGTAGTACGAAGATAGTGATCGCGCATCACACACCCGTATTGCATCTACGCTAATTACGCACACTTGTTTGCGATATATCAATGAAAGCCGAACTATGCCGAACGAATTACGATGTTTGACGACGGACGGAGATAGTGTCTCAAGCTACGTCACGACGTGTGTAGGTATTTCTTATAAAATAATATTAGATATATATTCACAGAGGAATACATTTTGGTTCGGACAGTAGGTACCTGTTGTTATAATTTTCGTTCGTTTTATAATAACATACTGATGTTATTTCACCTATAGTAGGTAAATATTTAGTAAGTAGGTACAATGATTTGTAGGTACATAGTAAATGTATTAGTTTGTTCTTTTCACATTGATGTAGTAAATATTTACCTACAATAATTATTTATTACATAATTAGCAAGTTACTGCTTTTACTACAACATATTTTGTAAAGCAGTGACGGCTCAGTGGCATAGGTTATGAAAAACTAGCGCGCAAAACTATGTGTGCCGACCTTTGGCTCTAGGATGTTTATGATTATACTACTGGATGTATTTGTTTTCCAAAATGTTATCTAAAATGATCATGAACTGAGCTATGCTTCTATGTAAATAATTTTAGGGATTTCATGCTCTATAAGTCGTTTATTTACGACTAAACATGCGCTAAAATTCGTGATATTACAGGGATGTTTCGAGGCTTATAACTATCATGTGAAGATTTTTTTTACAAATCGGTGCCAAGACAAGCCTAGATAATGAAGAGATAAATCGATATCATGCTTAGTTCTGGACCTAAAACCTCAAATAAGGGAGTGATCATCCTACGGCGTTTGTATGGAAAAGTTACCGGCCAGTTCAACCTTAAGAAATAAATGTGGTGTAACTTTAAAAGAGATGAGTAATCGAGTGTCGCAACGAGCTACGGCGCTATAGAAGAGCAGATAGTAACAGGGTGCAAGAACACAGACCTGTGACTCTGTAGCGACGTCGTCGATCAGTAGATGCACTGCACGATAAACTTGCATAGGCGCGTCCTGCATTTCGCACGATAAGTTTGCTGTAGAAAGCCACACACCTATGGCCAGCACTTCGTCTAACTCCCAAGGCATTTTATCCAACACCGAAACTCGCATCAAATCAGTAACTTTTCTCGTTAGCTGAAATACAGTTGAGGACGTTCAATAATATATCACTAACAATTACATTTTTTATATCAGTTTACATTAAAACAGGCATTATATTCTCCGTGCAAGCTCTTAAGAACATTGGCATCACGTAATTAAGTTAACCTTAATTTTTCAAAAGTTAGAAGCAGTGGTAATTTAGATTTATATTTTGTTTTATTTTTTATTAATAGTCTTTTGTATGTAATGTGGGACACGAACACAGTGTACTTCACTGCACTTTTTAAACATGAAATTCATTAACAGCAAGCTAGGTCCTTTGACTGAAAATTTGGTGTGTAAACCTCTCTGTCACACCAACATAGATGGCTTATAGCGCTACACTTTTTAAGCCAGCCAGATCATATATGGCAGTAAACATTGAACAGATTTTCCATGATGGATGATCATTATGAGATTGTCCGCCCTCATCTAGAAATAGCCAATCACCAAGCACCTAACTGTGTGTTCCTGCAGGGTTTCATTTTTTCCGTCCAATTCTAGGCTAAGCCTATTTAACAGCTTCGTTGACATCATCACTTACCATCGGGTGAATCGTGATGAAAGGCAAGCCTACACTAAATATAAAAGTTAATGTGATGTGACATTTGATACGCTGCATTGCAGCATAACAGTAGCTGACCGAAGTTAATAAAATTTCAATGGTACTTTGAAGTTATACGCCACCTTGCCGCCAGTTGATGATGACTACATAGTATGTAATATAATATGGTAGGCTAAGAAAAAACACCAATCCTCATCAACATAGTAAACATGCCATTGGACACGTTGTTCATGAGGAATTTACCACCTTTTTTTTCTTTTTTTTTTATGTTATTGTGACGGAACAAGCACGTGCCCCACCTGATGTTAAGCGGTATCCTCTGCCTATAACAGATGCATTTTATCATGTGACGAACTGCACTGCGCCCATCACCATGAGACATACTTGTGAAGTCTCATTTTGCATGTAATTTCACTGGCTCTCAAGGACTGCTGCCGGAACACACCGTTAGGTGCTTAGCGACAGATTTTCTACTTGGGTGGTCGCTAGCCAGGCGGGCATTCGCAAAATGCCCTTCCACCATGCGGTGAAGCTCAAACCCGTGGCGGGATTCGAACCATGGACCTGCTGCGCGGCAGTCCATAGCCAATGCCACTGAGCCATCACTGCTTCAAAGCCTAGCATAACAAGTCAGTCAGATCAGTTCCAAATATTTGTTCACCTTATACACACACCCTTATACACAATATAATACAAAATATTTACATGTATTAAAAAAAAACTCACATCTAGTATGAGGTTATTACGAGCGCTGAGGGGTAAGTTTTGAACGGTTTCGAGGAAAACGTCAAGGAAGGTTGAGTCTGGCACATAAGAGCGAAGTTCAGTCACGAGCGTTTCTAAGGTCTTGGGTTCATAGGCTGTCGACACGACGCGCATGTTTAGTGCCTTCATCGCTGTCTCCGCCGCTGAGAGCATCATATCACTTTCTGAACCTGAAGAGTCCGTCTGCACCAAGGGCTTCAGACCAGCCTTCTGCACCATACATGTATATAAATAAATTCAGATAATTTGAATCTCACAACCAATCAATCAAGCTCAATTCACATCAAAGTGGCAGCGATCGGCGGCAGCGTAGCATTTGGCAGTTTTACTATGAAACTATTTTCAACTTTGTCTCTAACATCAAAATGCATATGATCTGATAACCGCCCACGAGCGGCTCTTCAAAGCGAGGACGCCGTATAGCAACGCGTATACATAAGTCTTGAAAGTCTGTAAGAAATCGTTGCTTCTCTGTATAACCGCTATAGTACTGAATCCGTACTGAAATACTTTTCTAATATGTTTGTAATTTTGATTGTTTCTTTTTTGGTAAACGCTATAACGTAAACAACCATCCACGCTAATATTTTAAAATCAAAAGTATATCTGTGTCTTTGTAGGCTTTTTACGGCTACAGGGCTGAACGGATTTTACAAAATTACAAGGAAATTACACGAACGAGCCTCAAACCCGCTACCGACATTCCCTCTGTCTGGGGCATCATCTGCCAATTTGAGCTACAGTCCCACCAACTTATCTGTTCAGGCGGCAGAAAAAAGAACTACAACATTCCTTCAAATTGTGACAGTTTGTAGTTGATTTCCTTGACCAGCAGCGCCCCCGCGAACTGCACAGTTAAGTTGGTGGTACTATACCATAGTGAACGAGAGTCATAGTTCGAATTTATACTTTCGAACTTATTGTTTAACCGTCTTAGGGCCAATTACACCAATCTAGGGCATAACTAATACGAGAATAACTTTATTCTCTGTAACCAACAAAATATGATAGCCAGTTGTCACAATAGCCGTCCAATGACGTTGCAGTATTTTAAATTTGCCATGGTGTTGACTTAATGAAATTTGATATCAGGCAGAGGACTTTAGTAATGAAGCAAGGCGACAAAGACGCGGCACCCTAGATTTTTGTTTTATATATAAAATACATAATTATATTAGGAAAACAGAGAACTTCTTGGCTTATAATCTTTTACATAGGGCAATATTTGAATATTATGATAAAATTTCGTTTTTCTGACAAATAAACCCGCATTTGTAATAACATTGACGCAAAGTTGGAGTCATAGTCATTTACACAGCAAGAGCATAGAACATATAATAATACTACGTATAGAATGGACACTCCTCTCCCCCCACCAAAACGTGCCTTCCTCACCCTGCCAACGATTCTGAGCTGTCGCTGAGCTGACTTGAGTACGGGACGCGCGTCATAATAACAGCATCAAAAGATTGTTCTAGGTAGGTAAGTACAATAATTATTCATACGATGACAACCTTACACTTCACACACACATTTACGTGTGTACAAAAACAACATTTGTGTAGTGTCTGTGTAATAGGTCTTTAGAACTCAGCTTTTGTATAGAGAATGAGTCGAGTGTCCAGACTGTGGCAAGAGGCAAAGTTACTCAGCCTTGCTCTTTTGTTTGTTTACTTACAAAATAATTTTAATATTTGACTGAATAAAATTAGTTTCAAATATAATTCAGTTTTTTTTTTATTTATCCTACTCTGTATACATACATAAACAACACTGTCTTCATGATTAGATACTCATATTGAGCCTGGGGCTGTGACTGCTTGATGATGATGATGCTAACAACTTAATAACTATAATTTAAACTAGAATATTTTCAAAAAGAAAAATATTTGTTGCACTTGGAAATTTAAAAAAAAAAATCTGTTGTTTATTTTGAACTTGTATGACTAAAATATATAATAAACTAATAGTACCCTAATACTATTCAGACTCCAGAAATATTTCTTATATTTGTATTTAATTTTATATTTCTGTAGTGGAGCTTATGCTCAGAATGTAGTTAAACTTTTTTTTTAGATGAGGTAGAAATAGTTTTAGTAGTAGACTGCCATGTCATATGAATATGAAAATAGATATAGTATGGATAGGTGAATTGTTTTTTAATTATAAGAAGCATACCACTTGTGCATACTCCTCACGCAGCTGGCGTATCTCTTCCTCTACCTGCTCCTCATGAGCACGCTCCAATGCTAATTTAGTAGCACATGGCATCGGGAATGCTTTCTGCACACACATACAAGTAAGTCACATTAATAAAATAGACAATCTAATCAATGAAAAAGAATATGACTTTAACAGCTTTTCATAATATATAATAAATCATATTCTTTGATGTGATTTTCTTTGAGTTTGTAAAGTTTTCCTTGTCAGACATGACACTTGACAGCTGACAATTTGGCTTGGCTTAGATGGCATGGCTAGAGATGCGCTTAAGGGCACAGAAATGATGATGAAACTCCAACATCCTTAGTTGGAGGTTATTTGAGAGAGATTGGCCAATTTCTTCAAAAGAAAAAGAGACTGAGAGTGTTGTTTGTACTCTTGTCTGTGTTCTGCCATGGCATAGTTCAAAGAATCAAGTGCAATGTGAGTGTTGGATTTTGAAAGCAAAGGGCTTGTCTAGGGCAGTCATATTTAGGTGTTAGGATACTTAGTTTCTAAGAGAACTGAGCGTGCCGCTGTAGCGCCCAATTTTCATTTAAACTTTTGGGAATAATCCTAGGTCTTAGTGGAACTTTTTAAATAATTTTAGATTAAAAAAATTAAAAATATATCTGCAGTAGGGGATGTATGTTAAATAAGAGATTTTCGCAAGACTCCATTCAAAGGAAGAGTTCTACAAGTATCACCTCCCAGCCAATAGATTTAAAAAAAAGCTTATGATAAAACATTGCTTATTTAAAAATAAAAATAGGGGCTGTATGTTAAATGAGAGATTTTAGCAAGACTCCACTCAAAGGAAGAGTTCTACAAGTTTCACCTCCCAGCCAATAGATTTAAAAAAAAGCTTATGATAAAACATTGCTTATTTAAAAATAAGAATGAACTGTTTTCAGTAAATACCAATGTTGTCCCATTTATCTTCATAACATTTCCATTTTTCCATCCAAAGGATACAAGCCTACATAGGTAGAAAGGACGGACGGACCTAGAGAGTAAGCTTGCTCATAAGGTACCCAAAGAAAATGTATGCAATTTGAACGATCAGCTCTATATCTGTTTAGGATTATAACAAAACAAGAGCATTTATTATATTTGCGATGCGAAATCTGAAAACTGACTTACAGAATTTACACGCCCGGTCGAAGGCAAGGTAATCGTTGGAAGATCATCATCGAGATTTTTTTTACTCATCTTTCAGATAACTGCATCAAATGCGGAGTCTCTGTAAAGAGAAATTTACTAAAACAACGTAGGTACTTAGTGGCTGCTTTAATCCCTTTAAACGTACTTTATTAATTGAGTATTTTGATTTTATTTCGAACAACACTGAAAACAAAACAAACGCGCAAGAGCTAATTACCCGCAATCTTAGATAATATTCTGAAACATAAATACCACAGATAAATGATAGCATAATCGAATCTCTCGGCTACGTTCAGAAACTTAGTTAACGCGCAAGTGCAACTTTTCACACTGACTAGACGACTTAATTCACAATCTTAGAGTAGCGCGTTCAGTTGTTTACAATTCGATGGTTCCGAACCTCTGAAGGTTGCATGTTTAGAACTATCATAATCAATCGTTAAAAGTTGCAATATTATGACTTTTAAGCTTTTCAAATAGCATAAAACGTGTATATGTTATGCTACTTCTCCGCAATAAAAGAAAACACAACCAACACCAAAACAGAGATAATTATTTTAACATAGATGTCAATATCTGAGGTTATAAGACCACTGGGTCCGGTCGTTCCGAACCTACGAGTAAGTTAAAAAACAACCGAACAGCTACACTGAACTGAACTACGTTCAGAGCGAACGTAGCCTAGCTATGGGTACGTACATCACTGGTTAAAAATTTGGTAGTTAGTCTGTTTATTTTATAATATTACAATTGTAAGAAAAGCTATGAGTACTTTTCGTTTTCTGGCCCATACTACCTATTAAGATTTAGTAATGTTGCTTTGGTTACATTAAACAAATATAATATTTGGAAAATGCACAAACCATACAATTCCGATTAAAAGAATATATATTATATGATACATAATCTTAATCAGACATCATCGTAATATGACGAAATGTGTAAGAGTAGGAAATAAAAAATGAAACGACTAAAGTGGTGCCAAGATAAACAAGGTTAAATAAAAATGGACATTCTTGCCTCACACCATACCGCCAAAAACTTAACGTCGTTTTGGAACCACACCATCAAAATAAATGCTAAGCTTGGCCTCCCTGTATGTAATGTAATGTAATGTAGATGATATCAGTGACTTTATCATACCTAACCTCTTTAAAGGCCACTTGTGGGTGCAATCAGTATCTATTGAATCTACCAAAAGCGAGATGGTCTGTGCTGAGACTAAGGTGTTAAAATGAAGTGTACGCTTTGAAGCTAGAGACGTAAGAGAAGTTATAAGTTTCATGCAAAAAGGTGAATCTCCTGGGCATGACGGTTGCAGCATTGAACATCTACGACACGTAGGTATGTATTTGCCGCGCGTAATCTCGAAGATTTAATGTTTTCTAAATTTAATTTCTAGTTCTATGCGAGTCCAATAGAACGATATCTTCAGGATGCTGTTAGGACTGCCTCGTTATTGCAGTACGTCTGGTATATTTGTGGAAGCGCGCACGGATGGTCTTCACGCAAGAATTCGCAAAAAAGTTGCCAGCTAACGCCGGCACATTGAGACAGTAATAACAATATCTTACAGATGATTGAATCCAGAGCAGACTATACAAATGGGTAAAAATTGTTACTGGGCCAATCAATGTATGTTATTTGACATAATCACATACCTATCTATTACTATTTGACATTATTATTCATAAAGACGACTTATTATATTGTTATTATAAATATTAATTACCATTGTAACCGTCCAAACGTATTTAGAACTAAGCACAAAACACACAAACACCGATCTATGTGCAAACAGGCCTTAACTTAGATTCTGAACGTACCCCTGTTTATGCTGTCAAATTGTAATTTTTTCACCGAGTTTGTTTGTATCATAGATCAGATAGAATATATGTTTGTAATTTTATTGTATTCAGGGTGCGTACCATTTGAGTGAGATTCGCTAAAAACGCTAAAAACGATCACACTCCCAAAAAGTTTTCCACATGGGTCTTGGCGTTATTTTCGCCTTAAACGCTACATCTAATGTCAAAAGTGACAGAAGTGGCAAATTTTAGTAGCATTCTTAGCGTTCTTATCCAAAAATGGAACGGGGATGACAGTTACAAACGATCACGTGATCACAACCATAGACGTGTGTGATCAAAATTATCGAAAATAACGTTCTTAGCGACTAATGGAACATACCCTCACTGGTTCTGAATTATGTGCCAGTATATTACTTTTCTCTATGATTATGTGGTACTAAATCTTGGTTTGGTGCTGTACTGTATATCTGTACGTGTACAATTCATGGATCTAAAACAAAATGTAATATTCCAGAATACGGAACTGAACACACTTTAACTTAGCTATGTACATAATTATATATCTATTTGAGATGTACATTACAAGATTATGCAAGCCCAAGATACCATAACCTTACCTCATATCAGAAATTCAGATTTACAATGGATACGGTATTTATGAAGCCAGTTGAACCCATTGTATTTAAAGCCATTAAAGATCTAGACATCGCCAATTTAATGAAATGTTCTGTTGCACAAATTAGGCCCATTATCCCTTGCCTTGTTCGTATGGCCCTAATAGCTCCCCTAGATATAACTAATTATTGTGCTGAAGCAAAGAAAGATGTACTCACGTTGCTAGCCGGCATAGACTTGGTTAACTTTATTGTATCACTCTTATCTATTGAATTCCATCCGTTAGAAGTGGACCTGAAAAAGGAACAGCAAATGAGGTATGTGTTGTAGTTTTCTTCAATATTTTTTTAAGTATACATTTAGGCATGGGTGTAGCAAGTACGGGTAGTGGAAACTTGAAGTGGTCACTGGACAGTTGAAATGCAAAACCACACAGCAAATATTAGTAATTGTAGGAAAACCAACAGTGCATACCTCGCACACAGGGTGAATTTTTAAGATGGGACAATAAGGGCAGCTACCTTTACCGTTATAGTTACAGGAAAATGTTTTTAGGAGACTCCTTATATATTATTCTGAACTGCATCTACAGATTTTGGAAAAAATGTACAGGCAACAAGTAAAATGTCATTTTACACAAAACTTTTTTGATGCCAATTGATCCTGTTTCTTATAAGGATCAAAAGTCTCGACTGGACCGATTGAGGTTTAAGTACTAGAAACGTCTTCAATCGCAAAAAAATATTCCATATATTTCTACTGAAATACAGGAGGTATAGGATAATTACAGTTTTTGTCAAGCTGGCCTCAGGGCTTACTGTACCTAGAAGCAAAAGCGTCTATATAAGTACAAGACAAGAGCAATATATCTGGACAATATCTCTGGATAAGCTTCTCCATAGGCTAAAATAGCTATCTACTTGTCTATGTCCAGTACACAAGGTTGCTGAACAAACTTCTTTTTGAACAAACATATTCTTAGAAAATCTTAAAAGGTTTGTAATTACCCTTCTGGATGGTACTTGTCGCAATGGATACTTATTCTCGTACCACACCAATGCAGATTCTGTGTTCCTATTATAATAAATCTAAATACGCTTGAATTAAGTCCAAACATTTGTGATTTAAAGACATTCTTAACACTAAGTACATAAATTACAACTAACAATCTAGAATTTATTCTGCAAAAACATAAGAAAGAACTGAAATAAACCAAAAATTTTAATCAAATTTCTAGTACTCAAACCTCAGTCCGTCCAGTAGAGACTTTTGATCCCTATAGGAGACAGGATCGATTGACATCAAAAAGAGCTTTTGTGTAAAATGACCATTTTCTTGTTGACTGTAATTTTTTTCCAAAATTTGTGTCTTAAAAATGTTTTCCTGTAACTATAACGGTTAAGGTACCTGCCCTTACAGTCTCGTCTCAAAAATTCACACCCTGTATGTGTAAATGGTAAAAGTGTATAATATTATTTTTTACAAAATTACAAATGGGTGATTCTACGTTAAGAGGTACTATCGGTGGCTACATCAAAACACCATATATTAGTTGAATATTTGCGGGAAATTACAATCATTTATAATAATAAACATTGTTTACTTTATTACCAATAAATTACAATGCCTAAATTAACTTAGTTTAGCTATAGCTGCATGTTTACCTTGAAAATAGTATCTACCCTGGCCTGTCCCTTTACCATCTAGTAAAGAAGTCATTGTAATTTAATACATTTATAATTCACTAAACATTAAAGCTTTATTTTTTACATACAGTAGTGAAAGTAACAATGGCAAGTATTTGAAAAAATAATCGAATTGCTTTTATTTTCTATTCAAAAGATAATCTTAATTTTTGTCCCTCATATTTCAAGTCTCCTACCCTGGATTTTACATTCATTTAAAAATTACGATAAAATACTTAGTTGTTGCAAATCTCAATCTCAAAGCATTGTTTTTGCTGTAAAGTTAGCAATAAAAGTCTCGCGAGCCGCTCGCGTACTCTCATTGCCGGACAGATTGACCACGCCACTCGGTATTTGCGGATGTATCGGTGAATGTAGTATCTCTCCTGGTAAGTTTTATTTCCTTATTATTTATATTAAAACTTTGTTTGTCCTGTGTTTTTACTTTAATAGTTGTTTAGTTTACCGTGTGTTTTCGTTTTCTCGAAACAATACATCATTTCCCGATTGTGTTAGTTTTTTGGTGAAAATGTCTCTACCCTGCCGTATTTCTCCTGCCTCATGAGATGACAGGGTAGAGACCTTACGTCCAGGGTAGATAAGGAAGTGAGAGATATTAGAGCTTTGTTAGTATTTTATTTATATAAAATGTTTTTTTTTATTTTTATGCCAGATAAGTTAGCCTTTGACCACTATCTCACCTGATGGTAAGTGATGATGTGGTCGAAGATGTTGTACAGGCTAACCTAGAAGTACTGGCTCTCAAGGACCGCTGCCGGAACACACCGTTAGGTGCTTGGCGACAGATTTTCTACTTGAGGGTGGTAGCTAGCCAGGCGGGCATTCGCAAAATACCCTACCACCTTGCTATAACGACTGCCATCCTAAGACAACAACCGGGACCGACGGCTTAACGTGCCCTCCGAAGCACGGAAGCGCTCAGTAGTAATGTCACTAACTGTCACCCATCCAACTCATGAACCGCGAGCGACGTTGCTTAACTTTGCTGATCGGTTAAGAACAGCTAAGTGAACTTCCCTACGAGCGCTTCAAATCTTACTTTAATACAACACACATTTGCTTTAATCTGTGTTTTGTACGTTGTTTTATTTTCAAATGTTTTAATAACACTTAAAAAAAAAATTTCGGGTAGCCATGACATATAGAAGTAACTCGTAAAGAATGACTAGAAAAAAAACTTTTGGCTGAAAGATTGCGATACAAACGAATAAAAAAATGATCTCGTAAAGAATTCTCAACAAAAGGAAAAAGACAAGAAGAAAGAAAAAAGAGAAATGAACTATTAAGACACCAAACCAAATGACACCCAGAGAAGAATAGGGACAATGAAGTTCCTTCAACTCCTAATGATTAAAAGAATAATAATGGTAAACTTGTGTCGCAATACTAGAAAAATAAAAGATACCACTCCATATAACCAAAACAGAAGAAAATCTGTCGACAAGCACCTAACGGTGTGTTCCGACAGCAATCCTTGAGAGCCAGTGATATTACGGGGATATTAGACTTAACAACTATGTCTCAAGGTGACGGGCGCAGTGCAATTCGTGACTTGTGACGAAATGTATCTGTTATAGACAGAGGTTTGTCCGCTTAACATGAGGTAGGCCTCGAGCTTGTTTCGTCACAATAACAAAAAAAAATAGAAAAGAGAATTTGACATTATTAGAATCAAAGCGAAACACAAGAAAAAACTAATATAATAAGAAAAGTGATTAAAAATTTCAGAGAGTCGAAAAAAAGACGTTAGAACAATACAAGGAGCAAGAAAACAGAAGCGGGTAACGTTGGACACCTTAATAAACTTGTACAAAATTTTCATAGAGAAATCATCATTAAAATGTCGTACACGATGATTTACACTATTCTTTAGAATATGGCAATCTATTACAGATATGCCTGATTATATCGATATAATAACTCAAATCACGCAAAAAACTACATGGTGCGGAAAAAACAATAAAATTATACTCCCGAGATTAAACTTAGACTTGGAAAGTACAACAGAAAGCTTGCTTCAATTAAAAACGGAAACTATTATGTGTTTTTGTTTTAGTAAGAGTTAAGTTGAAATCAATTTGTTTTTATTTTTAAGTTTAATAATTCAAGTTATTAAATATATTGCATGAAAATTAAAATGTCTGATATGATAGTTAAAAACAATCATAAACAAGTGTATAATTAAAGTTGATACTCATAAAAATAATGTCTTTTCTATACTTTATCTATCCCCTGTAAGGTAAGGTATTCTACCCTGGCCTTCATGTCTCTACCCTGTAGAGAGTATCTACCCTGCTCCCTTAAAAAACGTGAAAAAATGAATTAATTGACTGGCCATCTTAAAGAAGTATCCAAAATACCTGATTACATAGTACTACTTCGGAAAAAGACATTATTTTAAATATTTATATCACGCCGCCTTTCTTAAGGATGCACTTGCCGAGACGGCTCGAACTTATCAGCGGGCGAGGCAACAAAGCATGCTATTTCACCTATACCTTTGTGGGAAAGGGTAAAACTCCGGGATGAGTAGTACGAAGATAGTGATCGCGCATCACACACCCGTATTGCATCTACGCTAATTACGCACACTTGTTTGCGATATATCAATGAAAGCCGAACCATGCCGAACGAATTACGATGTTTGACGACGGACGGAGATAGTGTCTCAAGCTACGTCACGACGTGTGTAGGTATTTCTTATAAAATAATATTATATATTCACAGAGGAATACATTTTGGTTCGGACAGTAGGTACCTGTTGTTATAATTTTCGTTCGTTTTATAATAACATACTGATGTTATTTCACCTATAGTAGGTAAATATTTAGTAAGTAGGGACAATGATTTGTAGGGACAATGATTTGTAGGGACAATGATTTGTAGGTACTTAGTAAATGTATTAGTTTGTTCTTTTCATATTGATGTAGTATATATTTACCTACAATAATTATTTATTACATAATTAGCAAGTTACTGCTTTTACTACAACATATTTTGTAAAGCAGTGACGGCTCAGTGGCATAGGTTATGAACTTCCGCGCAGCAGGTCCATGGTTCGAATCCCGTCGCGGGCTAAATCTTCACCGCGTGGTAGAAGAGCATTTTACGAATGCCCGCCTGGATAGCTACTACCCTCAAGTAAAAAATCGGTCGCCAAGCACCTTAAGGGAAGCAATCATGGCTCAGTGGCATTGGTTATGGACTGCTGCGCAGCAGGTCCATAGTTTGAATCCCGCCGCGATATTGAGCTTCACCGCGTGGTGGAGAGTTCGTAGCGAAGTTTACTTAGCTGTTCTCAACCGATCAGCAAAGTTTAGCACCGTCGCGCGCGGTCATGAGTTGGATGGGTCACCGCTAGGACAATACTACTGAGCGCTTCCGTGCTTCGGAGGGCACGTTAAGCCGTTGGTCCCGGTTGTGGTCTTAGGATGGCAGTCGTTATAGCATGGTGGTAGGGCATTTTGCGAATGCCCGCCTGTATAGCTACCACCCTCAAGAAGAAAATCTGTCGCCAAGCACCTAACGGTGTGTTCCGGCAGCTGTCCTTGGGAGCCAGTACTTCTAGGTTAGCCTGAACAACATCTTTGACCACATGATCACTTACCATCAGGTGAGATAGTGGTCAAAGGCTAACCTATCAGGCATAAAAAAAGAGCATTTTGCGAATGCTCGCCGGGATAGCTACCCAAGTAGAAAATCTGTCACCATGCAACTAACGTGAACTCAGTGGCATTAGCTATGGACTGCCTCGCAGCATGTTTATGGTTCGAATCCCGCTGCGGGCTCGAGCTTCACCGCTTGGTGGAAGGGCATAGGGCATTTTGCGAATGTTCGCCTGGCTAGCCACCATCCTCAAGCAGAAAATCTGTCAGTAAGCGCCTAACGGGAAGCAGTGATGGGCCAGTGGCATTAGCTAGTGACTGCCGCGCAGCAGGTCCATGGTTCGAATCCAGCCGCGATATTGAGCTTCCCCGCGTTGGTGAAGAGCATTTTGCGAATGCTCGCCTGGATAGCTACCACCCTCAAGTAGAAAATCTGTTAGAAAGCACCTAACGGGAAGCAGTGATGGCTCAGTGGCATTAGGTTTGGACTGCCACGCAGCAGGTCTATGGTTCGAATCCCGCCGCGGGCTTGAAATTCACCGCTTGGTAGAAGGGCATTTTGCGAATGCTCGCTTGGCTAGCTACCACCCTCAAGTAGAAATTCTGTCACTAAACACTTAACGGGAAGCAGTGATGGCTCTTAGCAATGGACTGCCGCGCAACAGGTCTATGGGTCGAATCCCGCCGCGGGCATGAACTTCACCGCATGGTGGAAGGTTGTTTTGCGAATGCTCGCCCGGCTAGCGAGCTTTGAGATGAGATTCAGATTCAGATTCAGATTTATTTATTGTTAGACTGTGTTACATATAGTTCTTAAATATTATAAATAGTACCAACAGCTAAGTCCATTCGGACATACAATAATTATGTGCTTATATCTAATACATATTTATAGTCATTTAATTATTAAGGCATGAATAATGATATAATTATAGTAGGCATGAATAAAACAATATAAATCTAAATAAAATTGCATAACATCAAATTTAGAATCTATCTATAAGGAAGTCAGTCACTTTGTAATATAGTTTTTGTGACAGAAAATTAAACAAACTTCTTTTAAATGCAGTGACACTCTCCGATTTTAATATTGTTTCTGGCAAATGATTGTATATCTTAGGACCCATGCCGCACACACCTTTTCTAAAACATGCTGTTCTGTGTGCAGGAACTTTCAACTTGTTTCTGCTTTGTGTACCTTTCCCGAACTCATAAAGGTACATATTAGTTCGAACAAATAGCGACATCTCGTAAATATATAGACATGGAAAAGTCAGGATCTTAAATTTGGAGAAGTATGGCTGGCAGGAATCTGTCGGCTTCAAATGACAGACAGACCTTAAGCATTTCTTTTGGGCCTTGAATATTGTTTCCCGTTCCGAACAGTTTCCCCAAAATATAACTCCATAACGCAAGGTAGTTGTTACGTAAGCATGGTATGCTGTAAGTACAGCTGATTGACTAACCACTTTAGATAATAAATAGAGAGCATAGGAAAAACTGCTAAGTTTAGAGCGAACAGATTCAGCGTGCATTTTCCAGTTTAAGTCAGAGTCTAGATGAAGACCCAAAAACTTTGTGTCAGATATATCTTTAATGTCATTATCATAATAAGCAATTTTACATGTCAATTTCCTATATTTATTAAATGTCATAATATTTGTTTTGTCAAGATTCATTAGTAAATTATTGAATGTCAACCATCTGATAATATTACTAAGAGCTGAATTAATTTCAGGCTCGAGTGGTTTCTGCTTTTCACCTACAAAAATGGCAGTGCTGTCATCAGCAAATAAAACCATAGGCTCTTTAATGGCACGAGGTAGGTCATTAATGTATATAATAAAGAGTAAGGGCCCCAACACACTCCCTTGAGGTACGCCGTATTTTACCACACTAGAAGAAGATGTATATTTTATTTCAGTGTTGGTTTTAGGACACATTTTTATTATTTGCGTTTGCTGAGTTCTATTGCTAAGATATGATTTGATTAAATCTGAGGCATTTCCTCTTACTCCATATTTTTCGAGTTTGTTGACTAGTATGTTGTGATCTACGTAATCAAAAGCTTTCGTAAGGTCCATATACATGGCATAGACAGGCAGCTTTTTCTCTCGGCCAGACATAACAGCTTTGATTAAGTGAAATACAGCCATGTTTATTGATTTCTTTTTACGAAAACCAACTTGTTCATCAACAAGTATATTATATTTGCTTAAGTATGAGTATAGACAATCGTGAACGTATTTTTCAAATATTTTAGAAAAGACCGGGATTAAAGCTATTGGCCTGTAATGGCCGACAATTTCTCTATCTTTTTTTTTATAAATTGGCTTTATTATGCTTAATTTTAATTTGTCTGGATACATTCCCTTATCTATACATAGGTTCATGATGTGACTCAATATTGGACATATGACTAAATCGACCTCTTTTATAATTTTAGTATTTATTTCATCATATCCTGCACTTGAAGTATTCTTTAAAGATTTGATAATTTTGAGAATATCATTCGGAGCCGAAGGCAACATGAACATGGAATTTGATTTGTTCCAAATTAAAGTATTCATGCAATCCTGTGAACGTACCTCTACTTTGTCATTATTATGTGTTGCATTATTAATATAAAAATCATTAAAAGCTTCTACAATATCATTTGGATTTGTCAAAATTGTATTATTATATCTTAATATATTAATGTCATTGTTAAGGGGTCTGCAACTTAATTTATTATTTATAATATTCCAAGTAGCCTTAGATTTGTTAGCTGCCATTTTTATTGTGTAGTCATTTTTGGCTTTTTGTGTAAGTTTCATTATACTTTTTAAACGTTTTGCATAAATTTTTAATGATGTTCTATTCTCTATAGTCTGTTTTTTCCTATACTCCCATAACATCCGTCTCTTTCTCTTAGTGCAAATTTTTATGCCCTTAGAAATCCACGATGGTTTTTTGTGCATTGTATGTTTTCGCTTTACTACGGGAAAACAAAGATCATAAAGCAATTTAAAGGTTTCGTGAAAATAATTAAACGCTTCATTAGGACAACTACTACCAATAACATCGCCAAAACTCAACCTAGATAAGTTATCCCTAAACTTTTGTATATTCTCTTCGCGGTAATCACGACTGTATGAGTACCAGTACTTGATTGGGTAGTATTTAGGTACAGGACATGTAAAATATTGAGATGTATGGTCGGATAGTACTAGTTCGATTATTGTACAAGAAGAGCCACGGACATTATGAATAAAGTTATCTAGACAACTTCCACTATTTGGTCTTGTAATTTCCTTCAGTGATAGTTTCAGTTTGTGGTTTCCAATAATATTTAAGAATGTTTTAGTGGTTTTATCATCTTTCAATATATTAATATTAAAATCGCCACAAATTACTACCTTTTTCTTGTTAAAACAGATCCTATGCAAAATGTCATCGAAGTTGTCATAGAATATTTCTTTGGAAGCATTTGTTTGTCTAGGTGGTCTGTAAATACAACTAATTATAAGGTTATGCTCAAGTAATTCTATTGCACAGCTCTCTATGTTATTTATGTTACTCAGACTTTTGACATCATGCAGTTCCCTAAATTTATGACTATTATGCACGAGTATACATGACCCGCCACTACGCTTTTTCCTACAGTACCATGCAGCCAAAGTGTAATTTGGTATTTTTAAAAATACTGTATCGCTGTTGATCATGTTGTGTTCAGTGATGCATATTATATCTACAAATTTATTTTCCGAATTTAATTTATCTAGATGTACCATGAGTAAGTCCGATTTTGTGATCAAGCCATCAATATTTTGATGCAAAATATTTATATTATTTTTACAACCGAAAAAACTTACCAGCACCATCACTCTCTACTATTGTACAGGGTTTAGTATTGGATTCTGATACAATATTAAAATCGGTTTGTGTTTCTACATTTACTTTTGCAACAATATTTATCGAATGTATGCGTTTCCTAGCTTCATTTATCTTGATTTTGTATTCACGTACTTTCACTTCTCTATTGATAATCTTACACAAGTTGTCACGTAATACATTTTTGTTTGGAATATTCTGACTGTAGTTCATATCAATGTACAAAACATGCTTATATTTTATGCACAGATGCCTTAATTCATAATTCAATTTATTTTCATTTAAATATTTGTTGTATGGAATCTCGCTTATGATTATATTTGTATGGCGAAAATAATTCAGAAAACTGTTTAAAATGAATTTAAAGTTTTCCGGGTTCTTGTCATTCATGCCTCCCAATATAATTATATAGTCATTTTCCGTTAGAGTCAGCAATTCTTTCTTATATGAATTTAAAACATCTCCTATGTTAGCTTCTGCCTTCCAAAACGATATAATCTCAAATTCTGAGCCAACGAACCTCTGTAGTGTTTGTTGCATTCCGATACCACGCTGGTCAGCTAAAATTACGATCTTATTTTTAGTCTTTTCTTTATTCTTCTCCATATTCTCTGATTTTTGTCTTATTTGAAAAATTTCTACTTCTTGCTCTTTTAAGTTTACTTTTTTATTAGTACTTGTACATATTTCGACTTGACTACTTCCCTCGTTTTTATTTTCGTACTGATTTGTCTCATTTTCATTATAATTATCACTCTTTGTATTTTCTGCCTCAAAGGTTACGGGGTCAAATAAATTTTGATTTTCTTGTTCCGGACTTTCTAGAGTTTTGTTTATGTCACTAGTTGTAGGAGTGGAAATTATTACTTTTCTTTGTTTCTTTTTCTTTCTACTCAATTTTGGTGTGATCTTGTTTGTGCTAGTAGACAAGCTTTCTGAAATACCAACTCTTTTAAGTAAATCTATAGTTTTATCTTTCTTTATGATTTCTGATTTAAGAATATTTATTTCAGATATCAGATGATCTATTTCATTTTCCGCACTAGATAATTTTTGTGTTAGTTCGTTAACTTTTGAATGTAATGCAATAATTTCTTCATTTTCTTCGAGAGACGTGTTTGGTAAGCTCAAAGCGGTTTCTTCATAGACAGAGGAACAATCTTTAGAGATATCTGACATCGAATTACATCGTCGAAAAGGTTTACGTTGTGTTATATTATTTGACTCCATTTTTAATAATTTATAATGAATTAATGTGGAAATATATGTCAAATGGTTCTTAAACAAATATTTACTACAAAGAATTGGTAGTAGTCAACGTTTATTTAGCATAATAGGTCATAATATTATGTCTGTGGAAAAGACTTACTATTGATGGCAATAAAGAAAAAGTATTCTCACAGTCGTAATCAAAAAATCCAGTTCGCCCTGCGGCAATGCACAGTGAGTCATGTGTCGCTGGTCGTTGTTTCTAGGTGGCGCGGCGGCAGGCAGACGCGGGCGAGGTAGGTACGCGGGGGAGATGCGCGCACGCCGGCCGCTCAGCTAATTTCAAATTTTCTGTTTGCATATATTTTGAAATTAACTCACTTGTATCTCTTTCAATTCTGGACCAATTTCTTTGAAATAATCGCCAAAAGATCGCTCGTTTCTTGGGCTTTGTAACTGTATAATTTTGAATGTGAATGCGTCACTTTTAACCACTTTTTTAATAAAAATTTCACGGAGCAATTCAATACACTGTTGCACGTTTGACGTACCGGACGAGGCTCGAGAGTGTGTCGTACCGATTTCAAAATCTGTCTCTAAGCGGTAATGTACGATGGCATCATGGATCTACCAATCCTGGTAGAACACATTTGGAATAAAAATTCTCTACCTACCCGTAACTGATTTAAATTATTTCCAATAAAAATCAATAACTAATCATAGGTAATTTTTGATTAGGTAAGTGCCTACAATCATCGCTAAGTTTACCATATACACTTTCGTACTACCTTAGGTATAAGTAGGTACCTACTACAAATATACATACTTATTCTACTAATATACGTAGGTAGATACATAGTATACTAACTTTATTATTTGTTGTGATCTTATAGCTATGTAGATAGGTATGCAATGTAATGCGCGCACGCGAATGTCGATGTGACATCGCTGACAGTTGCGTGCCTAGGCAGGCCTATATGATACATGATAATTATATCGTAGATAGGTAGGTATCTTCCATTGAGCTTCTAATTCTAACCCTTTACTACTTTGTGTTAGGTAAGTACTTTCTCGAAGCTATATTACTGCTTAGACTATATTCTAAAAATAATGCGGACTACCTACGTCCATACCATATCTAACCAAATGCAGCTTTTTATATTGTCTAAGTGTTGCTAAAATGATTAGGTACTCACCATAGCTATCATGACCTGCGTATTGACTAATACCTACTAGGTACTAACTTAGGTGAGAGTAGATGAGTACCTAGACATAGTTACGTATTTATATTACCCAAGTACCTATCTATATGGATTATGGCGTCCGACACTTACTATCACGAACAAACTAATCAAATGCGAAAGAAAATCCGGTCCCCAACTCCCAACATATGTAAATATATATATATATATATAAGTACGTAAGTAGGCATAGGCACTACATATTGGTAGTGTATACATACGTGCACACCAAAAAGCAACAGGGCATTCCTACAATATAATATTATGATCTAAGATCGCGGCGCGATGCACGTGACTTTTGGTAGTGTGCGTTTTGTTAATTATATATTAGTGTGCTGCGCATGAGACCCGCCCGCCCGCTTTCCTCACCGCGGAATGGAAGTATTGACATGAGATGCCCAATATTTTGAACGAAAAACTAGCGCGCAAAACTATGTGTGCCGACCTTTGGCTCTAGGATGTTTATGATTATACTACTGGATGTATTTGTTTTCCAAAATGTTATCTAAAATGATCATGAACTGAGCTATGCTTCTATGTAAATAATTTTAGGGATTTCATGCTCTATAAGTCGTTTATTTACGACTAAACATGCGCTAAAATTCGTGATATTACAGGGATGTTTCGAGGCTTATAACTATCATATGAAGATTTTTTTTACAAATCGGTGCCAAGACAAGCCTAGATAATGAAGAGATAAATCGATATCATGCTTAGTTCTGGACCTAAAACCTCAAATAAGGGAGTGATCACCCTACGGCGTTTGTATGGAAAAGTTACCGGCCAGTTCAACCTTAACATCAAAGAACCTCTTAACGTAGAATAACCCAAATATACGATAGGAAAAATTTAAGTAATGTGCGTAATCCGCTTAGCAGGCGTTATTGCAATCATAACAATATAAAAAAATAAATATTATTTTTTGTTTTGATTTACTCCTTCTTAGGTTAACATTCATCACTTAGAGTTAGGGATCTGTACCTATGAGACAAAATGGAGCCCTATTTATGAAACTCCACTTTCTATCTGTCCGTCCTTCCATATGTCACGGGTCTCAGACATGTAAACAGAAAGAGTTACTTTACCAAAGCTGTACTTTATGTAAGTCCATCGGTATATAACAGCTTTAGTTAGTACCAAATGTAGACATAATCACACAACTGGCATTTTTCTATGATTGCAGTCAGATTTTGCTAGTAGCAAATTACATAATTATTGACCTGCTGGTGACTATGTTGAAATGATATGAGGAAAATGTTGACTTAAAGGTGTATATTGGAGTAAAAATTAATTGCAATTATATTTGGACGCTTCATTACATGAGAGGATAAGTTTATTCTTATATTTAAAAAATAAATTTAATATTAAATATTTGAACCACAAGCAGAATATTGATGATAAATATTCACTTAGCAGGTGTTCATGCAAAAATTACAATATTAAAAATAGGATCAGTTAAAAATGTAACTTTTAGACCATTTTTGTATGGAGTATATCTTAAACTCAAAACTAGATTGCAGTCTGAAATTTCGGTATAATATCAGAACAATATTAAATTATTATTATTATTTATACTGTATAGTATACATAATAATATATAATATAGTATACATATAAATAACCAACAAATATTAAAAACACCATTTTAAAATACAGTTTTGAAGTTGTGATCAAAACCAACAAACATTTTCTTTCTTTATATCGGCTATTGCAATGCAAAACTCTAAAAGATAGAAGCCTGAATCGCACTTGGCTGGTTTTATAAATCAGGCTGTCCCACTCCTTGGGCAGCATGTAACTTATATATTCTTGATTTTTCTTCACCTGCCCCCCAAACAGAACCCTGGCTCCGGCCTTGCATTTAGGCCTGTAAAAATTTACCCTAATTGTCATTTTATGTTTCAGACAGAAAAATGGTTCTCAATGTACAGATTCGTTCTTAGTCGTTAACATAAACAATGGTATTGCTACTGATTTTGAGCAATCTGACTCAACGCGAAGGGTCAGATTAGTCTTATCAGAATTATTGTTGATGCAAGCTCAACTAGTGGAATACAACCAGAACAAGAACACAAGTACAGACTTCTCTGTCAAACCTTCAGAGCTGTTTGATAATGATGTTTATTTGGAGGAAGTTACCGATGTCATATGTATTAGCCTTGCAGAACTTCCCAATCTACTAAATCTTTGTGATATTGTAGAAGTGCTGCTCTATGTAAACAAAGGACCTCTCATCATATCCTGGGTAGTAGCTAATATGCCTGACACATTACAAGAGGGTATGTAATTTCACAATCTTGCTTGTTATGGGTTAAGCTGGTATTTTGATGCTATTATTATAATATACATGAAATGTTAAGATATTCTGCTATCGATAATACAGATGATACCTGTGTTGAATTATCTATTAGGTACCATCACAACACACTTTTTTGTATAGCATTAATATAAATACATTTCCTAATAAATACCTTATATCTGTTTTTTGTGTATAAAGGACAAATGCTTGTAGCAGCAGAAGAAATTTTCCTATTCTTAAAAAGATCTTTACTATAGTGTTACAGTGCTGAAACCAAACAATGAAGCAGTAATGGCTTAGTGGCATTGGCTATGGACCTGCCATTGTTCGAATCCCGCCGCGGGCTTGAGCTTCACCGCATGGTGGAAAGGCGAATGCCCGCCTGGCTAGCGACCACCCTCAAGTAGAAAATCTGTCATCTAGCACCTAACGGTGTGTTCCGGATGCTGTCCTTGAGAGCCAGTTATTCTAGTTTAAGCCAGTTTACACCTTCGACCGCATCATCACTTGCCATCGGGTGAGATTGTAATCAAAGGCTTACCTATCAGCAAAAAAAATGGATTGAATTAAATGTATTATTTTTTATATGATTGTCTTTTTCCTCTAAGGACAGTGATTTGCTGCAAAACTCAACAAGAGGATGATGAGATCTATTGATATTTAAACTTTGTATAGTCTCCTGAGCATAACTTAGTTTTAATAAAATAACTTATATTAAAATAAAAATAAACATATTGTTCAGTTAACAAAGTGGAAAGCTTCCTTTGACCAATGAACTGATTGAAAATCATATCAAAGTACAGAATAATATGAAATGCTAAAGAATGGGAGTCCATAATAAACAATTGTAGTGAAAAAAGTAAGATGAAGAATGATGACATACACTTCCACATGGAAGTTTCTAAATCAGGATTAACTCGGGATGCTTATTTGAAGAACTTTGTTCCTAACTATACAAACATCATTTTGTTAGATCAGTTTATAGATTATATTAGGTCCTTACATATGAAATTGGCGTTTTGTATGGGAGGAACAAAAAGTCGAATATTTTTTAATATAATATATTTAATTAATCAAAGTATGAACCATTATTTTCTATGCACTTTTGCCATCTCATAGGTAGTTCATTGATCCCTTTACTAAAAAAACCAGTCGGACGGGAATCAATAAAATCTTTGAAGGCGATTTGGACTGCCCCATCGGAGTTGAATTTTTTCCCTTGCAAGAAGTTATCCAAATTTCGAAAAAAATGGTAATCTGTTGGAGCAAGGTCCGGGGAGTACGGAGGATGTCTTAGACTTTCCAATTGAAGCTCTTCTAATTTAGTAGCCGTCTGTAGCGCAGTGTGTGGTCTAGCGTTGTCGTGAAGCAGCAGTGGCGTGGAGCGATTGACCAGCCTAGGTTGTTTAGCCGCTAGCTTTTCCATCATGGTTTGCAATTCCTGACAATAGACATCAGCCGTAATAGTCTGGCCAGATTTGAAAAAACTGTAATGAACAATACCGGCACTAGTCCACCAAACGCTTACAAGTAACTTTTTTGGGGTTAATTTTCGCTTGGGGCAGGATTTGGCTGGCTGGCCAGGATCTAACCATTGCGCTGAGCGCTTCCGATTATCGTAAAGAACCCATTTTTCATCACAGGTAATGATTCGGTTTAAAATACCTTCATTATTGTGCCGGTTTAGTATTGTAACGCAGCAGTCGACGCGCGTTTGCCGGTTTGTTTCAGTCAATTCGTGAGGTACCCACCTTTCAAGCTTTTTAATCTTCCCAATTTGCTTCAAGTGAATTAAAACAGTTTTATCACTAACATTGCAGCCTGCAGCTAACTCGGACGTGGTTTGCGATGGATCCGCTTCCACAATAGCCTTCAACTCTTCATTATCAACTTGAGTCTCAGGCCGTCCACGGGGCTTGTTCTGCAGGTCGAAATTTCCAGAACGAAAACGTTGGAACCAAAAACGAACTGTGTTTTCTTTTGCAACACGACCGCCATACACATCATTCACCCTTCGAGTTGTTTCCGCAGCACTAGTGCCACGGCGGAACTCGTACTCGTAAATAATGCGATATTTAAGGTTTTCCATTTTGTAAAATGAGTGACGCAAACAGAAAAAAACAGAAGAAAAAAAACAAATGAATGACGATCATCGAAGCACAAATACATGAGTCTATAGCTGTACAAATTTGAATTTGGAATTCCTTACCAAAGAGGAGAAATTCGTGATTAAAGTGGCCAGTACGAAAAACGCCAATTTCATATGTAAGGACCTAATATATTAATCTATAAACTATACATATTTTGCAGTTGCTGAATCTCTTGTAGTAAATGCTGAGAGAAGTGAGGAAGGTGGCATCAGAGCAAAAACTCTAGCAACACTGTGTGATATATGCCCACACATTGCTGCATCAGTCAGAGCGAAAGCCGCTTCAGTATCCCGCTTACCGGCATTGGTGATTACTCTCACTTTGACACATCATAAAGAAGACCTAGTAAGCAAATATTTTTTATTGTTGACAGACTAGCCACTGTCCATTATCTCTAATATTGATGATATGAAAGATGAAATGCCTTCCAAAATGTTAGTTCAATGAAATATTGCTTATGTGCACAATTCTCACCAGCGCAAGGTTACAAAAATGTGTATGTTTTGATTGGGAAGCGCTTTCGATTGTTTCATAATAAAGTAAGCTGTTCACAATTTCGGACTCGGAACAATGGATAATAATGAAATAATAATGAATAACAACCCTGTCCACCTACTGGACTTTCTCACTGGTGGGTGGATAGGGAATTCACGTTTCCCCTACACCCACTTACCTTTCAATAAGACACTGCAGCTGTCATTTAAAAGATTTGAATAAAAGAGAGGTATTGAGGTGAGATGATGCATCTCTTGGAAACCATAACAATTTTTTAATGTCTACACGAAACGCTTTCGAAAGAAAAACAGTTGTGCTGGTATCCATCTATACAAAGAAAGATTTCTTTGTATAAATCTAAATAAAGAAATATAAATAAATAAATAAATACAATAGAATAAAAATAATGTTTTTTGTTTCGATTTCGTGACCTTGTATCAGGAATATGTATAAAATTACAGGTATCTTTCATGTCTGGGCTTTTGCTGGGATCAGATCAGACTACAAGGGGATGGTTTGCAACATTCTTACGGAATTCTCACAAAAGAGGCAAAGGTGATGGACATGCTGCTCTGACAATGTTACGCCAGGAACTATTGAAAAGATTGAAAGAGGCTACAGCTGGGGTGGATGCATCTGCTTTACTCAGACTATACTGTGCGCTAAGAGGGATAGCAGGAATTAAGTTCCAAGATGATGAAGTTGCTGGTCTGCTCAGACTCGTCACGCAGAAACCCCCACCAACTCCAGCTGGAGTTCGATTTGTATCTTTAAGTCTCTGTATGATTCTGGCATGTCCTTCACTAATGGGTATGTACTATGTTACTAAACAAAATTGCATTATTTCTCTACTCTACTCACTTGAAGAGTTCATTAAAATTTATTTTTTCAGCTGCACCAGAGCATGAAAAGAAGGCCATTGAATGGGTGCAATGGCTAGTTAAAGAAGAAGCATATTTTGAAAGGTAAAACTTTAAAATAATTTTGTTCAAAATTCCCGTCTTGAGAACATAGAGACTGTTACATTCTTTTTGGCTGTCGTAAAAGAGAAGTATTAGAGCAAAATTCCCCTAATGATAAGAATTCCACTACTCACGTCACTCTTTTCACAATCTCACTGTGTTCCTTTCTGGTCATCATCAATATGGAGTGTCTGCCATAAAGTTTCACATAATATGTATATATTGTCTTGAAAGTATATTGCTCCTTGAACTGCTGTCATATTCCACCACTGATGTACAATGATCACGGTCTTTGTCAATGTTAACTGTCTGAAGTTTCACTTCATAGTTAGGAGCTGATGTGTGTTTGGCGGCCCATACCACGCCGGTACAAGAGTGCTGAGTCAGCTGCTGTATCTTGTCACATAAGCTTTGAAGTCATAGTCAGTCTCTCATATGACTATAGGTAGAGTAGCAGCGATCATAGACGAGACTAACGTCGATAAATCAACGTGTTGCCAGTCTCGTAGCAAACTTTTAGCCTGCTTGATGGGTTAATGTATGAACGCTGAGACGAAATCTCTGCACTGCCGTCCGTTAACTAAAAGGTCGCTAAGCCACAAAAGCAAGTTTTGAGATATGAGCAAAAAACGTAGGAAACATTAAAAATTAATGCTGTTTTATAGGTATTGGTCGCAGAGACAGCATTGAAATATCCAAAGAAAGCTCTTTTTATATTCTATCAAATTTCGCAATATATATCTGCAATAATTAGTTCTAAATAGAAAAAAAACTGTTTTGGCATTTTAGCCGTGTAATAATGGCTTATTTTACCATTTATATACTACACTAAAAAGTCACTTAGTATACTCTAGCGACCTTTTAGACTAGCATTTGTACATAAATATGTGCACAGTTTTTTAATGTTATGAAGTTATATGCAAAAATCTACACTAAAAGGACGCTAAGTAATTTAACGACTTTTTTGTTAAATATTAACTAATATCAAAGATATCAAACCCAAGCTTGAATGTCGTTATAGTTTTTTAACTATTATGTAGTCTAGTTTTTTAACATATTGTATTTTTTGTATTTATTTAATAGTATATTTTCTTTTAATTACTACACTAAATGGCAGTTAAGTTTGAAACCTTGAAATTAAACGACTATTTAGTTAAGTATTTTAGAATGGACATTTCAAGTTGCATCACAAGCATCAAGAAAAAACGTTAAGTATTAAAATAAAATCAACGTAATATATTCATTATTTGTTAATTGAATATATATTACATATTTTTTAGACATAATTGTTTAGAATCTATTTTCCTACGAAACAAAACAACTGCATTGCTATAAATAAGATTTAAATCTTAAAACAATGTATTTTAAAAGTAGAGATTACACACGCATATTTAGAATTACAATGGCAAACAACATAAAGAAAATTAATTGCCTATCATTAGATTATCCATCGAGGAATGTATAATTGTTAAATATAAATGATTATTTAAAATAATATTTTATAAATAATAACTTAGGGTCTTGCTTTAAAAAGATCCGAATAACTGCTAGAACAGTACAACTAAGAATATGAGAATTAATGTCAATCAAAATACATTTACAAGGGACAAATGAATGGAAGTGTTGGAAGTGGAAGACCTAGGTGAACGTTTCCAAATCAGATTGAAGACGTTCTGAAAAAACTCTAGGTCTGGAGTACCCTAGGCCGACGCTCATGTATGAAAGGATTGATGAGTTTAGATGAAGCGAAAGCGATATGTCAGGATCGTAGTAAGTGAAATTTGTGGTCTTTGCCTTTCCCTACGGGAAAAAGGCGTATTTATGTAAAAATACTTTCGTAAGTATGAAGTCTTTGCACCTACACCTTTATGTCTTCATGAAGTAATATTTATATATTAGTTTATAAAGGCACATTAAATCAGTATTTAAGTTATTTACTTGAGCATCTTTTCATTTAAGGAGCATGTTTATCTCTTGTAGATAAATTTCTGCAAAATAATAGTTTATGTGGGAGTATTATAAAGGCTAGTTTGTTTATGATCTAAAGTGTAAAAAAACACAGCTTTTCTTTTATGTTGTTCATATCTTTCGGCGAGGTACGAAGAGTAATTAACAAGGCTCTTGGATTTTTTTAAGTATCTATCATGCAAGAACTTTAATGTTGTAAATTCGTCTTAAAATCATTTTTGTATTGAAGACCAAAGTTATTACGTTTAAAAGTTACCTGAACCATGTTTTGTAGATAAGCTCTGGGGTTAGATTTTTGTATGCGCCTGTTGGAGGTGTAATTAGGTGAGTTAATAAAATCTTGTGGTGTAAGTGATTCAACTGTCACTGTGCCACTATTAATGGAAGCTATTGCATCTATATAATCTATAAAGTCGTAGAGCTTACCGTTTTTTTTATTGCCAGTTCAACTTGATGATGCATTTGGTCAGCGCGCATAAAAAAACGCCCAGGTTCGATAAAATAATACGAAATTGTTTGTCGATATTATGTCAGTGTTCACCAATTGAACTAGCAACGACAACAATAACTAATTTTTATTTCGGACACTGCAGTTGTCAAGCCAAGGGTTCATATTTTGAACATCACGATACGAACTAGGAAAACGTAAATCGCACTCTGGATGTCTTCCAGTTTTCTTCTTGCGATGCCATCAAACCAATTAATAACAGTCACCGGTTGAATTTCAGAGGTTATTTTTCTATTTTAATGTATCCATTCTCGGTAACAATATATAGTTTTTTCTAAATCTGTGGTGAAAAATATTTGATTATCACTTTGTTGCAAAATTTTATGTGAATCATAAAATCGTCTTGCTTTTATATATTTCCCATGATGTTTAAATAATATAAAATCAACATCTGCCTACCCTTTCCGAGATATATAAGTGTGATGATACAACGATATGTTTTAATTAATAAAATACTAGAACACTGATTTAAGTTATAGAAACTATCATATTCACCGAGAAATGAGCGTATTACAATATTAAGCGAAATATTGTTAAACTATGATTTTACCCGTGTGGTGATAAAAACAGTGATGATGATGGTAGTTAAAAGTAGCCTGTGTATCAATTCAGCTTAGTAGCTATCTCCATACTAAATAAAATTCAAATCGATCCAGCCATTTAGGCATGAAATAGTACCCAACATCCACACATACAAACTAGCTAACAACAACTAGCTGCGCTCCATGGTTTTACCTGCGTTGTGATGAAAAACGATGATGATAGTGACGACCAAAACTAGCTTATGTGCTTATCCAGGGTTTAAGCTACGACCATACCAAATTTCATTCAAATTCATCCAACCGTGTATAATATTAGTAAGGATTATTTTATATTTTATAATTGATACACAAAAAGCTCGCTGCAGACGACTTAATTTCCGAGAAACGAGGCAGCGTAAGACCTCTTGCAGCTCCTCGCTTTTTTGTTTGCACGGTACGTAAGAAGTCTACACATTATTATAGCAAATAGGTACATCAACTTTGCCATGAGAGTCGTTAATTGCAATTGAACTCGATTGATCATAGTAACATCTCTATAATTTTCATACCAATAGATATAAACAGCTCCAAGCTAACAAAACTAGCAATAATAATGTATATGACGACCTAGGCGACACTCAACTGGAATGCGTGCGGGGCAGGTCAAAACGTGAGAGCAATTTGCGACTTTTTAGCTAAGTATTGTCGCTTAATGTCTTTTTTGCTAAGGATGTGGACGCAAAATGTTGTTCATCTAAGAATTTAAAGGCGCTATGAATTTTGAGAAAAGTAAATCATTAGGTTCTAAAACAGCCGGCCTACGCTATAAAGCCGTTATCAGAGTTTAACGTTCATAAAGCGTAGTTTTTTTGTGAAATTGCTTTATAGTGTAGGATTACCAACATTATTTAGCTATGAAATCAAAAACTTAAAGGTAGTATTAGTATCTTAACGACTATATAGCCTAGTAAAGTTAAATAACGTCTTTCTTGCTATGTGACCAATATTAAAATTTTAATATGATCATGTCGTTAAGGGCTGTATGTGATCGTGTAGCTAAGTATTGAAGGTTAACGTCAATTTAGCTTAGTAAAATTTATTTTTATCAATATTTAACGGCCTTTTTACTAGATCTATCTCCTGATTCTAAAAGGTTATAAAAATAATTCCAAGACAGATCGATAGAGAATTTTTTTCTGTATAGGATGGCATTTAAAGCTCAAAATCGACCCCCTGTGGCTTAACGACCTTTTAGTCAACGGACGGCAGTGCAGTCCGTGCTCACGCTCCGACATATGTTTTATTTCAGTACCTCTGGTGTGACAGCTTCTTTCGGCGAAATGTTATTATTGATTGCGATCCACTTCCATTCCGGCCAGCTACCTGCTGTGGGCGAGCTTGTTTGCGCTACCCTCGGAATGCGTGTGCCGGTGCGTCCCAACGGTCTCGCGCGAATAAAGCAAGCATTCACTCAGGAAATATTCACAGAACAGGTAACTGACATTTACTGTCACTTTTCCATTACTTAAAACATATATTAAAGCGATATTGCCTTCTTGGCGTCACCAATCCAAAATAGACGTAATCCCGAAAAATAATAAATAGGATAGTGAATTTTGTAAACCCTTGTAAATGTGAGTCTTCTCTTTTAGGTCGTTACATCTCATGCTGTAAAAGTGCCTGTAACAGTCAACCTTAACAGCAACATTCCTGGGTACCTGCCGGTCCATTGCATTCATCAACTACTGAAATCTCGCGCATTTTCCAAGCACAAAGTGCCAATCAAAAATTGGATCTACAAACAAATTTGTAACTGCACTGCTCCACTGCACCCAGTAATGCCGGCACTAGTTGAAGTCTATGTAAACTCGATACTTGTTAGTAACAAAGGCGCCACTGAATATATAAACAAACCTATTCTGGAAGAAGAAATAAGAAGAGTTTTTAGGAACTCAATATTTGGCGCCAATTTTGATATAAAGAAAAAACCTAAGTTTAGTCCTATGGAAATTGATAATGAACCCGTTATCGAAATAGACATCGAAAAGCCGACATTGGCATCTCAGTTGCTTCTGATTTATTACCTACTACTCTATGAAGATGTTAGGTTGAATAATACGGCTTCTCTATTGGCATACGGTAGAAAAGTAAAAAGTTATTCTGCTGCTTTTCTGTCTGAACTTCCAATCAAGTACTTGTTGCATCAAGCCCAGAAAGACCAGATGAGCTACGGAGGGCTATTTAGCCCTTTGCTCAAATTGCTTGCAACACACTTCCCCCAGTTGTCATTGGTAGATGACTGGATGGATGATCAAGTATTCGGAGACGCGACCCGCCATGTTAGCGAAGTCAGTCTTTCAGAGACGGCTATCAATGAAGCTTTCCAATGTATTGAAGAAAACCCTTACAAAACTGGTAAAATACTGAAAGCAATGCTTACGAAAAATCCGACCGATATTTGGCCATTTGCAGAAACATTTGTGAAGTATTTCAAAAGCGTTCTAGGGGATCAAGTGCCCCGCCATATCCAAGAATTATACCGAGAAGTGTGGTTACGCCTCAATACTGTTTTGCCGAGATGTTTATGGATAATGACTATAAACGCGTTATTGGACATCAATGGCAATTCTAAAAATGTTACAATTACACAGGAAAATGTTTTAGTAGACCCTTTACAAGTTTTACGATGCGACATAAGAGTATTCAGATGTGGACCAATTTTAAAAATCATTCTTCGAATCTTGGAAGCAAGCTTAGCTGCATCTAGAAGTCAATTAAGCCGCCACTTGTTAGATAAACCGCTACTTGAGAAAAGTGGCCAATTGACATCTGATTCTGAACGAGAAGAACTTAAAAATGCTTTAGTTGCTGCACAAGAAAGTGCCGCTTTACAAATTTTACTGGAAGCATGCTTAGAAACACCAGAAGACGAATCAAAACCGGAATTGATGTGGTCTCTTCGGGAAGTGAGAAGCATCATTTGTTCATTCCTTCATCAAATATTCATTTCAGAGCCATCCCTGGCTAAACTTGTCCACTTCCAAGGTTATCCACGCGAACTCTTACCTATCACAGTACAAGGAATACCATCAATGCATATTTGTTTGGATTTCATACCCGAACTTTTAAGTCAAGCATCTCTAGAGAAGCAAATATTTGCTGTTGATCTTGTATCCCATTTATCTATTCAATACGCATTGCCGAAAGCTATGTCAATCGCGAGGTTATGCGTGAATACATTATCTACGCTTTTGACAGTATTGCCCAGCGACTTGCGTTTGGAATTGTTTCAGCCGGTTTTGAAGTCTCTTGTGAGGATATGCACGGCATTTCCATCACTGTTGGAAGACATTACATCATTATTGCTGCAGCTTGGCAGGATCTGCGAGTCACAAGCTTCATTGGGCCATTGTTGGAATGACGCTAATATATTAGGAGAAGCAGCATATGTCATGTCTGAAAGACAACCTGAGACTAAAGTGCTTTTAGCTGAAGTATTATGTAGAGATATCAAAGCTACAATGGCTGAAATTGTAGAGAAAGCACTTCTTAATGATAAGTTGTATTAAATATTTCTTATAAGATAATAAAATACTGTAAAAACGAATACTGTGTTTTAAAATTTTAGGTATCTTTGAGAACTATCTATAGTTTTGGCATGGAAATTACAAAGCAAACTTATACATGGTTACAGTTATAGACCAGGTGTCAGTTCCGCATTCATTTGAGAAAGAGTAATAAAAAAAAATATTAACTTCTAACAAAAAAGTAACATAAATAGATGTAAACTGCTGTTAAAAAAAGTTTATTTGCATATCTAGTAATTATTAAAACATTATTAGTAACATGTTAGAAGGCTCCACCGGATTCTGTAATTCTAATTGTCTATACATCCACGCACATTGGTTTCTGGAAGCTTGATTTCCTATGTCGTTATAAAGTTGCGCCTAGAACAAGACAATATAATAATTAAATAAACTCATTAAATATTTAAGTAATTATTAAATATGTCAGATAAGCGTTAGTAAGTAGAATGGCATGCATTTTATTTATAGCTGATAGGCTAGCCTTTGACTACTATCTCACCTGATGGTAAGTGATGATGTGGTCAAAGATGTTGTTCAGGCTTATCTATAATTACTGGCCCTCGAGGACAGCTGCCGGAATACACCGTTAGGTGCTTAGCGAGATTTTTTACTTGAGGATGAGGTAGCTAGCCAGGCGGGCATTCGCAAGATGCCTTACCACCATGCTATATCGACTGCCATTGTAAGACAGCAACCGGGACCGACGACTTAACGTGCCCTCCAAAGAAAGAAGCGCTAAGTAGTAATGTCACTAGCAGTCACCCATCCAAGAGCGCTCCAAAATCAAATCAATGGTTCAAATTCTGCCTCGGACTTTTTTCTTTTAGGATGAGAGCTCCCTCGAATAGAATATCTGCCGCCAAGCATATAACCGTAATAGCCAAGTTCCCATTCTTGCCATCTAAAATCCGCCAGTTTACTTTTTATTTTTTATGTACACACTAGGTACATTATATACTTGCGCTATCAGGCCGAATCTAACGATATATTTAACATTAAAATCGGTTAAACCGTTTAGAAGTTATGGTGGAATAAAGAAACTCACAAACATAACCTACAATACATGAACCCTGAAAACATAACACTCGTTTTTTGGGGCAGTCGTGTAAAAAAGTTCAATTACCTGCAAATACCACGCCTGCATCAATCTGACATGCGCACCAACTTTTGAGAAGTTCTTTTTGATAGTTTCTATGGTTTCACAACACGATTGTATGACTTGCGTGCGCGCTTCGCCACTAGTGGGAGCTGTTGCCACTCGACATTTTATATACAGTAATAACGCTGAAACAATACATGCAAATTAAATATCAGAACTTACTCCGGAAACAGTTGAATAGTGAAGTTACTTAATTTAAAACAAAAAAAATATATTTTTCATCCTGGCACTCCTACATAATTGAAGAAAAACGTGTATTTGATCTAAACGCGCGGATTTTTTTTTAAGACGATGAATCTTGTTAACAGATTCATTGTTTCCATCATTTAATACTTCTTTATTATATAATAGATTATCGATAGCATTCATTTTCATAACTGACCTTTGCATTTTACTTGAGTATGTAGCCAAATTGAACAACAAATTAATTGGGCTTTAATATTTTTATAATGTTATGGCACACTATAATAATATTAAAGCCACATACATACAAATATTTATAAACTTTTGAAGCAGTGATGGCTCAGTGGCATTGGCTATGGACTGCCGCGCAGCAGGTCCACGGTTTGAACCCGCCACGGACTTGAGCTTCACCGCATGGTAGAAGGGCATTTTGCGAAAGCCCGTCTGGCTAACGACCACCCTCAAGTAGAAATTCTGTCGCCAAGCACCTAACGGTGTGTTCCGGCAGCAGTCTTTGAGAGCCATTGAAATTACAGGCACATGAGACTTAAAAACTGTTATTGTGACAGAACAAGATCGAGGCCCAGCTGATGTTAAGCGGACTAACCTCTGCCTATAACAGATGCATTTCGTCACAAGTCACGAATTGCACTGCGCCTGTCACTTTGAGACATCTCAAGTAGGTAAACATAATACTTAAAAAGTGTGAAATATTAAAATTAATAAATTGAAGTCATTAAATTACCTCTTGCCATGTCGTATGCGCTGCCGTGTGCCATTATAGATGGCAAAGCTTTTCTGACTAACAACAAAGCGTTCTTCGCGCAGCCCATGCTCAGTTGCACGTTAGCTATATGCATCTCCGTAATACTAGCCAGATAATGTAAATGATACTTCCTTGCTAATGACAGGGCTTCATTTAATAACATTATATTCGTTGATTGAATATTACTAAAGGAATGTTGCACTTGCGACATAAGAATCATGGCTTTTATCCTCAGCGTCATGAAATGTAGGCTATCGTCCTCAGTATTACAATAGTCTAGAATGTCGTGAAGTGCATCTAATGACTCCGTCGCGTCCCCTTTTAGGAAATACATCTCCGCTTTCAATAACTGGCTCTCCCATCTGTCGGATGACGCTAATTGCTTGATGCATTGTTCAGTTTCCTCCCATTTCCCTGAAAAATATATGGAAATGCTGGTAACACAGACAACAACAACAGAGACATTGTTGCTCATGATCATACCACCGAAATATGTCCTTAGCATATGAAATAGGAATGCATAGCCTTGACACGGCTAGCGAACAAAAGTAGGCATTTATTAATCTGAAAAGATCTATATACCTAATTACCTGCCTTGTGTTTTTGTTCGGCGTACTGAGGCGTCCCTAAGGGTGTTCTGCAATCATATGCCGCAGAGGCCACACGACAAAACTAGGCACTGTAGATTTGAAGTGCTTTTGTGGAGTTTGCCTAGTAGTTCCTAATCCATTAACTATGTGAAATAATATTTACTGCGCTCACTACTTGAACGGCTGACCGCAAGTGGCATTTATTGGTGAGCGCTTCGATGCTTCGGAGGGCATGGTAAGCCTTCGATTCCGGCTGTTGTTAGGCTATGTTAGAAGCCTTCGGGTGGCCTGAAAGCTCCAACTCCTTGACTTATGATAGGGCATTTGATAAATGCCCGCCTGGCACAAATAGAAAATTGGTGTTCCGGCAGCTGAGCTTGAGGTCTGGTCCTATTCTGAGGCTAAGCCTGGTTACCACCACTTCAAATGAGATTGTTGTCAAAGGCTAGCCTATTAGCGGTCCTAACCCCAGTAGTTCGGCGATTGTGACGTCCCTGCTACCCTACGCTTAGTCGACGTCCTGGGTTACAAAGACACACAAAAAGACACCTGTGCAGTAGGCACGCGTGTTGAATGCAGTTAAAAAGATTCAAAAGCCAAATACGGAAAATGGCAAATAAAGGTCTGGATATGTGTGTTGAAGAAATGCGTTTTATATAAGCACTTTTATTATCTACTTTAGAAATAAATAATCACAAATTAATTATTATTTATTAGTAGCTAGCGCATTCCTCAAGTCAGTGGACTAGTTAGGTAAGTTACCTGCCCTAAGCCCCTGTTCAGCATGGCAGCGCACCGCGAGCGAGTGGGCGTGCTTGGAGGGTAGGTGCGAGGCGATGGCGGCGGCGAGCGTGGCGTGTCCGCGCCAAGCAGCCGCGCCGCCCGCGCCCGCCGCGCCTGTCGCCATCGCCTCCGTCCAGTGCCACGCCGTGCCGCTGCCTATACTGCATTCTGAACAACACACAACCAGTTACAAATTTTTTTTTTTTAATTATTTATGCCTGATAGCCTTTGACCACTATTTCACCTGATGGTAAGTGATGATATGGTCGAAGATGTTGTTCAGGTTAACCTAGAAGTACTGGCTCTCAAGGACAGCTGCCGGAACACACCGTTAGGTGCTTGGCGACAGATTTTCTATATTCTGATCAATACACAATCATTGAGTTAAGCGAAATTACTTTACAGAATTAATCAGGTCAATTTAGACATTAAAGGTTACAAAAATTCACACGCGGCTGAAAATTGATAGGATTGTTCTAAACACTATTATAAATGAAATGTAAAAAAGGGCTCATCGATCTGACACAAGAGACTTTTAACATGAGGTGGTCCGCGTGCTTATTCCATCTACTGCAAAAAGGCAAATACATAAAATATAAAATTAAAAAAATGAAAAAGAAAAATTTTACAAAATAAAAAATATTTCATGTCACAATATTTGTTAGGAATAGAAGAAGTCAACCCTAAGAGGTTGTTAGCATTTTACCAATAACCCTGTATATATACACTATTTAGTATGTAGGGGTGAAGACATTGGAGGGGCGTGCATTTTTAGACTAATAGATCTCTACTACTGGTGGTACGTACGACGGATACTAAACGTTTCCAAAGAAGCTAACATAGTGTTTATTCTAAAAATAATGCAAGAATTTTAATAAGTAGAATTACTTTATAAAAAAAATTGTTCACGTTCGGAATCCCGTACTAATTAAAGAAATTTAGCAAAAAAGATAATTATGTCTTTTAATGTAATATATTGATTTTTTTACTTTATGTTCTATCTAAACGAAAATAAGTATGTACTGCAAATAAAACTGATATTTAACCTGTAAATATTTAATTCTAAGTAGTTTCAAAAATAATACGTAATATATTTTGAAAAATATCATGTGTGCTATTTCCGAACACGCTTTAATTTAAATAAAAGAGCGTGAATAAGATTTCGTGGTTGGCGTAAAGAGTTAAATAAGTTACTTCAATCTATTCCTGTTTATTATTTTATCCCCTAAAGTTTTCTCGCTGCTAAAGTGAAAATTTATGTGTGTTACACGAGAGCAAAGTTAATTGCATCTCGTACCTTTGAATCCCTCGCCACACACAGGATTCAAAATCAGCACTCGCAGCAAAAAACTACTTTGCTTGCTTGTTGCACAAATAACTATTTCTTTTCCCTTTGCTGGAAGCACGTTTTCCAACGCTTATTTGGCTTTAGATCCTGTGGAGTGCAATCAATACTATTTAACTTTCGAAACGATTTTTTGTTAGCCTTTGTTGATAATTAAATGCATCTGAGCCTATATAGCCATGTAAACGCAATTTTTACGCAGATCGATAAAGATATATTAATTCAAACGCCGCCCCATCCATACAACATTGCCAGCGCGATTCTTTGTATTTCCGCGCATATTTGACAAAAATCACTTACTAGTATTGAGGTTGAGAAGCAGCTGGCAACTGACCGAAGCCATTTCCGCCTTGCCGTACAGAGACCATAGCGCCGCTGTGTTCGCCAGCCCAGCCATAGTGAGGTCCGTCAACGAATGCAGGTAGTTCAATGAATCGCCTTTTGTAATTATCTGCAAATAAAATTACCTTAAAAGAAAAGACCTGAGAAAATAACTATAACTAACTATCGCGAATTTTTATATACACAGAAGTAACATAAAATGTAACGGAGCTTCGCTGTTTATTTTCTTTAAAATATGACTTATTATATCAAAATTAAGTTAACCTAATTAAACTTTGACCTTAATTTTTATCTCTACGCAAAGTCAAAGACAAAATATATATTTTTTTAAACTTTGCCCTTGAATGATGTTGTAGTAAAAGAATATACCTGTCATTACATAATTTAAGCTTTACTTCACAATGCTTTGCTTGGCAATAAACAACTCTGGCATTAGTTTGTTATGTCATATTTCATCTTTATAACTTAACATTCAATGATAATCCAAGGAGTTTATAACTAACTAACTTCATTCTCCAGGGCTCGTTTATGGTGTCTACATAGTCAACCAGATAAGCAGGCTGGCGCATGGCGGCGTGCTCTTTCCGTTGCAAATCATCCACAATAGTAGTCTGCGGCTGCTCAGATACTTCATGAACATTTCTGTGATTCACCTTGGACTCATGATCATCGATAAACTCGTCATCATCATTTGAATCAGTATCAGTAGCGTATTCCTTTTCTTTAAAGTTTCGTGAACTAAGCTCATGTTTCTAAATTTTAAACAGGTCTATTCACGCACGAATAAACATCAAAATAATTATATTTTGACTAACCTCGACGTTTTAATCAAGTTGCATTGACCGTGGTCACAAGTAGACTGAAGGAGCGGGTGTCATCGTCTTGAGGAGCGGCGGGAGCGATTTAAATCTACCCCCGTTCGGTTTTTGTTTTTGTCTTTATCACTGTCACCTCGACAGTTTAGTGAAAATATAATTATTTTGATGTTTATTCGTGCGTGAATAGACCCGTTTAGAATTTAGAAACAGTAGCGTATTCTCCAGCAGGAGCCAAATATAGGTTGGAGACAACAACTTTTCTGCCACTTCTCAAGCGGACGCGAGAATGATGAGGTTTACTCTCTAGTGTCTCGAATTCTTCAACTATAGGATCATATTTACTTTTTCGATTATGGTTACGCATGAACACTTTTCCCGGGACGTTAAGCCACGTTGGTATTGACTGACCAGTTCAGCTTTTTAGAGTCAATTGTATGGTTCGCCACGCTATTCTATTAAATCTCTGCCTTGGGGGTAATACGGTGTATAGTGTTATGTAGCTCCTTTTTGGTGAAGAAAATCTTTCTACTCTTTTGATAGGAACGAAGTACCACGCTCAGAGTGAACATAAGTCGGCATACCAAAAATTAAAATAAGTCAGTTTATTTATCACAGTCTTGGTACTCAAATCTGGGCAAGGGTACGCAAAAGGGTAACGATATTCACCTACAATCGTGAGTATTTATCCATTATACCAGGTGCTGTCCATTGGAAGAGTGGACCTTTAAAATCTATGGATATCCTTTCAAAATGGACTGTTGCTTTTATAAATTATCCAATCTTCCGCTGAAAATGCGGCTTAATTTCCGCACATTCCTTCATCAGTAGAGTAAGCTACATTCTTGCTTCTAATCCAGTGAAGGAATCTAGTTACTCCAGGGTGGCATAAAGTTTTAAAAAGTATATATGTGAAGAAGCAACAAGTGCCGCATTTACTCTAGACAAAGCGTTAGCTGCCACATTTTTTTTTCCAAGGAGATATACAATATTAAATTTATACATAGAGAGTTCCAATCGCCATCGCTGTATTTTGACATTTTTAATTCTTGATGTATGCTGTTGATTAAATAGCATTTTGCATATGCTCACCTGGCTAACCTAACAGCGTGCTCCGGCTGCAGTTCTTGAGACCCAGACCCAAACAAGCACATGTTACTTAACAACTGTATGTCTCAGGGTGATGGGCGCGGTGCAGTTCGTCACTTGTGACGAAATCCATCTGTTATAGGCAGAGGTTACCGCTTAACATCAGATGGGTCTAATGCGTGTCCCCAGTCACAAAACCCTAAAAGGTGTAGATTGCGAAAAATCTCCTACATTGGTAACACTGAACCACTGCTAGAAAGACATTTCTTACAGTTGGCGGCATGCGTCCGGCGCGCGTTAGATTATTTCTGAGAGACATGTTCTTATAATATGCTACCGCTCTTATGAAATAAGTTGCTTATAAAATCTGTTATTTAGTTACAAATATAAGATAGGAAAAAATGTCATGTGCGGGATACGAACCCGCGTCCATCCACCCCTTTAGCCGGGGTATACTCTACCAATTGAGCTAGCATGACAATGACGTCATAACTCAAATTTTTCCTATCGTTCTATAACCATCGTATTGGGATGGAGCGACATCTATAGTACAACTTACGTTGTTCTACAAACAAGACCAATTTTGCAATTGGTTTTATACTTGTAAATGACGACGCAACCTTATAATTTTATTCTATTACATTAGAAAATAAAAAAAAAACCTATCATATATTTGTAATTTTGTAATGTTATCCGCATAGCAGGCGTTATTGCAAACATAACAATATTCAAATTATTTAGCTGTTATTTAGCTCATTAAATCAAGACATTTTTTTTTATTTATACGATTCGCATCCTCTGGTTACAAAATATGTATGTCATTTCGTTATGTGTAGGGTACCTGAAAGACGTGTGCGGGCTTGGCGCCGTTCACAGCGGTGTGCTGAGCGATGAGTTGCGCGGCGGCGGCGGCGGGGCGAGGGGCGCGCGGGGCGCGGGCCAGCAGCGCCGCGCGCCTCGCCCTGCCCCCCGCGCGCGCGCCCCATCCCGCCGCCGCGCATACACACGCCGCGTCACCTGCTTCCTGCCCGCGCGATACCGCCTCACGTACGCCTTCCATCGCCACCTCACTGCGATAAAAAAACACACATCTGCAAATGCATCTCGTTCTTAGGGTATGTTCCATTAGTCGCTAAGAACGTTAATTTCGATAATTTTGATCACATTCTGCGTCTGTGGTTGTGATCACTGTGATCGTTTGTAACTATCATCCCCTGTTCCATTTAGGATAAGAACGCTAAGAATGCTACTAAAATTTGCCACTTCTGTCACTTTTGACATTAGATGTAGGGAATTCAAACTGTTCCAGTAGCCTCATAGCGTTTATGGCGAAAATAACGCCAAGACCCATGTGGAACAACTTTTTGGGAGTGTGATCGTTTTTAGCGTTTTTAGCGAATCTAACTTCAAATGGTAAGCACCCTTAGGTACTTTGTAATGGGTACCACACGTACGAGTAACACTTCCAGGTAAAAACGGTACAGTTTTACGTCTACCACACACGCTAGAACAGACCGAGAACTACTTTCATTATGTCTTCGAGTCGACGTATTTTTAAGCTGTTGCCGGCTAATTGGTTTTTTTATTACAAAATCACAAATATACGTTAGAAAAATTTAAGTCATGTTCGGGATTCGAACCCGCGTCCGTGGTTTTTTATACTTGGTGGGTTAGCATTTGACCACTATCTCACCTGAAGGTAATGATGTGGTAGAAGATGTTGTTCAGGCTAACCTAGAATTTCTGGTTCTCAAGGACAGCCGCTGGAACACACCGTTAGGTGCTTGGCGATAGATTTTCTACTTGAGGGTGGTCGCTAGCCAGGTGGGCATTCGCAAATTGTACTGCCACCATGCAAAAGTGTTTGCCTTAAATAAAATATAAAAAAACAACGAGAGACACGAAAATATATGAAAGCATATTATTAAATTACAAATACAGAGTGATCCGTTTATAATGACATCGCAGTGAAATAACAAACACGTCATGCTAAGCGGACGTCATACAAAGCATTTTGTAGAAATGAATCTCCTGTTTTTGTTAGTACAAAAGAAAATCATTGAGATGTCGAATGACCAACCCCAAATTCCTTTGCGAGAGATGAGTTGAATTCTCCATCATCGACGAGTATTATTGCCTTTTTCTTCAAACGTTAATGCTTTACGATGAGGTTGCGATTAATTTTTTTTCATAAATCACTAATGAACAATGCGTTACTTCAACAATCAATTACCCACAATACAAAAAAAAGAAATGCACGCGCTGTACGTCGTCAAATATCACGTGACTCTCCCGAACACTGCCGAAGGTGTTAGGGATCATGTCGGTCACTATAACAGGATGCAATTTATTAAAAATGGGTCACAATAAGCGACATGTCACTATAAACGAAGTCATTATAACCGACTTTCTTATAAAGAATTTTATATGAAAACGAAACTTCACTGTGTAATTACGCCATAAAACCGCGCTTATTATAGGCGGAGTCATAATAAACGGATTCTACTGTAAACTGAACTTGATTAATCTTTGGCTCCACCAGTAAGCTAATAGTGACGCGAAAAGCGAACGGGTCTATAAGGCTACCAGTTTTGAAAGATAATATAATATTATTAATAATGTCTACAAAAATATATGTTAACTTACAAATCCTAAAACAGTATCAGGACATTTTCGTATTCGTATAATAAATTTTATAATATATTAAATCGAGATTTGTATTCATAATTTTCTTTGTTATATACATACTTTTGCCCAAATCGAGTGTGCATAGCCGCTCGATTGAGCGCGGCGTAGCGGAAAGTTTTGTTCTTCTCATTCCCCGCCGTATTGTTTCCACCAACATTGAATACAGATCGATCGAAGCAGTTGTAGAGCGAGTCCTGCGCGCCGCAAAACTCTTTCATACGTATGCAGTTCAAGAAGCTCAGGAAATGCTGAAAAACAATTACTTACATATTTTCAAGAAATAATAGCACAGCGACTTAAAAACTAGTAATCAGCTGCTACAAACATACAAACAATCATATAAGTGACCAAGCTCTAAGCTTACTACTGACATTTCGCTTTCCTAGTCGAATATCATAAGAACCGAGACTTTGCTCTGTGCGTTATGCAACATAATTTGGTTTATAACACAAATATGATTTTAATATTGTTATGTTTCCAATAACGCCTGGTTGGCGAATTAGATTACAAAATTACGAGAGAAATAATTTGATTACAGCATATCCCGGCTAAAGAGGTGGATGGACGCGGGTTCGAATCCAGCACATGACTATAATGATTTCTCTCGTAAATTTGTGATTTTGTAAAATATGATTTCTATAATAATAAAACAGAAAATACTTTGAACCTTTTGACGGTTGTATAGTACTTTTCGAGAAACAGATCATGTTTATTTATATCTCAAGGAGTTTGAAACACTTTGCAATCATGGTCACGGGTAGATTGGTATAATCTTTGAACACATATACACTTCTGGACTCATCTATTGGCCCACCTTGTATTTTCAGTTTCGTTTGGTCCTAGCTAAAATTTTATATTAGGTCGAGCAAAAAGTTTTTATGCAGTTTTGAACCTGGCACATTTTACCATCTTTTTCGATCGTATTGTTTTAAATTTGAATTCAGAATACCATACGACATGGAGCTACGCCTAACAAGTCGGATATGCGCCTTGTTAAAGGCAATTGATTTTTGAATAAAAAACATGTTTTATCAAATAAAGGTTTAATTTAATAACGCGTGTTGCCTCCATGGGCATCTACCACAGCTCTCATACGATTAGGCATAGAGTTTATCAACCGCTCTATGAAATTTTGAGGGATCATCTCCCATTCCTCTTCTATGGCAGTTTTCAACTCCTGCATCGTCTGGGCAACTGGCTGACGAGCCCTAACACGTCTTTTTAGCTCGTCCCACATGTGCTCAATAGGGTTCATGTCTGAGCTTCTGGCTGGCCAGTCCATAACTGTGATGTTCACATCCCGAAGATATTCCCTGACGATGCCGGCCGCATGGGCTCTTGCATTATCATGCATAAAAAGGAAATTTGGGCCCACATAGTCCGCGTATGGTATCACGTGAGGTTCTAAGCACTCACGAATGTACCTTTCAGCATTTAATGTTGGCAGCCGTGGTCCTGTAACAACCTCAAGTTGAGTTTTGCCGCTCGCGGATATACCGCCCCAGACAGTCCATGAGCCACCGCCATAAGCAACCCTCTCTTCAAAGCAGCATTGTGCGAAACGCTCTCCCTTACGTCGGTAGACCTTCTTCCTTCCATCATTGCCATGTAACACAATTTTAGACTCATCAGAAAAGAGTACACGGCTCCAATCTTGCTGTGTCCAATTAAAATGACTGCGTGCGAAATGAAGGCGCGCTGTTCGGTGGGCTCGCGTTAGTTTGGGCCCATTAGCTGGCTTGTGTGGTACCATATCGCGTTCTTTTAACCTTCTCCGAACAGTTCGAGCGCTCACAGATACTCCGTGGAAGTCGCGAAGTTGGTTTTGTATCTCAATGGAGGTAAGGTGACGATTTCTCAAGCTGGTCGTCACGATGAATCGATCCTGCCTTTCAGTTGTGACCCGAGATCGTGGCCTTCCTTGGCGACGAACAAAGCCGCCAGTCTCTAGGTACCTCCGATAAACATTTCGGACCGCAGATCGACTTAAATTAAGTTGAGCACTCACGTTTCTTTGGCTGTGTCCGGCCTGAATAAGTGCCACAGCTTGGGCGGCGACTTCAGGTGAAGTATCCATAGATTATTGATAGAACCTCACCTTAATGTTAAGAATAAGTAATGTTTGTTGCAAAACCAAAGATATCAATCACTTTTTCAAGAATTAAATCCAAGTAAACCAATAAAACCAAGTTTTCTTAGTATTCGATTGTTTGATATCAACAAATAGGCTCCAAATTGTCTTTTGTTTCTTTAAATTCTGTGTTCGAAATTCAAAAAAAGACTATTGAATGAAATTGTGAATGTGCCAGGTTCAAAACTGCATAAAAACTTTTTGCTCGACCTAATATAAAATTTTAGCTAAGACCAAACGAAACTGAAAATACAAGGTGGGCCAATAGATGAGTCCAGAAGTGTACTAGTAACTAGTATAATTTACCGAATTTAACTAATTCCTAAGTCCTTCAGCATCAGGGGTAAAGAGTACAATATAAGTTATTTTAGCAAAGGACCGATCAGTCCTTCTGTTACCGAACAAGCTCGAGGCCCACCTGATGTGTGGACTAACCTCTGCCTATAACAGTTGCAATTCATCACATGTCACGATTTGCACTGCGCCCGTCACATTGAGACATAGTTGTTAAGTCTCATTGTGCCTGTAATTTCACTGGCTCTCAAGGACTACTGCCGGAACACACCTTTCGGTGCTTGGCGACAGACTTTCTACTTGAGGGTGTAGCTAGCCAGGCGGGCAATCGCAAAATGCCCTTCCACCATGCATTCATCTGTCATGTTGAAAGGTGAATTCGTTGAAGTTGTTGATTTCTAAGTAGGTATAAACATACTCACTATATCTGGGTACTCCGGAATATCATTTATAATTTGCATAATAGTCTTCTGCAACTTTTTAGGTGGTAGTGCTTCATTCTCGTTGATTTGAAGCAAATTCGCCTGTTGTGCTGTAAATAATTCAGCTTGCTTCCTTGACCACTGACATTCTTCAAAACTGCTGTAATAAGTCATTTGAAAGTTTAGTCTAAGTATACAGCCGTCAATACGCGTAGGGCAGGTAAGGTACCATTGGGCAGTAGGGAGGTATGGGCACCCCTTTGTTAATCAAATGGTCGGTTCTTAAATCGTTACTATGACAGTTAGGTTCAGGGGCTGGCAGCCTCCATAAAGTTCATCAGTTGTAAAATTTCGCGTTTTCGCGCATGCCCAACAAAATTTTTTTTTGTGATTCGATTGTGAATAACGTAGTATAACGGTGAGTTTTTTTTTTGTTCATAACATCGAGAAACTAGCCCCGAAAGTAGAATTGACGGTCCGCTCATTCTGGCAACTAATGAGTAGTTTCAGACTTTCGTAATTTAATATATTTATTTTCCTACTGTTGTGCTTAGATAGTACAGAATAATTATAGTTCATTATATATTTTTATTAAATTCCTATTTTTTCCTAGTATCGCGCTTAGTTTGAGCATATGGTAATTTATATATATTTTTTAATTGTATAGTTACCCTTTGACCATAATCTCACCTCACGGTAAGTGATGATGTAGCCAAAAGTGCACACTTAACCTTGAAATACAGGATATCAAAGACAACTATTGGAACACATCGTTAGGTACTGGACGATAGATTTTCAACTTGAGCGTAGTAGCTAGCCAGGCCGCATTTGTATATGCTCTATCACCAATTTCGGAAAACTAGGAGATTGAAAACTTACTTGTCTCTGTCAATCACATTAATTCTCATGGATAATTCTATGGGTTTAGATTCATCAAGAACAATGTTTGTATGGGATGACGTCGCAATCTGCGACTCCATGTTATTTAGTTTCTGTAATAAAAACAGTAAGATATTAATTAATTTGGAATGTTTTTTTTTTATTGGTTCATGAAGCCCAACGTTTGCGTGAAATTTGACCAAAGTATCGTTGTGAAGTAACGACAATTATTTATATGGTTTGGTGTGTTAATTTAACCAGATGGTAGGTCTCTTCAGCAAGAGTCCGTCTTGGTGTGTACATCTGCAGTGTCAGATATTCACCCTCGAAGTGCTTAGGCGTAATGGGCACTGTAGCCAGTGAAATCGCTAAGCAAACGACATGTAAGAACTAACGACTTGGGGTGACGAGCGCAGAGCAGTATCAAGAAGCATCAGAATGGTGACACTGTAACTTTAACGGACAGACGTGACAATTACCACCAGGCGGGCGACGTGATTGTCTCCTCACTTCATAACATAAAATAGGTGGTCATATGTATCATGAATCTCATGATATATACCAGCGAACCCTTTCTGCTAACGTATGTAATCAGTTGCATTAGTATTCAACACATTAATCCATAACAATTGATTAAAACTAACGTAAGTTTGACACATATTAAATGACATTTTAGCCGATTTAAACTTACGGTTTTTTACGTCGAGAAGGCGTCTCGACCGGTTTCGCGACTTTCAGAGTCGCTTCATCACGGAGTGCGTGCGCTTACGATCGCGCCCGCGCATGCACTGGTGGTGGCGCCGGCGGCGGCGATGGAGCGAGCCGCGCGCGCTGCCGCCCTCCTTGCGCGCTTTGACGTCACCGGCGGCGCCGGCGCAGGTGCATCATTGTTTTCTTCGTCACTGTCGTTCCATACTACCAGACTTGTGCACGCCGCACTGACTGTATCTTGCGGCAAGCTGACGGGTGCATTATTCCAAGTGGCAGTGTTAAGAACTGGTTTCCACGCTGGTGGCAAATTCCATCCCCGGTCGCGGTTAAAATTTGGATGACGGTCAATTTCGATGGCTTCCCGTATTTTTCGCGGTATGAGAAACCTTTCCTTTGCTAATACGGAAACCTTATCGAATCTCAAGAAATGGCTCGCCTCTTGAGCATGTTCCGCCACCGCGGATCTACCTGTGTCCACGTTCTTAACACTTCGTATATGCTCTGTTATTCTCGTCGCAATGTTGCGTCGAGTTTCGCCTATGTAGCTTTTGCCGCAATCACAGGGAATTTTATATACACCTGGTACGTTGAATGGTTCCTTGTCTTTCGGTGACTTTAGCAAGTGCCGCAAAACAAAAAGCCACCAATTTTATCAGTGACACCTTTTACAAACGGTAAGTAAATTGGAACACGGTCAACTCTACAGGCCTTTCTGCGTTCTGTACCAAAGGCCCAACGCGTGCATTGTCGCCATTTGTATACGTTCTGCTCAAGAACCTGTCTCACATGATTCATCTCAGCGTTTACGTACTGAGGGTCACATAAACTAAGCGCTCGGTTAATCAGAGTTTTCGGCACGGACATCAATTGAGATGGATGGTGATGAGAGTCTGCCCTCAGGTAGCGGTCCGTGTGTGTGGGTTTCCGGTGAACCGAATGGGTTAGGGAACCATCATTTTCACGATATACTCGCACATCTAAGAACGGCAAACAACCATCGCGCTCCTCTTCAACCGTAAACTGAATTTTCGGGTGCATCGAATTCAAATGGGCGGTAAATTGCAGTAACGCGTCTTTGGTAATAATGGCGAAGACATCATCAACATAACGCCACCAGTAACGTGGTTTCTCACTAGCACTTATCATTACCTCTTGCTCAAAACATTCCATGTAAATATTGGCCACAACTGGAGCTATAGGAGAGCCCATAGTGACTCCTTCCACCTGTAAGTAGTGATTACCCCGCCAAAGGAAATAACCGTTTTTCAGGCAGCACTCGGTCATCTCTGTGTATTCATTGGGCATACCCGCATCTTGGAGTAGATCGGCAATGATGTTAGAGGACTAAGGGGATATTGGTGAACAGAGAAGTCACATCGAAACTTACCATTATTTCCGTCGGTAGTATACGTATATATCAGCCAATAAATTAACAAAATGTCTAGAGTCCTTCACGTAGGCCTGTGTTTTACCTGTAAACCTTTGTAAAATTGTTGCCAGATAACGAGATAGTTTATACGTAGGCGCATCTATCTGACTGACAATCGGTCTCAGTGGCCAGTTGGGTTTGTGGATTTTGGGTAATCCGTAGATTTTCGGTGATGTTGGGTTATGGGGGCGAAGACGTGGTAATAATTCTGAGTCACCACATTCTCTTAAAAGGTTTACGACTTTAGTGGTAATACGTGCGGTCGGATTGTAATTGATCGTAAGCGCACGCACTCCGTGATGAAGCGACTCTGAAAGTCGCGAAACCGGTCGAGACGCCTTCTCGACGTAAAAAACCGTAAGTTTAAATCGGCTAAAAAGTCATTTAATATTAATCCATAACGTAAAAATAATATTCAAGTACCAAATCTATGGAATCACAAACATTATCTATTTTTTTTTATATCTGTTAGGTAAGCCTTTGACCACAATCTCACCTAATGCTAAGTGATAATGTGGTCGAAGGTGTTAACAGGTTTGACCTAGAATTACTGGCTCTCAAGGACAGCTGCCGGAACACACCGTTAGGTGCTTGGCGACAGATTTTCTACTTGAGCGTGGTCGCCAGCCAGGCGTGCATACGCAAAATGCACTTCAACCATGCGGTGAAGCTCAAGTCTGTGGCGGGATTCTAACCATGGACCTGCTGCGCGGCAGTCCATAGCCAAAGCCATAGTCATCACTGCTTCAAAAAATATTTGTGTATTTGACTATTAACTATCTACTAAAATATTTTACGCAAGACTTGTAGTGATAGCAAGCTTATGGCGAATTTAAGTATCAAATTTAAATACCTCTTTACTCAATAATCTCATCATTAAACCAGGTCTGCCTCTTTGGTAGTACGAACAAAATGATTTGTACAGGGAGACAACTTGCACAAACGTTAGTCTATCCAAATGAAGCAGTATTCTTCTGAGGTAAAGCCCTGTAACATGATAAAAATGTACAGTATGTAAGTGCGCCCTTAAAAAAATAAACGATATATTATAGTTACAATAAAATTAGTAGAATAAATATTATTATTATTAGTTTACCTAATACGCTATATCTTGCAATAATACAAGGATTTGTCTCACTCTGCTCAATCATTAATTTGTCCACTGTAGACGTTACACAGTCCATGAGGGCACTGATACCATTAACATAGATATTCTGGAGTCTTACACAAAAATTCTGCAAGTGTACACTCAGCAAATTGTAGCGACCATCTGTGAGTAAAGGTTGTAACTCTTTAAACTCCATGTCTGGACACTGTAACCAAGAAGTCAAATAAAAGATTAGTGCTTATTAAAAAAGGTTATTTATGGGCCACCACCAATTTCACATTGGTTGGAGGATTTTTTTAAAGTAGTAGTACATTTATATTACTTAACCCATGCACATCGAAGAAAATTATAACAATAGAAATGGACAATCTTTTAAAGTAGTAGTACATTTATATTACTTAACCCATGCACATCGAAGAAAATTATAACAATAGAAATGGACAATCTCGTCCACTGCGGTTGCCAAGAGGTCAACGATACGCCTCTGTACGTGTTTCTAAATATATTTTATTTTTTTTATAATCTAAAAAACTATGTTTTGCTATAAAAAATGCCTACATTTTGAATAATTGCGCTAATGTTTAAGAACTTCCATGGATGTTTAATCTAAATTTAATGCATCAATGAAATTTTTTTTTTTTATGCTTGATATGTTAGCTTTTGACCACTATCTCACCTGATGGTAAGTGATGATGTGGTCGAAGATGTTGTTCAGGCTGACCTAGAATTACTGGCTCTCAAAGACAGCTGCCGGAACACACCGTTAGGTGCTTGGCGACAGATTTTCTACTTGAGGGTGGTAGCTAGCCAGGCGGGCATTCGCAAAATGCCCTACCACCACCATGCTATAACAACGGCCGTCCAAAGACGACAACCGGGACCGACGGCTTTACGTGCCCTCCGAAGCACGGAAGCGCTCAGTAGTAATGTCACTAGCGGTCACCCATCCAATTCATGACCGCGGGCGACGTTGCTTAACTTTGCTGATCGGTTAAGAACCGCCAAGTAAACTTCGCTACGAGCGCTTCATTCGCTACGAGCGCTTCAACTGCTATAAATATAAATGCTACAGGCATTTTTATATTGTTATGATTGCAATAACGCCTGCTATGCGGATTAAATTACAAAATCACAAATATACGATAGGAAAAATTTAAGTCATGTGCGGGAAAGCGCTTCATTCGCTACGAGCGCTTCAACTGCTATAAATATAAATGCTACAGGCATTTTTATATTGTTATGATTGCAATAACGCCTGCTATGCGGATTAAATTACAAAATCACAAATATACGATAGGAAAAATTTAAGTCATGTGCGGAATCCCGCACATGATTTAAATTTTTCCTATCGTATATTTGTGATTTTGTAATGCTACAGGCATGTCTTAAAATGTTCACAGTTAATAGTTCATACACATTGTATAAGGTAAGTTTAAGTTTTCAACTAATTATTTGTACATTAGCTGCACTCTACAGTTTACCCGTTTACATAATGTAATGATGCAGTGATGATGTTAGTAATAAAATATCCTATGAGTTAATCCAGGGTCTAAACCATCTATAAGTATTCTAAGTTTCCTTCAAATCAGTTCAGCCGTTTCAGCACGAAGCAGTAACAAATTTACATACTGACCTCAATAACAAACTTTCATATTTATAGTGTTCATTTGATTGTGTGTGATGGTGATATTACCCTTTCTAGGACAAAAAGGATAAAATCACCCTTTTTCTGAATCATGTCATCATTTGTATTCACAGAAGAAAATTAATATAAATAATGGAATTTGCATAAACCTAAATAGAAACATCACCTATATTAACATTACCGATTATATTGAGCATTGAAATAGAGATTTGTGGTTGGATACTGGTATGGTCAACCTAATCAGCAGTATCTTAAAATGTTAATAATTGTGATGTGGTCTTACCTGTATGAGTTTTAATGCCAGCATACAAAAGTCTTTTCTATATTTTGGTGATACAACACAATCCACCATTTTTTTGGCTGAAAAGTCAATATAATTACAATACTTAAGTTACATATTTTATGTTAAATAACAAGCTACAATAAACTAAAAAAATAAGCTGCAATATGCTAAATAATAAACTACAACATACTAAATAATACATTTTGTAGATTCTTAATAATACATGCAATGTTCATACAGAGCTAAATAGCACCATTGCAGTTCACACGGAAGCACTGTCAAGCTTGTTAATCAAATCATAAATTCCTTATTCGTTCTTTCCTCATGATGACATGGGGTCATTTAAAAACGGGATTAACAGAGTCCTTAAAGGTTGGCAATGCATTGACAGTACTAATGGTATTGCTAATGTCAATATACGAGAGTAGACGCTTACTATCAGACAGACCATATGTTTGTCTGCCGTTCAAACAGATTCAGACATTACTTGGCGGAAATCCATATTGGATGAAAATGAAATTTAAAAAATCTCGATTGTGCGCTCCAAGAGTAACGTCCTCCAGATGATTTGTGTAAAAGTGAAAAGTGTCGAAAATTAATTTTAAGAAATCATATAACAAATTAATATAAAAAATCCTCCAGCCGCATTCGAATACCCAAACTGGGACTGACCGCCTTCAGCAAAAACTTGAAGCCTTTAAATGCAACGCAAAGCATAAAGCAAATCCGAAAGAGAAAGCTGACCAAGCAAGAAGTAAAAAGACCTTTATGGATGTCGTCAGTGCTGCTGTCCACGGAATAAAGGACAAAATCTCAAGGGGGGCAGATAAACAAGCAGCCGCCCTTCAAGATTTCAATACACCTCGCCAAAAACAAGTTCAGTCTCAGAAAAGACGCACAAGAGCCGACAGGGGGCAGGTCAGTCCGCCCAGCTACATTCCAACGACAAAGCCCATAGACTACGCTATCAACGCATTCCTTGAATTCTTGGCGATTGAAAAGGCCACACGTGATGTAAATCTGGCCACTTGCAAAGACATCATGAAAGCATACCGTTGGGAAAACGAGGGATTGTTGAACGTTAGACTTGTGGAAGCGGAGGCGGCTGTATATGACAACGACACTTCTCAAATTATAAAGGGAACAATCTCAGGTCGATATATGGCCGCGTTCATTCCCACGGGCAGCTTTGTTAACTTGAATGAAAGTGAAACACAAAGGACTGGCCGAAACATCTTCAACACGCCACCCAACGATCCCCTTGTCGTAACTGCCCGGTGCACGAAGATAATGCTGCAGGAGAAAATCCTAGAAATGGCCAAAACCATTTCGGGTTCTCTCGATCCATCAGCGACACTCGAGCTTTGGACTATGCCAAACATAACATGGGATAATGGAGTTCCAGGATGCGGCAAAACAACTTGGATAGTTGACAATTTCGATGCTGATAAGGACATCATAGTCACCACAACAACCGAAGCAGCCAAGATCTACGAGACAGGGTAGCGCAACGCATAGGCGTCGGAGTCAAATCCAAAGTGCGTACCCTGGCCTCCGTACTGGCCAATGGGTTCATGGGACGAAGTGAACAACGTCTTCTAATAGACGAGGCTCACATGAACCACTTCGGAGCCATCATAATGGCAGTGCGGTTGCTGGAGGCTGAAGATGTCGTCATGATCGGTGATGTTAACCAACTGCCCTATATCGAGAGAGGAAATCTTTTCGATATACGATACGGTAATCCAAATATGTTGGCTTCCGTCACCCAACAGTTGTTTTGCACGCACAGAAATCCCATGGATGTGGCATACGCCCTTAGCGAAGTGACGCTACGACGTTACACAAGTGCAAACATTCCAACAGACCTCCAGAGTACCCCATTTCTCGCGCTGACATAGGAGGAAAAAGCATCACTTGTCGGCAAGGGATATGGGTCTGGTACAGGGTCATGCACCTTGACAGTACACGAAGCGCAGGGTTTGGCGTACGAGACAGTGATCATAGTACACATGAGGGAAAAAGTCACCAAGCTCCCAGACAGCGCATCACACGCAGTAGTAGCAGTGTCACGACACTCAAAGAGCTGCAGTTATTACACAGACGACAGCTCGGACGCCATTGGTAGATTCATGAGGCGGGCAACAGAGGCAAATGGAAAAGTAATTTGTGACTACAACTTAAAAATGGCTATAAAAAACCGGGACGAAAGGGTCGTAAGGGCTCATCTACAATCATCAAGGACAACGCCGGCCCTTCAACTTAGGATAATAAATATACTTACTATATAAATTTTAATTTTTCACCTGCTAACAAACTAGATATATGTCAAAAAAAAAAATTGTATAGAAATTAAATAAAAAATTGGACTCACTTTAGTGTTAACAAACTAACACCCTTCCCTTCAGGAAGACTTATGTATTGGAGACAACGATTACTTAACAAAATGTATTAATATGATAAGGAAAAGGAAGATCTCAAAAGAGTACAGAGCCAGAGTCTGTAGTGTAAAAGTATAAATAATAAAAAAATATTAAGAAATGTGATGTGTGGTGTTTGGGAACTGATTTTAGAGGTGCTGTTAAAATCATGCAAACTACTGACAACTATAACTGCTTTTGTTGAATACATTGAAAAAGATTATTTCTAAAAGAAATATGGGAATGTGTCTTTTTTTTTATTTATTTGCACAAAATGGAGTATTTTTCTTTTCATGCCCAATTAGTTAACTTAAACTGCGAAAAATCTGTTTCATTAAAATCTACCTATTCATGAAAGAAATTAAAACATTATTTATGATAGCATGGAGTCAACAGAAGAAGAAAATGAAGCATATTGGCAAATAAATGTCACTACACGTCACTTGAGCTTTGATTGAAATTGACAGATGTGATTATATTTGTGCAAGTGAAATATAAATCTTATGCAGAAGTTTTGAAGGTGCAAGGTTACTTTTAAAGGAAAGACAAATATGTAACCAAAATTTTGTTAATATCAACTGAGCAGCCTTTCAAGGAACTATTTTCAAAATTCCATTGTTTAACAGTTTCCAGTTTTTATCCAAATTATATAAATTTGTAGAGTTTGTAGAGTAAACAAGAAATAATTTTGTTGATTCAATCACTATTATAAATTATTATATTGCCAAGCACCTAATGGTGTATTCCGGCAGCTCTCATTGAGAGTCAATTCCCATTCTAGGTTAAGCCTATTTACCATCTTTGACCACATCATTAACCAAGACTATGGGTCCATGGGACTATAGTCCTGGCAAATGAAAAAAATTACTACCTATTTATATTTCATAGCATGTACAAAAAGAGTGTTTTATATGGACTGGTAATGTGGACCAGATCTGCCATTATTTGGTAATAATTGCTGAATTTCTTCTACACATGATTCCTTATTAAGCTTAAGTGTTATTACAGCTCACATAAACACAACTGGCTGTTTATGAGCAACAGCAACTTGCACTGCTCACTTTCTATTGACTAGTTTCAAAAGTCATGTTTTAGTTCCGCTGTTAATTTGGTATACTAGCAAGATTAGTGGAGTAAATATGATTATTCATATTAAGAGAGAAGGGAACTTTTTCAAGTTGATAAGGCACAAGTAGCCCTTTGTGTCCTTGCAACTGGCTATAGCTTAGATAAGACATCAACAATAGCAAAAAAGTTTTCTAGTTTTAATATACTGTACTGTACTGAAAACAGCCTCCCCTATTAAGGGGTATTTGCCATATTCCCCACGCTTGGCTGTCGCAGTGTGAAATGGCAGTTCTTTAGAAGGTACTGCTGCCCACCTTCCAGTATTTTTCCCTTAGTCGCCTCTTACAACACCTATGGGATGATATGGGGAGGTGCAATTCTTCAACTGACAACCGAGACTTCAACAGAGTGCCGGGTTAGAAAAAAGCAGTTAATTAATAGCAGTTTTAATATAAATAAGTGTATTTTTATCAATTCAAACAAATTGTGTTGTTGGATACAATTAAACAATAATTGCAAGTTTTTATCTTAATATCACATTAATTCCTCCTTTTAACAGTGATGGTAATAGTGGTGAGTAACATTCTTTTATACTGTGATTTGGGAATGGAAGGTTGAAAATAAATTTTAAACATATTGAAGAATTATATTTGTTGAGTAGACCACGTTAACCTGATTAGATGTAGTTACACCTCCAAATAAAAATCAAGTTTTTTGAAGAGATATCAAAAATCTATTTTATTCCAAAAAGGAAACAGAACTCATACATCGTATTATTTAGGTGAGGTACTAACAAACGAAGACAGTTCCAAGAGACCAGATGTTATTCTATTCCTATATGAACCAACCTTCTATTTTCAATAAACCATATTCCCTGATGAAAGCGACGACTGCAATTTTGTGTGGAGTAATGTTTTCAACATTACCCTCCAAGTTTACTAATTTTACAAAATCTATATTTTCATTTCCACGGTCCATTTTATGTCGTGAAGAGCAAATGTAATTCTGTTGTACCTTAAGTGTATTACAAAACTATGGCCACGATATGTACTACACGTTAGTACAGGTACCTATTAAAAATTATATATTTACAAGAAAAACTTGCAGTAATTTTGTATAACCATACAGCAGGGTTGCCAGATCCGCGAGTTAAAAACTATCCGAGATTTAGGGTAGATTTATATTAGAGCGGGCCGTGCCCGGGGCGTGCCGTGCACGTGGCCCGTACGGGGCACGGATTTGAAACGTTACATACATTTTGTATGAAGCAATTTATATTAGACCGTGCCTGATCCGTGTCCCGTCCGGGCCCGCCTACTAACGTACGGACGGGCTTCGCCCCGGGCCCGCCCCGTCCACGGCCCGGCCCGGACACGGCCCGGTCTAATATAAATCATCCCTTAATGCAAAATTATTGTGTTTTTATCGCAAGTCCAAATTTACTCTATAAGTTACTCAACCGAGTCTAAAAAGACAATACGGCAAAAATGTAGGCCGTAAGGTGTGTAACCTTAATAGACATCGTAATTTTTTAAGTAGATTCTAGATCTTGATACGAATTACTTGTCATATTAAGCAATTTTAATGTTAGCCCACGTAATTTTCAGGAAACTACACGCAGGTTGTTTATGTTGTTCTACAAATTAAATCTTATACATAGGTATATGAAACATATTTTTTTTATTGATTATGCAATTTATTTTAATGTTAATCAAAAAGTAATTTCTTCCTCAGAATCAGAACAAAATGATTGAATTTCTGCCATCATTGTGTTCTGATTCTGAGGAAGCTACACGCAGGTTGTTTATGTTGTTCTACAAATTAAATCTTAAAGATAGGTATATAAAAAGTAATTAATCCTCAGAATCAGAACACAATGATTGAATTTCTGCGGATGAGCCATGTAGGCCTTAACGGGCTCTGTTTTTTTTTCAGGGCCGTATTCTCCTTACTTATTCATACACTCAATCATGCTTGGTTTGGTATACAGCAGGTTTTTGCGCTACCACTGTCACAGCCTTCTACACCCAAAACTATGCCATTAACAGTAGTTGTTATAAGACGATGTCGGCTTTTTTATAACTTAATTTACGTGTTTTGGAAAAATCAATTCACATTCCACATTCGTATGATTCTGGACTGCCTTAGATTATAGGAAAATATTACAAAAATGTACGTTCCGTTTCAGATACCTCAATTCATCTAAAAAATATCGTATATTTGACAAAAATATCGTAGAAGTTGGATAAAATATCGTAGAAGTTGGATAAAATATCGTAGAAGTTGGATAAAATATCGTGCGATACGTACTTATTATTTTATGTCGCATGGTACTCAAAAATATCGTGGATCTAGGATAATTATCGCATGTCTGGCAACATTGCAATACACTAACCACTTTGGGTATATTCCATTTGACGCTAATAACGTTATTTTCGATAATTTTGATCACATCTGCGTCTATGGTTGTGATCACTGTGAGCGTTTGTAACTGTTCTCCCCTGTTCCATTTAGGATAAGAACGCTAAGAATGCCACTAAAATTTGCCACTTCTGTCACTAGATGTAATGTTGACATTAGATGTAGCGTTTGTGGCGAAAATAACGCCAAGACCCATGTGGAACAACTTTTTGGGAGTGTGATCGTTTTTAGCGTGTTTAGCGAATCTAACTTCAAATGGTAAACACCCTGAGTTTAAGGCTAAAAAAAAAAAGTATAGAAATGTCTCCTCTTCTTAGTTGTTTTGTTATTTGCATTAAAAACGCCTAAAATGGAATATAAAATTGTCAAACACGTGATATGATATATCACAAACAATAATACATTACTTTAAAATCTTATGGCATAATTCATATTGTACCTGCCCATAAAGAAAAATCGAAATATGGAAAAAGTGTGGATTATTTTCACCATAGTGTTGTGTTTTTTTGTGATCACTGAAACTTCTCGAGTTACTGTTTATCAAGGAGACTCATTACCTCATCACGGTCGATGTGAACCGATAACAATTAAATTTTGCCAAGGAATACGGTATAATCAAACTATTTTTCCAAATATTCTTAACCACGCGAAACAAGAAGATGCTGGTCCCGAAGTTCACCAGTTTACTCCTTTGATCAAGGTGAACTGCTCGCCAGATCTTAAATTCTTCCTATGCTCTGTTTACGCTCCAGTTTGCACAATTTTGGACACAGCCATACCACCATGTCGGCACTTGTGCGAATCTGCAAGACAGAACTGTGATGAATTAATGATCAACTTCGGCTTCCACTGGCCAGAACATTTGGAATGTTCGAAATTTCCCGTAGTGACGGGCGATAACGTTATATGCGTTGGTGATAATAACATCACACATGAATCTCGAAAACATTCAGAATCTAAGCTTCCAAAAGTTGATTTCAAATCAAACATAGAGAGAGACCCTACAAAGCTTCAGGGTGCGAAAGATTTTGGTTTTGTTTGTCCAATACAATTCAAAGTTCCTAAAAGCTTAGATCTGGAGTACTCACTAAAAGTGGGTGATAAGATTGAACATGATTGTGGAGCTCCATGCAATGGAATGTTTTTTAGCCGCGATGAAAAGAATTTCTCAAGATTGTGGATTGGAATTTGGGCAACTCTCTGTGCTTTAAGTTGCCTGTTTACTGTACTGACCTTCCTTATCGATACAGATAGGTTCAGATATCCAGAAAGGCCAATTATATTTTTGTCAGTTTGCTACTTGATGGTAGCTGCAGCATATGTAATGGGTTGGAGCGCTGGTGATAGTATCAGTTGCCAGGGACCTTTTCCCTCTACAATAAGTGGAGCACCATTACCTAATATGTCTGTAATCACTCAAGGGACAAAGCATGAACCTTGTACAATACTCTTCATGGTGGTGTATTTCTTCAGTATGGCCTCAAGTATTTGGTGGGTTGTGCTGACCCTCACATGGTTTTTAGCTGCGGGATTGAAGTGGGGCCATGAAGCCATTGAGGCAAACTCGCAGTATTTCCATTTGGCTGCTTGGGCTGTCCCTGCTATCAAAACTATTTCAATATTGGCAATGGGAAAAGTTGATGGTAAGTTCAGCACTGTATATGTTCCCAAATTTATTTAAATTAAAAATTAGTTTTCCTTGCTCTAGATAAGTATGTTCAGTGGCATCATTTAAAAGTGGTTTCCTTCAAACAGTACCCCATATAGCTATTTGTTACATTGAACATTTAAACCTGTTTTTTTTTGGGTTATGCTCTCAACAACTTCTTGCTTAGTACAGAAGTCAGTGCCTGGATAATACCCACACATCTTATTTATTATAAAAATATGAAGTTATATGCACCAAGATCCTTAGCTGTCTTTTATATTTTAATTAGAGACAGTGCCTGCCCTGCTGCCTGTTGTCATTTTTGAGCTATCTGTGTAGATTATATTTTTTTGTTGAATAGCCTTACAATATTAGTAGCTGAACTAGGCAAGTCAATTTACAGTAATGTTAGTAATAGCATTATAACAAAATAAAAATTGTTGGGCAATACATAATTAACACTCCGTTACATGCGCGGGGCACAAGTGTGCCCCAGGTATAAATCGTGATTGTTATTTTAAAATATATGGACACCGAATGTCATCTACTTCAATAGCTGTCCCCTATAGCCTGATGTATTTGTTAGTGACTTGGCAACAACAACAACGCACAGGTTTATTTTTTATCAACACATTAGTCATACTAGAGTTTCCTTATTTCCTATGTTTTGAATAGAAAAAGCGATCATTCAATAAAACAAGACTAGGAGTCACCCCGTGACCACGATCACTGCAAAGTGTTTGAAACGTCGGGACAAAAATAATGATAAATATACGCAATTTAAACCGTTTAAAGTTGTTTAATTACTAAAAACAAGACTACTCGGGAATGTGAGAGGACCATACATTATTGTATTTTTTTTATTAGTATGCAACAAAGAAGTAACTTTATTTGTTACGGTTCTAAGCAAAAATAAACACTGATTTTGAAAACACTAATTCTATTTTAAATTTATATTCTATTATGTAAGTATTCCTCGTTTAAAAGAGGGGCACAGTGGTGCCCTATGCATGTAATAATGTGATAAATAAGACTGCGTGTAACAGAGTGTTAAAATGAAAATCAACAAGTACCAACTTTGCTATGCAAGTCAGTTTGCAAACTGACTTGCAAACTAATAAATAGCATATGAAACAACATGAAGTCTTGAAAGGAAAACCAATGAGTGGAAATATTTAGTAATAAGAATAAAGTAAGGTTTTTATGATTAATAATGATGTCAGAAATATTTACGATAGAAAGGATAACAGCAATAAAATTAAAATTACAACAAAAATCAACCACTTGAAATATTAAATGATAAGAGGAAAATTACATAGCATTCCATGGATTCACAGTGCAGGTGCCAGGTTCATAGCGTTGCAGGGGAAGAGGCCTAAGTCACAGGGACTTGGCACTTGCAACCCAGGGAGTATGGTTATAGGGCCCCTTAATATATCTGGTTTGGATGACAAAACACCAATATCCTCAGGAATTTTGTAGTGTTTTTCATACATGTCCATCAAAAGAGTCAAATCAGGAGCTGGGCCTAAGATGGAGTAAGGCTTGGATTTTGATTTTGTAGATGACTCTTCTTTTACAAAATGGATGTGTTGTTTGTTCATGGTCAAACCTTTTTTTGCTCTAGCTACCAAGAGACTCGCTGCTTCTCGTATGATTTTAGAGGAGTTTATAATGACAACGTGAATAATGACCCCTATCAAGCAGCACCTTGTATCCTACTAATATGTGCCTTGCTGTAGCTATCGCCTCCCGACAAATACCACTAGTCCTTTTCTGTGGCTTTCCCCCATCTTACTAAGTTACTTTGGTTTGGAAGGGTCAGCTGAAAGGTGTTAAGATAGAATTTTAACCCATTGGCATCGGCGATAATGATAACAATAGAATTTCATTCATAACTAGGACATAGTGGTCCTGATGATGCCAACTTGTATAAGGCAAGTGACCAATCTTATATCACTGTAACACCAGAGGGATACAAAATTTACCTATTGTTAGCCATTCGTTTTGCATTTCCAAGCTCATTGCATGCACTTTATAGCTATTAATTTCATCTTGTTGTAGAAACTTAGTAATAATTTAGGGAGACCTGTAATTGGCTGTATTACTTAACTGTAAGGAAATAAGCAGTTCCATATTTTTGTCTGTTCTAACTTACATCTTAGTGGCTTTATTTTGTATACGTAAAGCAGGTCATGTCAAATAAAGATATTTTCTATATATCTATCTCTCTCTTTTTCTTGGTTAGTCGATATTTAACTAGTTTTTATCGTTTTGTATATGACTGTACTTTATAGGTGCGCGCGAGTAGACGACAAAAAAATAGGTAAACTCGGAAGGTGCCAACTCGCGTGCGCTCGCGAGTTTCACGCTCGCGAGTTGACGAATAAGTCATGTATTGATTGTACCATTTAAATATTGTAGTGCTGTTGGTCTTCTTCAAATAAATAAATAAATAAAATAAAGTATTTTATAGGAATATAATAATACAAATAGTTTTCATTGAAAGGATGACAACAATTAATAATAACCTAATTAATTAAGAATTACATGAATATCTCTAATGTTCTTCTCCGCTGGCCGACCGTAGATAGTTGGGGGCCCAAGTAGTGAGCCAGCCACTCATGAAAGGCTGTCCCGCCATCTCGCGAAAAATCCCGGAGGTGCGCCATCGTGCTGGTTGGCGACCAGACGAGAGGTCCCGATGGACACCTCTGGGGGGGCTCGGGCGTCCCCGCGGTCTCCAGGATTGGTTCCCAACAAGGTCTTTTTTGTGTCACCGGTTGGTAGTATGCGCCTCGTTTCCACTTCCGTTTCCCTTTATCTATCTTCACTCCCCCAGCAATCAAAAGAGGTTTAAAAACAGAATGAAGGTTCAACAGCAGAAGCACGTCCTCTTTCTCCAAGTGCACCTCTCAAACATTCGCGGCATGCACTCTAATATCGACTTGGTCCACCACCATCTAGAGACCACAAAACCTCATATTCTGTTTCTCACGGGGACGCAGATCAAATGTCCAACTGACGCGACATACCTTGCCTACCCTGGCTATGTTCTAGAACACAGTTTCAAGGCCAAGGCGGTCTGTATATACGTCGGTGATGATATTTGATATCGGCGTCTCCGCAACCTTGAAGACCCCAAATTTTCCATCATGTGGGTTCTGGTGGACAATGGCATGGAGAAAATTCTTTATGCTAGTGTCCACCGGTCGCACAGCAGAGATGAGGAGACAACCAGGTTCGCAAACTACCTTAGTGAGACGGCTGATGTGGCCCAACAGAGGTATCCTTCTGCTCAATTAGTGCTTCTGAATGATTTGAACGCCCACCATCAAGACTGGCTATACCCATACCAGAACACAGACTACGCTGGTCGAGAGATGCGCAAGCTTGCTTTGACGCTAAACCTCACTCAGCTGGTCCAAGGAGCTACAAGGATACCGGATGTTGATGGCCACACAGCCAATTGCTTGGACCTTCTGCTGACAACAGATCCAGACCGCTACTCGGTGTCGGTTTCATCATCCCTGGGTAGCTCCGACCATTGTCTGGTGAAGTCTGTATCAGTCTACTCCCCGCCCGATCCTAGCCCAAAAGGCACCCGGCGGGTGTGGCGATACAAGTCAGCAGATTGGGATGAGATGCGTTATTTTTTCGCGTCTTATCCTTGGAGGCAGGCTTGTTTTTCTTCGAGCGATCCCTCAGCTTGCGCAGATGCTGTGACAGAAGTGTTACGTCAGGGTATGGAATGCTTCATACCATTTTCTGACGTCCCACTGTCCAGCAAAGCTCACATCATTCTATATATAAACAAAAAAAAACAAATTACAATTTAGTTCGTTGTGTTTTGATTATTAATATCATGTACATAGCTATTTGATCATGTCACTTATACACTACGAGAATGAAGATTCTAATTAATGCATTTACATGAATCTGTTTGTTGATTTGGCCCGGTTGTTGTCTTAGAATGGCAGTTGTTACAGCATGGTGGTATTACAATTTACCTCTTACGATACTGGACTCGTGATAGATGGATAACGTATTTCCACAATTCAGCAATTGTGGAAATACGTTAGCTGTGCCATTTAAATTTCTTGGTAGAAAAATAGATTACACCATCACACAAGGACACACCATCTCTAGACGCAGTTGTCGATAGCTCTCTAAAAGACCTTAGTATGGTAGACCAACAATCGATAAGTAACATTTAAAAATTTGTATATACGAGCACTATTTAACATCACGTCTGACTGGCCTTTTCTAGTATACGACATTAATATAACCCATTGAAGTCATGGTTGGGGCCGTCACTTTCGGCAGACTTTATTTAGAGATGGGATAGGGTGGAATAAATATAAAATTAGGCTAAATCTGGGATTTTGTAGTATAAAATTTAATTTTTCGGCGAACCGTGCTGTTGCGTACAATAAATCGGTAAACGTTACGGAGATCGAACTTATTAGCTGACTTATCTGGACTGTCTCTGTCCCATAAGTAAAAATGGACACATTGGTCGAAGCTGGGTGAAGAGGTACCTTGCCATGCAAAGTTTGTTAGCACTGAATACAGAACACGCTTGTGAAAATATGTTTGCTATCTATTTAGCAGAATAGGCAATTATATAGTCTTAATTATGAAATACTATGTTGGTTTTAGGCCAACTAGCTATGCATTTGAGTCATGCATTTCATCATCATAAAGCCTTGTTTCCTGCACAAAAACTGTAAAATATTCAACACTTTTACTAAAGTCGCAACCAGCTTAAGTTTTTTACTAGAGTGTTACTTAGTGACATTTGAATAAAATACTGTTGTTTTCAAAAAAAACCTATTTCGAACATGTGTTATTAAAGTAGAAAAAAGTTAAATTTAATTTTGTTTCTTTCACTATTTCATCTACCAGTGTCGACGGTGCTACTAAACTATCTAACCCAATATGTAGGTGCCTATTTCCTTCCATCCTTATGTAAAAATTGGGTGGAATTGAAAGTGCTTACTGACATCAATTTACACTACCCTGATTTTATCATGATCACAAAACAAACCAGGTCTCCTGTATATTCCTATGTATACATAGATGCGTATATTTCGCCAGATTATGATTTAAGATCCCGTGCGATAGGGGTGAGAGCCTATTAAAATTTACCTCGGACCACCATACAGTTTTTGTCTGCTCCTTAGAATTTCTTGTGAGATATTTCCTCTAAATTTCAGAGAAATACTTAGTATCTGATCTACTTCTGTAAAGCTCAAAATATGACAAATTTCCAAATGAGCATCAAATTATTAAGTAAAGGTTCATTTCAAGCGTACATTGAGAATTGTACTTGTAGGTAAATTAATAATCAATTTTATGTTTTCAGGGGATATACTATCTGGTGTGTGCTATGTGGGATTATGGGATGCTGAAGCCTTAAAAGGATTTGTACTAGCTCCGCTGTGCGTCTACTTGGTTCTGGGAACAATATTCTTGCTGGCTGGATTTGTATCACTATTCCGAATAAGGACTGTGATGAAGCATGATGGTACAAAAACTGACAAGTTAGAGAAACTCATGATACGCATAGGTGTTTTCGGAGTTTTGTATACTGTACCTGCTTTGATTGTTATTTCATGTCTTTTCTATGAACAAGCTAATTTTGAGGACTGGATGGTAACTTGGCACCGTGACATGTGTTCCACTCCTCAATATTCTGTTCCTTGTCCCTTTACTCGGCGGGAAACAGATAGACCTAAGTTTGAAATGTTTATGATCAAGTATCTTATGACAATGATTGTTGGTATTACTTCTAGTTTCTGGATTTGGTCTGGCAAAACTTTAGTTTCCTGGCGCCAATTCTTTGATAGAATAAAAGGAAGGAGAGTTGAAGCTTACGTATGAAAAAGGCAGTCGATAAACCAAGATCTCCTGTTAAAAGGTATAATGTCTCTTCTTATGCCATATTGAAAAGTCTTACAATAGACAATTTAATAGTGTTTTTGTATGTTTTAACTAAACTTAACATATCACACCTACACATATCCCATAACATATGACGTCGGCGAGCGAACGCACCGGACATGTGCGTTCGCTCGACGACGATGTCCGCTCATGTTATTGAAAGGTTTGGTTAGGTGTGATCGCAGGGACGATCAAACTGACTTTGTGAACGCCAAAATGCGATCGATGCATCAGCGATGTTATTAAACTCACTCCAGTGGAGCGTTTTTATATACGTCAGATGACGTCCTAAGCGTTATCTTTTATATACCCGGGGCGATCGCTCGATGATCACCCGGAACTTTCATTAAATGTCGCTCGACGATGTACAGACGACTCCACGAAATCGGTGGGTGAAAGTCGCCCTGACGTTTCATTTGATAGTTGGGACTTCATTTTTTTATTTCTACATCCTCTTTGGTATTTTTTTCTCCTTATTTTTTGTAATTTGTGCCGCGGAAAATGTTTATTTGATCTGTTCAAAACAAAACTTACACAGTGCCGCAGTAAACACTTCTACCATCTCATTGTAAAGATGGAAAATATGGAAGTAATGTGAGGCTGTCGATTTTAACAGTGGTACAGCGTCGTTTTTATGACGCCGATTATACATCGCTCTCAATGTCGTTTACATATCGCTCGATGACGGACGATCGCTCCAAGCAGAGCGACGCTCGTTATAAACTACGCTATACCATACCTGTCACTGTTAAAATCGACACCATCAAATCACTTCCATATTTTCCATCTTTACACTGTGGTGAGAGAAGCGTGTCAAAGAAGTGAAGCCACACCTATATAGATAGTTTTGAATGTTATGACCAATTCATATTAACTTCTCCCGGCACAAACATGGAAAGTAAGGAGTACATATAGGTAATAACAATAACCTAAAAAAAACCAAGGCGGATGTAAATACGGACGTGAAGTCCCAACTGTCCAATGAAACGTCAGGGCGACTTTCACCCACTGATTCATGTGGCGGCCGGTGTCGTCGAGTGACATAAAAAACGCTCTGGGCATAGTAACTCTTTCTACTATGCTCTGGGTCTGGGTGATTAGATCGTCTAGCGATCGCCCGGGACATATAAAAATGTTTAGGACGTCATCGTGCGATATATAAAAACGCACAGCAAATTGATCTGATAACGTTTTTTGCCTGGCGCCAGTATTTTGTATGAAAGTATACCAATAAGAGTTGAATCTCAAAATAGCACCTTAATTTATAATAAATTTAATGATATTGTTTTTAAAACTATTGGAATGCATTTACTATTCTGATGAATTATTTTATTATACTTGTAAATGTAATTTTGTGATGATGATTGTTTTCTATTGCTCCATTACATATTTGTATCTTTTTTGTTGGTATTATACCTAGTTATGTTATGGTAAAACATTTTGCAATGCCATTTTAAGTTGATATATAATTGCGAAGTACATTTTTGTATTTCTTTCCTATTGTTGTTATACCTAATATTAACATATTATTGTTTCAATAAAAAAATCTTGGCGCCAGTTCTTTGACCAAACAAAGGGTCAGAGCTTGAATTGCAGCTTGTTTAAATAAGGCAGCTATAATTATTGAAAGTCAATCATAAATAATAGAAGATGTACTATAATTTGATATGTTCTCTATATAGGTTTAACCTTTGTATACAATACAGATTATACATTTTCGAGGCCATTTTAAAATATTATAAATGGTCAATTTAATTTTAAGCAGCTTTAGTTTTGTAATAGTATAATGCTCGTCTTCAAGTATCTCTTTAACATATTGAAATTCAAAATAAGGCTGATATTTTGTAAATACTTTTTATTTTTTTTATACAAATTAATTACCTCCTTTTTATCTTTTACTTTCGACTATACCTAAGTAAATCGATTTTAAGTTTTATTTTTTAAGAAGGTATTACTATTAATTTGAAATAAATTTGTATTTTCTATTTGTACTAATTGTTATTATTTTATTTTGAAAAGTCATAATAGACAAATATATTAAAAAAAACGGAATCTATTGGCAACACTGAAGAGTATAAAATAACTTTTTGAAGCGCTCGTCGAACAAGTTTACTTAGCTGTTCTTAATCGATCAGCAAAGTTAAGCAACGTCCGCCGCGGTCATAAGTTGGATGGGTGACCGCTAGTGACATAACTACTGAGCGCTTCCGTGCTTCGGAGGGCACGTTTAGCCCGTCGGTCCCAGCAGTATATACCAAGTTACTTTATGGGTCCCAGTTGTTGTCTTAGGATGGCAGTCGTTATAGCATGGTGGTAGGGCGTTTTGCGAATGCCCGCCTGGCTAGCTACCACCCTCAAGTAGAGAAAATCTGTCGCCAACGGTGTGTTCCGACAGCTGTCCTTGAAAGCCAGTACTTCTAGGTTAGCCCGAACAACATCTTTGACTACATCATCACTTACCATCAGGTGATATAGTGGTCAAAGGCTAACATATATGACATAAAAAAAAATACGAATTTGGTACCATGCTGATTTATTGATATCACTGACCATGACTTGTTATGGTTTGACTTCAAACAGTTATTTCATACTTTTGGAGTGTTGGAAGTTGGTTCCGTTTTTATTTTTTTCACTGTTTGCAATGCACACTACTTACAAGATCATTCACTCCCCTAAAATACTGCTCACCAACAATCAGTAATTGGACAAGAGTCCCAATTCCTATTAAATAATCTAGGTATGCAAGGAAATTGTTCAATTAATTGACTATAACTGAACAGCTCAACCGATTTGGAAGTTTTTTTATTGGTGATAACCTAACCTTTAACCACTATCTCGCGTGATGGTAAGTGATGATGTGGTCGAAGACGTAGTTCAACCTAACCTAAAAATATTGGCTCTTAAGAACAGCTGCCCGAACACACCGTAAGGTGCTTGGCGACAGATTTTCTTGAGCGTGGTAGCTAGCTAGGATGGGACTAACTTGGAGGTATACTATACCTAGCAATAAGGAATCATCAAAATCTGTTCATAATTATTGGCAGCATAACAAATATAGCAAAAATAATAAATCTAATAGGAATATTATTTTACGCTTTTCACACCAAATGTGAAGCATAAAAACTTACTAGAGGAATTAATGTAATATAAAAGATGGTATGTTATTAATTATAACTTAACTTTATTTCAAAATTAGATTTAAATTACACTTTTATATTATATAAATAACAATATCTAAGGTACCTAGCATAGGTCCTGTAATCCTTTCCTTTGCTCTTACACAAGTAATTCTAAAGTAAAACAATACGTTATTTATTAGGAGTATTTTATGCTCGTGTGTATTTACCCCAAATGTGGAGCATAAATACTGAAGCAATGAACAGTAAGGACATCACCAACACTGGAACTGGGCCACTGAAACAAGCAATTTGTGTTATTAAAAAACATACAGTCTAATGACAACCTCCTCCTGTTTTGGGAGTCATTTAAAATATTATAAGTGTACCATATACTTCCCAGTGGGGTGCTGGGATAGAATTTCACTACACCCCCATCTCTTCCCATGGGTGTCCTAAGAGAAGAGGCAGTGCCTTCTGAGGAAATTTTATCTTATACTGCAATCCCCAAGATATCTGCCAAGCATGGGGATTATGGCAATGGGGGATGCTGTGTTCAGCCATGGACAATCTGGCTGATAAAGTACAGTATATATTTCACTGCTGTAGCGTCCAGGACTATTTCATATTGTATTGCAGCTCCTAATGAATTTTCTCAGATTTTTCATTATACTGATCATATGAGACTGAGCATGCAAATTCGTACACACCCTTTCAGAGGAAAATAATTATAGAAGGTATATATACAAATAAAAAAAACATTTTCAACAGGTAACCGCGATGTTACCTACTGTATTTTATCAAAATATGGTTCTTACAAAAAATATATATTAGTACACAATAGATGTCTAGCAGCCCTTGAAGCTACCCTCATTCCTTGAAAATGGGCATCTTTACTGCCCAAACACACTTGTCAGATATTATGACTAAGCACTGAGTGTTAGCTGGTATATTTATTTAATAATTATGTCAACCTGCATTTTTTGTTATGACTTTAATTTTGATGGGTCTCTTCACAAATCAAGGACTTTTCTTATTGTTATAATATTATATTATTTGTAAATAACTACCTACTATGAAGTATTTTGCGTTGCTGTTAAATTGTTTATTTAATTTTTAAACATAATTAATGCTACTAATTATTGTACATTACTTTTTTTTTTTGATTCCATGTTGTTAACAACACCAGCTAAGTGTCACACACTGATGGTTCCTTACCAGCAATTTGTTGTATAAATATTATTTATACCAAAATAATATCAACTTTTTCACTCACTTTGCACTTGGAAAGATTTATTATTTACTTTAAATTTTTTAATATAACCACACCAAATTTCATCCTTGTGTTGTGTGTGTTATTGCATTTACAATAGAATAAAAATGCACCTATCCTGTGAAAAATTAAGCCAACTACTTAACTATTTTGATTCCAAATAAATAGGTAGCCCTTTGGAGGACTTATGGACGGACATGAATGGTGGCTTAGTAACTTGAAATTAACACAGATGATGAAGTAAAATTTCAATGATTATCACCTACTAATATTTAGATGGATAAGTATACTAACACTTTAACTCCAGGAGAATCGTCAGTGTAGAATCGCCACATGCCACCGGATCCGGCACCAGTACTGCGATTTCTTGCCGCTGTGGTGGTGGTCGTGGACTTCCTTTGACGCACAGTGCCTCCACTGGCAGAGCGTGGCGCTGAAGACGCCTTGCTTGGCGATCGGCTACCTGATCCTACAGATGTTGAGCTTGGTGAAGCAGGCTAGAATCATAAAAAATCTTAAAATTATCACTTTTCCAACACGAACAATTGTATTAGTTTTAAACAAACCAAATTCGCTTACCATTTTGTCATGAAATGTTATACGTTGTGTTCCTTTCTAGAAAATTTCAACAAGCCTCGCAACATTCACTCACTCCACGAATGTATGAAACAAAATTGTGAATTGTAGACAGAAAAATGAAAGGCCCTGCAACGCGTACAAAATCACTTGACAGCTGTTGACACGTAGCGTAGTATTAATAAAATGCTGCCAGTAGTAAATATTGAATGACATAACACTAACTTTTTTTCCCTTCCGTCGAGATTTGGACTCGCACGTCTTGTGTATTTGCCAGTGTCATGTTTTATTCTTCAATATTTCTTTTTTGGGACTTCTGTTCCGTCGGTTTCAACTGCTATATTAATTGAGCTGGGAAAACTTTTCAGCTTCAGACTTCTTAATCGATTAGGACTATATTCAAATTCTTCAACTATTTATGTTTTATATTGTTGCAAAAAACGAGGAAACGTAAAGTTTATAAAATTATATAAGGATTCGAAGGAGTGGATAGAGTCAGAGGAGTTAAAAAGGATGGAATAATAATAAATACATAATGTTATTTATTTATAATTTTGTAAATCAATCACAATTTTATATTGATAGCTTCAATGAAAGAAGCTAACACTTCGTAGATAGGGAGACAGTTGCTGTAGAGTAGGGAAAGGGACTTTATGATCTTTGAAAAGCGGTGCATGATCATAACGAGGACACTTAAATAATATGATTGATTTCACCCACGTCTTCTCCACACTGGCACATTTTCGAGTCTATAACACGTATCCGAGCGAAATGTGTTTAAATTCACATATGGCCTAAACGCATTCGAATCAAAACAGATGTAACACGTTTAATAATAATAACAAATATTTTAAGAAAACATTTAATTAATATTTAAAAAAAACACTTGAACAACATAATAAATATATCTAGTGATAATTCCGCCTAATTTTCCTGTTAAGCTGAAGTGACGTCACAAACGCCACGCAGCCAAACCGGAAAAATTCTCGACGCGTATCGCTTCTACACGAATCATCCTCAGGAGGTCTTTACTCTACGAGCGCACGATCGACAAAGTTTCACTTTGGTAAACCAGGACTTAACCGGAATAACTGGTTGTATTTTATAGTAATATTTAACTTTTAGTCGGGCACTATCTGTCCAGGCTTAATTCCAATCGTGTTGCAGGTCTAATTTAGAGAGAACAGCTAGATCCTGAGGATAATTGTTACATGGGAACATATCACCACACTCTGTTGCGTGGTTTGCAAGTTGGTCAGCGTTCTCGTTTCGTCCCCCCCCCCCCCCCCCTCTCTAAAAGCTAAACTGCTAGCATGAAAAATTCGTTATGATAGTGCAGTTTATGAATTTTATAGGAAAATTATGGCGGTTAAGATTACTTTATTAGTTTAACAGTAATAGTCGTTGAACTTGGGTTTTGAATAATTTTGTATCAAATACAAAATCGTTATAATAAATCCTTTAAAGTGACTGAGATGAAGTAGGTAGTTGCTTGTTGAGAATTGGTAAAGACTTGCATTGAAAACTAAATAGGGATATTAATAATAATAATAGTAGCTCCTTATTTCATACTCTGGGATCATTAATTAATTGAATAATGGTAACCTAATACCTTATTTTCATCAAATAATAGTGTTTCATCTGTGCAGTGTTTTCTTCAGTTTTTGCAGATGGTGTAAGAAGTTGTTACGAGTATGTTATAAATAAAGTTATATAATTTTAATCAAGTGACAAGCAACAAATGGTGTTTTGTAAAACATAACAACCAGTTAATGTTTTGCCTATCACCTTTAAGACCTAATGGCTATAATGTAAAGCATGGGCTGCGAACAAACTTATTTGAGGGTAAATGGCATTGAAATAAGTTTTTAATACACTAATAATGTAATTTACACGTTAATATTAATAAGAAATTTGTATTTTGTTTGAAACTAATAAACTTAAAAACTACTGGACCGATTTGGATGAAATTTAGTATAGAATTAGTTTGAGACCCGGGGAAGGACATAAAATAGTTTTTGTCCAACTGCGCAAAAACAGGTTAATGGTTTTGTGTGATAATCGAATTCCACGCGGCCAGAAAGCTATTAATAAATAAATATGCATTTTGTATGATACATGCGTCACATATTAGTTGTGATTGTAGCGGGGGTTTGCCTAGTTCATGAGCTTAGACAAAAATGATCTGCATTCATTGGTTAGATAGGTGACTGCTAGTGAGTACTTGAGGTGGTCTGAAAACTCTGAAGAATGACTACTACACACTTCCAATCTTCATTACGCCTACACAGTGGATCATGGCGCATACTTCTTTCTATCTTTCTGAGGAAGTTCCATGTCCCAGCATTGGGAATATGATAGCCTGATACAGTTTAGGCAACATTTCGATACACACTTCTTCGACTTTCGTCTTTATAGGGGCAAAATATCTTGAACGATTCCGCCTTGGAAACGTCTCCGAGTGGACTGCTAACGGCTCGTGGCACCTCCTAGACTCATTCAATTAGTGTTATCGTATTCAACATCTTTTCTTCGGATTTCTAAAATACAATTCTTTATCTAAACAAGTGTTCTACTTCAACAGAGAATACACTAACTCACATTTCCATCCAAATACTTATAACAAACAAAGTGTTTCACACCATAACTAACTCTCTAGCGCACCAGTAAACTTTACGAAAATAAGTATAATAGGCAAACAACCTCGGCTCAATCATCAATACCAAAACTGTCAAAATTGACCAGGCCGAGTCCAAAATTCATATTGATTAGCAGACTTGATGCCCAGGATACTTTATACCCATCATGAGGCGAGTAAGCTCTTCGCCATCAAGCTAATACTCTGCGAAGTCTTCACAAGGTGGAGAGTCTTTACAGGGAAGGATCATCTTCATTACCATCACAGGTAACATTAGGACACTTCAAATTTCTTTCTTCCAGGTTTGTATCCTTTAACTGCCCTTTACTATAATTTATATTTTCTAGACCCAGCCATGTAAGACCGTGTTTCCAGAGCTCATTGTCAACGCATTCCGAAGGCTTTAAACCCCTCGACGCGCAGTCTGCAGGATTTTCTTTAGATTTAACGTGAGCCCACTGATTACCATCCATTAAGGTAAGCATTTCTGACACTCTATGGCTATAAATATCTTCCCCCGATTGAAGTGACTGCTGACTGCTTAACCACGCTAACACTGTTCGGAACGTTCAACTTAGCGGGCAAGTTTCTGAACGCCTCCTTAGCGTAGCAGTCGATTCTTGTCTATGGACTTTATTGAGTTTAAAGAAAATGTTTGCTTTTTTTTTGAGGTTTGAAAATTGAAAATTGGTTAGCCATCTCGTGCTATAATATAATTTGATTTTGGGGACAGCGCGTTGTTGGACCCCCCCGCGCTTGTGTGTTGTTTTTGAATGATCGCCGGTTTGCAATTACGCGATCATGCAGTGTTTGAACGATTACCAAGTTGTGCTGTGACGTCGGGACTTTGAAGAATCTCAAGAGGACCAGACATGCCCCAAGCCGTAATTACCTATCTGATATAGTTGGCCAATTGTATTAGGTAGGAAAGCGCTAGGGTGGGGTCGTCGAAGTAAGAAGACCGAATTATATTGTAAGGCATTGACAGTATTACGTCATTTCAACCCCGCGTATCGCGGGCGATTTAGGATTCAAAAACAGGTTGTCCAGGTGGAAGACTCTGCTTACCATACCTGCCTAGGCAATCTGGAATCTTAAACAAACACTATTGATGAATCAGTGCAAGCATAAAAATGATCCTTGGGAATATTAAGCGTTCCTGCAACCTCTTTCAGAAGTTTAGCAAGCAGCACATAGCTCAATACAGGAATTCGACTCTGGCTTACCTTCTCAATCTATAACACGCAAGTAAATCTATAATGGAAACTGGCTTTCTAAGATATCTGCAGAAACACACAGTTAGGTGCTTGGCGACAGATTTTATACTTGAGGGTGGAAGTTAGCTACGCTGCATTCTGCCTCAAGGCAAAATGCGCTCCCACCATGTTGAAATGACTGAATGCCATTCTAAGAAAACAATCGTGACCAACAACTTAACCTGCTCTCCAAAGTACGGAAGTGTTCAATAGTAAATGCAACTAGTAGCCATCCATCCAAATAACTCTACCGCTTTATTCAGTTAAATGAATTAAGAAACTGCACTACGAACTTTAATCTCATATAATCTAAAAATCATATATAATATATATGATTTTATATACGGTGTTTTGTGAATGCCCGCCTGACTGCCCCCCACTCCCATATGTTAAGCTTCACGCATAAAACGATGTGCTACAGATGCTCTTTGGTATCCAGTTCATATAATATATAGAAAATCAAAAAAACATATGACTGCGATCATTATAATATCGATAATTCTCTAAAAAATCTCTGGTAAATTTAAGAAAAAAGCTTATTACTCTGGCACTAACTAGTCCCGGGTTTAAAATTATAAAATTATATAGTTTAACTTATTCCGAATACCAAATTATGCATCTGAAAGGACAAGACCAATTATAGTTAAGTTTTAATCAAGTTCATGATATGGAATCGACCTCAATTTCTTTATTTGTCAGTAGCTCTAAAGGTCGTTCCAGGTACCTTGGCGCAAATCTAGCTCGACCTATATTTGGCCCGGCCTTGTAGGAACGCGCCCCAGTGTATCTAAAAAACATATTATCATACTACTTGCTTAGCAGTGTTGAATTTCGTAGTATAATTATACTAATTGTACCATTATTTCATGGTGTGTAGTATGTAGTATTGCAATGTCACTATACTACACGAAAATACCATAATCTACCGACTTCAAAAAAGGAGGAGGTACTCAATTCATCTGTTTTTTTTTTTTTTTTTTATGTTTGTTACCTCATATCTTCTGGCTGGGTGAACTAATTTTAGTAATTCTTTTTTTATTTGATAGCTGATGCTTGCCGTCTGGTCCCATTTAAATTTCATCAAAATCGATTTAGCCGTTTTTGAGTTACACTCCAAAAACTGAAAAAGTGTTTTCCTGTCCTGATAATATAGTCAATGTTTGTTACCTTAGATCTTTTGAGTGGGTGAACCGATTTCGATAACTCTTTTTTTATTTGAAAGCTGATGCTTGCCGTGTGGTCCCTTTTAAATTTCATTAAAATCGGTCAAGCTGTTTTTGAGTTACACCCCAATAACTGAAAAGTATTTCCCTATCATGATGAATTCTCATCGAAGCTTTGGTGGTAACACAGAAATATTTCCGGTTTTTGGTGTAAGATAGAAATAACATTTTTGGATTAGAAATAACATTTTTGGATAGGAAGATAAAACGTGTCTTATGATGCAAACTAAAAAAAAACTAGTCTTATTTTAATATTGTTAGGTTTGCAATAACGCCTGCTATGCGGATTACATTACAAAATCACAAATATACGATGGGAAAAATTTAAGTCATGTGCGGGATTCGAACCCGCGTCCATCCACCCCTTGAGCCGGGGTATACTCTAACCAATTGAGCTAACATGAAATGACGTCATTACTCAAACCTTTCCTATCGTTCTTTAACCATCGTATTGGGATGGAGCGACATCTATAGTACCACTTGCGTTGTACTACAAACAAGACCAATTTTGCAATTGGTTTTATACTTGTAAATGATGACGCAACCGTATAATGTTAATATTGTTAGGTTTGCAATAACGTCAACGTGGAACACATTACAAAATCACAAATATACGATAGGATAAATTTCAGTCATGTGCGGGATTCGAACCCGCGTCCATCCACCTCTTGAGCCGGGGTATGCTCTAACCAATTGAGCTAACATGACATGATGTCATTACTCAAATCTTTCATATCGTTCTTAAACCGTAAATGTCATTAACAGTAAATGACAGCTGATCCCATAAGTAGGGGACTAAAAATAATGATCACCATAAAATGCTTGGATACCCTAAGTTCTTTTACCACAAATTGTAATCGAACATCAAATGTAGTAAATGATCACTAAATCTCAAAGCCATGTTTAGGTGCGACGACGAGCGAAGCGAGGAGGAGCGTTAGGTTACTTGCGACCACAACAACGCCCGAGCCGAGCGAGCACAGCGAGCGTGCCGCGGCAGCGGCCGGCGATGCGCCAGAAGAATTATAGAAAGTTTAATTTTGATGATAATTTACTACTTTTGGTGATTGTTAAATATTTAAGGGATCCTGTTGTATCCGCTATAAATGAAAGTCTTCAATAACTGACTTGATATTTGTATTTTCATTTGAACATAGTTTAGGTTGCACAGCACTTAAATTATTATTTTTATTAATTTATTTTGTAGGAACACATATGGCATGTTGGCTGATGTGAGACGAGAGAGTGAGATAGCTTTACTTATTTAATATGGCAATATTAAACAGTGATCATTTACTACTTTTGGGTTAACAATGATTTACTAAGAGTAATTTTGCTTAAATAGGATACCGAGATGTTAAAACTTAGGTTCTAAGTTAACATTAAATGGGGGTTAATTTTAGTCTGTTATATGTTACTATATCTGGTGGTAAGTTAAACATAAGCCCATAAGTAGCAAAGGTCACTAAAAAGGTAAAAATAAAAATTTTTACCAAAAAAATAGAAACGACTTCAACACTCAAATGTGTGAAATAACTTGTCGAAGTCGGTACCATGCGCACAATATTGTGATGATAGGTACTTTGAACCGTCATGGTACCGACTTCTACAAGTTATTTCACACATTTGAGTGTTGAAGTCGGTTCTATTTTTTTGGTAAATTTTTTTTTTTACATTCAGGTCGACCGACTTGTTTTATCCGGTGAGCCCAATTTACATTTTAATAGATATTAAAAAGTAATACTCTATAATATGAGGAAGGGCGAAACTAAGCTTGGAGTGTCATCTGAAAATTATGCTATTAAAAAAAATTACAAAAATTGTTCTTGATTTTCTGGGTTTACCTCACTCACATGCTGATTGTGAAAGTGTTCAGCAAAGTTAAAGATAGGCAAAAACTAAATAAGAAATAAACCTGCAACTCGGAGTGAGTGATGAGCATAGAGTAGGTAATACACATTCCATGATACCTGTTTTTGCGGTGAGTACCGCAAGAGAAAGTAAATCTAACAACTGCATATAATTTATTCCGTTGACAACATTTTACTTTGTGTGAAATCTAAGGACCAAGTTCCGATTGAAGAAATAGCCGAGATCGTCTAGATATGCCTGGATTGTATTTATATTATTGTGGCAAATTAATGAAACAAAAAAATATTTAAGATTAGAAAAAGCATTTTTATTTCATGGCAAAACAAAAAACACAGAAAAACTAAACGTATAAATGCGATATAAAAAAAACATGTAACATCAAACATGGTATAATTTTTGATGAATAGTATAATTTTATTTTCCATGTAGTATATTTTTCTGAATCCAACCCTGTTGCTCGGTCTGTGCAGTGTTGCCTGACATGCGATAATTCTCCTAGATCCACGATTCATTTGAGTATCGATAAAAAATATTAAGTACGTATCGCACGATGGCTTATCAAACGTCTACGATATTTTTTTTAAATACACGATATTTTTGTAATGAATTTAGATCTCTGTAACGAAACGCAACTTTTTGTAATATTTTTCTATAATCTGTGGCATTGACTCCAGTCGAATGTGGAATGTGGTATGATTATTTTCCAAAATACTTAAATTTAGAAAAGAGCCGACACCGTCATAAAACAACAACTGTTAATGGCAAAGTTTTGGCTGATCTGGCCGTTGAAAGCAATGACAGTAGTAGCGCAAAAACTTGCTGAATAAATTTTATACCAAACCGAGCATGATTGAGTGTATGAACAGTTCAGGAATTAACGGACCTGAGAAAAGCAGAGCCTTCATGCCTCATCCGAAGAAATTTAATCATTGAATTCTGATTCTGAGGATAAATTACTTTTAGATGATCATTATATATAATACAATACACAATCAAGAAAAAAAAATCTTTTTAATTTGTAGAAGAACAGAAAGAACATGCGTGTACTTTCCAGAAAATAACTCGTAGGTGGGCGCCCAACATTAAAATTCCATATAATATAATAATTGATAAGTAATAGGTCCTATCTAGATATAGATCTACTTAAAAAATGAAGGATTTCTGTTAAAATGGCAAAGTGCCACACACTAAACTTATATAATCTATTGTCTTTTTAGACTAGGTTGCGAAACGTATAAAGTAAATTTAGACTTGCGATAATAACATGATAATTTTGTATTAAATCTCGTGTATTTTTAACTCATGGATCTGGCAACACTGGGTCTGTGTATCTAAACTTGGCGTAAGGACTATGTATCCAGTTGCCAATAAATTAAAAAAAAAGTATTTAACCTAAAGTAAATGTAAAAACATAACTTTGTTATTTAAATTATTTTATATTGTGATAAGATAGTGACTGTAACCGAATAGTTTTGTTGGTATGATTAATAAATTCCAAAATATAGCTTATCGATACTACTCACTTCTAAAAATTTCTAAAACCAGAACCATGAACGTCGATAAGTTTTATTTTAGGTATGTGGAACAAGAAGAAAAGGTAGATATTTCGTTTCTATTCAAAATAAAAGACTCTGCCAGACAATTCAACCTTAGTCGTAAGCCTACTGAAACAGTGCAGATATTATTTACTCGAATTGAAACAAACATAAAGAAGGTCATCAATAAAGTAAATAAGAAAAGAAAATGTACTGAAATTACAGATATAGAAATAAAATTATATCATATAGATAAACCTGTTCCTAATGACTGTACTTGTAAAGAATTATTCTCCCTGAAAGGACCAGTAAATTTAAAAATTTATGATACAGATTATGAAGCTGTATTTAACCCGCCATGGATTCTAAACATAAGTTTGCCGCAGAGTGTATTAGCAGGCTTTCCCGTTTATCCAGAACATTTCGAAACTCAAAATGCAGATAAATCAAAGTCCATCTACAATTGGTATAGAGGATTGGCTATAAATGATAAAGGAAATGTAGTAAGCGAAGAACACATAAAATGGGAATTAGTGGGAAATAAATTTCTTTATACCCCACAATCACAAGACGTTGGTATGAAATTGAAGCTTGAATGTATACCAGGTGAGAAAATCAAAGATCTTAAAAAAAGTAAAGTACAGACCCACCAACTTATCTGTTCAGGTGGCAGAAAAAAGAACTACAACATTCCTTCAAATTGTGACAGTTTGTAGTTGATTTCCTTGATCAGCAGCGCCCTCGCCAACTGCACAGTTAAGTTGGTGGTACTATAAGTAGTTCTTAAAAAAATATGTTAACCCTAGTTCAACTGTTTTTGTCTTCAGCTTCTTCAATTGAAAATATTAAATTCTTAATATGCCATATATATATATATATATATATATATATATATATTTATTTATATTTATAATTAATATATAATAAATACCAGCTCAAAATTTAGATGCCAAATAAACATCCATTATATGTTTTTTTTTATGTTATTGTGAAGGAACAAGCTCGAGGCCCACCTGATGTTAAGCGGACTACCCTCTGCCTATAACAGATGCATTTCATCACAAGTCATGAATTGCGCCTGTCACTTTGAGACATGAACATTCTCACAATTTGAGCATGAAGTCTCATTTGATATGAATATTCAGCTGACATTATAGTACTTCATACATGGTGTGAAGAGAACTAAAGCTATCTTTACGACATAACCTGCACAAGAAAACTAGAGAAAATTTAAACCACCAGGTTGAAACACACACTAGAGTTATATATATATATATTCTTATTCTAAATTGGGGGCAACATGTCCTGCACTGACATCCCACTTGGGGCTGACTCCAGAGTTATTTATATACCCTGGTGATTGAGAAAATTTGCACACAGCAATATAGCTGTCTGGAAACAAGTGTACTTTCAGTTTTTAGTTTCTTAGTAAACTCTCAGTTTTAAGTGGTTAAAGACTCAAAATGTAAAAATTTCCTAGTTGGCTGATGCAACACACCCCTTTTTTGCAATATCTATTACATAAGACCACAATCAACACAAAATGTCCAACACAATTGCACAATGCGTTGGAACTGTCTGCCGGGGAGTTGTATATATTCTTTGACCCATAATTGGCAAGTGATCCGCTAGACCAATATAATTTTATCAGTTGACAATAAATATTTTCTGATTCTGATAGGCGTTGTGCTTTTTGCCAATCCTCTTGTTTTATTAAGTCAACATTTAACAAACTCACATAGTTGTATGTCACTTGTTGGTCCGCTATTGTTATTAGAAAGTTGAAGGGGGTAATTGTTTGTTAATGTCACTGTCTGTATCCAATCCAAAATGTGTAAGAGGTCTTGAATTCATGGATCTGTGTTTTAGTGTAATTTTTGGTGATGTTTTTTATGTTTCTTGCTAAGCATTCCCAACAGCCACCCATAAAAGGCGATAAAGGTGCCATGAATTTCCAATCTATACCTCTGTTCAAAGAAAATTTTGAAGTACTTACAAATGCCCTGAGACATATGACATATGCATAATTTTTCCTCTCATTGTAATTTTGTAATGTAATCAGCAGAGCATGAGTCATTGCAAAAATATAAATATTTAAGTTACAGGGTTGCAAGTTTAAAGCTAAATTCATAAATTAGTCTTGTTTGTAGTACAACCTAATTTGAACTATAGACCATAGAACATATAATAATATTACGTATAGAATGGACACTCTTCTCCCACCACCAAAACGAGCCTTCCTCACTCTGCCACCGATTCTGAGCTGTCGCTGAGCTGACTTGAGTGCGGGACGCGCAACTCGCGCACGATGACGTGACGACGAAGCGTGACTATTGTATGAGTATTTTAAAAGTTGAGAATGATACCGATATGAATAAGAGTACCCTTATGCTGTTGACGGTTGCTTATCAACTAAACGAGAAAAGGATAGGAGTTTTTGAGATAAGTCTTTCTTGGTAACCTACACTAAGTACCTACCTATTTGTCGTTCTTCAGTTATACAGTAAAAACCGGTAATTTACAATACTTAGGTATTGAAAAAAATACAAACATAATCTTTGTATTTTATTCAAACTGCTATTCAAATAATGATTATTTTAGAAGATTTTCGTTTGCAAAAAAATATCCTTGGATATCGACTTCGTTTGCAGCGAAACAAGTGTAACCTATACCTAGCATAGAGAAAACATATCTTTTAATAAAAAAATAATTAATTAAATGGGGGCAGTCAAAGATGTAAGTTTAGGAGCATTTTTTTGTGTGGTATTACATAAAAAATTATCCTATATTTATTTGACCTATTTTAAAACTCAGAATTATAGTACAAGGTGTCTTAAAAGATAGTTTATATATATTTAGCTTACTGCGTGAACACAACGAATTCTAGGGGCGCGGGGATAATGTCAATCGGTAGTCTGGGTCTTGGGAATTCAGTCGCTATGGAACATACTCTGGAGCGGCCCGCGCGTTATGCGTGCGAGAGTTTTACAAAAACGGTGATTTGGCGACCTTAGCGCGTAGAAGATTCTGCAGTATTCGAGGATTTCGCCACTTAAATGATGTGCCAAGCATTCCTCTTATTCGAAAATGGGTCCAAAAGTTTGAAGAGACCGGTACAACACTGGAAAAATTAAAATCCGGGTGACCAAGGTCACCAAGAACGGTAGAAAACGTGGAGAATGTTAATCAGTCTGTTCGTGACCACCCGAACCTTTCAATTCGGAAGCGCGCAAGTGTTTTAAATATGCATAGAACATCATTACATCGCATTCTGCATAAGGCGTTATGTGGAGATGTTAGACGACTTCTTGGTGCCTTAACTGCAAAACTTTCCTGGTGGTGAACATGGTTCCAGCAGGATGGAGCAACTTAACACACGTCCAATTCGTCTCTGCCCAAGTTCGTGAAATTTTCTTATGCAAATTGATATCTAGGAGAGGTGACATAAATTTGCCATGCAGTCCTGATTTAACCCATATGGACTTTTTCCTATGGGGTTATCTTAAATCTAAAGTTTACGATAGTAAACCAACTTCCCTGGCGCATTTGAAAGAAAATATCCGTTACGAAATGGCAGCTGTCACTGTGTCCACCTGCCAAGCTGTCATAAGTAACTTTACTGTTCGATTAAATGAGTGCCGCAAACGCGAGAGTCTGCATTTGGACGAAGTTATTTATAAGAAATAAATTCCCAAATTGTGCAACTAAATCATTAATAAACATTGTTTCTATACACGGCTTACTTTTTTTTTTATCGATCCTCTAAATATGAATGTTATTTTGAGACACCTTGTATAATTTTGGAAGAGATTGAAACCAACAAACATTAATTATTTCTTTATGGGCTGTTGCTATGCGAAAGCCTAATATGGCAAGGCCCTACTCGCACTTACCAAGTTTTTTTCTTGAAATCATATAATTAAAATCGATAATGCGTGTTATCTTTAGCGAGTGCAAGGTTGGACTGATGATCTATTTGATTGAGCGTGTAATATTGTTCGCTCTTCTATTAATTTGGCATCATTTTCAAATGATCAAGGTTATGAACTGAACTGATGCCAAGCTTTGAGTGTAATGTATTTATTTTGTTCTAATCAAAGAATTACTTCCTTTTATATATAATATCATTGGTATTAACATAGTAAAACCAGAGAAGTTTTCATAGATTTCATAGGGCGGTACACGTAGTATTATTATATGTTCTATGGCGGTACCAAACCATAGAACATATAATAATGCTACGTAACCAAACGCAGCCCGGGCGTGTGCGCGGCGCGCGCCCTTACACACGTGACTCAGCATGCACACTATGGCAAATATCTAGCGGGGACCAAGAGAATAAAATATTTAGAAATAATGAAAAGAGATTAAGTAACGTTTAAAAAGTAATTATGGTCGAGCGCTTTTAGCCATGGACTGCCGTTTCGTAGGTCTATGGTTCAATCCTCGCCGCCGGCTTGAGCTTTACCGTATGGTGAAAGGGCGTTTCGCAAATGCTCGCCTGGGTAGCTACCACCCTCAAGTAGAAAATCTGTTGCCAAGCACCTAACAGTGTGTTCCAGCAGCAGTCCGAGGACTAGTAAAATTACAGGCACAAGAAACTTAACAAACGTTTATCTCAGGCGACGGGCGCATCTGTTCTAGGCAGAGGTTAGTCCGCTTAACAACAGGTGGGCCACGTGCTTGTTCGTCACAATAACAATAAAAAAAAAACCGGCAGAGCAAGTGGCAAACAGGCAAGACAAGTGAAAACAGACACAAAACTCATCACCTACACTGGAAATAAATATGCCTTAGGAATAAAATATATAGACCAGAAAAATGATAAATCACATAAAAATCTCATTTTACGGGATTCTCCGATCCAACTGACACTTGTGTCTCTATCCACACCAGCGCAGGCGAGGCGAAAACAACTAGTTCCTTTTACAAAATCGCAATCAATGAACTTCAAGTTGATTCTTTTTTTGTTGGGTAAACTATAATTCCCGAGTTTGTCCCATTTAAATTTCATGAAAATTGGTTGAGTAGTTTTTATGTTATAGTCTATTAACTGAGAAATGTATCTGCATACCTTCAGTTTGTGGTAATTGCAACTGTAGTCGATGATGAACAGTATTTAAGGCGAGTGACTGATTTTGTTAGCAGTATGCATCACTAAAAAGAGTGAAAAAACATATTATAAAAAAAGAGCAGACTTCCATCACTGAAAAGTATGAACTAACTTGTGGAAGTCGGACCATGGTCATGTGAAGTCAGGGTTTTCAAGCATGGTACCACCTTCAAAAAATTATTTCATTCTTTTCAGTGTTGGAAGATGATCTGTTTATTTCAAAATATTATTGACCTTTGTAGGTTGAACTCTTTTACTAAGCCGGCGCTGTTCGTCCGTGCAGCTCCTACCTTTGAAGTGCTGTATATTGAAATTTTCACATAATATGTGTTACTGTGTGGATTTCTGCAGCAGCCGGATTATCCACTGCTGAACACAGCTTCCTCCATTAAGGAGGGGTTTGCCATAACCCTCATGCTCGGCACTTGTCTTGGGGATTGCAGTGTAAGATAGAAGTTTCTCAGAACGTGCTGCTGCCTACCTTCCGGAATTTTACCCTTAGTCGTCAGTTAGGTGACACTCTAATACGGCTCCCATGGGTAATGCCTATGGCGGATTGCCTAACTAAGATCAAAATGTATATAATAAAGGGAGGTCCACAATAATCAATAGGAAGCGGCTAAGTGCGCGTCAACCGCGCCGAAGATGTTAAATTGTTTTTTTTTTTATGCCTGATAGGTTATCCTTTGTCCACTATCTCACCTGATGGTAAGTGATGATGTGGTCGAAGATGTTATTCAAGCTAACCTAGATGAAACGAATCTAAATTTCTGGTAAATATATTTTGTGTTGGTAGTTAGAATGGCATACCCAGTGTTCTGTACCAACATGGACAGAACGCTCGTTGTACAACTCCGTCTGGCACTTGTTTTTTTATTGTGTTCCGTACAGACCGACGCGGTTTATTATTCTAAGTATTAAGCTAAGTATTTTTCGGTTACAGCCCATGGAACAAAATTGGGGCCTGCAGTTCAAACAATATCCAAAAATGCAATAGAAGCTGGTCCAGGAGCATGTCCCTTTGAAACAAGACACATGTTCACAACTACAAAACTTAAAGGGAAAAGGTAGAACCTACATATTTTTACCAAACTCTATACATTATCTGTACCCCTTGTATGAGTTTCTAAGTATAAATTACAATATCGACTTGGTGTAACGACTTGTAATTCATACATTTCAGACCTCTGTAAAAGCTTGGACTCATCTTATGATATTCTGGAGTATCTAGATGATATAGCTCTAGATTATTCTTCCGATTCTTAACCAGATTCTTTTTACCGTTATAATAGTACTCTTTTTTATCTTTCGGCTCAGCTGAATGAACATGGTCTGAAATTAGCTTCATGAAAGTAATGTGGTTGTTTTTTCTAGAGAGAGATAAAATCAGGTGTATGTTACTGATCATTGAGGCTGATCCAAGATAAGTTAGATTATAACTAAACTAGTTAAAATCAGTTATCAGCGAAAATATGCCGAATGATAGCAAACCGTATTCTATTATAGTACTGTCGACGAATTAGTGACCATAGAGCAAAAAAATTGATTCGAGAAATTCTCAATGATCTTTTGTGTACAAAAAAAAACAATGTCATGATGGGATTGATATCTGAATATTAAAATAATGATTGTAAAAACAAAGAAATAAAATTCATGTGTTAACTGCAGCGTCGTCAGTGACAACCCAAAATAGAATTCGTGTAGCTTTCTATTTATTTATATGCCATGCCCATTATCTATTAGGGGTTAAAGTATGAAATTGCCAATTTGTACTGAAATATGTTAAATTAAAAAAAAATACTAATTTTCATTAAATGCGTTATTTATATTAAATTTAACATAATTATTTAATCAAAATGATTACCATTATTATCTATACATTGCTGCCATCTAATAGGAAGGTCATTTATGCCTTTGCGATAGAACTCTGGTGATCTATATTCGGCAAACTGAGTGAAAGCATTTTGTACTGCCTCCTGGTAAGAAAACTTTTTATCACGTAGAAAATGGTCCAAATCACGAAAAAAATGGTAGTCCGTTGGAGCAAGATCTGGCGAATACGAATACGTTTCGCGTTCTGTATGAGGTCTCGCGTTATCATGGAGCAATAATGGTGAAGATCGATTCATGAGTCGGGGCTGTTTCACTGCTAGTTTTGCTATCATTGTTCAGAATTCAGCACTGTAGACATCTGCCGTTATTGCTATGCACCAAATAGGAGAAAGCTATGGTGAATGACACCATGCTGAGACCACCAAACAGTTATTGCATTTTTCGCCTACGGTTATCGTAAAGAATCCACTTTTCATCAGTCAATGTTTAGTCAAGTCAATTATTTACATCAGTTCCCTAGTGGTAGTGCCACGCTGCAGCTCTACGGATTACAGCTGCATGGGCCGGCACGACCGGGGAAGTACCACTCTCCCACATGATATCGACGTGAAGTAGTGGCTTTGCTTTTTGCTTTTCGATCGATTTGTGGGAGACACGGAGGCCCAAAAAATTTCACGGCTTCAAGGGACAGTAGACCTGGGTATTTGATATGAATTTCAGCTTGATACCTCCACGCGTTCCTGAGAAAAAAGGTCTTGACAGAGAGACAGACGGACAACAATATGATCCTATAAGGGTTCCGTTTTTTCCTTTTGAGGTACGGAACCCTTAAAGGTAGAGCTTGTTTTTTAATACAGCTGATAAAGTTTTATTATTAAAAAAATCCTTAAACCTAGCATATACATAGTATATTACATATTATGATCAGCCTAGTGCCACATGAATAAACTACGGTTATTTATTCATGTGCTAATGCTATGTGATTATTGTAGTATATAATATTGTATGCGAAACCGCTTATTCTGTATATCAATAATTATTCTTAATATCGTTCTTTTGACAAATTAATTTATTTTGTTTCAGTTTTCGCACTGTTTCATATAACATTTTGGCCGATTTATATTGTGACTCAGATTATACTAGGACAGTGCTGCACCCATACTGTCCACCTTATGCTCTACACATTGACTACAGGAAACAGTTAATTATGAAAGAATTGCTAGGTAAGTAAGTACTTGTAGTGTCTACTACGGTTTTATATTCTATCTGTTGTAGTACCATTATCCCTGGGACCTTCTAGTTTAATATAGGTTTTACAGAGCTTCGAGTTACTTCCATACAGGCATGACTTCCGCCACATCGCATTGCATGCGCTGCGTACCTATAACGATATTAACTAAAGTAATATAAATAGTTCTTGTTCAAATCGAATCGAATTAACCCATTGGCATCGGCGATAATGATAACAATAGAATTTCATTTATAACTAGGACGTAGTGTTCCTGACGATGCCAACTTATTAATCGATGTTATTTATTGTTTTTTAATGTCATTAAGTAGGATCACGTCTGTCCGTTACAGTGTACACGATTTTGTGTGACATTGCACTGCGCTTGTCACTCCGAGAGTTTCGTTTTTAAGTCTCGATTGCCCGGTAATTTCGGCTACAGTGTCCTTTAAACCTAAACGCAACAGTGTTGGATACTGCTGCTTGGTGGTAGAACATCTGACACTGCGGTGGTACCCACCGAGACGGTCTCTTACTAAAGCGCCCTACCATCTGGTTTGTCACCTGATTGGCTGATTGGCACCACCTGGGGACTGCGTGTGGGGTGTCGAGATTAAGGTTTATTTTGCATGGTGGTAAGGCATTTTGCGAATGCCCGTCTGGCTAGCTACCACCCTCAAGTAGAAAAATCTGTCGCCAAGCACCTAACGGTGTGTTTCGGCAGCTGTCCTTGAGAGCCAGTACTTCAAAGGTTAGCCTGAACAACATCTTCGACCACATCATCACTTACCATCAGGTGAGATAGTAGTCAAAGCCTAACCTTTAAAGCATTAAAAAAAAGGTTTTTTTAGGTTATTGTGACGGAACAAGCTCAAGGCCCACCTGATGTTGAGTGGACTCACCTCTGCCTATAACAGATGAATTTTATCATAAGTCACGAATTGCACTGCGCCCGTCACTTTGAGACATAGTTGATAAGTCTCATGTGCCTGTAGTTTCATTGGCTCTCAAGGACCGCTGCCGGAACACCCCGTTAGGTGCTTGAGGACAGATTTTCTACTTGAGGGTCGTAGCTAGCCAGGCGGGCAATCGCAAAATGCCCTTCCACCATGATACAAGTAGGGTACCTTCCACCGGATGAGGGAGAGTCAGCCCCCATAATGTTGGTGCACATACTTAGTAGATTGTGGCAAGATGCTTCGCTTTTGTACTGAAATGTTTTTTAGGTCAAGGCATTACAGGATCTGAGATTTTATATTGGTTTATAGAAAATGTAATTAATGTCATATTCTCTTTTTTAGGATATAATGCAGATATTATTTGCCTACAAGAAGTAGATGTTAAAATTTTCAAATACTTCAGTCCAATTTTTAAATTTGAAGGATTAGAAGGTTTATTTTATAAGAAAGGAAAAGAAGTTGCTGAGGGCTTGGCTTGTTTTTACAGAAACGACAGGTTTCGGTATGTTAGTTTACAAAGTTAATTAGTAATAGAATTAAGTTTAAGTGGCGATAGCTTGCCGATATGCAATCGCGGCATCGTACAATGTGATTAAGCTTAACTTAAAGGTTTAGGCATTTTTAGGTTTAACTACTGATTTCAAGTAGAAAAACAGTCGACAAACAGATAACATGTATTCCAGCAGCTGTCTTTGAAAGCCAGTTCCCATTCTAAGGCTCATATCAGTAAATGTATCTTAAAGTTGAGATCGATATTAAGAAGCTGTTGTTGACATATGTTCCATACATTATACGTAAAAACTGCATCTTAAGATCGATCTCTACTTTGAGATGCATAAGCCCCAGTTTCTAAAACGGCTGTCAAAGCTTTGATTAGTTGATAAACTAAATATTATACGCTGATTGGTCAATGGTATTCTATGACGTGATAGATGACCAATGACCGTTCAGTATTTGTGGCTGTTAACTGATCAGGACAAGAACAAACGTTCCAGAAACAGGGTAAGTCGAGCCTGCTACCATCAACAACTGACTTAGGCTTAACTCACGCAGATGTGGCAGCGGTCGGCGAACCTATTTCGACATTGTATTTATCACAAAAATTTTAAACTTTTGAAAGACTTGCATCAGTCCCGCGGCCATCCGAGGCGCTGCGAGCGCCCACGTACAAGCAGCCCATGACAGTAAACAAAGCGCTAGACCGACCTAGGAGCTCTGGCTAGGTGCTGCCACTGTTAAATGAGACTTAGTGGTCACAGGAAAGGGTACCCTAAGTGAAACCCATTGACATTTATTGGTTTCAATCATTTCAATTCCAATGTATTTCGTGTTATTGTACTGTAAATGTAACCTGTTATAGTTTCATTTTACTTCTCCCTAATCAGGGTTTATTTAAACTATTTTATTTATTAAAACTGTACGAACACATTAAAATTAATATAAAATAGAATTGGTCATAATGCTCATATAAAATCATCATCCAATTAAAATTATTATTGCGATAGTTTGTGTGTGCCTAAGTTTGTTAGCACTCACCTTACTAACTGATAAATGATTTTTATGAATTTTGGTACACCTATTCCTTAGACACATTATATCATCCCGTTTTATTGAATAGCTCCTGAGGGTGCGCTACATAACGAAATACTAATACTTTCTTCACCCGCTGTATTGCCCGCTTGTGGAAGCTAATATTTCATAGAACTTTCATAGAACTAATATCTTTTTTCTGTATTTGGTTTTTTCTTACAGAAATATAGGTGAAGATGAAATAGTTCTCTCTGCAGCTTTGAAAAGCCATCCTAGCGTCCAGTCTATTTGGGATGTAATAAAAGATAATTTACCCTTGGTAGAGAGAGTACTAGACAGGTCAACAGTGGCAAGTGCATCTTTCCTGCAGTCTCTGGATGATACCAATGAAATTGTTATTGTTGGTAACACACATCTTTATTTCCACCCTGATGCAGACCATATAAGACTAGTACAAGGTGGAATAGTCATTTATTGGTTAACACATTTGCATAGAACACTTCAGGCGAAGGTAAAAATATAAGGTCTTTGCTTTTAGCTAAGCGTATTTAATTTTTCGGCAAAGTCCAAAGTCCAGTCATCATTTAATTTTAGTAAATAATATCGAATAACTCAAGTCAGATAGCTCCGACTATAGTTTCAACCACATTCGGTAATCTTTTTCAAGGAGAGCTCGGGACCCCCACGTTGACGTCTCGCTTAGCACTAAGTGGTTGAAACTATAGTCGGAGCTATCTGACTTATTCACACGAGTTATCCCGTATTATTTACTAAAATAAGAGAAAACCATGTTAGTTTTTATAATAAAATAATTTAATATAATAACTGTCTTACTCCAAAACGTCAATTAACTTTAATCGTTATTTTGGTATCGCTTAATACTTTTGACAGTGTATTATAAATGCGGGAATGTTTGATTGCTTGCTTGTTTGTTGTAGCACTGAAAGGGTGAATAGATTTCTATAAAATTGTGTACATTTGCATAAGTAGTTCCTGAGGTAGAACAATATAACATAACTAATTGTATATGCCGTGCGGGCGAGATCGGGAGGTATGCATGATGAATGATGATGTCATATATACATTAAAAGATATGAATGTACATATAAGATGTGCTTATATTAAAATTATGTATTAAACTATTTTAAATAATTCTAATAATTAAAAATATGTTTTCTAGCATCCCGATAAAAGAATTTCACTAATTCTCTGTGGAGACTTCAATAGCGTTCCATCTTGTGGCATTTACCAATTGTTTACCACTGGTGTAGCACCTAGTGATTTGCCAGATTGGAAATCTAGTAAGTACCTACATTAAAATATAACAACGTAATATTTTTTTTTCATTAATGCTTACGAAATATCGTCATAGGTACTAGGTAAAGGCGGTGCAATTCTCCATTTCAAATGTCTTTTTTATGGTAAAGTACCTATCTACATAGCGTAGAAAACAATGACTAACTACGCTACATATACGCTAACGCTTGAGTGAATACGAAAAGAAGGCGACCTAGCTGCCTATAATAAGTACCGCTCTGAACATTTACCTCTATAGATACATAACTACCGTGGGGGTAGGCTTATATCACGGATTTTCACGGGCTTAGAACACATTGCACTGATTACTGTACATAAATACCTATTTACCAAAGTTGACTACGCAGTTACTATTATCTCTAATAGATCCAATCAGTGACAAAAATAAGTATTTTTTATTCATTTATATTTTTGCAGGCATAGTTTTTTAAAATACATATAAATACCTAGGTAATTATAATATGTATTGTTATATTAATACACAAGGTGATATTATTTTATCAGGAATACTGCGGGAGTGGTTTGGAATCGATATCTGAATGTTTTCGACTCATGTTTATATTTGACCTACACAAAATCATAACTAACTATTGTTTAAGCTGTGGTGCGTTGGCTTTGACTAAGACGACGACGTCACGGTACAAAGCGATAATCTACTATTGATATTAAAATTACTACTCCAACAGAGTGTTACCTTACTATAGAACTCAAATGTTAAATGTAATGTGTCTTGGATAAAAAAAGAGTAGACAGGTATTTTAAGGCAACCAGTTCAGTCAACTAGCTGTCCTAACTGAGGTATGCGAGCCACGACGCCGACGCACAGAGGGGTATTTGAGACATCTAGCTGGCCAAAAGTATTTATCGCTCTTAATCAATTAGAAATGGTTCAGTATCTCATAAAACCTTAAATACAAGTGTATAAATACTCTTAACCTTCAGTTACAGGACAAATTCATACATTAAATTTGAATAAAGAGACAAATAGATGCGGTAGAAAAAAAAAGCGTAGTTTTGTATAAGAAAATATATTTTATAACACAAAATAATGTATAAATATAATTATAATAAACAACTATCGCAAAACAAATTTAAAAACTTAAAATATAAATAATAATTAGGCATAACTTTCTTCACATATTAACATTTCTAATGTTTCCTTCATAAAATGATTTTGTTTTATTTTTTTAACAATTCTTCTTGATGCAAGTAGGGGATCTGATGTTAACAACAATCTATTCAAAACATCTGTATTACATTCTAATCTGCTGAATTTTCTTGCAAAGTTTTGCCTGTATAAACGAAAATGTTTATTTCTTGCTTCTGCTGCTTCTTCAGATAATTGTCCTATTGGTAAAAGTGCATCTTCTATTACAGTAGCCCCATGCATTAAGATTTTATGCATAGTAGGCGTCATATTATGTCTACCATATAAACTAACATAAAGTGCGGCAGTCTCTGTAGTAAATTTTTTGAATTTTTCTGCGTCTATTTTGTACCCACATGAAATGCACTCAAGAATCACTTTGATTTTTTTGATAAAATGTATATCTAGACCTGTAATTTCAGCTGCCAACTCTGGATTTTCAAAAAATCTTCGACTGGTATTTCCGTCATTTGTATTGCCAAATCCAGCTTTAGGAAAATCTACCCGAAGACCTAGTTTATTTTTAAATTCGTTTTGAATTTTTTCTTTGTTTTTTTGTATTAGCAGTTTGTCTGCTTCAGATTTTGGTGGCAAATCTTGCACACCGAGCTTGTAGGCAATATGTAATAAATTTTCAAATAGCCGAATTCTGGCATGTAAAGTAGATAAGCCGAACTTCAATGTATCTGTATTAACTACATTTGTTTTATTCAAATCGTTAAAATCTTTTGATGTTGCTCCACATATGTAACATCTCATTGTAGATTTTGTCCCAGTTGCCGCGGTGCACACTTTTGCATCTATCATTGTTAGCATCATTTTGGTTTTAACAACATATGATCTTCCACCGATTGTTACTGATATAGGTTCTAATTTTTTAGCTGCGGCTTCCACATTGTTGATTTCGTCGTTCGTTATATCAACTGTTTCCTTTAAAAATCGTATACGGATAGGTCTACAGTAGCGGGGCGATGATGGAGTTGTGTTATGCCATAATATTTTATTTTTTTCCCCATACACTAAGCGTAGAGGCACAAATGAACTTTGAAAAATGTGCGAGTCGCATCCGCTATCATTTTCAAACTTTTGTTTGAACTGAGCCTGTTGTGAGCCATCACAACCCCATTTACAGATCATTTGAAGATCTCTCTCATTATCGCTAAGGGTTTTCAAAACGTCTTCTAAGTGAATAAGTAATCTTTCGGCAGTATGATTCATTATTCCTTGTAAATTCACTTCGGCACAGGTTTCGGTTACGCTAAAAAATTCATTGGAAGGATAACATTGTTTCTTATACAGCTGCAAAACTGAATAGCATGGAAGATTTCCTGTGGTTTGTCTGATCCTTTCATATTGGGACCTTGAAAGATTCGCATCTACAAACATTGCCAGCGCTTCTTCTGGATTGATATGCTTAACATGTGCCATGTCACGGTCTACTGACTTCCGGTATTCCTTAGCGCGGTCCCTATTTTCCGAAATCTCTTTCAAAATATTTGAAGCACTTCTATTGCCCTGGGCTCGCAATTCCATTTGAACTGCATAAATTATTTTCTCAGGGCTATCCGACAAACGTATTGTCTCAGTTTTACGTCTTTTGCCTCGTTCACTAGTCTCTTCAAACGGTTTAGCGGGTCTACCTGCTCTTGTGGGTATTAGAGGTAATTCAAAAGTCCCATTCAGCCATTTTTCGTTGGTTTTTTCAAATAGATCACTTCTATATTTTGCTGCTACTCATCGATGCTTCATTTCTGATTTCATGCGTGCAAAATTACGCTTTATGTCCTTTATTTGTTCTTCCGAGTACGACTTATGTGAAATCAAATAATTTTCAACATATTCTAATTGGTCGTTAAAATTGAGATCATTTTGTGAGACTTGAAAAAATTAGGGAATCAAACCGGTATTTTTTCAAATGACGAAAAATAATATAATCCCGTCACAAAATTAAATATTTTAAATATGTAAAATAAGTCAATTACCAGCAGTTTCAGAATCCATAGCCAATTTTGGATTATTCACAACACAACATAAAATAAAAAATAGTTAAAATTGAGTTTTAAAGCACGAATATTGAAAATAAACAACCGCTTCGAGCAATGTCAGTTTCAACTGACTATATCTTGTTCAATTTGGGGTGGGTAAAAAAAATAACAATAGGGTTGGGTCGCCCAACTACCTGGCTCTTCTAGGAATGCATTTTTTTTTACCTGAGCGTAATTCTGAGAAATGTAATTTTGGCCGGCTAGATCATGTAAATACTCCTATGTGCGACGGTTAGGGCTCGGTGCATTGCTTACAACGTACCTACCTAGAGTAGGGTTGCCAGACGTCTGGGAAATCCGAGATAATCCCGGAATGGGGTGTCTTGTCCCGTGTCCAGTAATTTCGCTATATTGTCCCGGAATTGACGAGTATCAGGTTTTTCACAAACTTACGGACACAACAACTGCAAACAAATTCCGCCTGTTCTTTAAAATTGCTGTACCACACTTCACTTGCATTTATTGTAACTCACCTCAGATGCGGCTGAACGGATTTTAATACTATGCTACGTATGGTACAGCGCTTGCTGGCCGTGTGTGTGATTTCAAAGTTTAGTTAAAAGACCTGTATAAGGTTAGGGTTTTTTCTTTTCATTTTAATCCATAGTTTCATAATTAGTTTATAGTTAGCCTCAAAGAGCGAAATAATGGCTCAATTTTGTTATAAGATTAATTTTATTCTTTCGTCGATTTTCCGAAAATTCACTCAAAGCGATTTAAGTCTCCAGTCCAGATTTATAATGCGTCCATCCGAAGTATAAAACATCCTACCAGCTTCTTTATTTCTCGATAGATATAATCTGGACGTCTTCAAGTACAGAGTAAACAGATGTCTGCTAAGCATGCATGTTCCACCCTCGACCGCGTCATCATTTTCCATCTAGTGAGACTGCTATGTTGATAATCTACTTTAAAAAAAACTTGAGTGCTAAGTTCGAACTTTCTTTCTGACCCCAGAAATGTCTAGGAATTGATATACCTTTATCTGGCAACCCTAACCTAGAGTCTGTTCAGAAAGAGAGTGGACTTGGGATTTGACTTTGGGACTAATCATTTACATATGTAAATATTATATTAATATATGAGATTAAAAACGGGTGATTATAATTATAAATCCCAAGTTTAACCTTATAAAAACCATATACATAATGATTGGATTGCCTTTATCGACAAACTATTTAGTGTATCGATACAACTTTATCAGTGGGTAAAATTATATCTATACATTAAAGACAACAAACCTGGTATAAATAAAGTAACGCTTTCCGACAACAATGGTTTTGCTATGCGGGTATTCATTTATACCAGTTACTTGGCCCGCTTAGTTGACAGTGTAAATTATGTTTTATATTAAAGTATTTACACACATATAAATAATAATAAAAATAATTTATTTTTGCATAAAAATTTTACATTTTGGTTAATTAATCCATGGACTCCCGAACTAGTTAAAACTGTGTATTGGGTGCCAGTGGCTTTTCCCATCTAGATTATTTGAATATTTTAAGCTAACAAAATAAATTTAACAAATATATATGTATACACATACATATAATTATAAAAACATATGTACAACTCAAAATATAATATAAGTATGTGGAACAATAAAGCATACATTTTAAATTTATAAATGCTAAGCAAACATGGTTTAAAATTAAATACTTAAGTAAAACACGCTCACTTTATAATGTTTGTCAGAGTGGGTTGGGATGTTAGTGTAGTGTATGTGTGTGAATGTATGTCGGATTGTATATCATCTCCGCCAAAGTACCGTTGTCATAAGAGTGGGTTGTAGATGTGTGAAATGTGTAAATGAAATGTATTTATTCCAGACATAACTGCACACAACAACATCAAATAAATTATAACATTCAAAAAAACAATAGTATCTTAAAATTAAAAGTATTAAAATAATATAACATGTGCACATGTACTCGGACTGCTGTCATATGAACAATTATCATTCATCACTTGCCAGCTAATTATTGATTTATTGCCCTTCGTTGCGCCTCGCTGTCGCCGCGACCGCGCGCCTTGTTACCGCGGCCGTAATATACAATAATATAAAATAAAATATCAATGGGTAAATACCACTACCTACACGAAACAGCTGACTTGGTTTGTCTAACCTTGTGCAAATAATCAATGAAAAATCCTAATATTTGGTGTATTCTGATCCGATTCCATATAGCACACCGCATATGGTATCAGTTTATTTTTATAAATTTAAATACCTTCCTATTTCTGATTATTTCTGATACATACCTACTACGTGTATAACTAAACATTTGTGTTTATTTCAGATGTGAATGAGGCCATAGAGAATTTGACCCTAAAGCAAGATATCGTTTTAGGAAGTGCATGTGGGACCCCTGATTACACAAACTTCACTAACGGTTTCGCAGATTGTCTGGATTACATTTATTACGAGAAATCCAACTTGTCTGTTGAGCAGGTTCGTTGTAGTACTTTAAATTATTTTCAGTTAATGACTGTTATATATCTACCTCCCATCACTCATAGTATCCAGCAGCTACATACTATGTATAGATTGCTATTTATTATTATGCCTTAGTTATCATGTTTTTTAACCAATCCAGTCACAGAATTTTTATGCCTCTAATAAAAATAATGTGAAAAAAAATATTGGAGGCATTAAAAAAATTAATTGTTACAAAATAGACGTCATTTAGATTTTCTAAATGTATTCCTTTCCACATGCTAGCAAAGCTCGGGTCCCAGGTTGGAACCCTAGCTGGGGTACATGCGTTTATAATGGATAAGTTATGGGATTCATTTCTCATTTCAATGCATATAATAGATTACATATCTATGAACACCTGGGTGTTCCACGGGTAAAAAATCTCCAGTGGAACACCTGCAGCTTTTGAATGTTCAATGGGTAGTAATACGTAGTTCAAAGTTGGTTGGTCAAAGATTAGAAAAAGTTGTTAAGTCTACTTGGAATTTCTGGCTCTCAAGGATAGCTGCCACACACAAACACACCGTTAGGTGCTTGACCACACATTTTCTACTTGAGGGTCATACAGTCACTCGCAAAATGCCCTACCACCACGTAAAATAGATGGGTAACCGGTAGTCTATTTACTACTACGCTTCCAGGCATTTGGTGAGTTTGTGGTCAAGGCTAGTCTATGTGGGGTACAATGAAAGTTTTCTATTTCATTTCTACTACTGGCGTCTCTCTCTCTTGCTTAATAACATCGATATCTTCAATGTTTGTTATTTATGCATAAGCCGGTAGGTTTCGGTTAATATGTACCGCGTAAAGGATTTTAATTGACATCTATTAATGTAGTATTTTTGAGTTTTATATTTTGTAAAGGAATAGCAGTAGATTATATAAATTACCTGGTAACAAGAATCTGATGTGACTACTGTCAAAATGACATAGATTTTTGGTTATGATCTTCATTTTGGATATGATCCTATATCGTATTTTTCTGTAGGTAATTAGCACATCTATTCAAACTCCCCTTAACGAATCTTTTCTGAGATAACTACGTCGTGGCGCACCTTGCTAGAGTACATTAATGGTGAGCAGCTTTAGTCAGAATGAAATTTTTGCATCAAGCATCTTAATTCTTTGGTTGCCAGTTTTACATTTTATTTTTAAATGTGTTGTCACATTTAAAGATAAAATGTAAAACTGGCAACCAAAGAATAAGGATATCCTAACAAAATTATTTTTTTCATATAATTTTAATAGTAAACATATTATTTACAATAAACTGACGTTGGCGAGCACTTTTTGATTGAAGTTATTCTCTCTCATACTACTCTGACAGCAATAAATATTTGTCTTCTTTTGAAAAGCTTATAACATATTATCATGTGCCGTCGTACAACCAAACCATAATTTTAGGTAATTTTAAAATTTTTTGTATCTTAAAACATGAAAAACGTACCTCTTTGTTAGAAAATCTTATCAAAGGTGCATTTACTACCTATCTGTACTACTCATCACTTTCCAAATTCTACCTCTTCACTTCTGCCCTTATTTTAGTGTCCTCATTAGAGCTTGTTGCTAAGTATGGTCAGTGTTCGTCGTATGCATTATCGTATGATTTATTCTTATCTTCCAATATTCGCTCTCCTGAATTATTCTACAACCTATATATTATTCTGCAATTTAACTTTTATTGGTTCTACGCTAACAAGATAGATTGGTCTCCAGTATAGATGCTATTTCTATTAACTACAAGCTTTACAATTTTTACTCTTTTATCACTCAGCTTTATGACGTCCATGCCTATATAAGGTAAATTGATATAAAGCATACTTCTGTTGTCTTAGGTTTTCGCGATTATTACACATAGTAATTAAACAACTTTAAAAGGTTTAAATCGCGTATATTTATCATTATTTTTGTCCCGACGTTTCAAACACTTAGCAGTGATCACCTACATTCCCTTTATTAATTTCGTAAAGTAAAAAACACAAGTCTATTTGAGTTCTCCCGAATGCATGATTGAATGAAAACGGCTTAAGACTGGTTTGATTGCACATCCAATTAATCACTCAGTACGGGTGCTGTTTCTCGTGTGAATGTCTCCAGCTTACTCAATCGAAATTTCTTAATTCTGAATATGCCAATATTTAGAGCATATTTTTTGCAATTATGAATACCAACTCAAAATTTTGGTGCCAAATAAACTTCGGCGCTACGTGTGATTATTAGTGTGTTAGCTGACGTTATGGTCTCCAGCTGACACATGCTGTATATACAAAACGGCTGAAGATGTGGTTATATACTATACCCAGGGATTTAGAGCATAATTTGTGCCAATGGCACAAAAAAATTTGAACGTCATACTTGAAAGCTGTAGTAGTTGTGACTCGATTTTAACGTGTAAGCTGGAGACCACGTGTCTACAGCTACTCATCTGTATCTTCTGAACGAATAGACCTACGACTTTGTTTAATATGTCAAAATTTAGAGCCAAATTTGTGCCAAAGGCACTAAAATTTTCAAGTCTCTGGCTATTAAGGTTTTGGAGATACAAGCTCAAATCAACGTGTAAGCTGGGGACACATGTCCCCAGCTAGCACATGCTGGACAGCTCAAAGGGGAAACCTAGATTACTGTTTAATGGCTTAAAATGTAGGGTAGAATTTGTGCCATCGGCACCAAAATTTTCAAAACAATAGGCCCCATAGTTTTTGTGTAACAAGCAAAAACATTTTTTCCCGCCAAAAAATTTAAATATTTGGTTAAAAACATTACTGAACGCGGCGTTGCCATCCCGTTCACTGTAGCTGCAATCTGTTTTGAACTTTATTTCTATAGCGTTGGAATCACTTTTCTCTTATATAGCAAATGAAAGCAGTTGGGGCATAGGCTAGTAGCAGAGAGTATTCATTTTAATGTTATCTCATTGAAATGTAACGCTTTCCGGAATTCGTAGGCATTGAAATCGTGATTATTACGCCTATAAATATAGAGCGATGGAACAATACCCGAAAAAAAATATGTTTAATAATAAAACGAGCCTAAAGTCACCACTTCTAAGTTGACATTCAGAGACGATTTCGTGTTTAGACTCGAACTTCATTATGTCAAATATGAATCTTGACTCAAAACTCGAAAAAGTTTTATATTCACAATCGAGTTTGGCATAATGGAGCCTTTGACCAAAATCTCAAGTAAGTGATGATGTGGTCGAAGGTGTTAACAGGCTTATCCTAGAAGTACTGGCTTTCAAGGACAGCTGCCGGAACACACCGTAAGGTGGCGACAGAATTTCTACTTCATGGTGGTCGCTAGCCAGGCGGGCATTCGCAAAATGCCCTTCCACCATGCGGTGAAGCTCAAGCCGCGGCGGGATTGGAACCATGGACCTGCTGTTTGGCAGTCAATGCCACTGAGCCATCACGGCTTCAATTTATATAATTATGGCTGATTGACAACTGTCTCACCTGATGGTACCGAAGTGATGATGCGGCTGAAGATGTTGTTCTGGCTAACCTAGACTCTCAAGGACAGCTGCCGGTAATGACAATTAATTTTTATAATAATCCAGTAGAGCGTTGTAACACTATTAAGGAGTTTTGAATAAAATAGTTCAAATAGATTTATAGTTTTATTTACTTGAATTTCGGACACAAAATACGATTCTTGTAGTTACCCGAGTCAATGTAATTATTCACATTTTAATACATATATAGAATAACATAATATATCGCTTATATATCAAAACTAAAATAAATTATTTGGAAAGACTTGTTTTGTATAAAAAATATTTTTTGCAAAATATCTATATTAAGAGATATGGTTCTACCCATAAATTATACGTAAGAAAAAAGTTAAATTATAAAGGGGATTTCAACAATAACTTTGTTTTCTAAAACAAAATAAAAGGTTTGGCAATCAAGAATGATAAATGATATCTGGCAAGGCAGCAGTCCTTGAAAGCCAGTGAAATTACAGGCACACATGAGAGCTGTCTCAAGAGACGGGGGCAGGGCAAATCGTAAATTGTGATGAAATGCATCTGTTATAGGCAGAGGTCAGTCCGCTAAACATTAGGTGGGCCTCGAGCTTGTCCCGACTCAATAACATAAAAATAAATAAAATATCTCTTTACAGTTATAAAATTACAGTGCCTACCTAATATCAATCAGGAAGAATTTCTTGAAGATGCACGGAATATTGACTGGACTCCTGTTGTAAATGCTGATTTGGTACATGAACAAATTGAGATCTTTAACTCGCTTATCACTCAGCTATTATGACGTGCATGCTCCTCTACGGGCTATTAAAATCAAACATCTTCCTGCTCCGTGGCTCTCAGATGATATTAAAACACTGATGCACAAAAAAACTGTAACAAAAGTAAATATAAAAGTTGTCCCAGTGATATTAATAAGACGAAATATACTCGTGCTCGAAATCGTTGTAATACAGTGCTTAGGGATGCTCAACGCCGCCATATCCATAAATCAGTTCAAAATGGTGATCCAGTCAAAATCTGGAAATTTTTACGGTCAATTGGAGTTGGTAAATCTCGTCAAGAGTCTATTCCCAAGGATTTAAATATCGATTCTCTCAATCAACACTTCATTTCTTCATCTCACATTGATGAGACGAACAAAGTTAAAACATTGCAATTTCTTTCCACTATTCCAACTCCAGACTGCAGTTCTTTCAATTTTAATCAATTCTCTGCTTGTGACGTTAAAAAGAGTGTTTTGTCAATCACATCTAACGCTGTTGGAGTCGATGGTATTAGTCGCAACATGCTTGTTCCTCTCCTAGATACCATTCTTCCCATACTCTGCCACATTTTAAATACTTCTATATCTGAAAGTGTGTTTCCTTCCACGTGGAAGGAAGCCCAGGTTATCCCATTTCCTAAAATATCCAATCCTAAGTCCTTCTCTGAATATCGTCCAATCTCCATACTTCCATTCTTGTCCAAAGTTCTTGAGCGTCTTGTGCATGATCAGCTTTCAAAATTCCTCTCTACGCAAAACTTGCTTAATCCATACCAATCTGGTTTCCGGCCAGGCCATAGTACGACTACTGCACTTTTAAAAATCACAGATGATATACGTTATGGCATGGAAGGAGGCCAAATTACTGTGCTGACATTATTAGATTTCAGCAATGCTTTCAACACCATCAACTTTGACATTCTACTTGCCATACTACGCTCTTTAAACGTATCTCCAACAGTAATTGATTGGTTTTCTAGTTATTTACATGGCCGTCGGCAGCGGGTGCGTTTCGAAGATTCGTTTTCTTCGTGGTGCAACTTGTTAGCCGGCGTGCCACAAGGTGGTGTCTTATCTCCTCTCTTATTTGCAATTTTTATTAATTCATTATCAACACACGTAACTTCTCCCTATCACTTGTATGCTGACGCTCTCCAGATTTACTCTCAAGCTTCACTGAATGAGCTTGCTAGTGCTATAGAAACTACAAATTTTAATCTACGTCGAATAGCAGAATGGAGTGATGCCTATGGCTTGAAAGTTAACCCATTGAAAACCCAAGTCATGATCATTGGCAGCAAACGCATGGTTGATAAAGTTGATTGGTCTACTGTTCCGAATGTCGAGCTTGGTGGAGTCATTATCCCATACAGCAAATCGGTCAAAAATCTTGGCTTAACACTAGATCAATGTCTTACTTGGAACCTTCAGCTAGAAGCTATTAGCCGCAAGTTATTTGCGTCTGCTGGCTCCATGAGAAGACTTCGTAACTTTTTACCAACTGCCACTAAAGTAGAGCTTGCGCAGTCTCTTCTGCTCCCAGTTCTTGATTACGCTGATGCCTGCTATCTAGATCTAACGGAGGACCAGCTGAATAAGCTTGAGCGTCTGCAAAACTTCTGTATTCGATTCATATTTGGTTTGCGTAAATATGATTATGTGTCTGAATTTCGTAATAAGCTCAAGTGGCTCCCTATACGACTTCGTCGGAATACTCACATACTTTCTCTTCTCTACACTATTCTGTTTAGTCCCTCTGCCCCGTGCTATCTACGGGAACGTTTTGAATTCCTTCATAGCTGTAACAGCCTTTTACTTAGGTCATCAGAAAATCTCATCCTGCAGATCCCTGTGCATAGAAGCACTTTCTATGACCGTTCGTTCTCTGTACAGGCTGTTCGCTTATGGAATGCTTTGCCAGTCTCAGTGCGACGAGCACCGTCACTGAAGGTCTTCAAGGATCAAATAAAAAAGTATTATCTGTCTCGGTCATCAAATTAATAATGCTTGTTTGAATTATTTATTACAAATGAAAGTTTTGTTTACATCAGTCTGTTATGTTATTGTATATATATTTATATATATATGTATGTATATAGTATATATATTTGTAATTATATATTATATGTAGTGTGTGTATTTATTTTATTATATGTAATATATTTATATATTTTATAAGTTTGTGAGTAGGAACATTTTTACTTACTTATATTATTTAATCGCACCACCGTTAATAAAAGTATGTTAACTCCTGTCCATCCAAAGGTTGTCTGGAAGAGATCGCTTCTAAGCGATAAGACCGCCCATTGTACAACATTATATTTAAGCTAATATTAAGCCCATGTTTTTCTTACTTTTGGTGTACAATAAAGTGTTATCTATCTATCTAATAGGTATGTGATCATCACGTTCTGTACATGCGTGGATTAGTTTCCAGTGCATTATCTCGTTCATCGAGGGTCTTATACAGATCTTATATATAGGATTAGGTATATAAGTTAACATTCTGAGAGAAAAAATACCAGTACATTTTGTACTTAGTCACTCCTAGTCTATACACCTACTGTTTTTTTGTAACTTCTTCCACCTATGCATAACGAGAAAGCAAAAAGTAAGTTCAAACGCAATAGGAATAAGGTTCAAGATAGATTGCAGCTACAGGCAACGGGACGGCAACGCCGGGCTCAGAAATGTTTTTGTCCAAATATTTAAATTTTTTGGCGGGAAGAAATGTTTTTGCTTGTTACACAAAAACTATGGGGCCTATTGTATTGAAAATTTTGGTGCCGATGGCACAAATTCTACCCTACATTTTAAGCCATTAAGCAGTATAATCTAGGCTTTCCCGTTTGAGCTGTCCAGCATGTGCTAGCTGGGGACATGTGTCCCCAGCTTACACGTTGATTTGAGCTTGTATCTCCAAAACCTTGAGGCCAGAGACTTGAAAATTTTAGTGCTTTTGGCACAAATTTGGCTCTAAATTTTGACATATTAAACAAAGTCGTAGGTCCATTCGTTCAGAAGATACAGATGAGTAGCTGTAGACACGTGGTCTCCAGCTTACACGTTAAAATCGAGTCATAACTACTACAGCTTTCAAGTATGACGTTCAATTTTTTTTGTGCCATTGGCACAAATTATGCTCTAAATCCCTGGTATATAGTATATAACCACATCTTCACCCGTTTCGTATATACAGCATGTGTCAGCTGGAGATCATAACGTCAGCTACCACACTAATAATCACACGTAGCGCCGAAGTTTATTTGGCACCTAAATTTTGAGTTGGTATTCATAATTGCACAAAATATGCTCTAAATATTGGCATATTCAGAATTAAGAAATTTCGATTGAGTAAGCTGGAGACATTCACACCTGTTTCTCCCCTGCACTAACGTCCCGCTTCGAGTGTATTGTACACTTCCCTCATTAGCTACTCTAGCGGCCAACTCCTTTATCATTTGGATCTATAGACCGATTACACATTTTGATTGCGATTAGCGATTGACCTTGATGCAAAACTGATTACGTCTGGTTTCCTCTGTGGCCTTGCAATGCTCCTTAGTATCGTTTTCCACCATTTAACCTCTGCATTGCGCCCAAGCCCCGATTTTGTGAAAGTAATCGCTAAATTGCAATGTCCCGTAATCAGGCCAACCATACCACCGAGGATAATCTTAGCAAATCGTTAGATTTTCTTGTTTAGAAATAGAAATAAGAGTATTTTCTTGCTGTAGTGAGTTCGCCTAGGTCCTTGAGTGTTTAATAAACAGACTGGACGGGTCCAACACCCTTTCAAACATTTATGACAAACAATGTTTTATACCAAATAAGACCAATCGCGTCAAACATGTAGGTATATTGATTGACCAACACGTCAAATAGTTTTCTTTCGATGAAGCAAGAGGTAGGTATGCCAGTATTATAAATAAAAAATACTCCGTCACTGTCTACAAACGTATCTAAAGGTACCCCTTTGGGGGGTTAAACATACCTGTAGCTGAAACATAACACAAAGATAGATTCCAAGCCATTTTTTTGCTGTGGAATATCCAGTTCTTCTATGAGTACGATTCACGGGAAGTATTTGCTTGCTTCTTAAACACTACTTCAGGACTGACATCCAAATCCCAATGAACCATACTTACCACACAAGAAGTATTGCTCGCAGAAAACTTATCCTACCTAAATTTAATAATTCATACGGCAAAAGAACATCTCAATACCTCATACCTCTACTAATTAACCAGATACCTGAAGAAATCAAAGAAAAAATAAATAATACAATTATCAAAACTGTACTAAAACAATATTATTTGGACAAATAAATTGGATCATCCTATATAAGGCGTACGCACAGACAATGATCTTTCGTTGTGTGTGCGTACGCAACAACTGTATTGAAAGTATTTGTAACAAAGCGCAACTGTCAGTTAACACGCACACTTTGTTAAAGCTTGTGAACTGCGCTGATGTAGTTTATAACTTACCCACTTTAGTATTAAAATATTTTTGTATACTTGTCGAGAACGGTAGTGACTGGATAAACCTTACTTAGGTTTTTAGACACTACTTATCATATCATTATTGTAATACTTAATTTTGATAAATAAATAAATTTATTTATTCCTGATAATAATGAAAGGTTAGCCTTTGACCACTATCTCACCGGATGGTAAGTGATGATGTGGTCGAAGATGTTGTACAGGCTAACCTAGAAGTACCTACTGGCTCTCAAGGACAGCTGCCGGAACACACCGTGAGGTGCTTGGAGACAGATTTTCTACTTGAGGGTGGTAGCTAGCCAGGCGGGCATTCGTAAAATGCCCTACCACCATGCTATAACGACTGCCATCCTAAGACGACAACCGGGACCGACGGCTTAACGTGCCCTCCAAAGCACGGAAACGCTCAGTAGTAATGTCACTAGCGGTCACCCATCCAACTCATGACCGCGCGCGACGTTGCTTAACTTTGCTGATCGGTTGAGAACAGCTAAGTAAACTTCGCTACGAGCGCTTCAAACCTCTATATTCAAGCCCCATTCTAGGCATTATTCCAATTTTATAAAGATAAAATAAACCATTTGAAAGTTACCATCGAATCAACATTATACATAGGTAGGTGTACATACGGTCTAGGAATACGTGCTTAACTATTTTCCCAATTCCTTTAAGGGCTAATAAACTATATAAACTGCCCGCCCCCCTCCCCCATTTCTTCCTATTTTGACGTACCATTCACGCTCTTACATTTACCAATAAAACATATGGTTTTTTACTCAACAGGTTGTTCCATTTCCAAGTATAGAAGAACTAAAGTTGCACACTGCCTTACCCAGCATCGTATTTCCATCGGATCATGTAGCCCTTATTTCCGATTTAAAGTTTAGTTGAATTTTAAGTGTAAAATGATTATAATTATTTGTTGAAAATATATGTACTATATTATTAATCATTGTTTTTAATGCCGATAGGCTAGCCTCCCCGTTGGATGCATTCATTCTACAGTGTTAATGAAGGTGGTCTTGATGGCATGTCAACGTAGCAACGCTGTCTTGTGGCAACGTCCAGTCCTATAAATATTTTATTAAAATTCATCCATGTATGAAGTTCGAGTGCCGCGCAAGGTGCCGTGCTAGACTTAAGTATCTTCCTGTAGGACAGTGGGAGTCGTAAGAGTCGACTAAAGGAAAAATACTGGAAGGTAGGCAGCAGTGGAGATTATGGCAACCCTCAGTATAGTAGTTTTGTTGTTGTGGACAATCTGGCTGATACAGTACAGCCGTAGTTCAAACATAATGTAATTTCCGAAAGGCATTGGCAAAATATGGTTCAATTCCCACGCCATTTGTTTTCTATATTGGCGGAGGGACCCGGAATCACTGCACAAGAGTAGCAGCGCCCACTTTGTGCGCAATATTGCGAGACGGCTAAGAGGAGCGGTGGTTATCACTACCTTCTTGGCGGCCGGTCTCAAGGGCGATCGTACCTATCAGCAGGAAGAAGACAGAATCAGGCATTGAGCATTTCCCTGAACAGGTTGTCAAGGATAGTTTCAACTTCTCTACTACTATTTCGGCAGCCCCCGCAGAGTGGTGGTAGGTGTGGCTGCGTCTCTGTAGCAGCGGCATCGGCGACGGTGGTAGCAGTTGCCACTGCTACCACTATAGTTTTTTTTCCCATGGCCAATGTGTTTACCAGCTGTGAAGCAGTCTGTTGTCTCCTTAAGCCACCAGGCTCTGCAATACAAGCGCTAGATCGTCGTCGTGTTGATGCGACTCATTCACCCTTAAGTAAACCAGTTTTTTTTAGTAAGCTGTTAGGCTAGCTATTGACCACTATCTCACCTGATGGTAAGTGATGATGTGGTCGAAGATGTTGTTAAAAGTTTCCAAGTAACTCCCAAAAAGCAGGCCAGTTTTTATTTTAGTTTTTAGGCGGGCGAAAAACTGGCCTTTGCAGGCATTTAGCACGTTCCCAACCGTCGTCGTGTCACTTTTGACATCAATCGTGAGGTTTGCGGTGGCAGCAGCTGAACCCTTATGACAGGACTTCTTAGAATTCCCTGTCCTTTGGCACGAGTTTCACGAATCGTCAGCCGCTTTCGCTGATCTCCCCGTCAGCGGTTTTAAAACAACTGCTACACATCTTAAAACTACTCTAACGTCTTTCAACATACCTTCTCTCTCAATGGAGACCTATGTAAGTTCACCAAAGAGTTCGTTTGGCCCTGAAAAGATAAAAATTTTCCCATACGCCTTGGGCATTTTGTCTTTTGCAGCAAGATGGCTTGTATTTGATGCCAAACAAGCAGCGCAAGGCATGCATACTAAGCACAACTATTATTAATGAATAAATCTGTGGACTCCCTGGGTTCATCCACACACTATTAGATTAATAAAGTTATGGTAACAATTTTGTGGTAAGTATAGTTTCAAAACAAATATATTCTTTTTAAATATTTATTTCCCTCCACCTGGGTTCAGACCTGGTTTTAAAAATCCGATATGTCTTAAATATTTCACAATGAAAGGTGTAGCCGTTAGTGTCAGACCCATCCTTACGGGTGCAAAGATTTTATGTACAGCATATGCTACAACAAATGTTCCTGCATTAGATCCAACTGCCTTTGCTATGACACCTTCGCCAATATTTAGGTACTTCAATACTGCCACTAGGTCAACACCACTGAAAACAGATAAAGAAATTAGTGTCATCATTTTCACCATTACCTTAACCCTTAAATATTGGTGTCTAATTCAGAGCAATAAAACGATCCTGAGCAGTTAAAAGAACAAATTTTTGTAAATGGGATTGATCTTTGCTTTAATATGACTATTAGTAATTCTGTTATTTGGCTTGTGATAAACCTTATCAATAGTAAGTATATAAATAAAATATTTTATTGTGTAAAAGTATATATTATTAGGTGTTTCTAATCAAACATACCTAGAAACAAGAAGATAACAACTTCCAAGTGAAATCAGGGATATGGTGACATGAAATACTATTACTGTTGAACCATACTCTTTGACAGCCTTTTTTAATTTTTCTTTTGTACTCAAAGCTGTTTTTTCTGTAGAACCTTCAGTAACACTCATTTCAGGTTTGGTTTCCGTACTCATATTTCTTGTTCCAACAGCTATGCTTTGAAAAAAGTAATACAAAATGATATTTAAAATCAATAATGACAACAATCAATGTGCAACTGTGCACAGAGAAGTAATTTAGAATAAAATTTGAAGGAGATAGGCAGTCAACAGAGCATAATGTTCAGATAAATATATTACTGTAGTATGACTTATATGTAGGCATTGGTGATAAGCATGAAAAATGGCTGATAAAGGAATTATGTGAAAAACAAAATCATGCATGGTTATCTTTATAACTAGTTATTTTTAGGTTATATTCTAGATGTGTAGGTATATAAATACTGTCAAAAGTTAAACTAAAAGTACCAAATGAACTGGAAAGAAACCGCTTATGAGTCATCAAAATACATCCATATTATAAAACTAGTTATGTACATATGTTGTACAACATTATTTATTCAAGGTCAATGTTAATCTGAGTCAGGCTAAGTTGTTTGTCTCATGTTATTGACACAATGTAAGGATTGAATGTGAAACTAAGGTAGCTTGGTTATGTAGATAGGTCAGCACATGTATCATACCTTGTCCCAACATCCTTCCACGATATTCATTTCTCAATGTCAAATAGTGGGCACTTTGTAAGTGATCAGACAAGTATTTCTGACCTTGTCCCCACTGTGAGCCTGGCATGCCAAGATGACTATGGTTTCCTGTAAAAGGGCTGGGGACGTTGCTTTGCATTGATGAAGATAAGTTTACTGCACCACGACAGTCATACTTATTCAGATATGGATCGGCTTGTATTGTTATATCAATATTGGACATGTTGTTCCCTATCTTTTGGTAATACGAGTTGATGACAGGGCCTGATATGTCGCGTTCTCTAAGTGGCGAAAATCTTCCCATTTCTGAAGCATTTATGTCTACTACATTTGTTGGAAGCTTCAATGCAACGGCTTGTGGAAACTTGAGAGCATTCGTAAAATGCAGGTCTTGTATTACGTGATATTTGCCTGGTAAACAAGAGAACCTAGTTAGTTTGGTACATATATATTAAATTTGTACATAATCCGACAATGACGATGTGAATTTGGAAAATATTTGTTTTCGCACGAGTCGGTAAGTATGAAAATTAGCAAAATGTATGCAGCCGATTACAGCAAACGCTAATTCGATGTACCTAACTTACCAAAAACACGGTTAGCTAGATTATTTCTAACCAGAGCACATGAATTTGAGTAGAATTTAAACATTTTTCTTATTTATTGCGCTGCCATGAGAAAAAAACAACAAAGCCACAACACAACAGACAGACCAAAGATTACTACATTACATAGAGCACATATATATACGGGATTACTAAAAGTTCATAGATCAAATAGAATATATACTACGTACGTACGTACGTGACTAAGTCCCCCAACATTCAACGGCATAGTACTATTATTGAATTGTTTAAATAATTTTATTGTTAAGTGTAGTATTATTGTTAAGTATAGTATTATTCTACATGGAAGTAATAAGTACTGTGTACGTAGTACTTATTACTTCCATGTTATTCTGCAAGACATAGAAAAAAGTAATTTATCGGAAAAGTACTAGCAGGGTTGGATTCAGTTCCTCAAAAAAATATTGTTAAGGAAAATAATCATACTATTCATCCAAAATTAACCATTACGTTTCCTGTTCTTTTTATCGTATTTTTAACTACGTTTCGTTTTTTGCTGTTTTTTTTTCTGAATTAAAATAATATTGCATTCGTAAATAGTAATTTAATGTTTAATTCAGTTAAGTAATACAAAAATGTTCACCATAACTACTATATGCATAGCAAGTTCAGGCAAATGATCGTCGATCTTGGTCGATTCGCCAATCGGAACTTCGTTCATATCATTGACACGCCTTAAAGTTTTGTCGGACGGTATAAATTCTATGTAGTTATTAGATTTACTTTCATACATCGCAAGAAAGTATACGGGAGTCAATGAAGCAAGTTCCCAATTTATTTAATAACTTGGTTTTTACTAAGCACTGTTTTACAATCAGCGTTTACCTGAGGTAAAACCAGGCAATTAAGAGTAAATTTAGCAATTTTTTAAAAGGATATTTTCCAGATGTATCACACCAAGCGCGGCACAGCAATAGTAAAAGCCGGTTGACCTAACGATTAAATTATGGTAGTATAGTGGCATTACGATACTACTTTTGGTGGATAAGCGTGAAGGCGTGCGCGTCGCATCCCCTGCTAGCCCTTTCGAGGGCCGCAACTCCACTTAAATCACCGTGGTGGCTTCATTGAGATCCAACTGGACTTTTACCACCCTCCTGCTCAAGTATGCTGCCAAATGTCTTCGTTGATAACGTAAACGTGTTCCAGCACTATTGTAGGTGAACCAGCCCCCCCCCCCCCCCCCCCCCCATTTCGCCCGTTGCGGCCTATACCGCTACCCCTCCCGAGACCGTTGTTGTTTGCATCAAAAGGACCACCAGTAGACGTGTTGAACATGAAAGGTTGGCACGGGAGCCAGGGAGATCCAGTGAAACGGTTGTCCGCTGGCCACCCGCGAGTCAGGACCCGAACCCGTGGGTGATTCACGGTTTCTAAACTCCACTACGAGAGGCAGTCCCGCCAGTTTGCGAATAATCCTGCGTGGTGGTTGCCGTGCCAGAGTAGGCAACCGGAGTGAAACCTGGCAGGCACCCGCAGGGGGGTCCGGGGGTCCTTCCGTCTTCCGTGCCAATCAATCACCCGTTCCGTCCCTCTAGTCGGTTTCTAGTTGCCTTTTTTTGTCTTTAGGATTGAAGCGGTGCATTGACGATGTATGCATCTTTCGGAGAGCAGTACGGAAAGAACTCCTATCCCTTGACGTGTGAAAGTCAAGCAGGCCGGACGGCGGCGTCCCACCTGTTGTTTTAAAAAAGTGCGCAACAGTGTTGTCCCCAGTTTTAACGCGCCTGTTTCTGTTTTCCTACACTTTGGGCTGTGTGTCATCATCGTGGAAGGTAGCTCTTGTCCACCTGATCCCTAAGAAAGCTCTCCAAAGTTATGGGACGAGTTGTCAACTCCCAGCTTCTTGGTTACCTGGAGGAACACCGTCTGATCAGCGACCGTCAATATGGGTTTCGTCATGGCCGGTCAGCCGGTGATCTTCTAGCGTATCTAACGCATCGGTGGGCCGAAGCTGTATAGAGTAGAGGAGAAGCGCTAGCGGTAAGCTTAGACATAGCCAAGGCCTTTGATCGGGTGTGGCACAAGGCACTTCTTTCGAAATTACTATCATATGGCATATCTTCGGAGCTCTGCATATGGATATCCAGCTTCCTCTCAGGGCGAACTATTAAGGTCGTTGTGGACGGATCTTGTTCCGCCATTCCCATCAACGCAGGAGTCCCCCAGGGTTCTGTGTTGTCACCTACGCTATTCGTTACGAATCGTTGACATTCATTACTATGCGGATGATAGTACAGTCAGCGCACAGTACTCTGGTTGTGTTAGTGCCCCGCACTCTGAGGTGTTGGAAAGCAGAAACAGACTTTTGTCCGAGATTGAACATTCCCTTGCCAGAATATCGGACAATCGGCGAAATTCGCTTCAATGAAGCTCGGTGTGCTTAACAAGGCGAAGCGGTACTTTACACATAGTCAGCGGCTTTTGCTCTACAAAGCACAAGTGGGGCCCCACGTAGAGTACTGCTCCCGTCTTTGGAATGGCGCAATGAAATATCAACTTCAGCCTCTCGACTCCCTACTGCGACGAGCCGCCAGAATTGTCGACGATCCCAAGCTCTCCAACAAGCTAGATCCTCTCAGACTCCGTGGAGATGTAGATTCCCTGTGTGTTTTTTACCGTTTGTTTTTCGGGGAATGGTCAGACGAGCTTTTTGACCTTATTCCTTTGTCAAAATTTTAACACCGCACATCTCAACAACGTCAAAAGACCCACCCCCACATCCAGCAAGTATGGACATCACACACTGTTCGCTTTGGTCGCTCCTTTCTTCCGCGTACTTGTGGGATGTGGAACGACCTTCCTCCGGAGGTCTTTCCGTGAAGCTACGACATGGACCTTTTCAAGAGGGGCGTCTACAAATTCCTCTCTGGGCAGGCAACGCATCGGCAGCGCAGCTAGGGTAGCAGATGTGCATAGGTGGCGGTTACCGTTTACCATCAGGCGGGCCTGATGGTAAACGGTACTGTCAAACGGTCTGCTTGTTTGTAACACTTAATATAAAAAAAAATAACGCATGAAATAATGGTACAAATAGTATACTTACACTACGCAATCCAACACTGGTAGGCGCAAGGCACAAGGCAAACAAATATACAAAGTTGTACTATGAAGCCCTAGAGACACCTAACGCGGGGCGGTAGCGTGGAGTGGCGGGCGCGGGGCGTGAGCAGCGCGGTGGCCTTCACACTTCACCCCGAATGCCAAAATGGCGGCGTGTGAGAAGCACGGTCCTGCCGCTTGCGTTGCCATATATACAGATTTTACCGTATTTATACAGATTTTTCGATGTGCGATACAGATTAGCTTTGGATACAGATTTTATACAGAATTTTCACATTCTAGTGAACTAATTGCTGCAATCTGATAAAAATGGAACATAATATCAAAATAAATTAGGAACTCACTCAAATGCCGTCCGTAATAATAATACTTATGACTTCTGAAATCAATAAATATTGTATTTTACTGTAATATTATTGAATGTTGTTTACAATATCAATTCTTTATGGTGAATTTATTTAAAAACCAATTTTTTTACCAGATTCTAGTGCCGGCTTAGAGAGAATCTTATCATCTACACATTTTATGATACAGAGCAACGCTATAGACTTAATACAATTACTATTGAAGGTCTTTTGCATGGCTAGCATTGGATTGGTGTTTTTTTTGCTAATGCCTAGATATTACGATGCTGTTTTTGAAGCGCTTTTTAGGGAAGTTTCCTTATTCACTTTTAACTGATTAGCCAAGTTAAACAGCGTTTGCCGCCCTTATGACTTTGATGGGTGACCGCTATTGACATTACTATTGAGCGCTTCGGAGGGCAGGCTAACAGTCGGTACAATATTGTGATAATATGTACTTTTGACCGTCGTGCCGACTTTAACAAGTTATTTCACACTTTTGAGTGTTGAATTTGGTACACATTTTTTTTCGCCCTTTTTAGTGTCCCTTTCTACTTACGGCAATTGTCATTCACTGTCAATGAATATATCATCAAGATAGGAAAATAATTTTAGTTATTGGAGTGTAACTCAAAAATGGATTGACCGATTTGGATGAAATTCAAATGACACCACACGGAAAGCATCAGCTTTCAGATAAAAAAGAGTTATCAAAATCGGTTCACCCAGTCAAAAGTTCTGAGGTAACAAACATAAAAAAAATACATACATATTGAGAACCTCCTACTTTTTTTTAAGTCGGTTAGTAAAGTTTCAATATGGTGTCTAATGTTGTATATAGATAATGACACGGAAACCTTCGTGCACAAGTCCGACTCGTATGTAGCATTTTTTTCCTATGTTTTAATGACCTCCGTTGTGGTAAAAAATCTAATAACTGATTCGACTATTTTTTTTATGTAATTTCACGAGAGTAATAATATCGATTTGTTTCGTCCGGCACTCATTTTCTCCTCGATTCGCTATCCCAAAATACCTATTCCAATCAGTAGGCAACAAAATCCGTATGGAAAAACCAAAGTCATTCAAATCCGAACAATATCAATCTTCCAATCAGTAAGAAACGTAGTCCATAAAGAAAATCTAAAGTTGTATATACCGATATGTATATACATTAAATTATTCCATTCAAAGGGGCACAACTTTATAATAAGATACCCTCACGCATAAAAAATGTAAACAAACTCATAGTGTTTAAAAACAACTTTCTCAACAGCTAATTGCAGATAGCAATCGATTGAGAAAATGAAAACGTTGGGATTGTAGGTAACCTTACTAGATAGGACGACTATGGTAATCTTATTTATGTTCAGTATTGGTCTCAAGTGAGTGATATAGAATGTCTTTTTTGAGAATAAATATAATTAAACCTAAACCTATGTAATGCGGTGTTCTAATCAAAACACAATATACGTATATTATGTTTGATATGTGAGATTTTCTTTTTGACAGTAGCCATTTTTTTGGCCAAATTCGTCTTTTTTTTCAGTTGGTATACTGTGTAATTAACACGTAGCAAAGGCAATTTGCAAGTTCTGCTTTTTGATATTTGTACATCATTGGAGCCATTTTTTGGCCTAATTCGTCTTTTTTTTCAGTTGGTATACTGTGTAATTAACACGTAGCAAAGGCAATTTGCAAGTTCCGCTTTTTGATATTTGTACATCATTGGAGCCATTATTATATAGGTATCAGGCTGTGGTGATCAAACTTAGGATGAAATTGTGATTACAGCCGCTACGTGAGTGGCGAGTATACTGGACCAAAATTTCGATGAAACATTCGTGTTGTTTTACAAACACGAGCGCCTGCTTACAAAATTGCGTGTGTTCAGTATTATTTTGACGTGCAACGATGGATTACGTCTACATTGTAGCGGCATCCGCGTTTTTTAAAAATCTTTATTATTTTCTTTTAAAATTACCTACATATCACTACGGAGAAAACAAATACATTGCCATCAACAGGTACATTGCCATAACTTCTAATAAACGTTCATAAACAATATTTTCGTAGTGAGCAATTGAGGGAATTAACAAAAAGTTTAAGTCTTTCAAATTATTCAGATGCTCGTAAATCGATGTTTTATACGAAAATTACGTATTGGTGGAGCGCTAGCTTGCGTAAAACACTCGTCCCTTTAACTCGTGTCAAAATATAGCGTCAAAAATAGGGCGTCGCGAGTGGCAAGGCTAGCGTTGAGGTGAGTCCCGAGCGTGCTGTTTTTCCATTTGACTTGCTGTGCGGCTCTTCACTCGTCGATTGTGTAAATTCGGTTTAACGTCTTCACAACCTAAGAGTAAGTCATCGAAGTAATAAATACTACGTACAACAGGAATGAGCTGTAGTCGCAAAATTGAAGCCGAACGAGAGCTCAGTAACTGTACCTCTTATCCCTCTCTGGCGATGGTGACTATATTGAATATGATTTAAGGACAATGATTTAAAAAAAGTATTTGTGATCTGACGTGAGCAGATCATTGATTCAGATGGATTTTAATCGAAGGTGCTAATGATAAACTTGCCCTTTGCGGCACTATACATTTCCTATTTTTGCTTGCTTTTCACACTCGCGTCATATAGGTAGGTACATACCTACTGCCCAACTAGCAAAAACGTCAAATAATTCTAGTCTTATAAGACTTCATGTTATGTAACTGTTATATAGAGGTATGAAGTTAACTATTTCGATATATAGACGTATATCTAACGACGGTTGAACTGACTTATATAACGTTGTAGAAAAGTGTCAGTACATTTGTTGAGTAAATGTTTTCAGGACTAACTTATACAACGTTATAGTACGGTGTCAGTGCATATGTTGCATAAATGTTTTCAGGACCACCTTATAAAACGTTGAATTGACTATTATAAAACATTAATTTGTTAGTTGGGTGGTCCTTGTGGGACACGACCTTCAGCTGGACTGAGATAAAATTACGATAAGCTACCTATTGTGGTATATTTAATTAATTAGGTAAGAAAAAAACAGTTGTTTACATTCAAGTTTAATTCTAAATCAGACATTGCTAAATAAAACTGTCTTGTGAAGTTTCTGCCTCGAACCCAGCTTATTCCTTAAATTATAATATTTATCCATATTTCCCTAACATTAGGATCTTTAGGAAATCTGAAATTGAAATAAAGTTATTTTAATAGAGAAAGGAATTAAAAATACATAGGTATTTAAGTTATTTGTTCTTGAACTAGGATTGGATAGTCGTGCTCTGCCCAGCATGCACTGGAGGCATGCCCAGGAGGAGCGGGACCACGGCGATCCCTAATCCCGGTCATGGGGTCCGACCTCTCCTTGCCGGCCATCATCGTAAAGATGGTCGGTGACGAGAGGTCATGGGAGGCGGTGGCCTCGTTTTATGAGACAATTGTCTCACAGATGGAGGCGGAGGAGCGGGGAAGGGAGAGAGATCCTCTTTCTGTTCGCTCCGCAGAGCGCGGACACGGAGGCGAGCCGATCGCGCTAGCACTCCGTCTCCGCTCAGAGGACCTGGGGTGTCGGCCGTGGGGACAGCCGGCACTGCCCATCAGGGTTAGGTCCTCATAAGGTGTGGATGCCCTCGTGTACCGGGGCATCCCACGAGGCGGCATTGGGGGGGAGTTATTCTCAGAGGGTGGGCCCGAGTCAGCGAGCAGCGACGATGGGCTGTGGATGAGAGCGCGAGTGATCCCACGGCCCCTGCCACTAGTCGAAGACGACGGAACACCATTAGGTTTTTAGTCCGTAGTGGGGTCCCTATTGACCCTGACCCCAACATAACCATCTGCGTATGCGTAAATGTATTTTCCTCAATTGGATAGTCATGCATGGTCACCGTAATTCGTAACTAACAAATTATGTTAAAAACTTTTACCTGTGAAAAGATAAACCACAATCAAGATAAAACTTGCTTCCGCAAGCCTTTAGGACACAAATTCTTCCCATTATAACTAAAATTCTTCAAAAATATCACGTAATCAAAAATACTCTGCCATTCACGTCCGAGTTGGCGATATCATGTGGGGTTGTCAGGTCAGGTGTCCGTATTTCATACAAGAGGAGATTCAAAAATTTAGTATAATTCTCATTTTGGTATGTCCTCCACATTAATAATTTTATTTCATAAATTAAAGAACTTATTCAGTTTAATATAGCCTCTTAAATGAAAGTTCACATATTTAACTACGTTTTTAATAAAATTTCAACGAAGTTCAGCTAAAACTAAATATTTTCAGATTATTTCAACCATCCCCTTCATTTTGGCATGTCCCCAGTGTAAATAAAAACTTTTAAGCTACATTTTTATCAATATTTTCTAGAACACCTTGGCATGTTATGTTATTTTTCCAATATATAAACTTATATTGCAAAAGCAAATAATTAATAATTAATAAAGCTTTTAATTCTTGTTAAAGCCAGAGTGAGTGACAACTGTTTGCGGTTAGACTGAGAAGAAATTTGTCGTCAGGTTTGCACCAATGCAATTAATTACCTATATACACATTTCTCACCATGCATTTATAAAGGAATGCTTAGTTTTATACAGGGCAATTTGTTATATTTACTGTAACCGAGTGAGAATCTGTTCTGCTATAATATTTTTTCCAATGTTAGATTAACACACTGTGTTACTTCAGTTATGTTACTACAGGTAAGGTAACATGTAGTTGACCGAAAAAGTAACAAAACCGACAGCATAAAGCTAAATTCACATGGCGGTTTTAATTGAATAAATAAATATATACTATCTACAAAGAATTACGTACTTACACTAAATTTAAAAATCGTTTTGAGTTTTTAAGAAACTGCTGGCAGGCTAGCTTATATGTAAGATTTATTATAAATAGGTAGGTATATATATGTTATGACTGACTAAGTTTGGAGAGCTCAGTTGATTGCTTCATCTATAGGTTTTTGAGTCAAAGCCTCAAATCTACAGGAAAAGGCAATAAAAGCGACTTCTAAAATAAATTACACATTATTATTAGGAATAACTCTAATACTACACTAATACTAAACTAGAGAATATAAGTATATTATTTCAGTAGACAAAAAAAATAAGTCATATTTTCATCAGTTGAACTAAAATGTTAAATCTCCTTACAAATAAAAGAAAACCTATACGCCAATCGCAAGAGTTTTGCGTTAATAAGGCTTTACACGTAGCAACAAATAATGGTGCTTTAACATGTCGGTAATGAATTATTATTTATAATAAGAAACATTTTAGAAGTTATTGTTTTTACACATTACATCAATTGCATATTTTTCTATTTGCAGTCTAGGCAGCTGGCAGAGAAGAGGCTGCTTTCGATGGAATGACGACTGCAACGGGACCCTGTGCTCTGGGAAAAATATATAGAGTTTATGCGGGAGTATGAGGCACTAGGGCACATGTCTCCTGCTCGAGTCGACTGGAGCTCGACCGATCATTATTTTCTGCCTCACCATGCGGTAGTGAAGGCATCAACGGGCAAGTTAAGAACGGTGTTCGACGGACCAGCCCCGACTTCAAATGGAGTATCACTGAATCAGTGTCTCCATTCTGGTCCTAAGCTGCATCGGGATATCGTCAACATTATTCTTAACTTCCGAAGGCATCAGGTGGTACTCGGAGCGGACATCAGGATGATGTTCCGCCAAACAATTATTCATCCTGCGAACAGGAGGTTTCAGCTCATACTCTGGCGCGAGCATCCAGCCGATCCAGTGATCGTGTATGAGCTGAACACAAATACGTATGGGCTGAAGTCTAGCTCCTTCATCGCCATTCGGACACTGCTGGAGCTAGCAGACCGTGAGCGACTGCACTATCCACGTGCTGCCGCCGTGCTGGCACGGGAGTTGTACGTCGATGACGTATGCTCGGGCGCGCAGACGGTTGAGGAAGCTCTGGTTTTGAGGGACGAGCTTATAGCCATCTTGGCAGCCGGAGGCTAAGAGTTGCACAAGTGGCTTTCTAACGAACCAAGGGTTCTGGACGGCATCCCTGAAGAGCACCAGCAGAACCCGGATCTCTTCGAGGACGGAGAGAACCCCAATATGTTCGCGGTGCTGGGGATGCAGTGCCAACCTGTGGCAGACATATTCACTTTCCAAGTGGCCTTGGAAACGCCATCAGCCTGGACGAAGCGGACGGTTCTGTCCACCATTGCAAGGATGTTTGACCCGAATGGATGGATAAGCCCAGTTATCGTCATGGTAAAGTGTCTGCTGCAGCAGCTTTGGACTTTAGGTATCTCGTGGGACGAGCCCCTAAATGGAACGCCATAGCTTCATGCAACGCTGTAGCTTATATGGAGCATGGAAGGTGTTAACCAGATTGCCTTGCCTCGGCGTATATTGCCGCGGGACAAGTATATGGCTACTATTCACGGGTTCTCTGACGCATCGGAACGCGGATATGCGTCAGCCGTGTACTTGCGAACGGTGGACTCTGAGGGCAGAGTCTCCATCGTACTGCTTATGCCAAAAAGCAAGGTAGCTCCTATAAGGACGAGGTTGACCATACCTAAGTTGGAGTTATGCGGAGCTCATCTTATGTCACGACTGCTGAGCCACGTCGTAAAGGAGTTGGCATCTACGGTGGACATAGAGAAGGTCTACGCCTGGTCAGATAGCCAGGTTACATTAGCGTGGCTCAGAGCTGCGCCACATACTCTGGACACTTTCGTGGGGAATCGAGTGTCGCAGATACAGAACATTGGACTGGACATTACGTGGAGACATGTACCAGGAGAGCTTAACCCAGCGGACTGTGCGTCACAGGGATGCACAGCACCGGAGCTCGTAGAGCACCCCCTATGGTGGGGACCAGCATGGCTGGTAGGAGCTGAGAGGTCTTGGCCAGTTCCAAATACCGATGAGTCGATAGCGGTGTTGCCCGGGTTGCGCATGCATGCGCTGGCAACTACATCAGAGGTTAAGGAGGACTGGTTGGTGGGGCGGTACAGCAGATTGGAGAAGCTGCTGGCGATGACCAGCTGGATCAGGCGCTTCGTCCATAACTAGCAGCTTTCGCCTACCGTGTCACCAGAGGAACGGTGATGCTCATTGCCGCATTGGGTAAAGGCCCTTCAGGAGGACCGCTTCAAGCTGGAGCTATCGACTCTGCGGTCAGGTCGTGACGAGCTGAAGGGAGTGGTCGCTCGCCTTAACCCCTTTGTGGACTCGGAGAGGCTTCTGCGTGTTGGAGGACGTCTTAGGAAGGCGGGCCTGCCTTACGGAAGTCGCCATCCCATGTTACTGCCTAAGTCTGGAGCTCTGGTCGAGCTCATGGTTTCAGACCGGCATATTCGTAACGCGCATGCAGGGTGCAACGCGTTGCTGGCCATTCTACAAAGGGAATTCTGGATTTTGTCAGCACGAAGGATCGTGCGAAGTGTCCTTTTACGCTGCGTGCCTTGCTACAAGTTGAAGGCTTCTACCATGCAGCCGCAAATGGGAGACCTGCCCTCGGATAGGGTAACGAGAACGAGGCCGTTCGACGGGGTCGCACGGACTTTGCGGGGCCTTTCTATTTGAAGGCTAGCCCGCTTCGCAACGCCAAGATAACGAAGGCTTACTTGTACGTCATGGTTTGCTTGGCAACGAAGAGTGTCCACCTGGAGGTGGTGTCAGCTCTGACGACTGAGGCATTCGTCGCTGCTTTGGACTGGTTCGTGTCGCGTAGGCCGTCGAGGCTTACCTTCACTTATCCGATCCGATAATGGTACGAACTACAAGCGTGCGTCAAATTACTTGCGGGAAGTAGTTAAATTCTTGGAGGACCATAACACTGATTTGAGTCAGGCCCTCGCCCGGAGGGGGATAACCTGGAGAATGAGTCCGCCAGTTTGTCTCCACTGGGGAGGTTTGTTTGAGGCCGCGGTAAAATCGGCCAAGACGCGCCTTCGTCGGGTTATAAGATAGACGGCTCTCACATTCGAGGAGCTTGCCACTGTTTTTTGCAAAGTGGAAGCTGTCCTCAACTCACGTCCGCTCTGCCCGTCGTCGTCCGATGCGAACGATTTGGAGGTTTTGACTCCAGGTCATTTTTTGGTTGGGCAGCCGCTTACTGCCCTGCCTGAGTACCCTTGGAGGGAAGAACGTATGACACGGTTGTCACGTTTTCAATTGTTACAGCAGATGGGCCAAGACTTTTGGCGTCGTCGGTCCCTGGAGTATCTGCACTTATTGCAACAACGGGTCAAATGGACAGACCGGACGGATCCCTCCAAAGAGGGTGATTTGGTTCTGTTGACCCTTGTTAAAACCCAACTCGCCTTCTTTGTACTGGCGAAGGGGGCGCCTTTTGAAATTGTTTTTGGGTCCGGATGGGACACCACGCGTCGCTGAGGTGCTGGTCGGAGGCTCGATCTTGCAACGGGCTCTAGCGACGCTCTCCCGCTTCCCGGTAGAGTAAGCTAGCGGATGACTTCTCCATCCGGGGAAGTTGTTCGGTAAACAAAGGTAAACTATGCAATCTGTTTCTGAGCGCGCGCGGACGCGAATCTTGTTTGTGTTATATGCAGCTGAGCGCGGGCGCCGGCGTCGCCGCATTCTTTTGGTTGGAGTTAGTACGAGTTCGAACAGCGGCCTATTCACAGGTCGCGGCGACCTAGTGGATTAAAAGCAACGGTTTGCTAGTTTATTAGTGACGATAAACTTTGGTGCTTTGTGCAACAAAGTGAGGGATTGTTATTTGTGACGCCAGGCGTTCAGTTAATGCGAGCAAGGATTGCTGTCGGCGGGCCCCTACTTCACCATCGAGTTCAGGGAACTTATCTTATTATAATTCCGTATTGTTAGCTGATTGATCAATTATCTAGCTTTAGGGTGTTTAGCGATAATCCCCTTTCGCCGGAGCGACTAGCACGTAGTCCGAAGGTAGGTCGTTCCCGCCGTTTTATACTCACGTGCCTAATAGCACATACATCGGCTGGTGTCTTCCTGTGACATTCCAGGAGCCCAGTCGAATACGCTACGACACAGTGGTAAAGTGTGGGACTACGGGGATTAACAAGGGCCCCTGTCCATACAGTAAGTGTTATCGGAGCGTGCGCTTGTGTGCGTGCGATGCGGGTGGGCTCGAGCGCGTCGGTCGGCGGTGCGGTAGGTAGGTAGGTATGTATCGTCCCTGGGTCCGTCACAATGTCAATAAATGGCATAAACCTTTATATAACTTCCAGAAAGCAGTTTGTCCAGCTGGATTATATATTGTTGATACAAGGGTTTCTAGGAGCAAGCCCAGATGGTAATATTTGTAATATCAATGTACCTAGCATTTAGTAAATTTTAATTACAGATGATGAACAATTGTTACAGTGTGATTACAAATGAAAAAGGGATTTTAGAAATAGAATGTTTTCCTCAGGCTAAGCTGAATAAAGATACAGAAAGCACTGCCATAGAAAAAAGACACGTCTTGTATTCAAAGATCGAGAACAATTGAAAATAAATTAAAATGGTAACAAGTATTACCAGGTACCAACTCTGTAGATATATCGATTATATTATGTTAGTAAAGAAAAGATTGATTGAATTTATTTATTTTAGTTGGAAAAAAGTACAGTTTGCAAGCGCACAAACTTACAGAACATGTTACGTAAATTGTGATATTTTTGTTCAATTGTTAATTCCTACTCAAGACATTGTGCTACAACAGGAATGAGTAGAAGTGGTTATAATTGGCAAAAAAATAGAGTTGATGCCAAAAACATTTCCAGATAGTTCACCGCTGAACACTGCTTCCTGTTGCTCTCCTGACGCTGTTGCCCACTCTGGTATTTTTCCCTTCCTCGCCTCTTATGACTCCACAGGAAGATATAGCCTGGCCTCCCAAGATTTAAAAAGAGGTAAAAACAAATCCCTATGTAGCTACTGTAACTATAATGTTTGTATTCTTTCTTTGTATTACAGGTACAAGGTCAGCTAAGAGTAACAAAAATGAAAAAAATGTTACTTTGTGTGCTACATCTCACCGGTGTGTTAGAAATTGAGAGAGATAAAGATTTAATTTTACTTACTTTATTTCTTATGTACTACCTGAAGTAATTCTCAGAAGAGTAAAAAAATGCAAAATTTTTAGAGTGGAGTTCTAATTAGCAATAAATATTTTTGAACTTCATCTAACCTTTCATTTCACTTCTTGATATAGGTAAATTATACATGTTTGTACACCGCACAAAAACTAGGTAATTGCTAGTTTTTGAAGCAGTAATGGCTCAGTAGCATTGGCTATGGACTGCCGCGTAGCAGGTCCATGGTTCGAATCCCGCCGCGAGCTTGAGCTTTACCGCATGGTGGTAGGGCGTTTTGCGAACGCCCACCTGGCTACGACCACCCTCAAGTAGAAAATCTGTCACCAAGCACTGAACGATGTGTTCCAGCAGCTGTCCTTGAGAGCCAGTAATTCTAGATTATGAGAATGCTGACACCTTCGACCACTCTATAATTTACCATTAGGTGAGATTGTGGTCAAAACTTACCTATCAGCGGTAAAAATAAGCATAAGTCATTATAAAAATGTTTTATACTCGCCCATGTTATTTTTAGGTGTAAAGCAATAATATCAAAAAATATTCTTTTGCAATCAAAGATATCCACTACACGAGATTTGAACTCTAGTATTACACATTGCAAGTCTGCTTCTTTACAATTGTGCTATTTGGTATTTACAGAGACCATTCAATTTTGGTGTATAATTACTACAATTTTCCCATTTACATGTGTGTGCTTCGTTACTTCACATATACATGAGATTGGTTTTAATTAACAATTACGTAAAAGTGTAGGTGTCAATAGGTTTAATTATGTTTGATATGAGCTAAGAACAAGTTGGCAAACCCGCGAAATTACCTGAAATACATATTTTTCTCAGTAATTAAAGTAAAAAAAGAAAAAATCATGATTTTGCAGAAACAGTGCCATCACGCGGATTATTTTGCTTAGCGAGACCTAACGTTTAACCTTAATACACAAGGACCGGACGGATCCCTCCAAAGAGGGTGATTTGGTTCTGTTGACCCTTGTTAAAACCCAACTCGCCTTCTTTGTACTGGCGAAGGGGGCGCCTTTTGAAATTGTTTTTGGGTCCGGATGGGACACCACGCGTCGCTGAGGTGCTGGTCGGAGGCTCGATCTTGCAACGGGCTCTAGCGACGCTCTCCCGCTTCCCGGTAGAGTAAGCTAGCGGATGACTTCTCCATCCGGGGAAGTTGTTCGGTAAACAAAGGTAAACTATGCAATCTGTTTCTGAGCGCGCGCGGACGCGAATCTTGTTTGTGTTATATGCAGCTGAGCGCGGGCGCCGGCGTCGCCGCATTCTTTTGGTTGGAGTTAGTACGAGTTCGAACAGCGGCCTATTCACAGGTCGCGGCGACCTAGTGGATTAAAAGCAACGGTTTGCTAGTTTATTAGTGACGATAAACTTTGGTGCTTTGTGCAACAAAGTGAGGGATTGTTATTTGTGACGCCAGGCGTTCAGTTAATGCGAGCAAGGATTGCTGTCGGCGGGCCCCTACTTCACCATCGAGTTCAGGGAACTTATCTTATTATAATTCCGTATTGTTAGCTGATTGATCAATTATCTAGCTTTAGGGTGTTTAGCGATAATCCCCTTTCGCCGGAGCGACTAGCACGTAGTCCGAAGGTAGGTCGTTCCCGCCGTTTTATACTCACGTGCCTAATAGCACATACATCGGCTGGTGTCTTCCTGTGACATTCCAGGAGCCCAGTCGAATACGCTACGACACAGTGGTAAAGTGTGGGACTACGGGGATTAACAAGGGCCCCTGTCCATACAGTAAGTGTTATCGGAGCGTGCGCTTGTGTGCGTGCGATGCGGGTGGGCTCGAGCGCGTCGGTCGGCGGTGCGGTAGGTAGGTAGGTATGTATCGTCCCTGGGTCCGTCACAATGTCAATAAATGGCATAAACCTTTATATAACTTCCAGAAAGCAGTTTGTCCAGCTGGATTATATATTGTTGATACAAGGGTTTCTAGGAGCAAGCCCAGATGGTAATATTTGTAATATCAATGTACCTAGCATTTAGTAAATTTTAATTACAGATGATGAACAATTGTTACAGTGTGATTACAAATGAAAAAGGGATTTTAGAAATAGAATGTTTTCCTCAGGCTAAGCTGAATAAAGATACAGAAAGCACTGCCATAGAAAAAAGACACGTCTTGTATTCAAAGATCGAGAACAATTGAAAATAAATTAAAATGGTAACAAGTATTACCAGGTACCAACTCTGTAGATATATCGATTATATTATGTTAGTAAAGAAAAGATTGATTGAATTTATTTATTTTAGTTGGAAAAAAGTACAGTTTGCAAGCGCACAAACTTACAGAACATGTTACGTAAATTGTGATATTTTTGTTCAATTGTTAATTCCTACTCAAGACATTGTGCTACAACAGGAATGAGTAGAAGTGGTTATAATTGGCAAAAAAATAGAGTTGATGCCAAAAACATTTCCAGATAGTTCACCGCTGAACACTGCTTCCTGTTGCTCTCCTGACGCTGTTGCCCACTCTGGTATTTTTCCCTTCCTCGCCTCTTATGACTCCACAGGAAGATATAGCCTGGCCTCCCAAGATTTAAAAAGAGGTAAAAACAAATCCCTATGTAGCTACTGTAACTATAATGTTTGTATTCTTTCTTTGTATTACAGGTACAAGGTCAGCTAAGAGTAACAAAAATGAAAAAAATGTTACTTTGTGTGCTACATCTCACCGGTGTGTTAGAAATTGAGAGAGATAAAGATTTAATTTTACTTACTTTATTTCTTATGTACTACCTGAAGTAATTCTCAGAAGAGTAAAAAAATGCAAAATTTTTAGAGTGGAGTTCTAATTAGCAATAAATATTTTTGAACTTCATCTAACCTTTATTTCACTTCTTGATATAGGTAAATTATACATGTTTGTACACCGCACAAAAACTAGGTAATTGCTAGTTTTTGAAGCAGTAATGGCTCAGTAGCATTGGCTATGGACTGCCGCGTAGCAGGTCCATGGTTCGAATCCCGCCGCGAGCTTGAGCTTTACCGCATGGTGGTAGGGCGTTTTGCGAACGCCCACCTGGCTACGACCACCCTCAAGTAGAAAATCTGTCACCAAGCACTGAACGATGTGTTCCAGCAGCTGTCCTTGAGAGCCAGTAATTCTAGATTATGAGAATGCTGACACCTTCGACCACTCTATAATTTACCATTAGGTGAGATTGTGGTCAAAACTTACCTATCAGCGGTAAAAATAAGCATAAGTCATTATAAAAATGTTTTATACTTGCCCATGTTATTTTTAGGTGTAAAGCAATAATATCAAAAAATATTCTTTTGCAATCAAAGATATCCACTACACGAGATTTGAACTCTAGTATTACACATTGCAAGTCTGCTTCTTTACAATTGTGCTATTTGGTATTTACAGAGACCATTCAATTTTGGTGTATAATTACTACAATTTTCCCATTTACATGTGTGTGCTTCGTTACTTCACATATACATGAGATTGGTTTTAATTAACAATTACGTAAAAGTGTAGGTGTCAATAGGTTTAATTATGTTTGATATGAGCTAAGAACAAGTTGGCAAACCCGCGAAATTACCTGAAATACATATTTTTCTCAGTAATTAAAGTAAAAAAAGAAAAAATCATGATTTTGCAGAAACAGTGCCATCACGCGGATTATTTTGCTTAGCGAGACCTAACGTTTAACCTTAATACAGAGAAAATATGAATTTTCACTCGTATAGCCAAGGATTTATCCTTTCCGTTGTGTTGTAAACAGTTTGTATTATAAAAGTCGGATTTTCGCAGATTTTATGGTAATTTTGTAAATACGACTATCGACCGCCGACCGGGATCCCGGTTCGGACAGATGAAAGAAAAGCCAGGAGGCCGGTTTAGACAGATTAGAGGTCTGATATGATTTTCGGAGCGCACTAGGGGTAGAACGTTCCGAACGCACCCAATCGACGTTTGTGTCATAGAGAAAAGTGTACAATTCTTTTTCTCTATGACCGTACCGGGGTCCAAGTTGGTGTCAAGGACACTGCTGAATAATTGTTAGTACATAATAGTATCATGCTAATATGACAGTGTAAGATGGTATTCTATTATATATTATATTATATGGTATTCCTCCTTGTAACGTGCTAGGCAAAAAAAGTATCTGTGGTGCTGCTAGTTAAAGTCCATTATTTCTCATTACAAGTTTCCTAATCGTAGCGCGTAGTACCTACTTGTCGCCTCCGTTTATCAACATATGTCATTGCTTGTCGTTTATCCATATAAAGTCTTACAGCGTATGGACATAGAATGTGTTTTCGTTTGAAAGCATGTGCCAAGTTACGATGAATGAACAAGATGTACTGTAGTTGCTGTCTTCATAGACATAATACCTACAGCAAGTAGGCATAAAATACATTAGACTGTATCAGGCTATCAGGTTTACCCGAGTGAATCAGCTTAAATTGATAGATTGGGCCCTAGTACAAATATACGTTACTTACAAAAGGTGCGTTCGTTTTGGCTCGATTGCGTTTGTAGCAGTTTCAAAAGTGGCATTTGTGTATTAGCGTTCGGATAGAAGCTTTTGCTATTTTTGACCACCAATTACTGAATGCTATCCGAACGGCTTAAAACGTACTTTGACAACCGACAATGTTTTAACAATTTTGCACAGTACGAAACATAGAATCAATCTCTAAAATTAACAAAAAAGTGGGTACCTATATTATTATTATTTCATTGTTGGCTTCTGATAGTTACCTATATAAAAAACTTATGAAACTCTTCAATCGCGCCAAATACAACTGTCAAACCAGCAGTTGTCAAAAAACGATCACAACGATCCCACGGTAAGACATGGGTCAAAAATATCACTTTTCTCTGTCATTTGTAGCGTTTTCAAAGCTATCCGAACGGTGAGCGAAAACGATATTTTTGCTCACGAAGTCCCAAAACGAACGGCCCGTGGGATCATTTTTAGCGTTTGTGAGTGTTATTTTTGGCACCGATAGGCTATCCGAACGCCCTAAAAGTATGGACCTTTAGAATACAGACCTACTCTTCTCTGCTGAGTACCGATTGATCGTGTGTCGGTGCCTGCGGTAAGGAACTTTGTTGTGTTACGCTATAAATTTGGTGTCTATTCACTTTATTTTCTTTATTATGCGGCTTTATCTTTTCAGCCAATTACACTATACCAACTTAGGTACATGACCAGTGATGACCGATGACTACGTAATTACCAGAAATTAAATTAAAAAATTCAGCCATGGAAAACAAGTAAGTACGTACTTATTAGTGGTCTGTGGTAAAATAAAAAAGAAAAGAAAGCTTATTACTCTGGCACTAACTAGCAACCTTTTTATTATGTGCTAGCAACTAGTTATTGGTCTCTGCTAACTAGTCTCTGATTTAATCTTGGCGATTTTATAGTAGTATTATTATAATTATATTACTTTAACTTCTTCCATATAACAAATTATGCATCTGACAGCGACAGGACAGAAGTGAAGTTTTACCCACGAGTTTTACTTTAATGTCCTTTTTATTCTGTGCATTCATCAAGTTCGTGATACGGAGAGACACGGAATTGATGTGTGTGATGCATGGAAGTAATAAGTACTACGTCGTAATACTTATTACTTCCATGGTGTGATGATATGAAGTATCCATATTTCATGTCATGGTATGAAGTTCATGGATCTGGATATATGTCCATGGATGAAGTTATTGATTATTATCTACATCATGGTTCTATATGTCCATGATATACATGTACTAACAAGTATACAATAATTATAATTTAATCAATTATTATATACTTACTTATCTTTAGGTATTGTCATCCAGATTTTGTTACTAAGATCTGTGTTAAAATCGGTACCTAGGTTGGTAATATTCAGTAGAATCCGGACACTAAAGGGGCCATCGACACTTTATCGTACTAATTGGTCGTCGCACAATAGTTATGATCAAATAATCAGTTTGATTTTATTGCTAATATTACTTTTATACATTCTTATTTTCAAATTATACTAATAAGTGTAAAATAGATGAATTTATCTGTCAATAAAATTAATAAGGTAATATAATCCGCGATCATATATATCGATAATATAACCACTTCGGGGTTTTGCACCGCCAACTCCACCAACAGTTGCAGCTGGCGGTTCGAAACCTTTCGAATTGGCGCCATAGCTTTGAAAGAATCACAAGTAAGTACGGTCACACTTATCCTGCGTAATTATTCTATTGAGAAAAATGTTTAATGATCCATGTTAAGTACATATACCTCTTCACAGTACAAATTCTTTCTTGAATTGAAGTCAAAGCTCACAACATTATATTGCTATTCACAATTTCAATTCGCTGCTTCGCGGGAATATGTATATCAAAGGATAAATCGTTTTTGACAGTTTCTGTATCAATCACCGGTTAGAAAGAGACATAAAAGTATTATACTATTGAATAAAGTTGTGCCTTGGTTATTTTGACATTCATAGTAGATGGCGCCATTTAAATTGGTCAGATAGCCAATGATTCGCATCAACTTCACTTTGCAATTTATCGATAGATACACATTGATATTTGAATGCTACCTACAAGATACATGATCGCAAAATATCGATTGCTACAAAACTGTGATAGCATCAACTGTCTGATAGCTACAGAAATACGTGATCGGCCCGCTGTCCCGGGGGCGCGCGGTGCGCGTCCGGGCGGCGTCCCGCTTGGTTTGCATCAGCAGCGTTCCTGTCAAACTAGAAGCGAGCGCGCAGCACGTAGGTATTATAACAAAATTAAGCATGATAAAAAAAATCTTAAGAAAGAGCACTCTAGTGAAAAATATAAAGTATGCGTGCGCGAATAATAAAACTGGGAAAATATTCCCATTTACTTAAGTTTCTTATGTGTAGGTAATATCATCATGTAGTTTAACTCGTTTCCTTTAAAATAAAATGAACCTGTATTCTATTTTCGTTCAGTCAAAAAAGTATCTGAAATTGGTGATTAGTTTATGGTTCATAATTTTTTGTTGTTGATGCTTAAGTAACTGTTTTTCATTTCGGCGTTGGGTTTTAGTTCCGTCTGTTATTTAGATTGAATACAATGCTTTTTTAGTGATTGCGAATTTCATAATGGACATAAATATCGAACAAAGTTTGTCTTGAAACAAGTGCTAACAAGGCGTTCAAAAGCAGTCGAGATGTAATGGAAGATTTGCCTCAACTTGGTTGGCATGGGAAGTTAACATCGCAAAAGTGAAGGAAATAGTGACTGAAAATCCTCATTCAAGTTTGAGAGAGTAGCGGCCAAACTTTTTGCTAGAACAAATCAATTCCGACCCAAGATTCGTGAAACGCATTGTTACTGGTGACGAGACGTGGGTTTACGAATTTGACATGCAAACTAGTCAATAAGCGTCGGAGTCCAACTGAACCGAAACCGAAAAACGATGCCAAATTCGATCAAAAGTCAATGTTATGTTGACTGTTTCTTTTTTACTATCGCGGTGTAATGCGCTCGGAATTCTTGCCGGGAGGTCAACCGGTAAATAATGAATATTATTTGAGCGTTTTGCGGCGCTTAAGAGAGCTAATTGACGTTTTTTTTTTTTACATTTTATGGATTTTGTACCACTAAGGGTACGTACCATTTGAGTGAGATTCGCTAAAAACGCTAAAAACGATCACACTCCCAAAAAGTTTTCCACATGGGTCTTGGCGTTATTTTCGCCTTAAACGCTACATCTAATGTCAAAAGTGACAGAAGTGGCAAATTTTAGTGGCATTCTTATCAATAAATGGAACGGGGATGACAGTTACAAACGATCACGTGATCATAACCACAGACGCAGAATGTGATCAAAATTATCGAAATTTACGTTCTTAGCGACTAATGGAACATACCCTATAATGCGACTTCGCTCAAGGCCACCATTGTGAACGAAGTTTTGACCAAAACTCAAATTATGTATCACTTCGTGGCCGTTTTCTACCAAATGAAAATGGTGCGGGTGTTCATTCGGTGGAAAACATAAAGGAGAATTCGTGGCGACATCTTAATTCAATTCCGAAAAAAACGCTTAAAAATGTTTGGATGATACGATCATTCGTTGACGTAAACTTATCGTTTTAGAAGGAGCATACTTTAGAAGATATCGTCTCAATCAAAGATTACTGTCTCAATAAAAATGGAAAAAAAAAACATGCGAACAGCAAAATAGGCCAAAATGAACCTTTTGTTGTTCTGCGTCCCGGTTCGGCTCTTCATAATTATGGTTAACCTAGTTATAAAGAACATCATTTAGCGCACTTAGTCCTTGCCCTGTTTCAATAGATGAAAAACACGTGTACGTGTGCATTGAGTGAGCCTATATACATTTTTTTTTTTTTTTTTTTTTATGTTATTTTGTATGTTATTGTGACGGAACAAGCTCGAGGCCCACCTGATGTTAAGCGGACTAACCTCTGCCTATAACAGATGCATTTCATCACAAGTAACGAATTCCACTGCGCCCGTCACTTTGAGACATAGTTGTAAAGTCTCATGTGCCTGTAATTTCACTGGCTCTCAAGGACTGCTGCCGGAACACACCGTTAGGTGCTTGGCGACAGATTTTATACTTGAGGGTGGTAGCTAGCCAGGCGGGCAAACGCAAAATCATGCGGTGAAGCTCAAGCCAGCGGTGGGGATCGAACCAGGGTACTGCGGCACGGCAGTCCATAGCTATTACCGCTCGGCCATCATTGCTTATATATATAGTAACCATTTTATATATATATAAGTATGATTTCTTAATATATATGTTTTTTTCGTGCGACTTGAATTTCCCTTCTGTGAGCGTTGTAATATGTTTGGGGACTTTATTACAAAACTGTACACAATTACCGAAGAAGGACCTTTATTTGTCTTTGCTAATCTGAAACCTGGCACCGCTATTTTATCATTATACCAAGTGTTGCAATCGTGATTGTCACTGTTTAATTTAAATTTACTCATATGTTCATCTATAATACAGCTTTACTATAAACATCGTCATTAAAATTTAGGTAAGACTAACTTGTTGTACCTAATGTATTCTGATAGTGCTTTAATATATCTGACATAGACAGGGTTCAATAAGTAAGTGACTCGAGATAAAAATATGTCAATAACATTATTCAAGTGATAAGGATGTCAAACAAATGTTCTTTGTTACTTTAGACTCATAAATTAATTATTGAATGTATGTAGTACCTACCTATATATTGTAGTACATACAATTACTTCCATAATTATTCAAGTCAGTGTAGTGAAGCGTACGTTGGGTGACGTTTTGATTTGAGTTCGAACATTATATTATTTACAAAATAATCTTTGCCTAAAGAATGTGTAGGAGTATCGTAATTTGCGGCAGTTTGCTCGCGTTTACAACAATCATGGGCGGTGTTTGTGACAGGTGCGTCAGTTTTCATCACCTCTTGTTTTATTAGTTAGCTACCTAAAAATCATCGGAACCTCAAACGAAGAGTTAATGTTACCTACCACTACTACTCATATTTCATATACTGACAAAATAAATACGATTTTCATTTGATTTGAGTTTAGATTTGTGCATTGCATGACGTCGTGTATGGTAATTTTAACTCGCGGCTCGGCGAAATGTTTATGTGGTGTGTAACTTTTTATATAGGTAGCGCAATCACCTGGGCGCGTAGATACACATTCACGTATCGCGTGTGTGCATTGCATTTTGTTTGAACCTGGAACAATGGACAACGTCTACGTTCTAGCGGCTTCCGTGTTGCATTAGTGTTTTAAAGTCTTTAATTTCTCATAAGATTACAAATCACTTACGAGAAAACAAATACATAGGTACATTATGATTAATTTAAAATACACACATCAAAAAGTCTAAGCAACATGCAACATGTCACAAATTTTACCAATTATATTAATCACTAGCTGTACCTGCGACTTCGTTCGCGATTGCCGTACCTACAGACTAATTATTCACAATTGAGCACTGTTTATGCAACGCTGTGGTCTGCGGTGAAGCAATCTTAGTAAAGCATAGGAGCTTTTTACTTTGGGTTTGAAAACTCCCTGGTTGTATTTTTGATAAGACAGTAGTTAAGTTAATCAGAAAATTCCTTCGCGGTTCGCACAATAAATGTTGAAGCATAGTACCTACTTTGTGTGTTTCTTTGGAATTTCCATTTTATAAGAACGGAAATATTTTAGATTGTGGCGAATGTTCCAGATTTTAGGGTTTTATCAAGCAAGCTTGCAAAACTAAGTAAGGGTGCCGGGCTGCCCATGGGGTGCCGAACTGCCCGTGGGGTGTCCGGATGCCTGTGGTGTGCCTGGCTGCCCGTGGGGTGCCGGGGTGCCCGTGGGGTGCTGGGCTCACTCGTTACTATTCTAACGAAAAAATAATAATTGAAATCAGACTACGCGTTAATAAATTACAACTAAGTGTACATTTTGACTTTCATCCCCTTTCCCGAGGGAACCGTGCTGAATTTCGGGATAAAAAGTATACAATAACCTTCTTCGTAGTATGAACTCAAACCGAGTTAAGTTTCATTGAATTCCATTCAGTTGTTTTGGAGTGATGCGCGGCCGGGACAGACAGAAAGACAGACAGACAGACAAAATTAAAAAAAATACAGTTTTGGCATCAGTGTCAGCTACAGAGTACTCCCAATTTTTTTTTTCAAAATATCTGCCATGTACTTACATAATTGGATCTGTTACAGTTTTATTATAGGTACCTATAGATATATTTTTTAAGTCTTTACTCACTCAAGGTGCGTAGGTATGTACACTTTTTTGTTTTTGATTACATACTGACTGATTGTAAAAAAAACTTTATGATTATGTTTTGTTTCTTCATAACATTGAAACGAACGCGAATTTGTTTGAATTTAAGTGCGTTTTTATTGCTACGTTTAGTCTTGATTTTATAATTTTACCAACAATTTGAATAAAGTTAGCGATACAATTGGATTGTGAGACGTTCTTTACATCATGGAACAACATCATTTGACGGCAGATCAAATGCAAAGAGCTGTAGGGATGTTGCAAGCGGGAAGAAATCAATCCCAGAGGTATCTCGGCATTTTGGTATTCATAGAAGCGTTATCGTCTGTCGTTTGTCGTCTTTAGCAGCGCTACAGCAATACAGGAGACCCCGCTGAACAGCATCCAGGCCGTGGAAGGAGTACAACCACTCGGCAATACCGATGCATACGACTGACTGCAAGACACCAGCCGATGTGAACCGCTCGAGAGATAAGTTTGAGACTACATAATTCAAGTGGTGTTGTTGTAAGTCCCCAAACTGTGCGAAATCGACTGCAATTCATTAACTTACAAAATTACAACGAAAAGAAAAATTTACCACCCGGGATAATTTTCTCTTATCAGGCGATAATGTAAAAATTACAATACTTGGTTGTCTTGGTAAAAATCACTAAAAAGATAAAAATATGATTGTTACTGCAATATAAAAATAATCAAAATTTCATGAATATGCAATCACCACAGGTTGCGCTTGAAGCGCGATTGTTGTTGAAATGAGCGAAAGCACGAATGAGTAAACGCAATTTCCCATAAACCCATGGAGCTGAAGCATAAACCACTCGTCCATTTGACTCGTGCATGCTCAAATGCGCCATGCGCCGACAAAATTATTTTTTTTCCGCCAGCAGCTACAAACTGGACTATATAACAAACTTCGAGTTCAAAGCCTGCGATTAGTAGATGTACAATATGATTGCCATTATCTAGTATGGTCGTGGATGAACCAATGTTAAGTAATTCGATAACTGGTTTATTATTGATGTTAACTGGCACGTACTAGTATGATCGAGATCTTTTAAAATGGTTGTCATTATCTTGGGGTGAAGAGATAAAACTATTCCTAATAAACTTTTTCTATGAGGTCAAGCCAGTCTTTTTATTCGTTTATGTCCACGTAGCTATTACTTTTTGATTGCTTTGCAACAGTGTTATACATACATCACATATACATAGCAGTACCTATTTAGTTTTTTATCGAATTCCTTAGACCCTCGATGAGATAACAGTCCGGGTACTCCGGATAGCGCACGTCTGGCTTGCCACATTAAAAACAAACAATAAACTGTTCATGTGTGCAATTGGTCAAGTAGTAATTATCAGAACTACATCTAACTAGGGCAGAATAATGGCCTAGCAGCTTTGTTAGATAAAGCCGAAATCGGGATATTTTTAATACGATTGAAATTAGACATCTTAATTTTACTGGAACTCGCGCTGGCGCGGCGTACTCGGTGTTTGATCGTGTAGGTAACTATGACAGGGACAGGTATGGTATTATTACGTTATTACATATAATATATATATAACGAAAGTTAATTTTTAGAACGTTAGAAGAATGCAATTTAGTGAAATTTAAAAAGTGGGCGAATAACATATTTTGCCATTTACTTAAGTGTGTATTATATGTTACTATACCCGATCCTAATAACATTTTGTTTTTATTTGGATTTTGTTCTTCGTAATTTTGATTATTAGCACAATAAAAATGAAAAAAAATAACATGCGAAAAGCAAAAAATGAAAAAAAAAAACCGGCCAAAGTGAGCCTTTTACTGTTCTGCGTCCCGATTTGGCACTTCGTAATTATGGTAAGCCTACTTAAGGTGAATTTTAGTGTGTGCAAAATATAGTCGATTATTTCAAAACCTAAGTATAGCACCGTTTGCGCTCAAACAAGGGAAACTATCGGCGATCGCGGCCTTCGTGTATTAAAAGTTGAAACGAGAAAATATTCAAATATGAATTTATTAATTAGCTAAAATTTCGAAATTTTCATTATAATTGCCAAACATACGCTATTAAATTTTCAAGGATTTAAACTATTAACGTGAAACAACCAGGGACGCTCCGCAAAAGGGGTTTTGATGTAAAATACCTATTCTGCTGTAATAAAACAAATAATAACGACTACGTTTGTGTTTATATAAAGGCTAAACTAGTTTATAACAGAATTAATGTTACTTTCTCAAATTAGTGTATGTTACATTATATGAAAATTGTAGGCAATAATTCTGTTAAAGAGCAGTGTGAATGAAAAAAATGCCTTGACCACCGGGCAGACTCATCGTGTTCCATATTTAATATTATGAAGACTATGGAGGTGGGGTAGTTACTAAGTTTAATTATATTTATAAAAAAAAGTTTATTTACATTCAAGTATTACTTATGTTATCTATTTCAGTAAATATTTTATAAAACTATAATTTTTATTTTTCTCATATTTTAAATGAATATTGAGTGTTTACCACTGATGTAAGTTAACGATTCCTACTTGGACTATAGCCGAATTACATTTAAATACTCATGTCTTTATTATCAATAAATATTATAGAAAAACTAATATTTTTATTTTCCTTATATTTGTAGTGAAAAGTAGTGTTTAACAAGGGTGAAAGTCATCAATTCCTATCCGAAATAAAGCCACCCGTAAATATTACAACCAAAATTTTACTCTAAATTTCACAAATAGTTCCAACCTCTCAATTAATTTTAAACAGGTGCTACTTATGTTATTGTTATTACTGTTATTGTTATCACACATAAAGAAAGTAAATAATAAACTATCACAGTACTGTTACGTGTTATCGATACTTAGCAACATTTCATCTAAAAAATAGCAATGATCGCCTATTACGGTTATGTTTATCCTCAATTAAGTTATGGAGTAATATTCTGGGGAAATTCAGTCGAAATTGAATCATCATTTATTTTACAAAAGAGATGTTTAAGAATTATTTTTAGACTCGAACATACGGACAGTTTACGTGATGTTTTTAAAAATAATGATATCTTCACTATTACCTGTATTTATATATATGAAATCTGTATGTTTGTTAAGCGTAATGAAAATAATTTCTTTGAGTCTAAGTCCAACCGTTAACATAATATATGTATGCCACAAATTAATAATAGCATGTTTCGCAATAGCCCATATGTAATGGCTCTATATGTGTATAATAAACTACCTACTGAAATAAAAATATTAAAAAACAACACATTTAAGTATAAATTAAAAGCATGGCTTATATCAAAGGTGTATTATGACATGAAAGAATATTTCAACGATTACTCCCGGTGCAACTGTAAATCGTGCAATTCGTGTTAAGTAATTAATACATTTATCTATATTGTTATTTTATTGTACACTAGATTTTTATCTCCTAGTTAAGTTTAACTAAATGTAGTAGTGATACTATAAATTATTGAACGCTCGCAATGGGCAGACTGTTGAAACTAAATTATGATATAACCATCTGTATGTACCTTCAGTTTTTCAATAAAAAATTCTGATTTCTGAATAATTTAGAAAAAATATTACTTTTTACTTTCCTTATTTTAGAAATGAAAAGTAGCGTTTAACATTTATGAAAGTCATCAATTCCTACTCGGAATCTAGACGCCCGAGCGGATATTATGGGTATTGATACCTTTCAATCCTTGTATAACAATCTAGTAGGTATTTATAACTCCTTCGACAATAGTAAGTAATTTTACTTTTCTTGAATATTAAATCATACATTGCATTGACGAATGATTTGTCGTTACGTGGGGATGTTGCAACTAAGACTAAACGTGTAATTTTGTGAGGGACCTGACTGTCTAAAACTAGACCCAGGGTGGGTAGCAACATTGTGGCAAGTGCTTTTTTGCAATAACGCAAGTTCCGCGGATAACACAAAATATCTATTTGTTTAGAGTTACGAGTTATGAGCCATATGTCATGTTGACTTAGCGGTCAGAGCATACCCCGGCTATAGGAAGGCGCTGGTTCGAATCCCGCACATGACTATAAACTTCCTCTCGTTGAAAATTTGTTGGTAATACATTCCGTGGTGCGGACGACTAGTACGGAGCCCTCGGTGTGTGTGTCCAACTCGCACTTGGCCCTTTTTTTATCTTTTCTTCACATTTACGGGGCTAACCTTTTTTAAAGTTGGCAACTATACCCACAGGTCGTATCGAATATGAGAATTTGTTTTATGTAGGATTAACTTTTTTAGGCGGTGTTCTGCAGAAACAGAGGACAATAAAAATATTTCCAGGTACCTTACTTATGCTTTAAAAAACGAGCTTAGGCTAAAATTTAAACCGGTATACCTGCAGGCACTGCTCTATTTTGTATCTTGTATTTGACCAACTTTATTTTCATAGTAGGCTTACTGAAAACATATACACCGTGTCCCAAAATTCAACGATAAGCCGGCATCGGTGCATGGACCTACTCATGACTACTCGTAAAAAAAAAAAAAATTATAACTCTTTTTTTTCTTTTAATTACAGAGACTTTTATAAAGTTGCGCCAACTTTTAATAAAACTTGCCATGGTAGTGTCCATACTTTTTTTTTTAACCCAGACTATAGAAAGTGCATAGAATGTTAAAATCTATGAAAATTATAAGAAAACATTTTTTTTTTTACTGATTTTTGTAAAATAACTACAGACTTTCTGTAATTTTAAAGGATTGTGGTAGATAGCCGTCCTTCTTAGGTTGCTAATGCACAAAAAATATCAAAAATATGTCAAAAATTGTGGTCATGGTAGTTGAAAATAGCATAATGGGTATCGAATATCGATGAAATTTATAAAAGTCTCTGTAATTAATAAAAAAAAACAGTTATAATTTTTTTTTTTTTTTTTGAGGAGTCATGTGTAGGTCCATGCACCGATGCCGGCTTATCGTTGAATTTTGGGACACGGTGTATATTACAACATGCAGTAGACTACTTACCCATAATTTTTTGCATAATAGGTTCATTGCTCATACTGCAGTATGGACAGTGCGTTTATATTTTATAATTAAATGATTTTGCACTTCCAGCAGTGATACGAGTTCGGAGGAGAAGTATTTATTCGACTTCACAAAAAATGACGACACTGATGGATGGACGGAGCAGTCTGATACCGTACGCGATGTTGGGATGTCCAAAGCAGTGTTCGTTGTTCACAAGAACGTTGCATATAGAAGAGCGATATTCTTCGCGCTATTGAACCCTCAATTAAATGGCGCTGGTTTTGCAGGAATTCGAGCAATTAAATTGTATGATCTAACAGGATATACAGCACTACAGATACAATGTAGAGGCCAGGGGCAATTTAACGGTTACAAAGTAGTATTGCGACACAAGAATTTAAATGAAGAGCCAAACTTCTCATTTGAACATTTCTTTCAGGTAAGATAAGCCTTTACGGCCTTTACCACTAAAATTACCAAATTATAATTTTCTCAGTTGTCGCATTATAGCGTCAACTAACACACAATGGGAAAGCAAGACACAGGTGACACACGAAGGTTATTTGGGACCAACTTTGGGCATTTTGCGTATTCCCGTCTGGCTAGCTACCACACACGAGTACAAAATCTGTCGCCAAGCACCTAGCGGTATGTTCGGCAGCTGTCCTAGAGAGCCAGTAATTCTAGGTTAGCTTGAACAACATCTTTGATTACATCATCACTTAACATCAGGGAGATAGTTGTCAAAGGCTAGCCTATAATTATATATATTTATAAAAACATGACACACGGCGACACTACAGCGGGACATTTTGGTGTAGAACGAACCCAGGAACCCTGGGACGTAATATTTGCTTCACAATATGCGACATGTGTCAATTTCCTAATGGCCAGTGGAAATCGCGGATAAGGTAAAAGGTCCCCAGGAGAGTTGAACGATGCGACAGATATCCATTCATTTGGAATCATATTGGTATTAAGTACTTAGTAAAAAATATGATTGATCTTTTTTTTATAAGTTATGTTAGGTCTATAAAAAAAGATCAATCATTAGTTAGCAGTTAGTCCATGTATCGTAACAATAAACGTTAGATTGAATTTAAAATTTGTTGTACATTTTTGTATCTTATTTACTTTTATGGCCCCGTGCTCAACTTATTTGATTCTCTTCATAGTGGTTTGATTGGATTTTTGCATTTTTGCAACATGATGCATTATTATATGTTCTATGGCTGTGCTAAACCGTTGTTATGATTAAAGATTTTGTATTTTTTTGCATTTATACATAGCATTAAATACAAAAATAACTGGAGAAACCAATTCTTTATATATTACCTAAATACTAAGGAGTATTATTTGCAACTAAAGAATTTAGCCGCATTTAATAATATAAAATTGTTACTTCTAGCTGCCAATGGAGCCATAAAATGTTATTCTATCTATACAAACTATGTATGTAGCCTTGTGCAGATTTTTGTGATAAGAGTTTAATGGCCTGTTTTAGAATGTTCGAGTAAGTTCCGGTTATACTACCCAGAACATATTTAATAAATAAAACACTATCTTTGCGTTTCACAATTATCGATTTAGCCTATCCATCGGTTAAAGCTTGAAACGCGCTGCATGTTTAACATTCAGTTATTTTATGTTCTGGGTAGTATAACCGAAACTTACTCGAATATTTTGAAACAGGCCCTTAGTCTCATATATTGTTAAAATATAAAATGATAACCAAGGACTAGAATGCGGTTAAGGTGGAGTTAACAGTAATAATATCACGGTTTTATTGAGTTTCGTTTCGCTCACTCATATGCGAAACGAGGTATTTATATATTTTCTATCCTGATGATACTTATTTCTGAATTGATTATAACAGTGGATATAAGTGGAAAAGTATCCCCTCTAGTAGTAATAGGTGGAAATATATATTTTTATTATATATATATATTTTAATATATATATATATATATATTTTTATTTAATTTTTTTGTCTGTGCCTCACTAAAGGTCAGAGCTGAAAATCAGCGCTGTGGATTAGTCCACAGCATTATGCTGAGCTCAGGCCTTTTCTGGCAGCACTGCATATTACAGCAACAGTGCTGTTTGTTCATGATGTTATGTTTATATTTTAAAATAACAAATTGTTCTTTTTATATATATTAACTAATCTATGTTTACAATGTTGTTGTATGTTATATATTTTTATATTTGTTATGTTATATTTTTCTTTCTTTCTTTCTTTCTAAATAAATTCCATTCTTCCCTACTAGTAGATTTTTTTTATTTTTATAAATATGTGGAACTGCCGGGTTTATCCATCCTACACCCTCAGTCTAATATTTTCAAAAAATACTCTTTCACCTTAAGTTGCAGCCATTTTTTATTTTCTGCTTTTTCACGCATATCACCAAACGAATAATGAACCGAACTACAAATAATGTATCTACATTATTCGAATAATGCCCCTACATATTTCGTAGTTAATTCCTAAACGTAACAGCATTCTAGCTTGAAGGCGGCAGCAATAATTAACCTTATTAATGGTAATTTCTGTATCACTCCAGGCACCAAAGGATGAGTTCGCAATAAGGAATATGAAGTTTTCGGAATTCAAGGCGTACTATCGTGGAAAAAGAGTAGATAACAATGAAACCCTCGATTTGTCACAAGTGAGCAGTATTGGGATTCAAATGTACGGTGGAGTTTATCAACCAGTAAAACAGAAAGGCCCTGCTACATTAGAAATTAATTGGATAAAAGCTGTTAAATTATAAGATTTTAAATAAATGCCATTCAAGGGTGTCAAAAAGGTTATGTCTTTTTGTACTTTATAAACATTTACCATGTCTTAACCATCAATATTTTTTGTACGTAAGGATATGTAACAGTTCCCTAATGAAAACGTACCGACGCTCATAGCGCAAGTCGGACCTATTATGGAGTGTAGAAGCGCACCAACGAAACACCACATTTACGCGTTTTCAATGGGTCAGCCAAAATAACTAAACGGAAAGTCTTACATTAGTCTTTATAGACATATATGCACAAACTTGTAAGTACAAACAGGTTGAAGCAATGATAGCCGAGCGGTAATATCTATGGACTGCTGTGCCGCCTGCCCTGATTCGATCCCCACCGCCGGCTTGAGCTTCAGCGCATGGTGGAAGGGCATTTTGCGATTGCCCGGGCCCAGCTACCATCCTCAAGTAGAAAATCTGTCGCCAAGCACCTAACGGTGTGTTCCGGCAGCAGTCCTTGGAGAGCCAGTGAAAGGCACATGACTTAATTGATAATGACACGTATGACGTCACTTGATGGATTTTGTGTGTAGCTTGACAACTACATATCGGAACTATTTGAAGCACGCCTTCGCTGTACAAAAAAGCTCTTAGCGCATAACTAATCGTGCTCCTGAAATTATGTAACTCTGTATTTAAGACTTCAGAGAAACCCGTATACAAGGGCAGACATATTGCAAACACATGGCACGATAGCGTAGAGATAAAATTTTAAAATTAAAATCAAAATTATATATACCTATAACAAATTTATTATCTAAATTAGAGATACTAGATATATTACTAAAATAACACAGTATACACCACAAGTTCAATGATCAATTCATTAAATGCTTCAAACACTATTTGTGCGATGCGATTATCGTTGTCTCGTAGGTAAGAGTAACGTTAGTGCGGTCATCGCGTCGGGGAACAAGGAATGGTAGTTTACGAGAGGCACATAGGCAGCCGTGATAACCCGCCCAGCGAACCACCGGCCATGCAAAGAGTTCACCGATGCAACCGCGGTGGCTATCGTCGGACACTTGCAGTAAACATTGCCCTGAGGCGATGCCTTATCTACGTAAACATGCAACACGCCGCCGTGTTTATTGCACTCGCTGATAACATCATCCCTGATCTCGATGTCCCAACTCGGATTTAATTCCCTGGAACAAGTGAAAAAAAAAAATTTAACCTTTGATTAGTATTTGGTCAATGTCTCACCTGATGAAAAGTTATAAAGAAGTCAATGTTAGAACCTGGAACATGTTTGCCTAGAGGATATTTCAAGAGTTGTTTTGGGTAATAAATAAGAGTAAAAAAAAATGAAGTTCGATCTGCTTTTTTTACTGTATTGCAGAAGGCAACATTTGAAATATTTTCTTAAAGGGAGTTTAGTATTTGTTATAAAACTTACACTATAACAAGGAATTTAAATTTAAGCGTGATTGCTACTGTATAATGACATGTTTACTTTACATTGAATCATCATCTCAAATACAATCTTTTGTAATCTGTGTTTACTTTATAAGCATGATTAGCTCTTGAATACTCCTAGATTATATACTGTCCTTAAAAAGTTGCATTGCACATTGGTTTCATAATGTATACCTTGTCCCAGGCGAGATGCTCTGCTGCAGAACCACTATAGTAAATACCTTTTGATTAAATCTGAAAATGTTGTACTTTGAATGTACATAATGTACATTATTCCGATACTGCTGTATGTATATTAACTAATGAAATAATAGGCATGAATTGTGGCTCCGCTGCAGAGCATGCTCAGAAGCAGCGCCACTTAGAACACATTATCAGGAGATATAAACGCTACTGTTTTTGATTAAAACTGATGTATGAGTGCTTTTTATTGTGTACTTTTTTAATTATCTCTTTATTTAATAAGTGTATTGAACTAAAACTTTCCGTGTAGATGATTTGATAAATACACTAATTGTTATTATACCTTTTAAATTGCCAACCCTTATAGAACCCGTCAAATCCAATGGCAAAAACGGGCGTCATTTAGGCATAGTTTTTTTAACTAACTCATTAACTACTAATAGTATACAAATGAGACTTGGCCAAACATTCTTAGCTATTACAGGGCACATATTGACGTGAAAAGCTAGTCTCTAAGACCTCTATTTGAATAACTAGATACTAAAAACCTTAATTAAGGTATTTTTTTCGTCTCATTTGTAATGTATTTTCGAATTCTGTTTTCACAAACTTTACACACAAATTCTTAGAGACATGTGTAAAAAATAATCATAAGCGTGCGCTTAACCGTTTAGGATATCCAGCAAACAGCAAAACGTTACCCCAGCGGCATCTTGCACATCTTCAGTCTTACAACACACAAATTTCATTCAAACACACACATTTACCTCTCGATATACTCAAATTATTGGTATACTTATTGTTTTCGTGCGGCCTTTTAGAAAAGAAAGTTCCGCTAGGATAACGTTCTCCTAGCGGATAGTGTTTTTCGCAAATATCTCAAGAACGGCTGGACACACAAATTTAAAACTACCATACACATTTACACCATTTCATACACTATATATATCTGCTAAACTCGAATCATGTAATTTGACATTATGCCGCTTGGAGTATGCACACTCTGTCAGCGTACTCGTGGTGGACATTGCCAGATAATATTTTTCATTCATACATATCAAACTTTTCTCTTCGTAGTACAATAAAAATTTAATCATCTTCATCTATTTCGTTTTAGTAAACAGTTATTGTTGAAAAACGCTTTACTACTTGAACATCTAACTACCCGCAGTCGGCTAGAGGAAACCGCGCTTCGAAACCAGCATTCTTCAAACAAATATTATTTCAAAGATGTGTGTATATATAGTCCGATTGTAGTAATAGCATCCACCGTCTTCACCAGACGTGTCAACACAGTCGCTACAGACACTGCTTTGTCTGATGGGAGAATTGTATTATATTATAATGTGCAGTCGTGGTTTCGTGAATACTTACGTGGTTGGGTCAAACATGTTGTTGAGCATGAAACATTGCGTAGCAATCGGCGGCGCCACTTGTGGTTGCGGTGGTGCTATCGACGAGTTCGAACTCATCAGTACTGACGCCGCTGCTGGAGGTATCTGGAAAATATTAAAAAGGAAACATTGAGCGATTCAACGGTTTTAATGATATATTTTGGTAGTCATAAACTTAAAACCAGTGCTTTGAATCATCTGCACTATCATTAGCACTCCATAGTTGTGACTATGAAGTTTATGTGATCGCTACTTCGAGTCCTAAGTTAGTTGCCAAATTAGCACTAATTAACCAAAACCCACGCAAACATCAGCTGCAAGAAGCTTCTAGGTAAAGGTATAATTGATGAATCTCTTTAACATCTCTTGTAACACCCTAGCATGTTATATGTATAAAGTGAGCATATATGTACCTGAAGTCCAGTGCCTTCCGCGAGTTTGAACATCAACTGGAGGCGGCCAGTGGCCCCGAGATCGACACCCGCACGATCTAGTTCATCGGCATCGAAACGAGAGCTTGATCCACCGTCTGTGCGCTCTGTCACATTGCCCACCTTCATTGGACGCCCAGCAAGCTCAAAACCATTTAATTGTTCCATTGCTTTCTTAGCATCTGCCGCGTGATGGAACTGAAATGTATTTAATAAATAAGAATTGAATTGATCATCAATTCATCACTCATCAGTGATACTCATTACATAAGACGTTTTACGTCCAATAAGTGTGTACTACAAATTTTAAATAATACTCATTTTGTCCAATATACTTTAAGTCAAATACATGTCAAGTCCAAAACGATTTAAGTCAAATACGAGTTTTGTCCACTTGATAAAAACCTGTTTTATTTTGATGTCTTTAATTTATTACTGTAACTAAATACTTAAATAAATAACAAGCGCCCTGGCATTACACTCTTAGTATTAATTTTATTAAATTGAGAACTCCTGGAATGGCATACAATTTACTTGTCCACACAGACTTTCTTTAGAATCTAAAATAAAAATGGATGACATGTGGGAACAAATTGTTTTGCAATTCGGTGTTCTGAATGTAATATTATGAATTGAGAAAGGCATTACAGCTGTGTGACACCAGCATTGAGTATACTTTTTGATATTGGTTCCAATATGTTACCTTGTTGTATAATATATTATAATAACAAGGTGACAATGTGATCATTCCGGCAGTGACGAATATTTTGCCACTTGAGTTCATTAAGACAGTATAATAATAGTAAGGCTCAGTATGCGGGCTTTTTATAAACATAGCATGTATTTGACAATCTTATAGAGGGTTATTGGAAAGTGGGTGCAAAGCTGTGAGGCGAAGGTAGTGTGGACCATTTAAGCCATAGTTGTCGTAGACGAAGTCTATTTCTTTTTTACCAATTTTTATGATTTTTGGAGTAAAAACCCAATATTTGACAGTTATAATTGCCAGTATAATAATTGCCAGTTTCAACGGCAACAGTTTTTTTTTATTTAATCGTATTTAAGTTATATGCAAGCAATCTAACAAAACATGTTCTAGGCATCTGAGTCATCAGATTTTTTTTTACAGAGATTTAAAATTTACGAAATATTTTCACGATTTAAGAAAACCGTTCTTGACGTTATTTAAAAAAAAACGTAGAGGCTTTTTTTTTCAAACCTTTTAGAATACATGTTTGGTTATTACTCTATTTTGTGAGGTATCATTCAGGGGGATATCTCATAAATTATTGAAATTAGGATCTACAAACCTAATTAAGGGAGAAAATTAAAAGCAACAATATTACAAAAACATTTGTTTTTGTGTTCGAAGTGATAACGGAGTTAAGTTCTAAGAACTTCTGCACGTGAAAAAAACTAACTATTGAGGGATTACTCCAAATAAAACAAGGGCCGCCGCGCGCGGTATGACGGCAATAAACAAAGAACAAAACGCGAAGAGTTGACAACACACATATTGGATGTAAATGTATTTGGCTCTATGCGTCAAGCGTATTATATGAAGCATAAACTTACTGTCAGGAACCCGTATCCTTTACTCTTTCCCGTGTCAGGATCAGTCATAAGTTGAATCTGGTCAATCTTTCCAAATGGCTCAAATATACCCCTCAGCATGTCTTCTGTGATGTTAAAATGTAAAGATCCAACATATAGTCTTGTTGGGCCATTGCTGGCCTTTGGTGCTAAGTTAGGCAGTGTGTTCCCCACTCTATTTTTTTCTGCTTGTGTATGTTGGACTATAATAGGAACACCTAGCAGTTTCTGTCCTGTTAATCCCAAAGCCTGAAAAGAATAACAATTACTTTTAAGGATATTAGTGTAGTTTATACAATTTGTTGTGTTGAATGAGCTGTGTAAACAGCATACATATATAATGATATATACCAACTTGCGAACTTACCAGTGGTACAGATTCTGCATCTTTAAATTCTATGTAAGCTATACCCTTAAATCTTCTAGTTTTATTGCATGTAATAAGCCTAACATCTCGGACTTTGCCAACAGATGAGAAGAATTCCTCTAGATCTTTTGCTCTAATTCGCTGTGATAATTGCATGCAGAACACTGTGCGCAGATCCCTCTCTTCAGGGGGCAAGTCTTCTAATTTCCCTTCAAGGCCTCTGGACTTAGCACGGTATGGTTCTTTTATTGGCTCTTTCTCCTCGCTTTTTTCTTTTCGTGGGGGTCGACTGCGTTCTCGTTCCCGACTTCGTTCCTTTTCCTTGCTACGCCTTTTATCTTTATCTCTTTCGCGTTCTTTTTCGCCCTTGTCCCTTTCGCGATCTCTTTCACCCCTGTCCTTTTCACGATCTTTGTCACCTCTGTCTCTGTCGCGGTCGCGATCTTTCTCCCTTTCACGGTCTTTTTCACCTCGATCGCGATCTCTATGGTTGCGCTCTTTATCCCCTCTTTCTCTTTCGCGATCCCGATCTCTGTCCTTGCGATCCTTGTCACGGTCACCTCTCTTGTCCTCACGGTCTTTTAATCGTCCTAGGTCCTTGTCTCTTGATCTTCTTCTTTCTCTTGACCGGCTGCGTCTAAAATGAGATAACTAGTGCTTTACTAAATTTAGTCATATTCTTTAACAATAATAAGATGTAAGGACTGGTCCCAAAAAATTATGTTTCTGACAAGTGCCAAATCTTGAACAGATTTTTAGCGAATTTAGTTTGAGCAGAAAGAAAATTGAATGTCAATTACTTAACGGTACTTAAATGCTTTAGCCTCAATAAACGGTACCAATATGTTGAGAAATGTCTAGCTACTACTATTTCACATTCTTTATGTCTAGCGAAAGTTGCAAGAGGTATGCCTCAAGGCTTAATTTTGTTTATTATCTATACTGCTGACATTATTAAATTGTAATCACATTTATGCGGATGAAATATAAATAAATAAACATTTCCTCCCTCCATTCTGCGTTTTGGTCTAACTATAACTTAAATTTTCTTCCGCTTAATACACTTGAAACAAAATTTATGATATTCGGCAGTAGGCAGAGACTTTTAACATTGTTAATATTTGCATTGCATAACTTGTTTTTCATAGGCTTAAAACTTTATACAAAATGCGACCTTATCTTAGTGAAGAATTACGTATCAGTTAGTTGAATCTCTTGTACGGTTCAAATTTTAAATTGATATCCGATTCCTGTATATCAATTTAATAAGATCAAATTTATCTCTGACGATACCCAGCGCTCATGTAGACATTGCTCTCTTCAACGGTCTGTACCACGTCACGGCACGAGTTTCAAGGGTGGATTCCGTTAAGCAGCGACAAAATGCTGAAATAATCTGCCGCCACCCGTAAAGAAAATAAACAATTAAGAAACATTTAGGCTAAAGTTAAATACAGGTAAAACACGGATACAAAACAGATTTTTAATTTTCACTTGATTATTTTTACTAGTCTACCTTCGCCTAACTAACACAGACAAATTGCCCCAGGTTGATAGCTGTTCAATAAAAAAAAACTCATTCGTTATCTGATAACCCCATGATGTTGTAAAATAATATTTTTGTATATCAAGTATCGATTCTGCTACAACGATTGAAGCTATAGTCAATAAATATATAAATGATTAATGATATTTTCATACCCCATCACGTATTCTAATATATACATCTTTAATCCATATTATGCATTAATATTTTTCTGGGACATTTATTATGATCGTTATAATATTATGTGCACATTTTTTGATTGTTTGTAACTAAAACATTTTTAAATGTTAATTTTTTTATTAACGTCGCCCACGATGCTTTGAGTGGCGAGGTATCGAAAAATATATATTTATGGGGCATGATTAGAGGTAAAAATCTATATTAGTCTTATGTTAAAGCTGAAAACGACTTGACTTTTAAACCTGAACTTTGCTACGTAAGTAGTTTATAGGTGGGAGACATCAAGAACGAATTTTTCGAAGGGCCAAATTATGGGACACAAATAGAGGTTAAACTCATATGAAAGTCTTATGTTTCGAAAACGACATTTGAAGCTGAAATTTGCTAGGTAGGTAGTTCATAAGTAAAAGACGTCAGCTTAGAACGAATATTGCAATAATAGTAAAGTAAATAGTCCGGCCAAATTAAACCAAAAAATAAGGGTGATGTTACTAAAATTCACACACGGTTGAAAATAGGTAGGATTGTTCAAAACACTATTAGAAATGAAATGTGAAAAGTCCTTATCGATCCGACACCTAGTTTTTTTTTTACTAGGGGTAATGGGTCGTCGATGAGGACATTTAACATTTCATTTATAATAGTGTTTTGAACAATCCTATAAATTTTGAGTACAGTGTGAATTTTTGTAACTTTGGATGTTTAAATAGACCAGATTAAATAAGGCCAAATTAGGGCTTAAATTTGCATGGAAGTCCTATATTTTTGTAGTTAGGCGCATAAGATTAAGGACATAAAATAAACCATACGCGGGGGACATATTAAAAGACACAAATGGTGGTTAAAAATATTAGAATGTTTTATGTTGGAGCCTACGAAGAAATAATTATTATTTATTCGTAGGTTGGAACTGATAATGACGACCTATGAAGACTTTGTCAGGTATGTTTACTAAGCAGGATTCCCGCTAAGAATAGGTTTTATGAAAGGGCAGCATTAAGGGGGTTCAATTGAAGGTGAAGTTTAATGAAAGTACTGTTTTTTAAGTTAGGTTAAGTAAGAAGCATGCAATTTTGTATTACGTTTGAACACATTTAATCAATAAATACTGTACGAAGCTTTTTATAATAGAGACGAATCAAGGGACCAAGAATAGGTTAAAATTTGAATGGAAGTCTTCTGTTTAAGCTGAAAACTACTTACGCTATAAAGCTGAAATTTGGCAGGTTGTTAGACCGGAGACGACAGCGCAGAACTGGTTATATGAAAGGGCAGGAAAAAGGTGATTAAATTAGTGCTGAAAGTTTGTATAAATTTCCTATGTTTTTAAAGAGAGAACATGAAATTCAGTAGTGCGTTTCGTTTCGACACACACATTAAACAAAACCACTGTACTAAGATTTCAAGATGGGACTAATTAAGAAACATAAAATTAAGATTAAAGGTCATATGTTCAAGCTTAAACATTATATCTACTTTTCTAATAGTTTGTTGATATCAGCTAAGAACTGACTTTATGAGAAGGGGTACAGAACGGAATAAAGGTACTTGACCTATGAAGCTGGAATTTGGAATGTAGGTATATAGTAAGATCTACAGGAAGAAGACGTCAACTCTCAACTGAATTTATGATAGGGCTAGGATTAAGGGGATCAAATGTAACTGCAAACGTACGTATTTATGTTAAGTAGGTATTCTACGCGTAAATAGAGGTATTTTAATGTTACTAAATCCAAAGTCACAACTATAAGGATATCGCAGTTATACGACATTTTATGTTTTTAAAGTCTTCGGGGCATCTGTAGGTATATTGCGCAGTGCTTTTTTTGTATCCATTTTTAGTGGATACAAAAAGAAAACTCCCATGCTGCAAGGTACATAATATATACTTCTCTACTTATGTATCAGCCGCGCCGCGCCGACGGCTAGGAACTGCGGCACGGAGCGGTGCTAGCCAGAGGACCCGTATTATTTAAACTATGCTCAATGTGCGGGCGTAAATACACGTGTACTGCTATTCCTCGAAACGCGGTTACAGCGCCACCGCGCTTGCTGTTCCGTATGCTTTGCCTTCATGTCGGTATTTTGAGGACGAGTCCAAAAGACGTGTTTTTTTATGTTATTGTGACGGATCAAGCACGAGGCCAGTTCTTAAGTCTCATGTGCCTGTAATTTCACTGGCTCTCAAGGACTGCGGCCGAAACACACCGTTAGGGGCTTGGAGACAGATTTTCTACTTGAGGGTGGTCGCTAGTCAATCGGACATTCGCAAAATGCCTTTCCACCATGCGGTGAAGCTCAAGCCGCGGCGGGATTCGAACCCGCGGCACGGCAGTCCATAGGCAATGTCGCTGAGCCATCACTGCTTCAAGAGTGTTTACGCAATATCAATGGCTGTAAATCTAGATACGTAGCTATATACTTTAGGATGGGGACATCCTCATTAAGGGTTGCCAGAATTTTGCAGCCAATGTGGGTTGATAATTTATAATATAATGTACATTTTGTGGCATTGTGTGGTGGATTTTGCAAATATCAATTATTCACTTAGTATCAAATCCAGGGTATATTAGTGGCGTTATTATATCCTACATTATTTTTTTTTATTTTTTAATACTGTCAATGAAGAATATCTTTATGAATAAGTTGAAATCGGACTGGATCACTATGGCCAATTTATGAATGAAATTCTATTGTTATAATTATCGCCGATGCCAATGGGTTAAAACTTCTACTTGTCTAACAAATTCTTTTGTCATCAAAAGCGTATGTCTGGACTTAATGATATTTAAAATTTTTGCATATTATGGCGTCCTCCATGTTCAACACAAATTGATCCTTTTGAAGTTCAGACTGCCTCATTATTGATTGGCGTCAAATTCTGCTTTGAAACTAAAGTTCCTTGTAATTTGATGGTGATATGGATCAAGTTAAAAAAACATTACAAAAACAAAGTATTTTATACTATTTATCTGGATAACACCAAAATATGGTACGAAATATTCTGTGATATTTGGTGTAAAATTGTAAATATAAATTGTACTTAGAGTAACGTAAAAAAATTGTATTCAATAGATTCTATAGCTTAAGTGTTGCTTGACTTCCAACAAATCTGACAACATTAAAACATACGGGACAGAGCCTTACCTAGAAGATTTAAAAATATGTCTGAAAAATTAATTCTTCTAGGAAATAAAGGAAATATAGCAACACTAACCCTATGCTTACTAGGTAACTAAGTTTATAACTTATATAAAAGTTGTTACATTCATATTACACTTCTGGACTCATCTATTGGCCCACCTTGTATTTTCAGTTTCGTTTGGTCCTAGCTAAAATTTTATATTAAGTCGAGCAAAAAGTTTTTATGCAGTTTTGAACCTGGCACATTCACAATTTCATTCAATAGTCTTTTTTTTGAATTTCGAACACAGAATTTAAAGAAACAAAAGACAATTTGGAGCCTGTTTGTTGATATCAAACAATCGAATACTAAGAAAACTTGGTTTTATTGGTTTACTTGGATTTAATTCTTGAAAAAGTGATTGATATCTTTGGTTTTGCAACAAACATTACTTATTCTTAACATTAAGGTGAGTTTCTATCAATTATCTATGGATACTTCACCTGAAGTCGCCGCCCAAGCTGTGGCACTTATTCAGGCCGGACACAGCCAAAGAAACGTGAGTGCTCAACTTAATTTAAGTCGATCTGCGGTCCGAAATGTTTATCGGAGGTACCTAGAGACTGGCGGCTTTGTTCGTCGCCAAGGAAGGCCACGATCTCGGGTCACAACTGAAAGGCAGGATCGATTCATCGTGACGACCAGCTTGAGAAATCGTCACCTTACCTCCATTGAGATACAAAACCAACTTCGCGACTTCCACGGAGTATCTGTGAGCGCTCGAACTGTTCGGAGAAGGTTAAAAGAACGCGATATGGTACCACACAAGCCAGCTAATGGGCCCAAACTAACGCGAGCCCACCGAACAGCGCGCCTTCATTTCGCACGCAGTCATTTAAATTGGACACAGCAAGATTGGAGCCGTGTACTCTTTTCTGATGAGTCTAAAATTGTGTTACATGGCAATGATGGAAGGAAGAAGGTCTACCGACGTAAGGGAGAGCGTTTCGCACAATGCTGCTTTGAAGAGAGGGTTGCTTATGGCGGTGGCTCATGGACTGTCTGGGGCGGTATATCCGCGAGCGGCAAAACTCAACTTGAGGTTGTTACAGGACCACGGCTGCCAACATTAAATGCTGAAAGGTACATTCGTGAGTGCTTAGAACCTCACGTGATACCATACGCGGACTATGTGGGCCCAAATTTCCTTTTTATGCATGATAATGCAAGAGCCCATGCGGCCGGCATCGTCAGGGAATATCTTCGGGATGTGAACATCACAGTTATGGACTGGCCAGCCAGAAGCCCAGACATGAACCCTATTGAGCACATGTGGGACGAGCTAAAAAGACGTGTTAGGGCTCATCAGCCAGTTGCCCAGACGATGCAGGAGTTGAAAACTGCCATAGAAGAGGAATGGGAGATGATCCCTCAAAATTTCATAGAGCGGTTGATAAACTCTATGCCTAATCGTATGAGAGCTGTGGTAGATGCCCATGTAGGCAACACGCGTTATTAAATTAAACCTTTATTTGATAAAACATGTTTTTTATTCAAAAATCAATTGTCTTTAACAAGGCGCATATCCGATTTGTTAAGCGTAGCTCCATGTCGTATGTGGTATTCTGAATTCAAATTTAAAACAATACGATCGAAAAAGATGGTAAAATGTGCCAGGTTCAAAACTGCATAAAAACTTTTTGCTCGACCTAATATAAAATTTTAGCTAGGACCAAACGAAACTGAAAATACAAGGTGGGCCAATAGATGAGTCCAGAAGTGTATAACATAAAATTATTGCATCTATGAATTATTGAGTCAATAATCAAATAGTAGAATAACACTTGTTAGATTCTTATGGTATATTGTTGTCTTCAACTATAACCAGTGTTAGATAGGGCTTATAGAAATGTAAAACTCACCTTCGATTGCCATCACGGTCCCTGTCTTTGTGCTTATCAGAATACTTGTCCGAGCGATGCTTTGAAGAGGACGTGTTATCCTGTCACACAAAGCACAAGGTAGAAGCAGCGCCACAGCAACACACGCCGAGTGAATAAATAAAAAATGCATTAGTTAATTATAACAACAATTAAAATGCACATTTGTGATATTTCAAACATGACACTATTGTGTCAGTCGAAATAGCACATATGTGAAGGTTTCGGTGTCGCCTATTTAACTGAAGACCGGTGTTTGGTTATTTGCGACCGATGTTCATCCGAGTCATGGTGGTCAATGATGCTGCACCTGTCTACACTTACCGTTGGCAATACCACTGACAAAGGATGCACACAGCGCTAACATCACACAGGGGTACTTCTGCAAAAGATTTACGACCCATCAGCGCATGTTTTTTTTTAAATAATACTAGTCTAAATCATTGAATTGTTTCATAATTAAAGTTATCTTTGTTAAAATTAATAATTTAAATAATAAATATAAAAAATAGTTAAGTATATTATAGTGGTGGATACCTCTCTGTTTGTTCAGGTTGGTGAAGTATGCTGGACTATTACCACAAAGTTCTATAAATACAAGAAATGATTCTCCAATGAAATTTTATCTTATGTTTTAACATTGTTCAAATTTGTTTTAAGGTCATTGATGTTACAAATCATGCCATAATTTAAATTTATTAACCAAAAATATTTATATGAATGTTATGTGTAATACATAATTATGTTTATATGATTAAAACATATTTGAACAAGTTTTGTACCAGCAGTGTCTAAAATTATTACAACACAAGTTAAATTAAGTAGATTTATGACATAATAATGGTACACATAAATTATATATATAGAAGTTATGAATTTTATCCTTCCAGACGAACACTGCGATTCATGATATGTAAACACTGCAAACACTTTTTTAATTTGATATGAATAAATACTGTTTGTGTGCAAACTGCAAACTACTTGAACCGAAATTTAAAGACATGTTTGGTGGCAGGGTAAATAATGGGATGGTCAACTAACACTTTTCAGACCTTTATAGTAAACTTTGGGAACATGGTGTTTTTTCAATTATAAAAATATCTTAAATTATAACAGACAGTATTTATTTCTTAGTAATATTATAAAATCAACACTTTGTCAATGTTAATTGTTTGTATTAACAGTTAAGATCGGCTGTGCGAATTCGCACACCTGTTGACCATGAATCTAATAATGCATCTAACCTTGTAAGCTTGATGTTTACAGATTAAACAACTCACCTCAAAAGAGATGATGAAAACCTTTTTTGTTGCATTTAATATACTTAACAATATTTATCATAACATTCTTGAAAAGAACACTTAGGTGTATCCGAAGTAAAGACCTGAAATTTGTTTTGGGTTCATTTGGAAACCATCCATCTGCAACCTATTCCATGGTTTTGAGTGTACAAGGGCCAGTGATTCCCAATTATTGTTGTCTATGGAAGCCTTAATTATCTACCTATTTTTGGTGGAACCCCAACTTTTATTATTATTAGTATTGTTCAAAGATAAGATAGATAAGATAAGATAAGATAATTTTATTGCCATAAAAGATTTATAAGTAAATACAATCGTTAACTTAGATTCTAGAATAATTAAAATTCTTATTGGGTAATAGCTTGACAGCGAGCCCCAAACTAAGCACTAAGCCTGTATCTTGGGGATCGAGTGCGGTTTTCAAAAAGTTCGTTGTGTTGTTCATGATAAAATAAAAGTAGATACAGTGGCAATGTAAAATTAAGTTTACATGAAAGTACAATGCGTTTCAATACCATAGTTAAATAATATTTTTTAATCATTAAATTACACTGCAATAATATAATAATGTGCCCGTTATCTTAAAGTACTTGAAAAAAATTTCCTGTAAGCGGTTTATACGAAATAATTTTAATTTGCTAACGACTTATAATGTAGATGTAAAGTGTGGATGATGATGTGTGTATGTGTGTAAGAGAGTGTGTATGAGAGAGTGAGAGGATGTGCGCGTATATGCCTGAAGTGATAGGACTGATATATACTCGTTCCCTCGTCTACTCGTTGGTTTCATACGTACTTTGCGTGTGCAATATATTGAATGAGTGTGCCGAGCAGTAGCGGTTTTAGATTAATTCTTCTGTGTCTTTTTGAGAGAGTTTGAGCAGCCAATCCTTAACAGTTCTTTTGCAAGCATTGACTGAGAGATTTTTAATATCACACTTTTTAGCGACTTTGTTGTACGTATGGGGGTGTGAAAAAGAAGGGCAGCGTTTTGCTAATAAGGATGTAACAAATGGTTTTGGAATTCTAAAAGCACGTCTTGACATGATTTTTTCATTGTCTAAGTGAATTTTTAGATCAATGTGAGTTTTTATTGTAGCCCTGAAAATAAAGAGCTGGCGAACACGTAAAACTTGAAATTCATTGTAAAGAGCATCTGTTGGAAAGCGGAAGGGCTTCCGTAGCGTGACTTTTATAAGCGCACGTTGTGCTCTCTCGATTTTCATAAAATGAGTTATACCAGCAGCACCCCACACCGTTACACAGTACTGGATAATAGACTGACATAAGGCAAAATACACTTGACGTAGCAGCGGAACCGGAGCACAGTCGCGAAGGTTTTTCATAACATGGATAAGTTTACGTGTTTTTGATGACAAATCTGCTATATGATGTTTGTAGGATAAATTTTCATCCATTGACACACCTAGATATTTTATGACAGGAACTCGATCTATGAACTTACAAGTGCACGTAGTATGATCTAAGCTTCTATCATCCTTTGAACAGTGATGGATTTTCAGGACAAATTCAGGTGGTGGCATAGAGATGATGGTCTTTGAAAAAGCAATATATTTAGATTTTTTCAAGTTTAGTGTAAGTAAATTCCTGTCCAGAGCTTTGGCAATTTTGGAAAGACTGTTTTCTGCAATATTGTACACTAGGTCCCACGCTTCACCATTAATCAAGATCGCAGTGTCGTCAGCATATGCTAATTTCAGTATTGTTCAGCTGAATGTTAAGGATATCGTTGATATAAATTAGGAAAAGCGTAGGGCCGAGTATGCTACCCTGAGGAACACCACAGTTAATTATTTGGCGGTCGCTAGAGTGGTTTTGCACTTTTACAAACTGTTCGCGATTATTTAGATAACTTGAGAACCACCGCAACGGAATCCCTCTAACACCAATGGATTCTAGTTTCCTCAAAAGCAAGCCAACCGAGACCGTGTCAAAAGCTTTCGCCAAATCAAGAAATACACCAATACATTTGCTTCCTTGTTCAACATATGATGAGACCAAGTTAGCTAGCAATGTAACAGCGTCTTCTGTCGACTTACCCTTGCGGAAACCATACTGTTTTTCAGAGATAAGGCTATATTTCTCCAGATATTTTATAAGTCTGTCGTTGACAATTTTTTCCAGAATCTTAGAGAAAACGCTGAGGAGTGCAATAGGCCTGTAGTTATCAGGTGTGCTTTTTGGACCATTTTTATGTATTGGACTTATGGCAGCTATTTTCCAGTACTCTGGAAACACACCAGACTCAATACTAAGATTACATATAAAAGTTAATGGAATTAGTATAGCTTGAGCACATTTTTTGATGAGAGCCACAGAAATTAGGTCTGGGCCAGTGGCACTGTCGATTTTAAGCTTGCTAATAATTTTGCCTATTTCATTTGGGTCGGTGGGGTAGAGAAACAAAGAGTACGGAGTGGTTGAAAGGGGCATGTATGAATCAATAAGAGATGTCTCGGTTACAGCTAACTTCTTTAAAATATTGTCAGTAAGTAGTTTACCCACCGCAACAAAATGCTCATTACAGTAATTTAGCGGGTTATTTGAACTTGCTGAGTAGTTAAACAGTTCAGACGGCGCGTTGCGGTTTGAGTTATAGCAAATGGTTTTTATTGTCCTCCAGAGCTTTTTTGTATCATCTTTGTTCTGGTTGAGTAGCTGACTATTATATTGAGCTTTAATTTTACGGAGAAGTTTATTGCAAAAGTTCCTGTACCTAGTGTAAATCCTATGCCGATTGACGTCACCAGGAAAGGCTCTACAATCACGATGCAGTTTGTCGCGGTGATGCATACATCTAATTAGTCCTGGAGTGATCCAGGGCTTTAGGTTCACCATTTTTCGTCCTATTCTAATTTGTTGCGTATGCCTATTGATAGAACTAGTAATGATCTCATTAAACGTGTTCAAAGCAGAATTAACACAAGTTTTTGTCAAAACATTAGACCATTCAATATTATTTAATTCTGTTAAAACTGCGTCAACATTCGTTTTCTTTCGCATTTTAGCCATAGTTGACTGTGTACTAGACTGTCGAGAGATGCCAGCCATAACGATAGCATGATCAGTGATTGAAGAATGGAAAATCAGCCCTGTGCTCATAGTTGATGATTTAATGAAAATGTGATCTAAGCATGAACGTAGTCTTGTTGGTTTGGTAATAGCGGGAAGCAGGCCATGCGAGGCCATTAGGCACAGTAAGTCAGATTGTTCCTCGGATGTGTCACAAAGATTTATGTTCAAATCACCAGCGATGGTGATAGACGGTTTGTGTTTTAATTCACTTAAAGCTATATCAAGCGAGTCCATAAACGAGGTAGTGTCTGTGATTGAAGGGGAGCGGTAAATGCCTAGAATAGCTGTTTTATCGTCAACAATTACGACAATAGTGTCAGCATCCCTTATTTTAGATTCAAGTACGATCGTGTTATACAATGACTTTACATAAATCACTACCCCGCCATTTTTATTTAGTTGTTTTTGTGTGCGAAAGACGTTATAACCTGGGAGAGACGTAAGTAATGTGCCCTCTGTAAGCCAGCATTCTGTTAAAATAATGGCATCAAAATTTAGTTCAAAACTTTTGAGTGTGACCAAAAAATCGTCGAAGTTACGTTGATAACTTCTTATGTTTAATGAAATCACTTTAAAGTTAAGTGAAGTATTGTTTGTAATAAATTGTTTACATAAATTTACCGAACAAAAATTATGACATTCAATTGAGATTGTTTCTTCAATTTCATCTGTTATGTCAACTAAACCCATTGTTATGAAATAAAAATTGAGAAACGAGTAATGAGTATATAGCCAAGTACGTCATATTTCTTGTGATACAATTATTTATGTAAACTTTATTTTCAGAGGTTGTATTATATAATAGACTTGTCGCCAAAGTGCTCTTTACATTCATGAAGGGGTTCGATTCGGATAGTGAAGGAAATTGATGGTGTGTTTGTGTATTGAGTTTTATAAGTTTAAATTGTGTAGTGTAAACAAGTGAAACAAATATTATTAAAATTAAATGTAAAAGTAGAACCGTAATGATGAAGAATATCTTAACTGTCCGGGGGGTCAGGGTGTGGTCATTGAGCAGGCACGGGGCCCAGGTGGCGTTCGAGGTCTTCATATGTTTTAATAGGAATTGCTTGTTTCCCTTCCTGCCTGCGTAAGTGTATTGTGCCATTCTGAGTCCAGCAGAATCTAAAACCTGCGTCTTTTGAACGCTGTCGGGCAGTCCGAAATAACTGCCTATTTTCCTGGGTAAGGCGCTCATTAAAAAACAGCTTTCTGGCCGCCCCTTCGACTATGTCAGTACTTAATAAGTTTCGCCGGGATTTTGCAGCTTTCAGAAACTCCTCTCTTTTTTGCCGTCTCACAAATCTGACAACTAGGGGTCGTGGAAGTTTTGAAAGATTAACTCCATCCTCAGATCCAGTCTCTGGGCGACGAGGACCAGCGCGCATCACAAAGTCTAGGTCGCAGTCATCGAGGGCAACTCCGATCTTTTGCGCCGTCACATGAATAATGTGCGTGGGGTTTTCATTATTATTTTCAGAGATGCCTGCTATTTCAAGCTCGTTTTTGAGTCTTATTTGCGCCCCAGTGTTCAATTGCTCTCGTAAATGGATTACTGTATTTTTAAGGGATACTATTTCGGCCTCACGTTCATTTCCACGGGCTTCCAATTCATGGACTCAAGACTCTTGACACCTTATTTATTGGTTGCATAGTGAACTTGAAAACTGAAGACTTAGTTAATATTAAAATAATTAATGGCACATATTTAATTTAATGTGAAGAATGAAATTTTGACCGTCTTTATACAAATTATATGTTATTATCATTTATTAAAATTATTCAATCATTTCATCCAGCCTACTTCTGCATCATTATTTTGTGTTGGCCATAAGATGAAATGCCAGTTTTACATCAGTTAGTTGTTGCAAAGGAAAACAGAACTATAAGGCTTTTCAATGACTGCAAGTTATTGATTAAAACTTATTTAATTTTGAATCAGCTGAATCATACTTGTTTCTCAAGGAAGATGAACCTTTAATATTGATCAAATCCTCTTACTCTTGACAGATTGAGCATTAATGATTCTGGTCTGGGTTGCAAGTGGATTGTGTACCCAGCTGATGACCTCAACTCCACTTGGATATATTTTTCAAAATTTGCCAGTGGTGCAATATATATTCTCCTATATTTTATCTCATTTCTGAGGTTATGTGCATCTCATTTTCTCTAAGGAATCCATTTTGAAGCAGATGACATTCGTCCTTGTTGCACTACAATATGATACTGAGACAGTGAAGATTACCTGCGTGGGTCGGCATATCAATGACAAAGCCAGACATCATTACAGAATTATCGGAACCCCTATGACCATCCCACTGCACTAAAGATCTGTTGCCCACCTATTGCGAACTGCTGCACTAAGGCAACATGTAGGTGTTTATTTCACATGAATAACCTGTTTTAATCATTATCTTAGTTTACAATTTATGTGAGTTTTAAGCCATAAGAATCTATTCACTACTTTGCTTGATGGTATATTCATAAAATCTACTAGTTTTTATATCAGATTTTTTCTGTAATTATACTTCTACGCCAGAGTGGGTCATACAAGCAATTAGTGATGGGTTAGTAGTTTAAGCAAAGGAATTTGTCTTTACAGAATAAATCAATATGAATAAAAATTGTGGGACTAAAATTTGCACACAAGCAGGACCTACTTTCTGCTAGAATTATGAGCAGCTGGATGTACATAAAATCGCTATAATATTGTGGTGTAATTTGTACATTACACAAAACATTTGTACAGCATGTTTTCGCTAACTTGAACCGCAGTGTAAAATTATTGGGGAGGGGCTCACAAAAAATTTCTTTTTAGATATTTTTCACGGATGAAACTTTTAGAAATTCTGAATATTTTTAATTGTACACATGCAATACAAGCCATTAAAACCTTAACTGCAAAAGATTGGCATATGCAAATTCACACAGAATAACAATAGATTCAATTGTTTTCATTAGTTAGTTTAATTACTGATCATTAGAGATTGAATTCTTTTAATAAAAAATTGCATTAGACTTATTTGTGTTACTATCATTACAATTAAAAATAAAGATATAGATCTAATATTCAAGAGGACATAGCAAAATTGGAATAATATATTAGAAGAAATTAACAACAATGTAATTTAAAAAGAAATTATATCCTCATTTTATCAGCATGCTGCATAGCAAATTTTTGTTATAACCTTTAGCTCTAATCTTGGCATATTTTTTTGTGATGACAACTGTTATGTCAATGTCCTGTTAGTTATCATAGTTATCACACAAGAAGTGCTACTTTATGTCTTATTGTTTGGTCATTGGATCTTTCTTCTTTAATGATAACAATTGAATTTCTTTCATAAATGATCAATATCGATTATACATGATATGATAGGGTTAGGAAGCAATTTTGAAATGAAATTTGTTTATTGGCTTGGTATGTATTGTAGTTAGGGCCTGTTTCAGAATGTAAGTTCCAGTTATACTACCCAGAACATATTTAATAAATAAAATACTATCTTAGCATTTCACAGTCATCGGTTAGCCCATCCATTGGTTAAAGCTTGAAACGCGCTGCATGTAAACTGTCATTTTTATCATTCAGTTATTTTATGTTCTGGGTAGTATAACCGGAAGTTACTCGAACATTCTGAAACAGGCCCTTAGTTTGTTAGTTATTTAAATTATATAATGGGATTACTCAATGGTTTGCATTTGATTATGCTACATGAGTTTAGGGTTATGTTGACCACACTTACATTGTGTCTTTTATGTATTGTGACCCACATGATAGATATAAAGCTTACTGCAGATTGCAATATGATTATTTAAAAGCAATGCTTCAAACATTTTGTCAATAACTGTACAAAAAGTTTTTTTTTTTTGTTTGAATAAGTTACAATTTGATTTCAGTAGCTACATGCGGGTCTTATTTAACATCTTTATTGCATTCTAAAGGTACACAATAATTAAATATATTTCAAACGGCACAAGTTTAAATTTACTAACCCTAACATGACATAATTTTATCATTTTACATATTTCTAGTGTCATACAGGCCCCTTAGTGTGTAGTACTTTTTTGGTGAGCCCCACCCTTTCATGGTTAATATGACTTTGTCTATGTTTTTAACTGCTTCAGTAACTGTTTAATCAGTTTTGATGAAACTTAGAATTAAAACCTGGAGCCAAATACATTCTTTGTGCCTCAGCTATTTTTCAACCTCAGTAATCACCAGCATAGAACTAATACTCCAAATATTCAAAGTTAGCATTCTGGTTTACTGGGTGTTATGGTAGCCGGGCTTATGAAGATGGCTGTATATATGCTATAGATTATAGTAAGACAGACAATGCATATCTAATGCATGTAGCTAATTTATTAAAATGGGTTATGAAGGTACATTTCGATCACAGTCACAAAATATATTATCTTCAACTCTTAAAATAGATATTGTAGAGGATGAGTATTACGGAACTTACCAATTTGTTGAAAGGGGCTTCGAGCATAGCCTCAACATCTAAATCTTCAGCCATTCTGAAATAACAACATGCAGGTACATATGAATTGGTTTTGAATTTCAGTCAACCAAATTTTTATGTGGCAAGGAGCGCGTTGTACTGTTAAGTTTAATTATAAGCATCGCACATCAAGATGGTTACGTAAATTTACAATAAACATATATCCAATTAATTCTCAGGTTAGCTCTTTTTCGATGTTTCACAAAATGGCGTAGGCATGCCAGACATTTATTGTAGGTACGCTATACGGTTTCTACGAGACATTCGTGTTTGTAATATGTGCAGATAAAGTTTAGCTTACCTTATGCGCAATAAGTATTGTGTATTGATACGTTCTTCAAATAAACTTAATCGAAATTGTAATAAATTTGTGATTTCTCTATCAGACAGCTAATTTTTTTTGGAGTACATTCAATGCTCTTTTTTTTTTTTATGGCAATTGTCATAATGACATTTGTGCCAGTTTCACGTCAAGAATTACAATGACGAAATTTTGATAGGGTGCATACCATTTGAAGTTAGATTCGCTAAAAACGATCACACTCCCAAAAAGTTGTTCCACATGGGTCTTGGCGTTATTTTCGCCATAAACGCTATGAGGCTACTGGAACAGCTTGAATTCCCTACATCTTATGTCAAAAGTGACAGAAGTGGCAAATTTTAGTGGCATTCTTAGCGTTCTTAACCTAAATGGAACAGGGTATGACAGTTACAAACGATCACAGTGATCACAACCACAGACGCAAATGTGATCAAAATTATCGAAATTAACGTTCTTAGCGACTAATGGAACACGCCCATAATAAAACAGGGATGACCAGAATAACTAACGCAGATACATAAATAGACAGATACAAGAAATATTTAACATAAACATATTTTTTATAAAAGAAGAAGTGCAAAATATTACATAATTAATAAAATTTTAATGATTAATATTAACATATTATATAAATAGAACTTATTATAAATGAATATTATTAAGAGAGAGGAAGTCAGATAAAATTTTATAAATATCAATATTATTAGACGATAAAAGTTCAGGCATGTAAGTTGGAAAGGAAAGTTTTAAAGATTCAAGGCATAAATAAAACGCTACATGGTTATATAGGGGACATGAAAAGAATATATGATTGAGATCCCCCTCATCCAAGCCACATTCGCAGATAGAAGAATCTTTAACGTGAATCTTTTTTAAATGAGTAGGAGTACAACAATGACCCAATCTCATACGGATTAATGATGAAGTAAAACGTTTGCCTAATTTTATCCGGGCAAACCACGGTTTGCTCGGAATCAAAGGTTGGATTTTAGCAAAGCCAGATCCAGATGACCGACTACTGGTTCTCCAATGTAATGACCAAGACTTTGATAAATACGATTTTGGAAGACATAATAAGTCATGACAGTAATTAATGAAAGGAACCTTATCTCCACAAACAACTGCATCTTTAGCAACTTTATCAGCGCGTTCATTGCCAGAAATCCCAACATGACTGGGAATCCAAGCAAGAATAACGTCAAAACCTTTAGTATAACATTCAGCAATAGAACTTTTAATTTGAAATAAAATTGGATTATGAGAATTAGAAGTAAAAGGATTCGAAAGTAATGATTGGAGAGAACTCCGAGAATCAGAAAATACAATAGACCGATGCAGCTTGAAGAGAAGGATATATTTAATAGCCTCAAGGATAGCCAAACATTCCCCAGTAAAAACAGATGATTCAGGTGGACATTTCATTTTTTGAACAATATCGTATTGAGCATGAAAAATGCCATAACCAACACAGCCAACTGGTGAAAGTTTTGAAGCGTCTGTGAAGATCGTATGCCAATCACGCCAATCTCTTTTAAGTAGCTCGTGGAAGTATTCATCTGCATATAGGTCACCTTTACAAATGTCAAATTCTAAAATTATATGGGGTTGAGATATAATAATATTAAATTCATAATTGAAAATTGGAAGTTTTTGAAAACGATAAACAGGGTCTTTTAAGGAATGAAAAATAACGTAACTTTTAATAAGCAAAGGAAAATGTTTACATCTCCAGAAACGAGAAGAGTTAACATATTGATGAAGCAGTTGTAATTTTGGAATCAAAGGGTGATTAGAAAATTGGATAAATCGGAAAAAGAATCTGTTAGCAAGGAATTGACGGCGAAGGTGAAGGGGAGGGTCAACACACTCAACTTGGAGAGCATTGACTGGAGAAGACTTCATAGCCCCTGTGATAATTCGAAGAGCTTTCGATTGTATCAAATCAAGTTTACTAAGGCTTAGCTTGTTAGCAGGTTCCAAAAGAAAGCATCCATAGTCTAAGACGCTTCGAATAATTGCATTGTACAAAAGTTTTAAGTTAAAAGGATGGGCTCCCCACCAAACACCAGATAAGCATCTTAGAACGTTAATGTTTTTTTCACATTTTTGGATAATGTAGTCACAATGCTGACGAAAATTTAACTTACTATCTAAAACAAGACCTAGAAATTTGATTGATTCTCTAACTGAGATTTGACAATTATTTATGAAGATATTGATAGGAGGAGGGTTTCTTTTACGGGTAAAGAGAGAAGTAGAAGGAGAGAGTTCCAAACCATTTTCGCTAAGCCAAACATTCAATTGCTGAAGCGAGTGAGAGAGACAGGCACTCGCCACATCGATTTTGTGATTGGAATTATAAATGAGAATATCATCAGCATATTGTAAAATACGACAAAGACCAACAGAAGACTCTAAATCATACGTATAAATATTGTATAAGAGAGGGCTAAGAACCGATCCTTGGGGTAAACCACGCCAGATAACTCTACTCGATGAAATTGAAGGATTGTCACAACGGAGAAAAATGAATCTCTCCGTCAAAAGGTTCATAGTAAAATTTCTTAATTTAACAGGAATTTTTAATTTAATTAATTTTCTTTTTAGAATTGGAAGTTGGACATTGTCGTAAGCAGCAGATATATCAAGAAAAGCTCCGACAATAGATTCACCACGAGTGAAACCAAGCCTTATATCTGTAGTGAATATACTAAGACTATCCATGGTACTTTTCCCCTTCCTAAAACCGTATTGAGATTTCGCAAGTAAACCATAATATTCTACAAACCACTCAAGTCGATTTTTAATTAGGTGTTCAGCTATTTTAGCTAAAACAGATGAGAGCGCAATAGGACGGTAAGAATAAGGATCATCTGGATCTTTGTTAGGTTTGAGAATAGGAATAATAAATTGCGATTTCCAGCTATCAGGGACATAGCCAGAATCAAAGATAGAATTTACAAGGCATAGGTAATAATTCAGAACACAATCATTAGCCTTAGAAAAAAAGGAATAGGGAATGCCATCCATACCTGGAGCAGAATCTTTAACCGATTTCAATACGTTTTTCAGTTCTACCATGGAAAAAGGCTGATCTAAAACGTCGTTAGAACCATAAGTAAACTGAGCAGGAAGTTCATCAGGGAGAGGACAATACTGAGGCGCTAATTTGTCCATAAATGAGTCAGCCCAAGACTGACTCGGGCAACAACGACGGTGAGGAAGGCACCAAGTTCTTCTATATCTATGGATTTTATTTCAAATAATTGAGAGTGGAGTATGCGGACCTATAGAGCAACAAAAAGATTTCCAACCATGAAATTTTTTGGAGTGGAAGAGGCGTTTTGATTGAGCAATTACTTTGTTCAATTGCATGAAGTTCTCTTCTGTCATGGAGAGGCAAAAGGTAGTTTCAGTTTCATTTCGACATTTAATTGCCTCCGAGCAGTCCTTATCCCACCATGGAGGAGAAGGCATTTTACCTGAATTATTTTTATTAATATAGAAAGACATATCAGCACAATTTAAAAGAGCTTGAGCAAGGTCCTCCGAACAAATTTTAATGTTGTTATTATTAATCACAGGTAGTTTAGAAATATTGATCTCTGCTATTTCATTAAATTTATCCCAGTTAGCATTGTCATTTAAAATATATTTAAGAAGAGCAGAATTGCGATAGATTGGTTGAGCCAAATTTAGTGAAATATTTAGAATAATAGGAAAATGATCACTGCCATGAGTTGAAAGCAGAACATGCCATGACAAAAGCGAAGCAAGATCTGGAGAGCAGAGAGATAGATCAACTGCACTAGGAAATTCGTTTGGACGGGTTCTTCTTGTAGGAGAACCATCATTAAGAATACACAGATTGAGGGTATCAAGGGAATCTAATAGAAAAACTCCACAAGAATCTGAAATACCACAACCCCAAACACTATGGTGGCAATTAAGATCGCCAAGGACTAGGAGAGGCCTAGGAAGGGAGTTAAGAAGAAGAATAAGCTTACGGATTACAGAAATTGAAGCGGAGCTTAAATATAAGGAAATTATTACAAAAGATTTTGTATGGACAGCCACAGCTTCAAAGCCAACTTGAGAAGGAATTGAAATTGAGGAAAGGGTATTATCTTTTAAAAAAAGAGCAACACCACCAAAACCATCCTGTCTATCTTTTCAAACATCAACATAGCCAGATAACCTAAAAAGGGAATCAGGTCTAAGCCACGTTTCTGAGAAAGACAGGATGCATGGTTTGTATTTATTGACTAAAAATATTAAATCAGATTTTTTATTGTTTAAGCTACGACAGTTCCACTGAAGGATCCTGTTGGTGGGATCCATTTTGGAAAAGAGAGAGGAGAGAATTCAAGTTGAAGGCAGCGTTGGACGGTAAAGCGTTTGGGGAAGAGGAAGAAGAATTACACATAACAGAAGATAATAAGTTTAAGAGCTTTAGGAGTTCTGCAATAATATCTTGAACAGAAGGCATCTCAGAATTTTTACATAAAAGATTAGGGAGGGCACAGCCGTTTTGAGAGGGAGCATCATGATCATCTCTTATAATGTTTAAGTGGGCAGCCCGATCATACCCAACACGGGAAGGAGGAGGGGCAGGAACAGATTTTGAAACTTTTTTCTTATAATGAACTTTAGTTGGCTCGATGGTAAAATTTTTAAAAGAGCGATTTTTTTGAGGGCTAGTTGTTAAGGAGGGTGAGGCAATAACAGCATACGATGTTTTAGACACAGGAAGTAGTTTTGAAGCTTCAGCATAAGATATAGCTTTTTCAGACATGACACATTTTATATTTTTTTGCCTTTGATATTCAGGATAGCTTTTATTAGTAGCGAAATGATTTCCTTTGCACCAAATACATTTTGCACTATCCACCCCTATTTCACATGAATCTGCTAGGTGGTTTAGACCACATTTATAACAGGTAGGTTTTGAACGACATTGATTCTTAGTGTGACCATATCTGCAACATTGAAAGCATTGTATGGTAGGTAAGAAGTATAACTCTACAGGGATTGAATTATAACCCAAAAAAACTCGTGAGGGAAAGACTTGGCCATCAAAAGTCAATACGACCGTTTGCGAAGGTTTCCAATTTGTAGATCCTTCTATGGTAACTTTAAAATTAAGTCGACGGGCTTTAATTATGGGACCACAATCATTGGGAACCTTCATTTCTGTCATAATTTCTTCGGGAGACATATCGATAGGGATGCCACGGACAATGCCTAATCTTGTTATATTGAAGGATGGAATGAGAGCTTTAAATTGATTATGAGATAATGACGAAGATTCGATAAATTTATTGGCACAAGCAGCTGAATGGAAATCTAAAGAGATTCTATTACGACCGACGCTTTTGATAGAACCATCTATAACTCCTTCAAACTCCCTGGAACGACTAAATAAAAATCTACCAAACGTCACTGGATGTAACGAGGTGCCAGCAGTTGGAGAGGTTTCATTTCTTTGTACATGTACCGTGAATGGACCACGATAATTTGGGCCATATGACTGACGACCAGTTGGCATGTAATAATTTTGAGATTGGAGTGGGGAAATTCGAGGGGAATCAGGAAGAGGGACAGAAGGGGCTATTTGTTGGCTAATATGGGTGTTTGAATCTCTGACGGAAGAAATTGAATGAGGGGGAGAGAGTTGACCGGGTTGGAGAACCACATCTGATTTTAATATTAGTGTGTCATTGGATGACTCTGACTCGGAACGAGAACGATCTACATTAATCTTTCGTGCTTTTTTCGCTTTCGAACGTTTACGAATAACTGTTTCGTATGGTAGATCATGAACAGACATTGATATCGATTCAAAAGCGGCTGGAGAAGGAGGATTAACAATAGCTAATGTTCCACCAGGATCAGGGGGTTCATTCATCTTGATTAGTATGACACTAGAATACCAATCTACAAATAATATAAATACTAATGTACTAATGCAGCTATTCTGGTCTAAAAATATGAGTAAATTAACAAGCTATATTAAATTTGAAAAATTTAACCAAAAATCCACGACTTGACGCTTCACCGTAGAGCACAGACCATATCTTCATTGCTCGTTCGTGTATTCTGTCAAACAAAATGAAATAATGAAACTGAGGGCCGTTCCAAGCCTCAGGGTGTAGTTGTTTGGTTGATTTAACTTACTCCAAGGTTCGGAACGACTCAATTGTTGTATAACCTCAAATATAGAATTTTGGCGGGGAACTACAAATATATATTGACGTTTTATGATGTTTGAAGCGCAATAACAACCGTTACATGCAAAATACAAAAGAGTGCCAAAAATTCTCTCATCAACAAATGTCGAGGTCATTTCAGTTAAAGATGCAACCTTTTAACAACCGATTTTGATAGTTTAAAAGTTGCATCCTTCATAGGTTCGGAACGATCAAGTTGTGACAACCGAGTGAAAAGTTGCACTCCGAGTGCGCTCTAACCAAGGTTCTGAACGGCCCCAAGTGTTGCCAACAGGGGGGCAATTCTAAAAAATGGGATAAATTTATCGATTCTCGATATTTATCCCGTGTCACCTATAGACTATTAATATCCCAAAAATATCGACTATCCACAAAAATTCTATTCTCGCGAATGGTAGATATAAAAATATAAATATGTATGCATGTGTATAGAAAGTATAATGATAATCCTGATATCGCAATGTTGCGTGTCGATCGCTAGGGCTTGATATTTATCGGTAGTGATATTGCGAGAATAACACAAAACTACACGACTCGATATTCGCCATGTTTTCTCGATATTTATCTACTCTGATATTCATATCACTGCACGAGAATCGCCGTCCAGGGCAATTCTCAGAATAGAAATATTTATCAGCAATCGATAAATAATAACACAAAGTTAAAATAATCGATCATCAACCAAGAATTTCGATTACTTAATCAAACTGGATATTCGAAATCCAAGCTACCTAGATAATATGACAATTTATTTATAATATAATATAAGTAATATAAAATTGTCTTAGACTTTGGTGAAGTCTAACCTCTTTTTGTTAACCGGGCGAAGATGCTCAGTAGGTGGGTATATTCGCACAACAATTCTAGACCAACCAACGTGCAAACTTTTGAAAGCCTGATGAGATTGTGATCAAGCTTATTCAAACATAGTTTTAAGTGCCTATTAGTATTAGGTACAAAATTACAAAGTATTGCGTATTAGTAGTTAAGTGCGTGCAAGGTTGATAATGTTTTTCTAATTTTACTATTGGCTTTTAAAACTTTTAAGGGGATTACGACGGAACATGGACGACGCCTACCTGATGTTAAGCAGTAACCTCTGCCTATAACATATGCATTTCGTCATAGGTGACGAACTACCCTGGGCCCTTCACCCTGAGTCATACAGATGTTGATTTTAATGAGCCTGTAATTTATTGCCTGTCAAGAACTGCTGCTGAATCACACTTTCGGGTGCTTGGCGACAAATTATCTACTTGCTGGTGGTAGTTAGCCATGTGAAGATTCGCAAAATGCCCCTCCACCATGCGATGAAGCTCAAGCTGGCGGTGGAGATCGAGCCATGGACCTGCGGCACTGCATGCGGCAGTCCATTGCAATTATCTCTCGCCTATCACTGCTTCAAATATCTTTCTTGCGGAGGTAAGTTATTTGGACATTGCGAACAAATAAAAATAGCTTAACTTTTTACTGTTAAACCATGCTAGTAACATAATTGTGTAATCATTTTGAACTTCTATCACAATACCTGGTGATAATAACGTACAATACGGAGGTTATTCAAAAGCATCATAAGAATACAATACTTCGCATCCCTGTGGAAAATATCGCAAATTATAATGGTACATAAGGAGGGCGAACCAGCAAATCAAGTTACCTCATACAGGCTGATAAGTTTACTGCCCATTCTGTCAGTTAAATACCTAGGCTTGTATCTAGATCGCCGCCTTACCTGGAACAAGCACATCCAAACAAAAGGGAGTAGTACTTAAAGTTAAGATATAGAGGGTTGTACTGGCTACTGGACTGAAACTCAACACTCTCAGTAGAGAACAAGCTGCTTATTTATAAGACTGTGCTAAAGCCAATATGGACATATGGCATTGAGCTGTGGGGCTCAGCGTGTACAACAAAAATAAATATAATACAGCGCTTTCAAAACTGCCTCTTGAAAACAATCTCCAAAGCTCCTTGGTTCATTAGAAACAGTGAATTATATAGCATCCTAAAAGTAAACACTGTCTTTGAGGAGATTGACCAAACTTCCAAGAAATACAAATTAAAGCTGGAAAAACACCCGAACCCCTTGGCAACTCATCTGTTGACACCAAGCTACACACCAAGACTGAACAGGAAAACACATTACAAAATCACAAATATACTATAATAGGAAAAATTTAAGTCATGTCACCTGCCTACCTAAGGTTGGTAGTAGGGAGCATAGAAAAGAAACAAGAGAAGAGAATTTAGTACAAGTATATTAGAGAGAAGGGTCGTGGATTTCAGACAGGTATGGCAATTTGGCAAGCTTCCTTGTTGTAGGACTTATCTCCGCTCCGCTAGTATGAGTCGATGCTCAGCAGCAGGTCTGCCGTGCAGTGGCTCAGCTCCACACTGCGGCGCCGGTAGAATGTCCCAGTAGACGCTGTAGAGACGTTTGGCTGCGGTCGGTGCCGGAGGTCAGAGGACGGCCGGAGTTCAGGAGGAGGTCAGGTACCGGAAGTCTGATACTGATGGCCTCGTATTTGAAGCCTGGTATTGCTACCCGGATATTGGAACCCAGTGTCTGGGGTTTTTTCAGAAGTAGGAGGTTATAGTTTAATTAAGTTTTAGTAACAACTTTCAAACTTAGAGATTTAATTGTAGTGGTGCTGTGGGTGGCTGGTGGCAAAGTGATCCGATTACTCTTCGAGGAAAGACATCAAATTTTGCCCGGAAGTTTGAGGTGCATTTCATTACCTTATAAGGTAATGCATAAGGCCTCAAAACCGTTGGAGTTATTTCTCCAATCACTCCACTTTATTTAAATAGTTTTCAAAATAAAACGTTCGTCTAATAGGAAGTTCAAAATCAATCGTGGTATTTTTTCTGACATCAGGTAGTTTGACAGTGCAGAACTGTCAAACTATTGAGCTTCAGACTGATGAGTAAGTAGGTACTACAAGATATTTTAGATTTTTGGAACTATATTTTTCTTATTATATAGTCCAAATAATGATTGTTATTTATTTTAAGGTTTAAATAATTATTTAGTAATTCTGATATATTCTAAAAAGTTATAAGTACCACGGCGACATCTATTATCTCGGATAGAAAGTTTTCTTTTAATCTGAAGAAAACTAAAGCTTTAGTTGCTTCACGTACCACCCGCACGTACAAACTATGGCAGACAATCATTTTTATTAAGATCACAAACCGCTTTTAATGAGTTTATCGAGCACGAAGGTCACACCATCGACCTTTATTCTAGCAAATTGTCTCATGTTAACCTTGCTTATGGAATTAGAATTCGTAAAATTTTCAAGTATTTGGAAATTAAGTGGCTGCGTACGATTTTAGACTGCGCATAGAGCGATGAAAAAAGAAAACTAGACAGCGACTTGACTTTTGATGTGAGAGACGATTTTGGGATACAGAGTTTGGGAGAAGAAAAGTAATATATTGTTAAGATTATTATTGTATAACGAGTCTACAGAATAATAAAGGAAGTTTATAAGTACGAGTTGTATATGGTGTTTTACTTCACTATCATAAGCATTTTAATCCAACGGGGTAATGCTGCTAAGTTACAAGTTTACTAAAAAAATGCATTACTAACCCGTGGTACAACTGCGATGTCCAACTGGTTGTACTACGGAGAAGTAAAGTTACCCATGGTTCAACTCTTTTTTTATATATTTATGATTATGATCCATGGTACAACTGTCCAACTGGTTGAACTAAGGAGATAAAGTAGTAAATGATCACCAAAAGTAGTATATGAAATTAAATTTATGTGGCGCATCGCCGGCCGCTGCCGCGGCACGCTCGCTTCGCTCGCTCGGCTCGCGCGATGTTGTAGTCACAAGTGACCTAACGCTCCTCCTCGCTTCGCTCGTCGTCGCACCTAAATATGACTTTGCCCTAGACTATAGATAAATAAATAACTAGTCGTCCATAGATAAATTCAATTTCCAGTAGTTCAACTAGTTGAACCAAGGAAAGAATAACTCACTCGAGTTGAATCATTGGTAAAGATATTTCCCCATAGAACAACCAGTTGAACCATATAAAAAAAGAGTTGAACCATGGGTAATTTTACTTCTCCGTAGTACAACCAGTTGGACATCGCGGTTGTACCAGGGGTCGGTCACCAAAAAATGTAGAGAATCGGCTGTTGCGATCAAGCAATGCATTCGGCAGGCTAGCTAAATTGGTCAGTATTCTGATACAATCTAGACTCGCACCGCGCCGTTACCGCGCCACAGCCACCTCCGCGTCCGTCATAATAGTTACGTTTTGCGTTTTGTACAGCTGTTGTCTAAGTGTTTTATTGACTTCACATAGCGTTCGTTCTTACCTGTGTGAATGGAGTAAACCGCGGTTGTCGTCGCTATTATGCTCAAAAGCTATGTGCCACTGCATGGATAATAGTTTGTATGATTTCGTATATGTGGAACTGCACGTATGTTCAGTGGAACACATTCAGTTATTGAGCCCACACCACCCCCATATCCTCCTTACATAAAATAAGATATTAGATGGCAAGCGACCATTAAAGGACAATGAGGATGTCAAAACTCTTAAGGTAATATGTTGATTCCTAGCAGATCTACAGTGGAATTGAAAAAGAGTGTAGAGTTTTCACAAATATATATTAAATAGATAACAATTTTTACATATAAAATATAACACACAATAAGGAATTTGTCACGAGAAGTTAATCATTCGATGACATTAAATAATCAACAAACATTGGTTCCTTAGCAACCAGTAGACTATGGTAGTAGTCCAACCTCTTTCTTTACACTGATGCCAAGTACGTTAGTATAAATGCGATTAAAATAAGAATAGGACGGGCTCTCGGCTAACTTCACTCATATTCACTCTAATAAGTACGATCAGCAGAACAAACTTAAAAATAAAGCAGTACCAAATATTTATAGGTAATTTTAAATGAGTGACCCGAAATTGTTAATTATAACAAATTCATATTTTTAAGATTGACAGCACAGCCGCCATTTTGGTTTGATGAAAACGCGGGCGTCAGTCTTATTTTTCCGACAGTGTACTACTACGCGACACGTTTCCGAATGTTTATTGATCTTCTCGTTTAATTTTTTTTTACTGTTTAATATGTTTGCGGTGATTGTTATATTTGATTTTGTTACCCGTTACGATGATAACGATGAGTCTGACTCAGTAGGCCATCACGACATGCGGCATCGAAGAGCTAAGCGATTCAAATTATGATACCTAAGTACAAAATATTGCTAACAAATAAAATCAGTTTAAATAATTTCTGTGTTTGCTGTACCTACAGTCACCTACAACTTCGTTTACCTACCTATGACTACTTGTTTTTTTACACGACTGCCCACATAAAGGTGTGTTAAGTTTACAGGTTTCATGTATGTATGTATGTTTGTGAGTTTCTTTATTTCACCATAACTTCTAAACGGCTTAACCGATTTTAATGTACGCGATATCGTTAGATTTATCTTGATAGCTCAAGTGACACTATGTACATAACAAAATAATAAACAAACTGGTGGATTTTAGACGCCATATAATGAGAAAAACAAATTATTTTTTCTACCAAAGCCATCGTGTTGGGTATCAAAATGATTGGCTTTAAAAAAAGATTCCATAAATATATTAACTGGCAGTTTTAATTTCCATTGATCGATAAAACACTTAACGAAAATAAATTATTTGCATTCGGGTTTTTTATTTTCTTTATTAATTTATACATGTTTAATCATTTCTTTTTTTGCACACTGTACCAAGTTCTAGTTTTGACGTCACAACATGGCGCTAGGCCGATCCTTTTCTTATTTTAATCGCATTGTATATCACGTCAACAAAAACGAGAGCTATAAAAATCTACAAAAGTGCATATTAAGATAAATTTTAGGAGTGCTTTTTCACTCATACGATTTAAAAGAATATTGATACTGATTTGTACGAAATTCGTAATCGATTACTACATAATTGATTACATCCTTATTTATCATATCACATACATCGGCCCGCAGGACGGCGATTCTCGTGCAGTGATATGAATATCATAGTAGATATATATCGAGAAAACATGGCGAATATCGAGTTGTGTAGTTTTGTGTAATTCTCGCAATATCACTATCGATAAATATCAAGCCCTAGCGATCGACATGCAACATTGCGATATCGGGATTATAATTATACCTTCTATACACATGAACACAAGTTCATTTGTGGACAAATGTTTATATCTACCGCTCGTGAGAATAGCATTTTGGTGAAAAGTCGATATTTTTGGAATATTAATAGTCTATAGGTGACACGGGATAAATATCGAGAATCGATAAACTTATCCCAATTTTGAGAATTGCCCCCACAGACCAAGCGAACGAGAGCGAGCGAAGGGTAACGAGCGAGTGCTAACGAATCAGTGTGGACGTTATTCCGAAAGCAAGCGAAGCCAAACGAGGGTCTTCGTTCACCTTCGGCCGTGCTCCGGCAGCTGTCGGTACATCAAAGAGAAATGGAACGAACGAACGGCCGCGGTGTGGACGGAGTCCGTATTAGCTAGACAGTTGAATTTTTCACAGATGATGTATTTCTGGAGTCGCTATAAACAAATACTAAAAATCGGCCAAGTGCGAGTCTGGCTAAGTTTGTCTGTCACCAGACTGTAGTTATTTCATGAACCGTATTAGCTAGACAGTTGAATATTTCACAGATGATGTATTTCTGGTGTCGCTAAAAATAAATACTAAAAATCGGCCAAGTGCGAGTTTGACTAAGTTTGTCTGTCACCAGACTGTAATTATTTCATGAACCGTATTAGCTAGACAGTTGAATTTTTCACGGATGATGTATTTCTGTTCTCGCTATAAACAAATACTAAAAATCGGCCAAGTGCAAGTCTGACTAAGTTTATCTGTCACCAAACTCTAGTTATTTCATGAACCGTACCTATTAGCTAGACAATTGAATTTTTCACAGATGATGTATTTCTAGTGTCGCTATAAACAAATACTAAAAATCGGCCAAGTGCGAGTTTGACTAAGTTTGTCTGTCACCAGACTGTAGTTATTTCATGGACCGTATTAGCTAGACAGTTGAATTTTTCACAGATGATGTATTTCTGTTGTCGCTATAAACAAATACTAAAAATCGGTCAAGTGCGAGTCTGACTAAGTTTGTCTGTCACCAGACTGTAGTTATCTCATGAACCGTATTAGCTAGACAGTTGAATTTCTCTAAATAACAGATCTCTCTTTTTGTAAGTCGTGCATTAGTTGGGTTCCATCATACAAAAACCTGCTTGTAATAACGACGGCATCCACCAGCGCCACCGTTTTCTTCTAGATCGAGTACTTTCGTTTATCTCAATAAATGCAGCGCTAGCTACTGAAAACCGTTGTTGTTCATGATCACCAAAACACTACGTGAGTATCGCTTCGCCGTGGTTCGCCGATGGTCGATGTACTTCAATGCGTTCACTTAGTGTGGACACAACAGTGAAAGCGAGCGAGCGTGCGGTACTGATCGGCAAATCACACTCGTTAGCATTCGCTCGGTCTCGTTCGCTTGGTCTGTACCCGGCATAAAATATGACATATAGTACCACCAACTTAACTGTGCTGTGTTAAAGTTGGTGGGACTGTAATATGACTGACAATAGTTATTTTTTTAGGTATCGGATCGGCCCATGTCTTGTTTTATTTAATGCAATTGCCATATGTATAAATTCATATCTGCATGTAATAAATCAGCCGGATCGTCCATTGCAGCTGAACAAATCATGGGGGGTTTTGCCACAATCCCCACGTTTGGCAGGCGGCTGAGGATCGCAGTGTGTGATATCAGTTCCTCAGAAAGCTGCCCTCATTCTGGTGTGTAGCCCTTAGTCGCCTCATACGACACCCACGGGTAGAGATGGGGGGTGACATTATAGCCCGGCACCCCACGGGCAATTTAATACAACGCTATCTATTAATTATGGAATTCCTTATATATGAGAGCTATGCTACAAAATAGAAATGACTTCGTATGTAAGCGTAGAAAGTAATATCCTGTCTCTACGTATGTACTAAGTAATTCATTCTAAGTAAGTATGATCTGTTTGATTTGTTGGCATTACATACTGTCTGTATTTCACATGCTTATGTTTGAATTTGTGTATGGTTTGTATGTTTATTGTTTATATATATTTGTGTATGGTTTATATGCTTTTTTATATACGGAAACGGGAAATCTCTGTGTGGTCTCCATGGAAGTAATATATATTACGTAAAACTAGTACTTATTACTTCCATGGTGGTCTCTGACTAAAACATACTGAGCAAAAAACATGACACTGGCAAATGCATAAGACGTACGAGTCTAAATCCCGAAATAGGGGTAAAAAAAATATACTCATAAACTTATGATATATTCTATTTAATCTATGAACTTATGTAGCTGTTTATCTTGCTCAGTGCTGTTTATAATGTGCATTTATTTTATTTAACAGAGCACATAGTTTCTTCATTCTTTTAAGTTAGTAATTAAGTATTTAGTTACATGTTTCTGAGTGAGAGTGGGTGAACGTGATTTGGACGGATCGCAAAGTATTGTTACAAATGACAAGGATGGACTGATACGACTTGGTAGGTATCTCTCTGATCAATTGTGTACTTTTCAGTTATTTGCACCTGGAGACATCTGTAATAGTTCATATACCCTTAACGCTGATTCAAGGCTGTGCTGAAGTTTTTATCTGAGTTCATCATAAGTAAACCATGACAACAGCAGCCAGGCCTACCTTTGATCCAGCTAGGGGAGGCACGGGTCGAGGAGAAAAGGACCTCAGTGCTATATCCCGTCAATACTCTAGTAGAGATCTGCCTGGCCATACAAAGCTTAAGTACAGGTATGTTTCAGTGCTGATAAATCCTCAAATATTACATTGAGAATGATACCATTATATTGTGTTTATTTTGTGTATAGAGAACAAGGGCAAGGAACAACAGATGAACTACGCTCCCGTGACTTCCGTAAAGAATTGGACGATAGGGAGAAAGATGGCAAAGGTGTTAGGCGACAGAATGATCCCCCTGTAAAGAGAGTAAAGATTGACCAAGTTCCTGCAGCTAGCTTGGACGCTGATGACCCACTGGAAGGAGATTCATCCGACTCTGATGATTCAGATGATGATACTGCAGCACTTTTAGCAGAGTTAAACAAAATTAAGAAAGAGAGAGCTATTGAACAGGCTAAGAAAGTAAGTTTACTATTTGAATTATCTATTTTAGATTCAAAGACGACTGGTTTTTATGATTAGATTTGGTGATCTGGGAACATCACATTAGGTTGAAAATGTAATTCACTTTTGGCATATTAGGCATCAATTATTATTCTGGCAGACTTTTGAAGCACTTGTAGCATAGTTTTCTTAGCCATTCTTTACCAATCAGCTTATTTAAGCAATGTCCGCTGCAGTCATGAGTTGGATGGGTGAGCACTAGTGGCATTACTACTGAGCGCTTCCGTGCTTTGGGGGGTATGTTAAGTCTGGGCCCTGTTGTTGTGATAGGATGGCACTCATTACAGGTATTCTAGGTTAGCCTGAACAACATCTTCAGCCACAGCATGCCATACTTACCACCAGGTAAGATTGTGGTCAAAGGCTAGCCTGGAAGCAATTATAAAAAAAATACACTTTCAACTTTGTGTGCCTTTAGTTCTGCTTCTTACCCAGTCTTAACCCATAAAGGCTATAATGAATTTATATTGAAAATACATGGAAACTCAAAATGCTGCATTATCAACAAAATAACAAGGAAAAAATTAAATGGCATAGGTGTAAAAGACTCATTGCAGCTATTGAGGGTTAAACATCTGTAGAAGGAAGGTACTTGAACCTGGTTGTGTTAAAATTTTTAATATTTTTCAGGAAGCTGAAAGAAAACAAGAAGAAGAAAGGATAAGAATGGAAAATATTCTATCAGGAAATCCTTTGCTAAATTATTCAGCAGCAGGTCAGAAGAATGATTTGAAGGTAAGAAGGTACCTATTAATAATAATTTAATTAGTTATTTTTTATTATCTTTATTTAATTTAGGGACTTTTGTCATGACATGTCAATCCCATCATAACCTTAATATTTATCTTATCTAATACACACACATCTTTAGAGTTGTAATGCAGGTTCTGCTGAAATATTAATGTATACTGCTGTCCAAAATAATTAAATTTAAGGATGTCTTAGTGCATACCTTTTTGTTGTACTCTGGGGGGAAATTCTTAGAATTAGGATATATTTCGTCAGCAATTGATAAATCAAATTATTTATTGCATGAAATACATGTACAGAAGCTGTTATAATTATAATAAATACAGGCCAATGCATTCTGCCTTAATAAGGCATGTAATTTTAAAATTATAATTTTAACATTACATGCCTTATTACATATTATTAAATTAATAAGTCATCAAATTATTTTAGTATAGCCAATAAATAACTATCATTTGTAAATTAATTAAAAGTAAATATGTCACATATTCAATAAATTATATTTTAAAAAGTCCTGTTCTTGTCATTCAAGAATTCTTTAGTAGTGTAACATTAAGTTTAAAGCGCTCGTAGCAAAGTTTGCTTAGCCGTTCTGAATCGATCAGCAAAGTTAAGCAATGTCTGCCGTGGTCATGACTTGGATCGTTGACCACTAGTAACATTACTACTGAGCGCTTCCGTGCTTCTGGATCTCTATGGGTCCTGGTTGTTGTCACTTGTCTTATGATGGCAGTTGTTACAGCATGGTGGTAGGGCATTTTTCGAATGCCCACCTGGCCTCCCTTCATAATAAAATGTTTGGTGACACACAACATCATCGCTTTCTTATGTTCCAGTAGTTCTTCCAGGCAAATTGATAATAAAACTGATTTAAATTATAGTCCTGCGATATTTAAAAAAAAAAAACTGGTTGAGAGCCATTGACATTACAGGCACATGAGACTTAACAACAGCTATGTCTCAAGGTGACGGGCGCTGTTCAGTTCGTTACTTGTCATGAAATGCATCTGTTATGGCAGAGATTAGTCCGCTTAACATCAATTGGGCCTCGAGCTTGTTCAGTCACAATAACATAAATAAACACTGGATGTTGGGCCAATATGTCTTAATCATGATTGATGGGCTATAATTGTACCTCCTGCCAATTGCATGTCTTGTACCTTATATCATTATAGAAGGTGGGCAGCAGTGCCTTCTGATGAACTGCCTTAAGTGTGGAGACTGTGGCAACCTCCTCCTAATGGGAGAGGTATTTCTTTAACGGTAGATGTTGTGGCTGTTTAAATAAACTTTGGTTCCATGTAATGGGGGCCGAGCCTATATTGCTATTAACTGGGCTGTAAGTAAAATGAATAACCTAAATATCTTTATGTTTCTAGGTTAAAAGGAGATGGGATGATGACGTAGTGTTCAAGAATTGCGCACGTTCAGAACCAGAAAAGAAACTGAATACATTTATCAATGACTCGCTGAGATCAGAATTTCACAAAAAATTCATGGAGAAATATGTGAAGTAGATGTATTCTTTACTGAACAAAGCCAGGGAACGGTGGCGAGTTGTGGATTTTCGTTGAGAATTAGTTAAGTTTTTTTAAGTACCACTAAAACATAACTTTCTTGTGTACCTTTATTTTTATAATAAAAGAATATAATGAAAATACTTTTCACCAATACTTTTCCCGTATGTAGTAGGATAATAATAGTAGATTCTGCAACTAGTGCATAAAACAAATCATTTTATCTGACGTGATATTTAAGTCGAGTATAAAATGGGTTTTATGCACGTGTTATACACTCTGCTTTTCATTTTAATTGTGAAACATTGATATATTAAAGCAATTTATTAAGGTGAGCGCTGATGTTTATGGCGGAAAATTCACAATGTATTTTTTTGTCTGTCGTCAAACTTTTGTTATTGATCTGACAATCGAAAAATATTTATGTCTAAGTCATTAATGACTTACCTCATCATCCCTGACCTGTGGGAATTATTAAATACCTCGATAAAGTTTCAAGAACATGAAATGTTGAATATTGTTGTAATGTATAAAAATAGGTAAAGTAGCATATACATAATATAAAAGTCCATTCCACATTCACTAATTAGGAACTATTTGTTATTGCAAACAAAATATTAAATTTGAAAAAGATAGAATAATGAGATAATTTAACTATTAGAATAACTATTAGATCTAATAAAAGGGAAATAAACTTTTAAAATATTATTGCCTAATTTTTATGTTAAATTAGTTTTTGGAGAATTTTCCCGTGGTCTCATCATCGTCATCGTCATCACCCGGAAGACGTCCACTGTTGAACAAAGGCCTCCCCATAGAGCGCCACAAAGAACGGCTATTACCCGCGACTTTCACGATGTAATCAGTTCACCTAGTGGGGGGCCTACCAACTCTACGTCTTCCGGTGTAGTGTGGTAACCCTACGGTTATCAGTTCGTCGAGCAATGTGGCCTGCCCATTGCCACTTCAACTTGAAAATTCTGAGAGCTTTGTCGGTGAATTTGTTTCTTTGCCAAATCCACGTTCCGGGTTATATCGCGTCGAGAAACTCCGAGCATAGCTCTCTCCATAGCTCGTCGAACGACTCTGAGCTAGTCCATAAGGGCTACAGTTAAGGACCACGTTTCACACACACTGGTTGAAGACTTTGTCAATTTCAAGCGGGACATTCCGCGAATGTGACAACGCTCCGAGAGGCTTCAGGTTTACTTCAATAAACGCGGTACAGCAAATGTACACGAGATGTCACCACGTGTTTTCGGAAGGAGGAAGTCCTGGAGGCACTTCTCCCGCGACGGGCGTAGAAGGCAAAAGGCGTTTTCTGCCTCCATCTCCTGCGGTCGCCGAACACGCACCGCTACTATAGGAGGACTAGTTTTTTATTTTTTTTATGTTTTTGTGATGGAACAAGCTCGAGGCCCACCTGATATTTATGGGACTATCATCTGCCTATAACAAATGCATTTCGTAACAAGTCACGAATTGCACTGCGCCCGTCACCTTGAGACATAGTTGTTAAGTCTCATGTGCCTACAGGCTCTCAAGGACTGCTGGCGGAACACACCGTTAGGTGCTTGGCGACAGATTTTCTACTTGAGGGTGCTAGCTAGCCATTCTCAAAATGCCCTTCCACCATGCGGTGAAGCTCAAGCCCGCGGCGGTATTCGAACCATGGACCTGCTGCGCGGCAATCCATACGCCACTAAGCCATCACTGCTTCAAAAAAAGTTTCATAATTATTTTGTTATTTTAATAGTACTACGTACAGTGCATCATATTGATGTAATGAACACTCCTGCGCATGTTCCCTGCCCACATTGCCCTGATCTAGAAAGCTTTTTTCGTTTCATCAAGGCCTGCGCGTGTATTTTGGCCAAATGCAACTTCTTCGCAAAGCCTGCCATTACTCCATTGCAATTGAAACCTTATTTTTGTGGCAGCAGTGCCGGTATCAAAATTGATTACTCTCATAACAATGATGAGGAAAGTTCCATGACTATTGCTTTACAGTAGTTCTATTCATGGGATGAACGATTTACAGTGGTTAGGTACGTAATAGCCGGACAGAGGCAGATGCCCCCGATCTTAGTAGTTGTAAGAAATTTTTTATGTTTAATTACTGGTACTTATTTGTACGTACTTATCATTTTGTATGTTTGAAATAACTACACAATAAAATTATATACTTTGCAGGGTTGTAATACTTTTATCCCCTTATCCATGAACGCCATAAAATTGTTTTATCAAAATGGTTCTGTCAAATGCAACGTCCTTCGACAATTTTATGGTCGCCATAATCGTCCTACCGACTATTCGCAGCGTGGTTGATAAATTTGAGGGTGATTATTTAAACAATCCACCAAAAATCGTTCGTCGACGAAATGCAAGATCTGCCGAAAACATCAAAATTCGATAAAGCGTCGCTTATCTCTCAGCGAAGCCTTTCGCAGACTACAACTTGGTGAATTTTGCGACGTTGCTTGGGTCTGCATCCCTACAAAACTCAACTAACCCAGGAGCGTAGTATTATTATATGTTCTATGCCAGGAGCTGAGCTGAAATTTTCTGATTATATTTTCAAGAAAATGTATTTCTACGCATAGTGCCAGAAACGCAAAATACCTGATACGCAGATGACCAGTTTTTCAATCGCGAAATACCAGGCGCGCAAACGATCAATATTCTATTACATAAATTACTATAACTTAAAACTGTAAGATGTTTCAACGCAAATTACCGTACACGTAAACACCCATATTTCTAACATTAAAGTACCAGATTCTTACACGACAAGAATTTATTTTCTACTGTACTAATCGTACTTTACCGATGCTAAGGTTCCTACGGAGTTGACTTCAATAAAAGACTTAAGTAACCTTAAACACTGGTTTTAATTCGTATTACAAAATGATTATTAATTATTTAAATTATTTTTAATCGCATTCAGTGCAGCGCACTTGCGTCATGCATTGCATCCCACCGTGTCAGCAGAATGCAAGCCATGCTAAATGTGTCGCTACAGTACCATAAATGCAAATATAAAACGAAATTTATCCTGGTGTAGTTGTCATACATTTGTAAACGCACTTGATAATGTCTGTGCTCACGTAACTAATCTACCTATATATTATGTCCCTACCATGTCCATACCCATCACATCTTCAGTTAAGTTGACATTTTGGGAAGTGGTCATTTGCTTAAGGTCGTTTGAGTACCTAGTCGATTTCAGTTCAGGTCGTTTGTGTACCATGTCATGTCAATTGCGATTTCAATTCAGGTCGTTTGCGTATTGGGCCATTTCCACGTCTGGTAAGTTGCGAATTTGAAATATGGTCTTCAGTGTGTACTTACGGCAATTTGCGTTTCTGGCACTAATCAAAATTGAAATCCGAAAATTGTCAAAAATTGCCATGTTCACGATTAATCCGTTTTCTTTTGAGAATTTTAAAATACTTCTTAAAAATCGAATACCTTCAACGTGGACTGCCTTCTCTCTTGTAAACGAGATGATGCAGAATGTAAGATATACACCTCCAAAAAAAGAGCAACATATACAAAATTACCTAAATTGTTAACCCAAGAAAAATATACAATAAAAAACTTAAACTGCTTTCTTCGGGTCAACGTATTCGTGCGAATATGCTTTTCTGAAATGTAAATAATTAAGGCAAAATACCGCAGCGGCCTTACTGACGAATATCTATCTTTTCGTGCTTGATGCGTTTGGCTTTGCATTTGAGAAATTAGTACATAAGACGCAGCCTTCATCGACCTCTAAGCCTAAGTTATATGTACGTAGCTATAGGTACCTACTATAAATACCTTAAAATAAAAAAGGGTTTTCTTCGATCCCTTGTCGACCTATTATATTTTTGTAGATTACCGATAGCTTAAGTCTGCCCACCCGTTCTAAAGTGTTGGGATTTTGAACCGTTGCGTTGGTCATAAATTTTTTGTTCATTTCCAATTTTTTTTTGCAGGATTTTGAGCGATGACCTATTGAGTTTTTACATTGCGTACCTATTTATTCTCACATTGGTAGGTACTACATGTTATTATAATAGTTAAAATAATATTTACCTTATGGATACCTACTTAGTTGTGTACACAGCTAACTCGATTATAAATGGCGTTCATACTTACTCATATTAACTACTTAATTAGATTAAAACGACATCGCAGCGCAGCCCACAATCCTAATTCTTCATCCGCTGCATTTTGTCGAGAAATTCGAAGAGTATAGTAATAGTATTTAACTGTGAAACATTAGTAACTATAGTACCTACTTATGTTGCAATACACCGGGTGCGTAGAGAGACCGAAACGTGTACGATTGTCCGTTGCAGTGTTTTCGTTATTGAACAAATGATGTGTGAAAGCGAAAGTGGGGAGGTATGTGGTGGCGGCGGCTGCGGCGGCGCGGCGCGACTCCGGCGGCGCGGCGGCGGTCCACCTTGAGTGGGCAGGTCGGACGAGCGGAGCGGAGCGCCACTCCAGTCTAGTCCAGTCCAGTGAGCGCTCTCGTGGCGAACATGGCAGGCGCGCGTTTTGTGTGGCGGTGCGCGTGCATAGCATTGTTTACTGTAGCGGCGGAGGCTGTGCTCTCCGGGCTGTACATCGACAACGGGCTAGACCAGACAGTGATCCATCGCGCGATGACATTCCATGAGCGGCTTGTCGTCGAACACGAAATCCTGGAGCTTTTGGGGCTAGGGGAGCGGCCGCGGAGATCGGGCGCGCCGCCGCTGGACCGCTCCGCACCCAGCTTCCTAATGGACGTGTACAAGCAGTTGGCTGAAGAGCACGAGCAGGCGCGCCCCACGCGCAGCTCTGAGATGGCGCTCACGGGTGATGAGCAGCAAGCCATCGACGAATCTGACCTTATTATGACGTTCCAGGCCAAAAGTAAGTACTTATATTTACACTTTTAATTTTTTTTTAATTGCATACCGAACGATGTAGGTACAGATAAATATTTGTAAGACGTTAAGTAAGTATACCTTAGATAGGTACTTACTTAAGTTAGATATTTGTTACCTACCTTATGTATAAAATGGAAACGATCATGCGCAATTCCTCTAATTGTACCTACCTAGGTATATTTATGTATTGTTTATTTTATACTTAGTGTATACATCTACTGATTCGCTATTTATATGCTTTATGCTAATAGCTTCATAAACACAAAAGTTGAATGTCCTCTCGGAGTTCTCGGACTGACTTCTTTGTGTTCTTTTCTTCTATTCCATAAAGTCTAATAAATTGTTCCATTAATTAGAGTACCTACCTAAGTAATTTTTCATCTGCTGTGGAAGTTTCTATATTATATCTACTACATATTATTAGGTTAACTACTACTTACTTTCATAAAATGCCTTGCTATTGCTGCCGACTGTAGCATCGCAATATTTATAGTAGGTACCTACTCAGAAAAAGTATTTGCGATCTGATTTGCAAAACGTCGAGAATCTTTAAACAATTAACCGAAGCCAATATGGATGATAAGAAAATTAACGAAATCGACGTTTCGTATGCCCTTGTTTACCAAAGTGACCGATTTAATTAATTTTTTTTGCATAAAATCTTAGCCAGCTATGGACACGTCCCGTTAATTTCTTTTTCAGCTACTACTACTCATAAAGTAAATATGACCCTGAAAATCACAAAAATGGCCTTTTTTACCGCCACGATCAGAGGACCGTCAGTTATAAAAGTTTTTAATATAAAAGAAAATTATTAAAAGCCTAGATTATACTCTTTCTTAAAGTATTACTGCATAAATAATTGTATCGGCTCAGTGTTGGAAAAGAAAACGGGAATACAAAACGTCGATATCGTGAATTTTCTTCTTTATCCCTCATAAGCTACATTTATTTGCCCAAAACGAATACAACGGTGAATTTTAACTGAATAACAATAAACAATAATTTGTGGATCTTTGTAGTTTGTATAAAGTCCATTCGTATTGAATACCTACTGGGATTGCGATAAGCTGGTATGCAGCTGAACTGCAATTGTAACTATATGATTCCGTTGAGGAACTTGTGATATACACGTCAAGGGCAATCAACTCTTGAGGTATGTCGTGTTATATAATATCGCCGGTACCGGGTACATTGCCCGGTACTCTGAGCACATGTAAAAACAAAAGTAAACATCCTGCTAGGTTTCTATATTATATGTATAGCTGCTTACTAATAACTTTCGGTGCTTTTTTAATTCCTTTGGAATTTTAGTAAGGGTTTTTCGAGTCGAGATTACGGTAGGTAGGTCCGGTGATGCGTCATTGGACCCTTCATTATTGCCGACATATCACGGGATAAGATGAGATACCTCGCCGCCGCCGCCTTAATGACGACGCGGCGCCCCGTCGCTGCTGCTGTCTCTATCTGTGAGTCAGGGTAGTGGGTCAGGATTTATTTGCTTTCTACTCTTTTCTGAGAAACAGAAATGTTAAGCTTTTCGAACAATAAATCCAGACGAAACTTTAAAGTTACGTTTGATTTATGAAGCCACTCGTAAGGTTCCGGTAGATACTGACAGATTTTTGAATAACAAATACAAACAGTTCTTAAAAGTATGTAACACTGTATTATTAACTGCGATAAACAAGCATAATTCCGTTCATCGTGTAGGGACTATTTCTGGGTTTCTGTACAATCAGTTCGAGGAAAACATAGTGAATGAGCTGGGTTACATAAATATTGTTAGTTTTCGTGAATAGCTAGGTACAAAGGCTTTTTCAAATCAAGTTTTGAACTGATAAGCTGACGTTTAACCGCTGTCTCACTGGTGGTAATGGTGGTCCGATTGTCGAAGATGGTTGGTAACATATAAGGTATTTTTGCATGGTGGTAGGGCGTTTTGAGAATAACCGCCTGGCTAGCTATCATCCTCAACTAGAAAATCTATTGCCAAGCACCTAACGGTGTGTTCCGGTAGCTATCCTTGAGAGCCAGTAATTCTATGTTAGCCTGAACAACATCTTCGATCACATTATCACTTACCATTAGATAGGATAGTATATAGTCAAAGGCTAGCCTATCAGTTATAAATAAAAAATAGGCCTAGAATATAAACTGGCACTCAAGTAGTCAGCTTATATAGCAAGTACACGTTATGGTACTAGGTCATTAATCATCATAGAGTAGGTTATCCTATAGTTAGTAGGTACCTCACCCCTCAGATATGTCTACTTATGTTACAAAGAGGAAAGACTTGTATTTTTGTATGTAACGAATAAACATAAAACTACTGAACCGATTGGAAAAATTCTTTCACCCTTAGAATCCTACACTATCCCTGATGAACCTATGTTCATACAGCTACAGAATATAATATTTTTTTTAAATCCCTTGCAATACTGGAGCGGGCCGCTAGTTTTGAATATAATTCTGGAAGTAAGTACATTATCAAGATAAAGCTGTTAGGAAAATGATATTTTTAAATATTAGGATATTAGTGCCTATCTACTTAGTATGTAATTATGTATATCTACATAAAGTTTTAAAGAGCTATATCACGAAGCAGTAAGGCGATACGCCCTAGGACGGCATAAACCCAAAAGTTAAGCGACACGTAGAGGTACCTAGGTACTTATCATAACTGTCATTTTTATGTCATGAATTGATGAGATGTTCAAGCCGCCCGTCTGATGTTGAGCGGTCATACCTGCCATTAAAGATGCAGTGTCACCATCCTCGTTCTGCTTGGCACTGTACTGTGCTAATCACTCCATGCCGCTAGTTCTTATGTACTTCATCCATAGTAATTTCACGTGCTACAGTGCCCTTTAAACCTTAATATAGTAGTGGTTGCACACTACTATTTTGATGCAGAATATCTGACACTGCGATGGTAAGGTCCGCCTTGTGGGCAAGGCGGACTGTTGCTGAAGGACCACCTGTTAAAAATAGTCACGGGACTAGTAGTAGGTTTCCTATATATACGTTCTATTACGTACCAAGCTCCTCCCGGTCTATAACAGGGCCTACCCTCGCCCAAAATCCGGTAGAGCTGGACGGCCGACAGCGGTAGAAAGAATCTATGTCCTCCCTAAAAAAAAAACATGCTCAGATTGATCAGAACATTTGAACAGTCTAGATCACTGCGCAGATACCTACTTTGGCACTACATAACTCAGGTACGAGTACCTAATATGGTACGCAAATATAGTGTACTATTTAATATGTAACGGGCTTAATGTATTAGAAAAACTATATTTACTTTACCTGTTTGTGAAATAAAAAGTAGAGTGTTTAACTCGGGTGCTACTCATCAATTCCTCGGACTCGTATTAAATACCTTATATGGGGATTGATTAATTTCGACCCGTGTATACTTAACAATCTATTAGTATGTACAGAATAAATTCTAAGTAATATTTTCTACAAGCAGCCCTTGCGCAGTAGTGCAGATACTTCAGAGCTATTATACCGGTAGTAACCTATATTAGTTGCTGGCGTACGAGCCCAATATCGACACTATGATGTACAGGATAGCCGTTTGGCACATGTGAACTTGAGGTCAAAACAATGATTGTGACCCGCAGTTCGCTTAAGAGAATATTTATGGGGATATCTAGTTTTTGTGTGAAAAAAAATATTATATGAAGCTTCTCCAGTGGGGTATTCAATGAAAGGATTTACGGGCCGATTCAAAAACATACTATTTATTACATTTCAGCTGTTTTAAATAAAAACAATTTCAAATCATACCCAGATACGATACGGCTAATAAATCAGTTTTTAATATACGTCAATTGATACTTAATAAATATCCTCATAAAAGTAAATTTGAAATTATTTACACATAATGGTATTTATAATATTTTTCATTATTAATTTAGTGACACAGTTCCTAAAAAGAAAACGGGCCAGGTTCAGTAACCAACTCAGAAAGCACCAAAATATAGTTATAAGAGAAATGTGAGTGAAGAATTTCCTAAAAGAAGAGAAGACGTGTCAATTCGTTAGAGCCTTATTAGACTCAACTAAAGTGGAATGTGTCCCTGCTGGTTCGGGTGCAAATGCAACTGATACTCATGCAGAAGGCTTGGCCTTCCAAGGGTGCCAAGACCGGGGTGCAGGTATGCAAAATTTGTCTATACCGCTGTTTTATTAGACGCACAAATTATACAGAAGATGTAGAGTAAGATATATTAGGTCCTTACATAATGAAATTGCCGTTTTGAATGTAAAAAGAAAAAAAAAATTAAATGATTTTATGTACCATTGTTATCTATACACTTTCGCCGTTTGAAGTGAGAATTAATAAAATCTTTGAAGGCGGTTTTAACAGCATCATCGAAATCCATTATTTTCCCTTGCATCATGTTGTCCAAATTCCGGAAACAGTGGTAATCTCTTGGAATAAGTTCCGGGGAGAATGGTGGGTGTCGAAGACATTCCAGTACAGGTCCTCCAGTACTAGCATTTGGCCGGTTCTCCAGGGTTCAACCATTGTGAAGAGCGTTTCCGATTATCGTACAAGATCCATTTTTCAACCAACGTAACGATAAGATTCAAAATCCTCTCGTTATAGTGACGTTTGAATAATGTAACGCAGTACTCGACTAGTGTTTGTTGGTTTGCTTCACTCAATTATTTTGGTACGCATTTTTAGAACGTTTTTACTTTTCCAATTTGTTTAAGTAAACTAAAATTGTTTTATCACGCTTACCGAAGCCTGCCGCTAACTCTGACGTGGTTTGCGATGGATCCGCTTCCACGATCACTTTTAATTATTCATTGTTAATTAGCGTCTCCGTACATATAATTAATCCTTCGAGCTATTTCTGCATCGCTGGTGCCACGGTGGAACTCGTATTCGTAATTAACCCAATACTTTAAGTTTTCCATATTGTGCACAGAACGATGTCAAAGGAAAATTTAATGGCGCGAAAACAAATGAATCGCTAAATTGGAAACACAAGCCTAAATTAGAATTTGGAATTTCTACCCAAATGCCAGATATTTCATATCCAAGTAGCCAGTCAAACAAAAAGGCCAATTTCATATGTAAGGTCCTAATGAAAATGATGACGTACGCATTTTCCATACAATTTCTTTGGTATGTATCACTAAAAACTTAATTAATTTGAAAGTTATGTATACCAACTGTTAAAAGAAAACGTCGCAGTACGATGGAAAAAGGTGTATCTCCCTAAACCCCCCCCCCTTTTCCCTATCATATTCCACTTGGAAATCATAAATGTTATAAGTTTAAAGAAATACTGAATTTAATATTTTAATAATAATAATTGAATATTGTGAAGCTTTTTTTATGCAACATAAATATGACATCATAGCTCAGCCTCAGGCCTCAGGGTAGGTAATATTTTAAGGACTATGGGTCAAAATGATTTCATTGCTTGGACTTCAAGAACACGTGCGCCAAATGGCATTTCCTTTTGACGTCTTCGGTTACCTTTGAATCCTAACTCCGTAAAGCATAATGTGGTAGATAGGGCACGGCGGTATTTGACTTTTTTTGGAACACTGGTATCGATTCAGTATTAAGGAAATAATCCAATGTATCAATGTGAAGAACAAAGATTAATAGTTCATGTCAGTTGTTATATCTAAAGGCTGTTTTAAACTCTGATATAAAAAACGAATATCTCTTTACAAAAAGATTTATATTTGTTGAAACAAATAAATCACTAATATAACAGCTAGACTAAATAATCGAACACAAAATGAAGATTTTAACAACGGTGTCACGGTTTATCAATGGTTAACTATTGGATATAGCGTTTTGGTTAATTGTCACCCTATATCCGCACACGTTCAGCTATTAGCATTTTTTTTATTACATAGGTAGGTACATATATGAAGACTCATACTAAATATGCCTGCAATACCGATATACTAAGATTATCGTAACTACAACATGTAAAATACTTAAGTATTAAGATTTACCACCATTTTTTCTAAAATCACCTGCCACAGCACGACCCGTGAGTTGCCAGCTTAGGGTTGTCAGACGTCCTGGATATCCGGGATAGTCCCGGTGGGTCTTATCCCGTGTCGAGTAATTTCTCTCAACTGACCCGAAATTCACGAATTTTAGGTTTTTTCACAAATATACGGCCACCAAATTCTATGCTACGTACGGTGTATGCAGGCTGTGTGTGTAATTTCATACTTAGTTATTAGGCCTATACAGAGTTATTTCTTTTGACCCATTTATTATATGTTCTATGCCCATATCCGTATCATAATTAGGTAATATATAGCCTTAAATAATGGCTGAATTTATATTTAATTATATGTTATAAGGATTTATTGCCCAATTTAGGCAACATATCTTTGTCTCAAATAAATATCTGTACTTAACAATTTTGCTATTTCTTTTTGCCTAAGTATAAAAGAACTAAATCTAAGTAATATATATTTATATATATTAGTAAGATTTTGTGGTTTAATATATATATTAATTAATCTGTTCAATTGTAGATTTATTTAGATTTGAACTTGAGGTCAAAGTACCAACACCCTATCTAACCACAGAAAAGTCCAGGAATTGATATACCATGGCATTTGGTGACAGTTCAGGGTCTAAATTACTAGATAGTATGGATCGGTAATTTTGCATTAATAAAATATAAACATGGCTTATTGTGTACGAGTAGTTAATTGTTGACACTACTATTTGACCTTACCCTACTAGGTACGTACGACTACCTTATCCACCTAATACCATTCAAATCCATTCCATCAACCACATAATACAGAGATATAGGCCCTTTTGACCGAAGTGAAATTACGGATTACTAGTACCTACTACTTTTATTATTTAGTGTTTGTTAGAACCAGCGGTATGTACCGGGATTTGAAAGTCTCAGTAGTTAAGCTGGCCGCTGCTGCTAGCCATTATTTTAGGTACTTACCGGTATTTCTCGGGATTATCGGGACGGATTTCCCAGTAGCATGCCGTAAAAGAAAACGTGAGATTACTGTGTACCTACTTACTGTTATTGACTCGCTAAGATATAATACCTACGGGCTATTCGGGTAATACGGGTTAGTTAAAATTATAATTAATTACCATATTTAATACTTGTGTATAATTAATAAATTGATATCTATTACATACACCTGCTTTAGGTGTCGAGTAACAGTGGTCGGTTCACTGCACACCTGTTGTGACCCCTCCTATTTTTCATGCAAATATCTTGTTCGAGTAGGTAAACATCATTTATATTTATTAGATATAAATAGACAACGTATTTGTCATAACTAAATCTATCACCAAAACGTAGAATGACAAAAAAAGTAGTAGGTACTTTATTTAAAAAAAAAATAAGGACCTAGTTAGGTCTTATGGTGTTTGGCAGGGTATAGGATTATGAATTTTGACATGTCATGTAGCACAGCAAAAAATATTCCAATCAATTTTATGACCGACTATGACCATAATGAATTTGCTGGATGTATTGTTCAGTGTTATATTTTATGAAATATTTACTTATTTCTACATTCTACCCCCATGCCAATCACCATGTTTCTATTTTGTTTATACGGTTGCCTGGGTGAGATTGCTGCCTAGCAATAAAGCCGCCGATCGTACTATTTTAAGATGGAATATTTTGTAAACACTGTTAATTGAAATTGGAAAGTGCGATAAAGTGTTATTTATCCATCTAAACCGAAAATAATCAATTCATCAAATGGGCTCTAACTGACTGTGTAGATAAAAATGGTAATGACTTTGATTCAATAAATAATTGTAACCTAAAAACACAAAGTTAAATTTTTCAGTACAAATCGGCAATTTCGTATTTTAACCCCTAATATAATATAATGTAATTTCATCACTGCCACATTAACAAGGAATTATAATCTTGGATCTGATTATCGAACGTTGGAGTCGTTTAAGTAGGTGGCCGGGATTTTTTATTTTTACATTTGATAAGTAAGCATTTGACCGCAGTCACCTGATGGAAAGTGTTGATGTGGTCGTCGCGACTACGGTGGAACATGCTTGCCACTTAGAATATACCCATCTCTCTGAACTGACTCTTAGAAATCTATCGTGAAATAGAGACACGGTAGGGTAATCCATATTCCATGCTTCAGCACAGTGCTTCAGCCGTATACGCATTATATGAAGCTGAATATAAAGCGCGTCGTGCGAATATTTGGTATATTGACCATCTACTGATGTGTGTTCCTCTGCGTCTTGTAGTCCAATAAAAGAAGGGAGGTGGGGAATATATATCGTAAGTTCTCCAGGAGTGATGCAAAATACGGATAAGCTCGCCATTTTGCGTCATGTACGAGGCTTTGGTGTCTTGCCTTCTTGCGTTCGTCTTTGCTCAAACTTCATTGCACTATTAAGAGTTGAGTCCAAGGCTCTGCCGTGGTATTACGACGAACCATCCCCGAATTGGCTGCAGTAGTCTATGTAAGAGCGGACTTGGGTTTGACACAGGCATAGAAGCTGTCCTGATGTGAAATACCGCTGCACTTTTCTAAGGACTTTGTTTAAATTACGTAGGTGACAGGCGATTGCTTAGCAGAGATGGAATTGTCCAAGCATTTTTGTCGTTTAAGAATCACAAACTGTGTAGTAGGATTTCTTAATCAAAATGTTTTTCACGAGCAACTTGAATTTTCCTTCTGTGAGCGTCCTTGCGTGAGGAATTTTATTATAAAACCGCACGCAATTACATAAGAAGGTCCTTTTATTAGTCTTTGCTAATTTAAAACCTAGCACCGCTATTTTATCTTTATTCCTAGTGTTGTAATCGTAACTGTCAATATTGAATTTCAATTTAATACAATTTTACGTACATACTCACATAATATTTTCAAATGTATACAGATTCGGTAAACTTAAAATATCATTTTTTTTTAATAACATCCATCAGAGATTCCCTATAATCCATTTCATATATGGCCCGATTTGCACGCTTTTGGAATATAAAGATTGTCTCTATCTCAGCAACAGCTCCCCACAGCAATACGACCAAACGACACCATACGACGTAATACTGTGGAAGTACGCGAAATAAACTAGGCTAGCACTAGCTACGTCTGTTAACTGTCTTACGAACTCCATATACAGCAGAACTAAGTCTTCCGGATAGATCATGTAATGTGAATCCCACTGTAAAGTTGAATCCATTTTGAATCCCAGGAAGACTGTCGCAATGTCAATAGAGATTTAATCTGGGTCAAGCTTAATGTTTGGTTTAACATAAGTAACATTTGGTAAAGAAAACTTTAATCATTTGGTCTTTTTTGAATTTAAGAGATTAAGAGATTATTAGCGGCGAACCATTTATATATCATTATTTACATGAATTATTTCACTATCTTTCCTATCTACTCTAAAAATGTAATAGAGTCCTCGTATGGGAATTCAGGCCATTGAAGAAGGACATGAAGGCGAGCATTAAAGTCCCTCAGTAACACAAGTTGGGCAGAAGAGTACCGTTGTTGAGTTATATCTGCCGTTATACTTATAAAAAATTCTAAATATCGAAAACCTCGTATCCTATGCTTCCCGGTATGCGATCGATATACCTACCAATTTCCACCAATAACCAGAGATCAGACCATCCAGTCTTCAATTAATCAAATTACGAAGACACCGAAAAAAGATGGCATCGCGAATAAATACGCGCGTATCGGCATGGCTGGTGACCTAAATTCATGCTCATTTCTATTTCTACTATATAATAATAATCGAATCATTGATGACCTTTACTTGATTCTTTCGATCGATATAATTTAGGTAATTAGATACTTAGATGCTGGGCACGGGTAACAAGTTTACATTATCAGATAGGCTAACTAATAACGATCAATAATGATTTGCAAGTAGGTGTAGGTAGGCATATTAAAATTTTATTTCAAACGACTAATCCCAAGTCTCAACCACGGAGAAAATTGTCTCGGCGAACCCCCAAAACATCCATAATATGGTATATTATGGATGTTTTGGGGGTTCGCCGAGACAATTTTCTCCGTGGTTGACATATTATGGATGTTTTGGGGGTTCGCCGAGACAATTTTCTCCGTGGATAGTCTTTTGAAATAAAATTTTAATATGCCTACACCTACTCTAACTTTATATTATGGGTTCTTGAGATGATAACAAACCCGTTGTGAATTATGTTTTCAGGGCATCATCTTGGCGCTTTGCGGCAAGGCCACGGCAGGCACGTGTGGTTTGAAGTAGCGGGGACTCCGGGAGACGCATCAGCTCTGCTTACAGCTGAGCTCAGGTTACACCAGTCGCCGACGCCCAGTGCTGACCCGACCAGTCTTTATACTGTAATCGCCCATCGAGTGCTCAGTGTCGATAACTTGGGGTGAGTCAGAGACTAGAGTCCATTTTAAAGTTGGAAATCACGTTGAGGCCTGACCTTTTTGAAAGTAGGTATAAGTTTTGAAGACGGACGGTATTCTGAATGATATTTTTTTGTCAAATCTACACTCAAACTGGACTATAAGAAATAGCAATAATAATAATAATAATTTTATTTTTCCAAAGACACTTTTAAAATATAATAATTAATTCATATCAATAAGCTACCCACTATAGGATTCCCTGTTTTGGGAAGACTATTTACTTCTTAATATACAAATTTATTTACATGATTGAAATAACATTTATACACATACAAAAAATAAAATAAAATCATCTTAAATCATTCAAAACTATTAATCACATTTAATTTACATTATACATTACAATTTGCAATGCACGTTGGCCTCGACTGAAAATTCACATAGTTATTTATAAGCCATTATATAGTGCCGTTTTGTTTTGAAGTTGCAATTAGGCTAGTTTTAGCTACTCAGAAAAATATTAAACTTGTTAAATGAGAGTTATTTTTAAAACGGGCCACACTAATTCTGTTCCCAGTAGGCAGATGCAACCAGCTAATTAAATTATGTCCTAAAGAGTCTCTCATATAATTACATTTAATTTAAGTATGATCAAGTCTGGATCACTTTAGGTACAAAGCCAGCAACAGGTACATTGGCTTATCCGTCCGGACGGGATTACTACGGTGCATGCCGCGTACGAAGAGGCTATGCTGTACTCCGTGCATAGCGAGTTGAATTGTACTTTATTGCTTCCCAGCTACAGTCGCTTATTTATTGGAATAGCTTTGCGGAGTGATCCTTCTGGTTCTTTTTATTCTGTGGTATGATTGAATTTATTATTACCTGCATTTCGCACACGCTCATGTACCTAAGTAACTTTATTTTGCATGAGTTCAGGTAAACATTGTTTTTTAAAAATGGTAGATTTATCTGAATTCCTGTTTTTCTTTCTTTACTAGGCGAGTAGAGCGTTTCGTTTACCGATATCAGAGAGAGAACGACAGAAGAGTATTGTATTGTACTACTTACTATAAAAGGCCTGGTGCACTCCGAACTTTAGGTACAAAGCTACAAGTACATCAGCGGTTGCGACACGATGGGTTTACTCTACAACACAGATTAATCATATGTGCTCTACGGTGGGTTGCCGCGCGCCGCCAGGAACGCACGTCATCTCGCTCTAACCCGCCGTGTTTCGTGTTCGTAAATATCCGTAGCATAGTAGAAAGAGTGAGGAAGTAGGCCATCTCCGGCCCAATCCGCGATATAATTACCTACCATACTTCCCTGTCTCAGGGTTGTTACATATTTATAATATATGTACTCGTATATGCAATATATAATTCAGTACCTAGAAATAGGCAAGGGCCGGGAAGTTGTATTTTTTACTTGTGTTGTCTGGGTTCAGGGTTAGTGAGGTAGGTTTTACCTAAACGATGATGAAACCTTTCACGATGAAAGAAAGAGCGACTGGCGATACCTATGTGGTTGCGGGACCAGAGACGAGCGACGCGGGTCATACCTACCAAAAAAATAAGTAGGCATCTCACTCATCATCAAGTAAAAATGATGGGTATGATAGAATAAGTGACTTGGTTACCTTTCCTGTTCAGTAGGTAATCTGAACAGAGACAACTCTGCAATCTATGAATTATTTAGACAGCCGAACACACAGCAATAAGTTCTCCTGCGATTATCAAACTTTTTAAATATATTTAGCGGTGCCGAAAAGCCGTGACGCGCGGTCCTTGTACGGTGTTAGCCCCGGCTGGCGCACTGAGAAACGGGTCGAGATTGTGTTTGAGTGTGCGTGCGGCGACGCATAGATACTATGGCGCACACAAGTCGTTCGTGGTACGTTTGTATGAAGATAACTTACTTCCCACTCTTTCTACTATGTCCGTAGTCTGTTTAGGTACATAGTTTCACAGAATAAAAAGGCTAGTAGGTAGGTTGAAATGAGGGCAACAAGGTACTGTATTGAATTTGGCTGCATGAATTACAACAAAGATCCGTATCTCACGTTTTTCTCACTTCCTAAGGACATGGTAAGGTAAGGAAATGTACGCATACGTAATTTGTTACTATTGTGATAAGTGATGATGTGGTTGAAAATGTTGATCAGGCTAAACCATTAAAGGATACTTGCCTCCCAAGTACAGCTGCTGAAACACCGTTACGTGGGTTGGGTACAGATTATAAGTATGATAAGCGGTTATTAACTGAATGTGTAAAGTGCATTAGTTGTCAAATTTACTTTATGTAGGCATACATAAAGTACATTTGGTGACATAGTGTTCAAAGGTTAGCCCTATCAGCTATAAATAAATAAAAAGTCAATCCAGATTAAATAATCTTGTACCTAAATAGACCGAACAAACATTATGCCTTACATATTCGAGTACATAGGTACATTTTAAAATAGTTTTCTGCTAATATGAGGTACGAGTACTTATATTTGAAATGTATTTAATTGCTTTAATATTTAGTGGTACTATATGTAGGTACGTACATAGCTATAATAGCATGTATTAAGCACACGATCACAACCCTAACCCACTCCCGCGTCAGAAGAGATATGAACTACACGATAGAAAGAGAGGCGCCTTGTAGGATAATATAAATGGTAGGCACTCAGCGGTGTGCGATCTGAATTGCTCTTTATTGCGTCGTAGCAGAGTTGCTTATTTATTTAAACGTCTTAGTGGAGTGATCCTTCTGGTCCTTTTTATTCTGTGCTATTATTGCAATTTTGCACTTACCACATTTAGATTTCAATTTTTTGATTGAAGGCTTATGAATAATAAAATGATATTTTCAGGGTAGCCACTGATAGATAGAGAAAGTTTTTAAAAGCCAAACAGTAATTTTAATATGTGATTTTATTTTTTAAGCGCCCTTGAAGTTGTGAACATACTGGTTAAATTTACCTTTCTTGGCATAAATTGTTTGAAAATATTAAGGTAATTAAAAAAGATTTATTAATATTAAGAAAATTATAGCTCCGATCGCGCTCAATCCAACGGGAAACGATCGGGGATCGCGGCCCGCGTGTTTTGATGCGTGGAACTATAGAAAAATTTGGAAAAGGGGAATTATATATGGGAAAAACATATTTTCAATAAAAATACCAATGAAATGTTAATAACTTTTACACTATTGAAGCTATTTGACTGAAACTAACGTGGAACGAACCGCTACCAGCGGCCGCCAATTACTAAAAATAAAAACAACATACAAATTGGAAAAGACGCTCTGTGCACTATCTACATCTATCTATCCTGTCCTATTGAGTGACAAGTACACTAAATATAAAATAATGCCACCATAAGTTGGTGAAAGTACTTCGTATGGAGGACTGCGCATTTACTTTTTTTTTGTCTATATGCCTAACCTAAATGCATTGTCCCAATAAAAGCAGATGTATAAGTATTTATTATACATTTTAATTTTTTTTCTATAATAATTATACTATGGATAATTTTTGATACATTTTGATAATTTTCAATATATTACACGGTTCAAGCCCAATATTCATGAAAAAATAACTGTTATGCAGAATAAAACTTTCGTGACCGTATACCTAGCGTGACCGCTTTTTGCATATAAAAGACGTTATATAGACCACATTATTTACTATACATTTACTATTATCTTAGTTAGAAATTTCCGATGTGGTACCCCACCAATAATTGCATACACTAATATAAAAAATGGATTTGGCTAGCGAAGCCCTTTATCCTTGGGATTTTTATATGGGCTACGCGAGCGCTTCATGTGAAAAAAATAGCGTATCTGCATGGTACTTGTTATTGGGATATAATTCGCCGTAAATAGTGCTTATTCTTAGCTTGGCATACAATTATTAAGAGTTTATCTTTTATGGAATAATTTGACATGTGAGGCTGAGAAATACGGCTATATATAATCTGTGGTGTTACGGAATGCTGTCTACAAATACTTACGTATTCGTACATTAATGTTGATTTATAATCAATGTGTATAGTTATGGATTGGTAGTCGATAACTATTATTTTAGACCCGCACTCATCTTTAACATCTTTATTAGACTTCTAGATATTTCTGCCGCCACTGTCAGTAAACGCGAAAACTGTTGTTTTATCAATTGAAAGTTACCTTGATCAAGTCTAATATATCTGTTTTTTTTTTTAATACAAACTAAGGTGGTATTCACTCATTTTCAACGACAAATACGGGATTACTACTATAGGGAAACTATAGTCGGATCTATCTGGCTTATCGACGTTAGTAAACTCGTATTTTTCTAAACACTCAATATTTGTTTCATTATAACTAACGTTAGGTAAAGAAAACTTAAATATTTCAGCTTTATTAAATTTAATACTAAATTATTAGCGGTGAACCTTATAAAGATAATCAATAACAGATTATGTACTTGTACCAACTGCTACAAGTTAATAATTGAAATCGTAAACTTGCAATTCTTTCTATTTTCTTTAAAAATCAGAGAGGTATATAAAAAACAATATCGCTGAGATCTGACCATATAAAAGAAAATCGTTGATATATGCTAGAAACAGAAATGGTTCCAATATTGATCCTTGTGGAACTCCCATTTTAAAATTTGATAAATATCTGTAGGGCTATAATTTATCTACTTTCACAATTTCAGAAGCTTAAAGCTAGAGCAAGTGGCGGCGGTGAATACCAGCGCTGGCTCCGAGGGCTGGCTTGAGCTGAATGTGACTAGCGCATTAGCTGCGTGGCTCACCTCTCCCGCCGATAACCGTGGCTTCTTCATCACTGTGCATCCTCACTCGCAGCCTGGTTAGTTTGTTTCTTTTTAGGGTTCAGTACGCAAAAGGCTACTTTGGTGTCTGCCTGTCCTGGCATGGAGTTCTATAGCTCTTACGGATCGTAAATAATAATATAATTAAATATTTTGTGAAGAATGACAACCTGAACCCGAATAATTAATTAAAAATTCAATTTATATATTTCTAATTTTTATTTATACCTACATGAACAAATAACTGAAAAAAAGACATTTATTTTGTTCCTTGGTATGTAGGTCATGGGTAAGCTAGAGCTAATTGAGTAGATTACAATTGTATATTTTCTATAATTTTTGGCATGATCTTTACATGTTTTACAAAAATAACAATAAGCCTAGGTTTAACAGAATCTAAAACTGTGAGGTTATTTTGGCTTTTTTTTATAGAGCGCAACGTGAAACCGGAAGAGATTGGTCTGGAAGAACCTAGGGGCGTGGTTGTTGAAGGAAAACAGCCATTTCTAGTGGCTTTCTTCAAGAATGGTCCGAAACTTGGTATATCTGACGCTGGTGCGAGGAGGAAGAGGGAAGCGAGGAGATGGCGATCGCACGGCTATTCTGAGAATTATTTGAGAAATCCTTTGACTGGTGGGTTTTTTCATAGATTTTTACTTGTAGTCAATCAAACCTAAATCGTATATCTCCAAACATAATATATTCTGTATTCTAGGGCAAATATTGTTTTCTGGAGAAGTCTCTGTTCCTCTCTATACATTTTCAATGGAGTACTGCGAGAGAATCTGTGGGCCAATATGACCTACTTACTTACTTACGGTATGTTAAGCGCATTTTTGTGTAATTTCAGATACATCTCATTGGACTACGCGAAGTTGTGAAATCCAAACGCTCTACGTCAGTTTTAAAGATCTAGAGTGGCAGGTCAGTTTTATTTTAGATCTTTTTTTTTTAAAGTGAACCTCCAGAATGTTGTATCAAACCCTAACACGGTAAAGAAGGATCCTTCTTTTGAGAGTAGAGTTTGAAAAAATATTCCTTCCTGTCAGATTAAGTCGGTAATCTGGTTGATGGACACGCCGTACCCTATAAGACGGATAAAAATAAAAAAAGTATCCTTCTTAACCGTGTAAGGGTTTGGTGACAGCTGCAACAAATCCTAACTTATAGGGAACGGCGGCGTTGCCATCAACCAGACTTCACCCGACAGGAAGAAATATTTTTTAAAACTCTACTCTCGTAATGATTTCGCTCGCTATCTTTCTATAGTTTTAAATACTATATTTTCAAAACACAAACAAATTTTGAAAGCACTTAAAAAACTCGCTTAACATGTGCTAGTGCTTGAAATTATATCATATTATTTATAAATATAAGAGGGTAGATTCATTATAACGAGAGAACCGTTTGAAAAAATACTTAATCAGATTAAATAAAGTCTTGTAGTTTGGATGATAAAAGCAGCGACCTCCATGACGTTGAATAAAATAGAGCACACGATTCGCATCTTTCATCCATACCGCAGGATGCGGGTTCGATATCTGTCCGAGACGAAAGGTTTGTTCTTTAAAAATTTGTGTAGGTTGTTCAGTTCTGGAATCCAATGCCTAAGTACCCCGCATACACTAGATTTATCAGTCTGTTAAAATTTGTTTATTTACATAGCTAGTACGGTCAAAACATAATATTAAATTAGCATCTAAACTACACACAATTCATATCAATTAATCATAAAAAATGGGTGAACTTCAATTCCTTAGATTCCATCATAAACAGGCATTTGAATCCAATGAAAAAGTTTAATAATTAGAATATAGGCAAAAAAGGGCTACCTATTATTTTTAATTTTCTTTTTTATATATACATGTTTATTATTTATTTATTTCATTTTTAATTGCTTTATGTACATATTTATCTTCCGAATCCAAAATATGATCCCCTGAAGAGGATCACCTTCAAAGTGGCCAGAATCAGGGAATCTCTGTTTATCCTGGCTAATAATTGCAACTTGTATGTGACACCTGTCTTCTTTTGGTACAGAAAACAACTGCTACAGTTCCTTGATAGTGCGCTCTAAGGTATCATCGAGTTTCTACACGTTTGTGTGGAAAATTCGTTTCGGTTGGGTTACATGGCGATGATGAGTCAAGTCGCTAAGCTACTTCCTGTATTGGCGGAATTATCATTAATATGTTTATATTTTTTTTACCGGATGTATGCCTTTATTAACAAAATACTACGAACTATGAACAACACTTCAGCTTCCACAATAAAAGCATTTAAACAACCTATAAGTCATTGCAGATTCACAGGCAGTCCAAATGCCCACTACCAGTTGGCAGCGTGCCTAGCATGCTGGCAGCATTGCCCCGTTAAATTGCAATGCTTATTCGTCGAGCCAAATAGGTGCCAGCAAATAAATGTTCTATTATGTTTATAAATAGATAGATAGATAACTCTTTATTGAATACACCATAATAACAACATTAAACTTACTACTAAAACATAACTTAAAACCTAGTGTATCAACGGGCGGTCTTATCGCTCAGAGCTATCTCTTCCAGACAACCCATCAATAGGGAAAATGGTCAAGATATTGGGCGGGGTTTCTTAAGGTCCAAATAATTCTATACATAAATAACTGATGTTACCAAATGATTAACTAATTAACCAAAAGTAAATAAATATATGAAAACATATATATATAAATATATACTTTTATTATTATAATAAATAAATATATACATGAATACGACATAAACATACATATATATGTATGTTTCATCATATGAACATATACATATATAGTTTATAACATGTTAAACACATAATTAAATTAAAAAACGATGTTTGTACCGTAGTGTCCCTTGTTATAGAAAGTTAGAGCAATAGATAATTATTGTTTTTGATTTGATCCTTGAAAGATTTCAATGATGGAGCACGTTTAATTTCTAGCGGTAGTGGATTCTACAGTCTGATAGCTTCAACGGCAAATTAATAGTGGTAGAAAGTAGTTTTAGTTGCAGGTTGTTGTAGCGTTAAGTTTTCTAATGACCTTAACGACAGAGAATGGGTAGAATGAAGATATTTAAATTGTTCCATGAGGTAGCGCGGGGATAAAGGATGGAACAGAATACTGTAAAGGAGAGATAATATATGAGCATTCCGGCGACGACGAATAGGGAGCCACTTGAGCTTATTACGAAAATCGGAGACATGATCATATTTGCATAAGCCATATATAAATCTTGTACAAAAATTTTGGAGTCGCTCAAGTTTATTCAATTGCTCCTCGGTTAGGTCAAGGTAGCAGACGTAGTATATTAAATCGTCGAAATATTTTAGTATTCAGTACTAATTTATCATATTTAGTAATATACCAAAAAATTACATAACATATCACATCATCACCTACCATCAGGTTGGATTGTGGTCAGAGTAACCTATGAGAAATAAAAAAAAACCATAACGGATCGTATTTTAAAATGAAAAACAAAGTCTACCATCTAAAAAATTTAACAGATGTTTGCGGTCAGTTCTTAATCACGGTGAGTGTCACGATAAGTCAGTTTAAAAATAATGCAAAACGTCACATAATAACCTGTAAAAATTGTTGAGTTACTAATTTTACGACTAACTGTAACCTATAAAATTACTATAGCTATTCGAAATTGTTGGTTATAGGACTGGATCATAGCGCCAGATGGGTACGGCGCATTCTACTGCAGCGGCGAGTGCAACTTCCCTCTGAACGCGCACAAGAACGCGACTAACCACGCCATCGTGCAGACGTTGGTGCATCTACTCAACCCTACTAAGGTCTGGTATCAATTACATATTTCAATAGAACTATGGTAAACTTTGTATTAATGAGTATTGAACCCATTTTGAAACTGTCCTTAAATGCACCGGACTGTTTCCCTCAAGTAAGTAAATACCTCATGAGGTATTTACTTACTTGAGGGAAACACGTCATGACGTGGCGTGTCATTGCAGTGTGTTCAAACTAGTTGAAACTTTGCGTGCATGTCCTTGAGTCCAGTCCAGTTTTTAGATTCATCAATTAATGTAAGCCTAAATGTGAATATAAGATTGTATATAATAAGTATATATGTTGTATATAATAAAAAAAAAAATACGGTATACTGGCACACCAGAAGAATCAATCCAATATTAGGCTCAAGGAAAATGTTCGAACAGATTTTCTACTTGAGGGTGGTAGCTATCCAGGCGGGCAATCGCAAAATGCCCTTCCACCATGCAAAGGTGTCTAAAAACCCATGTTTTGCCGGACATGTTTTTCTTTTGTTATTTTGTATACTTACCTTATATTATGAGACGGTGAGTACCAGAGTGGCCTATCTTTTCGAGACACAAATGATTTTCATTAAATTTCAAAAAGATACGCCCCTGTGGAGCTCACCGCCTCAATCTCAATACATAGGGCGTACGACGATTGAGGCACTAGATTGATTCTAAAAATATCTTGGTCAGACAAATTCTAAAAAATATACGACCCGGGGGTTACACCCAGAGCATGGCGTACGTGGACCCGGGCGTAAAGCCGATTGGGAATATTGAGTTCAAAGTGTCTTTACGCCACTCGGCCCAGTAGGCAGTGAACATTTTCATATGAGAAATAATTACACTAAGGCTGACGTCACATTTTTTCCACAATTCCGTCTGAAACATTTTTAACACAGAAAATAAAGAGCTGAGATACTTATTTATTATAAATACTAATTATTTATATTAACTATATATCGAAACTAATACCCCTGGTATATATTATTGGCCTGGCAATATTTATATTTTGCCGATGACCTTTTCTTTGACCACAATATCCCCTGAATAAATAATAAAGTCTTTACAAAATTGCAAATTTACGAGAGAAAAAATATAGGCATGTGCGGGATCCGCGTCCATCCACCCCATTAGCAGAGGTATGCTCTAAGCTCTAACCAATTGAGCTAACATGACACAATGACTCATAATTAATTTTTGCTCTCGTTCTTGAACCATCGTATCGGGATGGAGCGACACCTATAGTTCAACTTGCTACTACAAGACCAATTTTGCAATTGGTTTTAAACTTGTGAATGATTACGCATCCCGCACATGACTATAATTTTTTCTCTCGTAAATTTGTAATTTTGTAATGTAATTCGCCAAACAGGCGTTATCGCAAACATCACAGTATTAAAATTAAGTTTTTGTTAATGTAGATGTGCTAATGTTCCTGTCTATAACTCCTATAACAGTTACAAACAAAATACAGCAAGCTGTCGACCTGAGCTGTCCTGAGCTGTCGACTGAGGCTGTCAGCTCCTTCTCAGTCAATATCATGACTGTTAACATGTACTTACTGACTTTATTAATTGATATAAGTTAATATTTTCAGGTACCAAAGCCGTCCTGCGCGCCCATCAAGCTGTCGCCAATATCCGTCCTTTACTACACTGATGACTCCAATGTGATCCTTCGCAAGTACAAAAATATGGTTGTTAAAAGTTGCGGCTGCCATTAGCTACACAAACAGCAATATACTCGTATGTAGATGTATTAGGAATCATCACAAACTAAACTACCTAGTCTCTAAATTCCTGCCTTAAAACATGTGACTTTATTAAGATAGGTATTATACTTAGGCCCTGTTTCATAAAATATGATGGTCAATGGCCGCCATTATGCTATGCACCTCAAATCAACTAAATATATGAAAGTTCTCATTCTATTTACCCTAATTCGTACAACGCATATATTAATAACAATACTAAAATTAATATTTTTCTGTTAAATTGCGGGTAGTTTTAAGCAGATCAGTCGTCATCTGAATAAGTGCAAACAATCTTAACGGTAAAGTACCCGCAATTTATAATAAAACATTATTTTATTATTTAGTTATACCAATTTAGATTTTAGCAGAAATGGAGAAAAACATTCATATCTTACCTGGGATTTCACTTTAATTTTAGTTGCTTATCAGGCAATGACCGCCATATATGTCCGTGGAAACGTGGTGGTATCTAGCTTTCAGCCGATTTTTTATTTAATACATCGTTTCTAAACTGCTTATGGATGGATCGAACAATAATTTAGTAATTATTATTAAATATATGATTAAATGTAAATCTAAACAAAGAAAACATTTTCTTTAATAGCGAATAAACAATACCCAGTGACATTAAATAATAACATTGTATAGAACTTACGTAAACTGTTACAAATAATTAAAATGCATGAATAAAATTACCGACTTATCAAAATTAGGTAAGTACAGTTGATACCTAAAACTCATTTATTTTTTTCACACAGGTATTAGGACTTGACATTGAGTTTCAAGTGCAGCTTTTTCTTTGCTTTTTATTGTTTTTTTAATCTTTACATACTGCAACATATTGTAAATATTTTGCAGTATGTAAAGATTAAAACATAGGTTATGTTTGGTTACCTATTTTATGGAATTATTATTATTATGATAACAGGGTCACAAGAAAGTGAAAGTACTATTTACGAAGTCTAGTAATAGTAATAGAGTAGGTAAACGAATTACGATTATGAGTTATGAGCCATATTTTACGAAATGTATATGTAATTCAATGTGTATCGCGAATTATTTAATGAGACACAATCCCAGCCGTAGATTCAGAGATGCATTAGTGAGTTAAGTCATTATAGTCCAGTTCGTATATAGAAGTGACATCAGGTACCTAAGAATAACTTCGATTACAGTAAAGCTTACGGTTTAGCTTAGCTTAATTTTAATACGTCAGTATACATAATGATATACAGGGTTATTGGAAAAATGCCATCAACCACTACGGGTTGACATCTGCTAGTAACTTAACAAACATTTAAATATGTTTTTTCTTTGATTTTTAAAACAACTTTTTTGTTTCTTTATTTGTATCTGACGGAATAAGCATGAGGGCCACCTGATCTTAAAAGTATATTGTGCCTGTAATTTATTATTTAATATTTTTTATAATGTTGCTCGATGTAAATATTCAAAACTCTATTTAAAGGCAGCGCGGCGCGGTCCAATAACCCTGTGTATAAATTAAGTTTTAAAATTACATGGCTTTTTAATGAACAATAAATTGTTAAATTACTCATGTATGTTTTAATTCAACGTTATGAATAAGTAGTGCCAACAGTCGTGCTTCGAAAGTAACCCGCATTTAATTCGAAATGTGGCAGGTAAATTCGATTTCCCGCTTTAGGTAGGTAGGGAATCGGGAGTTATGTAAATTAGGCGAATGAACGTGGCTCTTATGTGTCTTTATACTGCCTATCTTACTAATGCCTTTATACTGATTTAAGGATGTGACAAAATTACACAGTAAATTGGTTTTATTTTAGCACGACAATTGCAAAATCAAAGTAGGAAAAATAATTTAGCGGCACGATATTTTTATCTATTTTAATTCTTATTTCTATAATTATGAATCTTTTGGCATTGGTCCAGATATTTCGTCAATGTAAAGGAAAATATTTGTCACAGTCTCGTCCAAGACATATTTGGCAGAAGTGACGTGGCAGATTTACTTGATGTGGTAATTGGTCGAAAACACCAAATATATATACATATTTATTCCTATGTATTATTTTAATTTACAATTGAATATACATGAATAATTAATCAGCTACCATTATTATCACTCTCTCTAAGACATAAAATTTGTAGTATAACACTATACCTATCAAATATGTCACTTTACAATTTTCTTTTCTTTTCCTTCCTTTGAGGAATATGAAGTAAAGCACTCGTTTATAGCAACTCAAACAGTGCACATTATAATTGACCGCACGTATATACTTTCTCTTTCTAACAAAGAGACGAAGCAATTGTTAAGTTGTTGAAGAATATGGCAAATGTGGACCGTTTTCGCAGTTGTAAATCCGCGCCCCCATAAAGTAACACCGATCAACCATGCTTGGTTTTTTGTTTCTAAAAATCTGTAGTAAGTGTTTCAGTTATGGCAAATGCGCCACGTGCGACGCCAATTCCTCAAGATGTAGAGGAAAAAAAAGAGTTTCAGTTACTTCCTTGTATTCTACGAATAATATTCGTAGCTTGTATTACAGATGAAAGTCATCGATCAACAAAAATCAGTAAAACTTCCATTATACCCTCTAGCTATAAGCACTTTTGCTAGTGCGCTTGTTATACCTTGGGTGTAATTGATTACTCACCTTCCTTATTTAACCAACGATTAAGTCGGTTAAGTAGTTAATTAACTATTTTTTTTATAATAAGAAAAAACTAATGAGTTTATACAATTAATATGTTTGTGTAACTTATCAGCTCGATAAGTTACACAAACATATCGCTTAAAAACCCACGTATTTTTGTTTATAAAATACGCTAGTACATAATTTTTATTTTATGAGATTTTTAGTAGGTATGCTACGTGGGAGAAAAGGAGTGGTCAGCTCGATAACCCTGTGTATATTCATATCATAGTAAAAACCAATATTATTTTGTTTATAAAGAACGTTAGTTTACATACATTATGGAAGTTTCTGTGAAATATTTATCGGTTTGCACACAATACCTATTTTGTACAGGGTTTTACTCGAAACGCTTTAAGTATACACTCCGTAGATAAGCATTGCACAATAATATTTACAATAACGGTTCTTTGTTAGGTACAGTATTTTATGTCTTGGTACCTCGTTTAGAGAAATCTAATGGGAAGTAATCATAAATTATACATGTCATATTTCAATGGAATTACCGAATCGATAAATATTTTTATTTTAAATAATAAACTGTTATCTCAGTTCCTTGTAAATAAATTGTTATCTCAGGCAATCGATATATATACAGAGTGTTCTCTTTTTACTTTATTTTAACTATAAAGTGCTCCGTAAACGTCTAACGTCTGCGGCCTTGTTTGACACGTTTGTCAAACAATGTAGAGGTTTGATCTTGTTTGACGGAAATCTACATGTTTGTGAAACATGTTGGCGTGTTTCACGATTCTGGTCAAACTGGCTGAATTTGGTCCGAAATGGCGTGTTTTTCATATTTGAAGGTGTGCAGCGATGTTTATCTAATAAGTTTGACAAATTTGTTTGATGTCTTGTTTGATTGTGTACGCTCTTGTTTGGTAACAACGTGAAGTTTGATTAACGCATTTGTCAAACATATTAGATCGTTTTCAGGGCCCTTTAGATGTGAACATATTATCAGATGTAAATTATATCTTCATTATATCCTCTATGTAAACTATGTGCTCGACTTAAATAATACTTTTACGACAAAAGGATATTTATGAAAGCATGGATGTTGATGTAGGTATATGCTAAATAATCAGAATTTATAATTTGAAATAATGAAATGTCACAGTCTTTAAACCTTGCAATACAAAAACAAAAGTAGGTATAGGTACAGCACCTTATTTCTATTGTAAAATGTAGCACAGGTAAAAGAGATCTGTTATATCTGATTTAGATAGCTAATATTAAATTTTATATAAGACCATGCGAGATCAAATTATTGGACAAAACGTAAAATAAGTAATTATTATTTATACAAATAAGGCCACGTCATTATGCCACCTTTATTTTATAATTTTATTTACATTCATAATTTTAGTATTTTTGTGCCAACTGTACAAGTCAAATATATTATGATACAAGTAGTTAAGTAATCATAAAAATATTTTGTAATCTTTTATAAGAATAAAATTAAATACAATCTAAATGAAGTCTTTTAATTTTCACTTCAACTCGCTGGAAATACATGAATAAACTTATTTATGTGCTGGAACCAATTCAGGGGGCCAACTCCCATCTCTTAATTCAGTCTTATTTTAATCTTAAATTAACAATTTTAATTCGCACTACCACACATCACTATTAGCGTAGTATTATTATATGTTCTATGCTATTAGTAAACTTACATTAGAAGTTCAACGTGAGAGCGGGTTGCATGCATTGGATCAAGTCATTTGTGCAATAGAGATAGCGCTATATGAACATTATTGTTTCGTGACGGCCACGGTACGAATCTTAGTATCAATATTTTAAACTTGAAATAATGATGTTGGTGTTCTGTAATAAGTTTTAAAAGGTGGGAGTTCGGCCCCAGGGCCACTTATAGCCCGGTAGCGCTAGGTTTTAAGGTTTCAAGAATATTAAAGTTGTTTATGTTTCGCATTTTCTTTCCGGACCAATTGCCCAACCTAATACATCAGTTTGAGTCATCCTAGGCGCTAGCTTAGGTAAGAATTTTATAAACAGAAAGGGCGGCCAAGTGTTGCTGTACCTACCGTGGATATATATATATACCGTATATCGTCAAAAAGCTTATTCGAATAAATTTGTAACATGGAACTGTTGCTAATAGCGAAATTTGAAATGTAACGGTTCTATAACTTCTAAGGTAAGGGTAAGATTTTTATCCAAACGTCTTTTATACGTTAGGGTACGTAAACTTTCCTATATACGTATCTATTATTGAGTGTTGATCTCCATATCGAATTATAATGATTTTATTTTTAGTTTTGCAAGCTTGCTAAGATAAAACTCTAAAATCCAGATTTTAGAGTTTTATCACACATTCACATTCGCTACAATCAGTTTTTTTAACTATCTATCTTTAGCCGGATACATTTTGGAGACTGCGCAATGGAAGTGCACAATCTAATATATTTTCGTTCTACCGCCAAACAAGGAGAAACTCGGCAAAAAGACGCCGTTTTATAATCGAAATTACAAAGAAACGCACAAAGTACTTTGCTTCAACATTTATTGTGCGAAACGCGAAGGAACTCTCTGAGTTACGTATATACTGTCTTCTGGAAAATACAACCCGGGAGTTTTCAAACCCAAAGTAAAAAGCTCCTTTCTGAGCTATGCTTTACTAGGAGTGCTTCACCGCAGGCCACAGCGTGGCTTAATATGAGATAAACAGTGCTCAAGTGTGAATAGTTTGCAGGTACGGCAATCGCGAACGAAGTCGCAGGTTCAGCTAGTAAAATATAAAATTATCATATCCTTCAATCTTCTTCCCATTTCTTCTCCCTTCACTGAGACCGATGATGATGATTTGAAAAATCTTCTTTTATGTATATGCCTGATCTAAGTTTATTCTTACTTAAAAATTACATTTCTCCTCCATAAGGTAGTAAAACTTACTGGGTTTTAGTTTTCGCTTTTTGGACCTAATCTGTAGGCGTTGTTTACTTCATTTAATGTATTGTTGTTATTTTGGTTTCGTGTTCAATATATAATGTAGTCGATTAAAGAGCCGCGTTTTTCAGCTTCGTCCACTCCAAAACATATCAAATTAGCTCATCTCTTCTCTTCATACATTCCAATAAAAGAATATTACAATAGGTTAAATATGTGTTAGGCGTTTTAGATTAGTAGCATATATTGTCCAATACGTTTTGAGCCACATTCATCCATAAATTTTAAATATTTTATATTTTTTTATTACAGCGCCATGTATAAGCCACAACATAAAATGCAAGTTATTAGAGTTACGTTAGGTATATATTATTATTATGATATTACTTATCCGCCTTCTTATTTTGTGTCGTTTTTATCCATTAAATCTTATTATTTGATAAAAGAAACAGAAGCTACGCGGATTAAGGCGTATTATACTAAAAATAAAATATTATATTAAAAATAATTGATATCTCATCCAGGATATTAAAGCGGATGCACTGAATGAACTTTACGATAAATTGCGGAATTAAATTAAACATTTTAAATAAGTTTCAACATCAAAAAATCTGTGCAGATTTTTTTAAAGTAGAGATTGTAGCCCAGAGCTAAACTAGAAACTTATAGATAGATAGAACTCTTTATTGAAAACACCGTTATAACAACAATAAACTTATTACTAAAACATAACTTAAAACCAATTGTATCAATGGACGATCTTATTGATGAGAGCGATCTCTTCCAGACAACCCATACATGAGGTAGGGGAACGTGGGGCTCAGTGAATCACATTTCTTTTGTAGGCAGCTAAATCTTAAACTTCCAAAGTTATGACTATACTGTTAATTTGCTTATGTAGTTAGATATTTTGGCCAGCAAATTTAAGGTTAAACTAAGCTATTTGATAGTTAATTTTAAAATTATGGTCTTTTTACAAAAAAGTGGGTAATGATCCAGTATACCCCACGCTGGGGGCACAGCGGATATTAGCTCGGGGTACTATGGACCATCAGGGGGCACAATGAACTGCAACACTATATCTTCATACTAATTACTATGGGGAACAGTGAACCATTTGGTGTTAACTAAATAAAATATTATTTTGTATTTAAATTTGTCATTAGATCTTTATTTTGTCTTAATCAAATCAAAAACTACCCAGTGTTCTGAAAGTACTTAATGTATATTATAAGTATTATTATTTAAATACAAAATAAAATAGTCTTAAACTTCTAAAAACACTTAGGTACCTATTTAAAATTAACAACTTTAGGAATAGTAATAGCAATCAGTCTTCAATATAGTTATTAAAGTAGGTTTCTAAATTTTCATATTCTTCTTCTTCTGAATAAATAATGATTTTGTAATTTCCTTCATTACTAGATTCTGACTGTAAAACTTTCCTTTTTTTATTTTGCAGCCATATTTCTCTCTTCTTTTTCTTCTGGTCTTCTCGGAATTTTTCTATTTCTATTTCGTCGGTTGCAATTATGCTTATGCCGTAACGCCTTGGTTTACGAGGATTTTGAGAGATCCTGCTTTCGGAACCCCTTTAAACTCAAAAGGAGTCACTATGTGTTGATTATTTGTTGATGTTGATCCGTGATGGCGACCGAGTGTCGATGTTATCAATTGGTTCTCTCTTCAAATTGTTTCTTTCAGTGACCTCACTTGGAGCAAAGTCAGTATCAGTAAATACTAAACAGGGAGACCTGTTGTATGGGATTTAGATATTCCGGTCCTTTGAAAAGAGCAGCAAATATTTGCAGGTGTCATTGCCTTCATATGAGCTTCTCTGACGCACTGAGCAACCTCGTAAACATAGAAGGTTTTCCCAGATGTGGAGATGAAGACCAATGTTCGTTTTTCTAACTCAATTGCAGACCATTATGAACTTCTTAAACAAAAATATGAACATTATGAGCAAATTTATCAAGGGGCACACTGAATCGCTATCCACTTTGCCCCATGACAAAATGATCCACTATACCCCATGACGCCATATTTAAAGAAAAAACGAATATGACTCTACCAAACATTTAGAATGTTATGCAACTATCCATCTGTTCAAAGATTAATTATTGATTACGCCGATAAAAAAACAACATTGTAAGTTTAACAAAGCTTTGGTTTTTTTTTTGAAGCAGTGATGGCTCAGTGGCATTGGCTATGGACTGCCGTGCAGCAGGTCCATGGTTCGAATCCCGCCCAGAGCTTGAGCTTCACCGCATGGTGGAAGGGCTTTTTGTGAATGCCCGCCTGGCTAGCGACCACCCTCAAGTAGAAAATCTGTCGCCAAGCACCTAACAGTGTGTTCCGGCAGCAGTCCTTGAGAGCCAGAAAAATTACAGGCTAATGAGACCTAACAACTGGACGTCTCAGTGTGACGGGCACAGTGCAATTCGTCGCTGACGAAATGCGTCTGTTATGGGCAGAGGTTAGTCCAATTAACATCAGGCTTGTTCCGTCACAATAACAAAAAAAAAAAAGCTGACAGGATTGTAAAGTTACGAAAAAAATGTGTAATAAAATTATGGACACTTACTTCGGATAGTACGGCAGCCGCGCATCTTCACGCTCCGACAGGGCAATAAGCACTGGCGCGCGGGAGGGGAGTTCGCTAGATCTTTCAATCGTCGAACGTGTGTGCGTGTGATCACAAACAAGCGAGTTATACGATTTTAACCACTGTACCCCTCGGTCACCTGTGCCCCCTGTTCCCCTACCCATATTTTCAAAAATATTAGACGTGGTTTACTTATGGTATAAATAAATACATGAGTAACTGATGTTACCAAATTATTAAGTAATTAAAAAAAACTTATATAAGTACATTAATACATATATAAATAAAACTATATTTTAAACATAAATAGTTATGATAATGAATAGATTCAGGCGTAACGTTGCGGAAATTCGTATTTAATAAGAACAATTATTATAATATTTGTTATTTATAAATAGTTATAATATTATTATAAATAAATGCGACAAAACCGTACATATATCATATAAACACATTAAACACATTATCAAATTAAAAAGGATGTTTATGCCATAGTGTCCATTATTATAGAGAGTTAGAGCAAGAGATAATAGTTATTAACTTGGTCCTTGAAAGATTTCAATGAAGGAGCAAGTTTGATTTCTAGCGGTAGTGGATTCCACTGTCTGACAGCTTCAGCGGCAAATGAATAGTGGTAAAAAGTAGTTTTAGTTCCAGGTTGTTGTAGCGTTATGTTTTCTAATGACCTTAACGACAGAGAATGGGTAGTATGAAGAAATTTAAATTGTGTCTTGAGGTTGATGAAACAGAATATTATAAAGGAGAGATAATATATGTGTAAAACCTCTGTACTTACTGGATCAGCTGGATTGTCCACTGCCAGACAAAGCCTTCGCCATTAAGGGGGGATTTGCCATAATCCCCACGCTTGGCAGGTGTCTTGGGGATCGCAGTTTAAGATATCAGTTCCTCAGAAGGCACTATTGCCCATCTTCCGGTAATTTACCTTGTCGCCTCTTACGACACCCACGACATTCTAGCCCGGCACCCCATGGCCCTGGCCATTTTATAACTGTAAAATCTCTAAACAGATAATATTTATAAGTTCTTTCCAGTGTCACCATCCCCTTTCTGCATGATACTGCACTGCGCTCATCAGTTATAGTTATTAATTCTTATGTCTCGTTTGCCCAGTAATTTTACTTTCAGCGGAGTGAGGTTCTTGTCTTGGTTCTTTCCTAGGACGAAGACCGTTTCAACCACAAAGTTGCAAGCAGTAGGGTTACATTGCTTACTACTTGCAAAACTAAAAAGAAAAAAACAATGACTATAGCAGTTTATGAATACATTCTCAAGTCAAGTTGTTACACAATGAGAAGTTGTGAAATAACTACTTATGGAAAAACAAAACTTTATTCGATGACCTTTCTACGGTTCATTTAGTCATTTCAATAATTTTGTACGTTTTAAATTTCTAGTTCAAAATAAATAGTCGTATATGTAATTATATAAAAGGAAAAGCAACACAAAAATGATAAAATAATGTAACTATATCTATCTATGACCTAAAAATGTTATAGGGTATGTCTACGAAAGATGCAATGGCCAACACAAAAAAAAACGAGACAGAATTCAGCATAGATGGTGTTACTGTCTTGCTGGTTACTTCGCGACTCGGACACGATAGTTCGTTGGTGCTTGATTTTACGAATGAAAAATAAAAAGTTCGTAAAATTGTGAATTTTTTTGAGAAGTATGATTATTTTATTACCGTGTTCTGTATACATATGGTAAAGTCGTTATGTTGTTATGAAAGTGTATTATTTTATTATTATTGTACAATGTATGTGCAAAACTTTATTTTAACCCTTAAATTACCGGTGTAAAGTTATAGGTATTTTACAGTGCTCATATATCTCTCATAGACAATTAGTAAAAATTTTACTCGTTTGAGAGCTACGATGCTACGAGAGAATTACACACACAGAGACAGAACACAGACAAAAGCTACAATAGTTCATTGTACATCGAGGGAAGAAAACAATCGTACTGTTAAAATATCAATTAAATAAAAAACAAAATTTAACCAAACATAACAAATTGCCGCGCTTTTTTTCTCGTAATGCAAAAAAAGGTTGCCAACCTCCTTTCATTGAAAATCGAGTACAAATAAAAATCACACCTCTTTTTTTCTAATTATTTGATATATAACCTTTTATGATTGTATTTTTTTATGTTAGCAGCTAAAAAAATAACAAAAGAACGCTGCCAGGGCAGGTATGGATTTTAATACAACATTCCATAATTTTGAAATAATCGGTATAAATATAGACGAAATAAGACTATGAAAAACCAACAACCACACATAATTCTTGACTTAATTTTAACGCATTGACATTAATATTTTGATACATCAATTTTAATTATTTCATTTGTTTGTAAAATAATAGTATTAAATATAAATAGACATAGATTCTTTTTTAAAAAATTTGTACGCCACATGTGGCAAGGACATGAGTTACGAAATTTAAGTTACTGTACCACCTAGTATGCTAATGTATGATATATACTCACCGTGTTCTGACAAATAAATAATTTGAATTTGAATTTGAATTCCTTCACTGCTACGGAGAGGAGGAATGAAAATCCATACATTTATAAGTGAGAAATGACGAACTTTATAACATGTTTTTGAACGAGTAATGAGACGCTTTCTGAGTGGGTGTGGTATAAAATTATAATACCGCCGAGTTTAACACAAATAAATTAAAAAAAAACACAAAACTACATCCGTAGCGTTTTTGTTTATAGTAGGTACACTTGGCGTATAAATGACAGAACATTTGTCGTTTCACATCACATCTAGTGACAAATGTTACAGTTTTTAGTAGAGATACACGAACATTAAACTGTAATTTATAATTTTGCAACTATTTTTATTACCGTTACGATTTTATGTGAGTTTTATTCATTGACAGAGAGCCGTAACCTAGACTGGGAACTGACAGCTGCTGGAACACACCATCAGGTGCTTGGCGAAAGATTTTCTACTTCTACTTCAGGATGATAGCTACGTTATGTTCACCTACGTTCGGAAAATGTATTATCATGATAAACTTCGTGCCTGTTAGGTGCGATACTTAAAAAGGTAGGGAAAAATTTGCACCTCCTCCTTGGGTCACCTTAGGATTCGGGATAAAGCGTTTCCCTAAAATAAGATAGGTACTTACAAACTTACATGTACCTAGTCAGTGAATCGCTTCGAGCTTGTTTTTTACGTCGAAGGAACACCCACGATCACTAAAAATATTCTGGTAGCGGAAGTTTACAATTAGGGTTGGGATTTTTAAAACCCATGTTTGTTAGGATCTCTAGTTGCATGTAATAGCGTGCGTGTCTATTGCCTATTATTACCAGCGTCAAATCCTGACACTGGACTCCTACTGCTCTTTACTTCGCCATAAAAACACAAGAACTGTCCGATGTGTATCAAATCAATTACCTGTAAGTATATTATAGTAGGAACTCATGAAATTGATATTATATAAGCATAATAGGCTTAGGCAACCATTTTATATAAATATTTATACCGCAATATCAGAACGGCTTACGACATTACATATTACCTATATTAGTACTTTTTATCATATCATGCTGAACCATACGCAGTAGTAGCTATGGTTTCCGTTAAGCCGTCACTGTGGCACATAACATAATTATAAGATTTATAAGTATACACAGGACTGCGGTGACGCGAATTCAAACAAACATAAATAGATATTATACATAACAAAATAAGATAACAGTTATTTTCAACACGCTTACTCGTAACGGGCCTTTATATGCACCGATTTCAGTGTCGTACGGTAGTGTATTACACTGAGCAATGGTTTACTTATGGTGCTTTTTTCTACTTTACCGTACTTGTGTGTTTTATATATAGGCAAAAAAACTTTACCACTCTTCTCTCCAAGGAGATTGTAGTTTGTTTCATTAGTTTTTCATATATAAACAAACCGAACAGTTTTTTACCTACTGAAGTAAAACTTTAGAAGATTTAATAATTATACACTTTCTTAATCAGATTATTATTGCAATCAAAAAGATAAAGTATTTTCCGATTCGTATTGGATTTAGTACTAAGTATATATCAACAAATTGACCATGGATATAGTTAAATTAAGGTGGTTCAGTGTTCCCGTCAGGGTCATTTTTAATGACGAAATCAGCGCCCCATTGTTAAATAAATACTTCCTTATCGAAATTTTCGCATTTGTTACTCGCAAGTGTGTTGAAAAACGTCGTATGATATACGTACTGTACTGTACTGTATCAGCTGGATCGTCCACTGCTGAACACAGCCTCCCCTATTAAGGGGGTGTTTGCCATAATCCCCACGCTTGGCAGGCGGCTTGGGGATCGCAGTGTAAGTTGCTAGTTCTTTAGAAGGCGCTGCTGCCCACCTTCCAGTCTTTTTCCCTTAGTCGCCTCTTACGACACCCACGGGATGATATGGGAAGGTGCAATTCTATCCCGGTACCCCACGGGGATTATTACCTACATTACATTATACATTTTGCTTGTATTAGATAATCAGCAATTAAACTTTCCATAAATTTACTATTTTATTTAGAGTTATTACAGGCAGCAGCGCCTTCTAAAAATCCCATGCCATCTTACACTGCAATCCCCAAGCCGCCTGCCAAGCGTGAGGATTATGGCAAATACCCCCTAAATAGGGGAGGGTGTGTTCAGTAGTGGACGATCCGGCTGATACATTAGGTAATAATTGAGTTAATTATTGCAATAATTATTTACCTTTTGGATCGTCCAAATAATAAAATGCACTTTACAACATATTTTTCTGACAATCCTTGAAAATATACTAAAATCACATCTTCAGATAATAATGTAGGTACTACTTTATGATAATTTCCAAATCATGAAATATTGAAAGCCTATTCTCGGCTGTTCTGGTAATAATTGGTTAGAAATGAAAAGGTCTCATTACTCGTTCAAAAACATATTATAAAGTTCGTAATTTTTCCCTTATAAATGTACGGCGGGGAATGATATATGGATTTTCATTCCTTCACTCCGTAGCATAGAAGGAATGTTGTATGAAAATCCATACCTGCCCTGGTAGCGTTCTTTTGTTTTTAGCTGCTTACATAAAAAAAAAAACAATTTCAAAAAGGTTTTATATCAAATAATTAGAAAAAAGAGGTGTGATTTTTATTTGTACTCGATTTCAATGAAAGGATTTTGGCAACCTCTTTTTGCACTACTACGCACTACTTTGGTTAAATTTAGTTTTTTATTAAATTGATATTTTAACAGTACGCTTTTAATTTCTTTTTTATTCTAAATAATTTTCCAATATATGATGACGCCAACAGAAATAAGAAATGCAGCTCAAGAAGTCATAAAGAATTTACTGCCTGAGAAGTTTCGAGGTAAGTACGAGAAAACGTATAATGATTTTATTTTCCTCGTAGGTGTAGTATAAAGCACTATGTACCTATCACTCGGGGAAAAGTTCTATTTCTGTTCTCGAGTTGCCTTTAAACAAACTCTCGAACAGAAATAGATCGTTTTCTCCCTTCGATGTACAATGTACTATTTATTTTGCCTATATAAAACACAAGTGCGGTAGAGTAGAAAAAAAGCATAGACTACATTATGGCACTAAAATCGGTGCCTGTAGAGGCCCGTTACGAGTAAGCGCGGTAATATTCTAATTATGAAATGAAATACAGACTTTTATTGGCATACATTATACATTTACATACTTCTTAAAGAAAATTAAAAAGTTAAATTAAGCGTTGTTCTCCTAACAAAACAATGCTTTAAAAATTTTTTTTAATTATTAAAGTACAATGTGTGCCTACCAAGGATTTTTTATTGTTTTAATATTAAGGGAGGACATAGATGCTGACTACCGCTATACGGTCGTACAGCTCCACTGGGTTTTGAAGGCCCTCTATAGCCCAGGAAGGAGAAGTGCCGAAGGCACTTCTTCTGAGACGGGTGTATAAGGCGGAAAGCGCCTTATACCTCCGTCTCCTGTGGGCGCCGAAAAAGCTCCGCTACTATCGGGAGGAGTGAACTATCGGGAGGAGTGACTATCGGGAGGAGTGTGCATACCAAGGAGGTTTCAATTCAATTTAAGTACACATTATCTGTGGTGAGCGCGCTGCGCGCGCAACGCGTTGATTCCGAGCCATAGACCAATAACAGACTTTTTCCATTTTGGCGCTATTTCGTACATACGAATTTGAGTAATATTTTCTTGGATAAAACATTTATTTAATGTATCTACCTATAGCCATGAGATTAAATAAAGTAGTGTATGCAACTGCATATAATTAGGCATTAAAACACTCGTGTAATCTTATTTTGAATGTACAAAAATTCCCTCTATTACAATATGACAGTTGCATAAACTACTATTAAACCCCAGTCGTTCGGTGAGGGTCTTAAGAGAGCCGAGGACGGTCAATATACACGTGTATCATACGACGTTTTTCAACACGCTTGTGAAGAAAATAATACTAGAAATAAATGTAATTTCAACCATCAAAAGAAGTTGAGAAACATTATTCGCAATGGCGGGAAAAATTAATCAGTTTTCCTATGCGCGCGGCATGGCGATGGGTCATAGACTAAAGAATGAGGATTATTTTTTAGGCTGACTGCGGATAGCGTTTTAGTCACGTAAAAAATGGGGAATTCAAACTTTTCTCTATTCCAGAGAAAATAATAGTAATATTTGAGTAAAATAAAAATTTATTAAACACGTACAAGTTGAAATTATCTATTTAAATACGAAGTTGTATGAAATGAGCAAACAATGGGTACATTAATTTATTTGTACTATTGAACACGATCTTTTTTGTATCTCAACTTTTTTAAGAACAAAGGAACTCATCCAATAATAAACTCGCTTGTGAGTAATAGCACTGAAAAAGCCACAGTTTGATTACAAGTGTCATTATGTGCCTAATTGCGGTGAAATTAGAGCCACTTTATGAGCAAGTGTGCTGAAAATAATAATATAAAATGGTATACTAAGCGTATTATAGCGCTTAGCCCTTACGATATACTCAAACATACATACTTAAGTAAACTTATCAGAGCGCTTGGTCGATGTGACGCGTGATCAAAATGCTGGCACCTATTTGGCTCAAAGAATAAGCATTGCAATTCAACGGCAATGCTGCCAGCATGCTGGGCACGCTGCCAACTGATAGTGGCTAGAGCATTTGGACTGCCTATGAGTCCAAATGCTTTTATTGTAGTAGCTGTAGTGTAGTATATAGTTTGCAGTATTTTGTTAATAAAGGCATACCGCCGGTAAAAAAAAAGTAATCGTATATTTACAAATTTTTAGAGCACATCATTTCCATCTCGAATGGGAATTGAACCCCCCGGTTATAGGCAACAGGTGCCTTTAGTTGTCGTGAAACCGGGGACGCGGGTTCGATTCCCGCTCCAGATAGAAATTGAGTTCTAATTTTTTTTTATAATAGTTATTTTCGCTTAGCACGCGGTAGTGCTGGTGATCGTATATAGAAATTAACATACATACACTTCTTTATTGTCCATAATATAAGCTACAGCCGTATAAGCCGCGGCACACCGTTAGGTGTTATTAGTGAAGTATGCGAAAATTCACAAAATGCCCTACCACCAGGTGCCCGTGCCAATCTTACCATGGTTGATGGATCCCTTACGCGGCAGTCCATAGCAATATCAGTAGGCTCTTGCATATAGTTAAGATTGCACGTAGGTACCCACACTGTCAGTACCCACAGATTATTTTTATTTACAGGATGCGGTCAACTGCATCGGTATACAGAAGCAGGATATTACGTAAAATAGATAGCTATAATTAGTACGTATCCTGCTTAAATCTAATTCATACTCAGCTGTATGCATATCTGTTTATTTGATAACAATTATTTAGGTACCTATGTATTTCGTTTTCATATCTATCATTGCTATCGATTCGTAGATACACATTTATTTACATTAAAATTCTACGTAAACCAGTTTTGAACAGTCGTTTCATATTTTATCAGTTGCGATAGGTGTGAACCGACGTCTTTGTGTTCAACGCGAGTCGCGAGAATTGGCCGAAGACGATGCGCGCGTTTTTGTGTATCATCCAACGTGCAATTATGTATCAAAAACATGCAATACATATGTACTAGTTTTAATTGGATTACAGAATTTATTATTTTTGTGCATCAGATAGTACGGAACATTGTGCCTCCCATTCGAGTGATATCCTCTGCAGGAAATTCATGTCGTGAAAAGTGATAAGTTAAGGACCGATTTGTGTGTACTGAATAGTGAACTTAAAACAAGTTGTAACTTTAAATTTGTTGGTGCTACGAGTAGGTAGGTACGTGGAGACTGGGAGGGCGTAGCAGCCTCCGCTTGGAGCACCGTCACCTTGCAGGGTGCGCGTCGCGCCGCCGCTTCCCGGTCCGTCTCGTCAGTCGGTGCCGCCTGAATACCGGCATCACTCCGCCTACACCGTCGGACGCAACGGACGCCACCAAACCAAATAAACAATGCTCTCGAACATCGACACCCACCATCTGTCGTGATTGAACCGCCGTACTGCTCGAACGCTGCTACTTTTGTAAATATTTAAAACATGTGGCTCCTCATTATTATAAGTACATATCTGTGTGTAAGTGCCAGTGGTGATGTCGGTGGTGAGACGCCGACATTTCACAAGTGTTGTCCGAAGAACGAGGGACTCGTCAGAGTGATTGACTATGATGATGGTGTGCGCTATGAGTGCTTAGATCGTGAAAGTGCAAGTAAGAATTATAGTATTTCAGAATTAAATCCGTTGATAATCAGTGATGCCGTGCCTGTGACTTACGGAAACCCCGACCAGCCTTGCGACAATCTAGAAATGTTGCAGTTGCCTGAGGGAGATCTGGAGATTAGATTTACTGAGTCTAGAGATAACTGTTATGATAAATTGGTCCTCGAAATCATTAACGGAACCGTAAATCGCTCCATTTCTAAGATTGTAGCTCTGTCTTGTTACAATGAAACAGAGCCAATTCCTGAACCCAAACTGACCATAGATCACATTCGAAAGTGTTGTCCAGAAGGCCAAAGTTATGACACAGTTTACCATTTGTGTCGAAAAAGCAAAGAAGCGATCAATAAAGAATCTTTATTGAAAATGCTGAATGTCAGTGGTATGTCGATACATGATGTCGAAACTGGATTACATTGTAAATCTGATCAGTACGGGGTAGAGTTGAGTGAGGAGTTTTACTTTTTGGAGGTGGTAGGGAACAACTTGAAGGTTTTGAAAAAGGATGGAGCGGGCAGAGGTCTCGCCTTCCGTGGAGAATGGTGCGTGGAGCAGGACTTCTGGCGGGCAGGACTGGTGGCGCGTGCATGTTCGCAGGACTGCACTGCGTACGGCGCTTTGTGCATTAGGAAGTGCTGCCCTGTCGGACAGTACTTCAGGAAGCGGCGCTGTGGTAACGACGTGAGTGACTGTATGTCCAATGATGAAGAACTTCATTTTGATATTTCTACATACCTTGAACCATTGAAATACTATGGTATAGGAGGTAATTTTTTTTAATAACTTATTTTATATCTTCGGTATTATGTTGTTAAAAGTATTTTTTTTAATAATATATGCTTTATACCTTCCGCTCCGGTATAGAAACACAAGTATAGCAGTACTGTGCACAACGCGCGGTACTGCAATACGATTTTAAGACGGCAGTGGCATTTCATTTACAGGGTTATTGGTAAAATGCAAACAACCTTTTAGGGTTGACATCAGCTACTGCTAATAAACATTCTGAGATGAAAAAAATTTTTGTTATTTTTTTTTATATAAAATATGAAATAAGAAATAACAGGAGACTTTTAACATCAAGTGGTCCTCGTGCTTATTCCGTCAAATACAAAAATAAATCATCTCGAAATTTTTGTTAGGAATAGCAGAACCACCATCAACCTTAAAAGGTTGTTAGCATTTACCAATAACTCTGTATAATTGGCGTAGGTATATGCGATTTCTACTCATAACAGTGCTAAGTACTTTGCGGAAATCCATATTTAATAAATACAAATATTTTTAAAATATTTGTATTTATTAAGGTATCTGTTATTCATTAATAACAATTGATTGTTCCCTATACGTGTGATTTTATTGTGTAGAAACTATTCTGATAAATCTTATTATGTACCAAATCAGTGTCAGGCGTTCACTGTTCTAACCGGAATATAACAATTAATTTTTTTATCATAGATCTGCTGTCTTAGGAAATACAGATAAGTCATACAACATACCTACTTATATTACCTACTACTGATATCAGGAAAAATATGACAAAGTAAGCTGGTAAAAATAACAAGAAAATTTGTACAAAACAAATGGTCTTACTAATAGATTGTACGTATAAATATTTTTATAATAAAATAAAAAATTTCACCGCAGCTACGAAATAAATTGTATTCATCCCATCTATTAAAAAAAACCGGCCAAGTGCGAGTGGGAATCGCGCACGAAGGGTTCCGTACCATTATCTCGTTTTCATTATTATTATTTTTAGCAAATAATAAGCAAAAACCTCTTTTATTGTATGGGAGCCCCCTAAATTATTTTATTTTTTTATTAACTATATTTAAAGAGAAAATAAAACTAAATATTCTATGAATAGTTAAAGCGTCTACCTGTTACCGTTATTAGTACCGAGCAAGAAACAGTAAAAAAATTAAGTTTGTTGTATGGCCCCTCTTATAAATATATTTTATTTTTAGTATTTGTTGTTATAGCGGAAATAGAAATACATCATCTATGAAAATTTACATTTTTAGATACAGCCTGGTGACAGACGGACGGACAGCGAAGTCTCAGTAATAGGGTCCCGTTTTTACCCTTTGGTAAACCTAAAAATAATGATTGGTTACAAAGTAGGTTTTTTCTGTTAGAGAGGTTTATAGAAACGCGGGTTTTTTTTTAATTGGGGTCATGAATATTGTACCTTGCAGGGCAGATCTTATTAGGAGAATTGTTTATTAAGAAAAAAGTATGTAACTGGCCGGTTATAAAAGTGGCTCGAAAATAAAAACAAATAAAGAACGTGCGAATACGGCCTGTTCGAGGTAGTGAAGTGAAAGTTCAAAGATTATTACTAAAGCAAAGGATAGTTAAAAAAAAGTTCATATAAGGTATATATATATATATTAGTTATTATTTTACAATATTGCTAGAATCGCAGATGTTATCTCTCTGGTTTTCAAGCAAATAAATAAAGAACTAATTCAAGATATAATGTGTTATCTGTTAATGCAAATAATCTTCTTTTAAATTTGAAAATGACTAATTGTTTACAGTTTTCATTTCTAAATGTCAGCCATATTAAAAAAAACTTTGCCTTAATAAACTCTATGAAAATGTAACAATTCTGTGAATCAAAATGGATTGAACTTTACAGCGGGATCCTCATAATACATGATCTATCCGGAAGACTTAGTTCTGCTGCATATGCAGTTTGTAAGCACAGAATTATGTCGTATGGTGTACTTATCGCTGTGGGGAGACAATTTTCATCTTACAAAAGCGATCAAGTAGTCCTATAGCATGACGTCGTGCTATAGGTATATGAAATGGATTCGCTAGTTTCCATTTCATATATAGCACAGGTCTCTGAGGAAAACATAAAAAATAATACTTTTTAACTTACGGAGTCTGTCTATATTTTAAAAATATGTAAGCTTGTAAAAAACTTGAGTAATCTATAATTAAACTGACAGAAACAGTGATTTGATAGCGGTGCCAGGTTTTAGTCTAGCATGGACAAATAAAAAAATATTCTTAGTATTATTATAAAGTAGCACTGAACTCGAGTGCTACTTTATAAGAATGTTGCTAAATCAATGCTTACAGAAGTAAAAATCAAGGTGCATTTGAAATACATTTTTATTAAAAGATACTACCATTATTTTAAAGCTTAATAAAACGACTAAAATACTTGGACAATACCGCCTTTGCTGAGCTAATATCCACGTAACTTATACAAAAACAGTAGTGATTTTATTATATTTTTAACACATGTTAAAAGCCTTTAATAAATGGCCCTGAGTTTCTTGTCCGTTATTCTCGCAGTGGCTCTATGAGCAATTAGATTCCTATTATTTAATATTTTTATTTATGCAATAACGCAACGTCTGGGGATTACATTACAAATTTACGAGATTTCCATCCCCATACGATGGTTGTAGAACGAGAGGAAAAATTAGAGTTATGAGTCATAATGTTAGCTCACTCGGTCAAAGCATACCCCGGCTGTAGGGGTGGATGACGCGGGTTCGAATTTCGCTCATTACTATTTAATTTTTCCTCTCGTAAATTTTTAATTTTTTAAATGTAGAGGAGACCCCTACATTGAATAAATGATTTTGAGTTTGACTGTGACATATGAGAGTTATATTTATAAGCTTTACAGTATGCGTCAACATACTGTACGCGAATATTAAAATTGTAGTTGGTTGCAAGCGGCATTATAAGCTGGAGTCACGGTTTCAAATCCCGCTAGTAATAAATTATTTGCCAAAAATGTACATTATAATAAAATAACAATTTGACTTGTCTGGACGTTGACAAATGAATTGAATCTATTCGTGACATGTGGTAATTGAGTCTATTAGCTTTAACTCCACACTAATAGCTGCCCTAACTACCCTAGCAACGAAGGTTATTCTGTCAGGTCTTGCATTATTGTCTTACAGACCTTTCGTTTCAAGAATGGCTGCAATAATGGCAAAGGTTAAAGCCATATCAGTAGGCTGGCGTGACAAATTCGATAAAAATCACTTCAACAAGAATAAGCGATGTCATGGTGACTGAGTTAATCCACCGCCGTATCTACCCCTTTTGGCCGTCTATCAAACCGGAGTTTCGTAACTGGCTTCGATGCACGTTGACGTAAACTATAGTATAAATAAAGGAAAGCATGTAAGTCTCCGAACCACTAATTTTTTTTCACCGGATCATACAACGGATTCTGGTTTTGTTGGGTAAAAAATATCTATAATTAGTCTTATTTGAATTTAATTAACATCGGTTAAGCCGTTTTAACATTAAGCTCAAATAAAAAAAAAACAAATAGTCAAACGGGAACCTCCTCCTTTTTTGGAAGTGGTTAAAAAGTATTTGCCAATATGCCTATATCTTGTTATTAGGGTTCTGTACCCAAAGGGTAAAAACGGGACCCTATTACTGAGACTTCGCTGTCCGTCCGTCAGTCTGTCACCAGGCTGTATCTCAAGAACGGTGATAGCTAGACAGTTCAAAATGTTCACAGATGATGTGTTTCTATTGCCGCTATAACAACAAATACTAAAAATAAAATAAAATAAATATTTAAGGGGGGCTCCCATAGAACAAACTTGATTATTTTACCGTTTCTTGCTCGATACTAATAACGGTGACCGGTAGACGCTTTAACTATTCACAGAATATTTAGTTTTATGTTCTCTTTAAATGTAATTAATTAAAATAAAATAAAATAAATAATTAAGGGGGCTCCCATACCATTAAAGAGGTTTTCACCGTTTATTTCCTAAAAATAATAATAATGAAAACGAGATAATGGTACGGAACCCTTCGTGCGCGAGTGCCACTTGTACTTGGCCGGTATTTTTTATTTTATTTATGGGTGCCTGTATTGAAACAAGAGAAGGCTTGTAACTATTGATAAAATTTCCACTCAGAAATAGCGAGAATACGAGCACGATCTGCTACGACTGCAACGTATCTACTTTTAGTAGCAGTAGAACTCTGTAAACGAGTTCGACCGGGGAACTACTGCAACTATACTTATTTCTACCGCCAATCAGTAATTCTAAATTCAAACCCAGTTAAAAAATCTACCTTACAACATGTTGTATTGTAAATAAACACAAATGCACTAAGTATTTTCTTCGCTGTAGTGAGGTGTATAATTGTGTGTTTCACTCGGCAAACCCAACAGAAGAAGTTTGGAATCACACATTTCCGTTTGGAATATCTGATTTATTTATCTGAACTGTATATAAATGATGACATGATGATAACTGTTTTAACTTTTTTCTATTCCGTATATTTGTTGATGGCTTCTACCCGGATGAACAGGAACAATACTCTATAGGTCGTAGAATCACTCGTTAAATATTTACGTAGAGTAAGCAATCGTAAACATGTCCGGTGGCTTTTGGGCTCGAAGAAACATAACCTTTAATAAATCTCTTATGAGAGAGACTATTTGTAAATGGAAAAGTGTATTCCATTGTTAGCTCTTGAATTTTCTTTATTGATAAATAAGCTATTCACATACACGCACATTTACTTCGCATTTATAATATTGAGAAGGAAAGATTGTTGACATCACAAGATGTCTGTTAAGTATTTGGTTATAGACCAGCCCTTCTTCCAATACTGGTAACCTTACAGATCCACCCGTTTTTCGTCTAGCAATCAGCCTACGCTTGAGTTGAACCGTTTGTTGTCTCTCTTATCTTATCTACCAAAACTTATTTGAGAGCTTGTACGATACGACACGTGATCAAAATGCTGGCACATTTGGCTCAACAAATAAACATTGCCTATCAATAAACAATCCAATGGGGCAATGCAGCCAGCATGTTGGGCACACTGCCAAAAGGTAGTGGGCTGCCCTTGGGCCGACAATGCCCTTTAGGTTACCTAACTGCGTTGTATTAGCTGTAGTGTTTAAATTTAGTTTGTATTGTTTTGTTAAGATTGCAAGGCTGAATGTAAATTATTTTGTTGACAGATATCATCGGCCTAAAACCATTTCTTCGCTGTCAGTCTGGTAAAGTAGTTCTGAACCGTTCCTTGGAGCGAGATCACCACGAGCTAGACCAGTATGGGTTGTTACACTCGCCTCTAGCCCATAACGATGCATACTGCCTTGAAACGTTTGACAGCAGGCACTGTCCAGATGGAGACGTACATGTCACTGCAGCGATCTGTTTCGTAAGGGCGCCAGAGCTGAACAAGAACTACAGAATATCATTCTGGGTAAGTTGTGGTACTGCTTGAGTATATTTTTATTTTAAACTGATATGTTAGCTTCTGACATATATCCAATTAGTAAGTGATAATGCAATCAAAGATCTGCTATGAGAGAAAAAAAAATCTCCTGATTGGAGAGGCCTTGTCGGGGGAATGGGGACTCAAGGTCGTCTGTCGCCAAAACATAGGTATCGTAAGATGTTTGACGAAAGATTTAACTTGAAATATGTATGAAGCATAGTATTGTTTAGAACTAAAATCAAAAAAACATTAAATGGTATGCTAATAAAAAAATATTAAGCTTAGAGTGATAGGTTAAAAATCTTAAGAAATATTTATAGTTTGGTATAAAATATCGGGTCCGTGTCCGTGACTATTTCTTTCTAGTTTCTTTTGCTCACGTGTTCATTGTCCCCGATTCGAACATATTTAAAATCAGCAACATAAATTACAAATCAGATTTATATGCACACCATTATCGATAAGAACAAGCGTACATACGCCATGTTACGAAAATTATTTAGTATTATTAATTTAGTTATTTTATTTAATAATATTTTTTTTGCTATTTTGATTTATTTTTAAAGATGTTTGTTTGTTTTACACTGATACAACAAAATCGTTATTTTGCTATGGGCAATAAAATATGATAGTATTTGTTTAACATTTATACTTTCATGCCCTTCTGCGCCGTTTTCTATCGCCAGCGAGCTATTTATGGTCTAAAAAGAAGTGTCCAAAACTAATACTTATATCACGCCTTCTGCCTTTCTGCGCTGCAAGGTTTAAATTCATAAAATACTGACTTGACTGTTTAAAGTTTTTTTTAACAAATTTTACTTATGTTGAACTAAATATTAAGCTTGACCTAGATTAACTCTCTATTGGTGGAGGCGACAATCTTCGTGGCAAACTAAATGGATTCAACTTTGTAGTGGGATTCATGAGGATCCCCGTTAAAGTTGAATCTAAGAACTAATTCTTCCGGATAGATCATGTATAATGAATACATGATCTATCCAGATGACTGTTCTGCTGCATATGCAGTTCATAAGATAAGACAGTTTAGCAGTCGTAGCTAGGCTGGTTTATTTTGCGTATTTCCACATTTTTATGGCGTATGATGTATTGCTGTGGGGAGCGGTTGCTCAGATAGCTTTTGTAAGAATAATCTTTATCTTACAAAAGCGTGCAATTTGGGGCATATATATTATATGGATTTTAGGGAATCTCTGAGGGATCTTTTTGATGAAATTGATATTTCAACTTTAACGAATTTGTATTTATTTGAATTGAATACGTTATTAAAAAAAAACATAATTATATAGATAAAATAGCGATACCAGGTTTTAAACTAGCAAAGCCGAATAAATTTCCTTTCTTAGGAAAGTAGGTGGGTTTTATAATAGAGTTTCCAAAGATATGGCTCTATACGCTCACAGAAAGAAAATTTCAGTTGCACGTAAAAAACATTTTCATGAAGTGCCACCTTCCTACCTATTAAGGGTAGTTGTGAGCATGACATAAAATAAGAAAAATACAGATATAGCCGTATAATGAAGAAGGGTCGTGGATTACAGACAGGTGTTTGCAATGGTAGGCTTCCATTTTGAAGGACTTATCTCCGGGTCCGCTAGTGATGAGGAGATGCTCAGCAGCAGATACCGGGAGTGTTCAGGCCCTGAAGTGCTCAGCACCAGGAACTGGAATGGTTCCTGGTGCTAAGTTAGTCCCAGCTTTAGGGCTGTAGAGACTTACTTGTAGATGTCGACCGCTGAGTAGCAGCAGTCTGCAGTTACTGGAAGGGCCATTACTGGTAGTCAGGTACTGAAAGGCAGCTTGGTACTGGAATGTTAGCCTGGTACTGGAAGGTACGCTGGTACTGGAACCCTGGTATGTACGGGGGCTCCGGTTATGATAGTTTCAGTTGCATGAGCTGGTGGGTCCACTGTCCTTCTGCTACCGAGCATGAAGGGACTAGCAGAAGGCCTTAGAGGATGTGGTCCGGCAGCAAACATTACGGTGACTTAAGGGCCATGAATAGAATGGATGCTGAAGGTTAAAGGATTACAATCCACACGAGACAAAATTTTTTCAATGATAGATAAATTGCATTCCATTTTATAAAATGAAGGTTAATGCAAACTAAATATGAATTTTTTGAAATAATGAATGGTTTAAATACGATATTTGCTGAACGGAGTCGTTTTCTTAAATACTGTTACCATAATAATAATATTGCCTTTTGAATAATCGAATTAAGATCATTAAGTGATAATGATCTTAATTCGATTATTTGAATATGTCCTAAGGATGTTAAGTGGAATTATTCGAATTTGAAGTTAAGCGACACATATCTGCAACGTAATTGCTCTGACGAAAGATAGTCACATTGTCATTGAAACAACTGCTGCTGTTACTATTGCTTGTATATTCAAGTGTAGGTACTTGACATTCGAATTCTTTACCTTTCGAATCTTATAAAATAAAAACTGGATTAAGTAATAAACGCAACGGAATCACCGGAATGTTACAGTTTATTTAGATTTATTCAGAGTTGATTACTCTTAGACTGGGTCAGTAGGTTTGAGTGTATAATGTACGTAATTGCGAATGTTTTCCAGCTAGAAGCTTTTACGGATTTCATTAGAAGGAGTGCGATGATAGATATTGGATCGAATGTAATTCTAGAAGCTTTGCAACCTCAACATTTGAATACGTCTAAATAAATAATGTTATTATCGTATACCTAACACAATTATATTCGAGTGTGTACCTCCCTATCGCTATGGATGGATGCCAATTGCATCTGTCAGCTCCCTATCTGCATCGACTCTCACGATGAGTTCAGTCTATGTAGTAGATCCCCCTAGTACGAGTGAGATTACTTTAATAGACAAAACAGTATATTTTCATTGGAATAAAGATGACAAATTAACATTAAGTGCAAGTACTTTTAAGCTTCCGGGGAATCGGAATTGTAGTACACATTAAGTAATATTAGTACATTGTGCAACAAGTGCGCGAAGTTGTTTATTACAATCAACCTAAGGCCTAAATGGAGTAGATATTGTAATAAACAACTCGCACGAGTTTCATACGACGTCTTTCAACACACTTGCGAGGAACAAATACAAAAAATTCGATACGAAAATATTTTCTTGATCTTTTTGATAGCAATAATAATCTGATTAAGAAGGTTATAATTAAATATTCTAAAGTTTTACTTCAGTAGGTAAAAAATTCTTTGGTTTGTTTTTATATGAAAAACGAACGAAACAAACTACAATCTCCTTGGTGAGAAGTGTGGAAACGTTGTTTTTTTTCTATTTAAAACATTAGTGCGGTAAAGTAAAAAAAAGCACGAGTGCGTAATATACTCTATTATGATACTAAAATCGGTGCATTTAAAGGCCCGTTACGAGCGAGTGTGTTGAAATAGTAGATTATGATACAAGTGAGCTAAGTTGCTCATTATACACGAGGCTGTGAGCAAGTTGCTCATGAGTTTCATACGCACTTTTTCAACACCCTTGCGAGGAAAAAAATATATGCGATACAAACAACATGATTACATTATAAACCTCTTGATGTTACAAATCTGTATTAGCCGGGTAAATTGAAAATGCTCTGTTTACTCACATATAATTTGCAGTTAGGTACTAACTTAACTTTGTAGGGATAAATTACCCGATTAAATTTATTCGATTAAATTGAAAATTTTATTACTTTGCGAACCGCTGGTAGCAGCTGAGTCTCTCTTAACCGATTAACTAGGTTAAGCAACTTCCGCTGTGGTCATTATTTGGATGGGTGATCGTAAGTGGCATATAATATTTCTGAGCGCTTCCATTTTTCGGAGTCGGTCCTGGTTGTTGTCTTAGGATGGCAGTCGTTATAGCATGGTGGAAGGGCATTTCGTCAAATAGAAAATCTGCCGCCAAGTATCTAACGCTGTGTACCGGCAGCTAAGCTTTTGCGCAGGGAAACTATAGGTTACCGTGAACAACATTTATACCTACATACATTAACACCTAACCTACCATCAGGTGAGATAGTGTTCAAAGACTAGCCTATAAGGAAAAAAAAATATTTGACCCCAATCTTACCTGACGGTCAGTGAAGCCAGCAAGCAGGTTAAACCTGGAATCTGGAATGGCTCTAAAAATAATGCATCAACCTTATACCTATCTTATAGAGATGACTTGGTCGCGATATTAGGTAAAGTACTGTACACAAATTTGCACCTTGTAATATTTTACATTAATCTATATTTGTTTTGAAATTGAAATACGTGAGTGGCAGGTGTCAACGGTGCAATATACTTTGCTGAACTATAATATAGTCTAGTCATGTGAAATCTTATCAAATAGATCTCATTCTCAGTACATATATACCTAACACGTATTATAGCTGTGTTAGTGCAATATAGGTATACGATGTACTTATACTTATTGCAGTTTTGCCGGAAAAAAACTTCACATCGCAGTCCTGACTCGAACTTTTTGTTATGAAGTCAATAAAAACGATTCAGATTATTTAAATAATTGATATTGGAAAAACATTTAATTGTGACTATCAACATGATTCATGGATGTACCTTTTACTAGATACCACGAACACGATATATCAAATTTATCTAACGTAGTAAACGCTTTGATAGCACTTCAGTATAATGGGAATATGTATTTGTAATTACGGTAAAGCTCAATCGAGGATGAGTCATGGAAGTTTGCTGGCAATTGTTGGAATGTGTGCACGTCTGGCCTGTATTTACTTTATGTTAAATTCGGTAGATGTATATGCGACCATAATGATCATTAAATTGTCTTTAGTGATGGGTTTATTTAAAGCTGTTTAAGAGACCTTACAAGCATACTCGTTCCATAACAGTTTATAGTTCCAACTTTATGTTTTGATTTTACAACCGAATATTTCATTTATAGCCGAAAATATTTTGGTAGAGTTCAAAAGGTTTATTGCGTTTTCGTTGATTTGATAAAGGCTTGTGAAAGAAATTGGTGAGGGATGAACAGTACTGTCCATGTATCGAATAACAGCAGCATCATTAAAGTTTGAAATCTCTATAAGGACATTCCAGTACCTGCGTTAGGATACAAGAGTCGTACCGCTTAGAATAGAAAAAGGTGTTAGACAAAGATCTGTAACGTCGCCATGGCTATAATTATCAGTTGCAAGCAAGACCTGAAAAGTAGTAAATAGGGATTCAGAAGGAATGAGTTACTCGTCAAGTATAGGTACTTGAGTAGGCTCTCCGCCGTTGATCAGGCCTCACTTGCTTTGTTAGTTTCATTTACCTTCAAGAGATAATAACGATTATGGATGGAGCATTTGAGCCCCGTGGGGTACCGTTTTAGAATATCACCCCTCAATGTCTTCCTGTGGGTGTCGTAAGAGGTGACTGAGGGAAACCTACCTAAAGGTGGGATGTAGCGCCTTCTGGAGAACTGACAACTTCTACTGCGATCCCCAAGACTGCTGCTAAGCGTGAGGATTATGGCAAATCCCCCAATAGGGAAGCCTTTGTTCAATGGATCTAGATACAACACGCTTTTCGCCGTAGGAGAATAGGTCGCAGGTGACTGGGGTACGCCTGTCGACAGGATGAAGGATCTCGAAAGGAGGATCAGGAGATCCTTCAGCCGATTAAACAAGCCCCTCATCAAATGGCGTTTTGAGTACTCCGGAACATCAGCGATAAGAGAAACCCCTTTGCAAATGTTCAGTGTAAAATACCGTAGAGTTTTAGTGGGTATGCTGCCTGGTCGATGGAACCCGTGAAGGATTTCTCTGAGTTAGAAAAAAAATTAATTGTTGCAATACCACTTTATCCCGCGCTCCAGAGTCATCCGCCTACTATGGCGTGCTGATATTGGCAATTGTAGGTTGGTTGTTCATGCACTCAGCAAAGTCTCTCTCTTTACAAATTGCATCAGAGAAGAGTGTCTCTGGTAAATCAGTACACTAAAGGTAGGAGACAAGATCGCACCAGGGCAAATTGTTTTAATTGCACCACGGCTATAGTCTACATAAGAGAGTATACTTTGCTCGCCATCTTCCTGTAACGACCAACTTACTGATGTGTAGTCTATTTATAAGTATATAATCTAGTAATATATATTCGTGATTTAATATTTAAAAATAGATGATATAAGATAGAGATTAGATCGGCAAATCATAAGATCATCGTCGTGCATCTAGCGTAAGTTTAGGAAGTTTAGGTTCCTCCTAATACGGAAAAAATAACTTACTCAATGTTGAAATATCCACTGCTACCTTATTACTCTTAAAAACAATTTACATTTACTTATCAAATGTAACCATCTAATTAAAACGATTATTCACTTGTTTATGTATTGTCTTATCTTACTTTGTGTTCTAGGAATGATTATAATTTTAACAAATTAATTTCATGTGTGTACAGCTAATCAGCATATCAAGTGTCTGCCTGGCCCTAACGCTGATCGTGTACTGTTCGCTGCCAGAGCTCCGCAACCTCCACGGACGGACGCTCATCTGTCATGTCTGCATGATGCTGCTAGCATTCGTCTGCCTTGCACGTGTGCAGTATAGCTTTTTACCAAATACGAAGATCTGCACACTACTAGGTAAGATATACTCATGACCTGAAATTTATACTAGCATTTAACTAAAGCAGAATAGTTTCATTATAACGTTTGTGGTTTGTCCTCTTATTTAACTATGGACGACAAAGTGAATAAATTGAAACCACATTCACACGCATTTGTTCCCTATCATGTATGAATTGTGGTTTTGGCTTTATTTGATATTGCTCTTATTAGAGATTGTTTTTTTATTGGTTTATCTTATCCTATTGTAATCATTTCAGTGTAGAACTCTATGTGAATGAGTTCATCCGGGGAAGTACCACCATATTCATTTCTACCATCATTAGCTCAAGGCCGTCTAGCAATAATGTTCGAATTACTGTATTCCGATTTGAAGGTTATGGGTGCCGGTAAAAGACTTAACAATATTGTCTCAGGGTGATGGACGCAGTGCAATTCGTCACATGTGACGAGATATGTACGTTTTAGTCAGAGGTTACCACTTAACATCAGGTGGGCTTTGTGCTTGTAAGAAAAATAGTTATTTGTTAGGCAAGGCTGCAAAGTTGTTACTTGGTGCGAGTACTTTTATAGAAACCTGCGAGAAAGTTGAGGTTTCTAGAAATTGCTCTAGAACTCATAATAAAGAGTGGTTCAAAATATAGAATCCTGAGCGTAACACATATAAAAAAACATATACGTGTTAAATTGAGAACCTCCTCCTTTTTTGGAAGTCTGCTAAAACGGCTTAAGTAACATAGCAAATTTGCGTTAATTTATAATAAAAATTAAAAGCTAACTTGCTTAAAATATAACTATTTAAAATTAATTAATTTTTCTGGAACTTCTATAGACATACGAATTTCAAAAAAACTATTCTACGCACGTTGATAAAAAGCACTTTTACACGCAGATTTCGAATGAAAAATAACCCCGATTCGAGCTTGTGAGGTGAAATAGCTATTAAATATATATAATAGGTCGTTCAATAGGCTGGTAAATTTGGCAGCATTTGATGTGTGCATGACTATCAAAACAAATATACAATTCAAATGCTGTGAAATGATAGGCTACATAACATCGATTTATATAGATCATGAAATTTGTGCCTATCCAGATATATAATTAATACATATACATGGAACTATCTGTAAAAAACAGTCAAAATAGGGATTTAATATGTTTACCGTGGTTTTAATGCTTCTCTTTAGAGCGAATTCGCAGCGGGGCGGTGACGCCTTCAACCGACGTATTTGGTGGATAATTAATAACAAAGTTATGAAAGAAAACTATAGATACCTAATTCAGACAGTTACAACAAAATATAATGGAAAATCTTTTAAAGTGAAAATAGATATTTGTTGGTTTTTGTCACAGCGTCAAAACTACATTATAAATCGGCGTTTTGAGTAGTGTTGGTTATTTATAGGATATGATTCATATATTATAAATATATATAATATATTCTTAGCTATGTAGCATTTGAGTTAGACTCCGTAAATAATGAAACATTATTCACAACTTTGCCGTCTCCAATTTGCTTTATTTTATTACTAAAAAAATATATAATAAATATTTGTACATTATTGTAGATGATGACACCCTGCATGCTAGAGCGCAATAATATGTTTTAGCTACTTTCGCAGTGATCCTAGCTTCGTGAAAAAACTTAATTGAATTTTTAGTACTGTATTCTTTGTTTTGGTCAATGTTCTTCACGGAATATCAAAATTTCAGTTCAGTAACTTGTTCAGTTTACATTTGACAGTTTACCCGTGACATACAAAGGCACGGATGGAGACGGTCAGACGAAGAACAGACGTTTAGAGGTGGACTCTCATTAATTGGACTCCGTTACCACCTTTGGGCAAGGACTTCTAAAAATTAGTATTGCTTTCGAGCTCTTTGAAACTACTGAGCTTTTACCCACTTGTTTTCCATCACAATATAATAGAGTAATTCTCAGTGGAACATCTTTAAAGCACTGGATTGTTTCAATAATCATGTTTCTAATAGTTAGTTTAATGGGTTATAAAACGATTTATAGGTCGTTGAACATTTTGATGAGATTGTCGATTGGTATGTAATATCTGTTTCGACTTCATTGTAGGTACCTAGAGAGACGTTTATGTTCGTACGTAATCTATAATTAAAATAAAGGAGTAGAAGCTGAAAAGTCTGTACATGCCTATGGAATATAAATGAGAAAACTATGGATGATTTAAAATAAAGTCGGGAACATCGCATTTAAGAAAAAAAAAACTGTCTCTGTATACTGTATACACGTGAAAATTACCGACCTGTTTTCATAGATTTTGGTATAAGTACACATAGAATGTAGTCCGAAGATCATAACCAGACTAGACTTTATATTAGGGTACCGCAAGAAAAAACGGAACCCTTTTATTGAACCTACCCATTGTATCTGTCCTACATACAAAGATACTTTTTTAACCATAATAGTTTTACTACCATACTACTAAATATTTTTTATATAAAAAAAGGGTAAGAACACTAATCATGCTCTGAAAATGTTTGTCCTGTTGGAAAATGGTATTAAATAGAAACTTTAATGTAGTTATGGTATAAACATTAAAATATGGTCCTGTACTGTATCAGCTGGATTATCCAATGCAACTACCCTATACATCCTACCCCTTGAAAGGGATTTTTTCATAATCCCCATAGGAAAAACCCGTAGATCCTCCACGTGTATATTCGATAGGTTAGATAGGTTACGTTCTTTGAGACTGCTAAGGTGACACGTAATGACGCAGACATCCCCGCGACAGAAAGGAATGCTGTAGCTTGTACCCCAGGTAGGTAAGAAGTGTCTCTCTGAGGCTGGCTTAGTAGTCTCCAGCTGCTAATGTACGGCTTCAGGTAAGAACAGGGACTACCCATGTTACAAAACTTATCAGAATACGTGTTAGAGAGTGACTTTAACCTCTTAACTCGCCCCGAACAGCTGATAGAGATCTTAGCATAGTCTTCCCTCTTTAGAATACACCGGACAGCCAGGCATCCACTTTCAAGTAGAGGTCCTGGGGGTAGACGCCCAAAGATTAATTCTCCAGCGCTGTTGCAGCTGGTACCCTCATAATATATCTTGAAACTATGCTGTGGTTGCCACCGCAATCTTCAATCTGCAGCGTTCAATCAAAAGCAGCTTTGTGTGATTACTTTTATGCGAATTTTACCCACGCGAGCGAAGCCGGGTGTATCACCTATTAGGTAATAGTAAACTCAATCCCCAAATAGATTATTAGTCTATTACTGCACTGCAAATCACACGAAATATTAGTAGTTGAAACATCCATTACATTGCTACGTAGGCACCTACTCGTAATATAAGCGGAAGCAGACAACCCGTTAGAAAAAAATACTCCGTAGTAAAGTGTATTAAAAAATCCATATTGTTAGCTAACACTTGAACTACCTTTCAATCCCCGAAATTTGCAGTTCGGTGCCATCCAAATTGAAGTCTTTTTAGCTAGCGCTAAAATACTCGTATATTTTTTATAGCTGACAGGCTGGCCTTTATCACTATCTCACCCGACAGTGTATAGGTGATGATAAGAGTCGAAGCTGTTGTTCGGGCTAACCTAGAATTACTAGCTTTTATAGCTTGCTTGAAATCTAGTAAATCTGTGTTGTGTTCCTGAACACACCGTTAGGTGCTTCGTGATAAATTTTCTATTCAAGGGTGGTAGCTAGCCAGGCGAGCATTCGCAAAATGACCACCCGCAAGTAGACACCCTATCGTCAAGCACCTAACGGTGTGTTCTGGCAACAGACTTATGAATATTGTATATATCAGGGTGACGGGCGCAGTGCAGTTCGTAACTTTTGACAAAATGGATGTGTTTTATGCAGAGGGTACCGCTTAACATCAGGTCGTGCTTGTTCCGTCAGAATTCCATAAAAAACACGTTTTGGGCGTGAAATTTGCCTAAAAATCAAAGTTTGTTATGTTAGGTACCGAGTACATCGGGCTTCGTTTAAAATAGGCGTACGGAATATAATGTAGGTACATAAAAAAAGTGATTTTTAAGCATGCTACATCAGTTTTTGGCAACAGTATGTTTGCCAATGGATCGGTAGACAAAAAGCCTATTTACTATTGGCGTAAAATGGACACATCAACATTTTATCTAAAGCATCAATATATCACGCAATGTGTCATGTATATCAGCAATGTTAATTAAAGTTACATCTTCAATGTATCACACAATGTATACCACATATGTGCTGATATTATATACCTTACTAATTTTCTTAGAATTTATAAAAGTAGATACGCAAGATAACAATTTTATGAATCAGTTGTTTTGCGTAATATATCGAACGCTACGTCGTTGACGCGGTGTATATGCGAAGGTAGAGACGAGATAATTTGAGAACAAAGTAAGTGCTGTGGAACGTAGCAAGACGGTGTTCATCAATTATCGCTTATTATTTTCACAGGGTACGGGATCTACTTTGGGTTCATCGGAGCGTTTGCCTGGCTGAACGTCATGTGCCTCGACATATGGTGGACATTTGGGTGAGTTAGCGCTTAACACAAACATTCTGAACGGTTTCACAGTTGCAAGTGTGTGAATCGCATTGGTTGTTATGTGAAGGATGTCTCATGAAAACGAATCCACAAAGATTATACTGAGATTTATCAGATATGAGTTATTAATTTCAATACGTTAAATAATCACAGAGTCCTGAAAAAATATACAAGAAAAGCTGTTGTCTTGTTGTAGCTTATTCGACGATAGAACCTTTCTGGAAGACTTCGTTGTTATCTACATTTATTTAATCATTCAAGTAGATGTTTTATCAATTACCAAGAATCTGTGATTAAATGTGATTGCTCAGCGTTGTGAAAATTTTACGTAAGCCTACAATCCCTATATTCACTGGTCTGCACAAATTGTTTATGTTAATCTATGCGCAAACCATATCTTCCGGCTTATTGAGAAATCACTTTCTTATTCGGGGGAGGACGTGTTTATATTATTCGTTCATCTCAACTTCTTACTAAATTCGTACTAGTACTGAAAAACTTGATTTACGTAGTAGACTACGCGTAGAGGTACGGCAGCCTTGTATATTTTCCAACCTACACATACGGGAATTTTCGTATTAGTGATGAGACTATCTGATTCAAAAACCGGGATGTTTCCTAATTCCGCAATGGACATGAGTAATATTATTTTTAGTGAACATAAACATATGTTTCCGTTATTATACAGTTATTCAGTTTTCCTACGATAGATTTATCGTACACGTAGTAACCCTTGACATATTGCATTTGCGTGTCATAAAGGTTCTTTCGTGAACAACTTCTTGGGATTTATTTTAAACTATTTTTCTTACGAGTTTGAATAAATATTTGCTTCTTATTGAAATGTTTACATATCGGGTCAAACATTTGCACATTGCGAGAACGACTGGATAAAATTATTGATATAAGTCAAAAAGTAAACAACGTATCGACCAAGTATTTAAACAATGACTTGAACTTCGTTACTTATCTTTGCTCTATTCGTACGTACCTACTTATGATAAATAAGTAAAAATAAAGTATATGATACAGAAAATCTAAAGGATACAAAAATACCTAATTAGCCATTATATGTAAGTTTTTTTTTATGATAAGTGAAATATAAAAAGTAAGGTTAGTAATAGTTTTATGCTTACTTGCGGCTTTACTTGAGGAAAGGATTATCGATTTTATTTCTAACGTTATGTAACCTGCGTATAACTTACGAGTACATAATTATTTAAGCATATTAATTAAAATATCTGGTTTTAGGTATTCTGGTTTAGGTTTTAGTACCATTGCTTTTATTAATATATTGTTTATTAGATTTTCCACAGACTCCAGGGTCCGTGCCATTTTTTAATTAATCACATTACTATGTGGAGCATTCTTACATACTTAGGGGGGAACACAGTTATAAGGGATGCTAATTATACAGACCTATTTATATATACTATTACAAAAGAGTAACAAACAGGTTTGCACAGGTATTACGAACGGACCAGTGTCCTTAAGCAGCGTTCACGAGTTGACTCGCGGGCCAGCCATCGTCCTCCTCAACCATTTGTGAGGGAAGAGGGCGACCCGATACACGATGCCGCTGCTTGCCTACACTTTTTCGTGAGCATGACCGTTCCGAATGCCCGCGCCAATCTGCTTGCCAAAGGGGGATAAAACTATAATTAAACACTACATACAATAATATGTTAACTATTGAATTTTTCTTATTCTGACTCCGACGTCCATTTTCACCAGGGCCTCTATCACCACGCTGTTGTGATCTCTAATTGACATCTTTAGGTTATAATCGCGATATGTCTTTACGCCTTGCAGCCACCGCTCACCGAACGAACCGTCCAAAAGCATCATTTGCGTCGCAGCGTAGGACGTGAAAGTCCCGGTGTCTCGTGAGACTGCGACGACTGCGTGTGGGACGCTCTCGTACAGCTTCATTCTACCCTTGGTTTTTATTGCGATTATTGACTCGTATGTCAGTGTGCTTCGTGGATTGTGAGGATACTAGATCCCGTGCCTGCTCCGTAGCCCTCGTTGGTCAGGGTCTCCTTTTCTTCCTGGGTGTGAAGCAGGAACAGGGTGTTTGGGAGGGTTTTGTGAATTTTTGCATTCGTATATCCTTTCTGCTCTAGGGACTGGAAACGAAGAATATATACCTGAGTATATTTCCCACAACGCGTACGCGACAACCATTGGGTTCCGGTGCGTGCATAACAACTCTTGGCTGATGTTTGTAACCAAGTTTGGGCGATTGTACCTTATCTCGAAGAGACCTTCTCTGTCGATGTAAGGTAAATGATTTACATCTCCGATGAGGACAAGTTCGCCAACTCCAGACAGCCTTGAAGCCGGCCCCGGCACTACGGCCCCGAAATGGTTTATGAGAGCTTCATCCACCAAAAGGCGGCTGTAGCTCTCAATCTTCTTAAAAACATTTACGAGGATCAAAGCCATGATACCCTTGGTCCATGCACTTTGGTCTTTGCCAAGTCACCGATTCGGTGCGCAAGGTTCTCCCTCAGGACTTTGGCTGCCTCTTTTGTTGTTGTTGTGTCGTTTTTCTCAGTGTAGGAAGGCGTTTTCTGCGTGGTTCGATGGTTCCTGAGCTGGGATGTATTGGGGCGGACAGGCTTGTCCCTTGTCAGCACTCGTTCTTGTTTTCTTTGGTAGGGCTTTTTTCTTTTTGATTGGGTAGGGGATATGGAGGATAGTAGTCGGAATAAGCTTCGTGTAGCATCGCTGAAAGCTGTCAGGAACGCTGAGACGCGGCCGCTGCTCGTGGTTGGGCTGCTTAGCTGGTTTCTTTCAGCCCTTGATTTCTCCTGTAGTCTTTCTGAGCCACTTTTGTAGCTCAGGGTCGGATGTCCCTAACTATCAGTTGCGCGGTTGTGTTCGGGGCTTTTGAGGAAACTCAAGTTTTCCCCTCTGTCTTCGTACACAACAATCTCATGGTGTTCCGAAGCTTAGAACAACCTCATGGTGTTCCGAGTATCATTGCTTAAAACTGCGTAGTTAAGTAAAAGTGACAGAATTTCTATATTATACACCCATGCTGCGTCCACAAATTTAAGGGTCTATCTAGAAAATCCGGCTCAAAGACGCACCTATATTCCAAATAGCTTAATTTTTTATCGATATTGTCGTGTTTTGTCTGCCAAATAAATTAATATATTCAATTCATTGTGAGTAGGTAAATATAATAAACAATATCAAAATCGCCTGCCATGAGATGCTAGGGGATTATAGCAAACCCTCTCATAATCGGGGAAGCTGTGTTTAGCAGTAGACAATCTGGCTGATACTGTACTGTACTGTATCAGCCGGATTGTCCACTGCTAAATACAGCCTCTCCCATTAGGGGGTTAGGGTTTGCCATGTTGCCAGTTTGCCTCGATGTAAATATTCAAAACTCTATTCAAAGGGAGCGCGGCGCGGTAGTGTTGCCGCGGCGGGCGTTCTTGGCTCGGAGAGATTCAAAACTTAAAACAATAAGTTTTTCTAGTACTGTCTGACACTTTTAAGTTCTGCGTCTCGTAGTAAAAGACAATACCTACTCCGAAACTGAATAGAGTTTTGAATATTTACATCGAGCTAAGTAATAAAACATATAAAATATTAAATTACAGGCAGGAGAGATTTCGTCATATACACATAAACAAACACAAAAATAACATAAAAAAAATTATAAAAAAAAACTTCATTAAAAAAAATATCATCTCGAAATGTTTGTTAAGACTAGCATCAACCCTAAGAGGTTGTTAGCATTTTACCAATAACCCTGTATAGTTATTTTAAAATGTCATGAAAACCTAATGCACACTTCAAGCATATAACATAATATGCTTCAAGTGCGTAAAGAAAAAAACCCAGAGTTGATAACAACGTTGATTGCCATGTTATTTTTTATGCCATGGTAGGTATTGGCATCTCTCAAAGTAACAGGCATACGTATATACTTAAAACATACACATTTTTGCGCAAAGGTCCTCCTGATGGTAGGGATTTCGCGAATGCCCGCATCTATTGCAGGGGCTCATATTGATTGGTAGTTTTCTATTGTTCGCTATGAAATTTAAAAATGTAGTCTAAATTTCTCGTTCCTTGTTCACCATCAGAACGATATAATAATAGTATGTTAGGGTAGATTAATGCTGTGTTACATGTACATACATACTGGTACATTATAATATCAAGTTACGTCAATTAGCACTACGCACAAGAGATTTCCTTTGGGCAGTATTAAATTTAGCTTAGTTAATCGTTGCTTAACTAAGCGAAATTTTGTACCTACTGCCCAAAGGAAACTCTTGTGCGTAGTTCTAATTGACGTAACTTAATACGCAACGATTTTATGTAACAATAAGTAATTTTTTTTATGCCTTATAGATTAGTCTTTGACCACTATCTCACCTGATGGTAAGTGATGATGAGGTCGAAGATGTTGTTCAGGCTAACCTAGAAGAATAATAATTGTTATTATGTAATTATTATCTCAAGATGGTGCTATGGGCAAATAAGCATGTTCTTCTCATCACATATTATAATGATGATGCGAAAAACTCGTCTTTCCTATGTTAATAAACAAAGCCACTGAGTAAAATGTATGTCTCAAAATTACTCTACGTATACCTATTTACAATGTGGTCTTATATGATTTAAATCATCTTTTGTGACGGACATATAATATAGGATTGTGAATGCATTGTGTAACTATGTATAGCAGGACATTCGGTAAAGATACACTTCCATTCCCGAAACCAGCTGACCTCGAAAGAAATAGGCGCCGCGCTGACACCGGTCATTCCAGTATGTTTGCCGAACTAATTCCTTTGTTCCATCGTACGTTCATGTACGATGGAACAAAGGAATTGTTCCATCGTACATGAACGGCCTCCTGTTGTTTGCGATCTTCGCAAACAACAGGAGGTATTTACTTGTTAGAATAAAACACTTTGAAGTCGGGTAGCTGTCGTGCATCGTACAATAATAGTTCAACTATAATAGTAAGTAGAAGTATAGAGTAATTTTTACATGTAGGTATTACTCACCTTAAATTAATAAAATATATATAATATTGTTCTTCTTGTTGACCTTATCCTATGCTAAGTGGAGTCGGCGCGACATGTTTTTTTTCGTTAACTTTGTCTTATTCCTCTTCTATTTTCACAAGAGTAAAAAAAACATTTCGCATTGATGCGTACGAGTAGGTGCCTATATCCTTATTACGCGCTCAGTCCATACATTTTATTTCAGGCCTTTATATCAGTCCACATCCAATGTTATAATAATGTGTTTAGCGGTGTAACCTATAAAAAATGAGTTGGTATTCGGCATACTAGACAAAATTTTTGTACTCTTACTCGTTCGAATAGCTCAGTCTAACCAGTACCCGGACTATATACATACCCATTATAAAAACGAGCCCAAATTATCTGTTCCTCCCAGTATTTAAGAGCCAGGTCTAATCTAGATTAACTGCTCGTTTCCGGCCAGCGCGAAAACCAAACAACTACTTACGTTGATATAGCGCTCTGCTCGTATGGAAAAGATAGAATATTATTTCTTATGGAAGAAGGTAGCTTAGAATGTGAATGAAAAATACTCTTTAAAATGATAAGTCCTTCAACTTTACTTACTTAATTTTACCGTGTTCGCATCGCCTCCAGAGGTTCGTCATCCAGCAAGAGTTAAAATTTTAATTTAAATTAAACTTTTTGCTATTTACTTAAATGGTTGGTTAATAACGTCCCGTGTTGGTCATTCATCGTGTTAGTCATTTGCGTATATATAAATTATTATTCCAATGGTTACTTTGTGTAATTGGTCATTATATGTCTGATACTTCAATCGCAGTCAGTACATATTTATACATCTAGTACCAGCAAGCAAATACAAATCTCTCGAACACATTTACATTCGTATAGGATCATACTTATAAAAAGCTTATGTCCTAAGCTTTGCCCGCGTAGATAACAGTTAAAATATAATAACTTATTATGCAGAGGCAGTACTCAATTACGGCTTAAAATTATTGATCGGAATGGGAGGACCTTGTGGCTCATGATGGGAATAGTTGTCACCACTGCTAAAGCTATTACAGAAGGAACTTGAAGAGTGCGATTTTTGGTCAGTAGAAATGTTTTCCAGTAGGTTCTCTTTATATACAAAACAAATGGTTAGTTACTGGCATAGATATAAAATCTAAGTCATCACGTTTTTTGAGGTAGGTACCTACTCCAGAGGCCAACTAATCAAAATGTTACGTAGGTGTGTTTTAGTTTCAATAAAAGTTAACGTTCACGTGAAGAGATCTAATCAGGGAGCAATCAGATGTGGATTATAAAACAAGTCACACTGTTAATGAGTAACGGAATCTTAGACATGAACACTGATTGCCCTCGACAACAACCGTATATTCAGTATAGTTCCCTCGATAGCATTTGGTTTCTCTCCTTAAGTACATAATATATACAAAACTAATTAGGTACCCTAAAAGCCGAAAAGGAGTTCCATAGATGTTTCCTTTTTTTCATGTGTTTTGTGACTCTCAAGGTAACATGTACAGGTATAGGTTCGTGACTCTCAACCTTGAGTCATGATTATCGGTACAAGGACGCTTGCACACTCCCACGTAGAAATATCGCCCCCAATGGAGACATTCCCCTAGGTATAAAGTGCATCCATTCACTAATTAATTGGCTTAAACTACATAATTGGGTCGTTGTATGTTGGAGTTGTGTTACGCTAAGTTGGTCATATTATTGTTTTAGTAGAACGTTAAGGTAGTATATTCAGACTCAAACCAAAACCATACACCAAACTTACACAGTCAATTAGAAAATCTAATGTGTACATAATAACACGCTTAAATACGTTACGTCAGTTTTTTGTTGGTATTGTACGGCTTTTAATTTTAATGAAAACATTTATTGCAAGGTAATAAATGCGTAAACTAATTTGATGATGTCTGATGTTGGATTGAAAAGGCCGAACGTAGACATTACAATTAACGCAATGTTAATGAAAAGAGACAAATAGAAAAGGCGGGGCTCTAATTAAACACGTCATTGTTTGGGGGAACTACGGAATATCGAATACTTATAACAAAAAACAGGCAACCTATAAATAGACAGGCTGAGATTTCGAGGTCACGTGCAGTTTTTTGTGAACCAGTCTTGCAAATTTTAAATATGCCCAAACAAACCTGCTGTTATTGGCCAAAACATGAGTGGCGAAACCTGGGTGTATAGTTTAGATAGCTGTGCGTTTTGGGGAAATATAAATGTGACAATTTTTTTTTTTAAATCGTCACCCTCATATTTCTTCTTTTTGTGCATGGATTTTATTTGTATTTTGTATAGTTTTCTCCTAGTGGGGTATCGAGTTAGAATGTCAACCCCCATTTTTAGTTTAAGGTTGACTAAGATAAAATTACCGAAAGGTGGGAAGCAGCGCCTTCTGAAGAACTGACCACATCTACTGCGGTCACCAAGACCAAAGCGTGGAGATTATGGCACATCCATCTAATGGGGGAAACCATGTTCAACGGTGGAAGTTTTGGTTGATGATGGTGATGATAGTTTTCAACACTTTGAATTGGCCATTAATTCTCATATATTTCATGGAAGGTACACAATATTGTTACCGTTAGATATAATATGTGCGGTGACCCTTTGGTAACCACCATGACAATATGCTTTTTTTTTAGAACGTCATTCTCTCAAGTCTCTGCTCTATTATACGATATAGGTGAAGTAAAACTTTGCATTGATTTCATATATATTTTTACGTTGTCATCACTACGGACTACTTACACTGTTTTACCATGAGATTATATTTTAATCTCAAAATGCTGGCACCTATTTGGCTCAAAGAATAAGCATTGCAATTCAACGAGGCAATGCTGCCAGCATGCTGGGCACGCTGCCAACTGGTAGTGGGCTGGAGCATTTGGACTGCCTGTGAGTCTGCAATGACTTATGGGTATCTAAATGCTTTTATTGTTGTAGCTCTAGTTTTGTATATAGTTCATATTAATTTGTTAATAAAGGCATGTCGTCGGTTATTATTATCTCAAAATAAAAGAGTTTGTATTCTAGTAGTAAATTACTGAATTTATTAGTCTTCGTGTGTGGATTAAGTGACCATGATATATTAACAACTTATGGTTGGCATCTACAGACAAGTCTTAATTTTTCGGCCCAACATACATTTTTCACACAAATATCTCATTATTCGCAGCAGATATCAATATCGTCTTCACGCAATCTATCCATACCTACTTTCATTAGCTCTCTACTGGAAAAGTAAGTGGAAGGTAAGAATTACGTAGTTCGTCTCCATTCATATTAAAAACTCTTTACATTGATTGATTGCAAGCAATTTGTAGTATTTTAGTAGCTAACGTGAATAAGTTAGAGATCTACGACTATAGTTCACTGCTAGCTTCGCATGTGCGAAGTGAGACTTCAACGCGGGCGTCTCGAGCTCCCCTTGAAAAATATCACCAGATGTGTTCGGAACTTTAGTCGGAGCTATTTGACTTAGTTACGTGAATTATCCCATCTCATTTAATAAAATGATTAAATACTACGGTAGATTTTACGACTATAATAATAATTTGCGTTACTGATATAGAATACCTTAATGTTAGAAAGCATTTAAGTACTTTAAAATCCTTGGTTAATGATGTTGAATTATTATTTTATTAAAAAAATAATGATAAGATTCAGGCCTTACTTTGCGGAAATCCAAATTTAATATTAACAAAATTATATTATAGTGACAATTCCGCCTAATTAATTAGGCGGAATTGTAACTAGATGTTCTGTTAAAATATTTTATAAATATTTGTTATTTTTAAAAAAATATTTTGTTAAAGAGAGATGAAAATATAAATTATACTTAACAAAAATAAAGACAAGCACATACTCTCAACAAATAATTAATATCTAATCTACCAATGATTATCTATTTCGTTAATAAGCATACCACATATAACATATTTATATAGCGTATAAAGTAAAAACAAAGTAGTATTAGGTTAATAATCTCAGATTCTTTTTTTTTAATTTATTTTGTTAATCTTGCATTAATCATGTTCTTTTTGATAAGTATTAAAGGGTATTTTAGTTTTTTGTAAATGAGTATTGCAGTTTTAAAAATATAGCGACGGGATAACCATTTTCATCTCACCTATTCGAAATAAGATGTTTTGTTCGCAGATAAGTGCGAGCAAAATATACCTTTTATCCACTAGACTTTTATGCAGGACAGTAATTTGAAGTTCTTGCATTGTAGGTAATATTTTCAATAACGCATACTAAGAGAATAAGCTTACAAAATTACAACGAAATTAAATAATTTAATCACACTATTGCTAAGAAGTAGAATACCTGAGAATGTGGTGGTGGTGTGGTGGTACCCACCAAGGGTGACTTGCTAAAATACCTACTTGGTAATCGTATGAAATTTGAACAAGGATTTTATTTGTGTTTTACGTTATCATTGTCATTGCGGACAATAATTCGATGCTCATGCATTCTATGGAAGGTACTTACAAGTTCTATGTTATGACGTACAGTTTATTTTAAAACGTATGGTAAATGTTAACATGCGTGCTGTGTTTACACTTCGTTGTATAAGTACTCATATCATAACGATTACACAATTCGCTGCTTGCTCATTTGGGAAATTGGTGCTCATAGTGTTATCTTTGCAGCACTTGAATGACGAAAGGTTTATTTGCAGTTATCGATAACTCTAATCTATACGATATATTAATACTGAGGTTTATCCTCACCATGAACGCGGAACATCACCGTAGATTGACACCGTAATGGAAAGCAGTAAAATCCAATAAAGACTCAATATAAGGGGAATTACTGTGTCTCTGTGTGTCGTTCGATAAAAGTAAGAAACTGTAATTATTGCGTCTATCACCAGACATTGAGTTAGTAGAGACAGAAGTAAGATATATAACTACTTAGTGATATTAAACTTCTTCAAGTCTTAAGTTTCAAAGACAGCAGACATTGACCGCTAAACTGCAGCTAAACACATTTTTATCAAATGTATTTGTCTCCAGGGGACACACCTTATAACTAAATCTGCTAAACTAAATCTATAATGAATCGATAGCCGTCGAATATTTTATTATAATGATCAAATTTTCCTAGAAACTCTTGCCATCCGATTCCTCAAAATAGCGCAGTCATCTCATAGAATTAAGTTTCTGTATATCCTTTTTGTTAAGGATCGATAAATAATTAGACTTAGGATCGGCAAAATCTAGACTTGAAGCTAAATAATGCGTGACGGTATCATGTAATTTTCAGGACATTTCGATGCCATACAATTTGATGCGTATCGTTCGATAAAGCATAACTGACATGTGTGAAAAATGGTGGTTGTAGTAAGGCTCTCGTAAAAAGTGTTTCGATAAACATTTTATTGCTCGCAGAATAAAATCAATTAACTCAACGATCAATCAACCATCTGGATGTTAGCCAACGTAAATTTTTCGTTCACTACTTATGAATATCTTCTAAGGGTCGCTAACAAATTGGTTTCAGATTGGTGATAGAGCTTTTCGTTCTCCTGGTTATACGAATCCGAAATAGTTTCTGAACTCATAGCAAGCAGTTGATATATAAATAACCTTACTATATAGTGAAGATCAAGACACAAGTTTTGAAGAGCTCATAACGTCCTTCCTATTGCTTGATTCCTCCTATTGCTCTCGATTATTACCTACTAGTTATTCACTCAACTCATCATCATCAGCCGGAAGACGTTCACTGTCATGTCGTCACCCCACGATGATGTCAGTCTGACTAGTGGATGGCCTACCTATATACTCCATCTCTTCCGGTTTAATGTGGTAACCACTCGAGAATTTTCTTCTCCATCGACTATCGGTTCGAACAATGTGGCTTGCCCACTGCCATTTCAACTTGAAAATTCTGAAACCTATCCGTGTATCGGTGAAATTGTTTTTTCGGTGAATTTCCTCATTTCGGAATTTACCGCGCAAATAAATAACTCATAGCTCTCTCTCTATCGCTAACTCGTTTATCGACTCTGAGCTTCTTCACAAAAGCCACAATTTAGGACCACATCTTGGTGACATAAGTCATCACTGGCAACACACACTTGTTGAAGACTTTGGTCTTGAGGCTCTTATCCGAACGCTTCCCATTCGATTCTCTGGGCGACCTGTTTGTCAAAGTTGGATCTACCTAACTGCACAGCCTATCCTAGGTAAATGTAATAGTCGATAATTTGGAGAGTATCGTTCCTAACTGGGTGCAACATCGACACCATAATTTACATCTTATCCGAAATTATTTTAAGATCCAACCGCTAAAAAACTTTACTGAGGTCGTTGAGCCTAGTGTCACCTGCGCTATCAAGACGATTCAAATGATATTTCAATTATTAAAATCGGTTAAGCGGTTTAGAAGTTATGGTGCAATAAAAAAACTCACAACATACATACACGAACCCTGAAAACATAACACTCCTTTTTTTGGGCAGTCGTGTAAAAAGACTTACCAAAAATTTATTCCACAGATTACTAGCAAAAAAAATGTCTAATGATCGATTTCATCAAAAAATACGATTATTATCGATTTAAAAACCATATTATAGCGTCCGCAGCACGCTTTTTTACCGACTTCAAAATAAGGAGGAGGTATTCCATTCGTCTTGTTTTTTTTCTTTTACGTTATTGCTGTTATTTCGTAGGACGCACATCATTCGTTCACTAGTTTTCCCTGAAAGCGTTAATCGTAAACACCTGTCAATGGTTAAACGTGACCGTTCGTTCGGTTCGGTGGTTGTCAAATGTCAAAATCAACACGTTTACATTTACATTTTAAATTATTTTGGTGTTATGTTCGTTTAGCATACGACAGTGATTGAAATTATATTTAGAAATACAAATATTTATTCTACGTTTACTTTGAGTGTATAGTCACCCTAGTCTGGCGTCCGATTAATATTTCAATTTAGAAATGTTTTCTGATAATCAAATAGCATCGAAATCAGCTAAGTATCAGTACGGTCCTACGATGCCACTAGTAAGACCCTCACCCACGTTCTTACTCACTGATAAAGCCTTAAAAGTATCCCAGTTTTTCCGAAGGAAGGTCAAGGAATTTCTATTTTCACAGGTCCATGCGCACTGTCCAGCCCATGGCTAAGGCCCACGCGGAGCGCCGCCGGTTTATTTGGTACTCTCTCTACGCGTGGAGCATTACCATCATTCTAACAACCATCATGTTCGTGTTTGACAAGTATCCTGTGGCAAGTTACCTCGACGCAAATATTGGCAATGACATGTGCTGGTTTGGATCAGGTACGTGACAATACATGCAAATAACAAATCACGGAAACAAGGAGTAGCACCAATGATTTCATGGCCCATTAAAAAAACAATGAAATGAAAAAATCAACGCTATGTTTCGGATTATGTTACAACTAAATTAATCTATTTACAGGTATTTAATGGTTTCCATGATTTGTATATAAATGATTATTTTATACAATAATTGAGCATATAGTTTCATTATAAGTTTTTTTTGATTGATGGCTTAAGGCATGCTAATTATTTTTATAACTGATGCGGTTCGCAAAACAACTTGTACTACCTCTAACCACACAATTCTTTTATTTGTCATCTAATTATGGTAGACTTACGTTGAAAACTGATTTGATTAGATCTGGACCGGCAACCATGTCTAGTCCCTAGAATATAAGTCGATGGCTAAGATCAATAGTAACGTAGAGGTAAGCTGATATAGGCAGCATACATTTTTTTTTGCCACCAGCAAAGCATATCAGCTAGATACGGAAAGTTTGAATGAAATTATGGTATTTTTTGGAGTTAGAATGTGGACAGTTTTGTACTGTATATTGGTAGCAGCCAGAGTTTTAAAAGGAAAACAGAATCCTCCAGCAAAGTCAGTCAAGGTATTTACCATAACGTTTGGACGGTTTATTCAAGATTGCAGTATTTCGTTCGTTTCGCAGATGACATAGTGATAGTCGCATAAAGATTCAACGCTCACCGACCTCAGTAGAGTTTCCCATGTACAGGACGAAAATTATGTCTAGTGTCTATGTTGCACTCTAAACAGTAGTTTCTGGGTTCGGTACTCTCGAAGTAGTTGACTATTATATTTTCCCGGGACAGGCTGTCCAGTTAGGTCCAACCTCTATAAAGAGTTCGCCCAAAAAATCCAACTTGAATGGGCATCGTTTGGGAAGTCAGGCCACATCTTCTAGTGTAACATCCCGCAGAGCCAGATACCTGTGACCGCTATGGACAAGCTCAGAGTCGCTCTATGAGCTGTACTCGGAGCGCAACTTCTTTGCGGGATAAATTCCGGAACGAGAAAACTCGCCGAAAAACCACAGTCACCGACATAGCTTTCAGAATTTACAAGTTGAAGTGGGAATGGTAGGCCACATTGCTCAACCAACTGATAACCAATGGGGAAGATGGGTTCTTAAGTTGTTAACACATTACATTGGAAGACGTAGAGTAGGTAAACCCCCACTAGGTGAACTGACGACATTGTAAAAGTCGCGGGGAGCCGATGGGTATAAGTGACTAATAGTCGTTCATTGTGACGTTCTATAGATAAATGATGATAAGGTGCTTCTGGTTTTGCTTTCACGGTCACCCAATTATTCCAACGTTTGGACGTTTTGTCATCTTTTATTACAAAAAATACCTAGTAGTTCTAACAACAGTGCTAAATAACATTTTAACAAAGCTACTGTGTAGATATTTCTACGTAATGTACAGTAAAATTTTTATGTTATTCTAAACCGGCTTTTCAAGGGCAACCAGAAGTCAGTTACGGACCTTTAAAATCACCGATACATATCATGAGTTCTACGTCAAGTACCGCTTATCCGCTGATGGAACTCATTCGTAGCTGCTCCAATCGCAGTAACTACCCACTTAAAGATAGTGCCTTAGAAGGAAGGGACAGTATTAATAATAAAATGCACTATGAATGACCAGACGAGCACACACTGTACTCTCCATTCACTACTGCACCCTATCACACTTGAAGCACATCCACAGCTCATCATTTCGATAAACCCTCCTATGTCATGGGGTTATCAGTCACTAAACTAAAGTCTTGCACTCATTGTAAAGTTCTAAACTTTTATGATTCGTTCTGAGTTACACAAGATAAAACAGATGATTGATTCATAGTGAATTCAATAGAATGAGATTGTCTGACCTTAGTTACCAGGTAGGAAAGCATGATGGATATGTAGAGAGATGAGGATGCTGGAAATGTGGTACTCTACTATTTTATGACCACCTAAAAGGTGTCAAAGGCACCACTGGCTAGTGCATACATGAGAGTTAGCACAGGTGTTAGTGCCGACATGAATATATGGCACTGAAAGTTGGGTATAACAAACAATAATCATAGCCAAACGCAGAAAAATGTAGTACAGATAAAAAAGAGTTTTGTGCTGTGTGAAACGTAATACGAAAGCAATGTGAAGTGAATCGGATTTAGACATGTAGAAAATATAGATGGAAAGTGATTAAAAAAGTGGAACATATAGATGGAAATGGACAAATTTACCAGGTAAGGTCCCTTTATCATAATTCCATCTTGGGGTCTCACACCGCAGTGTCTAATGTTGTGTCTCGTCGTAGAAGGGTGCAAGTATTACTGTATTTAGGCGTGAAGGGCACTGTAGCAAGTATATTTCACACACTAACATAAAAAAACAATTACTGGGCGAGTGAGATATAAACAACATTTCGGAGTGACGAACGTTTAGAAAAACGAGAAAAGCGACACTGGAACTGTACATGGATAGGTGTGAGACTTACCATCGGGGTAGTGACTTATCCGAATCATCAATTCATGTGAAAAAAATCTTAGATGAAGAAAACCTCTTTCGGAACCTCGTTCTTAGAAAAGATAACCCTTAACAGATGGGCGTGTATCAAGAACAAAATGAGTTTGTAGTTAACAAGATAGAATCGTAGCAAAAATTTGGGGTAGCTCCCTACCCCTCTAAAAATCAGGCGACGATATGTATGTATGTATTATTCACGGTTCTATCATAATAATTCAAATTAGAGACATTTCCTAGTCTAGGTTAAGTTTTACATTAACACATTTCGGCTTCATTTAGATGTTACTAAATGGGACTCAAGCTAAGTATTTTATAGTCCATATTTTGAACAACTGTTACGACCACAATCTTATGAAAAACCCGCTAAATTAAAAAAAAAACGGCTTGCTTCAGTTTCCGAAGTTAATTTATCTCTAGATCGATAAAAACAAATCTGTCCATCATACTGTAATGTACATTTACTTGCTTCAAAGACACGTAATAATTTAATAACATAACATATCTCACTTTCCTGTGGTGTTAAAAAATAAAAAGCGATGTTCATTAATCATAGCAACACAGATACATGCAGTAATGGATGAGCATGTCCGTCTGTCAGTTTCATCTTTTGTAAAAGCTTACTGAGCTTACTATTGAAAAATGTTCGCAACTCAACACGCACAGATAAACCTTCGTCTCAGCGTCTTATCGACATTTTTATTCAATAGTCTAATACTCTAAAAGTAAATATCGTTATTGATGAATAAAAATTACATTCTGCGTTTTATCAATGGCATTAATGTAAGGATATGCTTAAGCTAAGAAATTGTAAAGAGAATTCTGCGTGAAGAAAAGACAACTCCATTTTGAAGTCATTACGTTCAGCGTCAATAACATTAGGTACAAGGAATCGTACGACATCACTAGTAACTATTACGAAATCCTGAATAATACGGCAAGAAGAATACGGCGCCTCCTCTAAGATTTATCGAGCAAAATATATGTGAGAATGAGCATAAAAGTACCTTTTTGGTTTGTGTATTGTGATGAGACGGAAAAGTAGCCGCCTGCTGGTAATCGTCACGCCAGTCCATTAGAGTTGCAGTGTCACCTTTCTCGTTACTTCAGTACCCTCACGCTGAAACACAGTAGTGTTTGCACACTACTACTTTAAACTGACACTGCGGTGATTCCAACCAGGACGGACTCTTGATTAAGAGACTTACCATCGACATACATAAAAGTATATTATTAAAAAAATACATTGGGTCCCTAAGAAGTCAGCAAACACAATTACCTAATTAACCAGATTATATATATTAAAATTGATATTTCCTTGAACCGAGACTTTCCAAGAATTCAAAATAGTAATTTATAAGGTAAGGATCTTACTTAAACCTCTTAGGGTTGACTTATGCTATTACGATTTTTGAGATTTTATTATTTATTTATTTTTAGAGGTTGTTAGCATTTTGCCAATAACCCTGCTTATGTATTAGTATTCACTATGACTTTACAAAATATCAATTACCTACGTCATTGTGATTGATGTGGAAAGCTCTCAAATTATATTGAACATTTAGGTATGAATATGCTACACAATAACGCGTCATTAATTTGTGTTTCAGTTATGTTACGATCGTAACATTACAACATATACTGTGCCCCTTAATTGATATTAAGTACCTACCTATATTGCCCCGTGGGGTGCCGGGCGAGAATGTCACCCTCCCACTGCTACCTGTGGGTGTCGTAAGAGGCGACTTAAGGTAAAATACCAGGTGGGCTGCAGCGCCTTCTGATGAGCTGCGATCCCCAAGACGCCTTCCAAGCGTGGGGATTTTGGCAAACTAGCTCTTGATGGGGGAGGCTGTGTTTAGCAGTGGACCATCCGGCTGATACAGTAGTACCTACCTGTATTATTCGCTAAATACATTACTACGGCTTTTATAGGATATTTCTTTTATGAGTAGGATCGGTAGACATAATCGCGTTTTTATCAAATGTCTCGTTTTTTGGTTCGGAACTCTAATAAAAAGTAACTTGTTATTATTCTCGGACTACAACTTAAGTGTATAAAAAATCTATCAACATCAGTTGGGTAGTTTTCTCGTGACGCGACTGCATACAGACAGACACTTATTCCAAAAATGCTATATTCCTGTTCAGTAGGTTAGTCTCTCAAGCCATAACTTTTTATATTTATATCCCAAGTGTACCTAGACTTTTAGGCTTCTACTCGTTTATTATAAGCTTAAATTTAGAAACGAAGAAGAAGATATCGAAAATATAGAAGATAGAAGATGTGGTTATGAGAGCTGTTAAGACATCTTTTATTTTAGCAAAATTCAGATTCTGAAGCGCTCGTAGCGAAGTTTACTTAGCTGTTCTCAACCGATCAGCAAAGTTAAGCAACGTTGCGCGTGGTCATGAGTTGGATGGGTGACCGCTAGTGACATTACTACTGAGCGTTTCCGTGCTTCGGAGGGCACGTTAAGCCGTCGGTCCCGGTTGTTGTCTTAGGATGGCAGTCGTTATAGCATGGTGGTAAGGCATTTTGCGAATGCCCGCCTGGCTAGCTACCACCCTCAAGTAGAAAATCTGTCGCCAAGCACCTAACGGTGTGTTCCGGCAGCTGTCCTTGAAAGCCAGTGCTTCTATAGGTTAGCCTGAACAACATATTCGACCACATCATCACTTACCATCAGGTGAGATAGTGGTCAAAGGTAAACTATCAGGCATAAAAAAAAAAAAAAAAAAAAGTTATTATTCTGAATTTCCTACAGCACTTATTTTCTGTTTCTAGCCGTATCTATATATATAAAAGAAAGTCGTGTTAGTTACACCATTTATAACTCAAGAACGTCTGAACCGATTTGGCTGGAAATTGGTGGGGTGGTAGCTTAGAACCAGGAGACGGACATAGGATACTTTTTATCCAAATATTTTTTTATTTTTTTTTGCCTGATAGGTTAGCCTTTGACCACTATCTCACCTGATAGTAAGTGATGATGTGGTCGAAGATGTTGATCAGGCTAACCTAGAATGCTGGCTCTCAAGGACAGCTGCCGGAACACACCGTTAGGTGCTTGGCGACAGATTTTCTACTTGAGGGTGGTAGCTAGCCAGGCGGGCATTCGCAAAATGCCCTACCACCATGCTATAACGACTGCCATCCTAAGACAACAACCGGGACCGACGGCTTAACGTGCCCTCCGAAGCACGGAAGCGCTCAGTAGTAATGTCACTAGCGGTCACCCATCCAACTCATGACCGCGCGCGACGTTGCTTAACTTTGCTGATCGGTTGAGAACAGCTAAGTAAACTTCGCTACGAGCGCTTCAAAATTCATTTCTGTGGGACGTGACATAAAACGTAGTATAACGGAACTCAACTGACATGCAATAACAAAACGCAACAAGCAGGAAAACGAAAAATGTATCAGGCAAACATCAGTCTAGCAGGGGGCCAACTCCCACCTTTTACGAAACCATCATAAAAAAGGAGCGTTTTGTTTCATGGTTACAATAATCATTCGCAGTTACGAACTATCACCGACCCACAATCGCGTCAACCAATATTGGTTTGATCCTACTTAAAGAACGAATGAAATATTTATCACGAATGTGCAAGCAAGATACAAGTTGTTTATAATATAGCGTTATCCCACTCGCACTCTCCCAAACTACGATGTTATGGAACGGTTTTAGCACAGTTTTACGTTATTTTATTGTTAGAGCACAACAACTGTCTGTAGCTTTTTATAGTTTCACTCATTAAATATTTTTGATGCATTTATTTTGAAGTATAATAGAAATAAACACATTATACTTAATTTACACATTAATTAAACCCATTTTTATCTTAAAATAGTCAAAATCAAGTTTAAAGCCGCTGCTAGAAAGTATATTATTTAAGATGGATAAACATGACGGCTTTGTCGTTGTAACAGTAATATTTGTAACGTCAGAGTTCGCGAATAGAGTGAACAATTTGTTTTAACGTCATCAAAACGCTAAGCGATTGTAAGCTTGCTTAATGGACGTGGAGGTTTAATATTTAGCAGTAAGATTAAGTTAATATTACTATAAGAGGTGAGAGTTGGTCCCCTGTTTATTTGTTAAAAATAGTATAACAAAACGCAACTGACAGCTAAACTTAATCATGACACAATAATATGTGTTCTTGGATCATGAACTTAATGTTGTCAATGGTTAAGTACGGTTGAAAATTTGACAATTGTATTTTTTAAGATGACCGGTCGATGTGTTCATAATGAGTTTCTTTTAGCTTACTGTATCAGCGGTATTATCCACTGCTGAACACAGCCTCCCCCATTAAGGAGGGATTTGCCATAATATCTACGCTTGGCAGCGTCTTGCGGATCGCAGTTTAAGATATCAGTTCCTCAGAAGGCGCAGCTGCTTACCTTCCGGCATTTTACCTTTATTCGCCTCTTACGAAACCCACAGATAGCAATGGGGGAGGGGACATTCTAGCCCGGCACCCCACGGGCATCTATTTGCTTATTGTGCCGATGTTATCAAGACGATCGAATCTTTCCCTACAAAACTGTAATGCAACAAGGATTAGAAATATTGCGAATGAAAGAACTGAAGAAGAACAAGAAACTGCACGTGAAGAGCGCCGCGTTAGTATGGCTCGACTTCGTGCTTCTCAATCACAAGAGCAAAGCGAGGCAGCCCCTTGAAACGGCTCGGTTGGCAATGCAAAATCGTGGAGTATACCTCAGAGATCAACAAATAGATAATTTTCGATGCTCAAGATGTCAAGTACTGATTTGAATGGAGCAGCATTTCGATACGATTGCAGCACTGATTACTGCTTGCACTAGCGTTCGCATTGGGCCAATGGACATTGTTTGCGTTAGTTGTGGCGCATTGAAGTTTTCCGGAGAAACGGCATCATTGTGCTGCTTTAGTGGGAAAGTGAAATTGCCATTATTGACTCCGGCACCTGAGCCATTGCATTTATTGCTTCATGGCAAAACTGGCGAAACACCCGAATCACGACATTTTCCAGCAAACACTCAAAAATACAATGGTTGTTTCCAAATGACCTCATCAATTATACGTGGCATGTTCACGGATTGGAAGACTATCTTATTTGTTCTTGCGTCTGATAATAAAACGAAAAATGTCGTCTATCACTAGGTGCTTCACTGAAGAGTGCAACCCATGCACCAAAATACATAGCCAATAAAGATTCATTAAAATACTTGATCTTTTTGTTTATATTTAATATCTTACGAAAAATTTTATTTAAACTAATAAAATCAAAAATCTGCTCATTTATTGCCTCTAAGGCGGAACAAAGTTCGCCGGGTCAGCTAGTTAAAAATAATTTTCACTTTGATTAAAGGATAAAAAATTTAAAAGTAATCGTTTAGTTGGTAGTTTTCTTTATGTAATTGTTTATTTTATGTAATTGTTTTTCGAGAGGTATATTAATTATACCTGTGGCAAGTATTACGTCTTAGAACTTGCAGTTTACATACCAATTACAGATGGTTAACTTGATTATTATAATTTTCAGTTCAAAACACCAAAACCGATTGGCCTCACTACATCTTCTTCGTGACTCCCATGGGCTTGGGCACGTGCACGAACTTCGTGTTGTTCATGATGACAGCCCGTCATTGTGCACGGGTGAAGTCTGAAGTACATCGCCTTCAAGCAGGTTCCGTGGGTGACCGAGCCAAGAAGCGATTCCGTATTGATAGAGCTAAGTGAGTATACATAAGACTATGTAAAGAGAAACCAAATTAGACGAGGGTGTATAGAAAATGTAATGAAAATAATCCCCGTGGGGTGCCGGGTTAGAATTGCACCTCCCCATATCATCCTGTGGGTGACGTAAGAGGCGACTAACGGAAAAATACTGGAAAGTGGGCAGCAGCGCCTTCTAAAGAACTGCCATCTTATACTTACTGCGATCCCCAAGCCGCCTGCCAAGCGTGGGGATTATGGCAAAGACCCCCTTAATAGGGGAGGCTGTGTTCAGCAGTGGACGATCCGGTTGATACAGTATAGAAAATGTAATGAAAGTGAGGAAAGTAAGAGATTGCTATCTCTCACTGGCTTTCTGGCCTGGCAACACATGACTTATAAATTATACATTTCATGGATTATAGAGTAAGTTGATGATGAAATACATCATCAGCTTAGTTTTATGTTTTTGTTGCATAGATTTTTTTCTCCATATCGGTATAAATTTATCAAACTGCGGTTAAATGACTTGATTGAGTTATTCTCTACTATCCCAATAATAAAAATAACTTTTATCGAGATGATGTTTGTGTTTACCGGTCATGCTATGCCGAGCGCAAAAGCAGCCATTTTATTGCAAATGTTTTAATTTTTTGATTATGTGCGAAACAAATTATATCTCCTTAAAAAGAGTAATAAAAATCATGAACTTACCTTTCAACATTGACATTTTAAAATACATTGTAGATGTCTAGACTGTTTGTGAGAATGTGCATGAAAAATATTAAAATGTTAACAAGGTTACTGCTAATTAGCGATTCTAACTAGCGATAAGTGGAAGGAGTCATGGGTATCGCTAACCAACACGAAAATAAAATATATTAAAAAAGACGTTGTTTTTTTATTTGTCGAGTTTGATGTGCAAAACATAAACAATACTGTATGATACGATATACATAGTAAGATGATGTTTAAAATCACTCACAAAACAGTAACCTAGTAGAATTGGTTTACAAACGCGCACGCTCCAATCGCGCGAAACCTTGCACCGCACCGTCCTATACGGTCATTGAATTGATTAGGTCATTGAATAGAGCGAAGCGAGCGTTAAATAACACTGATGACGCGGCCGCCGCCGCTCTGCACCGCAAACTGGCGATCGTGAGCCGCATCACGTAACCAGGCAACCCATCGTGCGCGGTTGGAAAGGGGTGGGTGAGCGCGTGTTAAAAAAAACATCTGAAGGCTTTACTCAGATATTACCTAGATACCTTAGATATTATTTCTGACTGATTTGTAAGTTATTCTAAGCACCACTAAAACAACCAGTATTCTTTAAAATATATTTTCAAATGTATTTTTAGTGTTTGTTACCGATACCAACCACTCCTGTCACGTATCGCCTGTTAATTTATTGTATACACTTCCTTTTCATTCCTTCCACCTTCTATTGTTTGCTGTAGTAGATACTTCAGAATTTTATAATAATAAAAGTGGAAGTGTGCCAGGGTGACGTCAGTAAATACATGGATATTTTAATAGTAGTGGTAATCATGAGAAATGGGCCCTGGAGTGTTGAGAGTAGTGCTCAGCTTATCGACGCCCACTATGTTCCTCGTAACGACCACATACTCTTTGTGTATTTGTAACTGATTCCGAAAAATATTTTTGAAACTAAAATGTCCGTAATTAGTACTTATTTATATCTATTTTGATATCGATAGGTGTATCAGTTCAAAATTTGAAGTACAACTCCATACCAATCTTAATCGTAACGACAACATACTCTTTGTGTTTTTGTAACTGAGTCAGAATATTATTTAAAAATCAACAAACGTTTTTAGTACTTAGATCTATTTTGATAGGTTTTGTATCAGTTCAAAATTTGAAGTACAACTCAACACCAATCTTAATCTGTACAAACCTTTATCCGTGGGCTGCCACATCAAATTCATCTCTGCCTGCGTGTTGATTCTTGTCTTCATTATTTCGCGCATGTTAAGTATTTCATCGTACTATAGTAACTAGAGCTACTAAAATAATGACCTGTTGTGGCGTAACACGTAAATCATCAGCATTCAATAATAATTTTAAGGTTAAACTATTTTAGTCATAATTTCAAGGTCTTTTTGTAAGCAGTTGGTAAGGTTAATATTGAGCACAGGGAATTATTATTTTTCGTATATTTTTATTATTCTTTTAGCCATTTGGGTAACAACTTTATTTACACGTAGAATACCAAAAAATAGGTACCCACTAAATAATTAAAAATGCAATGGTTAGATAACATTATTTAATTAATGTCCAAAGTAACCGGGCGGCCACACCCGTTACCGATGTGAAAAAGGTTTTCCAAAAGTGACATATAGAGAACCAAAATTGTAAATTAGACTAGATTTTATTATAAATACTAATGTGATTTTCACTCATTTCAGTAAATAAGACGGGTTAACTCACGTGAATAAGTCAGATAGCTCCAACTATAGTTTCAACCACAATCACCCGCGGGCGTCACGAGCTCTCCTTGAAAAAGATCACCGGATGTGATTGAAACTATAGTCGGAGCTATCTGACTTATTCACGTGACTTATCCCGTATTATTTACTAAAATAGACTGAAATCGTTGAATTCGTTTTGAATGAGGAAGGAAATAGTATAAACGCCGGCTGAGAAAAAAAAATGGTCTCAGTACCTTCATATATAACCTTCTATATTGCGTTTTTGTCGGAAGACGTAGTTCATTTGGTACCTACTCGTAATTTTAGTAACAACAACTCAATGCACTGTTATTACAGATTTAAGGTAGTATCTTCACTAGTAGGTATCCACTCGTTTGTGTATTTTATACAATATCTAATAAAGTCAATGTCATCTGATGATATTAGGCCTTGATGATATTAGGTAAAAAGGTTTTATATACCCAATGGCTACCCTATAATTAATGTTATTTTAAATACCAAAACATTATTTTAATACATTGTTTTTTTACGTTGAACATACATTCCTATACGTCAAACTTCACCACTAAAACAAAAAATAGCTGAAAGATAAAAATCACAGTTAACATGCAGCGCGTACCGTAACCGATGGATAGGCTAAATCGATGACTGTGAAATGCAAAGATAGTGTTTTATTTATTAAATATGTTCTGGGTAGTAGGTATAACCGGAACTTACTCGAACATTCTGAAACAGGCCCTTAATGTTACGAGTAGTTAGCTATACCAAATAAGTAAATAGTTGCTACTTAATTATTGGTTATCGATAAAGAAGTATGTTATAATAATTATTTGTTATGCAAACTTTCAAGTTGTTATTTGGTGCGAGTACTTTTATTGAAACCAGAGGAAGCGAAGGAGTTTAGGATTGAACCACGAGCTAAATGGTTCAAAATATAGAAGCTTACCGAAGGTTTCAAAGCTACGAGACACAAAATAAGTTTGCCGTCGAGCGCAACACACAATTATCACCCCACAACAGCAAGGAAAATGCTAGGTGTAAGGTGCAAGAAAATCAGCTTGAACAATGTAGTAAATTTGCATTGATTTAAAATAATTATTAAAAGTAAAATTACTTGAATTGGTAAATATTGAAAGTAAATTTAGTTACTTAAACTTTTTTTAAAGGTTCGAAATTCAAAAACCCTTTTCCACGCTAGAGGATAAATAGTACTTTTCAGCGCAGATTTCAAATTATAATACCTTTACGAGCTCGGGAGGTAAAAAATAGTTTTTAACTATCCAGCACGGAAATGATAATTTGATTGGAAAAGTGATTTACGAACAAAACTGCACATGGAACCAACAGAATTGCAGTAATTTTACTTATGACTATTAATTGCTATGTATGATTCTGAATTAAAAATGCGTTGTTTCTTACTGTACTCATTCGTCTTTAGAGAATCAATTCGGTTTCTAATAAATTTAATATTGGACTACTTACATCATTAGCTCGGAATTTAGAGTAGGCACTAGCCTAATAAAACAATTTTGATCACTTTTGAAAATATAACTATATTATGTTATGACCATGAGATGAAACATTCTCATTTCTCTTTTACTGATAAAGTATACAAGTTCTATTCCTAAATGAAAGAAGTGCCCTATTTCCGAATGCCACCATTAAAACTTCCAAGTAATAACGGTCATTATACAACATTTATTACACAAACGATACGACACTTGCATGACGTATGGGAATTAACTACGTTATGGTTACTATATATTATAACAGGAAAACACGCAATACATAAAAAACCATATGTATGTGAGTAATCTACATCTACACTAATATTATAAACAGGAAAGTTTTGTATTTTTGGATTTTTGTATGCAAAGAATAAACTTAAAAACCACACGACCAATTTGGATGAAATGTGCTATGGAAATAGTTTGAGACCCGGGGAAGGAGTTTTATCCAAGCGCAAAAAGAGGTTAATGGTTTTGCGCGATAAACGACATACGCGCGGGCGGAGACGCAGCCGAAAAGCTAGTAGCATATAAATGAACTAAAACAACCTTAAGTAAGTACTTTGTTGATTGCATCCCATGATTTCTCGTCACTTGAGATTTAACAACTGATATGGAGAAGAATAGAGCGCCAATAGTTTATATCTAGGAACACACACTACAATGTTATCATTGTTTTCCAGAATCAAGAAATAAAAACCTAGTCATTGACTTAGAATATTGTTATATATGCGACTCAATAATGGGGTAATTAGGCCACACAGTTCTTTATCTCGATCTAATTAAAATTATTATTAAAGTCGGTGTTATTAAGATATTAATAACGTTATCTACTTAATTAATTCAATATAATGTTTGGAATTGTGCGCCGTGTTGGGGTAGGTAAGTTTTTGTTCCATAAAGTTGTAAGCTTAAACGTTTTGGTCATGTTAATAAATATAAGTGGAGTGGGTTTTGAAAATAGTCATCGGTTGCAACATTTGACTACTTTACTTTAATTCTCAAACTATTAGGTATAAGATCAAATATTATCACAGTAATGCCTACCCAAAGAGAACACAAATCCTATGTAAAGGAAACCCAAGGCCTATTTTTGAAAACGGCCACTAACTCCAAACACTAGAAGGAAAATAGCTTGCTTCTCTGGTTGACCCTACAGAAGATCTCTCTTCAAACTGTACACGCTGGAGCTGAAGTCATATTTAAGAGATGACGAGTCATTAAGCCCCGCTCCTGTACATTTCTTTACAGTATTTATTACTATTTATTTTGTTCTTATTTAATTTGGGTACTTATAGTCGTCCACATTTATGTTGGTCTAGTTCCCACTCATAATTCTACTCAACATAATAAATTCTAACAAGCATATGACCTAAGGATCTGCAAAACGAACCAAAAAAACATTCTAATTGAGTCAGATGTTTGCGCAGTGAGAATTCTTTGAACCTAATCTAAATAATTACTCACTCTAAGCTGCTAAATAAGTCTTCTCCCATAACTGTGCTCCGGGCACATTCCGTCCAAAATAGTACAAATCCTCTTTTATTCCACATACAATTAGGACTCATTACTTTATACCACACCCACTCAGAAAGCGTCTCATTACTCGTTCAAAACATGTTATAAAATTCGTCATATCTCCCTTATAAATGTACGACGGGAAAAGTTATATGAATTTTCATTCCTTCACTCCGTAGCAGTGAAGGAATGTTGTATGAAAATGCATACCTGCCCTGGTAGCGTTCTTTTGTTTTTTTAGCTGCTAACATTAAAAAATACAATCTCAAAAAGCTTTTATATCAAATTATTAGAAAAAAGAGGTATGATTTTTATTTGTACTCGATTTTCAATGAAAGGAGGTTGGCAACCATTTTTTGCACTACGAGAAAAAAAAGCGCGGCAATTTGTTATGTTTGGTGAACAGTTTTTTATTAAATTGACGAAAAGTGACGATTTTATAATGATGACGCCACCAGAAATAAGAAACGCGGCTCAAGAAGTCTTAAAGAACTTACTGCCTGAGCAGTCCCGAGATAAGTACGAGAACACTTATAATGTTTTTTTTCCTCGTAGGTGTGGTATAAATCACTATGTACAACACGGGAAAAAGTTCTATTTCTGTTCTCGAGTTTCAACTAATATCAATTTCTCCCCTCGATGTAAGTACTATTACTCATTAGATATTTGAAACTACCAAACGGAACATGACCGGAACACAATCTATGAGGGATATACAATAATTGTAATAACCTTTTCTCGGGAAACAATATCAAAATATTCCTTACCAGTTCTTTAAAGCGTTCCTATATTTAAAGATCACTTCTGGATAATCTGGCTTCTAGTAAACTTGTGTTCCATTTAAAATTGCTTCCTCAGCACATTTGGCTCCTCGTTACTTTTTAATCAAACATGAGAAGGAACCATTACAGAATTAGAAATTTACGGATATTGTAAAGGAAGGTTGAGAAGGAATTATTAAGCCACAACAGTACTTTATCTCGTTCTAATAAAAAATATTGACAAAGTCGGTGTCATTAAAATATTAATAACGTTATCTACTTAATGAACTCAACTGAACAGTGCTTTGAATTGACCGCTGTATTAAGATAATAAAGTTTTGTTTCATAAACTCGAATAATTCTAAGTACCTAGGTAGTGTCCTTATATAAAAAATATTTTTATCTTCCAACTACCAAATGAGTTCATAATTATTGTTAATTTACATAGACCGCAAACAGACAACGGCATTTGTTATGCTCTTACAAGAAACAGTAGAGAAGTATTAATTTATTGTATGATATCCATTTCAGCATTGGCGTTGTTTCACATTGATCTCGTGTAAATGTTAAGTTGAATTTGCAGCTAAATCAACTTCATGTAGAAGTCATGTCAATAAGTCGTAGTTGTGTTCAAGTCAAGCTGGTGGATGTAATGCGTAAACTTGATTGATAGCGCGAACGCGAAAACTGACGTTTTTTGCTGTTATACAATTTGCCTAAACTCGTGCACGTGCACCTAAAGCACTCGATGTGCAGCGTAATTAACTTATCAACTAGGTTAAGCAATGTGGGCTTTTGTCACGATTTGGATGGGTGACCGCTAGTGACATTTACTATTGAGCGCTTCCCTGTTTCAGAAGGCACGTTAATTGGTCTGGTTGTTGTCATAAGATGTCAGTCGTTAAAGCATGGTGGTGGGGCATTTTGCGAATGCCCACATAGTTAGGCAGGCATTCGAAAAATTGCCTAATATCCTCAAGTAAGGGAAGCCCGGACAAGAAGCATATAGTGTGGGCAAAAAGAATAACAGATTTATTCAAAAATCTATAATAATAGATAGCGTTATAATAATTTCTAAAGTCATGGTACGTGCGACCGGTGACGCCATGACAATCTAACCACCACAATACGTGAGTGCATTTGTTGTGGAGAAAAAAAAATCTTCGCTTTCTTACAATTTTTGTAAAGGTTTGTTTACCAACTTTTTGCATTAATAATCAGTTACCGATGACTAAGTTTTGTTTATTAAATTATATTATTGATTAGGTATAATTTTTCATTGTCGCTATTTAGATGCCTTCTATGAACCGCCCATGTCTTTACTTCTTTCTTAAAAATGGTGTTTTGGGGAAAACTGATAAGTATCAATTTTCAGTTGTGTTTGCACTGGTGTATCTATATATATTATAAAAAATGCACTGAAAGCATTTTTTCTTTACCAGCATCTCGGTCTTCTAAACAATTAATATACTTACAAGACGCGATATATGTTTACTAGTCCAGTCATTATATACATTTGGAAAAGAAAGTGAACCGAGAAAGCCAAATTTTTGATATTACGTGGGGGGTGGCTAGAAAAGCTTAAGTTCAAATTGTCGACCAAAATAACCTTGTGCAATTTCCGCCATCTTGAAAAATCCCTTAAATTCAGTTTTTTCATCATAACTCGGTTCCCCGTTGAGATACGAAAATTTTTATAGAATACTTTTTTGTAGCTTTTTTTACGATCTACAATTAAAGTCCTCTACATTTTTCACGTATCGATCGTCGTTTTCGAGATATCGATCAAAAATATCGAAAAAAATTTTTATTTCGCTATTAACTTTTTTTTATGGAAGATATCAAAAAATGTTTGAAATAAGACTTGTAGAGCGTGTCCAGACCTACAAATACCTACCTACCTATTTCGAAAGCACACCACGCAATCACGTCCTTGTTTTTCGATTATGAGAATGTCGTCTCCATACTTCTCTTGCAAAATGCTTTTTAACCGTTTTACAGTGAGGAACGAAATCTCCATTTATTTGGTTCATCAACTCGCTAATAGAAAATTGACATTCGTCGGAATTTTCTTTCAGAAAGGAGTAAATTCCCTCCATTGCCTCGTCTATTTTGTCCCCCATAGGTCGTCCTTTCTTATTCTCCTCGACAGGTAGTGCATGATATACATGAGAAATGCATGTTCGATGGTATCGAGCTCCTACTGCGACGAGATCAGGTATACCACGAATACGCTCGATGATTGAAGTGGCAAATTCATCGTCACGTCCAGACAGGTATCCCATAATTTTTTCATTCATTGATATTTCTACCACGGAATGAATTTTTTTCCGTCTATGCGTTGGTAATTTCGATTCGTTGCAAAATATTTCTCCACAAAATAAACATCTATTTTTAAAATCAAAAGTGGGAATGACTTGCAGTTCTTTTTCGGGTTCTGGTTCTTGCGATGGAGACTCACTTCGTCGAGAAGCAATCGACGCTAGCCGTTGGTTTCCATATTTTTTGTAGCACGAACTATGAACACTCACTGAGTCAATATTTTGTAACATTTGTTCATGCTCCACATGTCCTCTTTTCACGCTCGCCGCTAAGAGAGTCTGAACAGCTCTCTTTTTAGCCACATAAACATCGTCAATCAGAGGTTTTTTGCAAATAAAACAATCACCCATTTTCACACAATTTTTCAAACACATACGCTCGCTTCAAAATACTCCAGACAACTGACTGGAATGCTACGAATAAGGAGCAGATGTTCCGGCATGAACACGAAAAAAGGGTCTTTTATACCTGACCCACGCCCAAACTCTAACGGTCGCTCTATGGCGAGACGCCATAGAGCGCCATGGAGACGCGTCGGGCGCGCTGGGGCCGACTTTGTGTCGCGCTGTAGGTCGTAATTTTTGTCGGAAATGAAAAATAAAAAAACGAATTTGTAGGTCTGGACACGCTCTACAAGTCTTATTTCAAACATTTTTTGATATCTTCCATAAAAAAAAGTTAATAGCGAAATAAAAAAAAATCTCCAAAAATTTTCGATATTTTTGATCGATATCTCGAAAACGACGATCGATACGTGAAAAATGTAGAGGACCTTAATTGTAGATCGTAAAAAAAGCTACAAAAAAGTATTCTATAAAAATTTTCGTATCTCAACGGGGAACCGAGTTATGATGAAAAAACGGAATTTAAGGGTTTTTTCAAGATGGCGGAAATTGCACAAGGTTATTTTGGTCGACAATTTGAACTTAAGCTTTTCTAGCCACCCCCCACGTAATATCAAAAATTTGGCTTTCTCGGTTCACTTTCTTTTTGAAGCCGATTTTTCCGACGTAATGACTGGACTATATAGCTTTTATATATAGCAAAGCTATATCAGTAGAGTGTAAAATTATAATAATTATGTTAACCACATTTCTATTCTGCCGCATCTAATAATAGAGCACGAAGCAGTTTCTGAAGCAGTGATGGCTCAGTGGCATTGGCTATGGACTTCCGCGCAGCAGGTCCATGGTTCGAATCCCGCCCAGAGCTTGATCTTCACCGCATGGTGGAAGGGCATTTTGCGAATGCCCGCCTGGCTAGCGACCACCCTCAAGTACAAAATCTGTCGCCAAGCACCTAACGGTGTGTTCCGGCAGCAGTCCTTGAGAGCCAGTGAAATAACAGGCAAAATGAGACTTAACAGGTATGTCTCAAGGTGATGGGCGCAGTGCAGTTTGTCACTTGTGATGAAATGCATCTGTTATAGGCAGAGGATACCGCTTAACATCAGGTGCGCCTCGCGCTTGTTCCTTCACAATAACATAAAAAAAACGGTTTGTAATTTTGGAGACGTTATGCGTGTACGGCCACTGAGCAAGTATGTGTACGGCGACGAGTGCCGCTGTGCGACTGAATATTTTTCATATTATTGTTGAGTCCGAAGTTAAAGCCCATTTCTTTTAGCTCCGCCTGAATTAGACATTATTTCTAATACGGTCTTCCCCTTAATTATAAGTACGGCTGCGTTGATGGCAGTCAACTCCTATAACATAAGACCGAAAGTGACTGACTAAACATGTGTGTACTTATTTGATCACCGCTGCCTCCTTCGAGGAATACTGTTAATATGCACTTTTATCATTCTGAATAATAAGATGATGATTATTTTATCAGATACGTGTTAACTGGCAAATTGTGGGTGGTGATGGGTGCAGGCTGGATAGCAGAGTTGCTCTCCACACTAGCCACACACCCACAGTGGCTCTGGTCGATCGTGGACCTCGTCAACGAACTTCAAGGAGTCTTCATCTTCCTCATCCTGGTGTTCAAGCCTAAGCTCTACTATCTGATACGAAAACGACTCGGTAAGCTCTTAGATAAAATAACGAATTTCACGTCTTACTTCTATTTCAGCACAAATTCATCGTTGTTCGGAGTATATAATATCTTTACCAGATGTGCGTGCAATATACAGGGTTATTGGTAAAATGCTAACAACCTCTTAGGGTTGACTTCTGCTAATCCTTACAAACATTTTGAGATTTGAGAGACAGTACTAGAAAAACTTATTATATACTTTTAAATGCCTACTCCGAGCTAAAAGCGCCCACCGCGGCAACATTGGACCACACCGCGCTCCCTTTGAATAGAGTTTTGAATATTTACATTGATCAAAGTAATAAAAATTATGATATAATAAATTACAGGCACAAGAGACTTTTAACATCAGGTGGTCCCCGTTCTTATTCCGTAAAATACACATAAACAAAAAAAAACATCTCAAAATGTTTGTTAGGACTATTAGAAGTCAGAAGAAGTCAGTATATAAACAGACAAATCTCCAGATGAGCAGTTTCTGAACTCTGAAATAGGCCAGTTTTATATTAAAATCCTTCATATCTTAAATGTTATTTTGTTTCCTGTTTTCCTATGTACTCGTATATTATACACAGACGCCAAATTTAGTAACGGATAAATTTGTGTAGATTTATGCATATATTATCAGTAACCTGGATTAAAATCACTAAAAGCTTATTTAGTATCAGTTTGACTCTTGTCAAGGCGTAGAGTGTCTGATATTAGAATATTAGCTAATGCAATATTGATAATTAAATCAAAAGTCGATAACGAATTTTGACCTTCGCATATGCGGCAAATGATAACAATTCACACCATCTCTAATGGACTTAAACCGACTTAAGCGCTGCATTTTGTGTTGTTATCAAATAATCAACAATGTATTTTACAAAACAGAATATCGGATTGGAGCACTGGTTTGTACGACTTGTGTAATAATAATATAATATGTTTTACATGTCATTAGAGAATAACAAACAATTGATGTATAAACACATGGAGACGTCACGCCAGGTTATCTTCTGTTTCTAAGTAGACGTACAAGACAAGAGCCTGACTCACCGATGATTGTGATAAAATGATAAACAGTGTATTATTTTACGTCCGGTCAGTACTTGAAAATATATTTTGTTTTTTCAGGTTGTTCAAGGATACCGTTAGAATCAAGTATATATTAGAAGTATTTTTATCTGTCGTATAAAATATCTCTTCTTGTCTAACGCTACTTTCAACGTAGCCCTTCAAGGTGATCGGTGCAGCAACCTGCTTTATTAACTTACTAAAATTTCAACTTCATTTAACTTCATTAATAAGATGTCATATAACACGTACGTGGTTGTTTGTTGGGGCTGAGCGAGGTATAGGAAAGTGATAAGACGGTAATAACTGTTGATGGTTTTAATATCATTCGAATATAGAAGTGGGTGAGTAGGTTTTCTAAGTATTATAACCTCTCTCAGCTTTAGCTGACAGCCACTCGCAAGCTGCCGTAGTTTAGGTGTAGTGCTATATATTTACTCACCGCTTTATGTAATAGTACGCACGGCAGATTACTAGATGTCTAATTGGTATGAAAAGTATAAAAATAATTGTCTAATAGCACTAATATACAAACAGGATTGGAGAAACCGGACACGCAGAAACAAGGCGCTTCTTCTGGAAGGACTTCTTCGACCTTCCTGTCGAGGACTATCAGTACGGACGAGCGCGCAACCATGCGGATATCCCAGGGCAATAACATCAAGCAACCATAACTTTATACATGCATTAATTATCCACATTCGTTGGTCGCATGTCTAAATGGAAATGGCGACTTTCTAAAAACTTCTTTCAAATTTCTTAAGAGCATGCTTTTGCTAGCTTACTCTAAACAATTGAATTTAAAATATATTTTTATAATTTTAAACAGTTCAACTTTAGTAAGATTTTGTGGAGATGATTTAGGCGCTTGATAGATAAGTATCTACAACATTGTATTAGATGGAAGTGAAAAAACAATTTCTATATTTATCAGAAGTCGTTGCAATTTTTCATTTATTGTATAATTTATAATTTCAAAATGAATTGATTTCCCATTATTTACAAATTAAACAGCGAAATATTTGGAAACTTTCTGAAACGGATTTTACAACAACTGATCAAAAATGTGCTAAACTAAGCTAATAGTAGATTAAGCATCAAGCAGATGAAGGAGAGTTATCACAGATGATGTTTTGGATACCGAGCTTAAGGGAGAGTCCTTTGGTTAACACTCGATCAAAACAAAAATTCAAGACCAGAATGCTGACTGGAGTGAGGGACTCAAGCTCACCCAAGATGAAGACATGTTTATCCCCGAAGAGAAAAGTCCTATTTCTCGCTCGCGACATAAACAATTAATTATCTCTGTGGTGCATATTCTATTATAAATATAAGTTAATACAGTCGTAACTATCATAAGTCACTTTCACATATCTAATATAAATTTTGTCTATGTTAATAATATGTGAACGTTATTAAAAAAAACTGTGTCTTTTTGTTAACACTATTATTATCACCGGCAATATATGCATTATGCTTAAATAATTACTAATAACATTATTACTGTTGATCAGATATATAAAAGTATTGAGGAATACCTATATTGGTAGTAAAATTATAAGTATTGATAAATTTTCTATTGTAATTGTTCCTTACAATATAATTATCAGCACCGTCTTGATAAGTATTTTTACTTCTGGTCAGATCTTACCACTTCGAAGGCTCTCTTCATTTTTGCAAAGTAATTTTGTATACTTAAGTACCTACATACAAATTATGGTAATATACATATCTGAAAATGATAAGCGTCTCTAAAGTAAAATATGCTTTTCGCTTTAGCTGTTCTAATGATTAAATTATAAATTCAGACTGTCTAGTCATAGAATAAGTAACCACTTAATATTTTTAAGTATGTTTTAGTAGTTATAGCAAGGCATTAAAATAAAATAGTCTTATTATGTTTTGTATGGATGTTATTGTATTCGTGTAATTGGTAGGCACTTTATATGAAATGTCATCCATTCCATAAGTATTCTTACACGTGTACTTACTTTTGATATTTATGTGAATGAATGAAATACCTAGTTTAAGTTTGCTTCTATATAGTATAACTTCATTGAAATGTATGAATAACCTTATTTTATAAGCAATATTCCATTAAATGACAATGTTGAAAAAAATACCGGCCAAGTGCGAATTGGACGCGCACACCGCGGGTTCCGTATCAACACAGAAAGTAGATCCTTAACAGGAGTATGACTGACACTTTACCAGTTTTTATTATTTGTGGCTAAATGGTAGATATTGTACTATAATCGTACCTAGTTTGACGCTTGTATGAATCACCATTTTTACGGTGGAGCAAAAACAAAAATGATTAAAACAATACACGCTTCTTGTATGGGGGCCCTCCTTATATTTTTAACATTTTGCTAATATTATTATTTGGTAAGCTGCAATCCGCCAATGAAACACATATTAATTGTAAATTTTAATTGGCTATCTAGTACGGGTCTAAAGATACAGCCCTTCCTTTGGCATCCGAAATAACGATAACAATAAAATTTCATTCATAAATGGACGATATCGTCCATTTATGAATGCCAATGGGTCGCATGTCGAATGGAGGTCGGACGGACGAACTGACAGACAGCCGAGGCTTAGTAATAGGGTCCCGTTTTCTAGTTTGGAACCCTAACATCTTCTTCATCAACTTCTTCGACTATGTCAGATCAACTAAAAATATGGTACCTACTACACATAAGGTCTTCCTAACTTAAGACCTTTTTTTATGTTATTGTGGCGGAACAAGCGCGAGGCCCACCTGATGTTAAGCGGACTAACCTCTGCCTATAACAGATGCATTTCATCACAAGTTACGAATTGTACTGCGCCCGTCACCTTGACACAGAGTTGTTAAGTCTCATGTGCCTGTACCTTATCCATAATATCCGAATGTAACCATAATATAGAATGTTTTGGTTTAAATAGAAAATATACTATATGAGTTGTGTGGTTAATTTACTGTCTATAGCCAATAATGACAGAGCCACGGTAATATTTAGATAATATTACCGTGACAGAGCTGTTAGAGAGCTCACTACCATTACCATAACAATACAGTTGATGCCCATATGCTGTTAGGTACTTATACTACGCTCTTGATCTCTAAATTGTATCATGCATGTCTCAAACAAGATGTTTTCGCTAATCTTTGTAGTTATATATTTTGTGCATAAAGTTGTGTAACTATTTAATATGTAGGTACAAGTATTTACATAGTTAAGATACATGTATATAAGTTAAATTACGATGATTTATATCCACTAAATAGAGTGCTAAATGTCTCTATTAGCCGCTTGTCTACAAAATCCATTTAGTTTGAACCTCTGGAAGGTGTATTGTTTCAATTTTGTATCTTTGAATTTTTAATTAAAGTAGATGAAGACAAATGTGTTAATATTTACGCACTATTCAAATAAAAAATATTCTCATTCCATTTCTGGTTTTATTATAGAGTATCTGCCCTACCTGGGGGCCAACCCTCACTTCTTAGTAATTTCTTTTATAGTAATAATAACTTAATCTTACTATTAAATTTAATCAAGCACTCTTACAAACGGTAATGGAATCGCTCGGCGCTTTGATGACGTCACAACAAATTATTCACTCTATTCGCATACTGTGACGTGACATTTTATACGATGTTTTACTGTTCCAATGACAAGTTTGCAGGTGGTTCAAATCCCGCCGAGGGCTTGAGCTTCACCGCATGGTGGAATTGCATTTTGTGAATGCCCGCCTGGCTAGCGACCACCCTCAAGTAGAAAAATCTGCCGCCAAGTACCTAACGGTGTGTTCCGACAGCAGTCTTTGAGAGCCAGTGAAATTACAGGCACATGAGACCTAACATGTGCCTGTAATTACATGTCTCAAGGTAACGGGCGCAGTGCAATTCGTGACTTGTGACGAAATGCATCTGTTATAGGCAGAGGTTAGTCCGCTTCACATCAGGTGGGTCTCAAGCTTGTTCCGTCACAATAACATTAAAAAAAAGATGTTGTTCAGGTTAACCTAGAATTACTTCAAATCAGGCTTTGACTATGTATACAGTGTTAATTGAGTGAGAATCCTCATCAATTAAGATCCTACGCGTATAGATACCGCAATTGCTCTTGAACAGTTGCGCTATATTATCCTGAAGTACTTACCTAATAATATAGGCGCTTGTTAGTCTGTATGACCACATCACCATTGCTGGTCATGTGGTTGTATAGATCAATAGTGAAACCTTGAAGACGTAGCTTTCTCTCCATGATTCTTAAAACAAATTTGATAAAAACAAATTTGTTATAATAAAGTATTATAAGTTTATCTAACTGATTTAGAAAATTATCTTAACTGTACAAAGATACAATTATAACATCAACGTAGTCTTAGGTTTTCGCGATTATTACACATAGTAATTTAAACAACTGTAAACGTTTTAAACGGTTTAAATCGCGTGTATTTATCATTGTTTTTGTCCTGACGCGGACGTTTCAAACACTTTGCAGTGATCGTGGTCACGGGGTGACTAATTGGTTTTATTTGTCACATGAGTCATTATTATTTTTTTATGTTAAAGTGTGACGAACTGCACTGCTCCCATCACCTTGAGACATACCTGTGTAGTATGAGACTTACTCATTTTGCCTGTTATTTCACTGGCTCTCAAGGACTGCTGCCGGAACACACCGTAAGGTGCTTGGCGACAGATTTTCTACTTGAGGGTGGTCGCTAGCCAGGCGGGCATTCGCAAAATGCCCTTCCACCATGCGGTGAAGCTCAAGCTCTGCAGTCCATAGCCAATGCCACTGAGCCATCACTGCTTCGAATAATGATAAATATAGGCGATTTAAACCGTTTAAAGTTGTTTAATTACAATATTATAAATTTTTATAATATTTTTTTATTAGTAAGCTAGTGTTAAGTTTATTTTTTTTTAATAAATATTAATTGTTTTAATTTAAGTGTCTGCCTATTAGGGTTGAAAAGATACATCAATATGACAGATGGACGAACAGGACGGCGAGCGCCAACGGTTTAGGTTCAGATGACAAACTTTCTTCCCCATTTTCACTCCTAGCAAAAAATATTATTGTTTCATATTTTTGTTTTAAAAAGTCTATCCAGTTACCAATTTTCATCACTATCACTTCAAAATTAAAGGCCTTGTCATACAAAGTTTCTTCCTCAATATCAACCCTTAAATCATCCTTGTCAAAAAATGTTAATCTCTACATTTTTTATTTTGAATGATCTATCCGAATACTATTTAAAAAAACAAAGGACTTACAAACGTATATAACCCACTTTTACCCCCTTAGGGGTTGAATTAAAAAAAAACCTGTGTGTTGCCTGTCAGTTAGTGAGTCAGGACTTCTTGATTCTTATAGGTCCTTACATATGAAATTGGCGTTTTGTATGGGAGGAACAAAAAGTCGAATATTTTTTAATATAATATATTTAATTAATCAAAGTATGAACCATTACTTTCTATGCACTTTTGCCATCTTATAGGTAGTTCATTGATCCCTTTACTAAAAAAACCAGTCGGACGGGAATCAATAAAATCTTTGAAGGCGATTTGGACTGCCCCATCGGAGTTGAATTTTTTCCCTTGCAAGAAGTTATCCAAATTTCGAAAAAAATGGTAATCTGTTGGAGCAAGGTCCGGGGAGTACGGAGGATGTCTTAGACTTTCCAATTGAAGCTCTTCTAATTTAGTAGCCGTCTGTAGCGCAGTGTGTGGTCTAGCGTTGTCGTGAAGCAGCAGTGGCGTGGAGCGATTGACCAGCCTAGGTTGTTTAGCCGCTAGCTTTTCCATCATGGTTTGCAATTCCTGACAATAGACATCAGCCGTAATAGTCTGGCCAGATTTGACAAAACTGTAATGAACAATACCGGCACTAGTCCACCAAACGCTTACAAGTAACTTTTTTGGGGTTAATTTTCGCTTGGGGCAGGATTTGGCTGGCTGGCCAGGATCTAACCATTGCGCTGAGCGCTTCCGATTATCGTAAAGAACCCATTTTTCATCACAGGTAATGATTCGGTTTAAAATACCTTCATTATTGTGCCGGTTTAGTAATGTAACGCAGCAGTCGACGCGCGTTTGCCGGTTTGTTTCAGTCAATTTGTGAGGTACCCACCTTTCAAGCTTTTTAATCTTCCCAATTTGCTTCAAGTGAATTAAAACAGTTTTATCATTAACATCGCAGCCTGCAGCTAACTCGGACGTGGTTTGCGATGGATCCGCTTCCACAATAGCCTTCAACTCTTCATTATCAACTTGAGTCTCAGGCCGTCCACGGGGCTTGTTCTGCAGGTCGAAATTTCCAGAACGAAAACGTTGGAACCAAAAACGAACTGTGTTTTCTTTTGCAACACGACCGCCATACACATCATTCACCCTTCGAGTTGTTTCCGCAGCACTAGTGCCACGGCGGAACTCGTACTCGTAAATAATGCGATATTTAAGGTTTTCCATTTTGTAAAATGAGTGACGCAAACAGAAAAAAACAGAAGAAAAAAAACAAATGAATGACGATCATCGAAGCACAAATACATGAGTCTATAGCTGTACAAATTTGAATTTGGAATTCCTTACCAAAGAGGAGAAATTCGTGATTAAAGTGGCCAGTACGAAAAACGCCAATTTCATATGTAAGGACCTAATATATAGTTTTAAACGTTACTTAAAAAAACAACATGTTAGAAACAAAACATTATGTTTATTGCTTTTCAAAATACTCTCCTTTACATTTTAAATCTTTTTTTATGCAATCGAACCATGTTTTAAAACAGAAGGACCTGATATTATGTTTTGTAATGCAAACCATCAACCTCACGGTGCTCAAATAAGGTTTCTTAAATCTTTTCGACTTAATTCCATTTTAGTTGCGTACGTAGAACTTTGATGTGTGAAAAAAAACAATTGAAATATGATTTCACGCCAATTTTTTTTATTACTATAATGGTTGCAAGTCGTTTAAAAATGTAACATTCAAAATTAAAATAGTTCCGATTAGCTAGAAGTGCAAAACTTTTAGTGTGCCCCATGTATAATATATATATATATATTATTTCACTTTAGCTTTAAGATATTTTAACAAACACTAGGCTAACTTACCTTCAATACTGGTATTGTAGAATGATATCAATGTAAAAATGAATATATGTAACAAAAAAAAACCATTATGAAAACGGACCACGAGTCTGTAGTATGGAGTGATTACTAATAACATTTTTTAGATAAAATTAGCATATAAGGTTTCCTCCGTCTTTTGGGTTCGCCGATTCTTGACGAATCTTTATGACCATTTATCGACGACTGAAATCAAACGGTTAGAAAGGCAGCTTATCCAATATTAATGCACGTCAATTTTTAATGTTGTGATGGATGATAGAACTTGGGTGCAAGTTTTTCTTCCTGTAAGGTTGGGGGGCAATTGAAGAAAGTTTTTAGTGTGACAAATGAAAATTACAGGCAAGAAACTTGTCTTCAGTACACAGTACACACAGATTAGTATAAAAAATATTACACAATCTTTTGGCTCTTTTGATGTAGCATAACCTGCTGAATCCAAAAATACATGGACACTCGCTTGTCCAAATACTGTATGCCCTAACTTTTTATTCTCTCAGAGACAGTGAGATTGGCGAAGTAGCACGGAAAGATCTTTCACATACGTGTCCTAGCGCCGTACATCCACATTGTCACAGTTTCTGTGTGGGATTCTGGTTTTTGGTTACAGGCCTGGTAGCCTCTATAGATGTATCCACTTTTCGTCTCGCTATTAGCTTACAAAACAAAGGGTACAAAATGTTGTGTTGCACATCACTGCCAGTGTGGTACTGCAGTTCATCAACTCAGTCACATGTACTCTCCTGCTCTCAAAGTGCTGGTAGAATTTCCCGCCAGCTTTTACGATATCATCCACCGGGCTATTATCAGCGCCAGTATTGCAGCTGTTCTCGAACAAAATGGTCCAATGCATTACGATGATAAAAGAACTAACGACATGACTATTGATACGTGAGGTTAGGGGGGCCCTAAGTGTGGGACACTACATGCGTAGACACTTTAGCACCGTCACATCTTTCTGAAACTAACGAACTAACTTTGGCGGAGCAACTCAAGCGGCGTAAGAAGGCTAATCTCGGTGAGGTTACATATTTGAGCTGTTTGCTGTCTCCAACTTGTGTCTGTGGGGGTCGGGAGCTCATCTTATTTTCGAAACCATATCAGAACGCTCAGTTGAAGCATAGTAGAAAGAGGGGAAGTAGGCCAACTCCGGCCCAATCCGCGATATAATTACCTACACCACTTGTCTGTCTCAGGGTTGTCACTTTTAGCAAAATTTTAATTCAGTGCCTAGAAATTGGCAAGGCCCGGGAAGTTGTATTTTTTACTTATGTTGTGTGGGTTCAGGGTAAGTGAGGTCGGTTTTACCTAAACCATGATGAAGCCTTTCACGATGATAGAAAGAGCGACAGAAGATATATATGTGGTTGCGGGGCCAGAGACGGGCGACGCGGGGCGGTGATGTGTACGAGTACCTACGGTAGTTTACGTGAGTTTACTAATCAATTCACTAGTCAACCAATTCACTAGTTTAAAGCCCGGCCCATGCCAAAAATGACACATCTCTGTATAACTAATTCAGTGATTCAATAAAGTTCAGCAATAGTTTTCCTAACGAATACAGAAATGTATTCAATATTCAGAACAGTACTATTTATAAAATAAACGGTCAAGCGCGTGTCGGGCCACGCGCAATGTAGGGTTCCGTAGTAGCCCGTTATCATAATATAGAATAATTATGTTGTTCTTTTTCTTTTTATCTCTCTACCTATAACTTTCTAAGCAATTTGTTCTTTTGTATATAAATTGTGATTACTTGCACGTGTAGACTGTTGATGACCGTGACTATTAAGTAGGAATCATGGATTATCTATACGTTTCTTATATAGTTGCTCACTAACTTTTTCTTCTCTCCATTTAACGACACCTCTCTGTAACGCCATAAAATGCACAGTCCCTTGAGTTTACACTGTATATGTATATATATATCTATATATAGTGTAAACTATATAACGACACTGAAGAGACTGTGCATATATATATATATAAATATACATATCTATATATATTCAAGAACCAACGAACAGAGTCACAATATTTTCCTAATGAAAAAATATTCTTATTTATAATAATAATTATGAGACGGCGAGGATGAGGTCTAAAAAGTAACTTATACCGAAGCAAATCGATCAATTCTGTACAGTCATATCTGTTATGACTTATGATATAGGTCATACAGAAGCATAATATCAAATTGTTGCCTCCTAGAGTTTAATTGCAATAATTTATATTTGTTTAGCAGCTTTTCATAATGGTTTAATATTATGCAATAAATACGTTAATTCGTTGTTGAAGTAACTAGAGGACCTTATAACAAAATTAAATATTTTTAATCCACGTGCTATTATTATATGTTTAATATTTACATTAACGATTAATTTATTACCTAATATTATTTCTTAATCCTTTATGACTTGAACTTCATCAATGTTAGAAATCCCGTAACACATATGTAAAATTACGCATTACAAATCACATACCCTTCACATGCACGTATACTCAAACATACAGAAACACGCACCGATACATACACCTTTCAAATTCCTCACAAACATTCACTTAAACTCGTACACCAGTACTACACCACAGAACAATGACTACACGTAAATATTAATTATTAAAAATATACAAAATTACGTTAATTCGAATAAAAACAATTTCGTTAAATATTTTTCCTATATGTATATATGTTTCAATGTATTGGTTCAAGTTTGTATAAAAGATATTGTCTATATAAAAGAAAAAATATAGATTTGTTACAGATTCTCTAAAGCCAGGAAGGACCTGGCTCTTGAGATACAGGCCACCAGCCTAGTTTTAGAGTCATAGACTCATCATAAATGTATCACAATAAGGAAGAATAAAATTAATTTGTATTTGTATAAAATTATTTGTTTTTGTCTTAGGAGTAAAAATATTTTTAATAAAATACACTAAAAATCTGCCCAGATAGTTTTGGAATTTTAAGTGGTCTTGATAAGTATTTATAGAATGATACATTTTCAGGTCATCGACATGTAATAGCAATTTAAAAAACTTAAAATATTTTTTAATATCATTTGGCGATAAAAAGTAACGGGCCTAATATTGACCCTTCGGGGACCCCAGGACTAATTGGAACCACATCTGAATCAAAACCAACTTTCTGGCAATGTTTCGTGATATATGATTTGAACCAGCGCTATATATAAACTCGAATAGCGTTATAAGCTCTTTTTACTAGTGAAATCCTGTGATCCTTTCTATAAACCACTTTTGAAAATCAGTAAACACATTGTTTGTTTGTTTGTTAATGTCTACGTTTTAAATATTTCAGTAAAGCTTCGATAAGGTGGGCAAAATTGAGATTGAGCAATAGTTTGCTACAACTTTAAATAATCTTTAGGTTGAATATATGGTGGACTGGAAAACAAATGGTGTCAGCGTGCATTTAAGAACTTATGGTGAAACATTATTAACTCCAGCGCCCTTAGTTGTATCGAGCCTTCGTAGTTCCAATTTGATATACATTTGATTATAGTAAAACAAACATCACTGATAAGTAAATCTGACGTGTGGTTATCTTCAGAAATATAAAATTTATTATCTGCATTATAACCGTCGGTAACAGTTGAGGGTTCAAATACTGATTGGAAGTGATTCGAGTAAATGTTACTAATATCTACTGGGTTACTAGCTGGTTTTGGATCACCCATCTTCCAAGCAGTCTTGTCTGCCTTACCCCTAGAGTGTTTTTTATAAGCCAGAGACGCGGAGAGGGAGCGGCGCAAGTATACTGCGAAGGTGTAGCGAGTACGCTGCGATAAGGTTGCGAGAAGACTAAAGCGGCGTACCCACAGCGCCGGAGCTGTCATAGAATTACTTCACTTCTAATAAGACATTTGTCTCTAAGCCTAACCATTTTTTGTTGACGTTTTTGTGCTTGTGATTTATGATTAACTATTTTCATGGAGAAGAAGCTAATTTTGAGAAATTTCATTAGTATTAAAAAGAAACTATAGGTTTCTGTAACCCCCTCACATCAATGGGGAATATTCCACCCTCTCTGCCTCTTCCCACTACACAAAATATATACAAATATACCTTAAGTCCTTCTAATGTATGTAGATTCACATTTTTTTAATTTATTATTATTTAAAAAAATATAATTGTTTCCTTAATCCCCCACCCCTCAGGGGTGATGCTACAACCCTCCCCCCTCTACCCATTCCTATAGTATATAACTATCTATACCGATTCTAGTCCTTCCAGTACTTCATCTTAGTAACTTTAAAGGATTTATTCTAAGGATTTTGTATTTGGTGCAAAATTATCTAATACCCAAGTTCAACGACTATTACCGCTAAAGTAATAAAGTTATCTTAACCGCTATAATTTCTCTTGAAAGTTCATGAACTGCACTATCATCATGATTTTTTTCAGACTTTTCAAGGAAGCGGTTTAGGTTTTATAGGGGGGGGGACGCCCTACTGGAACAAAAATTTGTACTTTAAAGTTGAATATTTCGTAAATGGAGCATTAAATCGAAAAATAGTATTAGCAACCCTTCAGTTATTTTAAAAGACCTATTCAATGATAACCCACAAGATGGGATGGGCGACGAAAAAAAAATTCAAAACCAAACAAATTGTATGGGAGCTACCTCAAAAAAATTTTTTTACCACTTTGTCGGCGTGGTAAGTTTACATACCCGTACAAAATTGCAGCTTTCTAGTACAAACGGTCTCTTTGCAAAACCTCGGACAGACGGACAGACAGACGGACATGACGAAACTATAAGGGTTCCTTGTAGGTACTACGGAACCCTAAAAAGCGCCGTTTCGGACACGCCCAGTAGCCCAAGCACGAACATTTCGATAGTCCGTAACGTAATCGTATCGAGTTCCCCGTACGTTTACGCAGGAGGCGATGGTTGACAGTACGACGCATTATTTGCTGGCTAACGTGAACTCGATAGGATTACAAAAGTGACGTCATCCAGCGTAAATCACAACAATCATACCTTTTTTCTAAGACCTAACAACTCATTCCAAAAGAGGTTTTAATTCTTATTTAGCCTATAAAAGTTCCTCTCACTGCGCAAGTAATATTAAGAGTTGGCACGGACCTTGTTGCTTTGAAACTCAGATTTGAAGTTATTTTATACCAACCATTACAAATGAAAACTATATTTCCAACACAATAATAGTGACATTTGTGAGTGTTGTACTACTGATTCCCTAAAATAGATTAGTTACAATGAAATCGAGTCCATTATAATCGATATAGGAAAAAAATTGCAGGTAAGTTAGGTTTATAAAATATTAGGTTTATAGTAAACGAAATATAAAATAAAACAAATATTTCACACAGATGTATTATTAAAAATCATCAAAATATTTTATAGTGCGATATATCTTCGCTAGTATCGAAAACCGTATTATTGAGGTCTGCATACATAGTTCCAAAGTAATTTGTGTACTAGAACATCTTTACAATACAATTTTTTTTAATTTACATTGTACATAACAGTTTTCAATATATAATACTTATTTTCTAATTGTCGTATATGTAAAAGTAAAAAATACTACACGTAAGTTGCACTAGTAAACTTGTCATCAACTGTTAACAATTATTATTATTTGTAGTTCAATCATAAAATGTAGTATTTTTGACGCACCGTTTTTAATTATATATAGACTGTAGACTTTTAAAAACTGTTTTGGTGTAAGGAGTTGAATTATTTAGATATTTAATTTCATCTTGCAGCTGATCTATTTCATTTGTATTGCAAGAAGCTTCTTCTGCACTGTTTTGTTTTATTTATTGATTCAATTAATATTTTCTGTGTAACATATGCATATCTGAAATTACAAAAAAAGTTTATTTAACTGCTCTCGAAAGTTGGTTAATTTTAAAATCAAACAATTTAGAGTATAGTATTATAAGTATTTAAATAATTGGGATTGTATGTTGATACACATGTTGATTTTATATAGTATTGAGGTGACATAGTACCTTAAATTCCATGCCATAGCTTTATCGATTCAGCATTTACTTTGAAAGTATATAAGCGACGGAGTTTTGTTTAAATGAACTGAAAAAAAAAACAACTCAGATTATTATCACAAGCATAGATATGACGTTATTTACACTATTTATTATTAATTGTATAATATTTAGGTCGATTTACATATGTTTGATACTAAATATTGCTCTAGCCGTTCAGTTAGCAAGTACTGTGCCAGTTATGTAGAGAAAAATTGATAATACCTGGTGTTTCAAAATGCTTTTGAGCTGAAGATGTAAATAACAGTCCCTAAAATACACATATTAAGTTTCGTGGCATAATAAAACATTCCGCATGATGGTTTATGATCACCAGCATCGAATATGATATTTCCTAATTTATTGACACTATTAAAAAGTATATGTACCCATGCCACTGACATTATAAAAAAATCGATACTACAAAGGTATGTAAAGGTAAAATACTTTCCTTGAGCAACACTAAACTTACTTTACGTTACGTAAATATTTGTAATCTATATACAAATATATGTAATTACAGCAATTCGCATGATAACACATACCTACTTAAATTACAATAAAAACCAAGCGATCATTAGCTCTGAAACAATAATGTAATTTCAATGACATATTTTCATCAACTCACCGGTTCTGGATCTCATGGAAATCTATTGTTTAAACATTTTTATTTGTGTTTCGACACCACAGACTTCGCATTTTCTTTGCGATTTCCGTATTGCATTGATGTTCACAATGAAATATTAACATTTTTGAATAAAATGTATCTGAGGTGATATATTTACAAAGTGCCATGACATACATTATGACATAGAGAAATGTAATATACCGGAAAAAATATGATTAGTATATAGCCATCACAGTCCAGTTGAGTTGTCAAGGTGACAATGACATCGTATTTGGTAATTTTGGACAGAAATCGCTGCACCTGCAATACTTTACCTTATTTTAAGGTTGGTGACGCTGGACTGGTTCCTCTATGATTGATATTCGTCAAATTTAGCTTTTTATTAGGTGAAAACCAAACATATTTTTTCCGGTATATTACTTTTCTCTATGCGTTACTTGCTCAGTGAACCAAATTTTATTGTAACATCATTAGAGGTATTAAAATAAAACGTTATATATAAATTATGAGCTATAAATTCTCAAGCCAAGAATCTACGCCACTGATAATTTACCTAGTATATGAATTACAAACAGCTGCTATCAGAATTAACACCTTTAAACAGAGGGAGGAGTCTCAAGAAACCCTGAAGGGCCGCCAGCCGGCGTGAAGTGTATTTTGCGCAAAATTGTATGGTGTTTCAGCAGAACAACAGGCTATTGAGTTCAAGCAGTGTACCTATTCCATAAGTTCTAATTGTTCACTAAAGGTGATTCCCGACAGAACTTTCGTCTCCAGCGGTATTTTACCGTCAGTTCTGGGAAAGAAGAATGCTGTGAAAACCTGGAGCGCGTAGTAATGTACCTACCTAACAGTTTTGCAAAGACAAACCACGTAGCATTTCATGAATGCGCCGTTACTACAAATAGGGAGTGCTGTGACTTGTAACCGTCTAGGTTTGGTGTTGTTTTAAGTTCATATTAATTTTAGGATAATTAAAGTGTTTATTTTGTATTAGTCAGCTTATGGTTGATTTTTTTTTTGGATTATGTTTGTGTCTGTTATTAAATTACCAAAAATAAAGAAATTACTTAACTGTTGGTGTAGTTTTGTCTTTTTATTCATCTACTTTCCTTTATTTTTAAGGAATAGTGTGGCAAAAGAGCGTGATATCGAACTTACCTAGCCTATAAGATCAGAGGGGGAAGAAAAATGCTTCTCACGGCAATGCTATGAGTTCACCTTCCAATAGTCTTTTATGCGCCAAAAGGAGCACACACTGATCCATCTCATCATCACTGTTGTATGCTTAATGCGTGGCAACTCTCACACCGACTTAAGTAGTGGCATGCTGCCACGAATTTTGTCTTAGTCGCAATTTACGACATCCAACAAGAGATCCTATTATCCCTAAGCCACGAACTGTTCGGTATATACCTACCAATAAATGAAACGCACAATTGCACTTCGTTTTTTTTATTAAGAACCAAAAGTCCAATAACACAGCTCCTACGTTTCACATTAAATTCTTCTTCTTCGTAGTGGTTTGAATGTTGGCGTGAGCATGGTCATCACCTATGGTACGTAGGTAGTTAGTCTGACAATCCGTTGGTATTCCTTTCGTTTCGCTGCCTGTGTTCCTCTGGTGCATTTGTTGACGGCTTTGGTTGATCTTGAAATCTTGAATGGATAGGTGATCTTCTGTGAGCCTTATTGTTTTTAATTTGACCATGCACAATGAAGAATTTCATAGCAACATTATTGCGCCGCAAGACATATCCAACGAGCGAAATTGGTGTAAATGTGGACTGGAACGGTGGAATATAGACGCTGTTTGATGCAGAGTTTTATAAAATGTCCTGAATTGGGTTCATCGTACATTAGCATCACTTCCCTCCAATGCCATAAATTAATAAATATCTACTTTGCGCCTGGTAAACGAAATGGCACATTACTACTTCTAATCTTGCTGCCATGTTTGTTACTCTTTTCATAGGTAAATTATGAATGAACAAACACTTAAATAACATGAATTTTCGAAGTTTTATCACAATGAATACGTTACGTCAGCCATCTGACTGAAAATTTCTCAGTGACATGACATTCGTAGATTTTTGACACACCCTCGATAGCCAGCCTTCGAGCTTACGTTAGTATTAGGTTCGTGCTCGCGATTTCATACAAAACTTTTTACGTGACAAAACGTTCACGTTAAAATCTCGACACGTTTGTTGTCAAAACCTTTTTTTCTGTCAGAATTTAGTTCCTTTTACGCACTGTAGAGGCGCTGATCAAATCCAATACAAAATAGTGACATTTCGATACGTTTACGAAACGGTTACGATTTCGCAAGTTATTCGTGCTTGGGCTACAGGTTGTCTAAAAGCTTTCGTTGTAGTAGAAATGGTGGTATATATTCTTTGTAGTATACCGCCGTTTTTGTAAATTAATTAAAACTACATCTTAACTTATAAATATTTTATTGCTTCATAACAATCTTAATGTTTAATTTTTTAAATTTTATTTTAGGTACATGTCTTTTAACTTAAAGATACACGTAAAAATAGTACATAATTAATTTTAACTATTTATAAACGAAACATTTTGATATCACATATTTATTTAAGTAGGATTTCGAACGAAAACACCTTGGTCCCATAGCTTACATAAAATACTCACTGGAATGATAAATTTGTGATAGCAATATAGTATTTACAGATTTTGTTTAAACTATAAGTAAAAATACACACGCGCCTTATAACACTTTATAAGTGAATTATATCCATAGATATACAGACTAAATACTTAAATTTAGTGTTAAAATGAGCAACAGTGATGCCGACGTAACTTTAAGTAAATAGTTTGTACCAAATCACAATAACAAATTCTTATTTACCACTTATATCTAATATAAAGTTTATAAATAGAAACAATACTGATCCATTACAAAAACAAACTAGAAGATAATAATATAAAAACAATTCGGTTATGTATGACTGATTTAGGTATAACTGTTTGTTTAAGAGATGTTGTTCTTAAACTTAGTTTAATTTCCGATATGCTTATATTACTTCTTATCATGTTTGATTATTATAAATATAATGTAACTAATTAACATATTTATATTTCTACAATAGGTACAAGTAATCTTAAATATTCCTAATCTATAATACTATTAAAATAGAGTGGGGTCTTGTGTATGATGAAATTTTAAGTACTTATACTTTTATGACGAATAAATTAGGTATATATTGCACTTTGCATAAAGATGAGGTTTTGTAAATTGTAGAGAATGTTGAAGCTAAAAAGTAGGCAGCAATTAAAATGTCCACAAATTTTCATTTGTAGTGTAGCCGGTTTCATTTATCTATCAAAGTCTGGCTCGCATTCATTATTCACTATTTCGTATACTTAGTAAAATATGGTCTAAGTTCTTTACTGTGGAAATCAAATAAGCGCAACAGCTTTGTCAACAAACCGGTAACTGTATCTAGCACGAAAACCTCACACAAATATAACAATAGAATCACAATCGAAATCTATACTTCACCAAGTCCTATATAGTAAAGGACACACATTAAGTAACGTTAACATCAATACGCGAAATTATAAACATTCAGAATATATATTTGTAGGTATACTTCTTTAGAGTAATATAAAAATTACTTACGCATTGATTATTCAAGTTAGCTGCACGAGAAAAAAATATTCATTTAATCATAAGATTATTAATTGTTTGGTGTACGTATGTACCTAAGATTTTAATTTAAGTACAATCTATTGTTACGTTTTTCCAAATTTTACCTTATAACTTATAACCAACTAACTGGCTACTTGATTCGTTTTATCGTTAGCTTTTTCATTTTATACTGTTTCTTTCAGTTCAGTTTATCACTTGACATTTCTTTTTGATTGTGCATACCGGTTTCTATGCTCGAGACAAAATATGTTCCGATACTTCATCAAGTATTATTTTTAGGTTAATGAGTACTTCTAATTGATAGAGGATCTTCATGCGTGAGTTTGCGCCATAATATAATAAGGCGATTGTTAGTGTGCGGCTTGCTATGAGGATTGCTTGTTGTTGGGCTGCACGGTGATGGGAGTGGGAGTGCTGTAGGCCTGCGGCGCGACGGGCGACTCTGGTGGCGACGTATGTGAGTGCGCTTCCGCCTCCGCGTCCCGTTCCGCCGCCTCCTCTTCGTCGATGATCGAGATGTCGCGGATCGAAGGCCGGTGCGACCGCCGCCAGCCTGTAACAAGGACAATAAGTATTGCATTACGACGGTAAAGTTGCCGATTTTATATTTTTAACAAGGATCATATTACTCTATATCCTCATATACTAGGAAAATATATTTACTGTCTATATTATGTTAGCAACCGGCTGCTGTGTAGTGCAGTATAAATAGTTATTATAGGGGTGTGTTTGCATAAACATATACGCCATTTAGCATTTATATTATAAAGAGGAATGAATTGTATTTTTGTATGCAACGAATAAACTTAATAACTACCAGACCGATTTGGATGAAATTTCGTATGGCATTTGTTTGAGTTTGTCCCGGGGAAGGACATAGGATAGTCTTATCTAACTGTGCAAAAAGAGGTTAATGGTTTTGCGCGATAACCGAAATACGCGCGTGCGGAGCCGCGGTGGGAATATAGTATATAACACAAAAGTAACTTTGACATCATTGGTGAACTAAGTAAGTTGTTATGAAAGCATTATTTTTGGCGTTGAAGGTGGTAAACCAAGCAAGTACAGTGTAGCATTTGCAGTCTAGACACCATAGAGAAAAGTGATATAGCGGAAACAAGAATCTCTGAAATTAGAGACGAAGAAAGAATATAAGCCATTTTGATAAGAATAATAATTGCGCCGATCAAAAAATCCTTCTCAACAGTACACTTGAAGTACTCGTACACTGCCATGCAAACTCCGCTACTAGCGATGATTAAAAAGAAGTATAGACGTGCAAAACAGAAAGATTGAGCCAGTTTTAAAAACTCCATCTCTGAAGTACGTTTGAAGTACGGTGCAATGCAAACTCCATTAATAGCGCTGGAGAAAGAGATGTATTCACCCACTACAGCAAATTGATTGTACTACCTTAATGATGTTCGAGATGGAGACGAGTGGTGATGTTTTTTGTAGTGGGTTGAGGTGGAGAACTATGAACGAGACAATCGTAAATTTTAGGAGCAATAACGTTGTTCGTGGACACAGTAAATATGTTATCGAGGTAAAAGCCATGTGCATATATTGTTCTCTTATTATATTGACAACGGTACTGTGCAAAGTTCCAGGCGTATTGATAAAAAATGTGTTCGGTTGTTTGGTCAAATGAGATCTAGAATGTGTTTTCTCAGATTTACTCTGTATAGTGTGAATGAATTTGCAAGATTGTTCCCGATACTGTAATGCGAAAAAATCGCACGACTTGTTGCTTGGGAGCATAAAAAGTGTCAGTATCATTTTATTACAATATTTTGTAAATTTTTGATAGTTAGAGTAAAAAATTCAGTCATGCCGCAAGAAGCAAAACTTGAATACTTTTTAGGCTTTAATAGAAATCATACTATACCCAAATACATAAGATAACGGTTGGAAGATGACGATAATGATTATATGACATTAAGTGTGAATATATATTTTGCATAGAATATTAGGTATGTGATTCCAAATGGAATAATACAAAAAATCAACATGGATAAATTTTACATAAGCAATTAGAAAAACGACAAGTATAATCACAGTCTACAGGAAAACTACGCACATAAATGATACAGACATTGACACTGAGCTCAATGCTAATAGATGTTCACACAATATCTATATACGGATAAGGAAGGTTAAAGTGTATCGCGCCTAGTGTTAAATTAAGTTATAAGGAGTACATTTTATAATGATCCAGTCACAAAAATGAGTAAGATTGTGGTAGCCGTCTGCGCTGCTGTTTTATTAATAACGTTACAAAGTGAAAAGTGTTATTCTTTGGAATACAATCTCGAAAGTAGTGACAATGTGATAGACAATCTTAAATTAGAACCTGAACCAGTGTTTGAAATTGAAGATAACTTATATATAGAAGACAAAGCGAAAACACTAAACTCCCCTTTATTCAAGACGCTGTCTAGAAGTAATTACAATAAGCAAGATGGCAATAATGGCGGAGACTTTCTCAGAAGGGCTGTGAGACAAGCGTATCAAGGCCATACGCAGTTATATCCTAATTTGCCTTCAGGGTCACCTTATGGACAACAGCCAAATTCTCAGTCTCACAATCCACAGTTACAGCAACCCTACAATAATAATTATTACCCTCAAGGATACGCGCCCCAAACTAATGGGTATCAACCAAATTATAACAACCCTTACGGAACTTACCCACAATTTCCGGGTAGTAATAATAGCACTCAGCAGGGCTTTGCTACTTCAAATGGTTACAACATCACCAACTTACCACATAATACTCCATCCGGGCCTTACGGCCAAAACCCTCAACCCAATGCATGGCAACCTTATTACCCGTCTAACAATCAAAGACCACACAACCCGTCCAATGGAAACTTTTCTTCTTTTAATTCTGGATTTAAGCCCTTTAATTCATATAATAATAGCACCTCTAGACCCCCATATCATCAACCCGGAATATTTAATAACAGCTCTAATCCGGGTTATTCATCTTATTCACCAGGATATAGGCCAGTTACTACACCAACCCCAGCATATCCCTACAATCCTAGCCATAAACCTCAGCATTACCCCGTTCAGAACCCTCTGAACAACACCCGATATCCTCAAGTGGTACCTGGCAATCAACATCCGACAATCTATGACGAACCAACAAACAGGCCGGGACAAAATTCTAACGTCATTTATAATGCCCCAAACTGGAATAATTTGAATAATACACAAGGAAGGCCGTCTCAAACGCCAGGATACAAACCAGTTACTACATTAAGTCCAGCATATCCCTACAATCCTAACCAAAACGCTCAGCAATATCCTTATCAGGGCCCGGTTAATAACACTCGTTATCCTCAAGTGGTACCTGGAAACCAGCGTCCAGTGATCTACGACGAATCAACAAAAAGGCCGGGGCAAAACCATTACGACATTAATAACGTTTCAAATTGGAACAGTTCCAATAGAACACAAGATACGCGACCATACGCCTCGCCAAACGGACAATATAATCCTCAGTACCCTGGGTCACCAGGATATGGATATCAAAACACAACAAACCCTAATAAATTTCCGAACCAAGGACCACCATACCAGAACTCTAACTTTGGACAGAACCCAACTAACCCAATCAACAATTATCCAGGGTATTCCCCTGGTTCTGCCACGTTCAACCTTGCTAATGCGTACAATCCAAGCATTCCGAACCAGCCTACTTACGGCAATGCATCCCCATATGGCATTCCACCTTATGGCAACGGGGCTTTTCCAAACCAATTTCAAAATTATAATGGAACACCAGATCCTACGAAAGTTTCCCCTTATCACTTTAACTCTTATTGATTTGTGTAATTTTAATTCTACAGTGTAAATAATAATAATAATATACAATGTTTTGAAAATAAGCTGATTTATCATTTATTACTTCGCGTGTACTTTACTGGCGTGGACAAAATGTGGTATAGATTGTTTTTTCTTTGTTGTTTATACTAGGATATGACCGCTATCTCATCTGAAGGATACTATTACGAAAAGTCTAGATAGATATAAGATATGATTATGTAATCGAAAATGTTGTTCAGGATAACCTAGAATTTTTTGCTTCAAGAAACCTATGGGGTTACAACATTAGGTGCTTGGTGACAGAATTTTTACTTGAGTAGCTAGCCAGGCGAGCATTCGCACAATGCCATTATCACCACGCTAAACAATTGTCATCCTAAGACAACAAATGGTACCGTGCCCGCCGACGATGCAAGGGAGCGCTCAGTAATGACTAGCGGTCACCCATCCAAATTATGAGCGCAGCGAACATAGCAACCTATGTTTCTCTGCTTGGTCGTTCTTAACCAAGTAAATCCGTTTAAAACGGCTGCTACGAGTGCTTTAAAAATATTGAGCACTGCAAAAATATGTTTTCAAATAAAAGAGAAGTTTTATTTATATTTGCATTTGACCATAATCTCACCTGATAAGTGATGATGTGGTCAAAGGGCTAACAGGCTTTACAATTGGCATACGTATTACTATATTAATAATATCACATAAAATGAAACCATTGGGCTTAATCAAGAATTACCTACTGGTTTTTAAAGACAGCTGCCGTAACACATTGTTAGGTGCTTGCCGAAAGATTTTATTTTCGTACAGGAGTTATATTTTTACCGTGTCTGTCTGGCTGACTGTCTGTCTGTACACTTGTATATCTGTTTATCTTCCTGTGGAAGTTGTAGGAGGCACCGATTGAAAAAAAATACGGTGGGCAGCAGCGCCTTCTAAAGAGAGCATATTCATACAAGGCATTTTATAAATAAAAAACTTGTTAAATTTAAAGTTCTATTACACAAACCAATTCACTTTTTATTTATATTGCGGTTAGCTAGACTACAATGATAGGTCATTGTAGTCTAGTTGTTGTGTAGTTGGACCTCAAAGTGAATGATGCTGTTTTCTGTATGTATTTGTTTGAGAAAGCAGTATTAAACCCTTTGGTTCTTTAACTACAAAGTAACATAAGCATTTGACCAAAGTTTTGCCCGGTAGGAAACTTGGTCAACGTAGAAAACTTACTGCCTATATCTATCGGGAAACAGAAACACCTATATTTTTTTAATACACTAGCTGTAGACTCATAATGAATGTATGAACTCAAGATTTAAACGATTACCCAAAGTAGACGTAATAAGTCGAGCAAGTTGAGTGAAATCCTATTAATCTTTGATGTCGATGGAAGCCTACAGGGGCTTTTATATATATACTAATATATATAAAAGCATCGAAGAAGTTGAAGAAACAGTCTTACCTTCCAATACCGGAGGCTTGGTAGTTCTGGATAGCAGTCGAGGGCCCGTGATGGTGATGACGATGGCTCCCAGTGGAGCGGTGATTACAATGGAAAGGATGCAGATTGTGATGATGGTTTCCGCATACCCTTTAAGGATTGGGTCTGGACCTAGCTCGCCGGCCGGTTTGCTAATTTCATCCAGAGCGACTGGGGCTAGAGCAGCCTGAAAAGAAAAACAAGGCACATATGATTAGAATATTATGACTTATCAGAATATTATTTCGCATCTGTTGTAGTACTTACAAACATGTTAGCATTTATAAATGTTACCGTATCGGGATACGGAAAGATGACAAAATAAAAAAACACAAAAAAATATTATTATATGTTATTTAATAATATATTTTTTAGGGATATTATATTATATCCCTGTGATTTTGACATCATACACCTAATACCTAAACTGAGTTTGGGAGATGGGCTCGTGCACGTAATAATTTTCACATAATAATTTAATATAAGTTAATATGTAGCGCAAAAAAAAGAAAAAAAACGGCGAGTGGGACTCCCGCACGAAGAGTTCCGTACCATTATCTGTAACCTAATCTTGCAAGATTTCGCAGTGACACTTTTCGCAGTGTCCGATTGTGCTGGGTAGGTACGGTGAAAACCTCTTTTATTGTATGGGAGCCCACTTAATTATATATATTTAAAGAGAACATAAAACTAAATATTATGTGAATAGTTTAAGCGTCTACCTGTCATCGTTATTAGTATCGAGCAAGAAACGGTAAAAAATCAAATTTGTTGTACGGGCGCCCCCTTAAATATTAATTTTATTTAATTTTTTGTATTTGTTGTTATTTGTTATAGCGGCAATAGAAATACATCATCTGTGAAAATTTCAACTGTCTAGCTATCACCGTTCTTGAGATACAGCCTGGTGACAGACGGACGGACGGACGGAGGGATGGACAGCGGAGTCGCAGTAATAGGGTCCCGTTTTTACCCTTTGGGTATCCGTACCCAAAGGGTTCCGACCCTAACTAGTTATTTCGTAGTTATTATGTACTCATATAGATACAGTTACATATAATACTTACATAGCTGTACAATAAAGTACTGCTATTCAATTAGTTTTAGGTAGTATATAAACAGTTGTATAAGCGCAGCTCCTTCAGAACCCGATGAAATTATCTATTCCTAGACTACAACAGCAGGAGAGCTCACTAACAGCACAAATAATACTTCAAATTTAGTACCTGTACTGTCGCTTTTGCCATCCAAGCAAGGCCGACAAAGATCTTTTCCTTCATGTTGAGGTTGCTCCGCACTGCGCAAGCGCTAGTCAGTGCAGCACGAAGGACCACACATGTCATCAGAATACCACTGCCTATCAGGACCATCTTTGGATCTAAATCAGCAAACTGAAAAACAAAAAATATATTTTATAGATATAGTTTTAATATTGTTCTAAAGTACATCAGTGTGACTGTGTGACTTTGGTGAACAAGCAAAGTAATTCAATACTGTATGAAATTAAAGATGCTTTCTCTCAAGAACCTTTTACTCGAAAAATAAAACATCTAATAGAATTTTTAACTATCAATAGATACAGCTGAATGCACCGGAAAATAGTACAAATATAACTTTGGATACAATACCTCCCAGAGCCCTATGCCAGTTAATAGCATTCTGGGAAATTATGCATTGTTTATTTAACTCTGGAAAACGTTAAGATTCATATTTTAAAAGTATCTCATTTCCATATTTTTTATAGCTCATAGACCTCACCTGTTGGTAAGTATTGATGTGGCCTAAGAAATTGATCAGGCCAAGCGAAGTATTGACCAAATGCTTTGCTAGCATGGGAGGGAACGATGCGCGAAATCAACGTTTCGTATTCCCCTGCTTATAATAATAATTTGAAAAATTAGATTACTAACAACAACTTGCGCTCCAGTGACGGCAAACAGCATAGGCTCGAAGAACATCCAGAATATCTCGAAGGCAGTAGCGACTGGGTTATCATCCAGTTCCCACCCAAGATCAGTCCAGTTCTTGCACGCGACAAATCCGAATGCAATCACAGCTAAGGGACCTGAAATATGGGTAAACACAGACACTATATTACTTTTCTTCTTCTTCCTGCAATTCGATTCTACCGATTCTACTAGTTCTACGATAAGTGTGTTTAGCACAACATGTATTATTTTTGAACTCCGTTCTATCCGCTATCAATTTCTTTCGTGACCATATATTTCTTCAAGTAATCCATCCATACTTTATACGGCACTACTCTATCCGTAAGTACATTATGTATAGGTCTTTTGTGTAAAGATGGATCTTTTGTGAAGAATATAGATCGACCTATACATAATGTACTTAACTTAAATAAAAGAAAGCAACTATGATTAAATAAAATATATACAAACGACAGATAAAGTTGCCATTTTAACGCACTGCACTCTTTATCACGCGAAAACTAATATTCTAAATTTAACAAAAGACATGACATTGACGTTCGATTTTGAATTGTTTTTACATTCAGCTTTTAACGAAAAATTAAAAGATAAAAAGGAGGTTAGTGTAAATCAGAGTACAGTCCGCGAGGCATAAGCTGAGCTTTGCATTAGTGTGAGTGATCACCAATCGGACCAATCGGCAGGAGCGCGGCGAGACAGAATGGCGCCGCGCCTCAGGCCGGTTACCCAAAATCAGGTTTTTACCGGGCGAAAATGGCGCCGCGCCTAAGGCCGGTTGTCACACCTACACTATCCATGTACACTCACACAAATGCAAAGCTCAGCTTATACCTCGCGGACTGTACCTATTTTATTGTATATAATATTTGAGTAGGACTTCCGACGTGCAAAACTACGGAAACTGCATGTAAAGGCTGTGTTAGGAGAGCATACGGTTATTGAACGCACCGTGCGTTATTGGTTTGACCAGTTTTTGATATTCAGAGGTTTTTTCTATAGTAAAGCGTTGGATAACTTAATCCCACGATGGTGCAGGCGTGAGCACTTATTTATTGATACATATATAATCATGATCAAACCGGATCAAGTAATTAATTTCATTCCAATCAAACGCATACATACATACATAATTTCATAAATACAAAACTACGGCTTTATGCCCCCTATGCGGCTGGTAGATGTGTTAGTGTAATGGAGTTTCGACATACATATTTTAATACTTGGGCAGTTCCAGATTTAGGACTGATTATTTGAACCGTGCTGGCCACGCTGGGAACAAGACTGTGAGTGGGCTGGATGGAATATTTATATTTTTTTAATGTTATTGTGACGGAACAAGCTCGAAGCCCACCTGTTATGCGTTGTTATGTTAAGCGGACTAACTCGGCCTATACTACAGATGCATTTCACCACAAGTCGCGAATTGCACTGCGCCCGTCACTTTGAGGCTTAGTTGTTAAGTCTCATGTGCCTGTAATTTCGCTGGCTCTTAAGGACAGCTGCGGGAACACACCGTTAGGTGCTTGGCGACTGATCTACTTGAGGGTGATCGCTAGCCTGGTTAGCATTCGCAAAATGCCCTTCCACCACGCGGTATGGTATGAAATACCCGTGGCTTGCTCAAATGTAGCTGTAATATAACAGTTAACAGTCTTCTTTCAATAAATCCAAACCACTGACAATGTAAATACATTATTTTATTAATGCCCGTGGAGTGCCGAGTTAGAATGTTACCACACTTCTTCACATGGGTGTCGTAAATGGTGATCAAGGGTAAAAAACCGGAAGGTCTTCTGAGTATCTGCTTTTTAAATTGCGATCCCCAAGACGCTTTCCAAGCATTGGAATTATGGCAATTTAATGGGGGGATGCTGTGTTCAGTAGTGGACAATCCGGCTGATACAGCATCGTATTAATCGAAAGTCTTCCAATCTTAACCTAATAGTATTTTTTTATACATTTCGGCTACCGTTATTAATAAGTCAAGAAAGTATGGACTGATTGTTTTTAAAGCTAACTTTTGTTTTATATACGAACAATGGATTGCTGTAGGAAATTGTGTTTGTTCGGTGAATGCGATAAAAAGGAAACAATGGAAATTCTGTATGAATCGCTGACAAATCTACGTATCACAGTTATACCATATTGACTTAATTCAAAATACGCGGAATTGATGAATTTGTCAAAGAAAATGCACGAGGTTATCTTGTATGTTACATATATATTTAATTATGTATACCTACACTAGTTGTGATTTAGAAATTAGTTTAATATATAAATAATTTGTTTAATTTCAGATTATATTTTCTAAACATTTTAATTTAACCATAGAGTAGTTAAATATAATTGGGTTGTTATATTGGGTATTTAAAATATGACAAAACTACGTTTGTATATGGAAAGCGGTACGTGCTTCCTAACTTTACATGTACCAGGTAATACTCGTAGTTCTAGCGAAATAAAATTGATTAGATATATGCATGTTACTTGTTATTTAGAGAAGATATCAGCATTGGTGTATATTTAAGCTGAATTAGTCTCAGTACGAATTGAACTTTGGTTATTATAGGTGTTGAGGTGTAAAGAGCTTACACACTACTGCACGATGAGACTTACGATCGACTTTATTATTATTTATTTTTATGCCTGATAGGCTAGCCTTTGCCCACTATCTCACCTGATGGTAAGTGATGATGTGGTCGAAGGTGTTGTTCAGGCTAACCTAGAAATACTCTCTCAAGGACAGTTGCCAGAACACACCGTTAGGTGCTTGGCGACAGATTTTCTAATTGAGGGTGGTAGCTAGCCAGGCGGGCATTCGCAAAATGCTCTACTATCATGCCAAAACGACTATTCTAACTATCCTATCCTAAGACCTAACTATCCTAAGACGACAACCGGGGCCGTAAAATTTAACGTGCCCACCGAAGAACGGAACTCACTCAGTAGTAATGTCCCAACTCATGACCGCGGCGAACGTTGCTTAACTTTGCTGATCGTTTAAGAACAGCTAAGCAAACTTCACTACGAGCGCTACGATTTTTTGGCAAGAACTTTTTAAGTACATTACGTTTTGTTTTTAAACTCAAGGAGCTTGGTGATGGCTACATAGGTATAACTGTTAATATCCAAACCCCGCACTTAAAAGCATAACACCTAATCTGTATCCACAGTACTCAAAATAGGATTAAACTAGTTTCTTACCAGCGCCACCCCAGCCGATCTCCTCAGAACCAAGTACGGACATGAGGCCTCCAGTAAGAAGAAGTAACACTCGTAGAGGCACCAAGAAGGCGTCGTTTCTTTCAGGAATGAACTTCACCAAGTAACCACAGACGACACCGAATGCTATACCACCGATCACACTCAATGGACCCTAGAAGGAAAAATATAATATGGTTTATTTTAAGATGTTGCAAGATTCGAAAAAATATACTATATATTTTATCGCATGTTAGAAGTTTAAAAGTTAAAGGTGAGGCTTCAAATGTGATTTTTTTTTTATCTATCCTGCTCCTTCGACCACATCCTCAGTTACCGACAGTTCATATAATGCTTAAATACTAGTCAATTGATCATATAACAACCAGTCAAGCGAGAGTTGGACAAATATCAAGATATGAATAAAAAAAACAAATTTTGTTATTCTTATTTAACATTTGAGTATGTACTTTAATACCTAACAAAGTTAATAAAATGTTTTTTTATTATTTTTTTATGTAGTTAATATTGTTAGGTTTGCAATAACGCCTGCTATGCGGATTACATTACAAAATCACAAATATACGATAGGAAAAATTCACTCCATCCCAATACGATGGTTAACGAATGATAGGAAAGATTTAAGTTATGACGTCATGTCATGTTAGCTCAATTGGTTAGAGCATACCCCGGCTCAAGGGGTGGATGGACGCGGGTTCGAATCCCGCACATGACTTAAATTTTTCCCATCGTGTATTTGTGATTTTGTAATTTTTTTATGTTGTTGTCACGGAACAAGCTCGATGTTAAGCGGACTAACCTCTGCCTATGACAGATGCATTTCATCACAAGTGACGAATGGCACTGCGCCCGTCACTTTGAGACATAGTTGTTAAGTCTCATGTGCTTGTAATTTCACTGGCTCTCAAAGACTGCAGCTGGAACACACCGTCAGGTGCTTGGCGCCAGATTTTCTACTTGTAAGGTGGTAACTAAACTAAACGCAAAATGCCCTTCCACCATGCGGTGAAGCTCAAGCCGGCGGCGGTGGGGATCGAACCAGGGACCTGCGGCACGGTAGTCCATAGCTATTACCGCTCGGCCATCAATGCTTCTACATGTGTGTTCGTAAAGTAGTAATAGAAGTTTAGTTTAGTTTTTTAGTCAAGTAATGCAATGTCATCTTACCTATGAGTATAAAGTATTGCAATATCATCCTATATTATAAGTATAAGTATAAAATAATGCATTGTCATCTTTCATTAGCAATCAATTGTGGTAGGAACAAGGTGGTTAGTGTTTTAAAGACTATAGGTAAGTTAGTACTCAGGTATTATTTGTTAATAAGCACGCTAACATTATATTCATTGGTATATAGGTATAAAGAAAGGATTCCTTCATGATGTATATCAGTTTTGTTACAGAACACAATCGATCTAAGAATGTGGTTTGGTAACTTGATACGATAATGTATCTAAGCAGACGAAGTCGCGGGTAACAGCTAATCACACTATCACATGACTCTAACATTATATAGGCGAAAGTTTGTGAGTGTGTTTGTTACTTCTTCACACTCAAATGGCTGGCCTAATTTTGATGAAAATTGATTTGGAGGTGGATGATGCGCTGGATTAGTACATAGTACTATAATAACTAATACTTTTTTTTCATCATCATCCATCACTACTTAGATGTAACCACGGGACGCAGCTAGTAGTAATAACATATACTTATTTTGTGAAAAGATAAAGAGGCTTTTTTTTATTGCTCATAAGTAACCGGTCGACCATTCCTCCTTTCGGTAAGTTTCAGAGATCATCGAAGATGGTGAACATGCTTAACCAAGAATAACTGGCTCTCAAGGACACTTACCGCATCACGTCAGATGCTTGGCGACATATCTACTTGAGGTTAGTAGGTAGTACGGTGAGCATTCCCAAAATGTTTTACAGTGCAAAAAGATACAGTCGTACTGATGGACGGATGACATAAGCTTAGTAATATGGATCCATTTTGTAACACGGAACCCTTACCAGAATTACGCAGCGGATATATCAAAAACTGTTTACGGACTCACTTGAATAATATTTGCGGTAAGCGAAGAGCTGGAGAACATTATGGAGGAAACGATGCCAAACACGGCGACACTAGCAGCGTCATCCACTCCGGAGACAGCTAAGACCAAGGTCGGGATGCCTTTAGACACACCGTACCCCTTCCCGCGGAGTCGGAACAGGCATGGCACGATCACAGCCGGTGACACGGCGGCTATGATCGATCCTAAGAGGAAAGCTGAAATATAAAATTTAATAAATGTTAAAGCAGTGTATTCATGGCAACATTTTGTTGAAAAATAAGGTTTTATCAACGTGTTGCCGAGTTGCCGTCAATCTGCTGCTGGCAACACTTCACGTTGCAGAGTTGATCGAGTCTGACTGATCTCGACAAACTTTCTCCGGCCAAGCGTAAACATTCTTTTAGCAATGATGTGGTTGAAATCGGATCTATCTTATTTAAAAGGTCCCGTTAATTTTTATTATAAGTATAAATTGAATTAAAAAATTTAAAATATGTTGATATTAGCTGTGTGGAAATGTTTGTCATGGTCAAGTGCACTGTGGCGATTAGCTTATCGCTTCAAACTGAAGGTATGACTCATTGCCAGGGCTACGGTTGGTTCAAACCTTAATCAACCACAGATTAGTGAGCCTTTTAGCATATACTATTTGATAGAACCAGCAAAAGCAATATCAAAAGTGGTGTATGAAACAATTTTACTAGATAATTCTTCATAAACGTTCAGCGGTCTAGTATGCAGGTCAAATAAATCGTCCGTTCAGCCATCAAACAGGAATATTTTAGTATTCCCATTGCTGTTGAAATAGGGGCATGTGATTTGTTATCTAAATATGTAGGAAGATAATAATAATATAATACATTGCAAGGCAATGCCATAAATACCACTAATATTATTAAATTTTATGGGTGAGAGGGTATAATAATGAGATGCATTTGATGGTTGTATAATCACTCACTTTTTGACAAAAAATAAGTACCGCATTGGCATATTGTAGACTGTAACTAAATATCCTTTTAATTGGCCTTGTCCTGCTGGGCTATTTATTTATTATTGACCATAGAAAACTTATATCCATTGTATTTGCTATAAGCATCAAAGAAGTTTTAAGTAATTCGTATAAACAGAAATACTCAGAAAAAATAATTAAACTAATAGTCTGATCCTATAACGATAGTGGATTATAACTAAACAGAAACGGTTTGTTAAGAAAAATATTCTGCAAAAACAAGTTTTATCAGTTCCGTTGCAGCAAAATAAATAGTATGTAATGGTAATAACAATTAAAATTATTAACGATAAAAAATTAGGTATTATAATTGGTATTTACAATTTCGATTATTTGTTTTTATGACTCATGAATAAATACTTGGTATAAAGTACCTACACATTTTAATAGGTTCAGCAATAATAGACCATTTTTTTGTAGAAAGCTATTAATTATTTACGACATTATTCACGCCACGATAGTTACTGCAATTAGTTGTATAAAATCTAACTCCTACACAATCAGTGCTATTTGATAATTGCAATTCTTAAAACAAAACATTACGTATATAAACAGGTGTTTTTTAACTATAATAGATAGTTGACTGACAATGAGTAATATTCTATATCAGGTTCAAAGAAAGTATTTTGGGGTCTGGAAAGTTATGTTTTTTCTACTTACACCAAACATGGCATATAGCGTTCCTTAATCAATAATATAGTAACTTACCCCAATCCCAAGGCAGTCCAAGCAAATAGTAGGACATAACAGCACAGCAGACGCACTCAAAAGTCCACGGTACCAGTGCCAGCTTGATCACAGTAAGGAAGTATTTCTTCATCGCTACAGGGTCCAGGTCGAGGCCAGCTCGCGTAAGGATTATAGTTAAAGCTATTTTTCTGAAAAAAAAACAATAAAAATGTAATCTCAGTATAATACAAAATATACATCATATTAATAATAACAAATATTTTAAAAGTATTTTAAGAAAACATTTAATGAATTATGTAATAAAACACTTAAAAAATCTTTATAAAAATGATATATATCTAGTGACAATTCCGCCTAATTCCTATTTTTTCCTTAGTCTCGATCGTGCGCTCGTAGAGTCAAGACCTCCTGAGGATGCTTCGTTTAGAAGCGAAACGCGTCGAATACTCTTCCGGTTTGTCTGCGTGGCGTTTGTGACGTCACGTCAGCTTAATAGGAAATTAGGCGGAATTGTCACTAGATATATATCATTTTTATAAAGATTTTTTAAGTGTTTTATTAAATAATTTATTAAATGTTTTCTTAAAATACTTTTAAAATATTTGTTATTATTAAAAATGGATTTCCGCAAAGTAACGCCTGAATCTATTCATTACATCATATTAAAAAAAAACGCTATATCTTGGGCAATATTTGGAAGCGCTCGCCTACTCGTTCTTAACCAATCTACTATGTTAAGCAATTTTCACGTCGATCTTTAGGTACTTGGATGGGTAACCGCTACCTGCACTTACATCTGGTTGCAATATTAAGTATATCGGCCATACCAAGTCAGTTAATTTACAAGTTAAACTTGCAATTGATAAAACAACAGTATTTTTGTGAATTAAGATGGATTCAAATCTATTTTCGGAGATACCGGAGATACTATTCTATTAAATAGTATCTCCGGGAGACTTAGTTCTGAGGCATATGCCGTTTGTAAGATGATGCAGTTGACGGATCTAGCTAAAGATCGACTAGTATGTCGCATTTTTCCACAATATAATTCATATGGTATATCTTTATCTTGCAAAAGCGGGCCATCCGTGCCATATATGGAGTGAGTTTTAACAAATCACAAAGGTTTTTTTTTAAAGAATCAACATATTAACTTAATCAAGTCTTTATATTTTTTGTATATTTTTGAAAATATATTGTATGCTCGAAAGAGCTAAGGTAAATTTAAATTAAACGGAGAGAATCACAACACTATAAAAATAAATTAGCGGTGACAAGTTTCAGATTATTAAAGACAAATAAAAGGTAACTGTATGCGATTATATAATAAAATTCCTAAAGATATCAATGTTCCTTACATTCGAAGTATTTGAAAAAATCGTAGTATAAAATTGGTGATAATATAAAAGACAAAAATACTTGGGATATTCCACCTCTGCCAAACCATCGCCTGTCACCTTTGTAATAAATATTGTAATAAGTTTAGAAAAGAATTACAAATTGTAATAGAATAATGACATATAAAAAGAATAGCCCCGAGTTTCTTGCCCGTTCTTCTGGAAGTGACTCTGTATCAGTATAACTCAACGCGGCAGTAGAATATTTTGATAGTAAAACTTTGTAATTGACTTTCATACAGTTCTAAAATTATCAAGACGTTCGTGGATGCCAAAATTGAATTTTGTTTTGACTTCGGAGGGACGTGTGTGCACTACTGTACATTGAACGTATTAGCTGCAGGTACACCGTAGACATTTTCATACTCTCAACAGAACCACATGGGGTAGTCAAATCGTAAGCTTGTGGCCACGTTAGTATGGTTTTTGTAGAAGTGTCGATGTGAAAATATGGCTACCGTTGCCTTATGTCCAAACCCGACACTCGCATTTGCATCACTATCATCTTCTTCCAAATCACTTTTTTTTCTTTTTATGTTATTGTGACTGAACAAGCTCGAGGCCTACCCGATGTTAAGCGGACTAACCTCTGCCTATAACAGATGCATTTCATCACAAGTGACGAATTGCACTGCGCCCGTCACGTTGAGACATAGTTGTTAAGTCTCATGTGTAATTTCACTGGCTCTCAAGGACTGCTGCCGGAACACACCGTTAGGTGCTTGGCGACAATAAATCTGTATACTTCTTTGATATCCTTTCTGTCCGGTTCTGTATATCGTTTTTTTTCGTTAATTGTGATCTGTACCACCATTCATCTGGGATAGCATCTTCTTGTCTATCGAACAATATAATAAGAAACTTCTATCCGTATGCTATTAAAAACTTTCATAATTCGAATGGTATAATATACTTATTTAGGGATGCGATTTTCTTAACCTGGTTTGATTAAACTAATATTGTATTACCTACCTACTAGTATGCCTCAAACATTTACCTGATATAGGATGCGACTTTCTGATAGTCACTGTCAAAATTGACAAATCCAACGTTTTTGAGTATAATTCCCACTATTAACATGCCGATGAGGCCCGGCAAGGTGGTGATCTTCATCATCAGCCAGCCCCCGAAGTAAGCCGCGATGGTAAGGGCGGCAAGGGTGAACAGCTGGCCTCCAGGGGCCGCGGTTTTTCCCATTACAATCCATATTATCACCCAAACGAGTATACCTGCAAAAAATAAGAAATTGGTAAAAATGTCATCAGAACCTTTTATATCATATATTGCTCCAGCCCCATTCCTTAGTCTACACATAAGTACATATACCAAAATCAGTCGATCGGTATATATACTACAATATTAATACTACAATTAATTAATTTAATATTAAATTAATATTATACTTATACACTTCTTTAAATAAGTTAATTAACAATTTGACACAATAATGCCTTTGTTTCAATAAATAAACTTGTCATTAAATTGGCATAATAACAATACTCACAAGACTAAAAACCCACTTAAAATGTGTTTTCAGTGATAAGAAAGGAAAAAAAAATAATGGTGTCACTTTGTTGTTAGGTGTTTATAGGCTCTTGGCCAGTTTATTGAACTGCAACAAAAACGCCGATGCTCTTTTGTTTAGTAATTTATTCAACAATGCCTCTATATTATTTAGTGGCCAGTTATAATTAAAACCTTAACCTACAACTTAAATTCTACTTAAAACTTTTGTTCCCCTAATTGTTTTGAGCAGTACATATTATTGAAGTGAGTTCTGTCGTATTTATTATTTGTTATAGTATCCTAGTCCATAGAATATGAGAAAGTGGGCATAGGCTAGATTATCAGATATACATTTAAGTCTTTATAAATCATCTGAAAATCTAATTCGCATTATAACTAATACAAATAAATGCGTATTTTTGTTATTTACGGAAGCATATTTTTGTCAGCACTAGTCTGGGTAGCATTTTCAATGAATATATTCCCGTGATTTCTTAAGGGAAGTTCATAGATCTTTCCATACAAACGTAGATTTGTCATATTTTTAATACCAAGTGTTTAAACTTGGCGAACTTTAGCTCGCATGTCCTTGAGCCTAATAACTATGCTTTTGGTGTACCAGTTTTTTGTTTTAATTTATCTTTATACAATGCGATTAAAATAAGAATAGGATCGGCCTAGCGCCATGTTGTGACGTCAAAACTAGAACTTAGTACAGTGTGCAAAAAAAGAAATGATAAAACATGTATAAATTAATAAAGAAAATAAAAAACCCAAATGCAAATAATTTATTTTCGTTAAGTGTTTTATCGATCAATGGAAATTAAAACTGCCAGTTAAGGTTGAACTGGCCGGTCACTTCTCCATACAAACGTCGTAGGGTGATCATTCCCTTATTTGAGATTTTAAGTCCTGACTTAAGAATAATACCGATTGATATCGTCATTATCTAGGCTTGTATGATGCCAAAATTTCAAAAAGATAATCAAGTTAGAAGTTATGCGCCTAGAAAACTTTATATGAAAATGTTTCGAGGCTGATAATTCTCAAGTTAAGTATTATAATAAAATTTCGGCATCATACAAGCCTAGATAACGATGAGATCAATCGGTATTATGCTTTATTTTCGACCTAAATCCTCAAATAAGGGAGTGATCACCCTACGACGTATGTATTGCGAACGGGACGGCCAGTTCACCCTTAATATATTTATGGAATCTTGTTTTAAAGCCAATCATTTTGATACCCAACACGATGGCTTTGGAGGAAAAAAATAATTGTTTTTCTCACTATATGGCGTCTAAAAGCGTCTAAAATAGTTTGTTTTTTATTTTTTTATGTACATAGTGTCACTTAAGCTATCAAGATAAATCTAACAATATCTCGTACATTAGAATCGGTTAAGCCTTTTAAAAGTTATGGTGAAATATGTCTAAATGGCCCACTGAGTCAGACTCATTGTTATCATCGTAACGGGTAACAAAAACAAATATAACAATCACCAAAAACACGTTAAACTTCACAACAGTCAAAAAGAAGAAATTAAACAGTCAAAAAAATATTAAACTAGAAGATCAATAAACACTCGGTGACGTGTCGCGTAGTAGTACACTGTCGGAAAAATAAGACCCTGACGCCCGCGTTTTCATCAAACCAAAATGGCGTCTGTGCTGTTAATATGAATTTATTAAAGTTAACAATTTCGGGTCATTCATTTAAAATTACCTGCTTATAAATATATGGTACTGCTTTATTTTTAAGTTTGTTCTGCTGATCGTACTTATTAGAGTGAAAATGAGTAAAGTTAGCCAAGAGCCCGTCCTATTCTTATTTTAATCGCATTGTATGTAAAATAAGAATTCCCATACAAAACGATTTTGCGTATAATTTTTGAAGCACTGATGGCCGAGCGGTAATAGCTATGCACTGCCGTGCCGCAGGTCCCTGGTTCGATCCCCACCGCAGGCTTGAGCTTCACCGCATGGTGGAAGGGCATTTTGCGATTCCGCCAGGCTAGCTACCACCTTCAAGTATCAAATCTGTCGCCAAGCCCCTAACGGTGTGTTCCGGCAGCAGCCCTTGAGTGCCAGTGAAATTACAGGCATATGATACCTAACGACTATGTCTCAAAATGACGGGTGCAGTGCTATTTGTGACTTGTGATGAAATGCATCTGTTACAGGCAGAGGTTACTCCAATTAACATCAGGTGAGCCTGGAGCTTGTTCAGTCACAAGAACATAAAAAAAACATAATTTTACGAATAACTGGCATACTAGAAGGAAAGATGTTAAACTAAAAGACAAGCATGCAAAATTTCAGCGAGTTTGAACACTTGGTATTTAGAACATATCGAAACTACGTTTGTATGGACAGTGCTATATATAAACAACCCGTAAACTCCAAAAAGTCAAATTTCCCCCTAATGGTAAATCTTGTTCAACGGTGGACATTCCGGTTGATGTGATGATGATCATGATGAAACTTCAAAAAAGAGTATGTTTATAGAACCTGGTTTTTTTTAACCTGACTAACTAAGTAGTTCTCGAGAGGAAGCAATAATAAAAAATTACAATCAGGTGAAATTGCGGGTGGAAGATATTAAGTGGTATAGGATTCTTCTCAGGTGTTCAAGTTTTTTTGTTTTACATGACTACAAAATGGACCATATAATGGCCGGAGGGGTGTCAAATTATGTGCCGTAAACATATGTAACAAAAATAGTGAAGCCACCCAGTAAGAATCTACTTTTATTTTTTTAACCCTTAAATAAATAACTGTATTATACAAGGTGTCCCGAGAAGTAGTGATATACTAAAACTGGAAGGTAGAGGGCCTAAAGGGCTATCTGAATCACCTCCATGTATGTTCCGCGATTTTTCGTATTTTCGGAATTATGACTTTTTTTTTAATTTTTCACCTATCGCCGAGTACGATGAGGTTTGTTTTTATGGTGACGTGAATTATTGCGGTAGATGCTTGATTTTTTTTGTGTGCTAAGCTGATAGATAGGCCAATTCAGTACGGTAACATTTACTATCGTTAGATCTTTGAATGGTATAAAAAAGTATCTTCACAACTTCAAGAGCGCTTAAAAAATAATATCAATTAAAAAAAAATACCGTTTGGCTTTTAAAAACTTGCTTTATCGATCAGGTAGCTACCCTGAAATTTTAATTTTATTATTCATAAGGCTAAAATCAAAAAAATTTAAATCTAAATGTGGTTAGTGCAAAATTTTAATTTACATTAACTATACAAGAGATTAAAGCAAATTAAAACCAATTACAAGCTGTTCAATTACAATAAATTTTCAAAATGGCCCCCCTGTTGCTCAATGCAAGTGCGACATCGCCGGAAAAAGTTGTCTTTTAAACGTCTGAATGCACTTCTATTATTTTAATGGTTTCTTCTGCTACTCTCAATTTCCGGATTAACTCGTTCAAATTGCGGCATTTTCTCGGGTAGACGAGGTCTTTGTATTATCCTCAAACAAAAAAATCAATGGGGTTTAGGTCGGGGGACCGTGGAGGCCAGGTTATAAGGCAGGCGTCACCCCAGCCGCAACGACCAATCCATCTTTTGTTTATTCCATTCAAAGATCTAACGATAGTAAGTGTTACCATACTGAATTGGCCTATCTATCAGATTAGCACACAAAAAAAAAAATCAAGCGTCTACCGCAATAATTCACGTCACCATAAGTAATAATCTCATCGTACTCGGCGATGGGTGTAAAATTAAAATAAAGTCATAACTTCGAAACAACGAAAAATCGCGGAACATACATGGGGGTGATTCAGATAGCCCTCTAGGTCCTTTACCTCCCAGCTTCAGTATATCACTACTTCTTGGGACACCTTGTATATGTTTGTGTTATGTGAATGCTTGATAATTAACAGATGAATATACACACATTTATTAATAAAAGCTATTAAAAATATATAAAAAAAATATTATTATACAATGCCTCTCATTGTTGGCACCGAGCGAGGTCTCATCAGAAATGCTACCTACCTGAGACGGAAATTTCTCTTTCGTGTGCTCGAAGTTATCATATCCCAATGTATATAAAATATATTAGGCGACCGGGCGTAAAACTGAAGGTAAAACTTTCCATATTTTGCTAATACTGGTGCTATATATGGGTACTACCACAGACCTAGGATTTTTTCGCTACGTTCATCCTAAGCCTATGGGTACTACACAAGTTACTCGTATATTTTCACAAGCGCTTTTCAATAATTTTAAAAATCTAAACCCTGAACTTTGAACCAGTATAAATATCTAATATCTATATTATACTAAACTATATTTATACTAACCAAACTACATGCGGGTGAAATTGCGGGCAGATGCTACAAAATACAATATCATGATATTTATATAACATGTGTTCTATAAAATTATTAGTCATGGTTGTTATATCAATTTACTATCGTGGTATGACCTAGTTTGTCTACAGTTTATTTTAAAACTAGTATTGATTGTGCAACTGGTACCAAAGTCCATGATACACCATGGTTTATAATTTACAATGGTTAAATAAATGCAAATTCTATATGAATTTCAATATATTAATAGCATAGGTTTTCCTGTACTTGAATAGATTTATTATAAGATACATTATTTTAGTAAATAGTTTTCTCGCAAGAAAAACGTTTGGGTTGATCCTTGTTGACCATCATCCTCGTTAATCAGCCGCTAAGTATCTATTAATGCTGTACCCAGATTAAAATACAAATATATAGGTATTCCCATAAATAGTAGGTTACTGTACTGTATCAGCCAGATAGTCCACTGCTGAACGCAGCCTCCCCCATTAAGGGGGGTTTTGCCATAATCCCCACGCTTGGCAGTAGGGTTGGAGATCTCAGTGTGAGATATAAGTTCCTCAGAAAGCGCAGAGTAGAGATGGGTGACTTTCTAGCCCGGCACACCATCGGCAAAATATAGAAGGTCCGATGAAAAAAAAACATTTAACTTTCACGTAAAAAAATATACGCACGTAATTAATTAAAAAAATATGTTAAATATAAATTGACCAATACACTTCTAGTTAGTGTTTGTTAAATAAGTTTTGCAAGCAAGTTTCGTAATGTAACATAAATAAAATATTCGGGGTCAAACATCAAGTAGCAATTAGAAAAACTAGTTTTGAATTACTCGTAGAAAGGAAAGTATAAAGTACATTTTAATGTTCATTTTATATCCTTCTATGTTTATTACAACAATCATAATTTAAATCTACTTTCTCTGTTCACCGAAAGTAGTGGATTTAAAATTTTACTCATGGCGTAGCCAATCAAGATAACTATGAAGAGACTGGTACAATTCATTATTTAAATTAATGTTTACTATGTATTACAATACTGTATCTAAATGCTTTAAGTTCATCAATTTCCTCAGAAAAAAGTTAAAAATAGCATCTTAAAGTTGTTATACTTGATGCTTTGCCAATTACGTGAGGCAGCCACGACAGTTAACTCTAGAAACATCTTACAATAAGCATGTGCAAACATAAGTTATATAGCTTACCAATTAGGAGAACCGAAAGGGTCTGCGCAAAATGTCTGTAAGAAGGGCATAGCGGGTACGGGCAGACTTTCTGCCAGTTCGGTGGCTCCCACGATGGAATTCCGGATTCTTCTTGATGACACTTCTGACAACACGCGTACCACCAAGATCTAATTAACACCAAACATTTTAACATCATTGTTCGTTCAGCTTTTAGACAATTTCAAATCAATTATTGACAGAGTTGCCCGTTAAAATTTTATCAACACGAAGGTTGTTCAACGTACCGCTCGATATGCTCACTCTGCTGTGACAGAGCTTTCTTCGAGTAAACAGAAGATGTCGTTGAGTATTTTTTGAACCTGCCTTCGATGTGTGCCTGCCGATCTGAAACAAGAATGCGGTGATACTATTGTAAGCCAAATGGACTGATACTGGCAATCGATTCAATCGCGCCGTGTGAAATACCATATGTCTTCATATGACACCTGTTCATTTCTTAATATTAAATTTATAGGTATAATCATGTTTGCCCTTAGCATAGCTACTTGTCCTACCTGCAACAATCACTATGGACAGCCAGTATTGTTATTGGCAATTGAAAGCCAAACATACCTATATCATTACGATAATAATTCTAGAACGATAATCTATTATGACCAAGCACTCGTAGCAAAGGTTCTCTAGTAGTTCAAGTCAGCTGCGGTCACTACTTGGATGGATGACCATTATAGTACAACTATCTGCCACTGCAGGGGCATTTACTTGCTTACCGCTTCCGTGCTTCGACCGTCGCGTCGGTCCCGGTTCTTGTCTAGCATGGCTTTAGTAACAGCATGGAGGTCGGGCATTTTGCGATTACCCGTCTGGTTAGCTATACTAACCTCAAATAGAAAATCTTTTGCCTAACACGTAACGGTGTTTTACCGTTAAGTCCAGCAGCTATCCTTGAGGGCTAATAATTTTAGGTTAGCCTGAACACTATCTTACACCGAGACTAAACAAAATTAACAAAGTAGTTATTTTTGCTTGATTGACTGAAAGCTGGTTGTAATCTATACTTATAATAAAACTGTAACAGATCCAATTCTGTACATGGCAGATATTTTGAAAAAAAAAAATTGAGAGCACTTATTAGCTGATACTGATGCCAAAACTGTATTTATTTTTGTCTGTCTCTATGTCTGTATGTCAGTATCCCGACCGCGCATCCTGAATTCAATGAAACTTAACCCGATTTGAGTTCATACTACGAAGAAAGACATCGAATACTTTTTATCCCGAAATTCAGCATGGTTTCCTCGGGAAAGGGGATGAAAGTCAAAATGTACACTTAGTTGTAATGTATTAACGCGTAGTCCGATTTCAATTATTCTTTTTTGTTAGACTAGTGAATTAGAAGCAGTGGCATTGGCTATGGACTGCTGCGCGGCAGGTCCATGGTTCGAATCCCGCCGCGCGCTTTAGCTTCACCGCATGGTGCGAATGCCCGCCCGGCTAGCAGCTGCCCTCAAGTAGAAAATCTGTCGCCAAGCACCTAACAGAGCATTCCGGCAGCTGTCCTTGAGAGCCAGTACTTCTAGGTTAGCCTGAACTACCACATCATCACTTACCATCAGGTGAGATAGCGGTCAAAGGCAAACCTATTAGAAAAAAAAAAAAACACAAGACAATAATCAATCGAAAGAACCTAATAAGAACAAACAAGAACATTGGCTAGAACTACAATTCAGAGAAGTAACTTAAAGATAGTTCTCTAAATTCGCACATATGGTAACTAGCGCATTTATTAGCTAACATATGTTGCTCCTAACGTATCACTAGATCAAACCTTCAAAAGAACAATGGACGGCTGCATCACGCTGACGAGATTCCCCGGCTTACAATTCATCACTCTCGCTCGTCTTATACGGTATCGATCTACGTATCGATTGATAGCTTTTGGTGTCGATTATTCATGCGTACTCAGGGAACTATTGGGGACTTACAAAACTAAATGTAAGTGGCAGTTAACTCGGTTAAAATAGCCATATTAACGTGGTTTACAGTAACGAAGAGCTCGGTGTACTATTTAACGAAGGTATTTGGTTAATTGAGCCAACGTTATAGTCAGTTCAACCATATTTTTTCCTGACTTTTTCCGTCATAATTACTTACCAACGGGTGCTTGCAGATATAGTGATCAAAGGCTAGCTTATAAACTATATATATATTAGTTGCAATACTTTTAGCATATTTTTACGATTTTAAACATACTATTAGTAACAGCTCAACAGTGAAATGGTGTGGTAAAAATATATTATCTAGTATTTTTATAAAAAAATCATCCCATATTAATTCCCGACTGGTTGCATAATCTGTTTATATATTGAATATTCCCTTAAAATGAATCGATGCACCATTTTTCCTACCGTACAGGTCTTGCTCAAAATGGACTCATCGCGCAGTTAGTACACAATAGTACAAAACATAGGTACTTGTGTTACATCGGATTTTCGCTTGGTGAATATTAATAAAGCATTGTCTTCATGATCCATATACAATGGACTTTGCGAGAATGATACGTCCTTTGGAGACTGAACTTACCCCAAGAGGTGTCCATTTCCGCAGCCATGGCATTGTGGAGGTTGCTCTTGCGGCGGGATGGGCCCTCCGCTTGTCCTGAGACCCGGCCATTCCTATTCAAGGAAAACATAATTAATTTCACAGCAAAACACATTTTTATGATAATATTAGAACTAGCAGTTAGCAAGCAGCAACCGGAAGAATTTTCGGCACGTTTCGCTTCTACACGAAGCATTGGAGTTCTTGACTCTTCGAGCGCACGATCGAGAATTTCTCGAAAGAAGTTCTCGTAGAAGAAGACGAAACCCGATGAAATTTCTTCCGGTTTGGCTGCCTGGCGTTAGTGACGTCACGTCGGCTTAACAGGAAAATTAGACAGAATTGTCACAAGATATTTTTTTTATAATTCCTAACAATTGTCCTAAAATAATAAATTCTTGTTCTCTTAAAATATTTTTAAAATATTTGTTATTAATATTATGGTCACATTTTAGCGATAGTCAGATGTGAAAATCCTTTATCGCTTAGAAAGTTCCAAAATATATTTTGAAAACAACTGCACTTCAGGTTTTTTTTACCTATTACTTAAGTAGTTATGAAAAAGCCTTCAGCGCTTTGTATCAAAACGTTCGTACATAGTATATGTTTAACTGACTCCTATTATACATAAAAATATTTAAAAAAGCATTGCCTTTGACCGCACTATCGTATCTGTTGGTATCGCACTATCATCGCACGTAAGTGACAATTTATCAAAGACAATGCGAATTGAAACTTTAAAAGCGTGTTTTCCACTGTTGGATGACCTTCTAGGGTAAGGAGTCCTTCGGGCAACAACAACTTAGCAGCAAATAAGAAAAAAAAAACAGCCAAGTGCGAGTCGGACTCGCGTACCAAGGGTTCTGTACAAACCTTTATTTATATAAGTAAAAGTTATGGTATTTTTATTGCAAAATGGAAACCACAACATTTCTCAATAATTAAAAAAAAAATAGTTGATGTAACAACAATTTTCCTTTATCTGTGCTATAAGACGTTGCTTCGTACCAAATTTCAAGGAGTTCACGGAAAGTACCCTTTAGGTTTTGATTCCCTTGCGGGTGTCGAAAATTTGCGGCATTAACAGCTGTATCTTTTAATTGCGTTGGCTTAGAAGTTTCTTTTTTTCACAGTCCTAAATGGCAGTAGACTTGAGTATTTGATATGAATTTCAACTTGATACCTCCACGCGTTCCTGAGAAAAAGGGTCTTGACAGACATACAGACAGACAACAAAGTGATTCTATAAGGGTTCCATTTTTTCCTTTTGAGGTACGGATCCCCAAAAATTGAGTAAAACCAGAGTAATCACTGTTGTGAACGTTACAAGTGTTATGAACAGGCGACCTCGCTACATGCTCACAGAACTATGGAAATCATATCAAGTACCCATAGTCAGGAAAAAATTTATACATGCTAATGCCCGCTTACTTTCTTAACTTATTTACTATAGTTTGAACTTTGAAGATTCTAAAATTTGGTGATAAGGTGCTTTAGTGAAAAAAGTAGCTAAGCGGACTAACCTCTGCTTATAAAAGATGCATTTCGTCTCAAGTCACGAATTGCACTGAGCCCGTCACCTTGAGAGATAATTGTTAAGTCTCATAAAATATGCCTGTAATTTCACCGGCTCTCAAGAACTGCTGCCGGCACACCGTTAGGTGCTTGGCGACAGATTTTCTACTTGAGGGTCGTCGTTAGCCAGGCGGGCATTCGCAAAATGCCCTTCCACCATGCGGTGAAGCTCAAGCTCGCGGCGGTATTCGTATCATGGACCTGCTGCACGGCAGTCCATAGCCAATGCCACTGAGCCATCACTGCTTCAGCCAATGCCACTGATATATATCGTGGTTTTACTAATAATCAATCAACAAAATTGTGTCTGAAGTGCAAAGTTGTTTAAAGAATATAACAGCTTTATATGATGACCTTTTCAAGCTACAACAGCAATTACATTCTAACCATATTGACTGTTCAATCTTGTAATAGTTCTTCACAACCGAGGAATATGATATATGCTGATTTTAGTAGTAGGTATATGAAACTATTTATTATGCATGTGTGGGGGTGGGATAAGCGTTGACAGATGTAGAAGTTATTTATAGATTTAACTATGGTTTTTTATTTAATATTTGCATATTTTCATCAGCGAATTTCCATCACTCTATATGAACCTACACAATGTTTATATAATATACATGGTTGTTCAATTATAAAATTTTAGCCCAGTAGGTAGGTTTAGCATAATATAACATTCGTATACTATTACAAAAACCCACGAGAAATAGATTTTGGATACGTATTTACAAATATAAGGAAACATACCTACAGCTCACATTCCTAGGGACTATCTTTATAAATAAGATTGCAATTATCTGCAATATTCATGGAAACTTTCCATTTCATCAAGGAACCGGTTCATTACCTCCTTACCTGACGCTATCAAAATAATAATATGTTGAAAATCGAGACTATCCAGTTTTAAAATAAACCTTGTTTCACAGTTTTTGTTCTGAACCAGTTTCCTGTATCGTAATATTGTACATACATTGTCGTAGGTTTTATTGATTGTGAAAAAAGCATTTTTCATTGAGACAAGCTCCACTGATTGTAGTCTCAAGGGTAGATAGGTAAACGATTTCTATTGAGCTCAGATCATGTGACTAGTCTGAGGTTAAATGGTATGTTGTCTGTACATGTTGGTAAGAGGTATGCTTTGTTTACTTTTTGCTCCCTCTTCGCGTCGTATGACTGGCGCGTCGTGATGTTGGTTTTAGGGCCTGTTTCAGAATCTTCGAGTAAGTTCCGGTTATACTACCCAGAACATAAAACAATTGAATGATAAAAAATTACAGTAACATGCAGCGCGTTTCAAGCTTTAACCGATGGATAGGCTAAATCGATGACTGTGAAACGCAAAGATAGTTTTTTATTTATTAAATATGTTCTGGGTAGTATAACCGGAACTTACTCGAACATTCTGAAACAGTCCCTTAATCTTCTTGGAACATTAACGAATCCAAGTAAGCTCAGGTCTTCGAGCTTCTGTGATCGAAGGCATATATTTTAAACCATTTGTGTTTACTTACGCAATGAAGTTTTTCTAGATCTTTCTTTGTTAATCTAATCCACATAGCACAATGAACTTGAAAAAAGAATGTTTAACATATATTGGAGTACAAAATTGTATGCTCAAGGCGGGAAAATTTTGCACTCCAATAATTTGTTAAATACATTGTCACTTAGCACGTGATAGTGCTTGTAATTATACATAGAAATATTGAAAAAAGAAGTTCTTATATATATTATATGCATTCCGAGGAATTTATCAAATCTAACTTTGATATTATGTGAATTTGATCTCTGTAGCTGTTGATTACAATAGATCTTAAATGTATAAATTAATTAAAAAAGTAAAAAACCCGACTGCAAATTATTTATTTTTGTTGTTGCATTGAAATGTAAATTGCAAGTTATATATACATTTATGGCATCGTTTTTAAAAGCCCTGCATTGTGATTCACTCGATGGGATTGGCAGGAAAATTAAAGTATCTCACATTATGGTATCCAAAAACCGACAGTTTGATTTTTTATTTTTTTATGTACGTGAGTCACTTGCGCTATAAAGGTAAATCTAATGCTATATTTTACATTAAAATCTGTAAAGCCGTTTAGAAGTTATGATGGAATAACGAAACTCACAAACATACATACATACATGAACCCTGAAAACATAACTCTCCTTTTTTAGGCAGTCATGTAAAAAAGAGCATTTGCTTGAAAACTTTCTGGGAAAGATCACTTTCAGTGCTAAGGACGCCCACAACTCAATGAATACTATAACTCAATGGTATTTATTGTATTCTTTTAAACGTGCTTGTCATTTATATAAATATTCGTCTATGTGTGTATATTTTGGACGTCTTGTCCCGCAAATGGCACTACATAGTGTAAGTATTCAATTTTAATTTTATGAACCGTTTATAATCCGACGAAATGTTTACTTAAGTAATGTTTTATAATGTTGTTTATAATGTTTTATTGCCGGGTGATGGTTTTAATCCATTTCGAGACAAACATTTGTAAATGTCATATGAACTATGTACTTATATCAAAATACCTAAGCATTTTATACTTGACAACTGGAGTGGACCTCAAGGAGCGCAAGGCCTATACATGCATCACCTAGGGCTGCTATAATTTATAGTTATATAATGATAAGATAGGCTATGTAATTATTGTCTGGTTTTATTACCTTTAATAATGACCTCAAATAAGTTTTTATGACAGTACTTGGTTATTGTTATGTAAATACATCTCTGTAGGTAAATGTCGTGAAAATTGACAATTGACCGATTTCACAACGTATTAATTAATTTATTACTAGCTTTCGCCAACAGTTGTTCCTAGAAAATCAATCAAATCAAAATAAATTGTAGTACAATTTTGTACTGAATTGTTTATGTCCGGCTTGGGGACAGATTAAAATTCAAGAAGTTTGGAAAAATACTAAATTTCATCAGGTTAACTGTCCAGCAGTTAGGAGTGTGGTAACAAATCACAAAATTTTTCTTTTCTAATGATAATAATTCATAAAGTTGGTGTGAATCTTTCTTATAAAAAATCCATACTGGTGTCTTCTTTGTATAAAAAATATTACAGATTACTCATCGTTTGCGTAGGAAGTGGACAATTCAGATTGTAAACGACATGATGGAAAGCCCCAATCAAAATAGAGGTTACTTGTTTTGCAATGCCGCAGTTTTTATTTGACGATAGTTCATGGATTGAAGCCTGAGGAGGCGAAGGGTTCTTACTATAGGAAAAATAGAATCCTCAGCACAGCGAAGACTTTCAATATTACGAGGCGCCAAAAAAAAACCTGTCGCGCAAAAGATATAACTTTTCACTTATTGCAGCGAGGAAAATGCTAGGTGTATGAAATATAGCTTAAATAATGTAGTAAATTCATGTTTATTTATTTTAAAAAATTAAAGTGAAATGACTCAAATCGGTAATAAGGTAATAACTAACTGTTTTTTTTCCATTTAAACGTCTGGAATAATAACTAGACATATGTTTTGATTAATAACGCCTTGAATATGATTTTGCAGGGATTGAAGACAAATCCAAGCAAAAAACTTACATGGAAGTGCATAATAAGTGATAGCGGAGTGATATACCTATTGACTACAGCGCAGCGGGGACCTCCTGCAGGGAACAAATAGTAAGGCTAGAGTGCTCGTAGCGCTATCCATACTTACGTAGTTTCGTCATATTTTAAATACTAAGTATTTAAACTCAGTGAAACATTGCATGTATGTCCTTGAACCTAATATCTATGCTTCTGGTTTGCCATATTTCCGTAAAATAAAATATTTTCAAAAATATATATATAATCGAATAATTGTTTTGTATGGGTATTGTTATTTTGACATTTTGAGATAAAATAAATATTTAATCGAAAAACTAGCAAACTAAAACCATAGATTAGGCTTTAGATTAGGCATTAGGCTCAGACATATGCATACAAAATTTCATCGAGTTTGAACACATTTTATAATAAGCTTGTATGGAAAGCGCTCCGTGCACTCTACTCTCAATCATAACAGGGACTTTAGTAGGAAAATAATGGTAACAGCCTATCAGATGCAAACTTGTATTCCCTGTCTACCCCTGTGGGATACAGACATGACGCTGAATAAGTGTAATGTATGAACTTTAACAAAAGTAAACAAAAAGTTCCACGTCTAAAAATAAATAAGTTGGAAATATAATAAATCCAAAATAATTACATTTGTAATCGAGTCAAAAATGTATCCACCTAATGTTGTCTTAGGTTTTCGCGATTATTACACATAGTAATTAAATAACTTTAAACGGTTTAAATCGCGTATATTTATCATTATTTTTGTAGCGACGTTTCAAAAACTTTGCAGTAATCGTGGTCACGGGGTGACTCTAACAGTCGGGATTAAATTGCGTATATATGAAATAATATACGCAATTTAAACCGATTAAAGTTATTTAATTACTACATTTATCCACCTTTTCATGCCTATGTATATTTACTGTGAAATGATATTATTTCTACTCAAATATCACACAAAGCAAACATAGCAATACTGTTTAACATATTAGATTTTCGACTAGGCTATATTCGTATAGGTTTGCACAGTTGTTTTATTTGAAATTTTAAACCACGTCGTAATAAGGACGTTCACGTAACATTTTATTTTTATATAAAAATATTATGTGATCACTGACCATTATCTTGTATCTGTCGTATACATTGATTATGACAAGGAATATTTTCCAAAATTAAGCTACTTACAATTTAAAACAATGCAGGAAGAAATTAGTTAAACATTTTATGACAAAAAATTTGTATAATTCGAAAAAAAATATGATAAAAATGGTTTATATTCGTTTTGTCAGTCGTATCGTGCCTTTTAGAGTAAAATTGCTATATAAGTCCGGTCGTGCAAGGAGTTAGTGCGTGTAATTGAATCGGCTAACCCTTATGAAGGTAAGTGCCTGCCTAAGGTTTTATTGACGGAAAGCTACACAGTTCTGGGTCAATGTTTAGCCGCATAGGTGCATATATGTAAGGTGATAATGAGTTGTATGTTGCCCTATGATTTAGGGTACTGTAGCAGAACACGGGACCTTTTTTCCAAGACATCGCTTTCCATCTATCTACTGGCCTTACGCATCTTGAGAACCGTAACAGCACAGTATTATAATATACTCCTAAAACTGTGTTCTTATTTTAAAACAGTGGTAATAAGTATATAGCTAGACATATTCCGTAAAACCCATGCTTGGCGTGCGACTTGGAGATCGCAGTAGAAGTTGTCGGCTCTTCAGAAAGCACTGTATCCCGCCTTCTAGTATTTTTCCCTTAGAACGGCAGTGAAGGCTTCTAGAATTTTATATAAAATATAGAACCCTGAGCATGCCGAAGGTTTCAAAGGTACAGACGCAAAATAACCTTGGTGCCGAGCGCAACACTATACAAATGCCCTAGCATTTGTACCTATGCAAGAAAAACAGCTAAAATAATGTAATTGCGTTATTTTCTATTAAAACTTAAAAGCAAAATTACTGAAATTTGTAATTAATCGTTCTGGAACTTTTATAGAGGTTCTAATTACAAAAACTTTTACGCGCTTGCCGATAAAAAACACTTATCCACGCAGATTGTGAATAAAAAAAATTTAGTTCTCAGTAATAAATAAATATCTTTCCGAGCTTGCGAGATGAAAATAAATAAATCATAGGTTAATAATATAATAATAAGTCATATATATAAAACTTTTTGCGTGTTGGTCCATTGGTGTGCTAGTCTTCTAAGATAATTGCCTAATTTGATCAATATGAAATAACGTAATAAGTTCTAAGCATAAGTTTCCTTTCCTTTATTCAAAATAGATATTCAATTTCTGATTTTATTTATATTAGCAAGCTATGTATATGATTTAAAAAAATATACATCATAAGTAGTGTTATCTGAATTTGTTCGAAGGTTGTCGATTAATAAGGTCCTTAATTCAGGTTGGAATTATCTTTGTGACGAAACAGGTAAAGTGTTATCGGACAAATAATCATACACAGAATAACTGAAATCGGAAAAGGGTGCGGCCTGCGCAATACGGTTCCCAATAGCGACAGATGATAGAAAAGGGTTTATCTGTGCATTTCTTTCGTTTTCCTAAACTCTATAAACAAAAATGTATATCAGTCTGCATCTAGATTTCTCAGTTTTGACCACACCAGTACGTAGTACCTACATAGGTAATACACAAAAAAAATACAAAACAACTTAGTTTTCAGTGGAGTTCCACCTCGAAAATTTCAGGATATCTATTGATCTGTCAACATTACCAATGGGTTCAACCACAAAATACCTATATTAATGGAAACTTCACGTAACAAAATGGACAATTGACTCACTGACCGAGACCGTGACCATTGTGTTTACGAACGAGACACGCACGCTTTCCAAATAATAATGACCTAGATTTTATGGATCACAATAAACTTTGCTTGTAAAACTATTGTCGTAAACTAGATCTAATCATGCGCTTTATCGCTCAATATCAACAATATGGTTTTATTAGACGAGTTAAGAGAACATCCGTCACCTTTTTTGCACTTACTACAAATATGGGCACAGTAGTTTGTGTCACATGACATGAGACTCAGCCACATTTTTTGTTTACAAAATGTCATTGTGCTTGACAATCGATATCAATAGCTACCTACTATAAATAATAAGTAAGTAAGCAAGCAGATGTCAAGTACTCGTATTGAAATAAAAATAATAAGTAAATAGTCTTCTGTCAATTAGGTAGATGTCGCCAAGCAACGTCAAAAAGACGTGTATCCAATCGTATGGAAAATATTCGATAGTCCAGCACCCGCTTCCATAGCATAATTGGAAATGCACCAGGACGGTTTTCTATTAAATATATTACCGAATATATAGTTAATATATTCGGTAATATAGTTTATGTTTACAAATGCGTGCGTTAATGCTCTGTAAAAATAACATTAGCAAAAAAATACTTTGTAAATTAAATCCTGCATTGCCATGGCCTAAAAAAACGTTAAAGTCCAAATCCGAAGCATCTATGATATCTTGATCGTGCACTCAAAGAGTCAAGACAATCCTGAAGATACCACGTGCAGAAGTGAAACGCGTCGAAAAGTTTGAGGTCACGTCGAGGGTTTAGCGGGAAATTTAGGGGAAAAATCATTAGATATATTTTTCATATGTTTTTGTAAATTCTTAATCTATTGACGAAATTCTATGTTACCTAAACTTGGACGACATAACTTAGGAATGTATATTATTATGCTTTTACGTTTGATATATTTTGTACAGTAAATCTAAGATTTTGTATTTCACTATCTGCAATAAATAATATTAAAAAAAATAACCCGTGACCGGCCATTTTATTTATACGAGTAGATATATGATAATCAATTTATTGTGTTCGTCAACCTCTCCGATTCCTTAATCGATCCCAAGGATGACTAGAAGAGACGGCTTTAAGCGATAAGTTAGCACTTTGCACTTTGGTTTAAAGTTTCTGTTGTAATGTGTAATTTTTATATTGGTGTACAAATCCGTGTTTATATTCTATTATATAGGGGTCCAAAAATATTAGTAGGGGTACTTATTTACTTTTTAACCACACATTGTTATGTGTGGTATAGGTGTGATGGCCTAGCCTATTATTCGAGCTATGGGTATGGTGTACGAGGAAAAGCATCTCAAAACCTTGGTGAAATTTTAGTTTAACGTTTTGAAGCAGTGATGGCTCAGTGGCATTGGCTATGAACTGCCGCGCAGCAGGTCCACGGTATGAATCTTGCGGCTTGAGCTTCACCGCGTGGTAGAAGGGAATTTTGCGAATGCCCGCCTGGTTAGCGATCACCCTCAAGTAGAAAAAGTGTCGCCAAGTGCTAATCGGTGTGTTCTGTCCTTGAGAGCCACCATCACTTAGTTTACCATCAGGTAAATTGTGTTCAAAGGCTTTTATATCAGCAACAAAATTTTATTTTTGTTGCTGATATGTTCATGTTAGAAAAATCAAAATGACCGAGAGAAAACTCATCTCACGGCAGTTTTATCTAAAACAATCTATAAATTCTTACAACGATATCTTTAAATATTTTATACAATTAACATATAACCAACTTTTTAACATAACTAATAGTAAAGAAATGAAAAAGGAATATAACAAATCATAACGAAAATTTGTTATTTATTTCTATTTTAATTTTACGATATGGGTACTTTTTGACTGCAATAAAGTTATTTAATTTTCTTTCATTACTATCATTATAAATTTACTTTAAAACGAAATTAACCGTAAAATTACGAGTACTTTATGAATTATAATATAACACTTTTTATGTAGAAATGAAATTTATCTATATAATAACTCTTTTCGACCGTGAAAATAATATTGTATTTATTATTGTGAAATTATTATATTTTTGCAGGTCATTGCCAGAACGTTTTAAAACAACTGACTTAAACAAATTATGTTATATATCATGTTACTAAAATGTAAAAAAAAATATGATTTAGACGATTCCTTTAGTATGACTTAATTTAAAAAAAACTATAAAGTACATATATAACCATAGCTACAACCACGAAAGCATTCAGGCAAACCAGAGGCCATTTATTTATTACTGACAGTTTAGCCTCTGATCACTATCTCACCTGATGGCAAGTGAAGATGTGATCGAGGGTGTTGTTCAGGCGAATCTAGAATTACTGGCTATCAAGGAACACACAAAATGCCCTATCACCATGCTATAACTACTGCCATCCTAAGACAACAACAGGGACCGACGGCATAACGTGCCCACCGAAGCACGGAAGCGCTCAGTAGTAATGTCACTAGCGGTCACCCATGCACCTCATTTATGTGTTGAGCCACATAGATTATAATATTTATTTGTTGATCCAATTGAGTGCCATCATTTTTATAACGCCTCGCATCTATCTAACGCTCTGATGAGTATTGAAACATACGATGAGCCTCAGGCCCCCCACCTACTTTATACCTAGAAACATAGGGTAGATAGAGGGGTGGAGGGCAACATGCATACGTACACCAAACGGCTCAAATATGAAACTACTACCGAAATTAACATCGCTTGAGTCGCTCCCTGACGTTTTTGCGGCGCCAGCTGTCATCAAGTATTTTCTGTAGCAAACGCTTCAGAAAATTCATATTGATATATAATTTCCTTTTTCCTGTAGTGTTTCTTAATGACACATATAAGGAATAAGATTTAATGACCTTTATGAACTGGTGTAGATTAATTGAAAATATGCTTTGAAACTGAGACTGAATTTGACTGAAAATGTCTTGTTGACTGAAAAAAAGGCTATAGCTGGTTTTCTGAGGGTACGAAGTTTGGCCACTTTTGTAGGATGATCCGGTAAGAACAGCAGCTCAGTCATTTCTTACTTCCATGTCTAAAGGAAGAAACCAGAACAATTTGAAACTAATCACAAGAATAGATCCCTGTAGGGATCGGTAGAAAACCTCGCTTAGCCTTTTATTCTTTGGTAAAGTTAACACAATGAAGTCCGGAGATGAAAAAAGAAGAGAGCGTAATGTTCCACTCAGTAAAGCTAAGATCATAGTGTCAAGTTTCGATCGCAGCGTTCGTAGTTTAGTTTGACAATCACCTACATGTCTGATGTCTGTTATTTATATAATCAATGTTATCTTCTTTACGGGTGTTGCTTCGTGGAACCCTAACAAAATAAGGCTTGATTTCTTTTATCAAATGTTCATTCATGAAGGTACACCCTCTACAGTTGGATAAATATATGTTGTGTGATATAGGTATATTTAGGTTCGGATATAGATATATTTCGCAATTGTTACGGGTAGGCGTCGTTTGTATACTTAGTCTTAGCGTGGTTGTAAATAATAGTGGTACGTACAGTAAAAAATAAAATGTAAAATATAATCGCTTGGGTAGGCAATATTGAAAACACCTTCACTCAAGAGATTTGGAGCGCCTTCGTGAATGGAAAGGTAATTAAATCTAAAGGTTATGTCAAATTGGTTCAGTGGTGTCTGTCTTATTTATTATGTTGCCAAGTTAAGCACTTATAGGATGGTATGGACTAGGGAAAACGTAAATGTTATTATTCTTAATAAAGCACTTCTAATTTAAAAGGAAATATATTAATAATTGTATACGCTCGAATGTACAACGGAACTGATATGCTGCAGTACCTACAACAATGCCTACAAATGATTAATATGGCTTGCCATGCTCGTGACCTAATGTCATGGTGAAATATTTTTATGCTTCTTGCACCTACAATACCTATACTTTCTAATTGCTCACATATAGTAAGTAAACAGTAAAGTTTCTAGTAGCTAGTTTAAGAGAACCAATGACGAATCGTATGTAAAAAATTTAAAGAACCGTAGCGTAGCGTATTTAGAATGTAGGTACCAACTGCAGCAGTAAACAAGCACTAGGGTAGGCTGGTGTTTGCACAATACCGCGTTCATTGTGTGGAAAATGATAGAACGCATAGAACCAAAGTGACGGTCACAAAGGACAGTTAATTGTTAGGTAGGCATTAATCGCATACAAACCGATGTGCAATTAATTTCAGAAACTGAACGACAGATTTTTTTTCCTATACGAACTAGATCTTCATTACCTTTTCACTTCCTGATACCTAGGGATTTATATCAAAATTTTGAACTGCCACGCGCCTTATTTATATTAGCCTTAGTAAGTATTTAGTGAGTAATCACGCCGTCACGTCTTAGGAACTCATTACTAGTTAATTGTGTTATGATTTTTTACTGTTTTGAATTTCAGTTGTAGATTATTTACGGGTAAGTACTACTTTTTATATGTATCTGATAAGTTAGTCTTTGACCACTATCTCACCTGATGGTAAGTACTCATGAGGTCGATGTCGATCAGGCTAACCAAGAGCTGTATTGAGTGCTTGGGAACGATTTTCTAGTTGAGGGTGGTAGCCAGGCAGACATTCGAAAAAATCTTATCACTTAATATACCTAACGACTGCCATCCTAAGACAACAACCGGTACTGATGGCCTCTCTAGAAATGCCCCTAGCGGTCACCCATCTAAGTGATGACCGCAGTGGACGTTGCTTAACTTAAATGAACGGTTTTGTAACTTATGAACGACTTAGCAATAAAAGCTAGGAGCGCTTAAAATTTTCTTTTTTAATATCTTGTAGATTATAATTATATCAGTTTTTGTTGTAAAATCGTAAACCATAGGTAATTAAAATATTTCTAAGGAGTGAAGAATAGAGAGGAAGTATTGGTATTTATGTTATTACTGGAGAACAATCACTGCTTATCTATGCACAAAATATCCGTATCGTAGCCGATATGCATGACTTGCTTTAAAAGGTAAAGCATTTCTTATAATTAAGTTATTTTTTTATTTCTAAAAACGTTAAACCATTGGTTTTCGAGACTGATGTTTATTTTCTGTATTTATTGAGAAGTTTTAAAATTTTAATTTTCTATCGTTATTTGTTTTTATGAGTAACAAAAACAATGGTATTATTTCCACAGATACCTAGAAAATATGCGAGTCCCCGGGATTCATAGAAGGTATTTAAGTAAGTGCATATGCAAGAAGTGAGGGTTAAGTACAGACCTACATTTAAATGAACATACAAAAAAAAATATGCAATGAAATTAGACATTTTCTATCGACACGGATCAATAATTTTGTTGAGAACCTCTTTTAGTTTGGTTTAAGATATCCACGTGGGCATCAAAACAAAATAAAACTACGGTGAAAAACTGTATGATAAATCGTTTTACCAAAATTATTTTTTTAGTTTTGATGCAATAGCTATTATTCATTACCTTCAAACTGCTCAATATGTTTTGAATTATATATGAAAATTATGTTACAAAAAGTAATAAAAAAATACATTTTTTTAAACTCACCAGTGTCTGTTTAGTGCGTCTGTCTCCAGTGAGGAGTCCGATGGCAAGTAGCTGTCGTAATGACAATTTAGGCTGCTGTGAGACATCCTACATGGCACTCAGTGAGCCTGGTTCACTAACTAAGGGCGACTGGAAAATATACGGAGTGATCGTCGCGGGGGCATGCCGCTCGGCTCAGCACGCTCCACACCTATGCCGCAGCGAATGTCCATCTTATAAGAGAAGGTTCGGCTTCGAATGAGTCGCCCGCCGCGCCTCACCCCGGGCACGTGACTGCCTCCGTACGTTCAGTTTCGCCGGCCGGTAGACCGGTCATTGGCCGAAATACTAACTTTTTTTCAAAGAACAAGAGTAGGTTCTCTGCCATAGAAATGTTTAACCATAGCCCGGGGCAGCGCTGTCAGATGTACTATTTAAATAGTATTTGTACGACTTTTTTAGAATTTCTTCTCCGTACTACCGCATTACGAAAGTCGTACGGCTAATGTACTACTTTTTTAAAACCTGTCTTTTAGTCAAATACATCAATTGATTGTAGGTCTCGATGAACCCATACACCAATTCCGTTTATTATGTAGGTACCTATCACCGGGTTTCCCCGATTCCTAAGCTTATATTACATAGATCGTTGCGTTGGTTATACGGAATATTTTGTAAAGTCATTATTAAAGATAACTTACTTGTTATCAAGGTATTCTCAAGTTAGATTTTTAGTAATCGCACTTTGTTCAGGTTACGTGTGTGACGTGTGTTTTTACAATTGTAAATGTTACTAACTTTATATCTATCTACATGCAAGCAATTAAATCTAAATTTGACCAAGACTACAATAAGAAATAGTTAATCCAATGAAAGTATCGATTTACCAGGCTGACCAAATAACATATAGGTATGTATTTTAAATGAAGCCGGTAGTTGTGCGAATTTTAAACCAAATAACGAAATGATGCCTGAAATTACATGGAATGTATATTGTATAAAAAGCATACGTTATTTTAAATATTTCAATATTATTAATGTGTACTATTGTTTTTATAAAAAACTCCCAGATGTACTACTTTTTTACAGGTGGTATACTATTATCTTGTTTTTGTATCTGACAGCCCTGGCCCGGGGGTACTGTTAATACGGAGACGCCTGACTGAATGGCCGTGCGGAGCCGCAGCCTTGTTTATTAATTCGCGTTTCAACATCTCATACAGTGTGCGCATAACAACTGCGCCCGCGCCGCCCCCTCCTTTCCTTCCACATGCATCGATACAATATGTGAAGCCGCGATTATAACAAACGTCTAATACGTCCCATGTGGTTTTATGTGTCGTCGTCTGTAAACGATAGGCCCCTGTGTCGACAATAAGGGGAACCGATTGTTTAGATTAACATCGCCTACGTAGCCTTTGTTAAGCGCATAAACTGTTCTCGGTCAGTAGTGTATGTGATAGTATTCTTTGTAAACAATCTACCTTCTCGTTATGGAAATCCGGCGAAGCGTTTTCATTAGATTTCAAATTAGTAAAGACTAATTTGAAATCTAATGAAAACGCTTCGCCGGATTTCCATAACGAGAAGGTAGATTGTATAGAAGAGATCAGGCTTTACATTGATGATGAATAGATTCAGGCGTTACTTTGCGGAAATCCATATTTAATAATAACACATATTCTAAAAATATTTTAATAAAACATCAAATCAATATTTTAGTAAAACACTTAAAAATATATCTAGTGACAATTCTACCTAATTTTTCTGTTAACTCGACGTGACGTCACAAACCGGAAGAATATTCGACGGATATGTCCCGATCGTGTGCTCGAATAGTCAAGATCTCCTGAGGATGCTTCATGTATAGAAACAAAATGCGTCGAATATTGTTCCGGTTTGGCTGCGTAGCATTTGTGACGTCACGTCTACCTAACAGGAAAATTAGGCGGAATTGTCACTAGATAATTTTTTTTTTATTTTTTCAGTGTTGTACTAAAATATTGATTTGATGTTTTCTTAAAATATTTGTTATTATTACTTTACATTGATGTAAAGAATAAATCGAAATATAATAAAAAAAATATTATACGAGCTTGTATGGCGTAAGAATTGAGTAGCTATTATGTTGTATAGAAAACAAGTAACAGTCCGTGAAGGACAATACTTTAATACAATTAAACAAGTAAAGTACTAATCTTCATCCCTTTCTGTCCTTGTACCACGCCAAATGAAGTCGGCAAAGCGTTTATTTTTCCTCATTCTGTTCTACTGCCCATTATGTCATTAGGTACTTATATACACTTCCCACACACATATCTTTCATCAAGCAGTCTGTTCCTTCCTTGGCCTTTCCTTGCCCTTATCCATCAACGTTCATAATCAAAGACTTTTTAGTTTATGTTCTTCCATCATTCTCATGACTTACTCCTACCACTTTAGTCTATTACTCTTCAAATTTTCTGTCTCTAGGGGTTCTGTCAAGAGTATTGAGTATCTCAGACTACAAGAAAAAATGTAAGTAGTTGATTATATTCCCATTCTTTACATATTTTGTCCGTTCTCGTTACACCATACATTTATCTTAAGGGCCTAGTCTTTCAATGCAAGATACAAAATCACGCTCGGTGCAATGGCACAGAATAGATATTAGTGCTCATTTCGAAATGCCTCACGGCACAGAGACTCGCTCCCCTGTAGACGTCTAACAAGAAATGCATAGAATGAAAGTTACTCTACTTTTTTATTAATTTGTCACACTGATATTATTATTATAGACACTAATATTATTATTGTAGATATTGATGTCAACAGAGTGCCTAATTAGAAAATAATTTTGGTAACAAATAAATTAAATAGGTTTCGTTCTTTGCTTATATTATATTTTTATATAAGTATTGTCTATATAGATTTTTATAAAATAATTTTCTAAAACTGTGATTGTGACGAAGTCATACTCTTTCATCACATCATTTCATAATTTGCTACTGTCCACATGATTCTCATTCAATTCAAATAAAAACAATCGCCACAACTCACACTTGCCTAATTTGACGCACTCATTGCGAGCAGTATTGATTACTTACCTAGTTTTAATATAATATATTTAGGTACCTACTTAAATCTACAAACTTATTTGTAAAAATGTTTATTTGTCAAAATAACAATATATTAAAGTTCTTTTCATTGTATCATCGTGTTCCTGATTTTCGCTGTTCCTGGTTAACCATATTCCTGATTCGTAGTATTCCTGCATCGTCAAACTATCTGTGACAACGAGCAAGTAGCACTAAGGGTAACCCTCAACGTAGCAACCTTTCTAGAAAAATATTTTTTTCTTATATGATTGCAAACGGTTAAAATAAAATGGAATGTGATTGCAAAGGTGAAATCTTAACTGACCATTTGTTATATTTTTGGAATAACTAAGTCCAATCGTTCAATATACATATACATCTAATTAGTATAACACGATGGTTGGAATAGATTATAATATTTATTTACAGAATAAATATTTCTCAAAGTACTCTTTTAGACTCAGACCCATATTTCTTATAATGTGCTCAAGATTCATTGGATAGGATGAGTGTGAAATAAGGGTGAGAGCAGAACAAACTGCTGCAGCTACGAAAAAGTAAAGTTAAGCGTATAACCGACACTGTACTCTAGATTCGGCAACGGTCCGATTATCCGAAAGTAGTGTTAACATGCACTGAGTAGATGTACAGGTGAGAGGTCAGCAGAAAGTCCAGTCAAAAACCCCCCATATATAAATGCATACATATGGTGGGATTTTGATTGGTATTGAGTGCTCAAGGTGAGTATCAATTGACTCAGGAAGCAGACAATTCATATAAAATTTGGATAACGAGAAAAAAAAACATATACATTTCACCATTTTTTCCTTCCAGAACTTAGGATTTCTCTATGAGTATTCGGTTTTGCAAATGAGCATGCGTCCATATCCGTAACGTTCAATTGGCACTGAATTTAAAAATGACAATCATGGTTTTAGTCAACCAAGAATATGTTATTTTTACATTAATTTAAGATTGTATTTCCAAAATACTATTTGCTTCGCTTTTATAGCATTTTTGGGGTCCATCTCCATAGCCTTTATTGGATATTTCATCCAGTTTCGTCGTATATGCCATCAGGAGTAGCATCTAAATATTGTAGTTTTTTATGAATTTATAAGCCGAATCTGGTGATTGTCATGTTTTCCTGCAGAGCCAAGTGAGTCAATGCATACTCGTATTGTTCATTATCCCTACCATATGATATGGATGGAACGTTTGGTATGTTTTGTGGTAAACTAAATGATACCGCAACAAACAGAATTGCAACCGAAATAATGTAGTAGTAGAAGAGGCAGTTTTTTTGATCTGACAGATTTATATAGGTAACATCTGATAGTGAATGACCGAAACTAGTGGTGAAACTGGCGCTAAAAAATGGAATACATATTTTATATACATTCAGTTTATATAGTCTTTCGAAGTGGGTACCTAAAAAAGGAGCATAGTACCCCAAAGTAGAAACCAAACCAGTTTTAATATTTTACTCAGTTCAATATAATTTAAACAACTCATTCGGATTTTCCATTTGAAGTAGTATATATTAAACTAGCAAAATGTTGACCTATACTCACATTTCCTTGTATCTTTTCAATTTTAGCTTGCCTCGTAGAAGAGGTAGGAATAATTTGATCTTTTGACAGATTACTATATATAGGTATTATATCTGACAGTCAATGAGAACCAACTGCAAAAATATAACTAATTTTTTTTAATACAAACGTCACATTTATAATATTCGTATAATTATAATAAACTAGCTAGCGACATAAACAAATACATATATTCACTGAAAACGCGCACTCGATGTCAGATCAAAACAAGAAAATTTTTTTTTTGCGTGAATGAATGAATTCTATTATTGTTCATCACTCCCACATTTGACTTTTCTTGTACACGAACATTTTTGCAATTACCATTTATATTGTAAACAAATACATATCTATATACAAACAAATATACTCAATATGTAATTCCAAAAAAAATTGTAAAGTAGAGCAACTTTAGATGCGTAACATAATAGTGCACGACCAAGGTTAGAGCGAGAGCAATGTAAGAGCGAGAGGTATGCACACATTTTTTCGTGGACCACACGTCTGTTCGTTGAGACGGCTCGGCCGTCACTGAGGGTTTTTCTAACGGGATTTATGTATAATAACCCATTTTTCTTAAATATCTTTATAAAATTATTATAATTTTGGTTGAAAATTTTTTTTTTGCGTGAATGAATGAATTCTATTATTGTTCATCACTCCCACGTTTGACTTTTCTTGTACACGAACATTTTTGCAATTACCATTTATATTGTAAACAAATACATATCTATATACAAACAAATATACTCAATATGTAATTCCAAAAAAAATTGTAAAGTAGAGCAACTTTAGATGCGTAACATAATAGTGCACGACCAAGGTTAGAGCGAGAGCAATGTAAGAGCGAGAGGTATGCACACATTTTTTCGTGGACCACACGTCTGTTCGTTGAGACGGCTCGGCCGTCACTGAGGGTTTTTCTAACGGGATTTATGTATAATAACCCATTTTTCTTAAATATCTTTATAAAATTATTATAATTTTGGTTGTTATTGTTATTATCATCTATTGAGATGCTAATTTTTATATATATCTTTTAATTAAACAATAGCCATGGTACAAAAATAATTACTACGTAAATACGCTCCGGTTATAATATGCAGAAAGCAGTTTAATAAGCAATAAAAACAAATAAAGTGTCGGTATTCTGACCTCCTAATTAAGATATCGATATACATCTAGAAAAAAATAATCAGCGCATTTTATAGACGAAGATATGGTCCTATTTACGCGCTGAGCAGTTTTAATTTTTTCTTTTATATTACTATGTATCAGGTGCTTAAACCTAACCCGAAATGTGGCTGGGCAACAGCACCGTGTTTATCGTTTGATTTACTAATCACACTCCATCTTTTTGAAACTTAAAAATATATGAAGTGATAGCTTATATCAAGATTTTCTATGTGTACCAATTATTTTTATAAGTTACTTAATTACATTGCTTTAAAAATATTTCAAAGTTGCGAAAATTAGATGTTTCGCGTCAAATTTGTAAGACTGCAGACTTAACATTCGCATCTCCTAGTGCCGGTTCTTCTTTCTTTACCGAAAATTTTGATCCTTACACTACGACAGGTCTTATACATTTTTCCATTTGTTTGTTACATGTGGTCCTAAAGATATGTCTTCATTACATTTATCCTGTTCTGGCAAAGGTAGTATTCACCACAATTTTGTTCTCTATGGTACACTCAAGGCATACTGAGTAAAATAATGCTCGATTCTGCTGTACAGACCGTAATGACTTAGCACTGGTATGCCTATCTGCTGTAGAATTCCATTATGCATATAGACTTGATCGACAACTACATGTATGGTCCTGTATTCTGTCGAACTTTGTTGAATCTGGTTTGAATAGTATAATCGCACCCGGCGATAGGCCTCTTTTACTAGTTAGGCTTAATGTGGTCTTACTAAGTGTGATTGATAACTAATTATAAAAAGTGTTTTAAGAAAACACTAAATTAATATTCTAATTATAATAATTAATTTAATTATAAAAATTATAATAATATTTTAACTTAAAACAAAATATCTAGTGACAACTCTGCCTAATTTTCCTGTTATGTCGACGTGACGTCACCATCGCCACGCAGCAAAACCGGAAGAATTTCGACGCATTTCACTTCTACACGAAGCATCCTGAGGAGGTCGAGGAAGTCAAACGAGACTAAATAAAAAATCTTTTTCTTGATCGTGCGCTCGAAAAGTCGAATGAATTGTCAGGAGGAGATATATTTTTTTTATTATTTTCTAGTGCTTTATAAAAATATTAATTTAGAGTTTTCTTAAAACATTTTTAAAATATGTGTTATTATTAAATAACACGGATTTCCGTAAAATTAACGCCTGAATCTATTCATTATCTTGATTGGTAACTGTTTAGTTAGATATTAAGCTCCCGGTAGAGGGTGGTAAATGTTGTGCTGAATGTTTTGTAAAGTTAAAGAATGTGTTGTAAAAACTTCGTAATAGCTGATATATAAAAAATATATCGAGCGCTTGAAAAGTCAAGACCTCCTGATGATGCGTCGTGCAGAAGCGAACGCATCGAAAATTATTCGTAACAGGTACGTGGCAATTATGTCATGTATCTTGTTGTGTTAGCAGGAAAATTAGGCGGTATTTTGACTAGATACACTTTTGTCATTTTCCGATAATTTTTAAGTATAAATTTACTATTTTCTAAAATTATTTTTATAATATTTGTTATTCTTCAATGAGGATTTCCAAAAATTAACGCTTGAATCATTTAAGAAAGTATATTAAAAAGTGGTTTAAAGACTACGAATAACAATATATAGTTCGTAGTCTAAAGATGTTCTGCTTCAGGCATGTACTGTACAAACATTTCAGTTTTATGGTTGTAAGGGCACTGTAGCGCGGCAAATTACTGAGCAAACTAATGTCGAGTTACTAGCGCAGTTCAGTGTCACGCAGAACGTTGACACTGTAAATGTAATGGGCAGGCATGCATGACGCCAACTTTAGGCGAGCGTATTATCCGTTTTATCACTTCGTATAATACTAATGAAAAGTGATCCTTTGTCTGGTAACAAAAAATAATTAATGTGAAACAAATTGATTTGTTAAAAAATATTGTTATCGAAACATCGGTCTATTCAACGCCTGTAATAACAACATTTGTTCAGTTTTGGTAAACCTAATGTTTCATTTTATATTATAATAATCAATTGTGATTGATGTAATATAAATTTTGAAAAAAAAAAGACCTCAAAAAAAGGAGGAGGAGCTTTTTTAATTGAACTTTATATGATGCTTCACACTGCAAGCATTTCTCAGCCATTTAAATTTCATCATAATCGGTCTAGTATTTTCTTATCTTGATGATAGTCACAGTGAATGACAATCGATCCCATAAGTAAGCTCACAAAAATGCTGTAATTTATTTTTTTACCTAAAAATGGAATCGACTTAAACACTCAAATGTGTGAAATAAAATAACTTGTCGAAGTCGGTACCATGCACACAAAATTGTGATAGTAGGTACTTTTGAACCATCATGGTACCGAATTCAACAAGTTATTTCACACATTTGAGTGTTGAAGTCGGTTCCATTTTTTGGTATTTTTTTGTTTCTCCAATTGTATTTGTATGTAACAGTAACTTTTACCATTTTATGATAATACGATAATCGTGCAGTTAAGAAAATATAATATTTATCAAATCATATTAGATCGTCTTTAAATTAAGCATGAAACTACGTACGTAAACTACAGGAAATGAATTATCTAACTTATTTGGATGTTTCATTAAATAATGTTACATATAAGTAAGAATAAAGCAAGTTTCATGTGATGATCATGAATGTAAAAAATTATGAAAAAAAAATAATTAAACGATAATTACAAAATTACAAATACACGATATGAAAAATTCAAGTCATGTGCGGGATTCGAACCCGCGTCCCGCCACCCCTTTAGCCGGGGTATGCTCTAACCAATTGAGCTAACATGAAAATGACATCATAACCCAAATTTTTCCTATCGTTCTTTAACCATCGTATTGATATGGTGCGACATCTATAGTACAACTTACGTTGTTCTACAAACAAGACCAATTTTGCAATTGGTTTTATACTTGTAAATGATGATGCAACCTTATAATTTTAATATTATTATGTTTGCAATAACGCCTGCTATGCGGATTCCATTACAAAATTACATATAAAATAAATACACGCGGTATGCTCTTACCAATTGAGCTAACATGACAATGACGTCTTAACTCAATTTTTTCCTATCGTTCTTTGACCATCGTATTGACATGGACATGACTTAAATTTTCCTATCGTATATTTGTATTTTTGTAATGTAATCCGCATAGCAGGCGTTATTGCAAACATAACAATATTAAATTTAAACGATAATCCCAAAACTACCAGCGACGTCACTTCAGAAACGTCACTTAATCAGATAGATCGCGCTTTCGAAGAGTTGACATCTGGTGAAGATGTTTCCTTTAGAAGCGAAACACGCTAAAATTGTTCCAGCTGGGTTACGATGCGTTTTATGGAGTGACGTATCTGTGAACCTCCTTTGCTTTTTATTTTCAAATTCAATGTCAAAGTATAACCAAACAAGCGTACAAATCTATTTAATTTCTATTATCATCACGCCTGTTCATTTGCAAAGCGGTAGGTTGAGGTGTATACAATTCACCCACTTGTAGTTTTAATATAATAAGGTTCGAGTTTATTGCCATCCACTAAGTATAGCTCAGTTCTCTGCGTTCAGAGTTGCTAACGCAACCGAACCTATTTTCTTGTCAGAAATCCAGTCGATCCAAAGAACTGTCGCATTGTTATCTAAGACTAGAATGCATGTAACACTTTACATCCAAAGTTAGACAGTTTCGTCATATTTTTAACTAGCTGTACCTGCGACTTTGTTCGCGATTGTCGGAACTGCAAACTAATTATTCACATTTGAGCACTGTTTATATTATATTAAGCAACGCTGTGGTTCTACGGTGAAGCACTCCTAGTAAAGCATAGCTCAGAAAGGAGCTTTTTACTTTGGGTTTGTAAACTTCCGGGTTGTATTTTCCAGAAGACTGTAAGACAGAGTAAAGTAACTCAGAGAGTTCCTTCGCGGTTCGCACAATAAATTCACTTCCATTGCGCAGTCTCCAAAATGTATCCGGCAAAAGATAGATAGCTAAAAAAACTGATCGTGACGAATGTTCCAATTTTAGAGTTTTATCTTAGCAAGCTGGCAAATCTAAATAAGGATGCCGAGCTGCCCGTTGGGTGCCGATCTGCCCATGGGGTGCTGGGCTGCCCGTGGGATGCCAGGCTGCCCGTCGGATGCCGGGATGCCCATGGGGTGCCGGGCTGCCCTTGGGGTTCCGAGCTCAATCGTTTCTAACAAAAAAAGAATAATTGAAATCGTACTACGCGTTCATTAATTAAAACTAAGAAACATTTTGACTTTCATCCCCTTTCCCGTGGGAACCGTGCTGAATTTCGGGTTAAAAAGTATACAATAATCTTCTTCGTAGTATGTACTAAAATCGTGTTAAGTGTCATTGAATTCCATTCAGTAGCCCCTGGGGTGCTGGGCTACCCGTAGGGTGCCGGGCTGCCCGTGGGGCTACGAGCTCACTCGTCACTATTCTAACAAAAAAAGAATGATTGAAATCGAACTACGCGTTAAAAAATTACAACTAAGTGTACATTTTGACTTTCAACCCCTTTCCCGAGGGAACCGTGCTGAATTTCGGGTTAAAAGTATACCATAACCTTCTTCGTAGTATAAACTCAAATCATGTTACGTTTCATTGAATTCCATTCAGTAGTTTTGGAGTGATACGCGGCCGGGATACAGACGGACTGACAGACAGACAGAAAGACAGACAGACAAAAATAAAATAAATACAGTTTTGGCTTCAGTGTCAGCTACAGAGTGCTCTCAATTTTTTTTTTTAATATCTGCCTTGTATAGAATTGGGTCTATTACAGTTTTATTATAAGTATAGATTGCGTTAATATCCCTCATCTATGCTTCTGGTTTGCTAGTATTTAATTTATTATTTACTTTATCTCTAAATGTGAAAATTAGAATTCTCATATAAAACATTTTTCTGAATATTTTTGAAGATACTTAATTTTACGGAAAACTGGCAACAAGGCGAACAGACAAGAAAATGCATTGCAATATTAAGTGTGTTTGAAGTCTTTGTATCTAAAAAATGATGTAACTACGTTTGTATGGAAAGCTCCGCACGAATACTGTATCCTATGTACAGTCGCCTGCATAAGAAGTATACACTTCGTAATTTTCTAAACAATGTGTTGTCGCTAAGTTATTATTAATCGAAGTTAAAAAAGTATTCATATTATTCTTTGATTATAAGATACTTCTGATTACATAGGGAAAAACAGAACTCTTTGCCACAATTTAAAAAATTACAATGTGTATACTTCTTATTGCAGGCGACTATACATGAGTGTTTTGAATTAGGAGTAAACAAGTTTTTATAAAAACAACAAATTCGAGAGAATCTTTGACTTAAAACGTTATTGTTACTGCAGGTTTATTAGATTAAGTTCAAACACTATAAATCAACTTTTACAGATATCTTCTGTTCAACCTTCCGTTTCTATCATCAGCTCAACTCGCTACCACATTGCATTGTCTTTATTACCTGACAGACATGCAAAATATCATCTTAGTCGCAATCTCAAAACATGACGAAATTCATTGCCAATTTTGAACCGAAGATATAATATGAACAAAGCAAGTAGTACCTATAAAAATATAAATAAAACCTTTAAAAATTGAATTATTTAATCTTCTTCTTCTTCGTGTCGACGAATCACATTTAGATGGAGGACTGCCAGTACTGGGCTGTAGCCACCCCAAGGATAGATGCCTCGTACAGGTCACCCAAAGTGCAAGCATTGGGACATTGAGGGCAAGACAGCAAATGACGCATGTCCTGCGTAGCGCCACAACTACACTGGGTTCCTACGTCAGAGTAACCCCATTTGGCCATATTAAATCGACAGCGCCCCACTTGAGTCCGAAGTCGGTTTAGCGACTTCCAAGTGGGCCACGCCAGATCTTTGCCCTTGGGGAGTTCTTCAGCCGGCTCAATGTAGTTGGGTGGGGGAGGGCACGTGTTCTGCCACAGTTCCAAGCGGGCTTCCTTTGGGTGACCTGTCAAAGCCCTGGTGGAGCCAAGAAAACTTTTGCGGCTCTTGAGTCGGCCTGTGGTTAGCTGTGAGCGGTAAAGAGGGTGTCTACAATCTGTTTCCTGCTTGAGCTTCTCCGTAGAGCAAATTATGTTACGGCGTACTATAGGTGGTGCTATTCCTGCAATGGGGTATAGCGTGTTTAGGGGTGTGGGTTTAAGGCAGCCAGTTATTTTCCTACATGTTTCATTGAGGGCAACGTCTACTTCTTTGGCATGGGAGGATCGGTGCCACACTGGGCACGCATATTCCCCAGCTGAAAAGCAAAGTGCTAGGCCAGATGTCCGCAGAACTTCGGCTGATGCAGCCCAGGTGGTGGAGGTTAAACGGGAGATTAGGTTGTTCCTGGAGCTTACTTTGAGTTTCGTCTTGGTGCAGTGGGTTTTATAAGTAAGAGACCTATCTAGGGTAACTCCAAGATAGGTAGGGTTTTTGCAGTGCTTGATGTGAACACCTCGCCAGGATATATTGAGTGAACGTTCAGCTTGACGGTTTCGGAGATGGAAAGCACAAGACTGGGTTTTGGACGGATTTGGCCTAAGGCTATTTTCGTCGTAGTATTTCCCGATCGTTTCCAGAGCTCCTGCAAGTTTCACTTCAGCATCTTCAAACGAGGTGGTTTGGGTGGTCAATGCTAGGTCGTCGGCGTATAGAAATTTTTCAGTGTCTGCTGGGCTGGGCTGATCATTGGTAAATATGTTAAACAGGATGGGAGCCAAAACACTGCCTTGCGGCAAACCATTCTTTTGGCTTCGCCATCTGCTTTTTTTGTTGTTTAGGTGGACCTGGAACCGGCGATTTGAAAGCATCTCGCGAAGGATTGTTGTGAAATTTTCGTCGCCCGTTACTGAATAGACTTTAGAGAGAAGTTTACTAATGTTGATGGTGTCGTAAGCTGCAGATAGGTCTACAAACACAGCTCCTGTAATCTTCTTGGCTTCAAACCCGTTCTCGATATGCTGTGTGAGTTTGAGAACTTGGCCAGTACAGGATTTACCAGGTCGGAAGCCAGCTTGTTCGGGAATCAGGTTTGGCTCTACTATTCTTGTAAGGCGGTTGAGGAGTAGTCTTTCAAATAATTTAAAGGTGTGGCAGAGGAGTGAGATAGGACGATAGCTTTTGGGGTCTGTAGGTGGTTTACCTGGTTTTAGTAGTGCTACGACCTTGGCTTTTCGCCAGAGTTTAGGTAGTTTACCTCTTTCCAAGCAGTCGTTATATGTTGCTAAAAGCCAAGACACAGCAGTTGGTCCAAGGTGTTTTATCTGTTCAACGGTTATGTCATCAACGCCTGCTGCTTTACCATTTTTAAGATCTTTAATGGCTAAGACGATTTCGGCAAGCGTTATTGGTTGACTGATTTCTGATGTACTGGTTGGATTTGGTTTGGGCTTACATGTCTTCGGTAACTTTCGGGGTGGTTTGCCATTAAGCAGAAGTTGGTGGGCTATTTGGTTGGCAGACACCATACCTGGGTTTGTTGCAGGCGGTGGATCACCTGTTAGCTTTTTTAATGTGGACCAAGCTTTTTTACTATTATGTGTCATGTCGATGTTAGAAACTGTTGTAACCCATTTTTCACGTCGGTTTTCGTTAATTTTTGACATTAGCTCCTCTCCGGCTGTGATTGTATCTAAAGAAAACGGGTCGTTGCTGTAGAGGTTTCGGTATCTTTGAAACAGTGAGGCAGACTCTGGACTTAGGCCGGGAACATAGTCTGTGCGACAACCTCTGGGTATGGTTTTACGGGATTCTGACCAGACTATCTTAACAAATTTATCGTAATTTTCGGGGCATGGGTCTAAATGCATGAGTTTTTTATCAGTGAGTTGAAAAAAGAGATCCCAATTGGCTTTGGTAAAATTAAAACGTCGTTTAAATGGTGTTTTGAGTGGTTTGACAGCAGCGTGAACAAGACAGGAGATTGGTTTATGTTGCGTGTTGGGTATTGGTGTGCCCACTGTTTTGGAACACAGATTACTGATGTTCGAGCTCACAAAGATTAAGTCGGGGTTGTATCCTCTCTTCCAACGCCCACTATTAAAGGATGCAGGCAGCTTAGCATCGTGGTTTAGGTGGAGGTTTTCTAGTTCAGCCCATTCTTCGACCGCTTCTCCATCAGCATTTGTGTTTCTGTAGCCCCAGGTTGTGCTGTGGCTGTTGAAATCTCCGATTACTATGCGGAAGTCCTGAGCTCGAAAGTTTTCTGTTTCAGTAAAAATAAACGGGTGGTTTGGTGGTTTATATATGGAGGTAACTGTACAACTGCCAGTGTCTATTGTTAGGGTCTCCACGGTGTTAAGTGAATTACATGAAACTGACTTGACCGATATTTCAGGTTTGGTGAAGATTGCGCTCCCATGTTTAGCATGTGGAATTTCAGCTACCAGGGTAAGCCCAGGGATCTGGGGTCGAGTATTGTCTTTATCACGGTGGGTTTCTTGTACACATAAAATGTCACACTGTGACTCCTTAACGAGTGCAGCTAGGATATATGCTTTGTTTTTGGAGAACCCTTCTATATTTATCGAAGTAACCTTAAGAGCTGGGTTGTTAAGTGGATTGGCGCTCAGTAGTGCCGTTTGGTTTGGCGCTGAGAAGCATCGTTGAGAGGCCCTGAGAAGGGCCGTTGTGTGGTGGTCCTGAGAAGGACCGTTGCGAATCGTCGTGTTGCAAGGATTCGTCAGTCGGCACCGGGGTACAGACTGTCCAGGGTGGGCCGGGTGTTGTGCGCAATCAAAATTTCCGATCATAGTAACACCGCGCGGGGAGGCTCCTTGCTTCCACCCCAGCATAATATTAATGATGTCCAATAAATATAAATATCTTAATCTTAACTGTAGATAAGAGTATTTAGTAATAGAGTTTAAAGTATTTTTTCATTACACAGAAATGTAGACCGTTCACCTAACAAATTTTGTAGTCATACCTACACCAGTCAGTACGCTTTAAGCTGTAAGTCGTCCTTAGATGGTTAGAGTCATCGTTCTAAGAAATTTTAATACTTTACCTTGTCGCTTCTTAGAAACAAGACTCTGGCTTATATTATTATAATGTACGCTTCAGTTTTGGCATATTGTTGCTAGGCTAGCAAGATTTTACGAATTTCTTATATGTTTATGGTTGGTTGGGCTTGACTTGATTTTCATTGTGCAGAAGAGATGGTATTCCTACCCTCCTTCTTTAACGGAGGGAGGGTAAACATAGATATTTATTTTAATCCTTTTTATTTTCACATGCGCTATATTTGGGGTAGCTTTTTGCTAGGTAACTTTTCCTCTCAACGGGAATGAAGGATGAACCCACATAACGTGGACTGCTGCATAAGGGTTTTTTAGTATTTAAGTAACGTTACTGTAAATTTGTTACAGTATACCTATTTTGAATAGTCAAACGAACTATCGCTCTTCTTTACTTTTATTTAAAGAATAAGAAAAATTTATTTGCAAGATTACATTACACCTTAGTACAAATATTCGTAGAATGGTCTTACAAAGTACATCAGTCATTATAATCAGTCTGCATGCAGACGTGCAAATATTTATACATGTTTGTCACAATAAACTACAAACTCCTTAATGTCATAAAAACAATTATGCAAGAGCCAGTCACTTATGTATTTCTTAAATTTATGTCTTTCTAATAATAAGAACTCTCTTGGAAACTTGTTATACACATATTATACGCGTTTCTTCTATAAATACTCTTTTATAACGTCCAGAATAGGGATTTATCTTCAGAGCAAAGTTTTAAAAAATGTGCCAAACACCTCTGGCCTACCCGTACAACTGCAAACGCTATCTTACAGCTGTTCAATAGAGCTGGGGAGAGTTGGAAACAGAGGTCTTGTCTACCCTTCCAAGACTGTACCTGATACAAAGACTAGCCGTAGCAATTCAGCGAAGAAACGCTTCTAAGGTTGCAGTATCATTTGCTACACGTACGATACGAGATAGTTTTTTGCAAGCTTTTATTTAGTTTCACCTGTCCCGATGTTTGTCATCAAATCTTGCAAATTAAATTTGATCCACTTCCCGGTAACCGAATGAGCTGAAATTTTTGCATACATGTGTATATCGCATGACAATGCAATATTATGATGACATGGTGCTGACCTGATGATGGAGCTGAAAGGTAGCCAAAGGAACTTCGCAATGAAACCACACAAGCTCATCGAGTTTGAGCTCATTTGAATCGTCTTGATAAGTATTTTTTTATATTTTTAGTTCTTTTTACTAACAATAACATAATAAAAGCATGTTTTTAATAAGTTTTTTTTATAGAAAAAACTTATTAAAAACAAGCAAACCTTTTTTAAATTAATATGTTATTGTGAGGTGAATAATTTGATAAAAATAAAAACTGTATTTCATACCTTTACTTTTAATTTTGAAATAAAGTACCGTATCTTTTATTGATATAACTTACCTACCTCTCAGTTTTTATTTCATACTATAAATACCTTACCAGTTCTATACACCACAATAGATCCATCTTAATATTCGTATTTCTGTCACATGCAGTGATTATCTTATACAGTAATGTAATTACGAGTGACAGATGCTTTAACACGATAAGCATAATTATTATGAAAATGATAAATGACATTAAAAGAACCATGAGATCTATGAATTTGTGCAAATAATTTTATCATATTTTTGTGTTTTATTTCTGTCTCGCAGCTATACATGGGATCATTTATTCACTGTGATCAAAACCATTTTTTTTACTTTACCGTATATTGCAATGCGGAACCCTAACAGAGCGAGTCCAAAAGAAATATTATTACTTTATTTAGGCATAAACTATAACCAATGAAAGTATTAATTTATCATTATTCATACACTTTTTTTTTCCAAATCCTAGAACACTTGTTTAAGTGAAAAATCAATATGACGGCTTTGAATAACTATAATATTATGACTGACATTATGTCTACTATGTAAATATAACATACGCAATTTTACGTCTCCGTTTCAAATTTTAAGATTTTCTATCTAGACGACGAAGTTGTCACTAGTTCCTGGAGCAGCGTACTTTGAAGACGTCATACGTGATACGTTGAGGCAGACACTCCACAATGGTGAATAGTTATGACCAGTAATTATTAGAGTGAGATTATGAAGAGTGTTCTGCAAGGTAAGTACGGGCATCTCCCTATAGGCGAAGAACAAATGCAATTTCGGCGATCACCACCCATATACTGTGTATTATGAATACTTAAACCAAGAGTGTTCTAGTAATTTGTGTCTTCTCATTGGTTCGATACCCACGTGTACGCCCACGTTATGAGAGCTCTGCCATCAAACCTTATGTAGATAAGCTTTCAATCTACGACAAAATTATTTCACGTTCAGTAACACATTTTCTAGTACTCTCTGTATCAGCCGGATAGTCCACTGCTGAACACCACCTGTCCCAATATGGGGGGTTTTGCCATAACCCCAACGCTTAGCAGGCGGCTTGGGGATCGCAGTATGAAATATCAGTTCCTCAGAAAGTGCTGCTGCCCACATTCTGGTGTGGTACCCTTAGTTAGCATTTTACAACACCCACGGGTAGATATGGGTCACATCTAGCCCGGCACCCCACGGGACACTAGTTTCTAGTACTACTGCAATAAAAATAATACAAATCATTTCGCATATTGTTGCCTCATCATCATCATCAGCAGCCGAAAGACGTCCTATTTTGGTCAATATCTGCCCCATTGGGTTGCCATCTTCCCCTGCTTAGTAAAATTAATTTCTAAAGAACCTTAGAGTTAATTAAACATTTTAGTAACACTGCATAAAATAAAATTAAATCTATTCAATTATATTTATACTATAACTATTTTTTCAAGACCAAAACAAATATTAAAATAACACCTCTGAACTATGAAAGCTCTCAACATAAGAAATTAATAACCATTCGATAAAAAATAAAAGATAACGAGGTCTGAGACCAAGCACGTGATTACTCACACATGCACATTAACGATCTCAATAGAATTGTCTGCTTGTTGTTGCGTACTTATTTGTGTAACCAACGTATATGTTCTATTATAGCTTGTAGTTTGTTAAAGTTTATGGGCCTTGCATGAGTGGTTAGTACCTTTCACGTTGGTCACGTGATGACACATACTATGTAATCTGTGCGAAACTGATGATTCATCTCTAAGCGAAGCGCGGTTGCTATGACATGAATAAAGTACGGTTCTTATTCATTATGGTTGCTATATTGTGCTTTATAGTTGTAAAGAGATGTCAATAATATATTTTTAGTACAGAGAACTATTGATTGAATTATTCGTACCTTAACTCGATAATTGTTTGATGAAAATCCTTGTTTATCAAGTATTACAGTTATCGATCAAGAACATGCGTAACATTCATACAGCAGTAATGTTATAAAACGAGCAATATTTTCAAATAGTTTTTTTAACGCTGAAAACGACTGTAAAAATTATATAATGAAGGTTTCCTAGGGCAAAACAATCGATCGTAGTTGGAGCTCATCTATAGGGAATCGTAATTTTTACGTAATATGTCATGTCCTGTGTCAAGCTCGGTGAATAATATGAGGCTTAATCATTATTCCCAATCTTAAGTGTGGTATGTTGATTATTACAATGCGATTGAAATAAGAATAGGACTGGCTCTTGGCTAACTTCACTCATATTCACTCTAATAAGTATGATCAGCAGAACAAACTTAAAAATAAAGCAGTGCCATATATTTATAGGTAATTTTAAATGAGTGACCCGAAATTGTTAATTTTATTAAATATTTTTTTTAAGGTTGACAGCTCAGACGCTATTTTGGTTTGATGAAAACGCGGGCGTCAGGGTCTTATTTCTCCGACAGTGTACTACTACGCGACACGTTTTCGAGTGTTTATAGATCTTCTCGTTTAATTTTTTTTTTGACTGTTTAATGTGTTCTTGGTGACTGTTTAATATGTTTTTGGTAATGTTATATTTGTTTTTGTTACCCTTTACGATGATAACGATGAGTCTTACTCAGTGGGCCATCAGGACATGCGGCATCGAAGAGCTAAGCGATTCAAATTAAGATACCTGAACACAAAATATAGCTAACAAATAAAATCAGTTTAAATTATTTCTGTGTTTGCTGTACCTACAGTCACCTACAACTTCGTTTACCTACCTATGACTACTTGTTTTTTTACACGACTGCCCACATAAACGTGTGTTACAGGTTTCATGTATGTATGTATGTGAGTTAAAATAAATAACATAAAAAAAAAAAAACAAACTGGTGGATTTTAGACGCCATATAGTGAGAAAAACATTTTTTTTTTCCAAAGCCATCGTGTATGGTATCAAAATGATTGGCTTTAAAAAAATATTCCATAAATATACACTGGTCAGCAAATAAACCGAGCCACCCGCTACCTAGGAACTCTGATTCGATTTTCTCAAAAAGTATAAAACTTACAACTATCAAAGTTATATCTACAAAAAGTGCGTTTCATGGTGATTAAAATGACTACAAATTAATTCGAAAGTACCGTCAACTCACATTGTAATCAAGCAACAAACACAATGCTAACGATTTGCTCTGTTTTCACCAGAGTTTGAAATTAGCGTTCTTTTTCTCTACAATGAGGGTAGTCGGATATTTCTTAGCATTTCTTTAGTTTTTGTCCATCGTTTGCTCAGACGCGTGTGTTTTTGCTACTTTTTTTGATTAATAATGGATACAATACCTCAGGAAACAGCTCAAGCTGTAGCATTACTTCAAGCAGGCATTGCGCAACGTGAAGTCGCTCGAAGGCTTCGAATCAGCAGATCTTCGGTGCAACGAGTTTACAGACGATACCTAGAGACTGGAGCATTCGATCGCCGTCCAGGTACGGGCAGACCTAGGGCTACATCAGCAGCAGATGATCGTTATATCCACCTTACTGTTCTGCGAAATCGCCACCTCAACGCAGTTCAAGTCCAACAAAGTCTGCGTGACGAACGCCAAGTGGTCATAAGTTCAGATACCGTCAGAAGGAGACTTGCTGAACAGAACCTGACCCCAAAAAGAGCTGCAACAGGCCCAGCATTAACGGTAGCACACCGTCGAGCACGACTTGAATTTGCTCGAGAGCATAGGGATTGGACATTAGAGCAGTGGAGTAATGTACTCTTCACTGATGAGACCAGGGTGAGTCTACATGGAAGTGATCAACGTCAGAGAGTATATCGTCGCCCTGGAGAACGTTATTCTCAGTGTTGCATCGAGAAAACTGTTGCTTATGGAGGAGGATCTGTAATGGTCTGGGGCGGCATCTCGTTAACAGCACATACAGCGTTAGTTTTCATCGAACCGACGGGCCGTACACGTGGACTGACTTCTCATCGCTACATCACTGAAATCCTCGCAGACCATGTGGTACCTTACGCAGGATATATCGGACAGGATATGCAATTGATGCATGATAATGCACGGCCTCATGTTGCTCATGTGGTGACCCAGTATTTACGCGACGTCAGCATTCGTATGATGGACTGGCCAGCTCGAAGCCTGGACTTGAATCCGATAGAACACTTATGGGATGAGCTGAAACGTCGGGTTTCGAGCCCGGGTACCTGCTCCAACAAGGCTTCCAGAGCTGCGAATCGCAATTGAAGAGGAGTGGAATACAATTCCTCAAGATTTTATCGTCAGGCTCGTAAGGTCGATGAATACAAGGATGCTGGCAGTTATCCGAGCAAGGGGAGGGAATACGAAATATTGACCAAAAACTTTTTTTTTATTTTATCTTTGTTTTTGGCTTTAATTTTTTTTTTTCACCTTATCATTACTAACGATTGTCACGACTGGAAAACGACTCTTTTTTGTAAAATCCTTAATAAACACTGAAATATTGATTAAACCCAATGAATTTCCTTTCATTTTAATCACCATGAAACTTAATTTCTGTTGGTATAACTTTGATATTTGTAGGTTTTTTAGTTTTTGAGAAAATCGAATTAGAGTGCCTAGGTAGCGGGTGGCTCGGTTTATTTGCTGTTCAGTGTATTAACTGGCAGTTTAAATTTCAATTGATCGATAAAACACTTAACGAAAATAAATTATTTGCAGTCGGGTTTTTTATTTTCTTTATTAATATATACATTTCTTTTTTGCACACTGTACCATTACTGTACACTGTATATTTTTTTGACAGATAACACTTCTAGATATGAAGTAAAATTACTATGTTAAAGCACAAATCTATAGGCGTTTTTTAGTAAAAGGGGCCACAAAATATACAAGGTTCGGGATACGATGACGTGGGATATATGTTTATATATGGAATATATGTACCTATGTGAGATATATGACACCTGGGTCGCTTCGCTCGCCTTAATACCTAATGGAAACTGGCTCGTCATCTAACATACCTTTGGGTGTTTGGTGACGTATTTCGTCATACGGGTGGCAATGGAGTTTTCAAAAAGAACACTACCACCGTGCGGTCAAGACCAAGCTCATAGATGGTTTTCAACAATTTACCCCCTATATGGCAGTTCATATTGATTGCCACATAGCTAATATTGCTTACGAACATACAGTAGCAAAAAAATACATATTTTGTGAAAAAATTATAACCGGCTGTACTCACGCGTATTGTTGACCTAGGTTTCAGGCATGTCAGGTTATTTTCAATAATACGAGTATATCTCAGACTCGCGGGAATTTTCAAATTAAAATAGTGTTCTTTTCCTGGCCTGTTAGTATTTCCGGCCAACAGGTCAAACAAAGGCTGACATATTACCTATTGGCATCCAGAGTGGACGATATCGTCCATTTCTATTGTTATATTTTTCTATGATGCGCATGGGTTAAAACACAAAAAGTGAGCATAAAATAGTAGACAAATTGAGACTCTCTTTTCAAAATGAAATCATATATATTTTAATGTAAAAAGGACAAATACCGATGATAATTATATACTAAGGTCTAAAATAAATGCACCAATGTCGTGGAAAAATATGGAGATTGATAGGGTCTACATAACATATCATTATCAAGTTTTAGTAATAACAACGAAAGATGAATGATTGTTTTATAATAATATATTGTAGAAAAATAAAATTATTAAATTTCCCGCTTAAATTTACATAAGCTAGTAGACATTATTAAGAAAGAGCTTCTGAAATGGGTCATAGGTCTCAAAAATATACTTTCAAATTATTGTACATTACGTCAGTCGCTTCGATTTTCAGTTATTAGTTACTAGTGCAATGCTTTTGATATAATATCAGGCGATATCAAAAAAAATCTACGCAGTTAAATAATTATTTCTCTTCGGTGCAATGCTATAACGGTTTTGGCAGGAATTGTTAATTTACCTCTACATCCACTTTACTGTGCGATGCGGTGCTAATAACATCAGGCAATGTCAGTACATTTAAGTTGTTGTTTTACAGTGACATAAAGTCCTGCATGTGTCGTATGCATAACATATATTTAATAAAAAAATAACAATAAACTAAGTGGCTTTAATTTAAAAAATGTAGCCCCCTTATAGTAGTTGCATATGTAAACGTGATTCCCAAAAATATGATTGAATGCCAGCTTTGAGTTATAAATTATAATATTCTCTAACATTGGCTTAATGATGATAATAAAGAATTGTATCTTTCTTTACTCAAGGCAGGAATCAGGAATAATATCACTTCCACTGATTAGCATAGACCACACTTTTACGTATTAATAAACAGTATTCTTTGGCAATTTAGCACTACTAACATACTTGGGTTTTAGAAACGAATGGCATTGTTGTATAATATTTTGTTGCTTTTGAGCTATTTTGAGGCTTGCTCGCATCGCAACTTTCAGCTTTCATCCCACTTTAGGTTATTCATGTTTTATATTACAGGTTTTACAACTAATATGCTGGATATCATTTCATATTATAAAAAATCACAGATTTTTACTAGTTTACGTTATTTGTATCGGTATGTAACTGGAAATCATCAATGCTTACATATATTTTAGAACTGATCTCAAATTCATTAAAAATATTATAGTGCATTTCACGTAATAACATACACTAACGCATGCGCTTATCCCGCATACAAAGGTATACATTTTGGTATTAATTATTATTAATTTGGTATTAATAAGTGGTAATTGTGATAAAATATTATAACAATAATTACGAAATCTTTAGTAATATTAAGCCACTCTCATATGATTTGAAAATGTCCCCAATTACTGTAGTTAAAGTTAGTTTTAGTTTATAAATCTTACCTTAATTCTTTCAAAAATTAAGGGGAATTTTCTGTGGCCTTGTTATTTGCATCCCAAATCTAATCTGTTGAATAATTCCTAGCAACAACTACAGCAGTTGCAGAAAGTATGGTATTTTTCGGATAAAGCATTCAGATAATCCTAATTTCCACTGCAGCTCTAGCTTATTATCGTCGGTCACGTCGTTACGAAACTGCTGGCATATTTTATCAAAATAATTTGTCAGTTTACTCAATATCTCGGGACATAAATCACGATATCCGACTTAGGTCACTAAACTTTATTCATTTTATTTAGTTTTAATTTAGTTAGTTAATGAAGATACCTAATCTTTATTTACATTTTTACCCTAATTTAAATAAAAATGCCCGTCAGAGTGCGTGAAATTTAAAAATAATGACGAAATAGTACATAGATTCATTTATTACATTTTTATCGAGTATACAGTAGTAGTACCCCAGTAGGATTCATGAGATATTTACCTAATCATTTATTTTTGACCGCCAAATCGGCCAAGTGACGCTTAATGACACTTAATTATTCCAGGGTTTATTCCCCGGTCGTACAGGTATTAGAGTTTTCTTATTAGTTATACTTATTTAAGAAATCCGGTAGAAATACTGGTTGATGGGCTGTAGGCGATAGACTCGCCAGCTATTTAGGTGACATATGAGTGTTTAGACGCCTCTGTATATACCTTCAAGGATATTCTGGCTAAGGAATAGTTATATTTAGTTATCAATTAATGATCTTTGCATTAGCTTCAGGGCGCTTCAAAACATAAAGAGGCCGAAAAAAACTCTTTGCATACTCGTACTAGCATATGTCATCGTCTAGAGCTTATTAAGTATAGGACCGAATATGTTTTATCGAAAGAAATGAGAGGCCGTCAAAGAGGTCAATTTTAGACGTTTTTTTATGTTATTGTGATGGAACAAGCGCGAGGCCCACATGATGTTAAGCGGTATCCTCTGCCTATAACAGATGCATTTCATCACAAGTGACGAACTGCACAGCGCCCATCACCTTGAGACATACCTGTTAAATCTCATTTTGCCTGTTATTTCACTGGCTCTCAACGACCGCTGCCGGAACACACCGTTAGGTGCTTGGCGAGAGATTTTCTACTTGAGGGTGGTCGCTAGCCAGGCGGGCATTCGCAAAATGCCCTTCCACCATGCGGTGAAGCTCAAGCTCTGGGCGGGATTCGAACCATGAACCTGCTGCGCGGCAGTCCATAGTCAACGCCACTGAGCCATCACTGCTTCAAGACTGTTTTTGTTACGGGGTTTATCTCAAAAACTAAACTAAGTATAAATTTGAATGCATTATGTTACGTGCCATATTCTTTTTTTAACTGACGAATAGTGAAAAAGCTAATTTTTAGGTAAGTTTTTAAGCTGCGATCAAAACCGATTTTTTTTTCATTTACGGAACCCTAAAAGAGCGAGGTCCGACTCGCACATGATTTTTTACTATGTTACACTTTGAGGTAAATTTTTTATATATTTTTTTTAATGCTTTTGATGATACTTTTTCACCTGATGGTAAGTGATGATGCTGCCGATGATGTTGTTTAAACTAATCTATAATTAATGACTCAAAAACGACAGCTGCCGGAACACACTGCTATCTGTGTATTCTGTGCTTCAAGACAGATTTTCTACTCGAAGATGATTGTTACCCAGGCTTTCGCAAAATACCCTTAATTACGACTGCCATCCTAATACTGCCATCATAATATATGATGAAGCTCAGAAGCGCTCAGTATTCCAAGTCCTAGTCATGACCACAGCGAATGTAATTGGTAAGACCGATCAAGCTCTGATTCAAAACATCCACTAATCGTAATATTCACACTAGATGTAAATAAATTACTCGTAGCATTTTGAATTGAAATATTACCTAGTTTTATTTTGCAAAGAACTAAAATTTGACAGCTGTATTAGTCGTTCTCGGGTCATGTAGCAAAAATTGTAATAACTTCTTGCGAGGTCGTTGCTCATATGATTGGTGGTTATCCTCATTATTTGACTCACAAATACAGAGTTTAGAAGTAAGTATATAGTATAAGAAATATGTAGATATTATTAAAATATGAAAACTTAGTAGGTACCTATTTCAGAAAACAATATAGGTAATTATTAAGTTACTAGATGGCCAGTGGTCTTCCCCTTTTACATAGGACTAAAATATGTTTGGCGTATTATTACACACACATACATGTTACTATTGTAACATGTTTACAATGCTGTAATAGGTCTACCTACCTCCAGTAGAAAATCAGTCGCCAAGCACCTAACGGTGTGTTCCCGCAACAGTACTTGAGAGCCAGTAAAATTACAGGCACAACTATGTTTATTTTGGTTAGGCTTAACAACTATGTCACAGGGTGACGGGAGCAGTGCAATTCATCACAATAACGTAAAAAAACGTCAATCTACGATTGAAACCGATTTCGGTCACCTACTGATACATATTTGGTCAACTCCATTGCTTTGATTATAAATGTAATAAGTATTGTAACAACATTTTCAGTATATATAATAAAGAAATGTAAATTTTAATTATGTATTTTTTTAACAGCAGTTTAATCATTAAGCGGTAATTATTTTCTTTTTTAAAATACAAACAACAATGAATTTAAAATTGTAAAATAGATAGATTTTATGAATAAAAAAAATCTCCGTAACGTTAACTTAGAAAACAGAGATTCAATATTCGCACCTTTCGCTATCTATATATAATTTATTTTAAACATATCTATTGTTAATTATATTTGCAATACTATTGACGTGTTAAATTAGAAATTGCAATATATATTTTTAAACATTAATAATTAGTGCATACCTGTCAGAAGGGAGATTTTCTCTGTCTTTGCTTCCTTCATCAGCCATTATGGAGACTTTTCTTTTACCGTCAGCTACGGAGGCTGATGAAGCTGATCGGGAAGGAGGTTTTGGGGCAGAGAGTGGGGCTTGCGTGGGCGCAGGCCTCGTCTCTGGATCCTCGGTGGGATGCTTCTTGAGGTCGCTGAGATCGAAGGGGTATTCTTTTATAGCTGTCATTCGGACGCTCGTTTTTCGAACCTGTAATCAAAGAAATTGCGAATTACTTTACGACATATTTTATCATAAACAAAATGTTTAGATTAATGAATGAAATTTTACAAAATGTATATGTTATAATACATTTGGCGCATTGGTTAGCATGATAATATAAAGTTAAATAACACGCGCTAGTGGCATCATATTATACATTCTGTCTTAAAAAATATTTAGGGATTCATTTTATTGGAATAATTTTCCTAGAGTGTTATATTATGGAAAGCATTGCGCATAACGGCTGTATTTATGGGTTATTCCTTTAGTCCCCTGACTCACTGCCACATGGGGGCAAACAGGAAAATAATTACTTTGTCGGCTATTAAAAAAAATGTGGGGGCGAACAGGTTTTTTTCCCCTTGTCCCCTTACTAACCACCATCTTAATCAACATTCAGTTTCTTTTATTAAGTTATTATTTTGTGTTTTAAAAAAAATTAATTGAAATAACGTTTGCACGAAATCGGAGCAAGCGTAGGATGGGGTTGGGTTGCTATTATTTGAACAGTGCTTTTATTGAACAACTATGAATGTTCAAACACGGTAGACGTGAAAGTAGTGTGCTTTGTTTTACAGATTTACAAAGAAGGGGAAGGTTTCAAGTCAATGCGTACATATCTATGACATCTCTAAAGTTTTACTGTATCATCCATTTTCGATAACTCTTTTTTGTATACTTGATTACTTTGATGTACTTGAGTATACTTCCAAGTTGGTTTCGTTTAAATTTCATCACATTCCATTGAGTAAGTAAGATATACTCAATAAACTGTAATGCACACAATCAATCTTGTAAGCAATACGTACCAGTCAATCTTTTTTTTAATACATAGCCGATTTTCTGTACCTACTAAATAGTATGAAATAACTTGTGGAAGTCGGACAGTGAAAATGTTAGATCAGCGTGAATTGAATCAGCATGGTACCGACTTCTAAGGGTGATGGACTCCCTTATTTGAGCTAGTAGTTATTTGAGCTTTGGTTCAGAACTGAGCGTGATAACGTTTTTTTTTCATTATTACGTACCTATTTACTAACACAAATATTTCTGTTATTACATTTACAAATTATTAATTTAATAAGTAATTACATAAAATTTTTTTGTCCCGGATTGGAATCAAACGTATAATTCTTGATTTCTAACTCAAAACTTACTGTTTTAGATTAAGTATTTAGATTTCCTGTCATTTAATCAATACAATTTTCACCGTGAAAACAATTTCCATGCTGGTAGGGCCTTTTACGAATGACCACCTGGCTTACTCCCACACTCAAGCAGAAAATCTGTTGCCAAGCACGTAAAGGTGTGTCCTGGCAGCTGTACTAGAGAGTCAGCGATTCTAGGTTAACCTGAACAACATCTTCGACCACGTCATCACTTACCATAAGGTGAAATAGTGGTAAAAGGCTAGCTTATCAGCAACAAATAAAAAATATAACTATGTGTTTTAGTTCAAATATGAATACCTAATTGAGTACAATTTATTTATTATTATTATCCAGGCTTGTCGTGCATAATAATGTACCGTAGCAAATATTTTAAAAATAATTAACTTGAAAGTTACTCGAAAGAGAAAATAACATGAAAATGTGTTCGGCCAGTTCAACCCACGCACGGTTATTTGAAATGAAAGTAAAAGACAAAAATGATAAGTCTTGAAGTAAAATGTTTGAATAATAGCAACCTTTAATCAGTATTTAGTCATCGTGGTGGACTGTAAGAATACCATATCGTGGTCCGTTGTTTAATTAGGTACACAATAATCCTAAATAATTTCAAACTACTAAATTTATGATGTGTGCATTATTTTATTATTATTTATTTTATTTTTACTTTTTAGTTATATGGAAAATAATATTACAATAAAACAAAAATAGTAAATTAATTAATTAATTACCATTCAAAAGTAAAATCACTGATAATATAAATTTCTAGCAACCTGCACTTTTTACCGTTACATTAATTATTGTATAATTTTTAACTTAATAAACCATACGACCAATTTAATCACGCACAATAGTATTCATAAACTTTTTTTCCTTTATTTTTCACTATGAAGCGTCCGTCTTATCTCCGAGTTCGTCCACGACTAAATCTGTTGTTATCACAGAAGGTCCAGTACAAAGTCTTCAATTTAACATGTATGTTCTAAGTAACGGCAGCTTTATTTGTCGAAATCGAGGACGTGCGGAAAACACATTGACGTAGAACCAACCATAGAACCCATACCTACTCGTAACATGTTTTCATCGACATATTCTAAAGCTCCAATAAAAATGCTCCTATAAAAAGCTCATTTTGTCTGCTCCTTAATTACATGAAAGTAAGTAACTCCTAACAAATACACGACACGATACGATACGACAAATATACGATATAATTTGATAGGTAATCATAGCGCAGGACGTAGTATAAATTACCTGCGATATGCCAACTGGTAGTGGGCTGGAGCATTTGGACTGCCTATGAGTCTTCAATGACTTATAGGGATCTAAATGCTTTTATTGTAGTAGCTGTAGTGTTGTATATAGTTCATAGTATTCTATTAATAAAGTTATGATTACCAATCAAATTATATCGTTGGTAATGAACGCCGATTTATTATTCCGAAGAAATTATATCAACTTGTATAGGAGTAGCAGCTAGAAAATTACTTCAAAATATGTGCAAGTATTGTATTTTTTGTGTGTGTTTACATCAGAACTTTTTACAGGGTGTACCGATTTTGATGATATTTTTATATTTGCAAGCTGGTGCTTGTAATTTAATTTAAGTGAAATTTGATGAGTTATCTCTTATAATGCGTATTTGATTGGCTTCGACTACGTTTATGATGTTCTCATTTTCACTAATCGATGTAAAATGAACAAAAAAACTGTTTACGATGGTTTGGTAAATTAACTTTTTAGTGCATTTCCTATTTTTTTTTAACAATATTTTCGGTTTGAAGTCGTTTGCATTTTTGTAAAATAGCACTGAAATTCAGTAATCACCTTTTAGCTACGGCTTGTGGCTCCACCTGCATGCTATGTACATAAATCGCAAAGCCTTGGGAACTGCTTAGTAAATTCGTAGAAAAAAGTATCACATGGGTTATTCCATGAACATATACCATGATGTCATAATTTCATAAAAATTAGTTCAGTATAGAGTCCACTTTCTTCACACACTTTTTTTGTCGCTACTGATACTGTTTACGCACCAATTATTTGTATACATTTGTATACTATAGTTTATATAATGTTACTTGAAAGGAAATAACTACGTATTAACCCTTACATATAGGTATCTAATTCATAACAATAGACACTTATTGTTATCTTGTGATTATTTTCGGAGAAGGATATCAAGCCTACGTGTATATACTATAACGAGTATAGTATATACACGTAGGCTTGATATCCTTCTCCGAAAATAATAAGTGTTATTTATGTATGCAAATAACCTTTTTTCAGAATTATTCAATCTTGATGAATATTTATGTGTTGGGTAGAATATACATATATAAAATAACCTTAGTAATAGAATACCTCCAAGGCAGTTTCATTATTTTTTTTATCAATATTGGTCAAATAGTTGATAGGTTACCTCTCAATTAATTGTAAAAAGTAGGTGTACTAATAACAATTTGCCAATATCAATGTCCCAGAGTGCCGGGCTAGAATGTCACCTCGCCCCTCTACCTGTGGGTGTCGTAAGAGGCGACTAAAAGTAAAATACTGAAAGGTGGGCAGCAGCGCCTTCTGAGGAACTGATATCTTAAACTGCGATCCCCAAGACGCGTGATGGGGATTATGGCAAACCCCTCTTAATGGGGGAGGCAGTGTTCCGCAGTGGACGGTCCGGCTGATACAGTAATGTGCCTATATCTAGATGATGATTGCAACTAAATATGCCAATTGTGAACATATGTGATCGAGTGATAGAATCTATACTAGGCGCACTAAAATAAAAATAATATAGTATACGAAAAATCCAACCGATATATAAAATAAGCTGTGGAATTAAAACCATGAAAATGTGAGCGAAAAATGATTTAATAAACTTGTTTGATGTCAATTCCCTTTCTATGGAATACTATTTTTGTTAAACCATATTAAAATTTACTAAGTGAGAATTGCCTGTCACCAACATCTGCGTCGAATATGATGTATGCATAGGTAAAACTTATAAACAAATAATTAATTTTATGGCATAACTAAATTATTTTTTATTGCTTTATCTAAACAATAGGACATTATTTAAACATACTAGCAGTAATCCTTGTTAATGTTACTTACATTTTGATGATCTTATTATATATTCACTTTGTTGTCGTAATAATAATATGTTGATCTTGTTGTAATTTTGTAACATTAAAATATGGTTGGTTTCGTAATTAGTGTCAATTAGCTGTTCAATTCATAAACGAAATAAAATTCTAATTCAAATCAAAAGAATCGTTTAAAAATAAACGAAAAATAAACGATTCTTTTGATTTGAATAAGAATTAATTAATATTTTCTATATTCAGATTTAGGAAATTTAATTCAACATAACTAAAGTTTATAAACAATGGTTAACTGCATGATCCTACCAATTTAATTTCAGTATATTGAATGCTCTCATCTCAAAATCATGGGCTGGGTTCAATCCCTTTATAAGATAGTAAGAGGTAACTACTTTTTAAGAAATTTTTATAGCAGTCCGGTATCGGGATCTGTAGCCGACATATGGCAAACAGCTCGCTTCCTATTACATAGGACCAAACAGTGTTTGAAACATGGGTGACTAAAACCACTTCTTACTTCATTGGGGATACAGGCAAAATAAAAATTATGCTCATGTTTCTTATTGTATCAATTGAATTAAGCTCGGCGATGTATAATATATTCATACAGAAGGATAAACGTCTTACGATGCATAGTTCCAAATTTTCACTTGACTATTTGCGCAAATGACAAACGCTATATGCATTAGGAATTATTTAATGATCAGAGAGCAAAATTACTAAAATATTCCGAATTCTCTCTTCATTGATCCGTTTAGTGTAACGATCCGAGAAGCGATAATAAAAGATTCCAAACAATTTATTAAGTACTAGGACCTTATGCGGTTTGTGTGATTTAGACCTTATGCACCGTATGAAGCTTGTAAGCTAGAACCGTTTTGTAACTCCATGAAAAGGCAGAATTGAAGAAAAAATACAAAGTGCCAAGCGAGGAGTCCTCCGCAGACCAATAGCATTAGCTACACAAATATAAACATTCATTTCGATAATACATGAAGTACATCTAAAATGGACAATATCTATTTACTGTTGATGTAAACAGTCCGAATATTGACAACAGTTGGTTGTGGTCACTCGCGGGGTATTTATTTGCTTAAGTGGCCTCATCACAATCACATGACTGTTCACGAGGAGACGACCACGAGTTCCCAATAATTATTATGAGCGTATGCGCCGGCAGACACGCTTATCACATCACGGCAATTAAACCGATTGCTCACCCAATCGTCATGACGTTCTATTTGTTATGAGATCTTAATTAAAAGGTAAAGGACAACGGCCTTTTGGGCGAGAATTCGTTACAATGGCCCTTTGACAAGCGTTTCTTACTTTGAACATAGTTACATTTTAATTGGACCAGTTTCGAAACACTTTGGTGTATGTAGATTGTTGAAATGATATTTAGGTATGTAACTCTGGGATAATTGTTATTAGAAATATAGGTCACTTACTGTTATTTATTCGTTGACCTCTATCTTTTCTTTTTAACTTTTTCAGTACAATATGCTGTTATGATGTCGATACGTAAACAAGACTGAAAACAGCTTTCTAAATTTGAACCAACTCTTTTCACTCACCTGCTGATAAGAACTGGTCTACTAAAAGATCGAATGCTCGGAGTTGTCAGAATGCAACTTTATATACTATTACCCAAGAATAAATATGTAGACTATTAGGTACATATATTTTCTTCTTGGTTGGTCAACTGTTTGACCAGGGCGGTTAGAACTAAGGACCTCGGGATTCCTTAACGACAGTTTACGCTACTTGACTAACAAGGCAATAAAAATACTGATAAATTGATCACTAAAGACTGGATGTTTACTATACCAAACAGCTCTTTATTAATGGACTTAGCGTGGCAGTTTAATAATATCTGTCATATTTATGTGTAGCGATGGTGGCCGAACGGTATTCAATATCGAGGTGGGGTGTTTATGATTCAGAACCTGCAACGGCATAGAGCTTCATAGGTAGAGCATTTTTCCAAATTCTTGCCTGTTTAGATGCCTCCTGTTAGTAGAAAAATATAAATGTAGGCGCCTCCATTCATTTCTATTCATTGTTATTTCAACTACCATCTCAAGACTGGAAGACTTACTGGTCCAGGTATCCACGAGATCTTATTCCGTTTACGTCTGCACAGATGTTTAGTTTTTCCCGATGACGCCTGTGGGTTCAAAATGTAGGAGTGACAAACTGTGGATAAGCGGTCTTTGATTTCAAATTCCTCGTAACACAAAACGCTGTCCGTTCATTTTAGAGCATGCTTTTCAGTACTAGCGTAAAATTTACATATTTCTTTACCTCGGATTATCCACGTTTATCCAAATTTGATACCATCCATAAATATTGTAAGACAAGTGTGCGGATTTGCCGGCTCTTGATATTTTAATGATAATTATATTAATTTATTTGACATAAAAATGTTACAGGTATCACTTGTTGAATCCATTCATTCATCCATTGACTCCCAAACTACTTAATAAAAACTGTGCTTCGAGTGCCAGTGGCTTCTCCCACCTAGATTTACTTATTTAATAATCATGCATATCTTACAATAACTAAAAAGTGAGTGTGTGTGTGTGCGAGTGAGAGAGTGTGTGTGTGTGTAGTAGTGTAATAATTTACAGTAACACATAATATCATACGTGAAAACTATTGAGCATCTCTTCTATGCCTTCATAACCAAACATTTAAAATTTTGGAGATTCCTCTTAATATAATTCCAATATTATCTAGTAGTAACTAGACTGTAAATGTACCCTACAATTTTACTCGTATGTACATAGTATTTCAGCACTACGGCCTGGATCATTTTTGATGCAAGAATCCAAATAGATAGCTGTCCACTGTTTAGATATGTACTATCTTCGATTTTAACAGCATGAACGAGTATGTTACTGCGCCCTGAAGTTACGTATTGCTAAATTTCTAAACTCTGAAATATTCTCTTTAATATATCATCATATAGCATCTCGAAGTTTAGATGCTCGATGTGTCCTTATTATTATTACTATTATTTCTGTTATTATTATATTATTACTATACCTTAATGCCAATACCAATATTTACAATCCTCCCATTCGTTAAATCTTAGGTCATTAAAAACCTTTCCATGAAGAAGTTTTCTACGACTATTATTTTACTGTCGGCTCTTCGTCTCTGGAATGCCTAGTCACTAGATATCGGGCGTGTTCAAACTAGCTTATATTTTAAAACCAAAGTTAATAACTTTCAATAAATCGATCCCGTTCACTAGTGTCAATGTTCCTTTGAAAACTAATAGTTTTATATTATATTGTTGTATTTGATATAAATTACATGTACTCATATCATTATATTATGTATAACAGGTAATAGTTAGCCATTATGTATGAAATACGTAATGAAATAGCATTTAAGTTCTTTATATTATTTAATAAACATAAATAAGCAAAACTCATTTCATGATTTTATGATTTTTTAATCTTTTAAAAGACTTATTATGAATTATTTATGCAATGTTTATTGCGTCTGAAAACACTTCATCCATACCGGCTTTGACTCCTCATACGCTGTCTGCTCTCCAGTTATCGCATATTCCGGCAATGAAAACTTGAGTACTTTTTTGAAACAAGGGAATAAAAAGAAGTCACAAGTTGCCAAATCAGGACTGTAAGGATGACCCAAAAGCTTGACAGGTGTGGTGTCCAGGACATTCCTTGCTTTTAGTGAAGTGTGCATGGTAAAACAGCAGCCCGCAGAGTCTGTTTTGTGAGTAGATGCTCACGTCAGTGAACACTTCTGGCAATTAGTAGTGCACTAATTAGCATTAATGCTACTTTGATCACGTAGATACATCTGGTCCCTGTCAGTGAAAAGCTAGCGTTCTAAATCTTCCCTGTGCTTCTCGGTTGCTTCACTTTGGTAGACTGGCACTTCGTTTCTGGATTGATATGATAAACCTAAGATTTTCCACTTGTTACAATCTTGTAAACATACCGAGACAAACCTACGTCAAACTGAGCTGTCATATCATGGCACAATTCCACGCGAATCTGTATCTTAGCGTTGGTCAGTGTTGTGTAATACGGAGACCCAAACTATCCTACTCCCATAAAGTTACTCGTGTGAAATCTTTTCAACGCTTCCAATCCAATCGCGCGATCCAATCTTAAAGATGTGCTGGATATAATTTGTTTCGATAAAATACGTTTACTTTTGTTAAAATTGTCAAGGGTCGACCACATATTATTTCTTACCTCGCTTGAATTTGCTAAATCATCGGTATACAGTTGCCATTGTATCGGTACACAGTTAAGGGCCTTCATCCACAACTGCAATATGAAGTCTATGAATAAATTCTTCCCGTTATAGGTCACATTTGAAAGTGAAAAATAGCATTGTGTGAAAATGATCTAAAATTATATAGGCTTTTACTTTCTTACAAGATATAATGGTAATTCATGCGTAAAATCCTAGCTATGTATATTAAGTATCAACTTAATTTTTAGTTTTATTGCATTTTGTGAGAAGTTAACCGATTAATACGAATATCTATTTAATTCGACCATAATTTCTAATCAACGGATTAATTGTATTTCTTTTTTCTTTTCTTACTTTGGTTTATTTTGATTGAATGTTATTTACCCTTGGTTTATAGTTGGTATACACTTATAACCCCGGGGCCGTATCAAAATCACCTCAACTCAAAAATATATACTCAATTCTTTGTAAGGAACTCATACTGCACGTCATTAACATCCAGCACCCCACGGATACATACATATTTACTGTATCGGCCGGATAGTCCACTGCAGCCTCCCCCAATATGGGGGGTTTACTATAATCACCACGCTTGGCAGGCGGCTTGGGATCGCAGTGTGTGATATCAGTTCCTCAGAAAGTGCTGCTTCTCACCTTCTGGCGTGTTACCCTTAGTCGCCTCTACAACACCCACGGGTTGAGATGGGGGGGTGACATTCTAGCCCGGCACCCCACGGGCATTATACGGGTATATTACATTACACAGTGGTCATTTAAAATTAGAAGAAGATTGAAGACAATTTAAAACCAGGCTAAGATTACAATCCTTACTTAATATTATAAACGCGAAAATTTGGTATGCATGTATAGATGTACGGATGTTTGTTACTCTTTCACGTAAAACTACTGAATGTATTTTAATGAAACTACAATAACATATATATGTAAGCACACATCAGAACAACACATAAGCTATAATTTATAAAGATATTGTGTGAATTCTCCAATAAATAACGATAAGTGATTTTGAAGCAATGATGGCCGTGCAGTAATAGTTATGGACTGCCGTGCTGCTGGTCCTTGGTTCGATTCCTACCGCCGGCTTGAGCTTCAACTCATGATGGAAGGGAATTTTGCGATTGCCTGCACAAGAGGCACATGAGACGTCTAAAGGTGACGGGCAAATTCGTGACTTGTGATGAAATGCATCTGTTATAGGCAGAAGAGGTGGCAGAGGTGCGCCTCGAGTTTGTTCTGGCGCAATATCATAAAAAAAGTTTCAATCGTAAGTAGGAAAAAAATCTGCCATATGCGACCTATCCTGCGAGCGCTGCTAATAATGTATACCAGAAATGTTTATCATATTGTCCTTCAAAAAAGTCCGCGACGGCACAGATATTTATATTTTATGTGTAAGCCATTATCGCCAAAATAGTAAACCATAAATGCTATAACAATTGATAATTTATTTCTTCTAATGCATATATATGCAAATCTTCTAAATGCCTTAAGGATCAATTTGTTACTAACATTTGGTAATCAAACTACTATTATAAAGGCGAACGTAATAGTGTTTGTATGTATGTTACTTCTTCATGCTCAAACGGCTAAACCAATTTTGATGAAATTTGGTATGGAGGTAGAAGAGGCGCTGATTTCACCATATAATACTTTTTATTATCATCATCCATCACCACGCGGGTGTAACCGCGGCGCGCAGCTAGTGAATAATAAAGCGACTAGATGCTTTATAATAAAATAAATAAATAAAAAATAAAATAGCCATTTATTGCCTTCATACACAGAAAAAAAAATTACAAACATAAGCAAATAGACAAACCATTAAAAATAAATAAAACAAAAGGCAAAAGGAGTATGCTCAGCATTGTGCAGCGCATACGTTAAGTACTAACGTGCGCTGCGCTGATTTTCAGCATATACCTACTCGGACGGATGTTTGCCGAGAGACATAGATAGTAAAGCGGATCACAAATAAAATAAACATAAGGAAACAGCTTACAGTAGTAGCGTGATAAAAAAAATAATCAAATCGGTAGAGTTTACAGAAAGGTGTGAAAAACATTACATAACAAAATACCTAAATAAGTTGCTAGTTGAAGAACTTTATATAGTGTATGGATGATGGTGTGTGTGTGTGTGTGTTTGTGTTTGCGGCGGTATGTGTGTCTAAGAGGTCATGTTTATGTGAGAGGGATTTTTTGCGTTGTGTTTGACATTTCTGTGTGTTATAAAAGTTGCTTTAAAATATGATTTTGACGGTCTAAAAGAATTCGTTTTAGTTTAATTTTGAAAAAATTGCAGCTTGTCTTTGCCCTTAAAGGAGGTGGGAGATCGTTCCATATCTTAGATGCACTGAATTTAAAGCAACCTTTAAAACCACTGGATCTATGTTTAGGGATTGCAAGTGTGTTGCGGAACTTTGAGCGTGTGTTTACAGGATGAGTGTTTTTAGACCATGTAAGCTTTTCAAAAAGGTACTCAGGTCTCTTGTTCCACAAAAGCTTTTGAGTAAAGCATGCCAAATATAGTTCCCTTCGTAACTTCATATTCAACATTCCTTTTTCTACTAGATAGGGAGTGACATGTTCTCTTCTAGGTATCGTGAAACAGAAACGTGCGCATGCATTTTGGACTCTCTGGATAGCTCGTTCAGTCACTGCCCAAATTCTGGGACTATAAACTGCACTGCAGTAGTTGAATGGTGATAGTACTATTAGATCACATAATAAAATTCTTATCTTCTCTGATATGTATTTTTTTATGTTATACAAAACCTTGAGTTTAAAAAAAGAAGTTCTAATTTTTTCGTTCACATGTTTCACATATCTTAGCTCGCTATCCATTAGAAGACCAAGGTTTCTCGCCTCTGACTCTATGGGTATATCAATACCATTTATCTTTGCTTTTGGATCACATTCCAACACCTTACTGATCTGACTTTTAGTGCCCAACACTAGCATTTTAGATTTGGTGGGGTTTAAGATCAAGGAATTACGATTCGCCCAGCTATAAATCTCGTCTAAATCTTTGTTAATTTGAACCATTGCTGCAGCTGTATTTTCGGGCTTAAAACTATGGTATATCTGCGTATCATCGGCGTATAAATGATATTTACATACTTTTATGTGCTCTGGCATGTCTGCAGTAAATAAAGAAAACAGGATAGGACTAAGGATCGATCCTTGGGGGGTTCCTGAAGAAACTTCCTCTATGCTAGAGGTAATTTTGCTACCATCCTGATTTTCTAACTCTACATACTGCTCTCTGCCTATTAGGTACGTTCTAAACCACCTACACGTGTTTTCTGAGAAACCATAGTAAGTGAGCTTGGCAATCAATAGTTCCAGACTAATGCAATCGAACGCGCGTGAAAAATCTAATAAAATAAGTACACTGCTCAGTCCCGAGTCCGACGCTGTGAGAATATCATCAGTTACCTGTAAAAGAGCCGACTCAGTCCCATGGTGGCTACGGAATCCAGACTGATACTTAGGTATAATGTTTTCGTTAGAAACATATGTTTCTAACTGAGCGAGAACAACTTTTTCTAGCACCTTTGATAATACAGGAAGTATGCTTATAGGGCGTAAATCCTTTAATTGCTGGACTGAGCTAGTTTTAGGAATCGGTTTCACAAGAGATCGTTTCCAAGAAACAGGGAAGGTGCCTGACTCTATAGATCTGTTGATTATGTGTGTGATCACAGGTAGAGTCTCTGGCAGTGTGAGCTTAATCATTTCTACATTTAATTGGTCATATCCAGTCGCGTTTGTTTTAATACTTAAAATAAATTTACCTACTGTTTCTTCAGACACAGGGTTCAAGGAAAACACACTATGAGTTTTTTTTTTAATATTAAAATAATCAACGACGTCATGGTCTACATGTCTACTACTTGGAACATTCAAAAAGTGTTTATTAATTAAATTTGGGTTAAATAAATTATCAGGTATGGCAGGTTTATTGTTATGGTTAGGTTTAAATTTTTGTAAATATTTCCACATCTTTTTAGGTTGATCAACATTTTTGTTTATATAATGGGTGAAGTATGCTGTTTTCTCTCTTTCTATTGTACCAGAAACCAAATTTCTCAAGCTGTTATAATATTTTTTCGATGAATCTGTTTTTTTACTATGGGCTTTAACTAAGGCCTTGTCCCTGATTGTCATCATAAATTTGACCATGTTTGTGATCCAAGGGCTCGAGGATTCCTTAATTCGTTTTCGTGTTAGAGGAGCATGTTTATTAAAGATATTAAAAATATGTTCAGTGAACATGACTACACATGACTGTACGTCTTGAATTTCTAATAATTTATGCCATTGTATACATTTAAGGTCAGATTGGAATTGCTCAAAATGTATTTCATTGATTTGTCGGCTTTGTATGAAACGCGCAATAGGTTTTTTTTATATAGTGTTTGTTTGGAAACAACAATGGGATAACAAACCAAATAATTTTGGCTGTGTCCATCTTAATACTAATTGTTTTGAAGACACACATTTTAAAAAAGTGCTTTGTACATTCGAGATATGTTAGTTACCTAACATACCTGCCTTGTACATCCTTCACGCCGAATTCATTTGCATGTTGATTTCGACTAAATAAATGCTAAAAGGGCAATAAAACCTAGTAACTCCAATGGGGCGCTAATATACTTCAAATTTTCTATTTCAAATATAACAATTGTTTGTAATACAATCTGCATGTTTAGCATTCGATAGTTGATATTATTTGGGTATACAATATAATCATTTTCATGATCTTCTGCTAAAAGGTACGGTCACGACCGGGGCCATGTGACTGCAAGAGCATAAACATCAGTCAAGGTATATTTAAACAAGGATACAATAATGATTGTTCATACAACATTTAGTGAGTACGAGCAATATTTACACCAGGTTTAAGTACCCTTTTGGAAGGATCCGCCTTGGTATATCATACCGCACTGACGATATGAGGAGAACACTGTAGTGTCACGCATAATGGGGAGGCTGTGTTCAGCAGTGGATAATCCGGCTGATACATTCCAAAAGTGCTTCTCTTTGTATGATCTTTGCCTTTTTTAAAAAGAGTATCATAAAGACAACGGCTTAGCAACGGTCAATTAAACCTGTAGTGCATCCGAAGCTAATATATTTTTTTAAATAGATTGATATTTAAAACGATTATGGACAGTTCCATCCTCCTAAAGAATGTCTAAAAAGGTGGCCAAGGGGTGTAATGAGCCAAATGTACAACAACTCAAGTCACACGAAGCCAAGTACATGTATAAGGTAAGCTTAGATGAGATGAGGGGGAGGGGGTTATATGCGTTTGAATGCATCTGTATTCTTAAAGCTTGCTTTGCAAATAGACTTCCTACTCTACAGCTAGTCAGGCTCACGTTCACAAAATGCCCTACCACAATTTTTATCATTACTGAACGCTAGTTACGTAAAGTTTTTCAACTATTGTTATTGTTCATACGTTTGTTTACTAATAATGTGACTGTCCACATAATCGCCTACTATAATAATAACTCAAGTACGTAATAGAGTACTGGAGTCTGTGAAGTGTATTATTTATACAAAGAAAATCTTTGATAGACAATTTACGACGTTAGATTGCTTCAGGAAGAATTTCATGACTACTAGTTGTATTTAGTATTTCCAGCTTTCATTGAATAACTCTTTTTACTAAAAACAACATGGATGAAATTCAATCTTGATATTATATACTTCAGTAAACATCGCTTCGATGCGACGTGCTGCGTCTAACAATATGCTGCATATGAAGCAGTGTTGGCAATGGCTATGGGCTGCAGCGCAGAAAGTCCATGGTTTGAACCCCGTCCAAGCTTGAGCTATACCTTATGGAGATAGGTCATTTTGTGACTACCCGCCTGGCTAACTGTAATGAATCATTTTCTAAACTCTGATATTATTAACTAGTCTGTGTCTTTACATTATTTTGGGTGAGATAACTTTTAACCGTTCGACTCATAACTTGAACTTGATAATAGATAATTTTTTTTTGTGCCTGATATGTTACCCTTTTACCACTATCTCACCTGATGGTAAGTGATGATGTGATCGAAGATGTTGTTCAGGCTAACCTAGAAGTTAAACACACCGTTGTGTGTTCAGCTGCTGCTGCTTGGCGACAGATTTTCTACTTGAGGGTGGTCGCTAGCCGTAGCCGTAGCGGGCATTCGCAAAATGCCCTACCACCATGCTATAACGACTGCCATTCTAAGACTACAACCGGGACCGACGGCTTAACATGCCCTCCGAAGCACGGAAGCGCTCAATAGTAGTGTCACTAGCGGTCACCCATCCAACTCATGACCGCGGGCGACGTCGCTTAACTTTGCTGATCGGTTGAGAACAGCTGAGTAAACTTCGCTACGAGCGCTTCAAAATGATACGGTACAAAATTGTGGTTAAATTAAACCACTGGTAATTTTTGTGTTAAACGTTACAAGCAAAAGTTCGTGATAAACACAATTTATATAATGTTTTATTCTTTAAGGCTAAGCAGCAACTTACAAGTTATATTATAAATATATTATTCCACGTGTCATCAAAATGCTAGCACGTATTTGGCTTAACAAATTGATAAGCATTGCAATTCAACGGGGTAATGCTGCCAGCATGCTGGGCACGCTGCCAACTGGTAGTGGAGCATTTGGACTGCCTGTGAGTCTACATTGACTTGTAGGTTGTCTAAATGCTTTTATTATAGTTGCTGTATATAGTTCGCAGTATTTTGTTAATAAAAGCATACCGCCGTAAAGTTTTTTTTTTTTATTACAAACTATCTTTTTGGTCTCCGTTTCACGCGTATGTCGGTCACAATACAATTAACCTCTTTTTGCGCAGTTGGATAAAAACTATATCCTATTCTGCTACTAGGTCTCAAACTATTTACATATCAAACTTCATCCAAATCGGTCCAGTAATTTTTAAGATTTATTCGTTTCATACAAAAATTCAATTTTTTCCTCTTTATAACATTGGTGTAGTTGTAGATATATAAGAGTCATGAAAGAATCTACACGATTATTTTTAATTACATTATTAAAGCCTAACATCATCGTATGTTTAACATTAAATAATAATAACACCAATACTGAAAAAAATAACCTAACAAAATAATTACTTCTCGACTTTGATAATTTAAATCGTATTGCTTTACCGAAAGTAACTTTATATCGAAACAATCCAAGCACTCAAAATACAATACGACTTAAGAGTGTTTTTTTTAAGGTAGTTTTCCAATTTTATGCGTATAAATTAACTTTATAATTGTGATCGGGATTCAGTAAATGTATCGTTGTACCAATAACTTAAATGTTAATGTTAAGTACCTACTGTAACAGCCGTCTCGTCCACTGCTGAACAAGCAGCTTGAGGGGGTATTTGCCATAATCCCTACGCTTGGCATGCGGCTTGGGGATCGCAGTGTAAGATGGCAGTTCTTTAGACGGTGCTGCTACCCAACTTCCAGTATTTTTCCCTTAGTCGCCTTTTACGACACCCACGGGATGATATGGGGAGGTGCAATTCTACTCCGGCACCCCACAGGTAAAACAGGATTTGGAGTACAATCGTTTTTTTTTTAATTCTTAAATACTTAAAACAAATTGAAATAAATCTGATATACTTACACATTGCTGTGATATTTGGGTAAAACATTACATTTTCAAGAAAAAATATACCTGGTTTTGAGTTTTAAAATGTATGAGACTGCTAATGTAGTCATGGATGGTAATCTGGGTTGACCGAGCGTGACTTTAAACTGTTAAGACTACATACAATTTTGGGGACTATAGAATCACTTAAGAACTTAATTTTAAAAAACGTTAAATATGTAAACTTCACAGTAATTGGACTGGTGATTAGTTATGGCAGCGTGCATATGTGAATGGAGTATAACAAGAAAAAATGTCTATATGTGTAAATGATGTCGGTGTCAAAATATTTTTTTTTAAGTTGATGCTTATTATTTTTATAATATACAGGGCCACACATTTCAACAGACATGTTATGGTGAAGGGACATGCGCGAGGCCCACCTGATGTTAAACGGTATCCTCTGCCTATAACAGATGCATCTCATCACAAGTGACGAACTGCACTGCACCCATCACCTTGAGACATACCTGTTAAGTCTCATTTTGCCTGTTATTTCACTGGCTCTCAAGGACTGCTGCCGGAACACACCGTTAGGTGCTTGGCGACAGATTTTTTACTTGAGGGTGGTCGCTAGCCAGGCGGGCATTCGAAAAATGCCCTTCCACCATGCGGTGAAGCTCAAGCTCTGGGCGGGATTCGAACCATGGACCTGCTGCGCGGCAGTCCATAGCCAATGCCACTGAGCCATCACTGCTTCAAAAATGTTCGAGTAAGTTCCGGTTATACTACGCAGTACATAAAATAACTGAATGATAAAAATGACAGTTAACATGCAGTGTGTTTCAAGCTTTAACCGATGGATAGGCTAAATCGATGACTGTGAAACGCAAAGATAGTGTTTTATTTATTAAATATGTTCTGGGTAGTATAACCGGAACTTTCTCGAACATTCTGAAACAGGCCCTCAGTCTAATTGACATTATCAGTGTTGAAGCTGAGCACCTTCCAAGCTCACAAGAAGCTAAGATTAAAGCAGATACTTCACATGCTTCAAATAGGAAACAAAAGTATTTTTTTGTGATGGGTGTCCAAGAGACCCAAGTTAACTGCTTCAATCAAAAAAATAAATCTACACTGAGGAGGGATATGTTGATAATTTCAGATTCAATGGTCAATATAAAGTTATTGGTTTGCCCCACAACCAAACACCCTGCAGAGTCTGGATTATTCCTGATAAAGTAATTGTTACTCATAAACGGTATATCGGCTCCTTGAAATTTTGATTTGGATGATTGTTGTTATCTTTTTGGTATAAAACACTCAAAACAAATACTCATTTTCATTTCATTTTATCGTCAATCAATTAACCTTTGGGGGAATATATGAAACGTACACGAGGATGAACAAACTAACAGACGTACTAAGGGATTGTATTAATAAGGTAATTAACTAAGAGACAGCTGGATTGTATTTGTTTAGCAATGTCCGCCGCGGTCATGTTTTGGATGGGTGACCGCTAGTGCCATTACTACTGAGCTCTTCCGTGCTTCGGAGGGCACGTTCAGCTGTCGGTACCGGTTGTTGTCTTAGAATGGCAGTCGTTATAGCATGGTGGTAGGTCATTTTGCGGATGCCTGCCTGGCTAGCTACCACCCTCAAGTAGAAAATCTGTCGCCAAGCACCTAACGGTGTGTTTCGGCAGCAGTCCTTGAGAGTAAGTAATTCTAGGTTTAGCCTGGTAAAACCTTCAACGACGTCATCACTTACCATCAGGTGAGGTTGTTGTCAAAGGGTTACCTATCAGCTATAAAAAATAATTACAAGTTTAACTTATTTTTGACTTAATTCCTTGCTCTCAAGGACAGCTGCCAGAACTGCTAGGTGCTTGCTTGACAGATTTTCTACTTGAGGCTGGTTGTGTAACCTTAATACTTTAAACCTAAATCTGATTGAATTAAGAATGAATTGCCATCAACTGTGATCGTCTAGAAATATTACACAATATATCCACTATTGTATAATTATGATACAAGTTAAGTTGCTCATTATGCACGAAGCTGTGTGTTGCAGCCCGAGCCGTAGGCGAGGGCGTGAATCAGCCGAGTGTATAATGAGCAAGTTGCTCACGAGTTTCATACGCACTTTTTCAACACCCTTGCGAGGAAAAAACAATATATTGCACAAATGTGAAACATACAACATACGAAAATTATGGAAAATAGAGCGCAAGTTTTTTTTTTTTGCGCGCGGAAAATGTTTTATGGTTGATTACATATAAACCTCTTTGATGTTACAAATCTATATTACCCGGTTAAATTGAAAATGCTCTGTTTACACGCATCTAATTGGCAGTTAGGTACTTAACTTTGTAGGGATAAATTACCCGATTAAATTGAAAATGCTCTGGTTACTCGCATATAATTTGCAGTTCAGTACTAACTTATTTTGTAGGGATAATTCTATTAGTCATTACTATGCACGAGGGTGTTATAGGTCGGTTTATGGCCCTAAGAACGATATAATAAAGCTCACTCTACGAGCAAGGGCGTTGAAAATATTATTTAGCAATATTAAACTTTAAATACATTATCACTAGGTGAAGTGTATTATTTAAGAATCATTGCCACAAGAGTTAGGAATTGAGACCAAGGGTACATAGGTAACCTTATATTAGACATACGAGATGATTGAATGAGAGCGTGACGAAGAAGCTCGTTGGAGTTCTTGCTTTTTATAATGTTTTCAGGTTCCCGTTGCACGGTTAGGTAAATGAAAACGGAGATTAAATGACAGACAAGCTGAACTCAGGTATTTGTAGATATAAATACCTTCTTAATCTTAACTGGACATTTATCATCACATCACGCAGCTCTTATAAATAAAATAAAAGTAATCTAAACAAAGCCTTAATTTGTCTTAAATGCCCTTCCAACGTGCGGTGAAACTCAAGCCTGCGGTGGGATTCGAACCATGGACCCGCTGCGTGGCAGTCCATAACCAATGCCACTTAGCCATCACTGCAAAACCTGCAAAGTCAATCACCTTTGACCACATCTTCAATTACCATCAGGTGATATTGTAGCCAAAGGTTTAACCTATCACCAATAAAAAGAAATGACTTTGAATGAATCAATGATGGTTCAGTGGCATTGACTTGCAGGACGCGGACAAGAACTTTTTTTAGGGCATTTGATGAATGCTCGTCTGGTAGGCACCATATCCTCATGTAGAAACATTGGCTAGCCCGCAACAGAATATTTCGGTACCAATTTTAGTGCTAGTTTCTATTCAATGGTAGGTACCTGACCAACATTAGAGTTGAGTTGTTTGGTTGAGACGACGTAATTGTCACTTATCAATAGGTGAGATAGAAGTCAAAACCTAACCTCTTAGCTATAAAACCATTGGCATTGTAATTGATCTTGTTATCGCTACATAACTACCTACAAAATTATTGCCATGTGTTCCTAGTTTTACCTACACATTGCATGTTGTGGCATGGACTCACACACGGAATAATATAATTAGGTACTCTTTGCTCGCAGGTATATAAAATAAAGCAATATAGACTCTAATGAAGAAAAACCAGAATCACCTGTACCCTGAACTAAGCCCGATTCATACGAGATGCCAAAATTGATACCTATTCCCAAAGATAAATCGATAATGATATAGGATTAAAGAAACATTCCTACAAACATCTATTATTCTAAAGAAGAACACAAACTGTTTACTGACCATTTTGCTCGACGTGAAGCAGCTGTTCTTAAGACTCACTGATACGATTGCGTATGCGCACTTTACGAGTTGATTGTAATTAATTCATTCGGCCTGATAAAAAGAGGCGTCCAGCCTTTGGATGGACGATGACACTACTACGTGTTACAATCGAAGGCACGTACGAGCTCTCCTCTAGCGTTGCATTGCCTTGCTTTACTCCACCCATGACAATTGGGACACAATTGGTATCTAATAAAGCCAACATTGCCTAAAATATTCGCGAAACGGTGGTAATCATTTCAATATCACTTATGTGAACTGACATTGATAGTAATGAAAATATAATATGTATAGTTTTCTTTAATATTTGAGTGATATATTGAGATGGCTTGGGCATATAGAAGAGATAGATGAAATAAGACCCACAAAAGAAGTTATACCATGAGAAAGTGATTCAGGTAAAATGTCCTAGGTGTAATTTTAAACCAAATACTTCACAGCAGAATCAAGATTGCACTTTATCCTCTCAATCACAGTGCGTAAGATGACTCTAAAAGGAAAATATTGCACAAAATTAGCAGTCAGCTGGTCATTGGGTCTGGCATTTTGATGTATATGAGGTAGTTGAAAGCATGGTTTATGTTCGTTTTTATACATTTATTTTATCCTGACCTGTGTCATATTGGGGCATATCAGAGCTCTTTACCATCGCTCTCTATAACAAAAATATAGGTAAGAACCAAGTGGCAGCTCTCTGCATAGCATCTGGTTACACCGATGATGGCAGTTACCAACACAGTGTCAAGAAGGACTTAAGAGCAACCTCGGACTGACGAGCGCTGTACAGTGTCACGCAAGAAGGTGACACATAAAAAATACGTGAATCAAGCCACTGACGAGAAGCTAGTTCATTTAATTCACTGCCGTGGTAGTGGTTAGCGACGGCTATCTACTATTGTGTTTTCCTCTGTTATTAATATTCTTGCTCCGTTTAAGTATTTATTATATGACCGTCAATAAATTCAAGGTGCCAGATATAACGTTTGATAAGTGTTTGAATCTAATGCTGTTGCGACAAATATCGAAAAATTACCATTATATTATAAAATTGTTTTACATCAGTATCTTCTGGCCGCGCTTAAGCGTAAAATTTGGTTATACTGTGAACTATTTGGTAAATCTGAACATAAAGGTATCCGGTAGTCAAAGGACAATAATGTATTACAAGATTTACAAGTGTGTGTTCCTGCCGCTGAATATTTCAGTGCAAAATAATGTAAATCCGCGGTTGTTTCTATGCAGCCTGAAAAAATACGAAAACAGACATATAACGCTGCAGCCAATACCCTGTCATTTACGGCGCCCTAACCATGCGCAGTTACCAAGTTGCAATACATTTTTGTTTCGAATAGCTACTCTAGTATGAATAGAATATTATACATCAATGTACAGGATATTTTACGTAATTAAATAGGTACGCGAACAATTATTTTAAACTCGAATTTATATTGAAAAATTTTTTTTTTTTTTTTTTTTTTTTTTTTTTTTTTTTTTATGCCTGATAGGTTAGCCTTTGACCACTATCTCACCTGATGGTAAGTGATGATGTTGTCGAAGATGTTGTTCAGGCTAACCTAGAAGTACTGGCTCTCAAGGACAGCTGCCGGAACACACCGTTAGGTGTTTGGCGACAGATTTTCTACTTGAGGGTGGTAGCTAGCCAGGCGGGCATTCGCAAAATGCCCTACCACCATGCAAACCAACAAACTTACATTTTGGTATTTAGAATTGTAAGTAAGTGAGGGAAAAGTAGAAATATATTGATTAGATATGTAAGAACCTCAAGTAGGCAGGCATTGAGATTAACATATTTTTTTTAATATCCTTAACGAAAGAATAATTAATATCATTTGTGGAGGTTATCAATAAATCAGGATCGATTTAGTTTTCGTACTTCGGTTTTAAATGATACTAGTCTAGTTTTAGCTTTAATCTTGTTCAGGGCAATAAATGTAACACTCACTTTTTCCATTGAAATGCAGCTTTGTTGCTAACCAGCGCTGTCAATTGAAGATAATCAATAAAAAAGTTAAGATGGTCTGTCAAGTGCTCATAAATCAAAGATCGCATGTACTAAATGGTGCGTGGTGTATTGCATGGACTGTCCGTAAACCATACTATCTTGGGAATTACTAATTAGATAATGTTTAAGATGAATAGATTTAGGCGTTACTTGGCGGAAATCCATATTTAATAATAACAAATATTTTTAAAATATTTTAAGAAAATATTAAATTAATATTAGGTCCTTACATATGAAATTGGCGTTTTGTATGGGAGGAACAAAAAGTCGAATATTTTTTAATATAATATATTTAATTAATCAAAGTATGAACCATTATTTTCTATGCACTTTTGCCATCTCATAGGTAGTTCATTGATCCCTTTACTAAAAAAACCAGTCGGACGGGAATCAATAAAATCTTTGAAGGCGATTTGGACTGCCCCATCGGAGTTGAATTTTTTCCCTTGCAAGAAGTTATCCAAATTTCGAAAAAAATGGTAATCTGTTGGAGCAAGGTCCGGGGAGTACGGAGGATGTCTTAGACTTTCCAATTGAAGCTCTTCTAATTTAGTAGCCGTCTGTAGCGCAGTGTGTGGTCTAGCGTTGTCGTGAAGCAGCAGTGGCGTGGAGCGATTGACCAGCCTAGGTTGTTTAGCCGCTAGCTTTTCCATCATGGTTTGCAATTCCTGACAATAGACATCAGCCGTAATAGTCTGGCCAGATTTGATAAAACTGTAATGAACAATACCGGCACTAGTCCACCAAACGCTTACAAGTAACTTTTTTGGGGTTAATTTTCGCTTGGGGCAGGATTTGGCTGGCTGGCTAGGATCTAACCATTGCGCTGAGCGCTTCCGATTATCGTAAAGAACCCATTTTTCATCACAGGTAATGATTCGGTTTAAAATACCTTCATTATTGTGCCGGTTTAGTAATGTAACGCAGCAGTCGACGCGCGTTTGCCGGTTTGTTTCAGTCAATTCGTGAGGTACCCACCTTTCAAGCTTTTTAATCTTCCCAATTTGCTTCAAGTGAATTAAAACAGTTTTATCACTAACATCGCAGCCTGCAGCTAACTCGGACGTGGTTTGCGATGGATCCGCTTCCACAATAGCCTTCAACTCTTCATTATCAACTTGAGTCTCAGGCCGTCCACGGGGCTTGTTCTGCAGGTCGAAATTTCCAGAACGAAAACGTTGGAACCAAAAACGAACTGTGTTTTCTTTTGCAACACGACCGCCATACACATCATTCACCCTTCGAGTTGTTTCCGCAGCACCAGTGCCACGGCGGAACTCGTACTCGTAAATAATGCGATATTTAAGGTTTTCCATTTTGTAAAATGAGTGACGCAAACAGAAAAAAACAGAAGAAAAAAAACAAATGAATGACGATCATCGAAGCACAAATACATGAGTCTATAGCTGTACAAATTTGAATTTGGAATTCCTTACCAAAGAGGAGAAATTCGTGATTAAAGTGGCCAGTACGAAAAACGCCAATTTCATATGTAAGGACCTAATATTATAATAAAACACTTAAAAAATATATCTGGTGACCATTCCGCCTAATTTACCTGCTAAGCCGACGTAACGTCACAAATGCCATGCCAAACCGCAAGAATTTACGACGCATGTCGCTTCTACACGAAGCATCCTCAGGCGCTAAGCTATTAAAATAATAATTAAATGTTTTCTTAAAATATTTTAGAAATATTTGTTTTTATTAAAAATATTTGTTAACATTCATGTCTGCTTTAGAAAACGTTAGCAGCCTCGAAGTCAATTCAACCATTTCGTACAATGCAAGAGATCGAATGACACACACACAGACGAATATTTCAAACTAATATAAGCCCTGAAGTACCTACTCAGATAGAACCTACAGTTGCTACGAGCAGATTAGAACAGTTAGGTCACTGATGATATCCAGTCACTTACGAGTTCATACATGCATAAAGTATATTTATATATACAATCAAGTACATTATATGTAGGTGTCGATATGTTGCTCGTTTATAAGTAGGTAAGGGATCATCCATGGATCAAATAATGGATCAGATCAAATCATCAACCGGAACAACTTTCTTGATCGTGCGCTCAAAGAGTCAAGACCTCTTGATGATGCTTCGTGTTGAAGCAAAACACGGTCAAAATTCTTCCGGTTGGGCTACGTGGCGTTTGACCTCACGCGTCGGATTAGCAGGAAAATGAGGCAGAATTGTTACTTAATGTGTACTTGTTACTTATGTTATATTAATTGTTTTCTTAAAATAATTTTGTATCACGAGTAACTATTTGTTATTATTATGTACTAAGTACATGCGTGCTAGAGTGAGGTCGTAGTAATGAGGTTAGCGGTATAGTTTGTACTTGATTCTGGCCTCCAGGTAACTTAATTTTTAATAAAAATCGGTCCGGATCTTAAGGTAGAGATGTCACTAAGATATAAAGATCCTCTATAATAAAGTGCACTTTATTGTAGACAGAGGAGTACAAAAGAAAATAAATAAAAATAAAAAGAGTTTTTTTTTTTAAATAAAAAAATATCTTAAAATGTTTCTAAGGACTAACAGAAGTCAACTCTAAGAGGTTGTTAGCATTTTACCAATAACCCTGTTGATTAAGAAGTAAAAAGCGGATACTACCGTCTATGATAAAAAAAATACTTCTAAGAGAAGGAAAGGATTTAAAAAAAAGGTTCCTCACAATTTGAAATATATAGAACTAATATCTTACCTTGTGGCATAAAGATTACCTTCGGGAGATTCCTTATCTATTTAGCGCGCTATCAAACACGGTATGACGTCACGCGTTATTTGCAAAGGATCTCTTGTGTCTTACCAAATAATTTAATTTAATTCAGTAAAGATTAATTCAGTAGTCAAGTGTATATTTACTATTAATTGTTCAATTTCTTTAAATAGTTTGGTTTCATGACATCTAGCGCTGAGGCAAATACCCTGTCTGTCCATGGCGCACTAACCTAGCGCAATAATAAAATTGCGATATATTTTTTGTTAGGAACAGCTTCTCTAGAACGTAGTACTTATACATCAATGTACAGGTTAATTTTATATAATTAAATAGATGTTATTTTAATTTCGAATTTATATTGGCCCTAAAATAAAATAAATTAAACGATTACACTAGTTTAAAACTACAAACACAATATCAACTAAGTGTATGGATATATAATGGCAGTAGAATTGTAAAGCAACTCAATAAATTTTATCAAACACTTGAGATTATTTGTTTATATTATATTGATCAAATGTGGCTGCCAATATTTCCTTAGTACTCACATAAACCATTACTTCCATATTTTTCAGAATGGAAGTTATGGAGTGTTATGCTTACGATGGTCGGTTTTAACCTTGTTATTTTTTATTAGACTAGGTTCTGCGCGTGGTTTCGTCCATCCGTCATTTTATTTTATCGTGTTCCCTTGGGAAATACGATGCTCATTTATAGTACCACCAACTTAACTCTGCAGTTCTCGAGGGCGCTACTGGTCAAAGAAATCAACTACAAACTGTCACAATTTGAAGGAATGTTGTAGTTCTTTTTTCTGCCACCTGAACAGATAAGTTGGTGGGACTGTAGTTATATTATTTTTGTTTCCTCTCAAGTTTGTGTCTTACGTTTCGCTTAGTGAGTTTTTATATTTCCTATTTTAGCTTTTTCATATTGCTCTATTTTAACAATATAAAAGTTTATGCTACTGCGGAAATGTCAATATACATGTATGACATGGATATGGTAATTTTTGATAACTTGTGGTAAACCAGAAGTCTTTTCATGCCTCGATTTTGGGAGTGTTATTGGTGTGTGGGAGCTATTTTATTAGCGCGTCATATCAATAGCCTCTGTCGTCTAAATAAGCTAAGAATTATACTCCGTCATGTTTAATTAGTATTATGTACATCTACACTAATAATATAAAGAGAGATTTAATTTTGTATTTTTGTATGTAGTGAATAAACTTAAAAACTACTAGACCGATTTGAATAACTCTTTCACATATAGAATCCTTCATTATCCCTGATGAACATAGGCTATAGAATATTTTAAAAAACATGTTTTTTTCTTAAATACCCCTGCGACGGGGCGGGATGAGAGTTCATTATAATTTTAGCAATTAATATGTGTTTAAGCTCTATCAAAGAAATTTTTGCATGGTGGTAGGGCATTTTGAGAATGCCCGCCTGCTAAACTACCACCCTCAAGTAAGAAATCTGTCGCCAAGCACTTAACGGTGGGTTCCGGCAGCTGTCCTTGAGAGCCAGTAATTCTAGGTTAACCTGAACAACATCTTCCACCCCATCATCACTTCCCATTAGGTAAGATAGTGGTCAAAGGCTTATATTTAAAAATAAAAAAAAAACTGAATAAGACTTTAAAACTTAAATTTAATTTAAAAAATAAGCTGATTTATCAACTAGCCCAGTTGGGATTTGATCGGAAAAGTAAATTATGTTTTCTCTACTGACTAATTTTCTCGCCGCGCACTCGATCACGAGCCAGGTTGGTTTCTGTACTGTGCCCGTTTGTGCAATTGATTTGTTAATTTTTCAAATGATGAACCTACGATTCCTGGTGAAAATACTAAGTTTGGGTTTGGTTTGTTATGAAGCAGTGATGGCTCAGTGGCTTTTGCTAAGGGCTGCCGCGCAGCAGGGGCAAGAGCTGTCCTTAAGAGCCACTAATTCTAGGTTAAGCCTGTTAACATCTCCGACCACATCATCATTTACCATCAGGTGAGATTATCGTCAAAGGCTTACCTATTAGCAATAAAAAAAAGTGTGATTATGGTGAAACTATGTCTCGGCAGGTTGCTATTTGAAATTGTGTTTGAGTCTTTTCTGAGATAAGTAGGTACACAGTGGTGCACCTCGCAAGAGTACACTAATGTTGTGCGGTTTTTGCCAGGATAAAATTTGTGCATAAAGCATATTGAAGCTAGTGCTTCTTCAATGAGAGTACTCACTCGAACCCCCGCTATCCTAAACCTTTAACTCTGTTTGACGAACCCATTCCCTGGGTTGATAAAACAAAATATCTTGGAGTCACCCTTGATCGGCATCTCACCTTTGCCGCTCACATCACTGATGTTCGTAACAGGGCGGCCTTTGTTATGGGTCGCCTAGGTCCCTTAATTCGTACAGAGAGTAAAATGTCTCTTAAAAATAAGAAGACACTTTACACTACTTGCATCCACCCCATCATGACATACGCTTCAGTAGTGTTTAGTCATGCTAGCGAGGCCCACCTACGTAAACTTCAAATCATTCAAAACAGGTTCCTCCGCCAGGCAACCGGTGCTCCGTGGTTTGTACGGAACGCCGAGTTGCACTGCGACCTAAACCTTCCCTCTTTAGCGCAGTTCAATAAGGACTGCGCCCGCCGATACTTTGATCGAGCGCCCCACCACTCGAACCCTCTAGTTGTCCAGGCATCGAACTACTCGACTGCCTCATCCGACCCATGGTTTAAACCCCCCCGTCGCCGACCACGGCAGGTATTGGACGACCCGGATGACCCCATCGCAGCCATTACGTTGGCAGCTTTAGCGTTGTCCGCAAGTCGTCCTGGTAACATCCCCAGGTGTGCGGTAATCAGAGGTTACACAATCAAACACCGAGCTCGCCGGCGAGCTCGAGGCAAAAATAAAATCCCGATTAGTGTCTCTCCAAATAGTCACAGAGTAATATTCAATAGGGCCCATTCTCAACGGTACAACACTGCAGTTGTACCGGGGCATTTAGTTCCGATTCCCCCTTTGTCTCTCGGCAGCGAGACAAGCCGAGGTCCGAACCACAGTGGTGCCCTTGAGCTCGCTGTCACCCCTCCCGATAGTAGCGTGGCGTTTTCGGCGCCCGCAGGAGACGGAGGTATAAGGCGCTTTTCGCCTTATACGCCCGTCTCAGGAGAAGTGCCTTCGGCACTTCTCCCTCCCGGGCTATAAGAGGGCCTCCCCTCGCCCAAAACCCGGTGGAGCTGTACGTCCGCTTAGCGGTAGTCAGAATCTATGTCCTCCCTAAAAAAAAAAAAAAAAAAAAAAAATTGAAGGTAGTCTCTTTATAGCTCTTTCCATGAAAACTTAGTTTCGTCATATTTTAAATACCATGCGTTCAAACTGGTTGACATTTTGCATTCAGGTCCTAGAGCCTTAAATCTTAAATCGATGCGCCTGGTTTGCCTGATTTTTATTTTATTATAAATTTTATCTCTAAATATGAAAATAAGGATTTCCATACAATTTCATAAAAAACATTTTGATAAAAAACATTTTTACGAAGCATACATTTTAGACGCAAAGACATGCATGCAAAATTTTAACAAGTTTGCACACTCGATATTTAATATATGACTTAACAACGTTTGTAATGAAAGGGCTATGAAGACACAAGCCTTAACCAAACTGACAAATCTGCTGCATAAATCAAATGATTAAGTTGACTGTATTATAGGTTTGTTGGCACATCGCAACCTGTCGCTTGCCATGTAACCGTAACTACCGGCATCGTAATGGCAGTTCAATAAACTTCAGAATATGTAACAGATAATGCCCCTATAAGTAAGTACGAGTAATTATGTGAACCAATAAATACTGACTGAGTAGTAAAAGAGTCAATTTGGAAGTTCAAGCTTTTAGGTTTGATTCTCGGATCAACAATAGTGGATTTTTTCTGACGCAGTAATTCTCACCCCCCCCCCCCCCTTTTTTCTACCCGTAGGTGTTGTAAGAGGCTACTGAAGGTAACACACCAGAAGGTGGGCAGCAGCGCTTTCTGAGGAACTGATATCTCACACTGCGATCACGCCTGCCTAGCGTGGGGATTAAGGCAATCCCCCCTCTAATGGGGGAGGCTGTGTTCAGCAGTGGACAACGGCTGATATATTAACTATGCCTAGGCTTGACTGCAAGTAGAGAACCATAACATGCCTGACGAAAAGTGAGTGCTTAGACTCACCTAGATAAACCCTTCGATGGGAGCAGAGGTGTAAAGGTAGGTTTTTGTGGTATTTTTTTTGCAATTGTTTAGTAGTCATAAAATCAGCTTGTGCTATGTAATTTTCTTCAGTTAAAAATATTTTACAAGATTCCGAAGCGAAAGGGCCAAATTTAACTGTTAAGTGTTACTTGAATGCCTGTTAAACATAGATGACACGTAAGAAAACAGTCTGTCGTTTCAAATGGTTTCTATCTCGTAAATGGAAAGAGTTACAACCTAAAATTTAGATATATTGTGTTGAATGTGCACCAAAAAATGAGTACTATATTGAATTATAATTCAAATTTTTTTATGTGGCCAAAGTAAAATATTAATCGCATTCCAGTATTTCGTCCAGATACAGAGCTTATTGAGCAGAATTGATTATAGTTTTTTTTTACTATGAAAATGTCTATGGAACATTCAAGATGTTACTTCTGGAACATATGTTAAGGGGTCTATCGCAATTATCTACATCTACACTAATACAAGTATTATAAAGAGGAAAGATTTGTATTTTTGTATGTAACGAATAAACTCAAAACCTACCGGAGCGTTTTGAAAAATTCTTTCACCATTAGAATCCTACACTATCCCTGATAATCATAATCTATAGAATATTTTCAAATGCTTAGAGATATGTATAAAACCTTCGATAATATAACCCAAACTGTGAAAACAATACAAAATAAATCGGTATATCGCTTCCAGAAATTGTTGACAATAAGTATGTACTACAATTTTATAGAGGACATCAATAACTACAAATAAGTCCAGAGTATTATATGTCTTACTATTACAGTTATATCACAAAAGCTACTTTTTATGTGTTTCAATTTATATTTTTTGTTAAAAAGCCGTGCAAAGCCGGGGCAAGTCGTGTATAATGTGCAAATCTTTGCAGAAATTATTAATCCAGTTCTTCAAAATTTCATTTGCGAAATCCATGCTTTCCAAGACACAGGTAAAAGTCAAAATATTTTAAAATAATTTCTTTGATCTAGGCTCTTATGAAACGAAGGTCAATTACAAGACTATTTGACTGCTGAAAGACTCTACCACACTCTCTAATCTTTTATAAAAACTTTACTACTGAATACATGATAGATACACTACAAGAAACTATCCAAGATTATTGCAGAAAAATCTATATATTTTCAAAGCCCATCATGATTAACGCAAGCTTAAAATTATTGTAAAAATAAAACATACTTGCACTGAATTTAACGGAGAAATAAATATTTTTCCATTTATTTTGACAATTGATACACGTTTACACTTACCTAAATTTGAACACAATCATTTTGCATATTCACTACTGTACAACACCTATTTTGGATAATTTAATATTGTCAATATAGACTTTTTAGTTTCACGCCCGAACCGCCTGAAATGGGTTTTGTCCTCGACAGAACTGCCGCATTTGAGAGGGTATTGTTTTATACATGCTTAAATATAACAATAGTTTTAAATATTTTTCAGTTGAAATACTAAGTTGCAAATTCACACACTGATATATATCACGGGAATATCGTTCTTGAACAGTTTTCTTAAAAATATTTATGCTTGATAATAATCACGACTTAAAACACCATAATCAGAAATACTTATTCCTCACTTTAGTAGAGAAACAATGGTCCTATTTTGACGTTTACAACAAAAGATCATAACTATTACGATTTTATGTACGAGACTTAATGTATGTTATTACATATCAGTTGTAACATTTAATAAATATTCATATAGTAAGATTTGTCTTCATTATCAGTCACCAGCATTATTAATCAAGTAGATACAAGCAAAGGGGTACGTACCGTCCCCGCATGCAGGTAATCCAGCTACGACTTCACCATCAGTTGCACAACGACACCAACTGTCGCCGATACACGAATAACTATGCTATATAATAGCGAAAAATTGTAAATTAAATCCCAGATACAGAGAAACAATAAATGACACAAAAACGTTTGATTCGATCGAGTAGATACCCGCGATATCGCACCGTTGTGACAGGTAAGTGTGGAAGCGGCTCTTAAGTCACGAGGCTGAGTACCTTCAGATAAGGGATAAGTACGAGATGAGAGATGTGCGTGGGTGGACGGCGGCGGACTGACGCGCCGACGGCTCTGGCTGCCTCTCGCCACTGTTCTACGTGCTCGATTCCACAAAGGGCACGTATCCACCGTTTCAGTGACCTTAATTTTTTTTCACAAGCACGTGGTCAGTTCTCTGCATTTGATCACACCTCCTTATATACACTGACTATTCAAAGACATTACGACTGATGACGTTATAATGCTTTACAAAATAGGAGTTTTCTTTGTTTCACTAATTATCACGTTAGAGTTAATTCTGACATGTCACGAGATGATCTCGGTTTCCGTGGTCGGAGAACGCGTCGATGGTATGGGAGTCGTATGAATGCAACTGGAATATATCATACGTTTCTGTTGGATTTATACAAGTCACGTGTAAACAATAAAAGATGAATACTTATCAGGGATCGATTTCTTGCAGCCGCTGTTGAGTTGCGTGACGTAGACATGCTTCTCGCTATGTGGAATGAGTACGAAACACACCATAACGTTTATATTAGGAGTTAATGGGCACGGGTTATACCATTATCCCACATATGTTTAAAATTTAAAATTTGTTTTATTACAACTCAAAGGACGACATAACCATATAATGCAAAAAAATTTAGCCACATTTAAATGACCGTCCCCCTGACGCCAACCTCCGTGGAAATGCTCTTTTTACACTACTGCCCAAAACAAGGGGAGTTATGTTTTCAGGGTTCATGTGTGTTTGTGAGTTTCTTTATTTCACCATAACTACTAAACGGCTTAAGCAATTTTAATGTAAAAGATATCATTAGATTTGTCTTAGCGCATGTGACACTAGGTACATAAAAATAAAAAAACTTCTAAACACATTGAATGGTATATCAAAATGAAGGGCTTTAGAAACGGTTCCATAAATATACATAACTTGCAGTTTTAATTCCAATTGAACGATAAAACATTTAACGAAAATAAATTATTTGCAGTCTGGTTTTTTTACTATTTAATTAAAAAGTTAAAAAAACCAACTAAAACATTTAATTTTAGATGTTCAATACTAAAATCATTTATCAACTAAGTGTACCATATATATAATATAAATATATATAAAATTTAACTAGATTGTGATTTAAACAGGTGTGTATTTAGCATAAACAAAGAGTATCGGTATAATCGGTATAATCGGCATAAACGGTTTATTGTGGACTATCTTGCACTTACCGTACTTACGTCCATGTAAATGGTTTGTTTCGCAACTCATTTCTATTAGTCGTCAAAGGCATCCAACAGGAAGACATGCGGCAGTTCTTATATTCATAAGCCTTGAATTATAAGCGCGGTGATTATTCTTCCGAAAATATAACTTAGTAATTCTAACTGGTGTACCGTGAAATGGGGTTATTGGCAGAATTATACAATTGTATTTATTTTTCATTTGTTGTTTAGTTTTGATAGAGACCTTTCGTTTAGGGAATCTTAATCAGCTTTTGTAGCTAAAATTTCTCCAAATTTAAAAATAAACTCATCACTATATGTGCTCAGTATAACTTGCATGTCACGAGGTCTACTTGTTGTTTAAAGTAACAAAAACAAATTGGTCATGTTTAACGAGACTTATTCTATTTCTATTATGGTAGCGAAACAATGAATAGAAATTCAGACAACTGTTTTACCACATTTAAATCGCCAGACTCTCAGACATAGATATTGACAGCTCAGAAACATTTTATGTAGGAAAATATACAAAATATGCAGTTAGACGATAAAGGTGCAGTTTGAAGCGGTGATGGCTCAGTTCAATCCCCAGGGGTGCCAGACCAAAATTGCACCCTCCCACATGGTCCTGTAGGATACGCAAGAGGCGACAAAGGAAAAAATACCAAATGTGGGCAGCAGCGCCTTTCAAAGAACTGCCATTTGACATTGCGATCCCAAAGACACTTTCCAAGCGTGGGGATTATGAAAAATTCCCCCTAATAGGGAGGCATTTGTTAAATGGCAGACGTTATGACTATGGGTATAATGGCCCAGTGGTAATGGCTATTGGACTTCCGAGTTAGTCTATGGTTCGAATGCAGCAGCGAGCTTGTAGTATAGCGGTAGGATATTTTGCAATTGGTCCTTTGGCCTTTCATAACAGTGAATTATGGCTACTTCAGGGCCAGTTCTCAGTCTAGTTTCAGCATGTTTATCATTCTCGACCATTTAGCAAAAGTTGTGAGAGTGGTCGAAAGCTGTATAACTTACTGAACAGCATAAAATGTTTTTGTGGTCAAGTTAGCACAGCAAGATTAAGTGAGCTGTTGGAAAAACCACTAAACATATAAAGTAATAAATGTAAAGGTCTGAATCTCGCCCTAGCACGTCCACGTTTATACACGACCAATTCTAAGCACAGGTTCATCAGCTTACTGTACAATAACCGCACCGTCGCAGCATTGTAATCACCTAGCAAATATACAGAGTCTATGCCATACTCGTCAATAATAGCACTCACTGTACTCAGGCAGTCTGTAAACTCAGGTAAGTTTGACGAACAGTTGGTTGGTAAGTACACGCTCATTATAATAACTGCACTATCACTTGGCGATATTTTAATACTACATTGTGCTGAAATACAAACTTAAAATGTACAAATTTTCTAGCTAATTCATATAATTGTGTTATATACCTATATCTAACCGGAAGAAATATTATAAGTCCAATTTCTTTGAATAAACTATTATTATTTAATACAACATACACGAGGATTATTACACTTTAGCACCGTTACTTGTTGGATAGCCGCGTATCGGTACAGTAAAGCAACCCCTCCGTAGTTCTAATTTATATTTTAGCGCTCCTTGATGAACAAGGTATGGGACGAATCTATGTTTTAATAAATGGCCGGCCGTCTGTCAATAAAAAATACAGAATATGTGTTTATGGCGATTATACTTTTGAAGCAATGATGGCCGAGCGGTATTAGCTATGGACTGCCGCGCCGCAGTACCCTGGTTCGATCCCCACCGCCGGCTTGAGCTTCGCCGCATGGTGGAAGGGCATTTTGCGATTGCCCGACTGGCTAGCTATCACCCTCAAGTAGAAAATCTGTCGCCAAGCACCTAACGTTGTATTCCGGCAGTAGTCCATGAGAGCCAGTGAAATTACAGGCACAATGAGACTTAACAACTATGTCTCAAAGTGGCGAGCGCAGTGCAATTCGTGACTTGTGATGAAATGCATCTGTTATAGGCAGAGGTTAGTCCGCTTAACATCAGGTGGGCCTATAGATTGATCCGTCCCAATATCAATAAAAAAAAACCTAAAATATTATCAAAAAAGAAAAAGTTGATTAACACACCTGCAAGGAACGCAGGGTAGTTATTTATATTCCGAGTTTTTTATTTAACGTAAAAACAAACGAAAAGTTAGTGCTATTATTATAACTGTTGCTTATATCTAGCGCTAAAGTTGACGAATGACACATAAGGCGGCGCTTATGAAACTGTTATTTATTGTTTTAATAAAGGAAGGACGTGTTATGAATAACTAATATAATCTGTTTTATGGATAAGTTCATATATTAATGTGTGGGGTATTATCTGACTGAGTCTTATATATATGTAATAATCTCAGAAAGTACAACCTACATAGAATTAGTATAAGTTGCGTTAATTTGATTTAATATCAATAATAATAGGGGCTAAGGTATTAAGTTGCCACATTAACGTAGTGGCACACTAAGACTTACCATTTTGAATTATTTTTATTAAACCTGCACGGTTCATTAGCAAAGTATGTATTACATTCTACATTCAAATAAAATTTGTTGACATTCTATTGGTTAATTTATTATTGTTGTAGCATTCGAATGCCGAGTGCCCGTGGAGTGTCGGGCTAGATCACCCCCGCATCTCTACCCGTGGGTGTTGTAAGAGGCGATTAAGGGTAACACACCAGAAGGTGGGCAGCAGCACTTTCTGAGAAACTGATATCTCACACTGCGATACCCAAACTGGCAAAACCAAGGCGATTAAACATTTTTTATATCCATTAATATAGTTATAGACATCTCCATTTAATAAAAAAAAAATTAAAACAAGCAGACGGCCCACCTGATGTTAAGCGGTTACCGTCACCTATGGACATTTATTAGAATTATATTTATATTACATTATTTTATTATATTATAGTACTAGAATTTATTTCAGCTATATATATTGTATATTGTACCCATGATTTGTAATATAAATATTTTGAATTTGAATTTATCAATGCTGCGTGTGGAAAGAATATGCGTAACAAACACACTGTGAGCTTTTTGGTTTAATAACTTCTATAGTGCAAACTTCGCTAAAGTCGGAAAGTTATAGTACATTACTGCAGAATCCAGTAAGTAAGCCTTCCTGGCCAAATATGAGTTAACCAGACCGAACCGCAGGTGTGGTCCGGTTATATACGAGGCCAGGATGGCTTTCTTACTGGTTGAGGCTTGTATAATGCTTTTCTCAAAAATGAATGCCTCAGCTTTTAAATCAGGAGGAGTGACATCTATTTCCGAACCAGATTTGCTTGAACCCATTTTTTGGGATTATCTATGTTCACGGTCGCAATTGAATGTGAAATCCCGCCAGTCTTGTTTTTTTTTACTAAAAAGTTCGCGTTTACCTTTGTTCATTGTTCTATTTTTACATTACATGAATGTTTAAGCAAAAAAAAATTAAATTATTGTTTTTGAAACTCCATGTTAATTTTAGAATGGAAAGTTTTAATCCAACATGATTTATAAACTGAAATTACTTTATACAAACATAAAATCCCACACTCTATAACATTATTGAGTACAAAACGCAACGTGCATACTTTTTCTGCGTCGCGTTAAATGTCACAGATTATATAATGTCTGTTAAAGGCTCCAAAAATATATCTATATCATAATAAATGTCAAACCAAAAAGAGAGATATTTATACATTTGGAGCCTTAGGAGGGAGCCTATAACCATGTCAGAATGGCTAAAAACTAATCTGTGTCTGGTATATTTTTTTTTCTAAGCAGGTCTAAAGAGGATGGCCTAACTGTCCAGTATATAACATGACACTGGCAAATTCACAATACATGCGAGTCCAAATTACGAGCTAGGAAAAAAAAACTGTCCAGTAATGAATTTACATACTTACTCACTGGACAGTAGGGGATTGCAAATTTAAACGAGGTGGCAACATTACATACCAGTTTTGAGAAAATGTCTATTACTCCCAGTCCAGCCAGTCCAGGAGGACTGGTCGAACGGCCTCGACAATCCAGTGGCCAACCTGGAGTTGGGACAACCGATCCGTTCATTTCCCAATAAGGAACTCTGGAGAACGGAATTTCCACGCCCGCACTTCTCTTGGTGAAGAAATCTCCGCCAGGATACGGAGTTGCGAGCACCACTTATAGAAGGACTTGTGGACCTCAGCTTCTAGATCCCAGTGTGGAGACCCGCCAATAGGCACGCAGCCTCGTACGAGGTGGTATGGTACCCAATATGACCTCGACGGCCATCACGCTCTGGGATTTTCTCACCAGAGTGACATAGTGTGCCATCAGAGCATCCACCTAGCCGGGTGCCCTCTAAACAGCCGTGGATCACACAACCTCCAAATACAGGCAGCGGCTGCTAGGTTTTGGTCCCTCGATTTTGGGAGAACAAGCAACTGAAGTGCTCGCGGGAATTCCACCTGCTATCAAGTACGAGTCCCCGATAATTTATCGTGGATTCCACCTCGACCCGGGTCTCAAAGATAGAGATGAAAGAACCCGTAGTTAGAGATAAAAGAACGCCGTGAAAACACACGGCCTCCGACTTATTGAGTGCGACCCGCAGTTCCAACAACCCTATCTTACGGACAACAAGGGCCAACTTTTCCATGACAAGACGGGCCTTCGCCTCAAAGGTCTCGCCTCGGGCAGTCACCAACGTGTCGTCAGCATAGCAGGTCACGTGGTCCGAATTGAGATTGTCCCGCAATACCCAGTCTTAACCGATGTTCCCGAAGAGTGGTCTGAGAAATGAACCCTATGAGACACTGCACGAGATTTTCTCTGTTCTCTACCTCCGTGCCATTAGTACGATACGCCTTCTCTGACAGGTAGGCCCTAAGAATTCAACAGACTTCAGTGCCTCCCTGACACACGTCCACGGCAAGGAGTTAAACGCATTGGAGATGTGAAGTGACAGTCGCCGACTGAGATATATGTACCCTTACGCAGTACGGTCTAATTTTGTATTAGTTTTAATTTTAAATCATCTATTTTTTCATACATTAAGGCTAGAGTGCTCGTGACGCTTTCCATACAGACGTAGTTTCGTCATATTTGAAATACAAATTTTTCAAACTCGGTGAAACTTTTGATGTATGTCTTTGAGCCTAATGCTTTTGATGTGCCAGATTTCCGTAAAATTAAGTATTTTCTAAAATAATTCGAAAAATCGTTGTGTTTGGGAATTGTTATTTTGGCATTTAGAGAAATTATAAATCTAAAAACTACCAAACCAGAAGCATAGATATTAGGCTCAGCAATGTGCATACGGAATTTCACCCAGTTTGAAAACTTGCTATTTAAAACATGACGAAACTACGTTTGTACGGAAAGCGCTCCGTGCACTCTACTTTTCTGCTCCAAAAGAATTCATGATAATATTATCGTCATTTTTAGCGGTCTTGTCAGAATACAAATCAATGTTTATGCAATATGTAATATATAAATTATCTTGAGCTGTTTATTATAGCTTTATAGTCATAATGCTTGTCCAATTGAAATCCTTCGGCCAAAAGGCTAAGGGATTATAATAATATACTAAATTGGATAATAAAATTACGTCAAAGCTATAATGCGATTTGTCAAAGTAAATAGATTAGCATCAAGCATATTGGATATCATGAAACATTTTAAAAAATTACGTCTCGCGTCGGGAAATACCCCAGGGTGTCAACACCTACCGTTTTGGTACTGTGTAATACGGGGCAAGACTATTGACATTCACCTATTATATACGGTCAAATATTTCCAGTAGTGAATGTAATGAAGACATAACACGTGAAATAAATTGTGTTCTAATATATCTCGTGTTATGAAATCGCGCAATAACTTAATATCAAATAGGCCACTTCCTCTTTAGCTTTCAGGTTCTGTAAAATATGGAAAAAAAAATGCCAACAACTGAACAAATCATCAAGTAATCGGTTCGAACACTTATTCGAGTTTTCGACAAAGAATTTATGAGAAGCAGTCTGGAGTCTTTAACGACAGATGACAATGATTCAACCCTCTTTACATAGGACTTTCTGTTGTTCGAAACCTGGACCTACTATTTCTACGCTAAGCGGCTCAAGTAACCACTGACACTAGTAACTATCAAATAATATGTGCCAATCAAGTACTTCTTGTAGTACAACTAAAGTAGGAATAGAAGTTTATGAGAGAAGGATTTTTTATTCACTTTGACAACAATATCAGATGCAGCCATTTAATAGGCCATCCATACATTTCGGGGTTAGTGTCGTAGAGTCCCGTTAGTTTTTTGTACGAGAAACAAAAGGTTTGCATAGATTTTGTATGAGTTTGTTTACAGAAAGTCCGTGTCAGGCATTTCTGTCCCGGAGCATGATCTGACGAACCAACGTTCGGTCAGTGCTCTTCGATCTGCCACACTAGTACCATCAGCTAGTACTGAGTATAGTTCTGATATTTTTTTACCCGAGGTTACAATCCCAACTTCTAAATGTAGCGGAGAACTTTGGGTCGTTGGCATAGGTATGTGTTCCAGTGGCGTATGTGGTGATGATGGCGATGTCGTTGGAGCGAATGACTGTTGAAGTCCCGTTGTAATTCGAATTTGTTCCGTGGCTTTACATTTCAATAGCACGTGTTCCACGTGCAAATCTTTGCGTATACAAACTTTAAATAGAGGACTGTCAGTTGCTCCAGTTTTGTGCAGAAAATAATTCAAATTACAGTCGCCTACAACAAGGCGCCATTCCTCACGCTTCTTAACTTCAGCATATTATTCGTCAGTTTTTTTTAGAATCACATGGCCTTTGTTTGTCCACAATCCTTTATCTTGTTCCACAGGTTTTGTAGTTCTCTTAAGGTGTGACGACGCAATAGTTCCTGTACATCTATTGCTGATGGTTTGCAGAGGTTCTTTACGTCATCACATACCTGTTTTTTTTGCCCCGTTTGCCAGAGTATTCCCCGTGTGCCCCTGCCATAGTGTTACCTGGGCACACACCGTATCACTGTGCATGTTATTACTATTCTGTAATTGTTTGTCATCTATATATGTAAAAATCAAAAACCTGGCTCACTGACTGACAAACAACGCACAGCCTTAACCGCTGGTCGCAGAGACTTGAAATTTGGAGAGTGTATTTGTCTATATGCATAGGGGTTAAAATGAGTGAAAACGTTTGTATGAAAGTCATTTGTTTTTTTGTTCTTAAAATTAGTATTTGTATGGAAAGGTCATTGTTTTTGAAGTGAAGTCATTGTTTTTTATTATGTGAAGTGGTATCTGGATAGACTTTTTCATACAAAAACATGCTACAATAATATTTTTTGCTAGGGTTGATTAGAAGGAGTGAAAATGGGGAGGAAAGTTTGTCACCAGAACCCAAACCGCTGGCACTCGGCCTGTTCATCCATCTATCATATTGATGTATCTTTTGAACCGTAATAGACTTGGCAGACATATACAAATTTGTTTTACAAAGCATGGGGAGAATGCTACCCGCTGAGCATCAGAATTCGTATGAGACGTCCGTCGCGCGTTGAGTATGACAGGAAGCTCGAGTATACTATTGCGATCTATCATGCCCCATGTGGTGCCACATCACTGAGCTCGGACCGAGGTTACTTAAGAGATGAGCGTAGCCACTTTCAATCCCTGTCCTATTTATTCTATGGGACTCAGGGTAGGGCAATGGATGTCCGCAAAGAGATTGTCAGGCATGTAGTGGCTAATTGGCAAGAATTTGTGATTTTGTCTTATGATGCTCAGTGTAACGGAAACAATTTCACCACTGCGGGTGAATACTCTATTGATATGTTACAACACTCGACATGGGGCACTAAGTTTGAAATAGAAGCCGCGGGGCAAGTATATAACTATGTTTTCGAAGAGTATACTGTACTGTATAAGCCGGATTGTCCACTACTGAACATAGCCTCCCCCATTAACCAATTTATATATGACACGTTTTACACAGCTACCAAAAACTGGTAACGGTTCCTGAGGGATAGTCTACTTAGGCGAAGCCGCGGGTTTAAAGCTAGTTTATAAAGCAGAATGATACTCAGTCACGGCTCTAGACTTCTCAGGATCTTTACCCAAACTGTATGAAAGGATATTGTTTTCTTCAATAAATTATTTTTTAATGTGCTTGCAAAAATCTCAATAATATGTGAACATCGTAAATATGCAATCTATTGTATTATATGTATGCATTTTAATGCATGAAACTGATTATAAGAGCAAGACACTTTAAATAATATCCATAAATAAATGGAAATGCATGTTAATTGGAACACAATTGATTTTGTCAACGGTTTTATCTATACCAATGAGCAAAGTTAACGCGCTTGTTTTTATTAAAGAAACCTTTGATTTTATACAATGTCAATCATTCATGCAAATTAAAAAAGAAATATATACATACGAGTAAATCCTCGTACATTTGCACATGACTCTCGAGGTAGCAATTTGGTGTCCTAATGACGTCTTTTCAAGGTCATTCTCGACATGTCTAACGTCTTAACTAATGTCGATACGACGTATGAAAAGACGATTATGGCGTCTTTTAAAGACTTTGAATCTACGGTTTCATAAGGCATGGATTTGTCATAAAACAAGCTTAAAAACTATAGAAAATTCAAACATTACATTTTCTTTCTGTCTTGGCCTAGTAGCTGTAAGAAAAAAATTGAACATTCTTGAAGTACGCAAGGGTTTTCGGCTTTTGTATTTTGAGCCATAAGTCACAAATGAAGCAGTAAACTGCGTGAAAAAAGAGAGAATCTATGATAATACACTTACGTCTAGACGACTTTGATACGACGTCCGTTTTGAGAAGTCGATAAGATATCATTTTGAGGCGTGTAAGGTATTGAAATTGTATATATCCATTATCCCATGCCGCAAGAAACAAGTTTAAAATCAATTTAAAATTCCAAGCTTAGTTTCTTATTATTATTTTCTGCGCTTTGGTGTGAACCTAGTACCCGGTTATTGGAATACGAAATTTATGCCTCTGTGTGGAAATCAGTCGTAGAGCAAGTATGGCCCAGTGACATTTGCTATGAACTGCCGCTCAACAGGTCTATAGTTTGAATCCCGCTGCTGGCTTGATCTACACCGCATGATGGAAAAGCATTTTGTAACTGCCCGCCAGGCAAGCAAGCCTCAAGTATAAAATCTTAGCATCTAACGGTGTATTCCGGCAATTGTCCAAGAGCCAGTGTTTCTATATGAGTGATACACGCTAAGATGTGGTGTCACGCGGACCTTTACAGATATTACAGTTCGAAAATGCAGCTTCTAAATGCAACCGATCATCATCAAATCAGTCAGATATCTACGTGCCCAAAGATGGGGATATTGTTTCAAATTAAAATCAGTCAAGTGCGGAGGGTTCCATAACACCACCGAATGTGATCATATTAGGGGTTAAAGTATGACATTGCCAATTTGTAATAAAAAATCGTATTTTTTTTATAATCAAAATGATTACAATTATTATCTATACATTACTGCCATCTAATAGGAAGGTCATTTGTGCCTTTGCGATAGAACTCTGGTAATCTAGATTAGACAAACTGTGTGAAAGTATTTTGTACTGCCCTCTGGCAAGAAAACTTTTTATCAAGTAGAAAATTTTCCAAATCACGAAAAAAAATGTACGTTGAGCAAGGTCTGACGAATACGGAGGGTGACGAATGTTTAATGAAACTTAGCACGATTTGAGTATGAACTAATGTTACTACTACAACTCGTAGTATGAACTACGAAGAAAGACTTTGCAATATGTACCCGAAATTTATCACGGTTCACTTGGGAAACGGGATGACAGTACAAAATGTACAATAAGTTTTAATTTATTAACGCGTAGTCCAATTTCAATCATTCTTTTTTTGTTAGAATAGTGGAATTTTATAGATTGTTCCGTAAATATTTCAGTCATCGGTTATGTAGTTCAGAAATTACAGATATCACAACCAAAATATTTACCGTATATGTATATATATAATAACTTGAACCGCGGAATGTTCAGGAAGATTGAACGTACGGTTCATCTTAAGCTAGCATTTGCACTTTATCATATATGTATATTATATCAGCCGGATTGTCCACTGCTGAACACAGCCTCCCCCACTATGGGAGGGTTTACCCACACTCTCTCGACCCAATATACCCACGTACATACACTATAATACAAACACTAAATATAAAATAACCAGTTATGTTTATACCTTGAGATATATCATTCATGTAACGAGTAAAAATTGCAATATATTAGTTATGTAACTTGTCCTTATTATTTGGAGAAGACACTGCTTTCTGAAACACAGTATTAATTCTAAAGCAGAAGGCAGGGCTTCAACTATAGAAATAAGATAACCTATTATGTTAAACAAGTAATAAATATTTTGTATTTGTATTTGTACCATAATCCCCACGCTTGGCAGGCGTCTTTGGGATTGCAGTGTGAAATATATGTTCTGGGTAGTAAAACCGGAACTTATTCGAACATTCTGAAACAGGCCCTTAGACTAATATTTCATATATACCTAAGTAATATTTATAGATTAGTTCTCAGTTCAGCCTATACGACAATATACAGGGTGTTCCATGGCTATGCCACAAGGAGGGGAAGTACATTAAATATTGCAGATAGATGAGGATGAGTGGAAGGACCTTTTCTTGAAAGAAGACTTAATTTTATTATAAAACATAATATGTATTACTGCATTCTAATTTTTTTTTATAACTCGTGCCTCAAATGCAACATGCACAAGCTTGAAATATTAAAAAAAAAAAGTTTTTTACTATAACTGTCGATATGATTATTTTTTCCTCAATAACATAGCTCTTCAATAAAAGGACTATTAAATTATTTCTTAGTATAACTTTGAAATTCTATTTAAAACAATTAAATTGATCAGTTGCTCAAAATGTGATCCATTCTGTAGTATACAAAGTCTCACTATTCACACTCTGTTTATTTACTTAGGAAGCACGGCAATTCAGAAAATCGTCTATTAACATTTTCCTGCACGTTATTTTAAAAATCTGTTAAATCATGGTCTTCCTTATATTGAAGACGCTATTTTATTCAGGAAGAAATAATTCTTATGATAATCCCGTCGACCGGTATCATAAGATATATTTTTCATTTTATTCACTTTTACGAATGTATTCGATTTCCGTGTGAGTTTCCGATATTTAAAAAAACTGTGAATGCAGTTCTAATTTTAAAAGTGCAATGAGGTCTTCTTATAACGTTATCTTTAATATTTTAAGTACTTCCCCTCCGTGTGGCAAAGCCGTAGGACGGCCTGTATATGAGAAGAACATAGGAATAACGGAAAATTTGAAATAAGAACAAACAATAATCTTGACCTCAAAGCCTACCTGCATTCTTATTGGTTAAGATTAACAATACAAGTTTATCTGATATTCAGAACGAATTTGATAATTTTTACTAGCGAAGATTATATTGAAGTGGTAGTGACATGTTTATCATGTCATGTGACATAACCAGATTCCATTATCTTACACTTATGACACTTTATATTGGATATTGTTGTTTATTTTATCTTCTAGTCTAATAACTTTAAATATGTCGTATGTATTGGAAATTGCTCTAACGATTTGGATAAAATGTTGTATACATATACGTAGATAAAGGTTATATACAGGGTTATTGGAAAATTACTAACAATCTCTTAGTTCACTTCTGCTAGTCCTTACAAACATTTTGAGATTAATATTTTTTGCTATATTTTTTTTGAATATTTTTCCATTTTTTTTGTGGTTTTTATGCATTATGACGTAATAAGAACGAGGACCACCTGACGTTAAAGTTTCTTCTACCTGTAATTTATTATTTCACAGTTATTATTACTTAGCTCGATGTAAATATTCAAAACTCTATTCAAAGGGAGCGCGGCGCAGTCCAGTGTCGCTGCGGCGGCGGTCGCTTTTGGCTCGGATTAGGCATTGTCTTTTACTACGTTATGTACCGTTTTAAGCAAACGACAAAAATAATATATTTGTATGGGATCCCCTTTTGTTTCTAACTTTTTGTTATAGTATATATAATACCTACTATAAGTATGTACGAACGGACAGACAGTCTGAAAGCCAAGGCTATGTATAGCATCCCGTTTCCTTGTCCAGAACCCTAACAAAATAGATGTTCCATTTTTCATAAGCTGGACTAATTAATTAAAAGATCTTAAAAAATTAAGAACATATTTTGTTATAAGGAATATTTATTTTTATTGACTTCTAGATCATGAAATCCATTTTACTGACTTAATAAAAAGGAGATTATCAATTCAACTCATGTATATGTAATATTATTAAAACTGTAATACATTCACATATGTATGTTTTTGTAATATTCTAAGGCTCCCAAACAAATATACAGAATTTTATGGGTTGTAATTTTAATGTAATTTTATGTTTTGTATCGGATTGTGATAAATTTTTGATTGGCTTAATTACACTTCAATTTAGGGAATATTGCAAGTTTCATCTAAAATGGTTCAGTAGTTTTCAGGATATGCACTAATTCGTATAAGTCTTTTGAAGCAGTGATGGCCGTGCTGTAATAGCCATGGACTGCCGTTCCGCAGGTCCCTGGTTCCATCCCCACACTGAGAAAAACGACTTAAAGGCTTAATACAAATTTGATCTTTTACCGTTGAATTGTAACTAAGTAAGATGAATTCACAACTCTTAAGATGATGAGAAGGGTATTTCGCGAATGCTCACCTGGCTACCTACCACCCTCAAGCATAAAATCAGTCGCCAAGCACCTAACAGTGTGTACCGACAGAAAAAGTACAGGCACATGAGACTTAACAACTGTCGGTCTCAATGTGACGAGCGTAGCATAGTAGTCATAGTAACAATTCATCACATGACATTGTTACGAGCTACGTGTGTGGTGTCAAACTTGTGGAAGTATGATCAATTGATCATGAATATATGAACTCAAAATGTTTTACCGACTCCCACAAGTCATGTTGGTTAATTTCGTGTAATATATAAAAATATAAACACCTACGTAGGTATATATTTTTGTCTTAATTTCTTTTTGAAGTCGATTTAAGTGTTTAGACTACAGGTAAAAATCAGGCGACGATAACGTTGCCGAGAAGCAGGCACGATTCCACATATTTTATCATGGTATACGAATATGTATGTACGATACACTCAAATTTTCCGAAATTAATTAGAAAGAATCAATCAATTTTTTAAGCTAACGTTTTTGCTACTTCTTTGTGCTGACTTCGGAAATAAATAATCATACTTTTCGACAGCTTCTGGTGATAGAAGTCACTAAGTGCGAGGCTCTATAAGCAGGATAGGTCACAAGTTGTATGGCTTTTACCTTCGAAAATACTGGCTGGACGTGTGAGAGCTGATAGCCTGATGTGGCGGGATTCGAACCATGGACCTGCTGCACGGCAGTCCATAGCCAATGCCACTGAGCCATCACTGCTTCTATGAATGGTCGTCTGCTTTTATAACTTGCAAATAAATGGTCGTGTTCCAATCAGTACTCATTGTACGACGATTCTCCAAAGCAATAGTAGCCAAGTATCCGTTTTTTTAATAGAGAAGCAATCATCTGTTTGGCAAGACTTTGAATGCGTGCTTATGCGTAGGTAGGTTTCGAATCATTCATAATAATGTAAATGGTCGATTTTGGGAATTATTCTTTCTATTATATCTTTTATCTTTTATAAAAATCTAATAAAAAATGACCATTCCTGTAGAAAATTATTTTTCCGATAAATTTACAAAATACATAATTTTTGGGAAAACTGGAAACCTGAAGCATAAATATTGGCTCAAGGATATGCCTGCCAAATTTCTAGAGTTTAGTGAGTAGATGTCAATTGTTTCAGCCCTTATTTTATGAGAACAAAAGATATAGGCAAAACGTGGTTCTGCGTACCGTGAGGGAATGTACATGTGTGATGATATAAATATTAGGTGTTAAAAATTATGCGTTGTCAAACAAAAATTGTATTGAGCGACTGACCTAAGTCTTTAGAAGAACGAATAACTCCTACTAATTATTTGATGAGCAAAGCAATTAGTCTCATCATGTGTGCTTGTATTAAGTATGAACTTTTGTTCATACTTAATACAAGCACACATGATTAGTATTTTAAAGGTTTTTTTATATCATCGTAATTTTTTAAGACTCACTACCTCATCTTTGTTCACTACCTCACCTGATGGTAAGTGATGATGCGGTTTAAGATATTATTCAGACTTACCTAGAAATACTGGCTATTAAGCAGGAGGCTAGGGCATTTATAAAATATCCTACCACCATTCGGTAAAGGACCTTCTGCGGAACAGCCCATAACCATTGCTACTGGACCATTGCTGCTTCAAAAGCTCGGCAACTGTTCGAATTGTTAAACCCACGACAAGGATGAGTATCGCTGAAGAAGCATTTGCCGTCTTCGCGTCGACGACGCATTATTATTAGATAGATGTCAGTACTAGGCTGTAGCCACCCCAAGGGTAGATGCCTCGTACAGTTCACCCAAAGTGCAAGCATTGGGCACTGTGGGTAGAACAGCAAGTGACGCATGTCCTGCGTAGCGCCACAACTGCATTGGGTTCCTACGTCAGAGTAACCCCATTTGGCCATATTAAACCGGCAACGACCCACTTGAGTCCGAAGTCGGTTTAGCGACTTCGAAGTGGGCAACGCCAGATCTTGGCTCGGGGGGAGTTCCTCAGCCGGCTCAACGTAGTTGGGTGGGGAGGGCAGGTGTTCTGTCACAGTTTCATGCGGGCATCCTTTGGGTTACCTGTCAAGGCCCTGGTGAAGCCAAGAAAACTTTTGCGGCTCTTAAGACGGCCTGTGGTTAGCTGTAAGTTGTAAAGAGGGTGTCCACAATCTTATTCTAAGCATGCTTGATTGCAGTTCACCACTATACTTACTGGTTTAAGCGGGTAGCTCTGGCGTAAATAATTTTTACGACGCTGACCTCTACTCAAACCCATATTACTGAAAAAGTAGGATTTTCAAGACCTTGGACACTTGACGCTACACAATAACGTCTACTACGACGTTATTGCAAGCATATGCATACCATAGACATGTGAACATGAACCATGGATTCTATTTGTAGTCCAAGGTACAGCCAGAGTACCCAAAGTATGACGTGAGTTTTGATTTTTGGCTTCCTAAGCAACAAGTGGGGCTTTACAGTTGCAACAGGTTCCCCGAGGGGCCACCGGCCGGCTCAGGGGAATGAAGAAAATCAGGAATAATATTGAAGAACTTCGAGCTTTTTATTACCTTTTCTACACCACCAATAACAAACTGTTAGTTTTTCATTTAGAATTTGTAGAGTATACTTTCCAGAATGAATAATAAATCTGTACAGTTTTGGGTACAATCTTCATCTGTTGGAGGTCCATATACACATAACACAAGTAACCTTACAGAAAAGTTGGACAGAAACTATTTAAGCTATTTTACAAGAATAATACACCCTACCGATTCTACAGATGATCTGTTATATGCCCGTAAAATTATTAACAGTAAATAATAGTAAAATTTTTATGGAGATTATATTTCTCACTTTCAATTTTGGAGTCGATTCCATTCTTTATTTAAAACAATATCTTTCATTTTAGTGATACTTGCCGACAGAACCAGCTAACAATAGTTAATGCAGGCGGAATTGACATAATTTAATGAATATTATATTATAGTCTCGTCATTATGGAGAATCTCGCCACACTGATTCTGAAAAATTTACTAATTCATTTACACTAGAGAAATATGGTATAAGAGGCAATGCCAACAAACTTATTGAACCATACTTATTTAATAGAAGACAAATTACACACATAAACACGTTACCCGTCGAATGAAAGAATAGTAAGAAAAGGGGTTCCACAAGGTAGCGTGTTGGGCCCTATTTATCATTTATATAAATGACCTACGTAATATGACTAAGCATTAACGACAATTTTCCTGATGTAGCATATGACATAAATAATAAACTATAATGAATTGGATGACATTGCATTACTTGATTATTTATAAACATTATTATTATTATTAACTTGACAAACACATATTTTTTTTATTTTAAACAAAGTGATAATACCCTACTAGATTATAACATTAATTACCTAGCCAATCCAATTCAAGAACTAGAATCTACAATATTTTTAGGCTTAATCATAGACGATAGGCTGTCATAGAAATATCATATTAGTAATTTAGTAAAAAAATAAATAAATTTTCCTACGCCCTTGTTTCGTTAGGAAAAGTTGCAAATGTCCAAACACTCTTAGCAACATATCATGGATAGGTAGCATCTAGAAATATTACTGTCAAGCAGAGAGTTTTAGTAGCCTAAAAGAAATGTATACACTATAGTCTATCTTTGGCATAATGACAGACGATTCGTGTGAACCTTACTTTCGTAAGTATAAAATTCAAACAGTTCGATCGCTGTATATAGTGACGTCGCTAATTTTGTTAAATGTAATCCCCATTACTTTAAATTTAAACCTACTGGAAGCAGACGTCAGGGTAACTTAGAGACAACCCTTAAATGCAAAAGCTACTTATGAGAATAAGTGTAAACTGTATGGCATCTACAGTCTGTAATAAAATTCCATTACCAATTAGGTCTCTTAACGATATTAAACGGTTTGAAACTGCACTCATGGATTGCTTGCTGATAAAGTATACTATATAAGAGATTTGTAGAATAATAAGAAACTGCAATAATAATTTAAATATGATACAATGACTTTATTTGGAATAATCTTATATATTCATTTGTGAGCTATTGATATAATTAATACTTAATTTTTATATTGCATAATTATTGTAATTCATGACCTAATTATTAAATCCCTCAGGGATCAGTGTTATCGCCTACGCTATTTATTCTGCATATCAATGACATGCTACAAATCTGTAACATGCATTGCTATGCAGATGATAGCACGGGCGATGCGCAATATTCTGGCCGTGCTAATGCCCCTCGCGTCGAAGTAGAAGGAAGCAGAACTGGTCTTGTGTCTGAAGTTGAGGGTTCATTGGAACTCGTCTCTCATTGGGGACAGCAGAACCTTGTCCAATTCAACCCCAAAAAAACTCAGGCATGCGTTTTCATCGCGAAAAAGAGCCCCTTCATCATCGCTCCGCAATTTCAGGGTATTCCCCTAGAAATCGCAGAGAGTATTGGAGTTCTTGGCGTCGACATTTCTAAAGATGTCCAGTTCCGCTGTCACATCGCGAGTAAGGCTGGATTGGCTTCCAAGAAACTTGGTGTGCTTAATAAGGCAAAGCGGTACTTCACGTCGAGCCAGCGACTTCTGCTTTATAAAGCACAAGTTCGCCCTCACATGGAGTACTGCTCTCACCTCTGGAATGGCGCACCAAAGTACCAACTCCAGTCTCTCGATGCTATTCAGCGTCGAGCGGTAAGAATTGTCGACGACCCCGAGCTCTCTGAGCGCCTTGAGCCACTAAGCCTCCGTAGAGACATTGGTTCGCTCTGCATACTCTACAGGCTCTATAACGGGGAATGCTCCCAAGAGCTGTTTTAGCTAATACCGGCATCACGATTCTATCATCGTTCCTCGCGTCACCGGTTAAAAGCTCATCCACACATAATCGAGTCCTGGAAGTCTCACACAGCTCCATTTATGCGCTCCTTCTTACCGCATACTTGCAAAATGTGGAATGATCTTCCATCTAGCGTTTTTCCGCAGGGCTACACTATGGATTTCTTCAAAAAAGGTGTTAAAAGGGTCTTACAGGGTCGGCAACGCATTGGTGACGCCCCTGGTGTTGCAAATGTCCATAGGCGACGGTAACCGCTTACCATCAGGTGGGCCGTCTGCTTGTTTGCCAACCCATTACATAAAAAAAATATAAAAAAAAATGTTCAATTATAATTTAAATATTGTTTAATTAAGGTCATTATTTAGTCAATTTTGTAATGAAATTCTCATATGCTGATAAATTGAAACATGGCTTTACTTCTCATAATTGTCATCATTGTTAACCTATGCTTTATGAAATAAATTAATATGAATATGAAGATCAACGCTAAAATCAAATATCTATGTTAATATCGCCGAATTAATTATGACTAATATTGTATTTTCCTCATGAATTACATTTAAACTTTACTCATGTAAAAAGCGAATGAAAAACTTAACTGATATTATTAAAATCAACGAATAGATAACGCCTCCGCCAAATTCGATCAAAAATCACAGATAACAAAACATGTCTACGACATACCAAAACCTATATACCAAGTTTCGTCAAGATCAGTGGAAAAATACGATTCGTATGAGAGTACCAACATCCGTATTATAGATGAAAGCAATTATTGCGAGTCTTTGCAGATAGGTACTTCGCTTTCTTCGCTCAACAATTTATAATAATTTGCACCCACTCTTAAGGACATTAATTTTATAAATGTGTTGAAATGCAAACTGAAATGTTATTTGCTAGATAAGGTATACAATTTCATTAATGAATTTATGAATGAAAAAATAAACAAATGATATTATGACTACTATTATTTTTCTCTAACATTAATACATTTTCTTATTTATTTGGTATATTTAAATTTTGGTGCATGTATATGTTAAACTGACATTTAATTTTCTTGTGTTTGCAATGTGAAATTTGTATTTATTTTAAACAACTATATCTAACACAAAAATATTTATATGTGATACAATTTATTTTGCACACCCTGATTTAATGTAGTGAAGCAATTAAGGTTTATTTACATCTTAACTATTTTATGTACCTATGTTCATGCATTAAATGATTTTGTATTTGAATTTGAACACTTGATCAAATTGGGATTGATCTTTAATATAGAATACATATTTTTATTAGATAAATAAATAACAATAGGTACTTTTTACTAAATTAGGTAATAAGTACCGTTCTTGGCGGTAAAACACGTCAAAAACGTTAGAGAGAAGAAATGAGACGATTTGAATTGTATGTGGGAGTTGTGTGTGGACAATGGCATGAAATGAGGTGGAATGTGATGAAAGAGAATGACTTTGACCCACAACCTTGGTGGTGAATTGAGTCGAGATTGGCATGAAATTCATACTTGTGTTATGCACTTGAAGAGAGAATAAGTGCTTCCACTGCGAATGCCATGGCCAGAATAGATTTTAGAGCGAGGAATTTAAGAGGGAGTCAGTAAAATGAGGCGCTTGCTTTTGTGTGAGATGAAGACCAACGGCAGAAGCGTATACCACTAAAACATAGTTAATGATTGCATACTACCAGTACTTCCCAGAAGCTATGTGTAGGTTCTCTACGGTAAACCTACAAGGATGACTGCCACCAAAAAGGGTTGTTTTTAGTCCAGACTACATTCGTATAGATTTTTTATTTCAAATTATTCCTTGGTTTCTCCAGATATAGATTCTAGATAAAAGGAACAAGTTCGAGCATTCATGTAAATATTTTTTCTAGGATTAAAGTGTTATTTACTAATGGATGCTTCCATACTTAACTGTAAATCAACGCAGGCTTTCAAGCGTAAAAATGTATAATTGCTTTTCCTACATTTCAATTGAGTATCAAAATTTCATAATAAATAAAGCAATAAAATGAGTTCTAGATATTGGGTTGCGATTTCAGCATAAGATTTTATTGATCCACCTGTGGCTTAACTAAAGATGTCAATAAAGATTAAGAACTGTGTATTATTTCTTTGGCCACATTGACTGCGCTTTCAGAAACGGAAATTATGGGTTTGATTCCCGATAAAAAATAAACGATGACTCCCGCGGCTGAAAATCTTATGTCAGACACTTGTCGGGGTTTTTTGATAAAAACATTGTGTCAGACTTAGAACCATACGAAACATAACTTTGCAAAAGAAGAGTTGATCCTCTACTTAACTACTTCAATTAAGTTTATGAAGTTAATATAAAGTCATAGCAAAACTATAGGCAGATAATTATTTCTAACTCTAAGTATACGTAACCAACAGGTGATAACAAATCAACATTTCATACCGGTTCTGTGTACTGCCATTTAGATTTATTACCTGGATCTACGAAGCTTTTCCTACATTTGTAGAGTTATACTTATTTAGGATGCTTTCATATAAGGTTTTAAGGTCCAAATTATTTAAGATTTATTGAAACTTGTTTAACATTATACTACCAAATACCTAGTTTGTATTCTTTGGTCTATGTCGTAGTTGTTGGAATTAAGAACTCAATTTTATATATCATAGTAGCAAAACTAATAACACAGTCGATAATTGTATCAAAGATGTCCAGCACCATGTCAATTATTTGAACGATAAGGTAAACAAAAAGGCAGACTGTAATTATAATTATAATCAAAGTTTCCTAGTACTCAGAGTGGTGGTTAGACAAGGCTGACCTACGGGTGTTTTATTTTGCATAAAATCGATTTTGACTTCTGCCCAACAATTTTGTTCGCTTCCCGCTAAACTATTCTTATCCATTAATCGTATCCCAGCGTTTGGAAGATAAGAAATATTGTGAGTTCGTAATGGTACATCACGTCGGCCCATTAACTTTATAAGGCTCAGGTTCAGCCTCAAATAGAGTATTGTTTTTTTGCGTTACGCAGATAGCGTTAACGCTGCGCGGGGATCAAGGTACCAGCTTCTTCCATTTCTCCACAGAGCGGCTCGAATCGACGACGATCCAACTCTCTCCGATTGGTTCGTCCCTTTGGCACTTAAATTAAATTAAATCGACGTCTGGAAGTCCATATCCGTGTGATTCTCACTGCATTTTCTGATACCACTTATCCAATCTGATACAACTTAGGAACTTTCTTTTTTTTCAGAAAAGAACATTATCTCTCCTCAAAGGCAAGCAACGCATTTTTGAGACTTCTGGTGTTGCGGATATCCGTGGGTGTCGGTGATGATTTACCACCAAGTAAGCTGATCTTTTGGCCTCCTATTCAATAAAAACAAAAAACCAACCATTGGTTTCAGACTTCTTGTACTAGATTTTTTTATTACCAAATTTCACATGCAGTTATCTGTTATCGAATATAGAGAACTAAATTCCACGAGGTAGTAGTCACGGGCTTTAGCTAGATTGATATAATGTTCGTGTAGAAGTTTAATTCAGTACAAAGATTTGTTTGATTTCTAAACGCACATCTCACCTTTAATAGCCTACCTACATAATTATTCTGCCTCCGACGTAACTTTCATTTTCACTTAAGTACTAGTTGCTTATACCTATGAACCTAGGTTACAATATTATATGTGTATATTCTTTAGCTTATGGAGTATAATATAACTGTGATGACACTACAATATACAAAGTTTAGTTAACTCCAGTAATCCTGCTTTGGGTCCCAGATTTGAACTTATTGGGACAAGTAAATATGTGATAAGTCTTATTTGGTCATGACTTTAAATGTTCATTATTTAACTATTTTTCTGGTCATGCCTTCTCAGGGACACAGGGAATAATAGTGTGAGTGTGTTTGTTCTTAAACATTTGGGCTTTCAGACATTGGTATTAGCCAAATTTCATGATTCTAGGTCAACGGGAGGTATTTCTCCTATAGGTTTTGATTTTCTAAGTAAAATCGCATAATATAAACGGTCATATATTTTAAACGCGTTATATTTTTTCACACCTGAAAAAGACCGCAAACCCGAGTATAACTTGATATATAGTACCTCTACGTGTTCTTGAGAAAAACTTTCTTACAGACGGATAACAAAGTGTTTCTTTTTCCTTATGATGTTTGGAACCCTAAAGACGAACCCTTAAAACTGAGCAATACAACAATGCATTATTTACGAGATATAAAAATAGAACTGTATTATTTTTAATCATTTTAGCAAGCTCTACAGCTTATAAGAGAATCAAACAGATTTAAATAGCAGTCTACTTATTTGTCCTTCATTAAACGATAGATTAGCGAGTTATTTGCTATCCGCTAATCTTGTTGCAAACATTGAAATGTCCTAGTTGACAAACGTATCACAGTTACTTAAGATTTGTTAGCAACTGTATAATAGTTCGCTAAGCATTTGTAAATAATAATTAAAAGGGTAATATTTGTTTCGCTACCTGTTTGTTTAATTACATTTGATCAACTTTGATTTAATTTCGATTACGGATTAGATGAAATGCCATTTTTTCTTTTGAAAAATCGTGCCTGTGTTTACAGATTTAGTTTATTGTCATTTACATACTGATTATATTTTTTTGAATGGTTAATATACGTTATATTTTTGTGGTATCCAAAGCTTTGGTTGTTCTTAGTTTGTACAATGTTGTACTAAGTATCTTTAATACATTTAATTTTAAGTAATTTTCTTTCGGACAGTAAGTATACCTTCTTATATGTACCTACCCATATGTAAAAGGTGCTTGTACTTTCCGGAATCATCCGGCAGTCGATAATCTCTACCTGTCACGATCTCAATAAATAAAGTGATAATAGCATCACATGGTTTAGCGTCAAAGTCAAGACGTTACTCACCAAACACTTCAGTTTACTTACTTAATCCCGCATCATGTTTACCGGTAGCCAGTGCTTCTTTGTTTTAACTTTATCACTGATTATCGACTAATAATGACGTCACACCATCTAATACCTACTCAAATCTGTGTAGAATATATTGCTCAACAGGTGAGCATTACAGTCATTTAAAGAAAACATCTGTATCAATAAAGACTTTCAGTAATTACGACCAAAATTGTATTAATGAGCAAGAATTTATATAGAACAATTTTTCTCATTGACGATGACTTCATATAATCATGTTAATTTTATAACTATGGCAAAACAAAATGTTCATGTAAGTCACTTGATGAATAGATTGTTTTGATATTACAAAATGAGTCACTTACGCCAATGTGGTTTTCAATTAGTAGTTAGATGCCAATAAGACAATCTACATTTTCAGAGAAACTACCTTGAGTAGAATCCAACGTATTTAATGTGCAATTAATGATAAAGCGGAGAGCAATTATTAAGACAAAGAAAAGAAAAACTTGATGTTTTCTTTTAAAAAAACATGATGTCGTGACTGCATAATTTAAGTTAGCAAAAAATAAACTTACTGCAGTAGCTGAACGTGAAGATCTCCCTGTGTGTCCCGTAGTTTCCAAGTGTAGTTTGACAGCTTCAACACCTGACCTCTTTGTACGTTCTCGAGTTGCAGCACTACCAGATCCGTTCGTTTGCTGCCTCTTTGAACCTCGAATATCCTGCCTCGCTCCTCGACTCTCTGGCTTAGCTCCTTTCCAGTCTTGTTTCGACCCTCGTAACTCCTGCTTTGTGCGTCTATCGCGTTTCTTCATCTTTACTACTCGAGCATCTTATCGCGCCACTCAAAAACAAGTTTCATTTGCTCCCAGTCAAAATAAGTTCTCTATCGGAAGTAGATCAGCCACTGTCAGATAAGATTGAAGGTGAAATATTAACGATAAAAACTTGCATAGAAGTTGTAAGAATACGTGACGCGAAGGTCTTTGTATTAGCACCTTGTTGTGAGCACGTAGGAGCCTTGAACTGGTGCTGTTCGGTGCGGTTCGATGGTTTTCTTTCAGGATTTACTCAAGCACTTAGCACTGGTTGGCACTCGTGTTGCGGTAGTGTGAGTGCATTGAGTGCGGGCCCCGGACGGACTGGCGCGCGAAGCCCGGCCGCGTGCGCGGGCGATGAGAGTGCGCCTGTTACCGACACCATAATTGAAGGGATCTCAGGCCGCTATTAAATTGACGCTATCTTGGCGATAATGTGACTTCATTCTGTAAATACTAGATCACAAGGCGCTTGCTACTATTTAAAATTAGTTTTATTCCTATTAGTAGCAATATCAGTTTCAAGTACCTGCGTGGCAATAAAACAAAAACTTAATAAATAGGAAAACCTATCCAAAAAACGTGTATTTTTAATATTTTTTTTCATATGAATAAAAAGGTAATACTCGCATATAAAAGTAACTAAGAGTGTCACTAAAGTAAAACTGACCATGTGCGAGGACTCGGATGAATGTCTTTTTATTTATCTCTCTATCATAACTTTCTGTACCTAATAACAATTTTTTTTTCCATCATGGTTATGTAATGATTTTTCTTATGTCCTTACATAAAGTAGAAAGATAAACCATGTGATTTATATTTTGAGTAATAATTCACCATCCTACCAGGTTCTGTCATGAAGTCAAGTTCACGAAGAGAAATGTTGGTCATCCCTAAATTTTCAGGTTACTGCCAATAAGTAATATGCCAAAGAATATCGCTGAACATGTACTGGGATTGAATTAGTAGGCAACTGGCAACCTATTATCCAGCCCTTAACTTACGCCGTGAGTATGTTTGTGCAGCACTTGGGACCCTGAGTTTGATCATAACGCCTGAATACCACCGGGTAATTAAAGGTGTACGAAAATATAGCAATAACCATACCATTTTCTGAACAAAATGAATAAAAAAAGAATTTACTTATCGACTACAGGAAAATGATTAGTTCAGTCACAGTTATTTTTGTGAAAGAGCACCTAACAATATAAATGATTAAACAATTGAGCATATTTTTCCTAGCTAAAATATTTAAAAAGTATAAAAAATACAATAGCAATAAAATAAATAAAAAATAAACTTACACTCAATTTTGATGGTGATAAAATTGAAAATTTAGGCAATTTAGGCTTGGGTAAACCCAACCCAATACATAATACGAGTAAGCGCCTGGACATAAGTAAAAAAAAATTATTATTTCTGATACACCGGCGTTTAACACTCCCTCACTTAATGGTAAGTGATGATGCCATCGAAGTTGTTAACGGAACACACCGTCAAGCAGGGTGACAGAATTTCTACTTGACGGTGGTGGAGTCAGCCAGACGGATATTCGCAAAATGGTCTACCGCCATGCTAATTATAATAACACACAAGATTGTGGACATTGGTGACGCATGCCTTAGTTAGATGAACAATAAAAGGAACATATACCAACACCTTTTTGTGTAGGTACACTTGTTATGGACAGAGGCCACAGACCTGCTTGTTTTATCGCATTACCAATAAAATACTTGATCTTACCAAATTTATTTAAATAATTTATACGATATTATTACCTACAGTTTTTGCATAGTAGAATCTACTATGGTTTTTGGCTTGGACTTGGGAATAGCATCTTAATTTGTAACGCAAGAAGTAATAATAATAATATAGGGTCCGTTAAAACCAGGATTACAGCCTGTAATACTTGAGTACATGTTCTGTGGAATTTCGAAGTACAAAACTGCGACTATCTGTAAAATTCTCGTACACTTGTGGGTCAGTTCGAAAGTATAAAATGGTGACGTGCATAATTATGCTATTTCTAAAGTATATATGTATCGTTAATTCAAAACTATAAAATTCAAAGTTATTCCAAATCAGCAGATGAGATGCGTTTGGTTGATTGAGGAGCATGGTAGTCATTATTTTCTTATGATTATTATAAGCTAAACACTTTTATAACATTTTATTTTTATATTCATTTGTATTATTAACAAATTTGACTGTTTGATTACCGATATATCTAAACAACGAATTATGTTTATTTGTTTATTTTTTATGCCTATTGAATTAAATATGAATTGAATTGTTTCTAGTTATTATCATTATATATTTATTATTTATTTTATTTCAAATGAATATATTAGGTTCCTATTAATACATTAGCTATTTAAGTAAAAATATAAAAAAATATATTGCATTGTACTTGCCAAGAAGTTATTATGGTCTGTAAATGATTCTGATTGTGATGTTTACTTATTAAAATTATAATTAGCTTAAAATGAAAGAAGACATTGCATTTTATAAAATCATACTAATATTCATAAAAAAATATACTATTCAACAACACAGAAAAAAATCTTACTCATTAAATGTGTCAACTTTTACTACTACGTTTTACTCCTTGTGTGTTGTAATAATAATGTTTTAGGTATCCATCTATCTACCGCTCCTTCGAGCCGACAGCCTTTCAGCTAAACGTAGTCCTTCAATCTCTCACCCACGTACTTATAATAAAGTAAACTAAGGCGGCCAACTTTCTGAAAATTAAATGTGGGACTTTATCGAGAGATAGGGTTTGGGGCGAATGCGATGTGTTGATTGATTTGATGAAGTTTTGTCAGTATACCTACATTGCTCGCCTGGCTAGCGACCAACCTCAAGTAGAAAATCTGTCGCCAAGAATGTCAAAATTAAACATTTTTGCAAAAACGCTTTTTTTTGTAAATCTTCTGTAAATTTACATTTTTGCGTTTTTGCTATCGGCTGCATTGATAAATAACTGAACTGATAATTTAAAGGCCAAATCTGTGCCTAAAACAATAAGAATACCAGCTATCGATATCGTGTCACGGCGTGCACTAATTAATTTCTAAAATCAAAACAATTCAATCGCTCAGTTTATCGTCGCTCTTCAATTTGACTTTGAGTAATAGACTTACGAAAATAATTAAAACTTCGCTCTCTTTTTCACTTTCCGCGCAAAACGAAACCAAGCAATCACTTGCAAGTGCACACACACTGACACACCACGCGTATAGATGCTGCGCGGGCTCGCGCGGGTGCGATGAGCTGTGTTGTTGTTTGTGCGCGCGTGTAAGTGTTGTGTTATGTTGTTATGATCCCTGTGTGTGGTTGCAAAATAGGCATGCCGGACATGTGGGATGCATTCAACTTACGGGACTATTATACTAATTATTTCAAATTGGGACTACGGCTCTCATTACGGGACGGTTGGCCGGAAAAGTGTGAGCTGAAACCTTTTTCTAAGTTTGCCAGCAAAAAGATCTTAAACAATGGGGAGTCAAAGTTAAAGTCAAAATCTTTTAATCATATTATTGAAACAATCTACATAGTAATGCTACGATCAGCAAAAAAAATTGTATGGAGCCACTGCGAGAAGAACGGGCAAGAAACTCGGGGCCATTCTTTTAAACGTCTTTTGACAATGTGTGACATATTTACTATATAATAAAATTATTACAATATTTGTTTAAATTGTAGGTGACAGGCGAGAGCTTGGCAGAGGCGGAATTTTCCAGGCACTTTTGTCGTTTAAGTAATCACAAACCGTGTAGTAGGATTTCTCAATCAATATGTTTTTCTCGTGCAACTTGGATTTCCCTTCTGTGAGCGTTGTAATAGGTTTGGGAACTATATTACAAAAACGTACACAATTACCTAAGTTACTGGAACTTGCCTACGACGAAACCGAGGAATAATTCAATTTACAGATTAATATAACTCTGTCTCTCTCATGCACCATACACAACACACCACAACACAATATATACATATCATATCACCTATATACAAGTCCCACAAATTATGCTGTCCATTCACATAAGCTCACACTCACTAATAAATAAAATATAAATAAAAAAAAACACAATGAGTACACAGTGGACATTTTATAATTAATTTTTCTCATTACCAATAAAAACAACAAAACTTTACCTACGATTTCTGATTGAGTGATGAATTTAAACCGAAATATCGGTACATACCATTTCGTTTTTTTAGCCAACAAATACGGTAAACATTGATTAAAAATGTGTTTTTTTTAAGTTAAAAAAAATTTCTCCGGTGTAGTTTACATAGACTGATTTTTACTAGAGACTGACCTATAATAGGGAGGCCCGACCCGCACTAGGCCTGTTTTTTATTTATGCTTAATTATTCGACTACTTGTAAGAATTTTCTGATTTACTCCCGCACCTACAAGCTGGGTGCGATTGCCGCCATGCCAGCCATAAAACCATAAAAAAAAATATCCGTGTTCACTACCAACACACAAATGAAGCGAAAACGAATTGTAATATGTTCTTGTGTTATCATTTGTGTTGTTAGAAGAGGCATTGTCACAACATTTTACATCAGCGAGATGAGAACAGAAATCTGATGAGTTTATGTTATAGGAACAGTACACAAAAAACAATATGTGTACATTAACTAAATGTGTTAATGTGTAGATACTACACATCTTTGTAGTTGTGTCCGAAGATTGAAGGACAAGGCAGTACACTTGTAATTGCAGCTATTTGTTGTTATATCACAGAATTAATATAGATTATATCTCAAGTGGCGAATACATATCGTGCAAAACATTTATCTACGAGTTTTGAAAGGTGTGTCCTTTTAAGCGCAGTGGCAAGTATTTGCTGAATGCTGACGTAAATGCCATAATTATTTTACATTAAATAAATAAAAATCCGTCTCTATTGAAATTTGGATACTATTTGATTTCAATAGACTCGTGTAACATTCTTGGCCTAAACCAAGAGTACTACGCTTAATCTATCTAATTAATTAAACCCTATAGCCGACACAAATCTGCAAGACCTCTGGACACTGTGAGCGAATACTGCGTGAATAGTGAACGTTATGATTAAAATAAAATTTCTTTACAAATATAATTTCTTAATAACTCAAGTGACATATAAAACCAATTAGTCACCCCGTGATCTCGATCTCTGCAAAGTGTTTGAAAGATCAGGACAATAATAATGTTAAATATACGCAATTACAATAATTTAGAGTTACAAAATAACAAATTTACGAGAGAAAAAATTATAGTCATGTGCGGGATTCGAACCCGCGTCCATCCAACCCTTTAGGCGCGGTACTAACCAATTGAGCTAACTTGACACAATGACTCAGAACTCTAATTTTTGCTCTCGTTCCTCAACCATCGTATCGGGATGGAGCGACACATATAGTTCAACTTGCTTTGTAATACAAAGAAGACCAATTTTGCAATTGGTTTTACATTTTTAAATGATGATGCAACCTTATAATTTTAATATTGTTATGTTTGCAATTACGCCTGCTTGTCCAATTACATTACAAAATTACAAATTAACGAGAGAAAAATTTATAGTCATGTGTAGGATTCGATTTCAAGATCTAAGCATATATAGGGACAGACAGACATGGAGAAGTGACTTTGTTTTATACTATGTAGTGATTACTTAAATGACTTCAGGAAAATAAACTGTGAAGTTAATGTCACTAATGTACCTAAGTTGTTCCAACCCAAACAAATAATGGTGTTGGAATATTTGACTTAACGAATTATCTTACAAACTACTTACGTAGTAAAAGCTCAGAACTGTGGCATTAGCTTAGGGTCACAAGGGACCAAGAAATTTTTTAACGGTATGTTTACTTACGCGTAGGGTACCCCCAGAGTAGTATATCTTCCTGTGAGAGTCGTTCGAGGCGACAAAGGGAAAAAAACCAGAAAGAGGGCAGCACCGCCTTCATACACTGCTAGCGTAAGACGCCTGTTAAAAGCAGAGATAATGGAAAACCGCCGCTGGGAAAGCGTTTGTTGTACTATCATCTAAAGTTTGCCGGTGCCTTGATAATCCTTGCTAATAATCCTGCTGAACTGACCAAGATGCTTTAGGGCTTAGCTTATGAAAGTCACAAGGTGGGTTTTGTCAATGAATACATTCAAAACGAAGGCCATGACAAACGACAGAATTGAAGCAATTATAATTAGCGGTAATGTGATTGAGTAAGTTCAAGAATATGAAATATATTATACCTATCTTGGCCAAGTTATCTCACCAACGGACCTAACTTCAAAAAAAATAGAAACAAAGTTAGGAAATTCTTGAAAGAGGCATTGGACGTTAAAAGAAATTAAGAAAAACAAGAAAATGAATTTAACCATCAAAAGAAAACTCTATAACACATGTATCCTTCCCGTATTAATCTATGGAATATGAACAGGGGCTCAAACCAAAGCGCACAATCTACGAACATTTATTCGTAGCGCCCAACCTTTTAGAACCAGTGATAGCCCAGTGGCATTGGCTACTACGCAGCAGGTTCATGGTTCGAATCCCATCGCGGGCCTGAGCTTCACCGCATGGTGGTAGGGCATTTTGCGAACGCCTGCCTAGCTAGCGACCACCCTCAAGTAGAAAATATGTCGCCAAGCACTTAACGGTGTGTTCCGGCAGCTGTTCTTGAGAAGCAGTAATTCTAGGTTAAGCCTGTTAAAACCTTCGACGACATCGTCACTTACCACCAGTTGAGATTGTGGTTAAAGGTTTACCTGTCAGCAATAAAAAAAATGAAATACTTACGGGACAGTCTTTAAAGTACCACTATTCTAACAAAAAAGAATGTATGAAATCGGACTACGCGTTCTTAAATTACAACTAAGTATACATTTTGACTTTCATCCCCTCTCCCAAGGGAACCGTGCTGAATTTCGGGAAAAAAAGTATATAATGTCCTCTTAGTATAAACTGAAATCATGCTACGTTTCATTAAAATGTACACAGTAGTTTTGGCGTGATGCGCGGCCAGGATATATACCGAGTATTTTCAAATATTTTTTTCAAAATATCTTCAATGTACAGAATTGGATCTGTAACAGTTTTATTATAAGTATAGATATACTGTATTTTCGATTAAATATAATTGAAATTGACCTTAACAATTGGAATATTTTAGCTCAATATAAAGTTCATAGTATCTTGGAAAGGTATGGTTCTTGAAAAAACTATTATCACATATTTCTGTGTCATACATCGTTTAGGTACATTTATTTTCTACTGTTTTAAGTTATATATGCTGTATATAGTATCGAACTTATGTCATGTGAGTAAATTATTGCTCCTCATGAACAACAGTAAAACACAATTAATTGAATTCTACCCTACAAATACCCTACAACTCGCTGGTTACGACAGGCTGGTCATTGATTCAATACCTAAAATAACGTTATAGAACGTAGACAATGTCATACCTTAAGTATGCAAAAATGTGTGCAACGTCCTAACAAAATACTTCAGAATATAAGAAGTGAGGTCATATTTATAACAGAATTGTTAAAGTTGTTTTAACATATATTTTGTTTAATAAATAATTTTCTAAAATGATATAACACGTATATAAAAAATTAAAGACTATAAAAATTAATTGACATGATTATCATATTAGGTAGTAATTTTATTATATATAAATATAGTATAATTTTAATCTACCTGCCAGCAAAAACCCATAGAGAAGTTATATACGTTACCCACGGCGTGCTGGCCCAAAACGCTGCTGTCCCCCCCGGATAAAACGTATCCATAATGGACCATCAGCATCCGGGCATAAAAAGAGGTACTCTAGCACCCCAAGATGGAACAAACGTGTGGAAAAACATGCCAACGCCCTCCACACAGAACAAGATATTTGCTAAAACACAAAATAGTGCGCAAGTTCATCAGCTATCTATTGATAATTCAAAATTATACTGAATCAGTCGGATCTACAAATGCATAAAACAACTGAATATAAACCAATAAATTTAACAAAACGACGACAATATGTTAGTATGTCGAGAAAAAGAGTACGTACAGCTTTCGCTAAACGGCAATATTTATCTCAAACAACCTCCATCATCTCCATAATGTGGTGAACAGAAAATTGGCGATTTGTCCAAAATCATATTATGAGTGTAAAAAAACCCTATCTTCATGGCTCAGAACTCTTATTTACGATGAAACTGAGGCAGTTCTTCATCCTATTATATAATATGACAAACTTTAACACTAACGCACCCTCACACACACACATGCACACACCCTCACACACCAACATGCACACACCCTCACACACACATACAAACAAGCACGCACGCACGCACACACACACACTCACCCTCACTTAGTTAAAATTTAAAGTATTTAGTATTTAAGTATTAAGATATTAATTTTTATTTATGTTAACCTACTTATGAATTTTCTATATATATGGAAGAGCGAGGTCTTCTGATACAGGTATACATTTACTTAAAAGAAGGCCTCTACACAATGTTATATGGATACATGTAGTTTATGAAAATAAAACATTATTATCATTATTATTATTATCGTCCAATACTGTACACAGCCTTGCCTATTAAGGATTTTTTTTCAGTATCCCCAAGCTTGGCAGGCAGCGTGGAGAATGTAGTGTATGATGGCAGTTTTTTAGAAGGCGCTGCTGCCCACCTTCCAGTATTTTTCCCTTAGTCGCCTTTTACGACACCCACGAGAAGATATGGGGAGGACAATACTAGCGCGTCACCTCACGGGAACCCGGCACCACACGGGAGACCCCGCACCCCACAGCAGTGCTCAAAATTATAATATCATTTATTTATTAACATTCAGTCGATTGTTTTACTAAATTTCATCACAATCCGTTCGACTGTTCAGAGGTGAGGTAATAAACAAACAAACAGCAATTATCGCTAGCATTAGCAGGATTAAGTATATAACAAACATTACTTTTTGTTATGAAGAGTGAACTTTCTACTTATGAAATATACGCTGCCTTTAATAAAGCTATATTTGCCGAGGGAATTATAAGATATTGCAAATATAATCCGTGATACGTTTCATACGAGCACGTGCTTCGTATGATAAAAGCGACCCACTGCGGGCTAGTCTACTTTAAATATTAACATATTTAACATAATAGAGATTACCACATAGGTGTTTAAAGCCATTTTGATCTTATTTGTGCAATCAGCTCTACAACAAAATGAATGGTTTAAAAAACTGTAAAGCATACGAACTGTTTATTTTACAACACTTTTTTACACAACATAATTTTTAGGGTGCCGTACTCAAAGAGCAATACGGATTAATGCTGACGGCTGTCTGTTTGTCTGCATGTCCTTCCGTCCGTCTGTCATGACGGTAACTTTGATAGGAATTACAGATGTTGTTAATATTTTTGTGAATTATTCTTTTTCATTTAAATGGATCAGACTTTTTCATACGGGAAACGGGGCCTTGTGTAACTGCTGCATTTAACACTTGTATTTAACTAGTTACAGCATAATTTGCTGAACTATCTGATGTAAAGTGGACTAACCCCTGCCTATAACAGATGCATTTCGTCACAAGTCACGAATTGCACTGCGCCCGTCACCTTGAGACATAATTCTTAAGTCTCATGTGCCTGTAATTTCACTGGCTCTCAACGACTGCAGCCGGAACACACCGTTAGGTGCTTGGCTACAGATTTTCTACTCGAGGGTGGTCGCTAGCCGGGCGCGCATTAGCAAAATGCCCCTCCACCATGCAAAATTTGACTGTTTATTTCTGATTTGATTTTATCAAAGTTTGACTGGCTGATTAGAGAGCGTTTACCACTCTACCTACCCTTATAGAACTAACATACGAGTATGTGTATGGGTATTTAAATTTAGAATCCTACAAGGCGCTCGTGGAATCTTACTAGGGATTTAGTCTTCGTCGATATTGTTTCAGATGATAAGTAGTGGCAATGCATGCTTAATAGTTATTCCATAATTGGACTTGGTGATTGCTTGAGGTATATATCAAATTCAAGACGGGATGGCAAAGTCTGATTCCGGTGTTCGCAATGACAAGCAAGCTTATCTTGGTCCTTGCAAGTCGTAGAACTCTAAGAAGACGCCGAGGCGTACTACTGCAGGTTTATTTTTCTGAATTTACCAGGCGGCCTCTTCAGCAAGAGTCCGTACCACCGCTGTATCAGATATTCTGCCGCAAAGCAGTAGTGTGCAAGCAATACTGAATTATGGTGTGAAGGGCACTGTAGCAAATAAAATTACTGGACAAACGAGACTTATGAATTATAACGTTTTAGAGGGTTGAGCGCAGTGCAGTGATAAGTAGAACGAGAACGGTGTTACTACATAATATGTGATGGACAGGCGTGACCACAAACCAACAGGTGGTGGTAATTAACATAGTTTTGTAAGATTTCTCAGAAAAGTCTTTCCGTTCTTAAAAACGGAACGGAAAGACCCTAAAACGCGTGAATACCTTGATTAAATTTTAATGACTCTTAAAATTCTTAACGGGAAATTGAACTTCATTTCATTTATCGTCTGCAAGTATTAAATAAGAGCTATTGTTGAGTAGATTGTGTAGTAGTATTGTATGAAAAAAGTAAATTGGATTAGCGCAGCTCCACTTATTGAAATAAACATCTTAGTAAACGATCTAATTAAACCACCTTAGTAAATGATCTAATAACAGAATTACAAATATACCGTAGGAAAAATTTAAGTCATGTGCGGGATTCAAACCCGCGTCTATCCACCCCTTTAGCCGGGGCATGCTCTAACCAATTGAGCTAACATGACAATGACGTCATAACTCAAATTTTTCCTATCGTTCTTCACCCATCGTATTGGGATGGAATAAGTCATGTGCGGGTTCGAATCCCGCACATAACTTAAATTTTTCCTATCGTATATTTGTAATTTTGTAATGTAATCCGCATAGCAGGCGTTATTGCAAACATTATACAAGTATTAAACAGCCTATAGTTAATTTTCGTAAACTGAATGTTACTCCAAAAAATAGATATGTAATCCTGACAATCTGGTACGTTCTAGGATATTAAAAAAGCAGCCCTTTTTCATTATAATAGCTACATAATGGGTTTAAATACACTTTGGCATCATTAACTAATTTTGGGCAAAAATGTCACTTAGCGACTCCTGGAACCTCAACGACGATATGCACTATCTCTAAAACTTATGATGATAAGTCGACCATAGAGCAAGTTACCATGTTTTGCTTTTATATTAGTAGTTGAAAATCTCAAAGTGTAATAAGTAAAGCATGTAATCACCTTCGATTGAGACCATCACATAATTAGAGTTAAACTTCACAAGATGCCTAAGTTCATTTTATTCTTAATTATGATAACAAGACATTGAAATTCAATGAAAATCAGGGTACCTACCAATAACAGAGGCAGATTTTATGCAGATAAAGCCATAGTTGGCCTTGTTGATGCAGGAAAATAAAGGTTGCCTTGTGTTTTGATGGGAATAGGAAATAAAAATATTATGAATTAAAGCAAGGTCTTCCGTGTTGTCCACAAAAATATGAAGATAGCCTTAGTAGCAATGGCAGTCTTCTGCTGTATGATCGCAGTGGTTTGACTCATGCCTGTTCGCTGCATAGTGGATGGAAATATTTTACTTAGAACACCTCATTTTAAAGCACCTATAAAACAACAGGAAAAAAAGCAGTTCGTTGCCATTGAGTACGAAAATCAAATAAAACATTATTTTTTAACTAAGGTTCCTATCAGCGCAAGCTCTGATGTGGCGGCATAGATGAGTAGGTAATATACATTAACACTAATATCATAAAGAGTAAAAAATAAGTATTTTTGCATACAACAAATAAGCATAAAAACTACTGGGCCGATTTGGATGAAATTTAGTATGAAAATAGTTTGAGACCCGGGAAAGAACATGAAATTGTTTTTATCCAACTGCGCAAAAAGAGGTTAATGGTTTTGCGCGATAATCGATATACGCGCGGGCGGAGCCGCGGCCGGATAGCTAGTAATTCATATATCTATGTTGGTAACATTCATCGTCTGAAATGCGCGAAAGTAAGAGGAAGTAATGATATCCATATATTATATAAGGTTTCAAGTGATTTAATTTATTCTTTAAGACAATTTTCTATTTAGGCTATTGTAACTGACATTTGATTTCAGAGTTTTTTCTACAAAAACTGGAAATACTACATATAAAAATGTATAAACAAAACACTTTGTTTGCGACGAACATGCGGGTAATGTAAAATACTTACCATATCTAAGTAACCGATGGATCACCAAATCAGGTGATTTTTTAGGGGAAAATGATGGTGAAATAGAACTATTTTACCCTTAAATTCCACTTTGAACAACGTCAATATTTTGTTTATGTGTCAAAGAAACTAACGGAAAAGTATCATATCATTATTCGTAACATACAAAGGAAAATTAAATTTGACTATGTACACAACATTCCCAGGCGTCGACCCCAAACTGTCTGCCAATTGTGGGGATTATGGCAAACCCTTCCTTAAACGAAGAGACTGTGTTCAGTACTGGACGGTCCTCCAGCTGATACAGTAAGAACAATAAAAAATCAAGTGTAGGGAGTAAATTTTGTGAATATTCGGCTGGCTAGCTACCAGCTAATCTAAATTATATAGATAGTTCAAGCGACTAATAGATCTTTCGTATACTAGTTCTACCCTGACATAGTCTTTGGTCACATAATCACTTAGGTACCGCGGTACAGATTGTATCGGGTTCATGAGCTAGCCCATTAGTAATAAATGTAAAGGTTCTTAGCTTCTCTTGGCTTCGTTCTATGTCATTTGAGAAGTTGTCAAATCATGTAATTTTCTATATATAAGTCGTACCTATGTAAGTAGGTAGGTAGGCGCATCTTATTAAAATTTTGTAGTGTTCGACATCATAGAAATTAGCTGTTATAGTACTTTTTAGTACCTACGCATGTAAAGTTATTATTGTTCTAGTTTTTTAAAATAATATTAGGAACTCCTTGTAGGTAATAACCAAAAACAGATATGAGTCGTAGATTCGAGACAAGTATAACATATGTAAAAAACAGGCACTTTTTATATTCAAGTAATGTTTTCCTTAGGTAATGTATATAAACAGATAAAAGACTCAAGTTAACTGTTAAACAACGAGCTTTAAACCTCGAGAGGGGAATTGACGGTTCGCCCGAATCTGCAACTAGTGTGTCGTTTCAGACACACATAAGTCATTGCATGAGCGCACATAAACAGTACGCGGCCAGAAGCTTGATCCGTACGTACGTCTCGGTAAGTATTAATTTTTTTACGATCGTGGCCATTGAGTGCAATAAAAATGCCTACATGCGCCATTAAATGGTGCGGGAAAAATAGTAAAACATCCAATTATAAAACAGACGGAATTACCTATCACAAGTAAGTAAAATTTATCAATTTACGTAATTCATCTACATCATTTATTCTAGGTCAAGTTAAACTGGACACTCTAAATAGACCCGTATGAATGCATTTCACTCCCACTTACTACATTCACCTAATGTCATCCTTGTCTTTCTGTAAACCACGCCCTCTCCTAGTGTTGTGCTTATACAGTATGGTAACTTATCGTTATAGTGGAACTAAATATATCGTAAAACTCTGGTCCATAAATATATTTAGCCTTGGATGTAAAAAGGGGTACCTTTTATATGTTTGATTTGAGTTTATGGTATACCAATATGCGTGTATCGATTTCAAACACGTATATGTGTATAAAACAAATATACTTTACTTTATTATATGGTAATATTAACGAACAAATTTGATATATTTTTTATGGATTCCCTAGAGATCCAAATCTCAAACAAAAATGGATTGAAGTAACAAAAAGAGAAAATTGTTGATAAGTAACCTAAAATAATGTAAAGTAATATTATTTTAAAGAGTATTGAAGCATGCTAAGTGAAAACCTAAATTATTTCGGATGTATGAAGATATCTCGTCCCACTGGAAGTTATGTTTGTTCATCTGAAATAATTTCTAATCTAAATTAGTTCAGGGTCGATAAAACTTTCGTTTTTCATAAAAAAATCTTATTTGATGTCGTAGGTTGTCTAGTGTCTTAATACTATAGTAGCTAATTTTATACAATCCTATTTACTTTTGACATAATCGTGTTACACTTCGAAGTACCTACCTTCTTTTTAATGCTTAGTGTTAGGTAGGTATTCCATTTTCTTTGTAGTCGTAGTTCCGGGTTCGATACAATTTTCCTCCAACTCTTTAGTTTTTTATAAAAGTTCATATTCCGATGCAGTAGGTTTTTAAGGACGTCTTTACACCATATGTTCTGATTTTATGCTAGGACATGGTATGCCATATTGTATCCTAATTGCGTACTTTCTACTTATATTACTTACTTTCCTTCATTCTCCAGTAATCTAAATTTTTTATTGTTCCCGTAGTTCCGATTTGAACCTTTAATTTATTCATGTTTTCAAAAAAGCTATTTTTTGATGTCGTAGGTTATCTGTTTACAGATAACCATCGACATTACTTATTACACCATGTTTACATATATTACACAAAACTCCTTATTTTAAACCCAATCTAGTCATACCTTGAAATATATTTTGCGATCCTTAAGCCGCCTGCCAAGCGTGTGGATTATGGCAAATACCCCCTTTATAGGGTAGGCTGTGTTCAGCAGTGGACGATCCGGCTGATACAGTACAGTACTTAACTACTTTACCTTAAGCTACGATTAGAATATGGCATCACCGCCTGCCAAACATCTAATAAGTTAATGAGCCTATATTATAGCTTAAATAAATGCTCTCTATCTTGTCAAATCTCACATATTGTGCGAACAGGTATCGAGCACAGCATCGGATCTGTATATCGCATACCGGTTCAGTACATCACGTATCCACGCGGGATTCGATATCCGCGGAGGGAGCGCGATACTCATACAAAACACCGTGCAGGGTATCGACTAGGTATTATTGTTAACGCAGGTGGGAGCGAATATCCATCTAAATATCCCTTTACTGAGGAAACATTTATATGATCAGCTAATATTATACGATATATTGATATCGATTGTATTTGCATAAGAATAATGTCCCATCACTATGACCTCGGTTGCTTACCTCGTGGAGATGGCTTAGCCAATTAGAGCGCGTTTAGATTTAGCAGAATATGGCAGAACTGATTTCAAACGAATCAAATCTTATTGCTACTCTTGAGTTAGTTTCTCGATGCTGTTAAAACACATAGAATTAGTAATATTACGTTAACGTTCTAAAACGCAATTCAAGAAAATAAATAATGCTTATTATTAGCGCCATCTAATGGTTACAGTTTAAACTAACATATCAACGTCCAGTGATACGGCATCATAAAGTACGCAAAGGTAAGGTACAATCAGGCACAACACAGAGAAAATACTTACCTCACTTTTCCATCTTTTAGTTCCGGGAAAATATCATAGGTGGAGCTGATTTTAACTAAAACTTTATCACATAATTATCATTGACGTGAAGATATGCATCTATGCCACATTCCCATAGTAACTTTATCCAAACCTCATCAGAATCCCAACTGCATTTATTAGTAAACGAGCATGATTCTGGACTACAATTTTATAAACGACTAGCAGCCCGCCCAGGCTTCGTATGGGTAAATAGCAAAAAAAAACATATTATTTTTGATGATTTTCTATAGGTAGCCACTGTTCATCAGGAATAATGTAAAATTTTAATAGTGAAAGAATTTTTATCCCGTAGAAAATTTTCCAAATCACAAATAACATGGTAGTCCGTTCGAGCAAGGTCTGGCGAATACGGAGGTTGACGAATGGTTTTGCTAACTGCAGTTCCTGTAGAGTTAAAACAGTTTCTCATGCTCATGCTGAGGTCTCGCTTTATCATGGAGCAATAATGGTGAAGATCGATTCATGAGTCGGGGCTGTTTCACTGCTAGTTTTACTATCATTGTTCGGAACTCGGCACAGTAGATATCTGCCGTTATTGCTTGACCAGATCGGAGACAGCTGTAGTGAATAACACCATGCTGAGACCACCAAACAGTTACTATCGCCTTTTTATTGGCAAGTTTTGCTTTAGGACACTGCTGCGGCGTTTGACCTGGAGAACAACCAGACATTGCTTTTTTGGCGTACCTACGGTTATCGTAAAGAATCCACTTTTCATCACGTCACAATTCAATCCAATATTAATTCATTTCGGTATCGATTCAACAAGGCAACACGAGTTTCAATAGTTTCTTTCTGCAGATCAGTCAAATCGTGAGGCACCTATTTATCATATTTAATTTTTTAAATGCGCAGATAGGTAAACCTTTGACCACAATCTCACCTGATGTTAAGTGATGATGTAGTCGAAGGTGTTAACAGGCTAAACCTAAAATTACTGGCTCTCAAGGACAGCTGCCGGAACACACCGTAAGGTGCTTGATGACAGATTTTTCTACTTGAGGGTGATAGTGATTTTCATAGTATCACTTAAAAATCTCAAACCATGAAGGTTCTATGTCTATTCGAAGTACCTATTTCAATAAAACGGCAATTTCATCCCTATATAGAATACATATAATAAACCCAGCTAGACCTAATATGAGAACTCGCTCATAAAGGGACGATTCCCTGATTTTAGTAACTTTGAAGGTGAACTCCGCTTTAGAGGATCGTTTTATTTTATTTATATCGGTACTCAGATACGCTAATGTACATTCTGAAACATACAATTAAAAACTTATAGTAATAAATTATGACAATGTGCTAAACCATGATTATACTGGTCAGATATTTTCTTTTATGTTATTGTGACGGAACGAGCTCGAGGCCCACCTGATGTTACCGGACTAACCTCTGCCTATAACAGATGCATTTCGTCACAAGTCACGAATTGCACTGCGTTCGTCACCTTGAGACATAGTTATTAAGTCTTATGTGCCTGTAATTTCACTGGCTCTCAAGGACTGCTGCCGGAACACACCGTCAGGTGCTTGGCTACAGATTTTTAGATATTTTATTTATATGCACATATTTTATAGGCGTATACAGCTTTCATTAAAAATATGATAAATATTTAACTATTACAGTAGTATTCTCGATTGATGATTTTATATATAAGTACAATACGAGTATAGGTACATACATTTTATTAAATTTAACATTATTTTTATTCTGACAAAAATATATTTAATGCATGGATATATTTTATGTTTTGGAAACAAATATACGCGCTGAAGGTTTTTGCATAAATATTTGATTAAAAAAAAGGAAAAAAAACGGAGAATCGAATCCACTTGGATTTTTTTGATTACATTTTATTTATCTAATTTTAGCATATTTTGAACAAAGACCGTAGCCACATTGTAACATGCAGCGCGTATTGATATTGAACTTTGTGTTTTATTTTCATGGCATTTGTCCTTTTAGGACCAATACCATGCAACTTCATGGTGGTAGAGCATTTAGCGAATGTCCACCGGGCTAGCCACCACCCTCAAGTAGGAAATCTGTGCCCAAGCACCTAATGGGGTGTTCCGGGAGTTGTCCTTGTGAGCCAGTAATTCTAGGTTAGCCTGAACAACATCTTCGACCACATCAGCACTTATCGTCAGGTGAGATAGTGGTCAAAGGTTAGCCGCAAGTATATATATAAAGTTATCAGCAATAAACTAAAAAGAACTGCCGCGGCGCATAGCATTAGTTGCTTCGGGAGAGGTTTTCTACTTGAAGCACACGATTAAAGACCGTTCTTTGACCGTTGAGTTACTATATGAAAAAATGTGTACAAAGCCCTACCAAAACAATTCTGAATATTAAAACTGTGATTGTATATAGGGAATTGGTAAAGTGAATTTATAATTGTTTTTTTTTTATGTTATTGTGACGGAACAAGCTCGAGGCCCACCTGATGTAAGCGGACTAAGCTCTGCTATAACAGATGCATTTCATCACAAATCACGAATAGCACTGCGCCCATCACCTTGAGACATAGTTGTTAAGTCTCATGTGCCTGTAATTTCACTGGCTCTCAAGGACTACTGCCGGAACACACCGTTAGGTGCTTGGCGACAGATTTTCTACTTGAAGGTGGTAGCTAGCCAGGCGGGCAATCGCAAAATGCCCTTCCACCATGCAATAAACAATTATTTCATAAAATAATATAACACGAGACGAATTACTTAGCATTCCATGGATTCACCGTGTGGGTGCCGGGTCCATAGCGTTTTAGAGGAAGAGGCTAGAGCGGCCTGGGACTTGCAAGCCATGTATTAAGGTTAAGGGGCCCCTGTACGATATCAGTGATGCTCCCCTTCACCGCACGAGCCTCCTCCCCTGCTTAACCAAATTTGGTAAGATCCTTTGGAAGCTCCAACTTCTAGCATTAAAATTCAGCATATAAATAAAATTTTGTATGCTGCACATACGGCAAAATGTACCTTTGCAAAGTATTTGTTCTTGGTCGAAGATGTTGTTCAGGGTAACCTAGAATTTCCACCCTTTATACCTTCATGTTATGCTAATAAACGATATTGGTATTCTATTCCAATAGTAATCATAAGGTTGTCTAGATAGCAGAAACTTTCAATTAATAAACTACTGAACCAAAGTTGTTAAAATTTAAATGGGTAAATAACAATCATGCTACAAAATGAATCAAATAAACCAATGAGAAGTTATGGTATAAGAAAATATACCCATTGAAGTGGAAGCCTCCTCCTTTTTGGCTGTTGGCTAAAAATAGGTTATCAAACCTGTATCTCGCTCCATAAAAATTGTAAGAAGAAAAGAAAGTATATTTCATAATATCTCGCCCATTTTGTAAGTTGGTTAAAATATAGGTTAACCAACGGAGTATTTTTCTTCATAAAATGGACGAGGATTAAAAGTTGGTTAAAATAACCAACTTTTCAAACTAAGAAGTAAATGTTTTTGGTTTTAACCTATATATTATAGATTAACCATAAACATTTAGTTCTATAAAATGATATCTCCTCCTTCTTGGAAGTTGGTTAATAAGTATATAGAAGAAAAGCATCTAGTATGGGTTGTTGGCAAAAAAACAGCCAAATTTGAATTAGAGTTAAGAATCCGTACATAATACAGTGAAACAGGAAAATAATACTAGTCTTTACACAAATGGAGATATTTTTAATTTTGATAATCTTGAACCGTGTCCTTATTTATATCAATTAAAACTAATTTACACTTTATTAGAACCACGATTTGTATATAAACAAACCAGAAAGAATCACTCTATGGCACAAAGCTTATTCTTACTCCTAATATTTTCTAATAGCAACAGTAAAACAACATGTCTACCAATATAATAAATAAAATTATTTTGCCGCCTTCTAGGATATTGGACTAAACAAGCATTATAACCAACATCTAATTAATATTGACTATAAATACTGATATTCACTTTTAATTGTATTTCAATCATTACACTTATCATAATTATATTGGCTTTCGATCGAGGTTTCAATCGCGTCATAATTTGTTACACATATCGCGCTCTCTTTGTGAAGCCCTATATAAATCATCTCACCATAATCTTACGTGCTAATCCAGGCCCAATTAAAATGACAGGGACTTTCATTTTAATTGGGCCTTCACCTTGACTTTACACACTGTAAATAGGTAGGTATTAAAAGAGTCATATTGTTAGTTTAACAAAGTTAGTACGCCTACGGAGATCATTGGCGCCAAACTAGGACAAATATCAAATCTGTTGTATGGCGTGCCAATGCCCTCTTCCCAGAACAGAGTATTTATTTACTAAAATAATACAAACTATTCTGTGATTATTTATTAGCTAACAGTCGCAACATCGCAAAATATTAATACATATTGGTTAATTAATAGCAATTAAACGATTTTATTATCAAGTTACAAACACACACACACAAACAGCAATTTCGCTAGTATTAGCAGGATGAAGTTACAAACATTGCAAAGTAAACTTATTACACTCAAACCGCCCGAGAACTATTAACACAAATCTCCCACTATTTTGGTATGAAGAAGGATCTATTTACTTACAAAATATACGGATCCTATAATAAAGCTATATTTACCGAGGGCATTATGAGATTTAATATAATCCGTGATACATTTCATACGAGGATGTGTTTAGTATTCTAAGAACGACCCACTGCGGGCTAGTCTAGTCTGGAATAAATATTTACATATTCACTACTATAGAGATTATCACATATTTGTTGAAAGCCATTTCCATCTTCATTGTGCGTTCAGCTTTCTGAAAGCAAAAAACATAGATAAATAGGCATTGTCAGGACCACAATGTCCTAGTTATGAATGAAATTCTATTGTTATCATTATTGCCGATGCCAAAGGGTTAAGAAAAACTGTAAAGCATGAAAAATCATGTTAGAGTATCGATAAACTTCTAAGGTTCCGTGCCCAAAGAACAGAGCGAAGCTCTATTAAGCCATGTGCATCGTACATAATTATAACAAAAGAAATGTACGATATCGTTCATTGCGGATGCTAAGAGGTCACTGATCCTTCGCTGTCTGTTTGTCTTTCTGCCCGACCGTGTATCGCTCTCTAGCTCTAAACCACTGAAGATGAATGTTATCTTAGGTTTTCGCGATTATTACACATAGTAATTAAACAACTTTAAACGGTTTAAGTCACGTATATTTATCGCGTCCCAACGTTTCGAAAACTTTATAGTGATCGTGTTCACTCGGGTGACTAATTGGTTTTATATGTCACTTGAGTTATTAAGACTTATTTGTACTACAGTGAGAAATTTTATTTTAAACATTCCTTCCCTATTACGCAGTATTTTCTCAGTGTCCACAATTATTGCAGATTTGTGTCAGCCATGGGATTTCATTAATTTGATAACAGGATCCCCAGCAGGTGGTACTTGCCAACCATCATCTTGATTGAAATTTAGGTACGATCACTGCAAAGTGTTTGTAACGTCAGGGCAAATATAATGATATATATACGTGATTTAAACTGTTTAAAGTTGTTTAATTACTAACTGAAGATGAAGTTGAAGAAGTTTAGATATTTAATGTAGTATTTAAAACATCAAGGAATGAGGGACTAAAATTATATTATATTATTTTGCGGGGAGGCTCCAATATAATACAATAAATAAGTATATAGGTGCCGAAAAACAAACTTGCGCCCGAACATGTGGTGTTGCATCGTTTAGAACCCATTGAGTAGGTTAACATAATGTATTTAACAGATAATTAAATAAATTGTATACTTTTTTATCTAAAAATTAAATGTGTGGTCAAAGTTGTTTAGATCATTAATATTACGGGGTCTACCCCAAAATCTAAACTAGTAAAAAATGTCTGCCATTTCAAATATTGAAACGCTGATATCGCTGTCCCCGGGCAATAAAGCGGTAATATCAAAAATCGATTTTTACAGGAGAAATAAAAGAACCTAATTTGTTTATAGTGCAGCGTACAGTGATCCAAAACAGACGTTCAAAATGTCAAATGAAAGCTAATTTTTTTACCAATTTGACCTTTTTAAAATAATTGTAATGGTATAAATATTTAATGCAATAATTGAAAAAATGTATAGTACAAATTATAGACGATATTGTTTCAACTGCAACATCATTAATGACTTTATAAACACACCGACCACTGAGATTCAGGATTGTAAAAATATAATACGACGTATTTTCCGCTTTAGATCTCGAGCGTACCAGCCGATTACCACCTTCTTCAGGGAAATTTTATAGCCAAAGCTTAGCTGTATCATCCACTTATCGCTATTTTAGAATCCTATTAAAGAATCATATTTTTATGTAACCCTTGTATTAGACCCAGTTTATAATGTAAATTATTTTATTTTTAACCATTTTAAACACTTTTTTATGAACTGAACACTTTTTTTAGTGATGATAATACCTTTTTTTTGTTTAATTAATTTTTTAATGATAATGACTTTGTATAAAAATCCCTTCAAATCACATATTCTTTATTAAATATTAAACTTTGGAAGAAAACACAAAAACACTTAAAAAGTAAAAATACTATTCTACTTTTATTTGAATAAAATCAAATAAATTAATTAGCTGTTATACTTTGGAAACAAAAATAAAATGGTCAAAACCTTAAAATGAAAAAAAATATTATGCTACTTTTGTTTGAATCTTCGCTTTCAATATCGATTTCTTCTTCAGAGACTCATCAAATCATCCTAAAGTGGGTTTGGTAAGGCGATTGGCTCTTTGTACAGATTTTTCAGTTCAACTTCTGAAACATCAATCACCGGCGTCTTTTTGGTTCTTCCTCTTGAAGATCTGGTGTTAGATGCAGTATTTAAAGAAATATATTCATCGTCAAAGTTATACTTTAAATAAATAACATCTGGCTGCGCTCGAGTAATCTTGATTTCGTGAATCTTTGTCCACATAACTTTTTCATTAGTTTGGTCTGCCCGCAACTAGCGTCTTTTGTCCATTATCTCCTTTAAATAGAAGAAATGATGATGTTCCATTTCCTTAAGATGAAATTTTTCACCATTGATTGAGCATTCAGTATTTCGCCATACATTTGATCAGGAGTATAAATCGTGTGGTTCTTTTTTGCGCGTTTGATAAGAGAATGCATCGAATCTCCTCTAGAATGGCTATGGCCAGTTTCAAAGTACCTATGTATTACGTTAACTCCATACTTTTTGGATAAATATAAATAAAGAGCAAAGATAATCCTCATTTACCCTGCCCAGCAAAACCATCAGAATAAAATATAAAATTCTTGATACCACGTTGGCTCTTAGTTTCAATAAAATTAAGGACGCAACTGCGGATTTCATTAGCACCACTTTTGGCCACTTGATAGTGCCAAATATAGCAGTAACCTTTGACTTCTTCAGATTTTCTTTTCTCTATTGCTGTGTAAACTGTTTTACCGCTAATGATAAGGATATTCAAAAAATATTTTTTGCAAACGTCAATTGATTTATCTTGAAAAAATTGCTAATACATAGTTTGTGTCCTGTTTTTTGTATTCACATGTCGTAAGATATAATGCCACTACTTTACTACAGACAGTGCGGCTGTAATATATGCACTCAGAAGAACCAGGTCTAGGGTCATAGCTGAGTGTCATTCTGCCTTACAAAGGCTGTCAAAAAACTACAGAATAATGTTATCATGGACATAGGGACATAGTGCATGCCCGGGTAACACCATGGCAGATACTCTGGCAAAGAAAGGAGCCAAAAAACAAGTTTGTGATGACGTAAGGAGCCTTTGCAAGCCATCAGCAATGGAAGTACGGGAACTACTACGTCGTCACACTAAAAGAGAACAACAAAATAATAACAAATATTTTCAAAATATTTTTCGACGCGTTTCGATTCTACACGAAGCATCCTCAGGAGGTCTTGACTCTTGAGCGCACGATCGAGAAAATTCTAATTCTAATGATTTCTCGATAGTGCGCTCGAAGAGTCAAGACCTCCTGAGGATGCTTCGTGTAGAAGCGAAACGCGTCGAAAATTCTTCCGGTTTGGCTGCGTGGCGTTCGTGACGTCACGTCGGCTTAGCAGGAAAATTAGGCGGAATTGTCACTAGATATGTTTTTATAATTTTTAAGTGTTTTATTAAAATATTAATTTGATGTTTTCGTAAAATATTTTGAAAATATTTGTTATTATTAAATATGGATTTCCGCAAAGTAACGCCTGAATCTATTCATTAGAACAACAAAACCTGTGGAATAAGACAGAGAATTGTAAACAAACAAAGGCCATGTTCCCAACTCTAAACAAGAAGCTGACAAACAACCTGCTGAAACTAAAGCGTGAGGAACTACTCATTGTAGCAGGCCTTATTACAGGTCATTGTAACCTGAATTACTTTCTGCATAAAACTGGAGCAACAGATAGTCCTCTATGTAGAGGCTGTGTGATAAAAGATGAGACCGTGGAGCATGTACACGTGTTGCACTGCGAAGCCACGGAACAGATACGATTTACAATCGAACTACAAGAGTCATTCTCATTGACGACATCCTCACCACCATCACACAGCGACCCAAGGTCCTTCTCCGCTACGTTAAGGATTTGGGATGGCTTGGGTAGAAGCTGGCGGGGGAAATGCACAATACACCCCAAGCGGGACGTCAGTGCAGGACATATCGCCCCCAAATAGAATAAGATATAGTGCCACTGATCCTCGTGATTACTGAGTTTCCAAAATTCGTCGAATATAGCCTGCCGAGAGCACTGCAGTGTAGCTGCACTGACACCGCCCGCCGAAATGAGTTATTATTTGTATCAATTGGTTGCCTGATGAACATGATGCTAGAGAGCATGCGGTAATCATTAATGCGTATGACTAAAAGGGACGGTGTTCAGCGTAACACGACAGTACGGCACCGGGGCTACAATAAAGTTCCGGGAAGAGAGGCGTAATAGCTTGTACAGATTAAAATCTCTTGTGATTAATTCGTATTAGATGTTTACAGTACATTGATATAATACGTTTAGTTCCAAAAACGCGGTTAACTTTATTACTGTTACTCTTTGTTTAGAAATGTAGTGTAAAGATGTTCACCGGTTTTTTGTGATATGTTTCATGGAGTAATGCAATAATACATTTTTAGTCGTAAGAGAATTTTCCATGCATAAAAGCTGTTATTGTCATTGAACCTAAAGAAATATTAATTGTAAAATTTTTTAAAAAATAAGAGTGGTAGACTGATACTCAGAGAAGCCAAAAATCAAATAACATTAAAAAGGGCGTAACCGGCGTTTACCGCTTTATTGCCCGGAGCCAGCGATATAAAGTGTATTTTCAAAGCTGTTTAAACATTTTTTGGGTTATGGGTTGTTCTTATTGGGAACCCTAAATGAGAGATGCCTAATTCACCTAGGAGTTTATAGTTACTTGTACAGTATCTACATATATGCTAGCACTCGTGATTTTGCCAGGGTCATTAAGCCTACAAGCTACAAGGTTTATCTGTACACTATTCTCAAAAAAACTGTTAAAAGGTTAGTACATAAACAAAAATAATATGTTCTTTGCTGCCGTGTAAATCAGTATTATAGAGCTTACTACTTCATATATCTATCGAAATTGCAGGTATTGCATTGTGTAACAGAAGACCCAAAGAAAAACCATTACTACCAATTTTATTTAAAATCTATTGCCCTGCGGAGGTGAAGAGTAATAAACACACGCATTTTAGTATTAGTTATAATTTGTCTGAAGTGTCCATTTCAGCTAGAACATATTATTAAATATATTCTTAATATTTTAGGTAAACCACCTAGTAACGATAGTCAGAATGGGTGAAACTTGACTGAGAGACACAATGAGAAGTAATCCTCTAAGCCCGGTCTCAAAACCACAATACCTTTTGACGTATAGATTATGAATTTAAGGATTTATATTGAACATTTGATTTACAAATGTGTGGTAACATATGCGGGTTTTCATTGGTTAATACCCAGTCCATATTGGGTCACGTATTTTAAGTCATATTTTATAATTATATAACTTCATTAATCATGCATAAAATTAATTAATTGCGCATAACGTTACTATTATATATACTGTTATACTATTATAATCAAAAGCTCTAAAATTAAAAAAAAAAAACAAATATATTTCAAGGTAATAATGTTTAAAAGTATAACGGCGGTATACCCCAATGAACTGTGAATATTAATATGCAAATAAAAAGAAACAATTTCAAACAGCAAACATTCTAAAACACACACAAAATACAGGCGAGTGAGAACCTATATTTACAGTTAGTTACCTTATGTGTTTAAGCATATAAAGGCAGTTAAAGCCAATAGAAAATTCAAAATTCCTCACCATTATAAAATTATATTACATGTTTTAAAGTGGTAAAGGGACAAAACGTAATGAATTTATAATTAAAATTTGCATATTCTTTAACAAAATAATACAAAAATTCTGACGTCAAGTTCTTGTTTTAAGAATAAGATCAAAACTGTTTATGTGCTACTTCTTGGACTCGAGACGAAGTATGTCAGGTGTTTTAATATGTTTATGAAAGGTGAACTCGTTTTATGGAGGTTTTGAAATTGCTTTACTGTCTCGAAGTGCCGTAAAATGTTTTGATTCAGTATAACTTCTTTTATTTCAGTAAAAGGTTTTAAATTTTCCACCAAGCCAAGCCAAGACGGCTACTAGTTTCACTTCGACTTTTAATTAGGTAGGTGTGTGCCAGTAGCTGGAAAAGTTATTATAATGATAGTGTTACAATAAGCAGCTTTATTACTAAAAGCAATATTTTCCTGGCAACCTTTGGATGGAGAGGATTTGTAAGACCGATAGTGTAGTTAAGCGAATTAACTAGTAAATAAATACTAATAAATATAGTACACAATTTCAGATACATATAACTCACACATATAATAATATCATATACATACTCTTATATATGAATAATATAAAATATTAATTAAATATTTATATATAATATATACAGATTATAAATAAATACTTATAATACAGGAATTAAGCAATACCAAGGTTTATAATGATATGTGTTTATATGGACACATAGAACTTTTTTATTTGGTCTTTAAATACATTTAAAAAAGGTGCACGTCTTATTCATACGTCTAGGCAATTCCATAGGCGTGCACCTTGAACAGTGAAAGATTTGTCATAGAATAGCTGGTATGTGGTGGAATTTGAACCGTAAAACTTTCTATTGAGGCACAGAAAATATACTTATGGTATATGAAGAACATTGCAGGAAATTCAAAACGTTCCTTGGGATAGCGCGGGGATGAAGGATTGAATATGTTAGAAAAGAGACAGATAATGTAAGTATTCCGACGAAGATGTATTGGAAGCCACTTGATCTTGGAACGAAATTGAGATATATGATCATATTTGCGCAAGCCAAATATGAATCTGGAACGATAACAACCTGAATCTCCCTATTACTATTATTTTGGCCTTGCTGGGATTCACTTTCAATCCGAAATATTTGCCCTCCAATCTTACAACAATTGGATATTCCTATTAGGTACGGTTCCTGCAACCCTTCCGACCCTTACGTTGGACCGCCCATGACGTGACGGACAGTCAGCAGAGACTAATTGTAGGTTTCCGTTTTTTTAATAAGGGACTCTTAAAAACATAAACTAATCTTGTAAAATTTTCATTGTCACTTACCAGTTCCACCCCCTAAGACTTTGTCTTTGATAAGTATAGGTCCTAAAAACTTAGAAAGTAGAAAAGCGAGAGGCGTGGTAACTATTATCTCCTGAACAATAAGTGTAACGAAGTCTTCAGCGTATTGAAATTCTTCTGGAGTACCGCCGCGCATCAGGAGGATGATGGTAAAAGTAGGGCAGAGTACAGCCTGAAAACATAAATATAAAATCATCGGTGATGAACTACACTCTGCGTTGTATAAAAAAATCACCAAATAAACATCTTTTGTTGAGCTGTCTGTTCATAAGACATCTATTGTTGAGACTCCACACTCTGTGTCTAGCTCTTGTGAAAGTAACAAAATTGAAAATTAGGCAATTTGGACTCAAAAACGAATAGATATGAGACTAAATATTTAAATAATTTATTTTGGGGGATCGTGGATCATTCTTATTTGCGTAGTATACAGGGTTATTGGTAAAATTCTAACAACCTCTTAGGGTTGACTTCTGCTAGTCCTAAGAAACAACTTTTTTTTTTTTTTTTGGAATTTTATTTTAAGTTTTTTTATATATTTTTGACTGAATAAGCACGAGAACCACTTGATGTCAAAATTCTCTTGTGCCTGTAATGAAATAAATATATATTTAATATTTTTTATTACTTTTTTCAATCTAAATATTCAAAACTCTATTCAAGGGGACCATGGCGCGGTCCAGTGTTGTCGCAGCGGGCACCCTTGCCTTGGAGGAGGCATTAAAACACAAAAAAAAAATATTAAAATTCTTTAAAAAAACTTAACAAAAAAAAAAACTCAAAATGTTTGTTAGGACTAGCAGAAGTCAACCCTAAGAGGCTGTTAGCATTTTACCAATAACCCTGTATACATATAATTATTTATAAAACTTATAATTAAACATTTACCCGAACGCTTCAATCACTACGCAGTGGTCGTGGTAATGAGGTGGCTGTGAATCAATATCTAGATACCTACTTCTTACCACAAAAATGAGGTACTTACCCTAATAATTATTTTTGCGCACGGTTATATCATTATATTTTATTGGAAATTGAGCGCCGTTTAAGCTTCATTGGGTTTTTATCTCTTTAGTTTTCCTTCCGTATTGTCAAACCATGAGAACTTTTGATTCAAGCTTTTTGTAAGTTATTTCTGTAGCAGATTTTGTTCGAAATACGATGAATGGATCAATAAATAAAAATATCAATAGCTAAATTCATAATGTCACCCTGTACTTTCATGGATTAGGTATTGTTTCAAGGATTAACAAACAGTGTAATTACATACTTTATAAATAATTGTTTACTGTTAAAATAAATTGTGTTACAACTTGTAGTGTTATGATATAATTAATTAGACTTTGTTTATGTAAAAATTGCAGACAGCTTGTAATTACGACAATTTAATCCAGATGCAACTAAACGTAGCGTCAGATCGCTTTTAATCATGAGTAGCGTTTAACAATACTTATTATACTGAATTTATTAGAATACTGAGGTTATTAAATTTAGGGCCTGTTTCAGAATGTTCGAGTAAGTTCCGGTTATTAGTTATATCACAATTGCAGCTTCTTCAAGTTTTGACTTAGAATTTCCGCATAATTTGCGTTCTGGGAGAAAAATTTTCTCCTTTAGTAAATATTAATCAAATTTTGAAGCAGTGATGGCTCAGTGCCATTGGCTATGGATTGCCGCGCAGCAGGTCCATGGTTCGAATCCCGCCCAGAGCTTGAGCTTCATCGCATGGTGGAAGGGCATTTTTGCGAATGCCCGCCTGGCTAGCGACCACCCTCAAGTAGAAAATCTGTCGCCAAGCACCTAACAGTGTGTTCCGGCAGCAGTCCTTGAGAGCCAGTGAAATAACAGGCAAAATGAGACTTAACAGGTATGTCTCAAGGTGATGGGCGCAGTGCAGTTCGTCACTTGTGATGAAATGCATCTGTTATCGGCAGAGGATACCGCTTAACATCAGGTGGGCCTCGCGCTTGTTCCTTCAAATAACATTAAAAAAAATAAAAAATAAAAAAAATAAAAATGGTTTTATTTTATAACTGGCAGAAAAAACTAGGTTTATAGGTTTTCTTTTTTCTTTATTTATCATTATTTTTCATATAAACAATTCACAAACTAGAGATACAAATATTGAGAAAATATCGGTATATAAATACCCATTAATTCAAATTCTTTAAATTTAATGATAAAAATTAAAACCTGTCGGCCTGAATATTGATAACATCTATAACATTTCCAAAAATCATCACAATCTGTGATTGTTAAGGGGGATAGAAACGTTTTCTCTTTTTGTATGAGAATTCGAGACTTCCTTCACGTCTTAAGTACTTAAAACTGAATAATGAAGCCTAAGCCTAAGCTTCTGCCATGAACGCTGTAAACCGCGTGGCATTTTATTATATTTTATTAGTACAACGTTACTATGCATCTTAGTAAAAGGGGGTAGGTAGTTGGTAACCTCAATGTGTTAAGGGCATAAGCTACTTATAATTAATACAGACACGACTCAGTCGATATAAACATATTTACATATTGAACAATAGATCCTGTGAGCACCCCTTGAATAGTTATAATTAAATTAATTTTACTCATCACGCCATAACGGCAAAGTGTTTGAAACATCGGGATAAAAATAATGTAAAATATACGCAATTTTATATCCGTTAAATTTTATTTAGATGTGTTATAATTGAAAACCGTTGAAGCTAGTAAATTTAAAATAATTAATAGGCATTTTCGACGCGTTTCGATTTTACACGAAGCATCCTCAAAAAGTCGTGACTCCTTGCACGGTGCTGTAAGCTTTGAAAATGGTATGGCTGCGTGATGATGATGAATATGACGTCAGGTCGGCTTAACAGGAAAATTACACGAAATTGTCACTAGAAATATTTTTATATTCTAAGTGTTTTTCTAAAAGTTTAAATTGTGTTTAATATTGTTATGTTTGCAATAACGCCTGCTTGGCGAATTACATTACAAAATTACAAATTTACGAGAGAAAAAATACAGTCATGCGCGAGATTCGAACCCGCGTCCATCTACCCCTTCAGCCGGGGTATGCTCTAACCAATTGAGCTAACATATCACAATGACTCATAACTCCAATTTATGTTCTCGTTCTTCAACCAGTGTATCGGGATGGAGCGACATCTATAGTTCAACTTGCGTTGTACTACAAACAAGACCAATTTTGAAATTGGTTTTAAATACGTAAATAATGACGCGACCTTATAATTTTAATATTGTTATGTGGGCAATAACGCCTGCTTGGCGAATTACATAATCTAAACTATCTATTATTTTACACTTTTTAGTGTTGAGAATTTTCTCCTTTATTATGAACTACTAGGTAAAAGTAAGTATATAAAACATACCAAAGTATTCTTACCTCAACAATAGACTTCGTAGACCACAGGCAGCAAATATATGCCTTCTCCTTGATAGATAAGTTCCAGCACATGAGAGAGACTGCAAAGAGTCTCACGGACAGACAAACCACCAAAATGCCGACCCCAAATATTAAGGTATAAGATATTGAACTTTTGATCTGTAATAAAAGAAATATAATCACATACAAAAAGAGAATACAAAGGGACTTCCTAGGGTTGGCTATATTTGATTAACTAATATACACACTTACCATCAGGTGAGATTGTGGTCACGGGCTTATCTATCAGAAAAAAAAAGTGCACGCGAATTTATAATATTGTTCTTATCTTGTATCCGTCGTACGGGTACTTTATATGGTTCAAGTTTCTGAATTTCATTATTTGTTTTATCACTTGCTAGCTTAGTATTTACTAGAATAAGCGACTTTTGAAGAACTGACAACTTCTACTGCGATCCCCATGTCGCCTGCCAAGCGGATTATGGCATTCAGCCTTTATAGGATGAGACCTTGTTCAACGGTGGATGTTCCGGTTGATATGGTGATAATTATGATGATTCCAGAACTTAGAAAGAACAAAGTGCTTCAGTCCTAATTTAAAAAAAGTCATAAAAGAAAACACTTTTGCGTTTAATTATCAATAAAATAAGTAACGTCTGTTTCCTTGAGGGGTACACAGAAACCAAGGATTTCCACTTGCTTGACATATCTCTCATGTTTCTTACACTCTCGTTACATTCTTCCTAAACGCCCATTTGTTAAGTAGGTACTGAAGAATGCTTCCTTAAAATTATTTAGCTTTTTTTAGAACGTGTCTCATCTGGTCAAAATACTCTACTGAGCGTCATGTAAAAGTTATTAATGAGGATATAATTTTCTTTGTTCAAATTGTAACAATACTGTTACGAAAATACCAGTCAACCCTTTTGAATATCAAAATTACATGAATATATGATGAAAAAAATAATAATGCGGGTGAAGGGCGGTCGCCATGAGCCCGGGCGGGCAAGCCGTGATTACCCGCATTTAATAAATCGGCCCAATTATGAAGTAATGATTCCGTTATGTGCCTATTCACAACCTTTGGCAATTTCACTTTTATTTAATTAGAATTGTGAAACAAAATTACACTGTCAAGTCCCTGTACAGCTATCTATTTACGCATACTTATAAAACTCGAATTGAATGATAAATAGTAGTATGTACATTCAAACACAACAACAATACTGAAAATTCACGCAGAGAATATTTTTGAAATATGCGGAAAAATGTTCATGTAAAAATATTGAGTTTCAAGTTTGCCGATTTTTGTAAAAGCTAATTTAAAACGTGCTTTTATGCTTGCGGGTTTTTGCTGACGAGGTTTTGCTATCTCTATTGTAAAACACATATTTTTTCAGCCTGCACAATACTAATATAGCCTGGGATATGGAATGTTTTGAAACTTAATACTTTTGTTATAACTAAACTACGTTAACTAAGTTTGTCACCCAGTTTGCATACTTATTACGTGTTAACTATAAAGTAACCTAACACATCACCCACCTTCTTGAACCAAAGGAAGGAGACAGCGACGTTTCAATCACTATTAATGCTTTGTCTCTTGTTTCAGCGTTAAGATAGCTTATCTCATAAATTCGGGTGTAATGCTTAGCTTTATAGAGCACCGTTTCCTTCAGTCTTTCGTTCACTTACCTCTGATGGTTATAGATTAAAGTTATAAACAAAGGTGAGATGAAGATTATAACAAGGTACCTTATAACATGCGGTATTTCTATATTATGGATAATACAATCCTACAACGTTCTACTTGGGGGTGGGTATAATATTATGGATCCACCTATGGTTACTTGCAGTTGATATAATATGTTTTCTATCACCGTTTTTTTTATTATTTATTCCTGACAGGCCTTTGACCACTATCTCACCTGATGGTAGGTGATGATGTGGTCGACGATGTTGTTCAGGCTTACCTAGAAGTACTGGCTCTCAAGGACAGCTGCCGGAACACACCGTTAGGTGCTTGGCGACAGATTTTCTACTTGAGGGTGGTAGCTAGCCAGGCGGGAATTCGCAAAATGCCCTACCACCATGCTATAACGACTGCCATCCCAAGACGACAACCGGGACCGACGGCTTAACGTGCCCTCCGAAGCACGGAAACGCTCAGTAGTAATGTCACTAGCGGTCACCCACCCAACTCATGACCGCGGGCGACGTTGCTTAACTTTGCTGATCGGTTGAGAACAGCTAAGTAAACTTCGCTACGAGCGCCGTTTATAATAGAACCTACATAAAATAGCATAGTCAAAATGTTTGAGACATTTTCACTGAATATAGTCAATGGTGGGAAACAATAGTACATACTACATAGGGCATATTAACCATTATTTAAACAATATTTGAAAACATCATGTTAATATTATAGAAACAAACATTTAATAGTAGTTTATGCAACTGTCATATAATAGAGGGTATTAAAACATGAGTGTAGTTAATGAAAAGATTCAGGCGTTACTTTGCGGAAATCCATATGTAATAATAACAAATATTTTAAGAAAAGATCAAATTAATATTTTGATAAAACACTTAAAAAATATAAAAATATATCTAGTGACAATTCCGCCTAATTTTCCTGCTATGCCGACGTGACGTCACAAACGCCACGCAGCCAAACCGGGAGAATTTTCGACGCGCTTCGATTCTACACGAAGCATCCTCAGGAGGTCTTGACTCTTCGAACGCACGATCGATCTCGTTCATTCTCGATCGTGCGCTCGTAGAGTCAAGACCGCTTAACAGGAAAATTAGGTTAGGAGAATAATGCTTTAATTAAACTTATCAATTTTCTTAAAGGAGTATGTAACTAAAATATGCCAATAAATGTTTGTATTTCCTTTCATAATAAGAATATTACCGAATGAGATTATATTAATTTATCAATAATATAACTAGTTTAGCCTAAAGTTCATGCTAAGCCAAAGTGACGTCATAAACGCAACGAAGCCCAACCGGAAAAATATTTTACACTCGGAGGTCGGATCAGGAGGCCTTGACTTTTCGGTTTAGCTCGAAGGACCAAGACCTCATGATGATGCTTCGTATAAAATCAAAACACATCGAAAATTCTTCTGTCACGATTGAGATGTCACGTAGCCAGGAAAATTATTCGGAATTGCCACTAGATACGATTGGATGCCCCCACTGCTGGATGACGTCATCGTCAGTGTCGCAGGTAGTCAATGGTTCTCTTTGTGGCATTCTATGGGGGAGACTAATGTTCAACACTAGACGTCTTCCGGCTGAAGACGATATTTTTATATTTTTCTAAATATTAATTTAACGTTTTCTTAAAATATGTTTAATTTTTTTATTATGGCTTTGTGCCAATTAAGCCTGATTTAAATACTACTTAAGGCATTTTGTGAAATTTGTGCCCATCTGGCACAGGCGAGCTGCTACCTTCTAACAATAAAAAAGTATGTCTTAAATTCTAAACACGAGTTGCGTTAAATGTATGGTATTCTATGCTCGAGATTAATCGTAATTGGGTTTAAATTACACCTGCGATCTTTTTTAATTTGAAACAAATACTTACCACAAAGTATGTGCCAGTGAACGCGAAGAGTGCAGGTTCGCAAGCCGACCACATTACTCGATACGCCGTGGATGCTGGGTTGTTGTTAAGTGCCCACCCTTGTTTCGCCCAGTACCTCGCTGCGGTGGCATTACATGCCAAAACACCAACTCCAGCTGAAAATAAAACAAATTGTCGAGGAAAAACCCGTCCACCAGCTCAAATAACCAGTGAAATAGGGGGAATCTTACGAGTTCTGTTTTCGTAGAAGAAGAATGAGAGCTAAATTTTTATTTACCCTGTGTAATATACATTCCAACTCATACAAAACACATTATATTTAAGTTATTTTATAAACATGTATAAAGAGCGAGTGTGGATTCACTCGCTCATCTTTAAAACTTTAAAAGTGATCGCGTTTCACAAGAATCTCCGGATTACTTTAGCTCAAAAATAATCTATATTTGATAGCCAGCTGCTTTCTTTGAGAAGATTGCATTTTTTTGTGAATAACGTAGGTACCACCTACCACCTGCAGCTATAATAGGTGCATCAGATATGATTGTCTTTATATCCACAGCAACACTCCAAAAACACTTCGACCTGAGGAATATATTGCTACTAATTTGGTGCATTTATCTGTTTCGATTTCTCATTCGGAGGATGTAATAATTATAACAGTCCGAATTCTTCAACGTGGTACAGCTTCATCATACAATAACACAATAAGAAACAAGCCAAAGAACAGCATTTACTGGTTGCCGATTGCCGATCAATCGGAAAGCATGTGTATAGGAAATAATGTTTGTTTCCATTTTTTAAAACTCACGACTGACTGAGTGTTCATTGTGCAAGTGTCTATGTCAGACTCAGCCCGATTGAACGTCAAAATCCCGTCTTTGTCAGTTTTGTTTACATGAAAAATATCAGACCGAAGGTAATGCATACAAGCATATGACTAAACGAGGAATCGCTTGCCATTATGAAGCATTGTCAAGTTCATCTAGATAATATAATTTTCACGTGATAGTCAAATATTGACGTTGTTTAGTTAATTAAAACTCCTAAAAATAGATTGAGTTTACTCATGATTTATTCTGTACTCTTGATAAGGTCTTACCATAAACATAACATAAACATAAAAATCATTTATTGACATAATAATAATGTATATAAGGTTAATTTTGAAGCCTCTGGTCCTCGATGTAGCTTAAAACTGTGTTTCGAAGACCAGATCCTTCTCTAATGTAGGACTATAGTTTACAGAAATTATGCCATTATACAATGATTTTTTTCATATATATATACCGTTGTTCAAGTAAGCTTTTATGCTGGTATTAACTGCAGATTCCACATCCATAATTTGATTTTATTTTATAAAATTGTATTGTTATACTACAAACCTTGGGTTTGCTATAATTGTACATTTAATTAAGGTTAGTGTGCATGTAGTTTCCATTCAAATGTAGTTTCGTCGTATTATCTTAATACCAAATGATCAAATTGGTGAATTTTTGCTCGCATGTCTTGAGCTGAATGGATATGCGGCTGGTTTGCCAGTTTTTTTTATTATTATTTAGCTCTTAAAGAGAAAATAAGAATTTCTATACAAAACGATCTTTTGGATTAATTTTGAGAATACATATTTTACCGGAAAGCTGGCAGACCAAAAGCACATTAACCTCTTTTTGCGCAGTTGGATAAAAAGTATCCTATGCCCTTTCCCGGGTCCCAAACTTTTTCCATACCAAATTTCATCCCAATCGGTCCAGTGGTTTTTAAGTTTATTAATTGCATACAAAAATTTAAATTTTCCTGTTTGTAATAGCATAGAAGTAGATGTTTCTCAAGACACTTCGTGTTAAATAATGGCGAAACTACGTTTGTTTAGAAAATACTATGAAGATACCCTGTATAACTTTGGCTATTTTGTTTTTAAAAGACATTTGTTAAGAAACTGACAGATACGCAGAACCTCGTGCCAAATATTACTAATTTGTTATTTTTTCTCCATGTATAACTGTTTAGGTACCTAACGATTTAGAATATTGGATTGTAACGAATTTGAAAAAGATATTGACTAACTGGCTTTTACTCAATTGTTATGGTAGAGAATTCAAGGCATTTTGCTAAACGTAATATTTGCATCTCATACTTAAAAAAATAACGTTTAAATACATTGTGCCTAAACAGTTGTGTGTGTGTATTTAAATATTAAGATCTTACTTGACATTTATTTTAGGAAATAAATGATCGGACTGATAGATACCTCTAATAAATAGAACTAAGTCAATACATTCAGGGTTGAGCTATTTTGTGTGAGTATTTCGCAATAACTACCTGCATCAAATTTGAAGTTGTCTTCCAAATGTATGTCTAAATGTTAGAGTGCAAGAGTATCCGAGTGAATGTGGAAGCCTGTTATAAATGCTCCATTGGCTATAAGTCTGGCACGGAAAACGTTTCTCAGTTAAAACTGTTACAAAACCGACCGTGAATTTAGATATTCCTAGACAACGAAACCACCTCTCTTCGAAGACTAAAAATATGAACTAATGTAAAAAGGAAAAGCAAACGTGAATCCAATTTAAAAAATATTTATTGCTGACGTGGTAACTAGATAACATAACACTTCCTACGGTATACGCACAAGAAACTGCTTGCAGTAGAATAACAGCCAATCACGTTAGAGGCACGTGCTTTTAGAATAAACATTAATGAAACTAATAACGTCAGAGCCACGTTTTAAGCAAATAGAATATTGCGCGAAATTCACATAAAATGCTAGGAATGTGTTAAGTCTTACAGTTTGAGAGTATTTACAACGTAAGTGGAAATTTTGAGCGTCGCATGCATCGTAAAATATATTAATTTATAATGAGAAACTTACCAGCACCACCCCAGCCAACGTAAGAGGTGGCGAAACTGGAGAAAAGTCCGCCGATCACCACAAAAAGTACCCTCAGCTCCTCAACAAAAGGATCTTTCGAATGTGGTATCAAGCCTGCAAGGCTGCCCCACGCGATGCCCAGAGCAATTCCCAAAAATAAAGATGAAAAAGCCTGCAATAAAAACAGGTACTAATGGTTTTTTATGTCTTGCAATCGCTTGGCATGGTGTTGATAAAATCCGTGGACATGTCCTACCCCTCCGAGAAACGTGAGAGGCTGTATGTATTTATGATGTTGACTGTTGACATAAGATGATGATTATAGCCGCATTGTTTCGCTCAATGCCCTGGCCATACAAATAATTGTTTTTTTCGATAAAGACATTTTCAGTAACAGCCCCAGAGTCTGGAACTAACTAAACAAAGCCCAGTAGATGGCAATGAACTCGCCCCTATTTCATTAAACTACAACATGTCTGGCGAAACGTGGGTGTTTGGACACTTCTGGGGAACCCTTATGGGAACACGGGCGTGTCACATATGTTTCTATATGTTACACACCCATGTGTGTGTGTGTTGTGTTTATGATGTTGATCCGAGACTGAGTTGATTATGTTATTGTTTGTTATGCTATTTCAATATGTGAGTTATTAAATAAAAAAACATCACAATCGGTGAAGCCTTTTAGAAGTTATGGTACAATAAAAAAACTCACAAACACACATATACATACATGAACCCTGAAAACAAAACACTCCTTTTTAGTACAGTCGTGCAAAAAATGAACTACTCACATAAATCATGCAAGATACATCACATTCGTATAAGCATAAGCGTGAACAGTTTTATTGTTGCAATCAATAAGCTAATACTATGTTGTCAAGCTTTCTAGATAAGGATTAGTATCCCTATTTTAAGTTGTATATGTTATTCTGTACACAGTAACTAAAATAATTTATACACAAGGTTCAGAAATTCAGCAACAATTACTTCGTATTCGATTCATTCTCAAGTCATTAAATCACAGCGTTTCAAAACGCCTATCACCAATACAGTTACCTACCACCTCTTACGAACTCATGCACAAAGATACGTAGAGTATACGCAATAATTTAATTTCTCTCTACAACGCCTACCCCAGTAGGTATGTCCCGTAATTTCGAGTTATAATGGAACCTTTGATGTGTTCAACTTATAATAATGGAAATGAAAATAGCCTGACGAGGTGACAAAAGCGTCGTAATTAAAGAAGGTAAAGGCTTTTAGGTGTTATAGGTATGCTGGTTTTACTTATATACAGTGACCATTACTGCTCTCTAGAGTTATTAATTAAGGTATACACTCCTGGCTTCAGAATAAGTCTTTGTCGTCCTTGGATATCAGCAGAGGGCTAAATGTGCCCAATTGCGAGTTATCGTGAGTAATGTAGCTTCACACTAGCCTCAAAATAACTTTTTCATCACACTTGCACGTAAACAGTATCTAAACATACAGGTTAATTTGGTCGTAATGCCCCATATAAAACCCTCGAGCTTTCTTTTTATCATTAAACCTAAGGTCGGTAAGTATTTTTTTATTTATTTATAGCTCATCACATGGGTAGTACTATATCTTATCGCCCATGTATATTTCGTTCAAAATGTTTTGGGTACTTTTTAGGGTTCCGTACCCAAAGGGTAAAAACGGGACCCTATTACTGAGACTTCGTTGTCCGCCCGTCCATCCGTCCGTTTGTCACCAGGCTGAACGGTGATAGCTAGACAGTTGAAATTTTCACAGATGATGTATTTCTATTGCCGCTATTACAAAAAATAAAATAAAAGAAATATTTAAGGGGGCTCCCATACAACATGATACAACAACTTGATTTTTGTACCGTTTCTTGCTCGGTACTAATAACGGTGACAGGTAGACGCTTTAACTATTCACAGAATATTTAGTTACGGAACCCTTCGTGTGCGAGTCCCACTCGCACTTTGCCGGTTTTTTTTTACATTTTAACATTTGCCTGCAGGCAGACGGCACCACAAGACAAATCACCACTTTGCAGATATTACAATATGCTTAAAAATTGTGAATACTACAGTATTTCGTTGATTTAACCGGCTTCAAAAAAGGAGGAAGTTTTAAATTCACCTGTTTTTTTTTTGTGTGTGTTACCTCATAACTCTTTGCAGGGTGTACAAATTTAGATATTTTTTTACATTCGATAGCTGGTGCTTGTCATGTAGTCCCTTTAAAATAGAGTGAGATCTGACGAGTAGTCTTTGAGGTATTCCTAATAATGAGTATTTTATGTTTGATGTCGGTTGTATTTAGTTAAAGTTTTATGTCCTAAAAAATTTTTGGGCTATAATAGGTCAATTTGTTATATTCCAAAAAATATTTTGATATTTTCGAAAAATTAGCTCGCAATGTGTGCGTATATTCCTACTCCTTTTTTTTCTGAGTCTACTAAAGTGCATACCAAAGATTCCAAATTTAAATGAAAAAGAAAATTTTGTCTATGTGTGGGATTCGTTCCCACCACGACCATCCCTTTCTGGGGCCTCGATATGCTCTGCCAATTTGAGCTACCGTGGTGAAGTTCAGTGATAGTTCAAATTTACCCGTTCGCTCTTATTATTATTTTTAAACGGCGGCCTTTAGTGACTAAACACGACAAACTATAATATACAAAACTACAGCTACTACAACAAAAGCAATTAGGCAATCTAAAGGCCATTGCAGACCCACATACAGCCCAAATAAAAATATTTTTTTCCCACTGTACATAAATTGGCACATGATGAAGTAGATAATGGTTACCTTTTTATTTCTAGTCTTATTATATCTAACCATGATAGTGATGAAGCAAATTTAGCAAGTTATCCATTAGGACAACTTGCTAAATTTGCTTCATTACTATGATTAACTATCTATTGGTAATGTGTACATATTATTTTAATTCGAAGCGATTGTTATTACGCATTATTTTCATAATAAAGTAAGATTATTATTTAATGTTACCGCATCGCAAGGAATCGCGAAACAATTTAACAAACATCAAAAATTATAACTTTTTAAGTAGCTATTATATTTTAACGGTTGAACTTACTCTTAAGTATCGGTACCAGTCGCTGTCTCCCGCGTCACTGAACAGATAGCTTGCCAAAACTCCATACACTCCGACACTGAGTGCGGTGTCTATCCCTCCCGCGGTGCACACAAACTGGGGCCAATTGCGGCTCCGTCCAGGGCTGCTCCCTACTTGTAGTACATTGGACATTATCACAGGACATGAAACTGAAGCGTAAATTGAGCCAAGGGCCAAACCTGCAAAATGTAACGACATCATTAGTATCTTAAGTCAGTGTAAGCGTGCGTTGATTTTTAGGGTACCGTACTTAAAACAAGACACTATATTAATAATACTACTATGTCCGTCATGGAATATAATATGTTCCCTTCGTCTCTCCAGCGAAAAACCAAGGTTATCTGAAGCTGCTGTTAATGTCATTCTATCACTGCTGCCTAACAAATGAAAAAAATAAGAAAAAGTTTTTTTACCAAAGAATGTAACCGATTTCTAATCTCAAATGTGTAAAATAACTTGTCGAAGTCGGTACCATGTGCTCAATAATGTGATAATAGGTACTTTTGAACCATCACAGTACCGACTTCGACAAGTTATTTCACACATTTGAGTGTTGAAGTTGGTTACATTTTTTGGGAAAAAAAAACCCTCTTTTTAGGGACTCCTGCTACTTGTGGGATCGATTGTCAATGACTATATCATTAAGATAGAAAATACTCTTCAGTTATTGGAGTGTAACTCAAAAACGGCTTGACCGATTTTGATGAATTTGAAATTGGACTACAAGGCAAGCATCAACCTTCAAAGAAAAAAAGAATCATCAAAATCGGTTTGCCCAGTCAAAAATTATGAGCTAACAAAAAAAACATACAGACTAATTCAGTACCTCCTCCTTTTATAAAGTCGGTAATAAATAAAATTTCAATAACGACACGTGCCAACCATGAGGACCTCGTCGTCGTCATGGTTGGCACGTGTTTCTTTATTATTCTTTTCTCTTTTATCTTATAACGGCAAGACATTACAAAAGTCAAATTGGTTTGAAAATAGTAGGTAAACTACGAATAAATACGTAGTAGGTAAACAAAAACACGAGAAACAATAAAAGCAGGCCAAGTATGAGTGAATCACATGAAAAATAATGAGCTTTTGGGAAATTATTTTGGTGCGTTACCTTCGATGTAACCATCTTGCGATTGGCTGGCTTTATTTTTTTAACTGAGTCCAGATCTAAGGATACTACATGATAGGGGAATAGAAATATAATTGAGATAACTTGTAAAAACAATAAAAACTTGATCAATTCATTGGCTAATTTAGCAAAACTTTGTGATAAAATTTAAATGTCCATATTATTATACCCACCGATGCCTTTCCTGACTAAGTGGTACTTATCTATTCTGCGACGGTACTAAGCGTAAAGAGGATGATTACAAGCCGCTCTCAATTTACTAGCTTTCCGAAATCGTATGTATAATGTGTAAGAGGGTATCTTTAATCATAATCTATATACTTATAATAAAACTGTAAATTTTTGTCTGTCTGTCTGTCTGTATTCCGGCCGCGCATCACTCCAAAACTACTGAATGGAATTCTATGAAACTTAACACGATATGAGTTCATACTACGAAGAAGGTTATTGTATACTTTTTATCCCGAAATTCAGCACAGTTCCCTTGGGAAAGGGGATGAAAGTCAAAATGTAAACTTAGTTGCAATTTATTAACGCGTAGTCCATTTTTTTTTGTGAGAATAGTGACGAGTGACCCAGGCGCCCCACGGGTTGCTTGGCACCCCACGGGCGGTCGAAGATGTTGTTCAGGTTAACTTTGAATTACTGGATCTCAAGGTGAGCTGCCGGAACACACCGTTAGGTGCTTGGCGACAGGTTTTCTACTTGAGCAAGCCAGGCAGGCATTCGCAAAATGCCCTACCACCCTGCTACAACGACTGCCATCATAAGACGACAACCGGGATCGACGGCTTAACGTGCCCTCCGAAGCACGGAAGCGCTCAGTAGTAATGTCACTAGCGGTCACCCATCCAACTCATAACCGCGACGAACGTTGCTTAACTTTGCTAATCGGTTAAGAACAGCTAAGCAAACTTCGCTACGAGCGCTTCAAAAAGTTCTTTTACCAAAAATTGTAATCGAACACCAAATGTAGTAAATGATCACCAAATGTAGTTGATGATCACCAAATGTTGTTGATGATCACTAATGCCATATTTAGGTGCGACGACGAGCGAATCAAAGAGGAGCGTTAGGTAACCTGTGACCACAAGAATGCTCGAGCTGAGCGAGCGAAGCGAGTGTTCCGCGGCAGCAGCCGGGGATGCGCCAGAACAGTTATAGCAAGATGTAAAAACTCTGGTTATAATTTTACATTAAAATGCTGTTTTAATTTTGGTAATCATTTACTACTTTTGGTGATCATTTACTACTTTTGGGTTAACAATTATTTATTTGAAGCAATGATGGCTCAGTGGCATTGGCTATGGACTGCCGCCTAGTCCATGGTTCGAATCCCGCCTAGAGCTTGAGCTTCACCGCATGGTGAAAGGGCATTTTGCGAATGCCCGCCTGGCTAGCGACCATCCTCAAGTAGCCAGTGAAATTACAGGCACAATGAGACTTAACAACTATGTCTCAATGTGACGGGCGCAGTGCAATTCGTGAGTTGTCATGAATTGCAACTGTTATAGGCAGAGGTTAGTCCACTTAACATCAGGTGGGCCTCGAGCTTATTCCGTCACAATAACATAAAAAGAAGTCATTTTGCTTAAATAGGATAGCGAGATGATAAAACTTTGGTTATAAGTTTACATTAAAATGCGGGTTTAATTTTACTATTTTGGTCTGTATTATGTCACTATATCTGATGGTAGGTTAAACATAAGCCTTTTTTTAACCGTCTATCCTTTGAGCTTAAAAACTTTCGCAAGTTTTGTCCATAATTATTATTTAGTAACCGGCTAGAACTTGCGTAAAATTTACCGGATATTGCTCCGTCTATCTTTTGCCGGATACATTTTGGAGACTGTGCAATGGAAGTGCACAATCTAATATATGTTCTTTCTACCGCCAAACAAGGTTCGAATCTCGGCAAAAAGACGCCGTTTTAAAATCGAACTTCCAAAGAAATGCACAAAGGACTGGACTTCAACATTTATTGTGCGAACCGTGAAGAAACTCTCTGAGTTACTTAACTACTGTCTTTTAGAAAATACAACCATTTGCATGGTGGTAGGGCCTTTTGCGAATGCCCGCCTGGCTAGCTACCACCCTCAAGCAGAAAATCTGTCGCCAAGAACCTAACGGTGTGTTCCGGCAGCTGTCCTTGAGAGCCAGTACTTCTAGGTTAGCCTGAACAACATCTTCGACCACATCATCATTTACCATCAGGTGAGATAGTGGTCAAAGGCTAACCTATCAGGCATAAAAAAAAAAACAACCAGGGAGTTTTCAAAACTCAAAGTAAAATGCTCCTTTCTGAGCTATGGTTACTTACTAAGAGTGCTTCATCGCAGCCCACAACGTTGCTTAATATGAGATAAACAGTGCTCAAATGTGAATAATTAGTCTGCAGGTACGGTAATCGCGAACGAAGTCGCAGGTACAGCTAGTTGAATGAAAATGATAAAATGAATCTAAATGTTCAGAAAAATTGCTTGTTTCTTTTAGTTTGACAAATCAGTTTTTGTAATGATATTAATAATTTTGAAGCGCTCGTAGCGAAGTTTACTTAGCTGTTCTCAACCGATCAGCAAAGTTAAGCAACGTCGCGCGCGGTCATGAGTTGGATGGGTGACCGCTAGTGACATTACTACTGAGCGTTTCCGTGCTTCGGAGGACACGTTAAGCCGTCGGTCCCGGTTGTTGTCTTAGGATGGCAGTCGTTATAGCATGGTGGTAGGGCATTTTGTGAATGCCTGCCTGGCTAGCTACCACCCTCAAGTAGAAAATCTGTCGCCAAGCACCTAACGATGTGTTCCGGCAGCTGTCCTTGAGAGCCAGTACTTCTAGGTTAGCCTGAACAACATCTTCGACCACATCGTCACTTACCATCAGGTGAGATAGTGGTCAAAGGCTAACCTATCAGGCATAAAAAAAAAATAAAAAAAAATGATAAAGTTTGTAATGTAGCGGAAAATGGGCCTCTGATGTATTGATACCGGAAACATTTTGAGTGACCAATTTGTGTCTCTCAAAAGCTTCGACTCTATAAAAAAAGATTTGTCTGGTAATATGGAAGAAGAAATGCGTGTGAAAGAAAATCATTCCGATGGTTTTCATCAAATAAATAAAACACTCGAAAAGAATTTCCGTTAAAATAACACTCGTATTTTACAAGTACTCATTTAAACTTACCAATATAAAACTATACACGGTACAGAATGATCAATAATAGTAACTATGCTCTGGGTGATGTAAATATATATCAATAAAAAATATAAATTCAATAATTGAATGATATTTGTATTGTTTACATGAATTTATATTTTTTAGTTAACGGGTACATTTTAAGTATAGATACGGGGGTCGCAAATTAAACCAAACAACAATGGTATTATAGCAATGATACGGTTATTTTGTCAAACAACGCCTTTTAGGGTTCCTTACTAAAGACTGTTACTACAGCGGATTGTCTAAAAAATATCAAAAATACATACAGCAGCCGGTGATGCTCAGTAAAGTGAAGCTAGGTTATCACGATGAAAGCTAGACCTCGTTTTAGTCCAATTGAACCAACTATACCTAGTATAAGCCACGAAAAAACCCTCCGACAGTTTACGCTTTTTCGTGGCGGTGGGGGCCAGTGCCCATGGCTCCGTCGGCCACAGTGAAGCGAAGAAGGATCAGGGGCCACTGGAATTTGTCTTTAAGTCAACGATAGACAGTGGTAAGGGGTAAGCTGCGGTGCTGTATGGGCTATATCGTATCTCAAGCGTAAAAAGGTGTTGTATGGGCGACACCGCAACTGACGGTGAGAACCCACGGCGGGAGAAGAGTTCCGGTATTAAACACTGCTTTCCCTACCTTCCGTGGCCCCGCCACGGCAGGGCTTCCACCGTTTGATGGCGGACGCGGTTGGACCGTAAGGGAGGAGCGACCGTATAGCTAGGCGCCGCCCGCCATATCCTCTGCGACCGACGTAGCAGGCAACTGGGCTACTCATCTGACCCGTCGCAGGGGGACCAATTTCTGGGCAAGGTCGCGGAAGCGACGTGCCTTGTGTTTTAACTTTCAAGTAATTTTAATTTTCAAATTTCTTCAAAATTAAGTAGTTTAAAAAATTTTTATTATTTCTATACCTGAATGACTTTTCATTACTAATCCGGTATAGAAATATAAAAATATTTTTTTCAGTCATTTATGAAATTTAAAAATAAATACTACTTGAAAGTTTGAAGAAACATACACCACACAAAAAGTCACCATGATTGGATGATTAATAAAAAGTTATACGAGGTCATATATATGAATAATAAACAATGCCCACTTAGGATTTTTTTCCATTTATGAGTGTTTAAAAGAGTTATATTAAAATATATATATTTTATAAAATCATAATGATAGGAGAAATTTTAACTGCAAGCGGGATTTAAGCTTGAAGCTATGTGTTCCTTTTGGGATCAAGTGAAATCCCTCTCGTAGAAGATTATTCCACGCTTGGGCATTTTACGAATCACAAGTAGGAAAAATGTTACTAAGCACCGTTATTGTGCGTCCTGGCAGCTGTACTGTACTGTATCAGCCGGATCGTCCACTGCTGAACACAGCCTCCCCTATAAAGGGGGTATTTGCCATAATCCCCACGCTTGGCAGGCGGCTTGGGGATCGCAGTGTCAGATGGCAGTTCTTTAGAAGGCGCTGCTGCCCACCTTCGAGTATTTTTCCCTTAGTCGCCTCTTACGACACCCACGGGATGATATGGGGAAGTGCAATTCTAACCCGGCACCCCACGGGGAAGCTGTCCGGTAGAATTTCTAGCTGCTCTTCAAGCTAACCTAAATCTACTAGCTGCATCATTTTCAACCACATCTTCACTTACCACCGGGCGCAACAGTAAACAATGACTAGCTAATTAAAAATCGGTACTTAAAAAATTTATTAAAGTGGGCCTCGGACTTGTTCCGTCACCATAACATAAAAAAAGACTATTGTTGTTAATGTCTTTATTTTAAGCCGTGTTAAAGTTAACATTGTATTACCTAAAACTTAAATTCGTTTTCGTTATATAAGAGTAAATCCTCACAAAGGTACCCACACCTATCCGCATTACATACAGCATACTCTGTACAAAGAACAACATCCGTGTAAATGCATGCCAACGAAAACTTTTTCGCTTTGTGGGAAATCAGGGCGCGTAATTACAGGTGTGCCAGAAATCCACACACTGGGCTTGTGACTGAACTCTCGGAAAAACTAGTCAGGCCTTCTATTTTGGACTAAGGTGACCTATTGATGGGTAACTATATAAGGTTCTGTACATCCTTCTAATGAAAACAATTGTTCTACAACAGTCATTTTCTGGCGTCTGTCGGAACTGAAGTAATAAACACTTTTTTAAATCTATAACTGTTTTGTACATATATATTATTATTACTTAGGGGATTTGTACTGTGGCGATTTTTAATTTTGAGATCCCGATATTTCGACGCAGTTGCAAGCATCATGATCGCGGGATGACTGGAGAAAAGAGCGGTTGACAAAAAACACGAGAAGACGTAACGGTCTACCCTCTCTCAAAATAAAAATCGCACGGTACAAATCCCGTAAGTACTCGTTATAATGGAAGTAATCAAATTTGGTAGTTACAAAAATTCATACTTAAAAAAAATATTCCGATATACTGACAGTACCAAACTAGCTATTAACGCTCGCCCATCACTGCCTCAATATTTGTTGGGTTTATCCCGATAATTCCAAATTAAACTGGGTTGGACAGCAGCATATGGCTGGATGCAACTTGAATTAATCTGCTCCTCTTTCAGTGTAAGCAAATTAGTCGTAATAAACGATAATCGCACTAGTATTAAAATTCATTTGAACACTTCTGATCGATAAGGACAGAGCTCTTATTCGTTTTAGTTAAGGAACTTAAATGACAAAATAGTAGTATGGTCGCGTAGTTCAAACGTTTGTACTACAAAAATGTCATTACCTCGCGTAAAATCGTTCGGTCATGTTTTATCTATGTAAACACCAGCATCGTTTTGGTTGTTTGACAACAGACTGAAAGTCTTGCCGCATAATACGCAATAGTATGACAGTATCAACACCAAACAAAAATAATGGTACTAAACCACCAATTTTAGAATAGTACGATAACGTCAAAATTCCCTACGTCCATTTAGCTTGAATAGTTCAATTTTAGAAAAATAAAACGGCTAGATGCGAGTCGGACACGATAAGTTCTGTACCATTATCTAAACAACATTAGACCCAATAATTATAACCTTTTTGTAGTTTTCACGAAGGGTACGGAACACTTTATGCTTGAGTCCGAGTCGCACTTGGCAATTTTTTGTATATTTTGTTACAGCGGCAATATAAATATATCATTTGTGAAAATGTCAACTGTCTAGCTATCACGGTTCATGAGATACAGCCTGGTGACAGACTTGCTCAAAGCCCCTTTACCGGAAACGGCCGCAATAGGTGTAAAGTGCCGTCTAATGCGCCGAAAACGCACCGCTTCAGATAGAAAAGTTGACGACGGGCTCAAAGGCATTACCTGGTATGGACCCAGGCTTGAAGTATCTATCTGCCTAGATTATTGGAAAACCTTACTTCAATTCTTTAAATGCAGTCCACTAATCGTTGGCCGGGCGGAAGGAAGAATATAAAAGGAAGAAACATTGAAACCATTAAATAAAAATTTGTCATACCTTCCCTAAAAGGGTTATCGAACTAAAAACCTAAGTTTTGCCGACATATTTTGGTCACATTTAATAAGAAAGAATTTATTGTTGTCTGTTATTCGCTGTTCAGAAATTACATTACACAAAAATATGTATAGCTGCATACTATAATATATGACTGGGCTGGTGCGCCTGAATATTCTCAATAAGCTAGTTCTCGCTTCTACGTCGCGTTATTCATCTACAATGCATTTGCACCTTCGGTGCCTCACGGCAATGTTATATTGGATTGCCACTTTACCGCGGTCCGCTAGCATTGGTGATATGCAATTGTGCTTATCACACGTGCGTGACCAAATACATAGATATGAGTCAATGAAATAATATTTCAGTAATTTCGTGCTATCGTACACCAATTGAATTTTATATGCCTCTGCAGTCATGTTATTACTATTATTCTTGTATCCGGGCATAACATTACTTAATTAGGAAATTATACAGAACTTTATAAATTCCCGAATTCAGAAAAACCCAGCATTATTTCATTGGGTTTACAAATATTTCAGCTATATTCCCCTACAACCGATGCTATTGGCTCAGGCTTTTGGAAGCTACACACACACACACACGCGCGCACACACACACACACACGCACACATACACACACACACACACGAGCGCACACACTCTTCGCGAAGTATTGACTACGATGAATTATTTTAATATGTACATATATTAACAGTGTTGCAAGTCTGGTATGATATTATTAGAATTATTATTTTGATTAGTGATGCAGTAATAAAGACCGTAAGTATCGTTTGTCTCCACAAATTTGTACTTTGCCATTGCTACATTTGCTCGGCATGTCCATGACATCATCCATCTAAGCAAATGCTTATTTAGTATCATTGAGTACAATTTAAAAACTATTCAAACAAAATTAATGACAGCTAAATGGGATCAAATTGTATACCCTCAAGTTGTTTGTTGTTTCTAACAAAATGTATCATCAAAATCGAATGATTCGGTAATACGAGTAAGATCATATAGGTGAAGCAAATATCAGATTTTTCAAAAACCTATAACACTTTCTCAAGTCATGGTATGTGCTACCGGTGACGCTATGACCATTTAACCACCACAATACGTGAGTGCATTTGTTTCGGAGTAAAAAAAAAGGTATTTCATTGATTTTTGCATTATTTTTGCATTACCGGTGTTCATTAAATTGTTAGATTGATTAGGTATAAAGTGCCATTGTCACTATTTAAATACCTATTTATGGTAAGCCCTTGTATTCTTTCTTAAAATATGTGTATTAGGTAAAATGGATATGGGTAAAACGGATAGGTATCAGTGTTGCCCGTTTAACTTATATAACATGTTAATCTAATATATATTTATTGGTAGTTATTTCAAAATTTTAACATGAATTCTTATACAAATATCGGCAATAAAAGTATTTATTTATATTATTACATTTTGAGACGGATGCGATACATTGATCGTAATTAAATAGACTTACCATTTTTGCCCTTGGAGAGCATCCGTTTTGCCCGAACCCTTCGGGCAAAAAGGATAATACAACTGGATTCTGCAGTAATGTACTAATAACACTTTCCCTTAAAACATATGCGTTTTTCCCGGGCTTCCCCTACTTACGCGTTGATTTCAGAACCTTAAAGTTTTTTCTAAAGCTAATATTTTTCAGCTCTAAGCTCGGAAAACTATTATTAAAATATTGTTTATGCTCATTCGGAATCTGCGTTAAATAGATATTTTTATCCGCCAAGTATTAAAACTCCGAAACTTTGCTACATTGCCACTAAACTAGTACCAATATTGTTATTTTCCTTTATTTTTCAACATTAATTAAAACTGATTAACTTTATTTAACTGGTTTTTCTTGCACTTAGCATTTTCCTCGCCGGAGTGAGCTGACAAATTGTGTTTCGCTCGGCAACAAAATTATTTTGCGTCAAACGCCTTTGAAACCTTCCCTACAGTACAGCGTAAATATAAAGTCAAGGTTAAAATATATTACATTTTGGTGTCTATGGGCTAAGAACGTAGCAATAATATCAAATAGGAATTAAGTTAAAAATTTCTACGTACTAATACATACATATACAAAATCACGCCTCTTACCCGTCGGGGTAGGCAGAGACCACATATTTCCACTTACTACGTTCCTTACATATCTCTTTCGCTTCATCTACACTCATCAGTCCTTTCATACATGAGCGTCGGTTTAGGGTACTCTTGACCTGGCCTTTTTTCAGAACGTCTTTATTATGATTTCGGAACGTTCGCCTAGGTCTTTTCCCTACAACACTTCCTTTCACATGTCTCATGTATATATTTTTAGTCATTATCATTTCATTCATTCTCTCCACATGTCCAAACCATCTTAACATACTTTTCTCGATTTTTGTCACTACATCCTCATCCATTCCCTTATCTCACTATTCCTTATCTTGTCACTCCGTTTGACTCCAATCATGCTTCTCAATGTTCTCATCTCCACTGCATTTATTCTACTTGCATGCTTTTTCTGCCATACCCAACTTTCACTACCATACGTTAGTGTCGGAACCAACATAAGTTGTAAATAGTGAAGTTTGTGTAGACACAACTGAACGGTTTCTGATTAATTTTGGTAGTGACATAAATTAATGTATATATTATAGAAAACTTTATCATTGCAATTTACTGAATTGTCCCAAGGGACGCTAAGCCAATAAATCTAATATTTGGTCCACATAATTATATTACAATTAATTGATGACTGATATTGAGTTGATATTTCATTATTGCGTTAGATAGAAAAGTACGAAAAAGTTGTAAACAGATATATAGATAACCCTTTATTGTAGACCAAATTAACAAGCATTATAAACTATAACTATATATGTATAACATAAACTTAAGAAATGTTGTAAATTGGCATTCTTATCGCTATAAAGCGATCTCTTCCAGACAACCTTTGGACAGAGAGAAATTCAGCCATGATAGATAACGGTGGTGTATAAATAATAAGATTAAAAGAACCTACACTTTGTAGTAATGAAATAACATATAAAAAATGACACATGCGATATACATACTTACCTAAAATAATAACCGAATATAAATACGTACCCCAAATCCAGGGATGTCCGAACAAGAAATGAGTGCAAGTGGCCAGAGTCGCCACCTCTGCAATCCAAGGCATCGCGCCCAAAGTTGCAACTTGTACCCAGTTTTCATTCATATAGTTCGTATCCCACGCCAAGGAACCTTTGCCTAAAATTATTACTGGGTATATTTTCCTAAAAAGTAAATAGACAAATATTAATTGAGTACACATTGACATTACAGTCTCTGCAAATACCAAATACAGTAGCTTACTGATAACACTGTATACGCACGTTTGAGATAAAGCATTCAAATAGTAGAAAATTAACAAGCATTGAACAAATAATGCAGATATATGGGATGGAACTAACTTCATCCAATATTATATTATGTTAAAATCCCTTTGTAGCTGATAAGCTAGTCTTTGACCACTGTCGCACCTGGCGGTAAGTGTTGATGTGGTCGAAGATGTTGTTCAGGCTAACCTAGAGTACTGGCACTCAGAGTTTGCTACCAGAACACTCCGTAAGGTGCTTGTCGCCACATTTTCTATTTGAGCGTGGTAGCTAGTCAGGCGGGCATTCACAAATTGCTGTACGACCATGTATAATAGTCTATATGAAACGTTTCGATACTAAACCCATATTTACTATAACAAAATATTTATAAAATTATTTAAAAGAAAAAGATAATGAATAGATTCAGGCGTTACTTAGCAGAAATCCGTATTTAATAATAACAAATATTTAAAGAGTATTTTAAGAATACATCAAATTAATTATTTAATAAAACACTTAAAAAATCTTTATAAAAATATGTACGTCTAGTGACAATAATTCCTAATTTCCTGTTCAGCCGACGTGACGTCACAAACGCCACGCAGCCAAACCGGAAGAGTATTCGACGCTTTTTTTCGAGTTACGCTTCTAGACGAAGCATCCTCAGGAGGTCTTGACTCTACGAGCGGACGATCGAGACATATGTCATTATGCCACAATTAAATAGATACAAAACATTTTACTGATACAAAATGAAGAAACTTGTAAAGATAATAATACAAATTATAACAAAGTGCAACAGTGCAACAACGCGGTCTTAGCGATCTTTTCCAGATCACTTATAAATTATGCACTAGGTGTACTAAAGTGATGCCAAAAACAACATTATCCTGCTGGAATGATACCGAGCGCTCTGACAGTCAACACTTCCAGATGGCTGGGTAATGTGATATTTCTGACATTGATCTGATTTTTGGGGAAGCTATGAGTATAAATACAATTATCTGTCACAGTTTTCGTTGCCATACTCCTCCGAAACGGCTTGACCGATTTTGATGAAATTTTTTGTGCTTATCCGGTATCTATGAGAATCGGCCAACATCTATTTTTCATCCCCCTAAATGTTAGGGGTAGTCCACCCCAAAATTTTTATTTTTATTTTTTAGACAAAATTTTTAATTTCTATTTTTTTATGATACAACATACAAAAATACATATAATCCTCAATTTTCACCCTTCTACGATCAACCCTTATTTTTTAATAGCCAGTTATTGAATATGTCTTTGGTAAAGAAACGCCTTGAAATCAAAGTATTCAAGCTAAGTATTTGATTAAAATGTTAAAAATATTTACACATTTGCCGTGACCATGTCAGCTAATGATGATGGAACGACATTTCTCTATAGTTTTGGTTTTAATATCTTTTATCTTTAGGTACTAGTTTATCTCAATTCTATATTAATTACCTTAAAAACATGTCGATGTGGCTGTAATCTCGCATATCAAGGTACCCAAAGTTCCTGGCCAGTACTCCCGTGAGTAGGGCTGCCAGTAATGGAGGTAGGGTTGTCATTGATTGTAGCGCCACTCCGCTAGCCCACGCCACGACTGCGGTACTGGCAAGCCGAAACCATGGTCCATCCCACGACCAACCGTCTCCGCATGCCAACCATAGTAGACCCCATGATAATAATCCTGTAAGCAATGTATTTTTATGATATCGTTAATTTAACTGGAAACGATTTGTATGCTTATCAAAGCTACTAATCTGTTTTTCATCAACATAATACAGTAACTTTGTTTTTGAAAGACAAAGCTGCAATTTGCCAAAATTATTTAGAAGGCAGTAATTCTAGGTTAGCCTGAACAACAATTCGAACAACTTCGACCATATCATCACTTACCATCGGGTGAGAGTGGTCAAAGGCTAACCTATCAGGCATAAAAAAAAAGTCAGGATTCCAACTGGAGACAAAATTATCATTGACAACTTTGGTCAGATGAAAATATATGTATACAGGCTTTCCTTTTTATGGATAACATTTTATTCTACGAATAAATTCAACAAAGATTTTATTAACCGGCAAGGAAGTATTCTTATACGTCACAGCGTTTCAGAACCCGTAAAATAGCCAGCTAGCTGACGTAAAGGGCGAAAATATTATTTTATGTACCTACAGGCTTACAGGAAAAACGCGTAAAAATAATAGCCAGGGTCCCTATTTGTAAAAGTGTCAACGGGTTATATATAATATCTGTAACAATGGCGGTTGGTAAAAGGGTCTTACGAAGCTATCAGGCTGCTCAGGCTTGTCCTATTTCTTTGTAAAAGGCTTGTTGGCTCCATCGACATAAAGTCGGGGAAATCTATTCTTTAAATCTGATTTATGTTACGAGCCAAAATATACCTTTTTATATGTACTTTTATATTTTTATATCAGAAATATAACGGTAAGGTAATCTTAATTACCCCGTGGGGTGCCGGGTTAGAATTGCACCTCCCCATATCATCCCGTGGGTGTCGTAAGAGGCGACTATGGGAAAAATACCGGAAGGTGGGCAGCAGCGCCTTCTAAAGAACTACCAATTCACACTGCGATCCCCAAGCCGCCTGCCAAGCGTGGGGATTATGGAAAATACCCCCTTAATAGGGGAGGCTGTGTTCAGCAGTGGACGAATCGGCTGTTTCAGTACAGTAATCTTAATAACAATCACATATAATGGTGCATACTTAACTAAGCTATATGTGAGATCTTTGAGCAGAATAAATGAATATGAATTTAGAACTGTAATGCAATGCAGCTTAATAAACCAATGAAATGATATACCCCCTTACTTATAATCGTTTCTTAACTTTAACAAACGTCATTTAATACTGAGCAAGGTAAAACTATTGTGCCCGCAGTACTATATGACGTGTTTAAAAGCTAAGCGATAGTAATAACTTACCTTAAAGCAACCCAGAGACGGTCTGTGTTACTCTATTGTATTCCTTTCGCAATGTTTATTTTACAATTATGTCCTTGTGTTGTACATTGTTAGCAAAACTTATGTTTTAAGCATTTATGTTTTTGCAGTGTCCTTCGTGTTAAGAAAAAATGTACCTTGTAGCAGATTTCACCTCTCTGAATCTATTTCTATGACATTGTAAATTTCAACCCGTTTTTGTTAGACTTTATATCTCAATAACACTGTGCCCAATTTAGTTCATGTAAATTTATTTAAGCTTCATATTTGCTTAAGCCCATGAAAGTTAGATCAGGCGTTTGAAAGTATAATAAGCATCAGATAACTACCATACTTAGTTACAAAATATATAAACATACAAACTATCTAGGTTAGCCTTAGCAACATCTTCGACCAAATCATCACTTACCATCAGGTGAGATAGTGGTCAAAGGCTAACATATCAGGTAAAAAATAAAAAAAAAAACAGGCACACAACATGGCATAGATACCTTGCTTTTATCCGTCAATTATTCAAGTCAAATATAGTTGAATTGTTTCTTTTCTTTCTTATTTCTATTAGTTTCCTGTATTCACAATCACTATTAATTAACAATTAATTAAAAAAATATATTAACAATTATTAATTACAATTTATTCCTGTATTACAACATTTTAAACTTTATATTCTCACAAACAACATGTAATAAATACAAAGAAGATTCTTCAGATTATAAATTTTTCTAAAATGCATAAATGTTTTCTGTTTATAAATGACAAACTTCATTTTAAAACCCTCAACATTTATGTTTTTAAACTAGACAACATAGTATAAACTGGTAGCGTAAAATGCAGTGGACTAAAAACATTGTAACCTTTATATCCTTTATACCTTTATATCTCTTTGATTAAATGAATAAAGGAATTGGTTTCTATGACTTACCCAGAATAGTTAATACAGTGTAATGAACGAATGTTGGCGTTCTCGCTATGTAACATTTTGTAGATTTATTCTTCTTGTTTGAAAGGTTTTTCTCCTGACTGGAGTATACTTCCGGTGTTCTGCAACAGTTTTAATAAAAAGTTATAATACTTTTATAAGCTCAATTTTATCTCATATAAATGTATTTCTTTATATCATATAAATGTATTTTCAGATAATATGTTTATTTATTGCAAATTTAAATTATAATTAGATTTTTTTGAGTATTTATTAGCTATAAATAAATTAAGATCACATTTACAAGACCGAATCTCGTGAAGTTGATATCACAAAAAGGTAATTAATTGCTCACAATTTATCCCTCATATTACACTTTTCTCGCCCACGCACTTTCACTAACAGACTGTCATCTTCATTCATTGTCACTTTATTAAAACTAGGCAATTATCAAGATAGCTATAGAGCAAGATGTATGAGCGCTTGCGTATGTAGTGTAATGCAAAACAAGATCAAAAACTTCACTATTGGTGTGTTACTTACTCACGTTTTTTTTGTTCTTCGCAGGCTACAAAGTGAACGCCTTTATCAGTAGCGGGTGCTACCTTATCTGGAATATTTAATCGGACATAAGTTTGTTGGTTTAAATCAAAACTGTATGCTTGACACAGCCTGTTATACGGCTTGTGACTGCATTATTAAAATCAATGCAGTGAGTGCGCTTTTTGAAATACAAATGTTATGATTGCGACATAGACACTTAAGTTAGTTTTGTTTGGGTCAAACTAGTTTCGGTAGAGCACGTACGGTACTCACTACTCTATAAATATATGTATCTATATGTATATACTATATACTTGTATATACATAACAGTATATATTCATGTCATTAACTCATGGAGTATACCGCAACTATTTTGCGATGTATAATTTTTTTAATACAATTTAAGACAGATTTGTCTCAGTTTGGAACGCCGTACTACTCAAACGACCATCCCAAGTTAGTGTTTTTGGTTATGAAAAGGCTTCCATAGTAAAAATACTATCAAAAGATGGTAAGTTGGGTTGTATGGCACGAAGCCATGTCCTATATAACTTAAAAATTACCAATAAGAATAATAAATAATTTCTAAAAAAAAAAAATGTACTCAATGTGCATTTTTGTTACCTTGATGATATAGTATTATAATTAGTGTTTAAGCAATGTTCCTTTTTTGATCAATAAACAAATTTATTATTAAATTTTATTATAATTCAAACTCTTCTACCGCTAGGTAAATATTTTTAAACAGGCACTTAGTAGAATTATCTCCGAATCCCTCATGGAACTAGCATGGAACGGATAAAAAGTCAGTTGGCTACACGGTCAATGAGTTAAACAGTGGTCAAGGCAGTTATTATTTTTACTGCCTACTGAAGCATGTCCAACGAGAAGTACCTACTTTTATTAAAAGGCGCATGCGAAGTTGATACGCGAATTAATTGTAACTATTTATAGTCAATGAATTCATTCAAGAATCAGAATCCATTAAGAATCACGAATGTCCTCAATACAATGAGTTATTGATAAAAACAGAAATGTTCCGTAATTATGATTTAACTGACATTTTTATAGTTATAGACAATTCAAAGCGCCTGAGTCATTATTTTGTTAAGTTAAATTTAAGATAAAATGTAAGGTGTTAAATATTAATATTTTGGTGTGTTGATATAAAATTTAAAATAAATACCTTATATTATACTAATAGCTACAAAGTTTTAAACGACCAATAAATAAACACCCAATGACGATTTAATATGCATTTTTTTTAATATATTTCATTTGCGGTATATTTTTCACTTTTGCACTCTATTTAACAAATAAAACTAATTATACAAATATAAGAGGCTGTTTAACTTCCTTAAGCTACTGTCAAAATTAAAATCATTTATAAAATTTTGGCGTCCATAATATTCTTATGAACGTCAATTACAAAATTTTACTAATATAATATTGTACTGTTATGAATGACACAAGTCAGAAAATATAAATATTCTAAATAAATTTTATATTAAGATAGCAGCTATAGTAATATAAAATTTATATCGTACTTAATTTTGAGCTGCTCACAATCAGCGTTTTATTTAATATATTTTACTAATTTATTAAGCATGAGAACGTTATTTTAAAATAATTATATACACCTCAACAACTAAGCAAGATTAAAACTAAACAAGTAATATTTTTGTGAAATACGAACATTATAAGCTCTAAATTTCGTACCTATAATTAAGGTACGTCAGACATTTAAATTAGTTTATATTGGAAACAAAAATTTAACTGCGCTGAATAGATATTATCGCTGAAGATATTTTATAGTTATCAATTGAATTTATACTCACTGTTACGCATTTTAATATGAACTCACTTCACACACTATCTATTAAATTACGCAAAACAATTGAATTTCATGGTTTCGTTTTCCATGAAGATTCGACCATGTTTGTTGTAGTCCCGGAGTTGTATTGGCCATACCCGCGCGAAAAATTGCCGGCCAATTCTACCAAAGCCCGTCTTGTGGGCACGTGGCATAATTGCTCACTTGACACTGCGGCGCCCACAATTTTATACTCTATTCTCTAGTACTTATAGCCTTCTAATACAAATAGTGGGGCAATTAAAATTGTCTAGATAAATTTGTCTGTCAAATTTATTATTATAATAAAGTTTTCCTGTGATATATGTATTAGTATTATTTTAGCTTATATATATTGATAGAATTGGTGAAAACGTAATTTTACGTAGTACTTACCGAATAATAAATTCTTATGTATTAAAAAAGTGCAGTCTATATCTGCCTAGACTCTCCACCAAAGAACAAAGCCAAAGATACCAAAAAGGCAAAAAGAGGAGACTAGAGTGTATCCCCCGAAACTATGCGGAGATAGTTACATGGTTTTTGTCGTGAGCTCTCTTACTATTAGCACAGATTTGCCGCTGATACACGCCGCGCCGATCACCGCAACACGTTTCTGCGCATCTCCCTTCGTCCCATCTTTCCTTCTGATCGCAATGATACAAATATGAGACATTTAGGTACTCAACTGTATCCACTGATCCACGGAGAGTAGATGTTCAAATACTCGTAGATGTTGTAAATTCTAGTGATTGTTGTGACACATCTCCTATCCATTCCTCTAATCTTAGCTGGTAGAGTACAAGCTATGTGGCGAATGTTACAAATTAACGACACTATGTCTTATATATATTATACTATTTATTATGTTGATAAGTACCAAGTTAGACAAGCCGGTGCCTGATAGTAAGCATCACGTCTGTCCATTATAGTTACAGTGTCAGCATTGTGTATAACAACGCGCAGCGCTCGACACTCCGAGATATTAGTTTTTAAGTCTTGGTTGCCCAGTTATTTGACTTCCTACAGTGCTCTTCAAAGTTAAACACAGTAGTGTTTGCACACTGCAGCTTGGAGGAAGAATATCTTATACCCGCGAAGACGGCCTCTTGCTTAAGAGGCCTGCCACCAGGTTTGTCACCACAGATTGGTACCACAAGGGAACCGCGTGTTAAAAATAAGACGGACGATAGTGACTTAGCCCCCCAATATGCAGGCAATTTAAATAAAATTTACGACGGCCCAAAATAATTTGACAGCAAGCTTGTACTGTTGAGTACTGTTTTCATGCTATCTTTCTAATGCGAGTAAAGTACAATAAATGTACTAGAAATTAATTTACTTACCCATGGATACGAATGGAGGACGTCCACGGTTGACATGACTTCTTTTTTGGACGGTATTACATTTCGTCGGGTTCCCGTGACTATTTCATACCTACATAGTGGTGCGTGCTTGAGACTTGGTAGCAGTTTCAAAGAAGCACGCACTCTTGTATCTTGCATACCTAACTCCTTCAATATGACGGAATCAAATAGCTTCTGAAGAGTCAGTTCTTCAGAGATTATTTATTTATAAGTATCCTTTTCTACAATCTTAGAAGTATTATCCTGATTCCGTCATTAGGCAGCACATTGTTGCACTGATCTGTTTGTGGGACATTCTAACAGTATACTTACTTACTTAGTAGTGTTAGCTTGACTTTTTTGTCCCCAGCCGTACTGGCAACGGTTTTAAATGTCTAGGTGTATGGTCCTGGTTTTGCTCTTTTTCAACCTTAACCCATTGGCAGCGGCGATAATGTTAACAATAGAATTTCATTCATAACTAGGCCATAGTGGTCCAGGACGATGCCAACTTATTAATACAACAGCATTATTAATCACATCGTAACTCCGAAAACGGTTAAACCGATCACTTATATCAATGCTGATTTTATTAAAAATTTGGCATTTACTTTATAATTTTTAATTGCATAATTAATCAAAATTAAAATACAATAACAAATGTTTAATGCTCACTAAAGTCGATTTACTCATGGAAATAAGTCGAAATTTTCGATCCAGGTTTCAAGAATTATCCGATGCCTCAGATCAGTTGACGGAGATTGACTGCAGGCAGCGGCGTGATCTATCTGCATTACTTAAACTCGCCTGGTGAAGGGCATCAGATATGCCCGAAATCTAGGTCGAATTAATCGAAGAGCGACAAAGTTCCGTGAATAAGTAGGTTTAGGTTAGATTTTTTAACCCCGATATAAGAACTCAATTCTTGAAATTTGGTGCAACCGGGTGCACTAGCTCTGAGTCCGAGTATCTTGGAAATAGCTTTGCATATTTCTGAGACATACGGCATTATAGATTATTACTGACTCTCAAGGACAGGTGCCGGAGCACACTGTTAAGTGAATGGCGACAGATTTTCTAATTGAGGGTGGTAGCTAGCCACCTGAAGGCCTGCCCTTAGTTCAATGGTAGACTTCCTCCAGTTGTTGTTGTCATGTGAATTAGTTCAGATTAATGCCATGTACTAGTAAAAATCTCTTTTGATTCAAATGTTTATTATATTTTTTATATATCAACATTCTGAAGAGAGCTTCGCGTATTGGTTCTTCTAGCTGCTGAATGTGTTGGTGTCAGTGTATGGGCTCTAAAAAAATCTGAAAAATGAATAAAATACACATTAAATACAATTTTTTTTTTTTTTTTTTTTTTTTTATTTAATGGTTCGCAAACGGGACAATACAACGTATACATACTAAAAGATATTGTAACAATGGCATCAATGATTTGTTGAACGCCCTTCTAGGTGCGAACACAACTTGCACACAAATAATTAGTTTACATTCGGTAAATTATATAAACATATTTGTAAGTTACGTTATTAAGAAAAAAAAAATATTATAAAAAATACATATTTAAGAATTAGACATAGTTGTAGGTAACGTTATTAGGAAAACAAGGAAAAATATATATGATTAACCAATTTAGGAAACATTACGATTGAAGAAAGATTTAATACTATTAACCGATGCATTGAAGATATCTAACTCCTGACAAATATCGTTGTAATAAGAGCAAATAAATAAGATACACATTGAATACTACAAATAAATAAGATACACATTGAATACTACAAATAAATATGATACACATTAAATACTACACAGTAGAAGTCCGTTAGTTACAGAGGCTTCATCACAAAAAGATTAGCCAAATCCCCGGTCAGTTTGCTACTTATTTAATTGAAGCTAGCGGCCCGGCCCGGATCGCACGGGTCACGGGTACTTAACATAAATATCAAAACATGATATGTTCTTTTAAATATTCTATACCCTATGTTCATTTCATAATGTAGGATTCTAATGGTAAATTTTTTTTTAAAATCAGTTCATTAGTTTTTAAGTTTATTCGTTACATACAAAAATACAAATATTTCCTATTTATTATTAGTGTGCACGAAGGAAGGTTATTTCCTCTAGACCATATAACGCATGATGTTTTAGGGTTCAGTACTAGACAAGGGCCCTATCATTAAGCCCCGGCTATCACACCATTTGACCGCTATCATTGTTATTATTATCTACGCGGTTGATGATAGGACAACCTTTCCTAGAAGATGCCTATTCATATTTTCTTTATCATGGCGTTACGCCTTTATTTTCTTCATGGTGGAAGCCCGCCTGGCTAGCTACAACCTTCAAGTAGAAAATCTTTCGTCAAGCACCTAACGGTGTATTCTGACAGCTGTCTTTGAAAGCCAGTAATTGTAGGTTAGTCTAAACAATATCTTCACGCACATATCATCACTTACCATCAGGTGAGATACTGGTCAAAAGCTAGCCTATTTAGCGACAAATAAAAACAAATTAAAAATTATTACGAAATATATATAAAACGGTACAGTTACTACAATAAAAGCATTAAGACAACCTATAAGTCATTGGAGACTCACAGGCAGTCCAAATGCTCCAGCCCATTACCAGTTGCCAGAATGCTCAGCATGCAGCATTGTCGCATTGGATTGCAATGCTTATTTATTTCTTATTGAACCCAATAGCAATACCAGCATTTTGATCAGGCGTCGCAACAACCAAGCGCTCTAATAAGTTTGGAAATATACGATGAGCTCCCGGTCCCCACGAACCCAAAGTCTCTACACCAAGCGGCTCAAATATGTAACCACTACCAAGGTTAGCATACTTGCGCCGCTTGAGTTGCTCCGCCGAAGTAGCCGCGGCGCCAGCCCTCACGTCGGTTTCAGAAAGATGTGACGGTGCTAAAGTAGCGTCACACTAAGGGCCGCCCTAACTTCTAACTTCCAGTGACAACATCCAGTTAAGTATCAATAAAGACAGATTGTGGCAATGAGTTTAAAATATCTGCATAAACGAATTAAATGTTTATATAAAATGAGTACAGTACTTCTAGGTTAGCCTGAACAACATCTTCGACCACATCGTCACTTACCATCAGGTGAGAGAGTGGTCAAAGGCTAACCAATCAGGCATAAAAAAAAAAAAATATAAAATGAACTTCTTCTTATTACTTCTTCGTTCTTATGAACCAAAATCTTAAATGGTATTTATATACCTTTGACATATATTAGTTGTAGACATATGCATACTGAAACCACCGATAATTTACTTAAATAATAAAAAAAACTCGTAAGTTCACATTACCTGCTGGTGCAACTCTAGATTCTCTAGATAGAAGCAAAGGTCCTAACATCGTGGTGAGAGTCGATCCCAATGTGGAAGTTATGAGAATAGCAATAACGATTATATTTGCATGCTGCGTCGCTATCGTTCTGTCCTGTTGGTCAGCGTCTATCCACAAGGAATCTGTAGCAACACGAACCAGCACTGCCTGAAATTATAAAGAAATGTTCCAATTTATGTTTATTTATAGTCAAACGTTACATGATTATCATCACCATAATTTAACCCTTGCACGGTGTTTCACTTACATAAAAAATATGCAAATATTGTAAGGAGCTAATTTTATAGTCGGTACTCCATCTGGTACCAGATGCTGAGTGCTGAGTTAGTACACCAACCGAAACCCATATGAGCCATAATATGTTCCAAATATCGCACTACTGAACGGTGGCAGGGCGTTTTGCAAAGTTACCTTAGTAAAGTTTAAGTAGAAAATCTGTCGCCACGCACCTAATGCAGTTCCGTAGAGTAGCTGTACTTGAAAGCCAGATACTATCCTGATAACCATTACTGAAAAGGTATAGCCAATTAAAAAGCAACTAATAAGACTTTTTTTCGATGATGTTGTTCAGGCTAACCTAGAATCACTGGCTCTCGAGGACAGGTGCCGGAACACCTGTCCTTGAGAGCCAGTGCTTGGCGGTGCTTGGCGGCAGATTTCATACTTGAGGGTGGTAGCTAGCCAGGCGAGCATTCGCAAAATGTCCTACCACCATGCTATAACGACTGCCATCTTAAGACGAAAACCGGGACCGACGGCTTAACTTGCCCTACGAAGCACGGAAGCGCTCAGTTTTTTTTTAAATTATGCGTCTATTGCGTCTGCATCTAAAAGATGTGAGAAGTAATTTGCTTGATTCTTATTAAACCACCTCTAATTTACGCATGTGGCTATATGATTATTAACAAAAATAAAAACACAAACTTGTATTTATTTCTCATCAAAGCAAAAGAGCACATTTAAATTTGTTGCTTTAAAAAAGTGATGCATATATTATTATTATATTTTCACACCTGTCTGTATGCTTTCTAAGCAGTAGGTAGAGTTTTGTCTAAAAACCTACATTTTTAGATATTTTATATGAAAAGCGTGCCTCATATGCCGGGCACAGAGTAAGATTCCGGATTAAAACAAACTTTTCAAATTGTTAAATATCTAACTTTAAATTTGTATTAAAACCTTTCTAGCATTACATGAATGCCGCATTTGTTACACTACCATTTTTTTGCAATGTATCATAAATCGATTTTGTTGTATTTTGCAAGAAAAACCAAGGAAGAGGAAGGCACGTTTGTTGCAGCAGGTAGTGACTGAAAAAGTACCAAGTCCATATAATAATTTAATTTTTGTTACACCAGAAATGGCAATAACATTTAGGTTTCCTGACATAGATAGAGAGTATACTTCTATCAAAAACAATGATGTAAAATAAATATGTAAAACGATTTAAATTTAATAATTATAAATACACGTTATACCTTTAAGAGCCATTTCACAAAATCACGCTACTGAAGTTTAGGTAAATGCCAGCGCATCGCATACACAAGCGAAAGAAGTGACGACGGAATAGCGTGACTGTGAGTAACATATTTTGATACTAGCACTCATTAATAAAGAAATGTAAGTTGCGAATTTAAAAATTGTGTGATTGGCATGAGTAAATAATCAATTTATTTTCGATTACTTGCTAATGTTATAGAAAAGAAGTAGGCATGTACATTAAATAGTCAACCTACATCGTGAATCGTATATTTACATTTCATCCTTGATGAATAAAAAATAGATATGTTTGAATCATTTATTGTAACAATAAACTTAAATAATTAAATAATTATACGGCTTAAAATTATATAAATATTTGACGTAACGGCATTGATTAAAAGCTGCGGACTAAAAGCTCTTTCTTTTAAATTTTCCAAAAATTGCTATTTTCATCGTTCACACTCTACACAGTATTTATATCCAGTCGTTAACACTGCCTGCCATAATGACCATGCATAGGATTGAGGTTTATTTTTCTGTGCATCCGGAAAACAACTCAGTCCAACCACAAACGTCCCATGACGTTTTTGGTTTTCCATTACTTAAACATGTCACCCTCATATTCCCATACCACAATATATCACCTATACCTCTAAAAAAATAACATTTTCATCCATTTAGTTTGAGTAGACCAAACAGCGAAATGTAAATATATATTTACACATTTTGAGGTTTTTTTGTTTTCAAAACGATTATCTTTGATGCAATCTATAATCAACATATATAATTCTTGGTACCAATGCAATCCTCACTATATACTCTTATGCTCACTATTTCCTCTATGGAAAATAAATGATAATACACCTTTTTATAGAAAAAAAAACTGGAAATGGGGTTTGAACACACGACAAAAATGGTGGGAAATACTAATTTAATTGCTATTTTTATTTTTTCGTAACTAGACTCACCTAGAACTTCGATTCTTCTTTTAATATGATAATTTCCTATTGTTCTTTAGCCATGAATTGTTAGAGATTTTTACGCCAAATATTTTAAATTAACAACATTAAAACAACCCAATTGTTTTAAGAACTATGGCGGGAAAACTGTATTGGCGAGCAATATTTTTTTCTGAAAAACTATACCACCTACGGCTTTGGTCCTTCATTGATATTATTATTTACATATAATTTATACACTTGTATTATTTCAGATTTTTTGGTTTAGAAGTTTAAAATTAGTTACGAGATTATTTAATACGCAAATTTGCATCGGTAAGTGTTTGCGTTGCAAAATGTATCGAGCGAAAAATGAATTGTGTTTTTCTAGGTTTATAACTACAATACAATATACAATACAATACAATTTATTTATTTCCAGAAAAGTTTTACAATTTCGTGGTACACATAAGTTCATAGAAGGTAAAATGCCATGTAATTGTCTGGACACTGTTGACGTAGTTACGAGATTAATATGAAATGACGTAATATTTTGGGGCCAAAATGTAATTTGTGCTGGTTTCAGATTTCATCAAAATATTCAAAATACTTCCGTTATCTCAGAAAAGTATGGATTCCTTCTTGTATGGGCAAGGATGCATCCTTTTGAAAACCATTTGGATTATGAAAGTCGTACTTTTTTTTAATTTATTTTTTTATGTCATTGTGATGGAACAAGCGCGAGGCCCACCTGATGTTAAGCGGTATCCTGTGCCTATAACAGATGCATTTCATCACAAGTGACGAACTGCACTGCGCGCATCACCTTGAGACATACCTGTTAAGTCTCATTTTTAACTGTTATTTCACTGGCTCTCAAAGACTGCTGCCGGAACTCACCGTTAGGTGCTTGGCGACAGATTTTCTACTAGCGGGTGGTCGCTAGCCAGGCGGGCATTCGCAAAATGCCCTTCCACCATGCGGTGAAGCTCAAGCTCTGGGCGGGATTCGAACCATGTACCTGCTGCGCGGCAGTCCATAGCCAATGCCACTGAGCCATCACTGCTTCAAAACTTAAACTTACGCAGAAAACACTTACGCAGATTTTATGGTAAATTTGTAAATACGACTATCGACCGCTAACTGGTATCCCGTTTGTACAAATGATGGAAAAGCCGGGAGGCCGTTTTGTACAAATTAGGAAGGTAGTTTAATTTCCTGCTGAAGTTATCGCTGTGTTCACTTATAGACATTAACTGAATCCAAAAATATTGGAAATCAATTATTCGCCTGTCATCTTATCCTTCTAAAACAAAAGTTATAGTGAGTTACTAATTTAAACTAGAATAATATAAAAACTAGCAGACCAAAAAGAAGAAGTCAACCCTCTGAGGTTGTTAGCATTTTTCCAATAACGCTGTATAAGGCTGCATAATTGTGACGTTTTTTTTTTTTTAACACATAGAATGAACAGAAACTAAAGATGTAGGTACTTAACAAGACAACAATAATTATATTATGGACAACAAAAATAAAGTATGGTTTGTTAATTAAAAAAATAAATACATGATCAAAACTCTGTGGTCGCACTATAAACTTGCGTCTAAGCGTTCCGCGTACGAGACGTCAGAGCAAGGCAAAACGAACGCAGGTCCTACCTCGATGAGCGCTCGCGCGGTACTGATCGCCTCGCGCTTGTACATTTCAATTTATGAGCATTTCGAGTTATGTTAAATATTTTTTCTTGTCTAACAAAACAGAGTTAATAGCACAATTTATTAAAGATCAGATTAATTAGAGAATGAACTTTCTTTTCATATAATATCTGTTTGGAGTTACACTTTATTAAACGCAATATATCGTGGTAAACTGCTGATGTAATTCGTGGAAATTGGCGCAAGATCTTTATTTTTTTTTTCTACAATGACGATTAATTATCGATATTCTAGTACACTATGTGTCAACAGGATTATATGCCTGATGCACAGTTTTTTTTTTAGTTAATTTGATGATTCTTTATACAAGAGATAGAACTCTGAAGTTGGCTATGTATACCTTAATTCGTAAAACAAGGTGCGGGAGATTGGTCACTACAAAATAATTAATGTTATGTTTGTAAATCTGGTACATTAACTGAAAAGAGAACAGATTATTCTATTTTTATCAATTATTAAACAACTTGTAGATATTTCCTATGATAGTAAATTAAGCGCTTAAAATCTTCGGATACCGCATTAAAATGTAAAATGCCTCTTAAGCACCGACAGATCGGAGGAAATGACTATGGCCTAAATAAAGTATAAAATAAAATAATTATATTTTAGTATATTATTATGTATTATAACACTTATAAACGTCAAATTAATATTTGATAATAATGAAAATTAAACCAATTAGAAATACATTAATTAACTTTGGATGAAAAGTGAAAGAAAGGATTTTTACTCAAAACATCAAACAGTCAAACAGTTCTTTTATATAAAGTTTAGCTATTTCATTAATATATTGTATAAAAATACAACGAAATTATAAAGGTTTAAGAAATATGTTAAGAAAATAACAAAAATTTAACAGTCGACTTTAAAAAAATATACTTATCTCATAATGTTTGTTAGGACTAGCAGAAGTGAACTCTAAGAGGTTGTTAGCATTTTTCCAATAACCCTTTATATATATGGTATATATAGTAGTTCGTTTGTGACACAAACATGTGTTGCTAATAAACTGTTTATTTGAAGCTATTTCGCTATTGTGTTAACCCCAAAATTAATATCTAAGTAAATGTCCTCATACAAGAACAGAATACATTTAATTATAGAAATTGACTGAGATGATAATTTGTTCCATCTTTGCAACCCAAGACGAGTAAAAAAAGTGTATTTTTACAATGTCTAATCGGGTTTTAATTAACTTTAAATAATCTGGGACTTTTTACAAGACAAGAACTAAGTGGTAAAATCTGTCTGTGATTCACATCCTTTGTTCAGTAAGTAATCATTAGTCTTGTTTTTAAGCATATTATTATAAAATGGGCATAGAGACCGGAACGCTTAATTATTTTGAATTTTCTGATAATAATATTTATAGCAAATTTTCTTGGTGAAAATATTCGTCGTTAAACTTGCACTGAGATCTTACTATCTGAAAAATTCCTTATCAAACTTCTAAGCCATTCGATTTAGCTCATACACGACCCTCTAAGAGTTCTACTACTTTAGAAGAGACAAGACGAGTCTTGTCTCTTCTAAAGTAGTAGTAAAGTAGTATCTTTGTAATTCCAAGGATTCTCGAGCGGATCCCGGATGCCTTAAATTTCAGTATATTTTAATATGAAGACAGCATCATTCATTCGATATAGAATATTGAACAGATATAAAAATGCCCTTATCCTTTAGCTGCCACAGGGACCTCGTTTTTCATGATGTTTCAAACCAATTTATGTTTAATTTAATATCCATTCACCTTCCGACACGTCATACAGTGATTACTTTGAAAAGTTTTTAATATTAAGTCATGAGAATTCTACGTATACAACTTCTGAAACATTCTTTGGAAGCGATAGGATTTGATTTCTGGGAATGATCATAGATCGATGTAATATTATTTTATATCGATAGATGCTCATATTGCTGCTGAGGTTGGTCAGATAGCCTATATGTATCTTGCTACGCTAGCGCGGCGCTCTGTTTTTTTTTATTAAACATATTAGATTCACACAGTTTGTATATTTGCCATTAGTCAAATAATATTATGTTCCTAGAGTTAAATTTCTATAAAATTTTCTATTCAGGTAGATAATGTGTTAAGTAAGATAGTAGATACATTATTCACCTTTTAAAGATATTAGCTTATACTTTTGTACAATAAGTAATACTTTTGTTGTTGTATAGGATCTAGATATTGCATATATTTACTTGTTCATGTTTACAAAAATATATAGTAGTTATTGTTTATTATTTGTATTAACCCAAACAATTTGAATAATAACACTCAAAAAAGTCCTACAACTTTGTACTCGTAGGTATATTTGTGACAGATTTACTACTTGAAGATGGTCTAGCCAGGCGTGACTTTGCAAACCAACTACGACCATGCTATAACGACTACCACAAGGCGACAACAAAAGCGCTTAGTAGTAATGCCTCTAGCGGTCACCCATTCAAGTCGTGACCGCAGCAGACGTTGCCATAGTTACCGGTTAAGAACAACTTTTTTTAATGTTTGATTGGTTAGCCTTTGGGTACTATCTCACCTGATGGTAAGTGATGATGCGGTCGAAGGTGTTGTTCAGGCTTACTTGGAATTAAGCTACAACTAAGCGTTTTACGCTACGAGCGCTTCAACCTAACCAGTAAAATAAATTTAATTTTCATTTGAGAAATTATTAGTATATTTAAAATATGATCCCTTGGTTATTGTTTTTTTTATATGGAATGGGAGGGCAAACGAGCAGGTGGCTCACCTGGTGGTAAGTGATCACCATCGCCCACGAACATCCGCAACACCAGAGGTCTCGAGGATGCATGGTAGTGCGAGGTAGGAAATGCCGTGAAAGACGCACGGAACTTCCAGACATCGACATGAAATTTATGGAACATCATGCTTTGTCGGGACGTCCGATGGTCAAATTAAGCTGCAGGTAGAACTACAAGTCGTTTGGCGAGTTTGGATCGCTGGGTTAAATCTATTTTGTGTCTGCACTATCGCTTGACGTTATCGGTTGAAAAAGAAAATCGATGCAGGTTAGGTGTAGAAATGGAATTTCTCAAAAATTGAATGTAATGTTGGCACAACATCTTTAAAACGTATCCAGAAAGTGAACTCTACCGTAGACTTATTCACAACTGTCCAGTAATAAGCGAGATTTTAAATTTGTAATCTCCTGCTCTCCAGTAAGTAAGTTAGTTGCTACTATGTAAATTTATTACTGGACAGTTTTTTATTTTTCCTATCTCGTAATTTGGACTCGCACGTATTGTGCATTTGCCATGTCAATTATATACTGGACCGGTAGGTCATCCTCTTTAGATCTGCTTAGAAAAAAAACGTAGTACCAGACACAGGTTAGTTTTTAGCCATTATAACATGGTTATAGACTCTCTCCTAAGACTCCAAATATATATCTATCTCTCTTTTTGGTATGACATTTTATGAGATAGATATATTTTTGGAGCCTTTAACAGCCATTTTATAGTCTGTGACACTTAACGCGACGCAGAAAAATTATGCACGTTGCGTTTTGTACTCGTACTCAATAATGGTATAGTGTAGGATTTTCGGTTTGTATTAAGTAATTTCAGTTTATAAATCATGTTGGACTAAAACTTTCCATTCTAAAATTAACAGGGAGTTTCAAAAACATTTTTTTTTTTACTTAAATATACATGTCATGTATAAAAAGAACAATGTTCAAAATCAAACGAAATTTTTTTAGTAAATAAAAACAACGACTGGCGGGATTTCATATTCAATTGCGACCGTGAACATAGATAATCCCAAAAAATTAGTTCAAGCGAATCTGATTCGGTCCTCCTCGTGATTTAAAATCTGAGGCATTCATTTTTGAGAAAAGCATTATACAAGCCTCAACCAGTAAAGTGGCCTCGTATATAACCGTTTAACTCATACTTAGCCAGGAAGGCTTACTTACTGGATTCTGCAGTAATGTAAACTAACTATTATCGTGATGTGAGTTGAAGTGGATGTAGTTTGATATTCGAGTAACACAGTCAGAGTTACAGACTGTTTAAGGTAATACGTAAATTTTGGCTTCCTAATACGTAGGTAACAACCCAGTAAAGAAATAAATAATACTATAGTGCTTTAATTATATCAATAGGAAGTAGTATTTTATATATTTATTCTTAATACAATTTTTGCATATAAAACCCACGCGGCCGCGTGTAAATGAACTAGATCGTACCCTGACTAATCTGTGACTTCGAGATGTTTTGAGACAGACAGATAATAATATCAGTTATATAATATTACGGTATCTACAAGAAATCTGATATTACAAATTGAATTCAACGAGCCAGGTAGAAATTCTATCAGTTCCTTTTAGCTCTTCCTGTCAGTGCAGGAAGAGCATTAGTGTAATTGAACCGTCCACAGACTGCACAAGCTGCAATCTTAGATGCTAAACTACATCAAAGACGGCTATAGGAGCTTCGAGTAGAATTGTATTTATTACTCACGTACAAAAGAACCGGCTAAGAACGGTTCAGGCGTGGGTTCCGCATCTCGTACATAGCAACAATACAGGGTTATTGGAAAAATGCTAACAACCTCTAACATTTTGAGTCCTAACAAGAATTTTTTATACAACGTTTTTTTGTATTTTTTGTCTGTGACGGAATAAGCACGATAACCAACTGATGTTAAAAGTATTTTGTGCCCGTAATTTATTATTTACACTCGCATCACACCATTTTTTTACTTTTTTTTTGTAGCAAAAACAGTTTTTGCTTCAAATGTTTTATTTGATTTTTATTTTAGGAACACCAACCCACCCTAAGGTGTGTATGTGATATGATATGTGACAGTGTGATGTTATAAAATTACAATTTACGAGATTACAATTAATAGATTATTTAAATTACGATACGATTTACGAGAGAAAAAATTATAGTCATGTGCGGGATTGGAACCCGCGTCCATCCACCCCTTTAGCCCTTTAGTATGGTGTTCTTTTTTGATAATATATAAGCTATTACTCGAAGTGTCTGGATCATGATCTTATTTTGACTGGCAATAGCACGTCCACAGAGTGCCGGGTTAGAATGCCACCCCCTCCTCCCATTTCTTCACGTGGGTGTCGTATGAGGCGACTAAGGGAAAAATACTGGAAAGCTACGCCTTCTGATAACTGACAACTTTAACAGTTACTGCGATCCCAAAGATGCCTGCCCAGCGTGGAGATTATGGCAAATTCCCCAAATGGGGGAGACCTTCTTCAACGGTGGACATTCCAGTTGATGCACCGTTGATAATGATTGGTAGAATAGATTACAGCGCGGCGTCCCTGGGCTGACAGCTCTCTGACAGCTGTTGAGTTTTTTACAATGGCTCAGTAGTGATTCGAATGCGGACTACTGCAGAGTCTGGAATTGTGAGTCGTAGATTGAAAAAGGCTCGCCTCCTATTACACCAAATATTACTGGTTGTCCACTATCATTTCAGCGAATATAGGCATAATTGTATGGTGTGTTTTTTTGGTGTTATCTTACAAAATAGAGGCAACTTCAATTCAGTAGTATTAACATTTGTTTACATGCATGAATCATAGATTATGACGATAAGAACAATTTCTTTGAAAGAAAAGTTTCTTTACAAAATTACAACAGGAGAGAGGGAGGAAAAATTATACTCATGTGCGGGCCATATCCCGCATCAGCATAGAGTTGAAGAAAAGTAGCTTGTTTTGCCTATTTTAAAGCAAAACTCCAAAGCCTATAAAATCTTCTAATCTTAGAAAGGAAAAAAAACATTCAATCATCGAATTCATCCCTTAAGAAATAAAACGCAAAAAATAATTAAAATCGCAGTCAGCCCAGCATTTGAGGTATTTAATATCATAAAATATAATGTTGATGATTTAAATCATTCATCACTGTGCGCAGAAAGAACAGTTTAAAAGTTTTTTTAAATGTATCCTATTTTAATCATACATAAACTAACAAATATCAGTCAGTCTTAACTAGCAAAAGACGATGTCAAATGCTGAAATGTTGTCACAATCGGACGGCGTAGGAGTAAAAGAGAGGCAGCCATGGTGAACTCGCGATCAATTTAGGTAAAATCCTAAAGAAAGCTTAATAACACAAAACTAGTAACTTTAATCAAAAATGTAGCTTTCCTTGTCCTGTCCCCTCTTGATAAGGTATTGCTATGTAACTAACATATTTTGTACACATTCCTACGTTAATAATTAAGATATTTATGTTACAAGGGTTATTAAGAGTCAACGTGTTTCGGACTTTTGGCCTTAGGTAATCTGATCTATATTAACATAAATTTTGCTAAAAATCTGTTCAAGTAAAGCTTCTTAGCACTTGTCAACGTCTTAAGATCAGTATTCGTTTTTTTTTTTTTTTTTTTTTTATGTTATTTGGTCGAAAAAGCGCGAGGCCCACCTGATGTTAAGCGGTATCCTTCGTCTATAACAGATGCATTTCATCACAAGTGACGAACTGCACTGCGCCCATCACCTTGAGACTGTTAAGTCTCTTTTTGCCTGTTATTTCACTGGCTCTCAAGGACTGCTGCCGGATCACACCGTTAGGTGCTTGGCGACAGATTTTCTATTTGAGGGTGGTCGCTAGCCAGGCGGGCATTCGCAAAATGCCCTTCCACCATGCGGTGAAGCTCAAACTCTGGGCGGGATTCGAACCATGGACCAATGGCATTGGCTATGGACGGCCGCTCAGCAGAGCCATCACTGCTTCAAACTGCTTTTGTGTTTGCATAGCACCCACTTAAACAAGTTATTTTACAGTTTTCAGTGTTAAAATATGTTTAAACTTTTATCGTGTTTTTTTTATAACAACATTGTGGAACGTACGAGTACCTACATACACTTAATCTTAACTATCTATCTGCACTTTATCTGTACCTAGTAAAGGTAAGGGTTCTAACACAATCAAATTTTAATCTATTAAACTTCCAATATAACTTCATCATATGTAGTATTTTAGTTAAGTAAGGTGTCCAGGGTTGAGAGACAAGGTCATAAGTCAGTCAGTTAGTTAGTAAGTGCCTTTTACCAAGGCCATTTGTTGTTTAGTGGTTTTGCCCTTCAGGTACACCTACATAAATTTTGGCCCTTCCTACTAAATTATGCTTTGTCTTTGTGTGAGTATCCTTTAGCCATAAGTGTATATTTGCGACCATACTAAAAGGGGTTTACGAGCTAACTTAACCGTTTTAATGACTTAATGAATGATGAATTTATCTTGATTAATTTTATGTTTTGTATGTCATTATTATATAATTTTTATATGAGATTGATTTCTGTTGTACTATTTTTAAACTTCTCAAATCGTTGCTCATTTTACCGAATCATAAAACGAGGTTATTCATTTGACACGTAACTATGTGTAATATTAACTGTGATATCTTCACACCTGTTAATGATCTAAGTTATTAGCGCTACCACACGAATGTAATTTTTTCTATAAGTGTATGTAGGTATTTATGTTTTTTACGCAATTCTATGAAACAGTTAATCAGATTACGTTAATCTTTTTAATGGTTCACATTTACTTTAACTTAAAGAAAACTACTCAACCGATTTCGATGAAAATTGCACTGTAAGTTTCATCGAAATCGGTTGAGTAGTTTTCGAGATATCAAATTGAAACGAGCTATGGTTGTAGTGTGAAAGGGAGAACAACTCGAAACCTTGCACAAATTATAATACGTGTAAGAAAAAATCAAAATTGCCGAAACAAATCCAATGAAATACAAATCCGGGCTAAAGCTAAAAATAATATCTTTTGACAGCTATCCGACATGAACTACTGGAGTGGAATATTATTTTTGAATGACAAACGCAAACAAGATGGTGTTATAGCCGTAGGATTGATACCTATATATATATATATATCAATATGTATATATCAATATATCAATCACTTGCCGTCTAGCCGTAACATCAAAACCCAAAACGTCTACCGTAAGGCTTTCGCCCTAGAGTAGCGTGAGGTTTGCCATAATCCCCATGCTTGGCAGGCGACTTGGAGATCGCAGTATAAGTAGGTAGTTCTTCAGAAGCGTATTGTTGTGAGAAAACAATGCTGCCAATGATCTATTTAACCTTTCATCACCTCTTTCAACTCCCACAGAAATATATGGGGTTATAATTCTAACCCAGCTCCCTACAAGGAAACCCGGCAACCCACGAAGAATTCCAAATCGACGCTTATCGCCTGCTGAACAACAAGACAGTATTCATAATTTACGACAGGAATTCTTAAAAGCAGTTTGAGAAATTGGTAATCTAATATTGGAATGTTAAACGGTCGTTAGTTCGAAGGATATTAATCATAGTTGAGCGCGATGGAAAATGCAGCAGCTTGGGTCGTTTGAGTGGCCTCCGCTAGCGCCAACGATGCCACCGCTAATACAACTTTAATAAAAGTGATCTTTTCATTAACGAGCGAAACTAGACTAAGAGTCTACCAACGGACTCCAGTTTAATTCACTTTGAGTCTCCCTGCGCCAGTTTAACAATTTAAGAGAAAACTTGTTTACATGAAAGCTTAGCCGGATTTAAATCTTTTCTAAGTAAGTACCTAGTTAAATTAAATTTTAGAGACGCGGAAAATAGATGTTAGTAGTTTTCAACAGATTTGAAGAGCAGCTCAATCATTGTTTGCAAATCATTTACACTTGTTTATTAGTAGTTTATTTAACTATAGGTTTATAAAATGTGCTTTGATAAACTAAACGATTAAAATATTTTTCACATCACTTGCTCGGAGAGGTACTTTTTATCCACTAGCATGGGAAAGGTTTAATTCGAACCTCTATAAAAGTTAATAAAAACAAATATTTTAAAAGTATTCTAAGAAAAATCTAAATCAATATTTTAATAAAACACTTAAAAAATATATCTAGTGACAAATCTGCCTAATTTTTTGTTAAGCCAACGTGACGTCACAAACGCCACGCAGTCAAACCAGAAGAAATTTTCGACGCGTTTCGCTTCTACACGAAGTATCCTCAGGAGGTCTTGACTCTACAAGTCTCGATTGTGCGCTCGGTCGTGTACAAGTACGAGTCAACAGGAAAATTAGGCGGAATTGTCACTAGATATATATTTCTTAAGGATTTTATTAAACTATATATGGATACAGTTTCTCTTAGAATAATTTTAAAATATTTGTTATTATTAAATATGGATTTCCGCAAAGTAACGCCTGAATCTTTTCATTATTTTATAAAAGTTCCAAAAAACACATTTCAACTTACATTATTATCGACTATAGTAATTTCACTTTTTATTTATATACCTATAAATAAATACATATTAACTATTTTAGTTAACCTGTTTTCATTGGACTGGCTGTAGTTGGATAATAGTGTGTTTCTCTCGGGACCTGAAGTTATTTTGGTAAAACTTCGGTACGCTCACGATTCTATATTTGAAATTGTATAGAATTTTTATATTTTTCATTTCTCGTGGTTCCATCTTAGTATCCTTCGTTTTTTCAGGTTTCAATACAGGCACTCGCGCTAAATAACAACTTTGCAGACTTGAATAACAAATAAAAATAATTATTTCACTGTGCACCATGCTTTTCTCATCTATTAGACCGCTATAAGGTACTGACCTTCTGGGGGCTTTTAAATTATGCATGGTATGCAGGTCTTTTTTTATTTCGTATTTTCTTTATATTTAAGATTTTTTTTAGTACTTCTATGCTGTTTAATGAACTCACATTTTCATCGTCTGACTTCTACAAGGAATTCATTACGTTGATTTCGTGTTATGAGGTAATTTCATTCAGATACGCTACATTACTCATTGCTACATCATTTAGATACTTACATTTGATGAAAATAATAATTTATAGTGAGTTATTTTCTTTTAAAAGGCGTTTTTTATAGATTAAAATCAATTTCGTAATTTTTAGTTTAAAATAGAAAACTACAATATTTAATTGGCCCGATACTATCTTTATTAAAAAGAGGGTTGACTAGCAACGATATTTTGTTTAGACGTATAGGTAACTTTAGCAAAACGTGGGTGTTTAGCCTCACCCTGACCGCCCCTTAGGCGTGATGATATATTATGTTATATTTTATGTTTGAGTTTTATATGCCTTTCCTATTGACCTTCGCAATTAAGATATCGATAAAAGTGACGTGAAATATGTAAGAACACGTTTTAAGGTCACGTTACGCGACCACGACACGGTGAGTGATTGATGAATCAGGTGGGATACTTAACAACGTGGAAGTGTTTACCGACGCTAAATATATACGACAGACGTTATTTATTGAGTCCGAAGAGCGAAGTATTTTGACAGTAACAGGGGTAGTTCAATTAGTTCTAGCAAAGTCCGAGGAGCCACATAATGGCGCATAGTTTGGTCGGCAAATGATTTGCAGTGAAATGGTGTTCATCTTATCGGAATCGGTGAAAACATCTGGCGAAAGAAGTGGAGGGCGGAATGTAATTGGCAGTTTCATTAATGCGGGTTTCTTTATCTCGGCCAATAGGTCGTGTGAGGAAACAGGTGGGATTTGTCGTTTTATCTAATTGCTGACAGTTTGTTTAGTGAGGTCAAAGATAATTTAGGTTTGTTTGCGTTAGTGTATATACGGGGTTATTGGAAAAATTCTAACAACCTGTAGGGTTGACTTCTGCGAGTACTAACAAATATTTGAGATAAATATTTTTTCCTTTGTTTTTTTTGTTTTTTTATGTGTATTTGACGGAATAAACACGAATATTACCTTTTTAGCAAAACAACGGAATCCTATTATTGAGTCTCTATATCCGTTTTGTCCATATGACCCGGGTCTAGCTAGTAAATATAATGAACTACTATCCTGAAACGTTGATATATTGTGTAAATGTAGAATTGAATACAGAGTCCTATTATAAGAAATATTGGACTAGAGCAATTTATACAATATTGTGGGGTATCATCGTCTAGAGCTGAAGAGTATTTTTAATAGGTTCCGTCAATTTTAGACCACTTTTATTACCCATCTGCAAATAATCAATTACTAGTCGAATTCAGTTTTTAAACTGCGAATAAAATCAACAAACATTGATTATTTCACGGGTGGTTGCGATGCGATGCAGTGCCTTAAAAGAGCGAAGCCCGACACACTTTTAGGTGATTTTTTATTGTCCTTTAATTACTATTAGGTACATTCTGTTTTATTTCCTAGCATAATAAGAATAATAAAAATCTATTTTCTTGATATACCTGCATGGCTTCAATAGTACGTATGAATTCGTGACTGAATAAGGCGATGCACAGTCTATATGAGGCATCAATAAACATATGTTCATTGCCTCTCTAATTTTTTTTTTTTTTACGTTGTCGTATTGTTATAAGATTTTTCAGTTAATATTTTCTATTCCTTTTGCTTTACAAGCAACGGCAGACGGAGGAACAAAGAGAAATATTCTACATATGTCAATCAACAAACAAAAAAAGATTTCTTACAAACCAGACCTATTTCCAAGGAAACAAATGTGTCAAAGCGTTCCCATTCAATTTGCATTAGCGATTGTACGAAGGTGAGTAGAGAGTGGACAGTGTAAATTGGTAAAGTGTGATCAGTGGCGCGTGAAAGCCGTCCCGTGCACGTGACGGTCGAAGGACGACGGTGAACACCAGTCCATTACGTTCCGTGGGTCATGTTGGCTCCCTACAAAAGGACGTTCATATTGCAAGATACGTTATAGAACATGAACAACTGCCGAATCTAATCACTAACCATATTTGCTCATATTTAAATGGTTTTCGATTATGTAGGTCGAGTGGGGTTTAATACCACTTTTACTAGGTGTACCTGTAGAATTATAAATTGTATCTGTCATAGTATCTTTGTTTTTACAATTAATACAATGGGTCTAATTAAAATTTAAAAAAGATCTTTATTATTTTATGCTCCTAATTCAATCACTAACTACGAACCTACATAATCGAAAACAATTAAATGAGCAAATATAGCTCATTAAATTGTTTTCGATTTTGTAGGTTGGATTCTATACCTGTAGAATTATAGATTGTACCTGTCATTGTATCTTTGTTTTTACAATGAGAAAATACAATAGGTCTGGTCAAAATTTAATATTTTAAAAAGGTCTTAATTATTTATGCATTAGGTGAATTATAATACTCCTAAAATTTTGTAAGTTTTTTTTTTTATGCCTGATAGGTTAGCCTTTGACCACTATCTCACCTGATGGTAAGTGATGATGTGGTCGAAGATGTTGTTCAGGCTAACCTAGAAGTACTGGCTCTCAAAGACAGCTGCCGGAACACACCGTTAGGTGCTTGGCGACAGATTTTCTACTTGAGGGTGGTAGCTAGCCAGGCGGACATTTGCAAAATGCCCTACCACCATGCTATAACCACTGCCATCCTAAGACAACAACCGGGACCGACATCTTAACGTGCTCTCCGAAGCACGGAAACGTTTAGTAGTAATGTCACTAGCGGTCACCCATCCAACTCATGACCGCGCGCGACGATGCTTAACTTTGCTGATCGGTTAAGAACAGCTAAGTAAACTTCGCTACGAGCTTCTACGTCATTTTGACATAATTTGCCTATTAAAAAGAGTTTTAGATTGTGTAGGTTAATTTCAATTGACTTTGGATTTATTTATTCTTCCTGTAATGGTACTTTTGTTTTTACAAAAGTCAACGAGAAAAACCACTTGGTCACATTAACATTTTGAAAATGGTATTAATTATTTGTGCATTATGTGAATTACACTATAATATAACACTTTAAGATTTTGGCAAGGTTTTTTCGATTGGAACTCGTTAGGGCCAATTAAAAGTGAATCAAATAATAATACAATGGTCAGATCTCAATTTAATATATTAAGATGATTACTTCGTATAATGCGTTTGTTAATAGCGGCTTTAATATTTAAAGTTGATTTCAAACGGAAGAATATATATTCGTAAATCCATTGTTCCTACATACGAGTACATGCCTACTTATTTATTTACTTAAATAAAACAATATTTAGTAATGAGGAAGCAGTACTTTGGGTACCTTAATTTCTCAACTGACTCAAAATATAAAAAAAAACACAAAATTAAATTTGAAGAAATAACATTCATCTCAAAATATTTGTTAGGACAAACAGAAGTCAACTCTAACATCTTGTTAACATTTTTCCAATAACCCTGTGTGTAAAGACCCATTATAAAACTTATTGCTTAAAATAAGCATATATATATATATATATCTTCCTCCTGTTGTTTCTTATTTTAGTCATTTTCTACGACTAAAATGGTAGTAAAACCCATGTCTACTGCCCACTTAATCACGTCACGTTCTCTAATATTCTAGAAAGGATAGGTACCTAAATTTCACTGAGAAGGAATGTGTCCTCTTCAATTCACTTGATACGTTTTCAAAAATGTCTCAGAGTATCGATCCCAGACATGTTCTTACTGAAACACTAAAGTCCACCGTTCCTTTTATTACGAAGATGTTTAGTAGACGTAGAAGGCAGGCAAAGAATATTACATTATGATTACATTGATTCGTAATAAAGGGAAACGTGGACTTTCGTGTACATGTCTGGAATCGATACTCACGAATCGAGACATTTTTGAAAACGTATCAATTGAATTGGAGAGGACACATTCCTTCTCAGTGAAGTTTAGGTACCTATCCTTTCTAGAATATTAGAGAACGTGACGTGATTAAGTGGGCAGTAGACATGGGTTTTACTACCATTTTAGTCGTAGAAAATGACTAAAATAAGAAACAACAGGAGGAAGATATATATATGCTTATTTTAAGCCATTAGTTATATAATGGGTCTTGACACACAACAAGAACACACATAACAGGGTTATTGAAAAATGCTAACAGCGTCTTACAGTTGACTTCTGTTTGTCCTTACAAACATTTTGAGATGAATGTTATTTCTTCATTTTTTTTTTTTTTAATATTTTGAGACTCTTGTAAAAGACGTGCTACGACCTACTCAGAGCTAAGAGGGCCCGCCGCGGGAACACTGGACCGCGCCGTGCTCCTCTTGAATAGAGTTAGTTTAGAATATGTACATCGAGCAAAGTAATAAATAATATGAAATAATAAATTACAGCCACAAGAGACTTTTAAAATCAGGTGGTCCTTGTGCTTATTCCGTCACAAACATATAAGAAAAAAAAACAAAAAAGAAACATTCATCATCAATAAGGTGAGTTCATTTATTGTATGCATTGTCTTTATTTAGCAAAATACGTCAGAACTAAAAAAATATACGTAAATAAACGGAATAATGATTATATTGTGAGTGGCGTGGAGAGCATGTAGAGCTTTTGTTTATTTATTACCTCCGATTAGTTGTCAAACTTACCATTTTTGAAGCAGTGATGGCTCAGTGGCATTGGTCATGGAATACCGCACAGCAGGTCCATGGTTCGAATCCCGCTGCGGGCATCAGCTTCACCTCATGGTGCAAGGGCATTTTGCGAATGCTCGTCTGGCTAGCGACCACCCTCAAGAAGAAAATAACGCCAAGTACCTTAAAGTGTGTTCCGGCAGCTGTCCTTGGGAGCCAGATTCTAGGTTACGCCTGTTAACACCTCCGGCCACAACAACCCTTACCATCAGGTGAGGTTATGGTATAAGACTTACCTATCAGCAATAAAACACAAAACATACCTCGACAATAGCTTTAGGTATCCAGGTGACAGCGATGAATATGCTCTCTTTGACCGACAGATCGTTAGCCAGAGCTACCAGGAATGCAGTTAGTAGTCGAAGAATCAGCGCGGAGAATATACACCCGATTATTAGACTGAACTCTTTCACGGACATCTGTGACACCTGCCAAACAATGTTTACATAGTTTAAGATAAGGCTTAAGGTTTATTCAAATACAGTAAGCAAAAACTAACTTACGGGCAATATGGGAGGGCGGGCGTCGTGCCATATTAGGAGAGGCTTTGTTCAGCAGTGAACTATCCGGCTGATACAGTAAGCGAAAATTAACTTACGATACGTATGTAGCAAAAATAATACAAATAACAAATTAAAATAATTATAAAAAAACTAAAAGTTTAAACAAAATCTTACTTTTATTTACCTCAAAAGGCGCTACTATCCACCTTCTGGTATTTTACCTTTAGTGGCCTCTTACGACACCTACAACCCAGGTAGCAATGGGGGGATGACTACCCCAGGGGAGTAGTTTTCGCTTTGCAGGCATTAATGCAAAAATTACAATGTTACAAGTTTGTATTGATCTAAATCTATATGCGCAAAACTACTGCATATTAAATACTATTAAGTCAGCATTATTAGTGGCAAACTGGCTGTGTGGCCGTTAAGCCAAATTAGCATCTCTAGCATCAATATTAAGAAATTTGTTATTTTACTAACATGACTGCTAATAAACATACAAAAGACTGATAGGTAGTATTAGGGTTACATAAATGTTTTTTCATTAGCCTCGTAGCCTGAAAGTAAAGGGATCATAATGACTTGCAATATACAAAACCCCACACGTCAGCGGTTGGTTTATTTATCGCATACGTCAAATCAACCCTTGCAAAAAGATACCGATTTGTGTATAAAATTTATAATATATGGAAATGAAATACAAGCAACAAAGATGACACACCTTGTTGAGTGCAATAAACTTTAATAATCCCTACATCAGTTCCGCGTTATAAATTTAATTATAATGTGCATCTTTAATTCAATAAATCTTAATTGCTACCGCCTTAGTATGATTACTTATTTAAATATTGAGCATCAAACAAGTAAAACAAAGATGTTACGTTTACACTACCGACTATTGTATGTATTATTAACTTGTAATATTGTTTCATAGCTTGTTGACTTTACCTGCATGGTGCATGGTGCATGCATGGTGGAAGGGAATTTTGCGATTGCCCGCCTGGCTAGCTACCACCCTCAAGTAAAAAAATCTGTCGCCAAGCACCTAACGGTGTGTTCCGGCAGCAGTCCTTGCAGCCAGTGAAATTACGGGCACATGAGACTTAACAACTATGTCTCAAAGTGACGGGTGCAGTGCCATTCGTGACTTGTGATGAAATGCATCTGTTATAGGCAGAGGATACCGCTTCAAATCAGGTGTGCCTCGAGCTTGTTCCATCACTATGACAAAAAAAAAAAAACTGATTTATCATTCGCAGTAGTGTGCGTTGCGAGCAGTAGGCAACCCGCCCCCTCATTGCCCCTGTCGCCACCTAAGGCGTGGCCAACTAGTTCCGCGCGCACTATAGTCATTATGTTAACGATACTGCAGTACAAACAGGTCAAATGTTGTCAAAACTAAATCTCTTTATCAGAATATTCACTTCTAGATTACCTACTTGTTAATTAGCCCGCTAACTTGATATTTGTTCACTGTAAATGAGTAAATTTAAACAAGTGAGCTAAGCAAATATTTAAGGTATACTTATATGTTACTATTTACGGAAGAGACCAAAATCTTAGTTCATTATTGCTGGACAACAAACTTTATGCCAGTACTATAATGTTTCAGTACAGTGCCAAGAAATAACTTAGTATTTTGATGGTTAAATAATTGCTTACACAGCAACCACCAGCAAATAAACAACAAGTCTTTTAGAACAGAATCTCTTGAAAATACTCATTAATTTATTCGTTGATATTCAAATTACAAGGACTATCGCGTACTAAGCAAAAATCATATTTTACAAATTATTGGAACCGTCGAAAGAGTGTGTCCAGGTGGCCGTGTGGTTTAGGCATCCAGTGCGAAATCGAAGACCGCGAGTTCGATTCCCGCTCGGGGCATAAAAAGTTGTACTCCATACAATTTGTAAAATATTATTCGTTTATGTAAGTACCTAATTATTTCAAAACAGCTTATAAATTCTATGTTAACTTCTTTTTAGAACATACATAAAAAATTAAAAATTTAAGAGAAAATATTATAGTCATGTGCGGGATTCGAACCCGCATCCATCCACGCGTTTAGCCGGGGTATGCTCTAACCAATTGGGCTAACATGACACAATGACTCATAACTAATTTTTGCTCTCGTTCTTCAACCATCATATCGGGATGCACATGACTATAGATTTTCTCTCGTAATTTTGTAATGTAATTCGCCAAGCAGGCGTTATTGCAAACATAACAATATTAATGTACATAAAAATATTGCATGTTTTTATAAGTGCGTTCGTATTTTATATAAGTTTACCAATTGAAATAATTGCTCATAGGCGTTTTCATATAGACATAATATGCACTACATGAAAACGGCTATCTGGCCTCTCAAATAATAAAAAGGCACAATATTTACCAAGGGAGAGAGAGGTATTTAACAATAAAGCTCGTGCCTACAATCCTGTACCGTGTGTTCATTATAACAATGAATTTCAATTGGGAGCCTACCTGGAAACAGCGTTCGGCTTATGAGTAGCGGCTTTCGAGAAAAATTACCTTTCAGAATATTTTTTCACGACGGTAAAATATACATGAGAGCTGTTTGTTTTACTTAAAAGTAATAAAATAAATAATAGTGTTTCTCTTGTTTCATATTTAATGTTCATTAAACTAGCTGGCGTTCTACCTGACGGTAATTGATCTTACTACGTGGTAGGCATCTTAGATGTATCCGTAATTTTTCTAAATATAATTACTTGAAGCACTATCGCGTGCTGAGCGATGATCACATTACCGGAACCTTAAACGGTAGCCGAAAGGAATAAGCATCCAGCGCGAAATCGGAGGTCACGGGTTCGGTTCCCGTCCGGAACTAAGAATGTTGTCCTCCAATAATTTGTTAATGTAAAAGCCATGGTGGGTACCTATTACTGCAGTATCAGATATTCTGTCTCAAGGCAGTAATTTACAAACTTTTTTTAAATTGCTGATAGGTAAGCCTTTGTTTTCTAAAACCACAATCTCATGTTTTTTTATGTATCAATAAAGTGATATCTTTCAATCTAATTTCATCTGGTGGTAAGTGATGATGTGGTCAATTAATTCTAGGTTAACAGGCTTAACCTAGAAGCTAAGCCTTACTGGCTCTCAAGGACAGCTGCCGGAACACACCGTTAGGTGCTTGGCGACAGATTTTCTACATGAGGGTGGTCGCTAGCCAGGCGGGCATTCGCAAAATGCCCTACAACCATGCGGTGAAGCTAAAGCCCGCGGCGGGATTCAACCCATGGCCCTACTACGCAGCAGTCCATAGCTAATGTCACTAAGCTATCTCTGCTTCGTGTGTTTTGTTGTGTGTTTATCACATATCTTGGAATTATTTTGGAATGAATCACGCGGAACGGCGACACTGCATCTGCAGTTCTATATGTATGTTCAGGTGAGTTACTTGTATTAGATCAGAAGTGGTAACTCAAACTATTATTAACTTTTCAAAGAGTATATTCCAAATATTTCACAATCAGCACAACTTTATCACAAAATTATACACTGTTAATACACTATTAAGTCTAAAAATAACAGTAGTTAGACTTGCACTATTTCTTAAAATAAGTATTCGTCCGTTAGGATCGCTAGCTCGAGTCAGACTGCCGCCCGAGTTCCCGACCCCTCCGCAGGTATGCTAGTATTATCGTCGTTTTAACTCTTATTACCGATATAAAATAACCTATCATAATAAAATTGTATATTAATATAATTTGAATATAACATAAATAATAATGATTTTATAAAAACATTTCATAATTTTATCGTTTGTTAATTATATATAAATCGTTCTGTTTACTAATCAATACGATACTTTTAATAATATCAAAGTATCTACGAAAGTACTAGCATATCTACAGCTTAGCAACAAAATAATATAAATCCTAACATTCGGCCTTTCCTGACACTAAGTTTGTCCACAAACTTAATATAAATATAACATTACATCATAAATCATAATAGTACCTCTTAGTCAGATACACCATAAATACAATATCATTCTTAAATAACTACCCGATTGAAATCATTCTATAACATATATTCAACTGCTGGTTTTTAGAAACTACAGACTGATGTTTATTAATTAATCCAGTAATTCTCTGTTCCACTCGCTCAATCACTCATTGGTTGAAAATACCCATGGATCTATCAACATGATACCTATTTTCAACCATAAGTCACTAAAATACCGATTGATCTATCAAAATCAAATATATTAGTGTCTTTTTGCCATATAATCGTTTGAGCTACCTTCTATCACCTTCAATGGATTGAAAATACCCATGGATCTATCAACATGGCACCTAATATTTTCAACCTTTAGGCATTAAAATACCGATTGATCTATCAAAATCAAATATTTTAATGTCTTTTCACCTTATACTCGTTCGAACTACCTTTATCACTTTCAATGGATTGAAAATACCCATGGATCTATCAACATGGTACCCAATATTTTCAACCTTTAGGCATTAAAATACCGATTGATCTATCAAAATCAAATATTTTAATGTCTCTTCACCTTATACTCGTTCGAGCTACCTTTATCACTTTCAATGGATTGAAAATACCCATGGATCTATCAACATGGTACCTAATATTTTCAAACCTTTAGGCAATAAAATACCGATTGATCCATCAAAATCAAATATTTTACTACCCTCTTCCACATTCTCACTTTGATATTCCTTTCGCAATTCATAAATTGCCATAACTACTCCTTGTATTAATGCGATTAGAATCTTACTCTTCATTTACTTAAAAGTTTAACTTACTTCATTAACATAATTTAATCTTGAGTATACAATTACATATTAATTCATTCATATTTCTCTTATCTGGGGAAACTTATTTTTACGTTTTGTTATACTTTCCATTTGAACCATACACCACGACTAGGTACAATGAGAAGACTCACTAGGTACTATTACTGTCACTTGAACTGCTTTTCTCGTCTTTGCAGATGGATATCCATGGTTTAATGTGATCGACTGCACATACGATGTAATTCTTTTGAGTGATGTTGGTTCTGACTATGCTCGAAACTTCGTACCTATCATTGTCTAAAAACGTTGGTAATCTGTTCAGATATCCAAATGTAAAAAAGTATTATCTAACGCCCAAATAGTTGGGGCTCATCTGAGGCGTCAAAATCCAGAATTTAGTGAATTTAGTCTACCAGAACAAGAAGATATAAATTGCCGTGAAAGCCCTTAACAAAAAGGCTAAGGTGATCGATATGAAGAGTATCGAAAGGGTTATCAACTTTATGAATCGGATGCAAAAGCCCATCCTTAGGTCCACACGGTTTTTTTGATTGTATACGCACTCCATACACGACCGTACATACTTCTTAACTAAGCGTTTCTTTTTTTTTTTTTAGGTAGGAGGTATATTATTTGTTTCCGTTGAACATGACTAATTGATCGTCTATTCTTGGCAATGTGAAATGGTCTTTTCTTAGTTTTCAGGTTCAATACCAGAATGTCGATACATAGGCGATACCCTCCAGTCTTCTTTTCGACGACTATGATGGGTCTTGAATCAAAAGAAATAGGTTCTTCTGCAATGTCGTTGTCAATAAGATCTATTACCCATCCCCTGACCTGTCCTCTTATTGTGACATAAGCGGTATGGAACGTAAACTACAGGCGTGGCGTCGTTCAGCTCGATAGCCATTTCAGTTGCATTTGTGCAAGCAAATTCCGACAAAGTATGAGCAAAACAATCTCTATAATAAATTTATTAAATCAAGTATAGACTGGTGCGGCTCTTGCGTCAGCTGGAAATTATATTTAGTATCAGCCATAGCAAATGGATCACTGTTTACTCAATGACACACGAACTGTCGCGAGAATTCATTGAAACGATTGGTTTAATACGTGCGTGAACAAAATGTCCACCCAAGAAAATAGTTACTATTGACAAATCGCAAATGACTAGTTGGCATCGTCCTTTATCAACACTGTAGACACCCCCCCAAAATACAATAACTTGCATTCTTTACTCGCCTATCACTACTTTCAATGAACTCACAAATTTCTTGGTTCTCATTTACACAATCAATATAATCTAATCTGTTCAAATACAGTGTCAGTTTTTATTCTCAGAACAACCTTATCCTCGCTGCGATCATTCACACAAATGTCATCAAGTCATCAGTAGCAGTTTTTTTTTTATTTCCAGTTTATTATGCATCTATCACCATCACATCACTCTTTTCTGTAAAATCTTGACCAAACAATATAGGTTCGCTTAGCAAAGAAGATATCCTAAATATAGGCATCAACCTCTGCCGTGACCTCTCCGATACATAAATTTAACCTAGTCATACCCAATGGAATTGTTAGACCATATCCAAATCCGAACATATTGGGAGCATCGTTTCGTATTATAGATTAAAAAAAAATACTGCTTGACGATGTCTTTTCGTATCAATGTACACTCGCTTCCAAAATCAACATAACACTGTGTTATTGGTATCACCGACAACAATGCATTTATAATATTTAGAGTCAGACCTAGATTTTTGTGTGAGTAACGTTTTTTATAGAATTGTTGCCGTTATTTGTTACATTACTGTCACATAGTCGGTAACAATCGTTAGCTGTGTGTCCAACCCGTTGACAGTTGTCACACTTGATTATTGGTTTTGGACATTTACTAATTATATGACCAGTTTCCCTGCAATTAAAGCAAGAAACGTCATGCATTATGTTGCTTCTGCACTGAGCTGTTGTATGCCCTGGCTTATTACATTTAAAACATTTGTTATCACTGATCGTTGAGTTGGAAGCGACCGCAGCAATTGATGCTCGGGCAAAGCGAGAAACGTTCGTCTCCCTACATAAATCCTTAAGAAATTTAAACAATTCTTCAGGATCCTGGCACCTAGCGGAAGACGCACTTGCCCTTATAGTCCTATCTTCTATCCCAAAAACTAAACAGTCAACAGCCTTTTTCCCTAAAATGCCACACGCGTTTAATAACAACATTTTATCATAATAGTATTCATCTACCGACTCACCTACTTTCATACGCCTATCTAACATTTCTGTTAACTGAGCCCCATAGTTACTTTCTGATGGAAATGCTTTTATCAGCCTATCTTGCCATTCGTTCCACGTCAAGAGTATGGTTTGTAACCCTTCATACCACTTCATAGCGTGTCCATCTAGTTTGGGTAATGCGTAGTGTGCAGTCTGTTCGTCAGTCCAATTGTATATCTTAGCGCATTCATTAACCTTGGCTATCCATCTTTCTATGCGTTGATTTTTCTGCGATGGGTCAAATTTAGGTATAATGTTCCTATCATACTTAATCTGAGAGTTTGCTCGAGTAAAATTATGAATAATTTGCGATATATCATCAATACTAAACATTAAACTAGGTTTACTTGAATGAATGTCCGAATTATTCGCTTTCTCCGGCTGCACGGGTTGAGAAAACTCAGCTCCAGTCGCTGTCAAATCACGCTGTTGCTGCTCAGCTTGCATACAGCTCGGCTGCCGCTGCTCAGCTTGCATGTAGATCGGCTGGCGCGCTGTCTGTGTACTCGATGTACTTGGTACCTCTGCGTCTCGCGGTGGTGCTTCCATTAACGCATGATGTTCCATTATGACATTCTCTATGTTCACATCCTCATGTCGACTTGCCGTTGTCTGGTAGTCTCTTGCTTCAGAATCCCCGTGTCTGGCCATGCTGGTTCTCTGGAGCTGGCGTCTCTTGTAGCGATGTTTATTCTTCTTACATTTAGCCCTTCTTTCTCGACTTGGCCTCGATCGCGACGCAGATGATTGGCTGTCAGTACTGGATCGGTGTTGACGGCGACGTTTACGTGGGCGGGAACGCCTTTCTCGGCTTTGGGAGCGCTGTGCAACTCGTTCATCTTCGTCATCGCTCCCCATTTCGTTCGATTATCCCACTTCTGATATTAGATCAAAAGTGGTAACTCAAACTATTATTAACTTTTCAAAGAGTATATTCCAAATATTTCACAATCAGCACAACTTTATCACAAAATTATACACTGTTAATACACTATTAAGTCTAAAAATAACAGTAGTTAGACTTGCACTATTTCTTAAAATAAGTATTCGTCCGTTAGGATCGCTAGCTCGAGTCAGACTGCCGCCCGAGTTCCCGACCCCTCCGCAGGTATGCTAGTATTATCGTCGTTTTAACTCTTATTACCGATATAAAATAACCTATCATAATAAAATTGTATATTAATATAATTTGAATATAACATAAATAATAATGATTTTATAAAAACATTTCATAATTTTATCGTTTGTTAATTATATATAAATCGTTCTGTTTACTAATCAATACGATACTTTTAATAATATCAAAGTATCTACGAAAGTACTAGCATATCTACAGCTTAGCAACAAAATAATATAAATCCTAACACTTGTCTATCTGATCGTTTCATATTATAGAAGAAATATGTTATATACTACTTCTACAGAAAGCAGTGCATATTTAATGCCTTAATATCGTGCGTAATTTATCTGGCTATATATTCTGTACTTTATGGCGGAAGGAGTGGTTTATGAATTGTCAAGTTATTGTCATAGATACTGCTCCTGCTTGCCAGTAGAGGCGCTCCAGAATACGTTAGGAGCATTCGTATAGCGTCCGCCACTTATAATTATGAAGTTGAGTCATTATCTTGCACGTGATAGATTATTTAAAAACTACTACTATTTTAATATTGTTATGTTTGCAATAACGCCTGCTATGCGGATTACATTACAAAACTACAAATATACGATAGGAAAAATTTAAGTTATGTGCGGGATTCGAACCCGCGTCCATCCACCCCTTGAGCCGGGTTATGCTCTAACCAATTGAGCTAACATGACATGACGTCATAATTCAAATGTTTCCTACCGTTCTTTTACTTCTATTTATTGATATATATTTTCATGTTCTATGATTGCTTTTTTTTAAATGGTTAATATATTTCCAATCGGTACTTAATTCATATAAACCTTGTTTATATGTAATGAAGTGGTTCTTAAAATGGTTTGTTTAATTTTTTTTTTAATAAGAAAACATCTGTTTATGAAAACAATGGCTTTTGCGGATAGGTTAATTAATAGTTGATAAGCCCTTAGATACTATGCCTAACTTCAGTGGCATTGGCTACGGACTGCCGTGCAGCAGGTCCATGAATCCCGCCGCGGCTTGAGCTTCGCCACATGGTGGAAGAGCATTTAGCGAATGCCCGCCTAGCTAGCGACCACCGTCAAGTAGAAAATCTGTCGCCAAGCACCTAACAGTGTATTCCGGCAGCAGTCTTTGAGGGCCAGTAAAATTATAGGCTCATGAGACCTAACAACTGTACGTCTCAGTGTGACGGGCAAGTGCAATTCGTTGACGAAATGCATCTGTTATAGACAGAGGTTAGTCCACTTAACTTCAGGTGGGCCTCGTGCCTGTTCCGTCACAATAAAATAAAAAATAAATTGTAAATAAAATCGACTAAAATCTGTATTGGATAAAATTGTATAATTATTAGTCAATGTGTTTTCACAGTCACTTCGAACTATGGATGTAAAGTATATACGAGTATAGGTCATTGACCTAATGGTTGGAAAAAAATCATTACATAAATCTTAAATATTTCTTGTAGTTTCAATTTCTATTTTACTCTTAATTATTTATGAAATAATAATTTAACACACGCTGGATGTAATTTCACTGGATATACATGACATACATCTTGGAGTCTAGACACAATAACCTACTTTACCTACCTACTATGTATGAATGACAATTGTATTGTTACAAAACATTCTACAATGATTATGTTTCAGATATTTTTTTAAACATGAGGCACGGTTGAGGTGATCGGGACACTCAGCTTGTTCCTCTCTATTAAAGTTAATGAGGATGTCTGTTTTGTTTAGGTACTAACATTTTTCATAATAAGTTTACAATTAGTTTTTGAGGCGTCGCAATTAAAATATAACGATTTTGTCGCGTAGAAACCAACCTAGAATTACTGGCTATCAAGGATACCTCAATCAATTCCACGTGACAAAATGCGACGACAAAATTGTATCATGGCGTGCATGCTACCTAGCCCGGAATGTGGAACTTGTATATAATTCGCGATCCTTTAAGAACTATTAGAAGAGTTTCGGCGACAAAACGAGACCTTCGATATAGGAAATGGGTAGGTGTTGTAAGTTTAACGAGTTTATCTGAACGCAAGAACCATTTTTTTGAAAAGGTGAAGGCTAGAGTTCTCGTGGGATGTTCCATACAAACGTACTTTCGTGAAATTTTGAATACTAAACGTTCAAACTCGATGAAACTTTGCATGTATATCCTTGAGCCTAATAAGTATGCTTCTGGTTTGCCAGATTTCCGTAAAATAAAGTATTTTCAAAAATAATTTAAATAATCTTTATGTATGGGAATTGTTATTTTGACATTTAGGGATAAAATAAATAATGAATCGAAAAACTGGCAAACCAGAAGCATACGCATACATTAGGCTCAGCAATACGCACACAATAAAAACTGCCCAAGTATACTTTTTTTATGTTATTGTGACGGTACAAGCCCGTGGCCCACCTGATGTTAAGTGGACTAACCTCTGCCTATAACAGACGCATTTCGTCAACGACGAATTGCACTGTGCCCGTCACACTGAAACGTCCAGTTGTTAGGTCTCATTAGCCTGTAATTTTTCTGGCTCTCAAGGACTGCTGCCGGAACACACTGTTAGGTGCTTGGCGACAGATTTTCTACTTGAGGGTGGTCGCTACCCAGGTGGGCATTCACAAAATGCCCTTCCACCATGCGGTGAAGCTCAAGCCCGCGGCGGGATTCGAACCATGGACCTGCTGCACGGCAGTTCATAGCCAATGCCACTGAGACATCACTGCTTCAAATTACCGCTTTTTGTTTTTACCTCGCTCATTTAGGGTTCCGCATTACAACAGTGTACACAGAAAAAATACTTTTGTTGGTTTCGATCGCATCTTCATAACGACATTTTAGGTAAATGAGCGTTTTAAGTTTTTGTTGGTGAAATAAAGGATATGGTTCATAACGTACCGAAATTTCAGACGATTTAGTTTTTATATACACTCTGTTAGTAAGATAGTATGATTTATTAGTTAGTTAGTTTTATTTCTCAATAAAATTATTTTAATTTAATAAAACAACCTAATCAATAAAATGGTTAGGTTGTTTTATTAGTTAGTAAGTTTGCTTTATTAGTTAGTTATTTGTTACTTGGTAAATATAAATAATAAAAATTCTCTAAAATTAAAAATTTGGTTTTGTTGTAAAATACAATTGTTTTTGTCGCCATATTTTATTGATTAGAAGTCCTCTCAAAAGTAATTTAATTGAATTTCTAGTCCGATATACTTCTTTGGGTCAACGTTTTACACCAAGGGTCAAAGTTTCAGGTTTGGCACTCATTCTGTTTGCGAGCTAGAGACCCGTGACATATGGACGGACTGATAAACAGACGGACAGCAGAGGCCTGTTAATAGGGTTCCGTTTTCTATTTCAAATATGGAACTGTAAAAAGAGAACTATTTAAATTACTAATATTAAATATTTTTACACTATTTTATTTCTGAAAGTTCCTAAAAATAATATTGTAACTAGGACAAGATATATTAAGTCTGGAAAAGCACGTTTTGGCAACTAGAAAACAATTTTTGCATTGCTATCCTATAGCGATTTGAGTGACTAAGGTACTGGGTCCGTAAGAATTCTGACGGTGCTTTGTCACAGTTTACGACATAGTCACACGGTCTAGCTTCCGGCATAAATTTTGTTAAAGTTATTATAATTAATTTTAGTATCTCACTTCTAAGTAATATCCACTGAGAGTGAACAGCATGGGTTCGAAGATCCTCCATAGCAACTTGAAGACCTCTGACACTGGGTTATCGTTGATGGGCCAGTCGCGACGAGACCACCTCGTAGTCGCTGTGCCGGCGCAGATCATGATGGCAACACCAGCTGAAAAATGATTTCGACTTTATATTATAGGAAGCAAAGAAGAGATGTTTTAGCGATATTTGCACAAATTTTCAGATAATCTGGTTGATATTGATTCGAGCCGTCCTCAACTTCATACACCACAGCCTCCGTATTAAGTTTGTAGTCGGGGACACACAGTTAAGGTCAAAAGCGCATTTATTGCAATCAAAAGTTAGAGTCATTACTTATACATTACATACATATGACGAATGCGTTAAAACATTAGTTACATACAACGTGCGCCGTACTAGTCGACAATTCATACTTTTAAATAACAAAATAACTGCGATTACGCCAGTTTCAAAGCATATTTCGAGGTATTTTGATTACGAACATGACATTCATTTTAAAATCCAAGACATGTATATTGACCAATACTATATATTGACTATAAAGATTAAATAATATAAAAAGTTGCTTATTTTATTGTTATCTGGAATTATTATAAGTAAATCATCAAATATATCACATTAAAATTGCGTATATAGTCATCAAAAACAATGACAACCCTAGGCGTTATAGCCAGTATCTTGCAGGTTCGACTTTTACGCAAACATCAAAGGAGTTTAGCCAATGCATGTTGCTAAAACTGAACTGAATTTTTAACGGGTTTCGATTTTACACAAAACATCCTCAGGACTCTTTGAGGGCACGACCAAGCAACTGAAGATTTCTCGATCGTGTGCTGGCTTTAATTACGTCACGTAGGCTAAACAGGAAAATAAGGCGGAATTTTCGCTAGATACAATATTAAAACAATCTTACCTTTAAATATTTGATACTATTAAATATAGATATCCGCAAAGTAATCCTGTGTCTATTCATAAAATTTTAACATAATTATATATATAGTCTTTTAAAATATAATCTTAATTTGGTAAAAAATTATAAATTAACATTTTTGTAACCACATAAGTAGTGAATACCATATTTATATTCTGAATATAACGACAAAGTAACAGTGACAATATCATGCAAATACTCGTTCTTAAAATTTTATATCTAATAAATATCGCAGGTGAACGAAAAGTACCTACATCAATGAAATAAAATTGAATAAAAAACTTGCGTAAGAATTATCTTCTCATGATTTGTGCATACCAACGCATCTAGAATTCTTGTTTAAGTTCTAGAAACTGTCGCCCCACATGTTCGATATCAAAAACAGTTTTTTACGACTACCTTCTCATGTATTGGAGACTAATTAGTATTAGTAGTAAACAAAAATTAGTTATATTAAAGTTTAGTCTTCTTTGGGTCAACGTTTTCCATAAAATTGCTGGAATTTTCGTCTTATAAGTCATCTGCACTAAAATATGCATGGAATATAGTCTTTATTATCAACACACATTAACAACATTGAATAAAACAATGTCCTTCTATGCACCACGAAATAACTAATATAAGAAAGTTCTTCTTCTGTTTATGTATAATAATTAAATTTTTGTAAAACATAAGTACGATAAACCTAAAGTTTTAATGGTCCCATTTAATTGCGGGTGTTTTACGTCAATATATATCGATGTCTCTATTATGGCGCGGCGTTAGCGTCCTCTTGAGCGAGCGCGTGGCGCGTACCTATATTTTGTTCGCTGGCCGGGCACCGTAATATATCTACTCGTATTATCCAGAATCTTGCACGAGGGACGGACCCGGGCCTTTGTTTTGTTTCAGCGATTTACATATTCCTGTAACTTTTGTCATTCATTTGTTAATATTAATTCATATCTATGTATTTTTGAAGCGCTCGAAGCGAAGTTTGCTTAGATGTTCTTAACCGATCAGCAAAGTTAAGCAACTTCCGCCGCTGTCATGAGTTGGATGGGTGACCGCTAGCGACATTCCTACTGAGCGCTTACGTGATTCGGAGGGCACGTTAAGCCGTCGGTCCCGGTTGTCGTCTTAGGATAGCAGTCATTATAGCATGGTGGTAGGGCATTTTGCGATATCTGCCGCCAAGCACCGAAAGGTGTGTTCCGGCAGCTCTCTTTGAGAGCCAGTAATTCTAGGTTACCCTGAACAACATCCTCGGCCACATCATTACTTACCATTAGGTGAGATAGTGGTCAAAGGCATAAAAAAATCTAATCCCAATTTTTTTGTTCAATACATATTGAACAGGTTACCCTGAACAACATCCTCGGCCACATCATTACTTACCATTAGGTGTGACCATTTCAATATGTATTGAACAAAAAAAATTGGGATTAGATTTTTTTATGCCTTTGACCACTATCTCACCTAATGGTAAGTAATGATGTGGCCGAGGATGTTGTTCAGGGTAACATAGAATTACTCTAATTTTACCCTCAGTGCGTTTCATATTTACCGTGTCTTATTGTGTATTAGGTACAAGTTCATGTGTGTGTGTGGTATATTTTTAGTGATCCCACCAAGTTATTCGTTAATCGTGTTGCAATTTCATTTACTTTATACCAGAAATAGCATCGTAAAAATTGATCAATTAGTTGCTTTATTATTAATGTTATGTATGTTGCAGTGTATATAAAGTTGCGAAAAATACCACCAAAATCAAACTTATTTACGTATTTGTTATCTTTTTCCGAATGCATTTGTAGATAAGAATAGTTCAAACAGGTTAGTTTCGGTTGCATGTCTTCATACCGCTTTCCATACAAACGTAGTTTCAAGGTATTTAAAATACCAAGTGTACCCTAACAAAGGTAATAGAAAGTCTAATAAAATCTAAATGAACACATATTTTTTCTATTCCAAAAATTCAAGTTGAAAGGCATTCAACTAAGGTCAGCCCTAAAAAAAGGTTACAGCTTTAACTCGCTCTATTTACTAAAGTAGTCTTGTTCTATTATTGTTTATTTTTATTCCAACATCAAAACTTTTTATAAATACGCTTATTTGAGAGTCAATTACTTTAAGTAGTTCGTTTAAATGAGACAGTGAGATACAGTTGATTGAAATCAATTGAGATGAAGGTTAAATAAAGACATTAAAGATGCCAGTAATAAATAAAACAGAGAAACCACTTTAACATTGTTAATTGCCATTATGAGTATTATATAATATTTAAGGAAAATAAGTATTAACTGTATATCTTGTAGCTGTACAGTCATAAATATCCATAAACTGTATAATTGTAGAAAGAGTTTTTTGGTTTTTTATATGATTTCTATCACTATCGTTTGTTAATCTAATCATATTTAAACATTTTTAGGGCTCTAGGGAACAAAATGCATAGGGCTTTCACCTCGGGTTTGATTACAAGTATCTTGTCCAGGTTGAGCGCATCGGGCGATTTAATCATTTAAATCTACTTAGATGTTGGACAGGCCCTTAACAGTTTAAAATATGGACTAGAGAACAAAATTAGTATCTACCGTCACCTATTTACCGCCCGGGTTCGATTCCGGTTCCAGCCCGAGGAGAAAAGGTTATGTAATGTCAATACGTTAACTAAATAAAACTTAGAGTAGGACCACACAACTATTATTTCTTATGCAAAATACTCGTACATTATTGATACTACTATGATAAAGGCAGTGTCATCTGCAAATATATGAGAACGAAACATAACCAACAAATTTATTGAATATTTAGGAGTTACTTTGTGAATATTTTTGAATAGTGGTCATCTTCTTTCTTAAACGTTTATCTCACTTATACGTACTATATGTCTTCAAAACAACACTAATTACAGTACAAAAACCTTCAAATACAGTTCGCTAACAACACAAGTTTGAGTTACCCAACCATGGCAACTCTGGGTGACGAGTCCTAAGTCCACATACTACTTTACGTTCTACAGATTGAATTGGAGCCGTAACAGTAAGCTTGTATTTTATCGCCAACTTACCTTCTTGACCCTAGTAAAAAAAACGGTTGATTTGGAGGGCTAATGTAATGAGAAAATAGCAAACAATAATGTCTATTACGTTCCTTTACCGTGTGTTTACTTATTCCAGCTGAAAATACTATAGTTGCTAAGTATCAGAATGCATGAGCTCTATAATGATAACCTACCTAAAACAATTAAATTTCGTATAGGTTTAATTAATAATATAATATTCAAAAACAAATACAAACTATATGCGATCCAAACCTTGCAGAGATGCTTCATAGGGTTTGGATCTCATATACATACAGTTTGTAATTACTACCCTTTTATGATAGCTATACTAGGTAAACACGCATTGGGATGCCGCATCACACACACGTCCACCATTTCACAATGGGGTAGAGGGGGGTGGACGTCCTTGGCAGGCGTCTTAGAAATCACAATGTAAGATGGCGGTTGTTCAGAAGGTTCTGCTGACTACTTTCTGGTATTCCTTTCGTCGGCCTTAGGAAGATATTTTCCTGTGAGAGTGCAATTCTAGCCCGACACCCCACGTGGTTGATGCCATAATCAATGTATATTTAGGAATTAAGGTTTTGTAATTTACTAATTGGTAAGTACATCAGTTGATTAAATATATTCCCATACATGGTTTACCTAGGTAAATTAAGTAATTAATTTAATTGTGTACGGTTTGAAAAATTATATAAAGGGATCAAGAAAGTTCTGGACAAGATGACGTATACGAATAATTAGTTTGGACTAGTTTTTACAATACCGTTCACCCTGTAAACGGGTTTGTCATTACATTAATCCGAACAATAATTTCTTACACACCGACACCTGCGTGTAATAATATTATTGTATACTTACCTATGTACAAATTCTATGTATTGTGTTTAGATAGGAAGACGATTTGTTAGTTGTAAAACACAGTGGTTTGATATTGATTCACTCTTTTCAGTTTCTCACTGACCCAATTTTTTATGGGTTAGGTTTATCTTAGGTGATTTGCTGGTAATTATAGTTTATGATATCTAAGTATAATATATATATGTATGGGTAGAACAAGTAAGGACCGACTTTATAGAAGATTAAAAAAGTATTTAGCTGTTGAAATGGAGCTTCATTTCCTTAAGGATTCCCATTATCCTCTGAACACCGAGCTTGCGAGGTACATGCGGTATTGGATGCGTGTGCAAGAATTTTCACGAAGGTAATACATTGCAATCATATTTACATCTGATAATTAGGTTGATGGAAATTCTCAACCAGTAGTAGTCCTTATTCTATTTGGGGGCGATATGTCCTGCACAGACGCCCGGCTTGGGGTGTTTTGTGCATGACCAGTCAATGCACAAAACCAGTCGTAGTGTACGTATTAATTAATCTTAATTGTAGTCTTTGAAGTGATAATTTGGAATTCTATTTTTTCGTTTCTCATTAATTTCCGTTAACTAATAATACCTGTACTTTTGAAGGGATGTGGTGGGCTGGTCACAAGAAAGATTGACTTGCTAACACTAACATAACAGCGAGCTTGTGCCCTATAATACAATACGTGGGCAAAGTCATAAGCGTCCAGAATTGTGACATTAGGACTAACTACTAGGTGGTAAGTCGGGATAAAAGTATTCAAAGTCCTCCTCATCTCCACACCTCACACATCTCCACCACATCATCACTTACCATCAGTTGAGATAGGAGGATTCCTATCTCAACTGATGGTAAGTGATGATGTGGTCGAAAATATTGTTCAGGCTAACCTAGAAAAACTGGCACTCAAGGACAGCTGCCGGAACACACCGTTAGGTGCTTGGCGACAGATTTTCTACTTGAGGGTGGTAGATAGCCAGGCAGGCATTCGCAAAATGCCCTACCACCATGCTATAACGACTGCCATCCTAAGACATCAACCGGGACCAACGGCTTAACGTGCCGTCCGAAGCACGGAAACGCTCAGTAGTAATGTCACTAGCGGTCACCCATCCAACTCAGGACCGCGCGCGACATTGCTTAACTTTGCTGATCGGTTGCGAACAGCTAAGTAAAGTTCGCTACGAGCGCTTCAATACAGAAAACAGAACCAAAAACACTGTTCCGCATTTAATACTTGTGCGGGAATCGTAATATCATTGCCGTAAATTAAGTTGATTACACAATATCCGATACTTCACCATATAAATAATTACAACTCGTGGACTTGCCGTAATATTGTTAAAACAGCTCTTTTATTGTTTCAAATAAATTAATTAACTATCCAACCATTCGATCCGTGAATAATTGATTTCATTTCTACTTTATTGGACTCAACTAAAGAGTTAACAAACGAGGTTTCTGAGGTCGGCGCCGCCACAAGTCTTTGTAACAAAGTTACTATAACTTTTGAAGGGGTTTTGCGAAGTGGTCGCGGTACAAACACGCTCAACAATTATTTTCTCTTTAAGAATTTTGGATGATATCAATATATATTTATTGTTTTTGATTAGGTTACTGTTTCTAAGTACCTAAGTTTGATGTATGGAGTAGTATTATTATATGTTCTATGCTATGGATCTGATTATTGAAGAACGAAAGAGACGGGTGAATCAAGAATATCAAGAGTGCAAAGATGCAAATTTTGACAGATGTGGCCAGAAAAGAAACTATTAGGAATGTGTATATCAGACGGAGATTGTTGGAAGCACCAGTGATAGCAAAGTTAAAGAGTCCAGCGTAATTTGAGTAATTGGCAACCCCACTAAGAATGGGACAAAGGCAAGAAGTAGATTCTCAATTCATACGAGCTAATGTAAAGTGTCTTGGTTGTAATTATCAAATATAGGTACTTATATTTTTCTTATTAGTATTTTTTACCGACGTTCTTCCTTTATTGCCAAAACACTACAAACTTTATACAACACTACAGCTACTACAGTGAAAACATTAAGGCAACCTAAAGGTCGCTGTAGGCCCACTGGTAGTCTAGTGCTAACCTATAGTGGGCCGCGTGCCCAGCATGCTGGCAGCATTGCCCCGTTGGATTGCAGTGTTCAGTCGTTCCGCCATATTAGTGCCAGTATTATTATCCCACGTCTAATCAATCAAGCGCTCTGATAAGTTTTGGAAAATAAACGAGCTGGCAGCTTTTACCCAATGTCTGTAAATCAAACAGCTCAAATAATACTATGTAACCACAGCCGAGATTTGCATACTTGCGCAGGTTGTGTCCCTCCGCTGAGGTATCCGCGGCTCCGATGTCAGTATTTTATTTATTTTTTATTGTTAATCAGTTTGTATAAAAAGAAAATTTTAAAAAGAAACCAGCTAAGAGTAACATGTTGTTTTATTAAAATATAACCGATGTCTGGGATGAAATAATACCCACGCTTTATTTAGGTTTAATTATGTAAACTGTTTTGTTAATTGCATTTTTTAATATGGTATCCTCTTAATTAATAAACCTAGATATCTCGCGTAGACAAAATAAGGTAAGGTCTATGATACAGGCATTACGGTTCACAAGAAACAGCCTTTCAAATGTCAGACGAACGGACGGCCCGACGATAGACAGCCCTAGAAATAGGGCCTCGTTTTTTAGTATGGGAACATCAAAATAATTTAAGCTAATAGCTGAGTGTAGTATTGTTTTTGAATGTTTATTAACAAATTTAGTAAAATTAAGTTCATGATCGTAGTGAGCTTTCGAACGCTATCAAAAGTGAGAGTTCCATGATCTCTATTCACTAGAATAAAGGTTTAAGATGACTGCCTTCAGCGGGGTCCTGAAATGGAAACTGTCAGTTGAAATATATTTTCTTCCAGCGGTGCACTTAAAATCAGTTTTGAAAGTTTCAATTCCACGAGGATGTCATCAATAATATAGTCCTTGAAATGTCTTTCGTATAATAAATCGTTCACTGTTGAAACAATTTCGCTGATGGAATGCACTACCAGATTCTGCCACAGTCTACTATTTTTACAAATATAAATATGTTAAAATGGTAACTTTTTCGATAATGCATGCCCTAATTTCTCGTATATAATTATCTGCTGCCTTGTAAATATGTTTTAAACGGTACATATGTATTTATGGTATATTTTTTTATTAAATAAAATATTGTATTAATAATATGTAATTAATAGTTACTCGTTTAGGTATTATGTATATAAGTATATCTAATGAATATATTGTACATAACTAGCATTTGCTAATTTCGGTTTGCATTATAATTTTGACGGGCATTAAGAATTATCAATCCATAGTTTGCAGGTAAAGTATTGCATTAAATGGCTGTTCCAAAGCATATATTTTTATTTCCTTATGGCATCTACTAATAATAAATAACCTTTATTGGTGTCTGAAAGTTCAAGACCTCGATATCGTTATCGCATAAATTCTTGTAAGAGGCATGTTAATCTTCAGAGTATTGGAACTAAATCATTGTTTGCGAAAATCTGGACATCGCTTAGCATATTTTAGCTATAAATAAAACAATACTAAAGTTTGTTGAAAAGCCTATTTATTAAAAGGAAATTGTATTTGACAATACATGACTCCATTTCCGAGTGATTGGTATAAAATATATTATAAATTACTGATTCACTTGCTGTGGTCGAGAGTTTTCCCACATAAATAAAAATTTCGGGTAACTTCACCACAAATTATTTAAAAAAAATACATGTAGATACCATACTACAAATTACAATAATACCTACCATACCCTTAGTTTCGCACACACAAACAGGTCTACAATTGACTGGAGTCTTCAAAAAGTTAGTTTCACGAAAATTGCAGGCAAATTTTAAGTGGGAAACAGCCAAAACTAGCAGCTTGTTGCCGGTGAGTACGAAAAAATATACCAACTTTGAACAAAGGTTCATATCAGCGCGCGCTTTAAGGTGACGGGTTATGTTAATATACAAAAGAAGCAATGATGGCCGAGCGGTAATACCTACGGACTGCCGTGCCGCAGGTCCCTGGTTCGATCCCCACCGCCGCTTCACCGCATGGTGAAAGGGCATTTTGCGATTAGCTACCACACTCAAGTAGAAAATCTGCCGCCAAGCACCTAACGGTGGGTTCCGGCAGCAGTCTTGAGAGCCTGTGAAATTACAGGCACATGAGACTTAATAACTATGTCTCAAGGTGACAGGCGCAGCGCAATTCGTCACTTGTGATGAAATGCGTCTGTTCTAGGCAGAGGTTAGTCCGCTTAACATCAGGAGGGCTTCAAGCTTGTTCCGTCACAATAACACAAAAAAAAAACACGTATGAAATACGCGATACAAAAAGTCGCCTTTTTACATTGTATTGCTCTATTGAGCTGAAATTCGATTTATTTTCTTTAATGGGAAACCTTACTTATGCACAACGGACAAAAATAACCTCCAGTAGGGACCAATGCAATTTTTTCTTTATTATATGTACTGTTATTTTGTTTCCACTTATGGCTAATATTTTTCCAATTATATAGTCTTGTGCCATTTACTTTACATATTATTATTATGATATCCATCATCAAATTTAAGCAACGTATGTAACCCAGTGTTTCTCATAAACAAGCATTTTTCTAGGGTCTTCAAGGCAACCTTATGTCTTTGATGTTACAATAATACCTTGATGGCTTTCCTGAACTTTGTTTGGAGCTGCTTGTTGTAGGGACGTAAAGATCGCCTGGAATAGGGCTACATCCCTATCGTATTATATACAATTTTAATAACAGTTAGGGAAAAATTAGGCAGCCCTCGGCATCTAGCCAGGCCTTTGGATTAACATGATACATATCACTTGGTACGAGAAACAGTATTAACAAAATACTACGAACTATATACAACACTACAGCTACGATAGATAAAAGTATTTAGATCCCTATAAGCCATTGCAGACTCATAGGCAGTCCAAATGCTCTAGCCCACTTCCAGCTGGCAGCGTGCCCAGCATGCTGGCAGCATTGCCCCGTTGAATTGCAATGCTTATTCTTTGAGCCAAATAGGTGCCAGTATTTTGATCACGCGTCGCATCGACCAAGCGCTCTGATAAGTTTTGGAAAGTAAAGTAAGAAACAGTTACTGTTTAAAGACCAATCGATTTTGAATTTATTTTATTGTGGATACAGTAGGTAGGATATTCGAGGTTATTCAAATCACACAAAAGTAGAATCATTGCCTTTATCTCATAGAGTTCGTATCTCAATACCCCTAGTATTTTATACATAATACTAGACTCTTGATACTTTCATAAGATAATATGCATGCGAAATGAAATCATATATTTGCCAAAGTTTTTAATACGAATAGTTCGTTGAGCTAGAAGACAAGGGTTAGGTTGTCATGTTTTTCGCGCGTATTTAAGTAAGTTTGTTTGTAAATTTCTTTATTACCTCGTATCTACTATCAACCAAACGGCTGGATGGATTTCGATGGTTAAAATATTCGTCTAAAAACAAGTGCCCTTAGTAACTTAAAAAAAAAATGGCTGATAAATAGTTATAAAAATACAGTTCAGTACGACTCAATGTATACGTATAATAAATTATTAATTTTCAAAAATATAGGTTCGACAAAAAATTACAAAAATATAATAATACTATGTAACTGGTACTTTAAGATATGGTATATCGGAATATTGAATGGTTATTATTATAATAGTGAAGGGGCGAAAATTCCAGATCACCAATATATTATCCTAGAACGATTGGCTTTAGTCAGGTGGTCGAATCTCTTTGTGTTGTCCTTAGAATCATTATCAAAAACATTTTTTGACATATAAGTCCTTTGTGTTGTAATTACCTATTAAAAAACTTACGTTGGTATATCATACAAGTTTCATACCAAGACAAGTTAAAAATAGAAAAATAAATAAAAGTTTAGAGCAATATAACTACACATTTGCAATTTTCCAACATATCGTATAACTTTTGCTGCCCGTGTTACCATGCTTATTGTCAAATGTCATGATTCTTTATCAACTGAAAGTATGCCATTATGGATTTTATGACTGAGTTGAAAATATTTGACATAAATGGCCGTATCTTTCGACAGCGTTCATTGGAAGACTTGAGATTTTTACACCTCTGAAGGGCCATTAGACGTTTACGTCCCATCTCCGAGAAAATGATTTTAACAGATGTACTTACGTCGTGTTTTAATTGTGTGTTACCGAACCATAATTTCTAAGAATTTCTTGCCCATTTCTCTCATAGCAGTTCATATTATATTATATATTTTGTGCTTATGTGTGCTAATGCTTTAATATTGTGTGCTTAACGTGGCAGTATAATGCCGAATATTTCAATATTAAAATTTGTAATTCACTTTTTTAAGGGAAAAACCAAAAGGGGGCAGCCCCTCTGACTATAAAGAATAAGTACAGTCATCTCTGAACGCGTAGTCAGCGTGGCACTATATTGCACTTGTCTCCGCACATGTTAAGTAACCATATGTACGAAATTTCACAGGTATTCATAACAAATGGTGGTATTGCGTTATTTATGACATGAACATCTCTGACATGTTCAGTTTTTGCTTAATAAAAGACAACGGACATTGTAAAATTTGCTCATTGTAAATGATTGAAATTTGGAAGGAATATTTTCCTTGGAGCTAACTATAAGAAAATAGTAGGTGTTCGGACCGATCAACTTCACGGGCAATTGGAACGCACCGCTTTGGTAGTCGTCTATCTGTGATCTATGGAATTTTGTACGTGAGATTATCTAGACTTTTGGCAAATCATTCTACTTTCTCACCCCTCGAATGACTTGATAGTTTTTGTTTTGTTTTGAAAAGATTGAATTGTGAATTTGTAGTTTATTTTGCTAGCGCGTATTCTTTTTTGTACTGTGTTTGTTCCACGTAATAATTTTGAATTTGTGATACTGTGCCGCGAGTGTTGTCGTCATCTGGACCTTTTGTGTTGGACATTTACTGTCGTGACTTTGGAGTCTCGGAGGACTAGAGGAAGGAAGCACGGCAACGATCATCGCCGCCCTGGCCGTGAGTAGAATAAAAATTGTGTTGGCCAACATGTTTTTATTTTTGTAACAGCTTGGTGCGGGCGCCGAGGTCGACACGACTGCATAACTCTGTAGGTTAATTTGATTTTATAATTGCACATTCTTTTCAGCCTTCCCGGTGTATCGCCGGAGTTAAGCATTCAAAACAGATTGTCCAGGTGGAAGGCGCCTCTGCTGAACGATCCCTGCCTGGGCAATCTGGAATCTTATCAGTAAGTATGTATGTACTTTAAAACCAAAATAAAAATCCAAGGGGCTAAAATTCGTAATTTTTTTTATCTTTTATAATTTAACAACGGTTAATGTTTAAAATAACGCAACTGTAGTTGCGTGGAGTCGTCGCCACCATTTAGACGCGTGGACCCACCACATAAAGGGTATCGGATATGCCCGAAATACGCGTGAGTACAGCCGGTTATTTAAAACATTAATATGTCTCATACTCACGGGAACTTCCAAACAAAACTTGTACAACGGCTTTATTTATTAAAATGTTATCCATTTAAAAACAAGATAGATAATATCTTAGTACAGTGATAATTAATATACAGTGTGCGAACAAGCGTTCCGGTATTATAACTATGTATCCAATATCTAGTAAAAATAAACTGTTTCGGAGGTGTGTGTGAGTTCTAAGTCAATAAAACATATGCAAGCAAAAAAGAAACGCCGTGTTAATTTTACTTAAATTTTAGAGGTTCTCATTTACTGAAAAGAAAATGAAAATCTTAACGACCAAAAAGAAGAAAGAATAAGTGACGTAATCGGGGAAACGATCAATTGTTATTGTATTTTCGGGATTATCCTGTATCGAATGGTTTGTATTGAAATATACCATATATAATACAAACCCGCCTGTCAGTTTGCGGCTTGTACTTCGCCGCAAGTTAGTTGAACACAATTGCCTTGTTGTCCTTACACGATTTACAGCTGAGAATAATACGAGTATGTTATAGTATTGGAACAATGTTACATGTTGAAATTGCTACATTTGAACAAATTATCAATAATATTGTCTTAGGTTTTCGCGATTATTACACACAGTAATTAAATTATTTTTGTCCCGACGTTTCAAATACTTTGCAGCGATCTTTGCAGAGTCACCCCGTGACCACGATCACCGCAAAATGTTTGAAACGTTGGGACAAAAATAATGATAAATATACGCGATTTAAACCGTTTAAAGTTGTTTAATTACTATAAATTATCGATATTTCAAACAGCACATAAAGAACAGAAGGACTTTTTACTCATAACCGATTACTACTGCTAAATGATGTCAAGTAAGTAATCATCTGGTAAGATATGTTATTATATATTTTACCAGACAATTTCAGGTGCTAAATGGTAGCTTTTCCACTTTAAGGTGGTAGTTACCGAAGCGACCATTTGCAAAATCTTCTACCATCTCTGTAAGTTGTAGCTGATCAACTAGAGTTAATCCCTGAAAACGAATCCTTGAAACTCAAGCCCGTGCTTAGGATTTTAATCAAGCACCCCCGCTTAACTGTCAATATTCACTAGCACTGGGTTAGAATTTAGACCATACCTGGCAACGGCATTACCTATGACAGTCTGCGTACGGTTTAGTTATATCAAAGACTCTAAGAACCGAAGAGGCGAAAAGAAATTACTGCCATGCCATTCTCGAAGCAACATGCTATAATCCTAAGTTAGTCATAATTTGTTATTAAATGATACAGCAGTTCACGAGACACACCAGCACTCCAGCATAACATACACTAACATTGTGATGACTAAAAAACTGTCAGTTATGAAGTAAAAGTTTTTAAATAAAAAAAATATTATCGGTTTTGTTACCAAACTCGCAATAAATGTGCATTGTAAAAAAAATACGCATCTTCTGTCTTTTAGTTTCCAGTAAATTTGTTTCCAATTAAATAAGGTATACGTTTGGTTTTATTATGTCTACGACATTGTACAAATTGTATTTGAAAGACTTGAGTAGACTTACTCGTAATTAATTTGAGAAGACGCTTAGTTTACTTTGAATTGACAAGTGTGTTGCTTACATGTGATTGTGCGTTGCTTACATTGTGGTATACCGTCTTAAGTTGAATAATAATCTTTTGAAACAATATCGGTTAAATGAAACAGAAACAAACATTTGAAATCATTAGTAAGAAATACTTACAGACGCCACCCCATCCAATGGCACCTCCGGTATATGTAAGCAAAACTCCTCCACTTAAAACGAGGATGCTTCTTATAGTAGGGGCATATAAATCTTTGTGTTCTGGGATGTAGTCACAAAGAATGCCCCAAATTATTCCAAGGATGATCCCTACTAGTATCGCTAGAACTCCCTGTAAAGATAAAATCAACGTAGCGAAAAAATAAAATTCAGATATGTTTTACTAGTAAATAGAGCAAATAAAATACTTTACCACTTCTCGTGCCTGTAAGGCTTTTTTTTTATGGATAGTGTAAGAAGACTATACGGCTTTTATGCTATTTTTAGTCTGTTTATTAAGCACAAGTGCATAAAAATGATTGTTTTTTTTATTGTTCGACGAACTTCTGTTGTGATATTTCATATATAAGAAGTGTGTATGGGTGTGTAATAATGCTCGTAGATAAAAAAAAAATACTAACTAGAAGTTAGTATTTTTTGTTTTTTTTTGTTTATACACCAGTTATTTTTTTCAAAACAATGAGAATTAATAATAATTATATTATTGTTCAAATTACAGATTTAAATTTAACTTTAATTTAAAAAACTATTAACGTTTTTTTAATTTAACGGGGTAATGCGGCCTGCCTGTGCGATTGCCTGTTAGTCTGCAATGACTAATATGTTGTCTAAATGCTCTTATTGTAGTATCTGTAGTGTTGTATATTGTTCGTAGTATTTTTTACTAAAGGCATACCGCCGGTAAAAAAAAGTTTATCTAATGTTATATATATTACTAACAAAATAATTGTTTTATTTCCTCGCAATTGAAGTGAAAAGTCAAGAGTAAAAACCATTTAAGCCTTGTTGTACAATATACTATTTTACTCATGAAGGTGTGCCCCATATTGAGTGTAGTTGCACAGTACTGCCTACTCAAGCTTAGAGATTATATATTTTTTTTACTATACTGCCCAAAAGCTATTAGCATTTTCACACACAATAATTACTACGTAGTTTGCAACCGAGGCTTACCCCTACAAATGCGCATCAATAATTTACTATAGAGGGGTGAATTTTCATCAGTGAACTGGTCTGTAGACGGAATTCCATGCTGCTCTAAGACTAGTTGCAATCAATGCTGTTTTTTTTTATTGAAGTATTTATAAATTGATCTCTTGTCCGTAAACTAACTCAATGAATATAATATACTTTAAAGGAATATTACCCGGTACCTTGATGACTTTATAAGACAGTGAAGCTGGGTAGAAAATAGCGCTGTTGATGATTCCAAACATTCCTTCGGTAAAGGCTGTGTCGAGGCCTCCAGCATTCGCCACTAACAGTCCAATTTGATTTTTTACTCCTAACCCTCGAGCATTAAATGCCATCGTTGTTGGTACCACTATGGCTGGTGATACTGAAGCTATTATAGAGCCTAAATGCAAACCTGAAATAATTATAAAATTTGATTAAATGTTAAATCATGGAGAAGCAAAAACTCCTAAAACTTTTGCATACTACAAATATGCTAAATATACATTCAAACAAATCGTTACACCTGTTCCCCGAAGGTGTAGGCAGAGGTGTCAAAACACAAAATTTTAGTTTCATGTTCCCATTAACGAGTGTATTGTCATCTATCGGATACAGTTCTACACTCCTGATTTATATTGAAGATTGGTAGAAAATCCCAATAGCTTGTCCAACCCATGACCTCGAGATAAAATTTGATGAGAGCGGCCCTTTTACAAACACACAACCAGGCAATCTTACATATCTTTACCGAATTTTAATTATGGAAAGCTTGCATAGCAAAAGGGGAACATAACAAAAAAGGTTCTGCGAAAAATGCTTACCCCAATACCACGGGTAATCGAGCAGTATATGGGCAAAGAAAGCCGTAGACAAACACTCAACGACCCACGGCAGAGTGGCCAACGAGAAAACTTTTACTGAATTATGTTTTATGTACTCCCAGTTCCAACCGAGCGGGCCTTTCGTCAAGATAATTACTGGGTAAATTCTCCTGAAAAAGAGTAAAACCGTTTTTAGCTCATACTTGTTACGAAAACGAAAAACATTTTCCTACAACTACTCACATGAAATAGAAATCAGTCCAATTACAGGAAAATAACAGATAAAATTGTGTACATTAATCAAATTACCGAATGAGAGTCTTGTCGATGTAGCAAGTAATTAATTTAATAGCTTTTACGAGCCATCAGTCAGGCGAAGTACATGTAATACTCGACCTATTACTATTAACAAAATTAAAAGGTGAGTGTATTGGTAAATTCTGTAGGTACCATCATTATGAGTAAGCTGATATACAGGGTGGAAGGAAAGATACAGGAGAGCGTAATTATCTAATTACGGATAAAAATGGGAGAGGGCATATATTAATATTTTCTTCATTTAAATATCAGAATAAAGCAAATAATGTAATACATATTCAATATATCGTACACCTTAAAGAAAATAATATGTGTCTTGTTATAACTAATCAATACATTTTGTTTAGTGACATCAAATATGATGAAATAAATTTTAGGTTCTACGTATTCAAATTTAGATAAATTGAATATGGATTATGTTGGACGCGAATTTTAAAGCAAGGTACAGTATATTATATAATACACTAAATGAAATATATTACACCTATTTCTACAAAAAAACTCTTGAAAATAAACAGGTATTTCGACGTTGTCCTCACCTATATCTCGTTAGCAAACAAGGGCATACCTTAAATGAAAATCTATTACGTCCGCAACAGGATTTTCTAAGAAATTCGTTGGACCGAAATTTCTATAGAGAGCCCCTATTAACGTCATCCCCACAACGGGGTTGATTGTGGTATATCTCTCTAGCGTGTGTCCGAAGATATAGCCAACTATAACAAGAGCACTCATGTTGAATAGATACCCTCCAGGTTGTAGGACATCGTTGAAGAGGAACCAAGTTGTTCCCCATAACGTCAAACCTGAAAATATAACCATACATTGAATACAATAATGTCAACGATCTATAAATTAATCAGTCATCAAGTTCTAAATTTTATTTCAATATTATCATACAAACTATATTGCTATTCGTTGTGCAATTTTACCGGATTACATAGGTGTATTCTAGGCCGGCATGTTCCAGCATAGGCTTACGGTTTTGTATTCATTTGGCTGCATTTCGTCGATGTTCAATATTCGGAGTTAAGCACATACAACCATATAATTACTGTATGAATGTGGGATGTGTAAGCTATTCGTCAGAAAACTTATATCGCAGATAACATTTTACTGAAAGTCCATTATACTGTACTAGCATGTTGGTATACTTGAATTTCATAGTAATCTGCATAGCAGGCGTTATTGCAAACCTAACAATTAAAAGAGTGTTATGTTTTCAGGGTTCATGTATGTATCCATTTTTGTTAGTTTCTTTATTCCACCATAACTTCTAGACAGCGTTACCGATATATTCGTAATGTGTGAGATATCAATAGATTAGTCTTGATAGATAAAAAAATAATAAAAAGAAACTGGAGGATATTAAACGCCATACTGTGAGAAAGAAAAATCGTCACTTTTTATTTTTTATTGCTGATAGGTAAGCCTTTGACTACAATCTCACCTGATGGTAAGCAATGATGTGGTTGAAGGTGTTAACAGGCTTAACCTAGAATTACTGGCTCTCAAGGATAGCTGCTGGAACACACCGTAAGGTGCTTGATGACAGATTTACTACTTGAGGGTGGTCGCTTGCCAGGCGGGTATTCACAAAATGCCCCTCCACCATGCGGCGAGATTCAAACCATGGACCTACTGCGCGGTAGTCCATAGCCAATGCCACTGAGCCATTATTGCTTAACAAATCGAGTGGATTATAAAAATGAAAGACTTTTATAAACGAATGCATAAATATATATAACATGCAGTTTAAATTTCAATTGAACGATAAATTAAGTAACGAAAAAATATAAATTGCAGGCGCGTTTTTTACTTTTTATTAATTTATAATTGTTTCCTTATCGACTTCCTATTCTACATAAATATATTACTATTTGTGCCGTCTAACTTGATTGGAATAAGAATAATCATAACTTTCGCGTATAAAGTCACAGGCTCAGTAATAAAAAATACAATCTACTTATAAGTCCATTCTATACTCTAAGGTAGTGCCTCTCAACTCACAACTCCTATTGTTCGAATTCCGTTTGTTATCAAACCAACGTGCTCACCGCATATCAAGACGCCGATGTATTGTCGTAACTCCGATGTTGTAGGTATAACTTCTAAAAACTTCCCGAAGTACTTATCTTCTTTAGTATCTTCACATTGTACTCTGTTCAGAAAAAATATAATAAAACGTTCATTCCACACGAATTTAAAATGTATTTAGTTATCAAAATTTACTTACTCACGTTTTTGTAGGGCCGATGTCTAATGTTAAATTGTTGCATGTTGTTTTACCTGAAAAGAAAAGTTTATTTAGAACCACTTTTTAAAGATCTGCAAATAAAATATTCGATGATATGCTTTTTAAAAAATACTGCACTACTACACTTCGCCCTGTCTGTTGTCCCCAGAGAGTTGAAATACAGATAAAAGAATCTTAGCTTATCCCTATATATGCTTAGATCTTTAAAACAATGTAACCATTTTTGATGCGATTTTTTAATAGATAGAGTAGTTCAAAGGGAAGGTACAGCATACAGCATTAATCCTTATCAAATTAAGTACCTTAAATACATTGTGCATTTAATATCTAGGTTAATTAGGCCTTTACAGCATTAGATTTTTGTTGCGCGTTGGGTGTTTTTCACATGGCCAATTATATGTCGCTTTTTCAAGAGTAACTTCTAAAGAAAACATTTTTGTATTGTCTAACGACATAAAAGCTGCGAAAGTTGTATATATAGATATTTTTCAACACCCTTGCTCCTAAAGTGAGCTTTATTATATTGTTCTTAGGGCCATAAACCGAACTATAACACCCTCGTGCATAATAATCTTATACACTAGTGCGTAATAGAATTATCCCTACAAAGTTAAGTTAGTACCTAGCTGCAAATTATATGCGAGTAAACAGAGCATTTTCAATTTAACCGCGTAATACAGATTTGTAACATCAAAGAGGTTTATATGTAATCAACCATAAAACATTAGCCGCGCGCAAAAAAAAAACTTGTGCACTGTTTTTTATAATGTTCGTATGTTGTATGTATCGCATTTGTGCAATATATATTTTATTTCCTCGCAAGGGTGTTGAAAAAGTGCGCATGAAACTCGTGAGCAACTTGCTCATCATACACTCAGCTCATTTACGCCCTCGCCTGCGGGTCGGGCTGCAACACACAGCCTCGTGTATAATGAGCAACTTAGCTCACTTGTATCATAATCTACTATTCTAGTATATTTAGTATCAGCATTGCACCCTAGCTAAGCCGGCGGGCCGATAGTATTTTCTATTCATCAACAACCCCGGATCGATTTAGTTCATTCGTGAACATTTAATACAAATATAATCCCAGGCTTGTTTCCGAGAAAGGTATATACGTAATGACTGCGGATTTCCGTTACTTTCTATACTCATCATATTTTTATTTATTTTTGAAGCGCTCGTAGTGAAGTTTGCTTAGCCATTTTGCAAATGCCCGCCTGGCTAGCTATCACCCTCAAGTTGAAAACCTGTCACCAAGTACCTAAAGGTGTGTTCCGGCAGCTGTCCTTGAGAGCCAGTAATTCTAGGTTAGCCTGAACAGCATCTTTGACCACATCATCACTTGCCATCCGGTGAGATAGTGGTCAAAGGCTAACCTATCAGGCATAAAAAAAAATGTGCCGTACTTATGAAATTTAATATTGTCGAAACTAAAAACAAGTACCTGCCATGTTTTTATATTCGACAGTATACGTCGTAGGTCGTATCACAGAAAAGAGAAAGCAATATATTTCTCTATTGGTCGTACAAACATTAATGCTTTATTCAAGCTGTCATTACGACCTTCGCTCGATTATTTATGTTTAAGCTGTTACAAATTAGTTTACAATGAATTTACATAATGTAATTACAAATGTTTAATTGAAATACTTATATTTTCTATGTGCTCCGGCTGCAGTCCTTGAGAGCCAGAAAAATTACAGGCACATGAGACTTAACTCATGTTACTTCTCTGTATGTCTGAGTGGTGACGGGCGCAGTACAATCGCGATATCTATAACAGATCGTTCGGACGAAATTCATCTGTATAGGCAGATGTTAGTCCGTTTAACATTTAACACTCATGTTTGTTACGTCACAACCTCATAAAAAAATGTTTTTTTGTTTTACGAAGTTATATTATTATATTTACTTTGGATAGAATTAAAATTATATAACATGTTATTTTTAAAATGTAGTCCAGCCTTCGACCACTATCTCCTGATGATGACCTAACAGGTGATGTTGTTCACATTAACCTAGAAATATTGGCTCTCAAGGTCAGCTGCCGGTACACACCGTCACCAGAATTTGCAAAAAGGGGCTATGTTATAGCGACTGTCACCAATTTTTTTTGTGCATGAGACATGCCTTCAAACTGCCCTTCCTCAGGGGTGGCAGAAGGGGTTGTGGGGATTTGAACCCATCGAGCGGTAAACCACCGAGGTGGGGCCAGATAAGGACGAGAAGGGTTCGCATAAGCATTCACCATCATGCCCCGGTGGTAGCCCCGAATTTAATGGACCTCTGCGAATATGGAGGTGCAACCTTGCTCACCAAGACCATTCAAAACGTGTGGGGCAATGCAAGCCCGTTAAGAATCCCCCGACTCTCCACCAGTGACCCCACTACAAAGCACCACGACAACCGCCACAAACCCGGACAACTTAACGTGCCCTCTGGAGCACTGACGCGCTCAGTACACAAATTAACCCCTAGCTCAGTAGTAACGCCACTAGCGGTCACCCGTCCAAGTCACCAGCAGTCATCAACCATCCATCATGACCGCACTGGATGTGGTTGTTAGGTTAAGTACAATAGGCAAGCTACACTATGAGCGCTCCAAAAATATTTTATAAAATAAAAAAGCAAACAACGCTAAGTCCAGCCTGATGTAGGTATTAGCATTCCGCCTTTATTGTTCTGGTTCATGGTGTTATAAAACAAACCAGTTTTTTTATGCCTTATGGGTTAGCCTTTGACCACTATCTCACCTGATAGTAAGTGATGATGTGGTCGAAGATGTTGTTCAGGCTAACCTAGAATTACTGGCTCGCAAGAATAGCTGTCGGAATACACCGTTAGGTGCTTGGCGACAGATTTTCTACTTGAGGTTTCTACAGGCGGGCAATCGCAAATCGCCTTACCACCATGTTATGACGACTGCCATCCTTATATAACAACCGGAACCGACGGCTTAATGTGCCGTCTGAAGCACGGAAGCGCTCAGTAGTAATGTCACTAGGTCACCCAACCAACTCATGACCGCGGTGGACGTTGCTTACCTTATCTGATCGCTTAAGAACGACTAAGCAAACTTCGCTACGAGCGCTTCAGAATGATATGATACAGAGTACTAATGGAGCTCATATCATGAGTCTGATTTCATTTAAGTACCTAATATATGCCCAGTGATGTGCCGGGTTAGAATTGCACCACTCCATAATTTCACGTGGGTGTAGTAAGAGGAGACTAAGGGAAAAATACTAGAAGTTGGCCAGCAGCGCTTTCTAGAGAACTTCCATTTTACACTGCGATCCACAAGCCGCCTGCCAAGCGTAGGGATTATGGCAAATACCACCTAAAGATGAGAGACTGTGTTCAGCAGTGGACGATACAGATGATACAGTACAGTACCTAATTATTATGATGTACAAAAATATTTTTTTTACGGTGGTATTTTTGAATACTTTGCTGGGAAGCTATTACTCGCAAGTACACAATAATGTTCCCAAGAGCCTTATTATACATCAGTGGTTCTTAAAAGCCTATAAATGGAAAAATATCTAAAACTAGTTGTTGTTATATCTTAGTTACCTACTGACATTCTAAACCACTTCCAGATATCATAGAAACTTGAAATTCTGCATTGGTTACCATAAGGAAAATATAAACAGAAAACACAAAACTCTGCATGCTAATTTGTTAAAAACAAGGACGAAATTATAATAAGATTTTTTTAGAAGTTTCACATAACATACGGAAAAAGTCCTTAATTATGAAACAAGTTGTAACTTGTAATATTCAGCTATCGAAGTGTTTTACAAAAAAAACTTAACCTAAAAATAGAACCGACTTCAACACTCACTCTAGCTACTTGAAGTCGCTACCATGATGGTTCAAAAATACCTATTATCACAATATTGTGTGCATGGTACTGTCTTCGACAAGTTATTTCACACATTTCAGTGTTGAAGTCGGTTCCATTTTTTGGGGAAAAATAAATCACCTGATTTAGTGACCCTTGCTACTTATGGGATCTATTGCATTCACTGTCAATGACTATATCATCAAGATAGATAAATACTTTTCAGTTATTAAAGTGTAACTCAAAAACGGCTTGACCGATTTTGATGAAATTTAAACGGGACTACACACGGCATATATCAGCTTTCAAATATTTTTTTATCTTGGAAACTTGGATAGTTCTGTAAAAGTAGATCCAGATATAAGGATCGAAAACGTCATACTTGTGCAAATGTTTTTTTTTTTTTATTATCTAGTGTCACTCATCAAGACAAATATAATATCAAGACCAATCTAAAAAAAGGACTGTAATTTTTTCATGGTTCATGTATGTATGTTTGTGAGTTTTTTTTCTCCACCATAACTTCTAAGCGGCTTAACTGATTCTAATGTATAAGATATCGTTATCTCATACATGAGATATCGATACCTATCAGCAATAAAAAATATAATTAAATAATTCGATTTATTAAATGAATCTGTAAATGTGACCTTCATCTTAAGTTATTGTAAAATTGTGTTAAGCGTTAGCAGTAATGAAGATAACAGTCAAATCATCGTTCACATCTGAGCAGTTAATATTATCATTAGTTATTCAAATTGAATGCCAGTAAATGTCTTTAGAGTCTCATAACATCATCATGTTTAAATTATATTCACCATTAATTCAAAATAAATAATATTGCAACGTAGAATGAGATGTGAAAATCATAAAAAATATGGTTATAATTTTCGTCCCCCCATCTCGAAGAGTATTTTGCTCTTCGATATCATCGTGTGTACTAAGTTTGTGAATTCAAAACATCATAAAACCTATTTACTTCTACCTCCATGGTGCCTAATTTATCCTATAAGCTTTTTTAATTTGTTAAAAACTTGGACTCGGAACCTTCTTGGTGTACTTTTTTTTTTTATTTGCTTTGCACGCGCCATATTCTTTTCACGTCATATTGTTAAAACCTTAGGTTAAAAACAAGAAACATGAAAACAAGTGAAACACCTAAAATGAGTGATTCTAGCGACGAGGAAGTTTATTTGAAGCCAACAGAATTGACTACAATCTACATAAACTTTTAATAATTCGAAAATGAGCTTTCTCCTTCAAGAATCACGCGAGAAGTATTTGAAACAGTACGATATGTTTAACACGTGGCGACTAGCTACAGGAATTGAAATTCTCGTGAGTTTCACACATATTTAAATATTATAAATTAAACCGGCAAAAAACACTCACGTTGAGGATCGAATACGTCGACCCGGGTTTCGAGCATATCAGATGCTCATCATCAGGGCGAGTGCGCAGCTGCGTCTGCGAGCTCCTGGCGGGCACTGCGGAGCGCCGCTCGCGCGGCTCGGCTCGATACCGGCGCCGGCGGCGGCAGCGGGCAGCTGGGTGGGGGTGGAGCGAGTCCCGCGCTGCTGGTGCTATGTGATGAAGTCCTAGCGTGCCCGGCTGAAGACGGTGGGCCTACTTCGTCGTCTGTGATCTCGACGTAGTCGACGTATTCGATCCTCAACGTGAGTGTTTTTTGCCGGTTCAATTTATAATATTTAAATAGCTACAGGAAGCCAAAATTTTCTCAGATAATGTTTTTCTGGCATATTTTATTGAATTATCCGAAACCAAGAAATCAAGCACTCTATGGAGTAAGAATTCAATGCTAAAAGCAACAATAAAGATAAAGAAAGACATACATATCGACCTAAATTATGGCATTTTAAAAAACACCTCATTTGGTTTTCAACCAAAAAATCTAAAGATTTCTCAGCATCTGAAATTGAAAAAACTCTTAACGAAGCACCTGATTCCGTATATTTGGCGGCAAAAGTAAGTCAGTTGCACATTCAGTATCTACTAGTATATTAATAAACTACTTAAAATCGAATACGTACTTAGCAGATGTGGATAGGCATCATTATACATTCATATCAGTTATATTAATTTATCTACTACAACGCTTTATTAAGTTAACTACAACTCGTGATTCAATTTTAGAATCCTTCGTTTAATCGGTCATAAAAATTGAGAACGCGGTTAAAAAGCAACTTTGCACTCTTCTATAACATGTATGATAAACATTCATATATTATAATGAATGGGGAAGGTATTGATAAACACTACCAGGCTTCTTTATACAACGATTATCAAAGAAATCATCTAATGATAAAAATACCACAAATAACGTTAGTTTGAGAATGTTTTCGCTCTTGCTATAGTGTTATCTTATTAACACAATAGTAAAGGGCCAATAGCTCTTTGCAAACGATATGCATCCTATGGTCAGCGTGAAAATTATTTAGAATCTCAGAGGAAGTCAAAAACTATAAAATAAACCGGCAAAAAACACTTACGTTGAAGATCGAATACATCGACCCGGGTTTCGAGCATTTCAGATGCTCATCATCAGGGCGAAACTCACGAGAATTTCATTTCAAAAAAGTCAATTCTAATAATTTTCCATGACCTATAAGTTTTTTGTTCCAAAAGAGAACTTATCATATTCTTTTCTTTCTACATATTATATTTATAAATGTATATTGGCATGTTCTATTACTAAATACTTGTTTTTGACTTGCGTCTGAAAACTTGCCAAGATATATTATATTGTTATTTTATGGGATTGTAACAGAAAATGCTTGAGGCCCACGTTAAGCGGTGACCTCTACCTGTAATAGATACATTTCGTCACAAACTAAGAACTGCTGTTCTCCCATCACCCTGAGATATACAGTTGTAGTTTTTTAAAGCAGTGATGGCTCAGTGGCATTGGCTATAGACTGCCGCGCAGCAGGTCCATGGTTTGAATCCCGCCGCGGGCTTGAGCTTCACCGCATGGTGGAACGGCATTTTGTGAATGCCCGCCTGGCGACCACCCTCAAGTAGAAAATCTGTCACCAAGCTCCTAACGGTGTGTTCCGGCAGCTGTCCTTGAGAGCCAGTAATTCTAGGTTTAGCCTGTTAACATCTTCGACTTCACATCACTTACCATCAAGTGAGATAGTGGTCAAAGGCTTACCGATCAGTAATAAAAATCAGTAAAAAAACAAAAAGGGACGTTTTTTTTTCTCACAGTATGGCGTTTAATATCCTCCAGTTTATTTTTAATTTTTTATCTATCAAGGCTTATCTATTGATATCTCATACATTATATCTCATACATGGTGGAAGGGCATTTTACGAATGCCCGCCTGGCTAGCGACCACCCTCAAGTAGAAAATCTGTCACCAAGCACAATAACATTTCCTGTCATTTTCTGGCACTCAAAGACAGCTGCCGAAAGACACTGTTAAGTGCTTGGTGACAGACTTTCTACTTTAGTATGGTAGCTAGCCAGGCGAGCATTCGAAAATGACCTTGCACCATGGGGTGAAGCTCAAGGACATCGAACCATGGACCTGCGGCACGGTAGTCCGTAGCGATTACCGCTCGGTTATCCCTGCTTTAACATCAGCAGGAAGATAATGAATTATTTTTCATGTAATCGAACAATTTCTCATCTCCTATGTCTCACACTAACAATTATTTATGGAAAAACTATACAAAATTTGGTTTAGTTTATATATACGAATATCGTTTGTAGGAACCTATTGGCCCTACTTTTCACATTTATGTTTTTACTGGGATAAATAACAGTAACTGTAATGGGCAAGCAATAATCATCAATTGTCCGAATTGACCGTCTTGTTATTTGGTAGTAAAAAAACTCTATGGAAAGAAATAAAAATCAGCTGATGAGCTGATCATGAATTGTCGCCACAGTACTCGTATGTATCAAAACAAACAACTGGCCCTTACGATTAGTGACCAGCATACTAATAATTCATAACAATTTTTGCTCAGGTTTTATACAGAGGAAGGTTTTGTTAGTTTTAAAATAAACTACCGCGTTGACGCGTAAACTCAGGGCTTTGTTTGATCAGGTTTAAATTAATATTCAAATGTATGGTCACCACCGATCAAATTTACACGATATATGGCAGTTGTAAAAACGCATTGTAGTTTTATGCTATATAAAAACTTTGTTATACTGCTACATACAACAGTAAATTCCACGGAAGATAAAAGTTTCATAATCTCGTGAAACAACAATTTTTTCAATATTATTCAGAATTTCAACCACAAGGTTACACTAATTGATACCGTTCACCAAATGATTTTCAAGAACAAGCCGAATAAATCAAATGTTTTCCAACTCACCGGTTTCACAGTCATTTGACATTGTCTTTATATTAACACAATACAACAAACTCATTCACTACAACTGATTTATATATAACGAGAGAAACGAAAGTTATCCGACGTAAACGTAGTATTTAAAAGAACAAACGACACCGGGAAGTGCGGTTGAAAGACGTTTACGAGCCCGTGCGATCTCGTACGGCGTCTTTCTAGTAATACAAGTCGTCGCATGCGCACTGCGATCAATTGACTTAATAGAAAATAGATTAATCACTGGACGTCAAAACAAAAGTATGAAAATATGTGAGCGAGAATTATTCAACACTACCACGTCTGTTAAGAACATGAGGCCAGTATACATACACTCTTTTATGAGATTGAGTGACGATAAGTCAGTCGGGGTCTGATGTTATTGTTTGACGTTGCACCGGCCCGTAATAAGTAAGTAGCTACTGGTTATTCTGATGAGTACTGATTATTCTGGGTTCGAATCCCGCACATGACTTAATTTTTTCCTATCGTATATTTGTATCTTTGTAATGTAATCCACATAGCAGGCGTGATTGCAAACCTAACAATATTAAAATTATAAGGTTGCGTCATCATTTACAAGTATAAAACCAATTGCAAAATTGCTCTTGTTTGAAGTACAACGCAAGTGGTACTATAGATGTCGCTCCATCCCAATACGATTAAAGAACGATAGGAAACATTTGAGTGATGACGTCATGTCATGTTAGCTCAATTAGTTAGAGCATACCTCGGCTAAAGGGGTGGATGGACGCGGGTTCGAATCCCGCATATGACTTAATTTTTTCCTATAGTATATTTGTAATATTCTGATGAGGTTACTGATCTGCTAAACTTAGATAGCTGAATGAGCAAGCAGTTGCGGTCTCAGTCATTTAACAAATTCGAACTACTTTACAAAAGAAAAAACTTAAAACTATAGGAATATTAGATTTCTATCTCGCTAGTACGTACCAATATTTTATCAAATACACCATATTATCGATCACAAACCTACTAAGGGGTTTTCCTTTTATTCGCGAGGTGATAAAAAGCGCAATTTAGTACCGCAAAATATGTTTCATGTCATCAAGATTTGGTTTAAATTTTATATATTCTTGATCAGATTTTCAATTCATGGTATCGCTATTTAGTTTTCATTATTTTAGCAGTGAATCAATCCAAGGAATTGCGTGTCCGGTCGGATAAGGTAGATTTTAATGTAATTCAAGATACTGACTATTTTTCAATATAAGGTTGTGACAATATTTCAATATCTCTATGTAGACTATGTAGTGGCTAAGCCACTAGAAATTTAAAAGTAATGTACTTCTTAGTATTATATGTTGGCGTACTTTGCTTACTTATATTATCTTATAATGTATGGCGTGTATGAGCATATCTAATGCACATGAAAGTATTCATATTAAATTGAAAATAGTAAGTTAATAATTATTGTATATAATACTTATATGTAAAATAAAAGGATTTCGTTTCAATCTCTATCTTTTTCCCCTCTAAATTAGAAAAATAAAATTATAATATATATTTGGGAAAATAAAATAAATATAAATATGCGATATTTTATGTGTTACAATTTGTGAGTTAAAGAGCTAACGAGCAAGCAGATAACCTACATCAGCAACGCCAGAGGTCTTAAAAGGATGCATTGCCTGCCTTTGAAGAGGGAACATACTCTTTTCTTGAAGGTTCCTGTTCCTCCTGTTCCGGTTCCTTTTCCTGTTCTCAGGTGTCGGTTCGCAAACACTTCAGTTGGTAGCTGTTTCCACATAATGTCACTACGGGGCATAAAATGATGTGTAAGAATCCCACTATTGAGCACTTCCAGATGTCGACCTGAAAATGGTGAAATACCTTACTCATATATTTTGCAGATTTTACTGAAAAGTCTTTTTACCACTTCTTGATGAGAAAATGCAAGGTCGAGCCGATCGCAGAGAGCTTGATTGTTGACGATGCGAGCCGTTCTGCGTTGAATTTGGTCAAATGGAAGGATCTGGAACCTTGTACTAAGCACCCACCCAGAGGTGAGAATAATAATCCAGTGAGACTCAACTTGAGCCTTATAAAGTTGCGGGCGATGGGCGGAATTGAATAACTGAAGCAGTGATGGCTCAGTGGCATTGGCTATGGACTGCCGCGCAGCAGGTCCATGGTTCGAATCCCGCCCAGAGCTTGAGCTTCACCGCATGGTGGAAGGGCATTTTGCGAATGCCCGCCTGGCTAGCGACCACCCTCAAATAGAAAATCTGTCGCCAAGCACCTAACGGTGTGTTCCGGCAGCAGTCCTTGAGAGCCAGAAAAATTACAGGCTAATGAGACCTAACAACTGGACGTCTCAGTGTGACGGGCACAGTGCAATTCGTCGTTGACGAAATGCGTCTGTTATAGGCAGAGGTTAGTCCACTTAACATCAGGTGGGCCTCGGGCTTGTTCCGTCACAATAACATAAAAAAAAAAAAAACTGTCTTGACTTTTCGAGCACACCAAGCTTTCAGACGCTAATTTAGCCAATCCTTCAGAGGTTTTCAAAATGGAACTAAGAAACCGCGAGTGCTTAGACGTCTATGTCTGCAACTTTAAGAAAATTATGAAATTCTCTTAACCTCTCTTAACCTCTTTTATTTTAAGTTACTCGTAGTATACAGGGTGCCCGGTAATGAATGGATAACCTTAAATTAGGTATTTGTATATCTCCCCCCGAAGGGTTCCCGCCTTGTCGTGGCGGTGGGGCTTAGTAGCCGTGGCTTCGTCACCCACGGTGAAGCGAAGAGGAACCAGGGGCCGTGCTGGCTTGGGCAGTCGGCCGGCCCCAGAGGGGCCGCTCCACTGGGCTTTGCCTCTAAGTCCAGACTGGAGCGGCAACGGGTAGGCTGCGGTGCTGTATGGGCAGCACCGCATCTGAGGCGGGCTGTGGTGTTTTATGGGCGACACCACAGCTGACGGTGAGGGGCCACGGCGGGAGAGGAGTGCCGGTATCACGGTGCGCCGCTCTCCCTACCTTCCGTGGCCACGGCGGGGCCGCCACCGTTGGATGGCGGACGCGGAGGGACCGCAGGGGAGGAGGAGTGTTGGTATAGCGAGGCGCAGCTCTCCCTATCCTCTGCGGCCGAAGTAGCAGGCGACGGGGCTACTCATCTGACCCGTCGCAGGGGGACCTAGGGCGTCGGAAGCGGGGTCGTCTGACGCCCATTTGCGGGCTTGGTCCCCGGGTGGTAGCGACGTGCCATGTGTTCTGGTGCGTCGTGAGGGGTAACACCCCAGGAGGGGCCCGGCAACGGACAACCGTGGCGGGTTCGTGGTTGAGTGCTAAAGCGACCCTGCGATCCCGCCGAGAAGCGGTAGAGATGGAACACCGTGTGTTATTTAGTCGGTAGGGGCAGTTGCTGCTGTGGGAGTAGTTGGTGTCGAGCCCGACATATCCCGGCCACCATCCCCGGGGTGGACGGGAATGCGTAAAGGCATTTTTCACACGTTAAAAAAAAAAAAAAAAGTATTTGTATATCTAATCGCCATTCAGAAAAAAAAACAGAACAAAAAAAAATCAAGTAGTACCAAAGTTATGGTCTTTTTAATAAACAAACATATTCATTTTGCCAAAGTTTAAGCATTCATAGCGTAAAAAAAAAGTATGAATACACATGTGACCAATCATTTTAAAATAAAGTGTGCCTAAAGCCGGTTTCAAAATGGTATTTGTTTTATTTAAATTGTTTATTATTTAAATTATTATTATTATTATTTTTTGTTCTGTTTTTTTTTCTGAATGGCCATTAGATATACAAATACTTAATTTAAGGTTATCCATTCATTACCGGGCACCCTGTATATATGCCAACTTCAAATACGATTGAACACATTTCAATTTATTTTATCTGGTATCGGGGTTTATTTTTGCAGTAAAAATTTAATCTCGCAAATAAATTGTAAATTCTTGTGTGTGATTAAATTTGTTCTATCCATTTGACCACTGACACACAGTCTAGTGTTATTATAATAGCTTCGTTTGTATTCAAAAAAAATATTTTTATACGAAATTCTTAATCAAATGTTTTTTTGTTTCAAGCATACGATATGTCTGATTTTTTCACTTCTCGTTTGAGGCTATACGAGATTGCCATTGCTGGTTAAACTATGCTACGTATTCACACTGAAGACAAATCAATGGAAAAATCATACTACATAATATGTACGTTAGTTGAAGGTTTGGCACTTTTCCAGAAATATATTATATTTTTAGTACTAGTAGACATATTCTGGCATTGACATAATAATACCTTTGGTTGATACGCACGAACAAGTACTTAGAATTAAAAATACAAGGCAAATTAAAAATGCAAAACAATGAAAATTTCTATAGCAATGATGGCCGAGCGGTAATAACTATGCCGTGCTGCAGGTCCTTGGTTCGATCCCCACAGCCGGCTTGAGCTTCACCGCATGGTGAATGGGCATTTTGCGAATACTCGCCTGGCTAACCACCCTCAATTAGAAAATATGTCACCAAGCACCTAACAGTATGTTCCGGCAGCAGTCCTTGAGTCAGAAAAATAACAGGCACATGAGATTTAACATCTGTATGTCTTGGTGTGACGGGCGCAGTCACAATCACATAAAAAAGTTACTTATATGTTTCGCTGAAAGAGTTGGCTTCCAGTTCTAGACATGTTCACTGATAAAGGCGCGCCATTCCACGGTAAATTATAGATGCGCATTTGTACTGGTAAGTCTCGTTTCTACATTACGTCTTAGTGTGGGTGATTAGGTAATTGATATTGGTACAAATAATAAAATAATCAAAACGATAAATTTAATCCCTTGATTAGGCGATAGTACTTGCAACTGCACTAAAAATATGAAGAGGCACGCCTTCGGGAGTGGAAATGCCTGTACGCTGACTGACTTTTACAATAGGACAAATTTTAACTCGTTTTCATGCCTGTCTATATATTTTTAGTAAATAATACGGGATAACTCACGTAAATAAGTCAGATAGCTCCGACTATAGCTTCAACCACATCCGGTGGTCTTTTTCAAGGAGAGCTCGGGACGCCCGCGTTGACGTCTCGCTGAGCACTGCGGGCGGCAGCTCGTAGCGCGCGTGACGTCATAGGTTGGTGCGAGGGGTGGGTTGCTGTTGGTCGTGTCGGCGAGTCCTCTTCATCGCTGGAATCCCGGCTGGCGTGGGACACGTCCAAGCAAAAGGAGCTCACTACATTCCAGTCCTCCACTCCACTCCACTAGACCCGTCTTTAGCCTCCAAATCAGTTCCATGAAGACACGGCTTCCAAGTAGGTGACAAGAACCAACCTCTGTCTCTATTAAAATTTGGATGCCTAATAATTACTAGTCTGTTTTAGTAAAGATTACGAAATCAATTTAAACCTAAATTTAAAAAATTACAACGAGAGGAAAAAACACCGAATTGATGGCGCAGGTTTGAATCCCGCACTATATTTTTCCTAGAGTATGCTGTGAAAACATGCCACTAATTTGAAATCTCGTTCTTAACCGTCGTATGTGGATATAATCTTACTTGCTGCTGAGATAAAGACCGTAAACTTAGTTTAGTATTGGATGTCAATATAATATAACGAATATAATTATAATTGTTGCGCTCGTAACGAAGTTTACTAAGCTGTTCTTAACCGATCAGGAAAGTTAAGCAACGTCCGCCGACGGTCATGATTTGGATGGCTGACCGCTGCGCTAGTGACATTACTACTGAGCGCTTCCGTGCTTCGGTGGGCACGTTAAGCCGTCGGTCTCAATTGTCGTCAGTGGATGGCAGTCGTTATAGCTTGGTGGTAGGGTATTTTGCGAATGCCCGCCTGGCTAGCTACCACCCTCAAGTAGAAAATCTGTCGCCAAGTACTTAATGGTGTTTTCCGGCAGCTGTCTTTGAGACTCAGTAATTCTAGGTTAGCCTGAACAACATCTTCGACCACATCATCACTTACCATTAGGTGAGATAGTGGTGAAAGGCTTAGGTACCTATCAAACAAAAATAAATAAATATGGAAATTAAAAAATGCAAAGTTTTACATACACAAGACTGAGTAACAAAAGCATGAATATATAAAAAAAAACACGATTGAATCAATATTAAAAAACCACGTTTATAAAACGTACTAAATAGTATAAATTATTTAACAAATCTATTATAAAACTGGTCAAGTGTGAATTGGACTAGTAAGGGAACCGTGCCGACACAGAATTTGTGAATAAAATACGTTATTATTTTCCTATAGTTTGTAAACCATAGCGGGAGTCTTGACTCACAGTTGGCCGATTATTGTTATTTGTTGTCATACACTTGACTTTTGACTTTAATCACAATAAGCATTTAAAGCTGCAACGCTTGTAGCTGTTAAAGTTTTACGATAGAGCAAAATCGATAAAAGAAAACGTTCTTTGAAAAGGAACCATCTTTTGTTTTTAAACTTTTACCTGTCAACGATTCTATTTATAAAAACACCCAGTTGTAGCCCGGAATGAACCCAGTTATGTAGCCATCACCGCTCACAATTATAAAATGTTTTAAAAGATACTGCAACTTGTGGCAGCTGTAAGATTGGCGCTGAAATAAAAATTTGAGGTTTTTTCAATATACAGGGCGTCCCACGGCGATGCGACATGGAGGGAAAGTACCTTGAATATTCTGGATGGAACATTTTACTGAAAGAAGACATTATTTGAATTTAAAAAACAATTTAAACTGCATTCATAGATATTTTAATAATTACATGATTGAACCGGGAATCGAACCCGTTACACGAGAAAAAAAATAGACCTGTAGTTTTATCATACCGATCGAAAGATTTCACCAGAAGGATTATTTTTTGCTAAATAACATAGTATCAGAAATAAAAGGAAGACCATGAATTTTAACATTTGACGTGAAATTTTCTTCAGAAAAAAGAAATGCTGACATTGGCGCAAGGACATAAAACTGACATTATCATAAGTACTTACTATTAATAAATGTACCCACTTGAAAATCATTTCCCGATTAGACATGCACTTGAATAAGTGCATGATAAAATGATAAAGAGATACGTAATTAGTCATGCAACAAATCGAGCCGTATCCTGAGCTAAAATACGCGTAAATTATTTTGTCCATAGCAATGCGGCTGGCTAAATAAAAAAAAAAGGAATTAATTCAAAATTTCAAAATACCAAGTGCTCATACTCGGTAAATTTTTTCATGCAAGTCCTTGACGCCTTACACATAACATATATGCTATAAGTTAGTCATTATATAAAATAATTCGATATAATAATTTTGTACGAGAGCTCTTACTTTACATGTAGAAATCAAACAAATAATAAAACGAAAAAGCGGCAAATTACAGGCTCTGACGACACTAGCACTAACTTAAGAATACAAAAAGTGCCATCTGATAGCGCGTGTGGGACTCTAGAAAATCTTTTTGGAGCATATTTATCACCGTGTCTGACGTGTCCAATACATAGAATTAATATTGTACTCAGTATACACACAATCCTTCTATTGTAACACTATACACATAAACCTAGTTTTACCAGCCACAATTATGATCTGCTTTCATTTAAAAAAAAATTAGATGTTAGATTAAACTCTCAATTGCTGGATACCTGTTTTGGATTATACAACGTCAGCATCATTCACAAGTTTTTGGAATGGGATCTGATTACCAAATACTAAACATTTTCTACCAAGAAGTGGAAATGCAAATCGAATGCATGTGTACAGTGTAAGTGTAGTTTTGTAGCAGTGATGGCTCAGTGGCATTGGCTATGGACTGCCGTGCAGCAGGTCCATGGTTCGAATCCCGCCGCGGGCTTGAGCTTCACAGCATGGTGGAAGGGCATTTTGCGAATGCCCGCCTGGTTAGCGATCACCCTCAAGTAGAAAATCTGTCGCCAAGCACCTAACATAGTGTTCCGGCAGCAGTCTAGAGAGCCAGTAAAATTACAGACACATGAGACATTACAATCTGTACGTCTCACTGTGAAGGGTGCAGTGCAATTCGTCGTTGACGAAATGCTTCTGTTATAGGCAGAGGTAAGTCCACTTTACATCAGGTGGGCCTCGGCTTGTTCCGTCACAATAATATAAAAAAAAAGTGTCGAAATCTCACTAATCGTGTTCATTGTTCATGTCTCACATTTTGCTGCAACTAAAGAAGAAAGAAAGTCCTGTCCTTACGAGGTGGTACCACTGTTGACCAGGGAGTGTTTACCGGTATGAATATCTGTACAATAATTTGCTGTATGACGTCATACTATTATATTCCAGTTATCCAAATATATCAGTACAATTATTTTTTCGACATCTCCAGCGTTATTGCAATCATAACAATATAAAAGTTATAAGGTTGCGTCATCATTTACGAGTATAAAACCAATTGCAAAATTGGTCTTGTTTGTAGTACAACGTAAGTGGTACTATAGATGTCGCTCCATCCCAATACGATGGTTAATGAACGATAGGAAAGATTCGAGTTATGACGTCATGTCATGTTAGCTCAATTGGTTAGAGCATGCCCCGGCTAAAGGGGCGGATGGACGCGGGTTCGAATCCCGCACATGACTTAAATTTTTCCTATCGTATATTTGTAATTTTGTAATATAATTATACATTATTTTTATGTTTTTTTTGTATGTACATGTTATGGTTTAATAACTAAATAAATAATAAATATTAATATTATTAAGCCAGCGATCCAACTGTAATGCATTTATGGTACATCCTATAAGACAAGAACCAAGATCAGATATAAGTGAATCTGCATTCTTCATCATCATAACTACCAAGATTAGTTTGGTTTGCCTCAAAGAGAAACAGAATGGGCAGCCCATGCCATAATTAAAGGTAGTATGACGGAATGTACGGCCTCTGTGCTAGTATGACGGAACACGTAAATGCTTCTACACTCCTCCCAGGTGTTCTTGGCTACCAGCTTTGGGTTTTCTCGCCACGTCACTCCAACGCTATTAGTGGGCTAGCGTTTGGGCATAAGCCCGACGCCTGCGCCCGATTCTCCAGCAACGGTGAGGATCCGCTAGTGGATCTCTATATTTCCATGTCACTCTCTTCTTTTTGGGTCATAACAATCTCAACATAGTATATATGCCCATCGACTGTGTGAAAGGCGAGTGCCAGATACTTCATCAGTTCGACGCCGATGAACAATCCGCTTACAGATGGGCACCTGTTGGTGAAACGTTTCGAGGCCCGTGCAAACATTAGATTGTTAAGGGCCACCTTCAGGCCCAGTCAGGCTATTTTCCCCACAACAGGCTCCTCTAGCTGTAGCCAGTAGGCTTGCCTCCCGACACATCCCAATATATTTCTATTGGTAGCAGTAAAATGATTTTTTTCTCTGGTGTAAAGTTAACTTTTATGACTTAGGTGGTATCACTTCTTAACTCGCGCTTAGTAATTAGATCCCGTTTTCTAGAAGAGAAACTTAAAATTTAGGGCGCATCACAAATTTAGTTCATTATGCAAGAAATAAAGAATGCAGTATGGATTTTTCACAGGTTCTACCTACTAACTTACTGTTTTTTATGTATAAAATCGTATCACTCAATACCATAGTCGTTTCAAATAAAATATTTTTGAAACGTGTTTTGAATATTCACACACAGGAAATGCAGGTTATTATCAATTATCAGTATCAAGATATAATAATATGTAAGTATAGTTCAAGTTCTATACAACACCGTCCTTAGCGGGGCATTTTGCGAATGCCCGCTTAGCTACCACCCTCAAATTGAAAATTTGTCGCTAAGCATTTAACGGTATGTTACGGCAGCTGTCCTTGAAAGCCAGTTCCCAATCAAGGTTATGCTTATTTACCACCTTCGACCACATAATCTTTTACATCAGGTGAGATTGTGATCGAAGGCTAACCGTAAAAGAAACACCATCTATACCTCCTGTAGATCCTAGTAATAATAGTATCATTATTCGTAGCATCTACAGACCGTGAGCGTCAGGATGGCTGGACCAAATCAGATAATCGATTAAAAACATGCCAATTATTATAACCTATTTGTTACCTCTAAGATATTAAGTAAATAAAGTGGTAAGCTAATCTAAATGTGATGTCAGGTTGTTAGGTTGTCTGGCCATTTTCATATTTTCATATATATATACATATATCATTAGGTCTTTGATGTTAATATGTACTACCTATTTACTACCGTAGCATATATTTTTTATTTTAGGAGACTTCTCTAATAAAATAATAAGGTAAACAAAAAAGAGCCTGTGCAAAAGTTAGCACAGGCGACTTCGCTGTGTAAAAGCCTAGTCTTTTTCAGGCGCTTCGTTGAAATAACTTTTAAACATTAATAGACAAATTAGTTCCTCATTTAATCAACTTTTACAAATACTTGGATTAGGTAATAGTTTTAGAATGTTTAATGATCTTTAATTTGTGGGTATACATATTTTTTAATATGTATACCCACAATATTAAAGATGGTATATAATTTGCAAACTATTAAAAACTACCCACAATATTCACATCCGTAGTAAATTATTGTCTTAGTTGGCTACTCTTACGTAAAATAATTCTAGATAAAACGAGGTAGGTAACTAACAGAACCGTTGTGAGAACAGAAAAATGTAGTTGTTTAGTATATACGAGTACATAATTTTTGGGTAGAAATCATTCATCATCAGAAAATGCTATAACCAATAAATTAAAAAATATGACTTCTTTTTAATATCTACTAGAAAATTTGTCTATCATCCTTATTCGAAAAGTTTCTAGAATGTACGGAGCTTGTTAACAATATCAAGCGAAAATTGATGTAATTATTAAATTTATACTAGCAAAATTCTGGAAGATGCTGTTAAAAGTATTTTAAATTTACTTGTACAAATAAACATTTCTACCAACGTCAAATGTGACAGCTGTCAATGTGACACTAGTAAGACGTAGCCTACAATTATGACGTTCTTATAGCCTAAAATTATCATATTGTGCGTTGGTTTTGAGACGTTTTATAATATATAGTGTGTAGTGGTTGTTTTTTGACGACTGCAAGTTGTCACTGACAGTTGAAATTTATAATAACGGAAGGATTCTTCTTCACCTAATGGTGCAATAGCCTTTAGCTAATGCTCGCCTGGCTATCTACTATCCTCAAATAGAAAGTCTGTCATAAACGACCGAAACAGTATGTTCCGGCAGCAGATTGTGGAGCCAGTAAAATTAAAGGCACATGCTACTCCACAACTGCATATCTCTGGATGACGAGCGTAGTGCAATTCTTCCTTTGTGACAAAATGCATTTGTTATATGCAGAGCTTACCGCTTAAGATCAATTGGGCATCGAGCGTGACCCGTCACAATCAGATAAAAAAATAAAGATATTCGTGTAAAATTTTGATGCTTGACATAATATCGAAAATGGCCATTTAAATCTTGGGTGATTCAAAACAACGGCGTCATTGTGTATGTGCATTGATATTAATCTTTGAATTATTTTTAATTCCGTTTTCAATAATACCTCACTAGAAAAGTCTGAATTACAATATTCACTTTTCGCGAGTAATTCTGCTCAAAATAAATGGATGAAAATGTTATTTTTTTATGGTATATGTGATATATTGGGGTATGTGGATATGAGGGTGATAAGTTTAGGTATTGGAAAACGTCTTAGTACTAAAAAATACATCATGGGGGCCGAGGGCTGAAAAACTTGTACAATGCATGAGCTGCTGAAGCGTACCCAATATGCACGAAGGACGTTATAGGGGAAGCTATAATGACCCCAAGTTTAGTGCTTCTGTGTGTTACAGTTTTTAGCCTTATTTTTTTTTAATATTTATTACGAATCCACCGTGCCAAGACATATTTAGCTGCAGCAAGTACGCTTCCGTGGACGTGTGTATTGGAATTGCAGTCCGGCACCCCACGGGAAATATAAATCAATATACAATATTCTAAAACATACTTTTAAACATAACTTTTATCAAAGCATTCCCACCAACATCTCACGAAATGGAACACCATTACAGTTTTTATTTATCTATCAAACATGACATGGGTTCAACCCTATTTTTTAAAAGCAATGATAAATATTTCCACAGCGAAGTATGTTCTGAGCTCTATTCAGCTTCGGAAGCTATTTGGCCACACAAAAAGTTCTATCAACGTCGAGCGTTCTGCATTGATGGGCGTATAATGTCCGTTCAAGGCAAAAAGGGGATATCTTTGCACAGTGCATCATGTAAACTATGCTCGTTATTACGCCGGGAAAAGGAAGTCATTTCGCCAGTAAACAATAACGCACGGTCGGACGTCTTTCATGCTAGACCGAAGTTGAGTTGGCAAACGGCAAGCTTCTAAAGAGCGGGCAATTTGCACAGTAACACCATCCGGATACTAGCTGCTCATTAACTATGAACGTCGTCATCAAGATTCTTTTTCAGCAGAAAAAACGGCGTTTAACCACTCTACTTGAATAAACCGAGGTGCTTTTGAGCGCTCACCGCTACAAAGTGCATATAAATTGCGCCGCTGAATTGAAACAGAGATATGAAAGGACCCGGGTGAAAGACAACCGCGGGCATACCACTTTAGAATCCAAGGGGTTTTCAGGAATATTACGAAATGGCAGGTAAAAGAGTACAGTTTTAAAAATAAAGCGTCTGTATTTAACTTTGCAGGGTTTTGAATCAACAAAAGGATAATATTATTTAAATTTTATTAGGTTTCTTTGTAAGTAATGCTGGTTTAATTGTTTTTCATATTGGACTACCCAAAAAATAATGTTTTAAGTTTTGTGTGCAAGTGACTTACTTTATTCCACCATAAATATTAAATGCCTAATAATATTTTTGGTTGTGTGTGGTATCGTTACATCCTCACATAATCCTGAGTAGTTTAAATTGTTGTAATTTTTTTTGGAATTCTTTCAATGTATGGTTCCGTTTTCAAAGGTATTTTTTCTATTGTTACAATATGGGTATAAAAGCCTTGATAAGCACATTTTTCGTTTACATAATAAAACTTCTGTCTTAAATAATATTAGTATAAAATTTACTGATTGATTTGTTAAAAAAATACTGCCATGCCAATAAACGAAGAAGTAAAAAAACAATTTGTAAGTGTAATAGGGGGACCGCTTAAATTTAAAAATATTCCACAGAACTGTCCCCTGACGGCAATGAAATTTTAATGGCATTGACACGAAAAATAACTTATTTTTTATATTAGAGTGATTTTAAGTAACTCATAAATAAAAATAAATTAAAGAAAGGAATACAGGTACAGTAGGGAGTAAAACTATAATTTGTTTTTAACAACATATCTTTTTAAGATGTTTCTTGGCATGGTTCATATTTTTTATTTATTTTTAAGCATGAAAGAAGCGCCTATGGTAGAACTTACGTAGTCATTCTTAACTAATCGACTTTGTTAAGAGTAAAGTTCACAGAGCGCTTTCAATACCAACGTAGTCTCGTCATATTTTAAATACCAACCCCCTTACTTATAAAAACATCGCTATGTAGTTGCTAAGTAATGGATAACTAAACAGTGTTTAAGTAATGCTTAAATATTTCTTACTTATAAACGCTACATAGCACCTGTTTAGCTAAGCAATGGATAATGAGGTCGAACGTATTTTAAACTGACAACAAGTATTATGAATGACCTAAATGGCCAAATAGCATGGATCTAGTGCTAAATATCTTGAAATTAAAAAGTAAATATAATACTTTTCTTTGTGTAGTACCACCAACTTAGCTGTGCAGTTTTCGAGGGCGCTACTGGTCAAGGAAATCAACTACGAACTGTCACAATCTGAAGGAATGTTGTAGTTCTTTTTTCTGCCACCTGAACAGATAAGTTGGTGGGTCTGTAACTAAATCAGCTGAACAGAAATATGGGCGCCATCTTGTTACTTAAAATTTAAACAAGGGTGGGTCGGTGTTTAAATTGACAGCTTATTTAAGCAGTACTTAGGTACTGGATAAAGTTATGTAGCGTTTATGAGTAAGAAATTTTGCTAATCAGCGGCTAAGTAATGTTTAAAATTTAAGTAGCGTTTATAAGTATGGCTGCAAGTGTTCAAACTCTATGAAATGTAAGCATATTGCGGAGCCTAATATCTATGTTTCTGGTATGCCAATATTTCCATTTATTATTTATTTTATCCCTAAATGTCTTTTGAATTCGCGCTTGATTAGAAAGATTAAAATATTTTGTGCTCTCAAAATTATAAGATACTTTGTCCATTGTAATATCTTGATGCCGACCTAATCCAGCTATTTATATTTATTTGATCTACTAAGTCCGCTGCGTTCATGTTATGAGACTTGGATGTGTAACCGCTATGATATTTACTACTCAGCGCTTCCGTGCTTTGGAGGGCATGCTAAGCCTTCGGTCATGGTTGTTGACTTAAGATGGCGTTATAACATAGTAGTAGGGCATTTTGTAGAAATTCTGTCGCAAGCACATAAAGCTGTTTTCCGTCAACCGTTTTTAAGAGCCAGTAGTTCTAGGTTATTCTGAAGAACAGCTTCGACCTCATCATCACTCACCATCAGGTTTGCTAAAATAAGAAGGTCTGTATAAGTGTCAGCTTTTAAAAAAAAAAGTACTGAACCCTAAAACCAACACCTAATATGAATGAAATCAATTTAAATATGATATAGTATAAAGAAAAATTACTCATTTTTATTTTTATTAGAGAGATTTTTATTAGCTCATATAAAAAGCAATATGAATACGTAGGGAAAAATAGTATGATTTAAAGTTGTTATAAACATAAATACTATACATAAGTTGTGAAACAATTTGGCCGATTGAATTGTTTTAAATTATATATATATATATATATGTATTTTTTTTATAATTGTGACGGAACAAGCCCGAGGCCCACCGGATGTTAAGTGGACTAACCTCTGCCTATAACAGACGCATTTCGTCAACGACGAATTGCACTGTGCCCGTCACACTGAGACGTCCAGTAGTTAGGTCTCATTATACTGTAATTTAATTTTTCTGGCTCTCAAGGACTGCTGCCAGAACACACTGTTTGGAGCTTGGCGACAGCTTTTCTGCTTGATCGCTAGCCAGGCGGGCATTCACAAAATGCCCTTCCACCATGCGGTGAAGCTCAAGCCCGCGGCGGGATTCGAACCATGGACCTGCGGCACGGCAGTCCGTAGCCAATGCCACTGAGCCATCACTGCTTCAAAATTCATTTCGAAAATATATACTTTATTTCAATGTTAAATACAATTGTAAATTACACCCACGGTTGTCTGGGTCAGAGCTGTTGTAATTAAGCAATATTCAATAAAATAACATAAGCCGACTTAAGTTTGCTCAAATTTGTTATATTGCAGGGAGATCTTGAAAGTAACAATTTGAAGGCAGAGGTGGGTAGGTATAGTCGCATGTAAAAAGAAGTATATCCATTGTAATTTTCAAAATTGTGGCAAAGAGTTCTGTTTTTCCCTATGTAAACAGAAGTATCTTAAAATCAAAGAATAATAAGAATACTTTTACTCAGGTTAATGTTAACTTCGATTAATAAAAACTTAGCGACAACACATTATTTTGAATATAACGAAGTGTATACTTCTTATTGCAGGCGACTGTACGTAGAAACATGAATTCGACCGAAATAAATTTTACTTTTCGTGTGCTCGCCCAATCTCTCTATGAACTTTCATTAATGTACTCGTACCTATCCACCATTTAATATTATTTGGACAAACGTGAGACTTATTATGTACAAAGTTTACTTGTGTGACGTAAAATCTAAAATCTGGTCTCACTTTGTACATTTAACTAGAAATACCCTGAATTACCTAATCTGCCCATCTGCGCCGGGAACTTTTTCCATATATGAAAGTAAAATATACTTCATTATCACAAGCGCTTTTAATGAAAATCCAGGTAGTCAGTAAAGTACAAAGTTGAATGCTCTACAGCACCAGCTCCTTCTTTTATGTACAAAATCTACAAAATTTCGTATACCTTGAATTTTAAACGTTCAGTTGCTAAAGTTTAAGTGAAAATTCTATTTCAAAAACTGTAAGCGAAATACTTCTTCCAATTTGTTCCGAGGGATTCACTTGCGGCATGTAGGAACCTAATACCGTCATGCCGTTGAATGTCGCTCTCGATATAAGAATATTCTGATATGTCAAAGAGCTCTCATGAATTCCTCGAATAGTGTTTACAAAGACGACCATATGAATAGCTATTGATTGTGAATACATGAATTCTTCCAATACAAATCATATACTGAGACAATGTCTTTGACAAATGTTTTTGCGTTGGTTATCCGGTTTTATCTTTCACATAGATTATATCTAAACATATAACAAAACTGTCTGTATATTGAATATGAATCATGAATATTCTAAGCACTATTTTTCTCTATGTGTATGTTACAGTATTCGTGCTTCTTTATTGGGGCTGATATTTTAAATGAAGTGATCCGATCAGTGGTAAAATCTATGGAAGATTCGTGTTTGCCTGAGGTGTTATATATTATTATATGAATTTGGGATATTACATGCTTCGGATGGCGGCTTTTTACAAAAGTATATGATAAATATGAACAATTTGGGGAATATAACGTTAAATTAACTAATTATTTGATAGGAATATACGAATATTTATGAAGCACTATTTTTCTCTGTGTATATGTTTGAGTATTCGTGCTTCTTTAGTTAGGCTGATATTTTAAATAAAGTGATCCGTAATGGTAAAATCTATGGAAGATTTGTGTTTGCCTGAGCTGTTATATATTATTATAAGTACTGTACTATATCAGCCAGATTGTCCACTGCTGAACACAGCTTCCCCCATTATGGGAGGTATTGCCATAATCCCCACGCTTGGCAGGCGTCTTGGTAATCGCAGTTTATGATATCAGTTCCTCAGAAGGCGCTGCTGCCCACTTTCCAGTATTTTACCTTTAGTCGCCTCATACGACACCCACAGGTAGCAATGGGGGCTGACATTCTAGCCCGGCATACCCATATTATCATATATGAATTAGAACTATTACATGCTTTTGAATAAAGTATATGATACATATCTATGTATAATTTTGGAACTTTATGATACAGATATACGAATATTTATGTTACTGTGCACGCTTTATGTAGCTGTAAAATCGAATCATAAGATTATGACGTGCAGATAGCTCTAGAGACGGCAAAGGTCATAAATATTTTAGGTCCAAGCGATAAAAAGTTAATATTTTAAGGTCATTTTTAACTCAATTTGCGGAGGGTAAATTCAATTTCACGCCGCAGTATATTAAAAAACATGTATTGGGTACGTAATATTGACATAATATTGATAAACGCATATATTTATTGAATGTATTTTTTTTCTAAAGGAAAAGGGAGAGTACCTGTTATGATATGACAATAACATTCTATCAATTGATAGATACATTTTTGCATGGTAGTAAGGCATCTTGCGATTGCCCGCCTGGCTAGTTACCACCCTCTGTCGCCAAGCAACTTACGGTGTGTTCCGGCAGCTGTACTTGAGAGCAGTAATTCTATGAAAGCCTGAACAACATCATCGACCACATTATTATCCATTTTAAACCACCTATCATTAAAACAACATAAAAAATAGGTATAAAAAATTATAAAACACGAGAGTAAACCAAAGAGGTTTTATGTCGGTGAGTAAATGGAAACGTGACTTCATTACTGTGTGATTTTTCATAATTTATTACATGATATAATTAAATGGGATGCACAAGTGTACTAGATAATATAGTACTTAAGTAAGAAAAGTTATAGGTACTTTCAAGATTCCACCACTTTACTAAAACATGAATAAGCAGCAATTGTGACTCCTTTTATTTAAATTTATGATTTCTTACATATTAAATTGACGATTAGCATATGTAAAATCTATACGAGTCCTATAATATTCAGTCCTATTACAACTTAAATCATACAAATACCTATGTTTTTGTTATTTCTTGGTGTAAGTGGTGAAAATAATGTGTTCGACTAAAGTTTTACGTTATTAATAATGAATATTGTAAGAAAATCTATACTTATAATAAAACAGATCCAATTATATACTAGGCAGATATTTAAAAAAATAAATTTGAGAACACTATGTAGGTAGCTGACACTGATGCCAAAACTGTTCTTTATTAATTTTTGTCTGTCTGTATCCCAGCCGCGCATCACTCCATAACTACTGAATGGAATTCAATGAAACTTAACACGATTTGAGTTCATACTACAAAGAAGGACATTGTATACATTTTATCCCGAAATTCAGTACTAGCAAGAGTAAATATCACGAACTGAATTCTCAGCGAACCGGATACGGAATATATAAAAGTGTACATACAACCGCTGGTTGCACCTTGTATAATTGGCGGCTTCCTTTGCGCTCCTGGGGGCGCTATTCGCAGCAGACTAAAATTGAGTGTTTTTCATTGTTAGCTAGCAAATACAGGCTTCTGCATTCAGGTGGTATAAAGTGCTTACAACATTTTTACGTAAAAACTAATACATTGTTATTACAATTCTTAGAATTATCACTATCTTCATTTAATCAATCAATTCATCAATCCATCAATCATATATTTTTCAGAATACATAATCATAACAATTTCAGATGTTAGGAAAATATATAGCAATGCATTCAAACTGCAAGCAGGCGTAACAATATTAGTATATAATATTCCTAAAATATATTATTATTTTTAAAAATTAAAACATTAGAAATTAAATATTCTGTCATGCTATAAAAACAATTGTCTAATAACCAAGTGTGAGGTCTTGTTTTGAAGCTGTTTCCGGACATAGTTTTCAAGTTTTCCGGTAATTTGTTAAAAACAGTAATAATCTTTTTTATCATAAACTAGCAAGCCCGGCGAACTCCGTTTCGCCACCAGATGGCTTCGTTTTATGTAACATTTCGTTTGGTGATTAAAAGAAAAAGGAAACTTTTTTTTTTTTGCTTTAAATTTATCCCGCAAACACTAAGCGATTGGCCTTGCAACTTGTTAATTGTCATTGCGAACGCAAGGCGAACTGGAAATTGCAATCGTTTGAAGTCAAACGGAAGATCAGACGGAATCATTGGTATTCGAGGTATAGTCTCGTATTCGAGGAGTATCAGTCCGCTCGTGACCACGACCAATGCAACTTGGTCGAAACGTCGAGGTCAATAAATAAATTTATAAATGTTTTTATCGCGATTAAGTCCCGTTAAATACTTATAAATATTCGAGGAATACATACATTTTCACCTGCGTACTTTCCGTTAATAATGGTTGCCTCAATCAAATTCGGCATAAGTCTTTTTACCGAAAGTCGAGTACCGTTGCAAAGTCGCGGTGGATTCATATTACGCAATATGATAATAACTGTACCAACTTTGAGTTGCAAGTTATGTGGTGGAAATCCTGGTAACTCCAGAGAGTTCAAAAACTCCGTTGGATAATTTACTACATCATCGGGATTTGTTATTGAATCAACGGATTTGTATGTCACCAAATCGCCAGCAATTTTTGATTGAATGGTGAAATTCAGTGCGTGTACATCATTATTCTTTGCGGCAAGAATTGCTCGTTGACTTAACCAAGCATAATTCTGATAATTCTTACTAATGCTTGGGAAAACATTTTCAATAAGAGCTGATTGAGAGTCTACAAATCGGCAAAAGTCGTTGGTAAGAGTAATTAATCCAGATGTCGCATCAACTGGGACTTTTCCATTTCCAACAGCTAACAATTGTTTGGAAAATTGTGCAGTACTTTGATCATTTTGAAGTTGAACTCTCATATTAGTGGTTAGTGATAATGTTTTTACGTTATTCCATAAGGGTAATGCCTTCAGGCAAGCATTCAATTCATTCATCCACGGGGAATTACTGGCAACGTCTGCCTCAAATCGCCTGCCAACAATATCATCAAGCCACCAAAGATGTTATTTCGCCGAAGATCCTTCAGTGTGAAGTTAAGTGCTTCAAGTGATTTCTTATGTGCCATTGTGCACTCATCCCAAACAATGAGCTTGCATTGCATCAACAATTTTCCCATTGCACTGGATCGGGAAATATTGCATGTTGGAGTATCAATTGTGTTTAAATTGAGTGGCAACTTAAGCGCAGAATGTGCAGTACGACCGCCATCTAGAAGAGTCGCCGCAATTCCAGATGATGCTAACGCTAAAGCTATGTCACATCTTGATCGAATAGTGGCCAAAATCAATGAAATGACAAATGTTTTCCCTGTTCCTCCAGGTGCGTCCAGGAGGAATAGAACACCAGTATTATTGTCCATCGGTTGCATTAATGTTTCGTATACTTGTTTTTGCTGTTCATTCAGCAACGGCACATTATTTCGAACGAATTCCTGCAATGTGTCAACATTGTATTGCAGCTCTCGATTTAATTCTTGGTTGAATGCATCGTGCATCAATCGATTTGGCGCAATCATTTCTACTTCAATCAGTAGCTTGTTTACAATAGTCAAGCATTGATCCTCAATCAGAATCAATCCTTCATTGTAGAATTCATCGGTTATTTGGATGTCAGGATTATTCGTTTGAATGCGCAAGCGATGCAAGATATCTTCATATATGTCGTCTTTGTATTTGTTCCATAACTGAATTGGTTGTGAAAGAAAACATGTGGTGATGATAATTGCGAACAGCGTTCGTATTTGGTACGCATTTGATGAAACAACTGAATCCGCAAGTGTTAAATCCCAATGAGAATCGTTCTCCAGCAAACCCAATAGTTGACATGCTTCTCGATATGTTTGGCATTGGTGGCCATTCACAGTTTTCAAATGCGCAAATGATTTTGGTCCACGTACATTTACCAACAGCAGCCGCAAATAAAAACATCAATCCATCTACTTAAAATATTGGTTTGTAGTACATGCTATGTATCAGAGATGGCGCTGTATGTGAAAAAAGATTTTCCCGCTTTTCTGTTGAAATTTTTCCTGAATTTTCTTTGCTATAAACCTCACGGAGCCCGAGACCTTTCCAACGAATGCAAAACCGTGGAAATCGGTTCGTGCGTTCTGGAGTTATAAGGTCAGGAAGGAAAATCCGACTTATTTTTATATAGTAGATAAATTTAACTCAGTCTGTTGCTTCGATCTCGTGGAGTATGTATCTAATAAGAAGTTATGTTAGAACTTTATACCTACTTGGTACTTATAGACGCCTGATTAGCAAATAATAAATCTCTTTATCTAGAGTCCATCTTGGGTACCATAGTAGTGTTGGATAGTCTGCTTCTAGGCCTCAAAGCTGTAGTGTAGAAACTGCAAACACTGCCGTGTTTATAATAAGTATTTAGGCGTGAAGGGTACACTGTAGCAAGTGAAAATACTAGGCAAACGAGACATCAGAACTAACATCTTGGAGTGACGAGTGCAGAGTAGTGTTAAGTGGACGAAAACGGTGATATTGCTACTGTAATGGACAGAGGATAAACCCAAAAATTCTGTCTGAACCGAATATTGAACCAAAAACCTGGTGATTCATATATGGCGCTTTAACGCCACTCGATCAACAAAGTAGTCTATATATATAGCCTATATACCAGTGGAGAACAACTTTATATTATTTAGTACTAAGATATAAGAATATATTGTGAATAGGTTGTTATTAAACTTTCCACAGTTTTCTGCAATCACGAGTATTGTAATAACCGCCATATGGCGTCAAACTCAATTCAATAAATAAATCCTTGAAATTCTAAAACAGAGTGTTTAAATATTTGACATCAACAAAACCTGTTTACATTAAAGCTCTGCAATTGTTCCGTATAAAGAGTTCGCCGGCTGTTACTTGTCGGCGTGGCCAGAAAGAAAGTGAAATTAAGCATAAAATGAGGTCCCCTTTTATTCCGCTGACTTAACGAATACAAAATGTAGAGAGGGAATAATCAGGCCTATTTACATCTTGCTTAGGCCCACCTGACGCCCGTTGGGAAGCACGCGGTGCTCTCCTCCGTAGTTATCAAAGAAAATTAAATGTTTTAATGGAATATGTTTTCATTAATTAATATAATTTATTATTTTGCTAAGCAAATACAATAAGGGTCGATTGCGATTGTTGTAATATCATAATATACCTATTAGTACTATGATAATATATAACATACTTACATCATTGTTGTCTTGATAGAAAAATCTATTCAGAATATTATGCTAATTAGTTTAGACTTTAAAGGATAGTTCAAGTTAGCTTTTGACTGCCATTTTATGCATTTTTTGATCAATTTACATAATATGTATATATATTTTGACATGCGTTGACAGGCTACGCGTATTGAAATTTATGAATATTCAACAATGCGCGTTGAAGGATTTCCGTTCTAACGTTATGCATATTGAACAATACACATATAAATACCCATATTTTGTGATTCTATGATGTTATACAATTTCTATATATTTTATATATTTGTTTACATGCATTTTAAAAACATCCGGAAGTTAAGGCAGAAGCCCCAAATTTACTAACTAAAACATCCCATATATGAAACTGACTGACTGTTCAGAAGGTAAGCATTCGCGTTAATTTAACAACTGCACTGCAATCTTACTCTCGTTGGTATACTATTTAAATAGAAAGCAGCGAGAAGTTCTGTTTATTGGTTCCAGATTGTTAAATCTGAAGAATTGCGCTCAGTGCTTCGGTTGTAAAAGTTTTTAAGAATAAGTGCAAACAATAGTGGCTATGCACAACAGCAAATAGCTTACTCGCCTGCAATTAGCACGTAAACATAATTTTCTTTAGGAACTGAAATCGTATAGCACTCAGAATATTTTTGAGTAAGCAAAACCTTAAATATTTTACAAATAATATAAACTAGAATGAAAAAAGTAGAACCAGTGGCCTGGGAACTCCTTATTTTATTAAGTAAGGTTCGATATGTCCTTCATACGACTGGTGAGATGTTTTCGAAGCATTTATTTATGTCTTACCTAAGGTTATGAAATTAATAAGGTTGTTTCTTCTCTTGCCAGTATTGGTTTCACCTCAGAGAAATGAATAAGAAAGAGGGAGTCTAATGAAAATCAAAAATGAAGCATCAAATTTGGCCAATTTTATGTAAGACACAACTCACTCGCACAAACGTATCCAGATTCGGCCAATTTTGTCCTCATTCACGATATACCGTCGCACATTACACACATCACACATAACGGAATTAATAAATTTAAAACCGATTTGAGCATTAAAACACACGTAAGTATTAAATATAATGTACGTTCTTTTATATTATACAACGGAATTTAGGTTATAATATCGAATAAAAATGTAAACAAAAGTGTTGCCAGACATACGTTTTAGGTTGTTTCCAAAAGTGTGCAGTTTTTAATAGTCGGTTCGTGTAGCTGTAACAATATATACTTTATATCGAAACAAGCGTATGTTTATTAGGAAAAACTAGGGATTATCTTATCTTATAGTGGAAATAACCAGTAAAGAGTTTTGCAACTAATCATGTTTTAGTTATATTTAACTTATTATCGTTATAGTGCAATATCTTTGTTATCACTGCAACTATAGTAGTTAGATAGCTCGACCAAGAAATTTGATACTTCTTATAAAAGTATGCAGGTTAAAAGTTATTACAAAATTGTCCCACAGTTGGGTAAAAGCCTACATTTTGATGACTAACGAAGACAATAACCGACCAAGAGCGTGTCAGGACACGCATATGATATGCTCCCGTCACAGATGCCGTATATAAATAGAAAATCATTAACGAGTGAAGTTGGTTTATTTTATTTACAACTAGCGGCCCGCTCCGGCTTCGCACGGGTATAAAATATATAGCCTACGTCATTCACTGAAAAAAATATTAAAATCGATCCAGTAGTTTTGATTAATTCATTACTGCCCGTGGCCCGCACGCGTTAAATTATGATTACCATTAACAAAATCAATAAGCTGCAAATATACAGATCCTGTAAATTATCAAATTACATTTATCTGAATACAATTTGCGTAAAGTATTCACATGTGGTAAGCAAAGGTCGAATTTGTCCCTTATGTAAACATAGCTCATTGGGCTGTAGAAATGACGATGTGTACATAATTTCGATGATCTTTACTAACTGACCTACTTAACATATAATTCTTTAAAGTCTGCTTTTAAGTCTAAACGCCGTTTTATTATTATTTTGTTTTAGCTTTTAAACTTCTTAAGAGCAAATTTTTTTCTGTCATTTTTGTCACAACTTAGAAAATTAGTTAATAAGTTTTTTACTTAGAGACAGTACTTGATTTGAAAGACCAGGTAATGGCTAACGGTGGTGATATATCTCTATTTACGTAAGGACAGGGCCGCCCTATTTTCAATGTGATCTGAAAGGAAAAATTAAATTTATTTTGTGTCAGTATAGCCATAGCTATCCAGCGCTGCAATGAAGCGAGTATTGTAGATTTTATTGCACCAGGGACGCTAAGGGAAGGGTTATTAGATTGAAACAACATATCCTACAGTCTTTACATTTAAAAAAAATATTTGACCATGTATTTTACTACAAATTAAACTGTTAATTGTTAGGAAATGATGTCCTAAAGCTAATGACTACCATTTTCACAGCTTCATGCATTCAGGAACATTAAAAGTTGGTATTGAGTCTTTCATTATATACATCGATATTTTCTTTGCATGAAGCATTTTGATTCAAAGTTCACTACAAACTGTAGAGTTTTTATTTAGAGTCCATCAATACTCCGGACCCTTTTATCACATACTAAAAATTTGTTGGAAATCTCGAAGAACACAAACATTATTATACGCGTGCATATAGTTATATCAAATTCTGTTAAATAGCCATTTGTATGAAGATACTAATATTTTATGACAGAAGTAAGAGATATTTCCAATTATTTATTGAGTGTTAGGGGAACTTTTCACAGAAAACATCATAATAAATTTTTAATAATATATCTTTTGATAATATTTACTCCCTTATTGGTAAATACTCAATAAGCTATAAACTAATCTGTCAACTTCTCGCTAATTATTATGTAATTATATATTTTTTTAAACTAATTTATGATTAAACTAACTACCGGTTATTTTTGAGGTTCGAATATGTACCCGAGCAGTCACGTCGAACTGGTCAGACACAAACTATCGACTTTGTCGATACTTCTGACGTCAGGACTTTGTCAAGCCCTATCGTAAACAAATGTTTTTATAGTTTTTCGTAAAATACCAACCAATTCTTCATTAAGCGATGTAATTTGATGATAAGTATGAAGAAAAACCTATCATCTAATATTTCCATAGTTCTTATAACTCATTTTAAAACAAAATGACGAAATAATGATAATCAAAAATGATAAGCAGTATAAATAAACATACCTAAATTACCTGTGAAACGTGTATATATTCGGGTTACTGCGTCTTGTAACCTCACATTCACTCACTGAACAAGACACCGTGCTTGCAGAATACATATTTTATAATATAATCGTCAGATATTTGAGCAAATACACAAAATTTGCGCCGACTTGGAAGAGGTCGGGACGCTATGGTCTCTTACTCGAGTAAAAAATGACATACCGTCTTCTTGTTTCACTATCTCTTTCTCTCTCGCGACAGTTTGTTGCAGCTTAGGATCTTTCACTCCCTCACTTTGTAGGTCTTTTGAGCGTAGCGAAAAAATCCTAAGTCTATGATTGAATCCTATAGTTATAAACTATGCGAGTAGTCGTTCAGCAGACGCTTTTAAAGTTTGATAAATTAGTGACTTACAAGAAAAGCTGATACACTTCTGGACTCATCTATTGGCCCACCTTGTATTTTCAGTTTCGTTTGGTCCTAGCTAAAATTTTATATTAGGTCGAGCAAAAAGTTTTTATGCAGTTTTGAACCTGGCACATTCACAATTTCATTCAATAGTCTTTTTTTGAATTTCGAACACAGAATTTAAAGAAACAAAAGACAATTTGGAGCCTGTTTGTTGATATCAAACAATCGAATACTAAGAAAACTTGGTTTTATTGGTTTACTTGGATTTAATTCTTGAAAAAGTGATTGATATCTTTGGTTTTGCAACAAACATTACTTATTTTTAACATTAAGGTGAGGTTCTATCAATAATCTATGGATACTTCACCTGAAGTCGCCGCCCAAGCTGTGGCACTTATTCAGGCCGGACACAGCCAAAGAAACGTGAGTGCTCAACTTAATTTAAGTCGATCTGCGGTCCTAAATGTTTTTTGGAGGTACCTAGAGACTGGCGGCTTGAGACGACCAGCTTGAGAAATCGTCACCTTACCTCCATTGAGATACAAAACCAACTTCGCGACTTCCACGGAGTATCTGTGAGCGCTCGAACTGTTCGGAGAAGGTTAAAAGAACGCGATATGGTACCACACAAGCCAGCTAATGGGCCCAAACTAACGCGAGCCCACCGAACAGCGCGCCTTCATTTCGCACGCAGTCATTTAAATTGGACACAGCAAGATTGGAGCCGTGTACTCTTTTCTGATGAGTCTAAAATTGTGTTACATGGCAATGATGGAAGGAAGAAGGTCTACCGACGTAAGGGAGAGCGTTTCGCACAATGCTGCTTTGAAGAGAGGGTTGCTTATGGCGGTGGCTCATGGACTGTCTGGGGCGGTATATCCGCGAGCGGCAAAACTCAACTTGAGGTTGTTACAGGACCACGGCTGCCAACATTAAATGCTGAAAAGTACATTCGTGAGTGCTTAGAACCTCACGTGATACCATACGCGGACTATGTGGGCCCAAATTTCCTTTTTATGCATGATAATGCAAGAGCCCATGCGGCCGGCATCGTCAGGGAATATCTTCGGGATGTGAACATCACAGTTATGGACTGGCCAGCCAGAAGCCCAGACATGAACCCTATTGAGCACATGTGGGACGAGCTAAAAAGACGTGTTAGGGCTCGTCAGCCAGTTGCCCAGACGATGCAGGAGTTGAAAACTGCCATAGAAGAGGAATGGGAGATGATCCCTCAAAATTTCATAGAGCGGTTGATAAACTCTATGCCTAATCGTATGAGAGCTGTGGTAGATGCCCATGGAGGGAACACGCGTTATTAGATTAAACCTTTATTTGATAAAACATGTTTTTTATTAAAAAATCAATTGCCTTTAACAAGGCGCATATCCGACTTGTTAGGCGTAGCTCCATGTCGTATGGTATTCTGAATTCAAATTTAAAACAATACGATCGGAAAAGATGGTAAAATGTGCCAGGTTCAAAACTGCATAAAAACTTTTTGCTCGACCTAATATAAAATTTTAGCTAGGACCAAACGAAACTGAAAATACAAGGTGGGCCAATAGATGAGTCCAGAAGTGTATATAATTTAAATTATACTTAATAATTTACCCCATCTAAGTGACTTAAAGCACTAAAATGCTTTCACATATTTATTGCGTTTTAAAATTATTTTGACACCTGTATACGAGAATTGTGACACATCAAAAGAAACCAATATTGGAATTTTTGCATTAACACCTTTCAGTGAACAAAGTTATTAACTGTACGATCCAACGTACATTCCTTACCAGCATAGTAACTGTGATGCAATCTGCGTTGCATTTATATATACAGCGCACATTGCATTTATACTTCAGTCAGTAAAATATTACAGAGAGTGATCAATCGAACGCCTAACTATATACACGCGCACCGAATGTGAATTGCCTAAACCTTTAATGTAATTTAACTACTTACTAACTAATAATTAAAAACAACGGTGAACACAGTGTTTTGACTCTATCTACCTCAAGTCTTCAAGTCCACCACCAGCACTCCGCAACTACTCAACTCTAACTTCACATGTACAGAACTTACAAAACTGTACATGTTGGTCCTTCGACAAGGTCACTAATGTTTCCTGTGGTTTAAACTGTGATTACGAATCGGTTTGCTGGCCTCCCACAAGCGGGTCTCCCCAGCCAAATTGAGAAGGCGTTATATTCACAGTCGCGGCTGCAAGGATATTGGTGTAACGGACCTTCAGGTTTCATCGAAGCTTAACCGTAAACTGCGGCGAGCACTGAGGGAAGTCTGAAGAAGGAGACTACGGGATTGCTACTGCTACTGTCGTCTTCGTGTCCCAGATTGAACCAGCAACATATCTAACTCTCCGCTGAATACCGAAGAAACTAAGGTACTTACCTACTAACTAAAAGTACATCGTAACATCAACTGAGCATTAACTAAACTTCAATTATAATATCAAACAACTTCAACTACAATGGATCTACTTAATAAACAACTTACTACTTTTGAGAACATAAAATCTTTGTGCACCAACTATAAAAAAGATAGTGCTGCCAGGAAAACTGTAGAATACCTAGAAAAGCGTCTGGCAAACTTGGAGCAACTATGGGTGGAGTTTCACGAGCGGCATGAAGTTCTTCTGCAAGTGTTAACGCAACCAATTCGTGTTAATTACTGCACCGAGGGGATTTACGAAAAAACTAAGCAAATGTACGAAACCACTAAAATTAGTATGAATGAATTATTGGTTTCACTCCGCCAGCAACAACAACAGTTAAACATCGATCTCAGCGGGATGCTGCTTGAAGAAACTAACGATAACATCAAACAACTAATGAACAATCAAGAATGTAACTTTAAAGCACTGAACAGAGCTATGTCAAAAATTAATATGGAACTCCTTACTGAAAAATGGGAAGTTGAAGATCATCTCTCTATTTTAAAAACTAAATGGGACTCCATTGACAAACTACACTGGGAACTGGAAGGCGCATTAAAAAGTTCTAACTTATATATAGAATACAACGAAAAATTTGAACAGATTGAACAGAAGTACGACTCATTAAGAAAATGCTTGAATAGCAAAATTTGGTCAAACTTATATTACCAACAATCCACCCCAAAAATTGACATTCCTGAATTTTCCGGCAATTATATTCAATGGGTATCATTCAAAGATCTTTTCTGGGAATCAATTCACAGCAACCCTACAATATCAAAAGCACAAAAAATGCAACACTTGAAATCTAAATTGAGAGGAGACCCACTGCGTCTGGTCCAGCACCTTACTATTAGTGCTGAGAATTACGATTCTTGCTGGTTAATATTATCTCAACGGTATGACAATCGTCGCCTTCAATTTACATCTTTAATGAATACCATGCAACAACTACCTGTCATTCAACACCCCAATGCATATAACCTGAAGAAAATGCATGACATCATAACTGAAAGCATCAATGGGCTCGCTAACATGGCAGTAGATGTTAAAAACTGGGGACCTGTACTCGTATACTATATGTCACAGAAACTAGACTCTACGACTTTCAATGAATATACGAAAGAAATGCAAAATAATAGGGATCTACCGAACATACAAGAATTCTTATCATTTTTGGAAAGCAAGTTTATGGCACTAGAAACATCAAAAGGTTTTTATAAAGAACAAAATATTACTACAAAACAGCAATCCAGCGAAAATTTTAATAAACCTTCTGCCAAGAACTTTTACTACAAGAACTCAAACGACAAACAAAACTACATGAAAAAATCAACCTTATATGAAACCAATAAAAACTACACAAAAACTTTCCACCTATCATCTTTTGGAAAATGTCCACTTTGCGATGGCGAACACGTGTTGATGCAATGTGAGAAGTTCCTGCACATGAACAGTGCACTTAGAAACAGCACGGTTGCGAAACTCAAACTATGCAAAAACTGTTTATACAGTCACGGAAACAACAACTGCATTTCAGCGAAATTGTGCAAGGAATGCAACTTGAAACACCACACTTTGCTACACTGGAATTATATGAATCAACAAAATAATAATGACCTTCAACCTCACCCAACTACTTCACAGCAGCAGGGATCTCATCATCTCTCCACAAATGACTTGGAGATACTACTTACCACCATTCAACTCAATGTGAAAGCGAACGACGGAAGGTATATCAAACTTCGTGCTCTCTTGGATCAAGGCTCTCAAGTCAATCTGATTACTGAGAACGCTGCACAACTACTGCGACTGCCGCGAACCAAATATAACGCGACAGTATCCGGAATAGGTTCCGAGTCGGGAACCTGCAAGGGACTGATGGAACTTACCTGCAAATCAATACATTCTGACTACACAATCAACACACAAGCCCTGGTACTTAACAAACTAACAAACAAACTGCCAAACCGTACTTTTGAGAAATCTAACTGGCCACATCTTCAAAACTTGAAGCTGGCTGACCCTGACTACAACGTGTCCAGCTCTATAGACCTACTACTAGGGGCTAACATCTACTCAGAAATAATTTTGGATGGAGTTCTGAAAGGTGATCATCTATCTCCGATTGCTCAACAAACTCAACTAGGCTGGATCTTATGCGGAAAACACCAAACTTTTAACTGTCACGTGACTACAACTAACTTATCCAATTTATCAAAGTACTGGGAAAATGAAGACATTACTCCAGGAATCCAGGATATAAGTCAAGATGACCACTGTGAAATATACTATAAAGAAACTACCAGAAGAGATTCAGATGGAAAATATATTGTAAAAATGCCTATGGTTCCAAATTATGAAGAAAACATAGGAAACTCAAAATCAGCTGCGGTTGCACAATTTTTACAACTGGAAAAACGACTGAGCAGATTCCAAAAACTTGGTGAATTGTACAAAAAATTCATGAATGAATATAAAGAACTGGATCACATGAAAATGGCGAGTCAAATTACATCATCTGGCAACGACGGATGTTACCTACCCCACCACGGCATCCTACGGGAAAGCTCCACTACCACCAAATTAAGGGTGGTATTTAACGGCTCCCAAATCAACTCTGGGAGTGGTAAAAGCCTAAACAATCTTATGGAGAAAGGCCCTAACCTGCAAAAAGATATTCAAGCTCTTATACTGAAGTGGAAGTCGTATAAATATGCATTTACTGCTGACATCGAAAAAATGTACAGATGTATTTGGATTAACGAAGATCAACAAAATTTACAAAAAATTATTTGGCGTGACAGTCCCTTGGAAATACTGCGAGAATATGCCCTATGTACTGTGACTTACGGTACAAAATGCGCCCCGTGGTTAGCTATGCGAACTTTACAACAACTAGCAATTGACGATGGTCATAAGTACCCAGAGGCTGCAAAAGTACTGCAAAATGAATTCTACGTTGACGACTTAATTAGCGGGCATAATACACTAGAGGGTGCGAAACAACTTCAAACAACACTTATTGCATTACTCCAGGGAGGAGGCATGAACTTAAGAAAATGGTCAAGTAATGACTTAAAATTACTCGAAGACTTAAGTGAAGATCAAATTTCAAATACTAGCTATGACTTTAAGCATGAAGATTCTATGAAAACGCTTGGACTAGGATGGAGTCCTCAATCAGATGCTTTCTCTTTCAACTGGAATATTAACGAAAACCCTAAAAAACTAACAAAACGATCCCTTCTTTCACAAATATCTCAACTCTATGACCCATTAGGGTGGCTTTCACCGGTAACTATTACTGCAAAACTAATTTTCCAAAAGGTGTGGAAAGAAAACTTAACCTGGGATGAACCGGTACCGACAGATATAGAAAATGAATGGAAAAAACTAAGAGACGAACTACCATATTTAAAGTCTTTAAAAATACATCGATGGATTGGAACAACTCGGAAAACCATTAACCTGATGGGATATTCAGATGCAAGCATCATGGCCTATTCGTGCGTCATATACACGCATGCAATCGATGATGACGGACAGCCTGTAATCAAACTACTAACTGCAAAGACTAGGGTTGCACCACTCGCACAAAAACTTTCTTTACCACGGATGGAACTTTGTGGTGCATTACTACTAGCACAACTCATGCAAAAATGCAAAAACGCTTTAAGCGACTTGGACATCACAATGTGGGCCTGGTGTGACTCTAAGGTGGTTTTGGCATGGCTACAAGGAGAGTCATCTAAATGGGAGAAGTACGTCGCGAACAGAATTAGAAAAATTACGGAAGTCATACCAGCCTCAAACTTCAAATACATCGAGTCGAAAAACAACCCTGCAGATTGTGCTACGCGGGGGTTGTCGCCGAAAAAGGTTTTAAACTTCAAACTCTGGTGGGAAGGCCCTACACTACTCCAAACATTTGTGGGCACCCAAGCAGAAGCTTCCATATATCGCTCTTTTACAACAAATATTGAAAAAAACAAGTATTAACAACCCTGCAAGAAAATGAAGATAATGTTATCAATAACTTATTAAATAAACGAAGCTCACTGACTAAGGTCACACGAATAACCGCATGGATTATGCGATTTTGCAGAAACTTACGAAACAAACTTACAACAATGACGAAATACGACGCTCTACCCAACTACTTGACAACAAGCGAACTACATTCTGCAACTAAAGCGATTGTACAGTATGTACAAAGGAAAGAATTTTGTGAAGAATATAAAAACTTGTGTAAGAAACAAACCTTAAACACTAAAAGCAAAATCTATAAACTATGTCCCTACCTAGATACAGACGGTATCATACGAGTTTCTGGACGACTTAATAAATCCAGCTTACCTATTGGTATGAAGAACCCTATCATCTTATCTAGAAACGGAAGAATGACGCAACTACTGATAGAACAAGCTCACGCCGCCACTCTTCATGGCGGCGCCCGGCTCACTCTCGCATACATTCGTCAAAAATATTGGATCGTAGGAGGCAATAGAGCAGTGAAAACTTGTCTACGACGCTGCGTCCGATGCTATCGGTTCAACACAACGAACAACTATCAACTTATGGCGGATCTTCCACAGCAACGAGTGACTCCATCTCGTGCTTTCACCTATGTGGCAGTTGACTATACAGGGCATGTGGAAGTCAAATTAAATAAAGGGAGAGGAGTGAAAACCTCAAAGGGTTATATAGCAATCTTTGTTTGTACGTCGACGAGAAGTGTCCACATTGAATTGGTTTCGGACTTAAGCACTCAAACATTCCTGGCGGCTTTCCAAAGACTGTGTGCAAGGCGAGGAACTCCAAAACATGTCTACTCTGACTGCGGCACTAATTTCGTTGGAGCTTCAAAGACGCTACGCAACGAGTTTGAACTATTTAAGATGGAACTGTCATCTGATTTTTTTGACAAAATCAGCCAAATGGAAGTTCAATGGCATTTCAACGTACCTGCGTGGCCCAGTGCAAATGGGTTGTGCGAAGCTGCAGTACGCTCCATGAAACATTTTTTAAAGAGGGTTCTGGGACACCAAAAACTCACTTACGAAGAGTTTTCTACATTACTAGCGAAAATTGAGGCATGTATGAACTCAAGACCACTTTGTCCACTCACAGAAGATCCAGAAGAATTTTACTCATACTTAACTCCAGGACATTTTCTAACTGGATGCCCTACGTTGACTCTACGACTATCGGACTATCAAGATGATAGAAACTTAGATTTACGCCAAAGATGGCAACTAGTTGAACATATGGTGCATCAATTTTGGAAAACCTGGTCCACCGACTATCTCACACAACTACAAGCTCGCAGTAAATGGCAAAAACCAACGCATAACCTTCAGAAGGGAGACATTGTGTTAGTGAAAGAAGATAACCTTCCTCCGGGAAAATGGGCATTGGGTAGAATCATAGACGTTCATCCCGGCAGCGATGGCCGCGTGCGAGCTACTACCGTAAAAACGCAAACCGGCATAATCAAACGACCTATTGTAAAGTTGGCGCTACTTCCGATTGAAACAAGTACTACGTCCCTAACTTCAAATAAATCCATTTCAACAAATTAAAGATAAATACAAGATACTTAATGAAATCAAAGGCACGCGACAACAATTAAGAAACCTGAGACCAGCGATAACGAGCCTGCACCTACACTGGATGCACTTAACAATCAAAACTGCAAGCAGGCGATTAAACCACTGAGTGGATAAGGTCGTCACTGTTTATTTAATATCTGCATCAAAATGTAAATATAATAATTATATAGGTTCCTTTGAGTTCGTTTTAACATTGTAACTGTTAGGTATTTACTGCTTCGACCTATAACGATAGAAGCTTGAAAGCCTATTATATTTTTCTTTAGCACTTAAGTTACTATTTGTTGACTTTGTACTGGCAATTCACATGTACCTTTTTACTTTCTTTTCTATCTTTTTGGCGTTGGCAATATGTACGATCCAACGTACATTCCTTACCAGCATAGTAACTGTGATGCAATCTGCGTTGCATTTATATATACAGCGCACATTGCATTTATACTTCAGTCAGTAAAATATTACAGAGAGTGATCAATCGAACGCCTAACTATATACACGCGCACCGAATGTGAATTGCCTAAACCTTTAATGTAATTTAACTACTTACTAACTAATAATTAAAAACAACGGTGAACACAGTGTTTTGACTCTATCTACCTCAAGTCTTCAAGTCCACCACCAGCACTCCGCAACTACTCAACTCTAACTTCACATGTACAGAACTTACAAAACTGTACAATGTTAAAGTGAAATCTCACTCAATATAAATTAAAATATCTACTACTACTGCTTACTTCATTAGTTTTTTGTACGGTGCAAAATTATGCTTCCTTGATAAAAAAAGACGATGGTTTCAGGCTTTTAGCAGTACCACTTATCGTCGCTTCGCGTCCAAAGTCAGTAAGGAAAATGGTAAGTTTTAAGTTATATTATCCGATAAAATTGTGAAGAGTTGAGTGAAAATGATCTTTATCAATGCTACAGCAAATCTTTGTGAGCACCGTTAGCGCTTAGTGTGGAAGCAATTTTAAATTAGCATCCACGTCTTGTATTTACTGTTCTGTACAGATGTATCAGCCTTATAGTCCACTGCTGAACACAGCCCTCCCCCAATATGGCGGGTTTGCCATTATCGCCACTCGCAGTGTGAGATATCAGTTCCTCAGAAAGTGCTGCTGCCCACCTTCTGGTGTTACCCTTAGTTGCCTTTTACGACTCCCACGGGCAGAGATGGTGGCGTGACATTTAAGCCCAGTACCCCGTGGGTAATTACTATACCTACCAAATTCCTAATACACTATATTATTTAAATATCCGTTTATAAGTCTAAGGTAACCCACCTTGAGATTCAGTGCCACCTGTAACTGAAAAACCAGATCAGACGTCAGAGCTACTTATTGATACAATATTGATTTGAAAAAAAAATGAAGCTACCCGGTCAATGTGGTGTAACAGACTTCCGAACATACATACACCTCCCTTCCCTGCACCTTCCAAATGTACCCACAAAGATAATGTAATATATTCTTCTGTCATTTCTCAACACAGTGCTCCTCTCAGTTTATTCCGGTCAGCTGTCCGCCTGGCCATACACCCTAATAATTCAACGTCTTCAATCCAAATACAACTTTCAGCAATTTTAGAACTCAAAACTCTAGCGTAAAATATGCAAACTAAGACAAGAAAAATGCTTTCGTAATCTGCGTTTCACTGATTTTTCATTTGTGAATAATTGGTGTATCTTGAGGCATTGGTAAAGTTTTGAATTTATTTTTCCTTAAATTATAACATGGACGGATACTTTAGCAAATTATTCCAAATTAACGCCCATTTAGCTTTTACGGATATCAGATTTTATATTTTCGTTCCAAAATTGTTTAGTTTACTACATCAGTCTTGTACTACCTGCTGCTGCTATTCTCGATCTGAAATGATCTGATACGTGAAAATTGCATAAAACCTTATGCGGAATGTCCTTGTTATTTGAAAGTTTAGGCGACCGTTTGTTAAGGACGTTATGGGTATGCATCAATACTTTATCACGGTAACATCTTTCTGAGACAAACGCTAAAACTGCGGCGCCACCACTAAATTCAGCAAATTGAAATGCTAATTGCGGTTGTGGTTACATATCTGAACCATTTTCGTTTGATGAACGGACATGTGAAGCGTGACCAAAACGCTGAAACTTATGTGACCCAACAATAAGGATTGCAATCTTATGGTGAAATGTTATGCCAGCATGCAGATCTCTCTGATAACTGGTAGAGTTGGATTTTGTAGGTCTACAACTGAAATGGCATTTGACGGTTCAGGGTCGTGTTCAAGAAGATAAGCCCAGTGCGATTTTTGTAAGATGATTATTAACTGGTTATATATTGTTTTTATCTTATTTTCATGAATGGTTTTTATTCACAAGGTTTAAAAAATGGAGTTCAAGAAAATCAAATAGAAGGATTGTTTATTTTGTAATTTTTTCCGGATTTTGTTTATTTTAGTGTTTGAACTATTTTGTGACCTCAAGTTGGAATATTTACATTTTATATAAAGATTTCAATCAGTTCAGTTTCTAATTTCGGGAACTCGACATGGAAATTTAAGTACATTAGATAGAGTATGTAATATGTTTAACTCGAATGGATAAAAAGTAGCACCGAATTGTAAATTTTACGATTTATTGCGACTAATCATTTTACCACAGCACTATTTTTGTATCGTCAAAAAGTGGCAACACTCGTAATGTCACTTTACTCCGTCTGATGAGCAGTCCGACTATAGGTTCGGAACAACTTGTCTCCTTGTAAATAAAGTAAGACTACTCTAATAATTTGTGAAAACTTGCTTGGAGATTAAACTCAACTGCAAAAAATTACATACAATAGAACTGAAGGGCAGAGATGATGACAACGCAATAGCTAGAATATTTTAATCTTATGGGTACAAAAAAGCTTTTCTATATTATTTATTTATAGCTGATAGACCTAGTCTTTGATCAATATCTCACCTGATGGTAAGTAATGATATGGTTTCAGTTTTTGGAGATGTTGTTCAGGCTAAACTAGAATTACTAGCTCTCAAGGACAGCTGCCGGAACATATCGTTAGGTGCTTAGCGGCAAATTTTCCACTTGAGGGTGGTAGCTAGCCAGGCGGGCATTTCCATATCACTGTATTAACTACCATCGTCAGACAACAAACTGGACCTACGGCTTAACGTGCTCTCCGAAGCATGGAAACGCTCTGTAGGGTATATGTCACTAACGATCACCCATCCAACTCATGACCGCGGCGGACGTTGCTTAACTTAGCTGATCAGTTAAGAACAGCTAAGCAGACTTCGCTACGAGCGCTGCAAATATGGATAATCTAAAAGTATACAACTATATTTAATAACGAAACTTTATATATGGGTGAAATAACGCTAAAATCACGTCCGCAACTATCACTATTTACGGGGGTCTGATCTGACAGACTACGAGTTGAGTCGTAAACTTCCTATCTCTATTCGACTACATTTGGCACATATTCTTGCGAAAGAAACATTCTCGTAACAGACTTTTTTCATAAAAGTCAGAGAACTGTTTCACAAAATATATTTTCAAACAAAACAATTCAATTTTAACACGTTAATCTTTTTAAAAGTTGGTGTCGTGCAAGTTTAACACAGCGTACTCAATATAGTGCTTATAGTTCTGAATTTCCCAAACTCATTAAAAGTGTAGGTTTTGATTAAATTTTTACATTTTTATGGCCCGTTTGTCACTCATCAGTTACTATTCCTATGAATAAAATAAATACACAACCAATATTAAAAGATTAAGAAGAATATATAAGAAGAAAATTGGTTCATTTGTTTTTCATAAGTCATCATCTTATCAGGCTGATCTTTTTTATCTGATGATTGAAATATTATGTTTTGGTGTTAATAGGTTTAATCTGTAGCATGTAAGCAGTAAGCAATATACCCGTCATATCAGTGTACCAACGTTACATTAGGCGAAATGGATTGTTTGATTTATAAACTCAACATACAAAATAATAATAAAACGCGTTGAATAGAGAGCTCGTTTCCGTTTACTTGTGTTTACCTACTTATTTGGAGCGAGTAATACGAACATTAATAACCTGATATAAGTTTGTTGAATAATACTTATATGGACCTTTAACTATTCTTACACGACTGCCCAAAAAAAGGAGTTTGTATTGCGGGTTCATGTATGTATGTTTGTGAATTTCTTTATTCTATCATAACTTCTAAACAGCTTAACCGACTTTAATGTATGAGATATCATTCGATTGAATATTGTGAGGCAACAACTCCCAAACCCATCGATAGGGATATCAAAATGAAGGGCTTTAAATAACAATTCCATAAATATATATATTTAGCAATTCTTAGCTATAATTACTAAAAAAAAGAATAAATTACAACAGATATCGACAATTTAACCACAAAAATACAAATTTAATAAGAATTGAACAGATAATAGTTTCTAGGCAAGTATTAAGATAGGACACAAAAATAACGTGGTGACGTCACCCAAGACACAGACTTTCGGAGATGTTTACGCGTCGACGACTGGAGGCAGAAAGAGGGCGGTGCAGGTCTGCTGCCGCTTTTATATGAACGCTCCACAAAATGGCGGCTTCTTGCTAACTCGGCTTCTCCTGACTAGCGGTCGTCCTCGGCCGCATTTTCCAGTAACTCAGCGAGGGACTCTCTTCTTCCTTGAACTGATATGCTTTTATGGTCACAATCAGCAAATTGACTCGTTTGGGGCTTGGGGCTTGAGTTTAAGTTGCTAGTAGTATCCTGACTTAGTGGACCTTGTGCCATGTCTTCGCTTAGGCTTCGTGTGCTGGACTTTGCCGGGTTGTTGATGTTGTGAGGCTCAGCAAAGATCTCGTTTTCAGCTATAAGCAAAGAAAGCAAGTGTAAGTATTATTCTAACAAAAATTGTCAAAGTAACTCGTGCGAAAATAGAGTTGGTCACATCGAGTAGTCAGTCAGTTTAAGCAGAGCCGGAGCTCAATGCAAACAGTCATGTCAAGCAGAGCCGGAGCTCAATGCAAACAGTCACGCCAAGCAGAGCCGGAGCTCAATGCAAACAGTCACGTAAAGCAGAGCCGGAGCTCAATGCACACACGGCAGAGCCGGAGCTCAATGCACACACAGCAGAGCCGGAGCTCAATGCACACACAGCAGAGCCGGAGCTCAATGCACACACATTGCAAAGTCCAACGCTTAGTGCTCCCACAGTGGAGACCAGCGTTCAATGCATAAACTGCAGAGCGTAGCACTCGATGCAGTCACAAACAAATAATAGAATTTAGGTATTGGAATGAATAGGCTCGTAAGTAAAATAAGGTTAACTTACTCTCAAAAAACGCAGCACACGACTCTGGGGTCCACTCTCCTCGCCAAGCTACTATATGCTCGGCGGCAGCCTGAGTAGTTTTACCATACGAACCACTCAATAGCTGCAGCAAGTACCGGTCGTGAGGCAAGACTTGCGTCACACGGTAGGGCCCTCGCATCCCCGAGTCCAATTTGCCTGTAATTTGAGCAGATTTTATTACAAAAACTTTATCATCTACATTGAAAGTTCTAGCAGGTTTTCGACCTTTGTTGACGTATGAGTTTTGCTTTTGTCGGTTTTGCTCGAGCAATGCATTAGCCCGCTGTCTCTGAAGCTCTCTAAGGCCTTCACGATTAGGTCGCGTATTGTCAGTGGCAACATCACTGATAAGCGCTCTTATTATTGGTGTAGTTGCCTCGATGCCAGTTAGGAGCTGTAGTGGCGATGTTTGTGTTGTTTTATGCTTAGTGCAGTTTAGGACTAACTGCATTTTCCACAGTTCATCAGACCATTTGATCTCATGTTTTGCGGCAATGCGTAACATATTTAGGAGTGTGCGACAATAACGTTCCACTTGGCCATTTTCGTTATGTATCTCAGGCGTTATGAAGTGAATTTGACTACCGATATCAGAAGCCAAATTCTGAAAGATTGCACTTTCAAACATTCGTCCTTTATCACAAACTATAAGTTTGGGAGCCCCGAAGAGTGAAACTGCATTTTTCATAGCTTTCTGTTGTTCATCCGAGTCCTGCCTTTTTAAGGCATAAAATAGGCAATATTTTGAGAATGCGTCAACCATCAGCAATACATACTTGTAATCGTTTGAAACGGGAAGGGGACCGAGTGCATCTACATGCAAAGTATCGAACGGGATTCCTGGTTTGTTCCAAGATGAAATTGGCTGGTGGGGAGCTCTAGGGACCTTTTTTTGAGAAAGACAGACTAAACAGTGACTAACATATTTTTTTACAAAAGTACGAAGACCGGGAAACCAAAAATGACGTAGAATGAGATCGACAGTTTTGTCTTCATTGATATGTTCGTGTTGGTCGTGAAAAATTCTCAAAAGGCTGAGACGGTGTCCTTTAGGAATGAAACAGAGTAATCTAGGTTCTTCTCCGGTAGGAGTGTATTTGAAATATAGCAAATCATTGCGAACAACATACTGATTTCTGTCTAGTTCGTTATTATTAACCTTGTCAATCAGCGTACGTGTTTCTTCGTCCGCTGATTGAGCAATCTGTGCCCAGTTTTTAGGCCGGGTGATTTGGCGGATATCTACAGGATTTCGACTTAGAAAGTCTGCGTGTTGCATCATAACACCCTTCCTATACTCTAACGAGAAGTTGAAATCCTGCATGTATACCCACCAACGCGCGACACGTGGTAGAAGGTCTTTTTTTCGTTCAGTCAATTTGAGAGCATTACAGTCAGTCACAATTTTGAATGCAATGCCCAGCAAATAATGACGGAAGTTTTGTAAGGCCTTAACGATAGATAACGTCTCGAGTTCATACGAGTGATACCTAGCTTCTGCACCTTGAGTAGCTTTGCTGAAGTACGCTACGACTCTTCTTTTGTTATTCTCGTGTACTTGTAAAAGCACAGCGCCATACCCGATGGAGCTAGCATCCGTATGCAGCTCCGTCGGTAATGACGGGTCAAAAATAGCTAACACGGGTTCACTCGTAAGACAATTGATCAGGTACTTACGAGCGTTATTTTGTTCTGCACCCCAATTAAATGAAATTCCAGTCCGTGTCAGGCCAGCTATGCATGCAGTTTTAGATGCATAGGCGGGAATGTACCGACGAAAGTATCCGGCGAGCCCTAGAAACTGGCGGACCTGTTTAACATTTGTAGGCACAGGAGAATCAAGTAAGGCTTTTATTTTTCGCACGCTCGGTTTAACCTGACCTTGAGAAATTGTACGACCTAAATACTCCACTTCTGTGGCCACAAATGTACTTTTCTTCATATTGATTGAAAAACCCGCAGAAGTTAACGTAAATAGGACCTCGTGAACGTTTTCAAGGGCTTCTTTTACCGAAGACGCCATTATCAGCACATCGTCAACATATACCAGAACTTTACCCGCTTCAATCAGTGTTTTCAGTGTGTTGGTGATGATGCGCTGATACACAACTGGGGCGTTAGCTAAACCGAATGGCATTTTTAGATATTCAAAATGAGCCTCGGGAGTCACAAAACCGGTTAGGGGTATAGAGTCGTCATCCAATTGGATCTGATGAAAACCAGTCGCCATGTCTAAACAACTAAAGAACTTACTGTTCCCAAGGCGATCTATATGGTCTTCAATCAGTGGAAGTGGATAACGATCCTTTACCGTGATCGCATTCAATGCCCGATAATCTACACACATGCGATCATTACCGTCACGCTTCTTAACGAGAATTATTGGACTGGCGTACGGTGATTCAGACTCACGAATGATACCTTTATCAAGAAGGTCCCGTGTTATTTCGCGCACTTTCAACTTCTCGTTGATTGATAACCTGTAAGGCCTATAACATATAGGCGTATCACTCGTCAATTCAATATGCATACTGCCAGTCGTTACAGTACTTAGAGCAGTACCCACTTTAATATTTTCCTTAAAACCATCGAGGATACTTAACAATGTTTGTAAATCACTGCCCTGAAGGGGCGTATTTACAGACATCTGTTCACTGGGCCTGACAAGCAACACGTCTTTATCTTTATTATTACTAGAAATCCGCGTTAATCGCTGTGAATTGTTAACCCGAATGTATGCTACACCATCACGATTCAATACATCTGTCCCTATGAGTACGGGTACGCTGATGCACTTTTGGTCGACAACAAATAGATCAACTTCTAATGAAATGTCACAGAACTCAATAATCAAGGTAACATAACCATTACACACAATATTTTGTTCACCAATACCACGAAGAACTTGATATGTGGGTAGTTGTGTACACTTCAAATGTTTAAGCACCGTATTCGAAATAAGTGAAACACGTGACCCACTATCAATTAATACGTCAAATGGAATGCCCTGTATGACCGCAGTCGTGACGTCATTATCTGATGAAGCTCCTTTCAACTCGCAACAAAAGTTCACGTTGTTTTTGTTACGTTGTTCGGATCTTTCCTTGGCAAAACAGACACTGACATCATGACCTTTCTTTTTGCAAAACGAGCACGTTATAGGTTCCGTTGGTACAGGCAATGTACCACTTTTAATCCGTTTGGGACAAAATCGCTGTACATGGCCTGTAGATTGACACGAGAAACATTTTAAATCGCGGTTAGGCATCTTGTTATTATGACCACGTTTTCGCGGATTATGATCGAGTCCTTTGTCTTGAGTATGTTTTATGCCACTGACCGATGCTCGAGTGTTTGGTCTTGAGTAAATGGATAAAAACTCAACCAAATTTTTGGTCGTTAAATGAGCATTGGTCGCTATGGCACGTATCTGTGCATCAGTTATTCCACGTATAATAATAGCTATCGTCAAGTCCTCACTTAAGCCCTTTACGATGTTTAGACGCAGAAGAGAGCGTCTAGCATAGTCTGCGTAAGTGGGGTAGCTATTGGAATTAGTGCTCATAACGTCATATAAAATGCCAGCTATATCGATTCTTCGTGAACACAACGGTTTGAACTCTATTTTAAAGTTTGACCATGTACGGTCATTTGTGATCCAGTCATTTAACCAACTACGGGCATCACCTTTGAGGCAATTGGCAATACGAGAAAGACACTCGTTGTCATCCCAATTGTTAATACTACGTGCCCTTTCGACTTCTTCACACCAAGAATCGATATCATGCAAGCTAGGATCAAAGTTAGATATGTAATAATGGTTCGATCTAACCTTAGTTAGTGCACTTAACGCTCCAATGAGACGCTCGGTGGGGTCCAGCGACGTACTCGCAGAGGTGCTCGCGACCGATTCTGGCGGCGGCGGCAGCTGTGGAGAAGACGCCCTTGTTGGCGCCACAATGGCGCACGTGTCTGACGCTGGCGACTCGGTGCACGAAGCTGGCCGTCCGCTGTTCTCAAGCGCATTCAGGCGGGACAAGATAGCACCAAGTGTTTCCTGTAGGCTTTCAATATTTGTGTTTTGGTTAGTTCTTTTTCTACTCCTACTACTAGAAGTGGATTGTTCAGACATGATTTTATTTTAAAATTTTCACAAAATCTATTGCATTTAGTACTGTGAGCTTAATAGAAAAGTAAAGATAGGCAATGGAGCCTATCCCACTTCTGAATTTAGCAATTCTTAGCTATAATTACTAAAAAAAAGAATAAATTACAACAGATATCGACAATTTAATCACAAAAATACAAATTTAATAAGAATTGAACAGATAATAGTTTCTAGGCAAGTATTAAGATAGGACACAAAAATAACGTGGTGACGTCACCCAAGACACAGACTTTCGGAGATGTTTACGCGTCGACGACTGGAGGCAGAAAGAGGGCGGTGCAGGTCTGCTGCCGCTTTTATATGAACGCTCCACAAAATGGCGGCTTCTTGCTAACTATATCTATTGCATTTTTATTTTCAATGGAATGTACGAGATTAAGTTGAGAGTAAATACGAGCAAAACGTTTAACGAAAATAAATAATTTGCAGTCGGGATTTTTACTTTTAAAGATAATTTTTACCTGTTGTTGGATGGCTTTGTAACGAAATTAATATTGTGTTATAAATTTACGTCTGAAATTTTGACCAAGCACCGTGAGTAATTTCCGCCAATTTCTTTATTTAAAAATCAAAAGCTGGAAATAACATACATATATATAAACATTATTCCTATTTTTATATTCTCATCAAACTTCAACTATTTACTAAATGAGACTGGAAAGAAACGCGACTTAAGTTAGCATTGAATAAAAACTATCTTTGCGACCAGACAGAATAAATTATTGAATAATGGACAAAGAAATTGTCATGTCTGCTTTGAATTCTATGAATAAAATAGTTTAAAAAAGGGTTTTATTGCTTCGACTTATATTTACATGAAATAAATATAAGGTTCTTAGTAAACATTACTTATGTGCTATGCTAAGACAGTTTATAAGACCTGTCGTGATGTATTTACCAGAGAAGGTTTGGATGGACTCCAAGAAGAACGAAAGGATAGGTGAATGAAAGGTGTGAGATTTGTTTTTACCTCCAACCCCATACAAAAATCATAATTACTGAGATGACAGTTAAGAGAGTGTAATCAAATAATACTTAATCACGTTATTTATAAAAAGAAATAATAATTTTGCAATTTATTTTAACCCTAACGATCACTTGTATTAATAACATTCTAACCATGAAGCAATGTTAGCCGAAGGTAATAGCTATGGACTGCCGTGCCGCAGGTCCCTGGTTCCATCCCCACCGCCGGCTGGAGCTTCACCGTATGGTGGAAGGGCATTTTTGCGATTGCTCGCCCGACTAGCTACCACCCTCGAGTAGAAAATCTGTCACCAAGAACCTAACGGGGTGTTCCGGCAGCAGTCTTTGAGATACAGTAAAATCACACAGGACAGGCGCAGTGTAATTCGTGACTTTGCACTTGTGACGAAATGCATCTGTTATAGGCAGATGTTAGTCCGCTTAACATCAGGTGGGCCTCGTGTTCCGTCACAATAACATACAAAATACATAAAATCTAACTCTTTAATATACCTACCGATATGTCAACTGTAAAAATCAGATACATAGGATCATAACCAGATATTAAGCTTTTATCCAAAAATATTATACAAATAAGTATATAATCGTACCTACAAACAGTTATATGGTTATCTGTTATACATATATAATATATCAAACGTATTACTTTAGTGACGATCATAGTCACTTCAAAATGCGGCTTTATGGCAGTACGTAATTATGAGTACGGTTTTATGATATGATAGCGATAGTTAGTGTAGTTATTTATATTAAACAATATTACAAGTGCGTCAACTCCACTTAGTGGGAATGGGGCAGGAAGAAGAAGAGAAGTTGAATAAAAATAAAATAATGCATATGGCCTAGTGAGGTTGTTAGATAGTAACAGTGGCGGTTACCGTTATTGATACTTATTTGTAAAATCGGGTTATGAGATGATATTTTTAACAAAATCGAGATAATTATTCGTTCAATTTATACAAAATCACTAAATACCTATTCCAGAAAACGGACCCGTTTGTAATACCCAGCCAACACTAGAATGTAACGATTTGACACTCCAAAAGTGCTCCAAAACATCGTTCGATGGGATTTATTATTGAAACGAACGGATCCTCTTTTGGATATCGTTATCGAATTTGACTTTGTGCAGCCGTTTTAGTTGCATGCCTCGCTTATTTGATTCCAAATATATGCATGATAACGCTTTTCGCCTCGCTACGTTAACCACAATGCTCTTCATGATTCGTTGACGTACAAAGCTTGTGAATTTCAATACAGATTTCATATTACGGTACATATTCCTTTATTAAGTTTACCAACAAGTTTAAAGTTTTTATCACAGCTCGAGTGGGAAACAGCACTACATCACGTGTTGTGAAGATTAAGCCTGCAGGCGAGCTCCGTGAAGCGTTTCCTGGAAAAGCTATTAATTTTGTTCGGCGCCTTACAACTAACGGCGGACTCTAAGCTACCGCCTCACTTTGCCTGCACTGCAAAAAGAATATTAAGAAGTAACCGCGCGACGGCTTCAGATTACAATGAGATGATCATATCGCTAGCTTCCGATAAGATTTCACTTCTTTTCTGCACGGATTTTTGTCTCATTGATATTTCCAGATGATCGAACGGATATCTTTGTTAAGGTATAACATCGCTGACTGCTCGTTTGTGTGTGTTGTTGTTTGCATGTTGTTGTTACTTTCGAATTGCGAGATTGTGAGCAGACAAGATATTGGGTTTCTTTGACAAATAAACTTGTAATAGCAGTCAGGCAGGCGTTTGGATTTTTACCCGTTAGATAGCAATAGGTACCTAGGTAGCGTTTCAGTGACGTTTTATTAAGGTCTCCGCGGCGTATCTGAGGCATAAAGTGCCGATCAATGAATTTACAGTTACGGACGTCACAACTGTGAATGTCACAGACGTTTTGAAGTCGTGTGAGGGATTCGAACACGCGTCCGCGCGAAAAAATAATATTCCTATCGTATATTTGTAATTTTGTAATAAAACATCTCTGTTCTCTGTTTTTTTAATCCGACTTCAAAAGAGGAGGTGGTTCTCAATTCGCCTATTTTTTGTGTATGTTACCTCATAATTTATAACAGAATCATAATATTTGAGTTATGCCTAATTATTCGTACTTAATTGGCTTCGACTACATTGAAGATTTTCTTATCTTTACTTGAACAAAAAAGCTATAAGTATACGATGGCATGGTATATTTACTTTTTAGTGCATTTTTATTACAATATTTTCTGTTAAAAGTCGGCTTTTATGTTAGTTTTTTATACGTATCTTACTCTATCATAATTTAACCATGAAATTGTACTATCTATAAGGGCTGACTAACTTTCCTACTTCTCCAAATTACATACATATAACGATAGTTTGTTTTATTGTAGTTCAAAAGCAACAAAAGGTCAAATCAAAGGTCAACATATCCACTTCTTTTTTTTCATTTGATAAAACGTGAATGCTCGCTCGGACCGTGCTGTATTCGAATGGAATTTAATTTTTCCCTTGGTGGCACGCGCCGGGTGAGGCTTGATCATTAAGTCACGACACATTCAGTCCCATTCGGGCTATTGAATACTGATTTCTGACCGCTAATATAATAAATACCACACATTTGGTGCCATGCGAAATACAACTTTTAATAGCGTATAAAGGAATACAATTTGTGTGTTTTTACTATCGCATGATGTGATATTACTGTATAACAGAAATTATATTGCTATTAAATTTAAAGGAAATTCCTTTCATAGAGCTTTCCGTACAAACGTAGTATTGTCATATTTTAGATACCAAGAGTTCAAACTCGGTGAACATTTGCATAACAACCTTGAGTCTAAATATCTATGCCAGGTTGGCCAGTTTTCCGTAATATTATGTTTTATTAAAATTATCAGAAAATTTCGTTTTGTGTGGGAATATTTATTTGGATATTGAGACATAAAATAAATATTGAAACTAAATAACCCGCAAGCCACAGGCATAGATATTAAGTTATAGGACATATTGTATGCAAAATTTCACCACTTTGATTGAATACTTCGTATTTAAAATATGACAAAACTACGTTTCTATCGAGTGCGCAATGAAGACACTAACCTTAACATAGTAATGGCAATCTTTGAAAATAATGATGTGATAAGTCACCGATTTATTAGGACTAACATGTTACTCCGACTTCATCCGCTTGGACTTAACACCACATACCCTACAACCACAAGGCTTACAGAATTGTTTTTATGAGTATATTCTAAAATAAAACAGTTTTATACCTACTTACCAAGTTTTGAGTTCAGCCATCCTTTGCCAAAACATATTAGTTCCTTGGGCTGGATGGATATCTGCATAGGTACTTAAAAGAGAGTCTCAAACCCATGATATATTATAGATTATGTTTATAGATATAAATTATCTCTATTTGTATCTGTAAACACGATCAAAATATTACAAAAACACAAATATACGATAGGAAAAATTTAAGTCATGTGCGGGATCGCGTCCATCCACTCCTTGAGCCGGAGTATGCTCTAACCAATTGAGCTAACATGACATGACGTCATGACTCGAATCTTTTCTATCCTATCTTTAACCATCGGATTGGGATGGAGCGAAATCTATAGTACCACTTGCGTTGTACTACAAACAAGACCAATTTAGCAATTGGTTTTATACTTGTAAATGATGACGCAACCTTATAATTTTAATATTGATAGGTTTGCAATAACGCCTGTTATGCGGATTACATTACAAAATCACAAATATACGATAGGAAATTTTTTTTCCCTTACATGACTTAAAAAAAAAAAAAAACCTATCGTATATTTGTGATTTTGTAATGTGATTGGCATAGCGGGCGTTATTGCAAACCTAACAATATTAAAATGATCAAAATATGTTATTTATTACGAAAATAAAGGCAATGGCCGTCAAAGTGATAAATAGTAGCTCGTTATCACATATATATAATCCGTTTATCCATTAAGCTATAAAAACATACAAAAACATATAGATAAAGAGACAGAGTGACTTTCGTTTTTATTAGTAGATTATGATACAAGTGAGCTAAGTTGCTCACGAGTTTCATACGCACTTTTTCAACATAAATAAAAAAATATTAACTAATGCTTGTTAATAACTTTATCATTGAACAACCGCATCGATGTAAAAAGTATTATTCTATTTAATAATATTCGCGCTATTTGGACCAACCCAAGGGCGTAGCCACACGCAGCGAGCGTTGAGATTGAATTGTGTTGAATTCATATATTTTTATTTCACTAAACTTTTAATTCATCTACATTGCCCCTTAAAATATTGAAACATAGATAAAACAATGTTTTATGAATATTATGCAATAAAAAAAAATAGAATTAGTTTGAGTTAAATTAGTTTGAATATTCCATTTCCATTTTTAGTCTTACTTATTTTGCATCATATCGTTATCCTATATATGCATGATTTCAATCTGTGTTAAACCGCAGCCAGATATACGACAATTGACACACGGTCGGTCGGAGCTTTATTGTCACCGCTGTATCATTCAGCGTGCATTCAATGAAATTAACTACAACTTGTTTGATAATGATACTGAATAAAACGTACAATGATTTATCAAACAATAGTTTAAAGTCAAGTATTAACTGCGTCAAATTTTTTTTTTTTATATTTCGAGATATAACGTAAGAATGTAGCATTATAGACAAAACACTTTGACAATGGAATTAGTGACAAAAAAAAACTACATCACATAATATGTAACTAAAAAGACATAAAAGAGTAAGAATTGTCATAGTATGTAGTTGTTATCAAAAATAACGATATAATTAACCTTGGAGTATCAAATATTATTTCTGAGGATTTTACCTCAATTTCATATATATGTTATACTATTTTTATTATTGCAATGACTTAATTAATTAGATAATTACGAATAAAAAAAAAATAATCATAGTCATGTGTTTGTAGTACAACGTAAGTTTAACAATATATATAGCTCCATGCCAATACTAAACGAAAGGACAAATTAGTCATGAATCATATGTCATGTTGGCTTAGCGGTTAGAGCAAACCCCGGCTATATGGGGTGGAGGGCGCGGATTCGAATCCCGCACATAACTATAACTTTTCCTTTCGTTGTAATTTTGTAAATACAAGAACAAATAGATAATTAATTGTATTTCAATAAATTAATATTTTTATTTATTACTTCAAGCTAGCCTAGAGTTACACAGGCTCTCAAGCACAGCTGCCGGAACACACCATTACGTGTTTGGTGACAGCTATTCTACTTGAGGGTAGTTGCTAAACATGTAAGCATCCGCAAGATGCCCTACCATGTACCACGCTATAACACCCATCCAAGTCATGGCCGCAATGGGCATTGCTTAACTTAGTTGATCAGTTAAGAACAACTAAATAAGCTACTCTAAGAGGCTACAAAAACCCATAATTAAAAAAATCCTATACAAATCATTCAATTTATTTACATATTAAAATATTGAATTAAATAAATAACAAAGTATATTAATATAATTTATATAATTTAAATAATAATATCATGTAACTGTTACGTTAAGCAGTATCCGTTATACATATTTTATAGTTAATTTTTAATTTAAATGCTCTATCAAGTTTTTTTTTTTTTTTTTTTTTTTATGCTTGATACGTTAGCTATTGACCACTATCTCACCTGATGGTAAGTGATGATGTGGTCGAAGATGTTGTTCAGGCTAACCTAGATCCTGGCTCTCAAGGACAGCTGCCGGAACACACCGTTAGGTGCTTGGCGACAGATTTTCTGCTTGAGGGTGGCAGCTAGCCAGGCGGGCATTAGCAATATGCCCTACCACCATTTTTTTTTTTTTTTTTTTTTTTTTGACGCTGGGAAAAATGCATTACGCATGCCCCCCCATCGGGGGATGGAGGGGGTATGTGGGACTCCCCGGTAGAAGGCCGGTATACCCACTAAACAACCCAGCGGTATTCCAGCATCGTTTGTGTGGAGGAGGACTGGGAGACCGGCAGAGCCTTTGCGTCCAGTCCCCCTTCGACGACCGCCCGCTTTTACAGCGGGGCCTACACGCCCCTCCCAGCAGGAGGGGCCCGGGAATGACCAGGAATACTTGGCCATTCCCGCCCGACGGAGGTGGTGAACAGGTGCAATGCGAGAGAAAGCGCCCCCGCGCCTTTCTCTCGCTATTCACCACCGGGTGGGAGAAGTGGACGATTATTCAATCGCCTTCTACCACCCCTTCTTCGTCTGCGCAGTGGCACCGCAAGGGGATCTGCCTCCCTTGCACGCTCTGCCGCCTCCTTTTGCGATATCACTTCCTCGCAAAAGGAGGCGATCGCTGCCCAGGCCCCCTCGCTCTCCAACATGGCGTTGACCACATTAGGAAGCGAGAGGTCCGGCCCAACAATATCGATCAAGCTGCGGCGCAGCTCGGACCACGAAGGGCACACCTCGAGGGTGTGCTGCGCCGTGTCCTCCACCGCGGGACAGTGGTGGCACGCCGGTGCTTCCTCCCTTCCGATCCGGTGCAGGTACGATCCGAAGCATCCGTGCCCGGATAACACCTGCACCAGACTGAAATGCCCTACCACCATGCTATAACGACTGCCATCCTAAGACAACAACCGGGACCGACGGCTTAACGTGCCCTCCGAAGCACGGAAAAGGTTTACTACGAGTACTTTGTTATAAATATCGATAAACTTGCTCTTTGTATGGTAAAGTTGGGAGAAACACAAACAAGTAGCACTTCATTGAAGCAGCGGGATTCGATAGCTACACACGCTAAGAACGCAAACATACAAGGAAGCCGACGTCAGACTAAGTAAATCCACTCCAGGCTGTTCTAGCTGTAGCAGATAGGAGTTTCAGAACCGTTCAGGTGCACTCTACAAGAGCAAACACTTGAGAGTTGATGGTTTAGAATCTACTTATATTTTAATCACTGTTTCCGTTGTATTTAGTTCTTGTAGATTTGTGTTTGTTGGTTTGTCTTGCATTCACGCTGCTACTGAGAAACGGTTCGATATTATTTTTTACAGAGAGAAGTCAGGGCAGTCAGCGCATTCAGAATACTAATTGTCAAATAATTGGGAAGCTCGATTGAAAACTCGTTTTTTTTTTGTTTTTGAGTCCTCAACTTCACTTAGGATAAGTAACTCGTTGATTGCGTGTCCGGAAGTGCACCATGTTTAAAAAAAAACAAAGAACGACGAAATGCGAGTCGGACTAGCATACCTCATAAGCGTTCAGTACCAACACAGTATCTACTAAATATCTTTATATATTTATAAAGTTTGATATCCTTTACGGGAGTCAAACCCGTTCTTGGCCAAAGTTTTTTGTGATAACTATAGTAGATATTGGACTATAATAATTATTATTATACCAAGTACCAAGTTGCCGCTTGTATGGATAGCCGTTTTTACCATATATAAAACCTAAAGATGCTAAAAAAATATTCAAAAAGAACTGACTTTAACCTTAAATACGCATTATTAGGGATAACTTAAATACATACTACTCGTAGATCTCACTCAAATTTAAATGCGACCACATGACAATCGCCATCTCTCAAAGATGAAAAAAAACAAAGTGAGAGATGGTAAAACGGAACTCTAGAAAATTACTTCACACTTTTGTCCACAATTAATTTTTAACATTCTTAAAATATATATTATATCAACGGCATTGATTAGTTGTTTTTCCATTTTGTTTGGGATTTGATGGGAATGCTACGAGTAAACATATTTTGTGGGTTCTGTTGCAAGAAATGTTAAGTGGGATTTGTTTTATGGGATCGGGTGGGACCTAACCTCACCTTAACCGCTCACCAATTGCGACTGGCAGGATGAGATGTAAATGTGTGCTGCAATTTCATTATTTTACTGCGGCTGCGGCTGTCAACCTAACTACTGGACTTCATCGGATCGAAAGAAGAGCTTTTTCAATTACACATCTCTCAAAATTATGCCAAAACATTTCTAATACTTCTAAATATGATTACAAGCTCCAACTAATGCAAAACGAATATCACATCTACAATATTTTATATTGAGAGGCAATCAAATCCGCGTTTTAACGCACCGATTGCCTTACCTGATACCTGCTGAGCGCAGCCATCCATACAGGCAGGATGAGATGGAAATTTTGTGCTCCAGTTTTATTTAAACCGTCATAGAATAGTGCGGCCGTCAACAGCAGTTGATTAATCTATACTTATAATAAAACTGTAACAGGTCCAATTCTGTACATAGAAGATATTTTGCAAAAAAAAATTTGAGAGCACTAAGTAGCTGATACTGATGCCAAAACTGTATTTTTTTTTATTTTTGTCTGTCTGTCTGTCTGTCTTTCTGTCTGTCTGTCTGTCTGTCTGTCTGTATCCCGGCCGCGCATCACTCCAAAACTACTGAATGGAATTCAATGAAACTTAACACAATTTGAGTTCATACTACGAAGAAGGTTATTGTATACTTTTTATCCCGAAATTCAGCACGGTTCCCTCGGGAAAGGGGATGAAAGTCTAAATGTTCACTTAGTTGTAATTTATTAACGCGTAGTCCGATTTCAATTATTCTTTTTTGTTAGAATAGTGATGAGTGAGCCCGGAACCCCATGGGCAGCCCGGCACCCCACGGGCAGCCCAGCACCCCATGGGCTACTGAATGGAATTCAATTAAACTGAACACGATTTGAGTTCATACTACGAAAAAGGTTATTGTATACTTTTTATCCCGAAATTCAGCACGGTTCCCTCGGGAAAGGGGATAAAAGTCAAAATGTACACGTAGTTGTAATTTATTAACGCGAAGTCCGATTTAAATTATTCTTTTTTGTTAGAATAGTGATGAGTGAGCCCGGAACCCCATGGGCAGCCCGGCACCCAACGGGCAGCCCAGCACCCCATGGGCTACTGAATGGAATTCAATTAAACTTAACACGATTCGAGTTCATACTACGAAAAAGGTTATTGTATACTTTTTATCCCGAAATTCAGCACGGTTCCCTCGGGAACGGGGATGAAAGTCAAAATGTTACTTAGTTGTAATTTATTAAAGCGTAGTCCGATTTTAATTATTCTATTTTGTTAGAATAGTGATGAGTGAGCCCGGAACCCCATGGGCAGCCCGGCACCTCACGGGCAGCCCAGCACCCCATGGGCTACTGAATGGAATTCAATAAAACTTAACACAATTTGAGTTCATACTTCGAAGAAGGTTATTGTATACTTTTTATCCCGAAATTCAGCACGGTTCCCTCGGGAAAGGGGATGAAAGTCAAAATGTTACTTAGTTGTTATTTATGAACGCGTAGTCCGATTTCAATTATTCTTTTTTGTTAGAATATTGATGAGTGAGCCCGGAACCCCATGGGCAGCCCGGCACCCCACGGGATGCCTAGCACCACATGGGCTACTGAATGAAATTCAATGAAACTTAACACGATTTGAGTTCATAACACGAAGAACGTTATTGTATACTTTTTATCCCGAAATTCAGCACGGTTCCCTCGGGAAAGAGGATGAAATTCAAAATGTTACTTAGTTGTACTTTATGAACGCGTAATCTGATATCAATTATTCTTTTTGTTCGATAGCATAGTGACAAGCGAGCTCGGCATCCCACGGGCAGCCCAGCAACCCACGGGCCACCCGGCACCCCAAGGGCAGCCCGGCACCCACGGGCATCCCGGCACCCCACGGGCTACTGAATGGAGTTCAATGAAACTTAACACGATTTGAGTTCATACTACGAAAAAGGTTATTGTATGCTTTTTATCCCGAAATTCAGCACGGTTCCCTCGGGAAAGGGGATGAAAGTCAAAATGTTACTTAGTTGTTATTTTTGAACGCGTAGTCCGATTTCAATTATTCTTTTTTCGTTAGAATAGTGACAAGCGAGCTCGGCATCCCATGGGCAGCCCGGCACCCTACGGGCTACCCGGCACTCCAAGGGCAGCCCGGCACCCACGGGCATCCCGGCACCCCACGGGCATCCTGGCACCCCACGGGCAGCCTGCCACCCCACGGGCAGCCTGCCACCCCACGGGCAGCCTGGCACCCCACGGGCAGGCTGGCACCCCACGGGCAGGCTGGCACCCCACGGGCAGCCCAGCACCCCATGGGCAGTTCGGCACCCCACGGGCATCTCGGCATCCTTATTTAGATTTGCCAGCTTGCTAAGATAAAATTCTTAAATCTGGAACATTCGACACAATCAATTTTTTTAACTATCTATCTTTCGCCGGATACATTTTGGAGACTGTGCAATGGAAGTGTACAATCTTATATATTTTTGTTCTACCGCCAAACAAGGAGAACCTTGGCAAAAAGATACCGTTTTATAATCGAAATTCCAAAGAAACGCACAAAGTACCTACTTTGCTTCAACATTTATTGTGCGAACCGCGAAGGAACTCTCTGAGTTACTTAACTACTGTCTTCTGGAAAAACAAGCTGGGAGTTATCACACCCAAAGTAAAAAGCTCCTTTCTGAGCTATGCTTTACTAAGAGTGCTTCACCACAGACCACGGTGTTACTTAATATGAGATAAACAGTGCTCAAATGTGAATAATTAGTTTGCAGGTACGGCAATCGCGAACGAAGTCGCGGGTACAGCTAGTTGCTGTATATTTTAAGTTCTCTAGTTCTTTAGCTAGTTAGATTACTCTTTGGTTGTTACACTACATTCGCTACACTTACATAACACACCACGGTAAGGGTCGTACAAAATGTTTTTTTCTAACACACTGGACGAAACACAAGAACATATTACGAATAATATGTTTACGCTGACAACATCTAAGACAGAAACACAAGAACATATTGTACGAAACCCTGGCAGGGCACTAATATGGTATACAGAAAGGTCGTGCGTCTCATGAAAAGTGGCATGCTGCTCATTTGGCACACTTTTCTGTTTCAAACTTTTTTCTTGTCGCCTCTTATTACACCCACGGAAGAAATAGGGAGGTGAAATTCTAACCCGGTACCCCACATGATATTATGTCAATAAATTATTATTGTTTGTTTTTTTAAGTTTATATTTTACAAACAAAACTTAGACGTAGAATCAAAAATAAACTATTATACAAGTGTCACAATCCGCTGCCTTACTATTACAAGCGATCTCTTCCAGGCAACCATTCCACCTATCAGACATGTTATTTATAGTTAGTAAGAAGTTTCTTTATCGCATCATGTATTATATATAGAGGAAAGAGGTTCAAGATAAACCTTTATACCTATAGGTCTGGCGTTTATTCGACAATTAGTCCCGAAAACACAGCTTAGATATTCTGTGCATTTTGATCCAATATTCAAGTTACGGTAAATGGATTCGGAAATCAACAGAGTCGCAGGTTGCAGTTAGCCTGGGCATCACGTCAAACTAACGTAATTACAGCAATCGAGTCAAAGTTGAAATTGCCATCGGAAGTTCAGCTGATGCTGTCTGAGGAATTCGAAATGCAACAGAGCAACAAAACGTTCCATATTGTGACACACTGTACGAGCAAGAAACCTCCTTTGAATGATTAGTGTCCTCTGAAAACTTTAGCAATGTTTGAAACTTGTAGTACGTTTTCGGTGAAACAGTTTAATAATATAAGAAGTAATGCAAATAAGGTTCCCATGAAATGCTTTTACTTAAATTACAATAACTAACCGTACTTTACTAGGTTTTAATAGATATATTAAAGTCGGCTTCTGTTTATTACTAGTACAATCATTATTATAGGTAATGAGTTGGATGGGTGACCGCTAGTGACATTACTACTGAGCACTTCCGTGCTTCAGAGAGCACGTTAAGCCGTCGGTCCCGGTGTTTGTCTTAGTATTTTAACCTTTTTTTTATGCCTGATAGGTTAGCCTTTGACCACTATCTCACCTGATGGTAAGTGATAATGTGATCGAAGATGTTGTTCAGGCTAACCTAGAAGTACTGGCTCTCAAGGACAGCTGCTGGAACACACCGTTAGATGCTTGGCGACAGATTTTCTACTTGAGGGTGGTTGCTAGCCAGGCGGGCATTCGCAAAATGCCCTACTACCATGCTATAACGGCTGCCATCCTAAGACAACAACCAGGACCGACGGCTTAACGTGCCCTCCGAAGCACGGAAACGCTCAGTAGTAATGTCACTCGCAGTCACCCATCCAACTCATGACCGCGCGCGACTTTGTTTAACTTTGCTAAACGGTTGAGAACAGCTAAGTAAACTTCGCTACGAGCTTCACCTATAAGTGAAGTAAGTACCGTTATTTTGAAATACATATCTTAGTAGATATATAATTTTTATTACATATCTTAGTAGATACGTAATAAAAATTAACTCTAATCGACTAATGCCGAACATTTCATATCTTTTTTATTATTAATTAGTGGGTGGGGTGGTAGGTGAAAAATTCACTATTTTTATTTAAAACAGTGTAGGTATTTAAAGCAGCCATTGACAATATAATATAGATGTTAATAAATTTCGGCAAACAAACTAAAAAAATATTCACATGCTCACAATCACTATAGCCTAGATTTATTTATTTTATTTATTGCTGATAGTGTAGCCTTTGACCACTATCTCACCTGATGGTAAGTGGTAATCTCGTCGAAATATAGTTCAGGTTAACCTGGAGATACTCTGGCTCTGAAAGACAGCTGCCGGAACACACCGCCAAGTGCTTGGCGACAGGTGGGAATTCGCAAATTGTCCTACCACCATGCTAAAACAAGTGCCATCCTACGAAAACAACCAGGACCGATGGATTAACGTGCCCTCCGAAGCATAGAAGTAGTAGTGTCACTAGCAGTCACCCATCCAAGTCATGTCCGCAGTGGACGTTGCTTAGCTTAGTTGATCGGTTAAGAACGACTAAATACGAGTAAGCTACGCTTACGCTTGCGCTTCAGAAATGAAATAGTTTATTTTTAGCACTATTGTATTATTAAACTATACTTGATTATTAAATTTTACTCGATATATATTTACAAATCGGCTGTATATGTTAAGAATAATTTAAAAGACTTCGGTAGATTGAAGAGTAAGCGAAACAATAACAAGATACAGGGAGTAATACACAGAACTGCACTCAGCAGTAACAGCACATTCAAAATGAGAGGGTTAATTTGTAATAAACTTCCAAAATGCATAATTGACATAAACAATAATGACACCTTCAAATTCAGACTAAAGAAATTTCTAGTTGATAAGACATATTATACCATAATTGATTTTTTAAATGATAAGGACATTGAATTATATAATTTCACTAATTGAATATAATTATGACATGCACGAGAAGGTAATAAGTTACAGCTATTAAGTTGTATACATAATGATAATATAATATGATGATAATGTAATATTTTGTAAACATATAACTTTAATTAACATTTATTGTAACATTTAGATTTTGCATGCCAAACCGGCTAAACCATGGCAATCTAATTCCATTATATTATTCCAGCATAACGCATATTGTACGCATGTTTTGCAAAATAAATATTTTGAATTTGAAATTGAATTTGAATTTGCAAATACATTAGACCCGTATCAGGTGAGCCAGATACACCACAGCGACGAAGTTTTGCCCGCGCATTTGGTCGTATATGAAAACGGGGCACCGAATAACTATACAGGTGCCGTCTGCCATTGTACGGTATGATAATAATCATTCCCCTGTTTTCGTTTATACATACATATATACATTTTTTTATGGAATAGGAGGGCAAGCAAGCAGTCGGTACACCTAGTAGTAAATGATCACCGTCGCCCATGAACATCCGCAATACCAGAGGTCTCGAGGATGCATTGCTGGCTTTTGATAACCCACCAGATTTACCTTCCTGATTACATGGTTCTTTTAACTTGCGCCCAAACTAAATTTGGTATCAACACTTCAAATTTTTATATTCACTTCAGTTCATTTAATTTTAAATTGTGACAATAACAGTTTCTGCTTTTGTTGTTGCTTGAACGAAGAATATACAAACCAGCAAACAAACTGTTGCTTATTTGTAAACTAGAGTGTTATATTAAAGATTTACAAATGTGGGAACGTAGCTCCAATCTTAGGAGTATTTGCGTTCGTGCCTCAAAATACATAAAATACTCAAAATATGAAAGCAATAATCTCCGGAATAACTCAACGTCGTAAGTTATGTTTCAATCTGTGCTTGTGCCTAGCTACCCGTTTGTGCAGCACTTAGCATTCTGTGAGCTCCAGCTACGAGTACTTTATAGACAAATATTTCAGCGTAACATACGATAACGGTAAATAAAGTCGACCATTATTCGCATTAGTATTTTTTTGAATTTTGCTTTTCAATTTGTTTTGTTTGTTCATAAATACAATGCCATATTTATACACCACTGCCAAAAAAAAATTGTTTTCAGGGTTCATATATGTATATTTGTGAGTTCCTTTATTCTACCATAACTTCTAAACAGCGTAAGCTATATTAAGATATCTTTAGATTTGTCTTGAAGGTGCAAGTGACACTATATATATAATATCTCACCATGTATGCGGATGATACCTGTTTATTTTATTTTGGGCCTTCAATACACGACATCATTCTTCAAGCACAAACAGATTTAAACAAATGATTCACATGGTTTCAGCACAATCATTTAACTATCAAAATTAGCAAAACATGCCATGTTATATTCAAAGCCAAAAATAAATTCATCCCGCCGCACATATCACTTACAATTGACAATGTACCTTTAGAACGAACAGACAGTGAAAAATATCTAGGTTTACGAATGGACAGCTATTTAACGTGGAATGCTCACTTATACCACATAAAAAGCAAGCTTTCATCACTTTTAGGATCACTCCGAAACATAGTACGATGTATTCCACGGAATTTGCGGTACATAGTCTACAATGCCTTAGTCAAACCACACTTGTTATACTTGATCGAAATTTTGGGTAATGCTCCTAAAACAAAACTTGCAAATATTCAAGTTACACAAAACAAAATAGTTAAAATGCTGTTCAATTATCATTACCTTACATCAAAAAATAAAATTTACAAGGATACAAAAAAAAATAATATAAAGCAGTTATACATACAGAACACTTGTATCTTTATTCGTAAAACTCTTGACAAAAATATACATTCAGATATAACCTTTATTAAATTAAAAACTATTAGCAAACGTAGCACTCGGCGAGCTAGTTTCTTAGTTGTGCCAAGATGTCGCACAAACTATGGTAAAAAAACTATTACATATAAAGGAGCAAAACTTTATAACACACTAGCCACAAATATTAAAAATGTACACTCATTTAACACATTCAAAGCTAAGTGAAATGAACATATTATAGTAAATTATTTGTTATAATGTGTTAGATGAGTAGCTACCTAAATTTATATAAACGAACGACTTACTTATTTTATAACTAGCTGTACCCGCGACTTCGTACGCGATTGCCGTACCCGCAAAATAATTATTCACATTTGAGCACTGTTTATCTCATATTAAGCAACGTTGTGGTCTGTGGTGAAGCACTCTTAGTAAAGCATAGCTCTGAAAGGAGCTTTCTACTTTGGGTTTGATAACCCTCAGCTTGTTTTTCCGACCGAAGACAGTAGTTAAGTAACTCAGAGAGTTCCTTCGCGGTTCGCACAATAAATGTTGAAGCAAAGTAGGTACTTTGTGCATTTCTTTGGAATTTCGATTATAAAACGATATCTTTTTGCCGAGGTTCTCCTTGTTTGGCGGTAGAACAAAAATATATTAGATTGTACACTTCCATTGCGCAGTCTCCAAAATGTATCCGGCAAAAGATAGATAGTTAAAAAAATAGATTGTGGCGAATGTTCAAGATTTTAGAGTTTTATTAGCAAGCTGGCAAATCTAAATAAGGATGCCGAGATGCCCGTGGGGTGCCGAGCTGCCAATGGGGTGCTGGGCTGCCCGTGGGGTGCAGAGATGCCCATGGAGTGCCGGGCTGCCCGTGGGGTTCCAAGCTCGCTCATCACTATTCTAACAAAAAAAGAATAGTTGAAATTGGATAACGCGTTCATAAAGTACAATTAAGTAACATTTTGACTTTCATCCCCTTTCCCAAGGGAACCGTGCTAAATTTCGGAATAAAAAGTATACAATAACGTTCTTCGTTGTATGAACTCAAATCGTGTTAAGTTTCATTGAATTTCATTCAGTAGCCCAAGGGGTGCTGGGCTGCCCTTGGGGTGCCGGGCTGCCCATGGGGTTCCGGGCTCACTCATCACTATTCTAACAAAAAAGAATAATTTAAATCGGACTACGCGTTCATAAATTACAACTAAGTAACATTTTGACTTTCCTCTCCTTTCCTGAGGAAACCGTGCTGAATTTCGGGATAAAAAGTATACAATAACCTTCTTCGTAGTATGTACTCAAATCGTGTTAAGTTTCATTGAATTCCATTCAGTAGCCCATGGGGTGCTGGGCTGCCCGTGGGGTGCCAGGCTGCCCATGGGGTTCCGGGCTCACTCATCACTATTCTAATAAAAAAGAATAATTTAAATCGGACTACGCGTTTATTAATTACAACTAAGTAACATTTTAACTTTTATCCCCGTTCCCGAGGGAACCGTGCTGAATTTCGGGATAAAAAGTATATAATAACCTTCTTCGTTGTATGTACTCAAATCGTGTTAAGTTTCATTGAATTCCATTCAGTAGCCCATGGGGTGCTGGGCTGTCCGTGGGGTGCCAGGCTGCCCATGGGGTTCCGGGCTCACTCATCACTATTCTAACAAAAAAGAATAATTAAAATCGGACTACGCGTTCATAAATTACAACTAAGTAACATTTTGACTTTCATCCCCTTTCCTGAGGGAACCGTGCTGAATTTCGGGATAAAATGTATACAATAACCTTCTTCGTAGTACATACTATGAAACTTAACACGATTTGAGTACATACTCAAATCGTGTTAAGTTTCATTGAATTCCAATCAGTAGCCCATGGGGTGCTGGGCTGCCCGTGGGGTGCCAGGCTGCCCATGGGGTTCCGGGCTCACTCATCACTATTCTTACAAAAAAGAATAATTGAAATCGGACTACATGTTCATTAATTACAACTCAGTAACATTTTAACTTTCATCCCCTTTCCCGATGGAACCGTGCTGAATTTCGGGAAAAAAGTATATCATAACCTTCTTCGTAGTATGTTCTCAAATCGTGTTGAGTTTCATTGAATTCCATTCAGTAGCCCATGGAGTGCTGGGCTGCCCGTGGGGTGCCAGGCTGCCCATGGGGTTCCGAGCTCACTCATCACTATTCTAACAAAAAAGAATAATTGAAATCGGACTACGCGTAAATATATTACAACTAAGTGTACATTTTGATTTTCATCCCCTTTCCCAAGAGAACCGTGCTGAATTTCGGGATAAAAAGTATACAATAACCTTCTTTGTAGTATGAACTCAAATCGTGTTAAATTTCATTGAATTCCATTCAGTAGCCCGTGGGGTGCCGGGGTGCCCTTGGGGTGCCGGGTGGCACTGGGGTGCTGAGCTGCCGGTGGGGTTCCGAGCTCACTCGTCACTATTCTAACAAAAAAAAGAATAATTGAAATCGGACTACGCGTTCATAAATTATAAATAAGTAACATTTTGACTTTCATCCCCTTTCCCGAGGGAACCGTGCTGAATTTCGGGATAAACAGTTCACAATTACATTCTTCGTAGTATGAACTCAAATCGTGTTAAGTAACATTGAATTCCATTCAGTAGCCCATGGGGTGCTAGGATGCCCATGGGGTACCGGGCTGCCCGTAGGCTTCCGAGTTAACTTGTCACTATTGAAACAAAAAAAGAATAATTGAAATCGGACTACGCGTTCATAAATTATAAATAAGTAACATTTTGACTTTCATCCCCTTTCCCGAGGGAACCGTGCTGAATTTCGGGATAAACAGTAAACAGTAACCTTCTTCGTGGTATGAACTCAAATTGTGTTAAGTTTCATTGAATTCCATTCAGTAGCCCATGGGGTGCTGGGCTGCCCGTGGGGTGCCGGGCTGCCCATGGGGTTCCGAGCTCACTCATCACTATTCTAACAAAAAAGAATCTTTGAAATCGGACTACGCGTTAGTAAATTACAACTAAGTGTACATTTCGACTTTCATCCCCCTTCCCGAGGGAACCGTGCTGAATTTCAGGATAAAAAGTATACAATAACCTTCTTCGTAGTATGAACTCAAATCGTGTTAAGTTTTATTGAATTCCATTCAATAGTTTTGGAGTGATGCGCGGTCGGGATACAGACAGACAGACAGACAGACAAAAATTAAAAAAAATACAGTTTTGGCATCAGTATCAGCTACAGAGTGCACTCAATTTTTTTTTTGCAAATTATCTTCAATGTACAGAATTGGACCTGTTACAGTTTTATTATAAGTATAGATATAGATGTAACTATTAATTATTGTTCTCATGTAAGTGACTTTGGTCTTTTTTGAGAATAAATGTCTTTAAACCCAAACCCATATACTTAAAAAAAACTAGCAAGCGGATCTTAGACGCCATATTTTGCTTTTTTTTTTCCAAACAGATCTTTTGGTTTGTGAAGGGATTAAAAAAAAACGATTCCTTATATATATACAACATGCAGTTAAAACAGCAAACCGATGAAACGTTTAAAGAAAATAAATATATTTTGCAGTCAAGTTTCATCCTTTTTAAATTAATTTATAATTGTTTAGCTTTTAGTACTAACTATAAAATGTATAAGGTTCCAGATTGAAATACGACGCGGTATAACTCTACTAAATATGATTTAATTACTAGCCACCAGGTTTGGATCGAGTCATTTCTGGCTTAAATAATATCCGGATAATTTTATACCATAAACCATTACAACGTGACAGGCCTTTATTATCATACAATTTCAAATTTAGTAGCAGATTTTCAATTTGTTGAACTTTAGTCGTGGAAAACACATAAATCTTACTATTTCTAACTTTTGGTTTTAAACTTTTTTAAACATTATATAATATAGGTTGTCTCAGTAAGAGTGCACTTTTTGAAAAAGTAAATGATTTGTTGCTCTGTTGCATTTCGAATTCCTTATACAGCATCAGATGAACTTCCGATGGCAATTTCAACTTTGACTCGATTGCTGTAATTACGTTAGTTTGACGTTGTGACTAAAGTATTTTTTCTCAGTGCACTTCATTCAAACAACGAGACGGAAAACGGAAAGAAACTGATCTTTTATGAAGCACCACCCCACCTACATTATATAAAAGGAAGCTGTTGCCCTTTCCTCAACGAAGGTACAGCAAATTGTCAAAGGAGTATCATAACATTTCGTCAACAATGATTATGAGCAGCTGACTATGAGAGATCCTAGTGAACAAGTCGCTGCTAAATGCGTAGAGAGTGCTCCGCTACAGTTTACATTATTCGACGATGTTCAAAGCACTTGTCTCTAACCACTTAATGCTATCTTAAATTGCTTTAATGTTGTTCAGTGCCCGGACTGAGGAAAGCGCAATTTGTTAGGTATTTACATTGAACAGTACCTCGTCGTGAATATTATTGGAAGTGGACAATGCTTGTGTAGTATTTTGATATCCATATAAATTAAATACTTATTGAATCGTTACCATATAAAAAGTTTTAATTAATGAAATGAAAATGGAATATGAAGTTTTTACACGCTGATTTTGTAGAAGATTTTACTGAATTGACAGATTTTGGTGTTGACAATTCTTTTGTTAGATATCCTTTGCACCCGTATGACAGGCGCAAATCACAAGTGGCGTCGTAGCAGAGTGGCAGTGTAAAATTACACGAAAATCCTTTAGTCACGTAGTGACAATTAGCTCTATTACTCAGTTGTTTATAATATTTTTGACATGTAACTACATATTGAAAAATAAGACAAAATTGCCTATAATATAAATTCACAGTAATGTGTTTTTATTTATTTTGATTTAATACAATAGATATAGTAAATAAAAACATTTTTATCGTTTTTTTATAAACGCGTCATTATATATAAAATTATTGAGTATGAGATAGTCAGCTATTGTGTTCTTAGATACCGACCCCACGAAGCAAACGGGTAATATGAAAATGATTTTGTTTTTGGTGTTACATTAGAATTGTGAACATAACCTACTGATTATTTTATATCTAATAAGGGTTGTGATGGAACAAGGACGAACAAGAACAAGGAGGAGGACGCCTAAATGATGTTATATGGAGAACTTCTGCCTATTACATATGCGTTTTGTCATAAGTGACGAATTGCACTGCGTCTGGCGCCCTGAAACATACAGTTGTTAAGTCTCATGTGCCTGTAATTTTACTGGCTCTCAAGGGCTGCCGCAGGATCATACTGTATAGGTGATTGACGACAGATTTTCTATTTGGACGTAGTAGCTAGCTAGGCGAGCATTCGCAAAACACTTCCACAATGCTGTGAAGTTGAAGCTGGAGGTGGGGATCGAACCATGGATCTGTGGAACGGCTGTCCATACCTATTACCACTCGACCATAATTGATTCAACGTAAGACAACGATTACCGTTAAAAATGTAAAATGCCCATATTAAATTTTCGAGTCACTGCTTCCCGAACTATGAATTCCTGAAACACGCTACTTTGGAAACCTATCATTCACTGTTATTAATGTATATCAATAATAATATTTTCTTACGTATGTATATTATATTATAATCATATCAACATCTTATTATTTCTTGTATAGTTTTAATATAAAATAAATTTAAGTACCTATACCAAATTTATATGCGATGTAGATATCATAGTCCCTGAATAAAGTGATCTTGCCATAATATAAGACTGTGATTAAAACGGTGAAAATGTACTAAAACCCTAAATATAATTAAAATATCACTAATTAGAAACATAATCTAGGTACATACTATAAAAATATCGATTATCTAAATCCTGTACCGATATTTTATAGTACGTAATAATGTTGCGTATTTAACTTAACCATAATGCCATACGTGTAACAATGTATATGTCACAGCCAAAGTAATAAATCTGGATATTATATATACTGTCTAGCCATTATATATAATGTCAACATACAATTATAACTTTATCTAAATTGAGTAATTTAGATAAAGTTATAATTGACACAAAATTGTTTTGGTAAATGTGAATAAACGATCGAAACGTATTACTTTTAGTAGTAATTATTAATAATTCACGACACATATTGGTAAAAGTTATAAAAAGGAGTTAAATATCATTTAGCAAAGTCATATTTAGGTGCGACGACGAGCGAAACGAGGAGGAGCGTTAGGTTACTTGTGACTACAACAACGCCACATAAATTACTACTATTCTTATATTTATTTTTAAGCTCTTTAACCATTCTGGTGCGCCCTCCGTGACCAATAGAAATATGAGTCTCATGAATAATATCAAAATTTTGTGTCAATTATCACTTTATCTAAATGTAGACATTATATATAATGGCTAGACAGTATATATAATATAATATTTTGAATAAAACAAAATAAGTATTATGTGTTGTAGAAAAACACACAGCGTCGCTATGAAAAATGCTTTGTTTACTCACCCAGTTTTCTGTCTTTTTTGGTATAATACTACCTGTTTGTCACCGACCAAGAGTTGAATCTCTGCATGTATACAGCTGGCAACCCTTATCTGTCAACATTCAACTGTCAAACACAATAACATTTTCACAGTTATGTTATCTCTGGTCATAGAGTCTTCACCAGGAAGTAATTCTCGCGACGCTGTGTGTTTTTCTACAACACATAATACTTATTTTGTTTTATTCAAAATATTATATTATGTGTTTACTTAAAACACACAGCGTCGCTATGAAGACCTGTTTGGTATCTGCTGGTGACAAACACAAACGCTATGTGAAATAAAAATTGTTTATTTAAATATAATGAAACCCTTCTAGGTTTCAACAAACAAAATCAATTCTACAACTTCTTAATTTAAAATAAAAGATAACTTATAAGATAAGTAATAAGATAATAAGGGTTACTGATAACCTCTCTGATATCTTATCATAAAATCAAAAGAAAAAGAAAAAATCAACATTATTCTTCTATGTTCAATATTAATACTATAAGAGTATGAGATCAATTGAGATTCATTAAGCTCACAACCAGCATTATAACTGGATAATAATGTTTAATGTTATACTTAAATTAAAGTAATCAGACTTTCTAAGTAGGATGAAAATTCTCAAATAATAGCTTAGATCCTGTTGGTTTTCTTTGAATTTCTTTGCAGTAAAATTTTTTAAAAGTATTTACAACTTTCCAATTTCCTCTTGCCAATATTTCATCTACTGGATGGTTTTCTACCCAGCTTGCTGAGGCCACTGCTGACCTAAATGATCCTGGAGTTGCTGTGATACCAGATTCTTTAAGCACAGATCTTATCCAACCACCTATGATAGTTCTTGATGCTGGGCGTGGTTTACCAAATATAGTTATAAACAAATGGAGCAATCCATCTTCATTCTTTCGTCTCTCTTGTGATATCGTTAGAAGACGTTTGATCCATGTAACAGGGCAAACTTGAGGATTTGGATGTTTTGACAGGAGCCATCCTGACTGTCTGTGTCCTACTGAGTCAGTCTTAGACCCAAATACTGGCCATAACATAATTTGGTCCTCTGAGAGGCTCATGTTGGCATCTGTAATCTTCAATAATGTTAGATCGTGGAGCCTCCTCCCTGATGCTAGCAGAAGAATTGCTGCAGTTCTCCTTGATACTTCGAACAAAGTATTTCGTTCACAAGGCATGGCCAACCAATCAAATACAATTTGTGGATCCCAAATTGGTGGTTTCTGCTTTGGTGGCTGTGCTGTAGCTATAGCTTTAGTTATCTGTCGCAGAAGTAATTGATCATTGGAATTATCATGCTTTACTTTACAGAAAGTGAATATAGCTGACTTATGTACTAAAATGGTACTGTAGGAAAGCCCTTCTTCCAAATGTAAATAGGCTAGGAATCTAGAAACTTGTCCAGACTCAGGGTTTCTATAATTAATCTTATTTGTATCACACCACTTAAGCCATCTTTTAATAGCAGGATAGTAAGTGTTCATTGTAGATTGCCTCCAACTGGTATTTAATAACTGTTTCTCTGCTTCTGACCACAAACTGGTTTCGTGCCCCCACCTCCAAATAACCAAGCCTGAAGGTTCAGTTGGTCGACTTGTGCTGGGGGACGATTGGTTGATGTATCCACTAAGCTCTCTGAGAGTGCCTTTATTGTCACTGGTGGCTCTAGGGCTCGTGATCTCAGGTCTGCTAACCAGAAGGTCTTTTCCCAATGTGGAGCTATTATTATGTATAGGCCTTTGGCGCTGTTCAGGTGTGCTAGAACTCGTGGCATGAGATTGGGTGGTGGAAATATCCACCCCAGACGAAAGTCCCACTGGCGGCTGAAGGCATTTGAGAATAGAGCTAAGTGATCTTTGCAGTCTAATGAGACGTATCTTTTGACCACGGCTGTTTCTGCAGACGCGAACAGGTCGACGTCTGGAGTGCCCCAACGAAGAAATAACTCTTTTGTCCCCGTGGGCAACAGATGCCACTCCGATAGGCGCCGTCCTCTTGAGAGGTGGTCGGCAGTGCAGTTGTATCTCCCCGGGAGATAATGGGCTGACAGGGTGATTTTGAACCTGGCTGTCAGCCTCAACAACCTGCATGTCAAATCCAACAGGGGTAGAGACCGTGTCCCCCCTTCGTTCCTGATATACGACACCAGGGTTTGATTGTCCGATTGGACAAGAATGTGGGCCTCCTGAAGGCGATTCCGTTGATTGCGAATCGCTGCATATACTGCGTACAGCTCTTTCCAGTTCGAGTGCTTCTTCAGCTGGTCTACTGTCCAGGTTTCTGAAATCAAAATCTCGTTTAGTTGGGCTCCCCAACCTGTGCCTGCTGCATCTGTAGTCAGAAAATGGCTGTATGGTTTCTGGTGCAGGGCTCTTTTGATCTTGGCTGTTTGATGCCACCATCGGAGATCGTCTCTTACTTGGTGTGGGAGAATCCGATTCTCTTTTTGACTTCTTTTGAATCTTGTAAGAAAGATTTGTAGGTGCCGGCAATGTAGCCTTCCTCTTGGTACAACAAAATTGGCAAAATTTAGCTGGCCTAGAAGTTTTTGTACTTGTTTCAGATTGCAGTGTGATCTCAGTGTCATCCTTTCTATGGACTTCTGAATTTTCCTTACCTTTTCTTGTGACAGAGATGCTGTGTTTAATTTTGTGTTCCATGTTACTCCTAAATATTCTAGCTGTTGAGTGGGAACTAGAATTGACTTTGGGTAGTTCACCTGCCACCCCAGTGATTCCAGCAGACTCACAACTTCCGCAGTCTGTGAAGTCAGCTGATAGTGGTCCTGATTTACGAGCAGGAAATCGTCCAGGTATACCAGAATCCTGATTCCTCTGGAACGAAGGATCTCCGCGATCCAGTTTGTTAGTGCTGCAAATGTGTGAGGGGCAGATGAAAGACCAAAAGGCAGGGATGTCATTTGGAGCAATTCCCCATCGTATATCATTCTCAGGTAGCAGCGGTGAGATTCGGCTATTGCCACATGAAAGTATGCATTTGTGATGTCGATTTTCACCATCCAGTCTTGTTCCTGTAGGAAATCTGGGACTGAGGCATGAGATATTAACTGGAAATGTTTGGTTTGAATAAATCTGTTCAAGCCTTTTAGGTCGAAAATAGGGCGTAAGCCACCGCTGGTCTTTGGAACATGGAACATCTTTGATAGAAAGCTTGGACTCACCTTTGGTGGTTGTTCTAAGACTTTTTGAGCCTTCAATTTTTTTATTATGTCTGTCATGGCCGGAGTAACTTCTGTCTTGTATAGCCTCATCATGGCTAAGGATGGGTAATTTAGGGGGGGCTTGTTTGAAAAGGGGATGCGGGCACCTGATACTATTTTTTGTATGTATATATTTGCACCCAGTGCTTTCCATGCTGGTAAGTAATCCCTCAGGCAGCCTCCCCTGAACCGACAGTCATTTCTTTCCTTTATTGCGAAAGGAACTGTTGTTAGAATTTGTGTCTTTTTTAAACTTTTTCTGAGAAGTCTTGTTTTTGGGAGATCGAGTAGACTCATAACGGTTATTAGGATAACGGTTACTGGAATTCGGCACTTGGGATGAGGTTGAGGGACCAGGTTCATGGCTAGGACGCTTCTTCGTTATTTGCTTATTTTTTAATTAACTTGGTAAATTGAGCCAGTTACTTGTACCTCCAAGTGATTGAATCACAGGCATTAATGACTTGTTGTCAAACAGATGTTCTGGGCTTGGGGGTATTCTTTTTAAGATATTTTGTAAATTTTTATTTGGGATTTCTTTAATAATACGGTCCCTGCGAATTTCAATGGACTCAGCCCTCTTTCCACATACTATCTGTAGTATTTGTTCCATATTTCGACAATTAGCTGAACCAAATAATTCCATTATCTTGTCAAATAAGTTTGTTGGTGTTAGTTCTGATGGAGAGTGGCTAGCCCAGTTAACTAATTCTTGCAAATTATTTTTTATTAAGTCTTTTTGTTCTAACAAGCCACTTGTTAGCCCTGCCATAACTCTTTCTGTTGTAGCCAGGTGATCCCTTCCTTTATCAAAGTGACACAATTCATCATTAATTTTTAACTCTGTAAATCCTGGTTTTGCCAGGAATGAATGTAGGGTTTTTGAGTATTTAACATCCTTCCATCCCTCAGAATTGAAATGCTGCAGTCTTAAGAGTGCCTCTATATGATCATCAGAAGCATCTTTTATAATTTTTGCTCCGTCAGCCACAGTGTGTATGTCTCCTAAGTTTAGCTGTTCTGGATTGGGTTTGGTTAGGAATTCCTCTGAGGACTTAGAAGGGAGGGCACGCTGGCCAGTAAGTTGATATGAACTATCAGGCAAATTTGAAAGCATTGGAAGATACTGTTGCATAAAACTTGTAAGTTGACTTACGTGAGAGATAAGTGAGTCGACCCTAGGATCCTTGTTCCGCAACGTAGGTCGTGCTCTCTTGTTAGGAGGGTGCGATGAACCACCGTCTGACTCCGAGTCGGACCCTTCGCTCCCACTAGTTGGCGATGGGGCTCTTTTCTCTCCGCGAGAAAATCCACCAAGCCGGGAGGAAACAATGGTCTCATTTTCGATCGATTGTCGATCGTCACGCGCACTCACATCACTCATGTCACTACTTCGTAATGAATTAACACTTTTTATGCGGTATTTACGTGTAAAAAGTAGTAAATCACTGTAAATATACAAATAATTTGTTTTCAGAAAATCGGTTTCGACTTTTTGGTGGGAAAACAAAGACGCTATGACCAGAGATAACATAACTGTGAAAATGTTATTGTGTTTGACAGTTGAATGTTGACAGATAAGGGTTGCCAGCTGTATACATGCAGAGATTCAACTCTTGGTCGGTGACAAACAGGTAGTATTATACCAAAAGAGACAGAAAACTGGGTGAGTAAACAAAGCATTCTTCATAGCGACGCTGTGTGTTTTAAGTAAACACATAATATCCAGATTTGTTACTTTGGCTGTAACATATATATCATTAGAGCATTACATTCAACAATCAAACAACAAAAAACAATTGTGTCATAAAATATTAATATTAAGGACCTGCAGGATCTATGTAGCACAGATTTACAATTGTTTACGGGGTTGTTTGATGGACATTTGGGAGCAAGGGCCGAGGGTCGTGTCCTGTCCGTTTTATAATGTTACCTGCGCCGCTGCGTGACTAAGTGTTTCGTAATTAAATACACAAGCAACTGCTTCAAAATATATTATTAGTAACACACCTGGAGAACCCTTTTTAGCAACGTAACGATGTTGTTGCTTATTTGAAGAGTTGTTTTGTTATGTCACGTTTTTAACATGTTTAGATAATTATTGTGTTATTTAGAAATTTTGACCACTATTTCAACAACTAGAAATTATCTTCTATCTCAACAACTTGCCTTTGTGCACCAACGCCCTACCTGGCATTTTGCCACTTTATCACAAAGTTGTCATTGACCACTATCTCACCAACTGGCATTTGGCCACTGTATCACCAATTTGCTTTTGAACACAATCTCCTATCGCAACAGTTAGCTCTTGACCAGAATTTTATCAACTGGCCTTGAACCAGTATAACACCAACAAGCCTATGACCATTGCATCGCCGATAAGCTTTTGATCAATATCTTACCTATTTTTGAAGACAATGAGTTTCTTTTAAGCTTAGACAACATAATAAACTTTTTTTTTTAATGGCGGTATGCCTTTATTAAACAAATACTACAAACTATATACAACACTACAGCTACTACAATACTACAGCTACTACAGTAAAAGCATTTGGACTCATAGGGAGTCCAAATGTTCTAGCCCACTATCAGTTGGCAGCGTGCCCAGCATGCTGGCAGCATTGCCCCGTTGAATATAATAAACTATATAATATAATAAACTACATATACGTTTACGGGTTTTCTATTGAAACAAAACAATATTTCTGCCTGAATAAACTATTGTTAGTAATTTTTTTTTTTTTACTAGAACGGACATGTTCAAGTTTGAGTGACCAAGAGGAAAGCGCCAGTGATGAAAAAATTAAAAAGTATTAGACTGGTGTAGTATGGTCATGTCAGGTGGAGTAATCGAAAGCGTAATTAACGAGAAGGGTGCTTAGATATACTAACTAGTAGATGAATATAGGGAGAGACAGACAGAGGCCGCATAAGTTTTTTTTTTATGCTGCATGTTATTCCTTTCACCAGAATCTCACTTGATGGTAAGTGATGATGTGGTTGAAGGTGTTAAACAGGCTTAACCTAGAATCAAATGTACTAAATGAAGGATATAACTAAGTGCAAAGGGTGTGGATTTCTGAAATGACAGCAGGAAGAGCAAAATGGAATGAATACTAACCTGTTTTTTCTGACCCCATCTAGCATGAAAATATTATGTAAAACAAATGGCGAAATTAAGAAACAATTCGTGGTTGGCATCGACAACATGTGGCATACTGAAGACCAAACTTTTTTGGTCTATATTAGAAGAACTCTATTTCCAGTTGATATCACTTCATTACATAGTATAAAACAAAGTCGCTTTCTCTGTCCATATATCCCTATGTATGCTTAAATCTTTTAAATTACTACTTGAAGGGGTTTTTTAAATATTATATATTATATATATAGAGTGATTAAGGAGGAAGGTTTATTTGTATAATAGCATCCATTAAATAGTGGAAAAATACTGTTTTTTTTTGAGGTTTCTAATGTGATGTTGTAAATAATTAAATTTTTTCCGCTTACATTGCAAACGCAGGCTGAACCCTACGAGATTTTTCAAAATAATGTACTAAGTATTGTACACATTGAAAAGGTCTACAAAAAACTCCGCTACGGTAAATGTCTATTTCTTATGGATATCCCAATTTTTTTTTGTCATTTTCTTTTTACGACAAATAATGGCTAATTTTCGAAGCGATTTTAACCAGTACAGCATTAATCCTTATCTAATTAAATACTTTAAATACATTGTTGATTTAATATAGATCTATATGGCCCTTTACAGCATATGATTTAAATGAATATTATCAAAATATTACAGATTTAAAAATTGCGGGACATAGCGTTTGCGGCGGTTCAGGCCGGCCCGGGCGGCGGGAACGTGTAGTAGTGTAAAAATGTAAAAAGTTTATAAGTAAAAATGTAGTGTATGAATTTAGATATTCCAAAGATAGCAGGAAATCTTCATGGTTTAGGGAAAGAAGAATTGTTTTACTCTAAATCAAAAGAGTGCGGGCCACGGGCAGTACTGAATAAATCAAAACTACTAGATCGATTTTAATCATATTTTCAGTGAATGATATAGGCTATATATTTTATACCCGTGCAAAGCCGGAGCGGGCCTAGCGGCCCGCGTAAAATATAATCTAGTCATGATATCGTGGCCAAAGAGATTGATACATGATATAAAAGGTACCGGCCAAACTACTATCAAAAAATAAAATAAATTGAAAAAGGATTCGAAATTTTGTTGTAATTTACCGACCTGTGATTTTAAACTTCATTTAACTTTTTTACCTGTGGGACCCGCGTCTTCCTACTTTACGCATCGGACATGTATCCTAAAATCTTCGCTACCCAGAACCGAAAGTAGAGGCGCAAATTTTTAGCTCTAATTAATATTAAACCGTCTTATGAGGCAGCCCGGCCATCAATAAACTAGTAGAATTTTTCATAAATTATCAACACTAACAATATATCAACTATGTATACATACTTACTTACATATAGTGTACTAAATTATACTACTAATGTAAACGAAAATGTAACAGATAACATGGTAATGGTTCCTAGCAGACTAAGAAAGTAGTTTGTACATGTTTCTCGAAGCCACTAAAAGGATTTTTGCATAGCAAACTTTAGCAATTACACTTTAACTGTTAAGGCAAAATTCCGTTTCGTTTTATGAATAACGTTCGTAATGTTTCGGATGATAAAATGGAAATCATTAGATAACCTTGTACCTACATTGATTATTCAAATTAACGTTAAGAAATTTGAATTTAATCCTATTTCAGAGAAGATTAGAATTAAGTGTTCAAAATTATTGAATTCTCCTTATAAACGTAAACAAGTTAACTACTAGCTTTCGCAGCTAGCTCGTTTATTTTGATCTTCTCTAAATTTTACCTTACATTTGATGTAAATTTTCTCATTATTTCGCAATGAATACTTCATTTATCAATTGTGTAAAGCGTTCGTAGTGAAATGTGCTAAGCCGTTCTTAACCGATCAGTTAAGTTAAGCAACGTCGCCGCGGTCATGACTTGAATGGGTGACCGCTAATGGCATAACTACTGAGCGCTTCCCTGCTTTGGCGTGCCCACGTTAAGTCGTCGGTACCGGTTGTTTTATTAGGATGACCGTCGTTATAGTATTGTGGTAGGGCATTTTATGCCCGCCGGATAGCTACCACCAAGTAGAACATCTGTCGCCAAGCACCTAACGATGTGTTCCAGCAGCTGTCCTTGAGAACCAGTAATTCTAGGTTAGCCTGAACAACAACATCGACCACATCATCACTTACCATCAGGTGAGAGAGTGGTCAAAAGCTAGCCTAGTAGCTATGTAAAAAACATAGTTTCATAGATCAGGTAGTTTTCGATTTTTCGTGATTGTTCAGTGAGTGACCGAAAATGCCACTTCCTATTTTATATAAACTAATAAAACATAGGTAGGCATAGATAGATTATATCAATTGTTCAATAAATTGAACTTTACGCCATGCCCAGCCTGTCAGGCACGTACATTTTTATTCAATCGTAAATTTTGAATATATTTTGAGGATTAAAAATATATGTGCAATTTAGATTTTTATACTTGGCAGCATAACAAATGCGGTCATATTTTCCCAGTTCTCATTCTCAAGTCTCTGGCGACTAAACCCTCCTTTAAATACGCACGACTAAGCCTGATTTCAAACTATCTGCATTCATAGGCCACCAGACGCTTTCACAGATCAACGCACCATCTGACCGGTAAAGGTCGGTGAGTCGTCCTAAACTCAGTTTGCCTATAGCTGCTCTGTTTACCTCTGAAACACGTTATGGTTATTCCTTTTCGATAAGTTCGAGTCTACTAGATTATAGACGTCTTATTACTCTCTCTGACCTGGGATAACGATTTTAAATTGACAAGATTAGCGTTAACACGACATCAGATCACTTACATTGTTTCAGGTGAATTAGTCGTTGAAAAAGGGCAGACTGAGGACGGAGAGACCTCGTTTTGCGTGCAAGTAAGCGAAACAGATCTAATTTCCTTTTTTTTCTCACAAATCGAACTACAAATATGTTAGCTTAAGGTTTTACTTTATGTACACTTTAGTATATCTTTGTAGTAAGTTTTTTTTTAATTATTCTTATTTATTTATATGTAGTATTATCAAACATATTGTTTTGTGGTTTTCTGTCCTTGTATAATTTACCTGTGCGCGCATCGTGTACGTTACTCGTTCGTGACGTTGCTTGCCGGACCTAACGGAAGACCAGCGCTGAGTTAGACCAACATAATGCTGAGTTGGGGCCCATTGGGGCAAAAAACAAGTTATACTTTACCTTACTTTTTTGTTTGTTTAAATGTATGTAAAATTATTGTTTTTGCTCCAAATAAAATGTATGTTTAGAAATGTGTTACAGGGTCGCCCTTTGAAGTTTCGTCCTGCATATGAAATTATTAGTTTTCAATACCTTATTCCAGCTAGGCAACTTGGTGTATCTGACGTCATATCGTCACAGCAGGAAAGTCAAGTAAAATTGGCACTAAATAGCATTAACTAAATTCATGATTATATTACGTTTTCGGGTCTATTCGCTCACAAATGAAGGCCAAAATAGTACCACTATATTTTTTAAATATTTTACTTTAATATTAACTTAATGTTTAAAATAATTGTTATTATTAGGAATTCTTTGCTTTTATATTTCTATTAAGATGACAATGGTGATAATTTTATAGTAATATAAGCGGTTTTACCTATACAATTTTTTTAAAGGTATCTTGAGTGGAGCGCGGAGAAATAATACTAATCCATTTCACCAGACAAAAAACATTGTCTCAAAGGGATTTAAAAGGTTTAGAATTTGGTACAAATATTGCGGCATATGGAACAATTTCTTTTTACATAATAGTAACGAAACAAGTACGACGTCCACCTGATGTTAAGCGGACTAACCTATAATGGATGTATTTCATCACAAGTGATGAATTGCACTGCGCCCGTCACACTGAGACATACAGTTGCTAAGTCTCATGTGCCGGTAATTTTACTGGCTTTCAAGGACTGCTGTCGAAAAGTGTTTGGCGACAGATTTTCTACTTGAGGGTGGTAGCTAGCCAGGCGAGCATTGGCAAAATACCCTTCCACCAAGCGGTGAAGCTCACGCCGGCTTGTGGGGATCGAACCATGGACCTACGGTACGGCATTCCGTAGCTATTACCGCTGAGCCATCATTGCTTGAAAACAATTTTAAAGTTGTGGTAAATTCAAATTTTGAATTAATAAGTCATATTTATAGGCGGGATAATAAATAATTATTTAGACCTAAAATACCTACATGCTCGTCTATGTTACAAATAATTAAATTTATAAATATAATTAAATGTAGAAAATTAAATTATGACTGCGATACCCATACAGGGTGATTATACCTACTGTTAAGCAGCTATAAGTAAGACCTATAGCTTTTAGTACATCTGAACAAATCCTGTACAGAGTGTTTTATTATTTAATTTACGGAGACAGTACCCCAAGTGAGGACGCAGATTTGAGTGTCTGTTCTAAAAAAGTAAATACGGAATTAGTCAAAATAAGTATAAATTTACATGATTTCCACGGCTATTTACGCGAACTTAGTGTATGCCCAGTTTAAACCTTTTCATTTAAAATTGAATCTTGCGAGGCGGCAAACGCGTAAAGCGGATTACTAATGCAAGAAAAAAAGCAAGTTACGTCGAAAAAATCTGTTGACTAAATACGAAACATAATTCTAGAAAAATGATCTCTTTTCCACGTTCAATAGGTTTCTATAGTAACACAAGTAATACCTACTGAAGAATGCGAGTAAAAATATCTATGTATTTATGTAACAACACAAAAAAATAATAAGATTTCTTTAAAATTATAGCTTCTGTTTTATGTGCTGTCGCTTTCTCAACCCTAATTATTCTTTTGTTTACCCTATATTTTAGTGAATAAGAACGTTAAGATGGTAAAGAGCTTTTTTGCGATCCCAATATGCAGCAACATGCTTTATTAACGTAAGCCATTTACGCAATCTTTACTTACAAAATGCGAAACAAGTTAAACAACCTGACGTTCAAACAATTTGACAAACAAGTACCAATAAAAAACGTTTGATCGCTTACAGGGTACTTTCTATCCAGATTTTAGTTCAACATAATATATGGTAGGTAGTATAGCCCGTTTCGTGTTGGTATGAAGCAAGCCGGTCTATTTTCAATAATTAAAAATACATTTCCCTTAAAGGAATTCGTCAAAGACACTAGTCTACACAGTAGACACACAGTCTGTAGGTACATTTTAATTTATTAAAGGATTTTTATATTTATATTATTAAGATAGATACATATTACTCGTGCCTCTTCTAGTAAATAATTGGTATTAAAGTAAGGGAATAAAAGGAAAAACATTTAAACCTTTCTGATAAAATTTGTGGACCTGAATGTAGAATTCAGGTCCACAAATTTTATCAGAAGGCAATTTTTCCTGTGTGTTGAGAATAAATGTTTATTTCCATTGAATAAATTGTTCAAATCTTAGAAAAGTGGTAGTCGGTTGGGGCAAGGTAAGAGTATGGAGGATGACAGATTAAAACTCTTAAAACAAGCTGTCTTCATGGGGGGAAATCACCCCCAATTGTCCTTGACCTGACTTAACAACCTAATAGGGGTGATACAAAACTGCAATAGATTTTATTCTTCTGGGGCATACCCGGCCGCCACCACAGCACGCTCGCATTTCTTGCTTTAGTCGCACGTTTTTGTGGTCACAGGAAACCAAACACTTCTCTTCGCTTTGCTCTTCGTCGTACCTAAATACCTTTGCCCTAGAAAACTCATGGCCTTCAAAGTCCAACACTCATACTACACTCGATTTTTGGACTATGTCAATATAACTTACTTTGATTGACATGACGTAATAGTGACAGTAGCTGCTAAATGCGTCATATACATATCGTTTCATAAAACCAGAATACAGCACAAAGAATACATTCACGTAATCTCGAGAACAACGGACTCATACAAACACGAAAAATATCTGTCAATGTCAACAAATTGCGGCATTGCGAGAAACGTTACGTTTCTTCTCTCTCATTTTGACAAACGCAATTCCGAAATTACTATGAAATTTTATAAAATCACGTTCCATTTCATGAATTCGTAAGTTACTTAATACTACTACTAAATATACTTACTAAATAGCCTTCACAGAAGTTTTATCAAATAGCTATTTAAATGATTACGCCTCTCTGGCACAAAAAAAATTATGGTGCTTTGTATGGCCTTCTTAACAGACCTATAGTGTACTTAAATTCGGGCGACTTGGTATATGATCCAACCCGACGAATGGTTTTATTTAATTTCAGTGCTTGTAATGTTAAATTGGTTTCACGAGCAGTGTCCAGTGTTTTGATGATACGGAGTTCTACACAGTAGACATCTGCTCACATTGTTGAACCGTAATTGAGGACTGGATGGAGCCTGGTGTAGTAAATAATGCCCTGAAGTGACTTTCAAACATTTATTATCTTTTATGTATCAGTAAGTTTGACTTTAAGGCGATTTTTCGGCGTTTCACCTGAGGTCAGCAGTTGCGTTGTTAACTTGCAATTATCGTTAAGGATTCACTTTTGTAACATGTCACATTTCGGTTCAAAATCCTCTTGAAATCTGTACCACTTTTAAATGATAAGGCAAGCTTATTTCGCGCGCTGCTCTTTGCATACTTAGGTCATAGTGAAAGTTTTTGGATTGTGATGAATAAGACAAGATATTAGACTTATTGGTATTGAGAGTATATAACCTCCCATACAATTTTGCATTCACTGAAACCATTGTAAAAAGTACTTGGACAAATCTTCCTTACACAGAAAATTTACACACACAAATAAATAACGCGATACACGATTGTTAAGAACGAGATGTTAAGATCGCCACAGTGAGAAAACAAATGACAGTCTCCCAAATTAAACGATTCTAGAGAGTTTTTTGAATTTCTTAACCTCTGTTTTTTTAATTGTATGTGGCCAGTTCCAGGAACATTCAATATGCTCCACGTACGATGTCCAATCTTGAGACAACCATTTTACATCTTTTTTAAATTACCCGATTTGCTGTAAATGCACACTAAATAATTCACACGTGCACATTGAGTACATTGATTTTGAGAAAAGAGATTTAAAAATCACGAGACCTAACAACACTTTCTATGTTCTCACTCAACAAATTTTCAGTACTTTCACTTATACACGGGGGAGACTATAGTTATATATAATTAGGTCTTATCAGCTCTAAATAAACATTCTTCCTTTACTGCCAACGCAAGGAATAATTGTATATGATATTTCAAAATATAATTTCTAGTGGAGTGTCTTTCAGACAGACACAGAGATGGATATAAGTAATTACGTGAACTAAGGACACAGAAATTGCATTTGATTAATAAGTAACTAGCCGCAAGCTCTGGGCACAGTGCCATTTTCATTAGATTCCAACTTCCCACTTGTAAGACTGCCCGCTGTAAAAATCATAATATGTTGTGTGAAAAGAATCGACTAGGTATAGTTTCTACTTAAATAAGTTTAGCAATCCCAAAAGTCTGCGATATATGTTAAGTATTGTAATTAACGGATTTTGGTATTACTGAAATAATAACAGTTTGTATAAAAATATGTTAAATAATATTAGTTATAAGGCTTATGTACTGAAAGTTTTACACTACTAGCCATTAAAGAATATTGTACATATTTAAATATTATTTATAATCTGTAATTGATTATGTTTTATATTTTTTTAAGGAGGACGGCCGACAGAGTTAGCCAACATCTATATGTTGGCTAACTCTGTCGGCAAATAGCATCCTGCTACCAATCTGGTTTAAAGCGCGTCGCCCGCGCAGACTTCGAAGCTCTCTTCTCTCTTGGAAGCGCCGTCCTTCTGATCGGCGACTTCAACAGTAAACATATCCTATGGAATTGTAACTCTAACAATCCTAACGGTATTATCCTTGACAACCTAGTCGCTGACTTGAACTTTGACGTAATTGCACCTATCGAGCCAACACACTACCCCGAGAACGTCCGCCACCGACCTGACGTCTTAGACATGGCACTATTTAGAGGCGTAACCCTTCAGTTACGCTCTATAACAGTTTGTCACGAACTACATTCTGACCACCGACCCATTATACTGCGACTAGGCCCCGACCCTACAGCAGACTTACCCCGCCCCACCAAGACGATGGTGAACTGGAAGCAATTAGGCAATTCCCTAAAGGCTATCAGTTCACCCGACCTCGACAAAATCCCTGACGACATTCTGACCAAAGATGACGTATCCCTAGCGATCGATTCGTTCACTAATCACCTCTCCACCGTAGTAGGTGCATCCTCAAAGGAAGTCATTGTGCCGGACGACCGGCGCCTTGTCATTCCAGTGGATGTGAGGCGATTAGTGACGAAGAGTAAAGCAGTGACCAGACATTACGACTCCTACCCAAGCGAAGTAAACAAAACTCGGAAACGCCACTTTGAACGCATGGTTGAAAGTCGCATGTCCGAGTTGCGTGACCACAGCTGGGGCGACAAGCTTTCAAACCTCGTGCCTAGCCAGCGGGCTTATTGGGATCTCGCACGAGGTATGAAAGGTGTCGGACAGAGCGACATACCTCCGCTATACCCACCAGTCCCACGCGCCCCGGCGTTCTTTGACGAAGACAAAGCTGAGTGCCTAGCTGATAGCCTAGAGGCTCAGTGCTCCCCCAACGTAGATCACGTAGACCAAGCCCACCTCGATTCGGTGGACGCTGAAGTCGAACGTAAAAGCTCTGTGGTCATCTCTGAACTCCCCCCGCACACCCCAGTATCTTACGCTGAGGTGACGAGACTGATCAAGGACCTCAAACAACGTAAAGCCCCCGGTGCCGACGGCATCTCCAACAAGGTACTTAAACACCTTTCTCCCCCCCTGATTCATCTACTAGTAAGCATCTTCAATGCGGCCATGAGCCACTGTTTATTTCCCGACGTCTGGAAATGTGCAAATGTCATTGGCATTCACAAACCAGGCAAAAACTCCGCTGACCCTACCAGCTACCGTCCCATCAGCCTTCTCAGTGCCCTAGGCAAGCTATACGAACGGCTCCTTTCGAACCGTCTCTCGGCTCATGCGCAGGAACACCACCTTATTCCCGATGAGCAGTTTGGCTTTAGGCCCAAGCACTCATGCGTCCAACAGGTGCACCGCCTCACGGAGCACATCCTTGAAGGTTTCAATAAGAAACCCAAACCCCAAACGACGGTAGCAGTCTTCCTCGACGTAGCGAAAGCTTTTGATAAAGTCTGGCACAATGGCTTGATTTACAAGTTATACCACTTTGGCGTGCCAGTACGTCTTGTGCTCACCTTACAAGACTTCCTAAGGGACAGAAGCTTTCGCTACCGCGTGGAAGGCACCCTCTCCACCCCCCACCCAGTCAGTGCCGGAGTCCCTCAGGGCTCCGTACTATCTCCCATTCTCTTCGCGCTGTATACCAGCGACATCCCACGCGCACAGCCCAAGGTTTTCATAGCCCAATATGCGGACGATACCGCCATTTATTCCACTGGCTGGCATATTAATAGACAGACCTATTTTCTCCTTCAACGGGCCATCACCGAGATCGGTGACTGGTTCCGTAAATGGCGCATTGCAGTCAACCCGACTAAAAGTGCAGCTATATACTTCAATGAGAGTACTCACTCGAACCCCCGCTATCCTAAACCTTTAACTCTGTTTGACGAACCCATTCCCTGGGTTGGTAAAACAAAGTATCTTGGAGTCACCCTTGATCGGCATCTCACCTTTGCCGCTCACATCACTGATGTTCGTAACAGGGCGGCCTTTGTTATGGGTCGCCTAGGTCCCTTAATTCGTACAGAGAGTAAAATGTCTCTTAAAAATAAGAAGACACTTTATACTACTTGCATCCGCCCCATCATGACATACGCTTCAGTAGTGTTTAGTCATGCTAGCGAGGCCCACCTACGTAAACTTCAAATCATTCAAAACAGGTTCCTCCGCCAGGCAACCGGTGCTCCGTGGTATGTACGGAACGCCGAGTTGCACTGCGACCTAAACCTTCCCTCTTTAGCGCAGTTCAATAAGGACTGCGCCCGCCGATACTTTGATCGAGCGCCCCACCACTCGAACCCTCTAGTTGTCCAGGCATCGAACTACTCGACTGCCTCATCCGACCCATGGTTTAAACCCCCCCGTCGCCGACCACGGCAGGTATTGGACGACCCGGATGACCCCATCGCAGCCATTACGTTGGCAGCTTTAGCGTTGTCCGCAAGTCGTCCTGGTAACATCCCCAGGTGTGCGGTAATCAGAGGTTACACAATCAAACACCGAGCTCGCCGGCGAGCTCGAGGCAAAAATAAAATCCCGATTAGTGTCTCTCCAAATAGTCACAGAGTAATATTCAATAGGGCCCATTCTCAACGGTACAACACTGCAGTTGTACCGGGGCATTTAGTTCCGATTCCCCCTTTGTCTCTCGGCAGCGAGACAAGCCGAGGTCCGAACCACAGTGGTGCCCTTGAGCTCGCTGTCACCCCTCCCGATAGTAGCGTGGCGTTTTCGGCGCCCGCAGGAGACGGAGGTATAAGGCGCTTTTCGCCTTATACGCCCGTCTCAGAAGAAGTGCCCTCAGCGCTTCTTCCTCCTGGGCTATAAGAGGGCCTCCCCTCGCCCAAAGTCCGGTGGAGCTGTACGTCCGCTTAGCGGTAGTCAGCATCTATGTCCTCCCTAAAAAAAATAAAAAAAAAATAAAAAAAAAAAAAAAAAAAAAAAAAAAAAAAACAGCTGCCAGCTGCTGAAAGTATACTTGGCTTGAGTGCATTCTGTCGCTTCTCACTCTGGGTCTGCAATTGCGTAGCGCGCTTGCAATTATCGCAAAGTATCTATTTTTCGTTACATTTCACAATTTAAAGTTCGCAGCAAGTGATAGTACTGACATAAATGTGATTGAATTAAATCATGTACCCATTCGTTTATGGCATTACCTTCATTCAATGTACAAACTGTAATATTGCCAAATTACAAACATTAAGTCAAGGCACCAAGTTGGAATTTAAAATTTACTTACCTCCTTAGGATGATGTAGTAACTACAAAGTAGAATTTACTGTCATTTTAAGTCAAATACAACAAATTTACCGAGCATGAGAGATGAAAATGATTTTTAATAATTATGCAATTGGATTCACGTTTAATATCGATATATATTACATGGGTATCGAAGAAACCAAAATAATCAAGTACATTAGTGTTCAATTCCTTTCAATATATTATGAGGAAGTTACGAAACCTATACAGCTACAAGAAAGTAGATATAGATAGGTAGAGTAGATATCGATGTTAACATTTTTATTAAAATGACTGACCTTAATAAGTATGATTGACAAGATAATTAATGATTACTATACTTATAAATGGAAACAAAAACTTTGGCACCACTTTTGCAAGATTGTTTTGTTAGATGCCGGCGACTGAATCAACTTTGCATTGACATGAATGATTGAAAAATATGGTTTGAGTTTTCTAAAATACAAAAAAAAAACAGTGTCAAGTAATTTATGATTTTTGTGATTATTTGGTTATCTGCAAAATCCGCGAAAGGCATTGTTGGCCGGTTTGTGTAATTTTTTTGGCTTTGGAAACATGTATTTTTATGTATGAGAAAGTAATTATATAAATATATTTTTTTTAAATCACACAGAACATAGTTGGTAGAATAGGAAAACCTATCAAACAAAGCATTAATCATAAGAATATGTTCACAACTTACGTGGAAATCAGGCAACAAATAAATATAGACTGAATCTGTAATTTTTATTTCGTGGATTTATATCCAGAAAGCGTATCCACCTACCAGATACAGTGCTCTCAGTATGACATTTTCCTCTGGATGTCGACTCTTGAAATAATGCCGTCGGATTGCAGTCTCGCTAGAGATTTTTCTTTTTATCCTGTTTTTAGAATGTCATTTCTTGCAGCACTGAAGTGTTTCTCAAAAATAAAATAATAGCATAAATTGAATTTTAGTTTCTGGCGTAGGTACATTTTAATACACTTTTGTACATATATACAAGATTTCAAGCACTACCGCTTGCTTAGCGAATATCGCGTATACAATAGGTCCTATGTTAGCGTAAATGAAAACGCATCACGGCGCGTATATCCAAAATATACAATAATTATTGCCTCTTAAAATGTGTGGATCTATCATGTGAAAATTTGGAATAATTTTGTATGCGTGACCTAAAAAATGCGGTGCCAGGAATTAGCTATTTGGCATTATTTAGCTTTTAGTACACGTTGCATTTTCCATACAAACGTGGTTTTATGGTTTCGTTATGTTTTGAATACCTAGTGTTTGAACTTGGTGAAATTTTAATTTTATCTCCTGATGTAAACCATTGAATACCGAAATTTAATAAGTTTAAAATAATTATTTTGAAATATTGGCGTTGACGTCATTTACGTGCTGAGGCCCACGCTCGACTCGCACAATCGTCCACGACGAAGAACTTCAAATAGGTTCGAAACTGGTCGGAGCAATATCCGATAAATATTAAAGTGTCCTAGCCGGTTACTAAAAAATAATTATTCTGATAAGTCATTCGCTTGTTTGCTTTTATGATTAGTAGCTATTAAGACGCTGACTAAAACTAAAATGTTGTCACCTACGCACTGCATGGGTATGAAAGGGAGGCAGCGATGGTAAATTACGATCAATTTGTGTGAAAAATAAAGAAAACTTTTACACGCATAACTCGTAGTAACTTAAATTAAAAATGTGACTTAACTTGTTACACCTAATAAGGTTTTGATAGTTAGTTGGTATATTTTTATACATATAACTACATAAATAATTTTGTAGCAAGCGTAATTTACAGTCAACTAAAGTAAATTTTCAAGTAAATCGTTTTTAATTTGACCTTAGAGCACATGATCAACATTGACATATATATTATTTAGTAACATAACTTTATATATTTCATGATAAAGCTGTTTAAATTATATTTAGCACTCAAGGCTGTAGTATACAGCCAAACACTAGGCATATGTAGGTGAAAGCGATTTTTGAGAAAAAACGCCTCAACGCACACGATGACATATGCATATTAAATATATTCCGTGTTTAAGCTAAGTGGAACCATTATAGCGCTGTTATTATTAAAAAGTTTTATTTTTTATTTTATGTATTATTAAAAAGTGATTAATAAGCCAGATTTCATTTAGATTTTCATTCCTATTAAGTTGTCAAACTGTATCTCCTTTAGGTACCGGGCTACAATTGCACCCTTTCCTCGTGTGAGAATCCTAAGAGAAGTCTTTCAAAGTATTCTTATCTTACACTATAATCTCTAAAACGCCTGTCAAGCGTGGAAAATATGGAAACCCCAGTGAGTCCTCGAGCTCACGGGGGCCCAGGGAAGGCCAATACTACGCTTACAATCAATAAATATATTTTACAGTCAACTTTACTAAATTGAAATATTATTCGGACACCAAATCAGCAGGGTAACCGCGGACACTCACAGTGAACATATTGCAAGTGACATTTGACAACGATAAACCATTAATTTAGTACTGCCAAACCGAAGATTTGCATTTATCGTTTACAGGTACTTCTGATTAACGCTTTTGGGGAAATCTGATAGTAAGAATTAAAAATAAATCATACCTAATATAATCAAGTAAAAATAAATAAAAGATTTGACCTGCAATTAATGCCAATAGATTGGGGGGAAAAGGGGCGGCACAGATATATATACAAGGTTTAAAAAAACCCTGTGAAGATGTAACATAAATAAAAATAAAATTATTTACGTTTATATTCTATGTTACAAATTTTACGTTACATTTATGTTACATTTAATATGTATTGTCATTTTGCATTGAACACATATTTTTTGGTGCTTCGCCGGTCGCTGCCGCGACCCACTCTCTTCAATCGCGTGGCTCGTGCCTTGTTTTTTACAAATTTATAACATTTATTGAGTTTCGAAAATATAGGTTATTAAAAGTTAATTACGAGTAATTATGATTGATCAAATTCTTCATTGACAAAAATCAATAAGCTCCATAAAGTCGATTAAGTTAACAGCTTCTAGAACCTTTTTTTGGTATGTTTGATTAAACGTGTAAGAAGTAATAATACAACTGTATAAGTGGCAAAAAAAAAATATTACTTTATTACATGAGTCATGATTCTGAATCATTGGTCACCTTCAGGCTTACTTGTTAATACAAAACTGATGCGGTCACCAGTAACCAAATGCTTCTCCTTGCTTTGCTCGACGTCACACTTTTATATGATTGTGACTAGTCATTAAAACTTATTGACAAAATACACAAATAGTAATAGCCTGATGTCACGTAAATTTGATGCACAGGCAGAAATCAAATGACATTCACAAGTTGACACTAAGCAGTAACAATTAATATCTTAACCCTAGAATTAAAAGAAATACAACTTAAAACCTATTTGATGTAAATAATAGGCCTTTATGGTTCAAACAGTCTGAACGATTATAAATAGTGCGGCATATTTTAACCTTCACAACAAACGATTATTTTTACAATATATACTGGTAAGCAAAGGGAACGTTCCAGAAATCAGAAACTGTCAAAATGTAAGTTAGTGTAATTTATTGAAGATTGATGTTTCATAAGGGTTTTATTTTTTGCAACTTGTGGTTGAATGAAGCCTTCCTATAAAAATACATTACAGTTAAACAATTATTCCTGAAGTTCAATTGATGTTCAACTAAAATAAGGCCCGAAAATCTGTCACCAGGCAACCAACGGTGTGTTCCGGCAGCTGCCTTGAGAGCCGGTTCCTATTTCATGTTAAACTTGCCTTAGCTCTCATCACCTACCATAGGTGAAATTGTCGTCAAAGGGTGGTCCATGAGCAGTAAAAAAGATATCAATGCAAATTAGCGGGCGCAGCAAATGGCATGCTAAACTACGGAGGATAAATAATGTTATTTTCTGTTATAAAATTCTTACATGATGTATCTATTTGTAGATTTTGTTTCATGTATATTTACTTATTATTTTAATTTAAGTAAGTGAATAAGTGTATTCTTATGAGATAATAAATTTTCTGAAACCGAAAACTATATCTCTCCAATAAAATAATTACTTCCTAAGAGTTACAGACACAAGTTGACACACATAAAAGAGTATGAGTAAATTTTCGTTCAAGTCCATAATTCCAAACGTACCACCTATTTCAAATAAACGATCATATTATGTGAATAGTAACCTACTTCAAACAGTGTAATCTATTCCGGTAGGCACAACCATGCATACGTGCCAGGGCAGACTATAAATCAACGTCAAAAAATGAATTTGCGCCGTTTTTGCGATGAATATTAATGAAATTTTGTGTGCCACAGTATTATTCTTTGTAATAATGATAATAGAGACTGTCATAAAAATATCAAATCGTCAACCTACTTTTAGAAAGAGCTGTTTTTTTGTCTTACACTTAAATGTAGTAGATTGAAATCTGAAATTTGATTCGAAAAACGTCCTTAAGAATGTACAAAGCGATTAAAATAAGAATAAGATCGGCCTAGCGCCATGTTGTGACGTCAAAACTAGAACTTCGTACAGTGTGCAAAAAAAGAAATGATAAAACATGTTTAAATTACTAAAGAAAATAAAAAAATCGACTGCAAATATTTTATTGATTCATTGAAATTAAAACTGGAAGTTAATATATTTATGAAATCGTATTTTAAAACCCTTCATTTTGATACACATCACGATGGCTTTGGAAGAAAAAAATAAATTGTTGTTCTCACTATAAGGCGTCTAAAATCCACCAGTTTGTTATTATTTTTTTTATGTACATCGTGTCACTTGAACTATGAAGATAAATCTGACAATATCTTGTATATTAAAATCAGTTAAGCCGTTTAGAAGTTATAGTGAAATAAAGAAACTTACAAACATACATACATACATGAACCCTGAAAACTTAACACACGTTTATGTGGGCAGTCGTGTAAAAAAACAAGCAGTCATAGGTAGGTAAACGAATTTGTAGGTGACTGTAGGTACAGCAAACACAGAAATAATTTGAACTGCTTTTATTTGTTGGCAATATTTTGTATTTAGGTATCTTAATTTGAACCACTTAGCTTTTCGATGCCGCATGTTCAGATGGCCAACTAAGTTAGAATCATCGTTATCATCGTAACGAGTAACAAAAATAAATATAACAATCACCAAAAACAAATTAAACAAATCAAAAAGTACTCGGAAACGTGTCGCGTAGTAGTACACTGTCGGAGAAATAAGACCCTGACGCCCGAGTTGTCATCAAACCAAGATGGCGTCTCTGTTGTCAACCTCAAAAATTAGAATTTATTAAAATTATCAATTTCGGGTCACTTATTTAAAATTACGTATAAATATATGGCACTGCTCTATTTTTAAGTTTGTTCTGCTGATCGTACTTATTAGAGTGAATATGAGTGAAGTTAGCCGAGAGCCCGTCCTATTCTTATTTTAATCGCATTGTATTAAATGATAGCTTCTGCGCCTACGATTTATTCGTAGTTATGCGCAGATTTTTATCCATTAGGTAACTACTTATAATCATGACCAAACGTGCTGTCACTACCAGATCTTGTGTTATTTTTTCAAACCTTTCATTACCATGTTGTCTTTCTGCGCAATATACAGATAAACAAATTTACCGAAAACCACTTTAACTATAAAATTATATCGCGGAGATTATGATACATTTTGTTATTACGTATAAACAAATAAGTAAGATATTAATTCCAAAAAAATAGTTAACAAATATGTTACGAATGCTGAAGCATAACATTTTTTGTATCGTGACACAGCAATGACAGGCAAGAGGACGCAAACAGTTATACATATTGGATGCTACGACCATAAACTCTGTTATTGACATCAATAGAAGAATAAAAATAGCGCAGCAAACAAACAAGTTTGTGCTGATTTTTACGAATCTTGTTTCTTTATGCTATAATCCAGAGTACACATGAAAAATCAATGAATAAAGTACTTGATACGTTGATATGTACCTAAAATATACTGTATTCAACTCACAGCCTTTCCCTTGCTGAAAAATCTCTTCAGTGTGTAAATAGTTCGGGATATCCAAAGAGTTTGCGTATCGTATCCTATTTATAAATACGAGTGTCTATTCATCTCATCGTCTTCTGTCCAACCAAAGTACTGTCGTGTACATAATTTGAGCAGGGAAAACACTGACGCTTTGAATTGTTTGCGGAGGGTAGAGGAAATCTTTTATGTAAAATATGCTACAAAAATGTTAAATTGACTGTCAAGATTGCATGTGCTTATGCTGCAATATCCCTAAAATATAAATGAATTTTGAGTGGATTTCCATTTTCCGTTCAGATGCTTTTTTGAGTTATCAAACTTATTCCATATTACTGTATCACCCGGATCGTCCACTGCTAAACACAGCCTCCCCTATTAAGGGAGTATTTGCCATAATCCCCACGCTTGGCAGGCGGCTTGGGGATCGCAGTGTAAGATGGAAGTTCTTTAGAAGGCACTCCTGCCCAACTTCTAGTATTTTTCCCTTAGTCGCCTCTTACGACACCCACGGGAAGAAATGGGGAGATGCAATTCTAACTCGGCACCCCACGCTTGGCAGGCGCTTGGGGATCGCAGTGTAAGATGGAAGTTCTTTAGAAGGCACTCCTGCCCAATAGTCGCCTCTTACGACACCCACGGGAAGAAATGGGGATATGCAATTCTAACTCGGCACCCCACGGGGGACTATAAATATTTTTTATGAGTTTTACAAAGATAATAAAAACGGTTTAGTTAATTAATTACATTTCTCACTTTGCAAAAGTAACCCTCGAACTTAGAACTTAGAAAATAATTTTAAAATGGGATAATTTTAGGAAATGCCAAAATGCCTATATTACTACTAATGGCATGCTTTATTTGTCCAATAAAAGTTTATTCACGTGTTATGAATAAAACAAGAAAAAAAAAATTGTGTACTAGCAAATGTCGACCACTATGGTCGTCATACTCATCATAATTTTCGCACCGTTATAGTGCTTATTTATGAATATTATACCTTAGATTACTGTCCCCAAATATCATAATATTGCTTTAACTGTCTCTAGCACCACTCATTACAACTGTACTCAGATACTACATTTGAGATGTGAAATCTATTCACATGTATTTGAGTAGTCGGCACAGAACTACATTACTGGTCGGTCTCCGGGCAATGCTGCAATTCGTAAAGGATGTTCCAGGTACAAGTATATTCAATAGGGAAGCAGTGAGTGCTTGAGGAGTGAATCACGTCGAGACTGATATGTTAGAATGTATATATTCTACACTAAATAACTAATGTATATATTCTACAGAAAAACGACTTAAAGGCTTAAATCAAATTCTTATTCTTATTCTTAAGATGATTTTCACCAATCAATAAAAATGTACCATGTTTTATAATAAACACAATCGTCAAAAACGCCTTCCGTAAAATATTTTCAGAATTGAACTTGTTATACGATAATAATTGCAGTATTGACCATAAAATATATTTTACCTTTACGGCGGTTTATATACGGTGATTATCACTATAACGTACGACTTAATCAGCCTCATCGGAAAGTCAATATTTAAGAAAGACCACAAAATACACCTTAAATGAAGACGAAAAGAAACATTCGCCTTCACTGACCTCGTTTAACGCCTTCTAGTTAGAAGGCGTTTTTGTACGCATTTACGTTTGGTCGGTTTTTCGCCTTATACCATATAAATTGGCCATCATTAGGGCGCTTTTGACTTTAGATTTTTCTCAGTGTACTCTAAGAAACATTCATTATATGCACAAAGATAGCTGGTGGGTACCACGAACTACGGTACAAACAATGTTTATTATTTCTTAAAATTTCAGTATTTAATTAAATATTTACGACATCATTTCTGTATTGGAGAATTTTTTTTTTTTCATTTATAGCTAATCATTTCAAAAGCCTTTCATCGCTGATTATAAATGATAGTGTGGTCGAAGATGTTGTTCTGGCTAACCTATAATTACAGGCTCTCAATTATACCGTTATGTGCTTGGCGACATATTTTCTACTTGAGGGTGGTAGCTAGCCAGGCGAGCATTCACAAAATGCCCTTCCACAATGCTATAACGACTGTCAACCTAAGACAACAACCGGGACCGCGGCTTAACGTGCCCTCCGAAGCACGGAAGCGCTCAGTAGTAATGTCACTAACGGTCGCCAATCCAAGTCATGACTGCGGCGGGCGTTGCTTAACTTAGCTGATCGATTAAAAAGGGCTTAGCAAACTTCACTACCAGAGCTTCGAAAGTGGGAGGGAGTTACTCCACGCCACGCTGTTATAACTGGTTTGATAAAAAAGAGGCTTATACTTCCAACACTGAATTGATTTTTTTATTTTCTTAGGTTTCAGGGCGGCAAAACAGGCTAGTGATAAAAAAAAATATTTTTATAAAATTATAAAAATCGGCAGGCTGTTTAAAAGGTTCTACCGCTTTTTTAGTAGCTTAAGTATTTGTTTATATTTGTATTGGTTTTGTAACACATAAACCAGTTCGCCATTTCTACAATTCACTATTCACGCTTCCTGACGTTTACGAAATAAATTTAAATACTCGTATCAGGCTACTGCACTAAAAAAATACAGGCCTAGTGCGAGTTGGGCTTCGATTTATCAGGGTTCAGCATCGCTATAACTATAGCTTTGTTGTGTCACATCATAATAACTATATTACGAATAAGAGATTTCATTATTTGGTGTTCAAATAGAGGATATGGGATTTATTATACGGACATTTTAAATTGTTTTGATGTAAATATATTTACTTATTCTCACCGCCCTCCATTTCTTTATGTGCTTTTAGGTAAATATGTTTGTGCTCTACTTAATCAGCTCTCAATAATATCACCACATACCTATGCCAGATTTTGAACATTTTTTTTATTTTACAGCTACTTTTTATATGTGGGACACCTCTCTGTAAACAATATAAACGAGTTTCGGGTATTAAAAACAATAAAATAATATTTATTTGCAGTTAATACAGACAAAATAAATTTAAAAATATCAAACAATATAACATAGAAAATAAATACATATAAAATATTATACAAATAGTTGCACTTTGTTATTACATATCAGGTAAGCTCTACTTCCTTTTCTTGAACAAGTGGGTATGTAGATCACCTTATTATTTACAGACATGCACGTATTGATCAAACCTATTAAAAGAATATTGCAGAAATCTTTGATCATGTAAGGCAAATGCGCTAGAAACAGAAAAAGTTCAAAAATGTATCCTTGCGGTACTGCTTGTTTTAACAAAGACCCGGAAGATGTATTGCTATTTATTCTAACCTTCTGTAGCATGTCTGACAGATATGACTTTATAATGTTCAGAGCATCTTCGCGAATACCGTGTTATGAAAGTTTAAAAATCAGAGTGCGGTGCTATACACAGCCGAATGCCTTGGAGTTATTGAGCATTTGCCTTGGAGTATTTTCAATTTAGAGCATATTTGATGATTATGATATTTGTCAAAACTTTTATGCGCTTGTGTGTATTATTAGTGAATACAATGTTCAGTATATTCTTGGGTTGTCTTAAGTGTTGTTAGAAAGATTTTTTACCGATCCCATATGAATGGAATGACATGGGAAGGAAGATGATGAACTATAATTTGAATTAAAAATACCAAAGATTTTTATAATTTTTATTTATGATTAATTCTGTCATAGGAGTAATAACTAGTACATAAACGAAGTGATCAGCTATGATTAACTATGTTAATGAGAGACGGTGGTAGAATTGTACGCCAACATAAACTCACTCTTCCCCGAGGGGCGCCGGGCTAGAATGTCACACCCCCGATAGTACCTGTGGGTGTCGTAAAAGACGACTAAAGGTAAAATACCGAGAGATGGGCAGCAACACCTTCTGAGGATCTGTTAACTTATACTGCGATCCCCAAGACGCCTACCAAGCGTGGGAATTATGGCAAACCCTCCCTTAATGGGGGAGGCGTGTGTTCAGCAGTGGACAATCCGGCTGATACAGTTACAGAAGAAATCCTTGAAATCCAGTAGCCTATTAATTTGTCTTTGACAACACCATTACTGATAAAAAAATTAGAGTGTGGTCGTGATCAAAAGCAAAAAGAAATACAAAAACCAATACAAAATTAACAAATAAGCTCACAAATCAGTAAAAGAGGTGAACATATTGCCTTGCCCCAACTTCTTGGTCCCAACTTAATTATGTGACTCGATACTTATCTCAATGGACATTATTGTGCCAATGGAGATTGATACATTGATTCTTGGTTTGACTAAAACGTTGGATTAGATTGATTTTATTTTTGGAGAGCACCGTAAATACTTGGTTTTAATCAGTATTCATATTTTGTTATTTATTTTTCCTGAGATTATCTTGCAACATCAACACATATTTGTGTAGTTTTTGCCTAAGTGACTAACCTTCATCACATATAAAAATATACAATAAGACAAAAATAAATATGACATCAGAATACTACGATAAGCATGTATTAAATATATAATAAACATCAAATATGAGGGATATAAACTATACACTAATGGATTTAAGTTTGGTGGCATGGGGGCTGCCCTTTACGATCCTCGAAAATATGTATATACAAAGTACCTACTTAGGAACTTCTTAATGTAACTTAACAATATCAGCTGATCTACTTGCGGAAGCACTATCATATTATAGGAGGAAGAGGGTGGATATTTTTCACCGACTGATCGAAAAATTCTTCCTAACAACACTCATATGGAATTGTGAAGAAAACTTTCTTTACGCATGACTCTTAAATACGAGAGTAGAAGTTGCCCAATGTACACAATAGAGCAAACATATAATATACTCTACATATGTGTAGGTAATACATTCTCGTATTAATATAAGTATAATGTGAACGTGGAAATTGTGAACCCCGCATGGAAACGTTTCGGTAGAGTGCTCCGGTCATGAACAAGCTGATTCAAAAGGTCGTTAGAAAGATAGAACGTCATTTCCTACTAAAATTAATGCTATATAAAATAAGGTAACGCATTATTGCACTGGAATATCAGTGATATTTTCTCTATTTGCTGTTTTTCAATGTAGTCCAAGTTTTGTTGATACATATATTAGGGGTTAAAGCATAGCGAAATATAACCCTTTCTCTTTGCTGTGGGTTAAGGTGAGTAATTGCCGATATATACTGAAAACTTATTTTTTAATTGTTATTAATTTACCATTTTATTTAATCAAACTAACTACTGTTATTGGCTTTCAGCAGCCAAAGATAGAAGAGCGTGGCTGGGAATGGAGGAGGCCTTGACCCAAAGAGGGGTCCTTAAATAATTAATTTTAATATTGTTAGTTTTGTTTTGCTTATAATTTTATTTAACGAATAAACAGGCTTTATTATTATTATTATTAACTACTGTTATTATCTATACATCTAATAGGAAGGTCGTTTATGCCTTTGCGACAGAACTCTGGTGATCTAGATTCGACAAACTGTGTGGAAGCATTTTATACTGCCTCCTATGAAGAAAACTTTTGATCGGGTAAAAAAATTGACAAAATAAAAAAAAATGGTATACCGATGGTTTCTAATTCAAATTCTTGTAGAGTTTAAACGGTTTCTTATGCTGTATGAGGTCTCGCGTTATCATGGAGCAATAATGGTAAAGATCAATTCATGAGTCGGGGCTGTTTCACTGCTAGATTGCTATCATGGTTCGGAGTTCGTACGACGAGACATCTGCCGTCATTAGCAGTCACCTCTTCAAACGCAACATTGATATTGCTAGCTGTTTCTGCCGCGTTAATTCCGCCTCGCATTCAAAAATCACTTGAATTTTCGAAGTATCCATCTTTCTTGTCTAAGTTGAATAAAAAAATGAACTGAAAGTCGATTATCAAAAGTAAGCGTCCTTAGGAGAGTACCTTTATACTTAATTCCCTACACGTGGTCCCTGGGTAGTGCTAAACAGGCAGCAACTAGGTAGTAGGTCTCTTGAGCAAGAGGCCGTCTCGGCAGGTACCACTGCAGTGTCATGTATTCTGCCTCAAAGCAGTATTGCACTATGTTTAGGTATGAAGGGCACTGTAGCGAGTGAACTTACCCAAACGAGACTTTAGAACGGTTGTCTCGGAGTGACTAGCGCAGTGCAGGGTGCAGATCAATGACACTGCAACTGTTTATGAGCAGCCGTGATGCTTACCATCAGTCACCGTTTCGCTCGTCTTGTCACTACATAGCATAAAAAAAAAACGAATGTTGCACATTTTTTACAAAAAGAACATTATAGGTTCCATGCGAAAAAAAATCACTCAAAAATCTCAAACCATGAAGGTTCCATGTCAATTCGAAGTACCTATTACAATAAAACGTTAATTTCATACCTTAACCTCTATTATTGGTCTATGACTGCGAGCAAAGTAGGTATTTTCTGTAAATGAGTTTTTTAAAGAGTGGAATAGAGTTTGAAATAGATCTTAGAATTAATATAGTTAGGACTGAGAAGAATCGTTAATTATGAAAAAAGTGTGAAACTGACCGATTTTAATTGTAACATATGCTAAACACATAAACAATTAAAACATATGCAAAACGCTACAAATATTATTATAGAAAATTATTTTCAAAAAATTTGTTCATATACTATTTAGGATATTAGTTTACTAACACTTTATCCATGAACAATAATATTATAAGTACATATTATAATATTATTTAAATGCATCAGATGTAACTAATTTAGCAAAATGCTCTTGCACCATGCGGTGAAGCTCAAGCCCGCGGCGGGATTCAAACCATGGACCTGCTGCGCAGCAGTCCATAGCCAAACCCACTGAGTCATCACTGCTTCAAAATATCTATACAGAAATCAAGCCTAGGCGAAAATTTTGTACTCACATTACACAATTCTATGATTGAAAATCAATAATAATTAGAGATCCAGTAATTCTAGGTTAGCCTGAACAACATCTTCGACCACATCATCACTTACCATCGGGTGAGATAGTGGTCAAAGGCTAACCTATCAAGCATAAAAAAAAAGGAAAAAAATGCAATATAATCTCAGGTATCTCGGCTAAGATTACCTCTGTTACGTTATTTAAATTATAATTATAAAAGTTATTAAGAACAATCACAATTTATAAATTCCCTTGACCAAAATCAAATCTTTAGATTATTGACTACATTAAAATTATATGTATACATTGTAACTATTTTCTTTTGTTACTTTTAAGCATCATGCAGCAGGTAATGTAGGTATACTGGGTACGATTTGGTTACGAGATAATAGAGACGAGAGAATTTTATGGTTCACTTTATGCAGATCCAGACATCGTTAGACAGATAAAACAGCTTTTCCTGACTGGAACACTTACGAAATGCATTCACAAGATTTACGTAACACTGATCGTTGCATTTTTAGTGTTCATCTGCAGTTGTTTTTATCTGATTTGGGCTACTTTGGAGCAATTTCGTTCTAAACATGGTTTACTCATTTTCATATGTATTTCATTGAATTCATGCTGCTTATTTATTATTCCTTATGTATATATGGATCATTAAAAAATTTCTTGACGTAGGTATAAAGTATCATTGTACGGCTACCTAAAATTAACGTAATGCTTTTAGGGTTGATGTAATATACATGTATGTGAGTTACTATAATCTACCATACATTTTAACATGAATAAGTTTGAATGTATAGGGTATCGTTAGTATCCTTGATCATCCCGAGTGACACTGGCTGGTTAGGCAGAGCAGTCGTATTTTTATTTAATATACAATTATTTTATTTTAGTTTCATGTATTCTGTATTTACAACTAACTGTTAAATTAGGTTATTAGGTGAGCGCACGCCCAAGTTCTCAGCTCCAAAAGCAAAAAAGTTAAAAGGTCTAATAGTTAGAGAGATATCAATGTTTTGATCTTGTTTTCGTTTTAGAGGTGTGTAATCACTTTTTATTTTTTTTATAGTACCTTTGCGTTTATGTATGTATCACTAAATATAACACACAGTATGTTACGTCTGATTTATGATAATGCGTAAATAATTTGGTTTGTTTTTAAACAAGACTTTCAATATCCAATAAAACTGTAATCTGTGGTGTGGATCTCCTAACAACTTCTGTAACACCTTACGAGGTTAGAATCTTACCAAGTGTGTATATTTTTAAAAGAGCGACACGTATCTTAAGCGCAGCCTTTATATTTTTAAGAAAACAAGTAGCCATACAGACCTCAACACATGTTATAATGTTACCATTGAAAGAGCACACACCTTAGTCGATAAATACTAAATGTGTGACTATTGAAATTTGGAAAAAAAAACAACAGTACCAACTTTATGTTGGTTTAAACAATAGGTAAATTCGAAAATTATTCAATTAAACTTGAATAGTAGTGAATAATTTAGTTATACGTAATATTAAACCAATTTATGTTATGATTAAACTAATATAGAAAATAATTACGTGTATATTTACAATTACATTTAAATAGTATTTATGTCACCAATTGCCTGTAATATATTTGAGGTTTATATTGTATTATCTATAATGCTAATTATTATTACTTATTTAATTATTACTTATATGCCAAATCACACAAGTCCTTGATGTAGCATCCTGCATCAGTGTTACTAAGTTCAACAATCAGAAGTTTCATGTACAAATTGAATAGTTTTAGACTATGTCAGCCTCAAGTTGATGTATAGTTCTTTCCGGAGGACGCGCCACGAGGTTTAAGTGTATAGTGTAGTCAGGTGTATAAACACACACGCTCTAGATTTCTTTCAGTGCAATACTTGACATATAGTGCATAGTGAATAGACAAGCTAAAGAAGACAAAGAGATGCATGTGATTCTAAAGGGTTGCTTTTTATTCTAACAAACTCTATTCTTAGCAACTTCTCTGGTTGATAACAGTTTTACACAATATGATTTGGTGATCATTTCCTACACTTGGTGTTCGATTACAATATGTGATTGTTACAGCTAATTATGACAACGAAAGTCTTAATAAAAATTCTGATTTCAGTTTACAAACGAACTTTATTTATTTATGTAACAGAGAGCATTCTTTTTTTATATATGTCCTAGTATTATCTCGGAATTGCATGCAATTCCATTTCACAGGAAATGTGTGTATTAAGGACATTTTCGGTAACATGTATGATAATTAATATTATAGAGCGGGAGCCTACAATTAGGTAAAACTTAAACGTTACGTTTTCCTAGAGATAATCTTTGTTACCATATTTAGAATCTCATTTCTAGACACACTGAATGCTCTTCTTAAAGAAATAATGAGACGCGGAAACTGAATCTCCTGTCCTGATTATTTAAAATGTAGCCAAAGAGATAAGCACAACGTAAGAAAATAAACATACTGCGGCGCCAGCATTTAACCATTTGGCACTGGCTTTAAATGTTAAGCTAAAATAAAATCTCCAGTTTTCAATGACTGTGTCGTGTTTACACTTACAAACAACGTTACCTTCTTGGAAATGGAAAAGAGGTAATACCACGAAGGGAAGCAGAATAAACGTTTTTCAAGGACCATTTCGGCAGATAATACAATTTGTTACAAGTCGTTCGCTCGTTTGCTTTTATTATTAGTGGCTATTATGGAGGCCGTAGCTCTCTGCCGCACGTGGATGTAAGCGATTTCTGAGAGAGTGAGGCTCAGCGCACTCCCCGACATCTGGTTATTTAAATTACGTATTTAAACTAATTGATGTCATTACGACCACGCTGTTAAAAAAAGTGCATCGTAATGAATTGTAGATACTTTAATTTAATGTCTGAAATAAGAGTTGAATCGAAGTAAATTTTATTCACTTCACCAATCACACGTCCAAGTAAGCTGTTATTTATTTAATTCATTGCTTTCCAATAATAAATTCGTTGAGGAACCGTTTACAGTAGACGTGACAAAACTACCCAACTTTTACCATTGGGTACAATTGTATGTGACATAAATTACCAGAAAAAGGAACTTATAAGCCCAATCCGGGTTCCGCATTCATAACCACAAATTAGATCTGTATCAGCCGGATTGTCAACTGCTGAACACAGCCTCCTCCGTTTTGTGGGGGTTTGTCATAACTACGCTTGGCAGGCGTCTTGGGGATCGCAGTTAAGGTTATCAATTCCTCAGAAGGCGCTGCTACCTACCTTCCGGTATTTTACATTTGGTCGCCTTTTACAACACCCACAGGTAGAAATTGGAGGGCGGGGGGGGTGATATTCTAACTTGGCACGCCAGGACAAGGTGATGAGTGGCATATTTTCTGCTTGGAGGAGGCGGGGATTCGCAAAATACATGCCCTACCACCGAGCAAAATCAAAAAGCTCAAACCGAAATAAGTGTTTACATAAGCGTCAGCCACAAAAAGACCCCGTAATTTCGCATTGGAGTGGCCATTACCCACGCCAACAGTAGGAAGAATGAGTGTGTCGCTTTTAATTTTTCAAAATGCAAAGCGTAAATTTGCATTTGTGGCAGAATGATAACTATCCGCCTAAAAGCTCCGGTGCCGAGGCCGTGTGCTTTGTTGCTAATACAAAGCTTTCGCTCACATCAGACGGTTTTGAAAAAACTTTGTCTCACCGGAGTTCCCTGACATATTATTCATGAATGCAACTCTTTTGCTGCCTGAGAAATAACCATCAAAATAAGAACACGCGGTTCGATCTCGATTCGCAGTTCTTTTACAGCACTCATTTGAAATGTGTGCGACGCATTCCCATAACGCGGGCGAGGTGGCAAGGTGAAAACTCCAACGTTTGGACGTCCGCGAGCCTGCTCCTTTATACCCCTTGATATATTAGGGGGCGCTATACGACGACTCGGTAATATAACTATGATTTATCCTTCTATCGCAGACAATCCTTTTTTTTTTTTTTTTTTTTTTTTTTTTTGACCCGGGAAAATCCTTTATGGATACCACCCGGCTCCGGGGGGAGCAGAGTGGTTATGTGGGAGTCCTCGCCTGAGGGGCCTTACTACCCCCACGGGGGGGTAGTAAGTGAGGTTACCCACTAAAAACCCGGGATGAGCAGTCTGCCGCCTAGTCGGGGCGAGATGGGGTAGCGTTAGCAATCACCATCTCGCCCCGGCGGTTGGCCCGTCACCGGTGACGGGCCCCGGCCAATGGAGGGATGACCCAGCTCATTAGGGCCATCCCCCAGACGTGTGGGATCGTGCAAGCCAGTGGAGAATCCCCCGACTCTCCACCGATGATCCGCACAGCACTAGGTAAGAGCGAGAAGGCGCCCGAATCGCCTTCTCCTTCCCCCAGTTCGTCTACGCCGGAGCGGGTCTGCGAGGACGTCGTCCTCCCTCGCCCGCTCCGCGGCCTCCTTCTGCGCCATCACCTCTTCGCAGAAAGAGACCACCGCCTGCCACGATCCGTCGCTGCCGAGCATAGCGTTAACCACGCTCGGCAGCGACAGATCTGCGCCTATGACCGCTGTGAGGGCGCGCCGCATGGGACTCCACGCGGCGCACTCCTCCAGCGTGTGGAGCGCCGTGTCTTCTGGCGCTCCACACTCGTGACAGGCGGGGGTCGCCTCACGTCTTGCGATGTGATGCAGGTACTTTCCGAAGCATCCATGCCCGGAAAGCACCTGCACCAATCGGAAGGTGAGCGACCCGAATCGCCGCCCTACCCACCTCCGAAGGACCGGGCGAATGGCATCCACCGTCCTCTGTCCAGGGACCGGTGGAGCCAGGTCCTCCGTCCACCGCCGCAACAGGGCGGCCCGCGCCTGCCGTCGCATGCGCGTGACCTCCTCCCACGCTGGAGGCTCCCCGCGGGATCTCCTCGCCGCCACGAAGTGGTACACTTCGGCGAGGATCTCCGCTTGGAGCTCCCAGGGGGGATCACCGGCCAACACGCATCCCGCCGTCCAGGACACCGTCCGGTACCCGCGTATCGCCCTCGTCGCGATGACCCGCTGCGGACGACGCAGCAGGGCCTTATTGGCGCGACCGAGGGCGTCCACCCAGACAGGTGCCCCGTACAAGGCCATACTCCGGATCACTCCGGAGTACAGGCGACGACATGTGGCGCTCGGGCCGCCCACGTTGGGCAGCAGCCTCCCAAGGGCGGCTGCGGCGCCTACGACTCTTGGGGCCAGTTGAGTGAAGTGGGCCCCAAAAGTCCACCGCCCGTCCAGGATGAGACCCAGGTACCTCATCTGGGTCCCAACCCGGACCAGGACCCCGTCCAGGTCTATCCTCGTTCCTGGAGGGGGTCCCCCCCGAGGCCCATGGAACATTAGGGCCTCGGTCTTGGAGAGGGCAACCTCCAGCCCCAGGGCACGTATGCGGCCGACCACGAGTGTTGTTGCCACCGTGGCCCGCCGCACCGTCTCCCCGAGGTCCCTCCCCTTGACTACGACTAGCGTGTCATCCGCGTAGCACGCAGCCCGCATACTTGCGGGAAACGTGCCGCGGAGCACCCAGTCGTAGCCAATGTTCCACAGGAGCGGTCCCAACACCGACCCCTGTGGAACCCCGCAGGACACGCGACGTCGCCTCAGACCGTCGCGTCCCTCCACCAGGACCTCGCGGTCCCGGAGGTAGTCGGCCAACAGCCCACGCAGATACAGGGGTACTCCGTGATAGCGGAGCGCCTCCCGTATTGTCCCGTGCGGTAGGCTGTTGAAGGCGTTGGCAATGTCTAGCGAGACAGCCAACGCCTTTTCCCCCCCGCCGACCGCGTTCTGCGTCCACCCCTTGATCCAGAGCAGGGCGTCTATCGTCGACCGCCCTGCCCTGAATCCGAACTGGGCCTCTGAAAGGTCAGGCCCAGTTCCCCTCAGGTGATCGCAGACAATCCTACATCAAGAGATGCCGTCGACGAGCGACCCAGGGAGCGCCTTTTAGATTAATATTACATTGAAAATGTCGCTTTTAATTTTTCAAAATGCAAAGCGTAAATTTGCATTTGTGGCAGAATGATAACTATCCGCCTAAAAGCTCCGGTGCCGAGGCCGTGTGCTTTGTTGCTAATACAAAGCTTTCGCTCACATCAGACGGTTTTGAATAAACTTTGTCTCACCGGAGTTCCCTGACATATTATTCATGAATGCAACTCTTTTGCTGCCTGAGAAATAACCATCAAAATAAGAACACGCGGTTCGATCTCGATTCGCAGTTCTTTTACAGCACTCATTTGAAATGTGTGCGGCGCATTCCCATAACGAGGTGGCAAGGTGGAAACTCCAACGTTGTGACGTCCGCGAGCCTACTCCTTTATACCCCTTGATATATTAGGGGGCGCCATACGACGACTCGGTAATATAACTATGATTTATCCTTCTATCGCAGACAATCCTACATCAAGAGATGCCGTCGACGAGCGACCCAGGGAGCGCCTTTTAGATTAATATTACTCCGCTAATATTGGACATGTGCTTTTTCTTCTTCCCTTGTATCATTTGTTACATCCACCCGAATAGTAATGGAATATTGATAGTGGGGTACTTGCGACTTTCGTATTCGACTGAATAGTCAACGAATGTTGATTAAAAAAGGAGGAGATAGGAAGATGTATCTGGGTATTGTAGTTTTATTCGCCGTCTCCAGATTAAAAACTGGGGCGGGTACAATGAAAGAATCCCAACGAGAGATTTCACGAGGGAGGATGATGTCACAATGTGAATGTGACGCTTGGTTTATCACAGGTATGTGTGTAATACTGATGAAGCATCGGCGAACTGCATTGTCTTGAAACTTGAGTTATTTTGTTCTAAATTGGTATTGTAGAACGATTATCTGGTATTAAGGGTTATTTGATTAAAGCTTTAAGCGTTTAGTTATCCTTACAAAAATAAATGGAAAATGAATAATCACAAAAATATAATTTAATTACGAACTGTAAAAAAGGCCAAAGAGTCGAGTACAAAGAAAGAGGCCTCACAAACGAAATTAAAACAAAATGTAAATAAAATTAGTTTTTCATACTCTGCGGCAAATTTAATTATTCAAAAACGGAAAAGGAGAATTCTTTTAAATGAAGAGTCTGTCATTAAAAAGGTGTCGTGGCCGTCGAGAATCCCGCAATTTATTTCGTAGATATTTTCAACGTCCCTATCCTCGTCTCCTGGTGGCTTTAATCTTGGCATTCTAACAATTGGCGCTTCCTAAAAATGCTAAGTGAATATCTTGAAAGTCATCGAGAATTTATTGTTTGTACTCTTTATTGTAGGTTTGGATACACATAGGTATATATACTGTTAGAAATGCTACGAACCTACGATTTTTTAGAAAATCTACACATATGGACCGACACACAGAGATCAGAGTGCTATTAGTAGGGCTCAGTTTGGCCCTATTGGTACCGAACCCTAGAAAGCGGGCATTGGCTAGAATAATAATATATAATTTTTAAATTATTTTCCTAGATATGCGAGATTGGTACCTACAATATTTTATCAACTAACACAAAAACAACACTCGAACATACATTCTTCTCGAACAAATATTCTTTTTACACTGTCAACGCACCGGATCACAAAAGACAATAATCTATGAAACATTTTCAGTTTCGGTATGGCCAGCATGCGGCCTAGCGCCAACGTTCCATAAAATGTTTTCGTTGGTAGTATACCTACTCGGAATCAAAGCATTAGGATGGTGAAGGAACTGTTGTGCTTTCAATATGCAGCAACCTCCTACGTGATTCAGAATATGTACACTTTCATAAGTTGTGCATATTTTTAGGTTTAAATTTATGTTAATCAGTCGAGTTGCTAGTTCTTGACTGGTAGAGTCACTCTCACGTCACTATAATTGATTTAAAAAACAAAAAAAAAGCAAATTAGTAGCCGCTCTGCTCTTTCCTGGCAATAAGGGTAGTTACATATGAGACTCGTAATGCATGAAATGTGGTCATTTTAAGAATATTTGGAAACATTGCGTCTGCGGCGCAAGACGCGGTTAAATGGCGGCTAACGGCCCCTAAATCCTGGCCGAATGGACTCCAATAAAAGTGCCTCATCTCAAGTCGACGCTCCGTTGTTATAGCCCGCCGAAAAAAACTGGGACACACGAGAGCGGTGGAAGTGAAAAAAGTTCTCTTTTAATAAAATCCAGTAAAAGTGTTCATGCGCCTGTAGTTTAATTTAAAATAAAATGGAATGAACTAGCTATTATCAAGCAAAGCATGTATGTTTGTTCTAAAATAAAGCTTGAACGGTAATTTTTCAAACGTTTGCAAGAATGGCAGATAATGTTATGATATCCTTATGTTATGAGTATTTAGTATAAAACAAAGTCTTCTCGCTGTCTGTTTGTCCCTATATATGCTTAGATCATTAAAACTACGAAACTAATTTTGATGCGTTTTTTTTTAAAGATAGAATTATTCAAAAGAAAGGTTTATATGTATAATAATATAGTAGAAAAACACTGATAATTATAATATAGGTTTCCAATGTGATGTCGTTTGCAAACGCTGGCTGAAACCTACGAGATAGATCAAAATAATCTACTACAACTTAAAAAGGTATACAAAAAAGTCCGCGATGGTATTGAAATGCGAGTATACCATCTCTTAGGGATAACTCACAATAACCATATTTTTAATCCTTTACTTTTTACGAAAAATAATGGTTACTTACGAAGTGATTTTAGGCAATATAGCTTTAATCCTTATCCACGTACGTACCGTAAATACAATGTGCATTTAATATAAATACAATATGGCCTTTACAGCATTAGATTTTTCGTTGCGTGTTGAGTGTTATTATATGCCGCCCTTTCAAGAGTAACTTATTATAAAACATTTTTTTATTGTCTAATTACATAATAACTATCAATGTTGTATATAAAGACATTCTGTAGTATATTTAGTATCAGCAATGCACCCGTGCGAGACTGGGGCGGGACGCTAGTAAAGAATAATCAATCAACCCTAGTAATTGGAGAGATTATTTATTTATTTCTTTAGTCCGGGCTAAGTAAGGTTAAGTTAAGTCTTCAAAACGCGAGTGAATAGGTATCTTCTGGGTAAGCGCGCTCCATCATCGATCGCATCATCACTTAACACCAGGTGAGATAGTGTTCAAGAGCTACCCAGTTCAGTATAAAAAAAAAAAAGTGACGTCTTACGATGCAAAAAAAGGCTCGTCTTTTGTACTGGCCACTGAACAAAAATTTCAGTACTACAATAATGCAAATACATTTAAACAATGCAAAAACTAATAAAAAAAACGTAGGAAACAGATACCACTAATTGATGCCTCTAAAAACGAAAAGGGAATAATTAAAGCTGTTACAATTTATCATTTTTGTTTGAAATTGCCTTTTATTTGTTATCCTTTTTATCCTTTTTTATCCTTTATCCTTTTTAATTTTGAAGCGCTCGTAGCGAAGTTTACTTAGCTGTTCTCAACCGATCAGCAAAGTTAAGCAACGTCGCGCGCGGTCATGAGTTGGATGGGTGACCGCTAGTGACATTACTACTGAACGTTTCCGTGCTTCGGAGGGCACGTTAAGCCGTCGGTCCCGGTTGTTGTCTTAGGATGGCAGCCGTTATAGCATGGTGGTAGGGCATTTTACGATTGCCCGCCTGGCTAGCTACCACTCTCAAGTAGAAAATCTGTCGCCAAGCACCTAACGGTGTGTTCCGGCAGCTGTCCTTGAGAGCCAGTACTTCTAGGTTAGCCTGAACAACATCTTCGACCACATCATCACTTACCATCAGGTGAGATAGTGGTCAAAGGCTAAACTATCAGGTATAAAAAAAAAATAAAAAAAAATAATCCTGTTTTACTTTCTATCTAATTATGCTAATACGATTTATTCTTACTATCAATCATTTTGTTACGAATTACGATATATAAAATACATTTTATATCCCTATTTACTAACGGGCCCCAAAAGTGCGCGATAAAACAAAATACACGCGTGTGAATTTTTGTCTCGATCAGAAAATAGTAATTTCATAATAATATCCAGTATATACCTTACCCCCTACGAGTAAACCTGACAAGTAAGCTTTCCGTAATCTCGTATCCGAGCGATTCCCCAACAAAGTTTGTTAAACTCCAACCTACACTCAAGAATTCACCAGAAATTTCATATTTGGCCGCAACAATATTGTGTAGTGAGACTTGTGTGAGTCAGTTAGCTTTGCCGTCGTCTCCCAAGTCCAGCGTCTTATTTACGAAGCAGCCGACACACTTGACTTGCGTTTGGCCTTCGCGAGACGCTCAAGTTCCGTATTTAGTTCCCAAGTTAGCGCAATTTGTGTTGCGCACGTCTGCATATTTCATAGCTTGCGTTTCTTTGTTAAATTTTCTCTAACCACTTATATTACTAAACTAAACACGAACTTCAAAGTTTACGGAGCGAAATATAATTTAAAAATTAAGAAAGTACTTATAACGCGTTAATTTTTGTACTATGGGAATCATATACTACGTTTTTATGCGCCCAAAGTGGAAGACGTTTGGTAGGAAAACGTGTTCTTTTTTATATCCATCAAGCAGTTTAGATGGTAGTTATACTCAAGAGGTTAATTCGTTTTTGAATATTTGTATAATATAGATACAGGCAATTAAAGCTTATTTACTCATAGTTCCAAAATTAAAATAGTCATAATATCTGACATCAACAGCAGTAGATAGTAAACAATTAACTAAATTACATAATATTGGCGTATAGTATTCGGTCCAAAGGCATCTCAACTGCTTTGCAAAAGCTTCCAACCGCCAAATTGTTATTGGCAGGCAATTGAAATGCAGCTCGTTTGTTCGCAATTAACGAACTAGTTGTCTTCGTTTCACTGCGATTAGTTGGTAGGGAAAGTAATACAATTTCTTTGTGTTATTATTACACAAAATTTAACATTATTCGACAAAATCTGTAAAATATATATTCTATTATTATTTGAACAGAAAATACTATACCGACCTGTGTACACTGATTAAACAACTTTATGATTTAACAAACCTTAGGCTTTTGAACTCTCCGATATACCAATGCTTAAAATCACTGCGCTTGACATCAACTTACACTTAAATAATTTTATAAACACTGAAAATCCAGCGAGTGTAACAAAAAGAGTGAGTAATGCTGACTTATTTTTTGGTATTTCAATTGTAAAGGATGACATGTTGAAGCTGGCAGTCCGTATCTTTTCACGTAATAACAAATGCATTTTATATAAATTCTTTGAGCGTACGTAGCAAAACTGATTGGCCTGTATCGTTACAGGTTCGGCACCTTCATACTACTCGTGTCGCGTCCTCCACGGTACATGTATCTGGCTACGCGCCCGTGGCTACGGTGCATTTAGAGATGAGTGTAGGATAGGAAAGTATTTGGATTCGGCGCATGTTTGAAGTATCAATACAAAAGGTAGGTTTGTAAAACCTACGTTTAAATATGTTTTGCACACTAGTTAATCTTTTGTTTTTGCTTTATAGTTTAGCTTTTGACCACTGATGGTATATGATGGTGTGGTCGAAGATGTTGTTTAGGCTAACCTAGAATGACTGGTGTAGTGTTTAAGATGTTAGCTTAGGGAAAATGTAATAGTCTATTAATTTGTATGACAGTAATAAACGGAACTCAACACGATCGGACGTCTCATTTACAATTAGTCACTAGTTCCCCAAACGCCACCTCTCCTCCCCACACTGACTCTGAAGTATAGCTGCCGGAACACGCCGTTAGGTGCTTGGTGACAGATTTTCTAATTGAGGTTTTTTATATTTATGGCCCACCTAATGTTAAGCGGACTTACATCTGCCTATTACAGATGCATTTCGTCACACACATGGTTGTTAAGTTTCATGTGCCTGTAATTTCACTGGCTCTCAAGGACTGCTGCTGGAACACACCGTTAGGTGCTTGGCCATTCGGAAAACGCCCTTCCACCATGCGTGAAAGCTCAAGCCCGCAGCGAGATTCCAACCATGGACCTGCGGCACGGCAGTCCATAGCCAATGCCACTGAGCCATCACTGCTTCATAAGGGTGGTAGCTAGCCAGGCAGACCTTCGCAAAATGCCCAACCACCATGCTATAACGACTGTCATCTTAAGACAACAACCGGGACGGCCGGCTTAACGTGCCCTTCGAAGCACGGAAGCGCTCAGTAGTAGTGTAGTGACACTAGCGGTACCCAAGCGGTGACCCATCAAACTCATGACCGCGGCGGCTCATAAGCAATCTTCGCTACGAGCGCTGCAAAATCTTGACTCTGACTCTACTCTCTGATATGGCTTATATGTAATACCACTCGTATTGTGTACTAGTTTACTTTGAGGCTCATTCCTGCTTGTTAAACAAAAACTACTTGTTCTGTTATATTCAAAAAGGAAGCAATTCTTACTAACTTACGTAAAATGTTAATTTTATCAGAAACTATGTCAGATACTATTTATTTCTAATCTGAGCGTTGGTTAAAGTCAAGATACGGATGTGATGAAAGAGTGAATTAGGAAAACATGCGAATAATGTTAAGGATGTTTGATAATGTAACTAACTGTATAGAAGGTAAACGATTGGGAATAAGTTTACTGTACGAAGCCTCAAAGTAGATTTATTAAAGAAAGCGCCAGTGACGGAAACGTTGAGATTGTAATGGACTAAAGTGGTATGTCCAGCTCATGAGGAGGGATGAAATACATAAGGCCAAATATGGTATACTGTATCATAGGCTGCCTATTAAGGGGGCGTTTGTCATATTGCCATGATAATAAACGAAGGAATGGACTACTGAGACAGCAGTTACCAGAGATGAGTAGAAAAAGCATACCTACCTGTTTAAAAAAAGATAAAGTTAGGGTTACGAAAAACCCCAAAATTTAACAGGTTGTAAAACGCGTAAAGTCAGCATAGCCAAATCGTACTTTTGGTGGCCAAAATTAAATAAAGACATAGTAGAGTTAACTAAAAATTGTAAATACTGTTTGTCTTACAGAAATACCCCCACAAAAAGTAATTTAAGGCCTTGGCCCATACCCCAATCACCCTGGTACCGCATCCATGCTGATTACCTTGGTCCATTGTTTGGTAAAATGTTTTTGATAATAATTGACAGTTTCAGCAAATGGCCAGAGGTGTTTCAGATGGCAAATATTGGAAGTGGTCTAACTATTGAAAAATTTAAAGAATTATTTTTAAGATTTGGTTTCCCTGTTCATCTTGTTACTGACAATGGAACTTCATTTACAAGTCAGGATTTTAAGACATTTTGTACAAATGTTGGCATTCAACATACATTCACCCCTCCCTACCATCCAGCCACAAATGGTGCCGCTGAAAGATTTGTGGAGACATTCAAGTCCAATGTAACAAAAATAGTAGAGAGTGAAAAAACACTTAAATATGCAATCAGCATATTTTTAGCTGATTATAGAGTGATTCCTCATAAATCTACGGGAGTCTCTCCTGCCCGACTTATGTTGGGGAGAGAGATAAGAAATCGCTTTTCATTAATTAGACCAGCTCCAATATTTCAAGATCTTTTATTAAAGCAAAACAAAATCGTAGATTCTCAGGGAGGCTCCAGGAATGTACAATTTAAGATTGGCTAGAAAGTAATGACAAAAGATTACCGAAAGGGACAAAAACCTTGGACTGAAGGCATTATCATTGAAGAGTCCATGCCTGGAGTTACCTATTATATTGATGTTCAGGGCCTAAGATGGAAAAGACATGTAAACCAAATCATTAGCTGTGGTCAAAATATGGAAGTTGGTTAGCGTCCTGGTGCACAATTAAAAATTAGTATTACATGTACTTAGATACATAATATATAATATGATATAATGAAATGTCATAGAAAATGTAATAGCATGTAGTTATGTGTTATAGTGGTAATAAGTTTTAGTTTTATATTAGATTGATACTTAAGTATTATGTCTACTAGTACTTGTAATCCAGTTAAAGATACTATATAATAAGTTTAAGGTAAACATAAGTTATTTGCCAAGATCAAATAAATTATCTTCTTCAATGAAGTTTATTTAGTTAGTTTAGTTAAATACTTAGTGATAAACCTTTATTGATTCTGTATGCGGGGAAGAGTGTAGTATATCTGTGTGCCAGGGCAGGTAATAACATTCACTCATCCATCTGTACGTTCACTCTCTTTGCTATTAGCTTTTAATGTGTGAAAGTTCTGTCCATGCTATTTTATTACAAACAAATAAATAAACGTGTCCCTTGAAGTGCAGTGTGTATCAATTAATTACCTACGCTGCAGGACATACCAATATACAACAAATGGCGCTATATTATCTGTTGCAATGGGATCTATTTTCTGTAATTTTGTTACTAAAGAGTAATGTAACAAAGGCAATGTACATTATTTTACTACGAAAAGATTGCTTGGCCACTCAAATCACAGAAACATCTAAAAATCTAGAGATTGAGTGGCAAACGCTATCTCTGTTATCTATAGTCAATTTACCTACACACAAGATTATTTATCCTTTTCATTTTGAAATACTTTATTTGAAATTTTGTTTTTAAAACGTGACCTTTGAACATTGATTTTAAAACAAACTTAATAAATTGTTGTAAAATGTGCGGTGTAGATTCATCCCTAGTTGCACCAAAGCTGGCGACACGACCGCCGCCCCGCCCGTGTCCTGCCAACAGCCAACTTGCACCCTATTCCGGACGCGGTGCGCCTGATTTATAATCCGATATCCGGAATTCCGGACAGAGCCGTTACCATCTCTGGAAACTCTTGAAATAAATATTCGGCGCCGACTCCGCGAGTGAACTGGGGCACATTTGTTCTCGCGTGGTCAAGCCGCTAATGGGCGCGAGAAATAAATGCTCCGTTGCAGATGCATATTGTACTGCCATCTATTTCGTAACTTGTGCTACACATTATATACACTTTGTATTTTTAAATTGCTACAGTCCTATTACTTAAAGAAATAATATACCTCTTACCCTTTAGAAAAGCAATGCTCTGAACAGTTCCATAATCTACGTGAAACTGACATGATTAAATGTGTCTAGAAGAATCATAATATGACACTTTATGAACACAAAGTGTTTGAATCTTAATGATTCAAACACTTTGTGTATATAATGTGTAGCACAAGTTACGAAATAGATGGCAGTACAACTGTATATTGAGAATGTTTGAAAAAACTTTTATAAATAATATGAGGATAATAATGACTTACGAAATTACAAATTTACGATAGGAAAAATTTCAGTCTTGCGTTATTGTTATGTTTGCGTCATTGCAAACATAACAATATTAAAAAAAAAGATAATAATCACATTCAAAAGTTTCAAATTATATTTCATACATCTCATTTTTTTTTATACCTGTGGTATGCCTTTATTAACAAAATACTACAAACAATATACAACACTACATCTACAACAATGAAAGCATTCAGACAATCTGCTAGTCATTGCACACTCACACGCAGTTCAAATATCATATCATAGTCTCACGCTAGGTGAAATAGTCATCACAGACAAATTATAAAAAAAATACCATTATTTAAGCAGCCAGAAACCTGAGTGTAACTTTGCGTGTAAACATTCGCCACAATACTGCATTGCGAAAAAGTTTCCGTTGCATAAGGGAATCGAGATTTATGATATAGGATTTGAATAGCATAAAACTGCAAGAGAACAGCCACAGGAGATCAGCGCGCGCTCAAACTGGGAACAATGAAGGAGCACGTAGAGTTGGGAACTTACTAATAAACTTTTAATTTAATCGTTACTTTAGATTTTAATGAACACTGAGATTCTTTGAGAGTGCGGTCGAAGGCTTATCCCTTTTTTATAACGACGTGGTGAAGATTTCCAATTACTTGTGTACAATTAAGAGGATTCACTTTGCGTTGTTGTTTGCGGTGGCCGTGTGGGAGGAAGTATACACAGAGCTCCTCGCCTGTGGTCATTTATTAGTGTAATTAAATCCTCCACTCGTGTACATTTACGCATTTTTAAGTGCATTAGATACGTGACGCGCACACGGAGAATGTTAAATGGAAAGCACTTTACCTGAATAAAGCAGGATGTCTCGAGCGTACTCTACACAGTTTTTAACGGCATTATTTAGTTACACCCTACTTAAATATTTTCATTTTCCTATATAACTTAGTACGAGTAAAGTAGCTTGTGAAAATTAGGAGCACATGAAAATTGAGTAATATGAACTAATACTATGAACATGTGCGGCAAAAAGTAAAAAGTTATATTGATGATACGAGTATAAATAATAATTAATTCAATTATAAATCTATAGTGCCTAAAGTGTTAATTATTTTCTGGATCAGTCGACGCCTTGTTTTTTTATTTTTTTAGCAACAATTAATTCCAAATAAGTAATGTTTCGCAAGTTCGCATCACAAATCGATATTACTGCTCGTTTCAAGCTGGAGCTGTGAAAAAATATTTTTATTTATCGAATGTTATCATCGTTAAAGTGGATTGCCTCTTTTAGTCTGCAAAGCTATGATTTATTTAATGTAAGCCTACTAGTAGCGTTTTTTAAACTAATCAGTAACACGATCTTTTCAGGTCCATAGCTCGAATCCCGCCACGGACTTGAGCTTCACCGTATGGTGTAAGGGCATTTTGCGAATGCCCGCCAGGCTAGCGACCACCCTCAAGTAGAAAATCTGTCACCAAGAACCTAACGATGTGTTCCGGCCTTGAGAACCAGTGAAATTACAGGCACATGAGACTTAGCAATTATGTGTCAAAGTGCCGGGCACAGTGCAATTCGTGTCTTGTGACGAAATGCATCTGTTATAGGCAGAGGTTAGTCCGCTTAACATCAGGTGGGTCTCGAGCTTGTTTGTCACAATAACATAAAAACAAAACCGAAGTTAATATTATTATTTTTTATTGCTTGGCATTACTGTTTCTAAAATATTACAACAATAATTACGACGTATAACAAATCTCTTTAAATCAGCCATGAATGAATTGTGATGTTCTGAAAATTCCGTAAAACATTTTCGACGTCATAATAAAAGACTTGAAAAGAGTAAGGCATAGCTTTGACACTAATGGCTCTCTTTTAATTCTCTTTGAATAGATTAAAAAAACCTTTTAATTTAAGGAGTTTAGAAGAGAACATCTTTGTTAAATAATTTGTATTTCGGAAATATTTAAAAGTGTTTTCAGAAGGTAATGTTTTAAGCTATAACAGCTGCTATAACAGATGTGGGTATTTATTATGGTAAAAATGGAAAATATTGTCTGAAAAATTTTGAACTCACTTAAAATACCTGACGTTGTATGAATAATAGGTAAGTATGAACAATACTCTTCAAGTGTATCTCAATAGTTTTCCAAAAACCGTTTTGGAATATTCAATTGTTAGTGGGCACTTTAAACCTTTATATATTGTAGGTCAAGAATTTTACATTGAGACACTTTTCCAATGAATATAAAGTAAAGTACAATGTTAGCAACCTAAATCTATTTTAAATATAATCACAATTAACTAGCCTAGTGTTTGAGCAAGAATAAAGTAAGTTAATGCTTAAGTTTGTCCGAGGAAGGCGCATTAACCCCTGGGGATTATCCCTTGGTATCAACAGTTATCCTTTATGGTTGAAACTCCTTTTTTTCAAATGTTATAGATAAATTTTACTCTGTGTATCACTTAATTACATACGCAAAAGGTTTAATTATTAACACCCTCGAGAACTTCGTTTTCTTACACTTTTTATGTTAATTTAGCGTCTATTATAAAACTTGTTTAAATAAACCAATTAATTGGAATAAAAATGTTTAAAAGTGGTCTAAATGCTTTCTTTGTAGTAATAACTACAGTGTTATATATAGCTCGTAGTATTTTGTTAATAAAGGCAAACCACCCGTAAAAACATGGCATAATATCTTCCTACGTCTGTCCACAATAAAATCGTTCAGCCGAATGTTATAAAGCTAATTTACTGTGACAAGTGAACAACAAAACGTAATTAATATTGATTTACTCAAAGCAAACAAAGGGGGAGTTAATTGGTACATGGCAGCAGCATATCCGGTGCAGTACAATCCTTGGGTAAACATGAAATGCCATAGGTGAGGTGAGGAAGTGGCCAAGATGTCAATAACTCTGTATTGTTAAAACAACATAGAATTACTAACGTCTCGGTGATCATTAAAGTCAAGTAAGTAACGAAATTATTTTATAATCTTGGTTAAAATTATTTTATAAGCATTGCAATTCAACGGGCAATGCTGCCAACATACTGAGTATGTTGACAACTGACAGTGAGTTGGAGCTTTTGGACTGCTTGTGAGTCTGCAATGACTTATAGGTTGTCTATATACTTTTATTGTAGGAGAATTGGTGCAGCAACACTACAGATGTTGTATACATATAGTTCGTAGTATGTTTTTAATAAAGGCCGTTCAAGAAAAGTCTTGGAATAAATTTAGAAAAATCTTGATACCCAGGAAATACTTTTACGTATGCCTCAATTGGTAACCTTTTAACATATTATGTTAGGAAAATATGGAAGTGCATTTGTAAGGATATTTTGATAATACTCATTTTCTTGCAATGCATTTATTTTAATGTAAATTAAGTTGAATCATTAATATTATATAGGTAACTACACTTGTAAACACTTTATAAATAAAAATTCTAATATGAAGTTAAAAATGGCAACTGTGAAGAAGTATGAATGATAAAAAAAATCGTTAATATAACGTTCAAAATAAAGTTTCAGAGCATATAATGAGGATTATTAGATATATTTTACGATTTGGATATTTTTTTATCACTGCTAGGCTAGCTTTTGATCTGAATCTCATTTGATGGTATGTAATGTGTGGTCAAAGATGTGGTCTAGACTAATCAAGAATCACTGGCTCTCAGTGAAACATGCCTTAAGGTGCTTAGTGACAGATTTTCTAAATGAAAGTGGTAGCTAGCCATACGCCATGCCAGCATATAACGACCGCTATCCTACGACCAACAACTAGAACCGTGGTCGTAACGTGACCTCGCACGACAGCGCTCAGTAGTAAATGCCACTATCGGTCGCCCATCCCATGATCTGGTCATCCAAGTGATGACCAAATCGGTCGTTGCTGAACCCCTTGGCATCCGCGTAGAAGAAATCGTCCGTTTGTGAATGAAATTCTATTATTCTCATTACCTATGATGCGCATAGATGAACTTAGTTGATAGGTTAAGAATGACTAAGCAAGATTCGCTACAAGCGCTGCCAATAATGTAGAAAAGTACACTATATTAAACTTAAAAAGCATGCATGCAAAGTGAGAGTGAACAAAACAAGTCATATGGGAAGACCGCGGCGAACGCATATTCACCAATATGCGTTCCAATCCACAATAAAATCGTTCAGCCGAATGTTATAAAGCTAATTCACTGTGACAAGTGAACAACAAAACGTAATTAATATTGATTTACTCAAAGCAAACAAAGGGGGAGTTAATTGGTACATGGCAGCAGCACATCCGGTGCAGTACAATCCTTGGGTAAACACGAAATGCCACAGGTGAGGTGAGGAAGTGGCCAAGATGTCAATAACTCTGTATTGTTAAAACAACATAGAACTAATAACGTCTCGGCGATCATTAAAGTCAAGTAAGTATCGAAATTATTTTATAATCTTGGTAGTAATTATTTTATAAGCATTGCAATTCAACGGGCAATGCTGCCAGCATACTGAGTATTTTGCCAACTGGTAGTGGGTTGGAGCTTTTGAACTGCTTGTGAGTCTGCAATGACTTATAGATTGTCTATATACTTTTATTGTAGGAGAATTGGTGCAGCAACACTACAGGCGTTGTGTAGGTATAGTTAATAGTTTGTAGTATATTTTTAATAAAGGCCGTTAAAGAAGAATCTTAGAATAAATGTGGAAAAATCTTGTGACCGAGGAAATACTTTTACATATTATGCCTCGATTGGTAACCTTTTTACATATTATGTTAGGAAAATATGGAAGTGCATTTGTAAGGATATTATGATACTACTCATTTTCTTGCAATGCATTCATTTTGATGTAAATTAAGTTGAATCGTTAATATTATATAGGTAACTACACTTGTAAACACTTTATGAATAAAAATTCCAATATGAAGTTGAAAATGGCAGAGATTCCGATAACCGTGAAGAAGTTTGAATAATAAAAAAAATCGTTAATATAACTTTCAAAATCGAGTTTCAGAGCATATTATGAGGATTATTAGGTATATTTTACGATTTGGATATTTTTTTATCACTGCTAGGCTAGCTTTTGATCTGAATCTCATTTGATCGTATGTAATGTGTGATCAAAGATGTTGTCTAGACTAATCAAGAATCACTGGCTCTCAATGAAACATGCCTTAAGGTGCTTAGTGACAGATTTTCTAAATGAAAGTGGTAGCTAGCCATACGCCATGCCAGCATATAACGACCGCTATCCTACGACCAACAACTAGAACCGTGGTCGTAACGTGACCTCGCACGACAGCGCTCAGTAGTAAATGCCACTATCGGTCGCCCATCCCATGATCTGGTCATCCAAGTGATGACCAAATCGGTCGTTGCTGAACCCCTTGGCATCCGCGTAGAAGAAATCGTCCGTTTGTGAATGAAATTCTATTATTCTCATTATCTATGATGCGCATAGATTAACTTAGTTGATAGGTTAAGAATGACTAAGCAAGATTCGCTACAAGCGCTGCCAATAATGTAGAAAAGTACACTATATTAAACTTAAAAAGCATGCATGCAAAGTGAGAGTGAACAAAACAAGTCATATGGGAAGACCGCGGCGAACGCATATTCACCAATATGCGTTCCAATCCACAATAAAATCGTTCAGCCGAATGTTATAAAGCTAATTCACTGTGACAAGTGAACAACAAAACGTAATTAATATTGATTTACTCAAAGCAAACAAAGGGGGAGTTAATTGGTACATGGCAGCAGCACATCCGGTGCAGTACAATCCTTGGGTAAACACGAAATGCCACAGGTGAGGTGAGGAAGTGGCCAAGATGTCAATAACTCTGTATTGTTAAAACAACATAGAACTAATAACGTCTCGGCGATCATTAAAGTCAAGTAAGTATCGAAATTATTTTATAATCTTGGTAGTAATTATTTTATAAGCATTGCAATTCAACGGGCAATGCTGCCAGCATACTGAGTATTTTGCCAACTGGTAGTGGGTTGGAGCTTTTGAACTGCTTGTGAGTCTGCAATGACTTATAGATTGTCTATATACTTTTATTGTAGGAGAATTGGTGCAGCAACACTACAGGCGTTGTGTAGGTATAGTTAATAGTTTGTAGTATATTTTTAATAAAGGCCGTTAAAGAAGAATCTTAGAATAAATGTGGAAAAATCTTGTGACCGAGGAAATACTTTTACATATTATGCCTCGATTGGTAACCTTTTTACATATTATGTTAGGAAAATATGGAAGTGCATTTGTAAGGATATTTTGATAATACTCATTTTCTTGCAATGCATTCATTTTAATGTAAATTAAGTTGATCATTAATATTATATAGGTAACTACACTTGTAAACACTTTATAAATAAAAATTCTAATATGAAGTTAAAAATGGCAACTGTGAAGAAGTATGAATGATAAAAAAAATCGTTAATATAACTTTCAAAATAAAGTTTCAGAGCATATAATAATGAGGATTATTAGATATATTTTACGATTTGGATATTTTTTTATCACTGCTAGGCTAGCTTTTGATCTGAATCTCATTTGATGGTATGTAATGTGTGGTCAAAGATGTTGTCTAGACTAATCAAGAATCACTGGCTCTCAGTGAAACATGCCTTAAGGTGCTTAGTGACAGATTTTCTATATGAAAGTGGTAGCTAGCCATACGCCATGCCAGCATATAACGACCACTATCCTACGACCAACAACTAGAACCGTGGTCGTAACGTGACCTCGCACGACAGCGCTCAGTAGTAAATGCCACTATCGGTCGCCCATCCCATGATCTGGTCATCCAAGTGATGACCAAATCGGTCGTTGCTGAACCCCTTGGCACCCGCGTAGAAGAAATCGTCCGTTTGTGAATGAAATTCTATTATTCTCATTATCTATGATGCGCATAGATTAACTTAGTTGATAGGTTAAGAATGACTAAGCAAGATTCGCTACAAGCGCTACCAATAATGTAGAAAAGTACACTATATTAAACTTAAAAGGCATGCATGCAAAGTGAGAGTGAACAAAACAAGTCATATGGGAAGACCGCGGCGAACGCATATTGGTGACATTTCAGAAAAATACCAGCCCACGAGAAACATTAGCGCTCATCACGAAATAATTCATCTAAATTCAAAAATAGTAATATCAATAAAAAATTACAATAAAAAATATTATAATCAAAATGATATTTCAAAGAATGTGAAGAGAGCTTAAAATTCATGCCAAGATCGTGGCTATTTGATATCCATGGCATCTTCCTACACAACCGGAAACAGTATTTATACATGTAGGGTGTAATGACGATTGAAAAAAACATGTATTTAAATGCAATGTATTTGTTTTCCATCCCACTTTAATATTATATTACATGAGTACTGGCAACACTTAGGTTATTTAAAAAAATGCATAGCTATAAAATGTTCATTACTTATATAATATTTTATACGACGTAAACAACGTTCATCAAATTAGTCCTTGTACCTTGGAATTGAGTGAAGGCATTTACAGAAAATTTCATTTTACCTTAACCTTTTATATTTATGAGAGAAAAATGGTAATTTCTTCAGACAAGGAACGCGCATAATTCATTTTAAGGATAATAGAAACATATCAACATACTTATATATCACCAACAGAGGTAGGTAAAGTAGTCTCAGTCTCACCGACATAATATGTTTTGTTCTAGTGAGGCGTGTAAATAGTCTACACCTATCGTGTACTTGCTTACCGTTAATTTAATTATGGCTGACCTTTTGAACAAATTGATTAACCTCCCTGAAAACACCAATACATACACAATGCAGTAGTATATAGCCCAAGTTCCTTGCAATCCTTCAAGTTGGGATTTAGAGCAGACATCGTTCTAGGCGTTCTTATATGGCGACCGGCCGGCGACACACAAATCCAAAATAATCGGAAGAAAGTCTTGCCCAAAATATGTTATTCACTCACTGCACTGTGACGTCCATACAATATTGATTGTATGGCAAGTGTTCTTTCTTGCATCTTCAATTGTTCAATTATTATTATTAATATTAACACGGAGCGGCGATGTGCGTTTTTTAGCGGAGAAACGAAAAAATAGTCCACACTTTATTACCCTCTGGTAATGTGTGGACTATTTATTCGTTTCTCTGAGTCTACGAATATACTTTATTTATTCGTAGCTCTGAGTACAATAATATTTGTTGCGAGCATCTTGTATGGCTTTTGGAGGTAGATTATAACAAATATCTACCGAATCGATAGTGCTAAAGCCATCTCTGAGATATGTTGAGCTAAAAAATCAGAAAGCAGCTGATACGATGGCCTCTGCAGCATATTGGCGCTATCCTGAGGGTGCATCAATTTAGAACTAAGACATATTATATTTATAGATGACAAAATTGTAACATCAATAAGGCATTGACGGTTCACCAGATCTCATATAATGGAAAACAATCCCCGATTTGGGTTGAACTCAGTACCTTAAGGGTGAACTGGCCTGGGCGGTCAGCTTCGGGAACTGTTCGACGCGTGCCTCACGTCGGGTCAGTTCCCGAAGCTTTGGAAGGACGGGCGATTGTGCCTGTTGCGGAAGGAAGGGCGAGACGCAGACTCGCCCACCGCATACAGGCCAATCGTGCTGCTGGATGACACGGCGAAGCTGCTGGAGAGAATAGTAGCCTTCCGTGTCATCCGGCACCTGGGGGGAACTGGGCCTGACCTTTCAGAGGCCCAGTTCGGATTCAGGGCAGGGCGGTCGACGATAGACGCCCTGCTCTGGATCAAGGGGTGGACGCAGGACGCAGTCGGCGGGGGGGAAAAGGCGTTGGCTGTCTCGCTCGACATTGCCAACGCCTTCAACAGCCTACCGCACGGGACAATACGGGAGGCGCTCCGCTATCACGGAGTGCCCCTGTATCTGCGTAGGCTGTTGGCCGACTACCTCCGGGACCGCGAGGTCCTGGTGGAGGGACGCGACGGTCTGAGGCGACGTCGCGTGTCCTGCGGGGTTCCACAGGGGTCGGTGTTGGGACCGCTCCTGTGGAACATTGGCTACGACTGGGTGCTCCGCGGCACGTTTCCCGCAAGTATGCGGGTTGCGTGCTACGCGGATGACACCCTAGTCGTAGTCAAGGGGAGGGACCTCGGGGAGACGGTGCGGCGGGCCACGGTAGCAACAACACTCGTGGTCGGCCGCATACGTGCCCTGGGGCTGGAGGTCGCCCTCTCCAAGACCGAGGCCCTAATGTTCCATGGGCCTCGGGGGGGACCCCCTCCAGGAACGAGGATAGACCTGGACGGGGTCCTGGTCCGGGTTGGGACCCAAATGAGGTACCTGGGTCTCATCCTGGACGGGCGGTGGACTTTTGGGGCCCACTTCACTCAACTGGCCCCAAAAGTCGTAAGCGCCGCAGCCGCCCTTGGGAGGCTGCTGCCCAACGTGGGCGGCCCGAGCGCCACATGTCGTCGCCTGTACTCCGGAGTGATCCGGAGTATGGCCTTGTACGGGGCACCTGTCTGGGTGGACGCCCTCGGTCGCGCCAATAAGGCCCTGCTGGGTCATCGCGACGAGGGCGATACGCGGGTACCGGACGGTGTCCTGGACGGCGGGATGCGTGTTGGCCGGTGATCCCCCCTGGGAGCTCCAAGCGGAGATCCTCGCCGAAGTTTACCACTTCGTGGCGGCAAGGAGATCCCGCGGGGAGCCTCCAGCGTGGGAGGAGGTCACGCGCATGCGACGGCAGGCGCGGGCCGCCCTGTTGCGGCGGTGGACGGAGGACCTGGCTCCACCGGTCCCTGGACAGAGGACGGTGGATGCCATTCGCCCGGTCCTTCGGAGGTGGGTAGGGCGGCGATTCGGGTCGCTCACCTTCCGATTGGTGCAGGTGCTTTCCGGGCATGGATGTTTCGGAAAGTACCTGCATCACATCGCAAGACGTGAGGCGACCCCCGCCTGTCACGAGTGTGGAGCGCCAGAAGACACGGCGCTCCACACGCTGGAGGAGTGCGCCGCGTGGAGTCCCATGCGGCACACCCTCACAGCGGTCATAGGCGCAGATCTGTCGCTGCCGAGCGTGGTTAACGCTATGCTCGGCAGCAACGGATCGTGGCAGGCGGTGGTCTCTTTCTGCGAAGAGGTGATGGCGCAGAAAGAGGCTGCGGAGCGGGCGAGGGAGGACGACGTCCTCTCAGACCCGCTCCGGCGTAGACGAACTGGTGGAAGGAGAAGGCGATTCGGGCGCCTTCTCGCTCTATCCTAATGCTGTGCGGATCATCGGTGGAGAGTCGGGGGATTCTCCACTGGCTTGCACGATCCCACACGTCTGGGGGATGGCCCTAATGAGCTGGGTCATCCCTCCATTGGCCGGGGCCCGTCACCGGTGACGGGCCAACCGCCGGGGCGAGATGGTGATTGCTAACGCTACCCCATCTCGCCCCGACTAGGCGGCAGACTGCTCATCCCGGGTTTTTAGTGGGTAACCTCACTTACTACCCCCCCGTGGGGGTAGTAAGGCCCCTCAGGCGAGGACTCCCACATAACCACTCTGCTCCCCCCGGAGCCGGGTGGTATCCATAAAGGATTTTCCCGGGTCAAAAAAAAAAAAAAAGTGTGAACTGGCCGGACGGTTCTCCATACAAACGCCGTTGGGTGATCACTCCCTTATTTGAGGATTTAGGTCCAAAATAAAGCATAATACCGATTGATCTCGTCATTATCTAGGCTTGTATGATGCCGAAATATTAATAAAATAATTTACCTGAAAATTATGACCCTCTAAACATTTTCATACAAAGTTTACGAGGCTCATAACTTACAACTTAATTATCTTTTTAAAATTTCGGCATCATACAAGCCTAGATAATGACGAGATCAATCGGTATTATGCTCTATTTTGGACCTAAATCCTCAAATAAGGGAGTGATCACCCAACGGCGTTTGTATGGAGAACCGTCCGGCCAGTTCACCCTTAAGGTTCAAAAGCGATGTTTATGTTACTCGACAACTAAGCAGTCAAAGTTTAAAGCAATGATGGCACATTGTGCATGGTGGTAGGGCATTTTGCGACCGCCGCCTAGCCAGGCGGCGGTTGAGGGTGGTAGCTAGCCAGCTACCACCCTCAAATCTCCGACCACATCATCACTTACCATCAGGTGAGACAGTGGTCAAAAGCTAGACTAATAGCAATAAATAAAATAAAATGTAATATTACTGCCATGCGGGAGGTCTATGGTAAGAATTCCGCCGTGGGTTTGATATTCTCAGCATGGTAGTGCATTTTGCGAGCAGACAAAATGAGAGTTGAAAATCAGTCACCAAGAACTTAACGGTGTGTTCCGGTAGCTTCTTGGGTAAACGTGTTACCCATTCTAGACTACATGATCACTTACCAACAGCTTAGATAGTAAACAAAGAGTTAATAATCAGCTGTGAAAAACAAAGAAAAATAAATCGTTTCGAATTGAGGCTTAAGTTTGGCAGTTCGTTTTTATTGATATCACTGAAGCGCCGCATTAAAAATTAGCTCCTACACACTTTTGTGAGGCACCATTGTGTAGGTTTATAGGTGCGTTTAAATTTATGTAGCGCTTGGGTTAGCAAAATGTCTGCTCAATAAGAGTTACAGACCAATTGTCGGAGTAAATTGCGCATTGCACTGTTATTTTGCGTTAGAGAAACTATAACTGAAGGTAAATGAGCCAGTAGCTAGGATATTGCAAAATGTGTTTACACTAAGGTTTTTAGATGGCTTTAACTTTATAGTTGAATTCAGATAGTCAAACTAAGGTGAATTCTACTTGTTCATAGAACAAATAAATATATATTTTAATAACCTGTTTGAAATAATCCTTACATTCAGGTAGTTGAACTACCTACCTATACGTGATTTTCTATAAGCCCCCTTTGGATTTCAATTTTAAACAATTATCACACTGAGCTAACAAGAGACAAGATAAACAAAAACTTACATGATTAAGACATCAACACCTAAATATAGCAACAACTTATTTAATTATTTACTTAATATACCGGCTAACGCTCACGTTGTTTGGTCGTTATCTCCGACAGTTGTTCGAGCAGTAAAGATGCTCATTCTCAAGGAATGCCGGCAGCTTAGCAGCAAACCTTGAGTGCTAGCCGGTATATTTGGTAAATAATTATGTCAATTCACGTTAGTTTTTATGAAAATATGACTTATTTACTTGTTTATGAGAAACAAAAATTATTGTGTAATATAATTTACATAATATATTTTACGGGTGGTATACCTTAATAATGCATTTAGACAATCTATAAGCCATTGCAGACTCACAGGCAGTCCAAATGCTCCAGCCCACTACCAGTTAGCAGCGCGCCCAGGATGCTGGCAGCATTGCCCCGTTGAATTGCAATGCTTATTCGTTGAGCCAAATAGGTGCCAGCATTTTGATCACGCGTCGCATCGACCAAGCGCTCCAATTAGGTTTGGAAAATACGTTGATCTCCTGGTACCCACGGACCCAACGTCTCTACACAAAACGGCTCAAATGTAACCACTACCAATATTTATATAATTACATTACTAATTGATTATATTCTATAGCCTATGATCATCATGGATAATGTAGGATTCTAATGGTGAACTTATTTTTCAAAGCAGTCCAGTAGTCTTCTGTTTGTTCGTATGTAACAAAAAAATCTTTTCTCTTTATAATATTAGTATATCTTATTTATTATAATATTGTATTTAAACCAAACAATAATAGTTATCGAATAAATACCATATTCGTCCTTAATAAGGTCAAGCTATAGGATAATATATTTTTTTAATGGAGATACAGAAATTAGAAAATTCAATATCATCGGGGCTGGCGCTTGATAAAAGTCTTTATATATATATACTTGCTGTCCCAAGAAGTAGTGACATACAGAAGCTGAGAGGTAGAGGATCTAGAGGGCTATCTAAATCACCTCGTATGTTCCGCGATTTTTCGTATTTTCGGAGTTATGACTTTGTTTTAATTTTTCACTTATCACCGAGTACGATGGGATTTTTATTTATAGTGACGTGAATTGTTGCGGTAGATGCTTGATTTTTTTGTGTGCTACCAATTCAATATGGTAACATTTACTAACGTTAGATCATTGAGTGGTATAAAAAAAATAATGTCAAGAAAGATAAAATTACCCTGTATGTTTAAAAATTCAAGGGCCCTAAAAAAAACACAATAGAAAAATTACCGATTAGCTTTTAAAAACTTGCTCTATCTATCAGGTAGCTACCCTGAAAATTTCTTTTTTTATTAATACGGCTTCAATCAAAAAATTTAAATCTAAATGTAGTGCAAAATTTTAATTTACATGATGATTAATGCAAGCAAAGCAAAACCTTTCTAAATTAATTTCGTTCTAAATCACGCACTGGCCGTCAATAGGAATCGACATTACAAGAACACTTTAGTGTTAACTTTTGGTCTGGCATATTTAACGGTCGGGCCCTTTCAGCTGCCACACCGCTTGGGCGGCAATCACTTTTTAAATTATCTACGCGTCGATCTGCCCCTGCTGTTAGAAGATGTGGACTCGGAGACACACAGAAGCATAGTACTGCAGACCTTGGACGTGAGAAACTATTTAAATCAAAGATACCCTGAAAGATGGATTGGTCGTTGCGGCCGGGGTGACGCCTGCCTTATAGCATGGCCTTTACGGTTCCCCGAACCCCCATTGATTATTTGTATGGGGATACTAAAGACCTGGTCTACTCGAGAGAATGCCGCAATTTGGACGTAACTCGTCCAAATGCACTAGAAATAAAAATTGAGAGTAGCAGAAGAAACCATTAATTATTTTTAATGGTTTCTTCTGCTACTCAAAATTTTTATTTCTAGTGCATTCAGACGTTTAAAAGACATCTTTTTCCGGCGATGTCGCACTTGCATTGAGCAACAGGGGGACCGTTTTGAAAATTGTAATTAAACACCTTGTAATTGGTTTTACTTTGCTTGCATTAATCATCATGTAAATTAAAGTTTTGCACTTACAATATTTAGATTTAAATTTATTTGATTGAAGCCTTATGAACCTTATGAATAATAAAACAAAATTTTCAGGGTAGCTACCTGATAGATAGAGCAAGTTTTTAAAAGCCTAACGTTCTTTTTTATGTGATTTATTTTTTAAATGCCCTTGAAGTTGTGGACATACTGGGTAATTTTATCTTTCTTGGCATTTAATTTTTTATTTATTCCATTCAAAGATCTAATGATAGTAAATGTTACCATTCTGAATTGGCGTATCTATCTAGCTTAGCACACAAAAAAAATCAAGCATCTCCTCTCATCGTACACGGCGCTAGGTGAAAAATAAAAATATAAGTCATAACTCCGAAAATACGAAAAATCGCGAAACATACTTTTATCAAATATAATGTGGATTTTTATTCATCTATAAAATTATTCACGAACCTCAAAAACAGTATTCAGGTTTATTATTATTGCTTTCCTCGTTTGTCGGTCCGTTATAAATTCAGCGATAGTTTAGCGTTGGTTAGGCATCACTTTTGCGCTATAACAGTAGGTAATTGAAGCGTTTGATATATGTTGATTGCCATTTATCTGTGCTTTACGTAGCAATCATTTCTTACTATCAGTGTGTTTTTCATGTTGGTTCCGTTTGTTTTTTCACACTTATGAGTACAATGATATCGAGAGCATTAATGTGTAACGGGTTATATCACTAGTAACTGAGAGTTCAACTTGGACCTTGAAACTATTTTAAAGGTGCAAATTTCAATGTTCAGTGTGTTTAAATCAGCATGGTACTGACTTTCATGAGTAATTTTTTCATACTCTTCAGTATTCGAGATTGGTTGAGTTTATTTTTTATTATTTATTTAAGTGCATTTTAATTATATTTAACAAAATATAACAGTATGGAAAACGAACTCCTGGAGTAACCCTTTGTATAACTAAGATACAATTTCTATGTAAAAATGAAAAGGGTAAAATGAGTGAATAATTTAAAGATTCAAACATTACTTTGCGAAAATTCTCGAGCGCTCGTAAGCAAAAATTTGAAGCACTCGGCATAAATTTTGAAGCGCTCGTAATTTTAAATATCAACTTGTTCTTAAATGAACAACTGTGATAAGCAACGTCCGCTGCTTTCGAGACTTGTATTGGTGCCCGCTATTGGCATACACTTCCGTGCTTCGGACAGCACAATATGTTGTTTACTTTTTTTTCACTATTTTTTTTCTTCGATATGTTTATATCGGTTTTATAATTTTTCAACTAGCCACCTTGTAAATAACTAATATATTATTATAACTGTAAATTCATCAATCGTAATATATTCAGACGCTGACAAATGCTGAATTTCTATCACTATCAGACTACGTGGTGGAGGAGTGAGCGATGGTAAAATCACGATCAGTTTGGGTGAAAAACGAAAGAATACTTATTAACACCAAACTAGTAATTTAATAGAAAATAAAACTCAATTTGCCCCTCTCGATAAGGATTCGCTGTTATAATGTTTATTTATTTTATTTATTTATTCACTATAATGAGCACGGCATTGCCAATTACATTTATTTACTAAATATACTTTACTAATTTGTACATTGTATAAAGGTATTATACATACATACACAAAATTTAAATATCAAAACCTAAAATAAAAATGGCATAATTCTGTCAATGTAGTGAAAAAATGTCAAATATTAAGATTATAAATAAATATGATCAGTCTCAAATTAAAAATTAAAAATGTCAATGAATTAAGTAAGTCAATATGACTTACGTTTATATATATAAGCAATAAAATTATTTAGTCAAGAATTAAAATATCATATTTTTTTACAACATTTCACTAGCGATGCAAGAATACCTTGCCTTTTGCCACAAAATAAATCATATTCGGTGTTAGCGTTAAGGAATTAATTGAGGACGTTCAAAGAGCGACACAGAGGGAGTGGGTTCGCGCCACTGTGCGGCTAAGGGGAGTGGCGAAGAGCTGGAGTGTATGGCTCGCCCGGTGATGTACATACTTGTCAGGCACATACAATGAGCACATAACATTACGGAGGCTAGGATTGTCGATATTTCCTCTTAATATTTTGCAGCATATAGAGAGCTGATCAACGGACCTTCTAATTTCCAGCGAGTGAAAACCGAGCTGTCCCAAGAGAAATTTGGTGGGATAAAGAAACGGGTAATACCCGTACAACCGCTTGTACAGATACCGCAAAAAAGTCTTCTGCACCTTTTCCAGCATCAAGGTGTATGTCACGTGATACGGGTTCCAGACCGCCGCGCTCGCCTCCAGCTTACTCCATATGAGAGTGGTATACAGAAGCCTGATGACGTGAGGGTCATTAAAGTCGCGTGCATTCCGCAACACAAAACCAAGACGCCGGAAAGATTAACTTGCGGTATCTGTTGCATGGTCATGAAAAGTTAGGCCGCGGGCATGCAGTTGTACCGGGGCATTTAGTTCTAATTCCCCCTTTGTCTCTCGGCAGCGAGACAAGCCGAGGTCCGAATCACAGTGGTGCCCTTGAGCTCGCTGACACCCCTCCCGATAATAGCGAGATATGAGGCGCTTTTCGCCTTATAGGCCCGTCTCGGGAGAAGTGCCTTCGACACTTCTCCCTCCCGGGCTATAGAGGGCCTTCCCTCGCCCAAAACCCAGTGGAGCTGGACGTCCATATAGCGGTAGACAGAATCTATGTTCTCCCTAAAAAAAAAACCGTACTTAGGTACTACTCGATAACTATGTATCGTTTTTTAAATAAGAAATTTTGCTTAACAGCGGCTAAGTAATGCTTAAAATTTAAGTAGCGTTTATAAGTAAGACTGATAAATTTTACTTTATTACTGCTAAAAGCTATATTTTTATATTATTATTTTAATAGTAAAGCTATTAAGTACTTGACAGCGCCTTAACAGAAATTAAAGGGAGCGTTCATACATTCAAATATCATAAATAATCATAGTCACGTTTAATCGTCTAAGCGTATAAAGGTACGCGTCCATTGGCCCCCGCCGGATGCACCGCACGCACGGCACGCAACGGATTTTAGTTTGCTTTGTATGATATTACATAGCGTTGCGTCCACTATCTGCACCACCCGTATCGGAAGCGGGCGTTAATGAACAAAAATGCGTCGCGTGCCGTGCGTGCGGTGCGTCCAGTGTGGGCCAATGGACGCGTACCTTTAAGCTACGCCCAAACCAACGCGATCAGCTGCGTCCGTGGTGGCGTTCAAGATGGCGATCAGTTTTCTTTCCTTACATTTGTCAGGTATTTTTTGAGCTTATAATAATGATACCCATTTTATATCTGCGTCCTTTGAGGATACACACATAAAACTTGAAACAAATAATTGACTAAAAATCGCCACTTTGATCGCCATCGCGGGCGCAGCTGAACGTGTTGGTGTGCGGGAACCTTAACATCGTAATAGCGTTCAAATTTTTTTTTAGGGATGACATAGATCTTTGTAGCCACTGTCAGCTGTCCAACACCACCGGGCTTTGCCGTGCACCAGACAAGGTTAATCCCACTAAACGTGGCCATATAAATAAAAAAAAGTACACTTTAGTTACTTTACTTAAACAAGTTAATTGATAAAATAGCTGATATACCACGCAGAACATATTTTTTTCTTTTTACAACTAATTATAGAAATGTTTTCCACCAGAGGGTGAATAACGTATCATGTGTTCTAAAATAACTTAACTGTTTACTTACAACACATGCCCGAATTAATATCTAACTTTTGAATTGCATTCACCGATCATTATATTTTTTTGGATTATATACACCTGCATGTTAGATCCATAATTATACATTTCCTTAACTTAGTTAAGATGGTTTTTTAGTTACACACATACGATAGTATTAATTATCGTTGGCGAGTGGCACCATTGATTCTATTAGCAGTATGCTTCACTGAAAGGAGTGAAACCAAACCGATTTTCAACATTGAAAAGTATGAAACCACTTGTGGAATCCTATGGTGAAAATTTGAGCTCAAACTGTTAGAATCAACACGGCACCAACTTTAACAAGTTATTTTATAATTTTCAGATATTGAGTAGGTTTAATAAAAAATACACATATACATAAAATCACGCCTCTTTCCCGTGGAGGTAAACAGAGACCACATAATATGTATGTCCACTTACAACGATCATAAAATATCTCTTTCGCTTCATCTACAACACTCATCAATCCTTTCATACATAATCGTCGGTTTAGGGTACTCCTGAAATGGCCGTTTTTCAGAAAGTCTACAGTCTGATTAAAAAATTGCTCGTATAAAATAGTGCCAGATAAATTGTGATTCTTTATTGTGTGAAATAACCTAGATTTTATATTCAAACAGTGCCATAATATTTGTTGTAAACCAATATATTCATATTTGTAATTACAGTCCTATAATTTATGCATATTCTTACATAATCAGAATCAAATCAAAGTCATATTAAACATGTGTCAAAAAGTCAGTCATTCTTACATCACAAAATTTTTTCCAATGCGTATAATAAATACATGGATGAATGGATTCATTAGCATTGTTAAAGTTTTCATAAGTTTCATACAATAATACATTCAGAAAGAATTAAAATAAAGCATCTTAACCAAAACGATTGGGCTTAATGGCCCAAAATACAAACTATTTCAAATAGCTTGTGAAAAATGCACCCGTACATGAGCCATGCCTATACCAAAATATCTTGAAAACTGTTGGTTTTTTTTTGTAAACATGACTACAAAACATAGTATTAATGCCTGATGCTTATAAATAAATCAAGTACTGGATGGAAAATCCAGAACATTCGATTTGAGCGCGGTGCGGTAGATACGATGGGCAACGGCCGTTCGCAGCATCTGCTTGCGGCGGCGGTGGCAAGCGGATTGCTTGCAGGTGCGGTGGGGTAACAGATAGTCGTCGAAGTATGAATAGGAATAGAGGGTAGAAATAAATAAAGAGTGCAAACGTAAGTGGCACGAACAAGCACTAAAGACATCTGTACTACCGTTTTTTTTTCTTTATACTGAACTAGTAAGCACTTGACTACTATCTCATTTGATGTTAAGTGATGATGCAATCGATGACGCGCTAACCCAGAAGGTATCTATTCACTCGCGTTTTGAAGATCCCCATATTGTATTTAACCGGAAACACAGAATCAGGCAGGGTGTTCCATTCCTTGGCGGTTCGTATGATGAACGAAGACGCAAATAGCTTCGTTTGGGTTAATGGAATATCCACCATATAGCGGTGGCACTCCTGAGTATCACTGGGCGTCCAGTTATAGAATAGGGATGTCGGAATCAAATCATGCAGTTCCGTGGCACACGCCCCAAAATGTATCCTTAAAAAAAACTGTTCAACAAGGAACTTTGTGGCGATGCTCAAGACTTTGGATTCTCTTGCTTACAAGTTTGTCGTCGTTAATGAGTCTCTTGGCTCTCCTCTCAATAGCCTTCAGTGCCTCCAGCTGGTATTTGGCAGAAATACGCCAAAGGTGAGAACAGTCTCTATACACGTCCAGGCTTGCGTTTGATCAATATTACGCAACTGTTCCGGTGTAAAGTATTGTCACACCATAGCCAAAACTTCAACCTTTTTGAGGCTAGCTGGGCTTTAGATTCAATATAGGAGCCGAAATTAAGAGTTGGCGTTAATGAGATGCCAAGAAGCTCGAGAATGTTACTTATAGGCACGGACACATCCCTGAAAGTAGGAGCCGGCTAAAAAGGGCTCCATATGGCAAAAAATGTTTTTTTTTTAAATATCGTGATGCCACGAAACTTTCATCTGCAGACATGCAAGACTTTAAACTTATAATATAAAACACCCTTCATATTCTGACTGAAGTAAAAATCTAATTAGGCACCTTGCTTATAGTTATATAGCAGTGAGTATGGAGTGCCACGATATAGGTCCATGGTTTGCAACCTGCTATGGCCTTTAGCTTAGCCGCACGATTATAGAGCTATCACTTTCAAGTAGAAAACCTGTCACCAAGCACCAATTGTAGAGTTCCGGTAGTACTTAAGAGATAGTTCCTATGTAAGTTGACTAAAGTTTTCACCCTCTTAGCAATTAAAAAATCATAATAGCAATTGGTGTGTGGAAATAAAAACTAGCCTATAAGAACTAAAAATGTCCTAATTATGAATGTAGCCAAACATGGGACACAGAGACGGAAGTTAAAGATTTAATACCATATAACATTATACGATTATAAATGAATTTGGTTGAAATCCTTTTCACGAACATCCAGATCCCAAGTAAATTCTATTCAGTTGTGTTTACGAAACACTCAAATGAGAAATAAATCAACCCGCCCCAACGTGAGCCCAGGATAATTATTAGTCAGGAAAAATATTCATTGAACTTCGCTGGTAAAAAAGGCGGCTTACTTTAATCAACACCCTCCATTGTTTTATCAGTTCAGTAATCACAGTGTCTAAAACCGCTGCAGGCGGGGATTGTTTTGATTGACTTTATAAACTAATTAACTAGCGACCAGGGACTTAATGAGCCATTGATTGTGAAGCTTCATTTACATTAAGCTCGCTGACTACAGTTTCAGTTACTAAGATCTTTTTAACATTACAGTGTTTAGAACAGATCTTTCATAAATAGGGATTAGGTATTCAATTTATATCTGAAAGGTCGCTCATTGTAATCTTTATCGTCTTAAGGTAAATAAGGATTTGATCAATGACATGTCAGGTTAGACTTCAAACACAATTGTATTCTGTCACAGCAACACACTAGATTTTAGTGTGTATTAGCCAGGCAAGTTAGCGCCCTACAGCCATGCTAAAAAACTCAGGCCCCTACTCCCACCTCTTCAAAATTATTATGGAAATGAAACGTCATTGTAAATCGTCAAGCCTAAACTATTCGTACTGAGTTAAGCGGTCTAACCTCTGCCTATAACAGATGCATTTCATCATAAGTCACGAACTGCACTGCGCCCGTCACCTTGGGACATAGTTGTTAAGTCTCATGGGCCTGTAATTTCACTGGCTCTCAAGGACTGCTGCCGGAACACACCGTTAGGTGCTTGGCGACAGATTTTCTACTTGAGGGTGGTAGCTAGCCAGGCGGGCAATCGCAAAATGCCCTTCCACCATGCGGTGAAGCTCAAGCCGGCGGTGGGGATCGAACCAGGGTACGGCGGCGCGGCAGTCCGTAGCTATTACCGCTCGGCCATCATTGCTTCAAAGCTATTCATAATTCTCTATCGTATTCATAAAGCGTCTATTCATAAAGCGCTCTTTCGAACAATTGAGTGCCAGCCCGCGCTCATGATTCTAATACAAAAATAAAATGAAGTCTAATTGTAAATTTACTCTAATCATATTTATTATGGTAGTGCGAAATAAAACGATACTTGCTAATAAGGTTGAAATATGACTGCATTTATTAATGATAATGGGCCCTTAGGTTTGTGACTTCTTATATCTGACGTAGCTTCAGCTAAATCAAATATAAAAAATACTATGAACGTCGTGACGTCTTGATGTTATTTTTAATTAGCACTGTTTCTGATTTTAAATAACATGGAACCATGTACAATATAGCGTGATATGAAGCTTGAGCGTTCCACATTCTGCGTTTGTCGCACTGGATTGGACGACGAACGATCTTCGAGAAACTAACCCACTCTCGACGCGAGCGATACAAATGACGAGTAACGCACGGTGCACGCAAGCCCCGAAAGTAGCTCTTCATATCGTTGCTCAATCTTTTTCTTTGATGGAGTTGACCTTAACCCCGCCTATATTTTCCTGCAGAAGTCGTAAAAGGCAACGGAAAAAGATGCCTACCAAACGTTTATGGCAAACATGGGGAAGGTATTCGCTCAACGATGGACGCCATGGCTATTCATGATGATGATGATGACAGAATATGGACGTGGAGGAAGAGTAGTCAATTTGTGTTTATTTGTATGTCAATTATAAAGCTCAGATTCATAAATTTTTCGCTAACTAGTCAATTTGTAAATAGAAAAAAAAAACATAACACGTGCGATGGCACTGAATTAGTTGTCAACTGAACATAAATACTGTGACAGAACACTGTCATTGCCCGTAATTTCTAGAGTTTTTTTTTCTCTTAGTAATTAAACAACTTTTAACGGTTTAAATCGCGTATATTTATCAGAATTATTTTTTTCTCTGGTTTTTTTACGCGGCGGTACTGCTTTGTAACTTCTTCCTACGAACTATTGCTGTCATATAATGTCACATCACTACGATTGTGTCCCGACCCTATGTCGCATGTACTCTGTCTTGTTTATGAGATATATACGTCCACTCAGAACACAGCTCTTTATGTCGTCTTATAGTGTAATCCACTTGAATTGAATTGCGACTAAAAATTGATTTTATTACAAATGCCTAGACGCCTTAAAAACACTTTTCACACTTTTATCATCTCAACTTAAATAAACATATACGTAAATAAACATATAAAACCTAAATCTCAAACAATTGTACTTATCTCTTTAATATAAAATATTTTGAGCCTCAATATAGTGATAACAGCTAAATTACTAACTCTATTGATAACATGAAGCACGAAAATAAACTGTTATTTAGAAACCGACAAGCACGTGACAGTGAACTTTTGCTCAGAACTGTTCATACTATCCCTTATACCAATTAAAATAATATTGAGGTGCAAACCTATGCTGAGAGCATCTGGTGTGAACTAGAGTTCGATTTCTTCTCGAAGGAAAAACTTGTGATCTTTAAATATGTAAATGGGACATTTGCATGAAGATAGAAATGATTGAAATCATTTTATTATTTCGATATTTTATAGGTTATAATAAACGTCTATGCTTAACTTAAAAATTATAGGAACAGTATTTTTTCTAAAAAAGAATTACTTTTGATCAAATCGTCATATTAGCCAACACCACCTCAAGTAAGGCAATGTAATTTGCATTGATTGGTTCAATAAGCGATTCCGGTGGTGCCTCGTATTCTCATATCTAGTTATGGCAGAATAGCAATCTCGTTAATTCATGATTGAATTCGATATCGAGTGAGTACAGAGCACTTGGCAAGTGTGCTCATATGCGCGTTATAACATGTACTCCCAAGTTCTATTGGATAATATAATATTCATTTATCAAAGTCAGTTATAGTAGCCATAGTAAAGTTTTCATTGTAATATATGAAGCAAAGTTCATGATTAGTTTATTAAAATATTCGTTATGTTTTATTAAAAATAGCCTATAATAGGTCAATCGCTTGATATAGCTCAAATGTTATATAATAATGCCAATGCTACTATGTGGAAACATCTGCGATGTGAAGTATTTTGCGAATTGGTATGACTTAGGAGCCTTCAAGAGAGCGCATTTACTTCTCAAAGGCCGGCAATACCTCGAGACCTCTGGTGTTGTAGATGTCCATGTGCACCGGTGATACCACCAGGTAAGCAACCCATCGTTTGGCCTCCTACACCATTGAAAAAACCCATCGTTTATTACTATCATATAAATAGTACCTTCATACTATTCTTAGGGATGCTACTATTATTCCATTTCTTATTTTACATACAAGAGTCAGGTAGTATTTGTCTTATAAAACCGAACGAATACCGGGATACTACAATATAAACGAAACACGAGTCGACGTATTCGATCCTTAACGTGAGTGTTTTAGCCGGTTATCTTATAATTTTGATTAAACCCAATAACTTTATAAAAAAACTTAGATATAGGTATATACTTTTTTTTTAAACTTATTGGTGTTATAATTAGTTACAACTTAGTCTGGAAATGTAACCACGTAAAACGTGGGTGTTTGGAGCAACTCTCCCCCTCCCTGAGGGAAATATAGCAAAGTCAAAGTCAAAGTCAAAATCATTTATTCAATTTAGGCGTCTATGACGCTCTTATGAAGGTCAATTACAAATTTTAGTATTGAAATATTCTACATTGTACTGCCACGTTCAGCAAATAAAGTGTATAGAGCCACTGCGAGAAGAACGGGCAAGAAACTCGGGGCCATTCTTTTAAACATCTTTTAACAATGTGTTACATACATACTATATAATAGAGTTATTACAATATTTGTTTAAATTATGTAGGTGACAGGCAATAGCTTGACGGAGGCGGAATTGTCCAGGCATTTTTGTCGTTTATGTAATCAGAAACTGTGTAGTAGGATTTTTTAATCAATATGTTTTTCACATGCAACTTGAATTTCCCTTCTGTGAGCGTTGTAATATGTTTAGGAACTTTATTATAAAACCGCACACAATTACCTAAGAAGGACCTTTTATTTGTCTTTGCTAATCTAAAACCTGGCACCGCTATTTTATCTTTATTCCTAGTATTGTAATCGTGATTGTCACTGTTTAATTAAAATTTACTCAAATTTTTACGAACATACATAATATTTTCAAATATATACAGACTTGGTAAAGTTAAAATATCAATTTCTTTAAAAAGATCCCTCACAGATAGCCGTGTTATATTTATGTTTTAATGTGGAAAAGGTACTTTAAAATTGGTCGGTACATATTTTTCTTAGTTTCAAGTAAGCTCATGGCCGAAACATGAAAGACGAAGCTGTGGAATATTATACAGTAGTAACAAGACATAAAGTTGTCGAAAAATTTTTTTTATTTTTCTGTTCATTCAGAACAGAAGTCTTTCCGTTTGGTCCATTCATACCACAATAAATATTATTAGTTGTTTATTTTAATCAAAGTTTGAAATCCTTTATAAACTTTGAGCTGATTAATGGTTTAATTCGTAGATATGAAAACAATGGATTTACTTTGCCTTTGAACTAAGAGGCAAGCATCGAGTATCTCTAGGCTCTTATATCTCCGTGACTTTTATTCTTTACTAACTTAGCCCTTAACTACAACAAAATCTAGATGTTGAAATGGGTGTGTTCTTTATTTGGGAGAAACAATACATTTTATTTTAAATAGGCTAATTTTTGGCCTAAATCTCACTTGATGGTTAGTGATGATGTGGGCGAAGATATTGTTCAGGCTAACCTAGAAGTACTGGCTCTCAAGGAAAGCTGCCGGAACACACCGTTAGGTGCTTGGCGACAGATTTTCTACTTGAGGGTGGAATCTAGCCAGGCGGGCATTCGCAAAATGCCCTACCACTATTTTTTTTTTTTTTTTTTTACGTGTGAAAAATACCTTTACGCATTCCCGTCCACCCCGGGGAAGGTGGCCGGGATATGTCGGGCTCGACACCACCTACTCCCACAGCAGCAAGTGCCCCTACCGACTAAATAACACACGGTGTTCCATCTCTACCGCTTCTCGGCGGGATCGCAGGGTCGCTTTAGCACTCAACCACGAACCCGCCACGGTTGTCCGTTGCCGGACCCCTCCTGGGGTGCTCCCCTCACGACGCACCAGAACACATGGCACGTCGCTACCACCCGGGGACCAAGCCCGCAAATGGGCGTCAGAGTACCCCGCTTCCGACGCTCAAGGTCCCCCTGCGACGGGTCAGATGAGTAGCCCCGTCGCCTGCTACTTCGGCCGCAGAGGATAGGGAGAGCGGCGCCTCGCTATACCAACACTCCTCCTCCCCTGCGGCCCCTCCGCGTCCGCCATCCAACGGTGGCGGCCCCGCCGTGGCCACGGAAGGTAGGGAGAGCGGCGCACCGTGATACCGGCACTCCTCTCCCGCCGCGGCCCCTCACTGTCAGCTGTGGTGTCGCCCATACAACACCACAGCCCGCCTCAGATGTGGTGCTGCCCATACAGCACCGCAGCCTACCCGTTGCCGCTCCAGTCTGGACTTAGAGGCAAAGCCCAGTGGAGCGGCCCCTCTGGGGCCGGCTGACAGCCCAAGCCAGCACGGCCCCTGGTTCCTCTTCGCTTCACCGTGGGTGACGAAGCCACGGCTACTAAGCCCCACCGCCACGACAAGGCGGGAACCCTTCGGGGGGAAAATGCCCTACCACCATGCTATAACGACTGCCATCCTAAGTTAACAATCAGAACCGTGCTTAACGTGCCCTCCGAAGCACGGAAACGCTCAGTAGTAATGTAAATAGCGGTCACCCATCCAACTCATGACCGCGGGTGACGTCGCCTAACTTTGCTGTTCGGTTGAGATCAGCTAAGTAAACTTCGCTACGAGCGCTTCTTTATTGTTTTGATGATTTAGGCACTGTTTACAGCCCAGTACCTGTAGCCTACTTTAAATGACCTTTATTTTGGAGCGGGGTAACAAAACAAAATTATAGTTGACTAGGTTAGAAAACAAACGCTACGCTCACAATAATATACCAAAATAAACTGTGTGTTGTGTGTACTCCTTACTTTGCATACTAATGAAAGCCGTCAGACAGGTCTCTCAGTTAATGTGGGTTGTATGATGAAAATAACATTTTGAGGTTGAATTAAGCGTACAAAACTAATATATATAATATATTTCTAAAAAATCAACCAAATGCCTATTACAAAGCATATTACAGTAGAAAGATATAATTTTGGAGGATTCATGTACCTTACGTATAATATGCAGTTCCTGTTAGAGCAGATATATGTCGTTGTTTAAAAAAGTTATGCTTAAAATGTAATAACGCAAAAAAAAAGTATAAAAAAAAAAAAAATAGAACCGACTTCAACACTCAAATGTGTGAAATAACTTGTTGAAGTGGGTACCATGATGGTTCAAATGTACCTTTTATCACAATATTTTGACCCTTTTTAGTGACCCTTGCTACTTATGGGATCGATTGTCATTCACTGGCAATTACTAAATCGTCGAGATAGGAAAACACTTATTAGTAATTAGATGTTACCCAAATACGGCTTCGATGTAACAAACATAAAATGTGGAGGCTCAGTGGCATTGGCTATGGACTGCCGTGCAGCAGGTCTATGGTTCGAATCCCGCCGGGGGCTTGAGCTTCACCGCATGGAGCAAGGGCATTCTTTTGAATGGCTAGCGACCACCCTCAAGTAGAAAAACTGTCGCCAAGCACCTAGCGGTTTGTTCCGGTAGCTTTCCTAGAAAGCCAGTAATTCTAGGCTAAGCCTGTTTACACGTTCGACCACATCGTCACTTACCATCAGGTGAAATTGTGGCCAAAGGCTTGCCAACCTGCAATAAATTAAAAAATCCTAACAGTCTATTCATGCTAAGGACGGCAAGATTAACATCACCACCACCTGCAACACGCTTCACCACACTATTTCATAAAAATTTTGTCGTAATCTTTGGTAGTACACTAAAACTTAGTTCAACAGCGAAATTGCGCTGTACTAACTTAGTTAAGTAATGAAAAGTAACAAGTTAGTAGCTTCAAAACAAAGTTAATCTTTGTCGTAGTCGAAAGTATGACTATCTTTTTGAAGTTACTCAACCATATACATGAGTACTTGTTGTAGCACGCAATTGTAGTAAAGTAGCGATTTTCATTCGAAAACGCTACTATTTTTACTCCATACTGTACTGTATCAACCAGATCATCCACTGATGAACACAGCCTTCCCTGTTAAGGTATATTGGCCATAATCCCCACGATTGGCAGGCGGCTTGGGTATCTATCAGCTCGCAGTATAAGATGGCAGTTCTTTAGAGGGGCTTCTTCTTCTTCTAGTAAGTTGCCTTTTACGACACCCACGGGAAGATATGGGGGGATATATGCAATTTTAACCCGACACCAGAGTACTTTCAGAATGCCCGCCTGGCTAGCTACCAAACTCAACTAAAATATCGGTCACAATTTCCTAACAATATTTTCTGGTTGTGTGTCCTTGATAGCTTGCTCCAATTCCAAGTACCTGTTTACCATCTCTGATGAGGTTTTGGTCAAAGTGTCCATTCCTACCTAGCTTGGGGTAGTAGGGAGAATGAAAGAAAGAAGAGAACATATGTAGAAATATAAAAACGAAGGGTCGTGGATTTCAGACAGGTATTGGCAAAGGTAGGCTTCCTTGTGGAAGGACTTATCTCGGGGACCCTAGCGGTAAAGAGATGCTCAGCAGCAGGCCGGAGAGTTCAGTTCTCGTAGTTCTCTGTGCTCCGGAACAGATAGTTTGGTCCAAAAAGCCTCATTTAGGAGCCAAGTCACGTCGGCCTCGTATGGAAATAGTGCCTCGTACTGGAGTTGAGCCTCGTACTGGAGGTGGCCTTGCCTCGTACTAGAAGTTCAGCCTCTTACTGGACGTTCAGCCTCTTACTGGACGTTCAGCCTCTTACTGGACGTTCAGCCTCTTACTGGACGTTCAGCCTCTTACTGGACGTTCAGCCTCTTACTGGACGTTCAGCCTCGTACTAGAAGTTAAGCCTCGTACGGAAAAATCAGTCTTGTACTAGAAGGTGGCCTCGCCTCGTACTAGAACCCTGGAATACACACGGGGCTATGGTTACGACAGTATCATAGTTGATCTGGTGGGTCCACTGTCCCTCTGCTACCGAGTATGGAAGGACTTGCAAAGGGCTTTGGAGGATGTGGCCCGCCAGCAAACATTAGGGAGCCTGAAGGGCCAAGAGTCAGAAGTGATGCTGCTGGTGATGAGTTCACACCCGCTATGGCTTTCCACTACCGAGCATAAAGGGACTAGCGTTGGAACTTCGCGGATGTGAACCACCAGCAGCATGTGAATGCCTGAAGGGCTAAGAAAGAAAATAATGTTGAAGGTTAGGAGAGTTCACAATCCACGATGTCCGTTCACTACCGAGCATTAAGGGACTAACCTAGGCCCCTCGTGAATTGTGAGCCACCAGCAACACCTTGTAGTCTAAAGGACTCATAGTTTCAGCCTGAAGAGCGTAGGTAAGCAAAAACGAAGAATCGTTGATACCATTCTAAGCCAGTGGTGGCTTTGTTTGTCGAAAGCGTCGATTTTTTAAATTGGCATAACGACAAACTGTAGAGGAAGTGCAATAACCCGTGGTATTTTCTGACTTACATTCTCTTGAAAATAACAAATGAGCAAGTTATAGTACCATTTGTAATTATTTAAATTTGCAAGTTATTGTTTACTTATAAAATAAATATTTGTAAGTTATTAAATGAGCTGTTTCTTATTTACTATAATTAGAAGAAATTAGTCCCATAGTGGTACCACCTACTTGATATTAAATAATTCTTATAATCGCGACACCTAGCGGATTGTCTTTGAATTTCTTCAGCCTCAATTAGCGCCGCTGGTAGCTAGAGTTTTATAAATTTGTTTTAAAGATTAATAAAAACAGAGCAGAGGCGCCGCTATCGAAAATATAATTAATTAAGAGATCTTTATTATGTTTTTAGAATTATTTTGCACCCAGATTTTTCGCAGGGTAAAAAAAGGCGAGCCCATTGGCAATAAAAATAATAGAGTTACGTTGTATTTTTGTTAGTCTCGATTGCAAACGTACCAAAAATTATACGTTTACCAATTTTTGGAGCATATATATATTTTTGGACCTTTCTACCTAAGATGGGTAGTAGGGAGCCTGAAGAAAAACAAGAGAAGAATTCAGTATACAGTAAAATAAAGAGAAGGGTCGTGGATCTCAGACAGGTATGGCAAATAGCAAGCTTCCTTATTGTAGGACTTATCTCCGGTCCGCTAGTTACGAGTTGATGCCTAGCAGCAGGCCGCGGGTGGTACTGGAGATCAGGAGACGGCCGGAGTTCAGCGTCGTACGGAAGTTCAGCCTCGTACAGGAAGCTCAGCCTAGTACTGGAAGTTCAGCCTAGTACTGGAAGCCTCGTACTGGAACCCTGGAAGGCACATGTGCTCCGGTCATAGTGGTCCAGTGAAGTGTTGGTGGGTCCACTGTCCCTCTGCTGCTGATCATATAGGGACTCGCAGAGGGCCTTTACGGATGTGGCCCGCCAGCAAACAACAGATGCCATAAGGGCCAAAGGTAAGTAGATGCTGCTGGTGAAGAGTTCGCATCCGCTAAGGCTTCCGCTACCGAGCATAAAGGGACTAGCTAGGCCTTTCGCGTATGCGAACCACTAGCCGCATTAGGATGCCAGAAGGGCCAAGTAGGTATGTTGCTGGTCAGGAGGGCGCACAGTCCACGAGGTCCGTTTGCTACCGAGCATAAAGGGACTAGAGCATAAAGGCCCTTTAAAGTTTGCCAGAAGGGCGCAGGTACACAAGTAGAATGAGTTGAGAAGCAACAGAAAAACACAGAAAAATATAGATAGGTTACACAAGATAGTTATGCTAATAGCTAGAAGAGCTATTAGCATGTTAAAACACATAATAAGAATACAGTAAATAGCAGTGAGAGTACATACCCAAGAATCAAATACACATTTGGCACAAGGAAATTTAGAGGTTAGTTTTATGGTATTTTGGTCAAATATATTATTCACTCACCCTTTTTAATGGGGTTTCGGAAGATAAAGAATAAAATAATTAGAATGAATTGCTTTCTACAATTAATAGTTGGGTCTTATTTAAATCACTTCTTCAAGGCGTGGCTCGCAGTAAAGTGCTGCTGATTTTCACTGTCGTGAACTGGTAAACTATACCGGATGTTCGTGATGCGATGATGCGGTCTAAGGTGTTAACAGGCTTAACCTAGAATTACTGGCTCTCAGGGACAGCTGCTGGAACACACCGTTAGGTGCTTGGTGAGAGATTTTCTAGCTAGCCAGGCGGGAAAAATACCCTACCACCATGTGGTGAAGCTCAAGCCCGCGGCGGGATTCGAACCATGAACCAGCTGCGCGGCAGTCCAAAGCCAATGCCACTGCGCCATCACTGCTTCAAAATTGATTATTGATATATTTTAAATATATTTTCTTACCTTTGTTTGTCGAAAAGGAATTTCACCATGAAATCGCCGTGGTTCATAAACTGCATTCGCAAAATACCCTACCACCATGCTAAAGTACTGGTTCTCAAGGACACATAGCAGTACCCTTCGTTAAGTGCTTGGCGACAGATTTTCTTCTTGTAGCTAGCCAGTCGGGCATTTGCAAGATGCCCTACCACCATGCGAAATTACTGGTTTTGAAAGACACATGTATAGCAGCATAAGCCATTAAGTGCTTGGCGACAAATTTTCTTCTTTAGGGTGGTATCTAGCCAGACAGGTATTAGCAAAATGCCCTAATACAATGCAAAATTACTGATTCTCAAGGACACAAGGTACCCGTCGTTAAGTGCTTGGTAACAGATTTTCTTCTTGAGGGTGGTAGCTAGCCAAGCGGGCATTCGCAAAATGCCCTACCACCATGCAAAATTACTGGTTCTCAAGAACACATAGAGAGACACACCGTTAAGTGCTTGGCGACAGATTTTCTACTTTAGGGTGCTAGTTAGCCAGGTGGGCATTTGCAAAATGCTCTACCCCCATGCAAAATTATTGGTTCTCAAGGACACAAAGCGGTACCTGCCGTTAAGTGCTTGGCGACAGATTTTGTTCTTGAGGGTGGTAGCTAGCCAGGCTGGTATTCGCAAAATGCCCTCCCACCATGCAAAATTACTGGTGCTCAAGGACACATAGCGACACACACAGTTAAGTGCTTGGCGACAGATTTTCTTCTTGAGGATGGCCAGGCGGGCATTCGCAAAATGCCCTACCAACATGCAAAATTACTGGTGCTCAAGGACACATAGCGACACACACAGTTAAGTGCATGGCGACAGATTTTCTTCTTGAGGATGGCCAGGCGGGCATTCGCAAAATGCCCTACCACCATGCAAATTTACTGGTTCTCAAGGACACATAGCGACACACACCGTTAAGTGCTTGGCGACTGATTTACTACTTAAGGGTGGTAGCTAGCCAGGCGGGCATTCGACAAATGGCCTACAACCATGCAAAAGTACTAGTTCTCAAGGACACATAGCGGTACCCGCCGTTTAGTGCTTGGCAACAGGTTTCTTCTTGAGGGTAGTAGCTAGCCAGGCGGGCATTACTGCTTTTGATGGACACAGCAGCACAAGCCGTTAAGTGCTTGATGACAGATTTTCGGTTACCGTTTCATAATTGTAATCGTTTAGGAAACTGTACTACAGTTTCATTGCGGTTACCTTTTATATACATATTGTTCGGTACGATCAACTGCGGGTCGAGTTTCTGAATGCCTCCTTAGCGTATGACGTCTACTCTCTGGTCTATTTTTTTGCTCTCTCTGGACAGTTTTGGTTTTGAAGAAAAGGTTGTAAAAATTGTTTTTGTTTGGAGTCTCGTGTTAATAATTTGATTTGATTTTTTTGTGGTTTTGTTGCGTGTGATTCTTTGAACCTTGTAACTACGCGATCTATATAAAAAACATTTGATAATTGCAACCAAAACAAAGTGGAGTGCTATACTCGTGACGACAGGATCCTCGCCCAGGCGTAAGTACCGACCATTGGCCGGGGCCCGTCACCGGTGACGGGCCAACCGCCGGGGCGAGATGGTGATTGCTAACGCTACCCCATCTCGCCCCGACTAGGCGGCAGACTGCTCATCCCGGGTTTTTAGTGGGTAACCTCACCCCCCCTTGGGGGTAGTAAGGCCCCTCAGGCGAGGACTCCCACATAACTACTCTGCTCCCCCCGGTGCCGGGTGGTATCCATAAAGGATTTTCCCGGGTCAAAAAAAAAAAAAAGCGTAAGTACCGAAGTTAGGTTTGCTGGCCAGTTACTTAGTTAGGGAAACGCTAGGTGCGGTCGTCAAATTGAAAGGACTGCATTATATTGTAAGTTTGCTTGTATTTGTTATTTCAGCCCCGTGCATCACAGGCGAGTTAGGATTCAAAAAACAGGTTGTCCAGGTGGAGGACTCTGCCGAACATACCCATCTGGGCAATCTGGAATTTTAACACATATGGTTATCGTTTCAAGCGGTAACCTTTATGAAGCTGTATTCAAATCCCAGCCTACAACATTGTCAATTTCAAGTATTGATTCGTTTCATAAGTGATAAAAACCTAATAAAATTCGTTTAGAAAGTTCCTATAATAGTCCACGCACATACCAGTTTTAATCAAATTGGCCCTCTGCAACGAGCGATTCATTGCACTCAGTGCACGCACACGGCTGCAAATACTCGCTTGTCAATACACTAATACAAAGGTAAGATCGTCGTCAGGCGTAAGCGCGAGCGGAGCTACGAACGACACAACCTCCCCGTGCCAACGCTTGCGCACGACTGCGTCCGCGCAGAGCACCTTGGAACCGCTAGCGTTCTGAACCTGAATAATTAAAAAATTTCTTAGGAAAATGTCATTGGATTTACAAATGCTATGTTGCAATTGTAGTATATCTGTGTAGAAATATTAGGGTACAATTTATTTTCCAAAAATCGTAGCCGTTTAGAAGGAGTTCGCAATAAAAGTCAAGATATAGTAAATTGTTTGATTTTTTTTAATGCAAAAGTAATAGTTATACCGTTAAATTATATGTTGCAAATGTTGTACTTGAATTCATCTGTGAAATATATTTTTTTCAGATCTTCAACTTCAGCAGTCTTGAAGAAGTTCTCTTTAAAAAGTACGCATTTGACGATACTAAAGCCCTTAACTCTTAACCCATTGGTATCGGCGATTATGATAATAATAATATAGGTCCTGACGATGCCAACTTATGAAGGATGTCACGACACTTCTATATTTCTAAATATAATTGATGTTCGCTTAGCAGGATAGTGCTTGAAATTTTGTATAGGGTGATTGGTAAATTGCTAACAACCTCTTAGGGTTAACTTCTACTAGTCCTTACAAACATTTTGAGATGTTTTTGATATACATTTTTTTAATCTGTTCTTATTTTATTTTTTTGTGTTTGTTTATGTGTAATTCACAGATTTAGCACCTGATGTTAAAAGTCTCTTGTGCCTGTTAGGTTATTTTTTTTTTTAATAGGGTTTTGAAAATTTAATCGGCTAAGTATTTGTATTAACAAAATATTACACTACAGGCACAAAAGACTTTTAACATAAGGTGGTCCTCGTGCTTATTCCGTCAAATACACATAAACACAAGAATAGAATAAAAAAAATATTGTTTGTCCAAATAAACAAAATTTCATGTCAAAATGTTTGCTAGGACTAGCAGAAGTCAACCCTTAGAGGTTGTTAGCATTTTACCAATAACCCTGTATAGTAAAATATAAATTACTCAAAAATGTGCTTTGGAAGATCTTATCAAAACCAATCAACATACTTTCTTTTAGGAGCTGTTGCAATGCGGAATCCTAAAAGAGCTAGGCCCGCCTTGCACTTCAGTTAATTTTTTACACGCTACCCTCATTAATCACAAAATCGGATGCCGAGTACGTCATAACGATATGTTCCGTCAACTGTCCTCAATCAGCGAGTAGAACTGATACGACTTAGGAGCCTTCAAGAAGAGAGCATATTCTCTCCTCAAAAGAAAACGAATCCACGAGACCTCTGGTGTTGCGGGTCTACGTAGGCGACGGCGATCACTTACCATCAGGAACAGCTCGTTTGCCCTCCAAAAACAAAAAAAGCCCAAATTTTGTTTAACTGAATGACATTTCCCGCTAAATAATTATTTTCTAACAGTAAACAAAGTTTCAAAATTAAAATTAATACATTTTGGCCATACTATTATGATTATAACAAATTACAGACTACTAATTATAATGTCCCATATTGCAGTGTTTATTACCACTCAGGGGTGTCGCTATAATTTCTTATTAATGCCGCGAAGCCGCGACCCTGTCGGGGTTACTTTATTTTATGACGTCATAAAAGTGACCGTTTCTATCATAACGATCTTGCGGGTGACAAGTCATTATCGTTGGCAAAAATGTGGCTCTATTGATCAATTATGCAATATAAATAGCGTGTGGCCCTATAGATAATAATGTCATATGATAACCTATGAATATGAAAAGGAATAGGTTGTTTACATAGTTATTTATTGCCTTTGACCTTTGAAAACAAATGTGGTTAAAGTAGTTAATAGGACTTTTTTAACGGCGGTATGACGCTATTAACAAAATACTACGATTTATATAGAAAATTACAGCTACTACAATAAAAGCATTTATAAAAACTATAAGTCATTGCAGACTCACAGGCAGTCTAAATGCTCTAGCCCAGTACCAGTTGGCAGCGTGCCCGCCTTGCTGGCAGCATTGTCCCGTTGAATCATAATGCTTATTCGTTAAGCCAAATAGGTGCCAGCATTTTAATCACGCGTCGCATAGACCAAGCGCTCTGATAAGTTTTGGAAATTCGATGAGCTCTCTGTCCCCACAAACCCAACGGCTCTACAACAAATGGCTCAAATATGTAACCCATACTGAGGTCCCCCACTGACCCAACGTCTCTACACCAAATGGCTGAAATATGTAACCCATACCGAGTTAGCATACTTGGGCCGGTTGAGTTGCTCCGCCGTAGTAGCCGCGGTGCCAGCCCTCACGTTGGTTTCAAAAAGAAAGTAGAAGTAGTTACTAACTAACAAAGTAGTTAGTTGGTTATATCTAAAACAAAAACTGAAAAATAACTAATTGCTACTTCGATATTTTTATTTACTTTGCAATTGTCTCACCAGCTAGTCAAATTTCACACAGGAAAATGGAAAATGCCTTACACCGAAGTATCAACCAATTAGTAGTAGAAGAACTCTTTATTATTATAGCACCCCCAATTAACTTAGCACATAAAGGTATTAAAAAACAAAATTGTCTTCGAAACATACAAATACCGCGTGTATCCCATCTGGCCCGGTGACTTGGCCCGGCGCCGGGCCACATGGGAAAAAAAAGTTTTAACTGGCCCGGTGATATGTTTACCGGGCCAAATGACACAAATCAAGTGCCATCCCCGGTAAGGTGAGAAAAGACGATACGCCTCGTAATTTATGAAATACTAAATACATGCATCTATGAAAGGGATTTAACTTATAAATCAAACTGCTTAGTATACAATAATCAGTTTTTATTGTGAATGACGCGTATCAATTTGTGTCATAAATCTCAACCTGGAAATAGACTTCTTACAAATAGATCATTTAGAATTTGAACATAATAACAATGTTTTAATGAATAAAGCCTAAATGGTATGAATCGAACGAAATTAAGAATTAATTATAACATACAAACAGTCTCCAATAGGGTTTTCTATAAACCAACGCAACGTGCGTTGGTTATTTCTTTCTATTCGTTGTCCCTTTTTTAAGATACACGGAGAGCGAGAGGGGCATAAGGGTGTGCGGTACTGTGACGTCAGTCAGTCGGTTACGGTCAGTTAAAGTGAATGTGCACGTGGTATTTATGAACTGCAACATCCAACTTACCACCGAAACTTCAAAAATCTAAACTTTGAAACACATTTGTTACTTTTTTATATAACAAAGTTTATATTTACATTTAGATAGATAACTCTATCTTGTACACACCACTACATTACAATAAAACAAAATACGAAGGATTACAGTCAAGTGTTACAATGGGCGGCCTTATCACTAATAGCGATCTCTTTCCGGCAACCTTTGAATGGAGAGGAAATAGAGGAGTAACAAGATGGGGGTGCATTAAATTAATATTAACAGTATAGTTGAATAGACTGCTAATTTAAAATTTAAACAGAAATAATTATATACAGATATATTTATTCATGTTATTAATACATGTATGTAAACATATTTTGAAACCAAAGCACTTTAATGCTTTAAATCAATTCAATAAAATATTTTTTTCAGTATAACGATCATGAACCACGGAGTAGGTAAGATAAAATGGAATATTTTAGTCATCAGTTTGATTAATTTTTGTAACAGTCAACGTGGATTAGACCGCGGAGCGCCGCTAGTAAACTAAAAAGTTTGAGGTATCATCATCACTACATGGTAAACAAAGTCTCTTCCCGCTGTCTGTTCCTATGTATGCTTAGACTTTAAAACTACGCAATGGATTTTGATGCGGTTTTTTTAACAGATAATGTGATTCAAGACGAAAATACATAATATAGTAGAGAAACACTGATAATTTTAGCGGATTCTAATGTGAAAACATTTTTTTTTTGCGCTTCCAAATGCGGGCTTTATCCCACGAGATGGATCAAAATAATAAACTGCAGTATTGCACACTAAAAAGGTCTATAAAAACATTTGCGATTGTATACGTCTATCTCTTATGGATTACCCACAATAACCATTTTAATTCTTTACTATTTACGAGAAATAATGGCTTATTTACAAAGCAATTTTAAGCAACACAGCATTAATCTTTTTTCAAATAAGTACCTTAAATACATTTCGCATTTCATATAGATTCATATGGTTCTATACAGCATATAATTTTAATTAACATTTTCGAAGATATTACAGATTATTTAGTATAAACATTGCACGCGTGCGAAGCCAAGCGGTTTGCTAGTGAAAAATATAACAAACCTAAACCTTTTTTTTTGGAATATTTCCTAAATTTAAGGTATAGAGGCACAGTGGTTGATGTGTACATCAACTATGGAAATTATGTCATCGATTAAAAGCTTTATTAATTGTTTTGCTAGTAAAGTTATTATAAAACGACAACGTTACTGTTTTAAAGTTCGTTTTACAATGTATTAATGTAACTTTTACATTCTTTTACATTGGCTTGAACTAATGATTTCAAGCTCTTGTTTTCGTCGACATTAACTTTGCGAGCTTATAAATAGTATCAAAACAAAGTTAGCAATGTCTTAGGTTAGAATTCGTTTACTTCGATACACAAGACAAAGTTGCGGTATAATTGTGTCACATTTAGACATGTCAGTTATCTAAACAATTTTAGTTCATATGATTTCCTTTTTTAAAATTCGTAGAACTGGTAATAAGCTGCAGAACGTAGAGATTATTTAGTGTATTCGTAGAGACAAAGCTACACGACGATGGCTACGAAATGTGCGAGCTACGAACAGCTACAGAATTATTTAATATTATATTTATGGTAGAGCTGTCACCGGTGAAAAATTCAATAAAAGCTGTAAATATATAATAAATAGGATAAAAAGTAAACTGAAATCGTGTTAAGTTTTTATTGAATTCTATTCAGTAATTTTTGAGTGATGTGCGGCCGGGATACAGACAGACAGACAGACAAAAAATAAATAAAAATAGTTTTGGCATCAGTGTCAGCTACAGAGAGGTCTCAATATTTTTTTTCAAAATATCTGCCATGTACAGAATTATATCTGTTACAATTTTATTATAAGTATCTATACTTATATTCTATTATTTTGAATAGATATATACCTACAGCATATTGATATCATACAGTGCAGGGAGGCTCAATTTTACACTCTGTTCTAAAAAATAGTAGAATATCTTAACGTCGCTTATTTCATTTTTTTTTACAAGTTTTTCAATAATGCTCATCTCCCTCTGTCGCAGAGTATAATATTGGCGCCAAATTTATGGGCTAAGGTATGAAGGATGCGTCTCCGCGTCATACGTCGCCAATAGGAACTGATGCAAAACTAACTTTCGTTATGCAAGCGTCACAATAAATCGGAACGCATCGAGCTGTCATTCCTTTTTTAGCTGTCAAATAACTTAGTGTCATTCACTGGCACTTTCTGGTCGGTTGAAAATGGTGGATTCCCTTTTTTGCGCTGCTAGAACCAACATTTTGTTTGTTTGTGTATGATCTTTTTTATTTTAATGATATCTTCAACTTGAAACCTATGAGACTTTTGTGAGAATAATTTTATCATTATGCCACCGTGAACGGCAAGTGAAGCTGCGTGAGTTGGTGAACTTCAAGAAGTACCTACCATATATTAAGATAGGTATTGTATACAAAGTAAACCTTTGCAGCGTCGTCATCGTGTAATAAGGGCTCTTGAATGTGAGTACCCAAATTTCTGGTATAAGTATATGTCTAGCTCCGCGAAACACGGACGAGTTTCGTCCCATTTGCCGCCTGTTCAGTGCAGACGGGGTTGTCTTCCACTGTACCTGTAGAAATCAGGTCTAAACGATAACACCTAGAATGTGGTAAAAAATCAGTAACACATATACATATATACACAAACTTGATACGACTAATGAAAATTGACTACCGAATATACAAAATAACTTGCGAAGCCCATTCTACCTTACCGATTTAATATATAATTATATTAACATAACAATGGAATAGCTAATAATATAGCATGTTGCACCTTTTCTGTGCTAACCCCCAAAGAATATTCCTCAAGCAATATTCACTCCACCAAACAAGCCGACAATCTTTCTGTCAGTATGTATCACGCTGAATTGATTTTCAGCCGGTTACCTGCTTTGATAAGATAGCTTTCATAATGCGCATAAAAAGATAACTCCATTGTTGGGGACTAAGGGTAATATGGATGTGTGTTTATTTTACAAACAAATACAGAAAGCCATTTTCTTCGCTCGCGTTTTGACAATAACAAATCATTTGAAATCCAATTTCTTACGTGATATATTTGCGGCACATTTCGGATTAATAAGGCGGAAATATGCTTCAAGAAGTGACTATACAATCAAAATCAAAGTCAAAATCATTTATTCAATTTAAGCGTGTACGACGCTCTTATGAAGGTCAATTACATATTTTAGTATTGAAATATTCTACATTGTTCTGCAACGTTCATTAAATAAATTGTATAGAGCCACTGCGAGAAGAACGGGCAAGAAACTACTCGGGGTCATTCTTTTAAACGTCTTTTAACAATGTGTTACATACGAAAGAAGATGACATTTTGGGTCCATTTATTATGAAATGACAAGCAAATAATTATACATGGGGCACACTTGTGCCCCGCGCGTGTAAATATAAACTTTCTCAAATAATACTAATTTTTGATTACACTGTGGCGCTCACATGCGTTCGCTCAACCTGTCCTATTGTTGTACATGTCAGCGGCCTTCGGCCTAGACGAGCCGCGCGGCGCGGATGCGCGGCGGCCCGAAGTGGTGGCGAGTGCTCCCCACACTTACGGCAACGCCAGTTGTATAATAAATTTGGTGTAAAACTGTACTATTATTATGTACAACTAAATACTATTATTTGTCCATACATTATTATTTGTCCTCCTCACATTTTAAGTTACCGTATATTGTGTAACACAACTAAATATTAGACTATACTCTAGTACTTATTATGTAACTGAATTCAGCAAATGTCGAAACATGATATGTATAAACTTAGATTAATTTCTCATATAAGTGAAATGCAAATTTCATATTGAGAAATAAATTTTATAAACCAAAACCGAAATAAACAATAATAATAAACTTGTCAGGTATAGGTGTATATATAAAAGCGCAGGATTAAAGGGGTCAAACTGGAAATTAAATTTCGTATCAATGTCAAAGGTTTTCAATATTCGAACAACGACATTTAGTAAAAGTACTCCACTAAGATGCTAGGCTAGAACTAACTAGGGAGTAAAGAAAGAAGGAAATGTTAAGGTGGTGATAGTGGTGGTGGTGGTGGTATCGAGGTAGATTGTAAATAGATTTAAAGAATTAGGGTAAAGTCTGTTTATTTGTTATAACTTACAAAACATATAATAAGGGTGTGAGTGATGATATATGTACCTTAAAGTCAAAGTTGAGGTAGACGAAGAAATCGATATTCAAGGCTGAGATAATGTTCATTTAAATATGAATATGAGTGTATTTAATTGACCATTAAAAAAAACATTAAAATCTGACCTAGGGGTCAAATCCAGGACTGCTAGACTCATATCGGTCCTTGTTTATCCTACAAGGTAGGCATTTATTATATAAGTAGGAAGACATAATAATGTTCCCTCCAAAAAAGTTTTGCTCCAACACAAAATAATATTGAAATTTATTCAGTGGAATCTCCTAAAGATACGCGGTAAGTCTGGGTCCGTTTAAATAGAACTAAATGTGTTCATAGTTTGCATTTACAATACAAATAGAAAATATACTATGTAATTGCGGTAAATGAAGGCTGTACGACCACCCGTTTCGGCAAACGTAATGAAAGTGACATGGGTACTCTGAAATGATTGAAGGAATTCCAAGGGCCTCAGTTTTACGAGGTCCAACTAGAGATATGTATCAGTCATCTGTTCAATTTGATATCTGAAATGTTCTTGACTAAAACATATTATGGTTCTCAAAGCCTTTTTACTTTCTTACTTAAAAAGTTTGTCAGTTTATGCGTCTAAGATCAGAAATGGAGTTACTGAAAGGCTAAAATACTATTTACAATTACATACTTGTAAAAACATTTTTTTTAATGAATCTGCAACAGTACTAATAATATAATGAAACTTGCTTATGCAGCCTAAAACAAAACTGAATGTGCATTAACGCCGATTTGGAAATTGAGGAAAACGGACATATGTCACAATATTAGGATCTGTTACCACAATACATACAGTTCACACAAGAACGCAAAGTAATTATTTCGTTGTGTTCAACCCGTCAATCCTATAGCTGTAGTTTGTGTCTACGCCTAAGGGAAGGAATAAATGAGCCTATTGTCCCAGTCTCGAGCCCAACCCATTTAAAGATAGACAATACCCATTGTCGTCAAATAATGCTTAATTTGTTGGGATGTCTTTCTCCGCTTCAAAGTTTTGCGACAAACCAAGCAATGAACAATTCTGCGCTTACTTTTACGAGTTTGTGATTGGATGATTTATGTGATTTGCTAACGAAAGGGTTGAATTTCAAGTTTTCACGATCCTCATAAATTAAATGTCAACAACACAAAGAGCACACATCTATAAAAGAGTGAATTTTCATGTATAGTTTGTGGGTTGTAACTCACTCATAAAAAATCCTTTTTATAGCCACGCCAAACTACTCTCGTAAACTTTAACATTTGCGGAAATACTATGCTTGTAGGTGGATAACATAAAACTAAACTCTTATAATCACCAAGACATGCACTTTTGTTTAAACTGAAACATCAAGTTACATGCATACATATTTGCTACTCTATTCATCTCAAATGAAACAAGAATATGAAATACTTACATACTAAACTTTCTAGGGAGGCAGACTACGTTCTCATTTCTAAAAGTAGGCGCAGCAGATTGGAAGTCAACTTTCCTGTTTTTTCCTTTAGCGACAGACAGTAGGTATTCACAACTTGCATATTTCAAGGCAAACTTTACTCATCTCCATGTGAGGTTTAATATTTAAGTTTGAACGTAAATCGGGATATAAAATTGAAGTCACGACAAGAAAATTACGTAACTTGAGTATAAATAATGTTCTGTTGAAGGATTTTACTTAACAGGAGTGTTATAAAGTTTATTGCTTCATCTATGCAGGTATAAACAATTGTGTTGTACACATTGAAATTAAATTAAAAATAAACGAAGTACTTATGTAGAAACGTTGAACTAACGCTAGGAGCAGGGTACCAGCAACTCAACTTGTACGTATGTTAACTTGTACGATGAAATGTACTATATATTATTATATATGGTACATTTTGTGATAATTTAAATGCTGAAAAAGATAGTCATGCACCCAAATTGATAGAGCTTCGGACGTGACGATATCTTGAGCTGTTCTACAATTCACAAGTTGACACTTTAAGACTATTAAAATGACAAATTAATACGTTTTAATGCATAATAGACGTAATGTAATCTATAGTTATTTAGAAACAGCTCATATACAGTTCACTCAAAGTGGGTCTTTAAAGTTTAAAATTGTCATTATTTTATTGTAAGACAATAAAATCAAGTTTAATAACGGTTTTTTTTAAACATATAGTTGTGGATTACAAGTTGTATTTTAAGGTTTGGTTCAAAAGGCTATGGAAAGAATTTAATTTAGTATTGAAACGGGTGTATTCACTTATTTTACTTATTATTTAGTAACCAACTAAGTCTCGCGTAATATTTACCGTATATTGCTCCGACCAGTTTTAAACTTATTTGAAGTTCTTCGTTAGGGAGTCACATATGTGCACAGCGTCGAGCGCGGGGTGGTCTTCAAATAAGTTCAAAACTTGTCGGAGCAATACCCGGTAAAAATTAAGCGAGTCCTAGCCGGTTACTAAATAATAATTATGGACAAAACTCGCAACAGTTATTATTAGCTTAAATTAACTAACATTTTAAAATAATGAAGGAGTTCTATATACTCTTATTATTCCAGAGTAGAGTATAATATATAACCACTCGAGAACTCTTCTTCTCCATCGGTTATTAGTTAATCGAGCGATGTGACCTGCCCATGGCCACTTACTTGTATATTCTGAGAGCTAAGTTACTTACGTTGATTTAGATTTTAACGTCCAAAGACACTCCAAGCATATCTGTCTCCTGCATGGCACGTAGTATCACTCTGAGCTTGTTTAAAAAATGGCGTCTGGTTGTCACATAGTGATTTTTTATTACCTGCTGTCATGTTTTTCATGACTACCTTGATCGGCCCTGTGTTTCGTCCCTAGAGCGCCACATAAAACAAATATACGTATGGTGATAAACGCTTTACACATGTAAAATGGCTACACATTTTGTAAATTTCAAAACAGTTTTATATCTTATTTTAGTATACACATTTTTCTACATATCAGTTAGTCACTGCAAAATATGCCCTCTTTCTCTCCCTCGCATTTTTGCCAACATAAACACTCTGACACTCCAAACTACTTTTACATGACAACGTAAACAGCGCCACTAATCTCTAAATAAGATTTGACAGGACAAAATGGAGCTAAGGTTTATAATAAACAATGTTTATTAATACATTTTAATGGTAACTAGCCCTATTTACAATTCAAGATATCAATATATTTAAAAAATGTTTAGCTGTTTGTGACGCAGCAAGCACGAAACCCACCTGATGTTAAGCGTACTAATCTCTTCAAATAACAGATGCATATCTTCACAAGTAACGAATTGCACGCGCCCATACAGTTGTGAAATCTCATGTGCCTGTAATTTTACTGGGTGTCAAGGACCTGGTAAGTGAGTAAAAGTGCTTGATAAATTTTATTGTCAAGAGATCAAATATTCCAGCCAAGTTGTTCCTGGGAATTTTATGTTCAATTAGGCGTCTAAAGATAACTTTCAAATGTGACGAAAGAAAGTATTTCACTTCCAATTTACGTTCTCAGTCACTTCCGACAACAGGCTAATGCACGACTTGAACTTTTTCTGTGCCCTTTTATCGATGACGAAAAGTCAAACCGAAAGTTTTGAAATAAATGGTGTCAAAACATTAAATGCTGCTGTTTTTCTAATCAAACTACAACACAAAAACTACCTTTTCAACTCAATGCCCCATGGAATTGCTTTAACGATATTTAACAAAATGCAGGCTTAGTAATATTACTAACGTACAATATACATGCAAATAATAATACAACGTTTGTTTTCTAACTAAAAATGTAATCACTAAGCATTCAGAGGCTAATAATCTACGTAGCTTCAGAACGTAATTTTTATTCAATAATATAATTATCAATAGAATCACACATGCTCCCTTGAAGGGTAGGCATAGTCACTTGATCGACGATAATCTTCCTGTGATTATGATTTCAAAGCAAAACAAGGTTTCATTGGCCTCGATTTTATTTGATTTTTTAAAGTGCGTGGCTTACTGGGCTTCAAGAAGATGTATTTACCACGAGTCTCAATTGACAGTGCTCTAATTTTTTTTTCGAAAGTGCATATTTCAGCAACACGCAATAGTATATGAAAACCACCTAAACTAATTAAGATGACTGGCACAAAACAAATAAATCCGAATCTAACACTTCATTGTTCCTTAATATAATTCTATCTGCTATGTGAGATAAAAATCTCATTAAAATTTACTTTTCAATAGTCTCCTTATCATCAACGCAGTAACTGGAACGTACACCATTAAACAAAGGTCTTCCCTATTGAAGTGATTTGCCATAATCTCCACGCTTGGCAGATGTTTTGGGGATCGCAATTAATGGTGAACATTTTTTTTTTTTTTTTTTTATTACCCGTCCGGGAGCTATATATATCGTCCCGGCCCGCGAGCTAAGAGGTTCCTCTGACGTTATCAGAGACGGTGTTTTCCTTATTAAATAATTTTTACAAATCCTTAGTCTAAATAAATCTTTTCTTAATTAAATTATTACATAAAAATACTTATTATGCTACTTTTTCTAACTGTTATAGTTTTATATCATTTGAAAATCTATGCTGTTTTTATTATATAACAATATAATATACAACATACTTATCTATCTAGTTTTATTTCTATTTACTACTCTACTTGCTATGTATACACAATACTCTATAAACTTACTTCTACATTTTTCATCGTACATTATTTTACATATATTCTCCCTTGTTATATCTACGTCCAACTCTATTTCAGTTTCAAATCTTTTTAAATTAAACATCGGGCATTCGGTCAAGATATGTATTATTGTTTCGTGTTGGCTGGGTTCACACACGCACGCTGGGCTCTCCTTGCATCCGAACCTGTTCAGATACTCGGAAAACCCACCGTGGCCAGTCATCACTTGGGTTGTTATCCCGGTTGGCTGGAGTTTCTTTACAATGCTGTAGGCTTCTATTGCGTCAGGAAAGAAGATTTTTGTTGTGCTAGCTGTTGTTTCCATTTTGTACCTCCGGTTCCATTCACCAAGTGTTTTCTGTCGAATCTGTGACTTCATGTATGAAACCGGACATCTGTCATAATTCGGCTTTGATTTCAATTTTAGTGCAGCTTCTTTTGCCAAATGATCTGCTCTTTGGTGGTGGTAATGGTGACCATTCCTCAGAAGGCGCCGCTGCCCTCTTTCCAGAATTTTGCCCGTAGTCATGTAGTAGGGAAGATATGGAGTATACAATACTATCCCACCGTCCCTGAGCACCTGTGGTATCCCTCTACTTCAATGTCTCATCGTTTGTAACGTGCCTTATGTTGATAAAAAAAATAAGACTTAATAAGAATCTAAAATTATATTTGAATAACAGACAGAAAGTATTGATTTCCTTTTTATGGTCGGCTGACATATAACTTCCTTGGGAACTATCTGGCACCTGTTACCTTTTCGTTAATAAGGATGTTAAGTAAAGAGCCCTGTGTAACGCCTTTTGTCTCGACATTACACAGAAGGATATATGAGACTCGCCTTAAATTTCTCAGATAGTTATACGACTATTTATGGCTATAGTGCTCGTAGCGCTTTCCATATATAAGTATTTCGTCGTATATATAGGTACACGATGTTTAATGCGTGCATTCCATCTTATCGAAAATCGTGTACTTAAACAATTACATAAGTTCAAGCTACGATTGTTGTACCTGTTCCGACCAGGCAAGAGCGTCCGTGATTCGTGACCGCTGATGGATAAACGTTTTCTACCTCTGCAGATTCCTGCGTTCTTTTCATCTTCACTGGGCAGGAAAACTATTCAGCTCGTTAAGTATTTAGGTTCTTAAGGCTGGAGTGCAGGTAGCGCTTTCCATACAAACGTAAAATCTTAAAGGCCGGCAACGCATCCTCGATACCTCTGGTGTTGCGGATGTTCGTGGGCGACGGAGATCACTTACCACCAGGTGAGCCGCCTGCTCAATTGCCATCCTATCCCATAAAAAAAAAACGTAGCTTTGTCATACTTTAAACAATAAATGTTAATTTTCGCATAGTAAATTCGTATAAAAAACATTTTATTGGTAATTTTCGGATCATTAGCTCTAGATAAATAAAATAAAAAAACTGGCTTAGTAATATTCATATATTATTATATTTTATGCCTGACGGTTACTTGCGAAGCCGGTGGCAGAAGCTAGTTGTTTATAATTTCTGACTAAATCTATATTAAATAAACCGATAAATTTGATAACCCTATATATTAACGGACCCTTTGCTCAATCAACTAGAAATGTCAATATATTGAAGAAACATTTGGAACAGATCTTTCTATTCTACAAATACATAAATATTATCGTATATCAAATAGCGGGTGATTCGTATAGGATTATGAGATATATCGAAAGTCGTAAAAACTTTTCTGATGTTCACATGACCTTAGTCCGCGTACTCGTATCAGTAATATGCCGAAAAACATTGCTGAATTAAGGAATGGACAAAATATTATTCAGCAATATTCTTTACCATGGCGTAAGTATATTAGGATAATGTATGCATTTGGGAATGTCCGCCTGGCTATTTACTACCCTCACGTTGAAAATCTGTCGCCACCTAACGGTGTGTTCCGGCAGCTGTCCTTGAGAGCCAATAATTCTAGGTTAGCCTGAAAAATATCATCAAATACAGACATTTATTAAAAAATAAAGTGCTAATTTTCGGATCTTATAAAGGTGCTCTATAGAATTTACATACACAGAATTACCCCTCTAAGTTTTAGGTAGGTACACTGATTCGAAAGGAACAAAACTATCAATTTAGCCTAACGTCTAGAAAATTCGATAAGCAGTTTTTTCTTGAAAACAATCTGTAATAAATCTCTATTACACGGCACCTTGGCTCCAGCACTATCAAAGGTACGGTTTTGATACGCTTCTCTGTAAAGATTGATCTTAAAATTTATGTACAGAAATGACATCCTTTGTTCTGAATTATGTGTCTTCTTGTCTTGGTTTATAAAACTGCTTGAGTGATTGGAGTAGTTCCGGTTCCAGTCAAGAGTTTTACTTCACTTGATTAACCAATTCTTTAAAAGAGTTTTTCACAAGTACATATAAAAATAAGTTCTCTAAATTTGGCATCTACGATACTTTTATGAAGTTCAATTACAAATTTTAGTATTCATAGATTCTACTGCCTCAATCATCAACAAGAGTATGAAACTACTTCAAAAATAATGGAATAAACTGGAGGCTACTATAGCAACTAAACAACTTAAAACGGTTTAAAACGCGTATATTTATGATTATTTTGTCCCTGCGTTTCAAACACTTTGCAGTGGTCGTTGTCACGGGGTGACTAATTGGTTTCATAATTATTTGAGTTATTAAGAAGTTGTTTGTTTACCGTCAGAAATTTTATTTTAATCATAACGTTCCCTATTCACGCAGTATTCGCCCAGTGTCCAGAGGTCTTGCAGATTTGTGTAATAATCGCGAAAACCTAAGACAACATTATGGAGGCTATTATTTCTAAATGTTTTTACTCTTTTAGTTATTTGTAACATCAAACATGGGCACATGTTGACTAACTTTCAGTCAGCTCGTGACCACGACCGATGTAACTTAATCAAAACGTCGAGGTTAGTGAAGATGTGATGACCTTAATTTGTGCGCAAATAGACCTAATTTTTTTTAAACATGAATTTAAGACACGAAAGTTACAGAAATATTCTTTGTATTAATAAAAACTACTAATCAACAAAGTTATTACAATATTTATTTACATTAGATAGAATACAGATTGTTGGATTGGCAGAGGTGGAATCTTCACCCTCTTTAGTCGTGTCAATATCTCCAATTAGTATATTCATTTTTTTTTGTCTTTGGTCGTGACCATGGTGATGGCTATCAGTTTGTTCGCAGTCTCACCTTATGGAAAGCGACGACGTGGTTGACGGTGAAACATGCAAGTTTTGAAAATCAACTTATATTCACTGTATACTTCAAGACTAGATTATTTTATCTATAGAGTATGTCTTGAAGTACCAATACTATAAGGATTGTTAAGATTCCAGATTGCCCAGGCAGGGATTGTTCAGCAGAGGCGCCTTCCACCTGGACAATCTGTTTGAATACTTAACAGGGCCGGCCGTTCGCCGGGTTAATATAAAAAGTACAACTTATAAAATCAAATTAACACCTTCCGAACAAGTATATACAATGTTTATATATCTATACTTCAAGACGCCTAGATAATTTTATCTAAGACGAAATAAAGATGCAGGTAGAATGTTTCATATTTCAGCCGCACGCATAATGTAACTAGAATTCGTATTTTTGGAATATCAAACTTATACGGATGCTTTATTGATTTTGACAGAAGAGATAAAGAAACAAGTAACCTTGTAACAAAATCTGTCACACAGTAAAAAATCCATTCCATTAGCAATCTTGGATTCGGATCATCATCATCACATCCACCGGTATGTTAACAGTTAAATAAGGTTGTCGTTGCGGACACGTACTTTATCGGCTCCGTAATTATTTAAAAAGTATTGTTACAATGTCTGTTAAAACACTCGAAAGTCTCGTACGCGACCTACTAAAAGCTGTGACAACATTAGTGACAAAAGTGGACGCTCAAGAGTGTCAAATAATATCATTAAATGAAAAAATAATGAAGCAATCCGAGATGATCGTAAAACTACATTGCTCAAATCAAGATGACATGAAGCCAGCCAGTACCCGCAAATCTCTAGGCACAATACCCGATGCGCAGATGTTGACTCAGCGCTCGAAGCGCTTAGCACACGTGCAAGCAAGTGCAGCGATAGCCGCTTGCGCAACGAAAAAACGCAGCGCAGGCAGCGCTGTAAACGTAAAATGCACTGATTTAAAAGCAGCCAATGCGGACCGACCGATCGTGAACAACACGGAAGCGGTCAAAATCCTACCTACATTGACACCCGCAAATATTAGTGGGGTTAGTAAAAATACGCTTTCAAGTAATGAAAATAACTCGATCGGAAAAAGCTTCACCTCTACGATTAAAGACGACTCGCATATTTCAGCATCTATTGAGGAAGGATGGCAAACAGTTCGTTCGAAAAAACAGCGCAAACCACGGCCGATATTCGTCGGGACCGGGAAGCAAGACGATGAGTTACAAACTATTGAACGTAAGAAGTATATTCAGGCATGGTCATTTAAGCCTGAAACAACAGTTGACATAGTTCGCAAGTTTTTAAATAAAATCGCTCCAGCTGACTACATAATAGAAAAACGTGACATCAAAACAAACAGGCATTCTTCGTTTGTTATTGGAATCCCGGAAACACTGATGGAGTGTGTCTGTGTACCTTCAGTGTGGCCTCCAGGAGTTCTTTTTGCCGAGTGGTTTCTCGTCAGACCCCGTGAACAGCGGGGTTCTGATGCCAATTAGTGGGCCATTGCCACAACTGTTAACCCAACGACCACAAACACTGTATAAAAACATCTCCAATACTACACTAACCATCTGTCATCAGAACATCAGGTCGCTCACGAATAAAACACATCGGCTTGAAGTTCTTCTACTCAACGAGTTACAATGTGACATCTTAGCATTGTCGGAGCACTGGATGACCGAACCTAATCTTAAATGCGTCAACATAGACGGATACGTATTGGTATCTTGTTATTGTCGGAAAACAGTGACTCATGGAGGCACCTGCATATATGTAAAAAATGACGTTAAGGCTATCGAATGTCTTGAATTCACTAATTTGTCGACAGAACGCTACTGTGAAGTGTCCGCAATAGAATTGTTGGATTACAACATCATTGTAATATGTATTTATAGAACTAACTTAATAAGCTCTTCTGAGTTCCTACCATATCTTGAACGTGTACTCGAACGAGCCAGTGATAGCTGTAGGGAAGTTATAATTGTAGGCGATGTCAATATTGACTGGCTTGGCTATAAATGCGCAGTGCATCAAAGTCTCTGTGATATACTATCTGCAAACAACTTTATTAATCTGGTCGATTACCCAACGCGAGTTATTTCCTCATCCTCCACATGTTTAGACCATGTTTACAGCAATAGGCAGCAAGGCTCTGTGACGACTCGCTCAGTGGAAGCTCCCGTCATTATGAAGCTAAGCGACCACCGAGCGGTGCGCGTCGAGGTTACGTGCAGGCCGCGCCAGCTCCAGCCGCGCACCCATCTGTCTAGGACCTATTCTGAGGTGAACCGCATGAACTACTGCTTAGCACTAGCAAGTGTCGACTGGGAAGCTGTCTTTACTAAGCACGCTGACTCTGTTGACGGTCTTGCTTCGTCTGTGATAAATATTTTATCAAATAAATTTCACATTTGTTTTCCTTTGAAACAGAAAAACATAAAGAAGGATTCATGGATCACTGATGAAATACTTGATTTGAAAGCATTGTTAATAGATACAATTAATATAAGTAATCAATTTCCACAAAATGAACATCTTACTTCCGTAAGTAATAAACTTGACATTAGGTATAAACAATCTATTAAAACTGAAAAATCTGGTTACTATTCTAAATTAATCACAAACAGTACTTGTACACAAAAAGCATTGTGGCATGTTGTAAACACAGAAAGGGGAGCCAGTAAACGAGCAGCAACTGGTTTTGCAGATGTAGTCATAGATGCTAATGGTTCGAAGTTTGAGTCGAAGAGAGCAGCTGCGGACGCCATGAACTTGAGATTCGTTGGTGCGGCGGCTGCATGCGGAGCGCCGCGTGCAGACGTTCCGCGTGTGACCGCCGCACTCGGATCAGCGCGCCCGTCAGCTGATCGCTCGCTGAGATTCACTCGTTTCTCCGCCTTTGAGGTTTATACAATCATCACGAAACACATCCCTAAGAAACCTACCAAGGATATCTTCAACATATCTATGGATGTGCTTCATACCGCTGTGACTGCAATAGCTCCAATTTTAGCCGCACTCTTTAACCGCTGCTTGTGCGCTGGCCAATACCCGTTGTCGATGAAAGTGACCAAAATCTCCCCATTATTTAAAGGTAAAGGAAAGCGTACAGACATTGACGCATATAGACCAGTCTCTATTATTCCGGCGGTTGCCAAAATATTTGAGAATGGGATTAGTACTAGGCTAACAAAGTTTCTGTCAACCACCGGGGCGCTGTCTGATCGGCAGTACGCATACAGAGCAGGTCGATCTACCGTCTCACTGACGCGCGAGGTGATACGACGCGTTCATAGTGCGTGCGAGCAGAAACAGCAGGTTGCTCTGCTGTGCTGCGACCTCTCGAAAGCCTTCGACGTCGCAGACCACGGCATCCTTGCTGCCAAGCTAAGCCACTATGGAGTTAACGGACCTGCTCATGCACTGCTGACGGACATGCTCAGGGACAGATCCCAGGTGGTGGTCAGCGATGGAGGAGAGACCAAGTCAAATCCGCTGTTCACTGCGATGGGTGTGGCTCAAGGCTCTTCAGTGTCCAATATCCTGTTCTCATTGTTGTTGAATGATCTGCCGGATGTGATCGTTACAGGAGACATTTTCCTGTATGCGGATGATGTAGCTGCCGTTATTAGTGCACAATCCGCTGACGAGCTAGAGCGAAAAATAAACAGAACAGTGAGTGAACTAGCGCAGTGGTTCAAGCAAAATGGACTCGTTCTTAATTTAAAAAAAACTAATTTTTTGCATTTCTGTCTGTCAGGGTGGAAGCTGGGTAAAATCTGCGCCCAAATTGATGGTGAACTCTTACAACAAGTAGATGTGGTAACCTTTCTTGGTTTCGAAATAGATCGCAGCATGACGTGGAGTTCACACATCGATAAGGTTTGCACCAAGCTGGGGAGTGCATGTTTTGCCCTGAAGCGGCTTTCGTCTGTGGTGCCCGCTGAAGTAGTTCGCACTTGCTACTTCGCTACTGTGCATTCCCTCCTTCTATACGGCACTGAGCTATGGGGGCGCGCAGCCGATTGGATGCGGGCCTTCCGTATGCAAAAAAGAGCTGTGCGGGCGATTGCACAGGTGTCACGATTCACTTCAGCGAAGCCATATTTTAAGTCGCTCGGAATACTCACCTTGCCCTCTATTGTTATATTCCAAATTGCTATGTATGTTCGACAACATCTGAGTGAGTTTGTGAAGCGCGAGGACATGCACAAGTTTGAGACCCAAACCCGCGGCAGACACAAACTTGCTAGCGTGCCTCGGAGATTGGTGCGGTCAGGTAAACTGTCACACGTGATAGGGCCTTCAGTTTATAACTTACTGCCTGACTCTATCACCAGCGCACTAAGTCTTAATATATATAAAGTAAAGCTTAAGAACTGGCTCGTCGAAAAGACGTTTTATACTGTTGACGAATTCCTCAAGGAATTAAAATAATTTATGTTGATTATCTATAATTCAAAAATACTATTGTATTTTTCAATTTCATTACATGAGTATTCATAATATTGTATTTGACCATAATATTTTAATAACATTGCAATTATATAATTTAGTTACAAAATATATAACTTATATTTGATTTTTTTTTTTATTTTTATTTGATGTGTTTTAATTTAATTTGAATGTATAAATGAACAAAAAATATGTATATGACCTGTAATTGTAATAATTATTAATAAATTGTTTATCTGTTTATCTGTTTATCTGGTCTCCACCATTGGCAGAATTTACTATAACTCCCACACTTGGCAGGCGTCTTGGGATCGAAGTAGCATTTGTCAGTTCTTCAGAAGGCGCTGCTATCCAACGTCCGTTATTGTTCCCTTAGCTGCCTCTTATGACACCCACGGGAAGAAATACCGGATGACATTCGAACCCTATACCACAGATGTAAAACGGGATTTGGAGTCGTCTATATTAATTCATCGTCATCAATGTGCTTCTCTGGTCAATTATTTGTGGAACCATCAAGCCTAACTATCTCTTATATGACTCAAACGACATCTAGTACTGTTTGGATTTCCCATCATGCGAGTCTTAACAATATCATACCAAGCTTTTACGAGCGCCAACGTTACAGCTACATTCGAACTGAATGGTCTAACGTATGACTACCAGTATTGTTCATAATCAAACAAAATGACTCTAGTTCTGTTCAAGATTGAGCAGCCAGTAGTGGAGGTCGCTATATAGATGCGTTGACACTTACCGTTCGAGCGCATATATACTTCTGAAATAAACATGAAGACTGGCGTCACGGCTACTTCGGCAGGGCAAATCAAGTGGTGCAAGTAAGCAATTCACAGTAGTAACATATTTGAGCCATTTGGTGTAGAAACATTAGGTTGGTGCTGGTACGTACTTGAACTCAACGAAAAACATTGCAATCAGACGGAAAATGCTGCCAGCATGCTGAGCACGCTGCTAGTGAGTTGGAGCATTTGGAGTGCCTGTGATCTTTAGGTTACCTAAATGCATTCGTTATTGTAGCTGCAGTGTTGTGTATAGTTTGTAGTGTTTTGATAATAAAGTATACAATTTTTCGTAAACAACTAGGAGATCGATACCTTTTATACTCAAAGGATTTCAGAACTTTTTATATATTTATTAGAAGCAGTGATGGCTCAGTGGCTTTGGCTATGGTCTGCCACGCAGCAGGTTCATGGTTCAAATCCCGCCGCGGGCTTGAGCTTTACCGCATGGTGGAAGGGCATTTTGCGAATGCCCGCCTGGCTAACGACCACCCTCAAGTAGAAAATCTGTCGCCATGCACCTAACGGTGTGTTCCGGCAGCAGTCCTTGAGAGCCAGTGAAATTACAGGCAAATGAGACTTAATAACTATGTCTTACGGTGACGGGCGCAGTGCAATTCGTGCCTTGTGACGAAATGCATCCGTTATAGGCAGAGGTTAGTCCGCTTAACATCAGGTGGGCCTCGAGCATGATCCGAAACGATAAAAAAACACTTTATGATGTAAACCTAAAAAGGTATCATTATAGTCTTGTTATTATTTAATTGATTATATTAAAAAATATATATTTTTATAAATTGCCTTTTAGTAATAATGTAATATTAAAAACAATGCCTATATTTTCGTCAATAATGGAGAAGAATAAAATATACCACAGCCTAAACCGTATGTAAGCCGTTCCACTATAATAGGCTAAAACCTACGAATAAATATTTTATTCGTAGGCTAAAACTGTATGTTTTCTTAGAAACAGAGCCAAGTTACTGGTTATAAAAGCGGTTTCATTTCAAGTGAAATCACTATTCATAACTTTAGTCCTGATTTTGTTAATATATTTCACATCTAGACACATTAGACATGTAGTTACTGAATCACATTAAGTCTCATATAAATATACATCTGTCCAAACCTTCCTAAGCAGACTCTGTCTACATTTATATCGATTCAATCTAATTCGGTCGTCCTGGGCATGAGCTAGACAAACAATCCCATTACCAACCAATGGCGTAAGTGTGTAATAAACAAGATATACTCGTACTAAGAATTGGTAATTCAATAAGACAAAGGGTGTGAGAAGTAAAAGCTATTTCAATTATGCGATTACTTGATCGTGTTTATTTTACCAATTTCATTAAGATCGTAATGCTCTTGGTTTTCATGTGCACATTTATGAACATCAAGATATTTTTTTATGATAATATAATATATTGTATTAACAGTGTACATTGATGATATATTGCCGAAAATAATGTTTAATTACTTCTTACCACCTAAAATCAATCTGTTCTTCATATGAAATATTTCATGACTTATATTGCATAAATAAAATTTGAGTGTAAATTATATATGCTTAATCATAGACCAAGAAAAATATTTGAATATTATCAATAAAGTATGCCAGCATCAAAATTTAATATACGACGTAAGACAAGAAAGCCGAGGAAATTCCGCTCATGAATTTCACGTGTGGTATGGACGCGGAGTTTTCCGATGAGTTTTATAAGCACCCCGCAATTCTTTATGAGTATCAGAGAGGTAGTAGGCTCATATACGCACTATTATATTAAAAGACACATAATAAACACAGATAATCCTTCAGATATGTTGTCACACAATTTCGGACGAAATAGTGAATCTATATCAAATTCGCAGATATACGAGTCCCGCCATAAGTCACTTGGTTTTGGGTTTTTGTAAGATATTATATTGATTCATGCATTGTATTTTCTAGTCACAATATTTTTTATTAACACAGTGGCACCCAAAGCTTCTAAAGACGTGACATATAAATTATATATGATAAATGAATTAATATTACTTAACATATGAGCATTGCATTTCAATGTGGCAATGCTGCCAGTATGCTGGGAACGCTACCAACTGATAGTGGGCTGGAGCATTTAAACTGCCTGTGAGTCTGCAATGACTTATAGGTTTATTTTTTTTAGTAGCTGTAGTGTTGTTTATAGTTCCTAGTATTTTTTCGTTAATAAAGGCATACCACCGGTTCAAAAAATACAACTTATTTTTAAAATTATTGGAATTCAAATATGTAACATAAACTAACCTCTGCCTATAACAGACGCATTTCGTCAGCGACGAATTGCACTGTGCCCGTCACACTGAGACGTCTAGTTGTTAGGACTCATTAGCCTGTAAATTTTCTGGCTCTCAAGGACTGCTGCCGGAACACATTGTTAGGTGCTTGGCGACAGATTTTCTACTTGAGGGTGGTCGCTAGCCAGTCGGGCATTCACAAAATTTCCGTCCACCATGCGGTGAAGCTCAAGCTCTGGACGGGATTCGAACCATGGACCTGCTAAACGGCAGTCCATAGCCAATGCCACTGAGCCATCACTGCTTCAAAATTTGTATTTAGGGTTCCGTGCCGAAAGGGTAAAAACGGGACCCTATTACTGAGACTTCACTGTCCGTCCGTCCGTCTGTCACCAGGCTGTATCTCAAGAACGGTGATAGTTAGACAGTTTAAATTTTCACAGATGATGTATTTCTATTGCCGCTATAACAGCATATTCTAAAAATAAAATAATATAAATATTTAAGGAGGGCTCCTATACAACAAACTTGATTTTTTTACCGTTTTTTGCTCGATACTAATAACGGTGACAGGTAGACGCTCTAACTATTCACAGAATATTTAGTTATATATTTTTTTAATATAATTAATTAAAATAAAATAAAATAAAATAAATAATTAAGGGCGGAAACCTCTGTTATTGTATGGGAGGAATACAATAAAAGAGGTTTTCGCCGTACCTATCCAGCTCAATCGGACATAAAATGAGTTCACATTATAGCTTACAGATAATGGTACGGAACCCGTCGTGCGCGTCCCACTCCCACTCCCACTTGGCTGATTTTTTAATTTTTCTTTCGAGTTCACTCTTTTCACATTCGGATGTTTTTATTTTTAATATAGACTTATTTACTATAATTCTTTCTTTCATGTATTGACTAACTTAAACATTTCATGTTTGCAGCATCGGTTACATAAATATTGTAAAAAAAATTATATACCACACCCACTCAGAAAGCGTCTCATTACTCGTTCAAAAACATGTTATAAAGTCCGTTATTTCTCCCTTATAACGTACGGCGGGGAAAGTTATATGGATTTTTATTCCTTCACTTCGTAGCAGTGAAGGAATGTTGTATGGAAATCCATACCTGCCCTGGTAGCGTTCTTTTTTTTTTTAGCTGCTGACATAAATAAATATAATCTCACAAAAGTTTTATATTAAATAATTACAAAAAGAGGTGTCATTTTTATTTGTACTCGATTTTCAATGAAAGGAGGTTGGCAACCTTTTATTGCACTACTCATACGTGAAATAAAGCGCGGCAATTTGTGGTTAAATTTTGTTTTTAATTAAATTGATATTTTAACAGTACGCTTTTAATTATACTAAATAATTTTTCAACATATCATCTCATAGTGAAAGTGACAATTTTATAATGATAACGCCACCAGAAATAAGAAATGCAGCTCAAAAAGTCATAAAGAACTTACTGCCTGAGAAGTCTCGAAATAAATACGAGAAAAAGTATAGTTAATGATTTTATTTTCCTCGTAGGTGTAGTACAAAGCACTATGTAGCACTCGGGAGAAAGTTCTATTTCTGTTCTCGAGTTGCCTTTAAGCCCTCCGCTACGCGGCGGGCTTAAACAAACTCTCGAACAGAAATAGAACGTTTTCTCCCCTCGATGTACAATGAACTATTGTTTTCGTTTGTCAGTCAGTCAGTTGTCATTAATTTACATGGGATTGCGAACCCGTGGCCATTTGGTATTTTATTTGATTTCAAGTGTATTTTATCATAACACAAGGTATATTTTAACAAAAATATTTTGCAATATTAAAACAAAGTTTATCAATATAATATATGTTTAAATCTAGCACACATTTATTATTAATTTTTTTACCGATAAATCATCACGAGTTATTGCATGTGTGCAATAAAATATATTACTGAAATTTATGATAAAATAATCATGACACAGTAAATGTCATCAAAATATGGATCTTACTCTTTTAAAAACTAACTTTATCGGGTATTAATTTTGCATTAAAATCCTTGTGTAAAGTTGCCAACAGAGGGTTTTCAATTACTCAAAGACAACCCATTAACGAACTCGCATCTCATCACAAAGTGACACCGACATTAACTAAGCAAGTTTGAGGAGAACGGCTCAAATCGCTTGCTCTCTAGTTTACAGAGGAACTTCGGTAGCACGCGTGTCCTATTGATTTGGTCTGCTGTCCTCAAGAAAATCCATTGGAACCTAACTTCCGTAACAAGCGGAGATCTTGAGTACGTGCTCGGGCTGCTCCCTGCGGACTTCAATTACACAAAAGCGTTTAACTATCCTCATACTAATATAAAGTTGATAAGAAATTTAATTATTCAATTCAGGTTCTTCGTAACTGTGATTGATTGGTATAATAATTACGACAAACGACACCTATTCTTTAGAACAAAGTGGCCACCACACTAATTTTGAAAGTAGTTATAAACTTGTGAATAACCAAGTCGGTATATTATGTGTTTAATGTGCTATGTATAAGCAAATTAACTGTACTGTTCAATACGTATATTAAAATCAATCAAAGATAAAGATTTATCGTCATTAACTTTACTGTAACAGACGTAACTGAGGGTTTTTCAATGTCTTTGTAATTAAATAGTTTCTCAGTAATAGTTTAGAATCAGGAATAGTGGCTGGTAGATAGCAAAATGATCACTCTTTATTACGTGACGCCAAAAAAATCCCGACAATATTTGGGTATTTTAGACACGTTTGCCTATTCCTAAAAGGAATTTAATTGTAACGATGTTTACAGTCTCGCTAGTAATGGGCACTATGCCGCTACTCACGTTTGATTTTGGTTAAGAGCTGCGGTATGAAACATTTATTTGGTCAAACTGTAATATTTATCGACTTCCGTGCCGCAGGTCCATGGTGCAATCCCCGCCGCCAGCTTTAGCTTCCATCACATGGTAGAAGGGAATTTTACAAACGCAAACGTAACTTTATGCCGTATATATAAAATTTGTCGCCAAGTTACTAACAGTGTGTTCCGGCCGCAGTCCTTGAGAGCCAGTAAAATAGTATCTTGGGCGCAGCAGAATATCGCAGAGGTTATCGCTTAACATTAGGATGGTCTCGCAGTTGTTTCGTCACAATACAATAAAAAAACATACTAGTCTGTACAGGAAATTCCAATTTTATTATTTTTATGCTACTATATCAGACGTAATAAGACTTGAATTTTGTAATTCAACTCTCATTGTAAGTGTAGTTTTAAAGTAGTACATGTCTCAAGATGTGATTGAGATTAAGTCACTGGCAATGAAGGATAGCTATTAAAGCACATACGTATAATTAAGGTGAAAATTTTTCTACTTGCGAGCTAATTTTTATTGCTCACATTAAATCTTCTATTTAACATAATCCTAAGGTTGAGCCAATTGGAACCAATAAGCCGTTTACAGCGCTAGTCATATGAGTAAATTAAGTATACATAATCCATTATTATACCACGTTTATTAATGCTTTTTCTATGATGACATTTTAAATTAATTTTAGTATTCATTATTATTGGTTTTTTGATTTTATTTATTTATGGCTAATTAATTTTATGGCTTTTTATTCAATATAATTTAATTTTAAAATGTAATCTATAATGTATAATATGGTATTTATATGACTTATGGTTGAAATAAATGATTATAAAAAAAAAATGCCGTTTTTAAAAGTACGTTATTACAGAGGTAGCCTAATATTACTACTCCGAGCGTAAGCAGGGATTAACAATGGAAAAGAGCTTTTTTATTAATATAGCTGATTGTTTAGATATCAGTATGCGTTGCAATGCATAATTAACAATTTTAGCGCTAATTGCTATGCAGATTTTTTAAGAAACATTTTAAGCCTTATTATTATTTGTTATGTGTAAATGAAATAGACTTAGATCACATTTACAAATTATTAGAGCGGAAAATTTTCGTCCGGACGGGAATCGATCCCGCGGATTTCGCGCCGGGTGTCTAAGCCACTCAGCCAACGGAACAAGCTCATTTGAGCCGAAATTTTGTGCTCTGATTATTTTTACTTTAACCGTCATTGAAGCGGTGCGCTGTCATCAACCAGGCTACTAATCTTAATCTCATTTTAAATGCATTTTGAGACACTTAACTCTCGCAATGATATCGTTAAAACTTATGAATGATTTTTATTAATTTTTTTTTTCATCATCAATATATAATTTAATCGACATCTTGGGACGCTGTTTGTTTATTGCCCGGGACAAAAATTTTGTGCTCTAAAATGTAATTTTAGCTTAATACGCAATAGAGTTTGTAATCAAATTAAGAAATATGGACTTAGATGTTTAGGAAAAGTAACGGTATGCCACAGTCCATTCAGATTTGAAATTTTATGTCCGCCAATGTGGACGGAAACTAACGAGTCTATTCATGTTATAAGCCGTCGGTCCCGGTTGTCGTCTTAGGATGGCAGTCGTTATAGCATGGTGCTAGGGTAAAATACCCTAGCACCATGCTATAACGATTGCCATCGAATGCCCACCTAGCTAGCTACCACCCTCAAATATAAAATCTGTCGCCAAGCACCTAATGGTGTATTCCGGTAGCTGTTCTTGAGAGCCTGTAATTCTAGGTTAGCCTGAACAACACCATCGACCACATCATCACATACTATCAGGTGAGATAGTGGTCAATACTAACCTATCAAGCATAAAAAAATATATACCTGATGGTAAACGTGTAGACTGTTTATTTCAGTTGCTGTACCACCTTTCCCATTGTAGGTGATACTGCACAGCACTCATCACTCCAAGGTGTCAGCTCTTATGTCTCGTTCACGTTGTAATTTTACATGATATAGCGCCCTTCGCGCCTTAATACAGTAGTGCTTGCTTCGAGGCCGGAATCATTGCTCTTACCAACAAAGGCGAACTCTAGCTGTCCTTTTAAGACCCACCACCTAATGATTGTCAAGGAGTGTGAGACAACCTAACGTTGTCTCATTAACAAGGAAAGTGTACACGTTATACAAGTAGAAATGTGGTTAAGTATAGTTTTAACATATTAAAATCTAACTCAGGACATGACGCCCTATAAAAGAATCTATTCTCTTTTAGCGGGTCGTAAATTATTTAAGTGGTATGAAATGAAAAAAGCATTTACCACAGTGGTTTTTAAATATTTACCACAGCATTCAGAATATAGATTAATGTTGTGTCAATTGCAAGGCAACAGTTGGAAAAGGCGAAAAATTGCTATTAAATGGGGCGCAATAGCACAATAAGTCGGTGGTTTCAATGTACAAATTGCAAATAACATCATAGAAACAAGCGGTAAATGTTATGTCCATACAGTTTTTTTTTCCCAAGGAGAATTAACATCCGAGGAGATACGAGAGGAAGGTGACCGCTTATGAAACCGAATGCTAACAACAATGTACTTAGGACGTCAAACGTAAAATAAACAGATAATTATTATTTTGAAAACATAATTTATTGCACTTTCCCTACACAGTTAGAGAAGCGTAGGAATATCAGCATATTTTAAATGCGTTATAACGTATATATATATTTTATAAGTTATAAATATATATAAATATATTTAAAATCAAGCTTTATAATCATATATGTTTGATTCTACCGGTATAAAGTTACGTTTGCGTTATTAATATTAAATTATTCTAAAAACATAGGCGTAAAATTGAGGACTTCCTACGTTGAAAAAACTTTTTGAATGAAATGTAGTTGTAAATCATAAATATTTAATATATATATTTTCTTTGCCGAGCAGTTTTTAACCCTATTGCACAGTTTTCACTTACAAACTCAGTTAACCATTTTTGGGTATATATTCTCTATAAGTAAGATTTATTGAAGAAACGGGTTGTTAAATGAAAGAACAATCGTATATCTTGTCCTCAACAGACTGTCTCATAGTCACCAGTACGTGTACACAACTTGATTGATACAGATGAATATTTAGGCAGCCGCTGACAGTCATGTTTGTTTCTAGTCTGAGCCAGCCCTGCCCTAACCTCCACGGATTGCGACATAAATCTTGAGCGGAGATGGGCACTTTGCTTCGCATGCCCTTGTATTGGGCTTCCGGCTATAAATAATTATAGTACTTACACTCAAGATGAATGTGACTTTATATTTTGGTAGGCAACATTCTTCTTACAATTAAAAAATGAGCTAGAAATACTAGGCTAAACCTGTTAACACTGTCGTATACATCATCCCATACCATTAGGTGAGAATTTGGTCAATGAGTTATCTATCAGCAATAATAAAATAAGTCGACCAAGTGCGAATCGGACTCGTCCACGAAGGGTTCCGTACCATCATCTATACAACACCATATATAACTTTTTTTTTAGTTTCACGTGGACGACTCCGACTCGCACTTGGCTGTTTTTTAGTATATGTTGTTATAGCGGCAACAGAAATACAATCATCTTTGAAAATTTCAACTGTCTCGCTATCACGGTTCATGAGATACAGCCTGTTGACAGACAGACAACCAGCCAGAAAGTGGAGTCTTAGTAATACTGTCCCGTTTTAACCCTTTAGGTACGGAATCCCAAAATAGTTTCGTGACACCTTTGACGTCATGTCATGAATAAAATTACAGAAATAGCGAGTAGCAACTACCAAATACGTATAAGAGAGATACTGTGCACTAAACCTACATACAACAGGCGTTATTTTGCTTCCAGCCTTACAATTATGCGATTGGTAGATATAACGAAACTACTCTTCACGTAATATGAGTTTTTAAACTATCACGGTAATTAAAACTATAGCTATTATTAGAAACGGGGTATTTCCTGTGAGTTTGATTGTTTTTGAGCTCGCAATATTTCAGCACTGTTGTAAGCGCCATGATCAAATATTGAATATTTTTTATTTTTAGTATATGTTGTTACAGCGGCAATAGAAATACATCATCTGTGAAAATCTAAACTGTCTAGCTATCACCGTTCTTGAGATACAGTCTGGTGACAGACGGACGGAAGGACGGACAGCGAAGTCTCAGTAATAGGGGTCCAGATTTACCCTTTGGGTACGGTACCCTAAAAATCAGTCAAATGCTTGCTCAGTCAGTTATCTATAACGTAGGGTATAATAATAACTCCATTGGCCGGGGCCCGTCACCGGTGACGGGCCAACCGCCGGGGCGACATGGTGAATGCTAACGCTACCCCATTTCGCCCCGACTAGGCGGCAGACTGCTCATGCCGGGTTTTAGTGGGTAACCTCACTTACTACCCCCCCCGTGGGGGTAGTAAGGTCCCCTCAGGCGAGGACTCCCACATAACCACTCGGCTCCCCCCGGAGCCGTCCATAAAGGATTTTCCCGGGTCAAAAAAAAAAGGGTATAATAATAACAATAATATAGATGATGTACTTTACGTTAGAGGAAATTAATCTTTTTCTAATTTATAGGCGTTTTTTAAAGTCTTCTACTATATCACTAAATAGTATAAAACAAAGTCACTTCTCGCTGTCTGTCTGTCCCTATATATACTTAGATCTTTAAAACTACGCAACCAATTTTTATGCGGTTGTTTAAAACATAGAGAAAGGATTATACTCGTATGTATCATATATGCATGTGTTAGTTGGATTTAAACAACAAAGTCAATAGTCAAAACCATTTATTTAATTTGATGAAATTTTAATATTGAATGATTCTACATTGTACTGCCACGTTCAGCAAACAAAATTGTATAGAGCCACTGCGAGAAGAACGGGCAAGAAACTCGGGGCCATTCTTTTATAAGTCTTTTAACAATGTGTTACTTACTTACTATATACACTTTATTTACACTTTCACTGGACTATCAACTATTAATTAACATATAAAGTCATTGTTTACATAAACCGATATTTTCTTATTCGATATATAATTGTCATTACCCTTTTTACAAACCATGTAATGGTAATGACCAGTTGTTTAAATCAGCTTAAAGCCAATCAAGTGAATATGAACAAATATTTCAATAAATAGTGAGCCAATTTTCAAATAATCTATCACGGCCATACTGACCAGTACTTTGCTCTCAAAGTACAACCTCAATTTTCATTATTTTAATTTCATATTATTTCAATTCAATTCGTTTCCTTTTTTTCCCATGTCCTTTCAGTTCATTTTATTTGGTTTTATTTCAATTCATTTCATGTCATGTCATGTCATGTCATTTTGTTATAAGAGGTCTCTGGCCTTAATATACTCTACCTATCACCTGCTGCACATGACTTCCAGTAAAGTATCAGCGCAGTGACCGACCAGCAGTATTGTCATATAATAGATCTCAGGCCTTCAACGTATATTAGTCCTACCACACGCTGCCAGTGGTATTACCGGGACTAATGGAAGGTCAGAGACCGACCAGCGTGTCAGTCATATAGTCATATAGTCATTATATTTATGAATACATTGCTTTATCAAAATATTTATAATTATTCAAAATTGCCACGAACGTTCACTCACAAAATCTTGAAATACCTGTCCATCACATATAATGTTTGCTACCACATATATATACTTACTCGTATATATATATATTTTATTTCTACATGTATATTTTGTTTTTTTATTCAATGTATTGGCTTCACTCATTTTGAGATGTATTGGCTTTGTCCATTTTCAGTTATCATCAATATTGTATATAATCAATTTATTTAACAATATTTGAAAACAATCCCAATACATATTATTTATATAAGATTTATAATATCATTAAATATAATCTATCACGGTTAATCCAAATAATAATACATAACTATCGATTTAATGTTATAACATCTGCTATATTTATATACTTCAGCTGTACTTAAACTTGTTCAAAATAAACGTTTTGGCCCACCCATTCACCGGGCTAGAAATTAATGGCTTCTTTGGCAACATCAATATTTCTGTAACTACTGTGTTGCCTTGGTGTCTAAGTCGATCATTCCGTATGAAATATTTTCTCACCTATGATTTTGACCGACATAGACCACATCACTCACAATTTAAATTTGGTCTTTACGCTGGAGCCGAAATATACCTTTAACCATTCAGTAACACTTTTACAACATTGCTCTGCTGGTTCCATATTGGAGTGTACATTAATTATTGTTTCTTAAGATTTATCTACTTCGTCAGACAGCAAAGCCCGAACGGATGGTATATTTACACATGTAAACCTGATTTCACTTATCTTATTATACTGATATTTCCTCCGCTATACACTTATGAGGCATCGCTTTTAATCAGGTCAAATATACAAAACTATGGCACTTTGTTTAGCAGTACACACAAAACCACACTACGTACGTACGAGCTTGTGATTCACTGCATGGTGGTAGGGCATTTTGCGATTGCCCGCCTGGCTAGCGACCACCCTTAAGTAGAAAATCTGTCGCCAAGCACCTAACGGTGTGTTCCGGCAGCAGTCCTTGAGAGCCAGTGAAATAACAGGCAAAATGAGACTTAACAGCTGGTATGTCTCAATGTGATAGGCGCAGTGCAGTTCGTCACTTGTGATGAAATGCATCTGTTATAGGCAGAGGATACCGCTTAACATCAGGTGGGCCTCGCGCTTGTCCCATCACAACAACATAAAAAAAAAAAAAAAAAAAAAACGTAGCATAAGGTGTAATACCACCCTTAACAAAGAAAAGTGTATTTAAGGCATAAAAATGTATAACCAAATACCATCATTGTCGAAGGATATCAATTTATTTTCCATTTTTTAAAGAAAATTAAACCTTCCTCATTAGTAAATCATACTACGAAATTGATGAATTTTAACTGACCGTAGTTTGAAAAATATTGACGCCAGTGTGTAATATACGACATCTGATTCACGGCCAATGTTTACTGTTATTATATAACTTATGTTCAATGTATTTATTTAATTAATGTGATCAATATAGAAATGTAAAATTAATTTAACAATTTTTTGTACCATTATATGTATATAGAATAATGATAACTAAATTGCCAAGCACCTCTCCTCAAATTGTCTGAAGCAGTAGCAGCTACAAATAAAGATCTCCTTCAAATATCATATTGAAGTAAAGGGCTTCACGTCAACCCAGTAAAAACACAAGTCATTGTTGTTGGCAGTTCACGTATGATTAGCAGAATTGATTGGGATGTATTGCCGAAGGTGACGTTGAACGGGGTTACTATTCCATATAGTGCCACAGTAAAAGTCTTGGCATAATTATTGACAGTTGCTCAACATGGGGACCGCAGCTAGCAGAGAACAGGACAAAGTTCTATGACGAATAATTTTCCACTGAAGCTGTACGTTTATGGAACTCTTTGCCGCTCGAAATAAAACTTGCACCCTCTATATATGTATTCAAAAACCTGGTTAAAACTCACTACCTTTCTTGATAACTATTTCGCTGCTACTACTATTGTAAAACTAATTCAATTGTTTTGTGTGTTTGGACTCAAGTCACTGCAAATATTGTAATAATATAACATTATATAAAGTATGTATATCTGATGTTTTATGTATGGATAGTTATACATATATATACATATTTATTTATTACATTATACATTTTACTTTTTTTTATATTTAAATATTTATTTATATATAATTATATTTATTATTTATTTTAAGGTACTTTGGTTTGTTAAATGATAACTTTTATGATGTCGGTAATTTAAGTCTTAATATATTTATTGTCCGATTCTTGTGTTGGAAATTATTATTTAATTTTAATTATTATCAGTATTGTTATAGATATACCTCCGTCCATATCTATTTATAAATATCTCTTTGTATAGGGTTGTCTGGAAGAGATCGCTCTCAGCGATTAGACTGCCCATTGTCACACCTACTCTTATTTATTGTTTTAAGTTATAAAATTGTAATGTGTAAATAAAGTGTTATCTATCTAACTCATTTAAGTACTTTTTTTTATTTTTTTTACTATTTTTGTAATTCGTTTCGAAATAAATAAATTTACATGTTTATTTCAACGACATGTAAACCGAATTTGGCACACCCATTAACACCCATCAAGGGTAGATAAATAGTGGACATAATTTGTGAAAACAATTCTAAGATCGATGTGTATAAACTACCCATATTCCTGGGAACAAATTAAGTTGGACATTTCCCTCTGTGCCTATTATTTGTCTTACAGCGAAATAACTATTTTTTTTGTTTTAAGAACTGTTGTGTCATGTTTGATGAATCTGCCACAGACCGTTTGGCTATTCTGACGAATTGTTTATCTTATTTGTTAAACGTAGCCACGTAACGTTTAACCTGGCCATTGCTACGAGGGATAAATATATTAGAAATAGTATGATGTTAATACATTTCTCCCCATATTCGACGAATGAACTTTACTAGTGGAGAAGTTTGATCCTCTATCGGCTATCACAAGATTTGGGGTACGATATAATGTAATCATTTTCATCTATATTTAGAAGGATATGGTTATACTCTTCCTCAGATTGTCTGAAAATCCCAGAGTAATCCAAGTGTAATAAATCGATTTCCCTATACGATTGAAAGAAAAGAGTTTTCTTAGGTATATAGTAATCTTCTGTTAAAGGGTAAATTAGACTGGTTCATGTAGTTTCTAGTTTTGTTTAGTGTTTGTCATATCTTACGTGAGAGTCATCATCGTGTAGAGTTATAAAACTTTACCAGTTCATATTCTGCCTATGTCATCATAGAACGACAATAGTACTGATGAGAATTTCCCAAATAATCGTGTAATTTTGTTTTGAAGTACCCTAATATGGTTCGAACAAAAAAAGTCTAAGACCGGAAGGTACTATTATTACAGCGGCATATGGATGATAAAATTTAATGTACAATAAAGTGTTTATCTCTCTAAGCAAGGTTCAAAACTGCAGTTGAATAGTATTGCTATCGATTTATGTGCCACCAGGAGCCTCCCTGTTCGCATTTTTTTTTTATTAGCCATAGTAAGTTTGAATAAAGCTTTTGTGAAACAATTAGACATCATGATTACCCGAACATCATTACTTTTTATATAAAAGTAAAATAAAAACGAAGTTCAGACTAACGTACATAGCCCTATGTGGGCTACATAATTGCATTGTACGTTTGTGATTTCGTGATGCTTAATTCATGTTTGATATAGTCAGTCTTCGGATTATAGTCTTGTATGTATATGTTTCTAATACGCTTTGTGATTTAAAATAAGCCAATTTGTAACTGAAAACATTAGGTCTTGGGCATTGTCAGTTAGGCAGTTTAGCTGTTCGGTCGTGTTTTTTTTTAACAATCTGCTTAATAGTGTATTCAAACGGTCGTTTTTGGGGGATTTTCAGCACATGTTGTGAAAAGTGAAATAAGTTTATTTCCTAGTAACCTGAGTTTTACTCTGGCGTATTCACATATAAATCGGTAGTTTCCGAAGTTAACAGAATAGCTATCGCTCTGACGCTGAAGCTTTTGTAAGTTTACCTGATAAAAATTGTGACTCCCAGACCAAGATCTTTAAATGAATTGGTTGGAGAAATAGCCAGTAAAATTTATGCGAGTCCTACCCGGTTGCTAATAATATTTTTTTCGGTGTGGGGTACAAATCCTTTTTGTAGCTTTGAACAGGTCCCACTTTTCAATTTGAAGATCCTAGATTTTCACAATAACAATACAGAGCCCAATAGGCTTTACCTGATTTGCAACAGTAGTGATGGTGCTCCAGCCCAGATCACCAAATAGCGGTATACCTGCTGTCTGCACCATTGTCATTCTTCTCAGGATCAAAAGGTGGTAGCACCACGTCATCCCCATGGTGTGAGCCAGCTACTGCGTCGCAGATGGCCTTAAGCAGACCCTCCACAACAGCCGGATACATGAGAAGCCACGTCCGCACGTTCTGAAAGCATTTGAAACAATATGAAGTATAACGTGTTCTATCCCACTTCTGATGTTAGTTGGATTTAAACAACAAAGTCAATAGTCAAAACCATTTATTTAATTTGATGAAATTTTAATATTGAATGATTCTACATTGTACTGCCACGTTCAGCAAACAAAATTGTATAGAGCCACTGCGAGAAGAACGGGCAAGAAACTCGGGGCCATTCTTTTATAAGTCTTTTAACAATGTGTTACTTACTTACTATATACACTTTATTTACACTTTCACTGGATTATCAACTATTAATTAACATATAAAGTCATTGTTTACATAAACCGATATTTTCTTATTCGATATATAATTGTCATTACCCTTTTTACAAACCATGTAATGGTCCTTTTGGACCATTACATTTAAACGAGATTTGTCGTTATGTAATATCAGAAAAGATAAGAATAAATTACTTAACTTCACAACATCTTGATCGGGCAGCACTTCGTCACTAAAGACTACTTTCCAAATATATTTCGACACCACCGAAGCTCTGCTCGGCACGGCGGTCCGACCGAAACTGAATCAAGCAGCACTTCGTCGTCAAACACTATTTCAACACCACTGGAGGTCTGCTCGGCACGGCGGTCCGACAGAAAGTGAATCAACTCTCTTTACACTACCCCTTTTAAAGGAAGGAACAAACAAGGTGACGAAGCGACTACCGTCACAAACACAGTACTCTCTCTTTAACATTGACAATTATGTGATTTCAAGTTCTATACATATGGCTAGTTATATTCTATAGTTCTATACGTTCTATAATAAAATCATCAATGTTTTTACACATAGAAATAAAGTACATAAAATAAACTATTTTAAATAAGTATCTTTGTCTTTGTTTTAACAGTGAAACTGATCTGTGTCACATGATCAGTTTCACTACTTATAAGGTATACTTATAGTAAAAATATCATCAAATAATGATTCCAGTGATCATAACAATCCATATATGATTTTTAATCACAGTCTCACAATAAATACCTTTAGGTACAGTATTAAATTCACACCACAGATAAAATATACACAGATAATTAAACCAATACTTATTTTCATCTTAAAAACCACAGAGTATTACTAAAACGAAATTAGAATGTCACATTATAGCACCAGTGGTTTAAATCAGCTTAAAGCCAATCAAGTGAATATGAACAAATATTTCAATAAATAGTGAGCCAATTTTCAAATAATCTATCACATGCATAATATAGTAGAGAATCACTGATAGTTTTAGAGGTTTCTAATGTGATGTCGTAAATAAACACATTTTTTTGCGCTTACATTGCAAACGCTGGCTGAACCTGAAGTCTCCGTCCTGTTATATGTCTATCTCTTTGGGATAGCCCACAATACCCATTTCTTATCCCCTACCTTTAGATTGATTCTACTGCATTATCCCTGTTGAACATAGGCATTACCATTTTTTTTTTAATTTTTGTTATATACCCATGCGAAGCCAGGGTGGGCCGCTAGTTTCTACTAAATGCAGAAAAAGGCTAATGGTTTCAAATGGTATACACGTTTTCAGTGTGTTACATATTATTTTGGCACGAGTGTCGGTGCAGGAGTAATTTTAGGTTTGCTATAATATACTCACCCATTAGCATCAGGTGCAAGTAATATTCAAAAGTTGTAACTTTCATTTTCCATAAGAGACGGACCTAGATAAAGAATGTAATGAAAGTAAAGACATCAAAGAGATCTGACAAGATTTCATTATATGAAAATTCATGGTATTTTTATTTGTCATCGTCGGGCCATTCTCTTACCACTGGAAAGTAATGATGAGGTCAGAGATTATAAGCATGCTCTCAAGGACAGCTGCGGGAAAACACTGTTAGGTATTTGGTGGTAGATTTTCTCCTGAAGGGTGTAAGTTCATTTTTAGAGAAAATGCAACTTTTGCAAATGAATAAAGAATTCAAATTGTTGGGCTCAGTTTAGATGTGAATTTCTGCGTTTATGCTCTAATAGGAGTGGTTTTCTGGGAACTGACAATAATGTGGATGAATGTTTATTCCGCAAACGAATAAAGAAAGGAATGTTATTCGCTTCCGTTTCGATAATAACAAATCATTTAAAATCCGATTTCTTTCATGACATTTTTGCGGCAAAATACGGAACGATAGGGATATGTGAGTGTATGATGTGCTCCGAGAAGTAACTTTGCAATTGTCATAAGGACGACTATTATTCTTCAGTGCTAGTTTTTTGTTTCTTTGTCACAAACAAACACAATTGTCTTATTGACTAGCCCATAACTTGATTAAGTTGGGTTCGGATGGTCAAGTCTAACTTACTGTATACTTTATTTTGTTTTAGGTAATTCATGTTTGACAGCGCCGTAGTTGAGTACGGCCGGCGTACGGAGAGGGAAAGGCGGTGTAATGTCGTTAGGTATTTATTGAGGATGATTCATGTTACGCCGGCTCTGGGTCAGGCCGTGCGAGAAGCATAAATCCCACCATTTTGCTCTCTGTTTACTTATTTATTTCAAATGTTTATAAGAAAATAAACCTCTCAACTGTCGCAATTGGGATTCCGATAAGATTGCTATCGGTTGCAACCAGGTTGTAAACCATTTTTAGACATGCTTATAGTAGCTATTCTCAAGTCCCATGCATATAAAACTAAAATTCTACGTAAGCAGCAAGATAAACTAATTTAGAATATTTATCGAAACGGTTGATGGAATAAATTGAACTTAGCTAACTATAATATCATCGCACACTAAATTTCAATCCTTGCGCTCGTATGCCACTTCATCCTAGAGTTCAAATACTCACGCATATATTATAATTTATTTTTGAGCGTGCACAATACAATAAGATAGTTAGTACCATGTCGTCTTATTGCGTGAGTGTAGAGTAAAAAGCGCGTTATATCAATAAAAAAAGTGAAAAAGTTTTTTACTCCTTTTTTACTTTCTAAAATTCATCTAAACGTATTACATGATACATACGTGTGATTATACTACGAAGTGTCTTCGTAAAGTGTAAAAACACATACACATACAGGTTTTTCAAGAACCTAATTTATATCCATAATCAATATTATAAAGAGGAAAGATTAATTGTATTTTTATATTTTTGTATGCAACGAATAAACTAACGGACCAATTTGGATGAAGTTTGGTATGGAAAATTTTTGGGACCCAGGGAAGGACATGAAATAGTTTTTATTCAGTGCACAAAATGAGGTTAATGGTTTTGCGCGATACCAGACATACGCGTGGGCGGAGCCGCGGCCGGAAATCTAGTGTAATAATAAAATTAACATCTGACGCTGTGTTCCGTAATGGGAATCTGAATGATGAGAACGATATTTTTGGCCCCATGTTAAGGAAGTGATGTTGTTGCTATAAACCGGACAATTTATTTTCGAAAAAAAAAAACTTAATAAATTTTTTATCTGGAGATCGAACCCAGGCTCCACGATTGATGGCCAGCAAATATAAATTTAAGACACTCGTAATGTTTCCTGTAAAAACGGAAAGGTAAACAAAAAAATACAATATAATCAATCGTACCGCATTCTTCATGAAAAATAAAAATATTGAACTATCTTGTTGGGTAAATCATCACTATTGGTCTATTTTGGGCTAGAAGTACATCTGGTCAGTTTCTCTATTTCACCAGTTTCGTTCGCTTGTCAGCTTTCCCGTTAGCCATTTTAAAAATCCTTCACTTCCTTAATTGGCTAGGTCTCCAAACTCGTCCGTTTGCACATCTGGCCTCAGTATACAATTGATCAGTTTTCGTTGATTGAATATATATCGTAGCCTTTTAAAATTTTAATCTATCATGGAAATCTGTCTTACATCTGATTTGATTTGCGTCACAACTAAAAATCGTAAATAGACGTGAACTAGATCTAAATAAAAACACCTGATCGTCATTATTTTTCAAGATACTTAAGTTTTATAACTAGGTTTCTTAATGAATTTCCAATTGGGGTTTTCCACATGCAAAGGAAACAAAGCCCCTATACAGAGGCTATAATAATGAAATTGAGTATTTTCAAAATTGGTTGCACATCTCGACATTGTGAAACTTTTCATCCTGGGAAGAAAGATGAATAACTTTGAAGGAAGGAATAAACAAATAATAAAAAGCAAACCAACAAATAACACATCAAGTTTATGATTACAGTATGAATCTCTATATTTGAGTTCTTCTGTTCAGCGTCTCTATATATTTTTAATTACACATCTGTATAGAGAGGTACAGTTCTTTTAAAAATAACTTTTGTCAATATAAACGACTTGTTTTGCCGGGACTTGTTTACGAGCTTTGCAATACCGAAAAATAGATAAGATATATTACAAAATATAGTTTTTCTTAAATATTATCATCGACACTATTTGCGCCAAGTTTTTTGCGTATGAATAAATTTTTGAAACACTTTTTTAGGTACCCGTATAATCGAAAATGGAGCCCTTTTACAAAGCCGTTTTTAGAAGCAATGATGGCTCAGTGGCATTAGCAATGGACATCCGCGCAGCAGCTCCATGGTTCAAATCCCACCGCGGGCTTGAGCTTCACCGCATGATGGAAGGGCATTTTGCCAATGCCCGCCTGGCAAGTGACCACCCTAAAGTAGAAAATCTTTCGCTAAGCACCTAACGTTCTGTTCCGGCAGCAGTCCTTGAGAGCCAGTGAAATTACAGGCACATGAGACTTAACAAATATGGCCCAAGGTGACGGGCGCAAAGCAATTCGTGACTTGTGATGAAATGCATCTGCTATAGGCAGAGGTTAGTCCGCTTAACATTGTCCGACATTCTTTAGAACCACGGATTTAGGAAGGGAGGGGATGTTCCGAGAAGGCGGAACCCGTGTCGCAGCAACGAGTTCCGGAGATCATGTTGGTTAAAATCGTAAATATCGGCGCGTCAGTGGCACTTAGTCCACGGTCGTGCAAACATCGTATAATTAACACAAAAACCGCTGCTATCGGCCCGGAGATAATGATATGGTCGTAACATTCTAGAAATATAAATATCGATACTTTAACAAGCCTGCTAAATATAATAAACTTTTAAGTAATATTACAAGCGTTACTTGGTTAGAGACTAATCATAAAAAGTTGAATGTTGTATAGTAGAAGTTGTTTTGATAAACCTTTATTATTTTTACCTTACCTTTATTACCAAAACATACATTTTCTTGCAGTATTACGAAAGATCCAAATATAAAAGAAAAATGGATGGAAGCAACAGACAGGGGATCTACCTGGCCTCCATTTAAAAATAGCAGAATATGCTCAGTCCATTTTAGGGAAGAGATACAGACACATACAAGATATTTTACTAGACAGTAATTAAATAAGGTAATACAGTTATATACATACTATGTGTTATTAAGTATAATTTATCCAATAAATCATAACCTACAATTCAAACCACGTGCGAGGTGATATTTTTTTAATTAATTATATTTTCTAGCGTATTTTTCGCTTATTAAGATTTTCATAAACTCTTTGGTGACATAAAAATAAATAAAACACGAAATTGCTTATGTATGGAATTTGTATAAGGCATGAAATATTATTTTGTAGTCAATTACTTATTCAGGTACACTCTGTAGTTTTTATTTCGATAACACTTTATCGAGAGTATCAATCCCTAGCGTACGTGAAAATGTATGCATGTAGAAGTAATTTGTGTTGTTACTGTAATGTCTGAGCGCTTTGCTTTCATTGATTGATTTGTCAATATGTATTGTAATGAGTTAGTGTAAGTAGCTAATAAGAGCACTGCGTTCAGTGTTTACTACTAATGCTTTAAGAGTTTATAGTTTCATTTGTAGGTGTGAAGTGCAGTGGGGATAAATAATTGAAAAACTGCGACATGCAAACCAGTAGAAAAAAATGCCGTGTGCCATATCCCCTCCCTTCCTAAATCCGTGTTTAGAAAGTAAACAGGTGGCCGGTTGAATATTGTTTAAATAATACGTGTAGGTATAGCGGATTGCCTGTCAAATAATAATAATTGCAAAACGTTGACATAAAAGGAAGTCCCTTTATAAAACAACGTATGTTTACATAAAACTCCTTTTCAACACACTCGCTCGTAACGGACCTTTAACTGGACTAATTTTAGTGTCATAATATAGTCGATTACGTACTCGTGTTTTATTTACCTTACTTCACGTGTAAAAAATATAAAAAAAACAACGTTTCCACACTTCTCACAAAGGAAATTGTAGTTTGTTTCGTTTGCTTTTCATATAAAAACAAACCAAAGAGTTTATAACCTACTGAAGTGGAACTTAAGTAGAAAAAAATATCACCTCGTACTTGGTTTGAATCGTTGGTAATTATTTATTGGATAAATGATACTTAACAACACATAGTATGTGTATAACTGTATTACCTTATTTAATTACTGTCTAGTAAAATGTCTTGTATGTGTCTGTATCTCTTCCCTAAAATGGACTGAGCATATTCTGCTATTTTTAAATGGAGGCCAGGTAGATCCCCTGCCTGTTGCTTCAATTCATTTTTCCTTAATATTTGGATCTTTCGCAAAACTGAAAGAAAATGTATGTTTTGGTGTGAAACATATAATACAATATTTCAGTTTAAATTACGTAGGTAATAGATTTTATTTTCCTCGTCGGTGTACTCGGGAGGACGTTTTATTTCTGTTCGGGAGTATTTTCTCCCCTCGGCGTACAATGTTCTAAAAAAGAAAACTTTTTGCTGTATTAATTATTTGTTGTTATATTTGTTGTGAAATTGTCGTGAAATTCGGACTCCCGCTAAGGATCTCGATTTGTATAAAAGAATAGTAATCAGCGTGAATGCTCTTTTGGTTAAGTAAAATTATTGACACCGAATGATGTATTTTAATTTTATTTTGTAAATAATGTTTTTAAATTAACGTAATGAAATACATTCATGCAGCACAAAACAAAGTGTTATGTTTATATACACAGATTTGGAGAAAAAGTAAACCGTACATTTCTCACACAATTAAGTTTGGTTTCCACAATACAAACAAGTATTACAAGTAAGCAAAGGAATTACTTCATTATGCTCAACCCACTAATCCTATATCCGTAGTTTGTGTCTACGCCTAAATGAAGTAATAAGTGAGCCTTTTGTTCTGATCTCGAGCCCAAGACATTAAAAGATAGAGAATACCCAAAGATCGATTGCCGTTCAGTCATATAATTCTAAGGGCGTATTCTATTTGACGCCAATTTCTTTATTTTCTATAATTGTGACCACATTCTGGGTCTATGGTTGTGACCACTGTGATCATTTGTAACCGTTCTCCCTTGTTCCATGTAGGATAAGAACGTTAAGAATGCCACTAAAATTTGCCACTTTTGTCACTTTTGACATTAAATGTAGTTAATTCAAACTGTTCCAGTAGTCATAGGCGAAAATAATGTCATGACCCAAGTGGAATAACTTTTTGGGAGTGTGATCGTTTTTATAGTTTTTGGCGAATTTAACTCCAAATGGTACGCACCCTAAATTTGTTGGAATGGCTTTCTCCACTTCAAAGTTTTGAGACAAACCCAGAAATGAACAATTCTGTGCATACCATTACGAGTTTGTAATTTGATGATTAATGTTATTTGTTTTTTGAAAGGGTAGAATTTATAAGTTTTCAAGATATACATTAGAAGTCAACGCAACAGAGTGCCCACATCTGTAAAACTTGCCATGTATAATTTGGGAGCTGTAAACTCACACATTAAAAGTATTTTTTGTAACTCCCAAACTGCGCTCCTAAACTTGAAAAAAAAATGCGGAAATACTAGGCTTGTAAGTTACTAAAGTAAAGGTCAATATCATAATATTTACATAGATCAGTGTTGCATGCTCTCAATACATACACATTCCGTCTATAGTTCGTGTTAGCCTTTGGTATATTTGTAGGGGGATTAATCCTCAACACTTTAGAGTGCCCCTGTATATGTATTAATTTTACGCTCTGAATACTGATATGTAATACAAACTAATAGTCTTTTACTTGAGAACTATACACTAGACAAAATATTTTGTAAATATCCATTTATATTAACAATTAATAAGTAAAAATAACGTATCCATAATATACATTTAACCCTATCATTTATGTAGCAGATTATTGTCCGAGATGAGATAATTTTCAAGGTAGGTTTTGAATGCGCTATATGAGAGAAATTTTTACATAGTTGAGGGTAAGCACATTATATAGTGTACGCTCCTTCAAACGCCTTTTTGCCATACTTTGTGCTAGCCTTAGTGGGAATTAAAATACTAGTGCGACGATGGCTACATTTACCTAACTTTGGTTACTTTGTTATACATTATTTTCGGGATGAAAATAGATGAGTATAAATGAACTATTATTGCCTCACGATCCCATCATCTTTATGCATTTAAAGAGTTAATGTAAGAAATGAGTAATTAACGCATATTGTAACTGTATTTTTTTTTTATATCTGCTTTTATTGAAGACCAGCTAGTTGGTTCTTAGCAGCACTGCCCAGATTACATCCAGACTTAGATGAAGTAAAGAAAACGAGCTTTTATCAATGCGTTATAAACATGAGTATGTAATTACAAAATTACAAATATACGATTGGAAAAATTAAAGTCCAGTGCGGGAAAAAAAAATCCTATCGTATATTTGTAATTTTGTAATGTAATCCGCATAGCAGGCGTTATTGCAATCATAACAATATAAAAATGAGTATGTAATGTTTATTTTATGAAGCGCTCGTAGTGAAGTTTCCTTAGCTGTTCTTAACCGATCAGCAAAGTTAAGCAACGTCGCCCGCGGCCATGAGTTGGATGGGTGACCGCTAGTGACATTACTACTGAGCGCTTCCGTGCTTCGGAGGGCACGTTAAGCCGTCGGTTACAGCATGGTGGTAGGGTAATTTGCGAATGCCTGCCTGGCTAGCTACCCTCAAGTAGAAAATCGGTCGCCAAGCACCTAACGGTGTGTTCCGGTAGCTGTTCTTGAGAGCCAGTACTTCTAGGTTACCCTGTCCAACATCTTCAACCACATCATCACTTACCATCAGGTGAGATAGTGTTCAAAGGCTACCTACCAGGCATAAAAAAATAATTACAGAAGAAAAATAAAATTATAATTCATCTTATTTTTATTTTCAATATAGGTTTCAATTTATAGTTTGCATTAAAAGTCAATAGCATGGTTTCTAACGAACGATTCACTGCGCTCAGATTGCGCGCGTCAGGAACACGATCAAAAGGCGCGCACGATGTGAATGGTCCGCACGCGGTCCCAGCGTACGTCTTGGAGACGCTCTCCTTGCTGCGGCCGAACTAATAGGGAATATCCAATGTTAACCAGATTGATGAGTTCAAATTTGTATCATAAAAAAATATAATAAACTTAACCTTTCAACATCATGGAAGAACCGAGTGGCTCATTTATGAATGAATTAATATTCTGTCTATTTATATTATTTCGTATATTTGTCCCTATTATCAATTTAAAACAAGTGGCTTAATTTTACCAAACCATTAGCAGACGCAGTCTCGGGGATATATAATCATACTTATATTTTGTGCTATTAGTATACACTAATAAAAAAGTAATTAAGTATTTTATGTTGTAGAATAGTCGTTCCGGGAAAAATAGTTGCTCACTGTGTGTTTCTTTGGGTTGAAATTCACTTACAGCCTTTTATTTTAAAATGTTTTATGAAATCTTAGAATTAAGGTATGTAGGTAAGTTTTTTATCCACAATACATGTTTGTTTTGCCCTCCGCTATTTATGTCGTACCTTTTATGTTTCAGGAGTTTTCAAGTGATGTCCCAACACCGTATTACTTGCATATATTTATCCTTTTTCCATTTATGCATTAATTTTTGCTGAACAATAAATAAGCTTTCAGAATAATGTGATACGAGTACTTGTATTATAGAACTGCGAGTGGTACTTTTTGATGTGCAATAGATTTTGAAAATTTTTCGTCCCATATTAACCCATTGACATAGGCAATAATGATAGCAATAGAATTTCATTCATACATTGGCCATAGTGGGTCAGCAGATGCCAAGAGATTAATCGACTGCAATGCCCATATCGTGGATAACAATGACTTGTAAAATGTGCAAGTGTATTAAATTAAACGAAGTTTTGTAACAATGAACAATTTTGTGAGTTCTCATAAGCAAATAAGCACACGTATACGTATACGATATATATATATAATATACGAGGACTCTAGACCTGTTTTAATCATACATTTTTCAATCATGCTATTTAACAGGTCTTCTCTGTAATACTCTTAAAAGTTGTATAAAAGCTTTGTACGTAATAACCAAATAATGCAATAATGGAAATTCAAAAAATATATTCTCGTCTGTTGCTACAGTAAAACATACAAATACTTGCTCTTCAAACATAAACACAGGATAACAACTAGTTTTTGTAATAAAAAACTCAGTGCTAGGGCACTACATAAATGCTTGTAACCATGCAAAATTATGAAAATGCTCTTTAAGAAACCGCGCCATCTTGTTTCTATGGACAACGTTCTAATGACATCATTCATCGATGTATTACGGTCGCTATATGTCGGCACCGTAATCCTAGGAAACCAGAGCTTTGGTATTGGATTATGAGATATGTTGAATCGTGACAGCCTCAAATTTCTTCAAGGTTGTGGTCTCAGAGGTTGAATCAAGGTGGTTAATTAGGGCGAGCGAGCCCTATCTTTATCCCACAACCTGAGAATTTTGTGGCACACTTTACTGCAAAACTATCAAGCCTAAAGATTTGTGCTTTTATATAGTAATTTAGCTTCATACCTAGATGTGTTATCTATCGAAAAAATATAATTTTATATCAATTAATAAATAATATTAACAATTTTGTATTAAATGGATATAATGTTATTGTAGGTAAATCTAACACCATCTGTTAGAAAACCAAAGAGTTGACTTCGCAGCAACTGAACTAAGTTCAATACTCAAAATACATCGTAGTTAATCTAGTATAATTTAATTACTCAGACTCGTCTGCAAAATAAGTATTAGGTAGTAGTAGGCAAGATTAAGAACATTTTGTAAAAAAATTAATTAAATCGGATATGGTTCCTAGGGCCTAGCAATATTGAGTGCACGGTTCATACTCACTCCTTTATTGAAATAGTATATATATATATATACACAGATGTATGAATAGAAGCAGCATCCTTTGTTCCGTATTTGTGTCTTGGTTTATAAATGGATGATTGGAATTTTTCAGATGTTCGATGTTGATGTTTTTTGAAAACACCGGTATTATTGTGGACGATAATTATTCATATTAGTTACTTCTCCGTTTTTTAATAAAGGTTTAACGATTGATTTCTTCAATATATCTGGAAAATTGCCTTCTTCCAGTAATACATTTATGAGGTAGCTCAAGAATTCACATATATATTTCGCGCAGCGATTATTTACGTGTTTATTCCACCATTTATAATATTCGTATTTATAAAATCATGACCTTGTACATCAAAATATATATTCACGCGTATAATTAAAACATAAATATATCTTACAAAGCTTGTTTTGGTGTATATCAAAACAAACCTTGCATGATATTAATTTTACATCAAAACTACGCAAAGTCGCAAACAGACACGGTCTCATTTTCTCAAAGGTAACCCATTAATTAATTCTTATCTCATCGCAAAGTAGCAGCGACATTGACTGTGTGAGTCTGAGTGGGACGACTTAACCAAATCGGTTGCTTACAATTAAATTTATGAAGAAACAGATCAAATCAATAGAGCACCTGTGCTCTATTGATTTGATCTGTTGTCCTTAAGAAAACCCATTGCAACCTTTTCAATAACGAGCAGAGATCTTGAGTTACGTGCTCGGCATACTCCTTGCAAATTCAAATACCACAGACCTATATAATAGATGACGCAAGTATATACTGTGCGTGCCAATTAGGAGAGCAATGCCTTTCCATTGACGCTGCTTTATTTAGCCCTTGCTCCACCGTTATCAGTACTTGACGTTACGTACAATATAAGGGCATAAAATTGATTCTCAACAACACAAAGTCCTTGTTCTGTTCATAATAGACTTTCTTCTGTTCATACTAATGAAGGCAGCCTAATGAAAAAAAATACTTTTTAACGTGTATATGTAAGGGCGGAGAACTCCCATTACGAAAGTGCACTTGTGATGTCACCGTAGGTATAAAAAATGTAACACGCTTGGGTTTTATACATAACGAGGAAAAGACGTTGTCTATTTCAATCTATGTCTGTGAAAAATAACTTTTACTGAACCTCAATAATGAATATAAGTAAAGTAATTTGTCGTTTCAGGTTATATCATAACTATCATTGATAAGCATAACCATTTCGACACACAAGGTACTAGGTATATTTAGAACAACGTTACGATCACACACATTTTGTAAAAAGTTATAGGTACACTTGGGTATTAAAAGTATGTACTATGTAAATATTCTGATATTAAACTCCTAACCTAATAAAGTAAGTAAATGAATAAAAAAATTTAACAATTATTCTATTACAGTCAAAAACCTAAAGATAGTAATTGGGCATAATTTTACGAATGGAAACCGAAGTACCTAACTGACCTTATTTGTACCGTTGCAAAGTACTTCTCCTCTAACCCATTGAATATATCAGATTAGCAATCAGATTAAAAGTAATATTTCGAAAAAAAATACGTATATATATATTTTTTTTTTATTATTATATAAATCAACACTCCACAGACTCCAGGGTCCGTGACTTTTTTTTTTTAATTATGACCATATTTTATTTACAAACTAGATATTTACAATATATAGGAAACATGCAACATTCTAAAAGAGAACAGTGTTAAAATAACAGTTTTTTTTTCGATAAATGTCATTAGCACTTGCATCCAGAGCAGACCAGTGTCCTCTAGCAGCGCCCGTTCACGAGTTGACGCATGTGCCAGCCATCGCCTAACTCAACCATTTTTGTGGGAAGATGGCGACCCGACACACAACACCGCCGCTAGACAACACCTTTATGTGAGCTTGACTGCTCTGGATACCCGTGCCAACGATTACAATTTGGGATTACACTACTTTTTTGTGTCATTCCCCCACGTCACATTGTAACAGGGTCTCCATTACCACGCTGTTTCGATCTTTGATCGCCATTTTGAGGTTGTAATTATGGATGGTTTTTGGTGTCGCAACCATCGCCTTCCTGACGAACCGTCCTATGGCGTCTTCTTTGTCATCTGCGTAGTATGTGAACGTATATATATTTGTAAATTAATACTCGTACATAAAGGCGCTTTTAGTGATATTTTGCTGTAGTACCTAGTTATATTTATAAATATGATTAGGAACAAGTACTATTGCGTGCGGATCAAAAATCACATTTGTAAATGATTGGAGCACAAACATTTTTGTTACGGGTGGGTGTCGAACCCGCGCCTCCAATTTCGTGCCGAATGTCTACTCCTCTAGACCACCGGAATTGCTTACGGTTCGATTCTCATCCGGAACAAAAATGTATGCTCCAATGATTTGTAAAATACCTAGTTATCTCTAATTAATAATGAAATAAGTAGTTTTGTTTAAGCGTGTTTATGTATTGTATTTATATTGTGAAGGTAGTTTAAGTGAAGGGGGAGTTACTCCTCTTAGTTAGGGCCGTTTTTAAAAAATATCAATGTACAATTACATACTCGTATTTATAGAACAGTTCTTGGAAATTTGTAACCGGTGACTGCATGGCATAAAAAAATCGTACTTTTTGGTACGAACCAATCTGTTAAATCTTTTCTATTAAGGTGAATTCTTCATTTTAGTATCTTCACTAAATTATTTTCGTGTTATTTTCAATCTGTCTCCGTTTATTATTGGAACGATTCGATTTGTGGCTTCTGTCTCACTATCTGTGAAATAAAATGTGAGGAGTATTATTCAAAGAAATAAATATTTGCTATTTTGTTATATAGGTATAAAATATCTTCGCTAGGTCAGAAGGATTCAATAAGTACCTACGACTTATGAAAATAGCAGTTTTAGAATTAAAAAAAATCTTAAACTAGATACTTACATTAAGCACTTTTTTGACTTGTTCAGGCCACAAGATTGCAACCTTGTGGACAATGTGGTTCACCTTGTGGCCTGATCTCAGCCATATAGCTCTTTTGCGGCAGTCTATAATCGGCAATGATTATAGACTAGGCCATTATTGGTTCTTATGTTCTTCCAGTTGACACTTAGTAGTTTTGATTGAACTGATATGTTAACGATCATCATCTTGCTCGTTAGTAATGAAGACGCGAAGCTCAAGGCATTGGCGGAATTGAAATATATATTCATATTATGCTACAAATAAATATGTATAAATTACGTGATTTTGTGTTTACCAAACATGAACCTTCTATCGCGCTTGTTTAACATAACCGTATCGGACGGGGCAAACTATTTAACCCGGCGAGGATGTGGTACAAAAAGGGTACATCGAGGATGTGGAGGGTCTTGATGACCCTGTATTTAAATCATATTTTAAAAGTATTCATTGCAATTTTTTAACATAGGATAGGAAGTTAACTTACGCATTAGTTATTTATATTAAGATTTTCATGAAAAGAAACACTATTATGCGTATAAAATGTTTCATTATTTCAATTTTACAAAAAGTCTTATTTTAATCAACTTTAGCAGGACTCTGCCATACATTAGAAAAAAACAACACATACAAATATTATTACAAGTAATTGGTAATTTTTGGTAGGAATTTATATGATATATCATGTTTTATCACAAAATCAGTAATTATCCAGTCTTTTAGGCTTACTAATCATATCTATATATGGGTCATAATTGCCCTATTTGAGTTTGCGCACGTTTACCTGCTTGCACGTGTTGCACCCGACTAAGTGAAGGTGGGAAAAAGGGAGGGTATTTTATTGACTACAGCTACTGATAAACTCGACAGCATACGACTGCAGGTAAAAAAACTGTACATCAAACAAAATAAGCAGGGTCAAATTGACCCTACCACATCCTCGCCGGGTTAAAAATGCATGTAAAGTTAGCGTTTCATTTCCGTTAAATTGCTCGTGTAAAAGCTTCAATATAGCATAATCCAACGGTTGAGTGGCGGTAGTGTTCGAGGCGGCGCGGCGAGGACGGTACGTGCAAGTACGTTTGCATTTTATTCCTACAAAATTAAGATTCGCGAAGCGGCACCACGCCTGCTCGCATACCGAATAATTTCCATCCACTTTAGATAAAGCTTAAATTTGACATCGTACATGATACTGTTTTCAAACACCTCGTACCTAATTATCAGCTTTTACGTACGTTGTAGTGGTACATGTGGAAGGCAATTATATTTTTTTTTGATTCTTGTGAAAGATAACTTAAGCAAGAAATCCGGCGTTTCAAAAGAACTAGCATCTGGTCAGTCATAAAATGCAATACGCTGTCTAAAAAGAATTATCTACAATAGAGAAACCCTATTCGGAAATAGAACAATGGAGGACCGTTTTGGAACGTTATTCGAAACATGTTTATGACGCAAGCCGTGTGACTTTACAAAAATACACCATTTGTTGCATGTTAAAGGATAATGATCTTTATTGAGCATAGATCAATTATAGCGTAGTTAAACTATAACATAGGTAACGATTTATCTGCGAGTTAGCTTATAAATAAACTGCTCTCATGTAGAAGAGATGCGGCTTGTCACAATAGCAATATATGGAAAGATTGCCACTTTAAATACCTGGATCTGAGATTATGGTAAATGCCAAGCTAAGGGCGTATGTAATCATCAAACACATGTTATATACACTTGTAAATGTTGTGTTACAGAACTAAATGGCGCCAAAATCGAGCCCGCCATTATTTGACCACGTGAGTGGACGATACGACGCGCTGTCCATTATCCAATCACATAGATCAGTATTGCTTCGGCTGGGTGTAACCAATCAGGGCCTTTCGCGGCTATGATGGCTTGCCGCTGTTCGTGAGAGCTGGGGGCGTGAGAGGCCGCGACATTCTAACTCGGGAGTCGAGAGGAGACACCAGGCTCCACTAAGAAAGTTATTATAGTATAAAGTGCAGTGACGTGTAGTAGATCGTGAATCTTCGTCCAGGGGGGCCTTTTATAAGTTAAGTTAATTTTAAATCTAGACGGAGAATTTAGATCGTCCGAATTCCAATTTCATCAATAGAATTTTACTTTTATAATACCTTTATTATATTTTGGTTTATATTTTTACTTTATATTTTGGTTTAGTCACAATTACGATCTAAATTCGCCGTGATATTACTATTCGTGTGTGTGTTCTTTCCAGCTCTTAGATATAGATCTATTGTTCTAAATTTTATGTATATTTATAATATCGAAATCATATGAAAAGAGTGGCCAAGGTTTTTTCCACGTTTTTCCTTGGTATCCTACAAACTTGCTTGTGAAACGTGTGGGTTACTGTAGAATCAAACTCTTGAATTAATATAAATTTTAATCTGAAAGTAAATTCCTGAAACTTATCTTGTTTTTGAATAATCACTACCCCTAACCCCTTAATTAAGGCAAAGACAGTTAGGAAATATCTTGGATCCAGAGTAACGTATCCTGTAATTGACGTAGTACAGTTTTATAATATTTACCAGGTTTAGAAGTCTTTAGGCATAACTATTCACTATTATTGATATGTGCTCGTAGAAGGTCACGGTATAATAATATTTATGAAATATAAAAATAGGTGTTGATTTCCTTTGAGTTAGAGAAGTTATGGTCACATACTTGCATTTCATACCTAACAGACAATAAGCTAATTGAGATTAAATCTATTTGCTGTTATCAATTTATGTGATTTGTCTCTGTCATTATCTCGTGTAACAAAAGAGTCGAATGCCGTCTTATATGACGAAGGTGCGATCTCTGATTTTGTAGGTAATCATATAGTATAAATACTAAAGATCAGTTAACAGGTTCTGACAAATGTAAAAGGTCAGTCGATGTATTCCTGACCAATGATTATTGAATTGATGGTTTAATACTATCAAGTCAGTAGACAAGAGTCCTGACATACATGATAATTTGAGTGATAATTTTTAGGATCAGTTAACGTAGTCCTGACATTTTGCTAAAAGACTGGCTAACTCAGTTCCGGCTCAGAGAGGACACATACACTGCAGGTGACTGACAGGTCTGGTCTTGACCCGCAAGCAGAGTTGATTGCGTCAGCCGTTAGTCAATTTCCGGGATTGACTTATCAGGCAGACATCAGATAATCGTACTTAACTGAAAGGTCGACCTCTACAAATCCATATTTAAATTAATGTTAAACTCTTGCCTTTAACCTTTGGTTGATAAAATTCTGACAGCCAAATCAGTGAAAGATATTCTTAAGAACGACAATACGCAGGGTATCTTTGGTAAATGGTGAACAAAGATAAGACACGATTACTTCCGTGGACGAGTCCTTGATAGCTGAGATTTCAAAAATTTTGCAGCTGTGATAAGTAAAAGGGGAGTATTAGTACTATATAAGAAATAGGTCACTTAGCACGTGCGGGTCCATTGCAGTTGTTGCCGCGGACCAGAATCTAGGAAATAAAGAGTATTGCGTGTAGCATACCCCTAGAAGAGAAACTAAGTTATTTTGTATTTATATACTAAAATTAAATTAAAACACAACGTAGAATTGAATAAAACACAACGTAGAATTACTAGACGATCATCATCACCTTTAAATTATTAAGTGATCCTTTGTTAGCGTATTGTTGTTCAGGTTATTGTCTGTTGGTATGAAGGTATTAGGTTTAACCGTGTAGATATAATATAGTGTATGGGAAGGCAAGTACCTAGGAAACTTGTTTTCTTATATAATATATAGTATTCATCAGAGGAGATCAGTACTTGTATTATTTGACTTGTGCCTAATATTGCATATTTATTCCGCTTGCTATTTATTGTTTTGCATTTGTTTGTGTGATATATAGTATTGTGTGGGATTTTATAGCATCATTATGTCTGCTGTTAGAGGGAAAAGGCGTGGTCGTAAACATGTTTCAAATGCGAATACAAATAATGAAAGTCACGGTATGACTGAACCGAGTAATGCAATCGTAGAAAGTCAGTCGGGGTTCCAGATGATAAGCTCTCAATTAGAGTCTATTATGAAGCGTTTAGACACAATAGAACAGGAACGCGCTACTAACTCAACCGTCAGTATGGCTCTTACAAGTTTAAACTCGATTTCTAATGATTCGTTACCGCGAGCAAATAATTTATTAGATTGTTCAGCAGTTCCTGGGTCAAGTTCGGAGGTTACGTATATAATGCGTCCTACTATCGACAAACCTAAATTCAATGGACGAGACGACACAAACCCTATGAGATTTTTAAAGAAATTAAAAAAATATATTTTTTCCGTTAACGGTCAAAATCGTGCCATCGATATAGCTACGGGTTGTTTGTCAGGTTCGGCACTTACAATGTTAGAATTATATAGTGATAATTGGGAAACGTTATCTGATTTTGAAAAGGATTTTCAAAAGACTTTCTGGGGTCAGAGACAACAAGAAAGAGCTAAATATAAATTAATTAACACCACATGGAAGGAGAGTTCCGGGTTGTCCATGAGCGAGCATTTTTCTGAACAAATTGATACGGTTAGGTTATTAACTATTCCGTTGAGTGAGAGTGATATGGTTAACTCTGTCATGAGGCATTTCCCAGTAGAAATACAAAGGTTATGGTTTACTAGGAAAGATCAAATTTCAGTTTTTACAGCGGCAGAATTTATCAGAGATATAGAACAGAATGTTGTAGTCAGTTCAACTGATAAACCCACAGTAATCAACAACAATAATTATAGTAGAGGCGGTAATCGTGGACGAGGTGGGTTCAGGCACGTTAACTCCATGAACACAATACCTGTTGATAGGAGTAAGTATCATGCGTATCGCGGACGAGGTCCACGTAACGTTAGAAATAATTACCGTCGCCAGCGTCCGTATCCCGCGTTAAAATGGGAAAAGGCCACGGAAACTAACTCTACCTCAAACACAGGTAGGCCGGGGGTCGGCTTCGTAGAAAATCTTAAAACTAATGAGATAGGTACATTCGCTCAGGGAAACGAATTGTTGTCGGACGTGCAAGCCTCGACGAATCGACAATAAATAACGCTAGAGGCATGTTGAATGATCAGAGTGATAACGACGTAGATAATAACGCTCGAAACAAAGCTATTATTGTTGCTTATAATTATATGAAAAGGACGGGTTGGAGGCCGGGAAAAGGATTAGGTAAAAATGAAGATGGAATGAGGTATCCTATTATACATAAATTTAACTCTAGCGAAAACTCTATAGAAGACGTGGTAGGGGTATTGTTAGGTAGAACGGAAGGTGAAGTTTTGGTTTGTGAGGAAGTAGGGCGGCCGTGTATTACATGTAACAATCGCGAAAGGGGTTTGTATACCATATTAGGTGATTCAGATTATTATGAAGATGGTGACATAGTACATTCCCTGTCTCGGTTGCCAGAGATTACGATCAAAATAAATAATCATGAAATTAGGACCTTAATCGATACGGGGAGTCAGATTACTGCCATTAGTGTTGATTTATATGATTCTATTAAAAGGGAGATGGGTGATTTGCCTGAGGTACCGACACCTTCAATGCAAATACAAGGAGCTTTCGGATCGAAAAGTGAAAGGGTTATCAAACTTATTGTTGTCACGATCGAGTTAAGTAATGTCCAGGTAGATACACCAGTTATGGTTTTAAAGAGGCTACCATATTCTATGATACTAGGGCATGATTGGCTAGAACGCATGAAAGCAGTTATATCATGTGGGCCAGATAAGGTTCTGAGCGTTGAACACTTAGGTATTAGGACACAGATAAAGATTGGCACAGCATGCTTAGATAACGACTGGGAAGGGACCATCAATAGTTTAGAGACAACAGTGACTTCAAGTCCCATTGTAACAAAGGAAGATATCACAATAGAACAATACGTTCAATCTTTAAATAAATCGGATTCTCAGAAGGATCTGTTACTGGCTGTGTTGCAACAAAATAGTACTGTATTTTCAAGCAAGCCAGGACGCACAAATAAGTACATACATAAAATCGAAATGATAGACAATACTCCGTTTATAAAACGCTCCTATCCAATTCCTTTCAAACACAGGGAATTGATAAGAGATAAGATAATTGAACTCGAAGAGCTGGGGATAATAAAACGTGAGGCTACACCTTATAGCAGCCCTATGACTTATGTAATTAAGAAAAATGGGAGTGTTAGGTTATTGCTTGACGCGCGTGAGTTAAATAAAAGAATGGTGGGAGATGCTGAGGCTCCATTATTGACATCCGAGATATTACAATCTTTTCACAACGTAAAGTTCATGAGTGAGCTAGATTGTAGTGATGCGTATTTTCATATACCGTTGGATAGTAATTCAACAAAGTATACAGGGTTTACTTACATGGGAAAAACATATACCTACAATGTACTACCACAAGGTCTCAAGACTTCGGTGTCTAGTTTTAGTAGAGCGACGGATATTATCTTAGGTCCAGAAGTAAGGGATTTCTGCGTTAATTACTTGGATGATTTGGTAGTATTTACATCTGGGACGTTCGAAATGCACCTAGAACACCTAGATAAAGTGTTGCACCGATTACGTGATGCGAACATGCGATGTAGTTTGACAAAGTGTAGTTTCTTAGAAACGGAAGTTAAATTGTTGGGCCATATAGTAACTGTTAGCGGTATTCAGGTAGACAAAGACAAGACCCGCGCTATCAGAGAATTCCCAGTCCCTAAAAACATAAAGCAATTAAGGGCGTTCTTGGGGCTCATAAACTATTTTAGAAAGTTTATTCATAGGTACGGGGAGGAGACGAAACCTTTGTGTCAATTGCTAAGAAAGGGTATAGCGTGGCAATGGACACCTGAGATTCAAGGTGTCTTTGACCGAGCCAAGGATTTATTTATAGCCACTGTGATGTTAATACATCCTGACATAAACAAACCATATTATGTTCAAACGGATAGCAGCGCAGTTGGGATAGCCGGAGTCGTATACCAGCTATCGGAAGAGGGTGACCCAATGGTCGTTGGATTTTGTAGTAAAGGGCTAACGGATGCGGAGATGCGCTGGACGGTCTCTGAGCAAGAGTTATATGCTATTGTTTACAGTTTAGCTAAATTTGAAACGTATCTTAGGGGGGCACAAGTGATAATTCGGACCGACCATAAAAGTTTGACGTTTTTACATTCGTGGAAGTTGCTAGGTGCGCGCTTGATTCGTTGGGTTCATTTTATGGGACGTTTCAACTATAGAGTTGAACACGTGCCGGGAATAACAAACGTAGCGGACACAATATCAAGGTATATACCGAACTTTGAATTGGGTCGTGGAACACGTGTTGTAAATCCTCAACTTAATATGTTCAAGACGAAAAATCCGCAACATATATCGGAACAATTAAAATGTATTGGAAAATTACAAAAGGAAGATGCGGAATTGCGAATCATAATAAGTAATTTGAGTGACGCAGAGGCAAATGAGGTAGTTAGAGATAAGCAACTCTTTAGTTTGGATGAAAACATTTTATTCTATAAGAGATTGGGGTCGGGGAAAAAGGTTGTCGTCGTACCGGAAGCCATTAGAGATGAGTTAATAATGAACATTCACGAAAAAATAGGTCATTTTGGTAGGTATAAAGTCCATTCATTGATGAAGAAGAGGTTCCACTTTGCACGGATGTCGCGAGAAATATGTAGGGTAATACGAGCCTGCGATATATGTCAGAAAGCTAAACATCGTTTAAAGACAGAAGTAGGGCCTTGTAAATCAGTAAAAGCTTTGGCGATAGGTGAACTAGTATTTGCGGATTTGTACGGGCCGCTACCTACTGGGAAATTTGGGAAAAATATGTTTTTGTAGTGCAAGACGCGTTCAGTAAGTACATTAAACTTTACTCCTTGCGAACAGCAACGGGAAGGAGTGTTTTAGCTTGCATAAGAAAATTTCACTCTGAAGTAACGATTAAATGCATAGTAACGGATAATGGTGCACAATTTACGTCTAACGCATGGGAACATGGGTTGACAAGCTTAGGTATTTTGTTGTCCCATACTTCAATACGAAATCCGCGACCAAATTCCACAGAACGCGTAAATCGGGAGTTAGGGAGGTTGTTCAGGACATATTGTCACAAGTCACACAAGAGTTGGGTTGATATTTTGCCGAAAATAGAGCGCTGTTACAATCACGTTGTCCATACAATTTTACGCCTATGGAGTTGATAACCGGGGAATCTACTAGGTTATCAAGTGATGTGCATATATCAAAGAAAGGATTCGAGAGTTGCGATAATGTTGATGTAATTAGAGAGCAGGCGAAAGAAAACATTCTAAAGGCAGCCAATTTGCGTGAAACCGCCTATAATAAAAATCATAAGCTTTACCTTCAATATTGGCGACAAGGTCAAATTGAGAACTTTGCCACGGTCAGATAAAATGCAAAAGCTCACAAAGAAGTTTCATTTACTGTATGAAGGGCCTTATGTTGTTACAGCAATATTACATCCAAATCTATATGCGTTGGCCGATGAACAGACTGGAGTAGTTAAAGGGAATTATAATGCGATACACCTAGCGAGGTATTACGAAGGGAGACCATTAAAGACTACTTAATGATTAAAATATAATAAACAGGACTTAATAATTAGGTAGGATCTTTAAGTGCCATACGTTAAACTTAATTATCGTGTGTCAAGCTGTTGTGTTAATAAATAATGGTTACGAAACTTTGTAAGGTCAAGGGTGGTTACGGAATTTTCTTATTCAAGGGTGGTTAGTTATTATTAGGTTGCGGTAAATACGACACATCACTAGAGCTATGTTGAGATTATAGGTTAGTGAAAATTAATCGCTCGAGTTCTGCGCGCTCAATTGTCAAGGGTGGTTATGTAGTGGTACATGTGGAAGGCAATTATATTTTTTTTTGATTCTTGTGAAAGATAACTTAAGCAAGAAATCCGGCGTTTCAAAAGAACTAGCATCTGGTCAGTCATAAAATGCAATACGCTGTCTAAAAAGAATTATCTACAATAGAGAAACCCTATTCGGAAATAGAACAATGGAGGACCGTTTTGGAACGTTATTCGAAACATGTTTATGACGCAAGCCGTGTGACTTTACAAAAATACACCATTTGTTGCATGTTAAAGGATAATGATCTTTATTGAGCATAGATCAATTATAGCGTAGTTAAACTATAACATAGGTAACGATTTATCTGCGAGTTAGCTTATAAATAAACTGCTCTCATGTAGAAGAGATGCGGCTTGTCACAATAGCAATATATGGAAAGATTGCCACTTTAAATACCTGGATCTGAGATTATGGTAAATGCCAAGCTAAGGGCGTATGTAATCATCAAACACATGTTATATACACTTGTAAATGTTGTGTTACAGAACTAAATGGCGCCAAAATCGAGCCCGCCATTATTTGACCACGTGAGTGGACGATACGACGCGCTGTCCATTATCCAATCACATAGATCAGTATTGCTTCGGCTGGGTGTAACCAATCAGGGCCTTTCGCGGCTATGATGGCTTGCCGCTGTTCGTGAGAGCTGGGGGCGTGAGAGGCCGCGACATTCTAACTCGGGAGTCGAGAGGAGACACCAGGCTCCACTAAGAAAGTTATTATAGTATAAAGTGCAGTGACGTGTAGTAGATCGTGAATCTTCGTCCAGGGGGGCCTTTTATAAGTTAAGTTAATTTTAAATCTAGACGGAGAATTTAGATCGTCCGAATTCCAATTTCATCAATAGAATTTTACTTTTATAATACCTTTATTATATTTTGGTTTATATTTTTACTTTATATTTTGGTTTAGTCACAATTACGATCTTAATTCGCCGTGATATTACTATTCGTGTGTGTGTTCTTTCCAGCTCTTAGATATAGATCTATTGTTCTAAATTTTATGTATATTTATAATATCGAAATCATATGAAAAGAGTGGCCAAGGTTTTTTCCACGTTTTTCCTTGGTATCCTACAAACTTGCTTGTGAAACGTGTGGGTTACTGTAGAATCAAACTCTTGAATTAATATAAATTTTAATCTGAAAGTAAATTCCTGAAACTTATCTTGTTTTTGAATAATCACTACCCCTAACCCCTTAATTAAGGCAAAGACAGTTAGGAAATATCTTGGATCCAGAGTAACGTATCCTGTAATTGACGTAGTACAGTTTTATAATATTTACCAGGTTTAGAAGTCTTTAGGCATAACTATTCACTATTATTGATATGTGCTCGTAGAAGGTCACGGTATAATAATATTTATGAAATATAAAAATAGGTGTTGATTTCCTTTGAGTTAGAGAAGTTATGGTCACATACTTGCATTTCATACCTAACAGACAATAAGCTAATTGAGATTAAATCTATTTGCTGTTATCAATTTATGTGATTTGTCCCTGTCATTATCTCGTGTAACAAAAGAGTCGAATGCCGTCTTATATGACGAAGGTGCGATCTCTGATTTTGTAGGTAATCATATAGTATAAATACTAAAGATCAGTTAACAGGTTCTGACAAATGTAAAAGGTCAGTCGATGTATTCCTGACCAATGATTATTGAATTGATGGTTTAATACTATCAAGTCAGTAGACAAGAGTCCTGACATACATGATAATTTGAGTGATAATTTTTAGGATCAGTTAACGTAGTCCTGACATTTTGCTAAAAGACTGGCTAACTCAGTTCCGGCTCAGAGAGGACACATACACTGCAGGTGACTGACAGGTCTGGTCTTGACCCGCAAGCAGAGTTGATTGCGTCAGCCGTTAGTCAATTTCCGGGATTGACTTATCAGGCAGACATCAGATAATCGTACTTAACTGAAAGGTCGACCTCTACAAATCCATATTTAAATTAATGTTAAACTCTTGCCTTTAACCTTTGGTTGATAAAATTCTGACAGCCAAATCAGTGAAAGATATTCTTAAGAACGACAATACGCAGGGTATCTTTGGTAAATGGTGAACAAAGATAAGACACGATTACTTCCGTGGACGAGTCCTTGATAGCTGAGATTTCAAAAATTTTGCAGCTGTGATAAGTAAAAGGGGAGTATTAGTACTATATAAGAAATAGGTCACTTAGCACGTGCGGGTCCATTACAACGTTACGGCTTATACGTTCGACCACGAAGTTTGACAATGTTGAAGGAGAACGTTGGATAAAATACATGACCTTCTTCTATAAAGGTCTCTGCAAATGCATTGATTTTGTTTCATGTATTAGAAACAAGAACTTTCAAAAGGTAATTACTTTCTTGATATAAATACTTGGTAAGCATATTCATGTATTAATAACCATTATTAAAAACTTGCTAAATTAACACTATTTCAATCATACGTCGAGCAATAAATTAAAAATGCTATTTAAAATCAATAAGTTTTTTCTATAACCTACATAGTACCAAAAATGAAAATATTAATGAGATTAACGTATATGATATCAAGTGAGAATACGTTTGATATAATATATGATGATGTGATAATGTTTTCGAGCATACAGGCGATGTTTCCCAGCGAGAATTCAATTGCTAGAAAGCAATAAAGAAAAAAGTAATAAAGCAATGGACTCCTCTTAAATGCTGGCAGATTTCAGTTCATACAAGAAATGAATCTTTTTAACCACCAAACCATTTTGTAAAGTTTGTGAGCCTGTACACTTAATGCAAATTTGTTTCCTCACTTGGAATATTAATAAGGCATCATCTTTATCTTCAGTATAGAATAGAATCGTTTACTCTACCATCGACACAGTTGATTTTCTAAATACTTATTTAGGCCCATACCACTTTTGATATGGTAAAACCTCCCTATGTTTGTAGATTAATAGAAACTTGTACCGAATTTAAATTCACGCAATAGCAACATATTATGTTTAACAAGTCATCCTCTTTTCAAATATCCACACCCATCATTCATACTTAGATTCATAATTAAATTAAAATCTGTTTAAGTGTGAGTTAGTTTATACACGGAGTGTACCATAAAGTCGTTATTTTAAGATTCCATACCCAGAGGCTAAAAACGGCACCCTAATACTGAGACTTCGCTGTCCGTCCGTCTGTCTGTACCAGGCTGTATCTCAAGAACGGTGATAGCTAGACAGTTTTAAAGATGATGTATTTCTATTACCGCAATAACAACAAATGCTAAAAATAAAATAAAATAAATATTTACGTAAGAAGTTAACTTAGCTGTTCACAACCGATCAGCAAAGTTAAGCAACGTCGCGCGCGGTCATGAGTTGGATCAGTAACCACTAGTGACATTACTACTGAGCGTTTGCGTGCTTTAGATGGCACGTTAAGCCTTCGGTCCCGGTTGTCGTCTTAGGATGGCAGTCGTTATAGCATGGTGGTAGGGCATTTTGCAAATGCCCGCCTGGCTAGCTACTACCCTCAAGTAAAAAATCTATCGCACTAAGCCCCTAACAGTGTGTTCCGGCAGCTGTCCTTGAGAGCCAGTACTTCTAGGTTAGCCTGAACAACATCTTCAACCAAATCATCACTTACCATCAGGTGATATAGTGGTCAAAGGCTAACCTATCAGGCATGAATAAATAAAATAAGTGGGGCTCCCATACAACAAACTTGATTTTTTTACCGTTTCTTGCTCGATACTAATAACGGTGACAGGTTTATGTTTTCACAGAATATTAAGTTTTTTGTTCTTTTTAAATATAATTATTTAAAATAGAATAAAATAAATAATTAAAGGGGCTCCAATACAATAAAAGAGGTTTTTGCCGTACCTACCCAGATCAATCGGATACTGCGAAAACGGAGGACAAATTATACGGAACCCTTCGTGCGCGAGTCTCACTAGCAATTGGCCTGTTTTTTTAAATACATCTCAATAAAGGAAAAGTCGTATATTTTTCTAATAATTTAATCTCAGAGTGTAGTTATATAGTGGAAAATGGGTTTAAGTTTTAAACTTTCAGTTCTTGGATTGAAATCATAATATCAATAGTGAGTGGAAAGCTTTCTTTTAATACATTTACTGTAAATGATATAAATTTTGAGTCGGAAGAGTGTACATAATTATTAAACTTTGTGTAATAACAGCCATCAAGTAAGTTATGTTTAGTTACCTAGACGAGGTTGTGAGTAATTTTGCTACAGAACTGGCTAGAGGCTAGAAATGTGCGGTTGGTACACTGATAGTTTGACAAGGGTTGTGAAGATGGTCGGTACTGAGAGATCATGGGATGCCGTGGCCCCGTTTTGCGAGACTGTTGTCTCACAGAGGGAGGTGAAGGAGCGGGAAAGGGAGAGTATCTCTCTTTCGCCTCACCTAGCGTGGACACCATGGCGAGCCGATCGTGCTCGCACTCCGTCGCCGCTCAGGACCTGGGCAGTCTGCTGTGGCATCCCAGGGTTAGGCCCTCGTGAAGTGTGGATGCTCAGGTGGTCCGGCGCATCCCACGAAGCAGGTTTTTGGGAGTAGTTCCCAGAGGCTGGGCCTGTTTGAGCGGGCGAAGTCGATGGGGGTTGCGGATGAGAGCGAGAGTGACCCCGCGGCCTAGTCGATGACGTCGGAACTTCAAGAAGTTTTTAGTCAATAGTTGGGTACCCCTATTGTCCGTGAGTCCAACATAACCATCTGCTCCCCGGCGGGTGTGTATAAATGCATTTCCTTTATGAAAATAATAATAAAAAAAGGGTTCACCAGTTTGTCAGAAATAAGACACCTCGGTTTGTGTGTTGCGACCGTTAACATCTAAATCGATGATCGCGAACTAATCAGATGCACTTATAGTTCAGTGCTAGTTATGATATGATAGTGCATATAGTTCAGTATAAAAATATATTTAAGAATAATAAATTGCATAAACAGACCATATCTATTTCAAAAGTACTGTCGTGGTACTACGACGTAGGCTTAGCAATTACTCATACCAGCTATTGAAGGAAATAGCTTTGAGACGTTCCTTGAAAGTTTCTAGAGATGGTGTACGTCTAAAGGTAAAACATTCCTAAGCCTAACAGCTTCAGCAGCGAATGAGAAAACATTATTTCTCAGTATGTTCGAAATCCGGGTTTACGACCTGGATCTCTAACGTGAGTGTTTTGCCGGTTAATTTATCATATTTAAATATGTGTGAATCTCATTAGAATTTAGTATTAAGGGCGGTAAGGAAGGAGTAACAATCGAGGCTCTAGTAGAAGCCCGAAGTCAAAGACAGCTTCCCGAGTCAAGGTTCGTAATTCACGTACCGCTCGTGAAACATACAATGTTTTTCGACACATTTGCGAGCAAATAAATATGAATTATAGCTTTAATATACAAGTCATTTAATAACTTTTATGACGCAATACGTGAACTTTTTTTAAGTAGATGGTGGGCTTTCGCCCACACCACAGATTATACAAATGTTTCGTCCAGAAACGTTATGGGCACTTACGTAGGTGTAAAGCCATGATGAAGCGTAAAAAAATAAAATAATTTCGACGTTGATACATAAAAACTATAAAAATCCATTATTAAGAAAATTTGTTGAGTATTTAAGTAACATTTAGCGAGATTGCAATGAAATTTCTGTTTAGATAACATTTAAGACAATTTTTCAAGTTAAGGCGATCACCGTAGTGAAACGCGCACTTTTGGAATCTTTTTTTACTGAAACTATGAGCTCAAAATATGCGAAATAAATATATCGTAATCTTTAGTTCTTTATTTAGTGACTTTGTTAATTCGTTTTTATTTGAACTTATTAGTTCTTCTGTAATAAATTGTAATCGGCCACCCGTTTTGGACTGTTTTTTATTTATTTAAGAGGATTAGTTAAAGTTAGGATAACAATTCTTTTTTTATAAAATAGCTAATACTATACTCTAATGAAATATTTACTTACTTGTGTTAAAAACATTTTTAAAAATTTTTGGCACAAAATTCCCTGGTTGCAAGAATAAATCGCAACGAAAATCAGTCTGCCCGCAGCGCTCGGGCCGTTTGGACGTGGGATCTGTGCCGTTCGTTACGCCATCATTTTAGTGCATTTATTTTACGAATAAATGCAATATTTTTTACCATAGGTTAGTTTGCAAGTTATACATTATTGACCCTCAATCAAAAAAAATATTGAGTAAGTACTTTTCATTATATTGATTTATAAAATCTTTATAATAATTTCTTTGAGCGAGATGATAAAAGTTTAGACACGGCATTGTTAATTCCTATTTTAGTAGGTAGGTACCTAGATTTTTAACCCGTAGTACAATATTTCATTTTGTTATTTTTAGGGTACTGTACGTGTGATACGGTGATTTTATAGTTATATGATATTAATTATAATTATATTACTAACTAGAAAATCTGCCGCCAAGCACTAAACGGCGTAAGCCGCTATGTGTCCTTGGGAACCAGTCATTTAGCATGATGATAGGCCATTTTGCGAATACCCGCGTGACTAGCTACCACCCTCAAGTAGAATAACTGTCGCCAAGCACTTAACGGCGTAAGCCACTATGTGTCCTTGAGAACCAGTAATTTGGCATGTTTGTAGGGCATTTTGCGAATATCCACCTGGCTAGCTACCTCCCTCAAGTAAAGAATCGGTCGCCAAGCACTTAACGGTAAATGCCGCTATGAGTCCTCCAGAACCAGTAATTTTGCATGGTGGTAGGGGATTTTGCGATTACCCGCCTGGCTAGCTACCACCCTCAAGTACAAAATCTGTCGCCAAGCACTTAACGGTATGTGCCGCTATGAGTACTCTAGAACCAGTAATTTGGCATGGTGGTAGGGCATTTTGCGATAACCCGCGTGGCTAGCTACCACCCTCAAGTACAAAATCTGTCGCCAAGCACTTAACGGTATGTGCCGCTGTGAGTCCTCTAGAACCAGTAATTTGGCATGGTGGTAGGGCATTTGGCAAATGCCCGCCTGGCTAGCTACCTCTCTCAAGAATAACTGTCGCCAAGCACTTAACGGCGTAAGCCACTATGTGTCCTTAGAACCAGTAATTTGGCATGTTGGAGGGCATTTTGCGAATACCAGCCTGGCTAGCTACCACCCTCAAGTAGTAAATCTGTCGCCAAGCACTTAACGGTATGGGCCGCTATGTGTCCGTAAGAATCAGTATTTTGCATGGTTGTAGGGCTTTTTCGAATGCCTGCCTGGCTAGCTACCACCCTCAAGTAGAATAACTGTCGCCAAGCACTTAACGGCGTAAGCCACTATGTGTCCTTGAGAACCAGTAATTTGGCATGTTGGTAGGGCATTTTGCGAATATCCACCTGGCTAGCTACCTACCTCAAGTAAAAAATCTGTCGCCAAGCACTTAACGGTAAATGCCGCTTTGAGTCTTCCAGAACCAGTAATTTTGCATGGTAATAGGGGATTTTGCGATTACCCACCTGGCTAGCTTCCACCCTCAAGTACAAAATCTGTCGCCAAGCACTTAACGGTATGTGCCGCTATGAGTCCTCTAGAACCAGTAATTTGGCATGGTGGTAGGGCATTTTGCGAAGGTGCTTGGCGACAGATTTTCCACTTGAGGGTGGTCGCTAGCCAGGCGGGCATTCGCAAAATGCCCTTCCACCATGCGGTGAAGCTCAAACCCGTGGTGGGATTCGAACCATGGACCTGCGGCACGGCAGTATATATGCATAGCCAATGCCACTGAGCCATCACTGCTTCAACAAAATTGTTCACACTGTTCTCCCAGAAAGATTCGAATAGATAGAAAAAGATGTTTGGGAACAGTGTAAAGGGGATTTGGGTGAAAATGGTATGATTCTAGCTGTACCACTTTTAATAGCGGTAGGGTGAAAATGACAAAATCAATAAAGTGTTTAAAAATAAATAGCACACATCACTAAAATGGGTGGAAAAAATAATTTTAAATCGAAATGGAACCGACCACAGATCTCGAGAGATTGGTTATTACGCCTCGTTTTAGCTGAGACCTAATGTCCCACGAAACTCTCCACTTAATATCACATCCACACGTAAACGCACAAGAGTTACACAATTTGCACTTACACAGCCACACAAGTCACCTATTCCTGAGCACTCACAATTGAGTGCTTTCTTCAATGTTTGCTAGTAAATACGCACTACCGCGTTCTCGCATTGTTACATACAAGCGTGTTTATCTCGATTCACACTCCAGTGTGGACCAATCACTTAAAACGATATTTATTGGGTGATCAAAACGAAGCTAGCTTTATTGTTATACAACTAAACGGCTATGTTTGCGCTTCATGTTATATGTATAAGATGTACCTTGGTAATGGTCTAACTAAAATAATTCAAGCTTTATTTGCGATTATTACTTTAAATATCTGAAATTTTAATACATACAAGTGATAGGTGACAACTTGGTTCTTGTAGTTTACATGTTGGCTTAGATTTTTGCAGACAATCACTGAACAATACGGCATTTTAATAAAAATAGTCTACTCGCACACTCACCTCGAACAGGTTTTTAGTAATATTTGCGGTGAATGCCGTGGACGCTGCATATAGGTGTTTCGCGTGCCGCGTAAGAGGACCTCTCTATAGATCTCTGTGGAACCGACTCATACATCTGAAAAGAGTGAAATAACTTGTCGAAGTCTGTACAATGAGCACAGTATTGAGATCATACTTTTGAATTGACACGGTACCAACTTTGAAAAGTAATTTCACCCTTTTCAGGAATAGAAGTCGGTTACATTTTAGTTTTTAAAATATAATTTTCACTTTTTAATTTAATCTCGTTTTAAGGACCCCATAATCTCAGCAATCCATCAACCAATTAAGCTCATACAGGTTCTTACTTGCAATTTATGTTACTATGAAAGAAGTGTCTTTCTACCAAATTTCAAGAAGGTCTATCAGGTAATCAATATTTATTGACGGGGAAATATACAGTGCTCAGACCTCTACCTCGCTTCGCTTAGTCTATTAAATATTTCTATACCTACAAGTAATGATATTTTCTTATCCTACAGCGGTTCGCAGTAACTGCAGATAAAAATGTTGTTATATCTACACTTCTGTTCTGCCGCTTCTAATAGTTCACGAAGCTCTACAATTTTAGCGATACTACGCGTGGTACGGCGACTAATGCCGCCGTGCGAATGAATATTTTTAGGAGTTAAAAGTTAACGCCCATTTCTTTTAGCTCCGCCCGAATAAGAAATTATTTTGATTACGGTCTTGGCCTTAACATGTTTGTTATTAAATGCAGTCTGGCGAAATTCACAGAAGCGGCGCACAAGGTCTGTGAAAACATATCTCTTGGAAATGTCTATTAAACTAATTAGTTATCTAGTAACATAATGTGTAATATTGTATTTATATTATTTTCCTTTCATTAACATTAATGTCTCTATTATTAAGTTATCATAATGTTTAAGTATAGCATCGCATTGGTCAAATCTGTAATGATGTTGTTACTATTTTAATAAATAAATAAAAAATAGATACTGTTTACGTGTAAGTTTGATGAAAAATACTGTAAACATTATTATATTCATATCGCTAATTATATTATGACCAAACATATCCAAAGTCTAAACATATTGCATAACTTAGCTTTGGAAACAAAACAAAAAAGTTTATTTCTTAATGTTCCCCTAGTTGGTGAATTTACTCCATAATAGATTTTTGGTTTACGTAAAATAACAATTTTCATCGATTAGACCGCCCATGGCTACTATTGCTGGTACTGAAAAAGTTTTTTTTTTTATATTGTTATGATTGCAATAACGCCTGCTATGCGGATTACATACAAAATTACAAATATACGATAAGAAAAATTTAAGTCACGTGCGGGATTCGAACCCGCATCCATCCGCCCCTTTAGCCGGGGCATGCTCTAACCAATTGAGCTAATATGACATGACGTCATAACTCGATTTTTTCCTATAGTTCATTAACCATCGTATTGGCATGGAGCGACATCTATAGTACCACTTACGTTGTACTACAAACAAGACCAATTTTGCAATTGGTTTTATACTTGTAAATGATGACGCAACCTTATAATTTTTATATTGTTATGATTGCAATAACGCCTGCTATGCGGATTACATACAAAATTACAAATATACGATAGGAAAAATTTAAGTCATGTGCGGGATTCGAACCCCAATACAATGGTTAATGAACTATAGGAAAAATTCGAGTTATGACGTCATGTCGTGTTGCTCAATTGGTTAGAGCATGCCCCGGCTAAAGGGGCGGATGGACGCGGGTTCGAATCCCGCACATGACTTAAATTTTTCCTATCGTATATTTGTAATTTTGTACTGAAAAAGTATGTTAGATACTCCAAATGTTTCAATTGGCTTGATAAACAATAACGAGTAATATTTACATGACTGCCCAAAATAGGACTGTTATGTATTTAGGATTCATGTCTGTACGAGTATGTATGTATGTTTATGAGTTACTTTACTCCACCATCACTTCTAAACGGCTTAACCAATTTTAATGTTCCATATATCATTAGATTCGTCTTGATAGCACAGGTGACACAAAGCACTTACATAAAATAAAGTAAAAAAGCAAACTAGCGGATTTTAGACGCCATATCTTAAGACAAACTTTTTCTAATTAGTTTAAACATGTTTCAGTATCGTATTTTAACATAATTATTCGCAAAATATTGACACACTAAAAAACTTAGGCGTAGATTTGAAAATCCTCTTCTTTTAAGCCAATCTGTATAAAAATTATCTTGCTTTGTTAACTTAACGTAGTCATAAATCATAAACATTTTGTTCCTTTTCTTTCTCGAGTTGTTTTACACACCTTTCACTCACCAACTCAGTTGACAAACTGTGAGTATAGATTGTATCTATGAGTAAGATTTATTGTAAGAACTAGTTGGTAACTAAAAGAACAGTGGTAACTTATCGTCAACAGACTATCCCGTTACGTAGTCACCAGTACGTGTTCACAACTTGATTGATAGAGATGATTATTCAGGCAACCGAGAGTCTTGTTTGTAGCTTGAGCCAGTCTTGCCCTGACCTCCACGGATTACAACATAAATCTTTAGCGGAGATAGATACTTTTCTTAGTGCCCATAAAGTTAAATTTTTATGTTTCTTAAGGATTATTTTGTAAATATTTAGCCATCCCCAGTAATTGTTGTACTTAATTGTATGATTCGCGAGATGAAGATGAAGAAAGACTTTTTTTATGTTAAAGATTTTATATACTTTACCTAAATATGCAACTGATAACATTTGTTACTTATCAACATAATTTTCAATTTGGCCGTACTGGTGCCGTGTCACTGCCTTGCCATAATTCCCACACTTGTTAGCGCAGTGTAAAGTGACAATTCTTGAGTAGGCGCTGGTGCCAACCAGTTGGTATTTTTCCCTTTGTAGCCTCTTACTACTCATACAAGACCACTCCCACACTCCCCACCCGACAATCCCATACTCCTACAGTCTTACGATATGGCGGGTGCAACTCTAGTTTGATACCCCAAGAGGTATATTTGTTTCGTGAAGACGTCCACGCTGATGAACAAGGGCCTCCTCCGTAGATTGCACAATTAACGGCTTTTAGCCACTTGTAACCATTAGCTACCCGTGACTTTAACGATGTCATCAGTCCACCTAGTGGGGGCCTACCAACTTTACATCTTCCGGTGTAATGTGGTAACCTTTCTTCCCTATCGGTTATCAAGTCCACCTAGTGGGGGCCTACCAACTTTACATCTTCCGGTGTAATGTGGTAACCTTTCTTCCCTATCGGTTATCAGTTTGTAGAGCAATGTGGCCCGCCAATCGCCGCTTCAACTTGCAAATTCGGAAAGCTATGTCGGTGTCTTTGGTTCTTTGGCAAATATCCACATTCCGGATTTTATCTCGCAAAGAAACTCCGAACATACGCTCTCTCCATAGCTCGTTGAGCAACTCTGACCTTGTCCGTAAGGGCCACAGTTATTACATACATTTTATAATAATGTACAATAGTTACCGAAACTAGCTGCAAAAGCAAAAAAACTCTTTACATTTCTTGTTTCCCGCCACAAACGTGCGTTTCCGCATTTTTGTAAATACGAGTAAATAATAACCTTACTTGAATTGAATATAGGAAGGTATTTAATTGTATCTTTTAACTGGCACTAGCTATTCTGTCAGATTTAGGTAGCAGTCGTCACGATTCAGACATATTGTAAAAGTCAAAAGTCAAAACCATTTATTCAATTTAGGCGTCTACGACGCTCTTATGAAAGTCAAAAATGCGATTGGGACAACTGGAGCAACAACGGAGACGAAGGCTTAACGTGCCTACCGAAGCATGGAAGCGCTCAGTGGTAATGTCACTACCTTCACTAATCGGTAAAGAACAGCTAAGCAACTTCGCTACGAGCGCTTCAAGATTCCTTACAACATGGGTATAAGATATATAACCTTAAAGAATGTTTTGTAGGCGGCTCAAATCCACTTGTTTTCTGTTTTCCAAAGCTGAGTCTCATGTCTGTGTGAACTCATAAATTGTTTAAAAACAACGTTGGCAAAGTCTTAGCTTGGAATCGTACCAAATTTAAATATCCTTTCCAAAATTATAAAACTCACATTACACTTGACAAAGTATATTTTCTTTGCTTTAGCAACAACATGGTGATATAAATGTGAATAATTATGTCTCATTTCACGTTATCTGAGATATTTTGTGAGCATATGCTGGCATTTCTTTTTAAATAATAGTCCAAAACTGTAGAACGTAGACTTCATATAGTTTCATTCATATATATAAGTATCGTTTATTCAAATGGTAGTGTCATCAGCAAAACAATACAATTAAATAAAGCTGTATTAGTGACGGTACTTATCTATTCTTTATTTTTTTTTAACACAAGTGTACATTAATTAAAAAAGTAAAAAACCCGACTACAAATTATTTTCGTTAAACGTTTTATCGATCCATTGAAATTAAAACTGCAAGTTATATATATATATATTTATGGAATCGTTTTTAAAGCCCTACATTAAGAAACCCAACATAATGGTTTTTTTTGTATGTCTGATAGGTTTGCCTTTACCATTATCTCACCTGATGGTAAGTGATGATGTGGTCGAAGATGTAGTTCAGGCTAACCTAGAATTACTGGCTCTCAAGGACAGCTGCCAGAACACACCGTTAGGTGCTTGGCGACAGATTTTCTACTTGAGGGTAGCTAGCCAGGCGGGCATTCGCAAAATGCCCTACTACCATAAGACTACAACCGGGACCGACAGCTTAACGTGCCCTCCGAAGCACGGAAGCGCTCAATCGTAATGTCACTGGCGGTCACCCATCCAACTCATGACAGCGGTGTCGTTGCTTAACTTTGCTGATCGGGTAAGAACAGCTAAGCAAACGTCGCTACGAGCGCTTCGGTTTGGACGAAAGAAAAACTAAATTTCAATAAGTGGCTTCAAAAATCAACCAGTTTCTATGTACTCATCGTATCAAAACGCATCTAACAATATCTTATATCTCATACATGAGTCCTGAAAACTTAACATTACTTTTTTGGGCACTCGTGTTAATCTCCAGAGATATGCTAAATATTTTCAAGTGTATATTAATTTTATATGTACAACTGATTTTGTAAATAACGTGTCATTAGATTTTTTCAGTGTAGAGAAACAATTGGGAAGAGAACGTCGCAAACATATTGTTAAACTACGCCCGCGGTTTCACCACCGTAGAAAATTATGAAAAGTGCTGATGACGAAAAGTATTATATGTATGTGTAAAAGTATCCAGAACCTATGCTACCTTCTGCAGCAGTACTATCCAAGCGGTAATAGCTGTGTACTACCGTGCCACAGGTCCGTGGTTCGATCCCCACCGCCAGCTTGAGCTCCACCGTGTGGTGGAAGGGCATTTTAAGAATGCTCTTCTGGCTAGCTACTTGAGGGTTCAAGTTGTCGCCAAGCACATATAGTGTGTTCCAGCTGCAGTCCTTGAGAGCCAGTTAAATAACAGGCACATGAGACTTAACGACTTTATCTCTCAGGGTGACGGGCGCATTGCAAGAAACTAATCTGTTATAGGCAGATGTTGCGGCTTATCATTCACTCACAAATTCACATTTACGAGTATTATAATAATAGTGTAAAATACTCACCCCACAGTGCCCGATACATGAATCAAAATATCCAATTATAGTATAATATTTCGGGTTTCTGTACTCTGCAACAGTTGGGTCTCTGTTTTTTTTTATTAATAATGTATTACTTATATTTAAAACCAAAAGAATGTTCACGGTTTTTATAATATGTATAAGTGTTTCTGTACATTTATTATGTATAATATAATGAATAGATTCATGCGTTACTTTGCGGAAATCCATATTTAATAATAACAATTCAGGGATCTTTTCTAGCTTAACGCCCGCAATAAATGAAAAGTAACCCTGAATTCGTTCAATAAGAGGACAACAAGGATGGTTCACGTCAGGAAAGCAGCCGATAATAAAATCATTTTTGGCTAAAACGGTATGGGCTGTATTAATCATTCCGTCGTGAGAGAAAATAAATTCTACCGACCCCATACGTGGGGAATGGGGGCATGAAAATGATTAGGTAGAAGTGTAAAATTCTCATAGTGTAATTGAGTGGAAAGGTCACTCTCCGCAGACAATACAAGTCTCAGTCTAAAGAACTTTAGTACCGCACCGTACACTCCAGATGCAAAATACGACAACAAGAGATTGAGGGCAGCCTCGTGCGGTTAAGGCGTTTTCTCATAACGTTTTATGTCGACAATTTACACAGCTTTGCCTGTTTTAGCCGGGGATTTGTTTGAACTCCACAGTTCTATCTACCTCAAATTTATACATTCGCAAAATTACAAACTTTTTTGCATAAACAATGTTGTTTTTAATAGCCTATATATGTTCTTCGCAAAACTTACCGCATAGTGAATATTTATATATAAATCTGTAAATAAAGATCGAGCAATCATTGGATGAGCAACATAAATTAAAGGCGTATGATGCAATATGTGTGATAGGAAGGTTAACCTTATAAGCTTTTAGACAGTTAATGATCACATGATGGTTAGTTTTTTTTAACCACCGATATGCCTTTATTCAGAAAATACTACAAACTATACACAACACTAGAACTTCTTAAATGAAAGCATTTTGACAACCTACAAGTCATTGCAGACTCACAGGCAGTCCAAATGCTCCTGCCCACTACCAGTTGGCAGCGTGCCCAGTATGCTGGCAACATTGCCCCGCTGAGTTACAATGCGTATGCGGTGTTATTTTAATTTGATATATTATGTACGTTATTTGAACATTCTTTACTAGGCAAGGGGGTACTCGGAATCAGAACCATCAGAACGCACAATATGCCCCGCGTTTTTTAATTTTTCATATGTTTTTTTTAATATCTTGCACCCTGTGAAATGGTAAGTGATCACCGTCAACCACGAACATCCGCAATACCAGATATCTCGTGGATGGTTATATCATATATAGTTTACTTGTTACCTAATATTATATTGACATTATGTATATTGACATTTTAGACATATCTCATAAAATTTTAATATTGACTGTAAAATGTGTTTATATATCTGACTAGTGGCCCCGCCTCGGCTTCGCATGGGTACTTAACAAAAATTATAAATTGAAACACAAAAGGTAGTTATTGTGACATGACTGTAATAGTTAGACTTAGAAAAAGTTCTAATTTTAGTTCTAGGATTTCTAAAAGTCATTCTGCTGTTACCTCGAACTAAATTTAATACAGCAACTTATCAATACTAAATATAATTCACTTTGCCGCTACTCTACGCTAGATGGCGCACAAGTCAAGTTGTTTTATAACAATTTTTGTCTGGCCGTATTCCATTTGGGTTATTTTCGATAATTTTGATTACATTATGCGTCTATGGATCCACATTTAATATGAACCATAGACATAAAATGTGATCAAAATTATCGAAAATAACGAATTTAGCGTCAAATGGTATACGCCCTATTTACGTATGGAACTTTGTTTATATTCGAAACTATCGAAACCTGTGATAAACCCCAAAAATAATGATTTTGTCACGGTGCTTGGCAGAGCAGCTGCAACTGGTCGCTTCACAATCTCGAATAGGCTTTCGAGCGGAACGTATGAGGTTCAGTAACAGAATCTACTGGTGATTAAATATACAAAAATAATAAAACACATAGCTGTCCGAAGTCTATCTAATAAAAGTGGATATTTAAACACATCTGCCACCCTTCTGGGTATTACAGGGGTGCAAAGAGTTTATTAATCCAAGTTTGCCTACAAGCTTTTTTGACTAGTTATGCTTTTGAATTACCGAAAATTACAATCCTTTCTAGAAAACCCACAAGTCTAGCAACCATATACTACCATGCTCCATTGTTTATCCGACTAAGAAAGCCGTGATTATGATAAAATACACCAAAATAAATTTATTGGAGAACATGACAGCATTAGTCAACACCAATTTACTTGTTGATTAATTTTAGGTTTAATTATCTATGGTTCCACCTAATCTGACTAAATTATGGTACAACAGAATAGCAAATATGCAAATTTTACTAAGTTTAGTAACTTTAATAATTTTAGAGTGAATTAACTAAATTATGGCCCCAACAGAATAAGACATGTTCATTTGACATTTCTAAATCTAATTTTACTAAATTTTAGTTAGTTTTTTGGCAACAGAATTGCTACCAATATCACCAGAAGCAAAACATTCAAAGTTTGTGATTGACCAATCAATAAAAAAACAAAAATTTGTGAAGAAGTTAAGTGAATTTCACTCGAAGGGAATTCTAATTTAGTATTTCAAGCCTTGATTTGCTATAAGATTGGTGACGGCCACTCTAAAACTCCGGAATCAAAGGCATCGTGAAAGGAACGAGCATTCCTTTTGATGTTTGAATCTTCATTTTCTACATTTGAAATGTCATTAATATAATAAAGCAAAGGCAGTCGGCACAAAACACTTTAAATTTTATTGGATAATTACGTAATTTGTATTTTATTGGACACCTTTGTTTGACACCAATTACTTGCTTGATTACTGAAAACTTCTCTGTCTGTCAGATATTCCAGTCAGACCAGTCAGATATTTTGTTAAGTAAAAATAGCATCAAAAATGTTATCTTTGCTTTTAATGATGTAACTTTACCTGCCACATCGCCCGACTAAAAGTGGAGAGAGGTAAGGTTTGAAAATCTGTCGCCAAGCACCTAACAGTGTGTTCCGGCTGCAGTCCTTGAGAGCCAGAAAAATTACAGGCTAATGACACCTAACAACTGGACGTCTCAGTGTGACGGGCACAGTGCAATTCGTCGCTGACGAAATGCGTCTGTTATAGGCAGAGGTGAGTCCACTTAACATCAGGTGGGCCTCGGGCTTGTTCCGTCACAATAACATAAAAAAAAGGAAGAAAACTTATCTAGTTGATCTACGCTTAGTTGTTTATTTAGGGTTTGTCACAGCTGACTTCCTAAGTGTAAAGTCTTATAGCGTGGAAAATATAGTCTGATCGGCTAAGGTACAAATGACTAGTCAATCAAAATCTAATTCGTCCTTTTCTTTGTAAGTTAGCAGTTTGTAGTTAGTTTTCTTGTTGAATAATTAGGTAATAAAACGAGTAGTCTTGGTTTAATAGTACTGATTTTATTTATTTAGTTCCTGTAAAAACCTAAATAGCAATGTTCGAAATAGCTGAAATGATCACAGTGAAAAGATTATATGCAACTAGGACATCATCACGGACCTTAAAAAGATATTTAATTTTATTGAACTAACGTTTTAAAAGCAGCTTCGGAGGGTGATTTACTAATATTGCCCGGGTTTTGGTTCTGTAATCTGCCATAACAATGAAGGATTTATCCATTAACGATGTACTGTGGGAGAGCGTAGCAAAAGGCAAGGAATCAGCTGAACGTAGCGTAGGTTTAAGTTGTGATTATCTGCCAGAAAGTTAAACTCTTATATCAGGTAAGTAGGCGAAAATCGATCATTAAGTATATTTAACACAATCCTGGCATTCCTTCGGTCAAAAGCCATTTAATTTGTGATCCATATTGCAAAATGTGATTGAATTTACGAAAGAAAAATATAAAGCAAATACCAACATTGAGGAGACGTCAAGGTTGAGGTAACATACATCGACGTAATCTAAAATATGCAATAAGAGCGAATTGACAAGGGCAATTTTAGTTGAAATCGGAAGAAAGTTTTTTAGTCTAAGTAAAAAGTGAAGGTAAGAAAAAAGAATTCTTGACATTTCCGAGACTTAGAGTGCCCAGTTTAGTTTGGAATCTATAATGATGTCAATATTTTTGACAACTGACGATACAGAAAAAATAAAACTGTTATATGACAAGAAAATACGAAAGGTGCTGAATCTGGTTGGAGCATGTGTCGAATTTCAGTAATTGTGACTTCCATGCTTGCTTTGTCTATGCCAGCGAGCGTGGCAAAGCGTTTGTTTAGGATATTGAGGTCAACAAATGTTTTGGTCTCTTTTACGTTAGTTCCACCAATCCTCAACGACCTCAAGATTTTCATACATCATAAGGAGAAGAAGCCTTAATTTGGTCAACAATGTAGCGTCTTTTTGCAAGGCGACACATAAGGTTACCTCTATTACGGAGATAATTTTCATTATTAATTAATTAATTTATATACATTATAATCAACTTTGACAATTATAAAGACGTGCAGGACTTTGATACTTATAATAAGAATCATTCACTTGGCTATAACACTAAGCACAAACTAGTCTTAAAAGTGTTTACTACTGATCACTAAACACTCGCTGTAATGACTTATCAAAGTGAAAATTTACATTTAAATCCGGGACTTGGATGGAAGGTTATAAAATCATCAAATGAAATTATTATAAACATTTTAATCACCAATATATATTAATGGTTGCATAATGGACACTTCAGTGTTGGCTAAAATTATAACTTTCTCTTTTCCATGAAATAAAATGTTAAAAAGAAAATTAGAAGTTGCGATGTCTCCCTTCCCGGGAATTGAGATACGCTTTCGAATATTTTTTACCGTCAGTTAAAGTCTATTGGGATGTTACAAAATTAGTCTCCATTGTGTTTATGAGAAAATCTTGATGAGAAAGGCTCAACCAACGCTTTGAAGGCAGACTTCAAAAGAAGTTAAAATTAAATCAAGTTATATAATACGCTTTGCGCCAAATCACAATGACAAATCTACTTTTGCATTGTAAATAGAAATGGGGTAGGTAGGGATATGAATTCCATAATATGATGATGGACATTGTCCTAATCATTTATTCAGTACTTCTAGAAATTAATAAATAAGATGTACACTTAAAAATACATATGTGGGCACAAGTATACGTCCACATAATAATATTTGTATCGTGGGTTATAAATAAAAGAATTTAATTTTAGAGATCTTTTGAGCTCGCGTATCTGGCCCGTAGTTAATTAGAAAGATTCATTCAATAAATTCCACTCTTAATTGGCTCACATGATAAAACTAGACCAAAAACTCGTCGTGCGCTTTTGGAATTTCAAGTATGTAGCGACGTCGCATTATGGACTATCTGATGGGATGAAGCCAGTAGAACTAAGTGCATTATTTAATTCCAGATTAATCTACTTGTACTATATCTGATCCAAACAGATAAGGCAATTCTGATTCTTCATGAGTGCTGCAGATTGTGCTATCTTGTCTTAACTAGAAATCCGTTTTTGATTATTAGTTTGTTCTTCTTTTTATTGCTTTCAGAATATCAAGCTGATACTTAGCTGAGTCGTCACACATAGAACAACACATTATTTCAAAAATGAACTCAACCTTTGGCTGTCGTAAGACACCCGTCTACAATAGATTATAAACACAGTCTTAATAGGCTCTAATACGGTGCCGTTGGTTTATTGCAACACCTAACCTATATTAACTGTATCAACCAGATTGCCCACTGCTGAGCACAGCCTCCTCATTAGGATAATCCCCACGCTTGGCATGTGTCTTGGGTATCGCAGTTTTAAAATATCAGTTTTTTTTTCTTTTTTATGTTATTGTGACGGAACAAGCTCGAGGCCCACCTGATGTTAAGCGGACTAACCTCTGCCCATAACAGATGCATTTCGTCACAAGTCACGAATTGCACTGAGCCCGTCACCTTGAGACATAGCTGTTAAGTCTCAGGTGCCTGTAATTTCACTGGCTCTCAAGGACAGCTGCCGGAACACAACGTTAGGTGCTTGGCGACAGATTTTCTACTTGATCGCTAGCTAGGCGGGCGTTCGCAAAATGCCCTTCCACCATGCGGTGAAGCTCAAGCCCGCGGCGGGATTCGAACCATGGACCTGCTGCGTGGCAGTCCATAGCCAATGCCACTGAGCTATCACTGCTTCAAAGTCAGTTCAGTTCCTCAGGCACTGGTACCCCCACCAACCGTTATTTTACTTTTCGTCACCGGTTAAAAGCCCACATAGGGGGTGAAATTCTAGCCCACGGGTCATATACAAGGTTACTGCTAATTAACTGGCGATACGCGACAGGCGTGACGGGTATCGATAAAAAAAACTAAAAAAATGTAAGTAATAATGAAAAGTAAAAAAAATTTTTTTGAAGAATTTTTCAACTTGTCATTGAGTTATCAATGAGATAATAAGCGATACACAATACTGTATGGGGCTAAGAATCACTAACAAAACAATAAAAAAGAATAATCACTAAGTAAAAGCATCAGCTGCTCGCGCGTGTGCGCGAGCAAGCGTCAAGCGGCGTCAAGCGGCGGCGGTGGGTACCGCCGCCGCTTGACGTCACTGGTTCGAAGTGCAGCGCGCCGCGGAGCAGCGGCGGAGGTGTCGGTGTGCTCCGACGTTCCATGTATCTTTTGTTTTACCTACCTAATCCATCCATGAAATTCCATGTCCATCACTCTCTTAGCAAACGTTACATCCTATCTGCTCATAACAAGCCAAAGGCAATCCCGACATGTAGGTATCTACCTAACTCATTCATAATTAAACTTCTGTTGTCGCCAATAAATAATCTAATCACACCTTAGCACACCGACACCGCCGCCGCTGCTCCGCGGCGCGCTGCACTTCGAACCAGCGACGTCAAGCGGCGGCAGCCGTTTCAATCACTAAGCGATCGCAACGGAGCGGGTGGGTGCGCGAGCAGCTGATGCTTTTACTTAGTGATTATTCTTTTTTATTGTTTTGTTAGTGATTCTAAGCCCCATACAGTATTGTGTTTCGCTTGTCATTGATAACTCAATGACAAGTTGAAAAACTCTTAAAAAAAAAAAAAATTTTTTTCATTTTTTTTAGTTTTTGTTATCGATACCCATCACGTCTGTCGCGTATCGCCGGTTAATTAGCAGTAACCTTGTATACCACGACCACTGAAAGTCCCATCACACATTTTTTTAATACTTTTATGTTTACAATAATGGACGCGGGTTCGAATAAATCGAACACGACTTAAATTTTTCATCTCGTATATTTGTAATTTTGTAATTTAGTCTCCACATATATCACTTTTTGTTTTGATAAAATATAGCATGATCCAAGAGGCCATTTATCTCCTTTTGCATAAGGTTTATATCCATATTTTTCAGTTGCGTACTAAGCTAACGTGTGTACGCAGAGATTCCTTCATTTATTTTAATTTACAAGGGGATCAATAAAACAGGGTGAAAAATTATCACATCACTACATACATCTACGTATATATAAACAATATCAAATGTATATTTTCATAATGAAACATATCCGATACTTTTTTTTTTATTGAGGATGTATGTGAGTACTTACTACTATGTCTACTAGAATTGTCTATTGGTTGCTAATGTAAATGGTATATTTATTTTTCCTGTTCTAAAAATTAGATTTATACAGCGTTATTGGTAAAATGCTAACAACATCTTAGGGTTGAATTTTGCTAAGCTAAGAGCGCCAGCCGCGGCAACACTGGACCGTGCCGCGCTCCATTTGACTAGAGTTATGAATATTAACATCGAGCTAAGTAATAAAAAATATGTAATATTAAATTACACGCACAAGAAACTTTTGACATCAGGTGGTCCTCGTGCTTATTCCATCATATACACATAAAAGAACACAAAAATATATTTCAATATAAAAAAAAGGACTACATTTTTTTTTTTCATAGTGTTTGCTTGGAATAGCAGAACTCAACCCTAAGAGATTGTTAGCATTTTACCAATAGCCCTGTATATGTTACCAGGTTGGACAGATTTTCAAAAATATTTTAGGAAAGTCTAAGAAACAAAATGTTTACATGTTTTAAATATATCGCCTAGTTCAATCGGTTAGCAGCTTTTCTTTAAATAAGATTTCTGGTTTGACGGTCAATCTTTTTAAAATGAAATTAAAGTTATATTATAAAATTGCTTTATTTATACATTTCAGAACAATATTAATTTGAAATGTAAAAAAAAACCTGCTCAGAATTGTAACCCCCAGGGTGTATAGTGTAATGGTATTTAGTTTTAATATTTACGTTTTTGCATTAAAATCATTATATCGAAAATGAGTTCAAAACTTTCTTTAAATAAATTCAATGGTAAATACACCTACACACATTAATTTTGAGTCAGAAAAGTGTACATAATTATTATACTTTGTATCGTGGCAGGCATCAAGCAAGTTACTTTCAGGAACGTCTAACGGGTGAATGAGTTTGCTACAGAACTGGCAACACTAGAATTGTAAGGTTGGTGTACTGATAAGTTGAATAAGGTTTGTCAGCTTGTCAGACATAAGGCACTATCACGATACTTTCTCAATACATCCTATACGATCCTCGATCGGTTCCCGTTTGTTTGAGTGCAAACATTTCTACACTTTTGGAAATTTTAGTAAAATAATGTAATTTTCATTTTCAAAAATTCACCTAAGTGGTACCGATGCCTATTATTATACATATGGAAATTAAAAGAGCTAAAATAAAACTGCACTGTTGCTTGTGATATATCAAATGATGCGTCTCCAGCTGCGCACTTCTAATTTAAAACAATAATATACTTGGTTAGTACTAAAATTTTACGCGAAACAACAAGGAGCAATAAACATTGCTTCAAAATTACATTATTAATATTTTATATTGATATTTTGCTATATATTTCGTTAAAAGGTTTTATTATGATAAGGTGAAAATTAATTATAAAATATCAAAACATGAACAAGTGCTTAGCTATAATATTAACCGTCAGATACCAGATACCTTGTCAAAAAAAGGAATTTTCAGTTCCAACCCTAAAACGGCGAAAGTTTTAATTACACGTGAAATAAAATGTATATGTTAGATTTACGGTGAGGAAATCTGTGAGCAGCCAGAATCACCACTTCTGGAAATGAGGTCGTGTATTGTGTTCAAAGATCTGAAGCAGTAATAGCCGAGTGGTAATAACTATGGACTGCCATGCCGCAGGTCCATGGTTCGATCCCCGACGACTGCTTGAGCTTTTGACCGTGTGGTGGAAGGGCATTTAGAGGCTAGTTACCATCTTCAAGTAGGAAATTTGTCGCCAAGCACCTCAGTATGTTTTGGCAGTAGTATTTGAAAGCCAGTTATTAAATTACAGGCACATAAGACTTTACAACTGTATATCTCAAGGTGACAGGTGCAGTACTGTTCGTCGTATATGATGAAAAAGCATCTGTTTTGGGCAAAAATGACCGTTTAAAATCAGCTGGGGTTTGAGCGCGTGCCGTTAAATCCCACAAAAATAAAAATGTTTTCATTCGACGTCACAGGACCTCATGTCGTTCTACTCCTATGTAAATAAAGTTGTTCATTAAGAGCTTAGTCTGACGCCAGTGCCATGTACGATGTGAAATATTGCTTTAGATATCTGGAGTGGACGGAAAGTCTCTGGCATGCGAATAGAAGTAGGATGGTGCCTCTTTGCGAATCTTAATTTTCTAGGAATAATATGCATACATACATACTCGTACATTCCGCGCCGCGCCTTGCCGTGCCGGCCGCTATACTCCACAGCAGATACGAGTATTTTACATGACAATGTTTGGTAATATTTGTACGCCTTCTTTTTATGTTGTAATAATAGTCTGTTCCATTATTTATATCCATCATATAAAGATAAACTCAATAGATGGTACGTATTTGCTAAACAAACTTACTAATAGACTTGAACATCTTTCACGATGTCAGCATTTCTATAGAGGTAAAAAAAAAATCTACTTATTTTTTAATTCTAGAATATAAAATTCTAAGTTTTAATTTGACCTTTCAGACATCACACAGTTCGTGATATAAGTAATTTGCTAAGCTAAAACAACCTTCTACAGATTGAAACTTTTGCCATGAGTTGCTTTTTTATTCACTATTATATATTTTTTTATTATTATCTTTACATTTCCATAACAACAAAAGTTATTCTTACGTTAACAATACTTACATTGGCACATTTATTTTATTCTATCCGCTATCCTTATTCATACTTCGACGATAATCTTGCCTCATTGCAAGCAATCTGCTTGCTACCGTCCACAAGTAGACGCTGCGCCCGGTTTTTCCCATTACAGCTATACTTCTCCGCGCTCGTAGTAAAATTTCTGGATTTTACCATCCTTTGAGTTATATTACTTTTAACTGCCGCGTTTCATACTAATAGTAATGGAATACTACAGGCTAAAAAGTGCGTTGGTAATTTACATCGGGACTCCTAATCTTGCCTCATCTCCCGATCCGGTCTCGTATGAAATACTGCATCTAACTCTTGGATTATTCGGCTACATACCAGCTCGAAGATTTGGACTTGAATCGTGTAAAGAAGGTGATTGGTGCACATAGACTCAAATTGGCGAACCTTTTGTTATTATACAGGTTTCACTACGGCGATGTGCGATTTTTGTATACAAGTTTATTCTCCAGTCTCTTTTCTTCCATCGGACTGCAAGAAAGGCAATAAATTTGAGATAAAATGCAGATTTCAAAGTCAACCTCCGTTACGTACAAGTAAATAAGTACGAGTGACTATAGATTCTAAGACATCGTTCTTTTTCAAGTATTCGTACTATTTTTACCTATTTTTCCTCACCGTTGTGAGACCGTATAAAAAAGGGCATTTACCCCAATCAGTTAACGTTAATGTAATTACGCCCAATTTCTACCTCAAATTGATTTTAATGGAATTATTGAGTTGTTCCATTGCTCTGCTTACTCTATTAGCTTTTAAGTTGGCAAGTTTATACAAGTACAAATAAGTGAAGTAGTATATAATACATTATTGTAATACCCAAGTGAATAACTAGTTTAAGAAGTTATGTGGTAGTTACGTTGTTCTTAACTAAATTGTTTCATTTGTCTTGATTATAATATACTGACATCATAGTTACGATAGTATCTGGATAGATGAATCAATTTCCGTATAAATACGTATGAGGATCGGTAAACGTTTTTGTCTAATTGATTTCTGAAAGAAGCAGGTCGAACACGTAACTCAAGATCTACGCTTGTTACAGAAGTTAGCTTCCGATCGGTTTTCTTAAGGACATCAGACCAAATCAATAGAACACACGTACTTCCGAAGTTTCTTCGTAAATTGCTGAAGCTTAATTATTCGATTTGATGAAGCCGTCCAACTCAGACTCGCACAGCTAATGTCACTGCCACTTTGAGATGAAATACGAGTTCGTTAATAGATGGTCATTGAGTAATTGAGACCATGTCTGTTTGCGATTCCACAAACATTTTTATATAACATTAATACCACACAAAGCTACTTTTAATGACACACTCTGTGTTTAATTTAGGCTCAGTATCCTACAAATATATATGTAAAAACATGTAACTCAGGCTCAAAAACCTTACCGCGGAGCAGACGTGGTTTAAGAAGTGTACCGTGCGGTGCAACAGCATTACCATGATGCGACCAATCGGACGCGATAATTTCTAATCGCTAAATCAACTAGTCGAATTGAATTTGGAAGATTATTTTGTAAATAGTGGACTTGATGCGTCAAAGCGGTAACTATATGAGACTTAATATTTATTTGTACTCAATATCTAAATGACAAAGTTAACCGAGTTTTTGCGGGATGATTTTTTATGATTATTGTTCGATTTAAATAAAAAAATAGCTATACGTTTATTAAAAGTTTTTGAAGGCTCAGTACCAAGTTTTAGATGGTAAACTCCGATTCGATGAATCAGAATTTTATGTGCAACATGTGTTTAGGTTCAAAACTTAGTTAAGAAATGAATAAACCTGTGCTTAATTTGCAACACACAACATAAACACTTATTAAAACATATAGTAATTAAACAACTTTAAACGGTTTAAATCGCGTATATTTATCACTATATTTGTCCCAAAGTTTCAAACACTTTGCAGCGATCATGGTCACAGTTGGTAAAAATTTATGACTGTAGACCAAAAAAAACAATTTAGTTAAGAACAACGTAACTACCACAACATGTGTTTAGGTTCAGAACTTAGTTAAGAAATGAATAAACCTGTGCTTAATTTGCAACACACAACATAAACACTTATTAAAACATATAGTAATTAAACAACTTTAAACGGTTTAAATCGCGTATATTTATCACTATATTTGTCCCGACGTTTCAAACACTTTGCAGCGATCATGGTCACAATTGGTAAAAATTTCTGACGGTAGACCAAATAATGTTTTTAATAATTCATGCGACAAGTAAAACCAATTAGTCACCCCGTGACCACGATCACTGCAAAGTGTTTGAAACGTCGAGACAAAAATAATAATTAATATACGCGATTTAAACCGTTTAAAGTTGTTTAATTACTATGTGTAATAATCGCGAAAACCTAAGACAACATTATACTTATTAAACATGTTTCAAATGTATGCTTTGGTGCGTAAAATGGTAAAGTGAATTTTTAAGTTCTTCACAGGAGTAACTATTCAACGACAGTAAGTTTCAAGGTTTTTAGAATTATTTTAAACATGTAGTCATATTTCGTATTAACAGTATTTTAGTGGGAAACTCAATTCAACTGAAAAAAACTATTTACAACTCCAAAACAGGCAATACTAAGAATCTGTCTAGATACAGTACATCATGAAATGGCAAAAAATATTAACTTAAAAATCGTAAGATAAAATTAAACAAAGGCAAGTAATTTTTTTTCCCAATTTCTGGACAGAGTGAATAAGAATTTATGTTTATATAATATACCTACTAGCTTACCGTGTAGATGTAGATAATATATATATATATATATGTTCACGATTTAATGATCTGATCAAATTAAAATGCCCACATCATGAAATGCGACCACTCCATGAAATTCTCGAGCATTTTATGATATGGTCAATTCTGCGATGTGGCCACGACATATATATATATATATATAAGTGTATTAAATTGTACGCCAGCATCTGCAAATTCAATTTATGCTCTTATTTTATTTTTGAGACGACACTTCAGTGCTGCAAGAAATGACATTCTAAAACAGGATAAAAAGAAAAATCGACGACATTAATTCAAGAGTCGACATCTAGAGGAAATTGTTATGCTGATAGCACTGTATTTAGTAGGTAGATACGCTCTCTGAGTATACCACGAAATAAAAATTACTTGAAGATATTAACAATTTATTTTCTACCGAATGGCAAAATAAGAATTAACAGTACACACTTTAAAGTCTATATTTATTTGTTGCTTGATTCCCACGTAAGTTGTCAACATATTCTGAATGATTTTTGCTTTGTTTAACTTTGTTCACCTATGTTCTGCGTGGTTTCAAAATATTAATATAAATTATTTATTTCACAAAAATAACAAATACATGTTGCCAATGGCAAATATATTACATATATCGGCCAACAATGTCCTTGGCGATTTGCAAGCAACCAAATTATTACTAAAATCATGAATTACTTGGGAATGGAAACAATTTTTTTGTTTTTTAGAAAACTTAAACCATATCTTTGTCAATATTGCTAAACTGATTCAGTCGCCGGCATCTAACAAAACTTGGAAAAGTGGTGCCAAAATTATTGTTTTTATTTTTACGTGTAGTAAGATGTCTTGTCAATCATACTTATTAAGGTCAGTCATTTTAATACAAATGGTATCGATAACTACAAGGGTACTTGTTTTCTGGTAAGGTCAAAAATAAGGTTTTTACACTTTTGTAGCTGTATAGGTTTCGTAACATCTTCATAATATTTATAAAAGAATTGAACACTAATGTACTTGATTATTTTGGTTTCTTCGATATTCATCTAATACCTATAGATATTAAAAAGAAACCAATTGCATAATTATTCAAAACCATTTATGATACTGATGCTCGGTAAATTAGTTGTATTTGACTTAAAATGGGTGAAGTAAATTCCATTTTGTAGTTCCCCGCACGAGCTACTACTAGTGATTAGATCTCCCTAAGGAGGTAAGTAAATTCAAAATTCTAACGTGGTTCGTTGACCTAATATTCGTACTTTGGCAATATTACAGTTTGTACACTTAATAAAGACGCAGCCATAAAGGTAATGTTTATGACGAATGTTTGGGATAATTGCAAGCGCGCTACACAATTGCAGACCCCAAGTGAGAAGCCACAGAATGCACTCAAGCCAAGTATACTTTCAGCAGTTGGCAGCTGTCCTTGAGAGCCATAGTTATGCCATAGTGAGCCATAATTCTAGGTTAGCCTGAACAATATCTTCGGCCACATCATCACTCACCATCAGGTGAGATAGTGGTCAAAAGTGGTCAACCTATCAGCTATATATATTTGACCATATAATTACTTTCAAAAAATCTATATATATTTGACCACATAATCATTTCAAAACTTTCAGCAAATAAGCCGTACAGCTAATATAATTTGATATAATTTTATAAAAACTGTTATTATTTCAATAATATCAAAATCCGTACGTTACAATTAAATATATCGCGAAGTCTTTTGGGAATGCTAAACTTATTTAAGTAGAAACTACCTAGTCGATTCTTTCCACACAATATATGATTGTTACAGCGTCCATTCTTACAACTGGAAAGTTGAAATCTATTGGAAATGGCACAGTGCCCAGAGCTTGCGGCTAGTTACTTATTAATAAAATGCAATTTCTGTGTCCTTAGTTTACGTAATTACTTATATCCATCTCTGTGCCTCACTGAAAGACACTCCTAAAGAAATTATATTTTGTAATAGCATATAAGATTGTTCCTTACGTTATTGACAGTAAAGGAAGAATGTTTGTTTAGAGCTGATAAGACCCAATTAAATATAACTATAGTCTCCCCTGTGTATAAGTGAAAGTTATGAAAATTTGTTGAGTGGGAACATAAAAAATGTTGTTAGGTCTCATGTTATTTGTTTTCTCACTGTGGCATTCTTTACAAAATCGTGTATCGCGTTATTTATTTGTGTGTGTAAATTTTATGTGTAATGAAGATTTGTCCAAGTGCTTTTTACAATGGTTCCATTGAATGCAAAATTGTATGGGAGAGCATATTATACTCTGAATACCAATAAAAGTTTCCTAGGTCTAATATCTTGTCTTATTCATAACAATCCGAAAACTTTCATTATGATCTTAAAAGCAGTGCGCGAAATAAGCTTGCCTTACCATTTGAAATCAAAAAGATTTTGAACCGAAATGTGACATGTTACAGAAGTGAAATTTACGATACTTACAAGTGAACAACGCAACTGCTGACCTCAGGTGAAACGCCGGAAAAATGCCTTAAAGTCAAAGTTACTGATACTTAAGATAATGAATGTTTGGATGTCGCTTCAGGTCATTATTTACTACACCATGCTCCATCCAGTCCTCAAATCCGGTCCAAACAATGACAGCAGATGTCTACTGCGTAGAACTCCGTATCATGAGAACACTTGGCACTGCTCGTGAAGTATTTTAACATTACAAGCACTGCAATAAAAAAAAAACATTCGTCGGGTTGGATCCTATACCAAGTCGCCCGAATTTAAGTACACTGTAGGTCTGTTAATAAGGCGCATACAAAGCGCCATGCATTTTTTTGTACCAGAGAGGCGTTATAATTTTAATAGCTATTTTCTAAAACTTATATGAAGGTTCACTAAATAGCTTACGAATTCATGAAAGGATCCGTGATTTTATTAAATTTCATAGTGATTTCGAAGCTGCGTTTGTCAAATCTAGAGAGAAAAACGTTAAGCTGCAATTTTGTTGACATTGACAGATATTTTTCGTGTTTGTTTGAGTCCGCTGTTCTCGAGTTTACGTGAATGTATTTTTTATGCTGTGTTCCGGTTTTATGAAACGATATGTATATAATGTATTAAAGCACCTACTGTCACTATTACGTCATGTAAATCAAAGCAAGTTATTTTGATATAGTCCAAAAATCGAGTGAAGTGTGGGCGTTGGACTTTGAAGGCCATGAGTTTTCTAGGGCAAAGTCATATATAGGTACGACGACGAGCGAAGCGAAGACGAGTCTGTCGCAGCGGCCGGGTATACGCCAGAAGAATAAAAACTATTGCTGTTTTGTATCACCCCTATTCTGTTGTTAAGTCAGGTCAAGGACAATTGGGAGTCATTTCCCCCTCATGAAGACGACTTATTTTAAGAGTTTTAATCTGTCATCCTCCGAACTCGTACCTTGCCTCAACCGACTACCACTTTTCTGTGATTTGGTCAATTTGTTCAATGGAAATAAAACTTTCTTCTCAAAACGCAGGAAAAATTGCCTTGGTAGAATTCAGGTCGACAAATTTTATCAGAATGTCTCTATCTTAAAAATAAAATTATGAAAATCCTTTAATAATATCAGAAGTACTTACTAGTCTTTGACGAATCATTTTAAGGGAAATGTATTTTTTATTATTAATAGACCGGCCCGCTTCAAACCAACATGAAGCGAGCTATGCTACCTACAATATATGTTGAACTAAGATCTGGATAGAGAGTGCCCTGTAAGCGAGCAAACATTTTTTATCCTTACTTGTTTGTCAAATTCTTTGAACATCAGCTTGTTTAACTTGTTTTTCAAACAATATACGTTTTGAGGCCCTAGTGTGCTAATAAGAAAAATATACTGTCTGTGTGTAAATATTATGATTTAATAATACCTATATTATAAAATTTTGTTTTATAATGAATTAATGCGATTGATAATGTGCCAATTAAATATTTAATATCATTTAGCCATCTACCACACGATCAAATCACAATTGGTTAAAAGTAAACCATTAAAAATAAAAGTAACCATCAAATGATACTATTTTTTATCAAAAATGGTTTTCTTTTAAAAATGGTAAGAATACTAATAAGCTAAATCAAGAAATATTGTGTCATTATCCATTGGCAGAATAACTTTTATTGAGATAGGTATCGAGTCACATAATTAATTTGGGATTGGGCCAATATTGTAACAATAAATCACTTTTATTTTGTTTCACGGAATTGTGAACTCATAGTAGATTTCATTGAATTAAATTTACTTATATTTTTTTAATCTAATAAAACCTACAACGTTAATTGACAGAATTGTCAAATAACAATATATATACATATAGACAGATTTTCTTGCAATGATTTACCACACCCCCAGCTAGGACTATTCCTTATCCTATGTCGTGGCAAGCAACTTTAGTAAAGATTGCCTAAATGAGCGGCATGGCTCACGTTAATAAAGCATGTTGCTGCATATTGGGACCGCAAAATAAGTTCTTTGCCATCATTACGTTCTCATTCACTAAAATATAGGGTATACAAAAGAATAATTAGGGTTGAGAAAGCGGCAGCATATAAAACAGAAGCTAAAATTTTGAAGAAATCTTATTAGTTGTATTTGCTGTTACATAAAATATATTTTAATCGCGTTCTTCAGTAGGTATTATTTGTGTTACTATAGAAACCTATTGAACACAAACGTGGAAAAAAAATCACTAAGAAAACCATCGCGAGTTTTGTCCATTATAAATAAATAGACTCGGCTGGGACTCCCGATATGTTATATAACGCGAGTCCCAGCCGAGTACCTATTTATTTACGTGGAAAAGAGATTATTATTCTAGAATTATGTTCGTATATAGTTAACAGATTGGTTTGACATCATGTAAATTTATACTTATTTTGACTAATTCCGTATTTACTTTTTTAGAACAGACACTCAAATCTGCGTCCTCACTTCAGGTAATGCCTCCGTAAATTAAATAAAAAATACACTATGTACAGGATTCCCCCTTCCCTCCGGACCTCGACATAGAGTAGACGTGTACCAGAACTGTGTCAATTTATATTAAATTATTTATTTTAACAGTAAAAGTTAAATTAATACGTGTACAAAAATAGGAGTGCATAAACCTAAACTAGCTTCACGTGTGACGACAACGCTGCGATCATCCTAAATAGCAGCCATATTGGAAGGATTGACTCCGCCTGCGCCTACACTGCCATCTTGAACAGCACGAAGCCCCGCCCACATAAGGCCTACGCACACAAGTAAAGCGACCAGTCCCACGAGAGTTCATTCACTACTACGCAGCCATACGTATCCGGTCAGTACAACAAACATTTTATGATCGCCTGGTAATCTGAACGAACAAGTGATTCGTATTCGTCACGCCTGTATATCCCTGAAAGGGTGGCTGATATACATATATTATCTTGTGAACATAATTGTCACTGACCGGCATTAGGAGCCGTTATTATCATCAACTGTCATTATAACACGAATAGCTAAAATTTACTTCTTGGGCCTTCTATTCTCCTAGTAACTAAATCCACTCAAAAATATGTATCACTCACCACCTAATTCTCAAACACAAGACTCCGCAGTAGCAACTCCGCCGGTTCGCACCAAACGACAGCGACCTAATAGCTCTCCTAACTCTCCGGTGGCAGACCCGAGCATGGATAAACAAGAGGAAATGATGGCATTATTAACAAAAGTTCTCTCCGAAATAAAGGAAGTTCGTAAAAGTAATGCCGACATTCAAAAAACACATTCAGAACTGCAAAAATCTCTTGATTTCTATATGCAAAAATATGACGAGATGAAGGTGAGGGTAGTTGCTCTTGAGGGCGAGAAAGTGACGCAAAATAGCCATATTATGAGATTGGAAAATCGAATCGAGGAACTTGAAAGATTTTCCAGAAGTACTTGCTTGGAAATACGAGGAATTCCATTTAAACCAAATGAGTCAAAACAAGACTTAGCTTCTATTGTGGAAAAATTGCACTCAAAAATTGGAGCGGAAGCCCATCAAAACGCAGTTACAGATATTTATCGCACTAAGGGAAAGCCAAATGGTGAGCGTCCAGTAGTGGTACATTTTGCCACCAACCTGCAAAAAACCAAAACTCTTCTAGCCGTTAAGAAATATAATGCCTCTAACACCACGAATAGATTGAATACAACTACATTAAGTATAGAAGGTGTAAAATCCCCCGTATTCGTATCGGAATTTTTAACACCCAAAGTGAAAAGACTCTTCTTTCTGGCACGTGATGTTTCAAAAACATGTAGTTACGACTTTTGTTGGTCTGCTAATGGAAGAGTATTTCTGCGAAAAACAGAAGGCGCGCCTCCAATTGTTATCACGAGTGAACAGCAGCTTGAGGAACTCAAACAAAAAAACTAGTTAGTAAACCAAGTGCCTTTGTTATTGCCGTATTGTATACAAAAAAAATTACTATTATTATTAATTAAGAAGTACCACATAATATCATAGTAACTTACCACTATCTATCACACATTATTGCACACATTTACACGTTCCTTATTAGGAACAAATCAGACACCACATACATTTTTATTATAACGACTTACATACATTATTACACATACAAATCACCTTCAATCATATTAAAGGATGTTAGAGAAGAAAATTGTAAAGATATTCTTTGCTTAATGTTGTTAAGCAAATCTATTAGGACAATTAAAAGTGCACATTTATTCTATCATATCAATTATGGATAAATCCCCCCAATTTGAATTATGCCACCTTATAGATAATTTGTCTATTGCTCAAGCTAAATCTTGTACCCCAGAGTCGTGTAAAACCCTTATCTCATTAAATAATAAATGTATAAATATTCATGCGTTGAACATAAGGAGCATTAACAAGAACTTCCATAAATTGAAACTTCTCCTATTCAGGCTTGGTTTTAATTGTGATCTTATAATCTTAACAGAATGTTGGATTCAAAACGACAAACCTTTTCCTACTCTTGAAAACTATAATTCGGCTTATACAAGAAATTGTTATAACAAAAATGGTGGCATTGTAGCCTATTCTAAGCCTAGCTTAGATATATTTATTGAAGAGCCAGATTTCGAAGAATCCAATTGTCTGCTAATTAAAGTAGGACGCAGTACTGCAATAATTGCATTGTATCGGTCCCCATCATTTACCACGACAGAACGTTTCTTGAATTCATTAGACAAAATCCTTCTGAAATCCAAAAGATATCAGACGGCAACCGTAATAGGTGACATAAACATTGACATTAGCCCAGATAATATGGACAAACACTCTGCAGGATATTTAGAGTTGTTGGGTAGTCACGGATTTTTGCCAAGTCATAACATACCAACTAGAGGTAGTTCTTGTTTAGATCATATAATGCTAAAGAGTAAGAGCCAGTGTACAGCAGTTGTGATCACCACAGCTGTAACAGATCACTATCCTACTTTACTCAATATTAAAAATACATCAACATCCCCTTCCCCAAATAAATTTGTAACAAAGGTGGATACTCTTAAAATAGACCAGCAAATAAAAGCGCATAGCTTCTCAGAGGTGCTACAATGTTTAGATGCTAACATTGCAGCTGAATTATTGATAAACAAATTAATTGAAATTATAAAGCTTAACACGAGTACTTTCAAAATTCCTCTAAACCAGCGTATTATTAAGCCCTGGATCACACCAGGAATCCTTCGTTGTATTCGCACACGAGACAAGATGCACATATGTTTAAAAGAAACTCCAAATAACACTACTTTAAAAATAACATACATTAGATATAGAAATTATTGTACTAAATTACTAAAAAAACTTAAAACTGATTATCAAAAAAGAGAACTCGAAAAGAATAAAAATAATGTTAAAAAGACTTGGCAGACCTTAAAGAAAATTACATGTTCAGAAAAGTCAAGAAATTCTAATGAAGTTTTGTTGAAAATTAAACATACTCCTAATGATTCTATTAACTTCATCAATAACTATTTTGCTGATATAGGAGAAACTCTTGCTAGTAATATTGACAGCAGGGATGATTATTTTACGAATGTAAATGAACTACCATCGCAATCAAATTCAATGGTCTTATTAAAAACTGATGAAACTGAGATACTCAGCATTATAAAAAGTTTGAAAAATGACTGTGCATGTGGATTTGATGGTATCTCAACAAAAATGATAAAACAAGCAGCGCCGATACTGGTGCCTATAATTAATCATGTTTGCAACTTAAGTTTAACTTCTGGAACATTCCCAAATATTTTTAAAACATCCATTATTACTCCCATTCACAAGGCGGGACGCAGAGACGACGTCGAGAACTACAGACCTATTTCAATATTACCTACTATTTCTAAAATACTGGAAAAAATTATAAAGACACGACTTATTTCTTATATTGACAAATATAGTATCCTTTCCCCAAATCAGTTTGGATTTAGAGTTGGTAGATCGGCTGCCGATGCTGTGTTGGGAGTTACTGACTTTATTGTTAATGAAATTGACAAGCATAATAAAGTCATAGGGATATTCTTAGACCTCGCCAAAGCTTTTAACACCGTCTCTGTTCCTATACTTGTGAAGAAGCTTGGACAAATTGGCATACGAGATAAAGCTTTATGTCTCTTGGAAGATTACCTCAGGGAAAGAACTCAGAGGACCAAAATAGGTGATAAAATTAGTGATACAGCAACAACTAATTATGGTGTTCCCCAAGGAAGTGTTTTAGGCCCGAGCCTTTTCTTAGTGTACGTAAACGATCTCTGCAATTTAAATTTGGATCATGGAAATATTTTTTCATACGCAGATGATACTGCCATACTTTTCGTTGGTAAAAGCTGGGAAGAGGCACAAGTGAGGGCTGAAAAGTTACTGAAAATTGTTAATGAATGGCTACAAGATAATCTTCTCTCTCTGAACGTACATAAAACTAAATTTATAACATTTAATAATCCTCGTCTTCCGCTACCTAATATAGAACATATAAAGATACATTCAAGGGAATGTGTGCCTTATATTTGTCAATGTCCAAAACTGAAAAATGCCTCCTGTATAAGGTACTTGGGGGTAACCATGGATTGTAGAATGACATGGAATGCACACATTAAGACGCTTAGTAGCAGAGTACGTAAGCTAATCTATGTCTTCAAAAACTTAAGAGAGGTTGCAGATAGTAAATTAATTATTGACGTTTATAGCGCACTTTGTAAATCGATCCTTACATACTGCAATACATCTTGGGGAGGAGCATACAGTTGTTACATGATAACACTAGAACGCGCGCAGCGAGCTATTTTAAAAGTAGCTACTAATAGGCCAATCTTGTACTCAACGTCTGAACTTTACAGAGACTGTAAAGTACTGACTGTTCGCCAATTATATATACAGGAAATTATTCTAAATCAACATAAACAATCAAATCAGTCCAACAACAAAAGAAGGAAAGACCTAGTATATGTTAAGCCAAAACTTAATACCAAATTTGCCAAACGCTATCTACGTTTTATGGGCCCTCACTTATATAATAAAGCTAGCAATGTAGTGAAAAATCTCGTATTAATGAACAAGAGAAACGGAAAACGTGCACTATACGATTGGCTGCTTAAACTCAGCTATGATGAAACTGAGCAATTGTTAAAAACGGTTGGATAATCCTGTGCAAACTGATAACCTTTTTCTCATTCTATCTCTCGCATACATCCTAACTTATGATATCCCTTAAACTATAACACACACACCCTCACACATACACACACACACACACACAATGACACACTCACAAACACACACGCACATCACAAACACAACTTAACATTTACTTAAAATACATTCCATAACTTTCATGTTATTTATTTACTTTTAAGCGGTAATTCTCAACTTCACGTAGTCATATAACATACTGTAATACTAATTTCATGTAATTGTTTCATTTTTCCTATTATATTATCATGTTTATTATTATTGTTCACATGAAGGGTATGCAGAGCCTACAACACAAGAAATAATTTTCTTAGTGTAGGTTCTGTGCGAATAACAGACTAGACAAAGATACAAGCCATAGATTTAAATGTGACAATTCATAATATTAAGAACCTTATTTAGTTTGTAACCAAATTGTGAATTATTTGTGTGAAATAAAGTATTATTATTATTATTATTATTATTATTATTGTTCAGATGTACTAAAAGCTATAGGTCTTAATTATAGCTAAGTTAAGTAGGTACAATCACCCTGTCTGGGTATCACAGTCATAATTTTATTTCTTTACATTTAATTATATTTATAAATTTAATTATACGTAACATATAGACGAGCATGTAGACATTTTATAAAATGTAATTTTTAGGTCTAAATAATTATATATTCTCCTGTCTTTAAATATGACTTATTGATTCAAAATTTGAATTTACTGTAACTTCATAATTGTGTTCAAGCAGTGATGGCTGAGCGGTAATAGCTATGGAATGCCGTGCCGCAGGTCCACGGTTCGATCCCCACAAGCCGGCGTGAGCTTCACCGCTTGGTGGAAGGGCATTTTGCCAATGCTCACTTGGCTAGCTACCACCCTCACGTAGAAAATTTGTCGCTTAACACCTTTCGACAGCAGTCCTTGAAAGCCATTAAAATTACAGGCACATGAGAAGAAAGATGTCTCAGTGTGAAAATGTAATGAAATACATCTATCATAGGTTAGTACGCTTAACTTCAGGTGAGCGTCGTGCTTGTTTCGTCACAATTACATAAAAAAAGAATTGTTCCGCATATGCCGCACTATTTGTACCAAATTCTAAAGCTTTTCAATCTTTTGAGACAATGTTTTTTTTATAGGTCTGATGGAATAGATTAGTATTTTTTCTCCCCATTTAAAAATACCAGAAGAACCCTTTAAAAAAAAATGTGTGTAGGTTAAACCGATAATATAACTATAAAATGGTCACCATTGTCATCATAATAGAAATATTTTTAATAAAACATTTAAAATATAGTGGTACTATTTTGATCTTCTTTTGTGAGAGACCCGAAAACGTAATTTAATCATGAATTTAGTTAATGCTATTTAGTGACAATTCCACTTAACTTTCCTGCTATGACGATATGACGTTGGAAACACCACGTTGCCTATCTGGAATAAGGAATTGAAAACGAAGAATTTTATATGCAGGACAAAACTTCAAAGGGCGACCGTGTAATACATTTCTAATCTAATGTTTTATTTGGAGCAAAAACAAACATTTTACATACATTAAAACAAACAAAAAAAGTAAGGTATAGTATAATTTGTTTTTTGCCCCAATTGGCCCCAACTCTGCATGATGTTGGTCTAAACCAGCGCTGGTCTTCCGTTGGATCGCGCAAGCAACGTTAAGAACGAGTAACGTACACGATGCGCGCACAGGTAAATTATACAAGGACGGAAAACCCACACAAATTTATGTTTGGCAATACTAATACGTATATAAATAAACATGAATAATCTTCAAAAAACTTACCACAAAGATATAAACTTACTAAAGTGATGATAAGTAAAACCTCAAGCTAACATATTTGTAGTTCTAAATGTGAGAAAAAAAAGTAAATCAGTTCTGTTTCGCTCACTCGCATGCGAAACGAGGTCTCTCCGTCCTCAGTCTGCCCTTTTCATCGACTATACTTCACCTGAAACAATGTAAGATATCTGTTTTTTTTAATGTTATTGTGATTGAACAAGCAGGAGGCCCACCTGATGTTCAGCGGTAACCACTGCCTATAACAGATGCATTTCATCACAAGTGCCCTTCACCTTGGACATAGTTGTTAAGTCTCATGTGCCTGTAATTTTACTGGCTCTCAAGGATAGCCTTTTCTTTTTTTTTTTAGCGTGTGAAAAATGGATTTACGCATTCCCGTCCACCCCGGGGAAGGTGACCGGGATATGTCGGGCTCGACACCAACTACTCCCACAGCAGCAAGTACCGACTAAATAACACACGGTGTTCCATCTCTACCGCTTCTCGGCGGGATCGCAGGGTCGCTTTAGCACTCAACCACGAACCCGCCACGGTTGTCCGTTGCCGGACCCCTCCTGGGGTGCTACCCCTCACGACGCACCAGAACACATGGCACGTCGCTACCACCCGGGGACCTAGCCCGCAAATGGGCGTCAGAATACCCCGCTTCCGACGCCCAAGGTCCCCCTGCGACGGGTCAGATGAGTAGCCCCGTCGCCTGCTACTTCGGCCGCAGAGGATAGGGAGAGCGGCGCCTCGCTTAACCAACACTCCTCCTCCCCTGCGGTCCCTCCGCGTCCGCCATCCAACGGTGGCGGCCCCGCCGTGGCCACGGAAGGTAGGGAGAGCGGCGCACCGTGATGCCGGCACTTCTCTCCCGCCGTGGCCCCTCACCGTCAGCTGTGGTGTCGCCCATACAACACCACAGCCCGCCTCAGATGCGGTGCTGCCCATACAGCACCGCAGCCTACCCGTTGCCGCTCCAGTCTGGACTTAGAGGCAAAGCCCAGTGGAGCGGCCCGTCTGGGGCCGGCCGACTGCCCAAGCCAGCACGGCCCCTGGTTCCTCTTCGCTTCACCGTGGGTGACGAAGCCACGGCTACTAAGCCCCACCGCCACGACAAGGCGGGAACCCTTCAAAGTCAAGTCAAAGTCAAAATCATTTATTCAATTTAGGCGTCTATGACGCTCTTATGAAGGTCAATTACAAATTTTAGTATTGAAATATTCTACATTGTACTGCCACGTTCAGCAAATAAAGTGTATAGAGCCACTGCGAGAAGAACGGGCAAGAAACTCGGGGCCATTCTTTTAAACATCTTTTAACAATGTGTTACTTACATACTATATAATAGAGTTATTACAATATTTGTTTAAATTATGTAGGTGACAGGCAATAGCTTGACGGAGGCGGAATTGTCCAGGCATTTTTGTCGTTTATGTAATCAGAAACTGTGTAGTAGGATTTTTTAATCAATATGTTTTTCACATGCAACTTGAATTTCCCTTCTGTGAGCGTTGTAATATGTTTAGGAACTTTATTATAAAACCGCACACAATTACCTAAGAAGGACCTTTTATTTGTCTTTGCTAATCTAAAACCTGGCACCGCTATTTTGTCTTTATTACTAGTATTGTAATCGTGATTGTCACTGTTTAATTTAAATTTACTCAAATTTTTACGAACATACATAATATTTTCAAATATATACAGACTTGGTAAAGTTAAAATATCAATTTCTTTAAAAAGATCCCTCACAGATTCCCTAGGACCCATTTTATATATGGCTCGAATTGCACGCTTTTGTATGATAAAGATTGTCTCTATCTCAGCAGCAGTTCCCCACAGCAATACGCCATACGACATAATACTGTGGAAGTACGCGAAATAAACTAGGCGAGCAGTAGCTACGTCTGTTAACTGTCTTATCCTAAGAACTGCATATGCAGCAGAACTAAGTCTTCCGGAGAGATCATGTATATGTGGATCCCATTGTAAAGTGGAATCCATTTTGATTCCCAGGAAGACTGTCGCTTTGTCAATAGGGAGTTTATCTGGTCCAAGCTTAATGTTTGGTTCAACATAAGGAACATTTGGTAAAGAAAACTTTAAACATTTCGTCTTTTTAGAATTTAGGAGAAGATTATTAGCGGCGAACCATTTACAAATCTTAGATAATACATTATTTACATGCGTCAGTTCACTGTCTTTCCTATCTACTTTAAAAATCAGAGAGGTATCATCTGCGAATAAAACAATATCGCAGAAATCTTTGACCATGCAAGGCAGATCATTAATATATGTTAGAAACAGAAAAGGTCCCAAAATTGATCCCTGTGGTACTCCCATTTTTACCAATGACCCGGAAGAAGTATTGCCACTTATTCCAAGCCTCTGTAGCCTTCGGGGGGCTCTCAAGGATAGCCTGCCGTAACACACCGTTAGGTGCTTGGCGACAAATTTTCTACTTGAGAGTTGTCGCTAGCCAGGCGGGCATACGCTAAATGCCCTTACACCATGCGGTGAAGCCCAAGCCCGCGACGGGATTCGAACCATAGACCTGCGGTGCGGCAGTCCATAGCCAATGCCACTGAGCCATCACTGCTTCAAAAATTATGTCGTGTTTACGCTAATCTTGTCAAATCTAAATCGCAGGTCAGAAAGAAATAAGACGTCTACAATCTAGTAGACTCGAACCTATCGAAAAGGAATAACCGATAACGTGTTCCAGAGGCAAACAGAGCAGCTATAACTAAACTGAGTTTAGGACGACTCACCGACCTTTACCGGTCAGATGGTGCGTTGATCTGTGAAAGCGTCTGGTGGCCTATGGCCTATAAGGTTATTATTACATTTACAATACTTACATTGGCACATTTATTTTATTCTATCCTCTATCCTTTCTCATACTTCGACGATAATCTTGCCTCATTGCAAGCAATCTGCTTGCTACCGTCCACAAGTAGACGCTGCGCCCGGTTTTGTCCATTACAGCTATACCGCTCCGCACTCGAAGTAAAATTTCTGGATTTTACCATCCTTTGAGTTATATTACTTTTAACTGCCGCGTTTCATACTAATAGTAATGGAATACTACAGGCTAAGAAAAGTGCGTTGGTAATTAACATCGGGACTCCTAATCTTGCATCAAGTCCCGATCCGGTCTCGTATGAAATACTGCATCTAACTCTGGGATGGTTCGGCTACATACCAGCTCGAAAATTTGGACTTGAATCGTGTAAAGAAGGTGATTGGTGCACATACAGGTTTCACTACGGCGATGTGCGATCGTTGTATACAAGTTTATTCTCCCGTCTCTTTTCTTCCATCGGACTGCAAGACAGGCAATAAATTTGAGATAAAATACTAATGCAGATTTCAAAGTCAACCTCCGTTACGTACAAGTAAATAAGTACGAGTAACTATAGATCGTTCTTTTTCAAGTATTCGTACTATTTTTCCTCTCTGTTGTGAGACCGTATAAAAAAGGGCATTTACCCCAATCAGTTACTTCAGTTACCGTTAATGTAATTACGCCCAAATTCTACTTCAGATTGATTTTAATGGAATTATTGAGTTGTTCTACTGCTCTGCTTACTCTATTAGCTTTGTTGGCAAGTTTATACAAGTACAAATAAGTGAAGTAGTATATAATACATTATTGTAGTACCCTAGTGAATAACTAGTTTCATGAGTTATGTGGTGGTTACGTTGTTCTTAACTAAATTGTTTCATTTGTCTTGATTATAATATATTTACATCATAGTTACGATAGTATCTGGATAGACAAATCAATTTCCTTATAAATGCGTATGAGGATCGGTAAACGTTTTTATCTAGTTGAATTCTGCAAAAAGCAGGCCGAACACGTAACTCAAGATCTACGCTCGTTACAGAAGTTAGCTTCCGATGGGTTTTCTTGAGGACATCAGACCAAATCAATAGAACACACGTGCTTCCGCAGTTCTTCGTAAATTAGAGAGCAAGCGATTTGGTAAAGCCGACGAACTTAAACCCGCACAGCTAATGTCACTGCCACTTTGAGATGAAATACGAGTTCGTTAATAGGTGGTTTTTGAGTAATTGAGACCATGTCTGTTTGCGATTCCACAAACATATTTATATAACACTAGCTGTACCCGCGACTTCGTACGCGATTGCCGTACCCGCAAACTAATTATTCACATTTGAGCACTGTTTATCTCATATTAAGCAACGTTGTGGTCTGTGGTGAAGCACTCTTAGTATAGCATAGCTCAGAAAGGAGCTTTTTACTTTGGGTTTGATAACCCCCAGCTTGTTTATCCGACCGAAGACAGTAGTTAAGTAACTCAGAGAGTTCCTTCGCGGTTCGCACAATAAATGTTGAAGCAAAGTAGGTACTTTGTGCGTTTCTTTGGAATTTCGATTATAAAACGATATCTTTTTGCCGAGGTTCTCCTTGTTTGGCGGTAGAACAAAAATATATTACATTGTACACTTCCATTGCGCAGTCTCCAAAATGTATCCGGCAAAAGATAGATAGTTAAAAAAATAGATTGTGGCGAATGTTCAAGATTTTAGAGTTTTATTAGCAAGCTGGCAAATCTAAATAAGGATGCCGAGATGCTCGTGGGGTGCTGGGCTGCCCGTGGGGTGCCGGGATGCCCATGGAGTGCCGGGCTGCCCTTGGGGTTCCAAGCTCGCTCATCACTATTCTAACAAAAAAAGAATAGTTGAAATTGGATTACGCGTTCATAAAGTACAACTAAGTAACATTTTGACTTTCATCCCCTTTCCCGAGGGAACCGTGCTAAATTTCGGAATAAATAGTATACAATAACGTTCTTCGTTGTATGAACTCAAATCGTGTTAAGTTTCATTGAATTTCATTCAGTAGCCCATGGGGTGCTGGGCTGCCCTTGGGGTGCCGGGCTGCCCATGGGGTTCCGGGCTCACTCATCACTATTCTAATAATAAAGAATAATTAAAATCGGACTACGCGTTCATAAATTACAACTAAGTAACATTTTGACTTTCATCCCCTTTCCTGAGGGAACCGTGCTGAATTTCGGGATAAAAAGTATACAATAACCTTCTTCGTAGTATGTACTCAAATCGTGTTAAGTTTCATTGAATTCCATTCAGTAGCCCATGGGGTGCTGGGCTGCCCGTGGGGTGCCAGGCTGCCCTTGGGGTTCCGGGCTCACTCATCACTATTCTAACAAAAAATAATAATTGAAATCGGACTACGCGTTCATTAATTACAACTAAGTAACATTTTAACTTTCATCCCCTTTCCCAAGGGAACCGTGGTGAATTTCGGGATAAAAAGTATATAATAACCTTCTTCATAGTATGTACTCAAATCGTGTTAAGTTTCATTGAATTCCATTCAGTAGCCCGTGGGGTGCCAGGGTGCCCTTGGGGTGCCGGGTGGCCCGTGAGGTGCTGAGCTGCCGGTGGGGTTCCGAGCTCACTCGTCACTATTCTAACAAAAAAAAGAATAATTGAAATCGGACTACGCGTTCATGAATTATAAATAAGTAACATTTAGACTTTCATCCCCTTTCCCGAGGGAACCGTGCTGAATTTCGGGATAAACAGTACACAATTACGTTCTTCGTAGTATGAACTCAAATCGTGTTAAGTTACATTGAATTCCATTCAGTAGCCCATGGGGTGCTAGGATGCCCATGGGGTACCGGGCTGCCCGTAGGCTTCCGAGCTCACTTGTCACTATTCTAACAAAAAAAGAATAATTGAAATCGGACTACGCGTTCATAAATTATAAATAAGTAATATTTTGACTTTCATCCCCTTTCCCGAGGGGACCGTGCTGAATTTCGGGATAAACAGTATACAGTAACCTTCTTCGTGGTATGAACTCAAATCGTGTTAAGTTTCATTGAATTCCATTCAGTAGCCCATGGGGTGCTGGGCTGCCCGTGGGGTGCCGGGCTGCCCATGGGGTTCCGAGCTCACTCATCACTATTCTAACAAAAAATAATCTTTGAAATCGGACTACGCGTTAGTAAATTACAACTAAGTGTACATTTTGACTTTCATCCCCTTTCCCGAGGGAACCGTGCTGAATTTCGGGATAAAAAGTATACAATAACCTTCTTCGTAGTATGAACTCAAATCATGTTAAGTTTCATTGAATTCCATTCAGTAGTTTTGGAGTGATGCGCGGTCGGGATACAGACAGACAGACAGACAGACAGACAGACAAAAATTTAAAAAAATACAGCTTTGGCATCAGAATCAGCTACAGAGTGCCCTCAATTTTTTTTTGCAAATTATCTTCAATGTACAGAATTGGACCTGTTACAGTTTTATTATAAGTATAGATAGATTAATACCAAACAAAGCTACTTTAACGACACACTCTGTGTTTTATTTAGGGTCAATATCCTACAAATATATATGTAAAAACATGTAACTCAGGCTTAAAAATCTTACCGAGGCAGACGTGGTTTAAAATATGTACTGTGCGATGCAACAACATTACCTTGATGTGACCAATCGGATGCGATAATTTCTAAGCGCTAAATCAACCAGTCGAATTGAATTTGGAAGAATATTTTGTAAATTGTGGACCTGATGAGTCAAAGCGGTAACTATATGAGACTTAATATTTATTTGTACTCAATATCTAAATGACAAAGTTAACCGAGTTTTTGCGGGAAGATTTTTTATGATTATTGTTCGATTTAAATTAAAAAAATATCTATACGTTTATTAAAAGTTTTTGAAGGCTCAGTACCAAGTTTTAGCAGGTAAACTTCGATTTGATGAATTAGAATTGTATGTGCAACATGTTTTATGGTTCAGAACTTAGCTAAGAAATGAACAAACCTTTGGTTTCTTTCACACAACATAAACACTTATTAAACTTGTTTCAAATGTATGCCTTGGTGCGAATATGTAAAAGTGAATTTTTAAGTTTTTCACAGGAGTAACTATTCAGTGACAGTAAGTTTCAAAGTTTTTAGAATTATTTTTACTATCTAGTCGTGTTTCGTTTAAACAGAATTTTAGTGGGAAAATCAATTCAACTTAAAAAAACTGGTTTCAACTCGAAAACAGCTAATACTAAAATCTGACAATCTAGCCTAGATACAGTACATCATGAAATGGCAAAAATATTAACACAAAAATCATAAGATAAATTTATACAAGGGCAAGTAATTTTTATTCCCAATTTCTGGACAGATTGAACGAGAATTTATGTTTATATAATATACCTACTAGCTCTCCGGCCGCAGATCCGCCCGCGCGTATCTCGGTTATCCATTAACCTTTTTTTGCGCAGTTGGATAAAAAGTATTCTAAGTCCTTTCCCGGTTCTCAAACTATTTCCATACCTAATTACATCCAAATTGGTCTAGAAGTTTTTTTAGTTTATTTGTTGCATACAAAAATATTTCCGCTTTATAATATTAGTCTAGATGTAGATGTAGATATATATGTTCACGATTCAATGATCTGATCAAATTAAGTTGCCCACATCATTAAATGCGACCACTTCACGAAATTCTCGAGACCATATCATTTCACGATATAGTCAATTCTACGATGTGGTCACGACATATATAAAGTGTATTAAAGCGTACGCCAGCATTTCAAATTCAATTTATGCTCTTATTTTATTTTTGAGAAGACACTTCAGTGCTGCAAGAAATTATATTCTAAAACAGGATAAAAAGAAAAATCTGTAGCGAGACTGCAATCCGACGGCATTAATTCAAGAGTCGACATCTAGAGGAAATTGTCATGCTGAGAGCACTGTATCTAGTAGGTAGATACGCTCTCTGAGTATAAAACCACGAAATAAAAATTACTTGAAGATATTAACTATTTCTTTTTAACCGAATGGCATAATAAGAATTTACGGGGTACACACTTTGAAGTCTATATTTATTTTTTGCCTGATTTCCATGTATGTTGTGAACATATTCTGATGATTTTTGCTTTGTTTAATATTATAGGTTCACCTATGTTCTGAGTGGTTTAAAAAAATAATATTTTTCCCAAATATAACAAATACATGTTTCCAATGGCAAATACATTACATAAATCGGCCAATATCTAATGTCCTTGGCGATTTGCTAGTTACTTATTAATCAAATGCAATTTCTGTGTCATTAGTTCACGTAATTACTTATATCCAACTCTGTGCCTGTATGAAAGACACTCCAATAGAAATTATATTTTGAAATAGCATATTATGCAATTATTCCTTGGATTGTTGACGGTAAAGGAAGAATGTTTGTTTAGAGCTGATAAGACCTAATTATATATAACTATAGTCTCCACTGTGTATACGTGAAAGTAATGAAAATTTTATGAGTGAGAACATAGAAAATGTTGTTATGTCTCATGTTATTTGTTTTCTCACTGTGGCGTTCTTTACAAAATCGTGTATCGCGTTATATATTTGTGTGTGTAAATTTTATGTGTAATGAAGATTTGTCCAAGTGCTTTTTACAATGGTTCCAGTGAATGCAAAATTGTATGGGATGTATGTAGCATATACTCTGAATACCAATAAAAGTTGCAAAAGTCTAATCTCTTGTCTTATTCATCACAATCCGAAAACTTTCATTATGACCTTAAAAGCAGCGCGCGAAATAAGCTTGCCTTACCATTTGAAAGTGGTACAGATTTCAAGCAGATTTTGAACCGAAATGTTACATGTTACAAAAGTGAATCGTTTACGATAATTACAAGTGAACAATGCAACTGCTGACCTCATGAAACGCCGAAAAAATGCCTTAAAGTCAAACTTACTGATACATAAAAGATAATAAATGTTTGGAAGTCACTTCAGGTCATTATTACACCATGCTCCATCCAGTCCTCAAATCCGGTCCAAACAATGACAGCAGATGTCTACTGCGTAGAACTCCGTATCATGAGAACACTTGACACTGCTCGTGAAGTATTTTAACATAACAAGCACTGCAATCAAAAAAAAATATTCGTCGGGTTGGATCCTATACCAAGTCGCCCGAATTTAAGTACACTGTAGGTCTGTTAATAAGGCGCATACAAAGCACTATGCATTTTTTTGTACCAGAGAGGAGTTATAATTTAAATAGCTATTTTCTAAAACTTATGTGAAGGTTCACTAAATAGCTTACGAATTCATGAAAGGATCCGTGATTTTATTAAATTTCATAGTGATTTCGAAGCTGCGTTTGTCTAGAGAGAAAAAACGTTAAGCCGCAATTTTGTTGACATTGACAGATATTTTTCGTGTTTGTTTGAGTCCGCTGTTCTCGAGTTTACGTGAATGTATTTTTTATGCTGTGTTCCGGTTTTATGAAACGATATGTATATGATGTATTAAAGCACCTACTGTCACTATTACGTCATGTAAATCAAAGCAAGTTATTTTGATATAGTCCAAAAATCGAGTGTAGTGTAGTGTGGTACTTGTGACCACAACAACGTGTAACTAAAGCTAGAAAAGCGAGCGTGCTGTCGCAGCGGCCGAGTATGCGCCAGAAGAATAAAAACTATTGCTGTTTTGTATCACCCCTATTCGTTTGTTAAGTCAGGTCAAGGACAATTGGGAGTGATTTCCCCCCCATGAAGACCACTTATTTTAAGAGTTTTAATCTGTCATCTTCCATACTGGTACCTTGCCTCAACCGACTACCACTTTTCTGTGATTTGGTCAATTTATTCAATGGAAATAAAACTTTCTTCTCAAGACGCAGGAAAAATTGCCTTGGTAGAATTCAGGTCCACAAATTTTATCAGAATGTCATTATCTTAAAAATATAATTATATTTTTTGAAGCGCTCGTAGTGAAGTTTACTTAGCTGTTCTCAACCGATCAGCAAAGTTAAGCAACGTCGCGCGCGGTCATGAGTTGGATGGGTGACCGCTGGTGACATTACTACTGAGCGTTTCCGTGCTTCGGAGGGCACGTTAAGCCGTCGGTCCCGGTTGTTGTCTTTGGATGGCAGTCGTTATAGCATGGTGGTAGGGTATTATGCGAATACCCGCCTGGCTAGCTACCACCCTCAAGTAGAAAATCTGTCGCCAAGCACCTAACGGTGCATTCCGGCAGCTGTCCTTGAGAGCCAGTACTTCTAGGTTAGCCTGAACAACATCTTCGACCACATCATCACTTACCATCAGGTGATATAGTGGCCAAAGGTTAACCTATCAGGCATAAAAAAAAAACCTTTAATAATATGAAAAGTACTAACTAGTCTTTGACGAATTATTTTTAAGGGAAATGTATTTTTTATTATTAATAGACCGGCCCGCTTCATACCAACATGAAGCGGGCTATGCTACCTACAACATAATGTTAAACTTAGATGTGGATAGGGAGTGCCCTGTAAGCGAGCAAACATTTTTTATCCTTACTTGTTTGTCAAATTGTTTGAACATCAGCTTGCTTAACTTGTTTTTCAAACAATATACGTTTTGAGGCCCTAGTGTGCTACTAAGAAAAATATACTATCTGTGTATAATATATACCTGTATTATAAAATTTTGTTTAATAATGAATTAATGCGATTGATAATGTGTCAATTAAATATTTAACATCATTTAGCCATCTACCACACGATCAAATCACAATTGGTTGATAAGTAAATCATTAAAAATAAAAGTTACCATCAAATGATATATAATTTTTATCAAAAATGGTTTTCTTTTAAAAATGGTATGAATACTTATAAGCCAAACCAAGAAATGTTGTATTATTCTCCATTGGCATAATAACGCTTATTGAGATAGGTATCGAGTCACATAATTTTTTTTTTATTGGCGATATGCCTTTATTAAACAAATACTACAAACTACATACAACAGTGCAGCTACTACAATACTACAGCTACTACAGTAAAAGCATTTGGACTCATAGGGAGTCCAAATGCTCCAGCCCACCATCAGTTGGCAGCGTGCCCAGCATGCTGGCAGCATTGCCCCGTTGAATTGCAATGCTTATTCTTTGAGCCAAATAGGTGCCAGCATTTTGATCACGCGTCGCATCGACCAAGCGCTCTGATAGATTTTGGAAAACACGATGAGCTCCCGGTCCCCACGGCCCCAACGTCTCTACACCAAACGGCTCAAATATGTAACCCATACCGAGGTTAGCATATTTGCGCCGCTTGAGTTGCTCTGCCGAAGTAGTCACATAATTAATTTGGGATTGGGCCAATATGGTAACAATAAATCACTTTTATGTTGTTTCACGGAATCGTGAACTCATAGTGGATTTTATTGAATTTAATTACTTATATTTTTTGAATATAATCAAACCTACAACGTTAATTGACAACATTTTATATATACATAAAGACAGATTTTCTCACAATGATTTAACACATTCCCAGCAAGGACTATTCCTAATCCTATGTCAAATGTTGTAGAAAGCATCTTAAGTAAAGATTGCAGGCATGGCTCACGTTAATAAAGCATGTTGCTGCATATTGGGACCGCAAAATAAGTTCTTTACCATCATAACGTTCTCATTCACTAGAATATAGGGTATACAAAAGAATAATAAGGGTTGAGAAAGCGGCAGCATATAAAACAGAAGCTAAAATTTTAAAGAAATCTTATTAGTTATATGTGCTGTTACATAAAATGTATTTTAATCGCGTTCTTTAGTATGTATTATTTGTGTTACTATAGAAACCTATTGAACACAAACGTGGAAAAAAATTCACTAAGAAAACCATGGCGAGTTTTGTCCATTATAAATAAATAGACCCGGCTGGGACTCCCGATATGTTATATAACGCGAGTCCCAGCCGAGTACCTATTTATTTACGTGGAAAAGAGATTATTATTCTAGAATTATGTTCGTATATAGTTAACAGATTGGTTTGACATCATGTAAATTTATACTTATTTTGACTAATTCCGTATTTACTTTTTTAGAACAGACACTCAAATCTGCGTACTCACTTCAGGTAATGCCTCCGTAAATAAAATAAAAAATACACTATGTACAGGATTTGTTCAGATGTACTAAAAGCTATAGGTCTTAATTATAGCTAAGTTAAGTAAGTACAATCACCCTGTCTGGGTATCGCAGTCATAATTTTATTTCTATACATTTAATTATATTTATAAATTTAATTATACGTAACATATAGACGAGCATGTAGACATTTTATAAAATGTAATTTTTAGGTCTAAATAATTATTTATTCTCCTGTCTTTAAATATGACTTATTGATTCAAAATTTGAATTTACTGTAACTTCATAATTGTGTTCAAGCAATGATGGCTGAGCGGTAATAGCTATGGAATGCCGTGCCGCAGGTCCACGGTTCGATCCCCACAAGCCGGCGTGAGCTTCACCGCTTGGTGGAAGGGCATTATGCCAATGCTCACTTGGCTAGCTACCACCCTCACGTAGAAAATTTGTCGCTTAACACCTTTCGACAGCAGTCCTTGAAAGCCATTAAAATTACAGGCACATGAGAAGAAAGATGTCTCAGTGTGAAAATGTAATGAAATACATCTATCATAGGTTAGTACGCTTAACTTCAGGTGAGCGTCGTGCTTGTTTCGTCACAATTACATAAAAAAAGAATTGTTCTGCATATGCCGCACTATTTGTACCAAATTCAAAAGCTTTTTAATCTTTTGAGACAATATTTTTTTTATAGGTCTGATGGAATAGATTAGTATTTTTTCTCCCCATTTAAAAATACTAGAAGAACCCTTTAAAAAAAAATGTGTGTAGGTAAAACCGATAATATAACTATAAAATGGTCACCATTGTCATCATAATAGAAATATTTTTAATAAAACATTTAAAATATAGTGGTACTATTTTGAGCTTCATTTGTGAGAGACCCGAAAACGTAATTTAATCATGAATTAAGTTAATGCTATTTAGTGACAATTCCACTTAACTTTCCTGCTATGACGATATGACGTTGGAAACACCACGTTGCCTAGCTGGAATAAGGTATTGAAAACTAATAATTTTATATGCAGGATGAAACTTCAAAGGGCGACCGTGTAATACATTGATTCTAAACAAATATTTTATTTGGAGCAAAAACAAACATTTTACATACAATCAAACAAACAAAAAAGGAAGGGTTTAGTTTAATTTTTTTTTGCCCCAACTCAGCATGATTATGGCCTAAACCAGCGCTGGTCTTCCGTTGGATCGCGCAAGCAACGTTAAGAACGAGTAATTTACACGATCCGCGCACAGGTAAATTATACAAGGACAGAAAACCACACAAATTTATGTTTGGCAATACTAATACGTATATATATACATGAATAATCGTCAAAAAACTTACCACAAAGATATAAACTTACTAAAGTGACGATAAGTAAAACCTCAAGCTAACATATTTGTAGTTCTAAATGTGAGAAAAAAAAGTAAATCAGTTCTGTTTCGCTCACTCGCATGCGAAACGAGGTCCCTCCGTCCTCAGTCTGCCCTTTTCAACGACTATACTTCACCTGAAACAATGTAAGATACTTATCTGTTTTTTTTTTATGTTATTGTAATTGAAAAATCACGAGGCCCACCTGGTATTAAGCTGTAACCACTGCCTATAACAGATGCATTTCATCACGAGTGACAAACTGCACTGCGCCCGTCACCTTGGTCATTGTTGTTAAGTCTCATGTGCCTGTAATTTTACTGGCTCTCAAGGATAGCCTTCCGGAACACACCGTTAGGTGCTTGACGACAGACTTTCTACTTGAAAGTGGTCGCTAGCCAGGCAAGCATTCGCAAAATGCCCTTACACCATGCGGTGAAGCCCAAGCCCGCGACGGGATTCGAACCATGGACCTGCGGCGCGGCAGTCCATAGCCAATGCCACTGAGCCATGACTGCTTCAAAAATTATGTCGTGTTAACGCTAATCTTGTCAAATCTAAATCGCAGGTCAGAAGGTAATAAGACGTCTCCAATTTAGTAGACTCGAACCTATCGAAAAGGATTAACCGTTTACGTGTTCCAGAGGCAAACAGACAAACAGCTATAGGCAAACTGAGTTTAGGACGACTCACCGACCTTAACCGGTCAGATTGTGCGTTGATCTGTGAAAGCGTCTGGTGGCCTATGGATGCAGATAGTTTGAAATCAGGCTCAGTCGTGCGTATTTAAAGGAGGGGTTCGCCAGAGAACTCGTGAACGAGGAGACTCGGAAAATATAATCATATTTGTTATGCTGCTAAGTATCAAATTCTAAATTGCACATATTTTATTACTCTTCAAATATATTAAAATTTTATGAATAAATAAAAATGTGTTTGCTTGACAGGCTGGGCATGGATTGAAGTTCAAGTTAATTGAACAGTTGATATAATCTATCTATGCCTACCTATGTTTTATAAGTATATATATAAAAAAGGGAGTGGCATTTTCGTTCACTCGCTGAAAATCACGAAATGTCGAAAACTACCTGATCTATGAAACTCTTTTTTTAACATATAGCTACTAGACTAGCCTTGAGAAGTAGTTCTTAACTGTGGCCCTTGTGGACAAGCTCAGAGTCACTCAACGAGCTATGGAGAGAGCTATACTCGGAGCTTCTTTGCGCGATAATATCCGGAATGTGGATATTCGCCAAAGAACAAAAGTAACCGACATAGCTCTCAGAATTGGCATGTTGAAGTGGCAGTGGGCGGGCCACATTGCTCGACAAACTGATAATCGATGGGGAAAAAAGTCTCGTTCTCGAGTGGTTATCAGACTACACTGGAAGACGTAGAGTTGGTAGGCCTCCCACTAGGTGAACTGAAGACATCGTGAAAGTCGCGGGTAGCCAATGGTTACAAGCGGCTAATAATCGTTCTTTGTGGTGCTCTGTGGGGGAGGCTTTGTTCAACAGTGGACGTCTTCCGGCTGATTTATTTATTTATTTATTCAATTAGTACCGCACAAACACGAATTACACTAATGATATAAATGATGATGATGAGAAAATTACACTGATGATGATGAGACTCGCCTTTGAACACTATCTCACCGGATGCTAAGTGATGATTTGATCGATTTTGTTGTTAAGGCTAACCTAGAATTACTGGCTCAAGGACAGCTGCTGGAACACACCGTTAGCTGCTTAGCGACAGATTTTCCACTTGTGGTTGGTAGCTATCCAGGCGGGCATTTACAAAATGCCCTACCGCCATACTATAACGACGGCCATCTTAAGAAAAGAACTGTAGCCCAAGCACAAACATTTCGATAGTCCGTAACGTTATCGTATCGAGTTCAACGCCCGTTTACGCAGGAGGCAATGGTTGACAGTACGCCGCATCGTTTGCTGGCTAACGTGAACTCGATAGGATTACAAAAGTGACGTCATCCAGCGTAAATCACAACAATCATACCTTTTTTCTAAGACCTAACAACTCATTCGAAAAGAGGTTTTAAGTCTTATTTTGCCAATAAAAGTTCCTCTAACTGAGCAAGTAATATTAAGAGTTGTCACGGACCTTGTTGCTTTGAAACTCAGATTTGAAGTTATTTTATACCAACCATTACAAATGAAAACTATATTTCCAACACAATAAAAGTGACATTTGTGAGTGTTGTACTACTGATTCCCTAAAATCGATTAGTTACAATGAAATCGATTCCATTATAATCGATATAGGAAAAAATGGTAAGAAGGTTAGGTTTATAAAATATATGTTAACGAAATATAAAATAAAACAAATATTTCACACAGATTTATTAATTTATTCAAAATCATCAAAATATTTTATCGTGCGATATATCTTCGCTAGTAACGAAATCCGTATTATTGGGGTATGTATACATAGTTCCAAAGTAATTTGTGTACTAGAACATCTTTACAATACATATTTTTCATTGTACATAACAGTTTTCAATATATAATACTTATTTTCTAACTGTCGTATATGTAAAAGTAAAAAATACTGCACGTAAGTTGCACTAGTAAACTTGTCATCAACTGTTAACAATTATTATTATTTGTAGTTCAATCATAAAATGTAGTATTTCTGACGCACCTTTTTTAATTATATATAGACTGTTGACTTTTAAAAACTTTTTTGGTGTAGGTAGTTGAATTATTTAGATATTTCATTTAATCTTGCAGCTGATCTATTTCATTTGTATTGCAAGAAGCTTCTTCTGCACTGATTTGTTTTATTTTTGATTCAATTAATATTTTTCTGCGTAACATATGCATATCTGAAATTACAAAAATAGTTTATTTAACTGCACTCGAAAGTTGGTTAATTTTAAAATCAAACAATGTAGAGTATAGTATTATAAGTATTTAAATAATTGGGATTGTATGTTGATACACATGTTGATTTTTATATAGTATTGAGGTGACATATTACCTTCAATTCCATGCCATAGCTCTATCGATTCAGCATTTACTTTGAAAGTATATAAGCGACGGAGTTTTGTTTAAATGAACTGAAAAAAAAACAACTCAGATTATTATCACAAGCATAGATATGACGTTATTTACGCTATTTATTATTAATTGTATAATATTTAGGTCGATTTACATATGTTAGATAATAAATATTGCTCTAGCCGTTCAGTTAGCAAGTACTGTGCCAGTTATGTAGAGAAAAATTGATAATACCTGGTATTTCAAAATGCTTTTGAGCTAAAGATATAAATAACAGTCCCTAAAATACACATGTTAAGTTTCGTGGCATAATAAAACATTCCGCGTGATGGTTTATGATCACCAGCATCGAATATGATATTTCCTAACTTATTGACACTATGAAAAAGTATATGTACCCATACCACTGACATTATAAAAAATCGATACTACAAAGGTATCGATACTTTCCTTGAGCAACACTAAACTTACTTTACGTCACGTAAATATTTGTAATTTATATACAAATATACGTAATTACAGCAATTCGCATGATAACACATAATTACTTAAATTACAATAAAAACCAAGCGATCATTAGCTCTGAAACAATAATGTAATTTCAATGACATATTTTCATCAACTCACCGGTTCTGGATCTCATGGAAATCTATTGTTTAAACATTTTTATTTGTGTTTCGACACCAAAAACTTCGCATTTTCTTTGCGATTTCCGTATTGTATTGATGTTCACAATGAAATATTAACATTTTTGAAAAAAAATGTATCTGAGGTGATATATTTACAAAGTGCCATGACATACATTATGACATAGAGAAATGTAATTTACCGGAAAAAATATGATAAGTCTATAGCCATGATAGTCCAGTTGAGTTGTCAAGGTGACAATGACATCGTATTTGGTAATTTTGGACAGAAATCGGTGCACCTGCAATACTTTACCTTATTTTAAGGTTGGTGACGCTGGACTGGTTCCTCTATGATTGATATTCGTCAAATTTAGCTTTTTATTTGGTGAAAACCAAACATATTTTTTTCCGGTATGTTACTTTTCTCTACGCGTTACTTGCTCAGTGAACCAAATTTTATTGTAACATCATTAGAGGTATTAAAATAAAACATTATATATAAATTATGAGCTATAAATTCTCAAGCCAAGAATCTACGCCACTGATAATTTACTATATGAATTACAAACAGCTACTATTACACCTTTAAACAGAGGGAGGAGTTTCAAGAAACCCTGAAGGGCCGCCAGCCGGCGTGAAGTGTATTTTGCGCTTAATTTTATGGTGTTTCAGCAGAAAAATAGGCTATTGAGTTCAAGCAGTGCATTCTATAAGTTCTAATTGTTCACTAAAGGTGATTCCCGATAGAACTTTCGTCTCCAGCGGTATTTTACCGTCTGTTCTGGGAAAGAAGAATGCTGTGAAAACCTGGAGTGCGTAGTAATCATAGATGAAGTAGAATATATACTACGTATACGGTAGTAATGTACCTATCTAACAGTTTTGCAAAGACAAACCACGTAGCATTTCATGAATGCGCCGTTACTACAAATCGGGAGTGCTGTGACTTTTAACCGTCTAGGCTTAGTGTTGTTTTAAGTTCATATTAATTTTAGGATAATTAAAGCGTTTATTTTGTATTAGTCAGCTTATGGTTGGTTTTTTTTTTTGGATTATGTTTGTGTCTGTTATTACATTACCAAAAATAAAGAAATTACTTAACTGTTGGTGTAGTTTTGTCTTTTTATTCATATACTTTCCTTTATTTTTAAGGAATAGTGTGGCAAACGAGCACGATATCGAACTTACCTATAGCCTATAAGATCAGAGGGGGAAGAAAAATGCTTCTCACGGCCCTGCTATGAGTTCGCCACCCAATAGTCTTTTATGCGCCACCAATAGAAGCACACACTGATCCATCTCATCATCACTGTTGTATGCTCAATGCGTGGCAACATCCCACTCACACCGACCTTAGTAGTGGCATGCTTCCACGAATTTTGTCTTAGTCGCGTTTCACAACATCCAACGAGATATCCTATTATCCCTAACCCACGAACTGTTCGGTATATAGGTACCAATAAATGAAACGCACAATTGCACTTCGTTTATTTTTATTAAGAACCAAAAGTCCAATAACACAGCTTCTACGTTTCACATTAAAATCTTCTTCTTCGTAGTGGTTAGAATGTTGGAGTGAGCATGGTCATCACCTCAGAGTTCGTAGGTAGTTAGTCTGACAATCCGTTGGTATTCCTTTCGTGTCGCTGCTGTGTTCTTCTGGTGCATTTGTTGACAGCTTTGGTTGATCTTGAAATCTTGAATGGATAGGTGATCTTCTTTGAGCCTTATTGTTTTCAATTTGACCATGCACAATGAAGAATTTCATAGCAACATTATTGCGCCGCAAGACATATCCAACGAGCGAAATTGGTGTAAATGTGGGCTGGAACGGTGGAATATGGACGCTGTTTGATGCAGAGTTTTGGAAAATGTCCTGAATTGGGTTCATCGTATATTAGCATCACTTCCCCCCAGTGCCATAAATTAATAAATACCTACTTTGCGCCTGGTAAACGACATGGTACAATACTAGGTACTTCTAATCTTGCTGCAATGTTTGTAACTCTTTTCATAGGTAAATTATGAATGAACAAACACAATAATAACATGAATTTTCGAAGTTTTACCACAATTGAATACGTTACGTCAGCCATCTGACTGAAAATTTCTCAGTGACATGACATTCGTAGATTTTTGACAGATCCTCGATAGCCAGCCTTCGAGCTTACGTTAGAATTAGGTTCGTGCTCGCGATTTCATACAAAACTTTTTACGTGACAAAACATTCACGTTAAAATCTCGACACGTTAGTTGTCAAAACCTTTTTTTCTGTCAAAATTTAGTTCCTTTTACGCACTGTAGAGGCGCTGATCAAATCCCATACAAAATAATGACATTTCGATACGTTTACGAAACGGTTACGATTTCGCAAGTTATTCGTGCTTGGGCTACTGGTACCGACGACTTAACGTGGGCACGCCAAAGCAGGGAAGCACTCAGTATTTATGCCATTAGCGGTCACCTATCCAAGTCATGACCGCGGCGGACGTTGCTTAACTTAGCTGATCGGTTAAGAACGGCTAAACAACTTTGCTACGAGCGCTTCACATAATTAATAAATGTTGTATTCATTGCGAAAGAATGAGAAAATGTATATCAAATGTAAAGTTAAATTTAGAGAAATTCAAAATAAACGAGAACGAAAGCTAGTTGTTAACTTGTTTACGTTTATAACGAGGATTCAATAATTTTGAGCACTTAATTCTAATCCTCTCTGAAATAGAATTAAATTCAAATTTCTTAACGTTAATTTGAATAATCAATGTAGGTACAGGGTTATCTAATGATTTACATTTTATCATCCGAGCCATTACGAAAGTTATTCATAAAACGAAACGGAATTTTGCCCTAACAGCTCAAGTGTAATTGCTAAAGTTTGCTAAGCAAAAAGCCTTTTAGTGGCTTCGAGAAACAGGTATAAACTAGTTTTCAAGTCTGTCAGGAACCATTACTATGTTATCTGTTAAGTTTTTGTATGTAGTTTGATTTATACATTATAAGTATAATTTAGTTCACTATATTATATTACGTTGTATTGGTATATATGGCATTAATTATTTTAATTAATTTGGCACATATTTGGCGCAACAAATAAGCATTACAATTCAACGGGGCAATGCTGCCAGCATGCTGGGCATGCTGCCAACTAGTAGTGGGCTGGAGCATTTGAACTGCCTGTGAGTCTGCAATGACTTAGTGGTTGTCTAAATGCTTTTATTGTAGCTGTAGTGTTGGATATAGTTCGTAGTATTTTGTTAATATAGACATACCGCCGGTTAAAAAAAAGTATGTATACACAATTGGTATATTGTTAGTGTTGACAATTTATGAAAAATTCTACTAGTTTATTATTGGCCGAACTGCCACATATGACGGTTTAATATTAAAACCTCTACCATCGGTTCTGGGTAGGGAAGATGGTACCGTGTCAGATGCGTTAAGGTAAAAGACGCGGGTCCCTCAGATAAAAAAACACAAATGAAGTTCAAAATGACAGATAAATAAATTGCGCTTATTTTTTTTTTCATTTTATTTTATATTTAGATAGTAGTTTGGCCGGTACATTTTACTTCATACTTCAACCTCTTTTGCCTAGAATATCATGACAAGAATATGTGTTTCAACTAGACATAGACCTCTTCCATTATAAACAAAAATAGTTTAGTTTTCAGTATGCCACATATAATCGATGCCAACCACGAATTGTTTTTTCATTACGCTTTTTGTTCTACATAATATTCACATGCTAGATGGGGTGAAAAAAAAAACAGGTTATTATTCTAATTCCATTTTGCTCTTTCTGCTGTCATTTCAGAAATCTACCATTGCACTTAGTTATATCCTTCATTCTGTACATCTGAACCTTATTCGGCCTTTGTCTCTCCTTATATTCATCTACTTGATATCTAAGCACCCTTCTCGTTAATAATGCTTTTGTTTACTCCTTATGACATGACCATACCACGCTTATTTAAATAATAAATACTTATTTTTTTCATCACTGGCGCATACCTCTAATAAACTCAAACCTAACTTGTCCGTTCTAGTAACAAAAAAATTAACATATTAGATATTACAGATACATGCGACTTAACAACTATGTCTCAAGGTGACGGGCGCAGTGTAATTCGTCACTTGTGATGAAATGCATCTGTTCTAGGCTGAGGTTAGTCCGCTTAACATCAGGTGGGCCTCGAGGATTTACCGTCACAATAAAATAAAATAAAAATTGGTTTACCCAAACTCGTCGAATATTTTTCTACCAATTTTGTTATAAAATCTCAATTTAAGGTGTGTTATGCTAATCTTCGAAGCCCAATTATAATATATTATAATAAAGCCATATTAAACTTCTTCATTACTTACTAACAGGGAAGAAGTGATCAAAAGCTTATCGGCGATGTATTGGTCATAGGCCTGTTGGTGATATACTGGTCAATAACCAGTTGATAAGATTCTGGTCAAGAGCTAACTGTTGCGATAGGAGATTGTGTTCAAAAGCAAGTTGGTGATACAGTGGCCAAATGCCAGTTGGTGAGAAGTGGTCAATGCCAACTTGGTGATTCAGTGGCTAAATGCTGTTGCCAGTTGGTGATCAAAGGCAAGTTGTTGAAATAGTAGATAATTGCTAGTTGTTGAAATAGTGGTCAAGAGTTGAATATACACCATCATTATCAAAACATATTAAAAAAGCGTGTAAACAAAACAACTCTTCAAATAAGCAACAACATCGTTACGTTGCTAAAAAGGGTTCTCCAGGTGTGTTATTAATAATATATTTTGAAGCAGTTGCTTGTGTATTTAATTACGAAACACTTAGTCACGCAGTGGCGCAGGTAACATTATAAAACGGACAGGACACGACCCTCGGCCCTTGGTCCCAAATGTTCATCAAACAACCCCGTAAACAATTGTAAATCTGTGCGAATAGATCCGGCAGGCCTTAATATTAATATTTTATGACACAATTGTTTTTTGTTGTTTGATTGTTGAATTTAATGGTCTAATGATATACATTGTTACACGTATGGCATTATTCTTTAGTCAAAAACGCAAGAAAGTACAAAAAATAAAATACCTGTATGTATACGACTTGGATAACCGATATTTTTGTAGTTAGTACCTACCAAGATAATGTTGTTTGTTAGAGTGATGTTTTAATGATTTTTAGGGTTTTAGTATAGTTTCATCGTTTCCATCCTTCTGATAGTCTATTTACCCAGATATCTATTATATCACAGATTGAATCCTATCCTTATATCCTTATATGTCAATATCACTTTATTCAGGGGCTATGATATCTACATCACATATTACATTTGAAATAGGTACTTAAAGTTATTTATATTATAACTATACAAGAAATATTAATATTTTGATATGATTATAATATAATATACATACATATCAAGAAATTTTCCATTTAACATCAGTTAGGCCTCGTCCTTGTTTCATCACAATCTCATAAATGAAAATAAAACTCAAGTACTCAGTATGATTTGTTCGCAATACTTATTGTAATTTAAAACCAAAAACAATATCATCATCATCTAACCTGTTTGCTACGTGGGGTTTAAAGTTGTAGAAAATTTGGGCCTATTATAGGACTGGCGACCACCTCTTTAGTTTTTAAGTCATTTCTTCAATAAGTTTTTTCAGAATACGGTGTTTTATTGTTGTATTTTCAGCTTATATGATCGGAACTAAAACAATGTAACACAAATATACGTTAGATTAATAATTTTAGATATATAGACGCTATTCTAAAAGAAAACGATTAAAAAGTTTTTTTACTACCCCTATTTCACTAAATTTAAATAATAATAAACACATACTGCGAATATTATAAAAAAATTCAAAGCAACTGAGTAATACAGCTAATTGTCACTACATGCAAAAAGGATTTTCCGGTAATTTTACACTACCACTCTGCTACGCCACTTGTGATTTGCAACTGCCACGACTTGCCATTGCAAAGGATAAGTTACAAAAATATTATTACCACAATCATCGGATAATTCAGTAAAAAGTTCAATAAAATCAGCGAGTTAAAGAAATCATATTCCATTTTATTTAATTTACTAAAATTCAAATATGGTTATGATTTTAATAAGTATTTAATTTATATGGATATCAAAATTCTACACAAGCATTGTCCGCTTTCAAGAATATTCTCGACGAGGTACAATTCAATCTAAATAGGTACCTTACAGTTAAAATTGAGCTTTACTCAGTCCGGGCACCGAACAACATTAAAGCAATTTTAGATAGCATTAAGTGGTTAGAGACAAGTGCTTTGAACATCGTCGAATAATGTAAACTGTAGCGAAGCACTCTCTACGCTTTCAGCAGCCACTTGTTCACTAGGATCTCTCATAGTCAGCTGCTCATAATTATTGTTGACGAAATGTTTCTATGAGACATGTTTGACGTTTGCTGTACCTTAGTTAGGGAAATGGCACCAGTTTCCTTTATATAATGAAGGTGAAAGCTTTATAAAATCTCAGTTTCTTTCCGTTTTTCGACTAAACATGTTGTTTCAATGAAGCACATTAAGAAAAAAAAAATGTCACCGAAATCCGAAAACATCAATTCGGCATTGTTCTCAACAACTTTTCACGAAGTACTACGCAGTGAATTTCCACAAAAGACCTCCACCTTCATGCGTACAAAATTCAGCTTACTTATGATCTCAAACCAGCAGATCATGCAAAGCTACGGCAATTCATTAAATGTGTAAGCAAGTCATTTTCTCCAATGAAGGGCATTTCCTTCTGAATGGCTTCGTGAATAGACAAAATTGACGAATTTGGGGTTACGGCTTAATTGTGGGGAACGGCATTCGTTACATAACAACGGAGTTCTTGTGGCCTCAACTGGACGTGGACGGCATGGATCTGGACGGGGATTTATACACAATGTAGTTAGTAGTAACAAGACGGCGCAACTTGCCACACCTCGCATGAAACAATCGATTTATTACAGCAACGATTCCCAGAACAAAATAATTATCTTAATACATTTTGATGTCAACTGGCCACCAAGATCATACCATTAAACGCAGTGCGATTTTTTTCTTTGGAGTTTTCCGAAATTTCAGATTTATGCGAATAAATCAGAAACAATTCCTTAGCTCAAATCCGAGACCCAAAGCGTTATCGATGAGATACAGCCAAATCTCTGTGAAAAAGTAATGGAAAATTTTATGAAAAGAGTAAAGGCCTTTCATCATAGCCGGGGGGCCATTTGACGGATATTTTATACCATACTTAATCGGAAAATGTCTTCTTTACAATCTAATAAAAAATGAAATACACAAAACAGTGTTATATTTGAAACAAAAAAGTGCACTCTTACAGACACACCTTTTATCTTATACATTTTGATTCGAACGGTAGGTACGTATAAAAAATTATGAAAATCCATCGATTCAAACCTGAAGGTGGCTAATACTTAAATCATACCGAGCATCGGATTTCAATCTGAAACACTATACATATTATAGTGTGTACTAAACTTAAGGCTAGAGTGCTCGGGGCGCTTTCCATACAAACGTAGATTCATCATATTTTAAATCTTGAGTCTAATATCTATCTATTCTTCTGGTTTGCCAGATTTTCGTAAAATTAAGTATTTCCATAAATAATCGTTTTGTATGGGAATTGTTATTTTGACGTTAAGGGACAAAAATTATAATAAATCAAAAAACTGGCAAAACAGAAGCTAATAGGCTCAGCAATATTGATGTGCGTGGAACACCCAAATTTTATCGAAAAATTTCACTCAGGTTTTGTATTTAAAATATGACAAAACTACGTTTGAATGGAAAGAACTCCGTGCACTCTACTCTTAAAAAATATAATATAGAATAACGGTCGATTTTATTTACCGTTCTCGTATGTTACGCTGAAATATTTGTCTATAAAGTAGATGGAGCTCACAGAATGCTAAGTGCTGCGCAAACGGGTGGCTAGGCACAAGCACGGATTGAAACATAACTTACGACGTTGAGTTATTCCGGAGATTATTGCTTGCATATTTTGAGTATTTTATTTATTTTGAGGCACGAACGCAAATACTCAAAGGATTGGAGTTAAGTCCCCACATTTAAACATTTTAAATTTAACACTCTCGTTTATAAATAAGCAAAAATGTTGTGAATTCTTCATTCAAGCAACAACAAAGCTTCTTACTGTTATTGTCACAATTTAAAGTGAAAATAATAATTAGGAGTGTCGTTAACAAGTTAAATGAGGGCGCAAGTTAAAAGAATCATATTAAAATATCTGGAAGTATATTTGTATGTATTAACGGAAACAGGAGAACAATTTATATCATGGCGTATAATGGCAGACGGCACCTGTATAGTTAGTCGGTGCCCCGTTTTCAAATACGACCAAATGCGAGTACAAAATTTCGTCACTGAGGTGTATCTGGATACCCTCGACACTAGTCTAATGTCTAAGTGGGCAACTACTGTAGCCCAAGCACGAATAACTTGCGAAATCGTAACCATTTCGTAAACGTATCGAAATGTCACCATTTTGTATAGGATTTGATCAACGCCTCTACAGTGCGTAAAAGGAACTAAATTTTGGCAGAAAAAAAGGTTTTGACAACTAGCGTGTCGAGATTTTAACGTGAACGCTTTGTCACGTAAAAAGTTTTGTATGAAATCGCGAGCACGAACCTAATACTAACGTAAGCTCGAATGCTGGCTATCGAGGGTCTGTCAAAAATCTACGAATGTCATGTCATTATGTCACTGAGAAATTTTCAGTGAGATGGCTGACGTAACTTATTCAATTGTGATTAAACTTTGAAAATTCAGGTTAATAATGTGTTGGTTCATTCATAATTTACCTATGAAAATAGTTACAAACATAGCAGCAAGATTAGAAGTAGTAGTGTACCATTTCGTTTACCAGGCGCAAAGTAGGTATTTATTAATTTATGGCACTGGAGGGAAGTGATGCTAATGTACGATGAACCCAATTCAAGACATTTTCCAAAACTCTGCATTAAACAGCGTCTATATTCCACCGTTCCAGCCCACATTTACACCAATTTCGCTCGTTGGATATGTCTTGCGGCGCAATAATGTTGCTATGAAATTCTTGTGCATGGTCAAATTGAAAACAATAAGGCTCACAGAAGATCACCTATCCATTCAAGATTTCAAGATCAAGCAAAGCTGTCAACAAATGCACCAGAAGAACACAGGCAGCGACACGAAAGGAATACCAACGGATTGTCAGACTAACTACCTACGAACTCTGAGGTGATGACCATGCTCACGCCAACATTCTTTTCTAACAACTACGAAGAAGAAGATTTTCATGTGAAACGTAGAAGCTGTGTTATTGGACTTTTGGTTCTTAATAAAAATAATCGAAGTGCAATTGTGCGTTTCATTTAATGGTATATATACCAACCAATTCGTGGCTTAGGGATAATAAGATCTCTTGTTGGATGTCGTGAAACGCGATTAAGACAAAATTCGTGGCAGCATGCCACTACTTAAGTCGGTGTGAGTGGGATGTTGCCACGCATTGAGCATACAACAGTGATGATGAGATGGATCAGTGTGTGCTCCTATTGGTGGCGCATAAAAGACATTGGGTGGCGAACTCATAGCAGTACCGTGAGAAGTATTTTTCTTCCCCCTTGGATCTTATAAGCTAGGTAAGTTCGATATCATGCTCTTTTTCCACACTATTCCTTAAAAATAAAGGAAAGTAGATGAATAAAAAGACAAAACTACACCAACAGTTGTAATTTATTTATTTTTGGTAATGTAATAACAGACACAATCATAATCAAAAAAAAAAAACCAACCACAGGCTGACTCATACAAAATAAACACTTTTATGATCCTAAAATTAATATGAACTTAAAACAACACTGCCTAGACGGTTACAAGTCACAGCACTCCCGATTTGTAGTAACGGCGCATTCATGAAATGCTACGTGGTTTGTCTTTGCAAAACTGTTAGGTAGGTACATTACTACGCGCTCTAGGTTTTCACAGCATTCTTCTTTCCCAGAACGGATGGTAAAATACCGCTGGAGACGAAATTTCTGTCGGGAATCACATTTAGTGAACAATTAAAACTTATAAAATACACTGCTTGAACTCAATAGCCTATTTTTCTGCTGAAACACCATAAAATTTAGCGCAAAATACACTTCACGCCGGCTGGCGGACCTTCAGGGTTTCTTGAGACTCCTCTCTCTGTTTACAGGTGTCAATTCTGATGGTAGCTGTTTGTAATTCATATACTAGGTAAATTATCAGTGGCGTAGATTCTTGGCTTGAGAATTTATAGCTCATAATTTATATAAAATGTTTTATTTTAAATACCTCTAATGATGTTACAATAAAATTTGGTTCACTGAGCAAGTAACGCATAGAGAAAAGTAATAGGTATACCGGAAAAAAATATGTTTGGTTTTCACCAAATAAAAAGCTAAATTTGACAAATATCAATCATAGAGGAACCAGTCCAGCGTCACCAACCTTAAAATAAGGTAAATTATTGCAGGTGCACCGACTTCTGTCCAAAATTACCAATTACGATGTCATTGTCACCTAGACAACTCAACTGGACTGTCATGGCTATAGACTAATCATATTGCTTCCGGTATATTACATTTCTCTATGTCATAATGTATGTCATGGCGCTTTGTAAATATATCACCTGAGATAGATTTTATTCAAAAATGTTAATATTTCATTGTGTACATCAATACAATACGGAAATCGCAAAGAAAATGCGAAGTCTGTGGTGTCGAAACACAAATAAAAATGTTTAAACAATAGATTTCGATGAGATCCAGAACCGGTGAGTTGATGAAAATATGTCATTGAAATTACATTATTGTTTCAGAGCTAATTTTGGTTTTTATTGTAATTTAAGTAGGTATGTGTTATCATCCGAATTGCTGTAATTACATATATTTGTATATAAATTACAAATATTTACGTAACGTAAAGTAAGGTTCGTGTTGCTCAAGGAAAGTATCGATACCTTTGTAGTATCGTTTTTTTATAATGTCAGTGGTATGGGTACATATACTTTTTCATAGTGTCAATAAATTAGGAAATATTATATTCGATGCTGGTGACAGGAGAACAATTTATATCATGGCGTATAATGGCAGACGGCACCTGTATAGTTAGTCGGTGCCCCGTTTTCAAATACGACCAAATGCGAGTACAAAATTTCGTCACTGAGGTGTATCTGGATACCCTCGACACTAGTCTAATGTCTAAGTGGGCAACTACTGTAGCCCAAGCACGAATAACTTGCGAAATCGTAACCATTTCGTAAACGTATCGAAATGTCACCATTTTGTATAGGATTTGATCAACGCCTCTACAGTGCGTAAAAGGAACTAAATTTTGGCAGAAAAAAAGGTTTTGACAACTAGCGTGTCGAGATTTTAACGTGAACGCTTTGTCACGTAAAAAGTTTTGTATGAAATCGCGAGCACGAACCTAATACTAACGTAAGCTCGAATGCTGGCTATCGAGGGTCTGTCAAAAATCTACGAATGTCATGTCATTATGTCACTGAGAAATTTTCAGTGAGATGGCTGACGTAACTTATTCAATTGTGATTAAACTTTGAAAATTCAGGTTAATAATGTGTTGGTTCATTCATAATTTACCTATGAAAATAGTTACAAACATAGCAGCAAGATTAGAAGTAGTAGTGTACCATTTCGTTTACCAGGCGCAAAGTAGGTATTTATTAATTTATGGCACTGGAGGGAAGTGATGCTAATGTACGATGAACCCAATTCAAGACATTTTCCAAAACTCTGCATCAAACAGCGTCTATATTCCACCGTTCCAGCCCACATTTACACCAATTTCGCTCGTTGGATATGTCTTGCGGCGCAATAATGTTGCTATGAAATTCTTGTGCATGGTCAAATTGAAAACAATAAGGCTCACAGAAGATCACCTATCCATTCAAGATTTCAAGATCAAGCAAAGCTGTCAACAAATGCACCAGAAGAACACAGGCAGCGACACGAAAGGAATACCAACGGATTGTCAGACTAACTACCTACGAACTCTGAGGTGATGACCATGCTCACGCCAACATTCTTTTCTAACAACTACGAAGAAGAAGATTTTCATGTGAAACGTAGAAGCTGTGTTATTGGACTTTTGGTTCTTAATAAAAATAATCGAAGTGCAATTGTGCGTTTCATTTAATGGTATATATACCAACCAATTCGTGGCTTAGGGATAATAAGATCTCTTGTTGGATGTCGTGAAACGCGATTAAGACAAAATTCGTGGCAGCATGCCACTACTTAAGTCGGTGTGAGTGGGATGTTGCCACGCATTGAGCATACAACAGTGATGATGAGATGGATCAGTGTGTGCTCCTATTGGTGGCGCATAAAAGACATTGGGTGGCGAACTCATAGCAGTACCGTGAGAAGTATTTTTCTTCCCCCTTGGATCTTATAAGCTAGGTAAGTTCGATATCATGCTCTTTTTCCACACTATTCCTTAAAAATAAAGGAAAGTAGATGAATAAAAAGACAAAACTACACCAACAGTTGTAATTTATTTATTTTTGGTAATGTAATAACAGACACAATCATAATCAAAAAAAAAAAACCAACCACAGGCTGACTCATACAAAATAAACACTTTTATGATCCTAAAATTAATATGAACTTAAAACAACACTGCCTAGACGGTTACAAGTCACAGCACTCCCGATTTGTAGTAACGGCGCATTCATGAAATGCTACGTGGTTTGTCTTTGCAAAACTGTTAGGTAGGTACATTACTACGCGCTCTAGGTTTTCACAGCATTCTTCTTTCCCAGAACGGATGGTAAAATACCGCTGGAGACGAAATTTCTGTCGGGAATCACATTTAGTGAACAATTAAAACTTATAAAATACACTGCTTGAACTCAATAGCCTATTTTTCTGCTGAAACACCATAAAATTTAGCGCAAAATACACTTCACGCCGGCTGGCGGACCTTCAGGGTTTCTTGAGACTCCTCTCTCTGTTTACAGGTGTCAATTCTGATGGTAGCTGTTTGTAATTCATATACTAGGTAAATTATCAGTGGCGTAGATTCTTGGCTTGAGAATTTATAGCTCATAATTTATATAAAATGTTTTATTTTAAATACCTCTAATGATGTTACAATAAAATTTGGTTCACTGAGCAAGTAACGCATAGAGAAAAGTAATAGGTATACCGGAAAAAAATATGTTTGGTTTTCACCAAATAAAAAGCTAAATTTGACAAATATCAATCATAGAGGAACCAGTCCAGCGTCACCAACCTTAAAATAAGGTAAATTATTGCAGGTGCACCGACTTCTGTCCAAAATTACCAATTACGATGTCATTGTCACCTAGACAACTCAACTGGACTGTCATGGCTATAGACTAATCATATTGCTTCCGGTATATTACATTTCTCTATGTCATAATGTATGTCATGGCGCTTTGTAAATATATCACCTGAGATAGATTTTATTCAAAAATGTTAATATTTCATTGTGTACATCAATACAATACGGAAATCGCAAAGAAAATGCGAAGTCTGTGGTGTCGAAACACAAATAAAAATGTTTAAACAATAGATTTCGATGAGATCCAGAACCGGTGAGTTGATGAAAATATGTCATTGAAATTACATTATTGTTTCAGAGCTAATTTTGGTTTTTATTGTAATTTAAGTAGGTATGTGTTATCATCCGAATTGCTGTAATTACATATATTTGTATATAAATTACAAATATTTACGTAACGTAAAGTAAGGTTCGTGTTGCTCAAGGAAAGTATCGATACCTTTGTAGTATCGTTTTTTTATAATGTCAGTGGTATGGGTACATATACTTTTTCATAGTGTCAATAAATTAGGAAATATTATATTCGATGCTGGTGATCATAAACCATCATGCGGAATGTTTTATATTGCCACGAAACTTAACATTGTGTACTTTAGAGACTGTTATTTACATCTTCAGCTCAAAAGCATTTTGAAACACCAGGTATTATCAATTTTTCTCTACATAACTGGCACAGTACTTGCTAAGTGAACGGCTAGAGCAATATTTATTAGCTAACATATGTAAACCGACCTAAATATTATACAATTAATAATAAATAGTGTAAATAACGTCATATCTATGCTTTTGATAATAATCTGAGTTGTTTTTTTTTTCAGTTCATTTAAACAAAACTCCGTCGCTTTTATAAAACCTTTATCGATTCAGCATGTACTTTAAAATGGCATGGAATTTAAGGTACTATGTCACCTCAATACTATATAAAAATCAACATGTGTATCAACATACAATCCCAATTACTATTTATTTAAATACTTATTATACTTTTCTCTAAATTGTTTGATTTTAAATTAACCAACTTTCGAGAGCAGTTAAATAAACTTTTTTTGTTATTTCAGATATGGATATGTTACGCAGAAAATATTAATTGAATCAATAAATAAAACAAAACAGTGCAGAAGAAGCTTCTTGCAATACAAATGAAATAGATCAGCTGCGAGATTAAATTAAATATCTAAATAATTCAACTACCTACACCAAAAAAGCTTTTAAAAGTCTATAGTCTATATATAATCAAAAAAGGTGCGTCAAAAAAACTACATTTTATGATTGAACTACAAATAATAATAATTGTTAACAGTTGATGACAAGTTTACTAGTGCAACTTACGTGCAGTATTTTTTACTTTTACGTATACCACAATTAGAAAATAAGTATTATATATTGAAAACTGTTACGTACTTAACTGTTATGTACAATGAAAATTAAAAAAATATGTATTGTAAAGATGTTCTAGTACACAAATTACTTTGGAACTATGTATACATACCTCAATAATACGGTTTTCGATACTAGCGAAGATATATCGCACGATAATATATTTTGATGTTTTGAATAAATAAATACATCTGTGTGAAATATTTGTTTTATTTTATATTTCGTTAACATATATTTGATAAACCTAACCTACCTACCATTTTTTCCTATATCGATTAAAATGGAACCGATTTCATTGTAACTAATCGATTTTAGGGAATCAGTAGTAAAACACTCACAAATATTGTTTTCATTTGTTGGTATAAAATAACTTCAAATCTGAGTTACAAAGCAACAAGGTCCGTGCCAACTCTTAATATTACTTGCTCAGTGAGAGGAACTTTTATAGGCAAAAAAAGAATTAAAACCGCTTTTGGAATGAGTTGGTAGCTCTTAGAAAAAAGGTATAATTGTTGTGATTTACGCTGGATGACGTCACTTTTGTAATCCTATCGAGCTCACGTTAGCCAGCAAACGATGCGTCGTACTGTCAACCATTGCCTCCTGCGTAAACGTTCGATGAACTCGATACGTTTACGTTACGGACTATCGAAATGTTCGTGCTTGGGCTACTGAGCGCTTCCATGCTTCGGAGGGCACGTTAAGCCGTTGGTTCTGGTTGTTTTCGTAGGATGGCAGTCGTTATAGCATGGTGGTAGGGCTATTGCCCACCTGTTGCCAAGCACTTGGCGGTGTGTTCCGGCAGCTGTCTTTCGGAGCCAGAGTTATATCTCCAAGTTAATCTAAACTACATTTCTTATACATTATTTTATATTGTATTACATTTCTTATACATTATATTATATGAAATTAGAAATGAAGGTAATTCACTTATACGTTAAAATAGAATAATGATTCTACTAGTAATAAACAGAACCCAAAATTTAATGTCGCTATCAAAACATAATAAAGTATAGTTAACTTAAAACATTTCATGGGAACCTCATTTTAATTATTATTTACATTAAATTGTTTTACCCAAAACGTACCACAAGTTTCAAGCATTGCTAAAGTTTTCAGAGGACACTAATCATTCAAAGGAAGTTTCTTGCTCGTACAGTGTGTCACATATGGAACGATTTGTTGCTCTGTTGCATTTCGAATTCCTCAGACAGCATCAGCTGAACATCCGATGGCAATTTCAACTTTGACTCGATTGCTGTAATTACGTTAGTTTGACGTGATGCCCAGGCTTACTGCAACATGCAACTCTGTTGATTCACGAATCCATTTACCGTAACTTCAATATTGGATTAAAATGCACAGAATATCTAAGCTGTTTTCGAGACTTTGTCGTATAAACGCCAGACCTATCATATAGTTTTATATTGAACCTCTTTCCTCTATCAAGAATTCATGTTGTGTTAAATAAAGTGCTTCCTTACTATAAAGAACATGTCTGGTAGGTGGAAAGGGTTGCCTAGAAGAGATTGCTTATACTAATAAGGCCGCCAATTGTGACACTTGTACAATAGTTTATTTTTGTGTCTAAGTCTTATGTTTGTAAAATAGAAAACATAAAAATCATAATATCATGTGGGGTGCCAGGTAAGAATGTCACCTCCCGATTTCTTCCCGTGGTTGTCGTAAGAGGCAACTTAGAGAAAAGTGCGCCCAATGAGTAGCATGCCACTTTTCATGTGGATGTGAGTAAAGTCTTGTGTGCATTAGACGCACGACAGTGCTGTATACCATCTCAGTGCTCTGCCAGGGTTTCGTACAATATGTTCTTGTGTTTCTGCCTTAGATGTTAGATGTTAGTAGAGCGTAAACATATTATTCGCAATATGTTCTATCCAGTGTGTTAGAGAAAAAGAAATTGTATGACCCTGAAACTGTTGCCGGTAAATGGAAATGGGCGCACCCTCTATTACATGAGACCAAAACCAAATTAGCGAAACGAGGATGTTTATAGACTACGCTACGTCGAGCTCCACGAAGAGGCGGAGGAGGAGGTAGGGAGAGCCCTACCTCTTCGGGAAATACAGGCGTGATCAATTTTGAAGACTCTGGACTTCGACATAGCTTGAGACTGTGTTTCGATGACTTTCTTTCCTTCCTTCCTTCTCCAATGTGTTACTATAGAAAACAGAAATTATGCCATTATAGAATTATTATTCTTTATGGATTTGTGTGGGGGTGTTAAGTGAGTGTTGTGTGTTATGTAAGTGTGGCGAATGTAGTGTAACAACCAAAGAGTAATCTAACCATCTAAAGAACTAGAAAACTTAAAATATACAGCAATTAATTAACTGCTGTTGACGGCGGCACTATTCTATTATGGTTTAATTAAAACTGGAGCACAAAATTTACATCTCAACCTGCCTGTCTCGATGGCTGAGCGGGTAAGGCAATCGGTGCGTAAAAACGCAGGTTCGATTGCCTCTCATTATGAAATGTTGTAGATGTGATATACGCTTTGCATTCATTACAGCTGGCATTCATATTAAGAAGTATAGAAATGAATCGAGCTCATTTTGAGAGGTGAGTAATTGAAAAAGCTCTTCTTTCGATCCGATGAAGTCAAGTAGTTAGATTGATAGCCGCACCGTCCCATGACGGTTAAAATAATGAAATTGGAGCACAAATTTACATCTCATCCCGACAGTTACGATTGGCGAGCGGTTAAGGTAACCGGTGATGTTAGTCCCATCCGATCCCATAAAACGGATCCCACTAAACATTTCTTGCAACAGAACCCACAAAATATTTTAAGCATTCCCATCAAATCCCAAACAAAATCAAATAACAAAACAACCAATCAAAGCCGTTGGAACATATTTTATGAATGATAAAGGTTGATTGTCGACAAAAGTGTGAAAATGTTTTTCTAGAGTACCGTTTTACCATCTCCCACTAGTGCTACTGTACCATGTTATTATGGAATAATTGCAAAAAGTTAAAAATTAAAGAGGGTCCCAATTCAAGAAGAAAATTGTATTTTCAACCCACTTCGAAAAAGGCGGGGTTCTTAATTCAACTGTATTATTTTTTGTGTGTTTACCTCTTAACTCTTTGTAGTGTGTACCGATGTTTTTTTCTTATATTCGAAAGATGGCGCTTTTCTTCTAGTCCCAGTAAATTTAAATTATTGCGAGTGATATATAAATTATTCCTAGTAACGCGTATTTTAGGTAAAAGTCAGTTCTTTTTGAGCGGATTTTTTTTTGCATCTTTTGATTTTATATATGGTACTAGCTATTAACCCGCGGCATTGCCCGCGTGGACTATCCCTCAGGAAACATAACCAGTTTTTAGGTGCCGTGTAAAACGTGTGATATATAAATACATAGGATTTTTAAATCCCTTTTAATCTTTTTAAATTGGTAAATCATAATTGTTTTAAAGGTCGACCTTCAGTTCCAAACTTTCCATAAAGTTTTCCATTCTGGTACACTTTCAAAACATAGTTATATACTTGCCCGCGGCCAGGGATAGTTTTAATGTAGTGCCCTATGTCGAGTGTTGTAACATGTCGATAGATAACTCAGCCGCAGTGGCGAAATTGTCTCCGTTACTCTTAGTATCATAAGACCATTACGCTAATTCTTTCCAATTAGCCACTACATGGCTGACAATCTCTTAAAGAACATCCATTGCCCTGTCATAAGTCCCATAGAATAAATAGGACAGGGATTGAGTGGCTGCGCTCATCTCTTAAGTAACCTCGGTCCGAGCTCAGTGGTGAGGCACCACATGGGACATGATGGATCACCCTACTATACTCGAGTTGCCCATAATACTCAACGCGCGACGGACGTTTCTTCCGAATTCCGATGCTCAGCGCGTAGCATTCTCTTCATGCTTTGTAAAACAAATTTGTAATAAGTATGTAATAATTTATCTAATCTATTATAGAAAATTATCTAAATTGTACAAAAATACAATTATATTATTAATTTGTACATAAATATATATAAGATAATATTTTAATAAGAAATCTAGTATTTGTTTTATTTTTTTTATAAAATATGAATTGTTGTAATTTCAAGTGTCTGCCTATCCTATTACGGTTCAAAAGATACACCATATGGCAGATGGAGCAGGCCGAGCGCCTGCGATTTAGGTTCAGGTGACCTTTCCTCACCATTTTCACTCCTAATCAACCCTAGCAAAAAATATTATTGCGGCGTATTTTTGTTTTAAAAAGTCTATCCAGATACAAATTTTCATAATTATTAATTCAAAAACTATGACCTTGTCATACAAAGTTTCATCCTCAATTTCAAACACTTAAGTCATGACTGTAAAAAAAAAATTTAATGCATTATTTATTTTTGTTTGAATGATTTTTTTTTATGTTGTGGTGACGGGACAAGCTCGAGGCCCACCTGATGTTAAGCGGACTAACCTCTGCCTATAACAGATGCAATTCATAACAAGTCACGAGTTGTATTGCGCCCGTCACCTTGAGACATATTTGTTAAGCCTCATGTGCCTGTAATTTCACTGGCTCTCAAGGACTGCTGCCGGAACACACCGTTAGGTGTTTGGCGACAGGTTTTCTACTTGAGGGTGGTCGCTAGCCAGGCGGGCATTCACAAAATGCCCTACCATCATGCGATGAAGCTCAAGCCCGCGGCAGGATTCGAACCATGGACCTGCCTTGCGGCAGTCCATAGCCAATGCCACTGAGCCATCACTGCTTCGCTTCTGATCTACCCGAATACAAATTTTCAGAATTGAAGATTAAAAACAAAGGACTTTCATACAAACGTTTTCACCAATTTTTACCCCCTTAGGGGTTGAATTTCAAAAAATACTTTCTTTGTACACCCCTACGCATCAAGACAAATACACCCTCCAAATTTCATGTCTCTGGGACCAGGGGTTTAGGCTGTGCTTTGTCTGTCAGTCAGTGAGCCAGGACTTTGATTCTTATATATATATAGATAAACGGCTATCCATACAAGCGTCAACTTGGTACTTGGTATAATAATTATTATACTCTAATTTCTACTATACTTATCACAAAGAAACTTAATACTGGCCAAGAGCCGGTTTGACTCCCGTAAAGGATCTCAAACTGTATAAATATATATAGATATTTAGTAGAAATTACAGGCACACGAGACTTAAGAACTATGTCTCAAGGTGACGGATGCAGTGCAATTCGTGACTTGTGACGAAAGTCCGCTTAATATCAAGTGGGCCTCGAGCTTGTTCCGTCAAATATAATTAAAAAAAAAAACTGTGTTGGTAACGCTTAGTATGTTAGTCCGACTCGCACATCGCCGTTTTGTGATATGTTTAAAGCATGGTGCGTTTCCGGACATGCAATCAACGAGTTACTTATCATAATTCAAGTTGAGGACAGTACTCAAAACCAAAATAACGAGTTTTGAATCGAGCTTCCCAATTATTTGACAATTAGTATTCTGAATGCGCTGACTGCCCAGACTTCTCACTGTAAAAAATAATATCGAACCGTGTCTCCGTAGCAGCGTGAATGCAAGACAAACCAACAAACACAAATCTACAAAAACTAAATACAACGGAAGCAGTGATTAAAATATAAGTAGACTCTAAACCATCAACTCTCAAGTGTTTACTCTTGTAGAGTGCACCTGAACGGTTCTGAAACTCCTATCTGCTACAGTTAGAACAGCCTGGAGTGGATTTACTTAGTCTGAAATCGGCTTCCTTGTATGTTTGCGTTCTTAGCGTGTGTAGCTATAGAATCCCGCTGCTTCAATGAAGTGCTACTTGTTTGTGTTTCTCCCAACTTCACCGTACTAAGAGAAATTTTATCGATATTTATAACAAAGTACTCGTATTATAATATAAGGTCTTATCGACAGAGATAACGTAAAAACCACGCATCATAGTTTATTATCTGAGATAAGAAATGTTTCTCTTTGATTTACGAAATTGATGTTATATGTATCAGACTAATCCAATTCCCTTATTAAGTAAAACATTTAAGTGCACCGAGGTACCACGTAAGGGTATTGAAAGCCAAGACCTATTTATTGGTTTAACATCTATGACGTTTCATGAATAAACTCAATATGCGTGTTTGAAACTGGATACAAACTTTATTCATACCGAATATCGAAGAGGGCATAAATACCTTTTTTTTAAGTAGCTTGGTTAGTCGTTCTTGCTGCGGTCGTGATTTGGATGGGTAACCGCTAAGGATATTACTACTGAGCGCTTTCGTGCTATCTTAGGATGGCAGTCGTTATAGCACGGTCGTAGGGCATTATGCGAATGGCTAGCGACCACCCTCAAGTAGAAAACCTGTCGCCAAACAACTAATGGTGTGCTACAAAATTACAACAAAAGGAAAAGTTATAGTTACGTACGGGATTCGAAGCCGCGCCCACCACCCAATATAGTCTATAACTGCTAAGCCAACGTGACAAATGACGCATGACTAATTTGTCCTTTTGTTTTTAACCATCGTATTGGCTATTGTAAATTTATCTATTGTTAAACATACGTTGTTTTACAAACACATGATTCTTTCTTATTTGTAATAATCATGATTAAGTCATTGCAAAAATAAAATATTATAACATACTAGCTGACCCGGCAAACGTTGTTTTGCCATATAAATAATTGGCTATTAAAAAATAAGGGTTGATCGTAGAAGGGTGAAAATTGAGGATTGTATGTATATTTGCATGTTGTATCATAAAAAAATAGAAATTAAAAATTTTGTCTAAAAAATAAAAAATAAAATTAGGGGTGGACTACCCCTAACATTTAGTGGGATGAAAAATAGATGTTGGCCGATTCTCATAGATACCGGATAAGCACAAAAAATTTCATCAAAATCGGTCAAGCCGTTTCGGAGGAGTATGGCAACGAAAACTGTGACACGAGAATTTTATATATATGATGATATTATATGAGTTGAGGTAAAATCTTCAATTAGTTTATATTCCAAGGTATATTATTCGTTTATTGACAACAACTACATATGATAATTCTTACTTTTATGCCTTTTTAGTTACATATTATGTGATGTGATTTTTTTGTCACTAATTCTATAGTCTAGTCTAGTACTTTGTCTAAAATGCTACATGCATGCATGCCCGTTGCATGCCCCATGCATGTCCTTTCTCGGAATACCAATAAAATATCTGACCCAGTTTATACTTAACTTTAAACTATTGTTTGATAAATCATTGTATCTCTTATTTAGTATCATTACCAAACAAGTTGTAGTTAATTTCATTGAATGCACGCTGAATGATACAGCGGTGACAATAAAGCTCCGACCGACCGCGTGTCAATTGTCGTATATCTGGCTGCGGTTTAACACTGATTGAAATCATGCATATATAGGATAACGATATGATGCAATCATTAACTAACACTAAAAATAGAAATGTAATATTCAAACATCATTATTTTTATTGCATATTATTCATAAAACATTTTTTTATCTACGTTTCCATATTTCAAGGGGCGATATGGATTAATTAGAAGCTTCGTAAAGTAAAAAAATATGAATTCAACCAAAATCCAATCTCAACGGTCTCTGCGTGTGGATGCGACCTTTGGTTGGTCCAATTAGCGCGAATATCTATACTTTTAATAAAACTATAACAGATCCAATAAGGCCGCTCGGAACCCCACGGGCAGCCCGGCATCCTTATTTAGTTTTGCAAGCTTGCTAAGATAAAACTCTAAAATCTGGAACATTCGCCACAATCAGTTTTTTTCGCCCTTCCATCATGCGGTGAAACTCAAGTCAGCGGTAGTCTATAGCTATTACCGCTCGGCCAACTTGCTTCATGGTTAAAAGTTATTAATATAAGTAATAGTTAGGAGTTAGAGAAACTGTAATTCTTTTTATTGGATATTGTCGTTATTAAGTTAAATTATAAGTATCAGTAATTATGTTTTTTTATGGGATTGTAAAAACAAATCCCGGATTTATCCAAACCAAACGAAGCGCTCGTAGCGAAGTTTACTTAGCCGTTCTCAACCGATCAGCAAAGTTAAGAAACGTCGCGCACGGTCATGAGTTGGATGGGAGACCGCTAGTGACATTACCACTGAGCAGTTCCGTGCTTCGGAGGGCACGTTAAGCCGTCGGTCCTGGTTGTTGTCTTAGTATAGCAGTCGTTATAGCATGGTGGTAGGGCATTTTGCGAATGCCCGCCTGGCTAGCTACCACCCTCAAGTAGAAAATCTGTCGCCAAGCATCTAGCTGTGTGTTCGGGCAGCTATCCTTGAGAGCCAGTACTTCTATTAGGTTAGCATGAATAACATCTTCGACCACATCATCACCTACCATCAGGTGAGATAGTGGTCAAAGGCTAAACCAATCAGACATAAAAAATAAAAATTACCTTCTTTGTTATGTTTTCATCTCTGCTCATTGCAAGCCCGTATCTGTTGATACGGTATAGGTCTACACAACTATTCCCTAGTTTCTGCCTATTTCAAGGTCCTCCCGGAATCATCATCATCATGAACATTCAATGACATTCGTTTTTTTTGTCCTGGATTTTGGTAGTCCCCGCGTATGGCAGGCGTCTTGGGGATCGCAGCGTAAGACCGTATTTCTTCAAAAGGTACTGCTGCCTGCCTTTTGGTAATTTTTCTTTCGTCGGCACTTACGAATTCCAGGGGGTGTGAGGATGGAATTGTCCTGTATGTCCATTACACACAAATCTTAGCATTTTCATTGCCACATGCACACTTCTATCACCATTATATTTTGTTATATATATATTTGTAATATATATATACCTTATAATATATATATATAAATATTTTGTAACCATAAGTCGAAGAACCCTTTTTAAACTATTTTATTCATATAATTCAAAGCAGACATGATAATTTCTTTGTGTCCCTTATTCAATATATAATTCTGTCTGGTCGCAAAGATAGCTTTTATTCAATTCTAACTTAAGTCGCGTTTCTTTCCAGTCTCATTTAGTAAATAGTTTAGAAGCATTTAGAAGTATGATGAGATGAGAATATAAAAATAGGAATAATGTTTATAAATATATGTTATATCCAGCTTTTGCTTTTTAAACAAAGAAAATGCACACCGATATTAATTTCATTAACTATATATACTGGAAAACACTCACGGGGCTTGGGCGAAATTTCAGACGTTAGTTTATAAGTCAATATTAATTTCTTTACAAAGTAATTCAACAACAGCTTTAAATTATTTTTAAAAGTAAAAATGTCGGTAAAAATTTTACTCGTATCATTCCATTTGAATTAAAAAAATTGGATTACATATATATTTTTACGTACTACCTAATGTCACTTGCGCTATCGATACATATGATACTTTATATACTTTTTTGGGCAGTCGTGTAAAAATAGTTAAAGGTCAATATAAATATTATTCAACAAACTTATATCAGGTTATTTATGTTCATATTACTCGCGCCTAATAAGTAGGTAAACACAAGTAAACGAAAACGAGCTCTCTATTCAACGCATATTATTATTTTGTATGTTGAGTTCATATATCAAACAATCCATTTCGCCAAATGTAACGTGGGTACACTGATATGACGGGTATATTGCTTACTGCTTACATGCTACAGATTAAACCTATGAACAAACACCAAGACATAATATTTCAATAATCAGATAAAAAGATCAGCCTGATAAGATGATAACTGATTAAAAACAAATATACCAATTTTCTTCATATGGCCTGTTTTAGAATGTTCGTGTAAGTTCCGGATATACTACCCAGAAAATAAAATAACTGAATGATAAAAATGACAGTTAACATGCAGCATATTGCAAGCTTTAACCGATGGATAGGCTAAATTGATGACTGTGAAACGCAAAGATAGTGTTTTATTTATTAAATTATGTTCTAGGTAGTATAACCGGTACTTACTCGAACATTCTGAAACAGGCCCATAATCTTTTAATATTGGTTGTGGATTTGTTAAATTCATTGAAAAAGTAACTGACATGCGAAAAACGGGCTGTAAAAATAAATAAACCCAACACTTTTCAAGTCTTAATTAGTTTGTGAAGTTCAGAACTATAAGCACTATATTGAGAACGCTGTGTTAAACTTGCACGTCACCGGGTTTTGTAAAGATTAATTAAAGAATGTTTGGTTTGAAAATATATTTTGTGATACAGTTCTCTGAATTTTATGAAAAAAGTCTGTTACGAGAATGTTCCTTTCGCAAGAATATGTGCCAAATGTAGTCGAATAGAGATAGGAAGTTTACGACCCTAGTCTGTCAGATCAGACCCCCGTAAATTGTGCTGGTTGCGGACGTTATTTAAGCGTTATTTCACCCATATATAAAGTTTCGTTAATAAATTAGCTGTACACTTTTAGATTATCCATATTTGCAGCGCTCGTAGCGAAGTTTGCTTAGCCGTTCTTAACCGATCAGTTAAGTTAAGCAACGTCCACCGCGGTCATTACTTGGATGGGTGATCGCTAGTGAAATTAGTCTACTGAGCGTTTCCCTGCTTCGGAGGGCACGTTTGTCCCGGTTGTTGCCCGCCTGGCTTGGTATCACCCTCAAGTAGGAAATTTGCCGCCAAGGTGCTGCCGTTAGGTGCTTTGCGACAGGTTTTCTACTTGAGGTGGGCATTCGCAAAATGCCCTTCCACCATGCGGTGCAGCTGAAGCCGGCGGCGGGATTCGAACCGTGGACCTGCTGCGCGGCAGTCCATAGCCAATGCCATTGAGTAAATGCTACATGATTAGAGTAGTATTATTTTATTTACACGGAGACACGTTATTGCAACCCTACATGACTGGTATAAAATATAAAATAACAGATGATGACTACAACACCTATAACAAAAACGTTTGAAGGATCTTGTAGTACTATAAACGTTTCAAACACTACAACATACTACCAGTTATCAGTGAGACCAGCGAGGTGGTATTACATTACACCATTGAATTGCAGTGCTTATTGTTGTGTCACATAAGTGTTTGTCACATTTTGGTTACGCATCACATGTCTCTTTATCAAACGGAATTGGTTCAGATATGTTACCACTACTGAAATCAGCATATTTGACCCACTTGGGTTGTTCTGCTGAATTAGTGGTGGCACCGTTGTCTTAGCGATTGTCTCAGAAATATATTACAACGGTAATGTATTAACGCATATAGCGTCCCTCCCTGGCGTTAACTTTCAAATAACAAGGACATTTCATCAGGGTTTATGCAATTTTCACGTATCAGATCATTTCGGATCGAGAGAAAACAACAGAATAAAGCAACAGGTAGTACAAGACCGATATAGTAAAAAAATAATGTTGGAAAGAAAATAGAAAATTTGATATCCGTAAAAGCCAAATGGGCGTTAATTTGGAATAATCTGCTAAAGTATCCGTCTGTGTTATAATTTATGGATAAACGAATACAAAAGTTTACCAATGCCTCAAGATACACCAATTATTCACGAATGAAAAATCAGTGAAACGCAGATTACGAAAGTATTTTTTTGTCTTAGTTTGCATATTTTACGCTAGAGATTTGAATTTTAAAATTGCTGAAAGTTGTATTTGGATTGAAGAAGTTGAATTATTAGGTGTATGGCCAGGCGGACAGCTGACCGGAATAAACGGAGAGGAGAACTGTGTTGAGAAATGACAGAAGAATATATAACATTATCTTTGCAGGTACGTTTGGAAGGCGCAGGGAATGGACACGTGTATGTATGTTCGGAAGTCTGTTACTCCACATTGACCTTTGATTGAAGCCACCCGGCTTCCTTGTGTCTTCAAGTCAATTTTATATCAATAAATAGCTGACGTCTGATCCGGTTTTTCATTGAAAGTTAGTGTTGGCACGAGCTCTCAATGTAACCCTTACACTTATTATAATAATATAGTGTATAGGGAATTTATTAGGTATAGTAAATATAGTAATCACCCGTGAGTGCCGGCTAAAATGTCACCCCACCATCTCTACCCCAGGGTGTCATAAGAGAATAGACAGATTAAGGGTAACACACCAGAAGGTGGGCAGCAGCACTTTCTGAGAGGAACTGCGATGCCCAAGCCCCCTGACACGTGTGGGGATTATAGCAAACCCCCCACATCGGGGGAAGGCTGTGTTCAGCAGTGGACTATCAGGCTGATACAGTACAGAACAGTAAATACGGGACTTGCATGCTAATATAAAATGTCTACTACCCTAAGCGCTACTAATGGTGCTCAAAAAGATTTACCGTAGATAAAGATAATCTTCACTCCCCACAATTTTATCGGAAAAGATAACTTAAGACTTACCTTTTTCCTTACTGACTTTGGCCGCGAAGCGACGATAAGTGGTGCCTACTGCTAAAAGCCTGAAACCATCATCTTTTTTTTTTTATCAAGGAAGCATAATTTTGCACCGTACAAAAAACAAATGAAGTAAGTAGTAGAAGGTAGATATTTCCATTTATATTGAGTGAAATTTCACTTTACGGTATAATTTTGTTCACTGAATGGCGTTAATGCAAATAATACAATATTCGTTTCTTTGTGAAATTTTTTGCTATATGATTTGTAACAATTTTCGTAAGTGACAAAATAATTTTAAAACGCAATAAATGTGTGAAAAGTTGAGAGTTCTTTGGGCCACTTGGGTGGGGTAACATTTTTAGAATTAATTTATAATAGTAACATGTATAGATTTAAATTGTATTTTAGCTTTACTCAAAAGTCACTAATTTATATAATTTTAAAAGCGTCTGATCTACTTCTGAAGGTTTATAACTATAGGATTTAATTGTCCCCTTTGAGTTGAGTAAAACAAATACTGGTGTGAAGTAACACCCTTGTTATTTTAAATACCTTCAGATAGGACAATAAATTCTTCGAAAACATCACACCAGTCGTATGAAGCACATATCGAACTTTACTTAATGAAATAAGGAGCTTCTAGGCCACTGGTTCTACTTTTTTCATTCTAGTTATATTATTTGTAATTAATGGGTATCTTAAATGTTTTGCTTACTGAAAAAATTCTGAGTGCTACTCGATTTCAGTTCCTAAAGAAAAATATGTTTACGTGTTAAATGCAGGCGAGTAAGCTATTTGCTGTTGTGCATAGCCACTGTTGTTTGCACTTATTCTTTAAAACCTTTTACAACCGAAGCACTGAGCGCAATTCTTTAGATTTAACAATCTGGAACCAATAAACAGAACTTCTCGCTGCTCTCTATTTAAATAGTATACCAACGAAAGTAAGTTTGCAAGTGCAGTTTCACTTATGGGAAGTTTTAGTTAGTGAATTTGGGCCTTCTGCCTTGACTTTCGGATGTTTTTAAAATAAAAAAAAAAGTATGATATAATATATTATCATGATACTTATATGGTATTACAAGGTATATATGATATTTCAAGCAAATTTCAATAATCTCAATCGATCTCAATTGTATTTAAATTAAAAAAAAACAAACAAAACAATAAATTATATTAATTAATGAAAACATATTCAATTAAAACATTTCATTTTCGTTGATAACTACGGAGGAGCCCGTTGGGAAGCACGCGGTGCTTCCGGTGGGCCTAAGCAAAATGTAAATAGGCCTGATTATTCCCTCTCTACATTTTGTATTCGTTAAGTCAGCGGAATAAAAGGGGACCCCATTTTATGCTTAATTTCACTTTCTTTCTGGCCACGCCGACAAGCAACAGCCGGCGAACTCTTTAAACGGAACAATTGCAGAGCCTAAATGTAAACAGGTTTTGTTGATGTCAAATATTTAAACAATCTGTTTTAGAATTTCAAGGATTTTTTTATTGAATTGAGTTTGACGCCATATGGTGGTTATTACAATACTCGTGATTGCAGAAAACTGTGGAAAGTTTAACAACAACCTATTCACATAATATTCCTATATCTTAATATTACATAATATAAAGTTGTTCTGCACTGGTAATTTATAGACTACTTTGTTGATCGAGTGGCGTTAAAGCGTCATGTATGAATCACCAGGTCTTTGGTTCGATATTCGGTTCAGGCAGAATTTTTGGGTTTATCTGACATTATATAATTCTTTGTAGTTGCCGGAGTACGGCAACAAGCTTGCACTCTATTACTTAGAACCCTAAAACATAAATGGTCGAACGAGTGACCCCTCCGCTTACCCTTTCAGGGGTACACAAGCCGTCATTGCATTTTTTATGTTTTTATTTGACTCAGTAATGAGATGGAAAACTTGCCTGTCTGATGGTAAGCGTCCTCTGTCCATTACAGTAGCAATGTCACCGTTTTCGTCCACTTAACACTACTCTGCACTCATCACTCCAAGATGTTAGTTATTATGTATCATTCGCACAGTAATTTCACTTGCTACAGTGTATCCTTCGCGCCTAAATACTTATTATAAACACGGCAGTGTTTGCAGTTTGTACACTACAGCTTTGAGCCCTCGAAGCAGTATATCCAACACCACGGTGGTACCCGAAATGGACTCAAGCTACGAGTAAAGAGATTTATCGCCGGCTAATTAGGACTCTGTTAATACCAAATTGGTATAAAGTTCTTACCAAACTTTATATTAGATACTACATATTCCACGAGGTCAAAGCAACAAACTGCGTTAAAGTTATTTATGAAAAAATATTAATATATATGGTTATTATTTTTTAAACAAATTAACGGAAAACTTAAAAACTATGCCCAGAAACTGCTTCAAAATTAGACACACTTGGTTATTATACAATTATTTTTAGAGCATGACAGAATATAATATTTATGATGTATCATTTTTTAAAGAAACATATTTATATATATATATTTTAGGAATAAATACTTATATTTGTACGCCTGCTTGCAGTTTGAATGCATTGTTGCTATATATTTTCCTAACATCTGAAATTGTAATGATTATGTATTCTGACAAATAAATGATTGATTTATTGATGAATTGATTAAAGATAACGATAATTTTAGGTATTGATAAAACTATGAACTAGTTTTTACGTGAAAATGTTGTAAGCACTTTATACCACGTAAATGCAGAATTGCGAGCTAACAATGAAAATTCTTAATTTTACTTTGCTGCGAATAGCACCCCCAGGAGCGCAAAGGAAGCCACCAATTATACAAGGTGCAACCATCGAATGTTTGTATACCTTTATATATGTGCTTTGTTTTCCCGTCAGTACCTGTTCGCTGAGACTTCAGTTAGTGATATTTACTCTTGGGGCCTAAGAATCAAATTCGTTAAAACCAAGTTACAACTATCTTAATAAAGATTGTTTTGAAGGCTTGGATAGCCTATTAAAACTTACAAAATCACTATAACATTAATGTTTTCGCGACTTAAACACATAGTTATAAGTATTTAACGGGACTTTTAAGCACGATAAAAGATTTATATAATTACCTCGAAGTTGAAACGTTAAAGAAGGTTAATTTACTAACAATTTTATATGAACATTTTTTGCCATTTCATGTTCGCTAGCGCTGTACGAGTATCTAGTCTAGATTGTCAGATTCTAGTATTGGCCGTTTTGGAGTTGTAAAAAGTTTGTAGAATTGAATTGAGGTTCCCACTCAAATACTGTTAATACGAAAAACGACTACAGAATAAAAATAATTCTAAAAATATTGAAACTTACTGTCATTGAATAAACAATTAAAAATGAAACACTCAAAAATTCACTTCTACAATTACGAACCAAAACATATATTTGGGACTAGTTTAATAAGTGTATATACAACATATATTGTAAGCAAATTAATCAAAGATTTATTCACTTCTAAACTTAAAGACCCAAAAATAAGTTTCATTACAATTCTTATGCATCGAATCGAAGTTTACCTTCTTAAACTCGGTACTGAGCCTTCAATAACATTCAATAAACGTAGCCCGCCGACGCCACACGAAATATAAAAAAAACAGAACAAAATTTTAAATAATCTGAGAGATTTAGGCCTTCAATATGGTCTTACTTGAGCTTTTACTATTTTAATCCTGGTAGTTATTTTTTTCAGATTGCTTTTCGTTTTGTAAAGTAAAGTAATAATTTAATTAAAAGATAGAGAATAAATATGGGGTACGTTAATACGGAGAATTATATGAAACAATAAAATTTCAAAATTATAACAAATTTATAATTTTGAAATTGTATTGTTTTCATATTCACCACACATATACCTTTATTTTTAATTCTAATTAAATATTCTAAATAAAGTGCGCCCCAATCCAGACTGGGACTATATTGTGGTGAACAAGGAACAATTTATAAATTTGAAAGCGTAATATCTAAATGACAAAGTTAGTTGTGTTATAAATTCGTTGTCATCTTAAATTTTCATCTCTTAGTCATTGCGTGATGTATTATTAATGACTACTAGTCGATTAAAATATTAATTGTAAAAGTAACGTTTTAATTCAATACTGTGGGCACGTTAATTTATTTAAATTATAAACAGCGAAAGTCACACAATTAAATCTATTATTATTATTTAAATCGACCAATAATTATCGCGCAAAAACTTAGTAAACTTTTTCATTTAGGTATTGACTATAAATAAATATGTAAGGAAATGTAACACTCATTAACTTATAATAATTAATATATTAACTCATAGTTACCGCTTCGACTTATCAAGTACAAAATTTACAATACGATCTTCCAAATTCAATTCGACTGGTTAATTGGTTTGGCACTTAGAAATTATTGCATCCGATTAGTCGCATCAATGTAATGTTGTTCCGCCGCACGGTACACTTTTAAAAACCACGTCCGCCGCGGTAACCTTTGTGTTCTGCTGTTTTTTAGCTTGATTCACATTTTTTTATATATTTATTCGTTGTATACTAAAAGTATGGCATCAAAACCATCGACAAAGTCAATAGTAAAAAAATCAGACAAAAAACCAAAGTAATAGACGCATTACAACACGCACAGCGTCTGAAGTGGAAATGGGCAGGACACATCGCCCGTTCTTTTGAAGAAAGATGACCTAAACGAGTAACAAAATGGACAGGTCCGGGAGGTATAAAAAAGGGGCAGGCCAAAAGCTCGCTGGATAGACGACATACTTCAATTAGCAGGAAACTGGATGAAAACAGCTAACGACAGGGAAAAATAGGGGCAACTGGAGGAGGCCTATACCCGAAAGGCATGATATATATATTGATTTGAAATACCAAATAATATAACATTTTTATATATATTTTTCTAATGTCATGGAAATAAAAAAGGCTTATTATTATTATATATTTAAAGTAGCATTGTGAGGTATTAATTTTGCATAAAAAGTTTGTGGAGTCGCAAACATACATTGTCTTAATTACTCAGGGACCATCTATTAACGAACTCATAATTCATCTCAAAGTGGCAGTGACATTAGCTGTCTGAGTCTGAGTTCGAAGGCTTTATCAAATCGCTTGCTCTTTAATTTACGAAGAAACTTCGGAAGCACGTGTGTTCTATTTATTGATTTGGTCTGATGTCCTCAAGAAAACCCATCGGAAGCTAACTTCTGTAACGAGTGTAGATCTTGAGTTACGTGCTCGACCTGTTTCTTGCGGAATTCAATTAGACAAAAACGTTTACCGATCCTCATACGCATTTATACGGAAATTGATTTATCTATTCAGATACTATCGTAATTGTGATGTAAATATATTATAATCAAGACAAATTAAGCAATTTAGTTAAGAACAATGTAACTACCATTTGAAACTAGTTATTTGCTTGGGTATTACAATAATGTATTATACACTACTTCACTTTTTTGTACTTGTACAAACTTGCCAGTTAAAAAGCTAATAGAGTAAGCAGAGCAGTAGAATAACTCAACAATTCCATTAAAATCAATCTGAGGTAGAAATTGGGCGTAATGACATTAACGGTAACTGAAGTGACTGATTGGAGTAACTGACCTATTTTTGTACGGTATCACAACGGGGAGGTAAAATAGTAATGGTACGAATACTTGAAAAAGAAGATGTCTCAGAGTCTATATTTACTAATTATTTACTTGTACGTAACGGGGATCTTAAGGTTTACTTTGAAATCTGCATTAGTTTTTTATTTTAAAATACCTATATGGTACAAAATTACAAATATACGAGAGGAAAAATATAAGGCATGTGCGGGATTCGAACTCGCGTACATCCACCCCTTTAGTCTGGATATGCTCTAACCAATTCAGCTAACATGACAATGAGTCATAACTCAAATTTTTCCTATCGTTCTTTAACCATCGTATTGGGATGGAGCGACATCAATAGTTCAACCTACGTTTTACTACAAACATGATTTAATTTTTTTTCTCTGGTATATTTGTAAAGTAATCCACATAGCAGGTTTTATTGCAAACATAACAAGATTACAAAAATAGCTATATACTTCTAATAAAAATCCCTCTAAATACATACGTACTTTTTTAACCGTCGCCAAGCATCTAACAGTGTTCTGGCAGCAATCCTTGAGAATATTACAAGCACGTGAGACGTGACTACTGTAGTATGTCTCAGGATGACGCGCATTGCATATCCTTATGTTACAGGCAGAGGTTACAGCTTAACATCAGGTTGGCTTTGCTTGTACCGTCACAATTCCATAGAAAAAAAAAAACTTAATATGGTATAGAGCCCTATTATGTCTCTCATATACACAACACCCTACTTATATGTCCTCATTAGTATTGGCATGCTACCCATCAGCACATTTTTTTCTCCATTATCTTTTAGTCATAAAAGATTTAAAATGGTATTACACTCCATTATGCACCTCATATACAACAAGACCCTACTCACATACCATCATGAGTAGTAGCATGCTACCCATTCAGCAATTTTTACCTAAAGTCAACTTACCGATTATCCAATGGAAAGGTACTGTTTTTTTTATTATTTGATGATCATGCTTTTGACCACAATTTCACCGGATGTAAAGTGTCGCGGCAGTCAAAGGTGGAACGAGCGTTCCTATATTAATACCACCTATATACAGTACAGCACTATATATAGGTGGTATTAATATAGGTACTTGAAGGATTCCCAAATTAAATCCATCGGAAAATAGAGACGCTGTAGGATGTTTCATACTTTAGGATTAATGCTCTTCATAATTGAAGATGGACTTAATTGAAGTCATTGTGCACATTTTTGAAATATCGTCATATGCTGTATCATGAATATATGCTGCCTTTCTTGCAGTCTAATGAAAGAAAAGAGATAGGAGAATAAGGTTGTATACAACGGTCGCACATCGCCGAAGTGAAGCCTTTATGATACCGAAAAGTTAACAAATTTGAGTCTATGTTTACCAATTACCTTATAAACTTTATTATTTTTAATAATTTAATTGTAATGGAACAAGTTCAAGGCCCACCTGATGTTAAGCGGACTAACCTCTGACTATAACAGATGCATATCATCACAAGTTACGAATTGTACTGCGCCCGTCACCTTAAGACATAGATGTTATGTCTTATGTGCCTGTAATTTCACAGGCTCTTAAGGACTGCTGCCAGAACACACCGTTAGGTGCTTGGTGACAGATTTGCTCCTTGCGAGTGGTAGCTAGCCAGGCAGGAAATTGCAAAATGCCCTTTCATGCGGTGAAGATCAAGCAGACGGTGGGGATCGAACCAGGGACCTGCGCCACCGCAGTCCATAGCTATTACCGCTCGGCTATCATTGCTTCATTTACACAATTTAAGTACAAAGCTTCGAGCTGGTATGTATCCAAACCATCCCAAAGTTGGTGCAGTATTTCATACGAGAGCGGGTCGGGTCTTAATGCAGGATTAGGAATTCCGATGTAAACTATCAAAGCACTTTTCCAAGTCTTTAGTATTTCATTTGTGTTAGTCTTAAACAAGGCTGTTAAAAGTAATATCAAATATAAGGATAAGAAATAATAATAATATATATATATAAAGATGGAAAAATTCAGAACTTTCGTTTCGAGAGGAGCGACAAGTAGATTGCTTGCAATGAGTCACGATTGAATGCCAGATAATCGTCTATCTGACTATGTAATTACGATTACAAGCACTGTCGCGTGCTAAGCTTAAACCGTATTTTACATTACAATTATTGCAGCTTATAAACGCGCGCTGTCCCCTATGAAGGTTAAAATAATACAATTGGAGCACGAAATTTCGGCTTGAAAGAGCGTGCCCAGGCGGCCCAGCAGTTTAGGCATCCGGCGCAAAATTTGGAGAACGCGAGTTCGATTTCCGCCCGGGGTATAAACTTTTGTGCTCCAATAATTTGAAAAATATTACCTTTGTTGTTATGGAAATGTAAAGATAACAATAAAAAATATATAAATAGTTACTAGTAAATAAAAAAGCAACTCATCACAAATGTTTTAATTTGTATAAGGTTGTTTTAGTTTAGCAAATTAATTATATCAACAACTGGGTGATGTCTGGAAAATCAAAGTGCAACTTAGAATTAAATATTCTACATTTAAAAAAAAACGCAGGTCCTTTTTTCACCTCTATAGAAATTTTGACATCGTGAACGATGTTCAAGCTAAGTCTATTAGTAAGTTTGTATAGCAAACACGTACCATCTATTGAGCTTATATTAATATATAATGGTTTTTGATGGATATATATATGGAGCAGACTATTATTACAACATACAAAGGAAGCGTTCTAATTTTAGCAAACATTGTCTTGTAAAAGAACTGCTGAGGAGTACAGCAGCCGGCACGACGCGGCTCGGAATGTACGAGTATGTATGCATATTATTCCTAGAAAATTAAGATTCGCAAATATTCTATTCGCATGCCAGAGACTTTCCGTCCGCTCCAGATATCTAAAGCAATATTTCACATCGTACATGGCACTGGCGTCAGACTAAGCTCTTAATGAACAGCTTTATTTACATAGGAGTAGAACAGCATCAGGTCCTGTGACGTCGAATGAAAATATTTATATTTTTATGGGATTCGACGTAACGCGCTCAGGACCCAGCTTATTTTAAACGGTAAATTTTGCCCAAAACATTGCATTTTCATCACATGCGACGAACTGTACTGCGCCTACCACCTTGAGCTATACAATTGTAAAGTCTCATGTGCCTGTAATTTAATTACTGGCTTTCAAAAACTACTGCCGGAACACACTGAGGTGCTTGGCGACAAATTTCTAACTTGAAGGTGGTAACTAGCCAGACAAGCATTCGCTAAATGCCCTTCCACCACACGGTCAAAAGCTCAAGCAGTCAGTGGGGATCGAACCATGGACCTGCAGCATGGCAGACCATAGTCATTACCACTCGGCTATTACTGCTTCAGAGATTTTAACACAATACACGACCTCATTTCCAAAAGGGGTGATTCTGACTACTCATAGATTTCCTCCCCGTAAATCTAACAAATACATTTTGTTTCACGTGTTTGTAATTAAAACATTCGCTGTTTTAGGGTTGGAACTGAAAATTCCTGTTTTGACAAGGTATCTGGTATGTGACGGTTAATAATATATATTTTTAATTTCTACATTATCATATTAAAACCTAATAAATAAATTTATAGCAAATATATCAATACATTATATAAAATGTTAAAAATGTACATTTGAAGCAATAAACAGCTATTTGTTGTTGCGCGTACAATTTTAGTACTTACTAAGTGTATTATTGTTTCAAATTAGAAGTGCGCAGCTGGAGACGCATCACTTGATATATCACAAGCAACAGTGCAGTTTGCTTTTAGCTCTCTTAATTTCCGAATGTACAGGCATCGGTACCACTGGTGAATTTTTGAAAATGAAAATTTCATTATTTTACTAATATATCCAAAAGTGCAGCACTGTTGTCGCTCAAACAAATGGGAACCGATTGGGGATCTATACGATGTATTGAGAAAGTTCCGAAATAGTGCCTTACCTCTGACAAGCTGACCAACTTTATTCGATTTATCAGTACCTATTACCCTTACAATTATTCTAGTGTTGCCAGTTCTGTAGCAAACTTATTCACTCGCTAAACGTTCCTTAAAGTAACTTGCTTGATGCCTGCTATGATACAAAGTATAATAATTATGTACACTTCCTGACTCAAATTTAATATTTCTAGGCGTATTAACCATTGAAGTTATTAAAAGAAAGTTTTGAACTCATTTTCGATATGATGATTTCAATGTAAGAACATATACACTTTGGGGGTTAAAATTCTGAACAGCGTACTCATATTTGTCGCACGTTTCGACAAATATGAGACGTGGCATTTAATAAGTACATTACTTTTAACGTACATAACTTTTACGGCCGGAATCGCGCAAAACCGTTAAACATCTTTTTACGCAGTTGGATAAAAACTATCCTATGTCCTTCCCGTGTCTCAAACTATTTCTAGACCAAATTCCATCCTAATTGGTCCAGTAGTTTCAGAGCCTATTCAATGCAATAAAACAAACAATGAAATCTGTCCTCTTTATAATATTAGATTAGAAGATCTTTACAATGTAATTACGCACATTATGAGCATCGTCCTAAATTATATTTTTTACCCTGGTACTTTAAGGACTATAATTATAACAATGTTATATGTATAAAAAAATGGAACTGACTTCCAACACTGATTAGTATGATATAACTTGGTGAAGTCGGTACCATGCTGATTAAAAACACCGACCTCATATTAGCGTGGTCTGACTTCCAAAAGTTATTTCAAATTTTTCAGTGTTGGAATACCGTTCCATAACTTTAAAAAAAAACTCTATTTATTGATAAATACTGCTAACATAATCATTCACTCGCTTAAAATAGTGTTCATCGTCTACAACAGCAAATATCATTAAATCATCCAGGTAAGCGAATACATTTATAAGTTATAAACTGCTAAACCAATTTTGATGAAATTTATTCCACCTCGGAAGTATACCGTTTCTAATAAAAAAGAATTATCATAATCGGACTATTCTGTAAAATGTTATGCGTATACCATCAACCATTAAAAAAAAACTCATCGAATGAGAATCTCCTCCTTTTTGAAAGTCCGTTAAAATATTGAAATATCATCAAGGCAAGCGTATTTCAATATCAAACGCGTCGTAGCTATGCAGGTGAGAATGCGGTGGTGTCAATTAGCTAGCACATATGAATAACATAAAGAAAAATATTTGATACAACTAATGCTTCCGCTCTGCCAATGTTTTAAGACAAAATAAAATACAATTGTGTATATAAAATTGAGTCCTAATTACATCAAAAACTTGTTCTGAAATTTCATTTTGAAAAGATTAACCTTTTTTCACAAACTTACTCAAAGAAAAGCTTCTGACCGATTTAACTAGCAGATTTATAAACATATAAAAATAATGTTTTTAAGACTTTCCTAAAATTTTGTTGAACAACTGTCCAACCTCATAACATATATAAATCTAATTTACAAGAGAAAAAAATAATTTACTAATTTATATTAGCTACCAAAAGTCAATTCTACTAGACATATTATTTAGTACTCATACATTATTCAAACCAATTCCAAAATAAATAAAAAAAAGGTATTGACTTTGTTTCGTTATTAAAATACACATTTGATATTGCTTATATACGTAGATGTACGAAGTGATGTGATAATTTTTCACCCGGTTTTATTGTTCCCCTTGTAAATTAAGATAAATGACGAAATCCCTGCGTACACACGTTTACTTAATACTCAAGTGAAAAATATGGATATAAACCTTATGCAAAAGGAGAAAAATGGCCTCTTGGATCATGCTATATTATCAACATAAAAAGTGATATATGGGAAAACTTAAATTTACTTAATTAAAATCAAGTATTGCTACAAGGTACATTAAACTTCTTTGTGAAAATATGTAAATATTAAAAAAAATGTTTAAAGGGACTTTCAGTGATCGTGTTATATATGCCCCGAAGGATGTCGGAATAGAATGTATTCCTCTATTGCTACCTGTGGGTTTCGTAAGAGGTGACCAAAAGTAAAGTACCGGAAGGTGGGCAGCAGTACCTTCTTAGGAACTGATATCTTAAAACTGTGATCCCAAGACGCCTTCCAAGCGTGGGGAATATCGTAATTTGGAGGCTGTGTTCAGCATGGACAATCCGGCAGATACTGTTATATAGGTTAGGTGTTGCAATGAACCAAATGAATCGTATTGGAGCCTATTAAGGATAACAAAATAAACGTCATCGTCAGCTCTGCATAAAACTGTTTTTATAATTTTTTAGTTGACGGGTCTTACGAGTGCCAAAGGTTGAGTTCAAGTTTAGAGTACAGTTCTTCCCTGTGTGACAGCGTAGCTAAGTATCAATTTGAAACTCTGAAAGCAATAAAAAAAAGAACAAACTAATAAAAAACGGCTTTCTAGTTAAGACAAAACTGCACAATATACAGCACTCATGATGAATCAGAATGGCCTTATGGGTTTGCATCAGATATAGTACAAGTAGATTAGTCTGGAATTAAATAATGCAAAAAGATTTACAGGCTTCAGCCCATCAGACAGTCGATAATACGACGTCACTACATACTTAAAATCACAAAAACACACGACGTGTTTTTAGTCTAGTTTTATCGTGTGAGCCGATTAAGAGTGGATTTTTTTTTGCCAGAGTCTGTTATGTTTTCAATATAAGTATATGAAAGAATGAGTATGAGTGAAAGGCAAAAATATTTTTTTCTAGTTACATAACTGCGGGTCAGACACGCAATCTCAAAAGTGAGCCTTTTATGTTAATATAATAGAAAAATTAAATGCTGTTATAACCTATGATGCAAATGTAATTATGTGGAATACTCTTGCCCACCTATTTGTCGTTAAGTGTACGTCTTATTTGTTGAATTCTTGAAGTACTGAATAAATGATTACAAAAATTTACAGCATCATATTTTGGAATTCATATCTTCACCACCTACCCTACTTCTATTTTTAATTCAAAAGCAGATTTTTCATTGTGATTTGGCGCAAGGCGTATATAATTTGATTTATTTTAACTTCTTTTGAAGTCTGCCTTTAAAGCGTTGGTTGAGCCTTTCTCATCAAGACTTTCTGATAAACACAATGGAGACTATTTTTATAACATCCCAATAGACTTTATCTGACGGTGAAAATTATTCAAAAGCGTATCTCAATTCCGTGGAAGGGAGACATCGCAACTTCTAATTTTCTTTTATACATTTTATGTTATGAAAAAGAGAAAGTTAATATTTTAGCTAACACTGAAGTTTCCATTTAACAACCATGAATATATATTGGGAAATAAAATGTTAATAATAATTCCATTTGATGATTTTATAACCTTCCATCTAAGTCTCGGATTTAAATGTCAATTTTCACTTTGATAAGTCATTCCTGCGAGTGTCTAGTGTTCAGTAGTAAAAACTTTGATGACTAGTTTGTGCTTAGTGATATAGCCAAGTTGAATGATTCTAATTATAAGTAGCCATGTCCTGTGCGTCTTTATAAATATATGTCGTAGTTGATTAAAATATATACGTTCACTAATAAATTCACATAAATTAATTAATTGGTAATAAAAATCAGCTCCGTAATAGAGGTAACCTTATGTCTCGTCTTGCAAAAAGACGCTACGTTGTTGAACAGATTAAGGCTTCTTCTCATTCTGATGTATGAAAAATCTTGAGGTCGTTGAGGATTGGTGGAACTAACGTTAATGATACCAAAATATCTGTTGACCTCAATATCTTAAACAAACACTTTGCCACGCACACTGACATATACAAAGCAAGCATGAAAATCACAATTACTGAAATTTGACACATGCTACAACCAGATACAGCACCTTACAAATTTTCGCCTTTGAGTGAAGATAACCATAAAAAAATTACATAAATAAAATTTATACATAAAATAAAATCAGTACCATTAAATTAATACACCTCTTTTTATTACCTACACATTCGACAAGAAAACTAACTACAGATTACTAACTTAAAAAGAAAAGGACGACTTAGATCCTGATCGACTAATCATTTGTACCTCAGCCGATCAAACTACATTTTCTATTAGCTATATGATTTTACACTTCGGAAGTTCGCATCGACAAGCCCTAAATAAACAACTAAGCGTAGATTGACTAAAAAAATTTTCATTTCTCACCTTTTTACCACTTTTAGTCGGGCGATCTGCCAGATAAAGTTACATCATCAAAGATCAAGATAACATTTTACGCTTATTTTACCAAAATATCTGACTGGTGCAAACAGACAGCATACGAGTTTTCAGTAATTAACTAAGTAACGAGAACACAAAAGTGTCACGTAATCATCTAGTAAAATTTAATGCAATAATTTAAGGTGTGCCGACTACTCTTCCTTAATTATATTAAAAACATTTCAAATGTAGACTAAAACATCAAAAGGAATGCTCGTTCCTTTCAAGATGTCTTTGATTCCGGAGTTTAGAGTGGCTGTCACCAATCGTATAGCGAATCAAGGCTTGAAATACTAAATTAGAATTTCCTTCGAGTGAAATTCACTTAACTTCTTCACAAATATTTGATTTTTGATTGATTGGTCATTCACAAATTTTGAACAATGTTTTACTTCTGGTGACATTATTAAGTATTTTATTATAATATTTGCTACATTAGTAAAATCTATATCGATAATAATATTATAAACAGGAAAAAATATATTGTTGTCTTAGGTTTTCGCGATTTGTACACGTAGTAAGTAATTTGAGTTTAGAGAGATTTTTTTTAATTTAACAACTTTAAACGGTTCAAATCGCGTATATTTATAATTATTTTTGTCCCGACATTTCAAACACTTTGCAGTGACATCGTGACCACGATCACTGCAAAGTGTTTGAAATGCCGGAATAGTAAAAAAAAAAAAAAAGTATGTAACGAATACATTTTAAAACTACTAGACCGATTTAAACATTCTATCACTATTAGAATCATAAACTATGCCTGATGAACATAGGCAATAGAATATTTTCAAAAACTTACGGATCCGTATGGAAACTTCGATAATTAACCCAACGTGTGAAAAAAATACCAAATAAATCGTTATATCGCGTACGCTGCAGAAATTGTTAACAAAAGAGCAAATGATGTAACACAGTTTTATCACAATCTACAAAAAAGTACCGAATATTACTTACATGTCTAACTATTACAGTCATGTCACATTAACAACTTATTATGTTTCAATTTATAATTTTTGTTAAATACCCATGCGAAGCCGGGGCGGGGCCACTAGTCAGATATAAAAACACATTTTAAAGTAAATATTACATTTTATGCAATATTATGTCTAAAACGTCTTAATTGCGGATGTTCATGGGTGACGGTGATCACAATAACAAAAAGTGCAAGACATTAAAAAAAATCATACATCAAGTAAAAGGATGCGGGGCATATTGTGCGTTCATCAGAACGGTTCTGATACCGAGTACCCCTTGCCTGGTAAAGAATGTTCGAATAACGTACATTAATATATCAAATTAAAATAACATCGAATAAGCATTGCAACTCAGCGGGGCAATGCTGCTAGCATGCTTGGCACGCTGCCAACTGGTAGTGGGCAGGAGCATTTTGACTGCCTGTGAGTCTGCAATGACTTGAAGGTTGTCGAAATGGTTTCATTTAAGTAGTTCTAGAGTTGTATATAGTTATTTATATTTAATTATTGAAGGCATACCGCTGGTTAAAAAAACTAACCTACATGTGCTCGTTAACTCTGTTTAAGCTTATAAAGTTAACCTTCCTATCACATATTTTGCAAAATGGGCCTTTAATTTACGTCCCTTTTCAAATCAATATTACTCCTTGTAGATATATAAATATATAAATAATATACAAATACCTTTTGATAATTATATTTATAATTATATAAAGATCTGTAAGAGAGTCCTACAGATTTAAATATAATTATATACTATGCGCTAAATTTTGTGAAAAACATACATACGGGCCTTTCAAAACAACATTGTTTATGCAAATAAGTTTGTAAGTTTGCGAAAGTATAAATTTACTTGAGGTAGCTAGAACTGTGGAGTTCAAACAAATCTCCGGCTAAAGCAGGCAAAGCTGAGTAAAATGTCGACATAAAACGTTATGAGAAAACGCCTTAACCGCACGAGGCTGCCCTCAATCTCTTGTTGTCGTATTTTGCATCTGGAGTGTACGGTGCGGTACTAAAGTTCTTAAGACGGAGACTTGTATTGTCTGCGGAGAATGACCTTTCCACTCAATTGCACTTTGGGAATTTTACAGTTTTATCTCATCATCTTCATGTCCCCATTCCATACGTAATGGGGTCGGTAGAATCTATTTTCTCTTACGATGGAATGGTTGATACAGCACATACCATTTTAGCATTGGTTTTATGACCGGCTGCTCTCCTGACACGAACCATTCTTGTTATGCTCTCTAAGGATTGAACCAATACCGGTTACTTTTCAGTTACTGAGGACGTTTAGCTAGAAAAAACGCTGACGTGTTTATGGTGTTCATTCGGTGAAATGTTTCCCGCCTCCTACGACATACAACAGGAGCTTATAGAAATAGTTCTTGTATTTCTAAGCCGATAACTGATAAATTCTAATTTTTCAATAGAATAAACCGGCAAGGTTCAATAATTTGATTTCGATTCGACAAAAACGACGAAAATTACGAAAATTCTTCTGGTTTGGCTGCTTAACCGTCACTTGATAAATTATTATAGCTAAGTTTTTTCTAAAATATTAATTATATATGTTTTCTTAAAATGTTTTTAAGAATAAATGTTATTAATTAATATGGATTTCCGCAAAGTAACGCATGAATATGTTCGTTTTAATATACATAATAAATGTACCAAATCTCTCATACATAATTCACTCATACTGTGAACATTATTTTGGCTTTAAAAATAAAATATTGAATAAAAAAAACATAGACCCTATTGTTGCAGAGAAACCGGAAATATTATCCGAGAATTGGACATTTTGATTTACGTATTGGGCAATGTGGGGTAAGTATTTTACACAATTAATATTATAATAAGCGAAATGCGAATTTGTGAGTGAATGATAAGCCGTAACATCTGCCTATCACAAATTAGTTTCTTGCACTGCGCTCGTCACCCTGAGAGATAAAGTTGTTTAGTCTCATGTGCCTGTAATTTAACTTATGTGCTTATTGTAGCAAACTTTATGTGCTTGGCGACATATTCTACTTGAACCCTCAAGTAGCATAGCCAGAAGAGCATTCGTAAAATGCCCTTCCACCACACGGTGGAGCTCAAACTGGCGGTGGGGATCGAACCACGGACCTGTGGCACGGTAGTACACAGCTATTACCGTTCAGCTATTACTGCTGCAAAAGATAGCATAGGTTCTGGATACTTTTACACATACACAAAATACTTTTCGTGATCAGCACATTTCATTATTTTCTACGCGGGTGAAACCGCGGGCGTAGTTTAACAATATGTTTGCGACGTTCTCTTTCCGATTGTTGCCCTACACTGAAAAAATCTAATGACACCTTATTTACAAGATCAGTTGTACATACAAAGTTAATATACACTTGAAAATCTTTAGCATCTTACTGGAGTTTTACACGAGAGCCGAGAAAATATATGTTATGTTTTCAGGATTTATGTATGAGATATTGTTAGATTCGTTTTGAAAGCCCAAGTGACACTACATTAAAACTGGCTTGTTTTAGACGCCATTTATTGAGATTTTTTTTTTTGTCCAAACCCATTGTGTTGGGTTTCAAAATGTAGGGCTGTAAAAACGATTCCATAAATATATTATATAACCTGCAGTTTTAATTTCAATGGAACGATAAAACGTTTAACGAAAATAATTTGCAGTCGGTTTTTTTACTTATTCAATTAATATATACTTGTGGTAAAAATAAAATAAAGAATAGACGAGTACCGTCACTAATACAGCTTTATTTAATTGTATTCTTTTGCTGATGACACTTCCATTTGAATAAAAGTTACTTATATATATGAATGAAAGTATATGAAGTATACGTTCTCAGTTTTTTTTTATTTTTTTTTATGCCTGATGGCTTAGCCTTTTACCACCACCTCACCTGATGGTAAGTGATGATGTGGTCGAAAATGTTGTTCAGGCTAACCTAGAAGTACTGGCTCTCAAGGACAGCTGCCGGAACACACCGTTAGGTGCTTGGCGACAGATTTTCTACTTGAGGGTGGTAGCTAGCCAGGCGGGCATTCGCCAAATGCCCTACCACCATGCTATAACGACTGCCATCCTAAGACAACAACCGGGACCGACGGCTTAACGTGCCCTCCGAAGCACGGAAACGCTCAGTAGTAATGTCACTAGCGGTCACCCATCCCACTCATGACCGCGCGCGACGTTGCTTAACTTTGCTGATCGGTTAAGAACAGCTAAGTAAACTTCGCTTCGAGCGCTTCAAAAGAATTTCTATTTAAAAAGAAATGCCGATATATGCTCACAAAATATCTCAGATAACGCAAAATGAGACATAATTATTCACATTTATATCACCATGTTGTTGCTGAAGCAAGAAAGTATACTTTGTCAAGTGTAATGTGAGTTTTATAATTTTGGAAAGGATATTTAAATTTGGTACGATTCCAAGCTAAGACTTTGCCAACGTTGTTTTTAAGCAATTTATGAGTTCACGAAGACATGAGACTCAGCATTGGAAAACAGAAAATAAATGGAGTTAAACCGCCTTAAAAAATAATAAATTTCTTTAAGGTGATATATCTTATACTCATGTTGTAAGGAATCTTGAAGCGCTCGTAGCGAAGTTGCTTAGCTGTTCTTGACCGATCAGTTAAGTTAAGCAACGCCCACCGCGGTCATGACTTGGATGGGCGACTGCTAGTGACATTACTACTGAGCGCTTCTATGCTTAAGAGGGCACGTTAAGCCTTCGTCCCAGTTGTTGTTCCAGTTGTGCCAATTGCATTTTGCAAATACCCGCCTGGCTAGCTACCACTCTACAAAGCCTTTTATCAAATAGAAAATATGTCGCCAAGAACCTAACGGTGTTCCGGCAGCTGTACTTGAGAGCCAGTAATTCTAGGTTAGCCTGAACACTTACCAACAGGTGAGATGGCGGTCAAAAGCCTATCAGCAATATGTTCATACTAATTTTACATCGAGAGTATATTCCACTTCCATATGATACGTTATGCTTAAATTATAAAACTTAAAGCTTAAACACAATACATACACACAAAATTAAAGATGCAAATATAAAAAATTGTAATTGACCTTCATAAGTATGTCGTAGACGCCTAAATTTTATGAATGCTTGTAGGGCATTTTGCGAATGCCCGCCTGGCTAGCTACTATCCTCAAGTAGAAAATCTGTCGCCAAGCACCTTCCGGCAGCAGTTCTTGAGAGCCAGTAAATCTAGGTTGGTCTGAACAACATCTTCGACAACATCATCACTTATCACCAGGTGACATAGTAGTCAAAGGCTAATAATTTATTGAGCATAAAAAATAAATAAATATATATATACATATATGTCTGAATCAACACGATTTTGCTACCTAAATCTGACAGAATAGCTAGTGCCTGTTATAAGACACAATTAAATACATTCCTATATTCAATATAAGGTTATATATACTCGTATTTACAAAAATGCAGAAACGCACGTTTGTGGCGGAAAATAAGAAATGTAAAAAGTTATTTTGCTTCTGCAGCTAGTTTCTGTAACTATTGTACATTATTATAAAATTAACTGTGGCCCTTATGGAGGCCCAAGGTAAGAGTCGCTCAACGAGCTATGGAGAGAGCTATGCTCGGCGTTTCTTTGCGCGATAAAATACGGAATGTGCATATTCGACAAAGAACCAAAGTAACCGACATAGCTTTCCGAATTCGCAAGTTGAAGCGGCGATAGGCGGGTCACATTGCTCAATAAACTAATAACCGATGGGGAAGAAAGATTACCAAATTACATCGAAAGATGTAGAGCTGGTAGGCCCTCACTAGGTGGACTGATGACATCGTTAAAGTCGCGGGTAGCCTATGGTTACAAGCGGCTAATGGCCGTTATTTGTGGCGTTCTACGGAGGAGGCCTATGTTCATCAGACGCCTTCCGGCGGATGATGATGATGATGATAAAATTCACGAAACAAATATACACTTTGGGGTATCAAGCTGGAGTTGCACCCGCCATATCGTAAGACTGTGGGAGTATGGGATTGTCGGGTGGGGAGTGTGAGAGTGGTCTTGTATGAGTAGTAAGAGGCTACAAAGGGAAAAATACCAACAGGTTGGCACCAGCGCCTACTCAAGAACTGTCACTTTACACTGCGCTAACAAGTGTGGGCAAAACCCCCGCTCTTTTTAGGGTTCCGTACCCAAAGGGTAAAAACGGGACCCTATTTCTGAGACTTCGCTGTCCGTCCGTCTGTCACCAGGCTGTATCTCAAGAACGGTGATAGCTAGACAGTTGAAATTTTCACAGATGATGTATTTCTATTGCCGCTATAACAAATACTATAAAAATAAAATAAAATTATTATTAAGCGGGGGGCTCCTATATAACACACTTGATTTTTTTACCGTTTTTTGTAATATGCGGCACAGCAGTTCATGGCTATTACTGCTTCAAAGGTAACGAAGGAACGTAAATGATGTGACCACGAAACGTTGTCAAATAGTCACGCCTTAGACACGTAATGGAATTATCGGAATTGGTATTAAAATTCCTGGCGAAGAAGGTGTTCAGTTACACAACCTTGTCCATTAATTCAGCCGGCAAGCAAGAGTCCTTGGTGTAGAGTTGTATTCTTCATATCTGTGTGCTGGTTTGAAATAGTAACCAGTGAAAGTACTAGAACATGTTTTCAAGGGTTTATAATACTAACAAAATTATCATTGTGCATAATTACCTGTAAAGAAGGCACCAAGTCATCAGTGGAAGCGAGGTTGTCCCCGAGCGACATTTCAGAGGAATCCATCGCATTACCCGGCTCGCTGGTGCAGTCCATGCGGTCATCCATGGTCGCGAGGAAGTCCTCTGGCGTGTGCGGCATGGAGTAGGACTGAGGGACCGCCATGCCCAGCCCACTGTCGGCTGACTCCTGCCGCTGGTGGTCCGTCAGACCTGAGAGGAACGGGTCCAAGGGCAGGTCTGTGCTCGCCACGGCTGTACTGTTCGCGAGGGAGGATACGATCGATGACGCTTGTCTCGCCATTATCTCTTGCTGGAATTTATAAGAACCAAGATGTGAAATAAATAAAGATTAACTTAATTTTATTTATATTTCTACGTATGTATCATTATCATAAGCTAGATTTTATCGCGAAAAGGAATTCTGAGCATAGCTCTAGCCATAGCTCGTTGAGCGACTCAGAGCTTGTCCAAAACGGCTACAGTTAATATACGTGATCGCTAGCAACACACAGAAGACTTTGGTCTTCAGGCTCTAAGAGATGTTTGACAAGAAGTCGTGTTATTGCCAGAAGTCGGCATCCAAATGGGTTCTTCTGGTGACCCCTATGTCGAAGTTGGACCTATACCTAACTGGACCGTCCTAGGTAAATATAATTTTCAACAACTTAGAGAGTATTGTTCTCAACAACTACTGGTACAGGTGCAACATGGACATGAGACATAATTTTCGTTCAAGCCACATTTTTACTAATAACGGTAACAGGTAGACGTTTAACTATTCACACAAAATTTAGTTCAACGTTCTCTTTAAATATAATTAATGAAAATATAATAATATAAATAAATAACCCATATAATGAAAGAGGTTTTCGCAGTTTATTTGCTAAAAATAATAATAGTTAAATTGCTAAAAATAGTATAATGGTACGGAACCCACTCGTGCTTGGCCGGTTTTTAGGGTTCCGTAGTCCTGACAAGGAACCCTTATAGTTTCGTCATGTCCGTCTGTCTGTCCGTCTGTCCGAGGCTTTGCTTAGAGACCGTTTGTACTAGAAAGCTGCAATTTTGTAAGGGTATGTAAACAGATCACGCCGACAAAATAGTAAAAAAAAAATTTGAAAAATAATTTTTTTTAGTAAAGCTCCCATACTTGTGACGTGGAGATGATTTTTTTTTCGTCGTCTATCCCATCGTATGGGATATCATTGAATAGGTCTTTTAAAATGATTTAGGGGTTGCTAATACGGTTTTTCGATTTAAAGCTCCATTTACGAAATATTAGACTTTAAAGTGCACATTTTTGTTCCAGTAGGGCGTCCCCCCCCTCTAAAACTTAAACTGCTAGCTCGAAAAATCGGAACAAAATCATGATGATAGTGCAGTTCATGAACTTTTCAGAAAAATTATAGCAGTTGAGATAACTTTATTACTTTAGCAGTAATAGTCGTTGAACTTGGGTGTTAGATAATTTTGTACCCAATACAAAATTCTTATAATAAATCCTTTAAACTGACTAAGATGAAGTAGTGGAAGGGCTTTAGAATCAGTATACATACTTATGTACTATATAGAAAGGGGTGAAGGGGGAAGAGGGGGGTTGTAGCATCCCCCCAGAGGGGTGGGGGATTATGAAAACTATTTCATTTAAATAATTATAATTTAAAAAAATATGTCTATCTACATACATTGGAAGGACTTTAGATATGGTATATGTATATATTTTGTGCTATGGGGAGGAAGAAAGAGGACGGATATGCCCCATTGAGGGGAGGCGGTTACAGAAACCTAAAGGTTTTTTTTAATACTGATGAAATTTCTCAAAATTAGCGTCTTCTTCATGAAAATAATTAGTCACAAATCACAAGCACGAAAACGTAAACAAAAAAGTTAGGCCAAGAGACAAATGTTTTAATATTAGAAGTTAAGCAATTCTATGTCAGCTCCGGCGCTGTGGGTACGTAGTGCTTTAGTCTTCTCGCTACCTCATCGCAGCGTATTCGCTACGTCTTCGCAGTAGACTTGCGATGCTCCCCCTGCGCGCCTCCGGCTTATAAAACTCTCTAGGGGTAGGGCCGACAAGACTGCTTGGAAGGTGGGTGCTCTGATTCGGTTCTGTCACACCATTCGACCTTATCTAAGCTACCTGAATAATTCGCGGTCAGGAACAGTTAGAAGAGTATTTTGAATCCATTAGGCTATGTCATGTACTTAGTAGAAGTGCAATACACGCAAATCCAGGTCAAAATGAAAACTTCAATAATGTATTTCTCAAAAACTATTAATTTCCGTAAGCTAAAATTTCAAGTGATTATTAAAAATAACTATATCTATCTGTAAAAAAAGAATATAGGTACATTGTGGTGTATACCGATTGTAAAGACGAGCCGAAGTAGTTGCCTGTTTACAATGGGTAAAGATATTAATAACTATATTTAATATAAAAAAATCTTGTGTCAAACAGCAATATATTCGACGATAACATGGAAGCGAATGCGTTGTGACCTTAAAGCGCTCACTACCCAAGGATGTGCGCGTGCGCGCGCTGTCATCGCCGCCAACACCCTAAACTAATTTTCAAAAAGCGTTCGATAGAGTGGTTCCTAGGATTCACTAGATAAAGGAGCTTATGATGGTATTCGGGGTTATTTATGGCGCTGATTCAAATATATCACCAACCGTTGCCAGAAAGTTGTGAACAACGGCTTAGCATCAGATGTGATTCCAATTCGTTCTGGGGTCCCCCATGGGTCAATGTTAGGCCCGTTACTTTTTATCTAATACATCAATGATTTTAAAAATGTTTTAAGTTTTGTAAATTGCTATTGTATGCCTATGACCTGCAAATATATAATTCTAAAATACTTGTCACCTTTTTCTTTAAATACTTAAACAGAATCTTGAAAGATTTTGAGCATATTGTTTTTCATATAATTAAACCATATGAAGAGCTGCTAAGCAAATATAAATTATTGGAAGTAAACTCCAGGAGACAACAATCAAATGTTATGCTTCTGTATGACCTATGTCTTACAGAATGACCATGGCTGCACTGAGTTGGTCGATGAGCTTTTGTATAAGGTACTTTTTAGACCTCATCCTTGCCTTACACAAGAACTGTTTGCTGTTCCCACCTGTCGTCTGCTGGAAGGTAGCATCAATGATCACTCGTAATGATCATCTTTGTTGAACCTTGTAAATCAACTCAACCCTACCCTGCTCGTTTTAATACTAATACTGGAAGCCAAATAATATGTATTATTATTTGATTGTTTTGTTTTTTTTTTGGTTTGTTTATGTGTATTTGACGGAATAAGCAGGAGTACCTAATGTTAAAAGTCACTTGTGCCTGTAATTTAATATTTCTTATTTTGTATTGCTTAGCTCGATATAAATATTCCAAACTATTCAAAGGCAGCGCGGCGCGGTCTAGTGTTGCCTTGGCGGACGCTCTTGGCTCGAAGAGGCTCAAAACTTAAAATAATAAGTTTTTCTAGTACTGTCTAACACTTTCAAATTCTGTGTCTCCTAATAAAATACAATGCCTACTCCGAGCTGAGAGCTCCCTCTGAACAGATTTTTTAATATTTACATCGAGCTAAGTAAGATAAAATATCATTTTTTTTAATTATGTTTCACAAAGCTGCCGCTAGATGGCAATGTACCAACGGATTCTGAATCGTGCTATCGTTACGTTTTCATTCGAGTACCTATAGCATTCACTAACGAATTTTCGAATTTCAATTAAAATCATTACTTGGTATCAATCGTACTCTTATATTGTAGCTCTAACAGGAATAACGTGAAAGAGATAAAAAAGAACAACAGAATCGTTCTATATTATTATAACTGGCTACTACGGAACCCTACATTGCGCGTGGCCCGACACGCGCTTGACAGTTTATTTTATTTTCCACTCGATGACACGGCACCGGCAAGGCAGCGACACGGTACCAGTACGGAAAAATTGAAAATTATGTTGACAAGTAACAAATGCTATCAGTTGCATATGTAGGTAAAATATTTAAAATCCTTAACATATTAAAAAGTCTTTCTTCATCTTTATTTCGTGAATCATACTATAAAGTACAATTATTACTGGAGATGGTTAAATATATACAAAACAATCCTTCAGAAACGTGAGGATTTAACTTAGCACTAAGAAAAGTATCTATCTCCGCTAAAGATTTATGTTGTCAAGTAATCCATGGAGGTCAGGGCAAAACTGGCTCAAGGTACAAGCATGACTCTCGGTTGCCTGAATAATCATATCTATCAATCAAGTTCTGCACACGTACTGCTGACTACGTAACGGGATAGTCTGTTGACGATAAGATACCACTGTTCTATTAGTAACCAACTCGTGCTTACAATAAATCTTACTCATAGATACAATCTATGCTCACAGTTTGTCAACTGAGTTGGTGAGTGAAAGTGTGTAAAACAACTCGAGAAAGAAAAGTTACAAAATGTGTATGATTTATGACTACGTTAAGTTATCGAAGTAAAATAATTTATTTATTATAAACAATAAATTATACAGATTGGATTAAAGGGAGAGGGTTTTTAAATCAACACCTAAGTTTTTTTAGAGTATTAATATTTAGCGAAAATTTATGTGAAACTACGTTACAAAAAATATACTCTGTAACCAAGCATATTTAAACATTTCTAGTATCTAATACACTTTTTAGGGGTCCGTACCCAAAGGGTAAAAACGGGACTGTATTAGTGAGACTTCGCTGTCCGTCCGTCCGTCTGTCACCAGGCCGTATCTCAAGAACGGTGATAGCTATACAGTTGCAATTTTCACAGATGATGTATTCCGATTGCTACTATAAGAACAAATACTAAAAATGAAATAAAATAAATATTTAAGGGTTTTATTCCCATATAACAAACTTATTTATTTTTTACCGTTTCTTGCTCGATAGTTATAACGGTGACAGTAGACGCTTTAACTATTCACAGAATATTTAATTTATGTTCTCTTTAACTATAATTAATTAAAATAAAATAAACAATTAAGGGGGCTCCCAAACAATAAAAGAAGTTTTCGCCGTATCTACCCAGCTCAAGAGACACTGCGAAAAGTGTCTGTAACTTGCAAGATTAGGTTACAGATAATGATACTGAACCCTTCGTGCGCGAGTCCCACTCGCACTTGGCCGGTATTTTTGTAATACATAACAATGTTAATACATAATTTAACCACAGAGTGTGGTTATATGGTGGAAAATGGGTTTAAGTTTTTTACTTTCAGTTCTTGCATTGAAATCATAATATCAATAGTGAGTGGAAAGCTTTCTTTTAATAAATTGATTGTAAATAATAATAATTTGAGTCAGAAGAGTGTACATAATTATTATACTTTGTGTGATAACAGCCATCAAGTAAGTTACGTTCGGGAACGTCTAGCTTGTGAGTGAGTTTGCTATAGACTAGAGACAAGAAATGTGCGTATGGTACACTGATTTGAGTTCGAGAAGGGTTGTGAAGATGGTCGGTAATGAGAGGTCGTGGGAGGCTGTGGCCTCGTTTTGTAAGACTGTTGTCTCACAGAGGGAAGAGCGGGAAAGGGAGAGAGATCCTCACTCTCTTTCGCTCCATTCATGATGGTGATGTGGTGATATTTCTGAGCACACACATGTTTACCAACAATATCAATGGATTATTGGAGTAAAAATTTGACGCCCAAGGCGGGAATCGAACCCGCGTCCACCGATATCGCGTCGGATGTCGGATGCTCCTCGGCCACCTGGACTCATTAGGCATCCGACGCGATATCGGAGGACACGGGTTCGACTCCCGTCTTGGGCGTAAAATTTTGTACTCCACTAATCCATTGATATTGTTGGGAAACATCTGCGTGCTCAGAAATATCACCACATCACCATCATATATTATATCAAACTATTCTCACTTGATATAATATACGTAAGTACGTCAATCGCATTAATATTTTTGTTTTTGGTACTGTTATAGTCTGTATGCTTTTAGTCTATGGTCTATGAAATGTAATTTCCGTCTTCCATTTATAAGCTGAGCTGGTGAGTTACGAATAAAATACTGTGGTTTGTTTCATACGAAGAGTATTAATTAATTACTCCCAAATAATTATATCAATAGCAGATATAATAGGTACCATGTAGTTACGTAATAGAAAACACTTAATGATTTTAAATAGCATTCTTAATTTATTGCTGGACATAAGTGATTGACATAATGTTAATTTAGTAGGTTTATAATAATAATTTTTAATAGGTACGTAAATTCGTGCTTACAAAGTATTTTCATCAACAAAGTAATTACCTTTTGGAAGTTCTTGACACGAAATAAAATGAATGCCTCTGCAGAGGCTTTCATAGAAGAAGGTCATGTATTTTATCCAACGTTCTCCTTCAACATTGTCAACTCTCGTGGTCGAACACATAAGCTGTAACGTACGTAAAAGCTGATAATTAGGTACGAGGTGGTAAAAAACAGTATCAAGTACGATGTGAAATTTAGCTTTATCTAAAGTGAATGGAAATCATTCGGTATGCGAGCAGGCGTGGTGCCGCTTCGCGAATCTTAATTTTGTAGGAATAAAATGCAAACGTACTTACACGTACCGTCCTCGCCGCGCCGCCTCGAACACTACCGCCGCTCAACCGTTGGATTATGCTATTTTGAAGCTTTTACGCGAGCAATTTAACGGAAATGAAACGCTAACTTTATATGCATTTTTAAATAGTTTGCCCCGTCCGATACGGCAATTTATACATTTTTATTCGTAGCATTATCTATATCTATATCTATACTTATAATAAAACTGTAACAGGTCCAATTCTGTACATAGAAGATATTTTGCAAAAAAAAATTTGAGAGCACTCTGTAGCTGATACTGATACCAAAACTGTATTTTTTTTTATTTTTGTCTGTCTGTCTGTCTGTCTTTCTGTCTGTCTGTCTGTCTGTCTGTCTGTCTGTCTGTATCCCGGCCGCGCATCACTCCAAAACTACTGAATGGAATTCAATGAAACTTAACACGATTTGAGTTCATACTACGAAGAAGGTTATTGTATACTTTTTATCCCGAAATTCAGCACGGTTCCCTCGGGAAAGGGGATGAAAGTCAAAATGTTACTTAGTTGTAATTTATGAACGCGTAGTCCGATTTCAAATATTCTTTTTTGTAAGAATTGTGATGAGCGAGCCCGGAACCCCATGGGCAGCCCGGCACCCCACGGGCAGCCCAGCACCCCATGGGCTACTGAATGGAATTCAATAAAACTTAACACGATTTAAGTTCATACTACGAAGAAGGTTATTGTATACTTTTTATCCCGAAATTCAGCACGGTTCCCTCGGGAAAGGGGATGAAAGTCAAAATGTACACTTAGTTGTAATTTATTAACGCGTAGTCCAATTTCAATTATTCTTTTTTGTTAGAATAGTGATGAGTGAGCCCGGAATCCCATGGGCAGCCCGGCACCCCATGGGCTACTGAATGAAATTCAATGAAACTTAACACGATTTGAGTTCATACCATGAAGAACGTTATTGTATACTTTTTATCCCGAAATTCAGCTCGGTTCCCTCGGGATGGGGGATGAAAGTCAAAATGTACACTTAGTTGTAATTTATTATCGCGTAGTCCGATTTCAATTATTCTTTTTTGTTAGAATAGTGATGAGTGAGCCCGGAACCCCATGGGCAGCCCGGCACCCCAAGGGTAGCCCAGCACCCCATGGGCTACTGAATGAAATTCAATGAAACTTAACACGATTTGAGTTCATACCACAAAGAACGTTATTGTATACTTTTTATCTCGAAATTCAGCACGGTTCCCTCGGGAAAGGGGATGTAAGTCAAAATATACACTTAGTTGTAATTTATTAACGCGTAGTCCGATTTCAATTATTCTTTTTTGTTAGAATAGTGATGAGTGAGCCCGGAACTCCATGGGCAGCCCGGCACCCCACGGGCAGCCCAGCACCCCATGGGCTACTGCATGAAATTCAATGAAACTTAACACGATTTGAGTTCATATCACGAAAAACGTTATTGTATATTTTTTATCCCGAAATTTAGCATTGTTCCCTCAGGATGGGGGATGAAAGTCAAATGTTACTGAGTTGTAATTCATGAACGCGTAGTCCGATTTCAATTATTATTTTTTGTTAGAATAGTGATGAGTGAGCCCGGAACCCGATGGGCAGCCCGACACCTCACGGGCAGCCCAGCACCCCTGAATGGAATTCAATGAAACTTAACACGATTTGAGTTCATACTACGAAGAAGGTTATTCTATACTTTTTATCCCGAAATTCAGCACGGTTCCCTCAGGAAAGGGGATGAAAGTCCAAATGTTATTTAGTTGTTATTTATGAACGCGTTGTCCGATTTCAATTATTCTTTTTTGTAAGAATAGTGATGAGTGAGCCCGGAACCCCATGGGCAGCCCGGCACCCCACGGGATGCCTAGCACCACATGGGCTACTGAATGAAATTCAATGAAACTTAACACGATTTGAGTTCATAACACGAAGAACGTTATTGTATACTTTTTATCCCGAAATTCAGCACGGTTCCCTCGGGAAAGGGGATGAAAGTCAAAATGTACACTTAGTTGTAATTTATTAACGCGTAGTCCGATTTCAATTATTCTTTTTTGTTAGAATAGTGATGAGTGAGCCCTACACCCCATGAGCAGCCTGGCAACCCACGGGCAGCTCAGCACCCCATGGGCTACTGAATGGAATTCAATGAAACTTAACACGATTTGAGTTCATACCACGAAAAACGTTATTGTATACTTTTTATCCCAAAATTTAGCACTGTTCCCTCGGGAAAGGGGATGAAAGTCAAAATGTTATTTAGTTGTACTTTATGAACGTGTAATCCTATTTCAATTATTCTTTTTTCGTTAGAATAGTGACAAGCGAGCTCGGCATCTCACGGGCAGCCCGGCACTCCACGGGCCACCCGGCACCCCATGGGCTACTGAATGGAATTCAATGAAACTTAACACGATTTGAGTTCATACCACGAAGAACGTTATTGTATACTTTTTATCCCAAAATTTAGCACTGTTCCCTCGGGAAAGGAGATGAAAGTCAAAATGTTACTTAGTTGTACTTTATGAACGCGTAATCCGATTTCAATTATTCTTTTTTCGATAGAATAGTGACAAGCGAGCTCGGCATCTCACGTGCAGCCCGGCACCCCACGGGCCACCCGGCACCCCAAGGGCAGCCCGGCACCCACGGGCATCCCGGCACCCCACGGGCATCCCGGCACCCCACGGGCAGCCTGGTACCCCACGGGCAGGCCAGCACCCCATGGGCATCTCGGCATCCTTAATAAGATTTGCCAGCTTGCTAAGATAAAATTCTAAAATCTGGAACATTCGACACAATAAATTTTTTTAACTATCTATCTTTCGCCGGATACATTTTGAAGACTGCGCAATGAAAGTGTACAATCTAATATATTTTTGTTCTACCGCCCAACAAGGAGAACCTCGGCAAAAAGATACCGTTTTATAATCGAAATTCCAAAGAAACGCACAAAGTACCTACTTTGCTTCAACATTTATTGTGCGAACCGCGAAGGAACTCTCTGAGTTACTTAACTACTTTCTTCTGGAAAAACAAGCTGGGAGTTATCAAACCCTAAGTAAAAAGCTCCTTTCTGAGCTATGCTTTACTAAGAGTGCTTCACCACAGACCACGGTGTTACTTAATATGAGATAAACAGTGCTCAAATGTGAATAATTAGTTTGCAGGTACGGCAATCGCGAACGAAGTCGCGGGTACAGCTAGTATGTAATAAAAATATGTAAATATATTTCAATTCCGCCTAAGGCTTGAGCTTCGCCGTTATTCTGGCAGTTGTCGTTAAGACATTACTAACCAGCAAGATGATGGTTTATCGTTAACATATCAGTTCAATCAAATACTTAGAAGTGTCTACTGGAAGAACATAAGAACCAATAATGGCCTAGTCTTTATTCATTGCCGATTACAGACTGCCGCAAAAGAGCTCTATGGCTGAGATCAGGTCATAAGGTGGTTTACCTTGTGGCCTGAACAGTTCGAAATAGTGTTTAATATATCTAGTTCAAGATTTATTCAAATTCTAAATCTGCTACTTCTTTAAGTCGAAGATAATTATTGAATTCTCCTGACCTAGCGAAGACATTTTATACCATTTATAAAAAAGACAACTGGTTTTATTTCTGTGAATCATACTCCTCGCCTTTTATTTCACAGATAGTGAGACAGAAGCCGCAGAATCGAATCGTTCCAATAATAAATGGAGACAGGATGAAAATTAAACACGAAAAGAATTTTGTGAAGATACTAAAATGAAATAGAAAAGATTTAACAGATTGGTTCGTACCAAAGAGTACGATTTTTTTTGTATTGGTATCCCGTGCAGTTACCGCGTTACGAATTTCCAAGAACTGATCTAGATAATAGATATAGATAATATTCTACCAATGACCCCACTTCAGAGGAATAATTCCCACTTCACATAAACTTCCTTCACAATATAAACACAAAACAAGCTTAAACAAAACTACTTACCTTATTATTAATAAGAGATAACTAGGTATTTTTCAAATGATTGGTGGATAATTTTTTTGTTTCGGATGGGAATCGAACCGTAAGAGATTCCAGTGGTCGAGAGGAGTAGGCATACGGTGCGAAATTGGAGGCGCGGGTTCGACTCCCGCCCATGTCCCGTCCGTTTGTGCTCCAATAATTTGTAAATGTGATTTTCGCACCGCACGCTATAGTGCTTGCACCTAATCATATTTAGAAAAATAACTTAGTACTAAAAAAAAATTGCTTAGAAGCGCCTTCACGTACGAGTATTAACGTACGAATATATATACGTATTTCTTTTTGGAAAATCTAAATTCATAGCGATACGCTACGAGATGTAAACCATTTCCTATTTCACCCTATGATGATATTCGATGGGCTACAGGAAAAGCAACTTAGAACGATACAAAAAAGGTCAGTAACTTCGGTTTCCATTCGTAAAATTACGCCCAATTACTATATTTAGGTATAGACTGTAATAGAATTGTTGAATTGTTCTATTCATTTACTTACTTTATTAGGTTAGGAATTTAATATAGGAATACGTATACATAGTACATACTTGTAATACCCAAGTGTATAACTAGTTATAAAATTTGTGTGATGGTAATGTTGTTCAAAATATACCTAGCGCTATGTGGGTCGAAATTGTTATGCTTATCAATGATAGTTATGACATAACCTGAAACGACAAATTACTTTACCTATATTTATTCATGAGGTTCAGTAAAAGCTCTTTTCCACAGACAAAGACAGCCATAATAATAATAGATAACGTCTGTTCCACTAAATGTTTTCTTCTCATTTTTTCTACCTGCTGTAACGTCATATGTGCGTTTTAGTACTGGGATTTCCCCGCCCTCACATACACGTTGAAACGTATATTTTTTCATTAATCTGCTTTCATCAGTTTGAACAGAAGAAAGTGGTTTTGTTTTTGTTGTGAATCAATTTTATGCCCTTATTTTGGCGTCAAGTACCTATAAGGGTGCAAGGCACTGACTAAATAAAACAGCGTCGAAGGAAAGGCATTGCTCTCCTAATTGGCACGCGCAGTACATACTTGCGTCATCTATTATATAGGTCTTTTAAATTGAATTTGCAGGGAGTACGCCGAGCACGAAACTCAAGATCTCTGCTCGTTATAGAAGTAAGGTTACAATGGGTTTGTTTTCTTGAGAACAACAGATCAAATCAATAGAGCATAGGTGCTGCCAAAGTTTCTTCATAAATTTAATTGTAAGCAACCGATTTGGTTAAGTCGTCCCACTCAGACTCACACAGTCAATGTTGCTGCTACTTTGCGATGAGATACGAGTTCATTAATGGGTTGCCTTTGAGTAAATGAGACCCTGTCTATTTGCGACTTTGCGTAGTTTTGATGTAAAACTAATATAGGGCAAAGTTTGTTTTGATTTATACCAAAACAAGCTTTGTAAGCTGTATTTATTTTTTAAATATACGCGTCAAATTAAATTGTTGTACTAATGATTTCAATTTCTAATTGCTTAAATTTCCTTCCATTTGTTTTTGCACAAATGCAATAATTAGTAATAATTTCAACGATCAAACTTGAAATTTTAAATATTACACTTTTTAAATGTATAAATTCCTTCCTAAGTTTTATTACTTGAACACGTTGAAATTTTCATTGGTAATTTTCCCTTTTTATTTAAAAAATATATATATTTTATTATCTTGTGGTTGCCACTTGTCTTTCAAAACATGTTTTGCAATATTAATATAAAATTTTAAACTGCATTTAGTTTTCTGCACGTTCCAAACCGTGCTCACTCAACCGAACGACAGGTGTAGACGATAGGTGCGTGGTCTTGAGGAGATGCAGAAACTGAACAACTAGGATAGCGTAATAAGTGCTTTGAAAACATGTAAGTGAACGTAAATGCGTATCGAACGGCGTTGGACTCGTGACTGAAGGTCGGGGCGGTTACCGCGTCTACCCTACTACCTGTCCCGCCGTACGCATATACATACAAATGCGTGCATTCGCCACTACTTCTGTTTATTTAGAATGTAATACAGGTAAGTACCTAACAATGTTTACATTATAGTATTAGCGTTATTCTCTATATTTAAATAACATTTTAATTAGTTACAGCTTCGCGTCGTCTACATTCTCCCCCCCATTGTCTGTCAAGGACAATCATCATTAGCGGTCGGGAGCAGAGCCACACGGGTCACCGGTCTGGTAAGTATTCCTGTCATAGTCTTTACATCCACAATGCGTATGCGACCGTCGGCACCAGGGTGTACTTCTTCTATTCTGCTTTTGGCCAAGTGTTTCGGGGCAAAGTGGGGTCAACAATAAAAACTACGTCACCCTTTTTCAGTTGCTTGCCTTCCTGATACCATTTCTGGCGTGGCAGAAGCGTTGGCAGGATTTCACGTACCCAGCGGTGCCAGAATGCATAGGTAAGTCTTTGTGAGTGTCTCCAAGTCTTTTTCAGGTACAACTTGCTATCATTAAAGACACCAAGTATATGTATGAGCATACATCTCAGTAAGCGGAGCCATGTAGAAAACTTGGTCTGACTCTTGCAGGCAATGATATATGCACATCTTTGTTTCTATGTACTTGTCGCCAATATGCAACCGCAGCCATTCCGCTTGATGCCGCATCATAAAACAGGTGTAATTCTATTGTCTCACTCCCGCTGAAAGTACTGTGCTTAGCGTCGTATTTGTTGTCTCGCTCGCTCTCACGTGCCGTTGAGTGAAAATACCATCTTGGTATGCGTAAGAGTTGTAATGATTGCAGTTCTATTATCCAGTCATGGAAAATATTATTCTCGTTTTCAGGTATACAATCATCCCATTTAGTTTTAGTTTTCCAAATATTTTGTACAATAATTTTTGCTTTCACTGTGAATGGTGCCAGAAAACCAAATATATCGTAGATTGACATAAATATGCGCAGATGTTCTCTTTTCGTAGGTTTCCTTTTAAGTTCGAGAATTTCTGCTGGAATACGCTTCAGTGATAGATCGAAGCCAAAGGTGTCGCTGGATGGGTACCACATAAGTCCATGCGTCTTTTCAGGTAAGTCAAAGCATCCGTCAAAGCATGCATTCCAAAACTTCATGTTTGTTAGATATACAATTTCTTATTTCAAATCCACCTCGTCTATGGATATCTGAGACTTCTTTTATCATTCTTATGGCTGACTTTTCATCATCAACACTTTCTATATAATGTGATTTCAGTATGGTGTTAGTGGCTTCGGGCATTTTTTTTTCAAATCGCATGGCGTTTTTATTTTTAATATGCTGTGCGATAAAGGGTGAGCAGTTCGCGCCAAATATGAGTGACGTCATGGCGTATATTTTGATAGCTTCATTTTCATTGTCTCGCCATAAAAATCTTAACGCATGCTAGTCTTCTTCTTTTATTTTAATACGTAGAAAGTAATCTTTGATATCGCCCACGATAGCTACAGGCTTCTCGCGGAAAAGTAGCATGATGCCCAGCAGTGATTGTAATAGATCTGGGCCTTGGAGAAGGTAATCGTTAAGTGCACAGCTACCACTGACCGCAGCGGCATCGAACACTAGCCTCAAGTTTCTCTTATTCGGGTTATCGACGCCAAAATGGGGTAAATACCATTCCCGGTTCGTATGCGTTGATATTTCCTCATCAGATAGCAATCTTGCGTAATTATTAGCCAATAAATGGTTGATTCTTTCTTTGTATCGTGTTGCATAATTTTCGTCGAATGCCATCTTTCGTTCTACCGCTAAGAATCTTCTATAGGCGTTTGGATAAGAGTCAGGCATAGGCATATTGTTTTTCCATGGTAAGCCAACCACCCATTTATCATTATTTAACTTTTCAGATGAATCAACAATGTCGCCCGCACGAATCTCGTCCTTATTTACTCGTGGTTTAGAGTTGACTCCAATCGCTTCGATGGCGAACGATCGCCGAACGAGTTCATGTGGTTCCTTATCTCTGTTATCAATGTGTGCATCGCTTGGCCATAGTTGCTTCGAGTACGGTACTGCGTCTGCGCCCGTGCATATGTGTGTCTCCTCACGCCGTGTGGGCCTCGCGCCCGCTGAAGTAGCGTGGGAGTACGGGGTAGGGGCAGCGTAGATAACTGCGGCGGCCGGAGAGGCCCGCTCGCACGATGTTGTAGTCAAAGCATGCTCAACGGGTAGCGGAGGGCCTCTGCGAGCGAAGGTAGGTGCGGGTACGATGCCATGCAGGCACCACCCGAGCGGAGTTAAAGTTGCGCACGGTTCGTTGATGCCACGATAAATAGTCTTAAGAGTCATGAGCAGGTGGAAGTTATCCTGCCCAATTAATATTTTTGGTTTAATATTCACATTAGCACAGAATAAACTGTCTTTTAAGTCACGTAAATGTTCATAACTTTCGAGTTTCACTTTTGATAAGTTTTGAGTAGGCAAGTCCAGTTCGTTTATTTTTTGTGCGCGCACTTCATATAGGTTTTACCATCAATGTTCGTTAGTTTAAAATTCACAAATTCACTATGACACACTATATCAGAGTTCCAGGCACCTTTAATACGTAGCGTCTCAGGCTGACCTTGAAGGTTTACACAGTTTGCGAGATCAGCTGACAATAATGATACCGTTGCGCCGTCATCGAGCAAGGCGTACGTAGGTATAACACCGCTAGGTCCGTGCACATTAACGCGAACTATTTTTAACATTACACTTGTACCGGATACCACAGTAGTATTTGTGACAGTCTCAGTAGTTGACATTGATGCACTTTCAGTTGCTGTAGTCGTAGTTACGCCGTTGTCGGTCAAAGTCGGCAGCGGGGACGTTCCTTTAGCTGGCCAGTGCAGCAAGCGGTGGTGAGCCAGACCGCAATCGTCGATGTCGCACAGCGCGCCTGGACAGGTGTCCTTACCGTGTCCTGGCAGTAAACACTTGTGACACAGCTTATGAACTTTAACAAAACGCCACTTGTCTTTCCGTAAAGCGCGTTTAAATTTGACACAGTTTGATAATGTGTGAACAAATGTTTTGCAAAATTTGTTTTTTCATCACTGTCAATATGTAGCACGGGCAGTACGGAGTAAGGTTTCCGTTCATCACTTTTCTTTGGCAACTTGTTCTCTATTTGAATATGACTTATTCCTGCTGCGGCAATTTTTATTGCTTCTCTATGAAGAAACTCGGCAAACAACTGTAATTTCGCTTTGCTATCATCTTGATGTTCGAATATGTAATCTGCGCACTTGTTTATAAGGATGCTGGGGCACTTAGATATGACAGTATTTAGTAATTCTGGGCTTCTTAGATAATCACTTTGGTTGATAGCCTTAGCAACAGCCACATAATTCTTTATTTTGACGGTAAAGTTCACTAACTCGTTGTGATAGTTTTGTGTTAAGGGTTGCAGCTTTTTAAATTGTGACGTAATCTTGTGTATTATCAGCTCCGGTCGGCCGAAACGTAGTTCTAGTGCTTCTAGAATGATAGTTGGAGAATTGTCACTGATAAGTAGGGATGAAACTGCTTCTCTCGCATCACCACGGAGGCACTTATTGAGTCTCGTGATATTTTCACTGTCACTATAGTCGCACAGCTTAGTGGATTCATCGTACACTTTTTTAAATTGTAGCCACTCAAATGAATCACCAGAAAATATAGGTAGGTCTCTCGGAATAGCTAATCTTGACAAATATTTTGTGTTAGCACTTTGTGTAGCCGTAGCTAGGTTTTGCATCGCTTGCGCTAAGTGCTGGAAGTCGTGCGGAGCCGGGCCGGTAGCCGTTGTTGACGCCAGTGGCAGCGCGCGCGCCGCGTCGGTGCATGACTCATGCGTTTCGTGGATGCTTTTTTCGAGCCATTGCTCAACTCTCTGTGACGTTCCAGCCAATGATTGTTGTCCACTGCTTTGGGACTTCTGGGAGCGCTCATCGTCCAGCGCGGCGAGGTCAGCAGCCAAGCGCTTGTCTATTAGTTCTCTGTCAATTTTGGCTTTTGCTTCTGCTGCTTCCAGCTCTAATTGTTTCCTGCGTGCCGTGATCGATGATCTTGAGCTTTTTTTCGATGAAGCTGCTTTCTGACCGCCAGGTTCAATTTTCAAAATACCCGCGGATGGAGACGGCTTGGTATTATTTCTGAGCTCATTATCATCATTTTTATTCACTACAGCAGGACAAGTTTTCACGGAGTGCACTTCATTATCACTATTAACTTGTGTCAACTTTTCTCGCATATGAGCACTGCGCGTTTTAACCATTGTGCGCGGAGGTGTGTTGTTCATTCCCGGCCAGTTATCTCGACTTTGTTCCTCAAAGATCCGGTCGAAGGACTAAATGTAGACGATAGGTGCGTGGTCTTGAGGAGATGAAGAAACTGAACAACTAGGATAGCGTAATAAGTGCTTTGAAAACATGTAAGTGAACGTAGATGCGTATCGAACGGCGTTGGACTCGTGACTGAAGGTCGGGGCGGTCACCGCGTCTACCCTACTACCTGTCCCGCCGTACGCATATACATACAAATGCGTGCATTCGCCACTACTTCTGTTTATTTAGAATGTAATACAGGTAAGTACCTAACAATGTTTACATTATAGTATTAGCGTTATTCTCTATATTTAAATAACATTTTAATTAGTTACAGCTTCGCGTCGTCTACAACAGGGATATTTAAAATTTATCTGAAAAATAATAGATTTATACCAAAAATGCAATGCAATTCAAACTGAAATTGAATAAAATAGTCTGGTTAAGTTTCATAAAATAAAATTGTTTGCTCTGATGCATACATGTACCTCGATGAAAATAAAGTGTTATAATAGTAAATGGGATACGTATAGGTATTATTAGTAAATATTGAAAGCAATGATGGCTGAAGGCTAACACGCAAGGTTGACCCTTGCGTGTTAGCCTTCGGCCATCATTGGTTTAATCTTATCGCAGGTTGGAGGTTTGATACTTGGTGACATGGCACTTTGCGAGGGCGCCCGCATGGGTAGGTGTCACCTATACTAGAAATCCGTTAACGGGCACCTAAGGCTGTGTCTGCCAGAGTCATTGTCTATGAAAGCCAGTTATTCAAAAGTTGGCCTGTTATATATCATTAATAACCAATAAGTGAAATTGGGGACAAAGGCTTATAAAAAAGTAAGAATCTGTCGTATTGATAAATAATAGGTTTATAAGTTATTACAAAGCTTCAAAATTTTATTCATAATGTTTACCTTTTGTTTCGAAACCAAGTCCTCTATTAGTAATGTGATACGTAAAGCTCATTTAACTTATTGTAGCTCGAAAATAAAACAATATACATTCCTACAGATTTAAGAAGAGAAAGTGACTCATGTTGTCAATCGTATATGTAGATATACGATTTGGACAGTTAATCATATTTATATTTTCCTACCCATTTGTGTGACAAAATATTATTATCCAAAGAATTATCTATTCATATATTATGCATGCGTGATATCATATTTTGCTTAAGTATTGTATATGATTCTATTATTTCTATGGATCTCAGAACGAGTTGCTGGATGCTTGTTCTACTATTTGGCACACGACGCTTCCATGGCACGTGATTTTTGTGAAAGACTTTCTTGTCATGCTAAAATGCTGAATTCCAATCTCAGCATACTTAATAAATTACTAATTTCCAAATTTATTATTGGTATAACCAATATTCATTTTCCATTTCAATTGATTGCTTTAGTTTTAGTTTTAGATAGAAAACTCGTTATCGTTACACCACTTTTAAAATATTAAAGTTAACATCTTAAATAATAATAACATTGGGTTACAATGGACGGCTTTATCATTAAAAGTGATCTCTACCAGTCAACTTAAGTATGGAGTTAAACAGACAAAACAATAGGGGCGGGTGTAATTAATATAATTAGAAATTAAAAAAGTACATACTCAAATGTCATAAAAATATTTTTGATATAAAACGTATTTATTTGAGTTGAATTTCAAAACCAATGCATAAAAATAGCATATTAGTTTGTATAATAATGAAATAAATACAATATAATCAACGAATTATCATTGTAATTCAACGGAGCAATGCTGCCAGTATGCTGGGCACGCTGCCAACTGGTAGTGAGCTGGAGTATTTGGACTGTCTGTGCGTCTGCAATGACTTATATGTTGTCTAAATGCTTTTATTGTAGTAGCTGTAACGTACATAGTTGGTAGTAATTTGTTAATAAGGGCATACCGCTATACATTTATATATAAATAATATATATAAATGTCTATGTATATGTATAAATGTCTCACATACACTGACAGTTAAAAATGAAGTGCAAAGTGTTTTTTTTTTTTTATGCCTGATAGATTAGCCTTTGACCACTATCTCACCTGATGGTAAGTGATGATGTGGTCGAAGATGTTGTTCAGGCCAACCTAGAAGTACTGGCTCTCTAGGATAGCTGCCGGAACACACCGTTAGGTGCTTGGCGACAGATTTTCTACTTGAGGATGGTAGCTAGCCAGGTGGGCATTCGCAAAATGCCCTACCACCATGCTATAACGACTGCCCTAAGACGACAACCGGGACCGACGGCTTAACGTGCCCTCCGAAGCACGGAAACGCTCAGTAGTAATGTCACTTGCGGTCACCCATCCAACTCTTGACCGCGCGCGACGTTGCTTAACTTTGTTGATCGGTTAAGAACAGCTAAGTAAACTTCGCTACGAGCGCTTCAAAACTTTACCTTTAAACTTTGTCCTTGAACATTTTGATAGTCGGTGCTTGTCTTATTGATACTGGAAAATAATGCCACAAGCAGGCAGCCTGTGGGATTGAAAGTGGGAATAATAGTGAAAGATTTGCTACAAAACGAACTGAGGATGGATTTCAAGTGTGAGATTTTCTGATCACCTTAAAGTACATATTAAAGTGTATGAAGAACAGTGATGGAAATCAAAGCGTTCCTTGAGATAGCGTGAAAGTTTATTAAAAGCGACTATATGCCTTTGTTAGTGTAATCAATTACTGTTTGAGGTAGTTTTCTTAAAACATTAACAAATATGCTGCATCTATCAACCATAGTGCGAAATACACTGACTTCCATTTTAAAGTAAATATATAGGATTTTTCTATTATAAAGGAACAGTGTAGGGCTTAGGCTGTGGCAGTTATCTTGCCTACTACTACCTAATACTTCCTTTGCAGACGACTCTGGGTAATTGTATTATACTAGATTAACTACGATGTATATGAGTATTGAGTTTATTTTTGTTGCTACAATGTCAACTCTTTGGTTTTCTTACAGATGTTGTTAGTAGTACCTACAATAACATTCTATCCAATGAATACAAAACTGTTAATGGTAATTTTTTTAATGGATGTAAAATTATACTTTTTCGCCAGATAACACATTTAGATATAAAGCTAAATTACTGTGTTAAAGCAAAAATCTATAGGCTTTATAGTTTTTCAGTAAAGTGTGCCACATAATACTCAAGTTGCGGGATAATGATAGGGTTCGTTTCGCATTGTTAATTAACAACCTTGATTCAACATCTGAGACCACAACTTTGAAGAAACTTGAGGCCGTCACGATTCAACATTTCTCATAATCCAATACTAATCAAATACAATCTCTGGTTTCCTAGGATTACGGTGCCAACATACAGCGACCGTAATACATCGATGAATGATGTCAGTAGAACGTTGTCCATGGAAACAAGATGGCGCGGTTTCTTGAAGAGCATTTTCATAATTTTGCAGAGTTACAAGCCTTTATGAAGTGCTCTAGCACAGATTTTTCATTGTAAAAACTACTGAACTAACTGTAAAGTAAAGTAAAGTAATATTTATTGCAAAACTGTCAGTACAATACTTAAAGATAAACAATATAAGTTTGAAATCGAGCTAGTAACAGTTTACTCATATCGAGCATGCAATATTAGGTTCAGACACATAATGAACATGATACAACTGATATTATATAAATCTAGACAACAAATTAATTGGATTGAATTCATGATGATGGTTTATGTTTTAAAATTTAAAAACTCCTCAACATATATACACATGCTCAAGAAGCCACGATTTTAACTTTTTTTTAAACATATGTCCATTCAGTTCTTTGATGAACAGCGGTAAATGATTATACACTCTGATGCTAGTTACATATGTACTTTTATCATATATTTTAGTACATATTTTTGGTAAAAATATATCGTTTATGTATTTACTACGTAAGTTATTACGGATTTTTGCTGTAAGTGTATAATATTCCATATTATGTTTCACAAACAAACAAAGCTCTAGTATATAAATACCAGCGAGGGTCAAGATGTTTTTTTCTTTAAAAACTGTCCTTAGTGTCTCGTCACTGTACATACTGAGATTCAAAAAATATCTTCTTGTATGTTGCTACATACAAGAAGATATTTTTTGGATTTCCTAATGCATTATTTGGTTATTACGTACAAAGCTTTTATACAACTTTTAAGAGTATTACAGAGGATACCTGTTAAATAGCATGATCGAAAAATGTATGATTAAAACAGCATTTCGTCATCAGTTCAAGGTTTATAGGTCTCATATATATATATACAGCGTGTCCCAAAATTCAACGATAAGCCGGCATCGGAGCATGGACCTACTCATGATTCCTCGGAAAAAAATAAAAAAATTATAACTGTTTTTTTTATTAATTACAGAGACTTTTATAAATTTCATCGATATTCGATACCCATTATGCTATTTTCAACTACCATGACCACAATTTTTGACATATTTTTGATATTTTTTGTGCATTAGCAACCTAAGAAGGACGGCTATCTACCACAATCCTTTAAAATTACAGAAAGTCTGTAGTTATTTTACAAAAATCAGTAAAAAAATATTTTTTTCTTATAATTTTCATACATTTTAACATTCTATGCACTTTCTATAGTCTGGGTTAAAAAAAAAAGTATGGACACTACCATGGCAAGTTTTATTAAAAGTTGGCGCAACTTTATAAAAGTCTCTGTAATTAAAAAAAAAAGAGTTATAATTTTTTTTTTTTTTCCCGAGTAGTCATGAGTAGGTCCATGCACCGATGCCGGCTTATCGTTGAATTTTGGGACACGGTGTATATATATATTATAAATAAGTGTGCTTATATGCTTATGAGAACACACAAAGTTGTTCATTGTTACAACACTTCGTTTAACATAATACATTTGCACCTTTTACAAGTAATTGTTATCCACGATATGGGCATTGCACTCGATTAATATGGGATCAAAGTTTTTCAAAATCTATTGCACATCACAAAGTCCCACTCGCAGTTCTATAATACAAGTAATCGTATCACAGTACTCTGAAAGCTTATTTATTGCTCAGCAAATATTAATGCATTAATAGAATAAGGATAAATATATGTTAGTAATGCGGTGTTGGGACATCACTTGAAAACTACTGAAACATAAAAGGTATATAAATAGCGAAGAGCAAAACAAACATGTATTGTGGATAAAACACTTTTACATACATACCTTTAATCCTAAGATTTCATCAAACATTTTAAAAGAGCAGGCTGTAAGTGAATTTCAAGCCAAAGAAACCACAATGAGCAACAATTTTTCCCGGAACTACTATTCTACAACATAATATACTTAATTACTTTTTTATTAGTGTCCTAAATAGCACAATACATAAATATGATTATATATCCCCGAGACTGCGCCTGCTTATGGTTTGGTAAAATTAAGCCACTTATTTTAAATTGATGATAGGGTCAAATATACGAAATACTATAAATAGACAGAATATTAATTCATTCATAAATGAGCCGCTCGGTTATTCCATGACATTGATAAATTTAAACCTATGTCGATAATAAAAATAAGATGAATTAAAATTTTATTTATCTTCTCATAATAAACATTACATACTCATGTTTATAACGAATTGATAATAAAAGCACATTTTCTATACTTGATCGAAATCTGGATGTAATCTGGGCAGTGCTGCTAAGAACCAACTAGCTGGCCTTTAAATAAAGCAGATATAAATAAAAAATTTAATTTAAAATGTTCTATAATTACTTATTTCTTAAAACAAATTTTTAAATGTATAAAGATGATGGGATCATGAGGCAATAATAGTATATTTACACACATCTATTTTCAACCCGATACTAATTTATTACAAAGTCACCAAAGTCAAGAATTACGTAAATGTAGCTACGGTCGCGCTATTATTTTAAAAAAGACGTTTGAAAGAGCGTACCCCATATATAATGTGCTACCTCCCAACTAGCGCATTCAAAACCCACCTTGAAAATTGTGTCATCTCGGATAATAATCTGCTACATAAATTATAGGGTTAAATGTTTGTGGATACGTTATCACCTACTATTGCTTAAAATGTATTAGTTATAAATATTTATATAATATAATATTTAGTATATAATTTTCAAGTTAAGGACTATTAATCTGTATTATACATCTGTATTCAGAGCTATTAAGTTAAATTAATATACAGGGGAACTCTAAAGTGCTGGGGTTTAATCCCCCTCAAAATATACCAAGGGTTAACACTAACTATAGACGGAATTCGTATGTATTGAGAGCAAGTAACACTATAATGATTTATGATATTGACCTATTCTGTACAAGTATAGCGTCAGTTAGGCGGCTAGTAAGCAGATACATTTTGAATAATATGTTATAATTAACCAATACTGAGCTGCAGTCTTTCATGTTCACTTTATTTATTACTATTGTATTACCTAGCCGTGAGGTGCTTTAATTGGTCTCATGTTTCTTAATTACTTTTCTAAAATAATCATATTGCTGTTGGTCTTCCTATGATAAATAAATAAATAAAAATAAATCAAGAAATATATTCAGAAGTATCTTTAAATCTACATACGTACAGCAGGCAAATTATTGCTAAAACTTTAATTATTGCAAATAAATTTAATAAAATATTAATATTAAAGCTTTTGTTAGTTAATGCATTGTGCATTAAAAAAAAATTGATTTACAATTTCAAATGACCAATAATAAAACTGATCTAGATATATATAGTTAAATCCATTCAAAACAGTCGGACACATATTAAATATAGAAAATATCGATTTATGTTGAACATTTCAGTAGCACTTCGTGTATATTTTGAGTTAACTTTCAACAGGGAAATAAGTTAGCCGTGCAACAAGCTCCAACATTAAAGCTTACATGTTTAAGAGATACGTTAAAATTTCACCTACTCACAAGCTTAGTATTTCCGAATCTCTTCAAGTTTGGGAGCGCAGTTCGGCAGCTACAAAAAATACTTTTTCATTTCTCATGCTCGGAAAATAGTGTTTATTTGATCTGAGTAGCGGGTGGAAGACGCTGCTTCCCACCTAAGAGTGGGAAAAACTCATAGTAAATGCTTCCCTCTCTTGGGCCGGAATGACTTGTATTAACATATATGACTTGTTGTTACCATGGCAACCATTGTTTACAACTATGGTTGCCATGGTAACAACATGTTTATGTTTTTTCGTTCTAAGGTACTCTGCTGTAACTGTAACCATGGCAACCATGGTTGTAAACAAAATTAGACGTCTATATTTTTTCGTTCTAAAATACTTTGCTGTATTATCAAAACTAATTACAACTACATTTGGGTTTATGTAAAAGCTAAAAGAACTAGCTTAGAATTAATGTGACTCTCTCAAGTTGTATCCTATATGAACAATTTAGTCACTAATTATGTTTATAAGGGTAAATTTAAAAACAACTTAATAAAATACCTTTTAAGTAGTATGGCTTCCACGGCAGACGCTTTGTGTGCCATGTATAAAATTTAAAAATGACTAGATATATATATTAACTGACTAGATGGTAAGTAAAATTATAAAAAATCTAACAAAAAAATTATTTAATTTTACAAATTGCTCTTATCCCTCCATTAATTCTATATATGTTTCGTCTACTCATGTTATGGTTTTCAGTAAATATTTAAGATTTATTTTATAGAGTTTTAGAAAAACTACAATTATTTACTTCTCCCATATTTTATTGAAAATTAGAGTGTTTAACACGGATGTAAGTTATACTATTTTGACTATAAGTGCATTCATTTTAAATAGTTTCTGCTCATGTTCTTGTTATAAATAAATATTATAGAAAAACATTTTTTATATTACTCATATTTGTAGTGAAAAGTAGAGTGTTTAACAAGGGTGAAAGTCATAAATTCCTATTTGTACGATAGCCGTCCGTAATATTGCAAGCAAAATTTAACTTTACGTTACAAATATTTCTAATATCACAATTACTTAATTTTACTATGTATGGGAATTGATTCCTTTCGACCCTTGTATAACAATCTACTATTTATAAGTGAGTTCAGCTCCCAAACTATAAATGGCAATCCAACATCCACAAGTTTTACAGATGTGGGCAATTTGTTTCGTTGACTCCTAATGTATATCTTGAAAACATATAAATTGTTCTATCCTTTCAAAAACTAAATCACATTAATCATCAAATTACAAACTCGTAATGGGATGCACAGAATTGTTCATTTCTGGGCTTGTCTCAAAACTTTGAAGTGGAGAAAGCCATCCCAACAAATTTAGGATTATTTGACTGTACGACAATGGATATTTGGGTATTGTCTATCCTTAAATGTCTTGGGCTCGAGATAAGAACAAAAGGCTCACTTCTTACTTCATTTAGGCGTAGACACAAACTACGGATATAGGATTGATGGGTGGAACATAATGAAGTAATTCCTTTGCTTTCTTGTAATAACTGTTTGCATTTTAGAAACCAAACTTAATTGTGTGAGAAATGTTCGGTTTCCTTTTTCTTCAAATCTGCGTTCACAAACATAACATTTTGTATTGTTTTGCATCAATGTATTTCATTACGTTGTTTAAAAACATTACCTATAAAAAAATATTTATGTAAAGTAGGGTCTTTGGCGTCAATACTTTTACTGAACCAAAATAGCATTAACGCTGATTGATATTTTTTCCTACAGATCAAAACACCAGGTTTGACGCATTTATGTATAACCATTTTTATGATAGAGCAAAAAGAAAATGGTACATTGTACACCGAGGGTAGAAAACGGTGCGCGTCGAGCTTAAACATATACTCTCGAACAGAAATAGAACGTTACGAATTAAGGGGCCTCCTTTTATTTCAACGTTTGCCATTATTATTATTTGACAGGCAATCCATTGTACCTTCAGAATTATTCTGTAAAAATGTCAACCAGCTACCTGTTGACGTTCTAAAGAATGTCGGACGGCTGTGGCTTTGTAAAAGGGCTCTGTTTTCAATTATACGGGTACCTAAAAAATACTTTAAAATTTTTATTTTAACGATAAAAACTTGACATAAATAGTGTCAGTGATAATATTTAAGAAATAATATATTCTGTAGATATTAAACCATTTTTTTAAAATGTAATTTTGTCTGTACAAGCTGAGGGCCCACCTGATGTTAAGCGGACTAACCACTGCCTATAACAGATGCATTTAATCACAAGTCACGCCCATAACTTTGAGATATATTGTTAAGTCTCATGTGCCTGTAACTTCACTGGCTCTCAAGGACTGCTGCCGGAACACACCATTTGGTGCTTGGCGACAGATTTTCTACTTGAGGGTGGTAGCTAGCCAGGCGGGCAATTGCAAAATGCCCTTCCACCATGCGATCAAGCTCAACCCGGCGTCGGGGATCGCAGTATTGCAAAGCTCGTTAACAAATCTTCGTAAAACAAGTCGTCTATGTTGAGTACAGTTCTTCTTATTCTTATTCTTATTCTAATTGGGGGCGATATGTCCTGCACTGACGTCCCGCTTGGGGTGTATTGTGCATTTCCCCCGCCAGCTTCTACCCAAGCCATCCCAACTCCTTAACGTAGCGGAGAAGAACTCTGGGTCGCTGGCATAGCTGCTCCAGTGACGTGTGTGGTGGTGGAAAGGATTTTGATGGTGAGAATGGCTCACATAGACCCGTTTCAACTCTTATTTGTTCCGTGGCTTCACAGTGCAATAGGACGTGCTCCACGGTCTCTTCTTCACGCATACAGCCTCTACATAGAGGACTGTCTGTTGCTCCCGTTTTATGCAGAAAGTAGTTCAGGTTGCAGTGACCCGTAAAGAGGCCTACAACAAGGCGCAATTCATCCCGCTGTAGCTTTAGCAAGTTATTTGTCAGCTTCTTGTTTAGAGTTGGAAACATGGCCTTCGTATGTTTACAGTCTTCTAACTTATCCCACAGGTTTTGTTGTTCTGTTGAGTACAGTTATTATTAAAAGAACAGTTCCTCCCTATACAGCTGTGTAATTAAAAATACAAAATCCTAAACAGAAGGACTGAAATACGGAAAGTCATGCTGTAATCATAAACTTGATGTGTTCCTTGTTGGTTTACCATTTTTTGTTTATTCTTTCATTCAAAGTTATCCATTTTCTTCCCAGGATGAAAAGTAATACAATGTCGATGTCAAGATCTGCAACAAATGTTGACTATAGGTACTCAATTTTATAATTTAAGCATCTGTATAGGGACCCTTTTTATTTGCATGTGGTAAACTCCAATTGGGAATCCATTCCACACAATTATAAAATTCAATTGTCTTAAAAAAAATATGACGAACAGTTGTTTTTATTTATTGATCTAGTTCACGTCTACCAAAAATGCGACGTTGCCGTAGTTTACGATTTTTGGTTGTGACGCAAGTCATATCAGATGTAAGACAGATTCCCATGAGAAATTAATTATTTTTAAAGACTACTATAATTAATTAATCAACGAAAACTAACCAATCGTATCCACTGGCCAGACGGGTAAACTGAGAGAGTTTAGAGAACAGGTGAATTCAGTTCAGGTGAATTCAATTTAATGAAATATAGCTTTGCTAAGGATTGTATGAATTTAAACACACTTCTTGTTCACTTTTAATTAATTTTACTTGCAAATTAGTTGGCGATTTACAGAGATTTATTATTTTTCTACGAGAACTACTTCTATACATATATGACTTATTTGGACGACAGCGCCATCTTGCCAATACGGCTACACTAGCCAATCAGAGTGCGTCGGAGTTGCCTCTATTAGGAATTAAAAAATATACTAAAACTTGACGTTTCATTTCGCAACATCCTCCAACACGAAAAGAAAAAAATGTATTACTTGGCTTAATCCATAGAGAAAAGTAATGCTTAATCTCGGACAGTAATATTTATAATTTCAACCAAAAGCAAAAACCTAACCAGATTATACAATGAATATAAAATGTAGCAGCCGTTGATTTAAAGTTCTTATACTCATCGCTAGATGGCGTGTTAACAAAAACATTACTGAATCTTATCGAATTTATTGTGATATAATCTCAGCCAGTAATAATTACAATTTCAACCAAAAGCAAAAACCTAACCAGATTATACATTGAATATAAAATGTAGCAGCTATTAGTATAAAGTTCTTCTACTCTCCGCTAGATGGCGTGTTAACAAAAACATTATATAATCTTATCGAATTTATTCAATATACTAACACAAACTATAATGGAAAAGAACATTAGCAGAAAACAACGAAAATGTTATTTCTTGTAGTAATAAGTTTTTTAACATAGATTACAACTATTTATTTAAAAATCTAGGTTTTAATGACATAATTATGTTTCAAATAGTTGTAATTGATAAGTGTTATACCACTACATCTTGGTAAAAGGAAACACTGCTTAGTGCCGATAATAACTTAAAACTTATCTAGTGATAATTAAATTACAGTTAAACACAGGTATAACAATTTCATGAAAACAAAACAAAGTATAGCTGCACACTATAACAGGCTAACTGCTTAACTATAGTAGGTACTATATTGCTAGAAAAAAAAACTAAAAACTGAGCTTATCAGTATATGTTTAGATCTTAGGACTAAACATAAAACATACACAGTTACAATCTCTCACTTTAATGTTTAGTCACATGCTATTTTTGTGCTACTGGTTTTAAGACCACAAAATATAAGTTTAAATTTAGATAAAATCCAGGGCTTACAAAACAGTAGGTACATAGCTAAATGCGTTATGTGATTAAGTTTTATAAATCTCTTAAGTATATATATAAGGTAATTGTTTTGTTGGCAGTAGCAACAACTACACCCATGAGACAGGTTATCAGAAAATAAGTATAAACAGTTATGTATGTATTACATTGTTCTATAGATGCTGAATTTACTAGGAATCTTTATCTGCCTGCCATACCGGGAAACTCGTGGTTTTAGTGACGAATCTGCCGATTTTTCATCTTTTTGTTCAGTATCAGGATTTTGAACATGACGCGTTACCTGTATGGTCTCATGTGGCTGATCTGCCTCCGACGAATCTAACACCGATGAAGGGGTGTGTGACGAACTAGCATCATTAGATGCCTCTAAGCTATATAGCCGCTGGATCGGTCTGATTTTTGTACCTAGAGCCGTTTTTACCTCAGCTGTCCTTTCTACACCATCCCTCCCAGGAAACAGTTTTTGAATTTGGCCCAGTGGCCATTTCATTCTCTTCTCAGCTGTCTCAATTAGGACTATATCGCCTTCTTTCAAATTACTTTGTCTTTGCTTACCTTTTTGTACTAGCAGAGTCAGGTATTCAGCTTTGAATCGGTCCTTAAACTGCTCTCGAATTTTCTGTATAAATCGTTGTCTATTATTTAAGCTTCTACTATCTATTTGATCTAGGTCACTTACCTCTGTTGTAGGCTGACTAGTTGGTAGTATGAAATGTGCTGGTGTAAGAGGCTCCAAGCTATTATTATTGTCATTATTTATGTATGTCATGGGCCTACCATTCATCACCGCTTCACACTCGCAGAGGACCGTCTGCAGCTCGTCATATGTTAATGAGGCGTTACCTAGTATTTTGCGAAGTAGCTCCTTCATAACTCTTATTAACCTTTCAAAGAAACCTCCCCACCAGGCTGCCGTTGGCGCGTTCATTTTCCAGCGGATGCGGCGCACGGTGGAGATTCGCTGCACTTCCTCCCAATCTAAGGCAGAAAGTAAATTTTTAGTGCCTTGAAAATTTGTAGCTTGGTCTGAAATTAAAAGGCCCATTCTTCCACGTCGTGCAATGAAACGTCTTAATGTCAGTATGAAAGCCTCCGTGGATAATGAGCGTGTGAGGTCTAAATATACTGGACGGTAAACTGCACAAATATACAGTACAATCCAGCATTTTTCACCACTGCGTAAGGTTAATGGACCTGCAAGGTCAACTCCTGTATTTTCGAATGGAGCAGAGCTTAGCACTCGCTCACACGGGAGTGGTGCTGTTGGAGCTAATGCTGGTTTTGAGCTGTGTCTTTTGCATATCACACATTCTGCTATTACAGATTTAACCAGCCGGCGTATTCCCACAATCCAGAACCTTATTCGCAGGTCCACAATAAGCTGGTTGCTACCAACATGTTGCAGTTGTTCATGCCGTTGTCTCACCATCTTTTTGACCACAGGGTTCTTTGCTGGAAGTAGATATGGCACACGAGTACTTTCTGGAAAATCTGTTAGGGTAAGTTTTGTTTTTATTCTAATTAGTCCTTCATCATCCCTGTATTTAATCAGATTTTTACTATCTTTATCTATGAGTTCATGGCTTGCTTCTTGTATTAATCCTATTATTTTCTTTTCAGCTTTCTCATATTCACTGTAGGTGAGTTCTCCTTTTCGCTTGTTATTTGCATGTTTTGTATTATATATGTATCTCATTATCCATGCAATTGTTCTCACTATTTTAGTATATTTAGATATATCTTTTTGTACTTTGTCTAGTAATCTTTCATAAGATATATGTGCATTACATACAGTTTTTTTTGTTTCAGCAAGTACTTCTCTTTCATCAACGACGACATCTGAGCGTGGCCATTTTCCTTGTGGTAGTCGCAGCCATGCCGGGCCTTCCCACCAGTGTGACTCGTACAGGGTCTTCGCCGTGCAGCCTCTAGACGCCAGATCCATCCAGTTGTCTGTTCCTGGAATGTGCCGCCAATCATTGATATCAGTATTTTGTCTTATCTCTTTTATCCTGTTACCTACAAAATTATTTAGGGTTAATTGTCTTTTTATCCAGCACAATACTACACTAGAGTCTGTCCAGCAGTATGTGGTACAATTTTTAAAATTAATATGTTCTTTTACTTGAGCCAATAGCCGTGATCCTATCAATGCTGCTAGTAATTCTTTCCTTGGTATTGTTATATTTTTGGGTGGTGTAACTCTAGCTTTAGCTACTATTAATTGTACTGATACTTTATTGTCCTTTTCTGCTCTGAGAACCACTCCTGTGGCATATCCGTCCTTGCTAGCATCGCACAGCAAATGAAGACTCAACTTACTTTCTCTTATCGTATTTGCCGATAACCTCCGTGGGATTTTACAATCTTTCAGGTAAGTGATGTCATGGTACCAGTCTACAAATTGCTTTTCCAGTTCAGATGGTATTATGTCATCCCATTTTAACTCATTTTGCCAAGTTTCCTGTAAAATTAATTTAGGTACTAACATTACCGGTGCTGTGTATCCAATTGGATCCCATATCTTTTGTGTAAGTGATAGCAGCTCTCTTTTTGTGACTCTCTGGACATCAACAGGGTCAGGTAAGTTGGCAGTGTTGCAGTAAAGCTCATCTGTCACTGTATCCCAATTTAAACCTAAAATGGAAATAACATCCTTACCGGCTTCATTTATTCCCCCTTGTGATGTCACCCATATGCGTAGATTGAATTTAGCTGTTTCCATTGTTTGCTTGGACTCCTCTATGAAGTCACATACTTCCTTATCAGTATCTAGACTGGTTAGACAATTATCTACATACCATGATCTTTTAAGTGTTTCCGCATGGGGGCCTGTAGTGTTTTGTAGATGATGTGCAAGCGTAGCTGCTAATAAAAAAGGACTTGAAGTGAGTCCAAACACCACCCTACAATGCCTGTATGTTATCAGTTTCTTATCTTTCCACCACAGAAATTTTAAATAGTTCCTATCATTTGGGGGTAAACTGATTTGTAGAAAAGCCGTTTGAATATCAGCTGATATTCCAATCGCTCCTGTTCTAAACCCTACCATGAGGTTAGGAATAAGGTCTATCATATTTATTCCCTTTTCCAGGCAAGAATTAAGGCTTAAATTATTTTTGTCCTTTGCTGAGGCATCAAATACTGGCCTCATCGAACTTGTTAGACTCGACTCCTTGATAACAGCCCTGTGTGGTAAATAATGACCTTTGTTGTGTTCCATATCGGAGTCTGGCACCTTTTCTATAATGCCTAAACTGTACCAGTCTTGAAAAATTGCATCATATTGTTGTAAATAACCACTAGAAATTAATTTCTGAGTTATTGAGTCAAGTCGTTTCTTTGCAATATTAAAGTTAGGCATTAATTCATCATAACCAGGTTTAAAAGGAAGTCTTACCTCATATCTGCCCTCCTCATTGATTTTTACAGACCATCACTTCATTAGCCATTACCTCCTTAGTTTTCATTTCCGCCGGATCCTGAATGCCCAGTATCTCCAGGGACCAATAATCTGTTAAATCATTGATTGTATTAGTACAAAATAAAGTTGTGATTATATTATTGGTGTTTGTGTTTACCTGTTTTCCTTGTACTGTCCAGCCCAACTTGGTGCGAACTGCTACCAGCCCAGTTTGTTGCAGATGTACTATTTGTTCCATGAGAAAAAATCCTAAGTAATCAGCACCTATCAGAAGGCCTATCTCATGGGTATAGCTGCCGCTATCTGTCAACGATATCTTATTTGCTTTAAGTAATTTTACTAAATTTGAGTTTGAACTGAATTTAGGCACATTATTACAGATGACAGTTTGTCCTAAGGCTACAACTTCTGTGGAAAAGGTATTGTCCAGGCTGTTGATTTTGACATTGTATGCTTGGTATGTTTTTGAGTTGGTCTGCATGCCTCCAAATAATGAATGAGTCAGTACTTCTTTGTTTGCTGCTGGTAGTTCTAGTGCCTTCACTATATCTTCCTTGATGTATGTTCTCTGTGAGCCGCTGTCGAAAAGTGCTCGTACTGGTATCTTCTTACATTTGTATTCAATCTCAACAACGACTGTTTGAAGTAAAGTGACTGCAGGATTCTCCATGTCAGCGGTGGTTAATGATGAAGTTGCTGAGGTAGCTTTGCTACTTATCTTTTTCTGATTTGTTTCTTCTTTTTCATGCCTCTCTGACATACATAATACAGTTGAATGTCTCTTACCACATATAAGACATTTTATTATTGTTTTGCACTTTTTATAGTAGTGCCCCTTCTTTAAACACACTGTGCATGCCTTTTTGTCTCTCAATATTTGTCTTCTATTTTCTAAAGACATTCTATATAATTTATAGCATTCTAAGCTATTATGATTATTCTTGTCACACCAAATGCATGATATTTGAATATTTTCCACTGCGACGAGGCATTCAGCAGAAGATATGTTTTTGTGTGACATACCTGGCTTGAATATTGTGTTTGCTTGAGCCATTTTCATACGCTGTTCATTTTCTACTTCAGTCTGGAGAAATTCTAACAAACTGTTTAGCTCCATTTCAATATCGTTATTATGGCTCCCAGTTCTTTGCCAGGCTTTTAAATTTTCTTCTGGCAAGGCTGACTCCACCATGGGCAGGATGAATGCTGCATTTTTCTTTGTGACTCCCAAAGTTTCAAGTGAGCGGAGCTGTGCACTGATTGTGTCAAACAGTGCTGTTAAGCTGCGATGAGCGTCTTTTGTCAAAATAATCGAGAGCAAGTCACGTACGTACAACTGTGTTAGCAAATCTTCACGTGCGTATCGTGATTGCATATGTTCAATGCATTTAATATAATTAGCGGCTGAGATTGGGTAACTTTCCACCAGTTCACGCGCCTCCGTGCCCTCGCTTATTGATTGTAGTAGGTAGCCAAATCTATCTTCGTAGCTAAGATCACTGTCTTCGTGTATTTTACGAAATTGGGCCCAAAATGGCAGCCAATGTTTGAGCTCGCCGTCGAATTTAGGAATTTCCAATTTTGGAAGCTTCACACGCTTTTTCCATTCGACATTCGAGGATGGCGATGGTTTTGTCGAGAGATGTTCCACCCTTGTTTCCATTTGGTAGTAGTTGACCTTGTACGTATCAGCGTCCTCGAGTTCTCTCGTGATGGCCTCCTCTTTGGCGTCGCCGGCTATCATAAGATTTATAATTTTGTCATCTAAAGCTGTAATCTCTCGGTATGTTTCTTTAATAGTTTTGAATGTAGCGGTGATCGCCACTTGCTCTGCGTCCGGTGCCTGTGCAGAGAGCAAGGTCTCCAATGCTTTTAGTTTCTTGGTGAATTGGCACCGCAACACGCCGCGTAATTTTGCACTTTTTTCCATTGTCACGGTCGCCAGGTTTAATGAAATATAGCTTTGCTAAGGATTGTATGAATTTAAACACACTTCTTGTTCACTTTTAATTAATTTTACTTGCAAATTAGTTGGCGATTTACAGAGATTTATTATTTTTCTACGAGAACTACTTCTATACATATATGACTTATTTGGACGACAGCGCCATCTTGCCAATACGGCTACACTAGCCAATCAGAGTGCGTCGGAGTTGCCTCTATTAGGAATTAAAAAATATACTAAAACTTGACGTTTCATTTCGCAACAAAGGAAGTGAAATATTTTTAAATTAACTAATGGAAAACTAATAAGTTAACAAAACTGGTGAAATAGAGAAACTGACGAGTTATTGTACTTCAAGCACAGAATAGAACAAGAATGGTGATTTATCTAACAAGATGGTGTTTCTATATTTTTATTTTTACATTGACGCATGTCTTGCGATTAACATTACAAAATTACGAGAGGAAAACTTACAGTGACGTGCGGGATTCGAACCCACGCCATCTACCTCTATAGCCGGGGTATGCTTTAGGGGTGGATGACAAGGCAACTTACAAGTTTAAAGCAAATTGCAAAAATTAGTCTTGTTTGTTCAACGTAAGTTGAACAACACATGTCACTCCATCCCAATACGATGGTTAAGAACGAGATAACAAATTAGAGTTTTCAGAATTATGTTATGTTGGCTTAGCGGTCAAAGCATACCCTGGCCATAGGGGTGGATGGTGCGGGTTCGAATCTCACAAAAAACTGTAATGACCTCTCGTTGTAATTTTGTAAAATAGGATTATCACATAAAAATCTGTCGCCAAGCACCTAATGGTGTGTTCTGGCAGCAGTCATTGAGAGCTAGTAGTTCTATAACTTAAGCCTGTTAACACCTTTTGACCACATCATCACTTACCATCAGGTGAGATTGTGGTCAAAGGCTTAATATTGAGTTTTTTCCGAAAATGCATTGTCCGGTTCATAGTAACAACCTCACTTCCTTATTTTATATGGGACCAAAAATATAGTTCTACCCGTTCATGGAACACAGTTTATAGCGGTTTAGATAATAGCCATATAACAAAAAAAGTTTAAAACACATTTTACTATTTTTTATTCATGTAACGCATTTTTTACTCTACATTCACGCAATAAGACGACATGGCACTAACTAGCTAATAGTATTGTGCACCCTCAACAATAAATTATAATATGTGCGTGAGTATTGGAACTCTCGGGTGAAGTGGCATCCGAGCGCAAGGATTGAAACTTAGTGCGCGATGAGGCTTTGTGATGATATTATACCCAGACGAGTGCTTCAGATGATATTACAACCTCTAACTCGAACGGCGATATGGACAAATTACGTATTGGGCGAACTACTAACGAATCTACTAAGGAACAAACATAACTTAATTTCAGGAAGGACTTCTATAGAATATTATTGTTACCTGTATAATATTATGAGACATGGACATTAGGAGCTACTTAGGTATTATTTCATAAATTAATATATGAAAGGAAGATAATATATTGAAAAATTAACCCGTTTTCTACTTCGAAACTCTATTTCTCTCTCTATTTATTGTTACAAATTATGCCCAGTCTTTATAATATTTTAAAAACTTGTTTTGCCTCTGTGTCTGCGAAACCATTCCAAAATAGCAAAAGTTTTTATCAGTCCAGCCACAAGCACAGTAATAAAAGACAAAGAAAATTAATTGATGCGAGTCACCATAAAGCAGTCGCGCGCCTAGAGTTAGTGAATCCGAACAAATCATATGGGTTATGTGAGATTGAAAACTTTATTGTACCTGGATTACAGTCGCATTAGCATTATATCCATATGAAAACATTAAAGTTAGCTAAGTTCAATTTATTCCATCAACCGGTTTCGATGAATATTCTAAATTAGTTTATTTTGCTGCTTACCTAGAAATTTTAGTTTTATATGCATGAGACTTTCGAAAAGGCTGACAAGAGCCATTATAAGCATGTCAAAAAATGGCTTACAACTTGGTTGCAACCGATAGCAATCTTATCGGAATCCCAGTTGCGACTGGTCACGGGTTTATTTTCTTATAAACTTTTGAGATAAATAAGTAAACAGAGAGCAAAATGGTGGGATTCATGCTTCTCACATGGCCTGACCCAGAACCGGCGTAACATGAATTATCCTCAACAAATACCTAACGACATTACACCGCCGTTCCCTCTCCGTACGCCAGCCGCACTAAACCGCGGGACTGTAAAACATGAATTAGCTAAAACAAAAATAAGTATACAAAAGGTTTGACTTGACCGTCCGAACCCAGCTTAATCAAGTTATGGACTAGTCGATAAGACAATCGTGTTTGTTAGTGACAGATGAACAAAAAAAACTAGCAAAGAAGAACAATAGTCGTCCTTATGGCAATTGCAAAATTTCTCTCGGAGCACATCTCCGCCCCATCGTTCTGAATTTTCCCGTAAGAATATCACATGAGAAATTGGATTTTAAATGATTTGTTATTATCAAAACGGGAGCGAATAAAATTCCCTTCTTTATTCGTTCACGGAATAAACTCATATCCATATTATCGTCAGTTCCCAGAAAACCACTCCTATTAGAGCACAAACGGAGAAAAGTTTAAAATCCTTTTATATATCTTCACATGAAACGTTGCATTTTTCAATATATTTTTACGTGTTCACATACCAAACTGAAAGTAACATTTTAAGTTCTTAATTCACTTGCAAAAGATTCATTTTCTCTTAAAATGAGCACCCTTCAGGAGAAAAAGTCTGCCGCCAAATACCTAACAGTGTTTTCCATCAGCTGTCCTAGATCCCATTGCATGCTTATAATCTCTAACTATATCATTACTTACCAGTGGTAATAGGATGGCCTGACAATGACAAATAAAAATACTAGAATTTTCTTTTGATGAAATCTTGTCAGATCTCTTTTGTTGTCTTCACTTTCATTACATTACATTATTTAAGTCTGCATATGTTAGTATTTTATAGTAAACAAGGTGGAAGGGCATTACGCAAATGTCCGCCTAGCTCGCGACCACCCTCAAGTAGAAAATCTGCCGCCAAGCACCTAACAGTGTGTTACGGCAGTTATCCTTGAGAGCCAGTAATTCTAGTAATTCTAGGTTAAGCCTGTTAACACCTTAAACCGCATCACCTCTTACCATCTGGTGAGATTGAGGCCAAAGGCTTACTTGCCGGAATATCGCGAGCTCAAAAACAATCAAACACACAGTAAATACCCCGTTTTTAATAATAACTATAGTTTAATTGACCGTGACAATTTAAAAACTCATATTACGGTAAGAGTTGTTTTGTAAGTTCTTCCAATCGCACAATCGTACAGCTGGAAGCAAAATAAGGCCTGTTGTGTGCATTGAATTATATATACTAGACGCGACATCTCAAACGAGAATCGTCGAATTGTGCAGGTATGCCGGCTGGCATACTTTCCCCCACACGCAGCTGGACACTCGTAGAGATTACTAGCGCCTTACGTTCGAAAATTGTTTATTATCAATTGTGTATTTTGAATACACAATTTTCGAACGTAAAGCACAATTTTCGAAAAAAAGAGTATGCCGGCGGGTAATAGACGGTAATAGACCAGTGCGGATACCCCGCACTGGTCTATTTTCTTATATTTTAATATATTTCTGTTGCCGCTATAACAACAAATACTAAACATAGGCCAAGTGCGAGACGGACTCGTATAATATAGTTTTGTATAGATAATGGTGGAGAACCCTTCGTGGACGAGTCCGACTCTCACTCGACTGATTTACTTTTCGGGTAATAAAGCTGATAGATAACCCATTGATCAAATTCTCATCTGATGCTAAGGTATGATAATATATTCGTAAGTGTTAACAGGCTTAACCTAGTATTAATAGCTCATTGTTTAATTGTAAGAAGAATGTTGCCTACCAAAATATAAAGTCACATTCTTGTTGAGCCTAAGTAGTATAATTATTTATAGCCGGAAGCCCCATACAAGGGCATGCGAAGCAAAGTACCCATCTCCGCTCAAGATTTATGTCGCAATCCGCGGAGGTTAGGGCAGGGCTGGCTCAGACTAGAAACAAACATGACTGTCAGCGGCTGCCTAAATATTCATCTGTATCAATCAAGTTGTGTACACGTACTGGTGACTAGAGACAGTCTGTTGAGGACAAGATATACGATTGTTTCTTCATTTAACAACCGGTTTCTTCAATAAATCTTACTTTTAGAGAATATATACCACAAAGGGCTAACTGAGTTTATAAGTGAAAACTGTGCAATAGGACTAAGCACTGCTCGATAAAGAAAAGTAGGTATTGAATATTTATGATTTATGAGTACACTTGCATTCCGGCCGCACGCGGGTATATCATTTCTCGTGCAAAACCATGAACCTCTTTTTGCGCAGTAAGATAAAAAAACATACTAAATTGAATCCAAATCGGTTCAGTAGTTTCAGAACCTATTCAATGCAAATAAACAAACAATCAAATCTTTCTTCTTTATTATATTAAGTTTAGATTAAGTTAAAGGCAAAGTTTTTTTTTTGACGATAAGAGTAAGAAAAAGGTCCTCATATTAATGTTTTGAGAATCAGTTTAGTGCTAATAATAACAATAACAATATTATTCTTTAAAAAAATCCTAAAATAATAATTTTCTATTTACATAAAAATGTTTGACGAGCTAAGTACATAATTATGTTTTTAGCCTTCGTCATTACCGGTCACCTTCCCGGATGCTAAATCTCCTTGGGATTAAAAACCTTACTGTATGGACATAACATTTACCCCTTATTTCTATTTTATATTTCATTTGCAATTTGTATATTGAAACCACCCACACGCTATTGCGCCCCATTTAATAGCAATTTTTCGCCTTTTCCAACTGTTGCCTTGCAATTGACACAACATTAATCTATATTCTGAATGCTTTGGTGAATATTTCAAAACCACCGTTTTAAATGCTGTGGTTAAAATATAACCGTTTTCATTTCACACCACTTAAATTATACCGCGAAAAGAGAATAGATTCTTTTATAGGACGTCATAACCTGTGTTAGATTTTAATATGTTAAGTGTAAACTTAACCACATGTCTACTTGTAAAACGTGTACTATTTCCTTGTAATTGAGACAACGGAAATGGATATCTGGAGATGGACGTATAATCATTATTCATCAGGTGGTGGGTCTTTAGCAAGAGTCCGCTGTTGGTACCGCTGCAATGTCAGATTTTAGTATAAAGGCGTGAAGGGCATGTAAATGCATGTAAAATTACAGGGCGAACGAGACATATGAGCTGACATCTTGAAGTGATGAGCGCAGTGCAGTAGTACATAACAAACAAAAAAAAATGTACTTCTTTCTCGGAGGGGTAGGCAGAATTACTGGCTGCAATCCGCGCATACCACACTTTTTTCATAACCTCTTATAACATGAATACACTCGTTAGTTTCAAACCTACAAAATAAATATATAATAACTATAAAAATCGGCCAAGTGCGAGTGGGACTCGCGCCATTTGTAACCTAATCTTGCAAGTTACAGACACTTTTCGCAGTGTCCGATTGAGCTGGGTAGGTACGGCGTAAACCTCTTTTATTGAATGAGAGCCCCCTTAATTATTTTATTATAAGTAATTCTATTTAGAGAGAACATAAAACTTAATATTCTGTGAATAGTTAATGCGTCTACCTGTCACCGTTATTAGTATCGAACAAGAAACGGTTAAAAAAATCAGGTTTGTTGTTATGGGAGCCCCCATTTAATATTTATTTTATTTAATTTTTAGTACTTGCTTTTGTAGCGGCAATAGAAATACATCATCTGTGAAAATTTCAACCTTTCAGCTATCACCTTTCTTGAGATACAGCCTGGTGACATACGGACAGACGGACGCACAGCGAAGACTCATTAATAGGGTCCCGTTTTTACCCTTTGGGCACGGAACCCTAAACATTACAAATTTACAACGTAAGTTGATGCTCCATCCTAATACGATGGATAAATAAAGAACGACAGGAAAAATTGGAGTTAAGGGTCATTTTCATGTTAGCTCAGAGCATACCCCGGCTATAGGGGTGGATGGCGCGGGTTCCTATCCCGCACAGGACTATATTTTTTTCGCTCGTAAATTTGTATTTTTGTAATTTTTAATATGTATATATAATTATATATATATATTGAATGTAGCAGTTTTCTGCATTAGTATCTCACATCAGATGTAACATGGCGAGGCTATTTCTTTATTATTTAATCTAGAGTGGATGGAAATTATGCTGTTTGTAGGCAGGCGTAGGATGCAGCTTCGTGAATCTTTATTTTCTAGGATTAAAATGCCAACTTTTTTACACAACGGTCCTTATCACGCCGTTCAACCTTATGATTATGTTAAATAGAAGATTTTACGTGAGCAATAAAAATGAACTCGAAAGTTGAAAAATGGTCACCATAATTATACAAATGTGCTTTAAAGCTATCCTTCAGTGTCAGTGACTAAATCTCAATCACATCTTCAAAGACGTCATAACTGACTTTGAGACTTCAATGACAAAATTCAAGTCATTAAGTGGACTAACCTCTGCCTATGATACTTGCAATTCATGACAACTCACTAATTGCACTGCGCCCGTCACATTGAGACATAGTTGTTAAGTCTCATTGTGCCTGTAATTTCACTGGCTCTCAAGGACTACTGCCGGAACACACACCTTTCGGTGCTTGGCGACAGACTTTCTACTTGGAGGTGGTAGCTAGCCAGGCGGGCAATCACAAAATGCCCTACCACCATGCTATAACGACTGCCATGCGGTGAAGCTCAAGCCGGCGGCGGTGGGGATCGAACCAGGGTACTGCGGCACGGCAGTCCAAAGCTATTACCGCTGGGCCATCATTGCTTCAAAATATCTTATTGGATTGTGACGGAACAATTGCGAGACCCTTCTAATGTCAAATGGTAACCTCTGCCATCTTCTGCTGCGCACAACACCCTGAGCCGCACTTGTTAAATCTCATGTGCCTGTAACTGGCTTTCAAGGGCTGCTGCCGGAACATACCGTTGTTAGGTGTTTCGACCGATTTTCTGCTTAAGTGTGGTAGCTCGATGGGCAAGCATTTTCAAAACTTCCTCCCACCATGCCGTGAAAGTTCAAGCCGGTGGCGATGGGGACTCAACCATGGACCTGCGGCACGGCTGTCCATAGCTATCACAGCTCGGCTGTTATTGCTCGCAAAAGTAATGTAAAATCACCAAAAAAAATTCATAGAGCGGTTCTGAACACAGCGCAAACATGGGTAGTGGCATAATGCGCATTACTCTCGGGGTTGTATTGAACATCCTCACAACTGAATTCCTCGTAGCAATAGGCAGACGTGTCTAAAATACCCAAATTTTATATGTTTTTTTTGGTATCATGTAATAAAGAGTGATCATATTGCTATCTACCCGCCACTTTTCTTGATTCTATATTGCTACTGAGAAACTATTTGAAAATTACAGATATTGAAAAAACGTCAATTACCCCAATTTAAGTTACGTCTGTTACAGGTAAGTAAATTACGATAAATTTTTATCTTTGATTGATTTGAATATAGTATTGAATAGACCAGTTCCTTTGCTTCTTCATCTATTAGCTTGAAAATCGGCAAGCTTAAGTAAAAAAAACTCTTTTGTATACATAGCACATTGAACATAGAATATACCTACTTGGTTATTCACAAGTTTATAACTACTTTCAAAACTTCTGTAGTGGCCACTTTGTTCTTGTGTGAATAGGTGTCGTTTGTCGTAATTCTTGCACCAATCAATCATAAGTTACGATAGAACCTAAATTGAAAAATCAAATGACTTTATAATTTATATGTATGGGGACCGTTAAACGCTTTTGTGTAATTGAATTCCGCAAGAACCAGGCCGAGCACGTACTCAAAATCTCCTCTTGTTACGGAAGTTAGGTTTCAATGGATTTTCTTGAAGACAGCAGACCAAATCAATAAGACACACGTGCTACCGAAGTTCCGCTGTAAACTAGAGAGCAAACGATTTGAGCCGTTCTCCTCAAACTCGCTTAGTTAATGTCGGTGTCACTTTGTGATGAGATGCGAGTTCGTTAATGGGTTGTCTTTAAGTAATTGAAACCCCTCTGCTGGCTGTGACTTTACACAAGGATTTAAAGCATAATTAATACCTGATAAAGTAAGTTTTTATAAGAGTTAAGATCAATATTTAGATGACATTTTACTGTGTCATGATTACTTTATCATCTATATATTCAGTTTTATATTTGATTGCAAAAACGCAATAACTCGGGATGATTTATCGATCTAACTTTTTATCAGCAATGTTTGCTAGAGTAAGGACAAACTATGTTTAAATATGGCAAAAAAGAGTTTTGACAAAATTAACTTGAAATAAAATAAAAAATCAAATGGAAATCCCGTGACAAGTTAACGACAATGAAGCAGTAATAGCTCAATGGCATAAAAAAATACCTAAATAAAAAACGAATTTAAAATAAAAACCTGACGATTATTATAAGAACCTATTCAATTATAACCCATTTATCAATTATATTCTGATTTATGGCATGTTCTTAGTCACACGTACAACATTAAGAAAAATCGATTGCCCTAAGTGTCAAAATTAGCATACACGGTTCATATCTAAATACAAAGGTACGAACATACATACTTGGCACAGTCGTGTAAAAATAAATAAGCGTATAGTATAATTTGTAAATCTTTAAACTGATGCATTGACAGCCGGTATTGCTATGGACTTCCACGCAGTCCGTGGGTTTGAGAATTACGGGCAAGGAGCTGAGAGAGAGAAAGTCTGTTGCTGAACAACAAAGGGTGTGATTCGGTGTAATTTCATCCCTGTCCACAAACATTTTTCATACTACAATTCATTCAAATTCAAAACGGCAGAAAATTTGAAGCGCTCGTAGCGAAGTTTGCTTAGCTGTTCTTAACCGATCAGCAAAGTTAAGCAACGTCCGCCGCGGTCATGAGTTGGATGGGTGACCTCTAGTGACATTACTACTGAGCACTTCCGTGCTTCGGAGAGCACGTTAAGCCGACGGTCCCGGTTGTTGTCTTAGGATGGCAGTCGTTATTGCTATAATGTATGGTAGGCCATTTTCCGAATGCCCGCCAGGCTAGCTACCACCCTCAAGTAGAAAATCTGTCACCAAGCACCTAACGGTGTGTTCCACACACAGTTTGTGCTTGAGAGTCAGTAATTCTACGTTAGCCTGAACAACATCTTCGACCACGTCATCACTAACCATCAGGTGAGATAGTGGTCAAAGAAAAAAAAACGCTTCTACGCACTTTCCTAATTTGACGCATTCCTACCTGAACTCTCACTGAACAGAGCAGTTTTCATTACCTACCATTAACCCATTTTATAATTTATATCTTATCTTTATCAGCTTAACATAATGTAAAAGAAAGTGAAACTTTTATTTCATATTGTTTATTGTATTGTTTATTTCATATTGTAGTCGGTAACTCAAGTTGAAGGATAGTAATAGGGCTAGCTTTGCTTGCCCAGTAATAGGGCTAACATTTTGGGCACATTATACTGAAAAACTATCACGTCTATAGATTTGTACTGTAACACAGTAATTTAACTTCATATGTAGAAGGTAGTCGGTAAAAAAAAATTATAACCACTAAATAAAATTTACATGTTGCCACGCCATCTGCTGGAAAACCAAAGAGTTAACATCGTTGCAACAAAACTAAACTCAATAGGTACTCGTGTAACTAATAATACAGCGAAGTTAATCTACATAATACTAGATGACACCACTAGATTCAGGCTGTAAAATAAACGCGAGTCCTCACAAAGCTCAGCTTTTTGCTAGCAGGTATCTTCATTTTATCATCGTGTTTCAGATTCTCATTGTCCTGGTGTTTTTTAATCCTACTTTATACTTTTCCTGCATCATCCAATATCATCCCGTAGCATCTGTGACAACGATCAGTTCCCCTGAGCCAGCCGGTAGGCCTCTGGAACCTACCCCATTGCACCGGTAGCTGTCCTTGATATCCAGTAATTCTTTATTCAGCATGTTAAAACTTTCGACCATATGATCAATTACAGAGGTAAATTTTTCGTCATAGACTTATCAAACAAATTTCAAAGCTTATCAAACATAGCGGCAATGTATCTCCTTTGTTATTCATTTATTTTCCATTGTAAATTTGTCTTTACACAAATTTGTTTATAGCTCATACAGGCATGCCTTTTTGTCCACTATCTCACCTGATGGTAAGTGATGATGTGTTTGAAGGTGTTTTTCAGGCTAACCTAGAATTACTGGCTCTCTAAGACAGAACACACAGTTAGGTGCTTGGTGACGGATTTTTTTACTAGAGGGTGGTAGTTAGTCAGGCGGGCATTCGCAAATTGTCCTATAACCATGCTGTAACGACTGCCATCCTAAAACAACAACCGGGACCGACGGCTTAACGTGCCCTCCGAAGCACAGAAGCGCTTAGTTGTAATCTCAGTAGCGGTCACCCATCCAAGTCATGACCGCGGCGGACGTTGCTTAACTTAGCTGATTGGTCAAGAACGGCCAAGTAAACTTCACCACGAGCTCTTCACGAGTTGGCCTGTTGATGGCTTGATTGTTCATATAGATAGATAGATAATTCTTTATCGTTACATCACTTATTACACAAAAATAACATGAAAGTTATAAAAAAGCATATAAATTAAATAAAATATATAAAAATTACAATAAAGTGTTACAATGGGTGGGCGGCCTTATCACTAATAGAGATCTCTTCCAGGCAACCTCAGGATGGAGAGGAAATACAGGAATAACAAGACGGAGTGTAATAAAAAGATAAAGATACAATTAAATCAAGACAATAATAAAAAAATACTGTATCAAATTAATAATGAATCATAAACAAGAAGTCATAAATAGTTATTAGTTTAAATAATACGAATGATTATAACTTCAAAACTAAGCACTTGAGTGTCATTGTGAACGTATAAAATATCAAAGCTAGAGAATACAATCTATGAGACTATATAATATCGTACAAAAACACAAAAACAAGTGACTTATGGCGGGACTCGTATATCTGCGAATTTGATATAGATTCTCAATTTCGTCCGAAATTGTGTGACAACATATCTGAAGGAGTATCTGTGTTTATCATGTGTCTTTTAATATAATAGTGCGTATATGAGCCTACTACCTCTCTGATACTCATAAAGAATTGTGCGGTGCTTATACAACTCATCGGAAAACTCCGCGTCCATACCACACGTGAAATTCATGAGCGGAATTTCCTCGGCTTTCGTGTCTTACGTCGTATATTAAATTCTGATGCTGGCATACTTTATTAACAATATTCATATATTTTTCGTGGTCTATTTATTACGCATATATAATTCACACTTAAATTTTATTTATGCAATATGAAAATAAGTCAAAAAATATTTCTTATGAAGAACAGATTGATTTTAAATGGTAAAAAGTAAAAACATTATTTTCGCCAATATATCATCAATGTACACTGGATATACAATATAATATATTATCATACCAAAAAAAAAAACTTGATGCTCATAAATGTGCACATGAAAACCAAGACCATTACGATCCTAATGATATTGGTAAAATAATCACGATCAAGTAATCGCATAATTGAAATAGCTTTTACTTCTCACACCCTTTGTCTTATTGAATTTCCAATTTTTAGTACGAGTATATCTTGTTTATTACACACTTACGCCATTGGTTGGTAATGGGATTGTTTGTCTAGCTCATGCCCAGGACGACCGAATTAGATTGAATCGATATAAATGTAGACAGAGTCTGCTTAGGAAGGTCTAGACATATGTATATTTATATTAGACTTAATGTGTAGGTGTAGTCAGTAACTACATGTGATAATATATTAACAAAATAAGGACTATAGTATCAATGGCGTATAATGCATCAATGGCGTTTACACCTAATGGAACGGCGTACATACGGTTTAGGCTGTGGTATATTTTTTTCTTTTCCAATATTGCCAACAAAAAAAAAATGTTTTTAATATTACAATTAAAAGGCAATGGTTACGCCGTTTTATCGTCGCTGTGTCATACAAATTGAGGTATGCATGCGCCATCTAGGGGTGGGCGCACCAGGTTTAGCCGATAACGCTAACCCAACGGTGTGACAACTGCAAACCACGGGGCCGCGACCCCTACCTTGACTTTGACGAACAGTCGTTCGAAAGGTTGCATCGCGTACGCACCCCCGCATCTTTGTGATAGTGATAATCCCCCCGCCGCCGTTGCCTGGATGCTGATGCAGAGCCCGACAAACGGAATACAAGTCGGCAACGCCAGGTTAGTGCTCATTCCCTATTTTGGTGTGTATTCTCTTCTATTGTGTGACACAGCATTTATTTCTCGTCTATACCGCCGTATTTAATTTTATGACCTTTCGACTCGCGTCACCAGGCAATTTATATCAGTACACAATTTTAAAACTACTCGTCAATAATAACAAGATTATAATTATTACCTTTTTAGTAATACATTATAAAGCTTTTCAAATATAAAAAAGTTCTGAGGTCCTTTTTAGTTTACAAAGGTATCGATCTCCTAGTAGTTCAGGAAAAACTGTGTACTATATCATCAAAATACTACATACTAATACACAGCATTGCAGATACTACAACGAATGTATTTAGGCAACCAACAGGTTACAGGGGGATAGGAGCTCAGGAGAGGGGAGACGTTGTTCAAATGTGGACATTCCAGTGAATGTAATGATGATGATGATGAGAATTCAAAATAGACGCACAGTTGCTAATGGATTGGAATTTTTACTGTGCGATAGTATTACGCAAACTTATTTCTTTATTTCCTTATCAACATCAATAAGGCATCCATATAAGTTTGATATTCCTATTAAAAAATGCTACCTGCGTCTTTATTTCCTCTCAGAAAAAATAATCTAGGAGTCTTGAAGTAATGAGTTAATATGATTCTAAAAGCATGAATGTTTCACCGTCAACCACGTCGTCGTTTTCCATAAGGTGAGACTGCGAACAAATGCTTGCAAATACAATGTTAAAAAGTCCCTTTGGAAAATTTCGATTCGGGTTCAGCATGAGTTTATATATTTAATAAGACGACTGATTAAGTATAGATGGTAGCATTACCATAGACTATTTATAGTCTATGGTAATGCTACCATCTATACTTAACCTAACATAACGCGTAGAAAGCGAATAGTCTCTGATATGTTTAAGTTCAAGTTCTTCGAGCACATCTTCAGAAGCGAGAACTCGATAAAGAAACTGCTATTGTAATGCTAATTGGAAGGAAACAGACTTTAATGTCGTTAACCATCACGTTGGACTAACTTTATCACAATACCACACGGTGCATCTTGGTACATTGTGCTCACTATGCCATTAATCGCCAGAAATACAGAAAGATTAAAAGACAAACTGTATCCCTGAAAAGGGATGATGACAAAGACCCACCGATAGCTATCACCATGATCACGACCACAGACACAAAAAAAAAGAATTATTCTAATTGGTGATTATTGACACGACTAAAGAGCGTGAACGTTCCACCTCTGCCAATCCTACAATGTGTATTCTATCTAATGTAAATAAATATTGTAATCACTTTTAAATACATTGTTGATTAGTAGTTTTTATAAATACAAATAATATTTTTGTAACTTTCGAAAACTAAATTTGTTTAAAAAAAATGTGGGTCTATTTGGGCTCGAATTAAGGTCATCACGGATTTCTTCGCTACCCTCGACGTTTTAATTAAGTTCCATGGATCGTGGTAATGAGCTGACTGAAAGTTAGTCAACTTGTGCCCATGTTTGATGTTACAAATAACTAAAAGAGTAAAAACGTTTAGAAATTATAGCCTCCATAATGTTGTCTTAGGTTTTCGCGATTCCCCCCGAAGGGTTCCCCCTTGTCATGGCGGTGGGGCTTAGTAGCCGTGGCTTCGTCACCCACGGTGAAGCGAAGAGGAACCAGGGGCCGTGCTGGCTTGGGCAGTCGGCCGGCCCCAGAGGGGCCGCTCCACTGGGCTTTGCCTCTAAGTCCAGACTGGAGCGGCAACGGGTAGGCTGCGGTGCTGTATGGGCAGCACCGCATCTGAGGCGGGCTGTGGTGCTGTATGGGCGACACCACAGCTGACGGTGAGGGGCCACGGCGGGAGAAGAGTGCCGGTATCACGGTGCGCCGCTCTCCCTACCTTCCGTGGCCACGGCGGGGCCGCCACCGTTGGATGGCGGACGCGGAGGGGCCACAGGGGAGGAGGAGTGTTGGTATAGCGAGGCGCCGCTCTCCCTATCCTCTGCGGCCGAAGTAGCAGGCGACAGGGCTACTCATCTGACCCGTCGCAGGGGGACCTTGGGCGTCGGAAGCGGGGTCGTCTGACGCCCATTTGCGGGCTTGGTCCCCGGGTGGTAGCGACGTGCCATGTGTTCTGGTGCGTCGTGAGGGGTAGCAACCCAGGAGGGGTCCGGCAACGGACAACCGTAGCGGGTTCGTGGTTGAGTGCTAAAGCGACCCTGCGATCCCGCCGAGAAGCGGTAAAGGTGGAACACCGTGTGTTATTTAGTCGGTAGGGGCACTTGCTGCTGTGGGAGTAGTTGGTGTCGAGCCCGACATATCCCGGCCACCTTCCCCGGGGTGGACGGGAATGCGTAAATGCATTTTTCACACGTTAAAAAAAAAAAAAAAAAAAAGGTTTTCGCGATTATTACACAAATCTGCAAGACCTCTGGACACTGTGAGCGTGGATACTGCGTGAATATGGAACATTATGATTAATTCAAATGACAAATAAGACCAATTAATCACCCCGTGACCACGATCACTGCAAAGTGTTTGAAACGTCGGGACAAAATACTGATAAATATACGCGATTGAAAACGTTTTAAGTTGTTTACTTACTATAGTAGCCTCCAGTTTATTCCATTATTTTCGCAGTAGCTGCATACCCTTGTTGATGATTGAGGCAGTAGAGTTTATGAATACTAAACTTTGTAATTGAACTGCATAAGAGTATCGTAGATTCTTAATTTAGAGATATATGAAATTTTTTAAGCGCTCGTAGCGAAGTTTTCTTAGCTGTTCTTAACCGATCAGCAAAGTTAAGCAACGTCCGCCGCGGTCATGACTTGGATGGGTGACCGCTAGTGACATTACTACTGAGCGTTTCCGTGCTTCGGAGGGCACGTTAAGCCGTCGGTCCCGGTTGTCGTCTTATGATGGCAGTCGTTTTAGCATGGTGGTAGGGCATTTTGCGAGTGCCCGCCTGGCTAGCTCCCACCCTCAAGTAGAAATTCTGTCGCCAAGCACCTAACGGTGTGTTCCGGCAGGTGGCTTGAGAGCCAGTAATTCTTGGTTAGCCTGAACAACATCTTCGACCACATCATCACTTACCATCAGGTGAGATAGTGGTCAAAGGCTAGCCTATAAAGCATTAAAAAAAAAAAAAAAAAGAAAAATATGAAATTTTTGAAGCGCTCGTAGCGAAGTTTGATTAGCTGTTCTTAACCGATCAGCAAAGTTAAGCAACGTCCGCCGCGGTCATGACTTGGATGGGTGACCACTAGTGACATTACTACTGAGCGCTTCCGTGCTTCGGAGGGCACGTTAAGCCGTCGGTTCCGGTTGTCGTCTTATGATAGCAGTCGTAATAGCATAGTGTTAGGGCATTTTGCGAGTGCCCGCCTGGCTAGCTACCACCCTCAAGTAGAAATTCTGTCGCCTAGCACGTATGTTCCAGCAGCTGTGCTTGAGAGCTAGTGATTATAGGTTAGCCTGAACAACATCTTCGACCACATCATCATTTACTATCAGGTGAGATAGTGGGTAAAGGCTAACCTTGCATAAAGCATAAAAGCATATATTTAATTTAGATTTAGTGAAAAACTCTTTGAAAGAATTTGATAATCAAGTGAAGTAAAACTCTTGACTAGAAACGGCACTACTCCGATCATTCAAGCAGTTTTATAAACCAAGATGACACATAATTCAGAAAGATGTCATTTCTATTCATAAATTTAAAGATCCTATTTCTACAGAGGAGCGTGTCTGAAGCGTACTTGATAGTGCTGGAGCCAAGGTGCCGTGTAATAGAGATTTATTACAGATTGTTATCAAGAAACAAAACTCCTTATCGAATTTTCTAGACGTTGGGCTAAATTTATAGTTTTAGTCCTTCCGAATCGGTGTACCTAAAACGTAGAGGGGTGATTCTGCGTATGTAAATTCTATAGACCACCTTCATAAGATACGTAAATTTGCACATTTCTTTGATTAACAGGATTTTAAGTTATGATATGGTCGAAGATATTTTTCAGGCTAACCTAGAATTATTGGCTCTCAAGGATAGCTGCGGGAACACACCGTTAGGTGCTTGGAGACAGATTGTCTACTTGAAGGTGGTATATGGTCAGGCGAACATTCTCAAATGCATACATTATCCTTATATACTGACGCCATGGTAAGGAATATTACTGAGTTATATTTTAATAAATAATAAATAGATTCAGGCGTTACTTTGCGAAAATACAAATTAAATAATAACAAATATTTTTAAAATATTTTATGAAAACATAAAATTAATATTTTAATAAAACACTTAAAAATACAAAAATATGTCTAGTGACAATTCTAGAAGATATATTTTTGTGTTAAAAATATTTGTTATTATTGAGTTATATTTTGTCCATTCCTTAATGCATCAAAGTTTTTCGGCATATTACTGATACGCGGACTAAGGTCATGTGAACATAAGAAAAGTTCTATACTATTAAATCTTGCGGATTGCTCGCAAACCAGTGAATTCCGCGAAAATGACCAATAAATTGCTTTATATACCAAGAAAATACTTTACTTTGCAAAATTTCACCTAATTTGAACACTTGGTATTTAAAACATGACGAAACTACGTTTGTATGCAAAGCGCTACGTGCACTCTAGCCTTAAGAACCTAAATACTTAACGAGCTGCAAAGTTTTCCTGCCCAGTGGACATGAAAAGAACGCAGGAATCTGCAGAGGTAGTAAAGGTTTATCCGTCACCGGTCACGAATCACGGACGCTCTTGCCTGGTCGGAACAGGTTAAAACAACCAAAGCTTGAATTTATGTACAGATTGGCGCAGTGCAATTCGTGACTTGTGACGAAATGCACCTGTTATAGGCAGAGGTTAGTCCGCTTAACATCAGGTGGGCCTCATGCTTGATCCGTCACAATAACATAAAAAACATATGTATGTGTTAAGGTACACGATTTTTGATACGATTGAATGCACTCATCAAAAATCGTGTACCTGTAGATAAATACGACGAACTACATACGTATGGAAAGCGTTACGAGCACTCTAGCCTTAAATAGTCGTATATTTATTTATGGAATTTAAAGAGTGTTTCATATATGTGTGGACTGTCGACACAATAGGCGTTACACAGGGTCCTTTACTTAACACCCTTGTTAACCAAATTTTCGATCTTTTTTTTTTTCAAAAGTTTCGATTCTATACGAATCATCCTCAGGAGGCCTTGACTCATCAACAGCACGATCGAAAAAGAATGTATGATTTTATTGAATATTACATTATTGAATACCAATTATGTTCTGGAGATTCGTTGATTATCAGCTACTCAAAAATAGTATGTTTGTTTTCTAACTAAAAATTAAACCACTAAGCATTCCTCTGAATGCTTAGTTAAACAAATGTACTATTTTTGAATGTATAATATACGTTTAATTACAAAAACAGCACGATTCAATGTTTTGACAACATTTATTTATTATTTTCGGTTAGTCTTTTTGTCATCGATGAAAGGGCACAGAAAGTTCAAGTCTTGTAGTAGCGTGTTGTCGGACGTGACTGGGAACGTAAATTGTAAGTGAAATACTTTCTTTCGTCACATTTGGAAGTTATTTTTAGACACTACTACAACTTACTTAAACATACAATTTCCAGGAACAACTTGGCTGGAATATTTATAATCTTTTCACAATAAAATTTATCAAGCATTTTTACTCAGTAACGCAGTCCTTGAGACCCAGTAAAATTACAGGCACATGAGATTTAACAACTGTATGTCTCAGGGTAACGGGCGCGTGCATTTCGTTACTTGTGACGGTATGCATCTGTTATGTGAAGAGGTTAGTCTGCTTAACACCAGGTGGGTTTCGTGAAAAAAATGTTTAGGTTTCGTGAAAAAAAAATATATATCTTCAATTGCAAATAGGGCTAGTTAGCTTTAAATTTTAGCTCCATTTCGTGCTGTCACATCTTATTAAATGATTAGTGACTGTGTAAAGTAAAGAAGTTTGGAGTGTCAGAGTGTGTATGTTGGCACAAAGGCGAGGGAGAGAGATGGCATACATTGCAGTGACTAACTGATATGTCAAAAATGTGTATACTAAAATAAGATATAGAACTGTTTTGAAATTTACGATATGTAAAGCCATTTTACCTGTGTAATGCGTTTATCAGCGTATGTATATTTGTTATTTTGTGACGCTCTAGGGACGAAACACAGGGCCGATTAAGGTGGCCACGAAAAACATGATAGTAGGTTATATAAATTCACTGTGCGACAACCAGACGCCATTTTTTAAACAAGCTCAGAGCGATACTACGTGCCATGGAGACAGCTATGCTTAGTTTCTAAATCAAACTCACTGGCTTAGCTGTCAGAATATACAAGTAAGTGGCAATGGCCTGGCCACACCACTCGAAAAACTAATAAACGATGGAGAAGAAGAGTTCTCAAGTAATCACTCTACACTGGAATAAGAAGAGTATGTAGAACCCCTTCTAGGTGGACAGACTACACAAAGAGAGAGTCGTGGGAAGCCGATGAATGCAAATGGGTAATAGCCAAACTTTATAGCGTTAATTGTGGGAGGCTTTTGTTCAACGATGGATGTCCTTGGGCTGTTGATGATGCTGCTAATAAGATGTCGAGGAACTATGTTAAATGGGCATAATAGGGTATTTTGCGAATAACACCTAGCTGCCACCGGATAGCTACTTACCACACTCAAGTAAAAGATCTGTCGTCAAGCACCCAACTAGATCCCATTGTAGGCGAAGCTTGTTTACCATATTTGACTACATTACTTTCCATTAAGTGTTATTGGTCACAAAGGCTTTCTAGCAGATTAACAGTGGTTTTATAATATAAAAAGTTAAATAGCAAATACTTTAAAAATATTTTAAGAAAGCATTAGGTTAATGTATGATAATACTTAAAAAGTATATCTTGTGACAAAATCCGCCTAAATTTCCTGTTAAGCCGTCGTAACGTCGTAAACGCCACGTAGTCAAACCGAGTAATTTTTTGACGCGTTACGCTTCGAAACGAAGCATCCTTGGGAGGTCTTGACTCTTCAAGTACACGATCGAGAAAGATATCCGCACAGTAACGCCTGAATCTATATTATTATAAAAAGTTGGTTAATTTGAGCTAAAAACTGTGGCGAGTTTGGCCATAATTATTATTTAGTAACCGGCTAGGACTCGCGTAATATTTACCGGATATTGATTGCTACGACAAGTTTCAAGCTTATTTGAAGACCACCTCGCGGTAGACGCTGTGCACAAACATGACTCCCAGACGAAGAACTTCAAATAAGTTCGAAACTGGTCGGAGCAATATCCGGTGAATATTACGCGAGTCCTAACCGGCTACTAAATAATAATTAAAGTTAGTTAATGCACCCGATTCAATATGAATTCTAAAATAAATTATTTCTATAGCCTTTTAAACCAAACCTTGAAATACAACTTGTAATCCACAACTATATGTTTAAAAAGAGTTATTAAACTTAATTTTATTGTCTTATATTAAAATAATTACAATTGTGTACTAACTTTAAATACCCACTTTGAGTGAACTGTATAGGAACTGTTTCTAAATATCTATAGATTAAACTACGTCTAAAATGCATTAAAACGTATTAATTTGTCATTTTAATGGTCTTAAAGTGTCAACTTGTGAATTATAGCTAACAGCTCAAGATATCGTCACCATTTAACAATCGTGCAAATTGGCTCAATCAATTTGGGTGAGTGACCAACTTTTTCAGCATTTAAATTATCAAAAAATGTACCATATATAATAATTTATGGTACATTTCATCGTACAAGTTTACATACAAGTTTGGTTACTGGTACCCTGCTCCTAGCGCTAGTTCAAGGTTTCTATATAAATACTTCGTTTATTTTTAATTTATTGTCAATGTGTTAAGACATACCTGCATAGATGAAGCCAAAAAATGTTGTAACACTCCTATTAAGTGAAATCCTTCATCAGAACATTATTTATACTCAAGTAACGTAATTTTCTTGTTGTGGCTTCACTTTTATATCCCGATTTACGTTCAAACTTAAATATTAAACCTCACATGGGGGGTAAAGTTTGTCTTGAAATATGCGAGTTCTCTGTGAATACCTACTGTCTGTCGCTAAAGGAAAAAACAGGAAAGTTGACTTCCAATCTGCTGCGCCTACTTTTAGAAACGAGAACGTAGTCCGCTTCCATAGAAAATTAAGTATGTAATTATTTCACATTCTTGTTTCATTTGAGATGTATAGACTAGCAAATATGTATGCATGTCACTTGATGTTTCAGTTTAAACAAAAGTGAATATCTTGGTGATTTTAGTTTTATGTTATCCACTTACAAGCATAGTATTTCCGCAAATTTTAAAGTTTTCGAGAGTTGTTTGGGGTGGCTACAAAAAGGATTTTTTATGAGTGAGTTTCATCCCGCTAACTTTACATGACGGTTCGCACTTTTATTGATGTGGGCTCTTTGTTTCGTTGACATTTAATTTATGGGGATCCTGAAAACTTGAAATTCAACCCGTTCGTTAGCAAATCACATAAATCATCCAATCACAAACTCATAAAAGTAAGCGCAGAATTGTTCATTGGTTGGTTTGTCGCAAAACTTTGAAGCGGAGAAAGACATCCCAACAAATTAAGCATTATTTGACTATACGACAATGGGTATTGTCTATCTTTAAATGGGTTGGGCTCGAGACTGGGACTGTACGATGTAAGCATTGTACATTGCGCGCGGTCAGCGGTTTACGCATTCATGCCACATTTAGTAAACCGCGGCACCAGTGCACAATCGGACACCGTACCATCCGCGTGTATTCACCAACCATACCATTAACCATATAAGCTAAGTTTGGGATATTAAAGTACCATTTATTCCCTCACTCTGCGTATCATTTTCATATGTACGGAAAACACCGTACATAGTGGTCCTTCGAGCCGGCCTCGGGAGCATGTACGATGTAAGCATTGTACATTGCGCGCGGTCAGCGGTTTACGCATTCATGCCACATTTAGTAAACCGCGGCACCAGTGCACAATCGGACACCGTACCATCCGCGTGTATTCACCAACCATACCATTAACCATATTAGCTTAGTTTGGGATATTAAAGTACCATTTATTCCCTCACTCTGCGTATCATTTTCATATGTACGGAAAACACCGTACATAGTGGTCCTTCGAGCATCGTGTCCTTGCGCGCGTGTTGGCACGTGTAGGATCATCCGCGTGTAAGGTGAAACCAGTGACTGTGGAACTACCAAGTGAACTTAATAAAACCAGTGTAATATAAGGTGAACCAAAAGTGAACGAATCGGAATCTAGACCATTGACCAGAGTCTGGATTTCAAGAAGTTTCGTAGCCGTGGACAAAGGAGCGGTGCGTGGGGTTCGCAATCGCTTACTTAAGCAATTTCGCGGCGCTGAGCCAAGCAGTCACGACAGCAGTAAACCAAGTAAGATCTTTCCAATTAACCAATATATAACCACTTTTTAAAAATGGAAGATCTTCTTACCAACCAAGGAACGCTGATCACAGCGATGGAACAGCTTATCTCTTCCTTTAAAAAGACGGGACGAGAACGCAAAACGCCCGATTATATAAAAAGAAAGCTAGATCTTTTAGAAACATATTGGAAAGATTTTGAAGCAAACCATTCTCAATTGCGTGAGTTTGGTGATGAAAATTTTTCTTATTTCAAAGAGAAACATTACCAGCAAGCTTTCGACTTTTATACCAACGCAAAATCTCATATAACGCAATGTCTTCCTAGACCTACGACTCCGATAGGTACCATGAAAGGAGGTGAACAGGCACTATTAACACCGGGTAAGTCGGGTACTTTACTTATACCAAAGTTCACCGCCCAAGGCAATGCTAGCAAGTTAGAAGAGATGCTACGAAAGCAAAAAAGTAATTTTAAGGCATTCTCTCGCACCATGTCGGCTATAGATCTTCAAAATGTATCGGACCTGTGGGAATTTGAGGATATATTAAAAACAATTCAATCTAGGTGGTCTACTATCGACGCTTTACATTGGGAAATCGATAGCAATCTTCTTGAAGAAAATGAAGATTATGATGTGACCTTCAATGAGTACGAACAGCAATATATTAGCATTAAAAAGGCTATTAATAGCAAGATGTGGGATGTATCTCATAGAGAAAAATCAACACCAAAAATGGATATTCCTACGTTCAGCGGCAACTACCATCAATGGCTTTCATTCAAAGATTTATTTAGTGAATCCATTCATACGAATAAGTCACTATCTCAGGCTCAAAAGATGCAATTTTTGAAAAGTAAACTAAGAGGTGAGTCAGAGAGGCTAGTACAACATTTAAAAATTAGCTCATCTAATTATTTGTGTTGTTGGAATATTTTAAACCAGAGATACAATAACACTAAATTAATTTTTAACTCGCATATCAACATGTTGTTGTCTTTGCCGACCATTCAAAATCAAACCGCAACTCAGATCAAGAGGCTACATGACACGACAAATGAATGTTTAAATGCTGTTAAAAGTCTAGGAGTAGACATTTCAAATTGGGATCCACTTGTGGTCCATATATTATCACAGAAGTTAGACGTTCAAACGCATAATGACTACATTGAATCGTTGAAAAATCCTAGAGATTTGCCAACACTACATGACTTTCTTCAATTTTTGGAAAGCAAGTTTACTTCGCTTGAAGCATCGCGAAGAAAACAAGACTTGACAAAATCACCACAGCAACAGCATGACATTAATTACAAGAAACTGCCGAGCAAGTTTTCCGTTAGTAACAACCTCAATAAAAATAAATCATTTGTCAATCTTTCAACTGCCAACACTATGTCGCAACGAAAATGTCCACTTTGCACAAATAAACATCATTTATACCAATGCAAAACCTTTTTGGAAGCAAAACCAGATTCAAAACTTAAAACAATAATTGAATTAGAACTGTGTAAAAACTGTCTATATCATCATAATGGCAAGGAGTGCTTATCAGAAAAAACATGTCGACATTGTAATGACGCACATAACACGTTGCTACATGACGCCTATACGAGTTCAATGACTTCGAATGTGCAAGTGGCTAGCTCGACAGAAAACCAGCGGAAATTCAATGCATGCGTTTCGCAACCAACAGAAAATGAGAACACAGAATCGGTCTTGGCGACAGCCAAGGTTAACATACGAGCAGCAGATGGATCTCTTCACACCATGCGTGCTCTAATAGATCCATGCGCACAATCATCTCTCATTACAGAAAACGCTGCACAACGATTAGGCCTGCCGAGAAAAGGATGCAAGTGGATAGTGTATGGAGTAGGTTCTAAAGCAAACCACAGCAAAGGTATCATCGAGATCACAGCATCATCTACATATAATGATTTTACCTTCAACACGCAAGCTTTTGTTATGAAAAACATGATTCAGAACGACAAGTTACCACACCAAACATTTGAAAAACCACTACTACCGTATCAAAAGCAGATAAAACTCGCTGATCCTGAATTCTATATAAGCCGACCAGTCGATCTTATATTAAGTGTAGATGTTTATACACTTATAATCTTACCAGGCTTCATTCGTGACAAAACATCACCACATATTGCGCAGCAGACACAACTGGGCTGGATAATAAGTGGGAAATGCTCTAACATACAACCATATCACTGCAATGTCCTTATGATGACCAAAGAAGATATTCAAAGGTTTTGGGACATCGAGGACATAGCAGGTAGTAAAAATGACATGTCAAATGAAGACCAGCAATGCGTTCTTCAATATCAAAAAGAAACCAGGCGCCTACCAAACGGACGCTATGTTGTAAAATTGCCACTAAAACCAGACATAGATGAGAAGCTGGGGGCTTCAAAATCTAAATCAGTGGCCCAATTTCGACAACTAGAAAGAAAATTTACCAAAAACGAAGCATTTGCCAAACGTTATCAGGAAGTTATGAACGAATATATACATTTAGGTCACATGCATGAATGTAAAGGTAACCAGACACCGACAGAGTGCTACTTACCGCACCATTGTGTTTTTCGCGACGACTCAACAACAACTTCTATTAGAATCGTTTTTAATGCGTCAGCAATTACTTCATCGGGAAGTAGCCTAAACGACCTTATGTACCGTGGACCGAATCTACAACAAGATTTGTTATCACTTATCATAAAGTGGAGGCAATATAAAGTAGCATTTACAGCGGATATAGAGAAAATGTATCGGCAAATTCTTGTTCATACAGATGACCAGCACTACCAAAAAATTATTTGGAGAGATTGTCCAAAACAACCTTTGCGGGAATATCAGATGTCAACAGTGGTATTTGGTTTCAAGGCTGCACCGTTTTTGGCAATGATGACACTTAAGCAGTTGGCCAAAGACGAACAGTACCGATTTCCCGAAGCGGCAAAGATCGTAGAAAGTAGTTTTTACATGGACGATCTTCTTCATGGGCATCACGACATTGAATCTGCAAAACTAATTAGATCAGATCTTATGACCTTGTTGAACTCAGGAGGGTTCAACTTGCGCAAATGGACGTCTAATGCAATAGAGTTACTCGATGATGGCCAATCATCAGTTTTTGATAGTCAAGCATTTGATTTTCGACACCAAGAAACGACCAAGACTTTGGGCCTGCGTTGGAATCCTCATGACGACCAGTTCAGTTTCCAACTCCAAGTCCCTGAAACCTCACCAAACAAAGCAACAAAGAGATCACTCCTATCAGATATCTCAAAAATTTTCGACCCACTCGGCTGTCTGTCACCAGTGACAGTAAGTCTTAAACTTCTATTCCAAGAAAGTTGGCAACTTGATTTGCAATGGAATGACGTTTTACCCGACGAAATTAGTATCAGATGGCAGAAAATAAGAACTGATCTAGATAACATCAGGCAGATTCGGGTGCAAAGGTGGCTGACCAGTCATAAAGACGATAATTTGGAGTTGCATGGATTTTGTGACTCTTCTACCAAAGCCTACGCTTGCGTAATATATTGCAAAGTCAACTATAAAGATCAGTCACAGGAAAAAGGCTCTTCCGTGGTCATCGTAGTGGCAAAATCGCGTTTGGTTCCAACTAAGAAAACCATCTCTCTACCAAGATTGGAATTATGCGCGGCACATTTACTATCGAAACTGATGAAAACCGTTCAAGAATGTTTATCTGAATATAGCATCCAAACTTATGGCTGGTCAGACTCAACAGCAGTCTTAGGTTGGCTCAACGGCGACCCAAACCGATGGAAACCATTCGTCGCGAATAGGGTGAAGCAAGTCACAGATATCATGCCACCTGAATGTTGGAATTACGTCAAATCAGGTGACAACCCTGCAGATTGTGCTAGCCGGGGAATCACAGCAGATCAACTTTCTAAACACTCGACTTGGTGGAAAGGACCTGCATGGCTTTCATCATTTGATTGCCAAAACACCACAATAATTCCTGCGTACACCACGGACGAAGAAATTAAAAAACCAAAACACATATACATCAGCGTCGTAACAAAAGACCAAGAAAATGACACCATAATTAGTGTAATAAATAACCACAGTAGCTTTGCACGAGCTACGCGCGTACTAGCGTGGATGTTACGTATAGGGTCAAGTTACCAAAAGAAACCATCATTTTTAACCATACCAGTGTTAAGGAAAGCAAAACACGTTTTAAATAAATGTGTGTGTCTAACGGCCTTCTCAGACGATATAGAGTACATTAAAAACTGTAATTTAGCGGCTGTGAGAAAACTGACCGCCAGGCGGGGAACACTCCGACATATCTACAGCGATAGCGAAACCAATTACATTAAAGAAAATCAAACAAAACAACTCAATGAACCTTTACGACAACCAGATGATCAAAGCGCATCAAATAACATCACAACTAATAGTGACGTAATACCACAGGCAAAACGATCGAACAGAAAAGGTTCATGTTACCTTATCACCATGGCACTTATGTTATTTATGTTAATAATGTCACCAGTTCAATGTGCTTACAATATATCGAATTTAAATAACAACCAGAGCATTTATTTTGACAAACTATCTTACATGCATCTTATTCGGGATCAATGGAAGCTTATAGTTTACTACGACATGGACCCATATTGGCGAGGAACAAACCTATTTAGCGAATATCTTAACCATATGGAAAGAATTTGTTTGAAATCAGAAATGAAAACACATTGTAACCTTATCTTGTTGCAATTGAATCACGGTTATAAGGAATTAGAACATTATAACAAAGCCTTACTCGGTCAGCAGTTCACATCGGGGCGCGTGCGAGTAACCCGAGGAATTATCAATGTAGTCGGTAATGTTGCACACAGCTTATTCGGCGTACTCGATGACCAATTCGCCGAACAATATGCAAAAGACATTAGTTCAATAAGAAGTAACCAAAATCATCTCGCCTTACTATGGAAAAACCAAACTTCCATAGTAGAGTCAGAATATAATTTACTTAAAAGGATGGAAAATGCTATGGATAAACAGCACAAGATATTTAACCAGCATCTTAATAATTTAGAAAAATATGCAAATGTCTTAAACCAAGACATTCTGGACATAAAACTAACTGATGAGTTTGCACTATCTGCAATTACAGCAAACAGCATACTGATGAGTCTGAAAAACATTCAAGATACTCTACTGGATACGGTCACAAATATTTATTATGGAAAATTCAACATACATCTTTTGAAACCTGAGCAACTACTAGACGAATTGAACATTATATCGGGCCAGCTATCTAAAGAGATATGTTTGCCTATAAACAACTTACACTCAGATTTACCAAAAATATACAATTTACTAAAGGTGAAAGCGCGAATGACAAAAGCGTTTTTCATTTTTGAGATCAAAATTCCACTTGTGAGCAGAGATATCTATGAAGTCTATAAAATGATACCAATACCTAATAAGGTTGGCAACAATATGGTCACCCTTGCGCCTATTGCTAGTCATATTGCTATGAATCTCCCTAAGGATGCGTATGTACCACTATCCGATCTAGACATTCAACAATGCACACAATTCGATACAGACACATTACTATGTCCGTTACAAAGACCAATCTATCATATGAAATCCGATGAAGATCTATGCCTTAAAGACGAAAGATTGCAAAGGTGCAAAGTAGACTCGATCCCGTGTAGAGACACGTGGATACAGCTAGCCAAGGTTAATACCTACTTATTCTTTTGTTGTGAGCCTTATCCGATAAGAATTATATGCGGCCATCTAGTTACGACTGACCGACTCAGCAAGGTCGGGATCACATCGCTGGGGGAAGACTGCCTTATCAAAGGGGATGACGTCACCGTAGTTTCGCACAGACAGCTATCGAACGGTTTAAAGGTGCAAGCAGATATTTTAAACATTGAAATACCGCCGATAAACAACGTCATTAATTTGCCAATTCCCTTAAGTGAGATCAATTCTGTAAATAGCGATGACCACGGCATTAAAGATCTTGGAAAACAAATTGATCAAATGAAAATGGAACCCGTCCTCGTAGACCAGATATCATCACACGACGTACACCATTATATCGTCATCTATTTGATGATGGGTATTGTGGGAGCTGGAGCAATGGGGTACGCAGTGCAACGGATTCGTAAGCGTCGCTTCGCGTGCATGCAGCGCGCTGCACCCGCGCGCGCTGCTGCCGTGCCCGCCGTCGCCACACCTGCGCTCACGCCGGTGCCAGGACCTACTGCTAGTTTTGCGTATCGTGGTAGTGATCAGTGTTTATGTGGTAAAGCAGACCAAAGTAGTGATGAAAGCAATGGTGTGGAAAAAGTGTCTAGTGCGCGTGTAAATAAATCTATTTCACCCGTTTTAAACCGAGTTAACCATTTTGACCAACAACGTTAAAGGACACTAAGACTATATACCTAATAATATTTGTTTATCATCTTATAATATCACCAATATATTGTTTATCACCTTGTACCATTGTCATTCACCATCATTCTACATCTTCATAAGTTCTCCGTGCCTCCCTCGGGAGCATGTACGATGTAAGCATTGTACATTGCGCGCGGTCAGCGGTTTACGCATTCATGCCACATTTAGTAAACCGCGGCACCAGTGCACAATCGGACACCGTACCATCCGCGTGTATTCACCAACCATACCATTAACCATATAAGCTAAGTTTGGGATATTAAAGTACCATTTATTCCCTCACTCTGCGTATCATTTTCATATGTACGGAAAACACCGTACAGGGACAATAGGCTCATTTATTCCTTCCCTTAGGCGTAGTCACAAACTACAGTTGTGGGATTGACGAGTTGAACACAACGAAATAATTCTTTTGCGTTCTTGTATGAACTGTATGTATTGTGGTAACGGATCCTAATATTGTGACATATGTCAGGTTTCCTTTATTTATGAATCGGCGTTAATTAACACTTAGTTTTGTTTTGGGCTGCATGAGCTAATTTCATTATATTTTTGCAGATTTATTACAAAAAAAAGAACATATATTCTTTTTGTAGTAATTGTAAAAAGTGTGCAAGCCTTTCAGTCCATTTCTGATCTTAGACGTAGGAACTGACAAACTTTTTAAGTAAGAAAGTAAAGAGGCTTTGAAAACCACAATCTGTTTCCGTCAAGAACATTTCAGATATCAAATTGAACAGATGACTGATACATATCTCTAGTTGGACCTCGTAAATCTGAGGTCCTTGGAATTCCTTCAATCATTTCAGAGTACCCATGTCACTTCCATTACGTTTGCCAAAACGGGTGGTCGTACAGCCTTCATTTGCCGCAATTACATAGTATATTTTCTATTTGTATTGTAAAGAATGCAATGAACACAATTTTTCATTGTTCTATTTAAACGAGCCCAGACTTACCGCGTAAGGAGATTCCACTAAATAATTTTCAATATTTTTTGTGTTTAAAACAGATTTTATAGAAGCATACCTATAACTACCTGCCAAATATCAGCGTCATAGGTCCAGTAGTTTTCATATGAAATATAACTTGCATACTATTTTTAGTTTAAATTTGTATCCTTTCGTCTATTTGTGCTTATTGTGAAAATCTTACTGTACGTTTTTATTTTAAGTCATTAAACTAAGTACTAAATTTCGTGATCCTAGAATTAAAAACATTGGAGTTTCATAAAACATTCAGACTTAATTCGACCCCCTTGCCCTGAAGTAAAATCCGTTCTAAGCTGGCTTTTCTTACAACTACGTACATTACAAATTTCAACCTCTTATTCCAAGAGCTTTTAGTGATTTCATATTTAGTATGTGAATGAGTGACTTTTCGTTTTTATGTAAATTGATAGATATAAGTAACTTTAGTAACTTTAAGATCTTCACGACTCGAACACATAGTTACAAGTATTTCACGGGACTTACCGCGACAAATATTAATATCATTTAAGGAAATAATACAAATATTTTAATTAGCCTTTGACCACTAACTCACCTAATGGTAAGTGACGATATGGTCGAATATGTTGTTCAGGCTACACCGATAGGTGCTTCGCGACATATGTTCTACTTGAGGGTGGTAGCTAGCCAGGCGGGCATTCGCTAAATGCCCTACCACAATGCTGTAACGACTGACATCGTAAGACAACAACCGGGACCGACGGTTTAACATGCCCTTTGTAGCACGTAAGTGCTCATTAGTAATGTCACTTGCGGTCACCCATCCAACTCTTTACCGCAGCGGACGTTGCTTAACTTAGCTGATCGATTAAGAACGGCTAAGCTAACTTCGCTACGAGCGCATAACAACTATGAGAAACTTTCTCAAAAAGTGAAACTCATCTTAAAGACGATTGTAAAGTCACTTCTTGAAGCACATTTCCGTCTTATCAATCCGAAATGTGTCGCAAATATATCACGTAAGAAATCGGATTTCAAATGATGTGTTATTGTCAAAACGCGAGCGAAGAAAATGGCTATCTGTATTTATTTGTAAAATAAACAGTCATCCATATTATCCTTAGTCCCTAACAATGGAGTTATCTTCTTATGCGCATTATAAAACCGATCTTATCAAAGCAGGTAACCGGCTGAAAATCAATTCAGCGTGATACATATTGACAGAAAGATTGTCGGCTTGTTTGGCGAAGTGAAATTTGCTTATATAATATTCTGTGTAATTTGTAGTTTTTTTAATGTTTTTGTGACAGAACAAGCTCGAGGCCCACCTGATGTTAAGCGAAATAACCTCTGCCTAGAACAGATGCATTTCATCATAAGTGACAAATTGCACTGCGCCCGTCACCTTGAGACATAGTTGTTAATAAGTTGGCATCGTCAGGACCACTATATCCTAATTATGAATGAAATTCTATTGTTATTATTATCGCCGATGCAAATGGGTTAAGTCTCATGTGCCTGTAATTTCACTGGCTCTCAAAGACTGCTGCCGGAACACACCGTTAGGTGCTTGGCGACAGATTTTTTACTTGAGGGTGGTAGCTAGCCAGTCGAGCAATCGCAAAATGCCCTTCCACCATGCGGTGAGGCTCAAGCCGGTGGTGGGGATCGAACTAGGGATCTGCGGCACGGCAGTTGACATTACCACTTGGCCGTCATTGTTTCATCCTTCTTCACAACATACAGTATTATTAGCTATACCATTGTTATGCAATTATGAATATGTAAGGTAGAATGAGCTTTGCAAGTTATTTTGTATTTTCAGTATAGTCAATTTTCATTAGTCGTATCATAAGTTTATATGTATATGTTACTGTTTTTAACATATGGTAGATGTTATCCTCTAGACCTGATTTTTGCAGAAAACCAGTTGTAGTGAAAGAAAACCTCGTCTGCACTGAACAGGCTGCAAATGGGACGTAACATGTCCGCGTATCGCGGAGAAAAAAAAAATGCTTATACTAGAAATTTGGGTACTCACATACAGGATCCCTTATGACACAATGACGACGCTGTTATGATGTAGTGAGTACACGATACCTATCCAATAATACTGGCCAGAATTATATAGACAAACCGAGGACGTACAAACCCTCCAGCGTCAGCAAAGAAGCGTTCTTTCTTCTATGGTACTTCTTGAGGTTCACTAACTCGCGGCGGCTTCACTTGCCGTTCACGGTGGCATAATCATTAAATTATTCTTACAAAAGTCTCATAGATTTCAAGTTTAGGAGTTAATTTCAATCATGGAAGTAATAAGTACGGCGTACTTTTTACTAAAATTATTCAATAAAAAAGATCTTATACAAACAAACAAAATTTTGGTTCTCGCAGCGCAAAAAAAGGAATCCACCATTTTCAACTGACCAGAAAGTGCTAGCGAATGACATTAAGAGTTATTTTACAACTAAAAAAGGAATGACAGCTCCATGCGTTCCGATTTATTTTGTTGCGTGCAAAACGAAAGCTAGTCATGCAATCAGTTCATAACAGTAGGTTTCTTTAGCGAGAATCCGTCTTCGTCCGAAAAGTATTACTGCAGTATCAGATATACTATCTCCAAGCAGAAGTGAGCATACACGACTGTTTCAGCGTGATTGGCTCTGCAGCAAATGTTATTCCAGGGAGAACGAGACATAAGAACTAACGTGCAGGAGTGACGAGTACAGAAGAAGAATGAAAAGAGTGACACGCTACTGTAATAGACAGTTGACTATTGACGCTTTTCACCAGGCGGGTAAATTTTATTATTAATTGATAACAAGAACTTAACTTATGTCCCTATAAAAAAAACTCACCTATTATTTAACTTTAAATTGCGCATCTTTACTCACCGCAAGGTCCACATAATTTTACTGTTTTCACCGATCAGTAATATAATGCACCTATGCTGCTGTTAATATTTATAAAGTCGTAATAGAAACAGACACAGAATGATACATAATTCTATTACTTTTCTTCAAGACGAAAAAGATACACAAAAAGTGCGGCCTCTTTTTGAGTATCTTTTTACCTGTGCGCACCTACACAGAACTCAATGATTTTAATTCTTATCGCACTCACACGCTTATCTCATGGTAATTCTCGCAAAGTACGTATTATCGTTAATAATTCCGGGTAAATTTATATAGCATATTTTACAAAATAATCCTAGGCTATACCTACTTCAGTTAGTGTAACCGAGAGATTGGGATATACTGTTGGCAATATGGCTTATTATCCAGCTAATTATTACGAGAAGATAAATAATACACTGAGCAATGTTCTTGTTATTGTTCATAAAACTTTACTTGGATCCTACTGGCGAAGAGTCGAGGCAAAGCGTCGTGTTCTTACACTTGAATTAAGTACATTGAATTGTATCTCCATTACCTGACCTAAAACTCTGTATAAAGAAAATATAAAAACGTGGCGGTCAATGTCACTGCGGCGAAACGCGTCACCCGAATGATAGAGATTTTTACACGACTGCCCAAAAAAATAAGAGTTATGTTTTCAGGGTTCTTGTATGTATGTATATTTGTGAGTTTTTTATTTAACTATAACTTCTAAACGGATTAACCGATTTCAATGTAAGATATATCGATGGATTCGTATTGATAGTTCAAGTGATACTAGGTACATATAAATTAATAAAAAGCAAACTAGTGGATATTTGACGCTATACCTAACATAAGATATAAAGAAACTTCTTCCTAACCTATCGAGTGGTGTATGAAAATGAAGGGCTTTAAAACACGATTTCATAAATATATACAATTTGCAGTTATATGTTCAATGGAACGATAAAGAATTTACCGAAAATAAATAATTTGCAGCCGGGTTTTTTAACATTTTAATTAATTTACACTTGTTATCCTATTAATTCCACCACTACTACTTGGTTAGCGCCTAAATTACATCCTGTAAATTAGTATATTAATGTATTTTAATCACACAATGTTTTTAAGGTACTTAATTGGATATGGATTAATGCTATATTGCTTAAAATAGCTTCGTAAATAAGCCATAATTGCTCGTAAAAAGTAAGGGATGAAAATGGTTATTGTGAATTATGCCTAAGATAGATATATATCATTGAAAACTTTTTTATGGACCTTTTTCAGGTATGCAATATAATAGTAAATTATTTTGATCCATCTTGTAGGATTCAGCCAGCGTTTGCAAGCGCAAAAAAATGTGTTTATTATGACATCACATCAGAAACCTCTAAAATTATCAGTGTTTCTTTAATATAATATGCAGCTTCCTCTTGAATCACTTTATGTATTTAAAAAAAACCGCATCACAATCCGTTGCGTACTTTTAGAGATTTAAGATACAGATAGCTGGAAGCGACATTATTTTATACATGTAGTGATATATGTATGTAGTGATGATGATACCTCAAACTTTTTAGTTTATTAGCAGCGCTCCGCGGTTAAATCCAAGTTGACTGTTACAAAAAAATATTAAAATGATGACAAAATATAATAATAAAGAATTCAGCTACTACTAATTGGTTGATACTTCGGTGTAAGGCATTTTCCATTTTCCTTGGTGAAATTTGACCAGCTATTGTGAAAATTGCAAAAAAAATAAATATATTGAAGTAGCAAAGGTTATTTTTCAGTTTTTGTTTGGGATATAACCTACTTAGTACTTTTTTTTACTAACTAATTCTACTTTCTTCTTGAAACCAACGTGAGGGCTGGTACCGCAGCTACTCGTACTACGGCGGAGCAACTCAAGCGGCCCAAGTATGCTAACCTCGGTATGGATCACGTATTTGAGCCATTTGGTGTAGAGACGTTGGGTCCGGGAGCTCATCGATTTTTCCAAAACTTATCAAAGCGCTTGGTTGATGCGACGCTTGATCAAAATGCTTTTACCTATATGGCTTAAATAATAAGCATTATGATTCAACGTGGCAATGCTGCCACCATGGTGAGCACGCTGTCAACTGGTACTGGGCTGGACCATTTGGACTGCCTGTGAGTCTGCATAACTTATAGGTTTTCTTAATGCTTTTATTGTAAAAGCTATAGTTTTTTTTTATATATTTCGTAGTATTTTGTTAATAAAGTCATACCGCCGGTAAAAAAGAAAAACCTACTAACTACTTTGACCATATTTGATTTCAAAGGTCAAAGGCAATAAATAATTATGTAAACTAACTATTATTTTTCATATTCATAGGTTATATTATGACATTATTATCTTTAGGGCCGCACGCTATTTATATTGCATAATTGATCAATAGAGTTCCATTTTTACCAGCGATAATGACTTGTCACCCGCAAGATCGTTATGATAGAAACGGTCACTTTTATGACGTCATAATATAAAGTAACCTCGACAGGGTCGCGGCTTCGCGGCATTAATAAGAAATTATAGCGACACCCCTGAGTGGTAATAAACACTGCAATATGGGACATTATAATTAGTAGTCTGTAATTTGTTATAATCATAAAAGTATGGCCAAAATGTATTAATTTATTTTCATTTCGAAACTTTGATTACTGTAACAAAATAACAATAATTCTGCAGTAAGTGTCATTCAGATAAACAAAAATTAGACCGTTTTTTTGTTTTTGGAGGTCTAACGAGCAAACGGCTTTCCTGGTGGTAAGTGAGCAACGTTGCCCTCGAATAACATCCGCACCAGAGGTCTTGAGGATGCGTTGCCGGCCTTTTAGGAAGGAACATACTCTCTTCTTGAAGGCTCCTAAGTCGTATCGGTTCTACTCGTTGATTGAGGACAGTTGGCAGAACATATCGTTATGACTTACTTGGCAACCGATTTTGTGATTAAAGCGGGTAGTGTGTAAAAAATAAACTGGTCAAGTGCAAGTCGGGCCTTGCTTTTTATATCCGTGTTCAGTTTAACTTACACCTTGTTTCCATATGAGCATTAGATCACAGCAGTTTTATTTTTTTTAATCCTAATAGGTTAGCCTTTGACCACTATCTCACCTGATGGTAGGTGATGATGTGGTCGAAGATGTTGTTCAGGCTAACCTAGAAGTACTGGCTCTCAAGGACAGCTGCCGGAACACACCGTTAGGTGCTTGGCGACAGATTTTCTACTTGAGGGTGGTAGCTAGCCAGGGGGGCATTCGCAAAATGCCCTACCACCATGCTATAACGACTGCCATCCTAAGACAACAACCGGGACCGACGGCTTAACGTGCCCTCCGAAGCACGGAAACGCTCAGTAGTAATGTCACTAGCGGTCACCCATCCAACTCGTGACCGCGCGCGACGTTGCTTAACTTTGCTGATCGGTTGAGAACAGCTAAGTAAACTTCGCTACGAGCGCTTCAAAACTGTTTTTTTAGTGTTTACTTGAACCAATGCATGTTGTCAGCATGTGTTAAGTATTTTGTTTAATTCACATGCTATTATATGTTGCAGTTTTTACATAGATACTTTAAACCAAATAAGCTACAAAATCTTTCGATGCCTTTTATCTTATGTAGTTTTAACTACTGTGTCACTTGAAATAACTTTGTGTTATGTAAGACCTCCAACAAAGGCTACACGAGCACTTCAACTTTTATACCAGCAAAGTTACACATAGAATATATATAAGGGGTAGTGCATTTATACTGTTAGCCTTGCAAGCCATTATAAAATCACAGCATAATAGAATAAAAAATATAGCATTTTCGAATCAAAATCGCTTCTTCACTGCAACTGCGTGCTACAACGAGTACTTATGTATATGGTTGAGTAACTTCGAAAACATAATCATATTTTCGACTACGATAAAGATTAACTTTGTTTTGAAGCTACTAACTTGTTAGATTTAATTACTTCGCACAAGTTCGCTGTTTAACTAAGTTTTAGTGTACTACCAAGATAACGACAAACATTTTATGAAATAGTGTGGTGATGCGCGTTGCAGTTGGTGGTGATGTTAATATTCCCACCCTAAGCATGAATATAATGTTTAGAAAACATTAATGTTTGAAATTCATACTCTTAGTTATTAAACAACTTGCGTAACTATAAAGTAACTAAACCTTTTTGGTTTAGATCGCTAATATTTAATATCATTTTATGTCCCCACGTTTCAAACACTTTGCAGTAATCGTGGTCACAGGCTTATACTCTTATTATAGTGATTGCTTATTAATAGTAATTTTATAAATTACCCTAAGGCTATGACAAAGCGGAGATATAACTTCAGATATTTTCCTTACTAGAAAAACTTATCGGTGCTGTTAGGTATAATAATCTAACAGTTTGACACTTTATTCATGTCAAACTTCACTTATAATGCCAACTGAAACTTATCAAAGGCAGAGTTTCCTTTCATTCTTTCATTGTATACTTTATAATCGGTGTATATCAGAAAGGCTCATCAATAACGAATGTATTCATCAGTTTTTTTTTTCTTTTTTGTCTTTTTTCTATCTATTTCTTCAGCTACAAAAAACGATTTTGTACACGAAGCTTCTTTGTATTTTAACTGAGTTCCAAAAAAGGCTTTTTTTATACAGATAGGCTAACCTTTGACTTCTATCTCACCTGATGGTAAGTGATAATGTGTTCGGGGATGTAGTTCAAGCTAGCCTAGAATTACTGACTCTCAAGGACAGGTGCTGGAATACACCGTTAGGTGCTTGGCGACCGATTTTCAACTTGAGGGTGGTAGCTAGTCAGGCGGGCATTCACAAAATGCACTACCACCATGCTGTAACGGCTACCATGGTAAGACATTATCCGCGACCAACGGCTTAACGTGCTCTCCGAAGTACGGAAGCGCTTATTAGTAATGTCACTAGCGATCACCCATCTAACTTCTGACCGCGGCGGATGTTGCTTAACTTAGTTGATCGGTTAAGAACGGCTATGCAAACTTCGCTACGTGCGCTTCAGATTCTTAATTCTACGCGTATATTTTTTTATATATGTAGAGTCCGCTTTGATATTTTTATTTTAATAGAAAGTGTATACTTCGCATTTAAAATACATCAAAATTTAAGTAATTTATAAGTTATAGTCAATTACCTAAATAATTAAAACACTTACCTGAATGATTCAATGATATATTTTGCTGTTATCGACGACGAACACTATTTAAGACGAGGGAATGTTCTTGTAAGCGGTCTTTGTCACTAAACCGAGAGAAAAATATATTTAAAAATAAAGGAACCGACTTCCAACACTAAATGTATGAAACAACTTTTGTGGAAGTGGGATCATGCTAATGAAAGATCAGTATTTAAATCAGCATGGTACCGACTTCTACAAGTTATTTCATACTTTTTAATGTTGGAAATCGTTTCCGATATTGTTTTCTTAATAATTTATTTGCATTTTTGGAATAAGTTTTTAAGCCAACAATAAACAACATGAATGGCATATTACACATAGGGTCGTTATCTTCCAAAATTAAACATACCTACTTATAATCTGTTTTGTAATAAGATTTTGGTTGATTTATATGAAAATATTTTATATAATACAGTTGTGTAAGCTTAATTCAACCTCAAAATGTTATTTTCATCATACAACCCACATTAACTGAGAGACCTGTCTGACGGCTTTCAGTAGTATGCTAAGTAAGGAGCACACACAACACACAGTTTATTTTGGTTTATTATTGTGAGCGTAGCGTTTGTTTTCTAACCTAGTCAACTATAATTTTGTTTTGTTACCCCGTTTCGACCAAAATAAAGGTCATTTAAAGTAGGCTACAGGTACTGGGCTGTAAACAGTGCCTAAATCATCAAAACAACAAAGAAGCGCTTGTGCGAAGTTTACTTTGCTGTTCTCAACCGATTAGCAAAGTAAGGCAACGTCGCCCGCGGTCATGAGTTAGATGGGTGACCGCTAGTGACATTACTACTGAGCGTTTCCGTGCTTCGGAGGGCACGCTAAGCCGTCGGTTCGGGTTGTTGTCTTAGGATGGCAGTCGTTGTAGAATGGTGGTAGGGCATTTTGCGTATGCCCGCCTGGCTAGCTACCACCCTCAAGTAGAAAATCTGTCGCCAAGCACCTAACGGTGTGTTCAGACACCTGTCCTGTCCGAGAGCCAGCTCTCTTTCTAGGCAAGCTGTTTAATATCTTCGCCCACATCATCTCTAACATCGAGCGAGATTCAGGTCAAAAATTAGCCTATATAACATAAAATATATGAAAAACAATTAGGAACACACCCGTTTCAGCAGCTGTGTTTTGTTGATCAATAATAAGATCATATTGTAGGTAAGGGCTAAGTTAGTAATCAATATAGGTCACAAAGTTATAAGAGCCTAGATATACTCGATGCTTGCGTCTTAGTTCAAAGGCAAAGTAAATCCATTGTTTTCATATCTACGAATTAAACCATTAATCATCTAAAAGTTTATAAAGGATATCAAACATAAAATAAACCATCAATAATATTTACTGTGGTATGAATGAACCAAACGGAAAGACTTCTGTTCTGATCGCCCTAGAAACATGAAGAAAATTTTTCGAAAACTTTATGTCCTGTTACTAAAAATATATCATATTCCACAGCTTCGTCTTTCATGTTTTGGCCATGAGCTAATTTGGAACTGAGAATAATAAGTACCTACATATTTTAAAGTATCTTTCCCACATTAAAACATAAATATAACACGGCTATATTTCCCTAAGGGAGAGGGAGAGCTGCTCCTGACACCCACGTTTTACGTGGTTACATTTCCAGACTGAGAACTAACTAATTATAAAACCAATATGTTTTTGCAACAAGTATATACACTTAAGTTTTTTTATATACCTATTGGGTTTAATTAAAATTATAATTTAACCGGCAAAACACTCACGTTAGGGATTGAATACGTCGACTCGTGTTTTGTTTATATTGTAGTATTTCGGTATTCGTTCGGTTTTATGTATATTAAAACAAATACTTACTCTTGTATTTACAATAATAAATAGAATAATAGCACCACTCCTAAGTATAATATGAAGGTACTATTTGTAATTCTATTTTATTTTTTTAGCGCCTTCACTTCTTTCTGAAACCAACGTGGCGCCGCGGCTACTTCGGCGGAGCAACTCAAGCGGCGCAAGTATGCTAACCTCGGTCGGTTACATATTTGAGCCGTTTGGTGTAGAGACGTTGGGTCCGTGTGGACCAGGAGCTCATCGTATTTTCCAAAACTTATCAGAGCGCTTGGTCGATGCGACGCGTGCTCCAAATTCTGGCACCTATTTGGCTCAGATAATAAGCATTGCAATTCAACGGGGCAATGCTGCCCCATGCTGGGCACGCTGCCAACTGGTAATGGGCTAGAGCATTTTTTTTTTTTATTCCTGATAGTTTAGCCTTTGACCACTATCTCACCTGATGGTAAGTGATGATGTGGTCGAAGATGTTGTTCAGGCTAACCTAGAAGTACTGGCTCTCAAGGACAGCTGCCGGAACACACCGTTAGGTGCTTGGCGACACATTTTCTACTTGAGGGTGGTAGCTAGCCTGGCGGGCATTCGCAAAATGCCCTACCACCATGCTATAACGACTGCCATCCTTAGACAACAACCGGGACCGACGGCTTAACGTGCCCTCCGAAGCACGGAAACGCTCAGTAGTAATGTCACTGGCGGTCACCCATCCAACTCATGACCGCGTGCGACATTGCTTAACTTTGCTGATCGGTTGAGAACAGCTAAGTAAACTTCGCTACGAGCGCTTCAAAATTTGGACTGCCTATGAGTCTGCAATGACTTATAGGGATCTAAATGCTTTTATTGTAGTGTTTATATTATTATCATATATGTATAAATTTTTTTTAATGGTAAAGGAAGGCAAACGATCGGGTTGCTTACCTGGTGGTATCACCGGTGCCCATGGACATCTACAATACCAGAGGTCTCGAGGTATTGTCAGCCTTTGAGAAGTAAATACACTATATTCTTGAAGGCTCCTAAATCATACCAATTCGCAAAATATTTCACATGGCAGATGATTCCACATAGTGGCATTGGCATTATTAAAAAACATTTAAGTTATATCTAGCGATTGACTATTTTATAATCGATTCAGTTTGAATGGAATAGGCTATTGTTATTAAACATATTAAATATTCAAATAAGTTGATCATGAAGTTTCCTTAATAAAATTAAAACTTAACTATGACTTTACTATAACTGACTTTGATAAATGAATATTATATTATCCAATAGAACTTGGGAGTACATGTTATAACGCGCATATGAGCACACTTGCCAAGTGCTCTGTACTCACTCGATATCGAATTCAATCATGAATTAACGAGATTGTTATTCTGCCATAACTAGATATGAGAATACGAGGCCCCATCGGAATCGCTTATTGAACCAATCAATGCAAATTACATTGCCTTACTTGAGGTGGTGTTGGTTATTAGGACGATTTCATCAAATGTAATACTTTTTTAGAAAAAATACTGTAACTATTATTTAAAGTTGAGCAAAGACATTTAGATATAACCTATGGAATATCTAAATAATAAAATTATTTTAATCACTCCTATCTCCATGAGCAAATGTTACATTTGCAGATTTATAGATCACAAGTTTTTCCTTCGAGAGGAATTCAAACTCGTGTTCACACCAGATGCTCTCAGCATAGGTTAGTACCTCAATATTATTTGAACTGATATGAGGGATAGTATGAACAGTTCTGAGCCAAAGTTCGCCGTCACGTGGTTGTCGATATCCAAATAACAGTTTGTTTTCGTGCTTAATGTTGTCAATAGAGCCAGTAATTTAGGTGTTATCATTAAATTTAGGATTAGTAAAATAGGTACCAAAGAGATACTATTGTTTGAGATATATTTAGGTAGATTTATGTTGAAATGATAGAAGTGTGATACGTGTTTTTAATAGGGTGTCTAAGCATTCAACATACTTAAGCAATCGTTCATACGAAAACTTTACTAAGCAGTACCGCCGCGTTCATAGAAGCCTGGCTAATACCCGCTAAAGTCAATATCTACAAATACCTAATTATTGTGTGTTATTCTAACAGAATACAATTGTGTTTAAATCTAGCCTGAAATATCATTGATCAAATCCTTATTTACCTTAAGACGATACAGATTTTATAAAACTACCTGTCGGATACATATAAATTGATATTTCTAAACCCTCTATTTGTTTATAAAGATCTATCCTAAACACTGTTGTGTTAAAAAAAGATCTTCGTAACTGAAACTGTAGTCAGCGAGCTTAATGTAAATGAAGCTTCACAATCAATGGCTCATTAAGTCCCTGGTCGCTAGTTAATTAGTTTATAAAGTCAATCAAAACAATCCCCGCCTGCAGCGGTTTTAGACACTGTGATTACTGAACTGATAAAACATTGGAGGGTGTTGATTAAAGTAAGCCGCCTTTTTCACCAGCGAGGTTCAATGGATATTTTTCCTGAGTAATAACTATCCTGGGCTCACGTTGGGCGGGTTGATTTATTTCTGTTTTGAGCGTTTCGTAAACACACTGAAACGATTTAAACCAAATTATTTTATATACTTAATGATATTTAAGTTCCGTCACTGCGTCCCGTGTTTGGCTACATTCATAATTAGAACATATTTAGTTCTTATAGGCTAGTTTTTATTTCTACAAATCAATTGCTATGATGATTATTAGGTCGAAAACTTTTCAAAACTTACATAGGATTTATCTCTTAAGTAAGTACTGTCTTAGTACTGCCGGAACACTACAATAGGTGCTTGGTGATAGGTTTACTACTTGAGGGTGATAGCTTTACAATCGTGCGACTAAGCTAAAGTTCATAGCAGGTTGCAAACCACGGACCTCTAACGTGGCACTCCATACTCACTGTTATTGGGAAAATATTGCAAATAATGAATAAAAATGTTTGGTATAAAATGGAGAGTATCATAATCTTCCAAAATGATGAGTGCAATAATTCTAAGCAAGGTGCCAAATCTGATTTTTACTTCAGTCCAAGGATGTGGGGTGTTTTATATTATAAGTTTGAAGTCTTGGATGTGTGCAGGTACCAAATTCGTGCAATTACTAAACCGACGCTTATGTATGAAAGGATTGATGAGTGCCGTTGAAACGAAACAGATATGTTATGTCAGGATCGTAGTAAGTAGACATCTGTGGTCCCTGCCTACCCCTACGGGAAAAAGACGTGATTTTATGTATATATTTTTGGATATGGATGGATCCTACTCAATGTCTAAAAATTATGAAATAACTTGTTGAATTTAGTGCCGTGCTGATTCAAACAGTTTGAGCTCAAATTTTCATTATAGGCATCCGTGAATTGTTTCATACTTTTCAGTATTGAAAATGGTTTTCGTTTTTCAGTGAAGCATACTGCTAATAGATTAAACACGCTAACAATAATGAATACTATCGGCGAAAGTTATATTTATTAGATCATCCAGTTACTTAGGCATAAAACATTTTTTTTTAGTTCATTGAGTGTTACTAAAAAAACATCTAAACTAAGTTAAAGAAATTTAAATAGGTCTAACATGGAGAGGTATCCAAAAAAATATAACGATCAACTGATCAACTGATCAGTCATCAACTGATGCAATTTAAAAATTAGGGTCCAATTCGGGCATGTGTTGTAAGTAGACAGTTTTGTTATTTTAGGATACATGATACGTTTTTCACCATCTGGAGGAAAACATTTCTATTATTGGTTGAAAAAAAGGAATATATATGTTCTGCGTGGTATTCATATTTTATCAACATGTGTAAGTTAAGTTACTAAAGTGCACGTTTTTTTATTTTTATATGGCCACGTTTAGTGTTAGTTGAATATCTTGATGTAACTACTTGTAGGGCTCTCTACTAGTTGGACTGACGACATCGTATGTCGCCGGGAGCTGATGAATACAAGGACTAATAGCCGTTACGTGAGACTTATTGAGAAAGCATTCGTTCAACAGTGGACAGATTCCAGTCCCGCTGATTATGATAATGACAGATTCTAGAGGACTTCGCTTAGCACACTTATGAACGCTCAATGTTATGATGTGAGCCAGCAGAATGTCACGTCTTTGCACGTCTGTGTTAAGATAATGCAATTGCTTCCAAAAGACACAGATTTATAAAAATTTCACCAAGTGCAGCTACTACAATTAAATAATATCTTAACATTTTATAAATATTTTTTTTGGAGTCGAATTATTCTTGCTTATACAAATTTACAAATATACAATAGGAAAAAATTAAGTCATGTAAGAATTACTCTTATTTTGTATAAATGGTCTCCTTTAAAGGGGTGCGAGCCTCTTACCATTAACTGGTCCAAATCAGACACCGGATTGTTACAGAAAATCGTTTACTCAAAAAAAAACAATAACTGATTCGACCCGGTGATCGAACTCATTGTAATTTTCTTGTGCTTTTACCATCGCTCACTCTGACGTAGTCTGATTTTAGAATTCAGAATTTGTCAGTATTTGAATATATCGACCAAAGAAAATATAAGTGTTAGTGGGCTGAAGTTAAACTCAAAAAAACCGGGACCGACGACTTATTGCGCTTTCCGAAGCACAGAAGCGTATGCTACTAGCGGTCACGTCCTAGGGGCCAACTCCCACCTTATACGAAACCATCATAAAAAAGGAGCGTTTTGTTTCATCCTTAAAATAATCATTCGCAGTCACGAACTATCTCCGACCCACAATCGCGTCAAGCAATATTGTTTTGATCCTACTTAAAGAACGAATGATATATGTATCACGGATGTGCAAGCGAGATACAAGATGTATTTCATACTGTTATCCCGCTCGCACTGTTCCGAACTACGATGTTATGCAACGGATTTACCATAGTTTTACGACATTATATTGTGTGATGCTCAACAGCTGTAATAAATCTGTAACTTTTTTAGTTTTACTCATTGAATAATTTTGCTGCATTTACTTTGAAGAATAATAGAAATAAAAACATTGCACGTAATTTACACATTAATTAAACACATATTTATCGTAAAATACCCTAAATCAAGTTTAAATCCGCTGCTAGAAAGTAACTTTTTTAAGATAGGTAAATTTATAAGGAAAAAGTAACTTTTTTAAGATAGGTAATCTATTTTTTTTTTTAAATAGGGGATTTTTCGCTGGAACAGTAATACTTCGTATATAATGTAACGTCAGGGTTCGCGAATAGAGTGAACAATGTTCTGACGTCATCAAAACGCTGAGTGATTCCACGTCAATTAAGCAGGCTTACCGATTGTAAGCCTGCTTAATTGACGTGGAGGTATAAAATTTTGCGATAAGATTAAGATATTATTACTATAAGAGTTGGCCCCCTGAAGCAGCGGACGTTGCTTAACACAGTTGTTCAGTTAAGAACGAGTAGATATTTTACATTACGAACGCTTCTAAAATTATGCCTACGAGTGCTGTAAAATTTTCGTTTAAGAGCGCTTAAAAATTTTCGCAAAGTAATGATTGAATCTTTTAATTATTCTATCCTTCCATTTTCACATAGAAATTGTATTTTAATTATATAAAGGGTACTCCAGGAGTTCGTTTGCCATACTGTAATATTTTATTAAATATGATTAAGATGCACTTAAATAAATAATAAAAAATAAACCCCACCAACCTCAAAACTGAAGAGTATTAAAAAAATTGTCATGAAAGTCTGCAGGTACCACTGAAGCAGTGATGGCTCAGAGGCATTGGCTATGGACTGCCGCGCAGCAGGTCCATTGTTTGAATCCCGCCACGGGCTTGAGCTTCACCGCATGGTGGAACGGCATTTTGCGAATACCCGCCTGGCTTGCGACCACCGTCAAGTAGAAAATCTGTCGCCAAGCACTTAACGGTGTGTTCCGGCAGCAGTCCTTGAGAGCCAGTGAAATTAACGTCTATCACCGACAATAAGAAATTATTGCTACATAAAGCACAGCTAAATGGCAATTAACATATATCAAACGCTTCAATTACCTACTGTTAGAGCTGAAAAGTGGTGCATAACCACCGCAAAACTATCGCTGAATTTATAAAGGACCGACAAACGAGGAAAGCCATTATAAACCTGAATACTGTTTGTGAGGTTCGTGAATAATTTTAAAGGTTAATACATATCCACATATACCTATAAAAAACTTTTATTTTAAGCGCCAGCATCGATGATATCGAATTTTCCAACTTCTGTATCTCCATTAAAAAAATATATTTAGTATAAGAAGACCTTTGTAACAATTTACTTAATTATTCAAAAGCCTGACTTTATAAAGGACGAATATGGTGTTTATTCGATAATTATTATGCATTTGTTTCCATTAAATACATTAAAATAAACAAGATATACTTACCTTTTCTCTCCTGCTACCACTTGATGCACTAAAATATTTTTTTAAACTAATATTATATAGAGGTAAGATTCGTATTTTTTTTATGTAAAGAATAAACTTAAACTAAATACTAGCCAGATTTTAAAAATTCTTTCACCCTTTGCATTCCACATTATCCCTGATAAACATAGGCTATATAATATTATCAAAAAATACGTTTTTCTTTTATTTTTTGTTAAACACTCGTGTGAAGCCGGGGGAGGGCCGCTAGTGCCTATATTATAAAAAAAAATATCATATATTATTATTTTTAACATTATTAATTTGCAATTACACACGCATTATACAACCAGAGTTATTGAGAAACACTAGAGTTTTAATATATTATATTGAATTTAATATTGTTTGAAGCGCTCGTAGCGAAGTTTACTTAGCTGTTCTTAACCTATCAGCAAAGTTAAGCAACGTCGCGCGCAGTCATGTGTTGGATGGGTGACCGCTAGTGACATTACTACTGAGCGTTTCCGTGCTTCGGAGGGCACGTTAAGCCGTCGGTCCCGGTTGTTGTCTTAGGATGGCAGTCGTTATAGTATGGTGGTAGGACATTTTGCGAATGCCCGCCTGGCTAGCTACCACCCTCAAGTAGAAAATCTGTCGCCAAGCACCTAAGCGGTGTGTTCCGACAGCTATCCTTGAGAGCCAGTACTTCTAGGTTAGCCTGAACAACATCTTCGACCACATCATCACTTACCATCAGGTGAGATAGTGGTGAAAGGCTAACCCATCAGGCATAAAAAAAAATGTGTGCAATAAAGCCTGCTATGCGGAAATCATTACAAAATTACAAATATACGATAGGAAAAAATTTAAGTCATGTGCGGGATTAGAACCCATGTCCATCCACCTCTTTAGCCGGGGTATGCTCTAACCAATTAAGCTAACATGACATGACGTCATAACTCAAATCTTTCCTATCGCTCTTTAACCATCGTATTGGGAATTGTCATTTTGAAATATTATTTTGAATGTTTTTTTTTGAAACAACATTTAAAATTGTTTCATTAAATAATATCTGTATGTTTAAATGTACACATTTCGAATAATTAGGTGACTTAAACAAATTAAAATAATAGTACAAGCCTTTATACTATCTGTATATATCTTATTATTTAATTTGTATACGTAACAATAGCGACGCACGAAAGCGAATTGCATAACAATAAAAAGTATTAATGAACAAAGTTTGGACTGTTTTCAAATATTTGAGAGTTACCTATCACTAATTGTCAGTCGTGCGTCGTTTAAGTTTCGAAGATAAACAAAACAGGGATTCAAACTTTAAAACAAGCTGAATAATTTATATCTACTAAGCAAAATAAACGAGAGAGTCATTATTATATAAAAAATAGATAATACGTATAACAGTAATAGAGTTATATAAAAATTGGTAGAGGTACATATTTGAGCCATTTGGTGTAACGACGTTGGATCGGTGGGTACCGGAAGCTCATCGAATTTTCCAAAACTTATCGGAGGAGATATTGAGGTTTATTTCAAATAGGTGATTAAAATATATTTTTATTTGTACCATGAACAAGTAGAATTTAACTTAGTTTGACTACCTAAAATCAACTAAATTTAAAGCCATATAAACCTTAGTGTACACACATATTGCAATATCCTAGCTATTAGCCCATTTACCTTCAGTTATAGTTTCTCTAGCGCAAAATAACAGTGCAATGCGCAATTCACTTCGATAATTATTGGTCTGTATCTCTAATTAAGCAGATATTTTGCTAACCCTAACGCTACATAAATTTAAACGGACCTATAAACCTACACAATGGTGCCTCACAAAAGAGCGTAGAAGCTAGTTTTTAATGCAGCGCTTCAGTGATATCAACAAAAATTAACTGCCAATCTTAAGCCTTAATTTGAAACGATGTATTTTTCACAGCTGATTATTGACTCTTTGGTTACTATCTAAGCTGTTGGTAAGTGATCATGTAGTCCAGCATGGGGAACACGCTTATCCAAGAAGCTACCGCAATACACCGTTAAGTTCTTGGTGACTGATTTTCTACTCTCAAATTCTTATTTTGTCTGTTCGCAAAATGCACTAGAATCGTACTGTGAATATCAAACCCGCGGCGGTCTTAACATAAACCTCCTGCACGGCAGTTTTGCATTTTTTAATATTTATTGCTGTTAGTCTAGCTTTTGACCACAATTTCACCTGATGGTAAGTGATGATGCGATCGAAAATTTGCGGGTGGTAGCTGGCCAGCCCATTCGCAAAATGCCCTACCACCATGCATAATGTGCCATCACTGCTTCAAACTTTGACTGCTTAGTTGTCGAGTAACATATTTATGTTACTATAATACAATAGCTTTAGAACCTTGAGGTACTGAGTTCAACCCCCGAATCGGGCATTGTTTTTATACGAGATCTGGTGTAGCGTCAATGATGTTACATTTTTGTCATCTATAAAATATATCTTAGTTCTAAATTGTTGAACCCCCAGGATTGCGCCATTATGCTACAGAACCCATCGTATTAGCTGCTTTCTGAGTTTTTAGCTCAACAGATCCCAGAGATGGCGTTAGCTAGTGCTAACGCCATCTCTGGGATCTGTTCGATTCGGTAGATATTTGGTGTTATAATCTACCTCCAAAAGCCATACAAGACACTCGACACAAATATTTTTATATAGAGGGTAATGTGTGGACTATTCATTCGTTTCTCAGCTCAAAAACGCACATCTCCGCTCCGTGTTAATGTAATTAATAATATTGAACAATTGAAGACGCAAGAAGTAATATTTGCTATACAATCAATAATATATGGACGTTATAGTTTAGTGAGTGTATGACATATTTTGGGCTAGACTTTCTCCGGTTTATTTTGGATTTGTGTGCCACCGGTCGCCATATATGAACGCCTAGAGCTATATCTGCTGTAAATCCCAACTTGAAGGATTTGTAGGCATAACAAGGATTGCTAAGGTACGTTGCTCATATACTACTGCATTATGTATCTATTGGTGTTTTCAGGCAGGTTCATCAATTTGTTCAAAAGGTCAGCCATATTTTTAGGCGCCATTGATCCCAACTATTTTAATGGCACGCAAGTGCACTATAAGTGTAGACTATTTACACGCCTCACCAGGATTAAAACATATGTGGGTACTGAGACTACTTAACCTACCCCTGCTGGTGATATATAAATATGTTGATATGTTTTTACTATCCTTAAAATGAATGACGCGCGTTCCTTGTCTGGAGAAATAACCAATTTTCTCTCATAAATATAAAAGGTTAAGGTTAAGGTAAAATGATTTTTTTTGTAAATGCCTTCACTCAATTCGAAGGTACAAAGACTAATTTAATTTACGTTGTTTATGTCGTATAAAATATTATATTTAATGAAAATTTTTATAGCTATGTATTTATTTTTAAATAACCTAAATGTTATCAGCATTCATGTAATATAATATTAAAGTGGGATGGAAAACAAATACGTGTTTTTTTTATATCGTCATTATAATAAATAAATACCTACATAAATAAATATTGTTTCCGGTTGTTTAGGAAGATGCCGTGGATATCAAATAGCCAGGATCTTGGCATGCATTTCAAGCTCTCTTTGAAATGTCATTTTTATTATTATTTTATTTATAAATTTTATTAATATTATAATTTTTTAATTTAGATGAATTGTTTCGTAATGAGCGTTTATGTTTCTCGTGGGCTGGTATTTTTCTGAAATGACTTCAATTTGCGTTGTTTTGTTCAGTCTTGCTTTACATGCAGGTTATTTTTCTATTTAAATTTTGGTAGCACTTGTAACGAAGCTTGTCTAGTCATTCTTAAGATTTTTTTTTTCTTTTTTTTTACGCCTGATAGGTTAGCCTTTGACCACTATCTCACCTGATGGTAAGTGATGATGTGGTCGAAGATGTTGTTCAGGCTAACCTAGAAGTACTGGCTCTCAAGGACAGCTGCCGGAACACACCGTTAGGTGCTTGGCGACAGATTTTCCACTTGAGGGTGGTAGCTAGCCAGGCGGGCATTCGCAAAATGCCCTACCACCATGTTATAACGACTGCCATCCTAAGACAACAACCGAGACCGACGGCTTAACGTGCCCTCCGAAGCACGGAAACGCTCAGTAGTAATGTCACTAGCGGTCACCCATCCAACTCTTGACCGCGCGCGTTGTTGCTTAACTTTTCTGATCGTTTGAGAACAGTAAACTTCGCTACGAGCGCTTCAAAACATCAACTATGTTAATCTATGCGCATCATAGATTATGAGAATAATATAATTTTATTCAAAATGGACGATATCGTCCACGCGGATGCCAAGGGGTTAAGCAACGTCCGACGTGGTCATCACTTGGATGACCACATCATGGGACATGGGATGGGCTACTGTTAGTGGCAATTACTATTGAGCACTTCCGTACGAGAGCAGTTACGGTTCTAGTTTTTGGTTGTCGATAGCAGCTTGTCATACGCCATACTACCATGCTATACTACCACTTTCATGAAGAAAATCTGTCACTAAGCACCCTAAGACATGTTTTGTCAGCGGTCCTTGAGATCCAGTAATTCTAGATAGTATGACAACACTTTTGATCGCATCATCAATTACATCAGAAGAGATACATATTAAAGGCTAAAAGATAAAAAAATATCCAAAACGTAAAATATATCTAATAATCCTCATTATATGCTCTGAAATTTTATTTTAATAGTAATAATAACGACTTTTTTTACTAACCAACTTCTTTCCATAGTCATCAGAATCCATGCCATTTTTTAACTTCGTATGTTTAAAAGTTTATTTATATAATACTAACGATTCAACTTATTTTTACTTTTAAATGAACGCATTGCAAGAACTAGTAAGTAAGAAATTTGTCTTACCATAATGTACTTACAAATGCACACTTTCATATTAATTTCCAAACATAATATGTAAAATGGCTACCTATCGAGGTATGTGTATGTATTTCCACGGTCACAAGATTTTTGTTTATTTATACCAAGATTAATATTACATTAAATAAATATAATTAATATTTATAAATACAATAATAACTATATGTATACAACAAACAGCTTCTACAATAAAATTATATAGAAAACCTATAAGTCATTGCAGACTCACAAGCAGTCCAAAAGCTCCAGCCCACTGCCAGTTGGCAGCATACTCTGTACGCTGGCAGCATTGCCCCGTTGGATTGCAATGCTTATAAAATAATTTTAACCAAGATTATAAAATAATAATTTCGTTATTTTACTTTAATGATCGCCGAGACGTTAGTAATTCTATGTTGTTTTAACAATACAGAGTTATTGACATCTTGGCCACTTCCGCACCTCACCTGTGGCATTTCGTGTTTACCTAAGGATCGTACTGCAGCGGATGTGCTGCTGCCATGTACCAATTAACTCCCCCTTTGTTTGCTCTGAGTAAATCAATATTAATTACGTTTTGTTGTTCACTTGTCACAGTAAATTAGCTTTATAACATTCGACTGAACGATTTTATTGTGGACAGACTTAGTAAGATATTATGCCACTTTTGTTACGGTTTGCCTTATTAACAAAATACTAGGAACTATATATAACACTACAGTAATTACTACAAAGAAAGCGTTCAGATAACTATTAAAGTTTGTTATTCCAATTCATTGCTTTATTTAAACACGATAAAGTGGACGTTAAATTCACATGAAAAGAGTAAGGAATCGAAGTGCTCGAGTATGTTAATATTTTTTTTTTGCGTATGTAATTAAGTGATACGCAGAGAAAAAATTCTTTAACTTATATATACCACTTGAAAACATAATTAAAAGAATGTTCATGAGCCATGCTTAGTAAAGGATAACTGATGATGCCAACGGATAATCCACAGGGATTAATGCGACTTCCTCGGACAAACTTAAGCATTAACTTTCTTTCTTCTTACTCAAACATTACAAGGCTAGTTACTCGTGATTATATTTAAAATAGATTCAGTTTGCTAATATTGTAGCTTACTTTATGTTCATTGGAAAAGTGTTTCTATGTAGAATCTTTGACCTACAAGATATAAAGTTTTAAAATGCCACCTAACATATATATACCAAACAAACTGTACTTAGAAAACAGATTGAGATACGACACTTGACGAGTAAAGTTTCATAGTAATCTTTTATTTATATAAGGTACCTCAAAATACTTCAGACAATATTTTTCCTTGTTACCCATAAACATTTACTTATAAACTTTAAACATTTATACATTTATATGTATATTGCCATGTTAGCGCATGCCTGCTCTTCGGATTACATAAAAAAATTACAAATGTACCAGAGAAAAAATCCATCACAATACGATGGTTCAATGAAAAACGAGGGGAAATATTGGAGTTATGAGCCATTGTCATGTTAGCTCAGTCGGTCAGAGATTATTCCGTCTATAGGGGTGGATGGAAGAGATTTCGAAGCCCGCCCATGACTTTAATTTTTTCTCTCGTAAATTTGATATTTTGTAATATAATCATTTTAATTAATACTCACATGTAGCAAATACATCCTTGAAGGCTTCCTAAATAAAATAATCGTCACATATAGGTGGGTCGACATTCAGGCTAAGAGTTTCGTATTCCTAAAGAGCCTTAATTTATGGAACCTATTTTGAAATCATGTTTTATTAGTGTAGTTATAGCCTTAAACATTACTTTCTGAAAACGCTTTTAAATATTTCGGAAATACAAATAATTTGACAAAGATGTTCTCTTCCAAACGCCTTATATTAAAAGGATTTTTAATCTATTCAAAGAGAATTTAGAGGGCCGTTAGTGTCAAAGCTTTGCCTTACTCTTTTCAAGTCTTTTATTATGACGTCGAAAATGTTTTACGGAATTTTCAGAACACCACAATTCGTGGCTGCTTTAAAGAGATTTGTTATACGTCGTAATTATTGTTGTATTATTTTAGAAACAGTAACGCCGAGAAATATAAAAAGATCAACTTCGTGTTGCTGATAAGTTTTTTAAAGAAACATTACTAGTAAGCTAACATGTAAACACTTTTAATTAAATCACAGCTTTGCAGAGTAAAAGAGGCATTTCATTTTAACGATGGCAACATTGGATAGATAAGAATATTTTATTCACAGCTCCAGCTTGAAAAGGGCAGCAATATCGATTTGCGATGCGAACTTGAGGAACATCACTTTTTTGGAATCACGCGTTTCTATAAATATAACAAACGAGGCGTCGACTGGTCCAGGATCTAATTTACACTTATAGGCACTAAAGATATATAATCTAATTAATTTCAATTAATATAATCATTATTAGTTTTAAGTTTTTGATGCACATTAACATAGTATAAGTTCACATTACAAAATTTTCATATGCTTCTTATTTTCACTAGCTACTTTACTCGTGTTAAGTAACATAGGAAAATGAAAATATTAAAGTAGGTTGTAACTATAATACTGTTAAAAACTGTGTAGAGTACGCTCGAGACATCCTAGTTCATTCAGGTAAAGTGCTTTCCATTTAACTTGCTCCGCGTGCGCGTCGCGTATCTAATGCACTTAAAAATACGTAAATGTACACGAGTGGAGCATTTAATTACACTAATAAATGACCACAGGCGAGGAGTGTGTACTTCGTCCCACACGGCCACCGCAAACAGCAACGCAAAGTGAATCCTCTTAATTGCACACAATAAAGTGGTAATCTTCACCACGTCGTTATAAAAAAGGGATAAGCCTCCGGACTCTCAAAGAATCGAGAGTATTCATGAAGATCTAAAGTGACGATTAAATTAAAAGTTTATTAGTAAGTTCACAACTCTACGTGCTCCTTCATTGTTCCCAGTTTGAGCACGCGCTGATCTCCTGTGGCTGTTCTCTTGCAGTTTTATGCTTTTCAAATCCTATATCATAAATCTCGATTCCCTTGTGCAAAGGAAACTTTTTCGCAATGCAGTATTGTGGCCAATATTTAAACGCAAAGTTACACCGAGGTTTCTGGCGGCATTAATAATGGTATTTTTTTTTATAATGTGTCTGTGATGACTATTTCATCTAGTGTGAGACAATGAGATGACATTTGAAATGCGTGTTAGTCTGCCATGACTAGCAGATTGTTTAAATCCGTCATTGTAGTAGATGTATGTGATTTGTTAATAAAGGCATACCACCAGTATAAAAAAAATGAGATGACTGAAATATAAATTGAAACTTTTGAATATGAGAGTTAATAGTCATTATTATCCTTATTATTATTAATGTAAGTTTTTTTTTAATATTCTGAATATTAAATGATTCAACCACTTTGTATTTATAAAGTGTCATATGGTTCATAGATTTAATCGTGTCAGTATCGCGTAGATTATTGAGCTGTTCAGGCTGTTGCATACTTGTAAAAGGTCAAGGGGAATATTATTTTTTTATATAATACTGTAGCAATATAAAAATACTAGGTGTATATAATGTGTGGCACAAGTTACGAAATAGATGGCAGTGCAGTAGCATCTGCAACGGAGCATTTATTTCTCGCGCCCATTAGCGGCTTGACCACGCGAGAACAAATGTGCTCTAGTTCACTCGCGGAGTCGGCGCCGAATATTTATTTCAAGAGTTTCCAGAGATGGTCACGGCTCTGTCCGGAATTCCGGATATCGGATTATAAATCAGGCGCACCGCGTCCGGAATAGGGTGCAAGTTGGCTGTTGGCAGGACACGGGCGGGGCGGCGGTCGTGTCGCCAGCTTTGATGCAGCTAGGGATGAATCTACACCCCACATTTTGCAACGATTTATTAGGTTTGTTTTCAAATCAACGTTCAAAAGTCACGATTTTAACCAGAATTTCAAACAAAGCATTTCGAAATGAAAAGGATAGATAATATTGTTTGTAGGTTTTTTATGCCTGATAGATTAGCCTTTGACCACTATCTCACCTGATTGTAAGTGAGGATGTGGTCGAACATCTTGTTCAGGCTAGCCTAAAGTTACTGGATCTCAAGGACAGCTGCCGGAACATACCTTTAGATGCATGGCGACAGATTTTCTACTTGATAGTTGTAGCTAGCCAGGCGGGCATTAGCAAAATGCCCTACCACCATGCTGTAACGACTACCATCGTAAGACGGCTTAACGTGCTCTCCGAAGCACGGAAGTGCTTAGTAGTAATGTTACTAGTGGTCACCCATCCAACTCCTGACCGCGGCGGACGTTGCTTAACTTAGCTGATCGATTAAGAACGGCTAAGCAAACTTCGCTACGAGCGCTTCTATTGTCTGTATATATATTATACAAATATTCAATTGTGAACTAACCTCTTGAGTATAACTACCATCTAAACATATTAACTTATTAGGAACCGGCTAGGATCCGCGTTATATTTACCGGAAAGATTCCGACCAGTTTTTACAGTTAGTGTGGTGTGTCATCAACCCTATTTTACCAATAATAGGTACGCATTGAAGGTATTCAAAAACGTTTTCTTCGGTATCTACAATTCCGTACAAAAACATACCTTAAGGATTATAATTCCCGGTGCAAAAAAATTCACTTACTACCATTACAAGAGAGACGATGTGTGGCTGACCTAGCTTTCCTAGTCGAAATCGCGAATGGTACGGTGGACTGCTCCGAGCTGCTTGGAGAAAAAGGACTGTACACCTCCGCGGTTACACTTAGAAAACCTAACCTTATTCACATTCCCGCAGTTAAATGTAAATACAGGCAGAACAGAGAGAGAGAGAACTTTTTGATTAGAGCATGCAGATGTTACAATACAATGGCTAGTGAGATAGGTTTAGATCTCTTGAACACATTGGCGTTCAGGCTGAGGCAACATTTGAACAATCGTTTTTTTTATTCCTAAATGTACCACTCAATGCGTAGCTAAAGTTAACATGTACACAGTAAGAATATCCTATTTCTAAAATCTTATACCTATCTTAGTAACCTCAGTTCTGTACGAGTCTGTCAACTATGCACAACTTTATAAAACATTTAGTAACATATATGTGAAAACTTTTAATTAGCGCGTAACTGACGCGACGGCGCTGTCTGCCCCTGCTCAGCTGTATTTGTCACTTATCTCACTGTCACTGTTATTTTATTTTATTTTATTTGGAAAACTAACAGCTAATTAACAAAATATAATACATATCTAAGAAACTTATGGCTAATTAAAAGTTTTATATGTTACTAAATGTTTTATAAAGTTGTGCATAGTTGACAGACTCGTACAGAACTGAGGTTACGCGCTGAGGCCCGTGCTCTTACGCGAGCACGGGCCTCAGCGCGTAACTGACGCGACGGCGCTGTCTGCCCCTGCTCAGCTGTATTTGTCACTTATCTCACTGTCACTGTCACTGTTATTTTATTTTATTTCCCAGACGAAGGATTTCAAAACAGTCCGAAACTGATCGGAATCTTTCCGGTAAATATAACGCGGGTCCTAGCCGGTTCCTAATAAGTTAATATGGATAAAACTCGCGATAGTTTTCAAAGTGAAGTACCATCTAAACAGCGTGATGGATATCAAAAAGAACACGTTTCCCTTTGAAACTTCATCTACCTTCGGCACATATTATATTACAGTACAGCACAGTAGGTATATTATTCTAATAGTATTCAAATTTACGCGTTATACCTACTTTCTCAATTATATTTCATATAATTGTATAAGTTTGTGTGAGTACCTACCGTGCTTAGTTTAAGAACATAAGTGGTAGTTACCTATAGAGAAAATTTTACAAAGAAACGCAAGCTATGAAATATGCAGACGTGCGCAACACAAATTGCGCTAACTTGGGAACGAAATGCGGAACTTGAGCTTGAAGGCCAAACGCGAGTCAAGTGTGTCGGCTTCTTCGTAAATAGGACGCTGGACTTGGGAGACAACGGCAAAGCTAACTCACTCACACAAGTCTCACTACACAATATTGTTGCGGCCAAATATGAAACTTCTGGCAAATTCTTGCGTGTAGGTTGGAGTTCAACAGACTTTGTTGGTGAATCGCTCGGATACGAGATTACGGACGAGCATACTTCTTAAGTTGATTTGTAGGTTTAAGGTGTAATACTAGTTTCTTATTGAGACTAGAATTCACTCGCGTGTATTTTGATTTCATCGCGCATTCTTGGAGCCCTTTGGTAAGTAGGGATATAAAATGTTTTTATATATCGTAGCTAAATAACTGATAATAAGCATTTTTTTTGATCCGTTTAGCCTAAATCGTATTAGCATACTTGGAGAGAAAGTAGGACAGGATATCAAATAATAGGCAATTCTAAAAAAATGTATTAATTATAACAGCTTTAACGATTCCCTCTTCGTTTTTATCGGAATCAATTAGTGGTGTCTGTTTCGTACGTTTTTTGTAATTCGTTTTTGTCTTGTTGGCTGTATTTGCATTATCGTAGTACCACAGAATAAAAAGGACAGTACTAAAATGTTTGTTCAATGAACAGTACAAAAGACGAGCTTTCTTTTTTTGCATCATCCTATGACGTCACTTGGCCCGGACTACAGAAATAAATAGATAATCTCTCCAATTACGAGGGTTTTATTATTGTAATAACTCTAAACGATATCGTTATATTATTTACTATTCTGCAAACGTTTGATAAAACAATTGAAATGCATGAATACCTGTCATAATATATTATAGAACAAACATACACTCTTTGCTTGATAATAGTTCATTGACGCGTGAACACTTTTACTGGTTGTTATAAAAGCGAACTTTTTTCATTTCCACCGCTCTCGCGTGTCCCAGTTTTTTTCGGCAGGCTATAACAACGGAGCGTCGACTTGAGATGAGGCACTTTTATTGGAGTCCATTCGGCCAGGATTTAGGGGCCGTTAGCCGCCATTTAACCGCGTCTTGCCCCGCAGACGCAATGTTTCCAAATATGCTTAAAATTACCACATTTCATGCATTACGAGTCCCATATGTACCTACCCTTATTGCCAAGAAATATCAGAGCAGCTACTAATTTTATTTCATTTTCTCACGGTCAATAAACTCTTTTTTAAAGGTTACCTTTTGCACATAATTCTGTTTATGTTTTTAATCACAAAAAATTCTGGCAATTTTAGTATGAGAGTTTAAATTAATGCTAAAAAGATATTTAGATATTTTTTTTAACTCTTTTTCTTAAGTTGAGAATGGATAACGTAAGCCGACTAAAACATTAGCTGTGTAAAATGTACCGAAATGAATGAATAGATTCTCATAAAATTTGGTGTACAGATTTTGGAGACATATATTAAAACAAAGCATACAATTATTGTGAAATACTGACTTGTTCTTCAGGGAACACGATATGACCAATTTCTGGGAAGCCACGGGCGAAAGTTTACCTACTTAATAATGTTATTGATTGGTTTTTGTGTACTTTGGCATTTAATCAGACTAAGTAATATAGTCAAGTCAAGTAAAGAATCAGCATAAAAAGTTTGGAGCAATGATGTAGCATGTGACTATGGACTGACTTCTACGCAGGAAGCCCATGGCTCAAATCCTGGGCTTAAGCTCCAGCTTATGTAGCCTGCTACCACCCTGAGGAATAAAATCTGTCGCCAAGCGCCTAACTGTGCGTCAGCGAGGCGCAGCTACCATGCTAGGTTATCCTTTTCAACATCTTCAAAGACATCGTCATTTACAAACAAGGATAGTAGTCAAAGGAACCGCGTGTTCTGATTACTTTCACGTTTCGTTTTACTGTCTTAACTTAAATTTTTAATATAAATACATATTCAAATTACAAAAATAAGGGCAAGAATTATCTTTAAAAAAAACTGATTCGGAACTGGATATAAACCATATAAAAGGATCATCCAAATCACTTCACAGATAGTAAAATAATACACATTTAAAAGTACCCTTCGTACTGAGAACTTCTTTTTTGGAAGTTGGATAAATAAGTTTTGCTCGAAAGTGACATAATTTGATGATATAGAGAATAAATTCAAAAACCTTATTTTCTTCCTGGAGTGAGAGTCAAATCTGCTAGTTGTTAATATAACAAATTCAATATTTGCGTAGTCTCTTTGGAAAGTGTTAGTCAACAACATAATTTCCAACTATGAACATTTTTGGCGATTAGGGTTGGTTTTAGATAAGCAAAGACAAATAAAAGGTCCATCTTAAGTAATTGTGTCCGGTTTTATAAAAAAAGTTCATAACACTCACAGAAGGGAAGTTCAAGTTGCACGTGAAAAACATTGATTGAAAAATCCTACTACACAGTTTCTGATTACATAAACGACAATAATGCCAGGACAATTCCGCCTCTGCCACGCCATTGCCTGTCACTTACATAATATAAACAATTATTGTAATAACTTTATTATATAGTAAGTTTGTAACACATTGTTAAAATACGTTTCATAGACTGGCCCAGAGTTTCTTGCCCGTTCTTCTCGCTGTGGCTCTATACAATTTATTTGCTAAACGTGGCAGTACAATGTAGAATATTTCAATACTAAAATTTGTAATTGACCTTCATAAGAGACGCCTTAATTGATTAAATGATGTTGACTTTGACTTTGAACTTTTTGTTAAATTTTAGAATATTAAACAATATTAAAAAAAACACATAATAATAAATCTTGTTTTTTTTATTTTATTGAGACGGAACAAGCTAGTCGAGCTAGTCGAGGCCTACGCCTCGAGCGGAGTTACCTCTGCCTATAACAGATGCATTTCATCACAATTGATGGCAAAATAAAATATTTACGAGAGATAAAATATTTTGTAATGTGCGGAGTTCCGCACATGACCATAATTTTTCCTCTCGTAAATTTGTAATTTAATCCCCAGATAAATTATTGCAAAACTCAAAATATTAAAATCGCGATAAACCAAATTTAACTTATTTACTTGTAAATACTTCCAATACAACCTTGACATTTACAGCGTAAAGCATGGTTTATACGAAGACAGTAGGCTGACGCCAGCCTCACAGACAAGCGACCAGCCCGGCCATGTGTATGCATACACAAATAATTACGCTACACATACATACACTACGCTTATTTCACATAAATCCATGGTGTTTATAAAGCTGAACAAATATTAATGTATCGTCTATTTAAGGTCTATCTAAGGAAACTATGTGGAGACCCACATAGTTCTCGATAAAAATAAACTCGCACACACTCTACGTAGGTATATGCGGCAGCAATTGGCGCGAAGAGTCAATACCTACGTGTCACGTCTATTCACGTCAGCCCAGGCAGCCAGTGCTGGCTTGGCTTGAAACACTGTATATACGAGGTCAATAACAAGCCAGCACTAACTGCCATTGAGATTGGCAGCCAACGCTGGCTTTGTGTAAACCATGCTTAGCAGCATAAAAAGTGTAATTGTTTCTAAGAATCTTATTCAGCTTGAACCCAATATGAAATGTTATTTAGAGACATTTCAAAGAACGTAATCAGCTTTGTTTATTTGTGAAACTTTAATCCATTATTATAATTGTGTAGGTACGAAAATTTGTGGCATAGCTTTATAGAGAATGATTTTAGATTACTAAATAAATGTTCATTCCTTTCTTTTAAAATAATTGGGAGATTTATATTGAGAATTGACTTCAAAATACAGTTTTATTAAATTGTTATTTAAAAAAAATCTTACTCACATTGACAGCAAAGTAACACAACCAGTATAGATATAACTACTCAACTGTTTAATATAACTTTAGTTAAGTTATTATTACACTGCTCACAATTGACTAATAATAACTTTAAAAAATCAGTATGTTTGTTACTTCTTCACGCTCAAACAGCTGTACCAATTTTACAAAAATTTGGTATGGAAATAAATGAGATGCTAGAATAACACATAAGACATTTTTTATTATGATCGTCATCATCATCCATCTCCGCGCGGGTGTAACCACGGGGCTTAACTACTGTAATGATTATAAAAAAAACATAACAGTCTTCGTGAACCTCCTTCTTTTTTGGAAGTCTGTTAAAGATACACTTTTATATATATTTTTCAATGAATTATAGTGACGTGAGAGCGACTCAACCATAGTCTAGATCTAGCAACTCGACTGATTAACATAAATTTAAACCTAAATATATGCACAACTTATGAAAGTGTACATATTCTGAATCACGTAGGAGGTTGCTGCATATTGAGAGCAGAACAGGTCCTTCACCATCCTAATGCCTTGATTCCAAGTAGGTATACTACCCACGAAAACATTTTAAGGATCGTTGGCGCTAGGCCGGAAGCTGGCCATACCGAACCCGTAAAAGTTTCATAAATGTGATAATTCATGTCTTTTGTGGTCCGGTATGTTATCAGTGAAATCAGAATATTGAATATGTTCGAGTGATGTTTTTGTGTTAGTTGATAAAATATTGATCTCACATACCTAGGAAAATAATAGAAAGATGATGAGTTATTATTCTAGTCACTGCCTGTTTTGTTAGGGTTTCGTACCTATAGAGCAAAGCTGAGCCCCACTAAGATCTGATCTCTGTGTGTCGGTCCTTATGTGTAGATTTTTCAAAATACTTGTAGGCACGTAGCATTTCTAACAGTATATAAACCTATGTGTATCCAAACCTACAGTAGAGAGAACAAAGAATAAATTCTCGATGATTTTCAAGATATTCACTTAGCATTTTTAGGAAGCGCCAATTGTTAGAATGCCAAGATTAAAGCCACCGGGAGACGAGGATAGCTACATTGAAAATATCTACGAAATAATTTGCGGGATTCTCGACGGCCACGACACCTTTTTAATGACAGACTCTTCATTTAAAAGAATTCTCCTTTTCGGTCTCTGAATTAATTAAATTCGCCGCAGAGTAAAAAACACTAATTTTATTTACATTTTGTTTTAATTTTGTTTGTGAGGCCTTAAATTTTTTTTGTCCTCGACTCTTTGGCCTTTTTTACAGTTCGTAATTAAATTATATTTTTGTGATTATTCATTTTGTATTTATTTTTAGATCGATTATTAAATGCTGTAAGCGCGAATCAAATAACATTTAATACCAGATACTCGTTCTACAATAGCAATTTAGAACAAAATAACTCAAGTTTCAAGACATTGCAGTTCGCCGATGCTTCATCAGTATTACCTACACACCTACCTGTGAGGAAACAAGCGTCACATTCACATGATGACGTCATCCTCCTTCGTGAAATCTCGCGTTGGGATTCTTTCATTGTACCCGCCCCAGTTTTTAATCTGGAGACGGCGAATAAAACTACAACACCCAGATACATCTTCCTATCTCCTCCTTTTTTAATCAACATTCGTTGACTATTCAGTCGAATACGAAAGTCGCAAGTACCCCACTATCAATATTCCATTACTATTCGGGTGGATGTAACAAATGATACAAGGGAAGAAGAAAAAGCACACGTCCAATATTAGCGGAGTAATATTAATCTAAAAGGCGCTCCCTGGGTCGCTCGTCGCCGGCATCTCTTGATGTAGGATTGTCTGTGATGGAAGGATAAATCATAGTTATATTACCGAGTCGTCGTATGGCACCCCCTAATATATCAAGGGGTATAAAGGAGTAGGCTCGCGGACGTCACAACGTTGGAGTTTTCACCTTGCCACCTCACCCACGTTATGGGAATGCGCCGCACACATTTCAAATGAGTGCTGTAAAAAAACTGAGAATCGCGATCGAACCGGCGTGTTCTTATTTTGATGGTTATTTCTCAGGCAGCAAAAGAGTTGCATTCATGAATAATATGTCAGGGAACTCCGGTGAGACAAAGTTTTTTCAAAACTGTCTGATGTGAGCGAAAGCTTTGTATTAGCAACAAAGCACACGGCCTCGGCACCGGAGCTTTTAGGCGGGTAGTTATCATTCCGCCACAAATGCAAATTTACGCTTTGCATTTTGAAAACTTAAAAGGGACATTTTCAATGTGTGTTTCTTTCTACAGTTGGCATGGGTAATGGCCACTCCAATGCGAAATTACTCTGTCTTTTTGTGGCTGACGCTTATGTAAACACTTATTTCGGTTTGAGCTTTATGATTTTGCGCGGTGGTAGGGCATGCATTTTGCGAATGCCCGTCTGGATAGTTACCAGCATCAAGCAGAAAAAAATTCAGACATTAATTTAAAGTATCTACAATTCATTACGAGGCACTCTTTAAACAGCGTGGTCGTAATGACATCGATTAGCTTAAATACGTAATTTATATAACCAGATGTCGGGGAGTGCGCTGAGCCTCACTCTCTCAAAAATCGCTTACATCCACGTGCGGCAGAGAGCTACGTCCTCCATAATAGCCACTAATAATAAAAGCAAACGAGCGAACGACTTGTAACAAATTGTATTATCTGCCGAAATGGTCCTTGAAAACTGTTTATTTTGCTCCCCTTCGTGGTATTACCTCTTTTCATTTCCAAGAAGGTAACGTTGTTCGTAAGTGTAAACACGACACAGTCATTGAAAACTGGAGATTTTATTTTAGCCTAACATTTAGAGCCAGTGCCAAATGGTTAAATGCTGGCGCCGCAGTATGTTTATTTTCTTACGTTGTGGTTATCTCTTTGGCTATATTTTAAATATTATTTTATACATTTCAGACAGTGGATTCAGTGTACACGTCTAATTTTTTCTTTGAGAAGAGAATTCAAAAATGTATTCTAAAATGGTTACAACGATTGTCTTTAGCAAAACTGCACTCTGACGATATTAATTCAAGCGTCCAACACCTAATGGTAATTTTTATATTGAGATCACTACACTTACCTACTTGTTGGCCCCCGATTTCTTATATTGATTGTGACATACTTGTGTCTAAACACGTAGAACAAATCAGCATTTTTTTGTCAGAAAATGCCGCATTATGTGTCTGAAAGGATGTGTTTAAGTTCAAACCTGCAGATAGCGTACTGCTGAAAGATAAGAAAGGTAAAATAATGTTAACTAGAATCAATATTGCACAACTTTTTTTTTTTTTTTTTTTATGTCTTATAGTTTAGCCTTTGACCACTATCTCACCTGATGTTAAGTGATGAAGTGGTCGAAGATGTTGTTCAGACTAACCTAGAATTACTGGCTCTCAGGGACAGCTGCCGGAACACACCGTTAGGTGTTTGGCGACAGATTTTCTACCTGAGGGTGGGAGCTAGCCAGGCGGGCATTCGCAAATTGCCCTACCACCATGCTATAACGACTGCCATCCTAAGATAACAACCGGGACCGACGGCTTAACGTGCTCAGTAGTAATGTCACTAGCGGTCACCCATCCAACTCATGACCGCGGGCGACGTTGCTTAACTTTGCTGATCGGTTAAGAACAGCTAATTAAACTTCGCTACGAGCGCTTCAAACCTCGGTCATTAGTTGCTCACAAAAAACTTGTACCTGTGTAAAACTGTTATCAACCAGAGAAGTTGCTTAGAATAGAGTTCGTTAGAATAAAAATCAACGCTTTAAAATCACATGCATCTCTTTGTCTTCTTTAACTTGTCACAATGTGTATATTCACTATGTGCTATAGAATGTCAAGTATTGCACTGAAAGACAAATCTAGAGCATGTGTGTTTATACACCTCACTACACTATCCACTTAAACCTCGTGGCACGACCTCCGGAAAGAACTTTACATCAACTTGAGGCTGACATAGCCTAAAACTATTCAATTTGTACATTAATCTGCTGATTGTAGAGCTTAGTAACACTGATGCAGGATGCCACATTAAAAACTCTGTGCGTTGGCATATAAGTAATAATTAAATAAATTATAATAATTAGCATTATAGATATTGTAATATAAACCTCAAACATAACTACAGGCAAAGGGTTACATAAATACTATTTAAATGTAGGTGTAATTGTAAACGTACACGTAAAATTTCTCAATTAGTTTAATCATAACATAAATTGGTTTAATATATATATATTTTTATGCTAGATAGGTTAACTTTTGACCACAATCTCACCTGATGGTAAGTGATGATGTGGTCGAAGATGTTGTTCACGCTAACCTAGAAGTATTGGCTCTCAAGGAAAGCTGGCGGAACACACCGTTAGGTGCTTAGCGACAGATCTTTCAACTTGAGGGTGGTAGCTAGCCAGGCGGGCATTCGCAAAATGCCCTACCACCAGGTATGTTTAAATAATCTTCGATTTACCTATTGTTTAAACTGACATTAAGTTGGTACTGTTGTTTTGTTTTTCCAAATTTCTATAGTCACACAATTTGTATTTTGCGACTAATTAATGTAGACTGCATCCATTTCAGTTGGAAAATGGTGTTCTATCTTTCTAACGACCTTTGAATCAGCTCATCCACATTTCCTTTAAACCTTAGTACAGCGCACTCTACCGAAACGTTTTTTGCGGGGATCACAATTTATTTCACACGTACACATTATACTTATATTAATACCAGAATATATTTCCTTTCATGAAGATTACTTCTACAACACATGCGTTTGACAGTTTTTTAAAATATAATTCTGACGGAACTCGCACGCAGCTAAGGTACAAGGTACGAGACTGTTAAATGGTAAACCTGCTTACTGCTTACCGAAATTTTCTACTTGATGGTAATAGCTAGCCAGGTGAGCATATGCACAATGCCCTTCTACTATGGTGAAGCTTAAGCTGGTGGTGGGGATCAAAACATGGACCTGCAGCATGGCTATCCATAGCTATTACCACTGCTCAAATTGATCCTGTTTTGAAGCGCTCATAGCGAAGTTTACTTAGCTGTTCTTAACCGATCAGTCCGCCGCGGTCATGAGTTGGATGGGTGACCGCTAGTGACATTACTACTGAGCGCTTCCGTAGTTCAGAGGGACGGTAAATCGTCGGTCCCGGTTGTTGTTGGTTATGAATGGCAGTCGTTATAGCGGGGTGGTAGGGCATTTTGCGAATTCCCGCCTGGCTAGCTACCACCCCCAATTAGAAAATCTCTTGCCAAGCTCCCAACGGTGCGTTCCGGCAGCAGTCCATGAGAGCCAGTGAAATTACAGGCACATGAGACTTAAGAACTATGTCTCTAGGTGACGTGCGCAGTGCGATTCGTGACTTGTGACGAAATGCATATGTTATAGGCAGGGTTAGTGATAGTGAGCTTGTTCCGCCATAAAAACATTAAAAAAAAAACAAAAGTTTACCTAATATAACCATAATTCAGTAAAAGTATTTTATGTTATGAAATTTCATGTAAACTTCCAAACTGACTGTGATATCGTCTATTTTACGTCCAGATACTATATACCTACGTGAAAATCCTCGCATTACTATGTAACAACATAATGTGATGTAATCCACATAGCAGGCGTTATTGTAAACCTAACAATATTAAAATTATAAGGTTGCGTCATCATTTACAAATATAAAACCAATTGCAAAATTGGTTTTGTTTGTAGTACAACGCAAGTGTTACTATAGATGTCGCTCCATCCCAATACGATGGTTAAAGAACGATATGAAAGATTTGAGTTATGACGTCATGTCATGTTAGCTCAATTGGTTAGAGCATACCAGGGTATGCTCAAGGGGTGGATGGACGCGGGTTCGAATCCTGCATATGACTTAAATTTTTCCTATCGTATATTTGTAATTTCGTAATGTAATCCGCATAACAGGCGTTATTGCAAACCTAACAATATTAAAATCACATCACTGTTAAAAACGATTTAAGTTTTCCTCACAATTACATATGATTGCAGCACCTCTGTGCCGGAGCTTTTAGCAGTCAGTGAAAAATATCCACCCTCCTCTGACCCCAATTCAATTCATAATATGTTAGTGCTCCCACAAGAACATCACCTGATATTATTGAGAAGTTCCTAAGTAGGTACTTTCTATTTATATATATTCGAGGATCGTAAAGGGCAGCCCCCACGCCATCAAACTTAGATCCATTAGTGTATAGCTTATATCCCTCATATTTAATGTTCATCATATATTTAATATATACATATCGTAGTATTCTGATATCATATTTCATTTTGGCTTGTTGTATTTAATTTGTGATGGAGGTTGGTCACTCAGGCAAAAACTACTTACACAAAGAATGTGTTAGAATAATATTAATATTTATTTGCGTCAAGTATTTACGGCGCTTAGTTACTAAAATCAGGGAGACTATCGAATCCAACGTATTAGTCAAACCAAGAATCAACGTATCAATCTCCATTGGCACAATAATGTCCATTGAGATAAGTATCGAGTCACATAATTAAATTGGGACCAAGAAGTTAGGGCAAGGCAATATGTTCATCAGTTATGACAAATCTTTCTTGTATTGATTTGTGAGATTATTCGTTAGTTTTGTATTGTTTTTTGTGTTACCGATAGAGCAGGCTTTTGATCACGATCACACTCTAATCTGTTGATCAGTAATGATGTTGTCAAAGGCTAATCTGCTGGCTTTCAAGGACCTCTTCTGCTACAAATGAGTTTATTGATGCCGTACGACCTACTTCTATGACTGATTCTACGACTGCCTCTCGATGATCACTTCGTTTATGTAGTAGTTAGTATTCCTATGACAGAATTCTTCGTAAATAGAAATGATGTCCTTGGTTTTTTTAATTCAAATTTTAGTTTATCATCTTCCTTCCCATGTCATTCCACTTATATGGGATCAGTAAAAATTCGTTCTAGCAACACTTAGGACAACACAATACTATATGAACATTGTATTCACTAACAACACACACAAGCGCATACAAGTGTTGGCTGCGATTTAACGGCCGGCTGCATTCCTGATGCCAACCCTCTTTTGTAAATGCTTTAGTAACCTTTTTAACTCGTTTGTATAACACATATTGCAAAGTATTCAGAAAGACATACCCATATAAAATGTAATGCGTCTAATATCACAGAAATTTGCTCTAAATTGAAAATACTTTAACTCCAAGGCATTCGGCTGTGTAGAGCACAGCACTCTGATTTTTAAACTTTCACAACGCGGTATTCGCGAAGATGCTCTGAACCTTATAAAGTCATATCTGTCGTACAGGATACAGAAAGTTAAACTTGGAATAAATGGCAAAACATCTTACGAGTCTTTGTTAAAAATAGTAGTACCGCAAGGATCAAAATTAGAACGTTTTCTGTTTCTAGGGCATTTGCCTAACATGGTCTTAGATTTCTGCAATATTGTTTTGTTCGCAGATATGTAATAATAATGTTTGTGAGTTTCTTTATTCCACCATAACTTCTTAACGGCTAAATCAATTTTAATGTATGAGATATCGTTAGATTGTCGTGATAACGCAAGTGACAAAAAAATAAACTGGTGGAATTTAGACGCCATATTGTGTGTTAATTTTTTTTTTCATCTAAATGCACCAATTAAACTTATACTATAAACTAAAATATTATGTACAATTTAACCCCGCGGCTTCCCTCGCGTGGGTTATAGTAGTATAATATCATGTTAGATTGATACATAGGTACGTTTGCTTACACAAATTTTGTGATAAGAAATTAAAGCATATAAATTTTGTGAAGCAATGATGGCCGAGCAGTCATAGCTATGGACTGCCGTGCCGCAGGTCCCTGGTTCGATCCCCACCGCCGGCTTGAGCTTCACCGCATGGTGGAACGCATTTTGCAATTGCCCGCCTGGCTATCTACCACCCTCAAGTAGAAAGTCTGTCGCCAAGCACCTAACGGTGTGTTCCGGCAGCAGCCCTTGAGAGCCAGTGAAATTACAGGCACATGAGACTTAACAACTATGTCTCAAGGTGACGGGTGCAGTACAATTCGTCACTTGTGATGAAATGCATCTGTTCTAGGCAGAGGTTAGTCCGCTTAACATCAGGTGGGCCTCAAGCTTGTTCCGTCACAAAGAAAACTACTTCTGTCATCCGGCAAGGTGCCGGAATGTCCTGGAGTGTCCCTGACTTGCTTGTTGTTTCCAATGACTATGATGATATCTGTGTTGTTGTTGACAAATTGCCTCATGTAGTTGATCAATACATGCATGTCTGTAAATTATAAGGTCATCTGTATACCCACTTGTTCAAGGAAAGAAAGTAGAGCTTACCTGAAGTGTAATAACAAAGTGCAACTGTTTATATAATATTTATTAAATATTTTAGTTAAATTTATTTATTTTCTATGTAGGCGTCGACATTTTTAAATTACTTTGTGTCTGTTGAGCACGGAACCAATCCAACTGCAACGAGGCGTAAGACAGGGAGACGTTATTTCTCCGAAACTGTTCACGAATGCGTTGGAGGACGTTTTTAATCTCTTGAACTGGAAAGAATTCGGCATCAACATCTATGGCGACTACATCACTCACCTTCGTTTCGCCGACGACATGTACAATGCTCAGCGACCTCAGTAGAGTTTCCCAGCAGGTGGGTCTTAAAATGAACATGGACAAGACGAAAATTATGTCTAATGTCCATGTTGCACCCGTACCAGTAGTTGTTGGGAACTACACACTCGAAGTTGTTGACCATTACGTTTACCTGGGACAGACTGTCCAGTTAGGTAGGTCCAACTTCGACAAAGAGGTCGCCCGAAGTATCCAACTCGGATGGGCAGCGTTCGGGAAGTTACGCGACATCTCCTCGTCGAACATCCCACAGAGCCTGAAGACCAAAGTCTTCAACCAGTGTGTGTTGCCAGTGATGACATATGGTACTGAAACGTGGTTCTTGACTGTGGCTCTTATGGACAAGCTCAGGGTCGCTCAACGAGCTATGGAGAGAGCTATGCTCGGAGTTTCTTTGCGTGATAAAATCCGGAACGTGGATTCGCCAAAGAACCAAAGTCACCGACATAGCTCTCAGAATATGCAAGTTGAAGTAGCAATGGGCGGGCCACATTGCTCGAAGAACTGATAACCGATGGGGAAATAAGGTTCTCGAGTGGTTACCACAATACACCGGAAGACGTAGAGTTGGTAGGCCCCCCACTAGGTGGACTGACGACATCGTTAAAGTCGCGGGTAGCCAATGGTGAGTTGTACTAATAGCCGTTCTTTGTGGCGTTCTATGGGGAGGCCTTTGTTCAACAGTGGACGTCTTCCGGCTGATGATGATGATGAATATAGTGATTATGTTGTGATCAAACACAAAAAAGCGTTATTACGATGAACTCATATAATACGAAGCCCAACTAGGACTAGGCCCTAACCTGGAAACATTTTAATTTATTCCGTAAAAGGTCCGGAAGCTTTGATTAGTGAATTGTACAAATGGCGAACTGGTTTATGTGTTACAAAACCAATACAATTAACAAATTCTTAGCCACTAAAAAAGCGTAAGAACCTTCCGATTGTTATAATTTTATGAAAATATAAATTTGTTGTGGTCAACAGTTTATTTACAATTCCTGCGTACGTTCTATGTGAATCTACTCACATAATATAAAACTTTACAAAGCTACAAGCCATATAATTGCAACTCATTAGTAGTAAATTAGTTTAATTAACCCACCGATAGCAATTAGTATACACCAACTCCAATAACATATTTAGGCACAAATTATTGAATTATTGAAGCAATATGAAAATAACAACCAATCATTCAATGTCTGCTAAGTTATACTATTGCTCTAAGTATATTTTACTGGCGTGTTTTTTCTGTTTGGTAGAACTTATTTTCTTTATTCTTTTACAGTTTTCCACTTTACCTACTCGTATAAGCCGCCTAATAGCAATGTTTAGATTTCAGGTTGAGAAGTTCTATAAAAATAAAAGCCTGGCCTGCTTGTTACATAACATATTTTTAGAATAAAGCCCGATTTCTTGTTATGATCCAGAAAAAAGGGGCATTCCTATATGTAAATAGGTCTTAAAATGTAACAGCAAACGAAAACAACAGTATTTTTTTTAATACGGGTCATATGAGTAATAATTCGGTAAAGGAACGCAAACATATTTATTCGTTTAGTAATATGGATTGCAAATAGTCTGATATTAAATTAAGTCTTATTAATGGATATTTATTGGAAAGGCAATAAGGGCATGTAACGAACTATACATCTTTTTAATTTGTCGATAAACCGGCGAACTGTTAGACATAAATATGAAGATCACAACAGTAGAACTACTGATATAATTCAATAAACCATTCATTTATAGCTTTTAACAGTCTTGACGAAATTTTGAAGAGTTTGAGCTTTAAATCTTCCCTGAAATTGCTTTGTGCCTACTCCTAAATAATAATCAATAAACTTGCTATTTAACTTAAACTTTATTATCCAAGTCATTACAAAAGTTATGCATAAAACGAAACTGAATTTTGATGTTAAGAATATTTAAAACATTTTTTATATGCGTAAAGATGGCTGGTAAGTACAATGATCAACGCAAGAAACAATGTTTATTTTTTAAACCTATTTGATGACAACTCATTTACCCGTCATAACACATTCACATTATCCTCAAACTTGCATTTGTATTTGTGAATAAAATACTATGATAGTGGTCATTCCGACATCTTTCTCCAGGCTCACTAACAACTTTATTATGACCTGTAGTGGTAGTTTAAAGAAGTACCTATTAAGGACGTAATTTTGGGAATCGTATTTATAAAAAATGTATCTTTAATTATCTTTTAATACAGGTACAACATTTTGTATGATAATAGCGCATTTTCTGAACCTCGCCTGGGTCACCTTTTTTGTTTATAGAAAATCTTTCACCAAGCATGGCATCTGTCTTTGAAGGCGCAATTCCAATTTAAGGTTAAGCCTGTAAACAAATCTTGACCACACTTACCTACATGAAAATTGTATTAAATGAGTAGCATATCACTTCTCAAAAATACAAAAACAAATTCTCTTCAAAAAAGTAACAAATAACATAGTAATGTTTCCTGACAGACTTGGAAAGTAGTTTATACCTGTTTCTCGAAGCCACTAAAAGGCTTTTTGCTTAGCAAACTTTAGCAATTACACTTTAGCCGTGAGGGCAAAATTCAGTTTCGTTTTATGCATAACTTTTGTAATGACTTGGATAATAAAGTTTAAGTTAAATAGCAAGTTTATTGATTATTATTTAGGAGTAGGCACAAAGCAATTTCAGGGAAGATTTAAAGCTCAAACTCTTCAAAATTTCGTCAAGACTGTTAAAAGCTATAAATGAATGGTTTATTGAATTATATCAGTAGTTCTACTGTTGTGATCTTCATATTTATGTCTAACAGTTCGCCGGTTTATCGACAAATTAAAAAGATGTATAGTTCGTTACATGCCCTTATTGCCTTTCCAATAAATATCCATTAATAAGACTTAATTTAATATCAGACTATTTGCAATCCATATTACTAAACGAATAAATATGTTTGCGTTCCTTTACCGAATTATTACTCATATGACCCGTATTAAAAAAAATACTGTTGTTTTCGTTTGCTGTTACATTTTAAGACCTATTTACATATAGGAATGCCCCTTTTTTCTGGATCATAACAAGAAATCGGGCTTTATTCTAAAAATATGTTATGTAACAAGCAGGCCAGGCTTTTATTTTTATAGAACTTCTCAACCTGAAATCTAAACATTGCTATTAGGCGGCTTATACGAGTAGGTAAAGTGGAAAACTGTAAAAGAATAAAGAAAATAAGTTCTACCAAACAGAAAAAACACGCCAGTAAAATATACTTAGAGCAATAGTATAACTTAGCAGACATTGAATGATTGGTTGTTATTTTCATATTGCTTCAATAATTCAATAATTTGTGCCTAAATATGTTATTGGAGTTGGTGTATACTAATTGCTATCGGTGGGTTAATTAAACTAATTTACTACTAATGAGTTGCAATTATATGGCTTGTAGCTTTGTAAAGTTTTATATTATGTGAGTAGATTCACATAGAACGTACGCAGGAATTGTAAATAAACTGTTGACCACAACAAATTTATATTTTCATAAAATTATAACAATCGGAAGGTTCTTACGCTTTTTTAGTGGCTAAGAATTTGTTAATTGTATTGGTTTTGTAACACATAAACCAGTTCGCCATTTGTACAATTCACTAATCAAAGCTTCCGGACCTTTTACGGAATAAATTAAAATGTTTCCAGGTTAGGGCCTAGTCCTAGTTGGGCTTCGTATTATATGAGTTCATCGTAATAACGCTTTTTTGTGTTTGATCACAACATAATCACTATATTCATCATCATCATCAGCCGGAAGACGTCCACTGTTGAACAAAGGCCTCCCCATAGAACGCCACAAAGAACGGCTATTAGTACAACTCACCATTGGCTACCCGCGACTTTAACGATGTCGTCAGTCCACCTAGTGGGGGGCCTACCAACTCTACGTCTTCCGGTGTATTGTGGTAACCACTCGAGAACCTTATTTCCCCATCGGTTATCAGTTCTTCGAGCAATGTGGCCCGCCCATTGCTACTTCAACTTGCATATTCTGAGAGCTATGTCGGTGACTTTGGTTCTTTGGCGAATATCCACGTTCCGGATTTTATCACGCAAAGAAACTCCGAGCATAGCTCTCTCCATAGCTCGTTGAGCGACCCTGAGCTTGTCCATAAGAGCCACAGTCAAGAACCACGTTTCAGTACCATATGTCATCACTGGCAACACACACTGGTTGAAGACTTTGGTCTTCAGGCTCTGTGGGATGTTCGACGAGGAGATGTCGCGTAACTTCCCGAACGCTGCCCATCCGAGTTGGATACTTCGGGCGACCTCTTTGTCGAAGTTGGACCTACCTAACTGGACAGTCTGTCCCAGGTAAACGTAATGGTCAACAACTTCGAGTGTGTAGTTCCCAACAACTACTGGTACGGGTGCAACATGGACATTAGACATAATTTTCGTCTTGTCCATGTTCATTTTAAGACCCACCTGCTGGGAAACTCTACTGAGGTCGCTGAGCATTGTACATGTCGTCGGCGAAACGAAGGTGAGTGATGTAGTCGCCATAGATGTTGATGCCGAATTCTTTCCAGTTCAAGAGATTAAAAACGTCCTCCAACGCATTCGTGAACAGTTTCGGAGAAATAACGTCTCCCTGTCTTACGCCTCGTTGCAGTTGGATTGGTTCCGTGCTCAACAGACACAAAGTAATTTAAAAATGTCGACGCCTACATAGAAAATAAATAAATTTAACTAAAATATTTAATAAATATTATATAAACAGTTGCACTTTGTTATTACACTTCAGGTAAGCTCTACTTTCTTTCCTTGAACAAGTGGGTATACAGATGACCTTATAATTTACAGACATGCATGTATTGATCAACTACATGAGGCAATTTGTCAACAACAACACAGATATCATCATAGTCATTGGAAACAACAAGCAAGTCAGGGACACTCCAGGACATTCCGGCACCTTGCCGGATGACAGAAGTAGTTTTCTTTGTGACGGAACAAGCTTGAGGCCCACCTGATGTTAAGCGGACTAACCTCTGCCTAGAACAGATGCATTTCATCACAAGTGACGAATTGTACTGCACCCGTCACCTTGAGACATAGTTGTTAAGTCTCATGTGCCTGTAATTTCACTGGCTCTCAAGGGCTGCTGCCGGAACACACCGTTAGGTGCTTGGCGACAGACTTTCTACTTGAGGGTGGTAGATAGCCAGGCGGGCAATTGCAAAATGCGTTCCACCATGCGGTGAAGCTCAAGCCGGCGGTGGGGATCGAACCAGGGACCTGCGGCACGGCAGTCCATAGCTATGACTGCTCGGCCATCATTGCTTCACAAAATTTATATGCTTTAATTTCTTATCACAAAATTTGTGTAAGCAAACGTACCTATGTATCAATCTAACATGATATTATACTACTATAACCCACGCGAGGGAAGCCGCGGGGTTAAATTGTACATAATATTTTAGTTTATAGTATAAGTTTAATTGGTGCATTTAGATGAAAAAAAAAATTAACACACAATATGGCGTCTAAATTCCACCAGTTTATTTTTTTGTCACTTGCGTTATCACGACAATCTAACGATATCTCATACATTAAAATTGATTTAGCCGTTAAGAAGTTATGGTGGAATAAAGAAACTCACAAACATTATTATTACATATCTGCGAACAAAACAATATTGCAGAAATCTAAGACCATGTTAGGCAAATGCCCTAGAAACAGAAAACGTTCTAATTTTGATCCTTGCGGTACTACTATTTTTAACAAAGACTCGTAAGATGTTTTGCCATTTATTCCAAGTTTAACTTTCTGTATCCTGTACGACAGATATGACTTTATAAGGTTCAGAGCATCTTCGCGAATACCGCGTTGTGAAAGTTTAAAAATCAGAGTGCTGTGCTCTACACAGCCGAATGCCTTGGAGTTAAAGTATTTTCAATTTAGAGCAAATTTCTGTGATATTAGACGCATTACATTTTATATGGGTATGTCTTTCTGAATACTTTGCAATATGTGTTATACAAACGAGTTAAAAAGGTTACTAAAGCATTTACAAAAGAGGGTTGGCATCAGGAATGCAGCCGGCCGTTAAATCGCAGCCAACACTTGTATGCGCTTGTGTGTGTTGTTAGTGAATACAATGTTCATATAGTATTGTGTTGTCCTAAGTGTTGCTAGAACGAATTTTTACTGATCCCATATAAGTGGAATGACATGGGAAGGAAGATGATAAACTAAAATTTGAATTAAAAAAACCAAGGACATCATTTCTATTTACGAAGAATTCTGTCATAGGAATACTAACTACTACATAAACGAAGTGATCATCGAGAGGCAGTCGTAGAATCAGTCATAGAAGTAGGTCGTACGGCATCAATAAACTCATTTGTAGCAGAAGAGGTCCTTGAAAGCCAGCAGATTAGCCTTTGACAACATCATTACTGATCAACAGATTAGAGTGTGATCGTGATCAAAAGCCTGCTCTATCGGTAACACAAAAAACAATACAAAACTAACGAATAATCTCACAAATCAATACAAGAAAGATTTGTCATAACTGATGAACATATTGCCTTGCCCTAACTTCTTGGTCCCAATTTAATTATGTGACTCGATACTTATCTCAATGGACATTATTGTGCCAATGGAGATTGATACGTTGATTCTTGGTTTGACTAATACGTTGGATTCGATAGTCTCCCTGATTTTAGTAACTAAGCGCCGTAAATACTTGACGCAAATAAATATTAATATTATTCTAACACATTCTTTGTGTAAGTAGTTTTTGCCTGAGTGACCAACCTCCATCACAAATTAAATACAACAAGCCAAAATGAAATATGATATCAGAATACTACGATATGTATATATTAAATATATGATGAACATTAAATATGAGGGATATAAGCTATACACTAATGGATCTAAGTTTGATGGCGTGGGGGCTGCCCTTTACGATCCTCGAATATATATAAATAGAAAGTACCTACTTAGGAACTTCTCAATAATATCAGGTGATGTTCTTGTGGGAGCACTAACATATTATGAATTGAATTGGGGTCAGAGGAGGGTGGATATTTTTCACTGACTGCTAAAAGCTCCGGCACAGAGGTGCTGCAATCATATGTAATTGTGAGGAAAACTTAAATCGTTTTTAACAGTGATGTGATTTTAATATTGTTAGGTTTGCAATAACGCCTGTTATGCGGATTACATTACGAAATTACAAATATACGATAGGAAAAATTTAAGTCATATGCAGGATTCGAACCCGCGTCCATCCACCCCTTGAGCATACCCTGGTATGCTCTAACCAATTGAGCTAACATGACATGACGTCATAACTCAAATCTTTCATATCGTTCTTTAACCATCGTATTGGGATGGAGCGACATCTATAGTAACACTTGCGTTGTACTACAAACAAAACCAATTTTGCAATTGGTTTTATATTTGTAAATGATGACGCAACCTTATAATTTTAATATTGTTAGGTTTACAATAACGCCTGCTATGTGGATTACATCACATTATGTTGTTACATAGTAATGCGAGGATTTTCACGTAGGTATATAGTATCTGGACGTAAAATAGACGATATCACAGTCAGTTTGGAAGTTTACATGAAATTTCATAACATAAAATACTTTTACTGAATTATGGTTATATTAGGTAAACTTTTGTTTTTTTTTTAATGTTTTTATGGCGGAACAAGCTCACTATCACTAACCCTGCCTATAACATATGCATTTCGTCACAAGTCACGAATCGCACTGCGCACGTCACCTAGAGACATAGTTCTTAAGTCTCATGTGCCTGTAATTTCACTGGCTCTCATGGACTGCTGCCGGAACGCACCGTTGGGAGCTTGGCAAGAGATTTTCTAATTGGGGGTGGTAGCTAGCCAGGCGGGAATTCGCAAAATGCCCTACCACCCCGCTATAACGACTGCCATTCATAACCAACAACAACCGGGACCGACGATTTACCGTCCCTCTGAACTACGGAAGCGCTCAGTAGTAATGTCACTAGCGGTCACCCATCCAACTCATGACCGCGGCGGACTGATCGGTTAAGAACAGCTAAGTAAACTTCGCTATGAGCGCTTCAAAACAGGATCAATTTGAGCAGTGGTAATAGCTATGGATAGCCATGCTGCAGGTCCATGTTTTGATCCCCACCACCAGCTTAAGCTTCACCATAGTAGAAGGGCATTGTGCATATGCTCACCTGGCTAGCTATTACCATCAAGTAGAAAATTTCGGTAAGCAGTAAGCAGGTTTACCATTTAACAGTCTCGTACCTTGTACCTTAGCTGCGTGCGAGTTCCGTCAGAATTATATTTTAAAAAACTGTCAAACGCATGTGTTGTAGAAGTAATCTTCATGAAAGGAAATATATTCTGGTATTAATATAAGTATAATGTGTACGTGTGAAATAAATTGTGATCCCCGCAAAAAACGTTTCGGTAGAGTGCGCTGTACTAAGGTTTAAAGGAAATGTGGATGAGCTGATTCAAAGGTCGTTAGAAAGATAGAACACCATTTTCCAACTGAAATGGATGCAGTCTACATTAATTAGTCGCAAAATACAAATTGTGTGACTATAGAAATTTGGAAAAACAAAACAACAGTACCAACTTAATGTCAGTTTAAACAATAGGTAAATCGAAGATTATTTAAACATACCTGGTGGTAGGGCATTTTGCGAATGCCCGCCTGGCTAGCTACCACCCTCAAGTTGAAAGATCTGTCGCTAAGCACCTAACGGTGTGTTCCGCCAGCTTTCCTTGAGAGCCAATACTTCTAGGTTAGCGTGAACAACATCTTCGACCACATCATCACTTACCATCAGGTGAGATTGTGGTCAAAAGTTAACCTATCTAGCATAAAAATATATATATATTAAACCAATTTATGTTATGATTAAACTAATTGAGAAATTTTACGTGTACGTTTACAATTACACCTACATTTAAATAGTATTTATGTAACCCTTTGCCTGTAGTTATGTTTGAGGTTTATATTACAATATCTATAATGCTAATTATTATAATTTATTTAATTATTACTTATATGCCAACGCACAGAGTTTTTAATGTGGCATCCTGCATCAGTGTTACTAAGCTCTACAATCAGCAGATTAATGTACAAATTGAATAGTTTTAGGCTATGTCAGCCTCAAGTTGATGTAAAGTTCTTTCCGGAGGTCGTGCCACGAGGTTTAAGTGGATAGTGTAGTGAGGTGTATAAACACACATGCTCTAGATTTGTCTTTCAGTGCAATACTTGACATTCTATAGCACATAGTGAATATACACATTGTGACAAGTTAAAGAAGACAAAGAGATGCATGTGATTTTAAAGCGTTGATTTTTATTCTAACGAACTCTATTCTAAGCAACTTCTCTGGTTGATAACAGTTTTACACAGGTACAAGTTTTTTGTGAGCAACTAATGACCGAGGTTTGAAGCGCTCGTAGCGAAGTTTAATTAGCTGTTCTTAACCGATCAGCAAAGTTAAGCAACGTCGCCCGCGGTCATGAGTTGGATGGGTGACCGCTAGTGACATTACTACTGAGCACGTTAAGCCGTCGGTCCCGGTTGTTATCTTAGGATGGCAGTCGTTATAGCATGGTGGTAGGGCAATTTGCGAATGCCCGCCTGGCTAGCTCCCACCCTCAGGTAGAAAATCTGTCGCCAAACACCTAACGGTGTGTTCCGGCAGCTGTCCCTGAGAGCCAGTAATTCTAGGTTAGTCTGAACAACATCTTCGACCACTTCATCACTTAACATCAGGTGAGATAGTGGTCAAAGGCTAAACTATAAGACATAAAAAAAAAAAAAAAAAAAGTTGTGCAATATTGATTCTAGTTAACATTATTTTACCTTTCTTATCTTTCAGCAGTACGCTATCTGCAGGTTTGAACTTAAACACATCCTTTCAGACACATAATGCGGCATTTTCTGACAAAAAAATGCTGATTTGTTCTACGTGTTTAGACACAAGTATGTCACAATCAATATAAGAAATCGGGGGCCAACAAGTAGGTAAGTGTAGTGATCTCAATATAAAAATTACCATTAGGTGTTGGACGCTTGAATTAATATCGTCAGAGTGCAGTTTTGCTAAAGACAATCGTTGTAACCATTTTAGAATACATTTTTGAATTCTCTTCTCAAAGAAAAAATTAGACGTGTACACTGAATCCACTGTCTGAAATGTATAAAATAATATTTAAAATATAGCCAAAGAGATAACCACAACGTAAGAAAATAAACATACTGCGGCGCCAGCATTTAACCATTTGGCACTGGCTCTAAATGTTAGGCTAAAATAAAATCTCCAGTTTTCAATGACTGTGTCGTGTTTACACTTACGAACAACGTTACCTTCTTGGAAATGAAAAGAGGTAATACCACGAAGGGGAGCAAAATAAACAGTTTTCAAGGACCATTTCGGCAGATAATACAATTTGTTACAAGTCGTTCGCTCGTTTGCTTTTATTATTAGTGGCTATTATGGAGGACGTAGCTCTCTGCCGCACGTGGATGTAAGCGATTTTTGAGAGAGTGAGGCTCAGCGCACTCCCCGACATCTGGTTATATAAATTACGTATTTAAGCTAATCGATGTCATTACGACCACGCTGTTTAAAGAGTGCCTCGTAATGAATTGTAGATACTTTAAATTAATGTCTGAATTTTTTTCTGCTTGATGCTGGTAACTATCCAGACGGGCATTCGCAAAATGCATGCCCTACCACCGCGCAAAATCATAAAGCTCAAACCGAAATAAGTGTTTACATAAGCGTCAGCCACAAAAAGACAGAGTAATTTCGCATTGGAGTGGCCATTACCCATGCCAACTGTAGAAAGAAACACACATTGAAAATGTCCCTTTTAAGTTTTCAAAATGCAAAGCGTAAATTTGCATTTGTGGCGGAATGATAACTACCCGCCTAAAAGCTCCGGTGCCGAGGCCGTGTGCTTTGTTGCTAATACAAAGCTTTCGCTCACATCAGACAGTTTTGAAAAAACTTTGTCTCACCGGAGTTCCCTGACATATTATTCATGAATGCAACTCTTTTGCTGCCTGAGAAATAACCATCAAAATAAGAACACGCCGGTTCGATCGCGATTCTCAGTTTTTTTACAGCACTCATTTGAAATGTGTGCGGCGCATTCCCATAACGTGGGTGAGGTGGCAAGGTGAAAACTCCAACGTTGTGACGTCCGCGAGCCTACTCCTTTATACCCCTTGATATATTAGGGGGTGCCATACGACGACTCGGTAATATAACTATGATTTATCCTTCCATCACAGACAATCCTACATCAAGAGATGCCGGCGAATATGTATATTGATGTTTGCGTCCTCTTGCCTGTCTTTGCTGTGTCACGATACAAACCGTGTTACGTTTCAGCATTCATTACTTATTTGTAAACGCATTTTTACGAAATTAATTTCTTACTTGTTTGTTTATAATATCAGTAAAATTTATCATAATCTCCACCATACTTTTATGCATTTCGTCAACGACGAATTGCACTGTGCCCGTCACACTGAGACGTCCAGTTGTTAGGTCTCATTAGCCTGTAATTTTTCTGGCTCTCAAGGACTGCTGCCGGAACACACCGTTAGGTACTTGGCGACAGATTTTCTACTTGAGGGTGGTCGCTAGCCAGGCGGGCATTCGCAAAAAGCCCTTCCACCATGCGGTGAAGCTCAAGCTCTGGGCGGGATTCGAACCATGGACCTGCTGCGCGGCAGTCCATAGCCAATGCCACTGAGCCATCACTGCTTCAAAATCTAATGTAAGTCTTAACGATTACAAATAGTACGATATATTTTAACCTTCACAACATACGATTATTTGTGTTATATATACTGGTAAGCATAACGGAATGTTCCAGAAATCAGAAACTGTCAAAATGTTTAAATTTTAGAAAAGTGATGGTTCACGAGGTTTGATTTTCGCAACTTGTGATTGAATAAAGCCTTAACATCAGGTGGGCCTAGGGCCTTTTCAGTCACAATAACATAAAAAAAAGACTGTTTGAACCATAAAGGCCTATTATTTACATCCAATAACTTTTAAGTTGTATTTCTTTTAATTCTAGTGGTTAAATATTAATAGACTGGTTTGTTACTGCTTAGTGTCAACTTGTGAATGTCATGTGATTACTGTCTGTGCATCGTTTTTACGTGACATCAGGATATTAATATTTGTGTATTTCTGTCCATTAGTTTTAATTGCAAGTCAAAGTCATATACAAGCGCGACGACGAGCAAAGTTAGGAGAAGCATTAGGTTACTGGTGACCGCATTAACGCGCGAGCTATCGAGCGTGCAGCAGCGGCCGGCGAAACACCAAAAAATATGTAAAATACATGAAAATATATATTAAATGGTGGACATCAAAATTTGTTATATAGAATATCAACGTAAATAATTTTATTTTTATTTATGTTACATCTTCACAGGGTTTTTTTTTAAATCTAGTAAATATCGGTGGCGCCCCTCTTCCCACAATCCATTGACATTAATTGCAGGTCAAATCTTTTACTTAATTTTATTTGATTGCATGATTTATTTTTAATTCTAACGAATTTAAAATAAACATATCTCTGATAGGACGGAGTTCCTAGGACATTATGTACTTCACTTTCAGATTTCCCCAAAAGCGTTAATCAGAAGCACCTGTAAATGATAATAATAATGCAAATCTTCGATTTGGCGGTACTAAATTACTGGTTTATCGTTGTCGAATGTCACTTTCTATACCAGACACCAAATCAGCAGCTGCTGATTTGGTGTCCAATTAATATTTCAATTTAGTTAAGTTGACTGAAAATGGTATTTATTGATCGTAAGCGTAGTATTAGCCTTCCCTGGGCCCCCGTAAGATCGATGGCTCACTGGAGTTTTCATATTCTCGTACGCTTGACAGGTGTTTTAGAGATTGTAGAAGGTATAGAAGGCGCTACAGCCTCAACACAAAACTTAAGGATTTATAAGATCTATTCTTCACCGCTTACTAATTCTATGACGTTTACCTATTGTATTATACTCATAAAGGAAATAGAAAACTATGTAAGAGCGATTCCTCGACGGTAAAAGGTTTGGTCTCTTTAAAAAAATTGGGATAGAAACTGTTTTGAATGCTTTTGCAAGGTCGTGGAATACTCCTACAAATAGTCATGATCATGCATGTGTGATATCCTCGTTGGATTTCATCATCATCGTTATCATCATCAGCTGGAAGACGACTACCGTTGAACAAACGCCTCCCCCATAGAGCACCACAAAGAACGGCTATTAGCAGCTTGTAACCATTGGCTACCCGCGAGTTTCACGATGTTGTCAGTCCACCTAGTGGGGGGCCTACCAACTCTAGGTCTTCCGGTAACCACTCAAAAACCTTTATTGCCCATCGGATATCAGTTCGTCGAGCAATATGGCCCGCCCATTGCCACTTCAACTTGCAGCTATGTTGGTGAATTTGTTTTTTTTGACGAATATCCACGTTTCGGATTTTATCGCGCAAAGAAACTCCGAGCATAGCTCTCTCCATAGCTTGTTAAGTGACTCTGATCTTGTCCATGAGGGCCACAGTTAGGGATCACGTCTTTGTGCCATAAGTCATCACTGGCAACACACACTGGTTGAAGACTTTGGTCTTCAGGCTCTGCGGAATCTTCGACGAAAAGATGTCGCGTAACTTCCCGAACGCTGCCCATCCGAGTTGGATTCTTTGGGCGACCTCTTTTTCAAAGTTGGACCTACTTTACTGGACAGTCTGTCCTAGGTATATGTAATGGTCAACAACTTCGAGCGTATCGTCCCCAATAGCTACTGGTGCGGGTGCAACATGGATATTAGAAATAATCTTGTCCATGTTCATTTTAAGACCCACCTGCTGGAAAACTCTACTGAGGTCGCTGAGCATTATACTAAGGTTCTCCAGCGACTCTGCTATTTTGAGTATGTCATCGGCGAAACGAAGTTGAGTGATGTATTCGCCGATGTTGAGGCCGAATTATTTCCAGTTCAAGAGCTTAAAAACGTCCTCCAACGCATTTGTAAACAGTTTCGGAGAAATAACGTCTCCCTGTCTCACGCCTCGTTGGATTGGTTCCGTGCTCTTGTCCTGTAGTTATTTGAAAGCCATTCTAATCTCATATAGGCTGATGCCCGGGATGTCTTCGGTGTAGTGTCGGGTCAGTTTAGCTCTCATGTCCTGAATTTTGGCCATTATGATGTCATTGTCACTTTAAAAACGTATTAGTCACCAATTGTTGGCTGCAACAAAGAGCAGTGACTCACGCTCGAGTCTAGACAAAGGCGTGCTGACTCAGCTCTAGTCTATATAAAGGCGTGCTGAGCCGCCGGCCGCTCATTCTCGATCGTGCGCTCGAAGAGTCAAGACCTCCTGAGGATGCTTCGTGTAGAAGCGAATCGCGTCGAAGGTTCTTCCGGTTTGGCTGCGTGGCGTTTGTGACGTCACGTCGGCTTAGCAGGAAAATTGGGAGGAATTGTCACTAGATATATTTTTATATTTTTAAGTGTTTTATTGAAATATTAATTTCATGTTTTCGTAAAATATTTTAAAAATATTTGTTATTATTAAATATGGATTTCCGCAAAGTAACGCCTGAATCTATTCATTGCATTACGCTTACTCAAGAAACACTTAAAATATCGGGATTAAAATATCCTGTGTGTTATTTCAGGACTCAAAGGACATTAATTATACCCATCTTAATCCGTTTTGCCACAGGTACGTGCAGAAAAGGCAACACATTAACTTGCACACAATCTTTCGCATTTGTACTAGTTATATTTTGATTCATTTGTTTTAGAAAATGTACTGTGATTATTGGCAATGAGGGCTACATTTACTTTTGTTTAGTAAAACGCTGTATTGTAAAGTATTTAACGCGTTAAAAATAAGTTAAATATACCCACCACTTTTTAAACAAATATTTATTTTGTAATGCAAATTTAGTTGTAAGTAGGTTATTACAGTCGGGCTTAGCTGTGTAATAATGTTTTGATTATAATATGCTGGTTATTATATGATATGAATTTAGAGCCATAAAATGTTGAATTGAACTTTTACCGTACAATACTTCCAAAAGAATTTATTAATAAATGGAGCTGTCCAACTCTTTACAAGCAAAACCTAGGGGATTTCGTCCCAGAGATCTGAAAATCCAACCTTATCTAATCTATATCTACCCAATCAAATCAAATATCCTTTATGTCAAGAGTAGAATACACAAAAAGTATAATGCCGCTAATAAATGTGAAAACCCTGAAAACGGTATATTGCTATTTATTTGAAAAAAAATAAATGGTCAAATGACTACTTAACAAGTGCTTTGAAAAATATATAGTCAGATACCTTAGATATTGTTCGTAAGCTAATAGCAGAAAAGTGAATGGCAACATACCCCTTTTTTTTTTTTTTTTGCTTGATAGGTTTTTTTTTTTTATGCCTGATAGGTTAGGCTTTGACCACTATCTCACCTGATGGTAAGTGATGATGTGGTCGAAGATGTTGTTCAGGCTAACCTAGAAGTACTGGCTCTCAAGGACAGCTGCCGGAACACACCGTTAGGTGCTTGGCGACAGATTTTCTAATTGAGGGTGGTAGCTAGCCAGGCGGGCATTCGCAAAATGCCCTACCACCATGCTATAACGACTGCCATCCTAAGATAACAACCGGGACCGATGGCTTAACGTGCCCTCCGAAGCACGGAAGCGCTCAGTAGTATTGTCACTAGCGGTCACCCATAAGTAAACTTCGCTACGAGCGCGTCATACTCAAAAAACCTTAATGTAATCTTAAATAAATATAAAGTTTAAAAACGTTAAATCTGTGCCTAGATAAATGCTTTAAATTTGCAGCATTCTTCATCTACAAAAGCCTGAGTTGTATGTATTAAATGTAAAGCTCAAAAATATCAAACTCGAGAGTTAAGTACCAAACCATACGAATTGTTAAAGATGACATAGAAAGGTCATCGATATTGATACAGCGAGGACGACCCATAGATAAACAAATTTTGTAAGTGGACTGCCTTTGTTCCATGCCTATCTTTCCAAGGAATGGGCATGACCTTGTCTATGTGTGTAAAACTTTTATACGTATATTTGATAATGAATAATTGTGAATGGTATTATTTTTTTATTGGGTTATGAACGTTTGTGATTACACGCCAATAAATATTTAAAAATTTAGTTTTAGTTGGAAAGCTAACGTATTTTCTGGATTTACGGTAAACCCGCATTTTATTAATATATATGAATGATATCGTAAAAGCGATGCCCCATATTGAGTTGAGAAAGTAGTTTTTGATTTAGTATCGAAGTTTGAATACAAAAACAGCGCGATCCGACGTTTCGCCACCATTTATTTCTCACTTTCTGCTGGTCTTTTTGTCATCAATAAAGGGGCACAGAAAAAGTTCAAGTCGTGCATTAGCGTGTTTTCGGACGTGACTGGGAACGTAAATTGTAAGTGAAATACTTTCTTTCGTCACATTTGAACGTTATTTTTATACGCCTGCTTGAATATAGAGTTAGCAGTAACGACTTGGATGGAATATTTGACCTTTCGAATTATGTGTTTTCAGCATTTTTATGAGTAAACTGTTCTTTCTTATATTGATACCTAAAGGCAGCAATCCAAAGTACAAATTTTTGATCATTGTATAATTATATAATATTGTTATACAATGATCAATATTTATTCATTCGAATACATCATAAGAATATTTTCAATAATGCACAGTGATGTACCTATGTCAAAATAATTGATAGGTATAAAGCCTTATATGTAAAAAAGCCCCATTAGTTAGTGTTGAACCCCGTAGGGTGCCGTTCTAGAATTTTACGCCCCAATATCTTCTTGTAGGATTCATAATAGGCGACCAAAGAAGTTGGGCAGAAGGTGTGCTTCTGAAGTATTCTTATCTTACAATGCGATCCCCGAACCGCCTACCAAGCTATGTAGAGAGGAGGAGGTTCCCATTATTCCCACGCTTGGTAGGCGGCTCGGGGATCGCATTGTAAGATCAGAATACTTCAGAAGCACACCTTCTGCCCAACTTCTTTGGTCGCCTATTATGAATCCTACAAGAAGATATGGGGGGGAAGGGGGGGCGTAAAATTCTAGAACGGCACCCTACGGGGTTCAACACTAAATTTTGACATAGGTACATCACTGTGCATTATTGAAAATATTCTTATGATGTATTCGAATGAATAAATATTGATCATTGATCATTGGGCGTAAAGTTTCTCATATGTTTTTAAACTCATAATATCAGCAATTTGAGGAAACCTCAGATCTTTACTCCAGTAGTCACGATAAGCTGGCATCTGGACTACGCCCATCAAAAGAGTGATCCCAATAAAATCTTTTATATCATCTTTTGAGATGTTTATAGTCTTCGTAACATCTTTTTGAGTCTAGTATAGATTGGTGTTTTCCACAATGACATCTAATATATCATTAGAGAAAAAATGCTGAAAGTAATCAAGTGGACTTTTTTCTGAGGCATCAAATGGAGGTTCATATTTTGGGAATTCCATTTCGGCTCTATGTAAAAATTTCTGTTTTTTGAAATTGAAGGTTGGTTTTATAACTATCTTTTTAACTCGTTTTGCCACATATTTTGGCTCTTTGTTTGATTTCCTTTTGCTGGCACGTTTAACCGCTCTAAAGGTGACAAAACAGAAGATACAGAATTGAGTAAAGGAAGTTGATCATGCGGTTGGCCGGCAGGAAACATTTGGTTGATGAATGGCGATAGAGGAACAGTGTCTTCAATAGACGAAACTGGGATGGGATAAGAATTTTCACCTTGGGCTTCATCATCGTCGGAATATATGTTTAAATTATTAAGCGAAGAAGGATATGATCCGGGTTCAGAACTACAGTATGTAATATCATCCTCTTCGATATAACTTAGGTTTGTTTCGTCTTCAGAAGCACTACTACTTCCGTTTGACGAAGGAGCATTTTCTGGCGGCACAAGTGCAAGGATGGTGCGGGTTTTTTGCCATTTTGGATTAATCTGAAGCAAACACAAAAGCCATTCCAATGCACACCAAAAGCGAACAAAATTATTTTTGGAAAACTTACATATCAGCGTTATGGGTATGAAACAATAATATAAAACAAACAATCATTATAGTAAGTTTTTTTTAGCCCAATAGAACCATTATAACAGTTTAAATATTCACAAGAAGCGTTAGTATATACAAAAAGTACGGAAATTAATAATAAAAGTAATTTACTATCAAAAGCGCAATGTTGTTTGTGACCGACATAGGCAATATTAGGTACATTTCTACGAAATTCGCAGTGTAGGTCACAAACAACATAGCACTTTACTCATTGGTAAATCAAAAATGTGTAGGTAAAATTTGAAAATGTCTAATCGAATAACTAGAATAAGTCTTTTAGAAGCCATTTTTGATCTACTAAAACCACCAAATATGCTAAAAGAATAAAAAAAAAAAATTAGGTACCTTAGAAACGCGCGCGACCGGTGTCCTCGGCGCCATCTTGCCAAATAAGAGGAAATAACAAACGAGTGCTGCCATGCATTTTTTCTAATAGTTGCGTTTTGTTCTTGCAAGTCGTCCATTTAAGCGTTACAACGAAATAAGCAATAGAAAATGAACAGATTTTTTAAAACTTGTATGTTGTTGGGGAATTAAAGGGTTAAAATAAACCCACACACTATTTTCTTAAGTCCCGTTGATCCTTCTGAAATCGAAATAATTATTCTATCCTTAAAAAATACCAAAACTAGCGGATATGACGAAATTTCTACGAAGGTATTAAAGTGCTGTGCTGAATGGATAAGTCATCCTCTCTCTCACGTAGTTAACTTATCTTTTATAGAGGGCGTCTTTCCTGAGCAATTGAAGGTTTCCATTATTAAACCACTTTTTATGAGCGGTGATAAGGCAGACCCAAATAATTAGCGACCAAATACTATAGTACCAATAATATCCAAAATTATTGAAAAAGCCATGCTTATAAGACTAAATAATTTTAAAATCAAGCACAATATATAAAAAAAATTAGCAGTTTGGCTTTCGTAAAGGAAGTTCAACAGCTCTTGCGTGTTTTAATATTTTGGTAAAAACTGTAACTGAGATTATAAACAGTGGGGGATCAGTAGTATCACTATTTCTAGACCTAAAAAAGCTTTTGACTTTGTTAATCATGGTAAACTTATAAATAAGCTGAAACGGTATGGTATCAGGGGTATGGCGTTGGATTGGATAATTAGTTATTTACAAAACAGAAAACAGTATACTGAAATTACAAGAGTGGTAAATAAACAAAAACACTTCATAAAACAAAAGTACTCTTCTGAATCCACTGTTTTAATAATAATAATGTTTATTTCTTATCAGTCACACATATAAATAAAAGTACACAAAGAAGTAGTTAACAAACATTGGAATTGGTAGGCTATATAAAAATATAGTATTTTTAATTTCACAATATAAAAACAGGGCCCCTACCTCACAAACTAGTTTTTAGCAAACTGTATCTTGTGAGACAGTGTTCCTACACCAGCTAAATATAGCAATTAATATAGCCCAGTATGCCACACCATTCTTCAACTAAGTTCATAGCAATGAACTTAGTCAAAAAAGGCGAAACATAACGTATGTGACTATGACGGCTTTTATAAACGAAAGTGTATTTGCATGTAATTTGTGTTTGTGTCCAGATATAAATAATTGTTAGAGAAGGTGTGTATTTTTTGCGATGTAAGAGTTTTAAGTTAGTGTGCTATAATATATATATATAAATAACAAATATATGATTTATTTAATAACTTGAATTATTTTTTCCGTTTCGTCGTATGTTAGATTTAGAAGCCAGTTTGTAACTTTAGATTTACATTCGATTTTTTCGAGATTATAAATTTTTAGGAGGCGGTTAGCTCTGTTGAATACTTATTCTCCAAGAAAGCAGAGATATTTATGGGAGAAAACAGTTGTAAAAAAATTGTATCAAAAAGTCTGTCCTTACGACGTTTGGAAAAAGGTTTGATAGCAATTAATTTTTGTATAGAGTGCATATGTAATATTACACGTAAAACAAATAGCTTACGAACAGACAGTACCATTGAGGTTTCATATAATTTATGAGTTGGAAAACGAAATGGTTTAAAGTAGATCACTTTTAGAACAGCTCGCTGTGCCCTTTCTAAAGTGATCAATGAGGTTTTTGGAGCGCCACCCCAAGAGGTATATAATATAGGAGTACCTCAGGGCAGCATTCTAGGGCCTTTACTTTTCCTTATGTACATAAATGACCTTCCAGATTTCACTTTGCATAATTGTATACTATTTGCTGATGATACCACAGTTATTATAAAATGTGACAAAAATGAATCTCCTGAACAAGTTATACGTAAAACTATAGGAGACGTAATTAATTGGACGGAAAATAATAATTAATAATAATAATAATAATTTATTTATTGAATCCATTATAAAAGTAATAAATAATAAAATCATGCATGCTTCAAATTCATTCACCAGTAATGATTATTAGCGTCGTGCTAATAAAGTTACCAATAATTTAAATATAAACATTAATAAAACTAATATTATGCAATTTACTTCATATAATTCCATTCCATTTAATCTTGCCATATCATTTAAAGATCAAAAAGTAAATGAGGTACAGTGTTTCAAATTCTTGGGATTGATTTTAGATATACACCTAAACTGGAAAGATCATGTCTCTGCTGTATGTCAAACACTAAATCACTTCGTTTTTGCACTGAAGAAACTAAGGCAAACCGTTTCTGCTGAAGCTGCTTTAACAGCTTACCACGGATACATTTCATCGGTCCTCAACTATGGTCTCATAATGTGGTGAAACTCAGTAGACTCAGAGAAGGCATTCAAAGTGCAAAGAAGATGCGTCCGAGTTATCAATAAAGCATGGTATCTGGACAGCTGTAGGCCTTTATTTAGGCTTAATAATATTTTACCACTTCCATGCATGTATATCAGAGATTTATGCATATTTGTTAAACAAAACTCTTCTTATTTCAAAGCTCGTAGTGAAATTTTTCCAAGACAAAAACGCAATCGTTTTAAAAACTTATTATATCAACCACGCTGCCATAAAGATATATATAAGAGAAATGTTTATAATATGTGCATAACTATTTATAATAAATTACCCGACGAAATAAAGATATTAGAGGGTCATGTTTATAGGAATAGGCTAAGTCAGTGGTTATTAGAAAACTGTTTTTATAGCATTAAAGAATATATGGAGGTTTAGTAAGGTATAGATGTAATTAATATGTTAAAATGTTAATATTACTAGTGTATTTTCAGCATTAGCTTTAAATACTTGCACGTCTGCTTGCAGGCCGAATACAGAGACCACGCATTTTACACAAGAACTCAAAATGTACATACATGATTGTATTCTTGCAAATAAATTATTTGATTTGATTTGATTGATATGGCTCGAATATTTTCCTTCTAGAGCTTTCTTGCTATTGAATTTTAAATTAAAATGATATCAGTCATCTTCTTCACCTGTCTTTCTTTTCTACTCAAATTATTATTCCCATGACACCATCGTAAGAAAGAACGTGAAGAAGAATTAATTTAAAGATACAAAATTGAAAATAGAGGGCTATTTTCAATTTTGTGCGTTTATATTAAGTTTTTCTATCCTTCTAACCAAGATATTTTTTCCCGTACATGGATTTGATCTCGGACATGGTCATTAAAAGCTAAATTTTAAACCGCTCTAAATATACTAGTCTGAGTGGTTATAGCTATGGACTCCCGCGGTGCAGGTCCATGGTTCAATCCCCATCGCTGTGTTGAATTTTACCGCAGGGTAAATGAAGATTTATGGAAGAGTATTTTGCGAATGCTTGCCTTGCTAGCCACCAGCCTCAAGTGAAAATCTGTCATCAAGCACCTAACAGACCTCGTGGTCGTTCGTAAATGAAACCGTTTAATACGACGTTGGTGTGAACACAGTATCTATATAGGTATATTACATAATTATCCATGTGAAATGCATTAATGCTTTGAGTGGATGGAAATTATCCGGCTTGCAAGCGGGCGTGGGATGGTGCCGCTTCACGAATCTTAATTTTCTAGGAATAAAATGTAAACATATGTGCACGTACCGTCCGCGCTGAGCCAACCATCACACTCCGCCGCCACCGTTCTACCATAGCGCTAAGCTATATTAAAGATTTTACATGAGAAATTTAACTACGTTGAGAACGCTACTTTAAATGATTTTATGATAATTTGCTCCGTCCACAAGATAATATTATGAAAAGTCCGATATAAAGTTGATATTGTCTTTTATATAAACTTATGTACTTCGTATTAGTTGTCAACAAAAAAAAATATAAGACACAATGATTTCCCAGTGACTTAAGATTGACTTGCAAAGGGTTCCAGGTTCGAACACTTTCGTGGGCTTTCAAATTCTCCGCAAGAGTGTAGAGCATTTTGCGAGTGCTCACCTGGTTAGCTACTGATCTCGGGTAGTTTTATTTTTTTCAAACACCTGACATTTGATGATTCAACAGCTGTCGTTGAGGGCCAGTTCCCATTCTATTTATATAGTAATAATGAGAACAAAATCTTTAATCTCAACAACACCTGATAAGTTTAACCTATAAGCATCAAGTAATCCGATTATGATGATATTTTTGTTTTAACAATCTGAGAGTTTATTGTTATAAGCTGATTTCTGAGATAATACAAATGTACAACTGAATTAAGAACCTCCTCTTGTTTTTGAAGAAAAAAATGTCATGGTGTACCTAAGATTTTGTAATTTATCAGCTTTATCTAAATTATAACATCATTGCATGCCCCTTACCTTACATATCACAGAAACCTAATGAAATAGAAGCCGCAGAATCTAAATATTCAGTAATAAATAGAGCACTTAAAAATATTAAAAAATTAAATAAAATTTTTCTCATGTAATAAGGAGTGAGCCTATTGTCATTTAATTTTTCCTAGAACTCTAGAATGATACTAAGAATTTGCTCTAAAATCTATAACTTTTCGAGGTGAGGAATGAACCATAAACTTACAAAGCTCGAATATAAAAGCAGTCATAGATTTTCATATCATCTTAAAACCTATTAAGTGAAAGGTCAAATAATACTATCTATATACTCGTACAGTGTAAGAAATGGATAATACGCGTTGAAGCAAGGCAGGGCCACGCTGGTTATACCACAATCCAAGTTAAAACGTTTTAATACGATATATACTTACTCGTACATACATGATGGGCACGTGAAACTCAAAATTGTATGGTGTCGCTATTGTATGTACCTTTTCGAAGTATCACTTCTGAGTACATTGGATTTTTACTTTAGCCATGTGATTCACTAAGTGATACTAGAATTCACCCATAAAGGTAAGAAAAAGGTCAGTTAATTCAATCAGTTACCATGGTTACCGTTAATGAAATTACGCCCAATCTCTACCCTAGATTCATAATAACAGAATTATTAAGTTGTTATATTGCTTTACTTACTCTATTAGGTTTGGAGTTAGCAAGTTTATACTAGTACAAATAAGTGTACATAATACATTATTGTAATACCCAAGTGTATAACTAGTTTCAAAAGCTATGCTGTGGTTACGTTGCTCTCAATTATAGAAGTTCGTTTGTTTTGATTCTCACACCTATCCATTGTAGAGACGATAGAACCGGATTTGTTAAATTAATTTAGTAATATAGACGTGTGTGTATATTTTTTAGTTTAATTCTACAAAGAGCAAGCCAAGAATGTTATTCAAGATCCCCGTCATTACAGAAGGCAGGTACTGAAGAGTTTTCTTGAGGACACAGACCAAATCAATAGAACACACGTGCTGCCGAAGTTTCTTCGTTAACGATAGAGCAAGCGATTTGGTTAACTCGTCCCACTCAGACTCGCACAGTTAATTTCGCTGCCACTTTGCGATGAGATACGATTTTGTTAATGGGTTATCTTTGAGTAATTGAGACCCCTCTGTTTGCAACTTCACAAAGTTTTTAATGCAAAATTAATATTAGACAAAGTTGCTTATAATAATAAACTTTAAGTGATTAATGTAAGATCCGTTTTAAATTCTGAAAATTAAATGTATGAAGATTCCATAATCATCTTAATTTTTCCTTTATATGTTATAACACGAATGCAATAAACAAGGGCTTCTTATGCAGTTAACTTATTGCTTAAATTGTATACACTAAGATATTTGTTTCTACATTAGTAAAACATTTTAAACGTATTTATTTAGCTTGCCCTGTTTGTTGTGTATTTGTCTGGGTCAAATTAGGTACTGAAATTTTTCCCCTGTAAAGCTGTACATTAGTTGAGTTACAATATAAAAGAAGCGACAAAAAATCTTTGCAACTATTTTACGATGTAGTGAAATGAAAACCTCGACTGAAAATGTCACCCGATCACTAACCCAGTGTTATAAACCAAGACGCAAATACAGAACAAAAGACTTTATTTCTATTCACAAATTTAAAGATCCTATTTCTAAAGAGGAGCGAGTCTGAAACGTACCCTTGATAGTGCTAGAGCCAAGGAACCTTGTAACAAAGATTTATTACTGATTGATTTCATGAAAATTTTTCTTTGCGGATTTTTAGGCGTAAGGATTATGGATTATTCAGTGTATATAGGTAACCCTACGTATATACATTCTATTAAGTATAACATTCAAACAAGCAGCAGTGATGGCTCAGTGGCATTGGCTATGGACTGCCGCGCAGCAGGTCTATGGTTCGAATCCCGCCCAGAGCTTGAGCTTCACCGCATGGTGTAAGGGCATTTTGCAAATGCCCACCTGGCTAGCGACCACCCTCAAGTAGAAAATCTGTCGCCAAGCACCTAACGGTGTATTCCGGCAGCAGTCCTTGAAAGCCAGTGAAATAACAGGCAAAAGGAGACTTAACAGGTATGTCTCAAGGTGATGGGCGCAGTGCAGTTCGTCACTTGTGATGAAATGTATCTATTATAGGCAGAGGATACCGCATAACATCAGGTGGGCCTCGCGCTTGTTCCATCACAATAACATAAAAAAAAGCAATTAGCACATTTGTGAGAAGGTCATGACTTCCGAATTCAAAATAATCCCCGCTAAAAAGAACTTGCGCCATCCAGGCCTATTAATAGCCCCTGGAGCATACGTTATGGCAAAAATAAAAATGCCTTTTAATATAATGTCAAACATATTGTACATATATTTGCCAAAAAAGGTTCTTATAATTTTTGCTCAAGGTGTATTTGTACACAAGTTGTTTCGCTACAGTACCTAATCCTATTACCATATACTGTGTTATAACAGAATGTTCCCAATCAGATGTTATAGAAGTCGACACAGCGAATATATTGCGCTACATAAGCAGAATGCTAAATGATGGCTTAACTATACATGTTACTAGTTACATAGACATGTATTATTAGTTGTTATGTGCTTTATACACACTTTATTAGCCAGAACGTCTATAAGACGACGACAACGACCGAAGAACGAAAACGACCATAAACTTCTCACATTTCGTTCCCAACTCTCAATTTCGTTAACACCCACGTCTCAAACTTGGGCGTGCAATACGAGTAGTGCTCACTGGATACACTATCAATCAAATAATATGAATACTAGGTTAAGCCTGATATAAAACTAAACCCAAAACATTTACAGAATGCGCAATTTTAGAATGACATAATACACAAAAAGTATTATAAACCTGGAAGCAACGTATTTATGTCTTTGTTCCCACTTACCTTCAAAAAGACTAAGCGAAGTTTGGTAGGACTTGCCACTAATAATTATTATTTAGATCCTGTGGATTAAGACTTGGACTACTGTTTATTCTGATTCACTGACAGCGGTATAAACGAGCTACATATACACGGGTGAGGTCGCTGGTGGGAGCTGGTAAGATAGAACTTGTACTGTACTGTGTCAGCTGGATAGTCTACTGCTGAACTCAGCCTCCTCCAATACGGGGTTTTTCCATAATCCCCACGTTTGGCAGGAAGCTAGGGGATCGCAATGCGAGATATCAGTCCCTCAGAAAGTGCTGCTGCCCACCTTCTGATGTGTTACCCTTAGTCGCTTCTTACGACACCCACGGGTTGAGATGGGAAGTGGCATTCTAGCCCGGCACCCCATGGGCTGATAGAACTTAACACAAATAAGAGGTTTTCCCAGTAGATTTGCATTAGGTACGTTTACATATAGAAGGTGTAATATGCACAGCTAGAATTATCTACGAGACCAAATATCACATATACAGTTAAAATCCATCGATACTCTCGGAATTCTAAATGTCAAGACGCTGTGTTAAATCTCCTTAGTGCATCTACAATTTTTGTTTGCAATTGCATTTTCAGGGATAGTTCTGAAGGTATTGATAAAATATTGACTTTTTAATTTTAGGTAGTGTATGCTTAATCTGCCTAGATCTCATCACTGGGACAACACATTTTAAATTAGAACTGAGATGTATTCGAAACGTCCAACCTATTTCCCGGAGGGGTAGGTAAGGTACATACCCAAACACGACAAGTAAATGCCAAGTGTGTGTAAAATATGCCCTGTGCTGTATCAGCTGGATTGTCTAATACTGAACACAGCATCTCCCGTAAAGGCACTTTTGACATAATCCCATCGTCATGGGGATCGCAATGTAAGATAGCACCCCCTAAGAAGGCGCTACCTTCCGGTATTTTTCCCTTATTCGCCTCTTACTACAACCATGGAAAGTGGTGGGGGAGTTCTTACCGGACACGCCCCGAGGAATATATATAATATCTACTGATTTTTAATTACATACGTTATGAATGCCTTAGCAAGACGATATTCGAGTAATATGCCTACACCTCCGAGAGAAAGCACGCTGTTATGTGTTTTCAAATTATTACGTGTATTTTATAATAACTTATTGAGTGACATTGGCGTTACGTGGAATGCCACATAATATTTAGTAATTTAAATTTTGGTAGTAAAACGAAAGTTGAGTTCACATCAAATGTTACACATATTTGGGTGACGGCGTAAAAGAGTCCTACATGAATCGAGAAACTAGTTTTTGTTTTACTATCGAAGTTTAACACAAAAACAGCTCGATCCGACGTTTTGACATCATTTATTTCTCACTTTTCTGATGGTACTTTTATCGTAGTTGAAATGGCACAAAAAAGTTCAGTCCAGCAATAACGTGTGTTTTGACGTACTACGAACATTGTAAGAATTGTTAGTGAAAATTTTTGTCACATGTGGATGTAATTTTTTCTTCAGTCGATAACTGAATAATTATTGTATAATGAATATAAACTCTATTTTATAGTTTTCAGTGACAACTTGGCTTATATTTGAGTTTCGAACAAGTCTTACTAGTATTTTGTGTGTTGTGTTAATTATTTTTCAAATATGGATAGACTATCATATCAAAGGCATATTTGATTAGTTTTTAGCATAATGTAAATATGATTGAGAGCGTTTTAGAAACATTTATATATTATTGAAAATAATAAAAAATTTAGGAGCTCGATATCGATACATCAAAGTATCTCGATAATTATCTTAAAATTGTGCAGGAAATAATCGTAACATGTAATGTAAAAAGAAGTTGACAAGAAGACAAAGAAGTTGACACTGTAGACTCGTTACCTTCGTTTGTGTACATAGCAATCTGCGAAATTGATATAAAATAAATACATTTATTTTAACCCTTTACTTGGCAGGGATTTGCAATTCTAGTTTTCCTTACTTTTTTTCATTCCAATTAGTTATATAATGGTTATAGACCTTACAAAAATATAAAAAAATATATGTATTGATTTTTATTGGATTTATAGCATGTATCTTAAAATGCACATTGCCAAGAACACTACAAAATTACTTTGAATAAACATGTATCTAGAAAGATACATTGCCAACTAAGCAGGTTTTCAAAAATACTATAAAATTTAAAAGAAATCGACGAGTAAATAATAATTTGAAAGTTACATTTTATTATTTTATAACGAATAATAAAATGTTCAATGAGATCAAATTTTCCCGTTAGCGAATAAAACAAAAGTAATTTTTTAAATAATTTGTGTGTGATACTTGTAAACATAATTTCATTCTTATACCAAACAAAAGCATACATTACATTTGTCACACAAATACTTTGTGCTATTTGTACAGCACCCCTTAGTCTTGAAAGATGGCAGATGGCCCACTTGGTCATAACGGCTATCACATCGATATGTAGGCGCAGTAAACTTTGGGGGTCTAGAGGCATTCTCTTTCCACATTCTTTCTTAGGTTACTAGGCTTCGACTTATGCCAAATCTGAACTCTTTTAATTTTCAAATTATCAGAGAAATGCATAAGAAATAAAAACCTTCTGATTTTTTTAAACTGTTTCTACGTCAGAATATTCTCAAATTCATCGTATATCAACGCATTCGACCAATAATATGTATATGCCGGCAGTGACATTACTCCCATCAAGATAATAATCGCTATAAAATCCTTTATATAGTCGATCGTGAGGTCTAATGGTGTTCTTTTTACTTGCATGTAGTATAAATTAGATTCGTGATTTATCAAGTCATACAAATTATAAACGAAAAAAAAAACAAAATAAATATTGTCTAATGACTTGTCAAATTGTTTGCCTTGAATGTCAGCTTTGCCTTCAAAAGGTTTTCGTTATACCTCCAATTTTCAAATCTTCACTACTGTCTCTATTGCTACTGTTAATGGTCCTCTTTTTGACCTGGTAGCAGTAGAAGGTAATGATATAGAAGAGTGCGAGAGTAAAGGAGGAGGTATTTCTACAATTGAACTATTCAAGGAAGAGGTGTCTAAATTGTGTGAGCTTGAGGAAGGTATCAAAACTAGTCTGATAGAAAAGTTTATTCCTTGCAGCAAAGAGGGAGAATCAGAGGAATCAAAGAGAGTCCATAGTGACTGTAAAGTACGTATGATGTTTGGTCGTGATAGTGTGGAATTGACAGTTTCTACGAATAATTTTTTACTTTCTGGTGATATTTTTATATCTTCTGATGCTGGTGGCAGGGTTGTTGGAATTGAGCTGCCCAAATTATAATTATCTTGGTCATGGTAGTAATGTAGTTCATCTCCTGAACACGCGCTGTTGGCATTATCGGAACAAGCTCCAGGTTTGGATACTAATGATATTTTTCGTTCAGCTCATGTGAGAGGCTGAAATAAAAAAAATGCTTAAATAATTATATATGTATAAAACTCACATAATGTATGTATAAAAAGTAGTTATAACTTAAAATACTCATCACATTATATATATAAAGTTATCAAGCTTATGATAGAAAAAGCTGGCAATGTATCCTTCAGTGCACACCATCCAGAAATTGTATAATGTAGATCACCTGGCAATGTGCATTATTAGATACATCATGAAAGGCCTAAGATTTTTTGTAACAAATCGCTTATATGCACATAAAATCAATTGCACATTCGGAAAAAAATATATTTAGCTACAAAAATACAGTATCGTTATTTGGGAATTCATATATCTTTTAAGATAAAAATGGATTCTTACCTTCTACATCGTGGGCGCTTACGCACGTTCCGCTATCTTGCAATCTACTGATGCCCATTATAGCCAGAGCACATACGTGATTTTTTGGTATTAAATACATTACACTAGTAATTCAAAACCACCACGACTAACGTGAAATGTATCTTTACTTTGCCACAATTTTTTTCTTAATTACATGTGCATTTCTAGATACGCTGCCAAGTTAAGGGTTAAGACTAAGGAAAATTAATGTACAAGTTTATTTATAGTGCAGCTATATTTAGTGCTCTTACATCTTGAGGTGAGATTAGTGGCGCTGTCTGCGCGGTCACGTAGACGTGTCTTGTCGAGTTTCGACGAGTGCCATGTACAGGCATAAAGGCGGGGGCGCGCTAGGGGATACGCAGCAGCCCAACAACCTTTAGCCGTAAAATAAAATAGGGAAAAGTAAGATGTCACCAAACTTAATGAGATACTAGTTTGTACTTGTTAGTTGGTATTTTTTTTATATTAATAATAAATTTTTTTGTTATTGTGACTGAACAAGCTCAATCGAAGAACAAACATTGTGAAAACTACAATTAAAAAAGAAAATTAGAAATACAAAGCTCATTCCGAACACACCGTTAGGTGCTTGAGCACATATTTTCTTCTTGAAGTTGGTACCTAGCCAGGTGTGCACTCGCGAAATTCCACCATGCAAAATTAAAAGTTTACTTGTAATGAGGATGTGGGTAGGTGATTTGTTATAACACAGAAACAAAGATCATATTCCCATAGTTCCTCGTCCGGCCCTGGATTACGCTGCGCCTCATCCACTTGGGGTTATGCCGTTGCACGTGCCAAGCCAGGCTAGCTAAGCTGTCGCTATCTCTGCGCAACGTCACACATTCGCACATTTTATATGACTTTGTTATCTACGAATATACTTCTCGATTGATTTAGGAACAAATAACCCCAATTGAAAGTCAATTGTACCGTTCTAGAAAGGGTAAATGGGCCACGCTGTTTCAATGGATACTGTAAGTATTTCTGTTACAACAATTTAAATAACATCCATATTGCATTAAAACATATTGATTTGCAATTTTCAAAGGCCATCTTTCAATGACTGGATCATTAGCGCTTAATGTGCCAACTTGTGAATTGTAGAACGGCTCTAGATATCGTTACAATTTAACAGTCGTGCAAATTGGCTCCATCAATTTCGCTAAATGACCAACCGCGATCAAATTGTCACAAAATGTGCATCAACGTACATTTCAACACCATTTTATTGGTAACCTGAGTGAGGGTTGTAATTTAATCTTATTATCTCATACAGTTTAGTTGCTTGAATTCCGTTTCGCTAGTTAAAAATTTATAGATACCGTGTTTATTATAGTTTACTCTCAGTGAGATAATAAGATTGAGGTGTAACAGAATTTTTTCACTGCTCGCCTAAACATGTTTCCATTGTTGAACTAATAAACCTTTAAACCATTTCAATAACGGAGTAAAAACCTTACCACAAGAAAGTAGGTTACTCCAGGTAAGAAAATTATCTTGCCGTGGTTTTAATTGAATACCCAGATTCGTATTCAAACTGTTATGATAAATCAAAATTTCTATTTCTGCAACATATCTACGAATACCTACTGCCTATACCAATACGGTGATTAAAGAAGGATAGGAAAAAAAATAGTTATGACGTCATTGTCATGTTAGCTCAATTGGTTACAAAACAAAAAATACAAAATATCTTTATTTGACATATCAATGTGGTACAAGTAAATTGTGAATCCATTGGCTCCAACTAGTGTTTACTGTATTTCAGAGCCAATGGCTTCTCCCATAGAAATTATACATATCATTATTATGCCAAAACCTAAAATATAAATGACGGTAAATTTTAAAATATTATAAAAAAAATTACAATACAACTTAAATAAAAAGTTCAGTAAAAGCATATAAAAATCAAAAGTATATAAAACAAAAATATTGAAACAATTTTAGGTCAATTTATATTTTATTACCGGATATGTACATTCAAAATCGCCGTTGTGAATATAAACTTTGCTTTTTGAACGCACATATCGTCCTTATTATATATATATGTAAGAAACTCGCTCAGCAAAACAATGTTAAGCCAGTCTCCCACATACAACATCACAATCGTAAAATATCATAAAATATAAATTATATAAATAAAACGTATAACATTTACATAAATAAAGCGTCTAACATATCCTCAGTGGTATAATAATCAAATTTATTAAGCCATGTCAATATTACCTTTTTAATATCATTGTTACTGTACTTTTTGATTCTTAGTTCTCTATCTATTTTATTATATATAAGTGGTACTATTACTTCATATTTTTTTTGTTTAAATTTTAGTCTTGATTTTGGAACAGGACAGCGATCTACTCGTTTTGATGTTGACACCAAATGAGGAACAGTTTTTTTGTGATACCGCCTCAAACTTTCGAAAATAAACAATTTTCTAACACTGAGAACATTGGCTTCCTCGTAAACTTTTGTTGTGGGGTGTCTGAAAGGCAAAGACAACAGTACTTTTAGTACAGCCCGTTGAGCCCGCTCAGCTGATATAATACTGGTCTTTGCTGCAGAGCCCCATGCACAAATGCAGTACCTAATTATACATTCACATAGACCTTTATATGTTTGTATGACTAATTTAGTATCCGCTACTGTTCTCAGTGTTTTAAAAATGTATATAAGTTTTCTTATCCTGGATACTAGATTTTTTATGTGAGTAGCCCAATTAAGATGACTGTCTATGTGAACCCCTAAATACTTAATGGCATCTACTCTAGTCAGTTCTGAACATGTGCAGTGAGCTGGTTGCTGGATGCCGCGGTTACAGGGAAAGGTATGCATTTTAACACTTATATTACATTTAGGGGCTCCTGATTTATTAATACTGTAGCAAATATATTGCGTTTTGCTCGCGTTTAAAGACAACAAATTGTTCTCTAGCCATTGGGTTACTACCGCAAGAGAATTTTCAGCTGATTTAACTGCTTTAGTCCAACTCTTTTCATGAACTAACATTACAGTGTCATCAGCAAACATAAGTAAATCTACTCCAGTTAGTGTAGTATCACATAGGTCATTTATATATAAGAGGAATAGCAAAGGTCCTAGTGTGCTACCCTGTGGCACTCCATAAGTACATAGAGCACTATCACTCTCATAGCCCTCAACCCTCAATCTCTGTGATCTTCCATTAAGGTAGTCAGCAAACCAATCGTGTGTTATGCCTCTGATCCCCGCATTTTCCATTTTAGTTAGTAAGATAGGAATCGAAACAGTGTCGAATGCTTTTTGCAGGTCTAAAAAGACGCCAATACATTTTTCACCATTGTCTAGGTATGTTGTTATTGTAAGGTATTTAGATAGAAGTATGTTAATATCATATAACATAAATGTGGGTAGGCTCTTGTCTGTTTTTGCTTTGTGTTCAGACATTACACGATTGAGACTAAGCGTTGGTTTTATTATAATAGTGGAAAATATCACAGTGGCGACGAATCATATATCGAATCCGCGTATATAAGTTGTGCTTCTGAATAATAAGTTGTAGTTGGTAATTAATATCTCGGCATAATGTCGATCGGCAAGATTTCGGAATTCAACGTGGAAACCGATAACTGGCGGCTGTATGTCGAACGGCTCGAGCAATATTTTATTGTGAACAGTATAAAACAGGATTTACAAGTGCCAACGTTAGTCACAGTGATGGGTGCGTCAAGTTATGAATTGCTTGTGAACTTGTGCACACCAGATAAACCTACCACCAAGACTTTTAAGGAGTTGGCAGACATCTTAGAAAAACATCTACAGCCACGGCCGAGTATATTAGCTGAACGATTTAAGTTTCATCATCGGAAGCAAAATAGTGGCGAGAAAATATCTGATTATGTTGCGGAACTAAAAAAGATGTCGAAAACATGTGAGTTTGGACAATGGCTAAACGAAAGTTTGCGAGATCAATTGGTTTGTGGGTTGACGAGCGAAACAATACGTCAACGGCTATTTGCGGAAGACAAGCTGGACTTTCAGAAAGCTTACAGCTTATCTTTAAGTATGGAAGCAGCAGAAAAGGATGCAGCTCTGGTGGAAACCCAAACCAGTCGCAGGAGTGCATCAGCGGATTGTCAAGCGATGGTGAAGGTTAAAATGAACAGAGAAACGGAATCTGTGACGTCACACAACCAAGGTAGGTGGCGCAGCACACCTAACGCGAGCACTGCTGTTGGCGAGGCACGGGGAGCCTCAAGAGCAACGAGCGGAAGTGCAGCGGAAGGAAGAGGCGGTGCTGGTCCACGGATGTCATGTCGAGTGTGTGGCGGTAACCATGATGCTTCCACATGCAAGTTTAAGCGTTACGTTTGCCGGGTGTGTAACCGTGAAGGACATCTGCGACGAATGTGCCCGAGACTAAATAATCGCCAAAATCATAACTATGTTCAAGAAACGGATGAGTTGAGTAGTTGCAGTAGCGAAGAGGTAATAACAATTAATAAACTATCATTAGATGCATGTCCACCAATTTTAGTTTCTGTCAATATAGATAAGTATGTTTTGGAAATGGAGTGTGATACAGGAAGTGCGGTGTCATGTATTAGTTATGAGATGTACGAGAAATATTTCAAACACATGAATTTACGAGATTGTGCACTCTTACTTAGGTATTATACGGGGGAAACAATTAGACCGGTGGGCGTAATAAGACCGCTTGTTCGGTATAAAGATAAGGAGAAGTTTTTAAACTTATACATAATAAATAACGGTAAAACTATGTTGTTGGGAAGACAATGGTTAAAAGAGTTAGGTATACAAATTATACCTAACTATAGCAATGTAAACAATATATCGAATGAAGGCTTTAACTTAGTAAATTTCAGTTCCAGATACTGTGAGGTTTTCGCGGATGGATTGGGACGGTTCACCGGTGGCCAGGTCAGCATCCACCTACGTGCGGACGCGCGCCCTGTGTACATGCGCGCGCGCCCCTTAGCATACGCACTGCGTGAGCCGGTGGGCCGCGCACTGGATGAGATGGTGCGCGATGGCGTGCTCACCCCCGTTGATCGCTCCGACTGGGCCACTCCGATCGTGCCCGTCGTTAAGAAGGATGGTAACATTAGGATATGCGCTGACTATAAAATCACTTTGAACAAAGTGTTGGATGTCGACCGTTATCCACTGCCGAGGGTTGAAGACTTATTAGCACGGCTACACGGTGGAGAGAGATTCACAAAAATTGACCTCTCGCAGGCCTATGCTCAATTAGAACTTGATGATACTAGAAAATACACCGTTATCAATACCCATAAAGGCATGTTCCGTTATAATCGCTTAGTTTACGGTCTTGCTTCTAGTCCGGGAATTTTCCAAAAGATATTGGAACAATTATTTGCTCATTTACCCTACGTGGGAGTTTTCCTTGATGATATTATAATCACGGGGGAAAACACATCTTCCCACTTAGACAATTTGAACAAGGTCTTTGATATTTTACAGGCGAAGGGTCTTCGTGTTAGAAAAGATAAATGCACGTTCTTTGCCGAATCAGTTACGTATTTAGGATACATTATTTCGAAGCATGGTGTACATACATGCCTAGAGAAGGTCAAGGCTATCACTGATACACCGACACCGACTAACGTTTCAGAATTACGTTCATTTCTGGGCATGGTTATGTATTATGCAAAGTTTATTGAAAATATGAGCTCAGTTGCGGCGCCTTTGTATTATTTATTAAGAACAGGTGTAGACTACGTGTGGAGTGACGAGTGTCAGTTGGCTTTTAATGAAATAAAGCGTGTATTGTCGTCTAGCAAGGTACTCGTGCATTATTCGACCGAGTTACCTCTTATTCTGACCGCTGATGCCAGTAGTGTAGGCGTGGGGGCAGTGATATCGCATGTTACTGAACAGGGTGAAAAGCCTATTGCTTATGCATCGCGAGCGCTTAACAAAGCCGAACGCGCGTATTCCCAAATAGAAAGAGAAGCTCTCGCTATAATTTATGGGGTCAGAAAATTCCATCAGTATCTGTACGGTAGGAAGTTCACTTTGAGGACCGATCATAAACCATTGACAACGATATTCGGTAGCAAAGTGGGGATACCGGTTATGGCGGCTAGTCGAATGCAAAGATGGGGAGTTTTACTTTCGGGGTATAATTATGAGATAGAGTTTGTTTCATCAGCTAAAAACAGCGCCGATGCTTTGTCGCGCTTACCGTCGGGCAAATGTCATACCGAAAAATCTGAGATTACGTACATTAACTTTGTGGAAAAGTTCTTACCAATTTCGCACAATGACGTTAGGAAGGCGACGGCAACAGATGCACTACTAAGCAAAATTCTCTTGTACATTCAGTCAGGCTGGCCACCGTCATGTACAGATGATGAGATCAAGCCATATTATTGTAGACGCAATGAGTTGTACTCGGAAGCAAACTGCGTTATGTGGGGCTATCGAATTACGATTCCAAAATGTTTGAGACCACAAATTTTAAAACAATTACACAACAGTCATATGGGTATGGTCAAAACAAAGTCATGTGCTCGATCGTACGTATGGTGGCCAAATATCGATGCGGATATAGAAGACATGTGCCGGCGATGTGAGACATGTGCTCTGGAGATGCCAGCACCAGCCCGAGTGCAGCCTCAACCCTGGCCCTATACAACTCAACCTTGGTCAAGGCTACACATCGACTTTTTAGGTCCGTACCATGGTTTAACATTCTTAGTGATCATAGACTCGACGTCGAAGTGGATCGAGGTATTTGAAATGATACGTACTACTGCCGCAACAGTAATAAAAATCCTACGAAGTCTATTCGCTAGATTTGGCCTACCAATCGAGGTGGTTTCCGACCAGGGACCTCCATTTACTAGCGGGGAATTTGGGGACTTTCTTAAGAATAATGGCATTCGGCAGACGTTTTCCCCCGCATATCACCCGGCATCTAACGGGGCGGCGGAATGTGCGGTAAAATTGTGTAAGAGGGCTATTAAAAAAGCAATGACCGACAAGATAGACGTAGACGCGGCATTGCAGACATTTCTGTTGGCTTATCGGAACTCTACACATAGTACTACAGGGGAGACCCCAGCTTCAATCTTACAGCGACGGCCGCTTCGTAGTCGCCTAGATTTATTGCGTTCGGATAGGGCGGTGCTCAGCCGAGTGATTGAGGCTCAGAGCAAACAAGTGAAATATGCGGGTGGTAATAAGATGCGTAAATTCGAACCAGGGGAACAAGTGTGGTGTAGAAATCATCGTGATAAGTGGGAAAAGGGTACGGTTGTTAGCGAAATGGGCTCACGTAGGCTTCACATAAGAGAGGATAACGGTCGACAAACTACTAAACACGTCGATCAAATACGTCGCAGGTCACGCATGTCCGATGTACCATGTCCGATTGAGATCGGAGTGGAACCAGAGGTCAAAGATGCTATAATTAGCGAAGATGATAATGTTGTCAATAAACCTAGTGTTACCACTCCTCAAGCGACTAGTTTTAAGTGCCTGAGAGGTGAGCACGACAACGACATTATCAATACACCATCGACTTCGACGGTAACGGCGCCAGCGACACCACGATCGTCCCCGCCAAACCAGGAACTACCTCAAAGACCAGAGCCACTTGTAAATCGTCCCAAAAGATTGCGTAAGCCAGCGAGTAGGTTTCAGATAGAATAGATTCAACTATATTAATTGTATGGTAACTTGATTGTTATGAATGAAGCCTATCATGTAAATTGTATTTGTACCTATGTTATTGTAATTAAGTGTAGAGGTGTAAGGTATTTAGATAGAAGTATGTTAATATCATATAACATAAATGTGGGTAGGCTCTTGTCTGTTTTTGCTTTGTGTTCAGACATTACACGATTGAGACTAAGCGTTGGTTTTATTATAATAGTGGAAAATATCACAGTTATTTTATTGGTTAGCATAAGAACAGCATCTTCTGTTGACAATCCTTCTCGAAATCCATACTGATTTTTACTTAAGAGAATTTCTTTCTCTAGATATCGTGTAAGTCTCTTTTTAACCAGTTTCTCAAGTATTTTCGAAAGGGTTGAAAGTAACGAAATGGGTCTATAATTAGAGGGATTTTTTTTGTCTCCTGCTTTGAAAATAGGACATATAACACCTTTTTTTAAAAGGTTTGGGAATTTGCCAGTTTGAATACTCATGTTACATATAAATGCAATGGGTTCTGCTAATAATAATACAAACTTTTTGACCAGAGCTGCTGTTATCTTGTCCCATCCTGGAGCACTTTGCGTCTTGAGACCCATAATTATACATCTTACTTCATTGGCATCAGTAGGGAACAGTGACATTGATTTGAGCGGTGGATTTATATTTTTTATCATTGATGCTAGATCTTTTTCGGTACTGTTTAATTTTTGCAAAGTAGTGTTAGCAAGAGTTTGGCCTATAGAGGTAAAGTGTGTGTTTACTGTATTAAGAGATTCTTTCACACTATTACAAATATCCAATAAATCAAGAGAAGGTACTTTTGTGGAATTAAAATCGCAAACTTCTTTAATTGTCTTCCATGTTTCTTTCATATTTCCTTTGCTCTTTACTAACTTATTTTTATAATAGTCTTTCTTCAATTTCTTAATTATTTTATTACAAACATTTCTATATTTAGTATATTTTTCTCTGGCTTCAGCGTCATCTGGTATATTTTTAGCCTTTTTGTGAAGTTTGTCCCTCTTTCTTATACATTTTATGACACCTTTAGTGATCCATGGCTTCAATGGTTGATTTCTTTTAGATATTTTTCTCATTTGTGATTGTCATTAATTATCGTCATGAGTTTGTCAGTAAATAAATTAGCCGCTAGATCTGTATCATCAATAATAGAATAAAGCTCCTGCCAGGACTCTTGCAGTAACGTTTCTTGGATTCCATCATAATTTAATAATATTTTGTTATACGGTACTTGCTTTTGGATATTCTTTACTTTGTCAATGTAAAGCAGGATCGGGTTATGATCTGTAATTCGCTGCTCAAAGACTAGTGTTTTCCATGGAGAATGACATTTTACCATTATGTGATCAAGGCATGTTTTAAGTCTGGTAGGAATTGTAATGCCCTGTCTCAGTCCATGCATGGCCATCATGTTCAGGTAATATTCAGAACTCCTTGTAGGGTTGTCCGATATGATATCTATATTGATGTCCCCTGTAAATATGACATTTTCAGTAGAAATGTTTTGTAAAATACTGTCCATTGACTCCATGTAAGGTCTTGGATTACCAAAACAGTGTGGCCTATATGTGCAGATAATTGTAAAGTCTGGAGATATTGTTAGAATAAGACAGTTACCTTCAGATATAGTTGGTTCACAAACAGTCACATTTATATTTTGTTTGACGTATACCACGACGCCGTCATTTTGGTTAAATGTATTTTTTGTCCAAAACATATTGTAGTTGTTTATATTTGGTGGTGGTCTTAAACTAGAAGTCCAACACTCAGTTAAAACAAACACGTCCACTGAGATGTCCAGACTATCCGCATAAGCTACAAAGTAATCGAAGTTGCAATAAATACTTCGGATGTTCATAGTTAATATACTAAAACCATGAACGTTGGGTTTATTCAAGTTCAACATTTTTAAACATTCATTAGAGTCACTAATAGAAAGACATACTATATTTTCTGTATTATCGACTTCTGAGACAATAAAAGAATTATCCATTATTAGATAAAAACGTAACCGGGTGCAATAAGTTTATTTGAGTATTTATCGGATATGAAAAGTTAATATAATTAGTTTTATTAATGTAAGTTAAGGTAACAGAGGCTTTACTTAAATGGCTACTATAAAAAAGGATAATTATTCTGCTTAAATCTGAGGATTTGTTATACGTTAAAGAAAAGATGTGCACATAAACATAAATAAAAGAAAAGTTGATACGCAAAAAATAGTCAAAAAGAACACAGACCTGCTGTTTAAAAACCGCGATACACAAAAATTGGTTAGATCGCATGTTTGCCAGAGGATTATTTTTAGCTAGTCATTTTGTTTGAATATTTTCTAAATCGCTTTCGTTATTAATCCTGATAAGCATTGATCCATCTGTTTGTCTGAGATATACTTTTCCTCGTGTAGCCCAGCAATACCTATAACTGTTTTGTTTAGCATACTCCCTAGCCAAATAAAACAGCTTTTTGGCCTGCATAGGAAGGCTCTCAGAAATAAAAATAGGGACAGAAGGACCTTCGATTTTCAAATTCGTCGTACTGAACTTCGTAGTCGAGTACTTCTTATTATATGCCTTCACAGATCCAAGAATTTTATCCCGTAGTAGAACAGTTGAAAACTCTGCTACAATCGGCTGATTACTCTCTTTTTTAGTATTGATGCGATAAACATCTCTAACCTCTCCCGCTTGTATGGGAACACTGAGTGACGTACCTACTTTTATAACCGTATTAAGCAGGTCTTGTTTTGTCTCGCCTTGCTTTTTAGGAACGTTACGGACCTCCAGCTTGGAGCTGTGTAGGTTTTTATCAACCTGGTCTAGCCTGCCTTCTAGTATTTTGATGTACTTGCGATCTTGAGACTTCTCTTGTTCCAAACATTGTACTTTTGCAACTAACTCGTCATATTTTTGACCAAGAAATTCAATTGAGCATGATATCTCTTTGTTTTGTTCTGTATGTGTATTGATTCCACATTGGACTTTTTCCATAAGTGCTTGAAATTTTTTTTCTTGTTCCGTTTTTAGCTGTGTAATCATGTCAATAATTTCAGCTCTACAAATGTCATCTCTTTTTCTTTTCCGTAGAGAGATGTTAGAGTCACTCAATGCATGCTCTTTCGAAATAGTTGGTGCCGATAGAGACTCAACAGTAGGCGAGCTGCTTATATCAGGATCCGACACGGCATGTGACAGCGGAGCCGCCGTCTCAGCCTCAAGTAAGGGACGGGGAGGAGTACGGGCTGTACGGGGCATGGTAACACAACAACGGCAGGCCGCACGTACCAGGCTCTCAGAAACGTACAAGCTATATGCGTGCACGCCAATACGTGATTATGGACTTTGTACTCTGACGCTCGAAATCAACAGGTGGTAGGCGCTTCTCGCCTATGCGGTTTATGCATGTGTGCGCAGCGTGTGTGTATTGTAACCGCTCGGTATCTTAGTCAGCGCTAGAGCAGGTGATTCACTCACAGTGTGCCCGGGCTGGTCGTATGTGTGCGTAAGTTATGTAAAAAAGGCACTCACCGGCAGCACACAAAGTTGCGACTTGACGACACGCTTCTTGCAACTTATGCACTCCTATTATTTTACACAGATTTTTCTGCGTCAAAATCTTTAATAATTTAAAAACAAATTAAATATATGACAGTTAAGACACGTCTGCTATACGCAAGGGTCCGGGGGAGGTTAGAGCATACACCGGCTAAAGGGGTGGATGGACGTGGGTTCAAATCCCGTACATGACTTAAAAAAATCCTATCGTATATTTATACCTACTGCCTGTTATGAAAGAAATACACTGCTTAGTTAGGCCTCGCTCGTTTAGAGTTATGCATTGAAACTGAACTGTATCAGGCGGATCGTCCTCTGCTGAACACAGCCTTCTCCACTAGAGGGTGGTTTGCCATAATCTCCATGCTTGGCAGGCGTCTTGGAAACCTTAGAATGCGCTGCTGCTTTTGGTATTTTGCCTTTAGTAGTCTGTTACGACACTGAAACTGACCGTAAAAAACTGTTTCAATACTAGGAAACAAAAATCGAACGTTTTAATTTTTTTTGTCACATATCCTCTATATTACATATAATAATATTTGTAAATTTCTGATAACTAATTTAGTTTTTAGACTGACCCCGGTATTAAAAACGATCCAAATATACAACTCTCACAGCCCCCTAATACTTTAGTTTTTTAGCTGAGTTGGATTGATAATTCATGTTATCGGGCAAAAAGATATAATTCGGCTACCTTCTCACCTATTTTAAATTATTTTTACACAAAGAATAGTTAAATAAATTCATTTATACTCTAAGCTTTGTATCAAAGTTCAAAAAAAAATACCAGAATTGCTGGTTTGTATATCATTTCGTTTTCATTCCAGTTACGAGCTAAAGACTCGTGACATATGAACGGACGGACGGACAGACAGACAACGTCTCGTTAATATTTATAATATAGTAAACACTAATAAGAGGAATGTTAACGTTTAATTTTATTCCTACTTTTAGAAATAAAAACATTGAAAGCCGTTTTATTCTTCCAAATCTATTGAGTGGGGTATCAAAATGAAGGGCTTTCAAAAACCATGAAATATATATGTATAACTTTTAGTTTAATTTCAATAGAACGATAAAACATTTAAGGAACATGTTTCATATTATATTAGCATTTTTTTTTTTATTAATTTATACTTTTTAAGTTCAGTATATATCTAAGTATCACATATTCTTGTTTCAACTGAAACGAATAGAGTAGCAAATAGGTATAAAGTTCACTTGATTCTTTATACCAAACAAAAGAGGTGTGAATAGAGGAGTTTTGTTTTATATTATTCGCGACTTAACGCGACAGGTACTACAATTTCACGTCCTCCATTCACCTACAATAGCCTAGTATTTGCGCATCTTTTCAAGTTTACGAGCGCAGTTTGGACGTCGCTATAAAAAGGATTTTTTATGAGTCGGTTACAGCTACTGAACTACACATGACAGTTCCCAGTTCTATTGATGTGGGCTGCTTATTTCGTTTACTTATAATTTATATGGGCTATGAAAATCCAAAAAAATACCTCTTCTTAAAATAAGTGTAATAAACATCAAATCACAAACTTTTACCGGAGGCACGGAATGGTTCATTGCATGGTTTGTCTCACAATTTTGTAGCGGAGAAAGACATTCCGACTAATTTAGGACTAGTTGACTGTACCACAATGGGCTGTCTGTTTTTAAATGGTTTGGTCTTGAGACTCGGACATTATACTCGTTTATTCCTTCCCTTAGGATGAGACACAAACTAAGGCTCTGGGATTAATGGGTAACAATGAAATTGAAAGCAGTGATGGTTCAGTGGCATTGGCTATGGACTGACGCGTAGTAGGTCCATGGTTCCCCGCCACGGGCTTGAGCTTCATCTCATGGCGGATGGGCATTTAGCGTAAGCCCGCCTGGCTAGCGACCACCCTCAAGTAGAAAATCTGTCGCCAAGCACCTAACGGTGTGTTTCATGTTTTTTTCGGAATACGTACTTTGACGGCTTCCCGTTTTTCTACCGCGGCGTATATAAACATTTAATATCTATTCGGGCTGCATGAATGAAAAGGTTGTTATCATGTGGTTTCATAATGATTACTTAAAGCCACACTATTTAAATATATTTTTAATAATATTTCAGTAAATCTCAATTTCTGATCAAAGATGGATGAACTGCCAAAGTTTAGTAAGATCAATGAAGGGGCTTTGAGAACCGCAATCCGTTTTGGAACATTTCAGATATCAAAATGTACAGATGATTAGTTGGGCCTCGTAAAATGCACCTCTATACGGAAATCCTTGGAATTCCTTCCATCATTTCAGAATACCCATGTCACTTCCATTATGTTTGCAGAGCGGGTGCTCGTACAGCTCGTCCTTCATTTGCAGTAGTTATATGGCGATCCCATAATTTCAATGCGTATATCAAGCCCTGATATATAAGCAGAGCCTCTTTTATGAGAATAAGGTAGGTAAATTTTGCAGCAATAAAGGGTAGAAAATATAATGAAGCACGCGATGAACTTAGTTTTATTTTTTTAATACAATTAACAGAATCGCGCTGTGTTTGAAGCGGATTTAGATGGATACAGTCGCTGGCACCAATAGTCGCGTGCCAGGGCAGGACTGTTCGTTTATACATTTCTATATTCAGTCAAGAGATTTTTCTTGTGATGTCCACACATTAAAATGAGTTCGGGACAGCTATTGAAATAGATATGCACACAGAAAACTTCTGTGCTATTGCTAGAAGAGTAAATTAACATTTTATATGAAAAAAAATAAAAAACAACCTTTTGAATTGTAATAAGATAAGAGATAGGTATATAAAGGCTGCACTGCCAAATGACGCCTTTGTTTATTTTTATAAGAGGTATTTCTATTATTGTATCAGCCGGATTGCCTCACTCATTAAGAGGGGGTGCCATATTTTCCACGCTTGGCAGACGTTTAGGGGATCGCAATCAAACCACGAGTTAGGAATGGGGAGGTTACATTCTAGCCCGGCACCCCACGGGGCTTTTTCACATAAATATTATTATCTCCTAATGCTGTACAAATTTTTATGTTTCGTCTTCACTGAGTTTCAAGTAATTTACGGAAATAAAGACAAACCTGTACACTCTAGGAAATGCGCCAGCAACTTGAAACGTCTAAAACCTTCTTTATAACTAGCGTGTTTATATTATTATCTATATGTAGTCGTCTGTGGGGTGCCGGGTTAGAAACACACCTCCGTTTATCTTTCCGGGGATGTCATAGGAGGCTACTAAGGGTAAAACTAAAAATATAAGAAGGCACACAGAAATTCCGTCTTAAAAACTTCCATATAACACTACAATCCCCAAGCCACCTGCCAAGCAAGGGGATTATAGCAAATACCCACTTTATAGTGGAATCTATGTACAGTAGAGAACGATCCGGCTGATACAATACAGTCGTCTGTGTTATTGAATAAAACGTATATATATATATATATTATGCCCATAGATTAGCATTTCACTACAGTAGCATCTGTTGGTAATTACTTAGTTGTATGTTGTGTTCGAAGGTGTTAACAACTACACCTAGAACGGCTGATTCTCAGGGACTGATAACGGAACACTCAGTATAAAGTAGAATTGCAATACAATTTTTACGTGCACGCGTAGCTAGCCCGGCGAATATATATTTTCTCGTTTTGTGTTAATACCACAACAAATAGTTTAGTGTACGAGCTACATACGCATGAGACGGACAGAGAGACAAATTGACAGCAGAGTGACTTAGGGCTTTGTTATTCGATTTGGGGACGAAACCCTAATAAGCTGCCACAGGTTAGTATTTTTTTTTTACATTCTAAATTAGACGTAAGAGAAGTCTGAGAACGACACAACCGTTTCGTCATGGTTCAAACCTAGCTATACATTTGTACTTACACACAAATGTAGCGGGCAGCGGGCACTCCCTCCGCTCTTTATAGGATGCCCCTTAGAAATTGTGAAATTTATTTGAGATATTTTTTTATTCATTATATGCTCTCCTGTTTCGTCCGGTGTGTTAGAGAAAACATTCTGTACGACCCTGAAACTGTGCCCGGTGAATGGCGATAGGCTCGCCCCCTATTACACGGAAAGAAAATCTAATTGGCGAAACGTGGGTATTTATACACCTCTGCCTACCCCTTCGGGGAATACAGACGTGATTATATGTATGTATGTATTTTATTTCGAGTGTCGTTGGACAAGTAAATTATTAATAGGTCAATAAGTAATTATGATGTGCGATTACGTAGGTATGTCAAGTAAGTACTTACTTACTGAGAATCAACTGTCGAAGGCTTTACTTACGGTGGTTAGTACACAGACATTATGCAAAATAGCCTGGCTAGTTGCCACCCTTGGGTAGAAAATATGTAACTTAGCAGCCGACAGTGTCTTAAAGAGCATGTTCCAGTAACAGGTTTACTTTGACAGATTATTCATTTACCTAAACCCACATTATCGATATAACCACTTACCAACAGGTAAAATAATGTTCAAAGACTGGCAACAGTAAGGAAAACCTAATACCTGTTTATTCAACTTGAATATGTGTTTAAATGAAATTCACAGTAAACAAAATGGACAATACACACATACAACAATGTTTTTCAACAGTAAAAAAACACATTCCGGAGCCTGTATTCCCTGAAGAGGTACCTGTACAAAAAAATTTTGAAACAATCATGTTACCTCTTTGTCATTAAAATCATTTTGCAAATAGCTAAAGCTATTATATATGAGTTCGGTCACACGCACACAAATGAAACACAAGACAATAAATTATTGCGTATAAAGCAGCCACTATAGGTAAGCTGCGCCCAGATTAAGTGACTCCGAACAAACCACATGTGAATTTTGATACAAACCCTCTTTGTGCTACGATGAAATCGCATTTATCGTACCTAATAACATTATTATTCTTGAAACCTCCTTTAGTTTCAGTTGGTATTATTTTGTCTTAACAAATTGAATATCTTATGTTTGAACTACTATTGTAGAGTTACTATTGCCAATTACAATTATAATTTGCTATTTAACTAAAATTTTCCTATACTTACCTATTTGGTATTACGAAGTTAATTTATGACATACAAATTTTGTCATCCACCTAGTCTACTAGTATATTGTTACACTAGCATTTAAAAGTATTATTTAATTAAAACAGTAAAAAACCCCACTGCTAGTAATTTATTTACGTTAATCGTTTTATCGTTCCATTGAAATTAAAACTGCAAGTTGTATATATATTTATGAAGTCGCTATTTAAATCCCTTCATTTTGTTACCCTACTCGATGGATTTGGAACAAAAAAAAAATGTTTTATTTTATGTTATTGTGACATAAAAATAAAACTGATGTTAAGCGGACTGACCTTTAAGTATAACAGATGCATTTCATCACATGTGTCACGAATTGCACTGTCACTTTGAGACATAGTTGTTAAGTCTTATGTGCCTGCAATTTCACTTTATATTAACATTATATTATTTTATTCTAATTAACATGTTGTATTTAATAACAGTACGTATACAATATATGAATAAGAAATAATTATGGTTTACTCTCAATATGATAACAAAGCGATGGTTACCAAAATCGTTTTAGGTGTTGCTCTTTGCAACATGCTTGTATTAAACATATATTATTTATATATATATATATATATATAAATATATATGTCGTGAACTTAATTGCCAGGGCTTTAATTATTTACGATTCACGATAAAAACGAATCACGTTTCATATTCTTTGATATTAAAGCTCACAAGTAGATGAGTAAAGATTGCCGCGAAGTATGCAAGTTCTCTGTTCACAGAGAACGCAAGACTCGCAAGAGCAAAAAAACAGGAAAAGTTGGAGTTCAATCTGCTGCCTTAGTACTTTTGAAAATAAGAATGCCAACCGACCGCCTCTTTAAAAAATTAGTATCTACGTATTACATCATTTCTTATATCATATGAAACGAATAAGGTCGCAAATATGTGTAAAGGACGCTTGATTTTAAATTTAAGCAAAATTCAGTGTCTTTGCTAATAAAGGAGTTTTGTTATACTATTTTTCTCGGCATAACGCATCAGGTACCTTTCACCCTTCTTTTATACGTATATATTTTTGCATTTTTCAAGTTTACGAGCAATGTTGCGTACTGTACTGCGTACTATACATACCTATAAAAGAGTGAGTTACAGTCACATATGACATATGACTTCGCATTGTTATAAAAGTGAGTTCTATGTCTAATGGATTTTTGAGATATATGCTTCGTGAAAACTTAAAATTCTAGCCCGTTGTAAGGAAATCATGTAAATCATCAAGTCACAAACTCGTAAATGTGTGCGTAGAAATGTTAATTACTTGGTTTGTCTAAAAATTTTGAAGCAGAGAAAGACATCCCAACAAAATTCGGATTATTTGGCTGCACGATAATGGACATTGTCTATCTTTAAATGGGTTGGACCCACGACTGAGACAATAGTTTCATTTACTCCTCCCTTGAGGTGTAGACTCAAACTACGGCTATAGGATAAACGAGTTGAGCCCAGTGAAACAATTATTACTTTCCATTCTAATTTTAATTAGTTATGTTTTGAAAACCGTCCATTTTTTTGCAAATCTAACACGACATGTATAAATTTTTACATCAAGTTTTATTTTGGGTTGCACAAATGGATATCATCATATTGTTTAAATTGATTACAATACCAATATTTTTACTTAAGTAGTTAAGTAAACATTCACTAAGCTACAATTTGTGATCAAAGACGGATGAACTGACAAAGTTTAGTAAGAACAATAAAGAGGCTTTCAAATCGCCTCAGGACCGCAATTCGTTTCGGTAACGAACATTTCAGATATCAAATTGAACGGATGACTGATACATATCTCTAGTTGTGACTCGTAAAACGCACCTCTCTACTGAGACCCTTGGAATTCTTTCCATCATATCAGAATACCCTTGTCACTTTCTTTGCCAAAGCGGGTGGTCGTACAACCCATCCTTTATTTGCAGTAGTTATTATACCTATTGCGATTTGGATTTAAATATGTCTTGTACTTATAACCCTGATATATAAACTAACGATAGGTAAAGCTAGCTACAATATATCTGTTTGTAAGTGAAATGTGGTGGATGGTGTCAACAGGGTAACCTAAAATTGCTGGCTCTAGGGGCCTGATACCGGAACACACATTTATATAGGTTTCAATAGATTTTTTACTTAAGGGTGAAGAGCGCTGTAGGCATTTCGAAAATATCATACCACCTTACAGATTACCTCAAACCTACGAAATTTTTTGAACTATGAGTTTCCTGTACCATAGTCCTTGCAATATTATGTTCTTGTGATCATAAAAATATATTGATATACTGATCTCACATACTTAGGATAAACGCGAGCAGCGGGTACTTTATTTGCCCTAGGTATATAACAGAATGTTCATTTTTTATTGCTTAGGCAAGTTATTTAAGTAATTTGTAGTGATTATTTTATATTTAATATTTTTTCTAGCATTGTTATTATTGAGTCGTGAGTGTGTGATTTCGGACTCATCAAGTTTATAATGAACAAAACATGCACACTCTTCAAATTGATGTATTTAGCATTGAACAATCCAGCTGATATAGTACGGTATAGATTATAGCGAGCAAGATCCACTTTTTGTGACATGTCATAATGTGGTCCAAAATCCCTTTATTTCGGTACTGGTTTAATAAGGTAGGGTTTAGACGCGCGTTGCGTAATTACGTATCAGTCGAGAAAGATCCATTTTCATAAAGTTTTTTGATAACGGCTATAGCGAAGCTAAATTAACTCATTTCAGAACGCTACAAAAGAGACATAAATCATTTCTAAATTAACGCAATAATATGAACTAAATCAATATTATTTGCAGCAAAAAAGAGACCCATCATATAAGATTTAATTTTATCACGTGCACGCAACGTACACTAAGAGCTGTCTATTCGAGCGATACCATGACCTCGCGCACTCTTATTACCCGCCAGCGTTTCAGCTATAGAGATATATATTGATTTTTCTTTTCTTGGTTTCAGCTGATAACGTCGCGCTCGCATGGCTTAGTGGCGCGAACATCTTTATCTACTCATTCAGGCTACAACACACGCTAACAGATAGAAAGGATACAAAATACTCTTAGAAATCATACGGTTGCTTCTGAATTCTTGCAGAAAATAAAACTAAGACAAGTGAGTAGCAAATCATACTATTATTGTACTTTTTAACTGGTGGTGCTTCCATTATGATGATATATTTCGTAGCTCGCACATTTCGTAGCTAACGTAGCGTAGCGTAGCGTTGTACCTTAAGTATACAGTTATACAATAATGGGTTCCTTCTGCAGTTTCTTTTATTTACAAGAATCTTAAAAAGAAATGATCACATATGGAAACAAAGTATCTCAGATTACGTAACTTACATAGTAAAACACATTTATCACTAAATTGAGTAATTGATGCAGTTAACATCATTTGAGCAATTTCTCATACGTAATGTAAGCTTTATAATATTATTGGGAAAGATAATTGAATTGTGTTGATGTTGAACAGTTGAACAAGTGATTTTGAAATAAATCATTAAGCAAATTCTGAATACTGGCTAGAAGCCACAATTTATTTTCCCGACAAAATAGAAACAGAATTATTTTAAAGAAATTACCAAAAAACCGGCAATCGATACGGATTCCTTTGTTTAAATCGCATGCAACACTGTGTACTTCACCATTTTTTATGTACAGTATAGTCATTCACTTAAATAATTTACATTTTCTGTTTTTACATACATTACTGGTAGTTTTTGTATTTATTTCCAGCCGTATTAGTCAACCTCACCCTGTCCTATGTAGTAGCACGCGGCTGAGCTATCATCTCATCTGTAAAAGGAGATGAAGGGATTGTCCAAGGAGTATCGTCTGGCGCCACTTTGTGAATTTGGCCTCTGGACCCATTTATTGGTTTTGGGAGTCTGGATATGGACAGTCAAGGCAAGTTTGCGGTTGTGTGCGAAAGCGTTCCTGCCAAATGCGTCTGTTAGAGACTTCACTGTAAAAGATCATTTGCTGATGTGGTAGAAAATTATGCCGAGTCCGACGTCACCTTCCCAGTGGTGAACGTATTTACCACAAGAATAAAAACAGAGTGGCTCAGCCTAAATAACTAAAACGATTCTCGGGAGCTAGATTATTGATCTGTATCAATCAAGTTATGTAAATGTGCTGGTGACATTGGGACAATCTCTGCGACTGCTCGTTTGACTAATAACTCATTTCTTCAATAAATCTTCCATTGAGATATAATGTTGTTTGTTAACAGAGTTGATAAGTGAAAAGTGTCCATGGCCGTCAAAAGCAACACGAAAACATAGAGAAAAATTCATTAAGAAAATATTTAATTAAAATATATTTTTTTTATAGAATTTTAATAACCCTGTTATTTTTTTTTATAATTTCCAGTTAATTTTCGATGATTTCCAAAAAACCGAGGGCGCTTTTAAGTCAACATTAAGTTTTATTTTTCACATTAAGATTTTTTTTAAATGATGAAGCTCTATTTAATATTAAAAAAAACATCTAGAGCTAAATTTTACATTTTTGTGGTTCAATATCAACTCATCCTCTTACTCTTATCTTACAATGTGGGATCTGTGCAATATGTTTTGGAGTGTCAACTTATCATTTTAAGGGTTCCGTACCCTTAAAATGTAATATAAAAACGTATAATAAAGGTGATTAAGCAATATTATATACATTTATTATCAAGGAATTCATTAATATTATAACAGGCATTCTTAGTCAAAAAGTCATTGTGTAGGTTTTTAAAAATATTGATGTCATTTTTAGAACGACATCAAACATTTTATTATACCTTAATTGTACGTTGAAACCACCAACCTATGGCCGTATCGCGTCCCATTTAACTCGGATTTCGCACGTTTTCCAACCGTTGCCCTGCTATTGACACAACATTAATCCATATTCTGAATGCCTTGGTGATTATTTCAGAAGCACTGTTTTAAATGCTGCAGTTTGAATAATTGTTTGTTTATTACTTTCAACATTATAATAAAAAACAGACAACATGGGTCCATGTTTTGTTAGAAGTTAACTTATGTCTAAAGATTAAATTATTACATTAAAATTAAAATCAATATCATATAAAATATATATTTAAAATAAATCAATTTGAAGTCTTCTTCTTCTTCTTATATTTATGGCTTCTGTGGCATATTGTCACAATTCTGCCAATGTCCGTACTTGCTAGTGTCATAAATCATGTGGAGAGTGTTTAATGTTAAGAGAACGGTTGGTGTTTACAAGGGAGAATCCACAAGATGTTTTCCAACCATGATGATTATTTTATCTAAAACAAAAGAGACATCACAACTAAGACAAATACAATGTTAGTAGAACATATAATCAAAATTACAATAGACATAATAATATATGAATAATGTGTTAATAATAGGTATATATTTATAATCTTATCTTATTTATTTTAATAAATTTACATAATATAGGTATAATTTGTTTAGAAAAAGTTAAGGATAACAGACATTTAAGGGAAGTGGGACGGGGGATATAAGGTGGGAGGATATCATATAGGAAACAAAGCAGTTTAAGGCAATTCAATTTGAAGTCACTTAAAGACTCAAATCATTTACGATCTGAGAAAGTGCAGTTAGCAAAAACAATTTTTAACAGCATCTTGCAAAGTCTCAAAGTCTCCAAATCTGTCGTCTCAATGTGGAGTTATGATTAAATTAAAATAAAAAAGCCACACATTTTACTTTTTATTTTATTAAACATATTTTTATGTATTTATAGCTGATAGGCTAGCCTTTGACTACTATTTCACCTGATGACAAGTGACGATGTGGTCGAAGATGTTGTTCAGGTTAACCTTGAAATACTGGCTATCAAAGATAGCTGCGGAACACATTGTTAGTTGCATGGTGACGAATTTTCTACTTGAGCGTGTTAGCTAGCCAGGCGGGCATCCTTAAAATGATCTACCACTATGCAAATATAGCATCTTAGGGAGGATTTAAGGGTCAAAGTAAAAATCATTTATTAAATTTAGACGTCTACGACGCTTTTGTGAAGGTCAATTACAAATTTTTATATTGAAATATTTTACATTGTATTGCCAAGTTCAGCAATATGAATGTATAAAGCCACTGCGAGAAGAATGGCTAAGAAACTCGGGGCCATTATTTAAAACGTCTTTTAACAATGTAATACAAACTATATTATAAAATAATAACAATATTTGTTTAAATTATGTATTCCGCATCTGCCAAGTTATATTGTCCAAGCATTTTTGGCATTTAATCAATCACAAACTGTGTAGTAGGATTTCTTGATCAAAATATTTAACGCAAATTTTCCTTCTAGAGCTTTCTTGCTATAGAATTTTAAATTAAAATGTAATTAGTCATCTTCTTCACCTGTATTTCTTTTATACTCAGATTATTTTTCCCATGACACCATAACGTTCTTTTCATTTTCTTAGAGAAGATAATGAAAATAACGTGAAGAAGAATTAATATAAACGCACTAAATTGAAAATAAAAGGTAATTTAAAATTTTATGTGTTTGTATTGATTTTTTCTATCTTTCTAACCAAAGTTTTTTCCCGTACTTGTTTTTGATCTCAGACATGGTCATTAGAAGCCAAACTCTAAACCGCTCTAAATATACAAGTCTTAATGGTTATAGCTATGGACTGCCGCGGTGCAGGTCTATGGTTCGATCCCTACCGCTGGTTTGAACTTCACCGCATGATGGAAGAGTATTTTGCGAAAGCTTGCCTTGCTAGCCACCAGCCTCAAGTGAAAATCTGTCGCCAAGCACATAACAGACCTCGTGATTGTACGTAAATAAAACTGTTTAATACGACGTTAGTCTAAACACAGTATCTATATTATATAATTATTCATGTGAAATATTGCATTAATGCTTTGAGTGGATGGAAATTATCCGGCTTGCAAGCGGGCGTGGGATGGTGCTGCTTCACGAATCTTAATTTTCTAGGAATAAAATGTAAACATATGTGCACGTACAGTCCGCGCCGTGGCAGCCGTCACACTCCGCCGCCACCGTTCTACCGTAACGCTAAGCTATATTGAAGATTTCACATGAGAAATTTAACTACGTTGAGAACGCTACTTTAAATGCTTTTATGATAATTTGCTCCGTCCAAAAGATTATATTATGAAAAGCCCGACATAAAGTAGATATTGTCTTCTATATCTAACTTATGCACTTCGTTTTAGTTGTCAACAAAAAAAAGATTAGACACAATGATGGCCCAGTGACTTAAGAATACCTTGCAAAGGTTCGAACACTTCCGTGGGCTTTCAAATTCTCCGCAAGAGTGAAGAGCATTTTGCGAGTCCTCACCTGGTTAGCGGATATTATTTTTTTTCTCCAAACACCTGATTTGATAATTATATAGTCTTAATCAGAACAACATCGTTAATCTCATCAACATGTGATAAGTTTAACATATAAGCAACAAATAAAACATACTAATAATCCAATTTTGATGAAATGTTTTAACAATCTGAAAGTAAATCCTTAAAAGCTGATTTCCGAGATTATACAAATGTGAAAAGTAAATTGGGCATATGACTCCTATGTTCCACTGAGACGGTGCTTTTTCTTCATTCCAAATATTAGCAATTATTTTGTATATCATGGATTGAGCTGCTTTTCCACCATACTTCCACAGTTCTGCAGGGATGTTGTCAATTCCTGGTGAGTTGTTGTTTTTCAGGCTCAAAGTGTCTCAATATAACTCTCCTGACTTCCTCGAGTGTCGGTGGCGCAACAACTTCTTCATTTGGTGGCCGCAGTTCTTGGATTCCCTGAGCTGGTCGTGGACAATTAAGTAGAGATTGGAAATAGTCTCGCCACATATCTTTGACTTGGGTCGCTCCTGTCACAAGGTTTCCATCTTTGTCCTCTAAAAATTGATTAATTTGTAATTTATCAGCTTTAGCTAAATTATAACATCATTGCATGCCCCTTACCTGACATATCACCAAAACCTTGTAAAAAAGAAGCCGCCGAATATAAATATTCAGTAATAAATAGAGCACTTAATAATTATATAAAAAGAAAATATATTTCGTCTACAGGCTTTTAATATAAAAGTTACCAAGAAAATATTTTCTGAGCATTTGCTAGCTTAACATTCCAAGAACTTTTATTTATTCTTTCATACAATGATCGTAATAAAAGAACATTGACAAAATGCTTCGAATAGGCAGATTAACATTTAGTAGTACTCAAGTAGACATATTATGTAATGACATCCTAACCGAGGTGTTTTAAATATAGTTAAGCAAGAATTCATCGATTTCTGTAACTATAGGTGGCTTAGAATTTCGCGGTAATTACACATAGTAGTTAAACAACTTTAAACGTTTTGAATAGAGTATATTTATCATTATTTTTGTCCCGACTTTCCAGTGATCGTAGTAACGGGGTTCTATAACTATTATCTAAACAAGTTCATACGCCGTTCGGCAGAAAAGTTTTAGTCCAATGTAATATCTCATTTTTTCAAACTCTAGAACGATACTAAGAATTTGCTCTAATATCTATAACTATTCGAGGTGAGGAATGAACCGTAAACTTCCAAAGCTTTCTCCACTCGAATAAGAAAGCAGTCATAGACCTTCATAGGATCTCAAAACCTATATTTTAACAAATTATTGGAGGACAACATTTTTTTTTGTGTCCATATTCCAGGTGAAGTCAAGGTGGCCGAGGAGCTTTAGGCATCCGACGCGATATTGGAGGTCGCGAGTTCGATTTCCGCCTTAGGCATAAAATTTTGTACTCCAACAATTTGTTAAAATATATTTTCGCTTAGCACGCGATAGTGCTTGTAATCATATTTAGATGTCTTAAAACTGTATAATAAATGGATAATACGCGTTGAAGCAAGGCAGGGCAAGGCTGGTTATTCCACAATCCAAGATAACGTTTTAATACGATATATACCTACTCGTACATACATGTTGGGTACGTGAAACTCAAAATTGTATGGTGTCGCTATTGTATGTACCTTTTCGAAGTATCACTTCTGAGTACATTGGATTTTTACTTAACCAATGTAATTCACTAGCTTACACTAGAAGTTACTTATAATAGTAAGAAAAAGTTCAGTTACACCAATAAGTTACCTTGGTTACCGTTAGTGAAATCACGCCCAATCTCTACCTTAGATTGATTATAACAGAATGATTAAGTTGTTATATTGCTTTACTTTATTAGCTTTGGAGTTGGCAAGTTTATACTAGTACAAATAAGTGTACATAATACATAATTGTATTACCCAAGTGTATAACTAGTTTCAAAAGCAATGTGGTGGTTACGTTGTTCTCAATTATAGGAGAACGTTTGTCTTGATTCTCACACCTTTCCATTGTAGAGACGATAGAACCGGATTTTGTAAATTAATTTAGTAATATAGACGTGTGTGTATATTTTTTAGTTTAATTCTACAAAGAGCAAGCCAAGAATGTAACTCAAGATCCCCGTCATTACAGAAGGCAGGTACTGAAGAGTTTTCTTGAGGACACAGACCAAATCAATAGAACACACGTGCTGCCGAAGTTTCTTCGTTAACGATAGAGCAAGCGATTTGGTTAACTCGTCCCACTCAGACTCGCACAGTTAATTTCGCTGCCACTTTGCGATGAGATACGAGTTTGTTAATGGGTTATCTTTGAGTAATTGAGACCCGTCTGTTTGCAACTTCACAAAGTTTTTAATGCAAAATTAATATTAGACAAAGTTGCTTATAATAATGAACTTTAAGTGATTAATGTAAAATCCGTTTTAAATTCTGAAAATTAAATGTATGAAGATTCCATGATCATCTTAAGTTTCCCTTTATATGTTATTACACGAATGCAATAAACAAGGGCTTCGTAGTTAACTTATTGCTTAAATTGTATACACTAAGATATTTGTTTGTACATACCTAAGTAAAACTTTTTAAACGTATTTATTTAGCTTGCCCTGTTTGTTGTGTATTTGTCCGGGTCAAATTAGGTGTTGAAATTTTGCCTCTGTAAAGCTGTACATTAGTTGAGGGACAATATAAATGAAGTGACAAAAAATCTTTGCAACTATTTTACGAAGTAGTGAAATGAAAACCTCGACTGAAAATGTCACCCGATCACCAACCCAGTGTTATAAACCAAGACGCAAATACAAAACAAAAGACTTTATTTCTATTCACAAATTTAAAGATCCTATTTCTAAACAGGAGCGAGTCTGAACCGTACCCTTGATAGTGCTAGAGCCAAGGAACCGTGTAACAAAGATTTATTACCGATTGATTTCATGAAAATTTTTCTTTGCGGATTTTTTGGGCGTAAGGATTATGGATTATTCAGTGTACATAGGTAACCCTACGTTTATACATTCTATTAATTATAACATTAAAACAAGAAACTAGCACATTTGTAAGAAGGTAATGACTTCCGACTTCAAAATCATCCCCGCTAAAAAAGAACCCGCGCCATGCAGGCCTATTAATAGCTGGGGTATGCTCTGCTGGCTAAGCTAACACGACATTTAGTCATACGTCGTATAACTCTAATTTTTTCTCTCGTGTTTAACTATTGTATGGGGATAGATCCATAATCCGTAACCCCCGGAGTATGCGTTATGGCAAAAATAAAAATAACTATTAATATAATGTAAAACATTTTGTACATATATTTGCCGAAAGAGGTACTTATCATCATATACTGTGTTATAATCAATATTCCCAATAAGATGTCATAGAAGTCGACACAGCGAATATATTGCGCTACATGAGCAGCATGCTAAATGATGGCACAACTGTACATGTTACTATTTACATAGACATATATTATTAGTTGTTATGCGCTTTATACACACTTTATTAGCCAAAACGTCCAATGCCGACCATAAGCTTCTCACATTTCGTTCCCAACTCTCAATTTCGTCAACGCCCACGTCCCAAACTTGGGCGTGCAATACGAGTAATGCTCACTGGCTACACTACCAAACAAACAATATTAATACTAGGTTAAGCCTGATATAAAACTGAACCAAAAACTTTTAGAGAATGTGCAATTTTAGAATGTCATAATACACAAAATGTTTTATAAACCTGGAAGCAACGTATTTATATCTTTGTTCCCACTCACCTTCAAAAAGACTTAGTGAAGTTTGGTATGACTTGCCACTAATAATTATTATGTAGGTCCTGTGGATTTAGACTTGGACTACTGTTTATTCTGATTTACTGACTGCGATATAAACGAGATACATACACGCGGGTGAAGTCGCTGATGGGAGCTAGTAAGATAGAACTTAACACAAATAAAAGGTTTCCCCAGTCGATTTGTATCAGGTACGTTTACATATAGAAGGTGTAATATGCACAGTTAGAATTATCTACGAAACTAAAGCTGTCTTCATCTTGGGTGAGTATGAATCCCTTATTGCTAATTCAGGATTTCAGTTTAAAGTTCGCTCAGGTTAAACCTAATTTTATGCTAAAATCAATCGTTACTCCCGGGATCCAAAATTTCAAGACGCTGCGTTAAATATCCTAAGTGCATCTACAAATTTTATTTTTAATAGAATTTTCATGGAAGTTTTAACACTGTTGATAAAATATTGACTGTCTGGTAGTGGATGCTTAATAAGGCTAGATCTTATCACTGGGATATTACATTTTAAATTAGAGCCAAGATGCCTTCATAAAGTCATGCCTATTTCCCGGAGGAAGATAAACATGACAAGTAAATCGCAACAGTGTGTATATATGTACTATATCAGCTGGATTGTCTAATGCTGAACACAGCATCTCCCGTGAAGGCACATTTGACATGATCCCATCGTCATAGCGATCGCAGTGTAAGATAGCACCTCCTAAGAAAGCGCTACCTTCCGGTATTTTTCCTTAGTCGCCTCTTACGACAACCATGGATAGGGATGGAGGAGTTCTTATCGGACACGCCCCGAGGAATATATATCTACCGATTTTTAATTACATACGTTTTAAATGCCTAAGCAAAACGATATTCGAGGAATATGCCTACACCTCCCAGAAAGAGCACACTGTTCAGTGTTTTCAAATTATTACGCGTATTTTATAATATTTTATAGTATATATATTGGCGTTACGTGGAATGCCACAGAATATTTAGTAATTTATATATAGGTAGTAAAACGAAATTTGAGTTACTATTTGAAATCTGTTAAATATCAATTGTTACACATACTCGTATTTGGGTGACGGCGCAGAAGAGTCCTACATGAATCGAAAAACTACGAAATTATTTTACTATCGAAGTTTAACACAAAATCAGCTCGATCCGACGTTTTGACATCATTTCTTTCTCACTTTTCTGCTGGTATTTCTATCGTAATAATTTTAATATATGATGGCACAAAAAAGTTCAGTCCGGCAATATCGTGTTTTTTGACGTACTGCATATGTAAATTGTAAGTGAAATTTTTCGTCACATATTGATGTCATTATTTCTTCATTCCATAACTGAATAATAATTCTATAATTAATATAAGTTAATAACTATAAACTCTATAGTTTTCAGTGACATCTTGGCTGATACTTGAGTTTTGAACAAGTCCTACTAGCATTTTTTGTGAGTAGTGATGAATTTGCATATCTACTGGGGAAAATTCGTCACTTGTGATGAAATGCATCTGTTCTAAGCAGAGCTTCGTCCGCTTAACATCAGGTAGGCATCAAGATTGTTCCGTCACATACCTAAAAAAACCCCGATAATTATCTAATAATCCTGCAATAATCATAATATGTTATGTATAAATAATTAGTGGACCGTTATATATACGGTAGACTCGTTATCTTCGTTTGTGTACATAGCGAATATAGCAATTGATTTAATAAGATACATTTATTTTAAAAAGACCAAAAAATTAGTATACCCTTATACAAGTTTTATTTATAGTGCAGCTATATTTAGTGCTCTTACATCTTGGGGTGAGATTAGTGGCGCTGTCTGCGCGGTCACGTAGACGTGTCTTGTCGAGTTTCAACGAGTGCCGGCATAAAGGCGGGAGCGCGCTAGGGCATATGCCCAGCCCAAAAACCTTTAGCCGTGACATAAAATGGGCAAAGTAAGATGTCACCTAACGTAAAGAAATACTTGCATAATGATGGCCGAGCGGTAACAGCTATAGACTGCCATGCCACATGTCCCTGGTTCGATCTTGAGTTTCAGCTCAAGCCGGCGGTGGGGATCGATTCTCCATCGATCGACCTTCCACCAGGTGCGCCTCGAGCTAGTTCCGTCTGTAAAACAAAAAAAAATGATTATAAAATTATGTTGTTTTGGTGTATACGGGTAGTAGTTGTGGATAAGGCTAGTGTTATAATAAATACATTTTTATTAAAAATGGATTCCAATGGCATTACTAGTAATTAAAGAACATAAAATAAATTTAAATCAGTATTAGTATTAATTAACTACTCAACTTAATTTAACAAAAAATAATATCATTAGCATGAAGTAATATTAAAATGATGTTAGAAATCTCTATACAAATGTTGTACTTCTTTGCTATTAGTTGACCCTAAACTGATACCCGCCAGGGACTGAATTTCATACATATTTGCTTATAAATAACAAACACTATCGAAGTCTACAACAAACAAATAAAATAAGAAATACAAAGCTCTTTCAAATGATAGTTACTCAATTAGACCTATGATACCCGTCACTCTAAAATTTTCAATATTCTTTCAACAACCCTCCAACGTATTAAGCTCCTAAACAAACTTGCAAATTTCATTCATTCTGCTTGTTCAAACCCATAAAGATTAGGATGGGGGTTTGAAAATTATCCATAAACAAAGCACACAAATGCTCAGTCTCCATCTTGGTACCATAAACTCGTTCAGCTCTGTTTGATAACGTATTTTTAAATATTAAATTTAACATTACACATGTTATTCCTTATTATTTCCTTTTCATTCTGTATAAGATCCTAGTTGGTGTTATCTACAAATTTAACAATAAGTATCTAGAAAATGTCTCATAAGTCTTCGTGTCGTTTATTTTTCTTTTTTATAAAGCTGACAGGCTAGCCTTTGACCACCATCTCACCTGATGGTTAGTGATGATACGGTCTGAGATGTTGTTCACGCTAACATATATTTACTGTCACGCAGATACAGCTACCTAAACACACCGTTAGGTGCTTGACAACATATTTTCGTCTTGAGGGTGGTAGATAGCCAGTGGGTATTCGCTAAATTTCCTACCACCATGCAAAACTAAAACGTTAATATAACTTGTAATGAGGATATGGGTGGGTGGTGGTTTGTTATAAAACAGAAACTAAGATCATATTCCAAAAGTTCCTCGTCCGGCCCTGGATTACGCTGCGCCTCATCCACTTGGGGTTATGCCGTTGCACGTGCCAAGCCAGGCTAGCTAAGCTGTCGCCATCGCTGCGCAACGTCACACATTCGCACATTTTATAAGACTTTATGAACCACGATATATACTTCTCGATTGATTTAGGAACAAATAACTCCAATTGAAAGTCAATTGTACCGTTCTAGAAAGGGTAAATGGGCCACACTGTTTCAATAGATACTGTAAGTATTTCTGATTCAACAATTTAAATTACATCCATAATGCATTAAAACATATTGATTTGCAATTTTCAAAGGCCCCCTTTCAATGATTGGATCATTAGCGCTTAAAGTGCCAACTTGTGAATTGTAGAACGGCTCTAGATATCGTTACAATTTAACAGTCGTGCAAATTGGCTCCATCAATTTCGCTAAATGACCAACCTCGATCAAATTGTCACAAAATGTGCATCACCGTACATTTCAACACCATTTTATTGGTAACCTGAGTGAGGGTTGTAATTTAATCTTATTATGTCAAACAGTTCAGTTGCTTGAATCCCGCTTCGAGCGCTAGTTCAACATTTCTACCGTGTTTATTATAGTTTACTCTCAATGGGATAATTATATTGAGGTGTAACAGAATTGTTTTACTGCTCGCATAAACATGCTTGAATTGTTGAACTAAAACCTATTAACAATTTCAATAACGGAGTAAAAACCTTACCACTAGAAAGTAGGTTACTCCAGGAAGAAAATTTTCTTGCCGTGGTTTAAATTTAATACCATGATTCGTATTAAATGATAAATTATGATAAATCAAAATTTCTATTTCTGCAACATATCTACGAATACCTACTGCCTATCCCAATACGGTGATTAAAGAAGGATGGGAAAAAATGTACTTATGACGTCATTATCATGTTATCTCAATTGGTTACAGCATACCCCGGCTAAAGGGGTGGATAGAAAAGTTCAGTATATATCTAAGTATAACATATTCTTGTTTCAACTGAAACGAATAGAGTAGCAACTAGGTATAAAGTTCACTTGATACTTTATACCAAACAAAAGAGGTGTGAATAGAGGAGTTTTGTTTTATATTATTCGCAACTTAACGCGACAGGTACTACAATTTCACGTCCACCATTCACCTACAATAGCCTAGTATTTGCGCATCTTTTCAAGTTTACGAGCGCAGTATGGACGTCGCTATAAAAAGGATTTTTTATGAGTGGGTTACAGCTACCGAACTACAGTTCACACACTGACAGTTCTCAGTTCTATTGATGTAGCCTGTTTATTTCATTAAATTATAATTTATATAGGCTACGAAAATCTAAAAAAATTACCCCTGCTTAAAATAAGTTGTAATGACAATCATATCACAAACTTTTACCAGAGGCGCGGAATGGTTCATTGCTTGGTTTGTCTCACAATTTTATAGCGGAGACAGACATCCCGACTAATTGAGGACTAGTTGACTGTACGACAATGGGCTGTCTGTTTTTAAATAGTTTGGTCTTGAAAATGGGACATTATACTCGTTTATTCCTTCTCCTGGGATTAGACACAAACTATGGCTCTGGGATTAATGGGTAACAATGAAATGATTGTAGGTTTTCTTGAAATGTTTTTTTCGGAATACGTACTTTGACGGCTTCCCGTTTTTCTATCGAAGCGTATATAAACATTTAATATCTATTCGGGCTGCATGAATGGAAAGGTCATTATCATGTGGGTAATATTTCAGTAAATCTCAATTTATGATCAAAGATGGATAAACTGCCAAAGTTTAATAAGATCAATGAAGAGGCTTTGAGAACCGCAATCCGTTTCGATCACAAACATTTCAGATATCAAAATGTACAGATGACTGATACATATCTTAGTTGGGCCTCGTAAAACGTACCTCTATACGGAAATCCTTGGAATTCCTTCCATCATTTCAGAATACCCATGTCACTTCCATTATGTTTTCAGAGCGGGTGGTCGTACAGCTCGTCCTTCATTTGCAGTAGTTATATGGCGATCCCATAATTTCAATACGTATATCAAGCCCTGATATATAAGCAGAGCCTCTTTTATGAGAATAAGGTAGGTATATTTTGTAGCAATAAAGGAAAGGATATATAATGAAGCATGCGATGAACTTAGTTTTTTTTAATTCAATCAGCAGAATCGCGCTGTGTTTAAAAAGCGGATTAAGATGGATTCAGTTGGTACATAAATACAAACCTGTACACTTAAGAAAATAAGCCAGCAACTAGAGCGTCGTTTTCTTTAAGAGTTGGTTATATATTTTTTAGAAATGGTACCAGTTCCCTGCCGCGCTATCATAGCAGCGACAGTGGCGCCAGCAACTGGAGACATCTAAATCCTTCTTTAAGTAGCGTGTTTATATAATTATCTATATGTTGTCGTCTGTGGGGTGTCGGGTTAAAAATATACCCCCGTATATTTTCCGGCGGGTATCATAGGAGGCCACTAAGGGTAAAACTATAAATATTGGGAGGTGCCCAGAAACGCCTTCTCAAGAACTTTCATCCTACACTGCGATCCCCAAGCCGCCTGCCAAGCGTGGGGATTATGGCAAATACTGACTTAACAGGGGAGGCTGTGTTCAGTAGTATACGATCGGACTGATACATTATAGTCGTCGTTGTTGAAAAAACATATATATTTGATGCCCATAGATTAGTATTTGACTACTGTCCGATCAGTTGGTAAAATAATTACTTAGTTGTATGTTGTGTTCGATTTGAACTTTTCAGAAATTCTCTTCAGAAATTCTAGGTGTAGTTGTTAACCTACACCTAGAATTTATGATTCTCAGGGACTAATACTGGGGCACACAGTATAAAGTGGAATAGCAATACTTTTCTTACGTGCATGCGTAGCTAGAATGCGAATATTTTTTTTTCTTTTTGGGACAATACCACACAAAATCGTTAAGTTTACGATTTAAATACTTATGAGACGGACAGAGAGACAAATTAACAGCTGAGTGACATAGGGATTAGTTATTCGATTTGGGCACGAAACCCTGATAAGCTGCCACAGGTTAGTATTTTTTTTTTACATTCTAAATAAGTCGTTAGCGAGCTCTGAGAACGACACAACCGTTTCGTCTTGGTTCAAACCTAGCTACACATTTGTATCTATGAATATTGTACACACAAATTTGGGCAGCGGGCACTCCCTCCACTTGATATAGGATGCTCCTTATAAAATGAGATAATTTATTTAAGAAATTTGGTTTGTGCTATTTTTTTTATACATTATATATTCTCGTGTTTCGTCCAGTGTGTTAGAGAAAACATTTTGTAGGACCTTGAAACTGTGTTCGGTGTAACAGGCTCGCCCTCAATAACATGGGTCTAATACCCAATTGGCGAAACGTTTATACACCTCTGACGACCTCTTCGGGGAATGCAGGCGTGATTTTGTGTATGTATTTTAGTTTGAGTGTCGTTGGACAAGTCAAAAATTAATTAATCAATTAATTATTTTGATGTGCGATGGTTACGTATGTTAAGTTATTAAGTGAGAATCAACTGTCGATGGCTTTAGTTACGGTGGTTAGTACACACAGACGTTATGCAAACTAGCCTGGCTAGTTGCCACCCTCGGGTAGAAAATAAGTCACTTAGCAGCTGATGGTGTCTTTAAGAGCTAGTTCCAATAACAACGTTTACTTTGACAGATTATACATTAACCTAAACCCACATTATCGTTATCACTACTTACCAACACGTAAAATAATGTTCAAAGACTGGCAACAGTAAGGTAAACAAATAACTGTTTATTCAACTTGAATATGTGTTCAACTTGAATTTCAGTCATCAAAATGGACAATACACACATACAAAAATGTTTTTCATCAGTAAACAAACACATTCTGAATCCTTTATTCCCTGAAAGGGTTGACAGAAGTTACTAAACACCTGTATAAAAAATCTTAAAACAATCAAGGCAGTAAAATCACTCGCAAATAGCTAAAGCTATTATATATAAGTTCGGTCACGCGCACACAAATAAAAACAAGACCATAAATTATTGCGTATAAAGCAGCCACTATAGGTAAGCTGCGCCCAGATTAAGTGACTACGAACAAACCACATGTGAATTTGGATACAAACCCTCCTTGTCCTACGATGATATCGCATTTATCGTACCTAATAACATTATTATTCTTGAAACCTTTTAGTTTCAGTTGGTATTATTATGTCTTAACAAATTGAATATATATCTTAGGTTTTGAACTATTATTGTAGCGTTACTATTGCCAATTACAATTATACTTTGCTATTTTACTAAAATTTTCCTATACCTACCTATTTGGTATTACGTAGTGATACTTTTAATTTATGAGATAAATATTTTGTCATCCACCTTGTCTGCTAGAATATTGTTACACTAGCATTTAAAAGAATAAATTTATTTAAAAAGTATAAACCCCGACTGCAACCTATTTATTTATGTTAAGCGTTTTATCGTTCCATTGAAATTAAAACTGCAAGTTGTATATATTTATGAAGTCGCTTTTTAAAGCCCTTCATAGTGTTACCTTACTGGATGGATTTGGAACAAAAAAAATAATAGTTTTATTTTTATGTTATTGTGACGGAACAAGCCCACCTCATGTTAAGCGGACTAACTTCTGCCTATAACAGATGCATTTCATCACATGTGTCACGAATTGCACTGTCACTTTGAGACATAGTGGTTAAGTCTTATGTGCCTGTAATTTCACTGGCTCTCAAGGACAGCTGCCGAAACACACCGTTAGGTGCTTGGCGACAAGTTTTCCACTTGTGGGTAGTCGCTAGCCATGCAGTCAGTCGCAAAATGCCCTTCCACCATGCGGTAAAGCTCAACCCCACGGCGAGATTCGAACCATGGACCTGCTGTGCGGCTGTACATACCCAATACCATTGAGCCATCACTGCTTCTCACAGTATGGCGTATAACATCCATCAGTTCGTTTTCTATTTTTTTTAATGTATCTAATGTCGCTTGGGTTATCAATACGAATCTAATGCTATCCTATAGAATAAAATCGGTTAAGACGTTTAGGCGTTATGGTGGAATAAAGAAACTAACAAACCTACATACGTTACACTCCTTTTTTTAGCAGACGTATAAATAGCCACAGTCTAGTGGCTAAAGTGTCATCTTAAATTGTGTCATGTATGAGTATGTTGGTGGAAACATGACCAAAACTTTAAACGGAGTATAGACGAGAACGCAAATAAAATCAATTATTGCAATTGTATAATTTAGAACACATTATCTGTTAATAATCCACAATTTTTTTACCTAAACAAACAAAAAGTCAAGTCGCCACATTTTCGATTTTCTGACTGAAACTTCTACTTACTTTATTTTAGCTAATTCGCAAGCAACAAGCTTGCAAATTAGTACAAATGGACAGAGAGTTTTATCATGTTCTCGTCTCGTCACTTAGACGTGAAGTCAGAGAAATAAACAAAAAATGCGCAGAAAAGTAACACTCATGACAATTGCAAAATTACTTCTCGAAGCACACCTCCGCTCCATCAATCCGAATTGTGCAGCCAAAATGTCACGTAAGAAATTGGATTTTAAATGATTTGTTATTGTCGAAACGGGAGCAAAGAAAATACCTTTCTATATTCGTTCGTGGAATAAACACTTATCCCTATTATCCTAAGTCCCCAACAATGGAGTTATCTCGTTATACGCATTATGAAAGCGATCCTATCAAAGCAGGTAACCAGCCGAATATCAATTCCGCGTGATACATTGATATGAAGATTTTCGGTTTGTTGTGGGGGTGTAAAACTCCTTGCAGATTTTTGTCTGCGAGTTATGTACTAAACGGTGTTTTAGCTACGGGCTTACTATATTATATTTTTTTAATTGTAATTCTGTATGCTTGTTAATTTCTTTTAGTGGTATGATTACTTTAAAAACTAAATAAATAAGTGCATATTGCAATTCCGGTACTTAAAATAAACGTTTATAATATAATTGAACTTTATATATACACAACAAGACCCACCAAATGTCTGTAGAATTTTATATAGATACTTATAATACTGCAGAATAGTAAATGTGTAAAAAGCTGTAATATGTAATAGAAACGGTACATCCGTTTCTATTACGAATGTTATTAGTTATTAATAGATCAGCCCATTACGTTTTGATACGAAACGCTACATCCTCCTCTTTTATATTTTATAGGCTAGCTTTTGTTTGACCATTATCTCACCTGATGGTAAGTGATGATGTGGTCGGTGATGTTTGTTCAGGCTAACCTAGAATTATTGGCTCTCAAAGTCAGCTGCCGGAACACACCGGCAGTCGTTGCTGATCGGTTAAGAACGGCTAAGCAAAGTTCGCTGCGAGCGTTCTAAATCACAACTTGTAGCTTTTAAAGTCTTCGCATCCTAATCTAAACTTAACGATTATGTCTTCAATTTATAAAATTTGCATAGACTCAAGAACATTTTATATCATTAATACAAATATTAAGATTATAGGGTTGCGTCATCATTAACAAGAGGAAAAATTAGAGGTATGAGTCCTATGTTATGTTAGCTCAGTCGGTCATAGCACAGCCCGGCTATAGGGGGGGATGACGTGGGCTTGAATCCCGCGCATGAATATAATATTTCCTGTCGTAAATTTGTAATTTTGTCAACTCCCACCTATTTTCATAATACTCAATGGAGCGCATGCACACAGTATATGTAGGTGTGTACATAATATTGCTCACCTTTATTCTATGCCCCCACGGTAAAAACATAAATATTCAAATCAACTTATTTGCTATACACGCGTTAAAGGATAATAAATCTATATCTATATATATCTATAGTAATATTATAAAGAGGAAAGATTTGTATATATTATACTTTTGTAATTTTGTATGTAATGAATAAACTTAAAAACTACTGGACCGATTTCAAAAAAGTCTTTCACCATTAGAATCCTTCACTATCCCTGATGAACACAGGTTATGGAATATTTTCAGAAACTAAGGGATCCGTATGAAAACTTCAATAATGAATCCCAAAGTGTTAAAGAATACCAAAAAATCGTTATATCGCGTACGCTGCATAAATTTTTTACAACAGAGCAAAGAGATTAAAAAAAAAAAATTCAAAATTATTTATTTCGTTATAGAGATTAACATTACATAAAACAAGTCTCCTTTTAAGCATAAAATGCCTGTAGTAGGAGCCTCCGCTCTTCCATATCTAATACATACATACTATAACCAATGTGTTACATAACTTAATTGCATAATTTTTTTTTTTTTTTTTTAATATTTAAATAACTGTATGTGTGGAATTGGTTTTTGTGTATATGTATGTGTGTATGATTTAAATTTCTAAATTTCTGTTTATTTTGAAGTGATGAAGTACTATTTTATAGAGGACATCAATATCTAAAAAATGTCTGTAATACCACATGTCTAACTATTACAGTTATGTCACAATAACTACGTTTTATGTGTTTCAATTGATAATTTTATAAATTGATTTAAAAAAACCCGTGCAAAGCCGGTGAGATGCGGGCCGCTATTTTAATACCGACTTCAAAAAAGGAGGAGGTACTCAATTTGTTCATTTTTTAATTTATATATAGGTATTTGTTACCTCATTACTTTTGTCTGGATGAACCGATTTTGATTATTCTTTATTAATTTTAAAGTTGTTGCTTTGTAGGCCCATTTAAATTTCATAAATTTCGGTTAAGCCGTTTTTGAGTTATACTCCAATAACTGAAAAGTATTTTCTTATCTTGATGAATTCTTATCGAAGCTCAAATTTGGTGAAAAACACACAGTAATATTTCCTCAACGGTATAAGGAAGAAACAAAATTTTTGGATAGGAAGATAAAACATGTATTATGCTACAAAATAAATAACGCTTCTCCCAATAAATGTAAAAAATCATACCAAAAATTAGGACGAATGGTCAAAAACGGGTCCATTTATTTCGTATTCTCATCGTGTCACACTTCCCGTTGCAGTAAAACATTTGTTTACTGCTCTAAAAAACTTCTAAATGGATAATGACTAGCAGGCATGACATGAATTGTCGTAAAAAATAGGTATTTTTAGCAATCCTAGTCCCTCACAATAGCCACTGTCCTTTGGACATCGTGTTTTTATTATTATGGAAAATAACAAAATTCGTCAAAGAAAGAAAAAAACACTAAGAAGTAGATGATTTCTAGCCTTTTTCATCCGGGTATGGGTTTAAGTTACACTTGTGTTCGAGGCAAGGTGGCACGTCATCTGCAACTTTTTTTTCCCCCGGCGAAGTGCACTTCGCCGAAAAAAAGTTGCAGATGACGTGTCATAAGGCATTTTTTATGGTACAGGAGAATCATAGATCAAATACTATCGTAGATTTGAGCTAATCTGAAAGGTGGTAAGATATTTTGGAAATATTCAAGGACCTAGCTCCCTCAAATAAAAAAATCTATTGAAAACTGTATAAATGTGTGCTCCGGTATCAGATTTAGGGCTAGCAGTTTTAGATTGACATTTGACCACATAATCACTTACTAACATATGTACTGTAGAAATAACCTAACCTATCGATTATCATATAAAAAAGAATCTTCCTTTTAACAAAGCAAAGGACTTTACAAAGAAAATACTGAAAACTATTTTTAATTACTTACTATATTGCTATAAACACTAGCTAAGCTCGGCGTGTGTCTATGTACAACTGAATCGGATATTATGAAAAACTATTTTCATAGCGTTCTTAATTTAAATACTACAACCGTATGTATACCCCCGTACAGTCTGCTTTTAAGAGTTTTATATACACCGTGTCCCAAAATTCAACGATAAGCCGGCATCGGTGCATGGACCTACTCATGACTACTCGGGAAAAAATAAAAAATAAATTATAACTCTTTTTTTTTTAATTACAGAGACTTTTATAAAGTTGCGCCAACTTTTAATAAAACTTGCCATGGTAGTGTCCATACTTTTTTTTTTAACCCAGACTATAGAAAGTGCATAGAATGTTAAAATCTATGAAAATTATTAAAAAAAATTTTTTTTTACTGATTTTTGTAAAATAACTACAGACTTTCTGTAATTTTAAAGAATTGTCGTAGATAGCCGTCCTTCTTAGGTTGCTAATGCACAAAAAATATCAAAAATATGTCAAAAATTGTGGTCATGGTAGTTGAAAATAGCATAATGGGTATCGAATATCGATGAAATTTATAAAAGTCTCTGTAATTAATAAAAAAAACAGTTATAATTTTTTTTATTTTTTTCCGAGGAGTCATGAGTAGGTCCATGCACCGATGCCGGCTTATCGTTGAATTTTGGGACACGGTGTATAATAGGGCTTTATGTACAAGACACATTGAAATCCGAATCGCCATAGGTATAATAACTACTGCAAATAAAGGATGGGTTGTACGACCACCCGCTTTGGCAAAGGAAGTGACAAGGGTATTCTGATATGATGGAAAGAATTCCAAGGGTCTCAGTAGAGAGGTGCGTTTTACGAGTCACAACTAGAGATATGTATCAGCCATCCGTTCAGTTTGATATCTGAAATATTCCTTACCAAAACGAATTGCGGTCCTGACGCGATTTGAAAGCCTCTTTATTGTTCTTACTAAACTTTGTCAGTTCGTTCGTCTTTGATCACAAATTGAAGTTTAGTGAATGGTTATTTAACTACATATTTAAGTAAAAAATGTTAACATTGTAATGAATTTGAAACAATACAATGATATCCATATATGCAGCCCAAAATAAGACTTATTGTTAAAATATATACATGCCGTGTTAAATAAGCAAAATAATATGGTTTTCAAAACATAAATAATTATAATTAGAATTGAAATTAATAAATGTTTCGTTGGGCTCAACCCGTTTATCCTATAGCCGTGGTTTGAGTCTACACCTAAAGGGAGGAGTAAATGAGTCTATTGTCCTAGTCGCGGGCCGAACCTATTTAAAGATAGACAATGTCCATTGTCGTACAGTTAAATAATCCTAAATTTGTTGAGATGTCTTTCTCCGCCTCAAAATTTTGATACAAACCAAGCAATTAACATTTCTGCGCATACATTTAAGAGTTTGTGATTTGATGATTTATCTGTTTGCTTACAACTGGCTAAAATTTCAAGTTTTCACGAATCACATAAATTAAAAGTCAATTATACATACAGCTCACTTTTATTAGAGTGCGAAGTGTCATATTTCATTGAAACTCACTCTTTTATAGGTGATAGTACGCAAAAGCGCTTGTAAACTTGAAAAATGCACAAATACATACTTATAAGAGAAGGGTGAAAGCGGTACCTGACGCGTAAAGCCGAGAATAATAATATAACAAAACTCCTTTATTCGCATAGACACTGAATTTTGTTTAAATTGAAAATCAAGCGTCCTTTACGCCTATTTGCGAACTTTTTCGTTTCAGATGAAACAAGAAATTATGTAATACTAAGATTCTAACTTTTTAGAGAGGCGGATGACATTCTTATTTCTAAAAGTGCGTAGGTGATGCAAATTTTGTGACAATATAGTGATAGGTTATTTAACGAAATTGATGGCGATAATTGGCACGACTATTAAAGTGCTAGTAAGTAAGCTAAAAACTAGTAAGCGTTAATAATCGATCATTAAAAAACTACTGTTGAAAATAGCAAATTAATATGTTTTATTGCATATTGATAAACGTTTATGGTAAAAATGTCATTTTTATTCTATACCAATATCTTATTAATACAAATTAACATTTTGTATGTATGTTGATTGAAGTATATTTTCAGATGAAAAAAAATAAAATCAAGCGGTTTGTCATATAATAATTAACATTAGGTACAAGTAAATTAAATAAATAATTATTACAATTCCGTAAGTATGTGTCATTAACATTCAAGGAAACTTAATATCACCAAAATCCACGCAGATGAAGTGTTGAGTATCGTGCATAAGCCTGCAAAATCACAATGACAGCGTAAATTAGAACGCGTGGGCCCATTTTACCCTAACCAGAGTGGTACAATCGATTTTCTTATTTGGGGATATTTGTGCTTATATCAATCGTCAATCAACAAGTACACACTATCGTGGATCTCAGACTTATGAAATGTGATAAAGTGATTTTTCGCATCTAAATTGTGTTATTAGTCAACAAAATTTGCAAAACAAGGTTTTGGTTAGAAGTTGGACTCGAACATTTTAATGAATAGAATTCGCAAGTTTGCGCCACTTCTACACTCAAATGTGTAAAATAACATGTTGAAGTCGGTACCATGATGGTTCAAAAGCACCTATTATCACAATATTGTGCGCATGGTACCGATTTCGACAAGTTATTTCACACATTTGAGTGTTGAAGTCGGTTCTATTTTTTGGTAATTTTTTTTACCCTTTTTTACAGTATAAAGTTGGTATTCACGGTTATACAGATTTCCATGTTTTACGATATTGGCATGCAAATTTTAACTTTAAAAGTGTAAAGTGTACTTGGCTACAGCTAGTAATATGTCGAATTGTCATTAAGTTTTCACTTATACTTAAGTATTAATTATGCAGTTCCTGTTATTAAATAAACTTAACCACAGTTCCCCCAATAAGGGGATCATTCAAGTGAACAACCCAAATATCAAAATGACTCTTCACGTGTAATTTACTCATTTTATACCTGCGCCACATTCGGCATTAATTACTTTATTAAGTTACAAACAAACTCCCCCACTTTGTCCAAATTGCAGTGACTATAAATCAGAGTAGTTCGCTCCCATTAGAACGTACTGTTCCGAACTTTCTCGGCTCGCTGTTGTATAGCGAATGGAACAAAAGTTTATTACAGAACCAGGAGAAAAGCAAACATGTCAAACGGCAAACAATAGTTCACTTATGCGAGTTGCGACTTCGTTTGTGTTACGTAAGTATTGACTTGAAAGACACATTAAATTTATAATTATGGAATTCAAAGCAAGTGAGTAGTGGAAAGTATAAGATACAGTAAGAATAAAAATCATGAAATAAGTTTCAAGTAAAATAACGTTTTCTTATAACTTAAACGAAATAACTTCTAAATTCTAGATTCAATGGACTTTTTAGAAGCAGCACGATCTACGTTTAAACTCGCGCATAAGTTGTCCATTTTCGAAACCCAATGATCTTCGGTATCTTCAGCTTTAGCCAAAGTTAATATTTGATTTTTCTTTAATACGATTAAACGGCCGTAGACCATTGTCTTTTGGATCTTGATTACCTGCCAAGGTCTTGAGTTTCACAGGATTCTGGCAGGACATATTTGTATATTCTTCTAGCATTTCGAGGTAAGAAGTTCAACGTCAAACATCTAACAGAGTGTTTTGAGTAGCAATCCTTAAGGATTGGTTCGCATTCAAGGTAAACCATATCTATAACTATTTGTCCATGCCATTGCGTACCAACAGGTTAAACAGTAGATTGAGGGCCTGTTTCAGAATGTTCGAGTAAGTTCCGGTTATACTACCCAAAACATATTTAATAAATAAAACACTATCTTTGCGTTTCACAGTCATCGATTTAGCCTATCCATCGGTTAAAGCTTGAAACGCGCTGCATGTTTACTGTAATTTTTAATATTCAGTTATTTTATGTTCTGGGTAGTATAACCGGAACTTACTCAAACATTCTGAAACAGGCCCTGAGTAAATATAAACATGGCATGCCTTTGTTATCATTATACATATTTGTATATCAGTTATATATAATAATAAGAAATACATACTTCAACAGAGACATTATATGTGACTATTTTCGAAACTCGCATTACACTGTCAGGCTATCAACATCCAATTTAAGACTTAAAGCTAGTGTCGTCGTAGCTCTTTCCATTCAAACTTAGTTTCATCATATTTTAAATATCCAATGTTCAAATTCATTAAACATACTTCTTCTCAGTCGTTACACTCTTGACAGAGCGGTCGTGGTCGTCATGTAGTTGTAGTGGGGGCAGATGTTATGCGCCGCACAATGTCACGCCATCGCCTTCTATTCGCGGACATCCTGGTGCACTCATGCAAGCGACCGCCCACCGCAGATTTAATTTGGTCAGTCCATCGCATGGGTGACCTCCCGCGTGGTCTAGTGCCATCTAACTTGCCCTGTACGACAAGACGCTCAATGGACTGGCTACCTCGCCCCAAAACATGCTCAAAGAATGCGATGATCCGCGATTGCACTATAGCTGAAAGACGCTGCTTTTTTTCTTTTTTATTATGCCTGATAGGTTAGCCTTTGACGACTATTTCATCTGATGGTAAGTGATGATGTGGTCGAATATGTTGTTCAGACTAACCTAGAATTACTGGCTCTCTGCTGCTTAATGCCGAGTTCTTGAAGTATCGAGACGTATGTGCGAAACTCGGTCCACGACACCCAAAGCATTCTTCTCCAGCACCACTTCTCAAGAGCATCTATTTTCTTTTTTCGATCTCTCGCATTGTACATACATGTAATTTTAACGAGTGTAAACACTTGGTATTTAAAATATGACATGAGTAGGTTCCCTTTGAAGACAATAGCCTTAAGACGAAGTGGTCTTTGCAGAATAACACACTGAGGACATAGTTACCTCGTTTCGCATGCGAGTGAGTGAAACAGAATATGCAATGTTAAATAGTGTAAATATTTTTTTTACAAATAATCATTGAAAGTGATCATTACTAAAACTTTATTCTTTATTAGAATGTTTAAGATATTGTATCACATGGTTGCTACATAATGTAAATTACATGCTTTATTTGTAATTTTGATAAAAACGAATAATTAAGATTAAAATGAGATATTTGACGAATAAAAAGGAGTTACAAAACTTGACTAAGCAAAACTTAAGAGCTGTATTATGTTTATTTTTCTAATAAGAGATATGGAACTGTGTTTTTGGATCATGCATAGTATTTGTCATTTCCTTAACAATATTATATATTTCATTCATATATATACTCTTTCTAAAAATATTTCCGAAGTTTGTTTTTCTGAGACTCAGCTCACCTTAGTCTGTTTTTAAGGTATGACTAACTTAACATGAAAAGAGACATGGATAACGTTTTGTCCGTTTTCGTAATCGCAATTTCAGCACGAGACTACAATTTTCATATAATATGTCTCTGTTGAATTTATTGTGTTTAGTTTTAGTTTATATTAAAAAAAAACAATTTGTTCACAAGACAAAAAGTACTACAAATTACTTCGTTATTAAGGCATTATTAAGTATAGCAGTGAGGATTTGGAATTCCTTTGGTGACTAAAATATTAATTTTCTGTTGATAGCTCTAGTAGTACTATTTAATTATGGGAATTTTTAAAATAAAGGGTGCCCATGATTACAAAAATTTACCATTTTGGTAAATTTTTAAACGACCAACATCTATTCGTACAGATTTTTGTCTATAGGTCAGTGTAAGATCGCTGATATACTCGTAACTTAGTCCCGTCCGGGAATAAGCCTGCCTTTACATATTCTCTTTACCGTTTGGAGCAGCGGGCAGCGTTGCTAGGTTCAGATGTGAAAGATATCTGAAACATTTCTCTTAAAAACATTATTAAAGAATACAGAGCGATACAAGATCTCATAAATGCATACCGATATATAAATATAGATACATAAATATAGGACCGTTTGGGAGCATCACAAAGGCCAAGAGGGCTTCTTCAGCGGAGTAGTTTGAGGTAGTTTCATGTACCTTAAGTACTAATGATATTGTACATTGTTTACCACATATTTAAAAAATAAAAAAAGTTAAAAAAGTTTTTAAGCTGTAAACCACGTACAACTATTCATTAATAGCAAACAACAATCCAACATAACAATTCAATCACTCATTGAATATACTACGTTATTTACTTCAGAATGTATTTCAGATGTTTTGCGATGATACCAACTTTGAACGTGAAGTTGCTGACATTGTAAGCAAGCCTCTTTTTGATAGGCGTAATCGAAACCAAATAACAACACAAGCGCTTACAGCTATAAAATTTTGTTTCGGAACAAGTTACAGTGGCGGAGAGCCGCCAAAAATGCTTTAAATGGGCAAAAAATGGGCGGCAATGAATATCTATAATATGTGTGCTTTGAATGTTTGTGATGTTTATACATAATGTATATGTGTCGCGATGTGTTATTCGTGGTGCATGAGAGAGACAGAGTTTAAGATAATATTATAGTGAAAATTTAATTAATTCCTCGGTTTCGTCGTAGGTAAGTTCCAGTAACCATTGTTTTAAGGTCTTTTTATAGGCAAATATAGGGAGAGACTCCAGCTTACATTTTTAGTTTACTTCATAATAGGAACTTGGATGAGAGATTGACTACGTTTGAATGAGGACTACGATTTGATAGAAGGCTGTCGGCTCGAAAGAATGTTGGAGGAGGTTTGAAGAAGCAGTGATGGCTCAGTGGCATTGGCTATGGACTGTCGTGCCGCAGGTCCATGGTTCGAATCCCGCCGCGGACTTGAGCTTCAAAGCATGGTGGAAGAGCATTTTGCAAATGCCCGCCTGGTTAGCGACCACCCTCAAGTAGAAAATCTGTCGCCAAGCACCTAACGGTGTGTTCCGGCAGCAGTCCTTGAGAGTCAGTGAAATTACAGGCACATGAGACTTAACAACTATGTCTCAAAGTGACGGGCGCAGTGCAATTCGTGACTTGTGATGAAATGCATGTGTTATAGGCAGAGGTTAGTCCGCTTAACATCAGACGGGCCTTGAGCTTGCCCCGTCACCATAACATACAAAAAAAAAGTTTTTTTTTTTAGATTTCTTTCTGATGTTTTGATTTGAGTTGATATACTTCCACATTTTTTACGCAATAACCTTTAAGATATTGATGACTAATAATCTCATTTTATTTAAAATTATCCTGACCTCTTCATTTTGGAAACTATCGCGAGTTTTATCCATATTAACTTATTAGGAACCGGCTAGGACCCGCGTTATATTTACCGGAAAGATTCCGACCAGTTTCGGACTCTTTCCGGTAAATATAACGAGGGTCCTAGCCGGTTCCTAATAAGTTAATTATCCTGACCTGATAAGATTTATTGACTTGAAATTTGACGATAAGATACGTAAGTATAGAGAAAAGTCAAAATATACCATAATAGTCTGCTAAACAGATAAAATAAATAAAATATAAAAAGAAGTCACTCGCATTTATGTTTAAGCTGTTTTATATAGTTTTGCTAATTCGGTGGTACCGAATCAAAGAAGCGTTCACAGAAGTAACGTTCACACTGCTCAAAGTGTGTCTTCTTCAAAAAAAACGTATGGGAAAGAGCGAGAGAGTGATAGAAATGAGCCATAACTCACCTCGCCAGCCCAGTGCGGCTTGACAAATAGGCTTATACCCAGCTCTAATATATGGGTTTACGGACCCTCCAAAAGCCTTATCGAATGCATCTTAAGATAACAACCAGGACCAACGGCTTAGCGTGCAACGCATAAAATGGTCAGTTGTAGAAGCCACTAGCAGACATCCATCAAATCAAACCCCAGGAAACGTCACTTACCCAATTTGATCGGGCCAGAAAACTAGGCAAGCTCCGCTCCGCTACGAGCGCTGTGTTCAAATCGAGGAATCTGTAATACATACCCAGGTTCAAATACTGGAAGATCGAAATGGTCAAGTAAATGTACTTATACGAAACAACGCCCTTTATTGTTTTTTATCAATGCGACCCTCGTCGTAATGGATGAATTTTATGAGCCATTTTCCGTATCAAAATCATCTTTGGCGCTTATCTCTACCTCAAACTACTGGGACAAGGACCGTTTCTTGGGAATCATAAGTACGGCCCATTTCCTTGCAAGGATAGTAATGTTTTTTATAAAAATTCAGCAAAGCTCCTTTTATCTACATGTAATGTACAATAATAATAACAAGGAAAGTTTGCTTGTTTTTCGAGGGTACTCCTTAGAACTACTATTCCAATTTAAAAATTCTGTGTCTACCTTTTGACCTGGGTATTAATAAATGTTTTTATTAAGTATTTGACAATGTTGAAACTGCTGTAACAGAATAGTTTAAAATTCACTAAATTTTTAGCCTATATATATTATTTTTTTCCTTATTTTTTATTTTCGGATATAAATTCTAGTTACACAGGCGGCGCTGTTAATTGTTTACCGAATCTTGTAATGAAGCATCTCATTCGAAGCGTGCCGCTTTATAATCTTATTCGATATTTTTCGCCAGTCATTTGAATTCTTGTGTCTTGAAGAAAACGCAATAATGCTGCATCCGACTCTAGTAAGAAGGTTATTTCCAAAGCCAAAACGGCCAATCAGCGATAAACTTGCAATGTTTTAATTTGGTAGCTGAGCTATCTGGTCTATAGCCAAAGCTACTGAAGGGAAGCATAGCGAAGGCCGGATGACGAGTTGTTGACTATAATGCAAACGAGAAGGCCGATACTGGTTACTCTCTTTGCCTCAAACCTCACTCACCACGCAAAAGCTTATGTCCCTTGATGTGATAAGTGGCGAGATGGTCTAATAGAACTCTGGATACCGATTAAAATGTATAGAGAGGTGATATAGCGAATACGGAAAGAGCCTATATTGTATTGTATCAGCTGGATTTTCCACTGCACAGTCTCCCTCATTTTGGAGAGATTTGCCGTAGCAGTTCCACAAAAGGCGCTACTACTCATCCCGGTATTTTACCCTTAGTGGCCTCTTACGACACGCACAGGAACAGATAGGGGGTGTCAGTTTAGCCCGGATCCACAAGGCCAATGGCATAATTTTACAACAGTTTATTATAAAAGTGTGGAGAGGCATGCTGCTCCATTTTTCCCTTAGACGCTTGTACACTCATCGCCTTTTTTTACTGTGTTACAACGTTTTTTTCATTATTGATACGATTGATACAGAGCCTCTGATTAAAATCTCAACTAATAGTATGTGAAAACGAGGTCGAAGATGTAAACACGCTAAATTTTAAATCACACGTTTTATGCCAATCATCTAGTTTGATTAATAAAGTCCTACGCACTGCACCGAAGACCCAAAGCCCATAAGACGATATTATATATTTAGCAAAGGTAATCACTGCCGGCACGCCGCTCCCTGAAGTGCATTTAGCTTAGGACTTTGTCACGTGTTTAAACTGTAACAGGTGAGAGAGGCACTTAACTACATTAATGATTTATTTTGAATTAAGGCACGTAAGATGGATATGTTTTCTTCTTCAGTTGACATAAGTATATTAAATAAGTACTCGTACCTGCGTCTACGTCGATTACGTAACATACGCTAACTCTCTTGATATTCTTAAATATATGATAACCACACTAGGTCATCTCTTCACGAAATATATTTTTTTTGTTAAACCAACACAATGAAGTAACTCCTTTTACCTACAAATATGATTTATCCTAAGTAGTAGATAGAATTCTTGATGAAATTGTGCATTGGCGTTGTTAATTTATTTTGTATGTGATTGGGGCGTAACAATAATGTGGCCGATTTGATGTTAAGCAGCAACCTCTGCCTATTACAGTTGCATTTCGCCACAAGTAACGAACTGCACTGAGCCCGTCAACCTGGGACATACAGTTGTTGAGTCTCAAGTGCTTGTAATTTTACTGGCTCTCAAGTACTGCTGCCCGAAAAACACTGTTAGGTGCTGGCGACAGATTTTCTAATTCATGGTGGTAGCTAGCCAGGCGAGTATTCGCAAAACGCCCTCCCACCATGCTCAAGTTGGCAGTGGGGATCGTACCATGGACCTGTGGCACTGCAATCCATGGCTATAATCTCGTGATTAGCATTGCTCTTATTATCATTATTTCGCCAATCAAGATTGCTTCAAGAACTTTTTTTTGCTGAGGGGTAAGGTTTTGACCACAATCTCACCTGATGGTAAGTGATGATGTGGTGGAAGGTGTTAACAGCACAACCAAGAACTACTGGCTCTTAAGGACAGCTGCCAGAACACACCATTAGATGCTTGGCGACAGATTTTCTACGTGAGGGTCACTAGCCAGGCGAGCATTGGCAAATGCCCTTCCACCATGCGGTGAATCTCAAGCACGCGGTGGGGTTAGAATCATAGACTTGCTGCACGGCAGTCCATAGCCAATGCCTCTGAGCTATCACTGCTTCCATAACTTCCTGTTTACTCTTACAAAATTACAGTAAATGGATTTTTAACTACGAGCGGTTAAGACGCTTAACCCATCCTAGATTTTTTTTACAATAGAAATTGACGATCATCTTCTGTAGCTTAGAGGTCACACAATAGGAACGAAAGGAGTAATGACTCACTCACTACGATAACTCAATCGGTTGAGCATGTCCCGCCTAAGCGGATCACGGGTCACGGGTTCGAATCCCGCTTGTAGTTATTTTTTTTCTTTCGTTATAATTCTGTAAGCCTATTAGCCGCTAGGCAGGCTTAATACAAAAATTACATTGTTAGAATTCCTTTTTACACTTTGACTTAGAATTTAACTGCCAAGATAAATCATCCTTCTCACCACGGGTCGTTTGCAATAGCTGCTAAATATTTGTACCCGTCACGGGTAGGGTAGTTTATAATAGAATATTTAAGAACAGGGTACCTACGCAAGCAGAATAGACAAGGGAATACTGTGCAGATTACTCAAGGAACTAGCATTTAGCCCACTTGGTTTAGATAAAGCTGTTGGTAGTTTCCATAAAAAGCTTATAGAATAGTTAAATCGATGTACTTCATTTATTATCAAGCTTTATTTTCATTTATTCAAATTAATTATGTATGAAATAAAATATGAATTAATTTGCATGGTGGTAGGTGGTTTTGCAAATGCCCGCCTGGTTAGCTACTACCTTTAAGTAGAAAATCTGTCGCCAAGCACCGAACGGTGTGATTCAGCTGCCACCTTGAGTGCTAGTAATTCTAGATAAGACCGGAACAACGTCTTCGACCAATCATCATTTACGATTAGGTGAGATAGTGGACAGAGGCTAACCAATATATAACAAAAATATTTAAAAAAAAAATGACATCCTTTCATTTAAATTATTTCCTCTCAAATCATTTTCTCTATCTTCAAGCACTCTTCTAATTTACATGCGATCAAATAACCCTTGGTTAAGCCTCCCGTCGTGTATACGTGATTCCGAAAATCCGTATAACCAATGAGATTTCTCATTCAGGAAATGCAAATTTCGGTAACATGCACTTAGGTAAGGGAAGAGCCTTAGAACAATTATTATATAGTTTATCTGCACCATAAACATTACCTACGTTGCCACGGCACACCCGCCTTAGCGTTCGTAAACCCACTGATGTATTTACGCACCACGAATTATATGGAAGCTTGTTTACATTTTAATGAAACGCGTGGGCTTGTAAATTCTGTGTTTATACTCACACACGCAACGTAACCCGCAATTCTCTTCACTGTGCCGAACACTTATCAAGTTACGTCTCCAGCCGAGTGTCGCCGTAATTAAATACGATAAACTCTTTGCAGGCACCAACTTCCGTTTATTAAAACCTCTCAAACATCAAGTTTATCGTAACGTGAGACGCGGAAACAATTTGTCTGAAGAGTAAATGTTGATTGCCATTATACGCAAACACCAGCGAAAACGCTTTTCATGTAATGCCGCTATAAAGAGATGATATTTTGTAACATAAGATAATAATGCTTGAAACATAACCTTCTTTGTAATTTCTAGCAGGTTTTACCGTTTTATTGTCTCTCCTTAAGTGATCTGGCTGTAAGCGCGGCTCGCACTCCTTACTTTGGATCACACATCAGGAAACTTTATAAGAATACGATTAAACGGAAAACCCACAAAGTGAGAGTGTTCTTAAATCACTAAGATTAATTTTCAGCGTACATAATTTATATCAGCAAACCAGAACGCGGGCCGACGAGACCATGAGGCAATTTACAAACTCGAAAATCGCGGAAGTTCGTTAATTATTCGTCGGGAGCAGGCTCCGGCGCTCTGGGACTCACGGTTATTGACAATTAAGACAAGGCCCGACCGCTTCACGCACCTTATTGCGCCGCTTGCGGTCGCCCATAGCCCAAGTGCTCCGCCGCCACCACCACCACTGCCGATCCAATACTCACTATTCAATAAACTACTCGAGGGGAAAGATTTACGATGGATTGCGTTTTTCTTACCTTAACCGAAACGGCGGTAGTCATTGACCCTCAGTTTTACATACAAGTGAGATTACAAGAATTTATAGGTGCCAATGTCTGCATAAAACAAAAGCCTCATAAAAATTCCGTCCGCACCTTTTTACGTACATTTTGGGCGTTAAGGGGTATGTGAAAAGACAAGTACGTTTATTGAAATATATCTCAGTCTATCATAGTATATAGAAATTTTGAAAAAGACATGCTGTTTTGATGCTATCCTAAATAAATTAATAAGAATAAATGTATAATTGTTATGATTATGAAATACTACAAAAGTAACCAATTACTAAGTAACTCTTAAAAAGTTTAAAGAAAAATCTGCAGATTCTCGACTATAGAAGAAGATCCAAATAATAGGAAAAACTAGTAGGACGCAACCACACAGAAGATATTCTTCAAAAGTAGGCCATGCATCGTATTTACTCCTTTCTGTATTCATATTGAATCTGGGACAACCAAGCAAGCCAAAATGGCGAATATAAAAATGAGTTAAGTGATAGTAAACGACGAAGATGCTCGGGATCGGATATTATAACTTTCCTTCCTAATAGATTCTAAAAAGAAACTTAAGGAGACTCGTTTATTTAGAACCTTCATAAAAGTTTACGAACTTCAGTCATTTCATATCAAATTCAACCAAAAAAATTATTTTCTACTCTTCGTTGTTACCGTATTTAATATAACAGCTTTTGTCTGAATATCTATGTTTTATCCACGATATTGTTCAACTATGTCACAGTTAAATCACCTGAGCTATTTAGTAAGTGTAATATCAGAAAAAGTAGTTTTAGTTAAAAATAACAAATATTTAGAAAATCATTTATTAAAACATTTAATTCATATTATATAACGTGTAAAAATTTAAAAATAAAACTAGTTACTATTCCGTCTGCTAAACTGTCATAAATGCCACGATGCTCAACAGTAAGAATCTTTGACTCTTTTCAAATACCCGCGTAGGTGATGATTCTTGTAAAACCGACCTGCGTGGCATTTAAGTCTCTTTCTACTATGATTTAAGACTTCAAAGCGGCTTAGCAGAAAAATAGCCGCCATCGACACTTGGTTTATTTTTATAATATCTGAATATTTTTTCTAACATATTTATTAAAAATTTGCTCGAAACATTATTACTAATTATGGATAACGCAAAGTAACGCCTAAATCTATCAATTAAATTAAATTTACATAAGTATATTTCACTACAAACCCATTATTTCAGATCCCATTACAAATTGTAATAGCAAAAGTCATATAATTTTTATACGGCACATAAACCGACACTTATACGTTTTGTGCGATAAAATGAAAGGGAACAATTTCGTTAGGAGCGCTTAAATCAAACGCGCAAGGAGACACCAGTTGGGTTTTTATTGCACAATTGACAAGTGAAATTGATACCCATAAAACGTGCGTAAAGTATCGCTTTTAAGATAGTCGTATACGCTTATAACGTATCTTGAAAAGAGCACAAACCGAATTTTATGCTGTAATTCATTATAGTAGTACAACCGATATCCCAATGGGTTACTCATAACAATAAATAACCGACTAAAGTGACTTACGACATTAAAAAGTATAAAATAACTTGCGGAAGTCGGGGCATGAAAAATTTACGAGTATTATTTGAAGTCATATTTTATGACAAAATTGTTAATTAACTAGGCGGCCAATCAGGCTGAGGGTAGCCAACCAGTGCCTCATATACTACAACATAAAAAAAATACTAATGGTGCTCCCGCGCAACCGCCTCATCATGGATGCAGTTCTTTTTCTCATGATGGCGTGAAATCCATCAGTATATGTATCTACGAACATACCTGATGCACTTCAAAAACGCGGAACCATCAACAGCACCCTGAAAACATTCTTCTTCTTCTGATAATGCTCTCCAATTACTGAAGATTGGCGATCAGCTCTGCACATTTGTATTTGTCTCTCGCGATGCCAGTCCACTCCCTGATGTTTCTCAGCCAAGACTTATTCCTACGACCGTTTTTTTTTTTCCTGCGATCTTCCCCATCATGGTGAGTTGTAAAAGTTTGTATATATCATGACGTCTGAAATCATTAATGTATTGTATACGTAGGGCATTGTAAGATATTCGTGTATGGTGCATAGAAAGCACGTGTAGAATGATGTGCAGTTCGCATTAACGTCACCTTTACTGACTTTGTACATCGTACAAATTTGCGGGCCAAAACATTACACCTTACCCATAATGCCCTGAGCTATCGGTCAATATGGATATTGTCAGTCAAAGAGCACCTATTTATTATAAGAATTCTTATGAGAGAAACACCTGTAGTTTTCTTCTGGTTAAGGGTCACCGCATATACTTATCGCCAAGTCGATACGGTGCCGGGTGGAATAGTATGTGTTAACCTTAATTCTGTGTTTACTGTCACTACGATTTACTACCTGTGTTGAAAGTGGTTCAAGCCAAGATTAAGTAAGTACGTCCTTACCCGTGCTGCACCTTTGCTTCCTATCAGGGAACATTTTAGTCAAGTGGAATGAAATGTCTTACCTCTTTTAGTTACATAGTCAGTCGTTACCTTATAATAAATAAAATATGAGATATTTTTTTAAAAACACTTGGAACTTGCATTAAATAAAACTATAGGCGACATAGACAATACAAAGATGCGTGGAATATATTTTGGCCAAATGTCACTCCGGTCCCGCTGTATGTAACGCATCCATATTAACCAATTAAGGATGACAATTTCGCATAAATTAGTACCGTTTTCATAAAAAACGCTATTTAAGTAGATAATATGACCATCGTCAGAAAAGTGTGTACGGATGGATAAAAAAATACTGTGCAGCACCCATAAATTAAACATCCGTAGCATAATTGGAAATGCACCATGACGGAATTATGGAGTTGCGGGTTCAAGTTCCGCTGGATATTATCTTATTCTAACTGAAAAAATATATACATTATCACTTAGCATGGGTCATCATCATTATAATTCCGCCCATACTTGATTTACTTTAAGTGAAAAGTGGTGCATGATCATAATATTTAATTTATCCTTTAATTATTGTAAGATTTATAAACAACTACAAAACAACAATATTGATACCAAAATGTAGGAGATAGGAAGATAAAACATTTATTCTTTGGACACAGAAAAAAGTTTGAGATGTGTCAACTCATAATTAATGCTATAATTTACAAGCTATAATTTACCGTAATTATGCTGTAGCTGGTTGGTATTGAGCGTCATTCATTTAATTGACATACCTACAGATCGTTACACCATTATCAGTTTGTAAAGTTCCGTACTAGAAAACGGGGCTATTATTAAACCTCGGCTCTCTGTCCATCTGTCTTTCCATCCAGATATCCATAAGTAGGTGTAAAGTCACTTCGAAAATTATTACAAGATACTGTGGTGCACACTAAAATTGCGTTTTAATGATTATATTTTTAACCAATCGATAGGAATATCCGGAGACAAAATAACATAATCATGAAGAAAACCTGGCCAAGTGCATTAAACGAAAATATAATATGTATGAGATAATTAGGGAGATCGAAGCTAGTCCTATCACTATCCCACAACCCTAAAAAAAATAACATTAACAATTTTATATTCACTGAATAGAATGTTATTTTACGACTTACGCCATCTATTAGGAAACCAAAGAGATAACATTACTGCAACAGAACTTAACTCATTACTCAAATACATCGTAGTTAATCTACTTAATACTAGATGCCACCACTAGAATCAGTTTGTAAAATAACGGCGTAGTTTTGGCGTGAAAGCGACAATGTCACATACCCCTTTTTGTTTTTATTGTTATATTCGTATTATCGAGTGCAGGTATCACGGTGCGCCGCTCTCCCTGCCTTCCCTGGCCACGGCAAAGCCGCCAACGTTGAATGCAGACGCGGAGGGGCCGCAGGGGAGGAGGAGTGTTGGTATAGCGAGGTGCCGCTCTCCCTATCCTCTGCGGCCGAAGTAGCAGGCGACGGGGCTACTCATCTAACCCGTCGCAGAGGGGACCTAGGGCGTCGGAAGCGGGGTCGTCTGACGCCCATTTGCGGGCTTGGTCCCCGGGTGGTAGCGACGTGCCATGAGTTCTGGTGCGTCGTGAGGGGTAGCACCCCAGGAGGGGTCCGGCAACGGACAACCGTGGCGGGTTCGTGGTTAAATGCTAAAGCGTCCCTGCGATCCCGCCGAGAAGCTGTAGAGATGGAACACCGTGTGTTATTTAGTCGGTAGGGGCACTTGCTGCTGTGGGAGTAGTTGGTGTCGAGCCCGACATATCCCGGCCACCTTCCCCCGGGTGGAAGGGAATGCGTAAATGCATTTTTCACACTTAAAAAAAAAAAAAAAAAGGTTTAACCAAGGCAACAATCAAGCGAAAAGAGAATCAATCATCAGGTGCCAATTTTCAATAAATAAACAACTTATTGTTTTGTGAGCCTATACCGGTCTCAGAAAAATGACTAAGAAAGAGGGAGTCTAATGAAAATAAAAAATGAAGCACTCACACAAACGTATCCAAATTTGGCCAATTCTGTCCTCATTCACGATAGATCGTCGCACATTACACACGTCACACATAACGGAATTAATAAATTAAAAACCGATTTGAGTATTAAAACCCACGTAAGTATTGAATATAATTTACTTTCTTTAATATTATACAACACAATTTAGATTATAATAACGAATAAAAATGTAAACAAAGGTGTTGCCAGACACACATTTTAGGTTGTTTCCAAAAGTGTACCATTTTTAAAAGTCGGTGTACGTAGCACTACCGTTATATACTTTAATTAAACAAGTTAATGTTTTAATGTTGTTATATTTGCAATAACGCCTGCTCGGCGGATTACATTACAAAATTAAAAATTAACGAAAGTAAAAATTATAGTCATGTGCGGGATTCGAACCCGCGTCCATTGTCATGTTAGCTCAAGCGATCAGAACACACCCCGGCTATAGGATATAGGATGGACGCGGGTTCAAATCCTGCACATAATTATAACTTTTCTCTCTCGTTAATTTGTAATTTTGTATAGCTAATGTTTATTAGGGAAATGTAAGAGGCTATTGTATCTTATAACCGAAATAAATACTAGGTAAGGAATTTCGTTATTAAAAAAAAACTGGTCGTCTACCTAAGTAGGTACGTTAGTCAACAATTTTTTAAGCTTGCTAAAAATTACAAGTACTCCAAAGGTAAGAGGTACTATTTTCACAAAAACAAAAATTTATAGATTACAAGTTCTAGTTTCTGTGTAACACGTGGACAAACATACCAATATACTAAAACCAACATACATACACTTATGGAATTGTCACAAATGTTTAGAAGCTGTAATGTTTGTGTATATGAATGATTGACTTGTAAATTGTTTAACCAATAAATTAACTATCTGAAGCTAGTATTAGTCTATACTAACATTTGTGCCAATTTAATAAGTGTACATAACAAAAAACTGTGCAGTTCTGACAATATTACATACACATAGGCGGAATCGATTACCTCTATTTTTGAAATCAGTTAAAAAAGACTCGCCAAGTACTGGCTCAGTGGCATTGGCTATGGACTGCCGCGCAGCAGGTCCATGATTCGAATCCCGACACGGGCTTGAGCACCACCGCATGGTGGCAGAGCATTTTGCAAATGCCCGCCTGTCTAGTGACCACCCTGAAGTAGAAGATCTGTTGCCAAGCACCTAGCGGTGTGTTCCTGCAGCTGTCCTTCAGAACCAGTAAATCTATGTTAAGCCTGTTAAAATCTTCGACCACATCATCACTTACCATCAAGTGAGATTGTGGTCAAAGGCTTACACCTATCAGCAATAACAAAAAAAAAGTTTTATTTCCAACTACGGCACCTGCGTCGAAACCCTACCATATACGTGACCTAACACGACCTTAGTCAATTATTTATTGTCCTAGAGTACGTAATAAGTAAAATATTTATAAAATAATAAACGTGAGGATTGTGCACTATTATTGTATTTTAACGCTGTAATTATATCGTCAAAAATGTATTTGCTATTAATCCCACAATTTAGTTATTTTTGCTTTCATATGGCAACATTTCTATCGCACACATGTATAAAACTGTGGCTTCAGTTTGATGTTTTACGAGCCTCCATCTTTTCTTCTATTTTGTCAGAGATGCCCGTGGTGTTAATATTAATAGGGACAAAAGCAGAGTCAGATTTTCCTAATAAGATCATTAGAGTTGATATATAAGCAAAACCGGTAATAATATCCATGACTCACGGTAGAAATTGCATAGGAGTGTGTTTAAAATAACTAGAAACTTTGATTAGATGTATATGGCGGTATGGTTATAAAATCCAAGGAGATTGGTACGATATATATAGAAACGCTGTTAAAATAACCAAACAAGCTTATATAAAAATAACCAATTAAAAGCGGTTCACATTAAGAAAGAGCATGGTATGCTTATTTAACGAAGATATTTGGTTAATTGAGCCACGTTATGGCCAAATCTACGATATTTTTTCTCAGTGCATTTTTAATTATTGTTACCTAAGTATTTGTCAATTTATAACATTTACCCTGTTTTTTTACGCACTTAATACGTTTACAAGTTTTTTGCTGTTTCTGTGTGTAATGTCAGATTGTAAAACTAGGGATTTCGTTTAATTTAGTATTTATAGTACCACTAAATTAACTGTGCAGTTGGCGAGGGCGCTGCTGGTCAAGGAAATCAACTACAACTTGTCACAATTTGAGGGAATGTTGTAGTTCTTTTTTTCTGCCGCCTGAACAGATAAGTTGGTGGGACTGTACAAGCGGCCAGTCTCGGCTTTGCACGGGTATTTAACCAATATTAAAAAAAAAACTTTTTTTAAATGTATTCTAACAGCCTATCAGGGATAACGGTAGAATTCTAATGGTGAAAGAAATATCCAAATTGATCCAGTAGTTATTAAGTTTTTCATTTAATACAGATATACAAATCTTTCCTCCTTATAATATTAGTGTAGATAATGTACTTTAGGCATAGTTTACAATAATGAGAAATCTATATTGGATATTGTAATGAGGTCTGTACAATTGTATCGGAACGGCAATAAACAATCAGACCGATGTCGAACACAGCCATGTCTCGATATACAGAAGTAGCTATGTAGCTAATCCTTGCACGTCGTAGATAACGATAATAATGGAATTTCATTCATAAATGCTGGTAAGATAATACAGTTACAGAAGATAATCAAAAGTAGGATACTTTTGTCCCCGTTATATGATTTGAGATCGGCATTATTATTTATGTCTCTTAATATAAATTTTTGCATAATTTATATATCGCTGATAGGCTAGCCTTTGATTGCTATCTCAACTGATGGTAACTGATGATGTGGTCGAAGATGTTGATCAGGCTAACCTAGAATTACTGGCTCTCAAGGACAGCATTGGGTGTTTGGCAACAGATTTTCTACTTGAGGGGCATATTTAGCCAGGCGAGCATTCACAAAATGCCCTACCACCATGCTGTAACGACTGCCATCCTAAGACAACAACCGGAACCAGCGGCTTAACATGTCCTCCGAAGCACGGAAGCGCTCAGTAGTAATGGTCACCCATCCAAGTCATATCCGCAGCGAACGTTGCTTAAGTTATATGATCGCTTAAGATCGACTAAGCGAACTTCGCTACTAACGCTTGAATACAGGTGTTTAAAAAGTTTGACACTTGGCGTGAGCGACAAAAGCGGTTCAGGTTTCCGTACCCGGGTAGGACAGTGTGGCGTTGAGACTACAGCAAATGATTTAAATTTCTGAGTTTAGTGTTCCTTGTTAATTGTATTACACGCAGCAAGTGATCGAGTTCTACAGTTCTAATTGCGTTTGTTTTAAATTATTTTTAACCATAGGTAGATTAAATAGTTATGCCCTTAAGATAATGAATAGATTCAGGCGTTACTTTGCGGAAATCCATTTTTAATAATAACAAATACTTTTAAAATATTTTAAGAAAACATCAAATTAATAGTCTGCTTAGCAGGAAAATTAAGCGGAATTGTCACTAGATATATTTTTATATTTTTTAAGTGTTTTATTAAAATATTAATTTGATGTTGTCTTAAAATATTTTAAAAGTATTTGTTATTATTAGTTATGCCCTTCTTTTGCATAATCTGCAGTAACTCTCCAATAATACATTGATGTAAGTAGAGACATACTGCTCGTGTGACGCATTATATTGTCTTATTCAGTTTTTTTTATGAGGATTTTGTTTCCGTTTTAATTTTCCAGGTGCTGGCGTGCAACATTGAATTACCTTATTAAAATAAATCCCTGTTACTTTAATACCATATATAGATTTGAACTTCACCGAGTATGTATTTATTTCAAAATAATATTTAAGAAATTTAGTTTGTTTTTTATAAACAGGTTATGTCTCTAGAAATTAAGATTAAATAGCGGTGCCAGGTTTTGGATTAGCAAAGATAAATAAACGGTCCTTCTTAAGGATGTGTGATGTTATATGAAACTTTACAAAGATGTTACAATGCTCACAGAAGAAAATGAAAGTAACACGTGAAAAACATTGTAATTAATAAAGTCTACTACACAGTTTGTCATTAAATACACAACAAAAATGTTTCGACAATTCCGCCTTGCCAAGCTATCACCAACGTTATTGAAACAAATATTGTAAAAAAAAAAAGTTTCATGCCCGTTGTTCGCACAGCGGCTCTATAACCAACTTTTTCTGAACGTTTCGACAATTCCGCCTTGCCAAGCTATCACCAACGTAATTAAAACAAATATTGTAAAAAATTAAAGTTTCATGCCCGTTGTTCGCGCAGCGGCTCTATAACCAACTTTTTCTGAACGTGTCAGTAGAATGTGTGAAGTTTCATTGTTAAAGTTTATAATTAAAATAAGAGCTCGTATTTTAATGACGCCTAAATTGAATGTATTACTTGAACTATGACTTCGAGGCAATATTTACACAGCCTATCCTCGTTATTCATAGAAGTGTCATGTAAATATTTTGCAACTTACGATAGGTATCAGCAGGATCATTCATTGCTAAACACAGCCATTCTCACGCTTGGCAGGCGTCTGTGAGAATCATAGTATAAGATTTTTGTTCTTCAGAAGGCAATGCTGCCTAACTTTTAGTATTTTTCTCTTCGTCACCTATTACGACTACCAAGAGAAAATATAGGAAGGTGCTCTCCAGGCAACACACGGGAATCCAAGCAACTTCAAATTGCAATCTATTAGTAGCCCATTTTTATTATTATTCCTGTCCTTATCCCACATTAAGAAGTAATTTCATGCACTCGTAATATCTTACCCCTATAGTTAGAGAAAAATATTAATTGTAAATATACTACATATTTTATAGAATTTTGTATAGAACATTGTATTGTTATACAACTTAGTGCTATCCCGCAATTGTTTCGTAAAACATCGTCACGACTGTATATCTTCGATGGGGTAGGAATGTGTCGTGAACATTTACGTTGCGCCAGTTAAGATTAGGGGACGAGTTACTCTGAGTACCTATATTATCATTATTGTCATTGTCATCTACTGGGCACGGAGCCATACACCGAATGGTTACTAAAAATTACTTTAGTAAAACCAAGCATTATACCTACTGAAGTAAAAGTTCGTACTTTGGATGCTTCGAAAACCACGTAGAACTCTTCTTCAGGAACATTTCTGCGTTTTTAATTCCATCCTAGCATACTAATTTAAAGAATCTATTCATTTTACGTGACAAAATTATCATTTCATACTGCGACTATCTTAGTTTTATAAAGTTCGTCCAAGGAAGTACTACAACATACCTATTTCTACGGTTCTTATGACATTTACTTATATAAATTTTATTACAGTTATAATTAAATCAAAATTTCTAACCGATTGTCAATGGAAGAGATGTTGTACGTTTTTGCTTGTACGAGTATCTTGAGCAAATTGTTTTTGTTGGTGCTCTTTTGTTTTCGGAAATAATCTCAAAATAGCAAATGTTCATTACTGTTCTCAAATGTAATGCCTTTTTTGAGAATAATCAAGCCTAACTTCATTTTGACATTTGAACTTTTTCTCTCTCTCTCCTCTCCTTTTAATACGTATACCTTGGTTACCACATACGTTTTCCTTGGTTCGTATTTCAAGTCCATTACTATCAAATATTCACACAATACCTCTAAATGTAATGTCCGTTTTGGAAGTCTGTTCAGAATAATACCAGGTGGTAGGTAGGTCTCTTTAACAGGTTTCCGTCTTACTAGGTACCGCCGTCAGATATTGTACCTCGAAGCAAACACTACTGTATTTAGGCATGAAGGGTAACTGTAGCAAGTGAAATGACTAGGCAACGAGACCTAAGAATTTATGTTTTGGAGTGACGAGTGCAGTGTAATGTCAAACAGAACGAAGACGATGACACTGCAACTGTAATGGACAGGGGTCATACTTACCATCAGGAACCCTCCTGGTGGTGACTTAACTCAAGACATATTAATTTAAATAATAAAAACAAATGTATAAAAAAAATTCATCTTCATTACCATTTTATTAAGACAATATATATTCGTATAACATGTTTTTGTACTAGAAATCATATTAATAATAGGAAATACAGTTGCAGGTTATGAAGCAGTGATGGCTCAGTGGTATTGGCTATGGACTGCCGTGCAGCAGGTCCATGGTTCGAATCCCGCCCAGAGCTTGAGCTTCACCGCATGGTGGAAGGGCATTTTATGAATGCCCGCCTGGCTAGCGACCACCCTCAAGTAGAAAATCTGTCGCCAAGCACCTAACAGTGTGTTCCGGCAGCAGTCCTTGAGAGCCAGAAAAATTACAGGCTAATGAGACCTAACAACTGGACGTCTCAGTGTGACGGGCACAGTGCAATTCGTCGTTGACGAAATGCGTCTGTTATAGGCAGAGGTTAGTCCACTTAACATCAAGTGGGCCTCGGGCTTGTACCGTCTCAATAACATAAAAAAAAAAAAAAAAAAGGTTAGGTAGGGATCAAAAATACCGAAAAAATACGAAACCCACCGAAGCAGTCAAAACATGTAAAAAAAAATGTGTATTATAAAGAGGAACCGTTATGAAACTACTTTTTCAACACATATTTATACGTAGTTTATGATTTTAAACTAAAATCCACTCCATATATCAAACCAAAAGTTTAATACCATTTCTATCTTATCTAAAGTTGAAGTAAGTCGATATAAGAGTTAATACTTCTATGTACCTACACTTGCCCCTACAACTTCCGGGATGTTGGATATCCTCCCTAGGGATTGTCGAAAAACGGCCTGAGGGACAGATACCCTTCTCTTCCTTTTATTGTAAGTTAGAATCTCTTAGTTACCTTATAAAATCGAATAATATTTTACAAGCACTCCAGAAGGTTTTATTGGGAAATAAATTGATATTTTAATCACATAGCTTAACAACTCTGTCAGAATTGGTGACCTTAATTAATTTACATAATTGAAGTAGGAAGATCAAGCTTTGCTGGCCCAGTGCCGATAAATATGACACAACCACATAGAGGCCTTTGGTTTTCATTCTACTTTGTCCTCGCAGTTCACTACCTACAAGTCATTTTATCGAATGATAAATTGGACAGTATGGGCTCGCCTGAGCAGCTACCACCTTCAAATAAAAAAACATTCCAAGCACCTACACATTAAGCTTAGGTATATCTACTGTGGCCAAACGATATTTCTGACAGTCATCTTTGACAGCCAACTCCCGTTCCAGTTTAAGCATCCTTAAAATCTTTAACCACTTCATTTCATATTATCAGCAAAATTACCCGGCCAAGAGCGAGTCAGGCCTATATTAAGGTGCCCATTGCCATAACCGGTAAAAGACACACGTTTTAAAACAACATTATTTATCGGTGCTGTTGTGCTTTTGCGCAAACGACAATATTATAGCAAATAATGTACAGAAATTCTTGATGAATAAATAGTATTTGAGAAATTTATATAGATTCCGGAACCTCTCTATACATAACAAAAATACATACAATTAAAAGTATTCTACATTTAGAGTTCGAAGCTTCTGGAAGTTGACACCCTACTTAAAAGGTAAGGAATTTAAAAGAAACTGGCCATATCCGACTCAGGCCTCATTCGTTTTAATTGTAAGGCTAGCCTTTGACCACCATCTCACCTGATAGTAAGTACTGATGTGATCGAAGATGTTGTTCAGGCTAACCTAGAATTACTGGCTCTCAAAAACAGCTGCCGTAACATATCAGTAGATGTCGACGACAAATGTTCTACTTGAAGCTGGTAACTAGCTAGGTAGCCGCATAATACTGTGACACTATGGTTTAACGACTACTATCGTAAGACAATAACAAGGACTGACGGCTGAGCGAGGTTTAAGTTTCTTTAAGCATTACAACAGCACGTAAATGGAAAACAAAATGTTTGTTAGTTTTCGTCAGATCTTCATAACCACAATATAAATCGTCATTTATATTTTTAATACTTTTATGTTAGTTTTGAGAGAAACGCAATAAAAAATGTGAACTTCAACATCCGCCCATTACTTTCTTAAGATTAAAAATAAGTTATATGTTATATATATATATATATATACTCATCGCAATAAAGTCAAGACGATGAGACTCAGCATATTTATTCAAATACATATAAGTTTCTAGTCCCATATTTATCTTTGTTTTATAGCAAATATCAAAATTTCAAATGTTCTTTGCGTTACGAGCTACATTTACGAGGCGCATGACATACTACGGAACGGACGGATGGACAGAAGGAGAAACAGACATGACAAAACGGAACCCACAAAAAGTTAATATTTACTGCTTTTTAACAAGAAATTATATAAACGTAAAAGTATTGTCTGTTGAGATAATTTACTTGACATCTATTTGAAGAAAGGACAAAAAAAAGATCATTGAACAATTTAATTCCTTAAAAAGTTTTAAATAATGACGCCAAAACTAATAACTGGTTTTTATTCCATTATCAGATCTTGTGTGGTAAGAACATGAAAATACAAATACTTATATGAAAATAATCTGCCTCGTGTTTGTGTGCAAAAGCTCTGCTTTGTTCCTCGGGTTGGACATTGTTATGAGCTTTTCCTAGAAAATATTCTTGAGTCTGTACACGGTAGACGGGAATAGGCTCACATCCTTTTAATAATAATAAAAATAAAGTATCTTTATTTTCCTTAACTTACAGAGTTTTGCAATAAATGTAATAATTGAGTGATACTACGATTATACATAGTAAAAAATTATGCACATTTATGTTGTTAAAGCCCCTGGCCGTCGCGGGCTTGAGCTTCACCGCATGGTGGAAGGGCATTTTGGGTATTCCCGCCCGGCTAGCTACCACCCTCAAGTAGTAAATCTGTCGCCAAGCACCTTACAGTGTATTCCGGCAGCAGTCCATGAGAGCCAGTTAAATTACAGGAACATGAGACTTAAAAACTGTACGTTTCAGCGTGACGGACGCAGTGCAATTCGTCGTTGACGAAATGCATCTGTTATAGGCAGAGGTTAGTCCACTTAACATCAGGTGGGCTACGGGCTTATTCCGTCACAATAAAATAAAAACAATACTAAATCATTTCCGAAACAACCCCCTGACTGACACAGGTGTGTTAATACACACCGCCATACAGTTAACGCTAATATCTTCGAAGCACTTTCAATACAAATTTTAAATACTGGCAAACCAGAAGCATAGATATGCTATAGGCTCGTGGATATGCAAGCAAATACACTTACCGAGTTTGATTACTTGGTTTTTAAAATACAACGAAACTACGCTTGTATGGAACGTGCTACGATATCACTTCCTTTAATCAAATGTTGTTTTATATTTTTCTATATCTATCCACTTAAGAAAGGGATAAAGATTTTCTATTGAAATAAAATTTATAAGTGAGCAATTATGTCCAAGAGGGTGAATTTGTTCTTTACCAAAGCTTGTGGAATTGTTACTTCTGCTATCAAAGCCAACAAATTATTATAAATGCTTCTAGTGCTTTATGTACTTTGAGAAGTTTAATGGGCGGAAAATGGAGTGCGTTCAACGACTGTAAAGAATCGTCAAAGTCTCACGATGTTTAACGATGGGAATATGTTTTGGTGTGCAAATAATTGAAAGACAGAAAATCGTGATAGATAAAGTTTCACGTAAGCTGTAAAATAAAAGTGAGTGACGAGGCGTCAATTAAAATAATAAGAGCTTAAGTCACCCGAGTCCCCAATATCGTATCTAGCTCTTCTTATTAGTATGTGTGCTCAAATATACCATACTAAATTCCGAATTTTAATAGTTAATTCTCCACACAGGTACAAGAGTTATTTTAAATGGACTTAAATCCTATTAACATGAGATTTTCCTTGAATGAAATATATAGGGACATATAGTGTTTGTTTGACTTATAATGTATTCTACCCAAGCCGACCCATAAATATGGACATGAACGGATTTGGATAAAATATTTTCAATCTAAACGAGGAAGAAGAAAAACGACCAGAAGATCAAACATAACAATTTTCACGTAAGCAAATATTTGTATGTGCCTGGCGTTAAGATCCCAATCCATGTTCGTGTAATCATGTTTGCAGCTAACTGAGTAGAGTCGGGAATACGCGATATTGAAGCTAGATTCCGAGGGAGCGTGAAATAGTTTCGTGATATATATAAAATACCGAAACCTTCTCGGAAATTCTGTGTGAGTATGTACTTAAATGGTTAATCACGTAGGAATGTTATCTTCAGTATTTATACAACGAACGTGTTTTATATTATACTCGTAACCACATAATTTTACACATAATATCAATCCAAACAATTTGTATCTAATCGGAAACCCCTTAAAGTTATACACAACAAATAAAACGAAAGCATGTGTTATATGTCCTTTTTTAAAGACAAATAACAAAGTGTTAATAAAACTAAAAATATCACAAGAGACGTCGTCAGGTCTGTTAATAAATAATTCATTGCAATCCGGCACACAAATGATAAAAATCGCTCTAAAGTGTAAGAACCGCAGAAGCTGGCCCGAGGGCAGAGTGCTTAGTTCTACTCAGCCAATGACGGGCAATGGCTACGCGTAGCTGGAATCTTGGGGTGGCGAGCAATGCAGGGTATTAGTCCTAGGGTATTCAAGACATAAGTCGATTACGAGATATTTCAAGAAAAGAGCGAATTTTATTATTAAACGCACGTCTTTAGCAGGAGTCCGTCTTGGTGGGTACCAGTTAAATATTGTGCCTTGAAGCAGTATTGTGCAAAGATTACTGCTCTTTAGCATGAAAAGCGCTGTATGAAGTGAAATTTTAGGGTGAACGAGACGTATATATCAGGGCAAATAACTTGGCACAAAAAAGTGATAAAAACTATATAAAAAATTACGTGACATGCAGCCATAACAAGGATTCTCAAAGATCAAGGCATCGGTACTGAGGTACATACTGAGGTAGCAGCGGGGGAAGCGAGTCAGGGAGCAGCAATCTATTAGAAGCCAAGGTAAGAACGAAAATGTTAATATTGGTCGTGTTTGAAATTTTTCTAAAGATTTTAATATGTCTACTTATGACGAGCGTAATGCATTGTCATGCAGAACGGAGTCTCTGTAACAGTAATGAGCAAGCGAGACGCTTATTATCAGGCGGATTATTAACCGTCTCGTTGTACATGTACCATATGAGTTTGCGCTTGCCAAAATATGGTTGAATCTAGGCCAATAGATGAGCAATTCTAACAATTACTGCGATACAAAGTGCTTAATAGTTAGGTTATTGGACATATAACCACGGTACTCAGCAGTAAGCAAACAACTTAACTTCTGATAATATCATAAACCCTTCCGTGGGTTTCGAGGCAAGAATCCCCGCTCCCTCCCCCTATACCTTTCTGTAGGAAGTGACAAAATAATAAAATGAGCAGCAGCACCTTTGGAAGAACTGCGGTCGCCAAGACGCCTGCAAGTGTGGAGATTATGGCCCTTGTTTACCACGGTAACAATGGACGTTGATAATAATAATAATAATACTATTTTTTACAAATAATGTACAATTTACAAACTAAATATGTAAGGTTCTTAATATTATTAATTGTAATATTTAAATCTATGGCTTGTATGTTTGTCTTTTATTTATTTTATTTTACTTTTGTTTTTTATAATGTTGATGTAATGTGGCTGTTGATGTACTGGCTTTAATCATTTGGTTAAAACAGGTTTTAACCGCGTCCACCAGCTTTCACCGATATATCACAAAATCGAGTCTCAAAGACCTCAGAATTGAGCCCCACGCGAGGCGATGAGGCAGCAAAGGCCACGCTTAAATCGCGCGTTTCGCCGCCGCGCACGGTGCCACCGGATGCCACCATTGCGCAAACAAATTGAATGCTTAAAATTCAATTTGAAGGTTTCGCGGTCCGCTTGATTCGCTCGCCCCGTTCGTTACAAGCTGGACCGCTCACATATCCGAATGGAAACGCAATTATTTCACCGTAACTCTGCTGGGTATGTTTAAATGTTTATCGCTGCTGGCACTGCTTGTTTATGGAAGTTGCTTTATTTGCATAGCGGTGGGAGTGGGATGTGAAATTAAAAATTCGATAACGTCTCTCTGGTAGCTCGCAGCTTTTTCATTTCGTCTGTGCGTAGCATTACATTAACAAAATGAAATGAGTTTTTGAAGTTATTTGTTTGCTCATTTTAACAATTATAATGTGGGATTATTTATGTTGTTCAGAATGTTGAAAAAGTTTACTGAAAATTTCTGGACAATAATTTTAAGGGTACAGCAATATTTACGATAACTTTTTTTGATTTTGTTGTTAGGTACCAGAAATTTGTATGGGTAGTTGTTTCTTTATACACGTGAGGTAAAAAATAACATAAATAACATATTATTGAATATTACAAATACGGAGAGAAGGGGAAGATAGAGCAATGTCTATGGACGCAGTCCTTAAGATCTATGGGTTGGATCCTGCCACGGGTTAAATATTTGTCTAGCTAGCTTTTTCGAAGCAATGATGACCGATCGGTAATAGCTATGGACTGCCGTGCTGCAGGTGCCTGGTTCGATCCCCACTGCTGGCTTGAGCTTCAGCGCATGGTGGAAGGGCGTATTGCGATTGCCCGCCTGGCTACCTACCATCCTCAAGTAGAAAATCTGTCGCCAAGCACCCTACGGTGTTCCAGCAGCGCAGTCCTTGAGAGACAGTGAAATTACAGACACGTGAGACTTAACAAGTATGTCTTAAAATGACAGGTGCAGTGCAATTCATGGCTTGTGATGAAGTGCATCAGTTATAGCAGAGGTTAGTCCGCTTAATGACAGGTGGGGCTCGAGCTTGCTCTATCAGAATAACATTAAAAAAAATGCTTTAACCCTCATGTAGAAATTCTGTCGCTAAGTACTCAACAGTTTGTGCCGGCAGATGTCATTGAGAGCCAATAGTTCTAGCGCAGGGAAAAAATAAAAGGTGCTCGCCTGGCCACTTAAAACAATCTGTATTTCCTGAAGAAAGTTCCTCTGCAAACCAAAACAAGCTCTTAATATAAAGCGGAGATTGTAGTAGGTATTGTTCAGAGAAGAATTATTCAAAGTTGAAATAACTACCTACTAGCAAAAGTTTCTCCTCCTCAGCTCACGGAAAACTTTTACGAATAAATTCAAGTTTCTCCGGACTGGAAATTGATAAATATTTCTTTAAATTTAAACAGCAGGGCAAAACAATCCAAATGCATTATATGTATGCTCACTTTGAAATTTGTTGACATTTAGTACTAAGTAATACTTAACAAATAAGTACATAAACATAAAAAGCCGTATAGATCTACATATTTCTATATTTACGGAATGGATAGACTAAGTTGCAAGCGTCCAGCGCTTCAATACTACCCGGAACTTTTCTAATTCTGTATTCTTCGGTAAACTTTTCCAATATTGCCAACATAACAAGCTTACATGGCCACCTAATCCGATAACATCCCTGCTTTCGAGACAGCACAAACTCGTAAGATTAACTAATCTTATTCACTTTTGTCAATTAAGCTTAAAAGAATTTGAAAGTGCACATCTGTCATACATAGTTGCTATATATACGACGGTAGTAAACAAACATATGCACATCATCTCACTGATGTTCCTCGATGGAGTATTCAGTCAGACTTATTGGACACACACGTTTCGCGAGACATTTCTTATGCCCTTGTAATGTGGAGCGAGCCTATTCTCATCACAAAGCATTGTTCCAGGCCTCCGAACCAACAATTTCTGTATCAGAAAAACTCAATAACTTCTCCGGAATCTAACCCAGGATACAAACCAGTCATAAGTAGAAAACAACTTCTTAGTAAAAAGGTGTGGTGCTTAATTCTTTCGTGTTTCTTGCATTTATTAATGCGACTATTCAACTTCGAAATAAAAAATACATTGCTCAACAAAATTGTGCATTTGACCCTAACAAAAGCAATCTCTCCATCACACGAGCATCCCTTTCAATTTGTGGGTCTGATTCATTCAGTTCCGCACTCCAATTAATCACTCCCCGAGTCGAGTTTTTGGTGAAAATTCATCCAGGAATATGAAACACCGAATCCTCACTTGAGGGCGTCCGCGCTTTGTCGCAGGGTAACCTAATGAGCTCTGTGAATTATAATTATCACAGCACTCTATACCATTTAGAGAATGATACACTTTCATTAACATCCTTCTTGTTCTATGATTTCTGCTAATCAGTTTTAATTGCTATATAGTTAATTAAAATTCGTCGTCTCGTCTGTATTTTTTTTTTACGTCATAGTGACGGAACAAGCCCGAGGTCCACCTGATGTTAAGTGGACTAACCTCTGCCTATAACAGATGCATTTCGTCAACGACGAGTTGCACTGTGCCCGTCACACTGAGACGTACAGTTGTTAGGTCTCATATTCCTGTATTTTTCTGCCTCTCAAGGACTGCTGCCGGAACACACTGTTAGGTGCTTGGCGACAGATTTTCTGCTTAAAGGTTAGTCGCTAGCCAGGCGGGCATTCGCAAAAAGCGGTGAAGCTCAAGCCCGTGGCTGTATTCGAACCATGGACCAGCTGCACGGCAGTCCATAGCCAATGCCACTGAGCCATCACTGCTTCAAAATTCTTTAAGTGATACGCAAAGGTCCATGTGTCGCTCGGAGTTTTTTGCTCCATGTTATAGGGAACGAACATATTTCCATCTTTATCATGTTTGCTGCCTGATTAAATTTATTATGAATTCACGTGTATTTACATAAAGGCAGCCGCGCGTGACTTAAGCTCTTTTAAACTTTTAAAGCTTTTACAGAACCAAAGTTAGGGCGATAAAATTTTAAGCTTAAATAATTATTGTATTGTTCTTAATCCACGTAAGATATCTAGGTACCTAAGTATTTTTTTAAATTTACACATGGGTTGATGTTACCGACATTTTTTTTAAGTTCAGGTTGATGCTCTATTGCCTATCGATACCCTATTATAGTTTACATTCTCGCTTTAACATGCATGTACTACAAGTATCTACGATAGCATATAACAAAAGATAAATTTAAGATTTTGTTGCAGTTTGTGTGATACGCAATTCGTATAAGTTTTTATTCAAGTCATATTTCATCCAGTACGCATATTCAAGTACGCATTTTGTGAAGTACCTATGCATTTTTTGAAGTAAGCATTTTATCTATTATTCATTTTGTCAAGTACGCATTTTGTCCAGCACGTTTTTTGTCAAATATGCATTTCTTCCAATACACATTTCGTCAACTAACTATTTTATCTAGTATGCATTTAGTCCAATACATATTTAGTCTTACACACATTTTGACCATTACTCATTTCGCCCCGCATGTGTTTAGTTTATTAGATATATATTTAATCTAACGCTCATCCATTACCAGAAATAATTTTCATTAAACAAAGTACATGACTGCCACGTGTGTGTGTGCACCGCTAGGCTATGCGTTGAAATTTCTAGGTCCTGGTAGTACTGCGAGTTGGAAGAACTGCGAATGGAACGTACGTCGCGTCGGTTTGTTTGAACTACTATTTGTTCAAACTGCGAGTAAGACGAACAACGATTACGGCGAAATGCTGTAAGACGAACTGCGTTTACGAATTAGATGTATGGCGTTTTGGACTAACCACTAACAACCTTGAATGTAAATCGTAGTTCTTTTCATATATATGTAGGTACATAGTTTTGTATTTTAATGTTCAAAGTCGGTGATGTTTTGCATACTTTATCATAAGCCTCAGAGCTCACAGTCCCCGAATGAGAATCAGACCTGATTTGATTGATTTTAATTTATGGAAGGTAATAAAAATATCTATAAAATATACTTATTATGTTGTCTTAATTTTTTCACAATCATTATACTTTGTGATCAACAAGTATAAAAAGTAAAAAACCGACTGCAAATTATTTATTTTTGCTAAGCGTTTTATCGTTCCATTGAAAGTAAAACTGTAAGTCATATATATTTTTGGAATTGTATTTTAAAGCCCTACCTTTGATATCCCACTCGATGGGTTTGGAAAAAAGAACTTATGATACTGACACGATGTTTAAAATTCACCAGTTTTTATTATTACTATTTTTATATGCTTAGTGTCACTTGCGTTTTCAAGACAAATCTAATGATAAATCATGCATCAATATCGGTTTAGCCGTTTAGAAGATGTGGTGGAATAAAGAAACTCACAAATATACATACATGAACCCTGTAATATCACTCCTTTGTCGGGCAGTCGTGTAAAAATATACTTATAATCTTCAGATCTCTATCATTACCAACTTACACTTTGCCCGTAGCACCAAACTTCTCGATATACAAATTTGTTTGTGTAACGGAACAAGATTCGTATCTCCTCCTATATGGCATTGATGATTTCCTATCATGACATGTCTAACGATAGATAAACATCCGTTTCTGAAATTGTAGAATAGTGTCAGTGTCAAGATATTCGCAAAATGTCTTGCATTTGTCGACGGTGCGATTACCGTTAGTATCATGTTGCAGCGTGTGCTGATATGTTCCTTATGTCAATATTGATTTGTTCCATTTTTGTACTGGACAGTAAACCGCTAACTAGGAGACGGTAAGACCCATTTTTAAGGCTCCTTAATATTATAATAATAAATAATAATAATAATAATAATTTATTTGGCATAAAAATGTTACAGGTACTTGTTGAATCCATTGACTCCCGAACTAGTTAATAAAAACTGTGTTTCGAGTGCCAGTGGCTTCTCCCATCTAGATTTACTTATTTAATAATTATGCATATCTTACATGAACTAAAAATAAGGTAAGTTTATATAACAAGAAAAAAAAAAAGGACAATACATCGGTTTTGTGTGTGTGTGTGCGTGCGTGTGTGTGTATGTGCGTGTGAAGGTGTATGTGTGTGTGTGTGTGCGCGCGTGAGTGCGTGTGTGTGGTAGTGTGATAATTTATAGTAATACATAATATCATACGTTAAAACTATTAAGCATCTCTTCTATGCCTTCATAATCAAATTGGCAGATCCAGGTAAGTAGTGTCTTCTTGATATCATTGTTCCTTAACTTTTTAACTTTATATGTTTTGTTAAATTTATTATATATGTGAGGGACAACAACTTTATATTGCTTTTTTGCAAACATACTCTTTGCACGCGGTACAGGACATCTATTTATTCGCTTATTTAATTCTGGCAGCGTGGGTATAACTTTTCTATGATAGCGCCGTATGCCTTCCCAAATAAATAGTTTCCTGACGCTTAAGACATTAGCTTTTTTAATATTAAGGTATGCTTTCCGTAAAATTAGGTCTTTACGAAATAATTTAGAATATGTAACTGCTTGAGTTTTTTTCTACTCAGCGTATGATGAGAAAATGAATAACATAACGGAACCTAGCAGACTAGGACCATGAAAATTAAGCTGAAATATATGCCTTTAAGTATATAAATATTATGAATTAACCGACAAATACGTTACGGACCACGTTAAGGACCGAATACGACCTAGTTTTCGAGCATATACCTTATATTTAATTATGTGTGAAACTCGTGAGAGTTCCTTTTAATAATACGAAATTATAAAGGTAAGGAAGGCCCCGTGGGGTGCCGGGCTAGAATGTCACCCCCCATTTCTACCCGTGGTTTTTGTAAGAGGCGACTAAGGGTGACACACCAGTAGGTGGGCAGCAGCGCTTTCTGAGGAACAGATATCTCACACTGCGATCCTCAAGACGCCTGCCAAGCGTGGGGATAATGGCAAACCCCTCGTAATGGGGGAAACTGTGTTCAGCGGTGGATAATCCGGCTGATACAGTACAGTACAGTATAAGTATAGGTAAGTATTTTAAAGTATGACAAATCTATGTTTATATGGAAATCACGACTCATCTTAAGCCTATCCTTTTTGTTGTATCAGTATTGAATTATTTAACGTCTGGTTCACCATTTTCATACACAAAATAAAACGAAAAATTATTTTCAATTCTTTATTCGACACCATATTATGCATTCCATATAAACTCCAAATTGTAACAAAATGTTAACTCTCAACGGTAAAGTATTAGACAAAGCATTTAACAATAATTAAATCTATTGTATAATTCAATAAAATAACAAACCTTTTTTATGATTATAAGAAAAACAATTTATACTAAGTTGTAACAATAAAACATAATTTTACAATTTTTATACAGTAATGTTATAACTGTTTCTTTAAATCAATTCTACACTAGTGTCAATGATATCAAAGTTTTTAACTTCAAATTTGTATTACTCTATGAGCAGAATCAAAAATCAATTCCCAATTCTAATATCTAATTGCCTATTATAAAATATAACAATTACAAACATTTCTTAACAAAGTTTTATTAATAACTTTAATTATAAAGTAAGTACTTGCACATTTTGTCACAATATGGAAGTTGGCATTAGTAATAAGAAGTATTTAATCACTCATCATTAGTATTCATCAATTCCTGTGAAGATAAAAATATGGACGAGTATACATAGCTATATATAAATATTGTTCGATTTATTACGATTAATTTGAATGAAACTGGAATTGTTTTACATTAACTAACAGGTATATTGTTGGTAAAATGGGTATTAAACAAAAAACAAGCCAAAGAAAATCTTACAAATTCAATTAAAGTGCTTTGTTTAAATCGATTCCTGCAGGTGTACCAGATGATCGCTTTACCCTGATTACCATTTTGATAGGCTTCTGAATAAACCAACAGAACTTATGTGCTACTCGTCCATTCAGTAATTATTTCTCAATATTTACTTATCAAAAACTACTCAAAATCAATGCACTTCACTTAAAATTTACTTTACAAAAAATTACAACGTACATACACGATGTTTTAAACAATAGTTATCTTACCGTATTTATTATCTAAGTAATAATTTATTTGAAACACTTCGTTTGATATTATTATTATGTACAGCTAACGTGGGTTTCTTTTAGTCTTTTGACACTATTTTATTGTTATATTCACACAAATTTATATACGATTACTTACATTCACATGAAACTATATTTGTCAAGTCCACACACACCTGTGAAAGGATTTTAAATAATGATGAAGTTTTGAACGGAAGATTGCTTACCCTAAACTTTATAATTTAAAGGTAGGCCAAAAGTTTTAGGATAAAAACACAATTTGTATCACAAAGTTTCACGTTGCTCTCGAAATGTTTCGCATCGGTCGTAAATAAATTTAAACAGTAAAGCTGTTTTCGATCACAACCCACTGTTCACAGTTCACATCGTTCGCTTATATTTCGCTCATACATCTTCAATCTCGCGACAAATAGAGCGGAAAATGAAGACGGGACACGGTGACATTGCGGGCAGCCACTGCGAGAGTCACTTCGGTCACAGTTCATTTAGCCACACATGCTCACTTTATTTACACAGAGATACATGACATCGACTTTATTTACACGTTTTATTTTTATAAATCACAATTTAGTCCGTTTGTTAACGACTACCTCCGCGTCAGAAGCATCGCCTTCCATTAACCCTCATACGGATATCTCCTGTATCTGGACTCTTTTCTTCATAATGCCGGGCGGCGCGGGGGTGGTAGGCGCGGGGGGGACGCGCAGAATGCCGGAGCCACTCGCGCCGCCCGACTCCGACTCGCCGTTCGACTCGGAGCCTCCTTCTCCTGCTTCAACGCCAAACTTCACCTGCGTCGAGCTGTCGGCAGTAGTACGCGGCTCGAACGTACTCGTGCGCCCAATTACCACTGCCCCTTCTGGCTCTACCTTTTGTATGTCTGGCTTTTGGGTATCGATACAAACCACGCTACCCGCCTCTATCGCACTTCCTACACTCACGTCCGGCATAGAACTCCGCGCTGCCCTGTGCTTCTCATCATAACAACTGTACTCCCCAAAAGTGGGCTCCCCGCAGTCAGATAAAGTCCTCAAATCGTATTTTGAGCCACCGCGGGGCACGTGCGCTGACTTGCACTCGAAACCGAAACCTTTACCATCGAACGCGCGCACTTCGTAGTCGAGTTTCCCATCGTAGTTGTCGGAGGAGGAGGAACTGCCGGCTTCGGCTAGGTCGTCCTTGCATCGGCGTGGGCGAGAACCACGCTGGTGGTAGATGCCAGCGAATATGAGGACGTTGAGGAGTAGAAGGAAGCAGCCGACGGCTATTGTGACGGTTAGTGCAGCTGTGTAGGACTGGTAGTGGGAGGAGGCGAGACGGCGTAAGAGTGCATCATCAGGGTGCACAGGGGTCGCAGTGGCGTTAGGTGGGCACTCGGTGGAAGGCGCGGCAGGCACAGGGGAGGGGCGTGGTGCAGCGGTGCGCGGAGGGGCAGTGCTGCGTGATCCATCGCTGCCACCGCCCTCCACGTTCACGACGTGTGGGACGTGAGCGCGGGACATTGACTGTGCTCGCACCGCACCTGACAACACATCTTTATATATTGACAGGGACACACAATTAATTGTAGTATATTATTGAAATTAAAAGAAAAAATAAAACATCATGTAAAGTCCTATCACATACTTTGAATATTTTGCTATATTTTAAAAATAATTTATTTCTGCATATTCATAATAGTTTGGTCTAAAAATTAAAATCTAATCAATAACTTTTTTAACAGGCATACAAGCTCATTCTGTCAATTTTATAGGCTATACACAATCTTACTATACACTATATTGTTGATGTCAGCACTAACATGCCCTTATGCACTAACTTAGTTCTGGCTGTTTTAACTTAGTATATTATTTTTGATGTATAAGAAAATATCGTAAATATTCTCATGTTAGTATAATGAACAAGTATTGTAATACTATTAATGTATAAAAGCTGATTTACTTTAAAACAAGATATCGATATGTGGCAAAATAAAAGATAATATCCGTTGGTCTCAGAGTGCTCTCTATAATACACCTAGTAGATATTGGAAAGTATCTAAACGTGGAATCCCTTACCCTCATAATAGTTTGCGCTGTCATCTTGAAAGTGGTGATGCCTCATGGCAGCATCGGGCAGCTCGGAGCCGGGCCGGTGTAGCTGCGGGATTAGGGATAACCACAGTGACATCTTGTGGCCGCGGTAGTGGCTGCGCATCTCCGGCTTGCTACCTGCGATCCCACGCCACGACAATTGAAACAAACGACCTAAATTAATCCCAAAACACACGATACTGACCCACCCGAAACTTTAAATGAACCGTGCCGTACACTTCAGCAGTTCACCCTAATTAACTGTAAATAGTATGGCTTCTAAATAAAGATACATTACGCACATAATCGAGTATTAGTTTCAAGTTCTATATACTCGCTTACCTGAAGGGGTTAAACGGGGTTCGTTTATCACGCCCCTGGGCGAATGAGGGAGGTGTTTGTAAACGGGGTGAATGTGCGGAAAAACTGTATGAATGTAAATATACGCACTGATTTCCATATAGAGCTGGTTGATAGTGTCGTAGGTGTCCCAGTAGGGGGTTTGGTCGGGGCCGAGCCGCGGCGCCTCTCCTAGCATCGGGCTCGGCGGTGGTGTGGCCGATGGATCGTTGGGATTACTGTAAAGGTATCTTTATATATAAATCTATTATAACTTACACAAAAAGGTACATTTTCATATAATACTCTATTATAAGTTAATATGTTAACATTTAGGCATTCATAGTTTACAAATCAAAATAAGCTCACAAGCGTATTCGCGTAGCTGGGATTAAAGCAAAACATTGGCATTCACGAGTTGCATTAACATCGTTTTTTAAACTAATTGTTTTTTTGTTTGTATGACTAGCACATGTACATAATATAGATGTCACTCTGTCCCTATACGACGGTTGAATAATAAAAATGAAAGGATATAATTGAACTCGGACTCATCATATATATATGATCACAGAATTGTATCTCGCGCATGATTAATTTTCTATCTTTGTTCAAATAACAACTATCTAAACTAATATTATACAGAGGAAAGATTTGTGTTTTTGTATGCAACGAATAAATTTATAAACTACTAGACCAATTTGGATGAAATTTGGTATGGAAATAGTTTGAGACCCAAGAAAGGATATAGAATATTTTCTTTCCAACCGCACAAAAAGATGTTAACGCGATAACCGACAAACACGCGGGCGATGCCGCGGCCGAAAAGCTAGTTATATATAAATTCCATCAGTTTTGTAAACAAAGATATTCTTCATTTATATGAAGAATATCTTTCTATATACAAAAAAAATCAAATCTAGTAATCTAGAAAATCAGTTCTAGTTTATGTAACTAAACTAGAACTGATTTTCTAATAAATTCGAGCTTTTTGTTCACAAGTGCATTTAATTCACAAGTATAATGTGTAATATAAAACAAATTCTATACAAATGCAATAACTTTTTCACTCCGTATTATTTCAGTCAAAGAGTAAGTAAGTCTGTATTTGTACTAATAGAATTATCACGGCCACCAATAAACCAAATGGACCGTGAAAGAGTTTTTAGGTTTCATAAAATCTTTTTCCGCATTATTTTATTGAACGAGACAAAATTGATTGCGACTTGTTGAAGACCCATTCGAAAAGTTACCTATTATGAGCAACTAAGCGAATCAACGGAGGATAGCAGACACTAAAACGGGGAAACTTTTGTTTTATAGGGCCTTTTACAGGCAGTTAAGGTGCTTATTTTCCTCTTAATGTTCCAACAAACAGATTACACCAAAACCTTTATTGTTACTATTCCATAAAACAAATTGAATTTGAAATTCAGAACAAGTAACGCCGACTACGAGTTGTACGCAGTGAGTTAAATAGTTTCCCAAACCTAATTTACCATAAAGATTGTCTTTCTGTTCAAGAAAGCTTTGTGCACGAATCATTACTTCTTTGAATCTTCTATCTATCTAACGGCTATTACTTTTACGCAGTGATGTGGCATAATCTCAACTCAAAGGTCGTTACTAAGCTAAGTACTGCTACATTAATAGGCTTCGTAGATAAGATATAAGCCACAGAAAACTTTCGTCTAACGATAATAAACCTAATATAGAGCATATGAACGACTATTTGCTTCCGAATAAAATTGCTTTCACGGTAAACATAAATTATCCACGATAAAGACCATGTCGAAATCAGAATAATCAATTTTCATTATTCGTCTTCAACACGCTTTTTTAGCTTAATCTATGTTTTTTATTTTAATATTGTTATTTTTGCAATATCGCCTGCTATGCGGTTTTTCCTATCGTATATTTGTTATTTTTGTAATCAATCTATGTACTGAAAATAAATACCTAAAGCTCAGTCACGCCTCAATGTTGTATCGTCGTGAAATTTGGCAGTTGTGTGAAGTTCTTATGATAATACAATAATATGATGCAATCATGTTGACCTGATGATGAAGCTGAAAGGTGGATAGTGGAAACCTTGGATGCCAACTAACCCATCAAGTTTGAGCTCATTAGATTTTTCGTAACGTATCCAAAAATTAACACTCACCTTCAGCATCATCACCCTTCATCACCATGTAAATGAGAAACAGATTGGGTTTTTGATTTTTTTTTAATGTATAGGTATGTTTTATATTAAGTAAAGCTATTGAGGTATTATTTGAGGATCTAGTAAAAGGCACTTAAAAAAATTCCGCACTAGTTTTATACATTATCTAATGATATTTGCATCGAGTGGCTTACAGTGATGCTTCTGAATAACTTAATCCTAGATTCGATCACCTAATAGTGTGTTCTGGCAGCAAACCCTTAAAAGCCAGTACAATTACATGCTCATGAGACTTAATAATTGTATGTTTTTTTATTGCTGATAGGCTAGCCTTTGCCTATCATCTCAACCTGATGTGATGATGTGGTCGAAGAAGTTGTTCAGGTTTACCTAGAATTGCTGGCTCTCAAGGACAGCCGCCGGAATACACCTTTATGTTTGATACTTGGCGACATATTTTTCTACTTGAGGGTGGTAGCTAGCCGGGTGGGCATTGGCAAAATGCTCTACCACCATGTCTCAGAGTGACGGCCGCATTGCAGTATAAATACATCTGTTATAGGCAGAGTTTACCGCTTAACATCAGATGAGCCACGAGCATATTCCGTCACGATCCCATTAAAAAAAATAACAGGTAGTGACAACATAATCCTGGTACCCATCTGACGAGATTAAGTAAAACCCTTTTCGATAACAGGTACCATTCCTTACATCACCCGAGAGACTGCCACTCTGAGATTAATACAGAAACTCCATGTAATATTGTATATTAAACAATATACAGCTCATAACTTACCCATATTTAACAAAGTTGGCGATGAAATGTATGCAAAACTTGGATACCCGCAACTCTTGCTGCGTGAAATTCTGCTGATGATGCGTTAATGACAACGGCTCTCCTAAGTAGAAAGGTAATTCTTCACCGTGAACCGACCCTGGTCGCTAATTAAAAGAGAAAAACATGATATAGTTTAAATGTTATCATGCGATTTAATGAGAAAGGTGTATATCAAACTTTAATATATAGGTGTACACGTACATATTAAAGTTTGATATCGCATTGCCGGAGAGAGAATGTAATGCTTTGTAAATAATATTGAAATTGTGATAACGAAACCAATACAACTTCTTTTAATAATGTATGGTAGGTACGACTATCTTCCGCACAGGCAATGTTATTTTAGTTTTGCCAAATTGTGTGAGTATCCACTTTCCACTAAGTATTTGACCAATAATATAGCAAGTTTTAATGGCAAAAAAAATGTGATATCACTAAGAATTCAAAAAATATACAAAAAAAATCATTTACTTGTGCTTTTAGACCTTGCTTCATGCCAAATCATGATTCTAGATCAATAGGAAGGATCAATAGTATGAGTGAGTTAGCATGTATCAAAATATGTTGTGACATGATTGGTTGATTGCGTCCATTTATAATTCTAATTCTTTTACGCCTGTTTAAAGACCGTTCGGCCGGACATAATTAATTTTAACTTTATACCTCTACCGTTCCTGAGAAAAAGGGTCTAGTAGTCTAATGGACCACAAACTAATCTTATAAGTGTCTGTTTTTCCTTTTGACCTTTGGGGCTCTTACTAACATATTTTCAATAACCATTTTTTTTATATTTAACTTAACGCATATACTACAATAATTAAGGTTCAATATATGTTTTCATTCCATAAAAATATATTATATTATTTTTTTAATTGGTTTAAAAAGATAGTTGCCTGAAAACCAGTAAGCCTCATTTTTGTGAGTCTGGCAACTGGCCAGTTTTTATAGGATCTCTATCCAACCTGCATCGAAAGATGGAAATAGAGTATTTGATACGAGATATTACAATAATTGTATGCTGATTCTCATTAGTTTAATTTGACAAAGTCCGTGTGGACTATTATCATCTTTTAGAAGCACTCGTAGCGGAGCTTGCCGTATTCTTAACCAATTAACTAGGTTAAGCAACATCAGCTCACATGAATGATTCTGAGATTGAGTGGTCACTCACCACTAGTGGCATTTACTAGCGAGTGCTTCCGTGCTTTGAAGAGCACGTTAAGTCTTCGGTCCTGGTTGTTGTTGTCTTAAAATGGCTGTCATCATAGCATGGTGATTGGACATTTTGCGAATATCCGCTACCCATCAAGTAGAAAATCTGACACCAAGCACCTAACGGTGTTCCGATGGCTGTGATAGAGAGCCAGTACCTATTCTAGATTTATACTGTCAACCACTTTCGACCAGATCATAACTTACCATCAGGTGAGAATGTTATCAAAAATTAGCCTGTCAGCAGCAGCAGAATTAAAATTCTAAGGCACCGTGCAGTAAAATCATCGTAGATTAACTGTAACTTTTATCGTCATAACAGTTTTTTACCGTTATGACGATACTGTAGCGCTTTTAATTATAATTTGTTTTCGATTTATAAGAGATTATTACCGGAGTGAAGCGTTGTCTAGCCATGGCAAGCTGCTTGTACAATTATATGTTTGTATGTGTGTTTATTTGGAAAAAATCTTTCGATGGTTTGAACCAATACTTATACAGTTCGATTAGAATAAGCTATAAAGAGAGTTATATTTTTCTATCAGCACATTCGGTCGCAGATATGTTGAGACGATTCCTTGTCTTCAACTGTCTTAATCTAAAAGTTAAGTTCATTTTTTTAACTCGATTGGAGGTTAAACCACATTAAAATATATGTAAGGTTTTTCAGTTATCAAAACGGAGTACATAGTAATTTAATAATAAAAGTTTCACTTGAATGGCTTGGTAGAATAGGCGAAAAAGAGAGAAAGTTAGTTTCTTTATAAACAATATAATTCATTGCAATCACAAAAACTTTAATGTAACTTATGTGACGCACTACAGCTACTGTAGTCCACATTTTAATTAATGCACTTACCTCTGTGTAGGTACTATTAATTAACTGATTGATTAATCACCTTAGCCATTCCGTAGCTCAGTGCTAATCATGATTTACTGCCTGCTCGTGAGCTAAACGCCAATTAGTAGCAAATCTGTATGATTTGTGTCGAGGACTTTTTATTGCTTTCAATATAATTAGGGTTCAGGACTTCTCTCTTAGAGGATCACGGAAACACGGTATCACAGTTTTGTATCCATTTTTATAATTGTGTTTTAGTGTGAGAATAAAATAAGTTATTTGGCTTGCATAAAACTGTCAGAGGGCACTTTATATACTCGTATTTTATTTTTTATATTTTGCACTTTATATATACTTTGTAATTTAGAACCGTTGAAGTAAAATTTTGCGAGTGTACGTCTTGCGTTTGACCGGTACACGTTTTGCGGTTTTAACAATTTGCGTTTTGGGTAGTGGTCACAAATTGAGAAATTTTGCATATACTGCGTGTTGAACGTTTTGCGTATTGAATACTTATGGCGTCACGTGTGTCGTATACAACGTGTAAATTTATTGATAATTTAGTAAGCAGGTATGTGCAGAAAAGTTAAGTTTTGGGGTATACCATAAAAAAATATGAACGTTACACTGCACCTACGAAAAAGTCAGTTTAGGTTAATAGTTAGTGTTTTTTAATTTTTCTAAGGTAAACACAGAGGTATTAAGTTACTCGTACATTAGCATTGTAATTGAGAGACTGAAACGAGGGTTGCAGTTCGGAAAATATTTTTAGTATCATAAATTAACCGGCAAAACACTGACTTTTATCGCATGACATACTATACCCTCATACCTGTGGGTAGTCCTTCTCTTGTGACAGATGATGAAAATGTGTGAAGTATGTAATTCCTCCTCGTAAAGCATGTAGGTATCCCAATCTGATTAACGGTGCTGCGGTACGACCATCACTTAGAACCTGCAGAAAAATATTCATCAGTATCTTGCTACGTTCGCAATTGTTTATGGTATACTTGATACATATATTTTAAATATATTTATGATTTTACTTACTAGTTCAATACCTACCATGAATACTAATTTGATAAAAAAAATGTCCAATATGTATATTTGAAATTCGTGTATAATAAAATTATCTGCACAAGCATGACCTCACTTGGTGACTCTATAAAAAACTTATATTATAGTAATAATTATCTTCATCGTCTTGATACATTTATCTTACTTACGTGGGGTCAGTATATCGTGTTCCCCAACAAAAATTAGAAACCAAGGTCTTTTTAAACAATCAGTTTTTTACTAAGAATAATAAGTGGACAAGACAAGGTATCGTTAAAAGTTTTGGCTTCTGTTTTAGTGTACGTTATCGTCCTTTACACGCATTAAGAATGCTCGTGTTGGTAATATATCCTTTTTACTGGTTATCAGAACGTAAATATGGTAAGAAGCCCCACGTCATGCGAACAGGAGGATATAGAACAATCATTTTATACTTGAATATAATACATAAATGAAGTGGACAAAGGGACCGACGGCTTAACGTGCCTTCCGAAGCACGGAAGCGCTCAGTAGTAATGCCACTAGCGGTCACCCATCCAAGACACTGCAGCGGACGATGCTTAACTTAGTTGATTTCTTATGAACGGATAAGTAAGGTACTAACGATTCAAAATTCTTTCTATAGAGCTTATGTAGATAATATTATTAAACACTAATTTCTACTTACTTAATGGACAGGTATTATTTTTATCAAATAAGTATTCATGGTAGGTATTGAACTAAAGCGCATGCGTTAAGGACTACAAAATCATACATTTAGTTTTAATATTTCTAATATATTTGGTCATTCGTTTAAAATCTGTGGTGGTTTCTGTTACATTGTCATGGAACTTTCAAAGCCTTTTCACTGTTTTAATGTGCAGAAAATTTTACACACAGATGAGAACCTATAAACATACACTGAGAGTAAAAGCATTTAAACACACCTACGTACCTAATGATTCCCTATAGTAATAAACAGTTAATATTAGTTGTAAAACACACAATACCCAATTTCACCGTGTGCAGTTTAATTAAAACATTAAGATAAGCAAACAACGTAATTGGGTGTCAGCCGCATTAATTTATTGGTTGTTTGTTTTAACTAGGTATAAGTAATGTTTGCATTTGAAATAATTACACGCCACCTTCCTACACGGCTGAGGTAGGTTCGTAGGAGTTTACTTTGCGCTATTACAGTTTGTCCAGTGTAAGTTCTACCCATCTTGCAAGGAGTTATAATTTGTTGAGGTATCTTGTAATACTGATTGGTAGAACTTAGATGTATATTGTAGGATGGGAGAACAGGGTTACTAATAACGGGACATCAGGGTTAATTTAAGGAAATTTGCCAGATTGTCAGCAACAATATCAATTACTTCAGTCTCCGTATAATGTTCCAAGTATTTCATTCAAATTGTCCACATATATAATGAACAAGATCTCTCAACGACTGCTGCCGGACCACACTGTAAGGTGCTTGGCGACAGATTTTCTACTTAAGGGTGGAAGCTAGACAGGCGAGCATTCGCAAAATACCCTACCACCATGTAGCTCAAACCGGTGGCAGGTATCGAACCTTGGACCTGTGGCACCGCAGTCTATAGCTATAACCACTCGGCTATCATTGCTTCAAAAACGTTTTACCGAGATCCATCACTTTCTTCGTAATTAAAAAATCCCTTAGCAAGCAGGCCTTGGGTATCTGAAAGCTTTCATTTAATTACAATAACAAAATAACCGAAAAGGACGAACGAATAATAACCGTTTCACTAAGGGCCCTTCAATTGATAGCTCTTAACATAAAACAAGATCAAACGTAACGAGCTGAAGGTGTTACGTTACCATAATCAAATTGGCCAAATCTTTACAGATAATGACACCTTCATCCCCAATAATAGCGTTCTAATTTCCCCGCGAACGATTCCAGTGTTTTGTAATAAAGCCTTTTGGCGTGGGCGTGTATTCAGTGTGCGAGCGTCATTAACTTCCTTTGTGACGGCGCTGAGACTGCGAGTCGAGTGCTATTCCACTCGAAGGCTCAATTGAGATCGGCTGATACGATCTTGCAGCCTACGGAACTAGGGAACTGTGGGCTCAGCTACGCCACTGTACTTACTGACTCGTTATCAACTTGCCACCGTTGTTAAGTATGTGTTTCCAAGACATTAAAATTGTATCAAAGTTATTAAAATACTATGGTTTGTTATACCGTAAGGCAGTAGAGCATTTTGCAAATACCTGCCTGGCTAGCTACGACCCTCAAGTAGAAAATCTGTCGACAAGCACCTAACGGTGTGTTTCGGCAGCTATCCTTGAGAGCCAGTAAAGATCAAAAAATCAGTCAAAGATGTTGTTCAGGCTAACCTATAATAGGTTAGCCTGAACAACATCTTTGACCACAACATCACCTAACATCAGGTAAGATAGAGGTCAAAGGCTGGTCTATCAGGTATAAAAAAAATGCTTCCCGACTAGAAATATAAGAATGATTCGATATTATTTTGGACATAATATTGGCCGAATAAAGGAAAGATTGCGCTGAATTAGAAGCACGACTTGCTTCACGTCAGTGTTAGTAGGGTGCAGCTGTACATTAGGCACGCGATAGGAATATGTACCATTTTAATGTCATCCTTAACAAAAATATGAACTACGCATAAGTGCATTCTCAATGAAAATTGGAGTCAGACAATTGGGAAGCAATACAACCGAAGACAAAACTTTATACAATATCGTACCTCATCGTCTATGGTTATGTAAGAGAAAAAATATTTTACCGATTCTCAAACCCGCGGGATGATAGTAGGGAGATGAGTGTGTTCGGCAAGTGGAAATCCGGTTTGTGCATACCCTTCCGGGAAATAGTAGTGACGTTATGTTTGTATATGTTTGACATTTTGTTGGTTTGTCCTTCATTCTCGCTGTAACGGAGCAACGGATCGACGAGTTTATTTATTCCAACCCCATATCAATCTCTGGTATGGGGTTGGAGAGTGGATATAGAGTAGGATGTGCGAAGTTTTATCCGAATTTATATAGAAGCTCTCGATTAAGGGCACTAAAACCAAATTCCCTATTCATGAAGTTGTGGGAAAAGGCATAGTACAGCTACGATACGCCAGCACATAACTTTGTAATTATACTTCATAAAGTATAATTGAAGTATTATCAAGTATTAAATTATTTTGATCAAATAGATTTCTTGTTTTTTTCTCTAATCTGACTTCCAAACTGTATATAAATCAATTTTGTATGTAAAATATATATAAATCAATTGAATACCTGAAGTTCCTATCGATACTAAATTACTGGCATTGATAAAGTTACTAAAGTTCTGACCGTAAGAAGACCCGCTGCATCGTGATACATTAATATAAGATAATAATTAGTTATTAATAGAATATATACATTAATACGATTGTATTAATGTATTTATTGCCCTGAGAAATTAAGACATACAATTTTTTTACAATCGTAAATTCAATCTGTCTGTAAAATATAATATTTTCTTATACTACATACCGAACCAATCACATACGTAACAATATGTTTTACCTAACAAAACAATGGACGATTCGAGAACCAACATACTGGTATTGTTAAAGGTTTAGCTTCGGTTTTATATTTGGCTGCCTTTTCATATTCAATCAAGGGTGGTATACCCTTATTCCACCCATACTGGGTGGGTTTAATATGTTTCTGACAACGTAAAAAACAAACCAAGAACATATTTATTTTAAAAAGCAATTTTTTCTATATCTATACTAGATATATCTACAATTCTATATCCATATCTATTCTAATAATATAAAGAAGAAAGATTAGTATTTTTGTATGCAACGAATAAACTTAAAAACTACTGAACCGATTTGAAAAAGTCTTTCACTATTAGAATCCTACGTTATCCCTTATGAACATAGGTTATAAAATATTTGTGAAAACTAAGGTACATCTTAAAACTTCGATAATGTAACCCAAAGGGTGAAGAAAATTCAAAAAAAATCGTTATATCGCGTACGCTGCGGAAATTGTTGACAATAGAATAAGGTGATGTACTACAATATTATAGAAAACATGAATATCTACAAAAGAGTCCGCAGTAGCGTATGTCTAACTATTACAGTTATGTCGCAATAACTACTTTTTATGTGTTTCAATTTATATTTTTTGTTAAATACCCGTGTGTAGCCGGGCGGGACGCTAGTTTTCTATAAAATAATAAAAAGGAATATAATTTAAAAATATTGCTTTGGCACATCCCCGCCGCCTTCCCGAATACAACCCTCCATATGAATGTTCTCGTTGGTGGTACACCTGCTACTTCTGAGATAATATGGGCCATAAGAATTATATCACCAATGTCCAGCAAGACCACACTCACATCGATTTTTAACCAAAACTGGTACAGCTGAAAGTAAATACTCTAACTTTTATAATTGAGTTAACCTGTTTATAAACTCATTACTAAAGACACAAATCCCACATGAAATAAAACATGGAACATAACCGCAATCCATATCAAACAGGCGCACACTGCTCACCATTTGCATAACAAATAATGAAAATGTACACAGCGCGAACAACGCGGCGTACGGTTAACTTCTAAATTATGTAATTAGAGTTGGGAGAAGTCATTATTTTATCTCTGCCGGACACAGACCTACGATATTCCTTCCTATAATAACACTTAGTAATAGATATACAAAAGGTGCGTTTAGAAATCCGAATATTTCGTGATCTCTACACGCGTATGTAAGTGACACAATGCATTCGAAAACATTTAAAATTTATTAACTTTTATAGAGACTGTCCTGTTAGCGTTAAGGAATCTCGAGCTTCTGGCTTTCATAGTTACATATTCCCCTGTGAGTTGACGACTATAAAATTGTACCTACTATGTCTTTATGTGGGAGTCGTAAGTTAAGGTTGATGTTGGGAAGGATACCAGAAGATGGACAGCAGCACCTTCTGAAAAACGTGCATGCCTGCCAACGTGCGTGCCATGTGCCGCGAGCATAGAGAAAAGGGAGAAGCATGATAATAGATTGTGGATGCTTTTGTTTGTGGACATCTGGTCTATTGATGTGAAGCTGAATAGCTCACAGTTCACATTCTCAAGAGTATAACGGAGAGAATGCATAAAATGCATGAATCATTACTCTACTCAGGTAAATGATAATAGAACAACCGCACATTAGGGCTCTTTACCTTTTGAAAGCACTCACGCGAAAAGTATCGTATATTTTACCAACAAACAAATTCCTAAAGGTGGCTGGGTCGAAGTCAGTAACTGTGCTGGGTAGATGAATACGATACAATAAGCTCGTCCCTATTAGAGCGACGACCGAAACATATCTGGTGAAACGTGCAGTGGGGAAATATATATTATGCTAATTCACTTAAGTAACTATCAATTACATCTGTACTAAATCTCATTACTAATTTCTATTTACCTCTAACGTCGCGTCGCGCACACTGAGTGGATTCTGCACGGGCTTGTCCCAGTCCGTGTATTCGTTTTTCAGAGTAGAGTAGATCTCGTTGAGGTGGTAATAATACGCATTCCGGACGAAAGTGCGAAGAATCCGATCCCGTCGGCTCTCGTTGAATCCAAATTCCAAGTCTTGCGCGTTGAACTCCAGGTAAGACTCTGCAATCCAAGAAACTCGCCTCATTTGCATGTACTTTGCATCTTTCTATTCATATTATTCAGAATGTTAACGCTTCTTGTTGTTCGACTGAGCGGCTTACCAGGAAAACGTTCGATAGTCGCAAAATAAAAAGAAGTGGAATTAATAGCTCAATTCGCCGGGGCCGTAAATCCACGCGTAATTGGATAGGACAGCCTCCGACGTAGAGCATTATGATAATCAGGCAGTCTTCTATCAAAGCCGAAAACCTACAGATTATTTTTAGTGGTAATATTCTCAGCACGATATTATTAAAATGAGAACTTTTGCTTAAAGCCGTAGTCACTCAGCTCGGAGCTATTATGATTTATGGGCCCTTGTCGTCCCGTTTAAGGCAAACATTTCTCCTAGTTTACATTACGTAATGTAGTTCTATCGAGTTGTATTTTCTGTCACGTTTTACGTGATTTATATTCGAATACATAATGGATAAAGTAAACGTTCACAATATGTACTTTTACACTAAGTAATTCAATTATTTTTCCTCTGTCATTTTTATTATATAATACTATTTCAGTGTTACAGGACTCATAAATTTGAATAAGCCTCTATTCCGTTTATATATTTTCTTGTTGATGATAGTGTGTGGGTTGATTTAATTTAAAATGATATTAGTAATGTTACGAGCTGAGGGTTCGGGATAAATAATGCAATACGTTTTCAGCAACTGACACCTTTATTCCACAGTTCTACAGTCACTTCACACTTAACTGAACACAACACTAAAACACTGACTGTTCGCACTTTAAAGATCACTAATCACACACTTCACTCAATTTAACTATTCGCGCTTGGAGCACTTGGTCCAAAAGTAATCGCACTGTTTCTCGTTTCGAACTCAAAGTAAGACTGTCTCGTCGGCCCGGACCCGACCCTATTTATACCCAAAAGTCAAAGCTTCCGGAATATTCTATACTAGTCTAGATGGAAAAACAATAGGGGCCATAAATCGCTCGTTTAACGTAAACAACTTTTGTATGCAATTCAATGGAAACTAACTACTACTTATACTGTGGTTGTTTACTATTTGCCTGAGAACAAAGGGCAACCCTTTTTTTATAACATTTTTTTGTGAAGAGTAGGTACATTGTTTGTTTAGTTTAACTTGTTTATCGACCTTGGATTACTCTAGATTGTTCGAGTTCTTGCGCCGTAACACTGCCCCCTCCTAAGACATGCTCGTCCCGAGCATAGTTGGAACCACAGTATGGCGCCAATCGATCCACATGAACAATCTTAGATACTCCTCGTTGACCCTTTCTTATCCGATACGTGATATCGTTGATTTTGGTCACAACCAGGTATGGTCCGTCCCATTTAGGCTGAAGCTTCGGTGACTTCCCTATACTGCGTATAGGATTATGCAGCATTACTTTTGAACCTTCTTGGAATCCAGGTTTAACCAGTTCTCCACTGTACCGGGTCTTCTTCATGTCGGAAACTCCATAACTGTATTGATCTTGACGCTCACAGATATTCTTCTGTTTGCAGAGGTCACTCACAAAACCCTTTACACTGCTAGTTTGAGATGCTCTTCTAGTAGCACAAATACTGCATTTATTACACCAGTCTACAACATCGCTCCGACAATGGATCCAATAAAACTGCTCTCGTATTTTCAACAGTGTCTTTCTCACTCCAGGGTGACTTCTTGAACATTCGTTGTGACATTGTCGTAGAATTTCACGAATTTTCGCTTCCGGAACAACCACTTGCAGGTGATAGTTATCGCCCCGAACATTCTCCCATTTCGGCACAGCACACCACTATGGATCATCAAGCTGTCCCACTGCGCCCAATAAACCCTTGTTGCCATACCTATTCCAGCAACAACATTCCACTTGGGCCTTCCAGTGCCAGCTTCCATCCATGACAGAATAGGCCTGATATTCGCATCATCCTGCTGTGCACGTCGCATGGATTTCTTCCAGTCATCGGTTATAACTGTTTTCACCATCCTTACTGGTATGACTTCCTTCACTTTGCCGTCGTGAGTTTCTCTAATGTCGCTGCGTTCAATATTAGAGTGAAGTCCGTTGCGCTGCTGATTCCATCCTTGTCGAAGTCTGTCTTCCGATGTCAACTTCCATCTGGGGCAACTGGATCTCAAATGCCCTTTTTCTCCACAGCTGTAGCATCTTGGGCTGAATCTTCGATAATTTGTATCACTCAGTGTATCTCCTTTCCTGGTCCATTGCATATTCACACCAGTAGAAAGTTTTCTATCCCATGTTCTATCGTGTCTTCTGTAACTCTGCTGCGGGCAGTTATACCGCAAGTGACCCCTTTCTCCACATTCAAAACATCGAGGGCTGACTCTCTGGTTGTCATCACGGTAACGTTGTGTGGTAACCTCTCGAATGTGATGCGATCGATGATCATGTCGTACGGCTTCCACCTCCAAAGCATGGGCTAGGGCGTCCTTAATTGATTCATGATGGCCCAGCCTCACTGCAGCTCTCACTTCTAAGTCACGTATCCCATCTACGAATGCTTGAAGTAGGATTCCGTCGATGAGTGCCGGTGATGATTGATACGCCTTCCGTACGAGCATTTCCACTTCCAGCGCCCACTGCTGGAGATTTTCACTGCTTCGCTGGGTTCGTTCTTTAAGCTGAGCGCGGAATACATGCTCCAGATGAGCATCACCGAATCTGGACTCCAATGCTTCCAGAAGTTGGTCGAACGCTATGTCTTTTCCAAGCGCCTCCAGAACTGTTAAGGCTTTGTCACGTAGGCCCAGAGTAAGCGCTGTCATAGCCTGCGCTTTAGTCCAACCGTTAGCCTGCACTACAGCCTCAAATTGAATTTTGTAGGCCGACCAAGAAGAGGTTCCGTCAAATGGGGGCACTTTAAACCCTCGAGGCGAAGGTGCGGGCGCCACTGGAGCTACCATGCTCTCCAGTTTTGAGAACGCTTAAAGATTTTTTTACGTCAGCGATCTCAGCTTCAACTTCTGCTATGCGGTTCTCGTGTTGCTGGACCTGATCTTCCATCACTTGAAGTTTCTTTCCAAATGTTGCATGCAGGTCTTTCATCAAAAGGGTCTGCTCCTCTTGGCGACGAATCTGATCTTCCTTGTCTTGTTGTAACTGCTCTTCAAGACGTCGAGCCTGCTCCTCCTGGCGGCGGGCCTGGTCCTCCTGGCGGCGGGCCTGCTCCTCCTGGCGGCGGGCCTGCTCCTCCTGGCGACGGGCCTGCTCCTCCTGGTGGCGGGCCTGCTCCTCCTGGCGACGGGCTTGCTCCTCTTTGTCTTGTTTCAGCTGTTCTTCAAGACGCCGGGCCTGCTCCTCCTGACGTCGGGCCTGCTCCTGAAGCATTGCCATTAGTGCTGCAAAATCAGTTGCAGCCGGAGCAGCCATAGTCGAAGGGGTTCCCGAAGTAGTGGCGGCGGTTGTCTCTGTAGATGGTTGTTCTTCGGAGAGCACTGGTGGTGTAGCTCCTCCGAACCTTCTTTGGTCGATGTCCTGTTGCCGCTGACTCCTTGTTCGGATGCCCTCAACGTCGTCCTTTGGAAGCACAGGCATTATTTATCCCACTTCTGACACCAATTTGTTACGAGCTGAGGGTTCGGGATAAATAATGCAATACGTTTTCAGCAACTGACACCTTTATTCCACAGTTCTACAGTCACTTCACACTTAACTGAACACAACACTAAAACACTGACTGTTCGCACTTTAAAGATCACTAATCACACACTTCACTCAATTTAACTATTCGCGCTTGGAGCACTTGGTCCAAAAGTAATCGCACTGTTTCTCGTTTCGAACTCAAAGTAAGACTGTCTCGTCGGCCCGGACCCGACCCTATTTATACCCAAAAGTCAAAGCTTCCGGAATATTCTATACTAGTCTAGATGGAAAAACAATAGGGGCCATAAATCGCTCGTTTAACGTAAACAACTTTTGTATGCAATTCAATGGAAACTAACTACTACTTATACTGTGGTTGTTTACTATTTGCCTGAGAACAAAGGGCAACCCTTTTTTTATAACATTTTTTTGTGAAGAGTAGGTACATTGTTTGTTTAGTTTAACTTGTTTATCGACCTTGGATTACTCTAGATTGTTCGAGTTCTTGCGCCGTAACAGTAATAATACTTTTTTTCCAATATTTCTATTCTAAGGTCTTAAAAGTTTATATTCAAAAAAAGTCATCTTGAAAATATTTATGTTCATAAAAATCTTGTAAAGCGTCAAAACCAACAAATAAAATAGTAGTCCAATGCTTTCCAAATTAAGTTTAAAAGGCAGTTTAAATTATTGTTTTAATAAATATTACCCATTCAGCATTTGATTTAAAAAAATATCTATTATAAAATCATGATCAAACTTATAACTGTGTAAATGTTGATAATTAATAGTATAATTATGTAGTAACGATTTAATAATTTTCACTTACAAATTTAAAAAGTTGAAAATGTTCCTCTCGGGCGAGAATTTAGCCCACGTCTCTTGGTTTTACGCAATGATTGTTCTTAACATATTATTTATCTGTTCACATTCGATTAGCATGCGATAGTGTTTGAAATCATAGTTACATATTATAGATTTGTCTATCGCTTATTCTGACAACACCACGAAAAGCTTTTATAATAATAAACCTAGTCTATGATGACTAATCGGCAGTGTGAGATCAAGAGGTGAAAATAGTAAAAATATTGAAATTAATTTCCACAATCTCTCAGCTTTATTTAGAAATACAAGTTATGTTATAATATATGAAAATTGTAGTAAACCGTTTACGTATTATGGAAAACTTTAAGCGCTTCATAACATTATGCTTTTTTTATTTCAACGAATTACGGTTATATACTGAATGTATCCTGAAAATACAGATATGTATACTAGAACTCTGAAACGAATAGATGAAACAGAATATACAATTCAGTATAAACTCGGATGCCCAATAAGTAACGCGAGGCAGTCCCATCTAAATCCTAACTCTACTTTGCAACAGCAACCACAGCTTAATGAAATTGCAACCCAGCTCACTGCTAAATCCGTACCTCTATGTAAACAAGAAGTTTGTTTAAAAAGAGCATAAAATGAGTGCAAACTTACCCGTGGTTGTGAGCCCGAACAGTAACTCCCTGTGCGCGAAGTCAGCCAGCTCATGCCCAGCCGCGCTGGCCACAGCGGCCGCACCTGCACCTAATCTAGAGCTGTCAGTTGGTGGCGGCGCCTACAAAAAACAGTCCCATATTATTTCAACATATTTCCCTAAGCGCAACGTCATTAATGTTAACATATTGTGGAGTTAAGTTACCACTATTTGACTACTAGATTTTTTAAAGTCATAAAACTTATAATATTACATATAGCAATACAAGTATTCATTCAAAACATGCAGGGTTTTTGGTAAATGCTAACAACCTCTTAGGGCTGACTTCTGCTAGTCCTAAGAAACATTTTGAGATGAACTATTTTCTTTTTGAAGATATTTTTTTTGAATTTTTTGTTTTAATTTTTTTCTTGTGTTAGTTTATGTGTATATGACGGAATAAGCACGAGGACCACCTGAGGTTTAAAATCTCTTGTGCCTGTAATTTATTATTTCATATTTTTGATTACTTACACTGGACATGCCGCGTTCCCTTTGAATAGAGTTTTGAATACTTATATTACTTATATTATACTTATAATTAATTGATTAACCTAGAAGTACTGGCTCTCAAGGACAGCTGCCGGAACACACCATTAGGTGCTTGGCGGCAGATTTTCTACTTGAGGGTGGTAGCAAGCCAGGTGGGCATTTGCAAAATGCCCTACCACCATGCTATAACGGCTGCCATCGCTAGACAACAACCGGGACCGACGGCTTAACGTGCCCTCCGAAGCACGGAAGCAATCAGTAGTAATGTCACTAGCGGTCACCCATCCAACAAGTGCTTTGCTACGAGCGCTTCAAATTGATGGCAAAATACACATGAAATATTTCAAGATACATTATACAGGGTTATTGGCAAAATGCTAACAACCTCTTAGACTTGTCTTCTGCTAGTACTAATATACATTTTGAGATTACTTTTTTTGTTTGTTTATGTTTAATTGTCGGAAGCAACCAACCACCTTATGTTAAAAGTCACTTGTATATTATTATAAAACAATAATTCTTCTAGTACTGTCTTACACTTTTAAGTTATGTGTCTCGTACAACATCAGATGGTCCTCGTGTTTATTTCGTCATATACACAAAAACAAAAGCAAAAAAGAACAAAAAAAACTCAAAATGTTTGTAAGGACTAGCAGAAGTAAACCCTTAGAGGTTGTAAGCAATTTTCCAATATCCCTGTATAACATTTAGCAACAGCATGAAATAAGTAACTATTCGCAAAAATAAATATAGTATACCAAACTGGACTATAGTATTTTCATGATTTTATATGCCAAGCGATTTTTACATCGCAGCCCGTAAAAAATAGCGATACGAATTTCTCCTCAATGAAGCGCTCGGCAATATTGGCAGCAGAGGGTTTGGGCAAGGGGTTATTAAACTACCGTTTCAAAGTAACAAATTAAAACTTTCACAACAAACTGTTTTCCAAAATTACTTGTGTGGTCCAATAAAAGCGCTAGTCCAATGATTGCAACCTTGCCCTATATACTGTACAGTCTACAGTGATGATACTACTGTATCAGCCGGATTGTCTACTGCTGAACAGCCTTGGGGAAGGCTGTTCAGTAACTTAGGAGGGGTTTGATAAAATTCCCACGCATGGCAGGATTCTTGGGGTTCGCAGTGTAACTCTTATGAAACCCACGGGTAGCGATGACATTCTAGCCCACCACCCCACGGGCCACATGAGAGCGCGAGTGACCCCGCGGCACCTGTCACTAGTCGAAGAAGACGGAACACCATGAGGTTTTTAGTCGGTAGTGGGGTCCCTATTGACCCTGAGCCCGACATAACCACCGCCGGGGGGCGGGTGTGTATGCGTAAATGCATTTTCCTCATGAAAATAAAAAAAAAGGCCATGGTCCATTACAAGTCCTTCAATAATTACGGACAAAGTTTCACAGAAATTTCATACAATATCACGGACCTATATTAGTGAATTTATAATTTCACTTGATAAAATCAATGACGTAGTAAGTAACCCTAGTTAAGTTGTTATCAGTAGCGTAGCGTCGCGGGTTTTGATTAATTGATTCTCTGACATTGGCTGTCATCTGCCACTAGTTCCAATAATTTATGTTCACTTTTGAATTGTTATTAAAAATTAAACTGGCTCAATACAAGTAGGACATTGCCATCGCAACAACTAATGAGAGACAAAAAAAAACACTTACTGAGGGTTCTGTACCAACAGAATGTACCAAAATTTAGATAATATTTTCATACATTTAATTTGACATCCTTAGAGGTTGTCCAACCCGCATTTGGCCTGTTTTTTTATTTTTAGCTATATGGTAGATATTAAACTGTAATCGTTTCAACTTTGACGCTAGTGTACATTCACCGTACAATCTCATTTTTATAAGAGAGCAAAAACTAATAATTTTATATAATATAGTTTCTTGTACGGGAACCCTCATTCATTTTAACTGTGTGCTATTATAATTATTTGTTTCGCAATTTGTTCTATCAAGACACATTCCGTACAGATTTCAATTGGCTACCAATAACTGTTTCATAAGTACAGCACTAACCTAAAAACCCTAGATAAGTTCTGCACCCTAATATTGTTTCTATGTTTTTTTTCTACTTATTTATTTAACCTTATTTAACCATTTCGTTACATTACATAATATTGGTAAGTCAAATCGGTACAAAAGAAATACATAGCATTAAAGCATGTCTATATAACACAATGTCATAATACAAGTACAAATAAGCAACATATTTACATCCTCATAACAAAAAACTCCTCATAACAAAAAACTAACTACTTAACTAAGCATGCAAATCAGAAAATGAACAAGTCATGTACTCGTTGATATGGTAAAATGGAGGGCATTCAAAGAAATTTTTAAGCATTATCTTGAATTTATTTAGAGGGATACGTGTTATTTCCAAAGGTAAAATTAATTATACATAGCCAGTTTAAGACAGAGACCTTGGTTATAGGTTTTAACAAGTGTAGTTCTTGGTATATGTAACCTTTTTTTTTCGGGTATTATTGCTATTGAAAATGCACCATCTAGGTGCATTTTCAATAGCAATTCGTGCTTTTTGCAATTTACTTCCATTATAAAGTTATATATGTATGGACAAACTACAGCCAATATTATCAATATTTTTAAATAAGGTCTGACAGATGTTATTCGATGTAATACATGAATAATTCGAATTGACCTCTTTTGACAAATAAGAACCCTTTTGATATTAATGCCATTTCCCCAAACTGTTATGGCGTAATTTAAATATTTTGTGACACACTTTACTGAAACCTATCACGCCTATAGATTTGAGCTTTAACATAATAATTCAACTTCATATTTAGGTGTGTTATCTGTCAAAAAATAATAGAATTTTATAAGCATTAAAAAAGGTGAACATTAACAATTTTATATTCATTAGATATAAATTTATTGTGCTACGAACGCCACCTGTTAGAAAACCAAAGAGTTAATATCACTACAACAGAACTAAACTCAGTACTCAAATACATCATAATCTTCATAAATAAATCTACTTCATACAACAGGACACCACTAGAATCAGGTTGTAAAATAAACGAGAGCCCTCACAAAGCTCAGTTTTGTGCTAGTTTATATCATAATGTTTAAGAGCAATATGCCTACTAAACTAAGTCTACCTATAGAAGAACACCTAATTAGCAATCTACAGATATCCCAACCGATCCAGCCTATTCATGGGCTTACCTACTCATTATGTCTGATTGCCCTATTGAATTTGATAATTCCCATCTCCGTTGAAATCTAATTTAGATGCCCGTTATAGACGCCGAGATAAGATCAAAATTCACATTGAATGGAATTTCATAGATTATTTAACGTTATTTCAGTCAGCTTCAGAAAATTCACAGCAAATCCACCTAAAATATTGAAACTTTTTTGTACATAAATGAAAATCTATATGAAAATTATAGGTAGTGACTGTGCTGAAATATTGGATACTAAGCACTATCTATAATTTTAAAGATTTTTTTTTGTTAGTAATAGTGTGCAAATTTGTCAAGTTTACGATGTCCGTTTTCGTCTTAGTAAGGGACTATTAATGGTAGCAAAGATGTGTGATAATGTGGCATGTACACACTCAAACATGCGATCCTTGGTGTTGCCAAGCCTAGCTGTGCGCATAGTCTTTTTATCGATGTTTTATAATACTTACAGAAGTTTAATTAGGACTACAGACTAAGCTAAGGTCACATTACTCAGGACTATACTACACAGACACTTAAAAAAGCTTGGATTATTATATTTTTATGGCATTGTGCGATTTTCAGAATTTCTATGAAAAAATATTAAAAATTTGGAACAATAAAATAAAAATAAAACAGATAGTAGGTCCGTGACGATTTCAGGTTAAATTCAAGACGTAGAAACGGAATTTGTAAATTGCTGTAATTAAACCCATTAGGTGCGACCCAAGGAGTTAGGGCAAATTAGATCCATAAGCATAACAAAGGCGTAAACGACACAATAACGGTAACCATTTCTTGTCCATTTTACAACCTCAATTCTGACCTTCATTACAGATCAGGAAATTTTAATTACGTAACCTTCATCAAATTACATTAACTTGGCTATATGCTAAATCAAAACAGTGTTTTTCTACGAAAAGGTCACATCACAAGTTATAGTTCTTAATCAGATATGTTTATTACTGTGTTTTACCCAAAAATTACCATACTACCAATTTATTAAAACCGTAATAAACCCTTACAATAAATCAGTTTAACCAGAAGCATTCTCGTAAAACCCTACGGTTATAGAGTTTGGGTCTCAGCTCACCCCAAAATTAGACGGACAAGTGAGTTGACCATTATATCACCCTACATAAGCGCGTCATCTGGCAGGGTAAACAGGAAAACTAATACAGCATCTCATTTTTACAAATAAGGAAAAGTTTGTTCAAAGCTTATAATAAAATTGAAAGGACTTCGCAACGCTTTATGCAAACAAAATTATCAATCAATAGACAGATATTGAAAGGTCTCTTCTGGGTATGGCTTTTATCTCAAATTATGAGACACTTTGTGTAAATAATTATAACGAGAGCATTTTAAAATTAAGGAAAATATACAATACCTATGTTTATTCGGTAAAAATAGGTTAAGGCAGCGAAGAGGTTCATGGGTATTATTTTTTGTAACCTATAACGTTCAAATACGCAAGCATTATATACGTATCAATATCTTCCTGCCATTGTCATGTTCTATTCGTATTCTATGTCGTGTAATATGTATTCACTAACAACATTGACTATATTGAAAGACTTTTACAAGCATAATTCAACATAGTTCATCCAGTTTATTTCTAGATTTAGTTTATGACAAATACCAGTAGTCAAGTGAGTAATGTATGTATTAATAGATAAAACTATCTGTAACGTAATATTGATACGGGATCAAGTGATGTGATATTATAATATAAAATTGTCTTTCTTCAGACAAAGTTACATACTGTGGCAGCTGAATTGTCCATTGCTGAACACAACCTAATCGAAGGGGGTTTATGCCATAATCCCCACGTTTCGCAGGTGTCTTGGGGATCGCAGTATAAGATAGCAATTCCTCAGAAGGCGCTGCTGCTCACCTTCAGGCATTTTACTCTTAGTCACGGGCAAAATTCACATAATGTATAGTAATTAAAATATACATATATATTATGCTTCCCCCAAACAATACATTTTTATCTGCCTTGCCATAAAACTGAGTAGCCTTTACAACTCTACCAGAAACTATAACATAAGAGTTCTTGATTCCTTCCATCTGTCTAATTCCTTCTCAACATCCGATAAGAGGAGAGAACACAAGGAACATAACAATTGTAAAAAGTTTTGCCTTTAGTTTTATTGCCAGCCACCTGCTTGACGCATACTGTCCTTCTACTTATTCTTATTATTCCGTATAGTATATAATTTTGTTTTATATATATAAACTAACAACATAAATCATATAACACAAGTTTCATACATTCCTGTTTGTATATTAAATTAGACGTTGGTTTTAAACTAAAGAGGCATAAACGAAGCAAGCACAGGAACCAATTTGCTTGCTCTGTTTCACAACGCTTCTTTATGAAACCATAACATGCCAAGTTTCCTGGCTTAAATTCAGCTTGGGCAATGCAGTGTAATATATTCTAGAAAATATGTTCCAGTCTCATATCGCGCAATACATTTCCAGCGAGAACAGGCAGCGCGGTAAATGCACTGGATAACTTTTCAGAAATGCTAATTTCGTTCACAAGTTCCGCGCCACTCCTACTGTCTCCAAAGAGAGTCATAAATGTAGGACGAAACAAGTAAGTAACCGTTGACGCGGACGATACGACACAACAGACCAAAGTTAGCGTCTTATAACGTTAAAATGAAATCGAGCAAGCTACACCAGCCAATTTCTTTGTGCAATATAGCGTGAAGTTTTATAACGAAGTAGATAAAAGTAGCTGGCGATAAATTCACTGTTAATGAGTTTTATTAAAAGCAATTTCACTTTAAAAACTACAACGGAACTTTTCGAGATGACTTTCAACACAAATCAATGTCTATTGGAAGAATAATGCAGCCTTCTAGAAGTAAGTATACGCGTATCATCTTTCTAATCTTATTTCACTCATGTCGGGTTGGTACAATGTCTTCTCTAACTAAGGATATATTGAAAATATGTTTTCGCTAACATTACACTTGGGGCGTATTCCATTTGACGCCAATTCCGTTATTTTCGATAATTTTGACAACATTTTGCGTCTATGGTTGTGATCACTATGAGCGCTTGTAACTGTTCTCCTTGTTCCATTTAGGATAAGAACGCTAAGAATGCCACTTTAGCGATTATGGCGAAAATAATGCCAGGACCCAAGTGGAACAACTTTTTAGGAGTGTGATCGTTTTTGGCGAATTTAACTCCAAGTGGTACGCACCCCTACTAACAGTAGAGTATAATTATTTGTAAAAGTCGGTCAACCACCAGACTGACGCCAACCCTCCATGTAAGTTGCTCTCGTAGGTAGTATAGGCGCTACAATTCCTTAGCAGCAGTATAACTCTTTCTGTGAGTTCGTCCGGGGAAGTTCTGCCACCATACCTATTTCTACTGCCATGAACACTTATAGGATATTGGGTTCCTGTACTATGTGTTTCGCTCAAAGTCGTCCATAAAAAGTTCGGCCATTAGTGGACTTAAAGGTGACCCCATAGCTAATCCTTCCTTTTGAAAATAATACTCATCATTAAACGTGAAATAATTTTGTTTCATACAAATAGTAGTTAAATCAATAAGGTCATTTACTCTCAATCATTTGTTTCATACAAATAGTAGTTAAATCAATAAGGTCATTTACTTTCCCGGGATGTAATCGTTGTTTCTCAAAGTGATTCTCTAAGACGCGCAAGGAATTTTCGTAAGGAACTTTGGTGAACAGACTCCCGGGCTATAGAGGGCCTTCCCTCGCCCAAACCCGGTGGAGCTGAACGTCCGTATAGCGGTAGTCAGCATCTATGTACTCGCTAAAAAAAAAGCTGCCGCTCATTCTCGACCGTGCGCTCGTAGAGTTAAGGCCTCTTGAGGATGCTTCGTGTAGAAGCGAAACGCGTCGAAAATTCTTCCAGTTTGGCTGCGTGGCGTTTGTGACGTCACGTCTGCTTAACAGAAAATTTAAGCGGAATTGTCACTAGATAGATTTTTATATGTTTTATTAAAATATTAATTTGATGTTTTCTTAAAAAAAAAAAAAAAATTGTTTTTAATCTATATGGATTTCCGAAAAGTAACGCCTGAATCTATTCATTACATAGTTTAAGTAAAATTGAATAATGTTAATAATTTAATAAGAATGAAGAATAATAAATATGATGAAAATAACACTGAGAAACTGCTAAAGAAGACCAATAAATTTTTGATAGTCATCATAAAAATCTGAATCATTATCCATTGTTACTCAACTTTATAATACATAATATAAAGAAATCCCAAATTCCTTACTAGTTTGTTTTTCTATTGTATAAATAACAAATAACTAAAACTGAAAGCTTTGATGGCCCCACAGTTATTAATAAAATATAAATAATCAATAAGAGTCCTCGTATTTGTACACTACTTAATGAGTCCCTAAACAAAGATATCCAACATCATATGAATTTACTGGTCTTATTAAATGGAAATATTTTTCAGTTTATATATTTACGGTTTCGAGGCAACTATTGGAATACAATATAAAAATATAAAATAGTGATTCCGTTTACGACCTAGAGATATACGGACAGACAGTCAGATAGATGGGAGAGACATTATAAGGTCTTCATTCTGCTCTTTGGTACGGAACCCTATTAAATAAAACAACCCCTCTACATCAGTTCACCCTTACAACAATAGTTTAAGATTTGGTCGCGAAAACTCACCTTATAAAGGGCTTTGAATATGCCTGAAACTAAGTTCACAATCTTGACCAACACACGTGAGTACAGCCAGCTAATTAGATTCATATCCATTAATGAGGACCTAATAAGTTATCTCTTTGCAAATTTTTTTACAGTCAGTGTCCTTGAGAGCCAGTGAAATTACAGGCACATGAGACTTAACAACTACGTCTCAAAGTGACGGGCGCAGTGCAATTCATGACTTATGATGAAATGTATCTGTTATAGGCAGAAGTACGCTTAACATCAGGTGGGCCTCGAGCTTGTTCTGTCAAAATAAGATAAAAAAACATGCATTCTAATTTCTACCTATTTATATAATACAAATTACAGAACTCACAGAAGATGGATTGACGATAACAGTTCCGTCAACAAACGGTGCAAAACCAGGCAAAAAGCGCGGCGGGTCAAGCCGTACGGCAAGTAGCTCGGCGAGCGGCTTGTTCCGCAAACACGGTGCCAGGTCATCTTCAAGCAAGTCTCCGTGACACCCTGTCTGTTCCGCTACCTGTTAACACAGTTTAACCCACTTCATTTCAAAAATAACAAACTGCTCGGCAAAGCAGTGATGGCTCAGTGGCATTGGCTATGGACTGCCGCGCAGCGGGTCCATGGTTCGAATCCCGCCGCGGGCTTGAGCTTCATCGCATGGTGGTAGGGCATTTTGCGAATGCCTGCCTGGCTAGCGACCACCCTCTTCGAAAATCTGTCGCCAAGCATACTCATAAAATAAGTAGCAAAGAAAATACACGTTTGGTATATCTAAAAACAATGCTATTTATGTATACCAGTTATTATTATCCGAAACAATGTTATATCGATACACATGTACAAATAAGAAACTGCTCTTGTCATTCAGTCTATGACTTCCGCGACGACAATATATTTTTCTTTTTTCTCCGTTAACTAAAGATGTGATAAAAATGCCACACTCTCTCTGCGTTGAGTTGTTGACGATCGATGTTAACTTAATATCGCCGAATGCGTAGTCACCTTTCTTTTTATCGTGAGCGGTTCCCTCTGCAGGGCCCACGAACTCAAACCCGAGCCGCTTAACAAGATAACGCGCTTCAGTAGTTCTGAAACAGAAAACCTAATTTAATTTCGTCATTTGGAACCAGGATCACAGACGATAATGAAATTTCGTCTGAAAAACGTTTATATAGTCTCTTATATACTAGAAGTTCAGATACTCGAGCTGACGTTGGCCTTATTTTTAAATTACGTCGAGAAATCTTCCCTCTTGTGCATGTCTGATGTGACCCTTTTAATCGTATTAAGTGACGGAGGATCTGAGGAGGGTGACGGGAAATAATGAAATCTGCCTTAACCGGCATAATTACGGACAATACCTTCCTCCTATTCCACAGTAGAGAAACTTCATAGAAATTGGTATGAACTAATTTCGGCTTATTTCATTACATTTATCGTCAATCTGCATTGATAAGAGGACTTATCCTATTGCCAAATAAATAAATAAAAACCAAAATGACATGTATTTTGTGGTAGTGATTAGTACCTGTAAGAAAGTCCCTTACTGTATCATTTTATGTTTTGTAAGCCTGAATCATATAGGTATGGTATGCGGAAACTGTAAGGCCCACGTTCTTGTCCATGTTTGTAGTAGCCAGTTAATTAAAATATACTTTTAATTAATTTCAGTAGCCGTTATCTTTTGTTTGCCTTCATGCGCAGTATATAAATTGGATTCATAATTAAAATGATTAAGATTTGGAGATGTTCTGGTGAGAATACACAAATTAAATATGTTATAGTTATTGTATAAATGATTAAAAATGAACAATATTAAAATGTGCGGATGTTTATTCACTGATGATTAAAAACAGCGGGAATGCAATCAATAAGGTTACAGCCCGATACGATGGTTGAAGAACGAGAGCAAAAATTAGAGTTATGAGTCATTGTGTCATATTAGCTCAATTGGTTAGACCATACCCCGACTAAAGGAGTAGATGGACGCGGGTTCGAACCCCGCACACGACTATAATAACTAACTCCTGCAAAAGAAAAACTTTGAGTATGAGTTGTAGCTATGATTAGTAGCCGCATTTGCAGGATGACGCAGTATGATATTTATTCGCTATTCGCTAACTATATTTATTAACACAATAAAGCTCCTGTTAATTAACACTATATAAACAAAAAATCAACAAATTAGCCTTATTTTCTGTATAAAATAATTATTAAGATATGATGAAAACATCATGAGATGTTAGTACATGACTAGTGTCAGTGTTGCCACTCGGCAAAAAAAGATTTGTGTATACCTCTAGCTACAGGTGAAACGGCAAGAAAGTTGGCTAACGCGGCACCCGTCCCGTGGCCCATGATCGTTACCCTCTCAGGGTCGCCCCCGAATGCGGGCAGGTTTTCCCGCAACCAGTGTAGACCCGCCACCAGATCCATTAGACCGAAGTTACCCTGCGCTGACCCCTTATTACCAGTCTTTAAAAAACCTGCCAACAAAAAATACATACGTTATTGTTTGCATAATGTCAAAATAAATACAATATACTTAATTATAACAAATATTTTAAGAAAACATAAAATTATTTTTTTAATAAAACACTTAGCAAAATATATCTAGTGATAATAGTAACGAGTTCTCGATCGTGCGCTCGTAGAGTCAAGACTTCCTGAGGATGCTTTGTGTAGAAGTGAATCGCGTCGAAGATTCAGATAAGTACAATTTCAGACTGTTTTTTTTACAGCTTAAGAGATATCTTTAGAACTCTAACCTACCTGTTGGCGTATGGTAAGTGATGATATGACCGAAGAATTTTAACTGTTTTAACTTAGAAATACTGCTGGCCAATCCATTCTCAATTATAGCTGGAGGAATACAAGGTTAATTGCTAGGTGACAGATTTTCTACTTGAGGGTGGTAGCTATCAAGATGAGCATTCACGAAATGTCCTACCACTATGTGGTGAAGCTCAAACCTGCGGTGGTTTTGGAAGCAACTACTGTGCGACAGTCTAAGTTATCTGTGCATCCAGCAATAATTGTCACTAAGCAATAGATGCTTCGTTTCAGGGAAATGGTAACCAGTATTGATATGAAAATTTTAACATTGATTCTTTTACAAAGGCGAAGTGCAAGAATGAAGTTTAATATCTCATAAAGTTGGACTCTTTAATAACATTATAATAAACCAACGGCATTGTTATGGAAGTCTTGACAAATGCCTGAACAAGGAATTCGTTGAGGTAAAACTTTCACTTGGTGAAGGCGGGCTCCTATTGTAGACTTGAGGTAACAAGTTATTATAAGTTAGAGCTTAGAAAACTTCGGTGAACAAACATAATATGACAGCGCGAACGAAAGTTTTCCAAGAACTGCGCTTAAAACGTTCCTTCGTTCTTGTGGACACGAAAATTAATTCTAACTCGGACTTCACTTGAACCTACATTAAGCTTATTATAGTTGCACAAATGTTTTTAACCATTTATCTGTTAGCACAAAAAACTTACATATTCACTTATATCTGATATGCTGATATTCAGCCTTATAACTTTAAAGTAATGTTACAAATTAGCAATAAATATTTGTCTGGAGAGCAATAATTTCCATCAGCCGTAATGCGGGTGTATTTCACTGAAACAATGGCTGCGGAGGCGAGGAACTTATACAGGTAATAAAAGCCTGAAACTGACAGATCGAAGATTGAAAATGACTGGATGTCAATACCATACAACGTCGGGCAGTGAGTATTATTCCTCGTCGGTGTTTTATCTGCCTGACTGCGGTTTGTTATCGAGCAATCACTTTTTACTTACGAATACCAGTCGTGTTTCTGATTTATAAGCGTACCTTCTTACATAAAATTATAAAGCTGATAAGTAAATTATTTATTTATTTATTTATTTATTTATTTATTTATTTATTACATGCTCTTGGGTATGCATTACAGTTACCCAATTCGCTTACCCAAGGCTCAAAAAGATTAAAAATAATAACAACACACATAAAATAATAATAAAAATAATAAAAAATAAAATAAAGGTAGACAATAGAAATACAAACCATTTTAAATAAGAAAAATATTAAAGATACTTCTAGAACTAAAAATATTAAATATATATATATATATGGATATCTAAGTAAATATCCACTATACCTTTTATTTATATACTTAAGTAACAAAATCCATTGCCGCTCTGTGAAATTCCTGCGAAGTGCAGTGTAACAGATCCAAGGAGTGGTGTTGGCAAATAAGATCATCAAGCAACCGCAACGCCCGGTACAGCGGAGCCTGGTGCCCTAGTTGTGTGTTGGCAATTGGACACGCAAATAACTCATGCCGCCTGGCTCTTACATAATTTTCTGGTACCGCTATACATATTCTTTCTAATAAGGAAGGTATCAACTTATATCCCAAGAAAATATTTAATATGTACTCCATGAGACAAACCATACGCCTTACTTCCAGAGTGTTGTAACCTGTCATACCTAAGACAAACGCACTTGGATATAAAAATGGGTATCCGACAAAGTATCCATACTGCTTTTGGTAGAGCCATCTCAAAAACTTTCTTTGTATTTTCTCTACCATTTCCGCATATTTACGCTCATACGGACACCATACTACTGCGTTACATTCTAATCTGCTTCTGACAAATGCATTATATAGATTTTTTATGGCCGGTATACTGTCAAGATGTCGAGATTGCCTGAGAATAAATCCTAGAGTTCGAAATGCCTGTCCACATATCTTATAGATATGCAACCGGAACGACATATCTTCACTCATGATCACTCCCAAATCTCTCATGCTATGTACTCTTGGAATCAATTCGTTGCCAAGACGATATTGAAATGAGATGACATTTTTAATTATATATATTAGAATTAAATAAGAAGCTGTTTGACGGTTCCTGATAGTAGTTACCGCAACAAACATGCTCCAAGATACGCTATTAAATACAACATAGAACAATTTCATCGTAAATTTCTCAGGTTCCTAATATTTAGAAGTTCTGCTTGAATTATTCAAAAAAAAAAACAATTGGTATACACCTGCCATAACTTTTCGCAAAATTCCTCTGTTTCATCTTCCTTCCCTTACTACTAATTACCGCAAGATCATTTGCTTACAATTAGCGTGCAAAATATTTAATGAGTATAGTATAACAAACGTATTGGTATTGATATTTTCACAACTAGAGCTTCTTCTTTAGACGTGCTTCTTTATCTAATATAAATTAAGTAGTAGATAGTCTAGTAAAACATAAAAAATAAATACATAAACAATTAAATAGTTATAAAACAAGTGACACTTGAGATGGATTGACATAATTTTATTTGACAGGAAGCCGTTTGTTGGAGGAAATGTTCTGTGTTCGAATCGTCAATATACCAGTACAAAACGCTGACTTAAACTAAACTACTTAATACTTAACTACTTAATCTATCAATATCGGACTCAGTCGGTAGGTGCCAAATTTAACAATTGAAACGAAATACGCGGGATGGATATAAAATGGCGTCAAAATAACTTTAATACTTACTTAACATTTTACCAAAATTGAGAGGAATTTCATAGAAGCTTGTTTTTAAAAGCTTGAATTTAAAAGTCGTTAAAATATTTGCTTTTGTATGCAGCATAATACTGATTGAGTAGCCAAATAAAAAAAAGATTGCGGCCAAAGCGCGCAAACATTAAGTGTGAAAGCGATCGGGAAATTACGATACAATACAATAAACACACGATTTTGGCTTTTTTACTATTTTAATTATATTAACAGATACGTAAGCAAATCCGAGATATATATTTGATAAAACCGTAATTTAAAGATACTTACTATTCATAATAAAAAGTACATGTTTTGGAAGCAAAAATACTTTAGGTAATATCAGTTTAATCTTGATCAGTTAAACTATAATAATTTTCCTGTTAAAGAGATATTATTTAGCTCTTGTCAACCCCGTTAAGGGTATTGGTTTCGGGACTCTTTCCATACACACGTATTTTCTTCATATTTTCAATGGCAAGTGTTCAAACTCGTTGAAATTTTGCGTGCATCTTGCAAACTCGATGTTCAGAGGTAAGCCTAAAATTGATGCTTCTTGTTGGCCAGTTCTTCGTTTTATTGTTTGTTTTATCACTATGTGTAATTCCGATACGTCACAATTTTTGTATCGGAATCTGTGAATATAAGAATTCTGATACGACACATTTTTCCAAATATTTTAATAATACACATTTTTAAGAAGAACTAACTCTCCAGAAGCATACAATTTACACTCAAAGACATGCGTGCAAAATTTCTAAGAATTAGAATATTTGGTATTTAAAATTTGACGTATATACGATTGTATGGAGAGCGCTGTGAAGTGATCTTATATATATTTTGGTGAGCCATACCGAATACACGTATAAAGACAAGACAAGTTTGCACACAGTTACACACTTGAGTCTCCTTACTCATGCCACTTAAGACTATAAACTTAGTATTGGGTTCATACTCGAAGTTAATTATGTAATACTGAACTTTAAATTTAAAGCCTGCATTTTTCCTTATTCTAATCAATACCGTACCAAACCATCTCTCAACAAAGCAAATTATACCGAGGGAAGTGTGCAGCGCGAGTTTGTCTTTGAATTGCTGAATTTATTTATTTTTACGGCTGGCGTAATTTTCTTTTTATTGTTACGATGAACAATGAATAGAACTCTCTAAGGACTGTCACGACTGAACGTAACGTATTTACAATCGGAGAAATGCTTTACCAAAAATGAGGACCGCCGCAACACGCTGGGATTTCAAAACGACGAAGAACCTCTTTTTAATGGTATCAATATTTTTTATTCAATACCCGCTCAATTTCAAATCGAACTGTCCGTCAGATACAATGTAACGAAATTAAATGTCTTTTGTTATATAGAAAAAGATATAATTTTTATTTGCTTTTTCTCTCGCTATATACATTCAAACACTGTGACAAATATTTATTATATTTATAACATTTTAGAGTGCCGTTATTTTGAGCTTAGCTTATTGCACCTTAAAAAGTTAACACCCACTTACTGACAGATGTCAGCGTAGAGGGTATCCAGACACATCTAATTAAAATTATTATTCTAAATGGTCCGTATTAAATCCTACCGAACAGAATCATGGTACATACCTTTTCACTCATCAAGGTGCGCCCCGCCAGTTTTTGAGCATATTTCCAACTACTACAGGCTACGCAAGCGATCATATTTTATTGTTTTACTATGTACCATTCACATTTCCACATATTAGTGTAGGTGCAAATATACCCCCCCTAAAATGGTACGAGCTAGGCCTACACTAACAACTGCGCATGAATAATTTACTGTGGAGGGACCTTCGTGAGAGAACAGGTCTGTACATCTAGAATTCTACTATAACGGTCGCTCCCATGAGCCGTGGTTTAATGATTGGGCCCATGAAACATATATGTATGTATGACGGTTAAAGTAAAATTGAAACACGAAATTTCGGCTCGAAAGAGCGTGCGCAGGTGGCTGAGTGGTTTAGCCATCCGACGCGAAATCGAAGCACGCGAGTTCGATTCCCACCCGGGGCATAAAATTTTGTGCTCCAATAATTTGTAAGATATGATTTTCGCGCACGCGATCGTGCTTGTAATCATATTTATAAATATATGTACTAGTAAAATAGATCATGTCTCCGTAGAAACTATTCCATTAAGTTGTGCTTCTATGCTAAATATTGCAAAGTCGCAAGCTGACTTCCTCCAACTTGCGTTTACTTACCCAATACTCCTAACCTAAAGTTGATAGTAACTACGAGGATGTTTCCGTGCGCTGCGAGAGTTGTGCCGTCGTACGCGTTGCCAGAGTTCCATTCATACGATTCTCCATGCACGAATACTAGACACGGTAAGCCCGTGCTACCGCCCTCCCCTTCGCCTCCTGTTTCAAATAAAATATGTTACGTATCACGTGATTCACGTACAGGGACACATGTTTTATGCTATTAGATTATACAAAACAAAAGAAAATATATGGTTCTGTAAAAGTCCCGTAATTTTTTACTGTATGTAGTAATTTCCTTTTATTTTGTAGGGTAAAGTTCAACAGAAGGTAAAACAAACGAAGCTTGTCGAACTTTTCCATATAGGATTTAATTTGGTACAGAATATAAACATGATCCAGTTTCAAATAATATGTATTATTCGCTGGATTATTAAGGAGTGCCGACAAAAATAAAAGTGCAAAAAAATAAAAGTAAATAGAAATTGTCTATCGAAATAAATTAAGACACACTCTCTTTTTTATTGCTGATAGTGAAGCCTTTGACTACAATCTCACCTGTTGGTAAGTGATGATGTGATTGAAGGTGTTAACAGGTTTAACCTAGAATTCGCATAAGCAACAATTTTTGAAACTGTTCAAGTGATTTGGGCTTTGTTCTTTTAGGTACATTGTAAGAGTACGTAGAAGGCCTTAGGTTGCCTAAATGCTTTCATTGTTGTAGCTGTAGTATTGAAAAATATTTGGTAGTGTTTAGTTAGTAAAAGTATGCTGTTATAAAAATGTAGAGGATATTATTATGGTCCGTAATATATCGAAATAAATTTATTCGGTCAATAGCTGTAATATTTTTGAACTGTTGTTTGTTAATTCTTATTCTTTTAAAATTTTCCTACATGAGTAATAATAACCATTATTTTTAAGTAATTAACACCAGCAGCTATATTTACATTCCTATATGCAAAAACATGTAAATGGTTACTAGTGTTTAATGTTGTTATTCCTTGTATATACTGATTGTTGCCCGCATAAAATAAAATTAAAAAACACACACATAATATATATATATATATATATATATATATATATATATATATATATATATATATATATATATATATATTAAGTATACTTAATGGGTTCTAGTAGATGACGCCACACAGGCTTAGGTATTAAAATATTTTTTTCGGCTTTCTCATTTATTAGAACTTCCCTAAAAAGTAATCTTATAAAATTTGGGTCAACGTTTTGCATAAAATATCAAAATTTCAGGTTTGTAATTCATTCCATTTACGAAAAAGAGACCCGTAACACGTTGACCCAAATTTTATAAGATTACTTTTTAGGGAAGTTCTAATAAATGAGAAAGCCGAAAAAAATATTTTAATACCTAAGCCTGTGTGGCGTCCATCCGTCTATATAGACGGATGGACGGTTGGACATACAAACATTCTGACATATATATAGCGGAATCTTATTAATAAGGTCCGTTTTTTCGATCTTTATTCGCCATTATAACAATGATCGTTATACTAGGTAATTTAAATTACATAAATTTTATAGGTTAGTTACTTATTGATACATGAATATATTTAAAAAAATCATATATATTACAATACTTATGATTTTATCAATAATTATAATATCATAAAATAAACATAATATCACAATCAGAATTATGTTTAGACCTACGTAATACAGAATAATTAAAAGTAGATATAAACTACTATTCATTTCATGCTATATATATATATATATATATATATATATATATATATATATATATATATATATATATATAGATATATATGTAATAAATGCCCGAATTCAGATGTATACGATGCTAACAGGTACCTAAAAAATACAAAATTATGTCTTACACGCACACAACATTTCCTATTTCGTTAAAATTAACACCTGAACTTAGCCAAATTAATCAGTTCCCACCTATTATGAAACAGTTGTTGAAACATAAATTACGCTGGTACATATCGGAATGTAGTAACATATATTTATCTATTTCAAATAGATAAATAAAGCATCAAAAAGATACTCTCACCTTAAAGAGAGACACGAAGTAAGAAATGATAGCATTATACAGCACAATAATAAAATTCAACATTGAAACGCAAATTAAATATAAAATAATGTTAGAACTTGTGGCTGTATCACCAGTTTCCTTCTTTTAAGCATCTTCGTATCCTTTTACGAGGTGCATTGTCACAGCGTCTTGAATTGTAGATCAGGGGTGCCTCCGCCTCACTTCCGCACTGCTTGCAGGGGGCAGGATACACTGCAATGCACTACGGAATTGAGGCTTCGGCACCTATTGCTTTTCGCTTCCGTTGATGGGTCTTAGCTTTTCCTTAAGATAGTCTTCACGTGCAGCGTTTTCTCTCTTGCGTGTATATATCTTTATTTAAGCTAGATACAATAAGGAACATGTAATAAGCATAGCTCAAACAAAATAGGAAAAATTAGTAATTAGCTTATTCCAGGTACCAGTACGTTTCAATTTATTACAACAAACCTAAACCCTAGAGAACGGTCAGTTTGGCGTTTAGAATCGAAATATATATCCAGTTTATAGAAATTAAACCTACCTAAACTGAGATTGATATTTAAGTCGAGGCTAAAGTAGGTTTTATGCACCATTCATACACTCGGCTTTTCATTCCAACTCCAAGGACTTGAAACAAAGACTTTTTTAGAATTATCTTTTAAATATAAATTGTAATGGATCTTTCAACAACGTTCTATTTTTAGTGTATTTATTTAGACAAAATTTATGTCTTGATCTCTTATAATACCCTTATCTATGGGTACACAACTGAACATCTTTGATGTATATGCAGTTGTGCTTAAGAACAGTATTTTATACTCCATAAAAACCATTTTTAGCTCGCTTAAGCTTAGATTTAAACATGCACTTTACGAGTATTCGTAAAACTAAAGGAATTTCCGTATATTAATTGGGGCGTGTGAAGCGAGCCCAACCTCTATCCCACAACTTGAACATTTTGTGACCCATTTTACTAAAAAACCGTAGCGCCTAGAGATTTGTGCATTAATATAGTAATTTAACAACAAATGTAGATGTGTTATCTGTCAAAAAAATATAATTTTATAACCATAAAAAAATAAACATTTACAATTTTGTATTCATTGGATAGAATATTATTGCACTACTATTATTACAATAACATTCTGTCCAATAAATACAAAATTGTAAGTGTTCATTTCTTATGGCTATAAAATTTTATTTTGGCGATAGCACCATCTGTTAGAAAACCAAAGAGTTAACATCACTGCAGAAATAAACTCAATACTCAAATACATCGTAGTTAATCTACTTAATACTAGATGACACCACTAGAACCAGGTTGTAAAATAAACGTGAGCCCTCACAAAGCTCAGCTTTTTGGTAGTAAGACTCAATTTCACCAATGTAGGGGTAAAAATAACAAGCGGATAACTTGTTATTTTGAATCATTAAAATATGGTAAGCCTTTATTTCATAGAACGTCCAGCATAAACGTAGATTTTAATTTGTTGGATTCTTGTTGTAGAAATGGAAAACTACTCGGTTTGGACTTTTATGACATCTGACAGCAGAGTGGATATAGAAATAGTATGTTTTTTAGTTGTAGAAAAGTGGCCATGTAGGTTTTTTAGTTTATGGAGTTATACAATAAATTAGACGGTATATTTTTTTAATCATAAATAAGTTTTTCATTTGGCACATCTGTCTGCCTTAAGTCAAATTTCATAAAAGTCATTACCATGACAAATTTAAAATATTGCAATATCATTCAACGTCTATGGCGACAACGGTCTATTTTATTTAGTTGGTTACAGATTTTAAAGTTATTTTAGTTATATCCTAGTTAATTGAAATTGAACCTAAATTACGTTTTAATACTAACGTGATTAAAGCAGCAATCAATTCCGATTTATTTGTTACCAAGTACATAAACGTTACAATGTAAATACTATTTGATTCGAAACACTCCACAAGCCCCTTTATACGTAATTATTACTTACTCATACGAGTACCTAAGTAATACGCATTCGTTGTAAAGATTCATAAAACCATGTTTATTCTGAGATAAATCAAAATCCAATAAAAACGTTTACGTTTCAACGTAATATATCATTTTATGTGGGAAATGAATACGAAAACAATTTTGCAATATAACTCTTTCACATTCGGTATGTTACGTTTGGTGGGTCGTGGCGTAGAAAATTATTTTTATAATGTTCCTTCTTATACAGCTGAAATAACAATAAATGATCAGTCATGTATTTTAGGAATAATTGTTAATAATTATACACCCTTACAATATATTGCAATTCACGGTAGAATTTGAGTTCTTTTCTACGAGATTTTGACCCGGGTTAGATCTTTGTTTTATAAACACTACAAAAATAATATATTAGATTGAATAAATACTAAATTAAGATAAGTTTAGGTAAAACTATCACTAGTTATATGAGTTCAAATTAATTATATTACAACTTGTTTATACAATAATGATGTCAATGCTTAGATAGAGATGATTAGCGTATCACTGCCAGTTTTAGTACCATACTCTTAGTGAGAAAACAAAATAATACAAGTATAACTTAGTGATGTGGGTATACCTCCTATATGTGTCCCAGGGATATGAGGAAACCTGGGATGTATAACTAAAAATAAATGACCAGTGATATACATCCACGTGATATCAGATTAATCACAATAATTCACAATCATTGCAAACAAGAACTTGAAGAGTGAAAACATCTTGACGATGCTTCGCGAAGAACTGAAATGCGTCGTTTTGTTCCAACAAAAAAAGGGTTTATACTAGGCGTGTTACGCCCAATAAAAATCCTATTTTTGTCGTTACGTTAGTGTAACGCAGTAGGAATTAACTGCGGAATTATTACACTTTTTCAGTTATTGTTTGTTAATGGATTCCGAAAATTAACGCCTAAAATGTTGTACTCCAATAATTTGTTAAATATATTTTCACTTAGCACGCGATAGTGCTTGTAATAATATTTAGAAATATAGAAGGGTATAGGTACCTAAGTTAAGTGTTTGAAAAAACACTTCTTTCGATCAGATGAAGTCTAGTAGTTTGGTTGATGGCCGCGCACCGTCCCTACCGCGAATACGATTGGAGTATGAAATTTTGGCTACAAATACCGTGTCCAGGTGGCCGAGGAGGTTTAGGCATCCGACGCGATATAGGAGGACGCGGGTTCGATTCCCGCTTTGTGCATAAAAATTTGTACTCCAATAATTTGTTAAATATATTTCGCTATAGTGCTTGTAATAATATAGAAATACATTTACCAATTTTAACAGCACAAAATTTTTCATCCCGAGCGGGAATTCAACACAACCCTTTTACTACTAGGCTATCAAGACTGGCTCGATTGAGTTAAAATTTGACGTCGATGGTGTGAATTTTGGCCAAAATTAGGCACCCGGTGCCTTATTAGGAAAAGTGATTTTTGGATTGCGCGATAGTGCTAAAAAAAGACCCAAAAGTACTTATTTATAACTAGTTGTTACAGTACTGAGTCTCATTAAGGCTGTCAATGATAATGTACACATTTCCTTACTGCCTCTCTTGTGGCTTTGTCGTAGCTGAATAGGCTGTAATAAAGTTATCACGTGTCTCGTATTATGGTACTACTCAAGATCCAGTTTCAAATAGGCACCTAACTTTGGAGTAAATGGGTAACTTGAATATCTGACAAGCTCAAAATTTTGCTACATTGAAAATGAAGGCATGAAACGTTACAAATTGAAAGATACTCGTATATATGTAACGTATATTAGGTAACCAGAAACGCTTAAACCGGAGATGCTTCAAGTATATTCATAATATTATATTTAAAAAAATGTTTAACAAATACCAAACGACTTTAAACATAAAATACGCAATATTAGGAATTCCTCAAATACTAATCGTCAGATTGAAAAAAAAACTTCAAAAATGGCACACCCTGAAAGAGTTATGAGGTAGCACTGACAAAAAACAGCAGTATTGAGAACCTCCTTCTTTTTCTGAAGTTGGTTAAAAACAGTTTAAAATCTGCCAAAACGTGTCTGTTTACCGCATTAGGTATAATATGAAGCCGTGCGATATGTATTAATTATTTAAAATTAGTTCCGAAGCTGAATTTACGGAAAATAATAAACTGAATGAGCAATAAAACAATACTCACTGTATCGTGAGTAAGGCATTGCACAAGAGGCGAATAGAACTTTAAACCATAAGAACACCTTTTATACCAAAAAGTGAGTATACCCACGACCAATAATAATTTTCCTGAAGAGATCTGGCATTAGAAAAATAGTCGGTTATAAATAAAGCTAATTATTATATTACAATATGTACTTTTTTATAACATTGGGGATAGAAATCTTTCTTCTCTGGTTAGCTACTCATCTAATTACGCCTACGTTTAAGCTGCGTACTACACTAATTATTGAGGATTTTATGTTGTAGCGAGATATAGGTAACTATCAACTATCAATAACAGGTATGTCTACATACCTGGATAAAGAAAATATTGTATTTTATAACGGGACTTAATTTAAGAATCTAATTTAATAATCATGGAACTTTTTTATAGAGATTGTGATAAATCGTGCATGAGCTCAACCTGGTGTTGGTCGAGCTGCACTGCGCGTTCGTCATCCTGAGAAATAAAGTTACTAAGTGTCATACGCCTGTACTACATCGGAACCCATAAACTTCAAACCGGAACACAGGAATGCGAACATTAATGCTTGGCGGTAGGTAAATAAGTACGGTGGCAGTACTTCCCCGGACGAACTCGCTCACAGAGTTCTACTACAAAAAAAGGCATCTCGTCGTCTTTAGGCGTCTACGACGCTCTTATGAAGATCAATTACAAATTTTAGTATTTAAATATTATACATTGTACTGCCACATTCAGCAAAAAATCTATTTTTTTTATTTAGAGCTACTACGAGAATAACGGGCAAGAAACTCGGGGCCATTCTTTCAAACTTCTTTTAACAATTCCTTTAACAATATGTTACATACCTACTTTTTTATATTGTTATGATTGCAATAACGCCTGCTAAGCGGATAACATTACAAAATTACAAATATACGATAGGAAATTTTTTTTTTATCCCGCACATGACTTAAATTTTTCCTATCGTATATTTGTAATTTTGTTACATACCTACTATATAATTTACAATATTACAGTATTTGTTTAAATTACGTAGGTTACAGGCGATAGCTTGGCTTTAAAATGATCCCTCAGAGATTCCCTAGGATCCATTTCATATATGGCTCGAATTGCACGCTTGTGTAGGATCTATATTGTCTCTATCTCAGCAGCAGTAAGTATGCAAAATAAACTAGCCAGCAAGCAGTAGCTACGTCTGTTTACTGTCTTATCTTACGAACTGCATATGCAACAGAACTCAGTCTCCTTCTACAAATTTCGATTACAACTATATGAAAAATAATAAATGAATTAATATTTCATGACGGCAGTTAGGAACAGTTTAAATACGGCATTGAAGTTAAAACATTATAGATATGAAAAATAAATCGAGCGATTTAATTAGAAAGTTGGGCAAAAGTTATTGGTTTTTTCTACAACAGATTCTGAGAAGGTGTCTTGAGTTTGAAACTGAGCCGATAGATAATGGCAATGGACTCGCTGTATATCTATACAACGTGGAATCTGGAAACATATTATATACTGAAATGTGCCAACACCAGCATACGAGTATCTAAAAAAAAAACTATCCCCTTGGATATACAATATACTCGTTACATATCAGTGTACTATACAAATAAAATAATGTACATAATATTTTACAAAAAATACTCTTTGTTTATTAAATATTTTCATACTTTTTTAAAAACCTGCAATACAAAGAGTTACTAAGACAATATTAAAGCTATGAAAATGTTGATACACAAAAGCCTAACAGTTTTCACTTATGGGTATATTACATTCACAGTGGTAACGGAATATTCATGCATTATACATAAGTTTTAATTCAAAAATAACAATAAACATACTTTAAAATGACATGTAAAAACACAACATAAATATCAAATAATTAATCAGTAAAAAGTAATCGTTGATTATAATTTACTTCATTGAAAACAAGTCTACATAATTCTAATATTTTGTATTAAATACCTATATCAGTAGTTCTCAGAACGAAATAATTTCGACGATAATTAGTGTCACAGGGAAGAGAATACAACTCTAAGTAATTCCAACGAGTAACAGATAAATATGGTGCTATTAGTTTAATCTCTAATATGAGTTTTGGGGGGTCAATTATGGTAAGAATTATACTATCCATAAAAGTGAAATCGTCCGCTTCTTTTCTTTGAGAAGGAGGTAAGATGTGTTAGCGTCTACAGCAGTCTGTTACTTTTACTTTATCAGATGGAAAGTCCACTGCTGAACACAGCCTTCCCCATTAAGGGGGGTTTGCCATAATCGCTACGCTTGGCAGGCGGCTCGGAGATCGCAGTGTGAGATATCAGTTCCTCAGAAAGTGCTGCTACTCAGCTTCTGGCGTGTTAGTACTAGTAGTGTACCTTAGTCACCTATTACGACACCCACAGGTAGAGATGGGGGGGGTGACATTCTAGTCCGGCACCCCACGGACAGTCAGCAGGCAGTCGACAGTAGTACAGCAGTCCACATAAGCCATAATATTGTCAAAATATTGTAAAAAAATTACTATGTGCTATTCGGACTCTCGCGCTGACGGCTTCGTTCCACCATACTCAAAAGGTATATTGTATTATGTATTTACAAAATCATGTTTGTTTTTTCAATTAACGAATATTTAAAAATCATTCGTCTTTTACAATCAATACCATCAACACCATCAATCAAAAAGTCACTGTTGAAAATATGCCTTCCGCATGGAACGCCACAATGAACGGCTATTAGCCATAATGTAATCCCCATAATGAATTTTGTACATATTCATCTATACGATAAGTAAAATTGTACCGCAAGCAAAGAAGCGCATATTTATAGGGCCGCTTATACACCGGTCGGCGAATTAACGTGCATAAATCATGGAATAACCGCCTGCAAGGATTAACGAGTTCCCGGGCTGGCCGCGATCACCGCAACAGGCGCTCCGTTATATTAATGTCATTGTCATAGTAGCTACGGATTCAAAATATATTTAACCACATAATTATTCAGTACTTAAAGTGGCGTTATTTGTATTGTAAAAGCAGCGAAGACCACAATTACGGAGCGAAAAGTATTATCATTTTAATAACAAGAACTGTTTGTTAAGGTTGAACTGGCCGGTCGCTTCTCCATACAAACGTCGTAGGGTGATCACTCCCTTATTTGAGATTTTAGGTCCAGAATTAAGCATAATACCGATTGATCTCGTCATTATCTAGGCTTGTATGATGCCGAAATTTTAAAAAGATAATTAAGTTGAAAGTTTTGAGCCTCGAAAATGTTGTATGAAAATGTTTCGAAGCTCATAACTCTCAAATTAATTATCTTATTAAAATTTCGGCATCATACAAGCCTGGATAATGACGAGATCAATCCGTATTATGCTTTATTTTGGACTTAAACCCTCAAATAAGAGAGTGATCACACTACCACGTTTGTATGGAGAACGGGCCGGCCAGTTCACCCTTAAATCAATACGCTACAAGCAATTTAAAATTAATGTAGACAGTATACTTAACTTACTAATGTTTTATACCAGTGACAGAAATAAAGCCTTATATAACATGAACACAATTTCAATAAAATTTAAAATTACTGGTCAAAAAACTTGATCTTATCATACTTATTGCTAAGTACATATATTATTAAAAAAATATAGTCCAGTGATATACATAACCTATATTATAGAACATTTATTTCTGCCATGTATATCGCATCCCTCTCAAAATATCAACTGAAGAAAGTTACTCACACTCGTACTAGCTTTTACGTACTTTCAACGTTCAATATGGAGTAACTATGAACTTAATTAAATATTATTAGTTAAAGTTAACAAATAGCAGCTGAATTAGCTAACACTATCACAAATATAATTCTTCTATATATTAAACTAAAATTAACAGGAAGCCTGATGTGTGGGTAAGATTTTTGTATGTTAATAATGAGGATAACCTTAAAACAAAATAGCTCACCGTTGACAGGCACATAAAGGTTCACGTAGAGACAGTCCTCGCTCTGGTTGGCGAGTACGGGCAACAGCCGCTCGAGCTGTCGGATGCGCGCGCGTGGATGTGTGAGCAGTGCGTCGTCGCGCGGTGCCGCTGTGGGCGGCGCCTGCGGACACGCCGGCCCGGGCGCGTCCGCCAGCCGCGTCGTCCGCCACTGCGACGGCGTCACAGGTGGCATATATCTGGTATACACAGAGACGAATTACTTAGCATTCTATGCATTCGCCGTTCTGGTACCGGGTCTATAGCGTTGCAGAGGAAGAGGCTAAAGTCACAGGCACCTAGGACTTGGTAGTAGAGGAAAGAGGCCCCTTAACGATAACATCAATGTTCCCCTCCACCACTCGAGCCTCCTCCCCTGGCTATGCAAATTTGATAAGATCCTACTAATGTCGCCTTGGATACACGTTCTAGGATGGAAGTTATGGTTATTCTTGGCAGGCCAAGGTTTTTTTGTAGGTCGTATAGGGATTTCGCCGATGTATACTCCTTCTACAGCATATAAATTAACCATAAAATTGGTTTTGGTTAATTCATTTCTTAAAATTTAATATTTGTTTCTTTTATTGTGTGGTCTCGAGGTTTGTTTGTTTCCTATGGCACAGTAAGTTCTATAAGAACTATGCATTTTAGATTTTTTGAGTATATACGAGTAAATATATCGGGTCTGGATGATAAAACACCAAAAACATTCTCAGGAATTTTGTAGTGTTTTTCATACGTTACAATCAACAGAGTCCAATCGCAAGATGCGCCTAAGATGGAGTAAGGCAATACAAAGACATTGACGGTGAAGCTCAAGCCCGCGGCGGGATTCGAACTACAGACCTGTTAAAAAACCTGCTTATTCAAGATAATCAAGTATATTTACGATTTTCACATAGGTTGGAAGATCTCATCCACAAGATCAAAATGTTCATGTAGGTAAAAAATATTACGATACATTTTTGTGCGAATAGCCCCGTTGTTTTCGTAGGGCACAAAGTACTTATCCGGTTAAAGGTGCAAAACCATATAGCAGTTTTCTGATTTTCTGTTTCATGTAATAAATTAACGATTAACCTGTACAATTACTTACACTTCTGATAGATGCCCAATCAGGAAAGAGTAATTAGTCTCAGACCAGTTAGTCAGGCCCAATATCTCCATCTGATTAACTGCCGGAACGGTGAATAATTTGTCTTAGTATTGTGGTTCCCGCAGTAAGGCTTTCACACACTAAACTAACCTATTTTTCTTTATAGCCCTTAACTATCTAATTATCCATCTTACTTGTTGATGAATAATGATGTAAAGTAAAAAACTGCCGCGAGTTTTGTCCATAATTATTATTAAGTAACCGGCTAAAACTCGCGTAATATTTACCGGAAAATTCTCCGACTAGTTTCGAACTTATTCGAAATTCTGCGTCGGATAGTTACGTTTGTGCATGGCGTCGAGCGCGGGCCTCAGCACGTGACTGGCGTTGAGATGGTGCGCTGTAGCTGTCAAAGTCAAAATTTCTCCACCTTAACTGTCACTTTTGTCTCTATCACTATGATTGTCACTATCTTTTTAATAGGTATAGGACCACCCACGATCCCTATTGACGTCAATTCAATCGGGGTGGAACATTTCGCCAGGCTGGATACCAATCCTCAATATTAGTGAAACGGCATCGGCGCTTTGGTACCGCGAAGATGACATTACTAGTGTGGTGTTTCAAGATTCCTATACCTACTGACAATAAGAAAGAAGAGAAAAAAAAAATATTTATTCCTGACAGAAATGCATATAACATACACAATAATAGGGATAGTGACAGAAGTGACAGTTTAGAGGAATTTTGACTTTGACAACTACAGCGCAAACATCTCAACGCCAGTTACTAGCTGAGGCTCACGCTGGAGCTATGCACAATCATGACTCCCAGACGAAGAACTTCAAATAAGTTCGAAAGTTGTGGGAAAAATATACGGCAAATATAACGCAAGCCCTAGCCGGTTGCTAAATAATGAGAATGATGATGTATTCTGAATTTTAATAATATCATACAAACAAGTTCAGCAAGCTGAACTTAACATGAAAACTCACAATGAATTGATTTCTCAATTGACAGTTTTTTCCCTGGCTTCATTAAACTTCCAGCCTATAGTTCAATCAGTATTAAGGCTATTTAGGATATTGAACTTTGTAAATTGTTGTTTACTGAAAATGATGACTTACCTAAGGCTACCTAGAGGTGGTGTCGCATACGGCACGCCGAGATATGCTTCGACCTGCGGATGCGAGTGCACGACGATCCCGCGTAAGGGGCCGTACTTGGTGCGCACTACGCGGGTGCTGTACTTGTGCGCGGAGAGCGCGGCCGCACAGCAGACGAGCCACGCGTACAGCGCGGCGCGGTCCGCGCGCATCACGCGCACGACGCTGGCGCACGCGCGGGCGACGCGCCGCCGGCTACGCGCGCGCCGCTGCGCATCACGCACCCCGCCGCGCCATCGCGCATGCCCCACATCGCTCCACGTGCCACACGCTCATCCCAAGGCGCCCTTCTCACGTACCCGCGCCCACTGTTCAACATCTTGTTAATAATAAACGTCCAAACATACCCACTGTATCTTTGCTACGGATACAAAGTAAAATATATCCAATGGATATATGCAAACGACAAACGCTTTGACAGCAATATTACCGAGATGAGCCAAATTTTGGATTTTGTACAATATGTTGGGTATGCCAGCCATATTCCGAACTCTTCTTATATTGACTTCATCTATATAAGGACGCGTTAATCGTTGGGTATCCAGAACAAGCGGCAAAGTGCCGCAAAAAATTTGGCTGTTGCTGTCGACTTATACCTTTTAGCTGCAGTTATTATTTTAGTACTGTTTTTCTTATTACTAATTTACTACTCTTAATAATGTTATATAAGATAAAATCTTATATATTATATAAGGTTTTCTACCTATGTCATTTATTTGAGTAATAAAGATATTCTTATGGTGGTTACTAAAAGCGCAAAATAAACAGAAGAGATGTAGAACGCCTCTTTATTTGTTTTCTTTTTCTTCGCCTGACTCTAGCATATTGACAAAATGACCTGTGTATCAGCAACTGTAGTTTGAAGTAGTGTCATATATAAAAGCCCAAGTTGAGGTACAAGCACTTACCCAAATCATAGTTTTGATCGATGATAAATCGTTCCCTTGAAGTCAGTCATTGGATTACCTTAAAACAATACAAGAAAATTAATCAAAAGAGAAAGGGTAATAATCTAGGTGCACTGCGGGGGAATCTCCTGTTAAGTTTAAAAGTCTACCAGTTTTTTTTTCAATAAATTAATACATTGAAGTTTAATCGAGCAATGAATGAATGGCCAGCATGTTGTTCATGCTGCTAACTGGTATAGTATGGACTGGAGAAAGTTTTATCTTGATTGACAAGGGCTAATAAGTTAATCAGCTGCTATTTTGATAGTAATGATTTGACATATAATATAATGATTTGAGATAGAGATTAAGTGGTATTTTGGAATAAGGGCAAAATAGGTATACTATTATGTTTAATTTTATTACTCAAGTCAGTTAATGGTACTCATGACGTTTTTCCAGAACATATCAGAATACTTTCGCAAAGGTCTATTAATTTACGGAGCAAATCACAACGGATACTGAATCACGTAAAGAATTTGTTGTTTACTTAAAAACCAAATTAAACGGAAGTATTTGAATAAAAATAAACTATTCTCCATTTCAAACAAAACAGTTACGTCATTGGTGTTTCGCAAAGAGAACACTTACTAAACACAGTAGAAAATCATAGCTAGTATATACTTCCATCTCATTTCAACAGCTATAAATACTGATTTCCGCAGCAATTAGATAAATGTTTTGCTTTCAGTGAACTGAGATCGTGTTTTCCTCAATTGTAAATAAACAACGCCAACTTTGTTTAACATTCTCAGCAATAGAGATACGGGTAAGAGGGTAAAAAGAAACATGTAATTTAAGGATGTGCTTAAATATACGTCATGAAAACAGAGACTGAAATGCACCTGGACATTACCATGCATAGCATGAGATTTCAGTATCAGAGTATTTTGTAGATGACATAGCGTGACATATATAGGCCAACTGGTTGCGCAGGCGGCCTATAAAGGCACAGAGGGTAGGTACTGAGCCAGATTGGCCATCAATCACTCGCGTGACACGCAGAAGCTTTGTGGCTGTCCCGCATTTTGTTGCAGACACTGATACCCTCGTATTTTTGACCTCCAATAAAATATTTCAATAAAACGTTGCGTAAATGCTTTCATAAAAGTATTACGACGGCGTTATTGTAAATTGATTGTCGTGATAACGCAAAATTCTGTAGTAAACGATTTATACGTCTATCCTATGTACGTATACGGTAAGTGAAAATTTGTTAACTTCTGAAAAAAAAAAATATTCATGTGCTAAAGGGCCTTAGTGTATTCTATGTCACAAAATATATTATAGGTATATAGCGTTAAGGATAAAATAACATAATCGCTAATTTGTGCTATGCATATTATATTTATGTTTGAAGCGAATATCCGAAACGGTCTATGCTAAGGTTCGTCGCTGTGAAAGTTCGTTTTAAATCTGCACCAAGCAGAGATTGGTCTCGCAGTTACCGTCGATGTAGCTCTAAAAACCTCTTGAAACGCGTGGACGCATTCGTCCTTTTAAGAATGAAATTCTATTGTTCTAATTATCTATGATGCGTATTGATTAAACCGAGACACACGGTATAAAATGCCATCGCTTTGTCTACAATTTAAACAATATCATATTAATGTTTATCTATAACAAGTTCAGCAACGTCAAGCAAATAGCTGGAGTAAAGTTGCTGCGGGATTAGTAGTCTATACCCATGTAAGAGTCTGTGGTGCAACACTAGCGTCATTTGACAGTTTGAAGGTTACGTCATGAGACACTGCAGCAGAAGTCACATAAAGAAGAAGTTGGTTTAGCAGCTTTTACAAACGACCGAACTGGCAACACCTCCTAGATATATAGTGAAACGTGTGACAGTGAATGCTTGAAAGTAAGTACGCGGACTAATCAGTGTACATCAGCGATATCCTGTATTAATTTTACGTAGTACGTACGGATGCAGGGATCTTATTTCATGTCTTCTATCGTAATGTGAAACCACATCTCGGTATTCTCAAACATAATCGTGATGGTACAAGTTTACAAGGGTTTCTAGAGCAGTTGACTTTAAGGTTGAACTGGCTGGTCGCTTCTCCATACAAACGCCGTAAGGTGATCACTCCCTTATTTGAGGATTTAGGTCCAAAACAGTTCACCCTTAAAGACGACAAACGTGATACGTTATGGCTAAGCAATAACCACAAGTGAACAGAGTGAGATCGAGCTGATAGTGTTTTATAAGGCATGGGTTGAAATGCTATAAAGAAAGGAATGAGGCCAGTAACCGCCCATAACCTAATTAATTATGTGTATTGTGATACTTTTGTGTGTTCTCATTTGCACGATACCCTTATGTATGCATAAATCATGAAAGTTCTGGCTTTTAACCTGATGATGAAATGCTCAATTTCAGCAACATATATATTTTTTTATATTGTTACTAGCTGACCCGGCAAACGTTGCTTTGCCATATAAATAATTTTGGCTATTAAAAAATAAGGGTTGATCGTAGAAGGGTGAAAATTAAGGATTGTATGTATTTTTGTATGTAGTATCATAAAAAAATAGAAATTAAAAATTTTGTCTAAAAAATTAAATAAAAACTTTAGGGGTGGACTACCCCTAACATTAAGGGGGATGAAAAATAGATGTTGGCCGATTCTCATAGATACCGAATAAGCACAAAAAATTGCATCAAAATCGGTCAAGCCGTTTCGGAGGAGTATGGCAACGAAAACTGTGACACGAGAATTTTATATATTAGATGTTTGCAAAAACGCCTGCTATGCGGATTACATTACAAAATTACAAATATACTAGAGGAAGGTCAAGAAATATCATTTATCATTAACAAGTATAAAACCAATTGCAAAATAGGTCTTGTTTGTAGTACAACGTAAAGTTGAACTATAGATGTCGCTCCATCCCAATACGATGGTAATAGAACGATAGAAACAATTTGAGTTATGACTCATTGTCATGTTAGCTCAATTGGTTAGAGCATACCTCGGCAAAATTTTTCTTTTCGTATATTTGTAAATTTGTAAACATATATTTGTAGTAGAGTTTTCGACAAATAAACTCACTACACAGTCGTTACTATTTATTTGTTTTAACAAAAGAGCGAAAAGCACTTGAAAATTCCAGTCACGTGAAAATTCCCGCAAAGGTATGGCTCGAGCTTGCGCTGTAGAAATTAATGGCGGATGAAACCGCAACTAGGATATCCGGAACCAACTAGACCTTACAACCCCTACAAGTTTAATCGTAGGTACAAACAGCGGAATGTATATGTAAAATTCAACAATAAAATTATAATAAATATGTATGAATATATATTTTTAAGAAACTTAATTTTTACTTATATTAATACACTTTTGAGTGGTCCTTACACTACACAATTGTATGGTGGCTCATTTTTTTACTGCTGTAAATATTGTAAAGTAATATTACTATGAGTACTCCCTGGCTTAAAAATGTAAAGTAAAAAAAATTAAATAAAAAATAAATTAATAAATAATTAAATAATATATATAGGTATATTTAATTGAATAACTTTTTTATATGTTATTGTGACGGAACAAGCTCGAGGCCCACCTGATGTTAAGGGAACTAACCTCTGCCTATAACCGAGGCATTTCGACAAGTAACGAATTGCACTGCGCCCGTCACCTTGAGACATAGTTGTTAAGTCTCACGTGACTGTAAATTCACTGGCTCTCAAGGACTGCTGCCGGAACACACCGTTAGGTGCTTGGCGACAGATTTTCAACTTGAGAGTGGTCGCTAGTCAGGCGGGCATTCACAAAATGCCCTTCCACCATGGGGTGAAGCTCAAGCCGGCGGTGGGGATCGAACCAGGGACCTGCGGCACGGCAGTCCATAGCTATAACCGCTCAGCCATCATTGCTTCACTATTCTGTATGAGATGTCATAAAAATGGATTATAGAAAACAAACTCCTAGTGAGCCGCATGCCACAAACTACGTCTTTGAGTGGTGTGTTGCTGCACATTGGGCACGAGAGTTAGCCTCCCATAATACCAAAGCAAAAAAAGTGGAATGTTCTCTGTGTTGTCAGTGAAAACATGTATTTTATATTGATAATGTTATTTTATTGTTGCAGATATAGGGTACACAAATGATGATATTTGTACAAGGCACACATTTTTTAACTTGCTAAAACTTCAAGTGTTTTATTTACATAGAAACGTTGCCGTTAAACCTCTAAGTTTATTGGAATTTTTATAACCTATCAACTTGGTAGACAACTCCATTACTGTAATAGGCTATTTTAGAGACTTAACGAGCCAGAGCACTTATTGGAAATCTGATATACTGTTATTAATCGAATAAGTACAGGCAAGCATAAAAGTCTTTTAAAAATTTCACAGTCACTCTTAGAGCAAAATGTAATTTTAGGCGTGATTGCTTTGTCCATCACTAGGGTTACGGAACTGATGAAACTAAATGTATGTGCTTATACATACTATATGAAAATTTTAAACTACTAGTACTACTTACACTAAGTCTAGAAAGTTTAGAACACTATAATAACGTTTGCACTATAATAACTACACAGTGTACACGCACTCCGTTCTATTCTAAATTGCCAAGGTGTCCTTTTTAACTCGAATACCTGTTATCCCTGAAGGTTACCTTAACCTTTTATCTAGAACGTGGACTGTACAGCGAAAAGTATTAAAATACGGACGGCTGAATTTTTCTAACCCTACTGCGTGAAAATGCGGGACACTGGCCCTACGTATACCAAGTGTAAGCAGATCAGAACACTTTTTATTTTTGGACTCCATTCGTCGAAGGAGGTATCAACTCTTAACTCCAATGACAATCTCTCTGGTAACCTTGACCTTAAATCCAAAAGGCGCACTGTGCAATGAAGAATATTAAGATCTTAGAATATTTCAATACTAAAATTTGTAATTGACCTTCATAAGAAGCCTAAATTGAATAAATGATTTTGACTGACTTTGACTTTGATCTGGACGAGATTTTCTAACCATACCGTGTATATTTGTAATACTATACTGTCTCTACTGATAAAAAGTACAGACCGTTTACAATACTAAAAACGTTTTGGAAGTTTTAGTTACCCTCTGCCAGCACGTTCGGAGATCCTCAATGATAATAGTTTCTAAGGTTTACACAATCATCACACTAATCAATTTAACAACTTGATGACTTGGATGAAATCGCGTTTATTTTACACTATTTTTATCCCAACATTTCAAACACGGTAGTGATTGTAGTCATTTGAACACGGACTCATGAAACCTTGACCACGATCACTACAAAGCAAAGAGCATTATTAAATATCTAGCCTTTTTGATGCTTACATTCTACTACGCCTATAACGATGTAATGTTTCTCATTTAAAACAGCGGATAAATTAACTACGTAACTTGGAGTTATTCGTATAATGATATACATTAGGAGCTCATTGTCATTATTCAGTAACATAATGGCCCGACGGGCGTTCAACACACATCTAATTGGCGTCCCAATTTATTTAGGAAAGTTTCAATGTCTCCCCAATGTACAAAGTTGGATTACTTAACTCGTGTAACTCGCACAGGTGCTTACAAAGTGTTAATTAATTAATGTCTCCAGGAATGTATTTCTTGTATATTTGACAATTTAATTGACAAATACTCAGAGACAGCAACAGTCATCTTAAAGGCGAACGCACAACCGCGGTTTCATTAAGCACCGACAACACTCTGTAATCAATTAAATTAATGAGTAAAACATTAGAGGGCGAAGGGTCGCTTAAATTAAAATTCAGTGAGCAGTCATGATACTTTCTGGTTTAATATCGGCTACAGTAACTTGCTGTCTCGGGAAAAAGAGCTTAACGGTTGTTTAAATGAAATTTGAAATGCAATTTTCGCGGGAGTTACGAGCAAAAAATGTTCAATTAAATGGAATAGAGCGTGCCAAGTCGTGTAACGGTTACGGAGCGACCCGACTAGGACTGGGGCTGGACAAGTGGCGAATTGGCGTCATCAATCACGAGGCAGCCGTCCGCCACAGAGCTTTAATGGGCGCACTCTCGTCTTCCAGCCGCTCGACACGCTTCTCTGATCAACTCCACATCGATTAAACGTTGCAGGGAATTTTCAGACTAATCGGGTTTACTGTCAAGCGATATTGCGGCTAATAGAGCGAGGCGTTTCGCCCACGGCGTGTTATCCCGGCACTTATTTCCTATGCGATATGATATGATAAAGGAAAAATCAACACCGTTTAGTTTATTCTAGTAACTGACAGTCCAGAATATTCCCGTTATAATTACTATGGAATTTTCAATTACGGTTATGCAAAGCAACAATTGAATTGCAGATTCAGTAATTAAAGTGAATCAGATAAGAAACTCAAATGACTGTCAGTAAAACGAACGGATACAATCTTTGAAAAATCTACGAGTATTTTATAGAGCATTTGCATAGCAAATACTGATGAAAATTCAAAGCGCCTCCTCGGTTTAAGTTTAACTGTCGCCGCCTCCTAATGGACACCAACTCGCTAACTCTGAGCGGCTTTAAACCTCGCCGCAACATCCAAATTGGTTACTCCTTGTCGTTAGCTTATCTCTACGGATATGTACGTTCCATTTGGGACGGCTGTGGTAATAAATGATGTGCGTAGATGTCATGCTTCATGTGTACGGTAAATTGCTAAGCGACGCTGAGAGAGATAAGACGTGGTTTCAAAGACCTTATAGTGTTTATATTATCTTCTAAATGAAAGATCCGTTATTGGCACAGGCTTCGTAAATGAGAACGAGGCAATAATATTATACAAATAACCATCTTGTTATGATACCACTTTCGCTTTTAGGCACAAGAAAGTATATCTTCAATACAGTAGTCATGGTTATTATTAAATTAAATTTAATATATTTTAGAGATAAACTGAAAAATATAACTTAATTAATGAGGTGTTTCATAAGTAATAAATAATACTTCATTCCGAGTTATTTAACTTAAGAACTTTGTAATACAGACTGCGGAAAGCTTCTTTCGAATTCTTGTATCATTATAATTTCTCGAAATAGCTTCTCTGAATGAACAGCCATTAATCAAATCTAATAATATCAGACCATTTATATCCTACTGCGCCACTTCCACATCCTATTGTATTTTGTGACGAAGAAATCTTTCATATTTTGACGCTTTTTATGAGTTATTTTTCCCAAAGAAAATCTTTCATTCACAGCCTGGCACACACAAACACGAAATGCTTAAAATTCAACAGTGCGTAACAAAATTCTTCAAAAGTGTGGCAAAATAACTGTGAATGTATTCAGCCTACTAAAACTCGTATGTGCGATTCTAGGTAGGTATAGTCCCGCATACCTCGCATTAAAAAGGGCATGATCCTCGTACAACCATAACATTTACATGACGGTATGTGAACATTGGCTTTTCCAGTGGTTGTCTCATAAAGGTAGGGCGGTCGATATCGGCTGTCGAGTCGAGTGGCTTGTGAGAAGAAATGTGAGGCTATTTACGCTAGCCCTCGAGCGCCCTCTGACTGCGACCCGCCAAGTAAACTAGATTAACTCGCCGACCTCGTCATCAAGCCCCTACGTCAGAAATCGCCATTTTATACAATTTTCTCAAATAACTAGACAGACTGTGAGAAAATAAGATAACTCTACAGACTACGAGAGAATACTATGAAAAGTATAGATTTTACTTCGACGATATTGTTCATCATACTTTTACGGTGTTGAATTTGATTACGAGTATGTTTGATTGTAAACAAAATCTATTTTTACTATGATTAAGATATAAAAAAACCCACATAGAGTTAAGGCGTCCGAAGTTCGCCTATTTTCGCTGTTAGGTTATAATTTTTTTTATGTTATCTGAGAAAAATATTACTCATAATCTGTTATATGAGGACACATCTACTGAGAAGAAGGAAATAACATTATACAAATGATATCAACCTGAGCCGGGTTTATGCAAATCAATATTTCACTATCAAGAAGTAGAGAAGTAGGTCAAAATCAATACCCAACTCTCCTTTACCTATTATTATTTTAGTCAGTCCTTACCTTTGTTACATATTCAAACTGTTCCAGACGTGACTTTACATCAATTATGACCAGTTTTAATTCATCGTAAGCTATTCGTGTCCCAAGGGATGAAGTTGTAGGTATGTAAACAACCTAAAAGTTTGCGATCAAAGCTTTATGGGTAGGTAACTATACCAAATAATTTAGTAAGTCCCCTTAAAATAGCATAGTGTAACTATGCGACAAACTTTACTTTGTGGAGACTTTAGGAGGCAAAGTAAATCGATTCAGAAGTGCTTACTTATCATTATCTGAATATCTTTCCTGAGGGTTAGTCGAATTTCATGAAACAAGTAACACATACATTGTAAGTTTGAGAAATCCCCGATCTAAAAAGTCGAACTCTGTATTCCTTGCCCTACCAAATTTCCAGTAACATCCGAACCATCTTGCTTTGATATTCACCAATATTACTGTGCATGTACATGGAACGCCGCAAGCGGGTCAAGAGAAAATAATGCTAGAGAAGAATCCCACAACTGTGGTGTTACACGGTACTGATTATGTTTTAAAATCTGAATATTTTGAATATTATGGTTTAGAAAGAACTTGAGTCTAATCTAAATGTTCAATAATATGGCACTAAATTTAAACCATCACAATAATTCTAGCAATCGAATAATATAATGCATCGAAATTTGTTCAACTGTTTTTTTTTAATTCAAAATAGGTTCGCGTTTGACCACACCCTGCCTGATGTTAAGCATGGATGTGGTCTAAGATGGAGCACGCTTACCTAGAAGAAACCTATTCCACTTGTTTGGAGCAATGCTACTCACGAAACAGAACGACCGGTTAAAAAAGAAGCATTCTGTTCTTGGAATTGTTATTTTGAATGCATACACGTATAATACTGTACATACATATATAATGTACTATATACGTATATAACAATACGACTAAGCACTCAAAGATTCATGCAAAGTAATGTTACAGAAGTCCCATTTAACCCGGTAAAGCTACATAGCGGAATCAAATATCTACATACTAATATTGCTTTTTAAGATAACAAAGCAACATTTAGCAAATCCCGACAGACACAGTTACTTGTTACATTAGACGGGCGCGCTCGACGACAAATTCACAAGTACACGTAAAATCAATTTAACAAAGCTTTTCTAAGTCGCGTTGACCCAACAGGCTTATAGACAACATGCCTGCTTTAGTTTAAACGTAAATGATTTTTACTTTGGACTCCGGTAAAGGAATGAAACTTAATACTAAGACGACAAGTCTGTTTAAGAGCCAATAAGTTGTTCTTGTTTATTTTTAGTATAGATAGGTGTGACAATTTATGCACATTGGGGCATGCTTACAATTCAGCCATATTTGAAACGTATAAAAACACATACATATTGAAGAACTTTGTGAAATGAACATTGTAATGTGCATATTTGTATAAATGTATGAACAAACAGACAGACAGATGAGTCTCATTCGTAAGATTCTGTTTTTTCCTTCTTTTATATAAATGATAGGTTAGCGTTTGACCACTATCTCACCTGATGGTAAGTGATGATGTGGTCGAAGATGTTGTTCTGGCTAACCTAGAAGTATTGGCTCTCAAGGACAGCTGCCGGAACACACCGTTAGGTAAGCGAAGCTGTGATGGCTCAGTGGCATTGGCTATGGACTGCCACGTAGCAGGTCCATGGTTCGAATCCCGCCCAGAGCTTGAGCTTCACCGCATGGTGGAAGGGCATTTTTCGAATACCCGCCTGGCTAGCGACCACCTTCAAGTAGAAAATCTGTCGCCAAGCACCTAACGGTGTGTTCCGGCAGCAGTCCTTGAGAGCCAGTGAAATAACAGGCAAAATGAGACTGAACAACAGTCTCAAGGTGATGGGCGCAGTGCAGTTCGTCACTTGTGATGAAATGCATCTGTTATAGGCAGAGGATACCGCTTAACATCAGGTGGGCCTCGCGCTTGTTCCATCACAATAACAAAAGAAAAAAAAAAGTAGCTTGGCAACAGATTTTCTACTTGAGGGTAGCTCTTGAAGGTAGCTAGCCAGGCGGGCATTCTCAAAATGCCCTACCACCATGCTATAACGACTGCCATCCTAAGACGACAACCGGGACCGACGGCTTAACGTGCCCTCCGAAACACGGAAACGCTCAGTAACAATGTCACTAGCGGTCACCCATCCAACTCATGACCGCGCGTGACGTCGCTTAACTTTGCTGATCGGTTGAGAACAGCTAAGTAAACTTCGCTACGAGCGCTTCTTCCTTTGTATACGGAACCTTAAAAATACTCCAATTTAGAGGAGTGTTTTATACGTTTACGACTCAAACCAAGTTATCTGCGGCTACATTAAATGCGTTAGTGAATAAATGAAAGAACTTTTAACAAAATTGAACTCTAAAACTTTAATTTAAATTAAATTTTCTCTCACCATCCTATTAACAAGAAGTTCTGTAAGAAAACGGCCATTCGACCCGGCAGTTCCATCTAATGGAAAAACTATTACGTCCTACTTCCGGAAACAATGGAATAAAAAATCTGTTCCGCAGGTCCTGTCGGAATCACTGCGGAAATCGATGTTTAAGCACGTCATACGATTTGTTCCACAAATCGTGGCCATTAAGGCCTACGGACGACGTAAATGTGGAAACTTTTTATTTACGTTTTAACGCAGAATAAGTTATTGTAGGTTAAACATAACTTCACGTATACGAACATATTTCTTACTAGCTGCGCCCCGTGGTTTCACTCGCATAGATACGATAAGTGGTAATAATGCTATGTGTTATGTATTAATCCAGGATAAAAACTATCCCAATAAGTTGCAGCTGTTTCAGCGCGCGGAGTAACAAACATACACACGTACATACTGAGTTTCAAGCTTATGCATTTATATTATTAGTGTAAAGTGTATATGTTAAGATTCTAGATTGCCTAGGCAGGCATGGTAAGCAGAGTTCTTCTACCTAGACAACCTGCTTTTTGAATCTCAACTTTGCCCGTGATCCACGGGGCTGAAAACAATAAATACTTGATAGTTTTTCGGTTTTCCGTCGACCCCAGCCTACCGTTTCCCTAAGGATATCCTATTGGCCAATTAGTATATGCTAAGGGTTTTTACTCACGGCTACGGCTGGGAGGTTCAATCTTCTGTCTTCCAAAAGCACCACACTTTTTAATAGTTCAAGTGGAACAATCAAAACACACGCGAGGGTCCAATAAGGCAATGGTTTTTAACAATTCAAAACAATAAAACTATTTTTAACCGCTGATCCAATTCGACATATTGTCTTTACCATGTATACAAAGTTAATATATTATGGTCTTTACAAAATCAAAATTGTCCAAGTTAAGTTTTCAAAACCAGAGAGAAAGCGACAATGCAAACTTTTTTCTTTTTCAACTCAAATTGTCCATAGACAAAAAGTAGACGACTACCAAAGGAGACGTTCAGAAACTCGCTGCTAAGTTGATCGGTCCGAACAGTATACATACACTTTATACCAATAATAATAAATAAACACACTATAATAATAAAGAGTTTATTGTCAGCCTAACTTGATAATATTAATCTGGTCCGATTATTTTAAGGGAGTCATTAGTGAAGCCGATGCCAGCGCTACACAACCCTTCTTGTTATATTTTTAACATTGTTATGTTTGCAATAAAGCCTGCTATGCGGATTACATTACAAAACCTCCTTGTTATATAAAATGTTTTTATATATATTAATATATGAAGAGGTGTGGTTGTGTTTGCTACTAAAACTTATGTAGTAAGTATCAATTTGAAATTAATAATATGTGTGACCCTTTGAGGTGTCAGTCACGCCCCCATTTCTTCCCATGGGTGTCGCAAGAGGCGACTAAGGGAAAAATACCAGAAGGAGTGAAACAGCGCCTTCTAAATAACTGAAAACTCTACTGCAATCCCCAAGACGCCTACCAAGCGTGAGGATTCAAAGACCTTGTTCAACGGTGGACGTTCCAATCGATGTGATGGTGATTATGTATCTCCCACATATCTCTTATAACCCCCAAGACGCCTGCCAAGCGTGGGGATTATGGCAAATCCCCTAATGGGGGAGATCTTCTTCTTAAAGGTGCACCTTCTGTTTAATGTGGTGGTGGTGGATAATGTTTGAAAAACTGTGCTATAGGACGAGTATCAAGAGAAAACTGATTTTATTTAAGCAAAATAATAGCTCCCTGAATTATTTTGTAATTGCTTGAACTTAAGGCAAAGGAGCTTATTTGCCTTTAGACCGGCGTAACCCTGTTCCCAGCGTACAGATATATGCGTAAACGCATTTTCCCCATATAAAAAAAGAAATAAGATTATGAAGACTATTAGTTGTAAAATTTAACACGATCCTTAGAAATAACAGAAGTACCGAATGGAGTATACTCCTGTTACAATATTTTCAGAAATAAAAGGTCACTATATAAACAGAGACCCTTCGTCTATCTAATTAGACCGTAAAGTGTGCCAGCAGGGTTCAGTAACAAAAACATCTCGTATTTATCTTATTCTTGTGAATAACAGATGTTCAGGCCCTCACGATGTCATTTGTCAGTGTCGCCTCTGTCTAATCAGACCTACGTACATTTGTCATGACATTTTTTATGTAACGAACCAGCTTCCAGATATATTTAACTTCACCTTCTTCAACTTTTTGCCTGAAGTTTAAGCAATAATAAAATAATTCAGAGAGCTATCATTGTGTAGTAAATAAAAGCAGTTTTCTTCTGTTACTCGTCCTAAGACAAAGTTTTTCATACATAATCCACCGCCACCACATCAAACAGAACGTCCAGCTTTCCTTTGCCATAATCCCTACACTTGGCAGGCGTCTTGGGGATCGCAGTAGCAGTTGTTCATACATAATCATCATCACATCGACCGGAACGTCAACTGTTGAACAAGGTCTTTGAATCCCCACGCTTGGTAGGCGTCTTGGGAATCGCAGTAGAATTTCTCAGTTCTTCAGAAGGCGCAGCTTCTCACCTTTTTATCTTACACCTTTGGGTATTTTTCCCTTAGTCGCCTCTTACGACACCCATGGGAAGAAATGAGGGCGTGACTGGCACCTCAAGGGTTTGGACTGGACCACCTTTTGAAGCGCTCGTAGTGAAGTTTGCTTAGCTGTTCTTAACCGATCGGTGAAGTTAAGCATGCATAGTGAAGCAAGGTCATGAGTTGGATGGGTGACAGCTAATGACATTACCACTGAGCGCTTCCGCACTTCGGAGGGCACGTTTAGCCGTCGGTCCCGGTTGTCGTCTTAGAATGACAGTCGTTATAGTATGGTGGTAGGACATTTTGCGAGTGCCCGCCTGGCTAGCTACCACCCTCAAGTAGAAAATCTGTCGCCCAGCACCTAACGGTGTGTTCCGGCAGCTGTCCAAGCTCTTAAGCCAGTAATTCTAGATTAGTCTGAACAACATCATCAGGTGAGATAGAGGTCAAAGGCTATTCTATCAGGCATAAAAAAAATAAGCCACTCATAAATTTCAACTTGAATACTTACTACATAAGCTTTAGTAGCAAACACAACCCCACCTCTCCATATATTAATATATATAAACATTTATATATAACAAGAAGGGTTGTGTAGCTTCAGCTTCACTAATGACTCCCTTAAGATAATCGGTTATATAGTATATATAACTTTAATCGTATTACGAGCCTGATACCTGTTTTTAGGAATAAGTGAAGATATATTTAAATATAGCAAACTTATCAAAATTCTATTAGTTGATAGTAATTAGTAAAGTTACATTATTTTCGTGGCGTCAATGTGCGACAAACACCTAACACATCTACGCAAAGGTATGAATAAATATCGACATAAGATATTTTTAAGTATAACGTAATTATTACAACATTGTTTTAACAATTGCGGTAAAAATATTTTTATATGATTAGAATAGGCAAACAGGAACGTATATAAAAAAAAAGAGTGCGTTCGGAATGTTTGTGTTGTTTTAATAGGAGTACGAAATCATTTTGCATGAAAAGGAATATCATTTTTATTAGGGCTTGTCTTGGAATAGCGTTTTTTTTATTTGATAGAGAAAAAAGCGTCAAATTTTTTCAATAGTCCTTGATTTTTAGACACCTTCTAGATCTAGCGAGGTACGTCCTGGCCATCCATCTTTGGTACTCTAAAAATTTGAAATACAATATAAATTATCTTTTTGTTTAATATTCTCTGATCCACGTTTTCATATGATGAAGTTAATGCACGAGTGAAGCCATGGTCAATATTATAGACATTCAGGGTTAAAAATAGTTAATAAAAAAACGTAACCTAGATAAATATTTCCATTACACAGCGAAATCTTATTTTTACTGCTAAACAAGCAACCATGATCCTAGTCATGTCTAGTCCCAAAATAATGTTAATTTTATGCGAGACCCAACATATATTTGATAGGCGACAAGCTAGGCTTCATTATACAGATTCTTTGCAGTAAGTTAAATATAATAAAACTATATACATTAGTTCTTGCCCCCGTTTTAGTTCCCGACAGTTTGAGAGCTGTCGTGCGTAAAAAAGACCTTGATGCATGATGAGACCTCTCACTTGTGTGCAGAAATCAATTGTTTACGGTTAATCAATTCTTACATATAAGACTGTTAAATTAGTCATATGTTATTTAAAATGAAGGCATTGATAAATCCTATCGCTATGATATTGAAACTACTAGTCTAGGATAAATCGGTAAAAGAAGTATAATTTTTACGTTCTAGAGCTGTCCTCCGATATGAAGATATTAATGTGATCTACATTTGGCAATGTTGGACGTTATGATTATTGATGTGATGTTAAACTCTAACGATCACAAGAAGTCAACTCGTCGTGCGTATCGTTTATCCTTAGGGCGTAAAATACATATTATTTACTACGTTTTTGAAGCAGTGATGGCTCAGTGGCATTGGCTATGGACTGCCGCGCAGCAGGTCTATGGTTCGAATCCCGCCACGGGCTTGAGCTTCACTGCATGGTGAAAGGGCATTTTGCGAATGCCTGCCTAGCTAGCGACCACCCTCATGTAAAAAATCTGTCGCCAAGCACCTAACGGTGTGTTCCAGCAGCAGTCCTTGAGAGCCAGTGAAATTACAGGCACATGAGACTTAACATCCATGTCTCAAGGTGACGGGCGCAGTGCAATTCGTGACTTGTGACGAAAATGCATGTGTTCTAGGCAGAGGTTAGTCCGTTTAACATCAGGTGGGCCTCGAGCTTTTTCCACCACGATAAAAAACATAAAAAAAAATAACAATGAGCCTTTTTTTCCAAATATGAATACAAGCACTATCGCGTGCTAAGCGTAAATCGCATTTACAATTTATTGGCGCAACGTGATGACGGTTAAAGTTATACAATTGTAGCAAAATTTAGGCTCGGAAGAGTAAGATTCCGGTGGCTGACTGGAATCTGGCGCGAAATCTGAGGAAACGGGTTCGATTCCCGTCCAGAATAAAAAAAAGTGCTCAAATAATTTGTAGAAATGTGTCTTTTTATAATATAGGGGCGGTCCTAATAACAAATTCTAATAATACAGCAATGAACACTACAAAGTATAAAATTAAAATCTACATGTACATCTAGACCAATATTATAAGGAGGAAAGATTTGTATTTATTGTATGTAACGAATAAAATTGAAAACTACTGGACTGATTTGAAAACTTCGTTCACCAGTAGAGTCCTACATTATTTCCGATGAACATAGGCTATATAATATTTTCGTTAAAGTTAGAGTATGAAAACTTCGATAATGTAACTCAACATGTAAAAAAATACCAAATAAATCGTAATACCGTGCGCTGCGGAAATTATTGACAATAGAGCAAAGTGATGTAGTACAACTTTATATAGAAGACATGAATATCTACAAAAAAATGGATAGCATATCTCTAACTATTACAGTTATATCTCAATAACTACTTTTTTATGTATTACAATTTTAATTATTGTCATTTTTATTAAATACCCGTGCGAAGCCGGGTGCAGGTTAGATATATTTGTTAAGCCGCTAGTGTTAGATATATTTAATGCCAGGAACAAAACCAAACTATCATGCAAGAGAGATTTGCATCAGCAAATAATCTTTATAAGTGCCTGGGAGTCCATACTGAACATGTTATTGCGTAACTGTGTTGAACAAAAGGCCTGACACTTTAGTTATGTAAATATAAAATTACTTAGATTCTCAATATAGGTTATACGGCATTCTATCTTTTAATTAATCTCACGTTTAACCAAAAACCGATATATTATATCGAAGCTAGCTAATACCTGGACGTACCTAATTATCTTACCACTTCTAATAGAAACTTGTAATATTCAAACGGAGAGCAAAGTGATGTAGTACAACTTTATATAGAAGACATGAATATCTACAAAAAAATGGATAGCATATCTCTAACTATTACAGTTATATCTCAATAACTACTTTTTTATGTATTACAATTTTAATTATTGTCATTTTTATTAAATACCCGTGCGAAGCCGGGTGCAGGTTAGATATATTTGTTAAGCCGCTAGTGTTAGATATATTTAATGCCAGGAACAAAACCAAACTATCATGCAAGAGAGATTTGCATCAGCAAATAATCTTTATAAGTGCCTGGGAGTCCATACTGAACATGTTATTGCGTAACTGTGTTGAACAAAAGGCCTGACACTTTAGTTATGTAAATATAAAATTACTTAGATTCTCAATATAGGTTATACGGCATTCTATCTTTTAATTAATCTCACGTTTAACCAAAAACCGATATATTATATCGAAGCTAGCTAATACCTGGACGTACCTAATTATCTTACCACTTCTAATAGAAACTTGTAATATTCAAACGGAGTACCAATCGTATTTTGATATAAAAATAATACATAAAATACTGCATGCAGTGAAACAAATGACAGTGTTAAAATTATTACCTAGTTCTTCTTAATGATGCCAAAACAACACCACAATACGAATATAAGTTAACCAACTAAATAGAACTTCCCCACAGATGCTACTTTAATCTGAAAATCTTGGCTACACAGTGTTACACAAAAAGCCTTGTTGCCAGCTTTTAGGGGTAATGTGCGCTTATATTGGCAACTACTGAGATTAGCTTGGCCCGATCACAATACAACAAAAAATAATCACTATATATGCTAATGAAGTAAGTTTTTTCTTTTTATTGCTGATAGATAAGGTTTTGACCACAATCTTAACTGATGGTAACTGATGATGTGGTCGAAGGTGTTAACATAGAATTACTGGTTCTCAAGGACATCTGCCGGAACACCTTTAGGTGCTTGGCGACAGATTTTTTACTCGCTAGCCAGGCGGGCACTCGCATAATGCCCTTCCAACATGCGGTGAAGCTCAAAGCCCATGGCGGTATTCGAACCATGGACCTGCTGCACGGCAGTCCATAGCTAATGCCACTGAGCCATCGCCGCTTCAAAAGTAGTTAGAAAAACAACTTAATCAAATTTGACTAGTACTTAGTAGACGCTAACAAGTTTTTTATGCCGCTCCGAGTAATTAATCATTTTAACTTTTTCTTTTGTGATTATGCGTCTAAGTTAGTCCGAACAAAGTTGAATACAAACCTAAACAATTCTGTTACCCGCGGGTATGTTGGTCTTTGAGCACTATCTCGCCTGTTGGTTTAGTTAGATAGTGATGATGACGTGTGGTAGGATAATGAACGTGATGAATCGAATTTTCAATTTGGTATCAACAAGGGTAGATTCACATTGGGTGAGCCAGTGACTCGTCGCCCAATTCACTCATTAAAAAAAACCGGCCAAGTGCGAGTTAGACTCGCGCACGAGGGTTCCGTAACTAAATATTCAGTAAATAGTTAAAGCGTCTACCTGTCCTGACTGTTATTAGTATCAAGTAAGAAACGCTAAAAAAAAAAACAAGTTTGTTGTATGGGAGCCCCTCTTAAATATTTATTTTATTTTTAGTATTTGTTGTTATAGCGGCAATAGAAATACATCATCTGGGAAAATTTCAACTGTCTAGCTATCACCTATCTTGAGATACAGTCTGGTGACAGACGGACGGACGGACAGTGAAGTCTTAGTAATAGGGTCCCGTTTTCACCCTTTGGGTACGGAACCCTAACTAGCTTCTGATAAATACTATATAATAAAAATTTGGTCATGTGCAAGCCGGACTCGCAAGGTGGAGGAATCCCTGCTATGTAATGTACGTACTAATCACTTTAAATATGTTCACAATATTTAGCATTACCTATTTTTTAGTTTTATTTGATCCGTTTTCATCTATGGTAACTAATACAAGGTAGGTAATATATAAAATATTTTTTATGCTTGATAGGTGAGCCTTTGACCACTATCTCACCTGATGGTAAGTGATGATGTGGTCGAAGATGTTGTTCAGGCTAACCTAGAAGTACTGGCTCTCAAGGACAGCTACCGAAACACACCGTTAGGTGCTTGGAGACAGATTTTCTACTTGAGGGTGGTAGCTAGCCAGGCGGACATTCACAAAATGCCCTAACACCATGCTATAACGACTGCCATCCTAAGACGACAACCGGGACCGACGGCTTAACGTGCCCTCCGAAGCACGGAAACGCTCAGTAGTAATGTCACTAGCGGTCACCCGTCCAACCCATGTCCGCGGCGGACGTTGCTTAACTTTGCTGATCGGTTAAGAACAGCTAAGTAAACTTCGCTACGAGCGCTTCACTGTTCCTATCAAATTTAGGGCAATCGAATAGGCTGACAATACACCAATGGTACTAAATCTAATCACGCGCGCCGCTCGCGGCCCAGCGAAGCAACATCTTGGAAAAAACAAACAACATCAAGAGCAATTGAAAAAGCTGATAATACTGTTGTGTCTTGGAACTTACAGCCGACTGCAGGCCAGCAAACCAAGCTTCTTAGACAAAAAACCTACACCAAATTTAGAGCTCTATGAAAATTGCTGACAAAACTATTATGTCTTGGAAACTACTCTAACAGGCTTGCAACCCAACGAACTAATAAGTTACGAAGCATTTTACAAAAAAAAAAACAATTTCAAATTGAATGTCATAGGAAAATCTGACAGTACTTTTGTGACTTTGTGACTTGGAACCCACTATTGCGGGCTGCTTGTGGTCTAGAGAACTAAGGCACTTCGAAAAAAACTCATCAACATGGAAAACACTAAGAAAATAGGCTGTTAATAAATAGGTTCAGGCGTTACTTTGCGGAAATACTTATATTATATTAAAATATTTATTATTATAAAAAAGGTGTGAAAAACTGACAAATAGACGCGAGTCTCCAAATGTTAAAATATTTTGTTGCTTTAGATTTACCATAAGGTAAAATTATTCCAATATCGTAAATAACTGAAAGATATGTAAAACACATGAGTTGTATGTATACATATACATTATATACATACATATATTATAATCCGACTGCCGGTACCACATTTGGCAGATTTTGCACAGAATGGTTGCACAAGCTGAGCCACCTCCCTTTACTTTGTTTCTACCATATATGTTTTAGTTATCTATGTTTTTTAATTATCTTTGTTTTTTTTCTATTTTTTTAATCATCTATGTTTCTTGTCTAGTTTTATATGGAAAAGCAATAAATATTTATTGTTATTTGTGTATGCATGACTTTATGTATGTTCCAGGGTGGTTGCTAATCTTTGTACAACCAACATTTTTGAAAACTTTTTGACCCTCACAGGGGGTTATATTGTAATATATGTGATCTATGTTTCTCTTAATTTTAATGAGTACACGTATACTAAGCTCTGATTCAACAATTAATGGGTTGGAATGTTTCATGCAAATTTTTAATACGTTCATTTATAGTGAAGGCGCTAACGGTCTCCCAACCAAGTCCTGACCGCAAATGAACGTTACATAACATAGTTTATCGGTTAAGAACGATTTAGTAAGGTACGCAACAAGCTCATCTCGCTTTTTCCTTTTTTTGGGGTGAAATTGTGGTAAATTAAAAAAAAAACTTTTGTGAGCACACTTAAAATTTCCAACAGAAAAACACCCCCTTAAACTTTCAAGCGCAGTGCAAGATGGCAGTTCATCATTCCAATTATTTGAATGAGACATATTATTTATAAGAAAGAAAGAAAAGAAAGATATGTTTTAGTATTGATGCCACATTTCTATTATAATAATTTTGACATTCATTATTTTGCCTGAATAAAACGTTTATTAGTAATATCTATTTGATTTGTCATAAACAATATTGTAACATGATCCTTGTTGGTTCAAATAAATTAATTGAATTGAATTGAATAATGACAAAATAGTAACATGTTAATGATTCTCTGGCTCTATATCAGTAAATTTTCCAGTAAATGCCATTAACACAAACATTGCTCCTGCTTTAATCAAGAAATCCCACAACCGATGTAAATGTTATTCCGGAAAACATAACTTTGCCTCAAGCTGATTCAACGCGTTCGTTGAATACATTATAAACAACATTACTTGCAATAAAATTTCAATGAATGCACTTGCGCAGTTTCTACTGCCCTTGACTTCTAGTTAGCAGAATGCTTTTTTTCTCAATTAATATTTATGTAACAAAATTACAAATATACGATAGGAAAAATTTAAGTCTCCCGCACATGACTTAAAAAAATAATTCCTATCGTATATTTGTAATTTTGTAATGTAATCCGCTTAGCAGGCGTTATTGCAACCATAACAATATAAAAAAAAAAATTATGTACCTCAACCAAATTGACAAATCACATCACTATTAGCTAATCCGATAGCCGTGATTTAAGTCATTCGTGTCTTGAGGTATTTTATTATTTTACACAATGATTTCATAGAAAGATAAGTGTGCTCGTGAAATCAGTCATTACAACTTATTTAAAAGATTGCATATAGATATATAAATATATAGTGGAGACATTTACTAGTTTTTGACGAGAATAATCCATGCACATCATAGATAATAATAACAATTTAATCTCATTCATAAATGGTTAATTGATTTGCAGCAACCCGATATCGATTAAAATACTTTAATTATATCCAAAAACTTGGTCATTGAGAAACAAATGTAATAAATATACCTATATAACTTTTCGGTAAATTAAGAGGACATTTATATATTATATGAGGATATCTAATACATAACCCTCACCACAATAAAGCCTCCTCCAAACTCGAAGTTCTAACCCGCATTTTGGTTACGAAAAGTACAAAGTCGAACAGTTCGCGAAACTTTTTATTTATTTACATACTTTATCGTACGTTCAAGCATACAAACCCGCAAACGAATAAGTTTAAGAAGAAAAGCGAGTGTACTTATTTAATTTAAAAGGTAGGTACTGCCAATATTGAAGTTTGGAGTGCTTGGGACATATAACACGTAACTGTAGATCTTTTGTTTAGTTCCAGACTTGTTCCTGTAGCGCTAGGACGATTAAGTTGAATAGGTTTTTATCAGCAGCAAAGCTTAGAACAAAATACATACCTACTCGTATAAAAATCCAATCGAACTGAAAATAACTAGGAAGTCTGGATATGGAATTCAACGGTCAATTTGTATGGAAAGTATGTATTTAATATCTTTTATGATACTATCTATAATTTTATGACGCGAAATTATATTGACTTATCATTTAGAAAAGTATTATATGACACAGTTAATTCTATTTAGACTTCCTTTTAGTCATCACAAGACGATAAATTAAGCAAATATTGAGGTATGTTCTATGTACTCCATGACTTTTATAAGTATTATACATAATTTGAATCTATCGTTTAAATGGTAATACATACAAGTGTTATAGAAAAATGTTTAACGTACAACAACAAATAGTAAAAAGGCAAGGTGCGAATCGACTTTGGAACTCCGCTGCATTGGTTATAATAATATATTATAATATTCTACAAACATATATAATATATTGTTAATATATGAAATGACATAGAATGAAAAGGTCCAGAACTACGACTCTAACTACGACGCAATAAGGTGCATGGAAGCTCGCAAAGCACGGATTATCTTATATTTATATGCATCTACAGGACATATTCTCTCTTTCTATCCCATAGCCACGCTATCTCTGAACTCTTCTGACGCGGCACGCACCGTAGAATAATCCCCTTTGGAGAGATACGCCGATGTACGTCCTGTAGCTTTGTATTTGATGTACTTGAGTATTATGTTCTGTGCCTAAAGTGCCGAGTGAGCATGATAACGGAAAATCAGCTGTGGCCTATAGTTTATTAATTTCAAGTTCACTGCTTTTCTGAGCATACTCTATAATTATATATTCCATATTAATAGTTAATGTTAGCTTGACCTAACAAAATCACGTTAAATAGGAGATTTAAATTGTGGCTAAGGCTATCGGAACTTCGGTAAAATAATACCAAAACACAATAAAATATCAAACAAAGTTCCGGCAGCTGTCCTTGAGAGCCAGTGAAATTACACATGAGACTTAACAACTATATCTCAAAGTGACGGACGCAGTGCAATTCGTTACTTGTGATGAAATGCATCTGTTATAGGCAGAGGTTGGTCCGCTTAACATCAGGTGGGCCTCGAGCTTGTTCCGTCACAATACCATAAAAAAAACTGTTCCGAAACAAATAGGATAAAAAACAGTAAGAATGGTATCATTACTATTCTTCCTATCATACCAATAATTTATTATAAATATCCGTTTATTAATTAGGTAGGTACTGTATCAGGCGGAACCGATGAACACGGCCTCCTCCCAATATGGGGATGTTTGCCATAATCCCCACGCTTTGCAGGCGTCTTTAGGATCTGGGGATCGCAGTGTGAGATATCAATTCATAAGAAACCGCTATTGCCCATCTTCTGGTGTATTATCCGTTTGTCACCTCTTACGACAACCACGGTTAGAGATAGGGGGGTGATATTATTGGGTGGTTTGTTATACACAGGCATAAAATTGACTGATATTCGTGGCTTGTCCAAAATCAGGATGGAAGGAAAAGTTTCTTATTTATAGGCTTTGACACTTTTGCCAAAATGTATATGTCCAATTAACCCAAAAACCAAATCTATCGCAAACAAAGATAAAAACCCTTTCAGCCGGATTAGCTAGGAACTCCACCTCGTGAAATTTGTTACTAAATCAGTGAATAGCCGAACATTAACGAACATTCGGTGCAACTTGCAATATGAATAACGAGGTTCGCAATTTCAAAGTTTGAAATCTACTGTTTATTGCCAACCAGTATCGAAAAGCGGTTATTGATTTACCATAAATTTCGTGTTAGAAACCGTTGGAGAAGCCTCGGCAGAAATCGTTATAATCTACTTTTGATGTTTTAGATATTAAAACACAACGTATATTAGAGTTTAGGAGTATAGTCGTATGTGTAAAGTTACTTAAAATGTTTTTACGTTATCTCTTCAACCGTGTCAACATTTTTTATCTTTACTGAATTCTCACACAACATAGTTAACGAACACTAACAAACTTGTCCCGAATCTAATTAATAAAAACCTTTTTTCATTGACAAATAAAAGTCATTAAGGAAAATAAAGCCGTGGCAGGCACCTCCAAAAGGACGAGGAAACTGAAAGCGCGTTATAATCGCTTAATTCGATTAATCGGAAGTCGCCATTGTTTCCATTGTGCTCGGAGTTCGTGATATCTATGGGAAATAAAATCTGAGCGGTAATTACCGCGTCCGTTATCCAGTGCGATACGGATGGGGCCGCCATTTGTAAAATCGCCGACGGTGGACAATGAGTGGACCCGAGCTTAAAACGCTGATGTTACTGAACTTTATTTGTATGGTTGAGTGCTAAATGAAAACAGATATGGGCCGTTAAGCTTGAACATGTGATTTTTCGAGATGCCTATTCTTTTAAATCACTTTTTGCTGTCCCTATACTGTACACCGTCTTATTTATATCACCAAGAATCAAGTCAGATAAACCAAATTGTGTTTGTATAATGTCATGGTTTTATCAGTAATAGTGTAAAACTATTATTTTTAAACTAAAAAAAATAAAGTTATTTTTTGTAATAAAAACAAAGTCTAACACTGAGTAGTGTGAAATGACTTGTGGAAGTCATACTATGAAAATGTGTGCTCAGCGTCATTTGGATATGTATAGTACTGACTATTATTATATCAACATTATTTCATGTTTTCAAATTTAAAAATAGATTCCAGTGGTTTATCTAAATTATTTATTTCAAAATGCTTGAGTTGCATGCATTGAATTAGTTTTATTAAGGAAACCATTTGCAGATACATTGATACCAGTTATATTAGATTATATTCTAATAAGTTTATTTATAGAAAGTCAATAATATTACACTCATACTTCACAACAGGAAAACGCTGAGTCAAAATAAGACAAACTCGTTTAAATTAACCTACGCGTACCCTCACGCATCGCACCCGGGACCCTTACGATCTATTATGGTTCCCTTATTATATTCGATTTAAGCTTTATTTTAAAATTGTAAACTAAATCTTTAACCTAAGAAAACCAATTGACTGTGGTCGTCTCATGTGCATTCCAAATTAAGTTCACTATTCGACCCGTAAATGTGGCCTTGCATGGGCGAGCTTCTATAGTTAAGTACTGATGTAAACTGAGTGCCTGATGATGTATAGTTATCGTAGATAGATAAAAATGTTATATATTTATTAACATTTTATCGAAATTTTTACAGAAATGGTAGACGAAATTGTTATAAATATTGCTAATTAGTTTAGGGCTAGAATGTCACCCCCCATTTTTACCCGTGGGTATCGTAAGAGGTGACTAAGGGTAACACACTAGAAGGTACGCAGCAGCGCTTTCTGAGGAACTGATATCTTACACTGCGATCACCAAGACGTTTGCCAATCGTGGTGATTATGGCAAACCCCTCATAATGGGGTGGGCTGTGTTCAGCAGTGGACGATACGGCTGATACAGTACAGTAAAGTACATGGATTAGGATAGAATACAAAGAATTTGATCAAATAATTTTCTGATTGACGCATAAAGACCTTCTCTTTCACAGAGGACTTCTAAAAGTCTAATAACTAAATTGGTGTTAACAAATATTGTATATTTACTTGTATATGTAATCCTAGTGGTGGCTACAGATGTTACTTATTTTTAACTGAATATTTTCTAATGAATTTCATGGTAAGGTTATAATAAAAAGTAAAATTAAGGCACAAAGTAGAGTAATCACAGTAATTATAATTATAACCTTATATAAAGAGGTAAATATTTAACCTATGTATAACAACCTCAAGACCCTTAAGTTAAGCACAACAAACAATACTCTACTCAGATCCATAGGCATGTCAAGTTAATGTTTTAGCTTTGTACTAGAATATGAATATCAGGCAGAGGAGTAAAACTACGTCCATCATCGCAACTCAAAACAAGGCACGCAGCTGACAATCAAAACATATTACTAAGCCACCGTCTCATCGGAGACATTAATTTATCTCTGCTGACTGGATCTAAACGCCATTTGCTCAGCAACCACTTTATATGTTGATTGGGTAATTTAGCCCAAGCTTTTCCAAGCACAAAGCTGTTTAGTGACCCGATTTAGAAAACTTCGCAGCTTTGAGATAGAGCTTTCTCAAACTACATTGTTGTTGGGAGGTCATGTAAAGTCAACGCAAGTACAGCTTTCAAAACATTAATAACGGTTTTGTATTTCTTTTTGCAAAGAAAATACTGAATATTAAATGAGTTATTCCAAGAGTATTTGATGGTCATTAAAAATGAAACATAGGTTAAAAATACAATATGCGAAATAGTATGCATAGAAAAGCCCTAAAAGGAATCTTACGCTAAAACTGAAATGGTTTAAAACCACAAACAAAAGCATGAAAGTAGCTTTCCCAATTTTCATAGTAGTAGCAAATACAAAGGATGGGCTAGATTGCATAGATAGTTTGAACTCTTTGAAGTCTCTGGATAGTAAAGCCTTTGGACCTTTGAATAAACTCGGGTCAAAGGTAAAAAGGGTCGCAGACATCAAAGATAATATAGAACTTGTTAAAAGATTTAACCTAGCGAATTGAGTGTAATAATACATAATAATGTAAAGTGGCTGTATTTGTTCCATCAAATAAAACGTTGTGTGGATCCGTTGGGAGGTCTTCGAATTATTTTGAGCAATACCTTCCAATGTAGGATCGTAAGAAGTTAATGGTTCAAGTAACGGGTCCTCACGCTAGTGTGATTGTGTTGGTTTCTTCCAGTAAAAGTAACAAACACACGGGCTTTATAGAACCTTAACGTACCTTTTTTTTATATCTGATAGGTTAATCTTTGACCACTATTTTACCTGATGGTAAGGGATGTACTACTGGCTCTCAAAGAAAGCTGCCGGAACACACCATTAGGTGCTTGGCGACAGATTTTCTACTTGAGGGTGGTAGCTAGCCAGGCGGGCATTCGCAAAATGCCCTACCACCATGCAAAACGACTACCATCCTAAGACAACAACCGGGATCGCCGGCGGAAAGTGCCCTCCGACGCACGGAAGCGCTCAGTAGTAATGTCACTAGTGGTCACCCATCCAACTCATGACCGCGGCTGACTAAGTTAAGAACAGCTAAGCAACCTTCGCTAAGAGCGCTTCAAAACTTAACATGAAGTACAATTTATTCCATGAAAAGAATTATTAGTTTAGCTTAGATTAAATAATAATAAGAAATAGCAATATCAATATATATTCATACATTTATACATTCATTATCGTTATTTAATATATATTATAGGTGAAGCCGTTTAAAAGTTATGGTGGACTAAAGAAACTCACAAACATAATACATGAAAATATAATACTCCTTTTTTTGGAAATGGTTTAAAAAGCACAAACCATTCTGAAACGTAATAGTACATTACTGCAGAATCCAGTAAGTAAGCCTTTCTGGCCAAGTATGAGTTAACCGGTTATATACGAGGCCAGGATGGCTTTTTTACTGGTTGAGGCTCGTATAATGCTTTTCTCAAAAATTTATGCCTCAGATTTTTAATCAGGAGTGCCATCTATTTCCGAATCTGTTTCGCTTGAACTCATTTTTTCAAAAACAATAATTTAAATATTAATTTTTTATCAATAATTTTTTAATTATTGTTTCAGAATGGAAAGTTTTTATCTAACATTATTTATAAACTGAAATAACTTAATACAAACATAAAATCTCACACTATACTTCTATAACATTATTGAGTACAAAACGCAACGTGCATACAGTCCCACCAACTTATATGTTCAGGCGGCAAAAAAAAAGAACTACAACATTCCTTCAAATTGTGACCGTTTGTAGTTGATTTCCTTGACCAGTAGCGCCCTCGAAAACTGCACAGTTAAGTTGGTGGTACTATACTTTTTCTGCGACGCGTTAAGTATCACAGACTATAAAATGGCTGTTAAAGGGTCCAAAAATATATCTACCTCATAAAATGTCATCCCAAAAAGAGAGATAGATTATATATTTGGAGCCTCCCTCCTATAACCATGTTATAATGGCTAAAAACGAATATGTTTCTGGTAATACGTTTTTTAAGCAGATCTAAATAGGATGATCTAACTGTCCAGGTGTATAACATGACACTGGCAAATGCACAATACGTGCGAGTCCAAATTACGAGATAGGAAAAATAAAAAAACTGTCCTGTAATGAATTTACATACTTTCTTACTGGACAGTAGGAGATTCCAAATTTAAAATCTCGCTTGTTACTGGACAGTTGTGAATAAGTCTCCGGTAGAGTTCACTTTCTGGATACGTTTTAGAGATGTTATGCCAACATTACATACCATTTTTGAGAAAATGTTCTTTACAGAATTTTAATATTAGGTATTCTCGACAGCTTAAAGACGTTTAGAACTCGAGAATATTTACTATTTAGACAACCATAATTATGTGTGTATTTTCTAGTTCGAATAGAGGAGTGGTTGCGGCCGCAAGAAGGTGCCGTGACTGATTGCTTTCATTAAAACCCTCGCGATTATCCTTCTGGGTCCGCACCTGATCTATTACTCCTGTATTTCCTATAAAGATCTTTAGCTAAATAATTTGTTTTGCATTTTCGCATAAGATTTGGGTTTGGTTTGAACTTGGTTAAAGAAAATGTTATAATCAGTCTGTTTCGAAGTTATCCGGTGGTATGCGTTCATTTTTCTATTAATATTAATAGTTTTGGTATAATCTAAAATGTATAAAATTCTGTTCATCACGTACTACAGTTATTTAATTATTAACCGTAGTAGATATTATATTTATATTTTCATTACAAGTCTTTACAAGTTGTCCATGAGTAAGGCGATTTCTTACTTTTTCTTTTTTACTATTAGCCTCTAATCATATAGTTTATATATGAACTATATGATTAGAGGGAGCATTAATGTTCGGAGTAGATAATAATAAAATAAAATAAAAGCACCGCTTTGTATTCTTGAGGCCCTGGGTTCGATTGATTTGAGTGGCATTCCTGAGTCTGCAAATATATTCTATAAGTTAATCATTTAAGATAAAATAATGTTGAACATTTTTCTCCTGTATGATTTTTTTTGTGATTAGATGTCATTGTCAAAATAATAGTTTAATAAAGCATTCAATTAAAATATTTATTTTAAAACATATGGTATAGAACTCACTGGTAAATAATATCAGTAAGTCAAAGCCCGTAATATAAGTCCTGATCGTTCCAAAAAGTTATATTTTGATTATACAATTCTACACCTAAACATATTAGACAACAAGACATTTTAAGTTCTTCATTCTACACTCAATGTTTTTATTAACAGAAACATAAAATGTTGTAAGAGCAGTTTAAAACATCGTCCGCCGCTCTTTCAAAGTTTAACTCCAACATTAATTTCCCCGTTCGAATTTACAGCGGTGGAAAAAGAAGCATTTTCCGCACTTCTTACGAAGATTCCTTCAAGATATAGCTTCTCTTTCCTCTACCGTAATAAGATTAAATTTTACTAATGAAACAGAAAATGAAAATTTCTTCTGCAGAAACGGAATTTGCTAAATAACTTACTGCCATTTGTCTTACTAATGAATGAATGAATTTTTTCATACTTTCCTTCCCTTTTAACCGCCACGTCTTCTACGAGAGTAGTAATATCCGGTGATAATGAAAGCGATGAGAACATTTATAACAGTTACCTCGTTTAATTTACGCCGTGAATAATGACGCTGCATGCATACGTTGCTGTATGTATGTATAACGAATGTCGTAGTCATGAATTGGTATGTATAGCATGTTCCCACAATTTGCCACAAATTTAAATGTTGCTGACGCGACAGCATTTTAAACAAATGCAAATGTACCCATCTACCGTTGGCGGAGACCTTCCCACAGCTAAAAGTAACGGCCTTGGAGAAGGGATGACGTCTCTGGAGATGTAACTGGAGCCCGATTTGCTACGTTCAATTCGGGTTTGATCTGAAATCATTATCCGATACGAATAACGAGCGGTCCCGACACTTTAGGATTGGACGTGAAATTAGATCTTTAACTTCGTTAGCGGACATAAATGTTTACTTACATACAATTGTATTTTAAATACGTTATTGTGCTCGCTTTAGTTGCTTGAATCTTATGAACTAACATGCAGACAACTCTCGACTGCAAGCATAATGGCGCGGCGTGGTATAGTCGTCGAAAGTTTGGCCTTTTCGCAGTACGACGACGTAACCAAACAAGGGATTAATCTTTCAGCATCACAGATAAAAACAACAATAGAAATGAATTCATATATATTAATAATGTATTTTAGAGATTAGATAGCCCGAGATATTTAATTCACAAATAACCTGTATTTGTGAATTTCATTCAGGTATATATCAGTTGATTCGTACCTGTGGGCAAAAAAATCATATATCTAAATACTGGGTGGCGCAAAAGTAATGACCCTATTTGGTTCAGCTATAACATTTTTTCTAAATTAGAAAACTAGATTTAGATTTTTTTAAATGTATATTTGTGCCATTAAATTTCGTACCATTAGGATTTAAAGATGATGTCTTTTAAATGGTGACCTCCAGAGTTGATACACATTTGAGCCCTATTTATATGACATTTTGCATAACTTGCCGTAACACTTCCTGCTATATGTTCGTTATTTCTTGACGAATGTTTTCTTTTAGAGCTGCGAGAGTCTGTGGCTTGTTCACATACACCCGAGATTTCAAAAAACCCCAAAGAAAGAAGTCTGGACTGGTCAGATCGGGTGATCTTGCAGGCCAAGGCAAATCGCCAAAACGAGAGATAACTCGGCCTGGAAAAGCGTGCCTCACTAAGTCCATAGTGTCGCGCGCTGTGTGTGCCGTAGCGCCGTCTTGTTGAAACCAGATGTGCTCCAGCCCCAATTCGTCCAAACTGGGTATCAAAAACTCACGTAACATGGTTCTGTAGCGTTCTCCAGTGACAGTTATCGTATTGCCTCCAGCGTCTTCGAAAAAATAGGGTCCGATCACTCTGTCAACACAGATGCCACACCATACAGTAACTTTTAGTGGGTGTAGAGGTGTTTCTTGAATAATGCGCGGATTATCAGTGCCCCAGAACCGAGTATTCTGCTTATTGACATGCCCTGAGAGATGGAAATGCGCTTCGTCACTCATAACCAATTTTAAAGGAAAATCATCCTCTTCAAGGTTGAGGTTTATGACGCGCTGGCAGTAATCTAGACGAGCTCGGTGGTCAGCAGGCAGCAGCTGATGAGTCATTTGAGTTTTATACGGGAACATCTTTAAGTCTTTCACCAAAATACGCTGCAGGGTCCGTCTGGAAATGCCCAATTGCGTGGCACGTCGCCTCGTTGATGTTTCTGGACACTCTTCCACATCTTCGCGCACAGCATCGATATTTTCAGCTGAACGGCCTGTTCTTGGTCTCCCAGACTTAGGTCTATCCAATGTTGAGCCAGTTGCTTCAAGGCGTGTGGCAAAGCGTCGAATTGTGCGACCAATCGGTGCCGGACGGTGGGGAAATCGTCGACGAAATTCACGTTGTGTTCTTATCACTGATGAATTATTCCGTAAGAACATTGACACAATTATTCCACGTTCTTGGGGAGTAAAACGGTCCATGTTTATTTTCAGTGTATTTTACATTTGTTCACTACACAATTTTCAACAACAGAATGACAGAAAATGTCATATAAAAAAAAAAAGTATTTTCTTTAGTGCCAGTACTTTTGCGCCACCCGTTATTATTAAATGTTTTCAGTTGCATGGGGATAATGGCACCCCTTAATGGAAAAGGCTGTGTTCAACAGTGGACAATCCGGCTGATAAAGTACAGTATACAGTTTTATTACAGTACAGTACAGTCTTATTACACACAGAAGGTTGATCTCATAATCCAATATAAGCGGGCGAAGTGCGGCTTGCTTAACTCTAAGTACTTTTTCAATATATCGCTCACTATTCAACAAATTAACTAAAGATTTAGAGCTCATCTTCGCAGACCTAACGAAAGAAACACAAATAAAACCTTCGAAGAAACTATCTGCTCAGTAATTTACCTAACTTATTAGAGAACTTCAGGATTTGTTTGAACATGAGCGCGAAAGAAAAATATTCAAGTTGAAATTCCGTAATGAATTGAGGTCAGGAAGCAGGGGCGGCAAATAATGGAGTGACGGAGAGAATGGCTTTGTATACGTATTTTGGTACAATTGTTGATTTTCCTCTCTTCTTGAATAGTATGAAAGAACTGAACCCATTTGTATCTTCATTTTGCTACAGTGGACTTTTATTCAGGGAGACATAAAAGCTGGGCACCACTAATGTTTAGTATAAAAATGTACTGTTATTTGCCTTTATCGGCCTCATCTCGGTATGATAAATATTGTGTTTTTGCTGCAAAATTGTGAGGTTTCGAAATCAGTACCTTAAATACATATGTATATAAAACCAAGACATTACTTATGTAGGTGATGTGATTGCAGGTTGATTTGTTAGAATAAATAAGGTAACAACCGGGACTGACGGCTTAACGTGGCTTCCGAAGTACGGAAGCGCTCAGTAGTAATATCACTAGCGGTCAACCATCCAACTCATGACCGCAGCGGAGTAGCTTAACTTAGCTGATCAATCAAGAATGGCTAAGCAAACTTCGCTACGAGCTCTTCAATAAAAACTAAAGCTGTAATTATGATAAATTTTTGAAGCAGTGATGGCCCAGTGATGTCTGCTATGGACTGCCGCCAATCACCTAACAGTGTGTCTAGGCAAATGTAATTCTAGGTTGAGTCTACTAACACCTTCGACCACATCATCTCTGATTTTACCATCAGGTAAGATTGTGGTCAAAATCTATCTTGTCAAATAGTTTTTTATATATATCCAATATCAAGTTGATATATGCGACGCGTGATCAAAATGCTGGCACCTATTTGGCTCAAACAAAAAGCATTGCAATTCAACGGGGCAATGCTGCCAGCATGCTGGGCACGCTGCCAACTGATAGTGGGCTAGAGCATTTGGACTCCCTATGAGTCCAAATGCTTTTACTGTAGTAGCTGTAGTAGCTGTAGTGTTGTATATAGTTTGTAGTATTTGTTTAAAGGCATACCGCCATTGAAAAAAACAAAAGTTGATATATATATACAATTATTCATGTTTATATTTTATATGTGTATTCTTATATATGTTCTTATAAAATGCTTTTATAATATCGTTTCTGTCATATACTGGGTTATCGACAGTTGATTGGATTATGCGTAAACACGAACGTAACATGTCAACTAGACCAAAGGCATGTTACAAAACTGACAGGGCCCGAGAGCTTATTGAAATTTGCAATAAATATTTGATGCAGGTTAACTTTATATTTTAGTAATTTTATTTCTAAATAATGATATCTGACACTATAGCGAGCATCACACATACAAATTTTTAGAGCACCGTTCCTTTTGACTGTTAAACTTATAAATAAACTACATCACTACACCCAGTTAGTTTCTAAAGCCGAGCAGTTAAGCCACACGATACGTAAAGCAGGAAGTTGCGGGTTCAGATCACACTCGTGACGAAGGTTATGAGCTCTTAAATTTGTAAATATTATAACCATTATTTTTTTCAGAGTTAATATTTTTAAACTGGTATGAGCAAAAGTATGTTTAATTTCATCAATATGAAATTTAAAATTAAGTATTGGGCAAGACAATAATGTACAGAATAAAGGTAGTTCTGCCTTCTTAGAGTCTGAAACTGTCTTCTACAGAGCATAGTTTCAGACTCCAGGCTGTTAATGACAATTCTTTTTTTGACAACGCCTTTAATCCCACCTAGGCTCAAAGGGATTACCTTAAGATTTCAAAGTAATATACTTAGACTGGATTGCAACAAGTTTAACAATGCGTAAATCCGTGAAAAACATTCCTTATTCCGATGGATTAACAAATTTACCTAAAGATTTGACGTGACTGAAGACCTTATAAGGCAGTTGGTGTAAAGCGACAATAAAATATTTTTACTCATTATCTATACTAATATTATAATGAGGAGAGATTTGTATTTTTGTATGTAACGAATAAACTTAAATACCACCGGACCGATTTGAAAAAAAATTCACCATTATAATCCTACACTATTCCTGATGAACATAGGCTGTAGAATTATTTCAATAACTTACGCATACGTATGAAAATTTCAATAATGTAACCCAACGTTTGAAAAAAATACCAAAAAATTCGTTATATCGCGTACGCTGCGGAAATTGTTGACAATAGAGCAAAGTGGTGTACTGCAACTTTATAGGGAACATCAATTTCTACAAAAAAGCCCGCAATATTATATAACTTACTATTACAGTTATGTCACAATAAATACTTTTTTAGCATTTGATGTGCTACCTTTTCTTCTCCCGCAGGTACAACAAGGATCACTAGATGGCAGCATTTCTTATTAAACTAACGTCAAGCCGTCTTTCAAATTTGATATCATATCATAGATAGATCTGTAAATATTTACCTCAACACAAGACATGGAAAACAGGGAGTAAATAAAAATAGCTTACAATATGATGTATTATGATACTATTATGATTAGTTCCGTGAATTTGTATTTTATAATATGTCATCTCTTTGTTAAAAAGTCACAAAAACAGAATAGGCGCATCACGTACAGGATAGGATGGGATAGTGGTCGGATCTTCACAATAGTGATTATGTCCTCAAATTGAGATAGAAGAGTATTTTTTCCATGACTTTAAAAACAATTACGTTTTACAACCATCATCAACTGCACAATTGCATTAAGCCAGATATGATAGATGAGACAATTATTAAGCCGGTGCAGTAGTAATGTCATTTAATCATTGCCGTGTCAAGCACGTCCGGACAGAATTAATAAGTTCCTTTTACTGACGGATAAAATTATTCATTCAATGTTTAATTCACAGCTCAGCTTCAGCTACCATCATACAACTTTTTTGGCTATAAATCCATAGAAGTGTCATGTTTTCTGTAGGCAGTCAGACCAGTAAGAGATGTTTCTTCAGACTATAAATCTTAGTTCTATGTTATGTAAAAGTACTAGTAATAGTATTTATTGTCATAGCTCAATATACGCAGGGGTTGTATTATTAAGTAGATTTTATTTATATGCCAAAACTATGGCCTTAAATTTGTATTTTTATTATCTTAATTATGTCATTTATTATTTATTTAGCAAGCAGGATATGATATTTATCGAAGGCAGTATTATCATAGTAAAACCGAAAAATAGTTTGGAGAAGATAGTAAATTTAAATTCGTACTCTAGTATGGATACGCAGGTTCTCAGAGCCAATAGCGCCCGCCGCGGCAACACTGGACCGCACCGCGCTCCCTTTGTATAGAGTTTTGAATATTTACATCGGACTAAGTAATAAAAAATATGAAATATTAAATGTCGGGCACAAGAAATTTTTAACGAGGACCACCTCGTTTTTCACCTCAAAATGTTTGCTAGGATTAGCAGAAGTCAACCCTAAGAGGTTGTTAGCATTTTAGCAATAACCCTGTATACGTATTTGATATAAGCGCAACCTATAAGCTACCTATAACACGATTTTATGATTCTTAATCAATTATATTCTCTTTAAATAAATTAACGCCCACGCTAGATATTTGCCATAGTATGCATGCTGAGGCACGTCCTTACAGGCACGCACACATACAAGCCGCGTGTGATCGCTGAAGTCAAACTACTTGCCTGATTTCACTATGGCATTATTCTTTTTTTACATGACCTAGATCCCTTAGTTTGATTATAAAACTAACGTCGTTTTTACTCATGTAAGTAAATTATACATGAAAACTCACGTGAACAAGTTAGACAACTTCGACCACATCTGGTAGTCTTAATCAAGGAGAATTCAGGGCGCCCACGTTAAAGTCTAGCTTCGCACTGCGGGCGACAACTCGTAGCGCGCGTGACGTCATAAGTTAATGCGAGGGATGGGTTGCAGTTGGTCGTGTTGGCGAGTACTGATGCAGGTACTCTTCATCGCTAGAGAATTTGAGCTGGTATGGGAGATGTTCCAGCAAAAAGAGCTCACTGCATCTATGATAGACCCGTCCTTAGCATCCAGATCAGTTCCATGAAGACTCGGCTTTCGTACGTGATATGACTTACCCTCTGTTTCAGTCGAAATTTCACGTTCAACGCGTTAATTCAGTTTTAGATACATTTTCTAGACAAAAGAGAAGCTTAAATATTTTGTTCTATAGTTGTTAAGGTTATAAGTATTACGCTTATCACTAAACAATTCGATACATTTCCAACTTTCAAATGTTGTTTGCAACAGTTAATTAACAGCTGAAACTAAATTTAAGAACACGTTCATTAATAATTAATGAGGGCTGATGTATACGCTAACAAGTACACAGGCGAGGCAATAAATTTTCGAGATACGATCTAAATTACCGTAAAATTTTAGCTACAATCTCGTTTTAACCTATTTTCCAAATCAAATGTTTAATCATCCAATGAACACGAAATAACATTTTTTAATATAAATTGTCGGTTTGATAAATTAATTTAAAAATGTGTTTCAATATTATGAATCTGTTTTTATAGGTTTAATAATGTTTTGTAATTGAATGGGCTATTATCATAGTTACTTCAAAGTAAATTGGTTTATTACAGCAGTCACAATAACTTTATCATAATAGTATAATTATGTAAACAGTATATAGACGATAATTGCAGACGCTCCGTTAAATTACAAGGTAACAAAAACATTCAAAACTACTTAACATATGTAGTAAGTAGAAAAAAGATAGTGCTTGGCGTCTAATAATCAGGCCAATGGTTAATTACGCTCAATGCCCCACCACCATGCAAAAACAGGTTATACAAAAGATAACGAATGTTCCACAGACTCATCCAAACATCGCTTGAGTAAGCTTACAAATACAATAAACAATAAAATGAATAAACAAAAAGTGCTGAAACAGTAAAATGTAGTTATTTTTACTACTGGCAATAAACATAGTAGACTCGACCGAAATGACTATAAATTTTGATATTAGGAGTTGGGTTTACGAGTGTATTTCGCCAGCCTTCTTTTATTATGCGCTCCTTAAATAAATTATTAAATTTTCAGCTGTGGTATATACTCGTACGTATATACCTTATCGTTGTATAACATTAAGAACTAAGGTAATAAATTTGTCTCCTTCATTACAAAAAAAAACTGATTTATAATTAACCCGTAAAGTATTAATGCTTATTGTCTGGCTTGTTTTCGGGCATTATATTAGATATGTATCCCGAGGGAGTTCTTCTTATCCAGAATAAATATACTTAAGAGCACTTTTTTTCACTGTATGGAACTCTACAGTTACACTGCGGTTCACACGGCATTTTTTTTTTTTTGTATGCCTTATAGGTTAGCCTTTGACCACTATCTCACCTGATGGTAAGTGATGATGTGGTCGAAGATGTTGTTCAGGCTAACCTAGATGTACTGGCTCTCAAGGACAGCTGCCGGAACACACCGTTAGGTGCTTGGCGGCAGATTTTCTACTTGAGGGTGGTAGCTAGCCAGGCGGGCATTCGCAAAATGCCCTACCACCATGCTATAACGATTGCCATCCTAAGACAACAACCGGGACCGACGGCTTAACGTGCCCTCCGAAGCACGGAAACGCTCAGTAGTAATGTCACTAGCGGTCACCCATCCAACTCATGACCGCGCGCGACGTTGCTTAACTTTGCTGATCGGTTGAGAACAGCTAAGTAAACTTCGCTACGGGCGCTTCAAAATTTTTCGCCTCGCACTGACACTATATGGAACTAGCTGCCATCTGAAGTCTGATTCATGGGAACCTTCTAGAAAAGAGCTAAACCCCTCCTCAAAGGCCGGCCACGCACCCTTGATAACTCTGGTGTACGACCGGAAAGTTTGTCACCCATATTTTTTATGAGATCCAATACAAAATATGGGCAAATGTGAGAAGGGCCTCGCTCTTTTAAGGTTCCGCATTGTAACAGCTCGTAAACAAAAAAAAACAGTTGGAAGTTATGATCACAGCTCCAAAAGTACATTTAAAGTCGGTGATTTTAGTGAGTTGGTTAAATAAAAGATAAGGTATATAATATACAAAATTTATGTTTTCTCATTAGTTTCATTTTTGACATAGACCCGTAAGGAAATGGTCTCAAATTCAAATTTTTATGACTCCTTCCCCCTCTTTAATTATACACTGAGAAAAATCTAAAGTCAAAAGCGCCCTAATGACGGCCAATTTATATGGTAAGAAGGCAAAAAACCGACCAAACGTAAATACGTACAAAAACGCCTTCCAACTAGAAGGCGTTAAACGAGGTAGGTGAAGGCGAATGTTTCTTTTCGTCTTCATTTAAGGTGTATTTTGTGGTCTTTCTTAAATATTGACTTTTCGATGAGGCTGATTAAGTCGTACGTTATAGTGATAATCACCGTATATAAACCGCCGTAAAATTAAGGTATATTTTATGGTCAATACTGCAATTATTATCGTATAACAAGTTCAATTCTGAAAATACTTTACGGAAGGCGTTTTTGACGGTTTTGTTTATTATAAAACATGGTACATTTTTATTGATTGGTGAAAATCATCTTAAGACTTGTGAATTCACCTTGCGTAGTTACAATTCAACGGTAAAAGGGTCAAATTTGATTTTAGCTCCAAAGTTGTTTTTCTCAGTGTATAAAAATAAAATTTGTACTCAGCTCATAAAATACTAACCAAAGGTACCCCAAATGCTATGTTGTAAAAAGGTTTTTTTGGCTACATTCTCATGTATTGGAACCTTTCTTGAAAATTATTTAATTGATTTTCTTATCAAACAGTCGTCTTTGAGTCAACGGTTTTCAAAAATATCTAAATTTCGGCTTTGTAACTCATTTTGTTTACAAACTAGACTAGTTAACTTAGAAACTAGACATGTTACAAGGATGGACGGACAAATAGACGGACAACGGAGTCTCATGAAAAGAGCTCCGTTTTGCCCCTTGGGTACGGAACATTAATAAGCTAAAATATTCACGTGGTTTTATCTTTACCAATATATCTTTTCTAGTGCGGATTACTGCACTAGTGTGTACTACTAATATAAGATAAGAAATGAGTAGGTACACTGAGAAAAACGACTTAAAGGCTTATATAAAATTTTTTTACCGTTGAATTGTAACTACGTAAGATTAATTCACAACTCTTAAGATGATTTTCATCAATCAATAAAAATTTACCATGTTTTATAATAAATACAACCGTCAAAAACGCCTTCCGTAAAGTATTTTCAGAATTGAACTTGTTATACTATAATAATTGCAGTATTGACCATAAAATATAAGGTATATTTTTATATTTTCTTTTACTGCGGTTTATATACGGTGATGATCACTATAACGTACGACTTAATCAGCCTTATCTAAAAGTCAATATTTAAGTAAGACCACTAAATACACCTTAAATGAAGACGAAAATAAACATTCGCCTTCACTGACCTCGTTTAACGCCTTCTAGTTGGAAGGCGTTTTTGTACGTATTTACGTTTGGTCGCCTTATACCATATAAATTGGCCGTCATGAGGGCGCTTTTGACTTTAGATTTTTCTCAGTGTAGGATAAAAAAAAAACAAGAAATGAAACAGTAATGACAAAAATATAAGACCAATAGATTATACTAGTATAGACATGTCACGAGAAGAGACAAAAAACATACGAGTATAACTTGAAACTTTTAACATAAATGTAAAGAGATATGGCGTAAAGAAAAGTCCAAGAAGGTATGGATGAACTGCTTGTAGAAAGATACGTGAGAGAGAGGTTAAACATAATGAAAAACGTGAACCTTGAACACAGTCATTGATATTTCTTTGAAACGTCAATATAAAGTTAATAGCACAATTATACCTCCGTTATAGATCTTTAATTACGCGTGATCTAATTCTTCCACTTTATCAAAACTTTGACTCGACGAATTAGCATTGCAATAAAACGGGGCAATGCTGCCCGCATGCTGTGCACAATGTGACATGACAGCGAGCTGGAGCATTTCGACACCTGTGGGCCTACAATGGCGTAAAGGATGCTTAAATGCTTTCATTGTGGTAACTGTACATAGTATGTAGCGTTTGGGAATGAAAGCTAGCGCCAGTAATAACAAGTTTAACTATTTTGTATCAAAATTTTAAGAAAACTTAAGAGAATATTTATTGCAGTCTAAGCCCAGGTCTTTCTTTATCAAGTCTATCCTTAGCAAGAGTCCATCTTGGTGGGTACCACCTCAGTGTCAGATATCCCACCTCATAGTAATACACGGGTAAAGCCACGGATAAAAAGTGATTCAAATGGATTTTACCTAGGTATAATAATTCATAATACTCTCTTAAAAGCATCGAAGCGTGCATGGTGGTAGGGCATTTTGCGAATGCCCGCTTGGCTTGCTTCCACCCTCTAGTAGAAAATCTGTCGTCAAGCACCTAACGATGTGTTCCGGCAGCTGTCCTTGAGAGCCAGTAATTCTAGGTTAGCCTGAACAACATCTTCGACAACATCATCACTTACCATCAGGTGAGATAGTAGTCAAAGTGCTATGAAACACAAAAAAAAAAAAAAAAATATAGCTCCAAAACTACTTCCAGAAAATACCAACGAGAACAAGAACGCTTATTTCATTATAGAAAGCTAGTCACGTACTAGTGAGGGAAAGTGCAGGTGTCTCTAATTGGTTGGCCGCAGGTGATTTTCAAACACTCAAAGCAGTATTCAGTCGCCGTAGCAGCCTTAAACCGTCCAAACCCCAACCTTTCGACTTCAATCGATCAACTGAATGCTCTCATTTTGACACGACCTTTTGTTTGACAAAGGATCTACCGAAATCAAATCCTTTTGGCACTTTAGTGTGACTAAAACTTAATTCGCTTCAAAAGCTTAGTTTGTTCTATGTTATTGATCACTTTGTGATAGGTTTTCACCGTTAAATTGAAAATGTGATTATGGGTGTGTCTAAATTAAGGACACAAAAGTAATTAACGTTATCTCCTATTTTAATACCGAAGCTATAGCATAAACCTTTTTGTATAACTTAATAAGCTTCTATAGTGACACCTAACTAGCGGCTTCATCCATTATTCACATTTAATATCTTAACTAACTTGATACGTGGATTGGTGGATTTTTCATACTTTAAATTTAGAAATCGCTAAGCTTGTGGTGCTATATAATGTTTTATAAGTTAATGACATGTACGATTAGCCTTATCATGTACCACCAATACCACCAAAGCTGCGTATAGAAGCGTATAGGAAAATCGTTGAAGATGGAGTCATTTCCATAATATGTTAAATAAAAGTGGATTTTTTCCTCACTTACCACTTCGCTGCTCTGTATAGACTATTTGGACGTTCTCTGAAAGGTTTTATGAAAACAGCCGTCTTGTCTAAAATATTTTTGAAAGTTCCCTGCCAATAACAAATTTAATGTCTAATAGTTTAATCATCAAAGGGGTAACAACTTTACAACAGCGTTTTATGATCTTTGATAACTTGACTTCATAATTAGTAATATCTGATAAAACGAAAACTAGACTTTTGTTTAGTTATTGGAAAACTATCAAAGTTTAAATTTAATTAGATCTTAAGAAATCTGTTTTTGGAATAAGACAAATTTTACTATATAATTACCAATTTCAGTTGAAAGTAACCTTCTTTATAATATTGTGAAGTAAGTTTCTCGAGGTACAGATTAAATTACTTTAGCACCACCAGGGAGTTTTGTGCAAGGAGAATGTAATACCATTTATTGCGCTGATATTAAACTGAGACCATCTGCAAATGCAATTATTTCTTACATTTCGAAATAAGTGGTTATAAGAAATCCTATTGTTACCAAGTATCCAGCTCTGTGTAACATACGATGATACAATGATTTGTTAGTCTGTGAATCTAGGTACAAAGGATATTACATATTTTATTTATATAGAACGCTAGTTCCACCAATTTGGCATCAGACATTAATTTATATATACTCGTAAGCTCATATAATTATCATTCGCAACAATTCTAATTACATTAACATTAAACATCTTATAAAATAATAATAATTGTCAATACAATATTAATTTAATGTCAAATATTATAGACATTCATTTTTATTCACATTAGTGTCTACTATTGTCAAGTAGACAAGTTTAATATAAACATACTTACCGTGGGTTCGACTTTTTTTGTCCACCTCTGGTTATACATTCTTCTTAAATGTCCCGCCCTTATTAGAGTTCTAATAGATTTAATTCTTCCTCTGACTTTGGTTTTCAGTTTAACATTTTTGTATGCGAGCTGGTTATACAAAACAAGTTATGGAATGGATACAGAGGAAAGAAACATGGAAAAGAGGAAGGCCAAACAGAGATGGGAAGATGTTTTCGTACAATTACACGGGTTAGAATGGATGAGGATAGCAAGAAACAGAAACATATGGTACAATTACGGGAGGCCTACGCCAATGAGACGACATCTGCTCATGAATAATAAACTAGGCGTGCTATAATCATAATACCCATTATTTTATACAATTTAACATATGCGTAACCAATCAAATACGAAACATGATATATAATATTATCCTGTAAATCAGTAATTAGTAACATGAATGGATTATTAGTAAAAAAATTTTTTTTTAATTACCAGCTCTGTAAAATATACTGTAAATGTGTAGTTGAATAAATGGCATCTTTACATTATAGTACCACCAACTTAACTGTGCAGTTTTCAAGGGCGCTACCGGTCAAGGAAATCAACTACAAACTGTCACAATTTGAATGTTGTAGTTCTTTTTTTTGCCGCCTGAACAGATAAGTTGGCGGGTCTATACATCATCAAGTCCTTACATACCTTTCATTAAGTACAAACTAGAATCATTGATATAGATAATATAAAAACTGTAATAATAAGTTTTTAAATAATCTAAGGTTGATCGACCCCGCAGTCACTAATTTCCACTATACAAACATTGTGCCAGCAACAATTTCCTTTCACCGGCATTGTGACATCTATTGAAACACTTCACCAGCCCAGAACAAACACCGTTGTACAATTCCAACAAACGTAATAATAAGTATTTCAAACAGACATTGACAAATAGAAACACAGTGGTAATAGGTAACATGATTTATCAACGACTAAGCCGATTATTGATAAGCTCTCCAGCGTTTTGTCTTCACAATTCATCTTATATTAATAATAAGTCCTTCAAGGCGCCGAGGTAAAACAGCCTTTATGTAATAACCAGGTTCATTAAGGATTTAATAATTAGTTTAATTGAACGCTTTTTAATCATCACATGTGAGATCGCACTGTTATTAAGGGGTCGTAATATACGTATCATATTATGTTCTATATCAGGTTGATAAGTATTGTTATATTATAATTATTCTGTATTAGAAATTTAGTATGAATAATGACTTTTCTTATTATACTCATGACACCAGCTAGATCCAATACATTGCCACTTCACATGATACATATTACCCTATAGCTCACCTTTTGTCACATATTCCCTGCTTAAATCACTATAAATGACCGAGGGATGGACATTACTCCAGAAAAATAGCCAGTGATAACAATATTCTGCTACTTTATGGAAGGCGATTATATCTCCAATATTCAATTTAGATTTTGAGGGTTATTTTCAATATATATTTCCAAAATCTCAATATATTATGCAATTTAAGAAAAAATCATGTAAAGACTGCAAAACAGACGTGATTCAAAAGAAATAGTAGTAAAATTCATTGTTATAATAGCAAGCTTTGCCTCATTGTTCACACCTGTCGATTAGGGATTCGTATTCCACTCGCAATGCTGGAATACACGTTGATGTGATTTTGCAATGTGGGCGGTTACTTAACTCTGGAACACCCACATTAAACGGTATGACAAGTATGTGACATATGTGTACTCAAGTCTCCAATAGAAGCGAAAAATTTGGCCAAATATCGGAATAATTTTATCTCTAATTTACCGGTTGTAGGTATGCCTTTGTTGACAAAATACAACGAACTATATACAATGCTACAGCTACTACAACCAAAGAATTTCGACAACCTACAAGTCATTAAAGACGCACAGGCAGTCCAATTGCTCCAGCCCACTACCAGTTGGATATATGGTATCTTGATAGTATCCCAATGAATATAACAATATCTTTGATATGATTTTGATAAAATTTGTGATTTTTTTCAAGTGTTAAGTTAATGTTGCAATTTGTCGTTAGTTGACGTTGACGTTGACGTTAGTTTTCTAAAGGTGTAGGTATGACTGATGGCAAATAGTAAACACAAGAGTTACTTTTTCGTTATTAGCACATCCTCTCTTTGAAGTTTTTTTTAATGTATGCTACTACTTTTTCAATACAATTGCTCGTAATAGCTACAGAGCTACGTAGTGGTACGTAGGTGTTACCAGTATCGAAATGAACTTTTCGCGCGGGTGTTTTTAACTACTTTTTTATTTTTTTATATGCAGTCAGCAGATTGAAATCAATATGCTGGCACGTGATTGTTGTGTTTGATACATTTATTCCTAAGAAAAATAATAAAATAATCAACGAGTTTTTTCCCTTCTGTTTTGATTTAAAATACGAATCACACTTCCGAACTGTTTATTATTCATTACGGCCTATTGAAATGCCTATTTTTCTTCTTTTTGTATTAATTCGTGTTAGCGCAATAAAAAAATAAAACAAAAATATCCATGTGGCACTCGTGATATGCTAGTAATAATCTTGGGTTGATTCAATATACATCTAATATACCTTACAATATCGTAGCCTCAATTGGGGTAATTAACTTTCCGCATTCGCATCATAATGTATTCTGTATACTTATTCGTAGCATAAAATATTATACTCTTATCGTAATTTACAATACACTGATTGAAACAATATTACTGGGAACTAATTGTTACTACTTTTATGCAAACGAAATATTATATTTGTAAAATTTTTTGTTACAAAATTACAACGCGAGGAAAAAATAAGGTCATGTGCGGGATTCGAACCCGCACTGTGCATCCCTATAGGCGGGGCATGCTCGAACCGCTAAGTCAACACGGCATATGGAAGAAAAAATAGAAATACACTCTATTCACGACAAAAAACTGACTAATTTAAATACAAATAATTAATAAGTACGAGTTCTCTGCCAAAAATCGACCCCAACTCAACATAGTGCTAGTCGTAAACGACCAGCTTGGTCTTGCGTTGAGACCGGTAGGTGACGTTATGTACGGTTATATAACAGAATAACGAGAATTTAATTCAGATTAAACAAAATAGAAAATAATAAGATCTTTAAAAAATTCATAAACATGGCACAAATTTTGTAACATTTAAAAATGATAGAAAATAAAAATAAATAGTAAGGTATATACATATTTATAAAATAGAAGAAACCATTAAACATTATAAAGAATGAAACGAATATGTCCTAAATAGCGCTTATTATTTGTCCTTTCGTTCTTAACCATCGTATTGGGATAAAGCGACATCTATAATACAACTTACGTTGTACTACAAACAAGACTATTATTTGCAATTAGCTTTGTTAACGATGACGCAACCCTATAATTTAAATATTTTTATTGCAATGACGTATGCTCCGCGGATTACATTATAAAATTACAAGGAGAGGAAATATTTTAGTCATGTGCGCGATTCGAACCCGTACTATCCACCCATATAGCCGGGGCATGCTCTAACCGCTAAGCCTACCTTTTTTTTATGCCTATATATATATATAGGTTAGCCATAGGCCACTATCTTATCTGATGGTAAATGATGACGTAGTCGAAGATGTTGTTCAGGCTAATCTAGAATTACTGACTCTCAAGGACAGCCGCCGGAACACACGTGGTAGCCAGGCGGGCATTCGCAAAATGCCCCACCACCATGCTATAACGACTGCCATCCTAAGACGATAACCGGGACCGACGGCTTAACGTGCCCTCCGAAGCACGGAAACGCTCAGTAGTAATGTCACTAGCGGTCGCCCATCCAACTCATGACCGCGGTGGACGTTGCTTAACTTTGCTGATCGGTTAAGAACAGCTAAACAAACTTTACTACGATCGCTTCGCCATAGAAGAGACTATATGAAAAAGTAGTACAGTTGAACCGCATGCGAAGTAACCATAGTTAGGTAGTGTAAGTACCGCATCCGTTTTATAAAGTAGCAACAGAGAAAGAGATGAATGTAAAATTTATACTTCATACCGAGAAGAGAATATTAAACATTTTAGTTAAACGTAAAACCGTGCAAACATACAACTACTTCAATAACAAACAGAAATAGACAACATCATATTTCCTGGGGGTATAAAACTGGCTTCGCTCGCTGATCACAGTAATTTCGGGGATTCATTACAGATAATATTATTTACCTACATTATGTATCGCTAGTGTGACAATCGATTTTGTGACATAACTTTGCTCAGGCACTGTTTAACAAGTTTTTATTCTATACTTTTATCTAAGTATACTAATACACTCGAGAGCAATGAATCCGGGTCACTTAAAGAATCCTAAAAATCTCGGAAACTAAAAATGCTAGGTTAATGTAATAAATTGTATTTAATAGACAATGTAATACTCCTTAAATGAAGGTATTAAAACTTCTTAGTTATTGTAAAGTTATATCGTAAAAAAATCAAATTTGAAAAAGGGCCACTTTCGAAGATGGAACTACGAAATTACAGCATTTGGTTTTGCTTTTGTTTGTAATCTGTCATTTATGTGGGTACATAAACCATGTTGATAGTGCTCTATATTCATTATTCAAGCTGAAATTATGTCGCTTACGCCTGAAGAATGCACCAGAATACTTACAATGCTGGAAACCGGCCGGAGTCAGCGCGATACAGCCAGGACTGTCGGTGTGTCGCTGTCAACAGTACAAAGAGTTCTCCGACGTTACGAAGAAACTGGTTCTAACCTACGCAGACCAGGAACGGGCAGAACCAGGTGTACCACAGCACGAGAAGACCGATACTTGGTGAACACCATGCTTCGAAATCGCTTTCTCACAGGAACTGAACTCACCAATCAGTTTCGACGCCTCGGAGGAAGTAACCCAAGTGCATGGACAGTAAGACGTCGGCTTGCTGAATCTAACTTAAAACCCCTTAGACCTGCAAACGGCCCTAAACTGGAGCGTGGGCATCGTATTTCGAGACTAAGATATGCCCAGAGCCACGTAAATTGGAGTATTGAAGATTGGTCAAAAGTTCTCCGACGAATCAAAATTTATGCTCTACAAGCACGATGGAAGACACAGAGTGTATCGAAGACCAGGGGAAAGATTCAAGCAAGCATGCATCGAAGAAAAAGTAGCCTACGGTGGTGGGTCTGTACTTGTGTGGGCCGGAATTTCTTCTGAAAGTCGCACAGAGCTGGTGATCATAGAAAACGGCTCTTTAACTAGCGTAAGAGAAGAAATCCTCAATGATCACGTTGGTCCATTTATGGTCAATTTAGGTGAGGATGCTATATTTATGCATGACAATGCCCGACCTCATACAGGTAGGATTATGAATGACTACCTTCAAGAGATGAACATTACTCGTATGGAGTGGCCAGCGCGCAGCCCGGATATCAACCCGATCGAGCATGCTTGGGACGAGCTAGGCAGATGCGTAAAACAACGAAACCCTCCCCCAATCACGCTTCGTGAGCTCAAAATTGCTCTCACAGAGGAATGGGAGAATATTCCCCAAAATCGTATAAGGAACTTGGTGTACAGCATGCCAAACCGCGTAAACGCAGTAATGGAAGCACGAGGAGGCAATACGAAGTATTAAAATTCAAGAAAATCGTAATAAAGTTCAAAAATTTCATGTTTCCTATTTTTGTTTTAAGGAGAGATCAGCAGTTTTTTTCTTTATGTAATTTTGTGTTAATAAAATGTATGGTGACTCATATTTTTTTTACTTTCATTTAAGGAGTATTACATTGTCTATTAAATACAATTTATTGCATTAACCTATCATTTTTAGTTTCCGAGATTTTTAACATTCTTTAAGTGACCCGGATTCATTGCTCTCGAGTGTATTTTAAAGAAGAAATACTTCTATTTTCGTATGCAACGAATAAACTTAAAAACTACTGCACTAACTTGGATGAGATTTGGTATGGAAACAGGTCTCAAACTGTTCTGAGAGAAGGGACATAGGATAGTTTTTATCCAACTGCCCAAAAAGGGGTTTTGCGCGATAACCGACATACGCCCGGCCGGGCTGGAAAGCTAGTGTTACTGTATTATTATTTAGTAATATTTTAACATGAATACATTCGCCTTAATATCCCAGAAGGGGGTAGATATGGTGTCTAATTTCACCACATGCTATCCTTTGGTCATAAATAATAGTTTCGAGACTTTTTCCATGCATCGGGCTGAGACCTAGACTTCTTCTGATGTTTGTTTTTGTTTAAAAGAACCGATAGCTATCTAACCTGGGTATCAAACCCGGACCATAAGATACCAAAGCAACGCTCTACGCCACTCCATCAACGAGGCAGTCTTAGGGAGGACAGTATATAGATGTTGGAGAAAAACTGTTTATAGCTTTAAGAAAATTGCATTAAACACTGTTACATAAACGAATAGAAATATACCTGGTCTGTCCATCCACTGGTCTTTATACTCGTACAAAAAATTAAAACGATACTGATAAAATTATGACATGGGGACCTCTATCTCTTTGATCTTTATAATATTGTTAGGTTTGCAATAACGCCTGCTATGCGGATTACATTTCTTGACCTTATCTTACCTGACGAATAAATTAGAATACATTTATCTAAATTTAGCTCGAGATCGTATTCTGTTCACGGTTCTTTTGCTTACACATTACGTGGCTACGCATATACTGACACGCGGGCCCTGGTGGCGACGAATGAGGTAAATGTAAAATATATCTATATAATCAAGAACAAGCATTAAAGTTGTTTCCGTCTCTTTTCGTACTTTAAGGTAACATTGTCGATATATAACCATAGTTTTTTTTGTTTTGAGTTTGATTTTCATCTTGGCTTCTGATACATTGTAGTTTGCGTCTTCGGTAAACCACCAGTCGAAAAAACAGGGACCACCTACTATATTTTCACACCCCATATTATAAAAATAAAATCACAAGCACAGTACAAAAGAAATGTAACAACACCAATCAAAATAAAATAAGTTCACTTATAATTAAGTTCACTTTAGTGAACTAAGAGTAAGTGTTGACTAGCATTGTATTATATTACATTTTATATTACTAACTCTTCGGTACCTTCTTTCATACTAGTGTTTGTGTTCTGAATTGAAAAACACTAGCTATTACTTCAAGAAACTTTTTAATTGGTTATTGTTTGAATGTATATTGCTGCTTTGCTGCGACTTTTTCCTAAGTTATCATTTTGATGAGATATTTTTCCAATTTAATTGAATAATTAACATCACTCGTTAATAATGCCAGGAATGCGAAGGCGCATTAGTACGATTACTATAAGCTATTATCATTATTTAAATAGACCGTTATTTCCAATAGATCTCGGCTTCTCAGCTGACGAGAATCGGTACTTCCAGTTAATTGCTCGACGGCATCGTACGCAGTGCGGCCCGTAAGTTTCAACATCACCCACGGTTGACGAAGGGTATCCGTGTCAGTGTCCAAACTATCCGCAACACTCTACATAGTCTATACAAAGACCAACAGACGTCAAGTCGACGAGTTGTTCGATTTCCTTTGACCAGGGTTCAACGCCCCCTCAGAATTAGAACTGAATGTAGCGTAAATGTTATATTGATACTTATTTGTTTTGTTTTATTGAAGCGTGGAGAAAATGTGGCGAGCAGTTTCCGGTTCTGCATCCACAAAGTTTACCGTTTCATTTGTCCTGACGTAAAAGTTTGGGATAGGCGGTAAAACTGATCTTATCAGATATTAGATTTGGGTACCATAAATGTAAAACATTACATCGAGGATCTCTTCAGGTCTCAAGTGATAATTTGAACCTCGAGTTGGATTCATCCTGATACAAGGAAATGCCAGCACCAAGGCTCAAGCAACCGGGCTTTTCTGAAAAAGTCTCATATTGGACCACGTATGACCACGGCTCACTATTTAAGTAACCAGTAACTAAGTTTTAACATTACAACCATAAATTTTAGAATCCCAGTTTAAGCACTTCTTTCTTAAGAAGTTACTTGATAATAGTTAATATTGATTTATGATAGACATTGGTGAATATTTGTTGTACTTAAAAAAGTCAGATGGACATTTTCTCACCAAGAACATAATTGAAAACTGGCTTACCATTTTCCTAGTGCCTATTTTATATAAGGGCCATACAATCCCATATTTGATAGCTTTTGGTAGCCGGTCAGTATAAAAATCAAAGAAACCAATGGTGAAATAATATTCACAACAGTCAACGATGCAAAGTGAACATAACGTCAATCGCTCCGTCCGAATAGCAAGAAAACTTGAGATCACAATACTTATGATATAGGCGCCGTCGTTTGGTTTTGAAACCAGCATTAACCGCTAAAAGATGTATAGTTTCTTTATAGATATTTTTTTCACCGTCGGTATGCCTTTATTAACAACATACTACGAATTCTATAAAACACTACAGCTACTACAATGAAAGTACTTAGACAGCCTGCAAGTCATTGCAGACACACAGGCAGTCCCAATGCTCCAGCCCACTACCAGTTGGCAGCGTGCCCAGCATGCTGGCAGCATTGCTCCCTTTAATTGCAATGCTTATTCACTAAGCCAAATAGTTGCTTGCATTTGGATCAAGCATCGCATCGACCAAGTGATAAGCTTTGGTAATTATAATGAGCTCCCGGACTCAGACCAAACGGCACAAATATGTAACCATTACCGAGGTTAACATACTTTCGCCGCTTGAGTTGCTCCGCAGAAATAGACGCGGCGCCAGCCCTCGCATTGGTTCCAGAAAGATGTGACGGTGCAAATGTGTCCGTGCATGTCCCAAACTAAGAGCCACCCTAACTGCCTTAACTTATCGATTGACATGGTTTTGAAGAAAATCATCAATGACGTTTGGAGAAGATACGAATTTTTTCGCGTAGTGAAACTTAGTATTCGCTCACATTGAGTGTGAGCGAATCGAATGAAACTCGAGAAGTTTTGGCACTACATCCAAAGTTGATGTATGTTGTAAATGTAGTCAAGGATTTGATGATTCAAAGTACTTCTTTTTCACTACTGTTTATTACATTCTGTGCAGGTATATAACTATTAAATTTAGGTCTGATTCAAATTTGAGGGCTGTGAGGGCCTTAACTGAGCTAAAATCTTATAAACTATCGAGTTGACTAATGACGCAGAATGCTTCGCCACAGGCGGCCGGCCATTAATTACGACAAGTTAAATTACTGAACTAGTGGAACTAGTGGACAGCTGCTTGTAGCTCGCCACTTTAAAACTACCACAACCCACACCACTTCCCCTCCTTCTTCTCCTATTTGAAAAATTGATTAAAATGACCGTTCTTAAAGCTACTTTTAGGGCTTTTATCTCTTTTTTATTTCAATATAATCATTATTTTTAGTTCATTTCATACTTGTGTGTATTTCGAAAGCCTATAACGTTATAGCAAAACCTAACAAAAATTCAATGTATTGGATTAGAACAAATAACTACACAATATTTTTAGCTGGATACTGCCATATTTTACCGTATTAATGATAAAACCAATAATAAATAGTGTCAACTGGCAAAACCAGATATGGACTATATTAATTTACTCGTAGTTGTATGTAACGTTATAATTTTATGCTTTTTTACATGGACTACAACTCAACACTACGGGTAAAGCACCAACGGTTTACTCACATCGCCACGATTTTCCCCGAACATTTAAGTAAAGTCACGCAATGAATCTAGTAAATAACTATGTAAGGATGAAATACATGATTTATAAGCGACGCCGAGAGGGTAATAAGCAGGAAAGCATCTCGCATTCCACATGCACGCGCACACACCTATACTTAACGCATACTTCATTTAACGCCGTAGGCACGTGTGGAGTAAACAAGTTGATGGGAAAATATTTTCTCGTTTATTTTTGTAACTTCAAGTGCCTTTCTCCTTTGAGTATAGTTCAGTGAGCACTCGGAACTATCCTTCCTCTTGATTTGATATATGATCGCTAGTGAACTTTACACTTTGTCAGAACCTACTTGTACTCTGTTTGTGATATTATTAGTAAGCCATTGTTCATGTTGATTGCTTATTCGATTGTCATTACACAAAATATATATACGTGTGAGGGAAACACATTCACCTATAGCTCGAGGTAATTTTTTCTCTTATGTAGTGGCATATATGTATAAAAGCTTAATGTGGTTTGTGCTCCACTTCGGCAACTTTTAATATTTATTCATTTCTCACAAAGGTTCATCCCAAGGGAAAGTAAAACACAAATAAAGCTTGTGTAATTATGCGCAACTTCCAAGAACCTTAGTTCTATTGTGTTCATAAAAACTTCGAGAGAGTTCCCGAAACAATTAATGGCCTATATTGAGATACTTGGCTAAGTAACATTGCGTTAAGTTAATTACTTTTTGTTGCACTTCGCGGAAAACAGATTAATTATTCATATAAAACGTGAAACAGAAGCCAAGAGATGAGCACTCTCTTTGTAATTAGCTTGAACCCGCACATAAGCTTTCATTTGACAAAGTTCGTGGAAATTATTCTAACGAAGTTCCCACGATTAAACCTTGTAAGCCACCGGCCACACAATCTACAATACAAAGGCAAACTAAGGCAGATAATTATATAATTTTATCTCCTATAAAACACTTTCTTTACGTTTCACAGTCATCGATTTAGCGTATCCATCGGTTAAAGCGTGAAACGCGCTACATGTTAATGTCATTTTTATCATTCAGTTAGTTTATGTATTGGTTAGCAACACGAAACTTTATTAGAACATTCTGAAACGGGTCCTTAGGGCCTGTTTCAGAATGTTCGAGTACGTTCCGGTTAATTATACTACCCAGAACATATTTAATAAATAAAACACTATCTTTGCGTTTCACAGTCATCGATTTAGCCTATCCAACGGTTAAAGCTTGAAACGCGCTGCATGTTCTGTTATTTTTATCATTCAGTTATTTTACGTTCTGGTTAGTATAACCGGAACTTACTCGAACATTCTGAAACAGGCCCTTAGTGTAATAAATCCTGTATAACTGTATAACCCTCAAATTACATTAAATGTACCTGTGATTCGGTAAGAAACAAGATCTCACAGAACAGGGAAAAAATATAACAGTTATTTGCCCTTAGTGTAATAAATCCTGTATAACTGTATAACCCTCAAATTACATTAAATGTACCTGTGATTCGGTAAGAAACAAGATCTCACAGAACAGGGAAAAAATATAACAGTTATTTGTCTAATTTTGTTGATACATGTTTTATACATAAAAGTATATTTCTGCGATTACCAACTCACAATTGCTGTTACTGTTTTAAGTTTGCTGAAGCTCTTTGTACAACTGATTACAGTTATCATAGCGCCTGGTCAATGCGGCACGTATCTAAAATGCTGATACTTATTAGGCAGTGTGCAGTTAGCAATCCAATGAAGCATTTAATACAGTCATCATGTCAGTTATGCGATTAACCGATAATGGGCTGCAGCATTTAATCGGCTTATAAGCTTCCAACAGTTCTTACGATGCTTAACATTTGAAGCAGTGATGGCTCAGTGGCTTTGGCTATGGACTGCGGTGCAGCAGGTCCATGGTTCGAATCCCGTCGCGCGCTTGAGCTTCACCGCATGGTGGAAGGGCATTTTGCGAATGTCCGTCTGGCTAGCGACCACCTTAAAGTAGAAAATCTATCGCCAAGCACCTAACGGTGTGTTCCGGCAGATGTCCTTGAGAGCCAGTAATTCTAGGTTAAGTCTGTGAACATCTTCGACCACATCATCACTTAACATCAGGGGAGATTGTGTTCAAAGGCTTACCTATCAGCAATTAAAAAATAGTTTTTATATATTTTTCTTAGTACTTCATTTATCTCATTTATATAACTCTAACTTTTCGTCGTATTTCATTGTTTTTTTTTCACTATTCTATTGAGGAATTTAAATTGATCTTGAAAAAATCATATTCCATTTTTATTATAAATTAATATAATTTTCGTATTTTGATTTGCGTTGTTAGAGAAGACATACTGTATCGATACTAAGCGAGTAGTAAAGGTAGGATGATGGTATCGATATTTACTCTACAGGCAGTAACTAAGTTCGAATCACACGAGTTGAAATTGTTTATTGATTAAGTAATGTACACTCATGTGTCTAATGATTAAAATAAACAGACCTTCGTAAACAAATGTCAAATATAGACAGATTGAACATTCTCTATTGAACTATACAGTGATATGACAAGCTTTCCGGCCGCGGCTCCGCCCGTGCGTAGGTATGTTGGTTATCTCGCAAAATCATTAACCTCTTTTTGCGCAGTGGGATAAAAGCTATCCTATGTCCTTCCTCGGGTCCTTTTTATACATTGTAAAGGAACAAGCTCGAGGCCCACCTGATGTAAAGTGGGCTTACCTGTACCTATAACAGATGCATTGCATCACAAGTCACGAATTGTAATGCGCCCGTCACCTTGAGACATATTTGCTAAGTCTCATGTGCCTGTAATTTCACTGGCTGTCAAGGACTGCTGCCGGAACACACCGTTACGTGCTTGGCTACAGGTTTTCTTCTTGAGGGTGGTCGCTAGCCAAGCAAGCATTCGCAAAATGCGGTGAAGCTCAAGCCCGCGGCGGGACTCGATTCATGAACCTGCTGCATGGCAGTCCATAGCGAATGCGACTGAGCCATCACTGTTTCTGTCTCAAACTATTTCCATACCAGATTTCATCCAAAGCGGTCCAGTATCTTTTAAGTTTACATGCAAATATACAAAAATACAAATATTTCCTCTTTATGATATTATAGTGTAGATGTACAATGACAACCTCGATGATTGAGTGGTATGAAGCACAGTTTTAATATAACGACGAAGAGCGTTGAAAACCAATTTAAGGTAGAACTCATGTTAAAATCAAAATATAAACCCAGTTTCCTCGCGCTTGTAATGAAACACTCAGTTACTAAAGTTATGGTCTAATTTTGTTACTGACTCGGCTGCAGAGCTGCAGGGTGGTGAAGTGCAAAGTTCAGAAATGAATTAGGAACGCAATGACTTTCCATACCTTCTGTGCCTTTATAGATATCGTCATCGCAACGTTTGAACCGTATCATTGAGGCACCATTATGACATTTTTTTTATTTTTTCATTTGGTTTTTTTCTCTGAGTATTACATTTTTTTTATAAAAGGCATTCCAAGGGTTAGCTTAAAGCAGGTACAGAATAGACGTAATAATCAAATCTTTATATCATAGTAGGTAGTTTTCTTGCCTTCTTATAAATACCTTCTGGAAGTTATTATCTTATTCTTGCCGTTATCCTACAATTTGTGCGGTCGGCAAAAATATATTGTTCTACTACTTCTATTGCACGTCTTCCAATCAAATTAAATTATTGGATATATGGATTGGATATATAGGTTTGGATATACCAAATAACCCAGCTATCCAAAGTTTGACTGGTAGAGATTGCTTTTAGTAATAATAATAATAATAATAATAATAAATCTTTATTGCCACAAAAGAAAATTACAATATTGACAATGTATAATCGTAATTAACACAAACATTTAATAAGGCAAATATTGTGTGAAGAACCTCAGATGCCTAAGCTAGACTTGAGAAAGCCTGTAATATAGGCATCTGCGTTTCCCCTAGTTACATATCATATTATGTGTACCAGTTAAAGATTGCATTGAATCAAGCTTAATACAATTATATATTTCAATGACACATGATATTTTTATGAAAATTAAAAATGGAAAAATGAAACTAATTACATGTAGAACAATGGGCAAAGAAAATATATATTTAATTATAAGAATTGAAGCCTACCTTCTATTTATGGTGTGTTAAAATGTTTGCTTGTGTATGAGTGAGCGCGTGCGCGTGTGTGTAAATGTGTATGTGAGGGTGGATGTGTGTGTGTGGTTAATGCGTGTGTATGTGGGATGAGGAGTGCAGTTATGTGAGTGCTCTTATTGGAGTTATATATCTTATTGGATTAAGTAATTTCATTTTAATAGTGATTCCGTTTAATCATAACTATAAGTGATTAATATATCTGTAACAGATTTTTTAAGTTTATAATAATTCAATTTTTGCAAATTAATGTGTTTCGCCAATTGATTGTAAATATGACCACCCAGAAAACCAGAGAATCTCTTGGCGAAAACTGTGTTACATTTCGGAACGACAAAAACATTACTATTTTTTCGGTTTTTCTTCCACTTTGGCTGGTGTGGTTGGATCTTTTGCTGCCTTAGTATCAGTCTGAGGATAAATAATTGCCTTACTGTTAAGACTTTGGTCTGCTCATACAATGTCTCAGTTGGAAATCTAAACGGTAAGAAGTTCATTACCTTTAAAACTGCACGCTGAGCTCGCTCTAGACTAATCAATGTCGTTTTCGCACATCCTCCCCAAGTATCTACGCAGTACATAAGCAGCGATTGACAAAGTGCAAAATAAATAGATTTTAATAATTTCTTGTCTGCTACATGTCGTACATTCTTAAAAATGGCTATAAGCTTTCGTACTTTGGCTGCCAGATTTTTAATATGTAACTGGAAGCGTAAAGTACAATCCAGTGTAATACCTAAATATTTAATTGTTTGAACTCTCTCTAGCTTATTACATGAACATGTGTTATTGGAACATAAGCTTGAAGCGTTATAACTTTGGTGAGCAATGATGTTATATAAGGTCAAGGGAGGTTGAGATATATTTAAAATTGAAAATGTCATAACTTTAGTTTTCTGTGCATTCAGGCTTAAGAGATTTTGCGTTAACCAATCTGACACTTTATTGAATCCTTCCTGTGAATCTTGGAAAACTTGGTCCCAACTCTCTCCCCGGAACACAAGAGCTGTGTCATCAGCAAAGGTAAAAAGGTGGCCGTTACGTAATTTTAGGTAACACAATTCATTTATGTAGACCAAGAAGAGAGTCGGACCCAATACGCTACCTTGTGGTACACCATATTTTACTGGTAGAGGTTCACTCAAATGACCCGCCAGTTTTACACATTGCGTTCGATTTTTTAGGTAACTTGAAAAAATTTTTAACTGTAGACCCCGTACCCCCAAGTGTTCCAATTTCTGAAGTAGTAGTGGTATTGATACGGTGTCAAACGCCTTTGCAAGGTCTAGAAAGATTGCAAGGCACTTGTCACCAGTATCGACAGCTTTTACGACATAGTTCGTTAAGTGGGAAACCGCATCAGCCGTAGATCTATTTTTACGGAAACCGTATTGGTTTAATGAGATTGCGTTTGTTTTATCAAGAAAGTTAATTAATCTTGTATTAACTAGACGCTCTAGTATTTTTGATAAGGATGGCAAAATTGATATCGGCCTATAATTGCTAGTTATATCCTTCCTACCGGCTTTGAATACAGGAACAATCACAGACTTTTTGAAGATTGAAGGGAAACAACCCGTTGAAAACGCTAAATTAAAGATGTAAGCCAATAAACCAGCAATATATGTTATATTGTCTTTAATGACTTTCATTGGAATATTGTCAATACCGACAGAACAAGAATTCTTCATTGATTTGACTATAGAGATAATCTCAGGAATGTCTGTAGGGAGAGTTACGAGAGAGTCGGAGGATGAGGAGAAATTATGTATATAACTTATCATTATAGAGTTTCGAGACTGAATTATTTCATTTGCTAAAACTTCACCGATACCAGCAAAATAAGAATTAACCTTATTTGCGGATTCCAATGTAGAGGAGCATAACGACACTAGATCGTGAGGTTGGTTTTTCTGAGGTTTTAAGTGTGTTATATCATTTATAACCCTCCATAAATCTTTGGGATTTTTTGCATTTTGTAATTTAGAACGCTCATACTGGTGTTTTAATTTCCTTAGAAATCGAGTTAAGTAATTTCGATACCTAGAGTAAGTTAATTTTAGCGTTTCATCATTAGGTGATTTTTTTTACTTTTTATGCATTGTATCTCTATTTCTCATGCACCTTATGAGACCAGGCGTTACCCACGGCTTAATTGGCTTTTTGCGACGTGGAAGATTAATGTGTTTTGTATGTAACTGTATAATGTCTGTTATTTTATTAACTAAGTATTCGGCAGCTATATCACAATCAGGTATACCAAGTATTTCTTGTAAGTTAATTGTTTTAAAATCATTATTTAAGGCTTTATAATTTATTTTTGTTATATTTGTAGGAACTGTACACCTTATAATCGATGCAAGGGATAAAACTAATGTGTAATGATCGGTCACACTACTATTTACCACTAGAGTAGTGGCATTTAATCTAGATTTTAGCATTAAATGATCTAAACAGCTATTGAGTCTTGTTTTTAAAGTATGTGCTGGCAAAATTCCATGAGATGCAACAAGATTCAAATATGTAGCTGCGTGTCGGTCCAGTGTATCGATCTTTATGTCTATATTAATATCACCAATTATAATAATGGTAGAATATGATTTTAAATCAGTGAGAAGTTTATCTAAAGATTCTATAAAATTCTCAGTATTTTTAAATTCATACGGTCTGTAAATAGAAATTATCGCAATGTTATTTTCTACAATAGTGACAAAACAGTTAGCTTCCAGAAAAGGTGGTTCAAATGTGTTATGTTTGCATTGCATTTTTACAAACAGTACCAGTCCATCATTTTGATTGTAAAGTTTAGTTGATGCAAAAGATTCATATTTCGATAGTTGAGGTACAATCGGATTACAAGATAACCAGCACTCCGAGAAAATAATTATGTCTGGTTCAATATCCATTCTGGACAAGAGTATACAAAAGTCATCAATGTTACGGGAAATACTTCTAATATTTTGAGATATAACAGTTAATTTTGACTTGTTAGCATATTGTTTCGGCAAATAATTCGAGCATTCTTCTGGATCACATGAAAATGTATTGGACACATTTCATCAAGTTCTGTTATTATTTCATTAATTAAACTATCCATGATGATGCGAATACATGATTATAGTCACAGCGTTTTTGCTCAGACTATATAAAACAGTTGCATTCAATTTAAGAAAAAGGGTGAAAATAAAATAGTTAATAGACAATATTTTGATATGTAACAAGTGAATATTAGAAATAATGAATGTGTGTGTGGTGTACGAATGAGAAGTATTTACTATTAGTAATGTATTTACGATGACACTTGAAAATTTGTGTGATTGAAGGTATAGCAATATTGCCCAATTACTACTTAATTTTAAAATAACAATTATGAAGTGAGTTCTATTTTCTAGTCACAAGTTTAAATTAAAGTAGTCCAATTTCAAAGCCAGCTATGTTAAATTAGGCAATTAGTTGAGAAAACAGATTAAAATGTTTCGCCCCAAAATTAATGTATAAAAATGTATAATTTTGTGTATAACATCAATTTAGGATTATGTCAAATTAATTTATATGGGATAATGAAATCTCTGTTTAGTAGTTATAATAAAATTTACATTTAAAACTTAAACATAGACAGTTTTGCAAAAGTTCCGGTTAACATAGAGGGTTTTGCAGATGTTCCTAGTCAACAAAGGCAGTTTTGAAACAGTTTCATATGTAATTTTATTGATACTCTTAAGAAATTACAGTTTTAATCTTTTATTTACTACACTCTTATGTCTATTTCTTCATGCATTAAAGTTTCTTCATTATCAGTTTCTTCGACAGCAGTCTCATTTTGTTCTTCTTGCAGGAAAGTGTAGTAGTGTAGGTAATCGCAAGAAGCCCAATCTTCACCGAAATGTTTTATCAGAAGGTTTCGCACATCATTCAACTTTGCTGGTTTTACAGGAACTCCAACGTTCATCATAATTGGTTCAATATTTTCGAATGATTTGCCTCTTTTACAAACGTTCCCATAATTTACTACCTCCGATACATAATGTGGTTCCCCTTTAATGGCAATTATGTTATATTTACTCTTTCTTAAAAAGAATCTTTTAGAGGCATTGAATTGAAAATGCCATGATCCAGGTACCTTTAGTACATTTTTGACGCTTGATTTCCAGTCATAAAAATGAAAGTCGCTGCCAAGTCTGAGAACCGTTCCATACTTTTTAAAAATATTGAAATATGTCAGGGGTTCCACTATGACTTCCAAAGGTCGTGTCTCTCTTTCGATATTGCCGAATACGCGGTCGGGGGGCAAAATGAATGCCCTACTATGGGGAATATTACTGTAATTTTTTTGATGTGACCTGGGCTTTTGTTTTTAGCCAATATGCCAACATTCCCAAAACTATTGAATTTTTGTTTTGTCCCCCACAACCTTCGCAAAATAATTTAACATGACTAATATTCCCTTCAAAATTTGTATTCATTAGCCGATGAAATACTGCCGAAGCAATCTGATTAGACCCTTTCATAGCCTCGGTTTCCAGCCACGTGTAAATAAATGTGTTTGAACTATTTTGCGGCCCACGAGAAGGTCCTTGACATACGGTTAGGTTATATGCATATAGTTGTCGGCTAAAGTAGGCGCTCTGATCCGGCACTTTTGGTCACACCAAATTCTTCTGACAATCAAAGGAGAATATTATTTCGTTGTCCAGTTGTGTTTTGAGACTGGTATAAAACCATTTGGCCTTTAACTTGTGAATCCGAAGCTCCGCTATTAGCAGCTGTTTTTTAGCTGTGTCACGTTCCTTTTGGATAGATTCTTTTAACTGAATACATTTGGAACAAGCGTCAGTAGCAGGAGATTTAAAACTTAAATTAAAGTATTTGTTGAATATACGTCGAAAAAATTCGTATCTTACGGGCACATTATGTGCATCATCACTGTACAACTTATGTAGTTTTTTTATTGTTAGATCGCTGCTTAGATATTGCACAGTAGATCTACCTCTCACATAATGCGACTCCAAAGCTTTAAGTCCTTTAATGTACGATTTTACGGATTCTGTGCGATCAGAATACAGATTGGACCTTCTATCACCCCCTCTTCTTTCTTTGGGCATCGCCATTGTGGTTAAATGCTGTTTACAAATTCTTTGAATTCTGTCCTTAGAGATTCCCAGAATTGTAGTAATTGCTTTCTGACACACTTTAATTAATTTGACGCGGTGTTTTCCTCTCAAGTTTTCGTGCTTTGGTATAAAATAACATATAGTCTGGGTTTTCTTCTTACCTTCTTTTTTCGGAGTCTGTGCTGTACAATATTTCAATAGAAACGTATCTTGGGTGACTTTATCTGAAGTTGAATAAAAATTGCGGTGAAATTTACTATAATCTTGGAACGTTAACTCGTTACACTTGAATCCCTGTTTTGCATTCCCATGTACACATTTTGGTATAACTGGCAGTCCCTTGGGCATATGTCTACAACAAACAAAACAAAATATAAGCTCATCGACAGAACGAAAATAAATGCTCTGCAAGTAAGTAGAAATAGAAATAGAAATGATCTTTATTGTGGCACGTTTTAACAAATAAGTAGGTAACATAAACATAACAAAACATAACCATAAGAATAATAATCTTACCGTTTCGACTTTTCAATTTGTCTCTTCCATGTAGATTTATCAGCTATCTTTTTACGTCCTCTTCTGCTAGGTGCAAAAACAACTTCTTTTTCTTGACATTCCATTATAATTTTAAACAGAAAAAAACTTAGGTTTTAATAGCTTGCAGTAACTAAACAAAGAAGCGTGCGTGCAGCTCGACAGTATTATGCGCACTGGCCCAAGATGGCGGCTTTTGCACGAGTCACTATGTAACATAGAGTTGTTTGTTAGTTGACGGTAACTTAGCGACTTTTGAAAGTGGACTTCCGATCACCATAGCGGCTTTTGCAAGAGTATTGACTTTTCTATCCCATTTTATTCCTAACAGAACGAGTTTTGACAGAGTATGATAAATACAGACGTTAATATTTTAAAAGGTTAACCGAGTACCACCATTACAAAAAAAAATGTTTTTTTTTAACATAGCGTGGTTTGCAAGTGGACTACTCTTTTGTAAGTTAGTAAAGTCTTCTTCCGCCGGGATTCGAAAGAAGGGTGTGTTATCTTTCTTACGCAAATAGATAACTCCGTTTGATGTCCAACAATAAGCGAATCCGTTTGTTTTAGCGAAGTCCCGTGCAAGATAAAACAGTTTCTTTGACTTGAAAGTAAGATTCTCTGAGACATTTATTGGCATTTGGGCTCCCTTTATCTTTAGGTGACGAGTATTCAATTTATCGTCACGTTTCTTCCCTTTATTGAACTTCCGGCATGAACTCAATACTTCTTCTTTCATTATAGCAGAATTGAATTCTACAACAATAGGTTTAGGGGTATTTTTCTTTGATGGACCTCTGTATATACTTCTTATATCAGTTTTCTGTATAACTATATCAAGACTGTCACCCAAGGCCATCACAAGGTCGCAGAGATCTGATTTCGTTTCCATCGGCACTGAGTGCACACTTCGTATTTCCATAGACGAGTTTCGAGATCCACGCTCCAAAGCTTCTATTCTATCCTCCAAGGTCTTTATATATGCTTTGTCCTCCGAGTGTTCCTTTTTTATACTATCAAATTTTTGTTGAAACTCTTCACTCATTTTTGACATAAACTCCATGCTTTGTGTTAGGTCACTCATCTTCAGCACCATAGCCTCGAAAGATTTAGTCAAAGTGTTGAACTTCTTTTCCTGGTCAGAAGTAAAATTATTGAACAAAATACGCATTTCAGAGATAACTGATTGTGTAGCACTGTCGTCTTTGCCTTCAAATTTCCTCTTCAGACTCGAATTTCCTTCACCTTTTTTACCCTTTAATTTGGGTTCAGACTCACACCGATGTAGTAATGGGTTAGTTTCAACTAGACCCGCTTCAGGTGTAGCAGGTGGGGTCCGTTTAAGAGGCATCCTGATGAAGCGATCGAGCAAGTTTGTATATGAGATTGCTATTACAATTCTTCCAGGCGAGTGGAGTCTGATAATAATTGCTCAGTATAAAGCGACAGATGGCAATTAATATGTATACGGGGGTAGACTTACTGTGTACAATTTTGGCGAAGTTTTCAAGTCTTTATTTAACTTTATTATTACACTTATTCTTTGAAACAAATCACTTTTAACTTGAACAAAGGTACACTTATGTGTTATATCACTAAATAAAACAGTGAACTTAGTTTTTGACACAAAAAATTAATTATTTTGTAGGAGCAACTTTCAATAGGTCTCACTTATTTGACAGCTGGGAGGGGAGTCAAGTAACAAGACCATTCATTCAAATACTGTCAAGAAAATAATATTTTTTCATGTACTGTTTTTCTAGTGTGGTGTCACAAAAAATAGTATATATCATTCATACTTTACTCGCTTCTAGTTATAATATACTTTTCAACGTTTTCAAGATTCTTTACCGAAAAGGAGTCTTACTAATGACGGAGTCTCATTAGTAAGACTCCTTTTCGGTAAAAAATCCTGTCTGTCTGTCAATCGGTATCTCTAGCTAGTAAACGGATTTTGATACACACCTGAAATTTTCATATTTTGTTTCAAATGTTGTTGGCCCAAATACAACTGTTGTTCTAGAAATTATATTAAGTTATTTAGGGGATCCACAAGTTATGCTAAGGAAACCGAAAAAAAACTTTTTTTGCGCCCAATCATGTATTAGTACCATCGTCATTCAACTTGTTGAGTTGAGTACATTTTTTTTCTAAATAAAATATTTGAATAAATGTGTAGCTGTCAAAGTTATACATTTTTATGTTACGAACTCTATCTCAAAAACCAAAGTATTTAAGAATATCTTACTTTGGTAGGTATATTATGTACTATATCCTATATTTAACCAACAAATACTATGTATATAAACATATTTTTTTATATTACGTGTTGTTGCGATGATGATCCCTTGAAGAGCGAGCCTTTTCTATGATATAATCATACCCTTCGACAAAAGTTCAATTCAACTCTCATCTGTTTCTCAGTCTATTTTACTCTTGCCCTAGTCTTGTTTAATTTTCAGCTCAAGCTTAATCTATTACTACTCAATTTTTTCTGTCACGGGTGCCACTTTCATGATTCCTCCAATATAATTGTTTCTCATCTTTTTCATTCTAGTTACAGGTATTACACCTTCGTTTAGAAGTAATAGTTGAATAAAGGAACTCACAAACATACATACATGAACCCTGAAAATATAACTCTCCTTTTTGGACAGTCAGAGACAGAAAGAGCATTATCAAACAAACTAAATACTCAAATGAATAGAACGTAAAGTCATTCCGCTGTAGAGGTCCAAATGAATACCTAACTACACGTGCATTATTAAAAGTAATTAGCGGCCGTCCCTTTTTAGTAGCCCGTTAAGGAAACCGCGGCCGCCAGAAATGGTCATAACTGTATTGTTTGTACCAAATTACATGTAATATATTTTTAAGACTTCAAAACATTTATTGCGGATTGTGGTTAGAAAAAAATATCATAGACAAACTTTTTCGGACAGAATAAGTGCTACGTAAGTTGTAGACCAGTCGTAGCAGCTGCGTAGGTTGAAGCTACGAAAGTTCGTAGCACTCTGCCTACGTATTCTAGTTTTTTAGGTGAACGGTGAACTGAACATTCAAGCGGATTTGATTTAGAGAAATCTGTGCTACAAATGGTTCAATACTTACATTGATCATTTATTTGATACCTTCTATTAATGTTAGCTTTCACCAACAGTTTTATTTTAACCTTATGGGTAAGTTGGCCGCTATAATATACTCTAGGATTTTTTGTTTCCATTTGGGAATATATCGTCTTGCCTGTATTTTTCAGACGGATAGGCAGAAGTATCAAAAACTTTATTTTTTTCCAGAAATGTTTGATACTATGGAATACTGCAGCTGACGGGCTCCATACACCAGAGGGATACTAACTCTGAACTTCACGATTGCTAAGTGGCGCTTTTATATACAAACCAATGAGACAGTCTACTCAGTTTTCAATTTTTTTTTATGTTTTTATAACGGAACAAGCCCGAGGCCCACCTGGTGTTAAGTGGACTAACCTCTACCTTTAACAGATGCATTTCATCAACGACGAATTGCACTGCGCTTATCACACTGAGACGTACAGTTGTAAAAAATCTAAATTTATTTTTAATCTTCACGCTTTTATATAATGTTTGAAATACAAGACACATATATATTTTATTCTTTTTATAACAGTATTACCTCTATCATTATTAAATATTTTACTGTGACATAGTTCACACACTTACTGCTACAATAGCTGTGACTGTAGCCGCGGCTACTTTGGCTTAGTAATTCAAGTGACGTCGACATAAGTAAGCTAACCTCGCTAGTGGTTAATATAAAGTTTGGTGTAAAGACATTGTGTAATAGGGGCCCGGGAATTAATTCCATGCGTTTTATTTTCTTAAACATACCAGGATGCTTAGTGCGACGTATGACCACAATGCTGGTACTTATTAGTCTCAATATACACTACAATCCAACAAAGCAATACTACGAGCATGCTCTAACTTTTAGTATGGCTAACCCCTTTGATCTGCCTGCAGGCATACAAAGGCTCTTATGTTGCTCAAATGATTTTACTTTAGTCTTGTGGTCTTCCTCATAATGTACGTTCTTCATTAAATACAAGAATAATATCAAGAATAATCTATTAACATATCAACTTTCCTACCTCACACTACTGTGTGACTATATTAGCTTTTATGCACTTACATTAATTTAGGTATGTTCTCTTCAATGTGAAAGGTTTTGTAATGTGTACGAAAAAATTTCTTATATTCTCGTGATCTAAACGTACAGAATCCTTACGAAGCCATGAAATGTGATCATAAATTTTTAGGGAAGCCGAAGACCAGCGAAACGAAGTCGCAAAAATTCTTATCTTTATGGGTACAATTTTAAGGTATTCGGATACCACGCTGAGGCGGTATTATGTCAGAGAACAACATAGGAAGCTTCCAGTATATAAGTATAATTACGTTTTCAAAGCAAGGATTTCATTACAGGATTCCCTTTGTTGCCTTATTACGAGTAGGTACTGTAATTTAGATACTTCTGCTGTTGCTTAGAGTCCCCGTGACTCATAACTTTTATGAGGCTCTTTGTTTTCACATTTGCTCTAATAAATTTAAGCAATTGTCTCTTCTTACATTGTTATTTTTGTTTTAACGTCGGCTAAGCGTTAAATAAAGATGGTACGCTTACATAATTACAAAAGCAGGAAATATTTGAACCAAGAGCGTGGTTCAAACTATCCGACCCTAGATGAAAATTTTCTTTTAGTTTTAAATTTGTATAATTGTCTTTCTATTTAAGTTTATATATAGGCGTTTACAAAAAGCGTATAAATATTTTCAATAACAAACAAATGGTTCAGTTTTTACAACCCACATTTATTCTGTGCATTAGCGGATTGAGTACAAGACGTTACCCCATTATACGGTTGACCCAAAACGAATGTGAATAAACAGCAACGAGAAACGTGACTGGAATAAATACCTATGTAATATTCAAGGGAAAACCGAACAAACACCAGAACTTTTTGCGCGCTTAGAAATTACTTATACTTTATTCAATGCAAAATGTCACTCCTCGTATACATTCTTGAGGTTGACAGCAGATTAAAGATTAATTTTCCTTCTCGTGTTTCGAGTATTAGACCCACAAAGTAATATTATTATATTCACGACTGCAGAAATGAAGGTTTCACAAAAATATATATATTTTAATTTCATATAAACTCACAATATTAATATAAAATTATCAACACTATATAAATATGTAATATGTAGCAGATATATTTATGACATAGACTTATAGTGATCTAGGCTATAATAAGCTATTTTAAAAAATATAAAACATAATGGTGTTAAAAAAACACATAATTACACCTCTTTATCCCCAAAGGCATCAGTGTTTAATAACACACGTTTTCCCAAATAGTTTTGGTTCCATAAAGGTGACGAGCCTAATAATACTTCTTCAAATTAAGTAAAATAAAGTAACCTACAAGTCTACAATGGCTTGTAGGCTATCAAAATACCCTCCTCAAAAATATCACCTTAGTATATAGACAGAAACAGGTTTATATAGGATCTTTTGTATTTAAGTTGCTACACATACAAAGTATAATATTTCAGTAAGAGTCTGGAAAATAAAATACATAATATAAGTAACCTCTACGGTATCATTAATATAAATGATGAATTAAATGTGTGATAGATTTTCCGTAATTTGCAATGTAGATGACAACATAATTTTCCAATAATTTATTTGCGAGCCAAATAAAGTTGGACGGAGTAAATTCCCAGCTGACTTGTCTACATTTGCGACCATTGTGGTGATTCGCGGCGGTGTCCGTTTGTGAAATAGTACATGTGTCCCGGCGGGGTGCGGTCGCGATTCGCTCACTGCTATCGGACCCATTCATTATTCAGCGTCGAACGCTTGCGCTGCTGATCGGATGAAAACCTACCTATTCGCATATTCCATTCATTCGCTCCTTTTGCCAATTCACTCTTTAACACCTTCTTACGGCTCGCTTCATGACCTGAATAAAATAACGTGGTGAAACCTCATGGGAGAAGATTGAATGGCCGATCCGAGCGGATACGAGCACAAAGTCTTAAAGCTACGTCGACTTGATTTGATTGCAGAAAGTTAATTAAGGTACCATTGAACACGCTTGAAAAGGTTCTGTAATTGGTTAAGTTTTTAAACGAAATACGGTGACAGATTTATTGAATACATAGGAAAACTTTCGGGCAAAGGTGTAAGTCAAAGTAGGAACGCTATAAAAATTGTATATTTGAGGTTGCTACTTTCTCTCAGAGGGTTTGGAATATACAGTGTCATTTCGACAAGGTCGGGAAGCGAATTTTAAAACACCCGTTGGTCGTAGAGGACGTGACGAGAATCACTGCAAACCGTCTCGACGCGCTATCTATTTGTTCAGAACGTTTCTGAGATAGGTAGCTATCGGTAATTTTCACACAAAATTGAACCTCGGGGCGTCATCGGACGATTTATTTAGTGAACATGCTTTGACTTGTCTTAAGATAAGAGCTTCAGAAAACTGACACCAGGCTCCGTTGCCGAACATTTCATTCTATTCACATCGTTATTTCTATTTTGTTTTCATAAAGTAGCCTAATTTAGTTATTTAATGAACTTTAAGAGGCCGGTAAAGGCTGGATTCCAAATATGAAAAAATAAACTCTTTTACAATTAAATGAGAGTCATATATCTTGCGTATAATAAAGGACTGATAATTCGCTCGCATTTCATTTTAGATTCCTGAATATGAACAATATATGTCCAAGATTAATATATTATAGATCAATACAATCGGAACCCAAATAGAAGCATAGTATGATATAAATAAAGTAGTGTTACAAATGGTTTTGGTATTACGTTTGTATAGGAAATCCGATCTTAAATCATTCGTCTAATAGTTTCTGATCCTCAAATACTGCGAGAAATAATAACAGATTGTGCCCTTAGATATTACGCAGTAGTGAATATAATCGTGCGAAATTTATAACTTTCAATCTTAAGACTTGTGAGATATTTCAGTTTACCGCTTAAGAATCAGGACTGCATGAATCGTTGTAAAAGCTGACTTATAGAACATTTAAACCAAAAAGCTACATGCCATTACTCAAAAAAAATATTTGGTAGTGTTAACTGTACATTTACATTAATATCTGTACTAATTACTTTTGCGGGGTCACAGTGCAAAAGTTGATATAATTATAAGTAGTTCTTAAGTACTTCTCAACAAGAAATTTAATCAGATTGGTATCCGATCATAAAACAAAGGTCAAAACCTATTCACTTATAGTATGCACCATTATTCTTAATGCTACACTGTCTGGTTGTCCTATATGATATTATTAGGGAAAATACAGTTTACCGATCTCACATAAGGGCGACAATGGTAGGCAGATGATGATATTCCTTCTATTTAAGGCATATCTTTAGATTTGACGACGGTTATGAAAAAAGAGAAATTTTAATATAAATTTTAATTCATTGCAATAGAACCTAACACTGGAGTTATAAATATATTTTCTAATATATTATGAATACCCAAATAGATTCGGTATCAAAAAAATACAGAATTCTATATTGAAAGTGACTTTATTGGTTTACAAGACAGAAACGTCGTGATCTTGCTGCTTTATTTTCTTATACTAAAAAACATAGTTCTGTCGGTACTGCATATATTTAGCTACTTTTTCGGATATTAAGTTTCATTGTGAATTTTCAAATCATAAAGTTTCTGCTTCCAAATAAAACAGTAATAAATTTATATTGATAATTGGAATTTTCTTAAGTTAAGTTATGTTGAAATATGTTAGTATGTTTAATCATATCATAATTTACCATCAGATGTTCCATTTACAACCATTAATGTGTGGTCAACGGCAAGCTTATTTGTTAATAAAAAATAAACTTAATGCCAAATTGATTAATGACTTATCTAAATTAGTAGTAACATGAGTTAAAATTAGGTACTTACTGCAAGATGTTGTATATGGGATCAAACATCTACACAGATTTTACTAAACAACTTTCCCACACACTTCCTTTACCCTTAAAACGTATGAGTAACCCAAGGAAACTGTCCGAACATCCTTTCCCGAGGCTAGGATCAAAACCCTAGATATTTCAGCCAAGACATACGACACACTCATAAATTTTCACGCGAATTTGAACCGTGACATTATGCGAGACCGCACTTTGCGAATATATTTTTAGAATAATAAACATAAATTGTGGAAGACGTGAGCCTTTTAATTTATTAGGAGTTACGATTGGTATTAGAACTTTATATGTAAGATATATAATGAAGGATAGTCAAGTTGTAAGTTGCTGCTTAGAAATAACTCAATTAAAAACCTGAGAAGCACCATTAACTATAACGTAGTTAGACTTGGATTATATATAAATTAACCCAATCCATTACTTAAATAATATTACTATTCATGAAACGGGGAGTTACCTCTCCGTATACTGAATTAGGCGTGATATTTTATGTCTTCGATAGCAGTTACAATTAAAATATTGAGGATCAACGTTATCTCGGAGACAGCGATAGATATTAATGATGAAACGTCAACTGATAAGAGGTTAACAAGCAGTGAGCCCTGGGAGACTAGAGACTGTAATTAACGTTAGGTACCGTTGCGTTTGAAGGCACATGATATACGTCGCGTGCGTGGCGGGCCTCCCACCGCTGCCGCCAAGATAACGCACCAACGAGCCTTATCACCACACGCTCCTTACCGTTTGTCATAAATTTTATCACTCCGATGAGCGGACGCAACCGAAGATTTCTTTAGCTGGTTTTCTCCTCCGTCGAATTAACGACCCGTAAACTCGTGAGCAAACTCCAGGCGCCTCTTTTTTGCAGTCACAAACACGATCACATCAGTAGATAATTATACACTATTTTGAGTGATACACTACACATAGAACTCGTCCTTGATTTTATTCTTATCTGAGTTAAGAACTCAAAATAATTCCAAGTTTATTTCATTCAAAAAACTGTTTTTGTAAACAAAATAACCACTTTTTAAAGTTGCTCAATTCAAAGTCAGACTTTACAACAAATGCGGTCGAAACTGAAGTTTAGCAGAACAGTTTCGAGCGATAACACAATAGCAATTCCTTTGAGGGAGGCGGTTTGAGGTTGTTCGAATGTTGTCGCGCGCTGAATGTCAGACGTTGCGGCAGGTGTCAGCGTGTGTACGACGTTCGTCGTCGGCAGTCGCTCGGCTGGCGGCCGGCTGCGGACTGCGCGCGGGTGGGCCGGAGTGCGAGTGCCAGGCCGGAGCACTCGCCCCGCGCCGCCCGCGCACGCGCCCCGCGGGGATCGATACACCCCGCCCAAACCACCACACCACCCGTTGGGGGCGCTTACCGCCTCGCCCGCTCACGCATCCACTGCTACGCGATAGGGGCTACGCGCTACGAGCTACGCGCTGCCCGCTACTCTACTCGCTCCCTCTGAAAACATGCCTTTAACAGTAATTCTATTTTTTCATCTGTAATTGGATACCAGTGAAAAGGTAAATGAAGCTAACGGTGTATAGAAATTTCGTTAACAGAATTAATGTTAAAAAATAGCTGTAATTAAAATGGTTTACATTTGGTTAAGTTGCTAATATATTATTTTAAGTTTTGTATCTCATTACCAGCTTGTTAACTACGTGCAATGGAAAATCATACGAAAAATATTCGAAATATTGCGTTTTTTCCTTGAATAAAATTCAGCGAATAAAAGTTGAGTACTTTACCTATGTCTTTCTTAAATCTACTCTTTTACTGTAGAAAATGTATTCATATTTATGTACATTCGTTCCGATTTCCAATTCACTTCCATTTCTTGCGTAAAGTTTACTCAGTGGAATGAAATAGCGCATCTCAATTCATTACCATTTTCTTTTATGGACCTCAAGGGAGCCAGCACTCTGACAATTTGCAACAAGCGGTGAGATGAATGGCGTAGCCATTTTTCTCACATACGCAACACCTCTAAAGAACAATTCTAAATTCAAATTATCCCATATAGCTGCCTTACTGGTAATACCAATTATCTGCACTTTTTGGCCAAATTGACTTCGAGATGCAGTTCTTTGTATTTTTTTTCCTCTATCGTCTGGTAAAACAGAATAAATGCTCCGACCTACGGTTGCCAAGATATTCAGTTTAAATAAATTATAAATTCACAAAAAATCTGAAGCGCTCATAGCGAAGTTTACTTAGCTGTTCTCAACCGATCAGCAAAGTTAAGCAACGTCGCGCGCAGTCATGAGTTGGATGGGTGACCGCTAGTGACATTACTACTGAGCGTTTCCGTGCTTTGGAGGGCACGTTAAGCCGTCGGTCCCGGTTGTTGTCTTAGGATGGCAGTCGTTATAGCATGGTGGTAGGGCATTTTGCGAATGCCCGCCTGGCTAGCTACCACCCTCAAGTGGAAAATCTGTCGCCAAGCACCTAACGGTGTGTTCCGGCAGCTGTCCTTGAGAGCCAGTACTTCTAGGTTAGCCTGAACAACATCTTCGACCACATCACACTTACCATCAGGTGAGATAGTGGTCAAAGGCTAACCCATCAGGCATAAAAAAAAATAAAAAAAAAACCAAAAAATAAAAAATATGAAAATAAAACTTGTAAAACACCATAAATCATACTTATTGCCCGACTATTAAGGTGGTACAGGTAAATAAATATAAGTGTTTTATTTATCTGGTTTAGGATATAGTAATTTCTATTAGTATCTCGGCGGATTCTTCCGATGAAACATTTGCAGAAAAAAATAATTAAATTCATTCATAATTTTATGTGTAATGATAGTAATAAATGACACTAACTGACAAAAATTCTTCAGGTCAAACCAGTTAACGTTAACAAAATAGAGATATATGAAGTAAAATTGTAAAAATTATAAGGTTCTATTCAGATTTTGCTTTATAGTCATTTAATAAATGTCTGAATGCTAATATCAACTTTCCGAAGTCACTGGAACAGAATTTAGAGTACATATTTTAATTACAGGTAAAACCAATTAACTGCGCACCCTTCAGGATATTAATCTATGTTTATAGAGTTTTTATTTCAACGAGATATACCATAATAAGGCATTCTTAAAAACCGATGAATATTGCATGATTTTGCATAAGTAATTTCCGAGCTCTAAAGTTTTATAAAGTAAGATCTTAGCTTAAACTTTCAAACGCGTTTACTCTAAACTACAATAGATTCAGTTAATTGGTTTTCACAGTAAGCTGACGATATAACGTTCATTCTCATTTTCTTAGTATTCTACTTTATACTATCACTATACCACACTTATCATTTTACTTTCATATAAAATTTAATTGTAACTCTCTACAGATTTTAGTCGGCCTCGACAACGGAGTAGTATTTTGCTTTTTATGAGTATATCGAAAACCATAACACCTTACGATAATTATATGTTACTAACACGACCTTCTTACATTTTTATTTTATTATTTTTTCCTGTAATGTAAGCGTCAAGTCGCTAGTTCTTGATTCTGTTTGACCTGTGGGAAGAATCGGACTGTGCCCGGTAGATGATAATAGGCTCGCCTTTTCGTTAGAACATACCTAAAAATTTGGCATTAATTACACTCTATTACTTAGTGAAAATATAATAGACAATTAATCCATGTGCATAATAGATAATGATAACAATAGAATTTCATACATAAATGGATAAAATCGTCCACGAGGATGGTAAGGGGTTTCCCAATAAAATCACAATAATTATATTTTATCTGTATTAACAATCGTGTAGCTGGTTACCCTTTTTCATACGAGTAAACATATCAAAAAAAATCCTAGCGTGATACTGACGGGGAGCTAGTTCATGCGTCACGCAAAAAGGCAATGGATTTTGATAGAGTTATCAATTCTATAGACGCTATTTGCGGTGTAACGTGATACGAGATTTCCAATATCGATAGCGGCACAACTTTTGTTTTTCTTTCAAAGGAAATCCGATCTGTAATATTTGATTTCCATCCTGTTTAAAAGTCAAATTTTCATTTGGCCTGTTTCACATATTTAGGATTCCATAATTGGAGCAAGAATTTAAAACGTGTTTGTTATGTTTTCCATAGAATTTGTTAACCTGCAACTAACCTGCGGCATCGCTTGAGTGGCTATTTCCTGCGTACGGAAATTGCTGTTTTCTTGGAAATGAAATACTGCTTTATTTAGTTTTCAAAATAATTTTGTTTTGGTTCTTTTGTCATTATGAAAAATAATCATGTAGCTGATAATATACTAAATGAACTCATTAAGATTACATCTACTGCCAGTTTAATGATAGATTTTAGTTAAGTTAAATATTTTCAAAGGTACATTATTTCATGACGCGCAAAGATGGAACTACCGTGAATTATTAAAAATGGTGCCATGCGCGGTAATATATATAATAAATGGTATGTACAACGTGATAAAGAGTAAAAATAAATTTTTATTATCGTAGTCATGTATTGTTATGCTTTATGCCCGTATCCTGCAAATACAGTTCATAAATCGAATAGACTAATCAGTCGCTCCTTGCTGATTCAGAAGTCAGTAGTATTACACAATTACTACCAGATAATTTAATCATAGTTGGATGTCACGGCAAATCTCAATCAAGCTGCTCCCAAAGATCGTCGGATTTACTATTACGATCTACCGTTATACCCAGAAGTTTCATTAACTAGTCTGAGTTATAGGTATTAACAATAAACAGCCGTACATATTGGAACAGGGTACATGCAGTAACGGGAAGGTTACGCCCATTAATGAATAAGGAATAGAGTACACTAAACCAATTTCAACTGTCATGTATGGTCTATGGACCAGTGAATGTATGTAAGCTTTAATTATTGTCACGATACTGGAAATATATTCTTGTGTATAGTACACAAGAATATATTTCCGTGTGGTTCTGATAGATTTTTGGCAATAAACCTTATTAATCTCACCCGTGCGGGGTGCACGCATATCTTACTGTGGAAATCGTAAAAGGCGAGGAAGGAAAAATACCAGATATGCAGCAACACCTTTTTTTTTTTTTTTTTATGTTATAGTAACGGAACAAGCCCGAGGCCCACCTGATGTTAAATGGACTAACCTCTGCCTATAACAGACGCATTTCGTCAACGACGATTTGCACTGTGCCCGTTACACTGAGACGTCCAGTTGTTAGGTCTCATTAGCCTGTAATTTTTCTGGCTCTCAAGGACTGCTGCCGGAACACACCGTTAGGTGCTTGGCGACAGATTTTCTACTTGAGGGTGGTCGCTAGCCAGGCGGGCATTCGCAAAATGCCCTTCCACCTTCTTAAAAACTGCTTACTTATACTATGAATCTCAAGATGTCTGCCAAGTTTGGGGTTATATCAAACTAATAGGGAAAGCATATTTTGTGCAACCGTAAAAGTTGTGGATGTTGCTGTGATGTGAAACCTTAATACGTGTATAAATTCAAGAGTAGGCTTGGAATCAGTTACGCTGCTAGATATTAAACAGAAGCCAACAGCACACTATAGGTTGTATTGTTGTTTTTCCATGTTTCATTCAATATAATATGATATGCGGGCTAGAGGCAGGAAATTGATGACGGTTGACTAAATTAGCTATTAGCTTTTCTGATGTTATGCCTCTTTTCATATCGGGCAGAGAAGGCTACAAACGCGTAAATGGTCAGCGTTGTACTGAATTGCGTTTGACACAAGAAATATCTCACACTTTGTATACTATTTCTCAAGTGAAACAAAAACTTTACTTTGGGCAAAAACTAAAGCACAGAGACTTCAACCTTGAATTACATGGCAGGTGAGATGCCATTTGTATACATACCCGATCATAGGCGTCGGTTGACACTATTCGGTATGATCTTGCCCTTGTTAAGGAAAAGTCGGCAAGCTACGTCGTAAAGGCAATCCGAATTTATTGCGCGCTCAATCAGTCTCCGATAACCACTCTCCAATACACCGCTCTGTACATTCTCGTAGAAATTCGTTTCACAAATCTACAAGCTTCGCCCTCTAAAGGATTGTTGAAGCGGTAAACCAAGTTCATTTAATCTTATTAATAGATATTTACGTTTTGCTTTAAGTTGACATTGTAGTTCTTTTCCTAATGACATCTTCTTGTGTTAATATTGAGATAAGATCAATATCGGAACGTACAGATTACTGTATTTTTTTGCTTCCTAAGAATGAATTGAATTATTTCTTAGTTCAGGAAAAAATCTCATGTGTTGACGTCTAAGTATACTGTGCTAAACATTAAATATGTATATAAAGATATAAATAGAATATTATAAAACTTTAAATTACTTAAAAACATGACTTGCTCTTTTCTACGATTACGCATTATATTGTGTCGCAATATAGATAGAACGCCGCTGTCTCGTAAAACTAAAAAATATGACTCCTACATGAGGGTGAGGTGGCTAGCGACAGGGGGGTGTCAACGACCCTTCAACCACTTGAACAAAAACCTTCACTAAACCAGAAAAAAGGCTCCATTCAACGGCCTAAGTAGTACATAAAACGTGATGAAAAGACACCCTAGCTACAGCAATAAGAACACTGTTTTTCCTCAACTTCGATAAATCTTTTCATAGTCTTGTCTGATATTAAGTAGGATCTCGAATGTTGACCCTTATTGTCAATAAGAGGGCCAAAGGTACGATATCATGAATATGATTTCAGGTCAAAATGTTCTGGTTCATATTTAATATTCGATTGATTTCTACGTCAAGGATCTGTATGTACAAATATTGTCGCTGATCTTTTCCTTCATAAAGTAACAGAAAATATTGGAAGGTTTTACGTTCTGAATTTGGTAAATGGTCTGGCAAAAAATATTATTCCAAGTACAGCAAGCATATCGGCTCGGTTGTCGCTTACATTAACTAAACTGAAAACTGTAATAAATTTATTACAAGCAATAGAATGTATAACAATTACTTAAGATGTTTTGAAGCGCTCGTAGCAAAGTTTGCTTAGCCGTTCTTAATCAATCAGCTAAGTTAAGCAATGACTTGGATGGTTGAGCGCTAGTGACATTACTACTAGCGCTTTCGTGCTTCGAAGGGCATGTTAACCCGTCGGTCTCGGTTGTTGTCTTAGGATGGCAGTTGTTATAGCATGGTGGTAGGGCATTATGCGAATGCCCGCCTGGCTAGGTACATTTTTTTTTAGATTAGATTATGATGGAACAAGCCCGGGGCCCACCTGATGTTAAGTGGACTAACTTCTGCGCATAACAGATGCATTTAGTCAACGAAGAATTGCACTGTGCTTTTTACACTGAGAGGTACAATTGTTAAGTTTCATGTACCTGTAATTTTACTGGCTCTCAAAGACAGCAGCCGGAACACACCTGCTTGGCGATTTTCTACTTGAGGGTGGTAGCTAGCCAGGCGGGCATTCACAAAATGCCCTTCCACCATGTGGTGAAGCTTAAGCCCGCGGCGGGATTCAAACCATGGACCTGCTGCACTGCAGTCCATAGCCAATGCTACTGAGCCATCACTGCTTCAATAATAAAATCTGTCGCCAAGCACCTAACGGAGTGGAGTGTTCCGGCAGATATCCTTGAGAGTCAGAAATTCTAGGTAAGCCTCCAAGCTAACCTAGAATTTCTGGCACAACATCTTCAATCACATCACTTAACATCAGGTGACATAGTGGTCAAAGGCTGGTCTATCAGGCATAAAAACAATTATACCAGAGGCTTATGATTCGAAGTCTGTCGTGGGTTTGTGATTCGCCAAATAGAGGTTGTTCGTTTTTGTGATATCTTGTGAGAAAATCAAATCCATATTCTTAATACATATATGTACTTATGTCATCCTTTGTGATGTTCGAAAAGAAATATTGTATCGACCACACATGATTTCAATAAGGGCAAAAAGATGATGATAATGTTGTTATTGAAAAAAAATTAATCATATTTAATGGTATACAATTTAGTTTTCAACTGTTAATCTATTAAATGTTAAACATATTATTACTTTTAGTAATTATAAACGATAACTAGGTAATATATAAAATAACTAAGAGTTATATATACACCGCCATTACTAGAACGGGTAAGGTATATATAATTTTTTTTTTAATGTAATACATACGTAAAATGATCTGATGCTGCTATGTTCGGGTAGGTTTACACAACTCGAAAACCCTCCTGTGGCATAACTTAGTTGGATGACGGAAGGATAATTTTTTTTCTAACAACCGGAGGCATATGTTTCACTATTCTGGGTCGCAAGCAATCGCACCTAAACTTATCAGACCATTTCCAAAACTTATTAGAACGCTTAGTCAAGCAGTGACGGCTCAGTGGCATTGGCTATGGACTGCCACGCAGCAGGTCCATGGTTCGAATCCCGCCGCGGACTTCATCGCATGTTGGAAGGGCATTTTGCGAATGCCCGCCTGGCTAGCGACCCTCAAGTAGAAAACCTGTCGCCAAGCACCTATTGGTGTGTTCCGGCAGCAGTCCTTGAGAGCCAGTGAAATTACAGGCACATGAGACTTTACAACTATGTCTCAAGGTGACGGGCGCAATGCAATTCGTGCCTTGTGACAAAATGCATCTGTAATAGGCTGAGGCTTGTCCACTTAACATCAGGTGGGCCTCGAGCTTGTTCCTCACAATAACAAAAAAAAATAGTCTAGGCTGGGAGTGGTCAAAATGCTGGTACTTATTTGGCTCAACGAATAAGCATTGCAATTCAATGACAAATGCTGGCAGTGCCATGCTGCCCACTGGTAATTGGCCTAAGCATGTATACTGCCTGTGGGCCTGCCGTGCCCTTACGGTTGCTGAAATTATTTCGTTGTAGTAACTGTAGTTTTGTTGTTTCTTCTCGGTATACATTAGGTATAGTATGTAATTCCTAGGTAAAGTATTAAATTATTATACATATATACAGAAATACAAATATGTATATATATACGGTTATTGGAAAAAATCTAACAATCTCTTAGAAATGACTTCTGTAAGTCCTAACAAACATGTGTTTGTGGCGGAATAAGCACGAGGACCACTTGGTGTTAAAAGTTTCCTGTGCCTGTTACTTATTATTTCATAGTTATTAGTTATTTCTATTTTTCTCGATGTAAATATTCAAAAATATATTTAAAAGGAGCGCGACGCGGTCTAGTGTTGTTGAGGCGGGCGCTCTTAGCTCGGAGTAGGCATTGTCTTTAACTACGAGACACAGAACTCAAAAGTGTCAGACAGTACTAAAAAAACTTAATGTATTATTCTTTTACCACGTGTTTGAGTCCCGTAGTAAAAGACTAATAAATAACTACTTTGAGCTAAGAAAATAATATGAAATAATACATTACAGGCACACGAGACTTTTAACATTATTGTTGTTTATAAGCACTAGCTTATTCCGTCAATGTTACTAAATTTATTTGTTAGGATTAACAGAAGTGAAATCTAAGAAGTTGTTATAATTTTTCCAATAATCCTGTATATCATCCATTGCCTGAACGTTTGAGGCATTCTATAGAATACCAAATTATACAGATTACCGATAACAATACAATTTCTATTTCGGCACAATTTAAATAGCTGTGCTTATTGGTAACATATATATTATAATAGGTTGAATATGTTGTTGCGATTATTATATTTTACAAATAAATGCATAATAATGCTGTTTAATCACCAGGGAAAGTACAATAGTATATTTTTACAGAAGTTTTGATCATCTTGTAGTCAATAAATGAAGGCATTTGGAACTGCATAAGTCGAATATATATAACTCAAATATGTGCGTTACACAACAAAATATTTGACTCATATTTGCTAACCAAAATAAAAGCAGTCAGCTCGATATTTCCGCCCTACAAACATAATCAGTGCTACCATTGACTTTCCGGAGATTCAAACTGTGTTTATTTCTACCTGTGAAGGACTTTTTAGTGTATTGTGTAAACGGGACCCTGTTACGAAGTATATACTATCCGACCGTCGATCCAAACTACGATCTTTTGAATCTTAACACCGTCAGCGGTTGAAATTTTCACAAGATATGTTTTATTGGTCATATAAAAAGTTTTTAATCTTGTTTGTAGTGATGGCTGATTTTATTAAGTCAAACTTTTACGAAAACAAGATTTGCATTTCAACATTTATCGAGATAAGAAATAAGACAATAATTGTTGTTAGTTGAATGTTACGTAGAAAGTAATTTAAATTTTAAGTAGTACTTGGTTGTGTATATTACTGTATGTTGGTTATTTAAGAAAAGAAAATGATCGTCAACTTATTTTAGTAAATAAAATGCTTGTGTTTATATTTTAATATTTACAAACACGGAAGGAAGAACGTACAACACTTACTATTGGTCGATATCACGATCGATATTGTTTCAGCTTCTATCGGAAGTCTTTATCAGGATCTTGATTGTGGTACAGCTTGAACCGAGGCGCCGGCGGCTGTCAACTTGTTAAACACAAATTTACCGATAAATAGTTTCTTTGCTATATGGCACAGGTTCAAAATGACATAATGTATTTCGTTTTACTAAAGTTACGGGTCTAAACGTAAGCCAAATAAGTATGTGGCGGTGTGTAAGACGCGAGAATGGAAGTTACTGGACTCGTCGAAAAATAGGATCGTGGCAGTCTACTAAACTTAATAAACAACTTACCAATTAACTCGCTTTAAAGCGTCCAAACGAACGTAACATCTAAACTCGCTAAAACGGCATGTTAACTTGCTGATGATTGATGATTAATAGATAAATCAGATATAAGGATGCTGTGAAAGTTTAAAATATAAACATGAATTATCGCTTTTTGAGCTAAAAAAAACTTTCGCGAGTTTTGTCCATAATTATTATTTAGTAACCGGCTAGGACTCGCGTAATATTTACCGGATATTGCTCCAGTTACGTGTTGAGGCGCTCGACGCTGTACACAATCGTGACTCCCAGACTAAGAACTTCAAATAAGTTCGAAACTGGTCGAAGTATTATCCGGTAAATATTACGCGAGTCCTAGCCGGTTACTAAATAATAATAATAATGTATTATCGCTGTGGGTACAAGGCTTTTGGCGTGTCAGTCTGATACGTACTTGGCCGGTTTCAGGCTTTGTTTCCATCCCAAAGGAACCAAAACTTAGGGCGTTGGGCGGTAGATAAATAAAAAAATATTTTCTCATTACTTATCGGATCGGAGTAAAACGACTCCCTAGGAGAGGGTAGCTGGACAAAACAACTGTCAAAAGTCAAAATAATTTATTTTATTCAGGCGTCCACGACGCTCTTATGAAGGTCAATTACAAATTGTAATAATGAATTATTATACAGTCACAATAAACAAGCGCCACTGCAAGAAGTATGGGCAAACTTTGGGCTATTTGTATTTAAACGTATTTTAACAATGTGTTGCAAACTAGGTATATTATAAAATTATAAAAATATTTGTTTGATTTACGTGAGTGACAAGTGATACTTTGTCAGAGGCGGATTTGGCCAAGCTTTTTTGTCGTTTGAGTAATCTCAAACTGTATAGTAGTAGTTCTTTATTAAAATATTTTCCACGTGCTTCTTGAATTTTTCTGTAAGCTTTGTAATATCTTTTAAGCTAAGCTTTGTAATTTATAATATCTTTGGGTGATTTCACTGTTTAATATTTACTTGATTTTTATTTTCTTTTACAAACATATATAATATTTTCAAAAATATACAGACAAAGATAAAATATAATATTCTTTAAAAACATCCCTCACAAATTCACTAGGATCCATTTCATATAGGGCTCGAATTGCACGCTTATGTAAGAGAAAGGTTATCTCCATCTCAGCAGCAGCTCCCCACAGCAATACACCATACGACATAATACTGTGTTAGTACGCGAAATAAGCTAGCCTGTTTAAAACATCCACATATACCTTTACCTAATCTTTGCGATTTCTACAAGAAGAATTTAAGGAACAAAGATTCAAGTCATGTCTACGTGAAGAAGCGATTAAGTTAAAATAACTGTTCATAGTATGTGTAGTGATGAAACTACTGAAGATGTAAAAACAAAATCCATTTGTAATATACAGTCACACCTTCTGCTTGGTTGACGTGTTTTAAAAAACTTATTGAATGATCTTTGAAACTCCCGATAAAAGTGCACGTTGGGCGATGTTTTGCAAGTATTAAGTTTAGCCAACTAACGCATACTGGTGCTAGTTGCCAAATATATAATATACTATAGTCTGAAATCTATGTGTTTGAACCTAATATATATACCAGAAAATGTTATTACCATTCGCCAAAAAGTTATTCTCATTGTTTTAACAGTTATGTGTATATATGTACATATATCATATACCAAATCGCAAGACAGATAACCAAGTCGCCGGTCAAAGTTTTAGACTGGCCGTCATATTGACGTGACGCGGCCCCTATTGAAAACGTTAGGTCTTTGATTAAGCTTAAAATTTCGAGTTGAAATGAGGAACTGCCGCTGAGCTTACTCACAATTCAAAACTAGTGGCTTTGTGAGTTGTTAATCTCACGATTGAAATATATTTTTTTACATTTCCGAATCGGCATATACCTACCGTTTTGAAAAAAATCTTATAACGGAATCGACAAAATTCTTATTAATTCAAACCACCGAGCAAAATTTCACCAGAATTGGTTCACTAATACAACATGTAGAGGAGAACAGCCGGACATCCGCCGGACAGACATACGAAAGCATTTATGCCCAAGCTGAAACGGAGACAATTAGCACACGCTTCGCGCTCGCTTGGTCAGTAAAGTCCAGGTTTTCCTGACTACGCAGAAAAAAATGCAAAAGTATATACTTCGAAGATACTCATAATAGTCGGGTTATGGGTAATGGAAGAGACCTCATCAATAATGAACTATCTAAATAAGTATGACCAACAAGCTTATCAATTCTGTTACTTGTATAAATATAACTATTTATCTAAATTAAATTTAGTTCCTTACAATATTTTATACATCAAGTGAATATATTGCCGGGCTCATCTTCAAGATTTAGATCAGAACTATCAGACACCGTGTGGGTAATTAACGGATATCGTCGTACATGCAAATGAGACCACATCAAGAAGATAGTTATTATTAGTATACGAATGGGTTTAATAGTAATTACGTTGATTTTTACAACTTGAATGGGAATTGCATAAATCTTAGTTTTGGAACTTGGTTGACACTAGATTAAGTTAAGGCGAACGATGACGTTTGTGGCGGGAAATTAAACAGGGTTTTTTTTTCTTTTAATGCTAAGTTTTAGTGGCATATTGGCACAAAGTCATGTCACATTGCTGTTTAATTTTTTTGCAAGATATGACATACGATCAATATTATTATGAAATCGGTAATACCATTATGTAGAATGGTTTCCAAACTAAGCTAAAAGCGTGAAATTGTACCTTAACTAATTGACAATTCTAGCTCGTGGTGTGCCTGGCTGGATGTTACTTCCCTATCCCAGGCGACTAAGGGTTACACACCAGATGGTAGGCAGCAGCGCTTTCTAAAGAATTGATATCTCACACTGCGATCCCCCATCGCCTGCCAAGCGTGGTGATTATGGCAAACCCGAGGGGGGTGGGGGGGTAACCCATTATGGGGGGTCTGCGTTCAGCCGTGGACAAATCAACTCATACAGTAATTGACAATGAAACACTATAATGTGTATATAATTTTTTTCTACATTATCGCATTCACGTCGCAATGATGTAATGATATATTGATGTTATAATATATATATATATATACTATATTATATATACTATACTATAGTCTGGTTTTTAATTCGAGATCAAAAATGTAAACAAAGAAATGTCAATATATGTCATTGTCAAACTGATAGGTCAGGGTGTTCAATAGTTTTTCTTCAAAAATATTCTCACAAGTGTGGCTATTTAAAAACAAAAAAATCTCACACTATTTTTTTCAGGCTTGTATATATGCGTAAATATGTACGCGCATATAAAAGTGTTTTATTGTTTCATAATAATGCAATAAATTACAGCATTAAATATATTTTTTACATTAAATGCTCCATCCGTTCCCAAAATTAGAAAAATTACCAAGCACTTTTTTTTTGCACGGTTAACACCTTTGTTTACATTTTTGATCTCGAATTAAAAACCAGAGTATAGCGATATTTAAGGTTTAAACTGTACCTTTTAGTTGTTAAGGCAACTTACTCTAGTGTTATCTTGAACAAATCTATACGTCACACGATATCTTATGATATAAGGAACGAAAGGGTGGTTGAGTTCTAAGACATATATATTTGCTTGTTAGCCGATCGGAAAATGTGATGCCAATCAAACCGGGCAAAATATTCGTTTCCTTGCGGATCAGTGATCAGTTTGCGTTTATCTGTGGTCAGAATCAATGCAAAGTTTTTGAAAATGTCCTAAAAAATCAAGTTAATATAAACGTTAAATAATAAATTTAATAAAGTCAGTACGTATATGGATATGAAATATCTCCTCAATCAGTTCCGTATAAGCACAGCCTAAATTGAAATTTGTTCGTGGCGCTAAAATAATATACTGAATAAGAGTAATGACCATCGCGGGAGTCATTCCTCATACGGCTTAACAAAACACCTGTTACCTTTTGCTTCAAATGTAAGGGTATAATTGTCATTTAATACAGACACGCGTTAGAACCCTTAAATTTGGACTGAAAATAAATTTAATTCGTGTCTACGAACCGATTTAAAATTAAGTACAATGCATTTTTACAAACGTGACTTTTTAGAGTGACTTTTTATAACTTGTAAGATAGATTTGAAACACTAATAACGTATGGATAAATTTGAACTTTGATTCTTTACCAAAGTGTTGATGAGCTCAAATTAGAAGGGCATTTTCCTGACAAACCGACTGATAGTCCCAGGTTCAAATACTGCTAGATTATTTTCTTTTTGCTGCGGTTTTGTAAGTTTATTCGCTTAGCAGATGGATGCAGAAATCACCACGTTAGAATTATCGGGAAGTGTTATTATAAACAAGTTTAAAGATAATAGAAAAATTAGTTTTTATTGGTTTAAATCACATTGACTTATAGATGTCGCTCCGTCTTTACCCGCTCAGGGTTCAAATTATTCCTTTTGATATGATTTTATGAATTTATTCAATCAGCAGGCGGTTATGCAAAAAAAATGATACAGTTTTTTATATCTTCAAAGGTACCTAAATTTGATTTCCTTTTTGATGGATCCTACAAATAAAATGTATAATAATTATAAGCAAAGGTTTATACCATGTTCATCAATTTTATTATTAAAGTTACTTATTTTGTTTATTATTATTTCATCTTTTTCAGTGTAGGAACCTTGCATTTTTTTATATAATTTACTTACATTTTTGCGTGGGAAACGATGAAAATACACATACAATTCAATTAAAATTTTAAAATTTGAATATTACTTTGGGAAAGCAGCGTTATAAACCGATTAGTTTACTTAACTATATATAAAGTAACCCATTGTTACCCTGATATGGATTTAACCTGAAAACTTGCTCTATTTATTCTTTTATAAATAAAAATGTATAGAATGTGTTCGCGCTGCCGCCATGTCGGGAGGAGCTATGACCCGACTCGTAATTCTACCCACCCCATGGGCAAATACTTAACGGTTGACGCAGGTCACCGAATGAGGAATAGGCAGAACGGGTAAATAAATACAAGTGGAAATACCTACAAACGAGCACTCTTTTCGTACTCAAATTACGATACTATTTGTATAAGATATATTTTTTTTTGAAATAAAAAAAATATATATATATAAGATAGAAATAACAGCACAATATTTATTATGGCAAAACTTATAAAATACGACATAAAAACTAAGATCAACATACGTATAATATGTAAAGAATTGTGACTTATAAAATTCCCGCTTTGATTTCGGATTCATCAAGTTCACAACACCTTTTAAACCACATCATCTGCGGTAAGCTTTGTGTTCTGCTGTTTTTGACTTATTTATTTTTACATATTTTTCGTATGTAATACATACATTACATTGTACATTGTCTCATTCAGGTAGCAAGAAATTTTGGTATTTGTACGTTTTGCCTACCCATTCAATCAAAAGACGAGACGATTTCTGTTGTTAATGTTTAAAGTCTGGGGAAACAATAAAATGTTACTTTCCTAATTATTCTTCACACAGCCTCCTCATCTTGACATATTAATAACCTGTATAATTGTTTCCTTAAATTCATCAAAACTTTGCTATCACAATGAAATATAAAAACCCATTATTTCAGAGATAATTAAATTATGGAAGCGATTATATCAATAAGAAAAGCGGAATAACTAAAAAGTATTAATGCAGCAGGTGTTTTGGTAGACGGGTAATAAAACAACTTTTATTGCTTTCCCTTTTACTGTTTTCTTATTCCATTCTTTCGCCAGAATAATATTTCGTGTTCGTTCAACGTCATTTAAATTTCGACCATGATACATTTACATTGGAATATTTTTATTTTGTTTATCAATATAGGTCAATGATCGAAGCGTGGCGAAATCAAATAACGAAGCAGCCCTCAAATATTCTACACAATACAAAAATACAGCTCGTCAAGTATGATTTGTATCCATCTGTATTACTCATCAGTAGACCAACATTCAACATTTATGAAAAAAATATGGAATGAAACAAACTATGAATTTGAATAATAATTAATTCACATGATGTCTTAGTTGGATAGGGCATTTCCTGGCTGAACCACTAATCGTATCGTAGGTTCGAGAATCACTTAAGATTTCAATTTGTCCTTTCATAATGATTAATAATTTTATTCGCCGAACAGACGCATATAAAATATTTAAGGTATAAGAAGATACAAAACAATGTGATAAGTGTGATAAGATGTACTTTTTATTTATACCTATTTTTTGATTTTTGTCTTAAGTTACCTTTTACCACTGTCTCACCTGATGATGTGGTCGAAGAGGTTGTTCAGGCTTACTTAGAATTACTGACTCTTAACACACCGTTAGGTGTTTGGCGACAGATTTTCTACTTGAGGGTGGTAGCTAGCCAGGCGGGCTTTCGCAAATTGCCCTACCACCATGCTATAACGACTGTTATCCTAACATAACAACCGGAACCGACGGCTTAACGTGCCCTCCAAAGCACGGAAGGGCTCAGTAGTAATGTCACTAGCGGTCACCCATCCAACTCATGACCGCGGTGGACATTGCTTAACATAGCTTTTAAGAATAGCGTAGCTACGAGCGCTTCAATATACGCGTACCTCCCTAATGTATCTGTATTAAATTTTGTTGTCTTAAGTCTAAATTTTTCCAAAATGTGGTTTCGTATAAGCGTAGGTAATATGATCATATAAAATCTTATATGGCTAAAAAAGTTATTTCTGAGTCATACAAACTCGTAAACCACGTAAAAGAAACGTCGCATTGTAGTGACTTCTATTCAAAGGACTCGATGCAATACGCATTTTTACAGCCACAATAGAGCCTTCCCATCACACACATAAAGGGCAATAGCCGTGAAAGCTGCGACGACAGACAATTCCAGTTGATGCCGTGTTTTGTAGCATGTTCCTACGAACAACACAAATATAGAAACGATATGCCAGTCAATGGACAATTTCAACAAATATTAAAGTGGGCACAAAGATATGACATTTTCGAGACGTTATATTATTGGCAAAACATTGTGGGATTATTCTGTAACGTTTTTATACTATACAAACGTTCTATTGTCAATTATAATTTGAAATCGATGGTAAAATAACTGAAATATTTTAGTTATGTGTCGTAAAAGGCGACTAAAGGTTATACAACGGAAAGTGGGCAGCAGCGCCTTCTGTGGAACTGATATCTTAAACAACGATCCCAAAGACGCCTGCCAAGCGTTGGGATTATGGCAAACCCCCCCTTAATGGGGGTGGCTGTGTTCAGCAGTGGACTATCCGGCTGATACAGTATACCCTTTTTGGTATATACTCAATAACAAAGTTAAGCATGTAATTTGTACGTTTAAAATTTTGTTGTTATTAAAACATTTTTTTTTGGTCATTTCAATATTTCGAACGAGAGAAAATGTAACGAGAATTTTCAATGGTTGAAATTACAGAAAAAAATAGTACCCATAAGCAACTGTTCGAATTATCGCCGTCTCACCTGACGGATTGCAAGTTCATTCAAGGATGTAGGGCATTTGACTGGAAAATTCCTATTCTAGCCACCTAATACCCGACGGTGACAGATGTTTCCCACAATGCGTGCTCGTTTACGCACCCATGAATTTATTTCACACTGCCGCTGCGGATGGGCATGATTCATTTTTCAGTTAGTTTGAACAAAACGTGACGATATGTGATGGACTATTTTTCGAACGAAACGCAGGCATATTTCCGATTTATTTGCTGTGGAAATTTACTGTAAAAGCAAATTTGATCAACTATTAAGTATGCAACAGTAACAAAAAAAGTAAAAAAACCTGGGTCTGCACATTTTCATCCTTGATTATAATTATGCATTGTATTATTAATATAGTTTTAAATGATTTTAAAACTATAATAGCCCGTGGGGTGCCGAGATAGAATGTCATCCCCAATCTCTACCGGTGGGTGTCGTCAGAAGCGACTAAGTGTAACACACCAGAAGGTGCAGTAGCACTTTCTGAGGAGCTGATATCTCACAATGTGATCCCCAAGCCGCCTGCCAAGCCTGGTTATTATGGAAAACTCCCACGTATAGGGGGAGGCTGTGTCCAGCAGTGGACTATCCGGTGGTAAATGATTTAAAATTTTAAATTAATATACGATCCTCCAAAAACAGACTTGTATTAATATGTACATGCCACGCTTAAAATAAGTGCAAAAACAAAACTGAAATATGAATGATGATGTAGCTTAAGCTAATCACGTAAACCCCAAATTCAATTACCCTAGATTAATAATGTTGACAGTCTGTACGTGCATCCTGTTATGTTATTCTACTAATCAATGTAGTAAATTAATTATCGCCGAGATAAGTGTACATCATTATGGAATAAATTAATGATTTGATTTACTTTCACGTTTACTAATTAGTTCTACGGCTGTACTTATCACTATCAAATTCTCACTTTAGAATACCTCTAGTATAAAGCTAGCTGTAAAAGAATCTCAGTGATGTTTTTATGGCGAAAACATTTGGCATAGAGATGTAAACATAGCTGGAACAAGCGGCGGTGCGCGGCATTGCAGCAGAGTGGTGCTCGAGCGATATTTGCCGCCTCCTCGAGTGCGCCGGTATTTGCGCGGCAAACACTGTCTCGCTTCCCACCTCCCCTCTTACCTTCCATACCTGCACTGATGGTATCACCTGTCGCATATATTCGACTGAAGCCAAAAAGCTCTACTACGCAAAAACGGTCTCGCTACTCGTAGCTCCGATCCTTCATATTACTCACGTTGCCACAATCATTTAACTCGAAAGGTGCTACTATTTGTGACGCTCAGTTTTCGTCATTTGTTAGATGGTTTTTTGTGCGAAAATATTTTAGGTTACGCGACTTCTTTGATATTTTTAATAAGTGTTGAAATATGTGGTCTTTCGTTTTTGCATTCTGAACTAAAATATGCATTGACAACTGTATATTTGTATATGCAGGTAAAGTAATAAACGAAGCAGTCGTTTTCTGTCGTCTGTCCATATATCTTATGCTGGCTGAAATTTTTACAATGTGTTCTCCCGGTGGTTCTCACTTTATGTATAACTATATTTTTAGAAGAAGAAATACAAGTAATAACAGTAAAAACGATATTTTTTATCTGTTTAAAGATAAAAATGTTGATGTGCTAATATGGCATAAGGCCGTGAGCTGCCGGGCTATAATGTCACCTCCCCCATCTCTACCCGTGGGTGTCGTAAGAAGCGACTAAGGGTAACACACCAGGTAAGGAAAGTGCTGCTGTCAACCATAAGGTGGATAGCAGCACATTCTGAGGAGCTGGTATCTCACACTGCGATCCCCAAGCTAGCTCCCCATATTGGGGGAGGCTGTGGTCAGCAGTGGACTATCCGGCTGATACAGATATATTTAAAATAATAAACTAAAACAGATATAATCAGAACCGCCTAAGTGTGAGCAACGTTATGCATGCTGAATGAATCTAAAATATAGTCTTTTTGATAAATACATACAAAAATACATTGTGTAACTTGAATGAATTGCGTATTGGATGAACTGCTAACAAATCGTGTGTTAGCTACAGTACAGACAAATTGCGTGGTTAAAGAATAGCGTATAATATAAAATAGGAACGATATAAAATTACATGTTAACTGGTGGCTCAACCAGTTAACATATAGTAATTAAACAACTTTAAACAGTTTGAATCGCGCATATTTATCATTATTTTTATCCCAACGTTTCAAACACTTTGCAGTGATCGTGGTCACGGGGTTTAGAGTTGTTTAATAATCGCGAAGATAGTGTGTTCTAAATAGAACACTGGTAACTAAATGGTGTTGCAAAATTTAGTATTTTGAGTTAGGTACAGCCTACTGTCGATTTCACAAATAGTCCTCTGAGTTACCACCAACTAAGTTATGTTACTTTTTATTTACAATGGAAGGATAAAATTGGAATATAGTAATCAGCATAAGCAAAACAGTTCCTATCACCAACGTCCACAACAAAACCCTCATAAGTATTCATATTTCTAGTAAAATTATATTAGCATTATAAGTTGTTACACAAAAAATAAATGGCAATTTTCCCATCTTCTTTTAATAATCTCTCACGAATTTTATTACATAAATTGATATTATTAATTGGACGGGATCTTGAATTTACGTGAAAAATATGTTCTATTTTTTTAAGAACACAATAGAATTCCTCTCGTTACAGTAATGGGCTTGAGGGGTTTAGTAATTTGTTTTGCTTCGAAGTGAACACATCACGTTACGTGTTTGAATAGGAGATTAAATTAATCAAACAAAGATTGAAAGCCTTTGTTAGTAATGAATGGAATACGGAAATATAATCTAGCCGCGTATATCGCTCATTATAATTTCACATAATATTATAATATACTGTTAAAATAATAGGTACTGATAAAATATGTTGTGTGTTCTATTAGTCAAACATGAACAGCAAAAACCGGGATAGGTATGAAACGAATTGATTGGTTCTAATTTTAAACTTTGAATAAAAACGTATAGCATAATTTCGTTTATTGTTGCAAGTAATGTAAGAAATATATTCCACTCATACCACCACACTGTCAATATTTCATCTATAAGATGCTTGTCATTCCTTTCATTAGTAAACAACAAACATGTACGACGCATCATTCACGATAAAATAAATATTTATAGCTGTATTGTTTGTAATCATGGTAGGGAAAAATGTAAGCAAATGCGAGAGCAAGATTAAATAGTATGGAACTGCTGATGTAACGCAAGTGGTATGTGTTTGCTTCCGTCAGATTATGATTCTTTATCCCGCAAGTGTTTCCAAAACAATTCAGTTGATTATGGAATGCTGCTAATTACATCCAAAATTGACATATTACTTGTTCCAGTAAAAATTTACCGTTTAAGAAACAACTTGACTTAAGGTTCCTTAAATTTCCCGCCGTGCCAGCAACCAGTGGAGATGCCACATTGCGAGTAAAATCACCCACCTTATTATCAGTCCCAACTTTTGCCAATAAGCCGCAAGCTGTTCTTATGTGACTGAATCATCGTCGAAGCCACCGTACTGCACCTTTCATAAAATCAAGTTTGAACTAGTTTTTTGAGTAATTTTAAACCATTTTTAACAAAATTAAATATACATACAAAAAGTTTTATTTTTATAACTTTCATAATTAGCACTTTAAAAACCTATAACTTTTCTATCAAGACTTACAACAAAGACCAGTGATTCACGTTCGTGCCCATATAAAGAAGGTGGACGGCCGACAACAGTAGCCACCATGTCCTCCCTAAAAAGAAACCCAGGCGCTCATTCTCGTTCATGCGCTTGAAGAGTCATGATCTCCCGAGGATGTCTCGTGTAGAAGCGAAAAAAAATATTCCTGTATGGCTAAGGGGCTGTGGCGTCACGTAGGCAAATTAGGCGGAATTGTCACTAGATATTTTTAATTTTATATAAGTGTTTTTTTTAATATTCATTTAATGTTTTCCTAAAATATTTATTATTATTAAATATGGATTTCTACAAAGTAACGCCTGAATCGATTAAATATCAAAATTGGTAGTTTTGGTGTTAAAAAACCCGTAGCAAAATCGATTTTTCTGCGAGCGTGAGGAAAGTTTTTCACGACCAAAACTGTTACTTCTCACCTGCATAATTGCAGCTAGGTACTTAATTTTATTTAGTATCATATTTAATGAAAAAATGTTGGTTTTTCGTATCGAAACCCGCGCAGCAAAATTGATATTTGCTACAAACGTGAGAAAAAGTGATTCACGAGCAAAACTAATAATTACCTACTGCAGAATTGCAGCATGCATGTTATTTAACATTATACGTATCGTTTGTTGATTTTTTTGCCCCTGTATGGTTAACAGAAACACTGTTTGCAGAGAGCACGAAACGCGATTTTTTTTTTAATACTTTTTGTCTAGGATCTTCAGTTTACATTTGAATATGGTTTTGACTTATTCAGATTAAATAAGGTAATATTTGTAAAATTAAGCTACATCTTCAATATTTTGTAACATACAATTTAGTTTTTCGGTGTACCGTGCTCTCTACAGACAGTAAATCGGTAAACGGTACGGATCCCTATTTTGTTGACTTAAAGAAAGAAAAAACAAAGTAGTCTATGGTCGTCTAAAAACAATAAAACTAATCGGTATCCTACACATCCTTATAGTGCTAAAAATTTAAGGCGTAACTTGCACTAAACTATACCACAAAACATGAACACATTATTATTACACACAAACATGAACATTCGTAAAACTTTGTAGTTTTATTTACAAGAATGATTATACGTTGGTGCCTAAGAGAGCACTACGTGTGCCCGCGGGCGAGGAAACCTCTCCGACCACCGACATTAATTCTTTACCTTCCTAAACATAAATTATGTTTCTTTCTTTCGAAATCCGAGGAACTCCCGCTCAACCCCGACCGCACAGGATAAATACAAAACACGCCATTACCACCGTTTTAATACAGCGACGTTTATTTTCCTTTTATTTCTGGATCTCAATTCATTTGGCTGAAAGACAATGAAAGGAATAATTTAACAATGAATATTAATGAAGTAGGATTCGCACTCATTCTTCAGCTTTTACTGCGTATTAATATAATAGCCCCTCAATGCCAGGATATTCAATAAATCTTGCTAATTTATTACTTATTTTTGTGTTTGGCAATCTAATATCAGCATCATAATAAATAATGTTAATTGAAATATCATTCATGTATTCGGTATTGCGTAACAAATACGTTCAGTAAATTTGTATCTTTCATTATAAACCCTAGGGCCGACGTATAAGGAACGTTTAAATGTTACTCAAAAATGTTCTGTATGCATAAACATGCCTAATTCGTAATTGGGCGTTATTTTTTATGGAAGAAGCTTCTTCACGGAACTTTGCTTACACGGAAACTGGTTATATCACTATATATAGAGTTTAATTTGCTGGCCACTGTTTAAATACACCTACTATCGAATTAGAAAATATCTATGTTTATCAAATAATTAAATAAAACTATACAGCTCTTTATTAGCGAACTTTAATAACGACTTTGATGAATAACTACATTCAAAAAATTATATTGAATATTTAAAATTCTACATATGTTTTTTAACTTTTTCTTACCTTGAATATACCGCAAAGTCGTAAATAAAAACAAAATATATTTTAATTAACCGGCAAAACACTCACGTCTGTGTTTATGTTCATGTTTATAATATAACACCTTGTCTGTTTCGGAAAATGGCAATTTTCTTAGATATCCGGCTTTACTTATGTAGTTGATTTTAAGTACCTAAAATTGTTATCTACTAACGGTATATACAAAGTTACTCTAAGACCTATATCCAGAAACTACAATAAAATGCGTATATTTGCTTTTTTTATGCCTGATAGGTAAGCCTTTGACCACTATTTCACCTGATGGTAAGTGATGATGTGGTCGAAGATGTTGTACAGGCTAACCTAGACGTACTGGCTCTCAAGGACACATATATATATATATATCGTCCGTCATTCAAGCAACAAATTACAAAACTTCAATTTATACTGATTTAGACTGATTTTAAAACGTATATATTTTTTAATGTTATTGTGACGAATCAAGCACGATGCCCACCTGATGTTAAGCGGACTTACCTCTGCCTATAACAAATGCATTTTGTCACAAGTTAAGAATTGCACTGCGCCCGTCACCTTGAGACATAGTTATGAAGTATCATTGTGCCTGTAATTTCACTGGCTCTCAAGGACTGCTGCCGGAACACACCGTTAGGTGCTTGGCGACAGATTTTCTACTTGAAGGTGGTCGCTAGCCAGGCGGGCATTCGCAAAATGCCCTTCCACCATGCGGTGAAGCTCAAGTTCGCGGCGGGATTCGAACCATGGACCTGCTGCACGGCAGTCCACAGCCAATGAAATGTATGTTTATTATTTATATTTATATTTATGTCAAGACAGAGCTACAAACTATTTAGTCTTTATCTAACAAGTTCAGTTAACATACTTTATTAGCTGCCATATTATCGCATACATTTCTGTCATTTATACACAACAAAACTTCAATTTATACGTCGATTTTAGTTATGTTGGCAGTTACACAATAATTTAATTAATACAATCATGTTCAAATATTCTAAAAGAAAGGTAAATAATCATCTCTCATCATCTCATTTTGAATTAAAACCCCTGTTTCGCCAGTAAATTTTTGGGCCCATGTAATAGAAGGAGAGTTTATGGCTACCTAACTAGCCCAGTACCAGACCCAGCACAATTACTACATAAGTATTTGCCAGAATACCTCAATAAATAACCGACCCGGGATTGAACCCAGGACTTTGATATTTATAAACGATTATATACTCAATTAGACCAATGAGCTAGCCTTAGCTTTCAAAACGGCAATATTTTCACAAAAATTGTTATGTACGTACTTTTGTACCCGCCAATTTTAGTTATTATCAGAATAGAATATGAAATTATAATACTCAGATAATTATAACCAAAATGTTAGTTGTATTACTGGAGGAAACAATGCGATTCTACGACTACTTATGCATAGTCACAAGCGTATCTATTGGAACCGTAGTCCGTAGCCAAATGTTTGCTACGTCAACAGAGAGTACTACGAGCTGCTACGCCACTGCAGATACTGCTACGTTGTTTTATTAAGCTGTTTTTGTAGAATATTCTGCCCGCTGCGATAAAATGCTATGCTTTATAATAATAATTATAATGTATATTTTAAAGAAAAATGCAATCATATTAAAATATATTAAATAATTCATGTTGTCTTACTCTCACGATATGAATCCCTGTGAGAGAGCTAGTTGAATCCAATTTTGTTATTTCATTAGAATGTTTACATGTTATGATTTTTGTAACGTTCATTATGTATAAAACTGCTACTTGATAGTGATTAGGTGATTATTTTAAACAGTATGGAATACATACGTGCATTGAATTAGAAAACTACTGTTTCGTAAGAGGCGACTATGGGTACCACACCAGAAGGTGCGCTGCAGCTCTTTCAGGAATTGATATCTATACTGCGATCCCCAAGACGCCTGCCAAGCATGAAGATTATGGCAAATATTCTGTATAGAATATACAATTTGTCTAAGCGTGCAAATATTCTGTATAGAATATTTGCACGCTTAGACAAATTGTACATTAATCGATTCCTTGTTGATTTGAATAAGTTATGGCCATAGTTGATTAAAATAGAGGTAAACATAGAAAAAATTATGGTAGCTGCGGCAGTAGTCAAAGTTCAGTCTCAGTTTGCCTGGCGCAAGCCGCAAATACATGATGCGTTTTGTGTTTGTGATAAATCAATCAGAAAGAGCGGTAGTAAAACCTACGAGCGCGCAATGACCGTAGGCCATCGAAGGCCCCAGTAGTTTTGCTAGGCAATGCCACCCTTTGTTTCAATACAGATATATATGTATGTGTTGATACATTTTATTCTTTTATATTTATATACAATTTCAAAGTATTTCAAATTAATGTTGTCTTAGGTTTTCGCGATTATTACACATAGTAATTAAACAACTTTAAACGGTTTAAATCGCGTATATTTATCATTATTTTTGTCCCGACGTTTCAAACACTTTGCAGTGAGTCACCCCGTGACCACGATCACTGCAAAGTGTTTGAAACGTCGGGACAAAAAAAAAAAAAAATGATAAATATACGCGATTTAAACCGTTTAAAGTTGTTTAATTACTATATTTCAAATTAAGTTTATTATCCATTGTTAAAACAGTCCTATTGCACACCTGTAAACAAAACAAAATACCTTTATTTGTGGTCTTATAGCCTATTTCATTACCAGGGCTTTCTATACCAGTAACTAGAGTCTATAGAGATGTAATGATTACGTCGCTATAATATTTGAAGCAGTAATGGCTCAGTGGCATTGGCTATGAACTGCCGCGCAGCAGGTCCATGGTTCGAATCCCGCCGCGGGATTGAGCTTCACCGCATGGAGGAAGGGCATTTCGTGAAAGCCCGCCTAGCTAGCGACCACCCTCAAGTAGAAAATCTGTCACCAAGCACCTAACGGTTTATTCCGGCAGCAGTCCTTGAGAGCTAGTAATTCTAGGTTAAGCCTGTTAACACCTTGGACCACATCACCACTTACCATCAGGTGAGATTGTGGTCAAAAGCTTACCTATAAGCAATAAAAATAAAAGTAAAAAAAACACAATTTTTAACGGACTAGTTTTGCCGCCAAAACAGCGTCGCTTTATAGCAGTTTTTGAACGAAGCTGTCTCAATCACTATAATCATTTGATAACTTTATGATAGGGTATAGCAAACATTATTAGTCGGTACTGCGCAAAGAAAAACCGTTTGGCGCAGTACTAATGATGATTGATAAACCTACCATTAAGTTATGAAAATATTACGAAAACGAGGGTAAATGTTTAAGCGTTTTTTTTTTAGCAGTGATGGCTCAGTGTATTAGCTATGGACTGCCGTGCCGCATGTCCATGGTTCGAATCCCGCCGCGGGCTTGAGCTTCAAAGCATGGTGGAAGGGCATTTTGCGAATGCCCGCCTGGCTAGCGACCACCTTCAAGTAGAAAATCTGTCGCCAAGCACCTGACGGTGTGTTCCGGCAGCAGTAGTTGAGAGCCAGTGAAATGACAGGCACATGAGACTTAACAACTATGTCTCAAGGTGACGTGACTTGTGACGAAATGCATCTGTTATAGGCAGAGGTTAGTCCGCTTAACATCAGACCTCGTGCTTGATACGTCACAATTACTTAAAAAAAAGCAATGTATCTGGTGTACCTTTGTAATAAGATAATAATTCTGTATTTTCTTCCTGCATACTTTTCTCGTGTCATTTATGAATCATATAAAAAACATCTGTTTGACCTTTAATTAAAACACATTTTTTAGTTATTTATATAATTAGGGCTTGAGTTATCTGTTTATGCAAGAACTCGCATTATGCGGGTGAATATGTCGGTATTGTACACATGAGAAGAGACACCAAATCATTACAACACCTTTTTTATTATTACTCGCAGGTTGTTGGAATCCATGGCCTCTGCCCTCCCCCAAATAGCCATTCCAATCCTCGCCTTGAATAACCGATCTCATACTCATCAATAATGATCATTACCCATCATCACTACGGTAATGTACTGCCAAACGAATTACAATGTCTTCTACTAATACTGCTCCTCCAGAAACCCCTGTTTCATAAGAATACCCTTGCATCAGAATGTTCTTGTTTGTGAACACGAGGCATGGTGGCACAACTATAGTAAAAATCTATGAAATAAAAACACCAAATTTTAACTGTCAAACCACTCCAAGTGAAGTGCCTTATCGCTACCACGTTGGCCAGGCTTACTCGAACTATCAGTGCACAAACCGCACAAATCTAGTGTTCCCAATTTTGTTACAAACACACTCTAGATACCCGCTTGACAATACATATTTTGTTAAAAAACATGTGCAAGTAATCCTAATTCTATTTTTCATATGAGCACCCTGTTAATATTACGTGGTATTTTATCTGCGTGGGTACAAATTTATTTTCTTTGTCACAACATTATGTACGTTAAATATTCACGAAATGTTCTCTTTCTAATTCGTATCTGTCGCCTTTGCGTACAAGATAAATGCATATCAACCCTTCATAATGTCTAATTCAGAACGCACGTTTCGCTGACAGTAAACATGGTATATAACGTATTATGGTTATATTAAATCCGAAGGCGTCGAGTCAGCGGCGCGTTTGATGGAATAATAAAGTAAGTTTTATGGTCCTTCTTCGTCCGTATAAATCGAGACGATAGCCCGACGCAGATGCGTGCCCAGATAGGCGAACAGTTGTTGACAGCATTACGATGATAATATCGCAGACGACGTGTAGGGGAACCGCTCGAACAATACGCGGGATGTGCGGAAAGCTCTTGGATTTGTTTATTTATTTACGATAGGCAATCGTATTCACTATCTTACCTGATAGAAAGCGATAGAGCTAAGTATATTAAACAGTAAGTGCTAAAATATTTCTTTTGTCTTGTATTAGTTTACGTTAGAATATAAGACAGTCAATTAACAGTTGTTTAATAAGTTGTTTCTAGTTGTGTTACTGGAGGGCAATGGCTTTCCCTTGACCCTTTCATAGTTCTCAATTCTGATTATACAAGTTATGTTAAAAATATTTATAAAAAAAATTACTTGCGGCAAAATATTTTCATTAAAATATTCATATAATATCTCTATGTAGTATTTTTTATAGTATCTCCATGTAAATAATACATAAATTTTGGTTCAGTTTCATAATAAAAAATATTAAAATGTTTTAATAAAAATCGCTGTCAGTAGGACATAAAAATGCTTATGTTTATGATATGTATTTCAAAAAACCGTTTGTCATTTTATAAGTAACTCCAAGGTAAACTGCTACACGTGGCGTAACTCGTGATGATTGCTTCGACTCATGGCTCATGGAGGCGTGATGTGGCTTCCTAAAAGTCACGTTGAATTATCCGATGATATTTAGGTTAAAGTGAGATGATGAATTTTGAGCCTAGTCACTTTGTACAAAAAGACAAATAAAAGTACTGTTAATTGTAATAAGAAAGTGCAATAAAGTGTAACTTAGTATATATTTATCTTAATCACGTTAAGATAAATTAACGCCTATGCCTCCAGGTGTGGTCACAAAGCAGGCTGAAGAATTATCAAGCTTGCTTTATCAATCTGCTTTATGACCACGGTCACAACACTTGTTAAATAATATATTAACTAAATTTAACCCCATAACAATCTAATAGTGAAACTATTAAGTCTTTGACGCACTCTCCATTAACGAAACGAGACCGTTGAACAAATTATATTTAATAGATGGTTAATTTATTTTGTTCGCTAAATCAACGCCCATCTTTAAAACTATTGTTCAATCGCAATAATCCAAAAGTTTCTATCCATATTATACTTTATTCTGTATTGTTTGTGTCCGTAAATTTTAAATTCCACATAGTGAGCATAAGACCTAACAGTTGCATTTTGCAGTAGGTACTCGCATTCGGCCGCTGAGCTTCACAATCCACATAAATCCACTCCCGAAGGTACCATCCAGATAAAAGTTTATTTATTGCGCTGACTGATTTATGCGCTGCATGTGTGTGACTTGTCGCGATTTTTGCGTTTAATTGCGCTACTATTTGCAGTTAACACTAAAACTAACATTCTCTCTCTCTTTTCTGAAAATAACGCATGTCTGCTTATAAAACCTTTTTGCGTTTAATTTTATTTACACACCTTATTTTAAATTGTAAGCTTACCGACTGGAAAAATAATCTAAATTCATCATCATCATCATCATCAAATCAACTGACACTTCCACCATTTAGCAAGGTCTTCCCTTGGGTGCGATTTGCCCACGCTTGGCATGCGTCTTGGGGATTGCAGTAGAATTTGTCAGTTCTTCAGAAGGCACTGCTTTCCACCTTCTGATATTTTTCCCTTAGTCGTCTCTTACGACACCCATGGGAAGAAATGGAGGGGGATATTCTAACCCGGCACAATTGGAAATCCACGAAGTCTATTAGAAAATCTGTGGCCAAGCACCCAAGCAATTTTTTAAATCACATTTTTTAAAGTTACGATAATGCCTACTGTTAATTGGTTAAAGAATATCTCAGTATTAGAAATACCATTATTTTAATACTTTATAAAATTTAAACTTTTGTAAGTATCAATATAAAGGTTGGTGGTATAGCGGCTGGCTACAAAACCAAAGTCAAAGATTTTGAAAATCATGTCCTTGTGTATTCCTACGTGTTGTTAGCGGACACATTTTCTTTTCTGTACTCTTTTGCGGTCCTTTATATTATTTGAGAAGACATATAGTACGGACCTCACACTAGTGGGATTAAATTATGAAGTTGACAGTCATTTACCTGACAATAATAAGAGTGGACAACGAGTTTTAACACCATTTTATTTGGTACACTTTTCAAAGTTGTCTATTAATAAAGGGATAGTCGTTACTCCGGGTGGGCAAATCAATAATTTACATTCAACCAACCATTCAACTATTAATTTTACCAGCCCAATTTCTATTAATAGTAAATATTAAATTAACACACTTTCATATTAGACTATTAATAGAAGTAGGTGTATTACCATTTAGCTCCGACTTCACAAAAAGGTGTATATTGAAAGAAATTATGTTTCACAGCTTCATTCTTAGCGATTTTGAGGTTTTACATGTTGTAGTAGCGTTTCCTAGTACTAGCCTTACACACGATATTTTAAAGTTGTTTTTATTTAATTATTTAAAAAAAATGGTTTTTATTTTGACTTAGCAGACCCTGTATTGACTCTACGGTACCGTGCGGCACTGTCATTGGCTCTTCCATTTGTGACGTTGTTGGGTCGCCATACCTCTACCTGTTACCTGCGCTGCGACTTTCTTGTCATTACGTGTTTTCGTGCTCAAGCCTTCGCACGTCTCTGCGCTAAACTAATATTTCTTTTAAAAAGTGAAATAAAAAGTGCAGTTATGGGAGGCCACAAAAGGAAAAATAAGGACAAGGATGAAGAAATACGACGGAAAATAAGGAAGTTGGAGGAGCGGTTGCAGTCACCCCGTTGTCGAATAATACGGGTTTTGTCTTCCTCTTCAGAAGATGTATTACCACGTGAGTACTTTTCCAATTTTAAAACATAAAGTTATTGCGGGTGACCGATTAGTGATGAGAGCTTTCCTCCAGACTGTCTTCTTCAGATCTATTTCTGTTTACCAGAAATTCTAATCGTGGATATATAATATGTATAGAACATAAGATATCGATTAGTGATGTGAGCTACCATATTTTTTTTTGGTTGCTTCGTCAGATCTATTCCTGTTTACCAGGAATTCTAATCGAAGTTGCCGCTATAGTATGATTAGTGATGAGAGTTTTCTCCGTCAGATCTATTTCTGTAAACCAGAAATTCTAATCATAAACTGGTGTTGTCCAGTCACTGGCCAGAGTGAACATCACACATCGCGATCACTATCACCACGAGCTTCATCACATCTAGACGAGCCGCTTCCAGGCCCATCATGGCGTAACGAGCCGCTGCCAGGCCCGTCAACTTCGTCGATCGTGGAGCAGGCAATAACTATGAAAATTTTGCACCGAACAATATCAAACCTGAAGATATATAACCATTACAGATAGAGCTTGATGATGAAATACTTAATTTATTTGGTGAGGCCCCAAAAACCTAGATTTGCCTCGGGAAGCCTATTTACCAAGCGATCACGTTGTCAAGAAGTGCTATCTTAGGGACTAGCGAAAGAGTCAAAGGATAAAATTCACCAGGAATATCTAATACCCGGAAACTGTGACTTCCTTATAGCACCAGTTCTCAACCCCGAGGCAAAAGTAGCACTCACTGATTTTATGGTAAAGAGAGACCAGAGCTTATCACTAAAACAGCAGCAAATTGGAACTGCTTTTGCTGCTCTTACCCAGGCCACTGAATCACTAATTGCGAAAGAAGCGCTTGAAAAAGTCTTGAAGGCTCTTAGCGATGCCTGCCGTCTACAATGCGATACACGTATCGTCAGTAAAACCAGATCTTAAAGAAACTATGGTTAACACCTCTAGAGATAAGTATCTTTTTGGAGAAAAATTGACGGAGCAAATTAGAGCAACGTAGACCATAGAAAAGTCCGGCGAGGGACTAAAAGTGCCGCCATAGCATCCGTTTAATAAAAAACAGTTTACAAGAAACACCGGCAAGAACAATTTAAACTACAAAGTTCTGCATCGACAGGCGCCGCGAGCAGAAATAAATCAGCCACCGCAGCGCCCGCCCACGTCGAGAACACCAATCCACCGCGGAACCAGCACCAGGGACGGTACCAAGGCCGTTACCACACACCAGTCCGAAAGACGGCATACAGGAAATAGACGAACATGGGGTAAGCTACGCTGGTCGACTTCAACGGTTAGCTCATAAATGGGTAGATATAACATCAGACTCAACCGTTTTATCCTGGATAAAAGGCTATTTTATACCGTTTACTTTGACTCCATCTAGAAATGACAATCCGAGGAATAACAACATATCTGAAGAAGAAATAGCTGATTTTCAAAAATATATTGACTCCCTTTTGTATATTGGACCAATTTCTAGATGTGATCCTGAAGAATGTCAATTTTTATCCAGTATTTTCTTAGTACCGAAGCCAAATGGAGACAAGCGGTTTATTTCAAACTTAAAATAAAAAATAAAATTCGTTGAAATAAATTTATTCAAAACTGACATTTTAAAATGGAAGACTATCGTACAGCTTCAAAACTTATAACACAAAATTGTTACATGGCAACATCAGATTTAATGGATGCATATTTATTACACATGACTCTTTTAAAAAATACTTACGTTTTGAATATAAACATATTTTATATCAATTTAACTGTCTCGCATTTGGCTTATGCACATCTCCTTATCTATTTACAAAGATTATTAAGCCTGTCATAATATACATAAGGTCACAAGGTTATCACTACTGCCCAATATCTTGATGATATATTCGTAATAGGATATTCATTTCAATCTTGTTCAAAGAATGTTGATGTTATTCGATCATTACTGGAAAGTTTAGGTTTCGTCATAAACTACGAAAAAAGCTGCTTAATTCCAAAAACTCGCACTTAGTTTTTAGATTTTATCTTTGACTCACGTGAGGTGTATCTTACTCTACCTTATCATAAGATAAATAAAGTAATTGAGAATCTTGGCTATTTTTCAACTCAAAGAAAATGTAAACTTAGAAAAATTGCGCGGTTGATTGGGTTGCTTATATCTGTCTGCCCAGCCATGCAATATTCTTGGATGTATACAAAGCTATTGGTGCGTCACAAGTATCTTTCATTGTTAAAAAATCCAAGCTATAATCAGAGTATTATGTATTCCTACTCATATCAAAAGCGATTTTAGTTGGTGGATTAAAAATATTAAAACAGGGCATAGCCCTTTCCGATTTTATTTATTTCACGCCGAAATATTTTCAGATGCAAAAGGTACAAGTTGGGGGGCTTATTGCAATAACAATCTTTCATATGGCTATTAGAAAGACTTCGAAAAAGATCTACATATTAACGTCTTGGAGTTAAATGCAGCTTTCTTCGCTCTTAAAGTATTCGCTAAGGACTATTCTAATTGTGAAATACTTTTACGTATTGATAACACGACAGCTATTTTGTGTCTTAATAGAATGGGCAGTGTGCAATACCCACACTTAAATTATATAGCTAGAACCATTGCAAAGGTTAGAAATGCGTAAAATAATCATTTTTGCATCATACATTAACACTAAAAATAATTTTGAAGTTGATTCCCTGTCGATGAAATGAAACTGCAATTAGAGGTTCCAACAATAGATTTATTTGCTAGTCGTAGTAACAGTAAATGCTCAACATATGTTTCCTGGAAGGTTGACCCAGAAGCATGGGCAGTAGATGCTTTCACTATATCATGGTCAAAGTTATCATTTTACGCATTTCCACCATTATCTCTTATTCTAAAAATGTTACAAAAAATTGTTACTGACAAAGCAGAGGGCATCGTAATGGTTCCCATCTGGGCATCACAGCCTTGTTTCCCTTTATTTAAAGAGCTCGTTGTCTCTGACATTTTATATTTATATACAGATAAAAAAAAAATTAAAAAAAAATAAAAAAAAAAAAAACATCTCCTTTTAGATCAGCCCACAATCTTCACAACACGCTGATATTGATTGCCGCTCTCCGGCAGACGTTTCAAGTGCTGGCCACTGGCGCTGTGTATTAGAGCATGGGTACAATATTGTAGACGTCAGAATATTAATTATATAGAAAAATCTGTCCCAAGGGTTCTTGATTTCTTAAGTGAAGTACTTCATAAGGGTGCAAAATATGGAACTGTAAATGGCTATAAATCTGCCCTGTCAATTATTTTAGGAAGTACTATTGTAAATGATGATAGGATAAAGCGGTTCATGAAAGGGGTTTTAGATTGAGACCTTCTTTGCCCAGATATAATGTCACTTGGGATCCAGCTCAAGTCCTGGATTTTGTTGCCCAAAAATGTCCTCTTGAGAGTCTTAATTTAGAAACCCTTTCCAAGAAAACAATTACTCTGCTGGCTCTCATCACTGCTCTTAGGGTTTAAACATTTTCACTCATAAAAATGTGTAATAACGGTCAAGAATGGTAAAGAAATAACTGTAATAATTCCTGATTTAATAAAAACTTCTGGTCCTCATAGACTCCAACTAGTTCTAAAAATGCCATATTTCACTGAAAGGCCAGAAATATGCCCAGCAACCTGTCTAGAATCATATATAAATAAAACACATTCACTTAGATCTGCTAATAATGAGTCCCTTTTTATCAGTTACCGTAGGCCTCACTCAAATTGAGCTCCCAAAGATTGGGCCACTGGATTAAAGATACCCTACAGAGCAGTGGTATTGACACGAGCTTGTTTAGTGCTCATAGCACGCGACATTCTGCGACATCGAGAGCCAACAGAACAGGTATAAATCTTGACGTTATTAGGGAAACTGCTGGCTGGACACAAAATTCATGTGTATTTGCCAAGTTCTATAATAGAGAGATTATGCATGATACATATCAGTTTGCGAGATAAATTCTAGAGTCGTGAGCTAAATATTTTATTACGTAAATACCCGGATATAAATGTGATAAGCATGGATAATGATAATATAATAAAAAAAAAAAAAAAAAAAAAAAAAAAAAATAGTAAAAATTTCACATCGATTATTCTCTGAACATCCTACAACATGTAAAACCTCAAAATCGCTAAGAATGAAGCTGTGAAACATAATTAATGATCAAACGAACTTACCCTTACGTGAAGTTCGATCATAATTATGTGAACAGCTTCATTCGATGCGATTTATATACACCCTCCCTTATTGTACCCCATCCCTTTGTGAAACTTTTACATATCTCTAAACAAAATGACAAGAAAGTCGCAGCGCAGGTAACAGGTAGAGGTATGGCGACCCAACAACGTCACAAATGGAAGAGCCAATGACAGTGCCGCACGGTACCGTAGAGTCAATACAGGGTCTGCTAAGTCAAAATAAAAACCATTTTTTTAAATAATTAAATAAAAACAACTTTAAAATATCGTGTGTAAGGCTAGTACTAGGAAACGCTACTACAACATGTAAAACCTCAAAATCGCATCGAATGAAGCTGTTCACATAATTATGATCGAACTTCACGTAAGGGTAAGTTCGTTTGATCATTAAAAAAATTAGCTTATTCTAAACTTAGTCTTGGATCAAAAAACCTCTTGGATAAAAAATTAGAATACTTTGTATCATAATTTACTTGGTAATTTATTTCCCATATTCTGACTCACTTACGCTTTTTACAATACAATACAACACATTTTTGAACGTCAATTTGTAATATTATATTTTTTTGTAAAATTACTTTGGAGCCACATACAATGAATATTAAAGTACAAAATACACTTAAATGAATATTGCATTCAAAAACACTTTTGATCGAGCATACCCTTAAGGCGTTGTTTTATATCGCTGCTAAAATTTCTTGACTTGATCGTGTAGTCGTAAATCGTGTAGTGTAAAAGGAGTGTAACTCAGAACATGCTTTTTTTTAATAGGAGGTATCTCTTTTTTAAATGATCTAGAGTATACGCTACTTGTTATTATTTATTGTAAAGCAAGTCCAATTACAAAGATTGACACGTTCTCAAAAAAAAATCAGCATATCTCACTCTCGTTTTATGTATTAAATATAAAGTAGCTAGTAAAATTACAGGCACATGAGACTTAATAGCTGTATGTATCAGGGTGATGGGTGCAGTGCATTTCATCATTTGTGACGAAATGAATCTGTTATAGGCAGAGGTTACCGCCTAACATCAGGTGGACCTCGTGCTTGTTCCGTCACAATAATAAAAAAAAGTAGTAGTAGGCTAGTTTTTTTTATTTTCAAGAAAAAATATATTTTGGAAGAAAAGAGGAAATTACTACACACAATGTATCAAGATGCATGCTTTAATATTTGTTCACCTATTTCCAACATAGGTTTATGCCGTACGCCATCTAAAATCGTTAATTGAAACGGATATCCAATACATTTTCTATGGTCTCATTTTTATTCCCCATCGAACGCTAATACTACATAGCGCAAGGGAAATTACTAGAAAGTCTTTGTAAGAGTCCCCTTTGCTTAAGCTTATTTCATCACACTATTCATTCGAGCACGAACGCGCCCGACGGAGCCGTCGTCGTCGTCGACGGCAACTTGACAAAGATCAAAGGAGACTACTTTTCGATTAAACGCTGCCGCTCTTCATAATTTCTTGAATTTCATACGGGCACGCTACGCTATCTCGTTTTGAGCGTTAATGCCGGAATTTTTAATTTTAAAATGAATCTTCAAAGCTCGTTACTCTTTCGCCTGTTTTTATTTTCTATAAAAACCTACTTAAAAGTTATTGCACATAAATAAAACTACCGCTACCACAATAAGAAACCAACGTGAGTGTTAGTTAGCATGAGTGCGAGCCAAGGTACCTTGAAGCATTGATGGCTTATTGGCCAATAGCTATAGACTGCCAGCAGGGCGTTCATGTTGTAAATACCGTATCTACCACAATGCGGTAAAGCTCAAATCATATTACTTTATTGTGTTAGAGCATTTTGCGAATGCTCCTTGCAACAGCCCTCAAGAAAAAAATATGTCGCCTATCACCTTATGGTGTATTTCAGCAACTGTCTTTGAGAGTCAGTACCGTATAGGTTAAGCCTGTTTACTGTTTTCATCATAAATTACCGACAGCTGAGATGGTGATCAAAGGCTAGTTTATACTGCTATAAATAAAAACATTATGGTACTAATATTATAATTTTTTCCTGCCAAGCGAATAAGTAATTTGTAAAAAAGCATTATGGATTCGCTAATAATGTTCCAGACTGTCTGCATTATCAGAATATTTGAATGCTTGCGTCGTAACCTTCTCATGTAATCACTGAATCGTAAGAAAAACAAGCACAATGTCTATTTGCTAGAATGTAATCATACTATCGCGCTATCATGATAATATTTCATGATAGCGCGATAGTAGATTGACTTTTTGAAGAGCTCGTAGCGAAGTTTACTTAACTGTTCTTAACCGATCAGCAAAGTTAAGCAACGTCGCGCGCGGTCTGAGTTGGATGGGTGACCGCTAGTGACATTACTACTGAGCGTTTCCGTGCTTCGGAGGGCACGTTAAGCCGTCGGTCCCGGTTGTTGTCTTAGGATGGCAGTCGTTATAGCATGATGGTAGGGCAATTTGCGATTGCCCGCCTGGCTAGCTACCACCCTCAAGTAGAAAATCTGTCGCCAAGCACATAACGGTGTGTTCCAGCAGCTGTCCTTGAGAGCCAGTACTTCTAGGTTAGCCTGAACATCATCTTCGACCACATCATCATTTACCATCAGGGGAGATAGTGGTCAAAGGCTAACCTATCAGGCATTAAAAAAAAAATTATATAGATATGCTTGCACCCATTAAGAAAGGAAAATGTAATTAAATATTCGTGAAACTCTTGATGCTGTTCCCTTTGCCGTGTTAATAACATTAACTTGAATAACACAACATTCGCTCGCGTTCATTTTCTACACAACTGCCACTTATTTCACTGTAACTGCAAATGTTATTAGCAGGTTTAAGCTGGGAAATTTGTCGAGAAATATAAGATTCTGTCATTTTAATGAACGTAATTTTTAACACTGAACAACGAGTTATCGTTAAACCTTAACGCGCGGAGTCCAATTAATGTAAAACGAGAAGACATCTCTTATAACAATATAAATTTTGTCAGTTCCCGCTTAATTGAATCTCGGCGGGGTTTGACTGAAATAAACAGGCGGCGGCTGGATCGCTCGATGCATTCATCAACAAGTTGATGTTTCTGGGAAACGTTGAATAATGTTTAATTAAAATTAATGGTCAAATGTTACCATAATTTATAATATTTTTTTTTTTATTTACGATTTATTCATGCCGTAAAATTTCCACCTACAGAATTTAAGAATTTTCTTTTCATAGAAGTCGTAAAATGCGAATAAGGGCAGCATGCTCGTTCAACGTTACTTGGACTATAGGTAGGATGTGGCTGCGTTTTAGTTAAATTTTCAAGCAGTGGTGGCCCAGTGGTAATGGCTAGAAGGTCCATGGTTCGTATTCCGCCGTGGGCTTGAGTTTCACTGTATGGCTGAAGAGCTCGGAAGGTTCTGAAGAGCTTATAGCGAAGTTGCTTAGCCGTTCTTAACCAATCAGCAAAGTTAAGCAACGTCCGCCACGGTCATGACTTGGATGGGTGACCGTTAGTGGCAGAACTACTGAGCGCTTCAGTGCTTCGGAGGGCACGTTAAGCCGTCAGTCCCGGTTGTTGTCTTAGGATGTCATTCGTTACAGCATGGTCGTAAGGTAATTTGCGAATGCCCGCCTGGCTAGCTACCACCCTCAAGTAGAAAATCTGTCGCCAAGCACCTAACGGTGTGTTCCGGCAGCTATCCTTGAGAGCCAAATTAATACATTTACATATTACACAGATTCCGGGCCTGCCATGTCGATGCCAGCATGCCATGTCATTTGAGAAACTGCTCCAGTTTTTAGGGCTACTGGACCTACTGGAAAACGGGACCCATATTAATATGTCTCCGCAGCCCGGTAATATGGTTCGACTTGATTATTTGGAACCTTAGTAAGTAGTTGGTAAACATTTTTACAGAATGGTGTAAATAGACTGTATATACAATTTTTTATATTAAAATGAATGCAATTAACAGCAAACTTTTGGAGCGCTTTTTACGTTAACATTTTTAATATATATATTAGATTAATTTTATAAAATTAACAATATACCATCGTTATGGCACGCACACAAAAGTTGCTATACGTCCTGAATCCTAAAAGTATTAACGTCAGACTTATAAAAACTATCGACAATATAATAACGACTGGCTAGAATTGATATTCCGTGTCTCATGTCACCTTTTTATTCTTAGAGACCTTATAGAAGTGTAAATGGTCGTAAAGTTAGCCAATTGCCTTTGTTGCAGCTTTACCTGTTGCGGGGTTCAATCTAGAGGCAGAACTTACTGTATTATTCAATGCGCGTGGCTATACTATATTGTACTTGTTCGGTACCGGTGCTGAAACATTGCCAGCTTTGCCATTATTACCTTTTGAAATAAACATAGCGATTCCCGCAAGGTAAATAATGTTATGTTCTTTTTTGATTTGCGCTAATATCAGTTGTTGTTATTGTTATTACTCCAGTTCAATTGGCTATATAGATAATAATAATAATTTATGGATGCACCAAACAAAAAAGAAACATTATAATTGCAATTCACAAGGATGGTGTTACAAGTCTTTGCAATCTTTTGTAGGTAAAGCTTGGATGGAGATGATTTGTAGAAGCATTGATAGAAGTTTAGTTTAAAAGTAAAATGGGATAGTAAAAATATTTAGCTCTGATTGTAATAATTACCTATGTTGTATATCTTATTTTTGGATTTGATTGAGGATTGGATATACAAATATAAAAAAATATATTACGACATATCTAAACAAAAATTAAAGCCATAACTATTACAAGTAGAACTGACAACATTCATAATCATTGTGTCGAGTGAGCAAAGATGTTATTAGGTACCGACTTTAAAACCCGAGCTAGAGGAGAGGTTGAAACTCAAAACTGCCTTTTTGTATAAGTTTAAAACGTTCGGTTGTGGCAAGAAATTAAAAAAATAAACAATTTTATTAGCTTTTGTCACTTAGTTTGTACATGACCATAGACTTTATGACATAGAAATAATAGTAAGTACTTATTAATAAATAATAGTAACTTGAAAAGGAATTAAACATGTATCATTAATTAAGTCACCCCTTGAACCATCTAAAATCTTGAAAATTATGATAACCCGTACAAAACTCATAATTATAAAATTATAAGGAATCTTTAATAGAAAATGTTCTGAATATTCTTTGAAATTCGCATGTTACATGATTAAATACAAAAAGTTACCCGACCCTGTTACTTGATCCGAAAACTTAAACACAAACTTTTAAGTCTTGATGTTCTACCAAAGACACTTTCACCTTTAACTATATATTTATCTATAGGGTTAAACTCAAGCCGCACTTAACCTCATTTATTTTCTCAGGCACATAATAATATAACAGAACACGACCCCGGGATGATAAACCTTACTGAGTTAAAATTCAAATTATATGCAGCATATTACCGTTTCAAGATAACGTTATAATCCATGTGCAGTATCAAAGAGAGATATAATATATATATATATATATATATATATATATATATATATATATATATATAATATAAAGATACCAAGGAAAAACAACACAGGTTCCTAAACTATCACTGAGCCTTTAATCATTAAGTATTGTTAAAACAAACATGAAAAACATCATCTCGTCTTTACAAAATCACAAATATACGACAAGAAAATTAATTTTAAGTCATGTGCGAGAAATAAAACATTTAGTCAAAAAAAAATCTTATCGTATATTTGTGATTTTGTAATGTAATCCGCATAGCAGGCGTTATTGCAAACCTAACAATATTAAATTCATCTCGTCTATTTTTTTATTTCGATAAATTAGCAATTATCTATACACCAAGGTTTCTCCATATATATGTTAAAGAGGGCAATTTATTGCCATCTAATGGGGACTAGAATGTAGAACACATTCTAGTTTGCTACTGAAAATATTATTTTTGCAATCCAATAATCCAATAACCGCCTGACACGAGGATTGAACCTAGGATCTCGGAAATGTAGCGACGAGCTCTACTTCAAATAAGGGGCAGTCAAATATTATTTAATAAATGCTTGCAAAGAATGTATATTGATATGATTAGCTTTACTCGTCCTTATCTAATCAAATAAAAAATATTTTATACAATGCATATTTTAAAACACTAACTGGTTATCGTAAGTTAACCACATAACTAATATCCAAATAGGTAAGTATATTGAAGTTGAGAATATACTCCTCATATATGTTTAGTCATCAAAACTCTAGCTTGGGGCTGTTTGCCGAATTTTGTTCAAAAATCCGGTACCTATTTTACTTCGACTAAAATAATATAAGATGTTCAACAAAATAATTGTAAGGGTAACAACAACATATTCGAAGGTAACGTTCCCTCCGTGTAAATGTTTATTTCACAGTTTATTATTGCCTTATCTTGAAAGAGTAATTAAATTGTTTGCTTGACAAAAACCGTGAACGAAATCCACGAGCAAGGTCCCCTTTTGCGGATCATTAAATTTCATTATGGACTTACCTCCTTCAAACTCTGCGGATTGTTCGAATAACCGTAAAATACCTAAATGGGATCTTAATTGCGAATCAAATTATGGATAGGAATGTTCCGTGACGTTTCTCTTCAGAGAAAAGCTCAAAAGAGAGTTAATAAAGGCTGCGACGTAACTTGAAGCAATATTGTATAATACTGGCTAACTCACGTTTTCTATCGACTTTGAGATTACATAGATATTGTCTATGCGGGCGTAGATAAGGTCGTCAAGTTCGACCAAATAAGACAACGGTCAAACTCATGCCTTTTAGTTATTAAAAAAACGTGATAAATAAATTTAATATTTCCTATCGTTCTGTAACCATCGTATTGGAATGGAGCGATATCTATAGTACCACTTACGTTGTACTTCAAACAAGACCAACTTTGCAATTGGTTTTATATATGTCGACGCGGGTTCGAATCCCGCACATGACTTAATTTTTTTCTGTGGTATATTTGTGATTTTGTAATGAAATCAGCATAGCAGGCGTTATTGCAAACATAACAATATTAAAATTTAATATGTTTTTATATATTAATTAATTCTTGAATTGAAATTCTCGTGAGTTTCACACATATTTATATATTATAAATTAAACCGGCAAAAAACACTCACGTTGAGGATCGAATACGTCGACCCGGGTTTCGAGCATATCAGATGCTCATCATCAGGGCGAGTGCGCAGCTGCGTCTGCGAGCTCCTGGCGGGCACTGCGGAGCGCCGCTCGCGCGGCTCGGCTCGATACCGGCGCCGGCGGCGGCAGCGGGCAGCTGGGTGGGGGTGGAGCGAGTCCCGCGCTGCTGGTGCTATGTGATGAAGTCCTAGCGTGCCCGGCTGAAGACGGTGGGCCTACTTCGTCGTATATGATCTCATCTATTTAGCTCGAGTATTAATATTGAAACCCGAGGATTCGAAACATTTTAGAATTGATTTAAAATCCTGAGCGTGAAGAGGGTTTAAAGGTACGAGACGAAAAATAACTTTATTGCACTTTATTGCGAAATACATTTACCACGATTGCCAATACATGGAATGTTTTTTTTTCAGGTACTGTAATAAATAGAGTAGCCTAATACCCGTCGTCTGTACTCTGCTTTAATAAAACAAATAATAACAACTACGTTGGTGTTTATAAATGCTAAAAGAACTAATTTAAAACTAAACGAATGTGACTGTCTCATGTTAGTGTATGTTAAATGAAAATTTTAGTCACTTATTCTGTTTATGAGTTACTTAGCTTACGGCGGTGAAGCCATAGCTATTTAAAATTTTAAAAAGACTATATAATTTGGCGGGATACTAACCAAATATAGAGTAAATATATGGAAAACATTAACAAACATTTTATTTAAACTTTTCATTTTAAATAGGTATCTACTATTCATATATAGTATTCAATAAATATTTAATTATCTTAAAAATCTACAATTGTTGATACTTTCCTTATAGAGGCAATGAAAAATAAACGGTCAAGCGCGTGTCGGGCCACGCGCAATGTAGGGTTCCGTAGTAGCCCGTTATCATAATATAGAATAATTCTGTTATTCTTTTTCTTTTTATCTCTGTACCTATAACTTTCTAAGCAATTGGCTCTTTTGTTTATAAATTGTGATTGCTTGCACGTGTAGAACCGTGACTATTAAATAGGAATCATGGATCATCTGTACGTTTCTAAGTTGCTCACAAACTTTTTTCTTCTCTCCATTTAACGGCACCTCTCTATAACGCCATAGAATGCACAGTCCCTTGAGTTTACACTGTATATGTATATATATATGTCTATATAAAGTGTAAACTATATAACGACACTGAAGGGACTGTGCATACATACTCGTATATTCAAGAACCAACAAACAGAGTCACAAAATTTTCCTAATGAAAAATCATTCTTATTTATAATTATAATTATGAGACGGCGAGGATGTTTTCTAAAAAGTACCTTATACCGAAGCTAATCGATAAACTCTGTACAGTCATATCTGTTATGACTTATGATATACTCCCAATCCTTTGCTATATCTTTAATAATTCCATATCAAATGCTACAGTCCCGTCAATATAGAAGGAAGCACAAATTATTCCCTTACCGAAGAAACTCAATCCTTAATCCTTTTCTGAATACCGTCCAATATCTATACTTCCTTTTATATCCAAAGTCCTCGAGCGTCTAGTTCACCAACAATTAAACTCATTCCTTATTCATCACCAACTCCTTAATCCTTTCCAATCTGGATTTCGACCTGGACATAGTACAATTACAGCTTTAGTTAAAATTACGGAGGACATTCGTTTTGGAATGGAAAACAGAGAGTTAACAGTGCTGACTTTACTTGACTTCAGCAACGCATTCAATTCCGTTGACTTTGATGTCCTTCTCGCTCGTTTTCGCTCCATTAACAGTCATATCTCCAACGGCAATTGACTGGTTTCACAGTTATCTGTCTCGCCGCGCCGGCAGCGGGTTCGCCTTGATGAGTCTGTCTCCTCTTGGTGTAACATCACTGTCGGTGTGCCTTAAGGCGGCGTTTTATCTCCTCTTATTTTCGCAATTTTTATAAACACTATATCTCAACGTCTTACTTCTTCCTACCACCTCTATGCAGACGATCTCCAAATTAACTGCCAAGCCCCCTTAACCGTTTAGATGAAGCGGTAAACATTGTAAATAATGATCTACGTTACATTTTGGACTTGAGCAAATCATACGGTCTAAGAGTAAATCCACTTTGAGTGGACCCAGGTTATCATTTTAGGCAGTTTACGGACTATTTGTAAAATAGATTGGGATACTTTACCAAACATTTTCTTTGAGGGTGTGAAAATACCGTACAGCAAAAGAGTTAAAAATCTTGGGATTATTTTTGATGAATGCCTTACGTGGATCCCACAGTTGGATACTGTTAGCCGTAAAACGTTTGCTGCCGCAAGTTCACTCAGAAGATTGAGAAACTTTTTGCCAACAACCACTAAAGTTGCACTTGCACAGTCTCTTTTGTTACCGATTCTTGATTACGCAGACGCCTGCTATTTAGACCTTACGGAGGACCAGCTAAACAAACTTGAGCGTCTTCAAAACTTTTCAATAAGGTTTATATTTGGCTTGCGCAGCAAATACGATCAAGTTTCTGGATTTCGTACCAAGCTCAAGTGGCTTCCTATACGACATCGCCGGAATGCTCACATCCTATCTCTTCTCTACAATATTTTGTTTAGCCCTTCTACACCCCAATAACTTAAAGAGCGTTTTGAATATCTTAATGCCTCTAATTCTCTTTGCTTACGTTCATCAGTGAATCTTATGCTTAAGCTCCCCCTACACACTACCTCGTTTTATGACCGTTCTTTTTCGGTTGAGGCTGTCAGACTCTGGAATGCATTGCCACTTGATACCAAGCGAACTCCATCCTCAAATGTTTTTAAAGACCAAGTCAAAACTCTTTATCTGTCGTGCTAGCATAAACTCCATACATTTCAATATTATATTTATATATTGTAGGAATGAGTTTAATTGTTTATTCATGTGTTTAAGTGTATATGTATGTATTTTGTATGTATATGTATAGTATTTGTATGTATATATATTGTATTGTAGATATGTGTAAATACTAATAAATATATTGTACACCGCCATCCCTTTTCAAAACTTGCTCCTCTTCATTCAACGGTTGTCTGAAAGAGATCGCTTTGAGCGATAAGATTTTTAAATCAAATATTTTTAACTCTAGTTTAGTTTAAGGTGTTCAATAAAGGGTTTATCTATCTATCTATCTATAGGTCATACAAAAGCATAATATCTAATTGTTGCCTTCTAGAGTTTAATTGCGATAATTTATATTTGTTTAGTAGCTCTTTATGATGGTTTAATGTTATGCAATAAATACGTTAATTCATTATTGAAGTTACTAGAGGACTTTATGACAAAATTGAATATTTTTAAACCACGTGCTATTATTATATTATTTTGAATATTTACATTACCGATTAATTTACTATTTAATATTATTCCTTAATCCATTATGACTTGAACTTCATCAAAGTTAGAATCACATAACTCATATGTAAAATTACACATTACAAATCACATATCCTTCACGTGCACGTATACTCAAACTACAGAAACACGCACCAACACATACACCTTTCAAATTCCTCACAAACATTCACTTAAACTCGTACACCAATAATACACCACAGAATAATGACTACACGTATATAATAATTATTAAATATATACAAAATGACGTTAATTTCGAATAAAAACAATTTTGTTACATATTTTTCCTATATGTATGTTTCAATGTATTGGTTTAATTTTGAATTGTTACTAAATAGTATATATTAAAGTAAAATATAGATGTGTTACAGATAACTCTAAAGCCAGGAAGGACCTGGCTCTTTAGATACGGGCCCCCAGCCTAGTTTTAGAGTCATAGACTCATCATAAATGTATCACAATAAGGAGGAATAAAATTAATTTGTATTTGTATAAAATTATTTGATTTTGGCTTAGGAGTAAAATTATTTTTAATAAAATACACTAGAAATCTGCCCAGATACTTTTGGAATTTTAAGTGGTCTTGATAAGTGTTTATAGAAAGATACATTTTGAGGTCATCTGCATGTAGCAATTTAAAAAACTTAAAATATTTTTTAGTAAACACACTGTTTGTTGGTTTGTTATTGTCTACGTTTTAAATATTTCAGTAAAGCTTCGATAAGGTGGGCAAAATTGAGATAAGGCGATAGTTTGCTACAACTTTAAATAATCCTTAGGTTGAATATATGGTGGACTGGAAAACAAATGGTGTCCGCGGTGTATTTAAGAACTTATGGTGAAACATTAATAACTCCAGCGCCCTTAGTTGGATCGAGCCTACGTAGTTCCGACTTGATATACATTTGATTATAGTAAAACAAACATCACTGATAATTAAATCTGACGTGTGGTTATCTTCAGGAATCTAAAATTTATTATCTGCATTATAACAGTCGGTAACAGTAGAGGGTTCAAATACTGATTGGAAGTGATTCGAGTAAATGTTACTAATATCTACTGGGTCACTTGCTGTTTTTGGAGCACCCATCTTCCAAGCAGTCTTGTCTGCCCTACCCCTAGAGTGCTTTTTATAAGCCGGAGACGCGGAGAGGGAGCGGCGCAAGTCTACTGCGAAGGTGTAGCGAGTACGCTGCGATAAGGTTGCGAGAAGACTAAAGCTGCGTACCCACAGCGCCGGAGCTGTCATAGAATTACTTCACTTCTAATAAGACATTTGTCTCTTAGCCTAACCATTTTTTGTTTACGTTTTCGTGCTTGTGATTTATGATAAATTATTTTCATGAAGAAAAAGCTAATTTTGGGAAATTTCATTAGTATTAAAAAAAAACTTTAGGTTTCTGTAACTCTCTTCCATCAATGGGGAATATTTCGCCCTCTCTCCCCCTCCCCATTGCACAATATACATACATATATACCATACCTATTTTACAAAATTATTATTATTTAAAAAAAAATAGTTTCCGTAATCCCCCACTCCTCTGGGGGGATGCTACAACCCCCCCCCCCTCTCCCTTCTCCACCCCTTCTTATAGTACATAACTATCTATACCGATTCTAGTCCTTCCAGTACTTCATCTTAGTAACTTTAAAGGACTTATTCTAAGAATTTTGTATTTGGTGCAAAATTATCTAATACCCAAGTTCAACGACTATTACTGCTAAAGTAATAAAGTTATCTTAACCGCTACAATTTTCCTTGAAAGTTCTTGAACTATACTATCATCATGAATTTTTTCAGACTTTTCAAGCCAGCAGTTTAGGTTTTAGAGGGGGGTCCCCCCCCCTTGTTCCAGTAGGGCGTCCCCGCCCTACTGGAACAAAAATTTGCACTTTAAAGTTGAATATTTCGTAAATGGAGCATTAAATCGAAAAATAGTGTTTGCAACTTCTAAATCATTTCAAAATACCTATCCAATGATACCCCATTCGATAGGATAGACGACGAAAAAAAAATTCATACCCACAACACTTGTATGGGAGCTAACCTAAAAAAATATATTTTTCAAAATTTTATTTTACCACTTTGTCGGCGTGGTAAGTTTACATAACCGTACAAAATTACAGCATTCTAGTACAAACGGTCTCTTAGCAAAACCTCGGACAGACGGACAGACAGACGGACATGACGAAACGAAACGAATTGTAGGTACTACGGAACCCTAAAAAGAAACGTTTAATACGGGGCGTCAACAGGGACTATAGCCACACGTTAATATTCCAAAAAAAATCTAACTTTTAATTTCACGAGTTATTCAGACTTCTCAATTCATTTTAAATAATATTTTTAATAAATTTTAGAAAATCTACTATTTTTATTTCATTATTAGGCAAAATTTGAGAACTACTATTTTTTACATCCTTTTTATTCGAAATGAAAAGTAGTTAAACAATAGATATATAATGAAAAGTTTACACGCGTGACAGTCACAATTCCTACTCGGACTATAGCCTAGTCTAAATATAGCACTGTAGTCTAAACATCTCGTATGAGAATTTATTTCTTTTGACTCAACACTAAACGTTTTCCACGCTTGCACATAAAAACCACCTTTCCACGCACTTTTCGAATGATAAATAAAACCTATCCCGAGCTTGTGAGGTAAAAATATTAAATATTATTTTCTAAATTACTTTTAAACTCACGTCCAGTTCAAAGTAGAACTTATTGGACATTTTCGGTCCAATTAGTTTAATTTCTTGATGGCCCTATGGCGTTGGCTATGGACTGCCGCGCAGCAGGCCCATGGCTTGAATCCCGCCGCGGGCTTCAGCTTCACTGCATGGTGGAAAGGCATTTAGTGAATACACGTCTGGCTAGCGACCACCCCAAAGTAAAAAATCTGTCGCCAAGCACCTAACGGTGTATTCCGGCAGCTATCCTTGAGAGCTGGTAATTCTATTTTAAGCCTGTTAACACCTTTGACAACATCGTCACTTACCATCAGGTGAGATTGTGGTTACCAAAGCTTACCAATCTGCAATAAAAAAAAAATATTTAAAGGAGATATATTAAGTGATTGGTGACAGATGAGTTCTCCTGGGAGACATAACAAAAACCGTCGCTCCATCTCGACGCGTTGCAAAACATCTTAACAAACGGAACTCGGCACCCGGAATCAATCCATACCGACTTTTTCCATTTATTACCATCCACGTCGGAGGAAGCGGAGGAAACGGGAAAATGATTTGATCAATGATTGGAAACACTCTTTATATGGGCGTTATCAAGTGTGCAGATGGAGTATTCCCGAACATTGGATATAGGGCAGCCAATGATAATCTGAGGTGCTATAGCTGCCTGTTGGTATTGGAAAAATAAATAAAAAATATGTTTTTTTTATATTGTTATGATTGCAATAACGCCTGCTAAGCGGATTACATTACAAAATTACAAATATACGATAGGAAAAATTTAAGTCATGTGCGGAATTCGAACCCGCGTCCATCCGCCCCTTTAGCCGGGGCATGCTCTAACCAATTGAGCTAACATGACATGACGTCATAACTCGAATTTTTCCTATAGTTCATTAACCTGAAGATGGAGCGACATCTATAGTACCACTTACGTTGTACTACAAACAAGACCAATTTTGCAATTGGCTTTATACTTGTAAATGATAACGCAACCTTATAATTTTTATATAAGGTTGTAAGGGGCGGATGGACGCGGGTTCGAATCCCGCACATGACTTAAATTTTTCCTATCGTATATTTGTAATTTTGTAAAAAATATGTTATTGGTAGGCGAACCTTTGACCAGTATCTTACTGTGGTTAAATGTTGATTTAGATAGAATATGGTGGCAAACTAGACCTAGATAACCCAAAGCTTATCGTCTGCAGTTTAGCAACAGACTTTCAATCCAGGCAAGAGGGCACAGTTGACCATGACTATGTAATATAATATAATATTAAACTATTTTTAGCACCAGTTTTCGAATATAAAAAACACACAAACATCGGTACACCCTGAAAATATAAATGAGGTAATATACAAAATATCCTCCTTCTTGGAAGTCGTTTAAAAAGTAATAACTACAGAAATATCTAGTCCAAATATTAAGAGCCTTTGAGGATATTATAGAATAAGAGTCACGACAGTAAAGCAATCTTACGGATCACCGATCGTCTTAGTTTACTTTACCTTTAGTTCCTCTCTAGCATCTTGCTTGTATCAAATATTTACTACGGAAATAAATTAACAATATGTGCGTTTATTATTAGGCGATTGTTTCCTTATTTGCCGGATCTATGTCCCATCTTTGTAAATATGAGATGACAATAAACCAACGTTTGTGACTACCGTTCCGTTACCGGAGAGAATATTTTTGATAAGATATTCGGTGAGCCATCAAGCGACATCTCGGGCGCCAACCTCGATTACCGGTAAATGAACTCTGATCACAAAAGATCCGATGCCCGCTCGCTCGGTTGTATACGGGATTCCAAAGCGGAATCGAGATACTTCTTTTATATTAGCTCATGCTATTGGATGTCTCCTCGCATATTCACTCGAATACGGAGAATAGATTGTCTGTCATATAAGTTTTCTTGTAAATGTTTTGATATATGAAAATGTACGATGGGAATTGAGAGCAGCTAAATGGTACAGTCTGATAATAACTAAAGATTTTGCGATGATAACACGTATTAATTAAGCAATGATACGTAGCGACAAAACTATAGCGGGCTCAGCAGCCACAGTTTTAATTGTACAGTAAAACTATGGAGTTACCCACGCAATGACGGAGTTACACAGGATACGCCTTCTGAGGAACTGCGATCTTCAAGATGCCAACCAAGCGTGAGGATTATGGCAAATTAATGGGTTTAATTTACCATAATCATAACGCATAATGGGAAGGCATTTGTTCAACGGTGAAAATATATCGGCTGTTGAAGTGCTTATTTTTTTAAGGACTGACAAACAGTTTGAGAATATTTTTTTAATGTAAAAGTATCCTTATTCCTAATAATAATTGTGAAATCAACATCGTTGACTACAAATTAAGTTAACATTTTTAGTGAGTTAGACATAGGTACGAAGTAGGTACAAAACTTTTTCAACCATTTAAATAGTTGATACATATAGGTAAGAAGGAACATTAAAAAGTATAAACCGATAAATGCAAGGAAGCTTATAAAAGGTCAAATCAAATCAAATAATGTATTTATTTCAGTCAACAGTAATACATAATAAATGGCTTCCAGTCTTAGTATTTACATGATTAGGGTAGGGTTGAGTTGATTTACAATATAATTTATTCATAATTATGTTAAAATATAAAATAATACATAAATTATGTCAATTTATGAATAACAATTATTAAACAATGCTCTAGATAAACTTTTGTTATAAGTTATGATCGTCCTAAACTGAAAGGATATTGGGGTACGGCCAGTTTTTTCGCAAAATCCGCCCTCGCCCTCGAAGTAAAATGACGACGCATACTCATTCGGCCTCGCTACGAAATTGAGAACCGCCATAGACTTTGGTACCGTGCATATTTTCACGGCCGCATTGCTGAATGTGCCTAATAAGGAAACGCTTCCAATGTCTCCTATCCTCATAGAGCCTATATCGTGATCATCGTGTTTTTGATTTCATATCAGAAAACCACTCTATACGGACTTACACTGAATATCTAATGCTCTTTAACTGTATCTACCCACAATGAAAACGGCTTTTTATTAAACAAAAATAAACATTTGAATGTAAACCCTTATTTAATATTTTTGCTTAACTGTGACTATGGAAACCTAGTTGTGGAAATTAATGAAATAAAATGCAATCCACTGGGATGAAAATACCGTTTAGAGCGATCATACATTAACGTATGAGACGACATAAAATTACAAATCGGTTAGCATTTCTTCGTCGTTTACATTGCTCCTTTCTCAAATTACAGCCAAATAATACATCAACCTTTCAACAAAACCATCTAAGAACTGAATTGTACTATATATAGTACTATAGGTAGAAAACTCGCGAGAATTTCATTTAAAAATATTATAGGTATATCCAAATTCAGCACCATCTATTTACCCCAAATGCCGTGATCGCAAGTTCAATTATGATGCCGTTCCTTGAGAGGATCTCTTAAATATAAGTAGGTAGGTATCTTTCCCTTTGCACTTCGCAATATACCCTCCAGCGTTTCTCGAGAGTGCCTCGCGTATAAAATCTATTTCTATAACACCCAATAGGATCAGCATTGTTCTATAGAAACAATTTTCGCTATAGCTTTTTTTCTTTCGATCTAAGAATAGCCTTGTTATTTTTTGAGATGTATCTGTTCGTATATATATGAAATTGTACGTAACACGGAATACGTGGATCACTGCGAGCTGTATTATTACTATTTTGATAAAGATACATTGTCACTTGAAAGCCGCTTTAACGCTTTTGTAGCCACGCTAAATAGACATTTGTTATTTTATTCTGACAGCTCCACAGGTTTTTTTAGCTATAATTGGTATATATATAAGACGATAACTATATTTAACAAATAACATGCATTTATAGGATCTCCAAGCAATAGTTTTTTTTATTCCTAATAGGTTAGCCTTTGAGGACTATCTCACCGGATGTGTGTTGCTGTTCAGGCTAACCTAGAAGTAGTGGCTCTCAAGGACAGCTGCCGGAACTCACCGTGAGGTTCTTGGCGACAGATTTGCTTCTTGATGGTAGCTAGCCAGGCGGGGATTCACATAACGGCTTACGACTGCCATCCTAAGACAATAACTGGGACCGACGGCTTAACGTGCCCGCCGAGGTACGGAAGCACTCAGTAGTAATGTCACTGGCGGTCACCCATCCTACTCGTGACCACGGCGCACGTAGCTTAACTTCTTAACTTTGCTGATCAGTTAAGAACAGCTTAGTAAACTTCGCCACGAGCGTTTCAAAGTTATTATAAACTGTAACATTTTATATTGCAGCCACCTTTTATCGTTAACATTGTCACGTATACGAATGATATTTCACTTTGCCATCCTTTCATACACTATTTATATTTATTTTTTTGTTAAATAATTCATTCTTCCTTTTATGTTTGGACGCGCATGATACACTCACGCGGAAGTGCACACAAGTGCACACACCATTACTCATTTTCCATTTCAATAAGCCGCAGGAAAAATGATGTGTTTTTATTAAAGTTGAATAATAATAAGTAAAAAACCGGCTAAGAGAGAGATGGACTCGCACGTGTTAGAATCATATATTTGTTAAGCTTAGATTCTCTTAAGTAAATAAGTAACGAGAAGTTACTCATTATGTAATTGTAGAATATTCTAAAACTTGTTGATATTTGTCATTTTTAATAACCGCCACACTGAAACCCTTTATGATCTGTATTCATTCTAGACTAGCCAATGACGAACCATCCTGTCTTATTTCGGGTTGGCTGATACGTTGTGGCGGGAACGCTCATGTCTCTGATTGGTTGTGATAAATATGGCGGGTAGTTTAATGGATATGCGACAGACACTTGGCGCCAGTCATTGCTATAAAATGAATGTCTTAACTTACTGAGCTCTCTTTATTCTTCACAAGTGACTGCTGCATCGAGACTTATTGAGTTAAGTACTGTATTATATTATTTAATGTAACGTAACTGATATTCATGTGTTGTGTGTGGGTCTATGTTTGTTGGCTTCTAAATTCGCCCTTTTTATTGTATTATCGTTGTGAAATGTGACTATACAATATTACCTTTGAAGTAATCCATGTGACCCTAATGATGTATTATTCTTATTAAAGTGTTTTTGAAGTATCCTTATGATTCCCTTTTGTGTAGAAAACCTAGTAAGTGGGATAGTTAAGTACTGAACTAGTAGTACTCATTTACTTTACCTTAAGCTAGGACTAGATTATGGCATCACCGCCTGAAAACATCTTATAATTTAATGAGCCTACATTACAGATTAAATAAATGCTCACTATCTTGACAAATCTCACACACGCTAACAGTTCGGTACTGACACAGAATGCACAAAAATGTATCTTTACATTTATGATAAGCAAGCATTTGACCGCAGTCTCAGTTGATGCAAAGTGATGACGCTGTCGACGGTGGGACATTCTTGCTAAGCAAATACCAATGAATTCTGTACTTGATGACTCCTCCTGAGATTATATCTATCGGAAATAGAGACGGTAGGGTGTTCCATATTAGTTTTAGCCGTACGCATTATGAACTTGGATTTGAAGCACTTCGTGCTTATATTCGGAACTTTCACCATGTATGGATGCCGCAACCCTTGGCGTCTTGTTGTTCTATGAAAGAAAGGAGAACTTAACTGAAAGAAACTGTGAGGAGCGATAAATGACAAGAAGCGAAAGGTCGTTCATTTTGGAGGAATGTTGTAAAATATATAAAGTACGGGCGAATTATTTGGGTGTCACACTTCGTTAGCTGCGCATCAGTTTTACTCACAGCATTTTTATCTGTGAAAGTCTTCTCTTTGACTACGATCTCACCTGTCGGTAAACTTTGATGTGGTCGAAGATGCTTAAGAAGCTTTACCCAGAATAGTATTTGACTCTCGAGGACAGCCGGCTGCAACATAAAATTAAACTTGATGACTGGTTCCTTTAGTTAAACGTAGTAGCCAGGCGACCAATAAAAATACCCTACCATCTCTCTAAGGTAAAGCTCAAACACCTAATAGGATTTAAAGCACGGGACGATGGATATGAAAGCTTTGGCATACGCTCAACAATGTTGGTCTCAGATATTAATATCTACACTATAGTAAGATTAGTAATGACATATTAAGCGGAATATTTAATAAACACGTATGAAACTCCGCTTCGTTGTTTTACTAAAACGTGTGACGTCGTGTAAGTAGCTATTGAGCAACTTCAGTAACTTTCCCTTAGCATGTACTTTTCGGTTCTAAGCTCGACCTGTAAAAGCATTATTCCAAGTAACACATATGCAAACTTCCTACACTGATTGGAACAAAATTGACCTTAAGTAAGGAAGTCAAATATCTAGGGATTTGGCTAGACAGTAAGCTTTTGTGGGGAAAACACCTAGAACATATCACAACAAAAGTTTTGATGCAAAGCACTAGAGCAGTAGGGAAAGACTGGGGTCTTAAACCGAAGCTCTGTCGATGGCTCTACACAGTCATAGTATGACCTGTCCTCACCTACGGCTGCGTAGTGTGGTGGCCACGAACAAGACTGGTGACTACAATAAAGAAACTGCAGCAAACCCAAAGACTGGCTTGCTCGCTGATCCTGTATAAAATCAACACCATCAGTTGCCCTTGATGCGATCCTGGGCTTGAAGCCATTGCATCTTCATATACAGCAAAAGGCGATGGCAGCAGCCCTTAGGATAAAGTCAACCGATCAGTGGATAGGTACGGGTCAAATCACAAACCATTGTCGAATACTAGACATGGCCACAAAAATAATACCCGAATCGAGGCAAGGCACTGACAAAATAGCTAGTACCTACCTTGACAACAAGAAGTACATGCTGGTGACTGAAAACAGCGCTACGGCAGACATATCACCGTCATACAATATTTACACAGATGACGCGAAAAATAAAACAGGTGTAGGCTGTGGCTACTACTCACCGGAACTTGGAATCTTGGACTCAAAAGGACTTTATAAGACGACAACAGTAATGCAATCAGAGGCTACGGGCTGCGAGGGCATTATTACGTCTAGAATTAACACCCAATTTAGAAAGTGAGCAAGAGGGTAAGGTCCTACTAGTAAACATGCGAAGGCCATGTTTCCAAATCTAAACAAGAATAACCTGCTAAAGCTACAGCGGGATGAATTGCGCCTTGTTGTAGGCCTCTTTACGGGTCACTGCAACCTGAACTACTTTCTGCACAAAACGGGAGCAACAGACAGTCTTCTATGTAGAGGCTGTATGCGTGAAGAAGAGACCGTGGAGCACGTCCTATTGCACTGTGAAGCCACGGAACAAATAAGAGTTGAAACGGGTCTATGTGAACCATTCTCACCATCGAAATCCTTTCCACCACCACACGTCACTGGAGCAGCTATGCCAGTGACCCAGAGTCCTTCTCATACACCCCAAGCGGGACGTCGGTGCAGGACATATCGCCCCCAATTAGAATAAGAATAAAACACAAATGCAACATCGTTTTTGCTGTATATAGTCTCAGGTTATCTAATTGTCATGTGGTCGTGATTTAAGGAGAAGTGAGTATGAGTCCAAATGCTTTTATTGTAGTAGCTGTAGTATTGTAGTAGCTGTAGTGTTGTATATAGTTTGTAGTATTTGTTTAATAAAGTTAGTTATATAAAAGTACATTTTACATACATTTAGCTCTTATAACTAAAGACTATATTTTATTAAATACGTTTACGTTATTACCTAAACAATACGTGTAAACAATAGTAATGCATTTATTTGTGCAGCAGGAATACATACGTTATTAATATGGTATTTTTTGTATGCTCTTTCTTTTGTCTTTATTTTTGGAAGTCTCTACTCTTTTCTTCCTGCCAACCTGCGTCATATACATAGGACATTCACTTGCCAAAAATATATCCCTGACATAAACACTCGCAACCCTATAAAGTATATCTAACGCCAACAATAGTGTAGTAGTGAATCCAAAAAAAATATGTCCGGTGTTTGCCAAGAGCTACTTGTCGCAACATGTCTGCAAAAAGCAGATGAACGAGCGTGCATTCAAGCAATGGTAAGTGTACTGTGAATTATCTTTGACATGATTGTAAGTTTTTGATTATAGGTATCTTTGTTAGAATGTATTTGTATACAATTTATTTGTTCGAGAAACAATTTTTTTTTTGGTAAAAGTTCTATAACTTTTGTGTGACATTGCTTTATTTTCTATGTACTATGTGTAGTACATCCGGTGCCAATTATGATTAGGATATGAAGACCACCAATGTGCTACAAAAGGGACATTTCCTATTTACTTTGTAATATATATTTATAAATAAATCATATTTATTCTTACGATATTTCAGAATGCAATAAGTAGTGGATGCCAAAAGAGTCCTACAATGATATAAAGGATGAAATTCTTTTAATCGAGGCATCTGCCCTACGTAATTTATTATCAGGAAGATAGCACTATAAATTATGATAGCTCAGAAGAAGATGATGCTAAAATGAGTGCTGCAGTTCATTCAATAGTGGTGTCAGCAATACAAGGACAGGAAAGAGTCGTAAGACGTAGAGCACGTAGAAGTACAGGTGATATTCAATCAAACACAAGTCATTGCAATGTTGAATTAGTTGAAAGGGAAGCCAACTGTATACGTGAAATAATTGAACCCGAAGCTGTTCACTGGCTGTAGAATTTGTCTCATTCCCAGCTTTGTGTATCTTGGGGAACATAAGCTGTCTGTGTTTATCGATGACGAAATCCTTAATGTTTTTGTTAATACTACAAACAGAACTAGAATTTATTTTACTGGAGGTCTTTACTTTTATTACTGGAAAAACTAAAGTATACATTGATATCACTATGGTAAGTCAGCTCTGCAATAACATGTTGTCAGATACATGGGACGGCCCCTATGGTAACATAACGAAGCTATTACGTCACGCGCAAGATTATATACAATAACCTAAATAATATGCTGCTTTGATCCTGAGCATCAGGAACAGAGTCCCCAGAGGAAAACAACGGATGTTCTGAAGGATACAACTATTTTTGTATGTATAAGTACTAAAAGGATAGGTTACGCACAACATCACCTAGTAGATATGTGCATCATCGAAATGATCATTTCTCGTTCTGAAAGGTAATGAATGATGGACTCCAATATTTAGTTCTAAGAATTTATTGTTTATTTTTCAAAGCACTGTGGTTTGTATCTAGTTAATATAGCCAGATTATAATGTTTTGACACGATACAATATTATTTTATTTATATCAGTATTTTTGTGTGCAATATTTTATATAAATTGACCGAGTAAATTCACAATAAAAAATATTTTGTCATATATGTAGAACAACTAAGTTAGCAACCAGTGTTCTATATATAGTACATACGTTTTTATAAAGTTTCAGGTCTGTAATTTTTTATTTTTCATACATTTTTCCCCCATTTGAACCCACCCTGAAAAATTCGCAATAATATCTCAAATTAAGTGTCCCTCGTATGCAAGAGGTTAAACAGAACTAAAATGCTTTGTTACAATACAAGTGCAAAGCTGTTTATTAAAACTGCATCTTGTATTCGTTAGCTCCACGTAACATTAAAGCTACTGAATTTTTAAAACAACGTTCTTGGTCTACGAAATCCGGCGCTCACCCACAAGAGCAGTGAAACGCGTTCTCGTGTTTTCTTATAAATTATGATAATTTATAGTATTACATATGAATCATCTATGTTGTCCGGTAAATTGTCGGATAATCACATAAATCAGAAGGATCTTTATAATGGCTTTTTTATAATGCCATCAGAAAACCTTGTAGTAATGTTATACTGCTCGAGCTTCTTTGTATATCTTAATGCTGTCCCGTTTATAAATTGAGAACGATTTGTTCATTGATTGGGGCGGTACTGCGGCTCAAGTCGAGAATGGCTCAGTTTATATTCGGTGGCAGTATTCGCACGGTACGTTTGCTTCCAATTCAATTCTGTAGTCGGCTCGTTGCAGCATCGAATGAGCCATCGACGAGATTGTCTCACGCCCTGCGGTGTTCGCTACAGATAAGTTTTGTGGGACCTAAAAAGTGAACAGCACCCTTTATATAAGACTTTTGTGGCTGTATTTGTGAAACATTCTAGGTTACTTTTAATGCTCTTGCTAGATAAGGCGACTATGTGTCTAAATATATAAGTATTATTATTTTAGTGCTTGTTGCGCGAGGCATGGCTTTGGCATCCGAGATAACGAGAGCAATAGAATTTTAATCATAAATGGACGATATCGTCCACTCGGATTCCAATGAGCTTAATTGGCTCGGTGATGCTAATTTTAAGATAGTACACTGTAAAAGAAAGCTACAGGCCTTTCTAATGATAGATGTATGTATATATAAATAAAATTAATTTTATTTAACGGTACTACATAACTTTATATTTCGCTTGACTTATTAAAAAGTTGAAAGAAAGTGAAATTTGGTGTATACCAGTTAACACTCAGTAAACTCTCTCTAAGCGCCTATAAACATTTATGTCCATTTAAAAGTGGTCGTGCTGGCTGCGAGGTCACCGCAATATGATTTTCCGCGTATCACTAGCCTATTAAGAACTTAGTATATTTAATGCTAATCACTAACAGCTTAAGTGTAATAAAATCAAATTTGTGACATTTGATTAATTTGTAGTCTTCTTAGGGTTCCGTACATCAAAAGGAAAAAACAGAACTCATATAGGATCGCTTTGTTGTCCGTCTTTCTGTCTGTCAAGATCCTTTTCCTCAGGAAAAGGAGGCACAGGAGGTATCAAGGTGCCGCAAATTTTCGACACTCGCATGGGAATCAAAATCTACAGAGTACTTCCCGTCAACTCAGAATGTTGAAATTTGGTACGAAGCTACGTCTTATAGCACAAATAAGGGATTAATTCCGAAAAGCATAAATTTTAGTTACATTATATATTATTAAAAATATTATGGGTTCCATTTAGCAATAAAAATAGCAGAAACTTTCCTTAAATACCGACAGGTTTGTACAGAACCCTCAGTGTGCGAGTGCAACTCGCACTTGGCCGGGTTTTTGGTAGATTATTGCCATTGCCATGAATTTATTAAGGTAAATATTTTTGAGGTCATATTAATTGTGTACAACTTATTACGTTGTACACAATTAATATTACTTCATAAAATCTTTAACTACAACAATCTACAAAAATGACTTTAACTCAATTAAGGGCCAGTTTCAGAATTTTCGAGTAAGTTCTGGTTATACTAACCAGAACATAAAATAACTGAATGATAAAAAGGACAGTTAACATGCAGCGCGTTTCAAGTTTTAACCGATGGATAGGCTAAATCGATGACTATGAAACGCAAAGATAGTGTTTTATTTATTAAATATGTTCCAGATAGTATAAACGGAACTTACTCGAACATTCTGAAACAGGCCCTAAGGGCCCTAAGGGCCTGTTTCAGAATGTTCGAGAATGTGATTTTATAATGATGGCTAGTACAATTCGTACTTAATTCACTAACTCATAAGTAAAACTAACAGTCTTGTAAGGAAACAAATTTCAGATTCCACTTGAATACTTTAGATGTTTAATACATTACAGAATTTTCTCCCAATGATTTTTTTTTCCAATCCTCGTCACGGGGTCAGTATGTTTCTGATTTCCATTTAATTTATTTTAACCCGAGTATAAACGGTATTGAAAAACTGTATTAGGTCACCGAATGATGTGGTGTATACATTGGGAGAATAAGAAATTTTGGTAAAATGTATTCAGATGAGACACGTACTAAATGATCCAGTATTTAGATTATTTTAATTATGGATTGGCGTCAGGTTGAAAGCCTTCGATAAAATGATGCTAGCGCTTCCTCAATACCTTTTGTGTTACACATGAACGCCATGTCGAATGTTTTATGCATTTTCCCAGACTTATTTGCACAAACGAGTAATTAATCTGGTTAGTCAAAAATAATATTACCTTAATCCATAATTTTTTACAGCGTTTCTAACTAGTTCTTATGTAAATAATATTGAAGTACGACTTTGCAAAAAAAAATCATAAAGGTTTCGGTATCTTGGTTGTGAACCCATGTAATAGGGGGCGAGCCTGTTACCATTCACCGGGTACAGTTTCATGGCCATACATAATGTTTTTCTCTAACACACTGGACGAAACACAAGGACATATCACGAATATAATGTTTACTCTAACAACATATAAGACAGGAACACAAGAACACAATATTTTATGAAACTCTGGCAGGGCAATTTGTAATAATTAAATATATTAAGTAGACGGCACATTACAAGTGCTATAATTTTGGTGCTCATTATGGATGCAGAGACATGACTTTACGTCATGACTTTCCGTCACATACAGGGACAGATACCCTCGTGTGTGTTGTTCGATGGCATTTTTTGCATTGAAGCAGAACAAAAACTGAGCTAATTTTGGTACTTCGGGGGTACATTTAATTTTTCCCACGTAGACCTTGATCATACATCATACAACGTGATGGACTATGTATGAATGGTGTATGTACTGTGATGAGAAGTAATTAAATAGATGTTGAAGCGCTCATTCATAACCGATCAACTAGGTTAAGCAAGGTTCGCAGCGGTCATGACTTTGATGGGACCGCTAGTGACATTACTACTGAGCGCTTCCGTGCTTCGGAGGGCACGTAAAGCCGTCGGTCTCGGTTGTTGTCTAAGGATGGCAGTCGTTATAGCGTGGTGGTAGCACATTCAGCGACGGTCCTCTCCTGGCTAGCTACCATTCTCAAGTAGAAAATCTGTTCTTAATTCCGGAAGCTATCCTTGAGAGCCAGTAATTCTAGGTTAGCCTGAACAACATCTTCGGCCACATTATCACTTACCATCAGGTGAGATAGTGGTCAAACAGCTAGCCTATCGACTACAAATAAAAAAAATATATTTTAAACGCCTTGAGATAAGGACAAGAAGAGGTTTTTCGTAGGGATAATTTACGACTTTTTATATCAGATAGTCCAGTGTTATAATCCATCCAAATGACACTTTGACTTGGCACTCACGACCTTCGGCAAAACTCAGAATTATCCATATAGCAAATATACTTACATCACATTTATAGATACGGCGATATTGGTATATCCCTTCACTTTCCTCGAGGCATTAGCGCGCTTCGAGTTTCGGGTTAGTTTAATCTCAAACAAGAATCAGGTTACAGTACAAAGACTTTTTGTCCCTTCTCTTTCATTTCTTTATATCTTCAATAGTAAGTATTACCTCTAGTATGATATACAATACGTCTCAAACAAAATGATAATTGTAGAAAAAGTGAGAACCTTCGGTACCTCAGGGCAATTGGGTCTACCTTAGTTCATATTGCTTTTTAAATCAGTTAACCGAAAATGTATTCCCTCCAAAACTCTAGAGATAGTCAAGTGATGCTTTTTTTTTAATTAACCTTAAAGTGATACATTCATTACAAACCATTGCATTTATCTATTATAAATTTGTTAGATTTTTTTATTATGCTCTATAATCTCATGATAACTTTTAGCTTCATAATTTTGGTTGTAATGAGGATAATGTTTAATTTTGAATAATTTTTGGGCCTTTATACTGGACATTTTAATATTATCTAAAATATCTATTTGTGGCCATCATAACTGGCCATATCAAGAAAGTTATATTTTTCTTTCGTTTATTAACAAAAATCTAAATTATTTTACTTACAGTTTACACCATAATTCCGTGACTGGATCAAACGTGATGATGGTGACTATCAAAAAATCGTAGGACATTAATTGAAATAAAACTAAAAAAATAAAAAATATACAAAAAAATATAATTTAAAACATAACCCACTGATGAACAGTTTATTTTTGTCTGGAGATATGTGTACAAAAAGTCTATAGTGGTTTGTTATAAGAAGAATAGTTTTATACAAACGTGAATAAAAATTCAAACTACGGTTTGCGAAGCTTCTCCCATTTTTTTGTAGTCGGTTGAACAAATAAAAAATTACACCATATGCGAAATAGTCGTTTTGTCCTATTCCTTTGCACGCCATCATGGCTGAACTAGAATTCCACCCATACTCAAGTTGCTCAACCAACCAACCACATATTAAACATAACATACAACATCTACATACATTCCCTTTCCAATAGAATAGTAGATTAATTTGAAATGAACTCATGTTTTAGCGTGTAGTTGAAATTAACTTGAATTCTTGTAAACCATTAATAAACTACAGAACTTTCATTTAATGTATTGTATGTATTTTTCTTGTTTTTATTTATATTCTAACGGAGTACTTTAACACCCGATAATAAATGAACCAATGATAAATATCATATTTTGAAAGTTAATGTTTTTTACAGATGATGAACCAATGTACGTACAAGCATATATTAGCACCATGTAATACGTAGCTTAGTAGATGTCGCCTAAAGGTAGTGTAGACACGTGCTACGAATATCGTAACACCAAGTCAAGCTACTCAAGTGGCGCAAGTATGCTAACCTCGGTAGTGGTTACATATTTGAGCCATTTGGTGTAGAGACGTTGGGTCCGTGGGGACCGAGAGCACATCGTATTTCCCAAAACTTATCAAAGCGCTTGGTCGGTGCGACGTGTGTGCAAAATGCTGGCACATATTTGACTCATTCGAATTTTTGAATAAGCATTGCATTTCAACGGAGTAATGCTGCTAGCATGCTGGGCACGCTGCCAACTGGTAATGGGCTGGATCACCTAGACTGCCTGTGGGTCTGCTATGACTTGTAGGTTGCCTAGATGCTTTAATTGTTGTAGCCATAGTGTTGTATATAGTTCGTAGCAAATTTTTGCACTATTAGTATTATTCCTATTCTCATACTTCATATGTTTTATATAGAGAACACGCTGTTCTTAAACAAGTTTTGGGAAAGTTTAATCTTAGGCATATTTTTGGTCTTTCTCGGTCTATATCTCAACAATAATAATTGAAGACTACCATGTTAATAACCACTCATATTTTACTTCAAATAAGTTCCTAAGATCTTCTTAATTTAACGTGAAAGAAACTTTGAGGAGAGATAAATGTCAAAAATCGAAAGGTCGTTATCCATTTTGGAGGGATGTAGTAAAATATATAAAGTACTAGCGAATTATTTGAGTGTCACACTTCGTTAGCTGCGCATCAGCTCAACGCACAGTTTTTTTTATCTCTGAAAGTTTACTCTTTGACTACAATCTCACCTGTTGGTAAGCTTTGATGTGATTGAAGATGCTTGAAAAGCTAAACTCAGAATAGTATTTGTCTCTCGAGGACAGCTGGCTGCAGCATAAAATTAAACTTGATGACTGGTTCCTTTAGTTAAACGTAGTAGCCAGGCGACTAATAAAAATACCCTATACCTCTCTCTAAGGTGAAGCTCAAGCACCTGATAGGATTTAAAGCATTGGACGATAGATATGAAAGCTTTGCCATACGCTCAACAATGTTGGTTTCAGATGCTAATATGTAAATTAAGTAAGATCGGTAATGACATATTAAGCGCATAAAAAAACATATGACGTTGTGAAAGTAGCTATTGATGCAAATTCAGTTACTTTCCCTTAACATGTACTATTATATTCTAAGCTCAGTTTGTATAAGCCAGCATCATCCCAAGTAACACAAATGCAACATAAGTGTTCTTGTATAAAGCCTTAGGTTATCTTATTGTCATATACTCGTAATTTAAGGAGAAGTTAGTTATATAAAAGTACATTTGACATCCATGTAGCACTTATAACTAAATATTATATTTAATGACGTAAACAATACGTGTAAACGTTAGTAATGCATTTATTTGTGCAGCAGAAATAAAAATCTTATTAATATATATTATAATATCTTTTGTATGCTCTTTCTTTTTTTGGCTTTATTTTTTGGAAGTCTCTACTCCTTCTCAAACAGAACTAAACAGCATTAGAACAATAAAAGTGCGAAGCAGAGTATTAAAACTCCATCATTTATTCGTAAGCTCCACGTAACATTTAAGCTACAGAATTTTCAAAACAAAGCTCTTGTTCTTTGAAATCCGGCGCTCAAGAGAGAAGTGAGCTGCGTTGGTATACGCTGTTGTAAAATATTGTGAGATATTTTTTTCTATATATATATATATATATATATGATAGGGACTCATCTATATTGTACGGTAAATTGTCGGTAAATAGACGTGATCCTTTCATAAAGCAGAAGGATCTTTATAATGGCTCTATCAGTTAAGCTTGAAGTAAAGTTTTACTGCTCGAGCATCTTTGTATGTCTTAATGCTGTCCCGTTTATAAATTGAGAACGATTTGTTCATTGATTGGGGCGGTATTGCAGCTCAAGTCGAGAGTAGTTCAGTTTATATTCGGTGGCAGTATTCGCACGGTACGTTTGCTTCCAATTCAATTCCGTAGTCGACTCGTTGCAGCATCGAATGAGCCATTGCCGAGATTGTCTCACGCCCTGCGGTGTTCGCTTCAGATTATTTTTTGGGACCTATAAAGGGCAGCAGCACCTTTTATATCAGACGTTGGTGGTTGTATTTCTGTTACATTTTGGGTTACCTTGATAGCTCTGACTATGTAATGTGTCGTTTTGTCATATACAAGGATCATTACTTAAGTGCTCGTAGTAGAGAAATAATAAGTATTAATTTTATTTAAAATTATTACGACGAAATAAATTGGATAATAATGACGCATTGAATATATAGTCGCTTCTTACGACACCCATGGGAAAAGATGGAGGGGTGATATTCTAACCCGGCACACCACTAGCTCTAAACTTTTTGCTTGAGTTAACACATTTCGTCATAGTTTCTGGTTTCGTTACTGAAGGAAGCCTACCAAAGTATCTTATCTCTAGGTCCGCTAGTAGTGAGGCTCAGCAGCAGATGACGGACATGTTCAGGCCTTGTAGTCCTAGCCTTAGAGCTGTAGAGACTTATTCGTAGGTGCCCACCGTAGCGTAGCAGGGGTCTGGTGCAGATGCAGTTGCAGTTACTGGAACCTGGTACTGGAAGGTCAGCCTGGTCCTGGAGCCCTGGAATGCACGGGACTCCAGTTATATGTGCTGGTGGGTCCACTGTCCCTCTGCTACCAAGCATGAAAAGACTAGCAGAAGGCTTTGGAGGATGTGGTCTGCCAGCTAACATTAGCTGTGGCTGAAGAGCCAAGATATCCAGAGGATGTTCACAAGAAGAAGTTAAAATTATAATAAAAAAATATACAAAAGATTAGGTAGGTACATAAAAAGTCACATAAAGCTTGAAGAGCTAAGTAGCAATTAAAACAACGTTGTTAAAAATACACAAGTTATAAGTTAAATGGTCACATACCGATAGTATTCACAGATTAAGCACAGTAAACTTGTCTATATAAATTACAAGTAATTTATAGAGAGGTTCGGTTTAGGTCATAGAATAAACTCACCCTATAACGGGGTAAAAAGAAAGAGAGAGACATGAGACATTGGCATTTGAGACTTAACAACTATCTATGTCTCAAGGTGACGGGCGCAGTGCAATTCGTGACTTGTGACGAAATGCATCTGTTATAGGCAGATATTAGTCCGCTTAACATCAGGTGGGCCGCGTGCTTGTTCCGTCATAATAACATAAAAAAACACACGTTTGGTGAAAGTAACACCGTTTATATTGGATACTAGTGTAAGCTCTGATTTTCAAATTAAAAGTGGCGGTCTCATTCCACAGTTTGGAACATGAACCCCCCTGGATTCTTGTGCTATAAGGAATATCTTATATGGAGCGGCATCGACGAAAAATCGTCGATATTGTATATGGTATCTGCGTTTTTGAAATTTGACAAATGACAGAAGTGAAGATATACTAACAAACTATTTGTTAGATATAGTTTTATTATAAAATTATCATTAATTCAGTAGTTTTTATGAAGCAATGATGGCTTAGTGGCATTGGCTATGAACTGCCGCACAGCAGGTCCATGGTTTGAATCCCGCCGCGGGCTTGAGCTTCACCGCATGGTGGAAAGGCATTTTGCGAATGCCTGCCTGGTTAGAGACCACCCTCAAGTAGAAAATCTGTCACCAAGAACCTAAATATTACTTGCTCGTTATTATAAATTAAATCTCCCAATTTATTAATTTTAATAAATTGTCCTTATAAAAACGACACCTTTTTTGTTTTTTTTATTGTCATGATGAAAATGCATTTACGCATACACACCCGCCGGGGAGCAGGTGGTTATGTCGGGCTCAGGGTCAATAGGGACCCCACTACCGACTAAAAATGTCATGGTGTTCCGACATCTTCGACTAGTCACAGGTGCCGCGGGGTCACTCGCGCTCTCATCCGTAGCCCCCGTCGACGTCACTGCCCGCTTGAACGGGCCCAGCCTCTGGGAATTCCTCCCCCCCCCCCTCAATGCCGCTTCGTGGGATGCCCCGGAACACGAGGGCATCCACACCTCACATGAGGACCTAACCCTGATGGGGGGTGCCGGCTGTCCCCACGGCTGACACCCCAGATAATAACAATTGTCTGTAAATTGTTTCTGCTGGTAGGTAAGTGTTCGATCTATTGATTAAGATAATAAATAAAGAAAAATAGGAATTAAAATTCAATTCCTAATAACGTAAATGTTATTCAAATTTAATTTACGAGATAAGGGACTTTTTAAAGATGGCTTCTTGAATTATAAATTTGTTTTATTATTACTCATGACTTGCATTTTTTTTTTATTCATAATATGTTCGCGTTTGACCACACTCTACCTGATGTTAAGCATTGATGTGGTCTAAGATAGAGCACGCTTACCTAGAAGAAACCTATTTACTCTCGATTTGAAGATACCCATGTTGTATCCATCGGAAAAAACTGACGACGGTAAGGAGTTCCACTCCTTCGCAGTACGCACGAGAAAAGTGGAAGTGAAGCGCTTCGTACGAGTCCTGGGAATATCAACCATGTATGAATGGCGCCTCTTCGTTTGTCTGGACGTCCGATGGAAAAAGGGGGAGGGCGGAACCAAGCCTTGCAGTTCTTGTGCACATTCTCCAAAATGTATCCGGTAAAAGACCGATAGACAAGCGACTTTACGGCTGTGCTCGAGGCTTGGCAGCCGAGACTCCCATAGAAAGTTGCTGTTTATTAACGTCTTGCGTCTCTCAATCGACTCAAGTGCCTCAAGTTGGTATTTGGCAGAGCCATCCCAGAGGCATAGAACATATAATAATACTACGTATAGAATGGACACTCCTCAAAACAGACTCGCCTGGGTTTTGTTGGCATTGAACTTGACCAGGTTGGCATCGACCCAATCGGAGACTGCCTTAAGAGACAAGTTCAAGCGTTCGACCATAGCTTCTCTGAGTCTCCGGATCTCCAGCTCACTGGCTCGCGCGGTAGATGTATAGCTCTCTACAACCGTGCTGTCGTCTGCATACCCAAAGATATGCAGCAGGAAGAGCGTCGCAGAGAGTACTGACCCCTGGGGAACGCCGGCATTAATACCCATTTGATCAGACGAGCAGCCGTCCACGACTACTTGTAATGATCGATCCCTCAGGAAGTCCGATATCCACGCACAAAACCCGGTAGGCAGACCGTATGCTGATAAGGCCGTCATGCTAAACCCTGTCAAAGGCCTTAAATATGTCCAGGGAAACGACAAGCGCTTCCCCTTGTTTCTCAATGGCCTCGCTCCAGATATAAGTGGCATACGCTAGAAGATCCCCAGTAGACTGATTTTGGCGGAACCCGTATTGATGGTCACTGAGGAGGTCATTCGCTTCTAGGTATGCCAGGAGCCAGCTGTTGAGAACGCGCTCCATACTCTTACAGAGTATAGACGTGACAGATATGGGTCTGTAGTTGGCAGGGTCGGCACGACTACTTTTTTTAGGCACGGGTTGTACATTAGCAAGTTTCCATGATTTGGGCACTGTACCAGTCTCAAGAGATAGCCGAAAGAGGCGTGTCAGGACTATCGTAGCATTACAAAACTATATGATATATTTTAAGTATGCTTATATTATACACTAGCTGTACCTGCGACAGCCGTACCTGCAGACTAATGATTCACATTTGAGCACTGTTTATATCATATTAAGCAACGCTGTGGTCTGCGGTGAAACACTCTTCGTAAAGCATAGCTCAGAAAGGAACTTTTTACTATCTGAGCAAGCTTGCAAAACTAAATAAGGGTGCTGGGCTGCCCATGGGGTGCTGGGATACCCGTGGGGTGCCCGGCTGCCCGTGAGGTGCCAGGGTGCCCGTGGGGTGCCGGACTGTTCGTGAGGCCACTTGTCACTATTCTAACAAAATGAGAATAATAAATAAATCGGAGTACGTGTCAATAAATTACAAGTAGGTGTACATTTTTAATAATAATAATACATCTTCTTTCCCGAGGGAACCGTGCTGAATTTTGGGATAAAAAGTATACAATGTCCTTCTTTGTAGTATAAACTCAAATCATGTTAAGTTTCATTGAATTCCATTCAGTTTTGGAGTGATGCGTGGCTGGGATACAGACAGACAGAAAAAAAAATACAGTATTGGCATCATTGTCAGCTACAGAGTGCTCTCATTACTTTTTTAAATATCTGCCATGTACAGATTTGGATTCGTTACACTTTTATTATAAGTATAGATTAATTATTCTAAGTATTCATGCATACTTTTTCATTGTTTACCCTATTCTATCCTATTCTACCAAACTAGTGCAATTGTACATTCATGTATTAGCTGATGTTAATGTAGTTACATCGCTTTACCTACAATGTTATTGTTAGTATTGCACTAAACACACACACGGAACTACGGAGATAGTAAGCCTAAGCAACTTGGTTCAAATCCAGTTACGCAAGAGTTTAAGTAAAGTTTCCTCAACTGTGAACAAACTTTCGGCAGATTAGATTGGCAAAAGCTATTTTTCTACTCGTCTAAAATTTTCTTCCCGTGGTCAGATGTACGAGTAAAATGTAGGCAAGTTCGCGTATGGCTTGAACTACTCAAATAACTTTAAAGCAATACTACCCTAACTCATAACGATCCAGATTTTTTTGACCCTTATATAAGACATCCGTCTTGAGGCTGTGTATTTGAAATAAGAACACATTTTTATTTGTGCTCTAACTTTTTTCGTCGCGTCATGATCGTTGACCCTGAATTTAGTAGTTATATACTTTAATAAAGAGTATCACTTTAATAAATGTTTCCATAATTAAATATTTTCTTGATGAAATTTCGTTTTAACATAAACATCGAATGATACTCGAGAGTATGTCGGTCATTACAATCTCGACTCTATTGCCTCGTGTGTAATAACAAACATAGCGCACTTGTATCATAATTAACTATTACACTTTATTCACATTGTTAAGCATGAGTTGTTTTATCGTGATATATTTTTTTTGGTTAACATTTCCAGTAATATGTTTAACAATTTGATTTGCTTCTTTTTTATTGTTGATAGGTAAGCATTTCACCACAATCTCACCTGATAATGAATGATAATGTGGTCGAAGGTGTTAACAGGCTTAACCTAGAATTACTGGCTTTCAAGGACAGCTGCCAGAACACACCGTTCGGTGCTTGGCGACAGATTTTCCATTCCATAGCCAATGCCACTGAGCCATCAATGCTTCAAAATTGATTGTCCGTTTAACAACTTATTAAGCTTTCAAAACCTTACCGTTGGAGTTACTGTTTGTGTTTTTAATTAATTTAGGGAATGAGTAGCGGTCAGTTCATTGTACGGAATGGGTACTCGTATTTAAAAAAGCTCTAGCTAGTGAGGCAATTTGCTTTTGGTTGGTAGTGTTGAGCATTACATTTTAAGCTTTTACTCAACATAATGCGATATGTTACATACAGTAAGCTGACTAAGTAAATTATATGAATAAACTCGGAAATATAATGTCATGTCTTTTCATACAGAATATCACTAATCAAACTTTATATGAACTAGGTTTAAGAAAAGATCTTGATTTTATTTATGATGTTGGTTTAATTAAACTATAATACAAATTTAAGCGACTGTTTTGCTGCTGATAGACTTGCTTTGGACAGTACCCCACCTGGGTTGAGTATTAATGTGATTTAATATGTTATTCAGGTAAATACTAGAATTGTAACTGACTCGCAAAACAGTTGCCGCAATACACTTGTGGCGTCAGCTCATGTACATGGCAACACGCCTCGTCCGTCTGTGGACCGACATATGTTTTTTTGTCTATGGAAAGTTTACCATTCGTGCCTTGTTTATTTATGTAACTTTACAAGAGATTCCAAAAATGTATTACGATTTTATTTGTGCTGTGGTATAACTGTATAATTGATTAATGAGTATCTGTTAAATGTTCATCTCAATGTGTTAACCTGTGTTACAACAAACTGTGTCGTCTGATAACATTAAAACCAGTGATATACAACTCAAGTGTTTGGTTTGTTACGACCCTGTCTTCGACCCCCAGTAAATACAAAGCAACAAACTGGAGAGTTGTGCCTGTGACTGGAGGCACCAGCTAATGAATTTACCTATCACCTCTCCAAACACTATTAGTTGCTTGGCGATTGATTTTTAACAAAGCAAAAATATATTGACATTTACGAATTGGAATATATAGTTACATTTAAAGTCTGTATTTGATTTTTGTTTGGTTTCACCATCATCATCCGTTTGCAAAACGTGTGCTGATAAACATGTGCCTCCAAACGTTGAACGTTACAATGCACGGCTATTAGCTATTTGCAGACTTCAAGGTAAAAACAGACGTGTTCATTACTAGCACGAAAGCATGCTTTTGTTGAGCAAGTACTCATTAGTAGCACCAGTGTAGTGCTAGTAATGAGCATTTTATGTTTGAGCGTGCTAAAAAATCAACCGACGTTTGATTTTTGAGCAAGCTACCTGATGTGCTGGTAGAAGAAGGCGTGCTCGGAGTGCGTCTAAACAGGTTAGCTTATGAGCATGCAATTATCGATTTGATCTCGATCAGCGGCAGTTGCTGCGTCAATTTAAAATAAAAACTTGTTAGGGAAAAGAAAATTTAGCTTATTGTGTTATATTATCGAAGTCAAGAATGTCTGGGAACACACATTCTCCTTTATATAAAATGTTACATTCTTTGTTTTCTTTTTCACCAAAATGTTCTAACACAACTCAGTTTCAAGCAATATGATTTCTTTATTGAGTTCTGTACGAATAGCACTGTCACTATATCTTTGTACACCCATTTTGGCCCAGAGCTTGGTGTCAATCCTCCGGTATTTTTCGCTTAGTCGCCTTTTACGCCAACCACGGGAAGCTATTGGGGGTGCAATCATAGCTCGGCTCCCCATGGGGACCTAATTTATTTGTGAATAAACATTTTATTGATTGTGTATTGTATCATTTATTGGCTGATCCAGGAAAATAATCAACAATAAGTTTATAAGCTTAATAAGATTTTCATAAGTCCAAGCCGTTGTTATACAAAATACTTGCTATATACAGTAATCGGGACAGAAAAATTTTTATCTTCAAATTTGCAATTTGTTTATGTTAACCAAAATCGTTAAAATTTAAATGAAAATGCCTTCATATAAGGACAGTAGTCCAATAACATATGTTTTTTTATAAAAATAATAACTTAGTAAGAAAATAATGCCCCGTGGGGTGCCGGGCTAGAATGTCATCCCCCCCCCCCCCCATTGCTAGCTGTGGGTTTCATTAGAGGTGATTAAAGGTAAAATACCGGAAGGTGGGCAGCAGCACCTTCTGAAGAACTGCGATCCTGAAAACGCCTGCCAAGCGTGGGGATTATGGCATACCCCCCCTTAGTCCTTAGTAGGTGAGGCTGTCTTCAGCAGTGGACAATCCGGCTGATACAGTACCTAAATAAAGAATGTGTAAAAATTACTCACTTATCATTTTAACGCTGTCATAAATTTGAGCCACCTTAGACTGGCAATAAACCAATCCAGCGCTGGTACTCAAGCGTGTGACGTTACATAAGCATGTGTTCAAAAACATAAATCGGTACTACAAGTATACAAAATATAATGAAAAAATATAAAATACTTTTACCACAAAATTTTCACACTTCAAAAATTTTATATGCTACGCAAATCAAGTAATTGATAATCAATAATTTGCAAAGAACTTTTAAAATAGGTACTCAAATATAGAACTCAAGTAAAAAAACTGAACTTACAGCTTCTTAGAATTGAAACGAAAGCACTATAGTTACAATGCGTTAACTTTTACTGCTGATTTTTATTCTTATTATGCACATAGAATAAAACCATACATACTTTGGAGGTTGCAAAGTATTTTGCAATGTAGCTTACAGAATATCATTTTATATTGATACTGATTTTTCACCACTGAGTATGGACGTTACTCCAAATTCAGACGTGGCAGAAAAAGACATCCGGCATCTAAAAAATATTTTATGACTATGGTAGTTTTTTTATTTTCATAATATTTATATAAACCAATGCTTTCAAGTCAATACCTACTAGAAGATTTAGCTAGCTTCCCACAATTCATCATATAAAACTTCACAGTGAATTCAATATATTTGCTCGGGTATAAAGCTGTTTTGCTTTATGTACCATTGTCTGTTGCTTCTGGAATCTAATACATAACTGTCAAGATATAATACTGGGCTCGCTTTGTTGAGAACTGACTCTCCTTTGGGAGAAACTTTTGTTTACAGCAGCTTCTGTAATACTTTTAAGTTAGTTTGGTAGTTTGTAATCCTATGGCATTCATAGAAAATTACCACTTCAATTAATCCATGCGTATCATGAATATTGATAATAATTGAATTACATTATAAATGCCAGATCGCAATGCGGCTGGCTGATTATAAAGAAATAATTCAAAATTTCACATCAATTTTTAAAATTCATGGTCTTCCTTTTATTTCTGACACTATTTTATTTAGAAAAAAATAATCCTTATGATGAAATCTTTCGATCGGTATGATAAAACTACAGGAAGATTATTTTGCTCGTGTAACGGGTGCGATTCCCGGTTCAACCATGTAATTATTTAAATATCTATGAATGCAATTTTAATTGTTTTTTTATTTAAAATTATGTTTAAAGATTGTCTTCTTTCAGTAGAATTTTCCATCTACAATATCAAGGTACTTTCCCGTCATGTGGCATCGCCGTGGGACGCCCTGTATATGACATACATAAATAACGTTATTAGTATTATTAATTCTAGCAAAAAGTCATGGCTTGTATGATTTTACGTTAGTCTAGTAGTAAGTTTTAAGAAAGTAAGTTCTTGTGTTGTAGGCTCTTCTCATCCTTCAAGTCTCTACATCGTATAAAACAAAGTAACTTCTCGCTGTCTGTCCCTATGTAAGCTTAGATCTTTAAAACCAAGGAAACGGATTTTGATGCGGTGTTCTCAACATATAGAGTGATTCTAGTGGAAGTATTACATGTATAATACATGCATAATATAGTAGAGAAACACTGCTAATGAGATAACCCACAGTTACCATTTTTTATCCTCTACTTTTTACGAGATATAAAGGCTTATTTACTTACAAAGCGATTTTAAGCAAGACAGCATTAATCCTTATCCAACTAAGTAGGTACCTTAAATACATTGTGCATTTACTACAGATCAATATGGCTTTTACAGAATGTTATTTAAATGAATATTTTCGTTGTTATTACAGATTATTTAATATCAGCATTGCACCCTTGGGAAGCCAGGGGGGTCGCTAGTATACAATAAAATAAAATTAATAATTTAAAAAACACTTGAATGAATAACCGCCTAAATTTCCTGTTAAGCAAATGTGACTTCATAAGCACCACGTAGCCAAACGGGAAGAATTTTCGACGCGTTTGACGTGTAGAAAGACGAAGCATCCTCAGGAGGTCCTTACACTTCAAGCGCACGATGGCGAACTTTCGAAAATTATTCCGGGTTTTTGTTTTTAATTCATCGCCAAGATCTTCGCATCCTATTCATAACATCTTTAAAATAACCAGTCTGCACATATAAACTAATTTTACGGTATCTTCTAAAGACCTATACATATATGAGATATTTTGAAGCAGTGACTGCTCAGTGGCATTGGCTATGGACTGCCGCGCAGCAGGTCCATGGTTCGAATCCCGCCGCGCGCTTGAGCTTCACCGCATGGTGGAAGGGCATTTTGCGAATGCCCGCCTGGCTAGCGACCACCCTCAAGTAGAAAATCTGTCGCCAAGCACCTAACGGTGTGTTCCGGCAGAAGTCCTTGAGAGCTAGTGAAATTACAGGCACATGAGACTTAACAACTATGTCTCAAGGTGACGGGCGCAGTGCAATTCGTAACTTGTGAAGAAATGCATCTGTTAAAGGCAGAGGTTAGTCCGCTTAACATCAGGCGGGCCTCGGGCTTGTTCGGTCACAATAACATAATATATATATATATATATATATATATATATATATATATATAAAATAACTTAGAAATAACTACACATCTAATACTATTATATTCTAAACCATACATCAAAAACTCCCAACGGATCGAAACGGATCACTTTAACTTCTACCTTTTAATTATAAGGCTTCTCCAACGTTGGCACAGTTTCACCAACATGGCGTAGGCCGAGAAGAAAATAAACGGAGGAGATTGGTCGCAAAATAGATGATCGGAGTCTTCATTAATACATCAATTTTGCGTGTGGGTATATTTATCTGTAATCAACGTATAAGAGATAAACAACACAACACAATTATTTAATTTTATTAGACATTACTGTTCGGCGGTAAAATAAGTATGGTGGCAGTACTTCACTGGGCGAACTCACACAAAAAGAGTTCCACTGCTCCTGAAAGTGCACTGGCTGCAGTGTTCTTCACGCCTTAACACAGTACACTTCTGATTTCAGGCAGAATATTAAGCACTGTGATGGGACTCATCAAGATACCAAATAAACCTAGCATTTCAGTGTTCTTCGCGTTAGAATTCTAAAGCGATCGATCGATTTTAAACTTAGTAATACTATTAAGAAGCAATGTAGATTAAAGATCTGAGATTATATATATAAAAAGGCTGACATTTCAATCACTAAAATATCTAAAGAAAGCTTTGTTGTATTATCCCACCAAATCTATCACTTGCAGTAGCTGAAAGAAATTAAAGAAATGTAATATCAGTCATTGTATGATGCGCTAAAATATGAAGCATGCAGAGGAGCTGGCATGTCGCCAAATGTTTGGATAGTTCTGGAACAAAGGGTTTCATATCAAGAAATTGTTTCTAGACAATACGAGTAACAGAGCTTGCTTGTGATGACCTACAAGTTCTAGGCTTAACATTTGGTTGCGGAGACATTAATGTCAAGACAAGACTGTCAAGACGAGACTGTCAAAACGATCCATTAAAGAAAACTGTAAATTCAAGCGTGGTAATAAATAGGATCAGATTCAGATTCATAATAAATGAACTAACTGATTAAACTGTGTTACATTGGATTCTTAAATTATAATAATGGTCAAAGATAAGAAGTTCAAAAAATGAGACAGTAACAACAAAAAGTTTCATTAAAACATCTTAAAACAAAATTAACGCCCTTTATCACCAACAACCCCTATATTATAAGATATTAATTTGAAAGGATATCAAAACATGGTAATAAAATTATATTTTACTAGTTACAACTGCACTGGTTTAAAAGAAATGGTTTTAGATTTTATTTTTAGTTAATGGACAAACGAGTTAATCAGTTAATTTCGTTTACATCGGCAATGAAAGGACCTTTATAATTCCGTCCTTATACGGTAATCTAACACCTAATAAAAGTTGGGTGACACTTTGTAGTGCTTTGTTTTCACCAACGCTTAGGTGATATCTCAACGCTAAGGCCCGAACTACCCTAATGTGAAGCCCTAACTATAAGGGCAATTCTTTTTCTTTTTTTATTATGGCTTTGTATTCAAGCTAACATTTTGATAACGTTGTCAAATAGCAAGACCAGGAAGATTTCAGTGTTGGTCTTGGTTCATGTATTATATTCATAGATTGAAACATTGTTTTTAGAAAGAAACATTAAATGGCGTGCCATATCAGGCGCATACAATAAAATCTCGATATGTTACATAATTACCAGTAAAATCATTCAAAAACTACTTTCACGACAAGACAAGCCCATAAACTTGGCTCCCTTATTTTTGTTTATATAAAAGAAGGTACGTTTTTATATACTATTTTTTATAATTTAACTCATTTTAACCTTGTTCTACCTGTCTGCAATATTTAAACCATTATCATCATCTACCATAAGACGTCCACTGTTGAACAAAAGCCTGCCCCATAGAACGCCACAGTAAGCGGTTATAACCCATTTGTAACCGTTGGCTACCCGTGACTTTTACCTTGTCGTCAGTCCACCTACTGGAGGACCTACTACTTGCACGTCCTTCGTGTAAGTACTACTCGGCTACTCGAGAAACTTTCTTTCCTTTGGTTATCGGTTCTTCGAGCAATGTGGCCTACTCATTGTCGCAGCGACGTTGGGACAAAGACAGTGGTACACAAATACTCGGATTGATGCAGATTTCTTTCATTCATATTCATCATTTCCGTTTTTAATTTTTCATATTCTTTTAATAATATATTATTTATTATATCTAATCAAATATTCTAATTCACAATTCAAAACAAAATATTTTAAATTATAAGTCAATTAAATTAACAATACAATATTATATACGTCAATAAATGTCAACTATATCTATCAAAAAAGACCGCCCCCGGTCGCACCCGGTCCAAAGGTGCCCATCACGCTGGATGCATTACCACGCTGTATGGCGATGGCCAGCCTTTGCACGAGGTACGACCCAGAGCGTTGGTCATGACCCCTCTCTCTTAGACGACGCCCAATTTGTCGCACAAAGGTTTTCGCCTCCGCACCCCAACTACCCGCCGTCTCGACCGCCAGAGGGACAAACTCGTACCTGTGGGCGAGGTCAGCATATTTTGTTTTCTTTTTAAGAGCTGCAGATTCTGCGGCGCCCCCAGCTGCGCGGACTGTCTGGCCCAGGTGACAGGAGGCAAAGGTGCTGACGCAGGTTGCGTCCCATAGCAAGCACCTACCATTCTGCCAAGGGACAAGCGTCAGACCGTCTGGTCTTTTGCCATCCGCACGGCTCAGTCCTGGAGGCTCCAAAACGCAGGGAACATTAGCTGAAACAAGTGCTCTACGGACAATATCATTAAGAGCGTGGTGCCGTGGGAACCTACCAGCGCAGCGACGGCAGCTAAGAGCGTGGTGACCATTGGCTTCCACCGTGGTACCGCAGATGCAGCGGTGAGGCTCGCATACATCACAGCCCAGCCGAAGAGCTGCCGCCACACGCAAAGAGTCGCTGTCTAAGTGCGTGCCAAGACTAGGTGACGGAATTGCCTGCAACCACGCTCCGGATTCAGGTTGCGACACCGCCCGCAATCTTGCGACATCCACACCCTCCGCTGCGCTCAAAAGTTTAGCAGCAGTGGCCTTCGAACCAACCTCGTCCCATACACGCTGGTACTGGGAAGAGGGACCTGAGGGAGCAGACTCGCCAGGATTAAGAGCCGACCATGCTGCTAGAGCACCGGACACATGAGGAATACTAACCCTGTCACCGTTGGGGAGAATAGTAGTGACAAGACTTGCAACCCCATGCACTGACGCCAAAAAAGCCGGCAAACTCAAATCCACAGCGCGCCGCACCCCCAAGCCACCCTGTCTAATTGGCAAGGTAGCCTGGTCCCATTGGGAATCATTCAGACACACATTCAAAATGAACTCCACAGACTGCTTGATCACCTCATCAAGAGATGCCAAGCTAGCGGGGTAGAGCCAAGTTGGGGTGGTTCTAAGCAAATATATTAATTTTGGGACCGCCAAGCATGTCCGCAGCAGAACCAAAGCAACGTGGGGTGATAAGCATTGGAGACGCTTCTGGGCGTTAAGAAGGAGCTTTTTTCTCGCCAGAATAGCTTCCGGGATGGCAGAAGGAAATATAGGGGAGCCGAGAAGGGAAAAATTACTAGTTTCCAACTTCTTTATTCCTGGTACGAGCTTTTCAAAACGAGGAAATGCCAGGCAAGCCTCCGGGCCACAAGGGAAGAACTCGCACTTGGCCGTGTTTACTTGCAGTCCCAGCTCCTTCAAGCGTGGAAGAAGAACCCGCAAATCGTGCTCTAAGACGTCTGGTGTACCCCCAATAGTACCGTCATCTAAGTACCAGACGTTCAAAGGGGACCGCAAATCGTCAACCACTTTCTGGATGCCGAGGCTGAAAATAAGAGGGCCAAGAGGATCCCCCTGCTGGACACCAACCTGAGAAAGGATAGGTTCTTGATTGTAGAATAGGTTAGAGGGAGAGTGATAGACTTGATAAAGAAAAGGGTAGAGGGATGGTATCTGCGCGGAGACTTCGCTCAGTAACACATCCCTTTCCAGAGAGTTGAATGCGTTCTGGATGTCCAATTTCAATACTACACACCCAGCGTTATCCGGGTCCACCGCGAACGTTCTGACTGCATGAATAGCCCCTTCACATCCCAGGACAGTACCAAACCCCAGCTGGTGTGGACCCAAATAGGCCGCCATTTCGCCCCTGACGGCAAGACAACCCAACTTGGCGGTAAGACGACGAAAAATACTACCGATCGCAATCGGCCTTAGACCCCCGTCCTTTTTTTCAAGTGCGCAGAGAGATGCACCATACAAGAAAGGGCACACAATGGGGCTGACCTGCCCACTAAGCATAAAATTACATAGCCTTGTGAGGTGCTCCAAAAGTCGGGGGCCGTTATCACCTGCCGAAGAGCTGGTAAGCTCCTTCAGATGTGAGGGACGAATGCCATCTAGGCCAGCAGCAGAGCAGTTGAAAAAAGAGTTGAGGGCAAGTGCTACGTCCTCCGTCTTAACCGTTACGGCTTGCAAAGATCGATCCGGTGGAGCAGGGAAAGTAAGGGGACGGGAAGGACTAGGGTGCTTGGACTGAAGGGAGGCCAGGGTATCAGGGCTGGCACCCGCAAAGGCATCATCCGAGAGCAGGAGACGGGCAGCACTCCTTAGGTCACCACCGTAGACCTTAGCCTCAATGGCTTTTACGATAGAGGGAGGAGAACCGGAAGGCGCAGATTCCTCACACATAACTGAGCTGAGGCAGTTAATATTGTCTTTTACTAAAGAAGTCAAAGATCTAGATCCTCTCGATTGGGGGATTTTAAAAGCAGAGAACGCAAAAGTAAGGAGGTTGTACCAATCTTCCGAGCTATTGGTGCTTATGCATTGAGCGATAAGTTCACACAGCCTCCCCGCCGCCAAACTTCTCGCCCCTTTAGGTATGTTCTTCAGTATTCGAACTTGAGACCTAAGGAAAGCGAGTTTCTCAAAAGAATTCTGTTCTGTTGTCTGCTCTTGAATCTGCGAGGATAGCGATGAAGACACCCCAAGACCCCCAGCTAGAAGCTGTGATGAAGCCACAAATCTTTCACCACCCCGCGTCACATCCTTGTGCATGCGCCCGATATGTATAGGGAGCCCTCGACATGAAAACCGTTTGGAGGATTGTGGCGGACAATGGGGACACGTCAGAGTTTGAGAGAAGGGGACACTCATGATAAATAATTCCTACCTACTATTTTAAATAGTAAACATGAACAAATAAAATTATGACTTATATAGGTATTACAAATTATTACAGAAACCTAAAGCGTCATACAACAATAAAATTACACTTATAAGCAAGAAATTTCAATTAAAATATTAATAAATTAAATTAAAACACAAATACATCCAAAAGCAATTTGTTACTCTGGTAAAGTAAAAAACAATAACAATCGTTAAATAGGTAATCTGTACCTACTCGATACAATCTCAACCAAATATTTTGTTTTTTAATTAGGTATATTTAGGTAAATTATAATTACATAAAATATAATTATATGGCTATAATAATAATTATGTATGTCAAAAAGGAAAAAATCTTCATCCAAAATGTAATCCGGGGTAACGAGATTTGAGTCCTTGTACCATTTAAAAAAATATATTTATGCAAAACGTATTTCAGATCATGAGATTTGAACCCACATATCATGTGTCTTTACAAAGTCAGCCGGTATTCGATGTACCTGCACCACCTCTGTAGTGTCATATTGAACGAAATAGACGAACCGTTTCATTCAGCAGTAAAATAATATTTCTATTAAAATCGGGTACTTTTAAATCGGTGAATCGAAATTGACAATGTTGAACGGGTCCAAAGGTCAACTTCATTAAAATTTACGTGCAAATTTGTTTAGTAAAGTTAATTTTCAACACTTCACAGCTGTGACACCAAATGTTTTGTTTTATTTACACTGATGAATATATTCCATGATTTCAATAGCACATAAACACATAATTATAGCTGTTTTTGTGTAGAAGGCTAAGTAACTTTTCACAACGTATATTTTTGCACTTGCACTAACTAATTATGGTGGATAACACTTTCACTTGGGCAATATTGTTAATAAGTTACGAAGTTGATAAATATAACACTAATAGTTATGTTTTAGATTTTTAAGAATTAATATACACGGAGCCAATGTTCACTTCTGTGCGCCCTCTGGCGGTTCTTTTAATTGATTTTATTTTTATCAACACTGACATATTGTCTTAGAATCGCTTATTGCTTACTGGCATTGTGAGTACGAGTATTAGTAGTAAGTAGAGGTACAATTATTGTAATTACTTTCTTTTAAAGTTTTATTAAATAGAAACCTATTTAGTTTTATGTATGCGACACATATATGTATATTTTTTACTAGCTATGGTTTGGAATCGTGCTTATACAAAATAATTGGAAAAATGCTAACAATCTCTATGAGATGATTTTTGTTAATCCTAACAAACATTTTCAGATGAATGTTTTTTAGGGTTCCGTAGTACCTACAAGGAACCCTTATAGTTTCGTCATGTCCGTCTGTCCGAGGTTTTGCTAAGAGACCGTTTGTACTAGAAAGCTGCAATTTTGTACGGGTATGTAAACTTACCACGCCGACAAAGTGGTAAAATAAAATTTTGAAAAATATTTTTTTTAGGGTAGCTCCCATACTAGTGTTGTGGGTATGATTTTTTTTTTCGTCGTTTATTCCATCAAATGGGGTATCATTGAATAGGTATTTTAAAATGATTTAGGGGTTGCTTACACCATTTTTCGATTTGATGCTCCATTTACGAAATATTCAACTGTAAATTGCAAATTTTTGTTCCAGTAGGGCGTCCCCCCCCTCTAAAACCTAAACTGCTGGTTTGAAAAATCTGAAAAAAATCGTGATGATAGTGCAGTTCATAAACTTTCAAGGAAAATTATAGCGGTTAAGATAACTTTATTACTTTAGCAGTAATAGTCGTTGAACTTGGCTATTAGATAATTTTTCACCAAATACAAAATTCCTAGAATAAATCCTTTAAAGTTACTAAGATGAAGTACTGGAAGGACTAGAATCGGTATAGATAGTTATGTACTATAGGAAGGGGTGGAGAGGGGGATAGCATCCCCCCCAGAGGGGTGGGGGATTACGGAACTATTTTTTTTGTTTTAAATAATAATAATAAAAAAAATATGTGTATACATACATTAGGACTTTAGGTATGGTATATATGTATATATTTTGTGCAATGGGGAGGGGGAGAGAGGGCGGAATATTCCCCATTGATGGGAGGGCCTTACAGAAACCTATTGTTTTTTTTATACTAATGAAATTTAATGAATAGATTCAGGCGTTACTTTGCGGAAATCCATTTTTAATAATAACAAATACTTTTAAAATATTTTAAGAAAACATCAAATTAATATTTTAATAAAACACTTAAAAAATATAAAAATATATCTAGTGAGAAAACCTCGATCGTGCGCTCGAAGAGTCAAGACCTCCTGAGGATGCTTCGTGTAGAAGCGAAACGCGTCGAAAATTCTTCCGGTTTGGCTGCGTGGCGTTTGTGACGTCACCTCGGCTTAGCAGGAAAATTAAGTGGAATTGTCACTAGATATATTTTTATATTTTTTAAGTGTTTTATTAAAATATTAATTTGATGTTTTCTTAAAATATTTTAAAAGTATTTGTTATTATTTTCTAATGAAATTTCCCAAAATTAGCTTCTTCGTCATTAAAATAATTATTCATAAATCACAACTTACGCCACTCCGCGTCTCCAGCTTATAAAAAACACTCTAGGGGTAAGGCAGACAAGACTGCTTGGAAGATGGGTGCTCCAAAAACAGCAAGTGACCCAGTAGATATTAGTAACATTTACTCGAGTCACTTCCAATCAGTATTTGAACCCTCAACTGTTACCGACGGTTATAATGCAGATAGTAAATTTTATATTTCTGAAGATAACCACACGTCAGATTTAATTATCAGTGATGTTTGTTTTACTATAATCAAATGTATATCAAATCGGAACTACGTAGGCTCGATCCAACTAAGGGCGCTGGAGTTAATAATGTTTCAACATTAGTTCTTAAATATTTGTTTTCCAGTCCACCATATATTCAACCTAAGGATTATTTAAAGTAGTAGCAAACGATCGCCCAATCTCAATTTTGCCCGCCTTATTGAAGCTTTACTGAAATACTTAAAACGTAGACAATAACAAACAAACAGTGTGTTTAAGTTAAGTTAAGTTAAGTTTTTTAAATTGCTATTACATGCAGATGACCTGAAAATGTATCATTCTATAAATACTTATCAAGACCACGTAAAATTCCAAAAGGATCTGGGCAGATTTTTAGTGTATTTTATTAAAAATAATTTTACTCCTAAGACAAAATCAAATAATTTTATACAAATACAAATTAATTTTATTCCTCCTTATTGTGATACATTTATGATGAGTCTATGACTCTAAAACTAGGCTGGTGGCCTGTATCTCAAGAGCCAGGTCCTTCCTGGCTTTAGAGAATCTGTAACACATCTATATTTTTTCTTTTATATATACTATTTAGTAACCATTCAAAATTGAACCATTACATTGAAACATATATACATATACGAAAAATATTTAACGAAATTGTTTTTATTCGAAATTAATGTCATTTTGTATATTTTTAATAATTAATATTTACGTGTAGTCATTATTCTGTGGTGTAGTATTGGTGTACGAGTTTAAGTGAATGTTTGTGAGGAATTTGAAAGGTGTATGTGTCGGTGCGTGTTTCTGTATGTTTGAGTATACGTGCACGTGAAGGGTATGTGATTTGTAATGTGTAATTTTACATATGTGTTATGGGATTCTAACTTCGATGAAGTTCAAGTCATAAAGTATTAAGGAATAATATTAGATAGTAAATTAATCGTTAATGTTAATATTCAAAATAATATAATAATAGCACGTGGTTTAAAAATATTTAATTTTGTCATAAGGTCCTCTAGTAACTTCAACAACGAATTAACGTATTTAGTGCATAATATGAAACCATTATGAAGAGCTGCTAAACAAATATAAATTATTGCAATTAAACTCTAGGAGGCAACAATTAGATATTATGCTTCTGTATGACCTATAGATAGATAGATAGATAAACTCTTTATTGAACACCTTAAACTAAACTAGAATTAAAAATATTTGACTTACAAATAGTGAACAATTGGTGGCCTTATCGCTCAAAGCGACATCTTCCAGACAACCGTTGAATGAAGAGGAGCAAGTTTTGAAAAGGGATGGCGGTGTAAAATATATTTATTAGTATTTACACATATCTACAATACAACATATATCCATACAATACTATACATATACATACAAAATACATACATATACACTTACACACATGAATAAACATACATATATAATATATATATATATAAATATAATATTTAAATGTATGGAGTTTATGCTAGCACGACAGATAAAGCGCTTTGACTTGGTCTTTAAAAACATTTAAGGATGGAGCTCGCTTGGTATCAAGTAGCAATGCATTCCAGAGTCTGACGGCCTCAACCGAAAAAGAACGGTCATAAAACGAGGTAGTGTGTAGGGGGAACTTAAGCATAAGATTCTCTGATGAACGTAAGCAAAGAGAATTAGAGGCATCAAGATATTCAAAACGCTCTTTAAGGTATTGGGGTGTAGAAGGTTTAAACAAAATATTGTAGAGAAGAGATAGGATGTGAGCATTCCGGCGATGTCGTATAGGAAGCCACTTGAGCTTGGTACGAAATCCAGAAACGTGGTCGTATTTGCGCAAGCCAAATATGAACCTTATTGAAAAGTTTTGAAGACGCTCAAGTTTGTTTAGCTGGTCCACCGTAAAATCTTAATATCAGGCGTCTGCGTAATCAAGAATCGGTAACAAAAGAGACTGTGCAAGCGCAACTTTAGTGGCTGTTGGCAAAAAGTTTCACAATCTTCTGAGTGAACCTGCGGTAGCAAACGTTTTACGGCTAACAGTGTCCAATTGTGGGATCAAAAATAATCCCAATATTTTTAACTTCTTTGCTGTACGGTATTTTCACACCCTCAAATAAAATGTTTGGTAAAGTATCCTAATCTATTTTACAAATAGTCCGTGAACTGCCTAAAATGATAACCTGGGTTTTGAGTCGATTTACTCTTAGACGGTATGATTTGCTCCAGTCAAATGTAACGTAGATCATTATTTACAATGTTTACCGTTTTATCTAGACGGTTAAGGGGGGCTTGGCAGTAAATTTGGAGATCGTCTGCATAGAGGTGGTAGGAAGAAGTAAGACGGTGTTTAAAAATTGCGAAAAGAGGAGGAGATAAAACGCCGCCTTGAGGCACACCGACAGTGATGTTACACCAAGAGGATACAGACTCATCAAGGCCAACCCGCTGTCGGCGGCCAGACAGATAACTGTCTATATATATATGTCTATATATATATAGTATATATATGTGTCGTTATATATACTATATAACGTATGCACAGTCCTTTCAGTGTCATTATATAGTTTACACTATATATAGATACATATACAGTGTAACCTCAAGGGACTGTGCATATTATGGCGTTATAGAGAGGTGTCGTAAATGGAGAGAATAAAAAAGTTTGTGAGCAACTAAGAAACGTATAGATAATCCATGATTCCTAGTTAATAGTCACGGTCAACAACAGTCTTCACGTGCAAGCAATCACAATTTATAAACAAAATAACAAATTGCTTAGAAAGTTATAGGTAGAGACATAAGCGCTCGTAGCGAAGTTTACTTAGCTGTTCTCAATCGATCAGCAAAGTTAAGCAACGTCGCCCGCGGTCATGAGGTGGATGGGTGACCGCTAGTGACATTACTACTGAGCGTTTCCGTGCTTCGGAGGGCACGTTAAGCCGTCGGTCCCGGTTGTCATCTTAGGATGGCAGTCGTTATAGCATGGTGGTAGGGCATTTTGCGAATGCCCGCCTGGCTAGCTACCACCCTCGCGTAGAAAGTCTGTCGCCAAGCACCTAACGGTGTGTTCCGGCAGCTGTCCTTGAGAGCCAGTACTTCTAGGTTAGCCTGAATAACATCTTCGACCACATCATCACTTACCATCAGGTGAGATAGTTGTCAAAGGCTAACCTATAAAGCATAAAAAAAAAAAAAAAAAGAACTACAGAATTATTCTATATTATGATAACGGGCTACTACGGAACCCTACATTGCGCGTGGCCCGACACGCGCTTGACCATTTATTTAATATATGTTTGTGATAGAATATTCCGAAATAGCCACACTAGGCCGCGTCGTCATCCCTTTGAATAGAGTTTCGTATATTTACATCGAGCAAAGTAATAAAAATAGGAAATGATAAATTACAGGCACAAGGTACTTTTAACATCAGCTGGTCTTATTCCGCCACAAACAATAAACATAAAAAAAAATTCATATAAAATGATTGTTAGGACCAACAGAACTCAACTTTAGAGATTGTTAGCATTTTGCAATAACCCTGTATAACGCCGCCTCAGCAAATCATCCAAATTTCATCTAAATTCGTACAAATGTTAGGAACTTTCGTGTTCATACATAGCTATAATAGTAACATATAACCAATCCCTATAGTAAAAAAGGAACATGCCCAATATTAAAATTTTATTTCTGTTATATTAATGAAGATCATACTCATTACTTATGTTTTGAGTAATAAACAATTTTATACAGTAGGTACCTACTCGTACCGTCCAAGAATAGAACGTTCATTAAATTTGAGTGCTGCAGATTACCTTCTGTAAATAAAAATGCCAATGTTAATTTTAAAAAGTTCTGCTAGTAATGTAAAATACAAGTAAAATTTATTTTATTCCAGAACTTTCTTAATCTGCTAAACGAGAGTATATTTGTTTGCAAAGCTGGTATTAAGAAAAATGTGCTTAGATTTAATATGTCTAGTGGCTCCAAAGTTTAGAAATCCACAGATCTTAACGTAGTTAACAATAATGTATATAATTATTTTTTATGTTTATGTGAGGGAACAAGCTCGAGGCCCACCTGATGTTAAGCGGACTAACCTCTGCCTAAATGCATTAGCATGCCTCGAGATGCATTTTGTCACAAGTCACGAATTGCACTGCGCCTGTCACCTTGAGACATTGTTATTAAGTCTCATGTGCCTGTAATTTCACTGGCTCTCAAGGACTGCTCCCGGAACACACCGTTAGGTGCTTGGCGACAGATTTGCTACTTGAGGGTGATCGCTAGCCAGGCGGGCATTCGCAAAATGCCCTTCCACCGTTCGGTGAAGCTCAAGCCCGCGGCGGGATTCGAACCATGGACCTGCTGCATGGCAGTCCATAGCCAAAGCCACTGAGCCATCACTACTTCCGAATTTTTACAACCAAAGTTGGATTCGATTTATAATTGTATTTATTAAAAGTTAACCTGGTGAAGTATTGCAACCATACCTATTTATTAATGTTCTCATTACTGAGTTCCGGTTTGAAAGGTATGGGTGCTCGTGAAATTACAGGCACATGAGACTTAATAACTATGTCTAAGAGTGATGGGTGCAGTGCAGCTTGCCACTTGTGACGAACTGCATCTGTTATAGGCCGAGTTTATTTCTTGCGTACAGGTGGGCCTCGTCCTTCAAACAATTTTAGCATTTACGATGAAGCGCTTATCGAAGTTTACTTAGCTGTTCTCAACCGATCAGCAAAGTTAAGCAACGTCGCTCGCGGTCATGAGTTGGATGGGTGACCGCTAGTGACATTACTACTGAGCGTTTCCGTGCTTCGGAGGGCACGTTAAGCCGTCGGTCCCGGTTGTTATCTTAGGATGGCAGTCGTTATAGCAGGTAGGGCATTTTACGAATGCCCGCCTGGCTAGCTACCACCCTCAAGTAGAAAATCTGTCGCCAAGCACCTAACGGTGTGTTCCGACAGCTGTCTTTGAGAGCCACTACTTCTAGGCTAGCCTGAACAACATCTTCGACCACATCATCACTTTCCATCAGGTGAGATAGTGGTCAAAGGCTAACCAATCAGGCATAAAAAAAATAAAAAAAACTGTACTAATTTGTATTTTTCTTATTTGCCCTTTTACATATGTTTGGTCTTATTTATGTGTACTTAAATCTTCGTGGTTCCATGGTATCGATTCATCAAGTAATGGAACCACATGAAACTAAAACATACTACCTCGTAATACCGTTAAGAAATGAGACCACTAAAAATGGAATTTTACTGTGGACCCAATGATAGAACCATGCAATGGAACCACGAGAAATAAATCGAGGCATAGGCTTAGTGATTGGGTCTCAAAGTCAAGTATAGGGCCCGAAGAAGGTACGATAGATTTTATAAACCATTTCATTGAATTTGTAAATATAACAAACTTCTTTTGTCCTCGACTTCGTCCGCACAAAGTTTAGTACCTTCTCCAAACTACGCAACATACAGATCACTTACAAACACAAAGATAAGCAAAGGCAATCGCATTGTAGTTAATGTCACCAACAATAGATCAAAGGTTTCATTTATGATATTGAATGATTTTTCGAATGACACCATCTTCTGCAGATGACCGCAGATGTTTTAAACCAACTTTAGAGACAATTCGCCCAATTGTTATTGATTTAATTGACATTTGTGATTAGGTACCTATCCAGTTTTTACATTATTAGTATTTTCAAATCTTATACGGACATGTATGCTCCTATACGGGTATACTGGCCATTATTGCGTAATGATGATATCAAATACGTTATTATTTTTCTTTTTTTATGGTATTGAGAGATTCATTTAACAACATCAGAATTTTGCGTGTGTTTTGTTCTTCATTTATAATATAAAGATAATGAAATGTATATTACCCAAAGGCCAGGACAAGAGTACCCTAAACCGACGCTTATGTATGAAAGGATTGATGAGTGTAGATGAAGCGAAAGAGATATGTGTAGTGAAGCAGTGATGGCTCAGTGCCATTGGCTATGGACTGCTGTGCAGCACGTCCATGGTTCGAATCCCGCCCAGAGCTTGAGCTTCACCGCATGGTGGAAGGGCATTTTGTAAATGCCCGCCTGGCTAGCGACCACCCTCAAGTAGAAAATCTGTCGCCAAGCACCTAACAGTGTGTTCCGGCAGCAGTCCTTGAGAGCCAGAAAAATTACAGGCTAATGAGACCTAACAACTGGACGTCTCAGTGTGACGGGCACAGTGCAATTCGTCGCTGACGAAATGCGTCTGTTATAGGCAGAGGTTAGTCCACTTAACATCAGGTAAGCCTCGGGCTTGTTCCGTCACAATAACATAAAAAAAAATGTAAGGATCGTAGTAAGTGGCAATCCGTGGTATCTGCCTACCCCTACGGGAAAGGGCGTGATTTTATGTATGTATGTATATTACCCATGTCGCGGTAAATTTTAATTGTAATCAATTAATTTATGGAGAACTTTAAGACTTTCGCAACTACGTTATATACTTCTAACTTGAACACATAGTTGTAAGTATTGAACGAGACTTAATCGCTATATTTATGAATATACTTATTTATCTGGACGTTTCGACCAAGTTGCATTGGTTGTGGTCACGAGCGGACTGGTAAACATTGAAGTAATAAATATATTCATGTTTTATGACGATTAAGTCCCGTTAAATACTTATAACTGAACCTAGGTAGGTTCATCTGGACACCTTTTTTAATATGATGTTTGACGGCGAATAATTATTAAAAAACATTTATTGCCATGTGTGTAGAGTAGTGAAGACGTTGCTTCGGAATCCTGAAGCCCTTGGTCCGATACACAAGTCAACCAGTTATCAGAATTCATATGGTTACTCCAGATTCTCGCTTCAATATACGTGGTCTTCACTTCGCAAATGAAGCCAGCTCGCTTCCATTGCCACCTCTCTTCCTCATCAGTCGGATATGTAACATATTTTGAACCCAAGACCCTGAGCTCTACATTAACTCTTCACCAAATTATTTACATCATTTTAATATTCATTTTTACATTTAACGCTGCTCGTAGGTGTTTGTAACATAAAAACCCTTTTATCGTCGTTTACTTTCTAACTTATAGTATATATATGTAACATTACTTAAGGTGACTTATTCAGGTTTTTTTTTCAGTATAATAATGTTCGAATATAACAGTAATACTTCAATACAAGTTTAATTTATTGTACACATACCTTAATTCGCCGATTTATATGTAACATTACTTTAGCTGCCTTATTCAGTTTTTTTCGGTATATTAATGTTTTAAATAAAATAGTAATATATGATACGTTATTTTTTAGTTTCATTTATTATACACATACCTTAATTCGCTGATTTAATTACTTATTTGTCGTATAAAAATAATAACCCATCTAAAAACTCCTACAGAACATACTAAGTAAAGTAGCGCTGAAAACATTTTGTATTCTTCATACATTCGGTGTCCTAACACATTCTCTAATAACATTTATACTCGTGAGTCGGGTTAAAATAAAATGAAATGGAAATCAGAAACTATATGACCTGATGTGAGGAGTATTGGAACCAATTTACCCATGGGTTAAGATCCGGAAGGTCACGAAATCGTTTAAATGTTTTTAGGTGCTCAAATCCAAAGTGGGTCAGAAGTATACGACGTTATGTTTTATATGAAGATAAGCGGGTTGAGGAAAATTCTATTTCATTATAGTCAGTCCACATAACTAAAATAGTTAGATACTTAAGTACGTAACCAGCATTAAATTTTAAACGAACCAGCGTCATCCACCCCTATAACCGGGGTAAGCTCTGACCGACAGAGCTAACATGACAATGATTCATAACTAATATGGATACTATGCTATAATTTTTCCTAAAATTATACAAAAAATATTGTTTTTGCATTCCTTATAACTGAGACTTATGGTAACATTATTATTTCCACGTGTGATATTCCTGGTTCCTATCTCCTAGTTCTCGTTTTCTTTATGTACTTGTACATAAATAAATAGCCGCGCAAGCTGTAACAAACGGTGACGTAAAGATTTAGTTTGGTCACGATACTCTTTTATGTAGTGGAAAGATATCGGAACGAACGCTGTATTAAACCCAGTGTTCTGCGCAACTCACCCGGAATACACCAATTGTATTTAGCGGCAGACGACAGAACTTCTCTACATTGTTGTATGTACCTACTGTAATGAGAATGTTTCCAAGAATAGTTTGAACCTTATTTTTTGGAACAAAGACAGAATATGTGTATTGAAGTCTTTCTAATAGCTCGAGACCTGCAACCGTAGATTTTATTTTGCCGTAGGTTTAATTCGCCCGTCATTGTATAATATTAGCTTAATTATTGTGTGAGCTTATATTTTCTCGACCGGTTCTCATTCATACTAAGTAAGAAGTAGGTAGGAAGACTAAGTAGGAACCTGGTTGCCGCCTTACACCTACCGGTTCGCCCAATTCATACTTTTCATTCTGTTACTTTGTGTACTGTGTGTAAATTAATTATGAAAAGTTTGTGTGACCAACATTTTTATTATTATTTGAGACCCTCTAAGCATAATTTAACGCAATGAGCAGTTGAGAATACACTGACGTCGGGGGAACCAGATCGGGTTGCGACTGAACTGAATGTGGCGGTGCATAGCGTTAGTACCTAGCAGGCGCTTCTTGCTTACCGGCTTGGGCATTCGCCACGCCCGCACCGGCCGGTAGCTTGCTTATTGGACTTGTTTACCGGGCAGAATCGGGTGTCTGTGAGACGAGCAGTACATTTTGAATTGTATTCTAGCCTCCAGGTAGCTTGTTTACTAATAATCGGTCCGGATGTAAATCCACTTATAGGTACGTCAAAAAACCTTTAAACTGTGCGCAGAAGGCATAGGATCTTGTATTTTTTATGCCATAATGTACCGAAACGGGCAAAGCATTCACCTGTAAGCATCATGCCTGTCCAAGACACGTGATGCCGTGTAACCTAGATTTGAACAAAAACGTACTGCATGACCCTGCACTGGGCTCATCACACCAAGATATTAGTTCTTGTGTCTCATTCTTCAGTTATTAGGTACCTGCAAGCGTAAAGACAGTAATTCTTGACACTACTGCATTAACCCTTATATATCGGTATATAATTCATAACAATAGAAATTTATTGTTATTTTGTGAATATATTCACAGCTGATTCCCAGGAGTTAGCGGAGAATATCCGCCACTGCAGTGGTACCCACCATGACGGGTTCTTGTTGAAGAAGCATATCACTTGGATAAAGTATCTGAGTACTAGGTTCATTCATTTCGCCTTATGATGCCCGCAATGCCATCTTGCGGCAAGTTAGTGGCCAGCACGCCCACTTTTACAGCGACATAAAACTTTATATGCTCTAAATTCCCAGTTCACTGTGCGTTTACTATTATAGGAGTACATTTTATTTTACTCTCTTTGCCACGTTTTGATAACAAGCATTTTAAATAAAAACATTGACTATCTTAAACCCTGTTTTACCAATATTCACTTTAAAAAGGTACCCGTACTTATAATATCTGTAAGTTTTTTTTATGATCTTTGGGTATATAAAATAGCTTCATTTGGCGTGTAATTAAAGTGGTTACCATAAATCCGTACGAACAAGAGGAGCGGAAAGAGTCCCTCGCGGACCGTAACTTAGTTAGGAACCATCGGTGATCCTGCCTCACCTCGCCGTTACTCTTAATAAATGTTGTCACTTCCATATTGGGCATTTCGTTTTATTACTCTGCCTCAGTCTGTCGGTGAAATGGAAGTTCTACCCATCGAGGTCGGTCCTTCGTCACTATGAATTGTGTTAATATAATTACAGCTTACTTTTGTTAAGTTAGAATAATATTTCTTTAATTTGATCGTAATATGGTGTCAACATAAAAAAATAAGTCTCTAGTGACTGATTTAATGTATTTTTTTAAAGTTGCTTAAATGCTTTCGATGTAGTAGTCGTTAAGTCGTATTTAGTTGGTAGTGTTTATTTAATGATATAATGATGAAACCTTAAAAAATTCAACTTATCACAATATATTGAATGGGTAATTCATACTTAAATTATTACAATAAATTAGGTAGTACTACAGTGTTGCTTCTATTATTTTATATGAGTTCTTAGGTAAAGTTCCCGGCTATTAATTGTGTATTTAAGAGGACTATTATATATTCTGCTGTAACTTTTACAAGGCTCAAACCATCGCAATTGAGGGACAGGTCGTCAGCAAATATTACCAGCGAGAGTTTTCCTAAGGAAGTTGGGCGGCCAGGCATAAAACCGAAACCATCACCTTTTACAATTATGCCCTTACTTTATCGTGTGTGTAGGTGAGACATATTATTCTTAATATGTTCTTGTTTTGCCCTTTGTTTTCTGAGGGTCCTTACCATTTGTAATACCACAGGCATAATTCTAGATATCAACCGCACATATTGAGTGTAAATTTGAAAAAATTGGAACTGACTTCCTCTACTGAAAAGTATGAACTAACTAGTAGAAGTCGGTACCAAGCTGATTCAAAACACCGACCTCACATTAGCATGGTCCGACTTCCACAAGTTATTTAATACTTTTCAGTAGAGGAAATCAGTCCCATTTAAAAAAAAAAACTCTTTTTCTTGAAAGAGACTGCTTACGAGATAGCTTTTATTACAAGTCGCTTAAAATAGTATTCATCGTCGACAACAGCCATATACGAATACCATTAAATCATCCAGGTAAGCAATTTTTTTAGGCCTGATATGTTACCCTTTGACCACTATCTCACCTGATGGTAAGTGATGATGTGTTCGAAGATGTTGTTCAGTCTAACCTATAATAAAAAAAAACCAGTTAATTGATTATAAGTTATAAAGTACTCAACCGATTTTGATAAAATTTATATGGGACTACTTGGAAGAAACCCTTTCTAATAAAAATAGAATCATTAAACTCTGAGTATTCTGTAAAAAGTAATGCGTGGTCATACATAAAAAATATATACGCATCGAATAGAGAACCTTCTCCTTTTTGGAATACGGTTAATAAAAGTACGAAAATGATACATATACCTCGGCAATCAGAGAGATTTGCAGTGTATTGTTAAGTTAGATAGTATTAAGTCATCCCTAGAGGTTCGTAGTGTCGCCACTCTAGAGCGAGATTACCCCAGGGCAAGTTACCTCGGTTTATCAGTTAAACCCGCACATTCAGATAACTCTGTAAATGCATGAAGCTTGGATTTTTTCCATTTGTGTAGCTTATCTCCTAGGGTTTTGTATCTACGAGGAAATACGTGGAAGGAAGAACAAGTTCCTCTTTGCAATCTGTTTTGGTCGGGTACGGATAACTCCTTTCAGTAATTTATGAATTATAGCTATTTATATATTGATAGTATATATTAATTTTGGTCAAAGTATTTACATTTTAGTAAATAATACGGGATAACTCACGTAAATAAGTCAGATAGCTCCGACTATAGTTTCAACCACATCCGGTGGTCTTTTTCAAAGCTGAGTTCTGAGTGCTCAGCAAGACGTCAACGCGGGTGTCCCGAGCTCTTGAAAAAGTCCATCGGATGTGGTTGAAACTATAGTCGGAGCTATCTGACTTATTTATGTGAGTTATCCCGTATTATTTACAAAAATTAGTGAAAACCACGTTAGTTTTTATAACAAAGTATTTACAATGAAACAAAATATTAATAAATATTTTTTTACACTAAATGTAATAAGAACTTCTAACTTAGAGAAGTAAGAATAAGGAATTCACTACATTGAACATCGGTAGGATGTCACTTTGAATTCAACGTCGTATATAAATATTATACAGGGTTATTGGAAAAATGATAACAACCTCTTAGGGTTGACTTCTGTTAGTCCTTAGAAACATTTGAGTCAAATGTTTTTTTTTAATTCTTTTTTTTATTTGTTTGTGTCGGAATAAGCACGAGGACCACCTGATGTTAAAAGTATCTTGTGCCGGTATTTAATTATTACATATTTTTATTACTTTGCTCGGTTATCGCAGCGCGGTCTAGTTTTGCCGCGGTACTCTAAATTCAAAACTATTCAAAGGGATGATATCTACATTGATCAAAGTATTAATAAATATGAAACAATAAATTACAGACGTAAGAGAATTTTAACATCAGGTGGTGCCATGTGCTTATTTCGTCACAATAACATAAACTTCAAACATTCATTTATAAAACTTCAAATATTCATTTATTTTATTAAAGTAAAAACAAATCACCTAATTCTTCAAAATAAAAATAAAATTGTCAGGATGAAATAGACTGCATTTGCAAGTGCCAATATCAAATTACAACCTTTTACAACAAAAGATTTTCCAAACAAACTTGCGCATTAGACAGTGAAGAGACATAGTGCAGTTAAGGTATTCTGATTTGTAGACGAAATAACATTTAAGCAATGACAATATCTAGACATTCACGGCTGGTCAATTTGCTTCTTAGTCTTTTCACATGTTAAGCATTTTTGCAGGAAAGAAACTTTGTATTTTAGGCGCTGTGTTCAGAATAGTAATTGGATACACACTCACTTTACCGAAAATAAAGGGAAACTATCTATAAGGAACCCTTTAGCGACCGTTTTCGACTGAGATTCAGAACGAACTTTTTTCGGAACTAAGAGTAAAACTAAACGTGAAAAATGATAGGTTTTGCATAATTGGCTGTTAAATTATAATATTGCGGTAGATGTTCCAGCAGAAGGAAAAAACAGTACGCCGAGCTCTCACTCGAATGAAATTAAAGGAGAACTAGTTGGATCCTATTTAAAATCAATAAAATGAACCTGTACAAAGCTTATATATATATATATATATATATATATATATATATATATATATATATATATATATATATATATATATATATATATATATATATAAGCTATATATACATAAAAAATACGCGATAACCTGGATAAATTGTCCTTTATATGTTAGAAGTCAGTAAAACAACATAAGTATAAGTATCATAACAAGGTTAAAATTGTATTAAAATAAGTTGTTTCTAAATGTATATCTTATTTAAAGAAAATATATTATTCAGGTTCCAAAGTACCTTTTACCTATTGGGCAGAATTAAAATATATTCTGAGCCCTTAGAGATTAGAGCATAAGCTTTCCATTACGTAGAGTTCTTTTGCTAAATCATGGCCCACGCGTTTAAATTATCGTACCAAAGTACAATTATATTTTGCACCTACATAACAGAGTTTGTAGAGAGTTAATATAATTGTAAAATGAATATTGACAGTTTTTCAGAGACTTCTTGTATATAAAACTTAGTTTCAATGATATGCCACTAAACCAACTTAAAGAGACAAAAATAATAAGTTTAAAATATTTTTTGCTTGTTATTAAGTAAGATGGCCGCGTCGTCACCCTGCAATAAGACTGAATTGAACTTTATTATTGGTCTGATGTGATCTAATTTCCATGAATGAAATTTAATCCGGTTATTTTGACCACATTTAGTTTCACTATTTTATTGTTTTTATTCGCGATAAGCTCAATCTAAATAATGACTCCTTTCATGAGTTTGTTTTATTTCTTTAATCTATCATATATTAAGGAAAGGAACTTAAAAGATGGTTATTGTAGAAAATATAAAAGGCAAGAAAGATACAGTTCACCAATACGGTGGTCTGACTAAGTAAAGAAAGCCAAATATCTAGGAAGCTCCATCAGTAAATGAGGGCTATAGATCAGAATTGATGGACAGTTTGAGCGAGATCCATGACCAAGAAAGTCACGACCTCGTTTGAGGGATGGATTCTAATAATAATTTTCCAAAGAGAGCATATATTTTACAAACAGGTATTCTACCTTTACCAGTGAGTGACGATACAGAGGCTCATGAATAAGAAATAAGACGATGAAACAAGCTTAAAAGGGCATATTAGTATAACATTAGACTTTCTTAATATAACAGGTACGTTAGACTGTTCACTTCATATATTAATGTGTAGAAAAGGCAAATTTAGTTCTACTGTTTTAAAAGAAGAAATCTAAATTTTGTTCTTTTCTATTAATCTTATCCTGTATTACTTTCACAAAATCAAATTGGGCTTTATAATTTTTATAAGAACAACGGGAATAAGGCCCACATACCGCACGCTGTACTACGGTAAACATACCTTTTAGGTAGTATAGAAACACATATATTATGCTATATCAGAGCATTCGTGACTTTAAAAACAGGGTTCCATACACATTATATTTCTTATATTTTTTTAAGTTTTTTCTTTTCAATTCGATATCCTTAGCTCCAGTCTAACTCACGCTTGGCTGGTTATTATTAAATGAGTTTATTATTGAAACACAGTATAATAGAGAAATATCGTATTTTTAACTTCTTATATTGGTGTTCAGCCACCAAATCTCTATTTATGAGAATAAAAAAATAAGGTACGACTTCATGGAGATGAGAAAAAAAAAACTAAACTCTCCTCCTTCATATTTATATGCTAATAATTTTTGACGTTTTAGTACGTCAGCTTATTACTTGATACAGGCGTTACTTTACAGGAATTATTTGAAAAATATATTCATAAAACATCAATTTAATTATTATTTGATTAAAAAACTTAATAAAGAAAACATCTAGTAACAATTCGCCCCAGAAAACCATTTTAAGTAAACTAACGTTAAACGCTACGTAGTCTAGAATAGCTTTCGACGCATTTTGATCATGCATGCATCTTCAAATAACATAGAAGCTTTTATTTTTTTACCGGTGGTATTCTTTAGCGCTACAAACTGTATACAACACAGCACCTATAACAAAAGCATTTAGGCAACCTATATACCAAGTATCAAATTATCGGTCAAATCGTTTGGATTTCTGAATCAAGTTAACTGGTGTCATGAATAATACAATATTTCTGCTCATAGAAGTCTTCAGCCACTGAACTATCGCAATGGCGGTGAACCAATCCAAACATTAATTTATTAGAGTAACGTCAACCAGATTGAATAAATTACGTAGAGCAGCTGTAAGTCACGGTTGCCTTACCCGTGTCCCATGTAAAGGCAATTAGAGTCACTCTTCACTGCAAATGCAACGGATTGCAGTGACAGCGTTATCTATGTTGGACAATCTGCTCGTTGAAACTGCTGTCTGATGTTATTAAAATTTAAACCGATTTTAAAGTGTATTGAAATATTGGAACAGAATTTGTAGATAGCGCTTAGAAAATTTTATAGACTAATCAACATATATTATGGCTATAGTTCTTTTTAGAACTATCAACACTAAAAAACTTGCTTAGTGCGATTCGGGCTTCGCTATTTTATGATTCCGCATTGCAACATTCCGTGAAAGATTTTTTCCGTGGGATTTGACATTACTGTATCATAATGTATAAGCCCGATTGGTCACTGCTTAACACAGCCTCCCCCATTTAAGGCTGATTTTCCTACAGAGATTTGAGCTATGGATGCGTACGGCATTCAGATTGCTTGATTTTCATAGCATAGCTTGACATTATATCCTAACTTGAAAAAATAAGGCTATCGGATTGGAGGATATACCACACGTAACCAAAGCTTACATCTCTGGTGTAACGACACTTAAACTGAGGATTTGTTAAATTTAGGTATTTAACAAATCCTCAGTTTATTGTTAAATTTTTATTACACAGATTTTCCAAGCTTAAATATTATGTGGTATCTAGCCGCAGTAAATATAAAAGGACCTGACGAAGTTTGCCGATAGCTGCAGGAGCACAAAATGTCAAGAAAATTATAGGGCACCGTGGGTACAACGTCATCAATTTTTTTTTCCGTCGCTGTTACAATCATTTCTTAGCATGAGGAGCAAGGCACAACTGAACTAAAATACATTTCAAACTTAACAAACTCATTTAGATTATGCTAGTATAGGGGTGAACCATTGTCTTCGTCACAGATGCCATTCTATCAATGAGGCAGTCATCTATAAAGTAGCTAGATACATCAATATAAACTATCTAACTTAAACAAAGCTACTCGTATATTTACATAATGTAAAGTACATTAAATCTCTCTATGATATCATTACAAAATCTTACTATTGGCCACTTAGAAAATAATTAACAATAGAATTCTGTCTATCTATCTCTTACAGACTACTTATTTACTTCAAATCTACTGGTGAAAAAACCTAAATAATTCGTACATTTAAATGTAAGTAAAATAAATAAAATTTTGCGGGTTTATTTTAGAGGTAACATTAGTTTTTTGTTTGCTATTGTGACGTAACAAGCCCCAGGCCCATCTGATGTTAAGTGGACTAACCTCTGGCTATAACAGATGCATTTCGTCAACGAAGAATTGCACTGCGCCCGTCACACTGAGTCGTACAGTTATTAGGTCTCCTGTGCCTATAATTGTACTGGCTCTCAAGGACTGCTGCCGGAACACACCGTTAGGTGCTTGGCAACAGAATTTCTACTTGAGGGTGGTCGTTAGCCAGGCGGGCATTCGCAAAATGCCCTTCCACCATGCGATGAAGCTCAAGCCCGCGGAATTTTAACGCAATGACTATAGTCCTGCTGCACGGCAGTCTATAGCCAATGCCACTGAGCCATCACTGCTTCAAAAATTTGTAAATTGTACACCGACAGAAGAAAACGATCTATTTATGCTCGAGGTTTTTTTTTATGGGATAGGAGGGCAAACGAACAGGTGACTAACCTGGTGATAAGTGATCACCGTCACCCACGGACATCCGCATCACCAGAGGTACCTATCGAGGAATACGCTACGAATATGCTCTCTTCTTGAAGGCCCCTAAGTCGTATCTCTTCGGAAAATACTGCACCTGGCAGCTGGTTCCATATTGTGGCAGTGCGAGGTAGAAAATGCCGTGAAAATCGCAAAGTTGTGGACTTCCAGACGTCGACATGAAATTGATGAAACATCATGCTTTGTCGGGGCGTCCGATGGCGAAATTGAGCTGCAGGTATTAAATCGAACAGTTCCTCAGAACACTCCCCGTGATAGATGCGGTAGAAGATGCAGAGTGATCCAACATCTCTACATAGTGCCAAAGGGTCGAGCCGGTCGGAGAGAACTTGATCGTCAACGATTCGAGTCGCTCTGCGTTGTCGTGGTCAAATGGAAGAAGCTGGTATTGGGGAGCTCCCGCCCAGAGATTTGAGCAGTACTCCATGTGAGGCCGAACCTGAGCCTTATAAAATTGCAGGCGATGGGCCGACGTGAAGTACCGCCTCGCCTTTCCAAGCACACCAAGCTTTCGAGTATGCTTTAAGGAAACTTTAAAAGTAACTCGTAGAACAGAAACAGAACTTTCTCCCGAGTGATACATAGTGCTTTATACTACACCGACGAGGAAAATAAAATCATTATAAGTTTCTCGTATTTGTCCCGAGACTTCTCAGGAAGTAAGTTCTTTATGACTTCTGGAGTTGTATTTTTTATTTCTGGTGGCGTCATAAAATTAACCTTTCACGATCGGATGACATTTTTGATAATTACTTAGAATAATTTAAAGCTTACTGTTATATTATCAATTTAGTAAAAAAAATAACATATAACATAGAGCAGATAAAGTTTGCCAACCCCAATTCATTAAAAATCGAGTACAAAACAGAATCACACCTCTTTCGGCTAATTTACTATTCGATATAAAAACCTTTTGAGATTTGATGTTTGTATTTTTTTACGTTCGCAGCTAAAAAACAAAAGAACGCTAGCAGGGTAGGTATGGATTTTCATACAACATTCCTTCACTGATTCTCTTGTATGGGACTTCAACGTTCTTTTTTAAAACAATCTGTCTTAGAATGTAATATTATATATAAATATATTCGATATATCCACCCAAAAACACAAAAGTATTAAATCGGCAATAAATTAACTAAAAAATATAATTTTACCATATAATCGATTATTTTTATGATCATATACATTCCTACAAATAATCCATTATTATTCGTAGTATACATTCATATACAACAAGACTGGCGTAGTGTGCACAAGTGTGCAGAACAAAACGTTCCTGGAAAGTCACCAATCGTGCAGTTTATTTCTTAATTTTCTGTGGGTTAGCGATTTGCCGTTCCATGTTCAATATCGGAAGGATCGCAGCTATAATTGGCGAGGATACAGCACCCAGCGCGCGTGGGATGCGGAACGCCAGTCACGCGCCGACTATATGAAACTTGCTGCCATAGATGAAGAACACGATTTGCAGTAACAGAACATTGTACAGATCATCGCACACAGTATCTCAAGTCTAAAAGTAGAAGAAGTTTACGAAAATGTAAGGTTGAAAAAGAATGCAACATAAAGCTTGTTTTTAGGGTGCCGTACCCAAAATGCAATCGGATTAATGTCACTGCCTCTGTCTGTGTATCCATTCGTATGTCATAAGCGTATAGCTCGACATCAGTATGATTACAAACTTGAAAGTAATTTTGTGTAGACTGTTAAAAAAACGTAATCTTGAGTTAGAAATATCTAGAATTAAATATTTTTTTCCGCACAATGATATAATGGAATAGGTTGATGACAATACTAAGACGCATGAGTGGAGTCATCGTCTTATACCTACAGCGCAATACAATAAATTTAAGAACGTGGCATCAGGTACATAAATGTCATGACTAGTAGGTACAGATATACTTATTTCATAGATTACATAATATGTAGATATGTTGAAAATCTATGAACGGTTTTAACTTCTATTATAAGATTTAAGTGCGCGGCAAGAAGCCATACAAAAATAAGACAAAATGTTAAAAAAAATTCTATGAATCCACATTATAAAAAAATTTAACAAGTATATCTACTTTCTATAACATATTTGCTGTGGCCTATTTTCTGTTTCTTAATCCCACCTAATGGAAATTCATTATCAGGTTAGTTTGTCCAAGTGTTCTGTGGATTTTATTAAAACATATTTCAATTGTCGTAAGTAATTACTTTCTAATTATAAAACAAACTTTATTCTTATGGAATTGTAATCGTACAAGCACAGACCCACCTGGTTAAGCGGTAAAATTTACCTCTAACAGATGCATTTCGTCACAAGTGACGAACGGCACTGCGCCCATCGCCATGATCCATAAAGTTGTTAAGTCTCATGTGCCTGTATTTGTCTAGTGATTTAACCAAGAAACAGTGGTGAGGTTAGTTGGTGAAAAATTCCTGACACCGGAGATGTACTCGTACAAAACGGATTCTCATGTGGTAATTTAAACTGGACTATGTTTTTTTTATTGCTTATAATCAGGTTAATAGCGGTTTTACCTTAAACCGCTATTTAACCTGATGGTGAGTGATGATGCGGTCAAAGATGTTTTTCAAGTAAATCTATAATAACTGGCTCTCAAGGATAGTTATCTTAAGGATTCCTTTCCATGCTCTCCATGCATGTAGAAAATTCAATCTGTTGATAACAGCCGCCTAGACGTAGCTTTTGAAATAAAGATAATCACATTATTATATTAGAGGCGAAAGTAAATGAGTGTGTTTGTTACTTCTTCACGCTCAAACGGCTGCACCAATTTTGATGAAATTTGGTGTGGAGGTAGATGAGGCGATGGATTAACTCATAGGATACTTTTAATCATCAATCACTACGCGGTCACCCGGTTTCACAATCACACAATACAATGCGTAAATTGTACGCATTGTATTGTGTGATTGTAAATATACCGTAACCTTATAAAATTACAAATTTACGAGGGGAAAAAAATAGTCATGTGCGGGATTCGAACTCGCATCATCCACTCTTATAGCCGGGGTGTGCTCTCTCTCTCTGACCGCCTGAGCTAACATGACAATGACTCATAACTCTATTTTCCTCACGTTCTTCAACCATCGTATGGGGATGAAGCGACACCTATATTTCAACTTACGTTGTACTACAAACAATAATAATTTTGCAATTATCTTAAACGTGTTAATGATAACGAAACCCTAAAATGAAATAAATTAATATTTTTATTTATTTCCACAACGCATGCTCTGCGGATTAAATTACAACACAATATTTACGACCGGAAAAATTATAGTCATGTGCGGGATTCGAACCCGCGTCATCCACCCCTATAGCTGGGGTATGCTCTGATCGACTCGTTAATTTGTAATTTTGTAATGCAATCCACAAAGCATGCGTGATAGCAAAAAAAAACCGTTACGTTTTTCATGTTATGAATCACAAACTAAATAAAATTAAGTAAAATACAAAAGTTACTATTTTGTTATGCTAATATCTAAATAGCTATCATACCTATGACTCAAAGCGACAATCTAAAAATTAAAATGTTTCCATTTGAGAATATAAAGGACATTAGGATTGTAATAGTCGTGAGAGGTTTTGGCCTGGTCAAAGGTGAAAAATTAGTTCCGGCAGATGTCCTTGAGAGCCAGTAAAATTACAGGCAACTGTACATCTCAGAGTGACGGGCACAGTGCAATTCGTCGTTGACGAAATGCATTTGTTATAGGCAGAGGTTATTCCACTTAACATCAGGTGGGCCTCGGGTTTATTCCGTCACAATAACATAAAAAATAAAAAATAAACTAGGCCATCCGCTGAGCCTGAGTTATGCGGACTGCTATGGTATTAAAGTATGGATGGACTGAGTGAAGGATTGTATGTGCAAAAGGTAATCAGATAACTTACAAAAGAACCAATATAATAAAAAATAACTAATACAGCAGGTGTACCCAATCGCGGATATAATAGGATTTTTTCAAGAACCATTAGCGCTAAAGAAGTTTTTATCTCTACCTGGTGCACAATAACTATTCTACTTTAAAACACGGACTACTACCGCCGTTATACTCATTTCGAATTGCATCAATTTGTTCCCATTACGTAAATGCAGAGCTACAAACATTTTATCTGTGAGATTAACGAATGCAAATTTTCTGAGTCCGCAGTCCACCAGAATGGACTTTGTATATAACTTTTATATATGTACATAAAACAGGCGTGTCTATTTGTAAGACAAAATAAAAATGTTTATTGCAAAAAGATTACCAGACACTAAAACAGACTTTTAAAACCCAGATGTAATTTAAATAAACATATTTAGTAAAAACTCATATTGTATGGCCATAAAAAAATACAATAACTTATATATTAGCTGAGGCCCGTGCTCGGCGTTGTGCACAATCGTGACTCCCAGACGAAGAACGTCAAATAAGTTTGAAACTGGTTAGAGCATTATCCCGTAATTATTACGCTTTTTAATAAATAATAAATGACATAGCATAAAAAATATGAACTCTATGATTTTGCAATATTTGAATTATTGATTGAATAAATGTAATTCTATTCTACATACATAACAATTATACCAGTCGAACTTGCCAACATATTACAAAATTACAAATATACGATAGGAAGTTATGACGTCATGTCATGTTAGCTCAATTGGTTAGAGCATGCCCCGGCTAAAGGGGCGGATGGACGCGGGTTCGAATCCCGCACATGACTAAAATTTTTCCTATCGTATATTTGTAATTTTGTAATGTAATCCGCTTAGCAGGCGTTATTGCAATCATAACAATATAAAAATTATAAGGTTGCGTCATCATTTACAAGTATAAAACCAATTGCAAAATTGGTCTTGTTTGTAGTACAACGTAAGTGGTACTATGGATGTCGCCCCATCCCAATACGATGGTTAATGAACTATAGGAAAAATTCGAGTTATGACGTCATGTCATGTTAGCTCAATTGGTTAGAGCATGCCCCGGCTAAAGGGGCGGATGGACGCGGGTTCGAATCCCGCACATGACTTAAATTTTTCCTATCGTATATTTGTAATTTTGTAATGTAATCCGCTTAGCAGGCGTTATTGCAATCATAACAATATAAAAATTGCCAACATATTTTTACATTTCGCTTGCTTCCGTAACTCATATCATATTTTCTTTAAAATTGGATAATAGTAAGTGATAATTTGCATGGTGGTAGGGCATTTTGCGAATGCCCGCCTGGCTAGCTACCACCCTCAAGTAGAAAGTCTGTCGCCAAGCACCTAACGGTGTGTTCCGGCAGCTGTCCTTGAGAGCCAGTACTTCTAGGTTAGCCTGAACAACATCTTCGACCACATCATCACTTACCATCAGGTGAGATAGTAGTCAAAGGCTAACCTATCAGGCATAAACAAAAAAAAAAAAAAAAAAAGTGATGTGCCTTATTATGGCCTGCGGAAATAGCTTACTACCATTTTCATATCCTCTTTGAGTACTCACACGGAAATATTCTACATATCAATTACTGATTTGAAGCGTAGCGTAGCCTAATTAGTCGTTCTTAACCAATCAACTAATTTAAGCGGCGGCCGCTGCGGTCATAACTTGGATGGGTGACCGCTACTGGTATTAGGTACAACTGAGTACTCCCTTGCTTCGCAGGGCACGTAAAGCACGTGGTCCCGGTTGCTGTCTTAGGATGGCAGTCGTTATACCATATACCTAGTAATTTTGCGAATATCTAACTAGCTACCACCCTTAAGTATAAAATCTAAACTGACCTGTCCTTGAGAGCCAATAGTTCTAGGTTAGCTCCATCATAGATCACATCATCACTTACCATCACCAGTGTAATAGTGGTTAAAGGCTAAAAAATATAGAAAAATAATTGAAAGTTATCTTTATACAGTTTACCAACTGTATAAAAGATAACTTTCAATTATTTTTGTAAGCCTTGTTTTTTTTTTCATTCGACCACATCATGGCTATTACCATGATGTGGTCGAAAATGGTTAACAGCTACGAATAAATTCGTAGGTTAACAGTCTTATTCTAGAATGGGTCAGGAACCAGGTCTCTGGCGATAGATTATATACCTGAAGGTGGGTATTTGAAAAATACCATGCCACCATGTAAAAATTACTATTTAATAATAAATAATTAATACTCTTTGTGAATCTTCATTGAAATTCTGCAAAATACTAATATTATGTGTAATCGATGTATTAAACAGAATTATATTCAGATCAATATACGGAATACACATGAGACGCACGTGCAATAATCAGTAACTAATGATGCAACAAAGCATCTTGGAGCACGATACCTAATATCCACATATGCATGATAGAAAAGCGATGCATTTAATCCGTCGGAGGGTAGTAGATGAATAGGGAAGTATCTACTTTTTCCAAATGCGCTCGCCGGGAACAAGGCAAATCAGAAGTAGCCTTATCATGAGCACACTACACTAGTCTCACATATCATGCTATAAAATAGTACAATATTAATAAAGTGGCGATTTCAATCGCAAATATTACGTTTTGATCTTTATGTAATCTCATTCGTAAATATTCTAATTATGAAATGAAATACAGACTTTTATTGGCATACTTTATTTAAATGCTTAAGAGGCATTTTACATTTTAATGCGGTATACGAAGATTTTAAGCGCTTAATTTACTATCATAGGAAATATCTACAAGTTGTTTAATAATTGATAAAAATAGAATAATCTGTTCTCTTTTCAGTTAATGTACCAGATTTAGAAACATAACATTAATTATTTTGTAGTGACCAATCTCCCGCACCTTGTTTAACGAATTAAAGTACACATAGCCAACTTCAGAGTTCTATTTCTTGTATAAAGATTCATCAAATTAACTAAAAAAAAAACTGTGCATCAGGCATATAATCCTGTTGACACATAGTGTACTAGAATATCGATAATTCATCGTCATTGTAGAAAAAAAAATAAAGATCTTGCGCCAATTTCCACGAATTATATCAGCAGTTTACCACGATATATTGCGATTAATAAAGTGTAATTCCAAACAGATATTATAGGAAAAGATAGTTCATTCTTTAATTAATCTGTTATTTAATAAATTGTGCTATTAACTCTGTTTTGTTAGACAAGAAAAAATATTTAACATAACTCGAAATGCTCATAAATTGAAATGTACAAGCGCGAGGCGATCAGTACCGCGCGAGCGCTCATCGAGGTAGGACCTGCGTTCGTTTTGCTTTGCTCTGACGTCTCGTACGCGGAACGCTTAGACGCAAGTTTATAGTGCGACCACAGAGTTTTGATCATGTCTTTATTTTTTTAAGTAACAAACTATACTTTATTTTTGTTGTCCATAATATAATTATTGTTGTCTTGTTAAGTAACTACATCTTTAGTTTCTGTTCATCCATTGTGTTAAAAAAAGGAAACGTCACAATTATGCAGCCTTATACAGCGTTATTGGAAGCGCTCATAGCGAAGTTTACTTACCTGTTTTCAACCGATCAGCAAAGTTAAGCAACGTCGCGCGCGGTCATGAGTTGGATGGGTGACCGCTAGTGACATTACTACTGAGCGCTTCCGTGCTTCGGAGGGCACGTTAAGCTGTCGGTCCCGGTTGTTGTCTTAGGATGGCAGTCGTTACAGCATGGTGGTAGGGCATTTTGCGAATGCCTGCCTGGCTAGCTACCACCCTCAAGTAGAAAATCTGTCGCCAAGCACCTAACGGTGTGTTCCGGCAGCTGTCCTTGAGAGCCAGTCCTTCTAGGTTAGCCTGAACAACATCTTCGACCACATCATCACTTACCATCAGGTGAGATAGTGGTCAAAGGCTAACCTATCCAGTATAAAAAAAAAAAAAATGCTAACAACCTCAGAGGGTTGACTTCTTCTTTTTGGTCTGCTAGTTTTTATATTATTCTAGTTTAAGGTAGTAACTCACTATAACTTTTGTTTTAGACGGATAAGATGACAGGCGAATAATTGATTTCCAATATTTTTGGATTCAGTTAATGTCTATAAGTGAACAGAGCGATAACTTCAGCTGGAAATTAAACTACCTTCCTAATTTGTACAAATCAGCCTCCCGACTTTTCCATCATTTGTACAAACCGGGATACCAGTTAGCGGTCGATAGTCGTATTTACAAATTTACCATAAAATCTGCGTAATTGTTTTCTGCGTAACTTTAAGTATTGAAGAAGTGATGGCTCAGTGGCATTGGCTATGGACTGCCGCGCAGCAGGTCCATGGTTCGAATCCCGCCCAGAGCTTGAGCTTCACCGCATGGTGGAAGGGCATTTTGCGAATGCCCGCCTGGCTAGCGACCACCCTCTAGTAGAAAATCTGTCGCCAAGCACCTAACGGTGAGTTCCGGCAGCAGTCCTTGAGAGCCAGAGAGCAGTAACAGGCAAAAATGAGACTTAACAGGTATGTCTCAAGTTGATGGGCGCAGTGCAGTTCGTCACTTGTGATGAAATGCATCTGTTATAGGCAGAGGATACTGCTTAACATCAGGTGGGCCTCGCGCTTGTTCCATCACAATGACATAAAAAAATAAATAAAAAAAAAGTCCGACTTTCAAAATCCAAATGGTTTTCAAAAAGATGCATCCTTGCCCATACAAGAAAGAATCCATACTTTTCTGAGATAACGGAAGTATTTTGAATATTTTGATGAAATCTGAAACCAGCACAAATTACATTTTGGCCCCAAAATATTACGTCATTTCATATTAATCTCGTAACTACGTCAACAGTTATAAAACTAGAAAAACGCAATTTTGCATATGTATAAGTCATTTTTCGCTTGATACATTTTGCAACGCAAACACTTACCGATGCAAATTTGCGTATTAAATAATCTCGTAACTAATTTTAAACTTCTAAACCAAAAAATCTGAAATAATACAAGTGTATAAATTATATGTAAATAATAATATCAAAGAAGGACCAAAGCCGTAGGTGGTAGAGTTTTTCAGAAAAAAATATTGCTCTCCAATACAGTTTTCCCGCCAAAGTTCTTAAAACAATTGGGTTGTTTTAATCTTGTTACTTTAAAATATTTGGCGTAAAAATCTGTAACAATTCATGGCTAAAGAACAATAATAAATTATCATAATAAAAGAAGAATCAAAGTTCTAGGTGAGTCTAGTTACGAAAAAATAAAAATAGCTATTAAATTACTATTTCCCACCATTTTTGTCGTGTGTTCAAACCCCATTTCCAGTATTTTTTTCTATAAAAAGGTGTATTATCATTTATTTTCCATAGAGGAAATAGTGAGCATAAGAGTATATAGTGAGGATTGCATTGGTATCAAGAAGTATATATGATGATTATAGATTGCATCAAAGATATTCGATTTAAAAACCAAAAAAACCTCAAAATGTGTAAATCTATACTTACATTTCGCTGTTCGGTCTACTCAAACTAAATGGATGAAAATGTTATTTTTTTTAAAGGTATAGGTGATATATTGTGGTATGGGAATATGAGGGTGACATGTTTAAGTAATGGAAAACCAAAAACGTCATGGGACGTTTGTGGTTGGTACTGAGTTGTTTTCCGGATGCACAGAAAAATAAACTTCAATCCTATGCATGGTCATTATGGCAGACAGTGTTAACGACTGGATATAGATACTGTGTAGAGTGTGAACGAGGAAAATAGCAATTTTTGGAAAATTTAAAAGAAAGAGCTTTTAGTCCGCAGCTTTTAATCAATGCCGTTACGTCAAATATTTATATAATTTTAAGCCGTATAATTATTTAATTATTTAAGTTTATTGTTACGATAAATGATTCAAACATATCTATTTTTTATTCATCAAGGATGAAATGTAAATATACGATTCACGATGTAGGTTGACTATTTAATGTACATGCCTACTTCTTTTCTATAACATTAGCAAGTAATTGACAAGAAATTTATTATTTACTCGTTCCAATCACACAATTTTTAAATTCGCAACTTACATTTCTTTATTAATGAGTGCTAGTATCAAAATATGTTACTCACAGTCACGCTATTCCGTCGTCACTTCTTTCGCTTGTGTATGCGATGCGCTGGCATTTACCTAAACTTCAGTAGCGTGATTTTGTGAAATGGCTCTTAACAAAATTAAAAAGTTAAATTAGAGTATTATTCTCCTAACAAAACAATGCTTTAAAACAATATGTCCCGACCAAGGAGGTTTCAATTCAATTTAAGTACACATTATCTGTGGTGGGCGTGCCGTAGACCGAGCCATAGACCAATAACAGACTTTTTCCATTTTGGCGCTATTTTGTACATACAAATTTGAGGCACTAAAACAACAAACAACAAAGGCAACAAAATATATTGTTAGATAAATATTTTATTAAATGTAGTTACCTATAGCCATGAGATTAAATAATGTAGTGTATGCAACTGCATATAATTAGGTATTAAAACACTCGTGTAATCTTATTTTGAAACTCGCCTGCGGCTCGTTTAAAAAAACTACACTCATGGTTTAATACCCTCTATTATTTGACAGTTGCATAAACTACTATTATTTTATTGTACATAACTGTTTGCCATTTTTTACATTTTAAGTACTACTATGATACTAGCGATAAGTAGCCTAAACCAAAACGACTACTACTTTTGCTGATGTACTCGTAACAGTTCGTAATACTGAGTTTCTGGTGAAACTTTAATAATAAAAACCGGCCAACTGCGAATCGAACTCGCGTACCGCGGGTTCCGTACAAACCTGCAGATATATAAGTAAATGTTATAGGTTTTTTATTTACATTGCTAAATGAAAGCCATACAAATTTAAAATTATTATATATATTTTTACTATCTGATGTGACTGTTTTCCTTTATCTATGCGAGACGTTGCTTCATATCAAATTTCAAGATTCTGAGTTAACGGGAAGTACCCTTTAGGTTTTGATTCCCTTGTGCAAGTCGAAAATTTGCGGCATAAACGGTTGTATCTTTTGATTGCGTTGGCTTAGAAGTTTGATTTATTCACAGCTTCAAGGGACAGTAGACCTGCGTATTTGGTATGAATTTCAGCTAGATACTTCCACGCATGCCTGAGAACAAAGGTCTTGACAGACAGATAGACCACAAAGTGATCCATTTAAGGTACGAAACCCTAAAAATTAATTTCATATGAAATGTCACACCTGTGTTGCCATTTTATTTCCGTAGATAAAGTAGGTTACCTATGTCTAAAAACCAGCTAATGAAAAGAGCATGCATCTATTGTGCGTATTTAGCGTAAAAAATACCTATTTAGGCATAATTCCTAAGTGTCGATGACGCATAATATTAATGATAATCAAATTACGTATTGTACTGAGCTTCATTGTCAATGCAACAGTTGCTCTATGTCTACGCAAAATAGCTGATTGTGACCATTAATCTATGTTGGCAGCCTACGTCTGCTGCAGTGCATTAATTAACTGTGTTGTCTTAATAAATCCTTGTCCAGGTAATGGTCTTCGTAGTTTCTGTCATACTACAAAGATAAGGTATACTAGAAACATATAATAGATACTGATCATAAAAAACTCTATCAATACCGGAAGTTTTAACTGTAGTAAAGGACAAAACAAGAGTTTTCAGTAGAGCCGAAAAATAATGTGTTTTTGTCTAATATCTTTTTAATCTAAGTACTATATTCATCATCTGAAAAGAAACCCTAACTATTTTATCCTGTTCTATCTATATAACTTAACATAATAAACCAAACTTAAGAAATGACGAATAAGAGAGTACTTTACGGCCCATAAAATGTTTACTGAAGTACTTTACAGCCACGGAAAGTTGGATATGATAAAGTCAAATGTGTAGGAAAAGACCGATTTTGGTATTCAATGGGAAGTACAAGTCATATGAAACTGAGACTAAGAGATAAAAAACTATAGATCTAGTTATGAAATATGTACATTAGGTAGTAAAACTAACTGAAAGTAAAGGTTATTTTATTCTTTTTATATATTTAATAAAAGAAATTACGAAAATAATTTTAATAGTAATTTTATTATTTTAAACAAAAAGTAATACAATTTTCTATTTAAATGACAGGTAATTGTTATACAGGAGAAAAATAACTAAATTTTTATATTAATCCGGCAACAAACTCATTTACTAACTAAAAAAAATATTTTTTAAAAAGTTTTTAAAATATAGATTTATTCAATTTTTTTTTTTTTTTTTATGCCTGATAGGTTAGCCTTTAACCACTATCTCACCTGATGGTAAGTGATGATGTGGTCGAAGATGTTGCTCAGGCTAACCTAGAAGTACTGGCTCTCAAGGACAGCTGCCGGAACACACCGTTAGGTGCTTGGCGACAGATTTTCTACTTGAGGGTGGTAGCTAGCCAGGCGGGCATTCGCAAAATGCCCTACCAACATGCTATAACGACTGCCATCCTAAGACGACAACCGGGACCGACGGCTTAACGTGCCCTCCGAAGCACGGAAGCGCTCAGTAGTAATGTCACTAGCGGTCACCCATCCAACTCATGACCGCGCGCGACGTTGCTTAACTTTGCTGATCGGTTGAGAACAGCTAAGTAAACTTCGCTACGAGCGCTTCAAAAAGTTGGTTATATTTATTAACACGTAGTAGAGAAGTATCTGTAAATATTACAGATAAGCTGTCCCAATTAAAGGAATCGGAGTACTTGACTCAGACTTCAAACATTATTTTGTCTATTCTCGCGTTCAATGATAATACATTGAATCGACGGTCATATAAGTATGTCTAGGTAGTGATTAGTGAAATAATTTAATAATTGTACCACCTCTATGTTTTTAGAATTCTGTAGAAAGTAGTGTAGGGCTGTGAGAACTATCCTATTTTTATTCTGCCCAGGGCAAGAGTTGCAATAAAGTAAAACATTTTAAAAGGGAGTTTTTAAACTTCTAGAAGGAAGTTTTAAATACAAGTAGCAATATCATGGCAACCTCCTTTTCCACCTCTTTCTCCCCATCTATCAATGTTCTATTTTGGTTTCGCTTTCATATAATGTATAGTTAGAAACAACAACATATTCTCTATATGTGAGGAGTATTAAGCCCTTTTTTCAGGTCGAAGCTATCGGTGAGCGTACGAGTATCGTTGGAAGTTAATTAAAAATGGATTTAAAAATGTTGGTAGCCTCTTTTTCCTCGAGATCAGCCACGTCCTTGATTTCTTTTTTTCTGATGATAATCCTGTATTGGTCGCTTTTGTACATATTACACATTTGTCTTATATACGTAAACACTTTTTGTTCGGATTCGAACGGCTGGCAGGCTAACAATAAAAGCTTTTGCGTAAGCTTGATTTACATCCATATACTTCTCTAAAGGATATATTCACTTTTCTATACTTGCCATACCATTTAAACTGAAATAAACTTTTCTGAGACATCTAATGTGTTAATCAGAAAAAAATTACTAACTGGTACTTTTCGTAATCTTCTTCGTTTATAAGGTATTGAAATGATTGGTTTAGGCGAAAAGACAACATCACCCGGAGGCATATGCTGGATAACGTCAGCAGTAAGTAACTCGTCAATAGGATTAGTCTGAGTGATCTTCTTTATTTCAAATTCAGGCGCAAAGACAACACCACACAGATGTATGTCCTGGAGGAGATCAGCGGTAAGTGCCTCGTCAATAGGAGTAATCTGAGAGAGCTTATTTATTTCAAGTTTGGGGGTAAAGACAACATCACCCAGAGGCATGTATTATATAACGTCAGCGGTAGTACATCGTCAATAGGCGTAGTGTTGGCGTAGTGATCTCCTTTATTGGAAGTTTCGGCTCAAAGACAACATCACCGGAACGTCAGCAATAAGTACCTCGTCAATAGCTTTTGAAGCAGTGATGGCTCAGTGGCATTGACTATGGACTGCCATGCCGCAGGTTCATGGTTTGAATCCCGCCGCGGGCTTGAGCTTCACCGCATGGTGGAAGGGCATTTTGCGAATGCCTGCCTGGCTAGTGACCACCGTCAAGTAAAAATCTGTCGCCAAGCAACTAACTGTGTGTTGCGGCAGCAGTCCTTGAGAGCCATTGAAATTACAGGTACATGAGACTTAACAACTATGTCTCAAGGTGACGGGCGCAGTGCAATTCGTGACTTGTGACGAAATGCATCTGTTATAGGCAGAGGTTAGTCCACTTAACATCAGGTGGTCCTCGTGCTTGATCCGTCGCAATAACATAAAAAAGTAGCCTGAGTAATTTTCTTTAAGTTGTCTTAGGTTTATGCCATTATTACACATAGTATTTAAATAACTTTAAACGGTCAGTCACCCCGTGACCACGATCACTGCTAAGTGTTTGAAACGTCGGGACAAAAATAATGATAAATTTGTGCGATTTAAACCGTTAAAAGTTGTTTAATCTCTATCATCTTCTTTATTTGAGGTTCAGGCGCAAAGACAACATCGCCTGTAGGCAAGTCTTAGATAATAGTAGTCAGCAGTAAGTATCAGTCAGTCAGTAGGAGTGTACGGAGTGCTAACATGTTGTAATTTTTAATTTTTCATTTTGCAAGCAATACTGTTATTAGTGAGAACTACAGAATTTTCACACTTAACAGATCGTACCTAAATATATTTTAACTCCCTTTTGGAAACTTATTCATTTAGTTTAATATATACTTTGCTTTATTGCCGAATTATAATAAGACAATAAATGACTTTTTATTTATTTATGGTCGTAAAGGACAATACACATACGAAACAAACACAAACATAAGACACAAACTACCTTTACGCCCTAATAACGTAAGACAAAGCTAAGCATATGTAAGGTCGTAAGGGTTTCGGTTATCAAATAACAGGTTCAAAATGAGATTACTACCTCATTAATAATAAAAAAAAGGCCCAACGCTTCCTATTACAATTTATTTTCAAGATACATCCCAAATTGTAAAACATATTGAGCTAGAGCTATTGAAAATCCAGGTCGTAAGGGGCTTTTTTTAAAGGTAGGATCATTTTAAATATACCAATCGATAGAGCTCGCGACACTGATTCTAAATATATATACAAATAATTTTCGACAAAATGTCCTTTACGACAATTGAAATTTCAATCGATATCCATCTGTTAAATGATTAATATCACATAACCTATGCTAATATTATTATTTAACATCACATATAAGTACTTTGTTGTCATTTTTGACAATCCATTACAGCAATAACACTATATGCGCTCGTAGCGAAGTTTGCTTAGCCATTCTTAACCGATCAGCTAGGTCTGCCGCGGTCATGACTTGGATGGGTGACCGCTAATAACCTTACTACACAGCGCAATCGTGCTTTAGAGGGCACGCTAAGCCGTCGGTCTCGGCTGTTATCTTAAGATGACAGTCATTATAGGATGGTGGGAGGGTATTACGCGAGTGCACGCATGGCTAGCAACCTCATGTAGAATGTCTGTCGCTAAGCACCTAACGGTGTGTTCCGCCAGCTGTACTTGAGAGCCAGTAATTCTTGGTTAGCTTGAACTACATATTCGACCATATAATCACTTACCATCATGTGAGATAGTGGTCAATAGCTAAACCATCAGGATTATAAATGAAAAAAAAAACGAGTATAACCTTTTTCATATAGTTTTTCGATCATTGTCTATCATACTCGTATAAAGTATAATAATATAGACTAATATAATTGAGCATTTTTCGGTCGCGCGTAGAAGTATCGAGCTGAAATTCATATCAAATACTCAACTACTACTGTCTACTGTCCCTTGAAGTTGTGAAAAAATCAAACTTCTCAGCCAACGCAGTCAAAAGGTACAGCGTTTATGCCGCAAATTTTCGACACTCGCAAGGCAATCAAAGGAGCTAAAAATCTTGAAATTTGGTACAAAACAACGTCACGCACAGATAAATAATAACAGTTACATCATATATTAAAAATATTTAAAATAATATTAAAATGTTATGGCTTTCATTTAGCAGTTAAAATACCATAACTTTTACTTATATACCTACAGGTTTGTACGGAACCCTCGGTGCGCGAGTCTGACTCGCACTTGGCCGGTTTTTATTTTTAACTTTTACCAGAAACTAAGAATTACCTTTTGTAACGAATAAATCAGCAAAAATAGTAATCGTTTTGGTGCAGGCTACTTATCGCTAGTTTCGTAAAAGAAAAATAGCAAACAGTTGTGTACAACAATTTAACAATCAAAACGTAATATTTGCGAATGAAATCGCCACTTTTATAAGAAATATAATTACAAAATTACAAATATACGATAGGAAAAATTTAACTTATATTTGTAATTTTGTAATGTAATCATAACACTATAAAAAAAAATCTTAATACAACATATTTATTTGACAAGCAATTTTTATCACTTGTCACATTGTCATTAACTTAATGTTTCGATTTTTGAACATTTAAATTATATGAGTCCCGTATATTGTATTGTAAGCCAATACCGAGTTCTGTTGTACTATTATATAGCATGGTATGTGAGACTAGTGTAGTGTGTTGATGGTAAGGCTCCTTCTGATTTGCCTATTCCCGGCAAGCGCATTTGGACAAAGTACTTACCTATTCATCGACTACCCTTCAACGGATTAAATGCATCGCTTTACTATGATACCTCTGTGGATATTAGGTATCGTGCTCTAAGATGCTTTGTTGCACCATTAGTTACTGATTATTGCACGTGCTTCTCATGTGTATTCGATGTATTGATCAAAATATAATTCTGTTAATACATCGAATACACATATTAGTATCTTGCAGAATTTCAATGAAGATTCACAAAGGGTATTAACTATTTATAACTAAACCGTAATTTTTACATGGCAGTAGGGTATTTTTAAATACCTACGCTGACCACCACCTTCAGGTATATAACCTGCCGCCAGAGATCTGGTTCCTTTTTTTTTTAACGTGTTAAAAATGCATTTATATGTCGGGCTCGACACCAACTACTCCCGCAGCAGCAAGTGCCCCTACCGACTAAATAAAACAAGGTGTTCCATCTCTACCGCTTCTCGGTGGGATCGCAGGGACGCTGTAGCACTTAACCACGAACCCGCCACGGTTGTCCGCTCCCGGACCCCTCCTGGGGTCCTACCCCTCACGACGTACCAGAACACATGGCACGTCGCTACCACCCGGGGCAGAGACCTGGTTCCTAACCCATTCTAGGTTAAGACTGTTAATCATCTTCGACCACATCATGGTTATTAAACAACGCTACCAACTGTACAAAAGATAACTTTCAATTATTATTATTTTTCACTATCGCACTGATGATGGTAAGTGACTGGTGATGATGTGATCGAAATACATCATCTGTGAAAATTTCAACTGTCTAGCTATCACCGTTCTTGAGATACAGCCTGGACGGACGGACAGCGAAGTCTCAGTAATAGGGTCCCGATTTTACCCTTTGGGAACGGAACCCTTAAAATTTTATTGTATGGCCATTTAAAATAACTTACCACAAACACTACAAAGTCTAAAATTAAAACTATTTAAGGAAAACTAAAAGGAGGGCTTCTTGAACGACGAAACAATATTTACGAAATATATTTAAATTACATCTTGGTACTAAAAGTCTGTTTTAGTGTGTGTCTGTCTGTTTTAACTTTTTCAGTCACGTCCAAATGTTTTGCAAAAATATCTTTATTTTGTCTTACAAATAGACACATCTGTTGTATAAACATACATGCCGGTCGTAAAAAAAAACAACTGTATACTACTATCGCCTTTGTACTATATAACCAGCCATAAATGTACTTAGTAAACGTTTAATAAAACTCCATTCTAGTGGACTGCGGACTCAGAAAATTTGCATTCGTTAATCTCACAGCTAAAATGTTTGTAGCTCTGCATTTACGTAATGGGAACAAATTGATGCAATTCGGAATGAGTATAACGGAGGTAGTAGTCCGTGTTTTAAAGTAGAATAGTTGTTTTGCTCCAGGTAGAGATAAAAACTTCTTTAGCGCTAATGGTTCTTGAAACAAAATTATGTTGCTTATTGCATGGTGGAAGGGCATTTTGCAAATGCCCGCCTAGCTAGTTACCACCCTCAAGTACAAAATCTGTCGCCAAGCACTTAACAGTGTGTTTCGGTAGTAATTTAAGCCTGTTAACATATTCGACCACATCATCGCTTACCATAAAGTGAGATTGTGGTCAAAGGCTAACATATAAGCAATAAAAAAAACTCAAATAGCTAACACTGCTGTATCAGTTATTCCAGCAAAAGTAGGAGCGCACCTGACCAGATCATTGAGAGATTTACTTACTTAGATCGTCAGAGTTACGAGCCGTGATGGTTTGAAGTTGTTCGCATTCTTTCTGCCCTTATCCCATGCTAAATATCGGCGCAACACGTATTTTCATTCTGTTGGTTCTGTTGCTAGTTATCTGACTGCCTTTTGCACATATATCCTCCACGCAGTCCATTAATACTATACTATAGCCATCCACATTACTCAGGCTCAGCCGGTGGCCTAGATGGTATAACGCTGCAGGACTTAAGATATTTTATCTTTAGCTCTTCTGAGGTAGGCACTTCTGAGGAATAAGACAACTTTGGTAAATTTTACGTTGTCGGGTCGGGTCAACAACGATATCACCGATATTGTCTATGGTACAAATGTATATACTGTAAATAAAAAAGACGGTCGTATATTAAGCCTATAGCGATAGGCACCACATATCGACGCCTCGTCGCCAAAGTCCTTGTAAAAGAAAGGTTTGAGATAAAAAAACTGTAGCGAGTATTGTCCATAATTATTATTTAGTAACCGGTTAGGACTCGCGTAATATTTGCTGGATATTTCTCCGACCAGTTTCGAACTTATTTGAAGTTCTTCGTCTGGGAGTCACGATTGTGCACAGCGGCGAGCGCGGGCCTCAGCACGTAACTGGAGCAGTATCCGGTAAATACGAGTATTACGCGAGCCTTGCCGGTTAGTAAATAATAATTAAAAGAAAGGATGCCCGTTTAAAGTAATTTAAAAATAATATATATACGATGGTTAAAGAACGATAGGAAAGATTTGAGTTATGACGTCATGTCATGTTAGCTCAATTGGTTAGAGCATATAAATGTATTTTTTATATAATGATGTACATATACAAATAAGTAACAAACCTATAAAATGTATGTAAATTGACTTACCTAATATAACGATCATTGTTATAAGGGCGAATAAAGATCTGATTTCTGATTTCTGATTTCATACCCCGGCTAAAGGGGTGGATGGACGCGGGTTCGAATCCCGCACATGACTTAATTTTTTTCTATCATATATTTGTAATTTTGTAATGTAATCCGCATAGCAGGCGTTATTGCAAACATAACAATTTTAAAATTATAAGGTTGCGTCATCATTTACAAGTATAAAACCAATTGCAAAATTGGTCATGTTTGTAGTACAACACAAGTGGTACTATAGATGTCGCTCCATCCCAATACGATGGTTAAAGAACGATAGGAAAGATTTGAGCTATGACGTCATGTCATGTTAGCTCAATTGGTTAGAGCATACCCCGGCTAAAGGGGTGGATGGACGCGGGTTCGAATCCCGCACATGACTTAAATTTTTTCTATCATATATTTGTAATTTTGTAATGTAATCCGCATAGCAGGCGTTATTGCAAACATAACAATTTTAAAATTATTAGGTTGCGTCATCATTTACAAGTATAAAACCAATTGCAAAATTGGTCATGTTTGTAGTACAACGCAAGTGGTACTATAGATGTCGCTCCATCCCAATACGATGGTTAAAGAACGATAGGAAAGATTTGAGTTATGACGTCTTGTCATGTTAGCTCAATTGGTTAGAGCATACCCCGGCTAAAGGGAAGGATGGACGCGGGTTCGAATCCCGAACATGACTTAAATTTTTTCTATCGTATATTTGTAATTTTGTAATTTGGTGATCATTTACTACATTTGGTGTTCGATAAAAAGAACTTATATCAAAGGTATATAAGGGTATATATATATATATATATAAGGGTATCAAAGCATTTTATGGTGGTTATTATGTTAAATCCCATTTTATTTTGTGGTTTCACTGAATATTAATAAAATGTTCTCTGTTTTTGTGTAACTTCTTGCCGCGCACAAAAATCTTATGATAGAAGTTAACATATCTACATATTATGTAATTTTTAGTCTGTAATGCTGTGCGTGTCGTTAGAGGCGAATAAAGGTATAATAGCCGGATTGTCCACTGTTGAACACAGCCTCCCCCATTATGGGGGTATTTGCCATAATCTCCGCTCTTGGCGATCGCAGTGTGAGATATCAGTTCCTCAGAAAGCGCTGCTGGCCACTTTCTGGTATGTTACCCTTAGTCGCCTCTTATGACACCCACGCGTAGACATGGGGCGGTGAAATTCTAGCCCAGCACACCACGGGCCCTTTGAGTACCGAACCTCAAAATTGGCGAAACACTAGTTGGATCTCACTTAGGGTTCCAGATAGATAAATTGTGTTAAGAAAAAATTGTTTTAATCACACCTGTAATACTGCATTATGAATAAGCGTTTTTTTTAGTATTTTCTAGTTATATAGTCTAGTAGATAAATAACACAGAAATTCCAATTTCTATTTAATTAAATATGGAATAAGTATATAATATGTACTATTCATGCCATAAATGTACCTGATGCCATTGCCTTGCATTTATTGTACTGCGCAATAGGTCTGAGACGATGACTACACTCATGCTAAGTATAAATATTAGTATGGTTATGGACCCTTTCCCTTATTTCATTGCGCTGAAAAAAATATTTAAATGTATATATTTCTAAGTCAAGATTACGTTTTTTTCTCAGCAGTCTATACAAAATGACTTTCATGTTTGTAAACATACTGATGTCAAGCTTATGACGTACGGATGGATACACAGACAGAGGCAGAGTGACATCAATCTGTTGCACTTTGGGTTCGGAACCCTAAAAATGAACTTCGTGCGGCATTCTTTTTCAACCTTTCATTTTCGTAAACCTCTTCTACTTTAAGACTTGAGATACTGTGTGCGATGATCTGTACAATGTTCTGTTACTGCAAATCGTGTTCTTCATTTTTTTTTTTTTTTTTTTTTAGGGAGGACATAGATGCTGACTACCGCTAAGCGGACGTACAGCTCCACCGGACTTTGGGCGAGGGGAGGCCCTCTTATAGCCCAGGAGGAAGAAGCGCTGAGGGCACTTCTTCTGAGACGGGCGTATAAGGCGAAAAGCGCCTTATACCTCCGTCTCCTGCGGGCGCCGAAAACGCCACGCTACTATCGGGAGGGGTGACAGCGAGCTCAAGGGCACCACTGTGGTTCGGACCTCGGCTTGTCTCGCTGCCGAGAGACAAAGGGGGAATCGGAACTAAATGCCCCGGTACAACTGCAGTGTTGTACCGTTGAGAATGGGCCCTATTGAATATTACTCTGTGACTATTTGGAGAGACACTAATCGGGATTTTATTTTTGCCTCGAGCTCGCCGGCGAGCTCGGTGTTTGATTGTGTAACCTCTGATTACCGCACACCTGGGGATGTTACCAGGACGACTTGCGGACAACGCTAAAGCTGCCAACGTAATGGCTGCGATGGGGTCATCCGGGTCGTCCAATACCTGCCGTGGTCGGCGACGGGGGGGTTTAAACCATGGGTCTGATGAGGCAGTCGAGTAGTTCGATGCCTGGACAACTAGAGGGTTCGAGTGGTGGGGCGCTCGATCAAAGTATCGGCGGGCGCAGTCCTTATTGAACTGCGCTAAAGAGGGAAGGTTTAGGTCGCAGTGCAACTCGGCGTTCCGTACATACCACGGAGCACCGGTTGCCTGGCGGAGGAACCTGTTTTGAATGATTTGAAGTTTACGTAGGTGGGCCTCGCTAGCATGACTAAACACTACTGAAGCGTATGTCATGATGGGGCGGATGCAAGTAGTATAAAGTGTCTTCTTATTTTTAAGAGACATTTTACTCTCTGTACGAATTAAGGGACCTAGGCGACCCATAACAAAGGCCGCCCTGTTACGAACATCAGTGATGTGGGAGGCAAAGGTGAGATGCCGATCAAGGGTGACTCCAAGATACTTTGTTTTACCAACCCAGGGAATGGGTTCGTCAAACAGAGTTAAAGGTTTAGGATAGCGGGGGTTCGAGTGAGTACTCTCATTGAAGTATATAGCTGCACTTTTAGTCGGGTTGACTGCAATGCGCCATTTACGGAACCAGTCACCGATCTCGGTGATGGCCCGTTGAAGGAGAAAATAGGTCTGTCTATTAATATGCCAGCCAGTGGAATAAATGGCGGTATCGTCCGCATATTGGGCTATGAAAACCTTGGGCTGTGAGCGTGGGATGTCGCTGGTATACAGCGCGAAGAGAATGGGTGATAGTACGGAGCCCTGAGGGACTCCGGCACTGACTGGGTGGGGGGTGGAGAGGGTGCCTTCCACGCGGTAGCGAAAGCTTCTGTCCCTTAGGAAGTCTTGTAAGGTGAGCACAAGACGAACTGGCACGCCAAAGTGGTATAACTTGTAAATCAAGCCATTGTGCCAGACTTTATCAAAAGCTTTCGCTACGTCGAGGAAGACTGCTACCGTCGTTTGGGGTTTGGGTTTCTTATTGAAACCTTCAAGGATGTGCTCCGTGAGGCGGTGCACCTGTTGGACGCATGAGTGCTTGGGCCTAAAGCCAAACTGCTCATCGGGAATAAGGTGGTGTTCCTGCGCATGAGCCGAGAGACGGTTCGAAAGGAGCCGTTCGTATAGCTTGCCTAGGGCACTGAGAAGGCTGATGGGACGGTAGCTGGTGGGGTCAGCGGAGTTTTTGCCTGGTTTGTGAATGCCAATGACATTTGCACATTTCCAGACGTCGGGAAATAAACAGTGGCTCATGGCCGCATTGAAGATGCTTACTAGTAGATGAATCAGGGGGGGAGAAAGGTGTTTAAGTACCTTGTTGGAGATGCCGTCGGCACCGGGGGCTTTACGTTGTTTGAGGTCCTTGATCAGTCTCGTCACCTCAGCGTAAGATACTGGGGTGTGCGGGGGGAGTTCAGAGATGACCACAGAGCTTTTACGTTCGACTTCAGCGTCCACCGAATCGAGGTGGGCTTGGTCTACGTGATCTACGTTGGGGGAGCACTGAGCCTCTAGGCTATCAGCTAGGCACTCAGCTTTGTCTTCGTCAAAGAACGCCGGGGCGCGTGGGACTGGTGGGTATAGCGGAGGTATGTCGCTCTGCCCGACACCTTTCATACCTCGTGCGAGATCCCAATAAGCCCGCTGGCTAGGCACGAGGTTTGAAAGCTTGTCGCCCCAGCTGAGGTCACGCAACTCGGACATGCGACTTTCAACCATGCGTTCAAAGTGGCGTTTCCGAGTTTTGTTTACTTCGCTTGGGTAGGAGTCGTAATGTCTGGTCACTGCTTTACTCTTCGTCACTAATCGCCTCACATCCACTGGAATGACAAGGCGCCGGTCGTCCGGCACAATGACTTCCTTTGAGGATGCACCTACTACGGTGGAGAGGTGCTTAGTGAACGAATCGATCGCTAGGGATACGTCATCTTTGGTCAGAATGTCGTCAGGGATTTTGTCGAGGTCGGGTGAACTGATAGCCTTTAGGGAATTGCCTAATTGCTTCCAGTTCACCATCGTCTTGGTGGGGCGGGGTAAGTCTGCTGTAGGGTCGGGGCCTAGTCGCAGTATAATGGGTCGGTGGTCAGAGTGTAGTTCGTGACAAACTGTTATAGAGCGTAACTGAAGGGTTACGCCTCTAAACAGTGCCATGTCTAAGACGTCAGGTCGGTGGCGGACGTTCTCGGGGTAGTGCGTTGGCTCGATAGGTGCAATTACGTCAAAGTTCAAGTCAGCGACTAGGTTGTCAAGGATAATACCGTTAGGATTGTTAGAGTTACAATTCCATAGGATATGTTTACTGTTGAAGTCGCCGATCAGAAGGACGGCGCTTCCAAGAGAGAAGAGAGCTTCTAAGTCTGCGCGGGCGACGCGCTTTAAACCGGATAGGTAGCAGGATGCTATGACTATGGGTTGATGACCCGTCATAGCTAGTAAGCAACAAGATGCTTCCATAGTACTCAGAGTCGGGGTATCTAAGGGGATGCAGTGCAGGGACCTTTTGTAATAGATAAGAGTGCCTCCCTTAGCGGAAGTCAACCTATCATTACGTACACATCGGTAATTAGCAAACCTGGGATTCGCCCTTCCCGGTTTTAAAAAGGTTTCCTGCACACATATAATATCGATCAGGTGGGTACTGCAAAAGTCATGGACAAGGTCACGTTGTCTGAAGAAGCCGTTAGCGTTGAAGGACGCTAACGAAACTGAGCGCGGTTTAGTCCTTAAGGTTGTACTACCCATAGTGGGTGTACTGGGGGGGAGTTTGCGGGGCGAAGCGCTTTAGAGCGCTAAGTAGGCTGGCATGTTCCAGCGTGTACTGGATGACTTCCGCAGGTGATTGTGCGGAGTACATCTTGCGTGCTAGTGCACGGACCTCCTCTATGTTGATGGACATAGCTAGGTCGCTGACTAGCGCTATATCCTCTTGAAGAGAGGTGTCCATCAGTGGCATAGGGGGTGGGGCCATAGGCCGGGCGACGCGAGGAGCGGCGCGTGGAATAAGGGCAGGAGGTGCCGGGGGTGCCGCGCGGACCGGAGCCGGTGCGCGGGCAGGGGCCGCGGTACGGGCGGGGACGGGTGCGCGGGCCGGGGCGCGAGTAGGAGCGATGGTTTTAACCATGCTCGGTGGCTTTGACCAAGCGTTTTTAGTTGGTAGAGGAGCGGGAGTCACCTGTGAGGCAGGTGCTACTGTCAGCTTAGGGCTGACCCGCTGGTATCTATCATAGGTGGGACGGGGAGGTGGCGGAGGTCTCCTTTCCGTTGCCACCCTGCGGTTTGTGCGTGGCGCCCTCGGGCAACCGCGGTAGTTGGCGGTATGCCCCTGGGTGCCGCACAGAACGCAGCTGGGTGGGTCGGGTGAGTCTCTCGTGCGTGAGCAATGCTCTGTAGCATGATCGCCTAGGCACTTAACGCACCTAGGACGAGCATAGCAGAAACGGGCCGCGTGCCCGTACAACTGGCAGTTATGGCACTGGGAAGGAGAGCCATTCCTGTAGGGGGCCTGAACATCTAGTCCGGAGAGACCGCAGACCGTCTTCAGGTTGAAGATGGTCTTGCCCTCCGGGGATCGGTCTAGTACTACGAGTACTAGGTCGTATGGGCTTTTGTCTTTGCCACTGTACATGCGATGTACGGCAAGGACAGGGAAGTCCTGTCTTTTAAGGTCGTCAAGTACAGCGTCTGTACGGACTTCCTTCGGGACACCGCGTATGACGACGCGTAGGACTTTTTGTTCTTCGAGAGCATAAGTGTGAAAACTTATGCTTTCTTTTTGGAGGAGTTTTGTTAGCGCTCTGTGGTCGCTAACTGAAGTCACCTGAACTTTAATGCCCTGCTGCGTGGAGCGGGCGTTCGTATAGTTGATCTTACGATCAGTGAGGAGGCGGGATAGCATATCCCATTTGCCTTTGTCCTGAATGAACAAAGGCGGTGGCGGCTTTTCGCGGCGTGCGTTAGCGTCCTGAGAGGGCGCTGTAGCCGAAGCGGTTGCGGAAGGCGGGGACGCGGGGCGCGGGGCGGGGGTCGGCCTATTGCCGGCGGTAGGTGCTTTGGCGGCTGCCTTAGCGGGCGGGGCGGAAGGCCCGGAGTTAGCGGCCTTAGGGGCGCGCTTGCGTTTTCGATCTACGACGGTGTAGCCGTCGTTGTCGGAATCTTCTGAGTCTGTGCGTGAGGCGCGGGGTTGGTCGACCTCCATGTCCGTTTCCGAGTCTGAAACTGACTCGACAACGACATAGGCAGGTTCGATGCTCGCAAACCGACCGATCGGTGAGCGAGAGCGAGAACGGGGTTGGGCTACTACCGCGCGCCTGTTATCAGGGCCGGGGGCGGGGGAGTCCGGGCTCTCCTGTAAGTAGGATGGCGCCGGAGGGTCATCGTAGGTGGGGACGGAGGTCCCGGAGGGAGCAATGGGAGTGTCCGTGAGGCGGGCACTCTCTGCGTCTGAGGTGAGGGCTGCTTGATGAGCAGCATAGAGGTCGGGGTACCGTAAGGCAAAGGTCTGAAGGACCTCTACCTCACTATTGGTAGGGCGGGGCTGCATCCTGAGGGGTGCACTCAGGATGCCCTAACCAGGGTAGTGTCTCCCTCGCACAACCTGTGAGCTCACTGTGTGAGAGGGAGTGAGTACCTACTGTGTATCCCTAGGTGTGTGTCCCTATCCGCACTTTTTTTCTGGGGCGGCGAAGGGGTGTCCTAACGACTCCGGGATTGACTAGGGGCGACCCCAAGGCCAGTTGCCCCGGAGACCTGCTTGTTTCGGCTGATCCCGTGAGGCGGGAAAAGGCCGCGGTACAAGGTTAAACCAAAAATCAACAGAGGTAGTTGGCACCGTTAGGGATCACTCTGCGACCGCAGCAAATGGCGGATTTGATCGTTCGAGCGAGCTTAACCCGGTAGGGCTCCACCTGCCTGAACGATGCCGCTTAACAGCACAAAGTGTGTTGTTGAGCGGGTGTTGTTGTTTGTGCAGAAACAAAGACGCGAAACAAGAAATAAACTGCACTTTTCAGTGCAGTTTAACGCAGCAACACCGACCCGGGCTTGTCCGGGGCGGTGGTTGCTCGACGGTGGAGCGCCGCCTCAGCAAGCACGAAGCTCGCGTCGCACGGCGTTCGACGAAACTCTCAGCTCCTGCACAGACAAACACAAGCTGAATCGGGATCACGCTCTTCAATGCGCACTGTAGCAACTAGCGTCGGAACGATGGTCCAGGCGAGACGGCAATAGTGCGGGGACTATTGCGGTCTCACTGGAGGGTCACTTGCAGCTGCGGAGAGGTGCGCTCGGCGTGGCGGCGCAAGGCGGAATGGTATGATGCGTGTTCTTCATCTATGGCAGCAAGTTTCATATAGTCGGCGCGTGACTGGCATTCCGCATCCCACGCGCGCTGGGTGCTGTATCCTCGCCAATTATAGCTGCGATCCTTCCGATATTGAACATGGAACGACAAATCGTTACCCTAGAGAAAATTAACAAATAAACTGCAAGATTGGTGACTTTTCTAGTCTGTCTAGTTGTTTATGACTGTATATGATCATAAAAATAATCAGTGCTAACAAATAAATGACAGAATTTTATTTTTTAGTTAAATTATTATCGATTTAATACTTTTGTTTTTGGGTCGATGTATCGAACATATTTAAATAAATTAAGAAATTCTAAGACAAGTTCTAAGACAAGATTAATAAATTCTAAGATCGTTTTAAAAAAGAACGTTAAAGTCACGTACAGGGTATTGTGTGAAAATCCATACCTGCCCTGCTAGCGTTCTTTTGTATTTTTAGCTGCGGACATAAAAAAATACAAACATCAAATCTCAAAAATGTTTTATATCAAATAATTAGGCAAAAGAGGTGGAATTTTGTTTTGTACACGATTTTCAATGAATTGAGGTTGGGAAACTTTTTCTGCTCTATGAAAAACAAAGTATGCACAACAAAAACAAGAAATGTTGCAATGTGGAACTCTATAAAGTAACGAAGCCCGAAACGCACTTAGCCAGTTTTTTAATGTTAATAGTTCTAAAAAGATATATATAGCTAGAATCTGTGTTGTTATATATATTATATATAACAACACAGGTATATATATTAGTAATATATATTAATCTATAAAACTTTACGTGCGCTATCTACACATTCTGTTCCAAGATTTCAATAAACTTTCAAAACTGTTTAAATTTTAATAACATCAGACAGTAGTTTCAACGAGCAGATTGTCCAACATAGATAACACTGTCACTGCAATCCGTTGCATTTGCAGTGAAGAGTGACTCTAATTGCCTTTACATGGGACACGGGTAAGGCAACCATGACTTACTGCTGCTCTACGTAATTTATTCAATCTGGTTGACGTTACTCTGATAAATTCATGTTTGGATTCGGTTCAACGCCATTGCATTAATTCAGTGGCTGAAGACTTCTATTGGTAGAAATACTGTATTATTCGCGACAATAGTTTAAGTTGATTCAGAAATCTAAACTATTTGACCGATAATTTGATACTTGGTCTTTAGGTTGCCTAAATGCTTTCTTTGTGCTGCTGTAGTGTTGTACATAGTTTGTAGTGCTTTGTTAATAATAAAGGCATACCGACGTTAAAAATATATATGGATAGAAGTATATTATCATACTAGAGCCAACAATTTTACTATAAAATATAGAACGTAAGATGAACTGTATGTACATCTTGCAGCTCTTTGCCGGCGAATACAAAAATCATACAAATTTCAATTATTAAAAAAGGGGATGGTGCGATTTCGTAATTTATGCACCTTAAGTAAGTGCGCGATAATTACCTATGTAACATATTTTTTTTTAATCTCAGAAAACAGTATATTTATATTTTATTATATAACTAATTGTCATCTGACTAAATTTCTAACTACGTGCGATCATAGATTGTAAACCCCATGAAGATGCTATGTATGATCAAAAAGCAAACTATTCCGGCTAGGCTACGTGGCGTTTTTGACATTATGTTGGTTTAGTTAGGAATTTAGACGAAATTGTCACTAGATATTTTATTTACGTATGTAAGTGTTTTAATTAACGTTATTTTGGACATTACTATTTACATTTAATTTAAAAATATATATTTGTGTTTAATTAAATGGTAATTCGATATTTTCTAAAAATATATAAAATATTTTTATTTTTAATTATACATTTTCGCAAAGTAGCATATTGTGCCTATATGAATAAGTTGGATGCTGATTATAATGTTGTTTATTTATAACGCTGCCAACTGGTAGTGGCCTAGAGAATTTGGACTGCTTATGAGTCTGCAATAACTTATAGGGATCTAAATGTTTTTATTGTAGTAGCTGTAGTGTTGTATATAGTTAGTAGTATAAAATACCGCAAAATACGCATACCACCAGTTAAAAAAAAATAAGTTGGCTTACTAGGACGTTTAAAAGTTACAAAATGTTATCAAGCAAGTTCATTAAAATTATCCACCACACAATTTTCAAGAAGAGGGCTTAGTATTTTTTACCCTACATGAAATTGTATTACCTTATTTTTTTTTTTATATACAGTTATGGCTGATGGAACATTTAAGTTATATTATATTTTTCTATTATACTGTGTTTAAGCACTTATTTAATAAAATCGGCCAAGTGTAAGTTAGACTGGCGCTAAGGATACGTTTTTAAATAATAATAAGATATGTATATTGAGTATGGAACCTTTTTTAAAAGCTTACTCTGATGATTGAACTGAAGCGTTGTAATAATATGATTTTTTTTAATACACACAAGAGGTATGTTTACCGTGGTACAGCGTGCGGTAAGCCAGCCTATTCCCGCTGTTCCCATTAAAATTATAAAGCCCAATTTACTTTTGTGAAAGTAATACAGGACAAGATCTTTCATTTATTTTTTTATTTATAGCTGATAGGGTAGCCATTGATCGTAACTCTTACTCACCTGATGATGAGTGATGATGTGGTCGTAGATGTTATTCAGGGTGACCTTTAATTACTGGCTCTCAAGGACAGCTGCTGGAAAACACCGTTAGGTGCTTGGTGATAGGTTTTCTACTTATGGGTGGTAGCTAGCCATGCGGGTAATCGCAAAATGCCCTACCACCATGCAAACAGTTAAGAGCCCTTTTACATTTTGCAGCCTTCTCACTCGAACTTTTAAAGATAATTTCAAATAGCAACAATATGGTTTATATTTTTTAAAATGTGGTCAATCATTATTTTGCTGCATGCAACTATAGATGTTCTCTACTAATTTTCATTTTGATATCTGTTATGGGGGATCCAAAACGCGTAATTTAGTTATTTTGAATTTTGGGCCTCTAATTCTAATTGGACTCAACATGTAACAAAGTAAAAATATGTTGAGAACATCTATAGTTGCATGCAGCGAAATAATGATTGACTACATTTTAAAAAATATAAACCATATTGTTGCTATTTGAAATAATCTTTTAAAGTGCGAGTGAGAGGGCTGCAAAATGTAAAAGGCTTCATAAGTAGAATAGAATGAAATGTACATGTAATATTTTAAAACCGTAGAACTAAAATTACCTTTTCTACACATTAATATTATAATATGAAATAATACTCTCTTACGTGCCCGTTATGTTTAAAACCTAATATGCTATGTTTATCTAGTTTCATCGGCTCATTGCTTATTCATGAGCCTCTGTATTTTCATTTATAAAATATTAGAGAATCACTCGTGCAGGCTGAATACCTGTTAGTAAAATATTTAAGTAAAATATGTGCTTTTTGGAAAATTCTTTATAGAATCCACCCCTCAAACGAGGTCGTGACTTTCTTGGTCATGGATCTCGCTTTATCAGACTGTCCATCAATTCTGATCTATAGCCACCCTCTATGACTGATGGAGCTTCCTGGATATTCGTCTTTCATTGCTTCGTCAGACCACCATTTTGGTGAACTGTATATTTCTTGCCTTTCATATTTTCTTTTATAACCATATTTAAAGTCCATCTCAATATGATAGATTAAAGAAATAAGAAAAACTGAGAGCATACAGATACGCAAGTTTACCCGTGTTTACCAGGACGTGTAAAATTATGTAGATTGAGCTTATCGCAAATAAAAACAATAAAACAGTAAAACTAAACGGGGTCAAAATTAACAGCATTAAATTTGATTCATGGAAATGAGATAGCATCAGACCAATAATAAAGTTCCATTCAGTCTTGGTGCAGGGTAACGACGCGGCCATCTTTTTTAATAACATGCAAAAATCTTCTTAGAAATGTATTATTTTTTACTCTTGCTGTTGTAAAATGTACTTAGGAAATAATATAATTTATTTTAAAAAAATTGACTCTATACTGAAAACTTAATTTAATAGAATTTAATCTTTTTATGATACTTATACTTATGTTGTTTTACATTCTTCCAATTTATAAAGGACAATATATTTAGGTTATCGCGTATTTTTTACGCATAGCTTTGTACAGGTACATTTTATTGATTTTTAATGATTTATTAAATAGGATCCAACTAGTTCTCCTTTAATTTAATTCAAGTAGAAGCCCGGCGTACTGTTATTTCCCTCTACTGCAACCTCTACCGCAATGTCATCATTTAACAGCCAATAATATTAAACCTACAACTTACTTTAGTTTTATTCTTAGTTCCAAAGCCAGTTCGTTCTGAATCTCGGTCGAAAACGGTTGCTAAATTATTATATTTTCCGTAAAGTGAGTGTGTATCCAATTACTATTCTGAACACAGTGCCTAAAATACAAAATGCCAATGCTGCAAAAATGCCTAACACGTGAATAGACTAAGAAGCAGTTTGCCTATCCATAAATGCCTAGACATTATTGCTACAAATCAGAATATCTTAACTGCACTATGTCTCTTTATTGCCTAACGCGCGAAAAAAGTTTGGAAACTCTTTTATTGTGAAGCGCCGCGCCGCGTTCCCTTTGAAAAGAGTTTTCTATGTAATCGAGCAAAGTCATCAAAAAATGAAATTTTAAAATACAGGCACAAGAGACTTTTAAAAAACACAAAAAAAATCATAAATAAAACATTCCACTAAATGGTTGCTTAGAACTAATGTAAGTCAACCCTAAGCATTTTTCCAATAATCCTGTATAATATATGTTGAATTGAAAGTGACTTCGTACCGATGCATGTTCAATATAGTGAATTACTTATTTTTACTTTTCTGAGTTAGAAGTACTGGGTTTAGTGTATAAAAAAATATTTATTTATATTTTGTTTCATTGTAAATACTTTGACCAAAATTAATATACACTATCAATATATAGCTATAAATCATAAATTTCTGATAGGAGTTATCCGTACCCGAACAAAACAGAATGCAAAGAGGAACTCGTTCTTCCTTCCATGTATTTCCTCATAGATACACAACCCTAGGAGATAAGCTATACAAATGGAAAAAATCCAAGCACCTTGCATTCGCAGAGCTATCTGAATGTGCGGGTTTTAACTGATAAACCAAGGTAAATGTGCTCTGGGGTAATCTCGCTCTAGAGTGGCGACACTACTAATTTAACAATACACTGCAAATCTCTCTGAGTGCTGAGGTATATGTATAATCTTCCTACTATTACTAACATACTTACAAAAAAGTTCTCAATTCGACTCGTATTTTTTTTATTTAAGACCTCGCTTTTCTTTTTACAGAGTTGTATGTTTTATTGATTCTATTTTAATTGGAAAGGGTATTCCAGTAGTCCCATATAAAAAACTGAAAAATACATCCGCTTTCCTGAATGATTTAATCGTATTGTATGGTCGTTGTCGACGTTGAACACTATTTTAATTGGTTAAATGATCTTGTGAGCAGTCTTTATCACGAAAGAGGGATTTCTTTTTTTTTAAATGGAACTGACTTCCAACACTGAAAAGTATGAAATAACTTGTGGAAATCGGACCATGCTTATGTGAGGTTGTTCTTTGAATCAGCTTGGTACCGACTTACACAAGTTAGTTCATAGTTTTAGTGATTAAAGTCGGTTACACTTATTTTGAACAAAAAAAATACACTCTATATGTGGGGTTGACACCTAGAATTATGCCTGTGATTCCGCCATTGAGACAAATGATAAAGATCTTCAAAAAATAAAGGGAAAAACAAGAACGTATTAAAAATAATATGTTCTTCTTACCTACATACACGACAAAGTAAGGGCATAATTGTAAAAGGTGTTGGTTTCAGTTTTATGCCCGGCCGCCCAACTTCCTTAGGAAAACTCTCGCTGGTAGTATTTGCCCGCTACCTTTCAGTTAATTACGATGGTGTGAACGTTAAATGTAAACGATTCAACAGAATATATAATAGTCCTTTTATTCTTAGCCGGGAACTGCATGTAATAATGTATACAAAATAACGAAAGCAACACTGTGGTATCATCTAATTTATTTTAATAATTTATTTATGAATTTCCCATTCAATATATTGAAATAAATTTACTTGTTCAAGGTTTCATCATTAATATCGTTAAATAAACACTACCAACTAAATACGACACAAAAACTACTACTAAAGAATACTACAACGAAAGCATTTAAGCAGTTTTAAAAAAATACATCAAAGTCATAAAATTTACCTTCTCGTGTTGATACCATATTAAGATCAAAGAAAAGAAATAAAATTTAAACCTATTTAAAGTAAAGTGTAATTGTATAAACATAATTTATAGTGACGAAGGAACGACCGCGATGGGTAGAACTTCCATTTCACCAACAGACTGAGGCAGAGTAATAAAACGAAATGCCCAATATGGAAGTGACAACATTTATTAAGAGTAACGGCGAGGTGAGCAGGATCACCGATGGTTCCTAACTAAGTTACGGTCCGCGAGGGACTCTTTCCGCTCCTCTCGTTCGTACAGATTTATGGTAACCACTTTAATTACACGCCAAATTAAGCTATTTTTTATACCCAAAGATCATAAAAAAAACTTACAGATATTAAAAGTACGCGTATCTTTTTACAGTGAATATTGGTGAAAAAAGATTTAAGATATCAATATTTTTATTTAAAATGCTTTTTATCAAGACGTGGCAAAGAGAGTAAAATAGAATGTACTCCTATAATAGTAAACGCATGGTGAACTGGGAATTTAGCGCATATAAAGTTTTATGTCGCTGTAAAAGTGGGCGTGCTGGCCACTAACTTGCCGCAAGATGGCATTGCGGGCATCATAAGGTGAAACAAATGAACTTAGTACTCAGATACTTTATCCAAGTGATATGCTTCTTCAGTAAGAATCCGTCATGTTGGGTACCACCGCAGTGGCAGATATTCTGCGTTGGCTCGGCTGTGAATAAATTCACAAAATAATAATAAATATCTATTGTTATGAATTATATACCGATATGTAGCAGTATCAAGCATTACTGTACGCTTGCAGGATACTGTACCTAAATACTGGAGAATGAGACACAAGTACTAATATCTTGGTATGACGAGCGCAGTGTTATGTAGAACGTTTTAGATCAAATCTCGGTTACACGGCGTCACGTGTCTTGGACAGGCGGGATGCTTACAGGTGAATGCTTTGCCCGTCTCGGTACATTATGGCATAAAAATTTCAATTTGAATAACATAACAGTTCAAAATACAATAATATCTTGTTGTTTATACGAAATTTTCAGATTTTATATGAGTCAGGGTCGTATAACCAGTTTTTAAACTTTCCATACGGGAATATTCCGGATGAATAAGATCGTATGCATTCAGTACACAAGTGAAAGGTTTTTTTGACATACCTATAAGTGGTTTTCCCTCCGGGCCTATTATTACTAATCATGCTACCTGAAGTCTAGAATCCAATACAAAATGTACTGCTCGTCTCACACATGCCCGATACTGCCTGGTAAACAAGTCCAGTAAGCAGGCTTCCGCCATCGGCCAGTGCGGGCGTGGCCAGTGCCCAAGCCAGTAAGCAAGAAGCGCCCCTACGTGGCTAGGCGCCCCTTAGGTACTAACGCTATCCATCGGCACGTACAGTTCGGTCGTACCCGATCCGGTTGCCCTGTGCGTTAAAATTTGGTGAGTGGGTCTCAATTAATATTAAAATCGGACATTCAAGTTATACATATATATCTCCCTGGCTAGAGCATTTGGACTCCCTATGAGTCCAAATGCTTTTACTGTAGTAGCTGTAGTATTGTAGTAGGTGTAGTGTTGTATATAGTTTGTAGTATTTGTTTAATAAAGGCATACCGCCATTGAAAAAAAAAGTTATACATATAATTATATTAAGGAGCAAATAATTATAAATATCAAAGCGTTTCTTTTTTAATAGAACAAAGTAACAGTACTTTACAAATTAATCCCCGTCTATATCGCTCGTCGTCTCACGGCGTCAGCTGGCTCACCACTAGAATGAAAATTATGAATTGGGCGAACCGGTAGGTGTGAGGCGGCAACCAGGTTCCTATTCTTAACTAGTAGATAAGAATAAGAACCGGTCCGGAAAATGTAAGCTCACGCAATAATTAATGTAATATTATACAATCCGGATGGGCTAATTACGGTAATGAAACTTACGGCAAAATAAAATCTACGGATATAGGTCTTGAGCTATTACAAATACTTCGATAAAAAAAATCTGTCATTGTTCCAAAAAATAAGGTTCAAACTGTTCTTGGAAACATTCTCATTACAGTAGGTACATACAACAATGTAGAGAAGTTCTGTCGTCTGCCGCTAAATACAATTGGTGTATTCCGGGTGAGTTGCGCAGAACACTGGGTTTAATACAGCGTTCGTTCCGATATCTTTCCACTACATAAACGAGTATCGTGACCAAACTAAATCTTTACGTCACCGTTTGTTACAGCTTGCGCGGCTATTTATTTATGTACGAGTTCATAAAGAAAATGAGGATTAGGAGACCAGAAAAATGTGCGATCTTCCTGGTCTCCTAGTCCTCGTTTTCTTTATGAATTCGGGTTTAAACTTACACTGGCAGAAACATAGCTAAAGTTGGAAATATTAATGTTACCATAAGTCTTTAGTATAAAAGAATGCAAAAGTGCAATTGGAAAAATAATATTTTTTGTATAAATTTATGTCCAGAAATCAAACACAGATTTGTGTTTTTCATGGACACTTTCGTGTGTGTATAAAGAAGGATAGATGTGCGTGCAAAAAAAATTAGTTAATAAATATGTAATGTGTTAACTTAACTTTTATGAAAATGTACACGAATATTATGTACATTATCATAAAAAATATTTACATAGAACAGAATTAATAATTTAAATATAAAAGAAATAAACGGGTTAGAAATCATTACACATACATATTCCTTTTGATAAACACATAAAAACTTGATATTCAGAGCGATTTTAGAACTATATATGGAACACATATATAAATAATTCAAAAGCTTTTTTGAGATCAACAATAAATAAATGTAGTTTTGTGAATGCCCACCTGACTCCTCAAGTATAAAATCCATCGGAAAGCACCTAACTGTATATTACTTAGCTTGAGAGCCAGTAATTTTAGATAAGCCTGAACTACATCTTCAACTATTTAATTTTTAAAAACGCTACGAAAGTTAGCTTAGACTTTCGTCGTCAATCGGCGAAGCAACGTCCGCCGCGTCATGCTCGTCCGATGGTCTGGCATGTAGCGGGATGACGCCCCGTAGGTGTTCGTATCGCTAGTCATCCGCTTAAGCGAACTTGAGCTTAGGACTGGTTAAAACTTAAAGTCTGCTCTTTTCGCCATTTTCGCGGTGTTGTTTACGTGCCTCTAGAATTTGAGGCATCTGTCAATGGTGACGCTTAGATATTTCACTGCCTGCCCCATGATTTTTAGGTTCGTGGTCAGGTTTCGTTTCCGGTGAATATGTTTTTGCGAAGTTGACAAACAGCCTCCATTTTCAAAAATAGCTCCTATTTTGGCAGGGCATCTAGCGTTGGTTGGAGTATCTTAATTTCATTTTTGGTCTTGATTATGCTAAAGTATGCTGCATCATCTGCGAAGAGCCCAATGACAGGGATATCATTGGTGTACCATGAGTAGCGGGCTGGAGAGATACAGTTACTATGCGGAACTCAGGCCTTCACTAGCTTCTCGGTTGAGATGGCGTCTGCTACTGAGACTACGAAGTTCCTGTTTCCAACAAAGGAGGTGCTGATCTTGACGAACCATCTTAGGCCAGTGACTTTGTCAGTTTGATCAGCCGTTTATGCCACACCCTGTCAAATACCTTTTTCATATCAAGGTCAAAAATATGACATATTCTTTTTTATACATGCACATTGTTATTTTACCAATTATGCGTGTGATCTGCAGTTTGGTCGAGTGTTCCGCTCTAAAACTACACTGGTTTTTTATTGTCTTGGTTTAGGCAGAACCTTATCGGAAAATGAACCGTACGCAGGATGCTATTTTAACCCTAGTATGGGCTATTACAATTTTCATGGGTTATCAGGCTTCATTTTGTACCTTGCCTATATCTGGAGTTTTCTTGTTTCGTAGTCTGTCTTGTTAGTCTCTTATTCAAATGGGGGTGGTTGTGCCTTGAAGTTACTCTTCTACTACTCACTAGTGTGAAGTGGGTCGCTAGATGGGTTGGGTTGGAACTGATTTCCTAGATGAATAGCAAAGATTTCGGCCCGGTGTTTGTCTAGTAATCTGAGCGGTCCGATGTGACCCATCAGTGGTCTGACTAGCTCCTTGTCTTGGTTTAGCTGCTGGCATAAGTGGTGTATTGAAGGAAGTTCATTGCCAATCTCTTCGATGAGTTTTCACATTATTTTCATATTTTTATTATTGCAATAAAGCATGCTCTGCGAATTACATTACTAAATTACAAATTTATGAGAGGAAAAAATATAGGATAGTATCCTTATACGGTGGTTAACGAACGAGAGGAAAGTACGATAGTTATGAATCATTATCATGTTAGCTCAGTCGTCAGCATACCCCGGTTATAGGGCTGGATGACGCTGGTTCGTTTAAAATGTAATGCTGGTTACGTACTTAAGTATCAAACTATTTTAGTTATGTGGACTGACTATAATAAAATAGATTTGATATAATAAAATAGAATTCTCCTCAACACGCTTATATTCATATAAAACATAACGTAAACATAAACGTCGTATACTTCTGACCTACATTCGATATGAGCATCTAAACATATTTAAACGATTTCGTTACCTTCCGGATCTTAACCCATGGGAACATTGGTTCCAATCCTCCTCACATCAGGTCATATAGTTTCTGATTTCCATTTCGTTTTATTTTAACCAGACTCACGAGTATAAAGGTTATTAGGGAACTGTGTTAGTATCCTAACACCGAATGTATGAAGCTACTTTACTAAGTATGTTTTGTAGGAATTTTTAGATGGCTATATATACGAATAAGTAATTAAATCAGCAAATCGAGTTATGGTATGTGTACAATAAATCAAACTTGTATTGAGGTATTACTATTATATTCGAACATTATAATACTGAAAAAAACTGAATAAGTCAGCTAAAGTAATGTTACATATTTTTACTATCAGTTAGAAAGTGAATTGAAGGTAACAAGGTTTTTATGCTGCAAACACCTACGAGCAGCGTTAAATGTAAAAACAAATATGAAGATGATATAAATAATTTGGTGAAGAGTCAATGTAGATCTCAGCTCAGGGCCTTGGGTTCTAAATATGTTACAGATCCGATTGATGAGGAGGAGAGGTGGCAAAGGAAGCTTGCCGGTTTCATTTTTGGTGAAGTGAAGACCAAGTATAGTGAAACGAGAATCTGGAGTAACCATACGAATTCTGATAACTGGTTGACTTTTGTATCGAACCAATGGCTTTAGGATTCCAAAGCAATGTCTTCATTACTCCACAAACAGGGCGGTGATCAATGTATTTTAATAATTATTCGCAGACAAACACCATATTAAAAAATCCAGGTGAACCTTACTAGGTTTACAAGGGTAATTTATCTTTAAATTATTATTGAATAACAAAACACACGCGCAAAATTCTGATATTGTTGAATAAATCTCACAATACCATAAAAGGGGAATATAATAACGTATTTGATATCATCATTACGCAATAATGGCCAGTATACCCGTATAGGAGCATAAATGTCCGTATTCGATTCGAAAATACTAATAACATAAAAATTTGAAATGTCAACACAAATTTCGCTTTAGAAAACTGTCGTACACAATAAAGAGAACAGTCGTATGTATAGTACCAAAATATATGAAATTGTTGTTCTGTTATATAATATTTGTTTGTTGAACACTGGGCGGATTGTCTCTAAATTGTTTAAAAGATCTGTGGGCATCTGCACAAGATAGTGTCATTCGAGAAATCATTTAAATTGTTGGTGATATTAACTACAATTCTGTTGCCTTTGCTTATCTTTGTGTTTGTTAGTGATGTGTATGATCCGTAGTTTGGAGAAAGTACTTAACTGGCAATTTATAATATATATATATATATATATATATATATATATATATATATATATATATTTAATTATATATAATAGTACAATATAGTATTATTACTTTTTTTTTTTTTTTTTTTTTAATGCTTGATAGGTTAGCCTTAGACCACTATCTCACCTGATGGTAGGTGATGGTGTGGTCGAAGATGCTGTTCAGACTAACCTAGAATTACTGGCTCTCAAGGACAGCTGCCGGAACACACCGCTAGGTGTTTGGCGACAGATTTTCTACTTGAGGGTGGTAGCTAGCCAGGTGGGCATTCGCAAATTGCCCTACAACCATGCTATAACGACTGCCATCTTAAGATAACAACCGGGACCTACGGCTTAACGTGAACGGAAGCGCTCAGTAGTAATGTCACAACAAACACACACACCCATCCAACTTATGACCGCGGGCGACGTTGCTTAACTTTGCTGATCGGTTAAGAACAGCTAAGTAAACTTCGCTACGAGCGATTCAGACTAAATATTCACAAATTCAATGAAATGGTACGTGACTACGAGACCCAATCACTTAGCCTTTGCCGCGATTTATTTCTTGTGGTTCCATTGCATGGTTCTATCCATTGGCCCACGAGTAAAATTCCATTTTTAGTGGTCTCATTTCTTACCGTGATTAAGAGGAAGTTTTTTTTAGTTTCATGTGGTTGAGTCACTTGATGAATCGAAACCTTGGAACCACGAAGATTTAAGTACAAATAAATAGGACTAACCATATGAAATAAGACAAATAAAGGTGTTAAATAAAGGTGTAAAATTACATAAAACTATAAAATACAATTTGGTGCAGGTAAAAGCAATTTTTTTTTTATGTCATAGGATACTAACAAAATCCAAATGCTTATATATTCAAATGTGAACATATTACTTATTCGTTATTCTAACACAAAGTCAAACAAACAATATTTTTTTCCAATAGAGTGGCCATTTTTTACATGGTATTGTGGCGGAATAAACACGATGACCACCTGATCCTAAGTCGTCGTCACATGTAACGAACTGCACTGCTATCGTCTCCCTGAGACTTACAGTTGTTGAGTCTCAAGGGCCTGTAATTTTACTGACTCTGAAGGACTGTTGTAGGAAAACATTTTTTGGTGCTTGGCGATAGATTTTCTACTTGAGGGTGGCAGTTAGCCAGGCGAGCATTCGCAAAATGTCCTTCCACCTTGCGGTGCAGCTCATGCTGGTGGTGGGGATCGAACCTGCAGCACCGCAGTCCATAGCTATAACCGCTCGGCTACCATTGCTTCAAAGATTGTTAATCAATTATCACCCAATTGTACTTCTGCCGTTTAAAACTTGTTATTGACAGTTCATTCCGTCCTTCCGTAGTTGCAGCTGAAAGTTTGATTTGCTTGATAAAAATTCGTTGAAACGTTGAGAATCCCAAGCTCAAGGAAAATAAAAACCCAAATTTCAGTACTCGGTACGCAAATGGGACCCAAACTCCGATTTTATAATGACTCTAAGAGCAAGTTATGTACACTTTTGTCATCTGTTAGGCACAACCCTCACTGGTGCAGAGTCGAAGCAAAGCGTCGCGACATATGCTTACACTTTAATTGTATATTGAATTGTATCTTTGTTGGGTAACTAACGTACAAATTAGTATAAAGAAAAGAAAACCGCGAGACGTCGAGCGCATTCTCGCGTCGGACTTGAAATTATACGCGTGGGGTGATGCGCGGCGTAGAGCGTTACTGTGTAGACGCGCGTCACCCGAGCGTTTGTGATTTTTATCCAATTTATTGTATCACTACGACTCGGACTCGCGAATATATTAAAGCATAGATGGCCATACCTATGAGATGCCCCACTGGGAAACCTGGTCCAAAGTAAATTTTGCAAATGCTCGCCTGCCTTATCTCCTGATTAGATTGATAGCCTGATTAGATTAATATTCTGAAGCGCTCGTAGCGAAGTTTACTTAGCTGTTCTCAACCGATCAGCAAAGTTAAGCAACGTCGCGCGCGGTCATGAGTTGGATGGGTGACCGCTAGTGACATTACTACTGAGCGTTTCCGTGCTTCGGAGGGCACGTTAAGCCCTCGGTCCCAGTTGTTCTCTTAGGATTGCAGTCGTTATAGCGTGGTGGTAGGGGATTTTGCGAATGCCCGCCTGGCTAGCTACCACCCTCAAGTAGAAAATCTGTCGCCAAGCACCTAACGGTGTGTTCCGGCAGCTGTGCTTGAGAGCCAGTAATTCTAGGTTAGTCTGAACAACATCTTCGACCACATCATCAGATAAGGCAATGATCAAACACAAGCCCGCATCGGTAGTTAAAAAATGCTAAAAAAGTTCAAGCTAAATAAAGTCTCTGTAAATAACTTTACCTCTGCTGTCTTTAGTATGTTTTATGCTATCGTGATGGAAGAAGCGCGCGGCCCTCCTGGTGTTAAGAGATAAACGCGGCCTATAACAGAAGCAGTTGTTCGTCACAATTGGCGAGCTGTACCGCACCCATCACCCTGAGACATAGTTGTTAAGTCTCTTGTGCCTGTAATTTCACGAGCAACCATACCTTTTAAACCGGAAAACAGTAATGAGAATATTAATAAATAGGTATGGAGGCAGTACTCCCCCCGACGAATTCTTTAAAAATATAATTATAAAGCGAAACCGACATTGGATGCTGGAATTAATATTTGTATACATTATTGTTAGCTACGTAAAGATCTGTGTATTTCTAAACTACTAGACAAATTAAATCTAAGCACATTTTTCTTAATAACTCCTTTTCAAACAAATATACTCTCTTTTAGCAGATTACGAAACACAGAAATAAAAGGTAAAAATTTACTTGCATTTTATATTACTAACAGAACTTTTTAAAATTAGCATTGGCATGTTTATTTACAGATGGTAATCTGCAGCACTCAACTTTAATTAATGTTCTATACCTGGACGGTACGAGTACCTACTGTATGAAATTGTTTAAGGACTCAAAATGTAAATAATGGATATGATGTTCATTAATATAATGTATAGAAATAATATTATAATATCGGTCATGTCTCTTTTTTTATCATAGGTATAGGTTTAGCAAAAGATCTTAACATTTGTACAAATTAAGATGAAATTTGGATGATTTGCTAAAGCAGCGTTCCATAATCGCGATTCCAAGCCCACGCTGTCAAAATCATAGCTAGTAAAAATATACATGTATGTAATAATAACAAATATTTTCAAAATATTTTACGAAAACATCAAATTAATATTTTAATAAAACACTTAAAAAATATAAAAATATATCTAGTGACAATTCCGCCTAATTTTCCTGCTAAGCCGACGTGACGTCACAAACGTCACGCAGCCAAACCGGAAGAATTTTCGACGCGTTTCGCTTCTACACGAAGCATCCTCAGGAGGTCTTGACTCTTCGAGCGCACGATCTTTCTCGGCGTTTGTGACGTCACGTCGGCTTAGCAGGAAAATTAGGCGGAATTGTCACTAGATATATTTTTTAAGTGTTTTATTAAAATATTAATTTGATGTTTTCGTAAAATATTTTGAAAATATTTGTTATCGCATACATAAAACTAAATAGGTTGCTATTGAATAAAACGTTGATCTAATACTATTAGCATGTTCAGGCTTGAATTTACAATTATCTTTAATAGATCACACTATAACTTACGGAGATATCATGTAAAAATAGATACAAAAAATTGTGCCTGATTGTTTAGCCTTATTTTTTTATGCCTTATTCTTATTTAGCCAGTCTCACCTGATGGTAAGTGATGATGAGGTCTAAGATGTTGTTCAGGCTAACCTAGAATTACTGGCTCTCAAGGACAGCTGCTGGAACACACAGTTAGGTGCTTGGCGACAGATTTTCTACTTGAGGGTGGTAGCTAAACAGGCGGGCATTCGCAAAATGCACATACCCCCTTGCTATAACGATTTCCGTCCTAAGACTACCGGGACCGACGGCTTAACGTGCCCTCCAAAGCACGGAAGCTCTCATAAGTAATGTCACTAGCGGTCACCCATCCAACTCATGACCGCGGCGGACGTTGCTTTTGCTGATCGGCTTAGAACGACTAAGCAAACTTCGCTACGAACGCTTCAGTAAATTGAGAACTTCCCCCTTTTTTCACCGGTGGTTCAAAGTTAGTTGGGAAGAGAGAGTCCTAACCGTGAAAATGGCGTCTTGACAGTCTTGACTTTAATGTCTCCACAACCAAGTGTTAAACTGAGAACTTGTAGGTATCACAGGCAAGCTCTATTTTTCGTATTGTCTAAAAAAAATTCTAGATATGAAGCCCTTTGTTCCAGAACTATCCAAACATTTGGCGGCATGCCAGCTCATGCTTCATATTTCAGCGCATCATACAATGACTGATGTTACATTTCTTTAATTTCTTTCAGCTACTGCAAGTGATGGATTTGGCGGGCTAATACAACAAAGCTTTCTCTAAATATACTTTTAATTGAATTCTCAGCTGCGTGGGGACATTATATATTTATATGTAATCTCAGATCTTTAATCTACATTGCTTATTACTAGTGTTACTAAATAAAAAATCGACCGGCCGCTTTAGAATTCTAATGTAAAGAACACTCTGAAATGCTAGGTTTATTTGGCATCTTGATGGGTTCCATCATAGTGCTTAATAGTCTTTTTTTTATGCAGTATAGGTTAGCTTTGACCACTATCTCACCTGATGGTAAGTGATGATTTGGTCGAAGGTGTTGTTCAGGCTAAGCTAAAATTACTGGCTCACAATAACAGCTACTGGTACACACCGTTAGGTGCTTTGCGACAGATTTTCTACTTGAGGGTGATAGCTAGCCAGGCGGGCATTGGCTAAATGCCCTACCACTATGATATAACGACTGCCATCCTAAGACAACTACCGGTACCGACTAACGTACCCTCCGAAGCACGGAAGTGCTCAGTAGTAATGTCACTAGCGGCGGACGTTGCTTAACTTTGCTGATCGATTAAGATCTAAACAAACATAGCTACGAGCGTTTCAAAAAAAAATCAGAAGTATACTGTGTTAAGGCGTGAAGAACACTGCAGCCAGAGCACTTTCAGCAGAAGTAGAACTCTTTATGTGATTTCGTCCAGTAAAGTACTGCCACCATAATAATTTCTACCGCGTGAAAGTAAGTAGTGAAATGAAATGCACATGAAACTTAACAACTTTATGTCTCAGGGTGATAGGCGCAGCGCAGGTAGCCACTTGTGATGAACTGCATCTGTTATAGGATATAGACAGAGGTTACCACTTATCACCAGGTGGGACTCGCGCTTGTTCCATCGCGAAAGAAATATTTTCAACACCCTTGCTCGTAAAGTGAGATTTATTATATCGTTCTTAGGGTCATAAACCGAACTATAACACCCTCGTGCATAATAATATTATACACTAGTGCGTAATAGAATTATCCCTACAAAGTTAAGTTAGTACCTAACTGCAAATTATATGCGAGTAAACAGATCATTTTCAATTTAATACTACAATGTTAAGTTAGTACCTAACTGCAAATTATATGCGAGTAAACAGCGCATTTTCAATTTAACCGGGTAATACAGATTTGTAACATCAAAGAGGTTTATATGTAATCAACCATCATACATTTGCCACGCGCAAAAAAAAAACTTTCGCGCTATTTTCCATAATTTTCGTATGTTGTTTGTATCGCATTTGTGGATTTTTTTTTCCTCGCTAGGGTGTTGAAAAAGTGCGTATGAAACTCGTGAGCTTAGCTCACTTGTATCATAATCTACTTTTATGCACGTGACCTTGCTCTAACTTGTTAGCCTTAAATGCGAATTTCTTGGGATAAGACTTGAGAAATTCATTACTATTCAGATTTTTTTTATAGCCAACTCCAATATTGTATACCTACTTACTGAACATTGGTTGTTTTGATTTTAAATGGAAATAAAATGCTTCATCAACTACATGTCACTTGCGCTTAAGTCACGCATGTACCCCAGTTTTTTGGCAAAAGTTAGAATTCATTAGATAGATCTAGATAATTTGTTCTTTAATTTTCCTATGCTCTGCTGTTCTCTCTACGGTATGTTTCCCATGGATATTCCCCGACCTACCAAACTAAGGGTCAGTTTCACTAAATTAGGATAAAACTAGGTATACGAGAATAACTTTTATCTCTGTATCCAACGAAATGATAGACTCTTATCACCATAGATGTCCTATTGGACACTTTTGTTACAGTATTTTAAATTTTCCATAGCCTTCTATGAAATTGAACATCAGGCAAACGGCTGTAGCAAAAGAAATAATCTTATCAAAGAATAAAAAAATATTATTTTTATAAAAAAATATAGTGTTAAGATTCCAGATTGCCCAGGCAGGGATCGTTCAGCAGAGGCGCCTTCCACCTGGACAATCTGTTTTGAATGCTTAACAACCGGCGATACACCGGGAAGGCTGAAAAGAAAGTACAAAATCAAATTTACAAAGGGTTACATACAATTATAATCGGTTTCCTTGTTCCGTAGTTGATCCCTCTAGCCTATCGTGACCTACTTAATCTACTGATCAGTAATAATTAAGCGAGACTTACGACTAAGGCGGAGGGTTAGTTCTTCATACAGTCCTTTGAGGCTCCAACGTCACAACACAGCACCAAGATGCTCAAGGCGTCAAAAAATATAAATTTCAATCACAAATATCAAAAATCCGAATTCTTTTAATTACTTCCAAAAATGCATAAAGGAGAATGAATTGCAAAAGTTTTCAAGATAATTTCACGTACAAAAATTCCGTAGATCACAAATAGACGACAGCAAAGGGGTGCGTTCCATTTCCCGAGAAGTTGATCGGTCCGAACATATAGTATATAAAAACACATATGTACAAATACTGGTTATACAATAATATTATATTAATCAGTATTATGAGTATGTCTAATAAAAATAAAATATTTGTGTTGTGTTGTGTATCTCTTACACGTTATTTACAGATAAATATACCCAGACGCAAAATTGATGATCCTGGATGAAGACACCGATCATCTATCTTGCCATCGACCAATATTCTCCGTTTAGTTTCTTTTCAGCCTACGCGATATTGGTGAAACTGTGCCAACGTTGTAGAGGCCATATATTTAAAAAGTAGAAGTTAAAGTGATTCGTTTCGATCCGTTGGGAGTGTTTTTGATGTTTTGTCTTAGGTATAATATTTATATATAATATAATATTAGATGTGTAGTTATTTTAAATATGTATAGGACTTTAGAAGATAGCGTAAAATTAGTTTATACTCGTATGTGGAGACTGGTTATTTGTAAGATGTTATGAATAGGATGCGGAGATCTTGGGGATGAAGGAAAAACAAAAATAAACCGGAAGATGTTTCGTGTTTCTATACGTCAAACGCGTCGAATTTTTTTCCCGTTTGGCTACTTGGCGTTTATGACGTTACGTTTGCTTAACTGGAAAATAAGGCGGAATCGTCTTTTTTAAGTGTTATTGTAAAATATTAATTAATGTTTTCTTAAAATATTTAATATTATTAAATATGTTTAATGTTATTGTATACTTAAGACCCGCCCGGCTTGACAAGGGTGCAATGCTGATACTAAATAATCTGTTATATCTTTGAAAATATTCATTTAAATTACATGTTGTAAGGGGCTATCTTGAACTTTATTAAATGCACAATGTATTTAAGGTACTTAGTTGAATAAAGATTAATGCTGTTTTGCTTAAAATCTCGTAAAAAGTGAATGATAAAAAATGGTTATTGTGGGTTATCTCTAAGAGCAAGACATATACCATTGCGGATTTTTTGTAGTATTTTTTAATGTGGACAATACTTTTGTACAGTATTTTGATCTATCTTGTAGGGTTCAGTCAGCATTTCCAATATAAGCGCAAAAAATGTGTTTATTTAGGACATCACATTAGCAACCTCTAGAATTATAAGTGTACATATAAACACTATGCATATAAACCTTCCACTTGAATCACTCTATATATTGAAAACACCGCATCAACATCCGTAGCGTAATTTTAAAGATCTAAGCTTACATAGGGACAGAGAGCGGAAGTGACTTTGTTTTATACGATGTAGAGACTTGAAGGATGAGAAAATCCTACAACATAAGAACTTACTTTCTTAGTGTAGGTCCTGTCCTAATAACAGACTAGACAAACATAAAATCATACAAACCATGACTTTTTGCTAGAATTAATAATACTCATAACCTTATTTAGTTTATATACCAATTGTACAATATTTGTGAAAAATTATCAGTATTATTAATGTATGTCATATGGTATATAATTTTTAAGTGTCAACCCATTAGTATCACACGTATCCGAATTCAGGCATTTATGAATTTAGTTCAATTGTTATCATTATTTATGACTAGCTGTACCTGCGACTTCGTTCGCGATTGCCGTATTTGCAGACTAATTATTCACATTTGAGCACTGTTTATCACATATTAAGCAACACTGTGGTCTGCGGCGACGCACTCTTAGTAAAGCATAGCTCAGAAAGGAGCTTATTACTTTGGGTTTGAAAACTCCTGGTTGTATTTTCCAGAAGACAGTAGTTAAGTAACTCAGAGAGTACCTTCGCGGTTCGCACAATAAATGTTGAAGCAAAGTACTTTGTGCGTTTCTTTAGAAGTTTGATTTAAGTGGCGTCTTTTTGCATTGTTTGGCTGTAGAACGAAAATATATTAGATTGTGCACTTGCATTGCGCAGTCTTCAAAATATATCCGGCAAAAGATAGATAGTAAAAAAAAACTGATTGTGGTGAATGTTCCAGATTTTAAAGTTGTATCTTAGCAAGCTTGCGAAACTACCGGACTGCCTGTGGGTGCTGGGGTGCCTGTGGGGTGCCGGACTGTCCGTGGGGTGCCGGGCTGTCCGTGGGGTTAGAAATATTCTAACCAAAAAATAATAATTTAAATCGGACGACGTGTTAATAAATTACAACTAATTGTACATTTTGACTTTCATCCCCTTTCTCGAAAGAACCATGCTAAATTTCTGGTTAAAAACTATACAATTCCAACAAACCTTCTTCGTAGTATGAACTCAAATCGTGTTAAGTTTCATTGAATTCCATTCAGTAGTTTTGGAGTGATGCGCAGTCAGGATACAGGCAGACAGACAAACAGACAGACAGACAAAAATAAAAAAAATATAGTTTTGGCATCAGTGTAAGCTACAGAGAGCAGTCAATTTTTTTTCATCATATCTGCCTTGTACTGAATTGAATCTGTTACAGTTTTATTATAAGTATAGATAAGCATGGATTATTTACAGTGGTCGTTTTGTATGCTCGCCATAGGATTACAAACTACCAAACGAACTTAAAAGTATTACAGAAGCTGCTGTAAACAAAAGTTTCTCCCAAAGGAGAGTCAGTTCTCAACAAAGCGAGCCCAGTATTATATCTTGACAGTTATGTATTAGATTCCAGAAGCAACAGACAATGGTAAATAAAGCAAAACAGCTTTATACCCGAGCAAATATATTGAATTCACTGTGAAGTTTTATATGATGAATTGTGGGAAGCCAGCTATATCTTCTAGTAGGTATGGACTTGAAAGCTTTGGTTTAGATAAATATTATGAAAATAAAAAGAACTACCATAGTCATAAAATATGTTTTAGATGACGGATGCCTATTTCTTCCTCTTCTGAATTTTGGAGTAACGTACACAGTGGTGTAGTATTAGAATTAGAATAAAATTATATTCTGTAAGCTCCATTGCAAAATACTTTGTAACCTGCAAAGTATGTATGGATTTATTCTATGTGCATAAAAATAATAAAAATCAACAGTAAAAGTTAACGCATTGTAACTATAGTGCTTCCGTTTCATTTCTAAGAAGCTGTAAGTTCTTTCTATACTTACTTATATATAGTTTTTGAATAAATTCTTTTGTAACGTCACACGCTTGAATACCAGCGCTGAGTTATTGCCTGGCTAAGGTGGGTCAAATTTATGACAGCGTTATCAGCGTATTAAGTGTTAAATGTTACACAATTTTAATTGTCAATATGTGACCATAAATTTATTTTTAGACTCGAACAGTTTGTACATTTGCAGTTCGTCAATTATTTGGAAGCACTTTGTTATTTTTATAGTAGGATGTTGTTTGTTTTTTATATATAAATAGTCTTGTCATAAAAACCGGCAGGTACGGTATTTGAGTAAGTAGGTACCGCCTACTTGCAGATTTATATATATAATATAATTTTATTTATTTTATATATATTTGTATTAGTAATATATTTTATATAATTTTTAAATGTTAAACATATTGAGTGATAATATTGATAATGACAATTATTTATCTTTATCATCGTCTTGTAGTAATGACAGTTTTCTAAGTATCCCTTCTCTTTCTGAAACTTTAGATTCACACTTTTCTGATGTACCTAAAAACCTTAACGTTATTCATATTAATGCGCAGAGCATTCCGGCTCATTTCCCTGATATGCTGACGTCATTTCATAACAAGAATGTTCATGCTATTCTAGTCTCCGAATCTTGGCTGAAGCCATCTCTTCCTTCAGTTTCATACACCTTACCAGGGTTTAATCTCATTCGCAATGATCGGTCATTAGGCCGCGGTGGTGGTGTAGCTATTTATATCCGTGCCCACATTCCCTTCACTGTAATAAGCACATCAACTCAACCACCTCCCCCAAATGCTGGCGAACACCTTTTCATTGAAGTTCTTCTCTCCCATTCTAAAGTACTTCTCGGAGTCTACTATAGCAATTCAGATAGCAACAATTACTTCTCGTCCTTTGAAAAGCTCTTAACAGATATTGTTCCGGCTTATAGTCACACAATAGTTATGGGTGATTTCAACACTTGCCTTCTCAAGAATAACAGTCGCACTACTTCATTAGAGACCCTTATCAAAGCTAGCAATATGCATATCCTCCCACTAGGCGCGACTCATCACTTTCCAAATTCAGTCCCTTCACTTTTGGACCTTATTATGGTGTCGTCATTAGAGCTTGTTGCTAAGCATGGTCAGTGTTCAGCTGATGATTTTTCCTACCATGATTTGATATTCTTATCGTACAAGATTCGTCCTCCTAAATCTAGACCAACAATTATTCTGCAGCGTAATTTTAGTGGTATAAATCAAGATGCATTTTTAGAAGACGCTAAAAATATTGATTGGTCCCCAGTTGTAGATTCTGATTCAATTGACGACAAAATTGCAATATTTAATTCTCTTATCACCCAACTCTATGACGTTCATGCCCCATTAAGATCCATCAAAATAAAACATACACCTGCGCCCTGGCTTACTGAGGATATAAAAATATTAAGACATAATAAAACAGTTGCGAAAACTAAATATAAGTGTAATCCTACAGATGGGAACAAAACCCGATACACCAGGGTACGTAATCACTGCAATTTGGTGTGTAGAGATGCACAAAGGCGCCATATTCATGAGTCTGTTCAAGAAAAGGATCCAGCGAAAGTATGGAAGTTCCTTAGGTCTTTAGGGGTTGGTAAATCTCGCCAAGAATCTACTCCAAAAAATTTGGATATTAATTCATTGAACCAATACTTTGTCTCATCGTCTTATATAGACGATTCGTCAAAAGATGATACTTTAAATTTTCTTTCTAACATTACAACCCCTGACCTTTCTTCATTTGTCTTTAGTCAATTCACCGCTTGTGATGTTAAGAAAAGCATACTCTCTATATCTTCAAATGCTGTTGGAACTGATGGAATCAGTAGAAACATGCTGGTTCCTATTTTAGACGTTATTCTTCCAACACTGTGTTATATTTTTAACTTTTCCATATTAAATAGTAAGTTTCCTTCCTTATGGAAGGAAGCACAAATAATCCCTTTGCCAAAAAAATCTAATCCCAAATCTCATTCAGAATATCGCCCAATTTCAATACTGCCTTTCCTATCGAAAGTACTTAAACGATTAGTTTATAACCAAATTAACACTTTTCTTACTCACAATGATCTTTTAAACCCCCTTCAGTCTGGCTTTCGTCCGGGACATAGCACAGTTACTGCACTCCTCAAAATAACTGACGATATCCGTCTAGGGATGGATAACGGCCAGTTAACTGTTTTAACACTTTTAGATTTTAGCAGTGCGTTTAACACTGTTGACTTCGACATACTTCTTGCAATTCTTCGATCAAACAACATATCTCCAACGGTGATTGACTGGTTTCATTCTTACCTGTACGGTCGCCGACAACGTGTTCGCATTGAAGATCGTTTCTCTTCATGGTGTGACACCTCTGCCGGTGTACCTCAGGGTGGCGTATTATCTCCTCTTCTTTTTTCCATTTTTATAAATTCAATATCTCAAAATATTTCGTCATCCTACCACCTCTATGCAGATGATCTTCAATTATACCGACAAGCAACATTGCTTAACCTATGTGATGCAGTGAAAGCAACTAATGAAGACTTGTCTCTAATAATGGAATGGAGCAAAGCTTACGGGCTGAAAGTTAATCCACTTAAAACTCAAGCTATTTTAGTAGGTAGTTCTCGCTTAATTTCAAAGGTAGATTGGGACTCACTACCACGACTGGAGTTTGATGGAGTGGTCGTCCCTTTTAGTAAAACTGTCAAAAATCTAGGTATTACCATTGACCAAAGCCTAACATGGGATCCTCAAATAGCTCTCACTAGCCGTAAGTTGTTTGCATCCGCAGGATCCTTACGGAGACTTCGAAACTTTCTGCCTACTACCACTAAAATTGCGCTTGCACAGTCCCTTTTACTCCCTATTCTTGATTATGCTGACGTCTGCTACCTTGACCTAACTGAGGAGCAATTGAATAAACTTGAGCGACTCCAAAATTTTTGTATAAGATTTATATATGGCTTACGCAAATATGATCATGTCTCCGATTTTCGTAATAAGCTCAAGTGGCTCCCTATTCGTCGTCGCCGGAATGCTCATATATTATCTCTCCTTTACAGTATTCTATTCCATCCTTTATCCCCGCGCTACCTCAAGGAACAATTTAAATATCTTCATTCTACCCACTTTCTGTCGTTAAGGTCATTAGAAAACTTAACGCTACAACAACCTGCAACTAAAACTACTTTCTACCACTGTTCATTTGCCGCTGAAGCTGTCAGACTGTGGAATCCACTACCGCTAGAAATTAAACGTGCTCCTTCATTGAAATCTTTCAAGGATCAAGTCAAAAATCATTATCTATTGCTCTAACTTCCTATAATAAGGGACACTACGGTAAACTTAATTATGTGTTTAACACGTTGTAAACTATATATGTTTATATGGTATATATGTATGTTTATGTCGTATTTATTATAATAATATATGTGTATGTTTATATGTATGTTTATGTCGTATTTATTTATTTATTATATATTTATATATGTGTGTTTTCATATATTTATTTAGTTTTGGTTAGTTAGTTAATCATTTGGTAACATCAGATATTTATGTATAGATATATTCAGACCTTAACAAACCCCGCCCAATATCTTGAATATATCCCTTATTGATGGGTTGTCTGGAAGAGATCGCTCTGAGCGATAAGACCGCCCATTGATGCACTAGGTTTTAAGGTATGTTTTAGTAATAAGTTTAATGTTGTTATTATGGTGTATTCAATAAAGAGTTATCTATCTATCTATCTATCTATCTATCATTCTTTACTTACCAAGTTATTATTTTTATCATACATATGTTACTCGTATTTAACTTCTTACTTATATGAAAGCATTTTTATTTCATTAAATTTTTTAGCAATTAGCCAATTTGAATATAACGATTTTTCACTCCCGTCAATTACTTGGACTAATAAACGTATTATTAAATTTTTTGTTGATTATTTTCTTGGATCTGCCAATAAATATTACAATACACAATCAATAAAATGTTTAATAACAAATAAATTAGGTCCCCATGGGGAGCCAAGCTAAGGTTGTTCCCCCAATAGCTTCCCGTGGTTGTCGTAAGGGGCGACTAAGAGAAAAATACAGGAAGGTGGGCAGCAGCGCCATTCGGAAACGATCACCAGTAACTGCGATCCCCAAGACGCTTGCAAAAACCCTTTATAATATTATAATAGACACTAATTGCACACGGACCCCAGTCCCCAGCAGCTCCATTACTTGACCTCGGTAGCAGCCCATGTAACAGTAGAGCAGGGTGGTACTAAGAATCCCCTCTCTCCCCGATTATCTAGTATCTTGTGTCTTGGGGATCGCAGTTTAAGATATAAGTCACAATAATTTTAAGACACCTCACAAGACGCTGCTGCCCACCTTCTGGTATTTCACCTTTAGTCGCCTCTTACGACACCCACAGGTAGCAACGGGTTTAAAGTCTGAAAATAGCTAATAGCCGTTCATTGTAGCGCTCAACGGTTGGATGCACATGTTTATCAGTACACGTTTTGCATCGAATGATGATGATGAAACTAAACAATAATCATATACAGACTTTAAATTTAACTGTATAGGTATATTTCAATTCGTTAATATTAATACATCTTAGAATTGTCAAAAATACATCGCCAAGCACCTAACAGTATATTGTGGCAACTGTTTTGCGAGCCAGTTACAATTGTAGGCTTTACCTGAATAACATATTAAATCACATCATTACTCAAACCAGGTGAGATACTGTCCAAAGCATATCAGCGGCAAAACAGTCGCTTAAATTTGTATTTTATAGTTTAATTAAACCAACGTTATAATTATTATCAAGACCTTACTTGGTACTTGGTGTGCGGGCTCTTTTCCGCAATTTTGCCGCTCTTGTGCAGCCTATTTTGCGTGGAGTTTGGAGGCTGTCGTTAATCCAGCCATCCAATATCGGCCAGGAAGGACAGCAGCTCGCTGACGCCGGCGCAGGCCTCCCGGACGGTCCCTGGCGTACCAAGGTGCTCTGCTCTTTGGGACGCCACACTGCTGCACTCAACGAGCACATGTGCGGCTGTCTCCTCTGCTTCCATACAGCCTCTGCACAGGGGGCTGTCTGTGACACCCATAGTAAACAGGTGTTTGTTTAGATGACAGTGTCCAGTGACAATTCCAACGACCCGTCGTAATTTGTCTCTTTTAAGCTTGAGGAGCCTTCTAGAGTACCTTAAGTTTAACTCTGGGAAAGCTTCTTTCGCCTGTCTACAGTCTATTGTACCTGCCCAGTAATTTTGATGTAAGTTTTTAGTTCTTTGGCGGATCCAAGCTCGAACTTGGCTGAATGGTAGTGGCATCAGAGGCTCTGGTCCTGCAGGGTGAAGACCAGAACCTCTCCGCGCCAACTCGTCTGCTTCATCGTTGCCTCTAGACCCACGATGCCCTTTTATCCACTGAAGAGTAACTTTGTTATTGTGACTACTTACTTCTTCCAGTAGCTGATGGCACTGTATGATCAGCCCCGATGACAGATCATGTCGTTTCAGGGCTCGTAGAACTGCAGTACTGTCCGAGAGGATTTTGATAAAATGACCATTTACCTTTCTACTCAGTAGCGCAGTCAAAGCCTGGATAATACCCACACATTCGGTTTGAAATATGGAGTTGTGTGCACCCAGGCCTGTTGCTATGTGTATGTTAAATTCTTCGGAGAAGCTACCTGCTCCTGTACCTGTAATCATTTTAGAGCCATCTCTATAACTTCTATATTCGTGAGTACCTGAACTGTCACTAGGCTCTTCGTGTGTTTGTATAGTGTAGCTCTTAAAGAAGTGGTACTGCTTGTTAACTTTGTCATAGAGAGATAAGATCAAACCATTATTGTTCCCCTCGTATGTACAAATCTGTCCATGGGGTACGACCCATCCGTCCGAAATGGCCACGTTTTTTTTTCCCGCGACGCCCTGTAACGTTTTTTTGTAGTACTAAGTAGTTTTCCATTACCTAAATATGTCACCCTAACATCCCCATACCCTAATATATTACCTATACCATACAAAAATAACATTTTCATCCATTTAGTTTGAGTGGATCAAACAGCGAATAAAAATATATTTTTCCAGATTTTGAGGTATTTTGTTTTTTAATCGAGTTTATTTGTGGCAGTCTCCAATCAACATATAAACTTCTTGGTACCAATGCAATCCTCATCATATTCGCTTTACGGGAAAATAAATGAAAATAGACCTTTTCATGGAAAATTTTACAGGAAAAGGGGTTTGAACAGACGACGAAAATGGCGGGAAACAGCATTTTTTATATATTTTTTTTTATATTTTTTTCCGAAACTATTCCACCTACAACTTTGTTTTTTTTTAATGTGAGTATTTATTATGGTTCTTTACCCATGAATTATACCAGATTGTAAGGATAAATATTTTATAAGTAGTAACGAGATTAAAACAACGCGATTTTTTTTTAAGAATTTTGGCGGGAAAACTGTACATAAGCGCATTTTTTTTTTTTCTCAAAAACTATACCACCTACGAATTTGGTTTTTCTTTTGATATGATTATTTACATGTAATCTATACACCTGAATTATTTCAGATGTTTAGGTTTATAGGTTTAAAAGTAGTTACGAGATTATTTATTACGTAAGTTTCGATCGGTTAGTGTTTGCGCGGCAAAATGCATCGAGTGAAAGTTATTTTTTTCATTTCATGATTTGAGTAACTTCTCGTTACCATAGAGTAATGCAGTTTTTTTTTGTATAGCCAATGATAGTAGCTTACTAACAACGTTTGAATAATAACGATCGGATAAATACAAGCTTCACACTAAACCTTTTTTTTAGACCACCGGAATTCCGGCCGGAACAAAAACGGGGGTCAAATAAAAGAATATATAAAAAAAAAGTTATCAATCCTTATCCTTTTAATTTCTTTTAACATCGTTATTGACTTGTTGCCTATACAAATGCAAAATTACATCTTTCTAGGTCAATTACTTTAGAAGTAGTTACGAGATTATTTTTAAATGACATAAATATAAACAATATTTTGGCGGCAAAATGTAATTTGAGCTGGTTTCAGATTTCATATCAATTTGAAACATACTTTCTGTTATATCAGAATATTATGGATTTTTTCTCGTATAGCCAAGGATCCATCCTCACGAAAACCGTTTGAATTATGAAAATCGAACTTACCCAGATTTTATGGTGAATATGTAAACACGACTATGACCGCTCACCGGCAGGCCGGTTGGGACAGATAAGGTAAATCCGGCAGGCCGGAGGATACGAAGTTAAGGTTATCAGTGTAGTTCTCTATGATGTTTGTGTGTGGTGCTTGTATACTTAGATTCCAGAGATTTAATGCTTTAAGTCGATATGCGGATGCCGCTGCTTCTTGCTGTATGTACAGCTGTAGCGGTATCATGCCGAGGAGAGCTTTAATCGTGACAGTAGGCGTGGTTTTCATACACCCAGTGATAGCGACGCAGGCTAGTCTCTGGAATTGTTTTAGTTTGGCAATAGCAGTTTACCACTGCACCATACCACTGCTCCGTGTGTGAGGGATGGTCGGATAACCGTTGCATACAGCCGTAGGGTGATCTTAGGGCTAAGCCCCTATGGTTTTCCGATCATTCTTTTGCATTGCCAGAAAGTAACACTGGCCTTGTTCAACTTATTCTCTAGGTGACTTGCCCAGTTCAATTTGCTGTCTAGTATGATGCCCAGATATTTCACCTCCTTTGACAGTTTTAGTTCCTTATAGAAACAGACAGGGTAGTGTAAACCTGCCTAATGCTCTTTTGTTTGTGAAAAACAACAGTTCTGTTTTTCCTGGATTCACGGTGAGCTCTTGTTCTGTGCACCATGCTTCAATGATCCTCAGGGCTTTCTGCATCAGTTCACATGCGACGCTAGCACATAGTCCCGATATAATAATGGCCAGGTCATCAGCATAGCCCACCGTGTAGAATCGACTGGAGTTGAGCCTGGTGATCAGGTCATTGACTACCATGTTCCAGAGAAGTGGAGACAGGACTCCCCCTTGTGGGCAGCCCCGTGATACCACCCCCCTGGTTCCGCCATTTAAAATCAAGACCTTATTTTTATAAAGTTTGATCAATGATATTCTGTTTGAAAAACTGACATTATATCTCCGAGTTTATTCATGTAATTTACAAAGTCAGCTTACTATACGTAATACAGCCCGTTATAGTTCTTGGATAGGAACATTGCATTTTGTTGAGTAAACGCTTAAAACGTATTGCTCAACACTACCAACCAAAAGCAAATTGCCTCACTAGCTATAGCTTTGTTTTTATATACGAGTGCACACTACGTACAAAGAACTGACCGCTACTCATTCCCTAGATTAATTAAAAACATAAAAAGTAACTCCAACGGTAAGGTTTTGAAAGCTTAATGAGTTGTTAAAAGGACAATCAATTTTGAAGCAGTGATGGCTCAGCGGCATTGGCTATGGACTGCTGCGCAGCAGGTCCATGTTTCGAATCCCACCGTGGGCTTGAGCTTCACCGCGTGGTGGCAGGGCATTTTGGGAATGCCCGCCTAGCCAGAGACCACCCTCAAGCAGAAAATCTGTGGCCAAGCATCTAAAGATGAGTTTCGGCAACTAAACTATCTTCCGAATTTTTATCTGTGTAAATGTATCTGACTAATTTAACACATACTTAACCTGTATATAGCATAACGCTGAAAAATAACCCTCAAACATTAGCTACACTCACTCGTGCTCATGTATTTAATAACATGTCTCCCTTCCTAAACAATAAACTTATTATATAAAAATGCTTCCAACGGTTTTTATTGAAATAAATTGGCTGGTTGTTCATTGCTGACTGTACCTGATCTTGAAGCCCTCGCAGAAGTTGTACCGTAAAGACTCATGTTTTACTCACTCAAGCTGTATTCGAAGATTTTTCAATTTCTTAAAATTCGCGAGGTTTCTTGAAAATCTGTATAAGTGACTAAAAAAATCTAAAATCGTTAAATCTTATAATTTGAGAAGTTCAAGCCATACACAAACTTCTCTACATTTTACATTTGACTGAGGGAAGAAACTTTTAGACGAGTAGAAAAAAATAGCTTTTGCCAATCTAATCTGCCAAAAGTTTGTTCACAGTTGAGGAAACTTTACCTAAACTCTTGCGTAACTGGATTTGAACCAAGTTGCTTAGGCTTACTATCTCCTTAGCTCCGTGTGTGTGTTTAGTGCAATACTAACAACAACATCGTAGGTAAGGCGATGGAACTACATTAACACCAGCTATTACAAGAATGTACAATTGCACTTGTTAAGATTCCAGATTGCCTAGATAGGCATTGTACGCAGAGTCTTCTATCTAGGAAACCTGTTTTGAATGCTTAACTTTTGCCCGTGATCCACGGGGCTGAAAACAACAAAATATACAAGCAATACAATTAATACATACACACGTACCATAAAGTGAAGTCTCATCGGTTTTGACGAACCAGCGCTTACCTACCTAACGTAATCGGCCGATTCTATTAAGACGGTACTTGCCTGGGCTACGAAGATGGTTCCAGGTCTGCTGTCTTGTGAGGGCACAACACTTTTAATAGTCAATGTTCACCAAACAAACGCGAGGGTCCAATCAGGCGGTTTAAAAAAAAAACAAACACTCAAATTATGTTAAACACCGCTGACCCAAGATCGACAAAAATTCTATATAAATCAAATTTACCAAGTTACTCAAATTGTAAAAACCAGAGACAAAGCGACAATGCAAACTTCTACTCTTTTCACTCAAATTGTTAAATAGACTCAAAGTAGAGGACTACCTAGGGGGCCGTTCAGGACCTTGCCCGCGCTAAGTTGATCGGTCCGAACAGCACTAGTTGGTAGAATAGGATAGGTATATGGGTAAATAATGAAAAATCATGCATTAATTTGGAGAAACTTCAGAATAATTAATTTATAATATAAGCGTACTTCAACTACATCATAACTTTGTAAATGGTACGATAGTTATTAAAAGGCAAGCCATGAGTAATAAAAAACGTAAGTTCAAGTAAGCCATCTATAGAAAGTTCCTTTCCTCATAAATTAAATTTGAATTACGTTATTAGGAATTGCTGTCTTTTTACGTTTCTTTATTAATTCATACTGCTTACAAGGTCGATTGTCACTCACCCCGGTTCGATCCCTGTTGTGTATTTAATTTAGATCTTGATATGGATTTTGTGGTTTACTGATATATGGAACTACATTGAATTTATAAAAAACGGGAGAAACGTAAAATACCTGAAACTGGACATCAGCGCCTTGTAAGAAATCGCTATCTTATACTGCAATCCCGAGGACGCCTGCCAAGCGTGGGAATTATGGCAAAACACCCCCATAATGTGATAGGCTGTGTTCAGCAGTAGACATTCCGGCTGATACAGTAGAGTACAGTTAAATTTTCTCCACATTATATTGTTGTGATGTAAGACCGTACCCTATCTTCCTTTTTTATTTAAATCGATGCTTTTTCCGACTTTAACCCTTGTTTCATAAAACCAAAGATACATGTTTTAATATTTTATGTCTTATTAATTCGCGAAACGTGTAAAAACTAATTTTCAATTAGCACGAAAAGAGTACTTGTCTGTATAACGAACAAAAGGTATAATATAGAATACATTTCGTAACTCGCTTACTTGTACGCTTTTGGTAACTACTAGTCCATCCGTAGTGTCATTGGTAATGATAAAGTTGTACAGTAGAGATGTTATTTTGATATCCAAGCTGCTACTCTCTGCAGAGAGGTATGAAATTATAGCGAGATATAGCTCCATTTTTTTTTTCAATTCTTTGCAAATTTACGCAAACGTCGGCGATAAAAACTTAGCCAAATGTACAGACTAAGTCAAAAAAATATGTACCACTCTCTACCGAGAGCTAGAAGTCATTTGACAAAAGCTTGCGTTGTTAGTACAACCGATATACCTAAGTACCGTATAATACCAGTCGAAAATATGTTATAAAAAAGATTTAGAAGTCTACATATCATAATTTGAGTTTTCTTTAAGGAATAGTGATGAAATTTGCACGAGGCCCGCTTAGTTAAACGGTAACCTATAATAGATGCATTCCCTCACAAGTGCGCGTTGCTTTGCAAACCCTGAGACATGCAGTTGCGCCTGGTATTTTACAGGCTCTCAGGGACTGCTTCCGAAACACACTGTTAGGTTAGGTGCTTGGCGACAGATTTTCTACTTGACGATGGTAGCTAGCTAGTCCAGCATTCGCAAAATGCTCTGCCAGCAAATGGTGAACCTCAAGCCGCTGGTGGGGATCAAACCATAAAGCTTCAGCACGGCAGTCCATAGCTATTACCGCTCGGCTAACATTTCTTAAAAAAATATAATGATAAATCCTTTCATTTCTCATATATTTTTGTATAATAATGGTTGATTTGTATTATACGTAATTGTTTTTTTATTTCATCTCAGGAAGTTAAAATAAAGATTCGAGATCGAGATTTCTCGATCGTGCGCTCGTAGAGTCATGACCTCCTGAGGACGCTTCTTGTAGACGCGAAATACGTCAAAAACTCTTCCGGTGTGGCTGCGTGGCGATTGTGACCTGACGTCGGCTTAACAGGAAAAATAGGCGGAATTGTCACTAGATATATTTTTAATTTTTTTAAGTGTTTTATTAAAATATAAAATTAATGTTTTCTTAAAATATTTCAAAAATATTTGTTATTATTTAATATGGATTTCCGCAAAGTAACGCCTGAATCTATTAATTAAATAATGATACGTGTATATGACACAACGTCGCATTGCCTAGTCAGAGCTATCAAAGTAACCCAAAATGTTACACAAATACAACCACCAACGTCTGATATAAAGGGTGCTGTTCCCTTTATAGGTCCCAAAAACGTATCTGTAGCGAACACCGCAGGGCGTGAGACAATCTCGTCGATGGCTCATTCGATGCTGCAACGAGCCGACTACGGAATTGAATTGGAAGCAAACGTACCGTGCGAATACTGCCGCCGAATATAAACTGAACCACTCACAACTTGAGCCGCAGTACCGCCCCAATCAATGAACAAATCGTTCTCAATTTATAAACGGGACAGCATTAAGATATACAACCTAGCTCGAGCAGTATAACATTATTAAAAGGTTTTCTGATAGAGCCATTATAAAGATCCTTCTGCTTTATATAATTATCCGACAATATACCTCACAACATAGATGAGTCCCTATCAAAATTTATGAGAAAACATGATCTCCTAATATTTTACAACAATGTGTATCAACGCGGCACACTGCTCTCGTTGGCGAGCGCCGGATTTCAAAGAACAAGAGCGTTGTTTTGAAAATTCAGTAGCTTAAATGTTACGTGGAGCTTACGAATAAAAGATGGAGTTTTAATACACTGCTTTGCACTTGTATTTTACTGCTGTTTAGTTCTTTTTATGAAAGATTTTCAAAAAATAAAGACAAGGGTAGCAGGAATAAAAATACCATCGATATGATATTTTTGTATGCTCTTTATACAAAAATAACCATATTGATGGCATTTTTATTCCTGCTGCACAAATAAATGCATTGCTAATGTTTACACGTATTGTTTGCATTATTAAATATAGTCTTTAGTTGTAAGAGCTATATGGCTGTAAGATGTACTAGTATAACTATGACAATTAGGTAACTTAAGGCTTTATACAACAAATATTATGTTGCATTTGTGTTACTTGGGATGATGCTAGCTTGTACAGACCGAGCTTACAACCGAATAGTACATGCTAAGGGAAAGTTACTGAAATTGCATCAATAGCTACTTACACAATGTCACACGTTTTATTAAAACAAAGAAACGGAGTTTCATACGTGTTTTTTGTTATATATGGCTCCTAATATGGCATTAGAAATGTTACTTAATGTACATATCCAAATTAATTTATTTGTCAGAATGCAGGTTATAAAGTTGTAACATGGTTAAAAAGGTAAGCCCCAGGTACATTCTCACCTTTAAAAGGCATGCAAATATTAACAACACAATATAGGGTTTGTTATAACATATAGTTTCTTAAAAATTATACAAATAATAAGAATTATGTGATTGAAAGAAAAAGTCACCGGTACAATCAAAACAAATCAAATGAATAGTATCAGTATAAAAAAATGTTTAATAATTACAATACAATGTCATTATTTTATATTAAATGTCCTTTCACAAAAGAATTCATTTATACCATAGCAACATTTATCAAGGAGTAACGTCATCAAATTATTTTTAAATTTCGATATATTACACGCTTTTAAGAAATCTGGCAATTTATTATAAATTTTAGGAGCCACACAAAATAAACTATTGTGCATTAGCGTCGTATGGGACATTCTGATGCACAGCAGAAATTTATTTCTTAGGTTTAAGTTGTGCACATCTCTTACCGATTCAAAGTAATCTAGGTTATTTTTAACAAAAAGTGCGGTTTCATATAGTTACATGCTTGGTAATGTCATAATTTTGAGTTCTTTGAAGTGTGGTTTACAACTATCTGTAGATTTAAGATTTTTTATTGCTCTAATGCATCTCTTCTGGGCCAGAAATACCATTTCCTTATCAGTTGAGTTAGCCCAGAAGATTACTCCATACCTTAAAAGTGAAGCAACGCTTTCATGGTAGGCTGTTAATGCTGTAATATTAGTATTTGAAACCAACACTGTTGAGCGTATGCCAAAGCTTTAATATCCGTCGCCCCATGCTTTAAATCCTACCACGTGCTTGAGCTTCACCATGAGATGGTAGAGTATTTTTATTGATCGCCTGGCTAGCTACCACCCTTTACTACAGAAATCAATCACCAATCGTAATTGAATATTCCAGCCGGCTGTCCTCGAGAGACAAATACTATTGTGAGTTAAGCTTTTTAAGCATCTTCAATCACAACAAAACTTACCAAAATGTGAGATTGTAGTCAAATGGTAGACTTTCAGAGACAAAAGGCCGTGCGTGTGAAGAAGTGTGACACCCAAATAATTCGCCAGTACTTTATATATTTTACTACATTCCTCCAAAATTAACAACGACCTTTCGCTTCTTGACATTTATCGCTCCTCACAGTTTACTTAGGCACTTATTTTGAGTAAAATATGAGTAATTATTTACATGGAAATTTTCAAGAAATATTATTGTTGAGATATAGACAGAGAGAGATAATATCATTCTTCAAAAATATGCTCTAATATTAAACTTTCTCAAAACTTGTATAAGTTCTCTATTTAAAACATAATAAGTATAAGAATAGGAATAATATTAATAATGCAATAATTTACTATCAACTATATACAACACTACAGCTACTGCAATAAAAACATTTAGACAACCTACTAGTCATTGCAGACTCACAGGCAGTCTAGATGAATCAGCCCACTCCCAGTTGGCAGCGTACCCAGGTTGCTGGCAGCATTGCTTCGTAGAATTGCAACGCTTATTCGTTGAACCAAATATGTGCCAGCATTTTGATCACGCGTCGCAACGACCAATAGCTCTGATACATTTTGGGAAATACGATATGCTCCTGATCCCCGCGGACCCAACGTCTCTACACCGCCGCGCCGCTTGAGTTGCTCGACTTGGTGCTACGATATTCGTAGCACGTGTCTACGCTACGTCTAGGCGTCGTCTACTAGGCTACGTAATACATGGTGGTAAAACATGATGTACGTACCCATCGGTACATCGCCATGATATTTATCATTCGTTGATTTATTAACGGGTGTTATAGTACTCCGTTTATAAAAACAAGGGAATACAAACAATAAATTAAATCAAAGTTCTGTAGTTTTATTAATTATTTACGGAAATTCAACGGAAGTTAATTTCAACTACAAACTAAGACATTAGTTCATTACTGAATAATCTACTGTTCTATTGGAAAGAAAATGTATATAGATATTGTATGTTATGTTTAATGTAGCAGTAGTTGGTTGAGCAATTTGAGCATGGGTGAAATTTTGTCGAATTCTAGTTCAGCAAAGGAACAGTACTGTACCGACTTCCAAAAAAAAGGTAAAAGCTTCTCAAACCGTAGCGTATATGCTTATTTTTATACAACACACACACACACGAATTGTTAACTCCTGCCTCAATTTTTATTCATGTTTGTGTGAAGTTATTCTTCTTATAACAAAACACAATAGACTATTTGTACAGATAAATCCAGACAAAAGTAAATCAGTGTGTTTTTTTTTTCAATAATATTTTTTTGTTTCATTTCAATTTATTTCTTATGATTTCTTGATAGTCAACTTCTTCCGCAGCTTACTATACACATGTTGAACAAAGAAAGATAATACCTTTCCGTTTTTACGTACGAGAATTGTTCTCCATATTGTTTAGGGCAGTTTTTATAGCGAATTTTGTGCTGACATATCCAGTTTTTATTTTCAAATATTAGTAATTTAAATATATTAGTATGTTCAAACCTAATACGGACATTTATGCTCCTATATATAAACGTCATTAGGAAATTGAAGTTATGGTTGGGGCTCGCACTTTGGCAGACCCATCTACTGTATTTAGGGATCAAAATAATTTTAGGATGAAATTTAAGAAACCATCGGAGCTCTATAAACACCTCAGAGTTACCAAAACGCACGTCTTACTAAAATCTCAAGACGATATAGTCGCATCTCTCCCAAAAGACAAAAGTGCCTCCGATTTTGATTCGAGGCTTCAATTTATGATAGGTGCACAGTCCAGCAAAGCGTGTTTTGGTTAGAAAAAGAAAATTGAGGATCAAGACGTCGTAAAATCTTTTCTAAAACAAGACGAAAATGATAGCTATAAAGTGCATGCAATGAGCTTGGAAATGCAAAGCGAATGGCTAACCATAGGTGAAATGTGTATCCCTATGGCGTTAAAGTGGCCCACCTTGATATACGATTGGTCACCTGCCTTATTAAAATTCTAGCTTAACGCCTTTCAGATGATCCTCCCAGACCAAAGTAATTTAGTAAGATGGGGGAAAGCCACCGAAAAGTTATGCGGTATTTGTCGGGAGGCCATAGGTACAGCAAGGCACCTATTGGTAGGATGCAAGGTGCTCTTTGATAGGGGTCATTATTCAAGCCGTCATGATAGAGTCCTCGAAATCATACGAGAAGCAGCGAGTCTCTCGGTAGCTAGAGCAAAAAAAGGTTTGACCACGAACGAACGACAGGTTGCTTTTGTAAAAGAGGGGTCATCTACAAAATCGATATCCAAGCCATACTCCATCTTAGGCGCAGCTCCCGATTGAACTCTTTTGATAGACACGTATGAAAAACACTACAAAATTACTGAGGATGTTTTTTTTTTTTTTTTTTTTTATATGTCTGATAGGTTAGCCTTTGACCACTATCTCACCTGATGGTAAGTGATGATGTGGTCGAAGATGTTGTTCAGGTTAACCTAGAATTACTGGCTCTCAAGGACAGCTGCCGGAACACACCGGTAGGTGCTTGGCGACAGATTTTCTACTTGAGGATGGTAGCTAGCCAGGCGGGCATACGCAAAATGCCCTACCACCATGCTATAACGACTGCCATCCTAAGACAACAACCGGGACCGACGGCTTAACGTGCCCTCCGAAGCACGGAAACGCTCAGTAGTAATGTCACTAGCGGTCACCCATCCAACTCATGACCGCGGGCGACGTTGCTTAACTTTGTTGATCGCTTGAGAACAGCTAAGTAAACTTCGCTACGAGCGCTTCAAAAGGATGTTGGTGTTTCGTCATCCAGACCAGAAATATTTCTGTACTTATTGAACTAACTGTGCCGTGGCCGCCTAAATTGCGTGGGAAATAAACATATCGAAAGAACACACAATAAAAAGTAACAAATATCATGACTTAACAAATGAATTAACTAAGAACGGTTATGTGGTTAATTAATATGCTGTAGAAGTTGGAGCAAGGGGTATACCAGCGAAATCCCTATATAACCCACTAAAAGCCCTTGGCCTGTCAAGAACAACCGTAACTTCTATCCTAGAACGTTTATCCAAGGCGACATTAGTAGGACCTTACCAAATTTGGTTGAAAGTTGGTGAAAGGGAGCATTGATGCATCATAAAGGGGCCCCTTAACCATACTCACTGGGTTGCAAGTCCCAGGCACCTTGACTGGTGCCTATTCCTCTGTAACGCTATAGACCCAGCACCCGCACGGTGAATCCATGGAATGCTAAGTAATTTGTCTCCCTCTCCACTGGCCATTATTGCGTAATTATGATATGAAATACGTTATTATATTCCACTCTTATGGTTTTGAAAGATGTATTTACCTAGAACAGGATTTTCTGCTTATACGCAGATTTGTTTTTTTTTTATTGTCATGTTGTGGACAATGGAATACAACATATAGGCACGTAGATACCGAAGACAGGTATGTTTTTATTAACTATTAAAATACTTTTATTGAGGATGGACTGAATTGCACAATCACTAGTAGATAATTATAAGTTCCATGTCGTAATAAATATGTGTGTTGAACAGTACAATTAATTAAGAACCTCAATTAAAATTTTACCTCTGAATACTAATATTATGTCTTGCAAACAATATTTCCTGTGCATCCGAGCGGATAATAATTAGAGAGGAGGAGTGGGTGGCTATTTGTGACATTAACGGGCCTTGATACCTTATATTAATAGTTTCTGTTTTTCTTTAAACCGAAGAATAAACAAAACCTTTTATCATCACTCTGTCCTTCTGACACAAACTATTATCCCAATCTACTGGTGGACCACTGAGGCGGTCAATTAGGAACGGGACGCGACTGAAATATTTAAATATGCGTACATATATGTAGCATTTGGTGATCCAATCACGGAATTATGGTGTAAACTGTAAGACAACTAATTTAGATTTTTGTTATTCCAATTCCAATCCCAATCCCAATCCCAATCCCAATCCCAATCCCAATCCCAATCCCAATCCTGTCTGCGGTATCTACATGCCTATATGTTGTATTCCATTGTCCACAACCTCCAACTCCAACTCCAACTCCGACTCCGACTCCAACTCCGACTCCGACTCCGAATCCCTATATAACCCACTAAAAGCCCTTGGCCTGTCAAGAACAACCGTAACTTCTATCCTAGAACGTTTATCCAAGGCGACATTAGTAGGACCTTACCAAATTTGGATGAAAGTTGGTGAAAGGGAGCATTGATGCATCATAAAGGGGCCCCTTAACCATACTCACTGGGTTGCAAGTCCCAGGCACCTTGACTGGTGCCTATTCCTCTGTAACGCTATAGACCCAGCACCCGCACGGTGAATCCATGGAATGCTAAGTAATTTGTCTCCCTCTCCACTGGCCATTATTGCGTAATTATGATATGAAATACGTTATTATATTCCACTCTTATGGTTTTGAAAGATGTATTTACCTAGAACAGGATTTTCTGCTTATACGCAGATTTTTTTTTTTTTTATTGTCATGTTGTGGACAATGGAATACAACATATAGGCATGTAGATACCGAAGACAGGTATGTTTTTATTAACTATTAAAATACTTTTATTGAGGATGGACTGAATTGCACAATCACTAGTAGATAATTATAAGTTCCATGTCGTAATAAATATGTGTGTTGAACAGTACAATTAATTAAGAACCTCAATTAAAATTTTACCTCTGAATACTAATATTATGTCTTGCAAACAATATTTCCTGTGCATCCGAGCGGATAATAATTAGAGAGGAGGAGTGGGTGGCTATTTGTGACATTAACGGGCCTTGATACCTTATATTAATAGTTTCTGTTTTTCTTTAAACCGAAGAATAAACAAAACCTTTTATCATCACTCTGTCCTTCTGACACAAACTATTATCCCAATCTACTGGTGGACCACTGAGGCGGTCAATTAGGAACGGGACGCGACTGAAATATTTAAATATGCGTACATATATGTAGCATTTGGTGATCCAATCACGGAATTATGGTGTAAACTGTAAGACAACTAATTTAGATTTTTGTTATTCCAATTCCAATCCCAATCCCAATCCCAATCCCAATCCCAATCCCAATCCCAATCCCAATCCTGTCTGCGGTATCTACATGCCTATATGTTGTATTCCATTGTCCACAACCTCCAACTCCAACTCCAACTCCGACTCCGACTCCAACTCCGACTCCGACTCCGACTCCGACTCCGACTCCGACTCCGACTCCGACTCCGACTCCGACTCCGACTCCGACTCCGACTCCGACTCCGACTCCGACTCCGACTCCGACTCCGACTCCGACTCCGACTCCGACTCCGACTCCGACCCCGACCCCGACCCCGACCCCGACCCCGATCCCGATCCCGATCCCGATCCCGATCCCGACCCCGACCCCGACCCCGTCCCCAACCCCGACCCCGACCCCGACCCAGACCCCGACCCCGATCCCGATCCCAATCCCGATCCCGATCCGGGTCGGGGTCGGGGTCGGGGTCGGGGTTCAGGTCGGGGTCGGGGTCGGGGTCGGGGTCGGGGTCGGGGTCGGGGTCGGGGTCGGAGTCGGAGTCGGAGTCGGAGTCGGAGTCGGAGTTGGAGTTGAAGTTGGAGTTGGAGGTTGTGGACAATGGAATACAACATATAGGCATGTAGATACCGCAGACAGGATTGGGATTGGAATTGGAATTGGAATTGGGATTGGGATTGGGATTGGGATTGGGATTGGGATTGGGATTGGGATTGGGATTGGGATTGGGATTGGGATTGGGATTGGGATTGGGATTGGGATTGGGATTGGGATTGGGATTGGGATTGGGATTGGGATTGGGATTGGAATAACAAAAATCTAAATTAGTTGCCTTACAGTTTACACCATAATTCCGTGATTGGATCACCAAATGCTACATATATGTACGCATATTTAAATATTTCAGTCGCGTCCCGTTCCTAATTGACCGCCTCAGTGGTCCACCAGTAGATTGGGATAATAGTTTGTGTGATCGGGGTCGGGGTCGGGGTCGGGGTCGGGGTCGGGGTCAAGTCATTGGGATTGGGATTAGGATTGGGATTGGGATTGGGATTGGGATTGGGATTGTGATTGGGATTGGGATAAGGATTAAGATTGGGATCGGGATCGGGATTGGGATCGGGATCGGGGTCGGGGTCGGGGTCGGGGTCGGGGTCGGGGTCGGGGTCGGGGTCGGGGTCGGGGTCGGGGTCGGGGTCGGGGTCGGGGTCGGGATCGGGATCGGGATCGGGATCGGGATCGGGATCGGGATCGGGATCGGGATCGGGATCGGGATCGGGATCGGGATCGGGATCGGGATCGGGATCGGGATCGGGATCGGGATCGGGATCGGGATCGGGATCGGGATCGGGATCGGGATCGGGATCGGGATCGGGATCGGGATCGGGATCGGGATCGGGATCGGGATCGGGATCGGGATCGGGATCGGGATCGGGATCGGGGTCGGGGTCGGGGTCGGGGTCGGGGTCGGGGTCGGGGTCGGGGTCGGGGTCGGGGTCGGGGTCGGGGTCGGGGTCGGGGTCGGGGTCGGGGTCGGGGTCGGGATCGGGATCGGGATCGGGATCGGGATCGGGATCGGGATCGGGATCGGGATCGGGATCGGGATCGGGATCGGGATCGGGATCGGGATCGGGATCGGGATCGGGATCGGGATCGGGATCGGGATCGGGATCGGGATCGGGATCGGGATCGGGATCGGGATCGGGATCGGGATCGGGATCGGGATCGGGATCGGGATCGGGATCGGGATCGGGGTCGGGGTCGGGGTCGGGGTCGGGGTCGGGGTCGGGGTCGGGGTCGGGGTCGGGGTCGGGGTCGGGGTCGGGGTCGGAGTCGGAGTCGGAGTCGGAGTCGGAGTCGGAGTCGGAGTCGGAGTTGGAGTTGGAGTTGGAGTTGGAGGTTGTGGACAATGGAATACAACATAATATAGGCATGTAGATACCGCAGACAGGATTGGGATTGGGATTGGGATTGGGATTGGGATTGGGATTGGGATTGGGATTGGGATTGGAATTGGAATAACAAAAATCTAAATTAGTTGCCTTACAGTTTACACCATAATTCCGTGATTGGATCACCAAATGCTACATATATGTACGCATATTTAAATATTTCAGTCGCGTCCCGTTCCTAATTGACCGCCTCAGTGGTCCACCAGTAGATTGGGATAATAGTTTGTGTCAGAAGGACAGAGTGATGATAAAAGGTTTTGTTTATTCTTCGGTTTAAAGAAAAACAGAAACTATTAATATAAGGTATCAAGGCCCGTTAATGTCACAAATAGCCACCTCTCTAACACTCCTCCTCTCTAATTATTATCCGCTCGGATGCACAGGAAATATTGTTTGCAAGACGTAATATTAGTATTCAGAGGTAAAATTTTAATTGAGGTTCTTAATTAATTGTACTGTTCAACACACATATTTATTACGACATGGAACTTATAATTATCTACTAGTTATTGTGCAATTCAGTCCATCCTCAATAAAAGTATTTTAATAGTTAATAAAAACATACCTGTCTGCGGTATCTACATGCCTATATTTTGTATTCCATTGTCCACAACATGACAATAAAAAAAAACAAATCTGCGTATAAGCAGAAAATCCTGTTCTAGGTAAATACATCTTTCAAAACCATAAGAGTGGAATATAATAACGTATTTCATATCATAATTACGCAATAATGGCTAGTGGAGAGGGAGACAAATTACTTAGCATTCCATGGATTCACCGTGCGGGTGCTGGGTCTATAGCGTTACAGAGGAATAGGCACCAGTCAAGGTGCCTGGGACTTGCAACCCAGTGAGTATGGTTAAGGGGCCCCTTTATGATGCATCAATGCTCCCTTTCACCAACTTTCAACCAAATTTGGTAAGGTCCTACTAATGTCGCCTTGGATAAACGTTCTAGGATAGAAGTTACGGTTGTTCTTGACAGGCCAAGGGCTTTTAGTGGGTTATATAGGGATTTCGCTGGTATACCCCTTGCTCCAACTTCTACAGCATATTAATTAACCACATAACCGTTCTTAGTTAATTCATTTGTTAAGTCATGATATTTGTTACTTTTTATTGTGTGTTCTTTCGATATGTTTACTGTGTAACAAAACCTAATGTTAGCAAATTACAACGTCAAATACACTTACAAACTCCAATCCCAATGCCAATCCCAATCCCAATCCCAATCCCAATCCCAATCCCAATCCCAATCCCAATCCCAATCCCAATCCCAATCCCAATCCCAATCCCAATAGATAGATAGATAGATAACACTTTATTGACACATTAAAATTTGTAACTTAAAACAATAAGTAAGAGTAGGTGTGACAATGGGCGGTCTTATCGCTGAGAGCGATCTCTTCCAGACAACCCTATACAAAGGGATATTTATAAATATATATATGCACGGAGGTATATCTATAACAATACTGATAATAATAAAAATTAAACACTAATTTCCAACACAAGAATCGGACAGTAAATTAATTAAGACGTAAATTACCTACATCATAAAAATTATCATTTCACAAACCAAAGTATCTTAAAATAAATAATAAATATAATAATATATAAATAAATAATAATAAATAAATATGTATATATATATATATATTAAAAAAGTAAAATGTAATTAATAAATATATATATATGTATAACTATTCATACATAAAACATCAGATATACATACATTATATAATGTTACATTATTTCAATATTTGCAGTGACTTGAGTCTAAACACACAAAACAATGGAATTAGTTTTACAATAGTAGTAGCAGCGTGACAGTTATCAAGAAAGGTAGTGAGTTTTAACCAGGTTTTTGAATACATATACAGAGGGTGCACGTTTTATTTCGAGCGGCAACGAGTTCCATAAACGTACAGCTTCAGTGGAAAATGATTCGTCATAGAACTTTGTGCTGTGCTCAGGTATTTTAAGTGTCAGATTATTTGACGACCGTAAAGAACATAAATGAGTGCTGGAAAGGAAACTAAAACGTTCCTTGAGGTAGCGCGGTGAAGAAGGATTAAACAGAATACTGTAAAGTAGGGACAAAATATGAGCATTCCGACGAAGGCGAATAGGGAGCCACTTGAGCTTAGTGCGGAATTCGGAGACATGGTCATATTTGCGCAAGCCAAATATGAACCTAATACAAAAGTTTTGGAGGCGCTCAAGTTTATCTAGCATATCCTCTGTGAGGTCGAGGTAGCAGACATCAGCATAATCAATAATAGGAAGTAAGAGAGACTGTGCAAGCGCAATCTTAGTGGTAGTTGGTAGAAAATTGCGAAGTCTACGTAAGGCACCTGCAGAAGCAAATATCTTGCGACTGGTTTCAGCTAGCTGCGGTCCCCATGTTAAGCAACTGTCAATAATTATGCCAAGATTTTTTACTGTGGCACTATATGGAACAGTAACCCCGTCCAACGTCACCTTCGGCAATACATCCCAATCGATTCTGCTAATCATACGTGAACTGCCAACAACAATTACTTGTGTTTTTAATGGGTTGACATGAAGCCCATAAGCTTTACTCCAATCTGATATTTGAAGGAGATCTTTATTTATAGCTGCTACTGCTTCAGACAATTTGAGGAGAGGTGCTTGGCAATATAATTGAAAATCATCTGCGTAGAGGTGGTAGGAAGAAGATATGTTTTTTGATATGGAAGTAATAAAAATAGCGAAAAGAAGAGGAGATAAGACGCCACCCTGAGGTACACCAGCTGACGTGCCACACCAAGAAGAATAAGAATCATCGAGGTGAACTCGCTGCTGGCGACCGTACAGGTAAGAATGAAACCAGTCAATCACCGTTGGAGGTATGTTGTTAGAGCGAAGAATTGAAAGAAGGATGTCAAAGTCAACAGTGCTAAAATCTAAGAGTGTCAGCACAGTTAGCTGACCGTTGTCCATCCCTAGGCGTATATCGTCAGTGATTTTAACAAGTGCAGTAACTGTGCTGTGTCCTGGACGAAAGCCGGATTGAAAGGGATTCAATAGATCGTTATTTGTTAGAAAATAATTCAATTGATTATGGGCAAGTCGTTCTAGTACTTTTGATAGAAAAGGTAGGATACTTATGGGACGGTAATCTGCAAAAGATTTTGGATTAGATTTTTTAGGAAGAGGAATAACATGGGCTTCCTTCCATAAAGATGGATATACGCCATTTGTAATAGAAAAATTTAGTATATAGCAAAGAACAGGGAGAATGAAATCAAGAATGGGAATCAGCATGTTACGACTGATTCCATCCGCACCAACAGCGTTCGAAGAAATGGAAAGTACGCTCTTCTTAACATCACAGACGGTGAATTGACTAAATACAAAAGGAGAAAAGTCATGAGCTGAGATGTTGGAAAGAGAGTTTAAAGTACGGGCTTTTGCCATATCATTAATATTACTTGATGAGGAAAAGTGCTGATTTAAAGAGTTTATATCTAAATTTACGGTAACAGATTCTTGACGAGATTTCCCAACTCCTAATGACTTCAGGAATTTCCAGACTTTAGCTGGGTTCCCGTTTTGAACAGATTCGTGGATATGACGTCGTTGGGCATCCCTACACACCACATTGCAGCGATTACGGTGTTTGGTGTACCGAGCTTTATTTGCATCACTAGGATCACATTTGTATTTGGTTTTGGCAACGTCCTTTTTGTGTTTTAAGGTTTTGATGTCGTCAGTTAGCCAAGGTGCTGGAGTATGTTTTATCTTTATAGGCCTAAGAGGGGCGTGTACATCATAAAGCTGAGTAATAGCAGTATTGAAAATTTCAATTTGATCATCTATTGTGTCCCCTTCAAAAACTGGTGACCAGTCAATTGCTTTAGCATCATTTATAAATGCTTCCTGATTTATACCACTAAAATTACGCTGCAGAATAATTGTTGGTTTAGATTTTGGAGGACGAACCTTGTAAGATAGGAAAAGCAAGTCATGGTAGGAGAAGGCATCTGCTGTACATTGACCATGCTTAGCAACATGATCTAATGAGGATACCAAGATAAGGTCAAGGAGAGATGGAGTACAATTTGGGAAATAGTGAGTGGCATTGAGAGGCAAAATATGCATGTTGCTAGATGCTACAGTAGTTTGTAGGGAGGAAGAACGATGGTCGCGTTTTAAAAGACACGTATTAAAGTCACCTAGTACTATGGTATGACTGTAAGAAGGAGAAAGATCTGACAAGGTTGTTTCAAATGAGGAAAAGAAATTATTATTAGACGAATTGCTATAATAGACTCCGAGAAGTACTTTGGTGTGAGAGAGAAGGACTTCAATGAAAAGATGTTCACCGACGTTGGAGGGAGGTGGTTGGGCAGATGAGCTAATTACTGAGTAAGGTATATGCGCACGGAGATAAATAGCCACACCTCCACCGACACCTCCCGTCCGATCGTTACGAATAAGATTAAAACCGGGTAAAGTATATGAAATAGATGGAAGGCATGGCCTAAGCCAAGTTTCGGAGACTAGTATAGCATGAATATTTTTGTTGTCAAAGGATGTCTGCATGTCAGAAAAATGTTTCGGAATGCTCTGTGCATTTATGTGAACGATATTTAAGTTCTTAGGTACGTCAGAGAAATGAGACTGTAAAGTTTCAGAGAGAGAAGGTATGCTCGAGAAACTATCATCACTACTACTGCAAGAAGAAGAAACGGACAAGTAACTTTCGCTATCATTGCAATCACTAAATATATCCAACATTAGGTATGTATTATAAATAGATTTAAGTATAATATATAAATACTAATTATAAATAATAATAAAATGTATAAATAAAAATAAAAACTAAATATAAACAGTGTCCATTCTACCTGCCATTTACAATATAAATCTAATCGAGTAATAAGTAAAACTTATCGAATAACAGTTATAAATCTCACCTAATATTATTAATTTATATATTGATACCTAACTACCTTAATCCTGGTCGAAACAAGCACGATCTTTACCTATATTGACATTATATAAAGTTGCGGTGGCAGAAATTAGGTGGCCGTATAGAAAAAAAATATTATAATATGAGGAATGGAAAACTTACAAATCATACGAGTCCATAAAACAAAAACAAAAAAAAGTGTATAGCATTGACTTTGACAATGGCATGTCTATCTGTCAATAATAGTAATCGACTCAGTGAGTGATTGATACTGTACAATGTTAACAAAGTGAGTAAGATAAATATTGTGTTCACCCACAATTTGCGTTTAAAAAAAAAATGAAAGCCCAGGACAGGGTAGATTCTACAGAATGTGTGCATTAGTGTGAAAATGGGAAGAACTCGATACAAACTACATAAGTCGTTCACTTTCGGGCTGCGCTTGCTGCACGCCTGGGTTTACTGGCAGCTGCAGGCTCCTTCGCAGTCATTGCCGGTTGCTTCAGGGCAGGAACGGAGGCGTCCAGTCCGCTAAGCTGTACCAAATCAGCAACACAACATATGCGATGTCTCACACCATCTGCTCCAAGGGCGAATATATATCCCAGATGTGTCCAGCACTTGGATATGCCAAATCGTTGCCGCGCGAGCATAAATACATCATGCCGTGGTTTCGTCAAGAACTCCGATAGTGTTATGCCAGAATTCTTGAGGTTTTTCTTAACAGCCCAGATTTTATTGCGCATTGAAAAACTACCCAATCCCAATCCCAATCCCAATCCCAATCCCAATCCCAATCCCAATCCCAATCCCAATCCCAATCCCAATCCCAATCCCAATCCCAATCCCAATCCCAATCCCAATCCCAATCCCAATCCCAATCCCAATCCCAATCCCAATCCCAATCCCAATCCCAATCCCAATCCCAATCCCAATCCCAATCCCAATCCCAATCCCAATCCCAATCCCAATCCCAATCCCAATCCCAATCCCAATCCCAATCCCAATCCCAATCCCAATCCCAATCCCAATCCCAATCCCAATCCCAATCCCAATCCCAATCCCAATCCCAATCCCAATCCCAATCCCTATTCCTATTCCTATTCCAATTCCAATTCCAAATCCAATTCCAATTCCAATTCCATTTGAATTGGAATTGGAATTGGAATCTAATTTTTTTCAATAATGTCGTCGTTTGATATTTGATTAGGTTATTTAGGGAGTTATTTAATATTTTACTTATTATAAGAGATGCGAATCATAGTAATTACTTTATTTATAACCTATATATCTAACTTAAAGCTTATAAAACAATATTTGGTAAGCTAGAATGAGTTTGGTAAAATTATAAGTTAGAATGAGTATTCTAACTTACAATTTTTTCCGTTGTTTTAGTTTTTTTTTATGTAATTGTGACGGATCAAGCACAAGGCCCGCCTGATGTTAAGCGGACTAATCTCTGCCTATAACAGATGCATTTCGTTACAAGTCACGAATTGCACTGCGCTCGTCACCTTGAGACATAGTTGTTAATTACATAGCCTTTGACCACTATCTCACCTGATGGTAAGTGATGATGTGGTCGAAGAGGTTAACCTAGAATTACTGGCTCTCAAGGACAGCTGCCGGAACACACCGTTAGGTGCTTGGCGACAGATTTTCTACTTGAGGGTGGTCGCTAGCCTGGCGGGCATTCGCAAAGTGCCCTTCCACCATGCTTTGAAGCTCAAGCCTGCGGCGGGATTCGAACCATGGACATGCGGCACGGCAGTCCATAGCTAATGGCACTGAGCCATCACTGCTTCATATTTCTTCTGTATTTTATTATCTCTTATTGATAGCTGTGAAAACTAAAATATTTATTTACATTATGTGGATTAGCTAAAATGCGCTGACTTCATTAAAAATAGACTTAGTAGAATAGACACGGTGAGTGACTCATGTTAATTGATAAGTATCGCGTGGGGTACCGTGCTAGAATTTTACTCCACCATTGCTATCGGTGTCATTGGTGTTGTAAGAGGTAACTAAAGGTAAAATACCGAAAGGTGGGAAGCAGCGCTTTCTGAGGAACTGATATCTTAAACTGCGATCCCTAAGACGTCTGCCAAGCGTGGGAATTATGGCAAACTCTCCCTAAATGGTGGAGAATGTGTTCGGAAGTGGACAATCCTGCCAATACAGCAGTTTGTAAGTGTATTTGACGTTGTAATTTGCTAACATTAGGTTTTGTTACACAGTAGTTTCCATTGTTTACCTACTTCTTACAGCCAAGCATAAATAGAATTCACACTCAACGCTTAAGATGTTTATAGATACGTTGATGTTCTAAGTATGCACTATATCGATATCGATTAAAATTGCACATTCATTCCGTCCCATCACTATAAATCACGTGGTCGTGGCTTAGCCAATTAGAACGTGTTTCGATATGAGAAAAATTGACAGAAATTTGTTTCTTACAAAGCTAATAGAATGGCGTCTCTTCGGGTTACTTTCTCGAAGTTGCAACTTGAACAAACGACAATTGCCGTCTTCCAAACTTTTCAAAATGAATATTATTTTTTGAAGCAGTGATGGCTCAGTGGCATTGGCTATGGACTGCCGCGCAGCAGGTCCATGGTTCGAATCCCGCCCAGAGCTTGAGCTTCACCGCATGGTGGAAGGGCATTTTGCGGATGCCCGCCTGGCTAGCGACCACCCTCAAGTAGAAAGTCTGTCGCCAAGCACCGAATGGTGTGTTCCGGCAGTAGTCCTTGAGAGCCAGTGAAATTACAAGCACAATGAGGCTTAACAACTATGTCTCAATGTGACGGGCGCAGTGCAATTCGTAACTTGTGATGAATTGCAACTGTTATAGGCAGAGGTTAGTCCACTTAACATCAGGTGGGCCTCGAGCTTGTTCCGTCACAATAACATTAAAAAAAAAAAAAAATTATAAAAAACCGGCGACGCGGCTATCGAGGCATACCTTCCAAGAAAACCATTTCAGAATCCGATGAATCGGAGAGCACTTCGATTTTATGTTCAATTTTTCGAAGTTATTTCCAAAAGTTTCTTAAGTTTAAAATGTATATTTCTTTTACGAGTCATGATAAATAACTATTGTTGACTATTTGCGATTACTTTCGAAAATAACAAAAATTACTGAAAATAATTTAGGCGCGTTTTATGTGACATGAAACACGAATGACGTAATTAAGATGTCAGAGATAATATAGATGCACAGATAGAGAAGCGTTCAGGATTATTTCTTATTTTAGCTTTTAAATTCATGTTGTGGTGCGTAGTGACTGGACACATACTACTAAGTAAATCTTCATCGAGGACGAGACAACAATAATGCATAATGTTCTTGTGTTCCTGTCTTATATGTTGTTAGAGTAAACATATTATTCGTGATATGTTCTTGTGTTTCGTCCAGTGTGTTAGAGAAAAACATTATGTATGACCCTGAAACTGTACCCAGTGAATGGCAGCAGACTCGTCCCCTATTACATGGGACCAAAACCTAATACGCTAAACGTGGGTGTTTACACACCCCTGCCTACCCCTTCGGGGAATACAGGCGAGATTATATGTACGTGTAAGTATAACAAATTGTTTAACGCAACATTGGGCTAGTTAGTGAATTATAATTTTGAGAAACCATTTTGAATAAATTAATTTGCAAAATCGTGCTTGATATTTGAAAATTATTTACATTAGAACTAGTCAGAAACGCTGTGAGCATTTATGGATTAAGGTAATGTAATTTTTAGATTGAATAACTTTAGATTAATTACTCGTATGTGCAAATAAATCCATAAAAAAACTTCAACTAGGCGTTCATCTTAACACAAAATTTATTGATGAAGCGCTAGCTTAATTTTATCGAAGGCTGCCAACCTGACGCCAATCCATGATTAAAATAATCTAAATACTGGATCATAATATATAGTACGTGTCTTATCTGAATACATTTAACCGAAACGCTAAACTAAAATTTCTTATTCGCCCAATGTATACACTACATCTTCATAGATTCGGTAACCTAATACAGTTTTCCAATACCGTTTATACTCGGGTTATAATAAAATGAAATGGAAATCAGAAACACACTGACCCGGTGACGAGGATTAGATACAATTTTTCATTGGGAGAAAGTCCTGGGTTCAAAGACGATTATGGTTATAATAACCTGTGACATAAAGGAAGGTATTTTAGATGTTTAATGTATTCAAGTAGGATCTGAAATTTACAATATAACAAGACTGTTTGTTTTACTTATAAGTTAGAGAATTAAGTATGAATTGTACTAGCCATCATTATAAAATCACTAATACTCTACGAATAAATAATTTATTCGTAGCATTGCCATAAATTTTATAATGAAAGATTTTTTGAAGTTATATAAAATGTTTATGCAATCATTTAATTAAAGTTTTATTTGTGATATAAAATGTATACATATTTTTTTATGAGGTACTTGTTTGAGCCGTTTGGTGTGGAGACGTTGGGTCTGTGGGGATCGGGAGCTCATCGTATTTTCCAAAACCGATCAGAGCGTTTGGTCGATGAAACGCGTGATTAAAATGGAAAAAAAATGGAAAAAATTAAATTCTATTTGGCTCAAAGAATAAGCATTGCTATTCAACGGGGCAATGCTGTTAGCATGCTGTGCACGCTGCCAACTGGTAGTGGGCATTTGGACTGCCTGTGAGTCTGCAATGACTTATGGGTATCTAAATCCTTTAATTGTAGTAGCTGTAGTGTTGTATATAGTTCGTAGTATTTTGTTAATAAAGGGATACCGCCGGTTATTTACTATTGCATATAGAATTAAACTTAATAAATTCATGGCAATGGCAATACTCATACATAGTAGACTGTACCTAATTTTAATATTGTTAGGTTTGCAATAACGCCTGCTATGCGGATTACATTACAAAATCACAAATATACGATAGGAAAAAAAATCCTATCGTATATTTGTGATTTTGTTAAGACTTTTCCTAACTTAATTAAATTTCTCAAAATGTATCTGTAACATATTTTTTTTATTAGAATTGCTATTGACCGATGTTTTTTTTTTGTCTTAACATATAAGCCATTTGTGATTAGTATTAAATGAACTAAGTTCATATAGGAAGTGATACACGGAACATCATATTGCGGTGACTACGCAGCCAGCACAACCACTTTTACAGGGACATAAATGTTTATAGGCGCTTAGAGAGAGTTTACTGTGTTAACTGGTATACACCAAATTTTACTGTCCTTCCACTTTTTGATAAGTCAAGCTAAATGTAAAATAACATAATATAATATTAATTTATAATACTACTTTTTATTTATAATACTAGTTGTACCTGCGACTTCGTTCGCGAATGCCGTACCTGCAAACTAATTATTCACATTTGAGCACTAATAACTAATTATTCATATTAAGCAACGCTGTGGTCTGCGGTGAAGCCTAGTAAAGCATAGCTCAGAAAAGAGCTTTTTACTTTGGGTTTGAAAACTCCTGGATTGTATTTTCCAGAAGACATTAGTTAAGTAACTCCGAGAGTTCCTTCGCGGTTCACACAATAAAAGTTGAAGCAATGTATTTGTGCATTTCTTTGGAATTTCGATTTTTTCGATATTTCGGCGTCTTTTCGCCGAGGTTTGGTGGTAGAACGCAAATTTAATAGATTGTGCACTTCCATTGCGCAGTGTCCAAAATGTATCCGGCAAATGATAGATAGTTAAAAAAACTGATTGTGGCTTATGTTCCAGATTTTAGGATTTTATCTTAGCAAGCTTGTAAAACTAAACAAGGATGGCCGGGCTGCCCGTGGAGTGCCAGGCTGCCCATGGGTTGCCGGGGTGCCCGTGGGGTGCTGGAATGCCCGTGTGGTGCCGGGCTGCCCGTGGGGTTCCGAGCTGCTGTGGGGTGCTGGGCTGCCCGTGGGGTTCACTCGTTACTATTCTAACAAAAAAAGAATAATTGAAATCGGACTACGCGTTAATAAATTAAAGCTAAGTGTACATTTTGACTTTCATCACCTTTCCCAAAGGGACCGTGCTGAATTTCGGGATAAAAAGTGTACAATAACATTCTTCATAGTATGACGTCAAGTCGTGTTAAGTTTCATTGAATTCCATTCAGTAGTTTTGGAGTGATGCGCGGCCGGGATACAGACAGACAGACAAAATATAAAAAAATACAGTTTTGGCATCAGTGTCAGTTACAGAGTTCACTTAATATTTTTTTTCAAAATATCTGTTATGTACACCATTAGATCTGTTACAGTTATATAATAAGTATAGATTATTTATAACGAGGAAGACCTGTATCTTGTTTTACAGTGTAGAATCTTAAAATTATCATCACTGAGCTAATTAAGCCCATTGGCATCCACGTGGATGATATCGTCCATTTATGAATGAAATTCTATTTTTATAATTATCTCCAAAGGATTTACAGTCCTAGCGTCTATGTAGTAGTTTATATAAATACAATCGGCCCGCCCCGGGTGTGCACGGGTATTTAATAAAAAATATAAATTCGAACACATAAAAAGTAGTTGTGACATAACTGTAATAGTTAGACTTAATAATATGGTATTTACTAGACATAAAGTAGTTAAGTCTTAAGTGATTTTTGAACAACTCCGGTATTACCTTGTTATCACTACACCCTCGACGTAATTGCAATATTTTGTGGTAGGGTGACGGGCGCAGTGCAGTTACATTCCTCATAACACCAGGTGGTCCTCGTGATTGTTCCATCACGATAACATAAAATAAAGTGCATGTGCAGCAGAAATAGGTCTTATGGATAGGTCATGTCTATGAGGAACAAACTGTAAATTTGAACCCATTTTGATTGAACCATGAAGAAAGTTGCTATGCACAAATGTGCACACCTGGCTAATAATATAATAAGCTAAAAAATAATTTGGCTAATAAACTTCATAACATAATACATATCACCCGATTTTTTACATAATTTATAACTCCTATGTACTTCAATAACTTAAAATACTCTAGATAAATGAATAGAAATAAATATTTTCTCCATATGAAAAATTTAGATGGGTCAAAAAAAGCAGTTGAAATTTAATACATTTTGAAGCATACTTAATAAAAAATCATTTTTATTAATACCATGGTTTTCGTGTCACATCAACAGCCAGTAAACGTCCACAGTTGAGCAAACCTCCCCATTCATCATGGGAATTCTAGTGTAATGTGGCAGTTCTACAGAAGGCGCTGCTGCCCACCTTTTGATATTTTTCCATTTGTCGCCTCTCACTTCACAGGAAAATACGAGGGGGGTGATCTTCTAGCCCGGCTCCCCACAGGGTTTCCGTGTAATTAAGAATACTTTATTTTTTTACTAGCGCGCGTTATATTCATCTCTCTTCAAGAAGCGCATAGCTCTATTGTTGTCTCAAACTAGTCCCATAAAAAAAACTCAAAAGGATTTGGTATGCAGTTTTAAAACAAAATGTTCTGTAGTGTAGCCCTAAATAAATTTGTAAGTGGAAAGAATGAAATTGATATCGCATAAACAGTCAGTTATTTAATAATATTTACCAATCTAATAGATTCTCAACTTCTTTCAGTGCTTTACGGTATTCTACACAAGCTCATGAATACGAACAAGGTGATGAAGATTACCTGAAAAAGGCGTAGAACGTTTTGTATAAATGAAAGGCTCGTTAAACATTATTACAATGTAAAGAAATTGTGAAGAAAAATCATTTTTGTCTTTTAAGGGATTGAGAGATGTGATGATAGTCTTGTATGCTGTTATTTAGTATATTCATCGCAAAGTGGGCTTAAACAAAGCGAGGTAGGTATGCCCCTTCACATGTATGCGTAATGTGGGTAAACAGTCTGTGGGTCAACTCCCTACTTCGCAAAACTTATTTCGAACAATGGTTTTTTTATATATTAAAAAAAAACTTTCGCATTGTCAATTATCAAACAGAGTTTCGCTAAGCCTGTTGTTATGGTGTCTTAATGTAGTAATAAGATTAATAAATTAGGCAGAGCAGTAATAAGTTCTGGTTGCCTTACCGGATTACGGATTTCAGCGGCCGCGTCCCGTTATTGATGTCGGATATCAGGATGGGATTGCCGAACTGATATTATTAAATTGTCTAAGTTACCAACGTTTATTTAAGCTTTGGGCTAGAATGTTCGTCGTGAGAGTTTTTTGGCGGCTTATCCTAATGCGCTTGCTATTAGAAATTGCTTTAAAAGCATGTAAGTTGATATGGATTACTCAGGTCTACGACAAAAGTATATTGTTTGGATAATAAGTTGTGTGAGGGTTGTATTACCTGGACTGAAAATGTATGCCTTCTTTATATGTTTATTATAACCTATATTTTGAAAAACCTGTTGCTGATTTTGATGTCATTAAATCAGTGACATTAATTAACACCAGATAATTAATAACTTGCTATTAATTATCTGGTGATATTAATAAAAGACTTGCTATAACGTTTAAGAAATACGTAACTGTTACAACATATTTTTCATGAAACCCGTATTAAGAATTATTAGTTATATATATTTATTAAGAATTATTAATAGCACGAAAACGGTGTCCTCATATCAATTCATAAATTTAACTTTCCAAATATCTGAAAAAAGTTTATATAATTTGATTAATTTTTAAAAAATGCAAAATGTTTGTTGAATTTAGTCTGAGTAAATTGTATTTTAAAGGAACTGGCAAAGTTTACGGTTTAATGCAAAAGCACAAAATGACAAAATATGTTAGCCGCTGTCGGACCTGCGTCAATCAAGATTTTCCCGCGACCCTTTATATTGAAGCTAGTTGAAGAAAACACGCAAATCATCTCGGGAACATAACGTTTAAACACATTGCCGAGATTGTGCTTTTAATAGAGCAAATGGTTTTTGAATATACTCATAAATTACAAAAAAAAGACAAGCTACTTTAAAGACAAATACAAAGCAGTCTATTTTTATTTTATTTTATTGCGACGGAGCAACCACGAGGCCCACCTGATGATAAGCGGACTAATCTATGCCTATAACAGATGCAAGTCGTCACCCTGAGACATACAGTTGTTAAGTCTCATGTACCTGTTATTTTTTTGGCTCTCAAGGACTGCTGCTGGAACACACTGTTAGGTGCTTGGCGACAGATTTCCTACTTGAAGGCGGTAGTTAGCCAGGCGAGCATTTGCGAAATAACTGAATACTTATATAAAATAAACTGTTGTTAATTTTGGATAAAGGTAAATATATCTCGTACAACTGACAGTATACAATCATTTTTAAGTCAGACAATTTGTTGTTTTTGAATTGATTCCAATATTTTATTTACCGTGATTGCCTACCTCTAAGATCGAATATCATAGTGTAACATGCAGAAATTGGAAATGTTATTTTTAAATGCTGTGTGTAACGCTGTAGCAGCTACAGCTCCTAGTCTTAATTATTATTATTCCTACTGAAAAACTCAGCAGCTTCTAGTATGCTGCGGCAAACACGTAACCTAGAATGGTGGAGCGTTCTAGAACCTTCGAGACAAGATAAACGATCATAATGCGCTTCTGCCTTTTAGTCAATTTCGGCCTTGCGTAACCAAGACGGTAGTTCTTTTACTTACTCTTGTCAATGGCATAGTAGCCAATAAAGTCAGTAACGTCTTATAAGGATCCCTCTAGCGGGGTGAGTTTCTATGGACAACTGTATACGGTATGTCACGTACCTACTCTGTTTGTTCACGTATCTCTGTGTGAAAGCTGTTTGACTGCTCCCCGTTCGTCGACCAAACTCATGTGGTCTACGCATGCGCACCTTCACCTGGTCACCACATGATCTCTAAGAGCAGATCAAGAAAGAACCTTAATAGGACGTCTCTAAAACTAGAAGTCATTTCAGGATCATTACGTCCGACTACAAACCTGGGCGGATTACAACTTACAACTGGACAAGAAACCTGGGTGGTTATCTACCCAAACACCTCTGCAATACTGCTACTGAGTAGATCTATTCAACCCCTCGACGCTGTTATTTGAACCTGCTACCAAGAGGTGAAAGACTGAATGTGGAACAGAACCTGAGCTACCCCTCAACTTGTGCTCACTATCAACAGGACGCCCGAAAATAAGGCCAATATATTAGGAAGTAATTGAGAGGTATTTCTGTGACAAACTAGCCCACGGCACATTAACTTACATAATTAAAAACTATTAAACTATACAGTGTTTTATTTTTCAGAACCCAACTAACACCTTCTGTAGGTACTTACCATAATATGTTAGTAGGTATGTTATAAATGTAAGTATGTCCCTATATCTGTGACATCAGGTTAAAATCTAACTGAAACCTATTTGTCACATAATTACTATACGAGATATGTGTTGCTTTTAGTGCTATTGTGTAATGAAGGATTAATAGATATAAATTTTACTATCTGTGTTCTTTCACTATCCTGGGCTAACGAAAATCACACTGACATATTTTTAGAGCACAATATTTCTATCCTCGGGTGGGAAAAATAACACATTATTCCATAAGATTATATTTGGCGACATAAACTTACCATTAACTATTATTGAGATAAGTCACCATCCTAAATGTTACTAGAAAGACATCGATCTACAGTTTGTTTATTAATTTTCTGTAGGGTAACGTTTTGTCGTTCCATGTTCAATATCGGAAGGATATCAGCTATAATTGGCGAGGATACAGCACCCAGCGCGCGTGGGATGCGGAATGCCAGTCACGCGCCGACTATATGAGACTTGCCGCCACCACAAATGAAGAACACTACTTGCAGCCACATACATTTTACAGTAAATCGCACACAGTGACTCAAGTCTTAACAACCCGTTGGTTTATTGAAAGCAGGATAAAATAAAATATACGGTGCATAAATAGTAAGCTACATTTGAAAGGTACAGACGAACGATACAGAGAGAGAGAGAGGGAGAGAGAAGAATTTTGAGTATTTCATTTTGTAATAATCAGTATTAGATATTTCCTCCCACATGTGTTTTCCTATTTGGTATTGTAGAAATAAAAAACTGTTGAATTGGTTTAATCTTGGTTTTTCTTTCTTTTTTCACGTATTTTGTAATTGATTATTTGGAATTTCAGGGACTGATAACAATTCCAGGACCAAAATCTATAAAGACTGAATTTGTTTGTTGCAATGACAATGTTGCCAGCATACTGGGCACGCTGTCAACTGGTAATGCACTGGAGTATTTGGACTGCCTGTGAGTCTGCAATGGCTATATTATAGTTTGTCTAAATGCTTATATTGTAGTAGTTGTAATATTGTATATAGTTCGTAGTTTATTGTAAATAAAGGCATAAAAAGTTTATTACAACATTCGTAACAATTTAAATTAAATTAATTTGTCAAACACGTCTTGTTTCTTTTTTATTTCAGAACGAGAGAGATTTTTTTATCAACAAAAAATTGCAGGATTTTGAAAATGCAAATGAAACCTCAAAGTTCACAACTGCACCAAAACATGGCGTGCGCAAAGTGGTAGAGCATTTTGTAAAATCCCCGCCTGGCTAACTACCACCTTCAAGTAAAAAAACAGTCAACAAGCCTATCTGTGTGTTCCGAGGCTTTCAGCTATAAAAACTTGTTGATGTTCAGTTAATAATTTCCACATTATACTTGTAAATGAAACCAAAACAGAGTTCGTCTATATACATCCGGCTATAAAAATAAAATGACATAGATTTTTTCTGAAATTCTTTAGACAAATTTCGATTCAAGCCTTTATGTAATAAAACTCCCCTCTTTTATGTATTTACTGTGACATCTATGTTTTTTTCTATTATTCCTACACAAAGGTGGTTGATAATCAGCTTAGTTTATTTTCCTGTTCTCAGTTGATGCTATTAACCGATATCTACCTTATTCTAGTAAATATATTTACTTTATACTTTGTTGCCATACACCTAATGGTGTATTCCGCCAGCTGTCCTTGAGAGCCAGTAATTCTAGGTTAGTCTGAACAACATCTTCGACCACATCATCACTTACCATCAGGTGAGATAGTGGGCAAAGGCTAACTAAATGCTTTTGTTGTAGTAACTGTATATAGTTCGTAGTATTGTTGTGAATAAATGCATACCGCCGTTAAAAAAAGCCTATGTTTCTTTAACTGGTGGTATACATTTATTATATATACCTATTTACCTCTGGCCTAAAATAGGCCACACATCTGGTATTTATTAAAATTGTAATAATTATAAAATATAGTGTGTCTGTGTATATTAAAATTATAGTGTACCAGATTTATGTGTAGATGTCGCCTCGCTGGCGTAGCCTCTCCCAGTTGTGACCATATCTTTCGGTCTCTTGCTATCCTCGTCCAATCTAACCCATGTCATTGTGGGAAAACATCTTTTTTTTCATTGCTGATAGGTTAGTCTTTGTCAACTATCTCACCTGATGGTAAGTGATGATGTGATCGAAGATGTTGTTCAGGCTAACCTAGAATTACTGGCTCTCAAGGGCAGCTGCCGCAACTCACCGTTACGTGCTTTCCGACATATTTTCTACTTGGGGTGGTAGCTAGCCGGGCGGGCACTCGTAAAATGCCCTACTACCATGCAAAACATCTTACCAACGTCTGTTGTTTGGTCTTCCTTTTTTCCGCTAATCTTTCCTCGGTATCCACTCAATGACTTTTTTCGTCCATCTCTGGTATCCACTCTACTTATATGTCCCGCCCAATTCCATTCTAAAGTTTAAATAGTTCTAATTATGTCTTTAGTTGTTAGTAGACATTCATACATACATGGACTCCCGCTGCGTCGCTGAATTTAGCGTCTTCGGCTTACATATCTAGACCTCATTTTCCAAAAACTCGTTAGCTTAGTCTAATCTATCTACCGGAGCAATTAAAGCTGTTGATACTTTTATCTGTGTGAGTGTATCGGTTTGTACTACTAATTTATGATTGCAATCATAAATAGTAGTATATAGTAATATAATACAATCATATATAGTACAATATTGAAGAATTACCCTCGAAGAATATATACGATCACTGGTGCTTCGTGTACTTGACTTACGATCCTTCTTAGATCTACTTATGAAAAAAAAAGCTTGAAAGGTTTTTATTCAAATAATCAAGCTATGAACATTGTTATTGCAACAAATACCATATCTATGTACTTGGTATCGAGTAACTGTATAACCTTACCACTGAAATTGTAACGTAGACATTCAAGTTTTATTAACATACCGTCGAAGAATTGTTATCATAATATATTAAACATTTAAATTTCGCGAGCTTTCTTAAAAAGTTTATAGATATTTATGTAATCTGGACCCTTATTCAAGTAACTAAAAAAATTAAATTGTATTAAGTTAGTTTTATATTGTTTTAAAGTTATCTGAGAACTTTTAGCGATACGCAAACTTCTTTACATTTTACATCGTGCAGAGGGGAGAAACTTTTTGACGAGCGAAAAAATAAGATAGCTTTTGCCAATGTAATCTGCTAAAAGTTCGTTCATGTTTGAGGAAACTTTACTTAAACTCTTGCGTAACTGGATTTGAACCAAGTTGCTTAGGGTCACTATCTTTGTATATATTGTGTGTGTGTGTGTGTGTGTGTGTGTGTGTGTGTGTGTTTAGTACAATTCTAACTATTGTCGTTGGTAAAGCGATGTATCTAAATTAACATGAGCTGACACATGAATGTGTAAGTAGAATAAGATATAATACACCTAGTATACGTAATAGTATGTACGTTAAAGTATGTAGTATGATGAAAAATCATTCATTCATTTAATGACACCTAAGAATGACACTCCCAATGCCGTAAGAGGTGAGGCCACTCACAAAGTTATGACGTAGTTAATGTACGCTTATATTATTAATTCGTTAGTATTAACTAACGAATTAATAATATAAGCGTACATTAACTACGTCATAACTTTGTGAGTGGCCCGCTATTATCATAAGCAAATAACAACCTAAGCTATTGTCACTCACCTACTATACTGTTTTTTAACATTGTCGGCATGAGTTGCAATTACCATTAATTCATCCAGATATCGGCATATTGACAAATGCATTTTTAAGTTAATTGAGTGTAACCTTAAAACTATTGTTTTACAACGAAAAAATAATCAAGAAAATTTGACGATTAGGAAAAAGGTATGCGTGGTCATACATAAAAAGACAACGCGTAGATTTGTAAAAAATACTAATTTATTTCAGAAATGGGTCATAAGGAGGTACCTACTTTTAAATTGGAGTTTAAGTTTGCAACTTCAGTAGGTACAACACGAAATATAATTTTTTGTTACAACATAAACGAGAAAGATCCATTCTGTTGTAGGTATTTTGAGTGTTTTAAATATGCAATTACTTGTTAAAACTTATCTTCGTTCGTCGAACAAAAGTTGGAGGCTTAGCAAGATGTGGCACAAAGGCTAGCTCGCTTACCTGTCTGTTTTTGGTACCCATTTTAGCAACTGACTCCAGTACTGTACCTGTAGCTTCTATGATAATGATTAAGATTTTATTTTGATGTCACTACTTCTACCCTTTGCAAAACGATACAAAATTCTGTTGACCAAGAGGTCCATAAATGTATCTACACTTTTGCGATATTAATCGTCGCCAGTGAAAACGAAAGGGTCAGACTAAGTTAAGTCAATAAATATATACCACTCTTTACTGAGCGCTAGAAGTCATTTTATAAAGCTAGCGTTTTTAGTACAACTATGGTATAGTGTAACTATAGTAGTACAGCTATATATATATATATATATATATATATTGTGATGGCACTATACTATAATATTTTATTAAGACGATTTAGAATTCTACAAATAATGATATGAACATTAATCGTAAACAACCCTTTAATATCCCATAAACATAAAACATGCCAAATTGTGTATAACGGTGATATTTTTGTATTATGCATTACATTTCCGTGTTTGAATAAAAGTTTTGTAGTATAAATAAAATATATTTACTAATTTATAAAGGGTTCCCTCTTTAGGTCCTACAAAACTTATGTGTAGCGAACACCGCAGGGCGTGAGACAATCTCGTCGATGGCTCATTCGATGCTGCAACGAGCCGACTACGGAATTGAATTGGAAGCAAACGTACCGTGCGAATACTGCCACCGAATATAAACTGCACCACTCTCGACTTGAGCCGCAATACCGCCCCAATCAATGAACAAATCGTTCTCAATTTATAAACGGGACAGCATTAAGATATACAAAAAAGTTTGAGTAGTAATGTTATTTAAAAAGATTTTCCGATAGAGCAATTTTAATGATTCTGCTTTTACGTAATAATTATCCGAAAATTGACCGTACAATATTAATGAATCCCTATGATAATATATGAGAAAATACGATCTCTAAATATTTTGCGACCAACGCGGCTCACTGCTCTCGTGGGTAAGCGACGGATTTCAAAAGACATGAGCGTTGTTTTGAAAACGTAGTAGCTTAAATGTTACTTATGTTAGTGTCAAAGTCTGAATATATATTAGTACAACCTTACAATCCGCGAAGACGACAATATTGGTTTACTTTTAAACACCCATACCACCCATTTTGAAACAGTGATAGCCCAGTCATCGTAGAAAGAGTGGGGAAGTAGGCCATCTCCGGCCCAATTCGCGATATAATTACCTACCATACTTGTCTGTCTCAGGGTTGTTACATATTTATAATGTATGTAATCGTATATGCTAAATTTTAATTCAGTACCTAGAAATAGGCAAGGGCCGGGAAGTTGTATGTTTTACTTGTGTTGTCTGGGTTCAGAGTTAGTGAGGTTGGTTTTATACCTAAACAATGATAACACCTTTCACGATGAAAAAAATACCGACTGGCATACCTATGTGGTTGCGGGACCAGAGACATGCGACGCGGGGCATACCTGATACAACAAAAAAATAAGTAGGCACTCATCATCAAGTAAAAATCATAGGTATGCTAGAATAAGTGACTTGCTTACCTTTCCTGTTCAGTAGGTAATCTGAACAAAGACAACTCTGGAATCTATGCATTATTTAGACAGCCGAACACACAGCAATAAGTTCTCATGCGATTATCAAACATTTTTCATTTATTTAGCGGTGCCCAAAGCCGTGACGCGTGATCCTTGTTCGGTGTTAGCCTCGGCTGGCGCACTGAGAAACGGGTCGAGATTGTGTTAGGGTGTGCGTGCGGGACGCATAGATACTATGGCGCACACAAACAAGCCGCGCGCGGTGCGTTTGTATGAAGATAACTTACTTCCCCACTCCTTCTACTATGGCCCAGTGGCTTTGAATATGGACTGCTGCCCATTTTTCAAATGCCTACCATGGGCCTGAGTTTCACCCCATGATGATAGAGTATTTTGACAATGGTCACCTGGCTAGCTACCACCATTATCAGCAGGTACTAGTCATCAAGCTTAAATGTTTGTTCGAGCCGCCTGTCCTGCCGCGAAGGACAGATGCTATTCTAGGTTTAGCTTGCTAAGTATCTTCGACCACGTCAAAGCTTATTAACAAGTGATATAGGTAATATTCACGGACTTTCAGAGACAAAAAAGACGTGCGTAAAGCTGGTGCGAAGCTAACGAAGTGTGACACCCAAATAATTCGCCAGTATTTTATATATTTTACTACATTACTGCAAAATGAATAACGACCTTTCGCTTCTTGACATTTATGGCTCCTCACAGTTTCTTTCAAGTTGAGTTGAAAATATCTTAGGCGCTTATTTCGAGTAAAATATGAATGGTTATTTACATGGAAATTTACAAGAAATATTTTTGTTGTGTAATTAAATACATAAATTATATCAGACCTAAAAATATCCGTAATTTTAAAATTTTCCAAGCCTTATCAGAATATTAAAACTCACGCTCATATTTACATTAATTGATTGTAAAAACACGGGTATGAAAGCGTAAATAACTCACTGCGAGTCCATAATTTCCCAAACCTTGTTAAAGTGAGTCACGTTCTCAATAGTCTACGACTTATACGTATTAAGTTTGAGAATGAGCTAAAATTAACTATTTACTTGTTTTCAAAGTTACGTTCTGTTCGAAATACGAATATATAGTATTATTGGCATCGACATCGGCGGTTCCACGGTGACTTACCAAAACATTGAAGCTAGTACATCTCATGGCGCCGGCGATTTACAACCGGCTACCATAAAATATACTGTACTGTACTGTATCAACCGGGTCGTCCACTGCTGAGCACAGCCTCCTTTAGATGGGGGGTTTGCCAAAATCCACACGCTTGACAGGCGTCCTGGGTATCGCAATGTGAAATATCGGTTCCTCAGAAAGCGCTGCTGCTCACCTTCTGGTATGTTACCCCTAGTCGCCTATTACGACATCCATGGGTTAAGATGGGGGGGTGACATTCTAGCACGGCACCCCACGGGGTAAAAAATAGGCACTGATTCAATTGATTCGTTTAAGTGCCAACTTAAAAAACGGCTTGTTAAGCAGGCGTATAATGTATATGACGATTTGTTTTAATTATAATATTATTTGATATATTCATGAAATTTTACATTAAAATTATTATTAGCGCGTGTATACTTGTTGTATAATGTGTATATATGTATCAATATATTGAAATGTAATATTTTTGTTTGACGTGTATTTGTAATATGAATAAAATGACTATGACTATCTGACAATAACATTAAATGTCACTGGTAGCAATTCTGTTGTACACTCACTAACAATACTAACTAATTAAAAAGTTCTAATTTTAGTTTTAGGATTTCTAAAAGTCATTCTGCTGTTACCTCGAACTAAATTTAACATAGCAACTTATCAATACTAAATATAATTCACTTTGCCGCTACTCTACGCTAGATGCGCACAAGTCAAGTTGTTTTATAACAATTTTTATCTGGCCGTATTCCATTTGGATTATTTTCGATAATTTTGATTACATTTTGCGCCTATGGATCCACATTTAATATGAACCATAGACATAAAATGTGAACGAAATTATTGAAAATAACAAATTTAGCGTCTAATGTTATACGCCCTATTTACCTATGGAACTTTGTTTATATTCGAAACTATCGAAACCTGTGATAAAGCCCAAAAATAATGATTTTGCCACGGTGCTTGGCAGAGCAGCTTCAACTGGTCGCTTCACAATCTCGAAAAGGCTTTCGAGCAGAACGTATGAGGTTCAGTAACAGAATCTACTTGTGATTAAATATAAAAAAATAACAAAACACGAAGTCTATCTAATAAAAGTGGATATTTAAACACATCTGCCACCCCTCTGGGTATTACAGGTGTGCAAAGATTTTATTAATCCAAGTTTGCCGACAAACTTTTTTCACTAGTTATGCTTTTGAATTACCGAAAATCACAATCCTTTCCGGAAAACCCACAAGTCTAGCAACCATATACTACCATGCTCCATTGTTTATCCGACTAAAAAAACCGTGATTATTATAAAATACACCAAAATAAATTAATTGGAGAACATGACAGCATTAGTCAACACGAATTTACTTGTTGATTAATTTTAGGTTTAATTATCTATGGTTCCACCTAATCTGACTAAATTATGGTACAACACAATAGCAAATATGCAAATTTTACTAAGTTTAGTAACTTTAATAATTTTAGAGTAAATTAACTAAATTATGACCCCAACAGAATAAGAAATGTTCATTTGACATTACTTAATCCAATTTTACTAAATTTTAGTTTTTTGGCAACAGAATTGCTATCACTATAGATTTTCATTCAACGGGATATGCAGACGCGTAGACGTAATGACTATGTTTTTTTATGACGTAGCATGTGCTACGATATTTGTAGCACCAAGTGTCTACGCTACGTCGTGGCGTCATCTACCTAATTATCATCTCTAAAATATACGCTTTAATTTTCACGCGGCCAACTGATTGTGGGCTATCGGATATCAGATCTTCGGACTATATGTGGGCCTGCAATGGCCTTCCTAATGATTTCGTTGCAGTCGTATAGTTTTTTCAGAACATAATTATGTCATGAATTGGTTTATTAAGTGGAACATTTATTTAAGACCACATATGGATTGATGCACCTAAAATATTCCACCCAGTACTCAGTTGGAAAATGAACAAAAACTAGGAAAGTACATAGAATAAAATGAATATAAATTAAGTAAATAGTCTAATTCAAGTATTTATGGTTCTCGGTACTTAATTATATTTAAGTTCTTTTTTACGATAAAGTAAAACATAAATACGAGTACATTGCTGAATATCTCCTCTATTCTTTATATCTATATTTGAAAGTCAATTATAGTTTCAAATATAGATATAGTTATATAGTTAGGTATATAGATTTTGTTTTTAGTGTTAAATGTGTAGGTGTTTTTTTGAGTTCAACATGTTATTTAAGGCTTTTAAGTGTTACAAGTCGGTTCAGATTTTAATTTTTCATATTGAGCGGCATTTTAGCACCATATCGTGGTATGTTGAGAAGCTTTGTCAATTATTTTGCAAAATATAGCAAAAGAAATCAATTCTTTTATTAGTATAAACATCGATACCTGTGGTAGGTGAAAACCTAATTTTGACGAGCACGAATGTTAACTCTTACTTCAATTTATATTCAGGAAGTTTATTATCATTATATTAGACATTGAAATTATCCTTCCTTTGGAAATAACGCAGTAGATTATTTGGACTCTTAAATCCAGATACAAAGAAAAATGTGTGCATCAGTGTGGAGTTTTTTATAACATATTTTATTAGTAATTTCTAGATAGTATTTTCACCCAAATTGAGAAAAAATCCGTATACTTAGTCTGGAACAAACGACGATAATACCATTCCATGTTTTGGTACGAGTTATTGTTCTCTTTATTGTTTACGACAGTTTTTTATAGCGAAGTTTGTGATGACATATCCAGTTTTTATGTTATTAGTATTTTCAAATCGAATGCGGACATTTATGCTCCTATACGGGTATACTGGCCATTATTGCGTAATGATGATATCAAATACGTTATTATATTCCCCTTTTATGGTATTGAGGGATTTATTTACCTACAACAGGATTTTCTGAGTATACCCTTTGTCTTATTTTACTGTCATTTTGTAGACAATGAAATACAACATATAGGTATATATGTGCCGGGATATTTTATTAACTATTGCAGTACTTTTATTGAGAATGGACTGAATAGCAAAATAACGAATGTGTTAAACATGATGTTAAGTTCTACAGCGTAAAAAAATGTTATTCAAGTAATATAAATATATGTAATTATTGCATATTTTATTTCTATTTAGAACCTTAATTAAAACTTTACCCTGGACAGTGGTATTGTAAACCTTTCCGAAATAAAGTTTATTTTAAATAACAAATTTTTTTTTTTTTTTTAATTCAATTCTGTCGTACCTATTTTAACTAGTAACTAATTAAATAGGGAGATACTAGTAAAACAAGGTAAAATAAAATAGCAGTGAAAGTACCTATTCATAATAGTTTTTTATTGGATTGGAGTGCAAATTTGCTTTCGGCTCATGTGGTGGTAAGTAAATGATCGTCGTCACCCACAAACATCCACAACACCGGAGGTTTCAAGGATGCGTTGCACGCCTTTGAGCTAGGAATATGCTCTCTTCTTCAAGGCTCCTAAGCTGAATCGGTTCGGAAATACTTTAACATGGCAGCTAGTTCCATATTATGGCAGTGCGGGGCAGAAAATGCCGTGAGAATCGCAAGGATGTGGACTTCCAGACGTCGACATGATATTGATGAAACATCATGCTTTTTCGGGACGTCTGACGGCGCAATTTATCTGCACGTATTATATGAAACAGTTCCTCAGAACACTCCCGTTATAGTATATATACGGTCCATTATATATCCTCCACTTATACGGTAAAAGATGCTGTAATCTAATCAATCTTACTCTGTCCTACCTAGCACGATTTTTTTCAATGTGTGCTGGTCTTGGTTGCCTTCGAACAATACACACGATAGTGACTCTTCCTATATGTGAAGAGGCAAAAAGTCATGTCAGTGCATCCAAAAGTACCAAAATACCATAAATAATGTGCCGTCTACTGACAGTATTTAGTTATAACAAATAGTTTAACGCAACGTCGGGTTAGTTAGAGAATTATAATTTTAATGAGATTCCGAAACCTTTTTGAATTGAAATTTTATGCAAAATCGTGGACGACACTAGCATATCATTTACATAAGAACTAGTTAGATACGTTGAAAATATTTATAAAATATATATGGGTTAATAATAACAAATATTTTAAGAAAACACTAAATTATATTAAATTAATAAAAATGTAATAAAACACCTTAAAACATTTTTTTTAAATATCGAGACTATTCCGCCTAATTTTCCTATCAAGCCGACGTGACGTTACAAACGCCAGGCAAGCTGGAAGAATTTTCGACACATTTCGCATCTACAAGAAGCATCCTCAGGAGGTCTTGACTCTTCAAGCGCACGATGTCTCAATCGGAAAATTAGGCTAAGTTGTCACAAGATATATTTTTATGTTTAATTAAAATATTAATTTAGTCTTTTCTCAAAACAGTTTTTAAATATTTGTTATTATTAAATATGGATTTCCGCAAAGTAACGCCTGAATCTATTCATTGTTTATGGGTTAAGATCGCGTTTTTTTTATAGATCGTATAGCTTAACTGATTAATTACATGTATGTACAAATTATCTAGGGAATAATACAGCAAAACCTTAGGCGTAGCGATCATGTGCAACACAAAAAATTAAGCCCCAGCTTAATTTATATGGAAGACTGCCGTCCTTAAGCCAATCCATGATTAAAACAATCTAAACACTGGTCATAATCTACGTGTCTTATCTGAATATCTCAAACCGAACCTCGAACTAAAATGTTTTATTCACCCAATGTATTCACCACATCTTCATAGATCCAGTGACCTGATATAGTTTTCCAATACCGTTTATACTCGGTTTATAATAAAATGAATATCAGAAGCATACTGACCCCCGTGATAAGGATTGCAATCAATTTTACTTTGCGAGAAAATCCTGAGAGGGTCATAAAAACGATTTTTGTTATAATTACACACAATTGACATAGTCTAAATGACATAGTCATTTAGGTGTAATTTTATTTTTAGTTTTATTTTATTATATTATAACCTATGATATGTAGATAGGCTTTTTAGATTTTCAATATAAATAAAGTGGAATCTGAAATTAATGGCCTTACAAGATGGTCTGTTTTACAGTGAACTAAGGACGAGTTGTACTTGCACTCATTAATAAAATCAAGTCATATATTCTGAAGTAATCAGTTTATGACATTTATTGTTATTTTAAAAGATATACAGCTGTAGTAACGTGGTAAGAGTATTTTATGATTAGCACTTATGTTTAATTTATTTTATTATAATACACTAGCAAGATGCAAGACTGAAATAGCAATGGTCAGTGTAAGCTTATATCATCATTACATTTCAAATACTAAGCTTAATTTATAATAACACCAGCCAACTTGTTGTATGTATCTAAATTGTTTCAATAAAAAACGCTATTAAATTCTGAGATTGAAAAGATGAGATAACTTTGTAGAAGTCGGTACCATATTGGTGCCAGGTTTAAATTACTCTGAGCTTTCATTGTCATGGTCTAACTTCCACAAGTTTATCATACGTTTTAACCGACTTCCAAAAAAGGAGGACGTACAGAATTCGAATGTGTGTTATTTTTCAATGTTGATGTTTTTCAATATAGTATTTATCTTTTGCCGCTTTGTTATTTTTAAATATAGAAGTTTAATCCATTCTAAACATTTTTGGATAGAGTTAGAGTTGTCAGTATTCTGCTTACTAAATAGTCTTGTTTTACCTTCCATGTGTTTTCATTTGAATCTCAGAATTACAGAATTCCAAAATGGTTTGAAAAACAACAATATTATAATCGTTTTACTTAACGAAATTCCAAAATGGTCTGAGAAACAACAATATTATAATCTTAATTTGATACTTTTACTTTCTTCCTTTATTTCTATTACAGTTGGAGACATGTTGGTGTTTCTGTGAACCAGCAAAAAGTCCAAACAAGTAGCTGTTGTGCTATTTATTCGAGCGGGTTTATTATAATCAAGTATTAAATTAACCTTTCTAAGTCTCACGCTTGCGATAGTCGCTTTGTTAACCGTTTTTGATGTTTTGAAACTTGAACCGACGTGGGCGCGCCTTTTCAAGTGCGCCACCATAAATTTGGTTATCCTTGACCCGTCTTTAGAGCCTAATCAATAAAAATTAAATTTTTAGACATCTGAGAAACTAAAACATTATATCTCACGCGCGGTCGCGCTGTCTAGCGGCAATGAGAGAGCACTGACCTTCAGATTTATGTTTACATCGTCATAACGAAAGAATATATTAAAAAATATTCCTCATTCTTTACGTGTGTACCTTATTCATTCAGGTGGCTTCATTGACATAAAAAAACATTCGAAGATATGCTCTAGTTCTGTAGATACAAAATGACGATTTAATGCGATAGATTTTGTAGTATTCTTTAGCATATTTAAGTAAAGTCTCGATCTATGTAATTATTCAATAAGTCACTATATTAATATTTTTTGTACTTAATAATAGACTAGCTTTCCGGCCGCGGCTCCACCCGCGAGTATTATGGTTATCGCGCAAAACCATTAACCTCTTCTGGCGCAGTTGGAAAAATCTATCATATGTCCTTCCCCGGATCTTAAACTATTTCCATACCAAATTTCATCCGAAGCGGTCCAGTCGTTTTTATGTTTAATCGTTGCATGCAAAAATACAAATCTTTTCTCTTTTTAATAGTATGGATGTACAGAAGGATACTGACGTTATAATTATATATGGTTGCAAAGTGTTGGTTCCCCGAGGGCTACCGGCCGTCTCAGGGGAACTGCTCGTTGTCACAGATAGTGTTGGATGATGCAGGAACAGTACAAATCAGGAATAAGGTTAAATAGGAACAGTGAAACCAGGGACACGATGATACAAACGCAGAACACTTCAATGTATTATTTTACTGACAAATAAACATTTTTATAAGTAAGCTTTACTTTCTTGTTGATTTTAAGTAGATAAGTAGGTAAATATATTGTATTTAAAATGGGTAAAAAATGAGTACTGCTTGCAATTAGAGCTAAGGTAGAAATGCCTCAAATTAGGCAAGTGCGGTTGTGGCGATTGTTTTGAATAAAAAAGAAGGATTGAAGTAAGAAAATTAAAAAATAATTTAATTTCTATCATTGAAAAGTATGAAATAACTTGTTGAAATCGGTGCCATGCTGATTCAAAACACCCACCTCACTAGCATGGTCCGACTTCAACAAGTTATTTGATAATTTTCAGTGTTAGAAGTCGGTTCCATTTTCTTTTTCTTTTTCTTTTCTTATTTTATTGATAAAGACTGACAAGATCGTTTACTCGCTTAAAATAGTGTTCATCGTTGACAACATCAAATGTCATTTAATTATCCAGGTAAGTGAATAAATTGTTCAGTTAATTGACTTTAACTCGTAAACCAATTAAGATTATTAGTTATAACAAGAATTACTACTACACTAACTACTGTGTAAAAAGTTATGCGTACATAAAAAAAATATACAAGTCGTATTGAGAACTTTCTCCGTTTTTGGAAGTCGGTTAAAAATGTATGTGGTGAGTAGCGAATTATGAAACGAGGTGATAAAAGAGGATGACTTCGTCACAAGATGGTGTATAAAGCAGTTGGATGACAAAGACCTCGGCAAACATATTCTGATAACATTACAAAATCGCAAATATATACGATAGGAAAAATTTAAGTCATGTGCGGGATTCGAACCCGCGTCCATCCACCCCTTGAGCCGGGGTATGCTCTAACCAATTGAGCTAACATGACATGACGTAATAACTTAAATGTTTCCTATCGTTCTTTAACCATCGTATTGGGATGGAGCGCTTTCTATAGTACCACTTGCGTTGTACTACAAACAAGACTAATTTTGCAATTGGTTTTATACTTGTAAATGATGAACCTTATAATTTTAATATTGTTAGGTTTGCAATAACGCCTGCTATGCGGATTACATTACAAAATCATAAATATACGATGGGAAAAATTTGAGTGATGAGAGAGAAAAATTGGAGAGGCCTTATGAACAATAGGGAAAAACTTGGGTGTGTTAGGCGAATGTACCGAGAGTGAAGAAAGCAAGAGTTATATAACAAGACCATTGCAAGTGTAAATTCATAGCCTCTGCCCATTTCTCTCGTGGACAGACGTGATGTTATGTATTTATTTATAAATAAAAATATTCTTAGTGTACAAAATACACAATTTAAAGAATTCATTTCTATTTATTAGCATACTGCGAAACTATTTCCTTTCTCTTTCTATTCTTGGTTTTGCTTTGGCAGGCAGAATATCCATACAATATCACAAACTAAATATACGTAACTTATATTATAACAGAATATATACACTCATGTGATATTGATATAAATATTCTAACCTCAAAGATTAGCTATACAAACAGATAAAACCAAGTTTCATGCATTTGTAGAGCTATTTGAAGTGCGGGATTTAACCAGTAAACCGACGTAAACGTGCCCAGGGGTAATCTAGCTCTGGAGTGGCAACACTACCAACCTCTAGCTAGGGATCACTTACTAGCAGCTAGCATAACAAAACATATATACATATCTCTGGATGCTTTAGGTACGATGTAGGTCTCGTGTCTCTCCTGTAGATATACAGTTATCTACTCATGTTTTTTCACTCATTTAATCGAGAAGAAACAACACTGAAATGTCTCAGTTTTTTCTTGACGTGTTACAGTTTAAATTATATACCTATACATAAAAAAAAATATTAAAGTTTCGGTAGGTTATTTTGATGTGTCATTATTTAGATCTGATAGTTTAATGAGCTGGAGGGAAAGTACTTTCGCATTGAAATATATTAATTTTTATACGTTAAATAGTGATAAGACGAACAAAGGACTCTGCACATCAGGAGTGTAGACCATTCAGAGCAAGTAACGGTTTTGTTCACATTCAGAATAGATTGCTCTCGGTTCTGAGTGTTCAGATCACCGCCGTGAAACTTTAGCAGTGAAATTGCTGTAGTTCCAACATGATTTTTTATCTATACTAATATTATAAAGAGGAAAGATTTGTATTTTTGCATGTAACGTATTCGTTTATAATAAACATAAGAACAACTGGACCGATTTGAAAAATTCTTTCACTATTAGAATCCGAAATATAATGTTGGATTCTAATAGGTTACAGAATAGACAGAATAATAATATTAAACATATGTTTATTTTTTGATTTTTTGCCGAATACCCGTGCGATGCCGGGGCGGATCGCCAGTATATATTATATATACATATATATATATATATATATATATATATATATATAGTAATGTATAATTTTTTTAATATATATATATTCATATATATATATATATTAATATGTGTTTTATTTTTTCATTACTGATGGGCTACCAACATATGAAATAATGGAGATGATGTGGTCGACTACTATCTTGCTCAGGTGAACCTGGAAGTACTGGCGCTCCAGGAGAACAGAATGACAATTAGGTTCCAACAACTTTTTTTGATTTTTTTGCGTGGGGAAATGCTTTTACGCATTGCCGTCTGCGGGGGGCAGACGGGGTAAGACGGAATCGGCTAAAGGCGCCCATACCGTCTAAAACCCCATGGTGTTCCAGCGTCTTCGACTGATGACGGGGGGCGCGGGACCGCATTATTCTACCGCAGCCCCCGTCGACGCCGCTGCCCGCTGTAAAGTGGCGGGCCCTCCTCGGTGAGGGGTGTCAATAGGAACACCCCTCCACCTCGTGAGATGCCCCCCGAACACGGAGGGGGCATCAACATCGCGAGAAGACCTATATCTGAGGGGTGCCGGATGCCCCCGCATCCGACGGCCCAGGCCCTCTCAACGGAGACGGAGTGCGGGCTTGGTTAGCCCGCCTCCGTGTCCTCTCCCTCTCTCCCTCTCACGCTCCGCCGCCTCCCAACATCTCTCATCGGCGACCATCCTGGCTAGGATGGTCGGCAATGAGAGATCCGTCCCAGGTTCCAACCACTACATAAACCTCATACAACAGTGTAAAGTATTATGAAATTACTAAAATGATTATTGTATTTTATAAAAATATTACCCATAAATTTACTATATATTATATTGTATGAATAATGCTACGGCAAACGACAAATCTGTACTCGGACGAAAGAGGTCTTGGTACCTATTTTACGGGTTCTCGAGAACCTAGTTTAGGAATCAGGAGTTTGTACTATAACTTACTTTGTAAAATTGCCTTTTTCAAGAAATAAACAATTATTATTATTAACCATTGGCACTGGGCCATCACTACTTTAAAAATGTTAAACATAAGCGAATCTCCCTCTTCAAAAGCATATATTTCACTTTGAATCTATCCTATCCACAAACTTTGTATAAGTAGTTAATTATTCTGACTAGACTGGCCATAAATGCTGTTCCATAAAAACTTTTTTTTTTACTTTTTAATTAATTATAGAATATTGTTTTTATTTTTTGCTGAGACTTAATAAATCGAATAGAATAAAAGTGTTAGAAATATTACATCCTTCATAAAAATAAATTACATGTTAGATTGTTACATACGTTTGAGCACACAAAGCTACTTCTGTTTCCCGGAACGGTGCACATGCCACCCACACCATTTCCAAGAAATATTATCTCAGGAGGACATCAGTAGCATAAGCGCTGGAAAACATAACTTAATTATATCCAACAATGAACTTGGTTATGATGATGATGAAAGCAATAACTCCATCAAATGTTATTAGAGTTCGTTGTATCCGAAAAAACTGGCAGCAATCCATGCGTTATTGTGCCCAATATTCCCTCCTGATTGGTCCCCTCCCTTTCCTTGGTCCTTCTAACTCTGGGCACTATAATTTCACAACAATTCATGGTTGCACAGCTAGAGTCCCTAGTTCAGGGTTAATTTTAAGTACTCTAAAGGCTGGTGCCCGCTTGCAAGAGTTTTACTACATCCTTATATCGAATCCATTTCCAGCCTTCAGTGCCTAGCCTTTGACATTCGATGCTCTCATTTTTGAGTTCACTCTAACACACGAACAACCGATAGTTCGGTTGTATGTAACTATTACCAACCCGAACGAAGCCGCGAATAACAACTAGTTAAAAAAAAAACATCTATGGTGACAAAAGTCTATCATATTTTAGTGGTTACACACTCTGAAATTGTCCCTGTATACCTTATTATACTTTCAATGGGATACACTTATTGATTACACGCAAGTAATTTTTTTTTTAATGCAGGATAGGTTAGCCTTTGACCACTTTCTCACCTGACGGTAAGTGACGATGTGGTCGTAGATGTTGTACAGGCTAACCTAGAATTACTGGCTTTCAAAGACATCTGCCGGAACACACCGTTAGGTACTTGGCGACATATTTTCTACTTGAGGGTGGTAGCTAGCCAGGCGGGCATTCGCAAAATGCTCTACCACCATGCTATAACGATTGTCGTCCTAATACAATAACCGGCACCGACGGCTTAACGTGCCCTCCGAAGTCACTAGCGGTCACCCATCCAAGTCATGGCCGCGGCGGACTTTGCTTAACTTTGCTGATTGATTAAGAAAAGCTAAGCAAACTTCGCTACGAGCGCTTCAAAATTATTTAGGATTTATTTTGTGGTTAGTACATTATCATGAAATAATAGACTGACATAATAATATGTGAGCCTGTTTTCCCCTATAACGCTGAAGTAATCTCACGGCAATGAACAGCGCGTTGGTACATTACCCTATCGTTGGTGAGTCAGCGAAAACCCTGGCGCCTTCGTCACCCTCCGCTCATTACGTACCTGTCCCGTGCATGCTTCGCTGCCAACTTTCCTTTTACTCATAAAACCGCTGCTTTTATACGTAAGCGGAATTTTACATTAAAAGCGACATAATTTCCAAAACAACAGTCTTTTTCTTTGAAATTCAGTGCTCAGCCACAAAAGCTACCCGGCGCCGCGCCGCACTGACAAACATTGTCTCAAAATATTGGGTGCTCGTGTTTACACATAAATTATGATTAGAATGCCTGCTACGGTCCATGTTTTTTTTAGATTATCGCACCTAATATGCATATATATAACTCTGTTCAGAAAAACCTCTTTACGTAACTGTTTACTGGAGTGTTTATATCTAGTTAGTTTGTATCTATATCTTAATACATACTGTCGTGTACAAATTGACAACGATTTGTAGATTGAGTCAGTATCACGGATCAAGTCGTTTAGTTTTTATTCGGCGGCAGTATTTTCACGGTACGTTTGGTTCCAATTCAATTCCTTAGTAGTTTCCTTGCAGCCTTGAGTGAATGAGCCATGGGCGAGATTGTCTTGCGCTCTGCAGTATTCGTCCGTATGTGTACGTATGGCGCCAAACACCAGGTTTATACTGAAGTGCCTCAGCACACGGGAGAGGGATTTACTAATATAATTCATCCTTATTTACTGAATTCGGGGACTAAACTCCCCGGTGCCTCACTTGTGGGAGACAAAGAAATTCTAATTCTGGTTAGTGGTCTATGAGCAGTTCCGGAGGCAGCTTGTAGCTGTAGCTGGCAAACTAAAAGGACTCGGATTCATATCCAAGAAGACTATAAAAATAAACTCATTTGATTCCAAAATCTTAAGATGACTATGAATAATGTAATTATAGAAGTCATACGAACAAACTGAATTTATATTTATGATTTTGAGAGGTTCCAGAGGGAGCGTGATATCACCAAATAACACGTGGAAAAAACCGTGGAATATATTTTGTTATTGTTGCGCTAGTTAGCGTTGTCTAACCAATGCAAATGACAAGTTCTCTCTAAGAGTTTTTCATATGCATTTTTGAGGCTACGCTCTATCGAATAGACCTATGTGTTAATGCATGGGAATAAAAGTACCTTTATGTCAATCCAAGATCTATTTAAAAAATTTCATGAAAACTCATACACACGCACGCACACGAGCCATAGCATTTAAAATATTACTACAATGGCATTCAGCAGGATATAGACACTACTATATTTATATCCCGTATGTACTTGAAGGGGTAGGCAGGATCATACGTATACTCTAATATACGTATTAAGTAAATTTTATTAAAAACATTTAAATACATATACTAATCAATTACATACCATATAGTATTCAATACCAAAACATAACCTAGGTACATAATTCGTATAAATCGTTTAGAAAAGGCCTGTGATTATAGTATGTTATAGGTTTTCAAGATTTGCATCACGAATGGAGTATTTTTGTAATTCTTCCTTTTAATTATTATTTGACATATAATTTGAATTATTCAAGTTTTTATGACTTAATTGTATCATATAAGTATTTACTTTACAATTAGTACTGAGTCGTTATAGCAAAGGAAAATATTACTAGGTATTAACGCACGTAGTTCATACAATGTTGTGATTCATTCAGTATTTCTTGTGCTCTCCCAAGCTTGTATAGCTGGCGTTAATTTTAGTATGCTTTATGTTTTACTTTTAGGTCGGTTGTCCCAAAGTCAAGCAGCGTACTCGTCGCCTCGGGCGCCAGGCCACCATTCTAAAAAAAAAATATTAACATGTGCTAGGGATTGTAACATGCAAATAGATAATAATTAAATTCAAATTGGTTTTTATAAGACTTTTATCCAGATATGTTTTTAGAAAAGAAGTTGATTAAAATGTTATTTTATAAATTATGGGAGCACAAAACTCTATGCCCCGGGCGGGAATCGAACTCGCGTCCTCTGATTTTGCGCCGGATACCTAAACCGCTCGGCCAGCTGGGTACGCTATTTCTAACTGAAATTGCGTGCTCCAATTGTATTACTTTAACCGTCCTAAGGGACGGTGATTGAAATCATCTATTATAAAAGAGGAAGCAGTAATGGCTGAGTGGCCACTAACCCTCAGGAAAAGGAAAATATTCGATTGCCAACAAGGCAATGAATTAAAAACCACAAAGTTTAGAGGGCAAAATTTTGGCCTTGTTTGGGAACCAAACTCACATTTTCTGGATAAGCCTACGCACTGAACGCGTATCCATCTCAGGTACCGGAACAAGTAGAAGATGCTAAAACTATAATGATTTTGTCAGACCCAGTACAGTTTGTAGACCACAACTTGGCGAATTTTGCATCGTGACCTGGGTACACCCGTACAGAATTCAACTGACACAGGAGCTTAAAGTGGCCATAGACAACGGCGTGTGTTGGGCTCTGAAGCTGTTGGAAATTTTAATCGAAAAATCATCTTCAACGATGAAGCCAATTTAAGGATGACTGAGTACATCAACAAACAAAATTGTCATATTGAGACAATACTAATCCACATGAGATCCAAGAGCGATGCAACCCGAGAAAGTCACTGTATGGTGTGGATTTTGAACTTATAGCGTCATCGGTTCATATTTCTTAGAGAACGACGTTGGCCATGCCATCATCTTCTACGGCGAGTGCTATATGTCCATGAATACCAACTTCTTATGGCCAAAATTGGATGATATGGAGACCGACGATGTGGTGTCAACCGGATGGCGGTACGTGCCACAACCCTCTTTGGAAATTCTTCACGAGCGACTTAATTGCACGGTCATCTCACGAGTAGGTGATGTGAACTGGCCACTGTAATCGTGCGTTTTGACTCCGTTACACTTTTTCTTGTGGAGTTTTTTTAAGTCGCAGGTCTATGCGAATAGGCCTCAAACCACAGCGGTTATGAAAGCCATGGAAAATTGCACATTTCGGATGCGTTCCACCCAGAAAAGCAGCGGCAGACAATTGATCGTTGTTATATGCATCGATGGGCTTTCAAACGAATGAAAAAATTCAATGCTATCGCACACACTTTATGCTATCGCACACACTTTTTTTTATTAAAATATATAAATTTGAAGTGCTTAATGCAAGACCCTTTATAAGTAGACTTTACTGAATAATTGTGTGAATATATTTATTTTCTAAGTTATCCTAAACAACATATTCGACCAAATCATCATAAGGCGAGATATAGTAGTCGAAGGCTGGCCAATCTACTCTAGTCTACAGTAATATTATAAAGAGGAAAGAATTGTATTTTTGCATGTAACGAATAAACTTAATAACTACAATTCAACATTATCCCTGATGAACACAGGCATTATAGAATATTAAAAAAAAAAACCGTGCGAAGCCGGGGCGGGCCATTAGTAAGCTATAAATAAAATAGTTGAAGTTTTCTAAAAGGTTTGAACATTTAAGGTTCATATTAAGCGACCTTGTTTCTGAATTTTAAAACCAAACAAGTGAGTCACACATCGCCATACATGGAAACAATTTGGTCATTGGGTGACTGTCGCCCCGTGACCACGATCACTGCAAAGTGTTTAAACGTCGGGACAAAAATAATGATAAATATATGCGATTTAAACCGTTTCATGTTGTTTAATTACTAAATTAAAGCAAACTTTTTTATTTATGTCATTATTGACTCCCCTAAAAATTCTTTCATATTGTCTCAAATTCAGTATTTAATTTTTATCATTATTCTTCATGAAATTTACAACCTTCGGGTTTTTAACTTATTCCGTGGCATAGTATTTAAGCTATAATCGTAGATATTATATATAGTTGTTATTCAGACATACAGAGGTACTAATATTGCACTAAACTCATGAAAATACTGAAATAATACCTACACCAAAGTCCCTCGGTTCAAACCATGTTACGCAAGAGTTTACATAAATGCTATCCTTGAACATGAACAAACTTCTAGCTAGATTAGATTGGTAGAAGCCATCTTATTTTTTTAACTTTCCTAAAAGTTTCTCCCCTCGGCCCGATACAAAATGTTGAGAAGCTTGCGTATCGCTAAAACTTTTCAACTAACTTTAAAACAATATAACCCTAACTTAAAACAATTTCTAATTTTTTTAATAACTTGAAAAAGATTCCAGATTACAAAGATATCTATAAAATTCTTCAAGGGTGCTTGAATGAAATAAAAAGTTGGAAAAATCTTGATTAGAATACCTTCGAGGGCAGCAAATAAAATATTTATTTTATGAAAATGTTGGTTTGGTAACAATACGTACTTTTGCTTTTGCGTTATGAAATGTCACAACTTCAAAATGTATAGCCATAACCGGCCAAGTATAAGTCAAGCCAGGTAGGGAATCCAGGTTGTAATAACCTGTAAAAGAAACAATAAAGGTTACAGCTTAACATACAATTTTTTTTGTCAGCGTATACTTGTTTTTTGTCAATGTTGTTCCCTAATTTCTACGAACCTAAATGTAGAGAAGTATAACTCTCACTCAGTGACCGCTTTGACTCAACTCGTTCACAACTACAAAAAAACACGCACAATCTTCCATATTCAATAGGATTAGATAATTGATTTGGCGCTTAGAACTAATCGCATCCGATTTGTCGCGTCAAGGTAATGTTGTTGCGCCGCAAGGTACACTTTATAAACCACGCTCGCCGCGGTACGGTTGGCGCGTTCTGCTGTTTTTTGAGCTTGACTTACATTTCTTACACGACTGCCCAAAAACAGGAATATTATGTTTTCAGGGTTCATGTATGTAAGTTTGTGAGTTTCTTTATTCCACCAAAACTTCTAAATGGCTTACCGATTTTAATGTATGATATATCATAAGATTCGTCTAGATACATGTTAGACACATAGATGTGACAAAAAAACTTGTACATAAAAAGTGAAAAAACAAAGTGGGGGATTTTAGACATTGGGTTTTATTTTTTAATTAATGTATTTCACATATTTATTCGTAGCCTATCCATAAATCAGTTACATTGTTTTTGATTTCATGTACAGTCTGGACTCATCTAAAAAATAATTTAATTGAATACAATATTTGGTCACAGGTCAACATTCTATTCTATTCATATTTGTAACTCACAACGTGACGAGATGTTTTTCAGACAAATGGACAGAAATAGGGCTCCATCTCGAACATTAGATAGTGTAAGGAATCCTAAAAATTAAAAAATGCCCATGTGCGAATCGGTCCACACTCTCCCTTATGGTTCAGCATCGCTACAGCCCGTAGATGAAAAAAAATGCTGGCTTTAGTTAAAGCGTTAAAACTACATTGTAAATCGGCATTAAATGTGCCAAATACGTCACAAGCTAGTTTTCGTGACAGGCCCTGTAATGAAAATGGTCTCAAATTGACAACATTGACGGCCCAGTAATTGATTTTTTTAGACAAAAAATAATAGTTATTTGTTACGCAAGGCTGCAAAGTTGTTATTTGGCGCGAACACTTTTATTGAAACCTGAGGAAGCGAAGGATTCTGGGATTGAACCACGAGCTAAGAGGGCGGCTCGACATATGTCTTAGCGTAAGGTACGAGACCAAAAAAACTTTGCTGCCGAGCGCAACACACAATCTTTCACGTCTTCCAGCGATAAAAATGCTGATTTCCAGCTTAAATTATGTCGTAAGTTTGAACTAATTTATAGTAAAATTAATGAAATTGGTAATATTTAAGGTTAATTCATTTATTTGGAACATTCATAGATTCTAATTTCAAAATCCTTTGCAATGCTACCGAATTAAAAACACATCACCGCAATTTTCGTATGACAAATATCACCTTTCCGAACTTGTGAGGTGAAAAAATATTATATTTGTACTTAATAAGCTTTATACGATAACACCCCACATGATTGGATGCGAAAAAGTTATTTATTCTACCATGTCAGCTCCTCTTTAAAACTATAACTGAATTTCTAGCCTAATAGTCGTCTTATATCAACGTTTCCACAAAAAACAAACAGTCGTCTTAGATCTATATTTCAGCTTTGTAACTCATACCGTTTCCTATTTGTGATCCCTGACATATGGACGAAAGGACAGACAGTCAGACAGACAGATACCTAAGCCTCTTTACCAGGCCTCCATTTTGCCTTTGGGTATCTAACCCTAAAACGGATTTCGAAGAAATTATGTATGGGTAGATACTTTTTTTCATGACATTATGTGACGACTTACGGCGCAAAAAACCCAGGAGGGGTAAAACTCTCTTAAAACAATTATACATCTAAACTCACCCGGATATCTTGCATATATATATCTTGCGGGTTATATAATAGGAGCCTACTATCAGTTGACAGCAGTGTTTGTTGATGTCACACATCTTGAGCTCGAGGCTAAGATACGTCGTAAAGTAAAGAAGCTATCAGTGGGTAGGAAATAGTAGGGCCGCGAGCTCACACACGGAAATGAAGCCTCACACAGTTTCCTGATGCGTAGTTCCACGCAACGCAACTCTGCCACAATGATTTCGCATGTAACATATTCTATAATTACATAAGTGAAACCTACATATATCAAAATGAAGCTGCATTAACCATTTAATAATGTACATTTTTATTAGTAGGAATAATGATAATAAACAGATTATTGAAATGGAATCAATAAGTATTGTAAAATCATGATTCTGGTTTACCCTTAGGCTTATTATTATGGACTGTAAACCAATTATTATACAAATTGTTTGACCAATTTTAGACATCATCGTTTCTAACAAGCGACGTTGTTGGAAAAACACTCCAAATTCTATTAAAGTGTTTAAAGTACCACAAAAACTCTCCAGTTAATTTACTGTCTACAAAACGTTCTAATAGCTCCGTAGACCGGCGAACCGTTATGTCAAGTTCAAGCCGAGCTCGGGAAACTTTATTCACCTTTACCACCCTTTACGTTCGGAACAAAATAAAGTTAAACATTTACATAGCTAGTACCTAGTACGTACCGTAGCTTTAATTGCTTCGGTAGATAGTTAGGGACTAAGCCGGCGAGATCTTGGAGAATATGGTCTCGATAAGCCAAAGCCGGCAAGTAGGAATTCTGAAGTACGGCGACGCTGTAGGAGTCAATGAACTCTCTAACCGAGCTTCGAGCTTCATTACAGTTAACGTAGGAGTAACCATTTGTGTTGTCACTGTTTTTAATTAAGCTGGGGAATGAGTAGAGGTCAGTTTGTTGTTAAGCTGCAGATCTTGCTTGTAAGTAATGGGCACTTGTAAACAAAAACAAAGATCTAGTAAATCAAATTGGTTTTGCTGGTGAATGAAACTTTTATTTAGAAAGGGTATTTACGAATGCGAGTTAGGACTTGTCGTATTAGAAAAAATGTTAGTTGGTTTTGATCACAACTTCGTATATTATTATTTTGATGTTAATTCGTGCGTGAATAGACCCGTTTCTGATTTAAAAACATGCGGTTAGTTCACGAAAGTTTAAAGAAAAGACAATATATGTATTGTATCGTTATGTAGCGTTTTCATTATTTGTTAAATTTTATATATTTTATATACAATACAAAAAGATCCCGTAACAAAAATTATCTAAATTTGAAAACGGTGAAAAACCCACCATTTAATTTTTTTCGGTACAAAAATTTAAAATATATCTATGTACAATACTCATTGACCTCCTTAACCTCTCTGATATTCCACCTACATCATAGGGCACAACAAAGTTTTTTCGGGCTAGTTCATCATGTGAGTATTCTATTTTTTTCGGCGTGGTCGAGCTCCTATGAAAAATATTTGAATTGTATTTCTGATCAAATATTAATTTTTACATTTCAAAATGGTAATAAAATTATACAAAAACAACAGTACATGTAAAATATATCCTAGATCATATTAAAAAAAAAAGCTTATTGCGTGTTAATGTTGAATACGAGCTACGAATAATTATATATTATTCATAGAATACGGGTATAAAAATGTGAATGTAAAATTTAATCATAATTAGATAATACTACCTGTTTGGACGCCGACAGAGGGTTCGCCTTGAAGATTCATTTTCTTCATGGTGTAACACAACAGCCGGCGTCCCTCAGGGAGGCGTTCTCTCTCCTCTTCTTTTTGCTGCTTTTATAAATTCAATTTCTCAAAATTTATGTTCAATTTATGTATGTTCATTTTTTATTTAGTATATATATAGGTATTCATATATGTGTATTATTTCACGTAAGTTTATATAATTATGGTAGATTTAATATAGGATAAATTCCTTGTATGCAGTTCCTACTTCATGGTAATGTCAGTAAGTTGTATACCTAATTGCGGAGAACTGCCTCCCATATCAAATATACATAAAACCTTTGTTCCTGGTTGTCTGGAAGAAATCGCTATAAGCGATAAGGCCGCCATTTTGCACTAGTGTATTTTGTTTAAGTTTTTTATTGTAATGTTAATTTTAAGTTCTTGTGCAAATAAAGTGTTTTCTATCTATCTATCTAATTGTTATAAATGTTATAAATGTCATGGTGATTTATCATAATTCTGGTCCTAAAGTTCAGTAAATAGTAGTTTTAATTCGTTTACGCAATGGATAGGTTTTACCTTCTGGAACAACTAATAGGTTTATTTTTAAGACAAATTACTAAGGAGTTCCAGAAATGGCAGATAGAAGTTAGAATTCAGTAACATACTTAATTAACTTACTGAATTAGAAAATATTCGTACGTATTTTTACAAAATGGATTAATCAAGCCGTGTCCAAGAAAAGTATTTATATATTTTACTTACTTAACTAAGTTTCATTAAAACTAGTCAGCGTTACTCAGAACATCTACATAGGAATAGGATTACCCACATGCAGTACATTTTAATATAGAGCTCGTCATTAGCGACATTAATTTATAATTTCAGACACTATCGGGTGATCTATTATTGTGATGAGGTTTTAAATTGAATACGTTTTAATTCCAAAGGCTTTGTGTGTTTTGTTTCGTTTTGGAGGATCAATAATTTGAAGTACCTATTTGTAACACATTCTTATGAAAACGTTGAGCGGCACAAGTGGTTTGTATCCATAGTCAAACCCCTTTTACATTATTCTTTAAGTGCTATTGGAAAAGTGAATGGAAACGTAGGTATACACTCAAAAGAATAAGTGATGATATCCAATAATTGAAACTACAGAAAGTGACAAATTTGTATCGGTGAATTATTTAGTGTTTCCTGCATTTGTCATCTACGAAAAAATCAAACTTAAGTTGCATCTTTTAGCAATATTCAGACAGTAACATTTTTCATCACATTATCAATTCGCTACTGTCCACGTAAATTTTTCATATTTCCATTATTCATTCAAATTCAAACCATCGCTATAAATCGCACTTGCCTGTTTTGACGCATTCCACTTTGCATTCCGCTCTGAGCTTTCTTGGTGAACGGAAGTTCTTATATTTTTAAAATACCTAGTTCTTTCATATTGATACTATGAAGTTAAATTTTCTAAGGAACAATAATAGTTCTATTTGTAAATTGTTTATTACCTGCATAATTTATTTTATACAAGAATATATTCATAGTGTATTTTTTTTTGGTATCAATCATCAATTTAAAAATTGACGAAAGTTCTGCATTTTATTATTAAATTATATTATATTCTACATTCTTGTTCCTGCATCAAAGTCGTCATCTCCAAAATATCATCGCATATCTGTGACACCGAGTAGTTCCCCTGAGTCGGCTGGTAGCCCTCAGGAAACCTCCACAGGAAGTAAAGTGTGTATGTTTATCTTATGTTGTCCAATGTGTTGATACCAAAAAAAAATACACTATGAATATATTCTTGTATATTTCTTTATGGTGATAGAGAAGACATATTGTACAAACTAGAAATAACAACAAATAAGCGGGACGAGTAAGAAGATAATAACTTATATATATTTATATTGACTTTTGGGCAAACTTTTGTTTAAGGTTTTCTGGACTTCGTACATTCTCGTTTAGAGGGTGTGATGGTGTAATCCACATAATTGTATTATAGTATCCACATAATAGTAAGAAATAAAGCAGCCACGACGGGCATAGAATCCTAGGATGGAGGGGTGGGAAGCCACAGGCCTTATAGAACCTCCGGGCAAGGTAAGGGATATCATATTAAAGCCTTGCGCTACCACAAGTCATCCTTCCTTACTACTCGTACATCAATAACAGTGCATTCACGCCATGCGACGAATACGGTACGGCAGTACCTGATATTCATCATCATCATCAGCCGGAAGACGTCTACTGTTGAACAAAGGCCTCCCCCATAGAACGCCACACAGAACGGCTATTAGCCGCTTGTAGCCGCGACTTTAACGATATCGTCAGTCCACCTAGTGGGGGGCCTACCAACTCTACGTCTGGCATTACTCCCTTCGATTTATCCTGCATCGATCGACAACTGTATACTCCTAATACCATGTACTTGTGTGCTACTCTTATATATTTTGTGTAAAATCTGTGTGCCTGCTGACTGTAAGACCAACCAATGGCCATGTGATGCTGGTCTAAACCTGCGTACCATCACTTGGTCACCACATTTTCTCTTGGCACAAAGCAAAACAGTTATTCTTTTGATGTTCCTAAAGCTTAATATTTATCCAGGATCTCATCTCTGCTGATCTTTAATTGTATCAACTCTCAACTCTCATCTCCATCTCTTCTCCTCCCTGAAGATTTGTCTACTACTAACGGGAAACCCATGTGGTATCTACACGCTCGCCTGACAGGTCATCCATTCTAATAAACACTTCGAACCCGGGCGGTGGCTACACCTTTGCATGTGGGGTTCAAATACAGCTACTAGTTAACTACCAAGCCAGTATTTATAGCTGATAGGCTAGCCTTTGACCACTATCTCACCTGATGGTAAGTAATTATGTGGTCGAAGATGTTGTTCAGGCTAACCTAGAAATACTGGCTCTCAAGGAAGGCTGCCGGAACACACCGTTAAATGTTTGGCGACAGATTTTTTAATATAATTATGTTATTCGTAGATTTGAAATCACGAGGGGTAACGCGTAAGTATATAGCGTTTCCAAATCTTTGTTTCCTTTCTTTTCACTCAACTTCGTGATTGCTATTGCGGAGTATAATTTCCATACTGCTGATCTACTCTTTCATATAGAGCAACAGAAACTACTACGTTAAACTTATATAAATACATACCTAGGGACGTTAGCTCCCCCAATTGCGCATACAGTATATTCTGTATGTAACGCACTCGACGCATCGCCAGACAGCTTTTAATAAGAATTGAGAACACACGGAGACTCAATCATCACACTTAAGTACTACAAAAGATGTATAAGTTAACCAAAAGTGACTGAATACCAAAGTCACTTTTGGTTAACTTATGATTTTTAAACTTAAAAAATAACGAATGTAGTAAAGTAATATTCCTAAATATTAACTGTTCCAATATTAAAACAAATAGGCCTTAATAATACCACAAGCAAATATTTGTCCCAACATAAAAACATATAGGTAATACGAAACTACTTAATAAAACGAAAAGCAAATATTTTACAACGTTTAACCCGAAACTTTTCTAGCTGGCCCGGTCAAATCCAACACATGCATGCAGTATCTGAAAGAAAATTAAACAAATGTAACACGAACCATTGTATAGTGTGCTGATCCACTGAAATATGAAACATGTAGAAGAGCTGGCATGCTGCCAGCTGCTCGGATAATGCTGGAACAAAGGGCTTCATATCAGGAAATTGTTTCTAGAACAATACGAGAAACGGAGCCCGTATTGCCTACTTGTTCTCAGTTTCACACTTAGTTGTTGGGAATTTTCACGGTTAGTATTATTCTTGTGGGTAGCATTAGTAAAAGGTAAATCACTTTTTTCTACATCTGGATTTCAGTCCAAAATAATACTGACTTGTCATTGTTGACCTCTTTGCATCCGTTTCTATTCTTATAATTATCCACGACGTACTTAAGTACTGACTGACTAAGTCGAGCAAAAAAGCGGAACGGCCGTACCATCCTTTTCTCGATAATCATTATTATTAGATAAAGCAGTAACAGTAGTACTTTCATAATATTGTAGTTAATTAAATAAACTGCTGTTAGTATTTTTACAAATATTAGGAGTCAACCTGGTGCTAGCAATGATAGATAAATAGTAGGGTAGCCGTAATATGTACGTAATGTAGTGGCCACTTTGAATTCAAAACAATAGAATAAAAAAGTCAAAGGTTTCATGCAGGTGATCTGCATGAAACCTTTGACTTTTTCACAAAAACAAAACATATATGGCATTATATTGTTTGACTTAAAATTATTTTTACAGTCAGTATTAACATAAATACTGAAATGGAGTTCAAATTATTGAATTTAATATTTAGAAATGTATTTTATAACGTGTTTTTTTTTTAAATATTTTAAATAATTAATAATATTTAGAATCTGATTCCGACGTGTATATTATATTGTTGACTTCTAATAAAAGGAGGTTCACACTTCTACTCCTAGTTTTATATTATTTGTATGTTTGTACCCACGGGGTAGATCCCAATCTCTAAGAGGTTCAGATCAGTTTCTAAGAGATGGGGATCTCTACCGTCGTAAGAGGCGATTTAGTGTAACACACCAGAAGGTGGGCAGCAGCGCTTTCTGGGAAACTAATATCTCACACTGCGATCCCCAAGAAGCATGCCCAGCGTGGGGATTACGTCAACCTCCCCCATAATGAAGGAGGCTGTGTTCAGCAGTGGACAATCCGGCTGATAAGAGTTTACCACTAATTTGGTCCCATTAAAAACCATCAAAACCGGTTGAGAATGTAGTTTTTAAGTTATAATCAACTATCTGACATACCTGTATGCTTTAATTGTAATTGCAACTCTTGTCGATGGTGAACAGTATTTTAGACGCGAAATGATCTTGTATAGGCAGTATTTAATCACTAAAAAAGTGAATAAAACTATTATATATTATATCGGAACTGTTTTCAATAATAAAAAGTATGAAATAACTTGTGGAAGTCGGATCATGATAATGTGAGGTCGGTGTTTTGAATCAGCATGGTACTGACTTCTGTAAGTCTATTCATACTTCTTAGCGTTGGAACTCTGTTCCTTATATTATATTTTCATGAGTAATATGTGTAAAACCTAACCTTAATGACTAGGTTCTTCACATTTCTGTGCGATATGTTTTAGTAGTACTGTTTAAAAGGTTATATTCACAAAAAATATTACATTTTTAGTTCATAATAATCAATTTAAATGTGTATTCAATAAATCAATCACATATTGCATATTTTATAAACTCAAAGCTATATTGTCTTGACATAACATAATCTTATTTCTATGTCTTTTATTTTGTTTTCTGTTTGAATTCGTCTATTTGTGACATAATTAGCACGAGGACTACCTAATGTTAAAAGTCTCTTGTTTTTAATTTATTATTTCATATTTTTTACTACTTTGCTCGATGTAATTATTCAAGACTCTAAAAAATATGAAATAATAAATAACAGGCACAAGAGACTTTTAACATCAGGTGGGGCGTTTTTCCATTACCCGGCCCGGCACCGGCACCGGCACCGGCGCCGGCGCCGTGCCGTTGCCGGGGAAGCAAAAATGTATTAAAATGTATGGCTCGCTTTTTCACTTACCGGCGCCGGCGCCGGCCCGGCATTGAGTCCTGCCGGCGCCGTCGCCGTCGCCGGGGTAGCAAGCTTCCCACCGGTGCCGGCCCGGCAAAATTGCATGTGTATTGCATATTTACATGAATTGTAGCCGTGTCAGTGTGTAACTGCGCGGGGCGGGTAGGAGGGTGCGGAGCGGAGGGACTCGTATTTGGTTTTTGGTTCGCTTACAGTGGGTACGCGTCAAGGTCATGGCGTTCAAATACGACATCGTGACTCTTATCGTCGTAGATGTAAAAGATATAACAAATATAGTCAACGGCTTGACGATACCATTGTTATATCTAAACGTAAATTACACTTTACGTGTCGTCGTGCTGAAGTCCGTGTCAGTACTGTACCACTCACCGGGCGTAAACCGGCATCGACACCGGCGCAGTGGAAAAACGAAACCCCGGCGCAGGTGCCGGTGCACGGCCATGCCGTTGCCGTGCCGGTGCCGGGCTGGCTAATGGAAAAACACCCGTCCTCGTGCGTATTCTGTCACAACACATAAAACAACGTATGAAAAATATTAGTTAGGACTAACAGAAGTCGACTCTAAGAAGTATTTTTCCAATAACTCTGTATATAATCAAGACCTCTTTCTCGCCATATGCTGATAATACATACAATCTGAATTGTGTGATTTTTTTTCATTGTCTCTAGGTGATATTAACCTGTTAGTTATCTACTATATGTATAATAATGTAAATATTAACTATTAAAGCACACCATTGTACAACGTATGAGTTATCAGAATTTGCTTTATTTGATTCATTCTCACTTGACGCAGGCAGTAGCGGGCTCAGCGAATATTTTATTTGTATTTTAAAAGCAATAAAAAGGCCGGTATACATACATGATGGCCCGCGGCCAACTGGCGGCTTAGCTTGTCTCGGCTCGCAATGTTCTTAACTCAATACAACCGACGACGCCACTTTCCATTGGTTTGGCGTCATAAATATAAAACTTACAATATATATAAGTGTGCTGCAACCCTGATTTTGTAGTATTTCGTAGTAGGTTTACAATAATAATTTAATTATATAATGTCAACTTAATAATGAGGTTTATTACAGATATTAAAGTCTAATTAATGTCTAGTACTACTTCTATCTCTCTCTTTCTCTGAGAAAAGGTCAAGTATAGAAACGTGTTGTTGCCCGAAACGAACTTACCATTGCAACGCTAATTAAGTCGTCATATTTAGTAATGCTAACAAAGTGCTAATATTCAACCACTGCCCTTGCATTATGTAGCCAACTATTACACTCACATAGGCAGATTCACTCTGAATATATAATATAACCTTTTTTATATTTACTCGTGGTATGCCTTTAAACTTATTATAGAAAAAAAACATATTATATTATTTATAGAACCAATTCATAGCAGAATAATAATGTCATTTATGACAAGAATTAGTGATGTATATAAATACCTATTGCTTTTTAAGTCTCATGTTCACCACCCTCCCTGCTCAATAAATTTATTATCTTTCCATTCAAAAGTTCTCTGGAAGAGATCACTTTTAGCAATAAGATCGCCCTTAGCGCCTAAATATTGTTGTTGTTTCTTTGTAATTTCATGTTTTTGGTGTCAATAAAGAGTTATCGTATCGTTCCTGTAATTTTACTGTTGCGATTTTTTGGATTTTTGCTAGTTTTTACTGGTTCGAATCCTGCCATGCATAGGTTAAGATTTATAGCATAGTGGCAGGTCATTTTGCTAATGCTCACCGGTTTCCACCCTCACGTAGTGAATCTTTCATAAAGGTTTCACGGAAGCTGTCCAGGAGAGCCAGTTCCAAAAGCAGGTTAAGTCTGCTACAAAATTATACTTTCACTTCACATTTACCAACAGGTGAGATAGTAATCAAAGACTAACCTATTAGCAATAAAAAATAAAATATTGACCGGTAAATAAAAATCTACAATCAAACATTGATAAAATGAGAATCAGTAAAATTTAAATATGAGAAGATGGCTTTGGATGGATTGTCACGCCTATAGTTCCCGTAGAGGAATAGAGTTATCTCAACCACCCTAATTGCATCAGATATAATGTATTTAATAAATAAGTTGTATTTAAGAATACTAATTTTATTATTTAGTCTTAGGTAACGAAAACAAAGTTCCGCGAATGCTACGTCGAGATTCGTAGCACAGGGCGAGTGTCTACGGCAGGGCGCGTCGTAGCGTCGTTATGCACAATATATCTTTATTTGCACAATTTATTGATATATCGGCTGCGACATATTGAATTCTATCCTTGATTTATCTAAAGCTTGATTTATCTTTTGTGTGGTAGTACGGCATTTTCAAATACCCCCATGGCTAGAGTATCTAGATACTCTTAACACCTTCGACTACATACATCGCTTACCGTCAGATAATATTGAGCTTAAAGGCTAACCTATAAGATATAAAAAAAAAGGTCCCTTAAATACAACTTAATGTCTCTGAAACCTGTTGAGATATGATGCAATGTACGAGTAATTATACTTCTACTCTATCGACGGTCTAAATACTGAAACCTTTCAAATATTTAGTTTATATATTGAACCATACCAATTTTTTTTATTTAAAATCACTATCTGAGTCGGCCATAGATATAATATGATTTCTCAACTCGAGACAGTCTCTCTGAGTTTAATACTACCCAAATTGGAAACAACTTTCCAGCAAATTAAAATATTTTATGTGTGAATAATTCTGCCATTATTATCTATTGATGATTAGTAGATTAACAGGAATTGTTTAAAATTTCATTTGCTGGATGTCAGTTTTTATGCATTGTGTGTGTATAGCCAGTTGCCAAACAAATTTCAGGCAATGACCACTACCAATATTGTAAAATATAATGAAATCGTTCGGTGATAAATGTTTTTTATACAACAATGTCACACATGTAAATAATAATAACGTTTTTTTTTAATTTTTATATGCTTGATAGGCACGCCTTTGACCACTATCTCGCCTGATGATAAGTGATGATGTGGTCGAAGATGTTGTTCAGGCTAACCAAGAATTCGAATTTGATTTAATTATCAGACACATAACTTAATTATGTGAATACATAGAAAAATACAATATATTCAATATAAATATATACATGTAATCTAGTTGTACTTATTCAATAATTTTATATGGACAAATAAATATGCTGTTTGGATATTACTCCTGAAGAATATTATTATCTTATGACCTGATCGTCAGGGACATACCTACCACAGTTGCCTGTCCGGTGATTGTGGTGGTATGCGGGTATGCGACCCCGGCGTCCTAGCTGCTACTACCTCTACCAATACCCTTCCAAGGTAGTAGTGTCCTACATACCTATTTACTACCCAAACTCATAGGCATCCTTTCCTCGTCACTAATCCTTTCCATTTTCCCTGTTTCCTTCCTTTTCCGCCAATCCGGGGTCTGCCGTGCCTATGGATGCGTGGCTAGGGGCGTGCCTAGTCTCAAGCGTGTCAAATTGCCCTGGGACCTGGCGAACCCAGAAAACAGCTAGCCTTATCCTGGCATGCGGGGCTCTGTCAGGATGGACCTATTTTTTCCCTAGCTACTCGTGGGAACCACATGGATTTCAATTTTTTCAATAAAATCCCAAATGACGGCGTTCGCCACCCATAACGTCTCGTTCCTCGCGGGGGCGGAAAGCGGCCCGCGGAGAGCCGCTTTGCTACGATGAATGTAAGGGGTGGAATGGACAGTAAAGTGGATGAAGTATGCCAGATGATGGATAAAAGGCGCATAGATGTTTTGTGTGTGAATGAGACGAAGCGGAAAGGATGTAACAACACCAAACATAGATCTTATACGGCACTGTGGTCTGGAGTACCGATAACTAACAGAGCCTGTCAAGGCGTTGGTGTGGTCATTTCTGCACGAATGAATGAATGTATGATCGAGTATGAATGCGTGAGCCCAAGACTTCTCTGGGTGAGGCTTAAAGTTGGACTTTCTCGACTTTTTGTGGTCGGTGTCTATGCACCGACGGACATGGGATCGAGAAAGTCCCCAAAAGCCCAAAAAGAAAGAGAGGAGTTTTGGGACAGTATGCACAATATTTTAAAATTATGTAAAAATAATGAAAGGATTGTATTGTTAGGAGATTTTAATGGATGGGTAGGAATAAAGCGAGAAGGATATGAAAGGGTTCTTGGTGCTTTTGGGGATGAACGAATAAATGACAATGGACTAATTTTGCTAGATTTGTGTCTGGAATGGAATCTCTGCGTGACAAACACAATGTTTGACCACAAAAAGATCCATTTGTGTACAAGGGAAGAAGGTGATTCAAGAAGTATGATTGACTTTGTGATTGTGGATGAAAGGCTGAGGACAAAAATATTAGACAATCGGGCGTACCGCGGAGTCAGCATCGATTCAGACCACTACTTAGTGGTAACACGTGTAAGTGGCCTTTTCAATCGATGGCGACACCGAGTGCGTGCACCTACAAGTGAGAATTGTTTGGAACGAGTGAAAGTTGAAAATTTGCAAGAGAAGGATGTTAAAAATCAGTATGTTACAAAGCTGCAAGAAAGACTTGATGGTTTAGAAGAGATAAGTGAAATTGAAGAATTGTGGATGAAATTTAAGGAAAGAGTTGTAGACGTTGCCATCAATGAGTGTGGAATTTCTTAAAGGCGAAAATGAAAAATGCAAAGGAACGTGTGGATGGATCAAGAAGTGCAAAAGGCTGTGGATGAAAAGAAAAAAGCATGGCTGTATCGGTTAGCAACAAAAGCTAACCAAAAAGTACAAATGGCAACGCATGATGATGTACGTGAAGCAAGAAAGGATTATAAAAGATTTAAAAAGATAGTTAAAGAAGTCGTGTGCAGAAAGAAAGATGAACGAAAGGATATGTTTGACAAAAGGCTTTCTGATGATTTCCAAATTCCAAATGTTAAATTTTTCTGGAAATCCATAAGAACAGCTCGAGGCAAAAACACAAACTCAGAGCTTAATCAAATCAGGGGTCATGATGGAAGCAAAAGGAGAAGAATGTGTGTTGAAAAGATGGAAAGAATATTTTGAAAGTTTATTTGAAAGAGAGGGAACACTGGACCAGGTTCCGGAAACCTATATGAATAGTAGTGATGATGAAAATGAAATAGGTGTGGATGAGATTTAGAAAGCGTTAAAGGGTATGAAATTAGGAAAGGCTGCAGGATATGATAGAGTGTCAGTCGAGATGCTGAGAGCTGGGCGAGACATAGTAGCTAGTCTGTTGCACCGCCTTTTTAATATGTGTTGGAGGAGCGGCCGTGTACCAGGTGACTGGTACAAGGCTGTGATTGTGCCGCTTTATAAAGGAAAAGGGTCGCAACAAGACTGCAAGAATTACCGCGGAATCAGCCTTCTCAGCGTCGTCGGTAGTTTACCGACGACGCTGAGGAGGCTGATTCCGAATTATGCGTAAGTATTGATTGAACGGGTGATAAAAGAGACAGATGAGAAAGTGTGGGATGCACAAGCAGGGTTTAGAAAGGGAATGAGATGTACGGATCAGGTCTTTTCTTTACGATGCATAGCTGAAAAATGCTTGGCGAAAAGCCAAAAGGTCTATTGCGCTTTCGTAGATTTAGGAAAGGCTTATGATAGGGTGAGTAGGCAGGAACTGTGGTCAGCGTTGTCTATGCATGGGCTGAATGGTAACCTGATCCGAGCGCTGAAATTCCTCTATAAGGATTCCAGTGCTTGCGTTAGGATAAATGGGACATACACTGATTGGTTTAACATCGAAAAAGGTGTTAGACAAGGATGTGAAGCGTCACCGTGGCTGTTCAACTTATTCATGGATAACTGTTTACCAACCTGAAAGACAGTGAATGTGGATTAAGAATGAACGAGTTACTCATCAAATGTTTTCTCTACGCTGATGACCAAGTAATACTTGCGTCGTCGGTAAAAGAGTTGCAGGAGATGGTAAATGTTATGCATGAGGCTTTAGAAAGAAAGGGAATGAAAATAAATGTAAGTAAGACGAAAGTTATGGTGTTTGAACGAGATGATAGAGTGACCGATTGCAATATTGTGATCGGAGGTGAAAAAGTGGAACAAGTGAAAGAGTTTGTATACTTGGGATCCATGTTTACAAAAGATGGTGAGTGTGAAAAAGATATAGAAAGGAGAGCGAACGCTGGAAACATGGTAAACGGACCATTGCACGCGTTTATGAACAGTCAGAAGGTGTCTAAAAAGGCTCGTCTGGCTGTTCATGGGGGAGTGTTGGTTCCGACACTAATGTATGGTAGTGAAAGTTGGGTGTGGCAGAAAAAGCATGAAAGTAGAATAAATGCCGTGGAGATGAGAGCATTGAGGAGCATGATTGGAGTCAAACGGAGTGACAGGATAAAGAATAGTGTGATAAGGGAACGATGTGGTGTGAATGAAGATGTAGTGACAAAAATCGAGAAATGTATGTTAAGATGGTTTGGACATGTGGAGAGAATGAATGAAATAAGAATGACTAAACAGATATACATGGGACAAGTGAACGGAAGTTTTGGAAGGGGAAGACCTAGGCGAACGTTCCGAAATCAGATTGAAGACGTTCTGAAAAAAGCCCAGGTCAAGAGTACCCTAAACCGACGCTTATGTATGAAAGGATTGATGGGTGTAGATGAAGCGAAAGAGATATGTAAGGATCGTAGTAAGTGGAAATCCGTGGTCTCTGCCTACCCCTACGGGAAAGAGGCGTGATTTTATGTATGTATGTATGTATGTAACCTGATATTTGCACACCATTTTATGTGTAAGTAGAATATAACTTATATGTAATATAACTCTGCATACAAATAATTTTAATTAATTTCTACCACCATCTTCCAGCCGGTATCATCATAAGAAGTCATAACAATATGTCTTCTCCAACAGCATGGGGAGCTCACAAGAATATTGTATAATTTAATATGTTTTCACTAACAAGTAACAACACATGGGAGAACACGAGGACATATATACTACAATATTAAGTTTTGGTTTCAGTTATATGACAGGCCCCCCATTTTGACGCCAACCCTATTTGGGAAATGCTCAAGTTAGTAGTAAACATTATGTTTAGGTTAATCAGAGCATTGAGATGGTAAGCAGCCCTCCATCTACATGGATGAGAGTGGTCGCATGCAGCTCTTAAGGCGCATATTTCATGGAACGGAACATAGAATAGTCGTTGTATTGATAAGCAGAAAATTGCGTGGTGATAATTTGATTTACAGAGACGCTCTAAGAAATTGTATTATATATTTTATTATTGTCTTTATGAACAAGTCTCTTAGCTTAGCATCTGACGGGCTACTCGTTGGTTTTAATAGTCAATAGGCGATAGGTTACATATCAAAAGGTTTTATTAAATTAAAATCGTTTTAAGAAAAAACACCTTGGACTATAGACTTATTACCAGAGACTACTACAAGAGCAAGAGAGTATATACGTGACTATCATGTCCAAAATTACAACGAAAGGTCGCTTGCGGTTAATATTTTTCAGGCGTAAAAGCAAAACTTATAATGTTTAAAAAGCACTACGATGTTTAACTCATTCGTATACACCTATGTCATACGATAACTTAAACGACATACAATCAATAACTTCAAGGAAATGTAGTATGACAAAGTTTCTAAGAGAAATCCCTTTACTTCCGAGATCGTCTGATAACAAAGTACACGATGCGCTGCAGCTGTGTCAGTTTACGTGACTCCTCGAGTCCACCCACGATCTACCAATCACTCTTTAGCTATATATATTACTTATTGCTTAACTGCAAGTCAATTGACTCGAATTGGGAAGGTCCCAATCAAGGTAGCAATATGTACGAACATTGTTGCCAAGAATCTACCCACCTGGTTTACTCGGGAACTTACACAAACTTGGAGCTACTAAAGCACTATATGTACCTACGTAGATAGCTCCGTGGTGCAACCTAATCGGGAAATTACTCGTACGTGTACTTTCAAAATACATACGGTAGCACAGAATATAAAATAAACGGCCATTGCGAGTAGGACTCGCGTACGAAGGGCATTACGTAGGTAAGGACTGGACGCAGCAGGGAGTAGCATTATTTACTAGACATTACAATATTAGACACTATTATAACCTTTTTTTTTTAGTTGTCAAGAAGGGTACGGTTGAAAGGGGTCTTCATGCGTGAATCAGATTCGCACTTGATTGATTTTTAATATTTTTTTGGCATAGGGGCAATAGGCAAATATATATAATAATACATTATCTGTGAAAATTTCAGCTGTATAGCTATCACAGTTCATGAGATATAGATTGGTGGCAGACATACAGACATACGGACAGAGGAGTATTAGTAATAGGGTCCCGTTTTTACCATTTGGGTACGGAACTCAAAAGGGACCGGTAGGTTTGACATTGACTGTTTATTCTTGCACGCTATGGTACACGTTATATACGTTTCGTATACGTAAGGAAATTAGCTACGATCTGCGACAGAAAACAGAAGGAAAAAAAAGGCTTCAATTTAAGATATAGGTCACAGTTTTTTTTATAATTGATAGGTTAGCCTTTGACCACTAGGGCACCTGATGGTTAGTGATGATGTGGTCGACGATGTTATTCAGGCTAACCTAGAATTACTGGCACTCAAGCACAGCTGCCGGAACACACCGTTAGGTGCTTGGCGAAAGATTTTCTACTTGAGGGTGGTAGCTAGCCAGGCGGGCATTCGCAAAATGCCCTACCACCATGCTATAACGACTGCCATCCTAAGACGATAACCGGGACTGTAAGCTTAACGTGCCCTCCGAAGCACGGAAGCGCTTAGTAGTAATGTCACTAGCGGTCACCCATCCAAGACGTTGCTTAATTTTGCTGATCGGTTAAGAACAGTTAAGCAAACTTTGCTACGAGCGCTTCACAGATCTATCAATAGTCAATATCGATGCGTCTTTTTTATTATTTGTCACATTATACATTTTACTGCATCTAATCGGGCGGAATTGGCAACTTTAAGACGTTCGCGACTTGAACACATAATAAGTATTTAACGGGACTTATTCGCCATAAAATATGAATATATTTATTTACCTCGACGTTTCCACCAATTTGCATTGGTCGTGGTCACAAGCTGACTGAAGAGACGGGTGAATGAAGAGCGTCGAGGTAAATAAATATATTCATGTTTTAAACTTATAACTACGTTCGGAATTATTCTGCAACAAGAGGGCAAAGTCCATTTTTCTTCGAGTGCGCAGTGAAAAAGGCACGCGTGTAGCAAATGATTCTTTAATTGAAACACAAGCGTAGAGATGTGATTCTAAGTTAAAATCCTGAGCGTATTGAGGGATTCTAAATCACGAGATGTAAATAACTTTCGTTTCATGTTGCTCATACAACTTTTCACCTCTTTTCAGAGTTAGAACATAGTTATAGAAAGTACGTGTACGTAAAGGTAGGCTTTTAGATGCCTATTTCTGAAGTTACTTTCCAGGAAGGACTTTTAATTCAGTATCCTAAATTGTTGCAGGTATATATAATTGTTTATACAGAATGTTCCTGGAACTGGCCACAATAAAAAAAGCAGATACGGAATTTGAAAATAGAACTCTATAGAGACATCTTACTTTTAGTATGAGAGACTGTCATTTGTTTTCTCATTGTGGCGTCCTTTAGAAAATTGTGTCGCTATCACAATGAATTGAACTCACGAAAATGTTCTTTCAATGAATTGTCAGAGACTTCATTTGGTTATGAAGCGCCATGTCGCAGCTCTGTTTATTCGAGGTTCGGAGAATTTAGACGTGGACGTGATCATCTCCATGACGATGTACGTGAAGGTCGGCTAGCGACTGCGGTTTCACAATCTAATATTGATACCGTATGGCAACTGATTGAAGTTGATAAAAATATTACTTGTCAGCATTTCTTATATTCATTCCTAGTGTATAAGACATTGGGATGAGTCAAATGCAAGACATTTTGAACATATGAAGGTTTGGAAGCTTTGCACTCGATGGATACCGCATGATTTAATGGAATACAAGAAATGACTGCGTGTCGAGTAGTGCAGTAAATCACAAAAATTTTATTTGGGTACAATTTGTACTACTTTGAACTGGAAAGAAGCCATTCGGCAGAATAAGTCTTTCCTTTTGAAGATTTACTGATGTAAGTTATGAAAAATCGAAGTATTATTGATAACACTTTCTTACCTTGTCTTTTTAAGTAGACCGTCGCCACTAGATAGGCTAGTATTTTAAAATCATATTATACATAAAATAAAACTCAAGGATGTTAAGATTACCAACGTACTCTAGATCTTTATTGTAATACCTGGTGCGATATATTGTTATACGATTTCAGCAAATGTGCATCGAAGCACAGAAATAGTTAGTTGTTCAACAAGTACGCAAAAGTATTAAAATTTACTAGTCCTAAAAACATTGCTCTCCTATGAAAAATACAAGCACTATCAGGGCAAAAATATCAGGCAAGAAACACACTGAATGCAATATTTAAGTAACAATAAATTTACTAGATCTAATTTACAAACATGAAATAATAATTAAAAATAAACAATATGTAGGGATTAATTAAAAAGTAAAGTTGTTTTAGTTTTGCAGGTTAAAAAAAGTACTCGTTGGTAACAGTTTTGTCGGGACTCACTTTTCCTGACGCTTGCAGCAAAATTTTAGAGAACACCGAAAACGTACTTGTCGTGCTGAAGAGGTGAAAATGTATTTTATCCACGGAAATAAATTTTCTGTTTCGTGCATGTAAGTAAATAGATATCTACCAACTGTGCTTCCATACAAGTCAATAATCATAAAGTTAATTGTTGCAATTATTATTTGAGTATCTTCCATAAATTGACTCGTTATATTCTATGTTTTGTTTATTCAAAGATATATCTAAAACAGAATACAATAAAGAATACAGTGAGAATCTTTTTAATTTTTAAATTGTCAATGTTCTAAAGATAAGAGTATAGATATCTTTTAAACAAAACTTATTATAACTTGTCAACGTAAACGATTGAGGAACGCATCGGGCTTTATAGAAAGCCAGTCTACTCCGCAAATGGAAAGCTTTTAGCTTGTAAACGAATTTATATAGTATTCCGAGCAAGGAGGCGAGACACCATGTATTGAGAGTTAAAAATGTTCTGAAAGTATTGAACCTTGGTACCTAATTCAGTTTTTTTTTAAAAGGTTTTCAACATAAGCTTTGCATGTATATATACTGCTTTTACCTACTTTTAAACTCATGTTAACGATAAGCCGTTTGGCTAGAATAAATTTCTTGATTGGTATATCCGTAGAGCCTGATTTTCTGCCATTAAGCAGTATTTTTAAACTACAGTGTTTCTGTATAAAAGATTGTAGCGAGTAAGGTTAGGTCCTGTGTCAATGAGACGTTAGAACTCTGGACGTCTCTTCTGGTTCTAGAATTATCTCATTGGTGTAAAGATCTTTATTTCAAACTCTTAGTAACAACGTGCAAGCCTTATAGGGGTTGGCGATACTGCCTATTAGCACGAAATAGCAAAAAGGGCTAGATTCAACGTGTAATTTATGATGTGTTTCTGACACAGAAAAGAGAATATTTTGCAATGGTTTCAGACACCACGATCGTCTTATTGAAGATGTGGGTACAGATAGATAGCTAATAGCTAGAAGAAAAGTAATAAATTTTTAAATTGTTCAATTTGACTCATGATTCACAAATGTAACGCTATAACCAGAACCAAATTTTTGACTTCTTTCCGATTGACTTTTTTGTAACAGCTTGACTGCCTCGCTCCTGACCCAGATTAAAGTCTCACAGCCCATCAGTTATAAAAAAAAAAAATATTTTGAGAAATCTTTTCTGTAAACGCGTACAGCATAACGCACCACGAAACTACGACCGAGACCGCTTGCTAGCGATTTTTAACATAATATTAAATATGAAAATGATCTCAAAGAGAGAATTTATATAGATATATTATGGGTATCCACAGCAGTCCTTCTGGCAACCTACTCACGATCCGAATCCCTTGAGACACCCACTGCCCCTATCAAAAAGTCGCTCTGGAAATATTCATACCTACACCATTTCCCCGGCAAAAGCTTTTTATAAAATTTCTACATGCACGAGTGAGTATATCGGTTTAGAGATAGGTATGTACATTACGGTCGAACAACTCTTATCATATTCTACGTATCATCTATACCTAACAAAACCACGCTCGACCGCGCCTAAAATATAGGAGATTCATTTTTTATTTATTCAAAAATCCTGTGGAATTTCATTATGAGAGCCGTGATAAATGATCTCGTATCAAAGGCAAGCGATTTATTAGGAAGAAAGTTGGGCAATTAGCGCTAAAAACACAAAAAGCAGACGCGAGCAGAGCGCTATCGATTACATCAGCCATTCGAAAGTCCCATTAGCCACAGCGGGCATGAGTTCCATGTTCGGCAACTTCGCGCGAGGTGGTGGTAGCAATTTATCTTCAATTTTTTCCCCCGAGAATAAACAACGATTTCCTTCGACAACTCGATAAAGGTCGGTTGTCTTTGTGGGCAACCATGCAACTATAATGTAAGCTACGCAAAATAGCTTTGCCTTTATCCCGGTACGATATCGATAAACGTATCTATACCTACCTATACCAACTACGCTACGTGTGAAAGTATACTGGCATTGTGGGAAAACTATTGAATATCTAGTAGAAGAGTGTAAAGTTTTCGTTGAAGCTTACAACGTATTACCATATATTAAAGTGTCTGGCTGCTTAAGCTATAACTACTGCAGCTGATCTAAGGTATGAAGACTCTTTACAATATACACTATAAAGCTAGCACCAGTTCAGTTATTTAATAATAGCAAGATTCCACGAACACCGAACATATTTCTGTCAATTTTAATAATTCCTGATAAAATTACTGTTTAAATAATCAAAATATTTGGCATATTTAAATTGAATATGTATTCAACAACACCAAATTTCACAAAAGCTATATAAATAAAGGACTAAGGGCAGGGATCGAACATTTTTTGTATGAAAGCTGGAATATCCAACCGTCGCCAATTTTTTTGGAACGTATCCTCCCACGAGGATAGTAGCCGTTCTTAACCGATCAGCATATAATATCATAAGTAACGTCCACCGCGGTCATGAGTTGGATGAGTAACCGCTAGTGACATTACTACTGAGCGCTTCCGTGCTTCGGAGGGCATGTTTAGCCGTCGGTTCCGGTTGTCGTCATAGGATAGCAGTCGTAGTAGTATAGCATGGTGGTAGGGCATTTTGTAAATGCCCGCCTGGCTACCTACCACCCTCAAGTAGAAAATCTGTCGCCAAGCACCTAACGGTGTGTTCCGACAGCTGTCCTTGAGAGCCAGTAATTCTGAATAATATCTTCGACCACATCATCACTTACCATCAGGTGAGATTGTGGTCAAAGGTTAACGTATCGTGCATAAAAAAAGTTACATGTTTAATATTGCTTTTTAAGACATCAGTGTTCACCTTAATAATAATATACTAACTATAGATTTAGAAGTGTTGAACTGCCAGATATTTGCATACTTTATTTTTATTTGTTCTATTCAACGATGCACGTAGATACAATTCGCTGTAAAAAGTAAAAAACATTCGCGTCTGCCCTCAAAGTTAGAATATACAAACTCACCGACTTTGCTTACCGCGTTACCGTTCGAGTGTTACATTATCTTGGTTAACAATAGACTATAAAACCCTAGTTGGTGAAATTCACCTATTTTTACATATACATGGTCCGACTTCCACAAGTTAGTTCATACTTTTTCTGTGTTGAAAGTTCGTTCCATTTTGTTTATCACTCTCTTCAGTGATGCACACTCATCGAGATACTAACCTCGAGAGTGGAATTCACGGTTCAGTCAATCTGGCAACTAGTGTGTTATATCGGACACATTCCAAATTTAAAATATCCTTCCTCCTAGTGTTGTGATTACAGTGCTTATGATGGTGTATATCGATTTTATATATTATATTAGGTCCTTACATATGAAATTGGCGTTTTTCGTACTGGCCACTTTAATCACGAATTTCTCCTCTTTGGTAAGGAATTCCAAATTCAAATTTGTACAGCTATAGACTCATGTATTTGTGCTTCGATGATCGTCATTCATTTGTTTTTTTTCTTCTGTTTTTTTCTGTTTGCGTCACTCATTTTACAAAATGGAAAACCTTAAATATCGCATTATTTACGAGTACGAGTTCCGCCGTGGCACTAGTGCTGCGGAAACAACTCGAAGGGTGAATGATGTGTATGGCGGTCGTGTTGCAAAAGAAAACACAGTTCGTTTTTGGTTCCAACGTTTTCGTTCTGGAAATTTCGACCTGCAGAACAAGCCCCGTGGACGGCCTGAGACTCAAGTTGATAATGAAGAGTTGAAGGCTATTGTGGAAGCGGATCCATCGCAAACCACGTCCGAGTTAGCTGCAGGCTGCAATGTTAGTGATAAAACTGTTTTAATTCACTTGAAGCAAATTGGGAAGATTAAAAAGCTTGAAAGGTGGGTACCTCACGAATTGCATGCATGGTGGAAGGGCATCTTGCGAATGCCCGCCTGGCTAGCTACCACCCTCAAGTAGAAAATCTGTCGCCAAGCACCTAACGGTGTGTTCCGGCAGCAGTCCTTGAGAGCCAGTGAAATAACAGGCAAAATGAGACTGAACAGGTTTGTCTCAAGGTGATGGGCGCAGTGCAGTTCGTCACTTGTGATGAAATGCATCTGTTATAGGCAGAGGATACCGCTAAAAATCAGGTGGGCCTCGCGCTTGTTCCTTCACAATAACATAAAAAAAAAAAAAAAAAAAAAAAAAAAAAAAAATTGACTGAAACAAACCGGCAAACGCGCGTCGACTGCTGCGTTACATTACTAAACCGGCACAATAATGAAGGTATTTTAAACCGAATCATTACCTGTGATGAAAAATGGGTTCTTTACGATAATCGGAAGCGCTCAGCGCAATGGTTAGATCCTGGCCAGCCAGCCAAATCCTGCCCCAAGCGAAAATTAACCCCAAAAAAGTTACTTGTAAGCGTTTGGTGGACTAGTGCCGGTATTGTTCATTACAGTTTTTTCAAATCTGGCCAGACTATTACGGCTGATGTCTATTGTCAGGAATTGCAAACCATGATGGAAAAGCTAGCGGCTAAACAACCTAGGCTGGTCAATCGCTCCACGCCACTGCTGCTTCACGACAACGCTAGACCACACACTGCGCTACAGACGGCTACTAAATTAGAAGAGCTTCAATTGGAAAGTCTAAGACATCCTCCGTACTCCCCGGACCTTGCTCCAACAGATTACCATTTTTTTCGAAATTTGGATAACTTCTTGCAAGGGAAAAAATTCAACTCCGATGGGGCAGTCCAAATCGCCTTCAAAGATTTTATTGATTCCCGTCCGACTGGTTTTTTTAGTAAAGGGATGAATGAACTACCTATGAGATGGCAAAAGTGCATAGAAAATAATGGTTCATACTTTGATTAATTAAATATATTATATTAAAAAATATTCGACTTTTTGTTCCTCCCATACAAAACGCCAATTTCATATGTAAGGACCTAATAGATAATTGTCGATATTATGTTACCCTTCTCCTGGTCAATTTTTGATCCCAACCATGGACTTTCTACACGAAAATTCATAGTCATCTGGACCATCACTGCTTCTAAAAGATACAGTGGAATTTAAACAGATATCGTACAACTTATTAATTTCTATCTACAGTTTTGTCTTACGTAGTTAGTAAAATATCTACTACACCTATACACTTATTATATAGCCATTATTATTATTCAATTTATTATATGTATTGTATAAAAGATATTAGTTTTATGTATATCTAAACACACCCAAATACTTATTTTATACCTAAACCTGTTACACTTCGAAGGAAGCCTAATATAATAAACCATTTTTAATATTTTGAAATACCGAATTTCTTAATACTCAGCGATCTTATTTTTTTCAATAATGTCGTAGTTTGATATTTGATTAGGTTATTTAGTAGCTGTATTTAGTTCGTAGTATTTTTTTAAAAAAAGGCATACATGCCTAGCAATAAAAAAAATATTACATAATAGTCAACCTTACAAGACAAAGTCAAAGTCAAAATCATTTATTAAATTTAGGCGTCCACGACGCTCTTATGAAGGTCAATTACAAATGTTAGTATTGAAATATTCTACATTGTACGGCGAACCATTTACAGATCATAGATAACACATTATTTACATGAATGAGTTCACTGTCTTTCCTGTCTACTTTAAAAATCAGAGAGGTATCATCTGCAAATAAAACAATATCGCAGAAATCTTTCACACACAGGCAGATCATTAATATACGTTAGAAACAGAAAAGGTCCCAAAATTGATCCCAATCGACACATCGGCCAATGGACTTTAAGAAAAGCTATTAGACACTTGAGACTAGACGTTACGCTGTTTGTCAACCGAAACGTATTTTTTGTAGGCAAACCTCCACATTACCGGTTACTTCTTCGTGTAGATGCTATAAATTCAAACGAATTATTTGGAAGAATTTGCATAAATATCGAATTAACATTGTTCCGCTTCCAGCTGGAATCATTATAATGAGGGAAGTGTCCCCGCTTTTCTCTCCGCTCCTTTTTTTATGAGTGCTTTCGCTGCTTATTACAGAATAAATTTTAAAGAAGTGGGCGACGAAATTAAATTTGGCGCGAGGCATTTTAATTGTGAGACGTAATTGATACTCAGAAATTTCGTTCGCCCTTTGACAAATCTTTGATGATTTTTTTCTCATTTTACCTACGTTTATGATTTATGTAAAATCATCAATTTTACTTGGGTTCCACTGAATGCTTTTAGTAGAAACGAAATAGAGGAAGATAAGTTCAGTAAAGTTTAAATTAAAAAACTCTTAAAATATTTAAATACAATCAACCTACCTTCCTTGTGTGTGTATAATACTCATGTTTAATGCAAATAAACGATTATCTAATCTAGAGACGATTCTATCTTATTTTCCCTGTTAAGCTGACGTGACGTCATACAGGCCACGTAGCCCGACCGGAAGAATTTTGGCGTCCACTTCCAGAAAGAATATGTACAGTTCTCTTTCCAACAAGCCCCTCACACCCCACAGCACGTCGTCCAGCACAGGTCACCTCGAACTCCTGCCAACACCGGCAGTACAGCCGTGCTACACGAACGGCACGAGTAATGATATGTTCGACTAGGTTTATTAAAGTATTTCTGTCTTATTTGATTCAGCAAACATTCAGACGTGTGTTATAAAATGGTGTAGAAGGTATACGGATATAAAATATTCTGAAATCCCGTTACATATGTGAGTAAATAAACATTTTAGAAGTCGAGATCCCAGTATTAAAATATAATATACGGTAGTGAAACGGCTTTGATGTCGGGCAACACCGTTGCGCCGCCGCCGTCACAGGCATATATACGAGTACAAGGGTTGTCAGATAATAGATAATAAAATTAATATGATTATCGGTTTGTAATCATTTATTTACAAGTACACTTTAAGCCGGAAATGCGCGACAGTGACGGGAAATTAAAATATTAATCCGTGTCTTTGCTTTTATGACTAGGTTTTGTAACTATTGTACATAATCATGAAAACGCTTATGAACGTGATAATTGCTTTTAAATAACACTGGTTCAAAGCAACTAGTGATAGAACGAACTCACTTTACAGATGGTAGTGAAATTTTAATTGACTTGGTGTGCAAAAATGTTGAATTTCGTTCAGTACAGGTGTTTCATATCCCCGATTTTGACTATAAACCTGAAAAATCAAAACCACGTTATATTACTTGCAGACCATTTTTCACATCATCGTACATTTTTCAAATGGATCTTTACTTAATTGCAAGCATGAAATGGAAAAGTTATATTAAAGACCTTGTCTAGTTTTAATGACCACATGTATGTGTGAATCATTTTACTTACGACTCCATGCCTCTAAGAAATCAACATATATATAGGCGCCCCTTAGAATAAATAATACTATAATGTATATTGTATTGTATAAGTACTACGTACAACGTAGTACTTGTTACTTCCATGCTTACACCATTGAGCAAGACAGTGAGCAACACTGACCCTATATTTTGGAGATGATGCGTACCTGATAAATGTCATGCTCAATACAAATTGACAAAACCGACAAACGTAAGCAGTTTTATGGATATGAAACATATGGTCATTAACACTTGCTCAGTGGTCATTAACGCAAAATATCAAGAAAACAAGGTCCATTTTGAAAATAATCTAATAATAAAAAAAAATACCCGAAACAGTTTATTATTTGGATGGCATAAGAATCTATCAGCCCTGTCCATAATACTAGGGGTTTTCCTGAAGGCATTTTTTTCTTCAACAGACACCGTTATCTTTACTTCTTTTGTATTCATTACATAGTTCAAAATAAGGTGATAACATAATAACAGTCAACTTTAGTACAAAAATAAAAACTTTAAAACGTGTTATTAGCTGTATTGAATACGTGGTGGGGCGTAGTCTGGTACCTATGGCGCCAATGCGTCGTGATAAATTGTTAATGTCATCATACGTTTCCCTCTTCATATTCTGTTTGTGCACACAGATCATTTATGTTTCGTAATTTATTGTCTGTAATAATTGGTTTTTTTTTGACACATATTCTGCAAAGGAACATGATGTAGATGAATGTAATACAGGGAATTTATAAATAAATCTGAAAATGGATCAATATATCTGAAAATTTGGTATCATTTAGTAGTGTATGGTAACTACTAAAAGTTCTAGTTTTGTTACAAAATTACAAATATAGGTACGATAGGTTTTTTTTTTCTAGTTTTGTACTGATGAGATTAAAAAAAAACGAAACATTTAGTGTGGCTCCTCAATCTATATATTATAAGAGGGTGGATTTCCAATCATGAGATCGGTCCATTAATATGTTCGACTTTATTATACTTTAGTCGGGAGATTTTTCAAATTTGTAATAGGAATAAAGTAGTAAAACTGAATAGATTTGGTAAAACAACGCATATAAATCGGGCTCTCAATCCTGACGTTCTGCATAAAAACAATTTATTGTACATACCTGAAATCACAACAAAATCAAAAGCCAATGACACAAATATTTAATAGTAATGACAACTAAATTATAAAGTACAATTCATCGCTGCATATATTGGGGCGTCTATGAAAAAAGTTAATTTTTAATATTTCTTATGGATTCGGTAACTAAAGTGACCAATTATTTAGTTTAGACATATCTATATAATTTGTGATTTGAATGTAACCCGGATGAGTTGTATAGTAAAATTTAATTTTGAATCATTGACCATAGATACACAGATATAGCATATTAAGAAGGTTTAAGTTACTAAAGGAATAGAACCTTTGTGACATATCGACCCGCCACCATTCTGAAATTTTAGTTATTTATTAAAGATACCGCGCATGTTGAAAGGGGGTAAATTATATAAGTAGAGATAGAGGACACATATGCATACATTTTTTTTAAATAATATGGCACCTCAAATATTTGGTGGTAAAGATCGCCATACAAGAACTATGCACCTCGTCAACCTTTTGATCTTTATAATATATGTTGTCAATATTAATTGGTTCAGTATTATAAGAATTAAATTGGATTAAGTTAATTTTATTCATATTATTTTTTTACTCATTCTATTCAGTCCAATTTACTACTTCCGAAATGGATTTTTTTTTAATATTTGCTCTGGAAAATTATTTTTGTCGAATTTTACAATTATTGTAGTGTCATCAGCAAACAATATGCATTTATGTAGAGTACACTCAGGAAAATCATTTACATAGACTAGGAAAATAAAGGTCTACATAAAGATAAAGATACTACCTTGAGGAACGCCTGTTTTACTCGCAGCTGGTTCCGAAAGAAAGTTTTGTTTAATAAAACTTTTACCTCTCTTCACTATTGTTATCGTTTATCTGTTTTGTAAATAGCTACTAATCCACTCCAAGGCTTGTCCTCTGATGTTATTCCGATCTAATTTATTTAAAAGGTGTACATGATTTACAAAGTCAAATGCCAAAAATAGTTACACTACCCGTTGTTGATAGTTTCTGTAATAGATTTTATCAAGTCAAAACACGCTAGAGCTGTTGAGCTTCCTTTACGAAACCCAAATTGCTCATTTTTAAGTATATTGTGTCTGTCAATAAAATTACTAAGTCTTCTAAGCATAGCTTTTTCAATAATCTTAGACATTACGGGCACCAACGTAATTGGACGATAATAATTGGGATCTGCCTTATTACCACCTTTGAAGATTGGTTTAATAAGATATACCTTTAGTGGCTCGGGAAAGGTACCTACCCTTAAGAGAAGAAAGATTTATATATAACACGTGAAAGTGAATAACAGATCCATGCCGCACAGAACTTTAAGACCTTGGTAGGTAGTAACTTCATCAAAACCACTAGAATTGCTATTTTTAAAACTCATAATTATTCTTTAAATTTCTAAAGCGTCAACAGGGTTCACGAAAATTATATTTGATTTAATATTAGCACCATTTGTCAAGCTATTATGAATATTTGATGTCAAGTTCACAAAACAAATATTTAAAATATTACAAATGTCAGAAAGGATTATTATGTATAAGTCATATTATTAAAATTAAGAAGATATCATGGCTTTTCTGTAGGACAATTTAATATAAACATCTCCATTATACATTTTTTACGTGTGATAAAGGTTTTTAAAGTGCACGCCGGAATAGGTCGCATATGGAAGAATTTTTTCCTGCTTAGTTCGGTGACACTTATCGTTGTATTTTGGACATTTCACACAATATCTATAAACTTTAGCCTATGTGTTTCTCTGATGTGTAAGCTATATTATCGTAAAGTTTCTAAAATCTATTCAGTTTTGGCGTGAAAGAGTAACAAACATCCATACCTACATCCACATATTCACACATCTATACAGACACACATCCTTAAATCTATACCTACAAACTTTCACGTTTATTATATTAGTGTGGATATTATGTAGATGTTTTGTTTTATTTTTAACTATTATCAAACTTTACATGTTATGGGATAGAATTAGGTATGGTTTAACAAACAAAATACTGACAAGTTTTGGATGTGTTGTTATTCAGTACATTGAATATTTATTAAAAGTAGTTTAATGTGCAAAAATTGGTGCTGTCTTGTAATAGTTAAAGCAACCTCGAAACTAGTATTTGATTAGTATGTTAGGTATGCGTATGGGGACACACGCGTTAATGCATTTTCAATCGTTTTCATTATTCTCATAAAGTTTAGGGTTCCATATTATTTAAAAAAAATGTTTCTACATCAGTATAAGTGTCCTATAACCAAATATCTATAGGACTTTCACCGTGCGAGAAAACTAAAAAAAACAGAATGGCAGCAGGTCAACATGGTACAAAGGTTCTATTCCCTTTATAACTAAAACCCTATTGAGAAAACTATAATGTAATAATCTCTAATGTATCTATGATCGTTGTTTCATAATTAAATTTTACTATACAACTCATCCTATGGTTACATTCAAATAATATGGTCACTCTGGTTAGCGAATCCTTAAGGAATATTGAAAATTAACTATTTTTATAGACCCCAAATTAAAAAAAACAGCTGCGATGAATTGTACTTTATAATTTAGTAGTCATTACTTCTAAAATTTGGAAGTAATGACACTAATATTTAATATTAGTGTCATTGGCTTTTGATTTTGTTGTGATTTCAGGTACTTAAGTACAATAAATTGTTTTTATGCAACGTGCCTGCAACAAAACGTGCCTGTTTGTTATTCTATTTTTTTTATCTACCTAGTGTCACTTGCCCTATCAAGACAAATTTAACAATGTCTGTTACATCAAAATCGTTTAAGCCGTTTAGAAGTTATGGTGGCATAAAGAAACTCACAAACATACTTACATGAACCCTGAAAACATAACACTCCTTTTTATGAGCAGCAGTGTAATTCGTAAGTAAGTCGTGTAGTCGTATCCTAAATATTGGAATGCTCCATAAAAAGAATTAAGATCCTTCCTTAGATTTTTACGACATACAGAAATAAAATTTATTTTTTTTGGCAAAAATATTTTATTAAATTGGTCAGAAAACATTTAATATTAATACATACAACTTTAATTAAAACACGAAAATAATAAAATCTAATTACTTAAACCTATTAACAGGGCACCGTACATACCAAGGCACAATTTTTCTAAACTTAAACTTAAGTACAGTGGATATATATTAATGCCATATTATATAATTTAGTTTTCAAGTATGCTTTTACATTCATTAGTAGATTACTGCGTCGCGTTAAGTGTCACTGACTATAAAATGGCTGTTAAAGGCTCCAAAAATAAATCTAACTCATTTAATGAGATAGATATATATTTGAAGCCTCCCTATAACCATGTTTTATTTTTATTTATTTCACAAAATCCACAGCCCTTAATATATATATACAAAAAGTTATAATGGCTAAACTCTAATCTGTGCCTGGTGCTGTTTTTTTTAAGCAGATCTAAAGAGGATGACCTACTGTCCATTATGTAAATTACATACTTACTTACTGGACAGTTGGAGGTTCCAAATTTAAAATCTCGCTTCTTACTGGACAGTTGTGAATAAGTGTCCGGTAGAGTTCACTTTCTGGATACTTTTTAAAGATTTTATGGCAACATTACATACCATGTTTGAGAAAATATACTTAAGCTACCAGGAATATTGAATAATGCTCAGTTGTGTCTGAAAGTAGTAACTTTAGATAAAAACCAATATTGCAATGAACCATTTCAGAAGATCCGAGAACCGAAGGATAGGCTAAATCGATGAAAAGATAGTGTTTTATTTATTAAATATGTTCTGGGTAGCATGACCGGAACTTACTCGAACATTCTGAAACAGGCCCATAGTGTTTTTGAGAAAACATCTTTTTCAGCCCCACGTTACATAACGTATAAAACTAGGTAGATGAAGATGAAATTAGTTTATTACACTTCACATTACAGTTTATGTAAATCATGAACAGTCGAAGACAATTCAGGACTGTGTGATTACCACATAAATTCACTCAAACATTTAGCCGGGCGGTAAATCAATATTTAACCATAAGCTGTACTATAACAATCTTATAATACCATTTTATGTTGTACTCTGGTATTGTACAACAGACATTTATTATATTAAAATAATAATTAAATTACATTAAAACCCGTTATGTTATATTAACATTCTTAGATTAATATTCAATGCGACATTTCTTAGCCTTACTGCCGCACTCAGGGACGTCAATTAACACTAACTAGCATTAAACACCGTCAACAATAGTAGAAATAAAAACAATTTAATGCTAGAGGAGTTAAGTGACGTCCCTGAGGACCGTATTAAGGGTGAACTGGCCGGCCTGTTCTCCATACAAACATCGTAGGGTGATCACTCCTTTATTTGAGGAATTAGGTCCAAAGTAAAGCATAATAATGATTGATAAGGTCATTATCTAGGCTTGTATGATGCCGAAATTTTAATAAAATAACTTACTTGATAATTATGAGCCTCGAAACATTTTCATATAAAGTTTTCTAGGCTCATAACTTACAACATAATTATCTTTTTAAAATTTTGCCATCATACAAGCCTAGATAATGACGATATCAATCGGTATTATGCTTAAGTCTGGACCTAAAATCTCAAATAAGGGAGTGATCACCCAACGACGTTTGTATGGAGAAGTGGCCGGCCAGTTCAACCTTAATAAATCAATCTCAGCTTCGGATATTCTTAAAGAGACATGTTAAGATGCTGAATTAAAAAACAATATAAAGATTACATTTGAGACCTCAATAAGAGCTGATTTCACCTAGTCCACCAAGTCTACAAACCAATCTCGAGTCTTAAAGAGCGAGAGATGCTAATTCCTGAGAGCAACATGTATTTACTTATTTATTACATATTAGGAAGACTATCGACTAATTACTTATCCTAGATAACAAACATATATATATATATCGTCGTATTGCTCGTGTAAAAAGCTTTTGCTAAGTGTGTATTATGAATTATCTGGCGTCAATAAAGAGCCCTCTTTATTGACGCCAGATAATACACGAAAAGATCGATGTCACGATTAACTTGATAATTAATTTCATAGATTGTTTTGCACGCTCGGTACAGGTAGGTGTTCTTGCAGATTATACTGTCAATATATATTAGAACATTATATGAGATGCTGCGCCTATGTGTTTATTACATTGCGATTTACATGCTGTTTTCAGAGCTTACAAGTTGTGATCGGTGTTGAGCCCACGACTAGAGTCGGTTTATTAATAAGGTTCGTATTAATAATTGCTTCTTAAAGTTGTGGTCGATCTATATCTATCGTATGTCAAAAAGTGATTCTTAAGATCGATGTCAACTTTGATTTGCAGTTATTCATAAGGACCTAAACAAGCAATTTTTTTTTCTACGTCAAGCATGTCTACCTACTAATGAGGAAGCCCACTGTCAAATTAGTATAATCCAATTGGTAGTAAATGTGTACATAGAAAAGTTTAAATTGAAATGGCAACTTTTTTAGTTTGGATGCCAGGTAATAGAATTTCACAAGTTTCCGAGTAATTCAATAGTAAAAATTGAGAAGTCTTTAAAAGAGAATGGAATATGTACATAATAAGGCAAATTGGATTTATTAATTATAGTAGCAGTAGAAACCCTTGTGCGAGTTCGTCCGGGGAAATACTACATTAAAAATGCCACAATACCTATTTCTCCGCCACGAATTAACTTCTTTGTTTATTATTGTGTTCCGGTTTGAAGGGTATGGGCGCCGGTGAAATTACGGGCACATGAAACTTAACAACTTTATGTGTCAGGTCTCGATGGATGCGGTGCAGTTCGCTACTTGTGAAGAACTGTATCTGTATAAGGTTTCGTCTAAAACACAAAGATACAAACGACAAATAAAAACTAAAATAAAAAAAAAAGTTGATGTGAACCACAAAAAAACTGCTCTGTTTAAGTCATTTATATGAACTACAAATCTATGTAGCTGGCGGAGGTAAACCTTATTTGCACCACTGAGCCTACCTACAATAATGATGTCTTTCAATGCATTGAATACCATGGGGTAAACGGGTAAAAATCGGAAAGAAAATTGTAAAACGTTTCACAAATATATAAGCTTTTCTTTCTTTGCAGGCCCACAAATTTCAGATCCTATTTTATATTTCAGGTAGGTGTTGAACATAAGAAAACTTGAAAACGTATTGTCTTAACCAAACGGCTAGAAAAAAAACAAGGGTATTTTATGAACAAGTACCCCCTTGTATGAGTTTTCACAATTTACGCAACTATAAAAGTTACGTTTTCTTACATTTTTGTACAGCTCCTATCGGATACATGAATGAAACAATAAACCAAAAAAGTTGATGACTAATACTTTGGCAGTATGAGTTTAAAATTTAACAGGCGAGCGATGGAAAACGAAGGCCAACTCGAATACATGTTTGTGGTTCATTCTCAAGGCAAAAAAAAAACAGGTAGACGGTTGATATCACCAAAATAAATTTATTGAAAATCATTTTTACGTGGTATTTAATAAATTAGTATTATTTATTAGTTTCATTTTGCCGTCTACATATTGCATGAATGAATAAGGCACTAGCATGTGTACTGTGTAGCGAAGTTTACTTAGCTGTCCTTAACCGATCAGCTAAGTTAAGCTACTCCGTCATTACTACTGGCCGCTTCCGTGCTTCGGAGGGCACGTTAAGCCGTAGGTCCCGATTTTTGTCTTAGGATGGCAGTCGTTATTGCATGGTGGTAGGGCAGTTTGCGAATGCCCGCCTGGCTAGCTACCACCTTCAAGTAGAAAATATGTCACCAAAACACCTAACAGTGTTTTCCGGCAGTTGTCTTTGAGAGCCAGTAATTCTACGTTAGCCTGAACAACATCTTCGACCACATCATCGCTTTTTTTTTACTTTGTCAAAAGTTAGCCTATCAGCAACAATTAAAAAAAATAACAATGATAAAATTTCGAGTAGTTCCAGTAATTCTAGGTTAGCCTGAACATCATCTTCGACCACGTCATCACTTACCATCAGGTGAGATAGTGGTCATCAAGCATTAAAAAAATAATTAAAATAAATCATACATTCATATGTAATTCAGTTTGAGTCAGTTCAGTTTTTAATATACTGAGAATCATTGTTTGCGTGGTGATTAATTAATTATAAGTGAAAAGTTAATTATAATAGATGTAATCACTGAGATTAATTTTGCCGTTTACATATAACATTAATTTATAAGGCAATAATCGATTAGCCTGTGTTGCCACTGCGGTGAAAGTTACGTGAAAATGTAATTATTACATATGTAATGGTATTATTAACCATGAACATTTTCCCACTATCACCCACCAGCCATTTAAATGATGGAAAAGTTACCAGTAAAATCTAGTGCAACAATAACATTAACAAAGATAATATTGAAATGACAATTTTTATAGCTGATAGGTTAGCGACACCACGATCTGACCTGACGGCAAGTGATGATCTGGTAGGTGTTAACAGGCTTAACCAAGAATTACCAGCTCTCAAGGACAGCCCTGGAACTCACCGTTAGGTGATGTAATGTCACGTGTCATATGCATGTGTGCAACTGCCTACGCTTGTTTTCTTGGAAAACTGACTTGGCTGCCTCTCTAAATAGCATTATAAATTAACACCTATGTTCGAGCAAAGGGTATGCTGAAAACCAGCCCTGCTTGAACCATCCGGCTTACGCAGTACAGTGCTGAGCCTATTCTTATTGCCAGTTAAATTAGATAGTCTATTAAAATTTTTGTTTCCCTGTTAAATAATGTTTTACTGGCAATATATGTTATTCTATCCTATGTCACTAATATAATCATATACAACAAACATCGTCATGAATTAGTAATAATATGCGCATAGTTGGTAACGAGAGTTGGTACGATCGTTCGTCACCGAGACGCTCGGCAGCGGCGCGCATACTCAGGCACGACCTGGTGCAGCCAGTGCGGCTGTATGGCGGACACGGTCACCATGTACGATCGCTTCGTGTGTAACAGCTCGGTGTAGAGGAGTGCGGGGGGGTGGGGCCGCGAGGGGTGGAGGGTGCTGGCGGGGTGGAGGGAGGCAGCGCCACCCGCACTCGTCACGTAACGCCCCACCGTCGCCGTCTCCCCACCGCGGGACCAAGCGCAGTTCGTGAACAAACCGCTCAACAGGCACTTCAAAAGCTGCCGAAAAAAGAAAAACATTGAATGAAAACAAGTTTATTATACAGGGTGTCCCGTAAGTAGTGGACCAATGGGGTGTGCGTGATAGGGGGAACTATTATCTACCAAAACCACTAAAAATTATTGTTCTAGGTCTTATAGTTTTAAAGTAATGATTGTTTTTAATAAATAGGTGAAATTATCGTCTTATGGACACACATTTTATAATTCTACGAAATCTATTACTTATTTTTATGTTATTTTTAATCTAGGCGGTTAAGAATACATAGGTATTTCTAATTAAAATCGTATTTAGGTGTAATTATCATTAGCAAGAAAATTAAAAAATAAAAGAAAATAAAAATATATTGTTAATTATTAAATTCTTACATTAAGTGTTCGAAATGCTTTCCTCTAGCTCTTATGCATAACCAACATCTTCGTATAAAGTTTCTTTGTAAACTTTATACTTTTTTTTTCTTTTTGTTAGTTAATAGTATCACCCCACACCCCGTTGGTCCACTACTTACGGGACATCCTGTATACGACGATTTAGACTAAGCATATGAAATAACTTGTTGAAGTCGACAACATGATTATGTACACTATTTCATTTTAATATTGTTATGTTTGCAATAACGCCTGCTATGCGGATTACTCCATCCCAATACGATGGTTACAGAACGATTGGAAAGATTTGAGTTATGATGTCATGTCGTGTTAGCTCAATTGGTTAGAGCATACGCCGGCTAAAGGGGTGGATGGACGCGGTTTCGAATCCCGCACATGATTAAAATTTTTCCAATCGTATATTTGTAATTTTGTAATACTCTATTTCATTGTCCCTACTTCCACAAGTTATTTCATATTCTACAGTGTTTCAAGTCGGTTCGGCCTTTGAGTCCTTATAGTGGTGAATGCTGTTATATATTAACACTAACTGTTATATAAGAAAGTAACTTACAATAACATTGGTTTTCGTGTTTGTATAAAAAAAATACTTTGAGTTAATTTCTTACTAAAGTCTATTTTTGTTATTTACAACATTTTGAATTAAGTAAAAACTGGAAAATTTGTTTGTAAGAAGCAGTTACTAGGTTTTAAAAATATTAATATGGATTACATATGCTAACGAACGTTCAACGAATAAATTCGAAAACTGGCGATACTTTTCATATCGCGACTGTACATTAGAGAACATTATGTTTATGTTAAACAACACCCTAATTTTATCTCAATTCTAAAATTTCAAATACAATCAAACGAAACAAATACAAACTATACATACCTCAAGCTAATTGTATATATAAAATTAATACTTTCATTAATGCTATTAATGTTTATAATTAACTACTTAATATGTTTAAAGATCTCCCAATATTATTAGTAATTATCATTGTAAAATAAATGACAAGGATAAAGTATCGAAATATTATTTTTTTATAAATAAGAAGGTAAACTCATATTTGCATACCTGATCACTAGCACTTCCACAACTGGTAACATTCAAATTTAACCTCTGACATATCGCCAAAAGCTGCTGCCTAATGTCAGACGCATATGCCAAGTTCTTGTGATTCAGATAGTTTTCTTTACACCATTGCTGAAACAATATTAAACTATTATTAGCTTCCACTCAGTTTACACTAACATGTCTCACTCCCTCGGGTATTAAGAGGCTCATTTTCCCGCAAACCTCTGGTGGATACGCCTATTAAAGGATTAAAACATTGATGATACATAATCTTATCAATCAATCAATGTTTTAATCCAAGGGACAAGGAACATATGTACCGTTTTTCATTAAGATTAGCTCAGTTAAGCAACGTCCGCTGCGGTCATGAGTTGGATGGGTGACCGCTAGTGGCATTACTTTTGAGCACTTCCATGATTCAGAGGGCACGTTAAGCCGTCGATCCCGGTTGTTGCCTTAGATTGTGGTAGTCGTTATAGTCTGGTGGTAGGGCATTTTGCGAATGCCCATCTGGCTAGCTACCACCAAAAAGTAGGAAATCTGTCGCCAAGCACCTAGGTTGGTTCCAGCAGCTGTCCTTGAAAGCCAGTAATTCTAGGTTAGTCTGAACAACATTTTCGACCACATCATCACTTACCATCAGGAATTTTACGTTACTAGTAAGCTTGCCTTTGACCACTATCAAAGGCAAGCTTACTAGTAACGTAAAATTAAAAAATAATTATCTAGGCTGAGTTTAGGAACGACGTATTTGTCAGCTGTGCATCACTTGTCACTTACGGTAATACAGATTTGTTCACTCACGAAGGCACGCCACACTAACTTCTTGATGCATATTTGTACGGGTAGACCTCTATTGTACCATTGTTGACGGGGAGCATTGATGATATAGTAAAGGGGCCCCTTAACCTTACTCCCCAAGTTTCAAGTCCCAGACACCTGTGACTTGGGCCTCTTCCTCTGCAACTCTATGGACCTGGCACCCGCACATTGAATCCAATGGAATGTAATTCGACTCTCGTGGAGAGGCGTGCCTTCGTGAGCGAAACCGTCTGTAGCCATTAAATATATCTCAACCCCAACACTTCATGACAAGGAGTGGCTGGTTATGGTTACAAAAGTCACCGTTGCTAGTGTGGTCCTATCTACCCCTCTTTACCTATGGGCTCACGATCTCCCGAAAATATTGTATGAAGAAATATCTACCTTTTTCAGAGGAGCTTTACAGAAAGCTTTGTAGACATTTAGCAAAGTTAGGTGATCTCCGACAGGCGACACGAACTTTTGCTTGACTTTTATGGCTTCTTCTCTTTTATGCATCGGAGTATGAAATATGTTCTCACTAGACAGTACTGCTACCAAACTCAAGGCCTGTAAAAGAAACGTAATAGACAAAGTTGTAAAGAAATTGTATTTGGGATTATTTTGGTTAGTAACTTTATGACTTGAACACATAGCTATTAGATTTACATCAACAACTAATATACATTCGCCTTTAAACAAAAGCCTCCCCATTGAGGTGGTTTGCCATAATCCCCACGCTTGGCAAGCATCTTGGGGATCGTAGTGTGAAATGGCAGTGTTTTAAAAGCTGCTGCTGCCTACATTCTGCTATTTTTCCATTCGTAGCCTCTAGCAACTCCCACAGGTACATATTGGAGTCAAGTATAGCCCGGGACCCCACGGGCAAGTATATAAAGTTACTTAATCGTAATAAAACATGAGACGAATGTCTTACCGTTCCATGGATTCACCGTGTGCGTGCCGGGTCCATAGCGTTGCAAAGGAAGAGGCCAGAGGGGCCTGGGACTTGCAACCCAGTGAGTAGTAGGGTTAAGGGGCCCTTTTACGTTGTCATCAATTCTCCCCTTCACCACTCAAGCCTCCTCCTCTCCTTAACCAAATTTGGTAAGATCCTACTAATGCAGCCTTAGATACACGTTCTAGGATGGAAGTTACGGTTGTTGTAGATAGGCCAAGATCTTTAAGTAGGTTATACAGGGATTTCGATGGTATACCCCTTGCTCCAACTTCTACAGCATATAAATGAACCAAATAACCATTTTTGGTTAATTCATTTGCTAGACCATAATACTTGTTTGTTTTTATTGTGCGGTACCTAAAGAGGTATGTTTGTTTCCCACGACACAGTAAGTTCTATAAGTACTATGCAGCACATTAAGTTCTATAAGTATTATTTAATATACATATTTTTATGGCGAATAAGTCCCTATTAATACTTTTGATTAATACTGAATAGATGGTCTGTTAGGCAACTATTCGAACACACGAATTTTTCTGATTGCAGATTCTAAAAGTCCCTCTTGAAGATGTATCGTGTATCGCTTGTTGAAAATCATTCCGGCTGAGTTACGAGTAGATTTTGACCCAATCATAAAATTTCTAATTTAAGGTTATTTAATATGGAATTCCTCAAGGTAGGTAAAGCTTGAATTCATTAATTGCCAAAATAATTATGTAATAAATTTAATAAAAATGAAGAATAATATGTACAATTATAGTGCGCGCTGAACTAATAGTTGGCCGCGCCTTAGGTATGTGAGCGGTGGAGAGGCGGGGGCGCTTGCTTTGGTCATCACTGTTTAATGTGCGTTGTGAGCAGTAGGCAACCCGCCCCCTCTCCGCCCCTGTCGCCACCTAAGGCGCGGCCAACTAGTTCCACGTGCACTATAGTTAAAGTTAGTGCCCCTAAATGGGGGAGGTTGTGTTCAGCAGTAGACAATCCAGCTGATATAGTCCAGTACAGTATTAAAACATTATAGGCTTATTCAAAGAGCGTAAGCGTTGTCACTTAAAAAAAAAAATGTGTTTACCTCTTCCAAACAATGGAATTCTGGAGCGCTCAGAAGTACTTTGGAGTATTTGGGATCTATTGGAAAAGCTGCCATTTTCTTTCCCAGCACCGTTAAGTGCGGATTCATCTCATTGTCGATTGCGCCTGAAACGTAAGTTAGTATCAGTACATTAGCTTTTTTCTATAGATCTTTATGTTATTACCTAAATAACATTACGCAACCCTGTTTCCCGGAGAGGCATTCATATTAACATTACACCAGGTTGGAAGCGAGCTTGTTCCATCACGATTACATAAAAAAAACACATGATTAAAATAAAACAGCTTTTTTTCTTTCTTCCATCCTTCCTTTCTTCTTTCTTTTTGTTGGAATGCCAAGAGCAGTTTTTTCTAGGCAAGCATTTTCCACCGTCGACCACGTTGTCTTTTTCCATCAGTTGTGACTGCGGTCAAAAGCTTGCTTTAGAAATGAAAAAAAGTTTTATTTGTAAAGCTTTTAGCTTTATTAATTTTTCTGTTCAGTGGAACATGATGACAGCTTGACCTCTCTTTGCCGTGCGGTGTCATATAAAGCGAGTGTTTTTATTGACTGGTCTTCGCAAACATGAGCTATAAATCGCACAGGCTCACTTTGAGCACGTATATTTCTAATTTTATAATGTAATCTGAATAGCAGGCGTTATTGAAAACATAACAATATTAAAATTATAAGGTTGAGTCATCATTTACAAGTATATAACCAATTGCAAAATTGGTCTTGTTTGTAGTACAACGTAAGTTCTACTATAGATGTCGCTACATCCCAATACGATGATTTAAGAACGATAGGAATGATTTGAGTTATGACGTCATGTCATGTTAGCTCAATTGGTTAGAGCATACCCCGGCTAAAGGGGTGGATGGAAGCGAGTTCGAATCCCGCATATGACTTAAAATGTTTCCTATCATATATTTCTAATTTTGTAATGTAATCCGCATAGCAGGCGTTATTGCAAACATGATGATATTAAAAAAAATCTAACTCTATTTGATTGGCACAATCTTACAAATTCTATTGTCTTGGTTAAAATTGATTTGGGGCTAAGAAATTATCGCATCCGATTGTTTGCGTCAAGGTAATGTCGTTGACCCGTATCGTGCACTTTAGCGGTATGGGTAGCGTTCTGCTGTTTTGGAGCTTAACTTACATTTCTTCATATTTACTCGTAGGTACATAAGTATATCCCTGTCGACAAATTCTAGAAGTTTCCGCAGCACATTCGTCGCCATGAGTTAAAAATGCTCGCGGCGAAATAAAAGTGACGTACCCAAATCCTTCAACAAAGTGAGCGAGGCTTTTATGGAATCAGCTGGCGGTGCGTCGATGAGCGGAAAGGTACTCGGTTCGATTCCCGCCGCTATTAGCAACAGGATCGTCGGTGCCAGGGGACATCTGTAATATAAATATAAGTACTTTTTATTTCAGACTGGTCATTTTATTTATTCAGATACACAAAACAAATTACAGTCAATTTCTCATTTACAATAATTATACATGTTATACATATTTTGAGCTTGATTGTAATTCAACATATGTGTATACAGAAAAGTAAAGTGAAATCCGAGACAAAGTAAAAGAAAGTACCAATCCGGAAATCGAACTGATAGTACCCTGAAACTGACACAATATATTATAACTAACAATAAGACAGATCATCCGGACACAATATGGCTGTTGTGTCCGAATTACTTGATTTCGGTTGAAGAAGATCTTTTATAGTTATAACATATCTGACTAAGACTAGGATTAAATACGTCTAAATCTGGATTATTTTTGACAGATCATTATAATAACGATCCTTTCTTACAATAGGATTAAAGTAGGATGTATTATTTTTATGGGCTTGAAGAGCAAAGAGATTAGTGACTTGGCTGTACATGTTCTATATGTAATATTAAAGGGTATTTGATATAATAGATTGGGGGAATCAACTACAGAATGAATAATTTTATACAGGTATAAAAAGACCAAATATATCCTACGCGTTTTAAGGGACTTATATAATAAACATACATAGTTTTTTAATAGATTGGATAATGGAACGAGTAATTACCCGCCCGCTTTTGATATTCTTATTCTGTTTGAAGACCATTATGAAATACGATGACTTTAATAACATACTTAAATATTTTTTTAGATTGGATAATGTAACGTTTAATAGCTAGCCTGAATTTGATTAGAATTTCTTATTCCATTTGGGGACGATTTTGAAGCTCTCGTAGCATTTTGCCAAGTTGTTCATAACCGAACTAGGTTAAATAACGTTCGCTATGGTCATGACTTGGATGGGTGGCATCTACTGGGCGCTTCCGTACTTAGGAGGGCAAGACAAGTCGTCTGTCCCAGTTATTGTCTTAGTCGATATAGCATGGTGGTAGGGCATTTTGCAAATGTCCGCCTGGCACTACCAAGTAGAAAATCTGTCAAAACGATGTAATTCAGCAGCTGCCATTAATTCTAGGATAGCATCACGTGCAGATGAAATAGTGGTCAAAGGCTAACCTATCAGCTATAAAAACGGCCTTGCATTGACATCCCAAGTGCAGTATTTTTTGCATTACCTACCGTACCTGCTTTGCCATTCATCCTAACTCTATGATGCACCGGAAAGCAGAATATGTAAGATTTCTATTTGCAGCTGCTGTGGCATTAGCGATGGTGCATTTTTGTTGATGAAAGAACTTATTGTCCCATAGTGATGTGTGAAAATTTTTTTTTTTACCTAAAATGGAGTTGATTTCAACACTCAAAAGTGTGAAATAACTTTTAAGTCGGTACCATGATAATTAGGTTCAAAAGTACCTATTATCACAATATTGAGCGCATGGTATGGTGACTTCGAAAAGTTATTTCTCACCTTTTAATGTTGAAGTCGGTTCCATTTTTAGGTTAAGAAATTTTTTAATATATATTTTTTAGTGACCCTTTCTACTTACGAGATCGATTGTCACTCACTGACAATGACTGTATCATCAAGATGGAAAACACTTTTAGTTATTGAAGTGTAACTCAAAAATGGCTGGACCTGGACCGACAGTTTTGATGAAACATAAATGGGCCACACGGGAAAGCTGATGCAGCTTTCAAATAAATAAGAATAATAGGTAAGCCTTTGACCACAATCTCACCTGGTGGTAAGTGATGATGTGGTCGAAGGCGTTAACAGGCTTAACCTAGAATTACTCATCTCTTCCCCCGGACCTCGGCAACGAGCAGACGCGTCCCAAATCTATATTAGTTTTATTAAACATTAAATAAATTAAATAAATAGCTTTTATTCAGTTTAAAAAAATAGGACTGCATAAGTAAAAGGAGATATTATACAAGTAAGAGTGACGTCACCGCCCATCACTTGCGGCCATCTTTAAGAAGAGCGAAGCCACGCCCCCTAGCTGCGTGGGCGCATACCTCCAGTGACGCCTCCTTTGTGGATCAACGAATCACGCGTCGGACCGCCCACCATCACTGCGATCTACCTACCGGTTAGTGTGACACTACACCTCACAGCTTATGAGCGCCTGGTACTTCACTTCATACTAGGAACACCGTCACTGTAGCGGTATACATATGGATATAAATATAATATATTTTTAGTATATTATATAGTGTATAGTATATTATATTGTATACATTGGCTCACAAGAAGCCATATTTGCTGTTAAGGGTTGAATATACTACTCTTTGCTAGCTATTATCTCCTAGTTAACCGAATAGTACAAAAATGCATCGAACTCCACCACAACAAGTAACGGAGGAGGGCGCCACAGTAACGTCGCCTTGTCCAGCTCCACGATCATCTAAGCGCCAGCGGCAAAGTGACTCCCCGAACGTTTATGTGACGGATTTGGACAAGCAAGACGAAATGATGGCGATGTTGAGTAAAGTACTTACAGAGGTAACTGAGTCAAACAAAACAAACTCTGAAATTAAGCAGTCCTTAGAATTTTACATTAAAAAATGTGAAGAATTGACAGCTCGTGTTAACACCCTTGAGTCTGAGAAAGCCACATATGAAATGCGCATACTACACCTTGAGAGTAAGCAAGAAGAAAACGAAAGGCATGCCAGAAGTACATGTCTGGAAATTCGTGGCATCCCCTCACATTCTAAGGAAACTAAGCAAGATCTGTGTACTCTAGTAGAAAAACTACAAAAAAAGATTAAAATTGAAGCGCAACCTCATACCATAAAGGATGTCTATCGCATTAAAGGCAGGCAGAACGAAGAACGGCCTATAGTGGTAGACTTTACCAGCTCCATCGCAAAATCAAACGTACTTCAAGCGGTTAAAAGATTTAATGCTTCTAACACTACAAACAGATTAAACACCAATACCATAGAAATAGAGGGGAAGAAGGCCCCGATATTTGTGTCGGAGTTTCTAACCCCGAAGGCTAAGCGACTCTATTTTTTGGCCCGCGACGTAGCGAAGACCAAGAAATATGATTTCTGTTGGACGACGAATGGAAAAGTGTTCCTAAGGAAGACAGAAGGTTCGGCGCCGATAGTAGTCATCAACGAACATCAACTTGAAAACCTAAAACAAAAAAACTAATAAGCTTAAAAAGTGCCCATTTTATCTTTTCGTGCCGTAGTAACTATGTAAAATTTCTTATAACTACTACCATGTTAACCTGTAATTGTAATATCAATTCAAGTCTTACACATCCACATACATACACATCATCACACACTACCTCATATATCTTCGCACACACCCTCACACATACACATACCATAAGGTACACCTCATTACACAAGCAATGCAGCCAAACCCAGACAGATAATAATTGCGTACCAAATAACAGGCTATACGTGAACTTATTATACACCCAATTATATTTTAAAACTAAATATGGATAAAAGCCCGCAACACAACTTGTGCAATTTAATCGATGACTTCACCACTAGTGGTAATTTTAAATGCCCACCTGAGTCCTGTAGAACACTTATCTCTACACATAAAAAATCTTTAAACATATTCACAATGAACATCAGGAGTGTGAATAAGAATTTCTTGGCTCTGGAAGTACTCTTGCAGAGACTCGGATTCGAATGTGATCTGGTAATCCTAACTGAATGCTGGATTGAAAATGACAAACCGTTTCCAATATTGGACAAATACAATTCAGTGCACACCAAAAACTGCATAAATAAAAACGGTGGAGTTATCGTCTATTCGAAACCCAACATTGGAGTGATTGTTGAAGAGCCATATTTTGACGAAGCCAACTGTCTCGTTATAAATATTAGCCGGCACACGGCGATAATAGCATTGTACAGATCGCCTTCTTTCTCCAACATAGAGCCATTCCTGAACTCTCTAGACTGTGTACTCAACTCAAATAAAAGGTTCAAAACAATCTCTGTTGTTGGAGATTTAAATATTGATATACACCCAGATAGCACAGATCGGAATGCTGGTGCTTACTTAGAGTTAATGGCAAGTCACGGACTTTTACCGGGACATAATATGGCAACACGAGGTAACCGCTGCCTTGATCATGTATTCTTAAAAAGTTACGTTAAGTGTACAACAGTAGTGTTAAGCACGTGTGTAACTGATCACTACCCGGCTATTTTAAATATCAAAAATAAAGCACCATCAGCAATCCCAAATAAAATCATTACAAAAATCGACCTAATTAAAGTTTCTAACGGAATTAAAGCTTGCAACTTTACTGACATAACAAATTCATTAGATCCCAATTTTGCTTCTGAACTTCTTATGAATAAACTCATTGAAATAATCAAAGTAAATACTTATACCTTTAAAGTACCTCTTAAGCAACGAATTATTAAGCCCTGGATTACTACAGGTATTCTGCGCTGTATTCGCACTCGTGATCATATGCATCTTCGCCTTAAAGAAACGCCAAAAAATGAAACGTTGAAATTGACATACTCACGTTACAGAAATTTCTGCAACAAATTATTAAAGAAATTAAAAAATGATTACCACAAAGATGAATTAAATAAAAATAAATCCAATATCAAAAAGACTTGGGATACAATCAGGAATATAACTGGTATTGGAAAAGTGAAGAATAGTAACGAAACCCTACTTAGAACTAAACATTCCCCACTATCATCCATAAACTACGTCAACAACTACTTCGCCAATGTAGGAAAATTACTGGCTAGCAAAATTGACAGTTGTACTCAACACCTTCTAAACAATAATGGATCCCAATCACTTTCACAGGTTAACTCCATAGGCTCCTTAGAAACTAACGAGATTGAGATCGATTGTTTGATAAAAGGCATGAAAAATGACTGTGCAATGGGTTTTGATGGCATATCAACTAAAATTATTAAACAGTCTGCGTCAACTCTAGTACCCCTCATAACTCACATTTGCAATATAACATTAAGGTCTGGAATATTTCCAACAATTTATAAAACCTCCATTATAACTCCAATTTACAAGGGCGGTAACAGGGACAGTGTCGTCAATTATAGACCAATTTCTGTACTACCATCTTTTTCAAAAATTCTTGAGAAAATAATTAATAAAAGATTAATTTCCTATCTGGTAAAATATAATATACTATCATCTCGACAATTTGGCTTCCGAGCTGGCAGGTCTACAGATAATGCTGTAACAGATTTAACAAACTTCATTGTTAGTGAGCTAGATAATAAAAAGAAAGTCATAGGAGTCTTTCTAGACCTGGCGAAAGCTTTCGACACTGTCTCTGTTCCCATTCTTGTGAAGAAGCTTGAGCACGCTGGTATTCGAGGTTCTACTCTGTTACTGCTTGAAAACTATTTAACGGGAAGAACCCAAAGGACTAGAATAGGCGGATTCACTAGTGGTGATGAAGCCATCACCTATGGAGTCCCGCAGGGTAGTGTATTAGGCCCGACACTATTCCTGGTTTACATGAATGATCTATGTAACCTAACTCTACCCAATGCGAAAATCTTTTCGTACGCTGATGATACCGCATTGATCTTTGCGGGTAAGACCTGGGAAGAGACGAGAGCCTATACGGAGGCTGGCGTTAAAATAGTTTCCGACTGGTTACGTGTCAACTTGTTGACCTTAAATGTGGAAAAAACTAAAGTTCTCACCTTCACAAACGCACGTGGCAGAAGTCCTGTCATCGATATAAAGGTGCATACAAATAATTGCTTAATGTCTAGTTGTAATTGCCCAATGCTGGAATGTGTCAGCATAATAAAGTATTTAGGCGTCATATTGGACAGTAGAATGACTTGGAAACCACACATTGACACCCTTTGCGCTAGAGTTCGTAAGCTAATTTATGTTTTTAAAAATTTGAGAGATGTAGCTGATCGAGATCTTGTGTTGAACGTGTATAAATCACTGTGTAGATCCTTACTCACATACTGTAACACTAGCTGGGGTGGGGCTTTGACTACACATATGTTACCTTTAGAACGAGCGCAGAGAGCGGTACTAAAGGTTGCAACTTTCAAGCCCTACCGGTTCCGAACCGCTGAACTCTATAAGGATTGCGGCGTTCTGACAGTGAGGCAACTATTTATGCAAAGTTTGATTCTGCAACAACATAAAGAAGTACGTGGAATAAACATGGACAAACATAATAAAAAAAGGAGAAAAGACATTGTTTTTGGAAAACCACTATTTAATTCGAAACTGGCACATCGACATGCTTGCTTTCTAGGACCCCACGTATATAACAAAATCTGCAAAATTCACCCAGAGATGATCACAAAAACCAATAGAGAACTTAAGCAGACAGTTGTCAATTGGTTAAAAAGTTTGAGCCCTGGTGATGCTGAAGACTTTATAAAGATAAAAACATGAATAATATAATTCATATGTTTATGTGCATGTGTGTATATGTATGTGTATATGCATATGTACATGAATTGTGTAGGTTACGTATGTTTTTATCTTAATCTCACACACTCTCTTTCTCTCACACAAACACACACACGAACACATACACACACACACACACACACATACACTCACTCACACAGACACGCGCGCGCACACACATACACACCCACACTTTCCAAACACACGAACATAACAAGCTAATAATGTTAATTATAGTGTAGTTCAAAATGTTTTATACTTACCAACCTATCTCATGTTTTTATTATCTTTGGACACCTAAATTACAATTTAAAACTGTGCATTTGAAGAGCAAGCAGAAACCTACAACACAAGTTAATTCTTAGTGTAGGTTCTGCGGACAGAATTATTGTGAAACTTGTATATTACTTAAGACAACAAAATGTAAACATCATATTATTTATCTTTCTATAGGTCTTTGGTATGTTTTTGGAAATAAAATTTATTATTATTATTATTATTATTACTGGCTCTCAAGGACAGCTGCCGGAACACACCGTAAATGTGATTGGCGACAGATTTTCTACTTGACGGTGGTCGGTAGCCAAGCGGGCACAAAATGCCCTACCACCATGCGGTGAAGCTCAAGCCCGCGACGGGATTAGAACTATGTACCTGCTGCGCGGTAGTCCATAGCCAATGGCACTGACCCATCACTGCTTCAACACGCTTCGTCTCCTTCTTCGCGCGGAACGGCGTGTTACGCACGGACGTGTCTTCGGGCACAGGTGGCCCCTTAAGGCGGCGGTCCTGCGCCGGCTGTTATTCATACAGTCAGTCGTGGGAGTGTAATATCAGCAGTTGCTGATATCCTCCTCTCGGTTGGGGTATGTGGTCATATCCGGGTTCTTCTGTCTCCATAGTCAACATCAGCCCACCGGGGGTATCCCTCGCTTCAACACGGTTGTTGCTGCGGAGGGTATAGTTTACCTGACGATCTCTGGCGCGGAGTGTTGCGGGCGCTGCGCGAACTCCCTCGCGGTGTAGAGGCGGTAGGCGGCGCCGGGCGCGGTGCGGCCCGCTCGCCCCGCGCGCTGCCACCCCGCCGCCTGCGCGCACTGCACCACGCGCAGCCGCTCCGCACCAGTCGCCACGCACCACGTTCTACAACCACACACCTTTATTATATTACTAGCTGCGGTTACGTCGCGTATTGATTGATGATGATGATGATCAGAAGTATTCGGGCCCGTGAGCATTTTTATAAGATTTCAACACTTTCATAAATTCTGTCACTTTTATCACTGTTCTCAAATGTTATATAAATTATTAAATAGTTTTTATTTACCATTAGTATAATTAGTATATTATATTTATTATATATATATTTAGTATTATTTTTGTTATTATGTATAGCATGTATTGTATAGTATTTATGCATAAAGGTATATATAATATTTTATATCTGTAATATTCTTTGCGTTTTCTGTTCTAGAGTATTTAAATATATTTTTTGTTGCACGCCTACATCCTCTTCTCTATAACTAATATGTGGGTGTCTGGTAGAAAATGCTTTAGCATTAAGTCCTCCATTTGTACTGTAGTGCAATAAAGAATTAAATAAATAAATAAAATATCCTATATCATCTATTTGCATACCAAGTTTAATCAAAATTGGTCCAGTCATATATTTTGAAGCAGTGGTGGCTCAGTGGCATTGGTTATGGACTGCCGCTTACCAGGTCCATGATTCGAATCCCACTGCGGGCTTGAGCTTCACCGCATGGTGGAAGGGCATTTTGCGAATGCCCGCCTGGCTAGCGACCACCCTCAAGTAGAAATTATGTCGCCAAGCACCTAACAGTATGTTCCGGCAGGTGTCCTTGAGAGCCAGTGAAATTACAGGCATATGAGACTTAACAACTATGTCTCAAAGTGATGGGCGCAGCGCAATTCGTGACTTGTAATGAAATGCATCTGTTATAGGTAGAGGTTAGTCCGCGTAACATCAGGTGGGCCTCGTGCTTGTACTGTCACAATATAATAAAAAATAAATTAAAAAAAACCATTTGAGCGTTTAGAAGTAACAAATACAAACACTCACAAACGTTTGCCTTTATAATATCAGTTTGATTAGGATCAATTTGTTACTACCAAATATGCGTTAGAAATAAAATGTAATTTTTTTATAGTATTTATGGTTCACTATTATGGCGAATAGCCTTGTGTACGCTAAAAGATAGATATATATGCTGTCGCGTGTTTTTTGTAGGACTATTTAAGATAAACATTTCCGTTATAAATTATGTATTAAAGGTTTTTGCAGCGCCGCGCACGCCAGAATAGGTCACATACGGCAGATTTTTTTCCTTCTTATTTGACACTTATCGTTATATTAGGTCCTTACATATGAAATTGGCGTTTTGTATGGGAGGAACAAAAAGTCGAATATTTTTTAATATAATATATTTAATTAATCAAAGTATGAACCATTATTTTCTATGCACTTTTGCCATCTCATAGGTAGTTCATTGATCCCTTTACTAAAAAAACCAGTCGGACGGGAATCAATAAAATCTTTGAAGGCGATTTGGACTGCCCCATCGGAGTTGAATTTTTTCCCTTGCAAGAAGTTATCCAAATTTCGAAAAAAATGGTAATCTGTTGGAGCAAGGTCCGGGGAGTACGGAGGATGTCTTAGACTTTCCAATTGAAGCTCTTCTAATTTAGTAGCCGTCTGTAGCGCAGTGTGTGGTCTAGCGTTGTCGTGAAGCAGCAGTGGCGTGGAGCGATTGACCAGCCTAGGTTGTTTAGCCGCTAGCTTTTCCATCATGGTTTGCAATTCCTGACAATAGACATCAGCCGTAATAGTCTGGCCAGATTTGAAAAAACTGTAATGAACAATACCGGCACTAGTCCACCAAACGCTTACAAGTAACTTTTTTGGGGTTAATTTTCGCTTGGGACAGGATTTGGCTGGCTGGCCAGGATCTAACCATTGCGCTGAGCGCTTCCGATTATCGTAAAGAACCCCGTTTTCATCACAGGTAATGATTCGGTTTAAAATACCTTCATTATTGTGCCGGTTTAGTAATGTAACGCAGCAGTCGACGCGCGTTTGCCGGTTTGTTTCAGTCAATTCGTGAGGTACCCACCTTTCAAGCTTTTTAATCTTTCCAATTTGCTTCAAGTGAATTAAAACAGTTTTATCACTAACATCGCAGCCTGCAGCTAACTCGGACGTGGTTTGCGATGGATCCGCTTCCACAATAGCCTTCAACTCTTCATTATCAACTTGAGTCTCAGGCCGTCCACGGGGCTTGTTCTGCAGGTCGAAATTTCCAGAACGAAAACGTTGGAACCAAAAACGAACTGTGTTTTCTTTTGCAACACGACCGCCATACACATAATTCACCCTTCGAGTTGTTTCCGCAGCACTAATGCCACGGCGGAACTCGTACTCGTAAATAATGCGATATTTAAGGTTTTCCATTTTGTAAAATGAGTGACGCAAACAGAAAAAAACAGAAGAAAAAAAACAAATGAATGACGATCATCGAAGCACAAATACATGAGTCTATAGCTGTACAAATTTGAATTTGGAATTCCTTACCAAAGAGGAGAAATTCGTGATTAAAGTGGCCAGTACGAAAAACGCCAATTTCATATGTAAGGACCTAATATTTTGGACACTTCACATAATATCTTTATAAATTTATAATGCCTATGTGTTATTCTGATGTGTAAACTATATTATTGTAAAATTTGATTAAAATACTTTCAGTAGTTTTTGTGTGAAAGAGTAACAAACATCCATTCTTACAAACTTTCACGTTTATAATATTAATAGGATGTACTCATTTAGTAACGTTCAATTATCACACACTGAGCACTATACAGTTTAAGGATAATGTATGCACAGCGTTTTCTATACCAACGCTTGTATAGATATATCATATTTTACAAATGTTTTAACTCAGTGAAATTTGCCATGATTTTTACTTTCTAATTTTCAATATTATTATTTTTGAAGTGAAAACTTCTTTAGCGGCGTTGAGCACTTTTTCTGTAATGGGTATAAAATCTTAAACTCGCGTCAGGACACGTGACCTGATCGAAAAAGCGTAAGACGGATGGAGAGTAGACAGCTATCCCCTCTCTACGGCGCGGACACACTTAAGTCATTGCATGAGCGCACATAAACAGTACGCGGCCAGAAGCTTGATCCGTACGTATGTCTCTGTAAAAAATATTTTTTTTACGATCGTGGCCATTGAGTGCAATAAAAATGCCTACATGCGCCATTAAATGGTGCGGGAAAAATAGTAAAACATCCAATTACAAAACAGATGGAATTACCTTTCACAAGTAAGTAAAATTTATCAATTTACGTAATTCATCTACTTCATTTATTATAGGTCAAGTTAAACTGGACACTCTAATAGACCCGTATGAGTGCATTTCACTCCCACTTACTACATTCACCTAATGTCATCCTTGTCTTTCTGTAAACCACGCCCTCTCCTAGTGTTGTGCTTATACAGTATGGTAACTTATCGTTATAGTGGAACTAAAATCGATATCGTAAAACTGGCCCATAAATATATTTAGCCTTGGATGTAAAAAGGGGTACTTTTTATATGTTTGTGTTGTAATGTTATACGTGTATCGATTTCAAACACATATATTTGTATAAAACAAATATACTTTACTTTATTATATGGTAATATTAACGAACAAATTTGATATTTTTTTTATAGATTCCTTAGAGATCCAAATCTCCAACAAAAATGGATTGAAGTAACAAGAAGAGAAAATTGGTTTCCAGCATACTACAACAGGGTTTGCTCCCGTCACTTTTCAGAAGATTGTTTTCATTTAATGAAAAGTGGTTTTCGACGTTTATTTAATACTGCGATTCCTACAAAACACTTACCTGTTGTGGTAAGACATACCGGATATTTTTTCTCGATAATTATTTTTCCTTGATGGTTTTATTAGATTTCCCTGACATAATTTGGTAAAATACCTACAAGCTTATACTTAATATTTAGCATGTTTTAAAATTTATTGTATAAAACTTAAGTATATCATCTATAAACACATACCTACTTGTTTATTATTTAATCATTTTATGAATATTTTGTTGATAAATAAACTAAAATAATGTAAAGTAATATTATTTTAAAGAGCATTGAAGCATGCTAAGTGAAAACATACATTATTTCGGATGTATGAAGATATCTCGTCCCACTGGAAGTTATGTTTTTCCATCTGAAATAATTTCTTATCTAAAGTAGTTCAGGCTCGATAAAATTTTCGTTATTCATATAAAAATCTTATTTGATGTCGTAGGTTGTCTAGTGTCTTAATACTATAGTATAGCTCATTTTATACAATCCTATTTACTTTTGACATAATCGTGTTACACTTCGAAGTACCTACCTTCTTTTTAATGCTTAGTGTTAGGCAGGTATACTATTTTCTTTGTAGTCGTAGTTCCGGGTTCGATACAATTTTCCTCTAACTCTTTCGTTTTTTATAAAAGTTCATATTCCGATGCAGTAGGTTTTTAAGGAAGTCTTTACACCATATGTTCTGATTTTATGCTAGGACATAGTATGCCATATTGTATCCTAATTGCGTACTTTCTACTTTATATTACTTACTTTCCTTCATTATTCTAAAATTTTTGTTGGTTTTGGTGGTAGGGCATTTTGCGGGCATTCGCAAAATGCCCTACCACCATGCTATAACGACTGCCATTCTCAGACAACAACCAGGACCGACGGTTTAACATGCTCTCCGAAGCACGGAAACGCTCAGTAGTAATGTCACTAGCGGTCACCCATCCAACTCATGACCGCGCGGAACGTTGCCTAACTGTGCTGATCGGTTGAGAACAGCTAAGTAAACTTCGCTACGAGCGCTTCCCTTTCAAGCGACTTCCTGCTAGTAGAGTCTCGTAAGTTAGATAGTTAATTACTGTACTAATAGTACTTAATTATTTACTAATATTTCCCCGTGGGGTGACGGGTTAGAATTTCACCTCCCCATATCATCCCAAGGGTGTCGTAAGAGGCAACTAAGGGAAAAATACTCGAAGGTGGGCAGCAGCGCCTTCTATAGAACTGCCATCTCACACTGCGATCCCCAAGCCGCCTGCCAAGCGTGGGGATTATGGCAAATACCCCCTTAATAGGGTAGGCTGTGTTCAGCAGTGGACGATCCGGCTGATACAGTACAGTACTTAATTACTTTACCTTAAGCTACGATTAGAGTATGGCATCACCGCCTGCCAAACATCTAATAAGTTAATGAGCCTATATTATAGCTTAAATAAATGCTCTCTATCTTGTCAAATATCACACGTGCGAACAGGTATCGAGCACAGCATCGGATCTGTATATCGCATACCGGTTCAGTACATCGCGTATCCACGCGGTATTCGATATCCGACGGAGCGCGATACTCATACAAAACACCGTGCAGGGTATAGACTAGGTATTATTGTTAACGCAGGCGGGAGCGAATATCAATCTAAATATGCCTTTACTGAGGAAACATTTATATGATCAGCTAATATTGTACGATATATTGATATCGATTGTATTGTATAATTAATGAATATTGTATTCTACCACATAAATGATAGTACTTTTATACTGATAAAGCAATTGGTGCAAAATTATTCCCTAACCATTCCAAAATATCAAACATGCTCAACGTTAATTAATAATCAAGTTTTCACTTCTGCCGGCACTCCCGGAGTGCAACCCGTCTTTTTTTTTGTATGTATGTATATTTTATACATTTATATTATGTAGAAGTCTTAAGACTACTACATAAAATAAATGGGTTAATTTTTCCTTAAAAAAATATATAATTTTTAATTTTTTAATAATTTTTAGTCTCAAGGGAAAGTATGCACAACAAGATGAAATAAATAGTAACTTGATGGAATAAATTCTAATGGATTAAATAAACAAATTTCACACGAAAACTCAAAAATAATTGTTTAAAAAAAATACAGCAAATGAACATTGGGTGATTACTTTCGCCCCACCTTGTACAAACAAATTAATATTTATAAATAAATAAATCGTCATTAAACTATGCTGTTTTAACTGTCTCCTGTAAAAGATCTGAAATCCCATATATATGGTGTCAGTAACTCTTAAACCAAGAAGTGGCTATTGGCAACACTTGCTCTTATTCAATATTTTAACCGTTTATGGCATGGAGGAATAGGAGCAGTAATATATAAGCGAAGGCGGCCATGTCTTCATCAAGTCGGCCGAGACGTGGTTCAGTTTAGTCTTCTCTAGGCGCTTGCATGTGAACTACGTTTAAAAATGTCGTGACTATAAATACATTTTCGTCGAATTCACGTCGCAAAGATGAAGTATTACATTACTACTAGATGTCGTCAGCTTTTGGAACTCATTATACCCCCGTATATACAGATTAAATAATATGTAAGCACATACAACTACCAACTTTACGTATGGATTCTTTTACTACATACTTTGGTATTTTTCTGACGACTAAAGACTAATTATTTTTAGATTATATCAATATTTTAAAAGTGCGCCATCTCTCGCCGAGTGACTATACTATTTGCACATGAGCAGGGCCGCATTCATCATGGTTGAGGGCGGATTAACTATTATCGAGCATTAGCTATTCACCATTTATTTATTTATTTATTTAGATACACAAAACAAATTACAGTCAATTCCTCATTTATAATAATTATACAAGTTATACAAATTTTGAGCTGGATTGTAATTCAACTTATGTGTATACAGAAAAGTAAAATTAAATCCGAGACGAAGTTAAAGAAAGTACCAATCCGCAAATCAAAGTGATATTTTCGGATTAGTACCCTGAAACTGACACAATATATAATTCTAACTAACAATGAGATAGATCATCCGGACACAACATGTCTGTTGTGTCCGAATTACTTGGTTTCGGTTGAAGAAGATCTTTTATAGTTTTAACATATTCATTCCTATTGATGGCGTGTCCGAGCGCTGGCACTACGTAAATTTGCTCCGTTATTATTTTTTGTAAAAGGTGGTTAAAAGTGATGGTTTGCAAGTGAACTTTTAATGATAGTGTAGATCATACAACTACGAGTCTAGTGAACTTTATTTCATGAAAATCGGCCAAAAACCAAGGAAGATATTAGTGAATTTAACAAAAATATTTCTGCTAACATTCTCGCATCGATCGAATGCCGCGTGGTTGCCCTCCTGCGCCCGCTGTCACCCCGTTCTGGTCCTGCCCGCTTGAAAGTGCACTGGTTTGCGCATGAGTCATAGCTTATCGCTCGCTTACTAGCTTCTCGTCTAGCGGTACGGTACGGCAGCGTTGGGTTCATAGTGCGGTCTCGCAGCATCTACATACACAATACGCGAAAGTGCCGATTACTATTTCGACGCTCCCAACCAAAAACTCGATTAACGATGGAGTGTCGTGGTTGTAAGAACGCTCTGAGCGACGGAAAACTTTTGAAGTGCAGTACTTGTGACTCGAATTACTGCTATGAGTGTCTAAGTATGACTGCGGAATCCTCGAAGGCACTCAGTCATAAACAACTTGCGGACTTGATATGTCCTTATTGTCAAAATGTTACCAGGCGTAAAAATGCAGACAATACGCCGTGTCGTGGCAGGGCTAATTACTCACTTGAAAAGACAATGAATGAATCATTTGGCTTACCCAGTGCGGTTGCTGCGCATAACTCCACAGATAAAGACTTAAGACATGAGCCAGTTACTATGGAGAGTATAAGCAAATTATTTGACATGAAACTGGCTCCCGACTCTGCGATCATGACTAGTTTGAGATCTGCGCTAAAGAAGGACCTCGAACAGATGGTAGCACTTGAGGTAAGTCATGCCATAGATAAGATAAAGGTTGAATTCACTGCTGCGACCGACTTTATTTCTGCGGAGCAGAGGGACTTGAAAGGTCAAATTACTGACAGAGATGCAGCAATTAAATCCATGGAGTCTGATCTATCTGCCTCAAGGAACTCTATACTAAAGTTGGAAGCTCGCATATCAGGTGTTGAAAAGATTTCTCGTAGCCTCAATCTCGAAATTCATGAAGTCCCTGAGACCAAAAATGAGGATTTGCTGACTTTGTTTAGGAGGCTTTGTGAATGCCTCCAGGTAGTGGTATCTGACGGTGATATAAAAGCTTGTCGTCGCGTCGCGAAAATGGATAACACATCAAAGAGACCACGAAACATTCTTGTTACCCTATCCTCTCAGAGAATCCGTGATCTCATCTTGTCATCTGTTACGCGCTTCAATAAGGCCCACTCAAAGGATAAATTGGCTACCACCCACATTGGCTTCACCGGAGAAACTCGTAGAATCTACCTGTCTGAACATTTGTCCCCTGAAACAAAGGAACTGCATAGCGCAGCTAGAAAATTTTGTAAAATTAATAATTATAAATTCGTATGGGTTCGATTTGGCCTAATTTATATACGTCAAAATGAACAAAGTCCGGCTATACATGTGAAAAATTTTGACACACTTAGTAAATATCACTGAATGATGATTATTTTCTTCTGAATAATAATTGTTTTTTTAATTAAGTGCATTTATCAACTCGTAATGGTTAACATCTATTACCAAAATGTCAATAGAATACGTAGTAGGTTGTCAGAATTTTATTTAAATCTCTTAAATGCGAACTATGATGTTGTATGCTTGACGGAGACTAATCTTAATAAAGGTGTGTTTGATGGCGAAGTTTTTGATGCTCGATATAATGTTTTTAGAAGAGATAGATTGGACACCAACTCTTCAAAAAATGAAGGTGGTGGCGTTTTAGTTGCTGTTATGAAAAGCTATCAAGTTATCCGTCAGGCATCTTGGGAGACAGAATTAGAGGATATCTGGATCACTTTAATGTCAGATAATATTCCTTATCTTAATATATGTGTTTGTTATTTACCTAATTATATAAAAAACATACAATTTTGAGATGGTTTTAGGAATAATGTGGCCAGCCAGCTTTCCACCCTCTTCCACCTTCTGCAAACTGGCGACACGTTTCGTCAAGGGATAATTTGTGATCGGCCCCTCCTCTCCCCCCTCATTCCTCCATGGTTGATGGCCATCAAGCAGGCGACTAGACTAAGCCCGACCTACAGTCCTTAGCTTGTCGAATATGATTTTGAGTACTATAATATAATATGCTTAGCTAATTTCGCATTCTATAAATGTGTAAATGTCATATTCACGAAACAAACAATAATGCTAGAAATCATATTTGAAAATATGCAATTATATAAATGATAAAGACATGCCAACATTCATTTCAGACGAATTAAACCAGGGCAATAGGATAACAAAACATTTAGTAACATTCGATACGTAAATATTATGTACAAAATTGATGTTTAGTGGTAGACTAATTTTATATGATTGTTTAATTGTTTACCTTATATTTCAACGCACCTTTCCTTAACAACGCCCGTGTCGATGACGCACTTAATCCGCGGTATAGTAACAGATGCTTCGGCTATATTCGTAGACAACACTATCTTCCTAGTACCGGGCGGGGTGTCCCTCCACACTTGCAGTTGTTTCGCTGGTGGTAGCCCTGCGTACAATGGACACACACGGATTGGAGGGCCGGGTGCTTCCTGAAATGTTCAGTCTAGCATAAAGGAGAACAGTGTTGAAGTGTTTATTATAAGATTTATAAATTCTGTGGCATTACAATAATGTTTTTTTAGTTTATCGAGAAGTCATATTGTAGCGACTCCTCATGAGAAGTGAAATAAGGGTAGGGTAATGACGACTACTCGACAATTTGTTGGCCCAGACTCCGGATTTAAATCTCTGGTTGGTCAAATGTTATAGGATTTTTGGTAAAAGTCATTTTTGAAGCGTTCGTAGCGCAATACGGTTAGCTGTTCTTAACCGATTAGCTAAGTTAAGCAACGACCGCCGCGGTCACGACTTGAATGGTGACCGCTAGTGACATTACTACAGAGCGCTTCCGTGCTTCGGAGGGTACGTTAAACCGTCGGTCCCGGTTGTTGTCTTAGGATGGCAGTCGTTATAGCATGGTGGTAGGGCATTTTGATATAATACGTGATGATCAAGACCCAAGATACGTTTTTGAGACGATTCACCACGCGCCATCTTCGTCGTATGTAATATTATAGGCTAATGTTGGCGTCTGATACACATATAATTTTTCTGCTTTTGGCATACTGTATCAGCCAGGTAGTCCGCTGCTGAACACAGCATCCCCTAATATGGGGGGTTTTGCCATAATTCTCACGCTTGGCAGGCGGTTTGGGGATCGCAGTGTATATACGATATCAATTTCTCAGAAAGTACTGCTGCCCACCTTCTGGTGTGTTACCCTTAGTCGCCTCTTACGACACCCACAGGTAGACATGAGGGGGTGACATTCTAGCCCGGTACCCCTCGGGCTTTTGGCATAGGTCATCCAATATAACATCAACCTGGCGGATTTATTAACTATTAACTGCTAACACTGTCTAGTAACTATGGCATATTAACAATGGCAGTTTTAGAATGGGACCTAGAGTTGATTTCAGGGTACCGCCGACAAGGGCAGTAAGCTACCAGGCTAAGGCTTGAAAAAGTTAAGAGCGAACAGATAAACTTTCAATATTGTGATATAAGCATGGCTTGATGTGTTTCCAAACTAAATTTTAAATAATTGTATGTTTGTTTGTGTTATGTGAATACATATATACCCAAATGCACCAGAAGGGTAATAATATTTGGGTGAATATTATTATATGAGTTATACCTTTGGCAACGCCTGAAAACCTTAACTCCTTGTCAATTAGAATATAGAGGTGTTTTTTAAATATTTCTTAGCAACGGGAGTGACATTGGGATGTTGAACTCACAAAAATCAAAGATGTAAAATATCATATAATACACGAGCTGTTTTTTTTAATTATTTAAAGATTAAACACTCGAGATGACGCTGCATCCCGCGACGTACAAAATTAACAAATATTGATTATTAAAAGCATGTTTCCCATGCGATGAGAGGTTTGGAAAATTTTAAAATAATGGCAATTGGAACGAAACTTACCTTTGCAATCTGCTTGATATTGTATGCGACTGTCTCAATCTCTTCTTGTCCTGTGAGAAACACCAGGAAGTCATCACTGAAATAAACGAAAAATAATTTAGTTAAATTGCTTGTTCAGTTCCGTGTTAACAATATGAGGACGGTTCCATAATTATCCTCTTTTGAACGTCGTAAAAGGCGACTAACGAAAAGAATACGCACACTACGAAGCCACCATGTCGAAGTCAGTATGGTGTTGCTGCACATTGGGCGCACTACAGTAGACCTAGTTTCTTTTACGGTATGTAGCGCAATTTTGTATGGCAAAATGCTTAAGAGTAGAGTTTACGGAGCGCTTTCCATAAAAACGTAGTTTCGTCATATTTTCAATACCAAGTGTTCAAACTCGGTGAAATTATGCATATAGCTGATCTATGCTTCTGGTTTGCCAGCTTTCCGATATGTTATTAATTATATCCTCAAATGTCAACAAAATAACAAATGGCATACAACGATTTTTCGTTTTTTTTTTTTGACTTGACTTAACTTTACGGAAATTTGGCAACCCAGAAGCATAGATATTAGGCTCAAGGGCATATATGCGAAGTTTCACCGAGTTTGAACATATTTAAAATATGACGAAACTAAGTTTATATGGAAAGCGCTCCGTGAACTCTACTCTTATTTGATTTTTTTCTATTTATGTTATTGTGACGGAACAAGCACGAGGCCCAACTGATGTTAAGCGGTATCCTCTGCCTATAACAGACGAATTTTAGTTTTTTTTCATCTCAAGTGACGAACTGAACTGCGCCCATCACCTAGACACATACTTGTTAAGTCTCATTTGGCTGTAATTTCACTGGCTCTCAAGGACTGCTGCCGGTTAGTTCACTAACACGGTGCCAGATGCGCTATACTTATGCCATAAAATGTGTTGCGGGTAAGGTGCTTCTTATCAGCTAGCGTGCAAAGGTTTTTGAAATCCGAACCTCTACAAAAGTTCTAGAAAATTAAATTAGTTTAACCATGACCAATTTCAGTAATTAATATATAATAAAAAATAAGTGTTTCGCTCGGCAGTAAAGTTATTTTGCATCTCGTACCTTTGCAATCTTCATTATGCTCAGGATTATATATTTATAATCAATCCTAGATTCCTTCGCCTCCTTAGGTTTCAATAAAAGTACTCACGCCAAATAACAACTTTGCCGTTTTGCATAACAAATAACTATTTTCTACCTAACTCCCACATCTCTGTTGGTAAAACAAGGTTTGTCGAAAAATCCTTGAGACTGATCGTGAACAGATAAGTAAAAACCCTTTTTTAATTGGTTTTTAGCTAATCTAAACATATTTTTACTTAAGAGCCAAAACATTTTTGGAATAGTTTTTATCTTACAAATACGATAATAGGTACCTACATCTTAACGTAAGTTTGTACTCGTATATAGTATAGTCTAGAGCTTACCCAATGTACATAAATCTATTGCTAAGCGACATTTAGAACCCAGTCCCCTTGCTGATGGAACATGCCGATATAACCAAGGACGTGGCGCGCGAAATAGCGTCTTTTTAGTTTGCCTTACCGACAATTTTGTGTTGAATTGGAAAAATGGTTGATTTTGGAAGGTTTCTACTGTCTCGCGGACTTTTACAAAAAAAGCTCTTGTCGTTACGTCGCTTATCAGGGTACGTTTTAGGTCATAGTCAAGTACATAATTTTATTTCTGTGGACATAATTATTTAATTTGTATTTTAAAGGACTCTTAAAGTTGTGGACATAAATTATTTAGAATTTTATTGACTGATAAAAATTGTAATCGTTCACTAATTATCATAGTTCTTTTTAGACATTTGCACACCAGTTACATTGGTAGAATGTATTGAGTCAATTTATTTTTACTTATAACAACTTTGTTACATATGTTCTGCAAATAAATATATAAATGAATGAATACAAATGTCATTCAATCCCCAACATGGTATAATTCTGGATACAAATATTTCGTTCAATAAAGTCGTCTTATCTTAGATCTAAAAACTAATGAGTTTTAGAAATTTATTCTTACAAGTAAATACTTACTTGGCAGGTGTTGTGGCATGTAATTGAAAGATAGTGCACACAGCTGCATATTGATAGTCATCTTGTTTCATCTTTGAATGGTAGATGGTGACCGGGTGTGTCCGCCCCTCTAAATAAATTACTGGACAGTTTTCAAAATATTTCCTGAATGAATCTACATCCATAGTTGCAGACATCACTATAACCTAAAAATATATATTAAGGTCAGTCGAGGCAAGTGCATTATTCTTATACTTTATTAGCCGGATTGTCCACTGCTGAACACAGCCTCCCTCAATATGGGGGAATTTGCCATAATCCCGACGCTTAGCAGGCGCCGTGGGGATCGCTGTTTAAGATATCAGCTCGTTAATCGCCTCTTACGACACCCACGGGTAGAGATAGGGGGGTAACATTCTAGCCCGGCACCCCACGGGCTATTGGGTTATTTTTGTAACATAGATGCAACTGATTCCAAAAAATTAGGTTTCTGTAGTAGTAGTTTAGTTAAAGCCGCTGTATAGCACATACAATGCAAAGTAATGGAAAATATAAAATGTAAATGTAGGAATGGGAGGAATGAAGAAATTATAGATATTTTATCAATATTAAAAAGCGGTAAGTCACTTCGTTAAGTGACATTTAAATTAAAGCGCACACAGCGTCTGCTTTGTCCTTCTTAACCGATTAAATAAGTTAAGCAACATGTGGTCATGACTTGGATGGGTAACCGCTAGTGGCATTACGACTGAGCGCTTCCGTGCTTCGGAGAGTACGATGAGCCGTCGGTCCCGGTTGTTGTCTTAGGATGGCAGTCATCATAGCAAGGTGATAGGACATTTTGCGAATATACCATCAAGTAGAAAATCTGTCGCCAAGCACCTTACGCTGTGTTTAGACAGCTGTCTGAGTGCCAGTAATTCTAGGTTAGGCCGAACAACATCTTCCACCACATCATAGCTAACCATCAGGTGAGAGAGAAGACAAAGGCAAGCTATAAAATAAAAATAAACTAAACGCAATAAGGTTTATCGCCACGTCACAGTTAGGCGTATGATAACGTCGTAACGCCTTTCTTAGTCACGCACGCCTCAGTAGAACCTATGCCAGTACGACGTTAATTGACGTATGTAGTTAAGTTCACCATTCACTACACGATCCTCGCGCCGCACTCAATCCCACAAAAATCTGTGGTCGAATCCGTCATTGCCCACCCATACACTACTCACTACACGAGTGCTGTCACTTGTGAACCTTGGCGAGTTCTTCACGTTGTTGGAATGGCGACCAACAAGCTCACGAAAGTTCACAAGAGACAGAGGGCTCATGTAGGTTATGGGCGACGACAGATTCGTTCACTAATTGGTACAAGGCTCGTGTAACGAATGGTGGACTGTATCACATGCAGATTCGTCCGCGGATTAGTGCGCGTGTGAATTGCGGGCTTTACATACAATGAATACTGGATGATTTGAGTTTGGGTGATATCGATCCATTACCAGTTGAATCAGTATGCACCAATAAGGCATATGCCTGTGGCAAGCACACTGATTTAAAGCTGTAGTTCTGTATTGGATTCTAACATATTTTTAAATAGAATTTACCTTTAGGGGATTTAATTTTTTATCACTCCTCTCCTTTTGTGCCAATTTGACAATTCCAAAGAGAACATCAGTGCTGACAGTCCTTTCATGAGCTTCATCTAATATAACTATTGAATACTTTTTAAGCAATGGATCTATGATTGCTTCACGAAGCAGCATTCCATCTGTTAGATACTTTACCTTAGTTTGATGGCTCGTAACATCTTCAAACCTTACAGAATACCTGAAATAATATATAGGTATACTTAGATATATCATTGTTTTTTTTTGTCTTATCACATAAATGTGATTTAAAAGAAGTCTTTGAAGAAAGGCTTTTCAAGTGATTGTACAGATCTATTACAGTTAGTCTAATAGTGCCTATGTAGAGGTGATATGTTAAAGAATAGGTAAATATTTATTATTTGATCTGGTATGAGTATATATATCATAAATGTATCCTGGATGCTAGATGCCTTAGTTTCGCTGGCTCCAAGCAACAGCATTTGTATTAAATATAAATTAAAAATATAATGGCAATGCTAAAAGGTAGCCCCACAACAATGCGTTCAGCTGCTTCCACTTTGAAATGCAACATGGCTATAAGTTTTTTTTATATATTGTATCTTATTCAGTTTTTTGAGCATATCAAGAACTGGTTCAGTTCATCTGCATCCACTCTTTGCATGACAGAGTGAATGCAGAAAAACGTTATGGTTTGGGTGAAACTTGACACACTACAGTGCCATTACTTGGTAGACAGTTTTGAAGCCCTGATGGTCCAGTTGTATTTAATATGGACGGCCATACTGAAGGTCCATGGTTGGTTATATGGCATTTGTGAATGCCCAACTAGTAACCATTACACTCACATAGAAGATCAGAGGCGTTTCTTACTCTAGGACTGTTTACTACCTTCTCACTACGTGAATGTATATACGTGTGTAATGAGGTCAAGGGCTAACCTATTAAACATTTAAAAAGATAACATATTATTTTTGTCTTTTTATTGCTGATAGCCGTATATAGCTATAGCTAAGCTTTTGACCGCAATCTCACCGGATGGTAAGCGATGAGTGGTCGAAGGTGTTAACAGGCTTAGCCTAGAATTACTGGCTCTCAAGGACAGCTGCCGGAACACACCGTGAGTTGCTTGGTGACAGATTTTTTTTACTTGAGTTTAAATAAGTTTTGCTTAGCTAAACAGATAAGTATTACCCAACAATAGTCCCAATTTTGCAATTCATTTCCTCTGCCACCCTCATTGCTATAGTGATGGCAGCTACTCTGCGTGGCTGTGTCACAGCTATGGCATTGACACCTTCAAGGCGATTCTCATGTATGAGCTGAGGTATTTGTGTGGTCTTACCACTCCCGGTCTCTCCAATAACTATCATTGTGTCATGTTTCCTGATTTCTTCTATGAGTCTGTAAAAGTAAAAAAATGTTAAGACATCTAACCTTTCCTTGTTTTTGTTATTCGATTAGAAAAGTGGTTCTTGCATACTTAATCAGACAAATTGTAGCCGAGTAAATAAGTTCCTTAAATCTAAAAAAAAAATAAGTCCAGACCTTTTGTAGGGAATAGAATTACTACTATAATAATTAATAAAAAAAACATTAAGCATAAAATGTTTTAATGTTTTCACATCACTGAAGGACCGATTGGTCCTTTAACAAATCTCTATTGTTCTTGTTATCTATGATACTTTTTATTTTATTTTATATACAGCCTTTATTTCAGATACATATTTTATAAATGATCTTTATACTAAATTTACTACTGTTCATCACTATCTTACTACACTACTTGATAGGGGTCATTATACATGTCGCCATCATACGAGAAGCGGCAAGTCTCTCGGTAGCTAGAGCAAAAAAAGGATTGAACACGAACAAAAGGAGTGTTATCTTACTTCATCTTAGGCACAGCACCCAATTGGAATCTTTTGATGGACATGTATGAAAGACACTACTAAATTCCTTATGATGTTGGTGTTTCGTCTTCCAGACCAGACATATTTCTATATAAAAAAACTCACTTATAGAACTTACTGTGCCGTGGGAAACAAACATACCTAAAGACCACACAATAAAAACAAACAAATATTATGACCTAACAAATGAATTAACCAAAAACAGTTATGTGGTTAATCTATATGCTGTAGAAGTTGGAGCAAGGGGTACACCAGCGAAATCCCTGTTTAACCTACTTAAAGACCTTGGCCTGTCAAGAACAACCGTAACATCCATCCTAGAATGTGTATCTAAGGCGGCATTAGAATGATCTTACCAAATTTGGTTAGGCAGGGGAGGAGGCTCGAGCGGTGAAGGGGAGCATTGATGCATCATAAACGGGCCCTTTAACCCTACTCCTGGATGGCAAGTTGCAGGCCCCTCTAGCCTCTTTCTCTGCAACACCGGATCTATTGCATATTGGTATTTTGTAAATGTAAATAATAGTATATTTTAATTTTGGTATCTCTATTCCACAACACTCAAAAGTTAGATTACTACAGAGCTCTTGCAGAAGCGGAGTTTTCTTGAATTCTATATTTTTTTAACAATATGCATACTCCTCATTGTGGTGTGGCTTGAGAATACCAATCTGCTATTTTATAATCATGTAATTTTGTGTTTAGTTCATATCCAGCTCTTATAAATGTTTTGGAAAAACATAAAACATCAATTATTTTATTTTTATTTGATAGCTGGTTCAGAGCTATGTCAATTGTATCTAGTTTACTAAGAATACCTGCTATGTTTTGATGTAAAATGTTAAAGTCAACGAAGTTGTTAGGAACGAAAACATTTTCTTTCATCACTTGTGGTTGGGGGCTGTTTCTTATAATAATCTTAAATTGTCTTTTGAACTGGCTTATTGTTTATCATTGAAGCACCACGAAAAAAACCCAATAGAGTTGCTTGTTTGCATCTTGATCTGTTATTATTCAGACCAATCGTGTTAGGAATGTAATGTTTGGTGTCTTTCAACTGAATGATTTGAAGTTTATTATTATATTTGTAGTCAGGTATGAAATTTGTACTCTGCAAGCATCTATTATTGCATTTCATAAGTCGACTTTGTTTGAAAATAATTTCATCATAATCAATACAGTCAATTAAGTTAAGAGCATATATATAAAATTACATTCTTCTGCCACAACTAACTTTTACTGACATACATTAACATTGGCACTATCACTCTTTTGTGCCAGTTGTGCCTTTTTAGATATTTGTATTACTGTACTATATCAGCCAAATCGTCCACTGCTGAACACAGCCCCCCTACTAAGGGGGTATCCGCCATGATCTCCACGCTTGGCAGGCGGCTTGGGGATTGCAGTGCAAGATGGCAGTTCTTTAGAAGGTGCTGTCGCCTCTTAAGACACCCACGGGATGATATGGGTGCAATTCTAACCCGGCACCCCACCAGTTTCTATATTTATCAGCTGGTAATTTTTCAACTCATTTTATTAATACTTCACATTTTTAAAGTGCTAATATCCAAGCTTATCTAGTAGTTTTTAACCGATTAACTAGGTTAAGCAACATTTGCTGAAGTCATGTTGTGATGGGTGACTGCTACTGGCATTTATTACAGAATGCCTTTATGCTTAGGGCATGTTAAACCATCGGACCCAATTGTTGTCATAGGGTGGCAGTTGTAATAATCTTTAAACTGGGACTTAGTATGAAATGGAAGATTAATATTGATTCAGAAATATTTTCAGACCAGTTGATGAGTATAAAAGTTTAATTTCAACATACTAGGAAAGAAACAAACCTGCCCCGGACAATATAAACAGGCAGCTTTTTTCGTGCTTCTTGTATGTTCTCCTGTAGTTGAACCACATTTGTTTCAACATTTTGAGAACCGATTCCATTAGTCTTATTCACCATATGTTCAACTTTATTGCTAGACAGCTTTAGTCTTTTAACACCATGGTTAAGAACATGTTTCTTTCTTTTTAAACTATTTACTTTTTTTACTTCATGGTCTGCACCAATAGAAGCATATTTAGAATCCATTATTGTAATGTTTTTCGATCCATAAACTGATTTTTCACTGAATTGCTTATTTAATAAATTTGGTTCATGGACAGCATGCACTGAAGTCTCCTGTTTGTGTTCGTGTTTTTGCGTGTTAAAAATACAACTGAATGAATGAAATGCATCACAATGCTACCTTGTATCATAATTGCCTCTTAGCCATGATCCAAGAAAACAGTATATTATTGTATCATGTCTGTTAGCAAAAACAGCTGCAATTAAAGAGCGTTAAACCATAACGTTATGAATGCAACATTAGTTCGATAAATAGCAAAATGTGTTCACAAAAAGTTTGAGGATAAGTTCGCAAAAGTGGACGAAATTCAGTAGTAATATTCAAAAGGTGCATTGTTCAGGGTTCACTTAAAATACTTAACTAATTTTAACATTTTACGAAACAGAATATACAATTTAACCTAAAAGATCAACATTGAACCACACAGGTGACTTTCAGTATATACAAAGTTACTTTATGCAGGTGACTGCATAAATTTTCTTTGGGTGACAGCAGGGTTGCCAGATCCACGAGTTAAAAATTATCCTAGATTGAATGCAAAATTATCGTGTTTTTATCGCAAGTCTATATTTACTCTATTAGTTACTCAACCGAGTCTAAAAAGACAATACGGCAAAAATTTAAGGGGGGGGGGGGAACCTTAATAGACATCGTTAATTTTTTAAGTAGATTCTAGATCTTGATACGACTTACTTATCATATTAGGCAATTTTAATGTTGGGCGCCCACCTAATGTTCAGGAAACTACACGCAGGTTGTTTATGTTGTTCTACAAATTAAAACTTAAAAATATATATATAAAAAGTAATTAATCCTCAGAATCAGAACACAATGATTGAATTTCTGCGGATGAGCCATGTAGGCCTTAACGGGCTCTGTTTTTTTTTCAAGGCCGTATTCTCCTTACCTATTCATACACTCAATAATGCTCGGTTTGGTATAAAATCAATTCAGCAGGTTTTTGCGCTACCACTGTCACAGCCTTCTACACCCAAAACTATGCTATTAACAGTAGTTGTTATAAGACGGTGTCGACTTTTTTATAACTTAATTTAAGTATTTTGGAAAAATCAATTCACATTCCACGTTCGTATGATTCTGGACTGCCTTAGATTATAGAAAAATATTAAAAAAAATTACGTTCCGTTATAGATACCTGGATTCGTCTCAAAAATATCGTGTATTTGACAAAAATATCGTAGAAGTTGGATAAAATATCGTGCGATACGTACTTATTATTTTATATCGCATGGTACTCAAAAATATCGTGGATCTAGGATAATTATCGCATGTCTGGCAACACTGGGTGACAGTAACAGCAGGGGTGCGTTCCGAACCTTGGTTAGAGCGCACTCGGAGTGCAACTTTTCACTCTAACGTCGTTCACAACCTTCGAGTAGAGCGTTCGATTGTCACAACTGGACCGTTCCAAACCTTTGAAGATTGCAACTTTTTAACCATAAAACGCGTGACATGAAATGACTTTGACGTTTATATCGTATTCTATCTGACGCGCTCACCCATAATTCTCAAAAAATATAAATACTAATATCATTTCTCAAAATATAAAACATAAGTAAAAATGAAAAACGAATTTGTGATAGTGTTAAATTGCAATTATTATTACGATAATGATGTAAGTCTGTCAATGTCACAATTTGTTTGAGGTTATAAAACAACCGGTCGTTCCATACCTCAGGGTAAGTTGCAAAACAACCAAACAACTACACTCTGAGCCTCGGAACGCACCCCAGTTTAAACAAAGAACTTTATGAGTAACAGACCATACAAATAGGGCGTTCGGATAGCCTATCGGTGCCAAAAATAACACTCACAAACGCTAAAAATGATCACACGGGCCGTTCGTTTTGGGACTTCGTGAGCAAAAATATCGTTTTCGCTCACCGTTCGGATAGCTTTGAAAACGCTACAAATGACAGAGAAAAGTGATATTTTTGACCCATGTCTTACCGTGGGATCGTTGTGATCGTTTTTTGACAACTGCTGGTTTGACAGTTGTATTTGGCGCGATTGAAGAGTTTCACAAGTTTTTTATATAAGTAACTAGCAGAAGCCATTAACAAAGAAATAATAACAATATAGGTACCTACTTTTTTGTTTATTTTAGTGATTGATTCCATGTTTCGTACTGTGCAAAATTGTTAAAACATTGTCGGTTGTCAAAGTACGTTTTAAGCCGTTCGGATAGCATGCAGTAATTGGTGGTCAAAAATAGCAAAAGCTTCTATCCGAACGCTAATACACAAATGCCACTTTTGAAACTGCTACAAACGCAATCGAGCCAAAACGAACGCACCTATGGTCATTAATAATCATGTTAAATAATGACAGCAGGTAATGCAAACAAATAATACAGATATCTGACATACACACAAAGTCCTTGCTCTGACGGATTTTATATTTTGTAGCTTAGCACTCTTAGGGATTTCGATAAATAGCAGATAGCGTTGTGTTAAATTTGCAGGAATTAATTTGTACACATGGCAATAGCATTAACTTATATAAGACAAAGGCCGATGACTCAAAAAAGAAAAAAACAGGAGCTGTCATTACTTTTCCCTGTGACAATCAGGGATGGAATAGTTAATGTAGTAATCGTTTACTAAATTCGTACATATGAGTAGCATAATCTATTAAACTGTATATTTGTGAAAATACAGTTTTTCAATTTCTCTTTTTCTATGTGACTTCTTAAACATTTTCCTAGCTCTCGTTTAAACTTCATCCTCATTGTCCACTACTAGACACTTGTAACTATAAACATTCACATACTCACTAAAAAAAAACAGATTTATAATATCAGTGTGACTAATGATTACTAAACATACTACTTCGTAAGATTGAATAATCTAACAAAACTTATTAAGTCGTTCTGACAACGCACTAGTTCTCACAAATAATGATAATTTTTATAAAATTACATACAACAAAATATTATTAACTTACTTTATTTGTCTTTACACCAATTTTTTGCGTATAGTATATCTGTTCAGCAAAGCTGTGTCATCAGCAAAAGCCACAATCTTACTAACACCAAGCGTAAGGTTACAAAGATCCTTGACATATATCAAAAATAAGATTGAATAATCTTACGAAACTTAAGTAAGGAGAAGTGCTTATACAACTCTGTGGAGCTAGAGTTAGCTTTTAGGGTTCCGTACCCAAAGGGTAAAAACGGGGACCCTATTACTGAGACTTCGCTGTCCATCCGTCCGTCTGTCACCAGGTTACAAATTTAAAGTTAAAACTAATTAAACCATAACTCACCATAATGTTTCAAAGTTACTTTAAGGTGAGTAATACCAGGGGCCGTTCCAAGCCTCAGAGTGTAGTTGTTTGGTTGTTTTAACTGACTCCAAGGTTCAGATTGTTCGGAACGACTCAGTTGTTTTGAAAAAAACGATGGCTCAGTGGCATTGGCTATGGACTGCCGCGCAGCAGGTCTATGGTTCGAATCCCACCGCGGTCTTGAGCTTCACCGCATGGTGGAAGGGCATTTTGCGACTGCCCGCCTGGCTAGCGACCACCCTCAAGTAGAAGATCTGTCTCCAAGCACCTAACGGTGTGTTCCGGCAGCAGTCCTTGAGAGCCAGTGAAATAACAGGCATATGAGACTTAAGAACTATGTCTCAAGGTGACGGGTGTTTATGTTTTGTATTTGTATATCAACTTTATACTCATCTGAATTTTGAGGGAGATACACAGACGAAAATTGACGCATAAAGAGATTGCAAATATCTTTAGGGTTTGTTGCTGTAGTATTACCTAAGTACATTTTGCTTGGAATTGAAATTTTAGACTTTTTTTTATTTCTTATAAACGACCAAAATGATTTAACCTACGTTATTATTATTGAGTAATGAGTGTTCGATTTTTTTAATATAATTTGAATAATCCCGGTCAATAATACTGTGACTTCTCTGCCTTAATAACTGAAACGAATTTAAATATCTCGGGTTTTGATAAATTTTATATTTATGTCTGAATTTTTCCTTCTCTTTGATAATTTTGATTAATGCGATTGAATACCATGACGGATATTTTCCTTTCTTATACGAAATTTTGGGTATGTACTTGGTTATAATAGATTGATTTTTTTCTTGAAAAATATTTGTCATTTCATCCACCGTAAGATCATCGTTGAGTATTGAATTCCAACTTACATCGTTTATATACTTTTCAATATCCGTGTAATTAGCTTTATTAAAGATATTTTTGTTTATTGGTCTTCTAGTTTAATTAATTTTTTTGACTGTTTAATTTGTTGTTGTTGACGGTTTAATATGTTTTTAGTGATTGTTACATTTGTTTTTGTAACCCGTTACGATGATAACGATGAGTCTGACTCAGTTGGCCATCAGGACATGCGGCATCGAAGAGCTAAGCGATTCAAATTAAGATACCTTAGTACAAAATATTGCTAGCAATTAAAATCACTTCAAATTATTTCTGTGTTTGCTGTACCTACAGTCACCTACATACAACTTCGTTTACCCACCTATGACCACTTGTTTTCATAGACGACTGCCCACGTAAACGTGTTTCATTTGTATATATTTATTTTTGTGAGTTTCTTTATTTCACCATAACTTCTAAACGGCTAAACTGATTTTATTGTACGAGATATTGTTAAATTTATCTTGATAGCTCAATTGACACTATGTACATAAAAAATAAAAACAAACTGGTGGATTTTAGAAGCCATATAATGCTAAAAACAATTAATTTTTTCTTCCAAAGCCATCGTGTTAGGTATCACAATGAAGGACTCTAAAAAACGATTCTATGAATATATTAACTTGCAGTTTTAATTTCAATAGATCGATAAAACGCTTAACGAAAATAAATGATTTGCAGTCGGGTTTTTTATTTTATTTATATTTATACATGTTTTATCATTTCTTTTTTGCACACTGTACCAAGTTCTAGTTTTGACGACACAAAATGGCGCTAGGCCGATCCTATTCTTATTTTAATCGCATTGTAGGTATGTCATTTTTACTCGAGTAAGAGGCCATAGCGTCCCGGCAGTGGTCCCGGCCTCTTCCAAGTCGGCGCGAATTTTGTGTATTTGCTCAAATATCTTACGATTATAATATAAAATATGTATTCTGCAAGCATGGTGTCTTGTTCAGTGAGTGAATGTGAGGTTACAAGACACAGTAACCCGAATATATACACGTTTCACAGGTAATTTATGTTCATTTGTGCTGCTTTTTGGATAATCATTATTTTGTCATTTTGTTTTAAAATTAGTTATATGAACTATGGAAATATTAGATAATAGGTTTCTCTTCATACTTATCATCAAATTACATTGCTAAATGAAGAATTGGTTGGTATTTTACGAAAAATACAAAAACATTTGTTTACGATAGGGCTTGACAAAGTCCTGACGTCACAAGTATCGATAAAGTCGATAGTTTATGTCTGACCTGTAGCTTCGACGTGAATGCTCGGGTACATATTCGAACCTCAAAAATAACCGGTTAGTTTAATCGTAAATTTGTTTAAAAATAATATAATTACATAATAATTAGCGAGAAGTTGACAGATCAGTTTATAGCTTATTGAGTATTTACGAATAAGGGAGTAAATATTATCACAAGATATACCTAGTCAGGTCATAAGTCACACAGTCACACAGTAAAAACTTTTCTTTTAGAATGCTGGCCACAAAAAAGTTTATTGAATTCAAATTTCGAATTGTTCATGAAAATAAAAATGTATACTTTTTAGAATTTTACTCATTTTTAAATATGGAGTGGACGCTTAAAGAAAATCGTGTTGCAGTTATTGCGTTGCATCGTTGCGGTTACGCGCCAAATAAAATTTTTGACATACTGAAAAATTTGAATATAACCAAAAGATTCGTTTATCGTACCATCAAACGATACAATGAAGACTCTAGTGTAGATCACAGGTCAAGAAGTGGTCGCCCTCGGTCTGTAAGGACCCCAGCAGTGATAAAAGCTGTGAAGGCGCGAATTCAAAGAAATCCCAAACGTAAGCAGAAACTGTTGGCCCTTCAGATGGGGTTAAGCAGAACCACGGTGAAAAGGGTGTTAAATGAAGACTTAGGGCTTCGGGCATATCGCAGAAAAACAGGACATCGTTTAAATGCTCGTCTAATGGACCTGAGACTGAAGAGATGCCGCGCTTTGAAGCGGTACGCGGGAAAAAAATATCGGGAAATTCTTTTTTCGGATGAAAAAATTTTTACCGTAGAAGAGAGCTACAACAAACAAAATGATAAGGTGTACGCACACAGTTGTGAAGAAGCGAGCAACCGTATTCCGCGTGTCCAACGAGGTCATTTTCCATCCTCGCCTCCATAGTATGGTTGGGAGTTCCTTATTGTGGCTTAACAGAGGTACATTTTTGTGAGAAAGGTGTAAAAACGAATGCAGTTGTGTATCAAAATACAGTCCTGAAAAAACCTTGTGGAACCTGTTTCTCATACCATGTTTAATAACAGGCACTGGGTATTCCAACAAGATTCGGCGCCAGCTCATAGAGCGAAGAGCACACAAGACTGGCTGGCGGCGCGTGAAATCGACTTCATCCGGCACGAAGACTGGCCCTCCTCCAGTCCAGATTTGAGTCCGTTAGATTACAAGATATGGCAACACTTGGAGGAAAAGGCGTGCTCAAAGCCTCATCCCAATTTGGAGTCACTCAAGACATCCTTGATTAAGGCAGCCACCGATATTGACATGGACCTCGTTCGTGCTGCGATAGATAACTGGCCGCGCAGATTGAAGGCCTGTATTCAAAATCAAGGAGGTCATTTTTAATAAACTTTATTGTCATAAGAATCTATGTTCTTTTAAATACATTTTGGTATATAAATGGTTACATAATGAATAAACTTGTTTCAATTATTTTATATTTAACATGTGACAGAATTTATGACCTGACTGTGTATTATTCAAAATTTATTATGATTTTTTCTGTGAAAAGTTCCCCTAACTCTCAGTAAATAATTGGAAATATCTCTTACTTCTATCATAAAATATTAGTATCTTTATACAAATGGCTATTTAACAGAATTTGAAATAACTATATGCACGCGTATAATAATGTTTGTGTTCTTACAGATTACCAACAATTTTTCAGTATCTGATAAAAGGGTTCGGATTATTAACGCAATCTAAATAAAAACTCTACAGTTTGTAGTAAACTTTGAATCAAAATGTTTCATACAAAGAAAACATCGATGTATACTAATGAAAGACTCAATACCAACTTTTAATGTCCCTGAATGCATAAAGCTGTGGAAATGGTAGTCAATAGCTTTAGGAAATGATGACACAAGTAACGTAAAGTTTAATTTGTAGTAAAATACATGGTCAAATATTTTTTTTTCATGTAAAGACTGTAGGATATGTTGAGTCAATCTAGTAACCCTTCCCTTAGCGTCCCTGGTGCGATAAAATCTACAATACTCGCTTCATTGCAGCGCTGGATATCTATGGCTATCCTGACACAAAATAATTTTTAATTTTCCTTTCAGATCAAATTGAAAATAAAACGGCCCCGACCTTACTTAAATAGATATATTTTACGACCGTTAGCCATTACCTACCTGCCCTTTAAATCAAGTACTGTCTCCAAGGAAAAAAACTTATTAACTAATGTTCTAAATTGTGACAAAAATTAGCTCTTAAGAAGTTTAAAAACTGAAACACAAATAATGATAAAACGGCTTTTAGACTTAAAAGCCGACTTTACAGAATTATATGTTTTGTAGGTCAGTTAGTAAAGATCATCGAAATTATGTACACATGGTGATTTCTATAGCCCAATGAGCTATGTTTACACAAGGGACAAATTCGACCTTTGCTTACCACATGTGAATGCTTTACTTACGTGCATTCACATGTGGTAAAAATGGTATTGAGATAAATGTAATTTAATAATTTACAGTACCTGTATATTTGCAGCTTAATGATTTTGTTAATGGTAATCATAATACTTAGTAATGGTAAGTTTTATTTCATCTTGTTACGATGAAGTTATAGTAGTTTACTTTTAAAAAATTTTACGTCCCGACAAAGCATGATGTTTCATAAATTTCATGTCGACGTCTGGAAGTCCACAACTTTGCGATTTTCACGGCATTTTCTACCTCGCACTGCCACAATGTGGAACCAGCTGCCAGGTGCAGTATTTCCGAACGGATACGACTTAGGGGCCTTCAAGAAGAGAGCATATTCCCTCCTCAAGGGCCGGCAACGCATCCTCGATACCTCTGGTGTTGCGGATGTTCGTGGGCGACGGTGATCACTTACCACAAGGTGATTCGAGCCGCCTGCTCGTTTGCCCTCCAATACCATAAAAAAAATATAAAAATCACAAGTATGGGAGTTACCCTACAAAAAATATTTATCAAAATCACTTTGTCGGCGTGAAAAGTTCACCTACACATACAAAATTACGGCTTTCACAAACGGTATCTTAGCAAAACCTCGGACAGACGGACAGACAGACGGACATGACGAAACTATAAGGGTTCAGGACTACGGAACCCTATAAACGAATGATATATAGGAATGGTGTATACTGTATAGGAATATGTTTGATCAATTTGTACTGCTATATGAAAAATAATCCAGACAAGTGCGAGTCAGACTCGTCCACCGAGGGTTCCCTACAAACTAGTAGATAAAAGGAAAATATATTTTTTTTGTTTTCCTTAATAAACTGAAAAATATGCATCCTAGAAATATTTAAAAACCTGTTTTAGCTTGTGTTAAGAGTTCCGGTTTTTTGAGGTAAATAACCCTAAAAAAAACTCAAAATCAGTTTTCATTCATGTATGTGCTATTATGTCTAGTCAGTAGTCTAATTTATTTACTACCTGCAATAAAACCAACAGATAAACAATATGTTTATAATTTAAACCAACACCAAAAAAGATGAGGTTATCAATTCATAGCGTATATATATTTTTTATGTATGTACACGAATTTCTCAGTCATTAGTGAACCAATTTTTATGTTTCGTGAATTGGGGTACCTATAGAGAAAGCCCCCAAGTTGGTTACATCATTACTTTCGAAAAATTGCTTTATTACTTATTGAATGATTTCTGAAAATATAAATATTTTAATTGGATTCCTGCGTGAAATGCGTCAAATTATAGAATCGCAGAGTTCCACTGACAGGTTTTTCTTTGCAAAATGTCAAATGTTGAGGATTATCCCTACGAATATATATAATTATATATATATTCGTAGCGGTTATCGTATAAACATCTACACATTTTCTAATCTTCGAAGACAAAGCATTTGATATTCAATGACAAATCTCATACTTGACGAAAATAAAACGAGCGGGTGAAGAGAGGTCACTTTACAAAGTTTACAATCGTAAAAAATTTAGCAAGTTTCAATAGTAAAATTTTCTTTTTTACACCAGTTTAAACACCAATTTTATCGAAATCGGTTCAGTAGTTTTCAAGATATGGTCTTTTATAATTTTAAAATATGAGCGTTTCAACGACTCTGTACAACCTGCCTACTGGGCTGATTTGAACGGAATTAGGTAGGTTCATCACTCATACTTCCCCGTGGGGTGCCGGGTTAGAATTGCACCTCCCCATATCATCCCGTGGGTGTCGTAAGAGGCGACTAAGGGAAAAATACTGGGAGGTGGGCAGCAGCGCCTTTTAAAGAACTGCCATCTTACACTGCGATCCCCAAGCCGCCTGCCAAGCGTGATTATGGCAAATACCCCCTTAATAGGGGAGGCTGTGTTCAGCAGTGGACGATCCGGCTGATACAGTACAGTATCACTCATACTATGTAATAAAAAGAATCTGGCATACATTAAAGTGCAAAAAATAGGTATAACAATAGTAGTGAAGTGTGTTTGAAAATTAAACGAACTAAGCCAGTAAAGTTTTGGGAATATTTTTTTAGTTTCAAACAAAAGGAGTAAATACTTTTGCAAAAATAAAATTTATTTAAAAATATTGAACAAACTTCGAAATATTTTACCAAGTGTCATCTAAGTCTTCAACTTTTTTTACTTAAACTGGTTGCGAATCCATTTAATTACGTGGCTTGGATCTATAAAACAAAGCCACTTCAGGCTCATTTGAAAGGTGCTTGATGGTAGTTTTCATTTGAGTAGGGTCTTTTTGTTTTGCAGTCTAGTAATAATATAATGGCCGTAAAATTCGTTGAATGTCCAACAATCGTCATTGATACTACATCAAAGTTAGCCTTGCAACTTTTCCTGTGGCAGAGGCTAATTAGACTTGCCTTTTGTTCTCCTGAAATACTATTAAGAAGTAGCCCAGAGGTATTTTTGAATATATGATTGAAGCCGATAAACAGAAACACTAAAACTTGAGTTGCAAGAGGGGCAGATTCGTCTGCCTCAGTTCCCGTATTCACCAATTCTATATTTTTCTTTCCATTCCAGATTTTTTGTGCTCGAATAGAAATTTAACTAGGGAACAGACTGGTCGATGATCACTAACTTGTGATTTAGCTTACCTATAAAGCTTCAAAAGATTTGATCGTAAATCCGGGTTCTCCTTTTATCGAACCGTGCCCTTTTGACAATGTTTTATGATGTGGAAGACATGTATTAAATGAGTTCCTCACATACTTTTATGCTTTCGGGGAATGATAATCTAAAGTTAGACAGTATGTTTTAATGCAGGTGAGGGTTTAATTGTATTCTTAATATTTTCCTACTTAAATTGTTAAAAATGTAAATTATTGTAATATTTATATTTAATATAAAGCGTCATTACAATTTTGATTTTTTTATCATTTTTAATATTTCTTTAAGTGATTTATTTCTTTTACTAAGTCGTATTATCTTTTGTTGCAAGTTTCTTATCTTGCGTTTGTGAATTTCTTCACGTAATTTTTGGGCCCTTAAAGCTTTCCACATTTTGTGCGTACGAGATGTATCTAAAATCCCTGTATCTTGAGTCATCGTGCTTGGTAAATCCTGAAACAGAAATTAATTTTATATTTATTTGCATAAATAAACAAATATTTAGGGTCACTTTTTCACACAACACAATCTAACCCCACATTAAGCAAATTTTGTTAACAACAGAAGACTGATATGAAATGCTTATATGCTTTATAATATGTACAACGGAAACGGAGCAAACATCCCCGCGCAAATCAAAATGCTTGTCCTGGGCGGGGATCGAACCTACGACCTACAGCCCAGAATGCAGACATACTATCACTGAACCACAGGAAATGCAAGGTAAGGCCTAATTAAGCCTAATTATCTTTATCCCACAGCTTGACCATTTTGTGGCCCTTTTACTGAAAAACTGTCACGCCTATAGATTTATGTTTTAACATAATAATTTAACGTCATATCTAGATGTGTACTTACCTGTCAAAAAATATAATTTAATAACCATAAAAAAAGTAGATAAGTAATGATGGCCGAGCGGTAATAGCTATGGACTGCCGTGCCGCAGGTCCATGGTTCGATCCCCACCGCCGGCTTGAGCTTCACAGCATGGTGGAAGGTATTTTGCGATTGCATGCCTGAATAGCTACCACCCTCTAGTAGAAAATCTGTCACCAAGCACCTTACGGTGTTCCGGCAGCATTCCTTGAGAGCCATTGAAATTACAGACATATGAGACTTAAGGCCGTCTTGTACTTGCACAGTAGGCAAATTTAGCGTGCGAGAGTTGCAGGCTATGGACACTACGCGGCGCTGCGCTTTAGATGCACAGCGCTCGTCAGGTCGATGTCCCCAGCCGCACGCTATCAGCTTCATAGTGTAACTAAAACAGTTGATCTACTTTAGGTATCTGCTACTAAATCCAGTACTCAATTATTATATTCTTGTGACTATTCCCTTATATTGCAACTAACACAGTTGATAACCTTTAACTATTACTATTAAAATAAATACCGTTAAGTGCTTGGCGACAGATTTTCTACTTGAGGGTAGTAGCTAGCCAGGCGGGTATTCGCAAAACGCCAAATTACTGGTTCTATCTAGAGAACACATAGCGGCACATACCGTTAAGTGCTTGGCTACAGATTTTCTACTTGAGGGTTAGGTAGCTAGCCAGGCGGGTAATCTCAAATTGCTCTACTACCATGCAAAATTACTGGTTCTGGAAGACTCATAGCTACACATACCGTTAAGTGCTTGGCGACAGATTTTCTACTTGACACAACGTGGTAGCAAGCCAGGCGGGTATTTATAAAATGCCCTACCACCATGCAAAATTACTGGTTCTCAAGGATACATAGCGGCACATAGCGTTAAGTGCTTGGCGACAGATTTTTTACTTGAGGGAGGTAGCTAGCCAGGCTGGTAATCGCAAATTGCCCTACCACCATGCACAACTACTAGTTCTCAAAGATACATAGCGGCACATAGCGTTAAGTGCTTGGCGACAGATTTTCTACTTGACACAACGTGGTAGCAAGCCAGGCAGGTATTCGCAAAATGCCAAATTACTGGTTCTATCTAGAGAACACATAGCGGCACATAGCGTTAAGTGCTTGGCGACAGATTTTTTACTTGAGGTAGGTAGCTAGCCAGGCGGGTTTTCTCAAAATGCCCTACCACCATGCAAATTACTAGTTCTAGAGGACTCATAGCGGCACATACCGTTAAGTGCTTGGCGACAGATTTTTTACTTGAGGGAGGTAGCTAACCAGGCTGGTAATCGCAAATTGCCCTACCACCATGCACAACTACTAGTTCTCAAGAATACATAGCGGCACATAGCGTTAAGTGCTTTGCGACAGATTTTCTACTTGACACAACGTGGTAGCAAGCCAGGCGGGTATTTATAAAATGCCCTACCACCATGCAAAATTACTGGTTCTCAAGGATACATAGCGGCACATAGCGTTAAGTGCTTGGAGACAGATTTTTTACTTGAGGGAGGTAGCTAGCCAGGCGGGTTTTCTCAAAATGCCCTACCACCATGCAAAATTACTGGTTCTCAAGGATACATAGCGGCACATAGCGTTAAGTGCTTGGCGACAGATTTTTTACTTGAGGGAGGTAGCTAGCCAGGCGGGTTTTCTCAAAATGCCCTACCACCATGCAAATTACTAGTTCTAGAGGACTCATAGCGGCACATACCGTTAAGTGCTTGGCGACAGATTTTTTACTTGAGGGAGGTAGCTAGCCAGGCTGTTAATCGCAAATTGCCCTACTACCATGCACAACTACTAGTTCTCAAGGATACATAGCTGCACATAGCGTTAAGTGCTTGGCGACAGATTTTCTACTTGAGGGTGGTAGCTAGCCAGGCGGGTAATCGCAAATTGATCTACCACCATGCAAAATTACTGGTTCTGGAGGACTCATAGCGGCACATACCGTTAAGTGCTTGGCGACAGATTTTCTACTTGAGGGAGGTAGCTAGCCAGGCGGGTTTTCTCAAAATGCCCTACCACCATGCAAATTACTAGTTCTAGAGGACTCATAGCGGCACATACCGTTAAGTGCTTGGCGACAGATTTTTTACTTGAGGGAGGTAGCTAGCCAGGCTGGTAATCGCAAATTGCCCTACTACCATGCACAACTACTAGTTCTCAAGGATACATAGCTGCACATAGCGTTAAGTGCTTGGCGACAGATTTTCTACTTGAGGGTGGTAGCTAGCCAGGCGGGTTATCGCAAATTGATCTACCACCATGCAAAATTACTGGTTCTGGAGGACTCATAGCGGCACATACCGTTAAGTGCTTGGCGACAGATTTTCTACTTGACACATAGTAGTAGCAAGCCAGGCGGGTATTTACAAAATGCCCTACCACCATGCCAAATAACTGGTTCTAGAAGACACATAGCGGCACATAGCGTTAAGTGCTTAGCGACAGATTTTCTACTTGACACATAGACCACTATACATAGCGGCACATAGCGTTAAGTGCTTGGCGACAGATTTTCTACTTGAGGGTAGTAGCTAGCCAGGCGGGCATTCGTGCAATGCAAAATTACTGGTTCTGGAGGACTCATAGCGGCACATACCGTTAAGTGCTTGGCGATAGATTTTTTACTTGAGGGAGGTAGCTAGCCAGGCTTGTTATCGCAAATTGCCCTACCACCATGCATAACTACTAGTTCTTAAGGATACATAGCGGCACATAGCGTTAAGTGCTTGGCGACAGATTTTCTACTTGAGGGTGGTAGCTAGCCAGGCGGGTAATCGCAAATTGCCCTACCACCATGCAAAATTACTGGTTCTGGAGGACTCATAGCGGCACATACCGTTAAGTGCTTGGCGACAGATTTTCTACTTGACACATAGTGGTAGGAAGCCAGGCGGGTATTTGCAAAATGCCCTACCACCATGCAAAATTATTGGTTCTAGAGGACTCATAGCGGCACATACCGTTAAGTGCTTGGCGACAGATTTTCTACTTGACACATAGTGGTAGCAAGCCAGGCGGGTATTTACAAAATGCCCTACCACCATGCCAAATAACTGGTTCTAGAGGACACATAGTGGCACATAGCGTTAAGTGCTTGGCGACAGATTTTCTACTTAACACATAGTGGTAGCTAGCCAGGCGGATATTCGCAAAATGCCCTACCACCATGCCAAATTACTAGCTCTAGAGGACTCATAGCGGCACATACCTTTAAGTGCTTGGCGACAGATTTTCTACTTGAGGGTAGTAGCTAGCCAGGCGGGCATTCGCAAAATACCCTACCACCATGCAAAATTACTGGTTCTGGAGGACTCATAGCGGCACATAGCGTTAAGTGCTTAGCGACAGATTTTCTACTTGACACATAGACCACTATACATAGCGGCACATAGCGTTAAGTGCTTGGCGACAGATTTTCTACTTGAGGGTAGTAGCTAGCCAGGCGGGCATTCGTGCAATGCAAAATTACTGGTTCTGGAGGACTCATAGCGGCACATACCGTTAAGTGCTTGGCGATAGATTTTTTACTTGAGGGAGGTAGCTAGCCAGGCTTGTTATCGCAAATTGCCCTACCACCATGCATAACTACTAGTTCTTAAGGATACATAGCGGCACATAGCGTTAAGTGCTTGGCGACAGATTTTCTACTTGAGGGTGGTAGCTAGCCAGGCGGGTAATCGCAAATTGCCCTACCACCATGCAAAATTACTGGTTCTGGAGGACTCATAGCGGCACATACCGTTAAGTGCTTGGCGACAGATTTTCTACTTGACACATAGTGGTAGGAAGCCAGGCGGGTATTTGCAAAATGCCCTACCACCATGCAAAATTATTGGTTCTAGAGGACTCATAGCGGCACATACCGTTAAGTGCTTGGCGACAGATTTTCTACTTGACACATAGTGGTAGCAAGCCAGGCGGGTATTTACAAAATGCCCTACCACCATGCCAAATAACTGGTTCTAGAGGACACATAGTGGCACATAGCGTTAAGTGCTTGGCGACAGATTTTCTACTTAACACATAGTGGTAGCTAGCCAGGCGGATATTCGCAAAATGCCCTACCACCATGCCAAATTACTAGCTCTAGAGGACTCATAGCGGCACATACCTTTAAGTGCTTGGCGACAGATTTTCTACTTGAGGGTAGTAGCTAGCCAGGCGGGCATTCGCAAAATACCCTACCACCATGCAAAATTACTGGTTCTGGAGGACTCATAGCGGCACATACCGTTAAGTGCTTGGCGACAGATTTTTTACTGGAGGGAGGTAGCTTCTTAGAGGGCACTGCTGCACTTTCCGGTATTTTCCCTTAGTTTCCTCTTACGACACCCACAGTTAGTAATTGGGGCGTGACCATACTGTACTTTTTATACTGTGGCGCGTGAAAACAATGCCATCGAGAAAGTATTTTTTTATTTGGCATGGTTTGAAATGACGTACAAGACACTCGCCTGATGGAAGATTCACGCCCGGCGGATAACCATAAATGTTGCAGTGTCACCATTCTGCTAATAATAATTCTGTTTATAAATATTTATAGCTCGTAATTGTCGGGGAGAATTTTGCTGGAGAAAACGACACGCGTCCTACCTCGATGACGCCTAGGCGGGTACTAAATGACGTGCGCGAGAGCTTGAATCTTTAGATTTGTAGTTTATTTTTTCTTGTTAAAAAACTATAGCTAAATTTGAAAATGTGCCTTCAAACGTTACTAATAAATAACAAGCTCTATCCATTGGTAAAACTTCCACATAGTTTCATGATAGTATCTTTTAGTTCTACCTGATTTAAGTAGCGATATGGTGTCATGTTTGACATTTTTTTTTATCGAAGAAATTGTTCATAATCACGTTTTTGACTTTGTACGTTCCTGGAGAGTATGTTCAACTTTATATAAATAACTAGTATTTCGGGCAGTGTGCGGGCCGCATGCGGCCCGCATTTATCGTTGTGCAGTACTTAACTTTACCTTAACCCCTTATACATTAAAAAAAATAAGTTCAAAACTCCAATAGAAGTATGAAATCCCAAATAAACTCTCCATACAATAACGAACCATACTGTAGCCACTAAAGCAGATTCACCCTACTGCCATAAAAAGGTGGTACGGGCAGAATCGAACCAAGGTTCTGAGTCACTTTTGTTAAGGAACCCCACTCGTAGTTGCTTTGGTTATCACGGGCAGTTGCCATGGAGACCAGTAGGAGACATGAAAAAAACTCTCAAGTCGGAGCTCGGCCTTCGGCCTCGCAAGTTACTAACACGGCTCGGCCTACGGCCTCACCAAGCGCTCGCCCTTCGGGCTCCCGCACCATACGCTCGGCCTTCGGCCTCGCGAGCCGAGAGTTCGGCCTTCGGCCTCACCAGCAGCTCGCCCTTCGGGCTCGCTACTACAATAACGTAGTACAGTAACTCCAAATTCAGTCAAAAAACCTACAAAAACTCCTAATACAGTCGAAAATATGAGGTAAAACACTCCAAATGCAGTATAAAGAATGAGAGGAGCACGTTTGACACATCCGAAATGTCATTTGACTGCTCTCCTTATTTCCTATGACATTTTTTCAAAAACCCCCTACCTATCTATTACCGTTTTCGAGATACGTGATTTATCTGAACTTGGCAGACGTCATCGAAAAAAAAAATTCATATTTGGAATAAGGACGTCCAGAAAAACCTAGATATCGAGTTTCAGCCAAATCGGAGTATCTTTTTTTACTTGGCAGACGTCATTGAAAAAAAAAATTTTAGATTTGGAATAAGGACACCCAGAACCACCTAAATATCGAGTTTCAGCCAAATCGGAGTAACTTTTTTGACTTGGCAGACGTCATCGAAAAATTTTTTTTTGATTTGGAATAAGGACGTCCAGAACCACGCTCGCCCTTCGGGCTCGCTACTACAATAACGTAGAACAGTAACTCCAAATTCAGTCAAAAAACCTACAAAAACTTCTAATACAGTCGAAAATATGAGGTAAAACACTCCAAATGCAGTATAAAGAATGAGAGGAGCACGTGTGACAGTTGTCATTCGACTGCTCTCCCGATTCCCTATGATATTTGTTCAAACACCCCCAACCTATCTCTTACCGTTTTCGAGATACGTAGTCCAGCTTTACTTGGCAGGCGTCATTTCTAGGGTTTTTAATTTTTTCCCTACTCAGCTAAACCCCTTAGTCATTTTTGTTATACATTACTATAACCGTACTCAACTCTTTCTGGTAGAACCAGCTATTTTTTTGAGGGATCGAAGGATTTTGTATGGCGGCCATTTTGAAATCCGCCATTTTGGATTTTTGACAGATGTCATCCGACTGCTCTCCCGATTCCCTATGACATTTGGTCAAGCACCCCCTACCTATCTCTTACCGTTTCAGAGATACGCCATCCAATTTTACTTGGCAGACGTCATCTTTGAGTTTTCGGATTTTTCCCATACTCACACAGACCCCCTCTACACTTTTCCCATACATCACATTCTTCCTACTCGACTCCTTCTGGGAGAACAATGATGTCAGTCAGTCAGTGAATCAGTCAGTCAGTCAGTGTACGGTAATCCAGCTTTATATATTATAAATTTTATATATTCTAAATTTTCAATTCTATTCGAGTTACAGATTTTAAAAAATGTCTTAAGTAGGTACAGCCTGGCCTTAACAACTATGTCTCAAAGTGACGGGCGCAGTGCAATTCGTGACTTGTGATGAAATGTATAGGCAGAAGTTAGTCCACTTAACATCAGGTGGGCCTCGGGCTTAATCCGTCATAATAACAGAAAAAAACAACAACCATAGAGTTAACATCGCTACAACAGAACTAAACTCAATACTTAAATACATCGTAGTTAATCTACTTAATACTAGACAACACCACCAAAATCACCAGTAAAATAAACGCGAGCCCTAACAAACCTCAGCTTTTTGCTGGTATACATTATACTGAAATGTTGTTTAAGTAAATGGATTTCTATAAATTCTAATATCATTTAAATTAATAATTAATATAGTTAAATATTTACAGGAATATTTATTAAATACATGTGAGTGAGAAGCATGGCAAGTCATCTATCATAATTGGTGAAATGTTTACTGGCATAGCTCCACTGAATTGGTTTGGTAAATCCTAGGTATAAGATATTGCAGGTTAGTGTTTTAATAATCCATAATTTTCATTTCATCCTTAGATATTTGTAAAAATACTTACTAGAGCAGATGCAGGTGAGACGCTTGTCAAGTCATCTACGATGTTTGGTGAAATATTCACTGGGATTTCTCTACCGGCTTGGTCTGGTAAATCCTTGGTATAAAGTATTGCAGGTTAGTTATATTATTATTCATAATTTTTATTTCTTCCATCTGTTACAGGAATACTTACAAGGGCGGTTGCAGTTGTGATGCATGGCAAGACATCTATCATGTTTGGCGAAATATTAACTGTCGTAACTCCAATGGTTTGGTCTGGTAAATCCTAGGTATAAGATACAGGTTTGTGTTATTATAATCTATGATTTTCATTTCATCCTAAGAAATTTACAACAATACTTACAGGAGCAGATGCAGGTGCGACGCATGGCAAGTCATCTATTATGTTTGGTGGCATATTCGCTAGCATAGCTCCACTGATTTGATTTGGTGAATCCTAGGTACAATATATTGCATGTTAGTACCTATATTAGGAAGCTTAATAATTAGGAAGTTTCATGAAAAATATCTTGAAAAATAATATTTTAATAATTCCTAAGCTTGGGAGTCACTAAGACGGTGTGGCCGAGGATGGAGCTCGTCGATCTAGAAGATATCTATTCTCAGGAAACAAAAATCGCGGATAATAATTCCATTCTTGTGCAGTACGTAACAAGAATGTGGATCAATATCATTGAGTACGGATTTTTGAAATTTCAACGAGAAACGGCTGGTGATTCGCCGACTTTCTGCTAGTAATGTAGTAAAAGTAGTATTAGTTTATCGTCACTCATTACCCTCACACCTCACCGGTTCACTGATTCTAAAGCTTCTAGCTGGTACTTGGCTGATCCATCAGAAGTATCGCCCTGTCTTGTCTCGTCTTGTTTTGTTTTGTTTTAACGTGGTAAGATTTGACTTAAGTGGAGATAGATAGGATTGACCGGCATTATTTAACACCCTTAATTATGATATATATCAAAATCTATGTTATTATTATATAATTTTAAAATACACTTACATATATGAACGCCGCGGATGTACTTGGCAAGGCGTGGTCAATATCATTGGATGAGGGTGATAAATTCTAGAACAGATAATTTAATTATTATAAAAATATCAATAAGCAAACTTTTAAAAGCCCAACATCAAAAACAAGTGAATAGGCTATCTTGAGACATAACCAACAATACTTTCGATAAAATTCACATTCACATAAAAATCTTCTTGTAAAAATCAAGTTGATCACGAGTTTCATACGCACCTTTTCAACACCCTTGCGAGGAAAAAAAATATATAATGCACAAATGCGATACAAACAACATACGAAAATTATGGAAAATAGCGCGCAAGTTTTTTTTTTTTTTTAGCGCGTTGCAAATTTATTATGGTTGATTACATATAAACCTCTTTGATGTTACAAATCTGTATTACCCGGTTAAATTGAAAATGCTCTGTTTGCATAATATTTGCAGTTAGGTACTAACTTAACTTTGTAGGGATAAGTTACCCGATTAAATTGAAAATGCTCTGTTTACTCGAATATAATTTGCAGTTAGGCACTAACTTAACTTTGTAGGGATAATTCTATTACGCACTACATTATTATGCATGAGGGTGTTATAGATCGGTTTATGGCCCTAAGAAAGATTCATAATAAAGCTCACTTTACGAGCAAGGGTGTTGAAAATATTATGACACCCTTCTTTTTACACAGTACCAAAAATAATATACCTCTAATAAAATTAAAACAATTTTACTTACCTTTGTAGGATAAGCGGTGCTTTTTACCCGACGATAACCAAGTTTTGTTATGTATAAGTCACATGAATTAAAATGATCCGAACAAATCACGCTACTGTTTGATGGTTTCCACCCTTGATCATTGCGATTATTCCTAACCACGGATATCCAATCATCTATATAATCACTCTTTATTGGAAATCTGAAATGAATAAAAACAATAACACAAGTATCACCGGTGTGTTTTAAAAACAGTGCTGTGCTAATGAACCGTTTTCATGTGATACTTCCGGTAGCCTAGTCGGGAGACCGCCTGACTCGCGGTCCGCAGGTCCTGGGTTTAAATCACGTGGCGCACACTTCTGTCTGTATGATGAAGTTATGTGCATACTATAAAGTGAAGGAAAACATTGTGAGGAAACCTGCATGTTTGAGAATTAGGTATTAACAGTTTTAGTAGATGTGTGAAGTCTTCCTACCCGCACTTGGCCAGCGAGGTGAACTTTGGCCTAATCCTTCTCACAATGAGAAGATGACCCATCAGTGGGACAGATTAAAATTGTGACCTGAAATGTTTAAATTTGTGACTGCTTGAATTTCATCATTTACCATAGAAATATATTATACTAAAAACATTAAACGAAATATGGTTTTAGCATTCATTAATTCTGTGATGGACCATTCACCCCTGTAATTCGAAGGATATTGACTTTTTCCCAATACGGTTTTGGTTTTAAAACGCTCTTGTCGACCAACTATGATGTCTTTCGACGACTATTGTCGACATCAAAACATACGCTGTTTAGTTACAGTATATACCGATACAGCTACGCAAAACCGACTGAAAAAACTGCACACTTTTGGAAACAACCTAAAATGTATTTCTGGCAACACTTTATGATTGCACTGTTTACATTTTTATTCGAAATTATAACCTAAATTGCGTTGTATCTATTAAAGAAAGTACATTTAATTCGAAACTTACGTGTGAAAAGTAATTCCGGATATCTTTTTTTTCACTAAATATGTTCTGTTTTTGCAGTGTTTTAATACACAAGTGGGCATTTTTCATCTATTTATTCCGTTGTGTGACGTGCGTAATTTGCGCCGGTCTATCGTGAAAGAGGACAAAATTGGCAGAATTTGGATTCGTTTGTGTGATTGAGCTGTGTCTGACATAAAATTGGCAGAATTTTATGCTTCACATTTAATTCACTCCCTCGTACTCATTTCCTCTGAGTAAATTTCAACAGCTATCAACCCACCACAGAGTGTGTTTAGTCACAGACCATGGAACGAACGATTCGATAATTGGCGACCTAGAAACGCCCTTCAAGCACGTGTACTTCAATTATCATACCGTTATTTTACGGGCTGTGCATTATTGGGTTGATATTTCCACCCCGATTTGGCTGATAGTCTTTATTCACATTAGTCAGTTATCACTGCACAATCGATGCTATTGGTGAAATGCCTTTGACAGTATAGTGAATAATGTTAGGCAGTAATCACTATGAGGTTTACAAAACAGGACAACTCGCAAAGCTGATAATCCCTCAAACTAAATAAATAATTACGACGTAATAATTACGTCGTTATTATTTATTGGGTTCATCAGTAATACATCACGATGAATTGAATTAGTAGTGAAAGTAGCTGAATAAAATTCAATTATAGCATTGCGAGGAGAGGATGCTGAACAGCGTCTTCAAACGAGCATAAATAACGAGCATCTCCTAATAATCAGTTTCTTAATTCTTAGTCTTTATTTGTTGATTGTTCTTTGATTCTAATCACAGTATATATTCAAATTATATTATTTATGTTTATATTAGATGTGTATACTTTTTATAGTTGTTATCCATTCTTTTTATAATCTTAAGATAAATCTTAGGAGGTAGCCGTAATAATCAGTATCACAATTCTTAGTCTCTATTTGTTGATTGATTTTTGATTCTAGTCACAGTATTAGTATATATTTAAATTTTACTATTTATATTCATATATTATATACCATATTTTATAGTATATTTTATAATCTTAACATTTTAAAAATAACGAGGATCTTCTAATAATCAGTGTCACAATTCTTAGTCTTTATTTGTTGATTGTTCTTTGATTCTATTCACAGTATATGTTCAAATTATGTTATTTATGTTTATATTATACATGTATACCTTTTTAATTTTTATCCATTCTTTTTATAATATTATCATTTAAAAAATAACTATGTAGTCCGAATAATCCTTTGGTCTTCTTGATTAGTTATTCTTTAGAATTAGGTTGGCTGCTTGCTTCCCTTTAAACGTTATAATTCGCGAGGTTAAGGGTATTGGAGTGTTGGTGATATTAGAGAGAACTCGTTCAGGTCTTGTAGAGGCAAGAGTAACAACACAAGCCCCATCGTCTAATCAATGTTGAGATTCTCTTAAATCATTTAGAAGCGCTCGTAGCGAATTTTACTTAGCTGTTCTCAACTGATCAGCAAAGTTAAGCAACGTCGTGCGCGGTCATGAGTTTGATGGGTGACTGCTAGTGACATTACTACTGAGCGTTTCCGTGCTTCGGAAGGCACGTTAAGCCGTTGGTCCCGGTTGTCGTCTTAGGATGGTGGTAGGGCATTTTGCGAATGCCCGCCTGGCTAGCTACCACCATCAAGTAGAAAATCTGTCGCCAAGCACCTAACGGTGTGTTCCGGCAGCTGTCCTAGAGAGCCAGTACTTCTAGGTTGGCCTGAACAACATTTTCGACCACATCATCACTTACCATCAGGTGAGTTAGTGGTCAAAGGCTAACCTACCAGGCATAAAAAAAACTGATATGGGGATTTTTGAAAACCTAAGTGTTTTCCATGTTCACATACATTGCCTATATCACATTTAAAACAACTTACCTTCCTAAAAGTTAAATGGTTTGAATATCTCTCCCACATCACTTGATGCACAGAAAGGGTGCCACAAAAAGGTTTCCAATTACTCCTTAACTGCCTTTCTCTATCTTTGATATTTTCTTCAGTTACCTGTAAAATTTTAATATTTTCGACGTAAAAATACATGTCAAAAACTGCTCATTATCTCTAGCTTCAATGAAAACTGGTTGTGGTAATGAAGATTTAGCTTTAGCCTCTTTCTTTTTTTTCATACGATATTTTTTTGAAGCATCTTGCCATTTTTTTCTCTGATTTCTTAAATCACGTGGGGATTTTTCATTAATTCCGACCACCTGTTTTTTCTCCTTTTTTATTATACATTTTTCTCCTTCTTTTTCTATTTGCCTTTCATACAGTTCAGGATCAGCTTTGATTTCAGCATACTTACGTCGTTTATACAATCTTTGTGCTTCCTTCGAAGCTCGAGGGTCAATTTTTGTTTATTCATTGTACTTAACTGAAACAAATATTATTTTATGCTAAAAAAAAATCCTCTGTAATAATTTTACTTCTAGTTTTACCAGTTTTTACCATACTTAATTTGCAATATAGGAACTTAGAAAATCTTGTAAATAATATATATGATCCATGGAATTAAAACAAATATTTAGTTTTCGTCATTACCCTTCACTTGATATCATTCGCTTCTTACCGAAAAACCGAGAAATGACGATACGGAGAGTGACGAAACTAAATATTTGCGATCGGAAAGTTCCAGAAATTACGTCTCTTAATTATAGTTTATTATTTAACCGAAAACTGTACATATGACAATAACATGCATTAAAAGTTACTAATCCGCTTACCTGATAATATTCAACAGAAGGGAATGACCAATTAACGTGACAAACACAACTTTAAACACAAATTGACAAAATTTTACGAAAAACACGCAAGCTAGCCGGACATGTGTTTCTGTGCATGATACTCGGCAAACTGAGGGGCGTGGATGTGGCGGTGGCGTGATTGTAATGGTAACCTGACAAAATATAATGGTCATTTGACGCAAATATCGGGAAATGATGCAATTTGCGTGAAAAATTTGGAAATTTAAATATCAGTATTGACGGATGAGTTCTATATATTAGAAAACTTGTCTACTAAGTAGTCTTTACAATTATTTATATAAGGTATTCTTAAAAACGGGTTATTAATACAGCTACCATCATGACATAACATTGCATTAAAAATTTCTTTCTTGGTCATCATCGGGCTTCGAGAAAGTAACCCGAAGAGACGCCATTCTAATAACTTTGTAAGAAACAAATTTCCGCCAATTTTTCTCATATCGAAACACGTTCTAATTGGCTAAGCCACCACCACGTGATTTATAGTGATGGGACGTAATGAATGTGCAAATTTAATCGATATCGATATAGTGCATATATAGAACATCAACGTGGTAATATATCTATAAACATCTTAAGCGTTGAGTGTGAATTATATTTATGCTTGGCTGTAAGAAGTAGGTAAACAATGGAAACTACTGTGTAACAAAACCTAATGTTAGCAATAGCAAATTACAACGTCAAATACACTTATAAACTACTGTATTGCCAGGATTGTCCACTTCCGAACACATCCTCCAACATTTATGGAGGGTTTGCCATAATTCCCACGCTTGGCAGGCGTCTTGGGTATCGCAGTTTAAGATATCAGTTCCTCAGAAAGCGCTGCTGCCCACCTTTCGGTATTTTATCTTTATGTGCCTCTAACAACACCAATGACACCAATAGCAATGGTGGAGTAAAATTCTAGCACGGCACCCCACGTGATACTTATCAATTAACACTTATAAATTAACATGAGTCACTTACCGTGTCTATTCTACTAAGTCTATTTTTAATGAAGTCAGCGCATTTTAGCAAAGGCACATAATGTAAGTTAATATTTTAGTTTTCATAGCTATCAATAAGAGAGAATAAAATACAGAAAAAATATGAAGCAGTGATGGCTCAGTGGCATTGGTTATGGACTGCCGTGCCGCATGTCCATGGTTCGAATCCCGCCGCCGCCGCGGGCTTGAGCTTCAAAGCATGGTGGAAGGGCATTTTGCGAATGCCCGCCTGGCTAGCGACCACTCTATAGTAGGAAATCTGTCGCCAAGCACCTAATGGTGTGTTCCGGCAGCAGTCCTTGAGAGCCAGTGAAATTACAGGCACATGAGACTTAACAACTATGTCTCAAGGTGACGGGCGCAGTGCAATTCGTGACTTGTGACGAAATGCATCTGTTATAGGCAGAGGTCAGTCCGCTTAACATCAGGTGTCGTGCTTGATCCGTCACAATTACTTTAAAAAAAGACTAAAACAACGTAAAAAATTATAAGTTAGTTAGTCTAGCTCTCCAAATATTGTTTTATAAGATTTAAGTTATATATATAGGTTATAAATAAAGTAATTACTATGATTCGCATCTCTTAAATTAAGTAAAATATTAAATGAATCCCTAAATAACCTAATCAAATATCAAACTACGACATTATTGAAAAAAATTAGATCCTTGAGTGTTAAGAAATTCGGTATTAGAAAATATTAAAAATGGTTTATTATGTAAGGCTTCCTTCGAAGTGTTGTTACATATTAGGTATAAAATAAGTATTTGGGTGTGTTTAGATATACATCAAACTAATAAAATAAAGATCTTTTATACAATACATATAATACATTGAATATTAATAATAATAATGGCTATATAATAAGTGTATAGGTGTAGTAGATATTTTACTAACTATGTAAGACAAAACTTTATATGTAGATAGAAATTAATAAGTTGTACGATATCTGTTTAAATTCCACTGTATCTTTTAGAAGCAGTGATGGTCCAGATGACTATGAATTTTCGTGTAGAAAGTCCATGGTTGGGATCAAAAATTGACCATAAGATGGGTAACATAATATCGACAATTATCTATATAATATCGATATACACCACCATAAGCACTGTAATCACAACACTAGGAAGAAGGATATTTTAAATTTGGAATGTGTCCGATATAACACACTAGTTGCCAGATTGACCGAACCGTAAATTCCACTCTCGTGGTTAGTTTCTCAATGTCATCGGGTAATGACTATTGGTGCGATTATTGTTCATTTTTTTATACATATAATAGATGTACTGTGATACTTTATTAAGCACTCCATAAAACAGCTTACGTAAATTATACAGTAGTGGTGAAAGAATGCATCCCTGACGCACTCCTCGTTATGTTTGGAAGGGGTGTGATGTAGCGTTTTCTAGCCTTATTCTCGATTTGCTACTTCGGTAATGGTTTTGTACGAGAAATTTATGATGGTCTGGTACTCCCATTTCAATCATGACGCTGTACATCGTGTTCCAGTTTATGCAGCCAAAGGCTTTGGTATAATCAATGAAGCACAAGATAAATAAATAAATAAAATAAAAGATTAATGTTGTGTTCTCTGCATTTTTCAATAATAATAATAATAATAATAATAATTTTATTTCAGTAACCAAAATATTTACAAAAGCATATTAAGCGACCAGAGATTCCTTTTAAGCAAAAAATGCCTGTATTAGGAGTCCCTGCTCTTTCATAACATAGAATTTTTAACTTGGAGTTACTGGTGATTTTGAAAAAAAATATATGCATGAGGGTGTGTTTGTTTGTATGTTAGTTTGTGTGCGAGGAGGTGTGGTGGTCTGTCTGTGTAAGTGCGCTGAGTTGTTGAACCCTATTGAACTTGAAGTAGCATTTCAGTTTCTTCATATGTAAGCGGTGTTACCCACTCGATCATACATTTTTTACATTCGTATACCCTTTTTGTATATAAATCTAGATTTTTGTTAGCTTTATTGTAAACTTTAACCGATCGTGCATTATATTGCTTTAGAGCGAATTTTGTTTTATATTTTGTTGTTTGTGCTACCGAGATCTTTCTTCTTTTTTTTGATTGATTCAGGATGTTAGCATCAAGTGGAAGCGATTTATGTTTTTTAAGAACTAAATTAACAAGATATAGTTTTCTAACCGAAAGCAAGTTACTAATTGAATAAATTAATTCGGTAGAATATCTGATACTTTTGAAATACATCACTTTAATCAATGCTCGTTGAGCTCGCTCAACTGCTATAAATTTAGTTTTTGATGCTCCTCCCCAGATAGGAACACAATATATTAAGATTGATTGTGCCAACGCCATATATATATCATTCAATAAATTACGAGGAGAGTTGTTAGTTTTTTTAGGAGCTACATGCCTAAGGGACCTGAAGATCCATATCAACTTCCTTATTCTGTTGGATACTTGCTCCAGATGAGCGTACCAAGATAGTCTGTGATCTATAATAACTCCAAGATACTTAGTATCTGATATCTTGCGAATACTGGGGCATCCACAGTTTGTATTGATGATATTGTCACATTCGTGAACTTTTAAGTTTAAATCCGTTAGTGGTTGAGTGCGATTACTGATACTAAAGCATATGTAGTTCGTCTTAGAAGTGTTTAGTGTAAGTAGATTAGATTTAAGCCAAACAGCCACCTGTGCCATACCAGCTTCAGCATTGTTTTTTACTGCTTGCCAAGATTTTCCGGAGAAAACAATAGCAGTGTCATCAGCGTATGAAAAAAGGTTGGCATCTTTGATTCTTAAATTGTATAAATCATTGATATATATTGAAAATAGTGTAGGGCCTAACACACTACCCTGTGGTACACCATATGTCACGTCCATATCATCACTAATGGTTTGGCCTACCCTAACTTTCTGCTTCCTGTTGAATAGGTAATCTATGAAAAGTTTCAATGGTGTTTCTCTGATTCCAATACTTTCCAGCTTCTTCACAAGGATCGGGATGGACACAGTATCAAATGCTTTTTTTAGATCCAGGAATACCGCTAGACATCTGTTTCCTTTATCAAGTTGATCTATAACATGTGAAGTTAATGCAGTTATTGCGTCTTCCGTAGATTTACCTTTTCTAAAGCCGAATTGCATAGGGGATAAAATATTAAATGAATTTATATAATTAACTAATCGAGAATTAAGTAACTTTTCTAAGATTTTAGATATTGCTGGTAATAGAGATATAGGACGATAATTGTTTATGTCACTTTCATCCCCACCCTTGTGAATTGGAATTACTATAGATTGTTTTAAAGAAGCCGGAAATATTCCCATTTGAAAACATTTATTAGCCAGATGGGTTATGATAGGAACCACTTCACTTCTAATAAATTTTAAGAATCTAGTTGAGATATTGTCCCAGCCAGGTGAGCTATCAGATTTCAGACTCATTAGGACTCCATCCACTTCATTTACATTCGTATCAAAAAGAACAAAAGAGTTTACCTGTTGATTAATTGTATTTGTACATATAGTTGGTCTAATTTGTTGGGCTAGAGATTTTCCAATGTTCGAAAAATAGTCATTTATAAAATTTACCGACTCCTTAGGGGATGATTTTATGTTCAATAATTCCGTATTTTGACTATTGTTCTTGTCTGTATATGTAATTTTTTTTATGTTTTTCCACAGTAGTTTATTGTCTTTAACTGATTTTTCCAGTAACTCTCTTTCATATTTTCTTTTTAATTTTTTTAACAGATTGTTGCAGAAATTCCTATATCTAGTATATGATATTTTTAAAATGCCATTATAAGGGTCAGCTCGAAGATTTCTTTGCAGTTTATTTCTATGGTTAATACAGCGTAGAATGCCATTAGTAATCCACGGTTTTATGATTCGCTTACTTCTAGGAATTTCTGTAACAGTGGTGCTAGTTTTAATCGAATCTGTCAGTTTTCTAATAAGTAAGTCAATCAAAACATTGGGGTCATCACAAGAAAGTAAATCAGACAGCCTCTTTTCTTTTAAATAATTTAGGGCAAGTTCAAAGTCCACAGTTCTTCGGATCTTATTTACCATTGGTATATTCTTGAGTTTGGACAAACATAATAGTATTGTAAAGTGGTCAGTAATTGTAGTTTGCAGAACAGCTATAGATGCGGAGACTTTCAACTTATTTATTTTTAGCATAAAATGATCAAGACAATTTCTTTCTCTAGTAGGTAACGTGTGCCCGGGTAATATACCATATACAGATAGCGTATTTAGATAGTTGATCCTATTTTTATATTCATAAGGCAACTCTATTTCTTTCGGTTTTATATTGATGTTAATGTCCCCTGTTATTACAATACTGTTTTGAGACTTGAGGGACGCTAGGTGTGAACTGAGACTATTAATAAAAGGTTCTGCATTTGAGTTTGATGGCGATCGATAAACACATAAAACTGTATTATTTAGGACATCCAATTGTAAACAAGATGCATGGACAAGTTTAATTTCTTTGACATTATGTTTCAATGTTCTTTTGACGTACACAGAAACTCCATCATTTTGGTTTAATTGATTGGTAGAGACATAAGAAACATAATTAATTAGTTGGGGAATAGGTTTTTCTTTACTTAATCTACATTCTGTTAATATTATAATATCTGTTTCAAAATTAAGGGTTGATAAGTTGAGTACAAAATCATCAAAATTACAGTATATACTTCTAATATTTTGGGTGATTATAGATAGGTCCTGCTTTTTGACTGTTAATTTTTTTGAAAGATCGCCAGTATTACATTTAAAAGAGTACGCTATTTCTACATTGTCTATTTCTTTTAAAGTGTGCAATGTGTCATCCATGATCGGAGGGATTTAAACTAAAAAGTGAGATGCTATTAGGAATGATACTTGATAAAAAGCAGTAGTTGTGCGTTACAGGATTAAAGTTATTTAGAAAATTACAGGCATATTTAAATAAGCGTACTTTCGAGTATACTAATATACATAGTGGATTACTAGGTTCCTTCTGTGCGCAATGTAGTGGTGTGTAAATACTAATGTTGACGTATTGTGTAATAGTAAGGGTGTATGATGTGAATGTGTGTATTGAACACATAATATGAAGGTTAATCAATGAGTTATCTTATTACAAAACGACAAATTTACGAGAGAAAATATTATAGTCATATGCGGGATTCGAACCCGCGTCCATCCATCCCTATAGCCGAATTCGATTCCCACACATGAATATATTTTTTTTTCTCGTAAATTTGTAGTTTTGTAATGTAATCCGCAGAACAGGCGTTATTGCAAACATAACAATATTAAAATTATAAGGTTGCGTCATCATTTACAAGTTTAAAACCAATTTCAAATGCGGTAGTTCTCACACTTGCGTGCTGATTCTTTCTTGTGCAGGAGAACCACCGTCGATTCAGTCCAGTATTCCAGCCGTTGACCTATTCTCCAGACTTTTTGAGCTCTTGTATGGATGATTTGAATACCTATGTTGTGTAACATTTGGGCTGTAACTCCATCATCGCCGCAAGCCTTGTACTTAAGTTTATTGAGAGCTTTCTCGTTCTCATGGCAAAGGATGTCAGGTTCTCTATTGGTCCAGTCTTTTATCCTCTACAGCGTTTTCACTATAAAGATGTTGACAATATTTCTCGCCATTTCTCCAAAATTGCTGTTTTCTCAGTGTTAAGGTCTCCTTTCTTGTTGTCGATAGTCCAATGCTGGGGTTTGTAATGATTCGCGAATATAAGATCTTAAATTTTTTAAACATATCACGAGTGTGAGTGGTTTCGGAGCATTTCTCTGTGTTTGCATATCCCATTGATGAAATTATCTCTATCCCTCCTACAAAGTCTCTGAATTGTTTTTTGTAAGTCGGCATAGTGGTGTAGTACCTAGGTACATAATGTCATACGTGCCTACATGAGACTATGCGGTCGTAGATAGATAAGAGAAACGATGATTTAGATCTAGACCAGCACTTCTCTTCCTACAACCTCTGTTACATGTATCAAGCACGTACTAAGTTAAGTACCCATTGTTGTAGTATATAAGAGATGGATAATGTAAGTTAGAGAGGTCTTAATAAACGATGGAACGTTTAAGGATATAACCCCTCTTTCATTTGTTGGCTCCAGCAGCCACCATCCCTTCAGTGGTATTGATCTTCTTCCGAGCACAAGGTAGCTAGGCAACGCTTTCCTCTCTTCAATCTTATTCCATGTCTCTACACTTATCCATTTAGCTTTGGAAGAAATGTCATTGTGATTGTTTGCTGTTTTTGTAGCTACTTGTTGGATAGTAGACTGTAACTTTAGCCATGACACATCAGGAGCCTCAAATGTGTTATGTGCCGAATAATGAAGCGCTCGTTGCGAAGTTTGCTTAGCTGTTCTTAACCAATCAGCAAAGTTAAGCAATGTCCGCCGCGGTCATGAGTTGGATGGTTGACCGCTAGTGACATTACTACTGAGCGCTTCCGTGCTTCGGAGGGCACGTTAAGCCGTCGGTCCCAATTTTCGTCTTAGGATAGCAATTCCAAAAAAATTACATTCTTTGCAATGAATACAAAATTGTTAATGTGATTTTTTTTTACGGTTATTATTTTTTTTTGACCGAGAACACTTCTAGATGTGAAGTTATATTACTGTGTTAAAGCCGAGCCCGATAATCCATGTACAGTACCACCAACTTAACTGTGCAGTTGGCGAGGGCGCTGCTGATCAAGGAAATCAACCACAAACTGTCACAATTTGAAGGAATGTTGTAGTTCTTTTTTCTGCCACCTGAACAGATAAGTTGGTGGGTCTGTATACATTACTGAACGCTAGTTCGTGGCTCGCTAAGTATTGGGCCGGTAAATCACGAGTCTATGATTATTGGTTGGGTTTTATCGCTCAGTATGATTTTTACACGGAAATATTAACTTCCGATCATGTCGCTTACCGATTAATATCAGGGTTTCTGTGCATTTTTGCGTGGAATTCAGACGAAAAATGTTAGATCAAGTTATCCCTTAAAACATATTATTTGATTTGTTATGTTTTACGTGTTAATTCGACTGATTTGGCATCCCAATAGTAACCGGCCTGATAACTCGTGTACATAGACGTGAAATACTAGGTTGCCAATTATCAGGCCGGTAAATTTCAGGTTAGGCATTATCATGGTCGGCTAAATATCGTCCGTCTCCCTAACGAGAGGGGTTAAGTTAGAAGTGTCCATACCAAAGATTACTAAGTCCCTACATATATTCTACTTGATCTATGGTCCCTACAACACTTTTAGAAACAAATTAGTGAATATTTTATTCGTTAGTAAAAACAAATAATAAATACATATTAAGATTCACTCTAGAGTCTCGAGAAATTAGAAACCACTGAACAATTAATTATACGTTTGTAGAAGTAGAAACAGCGCTGGGCTTAGAATAAATAATGATATAATATAATTATTTGCTATAACTATATAAAAGATGGGTTATCAGAAAACAATACTTGTGGGTTTAAGAAATTGCTCCATTTCTAGTCGGTGTTATAGTAGCAATATTAATCCTGCTGCTAAAACATGGAGAGTGCTTACAAAAGACTTTGAAAGTAATAAAAAAAGAGTTTACCCTGAGCATGCAGATGTTGTTATCATCGGCGGTGGTCTTATAGGAGCAGCGGTGGCATATTGGCTGAAAAGTAGAGCTGTTCACGGCCTAAACATTGTGGTTTTGGAAAAAGATTTTTCTGTATGTTATGTCACCAAGTAAACACTATTATTATTATTTCCAATATGTTGATGTTATATAATTTTAATATAAAATTTCAGTTTAAAGAAACACAAAAGAATTTTTCTTTGGGTACTTTAACACAACATTACTCCTTGCAAGAGAATATTCATCTGTCTCAATACAGTGCAGAGTTTATGAGGAACATCAAAGAACATCTAGGTGCAGAGGCAGATATACAATACAAGCCTACTGGTTCCATAGTGTTGGCTAGTGAGAAATATGCAGATAAAATGGAAGAAAATGTTACAATACTTAAAGAACTCGGTACTAGACTACAACTCTTGGCACCAAATGACATAAAGACAAGTTTTCCTTGGATAAATACTAATGATGTCAAGCTCGGTAAGTATCAGTTTTATATCTATTGGGCTAGGATAACAAGCCATTTTGCACAAGCTATTCAAGTAGAAACATCATGTGGAAGTAGGACAGGTCAAAATTGTTAACATATTTTCTGCTGGGTACCAAAGCAAAGGTGAACTTTTACATGATATCTGAATCCCAAAAATGGATGTACATGATTTCTAAATACCACTTATGTCATCTTTACAATCACCAATGAAAAAATGTCAGGTGGAAATTAATAAGTTGGCATCATCAGGACCACTATGTCGTAGATATGAATGAAATTCTATTGTTACCATTATCGCCGATGCCAATGGATTAATAGGAAAAAAATATGCTGACCACAGTGCTAACTGGTAGTGGACTGGAGCATTTGGATTGCCTGTGAGCCTGCTATGGCTTCTACTTTCGTTGTAGTAGGTAGATGTAGTGTTGTATATTGTTCATTGTATTTGAAAGATAAAAATATATATTCGAAATGAACTATGTATGCAACTTACACTCCATCATTCAAGCCCTGAAACAAAAGCATTGTGTGAACTGACTGGCAGCCAGAATGCACCATGTAGCATATCACCAGTGATCAGAATAGGTAGAGCTATTTTGGGCCAACAACCTCAAATGTATATATGGACATGACACCAGGATCCAGGGATTTTATGTGTATCAAATAAAAAAAAATTGAAGCAGTGATGGCTCAGTGGAATTGGCTATGAACTGCTGTGCGGCAGGTCCACAGGCAGCTGTCCTTGAGAGCCAGTAATTCTCTAGGTTAAGCCTGATTGTGAGATATTCATAGAAAATTATCATAACATACAGTTCATCCGTTTTCTCTGGATGTTTCTAAGTATTAACTCAGTTGGAGTGTGTTTGATACTTCGAAACTATGAGCATAAATTTGTCAGTGTCTACCCTTACTCTTTGTGATATTGCCAAATGTCAAATCACTATTTAGTCAAAATAATATTGAATATGATAGCACTTGCAACACCTTATCTTGTCTTTTTCTGTACAATTCTACTATAGAAAAAGACAAAATGAATTAAGTAGTGCAATAGTATAGTCCACTCTGTTGGGTGTGTAGAGTGCGTTTGGTTGTGTTTTATATTGTATTGTGGTTCCAAATTACTACACATGTACCTCAAAAAATCATTACAAAGTACTCTCAGGAATCGAGCCACCGCCACCGCAACACATTGTGTGGATGGGCTCTAACTGGATGCAAGTCCGGTGTGCTGGCACTGGAACATACTGTGTGGCATACCATAGATATTTTTGTGGACACAGCAGTGGCACTGCTCTGGCCTTGTGTTGCCGCACACTCTACAAAAATCGTAATCTAGTAGGATTCCATACCAAGTATCAATATACGCCAAACTATGTTTATTTGTATGATATTGCTAAGAAACTGTTTTTATTTATTGCATAACACAAATAAATGTAGGGGGCACGAAGTTTTTTTTTAAGTGAGTAAATAAATTGTCAGAGGACACAATGAAAAAATTATACTGAAAAAGTTTGAGCTAAAAACAATGTTAATAATTTTTTCGGGATGATTTGAAAAATCCAGCCTGTGTTGCTCTCGGCTTGAACACTGCGGCTTGACGGCCGTCGTACCGCACGTACAGCGAACTTGCAACCAGCAGTGGGACAAGGCGGGAAGGGGAGTACGCGTTACAACGCGGCGCTGGAGTGGCTTCACTCAGTTTTTTGTGTAGTGGAAAGAATTAGGTACTACCTTTAAACTTTTTTTTTTAAACAGCAACAAGTTATATGCTTGTAAAAATAAAGGAATACTAAAACGTTGATTTCTGGGTAGCAAATTAATAGAACAAATAATATTGAACGATTCCAAAACGTCTGCGTCAATACGAACGTCGCGGCGCTCCGTAGGATTGAATCAAGGGGGTCGGTAAGCGGGTGCCTCAGCCCAGAGAGAGACGAATTTCTTAGCATTCGATGGATTCACTGTGCGGGTGCCGGGTCCATAGCGTTGCAGAGGAAGAGGCCAGAGGGGCGTGGGACTTGCAACCCAGGAGTAGGGTTAAGGGGCCTCTTTATGATGCATCAATGCTCCCCTTCAGCCTCCTCCCCTACCTAACCAAATTTGGTAGGATCCCACTAATGCCGCCTTGGATACACGTTCTACGATAGAAGTTACGGTTGTTATTGACAGGCCCAGGTCTTTAAGTAGGTTATACAGGGATTTTCCTGGTATACCCTTGCTCCAACTTCTACAACATAATTATAGATTAACCACATAACAGTTTTAGTTAATTCATTTGTTAGGTCATTATACTTGTTTGTTTTTATTGTGTGGTCTTTAGGTATGTTTGTTTCCCACGGCACAGTAAGTTGTATAAGTACTATGCGTTTTAGATTTTTCGAGTACAGAAATATATCTGGTCTGGAAGACGAAACACCAACATCCTCAGGAATTTTGCAGTGTTTTCATGTGTCCATCAAAAGAGTCCAATCGGGAGCTGCGCCTAAGATGGAGTAAGGCTTGGATTTAGATTTTGTAGATGATTTTACAAAATCGGAGTGTCGCTATTCGTGGTCAAACCTTTTTCGCTCTAGCTACCGAGAGACTCGCCGCTACGATATTACTTCTGTATTACTAAGCCACCGCCGAACTCGATGTTTCTGAAATACTTTATTTTTCTACAAGAATATGAAGAGTATGTCTGTTAAAATAAAATAAGTTTTGCAAATATTACTTACCTTCTATCGCACAAAAACCCCGCTAAAACGAGCACAAGATTTTTTTTATGAATACTTTAAATTGTATACAGTCATTCCTCATACTTATTTTAATATTTGGATATGCACTGTTATTTTTTTTAATTAAAGTTGTGATATTATTTATTATTTACTTTGGTATTTTAATTTGTATCACGGGAGTCCTATCTAACCGCTGCCATCACTGGTAGCAGTTTAGTGGGGGACATCGAGACCAATATTTTTTTATAATGACCCAACAACCGACACGTGTGGCCCGTTGTTGGCACAAAAAATAATGCTTTATCTTAACGTCACCCACTGGTACCTACCGAAAAATCCTATGAATTATATAGGTATACCTATATACATAATATTTGTAACTTTATTTTACAGGATGTGTAAGTTACGAATCAGAAGGGACTTTCAATGCCTGGGAGTTACATAAAGCTTATTTGAAAAAGTCCATTGATCTAGGAACTGATTTTGTGAATGCTGAAGTGATTGGTTTTGAGTTGGAGGTCATGCGTGATGTATTAATGGAGGGAGTTGCGCCTGGTACCTTTCAAAAGATGAACAAAGTGATTTACAAAACCACAGATGGTGAAGAGCACAAAATAAAATTTGCCGCTTGTGTATTGGCAGCAGGACATGAATCTGGGAAGGTTGCCAGACTTCTTAAAGTGGGAACTGGTGATGGTTTGCTTTCCGTGCCTTTGCCCATAGCTAAAAGGTACTTGTATAACAGATTGATTTTCCATCTATCAGGCAACTTAGGGCAACTTCGCTATTTTGTTACCACTGCAGGAAATCTTCACGGATTCCCCAGCTCGCATGTTGTAGTAGTCATCAGTAACCTATCCTCTTCACTTCGCTCATCATCGCACCGATAGACTTAGCTCTAGACAACTCATAAAACATAAACACTTCAAAAAAAATATATTGTGTATAAGTACCAAATTCACAAAAACACTCCCCGACCGTATTATTTGTGGTAGATTAACATGAAAATCTGTAGTAAATTCATACTCGGAAATTCAATTATCAAACTCAATATCACATGAAGTCGAGTCACAGTCGGTACTAAATTGGCGTCACTTAAGTTTCGTTTCACAAATTGATACAAGTCAGTAACGACTTTCACCTAATATTTTAATACTAGCAAAAATAAACAACTTAAATATTATTTAATATAAATAATAGACTTTTATGGTTTAAACAGTCCAAAATGAATAAAAATTGTAATTCCATTTTTTTTTACTTCATGACGTACGACATTTTCACAAGATGGTTTGTGTATCATGGATTGGTAGCCAAGATTGAACGTTCCATTGATCAAAAACTGACAAAATTTAAAATAATTTCTCATAATCAATAAATATATCTCACTAAGTATTGAATTTCCGGAACTTGAGACTTTATACGAAGCCTTAACCTTTTTGTAAAAAATATGAACCCTGAAGTCGATTGGTAATACTAAAGTTAAGCCATAATATTATTATAATACTGCCATGTTAAAAACAAAGGATCATGTATGATGAAGAATTACTAATAACACACTTAATTAAGTCACCTTATAAACAAAAAAAACTAAATCATAATAGGTTGATCCGTTACGGAGCTACGATTCCACAGAAAGATATACACGTTGGAGTTGAAACACTCGGTTTGCGGCGGGGATTAAAAATACAGACGTGCGTACAAAATCTCCAACTTTTCGTTGACTTAAGAAGGCGGTTGTGTACCCCGAGATGTTCTGTGTACGACTCGCTTGGCCAGCTAACCAGCGTCAAGTAGAAAATCTGTCGCCAAGCACGTAGCAGTGTGTTCCGGCAGCTGTCCTTGAGCACTAGTAAATTGGGGGACTATACTGCTCGCGTCCGTAGGACTTAGCCCTCGATGTCTTACACGTGTCCCCTGGGTGGCGCCAAAAGAGCAGTACTTTTCAGGTGGTAGGCTTAGGCCGCGGCGTGTTACCACCCACCAGGCAAAGCCATGCCGCCAAGCGGTCGCGTTACGGCATGATGCTTGGTGAAGCCACTATGGGGAACGGGTCGGAAACAGTTGCGCTTATTACTATAGCTAGTCGTGACACATCGAAGGTCAATTTACCTGGCAGCCAATCTTGGAGAGCAGCGGGATCCGAGGCACGGTTCTCCGCTGGCCGACCGCAGATAGTTGGGGGCCCAAGTAGTGAGCCAGCCACTCATGAAAGGCTGCCCCGCCATCTTGCGAAAAATCCCGGAGGTGCGCCATCGTGCTGGTTGGCGACCAGATGAGAGGTCCCGATGGACACCTCTGGGGGGGCTCGGGCGTCCCCGCGGTCTCCAGGATTGGTTCCCACAGGGTGGAAGGGCCCTTTTTGTGTCACGGGTTGGTAGTATGCGCCTCGTTTCCACTTCCGTTTCCCTTTATCTATATTCACTCCACCAACCAAAATGAAAAAAAGAGGTAAAAACAGAATGAAGGTTCAACAGCGGAAGCACGTCCTCTCACTCCAAGTGCACCTCTCAAACATTCGAGGCATGCACTCTAATATCGACTCCGTCCACCACCATCTAGAGACCGCAAAACCTCATATTCTGTTCCTCACGGAGACGCAGATCAAATGTCCAGCTGACGCTACATACCTTGCCTACCCTGGCTATGTTCTAGAACATAGCTTCAAGGCCAAGGCGGGAGTTTGTATGTATGCTCGCGATGACATTTGTTATCGGCGTCTCCGCAACCTTGAAGACCCCAAATTTTCCATCATGTGGGTTCTGGTGGACAATGGCATGGAGAAAATTCTTTATGCTAGTGTCTACCGGTCGCACAGCGGAGATGAGGAGACAACCAGGCTCACAAACTACCTTAGTGAGGTGGCCGATGTGGCCCAACAGAGGTATCCTTCTGCTCAATTAGTGCTTCTGGGGGATTTCAACGCCCACCATCAAGACTGGCTATACCCATACCAGAACACAGACCACGCTGGTCGAGAGATGCGCAAGCTTGCTTTGACGCTAAACCTCACTCAGCTGGTCCAAGGAGCTACAAGGATACCGGATGTTGATGGCCACACAGCCAATTGCTTGGACCTTCTGCTGACAACAGATCCAGACCGTTACTCGGTGTCGGTTTCATCACCCTTGGGTAGCTCCGACCACTGTCTGGTGAAGTCTGTATCAGTCTACTCCCCGCCCAATCCCAGCCCAAAAGGCACACGGCGGGTGTGGCGATACAGGTCAGCAGATTGGGATGAGATGCGTTATTTTTTCGCGTCTTACCCTTGGAGGCAGGCTTGTTTTTCTTCCAGCGATCCCTCAGCTTGCGCGGATGCTGTGACAGAAGTGTTACGTCAGGGTATGGAATACTTCATACCATTTTCTGACGTCCCACTGTCCAGCAAAGCTCGCCCATGGTTTAATGCCACCTGTGGAGATGCCGAAGCGTCAAAGCATGAGGCCTACTTAGCCTGGGCTGATGCTCGAACCCGCAAATCTAGAGATGTACGTGAAAAGAAGAAAGCATTTAACCTAGCCGCCAAGTCCTGCAAAAAGGCTCTCAAGAAGGCTCGCTTCGACCACATACGCCGAACAGGGAACAAACTTGCTTCTTACCCCTCAGGTAGCAAAGCGTTCTGGTCCCTGGCAAAGTCGATCGAAGAGAACTTCTGCCGTCCCTCACTGCCTCCACTGCTGAAACCTGACGGTTCACTAGCTCACACTGCTGAAGAGAAAGCAAACTTATTTGCCTCTCTGTTTGCAGAGTCTTCACGTGTAGATGCTGGCAATGCTGTACCTTCTAGTCTGCCAAATTGCGGGACTTTAATGTCCGAAATCCGTATTCGACAGTCTGAAGTACGCAAAGCGTTGTGTAATCTGGACGTGAACAAAGCTAGTGGTCCAGACGGTATACCGGCTGTAGTCTTGAGGATGTGTGCGCCTGAGTTGACTCCAATATTGACTCGCCTCTTCCGCTTGTCTATTACGACTGGTCAAGTGCCTAAGTCCTGGAAGCTTGCAAACGTGCAGCCCGTGCCCAAAAAGGGTAGTCGCGCAGACCCTGCCAATTACAGGCCTATTTCAGTCACGTCCATACTCTGTAAGACGATGGAACGTGTACTGAACCACAGACTCCTGGCATACCTAGAAGTCAATGATCTCCTCAGTGACCGACAATATGGGTTTCGCCGAAACCGGTCTACTGGGGATCTTCTAGTGTATGCCACTCACATCTGGAGCGAGGCCATCGAGAACTACGGAGAGGCACTTGCTGTCTCTCTCGACATCTCGAAGGCTTTCGACAGGGTTTGGCACGATAGCCTTATTAGCAAGCTTCCTTCATACGGCCTTCCCACTGGTTTGTGTGTTTGGATTTCAGATTTCTTGAGGGATCGGTCGATTCGAGTGGTAATCGATGGCTGTTCTTCCGACCAATTGGCCATAAACGCCGGAGTCCCTCAAGGATCAGTACTCTCTGCAACGCTTTTTCTGCTGCATATTAATGATCTGCTTAAACCCGGTATTTTTGGGTACGCAGACGACAGCACCGTTGTGGAGAGTTATACATCTAACGCACGAACCAGTGCATTACAAATCCAGTCACATAGGGAAGCGATGGTTCAGCGCTTGAACTTTTCTTTGCAGGCAGTCTCCGATTGGGGCGATGCCAATCTAGTTAAGTTCAATGCTGCTAAAACCCAGGCGTGTCTTTTCTCCGCCAAACGGAGCCCTTTTCATCTGGCTCCTACTTTCAGGGATGTGTCCGTGCCGATAAGTAACCATTTCGAGCTTCTTGGCATCTCATTAACACCAACTCTCAATTTCGGCTCTTATATTGAGTCCAAAGCACAGCTTGCCTCAAAAAAGCTTGGTGTTTTGGCTAAGGTGAGACAATACTTCACACCGGAACAGTTGCTTAATCTTTATCAAGCCCAAGTCCGGTCGTGTATGGAGTACTGTTCTCACCTTTGGGATGGTTCTGCCAAATACCAGCTGGAGACACTGGAAGCTATTGAGAGGAGAGCCAAGAGACTAATTAACGACGACCAACTTGTAAGCACGAGACTCCAAAGTCTCGAGCATCGCCGCAAAGTCGCCTGTTTATCGGTTTTCTATCGGATGCATTTCGGGGAGTGTGCCACGGAACTGCATGACTTGATTCCGCCATCCCCATTCTATAACCGGACATCCAGGGACACTCAGAAGCGCCACCGCTATATGGTTGATGTTCCATTTTCCCGAACGAAACGATTCGCTTCCTCGTTCATCATACGAACCGCCAGGGAATGGAACACCCTGCCTGAGTCTGTGTTTCCGGTTAAGTACAATATGGGGGTCTTCAAGAAGCGAGTGAATAGATACCTTCTGGGTAAGCGCGCTCCATCATCGATCGCATCATCACTTACCATCAGGTGAGATAGTGGTCACGAGCTACCCAGTTATGTATAAAAAAATAAAAAATAAAAAAAAAAATTACAGGCACATTTACTGGCGCTTACGTTGTACTCGTAGTACAACGTAAGTTGAACTATAGTTGTCGCTCCATCCTCATACGATGTTTAAATAACGAGAGGAAAAATTAGATTTAGGAATCGTTGTCACGTTAGCGCAGTCGGTCAGAGCATACCCCGGCTATAAGGGTGGATGACGCGGGTTCAACTTATATGGTTTGGAGGCTTTGTAATGAAGAAACGCAAATTACATGTGCCGCATCAAATTAATTTCATCAGTTTTTGGAATATAACTATATGGATTTTGTGAACCATTCCCAAAGGCGTGCACGGTGAACCTTCATTTAACTTTACTTAAAAGTTATACAAGGGCAGATTCGCGAGGTTTCTATTTTTAATGTATACATTAGTTTAACTCTGTGTTGCATGTCTCAGTAACACGGTATATTTGTTTTCCTAGATAAATATTAAACAATAATACGTTCCTTTTGATTATTTTCAGAGAGTTTAAAGTTTATTCCATAAATGACAAAGCATGTGAGACTGGATTACGCACTCCCATAGTATCAGACACAAGTGGACTCTGGGTGAAAAGGAATGGACTTGAAAATGACTTGTTGTTTGGGATTGCGCCATCCTTCATGGAAGACTCCAAGGAGTCTTTAGACGAAGAGTATTATAAGGATGTAGTTTTGGCATCATTATTAAATAGGATACCTAGCTGCAATAATGCTGATGTAAGTTTATTTCGATTACTAGATTCCCAGTTATTTTTAACTTTCTTTAATTAGAAACGTCTAATGGAAGCAGTGATAGCTCAGTGGCATTGGCTATGGACTGCCGCGCAGCAGGTCTATGGTTCGAATCCCGACGCGGGCTTGACCTTCACCAAAGTGGAAAGGCATTTTGCGAATGCGCACCTGGCTAGCGACCACACTCAAGTAGAAATGTCGCCAAGCAGCTAGCGGTGTGTTCCGGCAGCAGTCCTTGCGAGTCAGTGAAATTTCAGGGACATGAGACTTAACAACTATGTCTCAATGTGACGTGCACAATGCAGTTCGTGACTTGTGACGAAATGCATCTGTTATAGGAAGAGGTTAGTCCGCTCAACATCAGGGCACTGGGCGTCGGGCTTGTTCCGTCACAATAACATTAAAAAAAAAGTAACAACGGCTTTCAAGTATAACTTTACCAGACCTAGATTACTATCAATGTCTCAGTCGTTTGACTAATAATTCAATTCACTTTTGTCACTCGACATTTTGTTAATAATTTGTAATAAGTATACAATGTAAATGTACCCCCCGTGGGGTGCCGGGTTAGAATTGCACCTCCCAATATCATCCCGTGGGTGTCGTAAAAGGCGACTAAGGGAAAATACTTGAAGGCGGGCCTCAGCGCCTTCTGAGGAACTGCCATCTTACACTGCAATCCCCAAGCCGCCTGCCATGCGTGGGGATTATGGCACATACCCCCTTAATAGGGGAGGCTGTGTTCAGCAGTGGACGAGTCGGCTGTTACAGTTACAGTATACAATGTAATGATCCTTTTTACTATACCTTTGTCTTCCTAACATTTGTGGTTTCGCATTCACTCGCATAATTTGACCATTTTTTTGGCAGTTTTTTGTAATTCCTTACAACAAATGATTATTAACCTTATGAAGAAAATATCTCGTATTCCTTTTCAGATACAATGTGTCAATACTGAAATGCAAGACTGCAATACATATGACAACACTGGTATATTAGGGGTACATCCATATTATAACAATTTATACTTAGCCACAGGATTTGGACAAAAAGGTAAAGTATGACTTGTGTTTGAAGCAATTATGTCCAGGAGTAATTGCTATGCACTGCCCTACCGCAGGTCCATGGTTTGATCCTCACCACCGGCTTGAGCTTCACCGCTTGGTGGGAGGGGTTGTGAATGCTCGCCTGGCTAGCCTAGCTACCACCCTCAAGTAGAAAATCTCTCGGCAAGCACCTAACAGTGTTCCTCCAGCAGTCCTTGAGAGCCAGTTACAGGCACATTATACTTAACAACTTTATATCTCAGGGTGATTGGGGTGCAATTCGCCTCTAAACTAAACCCATAAAAATCCTAGACTGACGAACACCTCTGTTTAAATCAAGCAAACACTGCTGTCGCTGAAAACATTGCAAACGCACGGTTTCATAACTAAAATACGAGAATTTGGACTGTTTGCGCGCAAACGAAGTGAACCGATTAGCAGCCGCGCTTATAAAATCTGCTAACTTTAATATTGTTAGGTTTTCAATAACGCCTGCTATGCGGATTACATTACAAAATCACAAATATACGATAGGAAAAAATTAAGTCATGTGCGGGATTCGAACCCGCGTCCATCCACCCTTTGAGCCGGGGTATGCTATTAACCAATTGAGCTAACATGACATGACGTCATAACTCAAATCTTTCCTATAGTTCTTTAACCATCGTATTGGGATGGAGCGACATCTATAGTACCACTTGCGTTGTACTACAAACAAGACCAATTTTGCAATTGGTTTTATACTTGTAAATGATGACGCAAGCGTATAATTTTAATCTCGCACATGACTTAAATTTTTCCTATCGTATATTTATGATTTTGTAATCTGCTATCTTGTCACTTTGCTATTTTTGCAATTTACCCAGAATAACATTCCCTTTAATTATCGACATAATAAGTATTTCATTTCAATGCATTCCTTAAACAATACAAATATCCTTATTCATCTGTAAAAAATTGAGTTTGACTTTTGTGCACACGCTGCTCTACCTGTTTTCTGTGTGCGTTATGTGCAGCCGGAGGGTTTTTTTTTATGCTTGATAGCCATGATAGCCTTGATGCCTTTGATCACAGGTGACGTTATTGATCACATATATTGCTATCGTGGTGTAAGTTTAGCAAGTTATTAGCCGAACGTTTGCATGAAAAAAGCGTATATTTGCGTGACTTGCACCGAGGGGTAAAGCTGCATAGGATTTGTGACCAATAGATATGGTTTACAAAATCAAAATTAAACCATGAGCAGGATTCGAGCCTTGTACCGATCCGTCTCTTGGCCCGGTAAAAAAACTCACTCATATAATTAATTTTCCCGCAGAAGACCCTCAAAATATTAGTACAACCACAGGCTCACAATAAAATAAGCAGATTATTTCAATTTCTTACGTACATGCATAAAATCGCACCTCTTAACCGTTGGGGTAGGCAGAGACCACAGATTTCCACTTACTACATTCCTTGCATCTCTTTCGCTTCATCTACACTAATCAATCTTTTTATACATAAGCGTCGGTTTAGGGTACTCCTGACCTGGCCTTTTTTCAGAACGTCTTCAATCTGATTTCGGAACTTTCCCTTAGGTCTTCCCCTTCCAACACTTCCGTTCACTTGTCCCATGTATACCTGTTTAGTCATTCTCATTTCAATCATCCTCTCCACATGTCCAAACCATCTTAACTTACCTTTCTTGATTTTTGTCACTACATCCTCATTCAAACCACTTCGTTCCCTTATCAATCACACTATTCCTTATCCTGTCACTCCGTTTGACTTGAGCTCCAAACATGCTTCTCAATAGAAGCATGTTTGGAGCTCAATGCTGTCATCTCCACTGCATTTATTCTACTTTAATGCATTTTCTGCCATACCCAACTTTCACTACCATACATTAGTGTCAGAACCACAAAAATCTAGGTCAGTACCAATACTCCTCCATAAAAAATTTCTTAACACTATTTAATAAATAATGTCTAGAAAATTGGATCTGATTATTGATTAGATTAAATCGTCCCCTCCATTTTTGGTATCAATATTCACTTAGGCCACGATAATCCATCGATCGATACTTCTGGTACTTCTGGTTTTTAGCAGAAAATATTTAGTAACAGTTAGAAAAATATATGTACTTCCCACGTTAACCCTGATCATAATAACTAGTCCAAGTTGATTCCTTTCTCGTGGTTCCCCTACGAAAGTGGTACTAACCCTCTAGTCGCATACTGTCAAATACGTTTTACATCCAATACGCAATTTGGACAACACTGTCCCAATTTTAATCAATACTGTCCCAATTTTAACCAATACTCATTTTGTCCAATAAGCTTTAAATCAAATACGCGTTTTGTCCAATACTTGACAATAATAAGGAGTTTTACTTGCTGTTGTTTCTTAAATAATATTTTATAATTAATTACAAATGGTACTTTTTTATATATAGTTATTTGCATTAGTCTGTGGGTAATTCTTGTAATAAAATATCCGCAGTTGTTTTGCTTTTTGGTACCCATCGGTTCCAATATGTGAATATTACGGCGAAGACGAATATTGAGCCACTTGAGTTCATTGCGAAAGTTTAATACGTTTCTTTAAACCCAACACGTATTGGACATCCAGCGTATTGGACGTAAAGCGTATTGGACCGCATGCTTATTTAGGTAAAACGTATTTGACACTATGTGACGAGAGGGGTTTAACCAATAATGTACAGTCCCACCAACTTATCTGTTCAGGCGGCAGAAAAAATAACTACAACATTCCATCAAATTGTGACAGTTTGTAGTTGATTTCCTTGACCAGCAGCGCCCTCGCGAACTGCACAGTTAAGTTGGTGGTACTATACGGTACGTTCGTTATGGCTATTTATTTTAATTTATAATTTTCGTTTTATTAGTGTGAAAAAGTTTCACTCTGAAATCTGACACTAAGCCAGTTTAATTTTTATCCAAAGGAGCCCTTGCGTTAAAACGGAAACTTCATATTAATTAAACCCATGTTATATTTGCAGGTTGTCAACATTCACCTGGCATAGGAAGAGCCGTTGCAGAGTTGATCATTGACAGCAGATTCACTAGTATCGATTTCACCAGGTTTACTTTTGATAGATTTTTAACAACTCAACCTCTAGTCGAATGTAATGTTTATTAGAAATAAATGATAAAAATACGTTGTTATTATTGTTAAAATAAAAGAAAGTTTTGAACAAAACTGTAGAATCATTTATTCACCAACTATTACATAAATAAATTACACACAGTATGCGTCCGTGACACAGAGGAGCACTTAATATCATCGCTCAATTGAATCTTATTTCTAAAAAATATGCGCTGTATGTTGGAACCTACCACCACAAAGTAAAGCGCGACATACAATTAAAATGGAGATAAAACTATTATTTCGTCAAACCCACAAGCACCGTGTTCTTCGGTGTGGGAATAGCTTTACTGCGACTCACGCATGCCTTATTTGTGTACACTACATAATTTTTACGATCAGCATCTGTTGTCGTCCAAGTTTATTTTAAACTGTTACATTTTGCAGACGAGAACACGATATTGTAATTTAACAGTTGACATCTAGCTATTATTGCCATAATTACTTATTTTAACAAGAAAAGTACACGCGAATGTTAAAGAACCTTACTAAGTGCAGGTGGGAAATTTCATTCTATGAAAATTATTATGAAACCCATGACTATAGTAGTATTTCAACAAATTATGTATTTAAACAGTATTAACTATATAAATTATTGCTTAGCTCTACGGCCAAATTGCCATGTTGTTCGACGACACTACCAATTGCTCGCAATCGCGCGCTACTAAATTAGTTTGTTCGATCGTTCGACGATGCGAACGTGTCTAAAATGGGCTCAAATCATAGCTCATGTGCTTTCCACTCCCAAGCAGTAACGTTCGCATTACTGTATTTCTGTTTGAAGGGTATGAGTGCCGATGAATTTACATTTATATCTCAGGCTGATGGGTGGATTGCAGTTTGCCACTTATAACGAACTGCATCTGCGAAGGCAGAGGTTAACGCTTAACACCAGGTGGGCATTGAGATGGTTCCATAACAGTAGCATCAAAAAAATGTGCTTCACCTAATACCTAAGTGACAACTTATATTGAAAATGTCAGTTGATACGATAAACGCGAAAATAACAATCCGGTCAAATCAATCGCGCCGACCAACCAATGCAATGTCGCATGGCCGTGCTAGTTGCCAGTTACGACAGCTCCATTAGAAGTCCTGTTTGACTTATGTCATGTTAGTCGATCAGTCGGACAACTCAACTCGTGTCATATTGCAACAACAAGAACATAACGTTAGAAATTAAATAAATAATTTATCTTTTAAATTTGAATCCATATATAATATTTATTCTGAACTGAATCCAGCATGAAAACTCAATTAATTATTAATTCTTCTACTTCTTCGTGGTCTTATCACGCACTAAGTTGGGTCGACAAAACATTTATTCTTGTTCTAATCTGTTCAGTTCTAATTTGTTTTTTCAAACCCATATAATTCTTCACGCAGTTCATACATAGCTCCTATTTCTGCCCGCATTCATATTCAATACCTAACTCTTAATGCGTTTTGCATCCTTCCTCTGACCTACCTATACCAAGCAAATTTTTTTTTTTCACCTTTCTATTTTCAAGTTTCCTCATATAAATATTCCTAATAATTTTAATTATAGTTACACCATAAATCCACACTCAACATACAATCTTCCTTTATGTGCATCTTATGTTGCACAACATTGAAATTTATTCTTATTATGATTATTTAAATTGTGGGGGAGGAGTAGCAAACAAGGCGCCACCTTGTTTAGATGCAGCTCGTGATGGGGCGAATCCCAGCAGCTTCTGGATATTTTGTCTGAAAACACAACAATAATTTAAAAATGTATATACTTGGATATTTAGTAAGGTTTTTAAGCTTGTTAACGGAACAATAACTAAAAAAAAAATATTATTTATTATTTTGAAACACTTTCCAACATGCTTTATATCTTTGGCCACATCATCTCTCACCAACTGATGAGTCAAACTACCTAGCATATATAATAATCAAAATAATTGTTTTATTAATTCAATAATAATTACATTAAACACTCCCACTCACACACACTACATTACACTTTAAGGTTGAACTGGCCGGTCGCTTCTCCATACTAACGCCGTAGGGTGATCACTCCCTTATTTGAGATTTGGTCCAGAATTAAGCATAACACCGATTGATCTCGTCATTATCTAGGCTTGTATGATGCCGAAATTTAAAAAAGATAATTAAGTTGAAAGTTATGACCCTCCAAAATTTTATATGAAAATGTTTCGAAGCTCTTCTTTCTATCTTATTAAAATTTCGGCATCATACAAACCTAGATAATGACGAGATCAATAGGCATTATGCTTTGTTTTGGACCTAAATCCTCATATAAGGGAGTGATCACCCTAACATGTTTGTATGGAGAACGGGCCGGACAGTTCACCCTTAATATAATAATTTGCATTACATCAAGGTAGCTCAGGTAGGGCTTAAATAATGAATAATCAATTAATAATACTGCTCAAAGAGTGGCTTGGGGGTGGAATGGGAATATCTAACACTACAATTGTTATATGTGACATGTCGAAGTCACATCTATAACACATTGAGCTGAGCGAAACTGACTATTAGTAACATTTACTAACCTGATGCTCATGGTGCACAAAATGTAAAGGAATATGAAAGAACAATCGGAATAATCATCACCAGCCAAGTTCCTGTGACTCAACCCTTGAATCCAAGATATGGGGTAAAACGGCAACTTTGCTACTACTCGGCCATCAAATCTGTGAAATAGAAAAGGGAATTTGAAATCTACATACACATATGAGGGTATATTCTAGCTCTAGCTTTGTAGACGCGGCAGGGCTCAGTCGCATGGGCAACGTTTATCGCTTTAACGCGTGAATGATTTCATAAATGGTCATATGCTTGAGTTAACTTTTTTAAATTTGGTTGGGCAGGGGATGAGGCTCGAGTGGTGAAAGAGAGCATTGATGTATCATAAAGGGGCCCCTTAACCTTACTCACTCAGTTGCAAGTGGCACCTTGATTTGGGCCTCTTCGTCTGCAACGCTATGGACCCGGCACCCGCACGGTGAATCCATGGAATGCTAAGTAATTCGTCTCTGTGCCCTAGGGGCTACTGTCCAAGACGGCATTTACCTAGCTACCCAGGATATAGTTACGTTGTTTTATTTATGTTCTTGTGACGGAACAAGCACGAGGCCCACCTGATGTTAAGCGGTATTCTCTGCCTATAAAATATGCATTTCGCCTATATTATACAGTTGTTAAGTCTCATCATGTGCCTGTTTTTTACTGGCTCTCAAAGACTGCTGCCGGAACACACTGTTAGGTGCTTGGCGACAGATTTTCTACTTGAGGAGCCAGCCGGGCATTCGCAAAATACCCTTTCATCATGCGTTGAAGCTCAAGCCGGCGGCGGGGATCGAACCTTGGACCTGTGGCACCGCAGTCCATAGCTACAACCGCTCGGCTATCATTGCTTCAAAAGTGTTGTTATGTTTATATGTGGTCCCTACCTAAATTATACATCCCATTTAGTGTTACGCGTTTGTGTAATCAGTGATCACTAGTCAGATTTACGTATATACTAAAACGACTATGTGACCTGAAGTATTAACACTGCACAAACGCGGTGGAGCAACTGAACGCACGAGGCGACTTTCGAAGAATCAGCAAATTGAGCTCAATTTGCATAGTTCACATGTGTCCTTACAGTAATTGTTGCAGTACGGCCCTTAACGATTATGCAGTATGCAGGCACGTAAAAATGTATGATTTTCACACATTTCCAAATAGCCACATTCTCGAATCGATAGTAATAAGTAGTAGTTGGTATAAAAAACTTAGTCAAAACTTTTTTACTATTTCCTGTAACTCAAACAAACTCCAACGAATCAAATATTACATAACGAGTATCTGATTCATCAATCTTTGCTAACATTCAAATCGCGTATCTATTACCTATCATTTATCAGAAATATTATTATAATTTTTTTTCTGATAAATGATAGATAATAGAGAACCATGGACCTGAGACACCGCAGTCCATAGCTACAACCGCTCCGCTATCATTGCTTCAAAAATGTTGTTATGCTTATATGTGGTGCCTAGCTAAATTATACACCCCAATTAATGTTGCCTGTAACAATCAAATCGTGTATCTATTATCTATCATTTATCAGGAATATTATTAAATAAATGTTTCACTTATTTCGTAGTTTTCCTATAAAGATATAAACAAGGTTTCTTGAAAAAAAAAATTATGTATATAAAACAGGAAAACTTAGTGTTCAATATTTTTAACATACTGTGTTCAAAATTATATAAGTAGGCTACCTATTACTTTCAATTTACCAAATTTTAGAGCAAAGGGAAGAAAGGGCTCAAATATGTGAGAATATGGTCTACAAAGAAGAAGAAAGGGCTCAAATATATGCAAATATGATCTACAAAGAAAGATTAAATAAAGGTGGATACAACACATGTCCCCGAGGATTTGACTGGATTGTACCAACTAATAGGTGAAGGTTGAACTTATTGCAAGTTTTGTCCAAATGGTTCAACTGATTGAACTTATCATTGATATAATTGGAATATGTCATTCTATTGATATTGAAATGTAGCGAGTGAAATACATTATTTTAACTTAAGGTACACTTCATTGTTTACATATTTCGTTCGTAGCTTTCGATAGTTATAGAAATCTTAGTTGAACATTCAGAAGGGTAGCATTAGCAATGGAACAGCATTACAAAGTGTTTGAAAAGGCACTTATTCGTTCAGATGGAATAGTTGATGACCGCACCAATCTTTAAGATGGAAAATATAATTAACAATAACAAATATTTTAAAAGTATTTTAAGAAATCATCAATTTAATTATTTAATAAAGCACTTAAAAAATCTTTATAAAAATTATATATATCTAGTGAAAATTCCGCCTAACTTCCTTTTAAAACGACGCGACGTCACAAACGCCACGCAGCCAAACCAGAAGAGTATTCGACGCATTTCAATTCCAAACGAAGCATCCTCAGGAGGTCTTGACTCTACGAGCGTACGATAGAGACTAAAAGTTCTTTAGTCTTGATTGTGCGCTCGTAGAGTCAAGACTTCCTGAAAGCCTTATCTGAAAAACTTACTCTAAAAAAATTTGGATGTCATATTCGCTTCTAGTGCTTGAAATCATATATAGAAAAAATCACTATTTTATTTAGGTAAGAAATAAAGTTGATCTATAATATTTACTATATGTAGGGACTAGTTATATGTAATTATTTTTTAGCAACCGGCTAGGACTTTCGGAATTATTACCAGATATTTGACCAGTTCTGAACTTATTTGAATTTCTTCCTCTGTGAGTCAAGATTGTGCACTTATTGTCACATATATTATTACCTGCTGAGGCTCGCCTTTCACGTTGGCACTATGCACAATTGTGACTGCCAGACAAAAAAAAAAAAAGACATAGAAAACTGGTAAATATTATGCACCCTATTTGGTTACTAAGTAATCATTATGGACAAAACTCATGACAGATTTTAGCTGAAATACTTTTAAACACTTGATTAAATTTATGAAAAATAAACAAAAAGCCTATAAGTATATTGCAGTGGGCATTTGAGTCCAATGTGAGTACTGGAGGAGTATTTCATAGTGCTTTAGAATCAAAATTTAATAAAGAAGTAATTACTTACATGCTATTGAACATGCTTAGAAGTGCTGTAAATGTAAAACCAATTGCAAACATTGATTTCATTTTCACCAAAGAAAGATCCCTGTTATTATTCTTGAGGCGTTCCTCTTCTCTTTCTATTTTCTTCTTATGTTGTTTGTCCAGAGAATCACCATGAGCTTCTTTACGCTTTTCCACTAGAAACAAGCAATCAAAAATAAGTAAAATAGTTATGTACCAAATTTATAAATTTATTAAACAAGTCCAATAAAAAGCAATACTTAGATTTCAGTAAGACTGATTTGAAGCTGAACAATATAAACATATATTTTCATGGTCAATAGTTTTGTGCTCTAGCTACCGAAAGGCTCTGTGCCAGTGACAGCCTCATTGTCTTTCAACAGAGTAGAAGGTTCAAGGAAAATTAGTTTAAACCACGATTCCAATGTATTTATGATGTTTACATCTAGCTTTTTTACTTGGAAGGGTTTTACTGCAATTGTATAATAATAAGGTCAAGTGAAGTGACATTAAGTGACCTAGTGGTTGCATATTTTAGCCATTTTTATATACATCATCAACAGCTATGATGTCCATAGCTGAACAAATATGGGTAAAACCCATTATGGGGGGTTGGCCATAAACCTCATACTTGGCAAGAGTCTAGGTAAGGGCTCTATAAAAAGGTGTGTTTTTTCAGAAGGCACTGCTGCCAACCCATCAGTTATTTTTCTCATTATCACCCCTTTTGAGTTCCACGGGAAGTTGTGGGGGGTTGCAATTTAAGCCTGGTGGGGTGCAAGGCTTACATGCAATGCAGGGATTTTTTCACATTACTTATTAGCTATTATTATACCTTCTAGATGTAATTTGTAAAGCTACCAAGCAAGTCTAATGGTCTATGCTTAAAATGCCATGGTTTCAGCAGTGGTAGAAACATATATTTCCAGCCTGTAAGAGCTAAATATGGTATTCTGTCTACCCAGGTAGATTCAGACGGATATGTGGTGTTAAAGTAAAAGCTCTATCGCAATAGTGAAAAATGACCAGAAGATCTTGGACCATGTGGTACCTTGCCCAGATGTGGAAGAAGCCTTATTTATATATGCATGTAAAATAAATTACAATTATATCAAAATACACACTTACATTTTTTGCTTTGTCGCTCTACCTCTACCTTTAATTTTTGATACTTTTCTGTTCTGTACACTAATATCCATGTTAGACCTGCAAGTGCAATAAGGACTTGGCTGTTCAGAATTTCACAAATTTATTTATCGTAAACCAGAGTAATGGAGTTCTTATTTTTTTTCAACTTACCTTCACCAAGTAACGCAGTGCATATTGAGATAAAGACAATTAATAGAGGATCACTCCACATAGTGTCAAAATTTACTAAAGTTCCAAATTATGTCGGTACGTAAATAATAAAACAATGTTACTGTGAGTGAGGTTAGTTTAGTAATCTTTGGCATAGATCTAGGGTATGTTCCATTAGTCGCTAAGAACGTAAATTTCGATAATTTTGATCACATTCTGCGTCTGTGGTTGTGATCAGGTGATCGTTTGTAACTGTCATCCCCGTTCCATTTTTGGATAAGAACGCTAAGAATGCCACTAAAATTTGCCACTTGACATTAGATGTAGCGTTTAAGGCGAAAATAACGCCAAGACCCATGTGGAAAACTTTTTGGGAGTGTGATCGTTTTTAGCGTTTTTAGCGAATCTCACTCAAATGGTACGTACCCCTAATAGAGTAGAGGGTGTCTGAATATCAATATTATTAGACGATAAAATAAAAGTTCAGGTATGTTAGTTGGAAAGGAAACTTTTAAAGATTCAAGGCATAAATAAAACGCTACATGGTTATATAGGGGACATGAAAAGAATATATGATTGAGATCCCCCTCATCAAAGCCACATTCACAGATAGAAGAATCTTTAACATGAATCTTTTTTAAATGAGTAGGAGTACAACAATGACCCAACCTCATACGGATTAATGATGAAGTAAAACGTATGCCTAATTTCATCCGGGCAAACCACGGTTTGCTCGGAATCAAAAGTTGAATTTTGCCAAAGCTAGATCCAGATGACCGACTACTAATTCTCCAATGTAATGACCAAGATTTTGATAAATAAGATTTTGGAAGACATAATATGTCATGACAGTAATTAACGAAAGGAACCTTATCTCCACAAACAACTGCATCTTTCGCAACTTTATCAGCGCGTTCATTGCCAGAAATCCCAACATGACTGGGTATCCAGGCAAGAATAACGTCAAAACCTTTAGTATTACATTCAGCAATAGAACTTTTAAATTTGAAATAAAATTAAATTGCGAGAGTTAGAAGTAAAAGGGTTCGAAAGTAATGATTGGAGAAAACTCCGAGAGTCAGAAAATATAATAGACCGATGCAGCTTGAATAGAAGGATATTAATTGCCTCAAGGATAGCCAAACATTCCCCAGTAAAAATAGGAGATTCAATGGGTTCCAAAATTTGCTGCAAACATTTTGATGCGATATTAAAAAAAGGAAGATATACTTACATTCAACCTCAAGCTGTTCCAGTTATGATATGGCAGGCAAGAGAAACATTTGTTCCTTAATTTCAGTAATTTCGGAAATAAAAGATTTCAAAAAGGCTTCTAAAAAGTCTTACAGGGTCTGCAACGCATTGGTAACGCCCTTGGTGTTGCAAATGTCATACGCTTCCCATCAGGTGGGCGGTCTGCTTGTTTGCCACTTATTTCATCGCTCAATTGAAATGATACAGTGAAGTTATAATTATTATTACAAAATCACAAATATACGATAGGAAAAATTTAAGTCATGTGCGGGATTAAATTTTTCGTTGTTTTTGTAATGTAATCCGAATAGCAGGCGTTATTGCAAACATAAAAATATTAAAATTATAAGGTTGCGTCATCATTTACAAGTATAAAACCAATTGCAAAATTGGTCTTGTTTGTAGTAGGTACAACGCAAGTGGTACTATAGATGTCGCTCCATCCTAATACGATGGTTTAAGAACCATAGGAAGGATTTGAGTTATGACGTCATGTCATGTCAGCTCAATAGGTTAGAGCATACCCCGTCTCAAGATGGACGCGGGTTCGAATCCCGCACATGACTTAAATTTTTCCTATCGTATATTTGTGATTTTGTAATAACAATATGAGATTATAATTATTATTTTATGATATTTTATGTTTTTCAGCTTGGATATGACGAAAATTCTAATAAACTATCTAAACCCATGCCATCTACATCCATCACAGATAGTCACCATGTGAATGAATTGAAGGCCTACAATAAAACCTGAAATCGCGATAATAATAAATATTTTTCAGTTAGACGTTATGGAAAATCTAAATGAACGCATGACATCTGCATTCACTGTGATACTGATGGAATTCATCACAGAAAGATAACCTGCGACTAATGATGTGATGCAATGCTACGAGTATAAGAAATATTTCCCTGTAAGTTAAAAATTAAGGACACTTTGATATACCTAAATTGCCAAAGTTGAATAAGAAAGTGGCAAATTTTGAAAATATTTTACCAGAATTAAAATCAAGATCACTTGTCAGTGAAGAAAATTGCGTTTTAATTGGATCAGTTGTATCCGTCAACAAAGACTGCTTACTTTACGATCATGGTATAAGAGTTTTGAAGGTAGCCCAGGATTTACTGATGACTTGAATGTATAAAGTTATTAATTAAACGTGCTAAAGGTAAAAATATTTATTGCACTCTATCCCTGGATGAAATGGCGATACGGAAACATGTTCAGTGGGACGGAAAGAAATGCGTGGGATTTGTAAATTTTGGAGAAGCGTTAGATGGACATAATATTGTTGTTGCTAGGGACGCTTTAGTTTTTATGGTCACCGCTGTAAACGATAGTTGGAAAATTCCAGTAAGCTATTTCTTGGTAGATATATGTACAGGGGCACAAAAAGCAAATTTGGTTTAACAATGTGTGGAACTTTTAATTTCATGTGGAGTTAATATGATTTCACTGACGTTTGATGGTTGCCCAGCCAATTTTTCTATGGCCAAATGCCTAGACTGTCGTTTGGATCCCTTAGATTTGAGTAATCTTAAGGCGAGGTTGCACCTACTTTAGACATTTTTTTAAAATCTGTAACTCGAATAGAATTGAAAATTTAGAATATATAAAATCATTTATATAAAGTTGAACATACTCTCCAGGAACGTACAAAGTCAAAAACGTGATTATGAACAATTTCTTCGATAAAAAAATATATCAAACATGTCACCATATCGCTACTTAAATCAGGTAGAACTAAAAGATACTATCATGAAACTATGTGGAAGTTTTACCAATGGATAGAGCTTGTTATTTATTAGTAACGTTTGATGGCACATTTGCAAATTTAGCTATAGTTTTTTAACAAGAAAAACTAAACAACAAATCTAAAGATTCAAGCTCTCGCGCACGTCATTCAGTACCCGCCAGGTGGCGGAATCAACCGAACGCCCCCGATGTCACTAAACACGACCGCGATAACTGATGACGAAACGTCAGACTGTTTAAAACAAACAAAAAAACAGCAAACTGCTGGGGTGCGTTCAGAACCTTGGTTAGAGCGCACTCGGAGTGCAACTTTTCACTCTAACGTCGTTCACAACCTTCGAGTAGAGCGTTCGGTTGTCACAACTGGACCGTTCCAAACCTTTGAAGGTTGCAACTTTTTAACCATAAAACGCGTGACATGAAATGACTTTGACGTTTATATCGTATTCTATCTGATGCGCTCACCCATATATCTCAAAAAATATGAATACTAATATAATTTCTCAAAATATAAAACTTAAAAAAAAATGGAAAACGAATTTGTGATAGTGTTAAATAGCAATTATTATTACGATAATGATGTAAGTCTGTCAATGTCACAATTTGTTTGAGGTTATAAAACAACCGGTCGTTCCATACCTCAGGGTAAGTTGCAAAACAACCAAACAACGAAACAACTACACTCTGAGCCTCTGAACGCACTCCTGTCCACTGAGCAAATAATATTACTGTTGTGCATATTGTAGCAATGTTCAGGTCATTAAAAAAACTTATTCATCTGTGCTAGATATGTCCATATGAAAGATTTGACTATGTTTTTAATCGATGTGACGCATCTAAACTAAGCATCGATTTTTTTTCCGATACATCGCTATCACATATCGAATACTTTTTGGATATACCTAAGATTTATTTAACTCCTACTAGAGGATAAAATATGTAGGTTTAAGGATATTTATTCCCATTTTTTTTTTGTGGTGAGGCCCACCTTATTTTAAGCGGTATCCTCTGCCTATAACAGATGCATTTCATCACAAGTGACGAACTGCACTGCGCCCATCACCTTGAGACATACCTGTTAAGTCTCATTTTGCCTGTTATTTCACTGGCTCTCAAGGACTGCTGCCAGAACACACCGTTAGGTGCTTGGCGACAGATTTTCTACTTGAGGGTGGTCGCTAGCCAGGCGGGCATTCGCAAAAAGCCCTTTCACCATGCGGTGAAGCTCAAGCCGGCGGTGGGGATCGCACCAGGGTAATGCGGCGCGACAGTCGATAGCTATTACCGCTCGGCCATCATTAAAATGATGATTATATGACTATCAGGTACAATGCCAGTTGCACATTGCTAGGAAATATACATGTTTATTTACAGTGTGGACTGGAACTGATTTTCCTCTAAAAGTAATAAGTATTCTAAGGATACATAAAGATGATATTTTTTTGCAAGTTTATGTTTCCGAAATTGGTGCGATTTGACAATGATTGCCTAATCCCAGAAATTATAGACCCTAGAAAAATAAGATCAATGCCATTACGTCAAATATCTATATAATTTTTAATTTATTTAACTTTATTGTTACAATATAATATAAACAATTCTATTTTTTATTCAACAATTATAATAAACCTGTAACCGGTTCAATTCTGTACATTGCAGATATTTTGAAAATAATTTTTGAGACCACTCTGTAGCTGACACTGATGCCAAAACTGTTTTTATTGTTATTTTTTCTGTCTGTCTATATCATGGCCTCGCAGCACGCCAAAACTACTGAATTATAGATATTGATACAATTTCAATTAAACTTGGCAAGATTTGAGTCCATACAACGAAGAAGGACATTAAATATACTTTTTATCCCGAAATCCAGCACGGTTTTTTCCAGCAATTCAACACCCCACGGGTACCCCGACACCATGCATTTGCATGGTGGTAGGGCATTTTACGAATGTCCGCCTGGCTAGCTACCACCCTCAAGTAGAAAATCTGTCGCCAAGCACCTAACGGTGTGTTCCGGCAGCTGTCCTTGAGAGCCAGTACTTCTAGGTTAGCCTGAACAACATCTTCGACCACATCATCACTTACCATCAGGTGAGATAGTGGTCAAAGGCTAACCTATCAAGCATAAAAAAAAACCTCCGGCACCCCACGGGTATTCCGGTACCTCGCGGATAGCCTGGCACCACATTTGAAGCTCGTCACCCCACGGGTAGTCCAGAACCCCACGGGTAGCTCGGCACCCAACGGGCAGCCCGGCACCCCACGGCCGTGCTTACGACTGTCCTCCTTATATACGTGCTATAACGACTGTCCTCCTTAGACCACAACCGGGAGCGACGGCTTAACGTGATCTCCGAAGCACGGAAGCGCTCAGTAGTAATGTCCCTAGCGGTCTCCCATGCAACTCATGGCCGCGGGCGATGTTGTTGATCGATTAAGAACAGCTAAGTAAACTTCGCTACGAGCACTTCGGAAATTAAATAGCTTGCTAAAATAAAACTCTAAAATCTGGAACATTCGCCACAATCAGTTCCTTTTAACTATTTATCTTTTGCCGGATACATTTCGGAGACTGCGCAATGGAAGTGCACAATCTAATACTAATATCTTCGTTCTACCACCAAGCAAGGGGAACCTCGGCGAAGAGACGCCGTTTTAAAATCGCAATTCCAAAGAAACGCACAAAGTACTTTGCTTCAACATACATTGTGCGAACCGGCATATTTATTGGCAAAGGAATTCTCTGAGTTGCACACTGTCTTCTAGAAAATACAGAGTTTGGAAATCCAAAGTAAAAAGCTCTTTTCTGAGCTATACTTTACTAAGAGTGCTTCACTGCAGACCACAGCGTTTCTTAATATGAGACAAACAGTGCTCAAATGTGAATAATTAGTCTGCAGGTATGGCAATTGTGAACGAAGTCGCAGGTACAGCTAGTTTAAATATAAGATTCAATGTAGATAGACTATTTAATTTACATGCCTACTTCTGTACTATACTTTAACATTAGCAAGTAATCGACAAGAAATTGATTATTCACTCGTGCTAATCGCACAATTTATATTTCTTTATTGATGAGTGCAAGTATCAAGATATGTTACTCACAATTGCGCTATTCCGTCGTCACTTCTTTCGCTTGTGTATGTGATGCGCTGGCATTTTACCTAAACTTCAGTAGCGTGATTTTGTGAAATGGCAATTAAAAATACATTCTTGTCTGTGAAAAACATCGGATCATTTCGATGTATCGAACGGTAAATATTGAGTAGTTTCGATGCATCGATATATATCGAGTATCCCTAATTGTGGATTTTTATGACAAAATGGCGGGAAAGAATATCTATAATTTAAAATAATTTTCACATAGTGTTATTAAAATATGTCTATTTTTACTTAATCTACAAAATTAAACGCTTATTATGTCGGATCGCTGACCTGGAGATATTAAACAAATGTCTTGGAATCGAGAAAAGGTGTTGGTTGAGAAGACGTAACTACGATTTTATTTTAGTGGTCATTTTGATGGTATAAAATTTACCATACTGGGTAAGTGTTCCTAGATATTCAATAAGGAGTTACCCTCAGCTCAGTTGGCGGTGGTTGGGCAGTCCCCCCAGCTGTATAAATACTACTTTGTATAAAACTTGTAACCTTCAGCCAGTGACCAGACCTTTGATCAGTATGGGTTAGGAACATTGTCATTATAATGTTTAAGGTTTACAGGACCTTGTTATTAGCAAACGAAAGTATATACTACCGCGTTTTTCAGTTTCACAGAAATTGCATGGTAATAGGTACTTCTGGATATAGTTAGGGTTTATTTCTCTAATGGTGTGTGTGAACCATAAGTTTTCGTTGTGATTCATTTCATCTAAGGCCTACCCTGCTGACAACTTCAACATGTTAGTGAAACTGAAGTTACTTATGGGTACCTGTTAAGTAGGTTTAGTGGGTACCTGTTAATTATTATTAGCAGAATGGTGACACTGCAACATTTATGGTTATCCGCTGGCGTGAATCTTCCATCAGGCGATTCATCTTGTACGTCATTTCCAACCATGCCAAAAAAGTAAAATACTTTCTCGATGGCATTGTTTTCACGCGTAATATTGCATGGTGGTAGGGCAATTTGCGATTACCCGTCTGGCTAGCTACCACCCTCAAGTAGAAAATCTGCCGCCAAGCACTTAACGCTATGTGCCGCTATGTATCCTTGAGAACTAGTAGTTGTGCATGGTGGTAGGGCATTTTTTCGAATATCCGCCTGGCTAGCTACCTCGGCTCGGGACATCGATACGAGTGAGCGTCTTGAGGCGAGCTGTGTTGAAATTGACTAGAGCGCCGCGCCGCGTAGTTTCCATAGATCGAAACTCTCGCACGCTATATTTGCCTACTGATTCACTGCAACCTGCCCTTAAAACTTCTTTTACCATTCAGAATCAAGAAATCTTAATTTTCCCCGATCCAGCTTATATGCTGAAATTAATAAGAAACACCATTGGAGAAAAAAAAGAGCTTACCAAATTGAATGGTCAAACAATGTCTTGGCAATTTATTGTAAATCTTCATAATTTGCGAATTAATTAAGCCCTTCATTTGGCTAATCGACTCCGAAATTAAAAAGACTAATTAAATGATAATAAATGCCAGGAGGCATTCCTTTAACAACCTTTAATATCGAATAAATATGATGAATTAATTGCCAAAAAAGGTAAAGGAGGGTTGAACTCGCTAAGATCAATTTCTTACAGGCTACCGTTGAATGGACATAGAATTAAATGCATATTGCGGATAGAGGTGTGCAAGTTGATAAAAGAATTTAAATCAAAAACACAATTTAATTATTAATACATAAACATTTTCATAATAATAAAATAATACATACTTCAATAGAATATATATAAATATACCTAATACAAATATATACTTAAATAAATAATAGGGATATATACAATATGATATAAATATATACTTATTTAGAAGAAATGCCTATCTGTGATGATAGGTAGTGCATCTTCACCATATCTTTAAAGGAAATAATGGACTTGGTAAACCTGATATTAACAGGTAGCGCATTCCATGGACGGACAGCCTGTTTAGTAAAAAAATTGTCATAATATATCGAAGTAGCAGAAGGGAGTAATAATTGCAGAGTGTATGAAGAACGCAGTGAGAGAGAGCGAGAGTGATGTACATAATGAAAACGTTCTTTGAGGTAAAGTGGAGTGGTAGGAATGAACAAGATACTGTATAGAAGTGAAAGTACATGAGCATCTCGGCTACGTCGGATAGGTAACCATTTGAGAATACTGCGATATTGAGAATTGGTCATATTTGCGCAAACCAAATATGAAACGGATGCAGAAATTTTGTAAGCGCCCAAGCTTATTCAGCTGTTCTTCGGTTAAGTCTATATAGCAAGCGTCAGCATAATCCAGTATTGGCAGTAAGAAAGATTGTGCTAGAGCAATTTTGGTGGATATTGGAATAAAGTTACGTAACTGCCTTTAAGGATCACTTAATCTTGCTGTAGCAAACATTTTACGGCTGATCTCAGTAATCTGAGGTCCCCAAGATAATGTCTGATCAAACATTATCCCTAAATTTTAACTGTTTTGCTGATACGTATATACGTTCCTTCAAAAATCACTCAGAACCCGTCGACTTTAAATATCATTCTGGAACTACCAATGACAATAACCTGTGTTTTTAAGGTTGAACTGGCCGGTCACTTCTCCATACAAACGTCGTAGGGTGATCACTCCCTTATTTGATATTTTAAGTCCAGACTTAAACATAATACCGATTGATATCGTTATTATCTAGGCTTGTATGATGCCAACATTTTAAAAAGATAATTAAGTTGTAAGTTATGAGCCTCTAAAACTTAATATGAAAATGTTTCGAGGCTCATAATTCTCAAGTTAATTATTTTATTAAAATTTCGGCATCATACAAGCCTAGATAACGACGAGATCAATCGGTATTATGCTTTATTTTGGACCTAAATCCTCAAATAAGGGAGTAATCACCCTACGACGTTTGTATGGAAAACGGGCCGGCCAGTTCACCCTTAAAGGATTAACGCAAAGGCCATAACATTTACTCTATATCTGAAAATCTGCACAAAAATAATGCCCAAACATTGATTGGAAATCATAGGATATTGTTATTGAAAGCAATCACCATGAATTACTTATTACTATCTCAATACAATATTCCGTAAATACAAAATCATGACATATGATCGCCGTAAAGATCAAAACCAATGAAGGCGTAATCGTGTATGTCCCATATTTTCGTACAATTATCTTCTAGCTGGTAGACATTTTACAACAAGTAGCCGGCTTTACAATAAATTAAACGTCCAGCTCCATATTTACCCACCATCTTCATTTCAAGTTAACTTACTCGGAAACGGAAAATCTTCTAAAGGCTATTATTTAGATAGATAGATAGATAACACTTTATTGTACACCAAAAGTAAGAAAAACATGGGCTTAATATTAGCTTAAATATAATGTTGTACAATGGGCGGTCTTATCGCTTAGAAGCGATCTCTTCCAGACAACCTTTGGATGGAGAGGAGTTAACATACTTTTATTAACGGTGGTGCGATTAAATAATATAAGTAAGTAAAAATGATCCTACTCACAAACTCATAAAATATATAAATATATTACATATAATAAAATAAATACACACACTACATATAATATATAATTACAAATATATATACTATATACATACATATATATATATACATATATATATATATATATATAAATATATATACAATAACATAACAGACTGATGTAAACAAAACTTTACATTCTCATTTGTAATAAATAATTCAAACAAGCATTATTAATTTGATGACCGAGACAGATAATACTTTTTTATTTGATCCTTGAAGACCTTCAGTGACGGTGCTCGTCGCACTGAGACTGGCAAAGCATTCCATAAGCGAACAGCCTGTACAGAGAACGAACGATCATAGAAAGTGCTTCTATGCACAGGGATCTGCAGGATGAGATTTTCTGATGACCTAAGTGAAAGGCTGTTACAGCTATGAAGGAATTCAAAACGTTCCCGTAGATAGCACGGGGCAGAGGGACTAAACAGAATAGTGTAGAGAAGAGAAAGTATGTGAGTATTCCGACGAAGTCGTATAGGGAGCCACTTGAGCTTATTACGAAATTCAGACACATGATTGTTAGGATTTATATTATTTTGTTGCTAAGCCGTACGTAGATATGCTAGTACTTTCGTAGATACTATGATATTTTAAAAGTATCGTATTGATTAGAAAACAGAACGACTTATATATAATTAACAAACGATAAAATTATGAAATGTTTATATAAAATCATTATTATTTATGTCATATTCAAATTATATTAATATACTATTTTATTATGAAAGGTTATTTTGTATCGGTAATAAGAGTTAAAACGATGAGAGTACTAGCATACCTGCGGAGGGATCGGGCGTTCGGGCGGCAGTCTGACTCGAGCAAGCGATCCTAACGGACGAATACTTATTTTATGAAATAGTGCAAATCTAACTGCTATTATTTTATAATTAACAGTGTAATGACAGTCTATTAAGAGTGTATTAACAGTGTATAATTTTGTGAGACTTCAGTGCTGATTGTGAAATAGTTGGAATATACTCTTTGGAAACATAACAATAGTTTAAGTTACCACTTCTGATCCAATATCAGAAGTGGGATAATCGAACGAAATGGGGAGCGATGACGACGATGAACGATTTTCAAAGCGCTCCCAAAGCCGCGAAAGGCGTTCCCGCCCACGTAAACGTCGCCGCCGACACCGATCCAGAAACCATCTGCCGCCAACCATCTGCGTCGCGATCGAGGCCAAGTCGCGAAAGAAGGGCTAAAAGTAAGAAGAATAAACATCGCCACAAGAGACGCCAGCTGCAGAGAACCAGCATGACCAGACACGGGGATTCTGAAGCAAGAGACAACCAGACCACGGCAAGTCGACATAAGGATGTGAACATAGAGAGTGTCATAGTGGAACATCATGCGTTAATGGAAGCACCGCCGCGAGACGCAGAGGTACCAAACACATCGAGTAGGTACACAGACAGCGCGCCAGCCGAGCTGCATGCAAGCTGAGCAGCGGCAGCCGAGCTGCATGCAAGCTGAGCAGCGGCAGCCGAGCTGCATACGAGCGGGGCAGCAACAGCGTGTTGTGGCAGCGACTGGAGCTGAGTTTTCTCAACCCGTGCAGCCGGAGGCAGCGAATAATTTGGACTTTCATTCAAGTAAACCTAGTTTAATGTTTAGTATTGATGATATATCGCAAATAATTTCTAATGTTACTCGAGAAAACTCTCAGATTAAGTATGATAGGAACATTATACCTACATTTGATCCATCACAGAAAAATCAACGCATAGAAAGATGGATAGCCAAGGTTAATGAATGCGCTAAGATATATAATTGGACTGACGAACAGACGGCACATTAAGCTTTACCCAAATTAGATGGACACGCTATGAAGTGGTATGAAGGGTTAGAAACCATACTCTTAACGTGGAGTGAATGGCAAGATAGGCTGATAAAAGCATTTCCATCAGAAAGTTACTATGGGGCTCAGTTAACAGAAATGTTAGATAGGCGTATGAGAGTAGGCGAGTCGGTTGATGAATATTATTATGATAAAATGTTGTTGCTAAACGCGTGTGGCATTTTAGGAAAAAGGGCTGTTGATTGTTTAGTTTTTGGGATAGAAGATAGGACTGTAAGGGCAAGTGCGTCTTCAGGTAGGTGCCAGGATCCTGAAGAATTGTTTAAATTTCTTAAGGATTTATGTAGGGAGACTAACGTTTCTCGCTTTGCCCGAAGATCAATTACTGCAGTCGCTTCCAACACCATGGTCAGTGATAACAAATGTTTTAAATGTAATAAGCTAGGGCATATAGCAGCTCAGTGCAGGAGCAACATAAAGCATGACGTTACTTGCTTTAATTGCAGGGAAACTGGTCATATATCTAGTAAATGTCCAAAACCAATAATCAAGTGTGACAACTGTCAACGAGTTGGACATACAGCTAATGAATGTTACCGACCACGTGACAATAACGTAACAAATAACGGCAACAAGTCCGATGAGAAAACGTTACTTACAAATAAATCTAGGTCTGACTCTAAATATTATAAAAACATTGTTATTAATGATACGATTAACACAAAGTGTTATGTTGATTTTGGAAGCGATTGTACACTGATCCGAAAGGACATCGTTGAGCAGTATTTTTTACCTATAATACGAAATGATGCTCCCAATATGTGCTGGTTTGGATATGGTCTAACAGTTCCATTGGGTATGACTAGGTTAAATGTATGTATCGGAGAGGTCACGGCAGAAGTTGATGCTTATATTTGGTCAAGATTTTACAGAAAAAAGTGATGTGATAGTGATAAAGATGCATGATAAACTGGAAATTAAAAAAAAATACTGCTACTGATGACTTGATGACATCTGAGTGAATGATCGCTGCGAAGATAAGGTTGTTCTGAGAATAAAAACTGACACTGTATTTGAACAGAATAGATTATATTGATTGTGTAAATGAGAGCCAAGAAATTTGTGAGGTTTTCATTGAAAGTAGTGTTAGGTGAGTAAAGAATGCAAGTTATTGTATTTTGGGGGGGTGTCTACAGTGTTGATAAAGGACGATGCCAACTAGTCATTTGCGATTTGTCAATAGAAACTATTTTCTTGGATGGACATTTTGTTCACGCATGTAGTAAACCAATCGTTTCAATGAATTCTCGCGACAGTTCCGATTTCGTGTGTCATTGAGTTACCAGTGATCCATTTGCTATGGCTGATATTAAATTTAATTCCCAACTGACGCTAGAGCCGCAACAGTCTATACTTGATTTAATACATTGATTTTAGAGATTGTTTTGCTCAAACTATGTCGGAATTCGGTTGCACAAATGCAACTGAAATGGCTATCGAGCTGAACGACGCCACGCCTGTAGTTTACGTTCCATACTGCTTAAGTCACAGTAAGAGGACAGGTCAGGGGAATAGTAATAGATCTTATTGAAAACGACATTGCAGAAGAACCTAATTCTTTTGATTCAAGTCCCATCATAGTCTTCGGAAAGAAGCCTCGCCTTTGTATCGACACTCGGGTATTAAACCTGAAAACTAAGAGAAAACCATTTTCCATTGCCAAGAATAGACGATCAATTAGTCATGTTCAACGGAAACAAATAATATACCTCCCAAAAAAGAAACGCTTCGTTAAGAAGTATGTACGGTCGTGTGTGGAGTGCGTACAATCAAAAAACCGTCTGGACCTAAGGATGGGCTTTTGCATCCGATTCATAAAGTTGATAATCCTTTCGATACTGTTCATATCGATGACCTTAGCCTTTTTTGTTAAGGGCTCTCACGGCAATTTATATCTTCTTGTTCTGGTCGACTAAATTCACTAAATTCTGTATTTTGACGCCTCAGATCAGCCCCAACTATTTGGGCGTTAGAGAATACTTTTTTTAATTTGGATATCTGAACAGATTACCATTTACCATCTGATCAGGGTTCATCGCACAACTCAAATGAATTTATGTTTTTGCGAAGTCCCTCTTGTAGATTATATGAAGTCGGAATATATATTACTAAAATTATATTACGATAGTTTAAATATTATAAAAGTTACTCCCAAAATTTACTGGCCCCTTTCGGATTACCAACGTTTTTGACAATGATAGGTACGAAGTTTCGAACATAGTCAGAACCAACATCACTCAAAAGAATTACAGTAACGTATGGGCAGCCGATCACATTAAACCATGGATATCCATCTGCAAAGACGAGAAAAGCACTTCAAGTGACAGTAATAGTACCTAGTGAGTCTTCTCAATGTACCTTGTCGTGGTGTATGGTTCAAATGGAAGGTATAACAAAACGTAAAAATAAGTTTCCCTAGATAAGAGAAATATGATTGAATTTATTGTATACACAAGATAAAATTATGTTAATGAAGTAAGTAAAGCTTTTAAGTTAATGAAGAGTAAGATTCTAATCGCATTAATACAAGGAGTAGTGATGGCGGAAGGATGAAGGAATATCAAGATGAGAATGTGGAAGAGGGTAGTAAAATATTTGATTTTGATAGATCAATCGGTATTTTATTGCCTAAAGGTTTGAAAATATTGGGTACCATGTTGATAGATCCATGGGTATTTTCAATCCATTGAAAGTGATAAAGGTAGCTCGAACGAGTATAAGGTGAAAAGACATTAAAATATTTGATTTTGATAGATCAATCGGTATTTTAATGCCTAAAGGTTGAAAATATTGGGTACCATGTTGACAGATCCATGGGTATTTTCAATCCATTGAAAGTGATAAAGGTAGCTCGAACGAGTATAAGGTGAAAAGACATTAAAATATTTGATTTTGATAGATAAATCGGTATTTTAATGCCTAAAGGTTGAAAATATTGGGTACCATGTTGACAGATCCATGGGTATTTTCAATACATTGAAAGTGATAGAAGGTAGCTCAAACGATTATATGGCAAAAAGACACTAAAATATTTGATTTTGATAGATCAATCGGTATTTTAGTGACTTATGGTTGAATATAGGTATCATGTTGATAGATCCATGGGTATTTTCAACCAATGAGTGATTGAGCGAGTGGAGCAGAGATATACTGGATTAATTCATAAACATCAGTATGTAGTTTATAAAAACCAGCAGTTCAATATATGTAATAGAATGATTTCAATCGGGTAGTAATTTAAGAATGATATTGTACCTATGGAGTATCTGATTACGAGTAAAACTATTATGATCTATGATGTAATATTATATTTATATTAAGTTTGAGGACAAACTTAGAGTCAGGAAAGGCCGAATGTTAGGATTTATATTATTTTGTTGCTAAGCCGTACGTAGATATGCTAGTACTTTCGTAGATACTATGATATTTTAAAAGTATCGTATTGATTAGAAAACAGAACGACTTATATATAATTACCAACCGATAAAATTATGAAATGTTTATATAAAATCATTATTATTTATGTCATATTCAAATTATATTAATATACTATTTTATTATGAAAGGTTATTTTGTATCGGTAATAAGAGTTAAAACGATGAGAGTACTAGCATACCTGCGGAGGGATCGGGCGTTCGGGCGGCAGTCTGACTCGAGCAAGCGATCCTAACGGACGAATACTTATTTTATGAAATAGTGCAAATCTAACTGCTATTATTTTATAATTAACAGTGTAATGACAGTCTATTAAGAGTGTATTAACAGTGTATAATTTTGTGAGACTTCAGTGCTGATTGTGAAATAGTTGGAATATACTCTTTGGAAACATAACAATAGTTTAAGTTACCACTTCTGATCCAATATGATCATATTTACGCAAACCAAATATGAATCGAATACAGAAGTTTTGCAGACGCTCAAGCTTATTCAGCTGGTCCTCCGTTAGATCTAGATAGCAGGCATCAGCGTAATCAAGAACTGGGAGCAGAAGAGACTGCGCAAGCTCTACTTTAGTGGCAGTTGGTAAAAAGTTTCGAAGTCTTCTCATGGAGCCAGCAGACGCAAATAACTTGCGGCTAATAGCTTCTAGCTGAAGGTTCCAAATAAGACATTGATCTAGTGTTAAGCCAAGATTTTTGACCGATTTGCTGTATGGGATAATGACTCCACCAAGCTCGACATTCGGAACAGTAGACCAATCAACTTTATCAACCATGCGTTTGCTGCCAATGATCATGACTTGGGTTTTCAATGGGTTAACTGTCAAGCCATAGGCATCACTCCATTCTGCTATTCGACGTAGATTAAAATTTGTAGTTTCTATAGCACTAGCAAGCTCATTCAGTGAAGCTTGAGAGTAAATCTGGAGATCGTCAGCATACAAGTGATAGGGAGAAGTTATGTGTGTTGATAATGAATTAATAAAAATTGCAAATAAGAGAGGAGATAAGACACCACCTTGTGGCACGCCGGATAACAAGTTGCACAACGAAGAAAACGAATCTTCGAAACGCACCCGCTGCCGACGGCCATGTAAATAACTAGAAAACCAATCAATTACTGTTGGAGATACGTTTAAAGAGCGTAGTATGGCAAGTAGAATGTCAAAGTTGATGGTGTTGAAAGCATTGCTGAAATCTAATAATGTCAGCACAGTAAGTTGGCCTCCTTCCATGCCATAACGTATATCATCTGTGATTTTTAAAAGTGCAGTAGTCGTACTATGGCCTGGCCGGAAACCAGATTGGTATGGATTAAGCAAGTTTTGCGTAGAGAGGAATTTTGAAAGCTGATCATGCACAAGACGCTAAAGAACTTTGGACAAGAATGGAAGTATGGAGATTGGACGATATTCAGAGAAGGACTTAGGATTGGATATTTTAGGAAATGGGATAATCTGGGCTTCCTTCCACGTGGAAGGAAACACACTTTCAGATATAGAAGTATTTAAAATGTGGCAGAGTATGGGAAGAATGGTATCTAGGAGAGGAACAAGCATGTTGCGACTAATACCATCGACTCCAACAGCGTTAGATGTGATTGACAAAACACTCTTTTTAACGTCACAAGCAGAGAATTGATTAAAATTGAAAGAACTGCAGTCTGGAGTTGGAATAGTGGAAAGAAATTGCAATGTTTTAACTTTGTTCGTCTCATCAATGTGAGATGAAGAAATGAAGTGTTGATTGAGAGAATCGATATTTAAATCCTTGGGAATAGACTCTTGACGAGATTTACCAACTCCAACCGTAAAAATTTCCAGATTTTGACTGGATCACCATTTTGAACTGATTTATGGATATGGCGGCGTTGAGCATCCCTAAGCACTGTATTACAACGATTTCGAGCACGAGTATATTTCGTCTTATTAATATCACTGGGACAACTTTTATATTTACTTTTTGTTACAGTTTTTTTGTGCATCAGTGTTTTAATATCATCTGAGAGCCACGGAGCAGGAAGATGTTTGATTTTAATAGCCCGTAGAGGACCATGCACGTCATATAGCTGAGTGATAAGCGAGTTAAAGATCTCAATTTGTTCATCTACCAAATCAGCATTTACAACAGGAGTCCAGTCAATATTCCGTGCATCTTCAAGAAATTCTTCCTGATTGATACCACTAAAGTTTCGCTGAAGAATAATTTGAGGCTTGGCTTTAGGAGGACGAATTTTATAGGAAAGAAAAATCAAATCATGATATGAGAAAGCATCAGCAGAAAACTGGCCATGCTTAGCAACATGCTGGGGCGAGGATACAAACATAAGATCAAGAAGAGAAGGTGTTGTGTTTGGGAAATGATGAGTTGCAGCTAAGGGGAGTATTTGCATGTTGCAAGAAGCAATTAAAGATTCTAGAGATGACGAACGTGAATCTTTTTTGAGAAGGCAGGTATTGAAGTCACCCATAATTATAGCGTGACTGTAAGATGGAATCAGATTTTCTAAGATCTGTTCAAAAGAGGAGAAGAAGTTAATTTTTAGGGAAGGGCTATAATAGACTCCGAGAAGTATTTTGTTATGGGAAAGAGTTACTTCAATAAATAGATGTTCACCAGCATTTGACAAGGGTGGCTGAGCTGACATACTAATAATCGAGAAAGGAATATGTGCACGAATGTAGATAGCTACACCACCGCCCGCTTTGCCGGTCCGATCATTACGTATGATTCGAAAACCTGGAAGAGGATAACATATGGAAGGAAGACTGGGCTTAAGCCACGTCTCGGAGACTAATATAGCATGAATGTTTTTATTATCTAAAGATGCCAGCATATCAGGAAAGTGAGCCGGAATACTCTGGGCATTGATATGAATAACATTGAAATTTTTAGGTACATCAGAAAATTCATTTTCAAGCGTTTCAGAAAGCGAAGGGTTACTAGTAAAGCTATCTGTACTACTACTGCTAGAAGAACAGGAAAAATACTCAAAACTGTCATTTGTGCTGCTACTGTTAAATATGTTTATCATTATAAATATATATACAATAAATAAAATATATACCTATATACTATGTTATAAAATATATGTATAAAAACAAAAAAAAAAAAACAATAAAAGTACCAAAATGTACTCTCTTAACATTCTCTCAACCCGCCGGCTGTGTTTATCTACATATTATATAAATATTACGTATTTATTTCAAAGTATGATTTACGCGTTCGAGACACTTTAAATTTAATAAGCGATGTGCAAAAACCTTGCAATACAACAATCTGAATTCATATAATAAAACATAACAGAAAAATAAATATAAACTAATACAGATTCCGAACGCAACCCATCTAAGCTCAAAATCCAACTGTGCAACGAAACGCAACACTAATGTATCAGAATCTAAACTGTAAACGAAGTTTGTCTATAATATAAAAATACAATTGCAGTGTGAAGTTGTGAACGGACTCAACGGACATCACAGCTTATCTGAGATAGATATTGACTGACGATGGGCGTTTCACTAAACGTATGTTACTTCATTATCAAGACGAATTTAACTAAACATAAAAGGTGTCTGATACTTGAGGTATTCATTGAGAGAATAAAAAAAAATAAATAGTATGAATAATCTACCGTCTACTAACGAACAAGAATTCAGCAAAGAAACACAAAAGTTTTCAGGCGGTAGAATAAAAAGTATCTGTATCAGTGTGACACCAGTAAGCGTAATGTGAATAATACGTAAAAATTTAAAAAGTTAATAGGTACTGAGAGACAATAAGTATGGGAAAAGCATTTACGAACGCGAAGTAACACTATTTCCTGCTTGAACTAGCAGCCCGTCGTTTTGTGACTACAGGAACTGCAGGTTTTTTTGAAGCAGTGGTGATTGGAACTTGTTTCGCAGCAGCAGCTACTGGCTCGCTGATCTTATCCAGCTCTGAAAAGGAAGCCACTCGACGACGTGTTCCGTCAGACACCTGCACAAATACGGAGCCGTCTCTGGTCCAGGTTTTTGTGACGCCAAAACGCTGTCGAGCAGCCATAAACACATCATGACGCACTTTGGTTAAAAACTCCGACAACGTTACGCCAGATTTCTTCAGACAGGCTTTGGCACTCCAAATTTTGTTACGCATGGTGTAGTCACGAATCTTGACCAATATGCGTGGCTTATTAGGAATAACAGCACGCCCCATTCTATGGCAACGACTAATGCTCTCAATAGAAAAGTCCGCGATTTTTAATTTATCTATTATAGTTTTTGTGACAATGCCTGCAGTGTCTTCCGTTTTTTCTGTTTCTGGCAAACCATGAAAAAGCAAGATCTTCCTTCTGCTTTGCATTTCCATGTTGTCCTGGTTGCAAGCGACAATTTCCAGCTGAGTTTGGAGTGCTTGCAGAGCAGCGAGGATGAACGTCTTGAAAGATGCAAAATCTGCTTCCAAGTTAGGTGTGGTAGCAGAAGTGGAGCTCTTGTGCAGTTCATCGCGGAAGTCATCCATTTGTTGCATAAACAGTTGCTGCATTTCAACAAGCGACTTCTTGACGTCTTCCATAGTACAGTGCAGTGAAAAGTGATATATATAAATGTGATATGTTTAGGGAAAAAGCAGATAACACAAACCGGCAGGTATAGTGACCTTAACTTTAAATTAACATGAGAATTTCACCTTAACCACTTGTATTTACTATTTTAAATCAAAATTAAAGTTTACTATTTTTGCAACGATGTTTCTATTTTCGCACCTACCGCCGGAAAAAAGTAATTTAACTAAGCATAAAATCTCTAACAACATACACACCCTCATATAATTTTTAAACACACACACACACATTCACCATCCACACTTACACACTCAACTTAGTATGCGCAATATTATTAAAGAATCTTTATGTAATTTAATGATCATCATATATTATAATTTATTTATATTTTTATAAAATCAAAATTAACATACAAATTTAAGTTTACGTACTTAGGTCATTACCAGCCGGAGGGCGCTGACGACTGTAACACATTTTATAACTACAACAGGCATAAACGATCCAAGGAGTTAGTTTTTATATATAACTTGTATACTCGTTTTAAGTGCATATATTAGGTCCTTACATATGAAATTGGCGTTTTTCGTACTGGCCACTTTAATCACGAATTTCTCCTCTTTGGTAAGGAATTCCAAATTCAAATTTGTACAGCTATAGACTCATGTATTTGTGCTTCGATGATCGTCATTCATTTGTTTTTTTTCTTCTGTTTTTTTCTGTTTGCGTCACTCATTTTACAAAATGGAAAACCTTAAATATCGCATTATTTACGAGTACGAGTTCCGCCGTGGCACTAGTGCTGCGGAAACAACTCGAAGGGTGAATGATGTGTATGGCGGTCGTGTTGCAAAAGAAAACACAGTTCGTTTTTGGTTCCAACGTTTTCGTTCTGGAAATTTCGACCTGCAGAACAAGCCCCATGGACGGCCTGAGACTCAAGTTGATAATGAAGAGTTGAAGGCTATTGTGGAAGCGGATCCATCGCAAACCACGTCCGAGTTAGCTGCAGGCTGCGATGTTAGTGATAAAACTGTTTTAATTCACTTGAAGCAAATTGGGAAGATTAAAAAGCTTGAAAGGTGGGTACCTCACGAATTGACTGAAACAAACCGGCAAACGCGCGTCGACTGCTGCGTTACATTACTAAACCGGCACAATAATGAAGGTATTTTAAACCGAATCATTACCTGTGATGAAAAATGGGTTCTTTACGATAATCGGAAGCGCTCAGCGCAATGGTTAGATCCTGGCCAGCCAGCCAAATCCTGCCCCAAGCGAAAATTAACCCCAAAAAAGTTACTTGTAAGCGTTTGGTGGACTATTGCCGGTATTGTTCATTACAGTTTTTTCAAATCTGGCCAGACTATTACGGCTGATGTCTATTGTCAGGAATTGCAAACCATGATGGAAAAGCTAGCGGCTAAACAACCTAGGCTGGTCAATCGCTCCACGCCACTGCTGCTTCACGACAACGCTAGACCACACACTGCGCTACAGACGGCTACTAAATTAGAAGAGCTTCAATTGGAAAGTCTAAGACATCCTCCGTACTCCCCGGACCTTGCTCCAACAGATTACCATTTTTTTCGAAATTTGGATAACTTCTTGCAAGGGAAAAAATTCAACTCCGATGGGGCAGTCCAAATCGCCTTCAAAGATTTTATTGATTCCCGTCCGACTGGTTTTTTTAGTAAAGGGATCAATGAACTACCTATGAGATGGCAAAAGTGCATAGAAAATAATGGTTCATACTTTGATTAATTAAATATATTATATTAAAAAATATTCGACTTTTTGTTCCTCCCATACAAAACGCCAATTTCATATGTAAGGACCTAATATATAACTAAAAAGCCTATCCAAAATGTATGTAAATTCCAAAAAAATTGTCAATAAAATTTTGTTATTATTACTTTGAAGTAAGGATTCACCACAGTACTAAACAGTTTTTTGTACCCAACGAAAGGATTCGCAATATACCTACACAGTAAACTAGTGCTATTCAAGGGGCAATTGATTATTATCTCTGTTCTCTTTGATCTAGTGTATAATGTTTACAATAAATGTTGATTGTGTTTCAGGTGATGCTTTTATTTTTGAACCCTTGATATGTTGTAGCCTTTGGGGAACTAAAATATTAGGCTGTTGATATAATGAACCATAATATATGCATATATAAAATAATTATGTTACCGCAGTTTGGTAGCTACGTAGAAGTATATTTATATCTCAATCGAATATATTATAATTGATATATTATTATACTATCGCTTCTTGCCCTATAATCTGAGGTCCACTCCGCGGTGGAACTGCGTGGTACTAAAATCTCCCTGTTGCTGGGTAAATGGTAAGGTTTATGGTATCACTGAGTTCTTTGTACCTATGGTTGTGTTTATAATATTTTGTCTCATGTGGCCACGTTACCCGTCACTTTATAGCTTTCTTACTTTAAGGGTGTATTACTTTTCTCTATGATTTCGGTGATAATGTAAGGCTACCGGCCGCGGCCGCGGCCACTACCGTTAGCTACAAGAAATTACAATTATTTAGGAACCATGCAGTATAGAGCGCGCGCGCGGCGGCGCGGCGCGGCGCGGCGGTCTCGTGATGCGACCGACCCTACTACCTGTACTGTACCGCGTTTGTCTGTAACCTTTGGTTCAGTAAGTTCAGTTGTATCTTGGGCTTTAAAATATAATCTTTAGCGGCCCACTTTGTATTAAAAAAAAAAACAACTATTTTGAAAATGTTCTATCGCCTGTGTTCATCAGGGATAATGTAGGATTCAAATGGTAAAATAATTTTAAAAATCGGTCCAGTAGTTTCATAGCCTATTTTCTATGCAAACAAACAATGTAATCTTTCCTTTATATAATACTAGCTGATCCGGCAAACGTTGCTTTGCCATATAAATAATTTTGGCTATTAAAAAATAAGGGTTGATCGTGGAAGGGTGAAAATTGAGGATTGTATGTATTTTTGTATGTTGTATCATAAAAAAATAGAAATTAAAAATTTTGTCTAAAAAATAAAAAATAAATTAGGGGTGGACTACCCCTGACATTTAGGGGGATGAAAAATAGATGTTGGCCGATTCTCATAGATACCGGATAAGCACAAAAAATTTCATCAAAATCGGTCAAGCCGTTTCGAGGAGTATGGCAACGAAAACTGTGACACGAGAATTTTATATATAAGATTTTTACTTTATGGATGATTTATCTTTTCTTGACTTTGTTTGGTTTAATCCTTAGATTTCAAATGGCTGGAGTTGTATTAAGAATCCCTAACCTAGTGCCAAAAAATGAGTACCTACCTTTTCAATTTAGGGTTAATAAGGTAATAGTGAAAGTTCAAATGTGATGACGAAACAGATTCTTAGTATTATTTATACCTATTTTTGCAAAGACGCATGCTCCGCGGATTACATTACAAAAAAAATTACCTACAACCGGCGGGATCCCCGCACTTGACTATACTTTTCCCTCTCGTTTTAAAATTAATAAATCTCACTATAGTTGTATAATTATTGGGCAACGAGACATAAGAAATAACCTCTCGGAGTGATGATTGCGGTGCAGTGTCAAGCAGAGGGAGGAAGATGACACTGCAACTGTAAATAGAAAGGCGTGCCGCCAACGATGAGGCGAGCGACATGTCCGTCTTATCTAATCACTTCCTAATATAAAAACGCCACAATTCTCCGCGCACATTCTTTACACACCTATTTTATTGATGTTTATTTCAAAGATCACTACGGTTTATTTGATGTCTAGAGTTCGGACAGTAAGGCTACACAAGTGCCAAGCTTCACATAATTGGATAACTAGTTAGCTAGCAGAGAACTCACATTTTCATTTTGACAAGGGACCTATTTGTAATAGTGGAAGCTAGGTCAGAGAATCACAGAAAGGAACTACTTTTGAATGTTGATCTCTGGCTCAATGTTTAGTTATATACACCTACCGCTAACATTGCTAAATTCTGTTAGATAATCTTATAAGTCTTTATTATCTTTGTATATCGATGCTCAACAGCGTTCTGTGCTCGACAACGATAGACCAACACCAATGTAGAAATTTTTGCAGGCGGTATCTTTAGGAAGAGTCCGCCTTGGTGGTGGGTACTACCGCACAGCCACGAAGCAGTAGTGTGGAAACACTACTGTGTTTAGGCGTGAAGGGAACTGTAGCAAGTGAAATTACTGGGCGAACGAGACATAAAAACTAACGTTTTGGATTGATGAGCGCAGTGTAATGTCATGCAGAACTGGGATGCTAACACCGTGACGGACAAGCCGTGACGCTTACTTCAAGTGGACGGCTTGGTCGTCTCCTCATTTTATAACATAAAATAAAAGTGAAACATATATAATTTATAAAAGATTTTTATATTTTCAAATTTTTGTTTAAACTAATACAACACATATCTGTCTAATATTTACATTATTTACAACGTTGTATTTACATATTGCAGTCTTTTTCGATTAACTTAATTTCGTCTAATATGAGAACTTATATAAAAACCTATTCAATAATTCAAACAACAGTCAACGCTATCATACGTATCACCTATGTTACTTCTTTATACAATAAAATCTGGCTACTAATAACTAACTAGAAACTTAATAAGGTCCATTTACCCCAGGATGTAAAAACGAACAATTATCACCTTGTCGACAGGAGCCTTTTCTTTGGAAGTATATACAAACAGTTTTACGGGATCCTCTAGCACCACCTCTGCCTCTTTGATTATTATCCCAGTTTCCGGATGCCTTGCCTCGCCAATGGCCACCGGGACCGCTGCCACCACCACCACCTACGCGTCCTCGCATCGCACCACGGAAGTTTGTTTGTCCGGAAAATGCATCAGGCCCCGGCGGCGGCGGCCCTTGAGGACCGACCATATTGAAATCCATCGGAAACATATTCGGTTGCATATTAAACCCTTCTGGAGGCATTGGAAACATAGGGTTTGGAGCACTGAACATAGTACCATCGGGAGCGATCATCATATTTTCGGGAGGTATCATCATTCCTGGTGGTAGTGGTCCGGGGGGAATAGCACCAGGAGCAAGCGCACCTGGGTTCATTGGATTCATCATGGGAGGCATTCCATTTTGCCAGTCACCACCGGGCACCATATTTTGCCCTTGGAACCCTGGGACACCTGGCACACCAGGGAATGGAGGATTAGGAAATCCGTTAGGAACCGGCATCATATTATTTGGGAACATATTAGGCATTGGCATACTAGAAACTGGAGGAGCATTCCCTTTGGGTTCAGGCCACGGCATATTTCGGAAATCACTCACATTGTCCTGATTACCGGTAACATCTTCGAGTGGTATGATCGTTGGTTCAGTATAAGGATGAGTTTCTGGTTCTGGTTCCAATGCAGAATCTGGTATCATAGACTTATGGAAATAGAGTGGTTGAAGAGTTCCTTTTTGACGCACAGCTTGTATGTCTCTCTCTTTACTATTTTTGCCATAATCTACATGTATTTGCCCTTCTACGTCTAACGGGATGAGAGGCCTCCAAGATGTCTTTTCTTCCATAACATCCTCGCTTCCTATATTTCTGCCCTTTTGGAAAGCTTCTCTTTCGTGAATTCTTTCTAAATGTTTCATATCAGTAAATGTTTTTGTCACGTTAACTCTTTCCGTTTCATCTAGTTCAAAGTATTGGATTTCTTCCAATTCAGATTCCGGTTTCCATTTGATACTCTTCTTGGGTCCTTTTTTCTTATGGTAACATAATACACCCTTAAGCCCGTTGATTGTTAAAGTGTGAGGAACTTCAGCTGCTACCTCTATTTTTGGTTCCGGTTTTTCTTTCTCCACTTCTACGTTTTCAATAGAATCAGAGCTTTTTTCTGATTTTTCTTTAGTTTCATCGTTATCGAGTGTATCTTGGTAAAATCTTGGTGGCACTGATTTGTTCTCACTAATAGGACTATTTAATATTGTTGGTGTATGGGGTGGTGATCCATCATTAGGTGCATTTCCATCTTTGGAACCACTTGTCCGGCGCTTTCTTTTCTTAGGCTCTTTCTTGTTCGTTGCAGATGCGTTAAGAGCATCCATGAACATATCGCTCTCCAACAACATCATCGCTGTAACAAAAAAAAATAAGGTTAATTACAGACATTAATAACGTATGACATACAGTATGCAGTAGTAGGTCCCTGCGTAAGTACACAGTAAAAATTGTATCAGAAGCAAGCCAAATAAGTATACAGAGTTTCAAAAACATATTTCACGTTGCAGTTCGCTACAATAATTATATCTTGAAGACATCGAATCAGTATGGTACGTAAAAAGCAACAACTACTTTATTATCCGTAACCTATTGTAATATTTGCCAGGAGACCTTCTAATGGCCCACTCCAGAAATAAAGATTATACCTACCTAGTAATATAACTTTCTTTATGTTTTTCCGTACGAAAATGTCCAATTGGTGGGCTGATGATGAGCATATTATGTCTATCATAATCTTGGGTGGTGGTAAAGTTGAATCTTGGGTGAGCCTTTCTTTGTAAATCAAGAAGGCGGACGGTATGTACCTTCGGTTCTTGCATAGGATTTTACTGGATATGGACGATCTAAATACCTATTTTGACTTGGGTTAACACCAATCAGTTGTCAATTTCATAAAAATCATCAACTCGACAGTTGGACGACCTATTCAGTTTTTGCTCTTTATCATTAGGTAGGTATAGTTAGACCTGGTAGGTACCTATGCAGTTGTCCAATCATTTTATTTAGTGGTTCCATCACCCCAGAGCTAAATCCGTGGTTCGACTGTATTATTGTGTTACTTTTAAAACAGATACTTCACGAGTATGTCAACCCAAACTCTACGATGATTCCAATCAATAAACAAAACTTGAGTTGGGTTGGATAGATAGTACGGAAATAGACATGACCTCACTTTACATATATAGCTGGTAGGTCTGTAGGTCAGGACGCAGTTTTCTTGAGCAAAGTAGATAACCTACCTAAGGGTTTTATACGTTCACGTATTGAAACACTCCTTAATTTTCCTTCAAGCAGCTTACATAAAAATAACCTCTGTGAGGTAGGTAGATAATACACCATCATTATTATAGATTCCGTGCTCAGCATGCCGTAGGTAGGTACCTATTATAAGTACCTAGGTAGTGTTGTTCTGCTGCTTCGCTAACAAGGTTTAATTAGCGGATATAATACTAGCGGATCAGTCATATTCATAAATGTATATGACTGATTCGCTAGTATTTATGAATATGACCGATCCTGCATCGGTCCACTTTAAGCAAACCTATGTAAGTTTGTATAGCAGCCTAAAGTGATAGCAGCTGTAGCCAATACGGACATGTTGAGTAGAAACTAGTTTTATCGCCTATTGTCTCAATTTTTAGGGTTCCGTACTAGAAAACGGGACACATTTACTAAGCTTTGGCTGTCCGTCCGCCCTATAAAGGGCTTTACCAAACTTGAAACTGTAATAGGCAGCCATTTGAAACTTCCCAGAATACGTGATAGTATGTGAATTCCCAAACAAATAATAACAATAAGTTAAAAATAAAATGGTGGCCTTATACAAGAAACGTGTAATTTATTTAAGTTTTTTTGTTCTTGCTCTGTCGTAAACTTGGTACCTAACCCGTACCTAAAAATTGGTATGATTATTACTCCACTAACGTACAACAAACACTTATAAAAATCAACCACGAGCTGATCAGACTCCCGATAAGGATCTCGAACTGTATTATAAAAATATTGATTTTAAGGCACATTCTTTGTTGGTGAGGAACCATCGGTGGGTGAGTTCGACTCGCACTTGGCCGGTTTTATAATACATGATATCTTTACTTCCGTAGATCTGCAAGTAAGCACTAAGGGTGCGTTTCATTTGAGTGAGATTCGCTAAAAACGCTAAAAACGATCACACTCCCAAAAAGTTTTCCACATGGGTCTTGGCGTTATTTTCGCCTTAAACGCTACATCTAATGTCAAAAGTGACAGAAGTTGCAAGTTTTAGTGGCACTCTTAGCGTTCTTATCCAAAAATGGAACGGGGATGACAGTTACAAACGATCACGTGATCACAACCACAGACGCAGAATGTGATCAAAATTATCGAAATTTACGTTCTTAGCGACTAATGGAACAGGCCCTAACTACGAGCATTAATTACCTAGTCTGGAAAATTTATTTATTAATATATCTTATGAAAAAAATACGTTATAAGTGATTACGTATAAAAAGGAATTCATTACATAGGCGACTAAAACATTTAACATTTGATAACTACCAATTATTTAATGATCAAAGAAAAAAAGGTAGGTAAGTAATCAAGTTTAGGTAATTGTTTGCATAAAACCAGGTTAATAATCCAACTGTGCAGTTGCAGAAGCCGTTTATTCCTGGTATTTCCTTTGATGAAGTGCTGCTGAACTTGAACCTTGGGTTACATTTGAAAGTACAAGCCAATTTTAGGTACTGCGAAATTCTGTGATCATAATACAGCAAACCCCGCGTGCGAAGTGGCCTTGGTACCTGTTGCTATCCTTCCGAAACTTATCCATAGGTACCTATCACAGCATCAAATCGTTTCAGTACATAGCAGAAAAACTTGTGAGCTCGTATATTGGCAGCACGTATGACTGAGCGTACGACGTCATTATAATCGTTAGCAATGCGGGAAGATGTAACCCAATTAGGTAAGGTGTATACGGATCTTGTCTGTGTGGAACACTGAAGTAGATATTCCATATTCATAGTTACATTCTACAGTTTACTAAAATTGTAGAGAAAATAATGTGTTACGTAGCTGCACAGCTGTTATTTGTAAACAGAATTACCTAGGTACCTATTCAATCCTGAGGCCCCGAGAACGGTAGTGTCCGTAACAACAAAATGTGGGCGTTCCATAGAGACTATAAATAGAACATGCATTTCTGGCTTACCAAGTTAACTGTATGTCATTATCGAATTGACAAAACATACCTAAGTACGAACAACTTTGAATCAGATAAAAAACCGCAGAGTGCGAGTGACTAGAACACAAAGGGTTCGAACTAAAACAATGTTTTTTACATACCGTTCGATATTCTTAGCGGAGTTATTTCCAGTCCTCCGCTACCAACACCGATTTACCTACTATGGGTGTGCCCCGATTAGTAGTGGGAGTCCGACCCATACTTAGACTAGTAGGTATTTGTTGTTACGTTAAATTTATGGCTATAATCATACCAAGTTACTTTCATAAGTAAGAATTATCGCTTTTACGATCGAGCAAAAACAAAACACTTGGCATTCTAACAACTGTAAGTTTTACCGAGTCTGCAGACGTTTCCAAAGATACAGACGTTTAGTAGTCGTTCGAACGCACAACCGATTATTAGTAAAAGGGTCCAGTTTTCTAGTACGGAGCCCTAAAACTTAGGCATTCCACCAAGGACATTATCAATTTGCATGCGTGATACTTACCTGTTCCACTGGACGAATTTTTAATATATCCAGACCATCTCTTTATATTTAGGTATAAATTCAAAGAATATATAAGGGACATTAGACTATTTTTTTCCCGTTCGTTAGACGTGGCGGAAAACAGCATATAATACCGGACTGATATCGATGAGAAACTGTGCAATGCAGGGAGGCACTTGCGTTGTGCGTTATCTTCAACACGCTTGTTATTTGGTTATATCCAGTCTCCCTCGGAAACTATCGAATAAATTGTGATAAAATGTATCATGTGTTAAGCCAGGACATAAGAAATCTATGTACGAAATTTTTATTTCGGATTCGTCAAAGCCTAGGTTCTCAACTCATCAAATTCCGTTTATAATTAATTAAAACTAACGTAGGTGCACACGCACACAGCGCAATTTTCACATACTACTAGGAATAGATTTATTTACCAGAAAATAAAAGATAACGGGATAAATAAATACGGGGAGAGATATACATATTTGTATGATAAAATTTTTCACCATCCAGCTTACAAGTTGTGGGTATAGGAAGAAAATTAACGAAATCGACGTTTCTTACACCCCCGATTCCTCCTTCAATATTGAGGCGGAGTACTTATTTTTGGCATTAAAATTTTACAAATTATCATTTTCTTTTAAAGCGAACACTGACGGTCTTTGGCGGGAAATTAAAAATTCTAATATATTTTTAGTTTTGTTGCTAGATTGTCTCACTATTGTACTTGATCACATAAAACGCGAGTTTCAGAGAAATGTTTTATTACAACTTATTCAATAGTTATTGAATTTGTTTAATTTTATATTTTTGACTGATTTTGGGATAATCAATGGAATCATCTGCATTGGGGTCCAAAAACTGTTCAAGGTCACACGAGTATCATTCATTAAAAAACTGTTGAAATTTGAATTTCCCGCCACAGACTTAAGTTTCAACCGTTCTTTCAAATCAAATTTTCAAACAAATATCGCCCCGTTCATTTACAAATTCTTATCTTTGTTACATACCTAGGTGGGTATATAATATATATATAAAAAACGCTAAAAAAACTGATTCCATTTTATTTCTATATCACCACATGCATAATAATATAGGCACTATCAATTGAGTGTGGTGTCACATTTGTGGCGAATAAATTGACTGCGCCAAAATAATTATATTGCACATTCACGTCATGCAAGATACTTCCCTGCTAGATGTTGCGAAGGAGTGTAAGTACATGGAAGGTAATTAAATCACAGAATATATAAAGATGGTCTGGATTCGACTGCCCGTATACCAAATGAACAGCGAGCATAAAAATTGTCTTGTACGCATAATGGAACCGATTTGGATAAAATTTGGCGTAGAAAATAGGTAGTCTATAGCCTGTAGAGCTTTTGTTTAATCTAATATTACCTAGCACTTATGTTCAGAGTCAAGAAAAACTTGAAAAACTTGTACCTATTCACATGAACATAGCACTTTTGTAGGTAGGTATAAGGACCTATATTTATTTGAGTCGATTTTTACCATCCACCACTAGATATTAATAAGGTTAGATTTTGGTTAGGCATAGGTCAGACAACAAAGGTTAGTAAAAAAATAAATCTGGTACATAGGTATTATAGGTGTATCGTTCTATATTTTTTAATTCAAATGTCTTAGATTTTTAGCGAAAAAATATAACGAATATTACAAATAAAAATTCGGAATACGCAAGTCAGTACATAAATTTGAACACATGCATATACATAATTACAGCTATCATAAAATGGTATGGTACGATAGCTCGGCCAGGCAAAGAAGAACATAAGGACATGAAATTCGCGACAGTCGAAGTAGGTAGGTACATGCTTAACATTAGGTCTAGAGATAAAAAAATTAAGTCACGGTGTATATTAAATGTAATGAGGAACTTAGGTAAGTAGGTACCTACATAAAAAGAAAAATCTTGCTATCTATCTTCCAACCCGTACCCACCCGTGACAGATTGCATAATATGTTTTCTCTACGAACATAATCAAAAAACAATATTATCCCATTGGCATCGGTGGTAATGATAACAATAGAATTTCATTCATAACTAAGACATAGTGGTCCTAACGATGCCAACTTATTACATAAGTAGATAGGCAGATAGTGTACACATTTGGCGATTTGATAATATTGAGTTTTATAGCCAATCGCTTTTCTGACTGCAACCCTCACAGTGAATGATCTCCTTGGTAATGGAATACTAGCAACTTTTCTACACAGGATAAGGTGTACTTCGATTCTCCCAAATTTCATGACTATAATATTACAATAGCTATACACCTACTCAATACCTAGGTTTTGCGACTCGTAAATATACATTATCTTATATAATTTCTTCGATACGGGTAAAGGAGTTTATACTTTTATTCTAAACATGTTATGGTTTTCAGTAAATATTTTAGAATTTTTATAGTGTTTGAAAAACTACAACTTTTTACTTTTCTCATATTTTTATTGAAAATTAGAGAGTTTAACGCGGATGTAAGTTATACTATTTTGACTAAAAGTGCATTCATTTTAAATAGTTTCTACTCATGTTCTTGTTATCAATAAATATTATAGAAAAACATTTTTTATATTACTCATATTCGTAGTGAAAAGTAGAGTGTTTAACAAGGGTGATAGTCAAATTCCTATTCGGACGATAGCCGTCCGTAAATATTGCAAGCAAAATTTAACTTTAAATTTCACAAATATTTCTAATATCACAATTACTTAATTTTAAATAGTTGCCTATTCACGTTATTATTATTGATGAATAATTAAAAAAAACTACTATTTTTTATAGTAATTAAACAACTTTAAACGGTTTAAATCGCGTACATTTATCATTATTTTTCAGTCACCCCGTGACCACGATCACTGCAAAGTGTTTGAAACGTCGGGACAAAAATAATGATAAATATACGCGATTTAAACCGTTTAAAGTTGTTTAATTACTATGTGTAATAATCGCGAAAACCTAAGACAACATTACTATTTTTTACTTTCCTTAGATTCGAAATGAAAAGTAGAGTGCTTAACGCGGGTGAAAGTAATTAATTCCTACTCGGACTATAGCCACCCTCGCTACGCTCTGGCGTCTGAATACCTCTTATGGGAATTGATTCCTTTCGACCCTTGTATAACAATCTACTATTGCGTCGTCCTTTGCCGCTTCCTCAAATCTCGATATAATTATAGTCAAGTAGGTCCTCACACTAAATAAAATTTTGCATCCTTACATAAATAACTATTAATACGTTGCTTAGGACGTAGTTGTATAGGAAAGTGCTTTCACTTTTAAATTGGTTTCGTATTTCCTAATTTATATGTTTTTCAATCACATGTTCAAGTACTTACTAGCTCGATAGTATATTAGCTAACTTAAATTTTGCACGAATTCCTTATCTTGAGCACTACCTTTTTGCGAACGCTATCTAGGGCGAAAACTTAAAAAATTAAACACTAATGATTTTGTGGATAATCTTTTTTGTAAGTACCTTGTTAATAAGGTATGTGATACGAGAGATTCGGTATTACCACTTACCTAATGAAAATATTGAATAATTAATTATGTTATCGATTACTTTGCGGGTAAACGTAATTTTAACATTCAAGGCGGTTAGACTTATATTATCAACTTCATTTACATACTAGATGTACCTACTATATCAGCCGGATCGTTCACTGCTGAACACAGACCTTAATAGGGTGTTCGCCATAATGCCCCCGCTTGGCAGGCGTCTAAGGGAACCATGGCGTAAGGATCACCACAATAATAGCAACAATAGATACGACAACAGTAAAAAATATTCAATTTGTGATTTTCCCTCGTAGCGTTTCAGCCTTGTAACCTTACACATATATTGTGACAACATCAACCAGTGGTTACTACGTTCTCAATTTCTAAGTAAAAGGCCTTGTATACAAAACCTAATACACTTATGGAAGAGCAGTATGCTTCTGTATCTTATAACCCTTATGGAAAAGCAGTATGCAGTATATATCTGCCATCGCTATCATAATAAACTAATAATCTGAAGAAAATTAAGAACAAAAGCTGTACCAAGACCAAAGTGATAGCAAGATAGAGATCACAAAAAGACTGCACTTCGTGGTTGTGTTAAACATTAGCGTTCCGCACAGCATCAAACCCGTGAAAGAATTAGATGTTAATAGGTTTTTATAAAACGACGTTTTTAGTATTTAGTAATTAAACAAGTCACGGGGTGACACCCCGTGACCACGATCACTGCAAAGTGTTTGAAACGTCGGGACAAAAATAATGATAAATATACGCGATATAAACCGTTTAAAGTTGTTTAATTACAATGTGTAATAATCGCGAAAACCTAAGACAACATTATGTTTTTAGTATTTGTTGATTCAATAGAGGAAATACGTCATACATTCTTAGTTTCCAGAATAAGTAACAAAAATTGTCTAAAATTTACAACATTGATGCCCAACCCGGAAAACTAAAAAAAAAATTTAACCTAGAACAGCATTAATACATTTTTAATATGTGATTTTCACTTAGCATGCGATAGTTCTTTATATCAAACTTAGAAATGTTTTTGCACTACTCAAGAGTTCTAGACCAACCCCACATGCCAGTGCGCGAAATAGTTTTGTGTTACTAGGGGCCGAAGTAGGTAATATGTATTTAGTTCCTAGCGACCGTTATTTTTAATTCAAAGCGTAATTATAAATAACAGAGTAGCAATAAATTCAACAAAATATTTTGTTCCCCCAAGTGACAGACACTATTTTCATCACTACCTATGAGAATGAGAAAAAACTAGTACTATGTATTAATAGACCGGTTGAGAAATATTTAATCATGTCAAATCTAAAGAAATTCTGACATAAATATGTGTAGGTATTACGAATAAAAACGAACCAAGAGTGTTTACTTTAACATGTACTTACACCACAAGAATTTACCATGGGTTGATGTTACAATAAAATAATCAGGCAAAGGCACAATATTTCTTAGTGCTGAATATTCATTATTTTATCAGTACGCGTCATAACAAAATATCATGAAGAACTCAGAATTACTCCTAACAGTAGGTAATGACAAGCAGTCGTGAAGGGCTTTATATAAATTTATTTTTAAAATTTAATGGTATAGTATCAATAACGGAATGATAAATTATTGTGAATTTAACGGAAATATTAAAAAAAATCTACTTAACAACTAACGGGAATGTTTTGAAATCTTTTATATTATCATGACACTTTTAAAAAAGCTCTCTCGTATTTTATCCTGGACCGTTAATAACTTCTACTTTAATAAATTATTTATAAATTTTAACATGGTTATTTTATTGTCCGATTTTAAAATTTTCAAAACAGATTTGTTAAAGACCGATTGGTAAAATTTTAGCGTGAGTTACACGTAAAAATTCACAATCGTTGAGAAGTTACATAAAAACTTTCCAAACCTATTCTATAAGCAGTTACAAAAACCTTCAGTATTTGTTGCCAAAATATCCGATATTTTTAATCCAAACAATGATCCTCTGAATAGGTGTCCACCTTCAAAGAGACCAAATTGACAAAAAGAAATCGCCCGCTTAACCTATTTACAACAGGAATGATGAAATAGTTATTGGTGTTATTAAAAGTGCAAGTAAAATTTGGTTCCTCGTTATTTTGAATTCATAGCGAAGCGAAGGATTCTAAAGTAGAATCCTTAGCGTAGACCGGACGTCAGTATACCCCATCCAAGAAAAAAATTGGAAACAATATGGCCGAAAACTAACTAGAGATAAATATACTTATGTACATACGTTTGATTATTTTGTTTACTAATATGGACTAATTTGTAACTTTCTTTCTTTTTATTTGAATTTAATTCAGGGACTGATCCATCCACGTCAGGCCCATCATAACTTAGGTATTTAACACATTTTATAATTTTTTATTGAACTGATGTAGATTCTACCAAAATATTATTGTACGCAGTATGTACATACTACGTCACTAAAATATTAAATTTTAAGGATGCACTTATTGCATGCTTTTGACTTGTATTCTGGATAGTTATATACTCACTCGACATGACTCGCAGTTGGGTGATATTTTCCTTTTAATCAAAAACTAGCTTTCCGGCCGCGGCTTCGCCCGCGCGTATGTCGGTTATCGCGCTAAACCATTCCTCTTTTTGCGTCTGATAAAAACTATCCATGTCTTTTCCCGGGTCTCAAACTATTCCCATACCAAATCGGTCCAGAAGTTTATTCGTTGCATACAATAATTCAAATACATAAATCTTCCCTCTTTATAATATTAGTGTAGATATCCAATATTTTTTTATAGACTGTATCCAGAACGTACTCTTTGAGCTATGATTCAACATAAAATTCTTATCCAACAACACACCAAGGAATGGAGGCTTGCTGTGTATGGTTCTATACCATAACCTTTTCTAGGCTTCTCTCATAAAAGTATTATTTTAATTTGTCAAAACATTTAAAATGACTTGTAACTCCATCATATTATATATGGGACATTCACACCTATAGGGGTGGCCTATATGGGTGATTGGCTATATGGTGGGTAAATAATAATTTGAGTCCCTTTTATTATTTGTGTCTACACGCAATCATAGCTTAGCTATGCTGTGACACATGATTCAGTCTAGGCATCCGGTGCGTTAAACTGAATACGTCACAGATTGCGCGTTTTTTTTTTAAATATTAGGCATTCATTGAGAAGGCAGCTATGATTTGAATTATTGTAGATATTATGTGGTCATAAGACACTTTCCCAGTTCAAACAAAGTTTGCACTCAATGTATTATCCGAGATGTAGGTATAGAATAAAGACATCACGGACAACATTTTGTACCCTTGACACCACCGGCTTGCACCACCGGTAGTGTAAAGAATATTTTTAATACCTGTTACACTACCTGCAAATAGTGTTGTCACTTATTACATCAATCGGTATTTGCTTAGTCCTAACCTATCTGCTGTAGGTATGTGTGAGTCATTAGGTAGGTATACTCTGATTAGTCACACAGTGAACTACGAAAACGGTATTTTATCCCGTTCAGGCTGATAATGTGTAGTACCCTTGCATAGGTAGTGGCCAATGACGTAAGTCCAAATAGATCCAGTTTCTCATAATAACTAGTGTCTAAACAAGTCCAAGGTACCTAGGTGTACTAGTGGGAACGACCCACTGTAACGACTACTGACCTATAAGGTCTAACAGTCCAGTGTTCTTTCGGATACATATTTTATCAACAAGAATCCAACAAAATTAATGTCTGCTACTAAGATTTCCATGATAATATATGCCTATTTTTTGGTTTATAGTATACCTTTATCCGCGTATTCATTTAACCCTTTATTGGCGAAATTAGGCCTTAGGCTTCTGCGAAGCTCAAATACAATTTTAAAGTAAACGTAGAATATCGCAATATTCTACGTTTAGATAGATATATAGAAAACTCTTTAATGTTACACCACTGTTAAAATATTAAAGTTTACATATTAAATAATGATAACATAGTGTTACAATGGTTGGCCTTATCACTGCTACGTCCAGTAAAATGTGTTAAATATATAATGTATAGGCCACTGGCGAGAAGAACGGGCAAGAAACATGGGGCCGTTCTTTTGAAACGTCTTATAACAACGTCTTACAAAATAATTTGATTAAATTACAAAGGTTGGCGGAGATGGAGTTGCCCAAACATTTTGGTCGTTTAAATAATAATGTAGGCTTTCTCAATAAATGTTATTCATGTTAAACTATAATTTACTTTCTGTGAACACTGGTATTATGTATGTAAGTAGACCTTTAGATACTGGACGTTTAAGACACAGGGCATTATGCGACTTACAGAAATAGGACACTGGACCCATTGGCAAACTAGAAATTACCAGCCTGAACAGACGTCTAGGGCTTAGCGGAACATTTCAATGCAAGCGTGTCTTAATTTCGTCAAGGCTACCAGCCTATTCGGTACTTGCGGCCCTGAACACACGGTATTAAGGTACTGGCCTATGCATGCCGCGGTAAAATTAGAGTACTCGTGCATTGAGGTACGTCCCTTTGCTTTCACATTATATAGGTACCTCTCAATATATTTGAATTAGCCCTTGAAAACTTTTGCTAACGTAGTTTGATATAACAGGTAGATAGGTACATACATAGAATACGGCCGGCATTAGGTAGGTACATGCCTGGCCACATCAGATATTTAAGCTGTGCAGCAAAAGTAGTGCCGAAGTATTATGTACCTAGCTACTTTGTGGACAGTTTAATTAATGTAATTTGCAATATTTATTATCTCATTAGGTAAGTAGGTACTCGTAGATAATTATTGCCATCGGTACCCTTTTTGTAGCGACAGTTCAACACAAAAATCTTCGATTTATTTTGTAGCTCACATCTTCAGTATTCTTCAGCGGCCAACAACATGAGAGCTGAAGTATACCTGCAAATGTTATTCTTGTCTGTTACCCGTTCCTACAGCACGAGGTCGTCCATTGAAGCTTTTTCAACTTATGAGGCCGATGCAAGTAGTGCTAAAGTACACCACGAGGTCCATCCAGTCATTAAAGCTTTTTGAACTTATGATGCCGATGCTATTAGTGATAAAGTAGGTAAGTAGGAAAACTTCCGTCACAACCCATTCATTTCTGTGGATCTATTGTCATAATTTTCCATTCGGTTCTCACTTGGAGACAATGTTAGTAAGACTGATTAAATCTAATGTTTTTACTTGCATGGAAACTGACGAATTAATAACTAGATTTTTTTTTATAATAAATGGATAGCAGAGCGTTGATAAAGATCTAATTTATCATACTATTGCGAATGATGTTTCATTATGACCTGAGTTATAGTAGCCAAATTATTAGGCAAGGCAAGCAAAATAATAAGAATATTGCATACATTTTAAAACCGGCCAACTATTGATATGCCTTTTTTCAGTAACACCAATAATAATTTGCCTTGGAAATAATCTAGTATTTGCAACGGTGCTAGGTCCATGTATTTCTTAATAGTGATATAAAGGCGAAAGCAGCAGCATTCCCGTACAAGCAGTTCAATATCTTAATTAGTATAATTAAGTTAATCGGTGTTTATCATAGGTAAGGTAAAAAAAATTGCATAGGAGAAATGTACCTATTGTTTATTAGGAAATCAGATCAGAGGCAATAAATCTGTCCACAGATCCTACCTAATATTTGCTTGATTGTGAATCCCAGTGTGAACAGAGCGGAATGTTTGATAATGTCAGGGAAAATATGTGTTTGCATAAGTAAAGATTTTCATCGAGAAATTAAACGGTAGGTCCAGGCTGCCAGATTGACAATCGAGCGTATGAGTTCAATGGTATTAAATACTCAGTTGTATATCTGGCCCGGCACCAGTCCGGCAGCGATTTTAAACAGATTTAACTTTTGGCTTCTTTAAGTTTGTGAGTGAAATTGTTGCCACTAAAACAATTCTTGCGTAATTTTATTAATCATATTCATATGTTAAATTTTTATTTCAATGTTGAGCTACTTACAGGACACTACTAGTAGTGCTGTTTGGGGCGGGCAAATACCCCTTAAAATGAGGAATATCTTTTCGATTTATTAGTTCTGTATCAGGTGGTATATGAGAACACACATCTGTGACTGTAAATTTAAAACAGGTTATTCGGTACCTACTATGTTTGGCATAAACTATTGTTATTGTGGAGGTATATAATCATGAAATTAGCAATACTCAAAGGATATGGCTCAGTATTGTCTTGAAAAGTCATTCAACACCAATGTTACTTAGATACACTTAAAATTGTCTAAAACCGAGATAAATGTAATTAACCAGTTACATTAGTAATAAGCTTATCTTTAAGCATTATCTGGAATACATATTCTCCGAAACCGAATTACATGATTACCTACCATGTACAAAAAACAGTCACCTATGCAAACAAAAAAAAAATTTGGAATTTCCGCTTAGGCGTGAGGATTCATAGTGCAAGCACCAGCCATTTTTTATCAGAGCGTTCAGTTACCATATATTTAATTTTTTGCAAACTTCCTGATCTCTTTTTAATTTTATATACTTTCAGCTGATTATTACATACAGAACACTTAAACAATTGAGTAATAAGCACCCGGCATGTTGTTCAGCCATCTTAGAATAGGTTTTCTCATACTGAACTTACTAGTCATGATCGGTTCCCCAAAATCCAGCAATTTCCTCATTTTAACACTACCGTTAGGTACTCTTAAAAGCAAAGTGCGCTACTGTATGTAAACCAAAACCTACATAAGTTTGCTAAATTTTAGAGTACGTTTCGTTCTCGTGCTTATTATAGGTTTTGTAAGTTAGGTTAGCAAAACCACAAAGAGTTAGTGATATTGGTTCACTATTCTTTCGATAAAACTCCCGTTTCACTTTAGGCTCTATGCGAATTCGTCAACCTAAATTTATGAACTGCCGCAAAGGCTTCTGGTATGGGGTACTTTTGGAAGTCATCCCGTTATGGCGTACTTCATAATTAGGTAACCAACAGGATGTAATTACGATCTGCATCTGACACCTCTATTTATTTTTTTACAATACTGTTACATACATATATCTAACCAATCAGGATTTCCCTTTATTACATGGCTATCTTTAAAAAGTATTTGCCATGGCTTGTATTCATTAACCACTCGATGTTCATACATTCTTATCATATACTTGTCACATATTTATTGAGCAGTCTCTACTTGATTCAAATATATCAACGATAGCAGTAACTGGAGTTGTATGTAGATGAGTATGTATGTATTGATGGTTACTGCTAATAAGATCTTATGTAGCACAATACAATTTTATAAAAGTATAGCGCTCTTTATCCGTAGTACAGTTACGTAAACCGTTTAACACGATTACAGCTGAATCAGTATCACTGTTTTTTAATAACTATCCGCAGTACACTACTACTATACTAGAAAAGATCCGTTGCTTAGGGACCTTGTTTGTTACCAATGTGGGTGCGTTCGAGAGACCATTCGGTAGTAAAGGTAATGGTTCCGACTGGCTATTATCTTACTATACCATAATGGCTCATCACGGTTGGACCAAATTTTGGCCACCTCTCAATTACCAGATTTACGAGATTTTTAATGTCATGAAAAACTAGCTGTACTCACATTAGTTGAACGTTTGACCTAGATTTCAGGCACATCCGATGACCTTCATCGTGCGAGTTTCTGTGTCTAAATCGCAGCAACGACTCCATGCAACTGATTTTGAGATTTACGAGATAGTAATTGGTGCATTATATGTATTGTTTTCTGTGATAATCGCATCGCAATCTTTAACTATCACCTAACCTGTGTCATGGTCTGTGACCGCTTAAGCAACAGCAATCCTATGGATCGATAGATCCAGGAATATTTGCCTAAAGGGCCGCTCGAACGTTTCCCAGCAAAAATACGCCTCCCACGAGTATGTAACGTATCAATGTAAAAGATCACAAATATGATTGCTAAATCAGAAGTAAATTCTATTTGATTACAGATTCCGTTTAATCCGCCAACGCAATTACTATGGACATAAAGAGAAATGCATTTGTAATTTTATGTTTAGTTCCTTGATGTAATAGAAGAAATCTGTTAGTATTAGTGAAGGACAGGTATGGGGATTGGGATCACCTGTTAAACCGTTATAATTTACAGTAAAAAAAGTAATACACAAAAATATGCGAAAACGGTCGAGACCAAATAAAAAAAATATAATTAATGTTATGGACAAAGATTACCGCTAAACATCAGTAATGAATCTTGATAATAATAATAAATTACATGTCAAAAATAGTTTCGGTTCACTGACCTAGATTATACTAACACGCTGGACTTGGCTGTAATCATGTCCAGTGCACATGTATGGAGGTCAGTGTTCCCATCGCAGTTGAGTTTCGTTGCTAACTAGAGTTATCAGAATGACGATTTTTATCAGAAATTATTACCTACTTACAAAGTTACATGGTCGCCATTGTGACTATATATTTAAAAAAAACTTATGTTTATGATACAACTCTATAGATGTACTACTCCCCGTCCGCATGTATTTAACTGTCTATCTAATAAAATTAATAGAATATTTTTTTTCATTATTAAAATTTTTAAGTAGGATTTATTGTAAGTAAATTCTAAAAACAAGGAGTTTATATTTTACTATGATTAACCAGTTATGAGCTTCTTTATTATATCAATAGGTTTATCTTTGGACCTAGAATGTAGTATTATATAAATACTACATTCTCTTTAGAATAGATTGGGCTCATTTTGATCGTAATGAACATAAAACGTGGAGCTCAAAATTATGTTAAGAAAATAGGTACTTCGTGACGCTTTTTACATTATGAGAGGATAATTTATACTGATACATGATATATTATGAGACTTGTTAAAATTAGCATTATAAGTACAAAGGGAGTCTAATCACAGTAGTCACCAATAAATGGAAACCGGTACAACCCAGTGTTCTTAGTCCTTACGGTAAAATAATATAGGAAGAATTAAAAAAAAAAAAGTGTTCAAAAAATTTTAATCTGGCGGTTAACTGATCGATACTAGTTCAGTTTAAGCTTGAAAAATATAATCTGAGAACCGCGGTGTAACGCATGACTTCGTGTTGTTGTTTTTTTATGTATTCAGAAGAGATACACCTACGTATATCCCTACTGAATGAAAGAAACTTAAACACGACCATAGATAATATAACATTTCGTCACGCTTGAATTCTTAAAAGGGAGGTAGTACCAAAACACCCTCAAATATTATTGTAGACATATATAAAAATATGACAATTTATATGTGACCTATATAATTTTAAATAACTTTGGCGGTCCATATATTAATTTATGAAAATCGATGTTCAATCGACACGACATTCAAATATTGCTAAATTTGTTAATTATAAATGTAAATTAATACGTTTAGTAAAAATCTACAAGATCTTGTTGTAGTTTGCGTTCTTAAAAGCTTGGGCTAGGAAAATTAGGACGCGAGTATAATTCCTTTCTGAGGCGTGAGTATAATTCCTTTCTGAGGAAGTGAAGAGAGTATATTATGTGTCCCTGAGTTGGGACACATAATATAACAAAGTTGAAAGATTATAATCATCATAATTTGAAAGGTATGTTGTTGACAGCTTATACAAAATCATAACAAATCAATACATTATCATTATATACAGAATGTTACGATTTAAGGCGAATTTTACCTGAGGGATCAACTTATTCAAACAGAACTTAGTTTCACGTCTTACAAATTTTATAACAATTAGCGTCTAGATTATCTACTGTAAATCAAGAATTTAAGGACTGAATGACAATCAGAACTGTTAGTTACCGCAAGCCAATTCAATGAATAGATAACAGTATTTTTATGTCTGGATACTATTATGTTACGTATGTTCGAAAATGTTGCCGTTTTCTTTGCTAATTATATTTTTAGAAATATTACCTTCTCACTCAGAAATTGACCAAGCCTAACAAGTAGCATTTATCGTAAAACTATATCATTAATCATAATATTTTATGTAATATAATACCTAGTGAACGGTATAAGTTAAACTCTCTTCGACGAATACTTAATTGATCTAACAGCTCTATTAATGTTTGTGACACATTTTTAAAGAATAGTTTACATTACTTCTGTTTTATAACTTGAAGAATAGTCGCCTTTGTTGGGAAGTCCTTTGATGACCACAACGCCGCGGCCAGTTCTCGGTCCAGTTTCAGGAGGGCGCTCTGGTAACGCCGGTGATTAATACTTCCACGCTAGTTAACTCTTCTAACATATTCAGGTACATTTTTAACGGAAAGATTCATATGAATTTGAGCATTTATTTGCAATAAATACTTAGATGAATTCAACACTTTGAAACTCGTATACTTATTTGACTTACCTACGTCGTAAACAAAACCTAAACTAAAACTGCTGACACTTGAATAAAGCAGCACACGCCTTTTTGCACCTGAAAAAACACAACATATTAAAAATAAGTAGAATACAATATAATATAGAATATACTTACGCTTTGGTTTAGGTGGTATTAATTTAATAGCACCCGGTTTTTCGACGGGTTCAATAATTTTTAATTTCTTCTCTGGAGGGGTCTCATTGTGAACCGGGGACGGTCTCTTGGGTATTGGCACTGAAGGGGGGGGCACAATAGGTGGGGGTTTTTTATTCAACAATGCTGCCCGTGAGGGTGGGGGTTTAATTTCCTCTTCTAGCCCATGTTTCCTAAATTTTGAGTGGAAAGTTTTAACAGTCTTCGGTTTTGGGTCATCAGGCTTCCGGACTTCTATTGATATTGACGGCTTTTCTCTTTTTACGTCGCTCAATTTTGGAATTTTTCCCAATTTATGTATGGATGGAGGAACCGGAGAAGGCGTGCCAGGTTTGTCATCAGACAGCTTTTCGCTAGTAGCCTTTTGAGTATTTTCTTTACTCTTTTCTTCCTTTCCTTTTTCTTTGCTTCTATCCTTATCAGATGATCTTCGTTCTTCTTTAGATTTACTACTAGACGTACTGGATTTTTCGCTAGATTTACTGGTTTTGCTTTCAGATCTTGACTTTGATGTTGAATGTTTATCTTTCTCTCTTTCTCTTTCTTTATCCTTGTCTTTAGACCCTTCTTTACTGCTGTGTCTATTTGAACTGCTACTGCTTTTTTGACTGCTTCTGTGTTTATCACTTGAAGAAGAATGCTTCTTACTAGAATGTTTAGAAGAGCTCGATCTTGAACTGCTACTACTACTACTTTTGTCTTTTAATTTATCTTTGCTTTTACTTTTGTGAATATCTTTAACATCAGCACCTTCTTCACTTTTATTTTCACTATCATCAACTTGAGACGAAACTTGTTTCCCATCTTTAAGACTAATTTTAAGTACTGGTACTTTATCAGAATCTTCTTCAGATTTAGTATCAGCCACGTCTTTTTCGGTTATAGTATCATTGTTGTCAATTTTTTCGCTGGTGTTCTCAATGGTTTTAATTTCAGTTTCATTAACATGATTCTCGGGAACCTTAATTTCAGAAATTTCTGATTTAATAACAATTTCCGGTTTAATAACAATTTCAGCATCGGTTTCATTATTAGCTTCAGCTATAATTTGAGGGAGATCAGCTATTTGAACAGGTAAAACTTGTTCACCTTTGACAGTCTTCAGCCACTGCTCCACGAGTTTGGAAGCTAGTGCTCTGATTGCTAAAACAAACAGTTAATAGCATTGAAATATAATAATTGTTTATAAATAATAATATAATTTAAATATATGTTAATAAATCTTTAAAAATATACATAAAACCGACAAAAGCCGTTTGACAGTAAATTAGGAATGTAAACATATATTTAGACTAATTTATATTGTACTATCAAAACCTTCGCTCGTTGGTGAAATCTAATATGATTAATTGGATAAAAGCATGCATGTCCTGACTCAGTACCTAAGAAATCTATGTACCACATTACATCAACATCCTTATAGGTGTTTCGGAGGTGGGAGACATCAAACACGCACACTTTTACATTTATAATATTAAGCAGAATGATATATGTACTATAAAATGAGCATTTATTTTACTTGCAATGCCGTTCTTAATGGCTCTTTAAATTTCGACAAATTTTTTCTAAGGTTCTATTTTTCAGAGAAAATATACATTAGTATGAAATAAGTGAGTTCTGTAAAAACAAATCATCATAAAACCATCAAGGAAATAGAAAGAAACACGACACAAAGACTCATTTGAATTTAATGCAATTTTAGTGACATTTGGAAGCCAATATAAAGAATGTAATGGTGGTTTTAATATTTTGATGTTTGCAATAACGCCTGCTATGCGGATTACATTTCAAAATAAAAATATACGACAGAAAAAAATAAGTCATGTGCGGGATTCGAACCCGCGTCCATCCACCCCTTTACCCTGGGTATGCTCTATCTAACCAATCGAGCTAACATGACAATGAGTCAGAACTCAATTTTTTCCTATCATTCTTTAACCATCGTATTGGGATGGAGCAACATCTATAGTTCAACTTACGTTTTACTACAAACAAGACCAACTTTGCAATTGGTTTTATACCTGTAAATAATTACGCAACCATACAATTTTAATATTGTTATGTTTGCGATAACGTAAAAAAAATCCTCTCGTATATTTGTAATTTTGTAATGTAATGTTTGTGTAACATGAATGTCTATTAGCAGGGCATATTTTAAACTTTGAAATATTCTTACCGAAATGGTTTCCATCCTTAGACAATTCTTTGACAAGTTTCGGACAGTTGTTTGTCTTCAAACGTTCTATGTCTACTGGACAAAGTAGAAGTAGTTCCAGTAGTTCTTTGACAAGGGGCCAATTTTTGGCAACAATACTTTCAGTTAGCCACATGTGGACCAACAGCCAGCCACCAGATCCCATGAATAAACCAAGTAAATCAGTTTCCGTGCACTTCAATATCTGTATATAGATACACTTTGACACTAACTTTTTTGAAAATTTTGTCATTAAACTGAAACAAAAGAAAAATTAAGCATTACTTTACTACAGAACGTCCCATTGAAGCACATTAGGACTGCTTTAGCAAAAAATTGGTATTTGCTCCAAAAATCGCTGTTTAATTTTGTCGTTTAGGAAAATCATGTACCTATTACTTATAATACGCAAACAGTACAAAAAATTACAATTAGAAGATTGAAATTTTCAAGTGTGGTGTAAAATCATAATTTAGCTTTAATCTTGAAAACTATTGATCCTAGACCACTAGTATTGTCTTGTGATCTAGAATCAATTAGTAAATTACCATCAGGCGACATTGTAGTCAGAGGTTAACCTGTCAAAAGCAGAAAATCAAGAGTTACGAAAATATCGCTGTTTTAAGTTCATCTGCTATTATGAATAGTAATATTATAAAGAGGAAAGATTTGTATTTTTTTGTGCAACGCTGATTAAAAACTGCTGGGCCCAGCAGTTTGTGCACTTCAATATCGAAGTCTTAGACCTGGTGACGGACATAGGATAGTTTTTATCCAACTACGCAAAAAGAGATTAATGGTTTTGCGCGATAACCGACAAATCCACCAGTAGGATCGCTGCGCTGAGCGAGGCTAGGAAAATGAAGATTACCTATTAGCTGATTTTCACTCATCTTCCCTGCAAATCTCTATGGGTGGGTATACAGCTATATAGCCGTTTTGGATAAGTACATAAATCATTTTATTACGTGTAACAATATTTTTTTCAAAAATTATGCAGTAAGTTTACATTGTTGTCTGAATATAAAATAGCGGTTTTAATATTTTTATTTTTGCAATAACGTGTGTTCTGCGGTTAACAACAAAAATTTACTAATTTACGAGATGAAAAATTATATTCCATCCTCATACGATGGTTAAAGAACAAGAGAAAAAATTAGAGTTATGAGTCATTGTCATGTTAGCTCAGTCAGTCAGAGCATACCCCGGCTATAGGGGTGGATGTCGCGGCTTCAGATCCCACACATGACTAATTTTACCTCTCGTAAATTTGTAATTTTGTAATAAAATAGCGCTTTTTCAATTCTCTATCTCGGAGTAACACAAATGAAATCTAATATGCCGTAATTACGTCATCTCTATTAGTTAACAATGTCAGTTGGGCATTACGTCCGAGGGAAATAATTATGTCATAATTAAGCAGACTGACATATATACGACGATGGTAAGTCACAACACAAATCAGGAATAAAAATGGGATATAACACTTACCTAGCAAGTCTCTGAACCTCATCTCTACTCTTGATACCACCATCAGGGGACAGGAGCACGCTCAAGCAGTTCAGCAATTGTATTGGATCAATACGCGGCTGTAACAAATAAAAATTGGTTATTAGGTTCCTCAGTGACTTGTTCTTGTGTTAGGGTCCACATTCCTTAATTATTAGGCTATTGTAAGAGGAAAAAATACAAAAATAGGATTGCTACGCTCAGCAAGGCAAGGAAAGGTAAGCAATTCTATTGGTTTTTTTCCTCGCACATCAATGGTGGAAACGCCTCAAATATCCATTTTGCAGTAGGTATGCCTTTATTAGCAGTTTTCATAATTTTACGCTATTAAGTTCATAAAAACAATCTAACACAGTAAATAGTATGGAAAGGAAAACTAGCTAAGTGCGAGTAAGACTTGCAAACTGAAGACTGTGTGGCACTGCATAATTTTTTTATGAGCCTAATGTGTTATTTTATTCTAACTCGTGTCAGAGTTTTTTTAGTGAAAATATTTAGTAATTCAGCAGACATCACCCGATGAACAATTAAAAAAAAAACGCTGTTCAATAGTGGATATTTGCAGGAACCACGAACCAACGTGTTTTGAGATCACGAAAGCGATAGAGATTTGATGCTGACAGTGGTTTTTAGTTTTCACTCTAACAAGCCCTTATTTATGCTTGACACAAATACGTCAACTTTAAAATGAGGGAAGGCGGCGTACGATAACGTCTCTCTCTATAGCGATAATTAATTTTTTGCATAATATTTATGTTTTTTTTGACACGTCCCTGTTATTTTCGTGTTGTTATCCTTTTTTTCAGCAACTAATTATTACTAAAGAAAATATGACCCTGAAAATCACTAAAAATGCCCCGTTTACCGCCATGAACACCAAACAAATTTGAAAAGTTTTGAGTGATAGTAGCCTAGAATATTCTTTCTTAAAATTTTAATGCCAAAAAATAATTCATTCAGCTCAGATTTGGAGTAGAAAGCAGGAAAATATGAAACGTCAGATTCTGGTTGTTTTATTCGGTTGATTTATTAGTGTTTTAAGCTTGTTGTTTTATTTCGTTCATTTATTATGATGTTTACTCAGTCAGTCTTTTACGGACCTCTATGTGAATATGTTACCTTGATGTAATTTGCCCGATCACTTTGACACTGACTTGATAGAAAATCTATTTTCCTAGTAAGGATGGCTAAATTGGTTGCTCATTGCCAGTGAATATGAAAATCGAAACTACTTTTGTACCAAAGTTTATTTTGCACGCGCTGCAACGTGGAGGTAAGATCAATTTATTCGTCCGATATAAGTGAAAACTAGAGAAAATAATACTTTTCATATGAAAATTCAATGACAAATTATTAAATAAGGCCATAATTTGTGTTCTTGTAAGGTTTCAATAGCTTCTATTCAGTAGCTATATGGAGTGAATTTTAAATGTTAGAATAACATTCAGTTTGAGTTTTTTTTATAAAATAAGGAATAGATTTTTTTTGTAGAATACAATTTGTTTGCGACGAACATAAGGGTAATTTAAAATGTTTACGGTTTCTAAAGAACCAGTGAATTCATCAACCAAATCACCTAATTAATTAGAAAACAAAAAACTCGACTGCAAATTATTTATATTCATTAAGCATTTTATTGTTCTTTGGAAATTAACCTTGTAACTGATATATTCAACACCGTTGCTCGTAAAGTGAGCTTTATTATATCGTTCTTAGGGCCATAAACCGAACTATTACTTCCTCGTGCATAGTAATATGATACACTAGTGCGTAATAGAATTATCCCTACGAAATTAAGTTAGTACCTAACTGCAAACTATATGCCAGTAAATAGAGCATTTTCAATTTTATCGGGTAATTTATCCCTACAAAGTTAAGTTATTAACTGCAAATTATATGCGAGTAAGCAGAGCATTTGCAATTTAACCGGGTAATACAGATTTGTAACATCAAAGAGGTTTATATGTAATCAACCATCATACATTTGCCGCGCGAAAAAAAAAACTTGCGCGCTATTTTTCGAATGTTGTTTGTATCGAAAAAAAAATATTGCATATATATTTTTTTTCCTCGCAAGGGTGTCGAACAAGTACGTATGAAACTCGTGAGCAACTTGCACTCGGCTGATTAAGCACACACAGCCTCGTGTATAATGAGCAACTTAGCTCACTTGTATCATAATCTACAAATATTTATGGAATCATTTTTTAAAGCCCTTTATTTTGATACATTTGATACGATGGCATTAGAAGATTAGTATTTTTTCTCATAATATGGCGTCTAAAATCTGACAGTTTGTTGTTTTTTTTTATATGTATCTAGAGTCACTTGCACTGCCAAGCCGAATCTAACGATATCTCATACATTAAAATCGGTTAAGCCGTTTAGAAGTTACGGTGGAAAGAAACTCATAAACATACATATATGAACCATTAGAACATAACACTAATTTTTTGGGGCAGTTGTGTAAAAATAACAATTTCAGTTCTGTACGCCCCCACAAAAATTTTATAGGGCACAAGAGGATATAAATTCCTAATCGGCACCATGAGGGCGAAGAGTTAGGGGACAAAAGGAAATAACCCATTTCACCATTGATTCCCCCCTAAAGTTAGTGTGCAAGCAGTTATTTCAATACACTACAATACAATACAATACAACTTGTTTTAGTCTCATTTTAAATACCAGGTGTTCAAATTCAGAAAAAGTTTGCAAGCATGCCCTTGAGCTGAATCGAACAAGTCATGAGTCATTGTCATGTTGGCTTAGCGGTTAGAGCATACTCCGGCTATAGGGGTGAATGGCGCTGGTTCGAACACCGTACTTAACTATAATTTTTCCTCTTGGTGTAATTTTCTAATGTAAACCGCAGAGCATGCTTAAATGCAAAAATAAAATTATTAAAACCTATACTTCTGGTTTACCAGTTTTTCGTAAAATTATGTATAATCAAAATCATTCTGAAAAATCGTTTAGCATGACAGTTCTTATTTTAACATTTAAGATATACAATAAATAATATAACGGAAAACTGGCAGACCTGAAGCATGAATATTAGGCTCAAGGACATATGAACATACAAAGTTCTTTCTAGTTTGAAAACTTGGTACCTATTTAAAATAAAGCGGAACACCGTTTGTATGGAATTAATTGTATTATTATCATGTACATATTACCCCGCGGGGTGCCGGGTTAGAATTTCACCTCCCCATATCATCCCGTGGGTGTCGTAAGAGGCGACTAAGGGAAAAATACTGGAGGGTGGGCAGCAGCACCTTCTAAAGAACTGCATCTTACACTGCGATCCCCAAGCCACCTCCCAAGCGTGGGGATTATGGAAATACACCCTTAACAGGGGAGGCTGTGTTCAGCAGTGGACGAGTCGGCTTTTACAGGTGAATATTATTTGTCTAGCTAAGTGTGGTCGAAAAAATATGTATTTATCCTTCATTCTGTTCATTCTATCGTTATCTCATTTCGTTTCACACACATCATTTATGACGCATTCCGTATTATTACCTATCACATCATATTCCGTACCTACGGAAATTCGAGACAATAGTTTTAATCTACCCACGATATCTAAAAATTACATGGAATACACGGTATAATAGTTATAGTTCGATAAAATAGTATTTGTGTCAAATTCATCATAAATCGCTGTAAGTTGATGATGAAATCTATTTATTCGACTTACGACTGATCCATTGAAGGCGTGAACAAATAGGTGTTTATATATTGCATTATCAATGCACAGTCTCATAAACAATATGATCACAAGGAAGCTGAACAAGAAAAATTGTTAATAATTAGCAGAACGCTGAGTTGAGGCCGGTTTTGCGACAAATAGAAGTATATGTTTAATTTATAATTTTAAGTTTATATTGTCATTATTTATTTGTTGCAAAATAAACATTTTCTTTCTTTCTTTCAAAAATTCAGCATGTATTTACTATTAGCAGCCAACCGCGGCCTAGGCCGCGTACGATTATTAAAATTCCGTTTAGCTATTATGGTGAGTAGACACAAACATACTAACTTTCACATTTATAATATTAGAATGAAATGTAATATAGTCAACAATATATGTAATATATATGCTACTACTATAGGTCGAGTAAGCAACCTACAGGCTTTTGTCAGCATAGCCCGCAGTTAGATAGTTGAGGGCCTGTTTGTCAAGGCGATCGCAATAATGTTTTTTTTTTCATATTCTACTTGTCTGATTATTATCTGCTACCAGCTCTATATACTTCTTAAAAATTAAGGCATAACCTGCCCTGTCACGAAACCAGGCAATATAAACGACGCGCTTGTCACATTATTCCTCATTTTAATTTTAGGTGCTCCTCATTTCATTACGTTCCAAATGGCAAAAAGTAGCCCTATAAATGCCTCCGCATTTTTTTGTGTATGTCCGTCCGTCATGTGTCTTTAGCTCACAAAATAAATCAGTGAGTTCGAAGTATTGATATTTTATGTAGAAACTTAACCCAAAATAAAATATAAAACCAGAAAATTTAAAAAATAATTAAAGTGAGCTCTAATGAATAATAAAAAATAACCTGAGAAAGTAGTTGAAATAAAACCGTTTTTGCCCCCTAACCTGAAGGGTATCATATCACCTAGAACTCGTGCAGTAAAAGTTTGTGAACAGTTTGCTTGGCCCGTAGACGCGCGCCGGGCTTTTTGCTAGTCTGCATGGTGTGCGTTTGAAAGCACGCAGCCTTGCACCGACTGGCCTGCCGCATTGCTTGGATTACTCGGCTCGCTTACACAAGCCGAACTTCCCAGGCTGCTTGACAAGCTGCATTGAATAGCTGGCTTGGCCCGCAGACGCGCGCTGGGCTGCTTCTGATCGCATCATCAAAGTAGTCAACTTTGGATCATTTTATGTTGTTACGGGGGTATATGTCAATAACTTTAATAAGGAAACTTACATTTCCGTATATTATATACTATATCCATATTCACTACTCAATAGCTCGCTTGGCCCGCAGATGCGCGCCGGGCTGCTTCTGATCCGCATCATCAAAGTTGTCAACTTTGTGGATAATTTTATGTTGTTACGGGTCAATAACTTGAATTATGAAACTTTACATAACCGTATATTATATACTATATCCATATTCACTATTTAAATAACAAATACTGAAAGCGCCTATTTCTATGTAGGTTTGAACGGACGGTAAGTGCGTGCGTTACGCACCGACCATGGCACTAGGCTGTTTGAATTGATGCCGTAATTTAGTCTTATCCAGACGGTAACTGTGTTCGCTACGCAGGGACCGTAAGTTGGCATTTAGAATTCAGCAGGCCGACGTATGGCTTTTGTTCGAGCCGAACGCCTCCACTTTCCACGCCAAACTAAACGCTCCCATAGTGTTGTCTAGGGCGTCAGTCTCCTGACTTAAGTACACGCTACGCAGCACTGACGCGTTCAACCGTTGCAGCGACGGTCCTCGTCAGTACAGCGTATACATGGCTAGTGCAATGCTACGCAAACACGATATCTACGGTGCGATAGCTACGGAATACCGTCAGGATAAGACTTCATACAGCCTTAATATTTCATTGACCTACGTACATACAGCACTTTAACTCAGCTCTACGCATCCTGCGTCCACGCCACACTGCACGCTTCTATGTTACTGCCTTCCCCATCCGTTTCCTGACGCACGAAGCTCAGACGCGGCGGAGCGACGGTTCTTGTCAGTATTGCGTAAGCGGACGCGGTCATTGGGCCGTATTTAGTTTTATCCTGACCCTCACTCGACACTCGGCTGTTGTTATTTAGTATTCCACTGACCAACGTACGGCACTTCTTTTAAGTTGTTGTAAGTGTTTTAGAAGGTGTGAGACTTCTGCTCGAACCGTGCGTCGGCACTGTGCGCACAGCACTAAACGCTCGCATAGTAATAATTTATTTCGTCGAAACCTATAATTTTCAATCCGTAAAACGTTCATTAGGATTTAAAACCATATTTTTTTGTTTTAATTTCGATTTCTTCTGTCCGAATGGTCCCCCCTGAAGCACGACAGAACAGCGGTAGTGAATCTCGGCAGTCGGCTGCGCTTGGACATGGACGATCGCAACTAGGCCGTTTTTAATGATTAGCACGAACAATGTCAAAAAATATAAATTTCCAAATCCAGATATAAAAGTGTATTTTAATAAAAATGACAAATACTAAAAACATCCGCCAATAAATATGTCCACAAGTAAAAAATTATCCAACAATAAAAACGGCTAGTTCATTATTTGTATTAATTGTAACCTCCCCCTCTAGATTTAATGAAAACCATTTTTTATCATGTTTTATATAGTCTGTATTAGCAAGGAGATCAAATAAAAAAATTGCATTAGAGGAAAATTACAAACTCACTTCGAACGGAAATAAATGAACATGACGTTTTTCAGTAGCATCTTTATCGTTTATATCAACATTTAAATTTAATTTACTTAAAAATCCTATATTTAATTCATTTTATACAGATAGCCAGTAGGATCCAAAAAATATTGGATTACAAAAGCAGTTTCTAACATAAGTATTAATTTGGGAATCTCTATATTTGGTAATTTCCTGCTTGGGCATATCAATTGATGAACTTTTTTTAACTGGTATTTTCTATATTTTGTTATTTTTCTAGTTGGATAATTTTACTGCTTGGGCATATCTATTGATGAACATTTTTAAATGGTATTTTCTATATTTTGTTATTTTTCTAGTTGGATGTTCTTATACTTGGACCTTTTTCCGATTAGGCGTTTACACATTTGGAACATTATTGAACTCTAGCACAATATTATTTTTTGACATTAGTCATGCAAATCTTTTAATTTTCTCAATCAATTTGGTGAAACCCATAAAACCACAGAACATTTGATACGAAATCCTAAGATGAAAAGCATTTTATGAAAAATTGTGAGCAATTCCAAAAAGTTTAAATTTATACTTATTAATTCTTGGTATTAAAGAAATTCTAATCCCTAATCCACTCTATTTCCGAAAGGACTAGTTGTTTAATAGTAATTCTTTATTAGTATGTCCTTTGAACATTCTGAGTATTGAACATTTTGCATGTTATAATACCAATGAGCTGTGCTTCCATCGAATTCTCATTCTGGCGGATTCAGTACAAACAACAGGGTTGACTCATTTAGATCATTAATTATTAAAGTCCGTGGTTTAAATCAAACTTGATTTTATTGATAGGTTATCAAACTTGATTTTATTGATAGGTAATTAGGTTACATACTTAATGATATAAGTATATATGAAATCTTTGTTTGAAATGCATTTGGGAAAAATTTGGTGATAGAATAAACCAAAAAGATGTTTTGGCTCTAAAATTTCTGTAATGTGAAATAAGGTTTTTTTATTTTCAAATTTCTGAATAAATGACGTAATTAGGTGATGATGCCCAGATTCAAATATTATCTTTTAGTAAAAGTGATAATAGCGTTAACTGATGAAAATACGGTAAATTCGTAATAAATTATAAAATATCATGTTTTTTTTCATAAGATAAAATATTGTCAAAAATAACGAACTCATGATTTTGATCAACCCTGATAAACAGAATAAATGACAAATCATTTTTTAGCTTCGCACTTGTTTCACCTATAATATTACCAGAAACAATTCCGAATATATTAAGACTCCTGCAATGAAGAGATCAATCAATGGAAGGACATTTGCATGGTGGGTGTAGGACATTATGGGAATGACCGCCTGTAAATTTAAGTAAATTGCTATGCCTGAATTTTTTTATCTTTCGTTGTATTTACGGAGCAGGAATAAGCTGTATTATAACTTATACCCACTCTGTAATACAGCCTGATGACACAGGGTATAATATCAAAACATACCGAAGCGAGCGAAGAAAACGAAGCAAGTGTGCCGCGTGCGTCATCGGCTGGCTATGCGCAGAAAAGGAGTTTCTATTTATTTCAAGTCTTTCAGTTTTATTTGTCAAGCATGTTTCAAGTAACAGTGTGACTGTATGGAAGTCCCAGTGTAACTTGTTTTATGTGACTGATTGGGAACACCCCTGTTTTTATAGCCAATGTAATTTATGGATAATGAACATGATGTATTACTAGTATTTTAAACTTATTCTTTAGTAACATAAAAATATTATTAAACTACTATTAAAGCAGGGGTTGCATGCACAAAATATGCTTCAAGTGATTCAGAAGATAATGCCATGAGACTATGGCTATCTGCATTCAATCCACATTTTCAATGCATATAGATATATGTCGCCTCCTTTTCTTGTTCATTCCAATGCTCAATCTCGTCAGCTTCTGTTTCAGTTGAACTGGCACTCAACCTTCTTAATTAATTTTTGTTGGGTCATTATGTTATGTCTATTTAATTTTCCAAGTCTAACTAGGATTCATCTTATAATATTTTCATTTAGTTCACGACATTGTAAACATAAAAAAAAACAACTATATGACCACCAAAACTCAGTCACAATGACTACTTTGAAAATATATTTTAATTTAATTTTTGAATGCATGCATATATTGAGTGTTTGATTATTGAGCGAATAAGGCACACTGATGGGTTGGTGGGAGAATACCTACATAGACTCATAAATAACAAATATTTCCGCAAAGTTATGCCTGAATCTATTCAAACTCATAAACATACAGTATTATTTACATTTTAATGGTACACAAGAATGCCTAGAGACTTTACCATAAATTAGATTGTGTTTGGGCTCTCAATATTTTTGATAGATAGATTGGCACTGTTGTAAGCAACCAGGAGTAAAGCCCATGATTATAACACTTGCAAGTGCCGAAATATTGAGAGCTCAAAAACAATCAAACATACCATATGTTTGATTGTATATATCCTGTTTTGTATGTGACCTAAAACTTATGACTCCACCTTTCCACCAAAGCTGTGCAAGGACTCTTCCTTGCAAGGACTGGTGAGTAAGATGTGAACAAAGTGCAGACTTTGTATGATAAAAAAACTCAAACAAAGAATGCATCTGAGTAATATACAATATGAGCAAAGGTGATGTGCAATTATTGGTAGACAGATCCCGATTTCAGACCATGCTATCAGCTGATAAACCAGGTTTCAAGAGCAGTCTTGAGACGGGTCTTCAGATGCAGTTACTTGAGAGTGGCATAATGGTATAATGATGATATGTTTTTTATTAGTGACAATATTCAGATGCTGACGTAATTATGTCAAAAGTCAAAATAATTTATTCAATATAGGCATCTACAATGCTCTTACGAAGGTCAATTACAAATTACAATATTGAAATATTCTACATTACACTGCCACATTCAGCAAAAAAATATGTACATTTACACAATATACAAATAAAATTATTACAATATTGGTTTAAATAACATAGGTGATAGACGATAGGTTGGCTGAGGCAGAATTGTCCAAGCATTTTTGTCGTTTAAGTATTCACAAACTGTAATTTGTTACTAATAAAATGTGATTGAAATCATAGAAAATTTGCAGTTTGGCAATAACACATTCACATTTGTTACTAACTATAACTGTTATTGACTTCAGCAAAAATAGTTCTTTTAAAATCACAATTTTACTGTGATTTAAATCACATTTTGTTAGTAGCAAATTACATAATTAAGCTACAGGTCTTCAGAGCAAACTAGCTGAGATTGGGGTCTACTACTACTAGTCTTTAGAATCGGTATAAATATGCCACAATGCCACAATAAATATTCAGGTTTGGATTAGGTTGCATAAAGTATGTATGGTGTGACAAAGGAATTGTGGCCCATTTTCCAAGCAGTCTTGTTTGCTCTACCCCTGAAGTGTTTTTTATAAGCTAAAGGCGCTGAAGTGGAGTGGCGCTAGGCCACTTGAGGCGAGGAGCTGCGGAAGAAGCAAATCGAGAGTGGTACAGGCTGGACACCAAAAGCGTTGAAAAATCATAGTATTTTTAGTTAGATACAGTTTACTGCACATTTTCTGTGCATACAATACATGTGTGCATAAATGCAGAACTATATAAGGGTAAAATATAAGTTCTAGGAATAGATTCAGGCGTTACTTTGCGGAAATCCATATTTAATAATAACAAATATTTTTTAAATATTTTAAGAAAACATCAAATTAATATTTTAATAAAACACTTAGAAATATAAAAATATATCTAATGAATAGATTCAGGCGTTACTTCGCGAAATCTATATTTAATAATAACAAATATATTTAAAGTATTTTAAGAAAACATTAAATTAATTATTTAATAAAACACTTAAAAAATCTTTATAAAAATGATATATATCTAGTGACAATTCCGCCTAATTTCCTGTTAAGCCGACGTGACGTCACTAACGCCACGCAACCAAACCGGAAGAGTATTCGACGCGTTTCGCTTCTAAACGAAGCATCCTCAGGAGGTCTTGACTCTAGCCTAGAAGGAAAATTAGGCGGAATTGTCACTAGATATATTTTTATATTATTTAAGTGTTTTATTAAAATATTAATTTGATGTTTTCTAAACATATTTTAAGAATATTTGTTATTATTTTAAGTTCTATGTATAATTTATTCACAAAAACATTTGATTTCTGCAGGATGAAATTACAAGTGTTTATTCAAGGTAACTAACTATATTAATCTGAAAAAAAATATGTTATGTACATTGTGGCATATAATATATCTAAGTCCATCGAGATAGGTCTGAGACCAATAACTAGGGGTGTATTCTGTTTTACCATTACTATCCATACATAATCTATATGTATGTAAGGACATAGCTGTTCCGAAACAAGAAGTGTACTGACACTCGCAAAATAATCTAGTCAGAACTATTCTAAAGTGGCTAAGTGAGCAAATGAAACCAGGGGCTCGATTCTCTTAGCTATTGAACGGCGTTAACTCAACATAATTGCATGAAAATTGTAGTTTTTGACAGTATCTGTAGTCTGCCGGCTATTTAGGTTCAATAGCAAGTCAGTGGCATGCTATCAATAGTTTTTGACATTTTTGGTATGCTGTTAGCTATTATGTTGCGATTGTGTTGCTACATTGGCATAAAATATTTTGGAGGATTTTAGATAGAAACATAGCTAAATAAATTTATTTATTGTATAGTTTGCTAGAAAACCACTGTATTGTTGTTTTGACAGATGCTTGATTGCTAGAAGTTTTCATTATTATATCAGTGGCAACATTTGCAAGCCATAGCTCAGCCATACGATAGCGACGCGAATGCTATACAACTGCGATTGGGAGCTAGAATTAGCAGACTACCGAATTTGACACTAACAGTAGTTTGATCGCAGAAGCATTGCAGTAGTGTGGCGTTAGGTCAATAGCTAAGAGAATTGGGGCCCTGGCCTGGCTCACTTTGCATGTTAGACACAAAGCTACAGGTACATCAGCATATCCATCTGGATGGGATTATTCTACAGTGCATGCTGCGCTACAAGAGATCTGAGATATGCTATAGAGAGAGACATGCCTTGTAGGAGAATGTAAATATTAGGTACTTCATGCTTTGCATGCTGAAGTGAACTTTATTGCTTCTTAGCTTAGCTAGTCTCTCATTTATTGGAATGGCTTTGTGTGATCCTTCCGGTCCTTTTTATTCTGTGACAACACTAGTTCATGTGTTTTCAATAATAAACTTCTTCAAACAAAATAAAACATGATGAAGATTGGACCTGTCAGGTGAATGGGAGTCAGTTTTCATTGGAGACTACATTTATTGCATAATTTGTTTACTTATTGTAAATACAAAGATGTGAAAAAAAATGAAGAATGTGGACCTTTGTTGCTTGTCTACTTATATTAGTGCTGTCCTGTGTATCTCTTATTTTCAGATAAATGTAACCAGTACCAAAATTGATGATCCTGGCAAAATAATGTCAATCATCCTTCCGACCAATCTCCACTGTTTAATTTCTACTAAACCTATGTGACATTGGCGTAATTGTTGCAACGCTGCAGAGGCTAATAAATTAAAAAAGTTGAAGTATTGTATAATATAATATTTTCAAGTTTTTAGTCAGGAAATAATTATGACTATAGTCTGTTTTTTTTAACAAACTAGTACCAAAAATTTGTGTTACTATAGGCTCACATAATCAATATAAAGTCCTTCCACCAAGAAGGGCTATGGTAGGAAATAACAAAAGTCATAAAATTGATGATGTTTGAACTCTTTTGTTACAAGGAGTAGCTAAAGTGGATAGATAAAAGTGGGGCTATGTATCAATCATGTGATAACCAAAATAGAAACAAAAATGTACAGAGTCGACAATCATGTACAAAATATGTTAAAAAAAATATTATTGACGTATCTAAAGAAATTTTGATCAGATGGATGACAATAATTTTAAAGATTACAAGAATTCTAGTTGAATTATTTGATTCATATGTTCTAGTGCATAATATATATTTACTATTTCAATATTGAGTTATTTCATATAACACAAACAGAAAATTTTGTTACATATATATTATGTATGCAAATTTTTATCATAAAATCATATTTTAATTATCTCTACAGCAAATTTAAGAAGTATTCAATATGATGGGCCTTAACATTATCTAAACAAGAACAAAGGCATTAACCAATGATGGCAATGACCAATTTTACTCTGTCAATATTGGAAGTGTGCGAGAGACATACTCGGTACGAGTTTGTTAATAGAAACAGATAGTTACTTGTGAGTTGCTCCTTTGAAAACAACTAAGTTAATATATTACATCATCTGGTAAGATATCACTAGCTACCAAACGCAGCCTAAGATAGCAATGACATCTGTTTGACAATGCTCAAACTGCTCTATCTTAGTCATGGGCATTTTAAGTCCCGGATGATGATGTTATGGATGTTATGTTGTGACAGTGGATATTGTGTTGTGTGTAGATGTCAGATCATCTCTATACAATTTTGAGCATTAGGAACTTAGAGCTTGTGATTCATGTATGTGAATGATTGCAATGGATTAATAACAATTGCTGTATAACTTTTTCATAGTAATGAAAGTAACTACTGCATAATCTGCGCCTAGGCTCATTGATCATATTTAGGTCAAGCAGCTATAGTGGCTGCCTACTTTCTTGATACTGCATACCAATTTTTGAGGTAGAACATATACCCTCTTGCCTACGAAATTTAATTTCCCATTATTAAAACCTCTCCAAATATTAGAAGACTAATGGACTGCCCACCATATTGCCACGCCAACCACCCAAATGTTAGCACACAAAATGGCCGCCTGCGTGAACTTACCTATAAATAGATCTAGGCATGGGTTGATGAGTAAAGAGGCAGATATACACCCCATACAAACGTGGTAAACCAAACAGATGAAACAGACCGTTTCCTGGTGGATAATAGCCAGAAAATCAAACACTGACGTCATGTACCTTACGTTACAGACAGTAGGCACGCGTTCAATTAATATATATTTTAATTAATTAGAAATAGGGATGTTATAAGCAAAATACTATTAACTACTTGATAACAGGATATATAAATTTAATGTTCATGAGACTCACCATGATAAAGAAATCCGAAATGTACCACGATATTGAGCAATGGCCGCACCCTACGCATTTGTTACAATATGGCGTCTCATAATTAAATATTACGCCATACTACGCAGTAACTCTTCCACATCAAAGAAACACAAAAAATAAGTACAATTTTTAAATGTTCATGATTTCATAGAATTAACACTATAGACGATTATTTCAGTCTAAAAATTTCTTATCACTGATTGTGACTTCTTCATACCTATTACTATTTGACCAGTTAATTACGTAGTTTCTTTTTGTTCTCAATATTATAGTCCTATCTAAGTAATACTTATTATTATTCACTTCAAATATTCCAGAGCCAGGCCAGCACAGCGTTGGATAAAATTGTGCAAATTGCAGCTCTCCGAAAACGCGGTTGGCGAAAGCAAGAATAGAATGCAAAATGGCGCATGGCATGAGGGCTGAGCTCAGTGTTGCCAGATCGGTGAGTTGAAAATTATCCGAGATTGAATGCAAAATTATCGTGTTTTTATCGCAACATTATACGTTTCGCAACCTTGTCTAAAAACACAATAGAATATACGGCGAAAATTAAGGATGTGGCAATTTAACAGACATCGTTTTTTTTTAAAGTAGATCGTAAATTAAGATAGGACCTGTAACTTAATAATTATCATATTAGGCAATTTTAATGTTGGGCGCGTAGGTGGGCCTACGAGTAATTTTCTGGAAACTACACGCAGGTCTTTCTGTTCTTCTACAATTTTTTTTTTTCTTTTTGAATATGCATGTATTTTATTATAATGTTAATGTAAATGTAATTTCTTCATCAAAATCAGAACTCCATGATTGAATTTCTGCGGTTGAGGCTTGAAGGCTTTGATGGGCGCTGGTTTTCTAAGGTCCGTAAATTCCTGAGCTGTTCATTCCCTCTATCAAGCTCGGTTTGGTATAAATTCAATTCAGCAGGTTTTTGCGCTACTACTGTCAAAGCCTTCAACAGCCTGATCAGCCAAAACTATGACACTAAAAGTAGTTGTTTTAAGATGGTGTCGGCTTTTTTATAACTACATTGAAGTGTTTTGGAAAAAAAAAAATATTACATTCCTCATCTCATTTGACTGGAGTCTGGAAAGCCATACTTTATAGAAACTTATTACAAACAGTTGCGTTTCGTTACAGAGATCTGAATTCATTACAAAATTATCGTGTATTTGAGAAAAATATCGTAGACGTTTGATAAACTATCGTGCGATACGTACTTATTATTTTTTATCGCATGATACTTAAATATATCGTGGATCTAGGATAATTATCGCATGTCTGGCAACACTGGCTGAGCTAAACGCGTCAGTGTTGCCAGGCCAGAGCTTAATAAAAAGTAACGATTGGCCAAGTTGATGAGGGTATATATATAATTTTAAATCTATTCTACTGCAGAGTGAGCCCGGAGATCGATGCTTAAGGTTGAACTGGCCGGTAACTTTTCCATACAAACGCCGTAGGATGATCACTCCCTTATTTGAGGTTTTAGGTCCAGAACTAAGCATGATATCGATTTATCTCTTCATTATCTAGGCTTGTCTTGGCACCGATTTGTAAAAAAAAACTTCACATGATAGTTATAAGCCTCGAAACATCCCTGTAATATCACGAAATTTAGCGCATTTTTAGTCGTAAATAAACGACTTATAGAGCATGAAATCCCTAAAATTATTTACATAGAAGCATAGCTCAGTTCATGATCATTTTAGATAACATTTTGGAAAACAAATACATCCAGTAGTATAATCATAAACATCCTAGAGCCAAAGGTCGGCACACATAGTTTTGCGCGCTAGTTTTTCGTTCAAAATATTGGGCATCTCATGTCAATACTTCCATTCCGCGGTGAGGGAAGCGGGCGGGCGGGTCTCATGCGCAGCACACTAATATATAATTAACAAAACGCACACTACCAAAAGTCACGTGCACCGCGCCGCGATCTTAGAACATAATATTATATTGTAGGAATGCCCTGTTGCTTTTTGGTGTGCACGTATGTATACACTACCAATATGTAGTGCCTATGCCTACTTACGTACTTATATATATATATATATATTTACATATGTTGGGAGTTGGGGACCGGATTTTCTTTCGCATTTGATTAGTTTGTTCGTGATAGTAAGTGTCGGACTCCATAATCCATATAGATAGGTACTTGGGTAATATAAATACGTAACTATGTCTAGGTACTCACCTACTCTCACCTAAGTTAGTACCAAGTAGGTATTAGTCAATACGCAGGTCATGATAGCTATGGTGAGTACCTAATCATTTTAGCAACACTTAGACAATATAAAAAGCTGCATTTGGTTAGATACGGTATGGACGTAGGTAGTCCGCATTCTTTTTAGAATATAGTCTAAGCAGTAATATAACTTCGAGAAAGTACCTACCTAACACAAAGTAGTAAAGGGTTAGAATTAGAAGCTCAATGGAAGATACCTACCTATCTACGATATAATTATCATTTATCATATAGGCCTGCCTAGGCACGCAACTGCCAGCGATGTCAAATCGACATTCGCGGGCGCGCATTACATTGCATACCTATCTACATAGCTATAAGATCACAACAAATAATAAAGTTAGTACTATGTATCTACCTACGTAAATTAGTAGAATAAGTATGTATTTTTGTAGTAGGTACTTATACCTAAGGTAGTAAGAAAGTTTATATGGTAAACTTAGCGATGATTGTAGGCACTTACCTAATCAAAAATAACCTATGATTAGTTATTGATTTTTATTGGAAATAATTTAAATCAGTTACGGGTAGGTAGATAATTTTTATTCCAAATGTGTTCTACCAGGATTGGTAGATCCATGATGCCATCGTACATTACCGATTAGAGACAGATTTTGAAATCGGTTCGACACACTCTCATCTCAAAGCTCGCTAGCCGGGCGAGCATTCGCAAAACAACCTTCCACCATGCGGTGAAGTTCATGCCCGCGGCGGGATTCGACCCATAGACCTGTTGCGCGGCAGTCCATTGCTAAGAGCCATCACTGCTTCCCGTTAAGTGTTTAGTGACAGAATTTCTACTTGAGGGTGGTAGCTAGCCAAGCGAGCATTCGCAAAATGCCCTTCTACCAAGCGGTGAATTTCAAGCCCGCGGCGGGATTCGAACCATAGACCTGCTGCGTGGTAGTCCAAAGCTAATGCCACTGAGCCATCACTGCTTCCCGTTAGGTGCTTTCTGACAGATTTTCTACTTGAGGGTGGTAGCTATCCAGGCGAGCATTCGCAAAATGCTCTTCACCAACGCGGGGAAGCTCAATATCGCGGCTGGATTCGAACCATGGACCTGCTGCGCGGCAGTCACTAGCTAATGCCACTGGCCCATCACTGCTTCCCGTTAGGCGCTTACTGACAGATTTTCTGCTTGAGGATGGTGGCTAGCCAGGCGAACATTCGCAAAATGCCCTATGACCTTCCACCAAGCGGTGAAGCTCGAGCCCGCAGCGGGATTCGAACCATAAACATGCTGCGAGGCAGTCCATAGCTAATGCCACTGAGTTCACGTTAGTTGCATGGTGACAGATTTTCTACTTGGGTAGCTATCCCGGTGAGCATTCGCAAAATGCTCTTTTTTTTTATGCCTGATAGGTTAGCCTTTGACCACTATCTCACCTGATGGTAAGTGATGATGTGGTCGAAGATGTTGTTCAGGCTAACCTAGAAGTACTGGCTCTCAAGGACAGCTGCCGGAACACACCGTTAGGTGCTTGGCGACAGATTTTCTACTTGAGGGTGGTAGCTATACAGGCGGGCATTCGCAAAATGCCCTACCACCATGCTATAACGACTGCCATCCTAAGACCACAACCGGGACCAACGGCTTAACGTGCCCTCCGAAGCACGGAAGCGCTCAGTAGTATTGTCCTAGCGGTCACCCATCCAACTCATGACCGCGCGCGACGGTGCTAAACTTTGCTGATCGGTTGAGAACAGCTAAGTAAACTTCGCTACGAACTCTCCACCACGAGGTGAAGCTCAATATCGCGGCGGGATTCAAACTATGGACCTGATGCGCAGCCAGTCCATAACCAATGCCACTGAGCCATCACTGCTTCCCGTTAGGTGCTTTCTGATAGATTTTCTACTTGAGGGTGGTAGCTATCCAGGCGAGCATTCGCAAAATGCTCTTCACCAACGCGGGGAAGCTCAATATCGCGGCTGGATTCGAACCATGGACCTGCTGCGCGGCAGTCACTAGCTAATGCCACTAGCCCATCACTGCTTCCCGTTAGGCGCTTACTGACAGATTTTCTGCTTGAGGATGATGGCTAGCCAGGCGAACATTCGCAAAATGCCCTATGACCTTCCACCAAGCGGTGAAGCTCGAGCCCGCAGCGGGATTCGAACCATAAACATGCTGCGAGGCAGTCCATAGCTAATGCCACTGAGTTCACGTTAGTTGCATGGTGACAGATTTTCTACTTGGGTAGCTATCCCGGCGAGCATTCGCAAAATGCTCTTTTTTTTATGCCTGATAGGTTAGCCTTTGACCACTATCTCACCTGATGGTAAGTGATGATGTGGTCGAAGATGTTGTTCAGGCTAACCTAGAAGTACTGGCTCTCAAGGACAGCTGCCGGAACACACCGTTAGGTGCTTGGCGACAGATTTTCTACTTGAGGGTGGTAGCTATACAGGCGGGCATTCGCAAAATGCCCTACCACCATGCTATAACGACTGCCATCCTAAGACCACAACCGGGACCAACGGCTTAACGTGCCCTCCGAAGCACGGAAGCGCTCAGTAGTATTGTCCTAGCGGTCACCCATCCAACTCATGACCGCGCGCAACGGTGCTAAACTTTGCTGATCGGTTGAGAACAGCTAAGTAAACTTCGCTACGAACTCTCCACCACGAGGTGAAGCTCAATATCGCGGCGGGATTCAAACTATGGACCTGATGCGCAGCCAGTCCATAACCAATGCCACTGAGCCATCACTGCTTCCCTTTAGGTGCTTGGCGACCGATTTTTTACTTGAGGGTAGAAGCTATCCAGGCGGGCATTCGTATAATGCTCTTCTACCACGCGGTGAAGATTAAGCCCGCGACGGGATTCGAACCATGGACCTGCTGCGCGGAAGTCCATAACCTATGCCACTGAGCCGTCACTGCTTTACAAAATATGTTGTAGTTAAAGCAGTAACTTGCTAATTATGTAATAAATAATTATTGTAGGTAAATATTTACTACATCAATATGAAAAGAACAAACTAATACATTTACTATGTACCTACAAATCATTGTACCTGCTTACTAAATATTTACCTACTATAGGTGAAATAACATCAGTATGTTATTATAAAACGAACGAAAATTATAACAACAGGTACCTACTGTCCGAACCAAAATGTATTCCTCTGTGAATATATAATATTATTTTATAAGAAATACCTACACACGTCGTGACGTAGCTTGAGACACTATCTCCGTCCGTCGTCAAACATCGTAATTCGTTCGGCATGGTTCGGCTTTCATTGATATATCGCAAACAAGTGTGCGTAATTAGCGTAGATGCAATACGGGTGTGTGATGCGCGATCACTATCTTCGTACTACTCATCACGGAGTCTTACCCTTTCCCACAAAGGTATAGGTGAAATAGCATGCTTTGTTCCCTCGCCCGCTGATAAGTTCGAGCCGTCGGCAAGTGCATCCTTAAAGTTTAGCTTATTTATATATGGTATGAATATATATTTTTTATGATATAGATTGAAGAGGTGAACAATCCACCCGCCTGATGGTTGGTGTAGTGCCTGTCTATTAGAGTTGCAGTGATAACCATCTCATTCTGCATGATATTGCTCTGCGCTCGCCACTCCAAGAAAAAGTTATTTTTGTCCTTTAACCCAGTAGATTTAATTGTTACAATGCCATCCACTAAGCACAGTAATGTACCATACTGTTGCGAGACAGAATAGCTGAAAGTAATAATAAAAGGTCACTCATTTTAATACTAGTTGCTCTCCGAGTTTTAAGCCTCGCGAGCATGCCCCTGCATAGAGCTTACAATTGAATTATGGTTCACTGCGCACGCTGATGGGCGAATGGGTCACATAATCCAAAAATCTAGATATGTTACGTAAATAATAAATGATTTTCTTGGATATAGGTCCAAGGGAGCGACGCGGACCCCAGTGAAGGCTAGTTGTATCAGAAATAGGCAGGTAAAAAGTAAATATACAATAATTTTACATACTTGGTAAAAATAACATAATTTTGTAGTTTTTGATCAAATTTTCTCCCGTATTTATCTCGAATTAATATACTGGCTACAGAAACATCGAAAATAAATAATTGATTATACAAGGGGGAGATAACACTTATATGCAACTGACGTGCGTATCAGGGACATAGTTATTAAATTAAGCACAGGCATCCATGCTTACAACACCATCTAAAGTTTATCTCCGTATTTTTTTTTAAATTTCAGAAAACTGAATTAACTAAAAGAAATTATAGACTTATCAAACCTGCTCCTAAAATTTCGTGAGAATCGGTCAGGAAATGCTACCTGTAGAGGAGAACCATTTTTGTGTACGTTAAAGCAGAGAAGCTTCGCTCGAACCAAGTTCTTGCTCGGTCAATAAATTGCACACTTTTTGTTTACATAATACTAGCTCCCCTACTCCTGCTTCGCACGAGTAATTTACAAGAATAATAATAAATAACATATTTTTTTTATAATATTCCATAGTGATTCTATATTCATCAGGGATAATGTAGGATCCTAATGGTAAAATAATTTTTCAAATCAGTTCAGTAGTTTTTTGTGTTTATTTAATGGTAAATCCACTTTTTATCCCATGTTTCAGAAAGTTAACGATTTAAGACTAGTAACGTTGTGGACCAAAAAGAAACGTAAAATGTTACCCGAGTAACGTTTTGGCAACACTGCCGGAAACGTGACAAACAAGCATAGCACACTCAAGGGCCTACTCCATTTGACGCTAATTTCGTTATTTTCGATAATTTTGATCACATCTGCGTCTATGGTTGTGATCACTGTGATCGTTTGTAACTGTTCTCCCCTGTTCCATTTAGGATAAGAACGCTAAGAATGCCACTAAAATTTGCCACTTCTGTCACTTTTGCCATTAGATGTAGCAAACTGTTCCAGTAGCTTCATAGCGTTTATGGCGAAAATAATGCCAAGACCCATATGGAACAACTTTTTGAGGGTGTGATCGTTTTAATCGTTTTTGGCGAATTTAACTTCAAATGGTAAGCACCCCAACTCACCACCACATCACCACGGGCGGAAGTATAGGGATGTGTAGTAGGTACTCGATTATTTTTCAACAAATCGATTTATAATTATATATATTTCTACATTATCGATTTTACGTTTATCAATTATTTATTATTTCAGCGGTTCAGTTATGTTTAAATGTGTGAAAATAAATGATACTGCCATATATAAGAGACTTAAGTAACCTCTGGCCAGCTGTCGAAAAGCAACTTGTTAATGGATTATATCACAGCGGGTCTCCTGCCAATGTTTTTCTACACATTAAGTTGCACTTACTCACAAACGCAGGGACATATATATTATGGTGTTCAGATCAAGGTAGCTTGGATTTCACTTCAATTAAGTAATCGAAAGGTTTATCTAATTAATTTAATTATCATCGATCATTTTGCTCGGTAATCATTTATCATATCTCGATTTGAATAATGGCCATCCTGGGGCGTCATCAATGTAGATATGGAAATGACATATTAAACAACAATCTGTTTTGTGTGGAAAATGCATAGAAGTAATAATTACTACGAGTACGTAGTACTTATGACTTCCATGGGAAAATGATAAAACCAAGCAAACCCACTTCATTTAGAAATATTTATGGCTGAAGTGACGAACCGCAACACTTGGGCCCGTTCAGAACCTTGCTTAGAGCGCACCTGGAGTACGACGTTTCACTCTAGTATCGTTCACATCACAACCTTCGAGTAGCGCGCAAATTTTTATATATGGAAATTGGCCTTAAAAGGTTGCTTCGCGATGCAACCTTTTAAGACCAATTTCGTCAACTGACATGACCACATTTCTTGATGTGAGAATTATAGGCACTCGTTTGTATGTTGCAGGTAAATATAGTTATTGCATTTCAAACATTAAAAACTATATATATTTTGCTAGTTCCCCACCAAAAATGGATAATTGAGGTTATAAAACAACCAAGTCATTCAGAGCCTTGAAGTAAGTTTAAATAACCAATCAATGGAGAACACAAAAGGGTCAAAAATTACTTTCAAATAGATCTAACATCGGTGCGTAGCTCATGTGCATAAGATTACATATTATTTCACTTCAATGCATGCAGTATTTCCGAAGTTGTATCGACGATAAGTTTAAGCCCTTTTTTTAATTTCTGATATTACCTGCGTTCATGCTATGACGTCACACCCCACGTTCGGCCCGCGATGAATTAGCGACACAGTGGCGCCGCGGCGCTCGGTCCGGTGATAACGAGCATCTTAATTCATTTTGTTTCGATTGTATTTGAGTTTAGTCTTGAATTTAAAATAATTAATATAAATTATCTTTAAAATAAATAATAGTGAAACTGTAGCATGTAGAATGAAAGAAGGATTTCTTAAAGTTTAGTCGAACAATCTGCAAAGAGTGGATAGTTTGATGGTGGCACAGTATTTCATTAAGAATCAGGATCTTACGGCTGCCGAAGTTCGTGGAATAAAGATGAAAAGCTATGTATGTTCTAAGTAAGCATTACCAACTCTCGGGTAAGTATTTGTTCAAACTTAAACATAATCGACAGTGTGTAAGTCTGTATGTGTTTTATTTAGTACCTATTATCGATGGCGAAAAAAAATATTAGGTAGGTACTTGCAATCAACATCTCGAGGTTGTCAATAATAATTTTAAGTGTTTTATTAGTATAAACTAAAAGAAAATTTCACTATTTATCCATATACAGATGTAGGTAAGTCCTGGTATAGTTACTTACTTAGACAACAGTTTGCTAAGTAGGCAAATACCTCTTTTTTTTTTCAACAGGATATTTCCAATTAATTTTATACAATGTCCGCTTCAGTTTAATCATTTCGATTTTTTTAATAAAAATAAATACATAATAGTTACAAAATCAGGGCGTTGTGTACCTAATAATTACAAGTAGACGCAATATATACACTTGATGAAGTTGTCAGTTTTGCAATTTTAATATTGCAAAACTGACAACTTCATTATTAATATAATTTGCAAATTTAATAATTTTTACAACAGAGCGCTCAGGTTTTTCATCTGATTGTTTTTGACAAGCAAATCTATGAGGAACTACGCCTTTTTTGAGTTTGATGGAGGCAAACTTAACTTATACTTAACTTAGTTGTCCATGTCATTTTTCGAAATAATAAATCCAAATAAAAACCGTGTTTAATGTACGTTGCATCATTTAAAAGGTGTAAGTACTATCGTTAAAAATGAAAACTATGGATAAATGTGGGCCGCGAGTTTGATACTACTGACAAAACATTGACTTATTCATTGTGGAAAAAATATTTATATATATATATTTTGCGGCCTGCCAATACAGTCAGTTGAGAAGCACTGCACAGTGCTGCTTATTAAAAAAACAACGGGTTGCACTCCGGGAGTGCCGGTAAAAGTGAAAACTGGAACACGAATACGTCATTACTCCGTCTTACGAATTTTCGATCAGGTTACGTGTCCTGGCAGTTACGTGTCCTGACGCGAGGTTCTGATGCGAGTTTTAACAGCGGCTTGCGAACGAGATCGCGACTATTGAATGACCGATGGTGCGACGTCATCGGCTAGTGAGAGCCCGACTGCATTTTTAAAAACCTTCGGCCGGAAATACGCACTTTGATCGTTAATACCTCAGCCACTTTTTAAGATGTGACAATAGTAAAAACACAGTTTTTTTTTCGTAATTATTTGTAAATTTATTTGGCATGTAAAGTAAAAAACGTTTATCAGACCCATTACACATAGCTTGGAACGTGGCCCTGCTAGCTAATTTTAGAATGATTCGTTCATCTATTCCCGTTATCCCGTACGTTTTGTGAATTAAGCGATGGAAACCAAGTATGTATAGAATAGAGACGAATTTACTTAGCATTCCATGGATTCACCGTGCGGGTGCCGGGTCCATAGCGTTGCAGAGGAAGAGGCTCCAGTCAAGGTGCCTGGGACTTGCAACCCAGTGAGTAAGGTTAAGGGGCCCCTTTATGATGCATCAATGCTCCCTTTCACCCCTCAAGCCTCCTCCCCTGCCTAACCAAATTTGGTAAGATCCTACTAATGCCGCCTTGGATACACGTTCTAGGATGGAAGTTACGGTTGTTCTTGACAGGCCAAGGTCTTTTAGTAGGTTGTATAGGGATTTTGCTGGTATACCCCTTTCTCCGACTTCTACAGCATATAAATTAACCACATAACCGTTTTTGATTAATTCATTTGTTAGGTCATAATATTTGTTAGTTTTTATTGTGTGGTCTTTAGGTATGTTTGTTTCCCACGGCACAGTAAGTTCTATAAGTACTATGCGTTTTAGATTCTTTGAGTATAGAAATATATCTGGTCAGGATGACGAAACGCCAACATCCTCAGGGATTTTGTAATGTTTTTCATACGTGTCCATCAAAAGAGTCCAATCGGGAGCTGCGCCTAAGATGGAGTAAGGCTTGGATTTAGATTTTGTAGATGACCCTTCTTTTACAAAAGCGACGTGTCGTTTGTTCGTGGTCAAACCTTTTTTTGCTCTAGTAGCTACCGAGAGACTCACCGCTTCACGTATGATTTCGAGGACTCTATCGTGGCGACAGGAATAATGACCCCTGTCAAGGAGCACCTTGCATCTTACCAATAAGTGCCTTGCTGTACCTATGGCCTCCCGACAAATACCGCAAGACTTTTCGGTGGCTTTCCCCCATCTTACTAAATTACTTTGGTCTGGGAGGGTCATCTGAAAGGCGTTAAGATAGAATTTTAATAAGGCAGGTGACCAATCGTATATTAAGGTGCGCCACTTTAATGCCAGAGGGATACAAAATTCACCTATGGTTAGCCACTCACTTTGCATTTCCAAGCTCATTGCATGCAATTTATAGCTATCATTTTCGTCTTGTTGTAGAAAAGATTTTACAACGTCTTTATCCTCACTTTTCTTCCTCGATCCAAAACCCGCTTTGCTGGACTGTGCACCTATCATAAATCGTTTATGGAATTGAAGCCTTGAATCAAGATCCGAGGCACTTTTGTCTTTTGGGAGAGATGCGACTATATCTACTTGAGATTTTAGTAAGACGTGCGTTTTGGTAACTCTTAGGTGTTTATGGAGCTCCGATGGTTTCTTTAATTTCATCCCAAAATTATTTTGATCCCTAAATAAAGTAGATGGGTCTGCCGAAAGTGCGAGCCCCAACCATGACTTCAATGTCCTAATGACGTTTACATCCAGCTTTGTTAATAGGGATTTAGTAATGTCGTATACTAGAAAATGCCAAGTCAGACATGATGTTAAGTAGTTGTCGTATATCCAAGTTTTTTTAACGTTTCTTATTGGTTGTTGGTCTGCCATACTAAGATCTTTCAGAAAGCTATCGACAACTGCGTCTAGAGATGGTGTTCGTCCTTTGTAGTCTATCTTCCTACCGAGAAATTTAAAAGGCACAGATTTAGCAATTGTGGAAACACATTCTCCTCCTATCAAGAGTCCCGGGTCGTAAGAGGTAAATTTGTTGTTGCGTCTACCCAGACACAGACAGTGGCATTTACTAGGTTTTGTTCTCAATCCTTTAGTCCATGCACAGAACTCATCCAATTCTCGTAAGAGTTCTTGACACTGTTTTGGGTTACGTGTCAGTATTGCAAATTTATTAATTTATAAATTACGTAAACAAAACGTTATTTAAAAATGTGTTAAATATTGAAATGCAATACGAATAATTTGGAGTGGTTATGAATGTAAAATGATAAAATGCTTTTAAATCTTGAATACTTTCTTATTATTTTTCCATTTGACATTGAGGTTTTGCCGTGACATCGATATTACGATATTAGTATGTTGCATTCATAGAAATGATGAAAATACCTTAAGATTTTAATACATTGCTACATTTTTTTCATGTGACATCGATGCATTACCTTAACATACATGTTACGCAATTAAGTACGCTGTAAAAAATAATTTAAAAAAACTTTAGAATTTCAATACCTTATTAAAATTTTAGGTGACATCGATGAGAAGCTGTGATGTGACATCGATGTTACGATATTTTGTTGGTTGTAATACTGATGTTAGAACACCGATGGTTTGCCTTATATTATAGCTGATTGATGCTCGAATCTTGATCATCGAACACACAGCACAGGGGGCCGTTCCGAACCTTGGTTAGAGCGCACTCGGAGCGTAGTATTATTATGTTCTATGCTGGGAGTGCAACTTTTCTCTCTAACGTCGTTCACAACCTTCGAGTAGAGTATATTCGGTTGTTGCAACTTTTTAACTATATAAATCGGTCGTCAAGATGTTGTATTTTTACTAACATGACCTTGACATTTCTTGATATGAGAAAATTATAAGTACTCTTTTGTATTTTGCAGGTAGCGGTAGTTATTGCTTTTTAAATATCATTAAACGTCCATAAATCCTCGACAAAAACAAATGACTCGGTTGTTTTATAACCTCAAATATCGATTTTTGGCGGGGAACTAGCAAAATATATAGAAGTTTTATGATGTTTGAAAAGCAATAACTACCGCTACCTGCAAAATACAAAATAGTGCCTATAATTCTCACATCAAAAATGTCAAGATCATGCCAGTTAAAGATTCAACCTATTTTGATAGTTAAAAAGATGCGCTCTACTCGAAGGTTGTGAACGACGCGACGTTAGAGTGAAAAGTTTCACTCCGAGAGCGCTCTAACCGAGGTTCCGAACGACCTCCTTGGCTTGGAACGAGGCCCAGCATTACTTTTCTCTATGGGCCCAGCACATCAGCGCTAATAAAGAGAAGATGAGAATTTTGCAATTTTTGCAAACATTTCAGCCTTAGCAATAGCAAGGGTTAGTCTTTGATAGCAAGCGTTTATTTATTAATGCAGGTAAGTTTCTTATCGCGTAAAAATCTCTTTGTTAATTCTGTCACAATACGTTCCTAATAACTTTATGATCTTGATAAATAATAATAAATATTTTTATCTTGAGTTTAGTTCATATTTCTGCCCTGCGTCTGTTACTGAATTCTAGTATTCATAATTTTAACTACGTATTGTAATGCAACGATGGTTTTTTTTAGAAGAAAAGAGAAAGGTCAAACGCAAACCAGTAGAAAAAATGTCTGTGAAGGAACCTGAAAAAACGGTAGAAGTGACTTCGCAACAATGGATGTTTTCAGTTTCTGTTACGGATTTATATCCCACAGAAAGCGTCTTCATAACAGGAAGTACAGAGGAACTTGGGCTGTGGGAGTACACGCAAATGGTTCCGTTAGAAAATGAAAAAGGTACAGGTATATGGCAAAAATCAGTCACTATACCCAATACTTGCGACGTATTGTATCGGTATGCCATTTGCACAGTTGGTGAAACCAAAAATGATATAATAGTCCGCCGCTGGGAGACACATATTCATCCAAGGGTCATCAGTGAAAATATGTTACATCCTTCTGTGGACCACTTTGGCGAGCAAGAGGGCAAACATAATGTCACATCAGGGTGGCTTACAAATCATACCTTACTTCAGCTCAAATTTTCTAATAACCCATTAAAACTGAAAAGTCGTCTATCTGGAAGGCTTATGAACATAAAAGTTACTCCGGTGAAATTATCGTTTGGTGGAACAGACCTACATGTAGATGAATCATCTCACAGCACTGATACAGTAGATGCTGAAAAGCCAACAGGTGTTGAAGTAGAAGTAGCTACCCTAGATAATGATCCCTCCATCTGTAAGTTGAAGCCACAGGAACAGTTTGGACGGGAATATAAACCAAATGATGTTATGCTTGTGAATATTTCAGTTCCAAATCCTAATGCCTTGGCATACCTAGTGGATTTCTATTCATATAGTTCTAGAGCCTCTTTAGAGGACCCTCCGTGCCATATTGGTTATACATATGTTTTACCAAATATGTTCAAGTGTTCCCAAGGTTCACTGGAGCTACCAGTTACATGTAATGTTAAGCATCGCCCTTTAGGGACAGTAGTGATTGAATATATGATTGTTCATCCAATGCCTACTAATCTGTGTGACATGCAAGTGTCCTATGCCAAGCATTGGGATCCCTCTTGGACTGGTTTGGAAGTGGGCCACAGGGGCTTGGGTGCCAGTTTTAAAACCAAAGTGTAAGTATTATTTGATAAATAAGTTGTATAAATTTACAACTTAGTGATTATGTTTCTGTGATGAATATTTTGTTTTTGTTAATGTATGATCATTTTCAGAGGAAATTCTATTCGTGAAAATACTATAGCTTCCCTTAAAAAGGCAGCTGCAAGTGGCGCCGATTTGCTAGAATTTGATGTTCAGCTAAGCAAAGATATGATTCCCGTTATTTATCATGATTATTATGTATGTATAGCTATGAAAAGAAAGAAGGAACTTGAATATACAGAAATGTTAGAGTTACCTGTGAAGGACTTGACTTTGGAACACCTACAGAAGCTTAAGGTATAGCAATTCAAGGAGCAAAACAAGTTCACAAGTTCAAGCCTTCCATAATATTTTAAAATTACATTAATTTTATGCTATTGCAGTAGAACTGGCTACAAGTTAAATAAAAAAAATATTATAACAGTAGAATCTAGTTCGAGCGACCATGTAGGGACTGTTGTTATCATGTTATAATAATCCAAGTATACTAAAAGCAAAAAGATTCTATAAACTTCAATAATATAATAATATAGGATAGTAGGATTGATATAGGTCACCTAATCAATATCAAAAAATAATATAGCTACAGACTGAGTTTTAAAATAGTCTTACCAGTGAGGGTATTTTTCCTAAATATTAAAAGAATACAACTATATTACATAAAAATTAGTGTTCTTCATAATGAGATGAGTTACTTAACATTCTATGGATTCAACGTGCGGGTGCCGGGTCCATAGCGTTGCAGAGGAAGAGGCCCAAGTCAAAGTGTCTGGGACTTGCAACTCAGTAAGGTTAAGGGGCCCCTTTATGATGCATCAATGCTCCCTTTCACCGCTCGAGCCTCCTCCCCTGCTAGAGAGATGCAAGATCCTACTAATGCCGCATTGGTTACATGTTCTAGGATGGAACTTATGGTTGTTCTTGACAGGCCAAGGTCTTTTAGTAGGTTATATAGGGATTTCGCTGTTATACCTCTTGCTCCGACTTCTACAGCATATAAATTAACCACATAACTGTTTTTGGTCCATTCATTTGTTAAGTCATAATATTTGTTAGTTTATATTGTGTGGTCTTTAGGTATGTTTGTTTCCCATGGCACAGTCAATTCTATAAATACTATGCGTTTTAAGATTTTTTGAGTATAGAAATATGTCTGGTCTGGATGACGGAACACCAACTTCCTCATGAATTTTGTAGTGTTTTTCATACGTGTCCATCAAAAGCTGTCCAATCGAGAGCTGCGCCTAAGATGGAGTAAAGCTTGGATTTTGATTTTGTAGATGACCCTTCTTTTACTAAAGAAACCTGTTGTTTGTCCGTGGTAAAACATGTTTTTGCTCTATCTACCGAGAGACTCGCTGCTTCTCATATGATTTGGAGGACTCTATCATGACGGCGTGAATAATGAATTTACGCTCTTTTGATATTTAAATATCAAGAAGCACCTTGCATCCTATTAACAAATTTCACCTATGGTTAGCCATTCGCTTTGCATTTCCAAGCTCATTGCATGCACTTTATAGCATTCATTTATATGTCTTGTTGTAGAAAAGATTTTACGACGTCATTATCCTCAATTTCTTTCTCGAACCAAAACCCGCTTTGCTGGACTGTGCTCCTATCATAAATTGTTTATGGAATTGAAGCCTCAAATCAAGATCGGAGGCACTTTTGTCTTTTGGGAGAGATGCAACTATATCGTCTTGAGATTTTAGTAAGACGTACGTATTGGTAACTCTGAGGTGTATATAGAGCTCTGATGGTTTCTTTATGATGTTCATCCCAAAATTATTTTGACCCCTAAATAAAGTAGATGGGTCTGTGTGAGCCCCAACCATGACTTCAATGTCCTTATAATGTTTACATCCAGCTTTGTTAAAAGGGATTTAGTAATGCCATATACTAAAAAAGGCTAAGTCAGACATGATGTTAAGTAGTTGTCATATATCCAAGCTTTTTTAACGTTGCTTATTGGTTGTTGGTCTACCATACTAATATCTATCAGAAAGCTATCGACAACTGCGTCTAGAAATGGTGTTCGTTCCTTGTAATCTATCTTCCTACTAAGAAATTTAAATGGCACAGATTCAGCAATTGTGGAAACACATTGTCCTCCTATCAAGAGTCCCGGATCGTAAGATGTAAATTTGGTATTTTGTCTACCCAGACACAGACAGTGGCATTTACTTGGTTTTATTCTCAATCCTTTAGTCCATGCACAGAACTCATCCACTTCTCGTAAAAGCTCGTGTTTTGGATTACGTGTCAGTATTGCAAGGTTGGCAGCAAAAGCTAAGATGGACTCTGTGTATCTGTTATTGATTTTAAACCGACAGCCCCACTTTTTTTCATGACTAATTAGCTTGTCAATTAAAATATTAATTACTATATTAAATGCTATTTATTGGTGACAAGTAGCAACCTTGGAACAAACCCACATTGTATTGCAATGTGTTAGTATGTCCCTGTTTGGATGATACAACAAATTTTAATTGGAAATAATATGATGTGATGATGTTGCAAGTGGAAAGTTATACCATTTCATTGCAAACAATAGCAGTTTGTGCTGCACAGAACCAAAAGCATTCGCTAAGTCTATCCAGCACACTGGTTCATATGTTCTGGCGTCCTTTAAACTTTCCGCTAGTAGAGTATTGTGTTCCAGGCATCCAGAAATTCCAAGCGAAAACCCTTTCTGGTGATTAGGCCTGAAATACCTATTGTTAATCATAAATTGTAATAATAATAATAATTTATTTCCAAAGACACTGTTTTAAAATAATTAAATTATATCAATAGGCTTCCTACTAGGATTCCCTGTTTTGGGAAGTTTATTTACTTCCTAATATACAAATTTATATGATTGAGATTGCATCTATACAAGACAAAAATTAAAATAAAATCATCTTAAATAATTTAAAACTGTTTATTATATTCAATTTACATTTGACATTACAATTTTATGATAATTATTAAATAATTTAGTAATTTACATTTCACAATAATGATAATGTATAAACTTTGATGGAATTATTTTATATACAAGACAAAAATTCAAATAAAATCATCTTAAATCAATTTTATAACAATAAATAAATATTTTAGTAATTTACATTTAATAATCTAAACTAATATAATAAAGAGGAAAGATTTGATTGTTTGTTTGTTGCTTGCATTGAATAGGCTCTGAAAGTACTGGACCGATTAGGATGAAATTTGGTATGGAAATAGTTTGAGACACGGGGGACGACATAGAATAGTTTTTATCCAACTGCGTAAAAAGAGGTTAATGGTTTTACGCGATAACCGATCTACTGGGCTGATTAGGATGAAATTTGGTATGGAAATAGTTTGAGACATGGGGATGGCCATAGGATAAAACTGCACAAAAAGAGGCTGATGGTTTTGCGAGATAACCAATCTACTGGACCGATTAGGATGAGATTTGGTATGGAAATAGTTTGATACACGGGGTAGGACATTTTTTTTCTTTTCTTAGTAACCTGACTCAAATAGAAGGGATTATGTGTGTGTATAATGATTATATATATATTTTTTTTTATTAAATACCCGTGCGAAGCCGGGGCACGCCTAATATATAAAATTTAATGGAATTATTTTATATTAAAGTTAATATTGTTGCATAATTTGTGTGTGATGTGTTGTGAGAGGGTGTGTATGTGTGTGATGTCGAGTAGGGGTGTTCGAGGCATGTTTGTTTGCGATTGTGTTTATAGCATTTATAAAAATATACGTAGCATTAATTTTTCTGTTCAGGACAAAAATAATGATAAATATACGCGATTTAAACCGTTTAAAGTTGTTTAATTACTAAGTTAAAGTTTCGTAATCAATTGCTCAGTTTCAATCTACATTCATATCTACTTGAATTGAGTATGTCCAGCTTTATATGTCTAATTACAGGCTAATGAGACCTAACAACTGGACGTCTCAGTGTGACGGGCACAGTGCAATTCGTTGCTGACGAAATGCGTCTGTTATAGGCAGAGGTTAGTCCACTTAACATCAGGTGGGCCTCGGGCTTGTTTCGTCACAATAACATAAAAAAAAAAAAAAAATTAGGATTAGGATCCCGTAAACTATTTTATAGGTAATCAAATCTTAAAATAAAACCTTATAACGACATATTACTAAAAAATCATAACAATTATTTATTTTTATTTGATAAATAATGAAACAAAAAATAATATTGATCATCTCTTACAAAACAGTAACACCCAATTAATTGCAACAGAATTAAAATATTTTTTTCATTAATGATAATAATAATTAAAGTCAGACTGGTGCGGTGGGTAGCTCTAATCAACTCTAATCAGAGTCATATAATTTTGTAGTAATAATATGTATAAAACAAACTTAGGGTTGAGTTATCATTGCAGAAAGTCGTTCTTAGCCAAGTCGTATTAAACTGATTCTACTGTTTTTTCTAGTATTCTCATTACATTCATATTTGAATTTCACTTAAAAGAACTTCATAATTGCTAGAGGAAGATTACAAGAGTGCCAACTTGTTAATTTTACTCATAATGTTCAATAAATTATTTTTAGGTTTATCATTTAGTAGAAGGACGCAGTCATGAAGTTTTGTTCAATGATGAAGACTTGGAAGAACATCAGCCGTTCCCTACTCTAGAAGAAGTTTTGAACACTATTGATGGACATGTTGGGTTCAATGTCGAGCTTAAGTGGACTATGGAAATGCAAGATGGTTCATATGAATTGAATAATCCTTTTGACATGAACAAATATGTTGATAAGGTAAGCTTATCTTTAACCATAACTGTTACTCTCACCAGTACTCATATAGTATTGCATTGTGTACATTACTCATATAGCATTGCAGATCATACTCTAGAACAAACAAAAAATAAATGCTACTAGATAATGATTATCCCCCTTACTTATAAAAACTCCGCTAAGTAATGGATAACTAAACAGTGTTTAAGTAATGTTTAAATATTTCTTACTTATAAACGCTACTTATCAACTATTTAGCTAAGCAATGGATAATGACGTCGAACGTATTTGAAACTGACAACATTGAACTCAAAGGAATTATGAAAGACCCAAATTGCCAAAACGGTGAATGGTAATAGGCTCGCCCCCTATTACAGGGGACCAAAACCCAATTGGCGAAATGTGGGTGTTTACACACCTCTGCCTACCCCTTCGGGGAATTCATAACTGCCAAACTTTTCTTTTCGTATTGCAATAAAAAATGTAATCATCTTAATCTAAATTCTTTGTTTTATTTTGTTTTACAAAACAAAGTTCTTGTTGAAATGCCTTTATTATAAATTAACCAACAAAAACACTCATGTTGAAGATCAAATATGTTTTATGTTTTTGCAGAAAGTGGTAAATGTAATCAAAATACAGTATTTACTATTGCACACAACTATTACAGCGTTGTTGGGATGGGACATTGATACGGCATGTGTGTGCACTCAAAGATTTGTCGGCGAACTAACATTCGTCATCACGACGTGCTTGCACGCGGTTGTGTAATGTGGATGATTATAGAACATTCCTGACTTTCGTAAGCCGTGCTCATTGAACAGGATAACAATAAAAAACTATTTATTGTATAGTTTTCTATATTATTTTTTTTAATAAAGAACAATATGAAATTAATCATTTAGGCGGAATTGTTAAAACATATATTTGTTTATTAATTGTCTCTAATATAAAACGAAATTAAGTTTTCTTAAAATATTTGGTACTATTAGTTATGGATATCTGCAAAGTAACGCTTAAAGCTATAAATTATTTCGCGTAAATAAAGCTATAAATTAATATACTCGTGTATTAGTAATAAAAACAACTAAATTATTAAATTTTTGATATCCCGTTATAGCGATATATATATATATCGCTCTGAGCGATAAGACCGCCCATTGATACACTAGGTTTTAAGGTATGTTTTAGTAATAAGTTTAATGTTTTTATTATGGTGTATTCAATAAAGAGTTATCTATCTATCTATAGGCGTCAACCTTGACGACCTGACCAATTCCCCAACGATAGAATTCCCAAGAAGGCTTTGTACATAAAAGTGCTAATCCTATTATTTTAAACAAATATATTTAATAATAACCAATATTTTAAGAAAACATAAAAAGTATAAAAATATATGTACTTAGTGAAAATTTCGCCTAATTTTCTTGATAAGCCGGCGCGACGTCTTCAACGCCACATAGCCAAACCGGAAGAATTTTAGGCGCGTTTCGCTTCTACACGAAGCATTTCAAATTTTATAAGTTATTTCTAATATTTAACTTAATGTTTTATTAAAATATTTGTTATTATTAAATATAGATTGACTCAAAGTAATGCCTGAACCTTTTAATTAAATAAGTATATATTTAAAATGTGTGTTACCCTGTGTGTTAGTGACGATATAGTATATTACCGACTCCATTTAAGTGGGACAAGGACTTATTATGATTCCATTGCATGGTTGATTCAAGAACTTCCCGCTCTTTTCTATTTGATTTATAAAAAGAAACCATACTATATTTGAATGGAAGGTGATCATATTGACATTTACTGGGCACAGACAGTGCCAGACATCAGACTGTTTCGGAGACATTCCTCCAGTAAATACATAGTTATTTATTTCATTAATTAATTTATAGGTACTGGAAGTGGTTTTGAGTCATGCTGGCCAACGTCGCATTGTATTTTCGTGCTTCAACCCCGACATCTGCACTATGGTCCGCTACAAGCAGAATAAATACCCGGTCATGTTCCTTACTGTTGTAAGTATTACTAAACAGTCTTAGTCGAAAGAAAAAATATTTTGCACGATTAATAAAAAATACACATTGACTAAAGGTCCTTGCATACGTAACGTGTTTCAGCGCAGAGGGTACATGACTACAATTTTTGGTATCAACGTTTGTTTATAATGTTTACAAAAGAGCATAAGTCAGGGCTACATTGATGGGACCCATAAGTCCCATCGGTAATAAAATCGCCACCGCCGTTGGAGAGCTAAGTAGTGCAGTTACTTTTGCGTCATTGTAGGGGTGCGTCTGCATATGGACATAAAATAAAACGGGTATATGTATCTCTTAGATCTATGTATGCTGTACGTATGCATTAAACACCCGCCAAAACATGATGTTCGGTACAAAATTACAAATTTACGAGAGGAAAAAATATTTAAGACATGTGCGGGATATATATCTTGAAATTTTTTCCTCTCGGTAATCCTATGGCATGTGTTATTGCAAACATAAAAAATATTTCAAAAATGAGGTTCCGTATCTAGCGACGTCCAGTATGTAGCGACCTTTATAATTACAAGCTATTTTGAAGCATCTAAGTAGCAAACAAAAGAGCTAAAATGCGTAATAATACTCCTGGTTTTTCAGTTTTGTACTTAATATTTTTATGTAATGTAATTGTATATTTTTAATCATACATAATCTAGTTTGATTGAAATTACGCTATTCAATTATAACGTTGGAAACGTGTGCGGAAACGTGTCGCGTAGTACGCTGGCGGAGAAATATGACCCTGACGCCCGCGATGTCATCAAACCAAAATGGTGTCTGAGCCGTCAACGTTAAAAAAAATATGAATTTATTAAAATTAAAAATTTTGGGTTAATCATTTAAAATTAGGTATAAATAAATGGCGCTGTACTATTTTTAAGTTTGTGCTGCTGATCGTACTTATATGAGTGAAGTTAGCCTAGAGCCCGTCCTATCCTTATTTTAATCGCATTGTACGCGGCTTATACCGGGTTTAATTTCGACGATAGTGTGGTGTTATTATTTAGTTATATTGTCACATATTGGATATGTTTCACGTATAATTAGAGTATATGTCCTTTACGCGCTGTCGTAATGTATGGATTTTAAATTTAGGCATTGTAAGAGGCGATGAAAGAAGAGTGCATGTTGCAGAGATACGAATGTTAAGATGGATTTGTGATGATCTAGAAATAATTAAATAAGGAATGTGATACGAATCAATATGTAAAGAAGTGTTAACTCTCGCTTTTATTTCGGACTCATCAAGTACACAATTAACAAAATAAGCATAATATTCCAAATTCGACTGGATCAGTTAATTGATTTGGCGCATAGAAATGATCGCATCCGATTGGTCGCGTCATGGTAATGTCGTTGCGACGCACGGTTCACTTGTTAAACCTCACCCGCTGCGGTCAGGTTTGCAATATGCTGTTTTTGATCTTGACTTACATTTCTTTACATATTTATTCGTAGGGAATGAGTAATAATATCAGAGGAGAGTCGACGGTAGCACCAGTGACAGAGAAGTTAAAGGATAACAGACAAGCGTTGTCAAGGTATTTCAAGGTATTGATGATTTGAAGCAGTGATGGCTCAGTGGCATTGGCTATGGACTGCCGCGCAGCAGGTCCATGGTTCGAATGCCACCCAGAGCTTGAGCTTCACCGCATGGTGGAAGGGCATTTTGCGCCACCTGGCTAGCGTAGCGACCACCCTCAAGTAGAAAGTCTGTCGCCAAGCACCGAAAGGTGTGTTCCGGCAGTAGTCCTTGAGAGCTAGTGAAATTACAAGCACAATGAGACTTAACAACTATGTCTCAATGTGACGGGCGCAGTGCAATTCGTGAGTTGTCATGAATTGCAACTGTTATAGGCAGAGGTTAGTCCACTTAACATCAGGTGGGCCTCGAGCTTGTTCCGTCACAATAACATTTAAAAAAAAAAGGTGGTATAAAACAGATACAAGAAAAGTGTAATTATGAATGTTCGGTACCCATTCTTATAGAGTAGAGGATTGTTAGAGGGATATGTGAGTGAGACGAACGAGCATCATAACAGAGTGGAAGATAAATACATGCGTTGCCGACCATACATCGTGTGGAATAAAAACATGAAGAAGAAGAGTAAGGCGATCGATAAAGTAACTGGTAAACACTGCTAAACGTATAACTACAGGCCGTTGTATCCGTGAGCTATTTTTATGTAGTGGGAATAACAACGTATGTTACAGTTTCTACAGCAAACAAGATAACAAAAGAGCTGATATTGGTTTGGTGACAGGTGTCGTGTGACGCACACCTATTGACGACTACTCGTATATAAAATATCGACAAATAGTGAACGTTCAACAACATTGTTAATACCTATTGTATTCTGTTCAATGATCTTACAAATATACAACGAAGAGAATAATTTAAACGCCTGTTGTTCAGTGACGATAGAATACAAATCAGGAAATTGATACTTACCTATAATGAATACGTACTACTGACAATTGGCTATATGTATTTGGGTCTAACCACTACCTAATAGGTTTAAATTGGTTCGCACCGCCGACTCACTTCAAACAGATCTCGGGACGTATTCCGTTATACCTACGAGTAGGGACTGCCGTGCCGCAGTTCCATGGTTCGTTCCCCACCGCCGGCTTGAGCTTCACCGCATGGTGGAAGGGCATTTTGCGAATGCTCGCCTGGCTAGCTACGACCTTCAAGTAGAAAATCTGTCGCCAAGCACCTAACAGTGTGTTCCGGCTGCAGTCCTAGAGAGCCAGAAAAATTACAGGCACATGAGACTTCACAACTGTACATACGCAGTTGTGAAGTCTCAGTGTGACGGACGCGATGCAATTCGTTCGGACGAAAAGAGTCTGTTATAGGCAGAGGTTAGTCCGTTTAACAACAGGTGGGCCTCGTGAGTGCGTCACATTTACATAAAAAAAAATAACGTACGAGTACTTTTGAAAAGGGCAATAATTGTAGAGGGATACAGATTAATAAAGACGATACACATAACACAACGCATTCGTCGCTGCGATAATGATAAAACCCATTATGGTTGTAAATTGCAGGGTATTACCAAGAAATATGAGCCGTACCGTGACCCCCGCTGCTTGTCCATCCCAGTGGCGGTGCAGAGCGCCGTCAGCTCGGACATCTTGGGCATAGTCGTCCATACTGAAGACTTGCTGCGTGATCCCACTCAGGTGAGCTACATACAACTACACCTATTTTATTACCGGCTCTTTCTACTAATGTCTATTCTAGCCCAAGCTTTTACAGTGATCAGCACCGACTACTAATATATTGTCACAGACTAGCCTATCGGGTAGTACAGGCGTGCTCGGTTTAGAGTATGTTTGGGTAAAGTTGTGTACCCGTGGAATAATACTTCATCCTCTACGTAGCTGTATGTCTATCTGTTCCTGCAGCACCGTGTTACAGAACCATGTTTTGTTTATTGTTTAATATCACAAACGCTGTCTTTTATATAAAATGGCGCGAGATGGGTACCGTCGAAAAGTTGTTTTTGTCATTGGAACTGATATATCACCTACACTTTCATGTTGCCGACAAAACTTAAATTAGATCCAAGTCATGGGCACCTCTTCTGAGGTCACTGTGCTGAATTTAAATATCCTTGATAATTAGATTATAAATGCGAAAGTCGTTACGTGTGTGCGTCCTGAGTTTCGCGGCGCTCGTAGCAAAGCTTGACTTGACGTTAAATTATACTAGCAATCTCCACTGATCATTACTTCGATGGGTTACACTGCTAGTGTATATTTACCTACTACTGATTACGCAGCGTGGGTCCCGGTTTCTTAAGATGGCAGTCGTTAGACTATGTTGGAGGCCTTCTGAATACTCCGACGCTGCATAATAGTGGTAGGGAATTTAACTCATGCCCTTCAAGTAGAAAATAACTCGCCAAGCACTTAAACGTGTGTTGCGGCAGGTATCCTTGAGATTGAGAAGATCCAGTTCCCATTTATATCTTCTTCGACCACATCATAACCTACCATCAGTTGAGATTTTGTGTGATTTGTTTATTGGTGATCAGCAACAAAATGTTACGTCTAATAATTAACGTCCGTAACGCTGATTGTATTTTGATGCCATGAGGTAGCGTAGCTATGCTTATAGGCTACCTATATAGGAACACGTAGGTTACATAGGATACATTTATTCCCGAGTTATTCAAGTGGTAAAAAGCTAAATCGTGCGCTAAGTTATTTACATAAAATATTTATTTGTATAAAAACCTTAGGTTAGAGTATGATGGTTAACATTTTACATCATGCGAAGGTTAATTGTCAAAATAAATTTTCCCTTCTCATGCTCGTAAAGTTATTTTTAATTAAATATATCTGTATTACTAACCACATCATCGCTTAATGTCCTCGCAATCGTGAAATCCTAGTGTATAACTCATGCATAAAACTCATTTTAGCCTTGACGTAAATACAAGCCCTCGCCGAGATGTTAAAAAGCCCTGGCTCGGGCTTTTTAACATCTCGGCTAAAATTACATCTTTTATGCTCTCGTTGTAGAATTTACCTTTTCACCTCACAAGCTTGGAAAGGCGTTATTTATCATTCGAAATCTGCGTGGTCAAGTGGGTTTTTTTTTATAAATATTTTTGAAGTTACAGAACCCTTCCAAAAGTTTCAAAAAATTTAATTCATTCACATTATTAATTATCAATTCTAATTCGAGTAATTTTATTTATAATGTTGAATATTAATTAACACTAATTTAATATTGTTATATGTATACTGTTTTTTTGCACCTGGCAGTTTCAAAGTCAGTGCAAAAAGTTCACAGTTCAGCAGTTTCAGAGAAAAGTTGTGTTTCGAGTTATTTTTCGTCTCGTACCTTTGAAACCTTTGCTACGCCCAGGATTATATGAGCCGCTCGCTTCGCTCGTGGTTCAATCCTAGTATCCTTCGCTTCATCAGATTTAATAAAATTATTTGCGCCAAATAACAGATTTGCAGCCTTGCTTAGCAAATAACTGATTCCACCTCATAAGCTCGATAAGGTGTCGTTTATCATTCTAAATTTGCGATGAAAGGTGCTTTAATCCTCTAGTATGGAAAAGGTCTATAATTTAGAAACTTTTACAAATTTCTAGTAAAATAAATTTACATTCAATATTATTTAGGGTCTCTCTCATGACCTTCAAGTAAAATATCAATTATTTACTTCCAGGTTAAAGTTACTCGGCTAATAAAAGTTACAATTATGCTTTTTCAGTTTAAAAATAGAAAACAGACTTCTGATTAACAACTCGATGGTTACTTGAAGGATCTTCGTAGTAAATACAAATATTCTTTCAATATCTGTCAACAACGTCACTCGTTCATTCGTCGATACCAATTTTAATCAAGAAGTTTTTACCCAATGCGAAGTTTGCAATACCAACCTTTTTTTTGAAACCTTTAAAAATTATAGACAGATGAAACATGAAGTAAGTTAGTGGTCACATTAACTGTGGGTTAGTACTACTCAACCATTGTGAAATTCATATGCACGGTTACTTGTGATTTAAACCAGCAATTAGCCTTCTCGAGACTTTACTTGAAGGTCGTGAAAGAGGCCTTAGTTGTTGTAATTTTACTTTTATTTATGATATAAATTACCACCAGTTTGCTTATAACACTCGATCAGCTAATGGTTCAACCCTAGAATTCCTTCCTCCCAGCGCTTCCTTAGGTTTCTATAAAAGTAGTCGTGCCAAATAATAACTTCGCAGCCTTGAATAACAAATAACTATTTGTATATATATTTGAATAACAAACAACTATTAGTTACAAGTTACCTTGGGTTTCTTACGACACTGTTTTGGCAGCAGTACCACGCTATACACGTATACCTATTATATACGTATACCTATTACAATACTACCGAGCGCGAGTTCCCCTCGCTTTTGTTATCCGTGGACTATTATATACCTACAATACCGGATATTAGGCAATGCAACATGTATTTTACTAGTTATCCGGCCGCGGCTCCGCCCGCGCGTATGTCGGTTCAAGTTTAGTCTCTACCACCCGGTAGCTAGCCAGGCGGGAATTCGCAAAATGCCCTACCACCATGCTATAACGACTGCCATCCTAAGACGACAACTGGGACCGACGGCTTAACGTGCCCTCCGAAGCACGGAAACGCTCAGTAGTAATGTCACTAGCGGTCACCCATCCAACTCATGACCGCGCGCGACGTTGCTTAACTTTGCTGATCGGTTGAGAACAGCTAAGTAAACTTCGCTACTAGCGCTTCAAAAGATTCGTGCTTGACTGGTTTTATTTTTGTTAAGTTAAACATTGTGCGTGGTCGCATAACACAACCATAACTACATTTCTATCACTATCCATGTAGAGGAGAAGGTAAGAGATATATCTGTTTATCGCACAAATATGCGTTCCATTAATATTGCCAAAATGAAAAAAACTAAACACTTATGTCAAGGACGTTATGTGCTTTATCAGATAAAAAAGCCATTTATGAGATATTTATCATAACTACATCATAAGGCATAAATAGAAAAAAAATATATAAAAATTGAATTTCTTCTTGGCCGAAACTAACTAACAGTAGGGCCTAAAATTTTTAAAATCCGGTTTTATTACCTTTTTTATTTATTTATAGCTGATCAGCTAAACTATAAAAACCGACTATCACTTTTTGACCACTATCTCATCTGATGATAAGTGATGATGCGTTCGAAGATGTTGTTCATGCTAGCCTAGAATTACTGGCTCCCAAGGACAGCTGCCGGAACACCACGTGACGTGCTTGTCGACAGATTTTCTACTTGTGGGTGGTAGCTAGCCAGGCTGGCATTCACAAAATGTCTTACCACCATGCAATAACGACTGCCATCCTAAGACAACAACCGAGACCGACGCGACGGCGTAACGTGCCCTCCGGAGCACGGAAGCGCTCTGTAGTAATGTCAGTATCGATTAAGAACGGCTTAGCAAAATTAAACATAAAAACAACGCGTATGATTGAAGCAGTGATGGCTCAGTGGCATTGGCTATGGACTGCCGCGCAGCAGGTCCATGGTACGAATCCCGCCCAGAGCCTGAGCTTCACCGCATGGTGGAAAGGCATTTTGCGAATGCCCGCCTGGCTAGCGACCACCCTCAAGTAGAAAATCTGTCGCGGAGCACCTAACGGTGTGTTCCGGCAGCAGTCCTTGAGAGCCAGTGAAATAACAGGCAAAAATTAGGTTTTTGTTTAACAGGTATGTCTCAAGGTGATGGGCGCAGTGCAGTTCGTCACTTGTGATGAAATGCATCTGTTATAGGCGGAGGATACTGCTTAACATCAGGTGGGCCTTGCGCCTGTTTCATCACAATAACATAAAAAAAAAATTGAGCAAATAAAAAAAAAGTGCGTAAATTTTATTTTGTATTTCCAGGTGAAGTTAGCAACAGACGCGGGTTTGGTGATATTCTGCTGGGGAGACGACAATAACGACAAGAATACCATATTGAAGCTCAAAGAGATGGGGCTGCACGCGGTCATTTACGACAAGCTCGACCAGTACTCCACCAAACAAGTAAAGGTAATAAACAATCGTGAGTTACGAATTAAATCTCATCTATCTACAACATTTTGTTGTAGCTTTTATTTTGCTTACGATATGTTTTTATTTCCATTTACAAATTTAATTGACGTCAGTTTTGATCTAACATAGTAACACTAATTCTTTTTGTACTCCTTTGGCCCTATTTCCTACTAATTACTTCTAATTGGCATCTTTTAGGAGTGGGGCAAGTGGTAATAGAATATTATTAAGTATTGGTAATTGCCGATTGGCAAACCCCCCTTTGGTAGGGAAGGCTGTGTTCAGCAGTGGACAATGCGGCTGATACAGTAATTACCGATACAAAATATACAGTGCTGCGTAGAATGGAACGTAATCATAGGTTCGTATATGATAACGAAAAAAAAAAAAGTGCTGTAAAAAAAAACGGTCGCTACGTTATATATTCTATAGACACAAATCCATACAAAATAAAAGGAATTATCTATCTTATTCAAAAACCCTTCGACGATGCTTGCACAAAGCACAAAAATTATTTAATGACAAGTATTTAATTAATTCAAACAACATATGTCGTGCCTCTTGGAAACTCATTAAGGATGAAAAAAATGATTTGGCCAAACACGAATTTATTACGGAAATTAAAGTAAATGACACAATAATTACGAATCCTACTGACATTGCGAATGAATTTAATAATATTTTTATTGATTTTACTAATTCTAAAGTTATCAAAGATGTTGAAAATACGAATAAAAAATGTATCCCCTGCAGTATGTTTCTAACACCGTGTACTCCCAAAGAAGTTATAAACATTATTCAGTCTCTAAAAAACACAAATTCAGAGGGTTTTGATGAGATCTGTACCAAAATTATAAAGCATTGTAGATTTATTTTAGCACCTGTTTTCGCGTTCTTAATTAATTTATCCTTTGAAACGGGATCTTTTCCTGAAAGTCTAAAACTATCAATTGTGAAACCCTTATACAAGAAGGGAGATAGACTTAATGCTAGCAATTATCGTCCTATAGCGTTAACACCGATTTTTTCCAAAATTTTCGAAAAAACTTTTTATATAAGATTAACATCATTTGCTGAAAAATTTGGAATCATAAAAAACGAACAATTTGGTTTCCAAAGTAAAAAATCAACAGTTCTTGCGATATATAATTTGATGCACGAAGTTATTAAAAATATTGACAAGAAGATAATGTGCAGTGTTATATTTTTTGATATGACACGCGCGTTTGACTTTGTTTCACATAATATTTTGCTTGACAAACTAGAAAATCTTGGAATCCGAGGACCAGCATTAAATTGGTTGGCCTCGTATCTAATAAATCGAAAACAGTACGTAGAAATAGATGGATTAAACCAAGAAGCTGTAGTAACGAAATATAAGTCTGAACATAGAGTAAATGAAAGTGGAGTACCCCAAGGTAGTGTTCTCGGGCCATTACTTTTCTTGCTCTATATCAACGATCTCCCAGATATTATAAACTATAATTGTACGTTATTTGCTGATGACATTTCAATCATTGTTTCATGCAATGATAGTGTTAGTAATTATGAAAATGACATTAAAAATACAATTAATGATGTGACAACATGGTTAAATGCTAATAATTTAAATGTGAATCTGTCTAAAACTAATTTTATTCAATTTCAAAACTATGGAAATAAGCAACTTAATCTTAAAATCAATTACAATACCACCATTATTGCAGAAGTTTATGAGACAAAATTTTTAGGTATATACCTAGATAGACATTTAAATTGGAAGTCTCATGTAAAATACCTGTGTGGTAAACTAAATCGATACGTATATGTGCTGACCAGATTAAGACAAACCTCGGCCCTTAGTACGGTGCTGACAGCTTATCACGGATATGTATCCTCAGTCCTTAAATATGGATTGTTAGTGTGGGGTAATTCAACTGATTTTAATAAGGTATTCATAGCTCAAAAAAAATGTATTCGTGCTATGAGTGGCGTACCTCCCTTTGAGTCATGTAAACCTTTATTTAAAAAACTCAATATACTACCACTACCGTGCATGTATATTTTTGAATTAGCTACCTTTGCAAAAGCAAACCCACAGTTCTTTAAAAAGGCCTCTGACATTTACCCCAGAAATACGCGAAATCCTGACAGATTGGTCCATGATATAGTCCCAAGAACTTCGCTTTACCAAAAGCAATGTCATGCTATGTGTATTAAGGTTTTTAATGCTCTCCCAATGCACATCAAAGAGATAAATAATTTGAAACCATACAAAAAACAATTGCTAAGTTGGTTACATAATAAAAACTATTACTCTGTAAGTGAATTATTAAATAAATTGTAAATCTAATTATGACTATTGTAAATTGAACGTGTTTATTCTGATTAATAACTATATTGTGAAAATTATTCTGACTAACAATCGATATTATATATGCATGACAAATATTCAAATTAAAATAATAATTAATGTTGCAAACCCTGAATAGGGTAGATTGTACAGGTACTTTTGTATACTTTTGTAACACCCTTATATCCTACAATCTGTAACAATAAATATTTCATTTCATTTCATTTCATTTCAACGGCTGCGAAATTACTTCGGTTGTTGGTGACATTAAAAATACGAACATTGATTAGCAATGATTTCAAAGTCACGGATTAGTCACCAGTGTTTTTAAATTGACATTCAACAATCACATCCCAAAAAACTAGAACGCGACTTATGGATTTGGGTAACTGTACAAAATACCTGATAGATATACAAATTATTTTTAGTGCGTTCGTCCGAGTGTTTTAAGATCTGATTTTGAACTTAGTCGGCCAAAGTTTAATGCACACAGGTATTAAAGTTTAAACGTAAAAATGTAGTGTATAAAAATAAATAAAAGGTTTTCACATTCCTTCTTCATTTAGAAAAACTTAAAAGAGCAATTTGGTGCTATTTAGGTAAAAAAAAAATTAAATCACATTGGCATAGACACAAAAAAAAATATAAATTCTTATTTAATTTAATAACGCAAGGCAGAAAGAAACGAAAATGAAACAGGTTAGTGATAAACGGGTAAATATTTATATTGTTCTGCATGAATTAGCTACTGTTAGCATTTGCTACTTATTATAGTACTTCACTTTAATATCTCACTCCACAAGGGCTATCACTATAGCCCTTGCTTGTTTTGACCTTTTTTTCGCATCTTATATTTTATTTTAGAATTATCAGAAAACTTACGGCTAGGTAACATTAATTAATTTATATAAAACAATAGAAAAACACATGTAATGCTGATGACCAATTACAAGTTTCACGTATGGATTAATTAATTTATATAACAAAATGTTATGAGTGGGCGACTAACAAAATAACACTTATAAGTTTAAATTAACTAGTAAAAAAGAATTTGTCAGTAAGCTGGCGTTTTTGTTTGGTAGTCGAGGTATTGTATAAACCAATATCTGTATTTGGCAAGGTGTTACATGAGGCGCTTGCTCCAACAATTAATGCTTTTTGTCGTAATTAATGGAACAATTGAGACAGAAATCAATTAATTTGTCTTAACTAATGGAATTTTGGATTTTCTCGATGGACCTGCGTGAATGCGTAGTACATCGTGAAATTTACTATGCTCAGAAGATATGTCTGATATATTCTTTCGTTCATAGAGAGACAAGAAATGTAACTTACGCCATCTAGTTATATAATCCGGAAGGTACGTTTGCAAGAAACTGAACGTAGCAAGGTCTCCAATTTCATCTCAAGATTGGTTTACTGTGATAGTCAGCATAAGACATAGGTATTTTGAAGCCTAAGCTGAGATCGGTTTATTAAGACGGTGAAATTCCGTCACTATCGGGCTGTGTATAAGTGAAAGAGAGGCAGCGATGGTGAAATCGCGATCAGTTTTGTTGAAAAACGCAAGAAAACTTATTACACAAAACTAGGAATTTATATCGAAAATGTGAATGCACTGGCCTGTCTTGAGAACATTTTGCTATTTCATTATTGTTTAGCTAATACTCGTACAAAAGAATAAGATATTTTTCGTTACAAGTGTAATTTGGAGTCAACTTTGCAATTTTATTCATTATCAGCCAGAAGACGTACACTGTTGAACAAATGCCTCCTCCATAGAACGCAATTTTATACAATAGAGTAAATTTGATATATACGTGTTTTGAAATCATCTTGGCCTTAGAGAATATGATCAAGAATAACATATAATTTGCTTAATACTACAAACTAAATTTATTTTAGCATTGTAATATTTCCATTTACGCCTGCTAATCGAATAAGCTTATATCGAAAGGAAAAATTTTAACCACGGGCGGGATTCTAGCCTGCGACCATCCGTTCTTAGAGCCGGAACATGCTCTGCCTATTGAACTATCGTCTTGAGTGAGTCATAGCTCAAATGTATCCATTCGTTCCTATTGTTTTACCGCCATAAGGGGACGGAGCGACATCTGCAGCGAAACTAAATTTAACAAAAAACAAGACTAATTTTCAAGGCGATGCCACAATGCAAAAACTACAATGTTAGAATTAACTTATTAGGAACCGGCTAGGACCCGCGTTATATTTACCGGAAAAATTCCGACCAGTTTCGGACTGTTTTGAAGTCCTTCGTCTGGGAGTCACGATTGCGCGAAGCGACGAGCACGGGCGCTGAGGCCTCTTTCCGGTAAATATAACGCGGGTCCTAGCCGGTTCCTAATAAGTTAATATGGATGAAACTCGCGATAGTTTCCAAAGTGAAATGTTAGAATTATTATCGTAAACACTCGTTTACAATAACGTAACTCGTTAAACTCTTAAATCTAATTAAAACTCGTTCGTGTTTTTTTAGTTTTCCTTTTGTTGTAATTATGTAAATATATTTTGCCAAAACTTGTCACATAGAGCTATTTGGCACTTCTCACGGACCTTATTACTCACGCCTTAATATGAACCTAAAAGTATTTTGTACTTGATTTTTCTGCCCCCTACACGATCACATACTTAACGGTTAATAATCCATCTTTTAATATACGTTTCAAAGCAACTCTACATTCTCTTTGAGTTCTTTACCTATACAAACTTTAAATTTCATTGGAAACGGTTCTCACTGGCCAGTTATAAAAAATTCAGTGCGACATATTACGATTGGATATGTAAAGAACTGTAACTCTCATACAGTTACTGTCTTTTACTTCGAACTCATCAGATTCACAAGTAACAAAACAGGCACAATCTTTCAAATTCAATTGAATTGGTTACTTGATTTGGCGCTTAGAAATAATCGCATCCGATTGGTCGTGTCAAGGTAATATTGTTGCGCCGCATGGTACGGTACGGTACACTTTTTAAACAATGCCCGCCGCGGTAAGGTTTGCTTTCTGCTGTTTTTGAGCTTGAACTACATTTCTATACATATTTATTCGTTGGATCTACATATAAGGCTCCTATTTCAATAATTTTCTTTGTCGTTCACGCGTTATTTTGAATCGCTAGATGTATCTACCTTTTGAATGCTATCTATGTATATCTATCGCACATTGTTTAAGCTCTCTATTACCATCTGATGATGATATTTTTTTTATTACTTAGCTTTTGCTATAAACGCTAGTAACTAATGATTAAAAATGTGTAAATTGTTTCTTAAATGAGTTCATGTGGCTTACTGAAATAATTTTTGTATTAGTATACTTAGACCATCATTGCTCGATTTGTTGTTAAGGCATCTTCCGTACGTGCCTTCTTCAAAAACAGACTGCCCTGAATCAGATAAGTCAGAACATGCTGAACGCCGCTGTATTGCATTCTCCAACCGAAATATCAGTAATGCTCATGGGTCTTTAATTTTACCCTGTCTTTAAATGTGCCGAATATAAACAAATCGAGTTATGAAACAAAATTGTTGTAGATAAAATAATGATTTTTGATGTATAGGAAAGCATATTCCTGGTGGAGGCGCGTGACTCGCAGCGAGAAATGATGTTGGCAGTGCTGAAGGAAGGCGCGTCGGCAACGCCATCGGCGACAGCGTCGTCCTCTTCAAAGGCAGAGGCGCGGGCCGACTCCGGCGAGCGTCGGTACCTCGATCTCTCCGTGAGACAAAAGCTTCAAGCTGCGCGCTCCACTGTCACCTCCCTCGAATCCCTCGCTTCCTCCATCGATCTCTCCGAAGACAAAAACCTAAAACGCAACAGAGACATCATCCCCGTCGACAAGGAGTCCCAAGTCAAGGAACAGACGCATAGCTTCCGCGGCATGTTCCCTTGCGGCGATTCTAAAAAGTCGCGAAAAACCGACGCATTGTGATCAATCCGAATTTATTTTAATCACATTTGTGAAATAGTATAGCATATAATTATTTTTTTATATATTTTTGCTCAATGTTTACCATTTAGTACTTGTATTTTTTGAACTTATTTTTAAATAATTATATTTTGTTATTACATTTTCTGTTGCGCGATCAAATAATGAGCAATCATTATTTTTTATTCAGTATGGGTAAATACAAAAAAACGGACTAACTGCGAGTCGGGTCTCGCTCTATAAGGGTTCCGCATTGCAAAAGCCCGTAAAATTAAAAAAAAGATGTGTTGGTTTTGATCACATCTTCAAACCCTCATTATAGATCAGCGTTTCATGTATTTGTTTAATAGATACATATGGTACATAATATATCGAAATTTCAGATTCCAAATTAATTTACTTTTTAAATAGGTCGTTTTCTCCCCTCGGTGTACAATGCACTATTATACTTTATTATTGTCTTCTTCTTCTAACCAACATCTTGGAAGTGTTAGTTTGACACATATACTGATTATTGCACGTGTATTCGGCTGTGAATGTGCAATTAATGTCATAAAATCAATAAGTGTATGATTATTTATAAACCCTATTATCTAGACTGCGCGGTCTGTCTATCTGTCCGTCCGTATGTCAGGGGTCTATAGCTCGTAAAATGTAAGAGTTGCAAACTTGGAATTTTGATATTTGGTGTATAAATATGTGGAATATTGGAATAGAAATTGAATTACATTTTTCAGATGTGAATGTGAGTGTCATCGTCTAGAACTTTTTGAGTAATACAGTATATTATTGATATTTTTTATTTATTACAACAAATAAATACGGGGCTGTCAAAGTTATAAATTTTAGGCCATTTTTATTACGGTGTCTATCTGAAAAGCTAGTTAAGCTTTTCAGATAGACCCCGTAAATTAGGAACCTGAAATTTCGGTATGTTAAGTACTATGTCCTCTATTTTAACCAACAAATACAGAACTCGTCGAATGATTATATACAACACTACAGCTACTACAATGAAAGCTAGTACATTTAGACAACCTACAAGCCATTGCAGACTCATAGGGACCTGGTCCAAATACTCCAGCCCACTATCTATACTTATAATAAAACTAACAGAACGAATTCTGTGCATAGCAGATATTTTGAAAAAAAAATTGTGAGCACTCTGTAGCTGACACTGATGCCTAGCTTTTTTGTGTCTGTCATTTTTTGTCTGCGCATCACTCCAAAACTACTGAATGGAATTCAATTAAATTTAATACGATTTGAGTTCATACTACAAAGGACATTGTATACTTTTTATCCCGAAATTCAGCTTGGTTCCCTCGGGAAAGGGGATGAAAGTCAAAATGTACACTTAGTTGTAATTTTTTTTTTTTTTTTTTATATATTAACGTGTAGTCAGTTTATTTGTTAGAATAGTGACGAGTGACCCCACGGACAGCACGGCACCCCACGGGCAGCGATACAACCCGGGAGTTTTCAAACCCAAAGTAAAAAGCTCCTTTCTGAGCTATGCTTTACTAAGAGTGCTTCACCGCAGACCGCAGCTTTGCTTAATATGAGATAAACAGTGCTCAAATGTGCATAATTAGTCTGCAGGTACGGCAATTTCGAACGAAGTCGCAGGTACTGCTAGTTTATAATATAGATTTCAAGATGTGAGCAAAATCAAAAAGCATTTATTCTTTTACTGGCTATTGCAATGCGGAACTCTATAAGAGTGAGGCACACCAGCTATTTTAAAATTTGCAAAAAGTGAACATAATATTCACTCCCAAAAATATGTTGAGTGGTAGTATCGAAGAAATTAGCAATACTAAGTAGGATGTATAAAAAACAAACAAAAAAAATTATATAAAAAATGGTATCTCTTATTCACCTCTTGCCAATTTTTTTTTATTCAAATATATTTTTGCGAAGGAATTACTAATTTAACTACTTTTAACGGTTAGAAGTTTCAGGTGATGGCGATATAATCTAGAATAGTTTTTGCCGTGATTCGGGTCTTTGAATTTAATCGGTATAAAATATATCCTATGTTTCTTTCGATTTCACTTAACAACTACTATGAAAAAGCCCCGTTGCTACGCGAACTTTTATCTTTCTTACATATACGTAACTATTAGCTTCTAGCGATTCCGATACGATTATGCACGAAAATAAAATCTGTTTTGCGATGGCAGCCGCTCCCACATTTTGAATCGAACTAAACCATCTAGACACTCAAACATACATAAAAGTTTCATCAGAATAGCTCCAGCTATTTAGGAGGAGTTCAGTAACATATACACGTACAGAAGAATTATATGAATATTGTAAATGGGAAAGTTAAAAGGGCAACAAAGTAAAAGTAGTTATACACTTGAAGCTTGAAGTTTTGAAGCAGTGATAGCTCAGTGGCATTGACTATGGACTGCCGCGCAGCAGGTCCATGGTTTGAATCCCGCCGCGGGCTTGAGCTTCCCGCATGGTGGAAGGGCCTTTTTGCGAATGACCGCCTGGCTAGCGACCACCCTCAAGTAGAAAATCTGTCGCCAAGCACCTAACGATTTGTTCCGGCAGCTGTCCTTGAGAGCCATTGAAATTACAGGCACATGAGACTTAACTATGTCTCAAGGTGTCGGGCGCAGTGCAATTCGTTATTTGTGACGAAATGCATCTGTTATAGGCAGAGGTTAGTCCGCTTAACATCAGGTGGGACTCAAGCTTGTTCGGTCACAACGTTAAAAAAAAAAAGACTTATTACACTATTCTTATCCTAATTCGTTAAAAGTTGTAGTTAAATAATAACAACTAATTACACCGGTCCTGCTCTCTAAATTATGATTGAAACATTCTGACCTTGTTATATTTCAAGGGCTTAGTAGGTACTATTTGTTTATTCTGCTAGTAAAGAACACTAATGAATTACCCAAGAAAATAATGTATGTTTACATCGGTACTTGCCCGTGGAACACACATCACTATTACATTACAATCTGTGATTAGCAAGGTGAGATTTTTGAAATGTAATATTATTTTAGTATTCATACAATTTAAAATTATTATTTTAAATTTTATTGTGATTATATCATTTTATAACCAAAAAAAAACAAATAAATTTTTGTCTGTGATCAATTTGGCTTTTAATTTCTACCTTACCATAAATAGTAATTCGCTGATTACTATTGATACATTTAGTACTGTCTCAGCCGGATTGTCTACTGCTAAACACAGCCTCCCCCATTATGGGAAGCTTTGCCATAATCACCACGCTTGGCAGGCGTCTTGGGGATCGCAGTGTGAGATATCAGTTCCTCAGAAAGCGCTGTACCTTTTGGTATATTACACTTAGTCGCCTAACTTACGACACCCACGGGTAGAGTGGGGGTGAGGGGGGGGGGTGACATTCTAGCCCGCCACCCCACGCGCTACATTTTGTACCTCGCTATAACTCGTAAATTTAACTTAAGTAATATATTATTTAAGTTCTAAATTTAAACTAAAGTGAGTCAAACCTTTTGTTATGAAGAAGTGTATTGATCGATGATTTTATAAGGCTGTGACCGAAAAGTATATATTATCAAATGAGCGTGATTCGGACCTGTCATGAGACAAAGTATGAATAAAAGTGCTAAATGACTGCTGACATGGCGGAGTGGGAAATAAAACATAAATTATTATTGTGCCAATCACACATGGGCGATGCGGGCAGGAAGAAGACGAGGTCCCGGACCGGAATAACTCGTACTTTGTCTCGATTTAGTAAGTAGTCCTCGAGTGAGCACGAGCTTATTGAGTAAAATACAGATATTATACCTATATTTCCGCCCAAGGAAGCAGAGCCCAAGAAAAGTAATTTATTCAATTTAGGTGCCTACGACGCCTTATAAGGGTATTTTATTTCTATTAGAATTAGAGGGCCGTCAAAGTTGACAATCTAAGACCACGTTTTTACGGAATCTTAATTCTAAACGGCCCACTTCAAAGTTACAAAAAAAATATATGATCGTTATTAAAAATAAATGATAGCCTTTAATTACATCAAGTAGTAGTAGTAGCTGGCGATTAGCATTAAGGGAGCTGTGACGATTTGGGTTTCGCGATCTTAATTATTTTTGATTTGTATGTATTAGTTGTTCACTGATTGTTTCTTTTCTACATGTCTGCGCACAAAAGGATATAGAAATCCCATCAACATCGAACATATAAGGTAATTAAGTTATACCTAAGTACTTACCTAAATATTTAGAATACCTACGTAACAATCCAAAATAGACGTGCGTGGTTCAGAGCTATCTATCAAGATTCACTTGTAGTGTAAACGGCTATTGTACAATTAAAGACCTTCCTTTTTATTTTTTGTAATTAGCTAACATAAATTAGCTTCTCTCATAGCTGACAAGTGATAGGCTGTTCTATCGTTATTGCAATCATTGTAAGAACCTACATAGACTTATAAAGAGTAAGTACCTGGTGCCCCGCCTCCCTCATCATCAGGCTATGGGAATCATGCTCACACATGGTTATTCACGATTTTTTGTCAGGATCCGGATAGCACAATCAGTTCCAGATAGTACAGTTTTGATACATGTTCTATCTATCTATATATATGTGATAGAACTAGGTACTACTAAATATATCAAAAACTGCTCCTTAAGATCGATGTCAACTTTAAAATGCGTTTATTAATACGAGCTATAGTCTGTACCTAATGACTCATTTGGGCTGTAAATTAACAGGATTGTCCTATGACTAAGTGAACTAGATATTTGATTTTGTTGGACTGCGTATCCACTGAGAGGAATATGAGCGGTTAGCGAAGAAAATATCGAACAATGGGATCGCTGCGCTCAGCGAGTTTAGCAAAATGATGCGATTCTATTGGTGGATCTTTGTTACGCAGCCAGAGTTCGCCGATTTCGAACCTAGTCATATATATCATATAAAAAGGGACATACTAACACGTAGCAATATAATGTGGGTTTGTTCCGAGGTTGCTGCTTGTCACCAATAGCATTTCGTGTAGTAATTAATATTTTTATTGACAAGCTAATTAGTCATGAAAAAAAGTGGGGCTATCGGTTAAGATCAATAACAGATACACAGAGGCCATCTTAGCTTTTGCTGACGACCTTGCAACACTGACACGTAATCCCAAAACAATGTCAGGAACTATTCCGAGAAGTGGTTGAGTTCTGTGCATGGACTGAAGGGTTGAGAACTAAACCAAGTAAATGCTACTGTCTGTGTCTAGGTAGACGGAATACCAAATTTACCTCTTACGATCCAGGCCTCTTTATAGGAGGAGAATGTGTTTCCAAAATTGCTGAAGCTGTGCCATTTAAATTTCTTGGTAGAAAGATAGATCACAAAGGACGCACACCGTCTCTGGACGCAGTTGTTGCAGCTTTCTAAAAGACCTAAGTATGGTAGACCAACGACCAATAAGTAACATTAAAAAACTTGGATATATGACAACTACTTACCATCACGTTTCACTTGGCCTTTTCTAGTATACGACATTACTAAATCCCTTTTAACAAAACTGGATGTACCTAAACGTCATAAGGACATTGAAGTCATGGTTGGGGATTTTGTATATATCTGACGTTTAAGTGAAATACAAAATTCTATTTAAACGCCATTCAGATGACCCTCCCAGACCAAAGTAACTTAGTAAGATGGGGGGAAAGCCTCCGAAGTCTTGCGGTATTTGTCGGGTGGCTATAAGTACTGCAATGCAATTATTGGTAGGATGCAAGGTGCTCCTTGATAGGGGTAATTATTCACGTCGCCATGATGGAGTCCTCAAAATCAAAAGTTTTATATTTTGAATTTTCTATTGTCTTTAAATATGATTTACTACTTACGTACATTTTTCTTATTTATCATAGCTACGTACCACCCTCGAGTAGAAATATGTCGCCAAGCACTTTTGTGCCGGCAGCAGGTTAGCCTGAACAATATATTCAACCGCATCATGGCTTACCAGCACCTTTGATAGTGGTCGAAGGGTAGCCCATCAGCAATAATAAAAATAAGTAAATCTATATGACCTTTGGATCCAAGAAGATCAAGCCAGTGAAAGCTGGTAAAAGCGAAGCTACCCAATTCTTAGACTGTAATTAGCTAATCTATGATTTGTGGCTGAAGTGATAATGGTGACACCAACTTCACATAGTAATAAAAATAGACTCAAGGTAGCTTGGTCCAGAAATCCCGTTTTATTTATATATCGTATAAAAATATTATAATTTTAATGCTCAAAATTAATTGCATTTTTGGGTGTGCCTTAAATTCAATAATATGGTGGTTCAATAACTGGTAAGCAAGAAAAGGGAATATGTAATACTACGTGTTTTTTTTCAGTTTTTAGTGACTACCCGAAAAACAAGTTTTTAATATACCTATTTTATAAATCCAAAGAAATCACTTCTCTAGCATAGGAGGAGGTAGGTACTAGCATAGTTTAGTTTTCTTGGGCCTGTTTAACCCTACAGTGGTCGCATACTAAAACCTGACCTGATTTGTCGCGTGGATTACTATTGTATGCCATTTATAAATTCAAATAAAAATACATTTTGAGCATCAAATATGTTTAATTCTTATTGTAATATTATTATGAAGGTATTGACTTATTAAAAATAATCAATAAAAAAGAATCCCAACCTCTAAGTATAAAAATTTCAACAAAACAAAAAACCTCTAAAATTTAAGAAAAAATCACATTGTTTGGAATGTTTGAGATCACAAAAAATCGAATTTAAAAAACTAAATTCTAATTCGTGTTTTCTGAACAATACAGACATATAATTCTGGAATGATTGTCACAAATAAACGTTTTGCATGTGTTGCACAGTTTCCTGGTGCTTTTATTGCGGCTTCTTCCGCAATCGTGGAAGCGACCTATGGAGCGAGTTGGTGTCTGCGGTGATGTTGTTGCTGTGGTTTCTGCCTGGGCAATGCCAAGAAAGTCTTTTGTATACATCACAAAGATAGTGCCCTATTCAAACAACCAATAGGGTATTTCACTTTGGTACCATGGTTCTACTGAGAACTTATAAACGTACCTGAAACAATTATTGACTACCTACCTATACATGCATAGTTATTCTTAGAAAGTTAATTTTGCAATGAGTTATCGACGCCACGGAGCTATTACCTATTATCTATCATATAAAATGAAACAAGATGCTTTTTAAAAATGTTGTAATATATTATCAACAAAATAACATAAAGTTTATGCTTACGTAGGTAAAGGTATATTTTATAAAATAGGTATCTTATCAAGTAATTAAGTACTTGAGTACGTACAATACGTAAATATTAACTAATATACATTGGACTCTGTACATTTTATAAATAAGCTAGGGACGGAATGTGTTACTTTTTTCACAACAATACTGGTTAAATTCATGTTAATCTAGAAGTAAAAAGTCTTAAGTTTTAGGTAGCATACTCAATCGCTAACAAACAGCAAGTAACAAGAATAAGTAATGATAAAAATGTGAGATGTCACGCCAATGCTAATTGTTTACTCACGGCTAGTCCTTATATTCGCAAAGTAGACGATTGAATTGGCGTCTATTTTATTACGAATAAAAGCATGTATTACACAAACGTTTTGAACAGATATATCAATTTCACGAATACAAAATAAAGCAATAGTTTGTAAAACCCATCTTTTTATAACTAAATAGGTATTGATGGTGAACTGGCTGGTCACTTCTCCATACAAACATCGAAAGGGGATCACTTCCTTATTTGAGGCCAGTACTAAACAGGATATCTCTTCATTATCTAGGCTTACAGCCATATCTGCTGAAAATGCTCTGGACATTAGCTTAAACTAAATGATATCAGATGCTTGTATAAAGAAGTGTCCGTCCAGATCAACAATAAAGTAAACAACAAACAGCAACAACTTTGCTGTGTGCTAATACTTACAAATACCTGTTTTTTTACATTTACGGTTAAGGCTAAAGAGCCGTTGCTGTTTCTGTACCTAATAACATATTATTATGTGGTTTAAAAATGGAATGTAGTAATAGTATTTAAGTAGTAATTTTATCCCTCTAGAGATATTGGTCAAGATAATACATCATATACTAAGAATACATCATTTCATACTTATAACTATTTGGACGGAGCTGAAGATGCCTTATTTAAATTTTATTATTCTATCGAAATACGTATACACTTTAAGTGCGTAATACGTATCTACCAAAAAAAAATGACAACTACCAAGATTTTTTGTAAATAGCTGAGTTCTCAAAGTTTGCAATAATAGTATATATGGCCACTAGTATAAACTAACACACTATGAAATAATGTTCTTTAAATAATATTGTGAAAGACGTTGAGCTTGAATTGTAACGCTTACTCAACTAAAGTTGTTAAAATTAATAAAAATAACAATTATAAAAATATATGGTTTGTGTGACGCAATTGATGTCACTTACTACTGGATTATTATTATGCAATTATAAGTAATCTGAAATACTTATTCATAAATTTCTTTCATAATAAATATTATGAATATAGACTAAAATTTACAGCTTAATATTATGAACACCTTTATAATACATGGAATTAACAAATAAGGCACTTCAAAATAGTACATAAGTATATATAGTATAGGACCACCTTGGTGCGGCAACTAGTAAACACGTCTCGATATTTGTTCGCATTGTAATAATTATTTCCGATACAAAAAAGTCCCCAACCAGCGTTGTAAGTAGTAACAATCGTTTTCAAAAGCAGTAATTATAATTATCTCAGTGTTTATTGTGCAAAAAACAGTGTAATTTGAGTGAATATTGTGATTCTCGATCGAAAGAAATACAATTAGCCAGCGATTTATTCGCACGGCTACCCTACATCGTCGAGTTATTATATCGTGTATCCGCTCTGACTTCACTCTGGACCTACATATTGGCTGACTCAAGTGGCCGTAGCGTAGCGTAATTTCGACACATCTGGCACCGGCCGTCTGGCGCATCTTGTAAGGGCAGTACTGACTGATCTAGCGGACGGAGGTTCGATCCCCAGTGACTGTATATCTTTTTGCATCTGGATTTTTATTTGTCAATATCCCATACCTGCTGTTTATATTTTATTTCGCTTCCCGATTATTATTTCTCGATACTATGGCTCAGAATTGCAGTGGATGCGGAAAACCTATTCAGTCTCTGGACTTCTTAGAATGCAGTGGCTGTCAAGAAACTTACGATCTTCTATGCTTGGGAATGGATTCTGAAGCCTTCAAAAACATGAGCCAACAATTGAAAGATCACTGGGTATGTCCGCTATGCACCAGCTCTCGGCCGAAAGGGGACAACAGCCACACCCCGATAGGCAGTCCAGCTTGCTCTCTAAACAGTACCTACAACACTTCAGACCGTGCCAACACTACTCTGGATCGTGTAAATAGCCTTCGGGGGTCTCGCAGACAGATGACAACTTCAGCGCTCAATAGTGGGTCAAACTCCGAAATTTCTCAGCTCATTACAGAAATTAGGCAGCTTAGGGAAGAAATACAAGAAATGAAAGAGCAAAACAAAGAAATCGCTCTACTGCGACAGGATGTCCACCTTTTAAAAGACCAACTTGTGTCCATACCTATGACACTTGCGACCAACCTAGACGTCTACGAGAAAAAAATTGCTGCTCAAGATGCTGAGATAATTGCACTCAAAGGATCTCTCAGTTGTATACAATCATTGCTCAACTCTCACGAACAGAGTACCCTACGGAACGAATTAGAAATTTCTGGAATTCCAGAGGCCGATAATGAAAACCTGCAACACATAGTACTTGTGTCAACAACTTTACTGGGCGTTGAGCTGTCTGCCGCGGATATTGACAGTGTCGTGAGAGCAGGCCCAAAACGACCTCCAAGTAGTACAAACAAGTCGTGGATGCCCCGGCCTGTGGTTGTGAAACTCTTGCGCCGTACAAAACGCGATGAAATTCTTCAGTCAGCGAAGACCAGGCGTAACCTTACATCAGAATCAGTAGTACCTGGCACATCACAAAAGCTCTACTTCAACGAAAGGCTCACTAAATCAAATCGAGCCCTGTTCAAAGAGGCAAGAGAACGCACACGACTTCATAATTTTAGTTTCTGCTGGTTACGGAATGGATCTATTTACGCCAGACAGTCTGAAAAACAGCCAGCAATACATATACAATCTTACCTTGACCTCGACAAGCGCATCGGCCTCTCTTGCGGAGCAGCCTCAACCTCCGAAACGGGTTAATGCTTATAGTTTCATTAGCAATTTAATCTCTTCTATAATTTTGATTATATACAGTTTTATGTTAGTTCTAATCCTTAGATATGTATACATCAATCTAATACTAAACAGCACTCCATTCATTGAAACAAACAACACTCACACATCAGTATCACATTCAAACACACAAACTTTGCAAATCATAAATAATACACACACGGTAGCAACACAGTCAGACTCACAAATTTCAGTAACACAGTCACACACACAAAGGTCAGAAACACAATCAAACACAATCAATCAACCACTATACCAATATACTGTCCCAGACACAAAACAAATCAACTCATTCCTAGATACTGTAAACGACATTGAGAATACAATTTCTATCGATTGTCAGACATGCGACCAGCTAGAAAATTGCAAAGAAATACTTATTAATACATACAATTTTAAAATTCTCTCGTTGAACATACGTAGCATACGAAAAAACTTTGATAAGTTCCTAGTGGCGTTCCAACGTCTTAAAATGAATATAGATATAGTGGTGCTTACAGAGTGTTGGCTCGGGAGTGAACCCCCAATAGGCCAAATTACAGGTTATAACAGTTTCAGCACGAAAAAAATTCATAACAAAGCTGGTGGTGTAGTAGTTTATGTAAAAGACACTTGGAATGCCACAGTAAGTGAACCAGAATTTAAAGAGTCTGAATGTTTAAAAATTGATTTCCCCGAAACTGCCACAGTTTTTGCTATTTACCGTTCTCCATCATTCAAAAATATAGAAAAATTCTGCAACTCACTTAGTTATGCAATTGAAGAGCTTAAAAACGATGTTTCCGTCATCGTAGCAGGAGATGCAAACATAAACATAATAAGCCCACTAGATGAAGCAGCCAGCGAATACCTCTGCATGATGACAGAGTTAAAACTGCAACCAGCTATTACAGAAACCACTAGAGAATATTCTTGCTTAGACCACATCTTTATTAGAACCAAAGCTCAAGACATGGTAGGAGTAATCGGTAAAACCGATGTGACTGACCATTCTATTGTACTTTTAGGAGTAACTCTGACAAATGTAGCCCCAAAACAACAAAGAGACAGATCAATATTGAAAACAGACTACAAAGCAGTAGCGAGAGAGCTTCAACAGATAGATTGGTCAACTATACTTCAAATTCAGAATGTCGACGATGCGGTTGACGAATTCAACAACATCCTAACGCTAATGATCAATAAGCACACGTCAAAAAAAAGAGTGTCTAGATCCCAATTTTCTCTGAAACCGTGGATCACTCCTGGCCTTATCCGGTGCATGAAACACCGTGATAAACTTCACGCAGAACTAAAAAACCATCCAATTGGTTCTCCACGAAAACTGGTCTACCACAGGTACAGGAACTTCTTTAACGATTTACTTCACAAACTTAAGCATGACTATGAAAACCGAGAACTTGAGGCCAATAAGAACTGCCCGAAGGCCCTCTGGAAGACTATTAAAACAATAATTGACTTACCAAGGAAACAGTCGTCAGCTACCGAACTTCTCAAATGTAAATCAAACAGTCAGGACTCCGCAAACCACTGCAATCATTACTTCGCAAATGCTGGAGCTCAGCTTGCCAGTAATCTGCTTAAATCCACTAACAAAACCGAAGCAGAACTGGCAGCAGACTCCAACAGCTGCTCTGAGCACCTGCAATTTTCTGACTCTTTCTTCTTACAGCCAACCGATGAAGTGGAAGTAGGCAAACTCATCGACAGGCTCAAAAGGGACAGCGCTCCCGGTCTTGATGGAATAAAACCTGCTCTAGTTAAAGCCATTAAAACTGAGATTTTAACACCACTCACACACATCTTTAACATCAGTTTATCAACTGGCACATTCCCATACCAATGGAAGCTGGCAAGTGTCATACCAGTACATAAAAGTGGCTCCAAAAATCTTCCTGAGAACTACAGACCGATCTCCCTTCTAGCTACGTTCTCTAAAATACTCGAAAGAATAGTAAATCTTCGTCTAGTTGCGTTTTTAGAGAAACGTAATTTACTAGCAAAACAGCAGTATGGATTCAGAAGAGGAAAATCCACAGAGGACGCAGTCGAACTAATGGTCAGGAAAGTAGCTTCAAGCCTAGATAAAAGGCAAAAAACTATTGGTGTCTTTCTTGATCTTGCCAGGGCCTTTGACACCATTTCGGTGACAATCCTAATTAAGAAGCTTGGAAACTTAGGTATCAGAGGCTTGCCACTGAAATGGTTTCAAAGCTACCTTGGAGAAAGAAGCCAATGCATCAAAATAGGTGATAGCATCAGTGACACTCTTCCCATCAGATTTGGCGTACCTCAGGGTAGCGTACTGGGCCCTACCTTTTTCATCTTATATATGAATGATATTCACACAGCATGTCACGCGAACACAGACCTGATCTGCTATGCAGATGACACTGTGGCTCTCTTCCATGGCAGAACCTGGAAATCAGCATTTCAAAACGCAGAAACCGGCATGGCATGCATCAAACACTGGCTGGATTCAAATCTCTTAACATTAAATCTAAATAAAACTAAATACCTTTGTTTTCACAAGACTATAATATCTGAACCTGACTCCCGATTATGTCTTAAAATTCACTCAGCTTGCAGTATGCCCTCCTGTAAATGTGAGGTGATCTCCCGGTCCCCCTCAATTAAATACTTAGGAGTCATAGTGGACGAACGTTTGTCATTTAGAGAACACATATCCACCCTAGGTAAAAGAACTCGCAAGCTTATTCATATCATGAGATCTCTTCGAAATGCCGCTAGTGAGCGTGTTCTTCGACTAGTTTACGTGTCTCTCTGTGAATCAGTTCTGTCCTACTGCATAACAGTCTGGGGGGGCGCCGGGAGCACTACTATGATAGAAGTGGAAAGAGCGCAGCGTGCAGTGCTCAAAGTCATGCTCAAACTGCCCTACCGTCATCCAACTACAGATTTGTACAAAAAAGTAGGAGTGCCAACTGTGCGCCAATTGTACATACAGAGAGTCACCCTCGCAGTCCACCATAAATACCCCTACCTAATAAGCACCAGTTCACCAAAGAGACGATCTCCACGTGCCACACAACCTCGCGTTAAAACTACCTTTGCACAACGTCTCCCAGAATTCAGATTCCCTTACATTTATAACAAAATTGATAAAACATGCAAAATTCGAAACAAACGGTTAAAAGAATGTAAAGCTATAATAAGTAAATACTTATGCACACTCACACATGACGACACAGAGAATTTGCTGAAATTTGACAATTAGCATCTATCACCAATGCTTTTGGGTACTTGTTGAAATACATTCTCACACACACCCCATACAAAACACACTGATGAATATATTTTACCTTATACTCACTGTTATGGACCACACCTTAAACACACTATTCACATACATACTACTCACATGCATACTTATAAATCTATTACACTCATTCGCACCATACATTCTCTCATACACCAAACACGATTACACACACGCTGTTCCAATCCTCTCTCGATCATTCAATAATTCGATTATTATTCTCAAAGCAATCTCGCTTAATGTTTTTACCGCACCATAAATATTTAAACACTAGTTAACGCAACCATCGCGGGTCCTGCGATACAGGTTAGCCTAGTGCAGGACTCTCAAGCACTCTGTTAACCTTCCTAAATAAGTATTTTTTAAGACTTTTGTTACACTTTGTTTACTTTATTTATTAAGGTTAAGTATGTATTATTTTTGGTAATAAAAACTATTTCTATTTCTATTCTATATAGATAAAATTATTCAATATTAATTATACTTATTGTCTTCATAGTTTGAAAAAACAATGAACATATTTAAAAAAAAATATAACAATTCAATTTTATGTTTAAAATTTTGCGTAAATACAATTATTTAATTAGAAATAAGTATCCTTGATATGTACTTAGTTATCTAATGATTGTGAAATAGCAGCCACTTAAATACTGTTAATATAAAAATATTTGGACCTAGAATGAATGATTAGCTTATTATTCTTTAATATTACAATGATAAAAACAGAACAAAATCATGACTGTACGTACATCCGCGACCGTGTAGGCAGAGGTGTATAAACAAACAACTTTTAAGCTCACTATGTTTTAAGGTATTGTGTGATATATCGTCGAGTATATTGCAATTTGCAATCTACCTGGCATAGTTCCTTACTCCAGTCTCCGGACTGCTGCTCTGACTAGTTACTCTTCTTTCATGACCCTGAAACTAGGCTGTTGGGAGCAGAGTCGACAAATTTGGTCAATTCACTTCACATCACTATCTTTTACCAACTTATTTAAATGTATTTATGGATACCTTGGAAGTTAGTACCTGTTTTAGGTAAGTTTTTACTAAATTGACGCCAAAACCATAAAATTGAGCACAATAAATTAAGATTAATAGTCTTTGAAATTATTTTATAAATTTAGTTAAAACAGATAATTTTGTATAAATTTATGACTATCGTCAAACGCATCTGATTTATAAATTTGTATAATAATATGCTTTCTAAGGTGCTAACGTAACAATACATTTTAATTGATATTTCCTTAATATATATCAGGACGGAGTCGTAATACGTATTTGTTAGTATATAATGTATAATAATTTAGTTAATGCTATGCTAATATAAGTATAATAGCTTAAAATAAATCAATATATTGTAATATTTTGATTTTGATTAGGTAACACAAAGAACTTAGCAATACCTCTTGGAGGTTTGATTTTGAGGTGCTCCTCTATGTACTGACAAGGACAGACATATTTCTCACCGTGTCGTCCTGGGACGGAATTGCTGAGATTTAATCTTTTTTGTAAAACTCTTGTACCCCATCGTCCGACATATCGTAGATAGAGAAGCGCCACTCTCTCCTGTAATTCAAATACAACATTAGTTGATGAAAATCTTAAACTCATCATTATCAATATCGGACGCGACACGCTCGTGGTTTGCTCAGAACACTCGTTGCACAGAAAGCTCGAGGTTGAGGGTAGTTTTCTATTTTGTAAACGTGCCATCGTGATAACGAAGTGAGTTTCACAAATAGTTGTCTAAAAATAATCCAGTATTGGTACGCAGTCAGTTGCCGATGAAGATATTCTATTTGTGATTCACAATCAGTTATCTCATAAGAATTGATTTATTGCTGAAATTGTGTTTTGAAATTTAGTTTTCTTGCTATATTACAACTTAAGTTTTTATCTTTTTTACCGACACTTTCTCTTTCAGGTATTTATTCTGATAAAATTCCATTCTAATTTATTTATAGGTTGATAATTTTGCAGTTAATTGAGTGTTTTTTTTACCATAAATATATATTAAAAATTATTTTTTTACTTTAAAAGGAATTAACGTACGCAAATATTACCACTCCTCTATTCCTAAATTTTATTTAGAATAATATTATCCCAATTTCAGATTAATTTTACTCGGTTTTCGTTTCGCATATATCCAAATAACAAAAAAAATTTGAAGATTTAAACTTTTCGAATCTTACGTGTTGCCTGTGCAATAATTTTATTAGACTGAAGCGCGGCTCTAATGTCCGTCGTGCGAGTAAAACCGTGTTTGCCATGACTGTGCAGTGTGCAATCCCAATACAAGTCTTGCACCGTTTTGCCGTCCACACACTCGTAGCGCGTGGACGGCACATCGGACAACTGGTTGTGAAACGCACACATCGTTGGTTGTGAATCAATATATGAGAATATCTTCTTCGGCAACTGGCTGCGTAACAAGATTGTGTTATTTTAATTTTAGAAATATTATTTTATTTTCATTAATTTTAGAGTGATACTCAGTCGTCTAGGTGGCCGGAGGCTATTTATTAGTTCGCAATTCTTCTGCACAGAGTTAACCATGCAAACAACGAGCGTCCGATATAATATACAAAATGACTTGCCAAACAAAAGCGATTTGGTCAGTCGATACCGCGACGCCTTAGCCAGTCGTTGCAAAGCGGACAACAGGCGCGAGTATCTTTGGGCTCTTTGTTGCGCAATATCTCTTCAACGTACTGGCACGGACAGAAGGCGTGCGTTAAATGGCGAGGCGCGGCCGGGTTGCCACCTTCCTCGTCTAGTGTCCAGTCCAGTCGGCGACGCAAGAAGTCCTTGCCCCACCGCTGCAGGTACCGGAGGTATACTTGCTCTGCCATACCCTGCACATTCGTATGCCATGCCGTTAGCCTGATTTTCTAGTCACTCTTATGTGATGTAATAACATCAGTTGATGGATAAATGACAAAACAGACATAAGTTTTAATTCAGTGCCTTTGTCATAGACAAGGGGCGAGCGTTATGACTAGAAAAGCAGCCTAAAGGTTGATTCACAATAAACCGTGCCAGGAAGGAGTCGCCGCTGTGGCCAAGTGGTCCGAGCATCGTCGGAACTGCATATACATATTAGACCGAGTTATTTTACCGCGTACACTCTGATAGGAACTTAGTTGCCTTTCACTTTGCTCGGCCATAGCGTAGAAGAGTTTTGACATCACATTACGAACGAGCAAAGCCAGGGCGTGGCTCGCTCCATTCGTCCGTAACGCGCGGATCACACGAAATATAACTTCATATAAAGTGTTTGTCGAGTAGCTGTTCCACACGCTACTCGTACCTACGTGTCACGGATCACACCTGGCAAGGTCTCGTGTGAATCTTCCTGGACCCGGGGTATAAAGCCCAGTGAACATGATTGAAAACTAAAGTAATGATTACAATGCACAATTCACACTGGGCCTTACACTCAATGTTAATAATAGATAAGTATTCTAAACTAAAACAAGTTAATCTAATACACCTGTAGTAAAAAACCGAGAGGTTTATAATGAGAAAGGAATTGAGCTAAGTACAATATGGGAGTGAAGAAAAGTTTATTTAGGTTTATTAAAACTACAAATATATAAATACATTAGGAATATACAATTTAAGAGTGACTGATTTTGTTACTATAATAGTGTTCGCATTTGAAAGTTATTGACATAAAACATGCAAATGCTCAGGCCACCAACTTGCCCCAAATGGCCTTACTTATAATTGACATGCAGCATTATGATAAGGTGCAATAAAAAAAATTAAGCTTTTTGTACTACCTGTCCTACTCGCTTAAGATGTACTCACTCACTATTCATATTGAACCCTCTTGGAGATTATATCAACCCACTTGAAAATTAAGTTTACTTTGCAATTGAACTGAAATTGGGCAAGTATATCACTTCTAGTGCCATTATACCAAAACGTTTATAGGGTTGTTTTAGAAAAAAAATTAACCAGAAGCCAAAAAGTGAAATTTTCCAAGCCAAAACAATTTGGGGATCGTGCACAGTTACAAGGAGAAAGTTTGCAATATTCGAGTGTGCTGTTTTATGTGCTATGTACCAGTTTGCCGATATTTTAATACGATTATGCGCCAATTATGGTTAGATTTGTCTTGACTTAGCAACTCCTGCCAAACATTCGTCTACTCCCAGTGGGCGGAACAACATAGGCAGAAGACGCGCCTTAAGAGATACTACACCAAGTTAGTCTTTTCAACTTTTCTGTCACTGGTGCTACTTTCAAACTTCGTCTAATATATATCTTTCTCAGTCCTTATTGTGTCCATTGTAGTTAAATCACATATCCATCTTATCATTAGCATATCTGCATCATGCACTCTTCTAGCATTTGGCTCTTTCTTTGCCAACATTCAGATCCATACATTATTACAGGTGTTATAATTTTTTAACTCAAGCTGCATGGATTGTGACCTTTCAGATCGGACATTCGCTGTATACAAAAGCAAAAGCTTTGAAGTTCCATTTGGCCTCAGGCAAAAAAAATTATAAGGTTTCAATTCATAAGGTGCTCCAATCAGATAGGTGCTTTGGGTCAGCATGCCACCTGGCTTCTGCCATGCTGGTATTTCTGGGTTGATATCAGAGGTGCGATATCTTGATGCAGAAGAAGGATAAAGCTCCAGGCTCAGACGGCATTAGCAATGAGTTTATTACCGAAAACAAAAAATATATTTTACTAATTCTTACTTCCCTCTTTTATGACGTTTATGCAAGGAGGAAATACCCCACCAGTGGACTACATCAACAATAATACTGTTACACAAAAAAGGAGACAAAAACAACTATAGACCTATCAGCTTAATGTCAAATATCTACAAGGTTTTTTCCAAGATAATACTCAATTGAATAACAAAAACCTTGGATGAGAACCAGCCGAGAGAACAAGCTGGATTTAGGAGTGGATACTCAACTGTAGATCACATACACATAGTGAAACAACTATTGGAAAAAGGAAAAGAATTCAATATAACCTTTTATTGCTGCTTTGTGGACCACAGTAAGGCATTTGACTCATTGGAAAATGAAAGCATCTGGGAAGCTCTGAAAAGCCAAGTATAGAAAATAAATATACCAGAATACTAAAAAACATCTAGAAAAACAGCAGAGCCAAAATCAAACAAACAATAGAAAAGGAAGGTAAGAAAATAAAAATTGAAAGACGTGTACGCCAAGGAGACCTTGTGTCACCTAAACTTTTTACAGCAGTCCTTAAGCAGATTTTCCGCCAGCTAAATTGGGAGAAATGTGGACTATTAATCAACGGAGAGTATCTGTCACATCTGAGATTTGCTGATGACCTAATAATCCTCTCACCATCAAAAGAAGAAATACAGGAAATGTTAAAAGACCTAAACAGGATAAGTCATAAAGTAGGACTAATCATGAACACACAAAAAACCAAAATTATGACGAATGGGAAGAAAGAACCTATCTATGTCAATGACACTATAGACTATGAAAACGAATATGTCTACCTAGGTCAAGTTATCACACCTCAGTACTCAACATCGAAAGAAATAGATAGACGAATAGGAAATGCATGGAAACAATACTGGAGTCTGAAAGACATCATGAAAAGCAGAGACATGAGTATGACCATTGAAAGAAAATTATTCAACACATGCATACTGCCAGTGCTCACATATGGATGCCAAACCTGGTCAACTAATAAAGCCCACATTAAGAAACTTACCAACTGTCAAAATGCAATGGAAAGAAGCATGATGGGGAACAGGTTGTCAGATAGAGTAAGGACTACCACTATACAACAAAGGATGTAACAGTAACAATTAGGAAACTTAAGTGGAAATGGACAGGACACGCAATTAGAGGAAAGGAAAATTGGACAAAAACAATAATGTACTGGTTTACCACGGACAAAAAGAGAAATCGAGGAAGGCCATCCACTAGATGGGCTCATGACATAAAAGTCGTAGCAAGAAGCATGTGGACAAGAGTGGTGAGAGATAGGGATAAATGGTCTCAGTTGGAGGAGGCTTTTGTCCAAAAGGACTCACAGATAGGGGTGTCATCAACTAGTTTTTAGTCTTAGATAATTATTCATATGTATACCTACTATCTGAATAAAGGCTTTTATTATTATCTTTATCAGAGGTGCTTTCAGCAATTGAGCAATGTTCGGCTGCTTTGGCTTTTTCTACTGGACCTGAATGTAGCATTTAAGCTTTTTCTACAAGACAAGGGAATTAAATTGAAACAAGATAACGGAAATCGGAAGCGAACTAGTAACCATTTGGGGTCATAATATGTAAAAAACCTTTTAAACAATCAAAGGTGCAGAATAAGTGTTCCATTGTCAGTCTGCTTATCTTTAGGTGGTCCATTTTCTAATCTGTTCTGTCTGGACCTTGGTTTCATTTTCTCCATCAAGAACAATGCTATTGGCGAAAACAGCATCATATGTCCGTGCATCCATAATGAGGAGGAACAAATAAGAGCTTAAAGCGAATCCCTAGTGTAAGCCTGCATATTGAATATGTTAGGAACTCTGGCCGCAGCTCTGACTTGGGTACTTGCTTGATAGAAGTACATGGAATATATAAGCTTCAGGTACTTCCCTGACACACTTTTCTCGTTTATAGCCCACCACAGAACCTCTCAGCCTACCTCTTGATCAACAAAGACCATGAGCAGGTTTTTGTGGACACGTCTGTTATATATTTTTGGCACAGTTGCCAAAGTGCAAAAAAAGTGTCCATTGTACCACATCCTGGCATAAATCTCTTCTCACATTCCTCTTGCTATGTTTGTTATTATAATAAGAATGTATAGTAGGAACTATTATATGTCTACCAAGCTGGTTTACTCATACAGTGGTTAGTATGCTAAGTATACTGCATGCCACAAAAAGACAACTATTTACTCATAAATATATACATGGTTAGTAATCTTGGTTTTCATACACAATCTATTAGGTGTGTATTAAGCATCAATAAAAGTAGATGTGACATGTGTCATAGATTGCTGCTAACATAACTAAAGGTGGAAATATAACTTAAACATTTAATTAGTACCATGCATTTCACAACATCTGACTTAACTAGGAAAATATGAATCAAGTAATATCTTATTTAATTAACAAAATGTTTAAACTTAAAAAAGCAATATTGTATGTATTAGTACAGATATCATGATATAGAATGTTAAGGTATGGCAAGAAAAATAATTTTGTATATCCATCAGATAAAAAAAGATAAAAAAAAATGCCGTAATATGTTTTTTACTAGTTTAAAAATAAACTAGAGCTACCATCATGAAACTTTGGTATGCTAAATAAATATTAACAAATATTATACCTGTTTCCGAGATAGCCTTGTCGATTGGCTTCCTTGTATAACAATATCATTTGCTGCAACATCTAATCTCTGTTCCCAACCTGCCATTATTGTCTTTCCTTCCTCACTCTCAATAAACTGTTGTAGATGGGCAATACAAGGTCCAGAGTCAAAGTAAATGAAGCATAAGTTCACTTTATGACATGATATCTTCCCTCTGTCATCCAGGGCAAGAGTTAGTTTATGTTTGTTGAGTAACTTGTTAACTCTAGCTAAGCACTGCTCTAGTCCTTTAGAAAGTCTCAATTTTATCCACATACATAAAAATATTGCTGCAGCATTCAGAATGAGCCATAAAACTCCCAAGGAGAATAATGTAAGGCCAGTGAGGCCAGAAAATAGCAGCGCCAATAACACAAGGAATGCAAGTGTAATCCAACAAACAAGGACTCTTTTGTAACATATGTTGTATAGTGTGAAGCGAGCATCATTCACAAGAAGTTCCATTGCATGAACATATTCTTCTACAGTAAGCTGAAAATAAGTAAATATTAGAAATATAGAAAGTCTATTATTACAAAGTTATGTTAAAAAACTTACAGTTAATCCTTGAGCCATAAGCTCTTCGGGCACTAGCTCTGGACGAAATTGTGCTGCAGTAATCCATGGCCACTTGGTGTTTATAGGTATAACAGTCACAATTATATCTCCATTAGCTGTGGATTGGCATTCTATGAGATTATTGATATATTGTCATTACATTTGATAGTCAAGAGTAAAGTTTAATGATTAGGTTAATTAGCATACTTAATAGGTACTTACAGAATCCATGACGTGCTACGGTGATAAATTCTACGTTTTTCGACAAGGTTCCTGGTGATGTTAATGCTGCAGATCTATCTCCTCGCTCTAAATTGACTTGAACTGTTTCAGTATTAAGGACGGCGGGAACGTGCGGCTGTGTCCCTACAGAGGTGCTCGCGACAGCAGCAGGTCTTGGAATTTCTGATATTACTTCATTAGATGGCAAAGAAACCGTATTCGCAGATTCGTCTTCAAACTTTACCCAACCTGAGCGTGTTTTATCTGAACCCAAACTGCCATTTACTTCTCCTCCTTCACAATTTTCAGTCTTATTTTCTTTGTTACTCATTTTAAAGAATGGAATAGTTGATTTAAAATAAATAAATTTCACCTCCTCACGCAAACAACACTTCAAACTTAGCTTCAAACTTCAAACACCAAACTTGTCAAATTACATCAGCATGGAGTGCGTTCAATTATCGTTCGAAGATTATTTGCCCTTCCTTGATTGGGCGTTAATAATGACGGTTAAAATTCACTCTGCTGTAATTTTGATACATGATATTGATAATATTCTATTTCCCGTGGTCGAGAAAGCTTAGACGGGTAATAGTTTGCTGTAATTAAATTTTACTGTCAGCTCATAAATGGGTTCTTATTAAAAAATAATAGCCGTGTTAGTAGATAAAACTAAGGTTTGATATTCTCATTTCCGTATTTAATAAATTTATTTTGTAAATTTCATTATATCTTTATTCCAAACGATTACAACAATCGTGATTGTCATTGTTTATTTTAAATTTACTATTTTTTTGACAAATTTATATAATATTTTCATATACAGACCCGGTAAAGTTCAAATATCAATGTCTTTAAACAGATCCCTCGGAGATTCCACCCCTCGTGCGTCCAATCTGTCCACCTCCTATGACACAATCGTCCAAACTGCTCACGTTTTTTTATCCCGCGACGCCCCGTAACGTTTTTTTGTAGTACTAAGTAGTTTTCCATTACCTAAACATGTCACCCTAACATCCCCATACCCCAATATATTACCTATACCATACAAAAAATAACATTTCCATACATTTAGTTTGAGTGGATCAAACAGCGAATAAAAATATATTTTTCCAGATTTTGAGGTATTTTGTTTTTTAATCGAGTTTATTTGTGGCAGTCTCCAATCAACATATAAACTTCTTGGTACCAATGCAATCCTCATCATATTCTCTTTACGGGAAAAGAAATGAAAATAGACCTTTTCATGGAAAATTTTACAGGAAAATGGGTTTGAACAGACGACGAAAATGGCGGGAAACGGCATTTTTTATATATTTTTTTTATATTTTTTTTCCGAAACTATTCCACCTACAACTTTGTTTTTTTTTAATGTGTGTATTTATTATGGTTCTTTACCCATGAATAATACCAGATTGTAAGGATAAATATTTTATAAGTAGTAACGAGATTAAAACAACGCGATTTTTTTTAAGAATTTTGGCGGGAAAACTGTACATAAGCGGATTTTATTTTTTTTCTCAAAAACTATACCACCTACGAATTTGGTTTTTCTTTTGATATGATTATTCAGATGTAATCTATACACCTGAATTGTTTCAGATGTTTAGGTTTACAGGTTTAAAAGTAGTTACGAGATTATTTATTACGTAAATTTCGATCGGTGAGTGTTTGCGCGGCAAAATGCATCGAGTGAAAGTTATTTTTTTTCATTTCATGATTTGAGTAACTTCTCGTTACCATAGAGTAATGCGGTTTTTTTTGTTGTATAGCCAATAATAGTAGCTTACTAACAACGTTTAAATAATAACGATCGGATAAATACAAGCTTCACACTAAACCTTTTTTTAGACCACCGGAATTCCAGCCGTAACAAAAACAGGGGTCAAATAAAAAAATCTATAAAAAAAAAAGTTATCAATCCTTATCCTTTTAATTTCTTTTAACATCGTTATTGACTTATTGCCTATACAAATGCAAAATAACAGCTTTCTAGGTTAATTACTTTAGAAGTAGTTACGAGATTATTTTTAAATGACATAAATCTATACAAAATTTTGGCGCCAAAATGTAATTTGAGCTGGTTTCAGATTTCATATCAATTTTAAACATACTTTCTGTTATATCAGAATATTATGGATTTTTCTCGCATAGCCAAAGATCCATCCTCACGAAAACCGTTTGAATTATGAAAATCGAACTTACACAGATTTTATGGTGAATATGTAAACACGACTATTGACCGCTAACCGGCAGGCCGGTTGGGACACATAAGGGAAATCCGGCAGACCGGAGGATACGCGCCTAAGGATATGATCCATTTCACATTTGGCTGGAATTGGCGATTACTAAAGGTGCGTTCGTTTTGGCTCGATTGCGTTTGTAGCAGTTTCAAAAGTGGCATTTGTGTATTAGCGTTCGGATAGAAACTTTTGCTATTTTTGACCACCAATTACTGCATGCTATCCGAACGGCTTAAAACATACTTTGACAACCGACAATATTTTAACAATTTTGCACAGTACGAAACATGGAATCAATCTCTAAAATTAACAAAAAAGTAGGTACCTACATTATTATTATTTCTTTGTTAATGGCTTCTGCTAGTTACCTATATAAAAAACTTGTGAAACTCTTCAATCGTGCCAAATACAACTGTCAAACCAGCAGTTGTCAAAAAACGATCACAACGATCCCACGGTAAGACATGGGTCAAAAATATCACTTTTCTCTGTCATTTGTAGCGTTTTCAAAGCTATCCGAACGGTGAGCGAAAACGATATTTTTGCTCACGAAGTCCCAAAACGAACGGCCCGTGTGATCATTTTTAGCGTTTGTGAGTGTTATTTTTGGCACCGATAGGCTATCCGAACGCCCTATAAGTCCGCCAATAAATCTGTGCATAGATGATCGAACAATACGTCCGGAAGACTTTCGTACCGATTGCAAAGTAATTGAACGTACTCATGAATGGCAAGCAAATGGGTTGAATCAAGCAATGATCAGGCAGTCAGGTGACTGCTGCCTATGTCAGCTGTCAAGTCAAACTGAACGTTTTGAACGTAGGACCTAAGTCTATGGTTTTTTACAAGATTATGAGTGAGGGCTCTCTATGAGCCTTTCTCTGTCCTTAAATATGCTTAGAACTTTAAAACTACGCAACAAATTTTCATGCTGTTTTTTTGTAATAGATAGAGTGATTCAAGAGGAAGGTTTATACGTGTAACACATGCATAAGATAATATAGTAGAGAAACACTGATAGTTTTAGATTTTTCTAATGTGATGTCGTAAGTCGTAAATGGACACATTTTGCGCTTACATTAGAAACGCTGCTGGCTGAACTCTATGAGATAGATCAAAATAATGTAGGTAGGTACTACAGTATTGTGCACCTTAGGGTGCGTACCATTTGAGTGAGATTCGCTAAAAACGCTAAAAACGATCACACTCCCAAAAAGTTGTTCCACATGGGTCTTGGCGTTATTTTCGCCTTAAACGCTACATCTAATGTCAAAAGTGACAGAAGTGGCAAATTTTAGTGGCATTCTTATCCAAAAATGGAGCGGGGATGACAGTTACAAACGATCACGTGATCACAACCATAGACGCAAATGTGATCAAAATTATCGAAAATAACGTTCTTAGCGACTAATGGAACATACCCTTAAAAAGGTCATTTTATTTTTATTTTATTTTGTATACCTGATAGGTTTTTTGAAGATCTAAGCATACATAGGGACAGACAGCGGGAAGCGACATGTTTTATACTATGTAGTGACAGTGGTGAAGTATGTAGTTACCTATTTATGATTACAATGGAAGCTATTCGCTTGTAAATATTGATAGGTATTCGTTCTTCGTAAAACAATTATTAGATGGTTAGTACTTTTGTTTATTAGGTACCCCTCTTTTTGGCTCCAACAAGTTTGGCGATGTGGGCAATGGTTCAAAAATGAATAACTAGCAAAAAGCTGAGCTTTGTGAGGGCTCGCGTATATTTTACAATCTGTTTTTTTTTGTCTGATAGGTTAGCCTTTGACCACAATCTCACCTGATGGTAAGTGATGATGTGGTCGAAGATGTTGTTCAGGCTAACCTAGAAGAACTGGCTCTCAAGGACAGCTGCCGGAACACATCGTTAGGTGCTTGGCGACAGATTTTTCTACTTGAGGGTGGTAGCTAGCCAGGCGGGCATTCGCAAAATGCCCTACCACCATGCTATAACGACTGCCATCCTAAGACGACAACCGGGACCGACGCGACGGCTTAACGTGCCCTCCGAAGCACGGAAACGCTCAGTAGTAATGTCACTAGCGGTCACCCATCCAACTTATGACCGCGGGTGACGTTGCTTAAATTTGCTGATCGGTTGAGAACAGCTAAGTAAACTTCGCTACGAGCGCTTCGATTCTAGTGGTCTCATCTAGTATGGAGTAGATTAACTACGAATTGAGTTCAGTTCTCTTGCGGCGATGTTAGCTTTTTCGTTTTCTAACAGATGGCGTTAGTAGTACAATAACATTCTATCCAATGAATACAAAATTGATAATGTTAATGTTTTTAATGGTTATAATTTTTTCTTTTGACAGATAACGCCTGTATATGAATTTAAATTACCATTTTACAAATCTTTTGGCGTGATAAGTTTTTCAGTAAAAGGTGCCACAAAATGTTCAAGTCGTGGGATGGTGATAGGGCTCGCTTCGCTCGCCTTAATTACGTTTTCAAATACAAATGTCGTCATTGGGAAGAGGTACCTACTACTATCGGAACTAGACAGCGGAAGCTGAACCTGCGATGACTGTTCGGTGTTATTTTGCTCGTAATTATTTTTGTCATCTAAGCTATTTTGAGAATTTTCATAAACCCTAGAATTACTGACCCTCAAGGACAACTGCTGGTAGGTACACACCATTTGGTGCTTGGCGACAGATTTTCTACTTGATTGTGATAGCTAGTCAGGCGGGCTTTTGCAAAATGCCCTACCGCCATGCTATAACGACATCCACCCTAGGGCAACAACTGGGAATGACTGCTTAACGTGCCCTCCAAAGCACCGAAGCGCTCTGTAATAATGCCACTAGCGCTTACCCAATCAAAACATGACCGCAGCGGACGTTGCTTAATTTAGCTAAGCCGATATAACTGCTAAGCAAACTACGCTACGAGCGCTTCAAAAGGGCTTTAGTTTTGAAGATTTACCGAAGAAAGTTAAAAAAAATATCGAAGCATTGGTAAGAAACTGGATGCGACTTTTTTCGGAAAATCAGGACATTACAAAACAGTATCGCTTGACCAGATCAAAGGATAGTGAGCGCAGATTGGTAAGTGAACTCTTGCTTGTCAGTCTGTCAGTCAGTCTTAGAAAAAGTTCGTGAAAAGCGTCTTCAAAGCGACGTCGTCCTTCACCTTGTGGTGACGCATCCACACATTCCGCTAAGCTAACGGAAGCGTATAATTATACTGGTTTTACAAAATGTAGCAACTTGCGACTTCTTTTTCTTTCCCTTAGAGGCACACGTTTTACGAGCGGTGATTCGACGGTGAATGTGTTTCACGACACCACTAAAGCGGTATTTAAGGAAGATGGGTCTAACTGCTTTGTACAATCATTCCAGCGAATGCAAAAATGTTTAAATTGGGAGGAGATTGATTACATTTTTTCGGTTTTCTATCGCATTCACTTCGGTGAATGTGCTCAAGAGCTACATGATCTCATACCGTCTTCTCCATTTCACTATAAGAGTACCAGACGCGGAGAGAGCTTTCATCCCTTCACTGTCAATTTGCCGCATGTTCGTTCAAAGCGATTTCAGAGCTCTTTTATCATGCGAACAGCGAAGCAGTGGAACTCTCTCCAATCGTCAGTCTTTCCAGGTGCGTATAATCCTGGTGTTTTCAAAAAAGAGTAAATAGGTTTCTTCTGGGCAAGCGTGATTCATCTTCGACTTCGTCGTCGCTTACCATCAGGTGAGATGGAGTCAAACCGCAAACCCATCAAATGTAAAAAAAAGGGCAAGTGGTTACTTTGAAAACAATAAAAGTAATATACCTAAATCTAATACTGTATCATCCGGATTGTCCACAGCTGAACACATCCTTCCCCATTTTTGGGGGTTTGCCCTAATCCCCACGCTCGGCAGGTGTCTTGGGGATCGCAGTGTGAGATATCAGTTCATCAGAAAGCGCTGCCCACCTTCTGGTGTGTTACCCTTAGTCGCCTCCTACGACACGTACCGGTAGAGATGGGGAGGTGACATTCTGGCCCGGCACCCCACGGGCAAATAAGTCTAATATCTGTCTGGTCTTATTTATCAGAATCCAGAAATTTTCATTACGACCTAAGTATTACATTACCTCCCTCAACGGGAGCTAAAATGTTGTGTAAAAGTTCTAAGTTATAATTCAAGAACATCTGCTCAGCAGTTTAAAGATCATCAGGTCTTTTCTAGTTGTTGATGATGTAAGTTCCACAGTCTGATCAATTCAAAATTTAGTATCCTGGCACTTTATTGATATTGCAAGATCATGAAAACCTTGAGGTGTTGCTGCAGCATCACCTGTAATCTGCAAGATACCTGACTTCTGTATTATGGAGAATGATATGTGCTCTCCCAAATCCCTATGACATTTGATCATATACCCCTGACCTATCTCATAGTGTTTCTTAGCCATCCAATTTCATTTGGAACACGACATTTTTATATTTTTTGCCTTTTCTCTTACTAACAAGAACACTCCCTACACTTTTCCCATATATAACTTTTACCCTCGATGAAACGTTTATATAGTTCATTCAATCGTTCGGCCAGTATAATATGTAGGCTTTTAGAAATAAACGCTATTAAAAATTTAAGCGATCGATGGTTTATATTTAAACCGTCGGTAAATACGTATGAATAAATACGATTTAGGCTTTACTCCATAAACCGTGGATAGGTAATTCATCTAAGATTTTTTGTAACTCTCTGTTAGCCATGGTTTAATTTGGTATCTGGTTTAAACCACCACAGCAAATTTTTATTCTGAGGAGCCAAGTTTTTCATAGAACAACGACAATATATTTTAGTTTTTAAAATATTTTCAAAGTAGGTAATGAATCTCAATGTATACCTCTATGCAAGGGTTGGCCCACCAAGTAACGGTTGCACTTTTTTAGGGTTTTACTTCCCTTAAAATAAACATGTATTGTTTATGACCATCGATATATGAAAAACAGTTACCTACCTATGTTTCAGACATATACATTATTAGTTGACTAAAACTGTACCAATATAAAATTGTACCATAAGGGATGATTTATATTAGACCGGGCCGTGTCCGGGCAGGGGCGAGGACGGGGCGGGCCGGAGCGGAGCCCATCCGTGCTGTTAGTAGGCGGGCCCGGACGGGACACGGATCAGGCACGGTCTAATATAAACTGCTTCATACAAAATGTATGTAACGTTTCAAAACCGTGCCCCGTCCGGGCCACGTACACGGCACGCCTATATTAGACCGGGCTAACGTACGGACGGGCTCCGCCCCGGGCCCGCCCCGTCTACGGCCCGGCCCGGACACGGCCCGGTCTAATATAAATCATCCCTTAGGGATCAGGCACTGTTTAATATAAATTGCTTCATACAAAATGTATGTAACGTTTCAAATCCGTGCCCCGTCCGGGCCACGTACCCGGCACGCCACGGGCACGGCCCGGTCTAATATAAATCTACCCTAAGTCTATTTAGGCTGTTATATAAGCGTTCCATACCCAAAAGACAAAACGGAGCCCTATTACTGAGCTGAGACTCCGCTTATTCGCTGTCTGTCATTCATAAAATTAATGACTTAGAAACCTCCATGATAAAATTAATAGATTGTTTACCAATGGAGCAAACAACCATTTTAAATGCGAGAGTGTTTCTTTGAATCCAGAGCGGAACGAAGGATTCGGGATTCTATAGTAGAATCCTAAGTGCATTCTAATTTTAGAATTGGCTCAATCTTGAAAATAGGCCAATAACACATTTTCCGGAAAAGATTAGCTCTTCTTGCTTATTTTTCTTATATGCTTTCATGACAAATGACTTTGTATTACATTTTTAGCTTCCGATACAATGTTCTATGGAGTTAAATAATACATTGATTCTCACTACTGTAAGACACACATTTTTTTTATAAAACTAAGTTAAGGATGCAGTCTCACAAAGTTGACGCGTAGCATCTAATTTGCGCAACTTTGATATATTTTTAAAGCACCATTATTTAGTAACTTAAAAAAAGACTACCTACTCATAAAATTTCACTAGCCCCGTGCTATAAGAGGGCCTTCTCTCGCCCAAAATCCGGTGGAGCTGTACGACCAACAGCGATAGTCAGCATCTAAGTCCTCCCTAAACTAAAACTAACTAAATGGCACGACGACAGTGAAAGAAACTGGACTTGAAGAAATTAAATGTCCAATAAAGGCTAAAAATGTTGTAAAAACCCCGAAAATGTTGCAAAAATTAAAAATATAATTAAAAAAATGGAACTGCTCGTTGTCACAGATGATTTGAGGACGCAGGAATAGTACGAATCAGGAATATGGTTAACCAGGAACAGCGAAAATCAGGAACACGATGATACAATGAAAAGAACTTTAATATATTCTTATTACTGACAAATAAACATTTTTACAAATAAGCTTCACTGTAATTCAGATTTTAAGTAGATTTAAGTAAGTACCTATTCAGGTATATAACATTAAAACTAGATAAGTAAGTAATCAATAGTCCTCGCAATTAATGCGTCAACTTAGGCAAGTGTGAGTTGTGGCGATTGTTTTTATTTGAATTGAATGATAATCGGAGTGCAAAAAATATATGTGGACTAATTATGAAATGATGTGATGAAATAGGATGACTTCTTCACAATCACAAAGTGTTAGAAAAGTATTTTATAGAACTTACAACCAAAAAGTACATATCATACAGTAATGGTTCCACATCTTTAGTTATAATGTGCTAAATAAGAAGGTCAAATTGAAAAAGAAGTATAATAACGAAATTAAGGCGACTATAGTGACTTGGCTGAAGAGTTTCGATTTTGAAGGTATTGAGGATATGCTATTACACTTTTATTTCTTATGTAAAATATGCCTATTTAAATATTTATTTATTCAATATTCAAAAACTACTCACACCCCAAAACGTACATTCACCACACTTATTACACTGTACACTCGCAACACACATACATCTAACACACATCTAAAAATGGAACCTTTGTTGTGTCGGTCGACACAACAAAGGTACTTACCAATTTTTTTATGTAGAATACGACTGTATAAAAATTTTGGCGAAAAATCAGGTCAACAACGCAATAATTTTAATACCTAAGCACGAAAATATATCCAAGTATTTTGGTAACATTATCCATTTACCGGATAAAATGCTTAATTTATTACTTTAACAACTAAAAACACATGTCCCAGTAAGCCACCAGAGCTACGAATTAGCTCAGCGCTGAAACGGGACAAGTGCGTGTCATATCTCTGCTGATACTGCACAATAAAATTAAAAAACATACTGATCGATGCCACAAAGTAAATTATAAATACGGAAAAGCGACGCCTTAATATCAGTGTCGCCTGTCACCTATAGTTTAATGTCTAAGGTTCAGTTTAACACAAAAATACCGTGCCATTGAGCTTCTTTTTACCTATATGCAACGGCGGATACCATGCTGGGGCCGATAGGATTATGACAGTTTACACAAAAATAGTTATATAGGTCAGTAATTGTGGCACACGATACACGACGAAGGACGTGCGCATTCTTCGTGTGTCTTCATTGCATGTCGGCTCGCTTGACGAACATAATAGCGCGATCAAGCCACGGCTACGGCTCTGGCCAGAGTGGTCGAAATGTGGTTTGACTGGTTCTCCCGCCCGCACGGGTTCGCGAATTCCCTCCCACTGGCCAGTAGGTGCGCCTGCGGCCATCATCGCCAAGGCAAATACAAATACATACCGTTCAACACACGCCATCGCATCGGTGTCCTCATATTGTGACCGGATTGAAGCAAGCGCGACCAAATACGGCTTATTGTGATCGTTATTTCATAACTAATTTACAGTGTTTTGTGGACGTTGTTCGGTGGTGTATTCGTGTACGAATTTATAACTGTAGTTCAAGTCATATATGAGTTTAAAATGTAATTTTAATAATCTAACTAAAATGCTTCTTAATATATACGCATGTTCTACTTTTTGATACGGAATATGCATATTGTTAAGAAATTCGGAAGTGTTCGTCATGAGTTTATATTTTACCAACATCTGATCTACGTAAACCCCTTTGAACATGACTCAAGCAATTTTAATGAATATGGAGTCTTTACCGGCTCAGTTTGTAGCTGCAATGCGAACGCTGTTTGATATTATGGACGATAAACGTACTGGATATGTTAAATTAACCGATATAGAAAATCGATGGCGCGATGATCGCACCAAAGGGCTACCGCGCGGTGTCATAGAAAGTTTACAAAAAGTCGCTTCTCACGACGGATTGCTAACATTCGAAAGATTTTGCGCAGGACTAAAAATATGTCTCCTGCGCAATCAGGTTGAAAGTGCATCTAGTAAAGCAGATAGAATAAATGAAGAAGTCCATAACACAGGAATACATACACAAATAATAAATGCTCAAGTTCACCGGCCTCCTTCCGCGTCTTTATTGGATGTCAACGAACCACCCAACATAAACAGGAACTGGAATGCCATGAAGAATACAGAAAACACAACTCAAAATAGAACAGTCAGTATGCCGCAGCTATTGGCACGTAAAGAAGCAGTTCAAGATCCACAACAACATAACGGCGGGGGAACACATCCTTCTACTTTAAAACACGAATCCTCGCATAGGATTTATGGTCCTCCGAAACCACCAAGATTGGAAAAGCAACCAACAGATAGAACGGAAACTTCCCGCGCTGCATACAAGTCAGAAGAGGATACTGTTTTCGATAATGAGGCAATAATAGATGGTAAATTAAACTATGAAATATCACGTGTAGTGGATGAACAAAGTAGGGGACTTGGAGATGGTCGTTCTTCTAATGAAACCCAATCACAATTACGGCGCACATCTCGTCGTCGGGAGCCTCGTCGGCATACTCTACATAACGGTGTAGATTACAATCTGTTGAAACGAATGAAGCAAATTGAACAGGAAAAGGATGTGCTTTTGCAAGGACTATCAGCTGTAGAAGAAGCGCGGGAATGGTATCTAAAACAACTCGCAGAAGTCCAAGATAAAATGCGATACGCTGGCAGAACGGGTGCTTATGTGGTGAGTTTAGCTATGAAATCTGTAAGCTATAAAGAATTTGATTGCATTTTATTAAAATATAAGGTCTTGCCCGGTTACCCTCGAGGAATTTATCTATTTACATATATCGCGTTACCCTGTGGAAATTATAGCCAACTAAAGCGAGATAAGCATTAGCATGTACTTAGTTCAAGCCAAGGAAATTTTTTTTTTTTATATTATTGTTACAGAACAAGCACGAGGCCCACCTGATGTTAAGCGGACTAACCTCTGCCTATAACAGATGCGTTTCGTCACAAGTCACGATTTGCACTGCGCCCGTCACCTTGAGACATAGTTGTTAAGTCTCATGTGCCTGTAATTTCACTGGCTCTCAAGGACTGCTGCCGGAACACACCGTAAGTTGCTTGGCGACAGATTTTCTACTTGAGGGTGGTCGCTAGCCAGGCGGGCATTCGCAAAATGCCCTTCCACCATGCTAAATAACTATCAACTTGTTAACTCATAACTCATAAGTCGTAACTAATCCATTCATCGTTAGGGATACGAGTGGAAATAAAGAATCACGCTTTTTATATTTTTATGATTAGGTAACGAAACACTTACGGATAGATCCGTATTTTGGCTCTAGCCAAGAATACACGCTACTATTGTTTTAAATTAAATGTATCACGGATGGTACTTCTTCGATTCCAAGAATTATAGTAATAATAATAAGTAGATATAATTCCTCAATAGTGTGTAGCAACGCGCAACGTAGGTATGTACCTACACCAGAATACCGAGTATTAGCTGGTCTCTATTATTAGACCTTTACTTCCCAATATTCGGTATTCTGATGTAGATGTGTAAATTATGATTTCAAACACAAAGTACCTACCGACTTTTCGCATGCTTTTCATCTAGAAGGGAAAACGAAACTGCGGCTCCCGGTTTTGCGCACCGGGCGCCTTAACACTTTAACAAAAAAGTGAATATTTTGTGCATTTTAATTTGTAACTGCATCTATTTGAATTTTTTTTGTACTATTTTCGCTTTTTTTGGACAATAACAGGTCGTAGCTGCCACGCGCAGCGCGCATTGAGATAGAAATTTGTTTAATTCGTATTTTGATTTATTTTCCGTTATAAGGGTATCGATGTTGATGAAATTACAGGCACATAAAACTTATCAACTTTATTTCTCAGGCTGACGGGCGGGTTGCAATGCACTTTGTCACTTGTGACGAAATTAAATTACAAATATAACTCTCTTATAACTTTCTTTTTTAAATTACAGATGAATGTATGAATTTTACTAAATTTTGACAAATATGACACAATTTATCCAATTTTAAACTATCGTCCATCTAGAATTATGATAAAAACGGTTTTAAGGTTATTAAAATATGGATGCTATACTTTATTTCTTTTGGATAACTACTGATTTTTTACACCAATCCCAATCATCAATCATTCGGTGTCAGTACAATATTCTTTCGTCCCCACCCCACCAACCGCATGCGAAACACTACTTTTTATCATCCCTATGACAAAATAAGTTAAAATAAGTAAGTATATATAAGTACCTAACTTATAATAAGTTTTTTAAACCCAAATGAGCATTGAATAGGCTGTATACACATGTATATGTTGTGTATATTATTTTATAGAGAAATATAATACTATTATTTTCTGTAGTTGATACAATTTACTGATGGGAGTCATACCATAATATCTTTAGGTCAACATTCTACACAAAATAAAAACGTTTCAGGTTTGTGCTTTTCTCGTTTAAGATTTGGAAACCCTTGCCGTTACATACGATCGTATGGACAGAAGAACAGACAGCCTAATCGCTTTAGGGCTCCGCTTTGCCCTTTGGATACGGATCCCAAAAAAGGATTCAAATGCGGCCTTTAATTGAAATAGATTTCCTAAGACAAAATAATTTTGCCGGGAGAAAAAGTATTAGGTAGTAGTACCTTTTAGTCCAGTCAAATTAGGGATTTTGCCTTGGATTGAGAGATAATAAGCTGTAAACTTTTATAAATCTTTATTTTCGTATACTAAAACTTGTCTCAAAAATCTCGAGTCCGTGTCATAAACTCATAAGATATTCAAGGTTACAAAAATCGGTTCTTGCCCTCTCTCTCAAAACTCAATATCGCTTCATATGGTTTTAATTATATTCATTGGCATATACTGTACTGTATTAGCCGAGTTGTCCACTGCTATAAGAATATAGCATCCCCCATTTAGCCCCTCTAAATGGGGGATGCTATTATCCCCACGCTTGGCAGGCGTCTTGGAGATCGCAGTTAAAGTTCCTTAGAAGACGCTGCTGCACACCTTCCGGTATTTTACCAACACCTACAGCGGTAGAAATGGAGGGGTGACATTCTACCCCGGCACCCCTTGGGCCAATTTTGTTATATTATTTATACATATATTACTACAACAATTTATGAAATAAAATTGTGTACGAATTATATTTCAAAAATTTTTATAACTATTTTTATACGTATTTTTTGTGTAGAGAAAACGCATACTTTTCAGATAGAACGCGGAGAACGCGCAGTGCTTAGCCATATATAGCATACTAGCTTTAAAACCGCGGCTTAGCCCACGTGGACTATCCCTGAGGAACCGTTACCAGTTTTTGGGAGCCGTGTAAAACGTGTCATATATAAATTGGTAAATAGGGGAGGCTGTGTTCAGTAGTGGACAATCCGGCTGATACAGTACAGTATACACTTTGAAACATAGTTATATACTTGCCCCGCGGCTACCATTTCGAACGCAGTGCCCCATGTCGAGTGTTGTAACATGTCAATAGAGTACTCAGCCGCAGTGGTGAAATTAGTTACACTGAGCATCATAAGACAAAATCGCAAATTCTTGCCAATTAACCACCACATGGCTGACAATCTCTTTACGGACATCCATTGCCCTATCCTGAGTCTCATAGAATAAATAGGACAGTGATTGAAAGTGGCTGCCCTCTTCGCAACGTAACCTCGGCCCGAGCTCAGTGGTGAGACACCACATGGGACGTGATAGATCGCAACACTATACTCGAGTTGCCTGTCATATTCAACGCGCGACGGACGTCTCATCCGAATTCTGATGCTCAGTGCGTAGCATTCTCTCCACGCTTTGCGAAACAAATTTGTATTAAGTATTTTATAAGTATAATATCTAACTGATTTATAAAATTATCGTAATTGTACAAATATGCTATGCCCTACCACCATGCTATGTGCATGGTGGTAGGGCATTTTGCGTATGCCCGCCTGGCTAGCTACCACCCTCAAGTAGAAAATCTGTCGCCAAGCACCTAACGGTGTGTTCCGGCAGCTGTCCTTGAGAGCCAGTACTTCTAGGTTAGCCTGAACAACATCTTCGACCACATCATCACTTACCATCAGGTGAGATAGTGGTCAAAGGCTAATCTATAAGCCATAAAAAAAAATACAATAATATTATGATTTGTTAAAGTTATATAATTTAGTTAATTTTATTTTATTTTTTTGTCAAATATTATTTGTTTTAATATCAAATTCCTGCCAAGCCTATTACGGTTCAAAAGATACATCAATATGATAGATGGATGAACAGGCCGAGTGCCAGCGGTTTGAGTTCTGGTGACAAACTTTCCTCCCCATTTTCACTCCTTCTAATCAACCCTAGCAAAAAAATATTACTGTAGCATGTTTTTGTTTTAAAAAGTCTTTCCAGATACCAATTATTATCACTATCACATTAAAAACAATAACCATTCCATACAAAGTTTTATCCCCAATTTCACCCACTTAAGTCATCCGTGTCAAAAAAGTGTTGCATGCGTAATTTTTAATTTTATATAATCTATCCGAATACTAATTTTCAGAACTGTAAGTCAAAAAACAAAGGACTTTCATACAAACGTTTTCAACAATTTTCACCCCCTTAGGGGATGAATTACAAAAAATCCTTTCTTAGTACACCCCTACGCATCAAGACAAATACACCCTCCAAATTTCAAGTCTCTGCGACCAGCGGTTTAGGCTGTGCATTGTCTGTCAGTCAGTGAGCCAGGACTTTGATTCTTATATATATAGATGATCTTTTTATTTATCATTATCTATTTTTTGTGAGAATAATGCTTTTAGGCTTTCCCACCTTCGGGACAGGTGGCCGGGATATGCTGGACTCGGCACCAACTACTCCCACAATAGCAAGTACCTATTCCCTATACCGACTAAAATAACAAGCGGGTTCCACCTCTATCACTTCTCGGCGAGCACGCGGGGTCAGTTTCTTACACAAACGCGAACCCGCCACAGTTGTCCTCCTCTTGGGGTGCTGCTACTCCTTGCGACGCACCAGAAGAGTAGTATAACTCTGGTTCCATAGAAGTTAGGGCAGCCCTTTGCCCTTAGTGTGGGCCACTACGTACGTTGACACTTTAGCGCCGTCACATCTTTCTGAAACAAACGTGAGGGTTGAATGACGCCGCGGCTGAATCGGCGCAAGTATGTTAATCTCGGTAGTAGGGGTCACAAACCGGGATCCCTGATATCGATAATGATCAAAACGCGTTCTTAAAGTAATGGGACATAAATAATATGCAAATTTAATCAATATCAATATATTCGATATTTTGTTGATTAACATTAACGTGGTAAGTAATATATTACTTATTAACATCTTGAACGTTGAGTGTGAATTAGTAGATTATGATACAAGTGAGCTAAGTTGCTCATTATACACGAGGCTGTGTGTTGCAGCCCGAGCCGTAGGCTAGGGCGTAAATCAGCCGAGTGTATAATGAGCAAGTTGCTTACGAGTTTCATACGCACTTTTTCAACACCCTTTCGAGGAAAAAAAATATATATTGCACAAATGCGATACACACAACATACGAAAATTATGGAAAATAGCGAGCAAGCTTTTTTTTTTTGCGCGGCAAATGTATGATGGTTAATTACATATAAACTTTTTTGATGTTACAAATCTGTATTACCCGGTTAAATTGAAAATGCTCTGTTTACTCGCATATAATGTGCGCAGTTAGGTACTAACTTAACTTTGTAGGGATAAATTACCCGATTAAATTGAAAATGCTCTGTTTACTCGCATATAATTTGCAGTTAGGTACTAACTTAACTTACTAATACATAACTGTAGGGATAATTCTATTACGCACTAGTGTATAATATTATTATGCACGAGGGTGTTATAGTTCGGTGCAAAACACAGCCTCGTATGTAATGAGCAACTGAGCTCACTTAATTGTATCATAATCTACTATTGTTTCATTATCTGCTACCGGTTCGATTGATTTAGTTTATAGACATATTATGTTTAAAAATGCTTCGATATAATCAATTTAAGCTAATTTTTATAATGATTAGGCTGACTGATAGACAGGTTAATGTTGCCAATTAATGTTATCTATGTGAATGATTGGATCTATTCTAGAGGTTCTTGACGTTCAGAGCACCTCCAAACTCGAGTATACGTCTTGTATCAGGCCGCATAACGAAACGAGACTCGTCATAAAAGTACACGAATAAAATCCTCTATTGCGAAACGTACTTGATTCCTAGGCACTTTTAATGTGTGTACTTTACAAAACTCATCAATGCGTTCCATAGTCTAGTGAAGAAAATACCTACCTATATAGGTTACATACTAACTGATAAACACTTTCATAGTTTTTAATTCATAAGTGCCTATTGCGCCAACGTAAATTCCAGAGTTAAAGTCGGGTTAACTTGGTTTTTGTATGTTTTTCCACTTAACTCGAGTTTAACTCGCGTTTATTCGTTGGCGCAAGTGGGCCTAAGAGAGCTACGGAACCCATCGTATTCATGGTTCCGTTGCTCTCATCTCAAGATTCTGGATCGCCTAATAAAACTTATTAGGCGTTACATTTTAGTAAGGACACGCTAACGCTGTCCAAGACGACATATTAGATTAAAATTGATAAGGATAACCTAGTGGCATAGAACATATACCTAATAATACTACGTTACTGCTAGTGGTATGAAATCCTTGTTCATCTCATTACTCTGTATCCTATATCCGTGTTATTGTGTCTTTTTCTCGTACTGTGGCATAAAGCTACGTTTGCCGCCACAGATGAAATATCGATATCTCATTACCACTACATACTACTGACGTTTTCCGTCTCCCGTAAAGTTAGAAGAAATAAAAACCATAACAAATAAAAAGGAATAAAATATATCATGCGAATGGTGCATTATTTTCATAAACTATAAAACTGTTGACAGCAGCGAATGTCATGTTGGTTTTTTAGTATACAATGATGGGTTCCCAACCAGTCACACATAATCCTGTCACAGTGTGACTCCTTGGGATTCGTTAGTCACACTGTTACTAATTTAATAGTCCACTTTCTGCCCAGGAACCTTGGAGCGAAGCACAACAGGAGCGGTTAGAGTTACTTCGAGCCAGAGTGCTCGAGCTCAACCGACAGCTGGGAGCATTAGCATCGGGGTGGAGGCACGGCCCGCTGTCTCTGCATATGAATTTAGCACTGCCGACAGCTTCGCTTACGCCCAACCCGCCCGCACCCAACGCTTCTGTGCTGCGCTCCCAGAACCGCATTTTGGCTGAGGTGAGATTTACTCAGGTGACGTGGTAACATTTCCTTTGTCTTTTCAGTATTTAATGAAGCTGGTCCGCTTATAATGGTACATAGCTATGAGCTCAAATTTTGCTCAAAATTTCCAAAATATGAATGGTATGTAAGGCCATCTCACGACCCGAAGGTCCGCTGCAGCTGCAGTTAGACAGCTGCTCCAAGTTTCCAACAAGGTGACAGAGTTGACCCTGCCAGCCGCACCGCGGGCTTTACAGCCCCCTCCTAAGCTGTGGTACCACCGTATCAACTACCGCCTGCCCTGTCGACTGTGCCCTATGCTGATTTCATAGGGCACTTAGATTGAATACACGCGGTACCTGGCGGTTTCGATTCGGTTTATTCCATGAAATATTGAACCAAGAATAGGCAGCAACCACAAAAAGTTCAACCCATCCGAGATGAGTAATGAAGGCCTGAGTTTATCCAAAACTAGCAGCGCAAGGCATGCAACCTAGGGAAAGCAACTATTAATGAATAAACCCGGACCAGCCCCCATCACCCATGGCCTTGGGCCAAAGGTGTCCATTCATAAGTTAGGTTATTGACTCTATATTTTCTGTAATTTTCAACTTAAAAGTATTAACTTTGTTATGTGAGTATAACATGTTGGTGCTGTATATAAGAGACGAATTACTTAGCATTCCAGTCAATCAATCAATCAATCAATAATTTATTTGCAAAAAATACAATACTTTCATAATATTTACAATTAGATCTTATTTTTGTATTGACAATTGTATTCTGCCTGCAAGCAGGCGTGCAAATATTAGGTAAGTTTATACAAACTAACACAAATATAAAATAATAAAGTTAAAAATACAAATATAAAATACAATTAATAAAGTCAAGTTAGTTATTCAAATATTCGGACACATTATAAAAACATTTCTCTAACAGCCAATAAGTCAATTTAGTTTTAAATACATTGCCCTGCAGGAGTTTTAACTCATTTGGTAATTTATTATATATTATGATGCACATGTTGTAAACATTCTTTTTATAGATCGTTTTATGACATCGAGGATGGTACAATAGGTTTTCATATATAGCCCTTTTCTGTCGTGTGAAGACCTCACTGCGTTTTTTGAAATAAGAAGAATGTGTTTTAGCAAAAAGACATAATTCTCGAATATACATACAGGGTAGTGTAAGTATTTTACATTTTTTAAATAAAGGCTTACAAGTGTCTAAAAACCATGCCTTGTTTATGACTCGGATGCAGCTTTTTTGTAGTTTAAAGGCTGCATCCGAATCAACAGAGTTTCCCCACATAATAAGGCCATAGCTAAGGACTGACGACACATAGCCATGATAAGCTGCCAGGGCTGCCTCTTCAGAAACTGTCTGTCTCAGTTTCTTGAGAGCGAAAACAAAACGGCATAATTTCTTACAAACTGCATTTACATGAAGTTTCCAATTGAGGTTTCTATCTAGTAATAATCCCAAAAATTTAATAGACTCAACTTTGTCAACTTTCTGATCATTATAAATTATGTCAAGATTCATTGGAATAGTATTGTATGAATTAAAGTGAATTATTTTTGTTTTATTGATATTGATATACTCAAATTATTATTTTCCGTCCAATTCATTATGTCATGTAGTGTTTGGTTTAAGACTTGTTGCACTGATTCGTGTTTATTACATTTAACAGACACTGTAGTGTCGTCGGCAAAGAGTATGCATTTTTGTGAAGTCGCTTCAAGGAGGTCATTTATATAAATTAGAAAGAGTAAAGGACCCAGAATACTTCCCTGGGGTACTCCTCTGTAATTCTGAATGGGTTTGGAACAAAATTTTTCTTTAATAAAGGTTTGTTTATTATTTTTTATTACTTTAATAACTTCCGTATGTTGTGTTCTGTTTCGTAAGTAACTAGCCAACCAATCTAATGCTTTACCCCTTATGCCATGCCCTTCCAATTTATTTAAAAGTTTTTGATGATTGACACAGTCGAAAGCTTTTTTTAAGTCTAAAAACAAAGAAACCACTGAATCCCCATCTTTTATCCTCTCTGTTATCATTTTAACCAGATTAAATGACGCTAGGTTTGTAGAATGACCTTTACGAAAACCAAACTGCACGTCTTTTAGTATATTATGCTTGTTTAAGAATTTATGTAGTCTTTCAAGCATAGCCTTTTCCAGGATTTTTGAAAAAATAGGAACTATAGAGATGGGCCTATAGTTATTCGGGTCTGATTTATCTCCGGTTTTTAGTAGTGGCTTTACAATAGACCTTTTGAGCTCCATGGATTCACCGTGCGGGTGCCGGGTCCATAGCGTTGCAGAGGAGAGGCTAGAGGGGCCAGGGACTTGCAACCCAGGAGTAGGGTTAAGGGGCCCCTTTATGATATATCAATGCTCCCCTTCACCGCTCGAGCCTCCTCCCCTACCTAACCAAATTTGGTAAGATCCTACTAATGCCGCCTCAGATACACGTTCTAGGATGGAAGTTACGGTTGTTCTTGGTAGGCAAAGGTCTTTAAGTAAGTTAGATAGGGATTTCGCTGATATACCCCTTGCTCCAATTTCTACAGCATATAAACTAACCACATAATAAATTAAACACATAACCGTTTTGGTTAATTCATTTGTTAGGTCATAATATTTGTTTGTTTTTATAGTGTGGACTTTAGGTATGTTTGTTTCCCACGGCACAGTAAATTCTATAAATAATAAATGTTTTAGATTTTTTGAGTGTAGAAATATATCTGGTCTGTATGACGGAACACCAACATCCTCAGGAATTTTGTAGTGTTTTTCATACGAGTCCATCAAAAGAGTCCAATCGGGAGCTGCGCTTAAGATGGAGTAAGGCTTAGATTTAGAATTTGTAGATAAATTAGACCCTTATTTTACAAAAGCAACGTGTCGTTTGTTCATGGTCAAACCTTTTTTTGCTCTAGCTACCGAGAGGCTCGCCGCTTCTCGTATGATTTCGAGGACTCTATCGTGGCGACGGGAATAATGACCACCTTGCATCCTACCAATAAGTGCCTTGCTGTACCTATGGCCTCCCGACAAATACCGCAAGACTTTTCGGTGGCTTTCCCCCATCTTACTAAATTACTTTGGTCTGGGAGGGTCATCTGAAAGGCGTTTAGATAAAATTTTAATAAGGCAGGTGACCAATCGTATAATAAGGTACGCCACTTTAACGCCAAAGGGATACAAAATTCACCTATGGTTAGCCATTCGTTTTACGTAGTACGCGCTAATCATCGAAATTACTCAGTTTTGGAAAAACTTTTACCTACGTTACGGCTTTTTTTTATTCTGTGCTTTTACTAACTTAAATACAAAGTTGCACTATCCCTGACTCACATTATGCTATATTTCTAAATGACAAAATATAATAACTAGGACTATTTCGTTCCAAGTGAAAGTCACATTTACAAATTATTATAACACCAAATTTCTGTCCCGAGCGGGAACTGAAACCGCATCCCTCGGAATGGCCCCGAGTGTGCATCTAGGTTCTCGGATTGTGCTCGTCAGAGCCAAATTTTGGGTTCATTGGGTACTTTGGCGATGTACATCCGCCAGGGACAGGAATTTTGTGTTCCAATAATTTTTCAATATAACATAGGCTATATTTTATTTTGATGTCAGTTTGGTTTTTGTACGAAGCAAAAGGATTAATAAAACAAGTCAAAAAAAAACTGGTGCGCTACTTCAGCGTGGTAGAAGATAAACACATAACATATTTTTATAAATTTATTTATTTATAGGGTAGTTTTTGACACCTTCTCAACTGATGATATGTGATGATGCGGTCGAAGATGTTGTTCAGGCTAATCTAGTATTACTGGCTCTCAAGGAATACTGCCGGAACACAACGTTATGTGCTTAGCGACAGATTTTATACTTGAGGATGTATGCTTGCCAAGTGGGCATTCGTAAAATGCCCTTCCACCATGCAAAATAATAAGTATGTAAGCTAATGTATAGTGAAAATATAGAACTTTACTTCTCTATAGAAGATATAGACGAGTAACAGAGTTACTCGATACTTCTAGATACTTGGGAATCCACCAAAATGACCTGTGAAAAATCTTTAAATGTAATTGACTTAAAATACTAATTGTGGCATATACATGAACTTATACACAGTCTATCGCGAAGTGTTTAATACAGAAGTGTACAGCTATAGGGTGACTGGTAAATCTTAAAAAAAAACACATTCTGGAATGCTCTTATCAAATAAAATAATAATTCTTTAGAAAAATAATGCAGACCTAAAAAAATATTATACATGTAATAAAATATATTTAAATTAAAATCTTATAATAGGGGTAAATAGTATGAAATTGCCGTTTTATTGTAATAGGTACTTCGAATAGACATAGAACCTTCATGGTTTGAGATTTTTTAGTGAAACTTTTTTCAAAAGGTCCTATGAGGTTCGTCTTTTGAAAAATGTGCAACATTCGATTATCGACTTTCAATTGTTATAATAAAGATCTATGTATTTCAAAAATTCGAGTCATTTATGAATACGAGTTCCGAAGCGAAACTAACGCGGCAGAAACAAGCTCGTAAATCAATGGTGTGAATGTCTCCAGCTTACTCATTCGAAATTTCTTGATTCTGAATATGCCAATATTTAGAGCATATTTTGTGCAATTATGAATACCAACTCAAAATTTAGGTGCCAAATAAACTTCGACGCTACGCGTAATTATAAGTGTGTTAGCTGACGTTATGGTCTCCAGCTGACACATGCTGTATATACGAAACGGCTGAAGATGTGGTTATATACTTTATCCAGGGATTTAGAGCATAATTTGTGCCAATGGCACAAAAAAATTTGAACGTCATACTTGAAAGCTGTAGTAGTTATGACTCGATTTTAACGTGTAAGCTGGAGACCTCGTGTCTACAGCTACTCATCTGTATCTTCTGAACGAATGGACCTACGACTTTGTTTAATATGTCAAAATTTAGAGCCAAATTTGTGCCAAAGGCACTAAAATTTTCAAGTCCCTGGCTATTAAGGTTTTGGAGATACAAGCTCAAATCAACGTGTAAGCTGGGGACACATGTCCCTGGGGACACATGTCCCCAGCTAGCACATGCTGGACAGCCCAAACGGGAAAGCCTAGAATACTGTTTAATGGCTTAAAATGTAGTGTAGAATTTGTGCCATCGGCACCAACATTTTCAATACAATAGGCCCCATAGTTTTTGTGTAACAAGCAAAAACATTTTATCCCGCCAAAAAATTTAAATATTTGGTTAAAAACATTACTGAACGCGGCGTTGCCATCCCGTTCACTGTAGCTGCAATCTGTTTTGAACTTTATTTCTATAGCGTTGGAATCACTTTTCTCTTTTATAGCAAATGAAAGCAGTTGGGGCATAGGCTAGTAGCAGAGAGTATTCATTTTAATGTTATCTGATTGAAATGTGACGCTTTCCGGAATTCGTAGGCATTGAAATCGTGATTATTACGCGCGCATCGCCTATAAATATAGAGCGATGGAACAATACCCGAAAAAAAATATGTTCAATAAAAAAACGAGCCTAAAATCACCACTTCTAAGTTGACATTCAGAGACGAGTTCGAGTTTAGACTCGAACTTCATTATGTCAAATATGAATCTAGACTCAAAACTCCAAAAAGTTTTATATTCACAGACGAGTTTGGCATAATGGAGCCTTTGACCAAAATCTCACCTGATGTTAAGTGATGATGTGGTCGAAGGTGTTAACAGGCTTATCCTAGAAGTACTGGCTTCCAAGGACAGCTGCCGGAACACACCGTAAGGTGGCGACAGAATTTCTACTTGATGGTGGTCGCTAGCCAGGCGGGCATTCGCAAAATGCCCTTCCAACATGCGGTGAAGCTCAAGCCGCGGCGGGATTGGAACCATGGACCTGCTGCTTGGCAGTCAATGCCACTGAGCCATCACGGCTTCAATTTATATAATTATGGCTGATTGACAACTGTCTCACCGAAGGTACCGAAGTGATGATGCGGCTGAAGATGTTGTTCAGGCTAACCTAGACTCTCAAGGACAGCTGCCGGTAATGACAATTAATTTTTATAATAATCCAGTAGAGCGTTGTAACACTATTAAGGAGTTTTGAATAAAATAGTTCAAATAGATTTATAGTTTTATTTACTTGAATTTCGGACACAAAATACGTTTTTTGTAGTTACCCGAGTCAATGTAATTATTCACATTTTAATACATATATAGAATAACATAATATATCGCTTATATATAAAAACTAAAATAAATTATTTGGAAAGACTTGTTTTGTATAAAAAATATTTTTTGCAAAATATCTATATTAAGAGATATGGTTCTGCCCATAAATTATACGTAAGAAAAAAGTTAAATTATAAAGGGGATTTCAACAAGAACTTTGTTTTCTAAAACAAAATAAAAGGTTTGGCAATCAAGAATGATAAATGATATCTGGCAAGGCAGCAGTCCTTGAAAGCCAGTGAAATTACAGGCACACATGAGAGCTGTCTCAAGAGACGGGGGCAGGGCAATTCGTAAATTGTGATGAAATGCATCTGTTATAGGCAGAGGTCAGTCCGCTTAACATTAGGGGGGCCTCGAGCTTGTCCCGACACAATAACATAAAAATAAATAAAATAAAAACTCTCATTGTATTCGTTTAAAAGTACTCGATACTGGAGTACTTCGAAACATTTGTTCCAATATCAATACCGCAGCGATGCTTTGAAACGCAACGGTATCGATACTTTTATTTCAATTCCAAATCCCTACAAACCACAAAATAGAGATTATTATGTATAGTTTTTACATAATCATAGACGTTTTATGTAGGTAGGGAGTTGGCATAGAACATATAATAATACTACGTATGTACAACCGACGTACCTACTTATGTAAGTATGCAGCGCACATAGCGAATATTTAGCTTACCTTTTTGACTACGTCACACTAGCCGAACTAAGCTGAGTATCTTTACATTCTCTAGTAATAGGTACTAAAGTATTACACGCTAATACTTTTAAGTCAAAAGCTTTCTACGCGTTTAGGTGTGTGATAAACTGATAATATCTCTTTACAGTTATAAAATTACAGTGCCTATCTAATAGGTATGTGATCATCACGTTCTGTACATGCGTGGATTAGTTTTTTTTTTTTATATGCCTGATAGGTTAGCCTTTGACCACTATCTCACCTGATGGTAAGTGATGATGTGGTCGAAGATGTTGTTCAGACTAACCTAGAATTACTGGCTCTCAAGGACAGCTGCCGGAACACACCGTTAGGTGTTTGGCGACAGATTTTCTACTTGAGGGTGGTAGCTAGCCAGGCGGGCATTCGCAAATTGCCCTACCACCATGCTATAACGACTGTTATCCTAAGACAACAACCGGGACCGACGGCTTAACGTGCCCTCCGAAGCACGGAAGCGCTCAGTAGTAATGTCACTAGCGGTCACCCATCCAACTCATGACCGCGCGCGACGTTGCTTAACTTTGCTGATCGGTTAAGAACAGCTAAGTAAGCTTCGCTACGAACGCTTCAGAGCTAGTTTCCAGTGCATTATCTCGTTCATCGAGGGTCTTATACAGATCTTATATATAGGATTAGGTATATAAGTTAACAAACTGAGACAAAAAATACCAGTACATTTTGTACTTACTCACTCCTAGTCTATACACCTACTGTTTTTTTGTAACTTCTTCCACCTATTCATAACGTGAAAGCAAAAAGTAAGTTCAAACACAATAGGAATAAGGTTCAAGATAGATTGCAGCTACAGGCAACGGGACGGCAACGCCGCGCTTAGAAATGTTTTTGTCAAAATATTTAAATTTTTTGGCGGGAAGAATTGATTTTGCTTGTTACACAAATACTATGGGGCCTATTGTATTGAAAATTTTGGTGCCGATGGCACAATGTCTACCCTACATTTTAAGCCATTAAACAGTATTCTAGGCTTTTCCGTTTGAGCTGTCCAGCATGTGCTAGCTGGGGACATGTGTCCCCAGCTTACACGCTGATTTGAGCTTGTATCTCCAAAACCTTAATAGCCAGGGACTTGAAAATTTTAGTGCCTTTGGCACAAATTTGGCTCTAAATTTTGACATATTAAACAAAGTCGTAGGTCCATTCGTTCAGAAGATACAGATGAGTAGCTGTAGACACGTGGTCTCCAGCTTACACGTTAAAATCGAGTCATAACTACTACAGCTTTCAAGTATGACGTTCAATTTTTTTTGTGCCATTGGCACAAATTATGCTCTAAATCCCTGGCTATAGTATATAACCACATCTTCAGCCGTTTCGTATATACAGCATGTGTCAGCTGGAGACCATAACGTCAGCTAACACACTAATAATCACACGTAACGTCGAAGTTTATTTGGCACCTAAATTTTGAGTTGGTATTCATAATTGCACAAAATATGCTCTAAATATTGGCATATTCAGAATTAAGAAATTTCGATTGAGTAATGGAGACATTCACACAAATCAATGTTGCGTTTAGAGAGTAAAAAACGCACCATGCTATTTTGGTTTAAACACTTTTGTGATAAATTTGATTTGAAGAACGAACCACGTGGAAGACCGCCCACACAGGTGAATAACAATGAATTGAAAGAGATGGTGGAAGCCGATCCGAGCCAAACTACCCAGGAATTAGCGGCATGGTTTAACGTTACATTACCAACAATATTGACTCATTTGCGTCAAATAAATAAAAAGAAAAAAAAATTAAAAATGTGTGCCTCAGGATTTGACCGATCTGCAGAAAGAAACTTGTGTTATTAGAACTTGTAATTATTTTGATTAAATAAATAAATTAATTTAAAAAAAAATGTGAACATATCGGCAATTTCATACTTTAACCTCTAATATTATAGGAGACTATGGTATTGAAAATGTATCTTAATTCAAGGAATGCCTAACATGTTTGAGTTTTTCTGATGTGATATGCTGACTCTTTAATAACTCGACTTCCATAAAAATGTTTACCTAAAAATGGAACCGACTTCAATACTCAAAAGTGATATCGACAAGTTATTTCACACTTGAGTGTTGAAGTCAGTTCCATTTTTAGGTAAAATTTTTTTTTTACCCTTTTCAGTTATTGCTTTGTAACTTAAGGCCGGCTTGCAGTCAATCAGTAGGCAAATTTAGCGTGCGAGAGTTGCGGGCTATGGACACTACGCGGCGCTGCGCTTTAGATGCACAGGGGTGCGTTCCGAACCTTGGTTAGAGCGCACTCGGAGTGCAACTTTTCACTCTAACGTCGTTCACAACCTTCGAGTAGAGCGTTCGGTTGTCACAACTGGACCGTTCCAAACCTTTGAAGGTTGCAACTTTTTAACCATAAAACGCGTGACATGAAATGACTTTGACATTTATATCGTATTCTATCTGATGCGCTCACCCATATTATCTCAAAAAATATAAATACTAATATAGTTTCTCAAAATATAAAACTTAAATAAAAATGGAAAACGAATTTGTGATAGTGTTAAATAGCAATTATTATTACGATAATGATGTAAGTCTGTCAATGTCACAATTTGTTTGAGGTTATAAAACAACCGGTCGTTCCATACCTCAGGGTAAGTTGCAAAACAACCAAACAACGAAACAACTACACTCTGAGCCTCTGAACGCACTCCTGCGCGCGTCAGGACGGCGATTCTCGTGCAGTGATATGAATATCATAGTAGATATATATCGAGAAAACATGGCGAATATCGAGTTGTGTAGTTTTGTGTAATTCTCGCAATATCACTATCGATAAATATCAAGCCCTAGCGATCGACATGCAACATTGCGATATAGGGATTATAATTATACCTTCTATACACATGAACACAAGTTCATTTGTGGACAAATGTTTATATCTACCGCTCGTGAGAATAGCATTTTGGTGAAAAGTCGATATTTTTGGAATATTAATAGTCTATAGGTGACACGGGATAAATATCGAGAATCGATAAACTTATCCCAATTTTGAGAATTGCCCCCCAGGTCGCTCGCTCGATGTCCCCAGCCGCACGCTATTAGCGTCATAGTGTAACTTAAACAGTTGATCTACTTTAGGTATCTGCTACTAAATCCAGTGCTCAATTATTTTATTTTTGTGACTATTCCCTTATTGTGCAACTAACACATTTGATAACCTTTAACTATTACTATTAACGAATAAAAATTTGCGATTCACAATAAGTACCTATTTTATTAGATTATTTCATCGTTTTATGAATGTCCGATGTCTGGTGTCTGTTGACATTGTCAATACTGGAATAAATACTACATGGATATTGCAAAGCATGCATAAAAGTTTACAATTTACATGTTTCAAATAGCACGTTTAAAAATGGACGCAAAAACATTTCTATAGGCGGTTTCACACTTCCATAATATAGGTAAAGCTATTATTAAGAATCCATTCCATTCCATCTATTTTGCACAAAATTGGTCAAAATTAATTTTTCGCGCTTTTGGCAACAGGCCAACTATTTATATTGAATGACAAATTTATGAATTTTCGTAATTTGACACACTTTGAGGCAAAATTTTCCATTCCATTATACCAATTGTTTTCGTTACCTATTGTTTTGATAATATATTGTTAGATCTGGGTGTTTTCAGAAGACTTCTACCATCTTTATAAAAACAAAATTGTAAATAAATATTGAATTCCGTGTATCTCTTAGTATACCAATCAATTCATTAAAGCATTATACGGAATTTTATAATTTAATGCCCATTGTAGAATTTGGCCCCTGACGATAATGTTATTGTGACGGAACAAACACGAGGCCCACCTGATGTTAAGCGGACTAGCTCTGCCTATAACAGATGCATTTCATCACAAGTCACGAAATGCACTGCGCCCGTGACCTTGAGACATATTTGTTAAGTCGCATGTGCTTGTAATTTCACTGGCTCTCAAGGACGGGTGCTGGAACACACCGTTAAATGCTTGCCGACTGATTTTCTTCTAGAGCGGGGTCGCTAGCAAGGCGGACATAATGCCCTTCCAACATGCGGTGAAGCTTAAGCCCGCGGCGGGATTAGAACCATGGACCTGTTGCGCGGCAGTCCATAGCCAATGGCACTGAGCCATCACTGCTTTAACTCAGTTATTTCAGTCATTGCATACTTTTTAGTGTTGGAAGTCGGTTACGTTGTTTTTATAATTTTTATTTCACTCGTTTTCGTAATGCAGTATGCATTACAAGATCTTACAAGATCATTAATTCTTCTAAAAATACTCTTCACCAAGAAGAGTTGCAATTACTATTTAATAATCCAGGTATGCAAATATTTTTCAGTCAATTGACTAAAATAAAAACTACTCTACCGATTTTGATGGAATTAAAATGGGACCAACATTGCGATCTACACTACCCAACAAAAAATAATCTTCATAATAGGCGGAGTAATCGCTTAACAAACACAATTAAAAATCTGTTGGATTTTCCTTTTTTGACCGACTTAAAAAAATGTGGAGGAACCTACTCAACTTTTTTTTTAATGTGTATTATCTTTTGACTGGGTGAACAGATTTTGATGTTTTTTTTTATTTGTAAGTGTACAAAAAGAAAAAACAGTAATCAAAATCGGTCCAGCGGTTTTTCAGTTTTTCAGTAAGGTATTCATTTTCAACATTCTTTAACTCGTCCGGAAATTTATTGAATATTTTTATGGCCATTGCATGGGGACCAGTACTTTGCATTAATAATCTGCACTTAGATACTTCTAATGGCCCAACTCCCTATAGGTTTTCGAGCCAAAACTTACACCTACGAAACTTAAACAATAAAGCAACTCCAAAATTAAAAATAAGGAACAACTCGAAGACTGTTCGTTAGATTTCACTCAAATTTAAATGGGACCACATACCGCATCAGCTTTCTAATATAAAAAAAAACATCAGAATCGGTACAACCTGTTCAGAGTATTGTTAATAAAACATAATTAAAAAAAGAAGTCAACTCATTGATCTTTTAGTAAACGTTCTACACAATACATCAAAATTTCAGGTTTGTTACTCATTCCGTTTACGAGCTTTAGCACGTAAACTATAAATTATTGTAAATATAAAAAAGTTGGAATAAAGTTCCTACACTATAAGCCTTTCTGCAAACGTGTGAATTCCGTGTTGAATTTTCTTTGCATTTAATGTTTTTCCAATTTTCTGATGGCTAACTGCATTATCTCTCAAGAGCTCTAAATCACAATTTTCTCTGATCTTCGCTAAAAAGGATGCTGTTTTTAACCCAAGTCCTTGGTACAAGAGATATATTTATTATATTATATATTAATTGCGATGATCTCATATTGTTAAAACAATGCAAAATGGTATTTTGTTGCTTATAATAAAACATTGAGAAACACTGTAAGCAAAAAAGAAACATTAGACACCATTTTAAAATCCAGTTAGGGGAGGTGGGCCTAAAACGGGTACCCCGCCTAAAGCGGGTAGGCTTTTAAATTTGCGCGCCGTAAGCAAAATTGCAAATGTGTGAGTGCAGTGATGTGTCTCGAGCATCAACCAATCACATGCAGTGGGCTCGCAACAGTGACACAAGCGCTTTCAAGGTAAGATAAAAAAATGTTTTTTTGCTATTTACACTAAAAAATATTGGTTTGGAGTAGTTTTTTTTTTATTGGCGATATGCCTTTATTAAACAAATACTACAAACTACATACAACAGTACAGCTACTACAATACTACAGCTACTACAGTAAAAGCATTTGGACTCATAGGGAGTCCAAATGCTCTAGCCCACTATCAGTTGGCAGCGTGCCCAGCATGCTGGCAGCATTGCCCCGTTGAATTGCAATGCTTATTCTTTGAGCCAAATAGGTGCCAGCATTTTGATCACGCGTCGCATCGACCAAGCGCTCTGATAGATTTTGGAAAATACGATGAGCTCCCGGTCCCCACGGCCCCAACGTCTCTACACCAAACGGCTCAAATATGTAACCCATACCGAGGTTAGCATATTTGCGCCGCTTGAGTTGCTCTGCCGAAGTAGCCGCGGCGCCAGCCCTCACGTGGGTTTCAGAAAGGTGTGACGGCGCTAAAGTGTCTACGCATGTAGCGTCCCACACTAAGGGCCGTCCTAACTTCCATGGAACCAGAGTCATGCCGTCAGGTCTTTTACCATCGTCACGCATCAGACCGTTCGGTTCGAGAACAGCTGGAACATTGGCGCTGGTAAAAGCCCGGCGAATGATATCGTTAAGGCTGGCGTGGCGGGAAATTCGACCAGCACTTCGAGAGCAGGAGAGGCCATGGTTACCGAGTTGGTCAACTGCAGTACCACACTGGCAGTGATGTGCAACACAACACCTTGCACCCAAGCGTAAGCTAATAGCGAGACGAAAAGCGGAAGGATCTATAAGGCTACCAGTTTTGTAAGAAGGAATGGCTTGTAACCAAAGACCTGATTCCCACACAGAAACAGCGAGAATACGAGCACGATCTGCGATACTAGGGCACGTATTTAAAAGATCTTTCCGTGCTAGCTCGCATAGGGGCCGATCCCACTGTTTCTGAGATGACAACATTTTTGGGAACTCAGTATTTGGACAAGCCAGTCCCCATGTGGTTTTGGCCTCAGCCAGATATGCTACATCAAAAGAGCCTAAAGATTGTGCAAGAATTTTTTCTACTAATTTGTGTGTACTGTGTACAGAAGACAAAAAAGCTGGTAATGCCACACTAGAAATTTTGCGTATCCCTATGCCCCCCAACCTCACAGGGAGGGAAGCTTGCACCCAAGCCCTATCATCCATCTCAACATTCAAAACCGAAATTAACGTATCTTTTAATAAATTGTCTAAGCTTAAAAGAAGCTCACTGTGTTTCCACAGCTGACAACATCTCAAAAAGTATGTAAATTTAGGAACGAAAAGGCAAAATCTAATTATAGTAAAAGCCATATGGGCGTTAATTTTGAATAATCTGCTAGAAGCATTTCTAAACTTTTGAATTTGTTCTTCGACAAATGGTGACAAAGATTCGTCAAAAATCGGTGAACCCAAAAGACGGAGCGAACTTTTTTCTACTAATTTTATATTAGGCGCAAGTAAGTTGAATTTTTCAATAATCGAAATTTTATCCGGACAAGTATCACAAACAAAAAGTTCACATTTGGAAAAATTTAGTTCAAGGCCAATAAGACGAAAATCGTCTATAAGTACTCGCAAGTCATTCAATACCGTGTTCGCATCGCCACCTAAGGTTCCGTCATCCAAATACCAAACGTTAAGTTTTGATTGGAGACGTTGAATTATTGAGTGGATGGCAAGGCTAAAGATGGCTGGTCCCAGAGGATCACCCTGTTGACATCCTACGGAAGATAATATAACGTTGTTTTGGTATGTTAATTTTGATGGTTTCCCGTAACATTGCCAAAGAAAAGGGTATAATTCCGGAATTTTATCTTTCACTTCGGTCAAAAGGGTGCCTCTATCTAATGAGTTGAATGCATTTTTAACATCCACCTTCAAAAGCACATCTCCACAATTTTGATCAAGAAATGTGCGTAGTGAATGTACAGCAGCCTCACAACCACCCTGAGAACCAAAACCGAGTTGTAGTGGTTGAAAAAGATTACTTAAAAAAGCAACCTTTTTCCTACAACCACATTTGGCTGTGAGGCGACGATAAGTGGTGCCTACTGCTATAGGCCTAATACCACCATCTTTTTTATTAAGGGCACATAAATTCGCACCGTACAGAATTTCGGTAATTTCATTGTTGACCTGACCCGACAACACCAAATTAACCAAAGCCGTGACATCCTTTAGAAGTGTCTCGCCTACCTCACCAGAACTAAAAGATAAAATATCTTTTAAGTGCTGAGGCGTCAGGCCATCTAGACCACCGGCTGAGCCACTTCGAAAAGATGCCACGGCTGCAGAAACATCCTGTGGGGTCACCTCAACAATGTCATTATTTTGTTCAGGAGAGTCGGGAAGGTGGAGACCTGCAGTTGCAGGCGGATGCTTTTCTATTAGGGAATTCAACGTGTCAGATGTGAAAGGGGCGATTGTATCACTCGAAAACAAGATGCGTGCCGCGTTTTTGATGTCACCATCATTAATTTTATTTTCTACTATTTTAATAGTAGCTGAATCGACATTATTTGTTTTTGTATTCCGCCGCAGTGGCGGAATTATTAAAGTTGAGCCAAAAGATTGCTCTTCCCGTGCCTTGTATTTCACGCAGTTTTCCTTTACTCTAGTTGTAAGGGATTTTTTGTTAGAAGGATCAAAATTTACGTGAAATACGTGGTACGGGAATGCTAGAAGATGCTCCCAGGCTTGCCTAGTATTAGTAGCCAAAACTTTTTTAATCGAAGAAGATAACGACTGGGCAACAGAAATTCTCGCACCCCGAGGTATGCGTTTTATAACAGGAATATTATTTTTGTACGAGCTTAAAACCTCCCAAAACGGTTTGGCAGGGGTAGCAGGGCTCGCAACACTGCTACCACTTACTGTTTGATTATTTATTGGCGCCGAAAGGGGAATTTCCAAACCTTTATGACACCTTTTTTGGTGAATTTTGAGGCCTTTTTGACCTTTAAAATATCGAGCCTGGGGGCACTGCGGACACAACATCTGGCTGTCTTGCGATACAGAGGTCCCAACTACTGCATTCATTGTTTGGGTACAAAGCATTGTTTACAAAATAAATCAAAGCTTATCTTAGAATCTCTAGGGTGACGTCTCGACCCGGATGAAGTCTCGCGTCAACAACGTCGTCGAAGTCCGTAGTGCGCAGGTGTCGCAGGCACCGTTGCCATGGAAACAAAAAATAACCGATTAGAAATTAATAAGCTAATGAAACTACAGAGGCTCACAGGAGCCCTACAAACAATACCTCGCAAAATTCCAAGAGGAAGAATGCGGTTGATGAGCAGATAATGCCTATCTACTATCTGAAAATAAAATTAATTATTTTTTGTAAATAAACCTGAAATTTACTGACCTGTCAATTTTTCATTTTTTCAATCAATTTTTGGAGTAGTTGTGTTTACTTAAAAATTGTGTATGATATATTCTCAAAAGTTTGACGTTATGATTTTACTAGTATTGTGCTAGTCTGTCTTCGAAAACTTGTGGCTACCTTTGTTTACATTTTAAGGTTATGAAGTGTTAAAACTAAAACGTGCTCTTGGGCAGAACGGGTAGTGGTAAATCGGGTACCTAAAGGTAAGTCGGTAAGTTGATTTATGATGAATGATGATCCAAGAAAGTACAATAAGTTTAGTAATGAAGACTGCAATGAAAATAAAGACTTATTAGTATTAATATAGAATTAGTTAATTAACACAATTTCGTTGTAATGTCCATTGATCTCGACAATTACCCTACACCCGTTTTGCCCAAACGCCGTACCCGTTTTAGGCACCCCATGGGGGTAAAACGGGTAGTTTAAAGGTCTTCTTTTGTTATTGTTTTTGTTCAAATTATGAAGAAAATGTTTATGTTTTGTTCTTATTTTAGATTCTTAATTAATTAAATATTTGAAAAATAAAAATAGTAGTTTAATTTTCTTTTCTAGAACTTTTTTATTGAACATATCCCTTAGCGTACCCGTTTTGGGCCCGCCTCCCCTACTTTGTGACAACTTTATGTTACATTTCGACACATTTTAGTAACTTTGTGACTAATTGTGACGGGAATATTTTTTCTTAATTTATTCATTATCAATGTTATTTATTTCAATTAGATACCAGTTACATTCACAGCAACGCCAAGGCATGAAACTAGAGAACAACTAGAATTAATATTATTATATATCTATGTAATATAATATTAATTCTAGTTGAAGTTTTCGGCGAAAGAAGTCGGCCAAGTTTTACACACTTGAATTGAAAGTTGCGTCTTAACAATTCCCAAGCGAATATATCCAGAACTAAAAGGATTCATAAGTTGTTTTTGTTTCTAGGAACAAACAACTATATGTGTAAAGTACTACCAAAATATAAGAGGTTTATCTCTAAAGACTTAAGGGTGGCAATCAATTTTTTTGTGGGGCCAAGAAAAACATGGTACGTGTATTTTGACAACTTACGTGACACTAAAAAAATGGCTGCCTTTAGCATTCTATACGTGTGTGCATTGTTACGATTCTTTATAATCTTATATTAAAGTAGAAAATGTAAAAAAATATAAATAACGGACAAAGATATCCCACATTGAAAATACGGGCGATGCGATGTTAGGCCTGGGCGAGGTTAGGAAGTTATATAACATGATTATAAATGTAGGGAAAAATAAGCCAACCATAGTAGTATTTTTGAACAGACTTCAAAAAAAGGAGGAGGTTCTCTATTCGACATACGTTCATTTAAATTTGTGAGATCTGACGAGTATTATTTGAGTTATCCCTAATAATGCGTATTTAATGTTTGAAGTCGGTATTTTTTTTTTGTTAAATTATTTTTATTCGATTTGTTGAAAGCATTTGATTTTGTATCTCATAATCTTCTATTACAAAAAAATAGAAGACTATGTCATACGGGGACCACCTTTGGACTGGATAAATATCTATAGTTGCACCCGTAAGTCGTAGTATTTCAATATACCTACCAAATAAATAAGTATGAAGATGCATCACTACGGGATATGCGACAAACCACTCGCAATCTTAAAAGATCTTCTGCGCGGTCGGTCTCAGATAGTGGTAGGTGATAGCGGGAAAGAGAGATCTGACCCAATGAAAATCCACATGAGAGTAGCTCAGGGTTCAGCAGCAGCGAATATATTGTTCTCACTGTTGTTGAACGACTTACCAGGTGCTATCACGAAGGCGGAGGTATTTATGTACGCCGACATGTCGCCGCTATTGTAACTGGAACGTCGTTGGATAACTTAGAGAACAGATTGAACGAAATTGCTGGACAGCTAGCTCAGTGGTTTCGTGAGAATGGGCTAGTTCTAAATCTAACGGAAACACACTTTGTTTATGTAGACCTCTCTGGCCACTTCGTTCGTCATCTCAATGTTGTCATTGACATGACAAGGATTGACCAAGTAAACAAGGTGTGTGGAAAGTTGGGTGGTGCGTGCTTTGCACTCAGCAGTATATCATGACTGCTTCCGAGAAAGGTGGTGAAGTCTTGCTATAATGCCACTGTCTATTCACAACTCCAGTAAGGTGCAGTGCTCTGGGCTCGAGCTGCAGACTGGGAGAGGGCATTCCGGCTCCAAAAACGTGCGGTTAGAGCTATCGTGAGAATTCCCCAAGATACCACCACCATCAGACCATATTTCAAGGAATTGGGAATCCTTACACTACCATCAATAGTGATTTTCCAAGTGGCGGTATTTGTTCGGCAGAATCTTTATAGCTACGTAAAACTAGGCGATATCCACTCTTATTGTACGAGAAATAAGGGAGTGTCGGCTAGTAAGTCCTGCTTCCTAAGTTAACGCACGACATGGGTCCTTATTATGTCAAAAATTTACCGCTAGGTAAGTTTGAATATGTTCAAAACGAGGCTCAAACGCTGGCTACTTAGTCATTCGTTCTATAAATACAATGAATTCTTGACAATAAAAAAAATAATTCTAATATTTAATATTTTAATTTTGTACTTTTTTAATAATGGTTGTCTTATGATTTTTGTAATATTATTGTTTAATATTATTATTTATTTTATTTAATTTTTTAATATGTATTTCAAGCTGTACAATCAAAAAATATTCTTTTTGTACAATAATGTATGGTTGACGTTTATATTGATATATAAATAAATGACTATGAACTATGAGTCGCACAAGGGAGCGCTATTGGTCCACTTCTCTTTTTATTATACATAAATGATCTACCTGACACAACAAACTATAAATGTGACTCAGCTTTATGCTAGTTTAATTACTATTGTCAATTTGTTTCAGGAGGTGAATAGAAAGAATGAGAGAATATCTGTTTTGGAGCGTGAGAAATCTGCACTGATACGAGAGCTACTTGTGCAACGGAACAGGTCCAAAATAATGGATAACTACACATAATAAAATATTAGTCTTTACATTTAAAATAAATATTTATCAATACTAGGCAGATAATTAAATTGCATAATTGAATTTCTATAAGTTTATTATAGTATATTAAGGAAGTCCTTTTGTACTGTAAGAAAATAAAATAGTGCAGTAGGGACGGTGGAGGTTGACAAATATAGTAGGTATATTTTTTTAAAGCTATTTTCTCACGATTGATCTGATATAAAATATATTATAGACTATTTTATTTACAAACAAATATTGTGGTATTGTGTGCCATTATGACCATGCTTCCATTTTCTAAGGGTGCAATAAATAAGTATTTAGAACTATATTACCTTTTATTTATTCACTACATTACTAATTTAGATAATATAAAAACAATATTTAAGCTGCAGCCTTGTTGTATAATGAGTAATCATATTCTCTGAATGGTACGTCATATGTGAGGAGTCCCTGATCCCAAGCCCGTTCAATTGCAACCAGAAGTTCTTTGTGTTTCTTCTGACAGAGGCCAGTTTTGAAAGCATCCAATATCTAAAAATTAAAGGTTGGTGTTATTAAAATATAAGGTGAAATGCTGTATTAGACGAGATCACGCTGCTCATTTACGATAAAAGGGTTGATTTTGCACTAGTCAAGAACACCACTATGTGGAATAAAGCAAGTCCATGTGTCACATAAAAAAAATTTTTGTATGATCAGGGCAATCGGTTTGTGACACTTTGTTGAAGTAATACCTGAATTAATCTGCTTATTTAGAACAAAAAGTGTTGTCTTAGGTTTTTGAGGTCGATTATTATTTATTACACATAGTAATTAAACAACTTTAAACAGTTTAAATCGCATATATGGTGACGATCACTGCAAAGTGTTTGAAATGTCGGGACAAAAATAATGAAAAATATATGAGATTTAAATTGTTATAGTTATTCAATTACTATTATATAGATCTATTATCAGACATTTACTACAAAGAAATTTGAAATGGCATATCTTTCTGAACTCTTGAAGCCACTGAATAATCAAAAATTTCATTAAAGCTTAATTATTCATTGTATAAATTTAGAAAGGAATTCAGAACCGGTGTATGTACTTTCATACAGATGGATATGGATACAGTTTGTAACATAAAATGTTTATAACAGAAAAATATTGTTATCTTGTATAACCACTCGATAAGGGGCATCTGTCCAAACCGGGATCCCGGTCGGCGGTCAATAGTCATATGTACAAAATTTCCATTAAATCTGCGAAAGCCTGATTTTCATAATATAAACGGTTTTCGTAAGATGCATCCTTGGCTATACGAGAAAAAAAACATATTGGCGCTGTTATATACATGTGTGACTAGGTTGTAAGTAGATATCATAGTCTGAACTTCTGAGGGTACTACAATATTATAATACCCTCACTACCTTTGTTGACACTATGCAATGTAGACATAAGATAAGCTTCACTACTATTATGGCTACTTAGCCAAATACACGTTAATACATATTTCGGTGTTTTATTGAAGTTATAACAGTGGCGACGTAGGTAAAATATGAACAATGGAGCGTAAATCAGTGAAATTCAATGAATTTAATGTGAAGTGTGATAATTGGGACAATTACATAGACAGACTCAAATATTGTTTTGAGGCAAATGGAATCGTCGCGGATTCAGCACAAAGGGCTAATTTCTTTACAATTTGTGGCGCACACGTGTTTGAGACGCTTCTCGCGTTAATTACACCCAGGAAATCTTGTGATGTGACCTTTAGTGAAATCGTAACAATCCTAACCAAACATTATAGCCCTAAGCCTAATGAAATATCTGTGTCGTACAAATTTTACAAGCGTGATCAAATACCGGGTGAATCTGCTTCCGAGTACATTGCGCAACTTCGGAAAATATGTTCAGGATGTAATTTCATGGATATGGAGCGAATGCTTCGCGATAGACTCGTGTGCGGCATGAGTGATTGTAAACTACAATACGAATTGTTAAAGAAGGATAATTTACTATATACTGATGTTGTGGATGCAATGTTATCGTATGAAAGTGCAGGGCGGGACGCTCTCATGATGCAGGGCGCCGCCGCCGCTCATGTTAGCGCTGCGGTCCGCTACGACATCCCGGCAGCGACAGGGACTACCGCGATGACGTCATCGTCGGCCTATGAACCTATGGACGTAAACGCTGTGCAATCCAAACTTAACGTACGACTATGTTATCGATGCGGAGATCGTCATGGAGGTGAATGTCGCTTTTTAAATGCTGTATGTCACTTCTGCAAGAAAAAAGGCCATATCGAAAAGATATGCACGGCGAAAAAACGAAGCCGTAAAATCAATTTTGCCGACGACAAGCCTGAAGTTCAACTGAATGGTGTCTATAACGTAAAGAGCCTGAGTTCCCGCGTTCCGCCGTACACGGCGAAGTTGACGGTGGAGGGAGTGCCGGTGATGATGGAGGTGGATTCTGGCGCTGCGTTCTCTCTCGTCAACCAGCAGACGTGGGTGCGGATGCGCTCCCGAAGCGCACTGCGCGCACTCCCTAACAGGCTGTGTACGTGGAATAGCTCACCGGTTTTAGTGTTGGGACAGGTTAAAGTGCGCGTACATTATAAAGACATAAACTGTGAGTTAAACCTGATTGTAGCTAAGGGTTCTGGACCTAATTTGTTAGGACGTAATTGGTTCGACGCATTAGGCATTTATTTAAATGTTAATGTAATATCAGAGCTTGACATGACCTTGACTAATGAAACGGTAGATAGGCACAGTGAAGTTTTCAAAGACGGACTTGGTACGTACAGGGGGGCTCCCGTTACTATACACTTAAAATCGGATGCGACCCCTAAATTTTTGAAGGCTCGTCCCGTGCCTTTTGCTATTAAAGACAAGGTAGAAAAGGAGATAGACCGTCTGGTCAACGAAGGAGTACTTCGTTCCGTTCCTTATTCTGAGTGGGCGACTCCAGTCGTTCCGATACCTAAACGGAACGGATAGATACGACTGTGTGGAGACTACCGCAGTACGGTGAATCAGGCTACTGAGTCGGATACCTATCCCATGCCTACTGCTAGTGAGGTCTTCGCTACTATTGCTGGTGGTAAATTTTACACGACCCTTGACCTTGAAAGAGCTTACACTCAAGTTGTGGTCACAGACGCCACAGCGAAGCTTTTAACCTTGAATACATGTAAAGGTTTATTCTCCCTGCACAGATTAGCATTTGGTGTGAAGGCTTGCCCCGGAATTTTTCAGCGTTTGATGACATCGTTGCTTGCTGGACTGCCGGGCGTTGCGGTACTGATTGATGACGTCATTGTCAGTGGCCGGTCGATGGCAGAGATGACGCAGCGACTCGACACGGTGTTAGAGCGCATCGAAAAATCTGGTTTACGTCTAAACAAAACCAAATGCAAGTTTGCCAAAGAATCTGTTGAATTTTTGGGGTTTATTATCGATTCTGATGGTATTCATCCTGCACCCAGCAAAGTAGAATCGATTTTGAATACACCGGAACCGAAAAATGTTCAAGAGTTGCAAGCTTTTCTAGGGCTATATAATTTTTATGAGCGATTCGTACCTAACAAAGCAACTATTCTTGAGCCATTGCATAGATTGCTCGACAAGTCACAACCATGGCATTGGACAGACAAAGAGCAAAGAAGTTTTGATACCGCTAAACGGTTACTGTCATCTGACCTGACACTCGTTCATTACGATTTGAATAAGCCTTTGGTACTCACCTGTGACAGTTCAGAGTATGGCGTCGGAGCTGTATTGGCCCATGTCATGGAGGACGGACAAGAGCGTCCAGTGGCCATGAGTTCTAGAACTCTGCACAGTCATGAACGCAGATATTCCCAACTTGACAAAGAGGCAACTGCCATTTCTTTCGGCATACTCAAGTTCCACAACTATTTAATGGGAAGGAAATTTACGATTGTGACAGACCACAAACCTTTGTTGGGGATATTTGATCCTAAGCGGCCCATGCCTACAGTTTTGTCACCTCGTTTAACACGGATATCGATTATTTTGACTTCACACAATTACGAAATTGTGTACAAACCAGGTCAACAGATTGGTCATGCGGATGGTTTGAGTCGATGGCCACAACCAGTTCCCGAACAACCAGAACAGCAGCTGTGTGATGTGCTATTGATGGCAGAAACTCCAACAGATTTTCCTGTTGATGCAGACCAAATCGCATTAGCAACGAAAAGAGACAGAATACTATCTCGTGCCAGGCATTATGTGCTGAGCGGTTGGCCTGCAAAAGTTTCAGATGAAGAGCTACGTCCATACTGGCTGCATCGTTCTGAACTTTCTATGCATGAGGACTGTCTTTTACTGGGTTGTCGCGTGGTGGTACCACCATCATTAAGAGGTATAGTTCTTCGTGCTTTACATAAAACACATAGTGGCATTGTCCAAACTAAGGCACTGGCAAGGAGTTATGTGTGGTGGCCACAGTTAAATGACGACATTGAGATTTTGGTAGGCAATTGCAATAAGTGCCTTGAAAACCGGCACATGCCTCCAAAATCAAAACATGAATGGATCACACCAACAAAGCCATGGTCTCGTATAAATGTTGACTTTGCAGGCCCTTTCCAAGGAAAAACTTTTCTAATTGTTGTTGATGCATACTCGAGATGGCCAGAGGTAATAATGGTACACAATATGTCATCATTAACAGTTATTCGGCACCTAAGAAATATATTTGCGATACATGGTTTGTGTGAAATATTGGTATCCGACAATGGAACATCTTTTGTTTCTGCAGAAATGAAGCAATTCTTAGATGCGAATAAAATTAAACATGTTACCACTGCACCATATCACCCAGCAACAAACGGTCTAGCAGAAAGAATGGTTCAAACAGTTAAAGACAAGCTGCGAAAAATGCAGGATGTTTCCTGGGATGTGAAGATTCCCAACATGTTATTGGGGCTACGTACAACACCTTGTTCAACCACTAATAAAAGTCCAGCTGAACTTTTAATGAACAGGCGTTTACGTACTTTACTGGATACATTACACCCTGACAACCGTACCAATCACAAAGTAGACCAACAAATATACAATAATGCTCAAAAAAATAATCGTGAAACTAATGTTGGTCAGAAGGTAATGTACAGGAACTACAGTAACAGTCCACGGTGGTTACCTGGTACAATAGTAAACAAGCAAGGGCCATCTAGTTACGGAATAGTTACAGGTGATGGGAGTGTTGTTAATCGACATATAGACCAGTTAATTAAGAAAAAAACTAATGTAGAGATTGGGGATAAAACGAAGCAACAAGGAAAAGGCAATGAGGGAGAAGAAAGAGACATTATTGATGAAGCCTCCTACCTGGTTAGGAATGACAGAAATGTGGACATCGGAGATAATAATTCTAGCCAGGATATCATTGAAATACCTAGTTCAGAGAAATGGGCTGAAATGTTAGGCATACCTGCTAATGATGGGTCTAGTAGTTCAGGAGGCAAGATAAAAAATAAATTAATAACGCAGAGTCATCACAAATGTCCATATGATAGGCCTAATGAATTATTTGTATCATAATGTAATTAATGTTGTAAATCAATATATCAAAGTAATATTGAATATCGATAGAGTGTGTATCGAATATGTATAGACTTATGTATCTAAGGTTATATACTTACATTACTGTAGTAAGTGTTAGATATATTAAGTTTACAAAGAATTATATATTAAGTTTGTTGTATATTATATTGATGATTATATTGTATATTATGTTTTAGCATACTTGGGGGAAAGGTATGTTATATACATGTGTGACTAGGTTGTAAGTAGATATCATAGTCTGAACTTCTGAGGGTACTACAATATTATAATACCCTCACTACCTTTGTTGACACTATGCAATGTAGACATAAGATAAGCTTCACTACTATTATGGCTACTTAGCCAAATACACGTTAATACATATTTCGGTGTTTTATTGAAGTTATAACAGGCGCCAAAATATTACGTCATGTAATAATAATCTCATATCTACTTCTACATACCTAGAAAGCTGTAATTTTGCATATGTATAGGGAACAAGTCAATGGTGTTAAAAGAAATTAAAATTTTTCTTTTACTCCTTTATCTGTCGCATTGTCTAAAAAAAGGTTTTGTGTGTGCTTGTAACCGTATTCCTCTACGATAACGGGAAGTTATATAAATCATTAAATGAAAATAAAAAAAATTCACTCGATTCATTTTGCTGCGGTAATACTCACCCATAGAAAATTACGTAACAATTAATCTTGTAACTAGGTACTTGTACTTGAACAACAATATCTTTATCAAATTTCTTCGTAGTAAATGACTGTGGCACGTATCAATTGTAAAGACAAACTAAATTATGTGAGTTGTTTTTTTCAAAGAAGCCTTACCTTAAGAAAAGTGTTTTGGAATATTATAGGGTTTTGTTACAATGAATTCAATTTTGCTCAAAAATAGCATTAAATAATTAAAATCAACTATGAAAATGGTGGTTCTGTTAAAGTAACCTTTCATAAAATTTGTGATATTCAGACAACATAATCATCCTTCTAAGACCTCCTATTATTGATGACGTGGATATCACTTACATGTGGTTTCAACAGGACGGTGCTACATGTCACACAGTCAATGAAACAATCAATTTATTGCAAACAAAATTTCCCGATCGCATAATTTTACGAAATTCAGCGGTTAAGTGGCCAGCCAGATCGTGTGATTTAAAAGCACTGGATTATTTTTAGTGGGGCTATATTAAGGACAAGAGTCTATACTGAGCCAATTGAATCGATTGCAGCCTTGAAACTCAAAATCCATCATGATGTGATTAACTATATATACCCGCCATTTTGCCAAAAAGTCATTAAAACAATGTTGAAAGAATCAACCTCTGTAATGCTCGTGGTAGACATTTGCCAGATATCATTTTTCATTCATAATTGGCAAACTTCTATTACATAATACTATAAAAATTTGAATCAGCTCCATGTTTAAGAAAACAAAAACCTTGTTGAAAAACCCTTTAATATAAGTAATGTATTTTAACACCATTCAAGTAGAACAATACTACAAAATGAGGAAAAATTATAGTAATTATAGTAATGTAATCAGCAGAGCATGTGTCATTGCAAAAATAAAAATAATAAAACCATTGAAATATGTTTTTATGCGGGGGGGATGGGTAGACCCCTCCTGTGAAGGGGAACTTGCGATCCCCCCCCCTTTCGGAGATATGATTTTTTCCTCACTAATGTCAGTGATCAATTCTACGGATGAGGGGCGGTGCGGGGGAATGATAGACCCGCTGTGAAGGGCAAGTTGCCCCCGCCCTCCTCCCTTTCTCAGATATAAGCTTTTAAAATTTCTAAGTTTTTAATCTCACTTATCAATAAAATGTTACTTTTTCATTATTAAATTTGACTCTTATGGGCTTTCGCCAGAACTCTCGCTTTATAGCCCCTGTGTGTCGCTTCACCCACTCGACCTTCGCTCCTCTATGGAACACCCTCCCCCTTCACAGGGGAGATCTACCCATCCCCTCGACCCCCCCTTAAATCGATGTTTTATAAACTAAACCAAAGCCAATCATGAATCTAATAGGGCTACTAACCTGGCCAGTATACTGAGAAATAAATTGTTCCAACAATTTAGTGTTTCTATGATCAAGAATCAGATATTCATCACGGCAGATTGGGCATGGATTTCCAGTTGATATAATACCGTTTCTAACACAAGATTTTCTCGTTTTGCGCGGAGCAAATCCGCCCTTGTGATTACGGCGATATAGAAGCCAGACAGGATTCTCGCCATAGGTTTGCTGGTAAGCCTTGCTTTGCATGTACCTCATACTCGTTTCAATTGGTACTACCTTAGTTCTGTCTTTAGTAGGATCCACAATTTTTTCTTCATTTTGGCTTTCTTCGCCAGCCTCGGAATAAAATCTCACACTTGCTCTACTATCTGATAAAATAATTCTACTGATAAATGAACGAATACTGCTGTTTAATGCCATAATAGGATTAAATTTATACAGGAAGCACAAGTATATCAAAGATTAAAATAGTAATCTTTGATTTTAGATTTTGTCTGTTTTTTTTCCGACGTGCATATTAAACCATGCATGTGTGAACCATGTCATGTGTAGTAAACTGACAGATCGAAATGTCATATTTCAAAACAGGATTGTCAGATACAAAAACAAGATAATAGTATACCACCTGTAAAAAAGTAGTACATCTGGGAGTTTTTTATGAAAACAATAGTACACTATAATATATTGATTTTTAAAAAATAACATATACTTTTTTTGCCAGCATGCTGGGCACGCTGCCAACTGATAGTGGGCTAGAGCATTTGGACTCCCTATGAGTCCAAATGCTTTTACTGTAGTAGCTGTAGTATTGTAGTAGCTTTAGTGTTGTATATAGTTTGTAGTATTTGTTTAATAAAGGCATAAAAAAACTTTTTACAATACATTCCATGTAATTTTAGGCATAATTTCGATATTTGGTTTAAAATTAGCACATCTACCGGTTTCATGTAATATACATAAGTATGTTATTTTTCCAGTCTGGTAAATTGATACTTTTATTGGAAAAACTATTTCTAATTATAGTCTTCATCAAATTTAGATAGATAGTATAGGGTCCGTACCACTTGGAGTGAAATTCGCCAAAAACGATAAAAACTATCACACTCCCAAAAAGTTGTTCCACTTGGGTCTTGGCATTATTTTTGCCATAAACGCTATGAAGCTACTGGAACAGTTTGTAGTGTAGTACCTACATCTTGTGACAAAATTGACAAATTTCACTGGCATTCTCAGCGTTCTTATCCTAAATAGAACAGGGGGGCAATTCTCTAAATTGGGATAAATTTATCGATTCTCGATATTTATCCCGTGTCACGTATAGACTATTAATATCCCAAAAATATCGACTTTTCACAAATTAAATGCTATTCTCGCGAGTGGTAGATATAAAAATATGTCCACAACTAAACTTGTGTTCATGTGTATAGATAATATAACGATAATCCCGATATCGCAATGTTGCGTGTCGATCGCTAGGGCTTGATATTTATCGATAGTGATATTGCGAGGATAACACAAAACTACACGACTCGATATTCGCCATGTTTTCTCGATATTTATCTACTATGATATCCATATCACTGCACGCGAATCGCCGTCCAGGGGGGCAATTCTCAAAATTGGGATAAGTTTATCGATTCTCGATATTTATCCCGTGTCACCTATAGACTATTAATATCCCAAAAATATCGGCTTTTCACAAAAATGCTATTCTCGCGAGTGGTAGATATAAAAATATGTCCACAAATGAACTTGTGTTCATGTGTATAGATAATATAACGATAATCCCGATATCGCAATGTTGCGTGTCGATCGCTAGGGCTTGATATTTATCGATAGTGATATTGCGAGGATAACACAAAACTACACGACTCGATATTCGCCATGTTTTCTCGATATTTATCTACTATGATATTCATATCACTGCACGCGAATCACCGTCCAGGGGGGCAATTCTCAAAATTGGGATAAGTTTATCGATTCTCGATATTTATCCCGTGTCACCTATAGACTATTAATATCCCAAAAATATCGGCTTTTCACAAAAATGCTATTCTCGCGAGTGGTAGATATAAAAATATGTCCACAAATGAACTTGTGTTCATGTGTATAGAAAGTATAATGATAGTCCCGATATCGCAATGTTGCGTGTCGATCGCTAGGGCTTGATATTTATCGATAGTGATATTGCGAGAAAAACACAAAACTACACGACTCGATTTTCGCCATGTTTTCTCGATATTTATCTACTATGATATTCATATCACTGCACGAGAATCGCCGTCCAGGGGAGAACAGTTACAAACGATCACAGTGATTACAACCATAGACGCAGCATGTGGTCAAAATTATCGAAAATAACGAAATTGGCGTCAAATGGAGTACGCCCTTAGGGATTTGACTAAAAGACAGCTAGGTTTTAAAAAGTAGTACATTAGCCGTACGACTTTCGTATTGCGGCAGTACGGAAAGACATTTTAAAAAAAGTCGTACAAATACTATTTAAATAGTACATCTGACAGCGCTGTTTCAAAATAAAGTTGCCAACTTTGGCAGTACGTCAAAGCAACGTAAGAGCCATTTATGAAGAAGAAGAAGAACTTCGGGTGCTTACAATTTGAAGTTAAATTCGCCAAAAACGCTATAGGGTATATTCCATTTGACGCTAATAACGTTATTTTCGATAATTTTGATCACATCTGCGTCTATGGTTGTGATCACTGTGAGCGTTTGTAACTGATCTCCCCTGTTCCATTTAGGATAAGAATGCTAAGAATGCCACTTAAATTTGCCACTTCTGTCACGACATTAGATGTAGGTAATTCAAACTGTTCCAGTAGCTTCATACCGTTTATGGTGAAAATAATGCCAAGACCCATCTGGAACAACTTTTTGGGATTATGATCGTTTTTAGCGTTTTTGACGAATCAAACTTCAAATAGTACGCACCCATAAACGATCACACTCCCAAAAAGTTGTTCCAGATGGGTCTTGGCATTATTTTCGCCATAAACGCTATGAAGCTACTGGAACAGTTTGAATTACCTAGATCTTATGTCAAAAGTGACAGAAGTGGCAAATATTAGTGGCATTCTGAGCGTTCTTATCCTAGGGTGCTTACCATTTGAAGTTAGATTCGCTAAATAAGCTAAAAACGATCACACTCCCAAAAAGTTGTTCCACATGGGTCTTGGCGTTATTTTCGCCATAAACGCTACATCTAGGGTGCGGACCATTTGAAGTTAAATTCGCCAAACACGCTAAAAACGATCACACTCCCAAAAAGTTGTTCCACATGGGTCTTGGCGTTATTTTCGCCATAAACGCTATGAGGCTACTGGAACAGTTTGAATTCCCTACATCTAATGTCAAAAGTGACAGAAGTGGCAAATTTTAGTGGCATTCTTAGCGTTCTTATCCTAAATGGAACAGGGGAGAACAGTTACAAACGATCACAGTGATCACAACCATAGACGCAGCATGTGATCAAAATTATCGAAAATAACGTTATTAGCGTCAAATGGAATATACGCCAAATATCAAAATTGACAGAAGTGGCAAATTTTAGTGGCATTCTTAGCGTTCATATCCTAAATGGAACAGGGGAGAACAGTTACAGACCCACCAACTTATCTGTGCAGGTGGCAGAAAAAAGAACTACAACAATCCTTCTAATTGTGACAGTTTGTAGTTGATTTCCTTGATCAGCAGCGCCCTCGCCAACTGCACAGTTAAGTTGGTGGTACTATACAAACGATCACAGTGATCACAACCATAGATGCAAATGTGATCAAAATTATCGAAAATAACGTTATTAGCGTCAAATGGAATATACCCCTACATGGAGAACAGGGGTGCGTTCCGAACCTTGGTTAGAGCGCACTCGGAGTGCAACTTTTCACTCTAACGTCGTTCACAACCTTCGAGTATAGCGTTCGGTTGTCACAACTGGACCGTTCCAAACCTTTGAAGGTTGCAACTTTTTAACCATAAAACACGTGACATGAAATGACTTTGACGTTTATATCGTATTCTATCTGATGCGCTCACCCATATATCTCAAAAAATATAAATAATAATATAATTTCTCATATTATAAAACTTAAATAAAAATGGAAAACGAATTTGTGATAGTGTTAAATAGCAATTATTATTACGATAATGATGTAAGTCTGTCAATGTAACAATTTGTTTGAGGTTATAAAACAACCGGTCGTTCCATACCTCAGGGTAAGTTGCAAAACAACCAAACAACGAAACAACTACACTCTGAGCCTCTGAACGCACTCCAATGGAAACTGCTAAAATCTGTATCATAGAGAAAAGTAATATGTATGCATCTGTAGATCTGTAGGTACTTATTATTGTCTTGGCGTTTGAAATTTATTTATTATCTTGGTAAACGGCAATTAGCGCTAAAATATCGTTTTCGACTTCACCCCTAAGTATTTTAATATCCTAGATCGCCATATAAATTACTTGAGACAGTGGTGGATTTACCAGCAGGCTGAGTAGGCTGGAGCCTAGAGCGGCAGATATTAGGGGGCGGCTAATTTGTCCCAAATTTTTATTTTTATTTTACATATACAAATAAACACCTCAATGTTATTAGGTTTAACCATTAACTTAACCTGTCAAAGTGGGGAATTTGCCGTTTAGCAGTCTGCTAATACTTATTTTATACTGTTTATTTGGCGTAAGTTGTTATTTGGAGTGCGGTGCGAGAACGAATGACATGATCATTTTCTAAGAAACGAGTGTCTGGCTGGCCGAAAAAAAAAGCGCGGGCGCGGCTGAAGGAGCCAAACGTTACTTTTCCAATTACAATTTCATTGCCAAAAAAATAAATATGATTATTAACAACACGGAGACAAATATTATACTGCTAATGATTACTTATCTATTTTAAATAGTGATATTCAGTTATAATGTTAATGTTGACTAAGGAATAAAATGTAGCAATAATTATCAAGCTTCAGCAAAAATTATATTTATCAATTTACCAAACTTTACTATCTGGAAACATTCATCTTTTTTTGCTAAGTAACCATTTATCAAAAATTTTTCTAATAAAGTTTAAAATTTGTGATGAGAATACTAATTGTTTAAAAACTGTGCAGTTATTTTTGGAATCCAATGATGTTAAATATCAGTATCTTGCTTACTAGAAATTCGTATGTAGTAGTGTAGTGTAGTATTTTATTGATTTCATGGATTTATTGAGAAGCTAATATTACTAAACTGGTTTATATTAAATGTTATTAGTTTAGAAAATTTACTGGACAGGTTTTGAATTAATGTAATCAGTTCTTAATTTTTCATAAGATATAGATTATTTTGAAAGCAAAGAATCATTTTTAGTCTTTATATTCCTTTACCTTCATTTATCCGTGTGGGGTATCGAAATGAACAGGTCGGAAGGGCCGGCAAAATTTGAATAGCCTACTGGCTACAAATGTGTTAATTAGCCGCTGACTTGGGAGATGACATTTTCATGTTTTCATATTTCACCCATACTCACGTTTACCTATGGATTCATCGTTTACCCATTATTAATTTTTGTTGTCATTGAAAATTCTGAATGACATAAAAAATGTTCAGGAGCCCAACTTTAGTGACCTCACTACGCTCGGTAAATCAATGTGAGAATTGATACTGTGTTTACAACAAGGTAGCGTTCAGTCCGAACAATCGTAATCGAATTCTAATATGATAGGAAATGATTTCATGCCGTTTCGATTCCTGTCATTTTTCATTATCTCTGGTCAAGAATTATCTATTGTGATATTTATATCGAAAATTATTTTCTCACGAGAATCGCCCCCATACAGTAGAGAGTCGATTCTCGTCCAAATTTCATAAAATAATACTCTATGTTGAATAGTGTGTCCGATATTTTCTTTATGTACTTCACTTATCATACGTTTTTGATAAAGTAGTAAATATTGTAATGTGAAGTAAACTAGGAAATAAAATTCATTTTATATAAAGGAAAAATAATCAATGATATTTTTCAATATTAATTCAAATCAAAGACATATTTGACAGATAAGAATAAAATAAAAATAGTTTCTTCTTCTTGAACAGTATTAAACATGAGGTTTTCTAACACTGCCCCTTACTTTTGCAATCATAAAGTTGTAAACTAAAACTATTATTGCAAGAATACACCATACATATGAGTACAACAAAAAAAAAATAAGAAACCTAAATTAAACCTAAACACATTACCCCCTTACTTATAAAAAATCCGCTATGTAGTTGCTAAGTAATGGATAACTAAACAGTGTTTAAGTAATGCTTAAATATTTCTTACTTATAAACGCTACATAGCACATGTTTAGCTAAGCAATGGATAATGAGGTCGAACGTATTTTAAACTAACAACATTGAACTAAAAGGTATTATGAAAGACACAAATTGCCAAAAAGTATGTATCTAGAGCTGAAAATCTTAAAATTTAAAAGTAAAAAAAAAACTATTCTTTGTAGACCTACTGATTTTTGTACATATGGTTAGGCGTACTGGAGACTTCTGAAGCGAGTTTTTTTTTGCAATATGGTAAATTGTAAGTGCCCCAGTATTCTGTGAATTCGATCCAGCAACCTATTCCATAGCATAATTGGAAATGCATTATGGAAGCCCGAATACCGTTATATCCCGCTGGAAGTTATCTTTTTCCATTCCAAACAATACGTATGCCCAATTTGTCTACGTTTTTTCTATGAAGCCAAGATTCCAATCTTCAGGTATTTTTTTTAATCATTCTATAGCGATTCCTTAAATCACAGTACCTAATATTATAAAGGCCGTAATAAGTTCTTGTGTTTCGTCTAGTGTGTTAGCGAAATTATTTTGTACGACCCTGACACTGTGCCCGGTGAATGGCAATAGGCTCGCCACCTATTACATGGGACCAAAACCCAATTGACCGAAACATGGGTGTTTACACACCTCTGCCGACCCCTTCGGGGAATACAGGCGTGATTATATGTATGTATCTAAAGTTTGTGTTTTTGTCTTCTACGTGTATTCACGTTTTAACGGCTTGAGGGTTTGGATGAAACAACAGAATAGTTAGTTTAGGTTCTCCATACTTTTCATCATCATTGTCTACGCGGGTGAAACCGCGTGGCGCGGCTAGATAATAAGAAAATTACAATGAGTTCAATCACTGGATCGGATCAGATGTTGGGGGTTGTACGAGAAAGGGATTTTCAGTTAAAACAGTCCGGCGTCTAATTTGGACCAGTTTATTACCATTTGGCGATAAACTCGCGACCTATTAAATGAGATCCTTAATACAAATAAGAATATTTCGACTCCCAAAATATTTTTTTTTGCTGTACTGAATCGACATCTATGCTGAAATTCGCAAATAAGTACTCAATTCTGCTTTTAAATTGAATCTCTAGTTCCTCATCAGTCTCAATCTTCATCCAATAGGAATATACGAGTGACAATCTTCATATTCTTAATTCAGGAACTGTACCTGCGGTATACTCTTCAATAAGATAACGAAAAGTAAGTAGGTTACGCATAATATTTATTTCATCATCCACTGTATGTTTCTACTTGCAATATTTTTACGATTTATTAACAGAGTATGTCGTGTTTATAGTTTTGTATACCTCCTTGACAATAAACTCAATAGTAACTAAATCAGCTGATCAGAAATATGGGCGCCATCTTGCTACTTAAATATTTACAAGGGTCGGACGGTGTTTAAATTGACAGCTGATTTAAGCAGTACTTAGGTACTGGATAAAGTTATGCAGCGTTTATGAGTAAGGAATTTTGTTAATCAGCGGCTAAGTAATGCTTAAAATTTAAGTAGCGTTTATAAGTAAGGCTGTTAACAAACAAATTGTGTTTAACCTTTGGCAAGGCTTTTGTGAATAGGTCAGCTTCCAATTCAGCTGATGGCTTATAAAATATCTTTATTAGCTTACGCTCTACACATTCTTGCACAAAATGATGTTCTATGTTAATGTGTTTGGTTCTTCGGTAACATTAATTTTCAACTATTTTGAGCGTGCTCTTATTATCATTATAAATAACAATAGGCTCACGCGATAAATTGAACAGTCTCAATTCATCTACAAAATTATGTATGAATTTAGCATCTTTTACCGACGTACCAAGAGCGTATATTCAGCTTCTGTATTAGAACAAGCAACATTGTTTTGCTTGTGGTTATGCCAATTTATCACATTCAGTCCAAATCTACTCACGAAACCAGTATATGATTTACGATCGTTGGTATCCCCCGCCCAATCTGCGTCGAATTCAAATTTGTTACTACCTCGCCTAAAATCGAGTCCGTAATCAGTTGTACCCGATAAATATCGTAGCACGCGTTTGGCAGCAATCCAACGCGTCTCATTATAACAAGTGTTATATTGGCTGAGCTTACTGCACACAAATGCAATATCCGGACGAGTGCATACAGCGAGATACATCAAACTCCCGATAAGTTCCCGATATGGAAACCTCGAATCAATCTTATCAGCTTTTGGCGGATTAAAATTTACTTCCATGGTAGTTGCGACTTTGTGACAATCATCCATTTCAAACTTTATCAAAATATTTTTCACATAACTATTCAGATTGAGTCAGTTTCAATGTCCCTTGCTCCCTGTTCCTTTCGACCTTCATACCCAAAGCTTGTGTCACAGGTCCAAGCAATTTTATATTCAGGTTGGAACTAAGCAATTCATAAAGCGTTTTCTTTTGTTGATCATTGGAGCTAAATATGAAAAAATCATCATTATATAGAGTTATTATCAAATTAACTTTGTAGAACACACATTGTTCACTCTTCAACTGTTTATAACCATTGTTAACCGAAACCTTATGAACTTTTTCATTCCAAGCTCTACTGGCTTGTTTGAGCCCATATAGACTTTTTTTGAGTAAACATACTTTGTTCTGCCCCTCAATTTGAAAACCGGTAGATTGCTCCATATAGATTTGCTCATGTAAATCTCCATTAAGAAATGCTGTGTTGACATCAACATGTTCAATGTCCATATCATTTTCAACACCAATCGCAAAGAGTAGTCGTAGAGTGCTATGTCTCACAACAGGTGCAAATGTTTCTTCATAGTCAACTTTATATTGTTGAGTAAAACCTTTTGCAACTAATCTTGCTTTAAACTTTTCAAATTTCCCATTTGTATCTACTTTTTCTTTGAAAACCCATTTCGATTTTATCACATTACCATTTTTAGGTCGATCCACAAGTTCCCAGACACCATGCGACATTAGTGAGTTATATTCATCTTGCATAGCTTCTATTCAACCTTCACTATTCTCACTTTCAATCACTTCCTTATATGACTTAGGCTCACTACGTCCAATCAAAGCTAGATCAGAGAAATAGTTCACTACATAATCTTTGAACCAAATAAGAGGTAGACGGTCACGTTTGGGTCTAGAATTTTCAGCAACTTCCTGGTCTGAACTATTCTGATCCATAATTTGTGAGTCAGGTTGAATATTATTCAACGAAGTTTCTTCCTGTTTATCAGATGTAACTATTCCTTCGACAAGAGATTCTTCTTTAATTGGATCTAGAACATCAATATCCGTTGATGATACATGTGGTGTGGCAAATTCATCATTGTCAGATTCATGGCTAAGTCCATGAGAAGTGTTGGGTTGATACACCGTAACTTCGACAGTATTGGTTAAATCTTTAGAACTTTCTAAAGTATTTGCTGTTTTGTAGGTTATACCTCGAACATTTTCAATAAATTCGACAGAACGAGCTTTAATCAATGGCGAACCATCATCTGGATCACCAAGTCTGTAACCTTTGGTATGATCACAATATCCCAACATAATATAGGGCTTAGATTTTGGATCAAGCTTTTTGCGTTTTTGTTGTGGAGTAAGAGCATAAGCTGTGCTACCAAAAACTCGAAGATTACTGAGATCCACTTTAGACCCAGTCCACAATTCTTCAGTAGTATTTTTCACAGCTGCAGTTGGACTACGGTTCTTCAAATAACACGCAGTATTTACCGCTTCAGCCCAATATTGTTTCTCCAAACAAGCATCTTGCAACATGGCTCTGGCTTTTTCAATTAAAGTTCTGTTTAAGCGTTCAGTAACGCCATTTTATTGAGGTGTATACGGAACTGTCGTTTCGTGACTAATAACGCATTGCTTAAAATGATTCGCTAAACTTTTATTACAGTATTCCGTGCCGTTATTGCTCCTAATCCGCTTTATTTTACGATCAGTTTGATTTTCAACTAAAGTTTTGTATTCGATAAACGTATTCAAAACAGTCGTCTGATCTTTGCGTTTCAGAAAATATATATACGTTTTGCGCGAAAACTCATCCGTAAACGTTATAAAATAACGATATCCACTCCAACTATTGACCGTAAAAGGTCCACATATGTCTGTATGAACTAAGTCAAGTTTAGTCATGCTCCTATGTGCCTGACTACGCGGAAATTATTTACTCTTTTGTTTACCCTCAAAACAAGGAGTACAAGGTGTCAAATCACCACTGTTAAACTTAATACCATTCGCTAACTTATCACGAAGTATTAACATACCTGCTAAACTTAAGTGCCCCAGGCGACGATGCCATAGTTCCAAAGAATTAATGTTGGACACAAAAGCATTACCTTCAGTGTGAATATTAGGCTCCTAGTTTTTCTTACATACGTAACTATCCCTTTTCTGAACAATTTTGTAAATACCGTCCATATTAGTAGCTGTTACAACGCTGGAACCAGTCACATTTACTTTATCCTTCCTGTAAATATAACAGTTCTTAGCATCAAATAATAAAACATAGCCTTTTGCTGCAATTTTGCTAACAGACAAAAGATTAGCTGCTACTTTCGGCACATACAAAGCATCAGTGATGACTTTACCAATGTCATCATCAAACGTTACAGTAATATCAGCAACGCCTTCACTGTATATCTTATCATTATTCGCAGTAGTAATTTCGGATTTATTACTGGCAGAAAAATTCTTCATCCAGTCTTTCCGGTTAGTCATATGACTAGAACAACCTGAATCTAAGATCCAACTATCACTGTCACAAATTTTATTCACTACAGCAATTCCTAGAGAATTTATTCTCTAGAATCCCTAGAGAATAAAGTCAGATTTGCACTATTTCCCTTCTTTGTAGACGAAGATGCATCTGCCGTCAAGCTTTTATCAGGAATCTTCTTCAAATTCTTCTTTAATTTGGGACACCTTGGCTTAATATGCCCTTTTTCGTGACAATTATGACACGTAGGAATAAATTTGTCTTTTGCAACAAGACTCGTCTCTGTAGGTTCCACATTCGAATTCAAAATTCCCTTTTTAAATTCGCTTTGTATCAACTGACATTTCACAAAGTCAGATGAAAGTTTCGTGTTCGTGGTTTCCATGGCCACAATCAATGAGTCAAACTCATTTGGTAATCCTATTAGCATCATTTCGGCTAAATTCATCATCCTCTATTTGACATCCAATATCTGCCAATTCTTGAGTTACAGAAATTAGGTTGAGCTATGATCAACATATTTGAGCTGCGATAACTTCCTTTTAAGATAGTAATTAAACAACTTTAAACGGTTTAAATCGCGTATATTTATCATTATTTTTGTCGCGACGTTTCAAACACTTTGCAGTGATCGTGGTCACGGGGTGACTTCCTTTTCCTTTTAAGACTTAATCGTCGGCTAATGCCACTATTTTCATAAGCAGCCTTTAGATTATTCCAGGCGTCTGCCGCCGTCTTGGAAACCTTTACATGTGGGTAGCAAATCGGCTCGATATTCAAACATATTTTGGCATATGCTCTCTGGTCTTTTATGGGGTCCGAAATAGTACTCGTAACAACATCCCATAAACCATTATCAATCAATAAAAGTTTTGTTTGAAACTTCCAGTTTTGATACGTTGTAACACCCTTTAGTTTCTCAATAGAAATATGTGAGTTACTTACAACTGTAGTATTCATTTTCGAAGAGCTAATAATGTTCTCCATGCTCACATAAACACCTAGTGATTAATTTCTTCATAGAATAATATTCCACGAGAAAAAAAATATCACATTCTTGAAACATAAGGTAAATGGGGGAGTACACATAGGTCGGAATAGTCAACTTTTGAACAGTGTAGGGTGATCAAAATAATTTAATGTAAAAGTGAATTATATATTCTAAAAGAAAGGGTTTCTTGTAGATTATTGCATGTTATTCAATTATCTTATAAGAGCAAGCAATAAAAAATTTAAAATACATGATTTAAAAGTATCAAATGCAGCCATAGTTGACATGCTAAAAATTGATTTGTTTGGGTAGTTGACATTAGTTGGTCCAATAGTTGACATCAAACAAAGAAGAACTAATTTATTAATAATGAATACTTTAATATATATAAACATACATAAACTCACGCCTCTTTCCCGTAGGGGTAGGCAGAGACTATAGATTTCCACTTGCTATCCTTAGATATCTCTTTCGCTTCATCTTCATTCATCATTCTTGCATACATAAGCGTTGGTTTAGGGTACTCCTGATGTGACCATTTTTCAGAACGTCTTCAATTTGATTTCAGAACGTTCGTCTAGGTCTTCCCCTTCCAAAACTTCCGTTCACTTGTACCATGTAAACGTTAGTTTTAATAACACCTTTCACGATTAAATAAATACCGACTGGCGATACCTATGTGGTTGCGGGGCCAGAGACGTGTGCGGGCATATCTAATACAACAAAAATAAAGTAGGCATCACTCATCATCAAATAAAAATCATAAGTATGGTAGTATAAGTGACTTGCTTACCTTTCCTGTACAGTAGGTAATCTGAACATAGACAACTCTGGAATCTATGAATTATTTAGACAGCCGAACACACAGCAATAAGTTCTCATGCGATTATCAAACATTTTTCATTTATATAGCAGTGCCAAAAAGCCGTGATGCGCGATCATTGTTCGGTGTTAGCTCCGGCTGGCGCACTGAGAAAGATTGTGTTAGAGTGTGCGTGCGGGATGCATATACTATGGTGTGCGAGACGCATATACTATGGCGCACACAAACAAGCCACGCGCGGTGCGTTTGTATGAAGATAACTTACTTCCCCACTCCTTCTACTATGCTTATTTCGTTTTCATCATCGCTTGTATGTGTACATGTAGGTTACCTGAAACCTAGTCCAGTGTTCCCTCTCTTTCAAAATACTCTTTCCATCTTTTCAACACATATTATTCTCCTTTTATAATGCTTCCATCATGACTTCTGATTTGACGATCTCAGGTCATGGTTCTTATGGATTTCCAGAAAAACTTTACATTTGACTGGAAATCTACAGAAAATGTTTGCTCATCTTTCTTTCTGCTTACAACTTCTTTATCTATCTTTTTTAATCTCTTATAATCCTTTCTTGCTACATGTAACGTATATCATCATGTGTTGCCATTTATACATTTTGGTTAGCTTTTGTGGCTACCGAATCCAATCATGTTATTTTGTTTTCATCCACAGCCTTTTGTACATCTTGATCCGTGATGTTAACTCTTTGGTTTTCTAACATATGGCGTTAGTAGTACAATCATATTCTTTTTTTATTATGCTAGATAGGTTAGCCTTTGACCACAATCTCAACTGATAGTAAGTGATGATGTGGTCGAAGATGTTGACCAGGCCAAACTATTTAATCCGACAGCTTAACGTGCCCTCCGGAGCACGAAAGCGCTCAGTAGTAATGTCACTAGCGGTCATCCATCCAACTTATGGCCGCGGGCGACGTTGCTTAACTTTGCTGATCGGTTAAGAACAGCTAAGCAAACTTCGTTACGAGCGCTTGAAATTCTATTCTATTAATGCAAAATTGGTATTGTTAATTGTTTAATGGTTGTTATGCAATATCTAGAAAATAAAAACAAGGGCCCGCGGATTCATATTTCAAATTGACTTATAAAGCCACTACTAAATAACCTGCTTAGCTCAAGTTTGAAGCATACATCGGGGATTCCGTAGCCACTTCAATATAATTATGTATTTGGTGAATTTATTTATGCAAAAAATAAAACTAATATGTAAATGAACTTAGTCCAATTCCTCTAAGGAATTTTTATTATGTATTTGTTGTGTATAATATAAGCTACAGTATGGATTCCTTCAAAAAAGGGTGTTAAAAGAGTCCTACAGGGTCAGCAACGCCTGGGTAACGCCCCTGGTGTTGCAAATGTCTATTGGGGACGGTAACCGCTTACCATGAGGTGGGCCGTCTACTTGTTTGCCACTCCATAACATAAAAAAAAATATATATAAGCACACAAATGTTGACGTTTGTACATTATTGTGGCCACGTGTTTTTCATAAGTATTAGATTATTTTAACGGTGGCCATTTATATTTATTCCTCTATTTTAAGAACGATTAAAAGCACAGACATAGTTAGCCTTGGAATAAGCTTCAATACTAAATAAGTCCTTACTAAGTCCATAAGTCTTATAGTTTCCAGAAATGTCTTCCAGTTTTACTTGGCAGACGACATTCTAATGTTATTGGATTTTTCCCATAATCAGTTAAACCCTGCTTCTCTTTTATTGTATTTAATTTAGGGACTTTTGTCTCATGACATGTCAGTCATATATTACCTTAATATCCGAAGACTCCTTTTGGGAGAACAAAAGCATGTGACGAAAACTTTATGAGATAGGTGGGTATCTCATAAAGTTACCGAGATATAAGGGTTTGAATTTTATACAGACAGTGGTGATCTGTATTTTTCTATTTGAAAAACTTTAAAAATCGCAATAATATCAAGATTTGAATCTCTACTCAGTCTTCTAATTTTCGAGATATGCCATCTCATTTTACTTGGCAGACGACATTATCATGTTATCTAATTTTACCTATTCGTAAGAACATTATGCAATCGTAATTAGATATGTCACAAAATATAGTAACGCTCGAAAGAAACAACCAAAACCTTCAAAAATATATCTGAATTAAATCTTTTTCCTGAAACCAGCAGTATGCCTTTATTAACAAAATATTACATTATTACGAACTATATACAACGCTACAGCTACTTCAATGAAAGCATATAGACAACCTACAAGCCATTGCAGACCCACAGGCAGTCCGAATGCTCCAGCTTACTACCAGTTGGCAGCATGCTCACCATACTGACAGCATTGCTCTGGTGGATTGTAAAGTTGAATGTTGTTTATTCATTGAATTCATAAATTTGATACTTATTCGTTTGTACTAGCCTCATGAAGACAATGTGATCGGCCTCTTTGCGAGCTATCGCGGAAATATCTTATAGATAAGTGTCTTAGCATCGCTGTTCGTGCTCGTATTCTTGCTTTTTCTGTGTGGGAATTTCGTCTTTGGTAACAGGCCATCCCGTTTTTCAAAACTGGTCGCCTTTTAGGTCCATCCGTTTTTCGCCTCGATATCAGCGTACGCGTGGTTGTGCGGTGTTGTGTTGCACATCACGGCCAGAGTGGTGCTGCAGTTGATCAACTCGGTCATTATGGCCCCTCTTGCTCTCGAAATGCTGGTCAAAATTCCACGCTAGCCTTTACGATGCTTATTAACCAGGCTTTTACCATCGCCAGTTCTATAAAGTGAAGATGGTAAATTATCTAACGGCATCACTCTGGGTTCGTAGAAGTTAGGGCAGCCCTTAATGTGAGACGCTATACGCGTAAATACTATAGTACCATCATATCTCTCTGAAATAAGAGTGAAGGCGGGCGCCACGGCAAGCAAGCAAGTGACGCAAATAAGTTTATCTCGGCAGTGGTATTTGAGCCTTGTCTACTGGAGACGTTGGGTCCGTAGAGGCTGGGTGCTCATTGTGTTCTCGAAAACTTATAACATCACGTGGTCAATGCGACGGATCTGAGTACTGGCGCCATGCATGAAAATGAGTAGGTAATAATATGTATGTTGGTCTTGTCTCCATCGAGTCGGCCATGACATCAAAGGTAGGGGCGTGGTTCAGCTAAGTCTTCTCTAGGCGCTTGCATGTGATCCACGTTTGAAAATACCGTGACCATAAATGCATTTTTTGAATTCACGTTGCAAAGATGAAGTGTTGTATTGTATCTTGCAGAAATAGTTCTAATCAAGAGACAAAGGCAGCCGATTGCATTAAATTTCACATGTAAATGTTTATAAATATATTTTTCAATTATTTATATAATACGTATAGTGCCAGCAAATTACTTTTCTCTATGGTATAGTAGCTCATACATTTCGCTACTTACCACTAGATATCATCAGCTTTTGGAACTCATTATACCACCGTATATTTAAATTAAATAACATATACTACTGTACCAACTTTACGTATTGCTTCTTTTACTAGATATATTTGTATTTTTCTGGCGATAAACAAAAGACTAGTTATTTTTGGTCACAAGTCAATATATTATATCAATATTTTATAAGTGCCCCATCTCTCGCTGAGTGACTTTACTATTTGCACAAAAGCAGGGCCATATGCATCGCGGTTTAGGGCGGACTAACTATCATCGAGCTATTGCTATTCACCGTCAGAGAGGTTTTAGGAATAAGGTGGGGCCAAGCCAGCCGTCCACCCTCCTCACCCCGAAAACTGGCGATACGTTTCGTCAAGGGATCATTTGTGATCGGCACCTCCTCTCCCCCTTCATTCCTCCATGACTGGTACCTTAACGAATAAGCAATGTAATTTTATTTTGTGTGCCCGTGGGGTGCCGGACTAGAATGGGTGTCGTAAGAGGCGACTAAGGGAAAAATACCGGAAGGTGGGTGCTGCCCAGCGCCTTCTGAGTAACTGCTATCTTATTATTGCGATCCCCAAGACGCCTACCAACCGTGGGGATTATGGCAAAACCCCCTAATGACAAGCGCAATAATGACTCGGCCCCCAGTCCCCGGCAGCTCTATTATTCCTGGCCCCGGTAGCAGGCCAGGTAACGGTGGAGCAGGGGGTGCGAAGAATCTATGAAAGATACCTGGCTACCGCACTCAGAAACAACGACCCTTCGCTCTGGCAACACATAACATACGATTGTCGAGCTGGAGGAAGAATTGAACAAGTTACGCTGTGATGTCATGGGATTATCGGAAGCCCGAAGACAGGGACAGGACACCATTATCATTGACTCCGGTAACTTGTTATTCTACCGGAAAGGTCACCAAAAATCTCAAGGTAGTGTTAGGTTTCTCGTCTGGAAGTCCCTTGTTAGCAACGTTGTAAAAGTCGAAAGTGTGTCGAGCAGGGTAGCGTACCTTATACTCAGAATTACCAAACGGTATTCGCTGAAGGTCATACAGGTTAACGCACCGACCTCCACACGCTCAGACGATGAAGTAGAGGCTATGTATGAGGAGATATCAGAAGCCATACATTCCTCCGAAACATACTTCACCGTTGTTATGGGGGACTTCAACGCTAAGTTGGGCACACGGAATGGCGATGAGTTGAGAGTGGGGCCATTTGGATATGGGCAGCGGAACCAGAGGGGCCAGCGGCTGGTCGACTTGGTGGAGAAGGAGGGACTCTTTGAGATGAACTCCATCCAAGAAGCGACCATCCAGGAAGTGGACGTGGATAAGCTCCTATGGTTTAACAAAAAATGAGATCGAGTTTATCATGACGACCAAGAAGCATATATTCGATGATGTCTCTGTGATCCATAAGGTGAAAACCGGTAGTGATCACCGTATCGACCGAGGCACATTGAATATCAATGTTAAGCTGGAAAGGTCGCGTCTGATAAACTCCACGCTCCGTTCTAGCGCTGCCCAAATCCAACACCCCGAAAGCTTTCAACTCGAACTACATAGCCGCTTCCTGTGTCTACCTGAATGCGAATCAGTGGACGAGATAAACAACGGGTTGGTGAAAGCTAGCGGTGGGGTCTCTGTTCTTTAAGATCCCCCGCCAAAAAAACCAAAGAAACTCTTAGAAAAAACCATCAAGCTGATGGAAGACCGGAATGAGATGAGACTGCAATCTTCAGCTGATATTTCAAACTACAGCAAGCTCAATAAACTAATTTCCAAGCCACTACGATACGATTTGCGCGCCTTCAATACTTATCGGATAAAGGACACAATCGAGCGTAACCAAGGCTCCAAAGTGTCCGCAAAAAATTCGTCTATAAGGCAAAGCCAAATGATGAAGCTGAAGATCGACGATGGCAGAATCATCTCATCAAAACCGGAGATTCTGAGAGAGCTTGAGAGGTTTTATGGGCAGCTATACACCTTGACCCGAGAACCCGTTGTCAGTGCAGCTTAGGACAAGAGAGTTAAACTGACCCGACACTATACCGAAGATATCCCGGACATCAGCCTATACGAAATTTGAATAGCTCTCAAACAGGTTCAGGACAACAAGACGCCAGGTGATGACGGAATCACGACAGAACTTCTAAGCGCGGGTGGAAAACCGGTATTCTCAGTCCTCCAGAAGTTATTGAATTCCGTCATCCTTGAAGGTAAAAAGCCAGAAGCGTGGAGCAGAAATGTAGTGGTACTGTTCTTCAAAAAAGGCGACAAGACCTTGTTGAAGAACTACAGGCCCATTTCACTTCTGAGGCATATTTATAAACTGTTCTCGAGAGTCATCGCGAATCGTCTTGCTCGTAGGTTTGATGACTTCCAGTCTCCCGAACAAGCCGGGCTCCGAAAAGGCTTTAGCACTATGGTGCTAAAGCCTTTTCGGGGACCACATCCCCGTTATTTCTCCGAAACTGTTTACGAATTCGTTGGAAGACGTTTTTAAGCTCTTGAACTGGAAATAATTCGGCATCAACATCTACGGCGAATACATCACTCGCCTTCGTTTTGCGGATGACTTATTCATATTGGCAGAATCGCTTGAAGAACTCAGTCAGTACAATGCTCAGCGACCTCAGTTGAGTTTTCCAGCAGGTGGGTCTTAAAATGAAAATGGACAAGACGAAAATAATATATCTAATGTCCATGTTGCACCCGCACCAATAGTTGTTGGGAACGATACACTCGAAGTTGTTGACCATTACATATACCTGAGACAGACTGTCCAGTTAGGTAGGTCCAACTTCGACAAACAGGTAGCCCGAGGAATGCAACTCGAATAGGCGGCGTTCGGGAAGCTACGCGACATCTTCTCGTCCAACTCCCGCAGAGCTTGAAGACCAAAGTCTCGAAGACCAAAGTCTTCAACCAGTGTGTTTTGCCAGTGCTGACTTATGGCACTGAGACGTGGTCCTTAACTGTGGCCCTTATAGATAAGCTCAGAGTTCCTCAACGAGCTATGGAGAGAGCTATGCTCGGAGTTTCTTTGCGCGATAAAATCCGGAGCGTGGATTTTCGCCAAAGAACCAAAGTCAACGACATAGCTCTCAGAGTTTGTAAGTTGAAGTGGCAATGGGCGGGCCACATTGCTCGACGAACTGATAACCGATGGGAACGAAAGGTTCTCGAGTGGTACTACACCGGAAGACGAAGAGTTGGTAGGCCCCCCAGTAGGTGGACTGACGACATCGTTAAAGTCGCGGGTAGCCAATGGTTACACGCGGCTAATAGCCGTTCTTTGTGGCGTTCTATGGCGGAGGCATTTGTTCAAAAGTGGACGTCTGGCTTCCGGCTGATGATGATGATGATGATATCAGAATAAATCAATGAGTAAATATTACGATTAAAATAGCAAATTCAAATAAGAATATGAATAGTATTATATTTTATCCTGAGCTTGCTTTTTCGATTAACCATTACTGCTTGGATTCGATATCGCGAAAATCGAAAATAATATAGACTCCATACCAGATCAATACCTAGGTGTGTTAGTAATCGCTTGCCAAGATTTATGTGATAATCGCTCTACATAGGGCGTATACCATTTGACGCTAAATTTGTTATTTTCGAAAATTTTGATCACATTTGTGTCTATGGTTCATATTAAATGCTCGGAGGAAATATCACATGTGATATTTCCTCCGAGATTAAATGTGTATCCATAGACGCAAATGTGGTCAAAATTATCGAAAATAGCTCAAATGGAATACAGCCATAATAATATCACTGCGCGAGAATCGCCGTCAAAATTTGAATTGCTATAAAACAAACCGTTTTGAGTCGTTACTATATTGGTCTCTGGTTACTATTTTATAGATTTTTATCAATATCAATTATAAAGTTATGAATTAAAGACATAATTAACATTCTGAGGTCCAAGGCTCATATCCTTAATATTATTATAAATTTTGCCATTTGTTTACTGTGTTGTGTGAGTTTGAAACAATAACAGTTAATTTTCTATTCAAAGGACAACCAAATTTTAGCTTCACTGCGAAACGAAACAAACACGGTAAATACAGTTTTTGGGATAAACGAGTCATCACAGTGCTGTACTGCACCTTAGTTCGGTCCTATTGTGCAGACGTCTTATATTATAGTAGCTTTCAATAAATAAGTAGGTACTTACCTACTTAAAATGTGCTGTCACCACTCAGTTTGTGCTCTGCGCTTGCTAGATAATATTAGCTAATAGACGTTTCTTTTGCGCGCAGGCTTCGAGACCTCATGCGACGGATCATGTAAGTTTTTGGTTTTTTGTTAAATGGCATACACTTATAATTCATAACACTTTAACGCTTAAATGTATTTTATAGCCTATCTATTTTTTCTCTCCTTGACACTTGTATACCAATTCATGACTACTTTTGACTAAATTTCAGTTACCCTGATTGTATGCCTTGACCACTTCTGCTTTAGCTTTTTTATTGTTTTAGTGACATCTCTTGTTTTATGTTTGTGTTTCTGAATGGTTGCAATATTTTAATAATAATATTTTAACAACATTATAATAATAAAATTATTACTTTATAGTATATACAGGGTAGAAACTTTCAGCGGGGCAGTAAGGGGAAGTACCTTATCTGTTGCAGCTACTCAGAAATGGTCTTTGTGACTTTTTGTATACTCCAATGATGATTGGTCCCATAGAAGGTTTTGATCAGTATTAGAATTAGGATCGATTGGCATCAAAAAATATTTTTGTGTAAAATGCCTATTTTCTTGCTAACTATTTATTTTTATCTGCGAATGGGGATCAAAATTCCATAAAAAAATATGGATAGTCTCCTAAGACCATATCCGAGTAGCTGCAACGGATAAGGTACTTACCCTACTGCCCCGCTGAATGTTTCCACCCTGTATAAAATAACTTATTATTTACGTTTGCTATATACAAAAAACAAAACACAATTCAAATTCTCAATCCCCTGTAAACTCGGCAAGTAAACATCCCTAGACTGCACTTATCTACATAAACATACATATATGATTGAAATGTGTTCAATCATCAATACAGTTCTAAGACACATCAATATTTAAGACATGGCTTATGAACAGAAAAGAATGGATATGTTGTATATTGCATGTTTATGTGCAATACAAATAAGAGTTACATATTATATACACAAGAATTGTTACATATTCACATTCATTTAGTTTCTCAATGGTGATGTACATTAATATAATTCGGCTAATGCGGAAGCGGCACATCATAGAACAAACCAAATATTTCTTAAATTTATGACTGATTTATAGACTTCTTTACTTATTAGGTAGTTTATTCAGGTCTAAAAGTAAGTCATATTATCGAAAAAACAAATAACTTTAAATATAGCTTCACTAACAAAATCATACAAGTCAAACTATATAAATGAACATATTTTAAAATATATTCTTACTTTCAGATTTTGATTGCAGTAAAGTAAGAAAATAAAAATAACAATGGCAGCGTTAATTGTGGATCAAAGTGTCATGTAAGTAATTTTGTGGTTTATCAATGTAGAACTCTATAAGCTATTTACAATAGATGGGTTATTCTACGTTAAGAGGTTCTTTGATGTTAAGAAAGGCGGCGTGATATAAATATTTAAAATAATGTCTTTTTCCAAGTAGTACTATGTAATCAGGTATTTTGGATACTTCTTTAAGATGGCCAGTCAATTAATTCATTTTTTCACGTTTTTTAAGGGACCAGGGTAGATACTCTCTACAGGGTAGAGACATGAAGGCCAGGGTAGGATACCTTAACTTACAGGGGATAGATAAAGTATAGACAAGACATTATTTTTATAAGTATCAACTTTAATTATACACTTGTTTATGATTGTTTTTAACTATCATATCAGACATTTTAATTTTCATGCAATATTTTTAAAAACTTGAATTATTAAACTTTCAAATAAAAACAAATTGATTTGTATCCTAACAACTTAACTCTTACTAAAACAAAAACACATAATAGTTTCCGTTTTTAATTGAAGCAAGCTTCCTGTTGTACTTTCCAAGTCTAAGTTTAATCTCGGGAGCATAATTTTATTGTTTTTTCCGCACCATGTCATTTTTTGCGTGATTTGAGTTATTATATCGATATAATCAGGCATATCTGTAATAGATTGCCATATTCTAAAGAATAGTGGAATATAATCATCGTGTACGACATTTTAATGATGATTTCTCTATGAAGAGTTTGTACAAGTTTATTAAGGTGTCCAACGTTACCCGCTTCTGTTTTCTTACTCCTTGTATTGTTCTAACGTCTTTTTTTCGACTCTCTGAAATTTTCAATCACTTTTCTTAAAATTGTAGTTTTTTCTTGTGTTTCGCTTTGATTCTAATAATGTCAAATTCTCTTTTCTTTTCTATTTTTTTGTGACAAAACAAGCTCGAGGCCTACCTGATGTTAAGCGGACAAAGCTCTGCTTATAACAGATGCATTTCGTCACAAGTCACGAATTGCACTGCACCTGTCACCTTGAGACATAGTTGTTAAGTCTAATGTGCCCGTAATATCACTGGCTCTCAAGGATTGCTGTCGGAACACACCGTTAGGTGCTTGTCGACAGATTTTCTTCTTTTTTGGTTATATGGAGTGGTATCTTTTATTTTTCTAGTATTACGACACAAGTTTACCATTATAATTCTTTTAATCATTAGGAGGTGAAGGAACTTCATTGTCCCTATTCTTCTCTGGTGTCATTTGGTTTGCTGTCTTAATAGTTCATTTCTCTTTTTTCTTTCACGTTTCTTCTTGTCTTTTTCCTTTTGTTGAGAATTCTTTACGAGATCATTTTTTTATGCGTTTGTATCGCAATCTTTCAGCCAAAAGTTTTTTATTCTAGTCATTCTTTACGAGTTACTTTTATATGTCATGGCTCCCCGAAAAATATATTTTTAAGGGTTATTAAAACATTTGAATATAAAACAACGTACAAAACACAGATTAAAGCAAATGTGTGTTGTATTAAAGTAAGATTATATAAATAAAATACTAACAAAGCTCTAATATCTCTCACTTCCTTATCTACCCTGGACGTAAGGTATCTACCCTGTCATCTCATGAGGCAGGAGAAATACGGCAGGGTAGAGACATTTTCACCAAAAAACTAACACAATCGGGAAATTATGTATTGTTTCGAGATAACGAAAACACACGGTAAACTAAACAACTATTAAAGTAAACACCCAAGACAAACAAAGTTTTAATATAAATAATAGTGAAATAAAACTTACCAGGAGAGATACTTCATTAACCGATACATCCGCAAATACCGAGTGGCGTGGTTGATCTGTCCGCCAATGAGAGTACGCGAGCGGCTCGCGAGACTTTTATTGCTATCTTTACATCAAAATATAACAAAATATAATGCTTTGAGATTGAGATTTGCAACAACTAAGTATTTTATCGTAATTTTTTAACGAATGTAAAATGTCCAGGGTAGGAGACTTGAAATATGAGGGACAAAAATTAAGATTTTCTTTTGAATAGAAAATAAAAGGAATTCGATTATTTTTTCAAATACTTGCCATTGTTACTTTCACTACTGTATGTAAAAAATAATGCTTTAATGTTTAGTGAATTAGAAATGTATTAAATTACAATGACTTCTTTACTAGATGGTAAAGGGACAGGCCAGGGTAGATACTATTTTCAAGGTAAACATGCAGCTATAGCTAAATTAAGTTAATTTAGGCATTGTAATTTAGTGGTAATAAAGTAAACAATGTTTATTATTATAAATTATTGTAATTTCCCGCAAATATCCAACTAATATATGGTTTTTTGATGTAGCCACCGATAGTACCTCTTAACGTAGAATCACCCAGATATAGCTACAACCATTTGAGATAGTCTATCCATAGTCCAAGCCAAGCATACCGGCTGATTTGCTCCATCAAAGTGCAAAATGCTGGTGATGAACCAAATTAGTACTAGCATTAGGTTAGGTCAGTTAGATATCAAATTTGCCAAGTACTGTAAAACCTATACACCATTGGAAATACCTTTGGATAATAAGGATGTGAAAACAATATGCCTTGTTTTCACAATATTGATGGAATATGTAACAGTCTAGAAGGTAAGCTTAAGAGTTCTGTGAAATACATAAAAGTTTTGTTTTTGTTTAAAAATGAAAAACTAAGTTTTTTATCCATAAAAAAAATGTATAGGCTGATATTTAAGTCGAGGCTAAAATGGATTTTTTGCACAAATTATACCTACACCCAAATTTTCACATGAATTGTGAGGAAATGAAACAAATTTAATGAAATGACATTGTTTTGAAAAAACCCCTCCCCTATATTAACTCTGTAATAGCATAGTTACGTAATATGATAATAAACAGTATTCATAAACGTGGATTAACTGTGCCTAATTGACTCCTCCAACTGCAGTCTTCAGACTGTAAACAGCCCATTAGTCTGGACTCTGGAGTGCCAACAAAACAATAATACTAATTTCTGCGCTATCCACCCCTATAGCCGGGGCATGCCCTGACTGTTTAAGCTATACATGTCCAACATGTGGCCCTCAAGGCATTTGCCTGCGGCCTGATCATAAATTTGATTTTAAGAACAGCCTCTTGATACCATTCTTTAGTGAAAGCTTTCAAGTGCAAGTTGGTGCTATGGGAAAAAAAGTTGGAAGTCGATAATCTGTCGCATTTTCCGACTTGTAAGGCCTTTCAGCAACATACAAGTACCCAAATTGAGAAGCCTTCAGGCAGAATTTGAAAGGCGTTTTCAAGATTTTAAGGTCCAAGAAGAAAAAAGTTTGAAATTTCCGGGTCTTTTCTTCATTAACATTGATAAATAAAAATTAAATTTAAATTAAATTTTACCTGTTTATTGCTTAACAGCCTTACTTATAAACGCTACTTAAATTTTAAACATTACTTAGCCGCTGATTAGCAAAATTTCTTACTCATAAACGCTACATAACTTTATCCAGTACCTATGTACTGCTTAAATCAGCTGTCAATTTAAACACCGTCCCACCCTTGTTTAAATTTTAAGTAACAAGATGGCGCCCATATTTCTGATCAGCTGATTTAGTTACAGACCCACCAACTTATCTGTTCAGGTGGCAGAAAAAAGAACTACAACATTCCTTCAAATTGTGACAGTTCTTAGTTGATTTCCTTGACCAGTAGCGCCCTCGAAAACTGCACAGTTAAGTTGGTGGTACTATACAAAGAAAAGTATTATATTTACTTTTTAATTTCAAGATATTTAGCACTAGATACATGCTATTTGGCCATTTAGGTCATTCATAATACTTTTTAGTACAATGTTGTCAGTTTAAAATACGTTCGACTTCATTATCCATTGCTCAGCTAAACAGGTGCTATGTAGCGTTTATAAGTAAGAAATATTTAAGCAGTACTTAAACACTGTTTAGTTATGCATTACTTAGCAACTACATAGCGATGTTTTTATAAGTAAGGGGGTAAGTGAAAGTACAAATGAAATAAATGAGTATTACCAAAATCTTAAAATTAAAGATTGTAATATAAGCCTTTTTTAGTAATTTGGTACATACCAACTAACTTAAGTGCTAATAAACGGTCAAGCGCGTGTCGGGCCACGCGCAATGTAGGGTTCCGTAGTAGCCCGTTATCATAATATATAGAATAATTCTGTTGTTCTTTTTCTTTTTATCTCTCTACCTATAACTTTCTAAGCAAATTTGTTCTTTTGTTTATAAATTGTGATTGCTTGCACGTGTAGAACTCCATTTAACGACACCTCACTATAACGCCTTTAAATGCACAGTCCCTTGAGTTTGCACTGTATATGTATTTATATCTATATATAGTGTAAACTATATAACGACACTAAAGGGACTGTGCATATATATATATTCAAGAACCAACAAACAGAGTCACAATTTTTTCCTAAAGAAAAATTATCCTTATGTATAATAATAATAATAATTATGAGACGGCGAGGATGAGGTCTAAAAAGTACCTTATACCGAAGCTAATCGATAAACTCTATACAGTCATATCTGTTATGACTTATGATATACTGCCAATCCTTTGCTATATCTTTAACAATTCCATATCAAATGCTACAGTCCCGTCAATATGGAAGGAAGCACAAATGATTCCCTTAAAGAAGAAACTCAATCCTAAATCCTTTTCTGAATACCGTCCAATATCTATACTTCCTTTTCTATCCAAAGTCCTCGAGCGTCTAGTTCACCAACAATTAAACACATTTCTCATTCATCACCAACTCCTTAATCCTTTCCAATCTGGATTTCGACCTGGACATAGTACAACTACAGGTAGTTAAAATTACGGAGGACATTCGTTTTGGAATGTAAATTAGAGTTAACATTGCTGACTTTACTTGACTTCAGCAACGCATTCAATTCCGTTGACTTTAATGTCCTTCTCGCTCTACTTCGCTCCATTAACGTATCTCCAACGGCAATTGACTGGTTTCACAGTTATTTGTCTCGCCGCCGACAGCGGGTTCGCCTTGATGAGTCTGTCTCCTCTTGGTGTAACATCACTGTCGGTGTGCCTCAAGGTGGCGTTTTATCTCCTCTTCTTTTCGCAATTTTTATAATCACTATATCTCAACGTCTTACTTCTTCCTACTACCTCTATGTAGACGATCTCCAAATTTACTACCAAGCCCCCTTAATCATTTAGATGAAGCGGTAAACATTGTAAATAATGATATACGTTACATTTCGGACTGGAGCAAATCATACGGTCTAAGAGTAAATCCACTCAAAACCCAGGTTATCATTTTAGGCAGTTCACGGACTATTTGTAAAATAGATAGGGATACTTTACCAAAAATTTTTTTTGAGGGTGTGAAAATACCGTTCAGCAAAAAAGTTAAAAATCTTGGGATTGTTTTTGATGAATGCCTTACCTGGGTCCCACAATTGGATACTGTTAGCCGTAAAACGTTTGCTGCCGCAGTTTCACTCAGAAGATTGAGAAACTTTTTGCCAACAGCCACTTAAGTTGCGCTTGCACAGTCTCTTTTGTTACCGATTCTTGATTACGCAGACGCCTATCAATACTACCATAAGGTCTATTTAGACCTTACGGAGGACCAGCTAAAAAAACTTGAGCGTCTTCAAAACTTTTCAATAAGGTTCATATTTGGCTTGCGCAAATACGACCACGTTTCTGAATTTCGTACCAGGCTCAAGTGGCTTTCTATACGACATCGCCGGAATGCTCACATCCTATCTCTTCTCTACAATATTTTGTTTAACCCTTCTACATCCCAATAACTTAAAGAGCATTTTGAATATCTTGATGCTTCTAATTCTCTTTGCTTACGTTCATCAGAGAATCTTATGCTTAAGTTCCCCCTAAACACTAACTCGTTTTATGACCGTACTTTTTCGGTTGAGGCCGTCAGACTCTGGAATGCATTGCCACTTGATACCAAGCGAGCTCCATCCTCAAATGTTTTAAAAGACCAAGTCTCTTAATCTGTCGTGCTAGCATAAACTCCATACATTTAAATATTATATTTTTATATTATATATGTATGTTTATTCTAGTGTGTAAGTTTATATGTAATATGTAATTTGTATGTACATAAATTGTATTGTAGATATGTGTAAATACAAATAAATATATTGTAAACCGCGATCCCTTTTCAAAACTTGCTCCTCTTCATTCAACGGTTGTCTGGAAGAGATCGTTTTGAGCGATAAGGCCGCCAATTAATCACTATTTTTAAGTATTTTTTTTTAAATTCTATAGTTTAGTTTAAGGTGTTCAATAAAGGGTTTATCTATCTATCTATAGATCATACAGAAGCATAATATCTAATTGTTGCCTCCTAGAGTTTAATTGCAATAATTTATATTTGTTTAGCAGCTCTTCGTAATGGTTTAATATTATGAAATATACGTTATGGAATATACATTGCAACATTCAACAACGAATTAATTTATATTATGGAATATACGTTAATTCGTTGTTGAAGTTACTAGACGACCTTATGACAAAATTAAATATTTTTAAACCATGTGCTATCATTATATTATTTTGAATTTTTACAATAACGATTAATTTACTATTTAATATTATTCAGTGTCAGAGTCATAGACTCATCATAAATGTATCACAATAAGGAGGAATAAAATTAATTTGTATTTGTAAAAAAATATTTGATTTTGTCTTAGGAGTAAAATTATTTTTAATAAATTACACTAAAAATCTGCCCAGATCCTTTTGGAATTTTAAGTGGTCTTGATAAGTATTTATAGAATGATACACTTTCAGGTCATCGGCATGTAATAGCAATTTAAAAAACTTAAAATATTTTTTAGTAAACACACTGTTTGTTTGTTTGTTATTGTCTACGTTTTAAATATTTCAGTAAAGCTTCGCTAAGGCGGGCAAAATTTAGATTAGGCGATAGTTTGCTACAACTTTAAATAATCATTAGGTTGAATATATGGTGGACTGGAAAACAAATAGTGTCAGCGGTGTATTGAAGAACTAATGGTGAAACATTATTAACTCCAGCGCCCTTAGTTGGATCGAGCCTACGTAGTTCCGATTTTATATACACTTGATCATAGTAAAACAAACATCAGTGATAATTAAATCTGACATGTGGTTATCTGCAGAAATATAAAATGTATTATCTGCATTATAACCGTCGGTAACAGTAGAGGGTTCAAATACTGATTGGAAGTGATTCGAGTAAATGTTACTTTTTAGTAACATTTATCACTAACATTATCTACTGGATCACTTGATGTTTTTGGAGCACCCATCTTCCAAGCAGTCTTGTCTGTCCTACCCCTAGAGTGTTTTTTATAAGCCGGAGACGCGGAGCGGCGCAAGTCTACTGCGAAGGTGTAGCGAGTACGTTGCGATAAGGTTTAAGACTAAAGCTGCGTACCCACAGCGCCGGAGCTGTCATACTGCTTCACTTCTAATAAGACATTTGTCTCTAAGTCTAACCATTTTTTGTTGACGTTTTCGTGCTTGTGATTTATGATTAATTATTTTCATGAAGAAGTTAATTTTGGGAAATTTCATTAGTATTAAAAAAACTATAGGTTTCTATAACCCCCTCCCATCAATGGGGAATATTCCGCCCTCTCTCCCCCTCCCCATTGCACAAAATATATACAAATACTCGTATACCCATACTCAAAGTCCTTCTAATGTACTCGTATGTAGATACACATTTCTTTTTTAATTATTATTATTTAAAAAAAAATTGTTTCCGTAATCCCCCACCCCTCTGGGGGGATGCTACAACCCCACCCTCTCCCCCTCCACCCCTTCGTATAGTACATACCTATCTTTACCGATTCTAGTCTATTCAGTATTTCATCTTAGTAACTTTATAGGATTTATTCTAAGAATTTTGTATTTAATGCAAAATTAGCTAATACCCAAGTTCAACGACTATTACTGCTAAAGTAATAAAGTTATCTTAACCGCTATAATTTTCCTTGAAAGTTCATGAACTGCACTATCATCGGGATTTTTTTCAGACTTTTCGAGCTAGTAGTTTAGGTTTTAGAGGGGGGGGGGGGACGCCCTACTGGAACAAAAATTTGCACTTTAAAGTTGAATATTTCGTAAATGGAGCATTAAATCGAAAAAGGGTGTAAGTAACCCCTAAATCATTTCAAAATACCTATTTAATAATACCCCATACGATGGGATAAACGATGAAAAAAAAATTCATATCCACAACACTTGTTACTAGCACGAGCTACCCTAAAAAAAAATTTTTTTTCAAAATTTTATTTTACCACTTTGTCGGCGTGGTAAGTTTACATACCCGTACAAAATTGCAGCTTTCTAGTACAAACGGTATCTTAGCAAAACCTCGGACAGACGGACAGACAGACGGACATGACGAAACTATAAGGGTTCCTTGTAGGTACTACGGAACCCTAAAAAGTATGGTAACAGTCCAAACCTGCAAACAACATTCATTAATTTACTTATATTTTTCCAGTATGAAAAATCTTTTTAAAATGTTTTTGACTACTTTAGATTTCTGTTTATTTATTTTTGCTATTATTGTTCTGGGTAAGGTATTTAATATAGATAGAGTTGCCACTCACTTGCAGATGGATGTTATAGATTTACATGTCAAAACCATTGGAAACAAAAATTTTACAGTTTGACCAACAATGTCAAATATATATATTTATGTTTGTATGTCCCAAAACTGCATCCAGAACCACCAGAGGACGAACCGCAGCATCCTCTTGGTTAACAGTGATGAGTATTCTGCAATCCCCTATTCGCCTGCCAAGCGTGGGGATTATAAATAGCAAACACCTAGTTTTAAAGGGGATACCATCGTCCAGTGAGTGGATGTATTCTGGTTGTGATGATGATGACTACTCTATCTAATGTTTTTTTCTTTATGGTTGGGTTTTGCGGCCCACTAACTCTTCAATCCGAAATCATCCAACCAAATGCATAAGGCATTTGGCCGAACAATAAATGAGTTTGACATTCCTGGTATAAGCGAATATGACATATGACTCATAACTAGGCTTACCATACGTCCCGATTTGACCGGTATTGTCCCGGTTTTAAATAACATGAACATATATTCTATTTACATGCAGTCAAAAAAGTATCGGGAATGGATGACTTGTTTATGAATCCGTTTTGGCACGGGGTTTGAGTTGCATCTGTTATACTTAGATTAAATACAGTGCTGTTTTTATGTAGTGTGTATTTCATAATGGACAAAAATATCGAACAGTTTGTTAAATTTTTGTGTCACCAATGGAATTTCGTGTTTGGAGTCACTGAAATTATAACGGAAGGCTTACGGTGAATCGACTTTGTCCAAAACACGTCCTTACGAGTAGTACTAAGCGTTCAAAAGCAGTCGAGATGTTATGAAATCGATGTCAGCAAGTGAAGTTAACATCATAAAAGTGAAGAAAATAGTGATTGAAAATCCTCATTCAAGAGAGAGACAGCCGCCGAAGTCCGATTTTTCTGTGTCACACGAGTTGATCCGTACCATTTTAAAAATCAATTGAGTATGAAACATTACCGCTCAGCTAGTCCTAAATGGCCTGAATTTTCTCTAAAAAGTCAAACGCATAAGGGTGGGTCCTTGAAGACATGCTAGAACGAGTCAATTCCGACCCAACATTCATGAAACGCATGGTTACTGGGGAGGAGACGTGGGTTTACGAGTTTGACATGCAAACTAGTAAAAAAGCTTCGGAGTGGCGACTGGTGGCGACGTCCAACTGAACCGAAACCGAATAAGCTACGCCAAAATCGTTGACTGTTTTCTTTGACTATCGCGGTGTTGCGCATTTGGAGTTCTTGCCGGGAGGTCAAACGGTAAAGGATATTATTTGAGCTGTATGCGTCGTTTAAGATATCAAATTCACGGAAAAGGCAAGTTTTTGGATTTTGCACCACGATAATGCGTCTTCGTACAATCCATCCTCGTGGCCATCATTGTGAACGAAGTTTTGACCAAAAACTCAACAAATACCATCGAGGAACCACCTTATTCACCACTAATGGCTCCAGCCGACCACTTACTTACTTTTCCTACATTCAAATTACCACTCCATGGCACAATTCGCGGTGAAATCTGAACTCAATTCCGGAAAAAGCGTTAAAAAAAATTTTTTGATGATTGGATTGCATAAGTGTATCGTTTCTGAAGGAGCATACTTCGAAGGTGATAAAGTAAATTTGGGTAAATAACTAACATTTTGCGTATTATGAATCTTTTCCCGGTACTTTCTTGACAGAGTAGTAGGTATAAAATTATTTTTTTTGATTTGTTCTTCGTAATTTTGTCTGACGATTCAATAAAAAAATTAAAAAATTATGCGAAAATCAAAACAAGCACTGTTGGGTTTATGCTGTTCTGCGTCCCTGTTTGGCTCTTAATAATTATGGTAAGTCTACTCATGAATCTAATTAGTACTCTATTTCTTTAACCATCGTATGGGGATGGAGCGACATCTATAGTTCAACTAACGTTATACTACAAACAAGACTCATGTTTGCTATTACGAGAGGAAAAAATATAGTCAGGTGCGGGGTTCGAAACCGCGCTATTCACTCCTAATAGCTGGGGCAAGCTCTGACCGTTTAAACTAACATGACATATGACTCATAACTCTAATTTGTCCTCTCGTTCTTTAACCATCGTATGGGGATAGAGCGACAATTATAGTTCAAATCCACAAAGACAGCTGATAGACCTTACCGTTAGTTGCTTGGGGACTGATTTTCTACTTGAGAGTGGAATTCAGACGTCCTGCTCTTTAGAAACCCCATTAACTATTGCATCATTTCTAAATGCATAATGCTGTACACTATATTATGTACTTAATTAAAAAAAATAAGTACCTCAATATCTTTAGAGTACAGTCAATTCAATTCGGGGTTGTTGTAGAGCATGTCCATAACCACCCCCAAAAAATAAGGAAAAAAAGAAAAAAAAAGGAAACGACTCGTAGATGCTTAGATGATTTTATAGCAAATAAAAAGTATGAAAAAATTGTTCTGACGTTTTTATCACGTGATGTGTTAGCTATAGCTAAGTCTGTTTCATTGACTTATCAAACTCGGGACTGATTTTTTCCATTGATCTTACCTTTTTATTTGTCGTAAAGTACAATAATACAGAAAAAAGCATCTGGATTAGGAACTATTTATTAAGCTTATTGAATTATAAATATTATAATATTGTATAACTGTATACACGGTGTAACTTGAGAGGTGGATCGTCCGTAGTTCAATACCTGTCGAGTTAACCCCCCCTGTACGAGTATGTTCTGCTATATTCAGTTATTCAAAATTATTTAGACTTTGGAAAGATTTGAGTCAAAATCAGATTTTATTCTGAACTTAGCTATTGCAGCCAAACTATTATATCTCCACAGTGTGCCTTTTGGACAATGTAAACAAACAGTCTTAGATTTTCAAAAATGAAACTATTACTAATTAATTAACGTTCTATGGTTCTAAAAACAATATTTTTACATAATATTTTTTTCTAAAACTACTTCCTTTCATGAAGAATTAACCCCGGAAAATTGTAATAGTGGTACTATTATAGTTATATGCAATCCATTATGATGTATTTGCATACCAGAAGTGTGTTTCTCAGTTAGTCATTCGGGGCACCAAGATGCAGGCTTAGACTAGTTTGGGGCCCACTGATAATATAAAGTGTGATGTACTAGACTGTATCAGCCGGATCGTCCACTGTTGAACACAGCCTCCCCGATTAAGAAGGGGTTTGCCATAATCCCTTGTTTAAGTTTGCCATAAGTCGCATGGCAGGCGTCTTGGGTTGAGGATCGCAGTGCGATATATTAGTTCCTCAGAAAGCGCTGCTGCCCACCTTCTGGTATGTTACCCTTAGTCGCCTCTTACGACACCCACGGTTAGAGATGGGGGTGATATTTTAGCCTGGCACCCCACGGAAAATAAAGTGTGTGTATATTAGATATACATCATCTTAATTACTTATATGGTTAGTAAAGCAACTGTAATGTAACATACATTTATACCTTCTGTGAAATGAAACTTTACTTTAAAATTTCATTTAGCTAGTACTATGGCATCATGTTGAAAAATGTACCTACGTACATAAATAATCCAAATGCCTAAAATCTATCATATTTAAAACAAAAAACTACTTTAAAATGTTTGGTACCGAAAAAGATTGAAGTACAGCAAGTAACTGCGCTTCTTATCAGCTAACTGGTTGCTGATTTAAGGATAGCTAAATAAAATCATTGTCTCCCTCTTGCACCGCTGCGGTTAGCTGATTAGGTGGATTTTTATGGCATTCATTATTTTCTAAAGAAGTATTATGAGTTATCGAAGTTAGTATTGTAAACTCATTACTGGTTTATAGTCTGCCTTTCAATGCGGTGTTTTAACTTCATGCGTCATGGTGTTTGAATTAGACATGTTTTTGGACTTCGATAGTTATTTAAATAATAAAAATTTAGGTGAGATTTAGCTTAATGACTGTAAATATAAAACGTTTTTTAATGTCTTACTGAAATAGAAACTAAATTACGAACTTAGGTACCTAATATAAATGAAATATATATGAAATAAAAAATATAAATCGATTATACTGGTAGTTTCTATGCGAATTTACCTTAAAAATGAAAATTTAAATCTGGATCAGCTTTAGTTCACCTTCAAACTCGTAAAGTAAATATTCGAATTAACAAAACATAGTTATACCAATTTAGCACTTATAAAACATAATTTAATACATAATTGTTTTTTTCGTTGACATCTAAATTAATTTAATTTTTATATACGTACATACAAGTGGCCCTTTACCTTGGTCCGTTTTTATTTCAGCAATTGCATTGATAAATACATTTTTATACCTGGTTCAAACACTCCCTCACGCCTATTCCCGTGGTTAATAACTCGTGATAAAAAAAAAACTCAGGTATAATTGTTTCTAAGTTGTGTTTAGAAGGAAACGCTTTAAACCGAGCGAAGCGAGGTCTCTGTTGCAAGTCAAAGGCCTTAGCGGGGGCGAGGGGCAGAAGTAGCCGTGTACCGCACTAGCCACTTTAAATTTAAACTGCATCACCTGCTTGGTTTAGGACAAGTTTCGTGACAAACTTTTCTAGAATCGTAAAAATTAAAAATAATTACAAAACTCTATTGTTTTCTTTTCAATTCTATACGTTAAAACTACATCGAGTTCTGATGTGGTGTTCACGCAATAGAGACAGGGCGGCGGCGCGGCGTGCAATATCGGCGTTTGTAGGGGATACGATACGACTAACAAAATGCACTGAGCGATTTTGGTATAGATGGATTTTTGACTGAACAATAATACACGGGGAGGCCCATATGGTAAATAACGATGTAGGTATTAAAAGTAATGTTGGAATCCGATCAAAACCAAGGCGTTATATGTTCGTCTTAACGTTACGTTTAAGTTCAAATTAGTTTACCCACAATATTGACACACTTGCACCAAATGGGTTGGTTAAAAATAAACACTAGAAATTGTTGCCTATGTAATGTATCATGTGGATAATGAATAAATTGATGTTCGTGGAGGAGCAAGAGTTAAAGCTTGTCTTGCTTTGACGAGTAAGTATAGAAATGAAGTCATTTTTTATTAAATTGTGACGTGCGCTTGGTTTAAACTTTAAAGTGGAAACTTAAGCACTTGTTGTACTCTAGGCAATAATTTACTTACTTTAACATAAAATCGTTCAATCTAGCGTTAGCAGGAAGTAACACATAAATCGAAAATTTGGGACGGACTCGACGCGTCGCGTCGCGTTCGCCGCAGTTTCTATTTCTGTGTATAACAGCCCTGCATCCGTATCTTCCAGGATCCTCAGCTTGCTTTCTCTTTCTGACAAAACAAGTCTCGCTCTGGCAACAAGTAAATCCCGCCTGCTATAAATGTCAAAATGGCGTGTTTTATCTGCTTATCTTTCTCCCTACTTACTGGCAGCCAGTGCCTAACCGCGACGCTTGGCGATTGCATCCCGAATCTCGTAACGCTGGCGACTCGCGTATCTCTCGCCCTCATTAATTCAATAGCAGACGTTTTTGTAGTAGTTGAACGAAATAACAACAACATGCACGTGTGTAAAGTGTTATTGTTTACATTTTAAAGAAACTAATCAACAGTCTAAAAATAAGTTTGAAATAAATTAAGAGCAGACAGTGAGTTCATAGCCCAGTGGATGGATTTTTCCTTTTCATTATTGGCGTCCTACTTATCAATGAATTGCGTTGCGAATGTGTTTGTCATACAAACGTGTGCTCTTTAAATGTGAATTTTAATGTACATTTAATTTAGAAAATGGCTACTTTGCCTCGGATGCACAGTTCTAAACATGGAAATCCCGTGTCATCCCCATTTAGGTAAGTTTAAATTAGATATAATGGTGATTAACTTTGGCAGCTACATATAATTAATTAAATATTGTACTAATTAAGTATCGTTACCTAAGTATTTGTTGCGTATATTATGAACTATTTACACTTAATTAGAAATAGATAAACATATCAATTTGGTACTTCAATACTCCCATACGCACTCATTCTAAATACAGATGTCCGAAGTCAAACATGACGTAAATAAACAGAATAGGGGAGGCCGCTTACATCATCGTTGTGACGTTGCTCACACGCCGCAGAAGACCGATTTAATATGTATCGTTTCCCTGTAACAGCAATATCAATTTTCCTCTAGGATACACATAAATGTATATCGTAAACGTATCAAAATTCCAGCTTTGGATTTTTGAAATTATTCGTCAATCTTTCGTTAAGAGACAGACGGACGCAGAGGGATCGACTGACAGAGAACGTAGGGCTCCGTTTTGCCATTTGGATAACCCTAAAACAGTGTAAATAAATATTTACACTGTTACTGCTAAGTAGCCATACTACAGCTACTTAGCGGCAAATTAAAATTCTGGGTACAAAAAACGAATATAAAACCTTGTTGTTTGACAGTAGACACAGTTGCATGTGATATTAGGGCATTTTGCGACGAATGCCCGCCTGGCTAGCTACCACCCTCAAACAGAAAATCTGTCGCCAAGCATCTAACGGTGTGTTCCGGCAGCTGTACTTGAGAGCCGGTAATTCTAGGTCAGCTTGTGCAAGATCTTCGACTACATCATCGCTTACCATGAGGTGAGATATTGGTCATAGGCTAACCTAATAGGAATAAAAAGAAAAAAATATTATGTACTTCGAAAATACCAATCGGCAGGTAGAGGTACATATTAGTTAAATAAAAGGTTACCCAAATCGATCATCCTCCTCTTCTACAGAAAATATATAACAGATATTACGATGTAGCATAAACAAAAATCGTTGATAAAACACATCTTATGTGGGACTGCATTTTTTTTTATCTTATTGAGTTACAGAACACGCCGTGGCCCACCTTCTGCTTATAACAAATGCTTTTCGTCACTTGTGACGAACTGCACTGCGCCCATATTATGCCTGAGACGTACAGTTTTTATGTCTCATGTACTTGCAATTTCATTATTACTTACTGGCTCTTAAGAATTGCTGCCGGAAAACACTGTGAGGTGCTTGGTGACATATTTTCTATTTAAGGGTGGTAACTGGCCAGGCGAACATGCACAAAATGCCCTTCTAACATCCGGTGAAGCTCAAGCCGGCAGTGGAGATCGAACCATGGACTTGTGGCACTGCAGTCCATACCTATTTCCACTAGGTTAACACTATTATAGAACTGTGTGACCTAAACGCGCACTTTATTAAGTAACGCTTCATGTGAGTTAATCAGTTATGGTTAGTGTCTTCGAAGCGCTTTCCATACAAACGTAGCTTAGCCATATTTTATTTACCAAGGTCAAACTCGGTGAAATTTTGCATGCATGTCCTTGAGACCTTCTTTTCCTTCTGGTTTGTAAATTTTCTATATATTTAAGTATTTCTATAGGAATTCTTATATTCACATTTAGGGGTAAAATAAATGATAAAAACCAAAAGCATAGAGATTAGGCTCAGGGATATACATACAAAATTTCAGTGTTTGAACACTTGTTACTTATAATATAAAGAAATTACGTTTGTATAGAAAATTCTAAGAGCACTCTAGGCTCAAGTACCTACCTGGTCTATTAATGCACGGCGTTTACTCTCCTCGCCGTAATAAAATACCAGATTTCGGTAATTAAATTGATTTCTGTTAAGATTTTTTTTGACTTACGACGTTCTATCTGCATATATAGCTATTTTAGTAAATAATACGGGATAACCGTAAAAGACCTGTGGTCTTTTTCAAGAAGAGTTGGGGACACCCGCGGTAACGTCTCGTCGATATAAATATATTAGAATGTATATGTACGAAAGATAAAGATAGAAAAAGACCACTTACAAGAAGCAAACAAAAATATACATAAACCTAAGTTGTGAGCGTAAATTAGCACAGTAGGCAAAAAACGTTTTTGAAATAAATTGGTTAAGAACTAAATTAAGAGCATTGAACCCAAGCCTAAAATCGAAAAAACATGTTACACATATATAATAATAATAATATTTTTGTTCAGCAAATAATCATAATAAAAAAAAACAAAAAAAAATGCGATTGGCAACTGATGCCAGGGTATCTTTATTAGATAGTAGGTACTGATCTTAATACAAAATAAGCAGGCTATCACACCAATCCTCTCGGAAATGTTTAAAGATATCATAGACACAGAAATTATCCCACAGCAATGGACAGAGTCAAACATTATCCTTCTATATAAAAAGGGAGACAAACACGACATCGGAAACTACCGTCCAATCAGTCTCATGTCTAACATATATAAGATATTTGCCAAGATAATTTTAAAACGAATAGAAAGAACACTAGATGAACATCAACCCATCGAACAGGCGGGTTTTCGGAAAGGCTACTCGGTAATCGATCACATTCATGTTGTCCGCCAGGTCTTAGGCAAGTATAAAGCTTACCAGCGCGAGTACTACATTGCTTTCATCGACTATACCAAAGCATTCGATTCCTTTTACCACGAAAAGATATGGAATTCCCTAAAGGAACAAGGAATCGAACCAAAATATATCCGCTTAATAAAAAAATTATATAGTCATAGTACCGCCAGAATCCAACTAGAAAAGAAAGGTAAACCATTTAGAGTGGGAAAGGGTGTCAAACTAGGAGATCCTCTATCTCCAAAACTATTCTCAGCGGTTCTCGAAACAATCTTTAGGGGTCTCAACTGGGAAAACCTCGGAATCAATATCGATGGAACATCCCTAACACACTTGAGGTTCGCAGATGACATAGTGCTATTTGCTGAAACACCGGAAAACATACAACAAATGATACATGAACTAGCGGATGAAAGTGAGAAGGTAGGTTTAAAGTTGAACCCAGATAAAACAAAGGTTATGACAAACGGGTAGAAAACCACAATACATCTAGGAAATAACCAAATCGATTATACTGACGAATACATATATCTGGGACAGCTAATAACACAAGAGGATCCTATACGCAAAGAAATTGAGAGAAGAATTACAAAAGGCTGGAAGAGATACTGGAGTTTGAGAGAAGCCATGAAAGACAAAACTCTTCACATTAATATAAAGAAAAAACTTTTCGACACCTGCGTACTACCTGTTTTAACGTATGGCAGCCAAACATGGGCTCTAACACAAAATACGACGAGAAAACTAGAAACCTGCCAATATGCCATGGAAAGAAGTATGCTGAATGTGAAAAAGTCGAACCGAATAAAGAACCATGTCATCAGGAAAAAGACGAAGGTCATAGACATAACATCCAAAATCAAAAGACTCAAATGGCAATGGGCAGGACACATGATAAGAGGCCAAGAGAAATGGAGCAAAATTGTGACACGATGGTACCCTAGAGAAGGGAAAATGAAAAGGGGCAGACCACAGAAAAGGTGGGATGATGACAGGCAAACAGACCTACAAAAAATAATTAAGTATTAGAATAGAACAGATCAAGACAACTTTAACTACAAAATATATCTATAGTCATATTTTTTTGTTCTTAATACTTTGTAAATAGAAATAAGTTCGTCTGAATAAAGGGCTTTATTATTATTATAGGTACTGATATATCCGCACAGCCTGAAGACCAAAGTCTTCAATCAGTGTGTGTTGCCAGTGATGACTTATGGCACTGAGACGTGGTCCTTAACTGTGGCCCTTATATACAAGCTCAGAGTCGCTCAACGTTTTATGGACAGAGCTATGCTCGGAGTTTCTCTGCGCGATAAAATCCGGAACGTGGATATTCGCCAAAGAACCAAAGTCACCGACATAGCTCTCAGAATTAGAAAGTAATAGAATAGAACAGAATAGAAGTGTGGCCGATGGGCGGGCCACATTGCTCGACGAACTGTTAACCGATGGGGAAGAAAGGTTCTCTAGTCGTTACCACACTACACCGGAACACGTAGAGTTGGTAGGCCCCCCACCAGGTGGACTGATGACATCGTGAAAGTCGCGAGTAGCCAGTGGTTACAAGTGGCTAATAGCCGTTCTTTGTGGCGTTATATGGGGGAGGCCATTGTTTAACAGTGGACGTCTTCCGGCTGATGATGATGAGGTACTGATTGGCTACTGTAGTGTAGCATCACATATTGATAACCATCGAGGTGAGACGCTTAAGTGTGATTATGTGGTCGATAATGCATCATCAGGCCAAGCCTAGAATGGGAACTCTCAAGAACCAGAACATCTACTAGAACACACCAATAGGTGCTTGGCTACAGATTTTCTATTTGAGGGTGGTAGGCTAGCTACGCGATCATTCAACTATATACATACATATACTAGGATTGTAGCAAGTCAAAGTCCATGGTCTTCAGCGCATCCTTCCGAGAAGCAGATGTAGTTACTTAAATTTACCCATGTTCACTTTATTGTTCATATAAAAATACAAGGACTCCTTCAATACCTACTGTTAAATATCGTTAAAGGTGACTAGAGGAAAGGTTGAGCCCCATGCCACCACTCACGTAGATGTGAATGGGCATTGCACATTGAACGCACATCAGGCCTCCTTACCATCTTTACGATTATCTGAGAGGGGTAGCGGGCAAAGGGGTTATCCACCAGTCACACCAAACGAGTTAGGGTCTTTTTCCCATTGTCACACTGTTAATCTATGATACTGTTTTCAATAACTTTTTTTTTTATGCTTTATAGGTTAGCCTTTGACCACTATCTCACCTGATGGTAAGTGATGATGTGGTCGAAGATGTTGTTCAGGCTAACCTAGAAGTACTGGCTCTCAAGGACAGCTGCCGGAACACACCGTTAGGTGCTTGGCGACAGATTTTCTACTTGAGGGTGGTACCTAGCCAGGCGGGCATTCGCAAAATGCCCTACCACCATGCTATAACGACTGCCATCCTAAGACGACAACCGGGACCGAAGGCTTAACGTGCCCTCCGAAGCACGGAAGCGCTCAGTAGTAATGTCACTAGCGGTCACCCATCCAACTCATGACCGCGCGCGACGTTGCTTAACTTTGCTGATCGGTTGAGAACAGCTAAGTTAACTTCGCTACGAGCGCTTCAAAAAGGGTTGGCACTTGACGTCAAGAAGCGAGTCATAAAACCAAAACCAAATCTATAACAAATGTCTACAAAAATGTTCTTGTGCCGTTTTATGTTTTAGCGAGAACATTATTTTAATATGTTATTGTGTTGTCCTTTGTTATTAGAGAAGATATTATTTACCGACCCTACATGTGTGTGACAAGGGTAGGACGACGATACTCTACTTTATTATTGCTTTAGCTGCTGCATTCAGCGGTTCCAACCGCGAGAGATAGTGATGAAAGTAATGACGATGATGACCAAAAGTACGTACCCTGTGTTCATCCAGGCCTCAACTTTTTGAATTAAAAGTTACATTCAAATACTTTCATTGTAACAAACATATACTCTAACATCCTAACTCACTCACAAACTTTGACACGTATATTATTAATGTGATTAAGCATAATAACAAAGTAGATGATAATATAGTAAATTATGTACCTATAATATTTCTTGACACGTCATAGGTTTGTCCAACTCATATAGACTACTCTTATTCTCAACAACGAGTTTGTTGATAACCTTAGTAAACTCTTATAAAGTTATATTATAATAAAAGTACTTAGGATACTAGTGGATGGGTGTAAAACTACATGTATAGAAGCTCAGTACAAATAAATACGTTTGTGTATATTTTGTTTCAGCACTAGTCCACGGAAACTACAAGAAATGACATTACCAGTGGACGGACATCACGGTAAGTTCAATAACTACTCCCTTTGTAGCTTCTGTCTAAAAAAAAATTTGAACGTCATACTTGAAAGCTGTAGTAGTTATGACTTGATTTTAACGTGTAAGCTGGAGACCACGTGTCTACAGCTACTCGTCTGTATCTTCTGAACGAATGGACCTACGACTTTGTTTAATATGACAAAAACATTTCTGAACCACATCTTCAGCCGTTTCGTATATACAGCATGTGTCAGCTGGAGACCATAACGTCAGCTAACACACTAATAATCACACGTAGCGTCGAAGTTTATTTGGCACCTAAATTTTGAGTTGGTATTCATAATTGCACAAAATATGCTCTAAATATTGGCATATTCAGAATTAAGAAATTTCGATTGAGTAAGCTGGAGACATTCACACGAATATTTGGTATTAAATACTATGTTTTGTATTTCAATCATCTTAAGAACGCTGTAGAGGCCTTAATGATTTTGTTTTTAACTGTCAAAGTTAAAAACAAAATCATTAAGGCCTCTACAGCGTTCTTAAGATGATTGAAATACAAAACATAGTATTTAATACCAAATATTCGTGTGAATGTCTCCAGCTTACTCAATCGAAATTTCTTAATTCTGAATATGCCAATATTTAGAGCATATTTTGTGCAATTATGAATACCAACTCAAAATTTAGGTGCCAAATAAACTTCGACGCTACGTGTGATTATTAGTGTGTTAGCTGACGTTATGGTCTCCAGCTGACACATGCTGTATATACGAAACGGCTGAAGATGTGGTTATATACTATAGCCAGGGATTTAGAGCATAATTTGTGCCAACGGCACAAAAAAATTTGAACGTCATACTTGAAAGCTGTAGTAGTTATGACTTGATTTTAACGTGTAAGCTGGAGACCACGTGTCTACAGCTACTCGTCTGTATCTTCTGAACGAATGGACCTACGACTTTGTTTAATATGTCAAAATTTAGAGCCAAATTTGTGCCAAAGGCACTAAAATTTTCAAGTCTCTGGCTATTAAGGTTTTGGAGATACAAGCTCAAATCAACGTGTAAGCTGGGGACACATGTCCCCAGCTAGCACATGCTGGACAGCTCAAACGGGAAAGCCTAGATTACTGTTTAATGGCTTAAAATGTAGGGTAGAATTTGTGCCATCGGCACCAAAATTTTCAATACAATAGGCCCCACAGTTTTTGTGTAACAAGCAAAAACATTTCTTCCCGCCAAAATATTCAAATATTTGGACAAAAACATTTCTGAGCGCGGCGTTGCCGTCCCGTTGCCTGTTGCTGCAATCTATCTTGAACCTTATTCCTATTGCGTTTGAACTTACTTTTTGCTTTCACGTTATGAATAGGTGGAAGAAGTTACAAAAAAACAGTAGGTGTATAGACTAGGAGTGAGTAAGTACAAAATGTACTGGTATTTTTTCTCTCAGAATGTTAACTTATATACCTAATCCTATATATAAGATCTGTATAAGACCCTCGATGAACGAGATAATGCACTGGAAACTAATCCACGCATGTACAGAACGTGATGATCACATACCTATTAGGTAGGCACTGTAATTTTATAACTGGAATGAGATATTATCAGTTTATCACACACCTAAACGCGTAGAAAGCTTTTGACTTAAAAGTATTAGCGTGTAATATTTAAGTACCTATTACTAGAGAATGTAAAGATAAGGTACCAACTACTCAGCTTAGTCCGGCCAGTTTGACGTAGTCAAAAAGGTAAGCTAAATATTCGCTATGTGCGCTGCATACTTACATAAGTAGGTACGTCGGTTGTACATACGTAGTATTATTATATGTACTATGCCAACTACCCACCTACATAAAACGTCTATGATCATGTAAAAACTTTGCATAATAATCTCTATTTTGTGGTTTGCAGGGATTTGGAATTGAAATAAAACTATCGATACCGTTGCGTTTCAAAGCATCGTTGCGGTATTGACATTGGAACAAATATTTCGAGGTACTCCAGTATCGAGTACTTTAAAACTTTTTTTTTTATTCTGTGAACGTGTTTATCTTCGACCACATCATCACTTACCATCAGGTGAGATAGTGGTCAAAGGTTAACCTATCAGGAATTAAAAAAAAAAAAATAATATTGAATCAGAGATCATAATCATATTATATATTTTTTGGTTTGCAATAACGCCTGCTATGCGGATTGCAAAATATATTGGTAAGTATTTTTTCTCGCAGAATGTTGACCTATATACGAGATCTTTATTACATCCTCTTTGACCGATATATTGCACTCTAATCGAAACTACATCTGTAAGTGGTAAATGGTTAAGAAAATACTGTTATTTTATAATTGAAAAAAAAAACATCCCAATACGATGGTTAAAGAACGATAGGAAATATTTGAGTTATGACAGCATGTCATGTTAGCTCAATTGGTTAGAGCATACCCCGGCTCAAGAGGTGTATGGACGCGGGTTCGAATCCCGCACATGACTTAAATTTTTCCTATAGTATATTTTTTATTTTATTATATATTATTTATTTTATCATTTGGTTATATTTTCTCATTACATATATACCTAATAACAGTAATAACACTCAGTAACGCCAGTTCTTGTGTTAACAACACGAAAAAAAATCCAGAACTACCCACCTGTACTCCTAATTCATTGCATAAACTCCTATGTAAAGAAGATATTTAAATCAATTTAAAATAATTCTATGGCACCCCAATATCAACATATTTCACCTACATTTATGAGAAAGCTTTTAAAATCCGGTATCACTAAGCACGTCTTTACCATCAGTGATGCACCCCGCTTATAAAAACAAGTAGCTTCGCATACAGTGTGCGTGATACACATACAAGCATTTCAAATGTGGCCAGTTATTTTTGTTGCGATTGCAGCGCTACTGTCTGTTTAGATTATAATTTGTAAATGCTATACCAATTTGGACTTTTGCAAAACAAAATAAGAACTTTTATATATTACTTCATTTTAGTTTGTGAACAGAATTACGTACCATTATTTTTTTTTCCAATTATAAAATAACAATATTTTCTTAACCATTTATCACTTACAGTTGTAGTTTCGATTAGAGTGCAATATATCGGTCAAAGAGGATGTAATAAAGATCTCGTATATAGGTCAACATTCTGCGAGAAAAATACTTACCAATATATTTTGTACATATTGGCATAAAATGGTTGTCAAACTACACAATCATTCGTCCAACTACACAATAACCATCTGCTCTTAGTCTATGCTCGAACTGGTTTTTTCTAACTTCTTCCACCTATTCATAACGTGAAAGCAAAAAGTAAGTTCAAACATAATAGAAATAAGGTTCAAGATAGATTGCAGCTACAGTCAACGGGACGGCAACGCCGCACTTAGAAATGTTTTTGTCCAAATATTTGAATATTTTGGCGGGAAGAAATGTTTTTGCTTATTACACAAAAACTATGGCCTATTGTATTGAAAATTTTGGTGCCGATGGCACAAATTCTACCCTACATTTTTAGCCATTAAACAGTAATCTATGCTTTCCCGTTTGAGCTGTCCAGCATGTGCTAGCTGGGGACATGTGTCCCCAGCTTACACGTTAATTTGAGCTTGTATCTCCAAAACCTTAATAGCCAGAGACTTGAAAATTTTAGTGCCTTTGGCACAAATTTGGCTCTAAATTTTGACATATTAAACAAAGTCGTAGGTCCATTCGTTCAGAAGATACAGATGAGTAGCTGTAGACACGTGGTCTCCAGCTTACACGTTAAAATCAAGTCATAACTACTACAGCTTTCAAGTATGACGTTCAAATTTTTTTGTGCCGTTGGCACAAATTATGCTCTAAATCCCTGGCTATAGTATATAACCACATCTTCAGCCGTTTCGTATATACAGCATGTGTCAGCTGGAGACCAAAACGTCAGCTAACACACAAATAATCACGCGTAGCATCGAAGTTTATTTGGCACCTAAATTTTGAGTTGGTATTCATAATTGCACAAAATATGCTCTAAATATTGGCATATTCAGAATTAAGAAATTTCGATTGAGTAAGCTGGAGACATTCACACAAATATTCTACATTCTACTGCCACGTTCTACGAGTGAAGAACGCGTGGGGGACTACGTTATATCGCGAACGTGGTGCATATCTGCATGTTTTTTTGCTTAGGGCAATGAGAACTATTTATGACAAAAATCACAATAACTATCATCACATGTCTGAACATACTGACCTACAGCTCCCGCAGCGAACATTCTAAGAATTTTATAAGAATGTACTTGTTTGTAAAAGTATAATGTAAGTCTTCAACCATCTTTATTGGTTACTGCCGCGCAGCAGGTCCATGGTTCGAATCCCGCCCAGAGCTTGAGCTTCACCGCATGGTGGAAGGGCATTTTGCGAATGCCCGCCTAGCTAGCGAACCTCAAGTAGAAAATCTGTCGCCAAGCACCTAACGGTGTCCGGCAGCAGACCTTGAGAGCCAGTGAAATAACAGGCATAATGAGACTTAACAGGTATGTCTCAAGGTGATGGGCGCAGTGCAGTTCGTCACTTGGTGGGCCTCGCGCTTGTTCCATCACAATAACATTTCACAGATACGAGAAAACGTAATCTTTTATCAGTCATCGCAAACTTGTCTTTTTTAGAAGTTTAATTCGTAAACTTGGGGCCATATTATAAATGTAATATGGGCTAAGTTTTCCTTACGGCTCACAGTATGGCCGAGCGGTAATAGCTTTGGACTGCCGTGCCGCAGTACCCTGGTTCGATCCCCACCGCCGGCTTGAACTTCACCGCATGGTGGAAGGGCATTTTGCGATTGCCCGCCTGACTAGCTACCACCCTCAAGTAGAAAATCTTTCTCCAAGCACCTATCGGTGTGTTCCGGCAGCAGTCCTTGAGAGCCAGTGAAATTACAGGCACATGAGACTTAATGTCTATGTCTCAAAGTGACGGGCGCAGTGCAATTCGTGACTTGTGATGAAATGCATCTGTTATAGGCAGAGGTTAGCCCGCTTAAAATCAGGTGGGACTCGAGCTTGTTCCGTCAAAATAAAATTAAAAAAAAAAGCTGTTCTATTTACCCCTAAGGTGCCTTTTCCGCCGAAGCAGAGTAGGTGAAGGATTAAAATAGAATTAATTATAGACGCCGAAATTTTGTAGACTTAACTATCTTTAATCATTCAGATAAAATTTATTTTATGGCATGAAATGGTGTTAAGTTCTTGTCGCCCGCCTGAATCACGTCTGTCGATTACAGTTGCAGTGTCGTGCGTGACACCCAACGTCCTCGTTCTTATTGACACTGTACTGCGCTCGTCACACCGCGATTGATTAAATAAATTCTGAAATTATCATCAACAGCCATAACATCTACCGTTGAACAAAGACTATTCCCATTAGGGGGATCCCGCCATAATCCCCACGCTTAGCAGGCGTCTTGGGGATAGCACTGCAAGATGGCAGGTACATTGAAGTATTTGCTGCCCAACTTCTGGTATGTTTCCCTTCGTCGCTTGCGTCTTAACCTCCCAGGCTTGCAATTCTAAGCCGGCAATTCACGGAGGTCGTGCTTTATAAAATAAGTGAATTAAAAAAATGTGCTGTATATCAATGTCAATCATAATTATCCTGTATATTCAACAGATGTGACAAATGCGAGTGGTATCAGCATGAAGCAGTATGAAGAACAACTAACTGGTCTTCGCAAAGAAAACTTTCATCTCAAACTGAGGATATATTTCTTAGAAGAGAAGTTAGGCAACGGATCGCCGCCAGCTGTTCAAGTAAGCTATCAATTTAATATCAATAAAATATTTAATGGCATCCATTATCTTATATAACGGGGAACAAATATGTAAAATTGTGTTATTATTGTGGCGAGTTATTACATCACTGCAACATAATCTATTCCATATCTATTATAATATTATGAAAAGGAAAGATTTGTATGTTTGTATGCACTTGATGCATACAAAAATACAAAACTTAAAAAGTACTGGCCCGATTTGGTTTTTTTTTTGTATGGAAATAGTTTGAGACCCGGGGAAGGACATAGGATAGTTTTATCCAACTGTGCAAAAAGAGGCTAAAGGTTTTGCGTGATAACTGATAACTGACATACGCGCGAGCCGAGCCGCGGCCGGAGCGCTAGTCTTATATATCGGGCACAAATATGTAAACTTGTGTTATTATTGTGGCGAGTTATCACTGCAATATAATCTATTCCGTATAAATATATCTATAGTCGTAGTTTCAAAATCATTCAACAATGGCTTCAAACAAAATGGTTTTGTGCCTTTATAATAATATATATCACATGTTTTAGTATAAAATACAAAACTACAGCGGTCTCTACTATCTTCTCTCCAGGAATAAACGTTAAATTACCCCTGCAGGATAAAAGTTTACAGCTAAATAAGTGGTCATTCACACCGGCATGCGGCATCAACATATACTTTGTGTTGAGGTAGAAGCATGTATACTTTTAAACCAACGGACAAAACGCAGCCCTATTTTAATGAGACTTAGCTGTCTGTCTGTCCGCCCGTCCGTACATATGTCACGGGTCCTCTAGTTCGTGAATGGAGTGAGCTACAAACCGGATTTTTTTGTATTCGGTGTAGAACGTTGACGCGAAGATAAATATTGAATTAAATTATTTTTCAAGGGGGCTCCAAAACAAGAGAAGGTGGCCGAAAAAAAAACATTGAGGAAATGGCATGTGGTGTGTAAGCGTCTAGAGGTCATAAGTTGATATTTAGTATAATTTAATATATATATATATATTTTTTGTTATTCTTGATAGGTTAAGCCTTTGACCACTATCTCACCTGATAGTAAGTGATGATGTGGTCGAAGATGTTGTTCAGGCTAACCTAGAAGTACTGGCTCTCAAGGACAGCTGCCGGAACACACCGTTAGGTGCTTGGCGACAGATTTTCTACTTGAGGGTGGTAGCTAGCCAGGCGGGCATTCGCAAAATGCCCTATCACCATGCTATAACGACTGCATCCTAAGACAACAACCGGGACCGACGGCGTAACGTGCCCTCCGAAGCACGGAACCGCTCAGTAGTAATGTCACTAGCGGTCACCCGTCCAACTCATGACCGCACGCGACGTTGCTTAACTTTGCTGATCGGTTGAGAACAGCTAAGTAAACTTCGCTACGAGCGCTTCAAAATTTTTAATTATGTAAATAAATTAAATCGTGGGTGCCCGTCTAAGTTGTTCTTAGACCATTTTGTCACCTGGCTTATATTAAAATCTAGTGAGGAGTCTCGTATATCTGTTAATAAATAATTTATTTTTACTAATAAAAAATATGTTGAGGGTTTTTTTCGGATTATTAGTAACATTGGCTAACGTGTCATCTAACAACTTACTTTGACGGTCGTTGGTGCACATAGTCCCTTCACTGGTGCCGTTTTAGATGGCTGGCGAATAGGTAGTCCGGTATGCGATAGGTTAACCCATAGATGGATGGCTCCATGCATGCATCATATATGTGGTTAAATACATCGGGTATTATTCCTGAAATGTAGGTACATTATTGAGTAATATTCATGTAACTTGTACCATATTTTTTATGCTGGATTGATGTAATTTCATAAGAATGTTTACCTTGAGAGGATGCATACAAAAGCCGATAAAAAAAAAATTAGAATCGTTAATTTTACCGAAAATTTAACGATGGTCGCATACACGAGGAATGATAGGCGGCCTAGGACGATAAGTCATAAAAGAAGGTAAAATAAAAAGGTAGATAAAATACAAAACAAGAAATTAGGTTTTTACGTTTTTCTTTCTAATCTAAAATCCGTGTTTTGGTTAAAGGGTCTCCTGGAGCACAATGTAAGATTGCAAGTTGAAGTGGAAGAGTTGAGGAGACAATTAGCTGACAAGCAAGAGCTTCTGGCAGCGGCTGCAGAAGCCATTGACGTGTTGGAACAACAGGTGAGTTTATTTTTATTTTTTTATTGTTAATAGTTCAGCCTTTGACCACAATCTCACTTGATGGTAAGTGATGATGTGGTAGAAGGTGTTGAAAAGCTTAACCTTGAATTACTGGCTCTCAAAGACAGCTGTCGGAACACCGTTAGGTGCTTGGCGACATATTTTCTACTTGATGGTGGTCGCTAGCCAGACGGGCATTCGCAAAATGCCCTTCCACCATGCAATTAATATTGGTGGGCCGGTTCTTTTAATTTTTTGGACCCGCACATAAATATTAAAAACCAATGTATTCATTTGTTGACATGATAAGTAACAGGCGACACGCCTCATATGCATAATGCCTTAGAACATAGGTTCCCAAACTTTTTAATTCGCGGTGCGCATAAAGGTTTAATATTTTGTCTCGGCACCCTAGGTAGTCTATATAGGGTACAATGACACAAAATACATCAAAACATCCACATTATGCAAGCTCAGTTCATACATTTATATTGACACACATAGTAGAATACAGTTATTATTCTAAAAACTAGGAGTTAATATACGATGGCAACTTGGTCAATGTAACGTGTAACGGCTTTGTGACTTCCACACATTTTTTCAATGCATTAGATAAGGCTTGTCACCGCTACTCTAATTTAATTCTACACTTTGCGATTATATTCCCTTTATTACAGTTACAGCTGAAATCCGGCTTCATATCAGAGAAGTCTTATCAGTGTAAAGTGCACGAAGCTCAAAACTATGTACGTCAAAATCATAAAAGGCTGGCGGTAGTTTGTCAGAATATACGGAGCATAGATTGCAACCTTCCTCAAATGGAAATATTGCTACACCAGCTAAAATTCGATTCCGATGTCATTATACTTACGGAGTGCTGGCTAAATAAATTGAATAATAATACACCTAATCTAAATAATTATGTAAAGTATTCAACAGTTCATAATATGAGCCAAAATGAAGGAGTAGTTGTTTATATAAAAAATGATATATCGGCTATCGTGACAGAACCACCGTCATTTGAAGCAAATTGTCTTATAATAAAAATTGGAGCTCACACAGCGATTATAGCTATATACCGTCCTCCAGCATATCGTTCTCTAGGTAATTTCTTCACAACGATCGAACATATCCTTACTTCCTTAAAATCTTGTAAGAATATTGTGTTTGCTGGTGATGTTAATATAAATATATCTCCATCTAGTCCTATGACTACCATTAGCAATGAATATTTAAACATCTTGGCGTACCATGAACTGCTTCCTTCTCATGTCTTTCACACTAGAAAAAATAGTTGTGTGGACCATATCTTTCTTAAAACTAAATTTAATGCCACAACTTTGGTAATATCTTCGACAGTCACAGATCACTACTGCGTCGTCTTGATATTAGACAATTACCAATTTCCTAGAAGTACCCATAACTCACATAAAATAATAAACTTCCAAAACATTAGTTCTGATTTAAACATTAATACTTTGAACACAATTTTTGCAACAGTTGATGTCGACAAAGCAACCTCTATTTTAGCTTCTGAATTAAAACGTGTAACTGACTTAAACACAGTTTTAAGGCGTATTTCCTGTCGTAAAAGAATCAAAGAAGGATGGCTTACCCCAGGATTGCTTCGCTGCATAAGACATCGTGACAAACTTCATGCTAGTCATAATAGAGAGCCCAACAATAAAATCTTAGAACTGTCTTATAAAAGATATAGAAACTATTGTGTAGAAATTCTAAAAAAAGTCAGACATGAGCATGACAAAGCAGAATTAAATAAATCTAGCCATGACTCTAAGAAAACCTGGAAAGTTGTAAAGAATATTAGATAGATAGATAGATAGATAATTCTTTATTGTACACACCACTAAATTACAATATAATAAAATACGAAGGCTCACAATCAAGTGTTACAATGGGCGGCCTTATCACTAACAGCGATCTCTTCCAGGCAACCTTGGAATGGAGAGGAAATACAGGAATAATATGACGGGGGTGTAACAAACTAATATAAAAAAATGAGGTTAAACAAACTATGCTAACTTAAAATTTAAGCAAAAAAAAAATATTTTTCTGATATTATACAAAAACAAGAAGACCTAAATACGAATAATAATAATACACTCGTACATACTATATATACTAATAATAATAATATATATAATTATATACTCTTACATACATACAATAATACTATACACAAATACTATACAATATATACCTAATTATGCTATGTTTACATATAAGTACATACATTTCGTATACATATACTACAACTGTGATGATGAAGAGCAAGTGATAAGCAGTTTGGAACAGAACGGGTGTTATTACTCGGACAAGTAAAATTTTTTGACTTGGCTTTTAAACAAGGATAAAGATTGGGCTTGCCTGATAGAAATCGGTAATGAATTCCACAGGCGAACAGCTTTGACTGAAAAAGATAGATCGTAGAATCTTGTGCCATGTTGAGGCATACTGAGGGCGAGGTTTTCTGATGACCTTAAATTGAGAGCATTTGTGGTGTGAAGGAAATCAAAACGTTCCTTAAGATAGCGCGGGGTCAAAGGATTGTCAAAATATTGTAGAGGAGAGAGAGTATATGAGCATTCCGGCGAAGACGTATAGGAAGCCACTTGAGCTTAGATCGAAATTGAGATATGTGATCAAATTTGCGCAAGCCAAATATAAATCTTATGCAGAAGTTTTGAAGACGCTCAAGCTTATCTAGCTGTTCCTCAGTGAGATCTGGATAGCAGACATCAGCGTAATCGAGAATTGGGAGTAAGAGAGATTGAGCTAGAACAATTTTAGTAGTAACCGGAAGAAAGTTGCGCAGTCTTTTTAAAGCGCCTGCAGTGGCGTACAATTTGCGACTAGTCACTTGGAGCTGAGGAGCCTCAAGCAGCGAGAACTCAAGCAGCGGTCGATAGTCAAGCCAAGATTTTTTACAGTTTCACTGTAGGGAACAGGAACTCCATCAAAATAAACAGAAGGAATATTAGACCAGTCCACCCTCGAGATGAACCGTGAACTTCCCCGAATTATCACTTGGGTCTTGCTTGGGTTTATTATAAGTCCAAATTTTTTGCACCATTCAGTAATGCATGTTAAGTCGTCATTTATAGAATTTATGGCGTCAGATATCTTGTCGAGAGGTGCTTGAGAATAGATTTGAAGATCGTCTGCATATAAGTGGTAGGAAGAAGAAAGATTTTGTGAAATTGTGTTGATAAATATTGCGAAAAGTAGAGGGGATAGAACGCCGCCCTGTGGGACACCTGCAATTGAGTCACACCAGGAAGAGAATTTCTCTTCGTAGCGTACTCGTTGCTGACGCCCAAACAGATAACTATGAAACCAATCGAGTACTGTTGGAGATACGTTAATAGAGCGTAGTATTGCTAAAAGTATGTCAAAATCAACTGTGTTGAAAGCATTACTGAAGTCTAACAATGTGAGTACAGTCATATTTCCATTTTCCATTGAAAAGCGAATGTCATCAGTAATCTTTACTAAAGTACTGACAGTACTATGCCCAGGACGGAAACCAGATTGGAAGGGATTAAGGAGCTCACGACTGGAAAGATATTTGCTAATTTGGCTGTGAACAAGGCGCTCTAATACTTTAGATAAAAATGGGAGAATGGATATGGGACGGTATTCAGAAAAAGATTTAGGGTTAGGTTTTTTGGGTAAAGGAATGATTTGAGCTTCCTTCCAGATGGTTGGATATATACCCTTGGTTATTGAGTTATTGAAAATAAAACAGAGTATAGGAAGTACAATATCAAGGATTGGGATGAGCATATTACGACTTATTCCATCGCCGCCTACAGCATTGGACGTGATAGAAAGTAAGCTCTTCTTAACATCACAATCAAGTACTCGATTAAGAATAAAAGGAGAGCAGTCAGGAATTGGTAAGGACGAAAGATATTTAATCGTGTTTGATTTTTCAGAGACATCAATAGGAGATGTTGAAGAGAAATGGAGATTAAGTGAATCTATGTTTAAATCGTTAGGAATACAATCTTGGCGAGATTTACCAATTCCAATAGACCTAAGAAATTGCCAGATCTTTGCTGGATCATCGTTCTCAACGGAGTTATGAACATGGCGACGTAGAGCATCCCTACACACCATATTGCAGCGATTTCGTATTTTTACGTATTTGTTTTTATTAGTGTCGTTAGGGCGACATTTATACTTATATTTAGCGGTGGATTTTTTATGCATTAACAGTTTTATGTCTTCTGTAAGCCATGCTGCAGGCCGTTGTTTGAGCTTGATGGCTCGTAAAGGAGCATGCTTGTCGTATAACTGCGTTATTAATGTATTGAAGATCGCAACCTGCTCATCCACTGTTATGGCATTGGTTACCGGTGACCAATCAATTTTGCTGGCATCATTGAAAAAATGTTCCTGATTTATACTACCAAAATTGCGCTGAAGAATAATTTTGGGCTTTAATTTTGGGGGTCGGATTTTATATGATAGGAAAATTAGATCATGATATGAAAAATTATCAGCGGGACATTGACCGTGCTTAGCAACATGTTGCGGGGAAGATACTAAGCATAAATCAAGTAGTGAGGGATTATAATTGGGCGCATGATGAGTGGCATGTAGTGGGAGAATGTGCTTGTTGCTTGAAGTAATTACTGATTCAAGGGAATTGGAGCGATGGTCTTTTTTGAGGAGACAGGTATTAAAATCGCCCATAATAATATTATGATCGTATAAGGGAAGAAGATCTTCTAGGATCTTCTCAAAGGAAGAGAAGTAATTGACGCTTGAGGAATGGCTATAGTAGGCTCCGAGTAAAATTTTACTATTTGATAATAGTACTTCCAGGAACAGATGTTCACCGGCGTTGGCGGCTGGAGGTTGAGGTGAAGTGCTGATTACAGAAAATGGAATATTTGATCGGAGATATATAGCTACTCCACCACCCCTACTACCAGTGCGGTCATTACGAATTAGCTGAAAACCTGGCAAAGAGTAAGAAATGGTAGCTAGACAAGGTTTCAACCAGGTCTCAGAGACTACTATAGCATGTATATTTTTGTTAGGGAGAGATGCCTGCATATCGGGAAAATGAGCCGGGATGCTCTGCGCATTAATATGAACCACGTTAAAATTTTTAGGTACATCAGAAAACTGAGATTCGAGGGTGTCAGCCAGAGAAGGTAGGCTGACAAAAACTGCTACTATCGGAAGATAGTGATAGATATTGTTCGCTATCGCTGCATAAATCATCATCAAATAAGCCTAGCATAATAATAATATATAAAAAATATTTATATATATATTTAAATATAATATAAGTAATATGACGTATAGTAATTAATAAATAATATCAAAACTAAACTAAAAAAAAAAAAATAACAGAATACACCTGCCGGGTATGTATCATAAAAATACTTAGTATAGGGACCAAAATATAGGGTAACTAATTACTAAAAACTTATACAGAATAGAAAAACATAGTAACAGTAATAATTAAATATTAAACAACAAGCGGTATGGCAACGCTTATGTCAATAAAAGTCACGCGAACACAATTTAGTTAATGTAACACAAAGAGACAAATGATATGAAGCCAAAACGAAAGACAAAAAAATAAAATAGAATTGTCACAGAACTGACAGTCGTATCTGATTTGACAATGGCGTGACATGACAAATGACAGCGAACTAAAAATAGAAATATTTGTGTTTATTACCCGTCTACGTAAATAATATTACTATTACGAATTATTTGTAAAAGAGACAGACAGTACTAAATATTGAGGGTAAACCTATTGAAAAACGTTAACCATACATGCTGGGCTGCTAGAACAAAGAAAACGAACACTAAAACAGTGCGATTTACTTTTTGCTGGCTGAAGGCGCTCGCCGACCTCTTGGTGGAGCCGCTGAGTCTCTAACTTTGCTGGTGGGGACTGTAGATGCAGCTTTAGGCGCCGTCGGCACAGCAATTTTGTCAAGTTCCTGGAAATTGCTTATCCGGTGCCGCGCACCTTCGGCGTCCAATATGAAGATAAAGCCGTCCTTTGTCCAGCATTTTTGGACGCCAAATCTCTGGCGGGCCGACATAAAAGCGTCATGACGCGGCTTGGTCAGAAACTCGGACAAAGTTATACTTGAACCCTTCAAGCCGGTCTTGGCATGCCAAATCCTGTTTTTACATCAAGATCACACAACTTAAATAGAATTGGTCTAGGTTTGTCTGGGGCAGACGCACGACCCATTCGATGGCAGCGACTGATGTCCTTAGTTGTGATGTTTGGGACTTTCATTTGTCTGATTGCCTTGACCACTTCTGATGCAGGATCTTCATCCTTTGCCTCAGGGACTCCATGAAAGAGTAGAATCTTACGGCGACATCGCATCTCCATTGCATCCTGTTGCTGGACAACAATACCTAATTGTTCTTGTAGGCAGCTAAGTGCGGTCATAATAAAAGCACGAAATGCTATGAAATCTGCTGATAAAGCTGCCACTGTTGGTGAGGAAGATATGGCTTGGAGCTCACCTTGATAAGAGTCCATTCGCTGAACAAAGAGGCGCTGAAGCTCAGCCACAGTTTTTTGCATGGCATCCATTTTGCCTGTAGTTTCAACTTGTAGTACTTAGTGCTGTGAAAAGTGATTTCTAGTGTGATTTAAGTAAGGATAACACTCCCCGACAGGTATTGTTTATTGTATTTTAATTATACATAAGATTTAGGTAGTTATAAACTGTTTTAATATTTTTTTTGATTAATATAAAATGAGTAACTTTTTGATTGATGTTTATTTTACGCCTACCCGCCGAGAAAAAAGCATTGGCAAATTGAATATTGCGCATTTAAACTCGAAAAAAAGTATTGGCACGGAAGATCTTGAACTATTGACATTAAAAAGTAACGCAGAAGAATCACTAAGCTACATTAACAAGTTTTTTGCAAATATAGGCAAAACCTTGGCAGATAAAATAAATTTTGTAAGTGGAAAATCTAACACTTCAGAACCTCAATCAAAAATGCACAGATCTCCTCAATCTTTTTTCTTACTTCCCACTGACAATTCAGAGATTTATTCCATAATCAACGGTCTTAAGTCTAATAGTTCAATAGGACATGATGGTATCCCTACATTAGTTTTAAAATATTCCAAAGACATTATCACTCCATATATTACTTACATATGTAATCTTAGTTTCTCCACTGGAACTTTTCCGAAATTATTTAAAACGGCCCTTATAAAACCCATTCACAAGTCTGGAGACAGAGACAGTATCAACAATTATCGCCCTATTTCAATCCTTCCTTCTTTTCCAAAATTATAGAGCGCTTACTCAATAAGCGACTAAATTCTTACCTTGTTAAATTCAAAATTATATCAGATAACCAATATGGATTTGTATCTGGGAAATCTACAGAAGACGCAGTTTCTGAGCTGACAGAGTATGTAATTCGACAAGTAGATAAACAGAATAAATGCGTGGGTATTTTTCTAGACCTAGCAAAAGCCTTCGATACTGTCTCTGTCCCGATCTTACTAAAGAAAATGGAAATGATTGGAGTAAGGGACATTTCACTTAAACTTTTCACAGAATACCTAACAAACAGAAAACAAAGGGTTAAGATTGGAAATTATGTTAGTGAAGAAACTTCTATCAGTTACGGCGTGCCGCAGGGCAGCATTTTAGGCCCCACCCTCTTCCTAATATATGTCAACGATCTATGCAACTTGAATCTTGCAAATACAAAACTTATAGCTTTTGCAGACGACACAGCTTTAGTTTTCTTGGCGTCTACATGGAGCGAAGTTACCCGTATGGCTGAAATTGGTCTCAAAGAAGTCATGTCCTAGCTCCGTCACAACCTACTTACCCTAAACGTAGAAAAAACAAATTACCTTACCTTCTCCAAATCATTAGCGGACAAGCCTGACAATGATCTGACAGTAAAAGCCCACCATTGTACATTTCCATCTTTACAGAACTGTTCATGCTCTTGTCTAGAACATCTAACTTCCGTAAAATATCTAGGTATTACTATAGACGAGAGACTAAACTGGCACCAGCATACTAAAATTCTCACTGGTAGGGTAAGAAAACTTATTATTATCTTTAAAAGGTTAAGGCACATAGGAGACCTTAAGTTATTGAAATCAATCTATTACGCTCTTTGCCATTCAGTTTTGGGATACTGTAGTACTGTTTGGGAAGGGACATTTAAAACATACCTCTTACGAGTAGAGCGATCTCAACGGGCTGTACTAAAGGTCATGTTATCAAAACCTTTCAGATACCCAACTAAACAACTATATGCTGATGCCAAGGTCCTTACCGTAAGACAAATATTTATTTACAAGTCGATATTGAAGACTCATTCTAACACAGTTTTTGATCCTTACATATATCAAACAAAACGTCGTAAAGATAGAATAGTGTTTCCACCTATCCTATCATCCGAGTATGCAAAAAGACACTGTTGTTACTTGGGGCCCTACTTATATAGAGAAATTAGTTCACGTATAAATATTTATCCACTAACGTTACTAAAATGCAAGAAAGTACTAAAAGAACATTTGTTACAACTAAGTTATGCTGAAACTGAAGAATTATTTGTAAGACAAGGTTAACCGATTTAATAAATTATAATTATTTTACAATAGTTAATTCAATACATGGCAATCAATAACAACACCAATACACACACATTAAAATATTATGTTTCGACACTATATCACCTTATAAACACACACATTCTCACACACACACACACACACACACACACACCCTCACATTCAAACGCTTACTCACCCTCTCATGGCAATTAAAAACATTTACAAAAGTACACAAGTTACACTTACGCATGCGTCAGTTATCTTTTAAGTGTAATATAGTTTTAGTATATATATATATATATTTCTTAATACTTCTCAAGTTTCTGGAAATAAAATTGCATATCGATCTATATCAAATATTTAGAATATATGATTAAATAGATGTACATTCACTTCACTCCTACAAACAATCACTTCATCGTAAACAAGCACAAATTCGCATATACCAGAAGTATTCTTTCATCCATCAATTTTAATCATACAAAATATGATAAACATAAATATGATGTAAACACTGTATCAGCATCCATTACTTTATAGACACACTCATAAATGTAGTATTATTCAAATATAAAAATTTCGTCAAAATTATATCTGCATATAATTCTCGGGTTCCTCTTTTCATGTACCGGGCAATTATATTTAATAAGAAGCTGACTGCCGTGCGGCAGCAGCGATACTAGAAACTGGTTACGTTCATTGTTTACTTTACGTATGCACGCTAGGCCTAAACACATTGTACTTTAATATGACTACAATAAAGACGAGATTGTTTCTGCAAATGTTGCTATCTGCCTGAGTGGGACGATCGGAGTGTTGCTATGCTTATACAGTGTACTGTTGCTGTTAAATTGTCTACCCTACATGTATAATATTTTTTATTTTTATTACTCCAGTGAGATGGATGATGTGTTTATTAAAAAACATGTTTTATGTGCCTATTTAAAATACCCAACAATGTTACTGCACTGGAGGAAGACATTGACAACTGTAACACAGGTACGACCTAGCACAGTTGTCAATGTCAATAACTGTACTATACAATTAGATAATATACCATAAAAACATAGTTATTGTAATTAATGTATAGTTAAAAATGTACCATGTGATTTTTATAAAATAAATATTTGTATTTGTATTTGTATATATTTATTTACATAAATATATGAAGCCGAAGTTCAGAATTGTCACATCCCGATTACCCAGTAGCTTCCTGAGCGAGATATGACAAAATCCTAAGCGGGTGAAGCCGCGGGCGGTTGCCAGTAAATAATAAAATAACGATTTTTAATAATTCTCCACCAAATTTAATAAGACTAATACCCAGATAACATAGAAAAAAATATACATACTTTCAGGGATCGATGTCAACGGACAGTGTTGAAATGTCAATGAACAACAGCAACGGCAACAAGAAGGACAACAATGTTCAAAATCAGGTAAAAATGACCTTATTTTTTGTTAGAATCTGTATATTAGTTTATTTTACAGCTTTTTATAGGTGCCGGTGTATGCGTAGGTATAAAAAAAATTAAACTATCTCCGTGAATATCTCTTAAAGATACTTCGTGTAGAAGCGACTCGTTTCCATAACCTTTCGGGATTGGGCAACGTGGAATCCTAACGTCATGTCTTTGCGTCGGCTTGGTAGGTTTTTTTGCGGAATGGTTACGTGGTATATTTTTTAATACCCATTTTGTTATAATTAGTATTAGGTACTTCACAGACGCGTGATCTACGCGTTGTGTTTTTGCGCGTGAATAATACCATCTATGTACATGCTTTTCTACGTTAGAGTGACGAAACGAGCAAGTGGCTAAGAATAATCTTTCTTTTTTCGAAATTGGTTTCGATAAAAGAATAATATTTCTTATCACAAAACTCATCCTTGCTAAATCTCAGATAAAATCTCGATTAGAAAGAATGTTGTTTAAATTAAAGTGTTTTGGGTTGGTTCTGATATGCTTATATTTATCTTGAATAGTTAAACGAAGTATACTTAATAGTGCAACGAAAAATGTGCGATAATTTAGAGCCCTGTGGTACTTATGCCCTTGATATAGATAGAGCTTCCACGCCTCCTCTTAATGTACTTATAAACTCAATTTATGTAGTATGTCATTGTAAATATTGTAATTAACGCCGTATCAAGGAAAAAAAACTATTCAAATTCTTTCGTTGCACTTCCGTATTAACTATTAGCACTGTTATCATTGTTGATAGTGACAATATATGTCATTTTTATTACAACATGGTTCCATGTTGTGCGCGTGGACAATATATAACTTCTTATAAACGTAAAGAGTTTTTTTTTTGTTTTGGCAAACGAGTTTCGACATAAGAAGTATTATTCTTTCATCGAAACCAATTTCAAAGGAAGAAATATTATTCTTTTTTAGAAACGGGTTTCTAACCTTGGTGTCGAATGTGACCAAAGCGTACGTAAGTACTAAGTAGATAAGAATACACAAATGTTTGCAATGCTTTGAATTTCGTTCGACGCTGCGATATTAGTCCTGACATTTTTGGATAGAAAAAAGATGACTTCCAGCGAGACATGAACCCTGAATGGGGTGATCCAGAATGCCGTTCTGTCGTATTTCTAATATAGATGTGTGTATGTATTTCTTATATATATTATATATCTATAGAAGTGTGTGTTGGACAGCTGAATTTTCCCTTCGTTCGATGCACATATTTTTGATGTGTCATGTGAGGCGCTATCTACTCAAATAGAACGAAACTATCTCCTCCGATTAGTAGGTCGAAATTCGATGAACAATTACTACCAATACGATTACCCTTTTTTATTGAAATTTATTATTAGTTTAGACAATATTGACGCATCCTAAGAGATAACATATACGTTTGTTAATAAAAAAATGCTTAAAGGGAATAAAAATACTGCCCAGCACTCGCTTCCATGGAATAAACTAGTAATTTGAAATAACAATATTCTGGGGTTGCGAGCTCAAGTCCCGCTGGAAGTCATGTTTTTTCGACCCAAAAATGTCTATGTTTTAGCTCAGTATGACAGACGTGAATAAGTCAGACGACTCCGACTAATATAGTTATCTTTTTCAAGGAGTCCTCGGGACGCCCGCGTTTATGTTTCTTACAATAGTCGTGTGGTGAAGGAACAAGCACGAGGCTCACCTGGTGTTTAGCGGTAACCTCTGCCTCTGCACGCAGTTCGTCACAATGTGTCTGACCTTTTATGTCAGTATCTTAGAAAAGTAATAAGTAGTCGGTTGAAAGCCTGTTTATGAAACACAATATGACCGTACCAAAGTGGCCTATCTTTTGTGTCTACAATTGATTTGATTGTGTCTTAAAAAATATAGGCTACAGTGGCGCTCACGGGCTTATAAACGTTTTAACATTGCACATATCCTAAACAAATTATGATGAAAACAAGATGTAAAAAGTTAAGGGCGTACCCATGTAAAAAACATTTTTACCAAAAAATGGAACGACTTCAACACTTAAATGTGTGAAATAACTTGTTCAAGTCGGTACCATGATGGTTTAAAAGTACCTATTATCACAATATTGTGCGCATGGTACCGACTTCGACAAGTTATTTCACACATTTAAAGGTTGTAGTCGGTTCCATTTTTTTGGTAAATAAAATGTTTACCCTTTGATAAATATATACCACTAGTAGCTACTCACCTACGTAGGTCACAGATGATGTAATCTAGGTATATTTTTTGATACTTGGTCGTTTTAATTACTATGTTTGTCTTTTGGTTTCGTTATTTCAGATTGCTGAACGAAAAGACGTGACTGATGATACATGCCTTGAATCAGAGTCTGCTGCGTAAGTCTTATTTATTACCTACTTCATCTATAGTCTTAGTAATAATATTTTGCAAGAAAAAGTTTTAATATTGTTATGTTTGCAATAACGCCTGCTATGCGGATTACATTACATAATTTCAAATATACGATAAAAAAAAATTAAGTCATGTGCGGGATTGTAGTATAACGCAAGTTGTACTATAGATGTCGCTCCATCCCAATACGATGTTTATAAGAACGATAGGAAAGATCTGAGTTATGACGTCATGTCATGTTAGCTCAATTGGTTAGAGCATACTCCGGCTCAAGGGGTGGATGGACGTGGCATCGAATCCCGCACATGACTTAAATTTTTCCTATCGTATGTTTGTAATTAAGCAAAAAGTATTTAATTATTAATTTAGTTGTTTTTGTTTTGTATTATAGGGACTACTTAGCTGTCACGGTGAACAATGACGATTTGGCAAGTTTGAATTATTATTGAATTGTATTGTAACCTACTTTCCAAACGGAGCAGGTTATCTGTATCATTTACATATAACGTGTTTTGGATGAGACGTTAAGTCTTTCAGCCGAATGTTTTACAACTAGTTGCACAATTACATTGACCTTAAAAGTAAATCTCGATATTTTTGTGTCCTTATAACCCTGAGACGTGCGGAGATAGTGAAACTTTCTAGGGTTTCGTATCTAAAAGGCAAAACGGAGCCCTATTGCAGTCAGCACTGCTATCTTTTTGTTATGTGCAGAATGTTTAACTGTAACATACTGTACTGTATCAGCCGGATTGTCCACTGCTGAACACAGTCTCCCCCATTAAAGGGTGGATTGCCATAATCCCCACACTTGGCAGGCTTGCTGTGAAGGCGCTGCTGCCCACCTTCGGTATTTTACCTTTGGTCGCCTCTTACGACACCCACAGGTAGCAATGGGGAGGGCGGGAGTGGGGGCTGGAGGGTGACATTCTAGCGCGTCTCCCCACGAGGGATGTTTAACTATGATCGAATATTGAATAAAATATTTTTTATAAGGGAAAGTACTCAATGGAGCCGTAAATCGATTTTCTTACCGTGATATATGGGGTGTCATCTGATATCTATAGTTCAAGTATTGAGAACAAATATTTTTATTCTTTATTATCGAAAACCAAACCTTACTTTATTTCTCCCCGTAAGTTATCAGTATTAAGACTACTAATGTAAGTGCACCTCGTAGCACAGAATAAAAGAGGACCAGAAGGATCACACGTGTGTGATCCTTCTGGTCCTCTTTTATTCTTTTTTTTTTCACTTTGTGCCTATAGTGTGGAGTGAACCGGTTTTTTTTATAGTACTCAAAAACTAAATGAAATTTCTACATAATATGTTATTATAAACAGTTCAAATAGTGATAATCTTATAACTGTATTGTAAACAAATCAATCAATCATTTTCTTCTTTCACGGTTATTACCATATGCGTACGGAGCCTTAATGGAGCAAGGGTCGAATGCACTTGGAAAGTTTATTTTATGCCGTAATGCCAGTGGTGACTTTACAATCGGCATCGTGCCACTCAAAAGGGACGTATCAAAGGCTCAAAGATACCTAAATAATAGAAACAGAGAATGAATTCTACTCAGATAATCAATAGCCACGACGAAAGTAAAATATTTTTTTTTGCATGAATTTAAGTACTTACCTAGTCTAAGGTTGAAGCTAATTGCAAAATTAGTCTTGTTTGTAGTATAACGTAAGTTGAACTATAGGTGTCGCTCCATCCCCATACGATGGTTAAAGAATAAGAGGAAAAATTAGTAGTAAAGTTATGAGTCATTGTCACGTTAGCTCAGTCGGTCAGAGCATACCCCGGCTATAGGGGCGGATGACGCGGGTTCGAATCCCGCACATACTATAATTTTTCCTCCCGTAAATTTGTAATTTTGTACTTACCTACTCATTTTGCTTCACTCAATAATTTCACTTTGTGCATTATCCGAACAATATTGAAAGGTTATGATAATAATATGTCTTTGGCATTTTACAGGCTGAACTGATGAAACTTCGCAAGGAAAACCGTAAAGCTTTACAAATGATTAAAGGATGCATGAAGAAAATACAGCAGCAGGACAAAGAAATAAAGAAAATAAAACTAGTACGTACACTTATTTACATACTATAAATGTCTTTTATGTATAAAGATATGTATTAAACGTTATTGTATATATACTAATATTATATGCTACGGAACTGCTTCAAAATTTACGAGCAGAAAATCTTGCAATATCATATATTTATGTAGGATCACAAATTATGCCTACTGTACAAATATCATTATAAACATAGCACAGAATGATGGTGGTACCAATAAGGATAACACCTTTTATTATATATTCAATTCTTATTTTTTTTTTTACAAATTTACTAGAGGTAAAATTATAGTATTGTGCGGGATCCATTCTCATATTATGGTTAAAGAACAAGAGGAAAAATTTGAGATGAAGTCATTGCCATGTTAGCTCAGTCGGTCAGAGCATACTCCGGCTATAGGGGTAGATGACGCAGATCCCGCACATTAATATAATTTTTCCTCTCATAAATTTTTCATTTAGCTATTGTTATGGTGTTACTTCATTGATTACTGTGCTGAAACTTTCTTACTAAGTAGTTACATATGTTTTCTTCGTCTGCCTCACGCCCAGTCGCATGAACGCTATTTCCAAAACGTGACGTCTGATTTCTGGCTCGTAAAAGATGGCATTTATTTTTTACAGAAAATTTCAGTAACATTTTGAAGGACGGATCTTAACACATCTTTTTTTTAAATATCAGATATGGAAATACGTGATGATTTTTTTAAATGTTTGTTGCGTACATTTTTTTTATTGCAAGGGACTACATTTGTGTCTTACTTTATAAAACATTTGACGCGATGTTTACCTGTACATCATTTCTTGTTTATATATAATAATGTAATGCTATCCCGAATTGAGGTAAGACTATCGCGAAAATAAATCAAGTGTCATCAACAGCCAAGACTTCCGTCGTTGAACAAACGTCTCCTCCATTAGTGGTTGCGATGGCAGTGTAAACTGACAATCTTCTGCCCCCCTGCATTTCTCTACGTCGCCTCTTAGGACACCCACAAAACGATATACAGAGACATAATTTTAGATCTGCAACTTACGGTGAAGTAGATTAAATATTATCTACTCTATAATAATGGTACACTAACATGTTTGTAATTTTCAGGACAAAGAACTTCAGTATGCACAAGTTAGCGATTCACAAATTGAAAAGTATTTAGAAATTCTCAAGTGCAAAGATGAACATATCAAGGACTTAGAGATCAAAGTACGAGACTTGCAGAGAAACATGGAAAATGTACAAAATTTGGAAGCTTCTGGGTATGCAATAACGTTCCGGGGTTGTACTACTGATCTTCAGTTTCATTATAAAGTTATAACATTTTTTTTTCTTGTTTTAGAAATCTGCAACAGTTATTGACTCGGCGGTTACAAGGACTAGCATATTTCTTGGACAAGCTGTTGTCTCACAAGTAAGTTTTGTTACCCTAAAATACCATCTGTATATTGAGTGGACCAAAGAAGCACCCAAATATTAATCATCTTACTAAACCTGGTAATTTTCAGATGCGTGCTTGGCGAGGATAAAAAGAAACTCGCCGAAAGCATATTAGAACAAAGCCTGGCGCTGCCAGTCGGACTTGAATTAGACGAGTCTATGGCGCCAGAAGACTTCACCATGGACGAGAGTATGGTAGACATGTCGCAATCTTTGAGGATCGAGGACTTAACTGTCATGTTTGGACACCATGTGTCTTGTGGCGAAGACCTTTACAGGAACACGTCTCGGAAGCTAACAAAGCATTTCCCGCAGGCTGACGTTATCTCCGAGTCGGAATGCTGGTCAGAACCAGACAGGAATGTATCATTAGCACGCGTCGGCCTCTGCGACACCGGCGTCGCCAGCAGAGAATCACCATCCGACAACAACAAAGGCCGCTCTCGACGTGCCAAGCTGTCATACAACTCGCGCTCCGAAGACAAAAGCGACGCCGCCTTCTTCGAGGAAGTCACCCAACTCAGCAAACGCTGCGAACAACTCGAAAGCGACAGGAAAGATCTCTCCAGCAAACTTGAATACACGGTCAAAGAGATCGAAGAACTGTCCACGGAAAATCGTAAGCTGAGAGCGAGCCTGGAAACGGAGCGTGCGAACGTGTTAGAGGCTAATAAGAACGTCGATACGTTTAGAACTACGATTATGAATTTGGAAACGCGTGTTCATGATGTGGAACAGAAACTGGCGGAGGCGGTTAAAGTGGCAGAGGTGGTAACGCTGGAGAGGCGAGAGTTGGAAGCGACGTTTGCGGAGAAAGAGCGAGCGTTGCGTCGTGCCGCCGAAGAAGCCACATTGCAGGCTTCCCAGGCCGCGTTAGAAAGAGCGCGCGCTCAACATGACAGGCTAAAGATAGAAAAAGACTTAGAGGACACTCGCGAGAAACTCTCCGCGGCACTAGACGTGAATAATCAGCTGGAAATAGAAGTTACTCGCAAGGTGGCCGCGGCGGCTGATAACAAGGTTGACATGTTACTTGTTGGCCTACCCTCTGAAGAAGACCGTCCCACATCACCAGATCTTGGTATTGACAGCGATCGACTGTCGAGCTTGGAGCAAAACGATGCAATCACATTATCGCCGCGTAAGTAGATACTCGTTAATTGCTATTACTTCGTACTTTTTACTGAGGCATTAAAAAAACCTTTTGTCCTCTTTTGGACAACAGGAACAACCCTCTCCTACGAGTTAAAAGTAAAATTCAATGGATTGTTTTTTGTTACAGGTTCGCTTTTCGAAGAGAACGTGACGCTGAAGCAAAAGCTGGCGAGGACAAAGGCGACTCTCGCGGACACTCTGACACAACTAAACGCAGCAAACATGCGGAAGAGAAGCGTACAGCGCGCTATTTGTCGTGAAATACACAAAACTCAAGGAGTGTTGCGTAAAGCGCGCGACCAGTTCGAAAGCCCTAACTAGTGCTACTTTGTTACTTTAGTCTTAACATACTCATATGTTGTTTTTGACTTGACCTTCGACTAGGTCCATTTCTATTATCCAACTCAAAAGCAAAGTACTGAATAAAAATCTTGAATACGGTACTGATTTTTAAACATATACAAAATACTTATCATGACAATAATGTTATATTAACCCTAATGGAGTCGAAGATCATTATTTATACTGAGTTTTATTATGTTATACGGTATTATGACTTATTGCGTATTCTGTGATTGACTATAATTTTTATTGATATGTCGATTTAATGTAGGCTGCATTATTTACTAATGAAACAAAGTGTTTAAAAATGACTGTAACTATTTGTAATTCTCAAGCATAATGATATCTAGTCTACGTAAGTGTCAGAAGATGCGCGGACCAGGTATAATTTAAAGATTATCCCCCTTACTTATAAAAACATCGCTATGTAGTTGCTAAGTAATGGATAACTAAACAGTGTTTAAGTAACGCTTAAATATTTCTTACTTATAAACGCTGCATAGCACCTGTTTAGCTAAGCAATGGATAATGAGGTCGAACGTATTTTAAACTGACAACATTGTACTAAAAAGTATTATGAATGACCTAAATGGCCAAATAGCATGTATCTAGTGCTAAATATCTTCAAATTAAAAAGTAAATATAATACTTTTCTTTGTATAGTACCACCAACTTAACTGTGAAGTTTTCGAGGGCGCTACTGGTCAAGGAAATCAACTACGAACTGTCACAATTTGAAGGAATGTTGTAGTTCTTTTTTCTGCCACCTGAACAGATAAGTTGGTGGGTCTGTAACTAAATCAGCTGATCAAAATATGGGCGCCTTCTTGTTACTTAAAATTTAAACAAGGGTGGGACGGTGTTTAAATTGACAGCTGATTTAAGCAGTACTTAGGTACTGGATAAAGTTATGTAGCGTTTATGAGTAAGAAATTTTGCTAATCAGCGGCTAAGTAATGTTTAAAATTTAAGTAGCGTTTATAAGTAAGGCTGTATATGATCAAATATAAATTAAAAACTTTTCTACTAAGTTTTTGGTCACATTCGGAGTCAAGACTGTGACAGATTACTTATACCCTAATTTTTTTGAGGTCTGATGGCAGAGAGCAACGAATGGGTATTTAATATTTGGAAAACATAATGAAAACTGATATCAAAAACCTGTTAAAAAAACCGTCTACGTGCAATTCGGACCGACACCGAGTTCACCGGTTCAGTAACACAATATATATGTAGATTATTTACCAAAAAATGTATATTATTTTAGATCAATGCGAGATCCTTAACGATAGTCTGAATCGCACTTGGTTGGTTTTTTGTTGTTTGATGTTGTACTTTGGAGTTTTATGGAGGATTGCAATAGCGTGCATAAATGAATCGGGAAATTAAAACAATATTTAATAATATGAGTAATAATGCAGCCATTAGCTTCATAAAAGTAGTTTTAAATTTTATATAAGCAATTTAGGTAATATGCGGTATTTAATTAAATAATAAAATACGTGCCAAAATGTTACAAATCTTTCATTTTGAGAATGTTATGACAGATTATTGAATAGCGCTAACAAAGTTGATGCAGTAGCTTTTATGAAAAAAAAAACAATTGGCGGGAATGTCTATTTCCCAGAAAATAGAACGTAAAGTGAAAAAATTGCCTATGAAAATGGAGAATATGTACAGATATTCTATTAGAAATCCTAACTTTGATTGTTTGGGCTACCTTGTTGCAGTAGCAAATACACTAGACAAACATGATAGATCGGCACCTTCCCACCATCATTGGAAAATACTTAAATGCAGGTTGGTGCTGTTTGAAACCTCTTATTCATTACCAACTCCCTCTTTAAAATGAATCATATCTGACGAGATAACTTGTATATTGGTAAATTTATATGTATTAGTGCAGTCTCGCAATTATAAACGAATTTAAAAAATTTAGGTACATAATTATAAGTTAAATAATTATTTTCATGTGTTAGTCTAACGTATTCAAAGATAAAAGTTATTTAGATACATACATACCACGGATATCGGGTATGTATACCTAATTAATTTTTGCAGGTAATAAGTGATAGCCTTAGTACTCTCTCACCTGTTGGTAATGTGATCGTCGCGTCGGTGGTAAATAGACTTAACATCTAGAATAGGAACTGGCAGCTCTCAAGGACAGCTGCCGGAACACACCGTTAGCAGTTAGCCACTTAGGATCTGTGAGGTGATCTGATGAGGGCGCGGAGTCAGGAGGCAATAGTATGATACTGATACAGGATGGGAAGAAATCCCAACGAGTTAGGCGTGACAACCTTTTTTGTATGTTTCTTACGCGATTACTTTACTTTGCCTATTATAAACTGATTCCAAAGTAACTCCCATTTAAATTTCATCAAAATCGGTCGAGTAGTTTTTAAGTGATTATCAATTAACTGTAGTGTGTACCTGGCCGATTTAATGGTAATTGCAACACTCGTTGGTAACAGTGTACTGGTTTTAGGCGAGCGAATAATTTTGTAAGCATTAGGCATCGCTATAAAGAATAAAAAAATTAAAACATAGAACGTAACAGACTTCATACACTTAACGAATTATACACGGACCATGATAATGTGAGGTCAGTTATAAATCAGAATGATACCGACTTCAACAATTTATTTCATACTCTTTAGTATTGGAAGTCAGTTAAGTACGTTTTTTTTAATATTCTTATTTTCCTGATCTTACAGAATGATTATATTCTCCAACTCCTCTATTCTGGCTTGTCCAGACAAAAGCGATGTCAAACAAGTTCATATTGTTTTCAATAAAAATGGTGATGATTATGACAAAGTGATTTCGCTGTTCCTTAAATTTTCGCTGACACAAGTAAGTTTACCGTGTGTATGCCTACAGCTTACTCAATTGACATTTTTTAATTCTGAATATGCCAATATTTAGAGCATATTTAGTGCAATTATGAATACTAACTCAAAATTTAGGTGCCAAATAAACTTTACTGCATACTAAATATCGATACATTAACCTGCGATGAAAACTGAACTTGTACTGAAAATCTTTTTGATTTAATTGAATGTATTAAGACGGACATGTCGCCCGCCTGATGGTAAGCTTCATGACTGTCCATTGAAAATGCAGTGACGCCGTCCTCATTCTCCTTGATAATGCATTGCGCTCGTTAGTTATAATGTCTCTTACATCCAGTAATTTCATTTGCTATACAGTGCCCTTAACCACTGTAATGTTTGCACACTACTGCTTTAAAGCAGAATATCTGACACAACAGATTATTTTACCACAGACACGAATATTTTCTTGAAATAGACATATATATCTAAATAGAATATAGATATATATGTAAAACCACAGACCTAGGATTTTTTCGCTACGCTCAAAGCCTATGTGTAAAACAATATCTAATGTCAACATTATATTTTATTTTTGGAAGATAATAAAGATAAATTACTCAGGCATATAACAAAAAATTTAAGTACAATCAACGTAAGGTTAATGATACTTAATTTTTGACAATAATTTACGTAATACTTTCTCTAGACCCGAATCTAGCTGCGACTTCTTTTGTTTTTGCAACCCCAAGTGTAGCTGTAATATTGTTTTTATGGGATATATCTTATTTTATATAAGAGGGCAAACGAGCAGGCGGCTCACCCGGTGGTAAGTGATCACCGTCGCCCACGAACATCCGCAACACCAGAGGTATCGAAGATGCGTTGCCAGCCTTTGAGGAGGTAATGTGCTCTCTTCTTGAAGGCCCCTAAGTCGTATCCGTTCGGAAATACTGCACCTGGCAGCTGGTTCCACATTGTGGCAGTGCGAGGTAGAAAATGCCGTGAAAATCGCAAAGTAGGGACTTCCAGACTGTTGCTGTTGTAGCTTACCGCGCTTTCTACAGTTATACAGATTCAAATATGTTCTTTCTCCACATAAATAGTTAAATACGCACACTTATCTTTTGTAGCTGATAGCCAAGCCACCACTATCTCACCTGACGGTAAGTGATGATGCGGTAGAAGATGTTGTTTAGGCTAACATAGAATTACAGTTTTAAAGGACAGCTGCATAAGAACACACTGCTGGGTGCTTTGCGACAGAATTTTTATGTGTAGTGTAGTGTGGGTGGTAGCTACCCGGGCGGTCATTCGCAAGATACCCTCCCTTCAACGTCCTTTCCTTCCTTTTCAATGTACTTTGGTATCTACCTTCTTCTGTAACGACATGCACACTATATAGTACCACCAACTTAACTGTGCAGTTCTCGACGGCGCTATTGGTCAAGGAAATCAACTACAAACTGTCAAAATTTGAGGGAATTTTGTAGTTTTTATTTCTGCCGCCTGAACAGATAAGTTGGTCGAACTGTAATAATAAGCATTTATTTTCACACTGCGCTTACATTGATTACAACCCGAGTGTATTGTAACTAAAAACGTTGACTACGATATTTTGTAGGAAGAGGAGATAAGGCAGCCTACGGCTGAAATCTACCAGATGTGCTTCAGTTACACTCTGATCGCTAAGCTAGCTCCCGTCTGGAACGCTGTGGGCCTGAATTATCTCGTAAACAACAGGGATTTCTTAACCACTAAAACTGCTCAAGATGGCATTAAATATCAAATCTGGAGTAATGGTAAGTGTCTATTCTAGTTAACAATGAGCTGAGATATAATCTGATATATTTTATTTATTTATTCACTTACTTATTGCGCTTACAGTATTCTTACCAAGACACACAATAAGATACTTTGCAAGTACACTACACACTTAAAAAACGAATAGAATAAGCTAAAAATGCATTTAGATTTGAGTGGAATATATCTACTTCCGGTTCCTGAGCAATCAAACCGTTGAGTAATGTTACTGCTTGGGCCGTGGGTGCATATTGAGCAAACAATTTTTTTTTTTATGTTGTGATGGAACAAGCCCGAGCCCCACCGGATGTTAAGTGGACTAACCTCTGCCTATAACAGACGCATTTCGTCAACGACGAATTGCACTGCGCCCGCAGACTGAGACGTACGTCTCAGTCTGCGGGCGCAGACGTTGTTAGGTCTCATGTGCCTGTAATTTTACTGGCTCTCAAGGACTGCTGCCGGAACACACTGTTAGGTGCTTGGCGACAGATTTTCTACTTGAGGGTGGTCGCTAGCCAGGCGGGCATTCGCAAAATGCCCTTCCACCATGCGGTGAAGCTCAAGCTCTGGGCGGGATCCGAACCATGGACCTGCTGCGCGGCAGTCCATAGCCAATGCCACTGAGCCATCACTGCTTCAAACCCATATGGTAACCCCTTTACGGTTTTAGACCTATATATTCACTGTGGTTGTAAATTATTCTAGATCAAACAACGGTGATAGAAGCGAAGCCTGTGAAAATACATTTTGTCGCATCCGATGAAGAATACATGCCTGGAGAATGGATTAGAGTATTGCCCAGGTAACGCTTTTTATTCTTTAGGTTCATTATCTCTAAGGAATTTCAAACTTTTTTATCATGTGGTCATCAGTAAATCAAAGTTTATATATGAGCAAGTGAATGCCATTTTTGTACAATTATTAATAAATATCATGATTTAACAATACATAACATAGGTATATCAATATTGTAATTTTGTTATATTTGCAATAACGCCTGCTATGCGGGTTACATTACAAAATTACAAATATACGATAGGATTTTTTTTATAAATATATCAATATTCTGTGGTTTTGAAACATATTTATTGCTTAAGTACATATAATTTCACGGGTTTTCGAGTGATCATCGTCTGGTCAGCAAAGCAATCATTTTACAGATCGCAGCTAGTAAGTTATATTCTATAAATATGTAGGGGGTAGGTCTACATACATACAAATAACCTATTAAACATATAACTATACTCTGGTTTTTAATTCGAGATCTAAAATGTAAACAAAGTGGTTACCCGTGCAAAAAAATTACTTGTACATAGTAATTATACTAATCTTGGTAACGGATGGAGCATTTAATGTAAATACATTATTTAATGCTATAATCTATAACATTAGTATGTAACAATAAAACACTTATTGATTCGCGTACATATTTACGCATATATTCAAGCCTGAAAAAAATTGTGTTAGATTTTTTTGTTTGTAATAGCCACACTTGCGGGGTCGTCGACATTTTCCAGCTTGCGCCAATTTTGCTTATATTCGTTGTTGTTGTTGAATTTTGTGTTATTGTTTTTGTTGTTTATAGTTGTTGTCAGAGAGTTATGTTTAGTTTTTGTTTATTGTTACGAAAATATTATTTTCGTAATATGAGGGCTTGAGCTTCCGAAATACAGCCTGGACTGGGCCCTTTTACAACGAAACACGTATTTTCTCCCGTTAAGAGACGTCCTCGCAAGTCTTTGAGTGCTTCCGAAAAGCTGATGGATATGTACGCGTACAAGCACATGTTTTTATTGTGGCCGAAGGACGAGCATAGGTCAGTAATGGAGTGAGCTAAGAAAACCGCTGACATGTTGGGGATATCGTCAGTTTCAGTCAGAAGGATTGTTAATTATCAGAATACACTTGACATAGCTGAAATATTTGTGTATGAGCAAATTTTTTTCTTACTTTTATGTTTTGTTGATATGAGAATCGTACATTTTGGATGTAAATGCAAATAATTAGTAAAACCCCCAATTTATAAAAATAAATGGAGGTAAATATGTGCTCTCTCGTTTTTTTTTTTTTCATTTTTGGTTTAAACTTCACAGATCTTGTATTTTTATATCTTGAATTTGGCATGGTAAGAAAACTCTTATCTACTGAGGTCTGAGTTTCCACTCTCAAGTATACTGTAGCTTCTTCCCCTGCAATAAGGTAGCATGCGCATGGTGAATCTACAGAATGTAAGAATTTGTCTGCTGATAAATAAATGTGTAAAATCTTTTTTGTATTTTTATTAACTCAAATCATGTTTTATACAGTTGGCATTTGAGCTTATATAGCTTTAAATTATTCTAATACACAATTCATTTGGACAATATGGAAGTTGTCAGTGCTTTAGAAGGCGCTGCTTCCTACCTTCCGGTATTTTTGTGGCTCAGAACCCATAGGATACTGGTTTAAAATGTCACCCCTTTATCTTCCCGAGGGTGTCGTAAGAGGCGACTAAGGTAAATATAAAATATATTATAGGTATGCAATCATTTCAATGTAATAAAAATTTGTGAAACTTAGCATGTACGGTTTACGTATACGTAACATTTTTGATCTCGAATTGAAAACCTGAGTATTGGTATGTAAATGATTTTTATTTTTGCTCTGTCATAGAAACGATATTTTTCGTCAAACGTCAAACTAAGAATAATTTTAGTACAGACGTGATTGAATGGAAGGTGAACGGGGTAGAGTAGGTAGATACATAACAAATATTAAAAACCGCAGAAGTATAGGTACTTACGAGGCGGTGTCCTGGTGAATTGTAAGTTGCCATGGAACCCTCGGTGAATGAGTTCGACTCGCAGTTGGTCGCTTTTGTCAGGGTTAATTACAAGAAAACTACCTACCTATTACTAATAATATTGCTATCAGTCCCTCACCGCACCGTGTTATGTAGGATACTTGTAATTGTCAGTGAATATGTGTTATTATGTTATTAATGTCATATTTAACGGTGTACCCCCCGTTAAATATTAATAAAAAACTAATGAGGATGTCCCATACCAAGAAACGTGTATTTTTCCACGCTTTTTTGTATTTGTTTATGTAATGTAGGTACCTACCCACAAACTAACTTACTATTGTACTAACTCTAAATTAAAACAACAACTGATAGAAGCCGGCAAAGTGGAAAAGCTTCTACATGTTATATTTGTTAACGAAACTGGTGACCAGAAACATCACAGCAATATCCGAAAAAAAAACCGTTTCGCAGCCCGACCCCATGGAAACTCGGCCTGAATTCGAATTTTTGACAAATTTTCTAATGTTTATATCTTGATATTTCCTACTGAATTTATGAAGTTATTTAAGTTTAATATTGTTATTTTATCATATGATTTGGTAAAGTAAATCAAATGGGTCCGGCAAAGAGTAGACAGTAAAAAATCAATAAATCCCAAGGGTAGGAGTTATTCTTGTGTTAGCAGTTCTTCTAACAATACAAGATCGTAAAGTAACGAAATATATTTCTTTCTATGGGAAAATACATACTAACCAACTGCGTGCACGGAATAGAAGTTGACTAGGTATAGGTAGTAAGGAACTGGGGAACAGCTATCGGCAAACTTCCCTGCGTGCGCTTCATAAGTAGGTTATTTTATTGTCTACTTAACTTTTGATTATGTTCCATGACTTTCCCAGCTTGAACAAAGCCGTAGTCGAAGAGTACTGCGAGTCTTTGCCTGGATCAGGAAGCTTTAGGTGTTACAAAGACTTACGCCGCCATTGGAAAAACATAGTAAGTCAAATTCATCTCCTATTGTACATAGTACGACGTGACCATTACCAAATAGGTAGCTATTTGATAATGGTCACGTTAGCATTATTTTAATAGGTATTCTTGAATTTTGAATTGCTCGCCCCCGAGTCTCCAGCCTAAGGAAGTAATATATTTTGGAAAAGAATGGATAAGCCCAGAACCTGTGCCAGGACGTGGTAGTTAGATGTTATATTAGGTATAAAGATCTGTTTATTTTCTGATTTACTATTAACAAACTGTTCTTTAAGCCGTGTGGTTGTTGGGTATGGAATTATACATAGTTCGTGAAAGCTTAAAGAACAGTAAGTATAGTTACTTACCTAAATAATAACTAGTAGTTACCTACTGATATTCTTTGGTGGATATGGCAATAGTCTCGTCCGCGCCCTATTATACAGGGCGTCCCACGGCGATGCCACATGGAGGGAAATTACCTTGAATATTGTAGATGGAACATTTAACTGAAATAAGACATTTAAATTTAAAACGAATTTAAACTGCATTTATAGATATTTAAATAATTACATGGTAGAACCGAGAATCGAAACCGTTACACGAGAAAAATAATCATTCTGTAGTTTTATCATACCGATCGAAAGATTTCATCATAAGGATTATTTTTTGCATATATGCATTTTATATAAAGGAATAATTCAAAATTTCACATCAAATGTTAAAATTCATGGTCTTCCTTTTATTTCTGACACTTTGTTGTTTAGCAAAAAATAATCTTTATGATGAAATCATTCGATCGGTATATGGAAATGATTTTAAAGTGGGTACATGTATTAGTAATACGTACTTATGATAATATCAGTTGTTTAGTAAAATGTTCCATCTACAATATTCAAAGGACTTTCCCTCCATGTGGCATCGCCGTAGGACGCCCTGTATACTGTTTATCTTACCCACATTACATCATTAGGTATATACATTGGCGTAATGATGTGGTTAGGTAAGTTGCTCTTTTACGATAAGCACATTTTATTGAACGCTCTAGCATGGATATCGGCTGCCTGAAGAGGAAGGTCCGTACTACTTGATCCGGTTCTGGCGCGGCGAACCCCTCACCTATCCAAAGATATGCGTCCTCCGAAGCTTCCCCATCGTGACGCCAGTGCCAAAGCCTGCTGAGGTACCTACGCAGTTTAAATTTAGCTTCGACTTTGAAGTTCATCATCGACCTTTATCTACCTATGCAATATGTCTTTGATATTGACAATGATAGATAGAAGACCGACCCGTGGTACAACTGCGATGACCAACTGGTTGTACTACGGAGAAAAAAGTTACCCATGGTTCAACTCTTTTTTTATATATTTATTATTATGATCCATGGTACAACTGTCCAACTGGTTGGACTAAGGGGAAATGAATTTATCTATGGACTAGTTATTTATTTATCTATAGTCTAGGGCAAAGTCATATTTAGGTGCGACGACGAGCGAAGCGAGGAGGAGCGTTAGGTTACTTGTGACTACAAGATCGCGCGAGCCGAGCGAGCGAAGCGAGCGTGCCGCGGCAGCGGCCGGCGATGCGCCACATACATTTAATTTCATATACTACTTTTGGTGATCATTTACTACTTTATCCCCTTAGTCCAACCAGTTGGACAGTTGTACCATGGATCATAATAATAAATATATAAAAAAAGAGTTGAACCATGGGTAACTTTTTTCTCCGTAGTACAACCAGTTGGTCATCGCAGTTGTACCACGGGTCGGTCTCGATCCTTATGGTCCTGAGGCCTAGCTTTGATCGGTAGTAGCAAATGTTTAACAATCACTTAGTATTTAGATTATGTACCAGGTCACTTAGATAATTATGCGAAAAAGAGATTTAAGTAATATAGATATGGAACGCATGGTTGGTTATACATTTACGAGAAAATAGAATGTGGACAGCAGCGCTTAGGTACTGTGGAACTGATATGTCACACTGCGATCCCCAAGCCGCCTGCCAAGCGTGGTGATAATTGCAACAACCCCCGCCCCCCATAATGGGGAGGCTGTGATCAGCAGTGGCCTATCCGACTTATATAGTACGAGAAAATATACAAAGATCTAAAATTGTATTACTCTCCACATTTCATTACAAACAAATCGTAATTCATATTCACACTAAAAATTCGTGTATTCCTTATTCCCGACTTAGATCGCCGCCGCTGTTGGCAATACGGTTTTTTCTTTACGGGTTGCCGCCCAAAGATGGCAATGAGGTCTATTCTTCCTGATTGTCACCTATATAATCCCCAACACTGGCGGCAATACGGATATTTTTATTGATTGCCCGCCAATGGTATATGTTTTCTTCAATGCTACCCATATACCAATATTATAATAGGGATTATAATAATCTAATACGGATCAAATATCTGTGCTTTTGGTTTGCCAGTTTTCCTTTTTATTATTTATTAGCTTTCCGGCCGAGTCTCCGCCCGCGGGTATATCAGTTATAGCGCAAAACCATTAACCTTGCGCAGTTGGATAAAAACTATCCTATGTCCTTCCCCGTAACTCAAACTATTACCATACCAAATTTCATCCTAATCGGTCTAGTAGTTCCGCTCTGAAACTAAGCAAACAAACAATCAAATCTTTCCTCCTTAATTACATTAGATTACACGACTGCCTAAAAAAGGGCCTATAAAGGAGTGTTATATTTTCAGGGTTCATGTATGTACGTTTTTGAGTTTCCTTATTCCATCGTAACTTCTAAACGGCTTAACCAATTCTAATGTTTGAGATATCATATAGATTTGTCTTGATAGCGTAAGTGACACTAGGTACATAAAAATAATAATATTATTAAAAACCGTCCAAGTGCGTGTGGGACTCGCGCACGAAGGGTTCCGTCACTAAATATTCTATGAATAGTTAAAGCGTCTATCTGTCACCGTTATTAGTATCAAGCAAGAAACGGTAAAAAAATCAAGTTGGTTGTATGGGAGCCCCCCTTAAATATATATATTATTTTACTTTTAGTATTTTTTGTTATAGCGGCAATCGAAATACATCATCTGTGAAAATTTCAACTGTCTAACTATCACCGTTCTTGAGATACAGCCTGGTGACGACGGACGGGCGGACGGTCGGACGGACGGACGGACTGCGAAGTCTCAGTAATAGGGTCCCGTTTTTACCCTTTGGGTACGGAACCCTAAAAATGGTGGATTTTAAAAGCCTAATTGTAAAAAAAAACTATCAAACCAATCCAGTGGCATATCAAAATTAACGGCTTTAAAAAAACGATTCCATAAATATAACATAAACCTTGCAGATTTAATTTCAATGGATCGAAAAAATGCTTAAAGAAAATATATAATTTGCAGTCGGTTTTTTTTACTTTTTTAATAAATTTATACTTGTTTTATCTCTAAATCTTAAAATAAGAACGTACTAAACGATTGTCCGAACAATTTTAAATTACACTATTTTAAAGCAAACTGGCAAACTGCGCATAGATATTTTGCAAAATTGCACCTAGTTAACCTATTGAATTTAAACAAGATTTTTATGATGAAACTAAGTTTGTATAAAAAGTCCACTTTACGGTTCGCAGAAAGTGACGCTTCATAAATTTTTGAGCTGCATGAAGTCTCGCATTCCACATTTCCTTGGTATACCAATGACGATTCAGTTTGATGATGAGAAAAATAATCAGGTATGTTCTATGTACATTACGCTTACCAGTAGGCAGGTAGTATTACATATTACCTATAACTACTGTAAACTATTGTATTTTCTTGCACTATAAACGAAAATTTTAATTACGAAATAAAAATAACTGAAACCTACGTCCAACACTATTATGTGTTGTGGTAAGTACCTTATAGTTAATTTACGCATAAGTATTATTATAATAAAATTTCTTGCCTTTATTAAAATTAACGAACTAAAAACTAAAGTAAGTAATTGTGTAAAGATGGTAGAATCCATAAAATAATAAATGACGTAATATAGCTTTTTTATTATGGATTTGTGCAGTGAGGCTAGTTTGGTTTTGGCCAATTTGATTTTTCTTATATGCAGTAGAATTAGACCATGGTTTTGAGATGTTGATCTTTTGAAACAACAACAGACCGGGCCGTCACACTTACGCGTATCTGTACTCCATATCATGAAAATTACTGAACCGATGTTGATTAAGCTTAGCGTATAGTTGAAGTAAATTAAAAAAAGGTCAGAAATTGAATAAAACTTTCGGAGAAATGCATACTGTTATAGATACAACATCAACAACACGTACCTATATTCCTATATAGGTACGTGTTTTGGATGTTGTATATATAACAGTATGCATTTAGTAGAATAGTACCTACTATAAAATGTTGTGAATTGTTTGGGAGCCCTAATACATTATCATAATTATATGTGAATATATTGCAGTTCCAATAATATTACACGACGAATTAATAGTCTCTTTTTTTAAGTCGGTAAAAACACTTCTTAAATTCAACCACACTGTTCTGAGACCACACCGAGACCTTGCCGGATAGACCTATAACTAGGTAAGTAGGTATTCAACAATCTGCAGATTGATATCTACCTAGTTAGGTGCTTAATGTAAAAAAATACGAGTTTATAATCTTATTACTAATTTATGGAAATCAGTTAATACGATTTTTTTTAATTAATGAATGTTTTTAGTGTTTTTTTTTGAGTATACAAGACCTTTCCACCTACGAAGGCCTTCCACATTTTTTGAATGATTTTAACCTACCCAAGCCATCATAAATTATATGTATTATTTTACTGAATATTATGTTGCTACCTACTTACCTACCAATAGCACACACAGACACAACGAGTCCCACATAAAGTACCTTCCAAAATTGAATGCTATCACTGATTCCGTCCAAAACTGTACAGTTTTGCTTCCACCACACACACGACCCGACAGATCGAGAACGATCTTGAATCTTTCATTTGTGCAACGATGTCTCCGAGTGATGACGTATCAGCTTTTGTGGGCTAAGTGCTAGCCTAAAGTATATATGAAAACGACTACGGACACAAAAATATATAAAAAATTAAAATAAATATAAACTTTATTAATATTTGACGGTATAGTTTATAATTTAGTAGCTAAATGCATGTAAGACACGACCAAGCAGTGCGCAATCGATATCGAAACTGATGGCAGCACACACGCTACGATTGAACGGTGCAGTTCCTCCGATTCGATTTATCTGTTCGATTGTTGATTCCAATCCGTTCAAATATACAATTTCGAAAAATCAAACTGGCCAAGCCAACCTCCCACACTGACTAACGATTGACTGAGACCGTCCGACTGTAGATACAGTTCAAATTGCATTCGATTTCGTGAGGCATGTTGCAGGTGTAAGGCGTAGTGTAATGTACACACGAGGTCTTCCTCTATGTAGTAATCTGTGTACAAATGCGCATCCATAATTTAATGTGGAGGGGCTAGCCTTCGTGAGTGTACAGGGTCCTACTTATCTTTGTTACAGAATGTCAGCAACAGCGACAGAACACTTTCAGAGACTCAAGCTATCAGCTTATGCACGCCAACGCAATATTCATAGAAAGAAAATAGATTCCACAGATACCTAAGTATTTACGATAGTATTTATGTCTAATGCTAAAATATTGATCCGCAATAGGTTGATTGGTATAGTAGACAGGTACTTGCTGTAGACGAAGAATTGAAGAGTTCCATCAGGCTTCGAAAAATAAATTATAATATTCTAATTATTATAAATACCTTACCTGCCTACTAATATGTCTGTGCTGTATAGGTAATAAAGTACATAAGTATAGATGGATATGTAATTCTCTTAATAAAAGGAACTGTAAAATAATAATGGTATTTACTTAATAAAAATAACAAATAATATCAAAAACATTTTAATTACAAACATTTAATTACATTACACTGTTATTAAATTCGAGACATAACATATTTTGGCTAAATTTAATTAAATACCATTCTTGTTAGGTAGGTACGTATTTTTTACTATTAATTATTTTTATACTACATACCCTTTGCTTAAATTTGCTTAATAGGTATTTAATTTTTCACTTATAAGTTACTACTATAGTACTAGTACATATAGTACTATAGTAGTAGTTACTACAGTAGCAAATTGACACTAACGAAGACGTGTCGCAATCGATATTTGTTTTGTACTTAATCAATTCTATCCCTCTGGTATCAATGTGTTTATAGGTAAAACCCCTTACCGCATGTATTTTTTATTTTTTCCAGAAAAAATATATTTGATAGGCCTTGACACATACCTACTATTAAGTTAGTTCAGACAGTTTTCCAAAATCTGATTGGTTTTCAAAATATGGGTAAAAACTTATATTTCCCATATATGGCATAGAATGCAGTAAAAGCGACTAACACTAAATTGACATATACGGCATATTATGCATTGCAGTAAAGGCGACTGAAAGTAATTGCCATATTTGGCATCGTATGCTCTAAAGGTAAGTTTAAATCAATCCTCGGTACAAACTATGTTTCAGAAATTAAAAATAAAAGTAAAAATTTTATGAAAATAAATTTATTGAGATCTGTTGCATTTAGGAACTTCACATTTTACACTTAGTTTACTATACCGACTTACACCGACTTACCGACTAACAATTCACCAGGCGTAGCGTAGGTTCAGTCTCATCATTTTGCCTTACGTAAGGTGAAACAATTTAAAGCAATTCCTATCTTTATTTAGACATAGGTGTATGTGACATTTCTCACATTTGATGTAGGATTTGCCTGAGCAACCATACATCTTACAGAGTTGTCGTTCCTGTGTGTATGCTGGCAAATGATCTCAACCATCATTGGCAATTTCGGGGAGAGGTAAATCTATTCGCCGTTTTCTTCTTCGTTTAGGTTCTTCGGCAGCAGGCCTTCCGCGATTTCGTGTAGGCGTGTAATATGCTTGGTTAGCTCTTGTTAGTGCTTCGGCCATTACTAATTTAAAATCCAGTAATGGCATGTAGTTTTATTGCGTTTTACGCCACAAAATCCAACTATTTACACATGTTAGATCAATCATATGGAAAAATATTTTATGATACCACTTCTTGCTCCTCACTTTGATACGATAATAACCAAGCATTGAATCTAGATTCAATGCTTGGTTATTATCGTATCAGGTCAACACCTCCCATATATCGATTATATATGAGCACAGCTTTTGGGCAAGGCACAGTCTGAAATATTTTTTTCTTTCTATTGAACCTCTGAACCTCTCCCTCTGGATATTTTCCAACATAGGTTGACGCCAAATTGACAACTTTGTTATCGAGCCATGTAACCACGGATATATCGAAGTCATCTACCTCTACGACTTTCTCAACGCTATAACCTCTTCCTTTTTTTGTCATTTGTCCAGCATTTGGTAGATCATGGTTAGGAAGGCGTTTCCGATTTACGGTACCCAACGGGAATATACCTTTTTTGTGTAATGCAGCCATAAGCTGTAAACTTGTGTACCAATTGTCAAAGAACAATTTATAGTTCATATTTTCTGGAATACTGCTTGATAAGCGCATGGCTACATTACTACTCACACCTAAGTCAGGATGGCCTTTTAGAACAACATTGGACTGTGCTCCTGCATAGAGCTCAAAATCATTTGTCAGCCCTGACGCTCCACTCAAAACAAAAGCTTTATAACCCCATTTGTGTGGTTTTTTAGGGTTGTAGTTTTTAAGACTAGACTTTGCTTTTGTTGGTATTACTTGCTCGTCAATTGCCAAGTATTCTTCTCTAGGTAAAAGCAACAATCTCTCGCGAATTTTATCTATAAGCGGTCTTATTCTTTGCAGTTTGTCATAGTTAGGGTCATTAATCGGTACAGTGTTCTCATTATTAGTAAAATGAAGAAACCTCTTCAGTTCTTCAAAGCGATTGCAAGTTAAAACATTACTTATTGGTATGAAATTAGAACAGCTATTCCAGTAATGTCGAGTAGTGGGGAAATGCATGATGGACATATAAATGAGTACACCTATAAACTTTTCAAATTCTTTGCTTGTAATTTCTAATGTTGACCCCCGCGTTTGCTCAGAATAGCGATTCATTTCTTGAGTTATATATTCAACAGTTTCTGGAGTGAATAAATATAAAAAAACTGAAGAGGTGTATCCAAATCTTTGATTTCTTGAGGAATATTTTGGTCTCCCAAAAAGGCGCAATCAGCTTCATTATAATCTAGAGCTTTGTCTTGCCAATTCAAACGAACGGGTTTATTTTTGGGCATGTTCCGCGAACGCGATGAGCCAGCAGCTAATGGATCAACAGAGGCCTGCTCACCTTCATCTGACGAAGAATTCTCATCAGAATCAGAAGGATAAATAATAATGTTTCTTCGTCTCGTAGAATTACCACAGGGTTCATAGTCTTGATCGTCCGGATCATCCCCCACTAGTTCATCATCATCTTCTTCGCTTTAATTTGGAATATCAAGACCGTAGAATCGCAACGGATCCATTATTCTGTAAAAAAAAATTGCTTCACTGCATAAAATCTCATATCTGGTTGAATGCAAAAATAACCCGTAAAGCATTTAATGCCAAATCTGGAAAACTAATTAACACGCTACTGCATACTATTCCATATTTGTCATGCTAAGATTTGGGTTTATTGTCGATAAACTATAACTCTTTACTTACATGTTTTCAGTGTTTTGAGACCTTTGATAAATCTTCTTATCACCAAGATATAAAGATTGAACGAACAATCGACCCACAATCACGAAACTAATTTTTAAAACTATCACACACTAATGACAATTTTCAACGGCTGCCGACTGGTTTTGACAGGTTATAGTTTCGTTACGCGGTACACTAGATGGCAGCATTTGTATTTTGATTGAAGCTTGAACGTAGCCTAATCTGTCTTAATATACTTACCGTAAAGGGTAAACTCACATCATTTTTAATTTCTGAACGTTTGAAAATAAGTGCCCATATTTGGGTAGCAATGCGGTAAGGGGAAAGATAAGTTCATGCGAATTGGAATTGGACGGGTGATTTACATGGTGATATAAAGTTAAAACGGCGTTGAACGGGGCATAAGGTGAACGCGCACCTAGAAGCACCGCAGGAACTGGGATGCGCCGCAGTCATCGAATAAGCTTTATGGGTACCACTTCATACATTTTTTCTGAGATCTGAGATCGAAGGCCTAAATGGAGTAGAAATTGTAATAAACAACGCGCACGAGTTTCATACGCAATTTTTCAACACCCTTGCGAGGAAAATATAAATTTATTGCACAAATGCGATACAAACAACATACGAAAATTATGGAAATAGCGCGCAAGTTTTTTTTGCCCGCGGCAAATTTATTTCAAATTTTTTTTTTTTATTTCAAATAACTTACTTCACTTCTTCAAATACACTCATATATTTCTCGCTGGAAATTAAATTAATGGTTAGTTTTCTCGTATAAAATGCCGTGTGTTGTAATTTTTGCGTTGCTTCAACGTACTATATTGCAGTAACTTTGCGTACGTTGTCGTGCATCCCAACTCCCACCGCAGTGTTGTGAAACAGTAGAATGGTATACCTAGATAGATTAGTGAAAGATAAATATGTATATGTAAGGTATATAATCTGATAAACTAAGCTATGTCTAATAATACATTTAACCAGGTTCAGTAGCAGGCATGCATTAAAGAGGAGGATAAGAGAACTAACGTCCAACAATGGATTAGTACAAGAATCAGCTTTTACTAGTCCATTGAGGTAGGTACATTTATCATCACCATCATATGATGGGGCCAATACCTTTATATTACTTATGTTATTGGCACAACCGCTGTGTTTTTTCGAAGTGTTTAGTGGTCAACCATAGATGATATCCGAGTAGTATGAATGTTGGAAAACTGTTAGGTTTTTTCACGATAAATTTGGTAAGACCCTATATATTTTATACGTAGTTCCTCAGTTTCTGTAATTATAATGAGCATTTGGGGAAGAAGCTTCCAACGTGGACATGCGTGGGGATGAAATTGAAGACTGGCCCGCTGTTTGTTCGAAGAATCGGGCTACTGATGGTGAAAGGTTTCTTTGGGGATGCTGCGCAGTCAATGAGCTTCTTGTATCCTGTACAGATACGAACTTTATCACAAAAACATAAATACCTAGCAAGCAATGAAAAGTATCAAATATAGTTCTAATAAAGAATTTTATTCAAGCTATGCTTTTTTTTTTCTTCAGAACAAGCGAAGACGAATCGTAAGATAAATCTACAGATCTCCCTATATCCAAAATTGAGACAACCTTATTTTTCACTAGAACAACTTACGAAACTAACAGTCACCAACTACTTAAGTATAGCTTGACTAAAAACTCACAATAATTTAAAAGAGGTAGGCCTACGTAGTCTAAGTTCTTTTTAGGTAATACACGATACACCTAAGCACCTAATAGAAGAAGATTGTAGCCTGTATAGACCTCAATGGGTAACTGGCAACCCAAACCCTTCCGTCCGGGCCGATTCTTATTAAAATCAGGCTACCTGGAGGCCAGAATCCAATATAAAATGTACTGCTCACACACGCCCGATTCTGCCCGGTAAGCAAGCTGCCGGCCTGCGGGGCGAGGTCAATGCCCAAGCCGGTAAGCAAGAGGTGCCCGCTACGTACAAACGCTATCAGTCCCGCTACGTACAAACGCTATCTGTCGCCACATACAGTCCGATTGCAACCCGATGCGGTTGTCCCGGCGCCAGTGTGTTCTCAACTCTGTGACTTTGCGAATAACGATCAATTATGCTTAGTGCTCGATAAATATTAAAATATTGGAATCGCAAATTATAAATGTGCACTCAATATTTATAAATTTAATATACTTATATAAAACATTCATGGCGGCAGCTGGCGCACTAATATAGGGAAGAAATTAAAAATTGGGTAAACCGGTAGATGTAAGGCGGCCATCAGATTCCAATTTTTACCCAGTAAGAATAAGAATCGGACCGGAAAATCTACTACAATAATAAATATCATAATACTTTTATTACTAAGACCCAGTTGTTTTGTCGTAAAGAAGGAATTATCATCAGACTAACAGATTTTCAGTAGGTACATAAGGAAATAAATAATTTTGCGTGGCTAGCTATCACCCTCAAGTAGAAAATCTGTCGCCAAACACCTAACGGTGTGTTCTGGTAGCTGTCTTTGAGAGCCAGTAATTCTAAGTTAGCCTGAACAATACCTTCCACCACATCATAACTTAACCATCAGGTGAGATAGTGGTTAAAATCTAACCATCTCGTCTGGCATAAAAAAAAACTAAGTTAATAGAAAAAAATGTGGTAGTGCCTACTGCTATGTACCACAATCCTCCCCATAATATGTTAATAACATTCAAGAAACCACAATATATTACCAATCTATGTGTTCTTGAGATCCTCGGTGATTGAGAAGGCGTGCGATTATCTGGAGACTGTACTCGTAACATTGAAGTGCCCAATAAATTAGTTTTGTACCCTTTTGCTAGTTGCTCCAATGTTTTACCTTAAATCATGAAAACAGATTTTATAATTGATTTATTTAATAGTAGATTAAACGTAGGTATGTGACTACTGCGTAACTCGTCCTAAGGTCTCTGGCGCGGGGATTATAAGTCAATGCTTGGAGTTGTTCATTGTGTCGTTAAATCAAAAAGCCTTAGTATAGGAATCATTAAGCCACGTAGCGATTTATTTCAAGCAAGTATGTACCTACTTAAATGAACGTTATTCAATAAGGTTTAGGTAATATTATTGTGGTGAAACAAGCACAAGTCCCACCTGATGTTAAGTGGATTAACCTCTGCCTATAATAGACCCATTTCGTCGTGTGACGAATTGCACTGCGCCCGTCACACTGAGACATACAGTTGTAAAATCTCATGTTCCTGCATTTTTTCTGGCTCTCAAGGACTGCTGCTGGAACACACTGTTAGGTGCTTGGCGGCAGATTTTCTGTTCGAGGGTGGTAGGCGGCCAGGCGAGCATTAGCAAAATGCACTTCCGTCATTTCCCATTTGTTCCGTATTGGATCCCACACTCCTTAATACGACATCGAATGTGATCAAGGAGTCCGTTCAAAACTGTACAGTTTTTCTTCAACCGTACACAATACGATAGATCGTGAACGATCTTCATTTCGTTCCAGAATGGCTTTGAAAGACGATGCAATAGCTCTTAGGCTAAATGCTTTCCCAAAGGACAAATATATAAAAACGGAAACGTTGGCACGAAAATATATAAAAGGTTTTTTTTTTGTGCCTTTAGGTTAGCCTTTGACCACTATCTCACCTGATGGTAAGTGATGATGTGGTTGAAGATGTTGTTCAGCCTAAACTAGAATTACTGGCTCTCAAGGACAGCTGCCGGAACACACCGCTAGGTGCTTACCTGCCTACGGTTTTGAAAAATCCGATCCAGGTATATTCCAAATGTGGATTGGAGGACACGGTGCGATTGACCCATCCCGTTAAACTAGGTACCGTTTCGATCGCATTCGATTTCATAAGGTGCGTAACAAAGATGTAAGTAAGACATAAGTGTAGGTATGTTATATCTTTCGCTAACCTGTAAGCGATGTAGGGATATGTGTATTACATCGCCCAGTCTCTAAAATTCTTTCTAAAGCAGAAGAGTTGTTGAAGATGATAGCAACTGCAGCCCCGTCAGCTAACTGAGAAGAGTCGCAACAAGACAGCAAAAATGACCAGCGATTGGTCTCCCAATGTTCGCCTGAATAAACTGCCAGCTGTAACGTGGATGCGCCTGTAAGTAAACATGTAGTATTATATAGTTAAAGGACTATACATATCCACGGCCATGTGCATTCTTAATTTAATATGGCACGCGTTTGCCAATAATAATAATAACTTTATTGGGCATCAAAATGTTAGGTACAGATTGATATCACTTGTTGAACTCATTGGCTCCCGAACTAGTTTAGAAAAACCATTGACCTATATAAGTCAATGGTTATCCTCGTTTGAGATGTCGCGTCTAGTATATATATACCTACTATAAATATACTATAGTCGACCAGTGCAGGTATGTATACATACTCTCCCCCACACGCAGCTGGGCACTCGTAGAGATTACACGCGCTTTACTTTACGTTCGAAAATTATGCATCATCAATTGTGTATTTTGAATACACAATTTTCGATTTCAAATCACTGTGTTTCGAGGGCCAGGAGTGATTACTTACTCAGTGAGGGCCAGTGGCTTTTCCCGTCTAGATTTATAGACGATCTTATAAGAACTATAAATAAGTATTTTAATAGTAGGTAGAGTATAGGTAGATAAACAGTAAGTCCTAGGTAAAGTACCCGGAAATCAACTAATTGTTATTCAAATTCATTTATTGCATATGGCTGTAGGTTGTACAAAGTTAAAATTTACCATAAGTAATATATATGAGTTACAATCTACCTCATAAAGAGGTGGGCAAATTATTCAAAAATACCATTCAAATATTACCAATTAATGCAAGCTTCATCTTATTGTTAGCCATCGCTATGGAACAGAATCTAAAAAGTTTATATTATAACGGTTTGTAGCAGCTGTCTAATGAAAAACCAAATAGTCATGAAGGATGAACCCTCCATACTTCATGGTTAAAGGTACTGTAGTGTAATAATAAGTGCTGTGCAGTCCTCTGGGTGACTGAGGTAGGGGACTGAAGTGGAACGAGCGAGCTATAAGTATTAATTAAATATTGTTCACAGATCACATTTAGAGATTAAAGCAATAGATGTTTCGGAAGACCACGATATTCGATTCATGTTTGATAAGTACTGTGCAGTCCCCCGGGGACTGCGGTAGGGGACTTAAGTAGAACGAGCGAACTATAAATATTAATTAAATATTGTTCACAGATCACATTTAGAGATTAAAGCAATAGATGTTTCGGAAGACCACGATATTCGATTCATGTTTGATAAGTACTGTGCAGTCCCCCGGGGACTGCGGTAGGGGACTTAAGTAGAACGAGCGAACTATAAATATTAATTAAATATTGTTCACAGATCACATTTACAGATTAAAGCAATAGATGTTCCTGAAGACCACGGTATTCGATTCATGTTTGCTAAATAACTGCAATATATTTTTGGGTGCCGCGCTAGTCTCTCTAATTTTTTTCATACTATATATTACTTTGTAATAAATACTTCTAAGTATATTAATACTTCGTAATCGTTAGTCACGTAACGACATTTTCAATCCATTGTCAAATCACTACATAGTATAAAACAAAGTCGCCTTCTCTGTCCCTATATCCCTGTATATGCTTAAATCTATTAAACTACGCAACGGATTTTGATGCGGTTTATTTAAATAGATAGAGTGATTCAAGAGGAAGGTTTATATTAAATAGTTGAGAAATACTGTTATTTTTGAGGTTTCTAATGGCTGAACCCTACGAGATTTATCAAAATAATGTACTAATTATTGTACACATTGAAAATGTCTAAAGAAATTTCCGCTATGGTCTATCTCTTATGGATATCCCACAATAACATTTTTTTGTCATTTATTTTTTACGACAAATAATGGCTAATTTTTGAACCAATACAGCAATAATCCTTATCTAATTAAATTCCTTAAATACACTGTTATTTTAATATAGATCTATGTGGCCCTTACAGCATATGACTTCAATGAATATTTTCGAAGATAAACGTTTACAGTTTCCGGTAAAGACATCTTTTGCAATGACCATTAATAAATCGCAGGGTCAAACCTTCAACGCTGCAGGCTTAGATTTGAGCGTTGACTGTTTTTCACATGGCCAACTGTACGTCGCTCTTTCAAGAGTAACCTCTAGAGAAAACATGTTTGTATTGTCTAATGACAAAAAAGCTGTGAACGTTGTATATAAAGACATTCTATAATATATTAATTGTTGTAAAAATAAAATAAATAGGTAAAAATTTAAAAAGTAAATAAGTAAAAATGTAGTGTATGAATTTAGATATCCAAAGATAGCAGGAAATCTTCATGGTTTAAGGAAAGAAGAACTGTTTTACTCTAAATTTAACGCGTGCGGGATACGGGCAGTAGTGAATGAATCAAAACTACCGGATCGATTTTAATCATTTTTTCAGTGAATGACATAGGCTATTATATTTTATACCCGTGCGAAGCCGGAGCGGGCCGCTAGTACTTAATAAGTTGAAAAAGTACATTATTACGGGTGCAGCGTGAAAATTCAAGCCTGACTCGGTCGAGAGTTTAAATAGAAAAAGACAGATATATTATCTAATGGCAGAGGTACTTAGTTCCTCGTTATCTAAAAGAAACTATCTACTCACCAATAAAAACCAAAATTGTGCATCTATACCGATAGAAGTGAAAATAATCAAAGGAATAGGTATTCTACTCACCAGATTCACTTAACAAATGAGGGTTTGCGCCATATCGAATAAGAGTTTCGACAATGGAACAACATCCATATCTTGCTGCTAAACGAATAGGCCATCCCCTACCTATGTTTGGATCCCATCCTGCATTGAGGGAGTCTTCTATTTCTTTATATTTTTTACACATAATCAAATTTTTTATACAAGCATTATCAATTTCCATCACGAAAATAATATATTAAACGTAAAATTATAAGGCAGCTAAAAGGCCAGTTCACACAGATCAAAACATTATCTAACATATTTTTCTCTACCCTCAAAATTTCAAATTCACGCTCTATCAAATTATGTCGAAGATATACACTGATGTAGCTAGCTAGAGTGCGTTCACAATTATTTTACTTCTGATATTTTATTTTGTTTTTCTAGCTAAGTATTAATTGCTTGTTTTTAAGTACTTTAATAATTTTTGAAAGCTTCTTATATAGGTACTTTGTTTCGGTGATTACTATTATCATATCTTGCCATCAGCGATAGAAAAGACTTTATAGCTTGGGGTAAAATAAGCGTTATAACATACTGCTGCTTGGTGAATTATTTTATCAGGAAGTTATAAATTTAACATTCCTTCTCAGATCCTATTAAATAATGCTCGTCTCCTGCGACGTATTTTTCGAAACAATGAACAAAACTTCTTACCCAAAACTTTGTATCGCATCGTCCGTGCAAGAGGCGGGTAAAACTTTTTACCCGCCTCTTATCGTAAAAAATCGATTCACGTAGTATTAAATGCTGTAGTATTACATTTGGTTTCAGGCCAAGTATGTCACATAAATGAAAATTCTTAACATGTTTTAGAAAAAAAAAACGCCTTACAGTATACAGATGTATTATAAATACTAGCGACCTTACCGGCTTCGCACGGGTGGAATGCTGATTGTACTAAATATACTACAGAATTTCTTTATATAAATACAACGTTCACAGTGATTTATATGACACACATGCACAATGTATTTAAGGTAGGTACTTAATTAAATTTAAGGAATAAGGATTAATGCGTATTGTTAAATTGCTTCGTAAATAAGCCATTATTTATCGTAGTTATAGTGGTCCCTAAGAGATAGACATATTATACCAAGGCGGACTTTTTTGTAAGTAGACCTTATTAAGGTAAAATACTGTAGTACATTATTTTGATCTATCTCTTAGGGTTCAGCCAGCGTTTGCAATGAAAGCGTAAAAAAATTGTGTTTATTTATTATGTTTTTAATTAAGGAAATTAGCTGACGCTATTTAAAATATCGCGCAGTACTGTTTCGCTCATTATGTTATCGAAATGAGATCTCTGCGTCCTACGCCGCGCAGTCTAACATTTTTCAAAGACCATTTCGTCTTAATGTATTCCACAAGCCACGGAAAACATTAAACCAAGTTTTTATTCATTCCGAAGTAAAAAGGCGCTTCTCCTACAAATGGTTTTTCCCTAAACATTACACAACAAAATAACAAAAACTTGGTTATTTTTTTTTCCGCAAGCCAAGGAAATCTTTAACCAAAAACGTTTTATCTAATTACGACTAGACTGCGTTATTCAGTATTATTATACCATTCAGTTTATTAAAAATCATCCTTGTGCGGTTGAGACACATGAATAAATATTATTTTCAACACCCTTGCTCGTAAAGTGAGCTTTATTATATCGTTCTTAGGGCCATAAACCGAACTATAACACCCTCGTGCATATTATACACTAGTGCGTAATAGAATTATCCCTACAAAGTTAAGTTAGTACCCTACTGCAAATTATATGCGAGTAAACAGAGCATTTTCAATTTAATCGGGTAATTTATCTCTACAAGGTTGAGTTAGTACCTAACTGCAAATTATATGCGAGTAAACAGAGCATTTTCAATTTAACCGGATAACACAGATTTGTAAATTTGTAACATCAAAGAATTTTTTATATGTAATCAACGATCATACATTTGCCGCGGGCAAAAAAAAATTTGCGCGCTATTTTCCATAATATAATGTTGTTTGTATCGCATTTGTGCAATATATATTTTTTTTCCTCGCAAGGGTGTTGAAAAAGTGCGTATGAAACTCGTGAGCAACTTGCTCATTATACACTCGGCTGATTTACGCCCTCGCCTACTGCTCGGGCTGCAACACACAGCCTCGTGTATAATGAGCAACTTAGCTCACTTGTATCATAATCTACTATTATTCATGTGGTTGAGACACGGTACTACCAAAACATATATAAAATGTTACTTTGACAGCCCCGCACGACACGGAGATTTCACGTTTTGTAGGGTAGCCGTTGAAATCGCAAGACGGCGTATGTAATGACGCAATCCGTAACGTCATAAGTACTATCGTTGACGCGATATTTCGTATCGGAATAACAATGCTAAGATCGCTTTTCACATATATTGGAAGACAGGGTTTATAATATGCACTAAAAATATTTTGTGTTTGATCCCATGAAAAATACTACCAAATATATTGGGAAAGGTATGATGATGGCTTGGACATTTAGAGAGAATAAATAAAATGCTATTGACTAAACAGGTATACGTGGGACAAGTGAACGGAAGTGTTGAAAGATGGAGACCTTGGCGAATGTTCCGAAATGAGATTGAAGACGTTCTGAAAAAACCACCGACGAACCTAAACCGACGCTCATGTATGAAAGGATTGATGAATGTAGATGAAGCGAAAGAGATATGCAAGGATCGTAGCAGGTGGAAATCTGTGGTCTCGGCCTACCCCTACAGGAAAGAAGTGTAATTTTATGTAGGTATATATATATATATATCTCTGGAAAAGGCTGAAGGCGGAATGTAGATGTGCGTAATATATGTATATATAAACAGTGTTAGATAATGTGAATCGTCGATAACGTCAAAAAACATGTGATATATATATATATATATATATATATATATATATATATATATATATATATATATATATAGGTATATATATATATATAGACTTACCTGCGGTTCAGTCCGGTTTACTTATACTTGACCAGGAAGGCTTACTTAATGGATTCTGCAGTATAATACTAATACCTTACAGTTATAATGTTTCTAAATACGATTACAAGCACTATCGCGTGCTGAGCGAAAATCACATTTGTACGCACGTGATAGTGCTTATAATCATATTTATACTCTGGTTTTTAATTCGAGATCAATAAAGTTAACCGTGCAAAAAAGTTACAATTGGAGCATTTAATGTAAAAACATTATTTAATGCTATAATTTATTACATTAGTATGAAAGAATAAAACACTTTTTTATGCGCTTACATATTTACGCATATATTCAAGCATGAAAAATAGTGTAAGATTTTTTGTTTTTAATAGCCACACTTGCGTTGACATTTTCCAGCTTGCTCCATTTTTGCTTATTCGTTCGTATTTGTTGTGTTCCTCGCCGATTGTTTTTGTTGTTGTTGTTGAATTTCGTGTTATTGTTTTTGTTGTTTATAGTTGTTGTCAGAGAGTTGTGTCTAGTTTTTGTTTATTGTTACGAAAATATTATTTTTGTAAAATGGAGGCTTGAGCTCCGAAACACAGCCTGGACCGGGCCCTTAACGAAACACATATTTTCTCCCGTTAAGGGTGAACTGGCCGGCCCGTTTTCCATACTAACGTCGTAGGGTGATCAGGATCACTCCCTTATTTGAGGATTTAGGTCCAAAATAAAGCATAATACCGATTGATCTCGTTATCATCTAGGCTTGCATGATGCCGAAATTTTAATAAAATAATTAACTTGAGAATTATGAGCCTAGAAACATTTTCATATAAAGTTTTCGAGGCTCATAACTTACAACTTAATTATCTTTTTAAAATTTTGGCATCATACAAGCCTAGATAATGACGATATCAATCGGTATTAAGCTTAAGTATGGAGCTAAAATCTCAAATAAGGTAGTGATCAACCTACATTTTTAGGGTTTCATGCGGGAAACATTAATAGGGGGATCCGGCAACACTGGTATGTACTATGTATTCTATGTGATCTATGATACGTGCCATGATAAAATAACTTTGTATGGGCCTATTGCATTTGGCGCTAATTTCACTATTTTCGATATATTTGATCACATTCTGCGTCTATGGTTGTGGATCACTGAGATCGTTTGTAACTATTCTCCCCTGTTCCATTTAGGATAAGAATGCTACTAAAATTTGCCACTTTTGACATTAGATGTAGGTAATTCAAACTGTTCCAGTAGCTTCATAGCGTTCATGGCGAAAATAATGCCAGGACCCAAGTGGAACAACTTTTTGGGAGGGTGATCGTTTTTGGCGAATTTAACTCCAAATGGTACTTACCCTATATCGTGCCATAACGCAGTGTTGGATTTCGTAGAATAACTATACTATTTGCACCACAATTTAATTGTGTGTAGTATGTAGTATCGTAATGTCACTATACTACGCGAAAAAACCATAATTTTGTCTTCAGGTCGACCGACTTTTATGATTTGTAAACCCTATTACTTTTAAATATTTACCCTACAGTATCGGGATTTTCTGTATATACGGCAACATCTACTAAGATCTTGGGTTGATGTCTGAAAACTATCCCTTTCAAAATATTACAAAATTTGCTCTTCATTTCCTGATTTTACCTGACGTAAACGCTGATTGTGAAACAGTGTTCAGCAAAGTTAATTTAGCAATAACCAAATTAAAGAATGAACTCACTCCATTGACTCCCTGTGACTTTCTTGCGATGCAGTAAAACAAAGTAAATCCAATAACTGCATAGAATTTATACCTTCTGACAACATGTTACGTCGTGTCAATGCTAAGGATGAAGTTCCTATTGGCAAGTTCGACGTCCACTTGCCTAAACTTGATATCAATATAGGATTAAGTAAATATTTTTATCTCGACTGAATAAAATATTATTACCTACGAATTACGAATGCATTTTTATTTGGTGAACTGAAAACTCACATCTGTGGCGGGAAATCAAATAAAATTACAGATTTTACACGATTTTATGTAGGTTTCGAACCCATTCTACATGATTTTGGTATTCGCAAGTTTTAAATAGTATTGCTTGTACTATCTTGAACATTTATTGAACACTTATACCGTCATAAAAATATGAAAAATTACGTTTACTCGTAACAAATGGTATATATTATGGTAATGGTATATTCGATAAATATTGCAGAAATATATTAGATATTGTAAAATCTCTTCTCCGAATACAGCGTTTCACGCGATCTAGTATAATATATAAAAGATTTATCAAAAAATAATAAGAAAAAAGAAATGTTTATTTCCGTCCAAAGACATTAATTTTAGCCTTAATTCAAAACATAAATGCCGAAAAACGAAACGTTATACGATATGAAAAAACTTGAAACGACAAAAGTAGTATAATTTTGGACAAATGGTATAATTTTACTTTCCATGTACCTTAATTTTTTGAGGGTCTGAATCCAACCCTGCCATAGCATAACGTAGCTACAGTACAGACCCGCCAACTTATCTGTTCAGGTGGCAGAAAAAAGAACTACATCATTCCTTAAAAGAACTACAAATTGTGACAGTTTGTAGTTGATTTCCATGACCAGTAGCGCCCTCGAAAACTGCACAGTTAAGTTGGTGGTACTATATATATTTTGTTTGTGCATAGAGCAGACCATACAATCTCATAAATAATTATGTGAAATAATGACAGCATGTCATGCAAACAAATAAAACAGATATCTGACATACACACAAAGTCATTGCTCTAACGTATTTTATATTTTGTAGCATAGCACTCAAATTTAGGGATTTCGTTAAATAACAGATGGCGTTGTTATACAATATGGAGAAATTACTTAATACATATGGCAATTGCATTAACTTAAATAAGACATAGGCCAATACGTTAATAAAAAAAAAGAACAGGTGTCAGACATTTCCCATGTGATGATTAGGGTTGGAATCACTTAGTTAGTGATCGAATGCTAAATTCGAACAAATCAGTAGCAGAATCGTTTAAGTTCTATGAGGGAACATGCGCTCTTTCAATTTTTATTTTTATGTGATCTTTTAAATATTTCCATTGCTCTTGTTTTAACATTATCATCATTTTCTTCTAAGGGTCGCTTGCCATTTAATATTTTATTTACGCCTTTGCTATAATTATGCAAGAAAAATCGTTTACAGAAGTCTAAAAGAAATATTTGTAATTTCCTATTATGTTCATGGCACCCAATATCATTAAAATCAATTAATATTAAATAAAGGGTTTTTATGTACATTTTCACATGATTTTGATATAAATCATTTTTTATATGATAAACGATGTCTTGTATGTTTGATACAACATTTGTTATTTTATCGCTGGGTGTGCATAGCCATCCTTGTGCATACTCTCCTCCGTATATAATCAGAATGTCCCAAAGTTAAATTTTCACATTTAGTGCAATCTTAAAATAAAATATTTTTAGCTTTACGAGCTATACCAGACACGTATGTCAATGCTCCCAAAACTCTTGGGTTCTCTTTTCTGAAATGAAATGGAGTGAATTCTAAGTCATGATGGTTCATGACTACTTCCCGGCTGGTATTGTGCTGTGCTGTGCCTTTTTCCGGTAAAATAAAATGACAAGTAAACATTTGGTGTTACATTTCTGCGAGCGAGCTGCAAGTAAATGTATATGTACACCCCACATATTGTTAGAACCAAATACATATACTTACTTTGAGTACGATCCTCGTTGATGTAATTTTTTGCTGGCATTGAGCTTTCAATTAATTGATCACTTTCAAGTGGAGAAAATCCTGCCAGTGCTACTACTGATTGTGATGTGTTAAGTATTAAAAACGAGTAATTATTTAGCAACAAGGAATTGAATTGGATGTGTGGGCTTTGCGGAGTTTACAGAATTAAACTTTTTATCCGTTAATACAGAAGAAGAGACCCAATAAATAATTCTCGTATCCTAGCGTGTGGGGTGTACATATACATCGTACTGCTACTAAACTAAGATATTTATTAAAGTCCGCTGTACAAAAAAATACAAAATTTACTTTATGGCAAAAAGCACCAATTTGACGTGATTTCATATAAAGAGACAATAGAGGTGTGACTAATATACTCGTATAAATACGAATATAATAAAAGTAAAGAAAAAATATCACGATACATAGACTAATATTATTAATTAAAGTTATTATGGACTAATGGTTATGGGTAATATTAGTCGATAATAAGGAATTATAGACTTATATTATTAATTAAAGGTAAAACTTACAACGGATAGAAATCAAAATACTAACCGATGGGAAATCGACTTTACTAACTGTTACTGGTTTAATATGTTTAATTTATGTATTGAGAGGTACAACTTCGAGGTGATAAGCCCAGACGAGCCCACCAATGTCCCCACAAACTAAATTTAAATGTTATTCTGCCTTCTGATTCAAAAAAGGAAAAGGCTTATCAGCAAATTTTTGATTGCCCGGCTTGTTTTACTTTAAGCTTCTTTTAAGAAATAAGAATAATTCAATTCAAATCGAAATAATTAATTCACGAAATTTTAGTCTCGTGCATTATTGATGTAATTATATTATCGATTTGAATCGATGGCGAGCATCCCTAATTCCTATAGCCAATTCCTATTTGATTTTGCATCTTGCCGATTTGTTTACTTTCTGTGCCAGGAATTTAAATTTATTTAGTTTAAACTTAGAAAGCTGTGAATGGTGCATTATTTTTATGCTGGCTGTGATCATATAGGGACGTTGTTATGGTGCCATATACGATATTTTTACAATGAGGTGGAAAGATATTTTTTTGTTATGTATAGTTGCAAGTAGAAAAATTAGGATAATAAAACATACATAAACTTATAGACTTTTGTATTAGTTATCAAGCTCATTGTAGGTTTTTGGCTGGATCTTAATACTGCTTTTACTTTTGATGCTATATGTTTCGACCCGTGGCATTGGTGATTTGGTCCATATTTAAAAGAGTTAATGATCTTCACGCGTTCCTTGAAAGCAATTTATAGGATAACAGGTTATTATTAGACATTAAATATATAGTATATCTATAAAAAAACTTATAGATATATCTATATTTAAATAAATAAAGGTACTTTATTATCAACCATACGTAACTGGGATGAGCATTTATGAAAAACAGATGGCAGCACTGTTTTTTTAATTTATTTTTTTAGTGCCATCTGTTATATACGGACATTACTAACCGTGACGTCATCAAGAAAATCTATTAACACCTAGGGATGTCAAGTTTGGTCTCTATTTCAGTATACCTATACAAAGTTACTTTATGGCATAGAGTATGTAACTTTGTTTACAGAAAGAACGTAAAAATATTTATTAGATTTTTATTTTGAATGAAATGAACGTACTCTAATGTTACTTGCTCAGAGCGTGCTTTATCTTGTGCTAAATTGTAATTAAATTATAATTTTATTATCCTATTTTTTAAGATATTAATACTGGTTCATTTTCATTCATACGGATAGAACAGTACATAAATTGGATATTAATTGGAGACTTTTAAGATTCATCGAGAATCTGTATTCTTGCTGTATTCCAGATCTGTTCCAGATTTTAATGTGTTCAGGTTCTGATATCCTCTAAGTAATTACTTTTCTCTAAGGGTTCAGAGCTTCTGACTATAAAAATTATATTACCTATAGCTTAACTTATTTAATTCGCTCTCTGTGACCTGTAGTAAATAATTATGTACTAAATGCAATGAGGAACTTGACCGTGGTGAAGATAAACGTTAGCATGGGCAGGTAAGTTCTAAAATAGGTACAAAGGTTCTGGTTTAGTTTCTAAAACATCGTTTTAAGGGAGTTGAGGGTGGGGGCTGGTGCGGGGGGATGGGTGAATCCTGAGAAATCCTGTGAAGGGAAAGTTGCGATCCCCCCCCTTTCGTAGATATGATATTTTTTAATTTATAACGTCATTATTGACAGACATAGGATTTAGGGGTAGAGCCCCCGTATTAAATCTTTTATAATCTAAACCAAAGCCGGTACAAATTTGGACTGATAAAATGTTAAATCCTATTTACTTCCCTATCCACCTATTTTCGTCACATTACTTAGTGGGTAGGATTTTATGAAAGTTATGTTGTGCTAGAACAGAATTGTTGTGTTATTATTTTGGATAGTTATTGAATAAAAGCAATTTTGCTAGACATGGAATTTGTAGGAATCTACATGCATGGGGATTTGATGCATTATAAAGGAGGTCCTTAACCCTACTCCTTGGTTGCAAGTCCCAGGCCCCTCTCGCATCTTCCTCTGCAACACTATGGACCCGGCACCTGCACTGTGTCCGTAGAATGCTAAGAAATTTGTCTCTCTAGCTCAGTACAAGGCATAGTCCCCTTTTTTATGTGGCATGTTCAATTATTTATATATGAAAGAGAGCAACAAACAAGTGGATATCTAATTAGTACAGAATCATTCTATATACCCACATTTTACTCAAATCAAGTAAATAATTAAAAAAACAAATGCACTTAAAAGACCTAAACTAGATTGCTAATCCCTCAGTCAGGTTATTATATATTTTTTTTTTTTTTCGTAAGATAACATAAGACCCATTTATGAAGAAGAAGAAGTAAAATATATATGTTTGACTGCTATATATATATATATTTGTAATCTCTTTTAACCCTTACATATCATGCACAACCAATATAGTCCATTATGTATGAAATTCAATTGCTCTCATTATCTCTGATGAGCGTGGATTAATTTTCTTTATTTTGGTACCCGACTCAATAGTTCTATTTTTATTTTATTATTGATGTATTACTACTATGGGTTTTTAAGGCAAATATAATATACCCTAATTGTCGAAATCCACCCAGCCATTTGGAAGATGTAAGCTAATAAAGAAATTTACAAACAAACATACATAGATATGAGCATAACATAAACATAACACTTCCTTAGCAGTTGGGTAGTAATGAAAAATACAATTAATTTTTGTCCTAAAAAAACTGATTATACTAGAAATAGTGTAATCAGTGTTATTAATGGGTTAAAATTAAAGTATATGTGCTAAAATAAAATTTAAAAAGAAATTAAAAATCTATATACCACAGGAAAGGGAGAGGTGGGCGGAACATGCGCCCTAAGGCGTGAGGGGTATCGGAAACCTATAGTATTTTATTAAACTAAATCTGATGAATGAGATGAAGTCACCTCAACTCACAAGTACAACAATGACCACAACGCGCCATTCGACCATTGGCTTTTTTATTTACTTTATTAGAATCAGCTATAAATGCACATTCATACTCTTTTCCGCAATTTTGCAGCTAGGCAGGCTATTTTCAGCACCAATGCTGTCTGCATACAGCTTGTTGTGTGTGATGCAGAGTGTGTTACTCCAGTCATTTAGTGTCATCGAGGAAGGGTAGCATGTTGCTTACACCTGTGTTGTGGCTCCACACTCACACAGTCAATGAGTATGTGCATAGCCTTAATTTCTGCCTATGTGCACCCCGGGCACCTGTGACAATTCCAACGGGAGTTTCACTGTTTAAGTTGTGGATTCTTTTAGAGTATCTCTGTTTAACTTTCAGGAAAGTCTCTTTTGACCTCCTGTAATCTGTGATAATTATGCATTAGTTGTTTTGGTTCTGTTCATTATACAAGCACATATTAGGCTAATTGGTTCCGGTCCTTTTAGACCCATGTTTGCTTCTTGGTAACTCGTCTGATGCATCATTGCCTCTAAAGATTTTTATATCTGCTTTGCCATACCCCGGTAGATAGTGACACTGTTAGGTTTGCCCTGATTTTCTGCTGTTTTTTTTTTTTTTTTTTTTTTTTAATTATGATAAGCAAGCATTTGACCGCAGTCTCACCTGATGGAAAGTGACGACGCGGTCGACGGTGGAGCATGCTTGCCTAGCAAATACCTGTTTACTCTGTACTTGAAGACTGCCAGATTATATATATCGGGAAATAGAGACGCTGGTAGGGTGTTCCATAATTCGGCCGTACGCATTATAAAGCTAGATTTAAAACGCTTTGTGCGTATTTTCGGGATATCGACCATGTATGGATGCCGTGTTCCTGTGCGTCTTGTTGTCCGATGAAAAAAAGGAGAGGAGGGAATAAGGTTGTGTAAATCGATCGCACATTCTCCGAAGTGTAGCCTGTAAAAAACCGATAAACTAGCAACTTTGCGTCTATGCTCGAGGCTTTGGAGTCTAGCCTCCACCAACGCATCGTCACCAATGAGCTTCTTAGCTCGGTTATCTATCGAGTCCAAGGCTTCGAGCTGGTGCTTTGCCGAACCGTCCCAGAGATGGCTGCAGTATTCCATACAAGACCGGACTTGAGCTTGATATAGGTTTAGAAGCTGTCCCGATGTGAAATACCGCCGCACTTTCCAGAGAACACCCAGCTTTTTCGCAGCTAATTTAGCCCTGGACTCAATGTATGACCCGAAATTGAGTTTTGGTGTAAGAGTTACACCTAGTAGCTCGAGTTGGTTCGTTATCGGCACAGGCACACCTCGGAAGAGAGGAGTGAGAGAGAGAGTGATGTAGGACTTGAAAGGCTGCAGAGCTGTCAGTGAGTTTGATATTGTAGTCACACAGAAAAAAAGGAATACTTAAGCCAACGCAGTGTGTTTTTATTCAAGAATATTTGTGATTCATATATATTGAAAACAATATATTCTTGAAAACTGAACACAATATTCTCAGGAATATATTCTTGAATCAAAGTATATATTGCATTCTTCTTTGGAGAAATCGTTAAGGTGTTTATATACGAATATGGTTAGTTTTGAATCCAAGAATCTTACCATAAATATTCGTAAGTGAAGCACCTTAATTACATTCGAACATGAATATTTAAAAATATTTCAAGAAAGAATATAGAATTTTCATTTAGAGAATAAAAAGTTAACAGAAGAATTCCTATTTTATTGTTAGAAGAATATTTTCGTTATCTTGAAATAATAATTTGAATACTTTATGTGAAGAAATATTTTTTGGGTCAAAACAATATTCCTAAGAATATTCGAGTGTAATATGAAGACTCGATTATTTTTCAGTTCAGAATATATTCTTGTTGTAATACAGCATTGTCTTGAATTTATTAAGACAATGTATATTCTTGGCTAAAGAAGTCTTTTTTTTCTGTGCAGTTACCTTTCCTTTTTCCTTCTTAGAAGTGCTGGTTGCTGCTTGCATTATACACACACTGCTAGGATCATTGAGCTATGCATGTCTAAGCCCGTAGCTATGTAAAAGTTTAAATCATTGGAGAATATTCCTGCTCTGGTGCCTGTTTTAATTTTAGAGCCATCTGTATAAATTCTTACTTCCTTTACCTGAGCTGTGCATATTTAACATAAAATGTTTTTTTTTAACTTTTATGATATTGTCAAGGAACAAACAAGCTTGAGGCCCACCTGGTGTTAAGCGGACTAACCTCTGCCTATAACAGATGCATTTCGTCACAAGTCACGAATTGCACTGCGCCCGTCACTTTGAGACATAGTTCTTAAGTTTCATGCCTGTAATTTCACTGGCTCTTAAGGACAGCTGCCGGAACACACCGTTAGGTGCTTGGCGACATATTTTCTACTAGAGGGTGGTAGCTAGCCAGGCGGGCATTCGCAAAATGACCTTCCACCATGCGGTGAAGCTCAAGCCGGCGATAGAACCAGGGACCTGCGGCACGGCAGTCCATAGCTATTACCGCTCGGCCATCATTGTTTCAAAATTATTACCAAACATGATAAAACTTGGCATTGGGTCACAAGCAAAGTAAAATATAAATGTTAATCACGGGCTAGTCATTGGTGTAATGTGTAACATACCTAGAATTTTGCTTTACGCCGATACCAGCTTGAAGTTTGAAAACCGCCTAAAGCTGTATTTTGTGAGTTTGACTTTCTAGGATAACTGGCAACCGACCATTGGTGTACGCATTGAGCTTGTATCACGCAATTTGATGCTTTACTTATGAAAAAAAAAAACAGTTTTTGTTAATAAGTATGTGCCGGGTCACTAAAAATATAATTATAAAAAAAAAAACAAAATCCCTATCCCAAAAAAGACAATTTAAACTTAATTGACTAAAAAGACCGAAACAAGATTATTAATATATATAAAAACTAGCTTTCCGGCCGCGGCTCCGCCCGCGCCTTTGTCGGTTATCGCGCATAACTATCAACCTCATTTTGCGCAGTTGAATAAAAACTATACTATGTCCTTTCCCGGGTCTCAAACTATTTCCATACCAAATTTCATCCAAATCGGTCCAGTAGTTTTTAAGTTTATTCGTTGCATACAAAAATCTAAAATAAAATATCTCTCCTCTTTATAATATTAGTGTAGATAATAAAAAACCGGCCAAGTGCGAGTGTTACTCGCGTACGAAGGGTTCCGTATTTTTTAGCAAATAAACGGCGAGAACCTCTTTTATTGTATGGGAGCCCCGTTATTATTTATTTTATTTTAATTAATTATATTCAAAGATAACATAAAACTAAATATTCTGTGAATAGTTAAAGCGTCTACCTGTCACCGTTATTAGTCCTGTTTAACTGAAGTAGAATTTACTTTGTTTATTGTTCAATCTGGTTTTGGTCTTTTTAGTGCATTACTGTAATTGTGTTTTTTGGAGTTTTGGATTTTTTATGTTTTAATTATTTTGCGGCCAAGATTTTGGAGCTATGGCAGTCGAAAGGGGTGCAAATGTTTAAAAATTTATAATTTATTATGTCATTGGTTTTTCAGACATACAGATTGGAGGAAGGTTGCAAAAAGAGAAAGGAGACGCAGGATCCGAACTCAAATAGCGCAAGAAAGAGGTAAGCATGTAGGTAAATATTTCATCTTATAGTGGATCGTAAATTACTAACTATAGGCATATATATAGCATCATCAATTGATGATGCTCCTCGGTTATTGATGAATGATAGTGAGATTTGAAACTTTTTGATTTCGAATTGTTGTGATTTGGTATTCGGGTTTAAGCTACGAATAAATAATGCAAAGAAGTATAACTCTGATACAGTGACTGCTTTGATGTCGGACTCATCAAGTTCACAAGTAACAAAAAAAAAGGAAAAGACAAATACTGTTCCTTTCACTTTTCTTTTTTTTCTTTTTAGTAACGAGTATGTCCTCCTTTCTTAGCTATGAACTCCTGAAGCCGCATGTATACTCTGGATCAAATTCCTCTCACGTTTTCGTTTGCTGGTCTTCGTGCAATCGATTACGGATCGTTTGGTCACAGAAACTTTTCTCCTTAAGGTTGAACTGGCCGTTGACTTCTCCATACAAAGTCGTAGGGTGGTCACTCCCTTATTTGAGATTTTAATTCCAGACTTAAGCATAATACCGATTGATATCGTCATTATCTGGGCTTGTATGATGCCAACATAAAAAGATCATTATGTTGTAAGTTATGAGCCTCGAAAACTTTATATGAAAATGTTTCGAGGCTCATGATTATCAAGTTAACTATTTTATTAAAATTAAGACATCATACAAGCCTAGATAATGACGAGATCAATCGGTATTATGCTTTATTTTGAACTTAAATCCTCAAATAAGGGAGTGATCACCCTACGACGTTTGTATGGAAAACGGGCCGGCTAGTTCACCCTTAAAGAAGCGATACAAGCTAAGAAGACAAGCGAAGCATAACATTAGATTAACATCCAATTTATTTCTGTTTTAAAACGATGCTCAGTACTTTTTAAATCAGGAACACGAACACACCAGCATGAAAGAGATCACAAACCAAAGAGTTCGTAATATCAATATAATGCTACACGTATCAGTTACTTTCAGTTTACCTAAAAAAGTGCACTTAAATATAAATAAGCTAGTGGCCCTGATTATCTTTCTTATTATAGTAATAATTAAGGAAAACGGTTTAATCATATACTCGTCTTTATTTAGACAAAATATTTGAAAATGAGAGCTGGTTACAAGAAGAGCAAGTGCTTGAATCAATTTTGATGGAGCAAATAGATAGGACTAATACTGAAGAGAACTTGAAATGGCTGCAAGCGGAGAAGCTAGCGATGGAACAGTGGGAGGAATTGCAAGAGCGCAAGAGGATATTGCAACAAGACAGATTAGAAAAAGAAGCAAAACTAAAATTAGTAAGTTTTTTCAGAGCTTTTATATAATACTAGCGGCCCGCTTCGGATTCATACGGGTATATAACAAACATAAAATAAAATGATAATACTCTGTAGCCTATGTTCATCAGGGATAATGGAGGATTCTAATGGTGAAAGAATTTTCCAAATCGGTCCAGTAGTTTTTATGTTTATACGTTACATACATAAATACAAATCTTTACAATATTATAAATTAATAGAAGAATTTCGATGAATAGAAGCTATTTTATTAGCTTTCACTCATTATTATCCATACTAATAAAATAAAGAGGTAAGATTTGTATTGTTGTATGCAACGAATAAACTTAAAAAATACCGGACCGATTTGAATGAAATTTGGTATGGAAATAGTTTGAGACCCGGGGAAGGACAAAGGATAGTATTATACAACTGCGCAAGTAGAGGTTAATTGTTTTGCGCGATAACCGATATACGCGCGGGTGGAGCCGCGGGCGGAAAGCTAGTTACACTATAAACAGCGATCATACAATTTATTCTCACATAATCGTTCCAATTTCTAGTTTAATAAATTAAATTTCTAGTGGTCGTGTACGGTCGCATAGTTCGCAATCTACTGCAGGAGCTATTGTTTACACGCGCGATAAGCCCGGCGCGGGTCGCCTACCTGCCCGGTGCATTCTCGCGCTTGTTATATTATATAGGTTTTGGTATTATAGGTTTTGAGTCTCATAGCATAGAACATATAATAATACTACGTATAGAATGGACAGTCCTCTCCCCCACTAAAACGTGCCTTCCTCACTCCGCCACCGATTCTGAGCTGTCGCTGAGCTGACTTGAGTACGGGACGCGCAACTCGCGCACGATGACGTGACGACGAAGCGTGACGATTGTACGAGTATATTAAAAGTTGAGAATGGGTACTCTTGTGCTGTTTACGGTTGCTTATCAATTAAACGTGAAAAGAATTGTTTGTTGTAAATAATGATTGTTTATTATACGAGAAGAACATAAATTATTTTTGTGATTGTAATTATTATCATTACTTGTATAAAATGTGAAATTGATAATTTTTGTATATGTTACCTACTCGGTTGTGTGTCGCAAATTCCTACGTCGTACATGGAGTTGGATTGTTGTGCTTGTAAATGTTTCTCAAGGTAGGTAAGGTACGCATAACCTACGAAATCGAATAAGTCATAATAACAGCATCAAAAGATTGTTAGGTAGGTAAGTACAACAATTATTCATACGATGACAACCTTAGAGTTCACGCACACATTTACGCGTATACAAAAACAACATTTGTCTAGTGTCTGTGTAATAGGTAGTTAGAACGCGGCTTTTGTATAGATAATGAGTCGAGTGTCCAGGCTGTGCTCATAGTAAAAGACAATACATTTTGAAGCAGTGATGGCTCAGTGGCATTGGCTATGGACTGCCGTGCAGCAGGTCCATGGTTCGAATCCCACCCAGAGCTTGAGCTTCACCGCATGATGGAAGGGCATTTTGTGAGTGCCTGCCTGGCTAGCGACCACCCTCAAGTAGAAAATCTGTCGCCAAGCACCTAACAGTGTGTTCCGGCAGCAGTCCTTGAGAGCCAGAAAAATTACAGGCTAATGAGACCTAACAACTGGACGTCTCAGTGTGACGGGCACAGTGCATTTCGTCGCTGACGAAATGCATCTGTTATAGGCAGAGGTTAGTCCACTTAACATCAGGTGGGCCTCGGGCTTGTTCCGTCACAATAACATAAAAAAAAAAAAAAAAAAAAAAAAAAAAAAAAACCTACTCTGAGCTAAGAGCAGCCGCCGCGGCAAAATTAACATTTTTAATATTTACATTGAGCAAAGAAATCAAAAATATGAAATATTAATTTACAGGTACAAGAGACTTTTAACATAGGTGGTCATCGTGCTTGTTCCGCCAAAAAAAACATAAAAAATACAAAGAAATGTTTGTAAGGACTAGCAGAAGTCAACTCTAAGAGGTTGTTAGCATTTTTCTAATATGACGGCCTTATCGCTTATAGCGATTTTTCCAGACAATCAGGTTTTTAGTGGCGGCTACATTTTAAACAAGATTTAAATACTTTATCAAATCCAAAGCAATCACTTCTCTAGCAATACAAGTTTTGTTGGACCTGGTTTAGAGTTAAAATGTGAATGTATAATAATGTCAAAATGTAGAAAATGTTTAAAAAAAGTGCCGCGTTCGAGACCATGGGCAAAAATTTAGTTTGGAAGTTTTTTTGGTTTTGTTTATTTTCCTTTGATGGCTGGCTAGTAAGCTTCCATCTTGATATATTTTTTCAATAGGCGCAATGTAACCTCTATAATATGTATACATAGAGGCCACATATACATACATGAATTAAAATTCCGAGACATGTAAGGGAGATTATCAAAAAAGGCACTTGTTTTAAAAAATTGTCAAATGTATATTTGAAACCTTCAACTGAAAACCTTACATTTACCCGAACATTAAAAAAAAGGGTTTTAGTAACCCTTTTTTTATTGTTCAGTAAACACTTCAAATTATAAACTGAAAAAGCAGTGACCCGCTACGGGCTCCTGCCACCCGCAATGCGTACAATAATCTCTTAGAAAACTTTGCATTATAAAGTAATTGCATTTTCCTTTATTTGATTCATATGAGATACACGACCTTTGGAAGTCATATTTTTTTTACACATAAACAATATGCTTGCTACATGTGTTTACTTGTATTCTTCTATATATGATTTGCATCCTCCGCTGTGCTGCGACTTATTTAAATGTCATATATACATATTTAATTTGATGTTATACTCAGTATTATGCTACTTTTTTTCAGGAATGGGAAAAAGAACAGCAGCGAAAGAAAGAAGAACAAGAAAGACTGAAAGCAATAGAGAAGGAAAACAAATTGAAGCAGGAACTATTTATAAACAGTTTGGAAGAGTATCTTGTGGGTGACAGCGGCGAGCCACCTCAGGAACTTCAAGTGCTAAGAGAAACTCGACCTGGGGTTGATCTATGTCCATTCTTCTCTAAAACAGCATGTTGTAGGTTTGGAGACCAATGCTCTAGGAACCATCAATATCCAGCAATTAGCAAGGTATTTCTTGTTTTTTTTTTTAACTTACTTGCTAATATAATTTTATGTGGGGTGCCGGGCTAGAATATCATCCCCCCTGACTCTACCAGTGTGTGTCATAAGAGGCGGCTAAGGGTAACTCACCAGAAGGTGGGCAGCGGCGCTTTCTGAGGAACTGATATCTCACACTGCGATCCTCAAGCCGCCTTCCAAGCATGGGGATTTCAAACCTTCCCATATTGGGAGAGGAGGCTGAGTTCAGCAGTGTACTATCCGGCTGTAACAGTAATATAAACGCATGAAAAAAATAAGTATTTTTTTTGGAAACCCGTGTTTTTTTACATATTTAGTCATTTAGGCATTAAATCATAATCAGATATTTATACCTAGACGTCTGATAAAAATTAGATGTCTCTCAGTCAGACATCTGTCTAGATGTCTTATCTATACATCTGAGCCTATTCAATGAAACTTTCTTGTTACAATTCGTTTGTTTTGTTTTCAGGTCCTGCTAGCCACAAATTTCTATTTGCATTTTGGCTTGAGTAATACAACACACAATGAATATGATACTGATATCATGCTAGAATATGAAGAGATTGATACATATAAAGAGTTCAAGGAATTCTTTCATGATGTTCTGTCAGAGTTTGAGAAATTTGGTAAAATTGTCCAATTCAGGGTAAGCATTAGTCGAGAACATATCTATCATATTATATTTTGCTGCGGACTACAGACTTGAAATAAGGAATTGAACAAGTCATACCAAAGTATCCTTTAAAATAATGTGCATACCTCCAACGTCTTTAGAAAAATATGTTTTATTATTAAAAAAGACCAAGTGTTATGGAAAAGGTAATTTTTATTAAATATTACTGTTCGATGGCAATAATAGCCTCAACGATTCCTCAGATTGCGCATTGCAGTTTTCCTGATTGACAGCCACTCTAAATCACAGGTTACAGTTTTTCAGTAAAGTGTGCCACAAAATATTCAAGTTGTGGGATAGTGATAAGTGGTAAGACAGTAATCTCAATTATATGTAGCTCAGTATTAATAAGTCCCTTGCGGTTAACAATAAGTACCTATTTACGTATTATCTAAACTAGTATTAAACAGGAAAGATTTGATTGTTTGTTTGCAATGTATATGCTCTGAAACTACTGGACCTATTAAAAAAAAATATTTCACCAGTAGAATCCTACATTATCCCTGATGAACATAGGTGATAGAATATTTTCAAAATACCCGTGCGAAGCCGGGGCGGGCTGCTAGTAATGCATAATCTTCGCAACTTACAAAACAAACACTAACCCTAAAATCATTAATAATGTAGCAAATATTCAATCACATGTAGCAATGAGTACCTATATCTTCTTTTTTTATATAAAGCTTACATATAGGTAGGCTATATCTATTCTAGAAAATAAATTAGTAGTATTATTTGATATATCCACCATATCTTGATCTGGTTCCCTCATTCAGCCTATTTAATAAAGGAAGTCCTCAAAACTCATAGTTCTTTCTTATTGGTTGAAAGTTAAAATTGCAGAAAGTTTTTAGTTAAGATTATGAAGTTCTTATATATTTTTTAAATGTTTGATCTTCAAATTTTAACAGTAAATCAAGCGCTCGTAGCGAAGTTTGCTTTGCCATTCTGATCCGATCAGCAAAGTTAAGCAACGTCCACCGCGGTCATGACTTGGATGGGTGACCGCTGGTGAAATTACTACTGAGCGCTTCCGTGCTTCGGAGGGTACGTTAAGCCGTCGGTCCCGGTTGTAGTCTTAGGATGGCAGTTGTTATAGCATGGTGGTAGGGTATTTTGCGAATGCTCGCCTGGCTAGCCTGAAGTAGAAAATCTGTCGTCAAATACCCAACAGTGTGTGCCGGCAGCTGTTCTTGAGAGCCAGTAATTCTACGTTAGCCTGAACAACATCTTTGACCACATCATCACTTACCATCAGTGATATAGTGGTCAAAGGCTAATATCTATCAGGAATAAAATAAGAAAATTTCAAGCAGATGTGGTTATTCAGATTATAATAGTTAAATTATGTGTAATTAAACACTACGGATATAAGAATTTAAAATGGCCAGTTTCAGAATGTTCGGGTAAGTTCCAGTTATACTACCCAGAACATATTTAATAAATAAAACACTATCTTTGCGTTTCACAGTCATCGATTTAGCTTATCCATCGGTTAAAGCTTGAAACGCGCTGCATGTTAACTGTCATATTTAACAATTAAGGATGCACTTGCCGACGGCTCGAACTTATCAGCGGGCGAGGCCACAAAGCATGCTATTTCACCTATACCTTTGTGGGAAAGGGTAAGACTCCGTGATGAGTGGTACGAAGATAGTGCTCGCGCATCACACACCCGTATTGCATCTACGCTAATTACGCACACTTGTTTGCGATATATCAATGAAAGCCGAACCATTCCGAACGAATTACGATGTTTGACGACGGACGGAGATAGTGTCTCAAGCTACGTCACGACGCGACGTGTGTAGGTATTTCTTATAAAATATTATATATTCACAGAGGAATAATAAATAAAAACTTAAGTAAAAATATGCTCCCAAACATTCACGTTCAATTGCATGTATTTGGTTACTTGTGACGCTGTCCACGTAGGTTGCATTACACGATAGTTTGTAAGCACAAGGGTGAATTAAGTATACCATGTAGTGCACTTAATTCACCTAGGTATCACCTGAGTGATTTAAATCTACTAAATAGTGTACTTAATGCACCCAAAATAACCAGGGTGAATCAAGTCTACCAAAAGTGTACTTAGTGCACCTGGGTGAATTACCCCAGGTGAATTGAGTATACCGCACCATACATTTTGGTTCGGACAGTAGGTACCTGTTGTTATAATTTTCGTTCGTTTTATAATAACATACTGATGTTATTTCACCTATAGTAGGTAAATATTTAGTAAGTAGGGACAATGATTTGTAGGTACATATAGTAAATGTATTAGTTTGTTCTTTTCATATTGATGTAGTAAATATTTACCTACAATAATTATTTATTACATAATTAGCAAGTTACTGCTTTTACTACAACATATTTTGTAAAGCAGTGACGGCTCAGTGGCACAGGTTATGGACTTCCGCGCAGCAGGTCCATGGTTCGAATCCCGTCGCGGGCTTAATCTTCACCGCGTGGTAGAAGAGCATTTTACGAATGCCCGCCTGTATAGCTACTACCCTCAAGTAAAAAATCGGTCGCCAAGCACCTAAAGGGAAGCAATCATGGCTCAGTGGCATTGGTTATGGACTGCTGCGCAGCAGGTCCATAGTACATATATTGAATCCCGCCGCGATATTGAGTTTCACCGCGTGGTGGAGAGTTCGTAGCGAAGTTTACTTAGCTGTTCTCAACCGATCAGCAAAGTTTAGCACCGTCGCGCGCGGTCATGAGTTGGATGGGTGACCGCTAGGACAATACTACTGAGCGCTTCCGTGCTTCGGAGGGCACGTTAAGCCGTTGGTCCCGGTTGTGGTCTTAGGATGGCAGTCGTTATAGCATGGTGGTAGGGCATTTTGCGAATGCCCGCCTGTATAGCTACCACCCTCAAGAAGAAAATCTGTCGCCAAGCACCTAACGGTGTGTTCCGGCAGCTGTCCTTGAGAGCCAGTACTTCTAGGTTAGCCTGAACAACGTCTTCGACCACATCATCACTTACCATCAGGTGAGATAGTGGTCAAAGGCTAACCTATCAGGCATAAAAAAGAGCATTTTGCGAATGCTCGCCGGGATAGCTACCCAAGTAGAAAATCTGTCACCAAGCAACTAACGTGAACCTAGTGGCATTAGCTATGGACTGCCTCGCAGCATGTTTATGGTTCGAATCCCGCTGCGGGCTCGAGCTTCACCGCTTGGTGGAAGGGCATAGGGCATTTTGCGAATGTTCGCCTGGCTAGCCACCATCCTCAAGCAGAAAATCTGTCAGTAAGCGCCTAACGGGAAGCAGTGATGGGCCAGTGGCATTAGCTAGTGACTGCCGCGCAGCAGGTCCATGGTTCGAATCCAGCCGCGATATTGAGCTTCCCCGCGTTGGTGAAGAGCATTTTGCGAATGCTCGCCTGGATAGCTACCACCCTCAAGTAGAAAATCTGTTAGAAAGCACCTAACGGGAAGCAGTGATGGCTCAGTGGCATTAGGTTTGGACTGCCACGCAGCAGGTCTATGGTTCGAATCCCGCCGCGGGCTTGAAATTCACCGCTTGGTAGAAGGGCATTTTGCGAATGCTCGCTTGGCTAGCTACCACCCTCAAGTAGAAATTCTGTCACTAAACACTTAACGGGAAGCAGTGATGGCTCTTAGCAATGGACTGCCGCGCATCAGGTCTATGGGTCGAATCCCGCCGCGGGCATGAACTTCACCGCATGGTGGAAGGTTGTTTTGCGAATGCTCGCCCGGCTAGCGAGCTTTGAGATGAGAGTGTGTCGTACCGATTTCAAAATCTGTCTCTAAGCGGTAACACATTTGGAATAAAAATTCTATAATCCTGGTAGAACACATTTGGAATAAAAATTCTCTACCTACCCTAAGTAACTGATTTAAATTATTTCCAATAAAAAGCAATAACTAATCATAGGTTACTTTTGATTAGGTAAGTGCCTACAATCATCGCTAAGTTTACCATATAAACTTTCGTACTACCTTAGGTATAAGTACCTACTACAAATATACATACTTATTCTACTAATTTACGCAGGTAGATACATAGTACTAACTTTATTATTTGTTGTGATCTTATAGCTATGTAGATAGGTATGCAATGTAATGCGCGCCCGCGAATGTCGATTTGACATCGCTGACAGTTGCGTGCCTAGGCAGGCCTATATGATACATGATAATTATATCGTAGATAGGTAGGTATCTTCCATTGAGCTTCTAATTCTAACCCTTTACTACTTTGTGTTAGAAGCATAGCTCAGTTCATGATCATTTTAGATAACATTTTGGAAAACAAATACATCCAGTAGTATAATCATAAACATCCTAGAGCCAAAGGTCGGCACACATAGTTTTGCGCGCTAGTTTTTCGTTCAAAATATTGGGCATCTCATGTCAATACTTCCATTCCGCGGTGAGGGAAGCGGGCGGGCGGGTCTCATGCGCAGCACACTAATATATAATTAACAAAACGCACACTACCAAAAGTCACGTGCATCGCGCCGCGATCTTAGAACATAATATTATATTGTAGGAATGCCCTGTTGCTTTTTGGTGTGCACGTATGTATACACTACCAATATGTAGTGCCTATGCCTACTTACGTACTTATATATATATATATATATATATATATTTACATATGTTGGGAGTTGGGGACCGGATTTTCTTTCGCATTTAATTAGTTTGTTCGTGATAGTAAGTGTCGGACGCCATAATCCATATAGATAGGTACTTGGGTAATATAAATACGTAACTATGTCTAGGTACTCACGTACTCTCACCTAAGTTAGTACCTAGTAGGTATTAGTCAATACGCAGGTCATGATAGCTATGGTGAGTACCTAATCATTTTAGCAACACTTAGACAATATAAAAAGCTGCATTTGGTTAGATATGGTATGGACGTAGGTAGTCCGCATTCTTTTTAGAATATAGTCTAAGCAGTAATATAGCTTCGAGAAAGTACCTACCTAACACAAAGTAGTAAAGGGTTAGAATTAGAAGCTCAATGGAAGATACCTACCTATCTACGATATAATTATCATTTATCAATTCATATAGGCCTGCCTAGGCGCAACTGTCAGCGATGTCAAATCGACATTCGCGGGCGCGCATTACATTGCATACCTATCTACATAGCTATAAGATCACAACAAATAATAAAGTTAGTACTATGTATCTACCTACGTAAATTAGTAGAATAAGTATGTATATTTGTAGTAGGTACTTATACCTAAGGTAGTACGAAAGTTTATATGGTAAACTTAGCGATGATTGTAGGCACTTACCTAATCAAAAATAACCTATGATTAGTTATTGATTTTTATTGGAAATAATTTAAATCAGTTACGGGTAGGTAGAGAATTTTTATTCCAAATGTGTTCTACCAGGATTGGTAGATCCATCATGCCATCGTACATTACCGCTTAGAGACAGATTTTGAAATCGGTACGACATTTTGGCTCTCATCTCAAAGCTCGCTAGCCGGGCGAGCATTCGCAAAACAACCTTCCACCATGCGGTGAAGTTCATGCCCGCGGCGGGATTCGACCCATAGACCTGTTGCGCGGCAGTCCATTGCTAAGAGCCAACACTGCTTCCCGTTAAGTGTTTAGTGACAGAATTTCTACTTGAGGGTGGTAGCTATCCAGGCGAGCATTCGCAAAATGCTCTTCACCAACGCGGGGAAGCTCAATATCGCGGCTGGATTCGAACCATGGACCTGCTGCGCGGCAGTCACTAGCTAATGCCACTGGCCCATCACTGCTTCCCGTTAGGCGCTTACTGACAGATTTTCTGCTTGAGGATGGTGGCTAGCCAGGCGAACATTCGCAAAATGCCCTATGCCCTTCCACCAAGCGGTGAAGCTCGAGCCCGCAGCGGGATTCGAACCATAAACATGCTGCGAGGCAGTCCATAGCTAATGCCACTGAGTTCACGTTAGTTGCATGGTGACAGATTTTCTACTTGGGTAGCTATCCCGGCGAGCATTCGCAAAATGCTCTTTTCTTATGCCTGATAGGTTAGCCTTTGACCACTATCTCACCTGATGGTAAGTGATGATGTGGTCGAAGATGTTGTTCAGGCTAACCTAGAATTACTGGCTCTCAAGGACAGCTGCCGGAACACACCGTTAGGTGCTTGGCGACAGATTTTCTACTTGAGGGTGGTAGCTATACAGGCGGGCATTCGCAAAATGCCCTACCACCATGCTATAACGACTGCCATCCTAAGACCACAACCGGGACCAACGGCTTAACGTGCCCTCCGAAGCACGGAAGCGCTCAGTAGTATTGTCCTAGCGGTCACCCATCCAACTCATGACCGCGCGCGACGGTGCTAAACTTTGCTGATCGGTTGAGAACAGCTAAGTAAACTTCGCTACGAACTCTCCACCACGCGGTGAAGCTCAATATCGCGGCGGGATTCAAACTATGGACCTGCTGCGCAGCAGTCCATAACCAATGCCACTGAGCCATCACTGCTTCCCTTTAGGTGCTTGGCGACCGATTTTTTACTTGAGGGTAGTAGCTATCCAGGCGGGCATTCGTAAAATGCTCTTCTACCACGCGGTGAAGATTAAGCCCGCGACGGGATTCGAACCATGGACCTGCTGCGCGGAAGTCCATAACCTATGCCACTGAGCCGTCACTGCTTTACAAAATATGTTGTAGTAAAAGCAGTAACTTGCTAATTATGTAATAAATAATTATTGTAGGTAAATATTTACTACATCAATATGAAAAGAACAAACTAATATACATTTACTATGTACCTACAAATCATTGTACCTACTTACTAAATATTTACCTACTATAGGTGAAATAACATCAGTATGTTATTATAAAACGAACGAAAATTATAACAACAGGTACCTACTGTCCGAACCAAAATGTATTCCTCTGTGAATATATAATATTATTTTATAAGAAATACTTACACACGTCGTGACGTAGCTTGAGACACTATCTCCGTCCGTCGTCAAACATCGTAATTCGTTCGGCATGGTTCGGCTTTCATTGATATATCGCAAACAAGTGTGCGTAATTAGCGTAGATGCAATACGGGTGTGTGATGCGCGATCACTATCTTCGTACTACTCATCACGGAGTCTTACCCTTTCCCACAAAGGTATAGGTGAAATAGCATGCTTTGTAGCCTCGCCCGCTGATAAGTTCGAGCCGTCGGCAAGTGCATCCTTAAGTTATTTTATGTGTTGGTTAGCAACCCGAAACTTTATTAGGACATTCTGAAACGGACCCTTATAGTCTAATATAATATGAGTTCTTGTATCTTTAATGAATAACCATTTCTTTTGATAAATATAACGAATGCTGTTCACTTAAGATATTTGTTTAGAACTAAAATCCTTAACCACTACGTTGACGAAGAGAGCCGGTTTCTTGAATGAAGAATTAACTATGCATTGAAAATGGAGTACCCTGCAGATGAAAAAATAAAAAATTTCCGTTGAAAACTACTTGAACGAAATGTACCACTGCGTGACAGTAGGGACTGTCACGCTGTGGTGCATATGGAACCTATAACTGCCATACCGTTATACGTCCCTCGCTTTCACGGAGCTATCACTAGGAATATTAACCAAAAGTATGTGGTGCCGGGATAGAATGTCACCTCCCCATTTCTTCCCGTGGGTGTCGTAAGAGGCGACTAAGGGAAAAGCGCGCCAAATGAGCAGCATGCCACTTCTCACGTGAATGTGATACGGTGTTGTGTGCATTAGACGCACAAAAGGGCTGTATACATTCTAAGTGCCCTGCCGGTTTCATAAAATATGTTATTGTGTTCCTGTCTTATATGTTGTTAGCGTAAATATATTATTCGTAATATGTTCTTGTGTTTCGTCCAATGTGTTAGAGAAAACATTTTGTATGACCCTAAAACTGTGCCCAGTGAATGGCAATAGGCTCGCTCCCTATTACATGGGACCTAAACCCAATTGGTGAAACGAGGGTGTTTACACATCTGCCTACCCCTACGGGCAATACAGACTTGATTATATGTATGTTTGTGTGTTAGGAATTTTTAAATTAACGCAGGAAAAGAGAGAATATTATTTATCCCTGATACGTCAGCGAAATTCATAGGGAAGGGTTAATATGACGCAATGTTTTGTAGTCCAGTCCAGACTAAAAAAATGTTTTATTCATTTTTACCCTAACTTGATGTCCGTCACTCGGGCGGAACTACCATCTCCATTTGTATTATAATTCTCTTAACCGTACCTTCTCTTAAAGTAATGATGTCGGTATTTTTTATGAGTAATGAAAGGTATTTCCGAACGGATACGACTTAGGGGCCTTCAAGAAGAGAGCATATTCCCTCCTCAAAGGCCGGCAACGCATCCTCGATACCTCTGGTGTTGCGGATGTTCGTAGGCGATGGTGATCACTTACCACCAGACGAGCCGCCTGCTCGTTGGCCCTCCTATACCAAAAAAAAAAAAGGTAACCTAATGTCAAATTGTAGGTGTGCAACAACTACGAGAAGCATCTCCGAGGCAATACATATGTCGAGTTTGCGGAGTTGCGTAGCGCCGTGGCCGCTTACCGAGCGCTGCACACGCGATGGTACGGCGGCCGACAGCTTTCTCTGCAGTTCTGCTTAATCAACTCTTGGAAGAATGCTATCTGTGGTTTGTAACTCTTTGTTAAATATTGTCAATCTTTAATGCTGCGTCAACTGTACTTTAGTACCTGTTCCCAATATCTAGCCTGCTGCCAAATGGCTAGGCGTTTATGTAATGAACGTTAGAAATTCTAAACTGTCACGGTTATTAACACTATAATTATTATAACAAACGGGATATTTACCAAGCTTTTGATTAATTTTGAGCTCTCGATATTTCGGAACTACCCCAGTGCCGAACCTAACTATACTCTGGTTTTTAATTCGAGATCAAAAATGTAAACAAAGGTGTTAACCGTGCAAAAAAAATACAAGTACTTGGTAATTTTTCTAATTTTGGGAACGGATGGAGCATTTAATGTAAAAAATATATTTAATGCTATAATTTATTGCATTATTATGAAACAATAACACTTTTATATGTGCGTACATATTTACGCATATATTCAAGCTTGAAAAAATTAGTGTAATGTTTTTTTGTTTTTAATAGCCACACTTGTGAGAATATTTCTGAAGAAAAACTATTCAACACCCTGACCTGTCAGTTTGACAATGACATATATTGACATTTCTTTGTTTACATTTCTGATCTCGAATTAAAAACCAGACTATAAGGCTGACATTCAGAGACAGTGGGTCGAGTTTACTTCGACCGATCTCACGTGAGATCGAACTCCAGGTTTGACGAGTTTACTCCACCTTTTTAAATTCACAGTTGAGAACGAACGATAGCTCCATACTTACTCCATCGAGTTTGTCTCCAGCCATAGAGAAATATTGTTCAACTTCTTTTTTATAATTTTCTTTATTCTTGCCTGGTATCATTATGTTAGAAAGGAATGAACATAGAAAAAAAGTTATGAGAGTAAGTGAAACAGAGCATTATGAAAGGGCGCGAATTGAGGTATTGAATTTGAATCTTTGCGGCATACTTACCTAATTAACCAAAATTAAAGATGTTGCATTTCAGAAACACTACTGATATTCAAGAGAAAATTCTGTTAATTGAATTAAAGCACAAACAAAGATTACTGGATATAGCTGAGGAAGAACATATGAAACTTAGCAAATTATAAAACATTAATGCTAGTCTATTATTAGTATAAAGGTAATAGAGTTTCCCAACCGGGAGCCCGGTAGGACTGTTTTCTGTCCCAACCCAGTTAATCACGGTTGCTGCAAATTTTTCAAAGGCATATGCTGACTCTTGTATCTCCCTATGTCCGTTTCATATAATAAACATTTTTACGGTTTTCTTACAAGCGTGTACCTACATTACAGTTATCTACATTTTGGCGCCATTATGCGTTTGGCGGGATGTCAATTGTCAATACTCGTAATCTTATTACTGCTTCTATACTACATAACCTTGGAAACAATAAATTTGTTGGTGTAAAGTTATCGAGTAAGTAACATCAAAACATAAACAAAATATTGTAGCCTACTTTTTTTTTAATTAAACTCTTCATGCCATTTACCGTCATGTTTTAGGATTATTAAGATTATTTTGGCTAACTTATTTAGGTACTTACCTACCATAAAAGTGTCTTCGTCAGTTATTGTCATAAAGATATCATAAAAGAGAAAACATTGCCTGTAAGAGATTGCTGCCAGCAATAAGGCCATCAATTGTACTATTTTAAGATGAAATATTTATTAACTACTGTTTATTGTAATTAGAAAGTGCAATAAAGCGTCAGCTATCTAACATGACCCGGCTTATGAAAACCAAAAACTAAATTATGGTAATGACAAAGGACTATAACAAAATAAATGTTCTCCAGAAATAAAATAGTTTTAAATCCAGTGAATCGAACTAATTTTGTAATGTAAGCAAACATTTCCGCTCGATATAAAAATATTTTTAGTAATGTAAATTAATGTTTTCTGGGAATAATTATTTTTTCTGCGAATCAATAATTTCATAAATTTTGTAAATAACACTTAAATAATAAAAAAAACACAAAAAACACCTAATTAAATAATTTTATAAGTTGAAACTAATAAGGTCTAATTAAATCAGCAACTGTAATGGAAGGATATTACATAGGCTACTGATGGATTTCGTTACAGTTAACAATTACACGAAAGAGCTAATATAAATAAAACACAATAAATTTTGTTTATTATTGAAAGGGTAGCCACATATCGTTAGTAATGCTTTCAAGTTCCATGAAATAGGTGAAATAGGAGTCTGTAATTTCTTTGGCAGAAAAACCTAGTTCAAGTTTCCGCATCGAGAATCAAACCTACGTTAACGGCCACTTAATGTTTTTTTTCTAGGTGTGCTACGCAACGTTACACATTATATTAAAGTTAGTAAAGGTGACTAAAACTGGTATGCAAAAGGATATTTTGGTGTTATAACGCAATAATTAATATTTTTTCTTAACACACACTTTATAGCTAACATAATAAGAAATTATCATACACGCTATCGACAACTTTAAACTTCTACGATAAGGGTACAGATATATTAAATTTATTTTATAGAGAGATACTTCGGACTAAATATGATATTCCAATAATATTATCCTATCAAAACATTGTATAGTAATTATTATCAACTATTATATTTGAAATGCGGATGGATAAAATATCGGTTGCCACTTCCAAGTCAAATGTGGTGTCAAATTCTTTGTAGTTCATCCTCATGTTGTATAACACCGCACAAGCCGCAATCATATTTGTGGATGTTGTAAATTTGTAACGAGACTGATTTGAAGGCAAGGAAATATTTTTTTCCATATACCAAAAAACCGCTCAACTACATTACTAGTGCGTGTACTACCTGCACATATTTGAATCTAATCTGTGGTGGTGTAGTTGGGTTAATGAATGGTGTCAATATATATGTGGCCGCTGTCCCCGATTAAAGTGCCTTCAAGTTGATTTGGAAGTTACTAAATACATCTTATAAGTTTGCAGGAAAGTTTAAAAATTAATTTGTTAATTCAGCAAGTTTGGCAGGTATATTTTTAATTATTCGGCTGACTGGGTTGAGATATGAAGTGTAGGTCACCAAAAACAACCTAGAAAATTAAATTAGGTACTTATTAAAAAAAATTACATTGGCACCTAGGTACTTACTACCAATATCATTACCATTTAACCCAAAGAAAAAATGAGTTATGTGAATAAACAGTATTACAATACAATACAATACAAAACTCTTTATTGCACAGCGAATATACATTTAAATAATCTTATAAATAGTACTCTTAGACTACAGTTGTGCAATGGGCGGTCTTATCGCATATAGCAATTTCTTCCAGCCAACCTTTGTATGGACAGTATCACATTTCAAGTAACACGGTGGTGAAAACAAATTATTATACATTTTTAGATATCATCTTACCAATAAAAAACATTACTTAAAAACAAGTTTTGTACATTCATACTATATTATAATACATAGATATCCTACACGTTATTGATATACGTAAAATATATATAAATATTTACATACGAATAGGTGCAATATATATTACTGATAGATAACAACTACATATATTAGGTCCTTACATATGAAATTGGCGTTTTGTATGGGAGGAACAAAAAGTCGAATATTTTTTAATATAATATATTTAATTAATCAAAGTATGAACCATTATTTTCTATGCACTTTTGCAATCTCATAGGTAGTTCATTGATCCCTTTACTAAAAAAACCAGTCGGACGGGAATCAATAAAATCTTTGAAGGCGATTTGGACTGCCCCATCGGAGTTGAATTTTTTCCCTTGCAAGAAGTTATCCAAATTTCGAAAAAAATGGTAATCTGTTGGAGCAAGGTCCGGGGAGTACGGAGGATGTCTTAGACTTTCCAATTGAAGCTCTTCTAATTTAGTAGCCGTCTGTAGCGCAGTGTGTGGTCTAGCGTTGTCGTGAAGCAGCAGTGGCGTGGAGCGATTGACCAGCCTAGGTTGTTTAGCCGCTAGCTTTTCCATCATGGTTTGCAATTCCTGACAATAGACATCAGCCGTAATAGTCTGGCCAGATTTGAAAAAACTGTAATGAACAATACCGGCACTAGTCCACCAAACGCTTACAAGTAACTTTTTTGGGGTTAATTTTCGCTTGGGGCAGGATTTGGCTGGCTGGCCAGGATCTAACCATTGCGCTGGGCGCTTCCGATTATCGTAAAGAACCCATTTTTCATCACAGGTAATGATTCGGTTTAAAATACCTTCATTATTGTGCCGGTTTAGTAATGTAACGCAGCAGTCGACGCGCGTTTGCCGGTTTGTTTCAGTCAATTCGTGAGGTACCCACCTTTCAAGCTTTTTAATCTTCCCAATTTGCTTCAATAAAACTGTTTTAATTCACAAAACAGTTTTATCACTAACATCGCAGCCTGCAGCTAACTCGGACGTGGTTTGCGATGGATCCGCTTCCACAATAGCCTTCAACTCTTCATTATCAACTTGAGTCTCAGGCCGTCCACGGGGCTTGTTCTGCAGGTCGAAATTTCCAGAACGAAAACGTTGGAACCAAAAACGAACTGTGTTTTCTTTTGCAACACGACCGCCATACACATCATTCACCCTTCGAGTTGTTTCCGCAGCACTAGTGCCACGGCGGAACTCGTACTCGTAAATAATGCGATATTTAAGGTTTTCCATTTTGTAAAATGAGTGACGCAAACAGAAAAAAACAGAAGAAAAAAAACAAATGAATGACGATCATCGAAGCACAAATACATGAGTCTATAGCTGCACAAATTTGAATTTGGAATTCCTTACCAAAGAGGAGAAATTCGTGATTAAAGTGGCCAGTACGAAAAACGCCAATTTCATATGTAAGGACCTAATATAATACTTATTACAGCCCAGGTATTGTGTAATAGTAAATTATGATACAAGTGAGCTAAGTTGCTCATTATACACGAGGCTGTGTGTTGCAGCCCAAGCCGTAGGCGAAGGCGTAAATCAGCCAAGTGTATTGCCTTAACTTTGTAGGGATAATTCTATTACGCCTTATTATTATGCACGAGGGTGTTATAGTTCGGTTTATGGCCCTAAGACCGATAGAATAAAGCTCACTTTACGAGCAAGGGTGTTGAAAACAGTATTAACCTGTAACGGTTTTTGAACACCGCGTCGTCATAATATGTGAAGGAATCCTTTATAGTGCAAATGTACATGTTGGAAAATCTTGGCAGGTTATACTGTTCATCAATAACATCAAAATGATCGAAATTATCTATTTGCCCTTAATCCGGAAATACTTCATCGCTATTATTCATTTTCGTAAAAATATTAAATACAAAACATATCTCATTTCAAACTATATAGCAAAGAAGATGACGGCGTTTTGGCGCCGCGCGACGAGTGAGTTCGGCTGGAGTCGCCGTTTTCGCGACTCAGCCCGTCTCATTCTCCGCTGAGCATATACTCGTACTCCATTAGGGCGAACTCGACTGTGAATAATAAACTGCTTGGAGTTTGAGTCTAGACTCAAATTTTGACATAAACTAGTTTGAGTTTAAACTCGAACTCGTCTGTGAATGTCAGCCTAAGTGCCTACCATCCACTCGCATAGACTTCAGTTTACTCGTGATCATGGCGCTTGAAACAGTGCCGAAATATCAAGAGCTCAAAACTAATCAAAAACACGGTAAATATCCCGTTTGTTGTAATAATTATAGTTAGAAATTCTATCATATTTTAGACGTTTACCATATATTGACATAACTGTCATGTATTCATAGTATTTCAAATGATTGGCTGAAATATTATACAGGGTTATTGGTAAAATGCTAACAACCTCTTAGGGTTGACTTCTGCTAGTCCTAAGAAACATTTTGAGATGTTTTTTTTTGTTATTTGTATTTGACGGAATCAGCACGAAAACCAACTTTTTTTTATGCTTGAGAGGTTAGCCTTTGATCACTATCTCACCTGATGGTAAGTGATGATGTGGTCGAAGATGTTGTTCAGGCTAACCTAGAAGTACTGGCTCTCAAGGATAGCTGCCGGAACACACCGTTAGGTGCTTTTCGACAGATTTTCTACTTGAGGGTGGTAGCTAGCCAGGCGGGCATTCGCAAAATGCTATAACGACTGCCATCCTAAGACAACAACCGGGACCGACGGCTTAACGTGCCCTCCGAAGCACGGAAGCGCTCAGTGGTAATGTCACTAGCGATCACCCATCCAACTCATGACCGCGCGCGACGTTGCTTAACTTTGCTGATCGGTTGAGAACGGCTAAGTAAACTTCGCTACGAGCGCTTCAAAACCTGATGTTAAAAGTCTCTTGTGCCTGTGATATAATATTTCATATTTTTTATTACTCAGCTCGATGTGAATATTCAAAACTATACAAAGGGAGCGCGGCGGGGTCCAGTGTTGCCGCAGCGGGCGCTCTTGGCTCAGAGAGACTCAAAACTTAAAGCAATAAGTTTTTCTAATACTATCTGACACTTTTGAGTTCTGTGTTTTAGTAAAAGACAATGCCTACTCCGAGCGTATCCAGCACTGCATTTACCTGCCCGATATATTAAATGTCATATAGTATTTAGATGTATTTTGGCGACTTATACATATTATCTAACTGAATTTCTACGCTGTCCTCCATTCCAAAGCATATGCACATAACTGTTTTACAGATTTTGTGGCGGTAGTAGTTACCCGGACAAACTTACTACCCGACGTCTGTTTTATTTGTTTTAAAGTGTTTTCCCACGCTTGGCAGGCGTCTTGGGGATCGAAGTTTAAAATATCAGTTCCTCAGAAGGCTTTGCTGCCCACCTTCCGGTATTTTACCTTTAGTCGCCTCTTACGACACCCAACAGGTAGCAATGGGCTATTCTAGCCCGGCACCACACGGGGCTATGGTCTTTAATCGTATATAATTATTATTTTACGCTATAGATGAGTGAATTTATTGTATGTAATCATAATAAACCCTTGCATTCGATATGTCGCATGATGGATTGACAAAATAAAACCAGTTTTAGATCCCAAAACGAACCCACAAATCAGAATTGGTTTATGTACGTTGTACCTCCATGATTAGGTCAATTTGAATCTTTATACGAGTATGTACCTTACGAAGAAAATAAACTGTGCTGTGACAGGCAGATAGAAAGACACGCTCGAGGCATCATACATATAGTATACTTTGTTTTTTCATTTCATGTACGGGACCACTGAATTAAATATTATTTTATTTTGCTTATACCTATTTTTTTACAGGTTTGCAGTTGAAACGGCGATGTCCAAAGGGGCGAGCATGTAATTTCTTGCATGTGTTCAGAAACCCTAACAATCTATTTTCAAGATACGACACTAGTCAACGTCAAGATTTTGAAAGGTATCTACTTTTACCATTAATCAAATTCATATAAATAAATTCTGCAATTTCATCCCCGATGATTAGGTACAACATCATATTATGCTATCTTGCATCACACCTGCGCCGCTCCGAATTGATTTTTTTTACTAGTAGAAAGGTGGCTAAATGATATGTAACAATGTACAAAATTAAAAAGTAGGCAAATGTATACCGTAATAAATTACGTTTCAAAAAGTCGGCAAACGCCTAATGAAGCTCAGTATCAGCTGCAGATAGCTACAGTCTAGAGTAGAGTGCACGGAGCGCTTTCCATACACACGTCATATTTTTAATACAAAGTGTCCAAATCCGTGAAATTTTGTATGTATATTGCTGAGCATAATATGCATCTGGTTTGACAGTTTTACGATTTATTATTTATTTTATCCCTAAATGTCAAAATAACAATTCCCATACAAAACGATTTCACGAAATATATATATTTCCAGGGAATATTACGGTTATTAACTCTGATAGAAGACTGATTCTAAGGTGACACATTCACAGGTATTGATGAGTTTATCTTTGCAGTTGTGTATTTACACTACAAGAGGTTGACTTGGTACTATCTTCACGGAGATACTAAATGCTATCACTTTAGTTTTAGATAAAGTTTTCGGGCCATAATCACAGCGTTGATCTGGCAATTTTTCCTGACGAGGTTCGAATTTTGTCTAGTGAAGACAATTTCAGTGTCATCGGCAAAGGTGAAAATTTGGCCTTGATGGGGTTTTAGGGTGCATAGGTCATTTATACAGAGAGGAAACAGTATTGGGCTAAATTCGCGTCCTTGCAGCACATCAAAATTTACATTTTCTCCTTCACTAAAAATGTCTTGACACATACTGTTTGCATTCTATGAGAAAAGTAAGATGAAAATCATCGTATCCCACGTCTATATTATGTAAGTAATCTATCGCAATCTCCAGTATGCTAAGTTGAACAGACAGTGACATCGTGTCAAAAGCTTTGGCAAGATCGATGAAGACATCATCGACTTTAGAGGCTTCATCGAGCTTGCCAGCTAAGTAATGACGGAATCTGGTAACAGCATATTCTATAGACCTGTTAGATCTATACTCAAATGTTCCGCGGGTAGATTTGATGACTCTAAAAATTTCAGAGGACATATGTTGACCATTTTTATAGAATCTTTCATAGGCAACTGCGGAACGAAAGAGGCCGATAGTTTAAGGCATTTTTATCTCCATTTGTGAAATCAGGAGTAAAATTGGCTAGTTTGCTATTCCGCTAGCCAGGTTTAAATTGCATATAATGCAATGCAACTGACGAGTGAATGTTTATGTTAATCCGAAAAATATTATTGATTCTTTCAAGTCCTGGGGCTGATTTAGGTTTAAGCGTACCAATAATCCGGATCACTTCCTTTTGATCAGTTGGAAATAGGATAAATGATTCTGATGAATCCTGAGCGATGGTACGATTTCTCTTCGGTTTTATCTTGATTATATTAGATAGTGTTAGCAAGGTTAGGACCAACTGACTTCAAATAGATATTGACTACATTAGACATCCGGTCCGTATTTTCTAGTAAACAAATCCGAACAGGGCGTTTTGGTAACATTTATATTACAAAATATTTTAAAATATCCCAGTGTTACGATATAATTTATTGTTTGTAGACTGCATTCTGCAGTCATTTGGGTTATTATTTTCTAGCGATGCTACTTTGAATACGCCAATTTTATCTCTTGTCCGTTAAAAAGTAATACATAGAATAAATGTTTTTTTTATGCCTGGTAGGTTAGCCTTTGACCACTATCTCACCTGATGGTAAGTGATGATGTGGTCGAAGGTGTTTTTCAGGCTAACCTAGAAGCAAAATACCCTACCACCATGCTATAACGACTGTCATCCTAAGACAACAACCGGGACCGACGGCTTAACGTGCCCTCCGAAGCACGGAAACGCTCAGTAGTAATGTCAATAGCGACGTTGCTTAACTTTGCTGATCAGTTGAGAACAGCTAAGTAAACTTCGCTACGAGCGCTTCAAAAAACACACTAAAAACTTTTTTGTATAGGGGGATTGCATTTTGTACTGTTTATAAGGAAATCCGGTGTAATCTATTCTTATAATAAAACTGTAACAGATCCAATTCTGTACATGGCAGATATTTTGTAAAAAAAATTTTAGAGCTCTCTGTAGCTGACAATGATGCAAAACTGTATTTTTTTATTTATGTCTGCCTGTCTTAACTACTGCATGGAATTCAATGAAACAACACGATTCGAATTCATACTACGAAGAAGGACATTGTATACCTTTTATCCCGAAATTCAGCACGGCTCCCTCGAGAAAGGGGATGAAAGTCAAAATTTATACTAAGTTGTAATTTATCAACGCGTAGTCCGATTTCAATTATTCTTTTTTTGTTAGAATAGTGACGAGTGACCCCATGGACAGCCCAGCTCCCCACGGGCAGACCGGCACCCTTATTTAGTTTTGTAAGCTTGCTAAGATAAAACTCTAAAATCTGGAACATTCGCCACAGTCAGTTTTTTAACTATTTATCTTTTGCCGTATACATTTTGGCAACTGCGCAATGGTAGTGCACAATCTAATATATTTTCGTTCTACCGCCAAACAAGGAGAACCTCGGCAAAAAAAGCCGTTTTAAAATTAAAAAAGTACCTTGCTTCAACATTTATTGTGCGAACCACAAAGGAACTCTGAGTTACTTAACTACTGTCTTCTGGAAAATACAACCCGGGAGTTTTCAACCCCAAAGTAAAAAGCTCCTTTCTGAGCTATGCTTTATTAAGAGTGCTTCACCGCAGACCACAGCGTTGCTTATGAGATAAACAGTGCTCAAATGTGAATAATTAGTCTGCAGGTACGGCAATCTCTAACGAAGTCGCAGGTACAGCTTAGTATATAATAACTTGATAAGACTAATGGTCGGGATAAAATGGATAAACGGCGGTGACGTAGACTTAGTAATAGGGTCCCTTAGTCCTATACAGAAACCAAAAAATAACAACTATTGAATTCAGAGTGGTCGTAACAACTCAGCTCTGCATTAGTAGCGAAGTCTCTCAGGGGTGAATCAATACTAAACTAATAACTATAAATAACTGAAATTTGTTCTTATAGTTGCAGATCGAAACGGACGCCGCCGCGTCGCTCTTGGAGATGGTCGGAGTCACCGGAAGTAGAAATCCCAAAGAAGCCCAAAAGAAGAGATTCAGATAGAGAAGAGGAAAAGTCAGAAAGGCGACGCCGAGACAATAATAGAGTACGCGATGTTGACAGGCGACATAAGCCCAGAAGAAGAAGCTCCGAGCGGCGATCGGATCATTCTGACCGCTCAGATCGATCGCATAGACATTAAAGTTATACACAAAATTGTATGATCAGACAATACATTTTAATGAACATCACACTACTTAATTGTTTTTTGTTGTTCTACTCTAGAGGGGATTTCCATAAGTACTAGGTATAGGTGCCATAGGTACCTCTTTTAGTTTACTTTTGTTAGTTGGTGCTTATAGCAAATTAATTTACGATCAAATGATCTCGCACATCAGATCATAGATGTCTATAAGTTTCTGACTAATAATAGTAAAAGTTAATAATATAAGTTTAATAATAAAAATAATTAAGACTATTTTTTTAATATTCATTTTACCGTCAACCACAGTTACAAAGCAATGTAACCCGATCCATTAAATTTAACATAACTGATGTACAAGACTTTTTTTAAGGTAATGTTTTATTATTTTAGATAATAATAATAAAAAAACTCTCCCACGTATTATGTAGTCACTCTCACTAATTAGGTAGGTATGCCGCGAAGATTCAAATTCAAAACCTCAATTCGAGCCCTTTCATAATGCTTTGTTTCACTTACTCTCATAACTTTTTTTCTATGTTTGTCCCTTTCTAACATAATGATACCAGACAAGAATAATGAAAATTAAAACAAAGAAGTTGAACAATATTTGTCTATGGCTGGAGGCAAACTCGATGGAGTAGGTATGGAGCTATCGTTAGTTCTCAACAGTGAATTTAAGACTGGACCACTATGGCCAATTTATGAATGAAATTCTATTGTTATCATTATCGCCGATGCCAATGGGTTAAAAAGGCGGAGTAAACGTGTGAATGTCTCCAGCTTACTCAATCGAAATTTCTTAATTCTGAATATGCCAATATTTAGAGCATATTTTGTGCAATTATGAATACCAACTCAAAATTTAGGTGCCAAATAAACTTCGACGCTACGTGTCGAACCTGGAATTCGAACTCCTGTGAGACCGGGCGAAGTACAGTCTGGCAAGTATAACTTGGCGCGGCTGTGCGCCACTGTGTTCAATGTCAGTGTTGCCACTGCACAGAATATGACGCGAAAATTGAAAAAAAAATGAAATTTAGTTTTCGTTACGTAGAATTTTAGTTTTAGATTTACGGATTTACTTGAGGAGTATTATTGAATATTAGGAGGAGGAGTATTATGTATTATTGAAGTCTTGGTTGGGGCTAGCACTTTCGGCAGACCCATCTACTCTATTTAGGGATCAAACTAATTTTGGGATGAAATTAAAGAAACCATCGGAGCTCTATAAACACCTCAGAGTTACCAAAACGCACGTCTTATCAAAATCTCAAGACGATATAGTCGCATCTCTCCCAAAAGACAAAAGTGCCTCCGACCTTGACTCAAGGCTTCAATTCCACAAACAATTTATGATAGGTGCACAGACCAGCAAAGCGGGTTTTGGGTCGGAAAAGAAAATGGAGGATAAAGACGTTGTAAAATCTTTTCTACAGCAAGACGAAAATGATAGCTATAAAGTGCATGCAATGAGCTTAGAAATGCAGAGCGAATGGCTAACTTATAGGTGAATTTTGTATCCCTCTGGCGTTAAAGTGGCGCACCTTGATATACGACTGGTCTCCTGCCTTATTAAAATTCTATCTAAACGCCTTTCAGATGACCCTCCCAGACCAAAGTAACTTAGTAAGATGGGGGAAAGCCACCGAAAAGTCTTGCGGTATTTGTCGGGAGGCGATCGGTACAGCTAGGCACTTGCTGGTAGGATGCAAGGTGCTCCTTGATAGGGGTCATTATTCACGTCGCCATGATAGAGTCCTCGAAATCATACGTGAAGCCGCGAGTCTCTCGGTAGCTAGAGCAAAAAAAGGTCTGACGACGAATAAACGACACGTCGATTTTGTAAAAGAAGGGTCATCTACAAAATCTAAATCCAAGCCTTACTCCATCTTAGGCGCAGCTCCCGATTGGACTCTTTTGATAGACACGTATGAAAAACATTACAAAATTCCTGAGGATGTTGGTATTTCGTCATCCAGACCAGACATATTTTTATACTCAAAAAATCTAAAACGCATAGTACTCATAGAACTTACTGTGCCGTGGGAAACAAACATACCTAAAGACCACACAATAAAAACAAACAAATATTATGACCTAATAAATGAATTAACCAAAAACGGTTATGTGGTTAGTTTATATGCTGTAGAGGTTGGAGCAAGGGGTATACCAGCGAAATCCCTATATAACCTACTTAAAGACCTTGGCCTACCAAGAACAACCGTAACTTTCATCCTAGAACGTGTATCTAAGGCGGCATTAGTAGGATCTTATCAAATTTGGTTAGGTAGAGGAGGAGGCTCGAGTGGTGAAGGAGAGCATTGATGCATCATAAAGGGGCCCCTTAATCCTACTCCTGGGTTGCAAGTCCCAGGCCCCTCCAGCCTCTTCCTCTGCAACGCGATAGACCCGGCACCCGCACGGTGAATCCATGGAATGCTAAGTAATTCGTCTCTCTATATAATAACTAATATAACTATATAATACTTTTAAGTTGAAAATGCGGTGAAAGAAAAGAGAGTTAATAAAGCAACTAAGGAATGCCAAGGCCATGGGCGATAACCACCTAAGTCACCAACTGTCCAGGGCATTAAGATCAATTCTTAAATTAATTCAAGGAATATCATTACAAGTAACAGAAAATCGCGATAACTTGAATAGAGCAAAACATGAAGTTAACTTTGATAAAAACCCTTTTCTTTACTCAAAAAACATTTTCAATGAGCAAAGTGGCAAGCTTGTCTTGACCAACGAATAAATTTACGACCATTTCAAAGACACATACGAAGTGCCCAAGCATGGGAGTTCATATGAGGATCCGACAAACCGAAGGCCACATGATCCTCATGTTGAGTTTAAAATCGACTCATCTACTTTGGAGGAAATAACCAATCAATTGAAAAAGAAAACATCTAAATCAGCTCCAGGTCCTGATGGTATCCCATATCTAGTATACAAAAAGTGTCCATCGGTTCGTAAACATCTCTTGAATATTTTCGTTAAGATCTGGTCAAGCAAGCAAATACCAGTGGCATTTGGAAAAGCAATTTTTGTCCTCATTCCAAAAAAAGATGAAGTAACTCATCCAAAAGATACTAGGCCGATCGCACTAACCAACACAATATCCAAAATATTTTTCTCAATTTTACAAACTAGAATGACACAATATATGATTAACAATAGGTATTTCAGGCCATATCACCAGAAAGGGTTCTTGCCTGGAATTTCTGGATGCCTGGAACACAATACTCTACTAGCGGAAAGTTTAAAGGACGCCAGAACACATGAAAGGCAATTAACAGTTTGCTGGATAGACTTGGAGAACGCATTTGGTTCTGTGCAGCACGAACTGCTGTTGTTCGCAATGAAATGGTATAACTTTCCACTTGTAGTCAGCGACATCATCGCATCATATTACTCTCAATTAAAATTTGTTATATCATCCAAAAAGGGACATACTAACACCCTGCAATATAATGTGGGTTTGTTCCAAGGTTGCTGCTTGTCACCAAAAGCGTTTAATACAGTAATTAATATTTTAATTGACAAGCTAATTAGTCATGAAAAAAAGTGGGGCTATCGGTTTAAGATAAATAACAGATACACAGAATCCATCTTAGCTTTTGCTGACGACCTTGCAATACTGACACGAAACCCAAAACAGTGTCAAGAACTTTTACGAGAAGTGGATGAGTTCTGTGCATGGACTAACGGATTGAGAAAAAAACCTAGTAAATGCCACTGTCTGTGTCTGGGTAGACGGAACACCAAATTTACCTCTTACGATCCGGGACTGTTGATAGGAGGAGAATGTGTTTCCACAATTGCTGAATCTGTGCCATTTAAATTTCTTGGTAGGAAGATAGATTACAAAGGACGAACACCATCTCTAGATACTGTTGTTGATAGCTTTCTTAAATATCTTAGTATGGTAGACCAACAACCAATAAGCAACATTAAAAAAGCTTGGATATACGACAACTACTTAACATCACGTCTGACTTGGCCTTTTCTAGTATACGACATTACTAAAGCCCTTTTAACAAAACTGGATGCAAACGTCATCAGGACACTGAAGTCATGGTTGGGGCTCGCTATTTCGGCAGATCCATCTACTTTATTTAGGGATCAAAATAATTTTGGGATGAAATTAAAGAAACCATCGGAGCTCTATAAACACCTCAGAGTTACCAAAACGCACGTCTTACTAAAATCTCAAGACGATATAGTCGCATCTCTCCCAAAAGACAAAATTGCCTCCGATCTTGATTCAAGGCTTCAATTCCATAAACGATTTATGATATTTGCACAGGCCAGCAAAGCGGGTTTTGGGTCGAGTAAGAAAGTTGAGGATAAAGACGTTGTAAAATCTTTTCTACAACAAGACGAAAATGATAGTTATAAAGTGCATGCAATGAGCTTGGAAATGCAAAGTGAGTGGCTAACCATAGGTGAATTTTGTATCCCTCTGGCATTAAAGTGGCGCACCTTGATATACGATTGGTCACCTGCCTTATTAAAATTCTATCTTAACGCCTTTCAGATGACCCTCACAGACCAAAGTAATTTAGTAAGATGGGGGAACGCCACCGAAAAGTCTTGCGGTATTTGTCGGGAGGCCATAGGTACAGCACGGCACTTATTGGTAGGTTGCAAGGTCTCCTTGATAGGGGTCATTATTCCCGTCGCCACGATAGAGTCCTCGAAATCATACGTGAAGCGGCGAGTCTCTCGGTAGCTAGAGAAAAAAAAGGTTTGACCACGAACAAACGACACGTTGCTTTCATAAAAGAAGGGTCATCTATAAAAACTAAATCCAAGCCTTACTCCATCTCTGGCGCAGCTCCCGATTGGACTCTTTTGATGGACACGTATGAAAAACATTACAAAATCCCTGAGGATGTTGGTGTTTCGTCATCCAGACCAGATATATTTCTATACTCAAAGAATCTAAAACGCATAGTACTTATGGAACTTACTGTACCGTGGGAAACAAACATACCTAAAGACCACACAATAAAAACTAACAAATATTATGACCTAACAAATGAATTAATCAAAAAAGGTTATGTGGTTAATTTATATGCTGTAGAAGTCAAGGGGTATACCAGCAAAATCCCTAGACAACCTACTAAAAGACTTTGGCCTGTCAAGAACAACCGTAACTTCCATCCTAGAACGTGTATCAAAGGCGGCATTAGTAGGATCTTACCAAATTTGGTTAGGCAGGGGAGGAGGCTCGAGCGGTGAAAGGGAGCATTGATGCATCATAAAGGGGCCCCTTAACCTTACTCACTGGGTTGCAAGTCCCAGGCACCTTGACCTGAGCCTCTTCCTCTGCAACGCTATGGACCCGGCACCCGCACGGTGAATCCATGGAATGCTAAGTAAGTTCGTCTCATAACAGACCGAGAGCCCATGGACGCCAAACCTTCGTCATTTTATTGTTAGTAGTATATTTAATTTACTTGCATAGACATAGATGAATACTGATATGTTTTTAACTAAGTTAGAATTAGAGGTGAGTGTGTTGGGGTTTGACCAAAATATAACAGTTTTTGTTAGTACATTATTTATTACTAGAATATGTGTGATCTAATAAATGATCTTCTAGATCTTCCAAGTCCGACGCAGATCTGTCAAATGAGGTATCACTGTCGCTAGCAAGACATATATTAAAACTTTCTTAGTCGACATCATCATTGTGATATTCACAATTCTTTGAACAGAACGTTCAGAAACACCTGAAACAAAATATGTATGAATGTAATCATGAAATTAGAGTAGGTAGGTAAATTTATAATGTTTGCATAGCATTATAATTATAATTCATCATTACCTATACACAACGACATTTTATTTAACCACATATTAGACAAAAACATTTCGTTATACTCACGGCTAATATTTACGTGTAATGTTGACAACACTCACCAGTCATTGCCGCCACCCTTGCATTTACGGATTATAATGGTATAATCGGTTCGTTCTTTTCAAATTCTTGTGTACAAAACGAATGTACCTTTATCACTTTAGGCATGATGATAGCACAGTAGTTAACAAAATATTCGCAACGATGTTTACTATGAACTCGGAAGTGTAAAATTGAATTTTCAAGTTGGCCGTTTTAGTTCCTCAAATCGCCACCGCCAACTTATACATGTGGCACTGTAAACTCGACCCACTGTCTCTGAATGTCAGCCTAAGGATCTGAACGTGGCCCTGCTCAAAGTGAAAAACGGAACGCGCCCTGGTATTAGTAATCTATGGAAAATACTCCACTCCACTTGACGCCACTATCGTTATTTTCAATAATTTTGACCACATATTGCATCTATGGTTATAACATTTAATATGAACATAGACACAAAATGTGGTCAAAATGAACGAAAATAACGATAGTGGCGTCAAGTGTAGTAGGCCCAATGTAGGGTCTGTTTCAAAAATTTCGATGATGACATCGATGTTTGACGTATATCGAACTCATGATGATGTATGATGTTTCCTAACATCAATGTTTTTACCAAACACCTTTTATATATAAAACAGTAATATTTTATACATTTTGTCCGTGTTTTGGTTGCGTTTGGGAGCCCCATACGCGGCTCGGTGACAGACAAGTGTCTGGTTTTGACAATGGATCTATTGACATAGATCACATTTTCAAATGATTATTTTTGTGAAAAAAGTCAAATTTGGAATGGTTATGAATGTAAAATGATAAAATAGCTTTTTTTCTTGAATGCAGTGTTTTTTTTTCAAGTGACATCGATATCTTGCTGTCATATCGATGTCATGATATTAGGTATGTATAATAGAAAACGTTAAAACATATATTTAATACTTTTATACATTTTTTCCACGTGACATCGATGCCATTCTATAACATCGATGTAACGATATTGAGCATGTCGTAGAAATGAAAAATAAAAACAAGCTTAAGATTTCAATACATTTTGAAAATAGATTCATAACATCGATTGATGTTATATTGGTATGTTGTAATATCGATGTTTTGTTTCGGGTCTTAACATCGATGATGATCGATCGAGCATCCCTACACTACAATAGTGGTTGTTTTGTATTTAGTAAAATAATATAATATTTATGCAAAATGCTTCCAAAGCATTCAATTAGACTTTTATATAAACAATGTAGACCAATATTAATTAAGCCAATAATCCAAGAGTGTTTCTGCAACTTAGATGTTATTGTTCGTGGTTTCTTCACCACCCATTATATATTTGCAGCAAAGAAAATAAAATTTGAAAAAATTGGTTAGTAAATTAATTGTACAAACATAAACAATATCGTAATTTAGGCTAAATCTCAATGTGAATATCGATTTTATTTCAGGTTGTAACTCAATTAAAGGAAAAATTATTTCTACTTTAAATTTCAAGAACGCCAAAGATGCTGACCCTTTCTACTCGCTGCCGATCACAACTTTATGTGAAATACAAAAAGCAACAATAAATGATGTAAGAAATGGTTATTGCGATAACCGTCTTTATTATCTTGCAACAAGGATTCAGGTAATGTATGTCCGAAAAGCAACTACATATTATAATATTTTATGAACTAAAATAAACTTAGAATAGATTTTGTCCCTTAACTTTTTAAACATACTTTTCACCTTTTTTTCAGTGTAATTCAGCAGATTTAAGTGAAAAATTGGCAAAAAGAAGCTTTGTGTACAAATTATCATTTTACTGGCTTCAAAATTCGTTAAATGAATTATTGGGTAAGTACAGTAAAAATATATTTAATTTTATGTTTAGATCAAGAACCCTTGAATTTAAAGATATCTTCATAATGTAAACAATAGGTATATGTCACATAGTATCATTTCATTTTTTAATTAAAAAAGGCCATTGATACTATTGCTACATTATGATGGTGCAGTGAAGGTTTGAAAATAAATTCGATTAATTTATTGTTGCAGATAAAGGCGTGACTGGGGAACGCATAATAAGAGATTTGTGGGTGTTGAAATATCATCATAAAACAATCAGCGAAAGGCTTCAAATAATAAAAGATATGGGCTTTGACAATTTATTTCCATGGATGGTTCGATGTTCACCACAAATATTAAATAGGTTTTCAATAATTTACATGTTAAATAAAATTTATAAATGCATGCACTGATGACTGACTATAATGTAAAATTAAATATGTACTATTATCACACAATGGTGGAAATTAACTATTTATAAGTATCATAGCTTCAAAATAAAAAAAAGTCATTCTTACAATACTCTTTTTGCAGATACATCACAATTACAAAAGATACAAAAAGTATCCTGGGTGACACTACTACTACACAAATGTATTTAGCAAATCGACTGAATATATCTACCGAAGAAGTAGAAGAGCTGTGTCACAAAATACCAGCTCTCAAAACTATAAGAGCTACCAAGGTGGTATAAGTTTTTTTTCTTCTAAATATGATTACAAGCACAATTGCGTGCTGAGCGAAAATCTTATACTCCAATAATTTATAAATGTGATTTTCGCTCAGCACGCAATTGTGCTTATAATCATATATATAAATATAGAAGGGCATCATAGCTAAAGTTAAGTGTTTGAAAAAGCACTTCTTTCCATCAGATGAAGTCTAGTAGTCTGGTTGATGACCGCGCACCGTCTCCTATGACGGTTAAAGTTACAATTGGTTCCGGTTCCGGAGGCCGAATGGATTAGGCATCCGGCCAGGCACGTAGGATGCGGGTTTGATTACCGTCTGGAATAAAACTTTTGTACTCCAATAATTTGTAAATGTGCTATATGATTTGTTTACAGAATATAAAAACATATGCAGCTCTCAAGTATGGCAGTAAAACTTTGTTTATTTGTTAGGATAGCGATTGGGAACAAATTTAGCATCTTTGGATGTGAAAAATTATTTCTCTTTTTTTTAGGTCAAACATTTTCTGGACTTTTTAACTAGTGAAGGATTTCATATTGAAGATATAGCTAACAAGGCAAGGATTTTAGCATCTTCACCCAAAACTGTTAAACTAAGGCTCGAGCATCTACGACAGTTAGGTGTAAAGGATATCAATATAAACATACTTGGTCGCAGTAAAAAGGATTTTGCAAGAATTTGTGAGACACTTGAAGCTGAAAAAAATGTAAAACTGTGATAGTGATAATATTATTTAAATGTATAGGATATTTTGTACTACCTATTAATTTTGAATTCAGGCAACAATGAGGTTTTAGTTAAAGGCCCAGTGAAATTTTGTTACATCTTCCTACTCTACACTTTCTTAATATACACTATGACTTGAGTGTGCACATCACTTTTTTTTGTTCAAGCTGTTTCCCTTGCCTAAAGATGAGTCACACAAATTGACTGTAATAACATAAGTGAAGAAAAGTAATATATTCATTATTAGACTATAAAAAGTAATGGTGTTGAATCTGTGCAAATTCTTTAAAATTATCTATAATCGTACTAAAATCAAAATTTGTGTAATGCTTGTGAAATAAATGATGGTAGTTCTTATTCTATTCAAACTAAAATCCAAAGTCATATATTGCTTTAAAATGAAATTATTTTAGTTCCTAATCTGTTCACACCTAAATAGAAATTCATATAATGCAAAATTAGCCCTCATAGTTGACTTTTTGACAATCAAGTATTACCCAAATTTAGTCGTCATGTAATGAGGCTCTCAAAAATGTTGCAGTGTTAATAGATAGGCCTTTTTAAGAATGGCATTTTCGTCTAATTAATGTGGATTCTAGTATCAATTGAATAAGAACTATCATAATTTAGAGAATTTGTAAAGAATCAACACCATTGTATTAATCATTTTTGAAATGGTTTTTTCAATGCATTATTTCTTAAGTTCCAATATTTTCATCAAATAAAACAAATCATAAATTTTTCAATGATTATTTTGCCTCATTACTATCATAATGTCCCATGGAATGAACTATTACAAACACTTACATATCAATACTAGAATTTATGTCTTAGTGAGGTACAACAATATCGAAATGTCAGAGTGAATTATTCTTATATGAATATTAGTGGTGTTCCTTTTAGCAGGTGTAGCGCAAGTAGAAGGCACTAAACATTATATCAAGTTTTAACAACTTACAAACTTGGTACCCTTAAATTAATAGATACAACTAAAAAAATATGTTATAATGACAGGGACAGGTAATACTAACAAAATATTTACAAATAATTTCATTCTATAAGTTTTTTTAGGGTGCATTCTATAAAATGTTTAAGAGCACAGGATTGGTTTTTCTCGCAGTATGTGGTAATTGCATAAACTTTTTGTGGCAAACACACAGCATCTCTGGTGGAGCGAATATTAATATAATATTATGAATTGTGGATGTTACCATACAAAATCATGATAACGCACTGATAGGCAAAAACACCATGCATACAGTGTCAGATACTTTTAAGGCAGAAGTGCCATCATGCCGATTCATGTTTTTATTACAATTACCTATGTATGCAGAGTAGTATGTTGAATAAGCTCTAGTTTGTATATTTTTGTCAATTTTTTTTTCTTTGTCTTATACATAAAAAAATAAATTAATGGTAAGAAGGCAAATACATTTTATTGTACTCCAATATTATACTTGCAATAAAAATTACTGCATTTTTATCAGAATTTTTTTTTTGTGAAATTTAAACAATTAAATTATTATATCCAGAACTGCAATTTATATATGAAATATACAATAGCATATATAATACATAATACCATTGGGAACATTTCCATATTTTATTTATAAGATGTATAAAACAAAGTAAATTCTTAAATAGAGAAAGCTAAAACAATCAATATTTTAAAGAAAACAATACAAATTGGTGAAATTAATAACTTCTAGCATTAATTATATCATATTGTTATAGCTTTACATTAATCTACCTATGATAAAAAAAAATATGTATAATGTGAGGTTTTGAGTAAGTCCACTGGAGGAAGAATTTGAACTACTGGTGAGCACATTGTACACCTGGGCCTGCATGCATATGTTCCTCATCATCACTAGCATAGGCCTCTTCACGCCCCCGACCACCTCCTGTAGCACGTTCACTGGCAGTATAATCCATCAGGTTTACCTCTTCCACATCCTCGCCAGTGGGCATCACAAAGGCTGCACGAGGGGGTAATATACTTTCAATCTGCTTGATTTGCTCTTCTGTAGCAAAATGATTGTCAGGGAAAACAACATCAAATTTTATGTACAGATTTCCTTTCTCAAATGGATTTTTGTACTGGGGCATTCCTTCACCTTGAATGCCTTTAAGTTCCTTTGGTTTTATTACTTCCCCAGGGTTATGTCTGATGAGTAAATCTCTACCATCCAGGTGTTTGACAATAAACTCAAATCCACACAAAGCTTCAGTTAAAGTGATTTCATGTTTCATATAGAGGTCATCTCCATTCCTTTGGAAAACATCATGAGGTTTCTGTTGCAGAACAATCACAACATCCCCAGGTAGAGTATCAGGCTGTTGATCTCCTTCTCCTCGAAAGAAAATCCTTTGATTCTCTCGCATACCTTTCTCAACATGCACTTCCAGTATTTTTGTTTCATTCAAAACTTTTTTGCCTTTACATTTTGGACATTTGTCCTTATCATTGATAGTTTCTCCTTGTCCATAACAAGAAGTACAGCGGGACTGCAACTGTCGTGTCATGTGTGGAGCAATCTGTTGGTATGAAACTTTAATACCCTGTCCATGACAGTCTTTGCAAGTTTGCACTGAGCCAGGTTTGCCCCCAATTCCTTTGCAAGGGCCACAGATAACATTTTTGCTCAGTTGTAACTTAGTGGTTTTACCTACATACATATCTTCTAGAGATACCTTAAGGGGATGTATAGTGTCTTCACCACGCGCGGGACCCCTTCCTCGGCCTCCTCCAGCCCCTCCCATTCCGAAAAAGTCGCCAAAAATATGCCCGAGAAAATCATCGGCGCCTCCGAATCCTCCTCCTTGTCCGCCTTCCTGGAGTCCTTTTAACCCATACTTATCATATATCTGCCTTTTCTTTACATCTGATAAAACTTCATACGCATAGCTTATTTCTTTGAATTTATCTCCAGCCGCTGGGTTCTTATCCGGGTGGAATTCCTTGGCCAATTTATGGTAATTCTGAAAACATTAAGGACAATGTAATGCGATGAACCGAAATTGACAAAATGTGGACAATGAATAGGTTGAACCATGCAATGATAAGGTGACATTACACATGGCTCGGATGTTGATACCTAAATAATTTGATGTATGGGCTACTTACTCTTTTAATTTCTGAGTCACTAGCACTTCTAGAAACCCCTAAAACATCGTACAATTTATTATCAGCCATTTTATTACTTTCGTAAAATGAAAGAAGGAATGAACGAGGAGATGACCTGAGTAGTGTTGCCAGCAACCCAGCCAGTATATTACTTTTCTCTATGAACCCAGCTCAGATTAATAAATTATGACTTAAAGCCTATTCACACATGGTTGAATTCAGGGCACTAAATTCAGACTTCAAAAATAAATTTACTCAAAATGATGAAATAGTCTTTTTAATACGAAACTAAGCAACATATAATATTATTATAAGTTTTTAATTCGAAACTAAGGAATGCATATATAAATATGATATTTTCTCAAAAATGGTATGTATTGTTGCCATATCATCTCTAATGATCTCTAAAACGTATCTGAACTCTACCGGAGACTTATTCACAACTGTCCATTAATAAGCGAGATTTTAAATTTGGAATCTCCTAGTCTCCAGTAAGTAAGTATCAGTATCATCCCAGTATATTACTTTTCTCTATGGTAAGTATGTAAATTCATTACCGGACAGTTAATGTTTTCCTATATTTTATCTTGTAATTTGGACTCGCATGTATTGTGCATTTGCCAGTGTCATGTTATGTACTGGACAGTTAGGTCATCCTCTTTAGATCTGTTTAGAAAAAAAACGTAGTACCAGACACATTTATTTTTAGCCATTATTTTTATATATTTTTGAAGGGCTCGTTGGTCGTAGCGAAGTTTACTTAGCTGTTCTCAACCGATCAGCAAAGTTAAGCAACGTCGCGCGGTCATGAGTTGGATGGGTGACCGCTAGTGACATTACTACTGAGCGTTTCCGTGCTTCGGAGGGCACGTTAAGCCGTCGGTTGTCTTAGGATGGCAGTCGTAATAGCATGGTGGTAGGGCATTTTGCGAATGCCCGCCTGGCTAGCTACCACCCTCAAGTAGAAAATCTGTCGCCAGCACCTAACGGTGTGTTCCGGCAGCTGCCCTTGAGAGCCAGTTCTTCTAGGTTGGCCTGAACAACATCTTCGACCACATCATCACTTACCATCAGGTGAGATAGTGGTCAAAGGCTAACTTATTAGGCATAAAAAAAAATATAACATGGTAATAGGAGGGAGGCATGACATTTTATGAGATAGATATATTTTTGGAGCCTTTAACAGCCATTTTATAGTCTGTGGCACTTAACGCAGCGCAGAAAAAGTTTGTACGTTGCGTTTTATACTCAATAATGTTATATATCTATCGCTCTTTTTGGCATGACATTTTATGAGATAGATATATTTTTGGAGCCTTTAACAGACATTTTATAGTCTGTGGCACTTAACGCAGCGCAGAAAAAGTTTGTACGTTACGTTTTATACTCAATAATGTTATAGTAGTGTAGGATTTTATGTTTGTATTAAGTAATTTCAGTTTATAAATCATGTTGGATTAAATTTTTCCATTCTAAAATTAACATGGAGTTTCAAAAACAAAATTTATATATTTTTACTTAAACATTCATGTAATGTGAAAATAGAACAATGTTCAAAACTAAACGTAAACTTTTTAGTAAAAAAAAAACAACAACTGGCGGGATTTCACATTTAATTGCGACCGTGAACATAGATAATCCCAAAAAATGAGTTCACCAAATCTGATTCGGAAATAGATGGCACTCCTCCTGATTAAAAATATTATGCATTCATTTTTGAGAAAAGCATAATACAAGCCTCAACCAGTAAGAAAGCCATCCTGGCCTCGTATATAACTCATACTTGGCCAGGTTGGGCGACACCACAGCTGACGGTGAGGGGCCACGGCGGGAGAGGAGTGCCGGTATCACGGTGCGCCGCTCTCCCTACCTTCCGTGGCCACGGCGGGGCCGCCACCGTTGGATGGCGCACGCGGAGGGGCCGCAGGGGAGGAGGAGTGTTGGTATAGCGAGGCGCCGCTCTCCCTATCCTCTGCGGCCGAAGTAGCAGGCGACGGGGCTACTCATCTGACCCGTCGCAGGGGGACCTTGGGCGTCGGAAGCGGGGTCGTCTGACGCCCATTTGCGGGCTTGGTCCCCGGGTGGTAGCGACGTGCCATGTGTTCTGGTGCGTCGTGAGGGTTAGCACCCCAGGAGGGGTCCGGCAACGGACAACCGTGGCGGGTTCGTAGTTGAGTGCTAAGGCGACCCTGCGATCCCGCCGAGAAGCGGTAGAGATGGAACACCGTCTGTTATTTAGTCGGTAGGGGCACTTGCTGCTGTGGGAGTAGTTGGTGTCGAGCCCGACATATCCCGGCCACCTTCCCCGGGGTGGACGGGAATGCGTAAATGAATTTTTCACACATTAAAAAAATAAAATAAAAAAAAACTTGGCCAGGAAGGCTTACTTACTGGATTCTGCAATAATGTACTATTTCAACACACTTGCTCGTAATGGGTCTTTAAATGCACCGATTTTGGTGTCATAATAAAGTCTATAACGCACTCGTGTTTTTTATTTACTGTGTCGCCCTAGTGTTTTAAACAGAAAAAAACAACGTTTCCACACTTTTTTTTTTTTTTTTTTTTTTTTCTTTTTTCCTCTAAATTTTGAGGAATTGGCGTCGCACATTGTGCATTTGCCAGAGTCATGTTTTTATTTTTTCAATTTAAAACGGGGAAACTGATCGGTATTTATAAACAAGGATTAGATACGGATAAAAGGATAGGGTCAGGAGAGTTAAGGAATAAAATTGAGACAATTATGCTACATAAAATCATTACAAAAAAGCATACAATATCGAGCCCTGACCGCCTACTTATCGTAAGCGACATTTTTTCCGAAATGGCGATTTATATGGTAAGCGACATTTTGAACTATAACAGATAGGTGCACGTGACCCTTTCCTGATAAAATGGAGAAATCAAAGAGTTATATGAAAATGCTAATTTATCGTTTGTAATACAGATTATACTTTTTTAAAGTAAGCGACATAGGCAAAATTAATGTAAGCTATGAAATCTCCAAAAACAGTATCGTAACCCAAACCAAACTTTATCGCAAACGACAGAGTACACCAATAGTTAGATCGTTTGCGACAAAAAAAAGTAGCAATAAACGTGTTGTGCTTATGACAAGTTCGTTATGGTAACAATTCCGATGCAATAATCATCGCTCTCTATATAAATAGATTAAAAATTTAAAAATTACAATTAGTTTTCATTACTTTAAGAGTACATTTAGCTTTGAATTGTATTGAGTAAATGAGTGCACATTTTAAACAGCGTCTTTTGAAAAATTACAACGTCAGCAACAAAATGTAACAAAACGAATGTTTTAACCTAAGTTGATGCTGGTCAACCTTTCATACAAAAGTTATTTTGTTTTACAGTCCAGGATTAAAAATATCATGCAGTCATCACTAAAACTTGCACCAGAGGACGATAAAATAACTCCTCCTGTTTTCAAGGACATACTGCATCAAAACGCATTACTTTTGTAATGATAACAATTATTTAAATAGGTTAGGTACCTATTTAAATAATAGTTTGATTTATTTTTGTATAGATTTGCGTTTGGCCACTATCTTCCCTCATGTTAAACAACGATGTGGTCCACTATAGCGCGTGCTTACTTGTATGTAGTACTCTTCAAAAACTTATTGTAATTTAGAAGTCACTGATTACAAACTTTGATTTAGCTGATAGGAATATACCATGTTTTTCGTTTCAAAACTTGTCAGCACCTATATATACCTTATAGTTAAATTATTAAGTCACTTTTGGCTATCTGATTGACGGAAGATCGAAGATAGTCAGACAGACACAATTAACTTACATTACTTAAGTGCTTTAAAACATAGGTACTAATATTTATTTACCTGATTTAATACAGTTGGCACATATATTGAAGTTTATATCGCAAAATAAAGTAATAAAATATATTTTTTCAAATTAAATTAAGGGAAGAGTTATTTTTCTGATTAAGAAGACAGGGCTCGATATTGGGTTCATGGCACCGACTTCAACACGTTATTTTCTACTTTTAAACCAACTTCAAAATAAGGATTACGGTTTTCAATTCGACTATGTTATTATTTGTATGTTTTGCAGAAAGCAGAAATATTTTTCATCAAAAATCACAGCATGGAGAAAGACAAGTCCAAGCAGCTATTTTAAGACGACGTCAATAAGAGCAAGAGTGCTAATTCTTCTTACTTATGCCTGAATTTTGACTTACAAAAAGTCTTTAACACTCTTATAATATGCTAAAAGCGTTACCTTATATTACTCCAGAAAAAACACATTCTATACCGAAAACAACTACGAAAGTAGCACAAAAGTTGATATTGTTTCTAGTGAGGTGAATGTCATGGAAGGAGAGGTTGTACCGAAATTGTTACTTCTTTATATATTTGATTTTGTCAGAAACTAAAGGTCCCCATACTGAAATAAATGCTGATAGTTGTGCTGGGCATAATAGAAATCGAGCACTGATATCCATGGAAGTTCATTGTTTTTAATACAACCACAATTGCTAAAATCAAAGTACATAACTAATTTGTTACTTGGACATACGATGATGCCTATAGACTCCATCCATAGAAAAATTGATAGTTATATCCGTAACAAAACAGTTTGGGCTCCATCTGAGTGGCCAACTATTATTAAAAACGCTATAACTAAACCTACAGGTACACCGTGGTTGTTCTGAAACACTCCGATTTTATGTACTGGAAGTCTTTCTCGCTAGCTTTGTTTCCAGACAAATTGTAAAACATTTTAAGTACTTTAAGGATCGTACATTTCGAAAAAAAAACACTCCAATAATTACGTTCCAGCAAGGGTTTTTCCAGGATAGCGTAAAATAAGGATTGAATTTGCACTTTATAGTGAGGTCTAGAGCCAATACTCCAAGTGTCATTGATGGGCCCATTGGACTTTAACACAAGGAATAGAAAAAATCTGGTTGACCTATGGCAAAAAATATCATTCCAGTCAGGAATCATGAAGAAAATTTAAAAATGAAGCCTGGCGGAGTAGTTCCGGATATGTTGGATGAAACTTTTTTAAACATTTTTTGCTTATATGACTAGCTAGGCCGTTAACTGTTATAAACAAACACGGCAATTTTGTTGCAATCGTGTATTATTGTATTTTTTGTTTATTTAGGTATTTTGCACATCATTATTTAACCGTAAAGCGTAAAAACTAGTGGTTGATCTCATGTGCTCTCTACCTATGTAAACATTTTAAGTGCCATAAAAAATCAGTATGAGGCGATTACGATACAAAAACTTTTATTGTAACCGCCACCTAACACTAAATAAACTGCTTATTTGTGACAGCAAAAGTGTTGCAACCGCCAGAAAAGGCTCAAAAACATGTTTTTTGTCATTAATAGTCATTGCCATAGTTACATCACAGAAAATAAAAAATCAGTACTAAGTTTCAGACTATTAGCACATAAAATGATAATACTATCTAAAAAAACCTTCTCCTGTAAAATTTCATTTTTGTCGCTTACGATAAGTAGGCGGTTAGGGCTCGATATATACATTTTTACAACTTAATGTCATTAACTTCAATAAATGAAGCAATGACTTTATATATAGAAATAGAATTAGAAGATAATAAACATAGTATATTAGTGGGAAGAGGTATATTAAATTCTATCAGACTTTGGTATAAGAAAGAGTAATCGTATCGTGGGCAGTTTAGGAAGATGTGATTAGCATCACCCACATCCTGCCCACATTCACAAATATTCGAATCTTTTACACGAATACGAGCAAGGTGTGCTGGACTGCACATGTGTCCTAATCTCATTCTTATAAGCACGGATGTAGCTCTCTTATTTAGTTTAGCAATGTAAAACCAGGGTTTTACTGGAATGTTGGGTTGAATGCAGTAGTAATACTTGCCCTTCAATCTAGCACCGTTTTTCCATACTTCACTCCAAGATTTTTGAAGATAAAGCTTGGAAAGAGCGGCAATGTCTTCACTATAATTTTTGTAAGGATACAAGTCACCACATTGTACGGCGCTATTAGCGAGTTCGTCGGCTTTTTCGTTACCGATTATACCGCTGTGACTGGGAATCCAAGCAAAAGAAACAGAGAGGCCCTTATTCACACATTTCAAAAGCATTTCTCGACAAGCTACAATAATCGGGGAGTATGCATTTCTTTTAAAAGGAAATCTTTCAAGTGCCTGTATTGCACTTTTTGAGTCAGAAAATATAACCGTTTTAGAAAGTTTCATTAAATTAATGTATTCTAAAGCTTTATAAATACCAAAACATTCAGCTGTAAAAATTGAAGTTTGGGGAGGAAATTTTACTTTCTGGACAATTTTGTATTGCTTATGAAATAATCCCACACCAACACAGTCGTTGTTAGAATGTTTGGAGGCATCACAATAAATTTGATGCCATCCCTGCCAATTATCATCAACTACTGAATTAAAAAAAATATTTGCCAACAAATCACCTTTATGGATCCCTAAATCAAGGTGAACGGTTGGTGAAATAATTAATGCTTGATAGTCAGATTCAAAAAGGGACAGATTACGAGAACAGTGTGTTTGTGCATTTATTGTTTTATAATTATTGTGGGCTTGGATTAAACACGGTAGAGATTTATGTTTCCAATAAGGAGAAGAATCGATTTGCTCTATAAGGAGAAGAAGTTTCGACAAAAGTGTGTGTTCAGAAAACTGCAACATTTTACTAAAGAATCTATCGGCCAAATATTGTCTTCGTAGGTAAAGTGGAGGATCAACACATTCGACTTGTAATGCGTTTATCGGGCTGTTTTTCATTGCTCCAGTTATTATCCGAAGGACTTTCGTCTGGATAGCATCCAATTTCTTCATTCCAGCTAGGCTACATGGTTCCAACAAGAAGGTTCCATAATCAAGAACACTTCTTATCAAGGCATTGTAGACCAACTTCAAAGAAAAGGGATGTGCACCCCACCAAACGCCCGAGAGACTTCTAAGGATATTAAGCGAGCGCTCACACTTTGCAGCAATATGGGTACAATGTGACAAACCGGAAAGTTTAGCATCAAATATGACACCCAAAAATTTTGTTTCTGTTTTAATAGGAATTAATTCCCGATTGTAGTATAGCGTAATAGGTGGAGGCATACGGTTTCTAGTGAACAACAGTGCACAACTCTTAGACACTGAAAGTTCCAAATCGTTCTTGTCTAACCAAATTTTCAGCAATGTTAAGGAGTTTGATAAGTGAGAAGAAGCTGCATTGACGTATTTACTAGAACAGTATAAAACAACATCATCAGCATACTGAAAAATATTGCACGATCCATTTAATGAGCCTTCTAGATCGTGTGAATAGATATTATACAGAATTGGACTTAGAACGGAGCCTTGGGGCAGTCCCTTCCAGATTATTCTACTGTGCGATTCTATTTTGATTATACGTCCAGACAATAATTTTATGATAAAATTTGTAAGGTGTATTGGAAAAGATAATATTTCCAGCTTTCTTTTTAATAATTTTATGCTGACATTATCATAGGCGGATTTAATATCCAGGAAAACGGCTACAACTGATTCATTTTTAGAAAACGCCAATCGTATATCTGACATAAGTATGCCGATATTGTCGTATGTACTTTTTCCTTTTCGGAATCCGAATTGTGACTTTGAAAGCAAATTTTTATTTTCTATAAACCATTCTAATCTATTTTTAACTAAGTGTTCGGCAAGTTTAGCGATAACCGGCGATAACGCTATGGGACGGTAAGATGAAGGTTCAGAAGGATTTTTATTTGGCTTTAAAATTGGCAACACTATCTGTGATTTCCATGTCAATGGTATGTCAGTGTCGCTTGTCATAATTATTGAATTTATCAGTTGTAAATAATAATCTAATGTAATAACTCCAAGATTTGAAAAAAAGGAATATGGAATGCCATCTTCGCCCGGAGCTGAATCCCGAACGCTAGAAAGCACACCTTTGAGTTCATTAATAGTAAAAGGAGAATAAAGGAAGTCATTATCATTGCGGAATGGCGATTGTAAAGGTTGGAACAATTCTTGTTCCGGTACAAATGGAGGCGCTAAATGGTTGAGGAATTCTTCAGACATGGATGGTGGAATTGTGCTAAAGGTGGAATCGGAGACACCTAGCCGGAAACGTTTAATTTTGGTCCACATCACTGAAGGAGGCGTTTTAGGCGAAATAGAAGTGCAGTTTTGTCTCCAACCTAAAAACTTTTTTTCTCTTAAAAATGTTTTTGTGTTAGCAATTATGTCTATTAAAATATTGAAATTTTCGTCAGTCATATTTGTATTGTATTCTATCTCTGCTTCTTTCCTTTTTTTTACTGCCTCAGTACATTCACTGTCCCACCATGGAAGAGATGGTAATCTACCAGTAGAAGCATTCTTAAGGGGAAAAGAAGCATCAGCTGCTTCTGTAATCAATTGACATAGAGCTGTACTACATTCCTGTTTACAATTATTAGCTATGTCAGGTAAACGTTGACATTTATCCTCAGTATATTCTTTGAATATTGGCCAGTTATCTTTTATTAATCTATATTTCATTCGTGGTTTAGGTGGAATAGTTTTAACTTTGTTACCGGGGAAACATATAATTATGGGATAGTGGTCACTGCCAAAAGTAGATGAAAGAGTTTTCCATGATAGTGCAGAGGCTAAAGTTGGAGAGGTAATAGAAAGATCTACAGCACTAAGGTTTTCATGTGGTTTTGTGCGTCTAGTTGGAATACCAGTATTTAGTAAACAAAGACTGTGTTGGTCCAATAAATCTATCAGTTCTCCACTGTAACATCCTGAGATTGAACTACCCCATGATCTATGATGGCAATTAAAATCACCTAATAGGAGAAGTGGTTTTGGCAGAGAATGTAATATATGGTTAAGTTCTTGTAGAATTGAGGAAGATAGATAAGGAATATAAATAGATACAAAGCATATATTAATGACAACAGCTGCTACTATAAAAAAATCATTATGATCAGGAAGAGGAATATGGTTTATAACTAAATTGTTCTTGACGAGCAGAGCTGCTCCGTCATGCCCGTCATTTCTGTCTTGGCGAAGACAGGTGTAACCTCTGATTTTGAAAGGAGAGTTTGGCTTTAACCATGTCTCTCCCAAAGCAATAACAGATGGTTCATATTTATTGATTAGGTTAATTAATTCTGATTTTTTGTCAATCACACTTCGGCAGTTCCACTGCAGCACCGCATGAGGGTATTGCAGTGGAACTGCCAAAGAATGATTACAATTGTTCATCATTTGATGGTGTATATCCATTATGGATATTCATTATATTTTTGAGAAGGTCTAATATAGGGGCAGCGTGGTTCGGTTTTAAAACGTTGGACTGAGAAAGGGTGCTTATTAACATGATAATGATTTCAGTTAAAGTTTGATTATTATTAATAGTATTGGATGAAATAGCACATCCATTTGGTGGAGCCGGCATATCATACTCTTTTATAATTTATTGGTGAGTAGCACGATCATATCCTACAGAAGGCTGACGTGCCTGCCGTGGTTTCGATGCTACAGATTTTTTATAGGAGGTGGTGGATGATGATGAAAATTTGGTGGATGAAATTTTTCTTTCTGTAGGAATTGATTGGTTTGTGGACAGAATTTCTGCATAAGATTTTGAGACAGGTGGATAATATTTAGAGGCTTCAGAGTATGATATGCAGGATTCAGCCATGGATTGCTTAATTTTTCTCTGTCTGTCATGCTCTGGGCAACTCTTGCTGGTAGCAAAGTGAGAACCAGAACAGAGACAGCAGGATGCACCTTGTTCTACTATATTGCAACTATCAGCTGTGTGTGCCTGGCCACACTTGTAACAACGAGGTTTAGACCTACATTGTACTTTGGTATGTCCAAAGCGACAGCAGCTATAGCATTGAATTGTTGGATAAGTATAAAGCTCAACTGGTAATGCATTATAACAGATGTATATTCTCTTTGGTAATACCTGACCATCAAAAGTAACTACCACGGTCTGTGATGGTTTCCATGTTGGTGTTCCTGCTACAGTAGTTTTGTAATTCAACCTTCGAATTTTCAAGATCTTTCCACAACCTAAAGGAACAGTAGTATTCTCCATCACCTCTTCAGGGGTCCACTCAGCTGGGACTCCTCTGACAAGGCCCATGCGCGTTAAATTGAATGTAGGAACAAATGCTTTTAGTTTATTCTTAATTAAACTGTCATGCACTAAAAATGCGTTAGCATTTTCGAAGTGTGTGAATGCTAGGGAAATTCTGTTTCGACCGATCCGTTTGAGACTGCCATTTACAATGTTGTTGAAACATTGCTTTTGCAAAAATTTACCGAAGGCAATAGGGTGTAAAGAAGTGTTGTCGTCTGGATTTGTCTGTTCTCTTTGAACATGTACAATAAAGGGAGCTACATCCGTGGGTTCATACAAAGTCCTACCAATGGGTGGAGGACGAGGATGGGTGTCAGTTGTCTTGGCAATTAAGGTTTCATTATTAGGCAGTGTTAATTTAGGTTTAGGCATTATGGAATCTGGTTTCATAATTTCATTTACGACCGTTGTTTTTTCAGGGATTATTTCGACATGATCGCAAACGCAATCAATTTCTTTGGGTTCAGAATTAGAATTACGTTTACGTCTACGTTTATTGCAATGCCTGCACACCTTGCTTGGACGGCTTCTTTTCAAATTTTTAGCAGAAACCCATGAACCATCGGTTTCCATGCCAGATTCATTGGAAGCTACAGTAATAAATGACGCAGCCGGAGGAACTGAGCCCCCTGGGTCAGGGGGCTCCTCCATTCCGAAAATTACACAAAATGGACTTACCTACAGATTATGTACACTAAAAAATAAACTATACAAACAATTAATAAAAGATATGTACAAATACTACTCTACTGACCACTATTTACAATTAAAATTTAATTTAAAAAATATGCAAAATTTTACGCTCCCGCCAAGTTGAACGTTTCCCGCGCTTTTTCGTTTCCACACTTCTCACCAAGGAAATTATCGTTTGTTTCGTTTGTTTTTCATATAAAAACAAACTAAAGAGTTTTTTACCTACTGAAGTAGAACTTTAGAAGATTTAATGAAAAACCTTCTTAGTCAGATTTTATTCAATTATTATTGCTATCAAAAAGATCAAGAAAATATTTTCGTATCGAAATTTTCGTGTTTGTTCCTCGCAAATGTGTTGAAAAAAGTCGTATGAAACTCGTGCGCGTTGTTTATTAAAATCTCTACTCCATTTAGCATTACATTGTCTAAATCGCTTTACACATGGCTAAATTCAGCACACTAACGGATTTAGGCCCACTTGCGCCAACGAGAAAACGCGAGTTAAACTCGAGTTAAGTGTAAATTGTCATACAAAAACCAAGTTAACCTGACTTTAACTCTCGAATTATCGTTGCGTTGGCGCAAATTGGTAGACCAGGGCTGGCCAAACTTTTGAACTATGAGGTCTACATTGTAATTTAAAATAACTTCACGGGCAACCATCAGCAACGGATAAAAAAATCCTAAACTGTTTGTTTATAATTCTATACAATATTAGGTATCGAAGTTAATTACAAAGTTTTCATAGCAATAAAATATGTAACTACTTCACGTGTAATTTTTATAATTCATTTTTGAACATATTGAATAATAATATTCTTAGCTATATTTTTGGCGCAGCACAGTTTCATGCTGTGTATATGAACTAATTGCAATGCGCAAGAAAGAATACAAATGCTCGTCTGACTGATGTGTCGTTTATATCGCATTCATAGTTGAAAACATTCATTCTCAAAGATAATCACAGGATCTAAAAAATATCGTCAAAGATAGTAGAGTAAGTTTTCGGAAGCATGACATTTTATTTTTTGATGTATCAGTTACATTTCTGTATTTTCAAAGCTCTTGCTTTCATGTCACACCTAATTTCGCCAATTTCTTCCTTGACCGAAACTGAATACAGCAGCAATAAACTAACGTATTTTAATAAATAACGTATCAATATTCATGCCTTCGCATACAGGAAATAACCATAAATCAAGAACAAATAGGTGTAAATTGTTCTTAGTTGTAAGCGAGTTGACATATGCGATTAATTTGTTCCTCTTTATTGCAATGCTTTGATTTGCCACTTCTCACGGGCTACCGAAATTGCCTCCTCGATCGACGCGTCAACGTCTTGGCCACCCATCACTTAGACAATCAGTGACAACTCTGTCTAATTAGAGTGTCTTACTGTCTGAATGCATTTATATTTGACTAAATTCAGTATTTTTTATTTAGTGCAATGAATTTGACCAAGTGTAAAATGTGCATTTTTGTTATAAATTAAAACTAAAGTACACATTGAAATCAGACCATTGACGGTAAGGAACGATAATTTTAGAACGTATGTTTGTAAAGAAACCCTCCCTATCCTAAACTTATTTTGAATATATTTATTTTTTTATTGTTATCCTAAAAACCTAGATGAATACAATTACCTATTCGAGTGTATGTTGGACTGATAGTAGTTTTGGCCAAGGTGTGATCGTCTAGTCTAATGGTAGAACCATACATTATGAACCGTTGTAGTAACCTACATTCTTTTCGGGACGCTAAAACAAGTTAGATACCTTTAATTTCAGAACTATACAACCACATCCTAGTATACAAATAAATATAGCAGAATAAGAAGTTTCCTAATAAGATTCTAAAATTCCTGACAGCTGTGCTCTATCAGTTGAAGATTGTCATTCAGAACCATTGGACTCAGCATTCATATGCCATTTTCCAATGATTAATTATATACTTATACAATCCTAAGTTTGTCAGCAGTAGTAGTAAAATTCAGTTATCACTAAATGACTTTATTTATCTTAAATTCTCAGCTATCTATTAATTCATAATATAACTAAACCTTAAGAACCATTATCTAAGAGTTCTATTATTCGGGGAGATGATGTACATTGAACACAACTAATATTTTAATAATTAATAAATATTATATAACTAATCTTCGTGCCTTGTCAACTGATGTTTATAAAATAAGGTAAATCAGATAAAATTAGATTATTAATAATGATGAGTAGTAATAAAGGATATATCATTTTCAAACTAAACGTAAATAGTTGGCATAGATTCCATATGTACTGCAACTACGAGTATATGTGACAGAAGTTTTCTCTGAAGTATATAATTGAATATTTATGCTGTTATAAAGTATATAATATATTTTTTAGAAATAAATGTAAATAGTTTCCATTGATTCTGTATGAAATGTAACTTATATAATTGAGTAAAGTTTTCTCAAATTTATATGAATGTAATATTCTATGATTAGTAGGTATTCTATGGATTATTTACATTGTAGGGGATGAAGCTAGAATAACCCCATGGGCTTTCGACCATCTGGGCGGCCGGATTGAAGGTACCTTTTAAGAAATTTCAACGATCTCCGTTCATCATTTTAGCTATATCCCCTCCATGCTTTTAATGGTGGTGGAGTTTGGAACACAATGCTAGAGCTTCGTTTAAATTTATGTTTTAGTTTTAAGATATTGTTTTATTGTATCTCTTACTTTTATTTTGTGTGATAAATATTTTCTGTTTGTTTGTTTTATTTGAATTTCCAATTATTTTTGGTAATGATTATATTTGGCCTACTCTGATGTAATAATCAGACAGATCTATGTCTTCGGGACTTGTAAAGAGTTATTTGTTGTATATTAATTAACTGTCGCGATATACAGGTGATAATATCAACCAGTGACCGTGGATTGCTCTGACCGTAATATTTAGTCTACAAGCTATCCAAGGAGCGTATGTCTCCAGCCAATGACCAATGTTATCAGCAAACTCAAATATTGTAGTTTACGAGATGAAGTAGATATATATTATCCTTCAAACAATCTCTCCGAACTGAATACCTCATCCAGGTAGATTATTTTAGTATTTAGAGTGTTATATTAATTTAATTCAAATTTATTTATATTTTATTAAAATAGGAAGTAATGTCCTTAGACAAATTACTTTGATCTTTTAGTTGGTTTGTAGAATTTATATTGTTTATATTTGTTTCCATATATACTGATTTCTTCTATTAGCTCTTATTTAAATTATTTGTGGTATATCAATATGATAAGACAAGAATGTCCTTTAGACATCTGCTCTAGGCTGATTAGTTTTACAAATATTGCTTCATCTGTATGTTTAACAAATTATTTCCAATAAATTTATTAAATCAATATAATATTATTTTAAATATATCATAATATTTATAAAAGACTTTATAAATATTAAAATCCCTATAGCATCACCCATAAATGAACTACACATCCCTATCCTCCTGTCCCTATTGTTTTATAGCAATCCGTACACTACATTGTCCATAATTCTCCCATGGGTACCCCTGGTAAGAATGAACTTTAAGGCATATGCTTAGCTTTAACTTAATATTGTAGAGAGCTATACATAACAAAACCATCCTAAAAGCCCAATGATAGTGTCCTACCAAATTTCCAATACTAAAACCTGTAACTTGAATTCCTAGTAAATATGCCTAACCTACCAGGCCTACAGTCTCCTAACATTCGAGCTAAAGTGTTAAGAAAAGCTAGGGACCCGTCTCCCACATTTACATTTAAACGTGTAGTGTAAGCCTCTTCCTCAGCCAAAGAATCAGCTCCTAACAAGAGAACTCGGTATGTCAGGCATTCTGTACCATACCTATCCCTCTAGCTGGTTCCCTAGGAGAAACGAACTGGAGTGGCCACGGCTCCGGAGACCTATGAAGATGTGACCAGGTGCGAGTTTCCTATGTGTGCGGTGGACTCTCATCGGTTAGCAAAGGGGGTTTGAATCGAGTCCGGGAAGTGATACCTACAGGTGCGAATAAACACATATAGGTATAAAGATAGACCTCCATAATTGATTCATAATCTCAGATATTGCTTAGTGAGGTCGTGGCACTCTTCGACTTGCCACAATATCCAGAGAAAAGAATGCAACTATTTCGGGAGTCTGCTGGTCGCTTGCTGAGCAAGAATACGACCCCTGAATCGTCTCAAAGTCCAGGATCGAAGATAAATGGCAATAGGGTTATGTCAACACAGCGAGGTTCAATCCATTGCCACGGAAAACACTTCGTTTTCCTTTGTAGATCTTCACTCAATACAGAAGCTAGAATGAAATGTACGCGGAACAAATCTGTATTGACTCAGCTCAATAATTACTGATTCCCGTACGCGACATAGTGTACTCGACCCCCCTATACTATTATTTTTTTTAACTTTGATACTTGAATTTTTTTTATTTTTTTTTTCCTCAAATTAATAAATGATTAAATTGACACTTATAAGATACGCAGAAATATTAATAATAAAATATAACACCTAAATTATCTAAAAGACCTAAATTAAACTGAATTGAACTGATCCTATTTTTGTTTAAATTTAACGATCGTGCTTGACTAAAAATTCTGATCCCAAAATTTCAAAGTACTAAAGAAGCCTAAAATAATGTATTAAATATATTTTTCTATATTCTAAAATTATTGTGATTTGAAATATGGCATGTGAATCGTCTAGTATAATGGTAGGACCGTAAGCAGTGACCTATTGTAGTAATCCATTTTCTTTTAAGGTACTTAAGAAAGAATTTATCTAACCTAACAGATAATACTCCTAAATATCTACTTAACCGATAATTTGAAATCTATCAAGTTGAAATTTATAATTAAAATAAAAATCATAAAGATACCTAAGTATTTATACTTTAGTAATTTTATAGAAAATTTATATCAATTCACTCTGATATAAATCAGAATATTATTTGTACATTTGATGATGTAAAGTTATGTATTATTATTAAAAGTATAACGTAGACTATTATTAGTATAACGTAGACATTCAGAATCAGTGAACAGAGAATAATATATATCTCGTAGAATATTGGAATTAGGTATCTAAGACCAATAGTAAATTGTTAAAGAAGTTACATAGAAGATAATTATATGTATATTTTTCTAGACCATAAATTCTAGGCAAAGCAATTATAAGCGAAGTATCAATAGGGCCAAATTGAATCGTTAAATAAAATCATTAAAAGTTAAATAATTTTGTATGGGAGTAAATATGTTTCTTATAGAAATCTGTGAGAAATTACAATGAAAAACAATGATTATATTTTTTCAAACAGATAAAAGTAGGTATATGAAACCTAATATACAGTAACTAAATTTAAAACCACGTGTATAAATTAATATTGTAAATATTCTCTAATTACAAATAGACACCGAGAAAACCTGACATAAATCTAGATAAATAGGTAATATAGGATTCGGTTTAAAATAGCATAAGTATAAACAACTATGCATTGGCTATTGTAAGGAAAACAATATGGAACTAGAATTTACTTGAATGATGTACACATAATATATTGTCATGACTCCTACGATTACTTAAGATTTCCTCAAAAATTGTAAAACATATTATAGTTTAATAATAAGAATCTAAGGTGCTTAGCTGCTTAACGAATAAAGCAAGTGGAAAGTATCAGAAGATATTTCTAGAAAACTAAGATGTTTAACTTAACTATAATTATGTTATGTGAGAGAGACTGACAAAGGAAATATACCAAAAGGATAATCAATGAACTCCGTAATTACTTTATATTAAAATTGATTTCAATCATTCAAAGATCTAAATAGGCAAGGTTAGACTAAAATTAATTTAATTAATATACTACTTAATCTGTGTTAGATTAACTAAAATAATAACTATACCTATACGAACTTATCAGATTCATCGAAAATATAAAGAAAATTACAAAAAAAAATTGAATATTGTATTCCAAAGTACAATTTGTCCATTTACTTAGAACTTCCACAAATTATATTCACAACGTCATAGAGTAAAATGAATATTAAAATAAGAAAATATATTGTACAAAATTATATGATGAATTTGGATTAAATTAAATTGTATTATTTTAAAGTTGGTCTAATTATCTACACTATTACATTTTGGAAGTATAACGTTTATTGGAAGTAAACTAGCAAGTAGATATTTTATAATATTTAGTTTTGTATAATTTGATTATTTGATAAATTACAAATTTGATAATTAGATGGATCCATCTTATTTTAGTTAGCAGTTATAAGGAAAGGTTCAGATTCTAAGTGCCAGGGACTTGCAACCCCTGGTGTACGTTTAAGAAGGCCTTCTTTACAGCGCACGACGCCAATGCTCATCGGTTCACTTAGGGTATGTTCCATTTGTCGCTAAGAACGTTAATTTCGATAATTTTGATCACATTCTGCGTCTGTGGTTGTGATCACTGTGATCGTTTGTAACTGTCATCCCCTGTTCCATTTAGGATAAGAACGCTAAGAATGCCACTAAAATTTGCCACTTCTGTCACTTTTGACATTAGATGTAGGGAATTCAAACTGTTCCAGTAGCCTCATAGCGTTTATGGCGAAAATAACGCCAAGACCCATGTGGAACAACTTTTTGGGAGTGTGATCGTTTTTAGCGTTTTTAGCGAATCTAACTTCAAATGGTATGCACCCTTAGGTAAAGCCTTCTCCTTAAATCAAATACTGCTTAACTTCCTATTTTATCTCATTATTGGAAAATTCATAATATCCATTTAATGAGTGCCTTTTACAAAATTCGTAAATATAACATATCTTATTAGTTAATTTCATTGATATGATATTTCTCAGTTTGAAATAGAATGTGTTTCAGAGTATCATAATACTATCAATATTATAATTGATTTCAATGAAAAGTTTGAAAATAACTAAAAAATCTTGTACAATGATTTGTAGATGTGATTTTCGCTCAGCACGCGATAATGCTTGTAATCATATTTTGAATATAATATAATAAATACTTTATTATGGATCAAGGATCGACCGAAAGTAATGCAGAAGCATTTATTCACATTAAGATCGAGCTTGTTTAGGGAACAGTAAACTTGTAGGCTATTAAGATCCATTTGCAACAATTCTAGATCACTACTAGTTTTTATCACTTTAAAAATCTTCATATCGTTGGCGAATAGGAGAAAATCAGAGTATTTAAAGCACGAGTAGATGTCACTAATGAAAATTACAAATATAAGAGGGCCAAGGATCGAGCCCTGCGAGACCCCGGATGGAATGGATGACCGACGCATACCCACTCAAGACTACAGTTTGGCATCGATCGTTAACGTATGAAGTAAACCACCTGAGAAGATTGCCTCGTATTCCAGCTTATTGGAGTTTAGCGAGAAGAATGTGATCAATTCGGTGGAAAGCCTTGCTGTAATCTGTATAGACAGCATCAACTTGGCCACCCGAGTCCATACCAATAATAACTGAATCAATAAATGTCACCAGATTTGTTGTGGTCGACCTGCCTTTAAGAAACCAATGTTGTTGTGGTATAAAAGTGTGTTTAAGAGTAGAATACACTCATCAACAGATCTTTTAAATAGAAGACCAACTGGGGATACTAGTACTTCAGCACAGTTTCTCAAAAAGTATGGATGAAGACTATCAGGTCCAGCAGATTTTTTACAGTCAAGAGTTTTGAGTAGTTTAAGTATACGAAAGTTATTTATTTCTACAGTGCAGACGTCTGCACCTGATGTAATTGGTTCAGGTTGAATTGAAGATTACACTGACACCTGTGACGTATCTGCTAAATAATAAGAATGTAAAAAGTCAGATAGATAGATAGATAGATATAACTCTTTATTGAAACACCACAGTACAGATCTATGATGAATTTACAAAAAATTACAATAATGTTACAATTGGCGGCCTTATCGCTTAAAGCGATCTCTTCCAGGCAACCATGTTTGGGAAGGAGCAGTAAATAAATTTTATTATGGCGGCTTGGTGCACTTAAGAGTCAGCAAAGGCACTACAGATACCTGAACCAGTAGTGTAATTAGAATTCTTATACGTCATTGTAGAAGGATATGAATTGTGCTTTTGAATTGAAAGTATAATAAGTTTATATTAAAAAGAATCGTATATGGTATATAAAACTACTATGGTATATAATTATAAAATCGTAGGTTGATAATAAATGCAAAATATGACACCATGTGTGCTACTAGGAGAACTTTCAAGGCTAAATTAAAGTGGTGTCAGAACAATGAACAACCGATAAAAATGGATATATTAGCTACACATCACTTTAAGGGTTCTGGAAGCAGACAAACAAGCTCAACCCTAAGCCCAGCTTTCCAGTGAACGTGAATGGCTTCTCTGATCCAAAATATATTGCTATAACGACTTTATGAATCGTTTTAAGGTGAGGGAATCATTAAGTCGGCCGCAGATGTCCTGTACTATCTCTGACTTGCCTCAAACACATATTATTTTCACATATAAAGATGTTGAAGCTGTTATTAAAAACATGAAGTGAGGTAAATCACCTGGGCTTGACGGGGTTAGTATAGAGCATCTGCAGCATGCTGGTGTGCACCTGCCTTGAGTGTTGTCAATGTTGTATAATGTTTGTAATTGACATTCATACTTACCTGAAAATTTAATTAAGACGGCTGTTGTCCCAATTGTGAAAAATAGGACAGGCGATGTCTCTGATGGATCCAACTACAGGCCTATCTCACTAGCGACTATCATAGCTAAAATACTGGATAGCTTACTTGATAAACACCTGTGTAGGCATATACAGCTACACGACGCGCAGTTTGGTTTCAGACCCGGGCTATCTACTGAATCAGCTATACTCTGCCTAAAGCATACAGTTCAATATTATACTAGCAAAAAAACGCCTGTGTATGCTTGCTTCTTGGACTTTTCAAAGGCATTTGACCTGGTGTCATATGACATATTGTGGAAAAAGCTTCAAACTGAAACGACCTTACCGATAGATATTGTACAACTTTTTAAGTATTGGTACGAAAACCAAGTCAATGCTGTGATATGGGCGGATTCATTATCTGAAATGTATAGTTTGAACTGTGGAGTGAGGCAGGGCGGAATAAACTCACCGAGGCTTTTCAATTTATACATTAATGGCTTGATCGCCGAGCTCAGTATGACAAATGTTGGATGCTCAATTAATGGTAATATTATTAATAATATAAGTTACGCAGACGATATGGTCTTGCTGAGTCCGTCGATCAATGGTTTGAGAAAGCTGATAAAAATATGTGAAGATTATGCTGCATCCCATGGGCTCAAGTATAACTCGAAAAAGAGTGAGGTACTGCAGTTTAAGGCAGGTAATAAGTCCTACTCTGTCATGGAAGTATTGCTCAACGAAGCTCCCCTCACTTGGGTTACGCGGTTCAAGTACTTGGGCCACTGGGTTACAGATGATATGTCTGATGACATGGACATCGAGAGGGAGCATAGATCATTATCGGTTAGATGTAACATGCTGGCTCGCAGGTTCGCACGTTGTACGGCGGAGGTAAAGGTAACCTTGCTTAAGGCATTTTGCCAATCGTTTTACACGTGCCTGTGGATCAAATTTGAGCAGATAGCCTATAATGCTCTACGTATCCAGTATAACAATGGCTTCAGGGTGCTTTTGGGTCTACCCCGGTTTCGTAGTGCGTCTGGGATGTTCTGCGATGCGCGCATAGATGATTTTCATGCTATTATGCGAAAACGTGCAGCGTCCATTTTACGCCGAACTAGGGACACAAACAACAGCTTGGTGTCTGTCGTCTCAGGGGACTTCAGTGGGGGTTTTTTGTGGCACTGGATCACAGCTCACAAACCAGTAGCTCAGCTTGTGTCTCTATAAATAACTAGATTTTACCCGGGATTTTTATATTATTTATTATGTGTGATTAGTTCTAAGTTTTGTGTTTTGATTTATTGCTAATATATATATTTTGTGTAAAAAGGTACTAAAATTTTATGGGCCAACGTGCGTGAAATAAAAAGTTTTTGATGATGATTTTTGAATTCAAAATTATTTTGATATTTTCTCGATTCAATACAGATGGGACGCGATCCCCGATCCGAGCTCCATCCGAATCCATACTTTCGAAAATATTTGCACTGTCGCGTCTATCGCGTATCATATATCAAAAGAAGCGTCTCTGGATACTAGACTAGACACTACTGATCTGAAACAAAAATACGCTTGGTTAGTAGAAAAAAATTACACCCGACTGTAAATAACTGTTTGGTTAACAATTCTATGGAAGCCTTATGTATAAGCTGAAAGCTCTTACCTTGTAAAGCTGAGATTTGACAGATAAGTAGTTTTTAGACTGTTGACGGTAGCAGTACTATTGTATTACTTTATCCGTCATAGGGGACCCGTCCCCGGACGGCTACCTTATAAAACTGAAATTTGTCAGATAAGTAGTTTTTAGACTGTTGACGTTAGCTCTAAACGGATTATATGAAATAGTATAACGATTATGAAATTGGGGTATCGACATGAATAAATTTCATTTTATTTTCATTGAAATTTCAACATTTCAGTGAATTTCGAGACATATAGGTACCTAATAAAAAAGTACTGTACCAAGAATTTCAAGATAGGACTAATTAAGAGACATGTTAAGGATTGGGTAGAAAATGTATTTTAAAGTCATATGTTTAAACTGAAACTTCGTATCTACATTTCTGATAGTTTGTTCACATCAGCTAAGAAATGAATTTATGAAAAGGGGAGAGAATTAAAGTAGGGGAAGGAATTTCGATAGCTAATACTTGAACTATGTAGTACCTGTAACTTATAAGGTAGGAGACGTCAACTCTCAATGGATTTTTATATGATAAAGCCGGAACAAGGAAATCAACTGAGGGCCTAAAGCCTTAAAAAAATTTTCGTAAGGCAGATAATATAGATATACTTAGCTAACAGAAGTCGGATATATATATAAAATAAGGAAGTAATAAGTACTACGTAGTACTTATTACTTCCATGCTTGCGAGTGTCTATTCTGGATATAGTCTATGAACCAAAACGATCAAATTATTGTGCAATTTTATTGTTTTGGTACATAGACTATTTACCTCGACGTACCCGCTTCCATCTCACGATATTTACCTTCGTCGAAAGTTATAGGAAAGTGTTAGTTTTATGATCGTAATCAAATAACTCGTTTCTACAGAGTTATTCAACCATACACATCTCTGTTATGTACTTATTGCATAACATCCAAATTAGGCAAACAGTGTTCACATATCGTAATGAAGGACCTACGTAGGTACTTTTAAAGTGTCTGGAACTATTGCATAGACACATTAGCATAACTAAATTAGGCGCAAATAATAATAAACAGCCACATAAATTGTTCTATAACTTATTGTTATATAACTCTCCAGCGACTTACCTTGGCGAAGAGGAAATGATTTGTGCCTTCCCTTTAACGAAAAAAATATTAGCATGTTTTAATTATGTCACTTTTTTGTTTGTCTGTCTGTCTGTCGTTCCGGGTAGAATCTTGCAACACGAATTATTTATTGCAGCACTACACAATTTACGATTAGTTTTATTCTTTTGATCATGTAAAAGTCAGTCAAAATCATTTATTCCATTTAGGCGTCTACGACGCTCTTATGAAGGTTAATTACAAATTTTAATATTGAAATATTCTACATTCAATTGCCATGTTCAGCAAATAAAAAAATATAGCCACTGCGAGAAGAACGGGCAAGAATCTTGGGACCATTCTTTTTAAACGTCTTTTAACAATTTTAAATATGTAACGAACTTCATTATAAAATTATTTATTCGTAGTAAAATTAACACAGTATTTATTTAAATTACGTGGGTGGCAGGCGACAGCACAAATACTGTAGGGGAAGTCCGGGTAAAGTGGACATCTTAACGTTTGATGGGCTATAGGAAGATATAGGCATATAAATAAAACAAATGTTCAATGAGAATCAACATTTATTAAATTGTTTTAATAAATTATCAACAAAAATTGCTTATTAGCATTTCTTTAATTTTAATTGGCAATAATACAACATATGCCGGTATCTACTTTGCCCCATAGGTCGGGTAAAGTGGATATGACGATAGGGCAAAGTGAACACTAATACTTAGCCTGGTTTTAAACTAATCAGTGCAGATATCACAAAGATAAATAAGACCTTTATAAACCGTGCATTTTTCGTGACTCCATTGCTTACATTTATCACATTGGATCCAATCATCGACTGGTTTTTTTATCTTTTTTATATAGATCTCCCCGCAATAATAGCATACACACTGTTCTTCCTCGTGGTTTGCCTCACCACTATCTCTACTTTTATCTTTAACAATTATATTTTTGCTCTTTTTAGTATTTTTCTAAATTATTATATTTTTCTTTGTTTAGCATTTAAATCTATATTCATATTTTCCACTGCTTTGGCATTACGTTTTAATTTTTTTTCTTTTTGTTCTCTCTTCACTTACGTGCTTGTTAACACCTCAAAGTTTTGAACCTTTCTTTTACGTGTACCCACAGGAACGTGTGGCATCGGAAGCGGTCTCATGTCTTTTGAAATATGCTGAAGGCCAAGCCGTAGATGATTACAGGTCCTTAAGATTTTAATCATCATTGCCTTTAAAGTGATCCTTTTTTATTTCTATACTGTCTTGAGTCAGATCTAATGCCAGAATTGCAATCTGCTATTGCAAGCATCTTAATGTCTTCACTCCCTTGGGCTTGATTTGTCTTCCTCTTGTAGATATATAATGCCCAAGGGAGTGAAGACATTACGATGCTTGACAAATAAACAAAACTCTCAGAATGTACACTTGAAAATATGGACTTAGAAGACATAATCGTACTAAACAATATGGTTAACTTTTATATGAGTTATTAGAGTATTACGTCCCTTGAAAAGTAATAAGCCAGCTCTGTTTGCCCGCGAATGCGGACGGTCGGCGACGCGTTCTTGACGAGAAATAAAGCGTATTCACTTTGCCTGGCATGTGTTCTGGATTGAAGGCAAAAGGGTAGTGTTATTTACAGATAAATGTGTCATAAAAGCCTCTACTGGCGATAGCAAAGTGGCCAACTAGCACGATTAGACGCTGAATAGCGATAATGCAGCGCTGAGGGCGCAAGCTATTTGTACCTATTTATTTTTGAGCAGGATTAAAGGCAATATTGATATTGCCTTTATGATGATGCCTTGATGATTTCCACATTCCACTTGAATTTTCCTTCTGTGACCGTTGTCATATCTTTGGGAACTTTATTATAAAACCGCACACAATTCTCTACAAAGGACCTTTTATTTGTCTTTGCTAATCTAAAACCTGGCACCGCTATTTTACCCAGTGGTTTTATTCCTTGTGTTATTAAGGTATTATAATCTGACGCAGTTTAATTTAAATTGGCTCATATTTTTTTCGAAGATAGGTAGTTATTATAACTAATATATAATAACACCTTCAAATATATACATATTTGAAGGTGTTATTATATATTTGAAGACTCTGTGAAGTTAAAATATCAATAACATCTCTCAGAGATTCGCTAGGATTAATTTCATATACCAAAAAATAATGCACGCTTTTGTAAGATAAAGATTGTCTCTACATCAGCAGCAGCTCCACACATACCTACACCAAACGACATAATATGTAGGTACCTAATATTGTGGAAGTTCGCGAAATAAGCTAGCCTAACTTTATCTTACGAAAGGTATATGCAACAGAACTAAGTCTTCCGGATAGATCATTTATAAAATGTGAGGATAAAGTGCTCGTAAATAATATAAAAAAAAAACAAAACAATAAACTATTACGAAGGTTTCTGCGGTTGCAAACCTTTTCTTTCATTCAATCTATTATGTAGACTGGTTGTAAGAGCCCCGTCCCCCGTGACAGTGAAAAATTAGACTACAAAATTCAAGCCTTAGGTATTGATATTGGGGTCGGTAGCCAAAATGGAAACTAGCTTAGAGCGATAAGATGATTATTCCCGCTGTCCCCATTAACCTTTCCATATTTATCCCCATATAAATATAACGAGACAAAAGTTTTTATTTTACCCTTTGTCCCCATTTTTAGCTTACATATCATATGACATTAACATATACAATAACAACAGAATTATAATAAATATAACAAAATTATCATATTGTATCAAACTACGGGTTAAATCCACGCCGGACCGATGCAACAAAAAATAATGTGATACAAATAATATATGTAGCAAATTTTCGTGATGTTGATATGTATTATTTGCATCACAAAATGATATACGTGAAAAACATAATATAATTTTGTTGTCTTAGGTTTTCGCGATTATTACACATAGTAATTAAACGACTTTAAACGGTTTAAATCGCAATGTCACCTCGTGACCACGATCACTGCAAAGTGTTTGAAACGTCGGGACAAAAATAATGATAAATATACGCGATTTAAACCGTTTAAAGTTGTTTAATTACTATAATATCATTTTGTCGACGTTAAGTTGAAATTGTGTACTGCACTCCACTTTCAAAATAAGTATGTATAATTATGTATTTAAAAGACACATTGACATATATATATGTATACACTTCCCGATATATTAGTAAAGTATATACTTTATATTATATGAAATATATATTTTTGCTGAATTAGTAGAGATCCAGTTTTAGTAGACAAAGGAAGATATCTAGAAATGAAATGAAACTTTATTAGCTTGTGGCCCTAGGTTACAGTTTGTTGAAATATAAAAAGAAGTATGACTAGGTTCCGCTTCAAAGCATTTAAACGTGAGATTATTATAATATACTCAAGACACATACTTTTTTTTTTAAACTAATAAGAAAAAAATAATTATCCAATTTATTGCATATAATATGAATTACTAACTTACTTAATATTTGTGTCATTTAAAAATTCGTCTATTGTATACAATTTCTTCAATTGTATAAAAAAAAGGCAGATTCCTTTTAAAAGTTGTTCATTCGTATCACTGTTGAGATCAGTATTTTGTTAAAAACAATTGGTGCCATACGGGATATTTTATATATATTTTTTAATAATGCAGTTTTTATTCTTGTGCTTGATTGGCGTAGATTTTAACACGTCTGCTGCCAGGATTATTTTTGTCGCAGAGATGCGTTTTTGTCATTACTAAAACAGCAGTTTCGAAGATATAGAGGCATGGCAAGGTAATTAGTTTTAGCTTGATGAAATATTCTTTGTAAGAATATTTCATCAAGCTAAAACGGTCGGTTTTATTACATATGGCTCTTATCTTATGCATCTTTTTTGCGCTATAGATGACTACCACCAGCTTGTTCATAAACAAACCGCCAGGCAATTATACTTACACATCAATGTTCTGCATTGAAGGTAAAAGGGTAGTTATATTTACAGATGAATGTGTCATAAAAGCCTCTCTGCTGGCGATGGCAAAGTTACCAACTAGTACAGTTAGACGCTGTATAGCGATAGTGCCGCGCTGAGCACCAGCCATTTATACCTACTAATTTTTCATGAAGAAGATTAAAGGCAATATCATAACACTATTTTGCCTGATGCATAAGCTTTTTTCGTCACTCAATCTCATACCAAATAAAAATCTTATTCGGTTGCGCACTCAATAATAAATTGCCGGAATTTAGCTATCCAGGCTACAGGGTTTTTAGGAGACTGTAACTTGACCTCATAGGTACGAGTATACTGTTACAGCAAGTTAACTTTCAGTTTAAATTACAAAATTACGTATTGAGCCTGATTACTCTTTTAATGTCAGCAGCCATTGTGATTCGTTTCCGTAATTTTCAGGCGCATTACGCTAACAAAAGGTTTGTTTGCGCGACCTTTCTTCAAATACCCGCAATTAATCTTTATCTCAAAGAATGCTCTAACCTCGGATTGGCATGACTTTCACTTGTACCTGTCAGAAAATCTGCAGAGAATACACCATAGTCACTATGTAACTCTAGATGAGAATCATCATGTCGGCGTTTACTGTTCTAGAATTAGCAAGAGCCACGACCTCGTATTTGACAAGACATTACATTCGTTAATAGATATCACGGTATTGCACATCTTGTTTGAGGAGTGAAGTATAAAAGCTGGCTGGATCTCGCTTTTTTAGGGTTCCGCATGACAACAGCTCGTAAAAGAAAAAAACAAAGTTGGTTTTGATCACATATTTAAATCCACATAATAATTGGTGTTTTCAGTTAGTGTTTTTCAGTTAATTAAAATGGAGGATGTTCTATGTACTACATACTTTACCAATATATCAGATTCCTGACTAATTCAGTTTATTTTAGAATATAACGACCACCATAAAATGCTTTGATACCCTTAGTTCTTTTACCAAAAATTGTAATCGAACACCAAATGTAGAAAATGATCACTAAATCTCAAAGTCATATTTAAGTGCGACGACGAGCGAAGCGAGGAGGAGCGTTAGGTTACTTGTGACCACAACAACGCCAGCAGCAAATTTAATTTTGGTGATCATTTACTACTTTTGGTGATCATTTACTACTTTTGGATTAACAATGATTTATTTGGTTAAAAGAAATTAAATAGGATAACGAGATGTTAAAACTTTGGTTATAAGTTTACATTAAAGTGACGAATTTCATTTTGGTGATCATTTACTATTTTTGGTCTGTTATAGATATGTCTAAGTACTCAATTTCCCGTGGGGTGCCGGGCTAGGATGTCACCTCCATCTCTATCCCGTGGGTGTCGTAAGAGGCGACTAAGGATAACACACCAGGAGTAGGGCAGCAGCGCTTTCTGAGGAACTGATATCTCACACTGCGATCCCCAAGTCGCCTGCCAAATGGGTGATTATGGTAATCCCCCCATAATGAAGCTGACTGTGTTCAGCAGTGGACGATCCGGCTGATACAGTAAGTACTCAATACGTTCTAGACGAAGACATCCCAAGGACGCAAAAAAGTGTTTATTTTTTGGCTTACTTCTCATGTAATTCAAGCCTTCATGAAAAATAATTTGGTTTGTAGGTGGCATGAAACTACATATTTATTATTGGAAGGTACTCCATTAATGCTCTCTAATATTTTATCATTTAAGATTACATTTAAAAATTATTCGAGCACAATTTTATTTAAAGTTATAGTCTTTTTTTATTTTATAAAACTACACTCCACATACTCCAGGGTCCGTGGCTTTTTTAATTATACAATTTTTTATTTAAACACTAGATACTTACAATATATATATGAAACATGCAACATTCTAATCAAAAACAGTGTTTTTGATTAGAATGTTGCAACAAGTTTTTTTTTCGGTAATGTCATTAGCACTTGCATCCAGAGCAGGCCTCCTCTAGCAGCACCCGTTCACGAATGTGACGCATGTGCCAGCCATCGCCTTCCTCAACCATTATTGAGGGAAGATGGTGACCAGACACACAACACCGCATCTAGACATCACCTTTCTATGAGCATGACCGCTCTGGATACCCGTGCCAACGATTATAATTTGGGACTACACTGCAGAAATTTACATTTTTGTTTGTGTCATTCCCCCACGTCACATAGTAACTCCATTACCACTTTGTTTCGATCTTCGATCGGCATTTTAAGGTTGTGATTATGAATGGCTTTTGGTGTCGCAACCATCGCCTCTCTGACGAACCGTCCTATGGTGTCTTCTTCGTCATCTGCGTAGTATGTAAAGGTTCCAGTATGCCGTGAAACTGCAACGACTGCGTGCGGGACGCTCTCGGCCTCTCGTGCAGCTTCATGCTGCTCTTGGTCTTGATGGCGATCACCGACTCGTATGTCAGTCCCTGCGCTTCTTGGATGGTAAGGCTGCGTGATTCCCTTCCCTTCGGCTTAGCCCTGGCTTGTCAGGGTCTCCTTTTCTTCCTGGGTGTGAACCAGAAATAAGGTGTTGGGGAGAGATTTGAGGATTTTCTCACCCGTGTACCTTCAAGCTTAGGGACTTAATACAGGGCGCTGAGGAATATATACCAGAGTTTATTTAAGTTATTGTCTTCATAGTCCTTTCCATACAAACGTATAGTGTTCTCTTATTTTAAATACCAAGTGTTCAAACTTGGTGAAATTTTGCATAAATATCATTAAAAATCATACTTACTTGCATGGTGGTAGGGCATTTAGCGAATGCCTGCCTGGCTAGCTACCACCCTCAAGTTGAAAATCTGCCGCCAAGCACCTAACGGTGTGTTCCGGCAGCTATCCTTGAGAGCCAGTACTTCTAGGTTAGCCTGACCAACATCTTCGACCACATCATCACTTACCATCAGGTGAGATATTGGTCAAAGGCTAACCTATCAGGCATAAAAAAAAAACTGATTTGGCAGTTTATTATGTATAATTAGGTACCTCCCTATTTGTAAAGTATTCGGATATACGTTTAGTATGGGAGTTCTTAATTTAACAATTAGTGATATAATAAGTAATAAAACTGAAAAATGGCAAACCAGAAGCATAGATACGAATTTAACAGAATTTGAACACTTCATATTTAAAAAATATGAACTACGTTTGTAAGGAAAGCGCTATGAATACACTTCACGTAAGTTTTATCATCAGTACCACGGGCACTGCGTACCGGGATACGCCTGTGGGGTGCCGGGCTAGAATGTCAACCCGCCATCTCTATCCGTGGGTTTCGTAAGAGGCGACTAAGGGTAACACACCAGAAGGTGGGCAGCAGCGCTTTCTGAGGAACTGATATCTCTTGTGAGATATCATGCTATCTCCAAGGTGCCTGCCAAGCGTGAGGATTATGGCAAACCCCCCCAAATGGGGGGGTGTTGCATGCCGTGTTTACCAGTGGACAACCCGGCTGATACAGTAAGTTTCATCAACTTCGATCAATTATGTAGGTAATTCATTTTAGAATTCCATTCCGTTAACTGTCATGGAAGTCATACCATGAAAATTAAAGAGCTCGCAGGGTTTTTGAATTAGCATCCATAAGTTATATCATACTTTTCAGTGTTGAAAGTCGCTTATGATTTTTTTTATATAAAAGTTTTTATTTACATTTTATATTTAGGGATAGGTCACTTTGTTAGGCAAATGTCTAAGCTAGATTACTTTACTAAATCGTATGTTTGGAACAACGAAGTTGTTGAAAAACATGACGGTTGAAAATCTAAATTCGCGCTTATGCTTCTGGTCTTAGTAACGAAAATGGAAATTCTGCACGGAACGTATACCCTGAAGATTTTCGAGATTCAATCCCCACTTATGTCGAAACTTTAGCTCTCATATATTTCTTATTGCAACGGGCCCAGTTTCAGGCTAATCGCTTGGAAAAGCAAACATGAGGAATCTTGTAGTTCTCGTAGACTGTAATAACTGTTACTATTTTCAACACTGTTGTTTTCTGTTGTGAAATAATAAATATATATCGGCGATAGCATTGAAGTTTTTTTTATATCTATAGTTGTGATGCTAGCCTTTGACCACTATCTCACCTGATGATAAGTGATGATGTGGTCGAAGATGTTGACTCTCAAGGATAGCTGCTGGAACACACCGTTAGGTGCTTGACGACAGATTGTCTACTTGAGGGTGGTAGCTAGCCAGGCGGGCATTCGCAAAAAGCCCTACCACCATGCATATATATTTTTGGTGAGCAGTGATGTCTGTAGCAGAAAATTCAAATTTAAAACAATGTAAATTTATTTATTCGTAGATTTGATCTCGTAATACGCGGGTTTAGGAGAATATTTTTTTCGATATCTGAAATATTTTTGAATACTCGCCAAATTGATTATGGTAAAAACGTACCTAGTTGAAACGTATTAACACGCTCTCGTAGGAATCATGGTCTATGGCAGTGATGGGCAAAGTACGGGACTCGTAGGGTTAACTTAAGGAATCATGGTCTATGGCAGTGATGGGCAAAGTACGGGACTCGTAGGGTTAACTTAAGGAATCATGGTCTATGGCAGTGATGGGCAAAGTACGGGACTCGTAGGGTTAACTTAAGGAATCATGGTCTATGGCAGTGATGGGCAAAGTACGGGACTCGTAGGGTTAACTTAAGGAATCATGGTCTATGGCAGTGATGGGCAAAGTACGGGACTCGTAGGGTTAACTTAAGGAATCATGGTCTATGGCAGTGATGGGCAAAGTACGGCCCGCGAAAGCATTTAATGTAGTAATAAGCAATTTTTGAGGCAGTGATGGCGCAGTGGCATTGGCTATGGACTGCCGCGCAGCAGGCCCATGGTTCGAATCCCACCGCGAGCTTGAGCTTCACCGCATGGTGGAAGGGCATTTTGCGAATGCCCGCCTGGCTAGCGACCACCCTCATATGGAAAATCTGTCGCCACATGATTTGTATAAAGCCCGCGATAATTTTGACTGTTCAGAAAGTATAAAGGAAATTCTTATTAGTAGAATAATAAACGCATAGGCAAAGGAGTCAGCCAGACTAGCCACGTAGTTTATGATTATATTGCGAAACTTGCATTCATAAATATTATAACAAATCAAAAGCAATTTCATATGTCTCACACGCCTACCATGGCAGGGCAGTCTAATAAACGTCAAATTGTAATTTTTAACATTTGTACATGTGTGTACTAATCCTGTAATGTTTTTATATGATTAAAAGTTTCAACAAAAAATGCATTTTTCCTATGATTCTGGCCCTCCTCTGAAATTTCTTAAACTTTCTGGCCCCCAATTAAGAAAGTTTGCCCACCACTGGTCCATGGTGTTTTTAAATTACACTTTCGGGTCTATTAACACTCAGGTTATTTGACTAGCTTAAGAAATGTCATGTTCATTGATGTTTTTTAAAATTTCAAGATCCGAGCAATATTAGGTACTTTTTAGTGGCGAATACCTTCGGCTGAAGAGTGAAATTCAAAGTTATTATTTTTTTATCGAGGTTTGGTATTATGTTCTACACGATTGTGGTATGTATTTACAAGTTTGAAATTATGTTATTATTATTATTATTTAGCAACCGAAACTTAAACTTAACTTATTATTTAGAACCAAATAATTACCGTATTTTTTTTTCAGTTTCTAATTATTTTTAAGACCTTCGTCTGTGAGACATGATTGTGCACAGCGACACAAACTAAAATAACATTATTTTAGTTAGTGTTGCTGTGCTCGTATAATCTTCAACTAAACGGTTTAATAAATTAACCATAAGACATAAAAAAAATACACGTAACAAATTTACTTAATTAAAACGATATGGGCGCTTAATTAACTTAACCTAATTTAAAAAAAAACAAGAATCCAATAAAATCCAAAATTTTACCAAATTACATCTTCTATTAAAATCATACTGCCAACAAGAAGTAGGTATAACATCGACGTCGCCTCTTGGAAGATAAACTATTGAACTGACTTTCTTGTTTCTCTTCCGCTAGTTAAATCAGTGTTTTTTATTTGTTAGGTATTATATTAATAAGGAAAATCTCAAAGCATTAGCTGATCTTGCTTTTGAAGTTATACAAATAGGGATAATAGAATAAGACATAACGATAGTGGAAACTATAGCATTTTAAAAATTATAAGCTGTTGGGTATATCAATAAATTATGATTTATTAAAAATCACAGCTTCCTATCAACGATAATAATTATTATGGGAAAGAATAACTAACAGGATCTTATTACTATAATTATACTGTGACAGATCGCACATTATTAATTTTGGTGCTGAAACTGAATTTTAGTTCATATGGGAAGTATCGACCTTTCGAACTAGATTGCGATTGTTTGTAGACGAAGGCAATAATATAATTATTTTCTAGGTCAGCCATTATCCAAGAGTACGTATGTAGTATACACACCTGTCACACTGGACAGGTTGTCCGTCGTAAGTAAATATCTAATTGTCGAGCCGATGCGATGTTAAGATATCATAATCATAGTATTACGTAAACTCGTTCTAGTATCCGGCTGCGACCTCCAGAAGGTCTTTAAATTTAGTGTTTTGAAGAGGCGCGGAGAAGCGGGCGGGTCTTCTCTAGTGTATATTGGAAGTGAAAGTGAATGAATGTCGGAGGCTTAATTAGAGAGGAGACCTGCGGCTGCGCCAGTCCCTCGGAAACCGTCGCGAGTGACAGTCGCATTGAACATCATCGCGTCTTTCAGTGCACATCCGACACGTATCCGCACCGCACTGCATCGGTCTCCGCTCTACTCCGCACGCATCGCAACGGAACAGCTACAGAGGTACGCCTCCTAGACAAACACCTCGACTTCCAGTGAAACTTGCTTGCGGATTAACATCTACGAAATAAGTGTGAACTTTCCGTTACGTTAGAAAATTATATCGTCGCTATTGTTTAGGTAATCTACTAAGAGATCTAGGTATCTCACAATTATAGCAGCGACACTGTTTACGAAATATAGTTTTATAGTGGAGTATATTCTATAAAAAGTTTAATGAATTATATCGTAGTATATTGCTTATATAATTTAAAAATATAAAGAAAATTTAAATTTAAAATATAAATTTTATATTACTATATGTAATAGACAGATAAATTATTGAATATATATAAATATGTATAAAATTTACCAAAGTAAAAAGATCTAAAAATATTCGATCGTACATAAACAAAAATTTGGAAATCAATTTCAACTTAGACCGAATCGAGTGGAGTTAGACTTTTATCATTTGAAGCTTCAAAGTTTTTTATGTCAATTTATTTGTAAGTAAACAAAAGCTCAAAAAGTCTTTGTAGTCGTATATATAGGTTGCAGTGTTCTGTACGTATCTGATATTATTTAATGGAATTTTCGTAGAGTATGTCTACTTCTTGTACATCGATATGTACAAGAATATATCGTATTTTGTAATTTTTCTACTGGAATAGGTAAAGATTAAAAAAATACTAGTTTCGTTATCTCAAAACAATACTTAGTTCAACTATTGGGTATAAATTTAGTCCTAGACGCACCTACAACTCATAATATGACAAGGTATTTCCTTAGCAAAGTTATTATAGCACCACCACCAGTGAGATGTTTTTATGCTATTGAATAAAAACATCTCACTGGTGCAAGTTGACCCAGGTTACCTATACTCAGTAAAAAAATGCGAAATACCCCTATTATTATATATCTATCAAAGTACATACCAACGTAATTAAAGTTTCCATATGTACTTACATTTTTAATAACTTTACGTATAAAAAAACAGTTTAGTACCTAGGTACTTAGGTACTCTTTATTTCAGTTTGATTAGTTAGCGTCAACTTTGAAAGCTTGTTATTTTATACACATGTAAAAGGAGCTTTTAATAACGTATAGGTACCGTAGAACAAATGCCTCGCCCATTGGGAGGGAGAGGGGGTTAGCCATAATCCGCACGCTGCTAGACATGTTATAACAAATAACATGTCTAGCAGCGTGCGGATTATGGCTATGGTTTAGGGCTTGCAATACCGAATAATTAACTTAGTATTCAGTCAATACTTGCGCACTTAAGCTGATGCATAACCACGAACACTTCTTGAGTGCCGTGTAGAATAACTTATGATAATGCACTTAGAAATCTAGCGGGTAATGAATAGGAACCCTGGCTAGGTAGTAGTTATAGGAAGAAAGTCTTTTTACTGACGACTTTTTCTACATTTACGCACACTAAAGGTATTTAACACACTAACCCAGCCGAGAAGCTCATGTTAATTTGCTTTTATTTTTCCACGGTTACCTACCTACTTTATTAGATTAATTATAAGATCTTTCAAAGGTCTAAGTATTAATTACAAATTTATTTCATAAGGCCCCTTTCTACATCATTTAAAGTTTTGATAAATATACGTACCTACCAAAGTAACTCTACATTTAGGCATTTTTAGACAACTTTTTTTTTAACCATGCCTTTGTTGGCAAAATACTACGAATATACAACACTACAGCTACTACAATAAAACATTTAGACAACATACAAGTGATTGCAGACTCACAGGCAGTCCAAACAGACTACTTACTTATACTTTACTGTGAAACTTCTACGTATTGTAGTGCAATGTGTAAAGTGTCACAAAATATTTAAATTTTCGTATCTGATGACAAATGTAAGCAAAGGTGATTTATTTTTATTCTTGAGTAAGCCGATGACATAAAACGAACGACGCAACTTTCGGTTACCGTAAAACGCGTCCCAAATCGCTGATTTCTCGCACTAAGCAGTTGCTTTTCACGCAAACGTAAACGTTAAACCCGCAAACAAAGAGGTCAACGTGCCGGTTGCTTTCACAAATACTTACAACAAAATAAATTCATCTCACGTATCGATTGTCCTCGAGCATCGAGGTCTGCATAAATAAAAGAAAGCGAACTTGTAATACGGACTCACCCGTGACCACTTTCGTCCACACTGGGCAGCGAAGAATGTGTCTCGCAGCCACCGCTGCCAAACTCTGTCTCGTCTCGATACACGACCGCGCCCTTTTTTTCATCTTATCAAAACATCCATAGACGGCCACAAACTTTCACAGCTTCACAGTGAAATTCTTTGTCGAACCAAAAAAGTGACCAATATAGAACAGAGAAAAACAACAGAGCACCTTAAAATAAGTAAAACAACCATCTATCCCGCATGAGTGGTTAGATGATGGTGGTTTTGCTTACCAGTGCTACCGATAACAGAATATTTTATTACACTATTAAACTATATTTATTTAACTATCAGAGTATTATTAACCTGTGTTGAAAATTTGATGGTCCAGTTGCAATGATTAAGTACTGCGCGTATGAGGTCTATAGTTTGAATCTCACTGCTGGCTTTAGCTTTTTCGTATGGTGGTAGGGCATTTTCCAAATCATCTAGAAATCAAGTCGTAAAGATCTAGCTGTCACCCTCAAGTAAAGATAATCTAACGTTAAATACCGTCTGTTTTGGTGGTCTCTTATGGCTGGTGATCTTGATAGCTAGTTCACATTCTAGATTAATTTTTACCATCTTCGACCACGTCACGATTTACCAATCGGTGAGATAGTGTTCAAAGAACCTGTATTAGATCAAACATCCCATATTTATAAATCAAATCTTCCTCAAAAGTAACCATTTATAATTTACACAGATGAGTCGGCACCTATGCCTGGCGGGCCTCGCCTTACTCGCTGCTCTCTGCGTAGCGGACGCCCAGAGACGCCTGGCTCTGCCTGATCCAAGAAGTTGCTCGAACAGTAAGTACCAAATAAATTAATTTTTTAACAGCTACATACGCAGGCCATCTATACTATCCATATGAAACGTGCGAAACTACTTTTACTTGTCTTGTATATCTATCTACATTCACTGTGCCTACAACAAACACCAGTAACTGTATCAGGTACTTCCACCTGTTGAAAAATGTTACATCACATCAACTTGTATTTCGTTGCATTATTGACCACTACCTGATTTGTAAATATATATATATATATATTGTTAAATATTTAGGTAATTAATTATAACAAAGAAATCTGCGATTCGGTAACTTAACTTACCTACATACTTATTCTTGATATTATCTTATATACATCGCATGCACGATAGTCAAATGTTAGTGAACGGACGCAGTGGATTATCGAACATTCTGGCAAGTAAGCACTAGCACTTCTTGCGTAACCACGACGACCTATGCCCCGAGGCAGTCGGGGCTATCTAGCTGCCAATAAAGTATTGCATGAACAACTCAAATCTTGATCTATGAACGGCAATTATCGATTCTTAGAGGCAATGTACAAGACGGTCATGCACAAGATAACATTGATGCAATAAGCTCCTGATGGTCCATGGAGGTTGTTCACCTTGCCATTTAATTGCTTGGCCTGAAATACCGTGATGATTCTTAATGTGTGGTGCTTACATAGGACTTGTATTGCAGTTAGGTATTGTAGAACTAGAAGTCTAGGATAGACTTGCGGCAGTGTCATCCTTGTATATCTATCTAGGTCTATATCAACACATTTTTTATTAAGGTCAGATGATATAAATAATTATTAGCCTACAAAAAGTAAGATGCTTATCACCATGACAGGATAGGCAAAGTGAACTTTAGAATTCAAGTGCAAATCTTATCTTGTTTTCTAGTTTCAACTTGAAATAATCATAATTATTGTATTCCGCGTCCTTCTCTAAATCCATCGATGAATGAAATTACAGGATCATGAGACTTAACAACCATGTCTCAAAGTGACGGGCGCAGTACAATTCGTACATAGGTATATGTATAATAACAATAATGAAGTACAATGAATATAAGGTTACTTGGTAATTGCAAAATACTTTTTAAGTATAGCATACACTAATTTACGCTATATAGTATATTTTATTCGTTTCATTTGTAGATAACAGTATATTGTAATTATTAGCAAACACCGTCAAAGCTTTGTATTAAAAATAGTTAACGTTATTTTAAACTTGTTATTTTAATACAAGTAGACTTCGTCCTTAGAAATTTGGTTATGATATTATTATGCCACTACTCCAGTATTAAAGTTAGTTCGAAAGTGCTATACTCGTAAGTATATGATAACTTACGTTCAACACTCTACTTTACTACTTTTCATCATAAATCTTGCAATTATATATAAAAAATAAACACGCAAATCTGGTTTGTGTTTTGTTTTGCTTGAACGGGTGCTTGGGCTCGTCAATGTCGCAATACTTGGATGGACATGGGTGCGGTGTAGCTTACTTGAACTAGGTACAGCTAGTTATCGTTTCCGAACCGATAAATGACTGGCTAATAGCATTTTCTACCGACTTCAAAAAAGGAGGAGGTACTCAATTCGTCTGTTTTTTTTTTTTTTTTTTTTTTTTTTTTTATGTCTGTTACCTCATATCTTCTGACTGGGTAAACTGATTTTAATAATTCTTTTTTTATTTGATAGCTGATGCTTGCCGTGTGGTCCCATTGAAATTTCATCAAAATCGATTTAGCCGTTTTTGAGTTACACTCCAAAAACTGAAAAAGTGTTTTCCTGTCCTGATATTATAATCAATGTTTGTTACCTTAGAACTTCTGACTGGGTGAACCGATTTTGATAACCTTGTTTTTATTTAAAAGCTGATGCTTGCCGTGTAGTCCCATTTAAATTTCATCAAAATCGGACAAGCCGTTTTTGAGTTACACCCCAATAACTGAAAAGTATTTTCCTATCATGATGAATTCTCATCGAAGCTCAAATTTGGTGGTAACGCAGTAATATTTCCTCAACGGTATAAGATAGAAATAAAATTTTGGATAGGAAGATAAAACGTGTATTATGCTGCAAGCAAGTCTTATTTTGATAATTTAAGTCTGTTATATGTTACTATATCTGGTGGTAAGTTAAACATAAGCCCATAAGTAGCAAGGGTCACTAAAAAGAGCGAAATAAAAATTTTTACCAAAAAAATAGAACGACTTCAACACTCAAATGTGTGAAATAACTTGTCGAAGTCGGTACCATGCGCACAATATTGTGATGATAGGTACTTTTGAACCGTCATGGTACCGACTTCAACAAGTTATTTCACACATTTGAGTGTTGAAGTCGGTTCTATTTTTTTGGTAAAAATTTTTTTCCATCAACAGACCATAACGACCCACCGACATCGGTATACCATCGTATTATTTGAAGTTTTCCAAGGCGTTCGAAATTTTATCAATGCCATAAAGAATAGGGAAATATTAACGTACCTATACGTCTAGATTAAAAAATAAAGTGCACATCAATTATCCACACAATGAATAAGAAATTTTTATCTGGAAGGATAACTAACACCTGGTCTATTAAATATTTTTATTACTAGTTTACGACAAATTACTTGGGCCAGACCAGAATTGAAAATTTTTTTGCTAAAAGAGGAGATTGTGTTGAGTTAAATACTTGATTAGGAAAAAACATGAAACATTTTTGGTCTTTTTTAATACATTGATACCTATATTTTTAAGCATGGTGGCGTTTTGTGATTGCCCGCCTGGCTAGCAACCACCTTTAAGTTGAAATTCTGTAGCCAAGGAATTGACGGTGTATTCCGGCAGCTGTGCTATGTTGAGAGCCAATAATTCTAGGTTAGCCAGAACCACATCTTACACCGCATCATCATTTACCATCATGTAGGATAGTAGTCAAAGGCTAGCAAGTCAGGTATAAGTTCATTTGTTGTTTGCAAGATTTGATGTGCTATCAGTATTTTGATAGGAAATACAGGATTAGTTTGATGTGTGGTTAAATACTCAAAATGAATTAAAAGAGTGGCGTGTATGAATGGTAAGAAATATAAGGGCCTTCTTATGTCTTAGTAGTTTTCCTAACGAGTTTTTCAAACTTTTGGTCATTTGACGAAGTGACAAAATAGGTAAGTAGTGTATCAGCTGGCATGTCCACTGCTGAATACAGACTCCCCCATCAAGGGGGGTTTGCCATAATCCCCACGTTTGGCAGGCGGCCTGGGGATCGCAGTGTGAGATATCAGTTCCTCAGAAAGTGCTTGCTGCTGCCCACCTTCTGGTGTGTTACCCTTAGTCGCCTTTACGAGACTCACGGGTAGAGACGGGGGATGACTTTCTACCCCGGCACCACACGGGAAATTGAGGGGGGGGGGATATAGGTATACGTTTATGAGTGTGTGCGGATGTGATATGTTTGTTACTCCTTGATGCTGAAATGGCTGAACTGATTTAAATAAAACTATGAATATACATAGTATAGTATTATAGTATACTATATAATACTATAATAGTATACATAGATAGTATTATAGTATACTATGTATATTCCCTATACTATAATAGTATAATATACACGCGGGTGAATTTGGTGTGCAGCTAGTATCAAATATTTTAATTATAAACTGTTTTCATCTTACCCTTTTCCTACGCTAGGTCAAGAAAACATGAATTCAGTCTCACTAACAGCGGCCGCGAATCATCTCATCGTGCTTACACTGTTTAAACTCATCATTTCTCACGTTACTCCTACCCTAAACTTCTTCAGTGCTCCTATGTAAGAACACAATAATAAATTAAAAGCAAGCTTGGATCCCGCTCTGCCTCAGGATTGTAGTCTTACGGAAGTCAATAATATTTTTCGTTACACTCAATATTCATAATATCGTCCGTTGCCTATACTACCCAATTTACTGTGTGAGAAGTTCCCGAGGAAATGTAATAATCACAAAAATTACCGCGAGCAGAGTTTCAGACAGAACTTAGTTATTAGTTTTAACTTACAATAATATGTAGAGATATTATTATCTCATCTCAATCTAAGTTCTGCTTGCAACTTTTCTCGTCGAAGATGTAGTAGGTAATATAATAAATTAATAAGACAATAACGGATTTGAATAACTAGGTACGTAGTTTATTCAATTCAGTTTATTTTATTGTAATAAAAAAAACGCTAATTATTATTCCTCTAAGTGCATCTCAGAATTAGAATTGATTATTTTTTGCAACCATGCAACACGCTCTATACGGTAAAGATAGCGACTATATTGTGACTCAGTCGGATGGTACCGAGCGGCCTAGAACAAGTGAAGCCTGCGCAGTGAAGAGTTACCGTGGGGTAGTGGCCCCACGAGGTCCTGCAGAGGCCATGAGCTCAGGCTCGATGCCTCAACCAGCCCCGCCAAAGGCTGAAGATACAAATGATGATGTACCACATTATTGTACCTACTGTCATTAGAACTTTATACACACGATGGGCAAATTTCATGTAGTAATAGAAAGTAGGTTTATGTTAATAAACTATTAATCTACATACAGGTGAACCGACTATATAAAAAAATTTAGGCAAAATTGGTAAGTAGATTTAGCGTAGACGCAGCGCGTTGAAGTCTTTTGTTCGATGGCATGCGAAACATTTCTCGAGAGAGCAATGAGAAGTAAATTGTAGTAGGCTAGCTATTTTCATAAAAACCAAGCTTTATAAGTAATCCAAACTTATTATTGAAGTTATCTTTATGTAATGCAAAACAGGGTATTATGTAATGTAAAACGTTGCGCTTTGATGTATTTTCTGAGGTGCTTTCTGATGCAACAAAAACTGAAAACTTGATATCCATCCCCGCTTTTCCTATCAAGCTTGTTTTACCACAGGGTTAGGAAGTCCCTGTACTTTTACCTATATACTCGTGTATATTTGGATAAGGGCAGGCAAGTGTGTTTTTTTTATAAAAAGTCCATGCTTACAGTAGTATTTTACACGAATATGTGGCGTTGTCACGACGGTCACGGGGAGTCCCCGCGCCGCGCGCCGGCGCCGCCCGCCCCCATCCTACATTACAGGGCTGTTTCTTTTGAATCGTAATACTTAGGTACCTTACTATATCAGCCGGATTGTCCACTGCTGAGTACAGGGGGATTGGGCAGACGTCTTGGGGATCAATACGTCATCGAGTAGACTATACATTATGTTTGTCATTATCATGTATTTTAATATGACATATAATGAAAAAGTAAAAAATATCACGGGGTCCTAATTCCATAAGGAACGTCTTTTCCAACGTGATTTACCATGTCCAAAAGACGATGATAGGTCCCTATACAATATTATATAGGCATCAAACTACATGGGCTTGCTTAAATTATTATAGGTAAATAACACAAAACTGGCCAAACGTAAGTCTTATTTAAGCTACTGATCCAAACTATATATAGGTATTCTGAGTTTAAGGTGCTATCGGTTCACCGAAAACGTGGTGGTTCAGCTTTTAGGTGGTCTCAAGAGGTGGACGGTGGATAGCAATCGATACTAAGCTATCGCTGTGCGATTCTGCCTCGCACGTGACTGTTTTTTTTATCAATGGTAGGTAATGTCTCGTAGCATATGTTAAATAATAAGCTAAAAGTAATTTGAACTTGATTCCAAAGCTGTTATGGATCTTAAAATGTTCGCATTGTTTTATATAATCTAGTTTCATGCGTAGGCGAATTAATAGCTATATCTGTATTGACTATATCCCTGCACCACCTATGCACACCGTTGATAAAGACGATTCAAAAATATACCTATTGTAGAAATACTTCTATTGTTACGGATTCTTAGTGCTAATTGAGCCAACGTTAATTCGAGAGTTAAAGTCGGGTTAACCTTAGTTTTTGTATGACAATTTACACTTAACTCGAGTTTAACTCGCGTTTTCTTGTTGGCGCAAGTGGGCCTTAGACGCTACATTTTTTATTACCGCCAGTTCCACGGCTATAATCTGTTGTCTGATTGACTGAGTTAGTGTAAACTGGGTAGGTTAACTGGGTTGACCAAATTAAATGACCCGGATAGACTAGAGGGCATCCATGGTGGACTAGAATTGCACCCTCCATCATCCCTAATCCGCCTTGGCAATGTGTTCAGCTATGAACGATCCGAGGACTGATACAGTGCAGTACATAAGCTGTGCCTTTGCAAGGCCAATAAAATCGAAAATATTCATGTGTAAATTTAGAACAATAGGTGCGCAATACTTTTAAGAGATTACGGATGCTTTCGCAATGTGGAGCCCGCATACAAGGCGCGGCGTGCCTACCCATGCGATGTCATGTGGGAGCGCACTCGCGACCACAATCGACACACATTCAGATCGTGTACTCTGCACAAAGCAAACAAAGACGCTTTGTGTTCCTATCATAGTCCTCTCTGGTACATACTTACCCACTTCAGGGACTCGTCGCTATCATACTTCCAATTAGATAAAATAACGCGAATAATATTAGTCATAAACGAGAAGTGCGTGTGTGTATATTTATTGTACTAGCTCACCTGCGAAATCGTTTAACTGATTTTGATAAAACTTGGTATTGATATGCCCTGGGTCCTTTCCAAGAGAGCACGATATCGATAACTGATATCCACGTGTGCGAAGCTCGTTTAATATATTGCTAAGTACCTAAAACACAAAATTATAAAGAGTATCTTCGAGGACTTTCTCTCAATAATTCAGATGTAACAACGATGTTTTCCTCACGCACCAACACGTAACAGACAACTATTACTTACCTACCTACTTTCTTAAGGTAGGTTAAGTACCAATAGGCGACGACTGCGGCAGAGACCACGTATAAGCAGTTGCATAATTTCCAAGGGAAATAACAATATAACTCAGTAATAACTCAACAATAAATAAAAATGACTACGTTAAATTAAAATTTAGTATTCACGATGTGCTATAGTGAATGGCACCAAGTATTATCGCTATTACGTAAATATTACTTTTTCAAATTGACACGCTCTTACCATGCGGAAGATTCGTCTAATTTTACTTCCGTTACCGCACGCATCTAGGTTATAATCTTTGCATAGTGTTTGCACATTGAATAAATTTAAATTTTAAATACAGGTCATTCTTTCAACCCGGTGCGTAATATACAACTCAATATACTCGTAAAATCAACATAACAATGAATGTGAGGTGCAAGTGGCAATTATCTTCATGTAGACACTTTCTAGTTACGAAAGAATCGCTTCATTTAACGACCTGACTATGGGCTTGTCTAGATTGGACATTTAACGACAGTGTGTCAATTAAAGTGAGAGTCGTCGCTAGATTAAGATTTAAACTAGTCTTTTTACTTGTAATACCTTGATAATTCCGATATTAATATTTATCGAATACCAAGCCTATAAAAGCATTGATGGCAGAAAAAATAATAGGTAATATATTATAATAATTAAATTTTACCTACTACGTAAATAAATGTGAGAATCAGGACAACACTCATGTGACTTATTGTTGTGCAAAGTGGTATACGAGGATACTTTAGTAGACTTAGGTATTTCGAAATGCCAGGTGAGGTGACTGGTACTCGTAACATAGATACAATGTTATTTCGCGTCGCCGCCGCCGGTTCATTCTGTTCTGTCGTCATCGGATTTTCAATAGGTAATGTTCCTTTGTAAACATGGAGTTTAGTTCAAACGGCAATTTGTGTGCAATAACCTTTAAGTAGGTGTGTTTGTTGACTTCCTTTGTAGGTCTCTACATGCAAAGAGTAGCCGCGGTTCAAATTTTGGAACAACCTTACTTGAAGGCACTTGTACTTTTTTATGTACCTACCTAGATAATTCCTTGTTCTCCAGAAGGCGATGTTGCCCACTTTCTGGTATTTTTCATTGTAGACATTTACGTAAGATATGGCGATTGGGGCGCGGGGGACGGCACCGCACGGGTGATCTCCAAGACGCCCGCCAAGCGTGGGGATTATGGTAAACCACCTCAATGGTAGAAATATTTGTTCAACGGTGGATGTTGACTGCTGATATCGACTAAACTCAAAAGGAAAAGGAATTGAATTTACCATATGAATTATTTGTTACGCAGGGGTACGCCACTCGACATATCGCGACGCCCGAGGAGTCCTCCACTCTTACTTCTTCAGTTGGGAACACACACCGACCAGGAACCTCGAGGTAGACTGGCTCGACGCCAGGAACATCTGCCGTCGTCATTGTATGGACGCCGTCTCGCTGGAAACTCCACAGGTACGCCTCAATCAGTTTAAAAGTTATTTAGGTAAATGGTAGAGTAAGATGTCTGGACTTTGTCACATGAATGGAAGACAAAAAGGGAAGAAGCTATTACGGTAGGTGCATTTTGAAACGTTCTTGACATGGATTTTGTATATTCCATTCCAGAGTTTCTCAGGCAGCAATTCAATTCAAATTGTAATTATTGTGGATTGTGTTTCGTAAGAAATAAACAGATTGCTACGAGATCGCACTTATGTCTTTCGCAACGAGGCTGATGGACGAGGCCGCTGAGAGATTGTAGTGCACAAAACACCGGACCCTATGTGATCTACGTGTTGCATGATGACTTTAATGATATAGTCACGAATTAAAGCATCGCTTAATTTCTCAGTGACCTTACTTTGACTGCCAATAAAAAACTCATCCGGATACATTTTAATCGCACTGTAGTTAATAAAAGCGTCTGTGAATTGACAACAATAAGCTCTTGTAGTTACGTAGCTTGCGTGGGACCGGTTCACACTTTTTTTTAAATGATCATTGAGGAACACATTGGTTCCTCTCTTAAAACCACCTTGTGAAATCAGATAATTAACATAACGTAAAAGTGTGCAAAGCATGTTTTTACAGTGTCAGTTTAACCTATTGTTTTGTTACTATTACTTAACCACTTCTACTGTCGATAAAGAAAAATATGTAACTAGATACTCGTAACTGTTTACTTTTCTCCACACTCTTTTTGTTTGTTTTGTTGCGCAATGATAATGCGAGATAATACGATAAGTAGTACATGGTGTTTGGAAGTTTTTCATGCAGATACCTCGTTGGGTGCCACATTAGACTACTTACGTTTTTGTTAGGTTACCTTTTCTTAGCAATTCAGGGTCTTACATCCGGAATTCAGTGACGTGACTATTGCCACTAGCCGTGTTTAGAATGGTAAAACAAACATTAATATTCATTAGGATCGTCCGATGAGAATCGAGTCGATTTGTAGAGCGTTGAAGCCGCGTGAAAGGGGTGCAACGGCCGCGCGTCACGATTGCCGGTGTGGCTGGCCAGTACGATGATGGGGCCGGACAAGTGGCACGCGGCACACATACCTCCTGCCGGCTGTCGCCCACTTCTTGCGCCCGGTGCCGGACGCGCGACTGACGGACATGGACTTCCCGCTGTACAATTGACACGGTGCCCTACCTAGATCTCATTAAGGAGTCTTGTGAATGATTAGACATACGTTACATGTATATTGTTAGACAACGGCATGGAAGTATCTATACAAACAACAGCGTCTCTCGAGCCAAGAGATTAGTTGAGCTTGCGGTTGTAGCGAGATTATAAGTGTAGGTAGTGCACCGCACCTTTCCGAGAAAAGTCGACGACCGCGGCCGTGACACTTAAGTTTCCTTTTATGGCATATATCAAAGCCATGTATCTATGTTGTTTTCCATAACGTATTGCTTCAGTTAAATGTCGATAACCATTTTATATTATATATTACTAGCTTCCCGGCTACGGCTCTGCCCGCGTTTATTTCGGTTATCGTGCAAAACCTCTTTTTGCGCAGTTGGATAAAAAGTATCCTATATCCTTCCCCAGGTCTCAAAATATTTCCATATCAAATTTCATCCAAATCGGACCAGTAGTTTTTAAGTTTATTCGTGTCATACAAAAATACAAATCTTTCCTCTTTATAATACTAATAATGTAGATTTGTAAAATCTTGTTTTATGTTTGCAGGAGAACGAGTTCATAAAGCAGAGAATCGCCCGCGGCAACGTTCGCTACATCTGGACGTCCGGTCGCAAGTGCAATTTCGCCGGATGCGATAGGGCTGACCTGCAGCCTCCCAACGTAAACGGCTGGTTCTGGTCCGGCTCCGGCGCCAAGATCGGGCCTACCACGCAGCGCAACACCGGTGACTGGTCCTACACCGGCGGCTACGGACAAGCGCAACCTGACAACCGCGAAGCCGCACAGGTCAACATTTCTTATTTACACTTTCCTCTCGGACATTTTCAATTCTTCCACGGACATACATAACGGACGTGAAAGTTGTTCCGTAGAATTTTGTCGTGATTCACGAGCGAGTTACTTCATTTTCGCATCCGACTGTGATCGGAGCTGTAGCTATGCTCAGACAGAGTCACGATAACTCATAACCACAAATAAATAATTATTAATTAATAGCACTCAATTAAGCTACTTGAAAAGGTTTGAATCGCGTACTTACAACCTGACATTTCTAACACTGCATTGATCACTGGGAGAAAAGTAGTGAATGGTTTTAAGTTGTTATATTACTATGTGTAATGAACACGAAAACATTAAATCATTTTTATTTAACAGTGAAGAGAGATATGATTAACTAATTTTGAAGTTACATTATGATTGATATGTTAGCCTTTGACCACTATCTCTCCTGGTAAGTGACGAAGTGAACGAGTAAGTGGTCGAAATGTTGTTCAGGCTAACCTAGAATTACCGACTCTCAAGTACAGCTGCCGGAACACACCGTTAGGTGCTTGGCGACAGATTTTCTACTTGATGGTGGTAGCTAGCCAGGCGCTTTCGCAAAATGCCCTACCACCACGCGATTATGAATATTATACTAAGATAAATTATGCCACGTTTAGGGTAATAAAATATTGATTTGATTATCGAAACAACTTTCACAAATATATTCTCGCAAATGTCAGAGGGCAATACGTGTTCAGCTTAAAGTGACGTGCGGTTCGTTTTGCAGGGTAACGACGAGTCGTGCCTGTCGATCCTGAATAACTTCTACAACGACGGCATCAAGTGGCACGACGTGGCTTGTCACCACGTGAAGCCCTTCGTCTGCGAGGACAGCGACGAGCTGCTTAACTTCGTGCGCTCGCGCAACCCCGGCCTGCGTCTATAAACATCCCCGTCTGACCTTCCACGCCGCCGCTGTACTCGCCTTCTACTACTTTAGATGGCTGACGTTGTACAAACCCCTGTGGCTATTACTTAAGTTATTTATTAATTTAACACTTCATTCTTCTGTTTTCTTTTAAATCACATTCAGATAACATCATTTCTCAAATTTTGTATCAGCTAGATGATGTTTATTCTTATGTAAAGTCGATTGTATTTTTGCGTAATTTACTCTTAGCATTCATGAAATAGGTCAACAAATGAAAAATTACTAATGTATTATTAAAAGATAGTTTATTATATTTAAATTATCGGTCAGTCATCCTTTCGGAGATACATCATGTCTATAGTATTATTTCGCACGATTAATTTATAAATTGTAAAAAGTCTCGTTCTGCACAGGTAGGATTAACTTATAAGTATTAGATATAATAAAGTTATTATTACAATATATAGTTTCAGTTCATTCAGACCTTTCCAGTTTGATAAAATAAAAAGTAAATAACGAAAATAAGTGACTAGTAGGTGACGTAAACTGTTCGTGAACTTGATTTTGCGTTATGTAATCTACTGGTCCGGTACAAAAAACGAAAAGAAACAGTAACACTAAAGCGACGGAGCTTGGTTTTATGCTAATAGCACTTTCACAATTCTATAAATATTACAAGACATTTTAGAAAGGAACATTAAACATAATAAATAATGCGTAACAGTAAAAAGTCATCACAATTTTTATATCAAGGAGTTAAAAAATACAAACATATTAATTTAAAAATATAGCAAAAAAAATGACACACAAAACAGCATTGATTAAAAAAACATTAAAACACATACATAAACAGAGGTTTCTCTTGTAAACAATGCGTATGACAAACATGTAGCAGTACCAAAAGACATTTCAATTAAATGTCTTTAAACAAATCCCTAAATTAAATTTATTAAATAAACAAATAAATAATAATACAATTTGAAAAGTCCTGGTCATTACAAAGACAATTATTAGTCTGAATTTACAAAATGGTTATCAATGCAAACAGTATCATGTCCACACATCATCGATGCATGATTTTAAGTAATAATAGGGTTACATCCAAGCTCCCGAATTGAAGATTAGAGTAAAATATCTGTTACAGTTCTCAGATACGCATAAAAATAAGAAGTTTGTTTAATTTTTCATTAAAGTACAGCCAATAAAAAAACTATTTTACATAGTCAACTATTATTTCTTCCATGATTTCAACATAGGTATTTATAATGAATTAGCAAATTATTGGCGATTGCATCTTAACAAAAAATATGAAATAATTATATGATTGTCAGTTTTTGGCCACTTTCGCCAATTCATAATACTTAATCTTAACTTTTTGGCAGCTATTCTACAAACGTAACTAAGTTTATAAATATGGACAACATACACAAAAATAGAACAGGAACATAACATCATTCATTTAAATTAAAAAGAATTCTACGACTCTAATCACAATATACATAACAAAGTATATTTACTTAGCTTGCTATAAGTTTAACATTTACATTTATCCCATGACTTACTTCGAAAGTATTGAATTATTACAAAATTAAAAATACGATAGAAAAAATGTAAGTCATATGCGGGATTCGAACCCGCGTCCATCCACCCCGTGAGCCGGGGTATGCTCTAACCAATTGAGCTAACATGACATGACGTCATAACTCAAATCTTTCCTATCGTTCTTTAACCATCGTATTGGGATGGATGGATGGATGTAATCCGCATAGCAAACATAACAATATTAAAAGTATTGAATTATATCTGTGTGATCACAGTGGTAGTTAAAAATTATTAGTCCTATGGATCACCGTAAGACGCGATCTCACTATAAGCACAAATTAAGAGTTAGCAGAGGTTTTTTATATATTATAGGAGAGGCTAGCCTTTGACCACAACCTCGCATGTTCACTGGCTCTTAACACACAAGGTGCTTGGCAACAGATTTTCGACATGAAAGTAGTCGCTAGCCAGACTCAAATCCAAAAAATGTACAGGTGCGGGGAATTATACAGGGTTATTGGTAAAATGCTAACAACCTCTTATGGTTGACTTCTGCTAGTCCTAACAAACATTATGAGATGATTGAAAAAAAAAAGTGTATTTGACGGAATAAGCAAGAGGACCACCTGATGGAAAAGTCTCTTGTGCCTGTAATTTAATATTTCATATTTTTTACTACATTATTCAAAACTATATTCCAAGTAAACGCGGCGCGGTCCATAGTTGCCGCGGCGGGCGCTCTTGGCTCGTAAGAGGTGGTTAGTATTTTACCAATAACCCTGTATAGTATGACCGCAGTCAGACACTTTAAGTGTATAAAATATAATAGTTAAGTCAATAAAATATAATAAAATACTTAGATCCAGTAATCACAACTAAAACAAACAAAAAACATAAAAAATAGGCTTCCACTGCATTGTAGCTCGTGTACATAAGTGTACAACATACTTGCAATGTGCTTTTGTTGACTGGACGCACCGAAACTTTACAAAACTTTTTTTTACTAAACTTCAGATTATCTCAATTCGTGAATGCAACTATTTGCCTAGTGGAGTTGCGCCTTTAAATTAACCTATATAGCCAATATTCAACATTTTTGTCTTAAACACGACTGGGTACACCAATCGCCATCAGATTGGTGTTGTCTTTATTATTACTAGATACTATAACTAAATTCATATCGGTTAATCGTATAACTGAATTCTACGAACGTATTCTAACCTACGGCAAAGGTAAGTTAAAATTATATTATACATTTTTGGTTAATGCAGTCATTAGATTAAATCAGAACTAAAAGTAAACTTAATTAAATACAAAAATAAATATAGCGACATAGTCGCCAGTCAATAGCTGCAATGATCGTCTCGGGGAAATAAAGCGTGTAGATAAGATTATTTCAATAAGGACTTGTCATTCATGTTCAAATAGGTATGTTGAGATATTTTGGTATTTATATACCTACATTATAAAAACGTGAAGTCGTTGAGTAAATACTTTGAAGCCGCCCATGGCTTGATCTTGGGTGAAACTTTTACTGATTAAAATAGGCGTAACACTTAATCTCCAAGGCGACTCTTAGTCTCCTTTCTGGGCAGTATACTGTTCCTCAATAAGTTGACCTTAAAAACATTCATTATTAGCGAACAAATGTATACGTTTGTTACAATGTTGACCCTATATAAGTCTTCCATAACAGTTCGAATTAGGGGAATAACAAAATAACGTGGTACTTTATATAACAAAAAATTGCGTGCAGCGCAGCTGCAGGTAATTTATTTTTGTGTCTAGAATATCAAACTTTACCTTTATATTTATTGGGGGCACAGAAATAATTGAACAACAAGATATGCCAAGAGCCTTCAGCATTCAACACAGCTGTAAAATTGCAGCCATAGATTAAATGTCATCTGTCTAGACTTAAAATGTTACTTATACAAAACAGACGAAGTTGTCACTGAGAATTGGGCAGCGGGCAGAGCACCGGATATCATCTAAGAGCGGCGACCAGTAATGCCTCTTCGATTAAAAATTAATGTACGTATTGCATTTGTTATTATATGTTTATAGATTTGCCAAAACAAATGACAGAAAAATGTATATAAAATGAACTGGTATTAGTGAGCAGACGTCACTGAGTATGGCGGAGAGTAGCGGCTTGTCTTTGTGCTGCGATGACTCTTTGCAGCTAAATTAATAGCCATATTGTATCGGCATATATAACTGTTATTATTATTATGGAATTATAGCCCAGAACAAGTTACAGTAGAATGTCTAAGATAAACTCGTCTATGCGAGACAGAAGACGTTACTGAGTATAGCGGTAAGCAGCAGCCAGTGCAGCTAAACGAATGGTCATATAGTATTGGCTCTATTAATTTGGCACAAACTAAACTGGTCTATGTGAGACATACGACGTCACTAAGTATGGCGGAGAGCAGCGGTTTGTCCCTGAGCGCGGCAGCAAGCTCGGCCTCGTCCCATTGCAGACGTACGCGGCGCCCCCGCCCCCCGCCCTTCTCGCCCCCCTGCAGCCGTACAGCCCCGCGCGCCTCCAGCAGTGCGCACGCGCCCGCCATCTCGCTCATGTCTAAAGGCGCGATGTTGCGTCCAACTGCCACCCTGACAACAAAAAGTACAATCAAAACAATCAGGTACACCACTGGAGCAAATAAATACCCATGTTGGTAGAGTAAGGGCGATCAATCAATATTGAGATATGCTTTTTTATGGTATGCTCTATTAAGTCAATTCGCTACTTTACAGTACAATGAGGAAACAATTCAAGAGCCAAGGGATGACTTTACTCGGCACATTAACTACGAATCCCAATTGTGCCTCAGCGTCATTCAGAATATGGACCATCGAATAGAGGACCACCGAAGCCGTAGCGAGCATTTGGCCGATTTTTTTTTAATGTTATTGTGAAGGAACAAGCGCGAGGCCCACCTGATGTTAAGCGGTATCCTCTGATTATAACAGATGCCTTTGATCACAAGTGATGAACTGCACTGCGCCCATCACCTTGAGACATACCTGTTAAGTCTCATTTTACCTGTTATTTCACTGGCTCTCAAGGACTGCTGCCGGAACACACCGTTAGGTGCTTGGCGACAGATTTTCTACTTGAGGGTGGTCGCTAGCCAGGCGGGAATTCGCAAAATGCTCTTCCACCATGCGGTGAAGCTCAAGCTCTGGGCGGGATTCGAACCATGGACCTGCTGCGCGGCAGTCCATAGCCAATGCCACTGAGCCATCACTGCTTCAAAATATTTTGTTACACACATAATTGTTATAGATCCTTCTATAATATTAAGATAATTATCTGAAAACTTTTTGTTTTATTTACAATTAACATCGTGAGATATGGTTGGACCACCCTTTATAATAAAAATGACAATTCATAGATCAATGTATATCTTCATTACAAATTACAAATTAAAGCTACAGGCTAAAATTATATTTTTCGTAGCATTTAACTTCGCGCTTTAAATGGTTTAAAGCGTGTATATTTAACATTGTTCCTAATTCTAAACAAGAAGCTAACAAATAACCTGCTGTAACTGAAGCGTGGCGTAGTTTGAACTAGTCAGAAAATAATTCAAGTTACATTGAATTATTTTCTGCATAAAACTGGAGCAACAGACAGTTCTTTATGTAGAGGCCGTATGCAAAATCTTTTATTTTTTAAATATTTTCAATTATTCCGTGGCTTAGCAGTGCAATGGTATATGACTATTGCACTGCTAAGCCACGGAATAAATTAGAATTACAACAGGACTACAAGTTATTCTCATCAATGACTTCCTCAACACCATCACATACGCCACTGACCGGAGCAGCCACCCAAAGTTTTTCTGCGCTGCATAAGGGACTTCCGATGGCTTCGGTAGAAGCTAGCGGGGGATGCACAAAATACCCTAATCGAGACGTCATGCGTCAGTGCAGGACATATCTCACTCAAATAGAATAAGAGTTCATAAGGAACTTCCGAAGGCTTGGGCAGAAGATAGCGGGGGGGTGCACAAACACCCCAAGCGGGACGTCAGTGCTGGACATATCTCACTCAAATAGAATAAGAGTTAGAGACTCCAATGTGAGCTGGGAGGAGAAAATGGACTAATCATCCCAACCCTTGGAGCATTGCCCGGAGCAATATGTCCGAACTGCCAGCTCCCAGTCAGCCAAGTTTGATTCGCCTACAAATTCTCAGTTACATGCATGCGGAGTATGTAATTGTCCTCAGTTAATGGCTTGCGTTCTTCTCTATCAAAGCCATCTAGTAAAATATGAATTTTTACTCTGCTTTCTTAAGGATATGAATAAAGTTTAAATTAAACAATAATAAAATAATTGTAAGGCGAGGCATCTCTCCTCGCTACTCGCACCATCCATAAGATCTAACTAGTGCTAGATTCAGTCTTTGTTGTTTCAAAGTTGAAACAACAAAGACGTAAGATTCATTCTTCGGGGATATCACAGAAGTAACAATATTGTTCATGAAGTTCGGGACATATAGCCCTGGAGTTGAAACACTGCTATTAGCAACTCGTATATAAATCCCTAATTCTGGGATTCAATTCCTAAGTCAGACACGTGTTAGGTATTGGAATTTTCTGACAATATATTCTTAGCAACAGTCCATACAAACGGAGTACGGAATTGTCCTAGGTAGACGGCTATAGGCATAACAAGTAGTAAATTAATTTTGTCTTTGGTACATTAAAGACAAAATTAACACACCAGAAGATGGGCAGCAGCACTTTCTGAGGAACTGATATTTCACACTGCAATCCCCAAGCGGCCTGCCAAGCGTGGGGATTATGGCAAACCCCTCCATATTGGGGGAGGCTGTGTTCAGCAGAGGACTATCCGGCTGATACAGTACATTAAAGATGGGCACTAAAACATCCTGCAAAATGTGAGTTTTTATACAACTTCGGGATATATAGGAAGACAAACTGATGTTTTGAAATAAATATATAAAATCAACGCGAGACTTTGATTTCGCGTCTATGCGAGCGTAAGTCACTTATAGAGATATTAGAAGACTATCTAAAATAGTTCTGTTAAAATTATACTTGGAAGTTTGCATTAATATTAAACATTAAAATACGTATCGTATAACTAATGTTATCACAAGTATTAATATTCATAATTATTGTTATATTATATTTAGGAAAACAAAGCGATTTGAATATCTTTAAAACGAGTGAGCGTGACCTGGAATAACGACGTATAACTTCCGCCTTTAAAAGAGCACGAAGCCGTATATTTTATATACTTCTATTGCTCCTTGAAGGCACGAGAGTAAGACCACAATCAAATTCCTTAGATAGCCATAACTCCTATAATGTAAGAAGGCAGCCGTGCCCGTAAGAAAACTCAGTAAATATAGTTAAAGAAGTTAGAGCTCTGTCGAAATTGATTCAGTAATGTGAAGTATCAAACAAAAAAACATATAGTTTCTCATTTAATATTATGGATTACATTTGACATGCGAACGCAGCGTAATGGCGGAAAATAAAAAAAAATTGTTATCGTTTTTTACTGGTGATTCTGTAATATATTTTTATAATACTTATTGCATTTATTATTTTTATTACTAACATAATTGATTACATATGATACGGGTAAACGTAATTTTTAATTACTTATGTGTGACGGATTTAGAGGCAATTTTTGGAATCAGTCTTTGGTATATTAAAGATGCTGTTCAATAACTATCCAAGATTAAATACGGACAATATTATTTTATACCCGCGAGTACCACAATATTGTACAAAGCTTACCAAACCCAAATACAATCGCAATAAGACTTACAATTTTGAATTTTTCGTCACAGACGTCAGTTTTCACATAAATGCGGCTGATATAGTAATGCCCCGTAGTTACGATTAAAATAACTATTGATCAAACGAGCTTCTCAACGATGAATTTTCTATTACAATAGTCGGATGATATAGTCGGTGTCGTCTCGGTTTAGTGTTCATTCAAACGACATTGAGGGAAGTGGTAATGTGGAATGGTAATTAGCCCCCTTTCGCGTCCATTATAACGGGCAATTGAATAGACCGGCAGATTTTACCTATTAACTGGTTAATCGGTATATTTTTACTTTCTTTTCGTAGTAGCCTTAAAGTTTGCATAATATGGTATTTAATATTCTTTTGACCTCGATTATCGGCAAAGAAAATTTTGCATCCATTCTGATGCTATTATTAAACACACTGATTTTTAATAATATATATTTGCTCCAAATCGGTGTGCTTAAAAACCTCGTCGGTCAAGTTAACGTAGTCGGTTAAACGATAGAAAATGAGTACGTAAATAACAATTTATATCGTTTTACCGAATGCAAGAAAATCAGTCAGAAATCAACTCCATTTTATAACCTCCAAATATGTATACAATAAAACGGCCCCCTACAAATGTTAGTACAATTTGACACTCTCAGAAACATTGAATGCGTTGCTTTTTAGATTGGTATAGGGATTGTTTCAAACCCATAATTGTCATATATTTCATTTGAAATTTAAATGATATATTATACATACTTGAAATTGAAATGAATAAACATTTTTTTTTATTAATTATTGTATACATGACGGACGGATGGATATCTTCATACATATGAACAGTTTCTTAAGGACCGTCCGGATACAAAACCTAACAATCGTAATTTATGCCAGCCCACGATATTGCAACGGTACTAACGCGCACCCATTTGTAACCCTTCATATTTATGAACCATAAATATGGTATTTACTACCTACCACGATTACCAAAGGACACTTAATATGCAGCAAATATGTCGATTATCGTCTTGAATACTATATTCGTTCGTCCTTACATAAAATATACGAAGGTGATGCATACATTCACTTTGAGCTGAACGATTGCCTAACTAATCGCATGACTTTTCAAGTATGCTCTCCAAAGTAGTATTTTAAATTAAAGTGTTTACAAATATCGAATTTATATGTTAATTTTGTTAAAAAGCCATTCCGCTGGTATTACACAACTTTAGCAACAAAGAACATCAATACTTATCTCGAATAAATTTGAAGTGATTATACGTTGAAATCAGAATTATGAAACCATAAACACTTACTTCTTATAAACATCGTGCAGTTTCCCCATTACGATGTCTTTGTTTTTGCCTTTCGTCAGCATGAGCATTAAGCTGCAGAGTATCAGTTTCTGCTGCATGGGGAATCCTTCTTCCACGTCTGTCTCCATCTTCCTGGAGCCACCGTAGATATTGTTGAGTACTTCCAGAACTTGCTTCAGCTCGACGGTGACGGTGGAGTGTTGCATCATTGCGTCTACAGACTGGTTGTCGGAGAATTTGCTGCGTTTCGCGAGCTCGATTACGCGCCGTCCTATGTCCAACGCTCTTCTCATGTCGCCAGACACTGCAGCTATTTTAGCTGTTGAGAATTATTTATGATTAGTCCAGAAGGTAAGATTGGGGTACGTGGGGTTCAATGGGTAAAATAACTGAAGGTAGCAGGTAGGCAGTAGCGCCTTCTGAGGAACTGCTATCCTTACACTGCGATCCCCAAGACGCCTGTCAAGCGTGGCGATTATGGCCCCCTTAATGTTGGAGGCTGTTTTCAGCAGTGGAATATCCGGCTGGTACAGTAAGCTCTCACAACGACACAACGAGTCAATAATTGCGAGGGTGCTAAGAACACTAACGATTTAATAAATTTGAATATACGTGTCAGGGCATTATTATCAATTCGGTCCAAGCAATAGCGCGCATATGATATTTTTAGGTCGTTACGTTTTCTCTAGGGGCACTAAATAATATATGTGGAAAACGTTAACTTTTACGGAGACGTCAAATAGTGTAACTATAAAAACTCGTACTAAAGGTACGAGATAACTGGATTTAATAAATATGTAATAAATTTCTATAACGATTTATTTTTACAAGACCATTGAAATTAAAAAACATACTCTTAAACTTGTTTGCAACCACAGTTGTGATCTTGCAAAGAGAAGCGTATTGAGACGATGCAGGGTTGGATTCAGACCATCAAAAAATATTGTACATCCTTTCCTTACTAATTTTATAAACGCGAAAGTTTGTAAGTACGGATGTATGGATGGATGTTTGTTACTCTTTCACGCAAAAACTACTGAACGGATTTTAATGAAACTTTACCATAATATAGCTGACACATCAGAATAACACATAACCTATATATTTATAAAGATATTGTGTGAACAGTCCAAAATATAACGATATATCGGAAATATGTATCTTAATTTATCCTACAAAAAAAGCCCGAGACAGCATACATCTATTTTTACGGGTAAGCCATTATCGCCAAAATAGTGAACCATAAACACTATAAAAAAATATAATTTAATTCTAATGCATATTTGGTACTAACAAATTGATCCTTATCAAACTAATATAATAAATGAGAACGTTAGTGAGTGTGTTTGTATGTTTATAATTCTTCACGCTCAAAGGGCTGGACCAATTATTATCAAAATTGGTATGGAGGTAGATGAGGCGCTGGATTAACACATAATGATACCTATATAATGATATATTTATCGTCACCATGCGGGTGTGACCTTGGGGCGCAGAAAGTAGAGAATAAAATGATACTATTTCTCTAAAATTATACCACGTTTGATGTTTCATGATATTTATATCGTATTTATACGTTTAGATTTTCCGCATTTTGTTTTGAATTAAATTGAAAATGCATTCGTATTTCGTAAGTACTTTAGTACTATAATTGTTTAATTTTGTTTAGAAAAGTATTCACGAAATTATATAGCATAGAATAAACGAAATAAGTTCAGGCAAGTGGACGTCGATCTCGGCTAATTCGCCAATCGGAACTTCATCCTTATTATAGACAACGTAAAATGTTGTCCGATGGCATAAATTCTATGCAGTTAAGTATTAGATTTATATTATTGGTGGAGCGAGTTGCATGTTTATTTCTTAATTTGATTTTCGCCAAGTTAACTTTTCTGAGCACTCTTTTACAATTAGCGTTTGCGTGAGGTAAAAACAGTCAATCAAGAGCAAATTTGTCAATTTTTGTAAAGGATTCTTTTTAGACATTCCACCAAGCGCTTATTTTCGCCCGTCCCGATATTTTAGGCTAGATATAAAAAATGATAATAGGGCTCAGCAATAATACCAGTTGATCGACCTGAAGATGAAATGATGGTATTTTCACGTAGTATAGCGGCATTACGATACTACATACTATGAAATAATGGCACAAATAGTATAATTACACTACGAAATTCAACACCGAGATGATGAGAACATCTCGGTTGCAGCCACGGCAGAGTCCTCACATAACCTGTAAACTGAAACCGTACTGGCAAGAAAATGTTGCTAACATATCACTTCTGTGCTTACTACTGCTACTGTAATATTCAAATATCACTTTGAAAACTATCGCGAGTTTCATCCATATTAACTTATTAGGAACCGGCTAGGACCCGCGTTATACAGGGTTACTGGTTAAGTTGACCTAGATCCATTAAGAGGTTATAGTTCCCATCATTTCTGACTAATTTGACTATGAAACACCACAGCCTAAACCTAACCGTTTTTGAGATATTGGATATAGGTTTTTAAAAAAAAATATGCCAATTTCTTAAGAATTGGCATTTTTTTTGTCTTCTATGGCCTTATTTTTTTTCTAATTCCGATTTTTGAGCACTAGAGAAGTTCATTTATTATTCTAAATGCAAAAAGTCCAAATATCTGAACCATAGGAGTCATAGTAGAGGACTGAAAGTGTAAAAAAGAAATAAATTTATAAAAACATTTTTTTTCTTTTATCAAAATTTAAAAAAAAATGTATGGCAGTTGTGCTGCAGATATGCTAAATAATATCTTTGTTCTATTAGCTATCCAACAAGGTATAACAAGCTAGGGGTCTTATCACAATTCTTACAAAAAACTTTAATAAAAAGCTCACAGGTAGTAGTAAATATAAGGGTTCTTTTGCCCTATTGTCCTTCCATGGGGCTGTGATGCGTGCGAGCGGGACAAATTGTGCAAGTGCGAGCGAGATAAATTTTTCCCGGCCGTTTTGTTGTTATGGTATTTATTTTTAGTCTGCTTCCGTGATTCGTCTGTAGTAGATGCGATATTTAGTGCTCATGATTTCTAACTCGACTTGGCTTGTATTTCTTCTACGATTTGTGACTGTGCTTGTTAACTGGACTTTGATTTGTGCTTGTGATTGGAACTGTTGAAGATGGCAACCTTCACGAACGAGGAATATGCAGATATTCTGCTTTGTTACGGGTACTGCAATGGCGTATCCGCACGAACTCGTGACGAATACATTGCACGTTATCCCGGCCGCCGAGTACCGGATGTCAGTGTCTTTGACGGAGTTTACCGGGGACTTAGAGAGACTGGCTCTGTTTCAAGGCGACGAGCAGACTAAGGCCGACCACGTGTCATTGATGATGATGAAGAGCAAGACAATGAAATAGTTCAGCGGTTTAGAGCGGATCCGACTACTTCTACTAATGCTGTTGCCCGAGAACTTGGGCTCTCACAGTGGAAAGTGTGGTTTACAGTGAATACTGCAGGCCTCTACCCCTATCACTACACGCCTGTACAAGTTATCGCAGAAGGAGATCCAGTGAGGAGGTTAGACTTCTAAAGATTTATGCTTAATGCAGATTTGGAAGACCCAGCATTTTTAAGACAAATCTTGTGGACAGATGAGTCAAAATTTGATAAAGACGGTATAACAAATTACCACAATGCTCATTATTGAGCCCCGAAAGCGCAACGAAATCCTAATCAAAAGAGGACAAAAGGATCACAAAGAAGATTTAGTTTGAATGTCTGGATGGGCATTATTTCAAATTATTTAATTGGGCCTTTCTTTCTGCCTGACAATTTAAATGGAGAATTCTATGAACACTTTTTAAGAGAAGAACTACCTGATTTGTTAGACGATTTACCCCTAAATCTTATTAGACACATGAGGTTCCAACACGACGGTTGCCCTGCACACTACAGGAGAGGGGTCAGGGAATGGCTAGACCAACAGTATCCAAATAGGTGGATCGGAAGAGGTGGACCCATACCGTGGCCAGCGAGAAGTCCTGATCTGACCCCCATGGATTTTTATGTGTGGGGCCACATGAACACTTTAGTCTACGAAGACAATCATCCGATTGCATCTGTTGGGGAGTTGAGACGGAAAATAACTGCGGCAGCAAACGAAATAAGAAGAGATTTAACTACTGCTGTAGTAAAAAGTGGACCGAGACACAGAATGAGTTAGTGTGTGTGCGAAACAGAGGCGGTCATGTGGAACAGGACTTGTAAAAATAACAATAAATGTTGTTTTATAACTATTTGGATTGTTTTATTTCATTTTCTGACCCAGGTGATAAGGTTGATCTTAAGTCCCATTTTTTAATTTTTTATCTCTACCTGTGATCTTTTTATTAAAGTTTTTTCTAAGAATTGTGATAATGCCAATTCTTAAGAAATTGGCATATTTTTTTAAACAACCTTCTAAGTCCAATATCTCAAAAACGGTTAGGTTTAGGCTGGGGTGTTTCATAGTCAAATTAGTCAGAAAGGATGGGAACCATAACCTCTTAATGGATCTAGGTCGACTTAACCAGTAACCCTGTATGTACCGGAAAGATTCCGACCAGTTTCGAACTGTTTTGAAGTCCTTCGTCTGGGAGTCACGATTGCGCGAAGCGACGATCACGGGCCTCAGCGCCGTAACCGTTACGCGCTGAGGCCCGTGCTCAAAATGTTTGTTAGGTTCCTAATAAGTTCATATTCAAATATGTTTATAATCTGTTCCATCGTGGGGACCAAGTTTAGCGTGTAGTGCCGAATGGAATAGAATAGAATAGAATATCATTTATTTGCTTCAAATGAGAGTGGATGATCATCTCAAATGGATCAGGTTAACTTTTGTTAGAATACACTAGTTTGAGGAACATAACTTGGTCCTCCTCTTGAAATACCAGTAATTGGACAAATTAGTAGGACCACGAGAAAACGGCAGCCCCCTTGCAGTTATGATAGGATAGGATAGTACTCTCAGGGATGTCCAATACTGTTACTAGTTTAGTATACTTTACTTGCAAACACCCGCATCGCACCGTTGTGAATATATTTATAATTTGTTCCTACAAATCGCTAGGTGTAAGGGGCTAGGCCGAAAGGAACATCTCGCGTGCATCCTTGGCAGACTCCTCAAGAGAAATCTAACGCGTGTACTATTTTATTGAATATATTATAACCTACCTGCCAACATCTGCAAGGCAACCGGCGAAAAAACGTTGCTCTTGTCCTCTTTCGCAAGCACTGTTGTGAATATGTTTATGATCTGTTCCTTCGTATAGGGCGCGAAGTGTAGGGTACTGGGCCGGAGGGAACATCTCGCTTGTAGCCTCGGTAGAGTCCTCTCAGTGAGGTCGAGTGCGTTCGCGATTCCAATCAGCACGATACGCGAGTCAGGCAGAGAAGGCCATTCGAATATCGTGTATAGAACCGACTGCCGTTTGCTGTCCAGCTGGTCGATCTCATCTAATACTAAAAGGCTGAAACAAATTAAATAACCATCATCAAGACTTACAATCCGAATGGGGAATTTAGTTTTAGAAGAGGTGTTTCAAACACCACATTTCGTCGGTAATGTTATCGGCGGCAACCCTAACCTCCAGATTCTAGAATTTGGAATGGTTAATCAGTCTCGATTAGTTGACAGAAATATTGAACGCTCATTGGTCAACGGTAACCAACGACGTGACAAGCGACCAATAAGTGTTCAGTATATTCACTCAGTTAACCGATCAAGACTTAAAACCTTCGAGGAACTAGGAGTAATGCTATTTACCCGACACAATGCAATGCTTTGCATTTCTAAATATGATTTCAAGTACTTTAATCTCGCTAATATACAGTGTGACTTGTAAATGGGCAATAGAACGAAGGAGTTTTGCATAGTGGTATGGCATTTTGCGAATGTCCACCTCGCTAGCTACCACCCTCAAGTAAAAAATCTGTCACCAAGCACCTAATGGTGAGTTCCAGCAGCTGTTCTTGAGAGCCAGTAATTCTTGGTTAGCCTAAACAACACCTTCGACCACATCATCACTTACCTTCAGGTGAGATAGTGGTCAAAGGCTACCCTATCAGCCATAAATAAAACAATATAATTATTAGCCTGGACGAAGGCATTCAGTTAGCACATTTATTTACATCCCATAGGAAGGTGACAGGCGGTGGCTTGGTAAAGGTAAAATGTACCAAGCGTCTTTTTCTTTGCAATATTTATTAAGAAAATGTTTTACATGCATCTTGAATTTCCCCTCCTTGAGCATTGTAATCTACAGGTATATTATATTCCTCTTTATAATATAACTGTATGTTCGGACCGATCAACTTCTCGGGCAATTGGAACGCACCCCCTTTGCTAGTCGTCTATTTGTGATCTATGGATTTTTGTACGTGAAATTAACTTAAAACTTTTTGCAAATCATTCTCCTTCTTGCACTTTTGGAAGTAATTGAAATAACTTGGTAGCTTTGTTTGTTTGTAAAGATTGGTTAATTATCCTTTGAAATTTATTTTGGATTTTTCTCGTGCTAATAATTTGGACATTTACTGTGTCGGAGGACTAGAGGAGGAATCTCGCCATCGGTGCTTCTCGCCCACACGTGAGTTATTTGCCTATATTATGCAATTGGCCAATTTCATAGTTAGGTAGCTCTAGTGGGATCGCCGCCGCGACCTATAATAAGTTGCATGTAAGTAACCTTTTGTAAATTTGATTTTATAATTTGTACCTTTTTTCAGCCTTCCCGGTGAATCGCCGGTTGTTAAGCATTCAAAACAGATTGTCTAGGCAGAAGCCTCTCTGCTAAACAATCCCTGCCTGGGCAATCTGGAATCTTAACACTGTAGATTACAATGCCACTATCTCACCTGATGGTAAGATTTGTATTATTGTATGCAACAAATAAACTTCAAAACTACTGGACCGATTTGGATGAAATTTGGTATGGAAATAGTTTGAGACCCGGGGAAGGACATAACATAAGTTTTATCCAACTGCACAAAAAGAGGTTAATTAATGGTTTTGCCCGATAACCAACATACGCGCGGACGGGGCCGCAACTGGAAAGCTAGTAATATATATATATATTTAGGGATTCCACTCTAAAATAGCAGACAACACAACTCTCTAAATAGGATAATATTACATAGATGCTTTTTATGGAGCAAAAAATAGGCTTACGAAATGTAATGTAGTGTTTAAGCGGACTTCACAACGTCTTTGCTTTATGCGCATATGTCATAATTATTGTTGAACTCAGCCATAAGCCTGCTTTGTTACAACAGAAGAATCAAAGAAGGCAAAATTAAACACTTACATCATTTTATGTTTTTTACTCAGGTGCTTTTCTATAGCACTGCTGCACGCCTTTTCCGTAGTGCTCGATGTTTGCAACTGTAATTCCTTGGATATCCTGCTGTAGATACTGGCAGCCGATTTCATCATTGTGCAGTTTATGTATACATGTTTATAGCCCTCTTGTACCTTAAAGTGCATAATTAGTTCTATAATTTTATACGGACAACGTAATTATTTGCGATACAAAACACTCCTGGCAGCAGCTGTCCTTGAGCCTGATCCGAAACTAGGTTATGCCTGTTTGCTACCCTAGACCACATTATCACTTACCATCAAGTAATATTGTAGTATCAGCAAAAAAAAATGGGGTTCCTTAAACCTACATGTGGCTTGCAAGTTCCATCAGGAACTATGCCAGCAGTATGTTCCTTTGTAAAACGATTGACCTGATGCGGCATATAGCATGGTGATTTCATGGAATAACTACTTAGTAATCAATCTCAATGGATGATAGATGCGCACCACCACTTTGTTATGAATATGCCAATTAGTATTGTTTATTGCTGATGGGCAGCCTCTGAACACTATCTGGTGGTATATGGTCGATTATAGGGCTTACCCTATGTAGAATGAAAACTGGGTCTCAAGGACAGCTGCCAAAAGACACCGTTAGATGCTTGGCGACAGATTATTTATTAGTAGCCAGTCAGGTCTATACATGTTGGGTACATGATGGGACAGATCTCATCCAGTGCACATATAGAGTAATAATGGGTCTGGTAGCGGTTGGTACGTCTACAATTTAACAATCTTGAGCTACACCGGATCTTGGAAGGGCATTTTACGAATGCCCACCTGGCCAGCGACTACCCTCAAGTAGAAAATCTGTCGCCAAGCACCTAACGGTGTATTCCGGCAGCTGTACTTGAGAGCCAGTAATTCTAGGTTAAGCCTGTTGACACCTCCAACCACATCATCACTTACCTTCAGATGAGACTGTGGTCAGTCTTACCTAACAGCAATAAAAAAAACGTGAGTTCGAACACTTTTTATTTAAAATATGACGAAATAACGTTTATATGGTATGTGCAATAAAGACTTCCGTATATAAATTATTTATTTTAGTTGTGATGAACAGCAACGTCTCGAGATATTATTGTTTCGCGTGCCTCAAACTCCTTCCTCACAACTGCTAACTCAGGACCTAGGCGTTAAGCTATACGTCTATAGGTAACTAATTAGTATTATATTACAAAATCAGAAATATACGATAGGAAAAATGTAAGTCATGATTCGAACCCGCGTCCATCCACTCCTTGAGCCGGAGTATGCTCTAACCAATTGAGCTAACATGACATGACGTCATAACTCGAATCTTTCCTATGCTTCTTTAACCATCGTATTGGGATGGAGCGAAATCTATAGTACCACTTGCGTTGTACTACAAACAAGACCAATTTTGCAATTGGTTTTATACTTGTAAACGATGACGCAACCTTATAATTTTTTTTTAATATAGCAGGCGTTATTACAAACCTAACAATATTAAAAAAAAATATAGTATTATGTTACCTTTGGAAGTTGTAATATATATGATAAGCTGGCAGTTTTTCCTGTTCCCGGTTGTCCCGATACATACAAAGATGCTGATTCTCCGCTCTCAAGGTGTTCCATCAAAAAATTGTCTAGGAATTCTATTTCCTTTTCTCTACTTGTAAGGGGTTTTAAGCATATTGAACTGAAAAAAGATAATATTAGTATATTAGGCCTATAACATTATAATCAATACATTTTTAATAATGAGATGTGTTTCTATGTACACAATATATGTAGTAATTTAATCTAAGAAACTGAATACATTTTATATAATATATATATTTTATATTATATATAATTTTTGTATCATGAAACTTAGCAATTGTTTGTAGTTTTGAGTCTGATGAAAATACTATAATATGGTGCCGTCATGCTGATCTGAAGATAGAGCTGGATGTACTTTTATTTGTTAAGTGGAATATTTATTTTATGTTTAAGACCGTAATTGTTATGTGATATGCAATAAAGATTTAATTTATTACACCTCCTTACTTACTGTATATCAGCCGGATTGTACACTGCTGAACAGTTTATTTTGGAGATTAATCCACGTTTGGCAGGCGTCTTGGAGATCGCAGACTAAGATATCAGAACCCACCTTCGAGAATCGCTTTAGTCGCCTTTTACGACACCCACAGGTAGCAATGGGTGGGGGTAACATTCAAGCCCGGCACCCCACGGGGGCAACACCTCCACCTACACTCACTAAACTCTACACTTCGAATTGTCCACATTTACACAAATTGCAACGTGGTTTCATATTATTTTTACATCGAGGTGAGTAACGGGATAAGTAGTTCTGGATTCTTCAGCCGGGAAAACATTTAGTTTTAATTCACTTTATAAAATATATACACATATTACAAACTCACCTTACACACTGTTTTTCTTGACGATCAAGTCTTGATTCATCACGTCTGGCAATCTTTAAAGCAGAACATGTATCTGAAATAATGAAAATCAATACCTAATTATTTACTTGGCCGAATTTTATCCTCGCTATAATTTTTCTTATTTTTTAAATAGACTACTAAAAAGGCGATGACGATATATTCTAATACTATAGGACTTAGGGCATGTACTCTTATCCCTAAATGCAACAAGCTTATCTTCATTCTTACATTTAAGAATACATTTCACGGCAAAAACCCATAAAATAACTTATGACTATAAACTCCAAAATCATTATCTAGAAAGAAAGGCTGTGGTTAGGGACCTTGGGGTCATACTTGACGAGAAGTTTACCTTTAGGGACCACTATGATCATATCATAAACAGAAGTACTCAACTATTAGGTTTCATTAGTCGTATTACAAAAACATTTAAAAATCCATTTAGTTTGTTGACTCTTTACTTTGCATTGGTCCGTAGTATCATAGAATATAACTGTGTAATCTGGTCTCCGCGTTATGACGTACATGTAAAACGTATTGAACGCGTCCAGAGAAAATTTTTAAACATGTTGTGCTACAGGCAGGGTCTAAATCGTAAACTGCGATCATATCTTGAAAAATTGAGTACATTTAAATTACAAACCCTTCAAAATCGACGCGTGTATACAGACTTTATCTGTTTATTCAAGATTATACATTCTTACATTGATTCTCCATCACTTCTTTCAAGCATTGATATTAATATCAAACCGCGAGCCCGGGATAGTCACTCTAATATATTTCCTCTGCAGGTGTACAAGAATAATACATCTTTTTACAATCCAATAGTTCGCATGTGTCGCCAATACAATGAAATCTTAAAAGAACACCATAGCTCACTTGATATTTTTGACCAAAACCTTTACATTTTCAAAAGGGATGTGGGCAGAGTTGTTTTTAGTGTCCAAATTGATCATAAACTTTGCTAACAGCACTTTAATTTTATCATTTTATTTAAATTTTAATTGTCTAATATAAGTACATACTGCTCATTATGTCGATCATGATGTGTACACATATTTAGGGATACAGTCTGGCTCGTAAATGTTAACCTATATATCATTGTGTTTTTTAAGTGATTGTATTCTGTTTTGTGTATCAATATAAATAAATAAATAAATAAATAAATTTTCAATGTTAGGCAATATATAATTTTCTTCAATGTTTAGTTTATAATCATATTGTATCCCTTTATATATAGAATATACATATTATATATATAAAACTAAACTTAATTTATAGACAGATAACATTACAAAATTACATTGAGAGAAAAAAATATTTGGGTAGGGCTTAGTTTGAACATAAAAGAGATGGTTTGAGAGTAGACTAGTATATGTTGTTCAAGGTTTTGAAAGACCTGATGATTAGTGTTGGTTAGTGGCTATTAAACAAATTTCAGGAGGTAGAGGAGAGCCCCTATTCTTATAAAATAACATAAAAACAAAACTTTTATTTCTTCTTTTGGATCTACAAGTGACATCAACCAACCTTACGCTCAGCAAATTATTTCTTGCCTTCTATATTTAACAAAATTAAAACTTGATATATTGTAATCGCAGCTGGGTGAACTGGCCGGCCCGTTCTCCATACAAACGTCGTTGGGTGAGCACTCCCTTATTTGAGGATTTAGGTCCAAAATAAAGCTTCATACCGATTGATCTCGTCATTATCTAGGCTTGTATGACGCCGAAATTTTAATAAAATAATTAACTTGAGAATTATGAGCCTCGAAACATTTTCATATAAAGTTTTCAAGGCAAGACCAGCACCAAACTTACAACTTAATTATATTTTTAAAATTTTGGCATCATACAAGCCTAGATAATGACGATATCAATCGGTATTATGCTTAAGTCTGAATCTAAAATCTCATATAAGGGAGTGATCACCCTACGACGTTTGTATGGAGAAGTACCGGCCAGTTCAACCCTACGGTGTGAATATGAGATTAGAATGCATATAACTCTAAAACCACTAGAAGTTTACACCACAATCATCATTAGATGATAATGCCATTTATATTTATTGGATGTTAGTACTATGGAGATTATTTATGTCCATAATACTTATAAATTGGGTCCAGGTCTGTTCGGTTACATTACACAACACAACCTTGTCCATCAAATCAGTTAGGCACATTGCTATGTTTCACCAGTGAAATGACAGACATAGACAGTACTTATAAGAACTGTTATCTAAGGTTACTTTATGCAATAGCATAACACCAAGCTGATTGTTCCGCCACTATACCCAATAAAACAAAACTCACCATATTCGTTTTCTTCCATGGAACTAAGTTTTTTACGTCTTTTAAGAACTTTTTCTGTTGCCGTGTTTAATGTATTTAAGATATCTTTGTTTTCATCAGCTTTTCTAATTTTGCTGTGAAGATATGTTTTTTTGCGCAACTTGAAAGAAATTGTGGATTGTACCCCCGCCATCTGTAACCAAATTACCATTGTCATTCTTGGGTTTATGTATAAAATTTAAGTAATCACATATTAATTTCAAAATTTGTACCTGATATCCTAGAACAAATACATGTAGCAGGTATGTATTAATTATTTTTCATGAATTGCATATGTTGGTCATTTATACAATGCAGTTTCTTGACCTATTCTAGATAAATAACCTTAACATGTAAAATACTTCTGTCAGCCATATGTAGCAGCAAAATATTTATCTACCTACTGAGTATAGCTTACTATGTAAAATAATGAGACAACATTGCATTCTCACAATTTTATTTCAAAGATAATATATATAAATTATGCACTAAAGGTAATTAGTTATCAAATAAGTTAAAAATACCTTAAATTAACTTCATCAAAATTAATTGAAGTATCTATATTGTTATTTTTAATTCAATATACATTATTATGTACCAGCACACAATATTTGGTTAGCTACCAATTTACTTTCAAATATAAACAAAGGAAGCAAGGCAGATCCAACTTAATAATAATGTTAATTTCTTTATTTGAATTTGGTGTTTTTAATGTGATTTGAATATACAATAAAATTAAGGAAAAAGGTTTATTTTCATGATTTCCATTGACTTTGAATACAATGCTATTAAGTAGTTATTAAAAATATGACAATTCCAAGTTGAATTAAATGAAATGTTTCAAAATACAATATATTTGTAATGATTAGGTGATACATAATAGTAACAAAATAAACTCAACAATTAACAAAAAGTACAGCTTACAGCTACGAGTGTTCCCTTCTCGTACACATTTTATTGCTTGTCTTTGTTAAAATCATTTTGGGATTGGTGTGCCATGTTTTGCATATTTTTCAAAAAGTCAAAATTATACTGTTGTCTTTGTTTCATCCAATTCATTTCCAACTGATGTCTGATTAATGCACTGTGCATCAGTTGTGGCTGGAGATAGTCCACTGCGGGAATATTACCAGGATTAGATTTCAAAGTAGGTGTAATAGGTTGCCGATTTGGTGTCAGTTTACTAATAGGAGTCATTGGCTTTAATGATTTCAATCCGGGTTTAGATGGTCCAGCAATAGAAGTAGGTGATTCACTTTTTGAATTAATTGAATTTGTAAGCTGTGTGCTTGTAATTTGATTAGACTGGTTTATGTTCTGCTCTGATTGTGGATTACTAGCATGTTTATCTTCTGCAATAACTAATTTTGGAGAAGAGCTAGGTGAACGAGTCTGTCTAGGAGATGGTTGTGCTGGACTTGGGGATGAATGTGAAGTCATTTGATAATTAAGATTGGGGGGTGTACTTGTTGGAGTTGAAGCATTTCCGAGCTTCATAGGATTTTGTTTTAGTGTTTCTGGTCTGGGTGCGTTTATCTGGCTACCACTGGAACTTTTATCAAGTTTTATTTGATTCATGTTACTTGTAGAAGGTATTCTCAAAAGGGCAGAACCTTGATTCAATGATTTGTTGGACATGCTTATGAAACCAGGGCTTGCTGACATTGATGATGACATAGGTTTAGCTGGCAAGTTTTGTTTTTTGGCTAAATTAGCAATTGACTGCATGGTTTCAAAAGTTTTTTCCAGGTTCTGTGGAGGACCTGATGGTAACTGCGCATTGTGGGGAGAGGATAAGTCAAGTGCAGTACTTGGTTTACTTTCCACATTTGTTGAGGGTTTATTAGTGAATGTGCTGGGTTTAGCACTGCTAAATGGTTTAGGTGTAGATGGCACTGGTACTAGTTTTGGAACCTGAGATTTATTTTTCGGCCCCTTTGATTTTTTATCACCTTGCAAAGACTGTAATTGCTGTTCAAAAGTTTGTTGAAATGTAATGGGTCCTGCATAATTGGCAGATTGTTTTGCTAATTTTGTATCAGCAATTGGTTTTAAATTAGGAATTGGTCCCTTAGCAGAAGTTTCTGAAGATTTAGTACTTGTTTTATTTGCTCCTGTTGAAGGGTCACTTTTATTTTGTACACTTGGTTTGGTCTCTGTCCCTGTATCAGGTTTGTTGGGCTTTTTAGGATCATTATCAGGTAATTTTAAAATTTCTATATAATTATGAACTGGTGGACTTGGTACTTTATGAGTAAGAGGATTGCTGGCTCCGGTAAGATTTTTGTTCACTATACTTTTTTTTGTATCAGCAGCAACAGCATCTCCAGGATTTCGAGGGTCTAGTTTTTGATCAGTCAAAGTTATTGATAATGATGAGGGTATATTAATTTTACATGAATCAAATAATGATTTAAGAGGGTCACCTGAAGTGGTTGCTGTATTTGAAGAACCCAATGATGTTTTGACCTGAGATAAAATTTTACTTCTGTCTATAGTAGGATCACTATTATTAGCTAAGAGATCCATTCGAACTTTATTTACTGGCGGCCCTTTGCTTTGTGTAGCTGTACTAGGTTTTAGATCAGGAATCTTCTTTACAGGTGTTTTTTGTGTTTCAGGATGCCTAGGAATTTCCAATTTTGGAACTTGGATTTTAAGAGGAGAAATAGTTTTTTGTAAAGCAGATTGTTGATGAGCAGATTGTGACATATCTGAAGTTTTACGTTTTGAAGTAGCCATGTGTTGAGGCACACTTCTTTTAATACCAGAACTATCTGTACCATGTGGCTGAGCAGATAGAACTTGCTGTTGTTTTGTTTCTTTGGGAACAAATGATGTGGTGGGAACATTGCTTGAAGGGGAGTTTTGTTGTGGGGTTTTAGATGTTGATTCAGCTTCCTTTGGTTTCAAAGTGGGGTCTTTAACATTTGTATTGTTAGATGATGTAGGATTAACTGCAGTAGAAGTGCTGAGGTAATTTGATATTTTTGTTTTTTCTAGTTCAATCTTCAACTTCTTTATCTCAGGCATATTTGGCGGCATCTGGGATTTCCTCTTAAAGGACTCAGTTGTTGGTTTCTCCTCAGATTTAGGACTATTTTGTGTTCTGTGACTCAACTCTGTTTGAGGTGCTGACTCACAAGCAGCAATTGCTTTGACAGGAGAAGTTTTTGGTGGGAAATTGCTTTTAGGTGTAAGTTCAAATGAGTTTAAAAACTGTGATTTTTCAACTTCATCTTCGTTTTTCTTAGATGAAATATTTTTATCTGAATCTATTTCTTCAAGGTTTTTATTGATTTTACCTTCATTTTCATTTTTCTTTACATCTACCGTTTGTTTTGCACTCATTTCTTCTGGCATAGGACTATCAGTACCAGAAGAAGCTTCAGATCCTTGATCTACTAAATGAGGAAGTGGACTATTTACATTTGTATCCTCTGTTGGAGCAGGACTAGAGCAGGGCTTTTTGTTTTCATGGAATTTGGAACTATTTCTGTTTATATCAAATATACGGTTTCTTATAGCTACATAATCAATCATTTGATAAAAAAATCGCATTGGCTCATTTCTTTTCCAATTGTATATATAAGCAATATCCATCAAAGTGTAGTAATCAGGTAAGGGTACTCTCTTATACAATATATCAATAGCATACTGAGTATTGTCTACATCAAATTTCATACAAAGAAATTTCTTCAAGTGACAAATATTAACAACAGCTGGACATTGAAGATATCTTCTTGTAGTAGCTGATGTGGAAGGTGGCTCATTGCTGTCAGATGATTTGCTGGATATACTATCAGAGTCAGTTGCGTCAGCATACTCCAAAGAAAAAGATATTACATCTTCGGGACTGAATATAATCCTTTCAGTATCTTCTCCTCTTTGTTCAGGTGTGGCAGTAGCAGCCGGACCAGGCCTAGACGAGTAAAAATGCTGTCGTCTCTCCATCTCTTTTTGAAAGAGACCTGGCACTAGTTTGTATACTATGTCCTGGAGAGCCTTGTCTAGTTTAATATTAGGCTTTGCAGAGTTAATCATCATTTCACAAACAGGACAGTAACTTTTAGCTTTCAAATGTTTGATAATACAGCTCCTACAAAATGAGTGTAAACATTCGACAATAGTTGTGGCGTCGATGTAGTATCCGCGACAAAGTGGACATGTTATGTGTTCGTTCACCTCACCGAGTAAAGTCCGTTGAGGCACTACCCCGTCGTTGCTAGGATCGCCCATGGTAACAACTTTCTTCTCCGGCACTTTATTTGTAGTAACCATATTTATGTCTGATGCTACAAGAGTTGAAAGTAGAAACACGCAGTTGTTGGTTTATCACCAAACGTAACCAACATGGTTAACTAATAAGCAGACAGTAGACAAACGCAATCCAATTTTAGTACTTTAAAGCACAAAGAATGTTTTTGTTCAGCGAAATTCTTTTAAATTACACAAGAATAGAAACGCTATAGAAATATCTGCCTACTCCGCCATCATGTTACTATGCCCATTGTATAATTATGTTGGCAACACTGAAACAATTTGCACTGTATGTCCTTTTATTTACTACCAAATTTTATTACGATAACACAACAACAAGATAACATTTTCTATGGTATCTTTACATAATGATACTTACCACTAAAGGAGCTCGAAATTCTCAGATATCACTATACCACTGAGCAAATAATGCTGTATACTGTAAACCTATATAATTAGTGGTTATTGGTTTTGGCGCGAACCTAACTATTATCGGAAACGTCAACACACATCGCTCCCATAGAGTTTATAGATAGAGCAAAGATTACAAAGTCCACTTGGGGACAAGGGTATATTCCATTTGACGCTAATAACGTTATTTTCGATAATTTTGATCACAACTGCGTCTATGGTTGTGATCACTGTGATCGTTTGTAACTGTTCTCCCCTGTTCCATTTAGGATAAGAACGCTTAGAATGCCACTAAAATTTGCCACTTCTGTTAATTTGCCATAAACAACGAACGTTAGAACTGGGGGCCGTTCAGAACCTTGGTTAGAGCGCACTCGGAGTGCAACTTTTCACTCTAACGTCGTTCACAACCTTCGAGTAGAACGCAACCTTTTAACCATAAAACTCGGTCATTAAAAGGTTGCATCTTTAACTAACATGCCATTGACATTTCTTGATGAGAGAATATAGGCACTCTTTTTTAATTTGAAGGTAACGGTAGTTATTGCTTTTCAATATATTTTTCTATTACCCCGCCAAAACACGATATTTGAGCTTATATAACAACCGAGTCGTTTCGAATCTTGGAGTAAATTAAAACAACCAAACAACTACACTCTGAGGCTTGGATCGGCCCCCGGGGGTCCGTACTTAATCATGTTTGACATTGACATACAAGAAGAGTAAATATCTAGCTCTACATAAAGGTATATAGTGGTACTAGCTGACCCGGCAAACGTTGTTTTGCCATATAAATAATGATTAAATTACTAAAATGGCTATTAAAAAATAAGGGTTGATCGTAGAAGGGTGAAAATTGAGGATTGCATGTATTTTTGTATGTAAAAAAATAGATATTAAAATTTTTGTCTAAAAAATAAAAAATAAATTTAGGGGTGGACTACCCCTAACATTTAGGGGGATGAAAAATAGATGTTGGCCGATTCTCATAGATACCGGATAAGCACAAAAAATTTCATCAAAATCGGTCAAGCCGTTTTGGAGGAGTATGGCAACGAAAACTGTGACACGAGAATTTTATATATTAGAACGAAGAAGATTTAGGTACATAATGAAATGTAGGTGCAAATTATATAAGTATTATTTCTGCTTATTTGGATGAAGATGAATGAAGAATAATCAAGAATATTATGATTTGTTTTATTGTGTAGATAAATGCACCATATACACAATTATCAATACTACCATACATTTATTAATTAGGTTGGTGTAAGCTGTCCAAGCAGTGGGGTCCCAGTTCTTTAAGAACTCCCGCCGAAATAAACTCTCAGAGGAAACCATCAAGCTGATGGAAGATCGGAATAAGATGAGACTGCAATCTTCAGCTGATATGTCAAACTACGGCAAGCTCAATTGACGAATTTCGAACATCATTGCACTGCGACACGACTTGCGTGCCTTCAATACTAATCGGATAAAGGCTGTGTGCGTGCTATACGCTTACTGTCTGTATATGGGCTTATCCATATATGGTGGAGCGATTAAATAAAATAATATTCACAAGACACGTCCGTTTATTGCTGCTCTACATGACTGCTCTAAAATCCAATATCTACTCGTATACTAGTTAGGTAGGCACAGTACATCCCCTTTTATTTATTTATTTATTTTTGAAATTACTACATGGGTATATAATTGAAACAAAGATTACAAAACTAATAATAACATACACGTAACTTAGCTAAACTCATTTGTTAACACATCTTATCATCTACGATACAAAACACCTAAGATTAATATTGTCAATACACTAGGTAGGTATAAGGTTACACTCATGTTGCACTTAATAGCTTTATCAGTCACAGTATTGTCATAGTTAGTACACACCATTACACTAAGTTTACGTTATCACTTGTTGAGCGGGCAGGGAGCGGTTGTTTAAACAGGGCTCACCACCACGCATCACCACCATTGGCAGATCCTGATGCAGCTCACGTCTCATGTAGCGCCCGTGGTTGGCTTTACGTTTATTCCACAAAATGTAAAAAATATCCAGTAAGATACAAAATACTATGGAAAGTAGAACGCCAGCTTTCCTTTTAAGCTCCCGTACGCAAGCTTTCTATTCCAAGAATGGAACTTCAAGCAGACGTTTTACTTAATGAGATCTGTCGTCCATGCCTTGGAGCCATTTTATCGTTTTGGAAAAATATTTGCTTGGTCTGACTCTACCGTAGCTCTAGCATGGATTAAGTCATGCCCATCGAAATGGAAAACCTTCGTTGCCAACCGCGTTAGCCACATACAGGAAATTCTGTCTCCAGACTGCTGGGGACATACTAGCACCCTGTCAATGCCTGCAGATGTCGGTTCTCGGGGTACGCTCCCTGCTGATCTTGTGCGATGTGACATGTGGTGGAATGGCCCAACATGGCTTGGAGAGCCAGAAGGTCGGTGGAGTCCCTCGTTTATTACTTCCTCCACTCATGCTGGCCCAGACGTTCAAGAAGAAAACGAATCTTTAGTCTATTGACCAGTGTTGAAGTCCACATTGTTGATAGTTTGACAAATAAATTACCCTCGCTTTCTACTTTAAAGCGAGTACTGTCGTATTGTTTTCGCTTCTGCCATAATGCAAGGTCTCCTTTGCAAAAGACTATTGGACCATTGGAGGTTCAAGAACTACAGGATAGTTTTATGTTCTTGATCAAACATGCACAGCAGGTTTCATTTGCCACGGAGATTGAAAAACTCAAAAATGGCTCAGTCAATTCTCTTCCGAGATGCTTGCGCAAACTTTCACCCTTTCTCGATAATGCAGGTTATCTCAGGGTGGGCGATCGCCTGGCTTTTGCCAAGGTCGACTTCAACGTAAAGCATCTGTTTACGTTGCTGTTATCACGTGATCATCGCTTGACATCATTGATCATTCAAGATTATCATGACCACTTCATGCATCCTGGAGCTCAAACTCTCCAGAATTTACTTGCGCAGGATTTTTGGATCCTTTTGCCAAAGAGAGCCATTCGAACTGTTGTTTCTCGTTGTATTAAATGTTTCCGTGCAAATCCCCAACCTGTTCCTGCTCCTCTTATGGGAAACTTACCATCGTTTCGAGTCAATCAGATCAAACCATTTTCGAGTTCTGTTGTTGACTATGGTGGACCGTTTGACATCGCCGTGGGTCGTGGCCGTGGTGTCAAGACCTATAAGGGTTATATTTGTATATTTGTTTGCACTTGCACGAAAGCCCTACATATTGAATTAGCTTCTGAGTTATCGACTGAGGCTTTCTTAGCAGCGTTGAAAAGATTTGTTGCTCGTCGCGGACGGTGAAGTCAAATCGTGTCCGACCAGGGTAGAAACTTTGTCGGTGCTAGAAACTATCTGAACTCCCTCATGAACGATGCTGCCTCTTAGCAAGAGATTAAATTCTCATTTAATCCTGGCCTAGAACTATCAATTTCATTGTTACAAAACGATGAGAACAAAACTATTTGATTGTTGTGCTATCTTTTTCGAAAAAAATTAATTACTAATTGCCTGTGTGTATAGAATTCCATCTGCTAAGGTATATGTATTTATATGTAATGGAAATTATTAAAGAAAATAAAATAAAGAGGGACCCAAAACGAATTTCAAATATTTATAATGATTATTTTATTGATGTTGTAGAGTCAAACTGTGGTATCATGACATGTATCTATTTTCTTGGAATCTGTATGTCCCAAGGAGATATTGAGAACCTTATAAAGTTAGAACAGCACGAATGCGGTCGGTTACAATAACGTTAGTGTATCAGCTTTCAGGACATTTATCGGATATTATTAATATTTCTTTTGGACAAGGACAATTTCCAACGCAATTAAAAACATCAATCGTAAAACAGATTCATAAAAAGGGCGACAAAAATGATGTCGGTAGCTATCGACCTATTTCCTTTATTTCCATACTTTCAAAAGTTATGTAAAAAGTTGTGTTTACCAAATTAATAACCTTTTTTGTTAAACACAACATCTTGAAGGAAGAACAAAATGGTTTTCGACGGAATAAATCGACAACATTAGCTGCCTATAATCTAATGAAAATAGTCGCTGAGTCTGTTAATGCCCAAACACCAGTGTGTGCCGTATTTATGGACTAATCTTAGGCATTCGATTTTGTTTCACATGAAATTATTTTGAGTAAACTATATTCTTACGGAGTTCGAGGGAATGCACAAAAATGGATACAATCTAAATATGTACAATCTAAGTATGAATAATACCTGACAAATAGAGTCCAATGCACAGTAGTAAAAAGTAGGTGTACGAAAACAAATACTGCAATAGACAGGCTTTAGAAGAAAACTACGTGTCGTTCCTCAAGGAAGTATTTTAGGACCATTGCTCTTTATACTCTATATCAGGGCTTCCCAAACTTATTTTGACTGTGACGCTCTTGAGCAGTTGCTCTATTTTTGCGGCGCCCTGGCCTTCTTGCCATACATTTACCTACTAGTTGTAGTTCTTGCCTAATAAACATTTGTCAGAAAAACAACAAAAAACATTTTTTTTTTAATAAAAAAAATAACCACAAAAAAAACTAACAAAAAAGATGAAAAGTGAGCACACGTATCGTTTCATTTGGTATTAAAGAGAAGGATTTGCTTGCTTTTCTGAGCATTGTTTCTCAAAACGAGGCTAAAGTCAAAGTATGATGTCAAACGGTAATAAAACCCTCAATGCTGCAGTGCTAATGGAACGATATTCTTCATTATTTCAACTGAGCTCCAAAATTCGTATAATAATAAGTAGCTTATCCATGTTATATTGGAGCTTAAGGCTGGAGTCACATGACAATTCTATTAGTTGAGGTAGTGAGCGCCACATTGGGATATCTTCACATTGGCCTATCTTTTTGAGACACAATGGAAATCAATTGTGTCTACATAAGATAGGCCACTAAAAATAGGCTATTTAAAGGTTTAATATAACGTTGACATAAAAAATTAAATCAACATGAATATTTTCGAAATAATTTTATCATTGAATTGTATTAATGCATGTGGATTTTGATACTTAACTCTTTTAATAATTATGCTAACACTCGTGAGAGTAAATTGTACTTGGAATCTCATTTATGTATAACATCTTATGTACGATATGAGCGAGATGTTCTTTTTTTTTTGTTGCGTTCTTATCTCCTATCAGTGGTTTTCACTTTCAGAAGATTGTCTGTGGGAATGTTTGATATGCAGAGTGAGTCTTCCATCGAAAACATCTTCTCATTTGATTTATGTCTGCTCCCTAGTCAGAGGGAAGCACTTGCTTTCTTCGCAGACGGGGTGTATAATTTAGATTGATTAATTGGGTAGCCAGCTTATTCGGATGATTTCTCACATTGTTGGTAGATTGTGATTGACCTGCTGATTTCATCCTTAACAGTCTGCATCTGCAGGTTTTCGTGTATTTCAGAATTAGTTATGTACCAGGGTCCATTATTAATTGTTTTTAAATTAATGTTCTGCATTCTTTGCAGCATTGATATGTTAGAGTTGCTAGCAGTGCTCCACAGTTGGATTCCATAAGTCCAGACCGGCTTGAGGATGCTATTGTAAATTAATAATTTATTGTCAATTGACAATTTACTATTTCGTCCAAGTAAGCAGTGATTGATTTGATTTTTGATTTTTGAAGTTCTTTATTAACATAAGTAGGAACATGTCATATACAACTCAGCGCTAGAAACTAAGTTACAACCATCGTTATAATTGCTTATTTTACAGGCTAGGATCGCCTCTTAAAACTTATAAAACAAAATGTTAACATCTAACTAGTTCTCATTAAATCTTGAGTTATAGAGGGTAGTTACAAATAAAGAGACATGGACTATCTTACGTGCTACTGTGTCTTTTTGTACGTTTATATCATAGCTATAACAGGTTTTTTATTTTTTATATAATAATAATATGTTAAGTTAAACTTCCCTAGTAGGAACTGGTCAATGACCGAAAATGAGTACCTATAACCTACAGATACAAAACATATTTGCCTACGAAGTTGAATTACTTAAGTTTACACATAGAAATTTCTTAACAGTAGATACCTACTACAGGTATACACCTGTAACACATGAAAAGTATCATATTATAAATATTTTTTATCAATATAAATAATACATTGAGAAGATGCCTACTCATATGTAATGTATATACTTGTACTAAATGAACAGGCTTTCGTAGGAAATAGTTTAAACTCAACATCTTATCCATAGGTTGTAACTTATAAAATAACGCAAAACATTTACCAAAACCTAATTTTATATCTATGTAAAGTTTATCTAGATATATGACAGTTTATAAATATTCAATAGATATTATAGTAATAACCTGTAGCGACTTCCTTCATTCTCTCACACATATTCGAAATTTAATATTAATCACTATTTATTTAACATTAGAATGTTCTTTACTCATTATGTGGGTAGCATATTTTCTAACATGAACATGAATCGAGGCAGTCCACAGTAGTCAAACAATAATTATCGAAACGTCAATTTAACCAGCCGGTAATGCTAGCGATCGCCTTAAGCGACAGTTGCATAAACGACTGATTAACATAACCGTGTACCGTGTTGTAGTTAGTTAGGTGAGTGGGGCTCGTTCGAATCATACAAACAAAAGGTAGTGATGGGGCAATTTGTACGTTTTGTACTAGTCGATATACGAATGATTGTGACTACGAGTTTTACCCAGTTCATGAACTAGTTTATTCGAGTGTTTAGAATGTATTTTAAAGTAGATATTTTTAGTAAGTTTTACAATAAATTTTTAAGGTTGGAAGTTTTATCGATAAGTGAAGTCTTTGTAAACTAGTTCTAAATGGAGTATTATAGCTTATTTTAAGTGCTTTATTCTGAATTGCTTGTATTTTGGTGTAGTTAGCCTAACAGCTAGTATTCCATACAGGGGCGGCATAGGTAATGCATGGTCTGATCAGGGTAGTGTAAATACGCAACTTAGATGTCGAACTAAGATAAGATTTCCTGTTGAAAATAGCACTCAATGCTCCCATATATTTTAAAGCCTTTGTCCTGATGTGGTTAATGTGTTGCGTCCTGTTAATTTTACTATCTAAGATTACACCTAGGTATTTCACATTGGAACTCCAATCGATAGGGTAGTCGTTTATGTCTAACCGTCTGCGTGGCAATGAACGAGATCTTGTAAATAGAATGGCTTCCGTTTTAGTTACGTTTAGCTTTAGCTTCCAATTTATGAAAAAGTCTTGTAAAACAGTCATGGATAGTTGAAGTCTATCAATTATGAGATCAATGTCTTTGGAGGAGGTAAGTGAGGCGGTATCATCTGCAAAACATGCCAACTTGGTGCGTGGTTGGATTGGGATATCATTAAGATACAGATAGATATGGGCCCAATACCGATCCCTGCGGGACCCCGGCTGGAATGCGGCGGGGCTCAGACTGAATATTATATATGCTTACTGTAAAACAGCGCTCGCTTAAGTAGGATGAAATTAATTTCACTAGTGCAATGTCTATTTTATTAATGTAAAGTTTATGGTAAAGGCCGCCGTGCCAAACGGTATCAAACGCTTTCTCGACAGCCCATTATATCGCAAGCGAGCTAATCTCTTTTAGACTTGATGTGGTCTTTCCAGGTTAAAAGTCGGTCTAGGTGGAGTCCCAAGTATCTCACCTTGTCTTCATGTAGGAGGGTGGCATTTTATAGTTGTACAGGTGGGCAGTTACCTTTTCTGAGAGTGAATGTCACCTGTACAGACTTGGTTGTGCTTGCTTTAATCCTCCACTTGTTTTACCATTTGGTTATCTCATCCAGTCCTTTTCGGAATGTTGCAGAAGCTTTTGCCGGGTTTTGGTCGCTAGCGAGAGTCACCGTATCATCAGCAAATGTGGCTGTAGTGATTTTAGCTACTTCGGGGAGATCTGAGGTATAAATTGTATACAGCACTGGTCCCATTACTGATCCCTGTGGAACTCCCGCTTTGATATCAAAGAAGGCGGAAGTTGCAGTAGACTCTTTGACTTGGTATATCCTATCCGACAGGTAAGACTCTAATAGGGTTTAGTAGTTATGTGATATGTTAGTCTCAATTTTACATAATAACCCTTTATGCCATACTCTGTCAAAAGCTTGTTGGATGTCTAGAAACACAGAAGAGCAGTAATGTTTTTGTTCAAGTGCTTTCCTTATGTGCTTATGGACTCTATGTACTTGTTCAATAGTTGAATGGTGTTGCCTAAAGCCAAACTGGTGGTTAGGAACTACTCTGTTTTCTTTTAGAATGGGATTTAATCTCTTCAGTAGTACATTTTCGAAGACCTTTGACATTGTAGGGAGCAGGCTAATGGGTCTATATGAGGTGACTTCGTTAGCTGGTTTGCCTACTTTGTGTACCATGTGTATTGAAGAGACTTTCCATAGTTTTGGGAAGTATTGCACGCGAAGCATACCATTGTACAGCACGGTGAGAAATACTGTGGCTATTTTGGTAGTTCTTTTGGTACCTCTTTTGAGATCAAGTCAAAACCTGAGCCTTTTTATCCTTTAAAGCTTGTATAGTTCTCCATACTTCTTTCACCGTTACAGCTTTGGGCGCTGGAGATAGTTGGAAATCTTGTTTTAGGATATGGTTGATATCTGTGTCCTGTTCTGAATCCATTGGATCATTATGGGTAAAGACATTGGCTAGATGGGAGGCGAACGCATTGGCCTTTTCTTGTGAGGTTCTTGGCCAACCTATATTAGTTTTTAAAGGCGGCTTCATAATTTGGGGTCTATTGAGTTTTTTGGTGAACTTCCACAAGGAATAGTTAGTTGCTGTAGTTGTTGTCAATGACTCCAGCTTTGCGCTCAGTGTATTATTCTGCCACTCTTCTAAACTCGACTTGAGATTGGCCGCTGCCTTATTAAATACACGTTTATCCTCATTGAGTCTACTTTCCTGCCAGATTCTTCGTAGTTTTCTTTTTTGCAGGATTGACTTTCTTATTTCTAGAGGAACATTGTCGCGATTCCTAAACGTTTTCACTGAAGGAGTTGATAACCACAAGCTTCTTGTACTAGTTGAGTTATATATTTTGTGGCATCCTCAATATCGTCAGCGGATTTAAGGGCCACTTTTAGTTCAATGCTTTGATCTATATGTTCGCGAAAAGAAACCCAGTCGGTATGTATGCTATACAATGTTTCAGATTCTTCGTATTCTATCAGAAGGTCGCTTATGGTTAGCAGTACAGGGGTATGGTCGGAGGAACCATCGAAGCATGACTCAACTTTGAAATATTGTTTGGACATTCCCTTTGTGATGTAGAAATCTAAGAGATCAGGAATTTTACTTGGGTCTGATGGCCAGTTTGTAGGTTCTGCAGTTGTTAGTGCATTTGAGTGGTTGTTATCAATGCTCAGTTTTAGTTGTCTTCCCCGCGTATGTGTCAGTCAAGAGTCCCATGATGTATGCTTAGAATTCCAATCACCGCCTGCAATGAACCGATTGCGAAGAGTGCTGAAGTATTCTGTAAACATGCCTTCGGATATTTTTGGTTTCGGTAGACAATAGACTGAGGAGAAGATAATGGGATCAGTCTCTTCCATCACGCATACAGATGTTGCTTGAATAGAGTTAGTTTTATATTCTGGAAGCTGGTGATGGTTTAAGGTTTTTCTGATAACTAAAGCTGATCCTGCATGGCCAGTTCCACCAGGGTGGTTAGTGTAGTGAGTGAGGTAGTCCTGGAATCTGACACTAGAGGCGGCTGTGCAGTGAGCTTCAGATATCAGGGCTATGTCTAGTTTATGTACCTTCATCAAGACTTCCAAATCATTTTTATTTGGAGCTTGGCCATTTATGTTCCAGGTGACTATTCTGAGTGAAATCATTGTGAAAGTCTGTCAATGAGTTTTACTATGACGGTCATCAGAGTGCTCATTTGTTGTAGGATACCTTACTTATATATAAACAGATAGAGAAGATAAACTTTTCTGCTTGTCTGGTAAGCATCAGGACTATTGTTGAGGGTGTGTTTCCAATCTCTTGAGGTGGATTGTATTTGGTCATGGTGGTGAGGGTAGATTTGTTATTGGCATATTCTTTATCTTTTGTAGCTTGTTCTATCTTTTCCTTCTTCTTGAATTGTGTTGAGTGTCACTGTACTTCTTCTTGTGTGGCTCATGGTTGTTAGCAGTTGCGGTGATGTTAGTTGCCTGTTTTGTGGAAAGGTGCTCTGTACTTTTTCTCATGGGCTCTGGGTTTTGTGGCAGCTTAACTGTAGGTACTGGTGATGGGATTGGTCTGGGTCTGGTTTTACTATCAGACTGCTTCATTCGCCTATCCAGTATTTCCCTATATACATCACAGCCCTTGAAGTTTGCTGGATGGGCTCCCTGGCACAGTGCACATCATAATGGTGTACTGCGATCTTGTTTAGGACATTCTGATGTTTTATGTCCTTGTGTACATTTAACGCATCTATATGGGCGCATACAATAATTCTTAGAGTGACCATATTGTTGACATCTCTGACACTGGACTATTGCATTCTTCTTTCTGGGGTCTTCAATAATAATAGATTGGTGATATATGTATTTTAAGTTCTTGACGTTTTTATTAATTGAACTGGGTAGTAGAGCAACAAAGAATGTGGAAGCTGGTATTTTTTCCGGTCCATATCTTGCATTTATTATTTCACTAGTTACTTTGTTTCCTGTATTTTCAATTTCTTCTTTTATGATATTTAAAGGTGTTGAGTGGTGTAGATTCCGAATAACAATTCTATAATTTCTTTCGTCTTTTTTGGTAAACGTGTAACCAATTATACTCTGGTTTTTAATTCGAGATCAAAAATGTAAACAAAGGGGTTAACCGTGCAAAAAAGTTACATGTACTTAGTAATTATACTAATTTTGGAATTGACATTTAACATAAAAAAAATATTTTAAGTTATAATTGATTTTAGTATTTACTAACAAAACACTTTTTATGCGCGTACATATTTACGCATATATTCAAGCCAAAAAAAAATAGTGTAAGATTTTTTTGCTTTTAATTGCCACACTGGCGGGATCGTCGACATTTTCCAGCTGACGCCATTTTTGCTTGTTCGTATTTAGATTCGAATATGTTTCTCGCCGATATTTTTTCTTGTCGTTGTGAATTTCCTTGTTATTTATTATTATTTTTACCGTTTATAGTTATTTTTAGAGAGATGTGTTCAGTTTTTGTTTATTGTTACGAATTATTTATTTTCGTCATATGGAGGCTCCCAGCCAGAGCTCTTACCAGGCTCTTCAACAACGAAAGATATTGTATCTCCTGTTAAGAAACGTGTTCACAAATTTTAGAGTGCTTCCGAAAAGTTGATGGTGATGAAGGCGTATAAACACACATCTATAGCGTAGCCAAAAGACGAGACTCTTTTTTTATGTTATTGTGACAGAACAAGCTCAAGGCCCAACTGATGTTAAGCGGACTAACCTCTGTCTATACAGTCTCATGTGCCTGTAATTTCACTGGCTCTGAAGGACTGCTGCCGGAACACACCGTTAGGTGCTTGGCGACAGATTTTCTACTTGAAGGTGGTCGCTAGCCAGGCGGACATTCGAAAAATACCCTACCAACATGCGGTGAAGCTCAAGCCCGCGGTGGGATTCGAACACTGGACCTGCTGCGCGGCATTCCATAGCCAATGCCACTTAGCCATCGCTGCTTCAAGTGTCCTAAAAAAAACGCGGACATGTTGGGAATATCGTCAGTTTCAGTCAGAAGGACAGTCCGCAAATATAAGGGAAGCGGTGAGTTCACTTCGCCAAGATCACTTTTCGCGCTATAAAAATGCGTGGAACTTGGCGCAGCAGGGAGCGCCGTTACGGATAACGTGAAAACATTTTGAAGAAAAAATATTGAATTCCCCTGACCACTTAGTTTGACAATGACATATATTGACATTTCTTTGTTTACCTTTTTGATCTTGAATTAAAAACCAGAGTATAGCTTATTATCGCGGACTAACTGGATGAGTGCTTTGTAGGTTTCAGTTTCTGAGCAGCTTATTCTAAGCTGTTTACGATTTACGAGTTTATATGTAAATGTATTTTTGTCCGCTGTACTTTCGAGTAGCTCAGTGAGTTTACGAACATCATCAATTCCGTAGAGTATTATTGGTGGAGGTTTACTTGCCTTTTTGGGTTCTTTGATTTGACAAGTTTGGTCGTCTACTGGTAATTTTGAGAATCTGTTGTGAGTATGAATAACATCATAAGGAGGGCTATTAGGCCCTTTAGTCTTTTTTCGTTTGGGTTTCCTCTCAAAGGGGACTTTCTGCCATTCCATAAAAGGTGGCGTTCCTTTTGTTTCCGTATCTTTTACTTCATTCGGAGATGGAGGATGTTTTTGGCCAAGGTCCATCGATGCAGATCTAGGTCTTGTTATGAACGAGCTAGGATGGAATGCTTATTGCACAGATTTTTTATGGCTGCTGCTGCTATCACTGCTGCCAGTAGCATTCACTAACACAGGGGCAAGGTCGCCTACCCCAGTGTAGTCTAGGGTAACATATTTCTCACTCGCAGGCCCGGGTACCTGTGGGCGCCGGGGGTTAGCCGGGTCGCATGACAAATTGCATTCCTTTACTGACATTTTTTCTTATATGTTGTTGGTACTGAATCATGACACTTTCCCAAGGTGCCAGGTCCACTCTTTCTGAGGGGATTTAATCCCTCAAGGTCTGTGGTGACCACTGTCGGGGTAGTTGACCGCCGCCCGTGATTCAGCGTTGCAGCTCGTTTGGCACCACCCAGGGGGCACATGTAGGGTGGGTCTAGGAAAAGATCGTTAGTCCAACGGACGCGAGCTGCTGCACCCCCCTCATTGAGCGAGATGTGTGGATCGTTTTGTGTGAGAGTGAAAGAGATTGCAGCGTAATGGTGATCGGAACTATTCGGAACATCTCGCGATGGTAACACAAATTGCTTACTTCTGATAACATCTATGACGATAATATTTGAACAGTCTTTCCTTGTCATTACAAACTGCATATACATGTGCATAGGTATGTAGATAGGTAAATTCTAGTAAGTTTTTAGAGCAGTGGTGGTCGGACATAATAAACCAATCTATGAATTTCAACTCTCTGAGCTTGAAGTCCGATTTGAGCTCCGATGATAATCGAAATGTTATTTATATCGTCAATTATTTTTACCCTGTATTATCATTTATCGATTATTGGTGAATGAGTAGGCAAGAGACTCCAGAGTTTCGAGCATCGCCGCAAAGTCGCTTGTTTATCGGCTTTTTATTGGATACATTTCGGTAAGTGTGCAATGGAACTTCACAATTTGATTCCGCCATACCCATTCTATAGTCGGAGATCCAGGGATACTCAGAAGAGCCACCGCTATATGGTGGATATTCCGATTACCCGAACGAAGCGATTTGCTTCTTCGTTTATCATACGAACCGCTAGGGAATGGAACACCATGTCTTAGTCTGTGTTTCCCGCTAAGTACAATATGAGGATCTTCAAAACGCGAGTGAATAGGTATCTTCAGGGTAAACGCGCTCCATCATCGATCGCATCATCATCAGGTGAGATAGTGGTCAATTGCTATGCAGTTCGGTATAAATAAAAATAAATTATAAATGTCGTGATTCTGAAAATCCGAGCATCAAAATGATATTCACAATGACAACATGTACCTTTCGCGCCAAATAGATGCAACCTCAACATTCATTGCGAATTAATTTTCACATTTTGAGATCCTTCAGAACGTATAAACAACTTTTATAAGCCGTTTTACGAGTTGCAATGGACATTTTAAGAAAAACGGAACAATTTTTTGTAGTTTAACGCACGGTGCATGAACTGATTGAGCGAATGCTGCAGTTCTGTAACCCAATGCCACTGTAACCGGTAATGTCCCACCACAGGCGTTGAATGGGGTTCGTGAGGCAGCCTGCGTCTGTCGCGTGATTATTCCAAAACTCTATATCTCGAAAACTAATTGATGAATTGATTTTTTTAATACACATGCATTTTTTATTATCAACAGAGATACGTTGAGCTAATAGCTATTAGTATAGATATAGTATAGATAATCATTTAAACTGGAAATCACACACAAAGAAAGTAAATAATAAACTATCACAGTACTGTTACGTGTTATCGATATTTAGCAACATTTCATCTAAAAAAATAGCAATGAACGCCTATTACGGTTATGTTTATTCTCAATTAAGTTATGGAATAATATTCTGGAGAAATTCAGTCGAAATTGAATCATCATTTACATTACAAAATGATGTTTAAGAATTATTTTTAGACTTGGCAATACAGACTGTTTACGTGAGGTTTTTAAAAATAATTATATACCTACTATTACCTGTATTTATATATATGAAATCTGTATGTTTGTTAAGCGTAATGAAAATTATTTCTTTGAGACTAAGTCAAGACGATATATTAAAATCCAAACATAAACATCATATATGTATGTCACAAATTAATAATAGCATGTTTCGCAATAGCCCATATGTAATGGCTCTTTATGTGTATAATAAACTACCTACTGAAAAAAAACTATTAAAAAAAAACACATTTAAGTATAAATTAAAAGCATGGCTTATATCAAAGGTGTATTATGTTATAAAAAATATTTCAACGATTACTGTCGGTGCAACTGTAAATCGTGCAATTCTTGTTAAGTGATTAATACATTTATATATATTGTTATTTTATTGTACCCTAGATTTTTATCTCCCAGTTAATTTTAAATAAATGTATGTACTTAGTAGTGATACTATAAATTATTGAACGTTCGCAATGGGCAGACTGTTGTAACTAAATTATGATATAACCATCTCTATGTACCTACACAGATATTCAATAAAAAAAATCTAATTCTGATTTCTGAAATACAAAGAAGTTAACATTCTTCATTCTCAGGGATCAAGAATCGTCCGCATGATCCAAGCCAGTATGTGAAATCGATTAAAACAAATGGAATTGGTCCGGATAATCGATTTAAAACATACATGCCTAGTCCTCTTGGACTCTCTTGCTTCTGTTATCTTTGGTTCGTTCAGTTCGATCTTTCTTTTAAATTGAGACTCTGCACAAGAGAGTCGAGTTATATCGAAAAATTTTGGAATAATCACCACTTCATTTAATCCTTTCGCTTTGTTAACGTCTCTACGTTAACACCATGAGAGCAAAGGTATTTAGATTTTCGTAATATTGTCAATCTGTTTTGTCATGGTGTAATTCGTCGAGTGCTCTGACCGAAACATGGAACCGAAAATATAACCACATTTCTGATCTCGTGTATTTTTTTGCAGTGGCGCAAGAAGCGTATGCGTAGGCTAAAGCGTAAAAGGAGGAAGATGCGTGCAAGGTCCAAATAAAGCGGTAAGTTCCTATTTCATATTAAGATGCTGCACTGTTTTGTTTGCAGATAATATAAGTTTGCACACAAATTTGTTGGTTCCTAGTAGCAACGTATAATGTTGTTTCTTTACGGGCTTGATAACAGTTGAGAATATGCACCTTCGTACTTCGCACCTCATGGAAAGTTTTGGCACCCTAACACTTCAGGTTAACCTGTACCCGTTATTCCTTGAAGCAGTGTGTGATGGCTATAATTTTTTGTTGAATTCCTGCCCTTCGGGTACCATGATTCGAATCCCGGTTTGAGCTTATTACCGCGTGGTGTCGAGAATTTTGCGAATGCTTGCCGGGTCAACAACCACCACCCTCTATATATAAAGTGTGCCTGGGAGCCTGTAATTCTAGGTTAGAACTGTTTATCATCTCAACTTCATTATACTTACCAACAGTTGAGCTTGGGGTGAATAGATATTAATTACTTGAGTAGACCTAATCACCAAAAGCTAGGTTTAAAATACTGATTGCCTGAAATATTATTATATCAGTTTGATTTTCTTAAACTAGTTAATTGAGGTTCTCTAGTTAATGGGACCCTATTGTCTACATAAATGGGCTTCAATGTATACTGGAGTATTGGCCACTGCTACCTCGGTGTAGATAAAGCCTATAGGACTCCTGTTCTTGTGACTGACAGGCAGACTTTGAAATAACACAGAATGTGTTAGTACATAATATGGCTAATTAGATAACAAAATATAATAATATAAATAATAAAGAGGTGTCCCATATAAGAAGGTTTTATGCTTTTAAGTATGCAAAAAAAACTACTTAATTCACATGATACATACAACATAGAACTTGCTGTACTGTGGTAAATGACACTCAAAACCACACAATAAAGTCTATTATGACTTAACAATGTAATTACCCAGAGATGGTTATAATTATTAATATAGATGTTGAAGAAGTCTGAGCTAAGGGTATACCAGTGAAAATCCTTTATAGCATATTAAAAGATCTTTACTTTTTAGTAGGATCTTACCAAATTTGGTTAGGTATTATGCTTGAGGAATTGAAGGGAGCATTGATGACATAGTTAAGCGCTTAACCCTACTCCTTGGGTTGCAAGTCCCAGGCACTTATATAGCTAGGAATCAGAAATTTCGGTTGTAATATATTTATTAACACAAACATTATTTAATCTATTTGAAGCTGTGATCAAACTCTATGATATGTTTGTCATTATTAATTATTGACTAGGGATCCCTGTGCACTTGAAATTAAAGTTTCTTATTTTATGAATACAACAAGTTGTCATATTGAAATATTGGTGTTCCTTCCACTTCATAGCATTGCTTGTAGTTCCTATTTCCCTTGCCTAATGACACCTCATTCTTATTCTAATGAACTACACTATACACACAACCTTAGTGATCTTCTGGGATCAATTAACATAACCATAATTTTATTGATGATGCTCTAAGTGTACTCTTAGCACTAGTATTAGAATGTATTTCTCAGCATGCATCCAGTGAATACCATGATCTATTTAATTTACATGCTCTTTTTTTCGCCAATCATAGAGTTTTGTAGCTGAACAAAAAAATCATTAAATTATTTAATTTAAGTCATACCAATTTTTGAAGCTGGTATGTATTGCCGATTTTAAAATAGATGCTTGAAAACAAATGCTTCTTGCATGAGGACCCCAAGTATATTTTTAACTTATCCGTAGACAATTAAACTAACTAACACCATTTCTGTGAAAATGCAATGTTTTTTAAAAATATAATTGAAGTAGGTAGACACTACTTATATGACATATCACTATAAAGAGGTAGGCTGTACTCTAGGTACAGGTATACCAAATATTTTAGTGGGCTATGATTTCTTCAGATTTCCTTAAAAACATTTAAAGATTTTCTACTAGACACATAATAATTTATTGGGACAAATCCCCTACCTAACCAAATTTGGTAAGATCCTACTAATGCCGCCTTCGATGCACATTCTAGGATGGAAGTTACGGTTGTTCTTGGTAGGCCAAGGTCTTTAAGTAGATTATATAGGGATTTTGTTGGTATACCTCTTGCTCCAACTTCTACAGCTTATAAATTAACCACAAAACCGTTTTTGGTTAATTCATTTGTTAGGTCTATATTTGTTTGTTTTTATTGTGTGGTCTTTAGGTATATTTGTTTCCCATGGCACAGTAAGTTCTGTACTAGGCATTTTAGAATTTTTGAGTATTGAAATATGTCTGGTCTAGAAGACACACCAACATCCTCAGGAATTTTGTAGTGTTTTTATATGAGTCCATCAAAAGAGTCCAATAGGCAGCTGGGCCTAAGATGGAGTAAGGCTTGGATTAAGATTTTGTAGATGATTCTTTTACAAAAGCAACCTGATGTTTGTTCGTAAGACAAAAAGTATATATATTATAATCTAATGTAAACAAACAAAAACAAATTCTTCTATGAAGTTTTTATCAGTTTTTACTTAAGTTTTAATGTTATATAATCATCTGCTTGAACAAAACTAAAAATAATAATCAAATAAACACATTATTATTTTTCTACAATAGACTATTTTTCATAAGAATCACAAGTAAGCAAACACTTTAACAATCAAAATCAAAATTATTTATTACTTTAATTAAGCTTAAAAAAATAAAACTGATAACACAAAAATTAAGTGCAATTGAAACTAACAAAAACGAAATTTTTATCAGACTTTCTTTATTTAACTTTTTAAAGTGAAAATAATCATCATCTTAAATTAAACTCAAAATTATGATAAATAATCAAAAACTTTATTCTTCTACATTAAACTATAAATTTCATCTAAACAAACAAAAAATATTATAAACTGTCAAACAAAAATACTTCTCTCTCAAAAAATAACAATTAATTATCGTTTTTTAATAATTAAACTTTGAGGAATATTATGTGCTCGCTCGGGTCACTTGTTGGTGGTGTAACTAAATACTGCCGAACTACAGGAAACAGAAGACTGTACCTTGCCTTGTTCACTTTCCACCAAGTTAAAGGGTCGACGTCATTTGCCACGCGTTTTTCGGTTGAGTAATCTGTGACAGTTAGATTAAAAGATAAACAGGGTTTTGAAAAGTATTAAGCTGTATGTCTTCTTCTTCACTGTCACTCGCATCCATCAGTAAATTCATTGTTTCCTTTAAAGATACACTTATATTTGTTTTGGGTATCTTCGGTTTCATTTAACCTGACACATTTTGCATTCGGGCAACGTGAATCGGATGATACATTGGTTTAACTGGCCCCAACCAAATCCAAAATATGTGCTATGACACGCTCATTAGTGAACATATTTTTATATCTTGGGTCTATAAAGGTCACCATGGCGAACAATAGTTCATTCTCTAAACCAGAAAATTTGCTAATAAACTCATCTTTTAAAATGGTAATCATATCACCAATGTGTTCATCAGATGCATCAAGATAACTTACAACTTTTTCTTAAGTGGCGATTAAAGGAATCACAGAAGATATGGAAACATCGGCAGCACTAACTCTTTAATCAGTTCTTCAAATGGTCTTCAATGTTCAGTACACTGATAAGCTTCTCAATAATCATCCACTCTTCAGACGTTAATAGGGGAATTTTATTATTTGTCGATGCATAAATACATAGACTCCTACATTCGCATCCGCATTCGCGAATGTTTGAAAAATGACATTCGTTACATCACTAGACTCTATCGTGGCGACGGGAATAATGACCCCTATCAAGGAGCACCTTGCATCCAATAAGTGCCTTGCTGTACCTATGGCTTCCCGACTACTATTAACTCTGGTATGACCGATAACTGAAAAACAGTTTCACTCATTTTTCAATGTTACCCTACATTAACCCTTTAATTTTACAGTTTAAGTGATTATAAACCTTAACGACAACGACCTTTACGGAGATTTCTCTTATTTTTTCAAATCAATAATACGCCATGCCTCTTAATAGCTTGTTACCTGTTTTAGAAAATGGTATGTCCATCGTGTGGTGAAAATGATCATCAACGGTCGTCTAGTTCCAAATGCTTAAAACGTAAAAGAAGAGTAAGAGAAACTGAACTCGAAGAAAATCAAGAAATTTCAGTATATTGTGTAAAGAAGGGACTTTATTCTTTCTTATGTCCTTTGTATGACAATAGACAGCTATTGTTGAAAACTATAAAAACAGATGTTGAAAAATTGTCTAGATTGAGTATAGAGCTGTCGTACTTGGTTAATTATTTCTTTAAAAATTATTATAATCATAAAGATTTTAATCAATTGTTTCCCAAGTTTGACCCACTACAGTTTACATACATACTCAAAGGAACGAAACATAAACTGAAAGACCCTCTCGACATAATTGAAAAGTATAAAAAATTAAATAAAAATACAATTTACAATGGATGTTTGACAACTTTTAATCTAATTTTGATTGCAAATCAATATAAAACAATTTTAGAGACAAATGTAAATACACATGCATTCAAACGTCTAAAGAAGTATATGTATCACCAGTTTTCAGAAAAATTGACAAAATCACAAATACACGAATCTACATTTAATGCTTTTTATAAAAAAACATATAACGATAACGAAATCGGAAAATGGTTCGAACTAAATAAAATTTCCGAAAAGGAACTGAAGGAGAATTTCTGGAAGTATATTCCTCTATTTGTAAACATTCAACACGAGTTGTATGAAAATAATGAAAAATCATTCAATGTTTTCCCAATATATAAACATGGATTAAAACACATTACCTATGATTCTAGATGTTTACATGAATTGTTACGTAGAGTCGAACCCACAAACACGCCATCTTCTTGGGTTCAATTTTCAGAAAATGACCCAAAAAAATACTGGAGACGATATTTTTCCATACCTAAATCTTTTGGTTGGAGTTTCAACACCGACGGTGTTTGTGTTTCATTATCTATGAATAAATTGATTACAAAAAAGGATAAATATAAAGCTAAACGTACAAAGAAAGAGGAAGCCTCAAACGAAAACGAGAATCAAATGTATTGTAAAAAGTATAAAAAAATAATTGCTGTTGATCCTGGAGCAAAAACACCAATCGTGACGTGTGTTAGAAAATCATCATCTAATGATACTTTTGAATATAAAACTCTGAAAAAGGGAAAAGTTGTTTACGAAACAAAAGAGCATCACAGGGAAAAGAAGCGATTGAAATTTACAAAAGATGTCGATTCTAAAATTAGAAATGATAGAGAATGTTTGGAAAAAGAATTGGGTTTTGGAATCAGTTGCAAAAATTCAAACGTGGAAGATTATACTAAATTTCAACTAAAATGGTTCGACGAAAAACAGAAAGTGTACGAGCAGAGAAGATTACAAAGATTAAAGTTTGACAAATATATAAATGTACAAAAAACAAATCATAAAATTGTGGATGAATATTTTGGAAAAGAACCTGATACGTTGGTTGTGTACGGAGCAGGTTTTGATTTTATGAATAAAGGAACTTTCAAGGGTCACCGTAAATTCAGACACAATGATATTTTGAAAATAATAAAACAACGAAAGAATTTATCATTATATATAATCAATGAAGCTTTTACAACTAAAAATTGTAGCAAATGTTACGAGAAGCAAATACAACAAAAGTTGCACGTTTCAAAATCTCCACACCGTTACGTATACTGCAGTGTATGTCGTAAAGGTATTCATCGAGACAAGAATGGTGCAAAAAATATTTTGTTAAAATTTGAGTATAAATTGAAAAAAAATAATTACAATAAAAAGTTGTCGAGCATTCTTTCGTTTGCCGATACTGATATGAATGTTGTGGACGGTGGAAGTTCATAAGGTTCATTATCGTAATTCTTTACTGGTCGATGAGACAAGTAAAGGGTTAAGGAACAATGCATTCCACAAAAGCCAGACACCATGCTAAACAGAATCAGAGTGTATATAGGAAGTTTGCACTTCTGTATTTTTCTTAAAAAATGCCAAAAACAGTGCATAGTATTTGCAGAACCAATTAGGTACAACACATAATTTATGACCATCTGATGCTATGATGTTGCCAATGTTTCTTAGCACAAGTAACACTCCTTTGTTCAAATGACGACTGGTGGAAAGCTGCTCCATTGCTACCTGTGGGTGTTGAGGCGACTAAAGGTAAAAAACTAGGACGTGGGCTGTAGCGCCAGTTGAGGAACTGATATTATTAAAATGCAATCCCCATGCTGAAAGTGGGTTTGGCACTATCCCCATGCTTGGCAGGCACCAAGCATGGGGATAGTGCCAAACCCACCCCTTAATGAAGGAGGCTGTGTTCAGCAGTGGACAATTGGTACAATACTTCAATGATTGAATGTATGTTGTGGGTTTGGTCTTAATCCATGCACATCTTAAATAATGAGAATAGAATTTAATTCATTATGGATGTTATCGTCCACGCGGATGCCGAGGGGTTAAGGTGGCATTCAAAGCAATGACATGCCCTGTATTTTTAGTTTTATACCCTTAAGTGAAATAGTTAATTATCTGGACTAATTGTGCTTTTCTGGTATTTATTATTTTCATCATACTTCAGAATGTATGAAGTAACTCCAAGCATAAAATCGACCAAGTGCTGGCTTGCTTACAAATCTATGGCTCATTTTTGCAACTATTGAAAAGACTGAGATGTTATGTACTTTATATATATATATATACTGTGACATTTTCCACTGTACATAATAAGTATAAGGCTGTGGAGCCATGGGACATAAAAGGTTGGTACCCAAGGTCATTAGACTACACACGGGAGTACTTGTCCATCAATATAGGTTGTGCTTGGTTAAATCCCTCTGAGGCAGTCGTTGTCTCACCATGAGTACAATGTTAAGAATTGGAGGGTAAATTAATTTAAGCTTACTCCACCCCTGCACGCCATGTAATAATTTACAGGGCAGGGACTAAAAAAAGCTTACAATTTTTATACACATAGATTTCATAAAATATAAGTATGTATGTATATATTGACTCGTACTAACTTTTTTCTTTTTGTTTCAGGTACACAAGTGGAGTTAGTTTTATATCCTGATCCTGCTTATGTATCAAAAATAAAAATTTAAAAATATCAATGTGTTTTTTAATTTGTCCACAAATTGCTTTTGATGGTAGGTAGGTATTTGATAAGTTTCATCGCTATGGGAATCGCGCATCCCACACGTTTTCCTTATTTATGTCTAACTACCAGGTTAAACATAAATAAGTTCGTAATATTTGAGTTGGTATTCAAAGGAATACCAAACTAGGAATACATCACGTGATTCATATTTTCTGACTGACAAGATATAACTCTTTATATAATATTATTAATACTATTGATGAAATCATGACTTAGTAGCCTAACCCACATGTATGGAATACACAATTAATTTCTTAAACTAAAACAGCCGAAGTGTTCTGAAACCTTATTAACTTTCTTTTTAATAACTTTGCTTAAATTGCATACAATTGTTCCAAACAACTTGAAACGTTTTTAGTTAATAGATTTTACTCCTACAGAGTATATTAACGTATCTTTATTACGTTCCAAACCATCTGGATCTTTTTTAATTCATTGAATGTCCCATTATTTAGTGTAGTTACATGATTCTTTAAAACATTTCAAATAACCTGGAACGGTTTTAATATTTTATTGAATTAAGTTCAAAGTGTCCAACCTATCTCCAAACGATGACCGACCCGTGGTACAACTGCGATGTCCAACTGGTTGTACTACGGAGAAGTAAAGTTACCCATGGTTCAACTCTTTTTTTATATATTTATGATTATGATCCATGGTACAACTGTCCAACTGGTTGGACTAAGGGGAAATGAATTTATCTATGGACTAGTTATTTATTCATCTATAGTCTAGGGCAAAGTCATATATAGGTGCGACGACGAGCGAAGCGAGGTCCAGGACACCGTCCAGGACGGTGTCCTGGACGGCTGCCTGCGTGTTAGCCAGTGATCCCCCATGGGAGCTTTAAGCGGAAATACTCGCTGAAGTGTACCACTTCGTGGCAGCGAGGAGATTCCGCGGTGAGCCCCCTTCGTGGGAGGAGGTAACACGCATGCGACGTCAGGCAGGGGCCGCCCTGTTGCGGCGTTGGACGGAGGACCTGGCTCCACCGGTTCGTGGACGGTGGAGGCCATCCGCCCGGTCCTTCAGAGGTGGGTGAGGCGGCCGTTTGGGTCGCTGACCTTCCGACTGGTGCAGGTTATTTCTGGATATGGATGTTTCGGAAAGTACCTGCACCAGATCGCCAGATGGGAGGTTACCCCGGCCTGCCATGAGTGTGGGGCGCCGGAGGATACGGCACTCCATACGCTGGAGGAGTGTGCCACATGGGGCCCGCAGCGGCACACACTTTCAGCCCTGATAGGAAGGGATCTCTCTTTGGCGAGAGTGGTTAACGCCATGCTCAGCGGGGAGAGATCGTGGCAGGCGGTGGTCTCCTTCTGTGAAGCGGTGGATGGCGCAGAAGGAGGCCGCGGAGCGGATCAGAGAGAGTGATGTCCGAGCTGATCCGCTCCGGCGCAGACGAATAGGGGCGAGGAGGCGGCAATTCGCCCGCCGGAGAACGGAGAAGGCGGGTTCTCCGTAGTGGGGACACTTGTGGAGAGTCGGGGGACTCTCCACTAGATTACACGGCCCCACACGTCTGGGGGGCGGCCTTGGTGAGCAAGGTTGCCCCTCCACAGGGGCAGAGGCCCGAGGAGAGAGGGTTCGGGCCTACCGCCGGGGCAAGATGGTGACTGCTAACGCGACCCTATCTTGCCCCATCTCGGCGGAGGACTGCTCACGGGGGGGTTTTAGTGGGTTCAAGTCCCACACATCCCCCTCCACTACCCCCATAGTGGAGGGGCAGTGCGAAAGCATTTCCCCCCTCACAAAAAAAAAATACATTACAATTAAACATAATTAAAAGGTATTTACTATAGTGGCTCTGCCGCAGAGCATCACGCCTTGTTTGACAACATCTATCAGAAGTCCCATTCTATTTTTAAAAGCATCTTGTGTATTTTTCTTCCTGCTTTCCATGATGCACTTGTTGTCTCCCTTTACTGTCCATGTCTTTATCGTTAATCATGCATTCCATCATTCGTATCCAGATATGCAATGATGACAATCCGTATTTACAGAGATCTAGATCAGTTGGTTTGCAAATTATTCATCTCAGTTTGAGTGGCTTTACAAATGTCGCATCTCTGAGATGAAGTACCTATCTTATAAAATTGATGACGCTTTTCCGTCTATCATTGTCATTAATAAAGAGTGTGAAATCTTTATTTCTCCAACTTCTGTTTTTACTAAATTAACAATCTCTTCCTGAATAGCACTTTTTTCACGCAAAATTGTTATTTTATTTTATTTCACAAATTCGAAAAAGATTGGACGACACCAGTATGATGAATTTGGTGAATCGTTTTTCCAGATAACTTGTTCGCCGCACATTAATTTTATTGGCACTAACGTTCCCATCAAGATGCTTGAATCGTCCTGTTCACTTTCTTGTTCATCGTTTTTTTGCACTTTTTGTTTGTAATTGGCTTGATTTGAAGCACTGTCAAATCCCCACTTACTGATTAGTGTAAATTCTTTACAACCACTATCTATGACGAGTGACGTCATTATTCTTCTTGTCGTTATATCCAATAGATCTTGTAACTTTATTTTGCCTGAGGTGTCCGTCACTGTAATAGCATCTTTTGGTGGATAGCATTCCTGTTTCGCATCTTGCACTTGATAATAAGATGGAAATATATTACCGTCATTCTCGTTAACACTTTTTCTTAAAGTATTGTATTGCCACTTGGTCAGCTTAAGTGATAAAAATAATCCTAAAGCCTCATCCGGAGAAAATACAGATTTTGTTTCTTTAACAGATATGCGCTTCTTAACTTTTTTTACATCTTGGGGATTCTTAAGTAAATGTTCTAGTATTTTAGCAATCTCATCATTCCCATCCGCTTGCAACTGCTCAAAATATGCATATTTTATTTCGTCCGAAGATAAATGAAAGTTTTCTGCTCGTCTTTTTTTCTGTTTAGGCGCTAATTCACAAAATGGTTTTCTAGGGCTTTGCTCGGTGGAGACACCGACAGAAACTTTTGCTGGTGATACATACTGAGTTGATGTACTCGGTGCTGGTTGATCTTCATTACTGGTTATTAAACACTTAATAAAGTCTGGCCACATTATGGTTTCTTGTAACCATTCGCTATTTTTAGTTCTGAATATAGTTTCTTTACGATGAGCGTTTTCCCATCTTCTATTTAAATTATAACAAAATTTTGCACAAAATAACTTTAAGGTCTTTTCATGTTGATCACTTAATTCGACTAAAAATTTAGACCTTATCTCACCACACAAACTGTAATTATTTTGAATACTGCCACTGTTTTTTTTAAATAATAAAAAGGTCAAGGTTCGTCACCAAATCTTCAAACATTTTCAGAAACACAAAATAACTCACACTCACTTCACTTATTTGTTTATGTAATAAATATGTGAGGGTAGTGCGTCTATTATGGTGGGTAATATAACAATGAGTACGTTTGAATGCAATAGTACATTTTGTGCCCTATAATCGTTGCACCAATCAGGTAACGACACGTGTCATAACATGATGTTGCGGTCGCGCATTCTATCACATATCATTGCTATCACTTAAACAGGTTTTTTATTTTATTTTTATGTTCGAGCGCTCTTTATCAAATACCCCTTATAATTTATAAGGAGTAGGTAAGTACTTGAAATAATTGCTAAGTATAAAATAATAAGTAACATTGTTTTTAGATCAATATAATATATGTACGTTGACATAAAATTAAACAATACTAGGAATATCTGTCAAAAAAGCGGACGTCAAAGGGGTGTTCTGTGCTGTTACGGCAGTAGATATTTAATCATTTGGACTTCCTTTTTTTCCCGTTTTCTTTTATGTAAGCCATGGCTTTATCGTCTATGGCACGCTTCGTGTCAGTTTTGCTTCCGATGCCTTCGAATCTGAAAAATATAGACAATTCGTAAAAATAATAATTTAATGTTAGAGTAAGCACCTACCTAGTGTCTTCCTATTTATGCAGATTGTTAATGTGCGATACAGATTAACATTGGATACAGATTCTTATACAGAATTTTCACATTTTATTGACTTAATTCCTATAATCTGCTTAAAAGTTTAACATATCAAAATAAATACCTAACCCATTAAATGTCTTCCGTAATTATTACCTATATGATCAAAATGTTGTCTGCTATATCTTTTATTTATGGTAAATTTTTGGATTACCTCGTTCTAGTGCCGCCGTTTATAAAATCTTTAAATTTTTTGAAGACAACACAATAGACTTAATATAAAAATAGATAGATGACACTTTATTGTACTTTCTTATTACAATTTATAGTACTTACAAAATATTACATCTTAAAAATAGTACAATTGAAACGGTTGCCTGGAAGCAATCTCTTCCAGGCAACCGTAAGAAAAAAAACAATTTGATTAGCACGGGGTTAGAGTGTAAAATAAAGTGGGATAAATAAACTAGTTACACATTGAAATATATACAAGTACTAATATTTAATATATGTATAAAATATAACACATATTAGATAAATATTACAAAATATAATACATAAACATACATATTATATAATATAGATATATCTTCTTAATATAGATATCATATAGATACCAAAACGTAATTGATAGTTGAAGTAAAATATTTAATCATGATTTATTGAAGAAAGATAATACATTTTGACATAAATCTTGAACAGGGGAGAGATGGCTTTCTCATAGCTCAATTTTCTGATGACCTCAAATTATGGTTATTAGAGCAGCTAATGAATTTTAAACGATCCTTATGATAGCGCGTGGGGTGCCGGGCTAGAATGGCACCCCCCATTTCTTCCCGTGGGTTTCGTAAGAGGCGACTAAGGGAAAAATACCAGAAGGTGGGCAGCAGCATCTTCTGAGTAACTGTAATCTTATTACTGCGATCCCCAAGACGCCTGCCAAGCGTGGTGATTATGGCAAAAACCTCCCAATGACAAGCACAACAATAACTCGGCCCCCAGTCCCCGGTAGCTCTATTATTCCTGGCCCCGGTAGCAGGCCAGGTAACGGTGAAGCAGGGGGTGCGAAGAATCTCCAGAAGATACCCGGCTACCGCACTCATATACTACGACCCTTGGCCCTGGCAACACATAACATACGTACACTCAGGGAGGACCAGAAGATTGACGAGCTGGAGGAAGAATTGAACAAGTTACGCTGGGATGTCATGGGATTATCGGAAGTCCGAAGACAGGGATAGGACACCGTTATCCTTGACTCTGGTAACTTGTTATTCTACCGGGAAGGTCACCAAAAATCTCAAGGTGGTGTTGGGTTTCTCGTCCGGAGGTCCCTTGTTAACAACGTTGTAAATGTCATTGAATTAAAAAAAAAAAACAATTTTTCAGTACAAATCGGCAATTTCATACTCTAACCCCTAATATTACAGTTTTCGAGATATGGCCTCCAATTTTACTTTGTAGACGTCATTGTATGTTGTCCGATTTTACCCTTATGTAAGAACAAGTGATATCGTAGAAGAATCGTGAAGCGTTGAAGTAAGAAATAGAAAAATGGAACCTTCCACGTACAGTACTGAAATTGTATTTATTATATGTGAAAGTTAACTGATTAACTGCAGTAGATAGTAACGCTCGAAAAGTCAATTTTGAGTTAATAGTAATAGTAAGTAGTACTATTATGTTAATATAAATAAATTAAAAAATAACTACTTATAACTTTTTTTTGCTATAACTAATGCCCTACTCTCGTTCTTTAAATTTTTTATTCTTTACGATGGCGTATTGGGTATATTGACTTCAATTGCTAAACTTCGATCTCGCAAAAATTATATAAGTATAGTAAAAGACTTCATACCAACTCGTTACCTGGTAAGCACGGAAGCGCTCAATAGTAAATGCCACTAACAGCCATCCATTAAAATACTCACTGCTTAACTCAGTTTTTAGTTAAGAATGACTTGGCAAGCTTTCCTACGATTTTTTATCATCTAACTATCTTAAAACATACATACGAACAGTTTACGGTATTCTGTGAATGTTCGCCTGGCTAGCTGCCATTCTCATCTAATAATCAGTCACCAGCACATAACGATGTGTTATAAAAACTATCTTTGATATCTAGTTCATATATAAAATATCAAAAAAAAACCTATGACTGAGAAGATTACAAGCGATTCGATTCAATGCTCATCGATTATTCTCTAGAATATCTTTGGTAAAATAAACATGAAAGCTACTTGGGCACTAACTAATATCTGAGTTTAATCTTGGCGATTAATAAATTGTAGTAGTAATACCAAATAATGCATCTCACTTCACTAAAACCAATTATAGTCATGTTTTAGTTAGGTTCAGCATATGGAATCTATCATACATCATTTATATACCTTTATTCCATTTGACGCTAATAACGTTATTTTCGATAATGTTGATCACATTCTGCGTCTATGGTTGTGATCACTGTGATCGTTTGTAACTGTTCTCCCCTGTTCCATTTAGGATAAGAACGCTAAGAATGCCACTAAAATTTGCCACTTCTGTCACTTTTGACATTAGATGTAGCGTTTATGGCGAAAATAACGCCAAGACCCATGTGGAACAACTTTTTGGAAGTGTTATCGTTTTTAGCGAATCTAACTTCAAATGGTAAGCACCCAAAGTATGATAAATTAGGAACATGTTTGAGATTTCGTCAAGATAATCCCGTGGGAATCGAGACCTACGTGCGCCAATGACAGGTAGGTTAGGTATATGGTATGTTCATTTAAAAAGGCATAGGTAGGTATCTACTTTACATAAACTTACTTTTTAAGTTTGAATGGTTTCTTTTTCTCTGGTTTCGGCGGCTGATGATTGGTCTTAAATGTGAGAACGTAGCGTTTCACAATGTCTATGTTTAACGTCGTATTTTCAGGATACATGCGCTTATTCCAGTGCTCCCTCTCGTCGAGCCACATTCGTTGGTATTCATAGGAGAGAAGCCATTCTATGCGAGATTGTCCTTCCTACCGGTTTTGAAATAAGATTAATCGCATACTACGAATACATTATTTATTCGCAGATCACATAATTATAATAAATGAGTCATTCTCTTTTGAAACCTGGTTGGTACTCTATTATAAAGCTGAAGGTACATAATTCGAAATATCAAACTGGTTAAGTATTATAAATTACCCTCAGTCTGGTTACCTACATTACATTTTTGTCTATGCACTGTGAAATATACTTTGAATTGTAATACTCCCGATTTTATGTCCTTAAAAGGTGAAATAGGAAAAGAAAGCGCAGCATGCCACCGCTTGTGTCAATATAATTGGATGTTAATTTAGCTCTTTACCATTTCCCTGATTACTCGAGGGCTAACGGGTGAACCACATATACGAGCATTCAATTTATTCAGTTGGAGTCCGATAGGTGGCCAGCTTTGAGTATACATTCCTTAGGAATGTATACTCAAAGGTGGCCAGCCATAACACCTAAGCCAGATCTCGGTTGGACTGTAGGAAACAGGGCACTTAGAAATGGGAGGGGGGTGCCAATGGGAGAAACATTAGTATGAGCTGTTTTTGTCTCGGGCCTTGTCGAATTAGATGGTCAAAACGAATTTAATGTTAAACGGATTCCCGCAAAGCAACGCCTGAATCTATTAATGACATTATTTTATTGTTAAAATACCTAAACCTACGTCGAAAATGTTAAACAGAGATACATACCAAAGGTGTATTTCATGACATTCTGTAAACTACCGTAAAACACCCGAACTTCGCCTAGTAACCCATACTTCGCCCAATTTTTTTGAATGGTCATAACATAGTCTAGTATTTTAGATAACCGTCTCAAAGCTACCAATTAGGTAGTTAGTTTTTTTAATTAAATGGCAGCATTTTACAAACATTTTGTAACCAACTTCATGTGTTAGATTAGATGGCAATTGCATTTTTATGTGAGTTCAATGGTGACGAAATATTGTGTCTTCCCTGAAACTTTGACTGTAAATCAGAGGCAATAAGGAGGTAAGATTATTAGTTGCTGTTTAGCTAAGTCTACGGTTCACCAGCTTTCTCCCAAGATATTAATTTGCATGATAAGTTCAATGGTTTTGGTTAAAACAGCATTTTATCAGTCTCAAGTATAGATGCAGCCATGTTTGTTCTAAACTTCGACTGGGCCTAGGGTTTGCACTTGGCATGTTAACGTTACAAGCTGTTCGACATCAACTTTATTAAAAAAATTCCGTACACAAGTCAGCTCAGGATCGGTGGCGGGGTGAGGAAGGCTCGTTTTGGTGGGGGGTGAGGAGTGTCCATTCTATACGTAGTATTATTATATGTTCTATGCTAATAGTAGTCACTTACGCTAGGTAGACAATTTTGTAATCCTTCGGTTTCGGTAGGAAGATAAGTACTTACCTATCTTCCATCATAGACATATTTATGATCGAAGGTACTTACGTATTTATGTACACATAGATACATAATTTTTTTTTTTTGTAGGTATATTGTTACAGCTTACCATAAACTTCCATGGCTGAGGATTGTATTTAGGAAAATCTGATGAAATTATGTTATGAACGGGTGCACAACGTGTAGCCTTTTCCCATTTTATACCAGTTAAACGGCCCATTTATGTAGTCTCAGATTAATTAAATAGATAATAGGTTTGAAGTAAAAAAAGTATTTTGGTGTTTGATTGATGCTGTCACGATAAACTAGTCTAGCCATAGAGAAAAGTAATATACTGGAGTCTAGCCCAGTATATACAAAGTTACTTTATGATACAAAGTTACTTTATGTCTAGCCCATAGAGATAAGTAATATACCGGAAAATCTAGCCTCTTGATCAGTGATGGTCACAAATGTCACGATCATAGTAATTACTTTATGGTCACGCTCACGATCACAAAGTACTACTTTAAATATGTACTAGGGGCACACTAAAAGTTTTGCACTTCTAGGTAATGTGAACTATTTGAAATGTTATATTTTTTTAAACGACTTGCAACCTTCTTAGTAATAAAAAAAAATATTGGCGGGAAATCATTTGTCAATTGTTTTTTTTTACACACTAAAGTTATATCTACACACGTACACGAAAATTGAATTAAGTCGAAAAGATTTTAGAGCGATGATTTTTTATGATTTTAACATTTCTCTCACTTCGCAAGACTGTGCCGCTCGTCTTCAAAATGCTTTTGGGAGAGAAGCACCTTGTTTGAGCACACCGTGAGGCGATGGTTTGCTGAATTTGAGAGGTTGGGTTTCTTTAGATGACGAATTTCGTGAAGGCAGTTGCAAGGCCGCCCGCCTTCAACTGCCATCAACGAAAATAATGTACTGTTAAGCGGCTAATTGTTTAAAACCCGCGGATTACCTACGAGACAATTCGAGGACTATTGGGGATTGGTGTGAGCCATATTCAGAAAAGGCGATCACCGTAGTGAAACGCGCACTTTTGGAATCTTTTTTACTGAAACTATGAGCTCAAAATATGCGAAATAAATATATCGTAATCTTTAGTTCTTTATTTAGTGAGTTTGTTAATTCGTTTTTATTTGAACTTATTAGTTCTTCTGTAATAAATTGTAATCGGCCACCCGTTTTGGACTGTTTTTTATTTATTTAAGAGGATTAGTTAAAGTTAGGATAACAATTCTTTTTTTATAAAATAGCTTATACTATACTCTAATGAAATATCTACTTACTTGTGTCAAAAACATTTTTAAGAATTTTTGGCACAAAATTCCTTGGTGAAAAGAATAAATAGCAACGAAAATCAGTCTGCCCGCAGCGCTCGGGCCGTTCGGACGTGGGATCTGTGCCGTTCGTTACGCCATCATTTTTGTGCATTTATTTTACGAATTAATGCAATATTATTTTACCATAGGTTAGTTTGCAATTTATACATTATTGACCCTCAATCAAAAAATATATTGAGTAAGTACTTTTCATTATATTGATTTATAAAATCTTTATAATAAGTTCTTTGAGCGAGATGATAAAAGTTTAGACACGGTATTGTTAATTCCTATTTTAGTAGGTACCTAGATTTTTAACCCGTAGTACAATATTTCATTTTGTTATTTTTAGGGTACTGTACGTGTGATACGGTGATTTTATAGTTATATGATATTGATTATAATTATATTACTAACTAGAAAATCTGCCGCCAAGCATGAGTCCTCTAGAACCAGTAATTTGGCATGGTGGTAGGGCATTTTGCGATAACCCGCGTGGCTAGCTACCACCCTCAAGTACAAAATCTGTCGCCAAGCACTTAACGGTATGTGCCGCTGTGAGTCCACTAGAACCATTAATTTGACATGGTGGTAGGGCATTTGGCAAATGCCCGCTTGGCTAGCTACCACTCTCAAGAATAACTGTCGCCAAGCACTTAACGGCGTAAGCCACTATGTGTCCTTGAGAACCAGTAATTTGGCATGTTGGAGGGCATTTTGCGAATACCAGCCTGGCTAGCTACCACCCTCAAGTAGAATAACTGTCGCTAAGCACTTAACGGCGTAAGCCACTATGTGTCCTTGAGAACCAGTAATTTGGCATGTTGGTAGGGCATTTTGCGAATATCCACCTGGCTAGCTACCTACCTCAAGTAAAAAATCTGTCGCCAAGAACTTAACGGTAAATGCCGCTATGAGTCCTCTAGAACCAGTAATTTTGAATGGTAATAGGGGATTTTGCGATTACCCGCCTGGCTAACTACCACCCTCTAGTACAAAATCTGTCGCCAAGCACTTAACGGTATGTGCCGCTATGAGTCCTCTAGAACCAGTAATTTGGCATGGTGGTAGGGCATTTTGCGAAGGTGCTTGGCGACAGATTTTCCACTTGAGGGTGGTCGCTAGCCAGGCGGGCATTCACAAAATGCCCTTCCACCATGCGGTGAAGCTCAAGCCCGTGGCGGGATTCGAACCATGGACCTGCGGCACGGCAGTATATATGCATAGCCAATGCCACTGAGCCATCACTGCTTCAACAAAATTGTTCACACTGTTCTCCCAGAAAGATTCGAGTAGGTAGAAAAAGATGTTTGGGAACAGTGTAAAGGGGATTTGGGTGAAAATGGTATGATTCTAGCTGTACCACTTAGCGGTAGAGTGAATCTTACATGGCGGTTTCAGTACGGTTATCTTTTGTATTGAGCGTTTATATGGAATTATACTTCTATTCAAATTTTAAACTTTTATTGGTTTGTATGATATTTCATACCGCATAAAAATAAATGCAAGCCGCTTGCGGCCCGCACACTGCCTGATGTAAAACTTATTAGTATACATAAGTACATAACAAACAATTAAAAAAAATATGATTAACCCCTACATAAGAAACGTGATTAAGTATGTTATATTTTTTTTAGATTTGTAAGGTGTAAATAACGTACAATGGGAAATAAACGAAAGTATAAAGGACTAAAAAAACATCCATTAAAAAAAAGGAAGAAAAATGGAGAACATTTAGCTTAAAATAATTCAAGCTATATTTGCGATTATTACTTTAAATATCTGAAATTTTAATACATACAAGTGATAGCTGACAACTTGGTTCTTGTAGTTTACATGTTGGCTTAGATTTTTGCAGACAATCACTGAACAATACGGCATTTTAATAAAAATAGTCTACTCGCACACTCACCTCGAACAGGTTTTTAGTAATATTTGCGGTGAATGCCGTGGACGCTGCATATAGGTGTCTCGCGTGCGTAAGAGGACCTCTCTATAGATCTCTGTGGAACCGACTCATACATCTGAAAAGAGTGAAAGAACTTGTCGAAGTCTGTACCGTGAGCACAGTATTGAGATCATACTTTTGAATTGACACGGTACCAACTTTGAAAAGTAATTTCACCCTTTTCAGGAATAGAAGTCGGTTACATTTTAGTTTTTAAAATATAATTTTCACTTTTATATTTAATCTATTTTAATCCATCAACCAATTAAGCTCATACAGGTTCTTACTTGCAATTTATGTTACTATGAAAGAGGTATCTTTCTACCAAATTTCAAGAAGGTCTATCAGGTAATCAATATTTATTGACGGGGAAATATACAGTGCTCAGACCTCCACCTCGCTTCGCTTAGTCTATTAAATATTTCTATACCTACAAGTAATGATATTTTCTTACCCTACAGCGGTTTGCAGTAACTGCAGATAAAAATTTTGTTATAGGTATCTACACTTCTGTTCTGCCGCTTCTAATAGTTCACGAAGCTCTACAATTTTAGCGATACTACGCGTGGTACGGCGACTAGTGCCGCCGTGCGAATGAATATTTTTAGGAGTTAAAAGTTAACGCCCATTTCTTTTAGCTCCGCCCGAATAAGAAATTATTTTGATTACGGTCTTGGCCTTAAAGGTTCGGAGACTTTGTTGTCGTTGGATCCATCCCTCATGAACTGACAGCGGAGCAGAAGCGGGCTCGCGTGGAATGGTGATCATGATTCTTTAGACATATCTATATAATTTGTGATCATGATCACATCATGATCGAATGCTGCTCACTAAAATATTACTTGCTCAGTGGCTGCTCACTACAAATTAAAAATTAATAATATTCATTAAGTTATTCCTGGCTTTCTGGCAGGAAACTCCTGCTGTGGCCATCCACAGCAGGACGCAAGAAGTTTCTGCCTCCTGCTTTGGCCATTTACAGTTTGGGTTTATCTTTTAAATAATAATAATAATTGAGGTTTTAGCTACAGGCAACTGCAAACTGTTGCAAACAATCTACAGATAACTCAACTGATCACTATCACACAGTGGGGCAATGCTGATGCGCTGTGCCGGATAAAAACTATTAGGTACTTACCCTGTTAATTTTTCATAAACTGCAGATATTTATTTATTTATATCAATTGCTTATGTAGGTACTAACAACTTACGCCAACACATACATTAAGCCATCAAGATAGCATCCGGATACAGTAACTTTAATACTAATTTACTTACATAACTACGATATGTACTACACTATTAAATAACCTATAATTATAATAAAACACATCGACATCTCTGTTCTGAGCAATCAGGGCAAGTTGATAGCTTGTGACGTAGGCGCGTGCTGGGAGGTTTGCGTGTGTACGTGCGACGCTTAGCTGACGAACGCTGCACTCGCGCGACTGCCGCTGCCGATACGGCGCAGGCGAGCCAGTGCACTCGGGTTATGTATCTGACCAAGACCATTAAGAAGCTGATAAAAATGCAAGCACATTTGCGTCTAAAAACCAACGTGTCAATACCTAACATTCCAGACACAAACAGAGAAGGATATAGAAAGGGATAATATCCGTAGGTATAAATATTATTTTTGTACAAATAGCGAGCAAACTTTCGCTGTAGGTATGCGTTCTATATCTGTATGTTTCATAATCGTGTATTTTTTCTCGTGCGGATCCCAAATAATTGAGTTGTTGCGGTAGTCGTACCTGATGGGTGTCTGATCGTGTGAAAAAAATAGTTTTGCACTTGGAACTATTAAACTCCAGGTGATTACGCTCTCCCCACACGACCACACTGTCAATATCCCTCTGTAACGCGTCGCAGTCATCAACGCTGTTTATACCCAAGTATAGTTTGAGATCATCAGCGAACATGAGACACTCAGCGGACTTGACAGCTTCCGGCAAATCATGATCAGAAACTGTGTTGGGCCCGACGTGCTACCTTGACTGACTCCAGAACAGGTCACATAAGGGTCAGAGCGGAATCCAGCTAGCTGGACATACTGCACAGGCCAGAGAAAAATAACTGGAAAAAAGTTTCAGCAATTGAGACGTAAATCCTATTGCTGAAAATTTAGCCAGTAGGTACTTCTAGGTTAGCCTGAAGAACATCTTCGACCACATCATCACTTACCACCAGGTGAGATAGTGGTCAAAGGCTAATCCATAAGACATAAAAAAACATGTCATGTTAGCTCAATTGGTTAGAGCATACCCCGGCTCAAGGGGTGGATGGACGCGGGTTCGAATCCCCCACATGACTTAAATTTTTCCTATCGTATATTTGTGTTTTTGTAAAGCTCTTTCTTTGGTTTTCAGATAATCCATTTACAACCAAATTCATCCGTTGTAACACATCTTCAGCAGCAGCCAATAGCAGAAAATACTATTTGGCTTTTAGGAGACCCAAATGAAATAGCAGTAAATTCGGAGCTAGTCATTCCACCTCAGCCTGACACACACAAACTGGATACAATTATAGAAAACCTGATAACACTTCTGCAATATAATTTCCATTTTCAAATCTTGAATGTACTACGGAACCACTTGATGGAACTTCTTGACTAGTGCTTGGCTCATACACAACTACCGATTGTTCTGTATTTTGCACGTTTTTCATTATTTAACCAGATATAAAGTTTAAATATTCCGTTTTTATTCCACCTGTTCGCTTAGTCTTTTTCCACTGTTTATTCATGACAACAACGTTACACGTGCGACATAAATATACCAATGAGTATACTAACGCACAAATGAAAATAATCATACGATTCGTGATTTTATGGCTGAATTACCTATAGTAATAAAAATTCCTTTTTTATTTATCTAAATAGTGCTGAAAGCTTTAAAGTCACAAAAATATAAGAAGATAACAGAGCTAAAACTTTAGTAAATGTTTGGCTGATGCTTAGCAGTAAATAAGCATAAGAAAAGATCATAAAAATGCGTTTAATCTTAAAAACGTGTTAATATATTTAAGTTCACTATAAAATATTTCGACAACGTTTATTTAATGCATTAAGTATTGTTATTTACTAATATATGGTGTTAACCTTTTTGTTAGTGTAAATGCTGTTCAATGTGCTGTATATTAAAAGTAATTAATGTTTTAGTATGATTATAAGCCTACGAATAAATAATGTAAAGAAGTATAACTGTGATACAGTGACCGCTTTGATTTCGGCCTCATCAAGTTCACAAGTAACAAAACACGCACAATTTTCCAAATTCAATTTGATTGGTTAATTGATTTGGCGCTTAGAAATGATCGCATCTGATTGGTCACGTCAAGTTGATGTTGTCACCGCCGTCATTGTCTAAAGACAAACCGCACTACTGCGGCACAGCGTGGCAGCGAAACGGCGCGGCTGGAGATATATTAATTTGTATCCATTTATTAATGCCGTAAACCGCACTATAGTGATGCGGCTTCGGAGAGGCACGGCCCAGCGCTACAGAGATGTCTCCTAAGGCAACTCTGCGTCACGGCTGCGCCGCGCCGCCGTGCCACTGCTAGACATTGAATTCTCGATAAAAATAGGTATATAGTATCACACTATATTTTACAGTGTGTTACGTACACTGCCAAATAGCGAACAAAATAACAAAACTAAACAAAACAGTAAAAAGATAAATTTTAGATAGACCTAGATTTTAGAGTCAAGCATGAGTTTTGTTCACAGGAATAGCTGTTATCTCAGGCGCTCAATGAATTATTTTATTGTATGTGTAGTAAGTAGCTACCCACTGAGCATACAACAAATACGAACCCGGGCTACTCTACTCTAATTCGTCAAAATATCGAACTTCAGGTCCGAAAGAAAGAAAACCGCAAAACACGTACTGGCTTACTTATGTTTAACTTCGTTCGTAGCATAGACTTGCAAGCATTTATAGTCCCACCAACTTATCTGTTCAGGCGGCAAAAAAAATAACTACAACCTTCCTTCAAATTGTGACAGTTTGTAGTTGATTTCCTTGACCAGTAGCGCCCTCGAGAACTGCACAGTTAAGTTGGTGGTACTATACCTGTGTAGATTTTGAATATCCTTTTTTTTATTGCATTCGTTGGGTTTGGACATTTTCCAAACATGAAATAATATAAATATAATTTATTCGTTTGCCTATAAGTAGTCAGTTGAGTTCTAAATATGCCGAAAGAACACAATTACTAATGAGGATATAAACACCTATTGAGAACCTAGTGCGGCCAAAGCCACATCGTTTCTAGAACATAAACGTTAATGTTTAATATCTAACCTGTATTTCCTCGCGCTCATCCATAACTAGGACTCTCAGACTCTTACCTTGTGAAAATGTTCTTTAACTTCTCTGTTTTAAGACTTAAAATTGATTGAGGCATACAAGCGTTTTCAGAGTAGTATGGGAGATTCCATAGCGGGCAAGATTTGTGTTGAACGTTCCGGTCCAACCATAGACTATATCAAACAACAAACTTCGTAACGCATATTAAATTTTATATAGCTATAAAATAATGTTATAAAATATTTTTTTAGAATATATTTAATATTTTTTTCTGTGATTTTATCTTTAATTGTACGCGGCAGATTATTAATGAGGAGAGAAATTATGAATTGAGAGATTTTTTTTGCCGTATACGTTATTGTCTCTAGGTACAAGTAGTTTTCTATTTTTATGCTTCTGGTTAATTTAGAATGACTTATAGGAGATTGGATTTCTGTTCGGAATTATTATTGTTCGAGAAGTATATTTAAATGAACATTTTTATGAACCGGAATAATGTTGCAAGTGTTTAAATAACCTCAGTGGGTCACCTGAGTATTTATTTTTAATGTAAGGAGGTACAATAATTTTCAGTATTCTATACTGTATGTTGTTCATGTCGTCAAGATAGGTTTTGTGAGTACTTCCGTAGCTGCTAAGTACTTCGCTGCAGCACTGCTTTGCACCTCCGTAAATACTAGTAGGTAGTGATGGTCGCTCAGATTCCACGTACCGCCGCACCTCTGTAGTGCGGTCCCAGCTTTAAATGCGCGTGGATGGCGTTATCCCACAATATGTTAGCTTGTTTACGTATTCATTTTCTATTACATCTTTTTTCTATAAAATTGATTTATGGTTTTTCATGCAATTTATTTCAGTAGATTGGAATACTACTAAAAATACTTTCTTGGAAATAATATTCTATAATTTAAAAGTCGGTATATATAATGCGCAAAATGAGTAGAAATGGATTTCAAGTAAACTTTTTTATGCAAGTTGATATTGATCTGGATATAATTTGGAATGATTTTGGAATTAAAAAAAATATTATTGCGTGTATTACATTAATAAGTACATCACGTTTTTTTGGCGGTATGTATTTTAACAAAATGCTGCAATCTATAATTAATATTTTTAGCTACTACAACGAAAGCATTTGTCAACCTAGATGCCATTGCAGGCTTGCAGGCAGTCTAAACACTCCAGCCCTCTACCATTTGGCAGCGTGCCCAGCATCCTCAGAACTATTATTCTACTCGTAGTATTTCATTGTACCAAATGAAGTGGATGGTACCAAACGAAGTACCAAATGAACTTATATATACCTATTGGAACTAACAATACCGCAGCCATAGGTGTGACAACTATCAACGTGACAGTTGATGTCGTATTTATCTGTTATTATTTTATATTTTGGCTACAAATGATAAAATAGTTGTCTAGAAATAGATCTCAAGCATAACAGTTATAAGACCAAAGATCAATTATTTATCTGTAATTTTTCTGTCCTTTGTATCCCTAAAATGAAATCAATACTGAAAAATATGACATCAATTGACACTTTGACTTTTGTCAGACCTAAGCCCTACTTCTAGGATATTTTAATGTCATTAGTAGCACAAATACTAAATAAGAATTCAGGACCTTTTACAAAGTAGTTTTTATGACATATCTAGCACATGTTTAACATAAAAAATTTAGAATACAAAAAAAATGGGAATTGTTTTCATATAAAATGTTCTAAGACTAACAATGTTCCAAAGTTATTTTTGATTTAATGTAAAATTCATGTTGCATAAAACTATCCAGGGTAGTCAAGTATGGGTTTCGAAAATATTGGTCTTTACTCGTTTATAAAAGGTATTCCTGATTTTTTTATATCCGTATAGCTTCTCAACCATTTTATTTCACACTATGGTATTTTTGCAGAATTAAACGACGCAGAAGAACATTGATAAATTCAGTTAAAAATTCCGCAGTACACCCGCATGACTCGAGCCCACGCGGCGAACTGACAGGGCCGTGCGGTACACTTTTTAAGCCACGCCCGCTGCGGTATAGTTTCCGTTCTGTTGTCTTTGAGCTTGAATTACATTTCTTTTCATTATTATTCGTAGTTATAAGCCAATTAACTTTATTTTTAAGACCATACAATTGCTTCATGCATTATAAATTTTACCACATTCTACTCAAAAGCATTTAAACTAAGTCAAAACTGATTTAAAGTGATAGTCTGATTTTAAAACCTAAATCAGTCTTTACTTCAGTGAATATACAGATTACGTGTTACTTGGGTGAACAGATTTTGATGATTCTTTTTTATTTGAATGCTGGTGCTTGCCGTATGGTTCCATTTAAATTTCATCAAAATCGATGAAGCCGTTTTTGAGTTTCAAACCAATAACTGAAAAGTATTTTCCTATCTTGATGATAAAGTCATTGACAGTGAATGACAATCGATCCCATAAGTAGCAAGCGTAACTAAAGAGGTCGAAGTCGGTACCATGCGCACAGTATTGCGATAATAGGTACTTAAGAACCATCATGGTACCGACTTCAAGTTATTTGACACATTTGAATGTTGAAGTCGGTTAAGTTTTTTGGTAAAAGCTTTTTTCAAAAACTTTCTTGGCTAGTCAAAGTATACCTACTGTTCATTGCCAGGGAGGTGACAAGTAGAATGGGCTTCAGGTTTTCCTACGGGAAATTCGAATCCGTCCTTCCCAAATATAAGAGAATAATGCTGAATATATACTACTTTGGCAAAAATAAAATATAATGTTGACGATTTTAAAATTTTATTGCAAAAAATAAGAACTAGGTTAAAATTAACATGTAATATTTTGTTTAAAAGAAATATCTTAATTTATAGGTTCAATTTTCGCATTGGTCAGGCAGGAGGTACTATTAATATTGTAAGCATTCCACTGCAACCCACGGGCCTGAACCACAGCCCGTTCATTCAATCTCATTCCCCAAGGAGCGACAAAAACTACACTACAACAGGTAGTGCCGTAAGGAATTAGTATTTCCCTTTGCACTACCGACAGCTGTCATCATTGATTTACTAACAAATGTATAACGGTACTTCGATTATATAACTTTGTTAGCAATAGGTTTGTGGCTTCACAATGCAGCCAATGATTTTATCTAAGTAGGTACTACAGATGCACGATGGAAGCCTCCAAAATAGTGAAGCAAAACTATAGGTTACTGAATAAATAAAACTCTAAGCTCGGGTTTGCCTTCAGTTGTCGGCCATAAACGTAGCTTTGTATATTCGTCGGCCATCGTATGAAATGCAGTAAGCAATTTAATTGAATCAAATTGGAAAGTAATATTATTTCTGGTTTGACTTTAATTTCTCGAGGCATCATAGTTATTGATGATTTTTCTTATTTTCTAGGTTTAACTGCTTTTTTTATTTGATAGTGTTTGAAGCAGAGTTGTATAGCCGGGAATACATCAATAGGATTCCGTCATTTTCAAATGAATCAAAAACAAAGCTCTCCTTATTTTTCCTTGCTCATCACTTGGTTTTTTCATACAGCTTTGCTGATAAAGCTCCGACTGGTTTATATTCAAACATAAATTTTGCCCTCAAATAACTTTCCACTTATTTTTAGCTACATGGATCTTTACAAGTTTATTCCACACATATTTCAGTTCATGTTGGCATTTGTTGGATTCCTATCTTCTAAATTCTAGTTACACTATACCTAAGAGAAAACAGTACTTATTACAGATTACTTAGCATATTAGCATCTTATATGCATCGGCAGTAGAACTTCATGCACAATACTAATTGACGCGATATATTTCAAAACTGGACAAAGGCAGAAAATATGTATGAAATAGATAATATTATATACATATTCAGTGGGGTTTGATAATTGAAATTTGAAACAAACAATAAGACTCCAATCTTTAAACTCAATAACTAACTTGAACAACAGTAAATAGGAGGATGGTTCAGACCCATACAACAAATTTCACAAGCAATGAAATAGTACTTCACTGTATACTATATATAAATTGACTATAAAGTCACAGGTACTCTATACTTAAGTTATTTTATTATTAGTTAATTATTTATTAACATTAGTTTAGTTTCGAACCATCTGCAATTTCGGTAATCGTGGATTAAATCAAATTAAAAATTACTTAACCAAATCAGTCTAAATTATTGTAAAATTACATGTAAGTATTGTTTACTCGCTTAAACATCACTACATTGTTACTTTTTATCTACGTTGTTATTTTAATATAATTGAATGATTGATTTAAAAAACAACAACATTTATATTTTGTTTTGGAATGGTATATAATTTGGTGAAGTTCTACAGGGCAATGCCTAGACAGTAAATTCAGATGCTCCGAATGTGTTGTTGTTTTGGGGTCGCAAAGGTGTTTATCCGAATTGGAAACTGAATGCAGTCCCAGGAAATCCGCCTCCCGAATGGAAGTCGTATTGGGGTCCGCCGCCGTGGTTGAAGAACGACTGGAACACCACGTTGGGGTCGATATCTGTAAACAATCATAAGGGTTGCAAAATCATCCACCGTAATAATAGTTGTTATGTTCATAAAAACTTGACAATTTCCACGAACATATGCCCATTCATAAAGAAGAATTTCTTTTACAAATAAAATGACGTCGATCTATGAATGAAGTTCTCAATTCCCTTAAAACAAAATTATCTACTTTAAGTTCGACGTGCCAAAAAGGATTTGGCGTTTATCTTCAAAACTCTCTAATTTTATTTAAAGGCGTATTGATATTGTTTTTTGTAAGAGTTTTAAAGACTGATAAATCTGAATTATATTTAAATTATACAAACTGTGACAACCCTGGTGAGATCTATTCCCAGTTCTTTGTAGTGTAGTGTCTAGTTTCACGCAAACATCTAAGGCGTTAAATGACTTTATGGATTTAAAGGCTGTGGTAAAGATAATAGAGAACAGTCGCAACAGAAAGCAAAATCCTGAAAGGTGATCATGGTCAGCACACATCCCAGGGTTCTGTTTTTCGTTTTCGAGTCCATCACTGCTGGGTGGTTGATAGTCGACCACTGCAAAGTGTTTTAAACGTCGGGATTCAAAAAAAAATATATACTTACGCGATACAAACCAATTCCTTTTTTAACTTAGACGTGGTTATATTACAACATCACAAATATACGATAGGAAAAATTTAAGTCATATGCGGAATTTTTCCTCATATGGCCACCGCCAAGCTAAGGTATATATAGCACTGCGCACTATACATACCAAGCAAGAAGAGAAGGCGTTGAGGTCGACGTCCTGGTAGTAGCGCGCACGTTTCTTGGGGTCGCCGAGCACGCCATACACTTCGCTTACTTTATTGAACTTACCCCGCTAGAGAAGGATATAGATACATACCACGCATGCCGGCAGAATCCACGCCCTGGTAGTAGCGCGCAAGTTTCTTGGGGTCACTGAGCACGCCGTACACTTCGCCCACTTTCTTGAACTTACCCCGCTAGAGAAGGATATAGATACATACCACGCATGCCGGAAGAGTCCACGCCCTGGTAGTAGCGCACGCATTTCTTGGGGTCGTTGAGCATTCCGTACATCTCGCCCATTTCGTTGAACTCGCGCCGCTAGAGAAGGATATAGATACATACCACGCATGCTGGAAGAGTCCACGCCCTGGTAGTAGCGCGCAAGTTTCTTGGGGTCGTTGAGCACTTCGCCCACTTTCTTGAACTTACCCCGCTAGAGAAGGATATAGATACATACCACGCATGCCGGAAGAGTCGACGCTCTGGTAGTAGCGCGCACGTTTCTTGGGGTCGTTGAGCATTCCGTACATCACGCCCATTTCGTTGTCTCGCGCCGCTAGAGAAGAGTATAGATACATACCACGCATGCTGGAAGAGTCCACACCCTGGTAGTAGCGCGCAAGTTTCTTGGGGTCGTTGAGCACTTCGCCCACTTTCTTGAACTTACCCCGCTAGAGATGGATATAGATACATACCACGCATGCCGGAAGAGTCGACGCCCTGGTAGTAGCGCGCACGTTTCTTGGGGTCGTTGAGCATTCCGTACACCTCGCCCATTTCGTTGAACTCGCGCCGCTAGAGAAGGATATAGATACATACCAGGCATGCCGGAGGAGTCGTCGTCGAGGTCGACCCCCTGGTCGTAGCGCGCACGTTTCTTGGGATCACTGAGCACGCCGTACGCCTCGCCCACTTCCTTGAAGCGGCGCTCCTGCTCGCGCCGCTCGCTGTCCGCTGCGCTGCTGTGCCGGTCCGGGTGATGCACCAGCGCGCGCTTCCTTAACAATCACCGCAAAATAATCTTTATTTAATCTCTTAAATTGAAGCGCTCGTAGCGAAGTTTACTTAACTGTTCTCAACCGATCAGCAAAGTTAAGCAACGTCGCGCGCGGTCATGAGTTGGATGGGTGACCGCTAGTGACATTACTACTGAGCGTTTCCGTGCTTCGGAGGGCACGTTAAGCCGTCGGTCCCGGTTGTTGTCTTAGGCTGGCAGTCGTTATAGCATGGTGGTAGGGCATTTTGCGAATGCCCGCCTGGCTAGCTACCACCCTCAAGTAGAAAATCTGTCGCCAAGCACCTAACGGTGTGTTCCGGCAGCTGTCCTTGAGAGCCAGTAATTCTAGGTTAGCCTGAACAACATCTTCGACCTCATCATCACTTACCATCAGGTGAGATAGTATAAACTATAAGGCATAAAAAAAAAAACTCATTTGGTAATATTCTAATTATGGAATGATATACAGACTTTTAATGGCATATTTTATTTACATACTTCTTTAAGAAAATTAAAAAGTTAAATTAAAGCATTATTCTCCTAACAAAACAATGCTTTAAAACATTTTTTTTATTATTAAAGTACAATGTGTCCGTGTGACCCGACCAAGGAGGTTGCAATTCAATTTAAGTACACATTATCTGTGGTGAGCGCTAGTTCCGAGCCATAGACCAATAACAGACTTTTTTAATTTTGGCGCTATTTCGTACATACGAATTTGAGTAATATTTTGTTGGACAAAAATTTTATTCAATGTAGATACTAAAGCCAAGAGATTAAATAAAGTAGTGTATGCAAATGCATATTATTAGGTATTAAAACACTCGTGTAATCTTAAAAAACTACACTCGTGTTTTAATACGCTCTATTATATGACAGTTGCATAAACTACTATTAATCAACATCCTTCTTACTTTTGCTATCTTTCACTCGTACTATGTAATGTTTTCTTGCGTTCATATTATATAAGCCGTTTTATTAGGAAGATACTTCTATTTATATCTATGCATAAAAAATGTCTTGGCAATTTTGTATGAAATGAAATAAATATGTCTGCGTGTATATGAATCCTAGCTTTAACATTTGGAAGCTCAAGTAGCAGGAGCTCAAATAACCCGTTAAAGTTGATATCATCATCATCATCATCATCAGCCGGAAGACGTCCACTGTTGAACAAAGGCCTCCCCCATAGAACGCCACAAAGAACGGCTATTAGGCGCTTGTAACCATTGGCTACCCGCGACTTTAACGATGTCGTCAGTCCATCTAGTGGGGGGCCTACCAACTCTACGTCTTCCGGTGTATTGTGGTAACCACTCGAGAACCTTTCTTCCCCATCGGTTATCAGTTCGTCGAGCAATGTGGCCCGCCCATCGCCACTTCAACTTGCTAATTCTGAGAGCTATGTCGGTGACTTTGGTTCTTTGGCGAATATCCACGTTCCTGATTTTATCACGCAAAGAAACTCCGAGCATAGCTCTCTTCATAGCTCGTTGAGCGACCCTGAGCTTTTCCATAAGGGCCACAGTCAAGGACCACGTTTCAGTGCCATATGTCATCACTGGCAACACACACTGGTTGAAGACTTTGGTCTTCAGGCTCTGTGGGATGTTCGACGAGAAGATGTCCCGTAACTTCCCGAACGCTGCCCATCCGAGTTGGATTCTTCGGGCGACCTCTTTGTCGAAGTTGGACCTACCTAACTGGACAGTCTGTCCCAGGTAAATATAATGGTCAACAACTTCGAGTGTATCGTTCCCAACAACTACTGGTACGGGTGCAACATGGACATTAGACATAATTTTCGTCTTGTCCATGTTCATTTTAAGACCCACCTGCTTGGAAACTCTACTGAGGTCGCTGAGCATTGTACTGAGTTCTTCAAGCGATTCTGCCAATATGACTATATCATCGGCGAAACGAAGGTGAGTGATGTATTCGCCATAGATGTTGATGCCGAATTCTTTCCAGTTCAAGAGCTTAAAAACGTCCTCCAACGCATTCGTGAACAGTTTCGGAGAGATAACGTCTCCCTGTCTCACGCCTCGTTGCAGTTGGATTGGTTCCGTGCTCTTGTCCTGTAATCGAATCGACATGGTGGCGTTTCTATACAAACACTTCAGCGCTTCGATATACCTATAGTCGATTTGGCATCGCTGAAGAGACTGCAGTACGGCCCAGGTTTCGATTGAATCGAAGGCTTTTTCATAGTCCACAAACGCTAAACATAATGGCCGATTATACTCCTCAGTCTTCTGTATAATCTGGCGGAGCGTATGAATGTGGTCTATGGTGCTAAAGCCTTTTCGGAACCCGGCTTGTTCGGGAGGCTGGAAGTCATCAAACCTACGAGCAAGACGATTCGTAATGACTCTCGAGAACAGCTTATAAACATGGCTCAGAAGTGAAATGGGCCTGTAGTTCTTCAACAAGGTCTTGTCGCCTTTTTTGAAGAACAGTACCACTACACCTCTGCTCCACGCTTCTGGCGTTTTACCTTCAAGGATGACGGAATTAAATAACTTCTGGAGGACTGAGAGTACCGGTTTTCCACCCGCTCTCAGAAGTTCTGTCGTGATTCCGTCATCCCCTGGCGCCTTGTTGTTCTTAAGCTGTTTGAGAGCCATTCTAATCTCGTATAGGCTGATGTCCGGGATATCTTCGGTATAGTGTCGGGTCAGTTTAGCTCTCTTGTCCTGAGCTGCACTGACAACGGGTTCTCGTGTCGAGGTGTATAGCTGTCCATAAAACCTCTCAAGCTCTCTCAGAATCTCCGGTTTTGATGAGATGATTCTGCCATCGTCGATCTTCAACTTCGTCATTTGGCTTTGCCCTATAGACGAATTTTTTGCGAACACTTTGGAGCCTTGGTTACGCTCGATTGCGGCCTTTATCCGCTGAGTATTAAAGGCGCGCAAGTCGTGTCGCAGTGCCTTGGAAATTCGTCTATTGAGCTTGCCGTAGTTCGACATATCAGCTGAAGATTGCAGTCTCATTTCATACCGGTCTTCCATCAGCTTGATGGTTACTTCTGAGAGTTTCTTTGGTTTGTTTCGGCGGGGGGTCTTAAAGAACTGAGACCCCACCGCGTGGACAGCTTCCACAAACCCGTTGTTAATCTCGTCCACTGATTCGCATTCAGCTAGACACTGGAAGCGGTTATGTAGTTCGAGTTGAAAGCTTTTGGGGTTTTGGATTTGGTCAGCGCTAGGTCGGAGCGTGGAGTTTATCAGACGCGACCTTTCCAGCTTAACATTGATATTCAATGAGCCTCTGACGATACGGTGAGCACTACCGGTTTTCACCTTATGGATCACAGAGACATCATCGAATATATGCTTCTTGGTTGTCATGATAAACTCGATCTCATTTTTTGTTGAACCATCGGGGCTTATCCACGTCCACTTCCTGGATGGTCGCTTCTTGTAGAAGGAGTTCATCGCAAAGAGTCCCTCCTTCTCCATGAAGTCGACCAGCCGCTGGCCCCTCTGGTTCCGCTGCCCATATCCAAATGGCCCCACTCTCAACTCATCGCCATTCCGTGTGCCCAACTTAGCGTTGAAATCCCCCATAACAACGGTGAAGTATGTTTCGGAGGAATGTATGGCTTCTGATATCTCCTCATACATAGCCTCTACTTCATCGTCTGAGCGTGCCGAGGTCGGTGCGTAAACCTGTATGACCTTCAGCGAATACCGTTTGGTGATTCTGAGTATAAGGTACGCTACCCTGCTCGACACACTTTCAACTTTTACAATGTTGTTAACAAGGGACCTCCGGACGAGAAACCCAACACCACCTTGAGATTTTTGGTGACCTTCCCGGTAGAAGAACAAGTTACCGGAGTCAAGGATAACGGTGTCCTGTCCCTGTCTTCGGACTTCCGATAATCCCATGACATCCCAGCGTAACTTGCTCAGTTCTTCTTCCAACTCGACAATCTTATGGTCCTCCCTGAGCGTACGGACGTTGTGTGTTGCCAGGGCCAAGGGTCGTCGTTTCTGAGTGCGGTAGCCGTGCATCTGCCGGGGATTCTTCGCACCCCCTGCTCCACCGTTACCTGGCCTGCTACCGGGGCCAGGAATAACAGAGCTGCCGGGGACTGGGGGCCGAGTTGTTATTGTGCTTGTCATTGGGGGGTTTTCGCCATAATCCCCACGCTTGGCAGGCGTCTTGGGGATCGCAGTAATAAGATAACAGTTACTCAGAAGGCGCTGCTGCCCACCTTCTGGTATTTTTCCCTTAGTCGCCTCTTACGACACCCACGGGATGATATGGGGAGGTGCAATTCTAACCCGGCACCCCACGGGGCAAAGTTGATATATTTAATAAATATTTAGAAAACTATCGACAACACCTAGAATATGGTTCTGCAGCTGTCTTTGAAATCTAGTTCTGATTACAGGTCTACTAGCCAACATTTTTAATAAATAATAGTTTTTCATCAAAGCTTACAATCATCTTTGATCAAATCATCAGATATAAGAACATTGAGATATTTGGCTCAGTCATACATGATATGTTGTTATTTGAAGCAAATTACTTTTTTTTTATCTATAGAAATAAATCTTGATGCTGAATAAAAACCGGGCCAGTGCGAGTTGGACTCGCACACCGACGGTCCCATATCGACATAAAGTGTAAGTTCCAAATAACATGTAATACCTTTTCATTATCATTCGTCATACTATTCGAGATCTTTAGCTGGATTCCGACGCGCACTTTACTGTTTCTTATTATTTGTTGCTATATGGATACAGTTCCAAGTTTGAGGCTTCTAATTATTACCGTTTTTACGATAGAACAAAAATAACATAAAAAAACACGTTCCTGTAGGAGAGACGCCCATATTACCTTTAAATTTTTGCTATTATTGTTACTTTTTTTTTATGTTATTGTGACGGAACAAGCCCGAGGCCCACCTGATGTTAAGTGGACTAACCTCTGCCTATAACGTCAACGACGAATTGCACTGTGCCCGTCAATCTTCAAAACGTTTGGGACCTATTTATCAGCCAATACCTCAAACAAATGTGAAGTCTCAAGAGAGTTCTTGAGATAGTTGTTAAGATGCGGTTGAGATTGGCATTATATTAAATACTGTGTGTTTATTACTTAGTGACGGTATTAAGATGCTGGACAGTTCTTGAAGACTTACCTCTTATACTATTACCATTTCTTTATTTTAGAGTTGGAGAAACTCTGATATAACCTTGTACATACATAAACGTCATATTTTTATAATATAATGCATACATAATGTAAAAAAGAACGCTCGTTCGAGTTTTCACAGGAGCTGTCATCAAAAAAATAAAGAAATGGAAATAGTATAACTTATCTCTTACATAACTCCTTCCTACATAATCACTCCTGTACTGTATCAGCCGGATCGTCCACTGCTGAACACAGCCTCCCCTATTGAGGGGGTATTTGCCGTAATCCCCACGCTTGGCAGGCGGCTTGGGGATTGCAGGTAAGATAGTAAGTAGTTCTTTAGAAGGCGCTGCGGCCCACCTTTCAGTATAATTCCCTCAGTCGCCTCTTACGACACCCACGGGATGATATGGGGAGGTGCAATTCTAACCCCGCACCCCACGGGGTATAATAATACCATATTCCAATCACTCCTAATAATACCATTTTACGCAATAAATCTCATTTCATTTCATTTACAAAACCAATCTGTTTATAACAACAAGACATAACAATAACTGTTCCATGTTATTCAATTTATTTTACTTGTCCTTAATATAAAGTATTGTAATGGAATTTTTACAAGCTTTTAGCCTTGGCTTGGCGCTATTGGGTAATCTTAGCTATTTAGGCTAATTTGATTGGAATCAATGTAATTGGTTCAGTCTACGTAATTTGAGTGAAAATGTTAGAAGCAAAACCAGGTCAGGGGTTCCATACCGTATCACAATAAATAGCTCGGGATTCTTTGTGCAAATCTGATATGCATCTGACCAGTTTTATGAATTGCATTACTTGTAGAGTTTATGCTAAACTCACAACAAACTAGTAGCTACTGTGGTATTACCATTTTTACAAAATTACAATGCATTTCATGTATGGAGGCAGCCGTATTTTCAACCGACATCAAAAACAGGCGGAGGTTAGTAATTTGGTAAGTTTTTTTACTATGATTGTTTGTCATTTACAAGACATTAATAAACCGCCTGCCGGACCATATTACGGACCCACCTGGCGTCTGGCGTCTTTTAAGTACAAACTAAAGGCTTGGCTAGTCGAGAAGGCGTTCTATAATTTACATGACTTTGTAACTAAGTTAAGATAGGTATGTATTGTATAATTATTTTAATTTTATTATTTATATTACTATTTACAATCTAATTTGCAATGTATTTCATAGTTGGTTTCAAGCATTTTTTTTTTGTTATGTATTCTATTATTTATATTATTATGGAACAATTAAGTAATTTTAAATGTATATTTTGGTTTTAATGATTTTTTTGGTCTTCCTGTTTGACTTGTAAATATGTGTGTTACAAATCACCAATAAGTAATACCAATAAATTGATTATTGTTAGGATATCCATCATAATAACACAAATTCTGTTAAGTTTCAACTGGCTGCTTACAGCTGCGGACAGCATATACTTAAAACTAGAGCCCTTCCTCCGTTCTCGTGCATTTTTGCTATCATACTATTTTTCTACCATCTTATTATGATTATAAATAATTTCACTGAGAATAATAATGTTATTATTAAAAGGCCAAAATGACAAACTTAATCCAGTCATTCCTTACCTGTATGCTTTCTTGATATCATCCTCAGATGCAGTTTTCTCAACACCAAGGATTTTGTAGTAGTCCTTGCGTTTAGATCGCTTTAGCGCCATTTTGGCATTCTGAAGTAGAACTTTGTTTTCCTTGCTCTTATCGATTTTGTAAAGTTTTTCATAATCTTTTACCGCTTCTTCATGTTCGCCAAGTTCTGAATAGCATTTGGCACGTCTAAGTAAAGCTTTGATGTAATTCTCGTCTAATTCAAGCGCTTTTGTGCAAGCTTCGGCTGCCTCTCTAGTTTTGTTCATTTTGGAGCATACTGTGGCTTTGTTGAAATATAGTTTGGCATTCACTATTTTGTTGTTTTTGTCGATGAGTAGTGCTTCGTTGTAAAGTTGGAGTGCTTGAGCCCACCTTCCCATTTTGAATGCTTCATTACCTGAAAGCAAAAATATACTCTTATTTATTTATAGCTAATAGGCAAGGCTTTGACCACTATCTCACCTGATGTGAAATGATGATGTGCTTGAAGATGTTGTCAGGCTAAACTGAAATGATGGGCTCTCAATGACAGCTGCCGGAACACAACGTTAGTGCTTGGCGACAGATTTTCTACCTGAGGTTGGTATCTAGCTAGGCGGGCATTCGCAAACTGCCCTACCACCATGCTATAACTACTTAGCAGTTGTTATAGCGTGGTGGTAGGCAGGCTAGTTTGTATTAAGGATAGCATTTAAGACAACAAGTCATGACCGCAACGGATGTTGCATAACTTAGTTGATCGATTAAGAACGACTAAGCAAGCTACGCTACCAGCGCTTAAAAAACTACTTATCCATGAAAATATCAATGGGTTAATATTACAAATGTTACAACATCATAGTATAGTACCACCAACTTAACAGTGCAGTTCGCGAGGGCGCTGCTGGTCAAGGAAATCAACTACAAACTGTCACAATTTGAAGGAATGTTGTAGTTCTTTTTTCTGCCGCCTGAACAGATAAGTTGGTGGAACTGTACATGTTCAACATACTTTGAATGTGGATTGTACAAAAAATTGAGTTGTAAAAAAAATGGGTTTTTAAAAGACAAGCAGTTAGTAATAACAAATATTTTTAAAATATTTTACGAAAACATCAAATTAATATTTTAATAAAACACTTAAAAATATAAAAATATATCTAGTGACAATTCCGCCCAATTTTCCTGCTAAGCCGACGTGATGTCACAAACGCCACGCAGCCAAACCGGAAGAACCTTCGACGCGTTTCGCTTCTACACGAAGCATCCTCAGGAGGTCTTGACTCTTCGAGCGCACGATCGAGAAAAGATTCTCGATCGATCGAGAAAAGATTCTCTAAATATGGATTTCCGCAAAGTAACGCCTGAATCTATTCATTATCTTACAAGCAGTTAGTTTTGACATTCAGCAGCAAGGAGATAGTGATTGGGTTTACCTATATTATTCTTCTTTCATTCCTTTTCTTTACAATACCATTATTACAAATATCACTAACAAATTGTAATTATATTCTAATAGTAATAAAAGAGAAAATGGAACTACAGAATTATTACCAGTTCATCAAGAAAACCGGTTTATTATTATGCTTAGTAAAAATAGTCTTTAATTATATTACCTTCTTCTTTTTTCTGCTTCAATAGTTTAGCCTTTTTGTAGGTTTCCATGGCTTTTTTGTGGTCCGGTGCGAGGCGAAGTACTTGCTGGAAATGCTTGAACGCTTGCTCATCTTTATCCTGAAAATAAATAAGTGTTTTTATTAATTGCTGATAAGGTAAGTGACGACTTGGCTGAAGGTCCTAAACATAGAATTTCCGGCGCTCAAGTATTGATGCCTGAAAAACACCGTTAGGTACTGGAGACAGTTTTTCCACCCGAGGGTTGGAGCTACTTAACCAGCGGGGCGAGTATTTCCCAAAGCTTAAACCACCGGGAGGATTCGAACTATGAAGATCCTACCACAGGACTATCATTGTCTTAAGAGGAACGGGAAGAGATGAAGCGCAGAAAAATAGGTAACAAAATGATGCTGTCTCGCAGCTAAGCGCCATTTAAGCATTAGCCATTTAGCCATTAGCTAAGCTATTTTTTTGAGGTGCAAGGCCAAATTCACGAAACAATCACACAATACTGCTTTTTGTGTCAAGGTCACCAAAAGGGCTACTTATTCAAAAATTAGAACGGAACTACCTGTTCTGGTCACAACATATGCAATCGAAATTAATGTAGGCTTTAGAAACTAAGATTACACAACATACACTTAGAAGGATAGGTAAAAATATGAAATTTATTAATAGGTAAAAACTGATTTTTTTATATATTGGGGTAGGTACGTCTATAATATATTTCTTAGTTCCGATAATTCACATTTTATATATACAGAAAAACATTGATATGGGTAGAATCGAAATATCTACAAATCGATATTTTCCCGTCACTTACCATCGCACATATCAAATAAGCATATATATTGACATCACTAATACCAGTACCTCTACTGTTCTACTATTATTTATTCTGTGCAGCTACATTGCCCCGCGAAATTTGCGTTTTGGGAGAAAACTTTTCCACTACATTAAACATTAATCAAATCCAAAAATTCTGGTCATATTTTATAATTTACAGAATAAACATATATAGGTTTATAGGTTTCCTTTTTCGTCATTTATTTTTTCATCGTAACAATTCACCAAGTAGAGACAAGTATTTTGAAAATATCGGTATTTAAATACCCAATAATTCAAATTCATTTAATATAACGATAAAAGTAAAAACTTAGGTTTATATCAATATTAATAACATGTAAATGTAAACATGTAATGTAATAGACTTATCCAAAAATCATCAAAAGCGGCGATTGTTGAGGGGGGTAGAAACTTTTTCTCTTTTTGTATGAAAATTTGGGACTCCAGTCTTAAGTTGTAACGAGTAATATGTTTAAATATTAATATCCCGTAAGATAAATATAATAAGTTCGACGTCTTAAATGATATTTAAAATAATCATTACAGGACTTTGTAATTCATTCAATATGTAACTACAGGATGTGGCATACCAGAGTTTTGTGGTAGATATGTATTTATAAAACACAATCAGTAAACAGGATAAGTAAAAGTTTCGGTAATAGTTGGCTATGGTCAATATAACGATTTAAAATAAAATGTATATGAACAGTTTTAGGTGGTATATATTTTTAAAGACTAGAATGTAGCTTGATCGATCATAATTTTGAACATGGATATTGAAATTGGATTTCCAATAATGTTATTTGCAAAAACGCCTGCCATGCGGATTACACCACAAAATTACAAATATACGATAGGAAAAACTTAAGTCATGTGCGGGATTCGAAACCGAGTCCATCCACCCCTTCAGCCGGAGTATGCTCCAACTAATTGAGACAACGTGACATGACGTCATAACTCAAATCTTTTCTATCATTCTTCAACCATCGTATTGGGATGGAGCGACACCTATAGTACAACCCACGTTGTACTACAAACAAGACCAATTTTGCAATTGGTTTTATACTTGCAAATGATGACGCAACCTTACAATTCCAATATTATTATGTTTGCAACAACGCCTGCCATGCGGATTACACCACGTGAAGGGGTGGATGGACGCGGATTCGAATCCCTCACATGACTTAAGTTTTTCCTGTCGCATATTTGTAATTTTGTGATTGAAATTGCATGTTGATATAGTTTGTCGTGTTCTTTCGCATTTCCAGTACAGTTATTATTTATTACAGAAAATAGAACATTAGAATTAAATTTTTAGATCGTACCAGATATCAAAAATATCTACTAACAAAATGTTTCATACTTCACAAATGTTTTATTTTACTTTTATAATGTGTATTCTTGTATTTTCTTTTTTTTTATTTTCTCCATTATTTTTGTATCTGTATTTGTTAATAAATGATTATTATTAAAAAAAAGAAAAAAATAACTGAAGATAAAACAGTGTTCAGATCAGCCTAACAAATCCATCGAAATGATTTGCTTCATAATAGAATACCCAGACATTCTGCCTCAATAACACAACAATGAATAAGTAGTAGGAATTTTCGTATCAGGACAGAACACAGCAGAATAAACGTCTCTTGTAGCGCGCCGTCATGTCTGCGGAAATCAATAGGTTTTTTACTAACCTACCGTCCGTGTCGACCAATATGAACAACGTTCTGTTTTCAATTAAATTAAGTCATGATATAAATCACATTTTCCTGTTCTTTTACTCAACTTATCAAACGAATAGGGTGAGGTCAAGTATTCATATCCACTTCGATCTATCAATCAACCGTCATCTCAATACTAACACACAATAAAAATTTACCTCAAAATAAAGGCAGAGTCCCCGCACATATATCGCGTCGGTGTCTAGGCTATCGAAACGCAGCGAATCGTTGGCGATGTCCTGGGCCTCCTGGCAACGGCCCAGCATCGCTAAACACTCGGCTTTTGTGAGCTTCGCCCTGGAAATACATACCGATTCCATTACATTACAATATTGTTTTAAAGGAGTATATATGAAGGATCGAAATTATTTGTGAATGTAACCGTTCTTCTTGTTATATGATCTAAAATTAAATAGCTGAATGTTATTCTGGAATTTCAGGATTAAACCTACCTATTTAAGAAGGGGAAATCCAAAGTAATGATAATCAATAAAAAGCTCAATTTATTGTCAGTCTAACATAATCTTTAAAACAAGTCAATAATACACATAGTCCATCTGGACCCTTGCGCATATTTCAGACAGCGTTAGGTACTTGAAGACTGCTCGGACTTTGTTTTCCTGCATTTCGAGTCATCGCTTCGATAGTTCGTATTCTATACTATCAGTATTCTATTTATCTAACGGTAGACAGGGGTATTTTTTGCCGCTGCGATTATACAACTCCACCAGTAGGCTTTGAGCGAAGGAAGGTCCTCTATAACTGCTGCCGGAACACACTGTAAGGTGCTTGGCGACAGATTTTCTACTTGAGGGTGGTCGCTAGCCAGGCGGGCATTCGCAAAAAGCCCTTCCACCATGCGGTGAAGCTCAAGCCCGCGGCGGGATTCGAACCATGGACCTGCTGCACGGCAGTACATAGCCAATGCCACTGAGCCATCACTGCTTCAAAACCACGGGGCTCCGTTTGCATTCCGAAGAAAGCGATTCTGAATGACCGATTCTCTTTACTTTCTGATCAACTGAATATTGAAGTGTAGCATGTGGTATTTCTCTTTGCTAGTATTTCTAGTATTTGTTTTAGCTTGACTACTAAGTAGAAGCACGTGGGGTGCCGGGCTAGAATGTTACCCCCCATTACTACCAGTGAGTGTCGTAAGAGGCGACTAAAGGTAAAATACCGGAAGGTGGGCAGCGGTGCCTTTTGAGGGACAGATATCTTAACCTGCGATTCCCAAGACGCCTGCATGCTAAGCGTGCGGATTATGGCAAATCCCCTCTTTATGGGGGAGGCTGTGTTCAGCAATGGACAATCCGGCTGATACAGGGTACCCCGTATTAAGTAGGGGTAGGAAACAAAGAGGGAGGATGGTTTTAGTCCGTAGGTCGTAAGGCAACTGACGGAGTCGGACATCACCAGGAGGTTGGCGCTTGGATCAAGTATACAAGCAACAACACCCTGGTATTCATGAGCTTTTCCTTCTCATTACTGAAGAAAAAAATACCAAAAAAACCCGGCTGATACAGTACAGTACTAAGTAGATGTAGCGGTGTACAGTGCGACTAAGATAAGAATACGATGGGCTAACTTCACTCTCATTAGTACGATGACCAGAACAAATTTAAAATAGACCAGCGCCATTAATTATTACGTAAATTTAAATTAGTGCCCGGTTAGTTAATTTGAATAATGAATTTATTAAAATTAACGATTTTAAGGTTGTCAGCACAGACACCATCTTGATATGATGACATCGCAGGCGTCAGGGTTTTATTTCTCAGTCTGTGTACTACGCGACACGTTTTCGCCTTTTGCTGATCTTCTTGTTTAATTTGTTTTCGATGACTGTTAACATTTGCTTTTGTAAACCGTTAAAATTAGTCTATTGATTTTTTTATCCAACAATGAACGAATCTACAAAATGTAGCTAACAAATCAGTTTCCAGTGTATCTCTGTTTGTTGTACAGTTACACAATACTTAGTTTACGTACCTATGATTACTTGGTTTCTAATTTCAATTACGTACGTTTTATTTACAATTTAGCAAAGATAACCGATATTTTTTTATTGTTTCTTTTTTTTGCACACTGTACGAAGTTCTAGTTGCGACGTCACAACTAATAGGATCAGAATTAGAATGGGATCAGCCTACCGCCATCGCTAGGCCGATCCTATATTCTTATTTAAATCGCATTGTATGTAGCAACAGTGTATATTTCGAAGAAGTGATGGCTCAGTGGCATTGACTATGGACTGCCGCGCAGCAGGTCCATGGTTCGAATCCCGCCGCGGGCTTGAGCTTCACCGCATGGTGGAAGGGTATTTTGCGAATGCCCGTCTGGCTAGCGACCACCCTCAAGTCGAAAATCTGTCGCCAAGCACTTAACGGTGTGTTCCGGCAGTTGTTCTTGAGAGCCAGTAATTCTAGGTTAAGCCTGACAACATCTTCGACCACATCATCACTTACCATCAGGTGAGATTGTGGTCAAAGGCTCACCTATCAGCAATAAAAATAAAAAATAACATTTTCTGAATAGATTCTCATCCTCATGAGAATTGGCACCTATAGACAGTTCTGATACCTATACCAACAAATGAAACATTTCAAATACCTATATCTTAACTTAAATAACTGAACTTTATGTTAATATCAAACATTTCAATGAACTTACTCCCACTTAGCCTTACAAAGCTGATAACCTTGATTGCATGAGACCGAATAAACTTTCATTTATGAGTAATGTAGCTAGAATATATAACAAACAAAAACTGTGTGGGCTACAGCTAGACAATCAAATGACTCATTGAGATTCCGTTTCTGAACCTAGCTGTTAATTTTGAAACTAAGGAAACGGTACTGTTTTCTTTTGAGTTTACATTGTAAGTGTGGATACATAATGAACTCAGAGCAAAATCAATATATGTTTATGAATAAAGTGATGCTATATTTATATACCGCACAATTATTATTTCAAAGGTATATATTGTTAGCTATGAAATACATGCGGTTGGGCGCCTGCAGGTTTTAGTAGGTAGGTAGATGTACCCTGGGGCTTAAATTTCGAAAGTTACCAATCCAAAACATTAAACACAGAACATTACTTATGTATCTATTACTTCGAAGCAAGGTAAGGTATACGCGAACCACACGTGTTCTTTGAGTTCATATGTCCCACTGCAGCGAAGTTCTATAGCTTTCATTAACAATTTAAACATAAACATTTCAGTACTTTTTCACTAAGCAATTATTATATTACAAAATAGGAGTGGCTGAAATCAACTGTTTAGTAGACTTCAGAGTACAGATCAGGCATTACAGAATGAATGTCACTCACTTGGAGCAAGAAGGGCTGTAATCCAGGCAGCGGTCCATACAGAAAACGACGCGTCGGTAGTCACCGGTTTCCATAGCCTTCTGTGCGTCCTCATGAAGCCTTCGAAGTGTCTCTAAAGCACGTCGTTCGCTGCTCGCGCAGTCAGCACCGCCGAGTTCAGTGGCACTGCGCACCGCCTGCTCTCCGCCAGCTAGATCGCCTAGATACCAAATTGTATTATAATAATACACACAATTGTAGTGTATTATGTGTATTGGTTTTCTACATAATATATTATATTTGTAGCCAGAAAATGCAGTTTCTAATGTCCATATTTCAAATATAGATTGCAAGGTTTAGTTAGATTATATTTCAAATCTTCGGAACTAAAACTATGAGTAGAAGAAACTGCATAATTTTTGCAATCATAATGCGGAGATACCTATTTAGTGGATAAAATTGCTAGTACATATTTTAAATGAAAAATAACTGTTCAAAGTGATACTTTGCAAAATTGCGATTACAAAAAAAGAAAGTTCATATGCAACATATATTTCTATTTAATAAAAAATCATTAAGTTTTTTTTTAAATGTAGAGTAACTAATTTAATTAAACAAAAAGTACAAAGCTTGATACATTAAAAGATCATAGTTTAAAATGGAAAGTTTTCACACCTATACAATAATAACTAATATTATTACTTACGGGATTTGTATCGTGGTTATTTAAATGGTTGTTTATTAGGTAGCTATAAAATACATGCAATGAGCTTAGAAATGCAGAGCGAATGGCTAACCATAGGTGAATTTTGTATCCCTTTGGCGTTAAAGTGGCGCACCTTGATATACGATTGGTCACCTGTCTTATTAAAATTTTATCTAAACGCCTTTCAGATGACCCTCCCAGACCAAAGTAATTTAGTAAGATGGGGGAAAGCCACCGAAAAGTCTTGCGGTATTTGTCGGGAGGGCATAGGTACAGCAAGGCACTTATTGGTAGGATGCAAGGTGCTCCTTGATAGGGGTCATTATTCACGCCGTCATTATAGAGTCCTCGAAATCATACGAGAAGCAGCGAGTCTCTCGGTAGCTAGAGCAAAAAAAGGTTTGACCACGAACAAACGACAGGTTGCTTTTGTAAAAGAAGGGTCATCTACCAAATCGAAATCCAAGCCATACTCCATCTTAGGCGCAGCTCCCGATTGGACTCTCTTGATGGACACGTATGAAAAACATTACAAAATTCCTGAGGATGTTGGTGTTTCGTCATCCAGACCAGACATATTTTTATACTAAAAAAATCTAAAACGCATAGTACTTATAGAACTTACTGTGCCGTGGGAAACAAACATACCTAAAGACCACACAATAAAAACAAACAAATATTATGACCTAACAAATGAATTAACCAAAAACGGTTATGTGGTTAGTTTATATGCTGTGGAAGTTGGAGCAAGGGGTATACCAGCGAAATCCCTATATAACCTACTTAAAGACCTTGGCCTACCAAGAACAACCGTAACTTCCATCCTAGAACGTGTATCTAAGGCGGCATTGGTAGGATCTTATCAAATTTGGTTAGGTAGGGGAGGAGGCTCGAGTGGTGAAGGAGAGCATTGATATATCATAAAGGGGCCCCTTAATCCTACTGCTGGGTTGCAAGTCCCAGGCCCCTCTAGCCTCTTCCTCTGCAACGCGATGTACCCCCCGGCACCCGCACGGTGAATCCATGGAATGCTAAGTAATTCGTCTCATTTTTGAGCTCCCGATAAGAAAATAGCGCAAAGTCTGCGTTTCCCCAAGGATAAAATATCATTCGAACATCCCGGGGTGTATAAAATCAGCTGCGGAGGTTCTTACATCGGACAAACCAAGCGAACCATCTCATGCCGCATCAAGGAGCACATAAAGGCAGTAAAAAACAACGAAGTGCACAAATCTGCCATTGCTGAACACCTGATAGACTCGGGCCCTAATCACTGGATCGAATATCATAATCCACAGGCTCTATCTACGGAGCGCCGCTACATTCCCAGATTAGTCAAGGAAGCGATTGAAATATCCAAATGTAAGGGTTTCAATAGGGAAGAAGGCTATAAACTGTCCGGCACGTGGAATCCAGTATTAGGAGATTCGAAAAATGTTACACGTTCACATAAAAGTGACTCTAAGAACATGTGCAGTGATACTGTGAGTGTATTTTGTCGAAACTTTCAGTCGAGTGTGAGTTCCATTGGTACGCGTAGCAAAAGACAAAGAAAGAGGGTAGACCGTTTCGTCTGCCCTTGATTTTGTCAACCGCTCGTTACTCCAGTCACCCCGCGATCATGATGCATGCAACTGCGTCGAAATATCGGGAGCTCAAAAATAAAAATAACCACGGTACAAATCCCGTAAGTAATAATATTAGCTATCGAGTGAACCGTGATAGTTTAAAAAAGTGTTTATACAATAATACACCTATTTTATGAACAGATCTATATTACGAATCATTGGCCATTATCAGCTAGTAAGCTGATAATGACCACTGATTCACCCACCACTTTATCATCATTCTCTGTACACACACAGGTGTACCACACTTCAATTGCTCATCTCTAAGATATGCAATATAAAGAAACATGCTCTTTCCAAAATCAAAATGAGAATCTGTTCTGTAGTTTTTCTATAATGCTATTATTCTTAGTTGTCTACTTAATTTAATAAGGAAAATAGATAATTATCACCTGAGTAAATAAATTAAATAGTTTATAAGCAGTTTACTAGATATGTTAGTAATTATTATTGTACCCTCACACAATAATTTACAATGAATGCAGAAAGTAAGAAAAAATAATTGACAATAAACCATCACATTTACAACTTAATATTTACCAAGAGCAATGCAGCACTTGGCTATACGAATATAGCCTTTGGTGAATGTGTAATCTAAGGCAACAGCAGTCTGTGCATCCTCAAGAGCTTTCTTGTACATTCCCAGCATCATGTAGCAGGCTGCCCGGTTTCCATAGTATGAAGCATTCTCTGGACAGAGGTTTATGGCTTCATCGTACATAGCAAGGGCACCCTTGTAATTCTTGTATTTGTATAACATGTTTCCACTTTCTTTCTTTTCTTCAGCCAGGCTACAGAAAAATAATAAGTAATTATTTCCATTAGATTATACATGTTGTAAATGTGGATAATATACATTTTTAGCAATATTGTATGCCCTAATGCTATAATTTTGCACATTATCCTTTGCCATCAGGTGAAATAGTGGTCAAAGCCTAGCCTATGAGCAAAAAAAATTTAACTATGAATCATCACCATGGTAGCTCAGACACAGAATAAAAAAGACCAGAAGGATCACTCTGCAAAGCCATTCAAATAAATAAGCATGACTAGCTTGATGCAATAAAGTGCACTTTTCTTGCAAAGCATGGAGTACCTAATATTTACATTCACCTACACTACACGGCGCCTCTCTTTCTATCGCATAGCTCTGATCTCTTCTGACGCGGCACATGAATTAGGGTTGTCTTCTTGTGCCTACCATTTAACTAATGTACTTAGGCACATTTATTCTCCTTATTTGAAAAACTACCAATTAACAGATTACTTTTTTATAACTAGTTGGTATTTATTTGGCATGATTTATGGTTATACAAAACATTAGGTTGTACAAAAACGAAAAAATAAATGGACAGTACATAATTCATATTTGTTTGTGGGAAATTCCAAATTTGAATAGTTCATGGAATTCTTAATGCCAGAAAGCTGAACCTCATGTGCCTAATAAAATAATCCTATTCTTACCATTTTAACAGAACTACCAACATTTCCGAATTGTAAGTATTATATCCTAAGCATCCAAAGTCTTTACTTCAAAAGTAAGAAAAACTTGAGGGATTGATCCTTATCAATATTTTAAAGCAGCATGCTATTCAGTGTGATTTTTAGCTTCATTTTAACAAACTTTCTGAAGACAGAATAATGAAAAATCTAAGCGGATAACGACGCGGCATGCAGTAGTGTGCGAATGTGCATTCCGGAGCGGGCCGAGGCGGCAGCGGCAGCATGCGACAATCCACCGTAAAATAAGCGCGTCCGGACGAAGCCACCTATGTCCTTGTAGCTTTGTACCTAAAGTGCAGAGTGTGTACTGGCTCAGATTGGAAGAGCGTGTCCATAGATTCCAGGGATATATGGCTGTGAGTTCGGATCACTTGTGGTATTGAACTTTTTGGTGATTTTTTAAGCTCATTCTTAGTTAGTAGTAAGTAATATGCAAAAATTACAAAATTAGAATATTTATACAATACGTCAATGAAAATTCAAACCCGTGACTATCCATCAATCCAATTTGTGGTTGAATACTACATTGAAAAGACCATAATGTAAAAATAATATAATTTCTATTAGCACTTAGTATTCTGATGTGTTTTTAGTAAACTGATATTCTATTCAGTTTGGTTTGATATACATCATAATTTAAGACTTTATGTAAATTGCTTTATGTCAATGAAAATTCAAACCCGTGACTATCCATCAATCCAATGTGTGGTTGAATACTACATTGAAAAGACCATAATGTAAAAATTATATTATTTCTATTAGCATTTAGTATTCTGATGTGTTTTTAGTAGACTGATATTGCATTCAGTTTCGTTTGATATGCATTTTAATTAAAGATTTGATATGTGCAATGAGTATTTTAGATAGAATTAACAGAATTTGATTGTAAGTAGTATACCCATTAACAAATGTAGGTAATAATTAATAAATATATGTAACTGTTTTACACCCTGTTACCATGAACACTGAAAAGTGTAACGTCTGGACAAAAATAATGACAAATATAAGCGATTTAAACCATTTAAAGTTGTTTAATCACAATGTGTAATAATTGTGACAATCCAAGACAACATTGTGTAACTGTTTACTGCCAAACTCCTTTAATGACATAAAACATGACTTAACATGTTTGTAGATGACTCCAAAGTTTAAACACATTTTTCTCATTAGCATTTAGTGCTGTACAAGTATCAAACATATAAAAAACTCGAACTATATTACGTAACTGCGAATAATAGTAATGCGGTTGTTCTCAACCACGAAATAACAAACCGTCGGCGTTATTGCGACGCATCTTACTGCAATAACACAATTAAATAAATACAATATTTTATTTAATTTTTGGTGAGGAACATTGATCATTTATCCTATATATTTTAATGCTATATTGTTTTCACAACTAGTTTTGTCCAAATAAGTAATAAAAGTAAGTGACAGAACATAAAAACTTTTATAAATATAAAAATATTGTTTGTTGTATTTTTTAAATAAATAAAAGATTTCTTGACAGATTAAGTTTCTTATTTTCCCACAAAACATTCCTTATACCTGTTTTTGATACATAATTTCATTTAGTCAGCCATAAGCAGCCACACCTCTTAATTTTAATTTATTTCCAGAGTTAATATATACATTTTTTTTCTGTAATAATGATGTTTTATTGTGTTAAGGAATATATATTTGAGTGGACAATAAAAAAAATATACCTTGTATATAAAAACAATAAAGTTGTATAATATCACCAGAACATTATATATAAAATCTTATAGTGCGTCTATTAATTTGGCCAGGGACTTTAAGTGTGTTAAAGCAATATATATAATTCAACAATGGTGTGCCATTGCTAATAATTAAGTCATGAGAACTTTTTTAAAAGAAAATTACGAATATAATAACTATATTAGGTACACGGTTCATTGTACTAGTTGATCTGACAGGGAACGTATAGCATCTAGGTCAAATGTCAAGGTACGGCCTATTTCCGCGGTTGATAAAAAAATAGACAATAAGATGATTACAATATGTATGTAGGTGAAAGAAATATTTAATATTATGTTGTTAAAATCGAGAATATACATGTTTTTCATCATACCACCATATGACCTTAAGTTGATTTATAAAATCTTACCATTCTGGACTCTTGGGAACCAGGTCATCAATTGTTAGATCCAAATCCACCACTTCAGGCTCTGTCATTTTGTGTTTTGATTAATTTTCAGAGTTACTAAACAATATTTTATGCCTATAAATTATTCGAGTTTTACGTCGAAATCAGAAAAGAAAGAAAACCAAGAGAATGTCCCCATAGATCAGTTAGTTAGAAATGTTAGAATAGAGTACATATTATATTAGTGCGTTCGATTTAAAATGATAGCATATGCAGCAGTAAAAAAAATCGACATTCTTATCTAGGCGTTCGGGAAGCAATCCTTAAAAATATTATATAAAATAGCAGTGCCAGGTTTTAGATTAGCAAAGACATATAAAAGGACATTCTTAAGTAACTGTGTGCGTTTTTATAATAAAGTTTCCAAACATATTACCGCACTCACATATGGAAAATTCGAGTTGCACGTGTAAAACATTTTGTTTAAGAAATCCTACTAGGTCTGTGTGACAGTTTGTGAATACTTAGACGACAAAAATGCTTGGACAATTCCGCTTCTGGCAAGCTATCGCCGGCCACCTAGCTAATTTAAACAAATATTGTAAAAATAATATTTGTACAGTAATGTAACACATTGTTAAAACACGTTTATAAGAATGGCCCTGAGTTTCTTGCCCGTTCTTCTCGCCTTAGCTCTATACATTTTTTTTTGCTGAACGTAGCAGGACATACTAGAAGGTCACATTAGCCGGAAGAAGTCAAAGTGGCAATAAGTAAAATTACCAATAATAAAGCAGCTGGGCCAGATGACATACCTACCGAATTATGGAAAAGAGTAGGCAATGCAGGATTGCACTTTTTAAAGAAGCTATTTATTAAATTTCCAAGTGATGGGATCGATCACTTGGAAATTTAGTGACACATGGAGAAAAAGCTACCTGGTTCCCTTCTATAAAAACAAAGGTGACATAAGACTTTGTGGTAACTATCGTGCTATCAAGTTAATATCACAAAGGTTCAAAATTTGGGAGCAAGTGTTAAGTCAAAGACTTCGTCACTTAACAACTATGACTGAAAATCAATGTGGATTTGTTGCTGGAAAATTAACAACTGACGCCATTCATACCATCCGTATCCTCATATCTTTGAACGAGCTGGGCTAAGAATTAGCAGGGAGAAAACAGAGTACACGAAATGCAATTTTGCTAGCAAAAACAACCAACATACTATGTACCTGCAAAATACTGCGCTCAACACCGTCACAAATTTTAAATATCTGGGCAGCATAATAGCGAATGATGGTACTATTGACGCAGATATAGCACACCGTAAAAATACAGGCTGGCTAAAATGGAGTGGACTCACGGGCACACTTTGTGACTCGAGAACGCTGATACCTGTTAAGGGCGAAATTTTATAAAACTGCAGTTAGGCCTGCAATGATATACGGTGCGTAATGCTGGCCTCTCAAGAAAAAAAAAATGTGACCAACTACATGTTGCTGAAATGAGAATGCTCAGGTGGTCTGCCGAAGTCACCCTTTTAAACAAAGTGCCGAACCATTACATCAGAGGAACTTTTAAAGTAAGACCCGTACAAGATAAATTAGCAGAATCACGTCTGCGATGGTACGGCCATGTCAAGAAGACCGGAAGACCACATGACTAGAAAAGTCTTAAACTATGAAAAAGGACCGTAAAAGCACGGGAGGCCCCAACTTACATGGATGTCTGTAATTATGAAGGACATATCGACCCAGGCAAGACAAAACTGGAGACTGATGATTATGAGAGCCGACCCCATATAAAAATGGGATAAGGCCTGGAGAAGAAGAAGTGGCAGTACATACTAGAATATTTCAATAATAAAATTTGTAATAAAATTGACATTCATAAGAGCGTCGTAGACGCCTATTGAATAAATGATTTTGACTTTGACTTTGCGGACTGCAGACTTGCACTTAACCATCGCAATAGTATATAATAAGTTAACTAGAAAGTTAATAATGAGTGTGTTATAGTGACTCTGAAGGATTATACCTAATTTGTGCGGCCTGTGAGGCGAATCTGTATGAGTGTAGATATGGGGCGTATAGCATTTGACGCTAAATTCGTTATTTTCGATTATTTTGAAATGAAATGAAATGAAATGAAATGGAATGGAATGGAATGGAATGGAATGGAATGGAATGGAATGGAATGGAATGGAATGGAATGGAATGGAATGGAATGGAATGGAATGGAATGGAATGGAATGGAATGGAATGGAATGGAATGGAATGGAATGGAATGGAATGGAATGGAATGGAATGGAATGGAATGGAATGGAATGGAAACCATCGCAATAGTATATAATAAGTTAACTAGAAAGTTAATAATGAGTGTGTTATAGTGACTCTGAAGGATTATACCTAATTTGTGCGGCCTGTGAGGCGAATCTGTATGAGTGTAGATATGGGGCGTATAGCATTTGACGCTAAATTCGTTATTTTCGATTATTTTGAAATGAAATGAAATGAAATGAAATGAAATGAAGTGAAGTGAAGTGAAGTGAAGTGAAGTGAAGTGAAGTGAAGTGAAGTGAAGTGAAGTGAAGTGAAGTGAAGTGAAGTGAAGTGAAGTGAAGTGAAGTGAAGTGAAGTGAAGTGAAGTGAAGTGAAGTGAAGTGAAGTGAAGTGAAGTGAAGTGAAGTGAAGTGAAGTGAAGTGAAGTGAAGTGAAGTGAAGTGAAGTGAAGTGAAGTGAAGTGAAGTGAAGTGAAGTGAAGTGAAGTGAAGTGAAGTGAAGTGAAGTGAAGTGAAGTGATGTGATGTGAAGTGAAGTGAAGTGAAGTGAAGTGAAGTGAAGTGAAGTGAAGTGAAGTGAAGTGAAGTGAAGTGAAGTGAAGTGAAGTGAAGTGAAGTGAAGTGAAGTGAAGTGAAGTGAAGTGAAGTGAAGTGAAGTGAAGTGAAGTGAAGTGAAGTGAAGTGAAGTGAAGTGAAGTGAAGTGAAGTGAAGTGAAGTGAAGTGAAGTGAAGTGAAGTGAAGTGAAGTGAAGTGAAGTGAAGTGAAGTGAAGTGAAGTGAAGTGAAGTGAAGTGAAGTGAAGTGAAGTGAAGTGAAGTGAAGTGAAGTGAAGTGAAGTGAAGTGAAGTGAAGTGAAGTGAAGTGAAGTGAAGTGAAGTGAAGTGAAGTGAAGTGAAGTGAAGTGAAGTGAAGTGAAGTGAAGTGAAGTGAAGTGAAGTGAAGTGAAGTGAAGTGAAGTGAAGTGAAGTGAAGTGAAGTGAAGTGAAGTGAAGTGAAGTGAAGTGAAGTGAAGTGAAGTGAAGTGAAGTGAAGTGAAGTGAAGTGAAGTGAAGTGAAGTGAAGTGAAGTGAAGTGAAGTGAAGTGAAGTGAAGTGAAGTGAAGTGAAGTGAAGTGAAGTGAAGTGAAGTGAAGTGAAGTGAAGTGAAGTGAAGTGAAGTGAAGTGAAGTGAAGTGAAGTGAAGTGAAGTGAAGTGAAGTGAAGTGAAGTGAAGTGAAGTGAAGTGAAGTGAAGTGAAGTGAAGTGAAGTGAAGTGAAGTGAAGTGAAGTGAAGTGAAGTGAAGTGAAGTGAAGTGAAGTGAAGTGAAGTGAAGTGAAGTGAAGTGAAGTGAAGTGAAGTGAAGTGAAGTGAAGTGAAGTGAGTGAAGTGAAGTGAAGTGAAGTGAAGTGAAGTGAAGTGAAGTGAAGTGAAGTGAAGTGAAGTGAAGTGAAGTGAAGTGAAGTGAAGTGAAGTGAAGTGAAGTGAAGTGAAGTGAAGTGAAGTGAAGTGAGTGAAGTGAAGTGAAGTGAAGTGAAGTGAAGTGAAGTGAAGTGAAGTGAAGTGAAGTGAAGTGAAGTGAAGTGAAGTGAAGTGAAGTGAAGTGAAGTGAAGTGAAGTGAAGTGAAGTGAAGTGAAGTGAAGTGAAGTGAAGTGAAGTGAAGTGAAGTGAAGTGAGTGAAGTGAAGTGAAGTGAAGTGAAGTGAAGTGAAGTGAAGTGAAGTGAAGTGAAGTGAAGTGAAGTGAAGTGAAGTGAAGTGAAGTGAAGTGAAGTGAAGTGAAGTGAAGTGAAGTGAAGTGAAGAGAAGTGAAGTGAAGTGAAGTGATGTGAAGTGAAGTGAAGTGAAGTGAAGTGAAGTGAAGTGAAGTGAAGTGAAGTGAAGTGAAGTGAAGTGAAGTGAAGTGAAGTGAAGTGAAGTGAAGTGAAGTGAAGTGAAGTGAAGTGAAGTGAAGTGAAGTGAAGTGAAGTGAAGTGAAGTGAAGTGAAGTGAAGTGAAGTGAAGTGAAGTGAAGTGGAAGTGAAGTGAAGTGAAGTGAAGTGAAGTGAAGTGAAGTGAAGTGAAGTGAAGTGAAGTGAAGTGAAGTGAAGTGAAGTGAAGTGAAGTGAAGTGAAGTGAAGTGAAGTGAAGTGAAGTGAAGTGAAGTGAAGTGAAGTGAAGTGAAGTGAAGTGAAGTGAAGTGAAGTGAAGTGAAGTGAAGTGAAGTGAAGTGAAGTGAAGTGAAGTGAAGTGAAGTGAAGTGAAGTGAAGTGAAGTGAAGTGAAGTGAAGTGAAGTGAAGTGAAGTGAAGTGAAGTGAAGTGAAGTGAAGTGAAGTGAAGTGAAGTGAAGTGAAGTGAAGTGAAGTGAAGTGAAGTGAAGTGAAGTGAAGTGAAGTGAAGTGAAGTGAAGTGAAGTGAAGTGAAGTGAAGTGAAGTGAAGTGAAGTGAAGTGAAGTGAAGTGAAGTGAAGTGAAGTGAAGTGAAGTGAAGTGAAGTGAAGTGAAGTGAAGTGAAGTGAAGTGAAGTGAAGTGAAATGAAATGAAATGAAATGAAATGAAATGAAATGAAATGAAATGAAATGAAATGAAATGAAATGAAATGAAATGAAATGAAATGAAATGAAATGAAATGAAATGAAATGAAATGAAATGAAATGAAATGAAATGAAATGAAATGAAATGAAATGAAATGAAATGAAATGAAATGAAATGAAATGAAATGAAATGAAATGAAATGAAATGAAATGAAATTTATTTACTTGTGGTCCTAGGTTACAGTGTTAGGTATTATAATATACAAATAGTCTCGCTAGGGCCCGCTTTACGCATACAAGTATTACCTATGCATTTACAGGTATATTGTCAAAATAGTCACAAACATTAGGATATTAACATATTTTTCTCATCTAAGAATTCATTGATTGTATAGTAGGCCTTGAAAATCAGGAAGTCATGTAACTTTTTTTTGAAAACTATTATATTATTTACATCACGTATAATGTTCGGAATTTTATTATAGACAATTGGAGCCATACAGAACACACTTTTATTTAGTAGTAACGTATTTGAGGCAAAGTGTCGTAGATCCTTTGCTCGTCTACCTTGAAAGTCATATTTAATAAAAAGGTGTAAGTTTTGTCGGACAAACAGAGCAGTTTCGTATATATACAGAGACGGAAATGTTAATATGTTAAGTCTGATGAAGTGAGTTTTACAAGAGTCTGTTTGAGCTAGGTTGCAAATAGCACGAATGCATTTCTTTTGTGCTTTAAATACATCCAACTTGTTTGTAGAATTACCCCAAAATATGACGCCATATCTTAAGACCGAAGCTACATAGCCATGATATGCTGTGAGTACAGTGTCCTGATTTGCTATTTTACTCAGTTTGTATAAGGCATATGAAAATTGTGAAATTCTTTTAGATATTATTTCTATGTGTTGCTTCCATGTCATTTTTCTGTCTATTTGTAAACCCAAGAACATGGTTGACTCAATTTCATCAATCGTTTTCCCTTGGTAATTTACGTTCAAATTAATCATCAGTTCATTAGGCCGTTGTCTGAAGTTAATTATATTTGTCTTTTCGAAATTAATTTTTAAATTATTCATGTCAAACCAGCTGATAAGCGATGTCAAAGTATTGTTAATATCGATATTTAAATTGTAATTATTTGCTTTGTTATCCGTAAATAAAATCGTACTATCGTCAGCGAACAATGTTATTGAGAAGGGTGTAACTTTTGGTAGGTCATTAATATAAATCAGAAAGAGCAGTGGTCCTAAAACACTGCCTTGAGGGACACCGTAATATATTTGTTTAAATTCTGATGTATAAACCTTGTCTGTTTTTGTTCTCATACATATGCGGTCAATTTGTGTAGCCTGCACTCTATTAGTAAGATAGGACCTGATAAGCTGGTTTGCAGTGTTTCTAACACCATATGCCTCGAGTTTATATAAAAGCGTTTCGTGTTCAACGTGGTCGAAAGCTTTGGTCATATCCATAAATAACGCAACTGTGGGCTTAGTCTTATCCATATTTGTTATAACATTGTAGAGGAAGTTATAAATAGCAACGTTAATGTTTTTACATTTCCGAAAACCATACTGTTCCGGTGCGAAGATATTTTGATCTTCAAAATAAGAGTAAAGTTTTAGATAAATAACTTTTTCAATTTTGATCACATTTTGTGTCTATGGTTCATAATAAATGTGGATCCATAGACGCAATTATCGAAAATAACTCAAATGGAATATGGCCTTACTACTCTCACGTTTTGTACTGGGGGCCGTTCAAAACCTTGGTTAGAGCGCACTTGGAGTGCAACTTTTCACTCGGTTGTCACAACTTGATCGTTCCGAACCTTTGAAGGTTGCAACTTTTTAACCATCAAAATCGGTCGTTAACAGGTTGCATCTTTAACTGAAATGACCTCGACATTTATGAAGAAGAATTATAGGCACTCTGTTGTATTTTAATACGAAAGAGTGCCTGTAACGGTAGTTATTTCTTTTCAAACATCATAAAACGTCTGTAAATTTTTCTAGTTCTCTGCCAAAAATCTATATTTGAGGTTATAAAAGTGGGTTGCCGGTCGTTCCGAACCTTGGAGTAAGTTAAAACAACTACACTCTTAGGGCGTTCGGATAGCCTATCGGTGCCAAAAATAACACTCACAAACGCTAAAAATGATCACACGGGCCGTTCGTTTTGGGACTTCGTGAGCAAAAATATCGTTTTCGCTCACCGTTCGGATAGCTTTGAAAACGCTACAAATGACAGAGAAAAGTGATATTTTTGACCCATGTCTTACCGTGGGATCGTTGTGATCGTTTTTTGACAACTGCTGTTTTGACAGTTGTATTTGGCGCGATTGAATAGTTTCACAAGTTTTTTAGATAGTATTTATATTATATATAAATATACAATATAAATACTATATTATATAGTAGGTACCTACTTGTTTTGTTAATTTTAAAGATTGATTCCATGTTTCGTACTGTGCAAAATTGTTAAAATATTGTCGGTTGTCAAAGTATGTTTTAAGCCGTTCGGATAGCATGCAGTAATTGGTGGTCAAAAATAACAATAGCTTCTATCCGAACGCTAAAACACAAATGCCACTTTTGAAACTGCTACAAACGCAATCGAGCCAAAACGAACGCACCTTCTGAGGCTTGGAATGGCCCCCGGTGATGTGCGGTGTCTATCACTAAAGGGGTTCAAGAAGGTTATATTTTTGCAACAAGTTATATCGATGGGTTATAAAAAAATAACTTGTTATTTTTGAAGTTATTATATAACTTATCGTCAACTCGCGGCTAAGCAGTTTTATTCATAAAAGTTATTTATTCAGTTGGACGAGTAACGTTATATTTTTATACCAACTTGCTCTATGTCCTTCAGACTAAATCCATGTTTCATTTGACACAGAATACCTACCTATATATGTTGACTTGTTATTACATACAATGATTATTAAATTTACAGAATTAGAACTTTTCTTCATAATAGGCATAAGACCAGTAAGGATAACCTGTGGAGTACAAAAATTTACTTAATTTATTACTAGGCAAATAATGGAAATAAAACAGCTCTTCAAATGTTATAAAAATGTTTAAAACCATATCAATAGGTATAAATTTATGCATAACTTACGCCATTTCTTGAGTTAAGAAAAACAGAAAGTTATAAAACCTAACCTCGATAGTAGCATCTCGGCGGAAATAACTTGAATAAATAACCTTTGCGATAGACACTCAACTATAAACCTAACCTACCTTTTAATAAAGACAAAAATAGAATATATTTCATAATAACCTATGTAATATTTATCCAAAAATAAACATAGTCATACTTGGAATAGAGACTAAAATAGAATATAGCTCAAAAATAAGTTCGACATTCAATTCATAGAAAATATTAACTATCAAAATTAGTGCCTTTTTATTAAAATTTTTGCAAGTAGTACATATATTTAAACAATTTTGAATCCGATTTCACTTACGTTAAATCAGTCAAGTAGCTCGATAGTTAGTTCATCATGGAGTACGTACGCTCCCGAACGCGTCCAAGCATGCACTGTTGCTGGCGGCGGCGGCGGCAGCAGAACGAGCCGCGCGCGCTGCTGCGCGTCTGGCGCGCTCCAACGTCAGTGCCGGCGCCGGCGCAGGTGCACTATTTTTGTTATGATCGTCTGCGTCATCACTAGCATTGCTGTCGCTCATAATCAAAACATCCGTACTCGCCAAACTAATCGTATCTTGTATACTAGGTATTTAATGCACTATTCTGTGTGGTAGTATTGAGAACTGGTTTCCACGCTGGTGCCAAAATCCATCCACGGTCGTGGTTAAAATTGGGATGACGGCCAATTTCTATGGCTTCACGTACTTTTCGGGATTAGGAACTTCTCCCTTGCTAAGACGGAAGCCTCTTGTGCATGTTCCGCAACCGCGGATCTACCGATGTTCACGTTCTTAACACTCTTTATGTGCTCAGTTAATCTTGTTGCAATGTTACGTCGAGTTTTGCCTATGTAACTTATGCCGCAATCACAGGGTATTCTGTACACTCCTGGTACGTTTAGTGGCTCCTTGTCTTTTGGAGTTCGTAACAACTGCCTCAATTGACCGGGTGGGCGATGAAAATGAAAAGGAAATCTCCGTATGTTGTACTTCCGTTGCAAAAGGGCCCCAATCTTATCTGTCACACTTTTACAAAGGGCAAGTATGCTGGAACACGGTCAACTATAGATAGATAGATAGATAACTCTTTATTGTACACACCACTACATTACAATCAAACAAAATACGAAGGATTACAGTCAAGTGTTTCAATGGGCGGCCTTATCACTAACAGCGATCTCTTCCAGGCAACCTTTGAATGGAGAGGAAATAGAGGAGTAATAAGACGGGGGTGCATTAAATTATATATTATATACTGGCCTCTTTGCGATCTGTGCCATACGCGTAACGTGTACACTGCCGCCACTTGTATCCATTATGCTCTAATAACTGCCTCACGTGATCCAACTCCGCGTTTATATATTGTGGATCACATAAACTAAGTTGAGAGCATTTGACACGGATATCAGTTGCGACGGGTGGTGATGAGAGTCTGTTCTTAGGTACCGGTCTCTGTGCATGGCCTTCCGGTATACCGAGAGGTGGGTTGCGTCTATGGATCCATATACCCGTACATCTAGGAAAGACAAACTACCATCACGTTCTTCTTAAACCGTTAACTGTATTTTCGAGTGCAATGAATTCAAATGGGCGGTAAACGCGCCGCCAGCAACAGTGCATGCGCGGACGCGGTCGGGAGCGTACGTACTCCATGATGAAGCGACCCTGAAAGTCGCGAAACCGGTCGAGATCGAGCTACTCGACTGATTTAACGTAGGTGAAATCGGATTCAAAATTGTTTAAAAATTAGTGCCATCTGGAGCATCTCTTTGTCATTAGTTCGAAAAGCTTTGATTTGATTGACTTTGTTTTTGCCTGGTGAATGGTGATTGTCAATCTTTATTTTTCTAGTAGATGGCGCTTACTGCAAAATGATAATCGAAACTATCCACAAAATTGATTTATGTAGATTGGAGATATGACCTGAAAGAATAAGTAGTAATTAAACAACTATAAACGGTTTAAATCGCGTATATTTATCATTATTTTTGTGACAAATAAAACCAATTACATAGTCACCCCGTGACCACGATCACTGCAAAGTGTTTGAAACGTCGGGACAAAAATAATGATAAATATGCGCGATTTAAACAGTTTAAAGTTGTTTTATTACTATGTGTAATAATCGTGAAAACCTAAGACAACATTACTGAAAGAACAAGTTTTAATAACTTTAACCTCGGTTGTATTTATACGGTTATTTTTATGGTTCTTCTTCTTCTTCTTCATAAATGGCTCTTATCGTTGCTTTGACGATAGGGGCGTTCGTTTTGGCTCGATTGCGTTTGTAGCAGTTTCAAAAGTGGCATTTGTGTTTTAGCGTTCGGATAGAAGCTTTTGCTATTTTTGACCACCAATTACTGCATGCTATCCGAACGGCATAAAACATACTTTGACAACCGACAATATTTTAACAATTTTGCACAGTACGGAACATGGAATCAATCTCTAAAATTAACAAAACAAGTAGGTACCTACTATATAATATAGTATTTATATTATATATTTATATATAATATAAATACTATTTAAAAAACTTGTGAAACTCTTCAATCGCGCCAAATACAACTGTCAAAACAGCAGTTGTCAAAAAACGATCACAACGATCCCACGGTAAGACATGGGTCAAAAATATTACTTTTCTCTGTCATTTGTAGCGTTTTCAAAGCTATCCGAACGGTGAGCGAAAACGATATTTTTGCTCACGAAGTCCCAAAACGAACGGCCCGTGTGATCATTTTTAGCGTTTGTGAGTGTTATTTTTGGCACCGATAGGCTATCCGAACGCCCTAATTATACTGCCAATGTCTTGTCTGTGTGGCCAGTGTACGGTATAAAAAAAAAGGTTTATTGGTCTAAATATCTCAGCAAGTGTATTGAATATTAATTAGTAGAAAATACATGAAATATAAAAGTTAAAGGAAAGTATGTTACAACTTAAGAGGCCTTTTACATTTTGCAGCCCTCTCACTCGCACTTTTAAAGATTATTTCAAATAGCAACAATATGGTTTATATTTTTTAAAATGTAGTCAATCATTATTTCGCTGCATGCAACTATAGATGTTCTCAACATATTTTTACTTTGTTACATGTTGAGTCCAATTAGAATTAGAGGCCCAAAATTTAAAATAACTCTAAAAACGCGTTTTGGATCCCCTATAACAGATATCAAAATGAAAATTAGTAGAGAACATCTATAGTTGCATGCAGCAAAATAATGATTGACCACATTTTAAAAAATATAAACCATATTGTTGCTATTTGAAATTATCTTTAAAAGTGCGAGTGAGAAGGCTGCAAAATGTAAAAGGGCTCTTAATATTATTAGATTTTATAAAATTACTTAAAACATAAATAAAAGGAGTGAAAACAAGTGATAGGAGAGATTTAAAGTGGACAGGGCGAGGGATATCAGAATTTAGAATATCATATAAAGAATAAGAAAGTTTTGGACAATTGAAAAAGATATGATCTAGAGTACCTTCCTCCAGGCCACATTCACAAATAGAGTGACCCTAATTTTAGCAAGAAAAGCCGGAGAACAGACATGACCTAAACGTGAACGAATTATTATTGAAGTACACAATTTATCAAATTTTTTAAATTTGAAGAACCAAGGCTTAGAAGGAATTTGCGGTTGAATATCACCAAAACGTCTACCTTTGATATATTTTGATCTATCCCAAAGAGTTTACCAGTTATTTATCAAATCTTTTTTTGCTAGAATACGTAAATATTTTTATGGTTGTATGTTATATTACACACTCCACACTCCTATCTGTCACTGTCTGCGGATTTGTGTGGTGTGGCAATATTACTTGCTCAGTGGCTCAGTGGTGTAGCAGGCAAATCCAAAGTTACTTTATGAGGCGGATTTCCATTCGTTTAGCTTTTGTATATTTACCTTGCCCAAGATTTTACAAAAGTATAACATACACCTAACAAAACATTATTAATTTATTTATATACAAATGCTGCTAAGATGGGGAACGACGGTCTAGCTTCTACTCATGGTTTGAAAAACGGTGAAGTGGAGTGGCAACCGCTTGCTCTAACATTAGTCGAGTATCCCAAAGGTAATAATAAAAACTATAAAAAGTCTAAAGTACGTTTTAAATATCTGCTTGTACTATTCATGAATACATATATATTTCTTACAGGCGATGTAATCGGAAAGTTCTTTGCTTTTATAAGTTTGTCGCCTTTTGGAATCGGCGCAGGTTTTGTCGCGCTCATATTGTTTCGGCGAGATCTACATACAGTGAGTACATTGAACCTAGACTAATAAATTAACGACGCAACGTCCACATACCATTAGAGTACAATTTGACATATTTTTCACAAATTGCACAGTGCCCATCACCTTGAGACATAGTTGTTAAGTCTCATGTGCCTGTAATTTCACTGGCTCTCAAGGACTGCTGTCGGAACACACCGTTAGGTGCTTGGCGACAGATTTTCTTCTTGAGGGTGGTCACTAGCCAGGTGGGCATTCACAATATAATCTTCCACCATGCGGTGAAGATCAAGCCAGTGGTGGGATTCGAACCATGGGAGTCCGTAGCAAATGCCACTGAGCCATCACTGCTTCAAAATTATATCTTTTTTAATATATCTGTTAAAAACATTTGTATGAATGAGCTTATATTTTAATAACCATGCTCTTTTTGATGTTATAAACTTGATTTATTGAATAAGATAATTATGATGTATAGTGTGACATCAAATTGTTTTTCAAACTATCATTTATGTTGAACTGGGTAAGACAGCACAGTTTTTGATTGTATTGCATCAATGTTGAAAGTTTTTATTTTCTGGGTTCTGGCAAACATTTTCATTTGCACCTTGAAAGCAAACTCTTGACAGTAAATATGAGTTCGTAGTTTTCATTATCTCCCTTAGTTTCTGCTTGATACACCTTCTTCATGAAAGATCAGACTAGTATAAAACAAAATATCAAATATTATCATCATCATCACCAGCTATAACATCCACTGTTAAACAAAGGCCTACACCATTAAGGGAGGTATGCCATAATCCCCACGCTTGGCAGGTGTCATGGGGATTGCAATGTAAGATGGCAGTTCTTCAGAAGGTGCAGCTGCCTCACCTTCTGGTTATTTTATCTTCATCAGGCGTCCCACTAGAAAATATGGGGAGGGAGTGTTATTCCAGCCCTCACCCCAAGGGCTTCAAAGAAAATATCTTGCTTATTTTCATGTGAAATCCTGACAGCAAAGTTGTTGGTTGCACTGATATAAAATGTTGATTTACCTCCTGGAGTGCGCTAGAATCTTATAATAAACAAAGTCTTTTAATTCTATATTGACTTATACTTGACTACCTAATTAAAAGAAATAGCTAGTACAGTTGAACTCCGATTAACTGAATTGCCAATTATCCGAATCGACCCTGGTCCCAATTAATTCAGATAATGGGCTTTCTACTTAACTTTAAAAATAATTCAAAAGAGCGGGGTCTTTAAAAAATGTTCTGGTGGTAGCTAGGAGGTATGTTGTTTTTTTTTATCTATGCATCAACTTTGTTGTATGGAATTGTTAGTATCTGAGCTTTTTTCTGTTCTTCTTTTAAGTCTTTTCCTTAAAGTATCATACACTTTAAGGAAAAGTCATTGTTTCATTCTGTTGTTTTATTTCATGGCAGGCTTTAGCTTTATTTGTACGCACAATTTTTCTCCCTACTGCTCTTCTTACTGAATCTGTTGCATCTCAATCATCACCATTAGAATGTGCTGGATTATTGATTACTGGATAATGTCATGTTCTTATGTTTAATCACTCTCTTCATCTGTCTTCTTAACTGAAAATATCCTATTTCTGGCATTAGATTTTAGATGTGATAGAAACCAAAAAATAAATTTGTTGCTTTTAAAGCAGTGTCATTTTTTTCAGCCTAAAAATTAAAACTGTTTACTATAAGGCAGACTCCATAAAACATTCATTTTATTTAAAGTTATGTCTGCACAACTGAATCATTTTGGTTATTAAATAGTCACCTGCAGTGCAGGAAATTTATGTTTTTATATAAAACTTTATATGTAAAAATAAAATCAGAAGTTTATACCGAAACTATGTATTTTTGATGAAGGACCGTGGTATTTTTCGTGTGTAATCCATGCATAGCCACATTGACTAAAAAGCTGAAGAGAACAAGTAAAAAAAATCAATCATTCATTTGTGTGATAATCTATTGGTTTGATCTTCCTTTCAATGCAATCTTGTCCTGGTCAACCTAATTATGTTGTGTGCTAACTGATTTTATGCTTGCAATAAATCCTCAAATTTCCTAACTAAAACTATTTTATATTTACTTTTCAGATAGCATTTTTCCTCGGCACCTTAGTTAATGAAGCAATAAATATAATTTTAAAACATATTATATGTGAGTCCAGACCATTGGCAAGAGGAAACTTATACAATGAATATGGAATGCCGTCATCACATGCTCAATTCATTTGGTTCTTTAGCATATATGTACTGTATTTTGTTTTAATCAGGTAAGTAACAGTTATTTTTTTTAGTATAAAACATTTGTCTTAGCCTTGTTGTTTCCAAAACACATTCATTTACAAAATTTTTAATAGAATAAAATAATGGTAAAATGTATGATAAAATTAAATGTTTAAACATAGTTTGCACAAGACTTTATGAGCCCTGGCTGAGATCACAAGACCTGATCACGTAACAAGAATACGATATATAAACTGTATACTGTGCAGGTCACACAGGTCTGTATACCAGGGCTAATAAAGTTTTCATGAGTTGTTAGGGAAAAAGTAAGTACTTTTTTTTTATATAAGTTGCAGTTCTTGCATGTTTCACCCAATTTTATCAATGCTGCGTCTCTCACTCCTATGAAGTCTCCAAAAGAGGACTCACACTCATATTCTAAACTAGTTTTGGCTACGATTTTATGCTAAGCCGCCTGTCTCATACCAAACCTCGCCTTGGAAATGCTCTCGTTTGTAATACAATTGCTACCCATTTGTCAATGTGGGCGTCAGGGTCTAATGTACAGGCAAGACCCAATAGTTAAGTTAGGTTTGATCAACTTTGGCTAAATAAAGCCCTGTCGATGGAGCTCGTTCTCCTTGATATGCTTTAAAAAAAACATGAATTAAATCATGGGTTATGAATCATTTTAGTGTAGGTATGAAACTATTTTTATGGAAAACATCTACTGATGTACCCCTGCACACCCATGCAGGGGTACATCTACCCAGAAGGGCTACTATTGGGCTCGCTAGCGTTCATTTATGAGATAAACTAATTTTCTATACTAAATCAGTTTTTGAGCTGGTGAGCCATAATTATTACACAACAAACTACATGCAGACCGTACCGAAATGGCCATTGATATATTATATAAAAAAAAATGTATTCTCTGTTCAAAAAATAAATGGGCCAGCTTTATCAGACCACTTTTATTTTGAACTTAATGTAGATGATATGATATGATATACATGATATTTAGTATGCAACTATCTTTAATTTGATTTATCTATTTTATTCTGTAATGTGTATTGATTAAACCAATATTTTTTTGTCCTAGGCTGCATCACATAAACAACAATAGCATAATATCAGCATTATGGAGAGTGATCATTGTCGGTGGTTGTCTAATGCTCTCAGTGCTTGTCAGCATCGCCAGAGTGTACCTCCACTACCACACAACATCACAAGTTGTTGTCGGAGGCATTGTGGGGTTCTTATTTGCAACAATATGGTTTGCAATGGTGCACAGAGTATTCACACCACTCTTTCCTCAATTAGTATCTCTGTAAGTATTGTTATTTTATTAATGGTCATAATTTCAAGAAGCAATGATAGCCAAGCGGTTATAGCTATGGACTGCTGTGCTGCAGGTTCAAGGTTCGATCCACACCACTGGCTTGAACTTCACCGCATGGTGAGAGGGCATTTTGCGAATATTTGCTTGGCTAGCTACCACCCTCATGTAGAAAATCTGTCTCCAAGCACCTGACAGTGTGTTGCCGGAGCAGCAGTCCTTAAGAGCCAGTAAAATTACAGGCACATGAGACTCAACAAATGTATGTCTCAGGGTGACGCAGTGCAGTTCGTCATTTGTGACGAAGTGACGAAATACATTTGTTATAGGCACAGGATACCGCTTAACATCAGGTGAACCTCAAGCTTGATCCGTCATTAAAACATAAAAAAAAATAAAAAATTTCGTTGTCTGATAAATTGGAAAATGAATGAGCTTGGACTGACGTTGTATTTAATAAATTTCAGTAAGGTGTGCGAAATGCTCATGATTCGGGACACGACACTGATACCGAACGTGTTGTGGTTCGAGTACACGACGTCGCGCCAGGAGGCACGCGCGCGCGGCCGCAAGATGGCGGCGCTCAAACCAACGCAATGACGGTGCGCCTGCCCACGGCCGCGCCGCACGTCGCGCGCGTGACGCCTGCTCGCCGCCGCGGCCCTGGCGCTGCTCGGCGGCCTCTTGCTCACCAAGCTCGAGACACACACTTTCCTGAAGTAGCAGACTAGCTCCCATCGTAAGCAGCGCCAATGATCGCGCGCACGCCTACGCCTCGTGCAAACTTCGTCGAACCGCGCCGATCTGTCCGAACTCAGAATGTATAATGCCCGAGCCGTACGAGGCTTGCGTTTAGGTATGCGTCATTCAACTACAACTTCACTTGTTTCACTTATCTGTAGCACGAGGACCACGAAAATCAGTGATGAGCGATATGGTCCTAGCGTCTTACTGCCACACTTGGAGTCACCAATTGACATAGTATTAATCGATTATTTTGTACTGATTTTGGCATTTTTTTTTTTTATGCTTGATAAGTTAGCCTTTTACCACTATCTCACCTGGTGGTAAGTGATGATGTGGTCGAAGATGTTGTTCAGGCTAACCTAGAAGTACTGGCTCTCAAGGACATTTAATGCTAATTGGCGTACACAGCGATGTTAATCAACTTTTAATTCTTATTTTTGTTGCTTGGGACCGTTTGCTAGTGTAAACTGGCGTCATTGAGTGTGGCAGTTAGCGGCTAATACGTAGTTTTGGTGCTTCAATCACCTTTAAACTAATGCAGACGCTCGTCGATGGTTTACGTGGCACTTGTTTAAGGGATCTCAAGGGACAACAGCTAGTGGCCAAGACCACGTTAAGCCATAGGTAGTGACTGTGATCTAAACGGTCACAATTATTACTGCTTAAGCCTATGCTCGAAGTCTCGTACCGCTATTCTCTCTACCCATCTTCATATTTTTTTTTCAGTTTAATTGCTGGGCTAATGTCTCCTATAATATGTTTAAATACCTTGGATGTTCCAATTCATAGTTCGAAAAGTGTTAACACAATAGTTTGATTACATAGTTTGTACAAATGGAGAATGATTGGCGCATACATAATGAAATTTGATACATAGTTTTGCTTTTGTTCTGACTGCAGATGGTAACAAAAATTAACACAACCCTTTTCCCAATTTCGCCATATAAATAAATGGACTTCCTGGAACATGAGTCGAGACGATCACGAATAAGACAGTTACTATTTACTTATGATGACTTGTATAAAGTTGGGTGTCAAATCTGCAGTCTCGGCTCATTTTGCAGGAAATCCATTTATTTATATGGCAAAATTGGGGAAAGGGTTGTGTTCATTTTTGTTACCGTCTGTAGTCAGAACAAAACTATGTATCAAATTTCATTATGTATGCGCCAATCATTCTCCATTTGCAAAAACTATGTAATCAAACTATTGTGTTAACACTTTTCGAACTATGAATTGGAATATCAAAGATATTTAATCATATTGGAGGAGACATTTGCCCAGCAATTATCAAATTTCATAGTCAGCCAACAATCATTGAGCTAACATTTATATTTCAGTGCTGTTTATTAATTACGTTAGTATGGGTAGAGAGAGAGAGAGTAGACATGATTCATCTGGCTTAGTAAAGAACAAGAACAGATCGATAAATGATATCTGTGCGCATTGAAGTTTTTTTGGTATTGTATCAATATTAAAAAGACATGCGACAATTCAAGTGGAAATCATACACTATCAATTTCTTTACTGCTTTAGAAGACATCATATGTTTGTATATTGTGAACATTATCCTACCTAGTGATGAACTAGACTAGATAATATTATGTTATAAGATAATAAGTCACTATGGCATAGATAGAATAAAATATGAATATTTTGTACTATGTTAAGCATATTTGTAGGCTATTTATTACTTTTTATGTTTGTTTTTACAATGTCGAGTATGACAGCACTTCCCTTAAGGAAAGTAATCGCAAATAAACGCTAATCTAGCCCCCTCACGGTGTCACATTGTAATGATATTATATGAAAAAGGGCAACGGCGCTCACGAAAAAGTTATTGCAATTTTGTGTAATATTTTAAGATGAAATTCCACGGGCATCCAAGATTCGAAGTCATAATATCAAGGTAATTATAATCAATATTATTAAATCGGCCTTCACGCTTTCATTTGTAGAAGTAAACGTGATAGATAAAACGGTTAAATATTCAAAACATACCAATACCATCACGTATATCCCAGAAAAGGTAGGCAGACGTATTTTTTCCTTATAGAGATATTTTTTTATATAGTTTTTGAAACGTAAACACAACTTTAGGTATCTCTGCTTTGAGGTAAACATTTTATTCCGGATATTGGAAATCATAGATATTTCAGTACCCAGTGCTTCGTTCCTCGGAATAAAGTATTTTGAACCTTAAGTAACTCATAAATAAACACATATTTTACGAATTTTTAGACTACAACATTTTCCTCTAAGGCACCATTCGAACCTACGCAGCGTCCCGCGGCCTTACCCACCGTGTCCCTTAACCACTCGGCACCCGATCACTGAATATAAAAAGGACAAATGACCCGGTGCGTAATGCTAGGAAACGCGGGGCAGGTGCAAATACGGTTCGATAAAAAAAATGTGCTCTAAAAATTTGCAAATGCGATATTCGATTAGCATGAGCACAGAATAAAAAGGACCAGAAGGATCGCTCCGCAAAGCCATTTCAATAAATAAGCGACTCTAGCAACGAAGCAATAAGGTGCACTTCAGCTCGCAAAACACGTAGTACCTAATATTTATGTTCACCTACAAGGCGTCTCTTTTTCTATCACACGCATAACTCTGATCTCTTCAGACGCGGCACGCACCGTACAATAATCCCGTCCGGACGGATACGCCGATGTACCTGTAGCTTTGTACCAAAAGTGAACCAGGCCTGACATGAGATCTGTATCAATCAGTATCAAACTGACTCAGGAATAAAGTTCAGTAGATAGCAAATGGCGCCCACTGTCCATCAAAAAATAGTATCTGTTCTATTATGTTTTACTTTTGTATCTCTAATACATCGTCTACATATAGCGTTTTTGTTCTATGAGGAATCCATGTTATCCACATACTGTTAGGGTAGGAATGTATGTAAATTGCATACAAGTATATTGCTTTATTTTTAATACCTGGCGCCTTATGTTTACGCACACAAATTTCTTTTATAAATATGTGCAGCTAGTTCAAAATAATAAAATGTATTTCGTGTAATATTTTGTAAGGCAACTAAGTATGGGATGTAATGGATAAGCAATCTATTGCAATCATTTTCTTGGAATGGTCGGTCACTTCGTATTTTCTACCGACTTCAAAAAAAGGAGGAGGTACTCAATTCGTCTGTTTTTTTTTTGCTTATTCACTACGTCAACTTTACTTAAGTTACCTATCACTGACAATTATCGACACAATCAATTTAAATGTAATAATAATTGATAATTAAAGATTCAGGCATAACTTAACGGAAATCCATAATTAATAACAAATAGGTGTAAAATTAATAAAACATTTATTTTTGCATTTTTATTAATTAAATTTATTAAGTTAAAAGCAATATGGTAAAAAATAAAAGTTATGAGTATAATTTTAGGACAATAAATATCACCAAAATAATGAGTACTTAAAACTATATTTTTAAATCTTATGTACTATGATGTCATCTATAATAATGATAATTTTAATTAATAATAGTATTTATTGACATTTCCAAATTTTTAGAGTACAAAAGTTCTCTCCTCGAGTGGGAATCGAACCAATGTCTCCCGAGTTTAAGTCCTTAAATAATGGACTATCGAGGACCGCTCGACTGGGCTGAAATTTTGTGCTATAATTGTATAACTTTTACCGCCATAGGGGACGGTGCTTGGTCATCAACGGACTAATAGACTTTATCGAAAGAAGTCCTTTTTCAAACACTTAACTCTCGCCGTGATGTAGTTACCTTTCTATTATTTATACAAAAACTTATTTCTAAATATGATCACAAACACTATCGCGTGTTAAGCGAAAATAACATTTACAAATTTTTAGAGTGCAAAATTTCTCATCTCCAGTGCTTATCTGGATTCGATACCCACTCCACGCCCGTTCTACTACCGTCCCTCGATTTAACGCACCGTATTGTAAATGTGACTTTTGTTTTGTATGCGATAGTGCTTGTCATCATATTTAGAAATAAGATTTTGATGCATTTTCATTCCGTATGTATATTACTATTTTGTAGCAATGATAACCAAGCTGTTAATAGCTATGGACTACTACTGCCGTGCCACAGGTCCATGGTTCGATCCCCACCGCCGGCTTGACGTGTAATCGTGGAAAAAGTGTATTTATCTTGATAATTTCGAACCCTGCCGGTATGGAAGTCAGACGAAACAACACATATTAACTAACATACTATCAATATGTGTTCATACACACATTGATAGTGTTGAGAGTTTAATTCGTATGTAAATGGCAATTTAGTTTAAAAAAACAAACGCACAGACGCAAATAACATGATCCTTGGCAGCATTAATTACTTTATAGTTAGTTAAATGATAGATCAATGGAAAAAGCGTAACTTTATCATAGGTTAAACATTCTCACATGACGTGATATTATTATTAGCCAATGAGGAGTTGCTTAATTATGAAATATTAGATAAATTTGTACACATTGGTGTAAACTTTTGCAATAATTTATTTTAAGTGTATATTATAATGACGTCATGGACTTTATTTGACATGCTAGAGAAATAAGAGAATATACAATAGGTTTAAGTATAAAAACGCCTCTTCCGAATGCGTCCCTTTATTGGACACTTTTCGCTCTAAATAACAGTAGGTTCGCGTTATGAATGTTACAGGTTTGAGTTAGTAAAAAATTTGATACGATTCATTACTCAGTGATATAGATAACGTAAACTAACGCTATATTTATGAAGTGGTAAATGACAAAATTATTATAAAAAATGCAATTTAGAGGTGCAAATGCCAGTTCATTTGCTAAGTAACCCTTACTGTTGAGTTACTTGTTTAAGGGCCTGTCTCAGAATGTTCGAGTAAGTTCCGGTTATACTACCCAGAACATATTTAATAAATAAAACACTATCTTTGAGTTTCACAGTCATCGATTTAGCCTATCCATCGGTTGACGCTTGATACGCGCTGCATTTTAACTGTCATTTTTATCATTTAGCTATGATCTGGGTAGTATAACCGAAACTTACTCGAACATTCAGAAACAGGCCCTAAATGTAAGTAGTTGTATTCCAAATGTAATTCTATTATTGTTTAAATTTGAAAGTCTACTTCTAATGATATTCGTAAGATAAGGCTAATTGTATAGCAACAATGTAATGAAATCGATAAATCATGGTTATTGCGGTTGTGTCATAGTGTAAATTATATTCATAGCTAAATAATTAGACCCCTTTCTCTGTGTGTCACATATGAAAATTACTTAGAGGTTATGAATTATCAAATTTTTTGCATGACATTAAGCGCATAAATGTCGAATCAATAGGTACTTAATTTATTTGTAGAATTTCCGTGTTTGGCCTGATTAGAATTTCTCAATGATTATTTATGCAGATTTAAATAATATTTAGTTCAAAATGTCATACATTAAATATTTAATTATCCTCAAAATCACAGCTGAAACATGTAGGTAACTGTAGAAGGAGTACATAATATATTCATGCCCGATATTTTTTCACCACCCATAAATGATCGTTTTTATTACAATATGATTTTCATTTATTTCCCTAGAATCCCTAATATTAAACGAAAGTATAGAGGATAAAGAAACCCTGTATCAAGAGGATAAAGAAATTTATTTGAAAGTCAAATGGGTCTCACGGTATCCAAGCTCGTAAGAAAAAAATGTTTTTCTCGGAAAACTCATTTCGAAAATATAGATATTGAATGACAGCGTAGCCCCGATCTCTCGCCATGTGATTATTTTCTATGGGGCTACCTCAAATTGGTGGTCTACGAGAATAATCCGACCAATTTAGAGCAGCTCAAAAGGAATATTATTCAGGAAAGTAACAAAATATCTAGAACAACTTTTCCAAAATCTGCAACTTCGGCTCCAACAGTGGCCATCAGCCTTTTTTATGTTATTGTGACCGAACAAGCCCGAGGCCCACCTGATGTTAAGTGGACTAACCTCTGCCTATAACAGATGCATTTCGTCGACGACGAATTGCACTGCCGCCGTCACACTGAGGCGTACAGTTGTTAAGTCTCATGTTCCTGTAATTTAACTAGCTCTCAAGGACTGCTGCTGGAACACACTGTTAGGTGCTTGGTGACAGATTTTCTACTTAAGGGTGGTTGGCTCAAGCTCGCGGCGGGATTCGAACCATGGACCTGCTGCACGACAGTCCAAAGCCAAGGCCACTGAGCCATCATTTCTTCAAAAAAATCCTAGGGAAGTGGCCTAAAAGTAAGTATAGCAATTCACAGAAGTACATTTAGTTAGGACGCACGAGTATGTACCATGAAAGTACTTTTGAAGATGGAAGGCCGCTCGGCGGATTCTCCATCTGCGTATCGGCCAATTTGTTTGCTAGATGAGGCTGGCAAATTATTTGAAAAAATAATTGCCGATCGTCTACACGAATATCTATGGGGTGTTGGTCCCAACCTGTCGGATGAGCAGTATGGTATCCGAAATGCGCGGTCGACAGTGGACGCGATTCTTCGTGTTCGTGCGCTGTCAGATACGGCCGTGTCCCGGGGTGGAAAGGCATTGACCGTGTCTTTTGACACCTTCACTGCTCTTAATTTCTTGCCTTGGATGGCAATCAGAGTGGCGCTCGAATATCAAGGAGTACCTCTTTATCTGCAGCGTATCGTGGGAGCGTATGTGTGATAGACACGTGCAGTATACAGACACAGATAGATAGGATAAGATAATTTTATTGCCATTAAAGATTTATAAGTAAATACAATCGTTAACTTAGATTCTAGAATAATTAAAATTCTTATTGGGTAATAGCTTGACAGCGAGCCCCAAACTAAGCACTAAGCCTGTATCTTGGGGATCGAGTGCGGTTTTCTAAAAGTTCGTTGTGTTGTTCATGCCAAATAAAAGTAGATACATTGGCAATGTAAAATTAAGTTTACATGAAAGTACAATGCGTTTCAATACCATAGTTAAACAATATTTTTTAATAATTAAATTACACTGCAATAATATAATAATGTGCCCGTTATCTTCAAGTAAGTAAAAAAAAAATCCTTGAAGCGGTTTACACGTAATAATTTTAATTTGCTAATGACTTATAATGTAGATGTAGAGTGTGGATGATGATGTGTACATACACAACATACCGTGTAAGAGAGTGTGTATGAGAGAGTGAGAGGATGTGCGCGTATATGCCTGAAGTGAGTGGACTCATATATACTCGTTCCCTCGTCTACTCGTTGGTTTCATACGTCTGAAGCGCTCGTAGCGAATTCTCAATCGATCAGCAAAGTTAAGCAACGTCGCGCGCGGTCATGAGTTGGATGGGTGACCGCTAGTGACATTACTACTGAGCGTTTCCGTGCTTCGGAGGGCACGTTAAGCCGTCGGTCCCGGATGTTGTCTTAGGATGGCAGTCGTTATAGCATGGTGGTAGGGCATTTTGCGAATGCCCGCCTGGCTAGCTACCACCCTCAAGTAGAAAATCTGTCGCCAAGCACCTAACGGTGTGTTCCGACAGCTGTCCTTGAGAGCCAGTACTTCTAGGTTAGCCTGAACATCTTCGACCACATCATCACTTACCATCAGGTGAGATAGTGGTCAAAGGCTAGCCTATCAGGCATAAAAAAAAAACTTTGCGTGTGAAATATTTTGAATGAGTGTGCTGAGCAGTAGCGGTTTCACATTAATTCTTCTGTGTCTTTGTGAGAGAGTTTGAGCAGCCAATCCTTAACAGTTCTTTTGCAGGCATTGACTGAGAGATTTTTAATATCACACTTTTTAGCGACTTTGTTGTAAGTATACGGTGTGAAAAAGAAGGGCAGCGTTTTGCTAATAAGGATGTAACAAACGGTTTTGGAATTCTAAAAGCACGTCTTGTCATGATTTTTTCATTGTCTAAGTGAACTTTTAGATCAATGTGAGTTTTTATTGTAGCCCTGAAAATAAAAAGCTGGCGAACACGTAAAACTTGAAATTCATTGTAAAGAGCATCTGTTGGAAAGCGGAAGGGCTTCCGTAGCGTGACTTTTATAAGCGCACGTTGTGCTCTTTCGATTTTCATAAAATGAGTTATACCAGCAGCACCCCACACCGTTACACAGCACTGGATAATAGACTGACATAAGGCAAAATACACTTGACGTAGCAGCGGAACCGAAGCGCAGTCGCGAAGGTTTTTCATAACATGGATAAGTTTGCGTGTTTTTGATGACAAATCTGCTATATGATGTTTGTAGGATAAATTTTCATCCATTGACACACCTAGATATTTTATGACAGGAACTCGATCTATGAACTTACAAGTGTACGTAGTATGGTCTAAGCTTCTATCATCCTTGGAACAGTGATGGATTTTCAGGACAAATTCAGGTGGTAGCATAGAGATGATGGTCTTTGCAAAAGCAATATATTTAGTTTTTTTCAAGTTAAGTGTAAGTAAATTCCTGTCCAGAGCTTTGCAATTTCGGAAAGACTATTTTGTGCAATATTGTACACTACGTCCCACGCTTCACCATTAATCAAGATCGCAGTGTCGTCAGCATATGCTATTATTTCAGTATTGTTCAGCTGAATGTTAAGGATATCGTTGATATAAATTAGGAAAAGCGTAGGGCCGAGTATGCTACCCTTAGGAACACCACAGTTAATTAGTTGGCGGTCGCTAGAGTGGTTTAGCACTTTGACAAACTGTTCGCGATTATTTAGATAACTTGAGAACCACCGCAACGGAATCCCTCCAATGGATTCTAGTTTCCTCAAAAGCAAGTCAACCGAGACCGTGTCAAAAGCTTTCGCCAAATCAAGAAATACACCAATACATTTTTTTTTTTTAGTGGCAAACCTGCATACGGCCCGCCTGATGGTAAGCAGTTACCGTAGCCTACGGACGCTTGCAACACCAGGGGTATCACTCGCGCGTTGCCGACCCTGAAGAAATCTCTTCACGCCCTTTTTGAAGAACCCCATGCTGTATAATAAATACTCCATCGGGAAAACCACGGCGGGGAGCTCAGTACGAAACACTTCTGGTTTGCTTCCTTGTTCAACATATGATGAAAAAGTAAGTAAATGAAAAACCAAGTTAGCTAGCAATGTAACAGCGTCTTCGGTCGACTTACCCTTGCGGAAACCATACTGTTTTTCAGAGATAAGGCCATATTTCTCCAGATATTTTATAAGTCTGTCGTTTACAATTTTTTCCAGAATCTTAGAGAAAACGCTGAGAATTGCAATAGGCCTGTAATTATCAGGTGTGCTTTTTGGACCATTTTTGTGTATTGGAGTTATGGCAGCTATTTTCCAGTACTCTGGAAACACACCAGACTCAATACTAAGATTACATATAAAAGTTAATGGAATTAGTATAGCTTGAGCACATTTTTTGATGAGAGCCACAGAAATCAGGTCTGGGCCAGTGGCACTGTCGATTTTAAGCTTGCTAATAATTTTGGCTATTTCATTTGGGTCGGTGGGGTAGAGAAACAAAGAGTACGGAGTGGTTGAAAGGGGCATGTATGAATCAATAAGAGATGTCTCGGTTACAGCTAACTTCTGTAAAATATTGTCAGTAAGTAGTTTACCCACCGCAACAAAATGCTCATTACAGTGATTTAGCGGGTTATTTGAACTTGCTGAGTAGTTCAACAGTTCAGACGGCACGTTGCGGTTTGAGTTATAGCAAATTGTTTTTATTGTCCTCCAGAGCTTCTTTGTTCTGGTTGAGTAGCTGACTATTATATTGAGCTTTAATTTTACGGAGAAGTTTATTGCAAAAGTTCCTGTACCTAATGTAAATCCTATGCCGATTAACGTCACCAGGAAAAGCTCTACAATCACGATGCAGTTTGTCGCGGTGGTGCATACATCTAATTAGTCCTGGAGTGATCCAGGGCTAGTAATGATCTCATTAAACGTGTTCAAAGCAGAATTAACACAAGGTTTTGTCAAAACGTTAGACCATTCAGTATTATTTAATTCTGTTAAAACTGCGTCAACGTTCGTTTTCTTTCGCATTTTAGCCATAGTTGACTGTGGACTAGACTGTCGAGAGATGCCAGCCATTACATAGTTGATGATTTAATGAAAATGTGATCTAAGCATGAACGTAGTCTTGTTGGTTTGGTAATAGCGGGAAGCAGGCCATGCGAGGCCATTAGGCACAGTAAGTCAGATTGTTCCTCGGATGTGTCACAAAGATTTATGTTCAATCACCAGCGATGGTGATAGACGGTTTGTGTTTTAATTCACTTAAAGCTATATAGATGGAACACTGCACCAGAGAAAGATGAGTTTTGGGGTTCCACATGGTTCCGTTTTGGATCCGCTACTGTGGAACCTCGCATATGATGCAGTCCTGCGTGTTGAACTCCCCAAAGGAATAAATGTTGTCTGTTACGCAGACGATACTCCCGTGCTGGCTGTTAGGGACTCCTTTGAGAGTACAAAAAAGCTCGCCGAGATCGGAGTGGCTTTAGTCGTGGAGAAAATTCATGGACTGGGTCTGCAACAACGCCTCATAAGACCGAGGCGCTGTGGTTTCATAAGATGTTGTGAGATTCTATGAATCTGCTGTCGTGGCGCACGTCAGCTATCAAGATTTATATGTGCGCCCTTATTTCTTCCATATGCATGTTCTTGACAGTCTACTGGGAAGGGTAAATTAAAATACTACATTTCGGTGGTTACCATTAAGTATTGTCCGTCAGAATTACATATTTAGTTACAAAAAGGTTACACTAATGAGTTGGGCTGAAGTACGGACGCTCGGTACAAACGTGGGGGGGCAACTGAGCGCATGAGGCGACTTTTGTAATATCAGCAATTTGCGCTCACGTTGCATGTGTCCCTACAATGTCAAGAAGAATGGAAGCTGCTACTCTCCTGCCACGATTCCCTCCATTCGACATACTGGCTGAAATGGACGAACGAGTGTATGCTCGTCTTCGATGCAATAGCGCAGGTGGACTTATATATTTTTTATATTGTGACGGAACAAGCTCGAGGCCCACCCGATGTTAAGCGGACTAACCTCTGCCTACCTATAACAGATGCATTTCATCACAAGTCACGAATTGCACTGCGCCCGACACTTTGAGACATAGTTGTCTCAAAGTCAAGTCAAGTCTCATGTGCCTGTAATTTCACTGGCTCTCAAGGACAGCTGCCGGAACACACCGTTAAGTGCTTGGCGATAGATTGTCTACTTGAGGGTGGTCGCTAGCCAGGCGGGCATTCGCAAAATGCCCTTCCACCATGCGGTGAAGCTCAAGCCCGCAGCGGGATTCGAACCGTAGACTTGCTGCGTGGCAGTCAATTGCCAATGCCACTGAGCCATCACTGCTTCAAACTGCAATGGGGTGCCCGTTGCCAGTGCCCCGCCGCCGCCTTCTTCGAGCTGAATCGGCCCTCTTGCGATCTCGCTCAGCAGTCTCTTTATGGACCATCCCATTCTCACAAAATGAGGCCACAGCCTTCCACTTCTCTTCACTTACCAGCATTGCCGCTACAACACTTGGCAGAGCGACTAACGGACTAAGTACTGTGCGCTGATTGGTCAATGGGATTCTATGACGTGATTTGTGATCAATGAGCGGTCAGTATTCAGTCTGTTAACTGATCAAACGTTTCAGAAACTGGGGGTAAGTATTTCTAAATTAGCTAACGCTCTCATAGGAAAAGTTAATTTCAAAAAACAGGTAAAGGCCTTGTAAATTATGGTGTCAATGGCGTTACATGCTAGAATTAAAATATATTTTTGAATTTAATTGTTTCTTTATCTTATTTCCAGACGATAGAACTCTTTTTCAATTGTTTTCATTCTTATTTTGTAATTCATGTATGCACACTTACACATCGCAAATCATAATAGACCAGGGCAGAAGCCTTTGAAAATGGTAAAAACTGAAAATAAATAATAGTTGAAATAGTAAGAGAATATAAAAAAATTACGGGCGATCGGAGGTCGGGAAGTGGAAGGTGGTGAGTTTTTAAGGGTAAAAACGGTTTACCTCGATTTCCGGCAAAACTGAAAGGCCTATAGAAAAAATTTAAAGGCCAATGTTTAAGGTAATAAAAAGATCTACATCTATCTACTTTTGTAATAGGGGTTCAAGTATGAATTTGCCGTTTTATTGTAATAGGTACTTCGAATTGACACAGAACCTTCATGGTTTGAGATTTTCTACCGACTTCAAAAAAAGGAGAAGGTAAGACGAATTAGGTCTCACTGGGTGAACCGATTTTAATGATTCTTTTTTTATTTGAAAGCTGATGCTTGCCGTGTAGTCCCATTTAAATTTCATCAAATCTGTCTAGGCGTTTTTGAGTTACACTCTAATAACTGAAAAGTATTTTCCTATCTTGATGATATAGTAATTGACAGTGAATGACAATCGATCCCATAAGTAGCTAGGGTCACTAAAAAGGTGAATTTTTGTTTTTACCAAAAAATTGCACTGTCTTACACTCAAACATGTGACATAACTTGTCGATGTCAGTACCATGCGCACAAAATTGTGTACCTACTTTTGAACCATCATGGTACCGACTTCAACAAAGTTATTTCACATATTTGAGTGTTGAACTCGGTGACATTAATTGGTAAACTTTTTTTGATTGCTACTTTTTCACATGTTACTACGAACCAAACTATAAAAACCGGCCAAGTGCGAGTGCTACTCGCGCACGAAGGGTTCCGTACCATTCATTATCTGTAACCTAATCTTGTTTAGCTATTATTATACTTAAATCTAAATATTCTGTAAACATTTCAACCCGTGGTCTTTTTAATAACGAGAAAATCACGTTTATTGTAGGTTTAGGGCCCTCCTAAATTATTTAATTTATTTTTAAAGTAAATATAATACTAAATATTCGGTGAATATTTCAAGTTTCTACCTGTTTATTAATTATATATAATTAATATTTCAATTAATTATATTTTATATGTTAAAGCGTCTACACCGTTATTAGTACCGAGCAAGAAACGGTAAAAAAATCAAGTTTGTTGTGTGGGAGCCCCCCTGAAATATTGATTTTATTTTATTTTTGTATTTAATGTTATAGCGGCAATAGAAATACATCATCTGTAGAAATTTCAACTGTCTAGCTATCATTGTTCTTGAGATACAGCCTGGTGACAGACGGACAGTTGGACAGAAGTCTCAGTAATTAGGGTCCCATTTTTACCCTTTGGGTACGGAAACCTAAAAATGCCAACAAAAACGGTTGATTGTCTATTTATTTAAGGTACTTTCAATAATTAAATAATTACTTACCGTCGCCTCGCTCGTAGTATTCATTCCTCGCAAGTGTGTTGAAAAACGTCGTATGATACTCGTGAGCATGTTGATCATTATTAGGTACAATCTCGGCTCTATTACGGCAAGAATCCCGCCTAGTGTGTACTATAATAGGTACCTATTGACCAGAATATCGCACTTGTATCATACATAAATGTACTATTATTATAACATTGAAATAAAAGTAATTAATGTAAAAGTATGTTTTATTCCCAAGCATAGTTTTTAGTTTATTAATAATTTGAAAAATCAGCTTACATAACAATTTGTGATTTCATAGTCTTCGTGATATTCAATCATATAAACATATTCAAAGAGTATCCTCAGCAATTTTTATTTTAACTGTGTCCTGGACCACGATCTTTCTGAAAAGAAAATTAAGAAGAAAATAAAATTTATGCTTTGACCACAGCTGCACGCGCGTAAGCGCCTAATGCACATTAAGCAAACAGCTGCACTAAAAATTCTTTAGCTAAACTAAAGTATGTTAAAGCCTAACACACATTCATAACAACGAGACAAACATTTTCAACATGCATAATGCAGCAGTGGCTCGTGAACTCAGCCATAGAATATAATGAAATTTCCGTTACGTACAGGTGTATTTTTTTATCTGTAGATTGAATTAAATTTATACTTTCGTTGTCTAAGCCTGTATGCCATCTAAAAGTAAGATCATGATAAATCTATGTGGACCACTACAAACTGTGTGAATGCATTTTGTGTTTGCACTGTTTCCAGGGAAGTTTTTCGTTTTGTTCTCTGGCACGTACAAAGAAACAAATGATGTCTTTTTGATGCGTGAACAAGGGGTATACAATTGTCCATACGCGAAACACGGAAACTCCACGTTACTTCCGGGAACTTCCAAAGACTGGCCTTGTCATTCACGCCGATTACTCTGACCTCTAAGCATTTCTTTCGTTCAGATGAAGTCTATTATTCTGGTTGACGGCCGAACAGAACCCTTTGACGGTTAAAATAATAAAAGTGGAGCACAAGATTCAGCTCAGGCGAGCATGTTCCGATAGCTTAGAGATCAGGGTACTCGGCGCGATTCCGGAGGACGCAGGTTCGATTCCTGCTCTTGACAAGAATTATGTACTGTCCACCACCAACTAATTATGCTCACCAAAACTAAGAAAATACATTTAAGCTGAAAATGTGGAGAAAGAAAAGAGAGTTTATAAAGTAACTTAGGAATGCCATGGACGATAATCATCTAAGTCATCAACTGTCCAGGGCATTAAGATCAATTCTTAAAATGTTCAAGGAATATCATTACAAATAACAGAAAATCGCGATAATTTGAATTGAGCAAAACATGAGGTTAATTTTGTTAAAAACCCTTTTCAATACTCAAAAACCATTTTCATAATAAGAGTGGAAAGCTTCTCTTGACCAATGAACAGACTTACGACCACTTCAAAACTACATACGAAGAGCCCAAGCATGGAGTTCAAATGAGAACCTCACAAACCAAAGGCCACATGATCCTCATGTTGAGTTTAATTATTTAATATCACCTCATCTACTATAGAGGAAATAAGTAATCAATTGAAAAAGAAAACATCTAAATCAGCTCCAGGTCTTGTATAAAAAGTGTCCATCGGTTCGTAAAAAAAATCTTAAATGTATTCATTAGGATCTGGTCAAGCAAGCAAATACCAGTGGCATTCAGAAAAGCAATTTTTGTTCTCATTCCAAAAAAAAATGAAGTAATTGATCCAAAAGATACTAGGCTGATCGCTCTAACCAACACAATATCCAAAATATTTTTCTTAATTTTACAATCTAGAATGGCACAATGTATGACCAATATGAGTAATGGTTAGTGAGTAATGAAGTAATGGTTTATTGCTTGGAATTTCTGGATGCCTGGAACACAATAATCTAGTAGCGGGAAGTTTAAAATATGTCAGAACTCAGAACATATCAAAATCAAAGTCAAAATCATTTATTCAATTTAGGCGTCTACGACGCTCTTATGAAGGTCAATTACAAATTTTAGTATTGAAATATTCTACGCTGTACTGCCACGTTCAGCAAATAAATTGCCACTGCGAGAAGAACGGGCAAGAAACTCGGGGCCATTCTTTTAAACATCTTTTAACAATGTGTTACATACTTACTACATAATAAAGTTATTACAATATTTGTTTAAATTATGTAGGTGACAGGCTTGGCAGAGGCGGAATTGTCCATGGATGCATTTTTGTCGTCAGAAACTGTGTAGTAGGATTTTTTAATCAATATGTTTTTCACGTGCAACTTGAATTTACCTTCTGTGAGCGTTGTAATATGTTTGGGAACTTTATTATAAAACCGTACACAATTACCCAAGAAGGACCTTTTATTTGTCTTTGCTAATCTAAAATCTGGCACCGCTATTTTATCTTTGTAATCGTATATGTATTGTAATCGTGATTGTCACTGTTTAATTTTCATTTACTTACTAAATTTTTTACGAACATTCATAATAGTTTCAAATATATACAGACTTGGTAAAGTTAAAATATCAATTTCTTTAAAAAGATCCCTCAGAGATTCCCTAGGATCCATTTTATATACCTATGGCTCGAATTGCGACAATAACATACATATGAAAGACAAATAACGGTATGCTGGATAGACTTGGAGAATGCGTTTGGTTCTGTGCAGCACAAACTGCTGTTGTTCGCAATAAAATGGTATAGCTTTCCACTTGTGGTCAGCGACACCATCGCATCATATTACTCCCAATTTGAAGCAGTGATGGCTCAGTGGCATTGGCTATGGACTGCCGCGCAGCAGGTCCATGTTTCGAATCCCGCCGCGGGCTTGCGCTTCACCGCATGGTGGAAAGGCATTTTGCGAATGCCCGCCTGGCTAGCGACCACCCTCATGTAGAAAATCTATCGCCAAGCACCTAATGGTGAGTTCCAGCAGCAGTCCTTGAGAGCCAGTGAAATTACAGGTACATGAGACTTAACAACCATGTCTCAAGGTGACAGGCGCAGTGCAATTCGTGAATTGTGACGAAATGCATCTGTTATAGGCAGAAGTTAGTCCGCTTAACATCAGGTGGGCCCCAAGCTTGTCCCGTCACAATAACATAAAAAAAAAAGTTATTTCATCAAAAAAGGGACACACTAACACATTGCAATACAATGTGGCTTTGTTCCAAGGGTGCTTATTGTCACCAATAGCATTTAATATACCTAGTAATTAATATTTTAACTGACAAGCTAATTAGTCACGAAAAAAAGTGGGGGATCAATAACAGATACACAGATTCCATCTTAGCTTTTGCTGACGACCTTGCAATACTGACACGTAACCCAAAACAATATCAGGAACTTTTACGAGTAGTGGATGAGTTCTGTGCATAGACTCAAGGGTTGAGAACAAAACCAAGTACCTAAATGCCACTGTCTGTGTCCGGGTAGACGGAATACCAAATTTACCTCTTTCGATCCGGGCCTCTTGATTGGAGGAGAATGAGTTTCTAAATTTCTTGGAAGATGGATAGATCACAAAGGACGCGCACCAACATTAGAGCATTAGTCGATATCTTTTTAAAATACCTTAGTATGGTAGACCAACAACCAATAAGTAAAATTATTAAAGTTTGGATATACGACAACACTGACTTGGCCTTTTCTTGTATACGACATTACTAAATCCCTTTTAACAAAGCTGGATGTTAACATCATAAAGACATTGAAGTCATGGTTGGGACTCGCACTTCCTGCAGACCCATTTACATTATACAGGGATCAAACTATTAAAGAAATCATCGGAGCTTTATAAACACCTCAGAGTTACCATAACGCACGTCTTATTAAAACGAAAATCTCAAGACGATATAGTCGCACTTCTCACAAAAGACAGAAGTGCCTCCGACCTTGATTCGAGGCTTCCACAAACCACAAACAACAAACGAGGAATTCCACAAACAATTTATGATAGGTGCAAAGTCCAGCAAAGCGAGTTTATGGTCGAAAAAGAAAATTGAGGATAAATACGTTGTTTACTACGTATTTTTAGTAGATTTTAATCTTTTATACAACAAGACGAAAATGACAGCTATAAAGTGCATGCAATGAGTTTGGAAATGCAAAGCGAATGGCTAACCATAGGTGAATTTCGTATCCCTCTGGCATTAAAGTGGCGCACCTTGAAATACGATTGGCCATGCATCTTATTAAAATTCTAATCTAAACGCCTTTCAGATGACCCTCCCAGAACAAATGAACTTAGTAAGTGTAGGGGAAACCCACCGAAAAGTATTGCTGAATTTGTCTGGAGGCAATAGGTACAGCAAGGCACTTATTGGTAGGAAGCAAGGTGCTCCTTGATAGGGGTTTCACGTCGCCATCATAGAGTCCTCGAAATCATACGAGAAGCGGCGAGTTTCTCGGTTGCTAGAGCAAAATAAGGTTTGACCACGAACAAATGACATATTGATTTTGTAAAAGAAGGGTCATCTACAAAATCTAAATCCAAGCCTTACTCCATCTTAGGCGCAGCTCCCGATTGGACTCTTTTGATGGACACGTATGAAAAACACTATAAAATTCCTGAGGATGTTGGTGTTTCACCTTCCAGACCAGACATATTTCTATACTCAAAAAATCTAAAACGCATAGTACTTATAGAACTTACTGTGCCGTGGGAAACAAACATACCAAAAGATCATGTTGTCTTAGGTTTTCGCGATTATTACACATAGTAATTAAACAACTTTAAAGGGTTTAAATCGCGTATATTTATCATTATTTTTGTCCCGACGTTTCAAACACTTTGCAGTGATCGTGGTCACGGGGTGACTGAGTCGGGTCGGGACAAAAATAATGATAAATATACGCGATTTAAACCGTTTAAAGTTGTTTAATTACTATACCTAAAGATCACACAATAAAAAAAAACAAATATTACGACCCAACAAATGAATTAACCAAAAACGGTTATTTGGTTCATTTATATGCTGTAGAAGTTGAAGCAAGGGGTATACCAGCGAATCCTTATATTACCTACTTAAAGACCTTGGCCTACCAAGAATAACCATAACTTCTATCCTAGAACGTATCTAAGGCGGCATTAGTGGGATCTTACCAAATTTGGTTAGGTAGGGGAGGAGGCTCGAGCGGTGAAGTGGACCATTGATGTCATCGGAAAGGGGCCTCTTTACCCTACTTCCTGGGTTGCAAGCCCCAGGCCCCTCTAGCCTCTTCCGCTGCAACGCTATGGACCCTGTACCAGCACGGTGGATCCATGGAACGCTAAGTAATTCGTCTCTTCCCTACCCCAGTATTGTTGATATATTGATATACATGTTATAGGTATACATTAGATAATGCGGATCAATTTCACAGTCGACATTAATATCTACACGGAGACAGTAATATGTAGGTATATATAAAATATAAACTTTAAATTGCTTTGTTTCTTTCGTACAAATAAATTTAATAAAATAAGAATGTTACTTTAAAATGTTTTTCTAATATATTATAATAAGTTTACCTTATTCTCCTCGTCATCTTTAAGAAATAATGAAGGATTTTTCAGGAGAGCGTTGGTTTTTTTCTTTTTCGGTATTTTTGTTTCACTCAGAGATATTTCATCGCTTGCTTCGTAGTTGCTAGAAACACCTAGCCAAATTTAATTATCTGAATGTTATGTTGGTATGGTTGTTATACAGCCCCATAATTGTAAACTGTTTTTAAACTGAATGTTATAACTACAAAATCACAAATATACGAGAGGAAAAATTTAAGTCATGTGTGAATGTTATAATATATGCACGATGACATTACCCTAATGGGAAGACCCTAAAGGCCTAGTTAATTGCCCGCAAAACTTATTATCTTCGAGAACCTTCCCCGAAAATGGAATTGACGGTCCGGTCAATCTTGTAAATAAAGAATGATTTCACTCTCTTTCGAAATTATATGATTTTTCCTATTGTTGTGCATAAATAGTGTTCATGGTAATTTATCGTTTTTGTTTAATTACTGAAAGGACTATATCCACTATCACACTTTGACCACAATCTTACCTCGTGTTAAATGAAGATGTGGCCGAAAATATTAACAAGCTAAAGCTAGAATTACTGCCTCTCAGGGATAGCTGCAGGAACACACCGATAGGTACGGGGTGACAGATTTTCAACTTGAGGGTGGTAGCTTGCCAGGCGGGCATTTGTACATTCACTACCACATCCGGTGAAACTCAGGCTAGCAGCGGGATTCGAACCTTGAAATTTCTGCGCGGAAATCCATTGTCATTTCCACTGGGCCATCAATGCTTCTTAAATATATAGGTAGTAGATTTAACATTGGTAAGACAGTGTTTAAATGATATATATTTATTATACCGATCAGTACTAAAATAAGCACCTAAAAACGATAATGGTGCAGTTATATAACAAAAACTATGAGATTGTGGTCAAAGGCTCAACTATCGATTCCGTCCCGATGTATCCTGCTCTATAAGCCTATAGAGTTTTTTTTTGTCTGGACCACGTTGTTATCAACAGGCGGTCATAGCCAAAACTTTAACTTGGTTGGGGAATATGTAAAAGACAGTAAAAAGCGCTACGCGGTCTATAACTATATACTACGTAGCGAGCGTCTGAAAACCGACCGACTCTCTCTGAAATTAGTGCATGGAAGAGGGTTTGATAAAAACTAATTCCTAGATTGAGTAAGATACACAGTTAAGTTACGTATAGCACCACCAACTTAACTGTGCAGTTCGCGAGGGCGCTGCTGGTCAAGGAAATCAATTACAAACTGTCACAATTTGAAGGAATGTTGTAGTTCTTTTTTCTGCCGCCTGAACAGATAAGTTGGCGGGACTGTACCTACCTTGATGTAAAATATCATTATTATACTTTTAACGACTCCCGTGAGGTGCCGGGTTAGAATTGCACCTCTCCACATCATCCCGTTGGTGTCGTAAGAGGCGACTAAGGGAAAAATACTGGAAGGTGGGCAGCAGCGCCTTCTAAGGAACTGCCATCTTACTCTGCGATCCCCAAGCCGACTGTCAAGCCTGGGGATTATGGCAAATACCCCCTCAATAGGGGAGGCTGTGTTCAGCAGTGGACGATCCGGCTGATACAGAACCACAGTAGAAAATTTTGAATTACTGGGGTCAATTATATATTTTTTAGGTATTTATATCAAAGTTACTAACTGCATTTAGATATAACCCAATTTAAAACTTACATCCACTTCTCAATGTCGAGGTTAAGGAGCTGACTGAGTTGCTATTTTCTCTCACACTCTCTAACCATTCCTGCAAATCAGAGATAGGCGATGATCATTTTTTTGCCATCATTACAACTTGTCTAGACTCTATAGATCCACTACATTATATCTTAATAAATTAAGGTTATTATTATGATTTAGAGTGACAAATTTACAAAAGAAGTGTCGCCCGTTATCGAAGACACTCCTGCTTGTTACGAGTAGTTTGGTAGCAACAGGAAACAGTAGAAAATAGTTTCATCGTTCTGCGTGATACTGCAATGCACTTGTCACTCCAAGATGTCTCGCTCACTCTGTAATTTTACTGGACACGGTGCCCTTTTACCAACTGCGCCAAGAGTAGGCACAACATAATTAATATGGTGGATAGCATAGCTACTCTTCTACTACTCTACCGACTGTTATTTCAGTGCTTAGGTACACCTTTCGTGCACATATCGTTCATTATTCATCACGCGGTCCATTCATACCTTATTTGTCTCCTTTTATCGGTCCTCAATGTTCAACACTATTTGGCTTATACGTTATAAGTAAGTAGAAACGTGATTATTTTAATACCCGGCGACGGGGATCGAACCCTGGACCTGCGGGACGGAAGTCTATATATAGCTATAACCATCCTGTCAAAGAGACATTTGACGTTATATTTTTTAGTTTTGGTTTCATATATGGCCGTTTTTTGACCTAACTAGAAATAAGTCTATGGTGTGACAGCTGTCAAAGTGATAGTTGATCTCGTACAGTACCACCAACTTAACTATGCAGTTCGCGAGGGCGCAGCTGGTCAAGGAAATCAACTACAAACTGTCACAATTTGAAGGAATGTTGTAGTTCTTTTTTCTGCCGCCTGAACAGATAAGTTGGTGGGACTGTATTTTTCTGTTTTGTTTCTTTTTAGTTTTACTTTTGACCCAGAAATGGAGAATACGACATCAACCGTCTCCGTCACACGATAGACCTATTTCTAGTAAACTTCTAGGTTTTTCTTTTTAGATTTTCGACCGTATGATAGACCACGAGACGAAAAAAGGAACTGATGATGTTGTTCTAACACCTGGCTGTACCAGAGTTCATTTTTTCTGTACGTGGATCTGACACAGAATCATAATCACTAACGAACACGAAACGATCAACAAGATGATCATTTGTTTGTTTCATATAGGTATCGTCGTTTTATCGTCATGGTCAAACTTTCTGCTCTGAACTATGTTTTGCTATTGTGTACAGTCATAATATAGGTAGGTAATTATATTTACTTGGAAAGTGAGGATTGAGGCACTAAGACTTACAAATAGCTGCAGCTGCACACGCAGCTCATTATTAAACCTATGTCTATGATAATGAAAGATGTTACTTCATAAAGTCGTACCTTCTCCGGAGGGATCAGTCTATCAGCTTTCTTCATAAAGTCAAAGTTTGCTTTCTGGCCCAAATCAACCAACTGCCGTGTGACTTCTGTTGTAGACATAGCTCGATTTAGCATGCCATGCAAGGTCGTAGAGTCTTTGTCAAGTAAGCCGGGGAACATTATTGCAAGGGGTTTCATTTGAGGTCCATCCTATGAGTTAAGAAATACATTATTTTCGAGTATGGATCGTAATTATTGCATATTACTTACTTAACGCCTACTTAGCCAGTAAAGCTTACCTACAAAATAAGACTTCGATTGGGACTTGAACCTATAACAGGTCCCTATTGCGGTAATGTGACTTCATAGTAAAATTAATTCTGCCCTTCTTATTATGATAAATAATTGAAATATGTTTAAGCCTAGAAGATCATTCCTTGTGGAATAGTGGATTCGACTCAGAGAAGTTAGGTTAGTTTGTGTTATATTTGATGACCAGAAAACACCCATGCAACCATGCTGTATCGAGGTCGGATGGCGCGGGTTCGAAATTCCGTACATGACTGTAATTTTTCCTCACGTAATTTTGTAATGTAATCTTATAAATAAAGCGGAGCATGCGCATAGGTGTCGCTCCATCTTCATACGATGATGGTTAAGAACAAGAGGAAAAATTAGTTGTGTCATATCATAATGTCATGTTGGCTTGGCGGGGGGAACGCTCTGGTGACCCGGATTGTTGTGTTGGCCGGGGTGGATGGCGCGGGTTCGAGTCCCGCACATGACAAATTTTTCCTCTCGTAATAGAGGAACTGAAATTGAGAAAAAGTTTCGTAGTAGGCAGGTATTTAATTGAATTCTCGAGTAGCTTGGTAAGTACCTCTTCATCAGAGGTATCTCCGTCGTGAGAAGACCTGGCCGGCCCGGGTTCGGTCGCATGCAGAATATCCACCCATTCGGAATCTTTCGCTAACAATGGACAGACATGCTCCGCCGGCTCGTTTTCACTGTGACGTATATTAATGTTTCTGGATGTCTGGAACACAAAAAGCAAATAGAGCAGTAATAGGTATAGTGACGTGTAATTAGGTTTACAGACCTGATTTGCACTGCCTGGACATGATGTAGACATTTTATGCCTTTGTGATGGAGTTCAAAGCATGTCATGTTGACGAATGATTGTGCATTACCTACTGCTGAATAATGTAGGTGCTTTCTTTGGCTCCCGAGTTAAAATATAGACTTACTCAAGAACATAACATATTTACGGTATACCTACAACATAATATGTAGTTATATATTTATCATTTCATTCCACACAGAACTACCTGGTACATACCGTATCGGAATGCTGGTATCAAAATACAGTCAGTGCCTTGGTCTTAGAAGAATGAAGCGTAGTGATGTTTTGGCTTTGAATTTAGCTCTCTTTAAATCGTGATAAAAATATATATAGATTATGTTAATATAACCCAGTAATGACGCCAATTTAGAACATTGGGTTTTGGATAATAATTAGATAAATGCAGTGCATGGAGCAAATAAGGTTACTTAGTGTAAATACCTACTTACATTACCTACCTATTTTTGTTGACTTCATATGAAAAGCAGATACCTACTGTTCAGAAGTTCAAGCGTGGCCGCAACAAAATATGAGGCAGCTGTTACATTCAAATATTATAATGTACTTATTTTCCCCATTGTTCAAGTTCCCCAGTGTAGCAATAGCTTTATAACCGTAGTTCTTACTGAAGTAACTAGGTAAAAGAAAATTCTTATACAGTATTATTACTTAGATAATAATATTAATTTATTACAGATGATTCTGGATTGTTAGCCGCTACTGTCTTCTTCTTAGACTTTTTGTATGTCTTGATATTCAGGTCACTGTTCATTTTGTAGGTCACATAGTTACCTATATAATGTTATTTTTAAATATTAGCGACGAAAATGCATATTAAAATATAATAAATATACTGGAATGGTAAATGTGATTGAATACATGGATTTATGAAATCTATTGTCCATGGATTGATATAACTCCGATATATAAAGTCCATGGATATGTCACCGGGTAATTGTACGACACGTTAGTTTATAAACAATCTAGTGAGATTATAAACTGTCGATAGATTGTGAACGAACATTAAAATTTACAAACTAACGCTTACATTTTCGTCAGATTATAAACTGACGATGTCTAGCTGGCAGTTTATAATCTAACGATCTATAATCGCCCGCGATATTGGGAACCGTCCTCTGATTGGTCGCCGTTATAGATGCCATGAGTTCATTTCATAGAGTTAAGAACAAAAATAATAGTCAGAATAAAAAAACATATTCATTTCGAGTTTGTACGTTAAAAAAACTAAGGGATTTAAAATAATGACCACCATAAAATGCTTTGATACCCTTAGTTCTTTTACCAATAAATTTAATCGGACACCAAATGTAGTAAATGCACTATATTTTAGCGAGGGGTTAAATATCATTTAGTCTAGGGCAAAGTCATATTTAGGTGCGACGACGAGCGAAGCGAGGAGGAGCGTTAGGTTACTTGTGACTACAGCAACGCGCGAGCCGAGCGAGCGAAGCGACCGTGCCGCGGCAGCGGCCGGCGATGCGCCACAAGAATTTAATTTTGGTGACCTTTACTACTTTTGGGTTAACAATGATTTATTTTGAGTAATTTTGCTTAAATAGGATAGCGAGATGTTGAAACTATGGTTATAAGATTACATTAAAATGCGGGTTTCATTTTGGTGATCATATACTATTTTTGTCTTTTATATGTTACTCTACTATATCTGTAAGTTAAACAAAAGCCAAAAAATAATACATTAAAAACCTGTAGGTACCTACGTATTTTGCTTATGGCTACTATAATACTTTCGTAGATCTATGGTAAATTGTTGTTGATCCACATATTTACAATTTGACGGCTGGACATGGTGAGTTTATAATCTTACGAAAATTTAAACGTTAAATTGTAAATTTTAGTTTCCATTCACAATCTATCGACAGTTTATAATCTAACTAGATTTATTATAAACTAACGGTTAGTACAATAAAACGGTGACAGATATATTACTTTTCATTATGAATATGACGTACTTAGTGATCAAAGATTACAGAAAGAGACATTCCGGTATACCTATTACTTTTATCTATGGATTACATACTCCATGATACAATAATACGAGTACATGATGGAATTAATGTTGTACGTAGGTAGTACTTATTACTACCATGGAGTACATATAGGTATTCTTGGTCTTGGATCATGATGACATAGGTACTCATTGCGACTAATTGCGAGTGACTAGTTTTGTATATAAATTTGAATCGTAGAAACATGTTACTATCCTCTTTCTACGATTTGAATGTAGTACTGTATACATAAGTATTGTATCATTTAGGGTAGATTTATATTAGAGCGGGCCGTGCCCGAGGCGTGCCGTGCACGTGGCCCGTACGGGGCACGGATTTGAAACGTTACATACATTTTGTATAAAGCAATTTATATTAGACCGTGCCTGATCCGTGTCCCGTCCGGGCCCGCCTACTAACGTACGGACGGGCTTCGCCCCGGGCCCGCCCCGTCCACGGCCCGGTCTAATATAAATCATCCCTTACTCAGAGTCGAGCGGCTGAAATAATGTCAGATTTCAAAAATCTAAATCATAGAGTAAAGTAATATACTGGATCTAGATTCTTATTCTGCCCCCATTACTTGAAAAGGCGCATCTAACATATTTACCAAAATTGAGTTAAGTATATAATAAGCTTTTACCCGCAGCTTCTTCAATCAAATATGCTTTAATCGCAGCGCAGCTTCGCCCGCGTGGACTACCCTTCAAGAACCGTTACCGGTTTTTGGGAGCCGTGTAAAACATGTCGTATATAAATAGGTTATTTTTTAACCATTTTAATTTGGCCATGGAAATCGTAATCATTTTATATACCTTCAGTATCAAATTTTCCATAAAGTTTTCCATTCTGGTACACTTCGAAAACATAGTAATAAATACTTGCCCGCGGCTACCAGTTCAAACGCAGTGTCCTATGTATGAGTGTTGTAGCAAATCGGTAGAGTAGGTTACTCGGCCGCAGTGGTGAAATTGTCTCCGTTGCACTTATCATTATAAGACAATATCGCAAATTCTTGCCAATTAGCCACTACATGGCTGACAATCTCTTTACAGACATCCATTGCCCTTTCCCGAGTCCCATAGAATACCTAAACAGAACCGCGATTGAAAGTGACTGCGCTCATCGCCTCGTAACCTCGTTCCAAGTTCATTGGTGAGGCACCACATGATGGATCGCATCACTAACTTGAGTTGCCTGTTATACTTGACACGCCACGGACTTCTCATCCTGATTCCGATGCTCAGCGCGTAGTGTTCTCTCCATGCTTTGTAAAACAGATTTGTTATAATAAAGTTTTATAAGTTTAATATCTAACTGATTTACAAAATGGTCTTTATTGTATAAAGATACAATAATATTATATTTTTTTATAATAAAGTTGTATTAGTAAGCTTGTTTTTATTTTCTTTTTATTATATATTATTTGTTTTAATTTCAAGTGTCTTGTCTATTACGGTTCAAAAGATACCTACATCAATATGACAGATGGACGAATAGGCCAAGCGCCAGCGGTTTAGGTTCAGGTGACAAACTTTCCTCTCCATTTTCACTCCTAATCAACCATAGCAAAAAATATTATTGTGGCATGTTTTTGTTTTAGAAAGTCTATCCAGATATCAATTTTCATCAATATCATTTAAAAAACAATGCAAAAACCTTTCCATACAAAGTTTCATCCCCAATTTTACCCCTTTAAGTCATGCCTGTCAAAATAATGTTGAACCCGTATTTTTTTTATTATGAATGATCTATCGGAATACTTATTTTCAGAACTGTAAGTTAAAAAACAAAGGACTCATACAAACGTTTTAGCTCATATTTATCCCTATAGGGGTAGAATTTCAAAAAACCCTTTCTTAGTACACGTGGGAGTGTCAAAAAACCCTTTCTTAGTACACGTCTGTATGCACTCCCACCTCCTAGGTGGGAGTGCATACAGACGAATAGGTACACCCTCCAAATTTCAAGTCACTGCGACCAGCGGTTTAGGCTGTGTGTTGTCTGTCAGTCAGTGATTCAGGACTTTGATTCTTATAATATAATAGATTGTCAGAATCAGAAAAAACGCACACCAGCCTGTATTACGGAGGTATTATCTTACGGAGGAAGAGGAACAGCTGAATAAGCTTGAGCGCCTTCAAAATGGTTGAATAAGATTCGTGTTTGGCTTGCGTATATTATAATATTTCTCAATTTCGTTCTGAGCTCAAGTGGCTTCCAATACGTCTTCACCGGAATACTCACATTCTCTGTCTCATTTACAATATATTGTTCAATCCTACATCCCAGCGCTATCTCAAGGAACGTTTCAAGGTACAACGTGGCCTTCGTCAGTGATGGTTTGGTGGGGCATGTCTTATCAAGGCGTCACATAGCTACATTTTTGGGAAAAAGGAGTGAAAACTTCAGCCAAAGTGTATCAAGAGACAGTCTTGGATCCTGTTGTGATTTCTCTCAGCAATAGGTAAAATTTTTAAAAATGTACCGTAGACATTTCAGCTGTAATCTGCACCTGGTCACAAGGCTAGAACTACCAAAGCCTGGCTTGAAACCAACGTTCCGGACTTTATAAGAGCTAAAGACTAGCCCTCATCTAGCCCAAACCTCAACCCTTTAGAACTACAAACAACAAATTATGATCAGTTTTAGAGGACATGGCTTGCTCTAAAAGACACGGCGACATTGAGTTTAAAAAAATCTCTGGAGCAAGCATTGGCGAAATTTCCCATAAAAACAGTGCGTAAATCCATAGATTTGTGGTCACAGAGATAAAAGGCCAATATAAAAGCCAATGACGGCCATTTGGAATAGAATATTGTTTTTATTTTTTGCGGAGCCTTTACTAAATATGTACATTGTACATAAGTTTTTTGAATATTACATTACTTCATAAAAAAAAAGTATTTTCATTTGTAATTATTATGGCCGGTTTAGGTATAATTGTATAATAATGTAAATATCTTAAATAGGTACATAGTCCTACAAAAAAGCATCTTTTATGTGTAAGCCTACCTAGTCCACGCAAGCACAAAACGGTAAAAATGTGAACGCATCCAAAAGCCAAGAAACATCCAATACACTTTATTAAAACACAAACAGTCTTTCTTTGAGTGGCATTTCAACGCATGTCGTGTAGTCGCTAGTCATTCATAATATTATAAAGAACAATTGCATTAAACTGAAAACGTCTGAGATTGGTTATCTGAATATAATAAATGTCTTAAGAATAATCGTCATCTTCTTCGTCTTCAGTCCTCGGCGCAGCGGGAGGAGGCACATAGGGTTGCGGGACTCCTTCAGCACCGACCATCCCTTGCTGTTGCAGTAACATCCATTGTTGCTGCTCCTGCTTCGCTTGCTCCTCTCTTGCCTGTAATGATAAACATAACATGAAAATTACAACATAGGAGTAGCAAGTCTCGATCTCTGCTCGATATAAAACTGTCTTACTAAATAGGTCGGTTTCTGGTGAGGAAGACTTCTGGTTAACAAAGGCAGTATTTTTTGTAAGTCAAATATTATGAAAATCACAATACACACTAGATATGATATAAAAACAGCACTGTATTTAATCTGAATAACAGATACATTTACATGGTGGTAGGGCATTTTGCGATTGCCCGCCTGGCTAGCTACGGTCAAGTAGATTATCTGTCGCCAAGCACCTAGCGGTGTGTTCCGGCAGCAGTCTTTAAGAGCCAGTTTAATTACAAGCACATGAGACTTAACAACTATGTCTCAAGGTGACGGGCGCAGTGCAATTCGTGACTTGTGATGAAATGCATCTGTTATAGGCAGAGGATACCGCTTAACATCAAGTGGGCTTCAAGCTTGTCCGACACAATACCATAAAAAAAACTTATACCCGGCGTCAAAATGGAACATTTGTGCAAATATCACAACAAAAAATAAAATAAAATTGTAACCATAAACAAATCATCCATTCCCGATACTTTTTGTCTGAATGTATAATTATAATCTACATTATGATTAAGAACATTATGTATACAAAAACGCGAGGCTTTATTGTGGGACTTAGTGGTAGGAGATATTGCACTTCTTGAACAAATTATAGAACTTTTTTATTTATTTTGTTATTTTTTAATGTTATAAATTTATTTCGCCATCTGCAAGTGAGCCTACGGAATGAGGGGCCCCACTTTAGCACAGTAGGAAGAGGAAGAGCGTCTCCACGGAAACAGGAAAGCTAAGAACTGCAGATTAAAGAAGTTAACAGTTAAATGTCAGGTGTGTTATTACAGTCAATTTTGAAGCGCTCGTAGCGAAGTTTGCTTAGCTGTTTTTAAACGATCAGAAATAACTTTTCTGATCGTGATATATAGAAGGGTAGTGAAATCATTACGAAATTTAAGTGTTTGAAGAGCTCGTAGCGAAGTTTACTTAGCTGTTCAACCGATCAGCAAAGTTAAGCAACGTCGCCCGTGCTCATGAGTTGGATGGGTGACCGCTAGTGACATTATTACTGAGCGCTTCCGTGCTTCGGAGGGCACTATAAGCCGTTGGTCCCGGTTGTTGTCTTAGGATGGCAGTCGTTATAGCATGGTGGTAGGGCATTTCCCATCTGATATCGTCTATGTCGATCTGCCCGACGACAGTAATTCTAGGTTAGCCTGAACAACATCTTCGACCACATCATCACTTACCATCAGGTGAGATAGTGGTCAAAGGCTTACCTATCAAGCATAAAAAAAGAAAAGGAAAAGACTAGCGTTTGTACCGATTAGAACTCGACCAGCAGACAAAAGAAAGATAAATCGTTCATTCAGTGGATGCTTTTACCAAACCAAGTTTTAGGATCTGTCAAATGGTCCTGGATATTTTTCGCATAAAAAGATAAAAAATATGACTTTTCATTCAGTGATCCCTTTTTTACAGACTGCATATTTTTGTTTGCGGTCTGGTTATAATAACTCAGTAGACCATTTTATTACATAGGACTCGTTAGTGGTGGACATTTGGACCAAGCTCCATACATTTTTGGTCATTCTCCTTTGGTTTAATCACTAGCCTCGTGGGATTGAAAGATTGAGATACACAATGTCGTGTACAGAGTAGGGCACTTCTATTAGCACTTGTTGCCTTTTACTTGATGTTGCTTCATGGAAAGCTCGAAAGAAAATGAACCACCCTCAAGTAGAAAATCTGTCGCCAAGCACCAACGGTGTGTTCCGGCAGCTTTCCTTGACAGCCAGTACTTCTAGGTTAGCCTGAACAACATCTTCGACCACATCATCACTTACCATCAGGTTAGATAGTGGGCAAAGCTTATATAAAGCTATAAAATAGCTAACCTATCAGGCATAAAAAAAAGAAAAAAAAACTTTTTAAACCAACTATTACTAAGCTGTGGCGCGTTGCCTTTGAGCATGATAGCGACAACCGCGGTTTACTCCATTCTCACACGTACAAACGCTACGCAATGTCACTGATAGGCTATACTAGCAAAAAGCTGAGCTTTGTATGGACTCGCGTTTATTTTACAACCTGATTGTAGTTGTGTCATCTAGTATTAATTAGATTAACTACAATGTGTTTGATTATTGAGTTTAGTTTTGTTTCAGCGATGTTAATTAACTCTTTGGGTTTCTGACAGATGGCGTTAGTAGTACAATAACGTACTATACAATTAATACAAAATTGTTAATCAATTTTTTTTTTGAGTGTGATATATATTTTTTTTTACAGATAACACATCTATATATGAAGTTAAATTACTATGTTAAAGCACAAATTTATAGGCGTATTAGTTTTTCAGTAAAAAGGGTCACAAAATGTTCAATTTGTGGGATAGTGATAACAAGGCATTACGAGATGGCTGTTTCGTGTACCTATTCTGCTCGGAACGGCCTTTGGCGGCTTGTGACAAAAGAACGCGCGACGCGGTAGCGGCTACTTAACACAATACGGCATACCTAGGTAGGTACCTGCAACTGATACAGGTACCTACGTAAAGTTCCAATTGAAAATAATGTAGTATGTAAAATGAGCAAGACGCAATGAAAATATTGCGTCTTGCTGATTTTACATACTTGTCGCGGTTATTTGGAATGTCCTCTTTCTTTATCCCTCTCCCAAGATATTTTTGACACATTTTTCCACAACTTTTAATGATTTTTGCCATACAATTTTATACCTTAGATTCTTAAAGTTATAGGTTCTAATAAACTATGCTTAATATTGTTAAAAATGCGTATACTTTGTCTTGAAACTTTACTTTATTTGAATGGAATAACAAGAAGAAGCAAATACCGTTTTTATTGTATATAAACGTTTGTTCATTTTAGCGCTACATATTTTTTATTTATTTTTATAATTGCATGGTTACATAAAAATGGTAAAGATTTTTGAAAACCTAATTATGTCACAAATAAGCACAAAATATACTACTAGCTACTAATATACTTTTATTGTACGGTCACACAATTATTAGCTATCGAGAAACATGATTTGCAAAACGCTACTCCAGCAGGAATTGAAATATCTAAAAATCAAAAAACTTTTTGTGATTGAGTTCCGTCCGGGGAAGTACTGCCACCTGTCTTTACAACTTTCTGTCTCAAGGTGATGGCGCAGTGCAGTTCGTCACTGTGACGAAATGTATTTGTTATAGGCAGAAGTTACCGCTTAACACCGGGTGGGCCTCGTGCATGTATCGTAACAATCACATAAAAAAATATTTTTAACCAAATCATTACTTATCATCAAGTGATACTGGGGTCAAATGCAAGTTATCGATAGTAATTAAAGAAAAAGAAAAACTTGACTAAAATGCATGGTGGAAAATATAGCTTTTTGGCTTTAAAACTTTGTAACAGTATTGGCATGCGGAACGGCAGATTGATGCTTAATATACCTTAGCAAATAGCTCCTGTTGTTGCCTCAGTAACTCTTCTTCAGGAATTCCTAAGTTTTCAAGTCTAGTGCTTTGTCGTCTGCGCTTTGCAGCTACTGCTTTGCAATCTTTAAGAACTGCCTCTGCTTCCATCGTATAGTCACTAAAGCCAAGCCTGTCCAGTGCTGAAAAGTTATATTTTTCTATTAACTAACAGAACACTATATAGTACATACATATTTGCAAGGATTTACAAGATTTAATAAAACTTAAACGGAAATGATTAAGGAAGTGGATTAATCTTGAGAGCCAGTGTTTTTCAATCTGCATATTCGAACCCTGGTAATAAAAAATTGCCGTGAGAATCGATGAAATTGGTGAAATATAATACTCCGTGGTGACGTCCGATGGCAAAATTCAGCTGCAGGCACAGAATAAAAAAGACCAGCGGGTATTAAACCGATCAGTTCCTTGAAACAATCACCGCGATAGATGTAGTAAAAGATGCAGAGTGATCCAAGATCTCTACGCAGAGCCGATCGGAGAGAGCTTGATCGTCGACGTTTCAAGCCGCTCTGCGTTGAATACGGTCAAATGGAGGGTCTGGTACTGGGAAGACTCAGCCGGAGGTGCGGTGAGATCTATTCCGACTCTTGTTAACGTTTTCCCGAGAAATTTTAGTACGGCCGGTATATGAGGTATCTATGGTACTGTCATCTGCATAGCAATGAAAACTACAACATTTTATTGATATCCAAGAGAAACAGAAATAGCACACAGTCTTGCGGAACACCAGCATTGACGAAAAGATAGATTCGAAAGAAGCCCTTTATGCCACACCCAATCAAAAGCCTTTGCTATGTCCATACTAGCCACCAACGATGTGTAAAGTGTACTAGATACTCACCAGCCGAGCGACTGCAGCGAAAACCATACTGCAATTGCAATTCAGTTCTGGTGTTCTACTAGATAAAACAAAAACTGGTTATTAATAATGGATTCCATTACTTAGGAGAACAAAGACTTTATGGCAATAGGCACTTATATTATGTTTGGCCGGATCTAAGCGGGCACCTTTTTATGGGATCAGGTGCACTAAGGCCCTCTTCCATATGCTTTTTCGTGAGCCAGTATCATCATCTCTGTGCAGGCAGCAGAAGCAGTAATGTCTAACCAAAAATCCCTTGGTCAACCCTGGCAATACACCAGAACGCACTTGCCCCTGAAGGAAGGCGGGCTAATCTCTCGCCAATTCTGCTGATATACTCCGATTGGCTCTTGTGATAACTCGTTTGAAGAACCTAGTAACAAAGTTATACTCTTCTCGCTGGTATTTACATCTTTTGACGCCATTGCATCGTCCCAAGCTTGGTAAAACTCCCGATTCAGGCCTGAGGCCATTTTACAAAAGCGACCAAACCAGGGCTGGTCACATGCGACGACAGCCCACGAAGCGGGGTCGTGTTAGGCAAGTAACCCGCACCGAACTCCGGATTCGGAAGTTGTCCTACTTTCCAAGAGGATCGTAGAGAGAATAGAAGAAGCGCAGAGACAAAATTCTCGAAACCTTTTAATACGAAAGCGGTAAGGAGTGTACACGGTACCTCTGCAAAGGAGCGAGGGTCGCACGGTGAAAAGGCCTGTCGGCCGGCTCCGGGCAGACGGAAACGCAGTAGAGCTGGGTTCGAACTGGGTAGCTACTCTGAACCCTATTATGTATTTACATATAGGGTCTGACGCATGTGAACATGCATTTTCCAAGATTTTCATGCCTCGGTGCCCCGTGACGTTTGCTTTTAGTACTCAGTTGTTTTCCATTACCTAAACATGTCACCCTCATATCCACATACCTCAATATTTTTTAATATTACCTATACCATACAATAATAACATTTTCATCCAATTATTTTGATTAGACCGCACAGCGGAATGTAAATATATTTTATTAGATTTTGAGTCTCTCCATAATATCTCCAGTCAACATATAAACTTCTTGGCACCAATGCTATCCTCATCATATGGCTTTACGAGAAAATAAATAACCAACCAACTTTGGTTCTTCTTTGATTATGATTATTTACTATTGTTCGGAATTTTGTCGGGATAACTTCCAAAAAAAGACGAAGTAACTCATCCAAAAGATACTAGGCCGATTGCACTTACAAACACAATATCAAAAATATTTTTCTAAATTTTACAAACTAGAATGACACAATTTATGATTAATAATAGGTATTTCAGGCCCAATCACCAGAAAGGGTTTTTGCCTGGAATTTCTGGATGCCTGGAACACAATACTTTACTAGCGGAAAGTTTAAAAGATGCCAGAACATATGAAAGACAAATAACGGTGTGCTGGATAGACTTAGAGAACGCGTTTGGTTCTGTGCAGCACAAATTGCTGTTATTCGCAATGAAATGGTATAACTTTCCACTTCTGGTCAGCGACATCATCGCATCATATTACTCCCAATTAAAATTTGTTATATCTTCAAAAAAGGGACTTACTAAAACGTTGCAATACAATGTGGGTTTGTTCCAAGGTTGCTGCTTGTCACCAATAGCATTTAACGTAGTAAATCATATTTTAATTGACAAGTTAATTAGTCATGAAAAAAAGTCGGGCTATCGGTTTAAGATCAATAACAGATACACTGAGTCCATCTTAGCTTTTGCTGACGATCTTGCAATACTGACACGTAATCCAAAACAATGTCAGGAACTTTTACGAGAAGTGGATGAGTTCTGTGCGTGGTCTGAAGGGTTGAGAACAAAACCAAGTAAATGCCACTGTCTGTGTCTGGGCAGACGGAATAAAAAAAATTACCTCTTACCATCCGGGACTCTTGATAGGAGGAGAATGTGTTTCCACAATTGCTGAATCTGTGCCATTTAAATTTCTTGGTAGAAAGATTGATCACGAAGGTCGCAGCCCATCTCTAGACGCAGTTGTCGATAGCTTTCTAAAAGACCTTAGTATGGTAGACCAACAACAAATAAATAACATTAAAAAAGCTTGGATATACGACTACTAACATCACGTCTGACTTGGCCTTTTCTAGTATACGACATTACAAAATCACTTTTAACAAAGCTGGATGTAAACGTCATAAGGACATTGAAGTTTTGGTTGGGGCTCGCACTTTCGGCAAACCCATCAACTCTATTTAGGGATCAAACTAATTTTGGGATGAAATTAAAGAAACCATCGGAGCTCTATAAACACCTCAGAGTTACCAAAACGCACGTCTTATCAAAATCTCAAGACGATATAGTCGCATCTCTCCCAAAAGACAAAAGTGCCTCCGGCCTTGACTCGAGGCTTCAATTCCACAAACAATTTATGATAGGTGCACAGACCAGCAAAGCGGGTTTTGGGTCGGAAAAGAAAATGGAGGATAAAGACGTTGTAAACTACAGCAAGACGAAAATGATAGCTATAAAGTGCATGCAATGAGCTTAGAAATGCAGAGCGAATGGCTAAATATAGGTGAATTTTGTATCCCTCTGGCGTTAAAGTGGCGCACCTTGATATAGGACTGGTCTCCTACCTTATTAAAATTCTATCTAAACGCCTTTCAGATGACCCTCCCAGACCAAAGTAACTTAGTAAGATGGGGGAAAGCCACCGAAAAGTCTTGCGGTATTTGTCGGGAGGCGATCGGTACAGCTAGGCACTTGCTGGTAGGATGCAAGTTGCTCCTTGATAGGGGTCATTATTCACGTCACCACGATAGAGACCTCGAAATCATACGTGAAGCCGCGAGTCTCTCGGTAGCTAGAGCAAAAAAAGGTCTGACCACGAATAAACGACACGTTGATTTTGTAAAAGAAGGGTCATCTACAAAATCTAAATCCAAGTCTTACTCCATCTTAGGCGCAGCTCCCGGTTGGACTCTTTTGATGGACACGTATGAAAAACATTACAAAATTCCTGAGGATGTTGGTATTTCGTCATCCAGACCAGACATATTTTTATACTCAAAAAATCTAAAACGCATAGTACTTATAGAACTTACTGTGCCGTGGGAAACAAACATACCTAAAGACCACACAATAAAAACAAACAAATATTATGACCTAACAAATGAATTAACCAACAACGGTTATGTGGTTAGTTTATATGCTGTAGAAGTTGGAGCAAGGGGTATACCAGCGAAATCCCTATATAACCTACTTAAAGACCTTGGCCTACCAAGAACAACCGTAACTTCCATCCTAGAACGTCTATCTAAGGCGGCATTAGTAGGATCTTATCAAATTTGGTTAGGTAGGGGAGGAGGCTCGAGTGGTGAAGGAGAGCATTGATATATCATAAAGGGGCCCCTTAATCCTACTCCTGGGTTGCAAGTCCCAGGACCCTCTAGCCTCTTCCTCTGCAACGCTATGGACCCGGCACCCACACGGTGAATCCATGGAATGCTAAGAAATTCGTCTCTTGGGAAGCAATAATTTTTTGCTCAAAAACTATAACCACTACTTCTTTGGTTCATCTTTTGATATGATTATTTATGTGTAATCTATTAAAGAGAGATTACCTGAATTATTTCATATTTTTAGGTGTAGTAGTTAAAAAGTAGTTAAGAGATTATTTATTACTTACGCAAGTTTCCGTCGGTGTTTGTGCGGCAAAATGTATCGAGTGAAAGATTTTTATTCCGTTATTGTAGAGGGATATGGTTTTTTTTTTTTGTCGTATAGCCAAGGATGCTAGCTTACTAACAACGTTTGGATTACGACGATCGGATTTATACAAGCTTCACATTAAAACTTTTTTTAGAGGATCGGGTTCGGGAGAGTTAAAGGGGTCATAACAATCAAATTTAAAAAAAAAAACTTTTTTTTTCATTCTAATTTCTGTAACACCCCTATTGATTTGCTCCCTATACATATGCAAAATTACAGCTTTCTAGGCTCATTACTGTAGGAGTAGTTACGAGATTATTATTAAATGACGTAATATTTTGGCGCCAAAAAAACTTTTTAGCTTGATTCAGATTTCATAAATATTTTAAAAATACTTTCCGTTATCACTGAAATATATGGGGTTTTCTTCGTATAGCCAAGGATGCATTATTTCGAAAACCGTTTGATTGATGAAAATCGGTTTTACGCAGATTAAAGGATAATTCTGTAATTACGAATATCGACCGCCGACCGGGATCCCGGTTTGTACAAATGATAGACCGGGAGGCCAGTTTGTTTAAATAACGCAAAAAACAATACAAACTTCTTGTTATGAAAAACGCAGGGTATGAGGAGGACAATGCAACACACAGCAAAACAACAGCGAAGCAGCCGACTTGAGCAAGTCTACTGGGTGTGTCATCACATCACTGACAATAAAGTAATGCCTCAAAGGTAGCATTGCTGAGGTTGACGCAAGCAAGCATGCAAAAACCACAAAACCTTGCAGTAATAAGGCAGAAGGTAAGAGCTGCAGAGAACCATCCTCATATGCAGAAGCTGCCAAAATTTGGTGCAGCATTGTTATTAAGGACAAAGTCGATGCAGCAGTGTATTGATAGACTAGCACATCTCCTCTCTTCTAAGAAAAACCATTAATAAAGCCTAAATTAAAATGGGACTCATAGTTCGGGTTGCCATCAGGTATACTATAATTTTTATTTATTTTTTATATAAACAAAGCGCCCAGTACTTGCGCAAAGGTATGTAGTAATTACGATAACACATTGTGGCTAGAAATATATTTCCTAGGTTCTGGACATAAATAACTATTTTTCATTTTATGTGTGCCGAGTCATAGAATAGAATACCACTAAATAAAACTTTCTTTCTATGATATGTTTGCAAATACAAAAATCCTGACATTATCCTAGGCCAGTCAGAATCCTGACAAGGAGCAAAACATCCTGACATGTCAGGATAGATCCAGACAAATGACAACCCTACTCATAGTTGACGTCCCAAAAGCCATTGGAAACACAAGTTCAGGCAACATGTCCCGTTGATTTCTTAGTGATTGATAACTATATGATTTCTGAATCACTTTCACAGTGATTCAGAAATGCCGCACCCGCACCGCCCCTTACCCCTAAAATCGATGTTGGACATAGTGAGGATATCAATTTTAAAAAAATCATATATCAGAAAGGGGGGCGTCTGTCCACTCATTTTATAATCTCAACCAAAGCCCCACTCTACAATAGTTAATGGTCCTGACATTATGAAACATGCCCTTCTGTCTGATGACCAATCATAAAAGGCGACTTGAGGCCAGATGTACAGGGCTGACTTCTCTAGAAAACTCGCTAGGAAAATATGCTATAAAGACGTCTTGAATAAGAGAAAGACAAAGTTAAAACTAGTAAGATTCCTGCCAGAAACTATTGATTTCAGTGTTGTGGGACACAATAAATAATTATAAATTATGTTTTTTGTAAGATAATTTTCCTACATTGTGTAATAGGATGGCTATTTTCTTTCAAATAAAATTCATTCATAATTTAAGGCAGTTGCTATCGCACAATTATATCGGTTTTAAATCCTTCCTAAATCTATGTAAAATGAAAAACAATCACCTGTGAGAACATGTTCAGCATTTATGGTCTTTTTATTGCTTTGGTTGCACACTTCATTGGCTTCAGAACTGATCAAATGTATAAACTCTGTGCAGCAATTCAGAATTAACTCTCTAGACTCGAAGGCCACTCGAACTGAAGGTACTAGCTCCTTGATCATTTTATTAATACTAGCTCTGGGTAAAGTAAGCTCATCTTCTTCTGAAGGTGGAGGACAAAGTTCGCATTCTGGGCTTCCCATGGTAAATTTTAAATTAGACGTACAATAAATTTATAATCACAAAATAAACACTAATAACACACCCAAATAGACTGGCCCAGGGTTGGATTCAGACCCTCAATAATATGTTATACATGGAAAATTAAATTATACTATTTGTTCAAAATTATACTACGCTTGTCGTTTCAAGTGTTTTTTTTTAATATCGTTATAACGTTTCAATTTTCGGCATTTATGTTTTGAATTAAGGCGGATATTGACTTTGGCAGGAAATGATAAAAAAATATCTTATTTTTTTTAATATCTTTTATATTACATAGTGTACTAGATCGCCTGAAACGCTAGATTCGGAGAAGAGTTTTTACAATATCTAATACATTTCTGCAATACTTATTGAATATACCATTACCATGATATTATATATCATTTGTCAGGAGTAAACGTTAATTTTTATATTTCTATCGGTGTCCAATAACTGTTCAGGATAATACGAGATTACGAGCAATACAATTTAAAACTTGCGAATTCCATAATCATGTAAAATGGTAGCGAAACCTAGATAAAAGCGTGAAAAATCTGTAATTTTATTTGATATCCCGTCACAGATGTGAGTGCCTTCTAAATAAAAATGCATCCGTAGTTCGTAACTATTAATGGTTTATGCACTCGAGACAAAAATATTTACTTTATCTCATAGACATATCAATCAAGACATATCGTCAATCTCGGCTAACTCGTCAAATGGAGCTTCATCCTAAGAATTGATAATGACACGGCAACGTAACATATTGTCAGACGATATAAATTCTATGCAGTTATTGGATTTACTTTCTTTTACTGCATCACAAGTAAGTAACAGGGAGTCAATGGACTGAGTTAAAGGGTCATCCTTTAATTTGTTTTTTGCTAAATTAACTTTGCTGAACACTTTCACAATTAGCGTTTGCGTGAGATATTGCCGTACATACAGAAAATCCCAAAACTGTAGGGTAAATATTTAAAAGTAATAGGGTATACCAATAATAAAAGTCGGTCGACTTGATGACAAAATTATGGTGATTTCGCGTATTATAGTGACATTACGATGAAATGAAATTATGGTACAATTGGTATAATTACACCACATGAATCTTTTGAAATTCTTTATTCATGTGATTATACTACAAAATGCAACACTGGACTGGCCGCAGCGCAGGGTCACGTTCCAAGCCTCAGAGTGTAGTTGTTTTAACTTACTCCAAGGTTCGGAACGATTTCTATAATTCCCCCATCAAGGAATGTCAAGGTCATGTCAGATAAGGATGCAACCAAGTCTCTGTATTACATCCTCTTTGGATGCAACCTAATTTAATAATCTCAAATATCAGTTTTTAGGGGGGAACTAGAAAATATAAAGACATTTCAAGATGTTTGAAAAGCAATAACTATCGTACATGCAAAATGAAAAAGAGTGCTTATAATGCTCTCATCAAGAAATGTCAGTTAAAGATGCAACCTTTTAACGACCGATTTTGATAGTTAAAAAGTTGCGCTCTACTCGAAGGTTGTGAACAATGTCAAAATCATTTATTTAATTTAGGCGTCGACGACGCTCTTATGAAGGTCAATTACAAATTTTAGTATTGAAATATTCTACATTGTACTGCCACGTTCAGCAAATAAACTGTATTGAGCCTTTCTTTTAAACATCTTTTAACAATGTGTTATATACTTACTATATATAATAGAGTTATTACAATATTTGTTTAAATTATGTAGGTGACAGGCAATAGCTTGGCAGAGGCGGAATTGTCCAGGCATTTTTGTCGATTATGTAATCATATATTGATACTGTGTAGTAGGATTTTTTAATCAATATGTTTTTCACGAGCAACGTGACGTTAGAGTGAAAAGTTGCACTCCGAGTACGCTCTAACCAAGGGTCAGAACGGCCCCCTGCTTTTTGCACAAATTATACAGATAATATATATTTCTAGACAGATAAATAACAGAACTTCATGCGCCCAAACTTTAGTCACCGACCATTATTTTTTTATACTTGAGACGAAAACTGGCAAATGCCTTGATCGAATTAAACAGGACGTACTATCAATTCTGCTAGAGTTCATAATAACTTAGTACAGGTTGTACTCCTATGGTCAGTTTTCTTTAGTCAGTAGTTCAGTTTTTTTTTTTATCAACTATCCTTTCTATGGCATTGTCTTTAATCAAAACTTTGACTATCACAATATTTATTATTTCTTGCATATCTTTCAGCACCATTATGGGTGTAATTTAACCAGTACCTGGTCAGGTTTGAGTGTAAATTGTAAAAGAGATCTAGGTCAAGAAAGCAATCATTGTAATAATAATTAGACAGTGCACTTTCTCATTTCATTCTTGATCATTTTATTAAATAATACGGGATAACCCACGTGAATAAGTCAGATAGTGCCGACTATAGTTTCAACCACATTCGGTGGTCTTTTTTTAGTACTAAGACATTACCAAGAACTTAACTTGTCATCCTCATATCCACATACCACTTATACCAACATATCACTTATACCATACAAAAATAACATTTTCATCCATTTGTTTTGAGTAGACCATATAGCATATCGAAATATAAATAGATTTTTAGGATTTTTGTTTTTTTAATGGGTTTATTTGATGCAGTGTATAATAAACAGGGTTATTGATAAAATGCTAACAACCTCTAAGGGTTGACTTTTGCTAGTCCTAACAAACATTTTGAAATGTTTTTTTTTTAGAGTATTTTCATTTGATGTGTTTTTTTTATATCTGTTTATGTTTATATGATGGAACAAGCACGAGAGCCACCTTAATATTAAAAGTCTCGTGTGCCTGTAATTTAATATTTCATATTTTTTATTACTTAGCTCGATGTAAATATTCAAAACTCTATTCAAAGGGAGCGTGACGCGGTCCAGTGTTGCCGCGGCGGACGCTCTTGGTTCAGAGAGACTCAAAACTTATAAGTTTTTATAGTACCTACTATCTGACACTTTTAAGTTCTGTGTCTCGTAGTAAAATCCAATACGTACTCCGAGCTTATTCCGTCATATACAGATAAACGAACAAAATATATTATTTTCATTCCAAAATGTTTGTTAGGACTAGCAGAAGTCAACCCTAAGAGGTTGTTAGTATTTTACCCATACCCTAAAAAAATACAATAACAATAAAAATTAAATTCATTAGTTTGATTAATTTTCTTTCAAGAACATAGATCAGTACGAGAGAAAGAGTAATAGATAAGAGATAATTAGAGCAAGCTACACTGCAGAGTCCACAGACGAGTGAAACAAGAACAGTTGTATGGGAGCCCCCTTAATTATATATTTTATTTTAATTAATTATATTTAAAGAGAACATAAAACTAAATATTCTGTAAATAGTTAAAGCGTCTACCTTTCACTGTTATTAGTATCGAGCAAGAAACGGTAAAAAATCAAGTTTGCCCCTCTTAAATATTTATTTTATTTTTAGTATTTGTTGTTATAGCGGCAATAGAAATACATCATCTTTGAAAATTTCAACTGTCTAGCTATCACCGTTCTTGAGATACAGCCTGATGACAGACGGGCGGACGGACGAACGGGCAGCGAAGTCTCAGTAATAGGGTCCCGTTTTTACCCTTTGGGTACGGAACCCTAAAAAGTGTAGATACCCATTGGCCATTACATACTAAATTAAGCGGAGTTAAGGAAGATAATGTACATTTTGGGCTAACCCTAATTATTGTGTGTGTAAAGGGAGGAAGAAGAAATTAGTAACAAATATTTGAAAATATTTTAAGAAAAAATCAAATTAATATTTTAATAAAACACTTATGTAATAAATATAAAAATATATATAGTGACAATTCCGCCTAATAAGCTAAGCCGACGTGACGTCACAAACGCCACGCAGCCAAACCGGAAGAATTTTCAACACGTTTCGCTTCTACACGAAGCATCCTCAGGAGGTCTTGACTCTACGAGCGCACGATCGAGAATCATTTTCTCGATCGTGCGCTCGTTATAAACAAATATTTTAAAAATATTTATTATTATTAAATATGGATTTCCGCAAAGTAACGCCTGAATCAATTCATTATTACTACTTGTATTTTAAAATAAATGCAAATATGACTAATAGAGAAAATGGTCTAGCTAGGGAGTAGCAGTATACTGTGAACTTAAAGTTATTTTAATCCTAATAAATCTCTACTGAGATTGCCATTAAATGTCAGAAGTGTTAAAATGATAGTATAAATTTATCTAGTTATCTATGTTAATTATTATCTTTTGAATAGATTAGTAAGTATATACATGAACAGTATTTTATATATTTTACGAACCCATTCCTACCAGGGTGCTATAGTACCAAAATATTAATCTTGTGTTATTTGTTAAAATAGATTGCTAGTTGCTGCCACACTAATGAACTATCCTTTTACCACTTTTATATATGACCAGACAACTTAATTTATGAGTTTTTTGTAGTGCTTGCTGTGGAACTCGCCTAGTCATTCTTAACTTATCAACTAGGTTAAGCAACATCTACTGAGGTTATTTTATTACTTAGATGGGTGACCACTAGTACTATACTGCGCTAACCTAAAGGTTGCCTGAACAACATTTTCACTTACCATCAGGTTAGATAGTGACCAAAAGATTTTTACTTATTTTACCTAGGTATGTGCCTTTTTGAACGCTGTATGCCATATTGCCCATAACCATACCGCAATAAGTACCTACTGACTGATTGAAGTTTTCCTGTTGCACGCGTAATAAATTAAATCTCACTAATATAAAAAGAAGCGGCTGAACCTAATTGCATTTAACCTAGAATATCCTGGATGTAGGACAGTAAAGCTGTAGCAGAATTGAGAATACCTAAATTATTTGATCAACATTTTTCTAAGTTCCAATTCCATAGTGCCCTGTTTCCTATACTTCAACCGCTTACCTGCCTTCCTGAAGATAATATAAATTTACTTATGGTATTTGTATGTTTCTAATGCGATTCCTTTGCCAAATAGTTCTACAATTATATTCCTGAAAGATGATTTTTGAAGCAATGATGGCCGAGTGGTAAAGGACTGCCATGCCGCAGGTAGGAAGGGCATTTTGCGATTGCCCGTCTGGCTAGCCAAGTAGAAAATCTGTCGCCAAGCACCAAACGGTGGACGAATTTCAGGACTTGTTTAATGTCTCCCGATTAGCGGTCCAAGATTATAAGTAAAACGGAGTGATTACTTGCTCAGTGATTATAAGCGGTTAATTCTATCGATTAAGTAAAAAAGACTTATTTTACTACTTTGTGAAAATTATTTTAAATTTGAATAGCAATTATTTCCCGCCATTATGTCATAAAAATTCACAATTAGGGATACTCGATATATGCATCGAAACATATTTACCGTTCGATACATCGAAATGATCCAATGTTTTTCACAGACAAGAATGTATTTTTAAGCGATACAACGAAACCCCGTTCTTATCAGCCGGAAAAAAGAACAAATCATTACTGTTTGTAAGATTTTAAGGGAATCATAGGGTGCGGACCATTTCAAGTTAAATTCGCCAAAAACGCTAAAAACGATCACACTCTGAAAAAGTTGTTCCACATGGGTTTTGGCGATATTTTCGCCATAAACGCTACATCTAATGTCAAAAGTGACAGAAGTGGCAAATTTTAGTGGCATTCTTAGCGTTCTTATCCTAAATGGAACAGGGGAGAACAGTTACAAACGATCACAACCATAGACGCAGACAGTGATCAAAATTATCGAAAATAACGTTATTAGCGTCAAATGGAATATACCCATAGATGCACCGAGCCTGAGTGACGAGCTGTGTCGATTTTATACCCCCGACAGGTATCTGAGAAACAGAAGGCAACGACTTTTTGCGGTACCTAATTTCAGCCCACGGTGCTGAATACGGCCATGAAAACTTCCCAATACCACGCACCCTCTCGGCACTCAATAATCTATTGGAGACCTACCCTGAAAGTGATTTCTTTGCGGATGAATGGAAGGTTATGAGGTTTCACTTGTATTAATGCTTGATGGCCAGTGTATAATCGTGTTGTTAATTTATTTTCATTAATGTATAAATAGAATGTAATATAATGAGATGATATTTGTATAACTTAATTTATGTTGAATTGTATGTTTAATTAATGTAATTGGTATACCATTTTAATTAAATAAATAAATCAGGCTAGCCACTTTCGCCATACATATTACAACAATCAGAGGCTGACCGTTATACAACACACCAACAATTCTCACGCATTACATTATATATTAATTTAACTCATCGACCACAGATTCATTTGTGAATCAACTGAACTAAATTGTCAGTTAGTGTTAACTGAACTAAATATGTTGCGTACATATTTAGAAAATCGTAGTCAGATTGTTTCACTAAATGGAGTTAATTCTAAAGTCAAGTTGGAATAAAGGACAAGAAATTTGAGAAAATACAAATAAACATTTTGGGAAGCACAAAACATTCTTAAGCAATGGTTCAATGCAAATGGGATTATACTAGACGAAGAAAAAAACATCGTAATGCATTATCAATCGCGCAAAGGTATTGTAAAGAATCCTGCAGTGAAAGAAAATGTCTTCTTAGGGTACACTATTGACCATACTATTGATCATGCAAATCACATAAATAAGCTATGTAAGAAGTTAGCAAGTGCTAACTAAGAGCTGGTTAAATTGGAATCTATATTAAATGAACGAGATGTGCTGTCAGTGTACTACGCATATCTACATACTATTAATAGATATGCGATTATTGTATGGGGGTGCGGATATGATAAAAGTGCTAAGAACACAAAAAAAGTCGATAAAAATAATATTTGGATTAAGAAAACGTACCTCTGCACGAAAATATTTTCAAAAACACAAGATTATAACAGTAGTTTCCATGTACATGTATAATTGCCTACTGGAAATCTATGACGACAAGGAAAATCTAATGACAAAACCGCAGCATGCATACAACCTCAGAGAGCGAAGTAGAATGAACGATATCCTAATGACACCAAAAGTACGACTAACAAAAGTGAAGAAACAAGGAATATGGATTAAGATACATTTGTTTAACATATTACCTCATTCTGCAGCTAATTTACATGCAAATGATTTTAAGAAAGAAAAATTAACCAGTTCTTCGAAGCCACTCCATTTTACTCAGTAAAGGAATTCTTGCAAAACTTATTTGACTGAATCTTCATTGACTTTTATGTGACTTGGAATTGTAATAAAATTAATAGTAAAATTTTTGATATATACTTCGTTTATACATTCAATTATTTTTAGCATCTATCTTAATGAATTTATAATAATGTACAATATTGACGTGCCCAATGGAACAAACGCAGTTATAAGCCCAATAACTGAACCTTATCTTATCTAGTAATAAATGATGAACATATTACAACTCACTTTGTAAATGTTACACTCACACGGAACACGCCTATACCGTGCACCCTTTTGGCTCTCAATGCTCTCCTGGGCATGAACCCTGATTGTGATCTGTTTTCATGTGTGCCCAATTATTGTAGTTTTTAGAGTTAGGTGCGTCACCTTTTTAATTAAATAAAAATAAATAAATAAATGTGGCATCATTAGCGGTTATAAATATTTTATTCCTCCATTATTAGGAATATAATAAATCTCAAGTATCTATATCCAAACAGTATTCTATATGTGATAGCGATGCATCAGAAAAAAAACGATCCCTCGTATCGATGCATCACATCGATTAAAAACATAGTTAAATCTTTCATATGGACATACCTACCACAGATGAATAAGTTTTTTTAATGATTATGATTGTGGTCTGAGCATAGCTACAACTTGCACAGCAATTTGCAAAATTGATTAGTCTGACATTGCGTCATCGGTTTTCAAGACGGCGTCTAACTACTACGGGGATGATTGGTTGTTTCCGACGCCTGGCGGTCCCAATCTTTGAGTGATAAGCTAATTACATTCCAAGTTATTTTGAATTTCTTTTTATCATTGAGTATTCTGAGTGTATAACCTCTGACCAAAAGGGGTGGTTCTGAAAATACCTTTTCCCGAAATGGTTTTCTATTTTACAAGTGCCGTTGTCTCACCTGCAGTTGTCTTGTTTATGGGTGCTGATAAACATGAAAGTGAGTGTTGCATCTCGAAACAAACCATTTGTTTTTGCTTTGAATGGTACGTTCATAAACGGTGAAGGTTACATTATAAGGTCCCGTAACTACCTAAACAAGGCTCTATACAGCCTTCTAAATCTGCCTGAAACGTCTCATATACATACCTTTATATGTTTGACGCAAAGCTATCACAGATTTAGCAAAGTTAGTTATAATATCACAAGTAAACAACGCACTTCCATTAACCTGATAGATCAGGTTTCCTATCCAGTGACCTGAGTGAATGAGCTAGGGTCTAATGCCAATGTTTTTTCTAAGCACTGTTTGATCCCCTCATATTGAATATCAATATAGCCTCTAAAGATCGAGCATTGGAACTATCATTCTCTATCTTAAGGTGACAGGAGGCTAAGACAAAAAAGCTCTAAATGAACAGGGTGGGCATACTACAGAGCTCTTTACCATAATTATCTGGTTGATTTAACTATTATGAGCAAGATGCAAATGAAAACATTATACCTAAACAAGAAGTTAGTAATAATAGAAAACCTCTTGCCCTTAACTTCAGATACAGATGAACCAGTATGCCTAAAATTTTAAATAGTCAAGAAGCAATTTGCTCAAGTTCATAATGCTAAAAGCTATTAATTCATTAAGTTTTTCTGAATCTTTTTATACATGACAACTCTTCCGTTGAATTGACCAGCGAAAAGGTGCCCAAATGTCAATGACTGAGAAGGTAGTATGCTTTTAATGCAGGATACCATTATTTAGCAAGTGCACCTTTTGGGTACTTGATGGGGTCATTTCGCTGGTCAATTCAACGGAAGAGTTGTCATGTATAAAAAGATTTATTGCTTAAAATCATGTGTGTGTGGCTCATTGCTACTGTATTATAGAAATTAAACTGCATGAGTGCCCAGGCTAACAGAAGAATGTTGTATAAATTTTGTCTCCAATTTAACTTGCGGTTCTGGAGGAACTTCATAGTTATTTTAACATTTAGGATTTTGTTTATTTCAAAAAAACTTTTGAAATAAACAAAATCCTAAATGTTAAAATCATTCAGGATTTTGTTTATTTCAAAAGTTTCTTATTATATGTATAATTCTATTGATCAACCCTAGCATAGACTTATTATGGCTCCATTTACTTGTAAACACATATATATTATACAGTTTATCAGCGACATTTTACATATCTCAACATTTAATATTTATATTTTCAGATGAAGATCTGATAAAATGGGGATGGCCAGAAGATGTTTGGTTCCATGTTGACAAAGTATCATCTGCTCATGTGTACCTTAGATTGGGCACAGTAAGTACCTTGCGCACCACTTTTGTAATTTATGCTTTTAAGTTATAAAATACATGTTGTGCTAAGCCCACTTAGAAGATATGATTAAGAAAATCTACATAAAAACAAAATTTATAAGGTATTTTATAATTTTTATTTTCAGGGCCAAACTATAGATGATATACCAAATTCTGTTCTGGATGATGCCTGTCAATTAGTTAAAGCGAATTCAATAATGGGCAATAAAATGAATGATATAGATATTGTTTACACAATGTGGTCAAACTTGAAGAAAACAGCAGGCATGGAGGTATAATTTTTCATAATTTTCTGCCTATAAAAGAAATTAAAATAAGCTTTCATAATACAATATTTTAAAATTTTCCCTTATGAATGTTTTGCTAAGATCATCAGTTACAAAGATTGTGCAAGTCCCATTTGAAAGTGTTGAATTCTACAAAATGCTTTTAAATTAAGAACAGGTTAACTACAAATTCACTACACAACAGTGTTTTTGGGAACTACAAAATTATGCCAAAATCTCAACATGTCAAGTCAAGCTCAGCAGTGATGGCTCAGTGGCACTGACTATGGACTGCCGCGCAGCAGGTCCATGGTTCGAATCCCGCCCAGAGCTTGAGCTTCACCGCATGGTGGAAGGGCATTTTGCGAATGCCCGCCTGGCTAGCGACCACCCTCAAGTCAATCTAAATCAATCAAATAAAAGTCAATCAAAAATCAAGAAAATCTGTCGCCAAGCACCTAACGGTGTGTTCCGGCAGCAGTCCTTGAGAGCCAGAAAAATTACAGGCTAATGATACCTAACAACTGGACGTCTCAGTGTGACGTGCACAGTGCAATTCGTCGTTGACGAAATGCGTCTGTTATAGGCATAGGTTAGTCCACTTAACATCAGGTGGGCCTCGGGCTAGTTCCGTCACAAGTACAGAAAAAAAAAAAAAACTTTACAAAACAATGTTTCTCAAACAAAAGCAAAAACTGGTCAAGTGTTAGTTAAAGCTCACTCTATTGTTAGATATTTCTTATTATATACTAAGGAAAAGGTTATTGCAATGAATGTACACATTGAGTGGTAGTTAGATTATATATTTCACACAATTCAATCAATATTGTCAATAATACCATATATTAAATTTACATAATTAGCATTAACAAAACCAAATAAAATAAACAGTAATGGTAACTTGCACTTACATATCAAACGCTTCTGGGTCGCTAGTACACTTCTTAGACGACTGTTCCACTCAACTGCAGACGAACAACTGACTTAATTCGTTTCCCTTTTACAAAGCGGAACAGTCCCCCTCTACTGTCTACTAGCGAGTCAATTGACTGTGTTTAAATAACATAAATTGAAGAACTTTAATAAAGATTAAATACAAATATATACATTACACATTTAATTATTTTATATTATAATTATTATTTTAAATAGTTTTACATATTTCAAGTGTAACAATGCATTATAACATAATAATATAAAACTTCAATAAATTATAACAAATACAGTGTCTCACAATAACTTTTTGAGTGTATTATGATAACATTCGTCCATCCTGACAATATAAGCGCGTCCTCGCGATATGCCTATTATACAATTAAATAGCTGAAGTAAGTCTAAGTTTATATAACAGTATAAGTACTAAAATGTAATCAAAAACTTATGTTTTTAATATAAATAAAACAAATGTTTATGTTATGACTTAAATAGAACAATATGCAATTATAATATAAATCAAGCTTTAATATCTTAAGTAACCTTTAATCATCTAACCTTATGATTATTCATTGACATCATCATAAGAACTTGTTTTGTTTGATTTAAATACCATCCAAGGATAAATTTAATAAACAAAATCCCAGTATATTTTATTTACTTTCTAGTGTATCTTCAATTTCATGTCATCACTTTGGTGATACGATAGGGCCTAAGCATTTGGCTATTTTATACATATTTTTACCCATCTGCTCGACTTCTATTTCAGGGCCAGTTGACCTATATTGAAATGATGAGAGGCAGCGTGAGCCTTATTAAACTATGTGCTTCCTTGCGAAAAATGCTATTTAGAGCATTAATTCGTTAAATTTTTTTTTAAACAACGTCACTCTAACTTGCACCTAATTAGACAGACAGAAATTTAGCAGGAGCTTTTCCTTTGTTTTTATATTTTGTTATTTCCCCTAGTACTACAAATAAATGTTTATTTATAAGAATCACTGATTTCACAAGAGTTATTGGCGCATCGAGTACGGTTCTGTTAAAAACACCACTTATGTTTTTTTATTTATTTTTACCAGTGGTTAATCTTTGTATTTGTCACAAGTAGAACATGGCCTTCTCTCAAAAACTATTCTCTAATAGAAACACTGCACGGTGCAAAATTATTATTGGAACACATTTATATTAGTTTTGTTTTTAGTGTTCTTGGCTACCTTGAGGGTAGTGAAATTAGTTATGGCAATATATATTATAAATTTTATTGTATTAGGTTTTTAAATATTATTTTGATATATTTTGTACAAATTCTGAATTCTCTAAGATATTGTCCGCTTAGGCAGCAGGCCCTTCCAAAATGTGCACGTGACCCAGCATCGCAGGTCGTGCTAGTATTCTCGTGTGGCAATCTGGTCTAGGCTATGACATTTTAAATACTGGAAAGTAATCTTATATATCCATCCGCTTTTGGTCTCACTATTAAGAGAAACGGGAATACAAGCTCCTACATAAAAATAGGTATTTTAACAAATGCTGTCTCACCGCTAAACGCCCGAACAGAATAGTGCGATAGGGACAATTGCAGCTTCTTCAAGTTTTGAGTTAGAATTTGCGTTCTGGGAGAAAACGTTTCTCCTATAGTAAACATTAATAAAATCTAAAATTTTGGTCTCATTTTATATCTGACAGAAATTAGATTAGATCACCAATTAGAGATACAAGTTTTGAGAAAATATCGGTATATTTAAATACTCATTAATTTAAATTTCTTTTATATAATGATAAAAGTCAAAACCTATAAACCTGGATATTGATAACATCTATAACATTTCCAAAACTCATCAAAATCGGTGATTGTTTAGGGAGTGGTAGAACGTTTTCTCTTTTTGTATTTGAGACTTCGTCGAAGTGACACGTGATCTTACTACTTACAGCGAATAAGCATTACAATCCAACGGGGCAAGGCTGCCGTGCTGCAGTGCGCTGGGCACGCTGCTCGTATATGGTTGTGTGCTGGAGCATTTGGACCGCTGCCGCGCCGGATGGCACGCAATGGTCCAAATGTTTTTGCAGTCGTAGCTGTATTGTCTTTTATAGTGTGTAGTGTTTTGTTAATAAACGCTAGAAATACATATTCATTGTCTCTTTATTCTCAAAATATGGACCACGGTGATCTACATTCACATTGTGTAATGGTTTTGTGGTGAGCGCGGTGCATAACTTGCTGTATTTATTTTTGTATCGCTGAATTCATACTAGTACACCAGTATGACCAGACAATGTCTTCAGTCAACCAGATTATGTCTGGTCATACCATGTCGTCAAATACCAAACTCCAGAAAGTCACACCCTAACCAAAAATTATCTATGATCAGGCGGCGCTAAATCCAAAATTTGAAAGTGATTTTGGCTGTGTTATTCAATTTAGATAAGTCAATTGTAGAATATCAAGCAACATGAATAAGTTTTTTTTTAAATATTCCAGTACCTATATGTCACGTTGACCGTTAATTTCCAAAATTATGCTTGTCCATACCTACTGACCAGTCTGATCGAAGCATGGCATCTCCGGTCGCTGCTTTTACACAAATTGACTACGTTGCCTGCCTTTTTTTTATAATAATTTCAACCACACACATGTGAGCTGTTATAAAGGAACAATGCCAGAATATTCCTTTACTTTATTAATACACAAAATGTAATACATTGTTGGACGAAATGTGGAATATACACAACAACTTTTTGACGATTCGGAGGCATACAATGGGATTTGATAGATTTTCTATTGAAACCTACTTACTTATAATGAATTAAGAACTTAATTATAATATAACTACTGGCTTATAATGAATTCATTCATTTTTGTTTCATAACTATGTAACTACCATAAGTGCGTCCACAAAAATTCAAGATATTAGTGATTTTTCATAGTGTGGTAAGTTCCAGGATGATATTCTTAAAACCTGGTGTTTCTATTGACCAGTCCATCCCAATATAATACCTGATTTTGTAGCTTAATCCGTAACTTTCAAAGGATCACACAATATATTTTTCATACAACTAACACTTTATTATGTTAAAAAACTTTTGTTGCGTTCCACACATTTTACTTTGCTTGGAAACATTGTTGCTTCAAGTTTATGCATACAAGAGTTTTTCAAAAGTAAAATAACACCACCGTTTGGGCCTAACCTAGGTTGTTTTATAAATCAAACTGGGTTTATACCCATAAGTCTTACTTATTATAAACTATATTGATAGCCTCCTTGTCGTCTAAGGGACTTTAGTTCGTGGAATTTCCCAATGATCTATTTGAAAGTTGCAAGACATTTCAGTTCTTATTTGCAAGATGTGTACATTTTGGAAAGGAGATTATAGAATTAGACTTTAACTCATGTAATATATGGCGAGGCTATTGCCGTATACAGGTTTCCAGATTACAAATATATACTTGATTTTTCTTTGGTAACACACTAATATTGAAGATGCGAAATACTGCATAATAAGGATGTTTGTAACCACGTCATATTGAAACGGTTAAACTGATTTGAATAAACTTGGAGTATAGACAGTCTAGGTACTTGGATTAATGCATGGGATATTTTTCATCACTGTAATATTCACTTTTATTATTATTTACGGGTGAATCTACGGAGCGCATCTAGTACCTAATGTGTCACATTTGAAACGATACTTTACATAACTTATCCGTGAAGCAGTACGGAGTAGAATCATGAAGCACATAATCGTTCCTAACATCCTTTGACTTAATAGGTAAGTCATTAGGCACTAAGTTCCTAAACCCCAGCAAATAGGCTGTTGTAATAATTGTAGGTGTAATTTTTACGTCTCTAGTGGGATTTCATGTTGAACCTAGTGTGTAAGGGCATATACAAATATGAAATTGAGATATGGCGTTTTCGTATTTGGTCGGATAGTAAGAACTCGTATAAATGTACAATTGAATATGTGACGGTTGCTGAATGAGATACAGTACTGCGTAGACTATATGAACAGGGGCAGTAGCATCAAGCGAGGTACCTAACTGCTATAACACTATTGACGCGTATTTCTTCTCTTTTTCTATCTAGGGGTTCTCTATCAGCTGGGCGGTTTGACTACAAAGGGGTACTATCATCTATTCTAAATATAATACACTCAACTGAACATTTTGATGATATGTGAATTCTTTTTTGTAAGGCTACTTACTCATTCGTAATAAAACATCAATTAATCCTCAACCCTAGGTTGGCTATCTGTCTAGAAAATATTGGGTGTAGTTTAAGGCCATTGAAAATGTAGGTTTTAGTTAATTTGCCATTCTTCCCGAATATCTGCTGATAATTCTTCATACCGACGCCAAGCATTACCACTGAGCTTGAGCAAACATAATAAATAGTTTGCCTATGTAACCATTTACAAAGCAGACTTGTTTCAAAATCAACCATGTGATAATAGTAATTTTTCTGAGATCGATTATTTCTGCCACTACATTTACTTTTCTATATGTGTCGAGGTACCTTGCTTAAAATATTAGTTAATTTTAATAACTCACTGTTCTCTTTCCCCCCTGAGAAGCCCTCGCGGCTTTTGCTACGCACGGAGAAGCCCTCGCGGCTTTGGCGACGCACGGAGATGCTCTCGCAGCTTTGGTGATGCTCGAAGAAGCACTCGTGGCTTTTGCGAAGCATTGAGAAGCCCTCGCAGCTTTTGCGACGCACGGAGAAGCCCTCGCGGCTTTGGCGAAGCACAGAGAAACCATCGCGACTTTCGCGACGCACGGAGAAGCCATCGCGGCTTTACATTCGGGGAAACCCTCGGCGAATTTTTCACACATCGTCGAAGCCCTCGTGGCTTTTCACACATCGTCGAAGCCCTCGCGGCTTTTTCACACATCTTCAAAGCCCATCGCGGCTTTACACTCGGCGAATTTTTCACACATCGTCGAAGCCCTCGCGGCTTTTCACACATCATCGAAGCCCTCGCGGCTTTTTCACACATCTTCAAAGCCCTTCGCGGCTTTTTCACACATCGTCGAAGCCCTTCGCGGCTTTTTCACACATCGTCGAAGCCCTTCGCGGCTTTTTCACACATCATCGAAGCCCTTCGCGGCTCTTCACACATCGTCGAAGCCCTTTGCGGCTTTTCACACATCGTCGAAGCCCTCGCGGCTCTTTCACACATCGTCGTAGCTTTTTGCGGCTCAACAAAGGTCACTCCAATTGTTTCACTCGTGCTTCAATCTGTGAAAGACAAACTCAAGCAGACTAAAATGCTCTCACTAAGCATATTAAAAGATCACTGAATTTTACTTTGATTATTGAATTTTATTACGTGGGACAACCCAATTCTGATTTGTTAGATATTTCTTATTATATACTAAGGAAAAGGTCATTGCAATGAATGTACACATTGAGTGGTAGTTAGATTATATATTTCACACAATTCAATCAATATTGTCAATAATACCATATATTAAATTTACATAATTAGCATTAACAAAACCAAATAAAATAAACAGTAATGGTAACTTGCACTTACATATTAAACGCTTCTGGGTCGCTAGTACACTTCTTAGACGACTGTTCCACTCAACTGCAGACGAACAACTGACTTAATTCGTTTCCCTTTTACAAAGCGGAACAGTCCCCCTCTACTGTCTACTAGCGAGTCAATTGACTGTGTTTAAATAACATAAATTGAAGAACTTTAATAAAGATTAAATACAAATATATACATTACACATTTAATTATTTTATATTATAATTATTATTTTAAATAGTTTTACATATTTCAAGTGTAACAATGCATTATAACATAATAATATAAAACTTCAATAAATTATAACAAATACAGTGTCTCACAATAACTTTTTGAGTGTATTATGATAACACTATTGAGGTTGTTTTATTTTACGAAGTGGTAAGATGGACAAGCCGCCCGCCTAATAGCTCACGCTTTTCCATTACAGTTGCTGTGTCACTATTCTCACCCTGCTTGACACTGCGCTCGTCACTCTGAGACCTAAGTTGTTATGTCTTGTTCGCTCAGTGACATCACTAGCTACATAACCTGCCGCTCCTAACCACAGTAGTCTTCACACAACTGCCGAATATCACACTGCAGTGGTACCTACCAAGACACTGCTAAAGAGACCTTGAGCTTGTTAGAACCTGGTTAGAACGTGAAAGGAAACTGCATTGCAAAAGCCCATAAAAGAAATGATTATTTGATGGTTTTAATGATAGCCTTAGACTTATTTAAAATCAACACTTTTAATATTTAATTATAATAAATATTTTAAAGAAAACATCAAATTAATTATTTGATAAAACACTTAAAAAATCTTTATAAAAATTATATATATCCAGTGACAATTCCGCCTAATTTCCTGTGCCGACGTGACGTCACCCATGCCACCCAAACCGGAAGAGTATTCCACGCGTTTCGCTTCTAAACGAAGCATCCTCAGGAGGTCTTGACTCGACGAGCGCAAGATCGAAATATTTTTAGTATTTGTTGGTTAAATAGAGGATATTTTATAAATAATATAGGTACCAGAATTCAAATTTTGAGATAAACCCTGTGACCAAAATAGTCTAAAATTGACAAGTTTTAATGGCAACCCATTTTTTTTGTTAAATATTTTTATGGTCTACTAGAGCTCTAGAAAATGTTAGGTTAGTATTTTTTTCTCGACTAACTTCTCGCATATTGGAGCACCCCTAAAAATAATTTAAATTATTTTTAGTCCCAACATTCATCTTTGGGTTATTTGGGTTGTTATTATACACAGAATTCCTGGTTTGTAACTGATTTCGTTTACATGCTAGAAATTCGTGACATACAGACACATGTATCGACAGCCAGACAGACAGCGTAGTCTCGTTAATTGGGCTACGCTTTGCCCTTTGGGTGCGGATATGGGGATCATCTGGCCTGTAGCCCATAGGTTTACCCATTTAGCACCACCCATTGATCACATGTAGGGTACATGTGATCAATGGGTGGTGCTAAATGGGCAAAAACATCTGGCAGGTACGCTTGATTAAGGCTTCAGCTGTAGTTTGCCACTACCTATAAGACAAAGCCATGTCGCCAAACTGCCTCGCCATGTTCCGGCATGATGACTTGTAAATGCATTACAAGACAGGACAGGGCGAGTAGACACAGTTGCTTCATTGAAATCGACTCAATTTAGACACACAGCGTGTTTGTTAGTATCCTGGTGGCAAGGTTCTCCACTATATGACCGCAGATAGTAAGGGGCCTAAGTATTAGCCACACGAAATACACATTGTGAAAAATCCCTGGAATGCGCCATCGTGGTGGTTGGCGCAGAGCAAATCTTAATTTGTCAGAGCTTACCTATTATGTTAGTAACAAAATCTGATTGAAATCACAGAAGAATGGCGGTTTCGCGATTATGTATTTAGGTATGCACATTTTTTACTAACTAAATCTGTTATTAACTGAATTAATCTTTGACATTCAGTGTCACTTGTCACTATCATTCAGTAATTTTGAAAATGTGATTACAGACGCCGATTTCAATCATTTGTTAACGGGATCGCTGTTGCCAATGCTATCGATAGTTCGATATTTTACCGTAATTTTAAAGATATAGTGATCTACCAATTATTGTTTATCGATGGAATTAAAAAATAAACTAAAATGGGAAAACATGTATGATGCAGCATAAACGGTTGGCATACTGTGTATTGAAGGAATAAGACGATTGTAGTGGTTGGATAAATAAATTTATACAAATTGTAACCCAAGTAGTTATCTCTTCATAAAGTATAATAAAGTATATTTTGGAGACTGCGCAATGGAAGTGCACAATCTATTTTCGTTCTACCGTCAAACAAGGAGAACTTTGGCAAAAAGACGCCGTTTTAATATCGAAATTCCAAAGAGAAACGCACAAAGTATACTTTGCTTCAAAATTTATTGTGCGAACCGCGAAGGAACTCTCCGAGTTACTTACTGTCTTCTGGAAAATACAACCCGGGAGTTTTCAAACCGAAAGCAAAAAGCTCCTTTTTGAGCTATGCTTTACTAAGAGCGCTTCACCGCACACCACAGCGTTGCTTCAAACGTGAATAATTAGTCTGCAGGTACGGCAATCGCGAATAAAGTAGCAGGTACAGCTAGTTATAAAAGGAACATACGGCCGCATAAATTAAACATTAATTTGAAAATGGACATAATGCAAAAACTCCTACAGCAAAATGCAAAACTGCCTACTACTAAACATACGTAGCCTATCAATAAAATATTTTAACAATAAATAACATAAAGCCTACTTATGTCTAGCAGGGGGCGCGGCGTAGGGAAATATTAAAACAACGCTAAGTCGTTAGTTTTTTTCCGTTTATAGCGTTGAATGATAAGGAAGCGTTTCTATGTTACTGCTTTTCAGCATTTACTGTGTATGTATTAAAAAATGTTTACTGTTTGCCGCACTACAAGAAAATATATTTTTAATTATATTTTTGGATTACGTTTCCTTACCATTTATTTCATTGCTTTCTTGAAAAATCTCTGTTCTAAATCTGCAACTCTGACGATCGTGAGCACGATAACGTAAAAACGATTTGATTGCTGACAATCAAATCATATACGTAATAAACCTGCAGGTCAGACCTATCAACTTTCCTCTTCTATTTTGTATACAACAAGGACATGTATCTATTTTTGTACACAATGAATAATTAATACTTCATTATTTATTCTATTTGTTCATCTGATTCCTTTCATCCCTCTCCAGCACCACATTGCAAAGGTTTTAACCCAAAGGGTTAGCTTTTGGTTAATGTTCTACTGTAACAAGGACTGTAATATTTATTTATTTTCAGGTGGGACAGGTAGCTTTTCACAAAGATAAAGATGTTAGAAAAGTCAGAGTGGCTAAAAGAAGTAATGATATCATTAATAGATTAAATAAAACTAAGAAAGAAGCATTTCCAGATTTGAGACAAGAAAGAGAAACCAGGGATAGATTAGAGCGAGAGGACAAAAAGAAAATTCAAAGAGATAAGAAGGAGAAAGAAAAAGAAGAAGAAAAGAAGAAAAAGGAAGATGCAGATATGAGAAGCTACTCTACTTTGATGAAACCAGAAAATATGTCTACTAACTATGACGGGAATGATTCCGATGACTTCATGTGAAATATTTAATACAAAATTTCAGCAAAATATTGTACATATTTTTTGTAACTAAAACAAATATTACTTATGCTTGCCTTACATTATAAAATCTAATTTATTTCAAATGAAGTATACACTCAACTTTCAACTAAATTTATTCCCACTGAGTTTAGTGAGTTCAAAATCCAAGCTGGATACTGTCTATCAGGATAAACTTCCTTAAAGAAACTCTGAACAAACTGAGGGAATGTCCCTTCCTCAATTTTGTTTCTCATTGTCTTCATTAGACGCATCTGAAAACAGTAACAGCCTAAAGATATTAAATCAAACAAAACTTAGGGGTATCAAAAGCAGTATAAGCCTATTATGAGCCATTCGTAACTGGGGGCTTGTAATACCACTGTGAGGCCTAAGTACTTTTGCCATGAGGAGATTTGCAGTAATAACTTACCACTGTATTGTATTTATAAGTGTTAACTTATTCCCTGTGCTCAGATCGACACTGGTTGGTAGGAAGAATGAGAATATGTTTTCACATTAGTTCAATTGAGTACCAATATCAGAAAAACTAGATTTACAGTATTGCTGTGATTTTTCATCTTACCCCAGATACAAAATAATTTTGACTGAATTATAGTCTTGGATGAAGTAGTTACTCCAAGAATAAGGGTTCATATGGTGTCTGCCCGGCAATTCAACTTTTACAAAATTACAAATATACGATAGGAAAAATTTAAGTCATGTGCGGGATTCGAACCCGCGTCCATCCACCCCTTGAGCCGGGGTATGCTCTAACCAATTGAGCTAACATGACATGACGTCATAACTCAAATCTTTCCTATCGTTCTTTAACCATCGTATTGGGATGAAGCGACATCTATAGTACCACTTGCGTTGTACTACAAACAAGACAAATTTTGCAATTGGTTTTATACTTGTAAATTATGACGCAACCTTATAATTTTAATATTTTTATGTTTGCAATAACGCCTGCTATGCGGATTACATTACAAAATCACAAATATACGATAGGAAACATTTTTTCGAATCCCGCACATGACTTAAATTTTTCCTATCGTATATTTGTGATTTTGTAATGTAATCAGCATAGCAGGCGTTATTGCAAACATAATAATATTAAAATTCAACTTTTGTTCAGTCTATGTGAAAAAATCATGAGCAATACAACTTTAATGGCCTATAGATCTCCCATTCTAATAAAGAATATGAATATGGTAATAGATACATCAAGAGCTTACCTGGAAAGCAATGTTATGTACTGAAATCAGGTGGCAAGCTACAGTTTCTACTGTTACTATACAGTGCAAATAAGCTCTTGTATAGTTTTTACAAGTTGAACAACTGCAGTCTTTATCAATTGGATTTAAATCTGTCTCATATTGCTTTTGTTTCAAATTTAGCTGACCTTTGTTTACAAGTGCACATCCAAATCTCTAAAAAGTAAAAATAGGTAATAGCAAGATCATGTGATTTTTGGTTAAATAAGTTAGAAATATGTGTAGTATTTTGTACAAGGTGGGTCAAAAGAAGTCATCCGATGTTGTTTTGCTCTCTTTTTTTACTAAACGAAAAACTTCGATTCTGTTTTTTGATATGTTTATTTGAACCTTTAGAATTATATTGGTCAAGTCGAGAAGATTATAGCGGCCAAATGGGCGCCGTCTCGGGCGGCATTCTCGAAAAACAATGGCCCGATGCTTCCTCCAGCGTGAACAGCGCACCATGCAGTCACTTTGAGCGGGTGTTATGGCTCCTCGTGCATCACTCGTGGATTGTGGTGCCCCAGAAGCTATAGTTTTGCTTGTTCACGTACCCGCTGAGGTGGAAATGAGCCTCATCGCTCATTATAATTTTGGTCGAAAAATCGTCCACTTCTTCGAGATTGAGGATGGCTTGGGCGTAAGTTACGCGCGTTTAGCGGTCGCCAGGTAGCAGCTTATACACGGACTGGACTTTTTACGGGAACATGCGCAGGTCTTTGACCGAAATTCGCCTTTGGGACGTTCGGCTGATGGCTAATTGCGTGGCACGGCGTCTGGTCGATGTTTCCGGCGACAGCTCGACATCCTTGGCAACAGCGGCGATATCCTCGGCAGAACGGGCGCTCCGGGGCCGGCCACTCTTGGCAACGTCTTGTGTGGTCCCATACTCTTCAAGGTTGGTGGCTAAACGCCGCAATGTTTGCGCAGTCGGTGTCGGATGGCCGGGGAATCGGCGAGGGAATTCGCGCTGCGCCAGCACCACAGACGAATAGTTACGAAAAAAAAATAGACATGATTATTCCGCGTTCTTGGAGAGTGTATCGCTCCATGGCTTGTTCACTTATATTCTGCATCTGTCTAGTCCACAAATGTCAAAACAGATTTGTAATTGGCGGCCATTTGTAAAAATGAGAGCATCTTCCAATCGGGTGATTTCTTTTGGCCCACCTTGTATTTTATGTGTACTTACAGCAGTACGTGTCGGGTATACACAATCGAACATATCCACCCCCAATGCTACACATACAACAAGGTCGATAGCTAAACCCACACCCATTAAGTAGCGTGGCCTATGTTTATCCAATATTCCCGTGCTGATACTCACCATAGGCCAAAAGTCATCTTTTGCTTCACCACCACTGTAATAGCATAAGTTAAAAATAAATAAAAATAATTATATGAAAATGTTTATTATAACAATAATAATTTATTTAATAAATAAATAGATTCAGGCGTTGTACTGTATCAGCCGGATTGTCCTCTGCTGAACATTACCTCCGCCATTAAGAGGAGTTTTGCCATAATCCTCATGCTTGGTACGCGTTTTGAGGATCGCTGTGTAACGGTCAGCGCACACCGAAAGAAGAGCAAAGCAGAGCATTTTCTGAGACTACTGAAAAATGAACCTTATGACAATTCCATACATTGCAAAATTAAATACACGTCCAAACTTGATGCATGCTCGATGCAGGATGCATCGATTCGAGTATTCGATCGACATGCGCGAGCGCGCTCGAGCAGCCGCCTTGGCCGCCCGCACTCTGTCTGTGTGCCCACAGCGAGAAAACTGTCTGGATGTGTTTACTAGCCGGCGCGGCCGGCGTCAGTCATTAATTCGTACCGTGTTTTTGGATATGCGGGCGTAGCAAATAAATTAAAGTTTAATAATTTTCGCAGTTTAACTTATAATAATCATAAAAATGAACATCTGGTAAATTCACAATGTATAATATTCGCCTATTTGGCGGGAAAGATGTATATCTTTCCCGCCATTCGCTCTGCATTTCTAAGCTCATTGCATGCACTTTATAGCTATCATTTTCGTCTTGCTGTAGAAAAGATTTTACAACGTCTTTATCCTCCATTTTCTTTTCCGACCCAAAACCCGCTTTGCTGGTCTGTGCACCTATCATAAATTGTTTGTGGAATTGAAGCCTTGAGTCAAGGTCGGAGGCACTTTTGTCTTTTGTGAGAGATGTGACTATATCGTCTTGAGATTTTGATAAGACGTGCGTTTTGGTAACTCTGAGGTGTTTATAGAGCTCCGATGGTTTCTTTAATTTCATCCCAAAATTAGTTTGAACCCTAAATAGAGTAGATGAGTCTGCCGAAAGTGCGAGCCCCAACCATAACTTTAATGTCCTTATGACGTTTACATCCAGCTTTGTCAAAAGTGATTATGTAATGTCGTATACTAAAAAAGGCCAAGTCAGACATGACGTTAAGTAGTTGTCGTATATCCAAGCTTTTTTAATGTTATTTATTGGTTGTTGGTCTACCATACTAAGGTCTTTTAGAAAGCTATCGACAACTGCATCTAGAGATGGTGTGCGACCTTTGTGATCAAAAATTTAAATCATAAATTAAAAATTTGCGTCCGTAAAGGTAAGGCCTGAAGTTCTTGACGGCCCACATGATAGCCAAAAGTTCTCGCTCTATGGTACAGTACCTCGTCTCTGTCTCGCTTAGGGTCCGGCTTGCGTACGCCACAGGTTTATCAGAGCCTACCTGACCTTGATAAAATACGGCTCCTAAAGCCACGGTTGAAGCGTCAGTTAACTATGTCTCAAGGTGACGGGCGCAGTGCAATTCGTGACTTGTGACGAAATGCATCTGTTATAGGCACCGGTTACTCCGCTTAACATCCGGTGCCTCAAGCTTGTTCCGTAACAATAACATAAAAAAAAACTTAAAATATTTGTTATTATTAATAATTTATTTCCAAAAACATAACAGAAACTTAATAATAAAGATTAAAATACTATTTCGAATATGTTGTCTTAGGTAAAATAAAATTTTGATATTCATTAATCAGTCCACAGAACTTTCAATAAATAATGAAGTTGTAGGTTTCTGCTTGGTCATTCAATTCAGTTTTAACATGATATACAAAATATTATATTAATCACTATTACCTTGTTATGTACTTGTGTGAGTGTGTGTAAGGGTGTTTGCTGATGTGTAAGTATGTAGATTTGTGAAAGTTGCATTGAGATTAATTAATAAAATATAACATGGTAATAATAATAAGTAAAGTTATACAATGTCTATGGGAAGATAATATAAAATGGGCACTTCTTAAACATATTAGTTTGTTGATTCAGGTCTATAAGTGGCTGATCATTGGTGACTACTATTGGAACCGGACCTTCGGTCATCCTGAGGAACACTCATCCATTTATTGTTCAACAGAAGATAATTATAGCACTTTGTTACATCGCAGGCCAATAAATTGAGTTGCTTAGCCTTCAGGGTTAGGAACTTCAACACAAATATCAGGGCCTTTTTACCCTCCATTTCTAGTGTGTTATTATTTAGTCTGTTTGTAGTGTTAGATGGATTATTGGGTGTAACATAAATTTTCGCTTAAATAAAATATATTAAGGGCATATTCCAATGTTCAAGTACAATATCATCTATTTGAGAAAAGAAAAAAGTGTACCAAGCCAGTGAACCAAATTTCGAATTATTAAGAGACTACTAATATGGTGATGAACTATTCATCAATCTTAATTATAGTGATTTACGAGAAGTGGATGAGTTCTGTGCATGGGTGCACTGCACTTAAGGGTTGAGAACAAAACTAAGTAAATGCCACTGTCTGTGTCTACGTACAAGGAATACCAAATTTACCTCATACGATCCAGGACTCTTTATAGGAGGAGAATGTGTTTCCACAATTGCTGAAACTGTGACATTTAAATTTCTAGCTAGAAAGATAGATTACAAAGGATGCACACCATCTCTGGGTGCAGTTGTTGCTAGCTTCTCAAATACCTTAGTATGGTAAACCAACAACCCATAAGTACTATTAAAAAGCTTGGATATATGACAACTATTTAACATCATTTCTGTCTTGCCCTTTTCTAGTATACAACATTACTAAATCCCTTTTAACAGATGTAAACTTGATAAGGACATTGAAGTCATGGTCATGGTTGGGGCTCGCAGTTTCGGCAGACCTATCTACTTTATTCAGGGATTAAACTAATGTTGGGATGAAATTAAAGAAATCATCGAGCTCTATAAACACATCGGAGATATTAAAATCTCAAGACGATATAGTTGCATCTCTCCCAAAAGATAAAAGTGCCTCTAACCTTGATTCGAGACTTCAACTCCACAAACAATTGTTGAAATAAAACCAGTCACCTCAGTCCACCTATAGCAAATCCATTTACATCTTTGGTCATATGCTCTTTTGCACTCTGTTCTCTCAGTTCAGCATTCAATAATCCCTGCACTATTGGAAATATACTTTGTTCTGTGGGCCTTTTGTGAGATGCAAGACAACGATCCAGCCAACGACTGGTTCGTTCAGTTGCTTCTTTGATTCGATCGAAATCTTGGTATGTAGTCTGAACAACATCATCTAGTTGCATAATAATATCAGCACCTACAAGGAAATTGTTAGTTGGAATTGAAAATGGCAACATAAAGTTATAAAAATTACTTAAACAAAGATTACTTAGGTCAGTTATCAAAATACTGAAAAGACAATAATTTTAGAACTGTATTAGGTGAAACACATACCAATATGATTTTGAATTTCTATTGACTTTTCTGGTGTCAGCATTATTTCAGAATCATCATAAGGTGACCTAAATTTTACTCCTTCTTCAGTTATCTCTGCCAATTTAAGTAGTGAAACCATTTGGAAACCTCCAGAGTCAGTCAGAAGGGCTCTATTCCATCCCATAAACTTGTGTAGACCACCAGCTTTTTCCAGTACAGCTGTACCAGGTCTATTCCCTAAATGGTAAGTATTTCCAAGAATTATCTCACAATCTAAGCTTTCAAGTTGTTCAGGTAGTAGTCCTTTCATAGTTCCCTGAAAATATTAACATTTAATCACATTAAGGAATTTCTAGAGATACAGAATTTTAGTCAACACAAACATTTTGGATCTGGGGGAACCTAATTCATGCCTAATATTTATAATACTTGAAATCATATTTAAAACTTAATTGTTCACTTTAATCTAGTTTTTTTTATGTGATTGTGACGGAACAAGCTCAAGGCTGACTTGTTGTAAAGCGTACTAACTTCTGCCTATAACAGATGAATTTCATCACAAGTCACAAAATGCACTGCACTCACTGAGACATATGTTAAGTCTCATGTACCTGTAATTTCACTGGCTCTCAAGGACTGCTGCCGGAACACACCATTAGGTGCTTGGCGGCAGATTAAAGGTAACATAATTTGGGTATTAGTAATGATCTTGTCCAGTCAATTTTTTTTGGGCCAGTCTCGCTTGCATTTAGATGATTTGGACCAAACTATAATAACTTGATATTGCGACATCGGACAAAATCGGTAGGTATGTAAAAGGTAAGCTGAAAGCTTATAGAAGCTGAAGAGCTCCCTATGATTTTCTGTTTACTAAGTAAATTATAAATATTAATAGATTTGCAAAATAGGGACAACAAATATAAGCACAAATTTAGTAGGGCCAATTAATTATTAATAAGTCGACTATGATGACATAATTTAGTCTTCAAACCAACCTGTGTTCCAACAGGCATAAATACCGGTGTGTTCACTTCATAATGAGGTAACTTCATAACACCTGTTCGAGCCTTTGTTACCTTACATTCTGATTGTAAATTAAAAGTCAGAGCTCTTGTTGTTCGAGTACACATATTTCACAGAAAGTGAGTACACCAGAAAGTAACTTTGTTTATACTGAAAGTACACAACATAACCCATGCGCAAGACGCTTTCCCGAAAAGTTAGATTTTCCGTTGTTTTTGGTAAGTAGGTGTTTACCATTTGAAGTTAGATTCGCTAAAAACGATCACATTCCCAAAAAGTTGTTCCACATGGGTCTTGGCGTTATTTTCGCCATAAACGCTTCATCTAATGTCAAAAGTGACAGAAGTGGTACATTTTAGTGGCACTCCTAGCGTTCTTATCCTAAATGGAACAGGGGATGGCGGTTACAAACGATCACAGTGATCACAACCATAGACGCAATTTGATCAAAATTATCGAAAATAACGTTCTTAGCGACAAATGGAATATACCCTAAATGAGACAATATTAGCCAGGGTTGCATTCAGACCCTCAAAAAATTATTGTACGTGAACAAATATTATGAATAAAATTATACTTTTTGTCCAAAATTATACTATGCTTAAGGTTCAAGTTTGTTTTCGCAATTTATGTTTTGAATTTAGGCGAAAATTGACGCAGCAAATAAAATATTCCCTTTTATTCTCAATTTTGTTTGATAAATCTTTTTGTATAAGTTAAGAAACGCTAGATTCAGAGAAGAGTTTGTACAATAGCATTACCATAATATATACCATTTGCCACGAGTAAACGTAATTTTTAATATTTTTGACGGTACTGGTGTCCAATAATTGTTCAAGATAAATACGACGTTAAATACCTACGAGCAATACTTTTTAAAACTTGCGAATAGCATAATCATGTAGAATGGGTTTAAGGCCAAGATAAAAGCGTGAAAAATCTGTAATTTTATTTGATTTCACAACACGGATGTAAGCTTCCACCAAATAAAATGTATTCGTAACTCGTAAGTAATAATCTTTTATGCAGTCGAGACAAAAAATTACATATAGGTACCTAAATACATATCAATCAAGTTCAGGCACGTGGATGTCGATCTCGGCTAACTCGCCAATCGGAACTTCATCCTTAGCATTGACGTAACATATTGTGAGACGGTATAAATTCTATGCAGTTATTAGATTTACTTTCTTTAACTAAATCGCAAGATAATAACAGGGAGTCAATGGAGTGAGTTACAAGGTCATTCTGTAATTTGGTTTTTGCTAAATAAACTTTGCTGAACACTCTTTCACAATCAGCGTGAGGTGAAATCAATTGCAAATTTTGTTATATTTTTAAAGGGATAGTTTTCAGTCATATCAACCCAAGATCTTAATAGATGTTGCCGTACATCTATTAAGATCTTGCGATCCCGGTATTGTAGGGCATATATTTAAAAATAATAGGGTTTACCAATAATATAAATAAGTCGGTTGACCTGAAGGTAAAATTATGGTATTTTCGCGTGGTATGGTGACATTACGATACAACACTATGAAATTATGGTACAAATAGTATACTGCGAAATCCAACACGGTAAATTTCAGGTTGGCAGTTATTGTGGCTAATAATTCATTATTAGCCACAATAACTGCCAACCTGAAATTTACCGGCCCAATAATTGGCAACCAAGTATTTCTCATCAACGTACACAAGTTATTGGGATGTCGAATCCTAGACCGAATTTAAATCATATCGAGCGATGATACCCATCCAATAGTCACCAACCCGTGATTAACCCCGATAATTGGCGACCCAAGAACTGGCGTCCCGTATTGTACATGGATTATTGGGCTGCGAGATATATTGCGGGAACATATTTACCAACCACGGATCTACCGGCCTGATGTACAAAAAGTCCGATTTTCATAATACAAACGGTTTTCGAAAGACGCATCCTTGGCTATACAAAACAAAAAACCGCATCAGTCTATAATAATTAGAAGTTATTCAAATCGTGAAATGAAAATAAAAAACTTTCACTCGATACAATTTGCCGCGCAAACACTCACCGATGTAAACTTGCGTAATAAATAATCCCGTAACTAATTTTCAACTTCTAAACCTAAGAATCTGTAATAATTCAGGTGCATAGAGTACATGCAAATAATGATATCAAAAGAAGAATCAATGCAGTAGGCGGAATAGTTTTTGAAAAAAACGTGTGTGTGGCACTCGGAGACTGCCGCGGTAAAGCTATTGCATAGCATTTTTTTATCAACATATGCAATTATAATTATTTATTTATTTAATTTATGCAGTATTATATATTTTCCTTTGTTCCCCTTTGATATTAATTCAACTTACACTTTTTGAGCGTGGTGACCGATAAGAAAACATTTTTTTTCTTTTATTAAATAAATGAGAAATTAATATTGTTCAAATATTTTTGTTATCTTACAATACATGTAGGTTATTCAGGAATATTTATCATTGAAACTAGGTTTATGGTAACTAAAATAAGAAACATAAGTTTGAGACTTGATATCTTCTAAATATCTGGAAAATACCGCGTCAATGGTGGTCCTATATTTTGTTGTGGATTCTTGTGGATCATTATTCATTTCAAATTCAATATTTTCGAAAGAAAAGTTGTCAACCGCTCTGATTTTTTATCAGCGAAGTTATATAGCGAAGTTGATGTTGAAATCGCCAGCCAAGATAAGCCCTAACGCCGAAACTCTAAGCAGGCATGAGTCACCAGATTGCGGGGCGAAGAGGGGGATTACGCATGCGCAGTAACGCCGATACAACCAATGCCACCTAGAAGCGAGTTGCTGAACTAAAGAGACAAGCGTGATATTTCAAAAAGTCATCAAAAGTTCTGCTATTCATCGATAGACGGCAAAACTAAAAAGTATCACCGCTGTGCCGGTCGGAGTGGGTTAGGTTATTTTCGTTACGGAATTTCTGGATTCGGTCTCCACGCTCAAGGCCCGCGATAGAAGCTATGCAATAGCTTAAAAATGCTCTTTTATACAGTAATCCCGCCAAAATTCTTAAAAAAACCCGTTGTTTTAATCTCGTTACTACTTTTAAAACATTTGACCCGAAAATCTGTAATAGTTCATGGGTAAAGCACCATAGTAAATAATCATATTAAGAGAAGAATCAAAGTTATAGGTGGAACACTTTCAGAAAAAAAAAATGCTGCTTCCCGCCATATTTGTCGGGTGTTCAAACCCCTTTTCCTGTAAAATTTTCCATTATAAGGTCTATTTTCATTTCTCGTAAAGCCTATATAATGAGGATTGCATTGGCACCAAGAAGTTATTATATGCATTGCATCAAATAACACCCAATTTAAAAACAAAAAACCTCAAAATCTATTTACATTTCGCTATTCCATCTACTCAAAATAAATGGATGAAAATGTTATTTTTGTATGGTATAACTTATGAGTGATATATTGAGGTTATTTGTAATTTTGTAATGTAATCCGCATAGCAGGCGTTATTGCAAACATAACAATATTAAAATTATAAGGTTGCGTCATCATTTACAGGTATAAAACCAATTGCAAAATTTATCTTGTTTGTAGTAATTTTACTGGCTCTCAAGAACGGCTGCCGGAACACACTGTTAGGTGCTTGGCGACAGATTTTCTACTTGAGGGTGGTCGCTAGCCAGGCGGGCATTCGCAAAATGCCCTTCCACCATGCGGTGAAGCTCAAGCTCTGGGCGGGATTCGAACCATGAACCTACTGCGCGGCAGTCCATAGCCAATGCCACTGAGCCATCACTGCTTCATATATGACAAATAGCAACATAAATTAATCACCTATTTTTGTACTCTCGACGATAAAAGTTTAACGTGTCTGTTTATCACCATAACTCCCAAATGAGCGATTTGGATTTAATATTGCTAATATATAGAGACTTGATCAAGTGCGATGTTAATCACTATTATAAGCATTGCAATCCAACGGGGCAATGCTGCTAGCATCCGGGGTACACTGCCAACTGGTAGTGGGTTGGAACATTTGGATTACCTGTAGGCCTGCAATAGCCTTTGGGTTGCCTAAGTGCGTTCAGTTTAGTACCTAACTGTAGCGTTGTTACGCCAAGTTCTGATTGATTAAAAAATATTAAAAGAACCATAATTATAAAATATAATTGTACTTAAATATATGCAAACTACGATTTATAGAATATAAAATCCCGATAAAAAAATAGAAAGTACCACCAGTACCTTTACTATATTTTTTAACTATGTAATATACTTTTCACAAAGTTTGGTAGGTACAAAAGCTATGTCCAATCTGTGTGCTTATAGTCTTTGATCTTGTGAAAGCATACCTCAGAAGTAGTTGCATTTATGAATAGTTTCGTTAGATGATGCAATTAGCTTCAGCGCTATAGGCGAACAAGCATTGTGGCGCTACGTGTTAGGATTGTTTGGTTAGACGATATAATTAGTTCTAGGCTGCAGTCTGATCTCGTAAAGCGCTGAAGCGCATTATGTTTAAAATTGGCCAAAATGGTAACGACTTTTACCTCAAATGACTTCTGTAGTGTAATTTGGACATATGGCTAGATTATTGGTGAGTTTCCCCTACTGAATGAACGTTAAGTTCACTCCCGACACGGCCACCGTCAATTACAATTATTATTATGATTACTTATTTGTTAAGAATGAAATGGCGAATTTACAAATAGTTTAGTTCTCAAATGACTACGTGTGTATTATTGGGAATTAATGTCTTTAAATATTAGCTCTAAAATAATTAATGTTACTAAACTTAATTGAATTTCAATATTTGCTATTCTGTTGTACCATAATTTAGTCATATTATGTGGAATCATTATTTATTCGTAGTTGCTCACTCTTTATCCTGCTAGATAATACCCATCCATGTTCTGATTTTATAAGGAATAAGTTTTCATCAATTATTCTCGTCTCTCAAGTTCTCAACATTAAGGCGCAACAGCAATAGCCCCATAAACTGGGAAATGATTGCTCACTGAAACTCATTTCTAAGCCAGATAATGGTAGCAATTCCGTTGTACGCTCTTACTTATCATATTATTACTTAGTTTTAGGATTTTTAAAAGTAATTCTGCTGTTACCTCGAACTAAATTTACAACAGCAAATTATCAATACTAAATATAATTCACTTTGCCGCAACTCTACGCTAGATCACGCACAATTCAAGTTGTTTTGTAAAAATTGTTAGTCTTTGATACGGTCTGCTAACCTATGGAACTTTGTTTATATTCGAATAGCTTCCTATACTAACTAATTAAAAAGTTCTAATTTTAGTTTAAGGATTTCTGAAAGTCATTCTGCTGTTACCTCAAACTAAATTTAAAACAGCAAATTATCAATACTAAATAAAATTCACTTTGCTGCTACTCTACGCTAGATGGCGCACGATTCAAGTTGTTTTATTGGTAGTCTTTGATACCTGCTCTTTACCTATGGAACTTTGTTTATATTCGAAACTATCGAAACCTGTGATAAAGCCTAAAAATAATGATTTTGCCACGGTGCTTGGCAGAGCAGCTTCAACAGGTCGATTCACATTCTCGAAAACCTAGGTTCAGTAACAGGATCTAACGGTGATTTCATATAAAAAAAATGACTAAGCTCATAGCTGTCCGAAGTCTATCTAATAAAAGTGGGTATTTAAACATACCTGCCACCCCTCTGGGTATTTACAGGTGTGCAAACATTTTATAAATCCAAGTTTGCCTACAAGCTTTTTTCTCTAGTTATGCTTTAGAATTACCGAAAAAAGCAATATAACCCACAAGTCTAGCAACCACATGGCTGCATGCTTCATTGTTTATCCGACTAACAATGCCGTTATTATGATAAAATCAGCAAAAATATATTAATTGGAGAATATTACAGCTTTAGTCAACACCAATTTACATGTTGATTAATTTTAGGTTAACTTATCTATGATTACACCTAGGGTGCGTACCATTTGCGTGAGATTCGCTAAAAACGCTAAAAACGATCACACTCCCAAAAAGTTTTCCACATGGGTCTTGGCGTTATTTTCGGCTTAAACGCTACATCTAATGTCAAAAGTGACAGAAGTGGCAAATTTTAGTGGCATTCTTAACGTTCTTATTCAAAAATGGAACGGGGATGACAGTTACAAACGATCACGTGGTCACAACCATAGACGCAATGTGATCAAAATTATCGAAAATAACGTTCTTAGCGACTAATGGAACATACCCATAATCTGACTTAATTATGGTACAACAGCGGGCCGATCACGTATTTCTGTAGCTATCAGACAGTTGATGCTATCAAAGTTTTGTAGCAATCGATATTTTGCGATCATGTATCTTGTAGCATCCAAATATCAATGTGTATCTATCGATAAATTGCAAAGTGAAGTTGATGCGAATCATTGGCTATCTGACCAATTTAAATGGCGCCATCTACTATGAATGTCAAAATAACCAAGGCACAACTTTATTCAATAGTATAATACTTTTATGTCTCTTTCTAATCGGTGATTGATACAGAAACTGTCAAAAACGATATAACCTATTCCCGCGAAGCGAATTGAAATTGTGAATAGCAAGATAATGTTGTGAGCTTTGACTTCAATTCAAGAAAGAACTTGTATTGCGAAGAGGTATGTACTTATCATGGATCATTAAAAAAAATTCTCAATAGAATAATTACGCAGGATAAGTGTGACCGTACTTGTGATTCTTTAAAAGCTATGGCGCCAATTCGAAAGGTTTCGAACCGCCAGCTGCAACTGTTGGTGGAGTTTGCGATGCAAAACCCCGAAGTGGCGCTAAACTCCTGCCGTGGTAGCGGACCTCTTGGTCACCAGCGGCAATTTTATGTCCGTCCCCGTGTCTCAAACTATTTCCATACCAAAGTTCATCTTAATCGGTCCAATAGTTTCAGAGCCTATTCAATGCAAACAAACAATCAAATCTTTCCTCATTATTATATTAGTTTAGATTGTTTCAGCCGTTAAACTCTGAACATTGTTACTGTAAGATAATACAGTGTGGGCTATTTATGGTTTTATTAGGATCTAAGTAATCAACTTATTTGAACCAATAGTTGTGCATGTCATTTTCAGCTACATGATGACCCTAATTATCTTGGGGCTTCCTCTCAAATAGAGATGGTGGTAGAACCGTTGCATGCCGTGGAAGAAGAAGAAGAGAGCACAAGTAAGTTTCTTAGAATTTATCCAAATCAGTTAATTATCAAAAAATCTACAGTAAACATTGTTTTAAAAATAATAATGTTCCTTTTGAACAAACTGCTACTACATAGTATCTTTATTCAGTGCTGCTACTAAGCGAAACATGCTTACAAAATTACAATGAATATAAATTATAAAACTATTAGCAGAGTGAAGGCAGCTTCATCAATCATATGCCCCTTAGCTTAGGACAGAACTATGGCATTGAAAGAAAGTTCAAAAATGTTAACACTCAGTTTAAGTTACAATATATAATTGAATAAAAATCAGTCAGAGGTTAAAAACTATTTATTGAATTCACAAAGCATTCTCACAGTCTACCGTAATTGATGCCTAGTAATTTTGACCTAAGTAACTAATGACATATTTCAGATACAGAATTAGAAATACTGATAGAGATGCCAACAACCATACCCATACAACCAGCTGAGCTGACACTAGGTAAATATTACATTGGCTGTTAAGATATTCAACTCATTAAGTAGAATACTTGGATGGTAGACAATACCATCCATTCTATTCTACTTCCATACCACCTACTATCTCAAGATTAGTATTTCTGAATTGTTAGTTTTAAAATGGATTATAACTGGAATTATCAAGTACAAGTTCCTAGGTACAAAGAAGTATCTAGTGAAATTTAGTGCAGTTAGGATGTTGTACACTTCAGAGCAAATCTTAATGTTTTTTAAAGAATAAAATACAAAAACAGAAAATATTATACAAATTTTTAATTGTGATAATAATATATAATACATTTTGCAGTATCATTTCAAAACAGAGGGATCAGCCGCCCCCAGCCCTCAGTCTCTGGGCAAAGACCAAGCTGTGGTACCCCAAGAACCAGTAACTAAGAATGGTTTATTAATTAGGAAAATTTATTCCTCATACCAAAGATTATTTTATGATCTTTTTAATCCAAGTACTTATTTAAAATTGTATTTATGTTAATACCTTTATTACAGGTCACGATGCAAACGCTCCTCAGTGGGCATACGACCTAGAAGAACGCCGGATTACCACTGAAGAACATATTGCAAGTGCTGTGGAAAGGATAGAGGGCAGGCTGAGTGTGGTTGAGAGGACAGAGGGCTGGTTGCAGAAAATTGCCGCGTCACAAGATGAACTTAATAATACAGTTACTGCGGGGTGGTCAGCAATAATGAGCTGCACTCATGACCTTCATTCATAAGTGATGATGTGTTTTGGCATCTTTCATAGTGTGTAATTTTTGCAGAATAAAACTTAAAAAAATACAAGTCTGTTTACAGAAGGAAAATTCAATTTGCATTGGGCTTTTTATTAGGTATATGGCAAGGTTTGTAATCTAGTCTACAAATCCTTGCCAAAATTCTACTTCTGTAAAGCAACATGTTGCTGTCATGTTAAAGATACAAGATTATTATAAACTTATTGTAACAAGTTGTTAATATTATTAAAATATATAAAATATTCCATAATTATGGAAATGTGCTTGTGTTTACAAACTGTATGTGATGTGAAGTTTTAAGTTGTGCTTGCAAAGCTGCATATAATTGTTTAATATAAAGTTCTAATAACATTACTGTTAATTAATACTTAATGTATACTTAAAAATCTCTATATATATATATGTATAGTAACTCTGAGGTCCTTATTGTGTAATTTGTTATTATCGTTTGTTAGGTCTTACAAAGTCACACAACAGGAAATTTAAAATTTATATGACACTAAGCCAGTTATATGTCTTTTTAGATGATAGATTATATACCTAATAAAACTTAAAAATATTAATTTTATATTGGTTTTATTTCAAGAACATCTTACATAAAAATATACTTATTTTTAAGATAGCATTCCCAACAGCCTAAACACACAGTGAACAATATTCGTGGAATGGTCTTATAGAGTACATCAGTCATTGTAATCAGTCTGCATGCTGACGTGCAAATATATTTATACAAGTTTGTCACAACAACTTACTAATTCCTTAATGTCATAAAAACAATTATGCAAGAGCCAGTCACTTATACATTTCTTAAATGTATGTCCTAATAATAAAAACTCTTGGAAGCTTGTTATACAAATATAGTAGAACTCTGTTGGAAACAAGTTCGTCCGCAGGAAGACTGCCACTATACCTATTTCTACAGCCAAGTAGTAATGCTCGCATTACTGTGTTCTGGTTTGAAGGGTTTGGGTATTTAGAGGCTATGAATCATTCACTGCTGCCGTCTTGCTGCCCACAACCTTTGGACCAGCATGGTCCTTGTGTCTGATTCAGCATTAACAGCAATCGTCAAATCTTACTGACTGCATTGTAGGGCCTCTCAATCATCATGGGAGAGCTGGGGTACTGGGCCATTGTGCGCATTGGCAATGTTATGTAGTACAACACATGCATTCACTAGCTTTCCTAGGAGTATAGTGAAGGACACGATGTGATAACAAACACCGCCATCGAGCTTTCAGAACCCCAAAGCACCGTATCACAACATTGCGTGCACGGCAGTATAAATGAGTGTAGTGCTCTTCAGAGGATCCTTCTGCTGCTCTCAAGATGGGGGTCTATGAGAGACAAACTCGTTGTTGGGTTGCTAGAGTCTCTCATTGCTCGTATCGAGATTTTGTGGAGCTTTTTGCGCCGCTCTTCGTCCGCCAATGCCAACAAAAAAGTTCTCGACATAATTTAGCTAAAACGGAAAATATAACAATATTATTTTTTCTACAGTAGGTATTTAAATACCTACGTTAACTTATGCAGTAATTTCCTATTTATATTCAGCATAATCACTGCAAAATCTTAATTTTGTAATTTACTTTTGGCTGTAGCTAATGATTTCTATACTTTGATACAACCCAATACTTTATCAATGAAGATTGCTACAGAAACTACTGTACGTGATCGCTATTTCATACAAAACAGTATCTATCGATAGATACAAGATACGTCAAACGAGGCTCTGTAGCAATCACGATTTCTTTGCTACAAGATCTGTCAAATTATGGATACGTAATCGGAAAACTGTCATTTTTGATTGTTGCAATCAGCAGTTCATTGCTACAGAAGATACATGATCGCCCTGCAGGATAGCAAATATGCAAATTTTACTAAGTTTAGTAACTTTAACTATTTTAGAGTGGATTAACTAAACCATGCCAACAACAGAATAAGGAATGTTCATTTGACATTTCTAAATCTAATATTACCAAATTTAAGTAAGGTTTTGCCAACAGAATTGCTACCAATATTTGATTATGAGAAAACTAAAACTGCTAATTAAGATTATTCTGTGTCATAAATAAATTTATTGAAAATAATATTGTTTTTTTTTAATTCGTCGTAAAATTTACGAATGGTTAGTGATAACGATACTCGAAATTAAGGTAAGTGAGCTAGGGTTAATGGAGTTTTTACACATTCTGACAGTAACTGAATCGATTTTAATAGCCAAAATTCAATTGATTATTGTTTTTAAATCAAAGCAATCTACAGCCACGGGTTTTTACATTAGTAAATGTGATCTTAATATTAACTTTAACAAAATGGATATAAGACGTATACCTACTGTTAATTTTTACCCAATTATCGTGAGCTGTATAAACCTAAATTATTTTTTTGCAAGGCGTATATCCAGGTTAACTTCTAAATGAAAGAAGATCGACATGTTTTGATGATCTAGCCTTATACATTCTAAAAATCCAAGAAGATTTCTATTTGCTTGTATTTATGTAATTTTGAAAATGTTGAGTTAATAATAAAAAAGCGCTATTTTGCTCTCCTGAAAAGTTGAGTTTTGGTTTATACGACAAATTAACCCAAGTACCATATACAGATGGGTTGAAGGATACAAACGGTAGGAGTGGTTTAGCCAAATGTCTGCCGATGCGTTTTCTTATCACGATTTGATTTTTATGTCCACCAAAATTCGCCCTCCAAAACCTAGGCCCTCTATTAATCTGCAACGCAACTTTAGCGATATTAATGAAGAACACTTCCTTGCCGACACAAAAAAGATTGACTGGTCTCCTGTTATTGACACAGAATCTATTGATGAGCAATTATGTATATTTAATTCAATAATAACTGGACTCTATGATATCCATGCTCTCCTAAGACGTATTAAAATAAAACATCAACCAGCGCCGTGGCTAACTACTGAAACTAAATCACTGATGCACAAAAAAACCATCGATAAGTTAAAGTATAAGCTTTATCCCGATGATGCATCGCTGCAATAGGGTTTGTAGAAAATTAAGATCCAGCTAAAGTCTGGAAGTTCCTCAGGTCGCTTGGAGTCAGTAAATCTCGCCAAAATTCAGCTTCTAATATTTAGACATTAATTCTTTGAATAAACACTTCTCTTCATCTTCCAATATAATGGATTTAGATAAAAATATAATGTTACAACGACTTTCTACTATTTCAACTCCTGATCATTTACCATTTTTCTTTAGTCAATTTTCCGCTTCTGATGTTAAGAGAAGCTTATTGTCTATCACTTCCAATGCAGTTGGAATAGATGGTGTCAGTCGAAACACGATAGTTCCTATCCTTGATATTATACTCCCAATCCTTTGCCATATCTTTAATAATTCTATATCAAATGCTACAGTCCCTTCAATATGGAAGGAAGCACAAATTATTCCCTTACCGAAGAAACTCAATCCTATATCCTTTTCTGAATACCGTCTAATATCTATACTTCCTTTTCTGTCCAAAGTCCTCGAGTGTATAGTTCACACACAATTAAACTCATTCCTTATTCATCACCAACTCCTTAATCCTTTCCAATCTGGATTTCGACCCGGACATAGTACAACTACGGATTTAGTAAAAAATATTGAAGACATTCGTTTTGGAATGGCAAACAGAGAGTTAACATTGCTGACTTTGCTTGACTTCAGCAACGCATTCAATTCCGTTGACTTTGATGTCCTTCTCGCTCTACTTCGCTCCATTAACATATCTCCAACGACAATTGACTGGTTTCACAGTTATCTGTCTGACCGCTGACAGGGGATTCGCCTTGATGAGTCTGTCTCCTCTTGGTGTAACATCACTGTCGGTGTGCCGCCTTGGGCGGCGTTTTATCTCCTCTCCTATTCGCAATTTTTATAAACACCATATCTCAACGTGCTACTTCTTCCTACCACCTCTATGCAGACGATCTCCATATATAATCCCAAGCCGTTTAGATGAAGCAGTAAACATTGTAAATAATGATGTAGTTACGTTACATTTCGGACTGGAGCAAATCATACGGTCTAAGAGTAAAGCCAGTACTTCTAGGTTAGCCTGAACAACATCTTCGATCGCATCATCTCTTACCATCAGGGAGATAGTGGTCACAGGCTAACATAATCAACTTCAATTTCTTTTTTTTGGGTGGCTTCTGTGGTGTTGCCACAATTTCGCCAATGACGAGTCGCACGGATAGAGTGGAAACAAACGAAAGAGACTGATCGGTATTAATAAAAAGTGATCGGTAATGAAAAGAAACTCCTGATTCTTCTCGATTATCTTACTTTATTTCACAACTATTACGATTTATATCGATATATTACTTTTCACAACCATATCTCTAACAGACTATACAATAATTCCTACACGTCCGAAGCCGACGAGTCGTCTACCCAGAATGCCTCGGCTGCCTCGGCATCGCTCGGTACCACCCTTTCCCCAGTAACTCAGTGGTGGGGCGAGTACGGAATGGGAGGGGAGCACGATACCTGTGTTGCCACTTTATTAAAATCTGTGGGAGTTTTTAAATCATGACATTAGGCCATCCGGCATCGTGCTGCCCCCTGGCGCACGTACCTGCTTACATACTGTTTACAATTTTGCATTTTACACTATTACAACTTACACTATTATCAATTAAACTAGCTTCATTTGATTATTTCATTTGAACTTGGTTATATAATGGATTGATAATCATATATCTCAGTAGTTTCAACGTAGCTACGTATAGGTATTAATTTTTAAAGTATACTTATCAATTTGTTAATTATTCATTGCAAAACTAATTAAATTTTACTGATGTTAGTTGAAGTTTTAAATCCTGACATTCGGTGATTACAACTTTATATATATTTTGACTATAGGTATGCATATAATTCCTTATTAAATAACACTAAGAATACTTAACACTAAAAAAATAGTTATTTTATTACCATTTGTGTATAATAATAGATTATGTAAGTAAGTTGATTGTTCAATATATACATTTTATAAGTAGTTCATTTACATTTCACTTATGGGGCTATACTTACTATACTTCTAAATTTAATGATACAATATAAAATGAACAATAGTCATATATAAAATGGGACCCGTGATGACTTATCATGGTCTAATGCGTCAACATAGCGCATGTTTGACTTTAACCCAGCTCCATATTAAATCTCTAAGTCGATTTTGAATTTGTATACAGCACCTAGCTATTCTTGGAATAGGGTCCCGTGTGGTCAATGTGGTTCGGAGCGTAGTGGCTCTAACTTGCAAGAGTCGATGTCATGCCCGACTCTTGCATATCTTTATATCTTGCATGTAACCAAAGGCTTTGGGCATTTGAAGAACGAGTGTCCCCTATTATGACAGTTATAACAAAGAACGGAACTGTTAGGTGAATTTGAATATGATCCAGCACTATCAAGTGTATTTAATTTATAGGCGCATTCACGTATTTTGTTATATTTTTGTGAACAAATAAAGTAAAGTAGATCCTCAGGCTCTGGACAACAGCTACAGAGTAAACAATATATAGAAAACAACAAAAATAAATGTAAAGCAGTATGAACATAATTAATGACAAAATTGGTGACATAAAAATAAAAAAAGAGATTGAACGCAAAGAATATGATAATAAAATGTATACTTATCCTGTTGACATTAACGAAATATTTAATTATTTTTATATAAATTTGACTAATCACAACTTTGTATTTAAAACAGACAAGATTAATGAAACTATGAAAACTAAAATATATGATACAATATTTTTACAACCAACTGACCCAATAGAAATATGGAAAATAATAACCAACCTAAATAACACAAATTCGGTAGGTATTGATGAATTAAGTACCAAAATGCTCAAGAAATGCGCTAACTACATAAGTGAACCTATGAGTTTCTTAGTGAATCTGTCACTTGAGGAAGGCACTTTTCCAGACGTTCTAAAAAATCCATAGTCAAACCTCTATTTAAGAAAAGTGATATTACAGATATGGACAACTACCGCCCAGTTACTTTGATACCAGTTATGTCAAAAATACTCGATAAAGTAATATTAAACCGAATCTACGACTATGTAACAAGTCAAGATATATTAAAAGAAGAACAGTTTGGATTTCGTAGTAATAGTAGCACTTCAATGGCAAGTTTTAATCTGGTTAAAATGATAGTAGATTGCATAAACGAAGGAAAACCTGTCAAAGCTATCTTTCTCGACATGAATAAGGCGTTTTATTATGTAGACCATAATTTACTACTTTATAAGCTTGAAACATAAACTAAATACATTTGGAGTCCCACAAGGAAGTGTGCTGGGACCTTTTCTGTTTTTATTGTACATAATAACATATACCGTATATGAATGCAAATATATTGTACGTAATTGGCCCATGACTTTGGATTACGCTGAAGTAGAATCTATGCTGCAATTTTATTGATTTACATGACTCACAAAACACCTCAATTCTCAATTCTCAATTGTTTATTGCAACATATGTAGCTACATGCAGGTCTTATTTTACATGTTTGTGTGTGTTATACATAGACCCTATAAGGGTATGGCACCTACTTATCACCTACATCATTTAATATAATATATCTATATAAATATTTGCATATCTATTTATAATAAAGTCTTTTTATAGACTCAAACATAAAATATCATAAATAAAATAAAACAATGATATAATAAATTAATTCATAATAAAATTAAATGGATGAACGTTTGTCACTTGTACCACACATCACTCCGCCAACCTATTCTGTACCTGATTTTTAAATTTACGTATATTTTGTGCTCTGAATTTTTGTAAGTAATCGCCGCCTACCTGCCTTTGTTTATCATATCTACCCTAGACTATATAAACAGAATATTATTTATCCCCTCGGTTGTATTTGTTCTAAAATAAGTTACATATGAAGATAAAATATTTGGCTTGTAAACAAATAACTACCTTCTTTTACACAGTTTAATTTGTTAGAAACCATTTGAGTAATACTGTATTAAAATTTAGTTAGATGTTATACCTAAGTATATCTCATGTTTATATGTTATATATTAAGTTGGTATATACTAGATTGTTTTAGATAAATTGTAACCTAAATATTCAATTAAATATATATGTATAAATCTTAATGTTAAGATTAGGAAGAGCGGGTCTACCTGGCACAGGTATTCTATACTTAAAAGGTAGTCCCTATCTCAAATTTGTAAAATGTTCAGATAAAATAAAAGATTTATTATATTATTATTATATTATATAAGTGATCTTCCAAACGTCACATCAAAAAAACAGTACTATTTGCGGATGATACAACGTTAATTGTTAAGTATACAAATCCACATACTTATGAAAATGAAATAAATATTGCGTTTGGTGAAATAATTAGCCGGTTAAAGAATAATAGTTTAAAAATTAACGTAAAAAAAACGAACATGATACAATTACGAAGCTACATGAGTCCACGCATAGAATTAAACATAACCCAGGAAAATAATAAAATAAATGATGTTAATTCAACCAATTTTCCAGGAATAATGATTGATGAGCATTGTGATTGGAAAACATACGTTAACTACGTATGTGACAAACTAGATAGGTTCATCTTTACTATAAAGAAAAGTTACGGTTAACCGTATCCACTGAAGATGCTCTCAGTGCAAACCACGGATATGTATCTTCTGTGCTCTCATACGGTCTCTTACTTTGGGGCAAGAGAGCGATCTGTGGAGCCTGTAGTATAGGTAGTTGCAAACAAATTTTTATTCATTTTCGCATCTTGCCATTGGTTTGCATGTATATTAGAGATATTTGTGTTTTTGTAAAGCAACATCCAAAGTACTTTACTTTGAATTATACTATATTAAGTATAAATGTGAGAGATACATTTAAACTCTACCAACCTAAATGCCAGTTAGCTATGTGTAAAAGTAATGTGTTTATTTATGCAATTAAACTTTACAATAAATTGTGTAATTTATTTAAAAAAAAGATTACATTATGGTTACTTGACAAGTTTTTACACCATAAATGATTTAAGGACATTCAGTTTCTTAGGTAGGTACTTGTTAATGTTAATGGAATTGTATTTTAGTCTGATTATATTTTAATATTTGACGTATTGTATTTAATAGCGAATGACATAATATTAATTTTATTATCATCGTTTGTACTTTCATAATAAATAGGTGTATTGACTTATTTTGTATAAATAAACTTTTGCACACCATTGCCATGGTAGAATGTTATGGACATTTTTGTAAAGCTGTACATCTGCTGTATCTGTACAACATTCCTGTGAATAAATGATTTGATTTGAACAATTCAGTGCCTTCCACGTCTAATTGTCGTATATGTAATGCCATACACAAAACATTCGACTGCTTTCCTACCTTCGATCTCACACTTAGTCAGTAAAGTTAATTTTTCGTAAAAATAATCACACAGATGTTCATCACTTCGGGAGGTGCGGCTCAGCATTTTTTTCCAAAAGGCGGCCGTAACTCTGTCCACTTGGAAAGGCCTTTTTTAATTTTATTTGCCACTCCTCCCAAGTAAAAACTACTGTCGGAAGAGCCTCAAACCATTTCTTTGCCAGACCAACTAGTTTTTGTAATGAAGTGAATTTTTTTGTTTGTCATTCCTCCCATAAACAGTAGAGCACTCGTTCACTTTACGCAACCAGCACTCAATGGTTTGAGACCCTTTTGTTGGGTCAAATTCAGGAATAATATAATTATAGTTATTAATATTTAATCTATTTTCCTGGCCCTTATCTTTATTTGACTCTGCTTTCCATGATAACAATAATCTTAAAACATCCTTAGCCTCTCTGTCACTCACTCACTCACGACTCTTACGATTCCTTCATGGTGGGGCTTCATCACTCGAGGTCGATGAAAAAGATGAACTGCGACATCGGGACTTCCTTTTCTGTCGCTTTTATAGGTGGCTTACCAGGTGGAGTGCCTCCTCTTTAAAAAGGATTCATAATGTTTAGGATCGAATCTGAAATCATTAGATATAATCAGCGTAATAATCTGGTGCTACCCCATTTCAGTAGAAACCTCAAATAAAACCTTTTAAATAAAAAATTTGGTTATCTGGTAAATTTAAAATAGTTGATATTTTATAATATAAATTTATTGTTAAATGTACTATTTATTATAAAAGCAACTTAAATTTCATTAGAGATAGCTTGCGTACATCTACTATACTTTGAACAAACCAAATAACTCAGTAAGCACAACTATATGGCAGGCGCACATAACCTGCAGCTCAATACAACAGGCACACTTAACCTGCAAATCATTTAACAGGCGCACATAACCTGTTTCATGGTGTAATAGGCACACTTAACCTATTAATATCTTACAGGCGCACTTAACCTGTTTCATGGTGTAATAGGCACACTTAACCTATTAATACCTTACAGGCGCACTTAACCTGTTTCGTGGTGTAATAGGCACACTTAACCTATAATACCTTACAGGCGCACTTAACCTGTTTCATGGTGTAATAGGCACACTTAACCTATAATACCTTACAGGCGCACTTAACATGTTTCATGGTGTAATAGGCACACTTAACCTATTCATATCTTACAGGCGCACTTAACCTGTTTCATGGTGTAATAGACGCACTTAACCTTATAAAATCTTACAGGCGCACTTACCCTGTTTCATGGTGTAATGGGCATAATTAACCTATGATTCTATCCACAGGCGCACTAACTTTTATCATATCATGGTCCAATAGGCACACGTAACCTATGATTTTACCTAACAAGCACACTGAACCATTTTGTTAAAACTACTACACATCCGATTTCCGTTATAGGTAATATTTTTTGTGATATTTTTATTAATATTATTTTATTAGTTAGAATAACGTAGCATGTCCACAGAACTCAAGCAACCACATTGTTGACGAGGGATGTTATCGGAGAGTTGCCCCAATCAAACATCCGACGACTATAGAGTTTTGTATCGTTATAATTATTTTGCATCATTAAGCACTACCGGGGAGTTGCCCCGGCCAAATGCCGTTTACAAACATAAATATGTAACGTTACTGTCGATAATAACTGACGTGGGATGTTATCGGAGAGTTGCCCCGATCATAAACATCCGACGACTACAGAGAATTGTAACGTTATAATTATATTGCAACATTAACACTACCGGGGAGTTGCCCCGGCCAAATGCTGGTTACAAACAATACTAACATTACTGTCGATAATTACTTACGTGGGATGTTATCGGAGAGTTGCCCCGATCAGAAACATCCGACGACTTTGTGAGTCATCGAGAAACTAACTCAAGAGTAGCAATAAGATTTGTTTTGTTTGAAATCAGTTCTGCCAAATTCTGCTAAATCTCAAAGCGCTCTAATTGGCTAAGCCATCTCCACGAGGTAAGCAACCGAGGTCATAGTGATGGGACATTATTCTTATGCAAATACAATCGATATCAATATATCGTACAATATTAGCTGATCATATAAATGTTTCCTCAGTAAAGGCATATTTAGATTGATATTCGCTCCCGCCTGCGTTAACAATAATACCTAGTCGATACCCTGCACGGTGTTTTGTATGAGTATCGCGCTCCGTCGGATATCGAATACCGCGTGGATACGCGATGTACTGAACCGGTATGCGATATACAGATCCGATGCTGTGCTCGATACCTGTTCGCACGTGTGAGATTTGACAAGATAGAGAGCATTTATTTAAGCTATAATATAGGCTCATTAACTTATTAGATGTTTGGCAGGCGGTGATGCCATACTCTAATCGTAGCTTAAGGTAAAGTAATTAAGTACTGTACTGTATCAGCCGGATCGTCCACTGCTGAACACAGCCTACCCTATTAAGGGGGTATTTGCCATAATCCCCACGCTTGGCAGGCGGCTTGGGGATCGCAGTGTGAGATGGCAGTTCTATAGAAGGCGCTGCTTATAATAATACCTTCGAATATTTTTCCCTTAGTTGCCTCTTACGACACCCTTGGGATGATATGGGGAGGTGAAATTCTAACCCGGCACCCCACGGGGAAATATTAGTAAATAATTAAGTACTATTAGTACAGTAATTAACTATCTAACTTACGAGACTCTACTAGCAGGAAGTCGCTTGATAGGGAAGCGCTCGTAGCGAAATGAAGCGCTCGTAGCGAAGTTTACTTAGCTGTTCTCAACCGATCAGCACAGTTAGGCAACGTTCCGCGCGGTCATGAGTTGGATGGGTGACCGCTAGTGACATTACTACTGAGCGTTTCTGTGCTTCGGAGAGCATGTTAAGCCGTCAGTCCTGGTTGTTGTCTGAGAATGGCAGTCGTTATAGCATGGTGGTAGGGCATTTTGCGGGCCTGGTTGTTGTCTGAGAATGGCAGTCGTTATAGCATGGTGGTAGGGCATTTTGCGGGCATTCGCAAAATGCCCTACCACCATGCTATAACGACTGCCATTCTCAGACAACAACCAGGACCAACAAAAATTTTAGATTACTGAATAATGAAGGAAAGTAAGTAATATAAAGTAGAAAGTACGCTATTAGGATACAATATGGCATACTATGTCCTAGCATAAAATCAGAACATATGGTGTAAAGACTTCCTTAAAAACCTACTGCATCGGAATATGAACTTTTATAAAAAACTAAAGAGTTAGAGGAAAATTGTATCGAACCCGGAACTACGACTACAAAGAAAATGGTATACCTGCCTAACACTAAGCATTAAAAAGAAGGTCGGTACTTCGAAGTGTAACACGATTATGTCAAAAGTAAATAGGATTGTATAAAATGAGCTACTAAAGTATTAAGACACAAGACAACCTACGACATCAAATAAGATTTTTATATGAATAACGAAAATTTTATCGAGCCTGAACTACTTTAGATAAGAAATTATTTCAGATGGAAAAACATAACTTCCAGTGGGACGAGATATCTTCATACATCCGAAATAATGTATGTTTTCACTTAGCATGCTTCAATGCTCTTTAAAATAATATTACTTTACATTATTTTAGTTTATTTATCAACGAAATATTCATAAAATGATTAGATAATAAACAAGTAGGTATGTGTTTATAGATGATATACTTAAGTTTTATACAATAAATTTTAAAACATGCTAAATATAAGTATAAGCTTGTAGGTATTTAACCAAATTATGTCAGGGAAATGTAATAAAACCATCAAGAAAAATAATTATCGAGAAAAAATATCCGGTATGTCTTACCACAACAGGCAAGTGTTTTTATTAAATAAACGTCGAAAACCACTTTTCATTAAATGAAAACAATCTTCTGAAAAGTGACGGGAGCAAACCCTGTTGTAGTATGCTGGAAACCAATTTTCTCTTCTTGTTACTTCAATCCATTTTTGTTTGAGATTTGGATCTCTAGGGAATCTATAAAAAAATATCAAATTTGTTCGTTAATATTACCATATAATAAAGTAAAGTATATTTGTTTTATACAAATATATGTGTTTGAAATCGATACACGTATAACATTACAACACAAACATATAAAAGGTACCCCTTTTTACATCCAAGGCTAAATATATTTATGGGCCAGTTTTACGATATCGATTTTAGTTCCACTATAACGATAAGTTACCATACTGTATAAGCACAACACTAAGAGAGGGCGTGGTTTACAGAAAGACAAGGATGACATTAGGTGAATGTAGTAAGTGGGAGTGAAATGCATTCATACGGGTCTATTAGAGTGTCCAGTTTAACTTGACCTATAATAAATGAAGTAGATGAATTACGTAAATTGATAAATTTTACTTACTTGTGAAAGGTAATTCCATCTGTTTTGTAATTGGATGTTTTACTATTTTTCCCGCACCATTTAATGGCGCATGTAGGCATTTTTATTGCACTCAATGGACACGATCGTAAAAAAAATATTTTTTACAGAGACGTACGTACGGATCAAGCTTCTGGCCGCGTACTGTTTATGTGCGCTCATGCAATGACTTAAGTGTGTCTGAAACGACACACTAGTTGCAGAATCGGGCGAACCGTCAATTCCCCTCTCGAGGTTCAAAGCTCGTTGTTGTGAGTATATCCCACTTCTGAAATGAAAAGAAACTCCTGATTCTTCTCGATTATCTTACTTTATTTCACAACTATTACGACTTATATCGATATATTACTTTTCACAACCATATCTCTAACAGACTATACAATAATTCCTACACGTCCGAAGCCGACGAGTCGTCTACCCAGAATGCCTCGGCATCGCTCGGTTCGGTACCACCCTTTCCCCAGTAACTCAGTGGTGGGGCGAGTACGGAATGGGAGGGGAGCACGATACCTGTGTTGCCACTTTATTAAAATCTGTGGGAGTTTTTAAATCATGACAGTTACTTGATTTTTCAGGATAATTTGTATTATAAAATAGGACAACATGTGACATACGATCAAACATATAAAATACAATATCTAACGACATTATAATATGTACTTAAACATACATCTAGAATACACGCCATCACGCTATTCAAAGCTTAATTTTATTAATTGAAATACGTTTACCAATTATTTAAACTTATGGAGTTAACACAAGTGACAAGACATATCAGGCATAAAAAAAACCGTCTATGATCGCCGATTGTGAAGAGTAGCCATAAGCTACGTCACAATAAACATATACGATTTTAGAGTATGTATTTATTCGCGACTTAAAACAGAATTCATTTGGCAACACTAAACCTAACCTAGCTCAACTATTATCTCAAATCTTTCTCGGTGTGATGTTTATTGAATTATTTGAGTTCTTTTCGTCGATATACACTTGTTAGTCCAATAGTTAGATGGTGTTCAATGTGTTGCGATAAGTTTATTGTAAGTTTAAATTTTATCGCACTGTCCGGCTTAGTTTATATTGATATATGTTTTGCTCTCTGTGAACTGTGTACGTAAATCAGGTAATATGTCGCAATAATTTATTTATTCATATGCTTTATGACTCTTTATAAAACAAATCAATCTTACGGTTGTTTGCGTACGATGTAGGTAGGAACAAATGAAAGGGATCCACAAATTCACTGATGTTACGATTGAATTTTTGGCTCAGTTGGGAACACGTCAACACGTGTGATTACGGAATCGGAAGATGACGGTTCGATCCTGCATTGCGTGTTCCCTGTTACTTAGTGTTTTTTTGTAGGTGTTTTAATTTGTTTATGTGGAAGGTACCCCAATCGAAGTTAATTCCTAATAAATAACACTTTTCTGGTTTCTAATAATCGTAAAATTTTTAATTTCTACATAGTATCTTATTTACAAATTGGACAGTCATTAATGTATGTAAGTCAGTTGATACTTTTTTTTTTATTTAATTTTAAAGTATGATAATGGAACAGCTTAGTATTTTTGTAATGATGTAGGTTGTATCAGTGGCTCAGTTGTAGCAACATTCAATTTTGAAACTAGAGGTACCTGGTTCATATCTCCACTTAATTGTTTATTTTTGCTATGGATTTTTTTTAAATCTCATGAAATTCAATGAAACTTATATATTTGATTTGAGTAAACTGTTGACTAAAACAAAATTTAAATAATTACAAAAAATAATTGTATTTTAGGTACATAATAATTATTACTATACAAATTTACTAATATAGCGATTGAATTATTGGCTTAGTTGGGAACATGTGTGATTACAGAATCGGAAGATGACAGTTTGATCCTGCATTGTGTGCCCTGTTACTTAGTATTTGCTAATTTTGTATGTGTTTTAATTTCTTTGCGTAGCAGGTACCCCAATCAAAGTTAATTCCTAATAAATAACGTTTTTCTCGTTTCTACTAATCATTAATTTATAATTTCTACGTAATATCTTATTTACAAAGTGGAAAGTCAATTATGTATGTATGTGAGTTAATACTTTTTTTAATTTAATTTTAATGTTTAATAATGGAACAGCTTAGTATTTTTGTAGTGATGTAGGTTGTATCAGTGGCTCAGTTGTAGCAACATTCAATTTTGAAACTAGAGGTACCTGGTTCATATCTCCACTTAATTGTTTATTTTTGGTGTGGATTTTTTTTTAATCTCATGAAATTCAATGAAACTTATATATTTAATTTGAGTTAACTATTTACTAAAACAAAATTAAAACAATTACAAAAAAAATATTAAAAGTTCAGGTACATAATAATTATTATTATAGATTAAATAAAGCAGACACAGCTGTTGTGTTATTTTATGTTGAAAACTGAATATGAATAGTTATATAATAGAATATAGCTTTGCTGTGGGTAATTTAATATATTGTGAAATATTTAAAAACAGCTAAGAATAAATATTGAAATGTTTCAACTAAAAAATCTATAGATTGCCCAGAGTATCTAGTCCATGAAATATTGCTATTTCTGCTGGGAAGGATTTTAAAATAAGTATGGATACATTTTTTTTTTATGCCTAATAGATTAGCCTGTGACCACTATCTCACCTGATGGTAAGTGATGATGTGGTTGAAGATGTTGTTCAGGCTAACCTGGAAGTATGGCTCTCAAAGACAGATAGCGGAACACACCGTTAGGTGCTTGGCGACAGATTTTCTACTTGAGGGTGGTAGCTAGCCAGGCGGGCATTCGCATAATGCCTTACCACCATGCAAAATTATATACATATTGTATAACGGAAAGGGAGACAGGGAAGTTGGAGCCTACCCCTTGAAGGGTGGAGGTTATAGAAACATATATATATATTTTTAAATAATAATTCTTAAGCATTGTATATATTCATGCTTCGGAGGGCACGTTAAGCCGTTGGTCCCGGTTGTTGTCTTAATATGGCAGTGGTTACAGCATGGTGGTAGCACATTTTAATGCCCACCTGGCTAGCTACCACCCTCAAGTAGAAAATCTGCCGCCAATCACCTAATGGTGTGTTCCAGCAGCTGTCCTTGAGAGCCAGTAATTCTAGGTTAGCCTGAACAACATCTTCGACCACATCATCACTTACCATCAGGTGAGGTAGTGGTCAAAGGCTAACCTATCAGGCATAAAAAAAAACCTAACAAATTAAATAGTCAAAAATGGTTACGTAGATAATTTTATGCTGTAGAAGTTGGAGCAAGGGATATACCAGCAAAATCCCTATACAACCTACTAAAAGACCTTGGCCTGTCAAGAACAACCGTAACTTCCATCCTAGAATAGTAGGATCTACTCAAATTTGGTTGGACAGGGGAGGAGGCTTGAGCGGTGAAAGGGAGCATTGATGCCTCATAAAGGGGCCCCTTAACCTTACTCACTGGCACCTTGACTTGGGCCTCTTCCTCTGCAACGTTATGGATCCGGCACCCGCACGGTGAATCCATGGTATGCTAAGTAAATTCGTCTCTTTAATTACTATGTGTAATAATCGCGAAAACCTAAGACAACATTATAATTCTATGACAGTTTTGGTGCTGTTGGTATGCAATGCTTAACTCGCACTGACGTTCCACTTGGGGTGTTTTATGCTTAATTAAATGATATAGTTTGATAGAAAAAAGGAAGGTAGTACAGAAAAACAGATGCTAAAAATATCAACGCTTGACATCAAATTGAAGAAAATTATCTGATCTTCATATTATTATACAAATAGATTTTGTGCTTTATTTTATGTCAGATGTATGTATGTTTGATGCTTAGTTTACATAATATAAAGATAATTTTCCTTATGTCTTTAAAAATGTTGTGCATTCGTGAAATTGATTACAAATATCAATTGTTAGATCTTACTAAGAACTAAGCTCACTTCAACTGTAATGTGTCCCACAACCAAAATTGATAAAAAAAAGCTTGTGCATTCATTTATTGGTTGTACATCCCTATCAAGTAGTTTGAGTTTCAAACATGCAAATTTAGATTTATATTTCAGCACAAACCAATGAGATGTTGGAATAGATTTTGTCCATCCGGTTGTTGAATAAAAAGTGACATGAAGAAACATAAATCAAGTAAATCAAGTAAGCCTGTACAGGCAGATTCAACAAGAAGTTCACCAGAAGTTCTTGTTTTACCACCAGAGCTCTTAGTGAAACTGGGAATTGATTTGGGAAATAATCCAAATTTAGGAGAGCCGGCATTTGATACATCCCACCCTCAAGGTAAGATAAATTTACTGTTGTATCTGAGATAAGTTCATGTTTATTTTTATTTCAGTAATAATACAGAGTGTCCCAGAATTCGATGTCAAGTTGGAAGCGGGTGATAGGACAAGTTACGATACTTCTCAGAAATATTTATTGGCCTTATATTATAACTGGGCAGGTCATGTTTACTACAAATTGGAAATCAAATCATATTAAATTACAAATACTAGCGGCCCGTTTCGGTTTTTTTTTAATATATTATAGCCTAATATGTTAATCAGGGACAATGTAGGATTCGAATAGCCAAAGATTTTTTTAAATCGGTCTAGTAGTTTTTAAGTTTATTTGTTACATACAAAAAAGACAATTTTTTCCTCTTTTATAATATAATATATACATAAATATAAGCTATTTTAAAAAAAAATATTTTTTTTTTTTTTTAAATTTAAAAATTTAAACGCGAATCGTGAGGCCTTCCACTTGTTTGGGGCGCCGGAGTGTACGGCGGTCCGTACGCTTGAGGCGTGTGCCGCATGAGGCCCGCAGCGTTACACACTTTCAGCCCTCATTGAGGTAACCTCTCTCGCCCGAGCGTGGTAAACGCTTGTTTGTCAGGAGGGGGATCGAAAGAAGGTTCTGCAAAGCGTCGATGGCACGGTAAGAGGCCGCGGAGCGGGTCAGAGAAGACGATGTCCTAGCCGACCCGCTCCGGCACAGCTTAACGTGGGTGACAAGGTGGTGGTTAACCGCCTCCTCCCTACTCCGTTGTGGGATCACTTATGGAGATTCAGAGGATTCGCTATCGGTTTACACGGCTCCACAGGTCTGGGGGCGGTTTTATGAGCAAAGTCGCCCCTTCTACTTGGCCTATCACTTCTTCATCTTGACTTTTGTGAAACCCTGTATACATATGTATATATAAGATGTTGTTCATATATAAGATCCATAAAAATATTATCAACAATGCTGCGGGACTATGGAATCGTAAACTAAAAGTGTTTGACCCATGTTCAATTTTTAAATAGATAATATCGTCACACACTGAGACAAACGCGGACACAAACGAACGATCATTGTCACTAGGTACGACACTCCTCAGCTGTTTCGTGTACCTATGTTGAAGCGTTTTAGCGCAGCTTGACTAGTGGTTCTTAAGACGCTGTCGAGCAAACGAGGTGGGTGGCTAATAGGTATTTACTGTGGCTCGATAGTTGTGTGTGTCGTCCACGAAATCGTCAACGCATCATGACAAATTCTCCCGCAGCTGTGTAGCCTCTTGCGGTTGTATGACAAAGGTTAAATAATAATCAATGACCTACCTTTGTCATACATTTATTTTTACTTAATGCATAATATTAGGTCCTTACATATGAAATTGGCGTTTTTCGTACTGGCCACTTTAATCACGAATTTCTCCTCTTTGGTAAGGAATTCCAAATTCAAATTTGTACAGCTATAGACTCATGTATTTGTGCTTCGATGATCGTCATTCATTTGTTTTTTTTCTTCTGTTTTTTTCTGTTTGCGTCACTCATTTTACAAAATGGAAAACCTTAAATATCGCATTATTTACGAGTACGAGTTCCGCCGTGGCACTAGTGCTGCGGAAACAACTCGAAGGGTGAATGATGTGTATGGCGGTCGTGTTGCAAAAGAAAACACAGTTCGTTTTTGGTTCCAACGTGTCGTTCTGGAAATTTCGACCTGCAGAACAAGCCCCGTGGACGGCCTGAGACTCAAGTTGATAATGAAGAGTTGAAGGCTATTGTGGAAGCGGATCCATCGCAAACCACGTCCGAGTTAGCTGCAGGCTGCGATGTTAGTGATAAAACTGTTTTAATTCACTTGAAGCAAATTGGGAAGATTAAAAAGCTTGAAAGGTGGGTACCTCACGAATTGACTGAAACAAACCGGCAAACGCGCGTCGACTGCTGCGTTACATTACTAAACCGGCACAATAATGAAGGTATTTTAAACCGAATCATTACCTGTGATGAAAAATGGGTTCTTTACGATAATCGGAAGCGCTCAGCGCAATGGTTAGATCCTGGCCAGCCAGCCAAATCCTGCCCCAAGCGAAAATTAACCCAAAAAAAGTTACTTGTAAGCGTTTGGTGGACTAGTGCCGGTATTGTTCATTACAGTTTTTTCAAATCTGGCCAGACTATTACGGCTGATGTCTATTGTCAGGAATTGCAAACCATGATGGAAAAGCTAGCGGCTAAACAACCTAGGCTGGTCAATCGCTCCACGCCACTGCTGCTTCACGACAACGCTAGACCACACACTGCGCTACAGACGGCTACTAAATTAGAAGAGCTTCAATTGGAAAGTCTAAGACATCCTCCGTACTCCCCGGACCTTGCTCCAACAGATTACCATTTTTTTCGAAATTTGGATAACTTCTTGCAAGGGAAAAAATTCAACTCCGATGGGGCAGTCCAAATCGCCTTCAAAGATTTTATTGATTCCCGTCCGACTGGTTTTTTTAGTAAAGGGATCAATGAACTACCTATGAGATGGCAAAAGTGCATAGAAAATAATGGTTCATACTTTGATTAATTAAATATATCACATTAAAAAATATTCGACTTTTTGTTCCTCCCATACAAAACGCCAATTTCATATGTAAGGACCTAATATTTAATTTGACTTAATTTTTTTTATAGTTTAAGTATTATTCTATCACAATTATTGTACCTAACACTGAAATGCCATTTTGAGGTTTTTATTTTGTTCAGGGTGGTTTTATTTATGAAGCCATGTATTTTTTTTTTATCCATTTTAATTGTAAATATATTCTTTGTGGTATTCAATGCATAATTTTTATGACAAAAATTTGTAATTGTTTTGATTATATGGACATAACCGTTAGTACTGTTTTAATTATTTTGCTGTTCTGAGTCTTAACCCATCATCTAGGCTAAACAATATTCGCTGCGGTCATAACTTGGATTTGTGACCGCTAGTGGCACTTACTAGCACTTCTGAGCGCTTCGGTGCTTCAGTCGGTCCGGGTGGTTATTTTAGGCGGCAGTCGTTATAAAATGGTAGAAGGGCATTTGGTGAAACCCAACGAGCTAGCTACCACGCTCAACTAGTAAATCTGTCGCCAAGCACCAGACGTTGTGCTGTGGTTGTCCGTGAGGGTTAGTAATTATAAGTTAGCCTGAACAATATATACGACCGCACCATCACTTACCATCAGGTAAGAATGGACAAAAGCTAGAATAGCAGTTATAAGAAAGTAAATATAAAGAAAACTAATGCACGCGGTGACAGTGGAAGCGGCGGCGGGGTGGCGCAGCGCGGAGCTATTGTTTTAAAGAGATACGATGAATCTACATACTTTATTTATTCGTAGATCTACACTAATATTATAAAGAGGAAAGATTTGTTTTTTTTTTTCATTTTTGTATGCATCGAATAAACTTAAAAACTACTCGACCTATTTGGATGAAATTTGGTATGGAAATGAAATTTGGTTTGAGACCCGGGAAAGGACAAAGGATAACTTTTATCCAACTGCACAATAAGAGTTTAATGGTTTTGCGCCAATACCGACATACGCGCGGGAGGAGCCTGGGCCGGGGAGCTAGTTGTACATAAAGTAAAACAATAAAGTGTAAAACATAATCGCTTGGGTAGCCAGTAAAAGGTGCACCTACACTCAAAAAAATATCCGTGAGTGGAAAGATATAATAACAGGTGATCCCTAATTGGCTCTCAGTGTCACCTACCAGGGAGCACTGGTAAGGTGGTTGACGACATGTATTCTTCTTGACAGTGGGCGGTCGCTACCCAGGAGAGCATAAAAGTGCCCTATCACTGTGTTGTGAAGCCCGCAGTATAATTCTGACTTACGATCGCTTTATTTCTTATCAGTCTTATGAGTTATGATGACTTCTCCCAGTACCTGTTATAATAATATTAATAGTGTACCGTCGTCGCTCGTCAGTATAGGTAGGTACAAAGGTATGTAGGAACATGATACAGCTGAGTTGTGTTGTGCGGTGCCCAGTTATATCTCTTTAATTGATTTCGCGTAGAATTCATATATGTATGTGTGTCTGTGTGTGTGAGTCGAGTATACATCCATATACATGCGTACATACGCAGACACCCATTGCGTCAAAGTGTCGCTTAAGACGCCGTCGTTCTCAAATCCAATGCGTTACAGTTCATTTACTAACAATAAGAACTGATTTTATGTAAAATTAAAAATGGGGGAAAACATTGTTACCGACCAAACCACCTCTCGCAGTATTTTCATGTCAAATTGATATGGAACTTATATCATTATGATATTTTTAGACATATATATTATTATATATCCCCCGTTGGATGCCGGGCTAGAAAGTCACCCCCCCCCCCCCCCCCCCCTTCCCATCTCTACCCGTGGGTGTCCTAAGAGGCTACTAGAAGACACACCAGAAGGTGGGAAGCAGTGCTTTCTGAGGAACCGATGTCTCACACTGCGATCCCCGAGACGCCTGCCAAGCTTGGGGATTATAGCAACCTAATATATAATGAGGGAGGTTGTGTTCAGCAGTGGACAATCTAGCTGACATAGTTCTATATAGCAGGGGTGCCCACACGTTTTTACCTTGCGGTCTACATTATGATTTAAAATAGCTCCAAGGGCTACCGTCAGCAGTGGATAAAAATTGCCAAAACTGATTGTTTATGATTCTGTATAATATAAGGTACCTATTGAAGTTAATTATAAAGTTTTCAGGCCAATAAAATATGTACCTACTTCACTTATATTTTCATAATTCACATTTGAACATATTGAACTACAATATAGGCTAGATTTTTGGCGCTGCACAGTTTCCACAAGCTTATCCCGCTGCACACTTTATGAACTAACTGCAATGCGCGATCAGCAAGTCAAATGCTCGTCTGACTGATGTGTCGTTTATATCGCATGAATAGTTGAAATTATTCATTCTCAAAGATCGAAAATTCTATTAGAAATTAAAAAATACCGTCAAACGTATTTTCATAGGCATGGAATTTTATTTTTGATGTATCAGTTCCTTGTCTGTATTTTCAAATTCTCTTGCCTTCCATAAGATGTCTCCCCTAATTGCCAATTTCTTCCTTGACCGAAACTGATCCAGCAGCGATTAATTCGCCTATTTTAATAGATAACATATCAATATTCAATAAATGAAAACATAAATCAAGAAAAAATAAGTGTAAATTGTTCTTGGTTGTAATTGAGTTGACAATTGCGATTAATTTGTTCCTATTTATTGCAATGTTTCGATACGCTGCTTCTCACGGGCTACCGAAAACGCCTCCGCGGTCGACCAGTCGACCGCGGTCGACGTCTTGGCCACCCCTGCTATATAGGCTAACCATTGACTATAATCTCAACATGATAAAGTAGAAAGGCTTCACCTAGAATTAAAACGGCTCTCAAGGACAGCACCGCTATCGTAACCGCATTATAATCGCAGCGTAAATTACTTACTTGGTTGGTAAAGAACAACTTGGCAAGCTCCGCTATAAGCGCTACCTATAGCATTTCATAATCCTAATGAGTTATCATACGTTTTGCAGGCTTTAACCACAACATTAAAAGTCCTTCAAGTTCATTGTCAGAAACTAAAGATGCATCATCATCTATAATTGAAACAGCAAATTTAATGAAAGAGTCTGTTTTCTTAAGTCCAACATTTCTTCAGCCTGGTTCAAATATAATAACTGATGATGAAGAACCCATTACTGTTAAACGTGTTACAAGAAATTATACGGTTACAAATGGCAGTTTCTTAAACACTTGCAGGGGAAATAAATCAATATGCGAAGCTGTTACACCTAAACTTCTAAATAATGATGTTGTAACAAACCCTAATTCAGAGGAGGCAAATTTGATTAATGAAAATGAAGTAAAGAACCAAGATGGTGATTTCATTACAGATGTATTATTTTCTAACCAATTAGGTACTAATAATAGAACTAGTTCAGATACTCTAGATGATAAACATACAAATGAAGCCTATTTTTCAGATTTTAGCAACGGGCATTTGAGGTCCGTTTCTGAGAGTATACAAACTGAAGTTATTAAGAAGAAATTAAAAAACAAAATAGTAAGAAAATCTGAAGAACTTGAAAACCAATTACAGTTGATCGAGTCACAAGATCAATATTCGCCAGTTGTTAATAATGCCAGCGATACATATAAAGGGTTTCACAGCGATTCCCATATTACTAAAAATGATCAATCCTTTGTAATAGTTTCTCCGAAACTTAGCATTACTGATGAAGCTGTACAAATATCAAGTAATGAAAATATTACAAGAGACTCACTCTCAAAAAAATGCGCTGAAAATATTATTCCTGTAACACTGAGTGTAAAAAAAGCCAGTGAAACACAATTAGTCGAACGCATTACTGATAATGTAAAAAATAAAAAGAGAAGTAAACCACAAGAACTCAAGGACCATTCAAAATTGATAGAGTTAAATGACTTATTATCTCCCGTTGTTATGAACTCCATAATCATAGAAAAAGAAATCAACCATGATCTTTGTATTGCAACACACGATATAGAAGATGAAATCGATTCCTTGCACGAGAAAATTACTGATCAATCTGTAATTAAAACCAGTCATTTAAAAAAAGGTAATGTAAAGGTTTTAGAAAATTACATAGAACTTCCACCACAAAACGTACCTTCTCATGTGACGATTAATAGAAAAAAATGTGAAATGGAGGTAGACAATACTGATTTAGATATTGATGACGATTCCACATCTCAAAGCAGTGATGTTAACATATCATCAATGATTGAAAAGCATCACAATATACGCATCGATAACGCGAATCAGTCAAAGGCCTCTGTCACTGATGAAAAATTAAAGATAAGGTCTAAAGATGATGTGTCCAGTGGTATAAATTGTGAGTCAGTGATGTCAGTCCCAATAAGTGAAAGTATTGATAGTAGTCAAAAAAATATCATAAGCACTGAGTCCTCTGAAAATAATGAAAAAAACCACAAGGGAAAAAAGTCGCATATATATTCGGAAAATAAAACAGATTCACAGAATAGAGTTGAAGATGTAGAGGATCTTCGTCAAGTCACGAATGAAAGAAAAATATATTTCAATAATAACAACAATAAAGAAGAAATAATATCGGAAACAAAAGTAGACCCAAACAAATCCAAGTTACGTATACATGGAGTTGAAAAACCTGGCGGAAATTTGATGCAGAATCATATAATTTTGAGGATAGAGAAAAATAAAATAAAAACTTATGAAAGGACTGTAAAAAAGAGAAAACTTCCTGCTCAAATTACAAAACGAAATGAACAAATAACTTCTGACACATTTCAGTTATCTGATAGAGACGAAAGTCAGGGCATTCCAGCCGAAGCTTTACTAGATCAAAATAAATTTTGTATATGCTATGATTTTGGATACTTAGCTTATTATGATTGTGAAATGTTATATGAACACATTCACTTTTGGCACCAAAACAATATAAGTTGTGAACCGGAGATAATTTTTAGTATTTACAATGAAAATGATGAGTCTTTTCCTAAACAAATTGTTGATTTTATTGAAGATGGTCCTCAATATCCACATGATGATGTTAAATTCACTCAAGAAGCTATTTGTTGGAATGATATGATATCTCTCAAAAGTGAAGAAATAGTAAAATCGGCTTTAAATGACTCTAAAATTACTAAAGAGGCAAGTTTTTCCAGCGGTGAAAAACCATTAAGAAAATCTCTGCGTAAAAAAAGTTTATTGGCTTCAGAACTAGAAGAAAAAAAAGCAAAAGAGGATTTTAACAATACAGTCAAAATAATCCCGGTATGTAGATCTATGACTGTTAATCATCTCTGTTTACATTAATTACCTTTTGGTTGACTATTTGTATTTCTTCATAGACTCGTAAGAGATCATCAGCTGTTTTGGACCATGTCAGCAACCATGAACCGCATGACAAAAAGAAGGTAAAATGTGGTATCTGTAACCAATTATTATCCGATAACGAATGGGAAACTCACAAAAAAACTGAACATAATTTTATAGCTTGGAAAGCAGGTCAAGAAATAGTAAGTAATATCTGAAAATGTTTAATCCTATATTAATGATTATTTATTTTTGTATGATACTAAATTTCGTGTCTATTTCTCAGGATATACAAAACAAAACATTTTTAGAAACTTTACGGCAAACATATAAAAATGTCGGTTTCTTAACATGTCCTATTTGTAAAAGAGACATTAAAAATATGATGCCATTTACAAAACACGTGAAAAAGTGTATCAAGCTAAAGGTGATAATATGACTAATGACTGTAATTAATCATTATGTTATGATTTTGCCTTTTTTCTACATTTATTACAAAAATGATAAATAATTATGAAAATTATTCATGATTTTTGTATTTTAAGATTTTTTCCTTGTGCTTGTGACTTTATTTTTATGATAATGCTATTTATAGTAGTATGTTTTTATTACGTTATTCTGAATAATTTGCGCGACTTTATTTAATTTACGCCATGCTAGTTGTTTTTTCTTTCCTGTTCTGTGTGATATTTTAGTTTAATATTTTTGTAATTGCAGGAAACAAACACAGTTACTAGTTCAGAAACCACTGTCTCGGCCACACACGCTAAAAAATCTACAAGAAATTCTACGAATTCTAAAACTGTTGAGTCTCTCGTTCCAACGAAGTCAAAAGCATCAACACCTGAGAATGCAACAGTTTTGTCAAAATCATCAACATATAAAGATACGGACGGATGCCGTACCACAAGGAGATCTTCTAGAATAGAAACTGACATACTTAAATCTTCCAGGGACTCAAAAAAAGACTCAATTTCAAATGAATCGCTTAACGAATCTACAATCATCAAAAAATATGTTCCCAAGCAGTCCACTAGAAGAAAGTCTAAAGCAGAACTCCCTACAGAAAAAGGTCTGAATTCTGTAGATACTGGAAGTGATGTTATTCCACGATTAACAAGAAGATTATCTAAATTAGAAAATGTTGATTCCTCAGTTGCATTCACTCCCTCAAAGACTGATAATATAGCTCATTCCCCAGTAAGCAGAATGTCTAAAATTACGGACAAAGAATCAGCGTCAATATTAATAAAAAATACTTCCTCAATTTTAGATCCTCCTATAATGACTGTAATGCCCGTAATGATAGACAAATGTCTTGCATCTGAATGTGCAAAATCATCTCAGTCTAAAATTGAAATAAATTGCCTAAGTGAAGCTGCTATAAATCAAAATTTAAGTCCACCTGCTGAAAGCAATAAAAAATCTCCACGATTTACGAGACGATCTTCTAAATCAACAAATGTTTCAATAGATTCATCACAAAACTTCGAAAGTAATGATTTGAATATCACAGTTAAACAAAATATAACAGATACGAACACGTCACCACAAAACATCACACTAGCAAGAAGAAATGATAATTATTCAACTAAAGCTCATTTGAATACAAAATCTGCATCTATTAATAGTTCAAATAGAAATTCAGAAAACCTTGAAATTGGGACTGAAAATAAAATTAATGCCAGAAATGATAAACTGTCTCCAAAAAAGTGTTCTAAGTTTAACGTAGGATCGCCGTCATCTTCAAAGAAACCAATTGAAGATAAAATAAACGAACTTTCTTTGGATTCTTTACAGTACAACACAGATTTCACAGCCACTGAAAATACAATTAATTCAGAAAGTGGTGAAACGTCTGATAATAAGTATTCGGTTATTAGAAAAGTATCGCCTTCATCAGCAAAGGCAAATGAAAATAAAAAAATCGACCTTGGATCGGATTCTTTACCTAAACACACTGAATTAAGTAACGATGTAAAATCTAAGTATTCCAATCGAAGAGCTTCAAATACAAAAATAAGCACTAGTAAACACATTACTAATTTAACTACTATAGCAAAAACTACAGTAACTAATGCGGAAGAGCCATTAAAAGATGCAGAAAAGAATACGAACCTAAGTTTGCTTGTTGATATCAATACCAACCCAAATCTTGAAGACGCAATGAAATCTTTGAAACAATCTTCATTACCAACGGAAGAAAGTACTTCAAAATCAACAAAAACACATATATATACAGACAAATTGCAAAAAAATATTAGTTCCGATACCTTAGAAACACCTAAAATGTCTTTGAATACAAGCAATGCGATATCTCCAATCACTACCGAGGCATCTTCAGATACTTTGGCTAATATAATATTTCCAAATCCATTAGAGTTCGATAAACGTACAAAAATAGAAAGTGGCACACAACAAGCAAATGGATTTTCTAATACAGATTCAATTTTAGAAACTTTAGGAGCTCTTACAAATTACAACAATTTGGACACACGGACTAAGAAAAATGAACAGAATGAAGATAATGATGAACAGGCGGTATATACAGTTATTGAAATTATGGACGAATCAATAACCAGTCAACATAAACCTGATATTACCAACGACAAAGTAGGGACCAATAATCCTACAACATATTATGTTCCTTTACTGAATTCTAATACAGAACTTGAACCTTCTAAACCTACAAAAAAATATCCAAATAAGAATCATGATGGGGTTTCTAAACAGATGAAAAATGAAGTTGAACCATCCTGTGCTGTATCGAAATCTACTCCAATGCTAGAAATAACATTAAACGATTCAACACAGACAGATACCTCATCAATAAATGACTCTGAAGTAATAGCAGCTGATTCTACACATGATGTAAATATTGAAATAAGCCTACAAACGTCAGACGAATTGTCTACATGTGGAGTATGTGCGGAAAGTGTTGAGCATGAGCAATGGATAGACCATATATATAAAAATCATAATTATATTGCGTGGCGTCAAAGTGAACCGATATTGGTAAGAATACTTAATGTTAGGATTTATATTTGAGAACGAAGCTATATTTTAAAATAGATTTTAGCTAGTGACAACTACATCCACCGTGTGGTGCCGGGCTAGAATTGCACCCCCCATATCTTCCTGTGGGAGTCGTAAGAGGCAACTGGGAAAACAGCAGTGCCTTCTGAACAACTACCAATTTACACTGCGAACACTGCAAAACTGCAAGATTGGGCGGAATTATATTCGATTATCTAGAACTTATAATTTATTCGTGATCCTTAATGTTAAGTCACGTATTATTATAATTAATTCAAAAATAGTATAATAATATTTCCGCTGATGGTGCTTTAAAGTAAGGTTGGATCGGCTTTAATTTAAAAATTAGAAATGGAAGTTAATTTCTTTATAATATGTGTCTCACATGTTTAAGTTTTTTTTAATAAAATACAAAATCATTTTTCGTGGTCATGTTTTCGTATTTAACAAATACTGGTAACGCTGACACATGAAGTAATTTGTAAGCTGTAACCAAACAATAAAGATTTTTGATGTTAAGTGACTATCTTACCTGGTCAGAGAAGATATGGTTGCAGATGTTGTGCAGACTAAATCTAGAATGTTGCAACTGCCGGAAGACACTGTAAGGTGCTGGACAGATTTTCTGCTTGAAGGTTGTATAGTGACCTGGGTGAGCATTACTGCTGCATAAGATATTCCATGTAAATTTGTCATATTATAAATAAACCTAATAAAAACCCTAATGGTGATGCCAGATAACAGAAATAGATTGAAATCCCCATTATAAAAATGCTTAATGTTGGCCTAAATTGGCCACAATTTAGGCCAACATTAAGCATTTTTATAATGGGGATTTCAATCTAGATTCAATCAAGTTATAAAAATGTCCAAAAATATGATATCACAACATAAATATGTTAAAAGATACTTTCTAGTTATTATATATATATATCAATAAATCTTAACAGTTAAATCTAATAATATATTCTTTTTTCCATTTTTATAGGATGTAAAAGACATTGAAGCGGTTAAACGGCATCTTCAAGATATTTCGAAAGAGAATAATGGACTTAAATGCTCTAACTGCGGATTGGTTCGCAAGTTTGCTAAAGCGTTTCTTAATCACGTAGAAAACTGCTGTGGCGATGAGCAGGTAAAAATAAATATAAGTCAGACAAAAATAGTAGATTGTTAAGCAATAAATGTAAGCTATGAATTACACCAGAGATATATAAACGCAAGTGTTGGCGAAGCAAGTGAAGGAGATTATAGTTCAAGGGTGTAATTAATCATTACACCCGAGTAGTTATAGTGTTCAATTTATATTTCATGATAACTACTGTGGAATTAACTAAAACTCCAACTTTCAAATATTGCAACAACGTTTTCTACAAAAATATATTCGTCTTGATATATTTTTTTGTAGACCGTACCTCCTTATTTTTACAAGTCACACCACAACGAGTAACAGACTTATTTCGATCGTTTTACTGCGACAATATAATGTGTCATATTGACATATATTTATACATCCATTTTTATCCCTCTGTTTCCCTAAGAGATAACTATATTATAATGTTAAGGAGCGTCGTTGTCATATTTACTTATCTCTCTAGGCCTTAGACCCTAGAGCGATTTCAATTTGCGCTGCCGGAATACACTGCTTGCTGCCTAGCAATAAGGCCGCCGATTGTACTATTTTTAAGTTTAAATATTTTGTAAGTACTATTATTTGTAATAAGAAAGTACAATAAAGTGTTATCTATCTATACACAGTTATAGTTACTTAGCTAGACGTAAAGTAACACATTTTCATTACAACATCAAATGAAAACCTGAAAAAAAAAACTCAATTATCACACAATTTTTCAGGAAGCCCCGAAAAAGAATAAGTCGACCAGCGACGATTTCGATTCTACCAAGGAATTCGACGACGAAAGTCCGCTACACCTGTTAAAGTCTAAGAAGAGAAAATCGGCATCGCAACCTCCTGTGGTTTGCGGTGTTTGCAGCCAAACTGTACAACTCACAGCATGGTATAAACACATCCGCAAGAAACATAACTACTTAGCGTGGAGAGTAGGAGAAAATCCTGTTGTAAGTTTTTGAATTGCCAGTACATAACTACTTAGCGTGGAGAGTAGGAGAAAATCCTGTTGTAAGTTTTTGAATTGCCAGTACATAACTACTTAGCGTGGAGAGTAGGAGAAAATCCTCTTGTAAGTTTTTGAATTGCCAGTACATAACTACTTAGCGTGGAGAGTAGGAGAAAATCCTCTTGTAAGTTTTTTAATTGCCAGTACATAACTACTTAGCGTGGAGAGTAGGAGAAAATCCTCTTATAAGTTTTTGAATTGCCAGTACCTTACTACTTAGCGTGGAGAGTAGGAGAAAATCCTCTTGTAAGTTTTTGAATTGCCAGTACATAACTACTTACCGCGGAGAGTAGGAGAAAATCCTCTTATAAGTTTTTGAATTGCCAGTACATATAAAATAATATGTATATAGTTTTAGACCTCATCCTCATGTTTTAATGTGTCTGTGGTTCATCTATGTACCAGTTCCATCGCGCACCGTTAAGCGAACTCCATAAAGGTTTCATGATATGACTACACGGAGGAACCACCCTTTCCGTCCGAGTATGACTACGTCAGGTGTTATGTCACCATCGTCCCTTGTGATGAAATGCATCTGTTTTAGGCAGAGGTTAGTCCGCTTAACGTCAGGTGGAAGTCGAGCTTCTTCCGTTACAGAAACATAACATTTTCTTCAAAAAAAAACATCACTTACTATGAGTCGAGATAGTGGTGAAAGGCTTATTAATCTATCAAGCATAAACAAATATATATATAAGGTCCAATTTCTCTCAAACTCAAGAAATGGGGCGTCAAAGACATATTATCAATTTCAGACAAAATCAGTGATTGCAAACACAATTTGGTGAAACTAAACATCCACCAATTCTTCTTACCCTGTTCCATCAAAATGGGGGCATACATTTTGGCTTCTGATTTTCTGATTTACGCTGCCGCCTTCCTGAAGTCAAACCTACTTGGTAAAGTCAAACCTAGTTGCCATTTGTTGTAATATACTTACTACCTTTCGGGTAATCTGGACGTTATAGTATGCAGGGTTTTACATAGTATAGTAAAACTCTGTAAGGCGTCTTATTCACAGCAATATCCAACTTATTTAGGTAAATTGTATTACCCTTTCACCTTTGTCATTTCGGTTAACTAACCAACCTCTATAATTTATAACCCCTTTCATAATAATCGTTCCATAACTTTATCAAACGTCATTTCGTACTGTTCTATGATATGCAGACCTCAATACTGGAGGAGGGAATATAAACCCTTCTATAATGCTTGAAGGCTGAGGACTAGTTATAGTAATTTTATATAATTTTTCAGGATCTGAATGACGATAAACAAGTGTGGAATCATCTCAATTACATATCAAAATACTACGGTGGTTTGTTCTGCAGCAAATGTGGTGCAAAGTGGATCTATGTCAAGAAATATTTGGCGCATGAAGCATCATGCGTAGGTGTAAGTATCTTTAATTTAAATGTGTTGTCTACCCTAATATTAACAAGAGCAAAGATTTGTATTTTTGTATGACGCGAATAAACTTCGGGTTTGTATGAAATTTGGTATGGAAATAGTTTGAGACCGTGGGAAGGGCATAGGATACTTTTTATCCAACTGCGCAAAAAGAGGTTAATGGTTTTGCGCGATAACCGAAATAAACGCCGGTAGAGCCGCGGCCGGAAAGCTAGGTCCTTATATTTAAATTTATTTGTATAAAGATTGGTCGTTGAAGTGTCGCATCATAAGGTAAACATAATATCTCGCGAGGGAGACTTCTGGAGGCGTAACACCATTAACCACACAGTCAAAAAGCCTTAATATTTTATTTTCATACCAGTCCAGTCTTTTTGAGTGCTCGACTTAGTAGTTATAGATATATTTAGGACTTCAAAATAGAAATTTTTGAAGCGAACCATATGTCTATTTTGAAGTCCTTTTTCAAAGTCCTTGTCCCATTTTCTACCGACTTCAAAAAAGGAGGAGGTACTCAATTCATCTGTATTTTTTTTTATTTTTTTTTATTTTTTTATGTTTGTTACCTCATATCTTCTGACTGGGTAAACTGATTTTAATAATTCTTTTTTTATTTGATAGCTGATGCTTGCCGTGTGGTCCCATTTAAATTTCATCAAAATTGATTTAGCCGTTTTTGAGTTACACTCCAAAAACTGAAAAAGTGTTTTCCTATCCTGATATTATAATCAATGTTTGTTACCTTAGAACTTTTGACTGGGTGAACCGATTTTGATAACCTTGTTTTTATTTAAAAGCTGATGCTTGCCGTGTAGTCCCATTTAAATTTCATCAAAATCGGACAAGCCGTTTTGATAATTTAAGTCTGTTATATGTTACTATATCTGGTGGTAAGTTAAACATAAGCCCATAAGTAGCAAGGGTCACTAAAAAGGGCGAAATAAAAAATTTTACCAAAAAAATAGAACCGACTTCAACACTCAAATGTGTGAAATAACTTGTCGAAGTCGGTACCATGCGCACAATATTGTGATGATAGGTACTTTTGAACCGTCATGGTACCGACTTCAACAAGTTATTTCACACATTTGAGTGTTGAAGTCGGTTCTATTTTTTTGGTAAAAATTTTTCAAAGTTAGAAGGTCACGTGGTGAGTAATTACCGACCATTATGTATATAGATTACAGTTAAAGCTTTGTAGTACATCGACCAACCATAAACAATAAAAACCTTGTCTAATAAAATCAATATTTTATTTTCAGGAAGAAATTGTTACTACCAAAACTCCACAAACTGAAAAAATTGAAATAGAGATTAGACCATTCGTAATCTGTGGGGTTTGCAAGATGAAAGTTGAGGGAAAAGTATGGATAGATCATATACAACAGGAACACCAGTACCTGGCTTGGATTGATGGAGAAGATCCCCTTGTAAGTATTTTGTAATAAAGATATGTGACTGCCCAGTCACCCGTCTGATAGTAAATATGTGTCAGTTGCATGGTCACCCTTTCCATCTACTTGACACTGCACTGCACGTTAGACTGCACTAGACGTTAGTTCTTAAGTCTCGTCCGCCCAGTAATTTGACTTGCTACGTCCAATTTTGTCAATTTTCTTACGTCGTCTATGGTGCACATCTGTTAAAGTTTCGCTGCACCCAAACAAACGGTACAATCGAGGGCAACGGGCTTAAAGCGGCGTCACCGATATTTTTTAATTCGATTTTTACAATAGGAGCTTTACAGTTCTCCGACGATGTCAAATTAGAATACGTTACGGCTTGACAGAAGTGGTATTCCAAGCATATGCCTTTCCGAGCCCTATCCCTATCCCACAATCTGAGCATTTTGTGGCACACTTCACTCTATCAAGCCTATAGATTTGTGCTTTATAATTTAACTTCGTATCTAGATGAGTTATCTGTCAAAAAAAAAAAAAAAATTTTATAACCATATCAATTTTGTATTCATTGGATAGAATGTTATTGTACTGCTAACGCCATCTGTTAGAAAACCAAAGAGTTCACATCGCTGCAACAGATCCAAATTCATTACTCAATTAAATCGTAGTTAACCTGCCTAATACTAGATGCCACCACTAGAATCAGGTTGTTAAATAATCGCGAGCCCTCACAAAGCTCAGCTTTTGGCTAGTTTATATTATTGTTTATAATGCTTAAAATATTTTGTTGTACAATAAAGAATTATCTTTATATCTATCTGTATGGATGGACTAGGGAGATTGTATCGGAAAAAAACAATTTCAAAATTAAGTTAATATCTAAAACTGGACGGCCCATATAGAGACAGTGTCAAAGCGCACTAGTAAGTTAATATACGTCTTCAAAAATCTAAAAACAGTTGTCGATGAGAAAATTCTGCTGATGGAAGCTTTGGAAAAAATTGTAATTGGCTACTGCATAAGTTCTTGGGGTGGCGCAGCCAAGAAGCATATTTTAAAAGCTGAAAGAGCATAAAGACCTTTGATTAAAGTCACTTTAGGACTTAACTCAAGGTTAGCCTGAACAACATCTTTTATCACATCATCACTTACCATCAGGTGAGATAGTGGTCAAAGGCTAATGTTTCAGGAATAAAAAAAAAAACTTTAGTCACCCTACCACTAAACTTTGTGGAAAGTTTAAAGTTTTCACAGTCGGATAACTGTTTATACTTCAGTGCCTCAAAAGGTATCATAGAGATACTGTACCTTATCTCCCTAAAAACAATGGAGGACGTGATGATTGTCCTGTCAAGCAAAAAGTATGGCATAAGTACGTAAAAATCAAAACCAATGATTGGTTAAGTAAATTGGACTTATTATTAAATATGCATTAAAATTGACAAAATTAGGTTTCTTCTTTCTACACACACCTCGCGTTAAAAACTGTAAAACAATGTGCAAACTTTGGGAAGACGCTGCCTTTTGTAACACAGTTTTATAACTAAAACAAAAGGCAGAGTACGAATTAAAATTGTAACATAACTTAAGTTTTACAATAAAGTATTCGTAAAACTATTCTTGTTAGACGATGAGGCTGCAGTCCCATCATAAATAATGGCCAACTGCGTTCGGATGGGATAAATAAATAATTATAGCAGCTACCACGGTCCCCTATATCCCCCTCCCCCCTGATCCTTTCCTGCTGAAATGCATCAGTCATCATGGCATTGTTTTCTGTGCCTTTACAGACGACATCGCTCCGCCAATATTAAAAATGCCTTTTAAATTACAGGATCTGAATAATAGTGAGCAGGTAAAAGAACACTTACAAAAAATTTCCAAGATGGCGGGTGGTTTGACTTGCCATCTGTGTGGAGTCTCGCGGTGCCACGAGGCGGGTTACACGCTACACATGAAAGCTTGCACAAGTACCGGCTTTAAAATGGAAAGAATCGAACCAACGGTTGAAAAAGGTAAGCAATTATCCAAGACGTGAGATAGTTCGTATATGCAGTTGTTCCTTTGCGGAAATCCATTATTAATAATAACTAATATATTAAGGGCCAATTTCACCAAACTAGGGTATGCTATACGAGGATAACTTTAATATGTGTATCCAACTACATAATCGTTCTCACCATAGACATCCAATGATGTTGCAGTACATTAAATTTGTCACAGTACCGACTTTTATGAAATTTGATATGGATGATTGTAGAAAAAGAAAAAGTTTCATCCAAGTTTAAAAAAAAATATACCGTCGAATTTGACGGAATAGCCTTAAAAACAAAAAAAAAAATTAAGTCCACTTTGCTACAGCTGATAAAACATAATATTTCTATGTTCACTATGCTGTCACTTGTCATAAAACTATAAACCAAGAAGTTTTCTGTTTTCCACAACAGGAATTCAAGGAAATTTAAATCTGTGATAAGGTTTGATACCCTGTGATAGCACGGGCCTATCACATTTTAATGCGTTCTAGTATTAAATTATCCGCATGATAATAATATTGAAATGTTTGTCAGAAACTTGATTAGTTAACAGACGAAATATTATACGCTGATTGGTCAATGGCATTCTATGACGCAATATGTGACCAATGAGCGTTCACTCTGTTAACTGATAAAGACTTTAACAAACGTTTTAGAAACTGAGGGTACGTGTTTTGTTTTAGGGCAGTTCGAATGCGGAGTATGTCACGAGAAGGGCAACCGGAAAGAATGGAAGACGCACGTTATGACGCAACATTACAACATTGGTTGGATGGTTGGCGAGATACCAATTGTAAGTACATATTCATATTTTGAACGAGTTCCGAGAAAATTACGAATATATTATCCCTCATCCTGTACCTTATATTGGTAATGCGCAAGTTTGTCTGTGTGTTTGATATTACCGCCATAACGGCATTAACTGATTCGTGGTGTATATGTCACCGGATAATTGTACGATACGTTAGTTTATAAAAAATCTAGTGAGATTATAAACTGTCGACAGATTAAAATTTACAATCTAACGCTTACATTTTCGTAAGATTGTGAACTGACGTTGTCTAGCTGGCAGTTTATAATCTAACTATCTATAACCCGTCAGATTACAAATAAATGAACCAATTACTGCTCTATCTGACAATATATCGCCCGCGAAATTGTGAACTGTTCTCTGATTGGTCGCCGTTATAAGTGGCATGAGTTAATTTCATAGAGTTACGAACAAAAATAGTCAGACAATAAAAAAAATCATATTCATTTCGAGTTTAAAAAACTAAGAGATTTAAAATAAATACCACCATAAAATGCTTTGATACCCTTAGTGCTTTTACCAAAAATTGTAATCGAACACCAAATGTAGTAAATGATCACACATATTTTAGCGAGGGGTCATTTAGTCTAGGGCAAAGTCATATTTAGGTGCGACGACGAGTGAAGCGAGGAGGAGCGTTAGGTTACGTGTGACCACAACTTGCGCTACAAGAATTTATTCTTGGTGTTCATATACTACTTTTGGTGATCATTTACTATTTTTGGGTTAACAATGATTTATTTGGAGGCATTTTGCTTAAATAGGATAGCGAGATGTTAAAACTTTGGTTATTAGTTTACAATAAAATGCGGGTTTAATTTTTATGATCACTTATTATTTTTGTCTGTTATTATATCTGGTGTTAAGTTAAGCATAAGCCTTAAAATAATACATTAAAAACTTGTACCTACGTATTTTGCTTATGACCACTCTAATACTTTCGTAGATCTATGGTAAATTGTTGTTTATCAACATAATTACAATCTGACGGCTGGACATGGTCAGTTTATAATCTTACGAAAATGTAAACGTTAGATTTTAAATTTTAGTTCCATTCACAATCTATCGACAGTTTATAATCTAACTAGATTTATTAAAAACTAACGGTTCGTACAATAAACCGGTGACATATATATTCCTGGAATACGTGACCCATATTTTTTTTATTCCTGATATTTACACCTGATAATGATGGTAAGTGATGATGAGGTCGAAGATGTTGTTCAGGCTAACCTAGAATTACTGGCTCTCAAGGACAGCTGCCGGAACGCACCGTTAGGTGCTTGGCGACAGATTTTCTACTTGAGGGGTGGTATCTAGCCCGGTGGCAGTCGTTATAACGACTGCCATCCTAAGATGACAACCGGGACCGACGGCTTACCGTGCCCTCCGAGGGCACGGAAGCTCTCAGTAGTACTGTCACTAGACCTCACCCATCCAACTCATGACCGCGGCGGACGTTGCCTAGCTTTGTTGATAAGCAAAATGCGCCATGACCGTTTCAAATGTGATAGTATTTTTGCAGATTTAAATGATCTATTGTACTTTAGTGAGCTTATAAACACAAACTCGGCTTCTGTTATATTTGCATAATTCTGTCTGTTAGTTACTTGTTTATATGAACGCTATAATAATAATGAACGTCAAACTTTATAATTAGTAATTAAATTGGCGCGCCATTCAATCTGTTCTGTATAGCAATCAATCTGTTGTATGTCAATCTAAAGTAAGGTTTTTACTGTCAAATTAAGTTGTCTTATAGTTTGAAGCGCTCGTAGCGAAGTTTACTTAGCTGTTCTCAACCGATCAGCAAAGTTAAGCAACGTCGCCCGCGGTCATGAGTTGGATGGGTGACCGCTGTGACATTACTACTGAGCGTGCACGTGCTTCGGAGGGCACGTTAAGCCGTCGGTTCCGGTTGTCATCTTAGGATGGCAGTCGTTATAGCATGGTGGTAGGGCATTTAGCGAATGCCCGCCTGGCTAGCTACCACCCTTAAGTAGAAAATCTGTCGCCAAGCACCTAACGGTGTATTCCGGCAGCTGTCCTTGAGAGCCAGTACTTCTAGGTTAGCCTGAACAACATCTTCGACCACATCATCACTTACCATCAGGTGAGATAGTGGTCAAAGGCTAACCTAAGAGGCATAAAAAAAATATATAAATCGCGGGGCCGCTTGGGGTGCGCTACGTTCATGTTAGCCGTCTATAAATTCAACTAGTAACCTGCGTAACGATCAACGGTCGAATCGGACGGTGTATTTAACAAATCAACGCCTTCTGTACTACACAGCCGTAGAAGCATATAATCTCGATCCGTATTACCTAAAAATATCCCAATACTATGGGTGTTTAATTTCTACCTACATACATTTGGTGATATAAAAAAATGCAATTGTTTTAAATAAAAGATAGATGTCGAAACAAACTCGAAATGTAACTAACGTCTTATATAGTTTTTTTAGATAGTTATTTCATAAGGATTTTAATTAAGCAAATTCTAATTGTATATATGTAAGTAAAAAAGGGAACGAATCCCACGACACAGGGCCAACCTGGTGTGAGATTCAGGGATACTTTTTAACACAATACATGTTATTTGTACCTAGCTATCTTAAATTAGTTATACTTATACATAACATGTAAGTGTAGCCTAAGTTTTCGCAACAATAAAGATATAAAAATATATAAATGTACTCGGTTGATGAGTTTTTGAAACGTCTCTTTCGAATTAGTGCGTTTTGATATTTCTTTTTTTTTTTTCAGAATCTCAGAAACCCTTATGCAGTGGAGAGATATTTGAAGGAGTATAAAAGGAAAAACAATTTAATCTGTAAGACTTGTAAAGCCACAAGAACGTCGTGCTACGGGTTTTATGCGCACATCATGACATGTGGGAAATCTGAAGCGGTACGTTGTATTATCAGCTTCGTATGAGTGTACTGTAATCACTAGGTGGACTGACGACATCTTGAGAGTCGTAACAATTTCATGTGCATTGCTAATAGGCGTTCTTTATGGCCTAAAATTAATTACGTGTATGTTCAAAGTTGAACATATTCTGGCTGATATTTGCAGTAGGCAAACATGCACAATATCACACCGCGCCATGCCCGACGACGGCGTCTAGAAAAGTCTTGCTTCTCAGAAGTATTCTGCATTCAAAATACTAGAAAAATACTTTTGAATGAGACTCGTCAAAAAACAGCTTTATGTGGCAGATTCTTCGATCCTCAACCTCAAAGACGGTTATTGTATTGGGTAGTTAGTGTGCAACTACAATATGGCTAAAACTATGACTTGAGTGAACTAGGCATATATGTGCCCTATCTTTTTCTCATAGCTATTGAATCCAATTTAATAGAAAGAGACCACGGTCTTGAACGAAGTAATGGAGGTTTAATAACTTACCAATATATAGATCCATAATCGCTGCATAACATTAAAACTTGCGATAGAGTAAAAAAGCCAGTACCATACTATATAATTTAGGGCACTCTGAAATGCGATACGAAATAAAACAGTTCTATGGCTAGATTTTAAATTCTTTTCAAAGAATACAAGTTTCCACCATTTTTCAGAACATTTTCAGTCCACTTCAGACAAATATTTTAGGCCCTGCTCGTAGATCGCTAGTGCATCTTTAGGGGATGAAATCTGTGTTCCTTTGAGTTGTTTTTTATGTATTGTAAACTGACACTGTGCTCACACATCACATCACAGCTGTAAGGCGGACGACCTAAATGTTTAACTGGTGTTTTTTTATGTGATTGTGGCGGATCAAGCTCGAAGCCCACCTGATGTTAAGCGGTAACCCTTGCCTATAACAGATGCATTTCGTCAAAGGGACGAATTGCACTGCGCCCGTCACCTTGAGACATACGGTTGTTAAGTCTCATGTGCCTGTAATTTTACTGACGCTCAATGACTGCTGCCGGGACACACTGCTAGGTCCTTGGCGACAGGTTTTCTACTTGAGATGGTAGCTAGCCAGGCGAGCATTCACAAAATGCTCTTCTTCCATGCTGTGTTAACCATAAACAATTTTTCCTACCCTATCTGAGAAACCAGTCACAATATCACTAATAAACTAATTAGCACAAAATCAACTAGGCTGTGAGCTCCGTGCGACTTCTAATTCAGATGTAAATAGATTTGAAACTGTAGTAGTAATAAGAAAAAGGTACATATAAAGGTAACCACAGTTACCTTTATATGTATATCTATACATGAACCTTGAGCTTCACCGCATGGTGGAAGGGTATTTTGCGTATGCCCGCCTGGCTAGCGACCACCCTCAAGTAGAAAATCTATCGCCAAGCACCTGACGGCGTGTTCCGGCAGCTGTCCTTGAGAGCCAGTGAAATAACAGGCACATGAGGCTTAACAACTATGTCTCAAGGTGATGGGCGCAGTGCTGTTCGCCACTTGTGATGAAATGCATCTGTTATAGGCAAAGGATACCTCTTAACATCAGGTGGGCCTCGCGCTTGTTACATCACAATAATATATATAAAAAAAAAAAAAAAAAAACTTAAATTTCCATGCACTGAACAATGAAAACGATGAAGTCAATAAATGC